>OU611774.1:0-5000000 GCA_914767645.1 Hydraecia micacea
GCCTAGCTCAAATAGAAATACAAAAAATTTTTGTACTGTGTTATTCCGCTAACTGACGAAATCTACCTAAGTGATAGTATAAAAACATCAAATCGCTATATTTCTGCATCCCGGTGACGCATTCTGAAGCTTTTTTCAGCATAGCAACTCATATTTAGGCTCCGTCTAACTATCCCACTGGTCTAAATTGACATAAAAGCGAAAAACACTTTTTGGTTATTCACTTTGAAAAAATTCCTATATAAATTCCTTTAAATAATTTTTTATTCAAAATCCATAGTCTAATCTACGTCGGTTATAGTTTCAATAGATACATACCTGCCTTACCTGTACTCCGGCGCGCGTTCCGCGAGCTTGGGTCACGTTCGGTGGTGTTATTCGAGTTTTTCACATACATTTTGGTCGTAAAATCAGTTTTTTCAGAAAAAGTCAGAAATTTTGTTCTGACAAAATTCCAAAAACACCATAGTCCGCTAGACGGCGCGGAGACGCGTCTTTTGACACCTCGCACGCCCGCCTAGCTCAAATAGAAATACAAAAAATTGTTGTACTGTGTTATTCCGCTAACTGACGAAATCTACCTAAGTGATAGTATAAAAACATCAAATCGCTATATTTCTGCATCCCGGTGACGCATTCTGAAGCTTTTTTCAGCATAGCAACTCATATTTGGGCTCCGTCTAACTATCCCACTGGTCTAAATTGACATAAAAGCGAAAAACACTTTTTGGTTATTCACTTTGAAAAAATTCCTATATAAATTCCTTTAAATAATTTTTTATTCAAAATCCATAGTCTAATCTACGTCGGTTATAGTTTTAATAGATACGTACCTGCCTTACCTGTACTCCGGCGCGCGTTCCGCGAGCTTGGGTCACGTTCGGTGGTGTTATTCGAGTTTTTCACATACATTTTGGTCGTAAAATCAGTTTTTTTCAGAAAAAGTCAGAAATTTTGTTCTGACAAAATTCCAAAAACACCATAGTCCGCTAGACGGCGCGGAGACGCGTCTTTTGACACCTCGCACGCCCGCCTAGCTCAAATAGAAATACAAAAAATTTTTGTACTGTGTTATTCCGCTAACTGACGAAATCTACCTAAGTGATAGTATAAAAACATCAAATCGCTATATTTCTGCATCCCGGTGACGCATTCTGAAGCTTTTTTCAGCATAGCAACTCATATTTAGGCTCCGTCTAACTATCCCACTGGTCTAAATTGACATAAAAGCGAAAAACACTTTTTGGTTATTCACTTTGAAAAAATTCCTATATAAATTCCTTTAAATAATTTTTTATTCAAAATCCATAGTCTAATCTACGTCGGTTATAGTTTTAATAGATACGTACCTGCCTTACCTGTACTCCGGCGCGCGTTCCGCGAGCTTGGGTCACGTTCGGTGGTGTTATTCGAGTTTTTCACATACATTTTGGTCGTAAAATCAGTTTTTTCAGAAAAAGTCAGAAATTTTGTTCTGACAAAATTCCAAAAACACCATAGTCCGCTAGACGGCGCGGAGACGCGTCTTTTGACACCTCGCACGCCCGCCTAGCTCAAATAGAAATACAAAAAATTGTTGTACTGTGTTATTCCGCTAACTGACGAAATCTACCTAAGTGATAGTATAAAAACATCAAATCGCTATATTTCTGCATCCCGGTGACGCATTCTGAAGCTTTTTTCAGCATAGCAACTCATATTTAGGCTCCGTCTAACTATCCCACTGGTCTAAATTGACATAAAAGCGAAAAACACTTTTTGGTTATTCACTTTGAAAAAATTCCTATATAAATTCCTTTAAATAATTTTTTATTCAAAATCCATAGTCTAATCTACGTCGGTTATAGTTTTAATAGATACGTACCTGCCTTACCTGTACTCCGGCGCGCGTTCCGCGAGCTTGGGTCACGTTCGGTGGTGTTATTCGAGTTTTTCACATACATTTTGGTCGTAAAATCAGTTTTTTCAGAAAAAGTCAGAAATTTTGTTCTGACAAAATTCCAAAAACACCATAGTCCGCTAGACGGCGCGGAGACGCGTCTTTTGACACCTCGCACGCCCGCCTAGCTCAAATAGAAATACAAAAAATTGTTGTACTGTGTTATTCCGCTAACTGACGAAATCTACCTAAGTGATAGTATAAAAACATCAAATCGCTATATTTCTGCATCCCGGTGACGCATTCTGAAGCTTTTTTCAGCATAGCAACTCATATTTAGGCTCCGTCTAACTATCCCACTGGTCTAAATTGACATAAAAGCGAAAAACACTTTTTGGTTATTCACTTTGAAAAAATTCCTATATAAATTCCTTTAAATAATTTTTTATTCAAAATCCATAGTCTAATCTACGTCGGTTATAGTTTTAATAGATACGTACCTGCCTTACCTGTACTCCGGCGCGCGTTCCGCGAGCTTGGGTCACGTTCGGTGGTGTTATTCGAGTTTTTCACATACATTTTGGTCGTAAAATCAGTTTTTTCAGAAAAAGTCAGAAATTTTGTTCTGACAAAATTCCAAAAACACCATAGTCCGCTAGACGGCGCGGAGACGCGTCTTTTGACACCTCGCACGCCCGCCTAGCTCAAATAGAAATACAAAAAATTGTTGTACTGTGTTATTCCGCTAACTGACGAAATCTACCTAAGTGATAGTATAAAAACATCAAATCGCTATATTTCTGCATCCCGGTGACGCATTCTGAAGCTTTTTTCAGCATAGCAACTCATATTTAGGCTCCGTCTAACTATCCCACTGGTCTAAATTGACATAAAAGCGAAAAACACTTTTTGGTTATTCACTTTGAAAAAATTCCTATATAAATTCCTTTAAATAATTTTTTATTCAAAATCCATAGTCTAATCTACGTCGGTTATAGTTTTAATAGATACGTACCTGCCTTACCTGTACTCCGGCGCGCGTTCCGCGAGCTTGGGTCACGTTCGGTGGTGTTATTCGAGTTTTTCACATACATTTTGGTCGTAAAATCAGTTTTTTCAGAAAAAGTCAGAAATTTTGTTCTGACAAAATTCCAAAAACACCATAGTCCGCTAGACGGCGCGGAGACGCGTCTTTTGACACCTCGCACGCCCGCCTAGCTCAAATAGAAATACAAAAAATTGTTGTACTGTGTTATTCCGCTAACTGACGAAATCTACCTAAGTGATAGTATAAAAACATCAAATCGCTATATTTCTGCATCCCGGTGACGCATTCTGAAGCTTTTTTCAGCATAGCAACTCATATTTAGGCTCCGTCTAACTATCCCACTGGTCTAAATTGACATAAAAGCGAAAAACACTTTTTGGTTATTCACTTTGAAAAAATTCCTATATAAATTCCTTTAAATAATTTTTTATTCAAAATCCATAGTCTAATCTACGTCGGTTATAGTTTTAATAGATACGTACCTGCCTTACCTGTACTCCGGCGCGCGTTCCGCGAGCTTGGGTCACGTTCGGTGGTGTTATTCGAGTTTTTCACATACATTTTGGTCGTAAAATCAGTTTTTTCAGAAAAAGTCAGAAATTTTGTTCTGACAAAATTCCAAAAACACCATAGTCCGCTAGACGGCGCGGAGACGCGTCTTTTGACACCTCGCACGCCCGCCTAGCTCAAATAGAAATACAAAAAATTGTTGTACTGTGTTATTCCGCTAACTGACGAAATCTACCTAAGTGATAGTATAAAAACATCAAATCGCTATATTTCTGCATCCCGGTGACGCATTCTGAAGCTTTTTTCAGCATAGCAACTCATATTTAGGCTCCGTCTAACTATCCCACTGGTCTAAATTGACATAAAAGCGAAAAACACTTTTTGGTTATTCACTTTGAAAAAATTCCTATATAAATTCCTTTAAATAATTTTTTATTCAAAATCCATAGTCTAATCTACGTCGGTTATAGTTTTAATAGATACGTACCTGCCTTACCTGTACTCCGGCGCGCGTTCCGCGAGCTTGGGTCACGTTCGGTGGTGTTATTCGAGTTTTTCACATACATTTTGGTCGTAAAATCAGTTTTTTCAGAAAAAGTCAGAAATTTTGTTCTGACAAAATTCCAAAAACACCATAGTCCGCTAGACGGCGCGGAGACGCGTCTTTTGACACCTCGCACGCCCGCCTAGCTCAAATAGAAATACAAAAAATTGTTGTACTGTGTTATTCCGCTAACTGACGAAATCTACCTAAGTGATAGTATAAAAACATCAAATCGCTATATTTCTGCATCCCGGTGACGCATTCTGAAGCTTTTTTCAGCATAGCAACTCATATTTAGGCTCCGTCTAACTATCCCACTGGTCTAAATTGACATAAAAGCGAAAAACACTTTTTGGTTATTCACTTTGAAAAAATTCCTATATAAATTCCTTTAAATAATTTTTTATTCAAAATCCATAGTCTAATCTACGTCGGTTATAGTTTTAATAGATACGTACCTGCCTTACCTGTACTCCGGCGCGCGTTCCGCGAGCTTGGGTCACGTTCGGTGGTGTTATTCGAGTTTTTCACATACATTTTGGTCGTAAAATCAGTTTTTTCAGAAAAAGTCAGAAATTTTGTTCTGACAAAATTCCAAAAACACCATAGTCCGCTAGACGGCGCGGAGACGCGTCTTTTGACACCTCGCACGCCCGCCTAGCTCAAATAGAAATACAAAAAATTGTTGTACTGTGTTATTCCGCTAACTGACGAAATCTACCTAAGTGATAGTATAAAAACATCAAATCGCTATATTTCTGCATCCCGGTGACGCATTCTGAAGCTTTTTTCAGCATAGCAACTCATATTTAGGCTCCGTCTAACTATCCCACTGGTCTAAATTGACATAAAAGCGAAAAACACTTTTTGGTTATTCACTTTGAAAAAATTCCTATATAAATTCCTTTAAATAATTTTTTATTCAAAATCCATAGTCTAATCTACGTCGGTTATAGTTTTAATAGATACGTACCTGCCTTACCTGTACTCCGGCGCGCGTTCCGCGAGCTTGGGTCACGTTCGGTGGTGTTATTCGAGTTTTTCACATACATTTTGGTCGTAAAATCAGTTTTTTCAGAAAAAGTCAGAAATTTTGTTCTGACAAAATTCCAAAAACACCATAGTCCGCTAGACGGCGCGGAGACGCGTCTTTTGACACCTCGCACGCCCGCCTAGCTCAAATAGAAATACAAAAAATTGTTGTACTGTGTTATTCCGCTAACTGACGAAATCTACCTAAGTGATAGTATAAAAACATCAAATCGCTATATTTCTGCATCCCGGTGACGCATTCTGAAGCTTTTTTCAGCATAGCAACTCATATTTAGGCTCCGTCTAACTATCCCACTGGTCTAAATTGACATAAAAGCGAAAAACACTTTTTGGTTATTCACTTTGAAAAAATTCCTATATAAATTCCTTTAAATAATTTTTTATTCAAAATCCATAGTCTAATCTACGTCGGTTATAGTTTTAATAGATACGTACCTGCCTTACCTGTACTCCGGCGCGCGTTCCGCGAGCTTGGGTCACGTTCGGTGGTGTTATTCGAGTTTTTCACATACATTTTGGTCGTAAAATCAGTTTTTTCAGAAAAAGTCAGAAATTTTGTTCTGACAAAATTCCAAAAACACCATAGTCCGCTAGACGGCGCGGAGACGCGTCTTTTGACACCTCGCACGCCCGCCTAGCTCAAATAGAAATACAAAAAATTGTTGTACTGTGTTATTCCGCTAACTGACGAAATCTACCTAAGTGATAGTATAAAAACATCAAATCGCTATATTTCTGCATCCCGGTGACGCATTCTGAAGCTTTTTTCAGCATAGCAACTCATATTTAGGCTCCGTCTAACTATCCCACTGGTCTAAATTGACATAAAAGCGAAAAACACTTTTTGGTTATTCACTTTGAAAAAATTCCTATATAAATTCCTTTAAATAATTTTTTATTCAAAATCCATAGTCTAATCTACGTCGGTTATAGTTTTAATAGATACGTACCTGCCTTACCTGTACTCCGGCGCGCGTTCCGCGAGCTTGGGTCACGTTCGGTGGTGTTATTCGAGTTTTTCACATACATTTTGGTCGTAAAATCAGTTTTTTCAGAAAAAGTCAGAAATTTTGTTCTGACAAAATTCCAAAAACACCATAGTCCGCTAGACGGCGCGGAGACGCGTCTTTTGACACCTCGCACGCCCGCCTAGCTCAAATAGAAATACAAAAAATTGTTGTACTGTGTTATTCCGCTAACTGACGAAATCTACCTAAGTGATAGTATAAAAACATCAAATCGCTATATTTCTGCATCCCGGTGACGCATTCTGAAGCTTTTTTCAGCATAGCAACTCATATTTAGGCTCCGTCTAACTATCCCACTGGTCTAAATTGACATAAAAGCGAAAAACACTTTTTGGTTATTCACTTTGAAAAAATTCCTATATAAATTCCTTTAAATAATTTTTTATTCAAAATCCATAGTCTAATCTACGTCGGTTATAGTTTTAATAGATACGTACCTGCCTTACCTGTACTCCGGCGCGCGTTCCGCGAGCTTGGGTCACGTTCGGTGGTGTTATTCGAGTTTTTCACATACATTTTGGTCGTAAAATCAGTTTTTTCAGAAAAAGTCAGAAATTTTGTTCTGACAAAATTCCAAAAACACCATAGTCCGCTAGACGGCGCGGAGACGCGTCTTTTGACACCTCGCACGCCCGCCTAGCTCAAATAGAAATACAAAAAATTGTTGTACTGTGTTATTCCGCTAACTGACGAAATCTACCTAAGTGATAGTATAAAAACATCAAATCGCTATATTTCTGCATCCCGGTGACGCATTCTGAAGCTTTTTTCAGCATAGCAACTCATATTTAGGCTCCGTCTAACTATCCCACTGGTCTAAATTGACATAAAAGCGAAAAACACTTTTTGGTTATTCACTTTGAAAAAATTCCTATATAAATTCCTTTAAATAATTTTTTATTCAAAATCCATAGTCTAATCTACGTCGGTTATAGTTTTAATAGATACGTACCTGCCTTACCTGTACTCCGGCGCGCGTTCCGCGAGCTTGGGTCACGTTCGGTGGTGTTATTCGAGTTTTTCACATACATTTTGGTCGTAAAATCAGTTTTTTCAGAAAAAGTCAGAAATTTTGTTCTGACAAAATTCCAAAAACACCATAGTCCGCTAGACGGCGCGGAGACGCGTCTTTTGACACCTCGCACGCCCGCCTAGCTCAAATAGAAATACAAAAAATTGTTGTACTGTGTTATTCCGCTAACTGACGAAATCTACCTAAGTGATAGTATAAAAACATCAAATCGCTATATTTCTGCATCCCGGTGACGCATTCTGAAGCTTTTTTCAGCATAGCAACTCATATTTAGGCTCCGTCTAACTATCCCACTGGTCTAAATTGACATAAAAGCGAAAAACACTTTTTGGTTATTCACTTTGAAAAAATTCCTATATAAATTCCTTTAAATAATTTTTTATTCAAAATCCATAGTCTAATCTACGTCGGTTATAGTTTTAATAGATACGTACCTGCCTTACCTGTACTCCGGCGCGCGTTCCGCGAGCTTGGGTCACGTTCGGTGGTGTTATTCGAGTTTTTCACATACATTTTGGTCGTAAAATCAGTTTTTTCAGAAAAAGTCAGAAATTTTGTTCTGACAAAATTCCAAAAACACCATAGTCCGCTAGACGGCGCGGAGACGCGTCTTTTGACACCTCGCACGCCCGCCTAGCTCAAATAGAAATACAAAAAATTGTTGTACTGTGTTATTCCGCTAACTGACGAAATCTACCTAAGTGATAGTATAAAAACATCAAATCGCTATATTTCTGCATCCCGGTGACGCATTCTGAAGCTTTTTTCAGCATAGCAACTCATATTTAGGCTCCGTCTAACTATCCCACTGGTCTAAATTGACATAAAAGCGAAAAACACTTTTTGGTTATTCACTTTGAAAAAATTCCTATATAAATTCCTTTAAATAATTTTTTATTCAAAATCCATAGTCTAATCTACGTCGGTTATAGTTTTAATAGATACGTACCTGCCTTACCTGTACTCCGGCGCGCGTTCCGCGAGCTTGGGTCACGTTCGGTGGTGTTATTCGAGTTTTTCACATACATTTTGGTCGTAAAATCAGTTTTTTCAGAAAAAGTCAGAAATTTTGTTCTGACAAAATTCCAAAAACACCATAGTCCGCTAGACGGCGCGGAGACGCGTCTTTTGACACCTCGCACGCCCGCCTAGCTCAAATAGAAATACAAAAAATTGTTGTACTGTGTTATTCCGCTAACTGACGAAATCTACCTAAGTGATAGTATAAAAACATCAAATCGCTATATTTCTGCATCCCGGTGACGCATTCTGAAGCTTTTTTCAGCATAGCAACTCATATTTAGGCTCCGTCTAACTATCCCACTGGTCTAAATTGACATAAAAGCGAAAAACACTTTTTGGTTATTCACTTTGAAAAAATTCCTATATAAATTCCTTTAAATAATTTTTTATTCAAAATCCATAGTCTAATCTACGTCGGTTATAGTTTTAATAGATACGTACCTGCCTTACCTGTACTCCGGCGCGCGTTCCGCGAGCTTGGGTCACGTTCGGTGGTGTTATTCGAGTTTTTCACATACATTTTGGTCGTAAAATCAGTTTTTTCAGAAAAAGTCAGAAATTTTGTTCTGACAAAATTCCAAAAACACCATAGTCCGCTAGACGGCGCGGAGACGCGTCTTTTGACACCTCGCACGCCCGCCTAGCTCAAATAGAAATACAAAAAATTGTTGTACTGTGTTATTCCGCTAACTGACGAAATCTACCTAAGTGATAGTATAAAAACATCAAATCGCTATATTTCTGCATCCCGGTGACGCATTCTGAAGCTTTTTTCAGCATAGCAACTCATATTTAGGCTCCGTCTAACTATCCCACTGGTCTAAATTGACATAAAAGCGAAAAACACTTTTTGGTTATTCACTTTGAAAAAATTCCTATATAAATTCCTTTAAATAATTTTTTATTCAAAATCCATAGTCTAATCTACGTCGGTTATAGTTTTAATAGATACGTACCTGCCTTACCTGTACTCCGGCGCGCGTTCCGCGAGCTTGGGTCACGTTCGGTGGTGTTATTCGAGTTTTTCACATACATTTTGGTCGTAAAATCAGTTTTTTCAGAAAAAGTCAGAAATTTTGTTCTGACAAAATTCCAAAAACACCATAGTCCGCTAGACGGCGCGGAGACGCGTCTTTTGACACCTCGCACGCCCGCCTAGCTCAAATAGAAATACAAAAAATTGTTGTACTGTGTTATTCCGCTAACTGACGAAATCTACCTAAGTGATAGTATAAAAACATCAAATCGCTATATTTCTGCATCCCGGTGACGCATTCTGAAGCTTTTTTCAGCATAGCAACTCATATTTAGGCTCCGTCTAACTATCCCACTGGTCTAAATTGACATAAAAGCGAAAAACACTTTTTGGTTATTCACTTTGAAAAAATTCCTATATAAATTCCTTTAAATAATTTTTTATTCAAAATCCATAGTCTAATCTACGTCGGTTATAGTTTTAATAGATACGTACCTGCCTTACCTGTACTCCGGCGCGCGTTCCGCGAGCTTGGGTCACGTTCGGTGGTGTTATTCGAGTTTTTCACATACATTTTGGTCGTAAAATCAGTTTTTTCAGAAAAAGTCAGAAATTTTGTTCTGACAAAATTCCAAAAACACCATAGTCCGCTAGACGGCGCGGAGACGCGTCTTTTGACACCTCGCACGCCCGCCTAGCTCAAATAGAAATACAAAAAATTGTTGTACTGTGTTATTCCGCTAACTGACGAAATCTACCTAAGTGATAGTATAAAAACATCAAATCGCTATATTTCTGCATCCCGGTGACGCATTCTGAAGCTTTTTTCAGCATAGCAACTCATATTTAGGCTCCGTCTAACTATCCCACTGGTCTAAATTGACATAAAAGCGAAAAACACTTTTTGGTTATTCACTTTGAAAAAATTCCTATATAAATTCCTTTAAATAATTTTTTATTCAAAATCCATAGTCTAATCTACGTCGGTTATAGTTTTAATAGATACGTACCTGCCTTACCTGTACTCCGGCGCGCGTTCCGCGAGCTTGGGTCACGTTCGGTGGTGTTATTCGAGTTTTTCACATACATTTTGGTCGTAAAATCAGTTTTTTCAGAAAAAGTCAGAAATTTTGTTCTGACAAAATTCCAAAAACACCATAGTCCGCTAGACGGCGCGGAGACGCGTCTTTTGACACCTCGCACGCCCGCCTAGCTCAAATAGAAATACAAAAAATTGTTGTACTGTGTTATTCCGCTAACTGACGAAATCTACCTAAGTGATAGTATAAAAACATCAAATCGCTATATTTCTGCATCCCGGTGACGCATTCTGAAGCTTTTTTCAGCATAGCAACTCATATTTAGGCTCCGTCTAACTATCCCACTGGTCTAAATTGACATAAAAGCGAAAAACACTTTTTGGTTATTCACTTTGAAAAAATTCCTATATAAATTCCTTTAAATAATTTTTTATTCAAAATCCATAGTCTAATCTACGTCGGTTATAGTTTTAATAGATACGTACCTGCCTTACCTGTACTCCGGCGCGCGTTCCGCGAGCTTGGGTCACGTTCGGTGGTGTTATTCGAGTTTTTCACATACATTTTGGTCGTAAAATCAGTTTTTTCAGAAAAAGTCAGAAATTTTGTTCTGACAAAATTCCAAAAACACCATAGTCCGCTAGACGGCGCGGAGACGCGTCTTTTGACACCTCGCACGCCCGCCTAGCTCAAATAGAAATACAAAAAATTGTTGTACTGTGTTATTCCGCTAACTGACGAAATCTACCTAAGTGATAGTATAAAAACATCAAATCGCTATATTTCTGCATCCCGGTGACGCATTCTGAAGCTTTTTTCAGCATAGCAACTCATATTTAGGCTCCGTCTAACTATCCCACTGGTCTAAATTGACATAAAAGCGAAAAACACTTTTTGGTTATTCACT
Organism: Hydraecia micacea; assembly: GCA_914767645.1. Lineage (NCBI taxonomy): Eukaryota > Metazoa > Arthropoda > Insecta > Lepidoptera > Noctuidae > Hydraecia > Hydraecia micacea. Next base: position 11,042 of record OU611774.1, read on the forward strand.
TTGAAAAAATTCCTATATAAATTCCTTTAAATAATTTTTTATTCAAAATCCATAGTCTAATCTACGTCGGTTATAGTTTTAATAGATACGTACCTGCCTTACCTGTACTCCGGCGCGCGTTCCGCGAGCTTGGGTCACGTTCGGTGGTGTTATTCGAGTTTTTCACATACATTTTGGTCGTAAAATCAGTTTTTTCAGAAAAAGTCAGAAATTTTGTTCTGACAAAATTCCAAAAACACCATAGTCCGCTAGACGGCGCGGAGACGCGTCTTTTGACACCTCGCACGCCCGCCTAGCTCAAATAGAAATACAAAAAATTGTTGTACTGTGTTATTCCGCTAACTGACGAAATCTACCTAAGTGATAGTATAAAAACATCAAATCGCTATATTTCTGCATCCCGGTGACGCATTCTGAAGCTTTTTTCAGCATAGCAACTCATATTTAGGCTCCGTCTAACTATCCCACTGGTCTAAATTGACATAAAAGCGAAAAACACTTTTTGGTTATTCACTTTGAAAAAATTCCTATATAAATTCCTTTAAATAATTTTTTATTCAAAATCCATAGTCTAATCTACGTCGGTTATAGTTTTAATAGATACGTACCTGCCTTACCTGTACTCCGGCGCGCGTTCCGCGAGCTTGGGTCACGTTCGGTGGTGTTATTCGAGTTTTTCACATACATTTTGGTCGTAAAATCAGTTTTTTCAGAAAAAGTCAGAAATTTTGTTCTGACAAAATTCCAAAAACACCATAGTCCGCTAGACGGCGCGGAGACGCGTCTTTTGACACCTCGCACGCCCGCCTAGCTCAAATAGAAATACAAAAAATTGTTGTACTGTGTTATTCCGCTAACTGACGAAATCTACCTAAGTGATAGTATAAAAACATCAAATCGCTATATTTCTGCATCCCGGTGACGCATTCTGAAGCTTTTTTCAGCATAGCAACTCATATTTAGGCTCCGTCTAACTATCCCACTGGTCTAAATTGACATAAAAGCGAAAAACACTTTTTGGTTATTCACTTTGAAAAAATTCCTATATAAATTCCTTTAAATAATTTTTTATTCAAAATCCATAGTCTAATCTACGTCGGTTATAGTTTTAATAGATACGTACCTGCCTTACCTGTACTCCGGCGCGCGTTCCGCGAGCTTGGGTCACGTTCGGTGGTGTTATTCGAGTTTTTCACATACATTTTGGTCGTAAAATCAGTTTTTTCAGAAAAAGTCAGAAATTTTGTTCTGACAAAATTCCAAAAACACCATAGTCCGCTAGACGGCGCGGAGACGCGTCTTTTGACACCTCGCACGCCCGCCTAGCTCAAATAGAAATACAAAAAATTGTTGTACTGTGTTATTCCGCTAACTGACGAAATCTACCTAAGTGATAGTATAAAAACATCAAATCGCTATATTTCTGCATCCCGGTGACGCATTCTGAAGCTTTTTTCAGCATAGCAACTCATATTTAGGCTCCGTCTAACTATCCCACTGGTCTAAATTGACATAAAAGCGAAAAACACTTTTTGGTTATTCACTTTGAAAAAATTCCTATATAAATTCCTTTAAATAATTTTTTATTCAAAATCCATAGTCTAATCTACGTCGGTTATAGTTTTAATAGATACGTACCTGCCTTACCTGTACTCCGGCGCGCGTTCCGCGAGCTTGGGTCACGTTCGGTGGTGTTATTCGAGTTTTTCACATACATTTTGGTCGTAAAATCAGTTTTTTCAGAAAAAGTCAGAAATTTTGTTCTGACAAAATTCCAAAAACACCATAGTCCGCTAGACGGCGCGGAGACGCGTCTTTTGACACCTCGCACGCCCGCCTAGCTCAAATAGAAATACAAAAAATTGTTGTACTGTGTTATTCCGCTAACTGACGAAATCTACCTAAGTGATAGTATAAAAACATCAAATCGCTATATTTCTGCATCCCGGTGACGCATTCTGAAGCTTTTTTCAGCATAGCAACTCATATTTAGGCTCCGTCTAACTATCCCACTGGTCTAAATTGACATAAAAGCGAAAAACACTTTTTGGTTATTCACTTTGAAAAAATTCCTATATAAATTCCTTTAAATAATTTTTTATTCAAAATCCATAGTCTAATCTACGTCGGTTATAGTTTTAATAGATACGTACCTGCCTTACCTGTACTCCGGCGCGCGTTCCGCGAGCTTGGGTCACGTTCGGTGGTGTTATTCGAGTTTTTCACATACATTTTGGTCGTAAAATCAGTTTTTTCAGAAAAAGTCAGAAATTTTGTTCTGACAAAATTCCAAAAACACCATAGTCCGCTAGACGGCGCGGAGACGCGTCTTTTGACACCTCGCACGCCCGCCTAGCTCAAATAGAAATACAAAAAATTGTTGTACTGTGTTATTCCGCTAACTGACGAAATCTACCTAAGTGATAGTATAAAAACATCAAATCGCTATATTTCTGCATCCCGGTGACGCATTCTGAAGCTTTTTTCAGCATAGCAACTCATATTTAGGCTCCGTCTAACTATCCCACTGGTCTAAATTGACATAAAAGCGAAAAACACTTTTTGGTTATTCACTTTGAAAAAATTCCTATATAAATTCCTTTAAATAATTTTTTATTCAAAATCCATAGTCTAATCTACGTCGGTTATAGTTTTAATAGATACGTACCTGCCTTACCTGTACTCCGGCGCGCGTTCCGCGAGCTTGGGTCACGTTCGGTGGTGTTATTCGAGTTTTTCACATACATTTTGGTCGTAAAATCAGTTTTTTCAGAAAAAGTCAGAAATTTTGTTCTGACAAAATTCCAAAAACACCATAGTCCGCTAGACGGCGCGGAGACGCGTCTTTTGACACCTCGCACGCCCGCCTAGCTCAAATAGAAATACAAAAAATTGTTGTACTGTGTTATTCCGCTAACTGACGAAATCTACCTAAGTGATAGTATAAAAACATCAAATCGCTATATTTCTGCATCCCGGTGACGCATTCTGAAGCTTTTTTCAGCATAGCAACTCATATTTAGGCTCCGTCTAACTATCCCACTGGTCTAAATTGACATAAAAGCGAAAAACACTTTTTGGTTATTCACTTTGAAAAAATTCCTATATAAATTCCTTTAAATAATTTTTTATTCAAAATCCATAGTCTAATCTACGTCGGTTATAGTTTTAATAGATACGTACCTGCCTTACCTGTACTCCGGCGCGCGTTCCGCGAGCTTGGGTCACGTTCGGTGGTGTTATTCGAGTTTTTCACATACATTTTGGTCGTAAAATCAGTTTTTTCAGAAAAAGTCAGAAATTTTGTTCTGACAAAATTCCAAAAACACCATAGTCCGCTAGACGGCGCGGAGACGCGTCTTTTGACACCTCGCACGCCCGCCTAGCTCAAATAGAAATACAAAAAATTGTTGTACTGTGTTATTCCGCTAACTGACGAAATCTACCTAAGTGATAGTATAAAAACATCAAATCGCTATATTTCTGCATCCCGGTGACGCATTCTGAAGCTTTTTTCAGCATAGCAACTCATATTTAGGCTCCGTCTAACTATCCCACTGGTCTAAATTGACATAAAAGCGAAAAACACTTTTTGGTTATTCACTTTGAAAAAATTCCTATATAAATTCCTTTAAATAATTTTTTATTCAAAATCCATAGTCTAATCTACGTCGGTTATAGTTTTAATAGATACGTACCTGCCTTACCTGTACTCCGGCGCGCGTTCCGCGAGCTTGGGTCACGTTCGGTGGTGTTATTCGAGTTTTTCACATACATTTTGGTCGTAAAATCAGTTTTTTCAGAAAAAGTCAGAAATTTTGTTCTGACAAAATTCCAAAAACACCATAGTCCGCTAGACGGCGCGGAGACGCGTCTTTTGACACCTCGCACGCCCGCCTAGCTCAAATAGAAATACAAAAAATTGTTGTACTGTGTTATTCCGCTAACTGACGAAATCTACCTAAGTGATAGTATAAAAACATCAAATCGCTATATTTCTGCATCCCGGTGACGCATTCTGAAGCTTTTTTCAGCATAGCAACTCATATTTAGGCTCCGTCTAACTATCCCACTGGTCTAAATTGACATAAAAGCGAAAAACACTTTTTGGTTATTCACTTTGAAAAAATTCCTATATAAATTCCTTTAAATAATTTTTTATTCAAAATCCATAGTCTAATCTACGTCGGTTATAGTTTTAATAGATACGTACCTGCCTTACCTGTACTCCGGCGCGCGTTCCGCGAGCTTGGGTCACGTTCGGTGGTGTTATTCGAGTTTTTCACATACATTTTGGTCGTAAAATCAGTTTTTTCAGAAAAAGTCAGAAATTTTGTTCTGACAAAATTCCAAAAACACCATAGTCCGCTAGACGGCGCGGAGACGCGTCTTTTGACACCTCGCACGCCCGCCTAGCTCAAATAGAAATACAAAAAATTGTTGTACTGTGTTATTCCGCTAACTGACGAAATCTACCTAAGTGATAGTATAAAAACATCAAATCGCTATATTTCTGCATCCCGGTGACGCATTCTGAAGCTTTTTTCAGCATAGCAACTCATATTTAGGCTCCGTCTAACTATCCCACTGGTCTAAATTGACATAAAAGCGAAAAACACTTTTTGGTTATTCACTTTGAAAAAATTCCTATATAAATTCCTTTAAATAATTTTTTATTCAAAATCCATAGTCTAATCTACGTCGGTTATAGTTTTAATAGATACGTACCTGCCTTACCTGTACTCCGGCGCGCGTTCCGCGAGCTTGGGTCACGTTCGGTGGTGTTATTCGAGTTTTTCACATACATTTTGGTCGTAAAATCAGTTTTTTCAGAAAAAGTCAGAAATTTTGTTCTGACAAAATTCCAAAAACACCATAGTCCGCTAGACGGCGCGGAGACGCGTCTTTTGACACCTCGCACGCCCGCCTAGCTCAAATAGAAATACAAAAAATTGTTGTACTGTGTTATTCCGCTAACTGACGAAATCTACCTAAGTGATAGTATAAAAACATCAAATCGCTATATTTCTGCATCCCGGTGACGCATTCTGAAGCTTTTTTCAGCATAGCAACTCATATTTAGGCTCCGTCTAACTATCCCACTGGTCTAAATTGACATAAAAGCGAAAAACACTTTTTGGTTATTCACTTTGAAAAAATTCCTATATAAATTCCTTTAAATAATTTTTTATTCAAAATCCATAGTCTAATCTACGTCGGTTATAGTTTTAATAGATACGTACCTGCCTTACCTGTACTCCGGCGCGCGTTCCGCGAGCTTGGGTCACGTTCGGTGGTGTTATTCGAGTTTTTCACATACATTTTGGTCGTAAAATCAGTTTTTTCAGAAAAAGTCAGAAATTTTGTTCTGACAAAATTCCAAAAACACCATAGTCCGCTAGACGGCGCGGAGACGCGTCTTTTGACACCTCGCACGCCCGCCTAGCTCAAATAGAAATACAAAAAATTGCCCTCCCACCCACCCAATCGTGTCTAGGCAGGTAAACTTTTCAAAATTGTCGAGAAAAATATTTTTCATTTTTTGCCCTTCCGGCTACATTTACACCTTTTCTAACACGACCCAGGGAAGGTAGACGGTTTCTGTGTTTTATAGCGACTTTGTAGGTAAAATATTGACTTTTATTTAAATATTATTTAAAATATTGACCAAGTCCTTGCCTAGAGGGCTTGCATTTTATATCCCTCTTGCTGATCCCCCCTTTACAGGGACACAGAAGAGGTCAGTGATTTCTGACGGTCTCCGCCCATGAACCTCACTTTCAGTAAAGCCACCGCCATGTACCGCACGCCCGCCAAGAAAACTGTGAGCTCGCCTGTTTTCGGGAGCTCGCCGTCGTCGGCAGAGAAAGCTGGGCCCTCGCAGCCGAGCGTGAGACGCAGCAGTGGGGAATCGGAGGCAGGGAAGACAGGTCCCCAGACTAAGTCCCCGGTAAATCCAAGGCGTGACGCAAATCCAGCCACCCCTCCGCAAACTACCAGTACCCAGGAGATGCGTCGCACCCCGGCTGACACTGCAATACCGCCAAAAAGGTCCGAGCCCAGATACCCTAACATCACAGCGGAAGCGAGAGCCTGCCTGAATAAGGCAAAGCTCCACCTTAATAACTCACGCAATCTCAAGGCGGAGATAAAAAAGGAGGTAACAGCGGCAATTGATAGGCTTTACCAGTTGGTGAAAGAGGCGGACAAGGGGAAAACTGGACAAAACCAGCAAAGGGTAGCGGAAGACCAGAAGGCCGAGGAAAATAGGGAAGACCCGGAGAGTATCACTTGGTTGCGCTCCGCACTAGAAGAGCAAGCTCTGATAGTTAAGGAGGGCAACCGAATGATCAAGGAGCTGCACACCGAATTTCACGAACACAGAGAGGCACAAGAGTCACGTGACAAAGGGAGATACAATGACGGAGATATTCTGAAGGAGATCCGAGCGCTCGAAGAGACCACTAAAGAAATGGGGAAAGTGGTCTCAGAGATTAAAGAAAGAGCTCCTACCTATGCGGAAGCCTTGACCGCACCCCAAAACACCTGGGGTCAAAAGCCGAAACACTCCGTCATTGTGTCTTCCGATGTCACAATGGACACCAGCACAGAGGTTGTGGGAAGAGTGAAGGAGGTACTGGACGCAAAAAAGAGTGGCCTACAGATCGAGAGGGTCCGAAAAGTTAAGGACAAGAGGATTATCTTGAGCTTTAACAATAGAGAGGAGATGGCAAAAACGACAGCCCAGCTCAAAAAAGATAAACACTTAAAAGTGGAAGAAGCTAAAAACCGGGACCCACTGATTATCATCAAAGACCTCTTGTCCTATAACAGTGATGAGGACATACTAACTGCCTTAAGGGTCCAAAACGCTCGCCTGATGGAAGGCCTGACGGCCGAGGAGGCGACTGCCACTGTGAAATACCGGAGGAGGGCACGAAACTCGCTAGAGAACCATGTCATCCTACAGGTGACACCCAAGTTGTGGCAGAAGCTTACTGCGGCTGGCAGGGTTTTCATCGACCTGCAGCACGTTAGGGTCCAAGACCAATCGCCTCTAATACAGTGCACAAAATGCCTGGCGTATGGGCACGGCCGAAAGTTGTGTACCGAGCCTGCGGATCTGTGCAATTACTGCGGGGGGCCACACCTCAAGGCTGATTGTGCCGGGCTGGCAACGGGCGACAGGCCGACGTGTAGGAACTGCGTCAAGGAAAAACATGACGACACAGGGCATACGGTGTATAGCCAAGACTGTCCGGTGCGCAGGAAATGGGATGCACTAGCGCGATCCGCAATAGCATATTGCTAAGGTGGTCCCGGGGTTTACACGAACGGCAGCTAGCCAGACATACATCGCAGCGCAAGCTAACCTCCAACGCAAACAGCTGGCGACCAACGAGCTTATGCTTGAGGCTAAAAAGCGCAAAATAGACATCGCACTAGTCCAGGAGCCGTATGTGGGTAGTATTAAGGCAATGAAGTTGTACGGGGGGGCGAGGGTCTACCAAAACTCGGACGGCAGTGGGGGCACTGTCAAGGCGGCGATAGTCGTTTTCAATCATGACATCGACGTCATACAGTGCCCCAGATTCACCACCAACAACATCGTGGTGGTGATGCTGCGAACGAGCGCGTGGGAGATGCTCGCCGTCTCGTACTACTTTGAGCCTGATCTACCCATAGGGCCATACCTGGACCACATAACAGCTATGATAAAAGAGCTAAAGCCCAAGAAAGCCATCATTGGAGGGGACGCTAACGCCAAAAGTGCGTGGTGGGGAAGCAGTACCATCGACGATAGAGGCGACGAATTGGTAGGAATGATCGGGGAGTTGGATCTTCAGGTACTCAACTGCGGGAACAGACCCACCTTCGATACCATCAGAGGAGGACGTAGACTTACTAGCTGTGTCGACGTGACGCTATGCACAGAAGACCTGCTCGACTTGGTAGAGGAATGGATGGTTGCTGAAGACCTAACGAGCTCGGACCACAATGGTATAATAATAAAAATCAAATTAAATAAAGGTAAGGGTGTCAACATTAAAAGAACGACCAGAAAATACAACACTAAAAAAGCAAATTGGGAAGTTTTTAATGAAAAAATAGACCAATTAAAAATAGAAAATAGAATAAATACAGCACATATACAGCAGATAAATAACAAGGAACATTTAGATGATTTAATCGAAAAATATACAATAGTAATAACAGAAGCTTGTAATGAAGCAATACCTAAGAAAAAGGAAAACCATACACTTACCATACCGTGGTGGTCCGAAGAACTCGAAGCAATGAAGCACGATGTCGCTACCAGGAAGAGAAGAATCCGATGCGCTGCGCCGTCGCGTAGAGAAGGTGTGGTCGCGTTGTACCTGAAAGAAAAGGAGAAATATGAATTAGAGGTCAAGAAGCGCTCCACAGAGAGCTGGAAGGGTTTTTGCCAGAAACAGAACAGGGAAGGGGTCTGGGAGGGAATTTATAGGGTAATTAAGAACACAGCAAAGAGGCAAGAAGATCTGCCACTGGTTTGGAATGGGAGGGAAGCAGGTCAGGAAGGATCTGCGAGATTACTGGCGGAAATATTCTACCCGGAGGATACAGAGGAAGAAGATAGCCCAGACCATTGTCGGATCAGAGCTCTTGCCGGCCGAGTAAACGACTGGAGTCATAATGAGACCCATGACCCGGCGTTTACACCGGAGGAGCTCAGGTTCGCGACGGAGAGCTTCAACCCCAAGAAAGCACCCGGAGTAGACGGCTTCACAGCCGACATCTGCCAGCGGGTAATATACCAGGACATGGAACTGCATCTGGCAATATTTAATAAGTGCTGGGAACTGACGCACTTCCCCATAGCGTGGAAAGAGGCCACCGTGGTGGTGCTGAGGAAACCGGGGAAGGATAATTACACCAGTCCCAAGTCCTATAGGCCGATTGGACTGTTGCCGGTGATGGGCAAAATACTGGAAAAAATGATGGTTAGAAGGCTGACTTGGTACCTGGTGCCCCGAATAAGTCCCCGCCAGTATGGCTTCATACCCCAGAGAAGCACCGAAGACTCCCTCTATGACATGATACAACATCTGTACGGAAAACTCAAAGACAAGAAACTTGTAACCGTAATATCATTGGACATAGAGGGAGCCTTCGATAACGCCTGGTGGCCCGCGATCAAGATCAGACTTGCCGAAGAAGAGTGTCCGGTAAACCTCCGGCGACTCATTGACAGCTACCTACAGGACCGTAAGGTCCGGGTGAGGTACGCCGGAGCAGAGTACATAAAGGACACTCAAAAGGGATGTGTGCAGGGATCGATTGGTGGGCCAATTCTCTGGAATCTTATCCTCGATCCACTCCTCAAGGGACTCGAACGCCGGGGTGACTATTGCCAGGCTTTCGCGGATGACGTGGTGTTGGTGTTTGCTGAGGATACGGCGCTGGAAGTGGAGAGGAGGGCCAATGCCGCACTCGCGTATGTTCGGTCGTGGGGTGACAAAAACAAACTGAATTTCGCGCCACAAAAGACACACGCAATGGTGCTCACCAGGAAGTTGAAATTTGACACACCACGACTGCGCATGGGCGGGATCGACATTGGTCTGTCTAGCGAGATAAAGATCCTGGGGCTCACCATTGACAATAAGCTGACGTTTAACAGCCACGTGGCTAATACATGCAAGAAGGCGTTAAACATATATAAACAGCTTTCGCGAGCCGCCAGGATCAGCTGGGGACTCCACCCTGACATAATCAGGATTATCTACATGGCCACAGTGGAGCCCATCGTTACCTACGCAGCCGGCGCCTGGGCTAAAGCAGCAAACAAGATCGGGGTTAAAAGACAGTTAAACGCGATGCAAAGGGGCTTTGCGCAGAAGCTGTGTGGAGCGTACAGAACCGTTTCGTTGAACTCGGCGCTGATGCTGGCTGGGATGCTGCCTCTCGATATCCGGATCCGGGAGGCGGCATCGTTGTATGAGGCTAAGAGGGGAGTACCCCAGGCAGCATTAGCAGATAGAGAGGTAGAGCGCAGACTGGCCTTCGCTGAAATCCAGCACCCGGCAAGACATATGCGCTTCGACTTCATAAGGCTGGAGGACCAAGAGGAGTTAAACTCCCATGTGCATCAAGCAGTCTCGATCTACACCGATGGCAGCAAGATTGAGGGCAAGGTTGGAGCAGCATTGTCTCTCTGGAGCAATGAAACCGAAACCAAAACTGTCAAACTTAAGCTGCCATCGTACTGCACAGTTTACCAGGCCGAACTCCTGGCCATATGTCACGCCACAAAAATCATCCTGCGACGAGGCGAGCCCAGTTTCGCTATTCTTAGTGATTCGCGCTCTGCCTTGGAAACGGTCGTAAACCCATATTCCCTCCACCCTCTAGCTGTCGAAACCAGAGCCAACATCGAGGACAGTAGACTCCAGAACAAGGAAATTTCCTTGTTCTGGATTAAAGCACATGCAGGAGTGGAGGGAAATGAGCGCGCGGACCAACTGGCAAAAGAGGCTGCACTGCATTCCAGGAAAAAACCCGAATATGATAATTGTCCAATTTCATTCGTCAAGAGACACATTCGATTGCAGTCTCTTGACGAATGGAATGCACGCTACCAGGCGGGACAAACAGCAGCCATCACTAGGATGTTCCTCCCAGACGCAGTGGAAGGATATAAAACGGTGAGAAAAATTAAACCGGCAGGCTTGGCGACTCAGGTGATGACGGGGCACGGTGGGTTCTCAGAATACTTGCACCGGTTCAAGTGTAAGGGGGACCCATCGTGCATTTGTGAGCCGGGGGTTGCCGAGTCTGTCCCACACCTCCTGTTTAGTTGTCCAGTCTACGCGAAGCTCAGATTCGACATAGAACAGATACTGGAATGCGAAATAAAACCCGAAAATGTTCATCTGATAATAGCAAACAACAAATTAAGGCAAAAATTTATAGATTACTGTGTGAATGTAGTAAAGACGGTCGTAAAAAGAAATAGGTAAATAAGATATGTTTTACATATATAAGGTAAATTGTGTATCATAAACATATAAAACTGAGTTTGTTAAATAAATATGTCAAGTTTGCAAGGAATTTAAGAAACCAGAATAAAGTTAATAATAATAGGTGATAAGAAATATAGTGTTAAACCAATCATGTTTAGAATATATTGTTTAATATATAAGAAAACATGAAAATAAGAAATTAGTAGAACAATAATTCTGTGTTTAATATAATTATAAGTAAATAGAAAATAAGAATAAGAAATCCAAGGAACTGTTGTCGTAAATAATAAGAAATAAATAAAGGTTAATAAATATACCCCAGAAAAAGAAGGTCTCTGATCATGTCAGAGGAAACACGCATTATAAAAAAAAAAAAAAAAAAAAAAAAAAAACCTAACCTAACCTAACCTAACCTAACCTAACCTAACCTAACCTAACCTAACCTAACCTAACCTAACCTAACCTAACCTAACCTAACCTAACCTAACCTAACCTAACCTAACCTAACCTAACCTAACCTAACCTCAATATTAGCCAACGGATTCAGGAGCCAAGACAAGTGCTACCGTCTCACGGTAGACGAGGCTCTAATGAACCACTTTGGGGCCATAGTTATGGCAGTAAAGTTGTCTGGTGCAAGCGAGGTTGTCCTCATCGGAGACGTGAACCAGCTCCCATTTTTGGACAGAGAGAACCTATTCAAATTAAGGTATACCCGTCCAAACCTGGTGGCTGGTATCACCCAGGAGCTACTCTGCACGCACCGCAATCCGATGGATGTGGCGTACGCACTGAGTGAGATATACTCCGGTATATACTCCTCCAAATCGTCGTTGTCGCGGGTCCATTCCCTGAGTGTGAAAGGTTACACAGGAGCGCAAATCCCAAGAACCGCCCCAAACACCCTATTCCTAGTCCATACGCAGGAGGAGAAAGCTTCTCTTGCGGGCGAGGGATACGGGTCCGGCGAAGGGTCGCGCACGCTGACCATACACGAAGCTCAGGGGTTGACCTACGACAGCGTGATCATCATTAACACCAAGTCCAGGAGGCTCCAGATTCACGACAGCATCTCCCACGCGGTAGTGGCGGTGTCAAGGCATACAAGCAGTTGCGTCTACTACACTGACCGACGAAGGTGGTGATGGGTGCAATGCGGGAGACGGCACCCCCGTGCCTGTCGCCCGCCCATCGCCACCATGAGGGGGGAGAGGCTGGCGCCTTCTCCGACCCCTCCTTCGTCTGCGGAGCGGCACAGCGAGAGGGTCGTCCTCCCGCGCGCGCTCCGCCTCCTCCTTTTGCGAGATTACGTCCTCGCAAAAGGAGGCCACCGCTGCCCAGGCCTCCTCGCTCCCCAGCATGGCGTTGATCACACCAGGAAGCGAGAGGTCCTGTCCGACCGCCGCGGTCAGACCGCGGCGCAGCTCGGACCAAGCCGGGCACACCTCGAGGGTGTGCTGCGCCGTGTCCTCCGCCGCGCCGCAGTCGTGGCACGCCGGGGTCTCCTCCCTCCCGATCCGGTGCAGGTACGTTCCGAAACATCCATGGCCGGACAACACCTGCACCAGACGGAACGAGAGGAAACCGTGGGACCGCTCGAGCCCCCAACCTAACCTTTTTTTTTTTTTTTTTTTTTTGGCGCTCGAACCGCACATATCGGTGGTCCGACAGGGTCTCCACCATCTCTACCCGCCAGTTGACGACGCGGGCGGCCAGCGCAGGGGTGGCAAACGAGACGTCCACCACCGATCCGCCCTGTTGCCGCACACACGTGTGGACCGCCCCCCTGTTGAGGAGGGACACACCGCATGAGGCCGCCCAAAACTCGACGGCGCGTCCCCGGACGTTGCAGCCGGTGGCCGGGTTGCCCCAGGCTGCCGACTTGGCGTTCAGGTCGCCCAACACCACGACCTGGCGCGGTGCCGCCCTCCCTACGACTGCGGTGAGGATCTCGAGGAAATCCTCAAAGTCGGAGAGAGAGCGGTTCGGGGAGAAGTAGACCCCTACCAGGGCCATGTCTCCCCACGCGGCGGCCACGTATCCCGGTCCCCTCTCTAAGAGCGAGAGGGGAGGGGAGTCCGTGGAAGACCGCGACACCAACGCCACCAGGCCGTCCCGGTCGCCCAGCCAACGGCCAGGGACCGAGTAAGGCTCGGCGACCACCGCCAAGTCTACCAACCACTCAGCCATGGTCTGCATCAGCAGATCCTGGGCTGCCCTGCAGTGGTTGGCGTTCGCCTGGAGTATGCGATGTTCGACCCTATCCATCAGTCGGACATCGCACCCCCCTCCTCCGCAGCCACCGCAGAAGCAGCGGTGCTTGTGGCAGGCCCGGCCGGCGCCTGCGCTTTGCCCCGCACAGGGGGAGGACTGCAGTTCCTCCCCTTCATTAAGTGGTCTGCCGGGCAGCCACTGGCGGCACACACCGCGCAGCGCGGCGTGGCGGCCTCGCAGGAGGCGGCTTTGTGGCCCTCCTTCCCGCAACGGTAGCATGCGTCCGACCTGTCCACTGTGGACGGACACAGGGGCCGGGTGTGTCCGATGCCGAAGCACCGGAAACACCGCAGAGGCTGCTCCTCGAGCGCCCGGACCGCTCCCGAGCTAAACCCGACTGTGAGCCGTCCCTTTGCAAGGACGGCCTTGGCAGCGGCGATTGGGCACTCGAGGCGCATGGTGCCCATGCCGCCGCGGCCGGGCCTTATGTCCCGGCCTTGGACTGCCGCGACGCCACAGCCCCCTACCGCTGCGACTGCCGCCACCACCTCCTCCTTGGTGACGGAGTCGTCCAGATCCGTCACCTGTATGGCCGCCAACTTGACCGGCCGTGCCACCTTGGCTGAGTCGGCGATGACCTCCTGCAGCTTGGCCGCAAAGAGGTCCGCGTGGGCACTCCCCTCTGCCCCCGGGAACTCGAATATTCGAGCCCCGGCCTGGGTCCGCCGGCAGGACACACTGCCGATCCCCAGCTGGGTGGGATCGGCATTCGCACGCGCCCGCACCAAAACGGACGCGTACGTCTCCCCTCGGTCCGCAGCCTCCGCGGTGAGCGTCACCACGACGGCTGCGGTTTTTGGGGAGACCAGCTGCACCCTTCGCCTTCCTTTCCCTTTCCCCGTCCGCTTTCCCTTGCCGGTCGTCTGCGACTTGCTGGGAGCGGTGGTGGCGGCGGGGACGGCGGGGACGGCCGTCGCCGACTTTTTGCCCTTACCCTTCCCCTTGCGGACCACTTCCGTCCACTCGTTGGACGGGGTCGTTGAGGGGAGGAGAAGGGCGTCGTCCGCGTGGGAGCAGGACGGGCCCGGCTCGCGCTGCCTCGCGTCTGCCGCAAGGGCCGGTCGGAGGCGCTTCTCCGGCAGGAGCCGGTCCTCGATGCCCGCCAAGCAGGCTCTTGTGAAGGCCCTCTCCTCCATTACGACCTTGCGGATGATATCCTCAAGGTTGGAGGAGGGGCCCTCTGCCGCAGGGCTCGACTTGGCCTGTTGTGGCCGGGCCGTGGCTTCAGCCAGCTTCTGATGAAGCTGGCTGACCTCCGACTGCAGGCGATCCACCTTCGCCTGCAGTTGCCGCGTCTCGTCCGTGGAGCTGCGCTGGACCAGCTCCGCGACGACACCGCGCATGCTCGCGGCCCTACATTTTAGGGCCTTTTGCAAGGTCCCCTTAATATTAGAGGACTTCGAGGCGACCTCCGCGATCTCCCTCTCGTCCTCCTCCGCCATCCTCTCCAGCTCGGCCAGGGAGTGGTCCGCGTATACGACGCGGGACGCACCGTACCAAGACTTGGCCCGGGCGACGTGCGCCCGCTTCTCCGCGGCAACCTAACCTTTTTTTTTTTTTTTTTTTTTTTTTTTTTTTGCGCTGGGAAAAATGCGTTACGCATACCCTCCCATCGGGGGATGGGGGGCTATGTGGGACTCCCGGGTCTGACCCGGTATACCCACTAAAAAACCCAGCGGCACTCCCGCTTCGTCCGAGTGGCGGGGGACTGGGAAACCAGCGTAGCCTTTACGTCCAGTCCTCCGCCGACGATTGTCCTTCAGGGCGGGCCCCTCACGGGGGCCCGGGAGTGACCGACGAAGGTGGTGATGGGTGCAATGCGGGAGACGGCACCCCCGTGCCTGTCGCCCGCCCATCGCCACCATGAGGGGGGAGAGGCTGGCGCCTTCTCCGACCCCTTCTTCGTCTGCGGAGCGGCACAGCGAGAGGGTCGTCCTCCCGCGCGCGCTCCGCCTCCTCCTTTTGCGAGATTACGTCCTCGCAAAAGGAGGCCACCGCTGCCCAGGCCTCCTCGCTCCCCAGCATGGCGTTGATCACACCAGGAAGCGAGAGGTCCTGTCCGACCGCCGCGGTCAGACCGCGGCGCAGCTCGGACCAAGCCGGGCACACCTCGAGGGTGTGCTGCGCCGTGTCCTCCGCCGCGCCGCAGTCGTGGCACGCCGGGGTCTCCTCCCTCCCGATCCGGTGCAGGTACGTTCCGAAACAGCCGTGGCCGGACAACACCTGCACCAGACGGAACGAGAGGAAACCGTGGGACCGCTCGAGCCAGCTCTGCAGGACCGGGCCGAGCGCGTCCAACGTCCGGCGGCCAAAGGCGGCGGTAGCGAGGTCCTCCGTCCAGTGGAGGACGATTGCGTCCCTCGCCTCCCGCCGCACGGCCTCCCGCTCCTCGGCGACGGGGCGCTCCCCGAGCGCCCTTCGTTGCGCGGTCCACTCGTACACTCTGGCGAGCACCCAAGCCTCCAGCTCCCAAGGAGGGGTGCCGGCCAGAGCGCACGCCGCCGAAAAGCCCACCGAGCGGTAGGCCCTCGCCACCCGCAGTGCAATGGCCCTTTGGGGCTTGCGGATGGCGGTCGCATTCTCCCTCCTGTGGAGGGAGTCCGCCCAGATAGGGGCCCCGTATAGGGCCATGCTTCTGAGGACGCCGGCATAGAGGCGCCGGCACCCCACCTTGGGCCCCCCCAGGTTCGGGAGCAGCCGCGAGAGGGCGTCCGCGGCTTTCAGGAGGCGCGTCGACAGCCCGCTGAAATGCGGGCCGAAGCGCCACCTCTCGTCCAGCACCAGGCCCAGATACTTCATCTGGGGCTGGACCTCTATCCGGACGCCCTCTACGACGATGTGGGCGTCGGGAGGGCAGCGCTGCCGAGGCCCGTGAAAGAATACGGCCTCGGTCTTGTGCAGCGCCACCTTCAATCCCAGGAGGCGGATCCTTTCTGCAACCAGGGATCCGCCAGCCGAGGCCAGACAGGCCGCGTCTCCAAAGTTCCTCCCCCGGGCAGTGAGGAGAGTGTCATCCGCGTAGCAGATGACACTCGTGCCCTGGAGGAGGACTCCGCGTAGGAGCCAGTCGAACCCGATGTTCCACAGGGAGGGCCCCAGCACTGACCCCTGCGGAACACCGGATTCTGCTCCGTACCGCCTCACCGTGCCCGTCCGGTCCGCGAGGAGGACCTCTCGGCCCTCCAGGTAGCTGGCCAGCAGATCCCGCAGGTATTGGGGCACTCCGTGATACCGGAGCGCCTCCAATATCGTCGAGTGGGGGACGGAGTTGAAGGCGTTTGCAATGTCGAACGACACTGCCAGCACTCCGTCCCCCGCCTCCACCGCCTCCTTCACCTGGCCCTTGAGCAGGGCCAGCGCGTCGATCGTCGAACGCCCTTGTCGGAAGCCGAATTGGGCGTCCGACAGGTCCGGCCCTACCCCCCGCAAAAGGCCATGAAGCCGGGACGCGATGATCCCCTCGAACAGTTTACCGACCTCATCGAGCAAGACGATGGGCCGGTATGCCGACGGGGAGTCCACCGGACGTCCCTCCTTTCGGAGGAGGCAGAGTTGCCCCTCCTTCCACAGTTTCGGGAACCTCCCAGCCGTAAAGCACGCGCTGAAGAGGTCCCGAAACCTGTCCTCCATTTGGGAGGCGGCGATCGCCACCACCCGTGCGGGGACGCCGTCTGGCCCGGGGGCCGTCTTCTTCGCGCGGAGGGTGAGAACCCCCGCGCGGAGCTCCTCCACCGTCATCGGGGGGATATGCTCGTCCGGCGGAGCCGCCCCTTGCGGGGGATCCATCGCTGGTGGGGTGAAGTCGGTCCTGCGCGGAAACAGGGACCGGACCACCCCGTCCAGCAACGCCGGCTCGAGGGTCTCCGTCAGTGGGGGACCATAGGGGCGTAGCTGGTTCCGCGCCGCCTTGTATGGTCTCCCATAAGGATCCCTGTCGAGACCCTCCAGCATCTCGGCCCTCGCCGAGTCTTCCGCAGCGCCCATTGCAGACTTGAGGACCGTCCTCGCCTCCTGGTAAGAGGCGTATAGGCGGTCCTCCCCTGCCCGGTCTCGGTTCTGGGCGCTGCGCCGTCGGCTCCGCGCGTAGGCCCTTCTGGCCGCCACGCAGGCGGCCCGGAGAACCGCCAGCTCCTGCGTCCACCAGTAGACGGCGCGACGGGGAGGCGGACGGCGAGACCGAGGCATGCTGGAGTTGCACACCACGGTCAGGGACCCCCTGAGCTGGACCGCTGCGGCGTCCACGTCCAGGGCCTCGACAGGGGGGGGCGACAGCCAGTCCTGGAGAAAGGCCGCCTCCTCGGCTGCCTCCCGGTCCAGGCGGGTGAGTGCCCACCGTGGGAAGGGAGATTGCCCGGCGCGGGCCCTCCCCCCCCCCTGGGTGGAGATGTCGAACCGCACATATCGGTGGTCCGACAGGGTCTCCACCATCTCTACCCGCCAGTTGACGACGCGGGCGGCAACCTAACCTAACCTAACCTTTTTTTTTTTTTTTTTTTGCGCTGGGAAAAATGCTTTACGCATGCCCTCCCATCGGGGGATGGGGGGCTATGTGGGACTCCCGGGTCTGACCCGGTATACCCACTAAAAAACCCAGCGGCACTCCCGCTTCGTCCGAATGGCGGGGGACTGGGAAACAGGCGTAGCCTTAACGTCCAGTCCTCCGCCGACGATTGCCCTTCATGGCGGGCCCCTCTCGGGGGCCCGGGAATGACCGACGAAGGTGGTGATGGGTGCAATGCGGGAGACGGCACCCCCGTGCCTGTCGCCCGCCCATCGCCACCATGAGGATAGAGAGGCTGGCGCGAGTCCCACGCGGCGGCCACGTATCCCGGTCCCCTCTCTAAGAGCGAGAGGGGAGGGGAGTCCGTAGAAGACCGCGACACCAGCGCCAGCAGGCCGTCCCGGTCGCCCAGCCAACGGCCAGGGACCGAGTAGAGGTATGCGATGTTCGACCCTATCCATCAGTCGGACATCGCACCCCCCTCCGCAGCCACCGCAGAAACAGCGGTGGTGTAGGCAGCGGCAGCAAACCCGGTCGGCGCCTGCGCTTTGCCCCGCTTAGGGGGAGGATTGCAGGTCCTCCCCTTCATGACGTGCCCTGCCGGGCAGCCACTGGCGGCACACACCGCGCAGTGCGGCGTGGCGGCCTCGCAGGAGGCGGCTTTGTGGCCGTCCTTGCCGCAGCGGTAGCAGGCGTCCGACCTGTCCACTGTGAACGGACACAGGGGCCGGGTGTGTCCGATGCCGAAGCACCGGAAACACCGCAGAGGCTGGTCCTCGAGCGCCCGGACTGCTCCCGAGCTGAGCCCGACTTTGAGCCGTCCCTTGGCAAGGACGGCCTTGGCAGCGGCGATTGGGCACTCGAGGCGCATGGTGCCCATGCAACCTAACCTAACCTAACCTAACCTTTTTTTTTTTTTTTTTTTTTTTTTTTTTGCGCTGGGAAAAATGCGTTACGCATACCCTCCCATCGGGGGATGGGGGGCTATGTGGGACTCCCGGGTCTGACCCGGTATACCCACTAAAAAACCCAGCGGCACTCCCGCTTCGTCCGAGTGGCGGGGGACTGGGAAACCAGCGTAGCCTTTACGTCCAGTCCTCCGCCGACGATTGTCCTTCAGGGCGGGCCCCTCACGGGGGCCCGGGAGTGACCGACGAAGGTGGTGATGGGTGCAATGCGGGAGACGGCACCCCCGTGCCTGTCGCCCGCCCATCGCCACCATGAGGGGGGAGAGGCTGGCGCCTTCTCCGACCCCTTCTTCGTCTGCGGAGCGGCACAGCGAGAGGGTCGTCCTCCCGCGCGCGCTCCGCCTCCTCCTTTTGCGAGATTACGTCCTCGCAAAAGGAGGCCACCGCTGCCCAGGCCTCCTCGCTCCCCAGCATGGCGTTGATCACACCAGGAAGCGAGAGGTCCTGTCCGACCGCCGCGGTCAGACCGCGGCGCAGCTCGGACCAAGCCGGGCACACCTCGAGGGTGTGCTGCGCCGTGTCCTCCGCCGCGCCGCAGTCGTGGCACGCCGGGGTCTCCTCCCTCCCGATCCGGTGCAGGTACGTTCCGAAACAGCCGTGGCCGGACAACACCTGCACCAGACGGAACGAGAGGAAACCGTGGGACCGCTCGAGCCAGCTCTGCAGGACCGGGCCGAGCGCGTCCAACGTCCGGCGGCCAAAGGCGGCGGTAGCGAGGTCCTCCGTCCAGTGGAGGACGATTGCGTCCCTCGCCTCCCGCCGCACGGCCTCCCGCTCCTCGGCGACGGGGCGCTCCCCGAGCGCCCTTCGTTGCGCGGTCCACTCGTACACTCTGGCGAGCACCCAAGCCTCCAGCTCCCAAGGAGGGGTGCCGGCCAGAGCGCACGCCGCCGAAAAACCCACCGAGCGGTAGGCCCTCGCCACCCGCAGTGCAATGGCCCTTTGGGGCTTGCGGATGGCGGTCGCATTCTCCCTCCTGTGCAGGGAGTCCGCCCAGATAGGGGCCCCGTATAGGGCCATGCTCCTCAGGACGCCGGCATACAGGCGCCGGCATCCCACCTTGGGCCCCCCCAGGTTCGGGAGCAGCCGCGAGAGGGCGTCCGCGGCTTTCAGGAGGCGCGTCGACAGCCCGCTGAAATGCGGGCCGAAGCGCCACCTCTCGTCCAGCACCAGGCCCAGATACTTCATCTGGGGCTGGACCCCTATACGGACGCCCTCCACGATAATGTGGGCGTCGGGAGGGCAGCGCTGCCGAGGCCCGTGAAAGAATACGGCCTCGGTCTTGTGCAGCGCCACCTTCAATCCCAGGAGGCGGATCCTTTCTGCAACCAGGGATCCGCCAGCCGAGGCCAGATAGGCCGCGTCTCCAAAGTTCCTCCCCCGGGCAGTGAGGAGAGTGTCATCCGCGTAGCAGATGACACTCGTGCCCTGGAGGAGGACTCCGCGTAGGAGCCAGTCGAACCCGATGTTCCACAGGGAGGGCCCCAGCACTGACCCCTGCGGAACACCGGATTCTGCTCCGTACCGCCTCAACCTAACCTAACCTTTTTTTTTTTTTTTTTTTTTTTTTTTTTTTTTTTTTTTTTTTTTTTTTTTTTGCGCTGGGAAAAATGCGTTACGCATACCCTCCCATCGGGGGATGGGGGGCTATGTGGGACTCCCGGGTCTGACCCGGTATACCCACTAAAAAACCCAGCGGCACTCCCGCTTCGTCCGAGTGGCGGGGGACTGGGAAACCAGCGTAGCCTTTACGTCCAGTCCTCCGCCGACGATTGTCCTTCAGGGCGGGCCCCTCACGGGGGCCCGGGAGTGACCGACGAAGGTGGTGATGGGTGCAATGCGGGAGACGGCACCCCCGTGCCTGTCGCCCGCCCATCGCCACCATTAGGGGGGAGAGGCTGGCGCCTTCTCCGACCCCTTCTTCGTCTGCGGAGCGGCACAGCGAGAGGGTCGTCCTCCCGCGCGCGCTCCGCCTCCTCCTTTTGCGAGATTACGTCCTCGCAAAAGGAGGCAACCGCTGCCCAGGCCTCCTCGCTCCCCAGCATGGCGTTGACCACACCGGGAAGCGAGAGGTCCTGTCCGACCGCCGCGGTCAGACCGCGGCGCAGCTCGCACCAAGCCGGGCACACCTCGAGGGTGTGCTGCGCCGTGTCCTCCGCCGCGCCGCAGTCGTGGCACGCCGGGGTCTCCTCCCTCCCGATCCGGTGCAGGTACGTTCCGAAACAGCCGTGGCCGGACAACACCTGCACCAGACGGAACGAGAGGAAACCGTGGGACCGCTCGAGCCAGCTCTGCAGGACCGGGCCGAGCGCGTCCAACGTCCGGCGGCCAAAGGCGGCGGTGGCGAGGTCCTCTGTCCAGTGAAGGACGATTGCGTCCCTCGCCTCCCGCCGCACGGCCTCCCGCTCTTCGGCGACGGGGCGCTCCCCGAGCGCCCTTCGTTGCGCGGTCCACTCGTACACTCTGGCGAGCACCCAAGCCTCCAGCTCCCAAGGAGGGGTGCCGGCCAGAGCGCACGCCGCCGAAAAGCCCACCGAGCGGTAGGCCCTCGCCACCCGCAGTGCAATGGCCCTTTGGGGCTTGCGGATGGCGGTCGCATTCTCCCTCCTGTGGAGGGAGTCCGCCCAGATAGGGGCCCCGTATAGGGCCATGCTCCTGAGGACGCCGGCATAGAGGCGCCGGCACCCCACCTTGGGCCCCCCCAGGTTCGGGAGCAGCCGCGAGAGGGCGTCCGCGGCTTTCAGGAGGCGCGTCGACAGCCCGCTGAAATGCGGGCCGAAGCGCCACCTCTCGTCCAGCACCAGGCCCAGATACTTCATCTGGGGCTGGACCTCTATCCGGACGCCCTCTACGACGATGTGGGCGTCGGGAGGGCAGCGCTGCCGAGGCCCGTGAAAGAATACGGCCTCGGTCTTGTGCAGCGCCACCTTCAATCCCAGGAGGCGGATCCTTTCTGCAACCAGGGATCCGCCAGCCGAGGCCAGACAGGCCGCGTCTCCAAAGTTCCTCCCCCGGGCAGTGAGGAGAGTGTCATCCGCGTAGCAGATGACACTCGTGCCCTGGAGGAGGACTCCGCGTAGGAGCCAGTCGAACCCGATGTTCCACAGGGAGGGCCCCAGCACTGACCCCTGCGGAACACCGGATTCTGCTCCGTACCGCCTCACCGTGCCCGTCCGGTCCGCGAGGAGGACCTCTCGGCCCTCCAAGTAGCTGGCCAGCAGATCCCGCAGGTATTGGGGCACTCCGTGATACCGGAGCGCCTCCAATATCGTCGAGTGGGGGACGGAGTTGAAGGCGTTTGCAATGTCGAACGACACTGCCAGCACTCCGTCCCCCGCCACCACCGCCTCCTTCACCTGGCCCTTGAGTAGGGCCAGCGCGTCGATCGTCGATCGCCCTTGTCGGAAGCCGAATTGGGCGTCCGACAGGTCCGGCCCTACCCCCCGCAAAAGGCCATGAAGCCGGGACGCGATGATCCCCTCGAACAGTTTACCGACCTCATCGAGCAAGACGATGGGCCGGTATGCCGACGGGGAGTCCACCGGACGTCCCTCCTTTCGGAGGAGGCAGAGCTGCCCCTCCTTCCACAGTTTCGGGAACCTCCCAGCCGTAAAGCACGCGCTGAAGAGGTCCCGAAACCTGTCCTCCATTTGGGAGGCGGCGATCGCCACCACCCGTGCGGGGACGCCGTCTGGCCCGGGGGCCGTCTTCTTCGCGCGGAGGGTGAGAACCCCGGCGCGGAGCTCCTCCACCGTCACCGGGGGGACCTGCTCGTCCGGCGGAGCCGCCCCTTGCGGGGGATCCATCGCTGGTGGGGTGAAGTCGGTCCTGCGCGGAAACAGGGACCGGACCACCCCGTCCAGCAACGCCGGCTCGAGGGTCTCCGTCAGTGGGGGACCATAGGGGCGTAGCTGGTTCCGCGCCGCCTTGTATGGTCTCCCATAAGGATCCCTGTCGAGACCCTCCAGCATCTCGGCCCTCGCCGAGTCTTCCGCAGCGCCCATTGCAGACTTGAGGACCGTCCTCGCCTCCTGGTAAGAGGCGTATAGGCGGTCCTCCTCTGCCCGGTCTCGGTTCTGGGCGCTGCGCCGTCGGCTCCGCGCGTAGGCCCTTCTGGCCGCCACGCAGGCGGCCCGGAGAACCGCCAGCTCCTGCGTCCACCAGTAGACGGCGCGACGGGGAGGCGGACGGCGAGACCGAGGCATGCTGGAGTTGCACACCACGGTCAGGGACCCCCTGAGCTGGACCGCTGCGGCGTCCACGTCCAGGGCCTCGACAGGGGGGGGCGACAGCCAGTCCTGGAGAAAGGCCGCCTCCTCGGCTGCCTCCCGGTCCAGGCGGGTGAGTGCCCACCGTGGGAAGGGAGATTGCCCGGCGCGGGCCCTCCCCTCCCCCTGCTGGGTGGAGATGTCGAACCGCACATATCGGTGGTCCGACAGGGTCTCCACCATCTCTACCCGCCAGTTGACGACGCGGGCGGCCAGCGCAGGGGTGGCAAACGAGACGTCCACCACCGATCCGCCCTGTTGCCGCACACACGTGTGGACCGCCCCCCTGTTGAGGAGGGACACACCGCATGAGGCCGCCCAAAACTCGACGGCGCGTCCCCGGACGTTGCAGCCGGTGGCCGGGTTGCCCCAGGCTGCCGACTTGGCGTTCAGGTCGCCCAACACCACGACCTGGCGCGGTGCCGCCCTCCCTACGACTGCGGTGAGGATCTCGAGGAAATCCTCAAAGTCGGAGAGAGAGCGGTTCGGGGAGAAGTAGACCCCTACCAGGGCCATGTCTCCCCACGCGGCGGCCACGTATCCCGGTCCCCTCTCTAAGAGCGAGAGGGGAGGGGAGTCCGTGGAAGACCGCGACACCAACGCCACCAGGCCGTCCCGGTCGCCCAGCCAACGGCCAGGGACCGAGTAAGGCTCGGCGACCACCGCCAAGTCTACCAACCACTCAGCCATGGTCTGCATCAGCAGATCCTGGGCTGCCCTGCAGTGGTTGGCGTTCGCCTGGAGTATGCGATGTTCGACCCTATCCATCAGTCGGACATCGCACCCCCCTCCTCCGCAGCCACCGCAGAAGCAGCGGTGCTTGTGGCAGGCCCGGCCGGCGCCTGCGCTTTGCCCCGCACAGGGGGAGGACTGCAGTTCCTTCCCTTCATTAAGTGGTCTGCCGGGCAGCCACTGGCGGCACACACCGCGCAGCGCGGCGTGGCGGCCTCGCAGGAGGCGGCTTTGTGGCCCTCCTTCCCGCAACGGTAGCATGCGTCCGACCTGTCCACTGTGGACGGACACAGGGGCCGGGTGTGTCCGATGCCGAAGCACCGGAAACACCGCAGAGGCTGCTCCTCGAGCGCCCGGACCGCTCCCGAGCTAAACCCGACTGTGAGCCGTCCCTTTGCAAGGACGGCCTTGGCAGCGGCGATTGGGCACTCGAGGCGCATGGTGCCCATGCCGCCGCGGCCGGGCCTTATGTCCCGGCCTTGGACTGCCGCGACGCCACAGCCCCCTACCGCTGCGACCGTCGCCACCACCTCCTCCTTGGTGACGGAGTCGTCCAGATCCGTCACCTGTATGGCCGCCAACTTGACCGGCCGTGCCACCTTGGCTGAGTCGGCGATGACCTCCTGCAGCTTGGCCGCAAAGAGGTCCGCGTGGGCACTCCCCTCTGCCCCCGGGAACTCGAATATTCGAGCCCCGGCCTGGGTCCGCCGGCAGGACACACTGCCGATCCCCAGCTGGGTGGGATCGGCATTCGCACGCGCCCGCACCAAAACGGACGCGTACGTCTCCCCTCGCTCCGCAGCCTCCGCGGTGAGCGTCACCACGACGGCTGCGGTTTTTGGGGGGACCAGCTGCCCCCTTCGCCTTCCTTTCCCTTTCCCCGTCCGCTTTCCTTTGCCGGTCTTCTGCGACTGGCTGGGAGCGGTGGTGGCGGCGGGGACGACGGGGACGGCCGTCGCCGACTTTTTGGCCTTGCCCTTCCCCTTGCGGACCACCTCCGTCCACTCGTTGGACGGGGTCGTTGAGGGGAGGAGGGCGTCCTCAGCGTGGGAGGTGGACGGTCCCGGCTCCGACCGCCTCGCATCGCTGGGAAAAAATGCATTACGCATACCCTCCCATCGGGGGATGGGGGGCTATGTGGGACTCCCCGGTCTGACCGGTATACCCACTAAAACAACCCAGCGGCAGGGGACTGGGAAACAGGCGTAGCCTTAACGTCCAGTCCTCCGCCGACGATTGCCCTTCATGGCGGGCCCCTCACGGGGGCCCGGGAATGACCGACGAAGGTGGTGATGGGTGCAATGCGGGAGACGGCACCCCCGTGCCTGTCGCCCGCCCATCGCCACCATGAGGATAGAGAGGCTGGCGCGAGTCGGAGAGAGAGTGGTCTCCCCACGCGGCGGCCACGTATCCCGGTCCCCTCTCTAAGAGCGAGAGGGGAGGGGAGTCCGTGGAAGACCGCGACACCAGCGCCAGCAGGCCGTCCCGGTCGCCCAGCCAACGGCCAGGGACCGAGTAGAGGTATGCGATGTTCGACCCTATCCATCAGTCGGACATCGCACCCCCCTACGCAGCCACCGCAGAAACAGCGGTGGTGTAGGCAGCGGCAGCAAACCCGGTCGGCGCCTGCGCTTTGCCCCGCTTAGGGGGAGGATTGCAGGTCCTCCCCTTCATGACGTGCCCTGCCGGGCAGCCACTGGCGGCACACACCGCGCAGTGCGGCGTGGCGGCCTCGCAGGAGGCGGCTTTGTGGCCGTCCTTGCCGCAGCGGTAGCAGGCGTCCGACCTGTCCACTGTGGACGGACACAGGGGCCGGGTGTGTCCGATGCCGAAGCACCGGAAACACCGCAGAGGCTGGTCCTCGAGCGCTCGGACTGCTCCCGAGCTGAGCCCGACCGTGAGCCGTCCCTTGGCAAGGACGGCCTTGGCAGCGGCGATTGAGCACTCGAGGCGTCTCGTCGCTGGAGCTGCGCTGGACCAGCTCCGCAACGACGCCGCGCATGCTCGCGGCCCTACACTTCAGGGCCTTCTGTAGGGTCCCCTTTATGTTGGAGGACTTCGAGGCGACCTCCGCGATCTCCCTCTCGTCCTCCTCCGCCATCTTCTCCAGCTCGGCCAGGGAATGGTCCGCGTACACGACGCGGGACGCACCGTACCCGGACTTGGCCCGGGCGACGTGCGCCCGCTTCTCCGCGGCAGCGACCCGCTCCTCCAGCTCTTGCTGGAGCTGAGCCCGCCGAGCCAGGTCCAGCTGGCGTTGGGCGTTCGCGAGCCCAGCGACATGGGTCTCCGCGGCCACCGTCGGCTTTTTAGCCTTCGCCGACCGCGTCGACCCCGAGGCCGAAGAGCCCCCGGACACTGCACTGGCAGGTGACTACGCTACTACATTATTTTACAACTATCTAAATATCTGCATGGGTTCACACATTCGTTATCTTTCTTTCTTTCAGTACATAGATCAACAAACTGTCCATCACTATTGTCTACTTACTTCACAATTAATAATGTATTGTTGGTTGCTTCGAACGATACTGTGGCACCTTCACTTGTTACATTTATTCAACTGACACTCAACTTACGATCTTATATTGCCCAGTTTGTATGGTCAGTTTGTATGGTGGTTGTCATGATTGTGTTCACGGAAAATTTTGAAAAAATAAATCAATATTTTGAACAGGCGATGTACGATACTTCGATCAACAAGAAGGTAAGTACGATTATAATATTGATGTTCGATTTATTAACCATTAGATATTAAGAACGTTTCAGTACTTAGACGTTCGATATAAAGTGGTCGATCAAGATATTCGATTAATTGGCATTCGATTTGGCACAGTACACCCTGACTTCGGCATTGTACAATAAAAAGCCACTGATGTTTAATTGGAATAATCCATTTAATCGTCACTCGTCAGCGCGTCAGAGAGGGGGCTTTAGGGACGCGGGGCGCGGACGTCGCGTACGGCTCCCGGCGGCTTGGCAGGGCTCGGGGAGCGGTCCAGCGCGTGGTTGAGGCGCTCGATGTGGCGCAGCTGGCGCAGCACGAGGCGCACGTGCGAGTCGCGCAGCGCACGCATGCCTCCCAGCCACTCGTCTGCGGAGTTTCGGATTAAGGGCTGATTCTCAGATAACTTTTATTTTTTGAAGAATAAAAATTGCAGTTTGATAGCTTTTGTACTTATATAAAATAATATTTCAAACAGTCGTTTATTCTTCAATACTATAGTATAAGTTAGGTAAGTATAGATAAATCTGCCATCAGTATTATTTTTCGTAGGGTAACTAGATCTATGAAGCACTGGCCACACTAAGACGAAGCACGTACGGGACGCGGGACGCGGCTGCGCGCAGGATTGCCTCAGTTTGGTAACTAGATCTATGAAGCACTGGCCACACTGAGACGAAGCACGTACGGGACGCGGGACGCGGCTGCGC
Source organism: Hydraecia micacea (assembly GCA_914767645.1). Taxonomy (NCBI): domain Eukaryota; kingdom Metazoa; phylum Arthropoda; class Insecta; order Lepidoptera; family Noctuidae; genus Hydraecia; species Hydraecia micacea. The sequence continues at coordinate 38,226 of OU611774.1, forward strand.
GCAGGATTGCCTCAGTTTGGTAACTAGATCTATGAAGCACTGGCCACACTAAGACGAAGCACGTACGGGACGCGGGACGCGGCTGCGCGCAGGATTGCCTCAGTTTGGTAACTAGATCTATGAAGCACTGGCCACACTGAGACGAAGCACGTACGGGACGCGGGACGCGGCTGCGCGCAGGATTGCCTCAGTTTGGTAACTAGATCTATGAAGCACTGGCCACACTGAGAGTCTGAGACGAAGCACGTACGGGACGCGGGACGCGGCTGCGCGCAGGATTGCCTCAGTTTGGTAACTAGATCTATGAAGCACTGGCCACACTGAGACGAAGCACGTACGGGACGCGGGACGCGGCTGCGCGCAGGACTGCCTCAGTGTGGCCAGAACGTTACTCGTCAATGCCTCAGTATTGGCATAGTGTGAGTCCAACACTGTTACGATGACAAAATGAAGATGAGACCTATCCCAGTTTGCTTGTCATAATAAACAAATGTATTTATGCCCGACACGAACGAGAGCTATCCCAGTTTGTTTGTCATAATAAACAAAAATACCTACGCAGTTTGTTACCAGTGTCCTTCCGTGTCTAATGGTGGATATTGAATGTCTTAGCTGGCTATGGCTGCTGTGCTGTGTGGCTACAGTCGCTAGCGAAATTAAACGCATACTTATCAGATTTACTAGAAACGAAGTGCAGATTTAGATGACGATTACACATAGGTATCCTATCCGGTGATAGGTACGCTAGACTAAATCAAGTAAAGGTACAGAGATTATTAACTTTCAAAGGCTAACCTGGGTGCCAGTCGTCGCGATGAACATACCTGCATAGAATAAAAATAATTAAATCAATTTATTTACATAGTATCCATGAGAAAAACGTAATTTAGTGAGGGTTTACTGGAAACGTGTGTGTCATGCGCGACCGAAGGGCTGCGTGCGACCGCACGCAGTACGCACGCACAGAGACGCGTGATGCGCCTCGACCACCGCGGCGCGCGGCGTCGCAGTCGGCCGAGCCAACGCATCCGATACCCGTGCACTGTGCAAGGCCGCGGCCGCAGCCTCGACTAACTGGCGTGCAGCAGTCAGTCTCGATAGCGCATTCTCTATCAGCCGACCAGCCTGGGTCTGGCAAGGCGTACAGTCGAGTAATGGAAGGGCTATTAGTCACTTTCGAAGCCATTTCCAAGCGTATTTTGCCTTGATTTATTATTTTTCTAATACGAGTAACAATACAAATCGTTGATAAGTTGCCGTATCAAGTGCCCTTTAAAAACAGTTTTTAGGTACATTGTACTACTAAACGACTTGTATAACAACGCCTTCCACCTAGGTCCTGGGTTCGTGGCTAAACGATTACAGAAGCACGGCTGGACTACGCTTGTCGCGGTCGGTCCGTGATGACGAACAATGGGCCAAACTAACGACCCAATGGCAAACGACATCGTGGCAGGCCCAGACGGAGATGGCGAGATGAGCTGGACTCCTTCAACAAGAACTAGCCCTTAGCAGCTTTGAACAGAGAGAAGTGGAAAGAGAGTAGGGAGGCCTTTGCCCTGCAGTGGGACATCACAGGCTAATAATAAAATAATTAAATAACTTAGCTGTGTGTACCTTATAATTATTATAATTTTTAAAAAGGAGATAGATATTGTTACGCGACGTGGTATGAGTCGGTTGCAACCAGGGGCCTACTCCCTAAGTCCGTCAACGAAGTAACCGGCCCGTCCGACAGTAGTCCGATACGTCGGACTGAACCCTACTCCCTAACGATTTCGGATTCATCAGTTTCAAACGGAATCATAGACAATATTCGTGAACGAAGGACGCATGGCGATAGAGTTGCGCTATTTTACCGGTCGATTACCGATTTACTTATTTTGTAGTTTTCTAGCTTATTAAACAAAAATTAATACTTTTGTCGTTAGAAAATGACCACATTTTTTAAAGTATACTTTTATTATGTCTTTAAAATATAGAATTGAATTATTTTTGCTATTTTTGTCCGGAAACCGGCATCCATCCTGTTGGTACCTTTGCCTGTTTACCTTTTGAAGAAAATGTTCAAGTGAAATGTCAAAGTATAGCACGGGTTTTTCTATGGCTATAGTAGGTATGATGTTGATGCTACGCAGTGCCATACCGCGTGCGCCCCCCAGAAAGAAAACCCCGATCGCGAACGGATAATACCATAGAAATGTACCATATATCTATGGATAATACGGACGTACAACGGCGATCCTCCGCGACTCTCAGTCCCGAAGCCATTTTTATATTTTGTACACAGTGTGTTTTACTCATTGTATGTTAAAAAGCCCATTAAATGATTATTTAAAGAAGTGACTTTAAAAAAGTTCATAAACTTTGTTAGCCGGGAAGTTTTCTGTATTCTAATTAGCTTTCCATTCCATGGTTAATTGGAGCAAAAATAAAAAAAAAACTCACGGGCAAATTGAGGCCCTTCTCGATTTTATTGGTGAGAACCAAGAATTTTATTGGCTCGCGGATTATTGAGGGGTGCAGACGGGATAGTTCGCTCAAAACGGCTGTGGGAAAACCTGTACAACTCCCTTAACTCAATTGGAAGTTGCACTAAGTCCGTCGAGCAGTGGCAAAGGGTGAGGATCTAAAAGTAAACAAAAACCACAGTAAATGGGTGGCAGATAGGTAATACAGCTCAATAAGTTGCAGAAACTTTAATATGTCCTTACTTTCATTCTTGGATCAACACCACTTCGGCGTATCTGTTGAGGCAAAAGAGGTATTAAATCCGCACATAAGTCCTCGAATAACTCCCGAGTGAGCCTATAGTTCCCTATGAACTCAACATTGGGTATACTCGCCAACCTAAAGTTTTGACGTAAATAATATCGACGTTGCCTCCGTTCTTCCTGTAAAGCTTCAATAATTAAAAAAGCAGCCATAGCCATTATTCTTTTAAACTAGTAACTTTCGTCGATAGTACGAGAACTATTTTGATGTCGTATCGACTGACATAACTATCCGTCAAAACCAGTGTCATGTTCAACTGTTCGGACGGGCAAAAACTCATCGGGAGTACTTAGGGACAACAGTCAAATCCTCAGTTGCCAAAAGAAAAAGAAAAAAAAACAGTCAAATTGCATGCAGCAGGTGTGGTTTGCGGCGCCTGTAGACATGTGCGAGGTAGCACATCCTGTGGTTCTTGATGCGTTTGGTTACTGTTTTTCCGTCTAAGATTTCTTCCATTTTCTTTTGTCTTGGTTAATTCCTAGAGTGGTTAATCAAGTCTCTCATGATAACTCGCTCATATATTCTGAGTCTTGATCTGTTGGCTTTGGTAAGTGCGGATACTTTCAAACCATGTATCATGCACGGTACGATCACCTTTCGATACATGAGTCTGGCTAATTTCCAGTCCATATTTGAGTTCCTTATGAATGGTAGCAACGATTTGGCGTTTTCCATGGCCTGTTCGCAATGTTTTTTTATAGTCCTTTTTCTGCTTAATGTAGATGTTATGTATGTACCTAGGTATTTAATTTCATCACATGTCGATATATTTATTCCATTAAGGTTCTCGTGTGTCGTTATCTGTGTAGCTATGGGGTCCCTAATTAGTATTTTTGTTTTTGTTTCGTTAATTTGGAGGCCTCCACTATCTAGTAGGGGTTTAAGGCGGAGGTTTCCGAAAACGGTCAAAAAGTTGGTTTTTAAAAGCAGTGTATCTCTTAAACCGTAAATACTTTTGACCAAAGAAAAAATTATGATATTTTCAAGTCTTACTTTAATACAGTGATGGAACTGATATCATACATAAATATACATTAATACATCAAAATAATGTTCAAATACACCTCTTAATTTTCTTTAAAAGCAGTTTATCCCTTCATTAACAATTTTAATTACAATTAAAAATATACCATTAAATGTCTAATAAAAAAAAATAAAATATTCTTTATTTCAGACAACTTTTACACCGTCCATATACAGAGAAAAAGAACAAACCAACGTATTAACTATTAACTAATCAAATAACCCTCTCAATTAAAGACCTCCACAGCGGAGATGAGACTCTGTTTGCTATCGTCTTCAGGATTTCATTGCGGCTACCACGCACTCTGTAGATCAGGGACACCGTCTTCTTGCGCATGACGGCATGAAAGCCGTCGGTGTGATGAACCGCGAACATTCCCGATGCACTACAGAAGCGAGGCAGCCCCAACATCATCCTGAAGACGTTGTTATACTGGATTCGCAGGTTCTCAAGCGATCTTTTGGTATGACTGGTCCACAGACTCCCAGTGTACATGCTCTGACAATATGCTTTAAAGAGAGTTATCTTAACTTCATCAGAGCACCTGTAGAATCTGCGGGCCAGCATGTTGCCTCTGACAGCCAAAGACCTGCGTTCCCTCTCTATGTCAACATTGTCTTCAAGACTTTCGGTAATGTAATGTCCCAGGTATTTGACCTTATCCACTCGATTAATGCTTAAACCATTCAAAGTAACTTTATGTGAATGGTTGGGGTACTTACCGGCGGCCCTGAAAACCATGTATTCACTTTTTTGTACATTATACAAAAGGCCATGCGTTTGAGCATACTCTTCACATACTCTCAACATCTCTGCAAGTCCCCCCACCGTCGGGCTCAGCAGCACCATATCGTCCGCGTAGCTTATGTTGTTAATCTTAACTCCATCTATCGAGCATCCGACGCGCATGCTGCTGAGCTCCACGATAAGGTCATTTACATATAGGTTGAAGAGCTTGGGAGATGTCAAACCCCCCTGTCTCACCCCACTCTCCAACCCATATGCCCCAGACAGAGTATGAGCCCATCTCACATAATTGGTTTGCTTACAATACCAATATTTTAATATATTGAGCACGGTCACCGGTATACCCCTGTCCCCTAACTTTCTCCATAGCACGTCGTACGATACAAGATCAAAAGCCTTGGAGAGGTCAAGGAAACAGGCATACACCGGAGTTCCGCGCCTGGTATAGTATTGGACAGCGTGCTTGAGGCTTAATATCGCGCTTTCAGTGGATAGCCCGGGTCGGAACCCGAACTGAGCGTCATGCAAGTTAATAAATTCATCTAAATAAGAATCAAGCAAGCCGTCCATCACCTTAGCTATCACAGTTGCTAGCGATATGGGACGGTAGTTATTCCGATCCGAGATATCACCGGTTTTGTTCTTCACAATAGGCACTACGATAGTTTTCATGAGGTCACTTGGCAAATAGGAATGAGTCATGCACATTGTGAAAAACACAGCCAGAACCCTCGGCAGATGAACCCCCGCATATCGCAAGTGCTCAACACTTAGGCTGTCATGACCAGGAGACTTGCCACCGGTCATTTTTTTCAGGACATGTCTGACTTGGCCAGCGGTAACATGTACAATTGAGCCCCCCCCATCATGTCCATCCTCAGAGCTAATAGCCGACACTGAAGGACCCAGCGGGGAGCGCACCCTGAAATGCTCACAGAACAAGTTCGCTATGTGGACTGGTTCACTCACACCATCCACATTCACCGGCAGGCCAGGCTTAACATCATGCTTTCTAGTAGTCTTCCAGAACTTACTAAAATTTTTAGCTACTCTATGTTTGGCCAAAATATTACATCTAAGCTTTTCCTGGTCTTTCTAATGCCAAACTGCATTCAGTGATGGATTATTTATTATTAAATAGTTTTTGTAAATAGATAATTTCTTCATATTTGCAATAAATTACCATCGTTGTGTCATCGCGCTTCTCTTTCTTTTCTATCCAGTCTGACAGTGACCGAGCTTTAGGTCATGTAGTCGCCTTAATATGGTATAGGATACCTTCTAACCCTTTTAGGTCATCTGTAATGATGATAAGATCGTCCGCAAATGATAGTACTAGGGGGAGTGAGATTTCACGATCCTGGTCAAGTTTTATTAATTGGGTTTCCTTGTCGAGAGTTCTAAGGACTTCGTCGATGACCAGTGTAAACAAGCGAGGGGACAGAGGGCAACCTTGTTTGAATCCCTTTCCTTTAATAATCCAACTGCTTTGCTGGCCACACCATTTGATGCATGCACGTTCATTCATGCATACCTTGATTATCCTGTTGGTTAGCGATTTGTTGGTTCGTTGTAATAAGATATCTCTTAGTGCATTGAGGTCGACGTTGTCAAAGGCCTTCTATATGTCGAGAGCGAGTCCATAAATTCTTTTACCTGCCCGTCATTCTTCGTCTAAGACCCTTTTGAGCGTAAAGATAATATGGTCGTCTGTTGATCTATTGTTTAAAAAGGCCGCTTGGTAGTTGCCTAATTCCGTTATTATCTCATCTTGTTTTTTAAGTACGTAGGAGGCGTAAATTCTGTAACCCGTATTGCAAACCGATATGCGGCGATAATAATTCACATCTTTAGGGTTATTGTTTTTTGGAATTGGTACCTGTACTGTCTCCAGCCACGTGTCGGGTACTTCGTTCAGTGTCCAAGCTTTGTTCATGTGTTTGGTGACAGGCTTCTTGTATTATTTGGGGCATTGCTTTGTAAAGCTCGATTACCACTTGGTCAGTTCCGGGAGCAGTCCGTTCCGCATTTTATTAATGATTCCCATTACGTAATCCGCAGTGGGTCCATCACACTGTACTTCAGTTATCGGTTTCTTTATATTAACTGTTGGTATAAGATGGCCCGCGGATTTTTAAATATTTGCTCCCATTTGGTCATCGGTATATAAGTAGATCTTTTTCGACGTTGTGTTTGACGTTTGATTTTACTGTAAAAAAAGTATAGCATCTTCATGCGTTTTGCAGGGTGGTTTTTTCCCAGTCCATTGAGGCAGGCCCTGCATGCTTTTTGCTCTTCCTGATATTTAACATTTTGAAGTGTTGCCCGACGTTCTTTTACTAGGTTGTGCCTATTTGGATTATCTGGTTGCCTACTTTGTAAGAATTTAGTCTTTTGTAGGTTAGCAAGAGCTAGTCGATGGTCTCTGAAAAGAACTGGCTGAAGAATCAAAGTTTCCTGGGCAGCCGCTTTTAATATTTCCGTTATGGTATTCCAGGGTATTTCGGTATTTTCGTCCGTTGAGTTGATTCCTATATCTTTTAGTTTTTTTGTTATGCAATCTTGATATTTTGTTTTCGTGAATTTTCTATTGAGGGCGGCATAATAGCACTGTTTATAGTTGAAATCCTTGGCCGCAATTTTATTGTTGTTTCCTTCCCGGCTTGCTGTTGTCTTTGTGTATTATTGTGTTTGGTGTTTTCTTTTTTGTTTGAAATTCGGTTTATTCTTAGCAGACCCCATTATTTTATGGTCGGATATGCCCTTAGCGGCCCATTCGCCTTTAATAAGTTCGAAGAGTTTTTTTGTTGCATGTGGCGTTATAATGTGATCCAATTGAGATTTCTGAGTGCCCTTTGACAATGTTATCGTGCATGATGATCTCGCTTTTGTCGTTTCTATTTGAAGTTTTTCCCTGTTGGCTATATCCATTAACATTTCCCCATTGTAGTTGGAAAGGTCATGGTGTAGGTTTTATTGGATCAGCCCTTTGTGTTGGAAACTTTGTGTATCATGTCGACATATATTAGCGTTAAAGTCGCCAAGAATTATTAAAGTACATTTCCTTGGTTTTTGTCTGATCAAGTTTAATAAGCCTGTGAAGGGTCTGTTTGCTATAGATGTACAACTGTTGATGTGAGAATTGATTATATACAGATGAGCAGGCTTGTCATTTCCAGCTGACATCGCGTCTGTATCCTTTTTTCTGTTAACTAATTCAATTTGGGCGTCTTTTCTAATTAGAATTGCAAGTCCCCGGTGTGCTTTACCCGCGGTTCCATAGAGGTGCCATTTGTAGTGTGTAGAGTTGTATGCTCCTGAATTCATACCTGTTTCTTGTATGCAGGCTACATGGATGCCCCTAATTGAAAGTTCAGCGTCTATTTTATTTTTTTTGGCCGGTTTTGAGGCCTCCCGGACGTTCCAAGTTGCAATACGCAAGTCTTGGCAAGTACAATGTTAAATTAAGAAAATCGTGAAATACGAATTCTAAAGCGATAACGTATTTTAGGCTAGAATAATAGAGTGTATTAGTTTATCCCACCCTCCTATGTATAATATGCAAACGATTCCCTATAGCTTAGCTATTTATAGCTTACAGTGGTGTTAAATTCGCGCGTGGCTTCAAAAGTCCAAATTATCAAACCAAAACGCAGTCGGATACAGCTTCCAATGGAGACTCCTGAAATATACGGAAAGATCTCACCAGATTTTCGACGTCACCAAGATCCTCAGCCGGCAGGCCTAGGCCTCGGGCTTGTAGGAACACATGTATGCCACTTTACCACCGTTTTAAGGTGTTTTAATTTGCACCCACCAAAAACAACAAGCGCAACTTCGAGTTTCAAACTCCGAGTCCGCCACATGTTGTCAAGTAAAAACAAAGGCGGGACACAACACGTCTGTCCCCTTCGGCGGTCACTCTCCAAATCCCCTGTCATTGGGCCCGCTCTTAATTTATTAATTTTAATTTGTAAATTAGCTATAATTGAAAGTATCGTGCGAGCAGACGCTGCATTGAATCCAGTCCCGAATCTCTTAACCCAGTTATATAATACTGTTACGCGCCACAATTAATGCCTGACCTTTGTTACCACTAGCGCCATCTAGTATCGAGTAGCAGAACTAGAGCTCTCGAGGCTTCTAGAAATTTCGATGGTAGAACTTTCTAGAACTATCGACATCTGGTCAGTCGGGCCGGTATGTACTCGAACATTCTAGATGTTTCTACAGTAGAATGTTCTCGAACTGTCTGAGGCCCTATATAAGGCCGGCATGGTCCGCGACTGGGTCAGTATTGGTTCTGCGATACAAGCGATAACTTTCGAAGCGATCTTCAAGTGCGACTTAAGAGTGATCAGTAGAGCGATTGTGTTTTATAATTAGTGTGTTTGTGTTTTATTGGTGTTATTTAATTAAAGTGTTTATTTTTGGTTATTAAATCGGCAGTTTTTATTGTCACGAACCCCAAGCTCGTAACAATTGGTGTCAGAAGTGGGATTAAGATCATGCCGATTTTACCCAAAGACGACACGGAGGGTATCCGTACCCGGAGTCAACGCCAACAGGAGACGGACCAGAGACGTTTTGGTGGAGCTATGCCACAGAGCTCGGATGGCCAGCTACCGACCACGGAGGCCGGCCCGTCCGCAGCAGCTCCAGCATCAGTAGCACCAGACTTTGCTGCTCTGATGATGATGCTGCAGGAGCAGGCCCGCCGACAGGAGGAACAGGCTCGCCGACAGGAGGAACAGGCTCGCCGTCAGGAGGAACAGGCTCGCCGTCAGGAGGAACAGGCTCGTCGGCTGGAAGAACAGCTCCAGCCTGATAAGGAGGAACAGGCCCGCCGCCAGGAAGAACAGATGCTCCTTATGAAGGACCTTCACGCTACCTTCGGGAAAGACATGAAGGAGGTGAAGGATAAGGTTGCCCAACATGACAACCGCCTGTTGGAAGCTGAAACCCGAATCGACCAAGTGAATAATCGGGTTGACAACGTGATGGCTGACGTGAAGAAAACGCTGAATTGCCTTAAACTTGAGGATGGAATCGCAGCTCCCGTAGCTACAACACCTACGCTACGTGGGTTCAAAGTGCCACCGTTCGACGGAACTTCTTCCTGGTCCGCCTATAAAATCCAGTTTGAGGCTGTCATGAAGGCGAACGGGTGGAATGAAAGTCAGGCCATGACTGCCCTCACCCTAGGCCTGCGTGACCAGGCCTTAACTGTCCTGGAAGCTCTCGGTAAGGAAGTGACTTACGAGCAGCTCCTTGAGGCATTGGAGGCTCGGTATGGCGACGCTCACCTGGAACACGTGTTTCGTGCGCAGCTCAGGGATCGTGTGCAACGCAGCAACGAAAACCTGCAGCAGTGGGCCCTTGAAGTGGAGAAGCTGGTTCGGAAAGCATACCAGTCTGTACCTGCGCTTATTGATGGGAACCTGGTGCAGGTATTCATCGATGGCATCCGCGACCTTGAAGTTAGAGCTGCTGTGAGGCTCGGTCACCACGGGACGCTTAAGGACGCCTTGGCCCATGCACTGGAGGTGGAAGCTGTGCGGCAGGATTATCGTTCCCATCGCGTCAGGGAGGTTGCAGCGGCTACAGTTCGCGACCGCTATAAAGGATGCAGCCCTAGGTGCTACGGCTGTGGGGAAAGGGGCCACCTTAGACCCAGTTGCCCTAAGCGAACTGCAGAAAGAGAAGATGGCTGGTATCCAAAGGGTAGTGCGGCTAACAGCACCGCCCAGCAGCAGCAGGGAAAACGAGTAATAGCCAGGACTGTGGGGCGAGTGCTGGCTGATGTTCAAAGAGCCCCGAGGATGTCGATCACACAAACCCATGACGGGAAAACTCGTGGCAACGCAGATGCATCGTCAAGAAGACCTTGTCCTGAAGACTGCAAGCATTATTCTAGGCATCAGGGTAAGGAAATGGTACCTGTGAGGATGCTCAGAACAGACCTCAGCGATGAGTGGAAGGAAAGGCTACAACGTGCACAGCAGGAAGATTCAGACCTCAAGCCGATTCTAGAGTGGATGAAGGCCAGTGTACCTAAGCCCAGATGGAGCGACGTCTCAGCGATGAGTTCGATCACAAAAAGCTATTGGGCCCAATGGGACAGCTTGGTGATTCAGGATGGAGTCCTGTGCCGTAAATGGGAAAATGCTCGGGGGGACAGCTGTCATTTGCAAATGGTTGTCCCTAAAGCTCAAGTACCGGATGTTCTACAGCTGTACCATAATGGTTGTTCAGGAGGTCATCTGGGAATAAAACGGACTCTACTGAAGATACGAGAACGGTTTTACTGGGTCCACTGTCGGGACGATGTCGAGGACTGGTGTCGCAAATGTACGAGTTGTGCAGCTGTAAAGGGACCTCAGACTCGTAGTAGAGGTGCATTGAAATTGTACAATGTTGGTGCACCATGGGAGAGGATAGCCCTTGACGTTGCGGGGCCGTTTCCGGTAAGTGAAAGTGGTAACAAGTATTTCATGGTTGTAATGGATTACTTCACCAAGTGGCCGGAAGTCTTCGCCATTCCAAACCAGGAAGCTTCAACAGTTGCCGATAAACTGGTTCATGAAGTCTTCTGCCGTTTTGGAGTACCCTTGGAGATTCACAGCGATCAAGGAAGGAATTTTGAGTCCCAAATATTCCAGGAAACTTGCCGAGTAATGGGTACTCATAAAACGAGGACAACTTCTTACCACCCACAATCGGATGGAATGGTGGAACGATTTAATCAGACATTGGAGAGATACCTGGCGAAAGTTGTGGAAAATCGGCAACGAGATTGGGACAAGCACATACAACCGTTTTTGTTGTCATATAGAAGTGCTGTTCACGAAAGTACATCGGTGACGCCAGCTTTCGCAAACTTTGGAAGGGAATTACGGCTGCCTGCAGACCTGATCACCGGAATACCACCTGATGCCCCATGCAGTATAACCGATTATGCGAATGACTTGCGGAACAAAATGAATGACATATATGAGCACGTCAGACAATCGGGCCAGCAAATGTCTGAAAAGATGAAAACCCGTTATGACTGCAAAATGAACAATAAAGGTTTCCACGAAGGTTCACTAGTGTGGTTGCACAATCCAGTCCGCAGCAAAGGGAAATCTCCTAAGCTTCAAGCTAAATGGGACGGACCGTACCGGATTGTGACAAAGATCAATGACGTAACCTACCGGATACAGAAAGGTGCAAGAGGTACTCCTAAGATCGTCCATGTGGATCGACTGGCGCGTTATTATGGGGCCGATAATGCTCGGGACGAGCATGTCTTAGGAGGGGGCAGTGTTACGCGCCACAATTAATGCCTGACCTTTGTTACCACTAGCGCCATCTAGTATCGAGTAGCAGAACTAGAGCTCTCGAGGCTTCTAGAAATTTCGATGGTAGAACTTTCTAGAACTATCGACATCTGGTCAGTCGGGGCCGGTATGTACTCGAACATTCTAGATGTTTCTACAGTAGAATGTTCTCGAACTGTCTGAGGCCCTATATAAGGCCGGCATGGTCCGCGACTGGGTCAGTATTGGTTCTGCGATACAAGCGATAACTTTCAAAGCGATCTTCAAGTGCGACTTAAGAGTGATCAGTAGAGCGATTGTGTTTTATAATTAGTGTGTTTGTGTTTTATTGGTGTTATTTAATTAAAGTGTTTATTTTTGGTTATTAAATCGGCAGTTTTTATTGTCACGAACCCCAAGCTCGTAACAATACGGTACTTTGGTTTAAAAATCACTGCAAATACATACGGCCGCGGCGGGGCAGACTGGTTGCGTTAGCTCGGTCGTACCTTTATGTGGACAAGTTCTCTCTGTATGGTCTTCGACTGGAGATGTGTAATGAATGATAAAGGCAGTGCGCACCCGCGGGCGTGCACCTGTGTCGCAACGCTTCGGGGCCACTCGCGCTCCGACCTGTGCGCGCTACCCTCACTGCCGGCATTGTCCGCGCTGCCCGCACTGCTCACGACGCTTACCAGGTTACCCGCGCTCTGTACCGGGTCGTCCAGGAATAATATGTGGCTGTAAAATTTAATAATTTATAGTACAATTAGCACTAGTCCACCCATGTGAGGCCGCTTCTGTCCACGCCTCACGACACGACATTCCCGTCCCCAATAACCATTACTGTAGTCATCCTGAAATCGTGAAAAAAGAATCAGCTGTTCCCTACATTTATGTTCGCATAACTCGTCAAAATGTAGGGAACAGCTGATTTTTTTTTTCGCGATTTCTGGTTTGGTCCCACAGTAAACGTTGTTCATAATGATGAGTACAATCTCCCATTTCGATTTGTCGCATGTTTTCAATTTCATCCTGTATAGGTAAATTAATAAACTTGCGCGCTAAATATGAATGATTTAATGGCGTTAACCTAGGAGATTTTCTCTTAATGAACGCATATTCTTAAGATTTGATGGGTAGCATAGCAAATATTTACATAATCAAATGGGCGTCGACATAGGTACAATCTAGGGACATAAGTGGAGTAGCACGGTAAGGATTGTTTTTCTGTGAACGCGCAGTACAAGCCGTACCCGTACCTAATATGTATGTATAAGTGTATTAACACAGAACGCACACCTCAGAATTTAGACACTGGTGTCGAGCGAAACAAAAACATATAGGTAGCTTTTTCACACACGCAGCGTATAATTACGTATGACCTTGGGCGGTTCATACGATTGCTAAAATTGACAGTGTTCTAATAAGTTCAAATAGCTCATAGTGTAACGTATAGGATAATGAAACACTAGGTTCTAGGTTCTAATCTCGATATGGGGTTTTTTTTTCTTTTCAACAATTTTATCTTCATCTGTTCTTTTATTATTCGATAAATTAATAAACGAGAATAATAATGTAGTAATTGTTTTTATTATTATATAGTTAGTGAAATATGGGGTTAAGAATAAAAATCTTTTATAACTGATTACAAAATGTTTATTCGTTATAATTTTATGAAGTATTAAACTTCTAGTTTAGGAATTATTGTGGTTATAGTTTTCATTACGAAAAGAAGATTGAAACTAAACCTCAAAATAATCCTTATTACGAATATGCTACAATATAATTTTATTATTATTTACTATTTTTTATTTAAGTAATATATATTTTTTTATTTTCTAATTCCTTGCTTTCCATCGCTGTATCGCAAAATATAAACGTTCTTGTTTATGATTTTCAATCAACTATGGTTTTTGAGCTGGTTTTCGTTTGCACGGCGAACGGTTCGTAAAGACGTGTCGAATAATAATTCGGCAAAATATCTCGTTGGTATATAACCAGTCGCTTTCTTCTGGCAAGGCTACCCTCTTCCTTATTTAGTGACCCTCCGACTCACAGAAGGTAATTTCTCTAAAACAAAAAAGAAGTACTGTTAGGCTACTAGCAAAATACGAATAAGTATTACCTACGATTTAGAAACAAAATTATAATGAAAATAGAAATGTTACATATAAGATAATCATCACTTAAAATCTAGGACTTCGAAATTATAATTTTTTTATCTATTTAGACCTCATAATACGTTTCAAAAAATAACTACAAGGATCAGCAGTTCTATTTTAATAAAATAAATGTTAGAAAAAATAATTAACTCATATTCATAATACTCACATTAAGTTCGGTTTCATAAGATATTTGTGTTATATTAAGTCCACTTTTACGCAGCGCAATCATATTCGCTTTAATTTCAATATTCTGCATTTTAAAAGGAACTACAACACGGCTAATAGATAGAACACAGACACACGTCGCCAATAAACAACCAACCAACAACGTTATAATATTTAATCGCGGTGAATGACTCGTATAACTTAACTGTCTACCTTATAATTTATTTATTTAGATATCTGTGGGTATAATCATAAAGTTTTACGAATTAAGCGCACAAGACGAACATGACAAGGAAATATAATTATGGTCAAAAGCGTGATTATTCGAAGTAATTATTAAAACATTAAAAAACTATCATCGCGCGTGAGATTCGAACTCACGGATCGCTACGCAGAACGCACTTACCCAAATATGATAACCGCTAGGCTATCATGCCATATACCGTAGCGGTTGAATTTATGAAATACAATCAGTTGCAAATGAATGTGAGTGTGTGTGTCTATAGTAAAGAAATGACTCATTAAAAGAAGGTCGTAAGTAAAACCAAAGTGTCAATCTATTGCTTTGTGAATTTGCTACTCCACTTATCGCCGTCATGCTGCCAAAACCGATTATCTGCAATTTTGGTCAATTTTGTGTTAAAAATATCAATCGATTCAGTTTTTCATTTCTGTCGTCTGCCAATATCGGTTAAACGCAGAAACCCATTAGTTGCAGAGATACTCTGTGATAATAAAGGGTAATTGATCAATGTCTGTAAAAAGTCGCCAGACAAAAACGATTAAATTTGTTTAATGATAGGTTTTTCGATATTACGCTTGCTAAATAATATTAAACTCGTTTAATCGATTTTCTCATTTACGCACCGGAGCAGGTCTACAGATGATTTATTCTGCCATAGTATTTCAAATGCCGTTAGCCGGTTTTGGAAAAATATTTACTTATTGAGAACTTTAATAACATACGTCAGCAAAAATTAAATTATTACCTTTAACTCATTTTGGCCCGCGCCCTTAACATGCAAGATGAAATAATGTTTTTGTGAAAAATATAATTATATGCATTTAATTGATTTCGGGTATACTTACTACGGGTTCTATTAGATAAACGTCTCTGCAGCCAAAAGCGATTAAATGATGATACCTATAGTTGCCAGGGATTCGCGTTGGCGCGCGGCGCAGTTAGTTCGTCCATTCATTCAATTTTCATTACGACGCGGCACATTCGGCTCGACGAAACTCAAACCATTTATTTCAATTAAACCATTTACAGGCACTTTTGAATTGTCAAGAAGTCGGTCAGTCAGAAAAAATGAAGCTAGTTGCCCATTCCAAAGCGTAGGTACAGACGCCAGCACATCAACCTACCCCTAACTGTCAAATTTTCCCAATCAACATTGAACCTTATGCTTTAGCGATAAAGTTGAAAATCTATTACAGAAATCTGACAGATTGTAGTAGGTTGATGTGCTGGCGTCTGTACCTATGGAGAAGAACGGGCAAGAAACTCCATGGACACTCTTTTAAATTATGTTTTTACAAAAATATTAGTTACATCATTTATTTTGAATTTATAATCATATGTGAGAACGATGTAAAAAAAGGAAACTGTAACGGTTAACCAACAGTCGATTGGCCCATGAACCATTGGTCAACATTATCTGTAAACCTTTAACTTTTCATCCAAAGGATTTTACACCCATGAACGTTTCGCCAACATAACTCTATGTTAGTGAACGCTTAACCAACATGATGTTTTGACCAATAACTTTTCACCCAAAGAATAAGGCCAACAGACAGCGGGAAAGGTGAAAGTAAATAAAGGCTTGTAAAAATAATAAAAAATATGATAGTTTTTAAATACTATTGCTCCGCCCCGTGGGGAAGATCACGTGGCGGGTCTAAGTTGGTTTACAAGCAATAATAAATAAGACATAGTCGACTATTTCTGTGAAAAGGGTTTAATGTAACCTAACCAAACCTAACCTCGGGGTGCCCTTCGCTCGCTTTGCTCGCTCACTTGAACCGCTATCATCCACTTCGAACCTAAGTCCGAGTCGGGGTGCCCCAAGTCCCGAGCTCGCTTGGCTCGCTCTAGAATCCTAAGTTCTATTTGACATGGGTCAATTGTTCTTTGGGTGTAAAGTCATTGGTCAAAACATTATGTTGGTTGAGACTTACGCGTTAAAAGCGTCCAGAGTACAGCAAATAGTAACAAAACAACAATCCAAAATAAAATAATTCAAAATAAGCCGAGGCAGCTAAGTGATGACCAGCCCCAACTGACGGCGCCCGTTCACGAACATGACGCATAGATCAGCACCATTCAGCTCAACCATTTTGAAGGGAGCTAAATGATCCAACACACACGCCACCGTCAGCGAGACATTTGTGTGAGCATGACATACTATCAGCCGCCAGGGCTCATTCAAGTCAATGAAAGACATTACCCGGTAAATGGTAGCACTATAGTACATAGAACTCACATCTGTGCTATGCAATTATACAATACAAAGAAAATTGAGTTTATACAATGCAAAGATAGTCTTACAATCTTCAGCAGCTCCAACAGAATTTTCAAGTGTTAATCAATTAGTTGTGGTTGTGGAGCAGGACCAGCATTGAGCCAGGCATTTTTATCAGCGATGTAGTCCCCTAACTTATAATATGCCTGCCTGCATAGTGTGCGTTTTATACAAGACTTGAATTTTGTCTCATTCAGTTGAAGAATGTGGGGAGGTATTTTATTATAACATTTTAAACAGTACCCCATAAAAGATGAGTCTACTTTAGCCAGTCTGAAACCTGGTTGAACTAATAGGTCCCTATTTCTAGTACTATAATTATGTCTTTCACCTCTTTTGTTAAAAAGATGTAAATTTTTCCTTACATACATTATGTTTTCGTAGATATATTGACAAGGCACCGTCATGATGTTAATTTCCTTAAACAATTCCCTTAGAGAATCACGCCTGCGGAGATTATATATGGCTCTGATGGCTCTTTTCTGCAGAATAAAAATAGAATCGATGTCTGCAGCCCGTCCCCAAAGTAAAATACCGTAAGACATGATACTATGAAAGTAACTAAAGTAGACTAGTCTCGCGGTATCTATATCAGTGAATTGACGGATTTTTCTGACAGCAAAAGCTGCTGAACTTAGCCGTCCTGCAAGAGATGTTAAATGAGGACCCCATTGTAGCCTTGAGTCGAGCGTGATCCCTAGGAAAACAGTTTTATCGACGAATTCTAGTTTCTCTTGATTCAATATTATCTCATAATCACTACCTTTGACATTTGGTAAAGAAAATCTTATGCACTTAGTTTTATTTCCATTTAATATTTAATTTCCATTTAATTAAACACCTCGTAACAAACAAAAACTCGATTACCAAGTAATTATTTACATTGATCTTTTAAAATCAAGCTCAATAGCAATATCCAGCAGTGGGTTATAAAGTAGCCTGTGTTAATCCTGTGCCTTATCTATCCACCTACCAACTTTCATCTAAATCCGTTCAGTAGTTTCAGAGATTAATTTTGAAAGAGACCTGTGTCCAGCAGTGAGATACAAAGTAGCCTATGTGTTAATCCTTTGCCTTATCTATCTACTTACCGAATTTCATCCAAAACCGTTCTGTAGTTTCGGATATTAACGTGTACAGACAAAATGTATAGATGAGTATAAAAAGAATAAATGAAAAATTCTTAATTTTTTCGTCAGGTAAAACTAGCTAAAATTATGTCTAACTCTTTTTTCTGTTCTTCTGATAACATTCAATAGACACAACATTTTCTACATATGTATAATTGTACAATGAATATCTGCTTCTATGGATTATTAAAATTGTAAGACTTAAAGGTTCAAATTTAACAAAAAACTATTTTTGATAATTGGCAGCCAAAATTGATTAAAAGCAGTCCTCTCGGAGATATTTTTTTATTTTTATTCGTTTCTATAAGGATAATCGAATCAACTAGTCTTGCTTTCTACAGAAGGATAAATAATGCATCGGAAAAGAACTAAAAATATTAATGAAAGCTAGTATTTAACAAAACAATCTACAGTAAACTTTCAAATTGATTTATCTCTAATTGCATTATTGTGCATTTAGCTAACTTTGGCAGCATGATGACGTTATGTCCCTTACTGTACGTCATACCTAAAAATTAATTATAAAGAACAAACTATTGATAGTGTTCAATCAAAATATTTCCTGCAACTTATATTAAACTTAAAGGGCCAATATATATTATTTTTTAGTTTTAGAGGTTTTTGTTTGAGTCGGGGGTTTTTTAAATTTTTAATTTTGGTAGATGTATCTACCGTGTATACATCGACGTGAATTTATTAAAAAGCGGTTGTTTTAATATTACAAACAGACACTCCAATTTTATTTATTTGTATGTATGTAAGTATGACATGAATATTTACTTTGTAAAGTATTTTTTTATTTAATTTTATTATTGTGAATGTGAGGACTATGGGTCATTTCTTTTTCTGTATTTATTTTTTCTATTTTCCTTCTAAGTTAGTTTTAATCATGGCAGTTTGAGTAATTTACGCGGCCTACCCAAATGTCCTTGCTTTGGTATTGTTCGTTGAATCGTTGAGATCCTAAGTTCTGAGTTGAACTACACGATTTTTGACAAATGCGTGCACTGGACAGGTCCGCTCAATCTGTGTGGTTCTTTCCTCAAAAGACCATTTCAGACACCAATCTACATGGTCTTCACATGATCTGACCAAGATTTTGTCTGGACTTTAAATGAGACTGTGACCTCGAGTTTCTTTCGGCCTTTCTTCTCATAATAGTCAGATAGGAAACGCCGACCAGATCTAGCTTAAAGAAATATGATTGACGTGTAAAAGTGTTTGTACAAACCTACTTACAGAAATAAATAATTTATTACTCTGTTACTGATTTTATTAATGATGAATTGTAATATTTGCTATTCACTTTATCTCATTTATCTATCTTCTATCTATACTTATAATAAATCTGTAGAGAGGTCAATTCTGTACATGAAATATATTTCCAAAATAACTATCAGCGGGTGATTAGTGATCGATACTGACGCCAAAAATGCAATCAGTAAAATTTTTGTCTGTCTGTCTGTCAGTATGTTCGTTATAGAAACAAAAACCACTTGACGGATTTCAACGAAACTTGGTAAAATTGTTCTTCATACTCCTGGGCAGGTTATAGTATACTTTTCATCACGCTACGATCAATAGGAGCAGAGCAGTGAAGGGAAATGTTGGGAAAACAGGAGAACTTACTCCATTTTTTAAGCTTCCGTCGCGTGTGCAGCCTTAATGGTTAAAGCTACACAGAAATCATGTACGACGCGACGGAAATGTTCTCCTTAAAATTATATAAAAAATATTCCTCGACAGCAAATGTATATCTTTTATGGTTGACTCACAATAACACGTGTAACTCCCGATAGCTTAGCAGTTCGGAGCGTTCTGATTATATTTGTCTACTCTTACGTTTATAACACTCTCACTCATCCCTAATTAAAAAATGTTAACATTATTACCTATTTAATAAAAAAAGAATCATTGTTATTTTCCGGAAGTCATTATTCCACGCGGGCAAAAGCTAGTATTAGAATAAAAACATTTAAAAATATAAAAAATAGTAGCTCACCGGTATCGGGAAACGGGTCCAAGCTACCGGTAGTCAGGCTCCAGAGAGATAAACCTCCTATCCGAATACATATCCAAGTAAATGATAAAGTTTAGCATTTTCAATTTTTCATAAACTTGCCCCTTGCGGAAGCCAAATTGGCTATCCGCAAGATCCGGCCCCATCCTCACCAGATGCCCGACGAGGCGGCCTGCGATCACTCTCTCACAGAGCTCGCTGACCTTGTCGAGCAGCACTATGGGCCGGTATGCGGACGGAGAGTCCGCAGGGCGCCCTGGCTTCTGAATGAGGACCAGCTTCCTCGTCTTCCAACGGAGTGGAAACTGGCCTCTCTCCATACATGCGCTTAAGAGCGCCTCCAGTCGAGGCCCGAGAGCCCTCGAGGTCAGGACCCAGGCTTTACCCGGCAAGCCGTCGGGTCCTGGGTCAGTATTTTTGGCCTTCAGCCTGCCTACCGCCACTCTCAGATATACCCCGGTCACTTCAGAGATGTTGTTGTCGTCGACCGCGTGGTCCGCGGGTCGGAGTCCCAGTGCGGAGTTTATTCTGCACCATTTTGTAAGGGCGCCCCCATGGATCTCTGTTCAGAGTCTCCACCATCTCCTTGCGGACCATATCCTTGGCCCGCTGGACAGCCTCTTGGAGGGCGGTCTTCGCAGCTCTGTACCCCTCGTACAGACCCGGCTCCGTGGCTTCCGCATCCGGAGGGACAAATTCCACCCCTAGGGGTGTGAAACGCGGAGATAAAGTTTATATGAAAAATCGTATTCATCTGGTTAACTTGAAACTTTGCAAGAATACTTGCCTAAGTAAGTAATTAAGTTTTTCATTATTAGTTTTTTTAAACTATCCATCATCGGAGGGTGTTAAAGTTTATATGGAAGAAACGTAACGCGCGGTTCGATTAACTAGAAACTCAGTAAGTATATTTAAAACCATTTTTTACTTTAATTGTGCTCATCCTAAGGACCTTGATGAACTCCTAATATTTTTGACACTGATTTTGACTTTATACCTACTGTTTTTTTTTTAATTTTTTTTTTTTACATAATATTTATTGTTGACATATTTTATATGAATTGACTCTTGAATTACTTTTATACATTTCACATGAATTCAATTAGGCCTTAATGTTAATATATTATGTATTGTTTCCGCATGTGCTAATTTAATTTAACATTTTATTTGGTATTGTTTCTGTATGTAATAGTTTTATTTAAATAATATGTAATGTTCAACACAATGTAAAATGTTTATGAATAAATGAATGAATGAAATGAATGTATTCGTCTGTAAACATTTTATAATGTCGTCAATAGTATTGTTAATATCCATCTCATGATCAGATTTAGTTTTAAACTTTTTGTCAGATGTCACAATAATCGAAATGTCATCTGCAAATAATACACATTTATGATTAGTCACTAGTGGTAAGTCGTTTATGTATTATAATAGAAACAATAAGGGTCTCAATATACTCCCTTGGGGGACGGCGCAATTATAAACTCTATAGTCAGATGAATACGAGGTTAATAATAACAACTTGTTGTTTTCGGTTGCTTAAATAAGACGCGATCCACTGCAGTGCTAAACCTCTTATTCCACTTTTTTCTAATTTTCTCAACAAGATATAATGTGCCACAAAGTCGAAGGCTTGCGACAAGTTAAAGAATACTCCTGTCGTTAAATAATTATTATTTAGGAAATTATGAATATGCCTTATAAGATCAGCAATTGCTAGTGTTGTTGACTTATGTTTTTAACCGACTTCTAAAAAGGAGGAGGTTCTCAATTTGGATGTTTATTATATATATTTTTGTTTTTTTTTTATGTATGTTCGGGCATAACTCCGTCGTATATAGATGGATTTGCAAAATTATTTTTTTGTTCGAAAGAAGTTTGTTTTTAGTGTTATTTGATAGGTGTAGGTCTAAAAAGGATAGGCAAAATAAATTGTGTAAATAGGGTTGTCACAACTAGATACGAGTGCCACTACCACGATAGTTTTTTGTGCATAAGCCAAAGTTGTCAACCCTTAGCGCGACCGCCGAGCGTAGGTATGAAAAGTGAAGTACGTACATGTGATTGACTCCTGTACTCTCTGTATTTTGTGCCGCCAACGCGCAAGCTAAATTGCACTTAATCGCCGCGTTTGAGAGTTGTTATTAGGTACTTTGTGTCTTTTCTCGTCCGCAACATACCTACGCCGCTTAAACAAGTACTAGGGCTGTCAGTAAAGAAAAATAAAATACGGTACCTACATTCACAGAACAGATAAAATAACCTCTTTTAACTGTTCTGTGCCTACATTCCTTTTTATACTTTTTTGTTATTATTTAAGCAGCCGAATACGCTTTTGCCTTCATTTTATCCTAAGCGATGAACGGACGACGCGACGCACAGTGGACGGGAAAACAAACTAACCTTACATAGGATTTTTGGAAAATAAAATTATGTATGTTAGTACTGCGCGCAGTGGCATGCGACCACAGGAAGGTACTTTCTTGTTACACTCTTTTCAGTAGTCGGGTTTTAGTTTTGAAACTTATTTTTTTGCGGTAGTAACAGAAATTATTTCACATTTCAAAAACTACAAAACTAAACAATTTTTTTTAAAGTATTTTAATCACGGTGTTGTCGTGTTTTTGTTTATTTCTTAAGAACAACGTTAAGTTGTGATACCTACCTGTCGTTGTAATCCTAACTAATATTATAAATGCGAAAGTAGGTAACTTTGTTTGTTTGCTACGCTTTCACGCTAAAATGGCTGAACGGATTTGGATGATGATGATGCACATGACTGCCGTCCTTTAACTAGAAGGCCGTTAAGCCCAAAAAGTTGTTTCGGAGAAAATGCCAAAAAACGTGGGAATCGTTGTTTCTTAAAAACTATGATACTTAGGATAATGATTTTTGGACACATTAATTGATATTTCTTTCTGTTTATCGTAGATAACCCTTTTTGTCCAATAACTATTATTAATTAATTTTAAAATTCATTTTTCTCATTTTGTTAAGCATGTAACCTAGTTATTGCATCTTATTACTGTACTAAAAGGCCGTTATCCATACCTTAGCGGCTTTTTAGTCAAGTAATTTATTTAAAATGTTAAGCTTCAGAATGTTTGTTATATTTTGTTTAGAAATACTTAACTAAAAAGTTGTTAAGTGACATAACTGCTTTATAGTCATGACATTCGCTTTAATTTCAATTTCAATAACTTTCCTAATGAGCAGTTACGGGGCTTTAGATGCTTTTTAGCTAATTGTTGGCAATGTTATATGGAATTTTTGTAAACTCTTAACTACTTTACTTAACTAAAAGGTGGCTAAAAATATTTCGCTTGTGGTTAACTTCTGTATAGTGTAGCATTCATATGGAAATATGTGAGTAATTAATTAAATACTTACATCATGTTCTTTTATGTACACACATAATTACAATATAACTATATACTATACACTAGATACTAAAATAAAAGACTAACTAACCTACTATACAAATAAAAAATAAAAAAAAATAAACCAAAGGACACTTAGGCGTCGAAGTACTCATCCGCAATGTTCTTTTAAAAATCAAAAGTATAATTCAACATTTAAAAGATAAAAGAATTACTTATAATTTTAATACGCAATAATAATCAACTTATAACTAATTATGATCTAACAGATCATGAGCTCATTATTTGGCATGGACAATATTCTTAATCCATGTTCTTTATTCCATTGATTCAACCATTGATTTAATAGAAAACTTCTAACTCAGTTATTTTAATAAACTAAGTCTACATTATATCAGACATGAGGCAACTTCAGTCCTAAATTATTTAAATATTATATCAAATAAAAGTACCTAATAAAATATGTAGTAAAATTGCACACTAAATAAATAATAAAACATAAGCAGCACTTTCAAGTGTAGATAGATACATTTGGCACACTGGTAGTTCATGACCTGGAATAAAACATTGAATACTTTTTATACCGGTAGTTCATTCCCGTGGGTTAATTATTCGAAATTATATCGTTTACCAACCTCCACGCGGACGGATCCATAAGCAAAAGCTTGTAGTTTTAAGTATTTAGGGACATAACAATATCTAAATTAAACACTGTCATCAATATACTCAGCCTATCGCAGTCCACTGCTAGACAAAGGTCTCTCCCAGGCTGCGCCATAACACCCTGTCCTTCCGCATCCTGTTTGTCCTAGCCACCTTATTTAGGCCGTCGATCCATCTAGTTGGGGGGAGGCTCACTCGACACTTGCCGATACGCGGTCTTCACTCCAGGACTCGTCTGCTCCACCGGCCATCGGTCCTTCGACAAACATGGCCAGTCCACTGCCACTTCAGTTTTCTTACTCTGCAAGCTATGTCGGTAACTGCGGTTCTTTTCCTGATATTTTCATTCCTGATTTTATACTTCAAAGAGACTCTGAGCATAGCTCGCTCTATAGCGCGCTGAGCGGCCTTGAATTGTGTACCAGCCCGACCGTCAATGTCTTCGTTTCAGCAACGTATATCATAACAGACAGGACGCACTGGTTAAGACCTTAGTCTTCAAACACTGCGGGATACGCGACGAGACGACTTGACGAAGTTTTCCAAATGCTGCCCAGCCCAACTGGATCCTTCAGTCGGCTTCTTTCTCAAAGTTGTGTCTACTGAGCTGGTTGACTTGCCCTAGGTAGACATAATCCTTCAAAACTTTGGTTGGACTCGTTAAGATGTGCGAATTGTAAATGAATTTTGTCTTGTCCAAATTTAAGCTGAAGCCAACCCATCGAGAAGCTCAATTTCGGCTGGAGAGACTTAGTCAATATGACGATGTCATCGGCAAATCGAACAAGATGAACAGACGCTGAAACAGTTAGACCAGATATTGCACAACCTATATGGAGCCTCCATTTAGGCTATGCAGCATCTGGTCTAACTGTTTCAGCGTCTCTGCCATTAGGACGATATCATCGGCAAATCGTAGATGTGAAATGTACTCGCCATTCACGTTGATACCCTGTCCAGTCCAGTCAGCCAGGGATATTACCTACATCCCCCTGTCTCACCTCTCTGAGCAGTTGGATGGGGTTGTTTTCTGATCCTGGATCTGAAAAGTCATTGTGGCAGCGTCGTACAAACATCTCAATGCCCGCACGCGCGCGCGCGCGCTCTCTCTATCCTTCTCTCTCTCTCGTCTCTCCGATGTAGCGTCAGTCAATTCGACATCGTTGCAAAAAGGCCAGAACTGCCCATATTTTGACGGAGTCGCATCGTTTCTCGTAGTCCACAAATGCTATACACAGGGACTGATTATACTCCGCGGTATTCTGTATAATTTTCCGAACATAGATGTGGTCTATGGTACTGAAGCCTTTTCGAAAACCGGCTTGATTTGGCGGCTGGAACTCGACATGTCTCTTCGCGAGACGGTCCGTGACGACCCTCGGGAGCAGCTTGTATAAGTGTTTCAGCAGTGAGATGGGTCTATAGTTCTTCAGCGAGGATTTGTCACCTTTTTTGAAGAACAGAACCACCGCATCTCTGCTCCACGCCTCGGGCGTTGTACCCTCTTAGATGACGGAATTAAAGAGACTCGCTAGCTCTTTGATTTTATTGTATTTCTTTTTTTGGATCGTAAGTAAGCACTAGGAAGTGGTGAAGGGCGGGCGTTTTGGGGACTGTCTTTTGTAATTTTGACGTTCGAAAAGTGCTGATTCTCAGCCTAGTCTGAATAAATGACTTTTGATTTTGTTTTCTTGTCGTTTTGGGTTTTTCTGTTTTAATATCTTCATCTGTATCGTCACTTCTTCGATCTTAGTTAGATCTCGTAGTTCATATCTTTGACAGAGTCAGTGTCAGTGCCCTCCGGGTGGAAAGATTTAGTCCGACGGGACGGCGGATGGCTTGAGCAGGGCACCCGCACCCAACTCAACCCCGGAGTGAACGCGGCGCGAGAGTCGGCTAACTGCCTTTTAGCTAAGTAATGAGGCTTAGCTGCTTTTTAGCTAAGTATTCTGGGAAATGTGCAGAATTACATGCTTCACTAAAACAGCGTTAAGGGCTGGTAACTGCAAATAAGTAAATTTTTTCACATAAACTGTTATTTAAATGCTAACTATAAAGAAGTTATAGTCCGTTAGCGTCTTTATAGTCAAGAAAAATCAGATAACGTGCTTGTAGTTAAGTAGAAGGCTAGAAAATAATCATCACATCGGGCAGTTAAGGTATTTTAAAGTACATTTAGCTTAGAAGTGTGGGTTAGACGCTTTCAAGTGATGGAATCATCAAAAATTATGTTACTTAACGGCCTAAAAGATGTCCATATCTTTGGAACTATTTATGTTATAAAAATGTTTCTTAGACAGAAAGATAGAGAATTTTGAACTCTATCACTTTCTATTAAAAAGTAAAAATTGACCATTTGAGGGTTAACGGCTTTTTAGTTAAAGGACGGCAGATGAGTAGACCATGATCTGAAGAAGGACATGGGTTAATTTTCATCCTGGATCGCAGACGAAGTCGTGGGCAACAGCTAGAAAGATAATATTGTAGTAGCATAGTAGTAAGATATAGCACAAATTTCTGTATAGGTTATGAACACAGCTGTGATTGTTTTCACCAGACCTACCGATTGAAACCATGCGCGGAGAAACCGCTGGGCGCTTTCTGCAATGGCGGCGCACTTCTAGTGGGCGCGGACTGGCGCGCGAGACGTGGGCGCGGGGAGCGCGTGCGACGTGGGCACGGCGAGCACGAGTGGCGCGGGGAGCGCGCGTGCCGCGGGGTGCACGGCGAGCGCGTGCGGCGGCGGCGCCCGCACCCCGGCGCCGGCGACGAGAGGGACGACAGCGGCAGCGTCGCCAACAGCTCGCATAGCACGCTGCGCACCGCATTCTTACACCTCTCCTGCGTTGATATGATACTTAGTGTACTTATGTCGCAGATGGATTGTAGAATCCGCTGTTTTACAAAACTGCTAGTCGTTTTACGGAACAGCTCCGTTTTATGTAAAACAACTGAACGACGCTTAGCGGTTTTACATACCTAATTACTGAACTTTATCACGTAGGATTGCTTAAAGGTTTTGCATTTATCAATACAGCGGATCAACGATCAGAGGTTTTGTAAAACAGCGTGAAATTAAACGTCAGATTGAAGATTTTAGTCTGTTGTAAATTTTGTCGCGTGCCGCTTGTGTCATAACAACAATAATGGAGTTCGAAACGAAAGTCGTCCGTCAAAATGAATACCTACTTAAATAAAAAAACATTTTTACAAAAAAGGTGACAAGAATAAAAAATGCGGAACTAACGACACCGACTTCCGAAATTAAAGTTATTGTTCTCTTTGTAGTGTTTTTTTTTTGGAATTCGGTTGTTTTTTTTTTGGAAAATGTTTTTATTTTTCACTTTTTAGTTGTACCTACGCCACAAAAATCCGTATAAGGAGTATATACAGTAATTTTGATGACATTCAAATAACTTTGTCTCAAATTGGAGTTGAAGTGGATGTCCTACTTTTGACAGAGTGTAGATTGAATGCTGATAAACAAATACCTGTGTTAAATAGTTATAAGTACTTCGTTTAATACGTCGAGACATTTAAATCAAAATGATGGCGTAGTCGCCTATATAAAAAACTGCCACTTACCCCAGGCGGCAGAAATTAATTTGATACATGCCTCAGCTTTGCACATCACAATCTCTAATTTCACCATTATTGGTATTTATCGGTCTCCATCGAACGTATCCGCAGATCGTTTGATTGCCTCGCTTGATCAATACCTTTAAACTATCGACTCACATGGGGACACTATTATTACAGGAGATATAAACATTAAATTAATAGGGAAACCAGCAGAAACATCACAAATACGCACTATCAGATTAAATTATTTAAATATGGTGGTGTTGCATGGTTTCCTCCCAGGACACTGTTTGCATGGTTTCCTCCCAGGACACTGTTTGCCTACCAGGGATGACAGCTGCCTCAATCACATGATTTTTAAGCTAGATAAATAAAAAAGCTCGGCTTTCGTGGCATTTTTAAACACGTCTGTTACGGATCATGCAATGGTACTATTAAACATATCCCACACGTACCAAACCAAGTCTTATGTGAAAACTAAAACCCTGCCTAATTTGGAGAGTGTCTGCGGGCACCTTGTAAATACGGATACGTCTTTTCTTAATACACATAGAGACCCAAACACTTTAGTAGACGCGTAGATACAAATACAAAATGTTTTATTCAAGAAAGTTACAACAATGGGTGGTTGTGTTTGGGGACTCCTTTTAAGCAATTTTCGCCTGTGTTAGGAGACCCTGCTCTTCCATAGCAAAATAATTACAACATTAACAAATATGTGGGTAATTAAACTTATACTTAATAACTTATTTCTATTGATAATAAGTATTCTTAATAAAAAAAAGATAAAAAAGCGTGTTAATAGCAAAAACAAGAAAAATTGTATAAAAGTGAGATAGATGTGATTAGGTCATCTCTCCTCCAAAACACTAAGGTTGTCTCACTCTCTAGCTTTAAGCGTACTCGTAAAGCCCTGGATAACCACGGGGCACTATAAGATGTATTAGGCTTAGAAATAAATTGCAACTACAGTCGAGGAGAGACCCTTTTAATGTTATTTTGATCATAATGTACCTATAAGCGTTATCGTACATTTTGCTCTAATCTTATTAATTAAGAGACTCAACAGTCAATATCATAAGAACCAAATTTTAATTTCTTGTGAAAAATCTGAAGCTACTTTGGCGTAAAATTAATGACATAACCCATTACAAAAAACCCAAGATATCTAGTGTACACCTACTTCAAATCGCACCACTTCTTTGTAACTATTGGGAAAACATTGGCGGAAGAAATCATGGCTATAATTGGGCAAGGATAATTATAGACCTGCTTTTAGCACTTCAAATAAACCATCTCAAGCCAATTCATTTGTGCTACTAGAGACAGATCCGGCAGAAGTGGATGGTACACTCATGGCACTTGACTCAGCAAGTGCTTCGGGGTGGGATGGCATATCAGTGAGTTTCCTGAAGTTATCTCGAGACTTTGTAGTTCCTCTCATTTGAAAATTAACCAATCTGTGTTTTGAAACAGTTATATTTTGTGATGCGTTGAAGCGATCTATCATCACGCCTGTACACAAGGACCAAGAGCGATGTTTATAATTACCGACCGATTTAAGTCGTATCGTCACTTTAAAAAATAATAGGATTTTTATAAATAAAAGGCTTACAAATTACTTGAATAAATATAACATTCTTTCAGTCTCACAATATGGTTTTAGACAGGGGCAGTCAACTCAGGACGCGGTCATAGCGTTAACGTCTGAAATTAAAGATAAGGTAGACAAGGGATATAAGTGTGTTACGGTGTTTCTAGACCTGAAAAAAGCTTTTGACCCCGTATCTGTTCCCATCGTTGTGCAGAGACTTGAGGCTATAGGGATTAGAGGCAAAGCTCTTTCTCTTTTTGTCAGTTATCTCCGGGGTAGGAAAAAGCAGGTTAAGGTGGGTAAATCGTATAGCAATGAGGAAAATGTTGTTTTCGGTGTTCTGCAGGGCCCCGTGCTCAGCCCGCCATTGTTTCTAGTGTATATTAACGAGCTCTGTAACCTACGTAACTGTGGCGGGAAAATGTTCTCATATGCGGACGATCCGTCTATTGATTACTATGGCAACACTTGGGAAGTGGTACGTGATAGAGCTGAACAAGGATTAGTTGGCATGTAGTAATTAGTAAATTATAGCCTCAAAAAATTATGAAACAAAAACTTTTTAACAAAAAAATGAAACCTCCGAAAAAACTGAAAAGCAAAAAATAATAAACCTTTTTTATTTAACCTTAATAAATAGTTCTTAAACTAATGTAAGTATACCTAAGTAATTTTGAGTCGGCGCCAAACAACCAACGAACAAAGATCACTAAATTATCTTAAATTTAAAAAAATAACCAAATCAAATTACAATGCAATGTGAAGTCTCCAGCGATAAACATTAACATTCCAAACAAAAAATGCGCTCTCCGCGCGACCACTCACTCGCAACGATATCTCGTAATTTGCTTGTTTGGCGCCGACTCAAAATTACTTAGGTATACTTACATTAGTTTAAGAACTATTTATTAAGGTTAAATAAAAAAGGTTTATTATTTTTTGCTTTTCAGTTTTTTCGGAGGTTTAATTTTTTTGTTAAAAAGTATTGAACGTCAAAAGTGCCCTGCGGGTATCCACTGTTGTATCCTACTCTGTTTGTGCTGGGCATGGTAGGCAATAATAAACTGGAAGTACAAGGGAAGTAGCTCTGGCCACTTACTTATTTAAAGTTATGCGTGGTAAAATACACAACCCAGGCGCTCTACACACAGCTGGGTTGTGTGGACCTGATGGGCACGCGCGGTGGCGCGCGGCCTGCTGTGGGTGCCGCCCGCTCGCCGCTCGCACCGACCTGCTGCAGCACGCGCGCTGCGGACATCAGTACGGTGTCACAATCACAACAGATTGACTGCTTCAACTGTACACTGAGTGGATTGACACGGGCCGCATTTTGTTAAATAATTATAATTGTAAGCCAATGTGTTTTAAAATAAATAAATAAACAGTTCCCATTTTCATTTCAGTGTCGTGAAGTGGTCTTCCAATTCCATCTTTCCAAGATACTGACGACGTCCATTTTGGAGATAACATGGTAAGTATATCGCATTGAAACTGCATTCTTGCTTGTTAATAAGAGTTTTATGTTGTTACTTTCGTCATCTTCTGAAGTCGCACCTAGGTCGAACTTCGAGTTTTGTTTTGTTTTTGAAGCCACCCGTTTGTTAGTGATGTCCGTTTTAGTTGACAGGTAAGAACATTTCTTGAGTGTTCCCATAGATGTCATACTTGAAATATGTTATATTCTTATCTTCGCAGCAACAGTTGGGCGTGGCTGCATTCTAAGTCTTGCCATTAGTACTCTCTGTGTTTTGTGCCATTAGTTTTCTAGCGACAACAAGCGTTGTTTTCATTCAAGTATTTATTCCACAGTTTTACGTAATGAGAAATCCTTGCGATATTTTAACACATACCTAAGTATCGTTTTGATGTTCTCGCAGCACGTTGTTGTTGTTGAAGCACGTCGACTGCAATTCTACTTTAGCCATATTAATGATTGTTATTGTTACCGTTGTCAGTTGTCGTTGTTCAGGTTGAAGCGTGTAGAGAAAGTATCACTAAACACTTACGTGACCTGAGTTACCTAACGGATGTCCGTTAGGTTTGTATACATTGTGTTCACAAGTAACACTGTTGACGATTCCTTTCTCTGCTGTTAGTCACCGCGTGCAGTACTCGTACTCGTACTCGTACTCGCTGGCGGCTGACGTATTGTAATGTAAGTACATGTACCTATCCTATCTAATGTTAGTCACCGCGTGCAGTACTCGTACTCGTACTCGTACTCGCTGGCGGCTGACGTATTGTAATGTAAGTACATGTACCTATCCTATCTAATGTTAGTCACCGCGTGCAGTACTCGTACTCGTACTCGTACTCGCTGGCGGCTGACGTATTGTAATGTAAGTACATGTACCTATCCTATCTAATGTTAGTCACCGCGTGCAGTACTCGTACTCGTACTCGTACTCGCTGGCGGCTGACGTATTGTAATGTAAGTACATGTACCTATCCTATCTAATGTTAGTCACCGCGTGCAATACTCGTACTCGTACTCGTACTCGCTGGCGGCTGACGTATTGTAATGTAAGTACATGTACCTATCCTATCTAATGTTAGTCACCGCGTGCAGTACTCGTACTCGTACTCGCTGGCGGCTGACGTATTGTAATGTAAGTACATTTGTACCTATCCTATCTAATGTTAGTCACCGCGTGCAGTGATCGTACTCGTACTCGTACTCGCTGGCGGCTGACGTATTGTAATGTAAGTACATGTACCTATCCTATCTAATGTTAGTCACCGCGTGCAGTACTCGTACTCTTACTCGTACTCGCTGGCGGCTGACGTATTGTAATGTAAGTACATGTACCTATCCTATCTAATGTTAGTCACCGCGTGCAGTGATCGTACTCGTACTCGTACTCGCTGGCGGCTGACGTATTGTAATGTAAGTACATTTGTACCTATCCTATCTAATGTTAGTCACCGCGTGCAGTGATCGTACTCGTACTCGTACTCGCTGGCGGCTGACGTATTGTAATGTAAGTACATGTACCTATCCTATCTAATGTTAGTCACCGCGTGCAGTGATCGTACTCGTACTCGTACTCGCTGGCGGCTGACGTATTGTAATGTAAGTACATGTACCTATCCTATCTAATGTTAGTCACCGCGTGCAGTACTCGTACTCGTACTCGTACTCGCTGGGCGGCTGACGTATTGTAATGTAAGTACATGTACCTATCCTATCTAATGTTAGTCACCGCGTGCAGTACTCGTACTCGTACTCGTACTCGCTGGCGGCTGACGTATTGTAATGTAAGTACATGTACCTATCCTATCCTACTAATATTATAAATGCGAAAGTTTGTGAGGATGTTTGTTACTCCTTCACGCAAAAACGAATGAACGGATTTTGAAGGAACTTTACAGTGATATAGCTTATACATCAGAATAACACATAGGATACTTGTTATCCCGATATTCCCATGGGATCTACACTTATGCGGGTGAAACCGCGGGGCGCAGCTAGTATTAATATAATTTATTAATCAAAAACACGTAGTAAATGATGACAATTTACAGAATCGTTTATAGTGTACAAAGACTACATTAGAATGGTGGGTGAGGTGCTGTATTCCTAGCTAGGTTAATAGATGACCTGTGTTAAGGAGTACAGTGCCGGTCCCCAAGGAAAGAAACAATAATTTCGTACATAGTATACAATATAGGACATTATGATGTGCTTACTACACACATTTTGGTGTTTAACCATAACCATGTACATTTATATAAATACAACGACGCACGTCTGGGGCAAGCCACCGCGTCAGGCAAAACATGTAGACTGTACAATGCAAAAACACACTGTTATATGTATTTTTCACTCTAGCACTTTTGCACTCTAGCTTTGAAATAAGTATTTTTTTAACCGACTTCAAAAAGGGAGGTTCTGTATTCGATCCGTATGCCGTATGTACGGGTGAATTTTTCAAGTGGGCGTGGATGGCTAAATCAGAAACTATGAGGAATAGCGTAATGTACTCAATGGAGTCCCGGGCTCGATTTTGACGAAAATTAAAACTGAATCATTGGATTTTTGAAAAATCAATATTTCTAGCCAGGAATCGAACCTATTGATTTTGAACAAGAAAACCACACGGTATTATTACACCATTCGATAGTGTCACTGATAAGGATCGAATTCTAGAAAGTAATGACATACGGAAAACTAAATAAAATAGCTCATTTTTAACAGACTCCAAAAAAGGAGGTTCTGTATTCGACCCGTATGTATGTATGTTTGTATGTCCGCGATTTTCTCAAAAACTAATGAACCAATTTTGATAATTCTTTCACGTGATCTACATACTTTCAGGAAGGTTTTAATATTATAATACATTATGCAATTATTCTTATGTACGATGTTATATGCATAAATGTACTGCATCTCCGACATTTCTATGCGAATTTTGATAATTCTTCTAGTCGGTGTCTTCAATTCATCAATGCACAAGTGTTATTTGAATTTGTGTGGAGTAGGTACAACTAAAAAGTGAAAAATAAAAACGTTTTTACGAAAAAAACAACCGACTGAAGTCGGTGTCAAAAAACGAAAATGCGGAACCAACGACACCGACTTCCGAAATAAAAGTTATTTATCACTTTGTAGTTTTTTATGAAGTCGGTTGTTTTTTTTGTAAAAACGTTTTTATTAACAAAATACTCTTTTTATTTTTCTTATGTTACCTACTTACCTATTAAACCTTAATGATAAATGATTTATTTCTGTAAGTAGGTTTGTACCAACGACCATACAGCCTGTATGGTCGTTGGTTTGTACAAACACTTTTACACGTCAATCATTTTTTTTTTAAGCTAGATGAGGTCGGCGTTTCCTATCTGACTACTCTGAGAAGAAAGGCCGAAACAAACTCAGAGGTCACAGTCTCTTTTAAAGTCCAGACAAAATCTTGGTCAGATCATGTGAAGACCATGTAGATTGGTGTCTGAAATGGTCTTTTGAGGAAAGAACCACACAGATTGAGCGGACCTGTCCAGTCAGTGCACGCGTTTCTCAAAAATCGTGCAGCTCAACTCAGAACTTAAGGAACTCAAAACTTAACTGATTATTTGTTCAAAATGATGACCAATGTTTTCAATACATAGCTGGATTCGACGTCTCATGGACTGTACTGCATTCAGCATTACTATTATATTATTGATTTCATTAGAATACCTATTTTCCAAAGATCGTAATAAAAATTTGAATTTAGAACATAATGTTGTGAAGGTGACTGCGCTGCGGCGCTGCGGGTGTGTTTAACACACACCCGCAGCGCAGTCACTTTCTAAAAATATTGAGCATCATTTCGAACAAGGTACAGGTAATCACACTAAAGGCGAAAGTTTGTGAGTGTGTGTGTTTATATGTTTGTTACTTCTTCACGCTCAAACGGCTGGACCAATTTTGATAAAATTTTGTATGGAGGTACCTGACACCCTGGATTAACATATAGGCTACTCTTTATTCCGATATTACCACGGGATCGAAACTTATGCGGGTGAAACCGCGGGGCGCAGTTAGTGTAGGCATGCATACTTTAAAATAAGAAGCAGTTTATTAAAATTCAATATTTTTATTAAGTTTGCCGTGTCATTACTTCCCAGAATTTTATCCTTATTAGGGACACTATCGAATGGTGTGTAATAATACAGTCTGTTTTTTTTTTCAAAATCAACAGGTGCGATTCCTGGCTCGAAATCTTGATTTTTCAAAAATCCAATGATGCAGTTTTAATTTTCCTCAAAATCGAGCCCGGGACTCCTTTGAGTACTATTTGCTATTCCTTATAGTTTCGAATTTGGCCAACCACGCCCACTTGAAAAATTCACTCTGTATATGTATGTAGGTATGTCCGCGATTTTGTCAAGAACTAATGAACCAATTTTGATAATTCTTTCCTTAATGTGATCTACATACTTTCAGGAAGGTTTTAGTATATAATACACTAGCTTTTGCCCGCGACTTCGTTCGCGTGGAATAGTGACTTCCGGCAGATTTTTGGTTTTACCCACATAGTTCCCGATCTCGCGGGATCTCTTCAAAAATGAAATGTGGAAGATATTCTAGGGAACTCTTCAAAAATCAACATAATGAGCTCTGCGTTTAAATTGAAGATATGTATACTCACTTAGGGCA
The DNA here is from genome assembly GCA_914767645.1 of Hydraecia micacea. Lineage (NCBI taxonomy): Eukaryota > Metazoa > Arthropoda > Insecta > Lepidoptera > Noctuidae > Hydraecia > Hydraecia micacea. Next base: position 73,445 of record OU611774.1, read on the forward strand.
TTAAAGCCGTTACCCAACCAAATGCGTGTAACGAAACCATAGCGGGATCTATTTCGATCCCAACGCCATCTATCGAGCATAGTGACAACTCGGATTATTTATCTATACTCCGTTCGGGCATTTTCTTTGTACTAAAAGTTTTATTATATTGATATTATTTTTTTCATACCTTTTTACTATTTATTTACTTTTTTCCGATGAATTAAAACAATAACATGAACCGAACTCGTGTAACGATCGACACCAATTGCGCGATCACCAACTCGACATATTATAGTACTAATAGAATTATCTATACTCCGTTAGAGCATTTTCTTTGTACTTACTAAAAGTTGTATTATATTATATTTTCACACCTTTTTACTATTTATTTACATTTTTCCGATGAATTTTCAGTACTGAATTGATGCCGACTCTTGACCAATAGATGGCGCTGTATGTCCGGAATAAATTTTATTTTTTATTTTATTTTTTGTAATAAAAACTATCCTATGTCCTTTCTCAAGTTCCAAACTATGTCTGTACCAAATTTCACACAAATCGGTTCAGTAGTTTAGGCGTGAAGCAAAGACAGACAGACAGAAAGACAGACAGACAGAGTTACTTTCGCATTTATAATATTAGTTTGGATTACGTAATTGTTGTTATGTACGAAGTTAAATGCATAAATGTACTGCATCTCCAGCATTTCGATGCGAATTTTGATGATTCTTAGTTAATTGAATTTGTGTGGGTTAGGTACAACTAAAAACTGAAAAAATGAAAAATAAAAACTTTTTTACAAAAAAAAACAACAGACTTCAAAAAAATAACACTACAAAGTGAAAAAAAAACTTTTTTACAAAAAAAACAACCGACTTCAAAAAAATAAAACTACAAAGTGATAAATAATTTTAATTTCGGAAGTCGGTGTCATTAGTTCAGCATTTTCGTTTTTTGACACCGATTTCCGAAATTAGTTATTATTTATCACTTTGTAGTTTTTTTAAGTCGTTTGTTTTTTGATGACATAATTATATTGTGTTACCTCATCGAGTTGCACCGTCACTATCGCGGTGCAGGACGGCGGCGGCGGGAAGGCGGGTGCGGGCGGGGGCATCGTCGCGGGCGGCGCGGGGTGCGCGACCGCCACCAGCTGTAGGGGCAGCGCCGGCGGCCGCAGCGAGTAGTACGCCTGCGCGCGCGCGAACTCGTCCGGTACCACCCGCGCCACTCGAGCAGCCGCGTCCTTGTTCGAGTCCCTATAACAACAAGACGCTTGTTAAGCATGGGTTTCCTAACAAAGTATTGCCATGATACGCCTGTTATGAACATTCGTTATTTCCACCGGTGTTTTCAAAACACGATTTCAATGAACTCTTTGATTAGCATTCTCATCTCAGCGGCATATTCATCCCTTATGTGTACCAACATTCTGATCCAAACAGGACAATACGTCTTACCATGGTTTTATTTAATTGGGAAGGGCGGGATTCACAGATTGCTCCCGTGACCTGCCGCTGTTTCAAAAACCAGAGCAAAATCAAGTATCACCCGCACCTCTTTGCCTACCCCTTTCATCAATCACGACAAAAGCAAAACACAATCCCTTCCCACCAGCAGAAATTCTATATTTGTGCTTGAATTTGAATCTTCTGTAGTAAGTACTGCCCTCGTAACAGCAAATGCAGTACTAGCAAAATGACGGTTTCGAGAAAAACGCGTTTAAGTGTTTTTTTTTATCTCTACTTTAACTGATATAAAACTCATATGTTTTGTTACGAAAAAGGTACATAAGAATACAAAGTATTGTTTAGTTTAGTTTTGATGTTAACTTTTCTTATGTAAGTCTTTAGAAACTTGAATACTGCACTTAAACCTAGTGTCTCTATCTTAATCCTAACTAATATTATAAATGCGAAAGTAACTCTGTCTGTCTGTCTGTCTTTGCTTCACGCCTAAACTACTGAACCGATTTGTGTGAAATTTGGTACAGACATAGTTTGGAACTTGAGAAAGGACATAGGATAGTTTTTATTACAAAAAATAAAATAAAAAATAAAATTTATTCCGGACATATAGCGCCATCTATTGGTCAAGAGTCGGCATCAATTCAGTACTGAAAATTCATCGGAAAAATATAAATAAATAGTAAAAAGGTATGAAAATATAATATAATACAACTTTTAGTACAAAGAAAATGCTCTAACGGAGTATAGATAATTCTATTAGTACTATATGTCGAGTTGGTGATCGCGCAATGGTGTCGATCGTTACACGAGTTCGGTTCATGTTATTGTTTTAATTCATCGGAAAAAAGTAAATAAATAGTAAAAAGGTATGAAAAAAATAATATCAATATAATAAAACTTTTAGTACAAAGAAAATGCCCAAACGGAGTATAGATAAATAATCCGAGTTGTCACTATGCTCGATAGATGGCGTTGGGATCGAAATAGATCGCGCTATGGTTTCGTTACACGCATTTGGTTGGGTATCGGCCGAGCGCTTCGGTACTGTCGTGGAATTGTGGATTGATCGTTTCGTAAATTTAAAATTGGCTCATTATGTTGATTTTTGAAGAGTTCCCTAGAATATCTTCCACATTTCATTTTTGAAGAGATCCCGCGAGATCGGGAACTATGTGGGTAAAACCAAAAATCTGCCGGAAGTCACTATTCCACGCGAACGAAGTCGCGGGCAAAAGCTAGTTTGTAATAAATCAAAGAAGTAAAGTGAAATGCAGTACACGTGTTTGTTACTGCATTTATATCAAGGAAATACATTGACTGTATTATGCACTAGCAAAGTTAATTACTGAATATAATGTAGAATAAAAGGCATAATGTAGTGTAAAATGAGTTGTTAAACATTTAAATAGAAAAAAAAAGGAAAATCGTGATTAATTATAAACGAGGTGGGCAAGATCTTTGAGAGAGTGATTGCAGGCCGCCTCGTCGGGCACCTGGTGAGGACGGGGCCGGATCTTGCGGATAGTCGGTTTGGCTTCCGCAAGGGGCGCTCGACGGTGGACGCCATCTTGCGCGTGAGAGCCCTCACGACGGGGGACGCGGTGTCCCGGGGTGGGGTCGTCGTGGCGGTGTCACTCGCCATCGCCAACGCGTTTAATACCCTGCCTTGGAGCTGAATTGGGGAGGCACTCCGGTATCACCGGGTGCCGACCTACCTCCGTCGAGTAGTCGGGGCGTATCTGATGCACAGAGCCGTCATCTAACCCGTTCGCGATGGGAACTGGAACCGGCGAGAGATGTCGTGCGGTGTCCCGCAGGGATCGGTTCTGGGGCCGCTCCTGCGAGACATCGGTTACGACTGGGTGCTGCGGGCCGACCTCCCTGATGGCGTCAGCGTGCTTTGCTACGCTGACGACACGCTGGTCCTGGCGCAGGGGAGGTCGCATCAGGCGGCGGCCGACGCGATGACACGAGGGGTTGCGATAGTCGTGGAAAGGATCCGGCGGTAGGGTCTCGAGGTGGCATTGCACAAGTCCGGGGCCACCATGTCTTTTCATGGGCCTCGGAACGGGCCACCATCGGGATTCCATTTCCAACTGATGGTAGGAGGGGTTCACATCGGCGTCGAGACAACGCTGAAATACCTGGGTCTCGTCCTCGACAGCCGGTGGAACTTCGTCGAACATTTCCGACGTTTGGCCCCCAAATTGGGACGGACCGGGGCCGCCTTCAAGCGGCTCTTACCCAACCTGAGGGGGCCAAACGCCTCCTGCCGGAGGCTTTACGCGGGGGTCGTGCGGTCCATGGCCTTATATGGGGCCCCGGTGTGGGCGCGTTCACTGCGGCGGCGAGCCGCCCACTATCTGAACGCGCCCCAAAAGGTGGAAGCCGTAAGGCTGATCCGGGGCTACCGCACGATCTCGGGCGAGGCGGCAAGCCTCCTTGCCGGAATGCCGCCATGGGATCTGGAGGCGATAGTCCTCGCGCGCCTGTATGAGTGGCGCGCGGAGGCACTACGCCGGGGGGTTTCTTACTATTATTTAGATGAATACTGCATTCTAATTTGGTGCTAAATACGTGATTACTGCATTTTAATCTGGTATAATATGATCATTGCTGCATTCATGCTAACAATATCAGATAATTTCACACGAAATGCTGCATTTTTTCTTATTATTTCATCATGTTCCAGCCATAGAAAAAAAAAAAAAATTACGTAAGTATAACTTGAAGTCTCCCCATGTCATTTTTGACAAAAATGGAAAATCGTAAAAATGTCGATTACTGCATTTGCTATTACGAGGGCAGAGTATACGCAAAATAATCAGATGAAACGGCTCTATTCAATGTAGGGGTTCGTGTATGTCCGTGAATCTATTCCGATGCTGGTAACAGTTTCACGGACATACAAGTAATACAGCCTATGAATTTCCAACTACGGATTGAAGGACAAACTTTACTATGCAGTAAATAAATATTTTGTTAGTTTGGAGAATAAACCGACTTGAATGATTTAAATTCACGATACGGCCTATAAATTTTCGATTCCGTATAAAATTACCTACAAATGAACGATTTTCGGATATTTTCCTGTCCCTAATTGTGCTGTGAGACCTTGCTTCTTGCCAAAGAACAATGGCAGACTTTCATACATGAAATTATTTGAGAAGAAATGGTAGCGTCTATACGTCAAAAATATCTTAAAATGTTAAGCGTGAGTCCCTAAGTAACTTTATCAAAGAATTTTGTCCTGAGAGGGCCTCAAAAAAAGATATTTAGATTTGAACTTTTTTTTGGTTATGTCTTATGTCACTTAGAGAAAGACATGCGTCCTGCGCTTGTTTGTTGTTACTATAGGTACCTATTGGGTACTAAGAAAATATGTATAGTACACCGCTGGGGATAATATTTTCATTGCTCAAAAGCACGCCTGCAAGGTTTCTCTAACAGTCAATGGTTGCCTTATAGGTTGATGAATGTGAAAAAGTGACGTCACGGATGTCAAGTTAGCCCGTGCTTCTTGCGGTCATTCTATAGTACCTATATAAATAAAAATAACTCAGTTAACGGGAATTATATATTACAGAAATTTTTAATATACAGTGATAGATAACCTGCAACGTTAGCCAGTATCGAAGTACAGTGTATAAAATACAATTACATTTTAAACTTAAAACTATAATACAGTGACTAAAATCTACCCTAAACAAAAATAAATAAAAAAGTTGTTCATTCGCTAAATTTTGTATTCAAGTAAAAATAATATAAGTACACATGTACCGTTTCTAACTTTTCATAGAATGAAGCGATTGCGATGAAATTAAAATTAAATGTTCAATAAATACCTTGGACTTCTTGAAATGTTAAACCTTTTGCCCGTGGCTTTGCCCGCGTGGATGTCGAAAAATATCAGACGAGAACGTACTACGAACGTCAATGTTGCTGAACGGATGTAAATATGTAAATGGCAAACCCGTTAGTTTTGTACTTCAAACCATTAAAATTTTTATTTAGCCATTTGGTTGGGCAGCCTGGTTGGGTTAGCACCTGAGGGCAGCACCTCTAATGTTGTATATAGAGAGGTACCTTAAGTATAAATTTAAAAAAAAATGGTCGTAACCCCCTGTAAAGAACAATGTAACAATGTATTTACCTTAACTTTAACTCTTTTTTTTAATAGGATTTAAATGTCCGTGCATTCAAGTAGCCAATTTTCCGTTCCGTTCTGTACGAGTATAACGTTACTATTCGATTTTAGGATTTGTTATCCTCCAATCCGTGCGCCGCACCTTGGATACTATAATAAGCAGTGTGAGAAAACATTGTATACCTGGATTAACGACATACATGCGGGCGAAGCCGCGGGCAAAAGCTAGTTGTAAATATGCGTAAGGTCGCAGTAGCGAGGTCTCACTTACTAATTTATTTTATTAAAAATGTTTTCCGTATAACATTCTCCCCCTCAGTGTCGACACGACACTCAAAACGATAACCTAAATTAAAAGAACAAACAAAAACACAACACAAATACAAAACCAAAAAACAAACAAACAAATAGAATCTAAAATATTGCTAACCTAGCCGCAGGACGTTTAAGTATGCCATTTTCAGTCCCAACGTCGACGACCCTTACGTTACTCTCCGTATTTTGTGCTTACGTGTCCGTCAGCACAGCGGTACACGGATTGTACGATACCTTTAGGCCAGCAGTTACGGGGGGAGTTAGGGTCAACTATTACTACCATATCATCGATCTTCAATTGTGCACCCTTGTCTCTCCATTTTATTTTCGTTTTCCAAGTTTCGCGCATTATTATTTTTCCTTTAATCGTAAATGGTATCAGATAACCATGAATATCAAAAATAGACATAACAATACATAACAGTTCGCGTTTCGTTGGTCTTCTTTTTTTTACAACACGAGCTGGTATACGCTTCAAGGTCAAATCTAATCCTAACTCGTCGCTAGCAGGGTACCATAATAAACCGAGTGTCCTTTCCGATTGATCTTTATCGAAGGTGCAACAGACACTGTCACTCAAAGCTTCCTTCGGTACGTTTTCCAGAACATCCGGTACGTTGCTAGCCCAGTTTCGGATTTCGAATCCAATCCGCTGGTGAATAAAAGATACTTCCTTAACCATTTCTTTTGTAAGGTCGACTCGGGTAAACTATCGATATAATCGTCCATATAATGTTGCTAGCATATAGCATCGAAAGCAGTCGGATAAGTATCTGAATTTTTATTTTTATTATGTTGCGCGATGAAAGGCGAGCAGTTCGCGCCTAATATTAATGACGTCATAGCATATTTATTAACGGTCTTAGTGGCTTCATCCGTAAATAAAAACCTGAGTGTATGTTGATCCTTTTCTTTAACTTTAATTGGAAGAAACATAATTATCTTTAATATCTGCAATAATTCCAATTTGATTTTCTCTAAACCTAAACATAATTCCAAATAAAGACTGCAACAAGTCCGGACCTATCACTAAAAAATCGTTAAGAGAACATCCCAGTGTTCTCGCAGTCGCGTTGAAAACTAAACGTAACTTCTTATTGGGGTTATCGACCCCGAAATACGGTAGGTACCAAATGTGGTCGCCGGACTCCCCCTCGTTTAGCTTCCTGGCATAATTATTGAAAAATAAATGCTGCATACGTTCCCGGTAACGCGACGCGTAAGTGTTGTCGGCTGACATTTTTCTCTCGACTGATCTTAAACGATTACAGGCATTTTTGATAAGAATCAGGCATAACAAAGTTATCATGTTTCCTAGCCAATTCTACAAATTCTTTATTGGTTTTTGCGACAAGGCAATTCTTTTTTGGTTATCAACTAATTCACATGTTTTATTTAGTATGGTGACAGCGCGCAACTCGTCCGCATTCTGTCGCGGTTGTTTTGATATAGGTACCTATTGACTCTAACGAAAATGGTTTTTTTACAAACTCGTTCAACTCAGAATCACAACAATGTTGCGGACTATCATCACTAGCGATACGATCAGCTGACATGTTCATCATATTTATATTGTTTACAACACCGTGTACACACCACCCTAGCGGTGTTTTTGTAACATAACGTTCATTTTTTCTATTACCCTTAAAAACAAGATAGGAGCAATAAGATCATAATTATCCTGTCCGATTAATAATTTAAGTTGTGCGTCACATTTGCACAAGTCGTAGTCAATATAGTCCGAATAAGTCTATATACGATAATCGTTGAATAGGTAAATTAAGTTCTTTCATTTTTCGAGCACACAAATTAAAATGATCACCGGTACTTATTACTAGAAATGTCAAAACGTACGTTTTCCGTTTGGCACACGAGCTCACCGGAGTCCCATGCACTGCGGGCGCGCATGGAGACTGTCTTACCGTGGAGTCCCGCCTGATCAGCGAGATCAGCAGATATCAGCGTCACGGTGGCACCGTCGTCAAGCAACGCGTGTGTGTGGATATTGTCTTTAGGTCCATGAACGGTAACCGGCACCATTTTTAACGAGGGAGTCACACTACGTCCGCTACGCGTTACGTCCGTTATAGCCCTATTGTATTCTCGAGGATGCATTTTTTCTCGGATTAGTCGCGTTACAGCTGAGACATTATAGTGCAAAAGTGTGTGCGCAAAAAAAGGTGCACTCTCTGTTCCTTTACTCTCATAGTCCGATGGGACGGCAATCTGACACGACCGGGGAGAGATCAGGCGCAGGACTAACGGTTTTTCGAGGCACGGAATGGTCTCGGTATGTAAAGGTGGTCACCCGTCCAGAGACCAACCGTGGCAAGCGTAGCTTAACCTGATCGATCGATCTGTGCGGCTGTTATTATTTAGCCAAGCATCAATGACGAGGCGCCGCGCCGGTGTAGGCGAGGTTGCAAACCCATATTTTGGTGGGGGTCAACTTGGCTCAGCCCAAGACTTCGGTGGGGGATCCAACTTGTCCCACTTAAGATTTAAGAACTCCCGTGAACGCCTCACCTAAGACCACGCCTTAGTCAATGACGCTCGACAGTCCACCGAGGAAGTAGCAGACGTAGCCTCACGCCACGCCACTAGTCCTCCTGAGTGACACGAGGGGTCCAGCAGTAACTCACCGGTAGGGGTTTCTAATACCGGATTTTTTCAATACCGGTATTAACCGGTTAAATGCCGTAATTACCGAAACAATTAAAAGCCATTGTGTCTCACGTAGATCTACGTTCGGCATACGAAGGGTTAATACTGGATAAAAAAATCCAATATCGGGGTCCCGGTATTGGAAATTTGTAGACTACTTTTTCTACATTGTTTTTTTTTATTTTGTAAGGAAATTAAATAGTTTAAAATAATAAAATGCCGTTTTTTTAATATAAAAAGCTCCTTTTCAGTAATAACTATACTAAAATCAGTACCTAAAAGTTGTTTTGCTGCTATTAAGGCTCCTGATTTACTCCAGTTTTGTCACTGTCAAACAACACCACTTTGCTTTCCTCTTAGTATATAAACGCATGGTTCTTCTCCAATCACTGTTTCACTCTTAACTCGCTTACATAAAGCGCGTGGGGTCACCCCCCGCCTTTCAATCGCTGTTTCACTTCTTAAGAGGACTACATGACCTAAAGCGCGGTCTTTGTCGGACTGCATAGAAAAGAAAGAGAAGCGCGATGCCACAACGCTGGTAATTTATTGCAAAATATGAAGCAATTATCGATTTACGAAAAATCTAGTGTTTGGACAAAAAAACTAAAACACTATAGTTTTAGTATGTTGCTTGTAGAATAATCTGACAAAAAATCATAATGATTGTATGTATATTAGTATGAATTTTGTTGTAAAAAAAAAGTTTTTAGAGGTATCTTCATGATTTTTTTCTATCGTACCAAATAAGTTGTATTATGTTTTCAACACACTATCTTCCTAGCATTTATCCTGAAGAATATCATATATTTTTTTGAGTTTTTTTACTGTAGTTTATCATATACTTTTATTGTTTCTAAAACTTGCGTTTTTTGCGCTTAGGTCCTGTAAGCCCCTTAACTCGCTTACATAAAGCGCGTGGGGTCACCCCCCGCCTTTCAATCACTGTTTCACTCTTAACTCGCTTACATAAAGCGCGTGGGGTCACCCCCCGCCTTTCAATCACTGTTTCACTCTTAACTCGCTTACATAAAGCGCGTGGGGTCACCCCCCGCCTTTCAATCACTGTTTCACTCTTAACTCGCTTACATAAAGCGCGTGGGGTCACCCCCCGCCTTTCAATCACTGTTTCACTCTTAACTCGCTTACATAAAGCGCGTGGGGTCACCCCCCGCCTTTCAATCACTGTTTCACTCTTAACTCGCTTACATAAAGCGCGTGGGGTCACCCCCCGCCTTTCAATCACTGTTTCACTCTTAACTCGCTTACATAAAGCGCGTGGGGTCACCCCCCGCCTTTCAATCACTGTTTCACTCTTAACTCGCTTACATAAAGCGCGTGGGGTCACCCCCCGCCTTTCAATCACTGTTTCACTCTTAACTCGCTTACATAAAGCGCGTGGGGTCACCCCCCGCCTTTCAATCACTGTTTCACTCTTAACTCGCTTACATAATGCGCGTGGGGTCACCCCCCGCCTTTTCCCCACTTTAGGAATCTAAGGATAGTACTTCTACTCTTCTCTGTAAATCAAATCAAAATATTTATTTGCTAGAATATGGTACATAGGGTGTTACAGTGAATTTGTTTCAGCATATCCTGCCATAAAATGGCATGCAAATGTATTCACAATCAGCGATGTCAATTAATCTAACTTACAAATTACAGGTTCTATTGAATTGTCTTCTAAATAGTCCTTAATGGTATAATATCTTTTAAATAATAATAGTTTGAAAAGTGTTTTTTTTGTACCTCTTGTCTTGACCGAGAGGCAAAAACAAAGACTACGTTTTCAATCCCATTCTTTACCTGCGCAAGTTGTCATAAAATGTAACTAACTCTGAATAAATTAACCACCAGATAATCAAGGTACGCAGTTTTTAAAACTTTTTTGGAAATATAGTGCAATAGAACGAAATTGTGATACAGTAGTTTCTACTAAAAATAAAATAAAATCACTAATACCGTAATCCCGGTATTGGATATTTCAATACCGGTATTGAAAAATTACAAAAAATGTCCGGTATCCAGGTATTAGCCAATACCAGGATCCTGGTATTGGAAGCCCTACTCACCGGGCAGGCGAAGAGCGCGAGCGCAGCCGCTGCTCCAGACTCGTCCTCGTCTCTGTGAATATTGCCATTAAGTCAACACAAGGATAACAATTCTCTTTTCAATATTTCTTCCAACTAGAAAAATACAGCGTAGAACTTAAGTTCTGTTCAAAGTAAATATATATATATATATATATATTTTACTAAAATAATTATATTTTATTTACAAATGAAAATATTTACAATATTTAAAAGCTGTCTTAAAATAATAATATGTACAAGTATATAAAAAGGGAGGGGAAATAATCAAAGGGCATCAAAAAATTCGTCCGCATCGCTGTCAATAGGAAACGTGCCCAAAAGGCTGGCAGCATTGCCACGTTGTATGGCAATACTGATTCTTTGGCCAAAAAATAGGCCAGCCCTCTGGTCACGTGAAGAGTCGACCAACCGCTTGGCGATGTCTCGAAATACTAAGTGGGCACTCGGGCCCCATGGCCCTAGTGTTTCAACCCCAAACGGCTCAAATATATAAGTTCCAAAGAGATTGGAGTATTTGCGCCGTTTGAGGTTTTCCGCACCTGCAGCAGCCGCCCCGGCACAGCTAACCGTGCTTGGAAGATGGGATGGCGCAAGGGTGTCGACACACGTTGCATCCCACACCAAAGGCCTACCTACCTTCCAAGGCATTATGGTCATTCCGTCTGGTCTCTTACCATCGTCGCGTGCCAAGCCATTGGGTTCTAAAACAGCTGGCACCCCGGCGGTGACAAGAGCACGACGGATGATGTCATTGAAATAAATAATGTTTAGAACTCGAATCGTCGAATATGTTTTCCCTGTAATTTGTACAGATGCCAGCACATCAACCTACCCGAAACTGTCAATCAATCAATCAATCTCCCAATCCACTTTGAACCTTATACTCTAGCGATAATGTTGAAAATCTCTTATGACAGATTGTGTAGGCTGATGTGCTGGCGTCTGTACTTATATAACTGGTGTCAAAAGTCATGTATGCAGACGCAGATGATTTTTTTGAAAATGGTTAACTAAAGGAGGACCGAAAAAAATGGTTCCCACGACCAATAAAAACAAAACATAAGTCATTAGATAGGTATTTTAATATAGAGCAATAACTAATATGGCGGTTCTTTTCAAATCGCTGTGTGAAAAAGATATGGCGATGTTTCGTAGGACGAATATTCCGTTACGACGGAATATTTGAATAGTTAATCACTTCTAAGTGGTCTTAGTTTAAATATTCGCATTCCGATGATAACAAAATAATATGATACCATCGAGCTGATGTGATGGTGGACCTGGAGACTAGATATTAAATAACTATAATATACCATTGAATAACTACTAGTAAACCTTTCGATTTTGGGATAAGCAATTAGATGAGCGTTTTTATAATAATAAAATTTATAAACTTATATATATTTATATGATTTAAAAAAAGTTAATAATATGGCTACACAAAGAGTTACTTTTGCAACGTGTGACTTAATAATAAATTATATATAGAGTGGGGTTATTCGTATATTTAGTCACACATGTACACTCAAAATCCGTCTCTCTCTCTCCCACACACACACACACGCACACACACACACACAGACACACAGACACGTCAAACTTATAACACCCCGTCGTTTTTGCGTCGGGGGTTAAAAATAGACTTGGTGAAAACATTTTTGGGCCTGACAGTATATTTGATCAAAAATTGCTTTGAATTAAATTACTCGAATCGGGGGCGTCGGCCACAGGTGCCTTGACCACTGGGGGCCTCAGCCAGGGACCGTGAATTTTTGTTCATGACTACTAATATTTTATTCCACACCTTTTTAATGGCGATTAAAAATAGTCAGATTTAGTTAGACTAATCAAAATTTTAAGTGAAAATCGTCTGGTAGTACAACTAACGAAATTTAGAATGGCAAAATTGCCATTTTCAATAGATTAATAACTCAGTGCGATCTTAGTTCTGTTAACTAAAATATAGTTAAGTTGTGTCACTTTAGTCAATTTTTGAATGGGAAATCGTCGTTTGACAGGAAGAAACTAAATTTTGGTGATTTTTAGGGTTCCGTAGCCAAATGGCAAAAAACGGAACCCTTATGGATTCGTCATGTCTGTCTGTCCGTCCGTATGTCACAGACACTTTTTTCCGAAACTATAAGAACTATACTGTTGAAACTTGGTAAGTAGATGAGGACGCTATCACATTTTTCCACGAATAACAGTACTTTTCAGGTACCATTTTAATGAACTTGGGAGTCGCAACCGCAAGGATATCTTGGTTACAAATTAAAGATAATATATTCATCTCCAGAATGGCTCCATAACAATTAAATAGCCCCATACAAAATTTTCACACAAATACGTTTTTACCATCACAGTAATCGCAAAAAAATTAATAAAAAGGGGTTTGAATAAGGACCTATATAGCTAAATCCACCGCATATTTTAACTTAAAAATAAGAAGATATTGTTGCTTATATAGTCCTCTATACGACAAGCTAAATATTTTGTAGATAAATAAATAACTTTTTCATTTATGAGACAAATAAGAAACGCTCTCAAATTTCTCCATACATTTTCTACCCGCGGACACTTGCGGTTCGTCATTCCGCGCTCAGAGGCGCTCGTCGAAGCACGTCTGTGTCGCTTTCTCGCAAAAAATAATTACGTAAAAAAGTGAGTTCCGAGTTGTGTACTGAGGTCGGACGAAGTTGATACTTTTTCGGACCGAAATAAAATTAAGTACGATTATTGGTATTTGTTTCAGAAACAAATACTTAGTTGTAATTTTTACAAGCTTTTATTTAACTTGCAATGTATGTATGTATGTATGTAACTATGTTTGTTCGGGTGGACTCTTGCAACTAAATTTTGAAGCAGATATCTTCAACCGATTGAGCTGAAATTTTGTATGCACGTTTAGTTTGGATGACAATGCATGGTTAGCTGCGTGACGTTATTCTAAATCCAAAATGGCGGAACGCCCAAGATGGCGGACTACTTATTTTTAAGGCACTCCTACAATATGGATGTAATTTTTTTAGTGAATTATAATGTTGCTATATTGAAGAATACAATTGTGACGTAGCATGACAACTGAATAGACTGGTATTACGTTTAGTCGGTTAAGAAAGTCGCGTGGTTTTCTTGTTTACCTTTATTTAGCTACCTAAACCTATGGAGTATAGTAGTAGTACAATGAAATATTTTCTATGTGAAAAGACAGCTGTGCTGCTGGGGAGTTTGTTGCGCCACTTCTTCCCAGCGAAAGCACTAAGAAGTGAAGGGCGGGCGATTTGGGGGACTGTCTTTTGTAATTTTGACATTCGAAAAGTGCTGATTCTCAGCCTAATTTAAATAAATTACTTTTGATTTACTTTGTTTTAATTTTTAAGTAAATAAAATACTTACTGTTTTCATAAGGGAATGATTATTTTTAAATATCACAACGAAATTCTACGATAAACTCCCAGGCTAGTATTTGATTATGTAATACTCCAACAATTGACATCAAAAATAATATTTAAAAGTACTTAGGTACATCTTTTCAAACTAACAGCAGACTGTGGTATAAATGTGGATGTTCCTTGTAATACTAAAATGTTAAGGTCGTTTTTGGGTACCTAGTAATGAACGTATTGACTGATGAACTTCAACAATACTAAAAACATGATTATCACGCAGATAGTAAGTACTGCCGTCCTTTAACTAGAAGGCCGTTAAGCCCAAAAAGTTGTTTCGGAGAAAATGCCAAAAAACGTGGGAATCGTTGTTTCTTAAAAACTATGATACTTAGGATAATGATTTTTGGACACATTAATTGATATTTCTTTCTGTTTATCGTAGATAACCCTTTTTGTCCAATAACTATTATTAATTAATTTTAAAATTCATTTTTCTCATTTTGTTAAGCATGTAACCTAGTTATTGCATCTTATTACTGTACTAAAAGGCCGTTATCCATACCTTAGCGGCTTTTTAGTCAAGTAATTTATTTAAAATGTTAAGCTTCAGAATGTTTGTTATATTTTGTTTAGAAATACTTAACTAAAAAGTTGTTAAGTGACATAACTGCTTTATAGTCATGACATTCGCTTTAATTTCAATTTCAATAACTTTCCTAATGAGCAGTTACGGGGCTTTAGATGCTTTTTAGCTAATTGTTGGCAATGTTATATGGAATTTTTGTAAACTCTTAACTACTTTACTTAACTAAAAGGTGGCTAAAAATATTTCGCTTGTGGTTAACTTCTGTATAGTGTAGCATTCATATGGAAATATGTGAGTAATTAATTAAATACTTACATCATGTTCTTTTATGTACACACATAATTACAATATAACTATATACTATACACTAGATACTAAAATAAAAGACTAACTAACCTACTATACAAATAAAAAATAAAAAAAAATAAACCAAAGGACACTTAGGCGTCGAAGTACTCATCCGCAATGTTCTTTTAAAAATCAAAAGTATAATTCAACATTTAAAAGATAAAAGAATTACTTATAATTTTAATACGCAATAATAATCAACTTATAACTAATTATGATCTAACAGATCATGAGCTCATTATTTGGCATGGACAATATTCTTAATCCATGTTCTTTATTCCATTGATTCAACCATTGATTTAATAGAAAACTTCTAACTCAGTTATTTTAATAAACTAAGTCTACATTATATCAGACATGAGGCAACTTCAGTCCTAAATTATTTAAATATTATATCAAATAAAAGTACCTAATAAAATATGTAGTAAAATTGCACACTAAATAAATAATAAAACATAAGCAGCACTTTCAAGTGTAGATAGATACATTTGGCACACTGGTAGTTCATGACCTGGAATAAAACATTGAATACTTTTTATACCGGTAGTTCATTCCCGTGGGTTAATTATTCGAAATTATATCGTTTACCAACCTCCACGCGGACGGATCCATAAGCAAAAGCTTGTAGTTTTAAGTATTTAGGGACATAACAATATCTAAATTAAACACTGTCATCAATATACTCAGCCTATCGCAGTCCACTGCTAGACAAAGGTCTCTCCCAGGCTGCGCCATAACACCCTGTCCTTCCGCATCCTGTTTGTCCTAGCCACCTTATTTAGGCCGTCGATCCATCTAGTTGGGGGGAGGCTCACTCGACACTTGCCGATACGCGGTCTTCACTCCAGGACTCGTCTGCTCCACCGGCCATCGGTCCTTCGACAAACATGGCCAGTCCACTGCCACTTCAGTTTTCTTACTCTGCAAGCTATGTCGGTAACTGCGGTTCTTTTCCTGATATTTTCATTCCTGATTTTATACTTCAAAGAGACTCTGAGCATAGCTCGCTCTATAGCGCGCTGAGCGGCCTTGAATTGTGTACCAGCCCGACCGTCAATGTCTTCGTTTCAGCAACGTATATCATAACAGACAGGACGCACTGGTTAAGACCTTAGTCTTCAAACACTGCGGGATACGCGACGAGACGACTTGACGAAGTTTTCCAAATGCTGCCCAGCCCAACTGGATCCTTCAGTCGGCTTCTTTCTCAAAGTTGTGTCTACTGAGCTGGTTGA
Organism: Hydraecia micacea; assembly: GCA_914767645.1. Lineage (NCBI taxonomy): Eukaryota > Metazoa > Arthropoda > Insecta > Lepidoptera > Noctuidae > Hydraecia > Hydraecia micacea. Next base: position 89,673 of record OU611774.1, read on the forward strand.
CTTGCCCTAGGTAGACATAATCCTTCAAAACTTTGGTTGGACTCGTTAAGATGTGCGAATTGTAAATGAATTTTGTCTTGTCCAAATTTAAGCTGAAGCCAACCCATCGAGAAGCTCAATTTCGGCTGGAGAGACTTAGTCAATATGACGATGTCATCGGCAAATCGAACAAGATGAACAGACGCTGAAACAGTTAGACCAGATATTGCACAACCTATATGGAGCCTCCATTTAGGCTATGCAGCATCTGGTCTAACTGTTTCAGCGTCTCTGCCATTAGGACGATATCATCGGCAAATCGTAGATGTGAAATGTACTCGCCATTCACGTTGATACCCTGTCCAGTCCAGTCAGCCAGGGATATTACCTACATCCCCCTGTCTCACCTCTCTGAGCAGTTGGATGGGGTTGTTTTCTGATCCTGGATCTGAAAAGTCATTGTGGCAGCGTCGTACAAACATCTCAATGCCCGCACGCGCGCGCGCGCGCTCTCTCTATCCTTCTCTCTCTCTCGTCTCTCCGATGTAGCGTCAGTCAATTCGACATCGTTGCAAAAAGGCCAGAACTGCCCATATTTTGACGGAGTCGCATCGTTTCTCGTAGTCCACAAATGCTATACACAGGGACTGATTATACTCCGCGGTATTCTGTATAATTTTCCGAACATAGATGTGGTCTATGGTACTGAAGCCTTTTCGAAAACCGGCTTGATTTGGCGGCTGGAACTCGACATGTCTCTTCGCGAGACGGTCCGTGACGACCCTCGGGAGCAGCTTGTATAAGTGTTTCAGCAGTGAGATGGGTCTATAGTTCTTCAGCGAGGATTTGTCACCTTTTTTGAAGAACAGAACCACCGCATCTCTGCTCCACGCCTCGGGCGTTGTACCCTCTTAGATGACGGAATTAAAGAGACTCGCTAGCTCTTTGATTTTATTGTATTTCTTTTTTTGGATCGTAAGTAAGCACTAGGAAGTGGTGAAGGGCGGGCGTTTTGGGGACTGTCTTTTGTAATTTTGACGTTCGAAAAGTGCTGATTCTCAGCCTAGTCTGAATAAATGACTTTTGATTTTGTTTTCTTGTCGTTTTGGGTTTTTCTGTTTTAATATCTTCATCTGTATCGTCACTTCTTCGATCTTAGTTAGATCTCGTAGTTCATATCTTTGACAGAGTCAGTGTCAGTGCCCTCCGGGTGGAAAGATTTAGTCCGACGGGACGGCGGATGGCTTGAGCAGGGCACCCGCACCCAACTCAACCCCGGAGTGAACGCGGCGCGAGAGTCGGCTAACTGCCTTTTAGCTAAGTAATGAGGCTTAGCTGCTTTTTAGCTAAGTATTCTGGGAAATGTGCAGAATTACATGCTTCACTAAAACAGCGTTAAGGGCTGGTAACTGCAAATAAGTAAATTTTTTCACATAAACTGTTATTTAAATGCTAACTATAAAGAAGTTATAGTCCGTTAGCGTCTTTATAGTCAAGAAAAATCAGATAACGTGCTTGTAGTTAAGTAGAAGGCTAGAAAATAATCATCACATCGGGCAGTTAAGGTATTTTAAAGTACATTTAGCTTAGAAGTGTGGGTTAGACGCTTTCAAGTGATGGAATCATCAAAAATTATGTTACTTAACGGCCTAAAAGATGTCCATATCTTTGGAACTATTTATGTTATAAAAATGTTTCTTAGACAGAAAGATAGAGAATTTTGAACTCTATCACTTTCTATTAAAAAGTAAAAATTGACCATTTGAGGGTTAACGGCTTTTTAGTTAAAGGACGGCAGAGTACTAATAACACTTACCAAATTCGATTGCGAACTTAAAACTAACTTTACTCAATAAATACCAGCAAAATTAAAAAAAAATATCTTCAAGTACCAAGATTAGTTAAGTTACGTATAAAAATCGAGCGAACAATGGTTTCAATGTGTGCGTGCGCGTAATGTTGCTGTGTTGCGATTCAGATACCTAACCTTGAGCGAGTTCAAAATGTGATAGCGTCACACAAACATAGAAAAAAAAACAATAAATTTTGGGGGTTCCCCATACTATCTGAAATTTTTTTTTCATCAAACCCATACGTGTTGGATGGATACCCATATCTATGGATAGGTCTTCAAAAATGATATTGAGGTTTCTAATATATTTTTTTTCTAAACTGAATAGTTTGCGCGAGAGACACTTCCAAAGTGGTAAAATGTGTGTCCTCCCCTGTAACTTCTAAAATAAGAGAATGATAAAACTAAAAAAAATATATGATGTACATTAAACTTCCAAATTGGTTTGAACGAGATCTAGTGAGCAGTTTTTTTTAATACGTCATAAATCGTATTAGATGTAGTGTTAAATACTGTACGGTGGTACGGAACCCTTCGTGTGCGAGTCCGACTCGCACTTGGCCGGTTTTTAGTCTAGTCTAGAAGCATTTGAGACAAGAGTATCGGCACAATTAAGTTTAGTGACGAATTCTGGGTTTTCACACTATCAAGTCCTGTACTTACCCTAATTGCGTAACACACTATCAATCTGCGTCTGAATCATTTTGAAGGATATTGCTAATCCATTGCTTCATGTTCAAAAAATTTGTCTGCTCAACAAGGTAAATAACGCAATTGTTGAACCGTCAAAATTAAACCCATTGCTACTGATAGTGTGTTACGCAATTACCCCTCTGGAATATCTATTATTTTAGTGATTCTTAGGTGAAAGCATACCTTTTCTGCAGTGGCGGACTATGCCTGTCGGGGGCCCTGGCGGCAATACTAAATAATATGTTGCTTTTTAGTCGTACTTGGGATGTAGGTAGTACTTAACCTTTTTTTATTCCGTTATAAAATCATAGAATTCAAAAACTACTTTGCGATAGAACTTTGACGTCTACCACTGACCTGTATTATACAAACTAGTGACGTCTACCCAATCCACAATATTATTATTACTGGATTAATAATTATTATCCACATGTTAATATACAGACTTAAAACCTCGAAAAAAAGCCACGTGGAGTGAGTAAAATAAACAACTGACCGAGCGCGCTACACGGCGACACCGACAGCAGGCGCAGCGAGCCGGCCGCGCTGTAGCCCCCGCAGCCCGCCGCCTCCTCCGCGCGCTCGCACCTGCACAGGCACATGGCTCACCACAGAACAGATATCTGTTCTGTGTGGCTCACCCACTGGCACCAGCGACCACCTGGTGGCGTTTAACCTTTGGGCGGCTGCGCTCTTTTGTACTGTAGAGGCGTCTATGTAGCCTAAGTTTATACAGGGTGTCCCTGGAAGTATGGATCAAATCGAATAGGGGCGTCGGCATGGTCATTTCCAAACTTTTTAACCCTGAGAATGTTGGTGAATTTTTTTACGGTTCAAAAGTTATGACCAATTTTTGTTTTTTTTTCAATCACTTTGCATTGTGCACAAAGAAAAAAAAAATATTAAAAAAAAAACTATCACGGCTGTCAATTTAATTTTTTTAGAAGCCCTGATAGTTTCTTTTTTTATGATTTTTGTCTTTGAGCACTATGCGAAGTGATTGAAAAAAACAAAAATTGGTCATAACTTTGGAACCGTAAAAAAATTCACCGACATTCTCAGGGCTAAAAAGTTTGAAAAAGACCTTACCCACGTCCCTATTCGATTTGATCCATACTTCGAGGGACACCCTGTTTACTCATCATAATCATAATCAGCCTATAATGTTCCCACTGCTGGGACACAGGGCTCCTCTCAGTGAGAGGGAGTGGGCCGTAATCCACCACGCGGACCCAGGGCGGGTTGGTAGATGTCACGTGTCTTCGAATTTTTGGTTCTAGGACATTTCGGTTTCCTCACGGTGCGGTGTTTTCTTTCACCGTTCTGAGAGCAGTAGTGATAAAATAATTTACACAAAGTAAAGCGCCCCCTGTCTGGGTTCGAACCTACGACCTACTTACCAACTCGGTAAGTCGTGGGTCGCGGCCGATACCACTGGGCCACCACTGCTCTCTAGCTCTCCACACACCTTACATAGTGCAGGCTGGCTATAATGTAGCGCGATTTCCATTCAAACATTCAAGCAAGCTTAGAACGGGGTGTCAAATATTTTATTAGGTATTTTTGTTTAGATAACTCAGTGCTAGTTTTAATCGAAAATATGTGTAACGTTGTTCTATCAATATAATTTTAAAGAAATCCTATCGGTGTTTAATTACTTTGAGAAGCTCTTCATGCTCCTTACAAATTGGTGGAGGCGCCTAAGAGCTTTTTTGCATTTCGGGCTGTGTAGAGCCGATACTACACAAGTTTAATTACCTGAACAATTTGGATAGGGTTTGTGTACGCGCCACATCAGTGACCACAAGTTATACCCCATATGATTATACGAATATAATTATTGAACAAGCGAGACCGCTCGCATGCTAAGCAGAGGATATAATAGGCGCAGAATCGTCGCCGGAGAATACAAAATTTAGAGCTTTTGAAGAAAAAGTTAGTTCTTCTCTATTTTTACCCTAATTTTTAACATAGTCATGCAAATTCAAGAGAGATATTTGTAAAAAAAAAATGTACTACTAAAATGGCTCAATTTGTAATATGTTATAGTAAATTATCTGGTATCGACTATTTACGCCACACCCTGTATATCGATCTGAGGCATTTTTTTTTTACTATATTTTTGTATCCCATATCGTAATACAGAGCACACGTGGCTGTGGTATACCATTAGAGCTGTTTCTACATTAGTTAACTATTATTAGTTTTATTTTCCGTAGCGCGTATACAAATTAATTTAATTTCTTACACACCATGTCTACATGTGATTTCCAGTTGCAAAGATTGGCAAACTGTATTCCTAAGAATTTTATAGTGTTTACTTTTCAATTTTGTCATTATTATATTTTATTTGTATGTCAATGTTGTCAGTTATATTTTTTTTGTTGCTATTAGTGCAAAATATCATAAATTTAGTTTTATTAGTATTTATTTGTAAATAATTTGGTTTAACCAGTCATGCTGCCGTCCTCCGTTAAAACCAAGAAGTTGTTTCGGAGAAAATGCGAAAAAACGCGAGAATCGTTGTTTCTTAAAAAATATGATACTTAGGATAATGATTGTTGGACACATCAATTGATATTTCTTTCTGTTTATCGTAGATAACCCCTTTTGTCCAATAACTATTATTAATTACTTTTAAAATTAATTTTTATCATTTTGTTAAGCATGTAACCTAGTTATTTTGCATCTTATTACTGTACTAAAAAGCCGTTAGCCATACCTTAGCGACTTTTTAGTAAAGTAATTTGTTTAAAATGTTAAGCTTCGTAGTGTTTGTTAGGTATATTGGTTTGTTATGTTTGTTATAACTTAACTAAAAAGTTGTTAAGTGACATAACTGCTTTATAGTCATGACATTCGCTTCGATTTCAATTTCAATAACTTTCCTAATGAGGTTACGGGGATTTAGATGCTTTTCAGCTAATTGTTGCCAATGTTATATGGAACTTTTGTAAACTCTTAACTACTCGTACTTTACTTAACTAAATTTACTTAACTAAAAAGTGGCAAAATATTTCGCTTGTGGTTAACTTCTTTATGGTGTAGCATTCATATGGAAATATGTGAGTAATTAACTAAATACTTACGTCATGTTCTTTTAACAATCAAAAGTTTAATTCAACAAATAAAAGATAAAATAAGTACTTATAATTTTAATACTAGTAGGCAGTAATAATCAACGAATAACTAATTATGATCTAACAGATCATGAGCTCATTATTTGGCATGGACAATATTCTTAATCCATGTTCTTTATTCCATTGATTCAATCAGTGATTTAATAGAAAACTTCTAACCCAATTATTTTAATAAACTACATTATATCAGACATGAGGCAACTTCAGTCTTAATTTGTAGTAAAATTGCACAAATAAATAATAAAACATAAGCAGCACATTCAAGTGTAAATACATTTGGCACACTGGTAGACCATGACCCGGAATAAAACATTGAATATTCATTCTTGTGGGTTAATTATTCGAAATGATATCGTTTACCAACCTCCACGCGGACGGATCCATAACAAAAGCTTGTAGTTTTAAGTATTTAGGAACATAACAGTATCTAAATTAAACACAGTCATCAATAAACTCAGCCTATCGCAGTCTACTGCTAGACAAAGGCCTTTCCCAGGCTGCGCCATAACACCCTGTCCTCCAACTTCCACATCCAGTCTGTCCTAGCCACCTTCTTTAGGCCATCGGTCCATCTAGTTGCCGATACGCGGTCTCCACTCCAGGTCTCGTCTGCTCCACTGGCCATCGGTCCTTCGACAAATATGTCCAGCCCACTGCCACTTCAATTTGCTTGCTCTGCAAGCTATGTCGGTAACTCCGGTTCTTTTCCTGATATTTTCATTCCTGATTTTATCCTTCAAAGAGACTCTGAGCATAGCTCGCTCCATAGCGCGCTGAGCGGCCTTGAATTTGTGGACCAGCCCGACCGTCAGTGTCTTCGTTTCGGCACCGTATATCATGACAGACAGAATGCACTTCTTAATTTGTGGACCAGCCCGACCGTCAGTGTCTTCGTTTCGGCACCTTATATCATGACAGACAGAATGCACTTCTTAATTTGTGGACCAGCCCGACCGTCAGTGTCTTCGTTTCGGCACCGTACATCATGACAGACAGAATGCACTTCTTAATTTGTGGACCAGCCCGACCGTAAGTGTCTTCGTTTCGGCACCTTATATCATGACAGACAGAATGCACTTCTTAATTTGTGGACCAGCCCGACCGTCAGTGTCTTCGTTTCGGCACCGTATATCATGACAGACAGAATGCACTTCTTAATTTGTGGACCAGCCCGACCGTCAGTGTCTTCGTTTCGGCACCGTACATCATGACAGACAGAATGCACTTCTTAATTTGTGGACCAGCCCGACCGTCAGTGTCTTCGTTTCGGCACCGTACATCATGACAGACAGAATGCACTTCTTAATTTGTGGACCAGCCCGACCGTCAGTGTCTTCGTTTCGGCACCGTACATCATGACAGACAGAATCCACTTCTTAAGATCTTAGTCTTCAAACACTGCGGGATAGGCGACGAGACGACTTGACGAAGTTTTCCAAATGTTGCCCAGCCCAACTGGATCCTTCTGTCGGCTTCTTTCTCAAAGTTGTGTCTACTAAGCTGGATGACTTGCCCTAGGTAGACATAATCCTTCAAAACTTTAATTGGACTCGTTAAGATGTGCGAATTGTACATGAATTTTTACAGACTTCACAAAATGGAGGAGACGTACTATGTTCGGATGATTGTATGTTTTTTTTTTTTTGTATGTTTGTTCATCGAATACTCCGCATATTGTCGACGGATTTTCAAAATTATTTTTTTGTAGAAAGTAGATAGTTCTGAGGTGGTCCCACTGTCACCAAGTTAGGATCTGATGATGGGATCTTAGAGAAATCGAGGGCAACCCTCAAATTTTACAGGCTCACTTATTGTTTTTCGCATATTTTATGAAGTATCTTGTGTATTTGCGTATGATTGTCACCATCTCAGGTAGCTGGACTGATGATGGAAGGTACAAGGTACAACTCCTTAACAGTAAGAAGTTACTCGACTAGGCAAGGACTGTTTTAGTAAATTGTTTTGATGTTTGATAGGGCATTTGCCACATTTGGTCTCATGATCATCAAGTCATGACCTGATGCTGCAGTCAGGATAGTCTGCAGAGTACCTAACTCCTCGACAACTAACAGAAGATATATCGTGTTTAGGCTCATTGAAAAGGGCTCGATGTGTGGATAAACGTACTGTTAATGAGGAACACCGAAGTACATAGAGACCTGATGCTGAAGCCAGGAGCATCAGAAAAAGTACAAACCTTGAAATTACAGCACCGTAGTCGTGTTTGGGCTCATTTTAAACAGGACTAAATTTTAAGTTCAATGCATTAGTCTGGCCTGATGCTGCAGCCAGGATTATCAGCATCTAGTCTAAAAACTAATAAATATTTGTTAAAGTGAAATACTTTTGCGAGTTTTTCTTCTGTATAATTATCCTAACAAAGGTTGCCGGTAGTGGCTGGATGAGAGAAGCGGAGGACCGTGAACGTTGGCGCAGACTTGGGGAGGTCTACGTCCAGCAGTGAACTGCGATAGGATGATGATGATTTATAAAAGCCTGAATCGTTGCATTTCACGCAATGCCTTTTCGTCATGTGGTCTATTTAGCAATTTGGTATGTTCCAAGTCGCATAATACAATGCCATCCAGCGTCTTTATACGACTAAGCGCAACATAAACTTGACACTTAGCAAATTTTTTCTTGCCTAAGTCTATGACGGCTTTGTTTAAGGTGGTGCCCTGGAGTTTATGCACCGTTACAGCCCAACTAAGTATAAGCGGCAGCATCCGTCTTTTCACATCTCCATAGCCTTCAGTTGCCTGACAAGTTGCTGACACAGGCGCTATGGCGACTAACACCTCACTGTCTTTCACATTTATTAATGAATAAGGTATGCTTCAGAGGTGGTTCCATATAAATTTTATGAACTTTGCTTGGGTAGTTTTGGAATTAGCTTCAACAATACGGTCGTTTTCCACTTAGTTTATATTGATGATGTTTATCTTCCTGTCACTAATATTCACATAATAATAGCAAGTAGTGTTATATGAATTTGTATGGGGTAGGTACAACTAAAAATCGAAAAATAAAAACTTTTTTACAAAAAAAAAACAACCGACTTCCAAAAAAAAACACTACAAAGTGAAAAATAACTTTCATTTCGGAAGTTGGTGTCAAAAAGACGAAAATGTGGAACCAACGACACCGACTTCCGAAATTAAACTTGTAGTGTTTTTTTTGGAAGTCCGTTGTTTTTTTTTTTGTCCAAATTTATGCTGAAGCCAACCCACCGAGAGGCTCCATTTCGGCTGGAGAGACTTAGCCAATATGACGATGTCATCGGAAAATCGAACAAGACGAACTGACGCTGAAACAGTTAAGACTAGATGTTGCACAACCTAAATGTAGCCCCCATATAGGCATCTGGTCTAACTGTTCCAGCGTCTCTGCCTTTAGGTTAAATGTACTCGCCATTCACGTTGATACCCTGTCCAGTCCAGTCCATAGCGGCAGCGTCTTGAAGACTTCCTCTAACCACCCCTCACCCCTCTGAGCAGTTGGATGGGGTGGTTTTCTGATCCTGCATCTGAACAGTCATTGTGGCAGCGTCGTACAAACATCCACATTCGCGCGCGCTCTCTTTCTCGTATCTTTGATGTAGCGCCAGACAATTCGACATCGTTGCAGAAAAGCCAGAACTGCCCATATTTTGACGGAGTCGCACGCTTTCTCGTAGTCCACATATGCTATACACAGTGACTGGTTGTACTCCGCGGTATTCTGTATAATTTGCCGAACATAGATGTTGTCTATAGTACTCAAGCCTTTTCGTAAACCGGCTTGATTTGGCGGCTGGAACTCGACAAGTGCCTAAACGAGACGGTTCGTGACGACCCTCGAGAGCAGCTTGTATAAGTGGTTCAGAAGTAAGATGAGTCTATAGTTCTTTAGCGAGGATTTGTCACCTTTTTTGAACAACAGAACCACCGCATCTCTGCTCCACACCTCGGGCGTTGTACCCTCTTAGATGACGGAATTAAAGACTGTCTTTTGTAATTTTGAAGTTCGAAAAGTGCTGATTCTCAGCCTAGTTTGAATAAATGACATTTGATTTTTTTTCTTGTCGCTTTGGGTTTTTCTGTTCAATATCTTCATCTGTATCGTCACTTCTTCAATCTTAGTTAGATCTCGTAGTTCATATCTTTGACAGAGTCAGTGTCAGTGCCCTCCGGGTGGAAAGATTAAGTCCGACGGGACGGCGGCGGCGGCGGATGGCTTGAGCAAAACACCCGCACTCCGCTCAACCCCGGAGTGAACGCGGCGCGAGAGTCGGCTATCTGCCTTTTAGCTAAGTAATGAGGCTTAGCTGCTATGTAGCTAAGTATTCTGGAAAATTTACAGAATTAAATGCTTAACTAAAATAGCGTTAAGGACTGGTAACTGAAAATAAGTAATTTTTTTCACATAAACTGTTCTTTAAATGCTAATTATAAAGTAGTTATAGTCCGTTAGCGTCTTTATAGTCAAGAACAATCAGATAATGTGCTTGTAGTTAAGTAGAAGGCTAGAAAATAATCATCACATCGGGCAGTTAAGGTATTCTAAAGTAACTATATTAAGCGAAGTAGCGTGGGTTAGAGTTTAGACGCTTTCAAGTGATGCAATCATCAAAAATTATGTTACTTAACGGCCTAACATATTTCCATATATTTGGAACTATTTATATTGTAAAAATGTTTATTAGACAGAAAGATAGAATTTTGAACTCTGTCACTTTCTATTAAAAGTAAAAAATTACCATTTGAGGGTTAACGGTTTTCTAGTTAAAGGACGGCAGCATGTAGGTATATCATATTATACAGGATGGAAGTTTGTAATGCCACCTGAAGGGAAAGTACTCTTAATACTGTACATAGACAATTTTACTCAAAGAAAACATTCCTTTATTTTTGAACAGAAAGAAAACTGCATTCAAAGATTTTCAAAAATTCATCTAAGAAAGGAGTCTTTCTTAGATGCGACATAACTGCGTGTATGAGGTAGTTTAAATATGGAATGAAAGTACGATCGATGCAATAAAAGTACAGGTTGTAATTTTTACAGATTTTAGTCAGTTCGATTCCCGGGTGAATTTTTGAAAATCTTTGAATGCAGTTTTCTTTCTGTTCAAAAATAAAAGAATGTTTTCTTTGAGTAAAATTTTCTATGTACAGTATCTTTCCCTTCAGGTGGCATTTCAAAATTCCACCCTGTATAGCTTTATAATATTAGTGACAGTGATGTAGGTATTAGTGCTGTGTATGTAGCTGTGTTAGCTGTGTATGCTGTATATTAGTGCTGTGTATGTAGCTGTGTTAGCTGTGTATGCTGTATATTAGTGCTGTGTATGTAGCTGTGTTAGCTGTGTATGCTGTATATTAGTGCTGTGTATGTAGCTGTGTTAGCTGTGTATGCTGTATATTAGTGCTGTGTATGTAGCTGTGTTAGCTGTGTATGCTGTATATTAGTGCTGTGTATGTAGCTGTGTTAGCTGTGTATGCTGTATATTAGTGCTGTGTATGTAGCTGTGTATGCTGTATGTTAGTGCTGTGTATGTAGCTGTGTTAGCTGTGTATGCTGTATATTAGTGCTGTGTATGTAGCTGTGTATGCTGTATGTTAGTGCTGTGTATGTGGCTGTGTTAGCTGTGTATGCTGTATATTAGTGCTGTGTATGTAGCTGTGTTAGCTGTGTATGCTGTATATTAGTGCTGTGTATGTAGCTGTGTTAGCTGTGTATGCTGTATATTAGTGCTGTGTATGTAGCTGTGTTAGCTGTGTATGCTGTATATTAGTGCTGTGTATGTAGCTGTGTTAGCTGTGTATGCTGTATATTAGTGCTGTGTATGTAGCTGTGTATGCTGTATGTTAGTGCTGTGTATGTAGCTGTGTTAGCTGTGTATGCTGTATATTAGTGCTGTGTATGTAGCTGTGTATGCTGTATGTTAGTGCTGTGTATGTAGCTGTGTTAGCTGTGTATGCTGTATATTAGTGCTGTGTATGTAGCTGTGTATGCTGTATGTTAGTGCTGTGTATGTAGCTGTGTTAGCTGTGTATGCTGTATATTAGTGCTGTGTATGTAGCTGTGTATGCTGTATGTTGGTGCTGTGTATGTGGCTGTGTTAGCTGTGTATGCTGTATATTAGTGCTGTGTATGTAGCTGTGTTAGCTGTGTATGCTGTATATTAGTGCTGTGTATGTAGCTGTGTTAGCTGTGTATGCTGTATATTAGTGCTGTGTATGTAGCTGTGTTAGCTGTGTATGCTGTATATTAGTGCTGTGTATGTAGCTGTGTTAGCTGTGTATGCTGTATATTAGTGCTGTGTATGTAGCTGTGTATGCTGTATGTTAGTGCTGTGTATGTAGCTGTGTTAGCTGTGTATGCTGTATATTAGTGCTGTGTATGTAGCTGTGTATGCTGTATGTTAGTGCTGTGTATGTAGCTGTGTTAGCTGTGTATGCTGTATATTAGTGCTGTGTATGTAGCTGTGTATGCTGTATGTTAGTGCTGTGTATGTAGCTGTGTTAGCTGTGTATGCTGTATATTAGTGCTGTGTATGTAGCTGTGTATGCTGTATGTTAGTGCTGTGTATGTAGCTGTGTTAGCTGTGTATGCTGTATATTAGTGCTGTGTATGTAGCTGTGTATGCTGTATGTTAGTGCTGTGTATGTAGCTGTGTTAGCTGTGTATGCTGTATATTAGTGCTGTGTATGTAGCTGTGTTAGCTGTGTATGCTGTATATTAGTGCTGTGTATGTGGCTGTGTTAGCTGTGTATGCTGTATGTTAGTGCTGTGTATGTAGCTGTGTTAGCTGTGTATGCTGTATATTAGTGCTGTGTATGTAGCTGTGTTAGCTGTGTATGCTGTATATTAGTGCTGTGTATGTGGCTGTGTTAGCTGTGTATGCTGTATATTAGTGCTGTGTATGTAGCTGTGTATGCTGTATGTTAGTGCTGTGTATGTAGCTGTGTATGCTGTATGTTAGTGCTGTGTATGTAGCTGTGTTAGCTGTGTATGCTGTATATTAGTGCTGTGTATGTAGCTGTGTTAGCTGTGTATGCTGTATATTAGTGCTGTGTATGTAGCTGTGTTAGCTGTGTATGCTGTATATTAGTGCTGTGTATGTAGCTGTGTTAGCTGTGTATGCTGTATATTAGTGCTGTGTATGTAGCTGTGTTAGCTGTGTATGCTGTATATTAGTGCTGTGTATGTAGCTGTGTATGCTGTATGTTAGTGCTGTGTATGTAGCTGTGTTAGCTGTGTATGCTGTATATTAGTGCTGTGTATGTAGCTGTGTATGCTGTATGTTAGTGCTGTGTATGTAGCTGTGTTAGCTGTGTATGCTGTATATTAGTGCTGTGTATGTAGCTGTGTATGCTGTATGTTAGTGCTGTGTATGTGGCTGTGTTAGCTGTGTATGCTGTATATTAGTGCTGTGTATGTAGCTGTGTTAGCTGTGTATGCTGTATATTAGTGCTGTGTATGTAGCTGTGTTAGCTGTGTATGCTGTATATTAGTGCTGTGTATGTAGCTGTGTTAGCTGTGTATGCTGTATATTAGTGCTGTGTATGTAGCTGTGTATGCTGTATGTTAGTGCTGTGTATGTAGCTGTGTTAGCTGTGTATGCTGTATATTAGTGCTGTGTATGTAGCTGTGTATGCTGTATGTTAGTGCTGTGTATGTAGCTGTGTTAGCTGTGTATGCTGTATATTAGTGCTGTGTATGTAGCTGTGTTAGCTGTGTATGCTGTATATTAGTGCTGTGTATGTAGCTGTGTTAGCTGTGTATGCTGTATATTAGTGCTGTGTATGTAGCTGTGTATGCTGTATATTAGTGCTGTGTATGTAGCTGTGTATGCTGTATGTTAGTGCTGTGTATGTAGCTGTGTTAGCTGTGTATGCTGTATATTAGTGCTGTGTATGTAGCTGTGTATGCTGTATATTAGTGCTGTGTATGTAGCTGTGTATGCTGTATGTTAGTGCTGTGTATGTAGCTGTGTTAGCTGTGTATGCTGTATATTAGTGCTGTGTATGTAGCTGTGTTAGCTGTGTATGCTGTATATTAGTGCTGTGTATGTGGCTGTGTTAGCTGTGTATGCTGTATATTAGTGCTGTGTATGTAGCTGTGTATGCTGTATGTTAGTGCTGTGTTATATTAGTGCTGTGTATGTAGCTGTGTTAGCTGTGTATGCTGTATATTAGTGCTGTGTATGTAGCTGTGTATGCTGTATGTTAGTGCTGTGTATGTGGCTGTGTTAGCTGTGTATGCTGTATATTAGTGCTGTGTATGTAGCTGTGTTAGCTGTGTATGCTGTATATTAGTGCTGTGTATGTAGCTGTGTATGCTGTATATTAGTGCTGTGTATGTAGCTGTGTATGCTGTATGTTAGTGCTGTGTATGTAGCTGTGTTAGCTGTGTATGCTGTATATTAGTGCTGTGTATGTAGCTGTGTATGCTGTATATTAGTGCTGTGTATGTACCTGTGTATGCTGTATGTTAGTGCTGTGTATGTAGCTGTGTTAGCTGTGTATGCTGTATATTAGTGCTGTGTATGTAGCTGTGTTAGCTGTGTATGCTGTATATTAGTGCTGTGTATGTGGCTGTGTTAGCTGTGTATGCTGTATATTAGTGCTGTGTATGTAGCTGTGTATGCTGTATGTTAGTGCTGTGTTATATTAGTGCTGTGTATGTAGCTGTGTTAGCTGTGTATGCTGTATATTAGTGCTGTGTATGTAGCTGTGTTAGCTGTGTATGCTGTATGTTAGTGCTGTGTGTGTAGCTGTGTTAGCTGTGTATGCTGTATATTAGTGCTGTGTATGTGGCTGTGTTAGCTGTGTATGCTGTATGTTAGTGCTGTGTATGTAGCTGTGTTAGCTGTGTATGCTGTATATTAGTGCTGTGTATGTAGCTGTGTTAGCTGTGTATGCTGTATATTAGTGCTGTGTATGTGGCTGTGTTAGCTGTGTATGCTGTATATTAGTGCTGTGTATGTAGCTGTGTATGCTGTATGTTAGTGCTGTGTATGTAGCTGTGTTAGCTGTGTATGCTGTATATTAGTGCTGTGTATGTGGCTGTGTTAGCTGTGTATGCTGTATATTAGTGCTGTGTATGTAGCTGTGTATGCTGTATGTTAGTGCTGTGTATGTAGCTGTGTATGCTGTATATTAGTGCTGTGTATGTAGCTGTGTATGCTGTATATTAGTGCTGTGTATGTGGCTGTGTTAGCTGTGTATGCTGTATGTTAGTGCTGTGTATGTAGCTGTGTTAGCTGTGTATGCTGTATGTTAGTGCTGTGTATGTAGCTGTGTTAGCTGTGTATGCTGTATGTTAGTGCTGTGTATGTGGCTGTGTTAGCTGTGTATGCTGTATGTTAGTGCTGTGTATGTAGCTGTGTTAGCTGTGTATGCTGTATATTAGTGCTGTGTATGTAGCTGTGTTAGCTGTGTATGCTGTATGTTAGTGCTGTGTATGTGGCTGTGTTAGCTGTGTATGCTGTATATTAGTGCTGTGTATGTAGCTGTGTTAGCTGTGTATGCTGTATATTAGTGCTGTGTATGTAGCTGTGTTAGCTGTGTATGCTGTATGTTAGTGCTGTGTATGTAGCTGTGTTAGCTGTGTATGCTGTATATTAGTGCTGTGTATGTAGCTGTGTTAGCTGTGTATGCTGTATGTTAGTGCTGTGTATGTAGCTGTGTTAGCTGTGTATGCTGTATGTTAGTGCTGTGTATGTGGCTGTGTTAGCTGTGTATGCTGTATGTTAGTGCTGTGTATGTAGCTGTGTTAGCTGTGTATGCTGTATGTTAGTGCTGTGTATGTAGCTGTGTTAGCTGTGTATGCTGTATGTTAGTGCTGTGTATGTAGCTGTGTTGGCTGTGTATGCTGTATCTTAGACTGGCTCCATGTATTTATTTTATTATATCACAAACCATTCGTAAGTGAACCAATGTTAGTAATGAACAAATCAAAGGCTTCTTACAGGATTTCAGCAAACTTCATGGTGCCCTTGTTTACGTGAGAGCTCTCTTCATTGGGGCTCGTGTTGCATTTACGCGTGATTTACACTTAATTTATAACCTTCAAATCGTTGTCTGGTGTTGTTTGGCTTTTTCACTGACAGTCACTGACTTATACCTAGAGGAAAAAATTTAATGACCTATATTATACAAGTGCCTTTTTTATCAGAGGTGACTGACAGTAGGTGCCATGTAGATACAGAGCCGACGACAAACTTTTTGAATCATAGCAAGACGGGGTCAACCGTCTACAATCGATATCTACCACTGACTATTGACTTGAGTCAATTTATATAGGGAAAAAAACGTAGCCACATCCATCATAAGCATAACGACGTAGCTTTAATGAGATATGTTTGCATCAGAAAACATTAAATATATAAGTAGATGTTTCGGAACTTGTCACATAAAAGAAATGTCACAACACGTTTTGTTGAATTTGCGTTTGCAGTTTATGAAGCTGGGTTTGAAGCTTGGCTGTGTTCGCACTGTCTAGAAACATTATATATTTGAAGCTTGGCTGTGTTCGCACTGTCTAGAAACATTATATATTTGAAGCTTGGCGGTGTTCGCACTGTCTAGAAACATTATATATTTGAAGCTTGGCTGTGTTCGCACTGTCTAGAAACATTATATATTTGAAGCTTGGCGGTGTTCGCACTGTCTAGAAACATTATATATTTGAAGCTTGGCTGTGTTCGCACTGTCTAGAAACATTATATATTTGAAGCTTGGCTGTGTTCGCACTGTCTAGAAACATTATATATTTGAAGTTAAGGTTGTTATTGGCTGTGTTCGCACTGTCTAGAAACATTATATATTTGAAGCTTGGCTGTGTTCGCACTGTCTAGAAACATTATATATTTTTTTTGTTTGCCTATTTTGTGTCCTACTGCTGGGCAAAGGCCTCCCCTTTTTTGTTCCACACCTCCCTGTTTTGTCACGATCTCTGGCCGTGTGGGCCCTGCGAATGATATTAGATCGTCACACCACCTTCGCCACCGACCGGCCGGTCGTGTACCTCCTCGACGGCGATGTCCTGCCTCAGGCGTCCAGTGTGTGACGATCTTTGCCCATCCCTCCGGGTGCATTCTTTAGACGTGTCCGGCCCACTCCCACTTCACAGCCTGGCTGTTTTTTCTCGAACATCCTCTCTTGAGTTTGGACTTCTGTTGTTCAGTATAAGTGACCAACTTTGTGCACCGTAGGTTAGAACGAGCAGGATGCACATGTCGATGAGTTTCCTTTTTAATAATTAATAATAAATGTACAAATATTTTCTTAACGATCTTGTAATTAATGTAAAATATTTCAAAACTTAGAAAAGTAGCTATAGTTTAGAATAAGATTACTTGTAGAAAATAAAACATTTGGAACGTTTGTCAAAACTATCACTTTTCTATATTAAAATAAATACATGATATAGTAGATATATGTATATATAGTCAATGTAGGTGTGTGCGCACACCTACATTGACATTTTGGGACTCCAAGGTATTAATAACTGACTGATGGTCCTATACTGTCGAATGCCTTGTTATGAAAAAAAAAAATGTCATACAATTTGGATGGCGAGGAAGAGAAGTGGAAATCAGTAGCGAAGGGTGAATTTATGACAGAGGTAAGCCGAAGCAAAAAAATGCCAAAAAAAAAGTCAATTAACCGTTTCATTAAATTGGTTCCTATTTCGATCTACTTTTCTAAGGTGCGAATTATCGAAAAATGACAGTACCCAATTCATGTAATGCTAAACAATTCCTTGTAATAATATGAATTCGTCAGATTATTAATATCTCTAAAACCCCCTTTATTCCATAAACTACTAGAACCTGAGAAAAGTAAACGTGATTCTTATTTTCAAAACTTAACCTTGAAGAGCATGTTTCCTCACAAAGCAAATAATCCGTTAAACAACAATTTACTGTTATTAATGCCATCCTAAAGATCCTAAAAAATCTATTCTAAATAAGTAAATTCAACTTAATAACTATCTACTTACCCCAAATACCTAATTTCAACGTATTTTCACTACACCGGCACACAAACAAAACATACTTCAACAATATTTATTTATTTATAATACTAAATAGTTAGTAAATACTAGACACTAATCACCAATAATAAATTCAATGAACAAGTGTAAACAAATTATTACGTCAAAATATATCTGATCTTCGTCTCAATTTGTATTACGAAATTCCACGAACCGACCGAAATGGCGATATTGCTCCATCTCGTTCACGCGCATGCATTTTTCCTCAATAACCCGATCTTTTTCGGCTTATATTGGCGCCCAAAAATTAGTAAGCCACGTGACCTGAAGTAACGTGATGTCGAGATTTTCTATGGAATATATTCACGGCGATAAGCCGAGCGCGCCTACGAGTTTTATTAGAGCAAAATTTTTTGTTTTTGGGAAAAAAGACAAAAAATGTAGGCGTTTTGCAATGTTTTAATTTTATGGTGTATTAAATACTTACAGTATGATATATATATTATATTTCAATGATGAATTGACTATAGAGAGGTTGTGTTCTTAGAAGTAAAGCCGGTGGGAATCGAGTTGTATGGTACCTTCGCCACGGGTGGAAATAATATAAGCCAATGTCCGGCGCCGCACGCCGAGCGAGAGATACGGTTTCGCAAAGCTGGCCCGGCACACTTGGAATTTTTTAGCATTTTAAAGTACGACACACTGTGGATTCGGCTCTGGCTACCGTTTTGGAAAACAGTTGCGCAAACAGATTGTGCCGGTGGCTAGACGGTATCCGATGTATTTGTCGGGCACAGATAATCGACAGAAGGGGCCATGGAGCTCTGGGCAGCCGATACGTCCCCGTAAAGTCTTACAAGCTACCATGAGCTGATCCAGGTCTCTTCTCACCTCCAACGAGTTAAAGCCCAATGTCCCTAAAAGATAGTTGGTAGGGTACTTACATTATAGGGAAAGAAATTGTATAATCTTTCTTAGGAATGTTTTCTGTCCCTTTTCCAGCATTAATGTATGGGTCGCGGTATAGGGGTACCAAACACAGGCACTGGACTCGAGTTTACTTCGAACTAGAGTAGTGTACAGACGCCAGCACATCAACCTACCCCTAACTGTCAAATTTTCACAATCAACATTGAACCTTATGCTTTAGCGATAAAGTTGAAAATCTATTACAGAAATCTGACAGATTGTAGTAGGTTGATGTGCTGGCGTCTGTACAACAGCCTAATAATATTTTGATTGCGAAAGTCACGAGCATTTCGCAAAACAAATGCCAAGCGCCTGAAAGATTCCTCCAAAATTAAATATTTGTGATGAATATCGTATTTATTTGGATAAGGATTAATATCATGTTTATAAAAAACAATAAACACCCCTCGCAAATAATTGATTACCATAAAAAAGGTTATTGTGAGTCAACCTAAAAAGATAGATATATGCTTTTTTTTTGGATGGGAAATCATCTAGTGACTCCTCCCGCTCTGGGTGGAGCGGAAGGGAGTGCCAGACTCTTACTGACTAAAACCCACCCGCGTTCCTTCCTTAGCCCTTTATGTTCCGGGGCAGCGATAACCCTTTCGGACGATCCCGCTACCCCGGCAGACTTCGGCCCTAGCGGGCCCCTTCCTTTATGCTGACATCTCTTTGAGGCGCGCGTGGAACACATACGTGC
This sequence comes from Hydraecia micacea, assembly GCA_914767645.1. Lineage (NCBI taxonomy): Eukaryota > Metazoa > Arthropoda > Insecta > Lepidoptera > Noctuidae > Hydraecia > Hydraecia micacea. Next base: position 108,994 of record OU611774.1, read on the forward strand.
CGTCCGGCACGGGCCTGGTCCTGATCGGACGGTGAACTACCCATTACTCTCCGTCCGCAGGCCCGCGCCTATGGTGGCCGGGAATCGTCACGCGCCTCCCGACGCCCGTAGCGTCTCCGTCGCCGCCGCTGCCGATCGCCTCTACGAGGACACGGCGGTGTTCCGCCCAAGCGGGGCATACCTCCACCGTATGCTCCACCGTGTCCTCTGGGCGATCCTCGCAATGGTGACGCCCGGGCGTCTCCTCCCGCCTGATAGATATATGCTGTTGCGGACTTTTTTTTTTTACTTTTAAAAGGGGAACAATTTCGTCATACATGATTTTTGCGTAACTTTAGCCGTTTACGCAGCGCACGCAACGGAAGCTCTCAAAAGGAATAATTTTTCCCGTTTTTGCAACATTTTTCATTGATGCTCCGCTCCTATTGGTCGCCTTCCTCGATAGATGCACTATCCAATACAAAAATAATTTTTAAAATCGGTCCAGTAGATTCGGACCCTATTCAATTCAAACAAACAAACAAATCTTTCCTCTTTATAATATAATTTAGTGTAGATTTAAACTACTACACACATCAAAAGTGTCTAGGGATCAACATATATTTTTGCAATAACTTTTCTCCTGATTGATATTAATTAAAATTTTCTTTAAGGATTCATCAAATAAAGTGTTTTCGTTTGTCACAGTAACGATAAACCAAGTCACCTTTGCATTAATAAAGAAATTTGCCATTTTCCTAATAAAGGGATTTTTGACATTTGAACCACTAACACAAAAGTTCGAAAAAAAGACTGAAATAACAGTTTTCTTTAAAATTTTATTGGGTAACTTAAACAATTAATAATCCGTGTTTCTACCGCGAACACTAACAACACAAGAACATCGGTTTGGCATACTCAAAATGAGTTCATCCAAATCACGCTGTGGAATGGCAGCCCATGTTCGTTGCAACAACAAAAAAAGGTCTTCTTGCGACTGGATACCCTCCATATTCGGCAGAGCTCTTCTCTGTAGCATATCCCATGCATGCTCAATCGGGTTCAAGTCTGGCGACTGAGCAGGCCAGGGCAGGACATTGATGTTAGCTGCGGCGAGAGTCTGTCTTACAACTCTTGCGGTGTGCGGTCGTGCATTATCATGCATTAACTGAAATAAGGGACCGATTTGCACTTGTAGAGGAACGATGACGTCTGATACAATCGTCTCAGCATAAATTTGAGCGTTGAGGTTGCCTCTGATCCAAATCAACTCAGTTCTTCCGCCGATCCAAATACCCGCCCATACCATGATGGTTCCACCACTATAAGGATGGACTTCCTGGCAGGATTTTAATCGCTGTTGGCGTCCAGGGGTTCTCCAGTGTCGTATACGTCTTGTATCCGGTCTCATACCAAAACGAGACTCATCAGAAAAGCACACGAAACGCCATTGTTCTTCTGCCCAATTTCTGTGTTCAAGAGCCCATTGATATCGAATCCTACGATTGTGCATTGCTATAGGTGGTACCCGTAGCGGTCTTCGGGAATGAAGGTTCACTTCATGCAAGCGGTTTCTGACTGTTTGGTCGCTAATTAAGTTCCCTGAAGAGTGATGAAGCCTCACGGCTAACATCATGGCGGTTATTGTTGGAGCTCTTCGAGTTAAGATTTGAATGTATCGGTCTTGTCTCCGTGTGGTGCAGCGATACCGTCCTCCATGGCGCTCAGCCACGGTACCAGTGCTTCGGTAACGTGTCCAAAGTCGACTGATAACACTCTGACTTGTATTCAGAGCTAAAGCCACAGTACGTTGCCGGGAACCAGCTTCTATCATTCCCACGGCTCTGAGCATTTCTTCCCTGCTTAAATGACGTCGCCGCTCCATAATAACGTTGGTTTTAATCAGTAGTAGGGAAACAGTAGCTCTAATAATGTCTTCAATGCGTTGTATGTTTTTATAGGGAAAATATTGACAGCTGATTTTCATCTTTTACTCGAATTTGATTCACAGTTCCTGATTCAAATTATGAAATGCACCAAAAAGGATCCATATAAATTTATAAAATCATAAATTTATTACAAAGCCACATCTCAATCTCAAGAAATCCGCATAAAAATGCTTGATCCCTAGACACTTTTGATGTGTGTATTTCATTATTATTTGCTAATCTAGCAGTTTTGACCTTATTGCTATGTTACATCATACATAGTTTTGGTCGTTGGCTCTGTATCTACAAGAAATCCTATTTGATTGTGATTGCATTAATCCTTAAGTAAGTACTATACGAGTACATGGCTGATACTGGCTGATAAGCCATGACTTTAACGCCTTTCCACACATGAGATGCGTAGCCTAACATGACCACTTCTTTCTATAATCTATGAAGAACAAAGAAAGTACTTACAAATGCCATAACTAAGAATCAGTGGGACGACTCCCACTGATTCTTCGTCATGGTATTTTGTAAGTACGAGTTTCTTTGTTTCTTTGATAAAAAGACATAAACTACTCAAAAGAAAATAGAGCCCACCCAGTTTTTACGCTGTTATTTATAAATATTAATGATCGAGTAATGTTTATGAGGGATTTAAAAATTGTTTAAACATTTTGATCGATTTACACAAAAAAGTACTTAGTAAGTAAACTGACAAGGGCCCCTTTGTCAGTTTGAGTCGAACAAAATGCACTCGGGCACGCTGACAATCTTTGTGGAGACGATTACATGGAATGTCGCAGCCTGTTTCGTAAGGCCCGGATGGTTACGGTACACTCTCTTCGTGCAGTTAACCTGAAGTACCGGTCATTCTGGGAAGTTGTGGCTCTAATTCTTGTGATCCAGGCCACCTAGCTACACTTGGTCTCCTGAAAGCGTCCCCACACGTTTCGGATAGCTCGCCGCGACACACTGACACGTATTGCTACAGATCTCTGAGAGCCTCCCTCCTGAAGCATACCAACAGTTCTTGCTACTCGTTCCATGTCTACATGGCGACCAGAACGGAAGTCGGTGTCAAAAAAACGAAAATGTGGAACCAACGACACCGACTTCCGAAATTAAAGTTATTTTTCACTTTGTAGTGTTTTTTTTTTGGAAGTTGGTTGTTTTTTTTGTAAAAAGTTTTTTGTTTTGAGTAGTTTATATTATTCTAGTTGTTTTTTTATTAACTCTTATGTCAATTATTAAGTACAACATTACGAAGGTCTTTTGGCGCCTGGCAAAAATCAAATAAATCAGAATCATTTCTGTGACGATTCCACAATTGTTTTGAGTGCGGGCAAAATAAGTCTGCGCGCGGCTGAAATCCCAAATAATCGTTTGCCGCTACCTGGACGTTTACTTCAGGTGTCAAGAAAGTGTGCTGTGTTCCGAGTTTTCTAAAGTAAATAATAATTGTCATTATTACGCCCAAAGTGAATAAAAATGCTAGCATGGATGTAATCTTGAAGTCAAACGTCGCGCGCAGACTCATCTTGCGCGCACTCTACCAGCAACGCCCACCTGTCAATGTCGTTCCGGCACCTCATTTGTCAAGTGTTTCACATTTTCGAAAACATTTGACATTTGCAAAATTGTCACAGAAATTGTATTAACAAATTGGATATGATGACCATTCGTCACATTGGCTATTTCGTGGTCACATTCACTGATACGTCATCGAGGGCGGCGTCGGTTCCGATGTTGGCCACGCGCCTTTATATTGTTATCCATGGTCCAGCATACATCCTGAGACAAATCTGTGCCTGTTTTCAGTGTGTTTTAGTCTATCAAAAAGTACTCTGTGGTGTGTTTTCAGCTCAGGTTTTCAGTGTGTCTAAGAAGAGTAGCTGAGGGTACTACGGTACTACCTCACTCACTTCACTCACTTGGCCGGGTTATAATGGCGAAAAGTTTTTGTGGCGGAATTGTGATATCTGCGAATTAAGAATAAAATTGTGCTGTAATTCCCTCGCGAAAAGGTGTTAACCGGTGTTGTGTTTGTGCGTCATGAAATGGCAATCTAACTGAACAATGTCTTGTGTGATTGAAGGATGTAAATTTTAAGCGCAAGAAATAATCAGAAAATACGTCCTAGCATTATAATAATATTGTCAATTCTATATTGTATTGTTTCAACTTATAAGGTATCATTTTTTCCTTATTTCAAATTAGGTTAGCTTTTTTGCTAGTGATGTGGTAAAATCCATGTATCGATATTTTTTATGGCAGTCATTGGTTTCAGGCACATTTTTTAATAATATGAAGAAAAATAATGTTGAAATTTCTTACAGCTTCCCGAAGGATGAAGCAATTAGGAAGGAGTGGATTCGACGAAGTTCCAAGCGACATTGGACAGTAAAATCACATAGTCGGATTTGGTCCAAACATTTGTACTGTAAATAAAAAATATCACTTTGAATTACGTTTTTCCTTTTCCCAAAACCAGACAATATTTTTCCTCAAAGCTGATGGGAAAACCTTTCGTTGGTTTACGAATTATGCTAAAAGGCGCTTTGATCTGTTAAGAAAATATCTGATTTTATCTATCAATCGAAAACCGGATTGACGCTTTTGAAGATCTGTATTCCATTTCAACTATAGTATTTAAATTAAAACTACATCACTCACCGAACGTCCACTGCTGGACATTGGGTAGGGCCCTACCCAATACTGGGCGAACGGCAGTATATATATTTTAGTCATGTCAACCGAATTTTCGGTTATTCATAAACCCAGTGTACATTGGATGATTTTCTTAGGACGAAACATTTTGTCGATAAATATATTTAATCGACATAGTCAATCCCTAGCACGTCAATACCCCGTGACAACCTGCACATTTACGCAAATAGCATCGTATATGCATCTCTTTCTGATGCTTTGACAATGTCATATGTAAAAAAGAGTGCAGCATTATTGTAATTTGTTGTTATTTTTACACGGTTTCTATGCTTTAGTTATTATTCTGATTATTCCCTTCTCTAGTATCTATGGAGTGTTCTGTGACTGGTGCTAACTGACAGATGACATTCATGTTTATGCGCCATTGCATCATTGCAGTAGAAAATCATTCACAGAACAAACAGAAACTGACCACGGCGCCGCGTCACCCGAGCACTTGTAATAGAGTACAGGAGTAAGACAGCTAAGTCGGCAACATGTTCGTGTACGAGTACGTGGCGGCGGGGTTCGACGACATTATAACTGCGAGTAAGGGACTAGTAGCAGCAGGCGTCCGAGGGCTGCCAGCTCGCGGCGCGGCGGGCGTTGCGTGTGACCGTGTCCGAGCGGCACCCAGCTGACGACTCACTCTATGACTTCTGTTGCAGTTGTTGAGGACGAAAATTATGATCCTCACGAGCATCGCAAGATACCGAAACCCACCACGTAAGTGCAGACGACAATACAGGTACCTAGTAGTTGAAACTCCGTGCTACGCGAGGCCGGCTCAAGGTCACAGTGTCACCGCGGACGTGCGGCTTGCTGTACAATACAGGTAGTAGTTGAAACTCCGTGCTACGCGAGGCCGGCTCAAGGTCACAGTGTCACCGCGGACGTGCGGCTTGCCGTACAATACAGGTAGAAGTTGAAACTCCGTGCTACGTGAGGCCGGCTCAAGGTCACAGTGTCACCGCGGACGTGCGGCTTGCTGTACAATACAGGTAGAAGTTGAAACTCCGTGCTACGTGAGGCCGGCTCAAGGTCACAGTGTCACCGCGGACGTGCGGCTTGCTGTACAATACAGGTAGAAGTTGAAACTCCGTGCTACGTGAGGCCGGCTCAAGGTCACAGTGTCACCGCGGACGTGCGGCTTGCTGTACAATACAGGTAGTAGTTGAAACTCCGTGCTCGAGGCCGGCTCAAGGTCACAGTGTCACCGCGGACGTGCGGCTTGCTGGTAGTCCGTATCATGTTTATGATTGGGATTAAACAAGTAAGTAGGTCATCCAATTTTTTTTTAATGCATGCCATTGGGATCAAGGAACAATTTCTAGGATCAATTTGGTGTTTATGATACATGTTTTCATCTATACATATAATAAATCTGTAGCCGAGGCGTTTCTGTACATTGAAAATATTTCCAAAAAAAATAGTTGGGGTGTTAAAGGATAACCAACAGATGCCATTTCATCAATTTTTGGAATTTTTGTCTGTTTGTCGGTTTGTCAGTTTGTCTGTTTATATGTTTGGATGTGACAGTTTCCTTGAATAGGTCCAACGTAAAAAGTACCAAACCAATATGGTTAATTTTTAAACTCAAATATGGCGTAGAACTCGGAGCAGTTATTAGTTTTTGAATCATCGCAATTGCTTCACTCTATCAAAAGATATTATCAAATTAGTCTTCAAGAATTTAATTTTTCATTACGCAATGATACACGTAACGACATCTACTGACCTAAAATGACATTATTTTTGTAAACTCAATTAGGTTTGTGAGATAGTGTGTTGTTTTAAGGTGTTTATTTTAGCACACTTCGCGCGCAAACTTAACTCGATACATTGTGAATAGAATAATAACTTCCAATGATCCAATCAAAATTTAGGCTAAAAAAGTAATCAAAATGCATTGTTAATTAGTTTAGTAGTTGTGCTCTAGGTGGCGCTATCTTATGATATTATACTTAATTTATAACATGAAACAATAGTGATAAATATAACTGTAAATTCCTTTAAAAAATACTTATCTTTAGTATAATGTTTTTGAAAGTTTACATAGCTTACAGTGTTTGTTTGAACGTTTTCCCATGCGTAATATTTTGACAGTATCACTTTGTGCTCGATAGATGGCGTTGTTCTTTTAACGTCATTTTCTGAATCGCGGTGTCAAGATTTTCCGTGGAAGAATGACCCTCACTCATGTAAAGTTGACTTTTTGAACTGGACTCTTCATTGTCGATACAATAAAGGGTTTAGTTTGTTGTTTCGTTACTTGAAAACATTTGCAATTGGTTGGTTGGGTTGGTCTCTTGGTTCGTTCGTTAATCGTTTGGTTTATGGTAGTTTGGTTCAAATTACGAAAATACGAAGTCAAGCGACGAGTCGTTACTTTACTTCGTAATTCGTCCGATTGAATTACACCGTTACATTGCGATCGAATAATTTAATTTTCGAGTCGATAAATTAGAGTTATTCGATTGTTTGTTTTTTTTCATTGTTTGTGGATATAAGTTTAGTCTATGAAAATATTTCCAAAAAAAAATAGTTGGGGTGTTAAAGGATGACCAACAGATGCCATTTCATCGATTTTTGGAATTTTTGTCTGTTTGTCTGTTTGGATGTGACAGATGATTCCTTGAATTATGTTCAACGTAAAAAGTGCCAAACCAATATGGTTATTTTTTAAACTCAAATATGACGTAGCTCTCGGAGCAGTTATTAGTTTTTGAATCATCGCAATCGCTTCACTCTATCAAAAGATATAATCAATTTAGAGTATTCTAGAACAACTTTTCATGTTTTTTTTAAACACATAACGACATCTATTTTCGCAATATAGTACAGACGCCAGCACATCAACCTACACCTAACTGTCAAATTTTACCAATCAACATTGAACCTTATGCTTTAGCGATAAAGTTGAAAATCTATTACAGAAATCTGACAGATTGTAGTAGGTTGATGTGCTGGCGTCTGTACATACTAACGAAAACGTATTATTATTGTGATATAAACAACATTAAGTATGTGAATAATCACGTCCTATTAGACTTACCTTTATGACAAAATAACACAGATACTTATGTCTGTGTTATTTAAAAAGTAATGATACTGATTATAATATTAGAAAAATCGCTTTCTATTGACGGTTTATTAGTGGCGCCTGTGCTGTGGCGCTAAAAGAATTTTAAATAAAAAGTGAGGATAATGTAAGATAATAATAATTGATGTGGTGTTCTGAGTGATAAAGAATGCAATGTTAGATAATTATTGATTTATGAAAGTTGATCAATGCAATGCGAGTTTCGATTTAACCACTTTGTTCGATAGATGGCTTTGAGCAAATGTCGTCATATTCTGAATCACGGTGAAGTTTTGGAACGAAGTTCTTTTACGGAGCTTGACGAAAAAGCGTTATGCCTCACTTTTCATAGTAATAGAAAGAGACAGGGAGAGAGAGAGAGATAGTTATCAGGGTTTCCGAGGGTGCTGAAGCCGATAGTCAGGTCAAAATGAAAATCCAAGATGGCGGCTGCAATTTTTTTTAATGTTTTTGTCGTAGATGTCTTTTTAGTGGTTTTCTTGGGTGCTGAAGTCGATAGTAAGGTCAACATTGAAATTCAAGATGGCGGATGCAAAAATTTTAAAATTTTTCGTTATGGGTGTCGTTTTCATGGTTTCCGAGGGTGCTGAAGCCGATAGTGAGATCAAAATGAAAATCCAAGATGGCGGTTGCAAACATTTTCAAATTTTTCGTCATGGGTTTTCATGGTTTTCGAGGGCGGCCGGTGTCGAATATAACCAAAGTAAGTAAATGGGTTGCTTTTCACATGGGCAACCTTATGTAGAAGCTCTTTCGAGGGGCAAGCAACATTTCTAACATCGTTTACAGAGAGGCATTTTTTTATTTACATAAGGTTTAAATCATGACTACTTTCAAGTTTTAACCATAATTTACCATAATAACGCTTCAGCACACTCCACCAGACGGGCAGTTGATTTATTGAGTAGGTATGGCAGTTGTACACCCAAGTAGCACTGCCATATCATGAAAAGGTATTGTAGATTATGTCTTCGAGACAATAACTAAATTTTTGGCCATTGTCTTGGGTAAAACCATATCGACCCATCCATCAAGGGAGAGTTAAGTAAATGTGGGCACATGTTTACAGAATAAGTTAAAAAAGACTTCAAACTACTTTTCAGATAAACTTCAGTACGATTTAAGAGTAACACCATTGATGAATTCTTCCTTTTATCTTCTTGATTTCTCGACGAAGATATCTACAATACCAAGTGAAGTATTTCTTTACTGCAGAGAAGAAACCAACACTTAGAAAAACTAACCTCAAACTTCACCTACTTATCTCAGATATACTTACTTTAGATAAAATGATGGTATTACTTTACAAGTTAGTATTCTAAAACAGACGCAAAATAAAATGGTCATAATGGCTGTTTGGTCAGATAATCAGCCTCAAGCAGGCGCTTTTATTTTTATTTATTTTCAAAAATCAAAGTGACACTTCGTCGCATTGTCATTATGAACCATGAAGACGCAGTGACTGCAGTTGAAAGGGCTGTGGTAGAGAACCCCAGGTAAGGGAAGCGTTACCAGGCAAGATCGGAAGATTCTTCCTTTTCAATGAAGGAGTGTGTCGAAAGAATAATGTGTCGCTTAGGAAAGGATTACACCTTTCCTAAGCGACACATTATTGTTTTCCGACATCCACGCGAACGAAGTCGCGGGCACAGCTAGTGTATTAATAATTGTACAATTAATTATGTCTTTGTACAACCTAAGTTCAAATTGTGCAATGTAAATAAATATAAATATAACTTATAAGAAGTCTAGTCTTAAAACAACATGGTAAATCTGTCAATATTGTGCGTACAAACTTACATTTGCAGTTGGAATGTATGAGAGGATAATGTTTTTCAACTACTACAATGTTAAGTTTGTTCAGGATAAATTGAGCCCAACTACGGAACCCTTCACTGTGCAACAAACTGCTAAGTGTGTGTCCACATACACTTACCAGTTTTTTAAATGTACATTGAGATATTGTATTGTATTGAGTGTGTGCACTATGCAGGTACTCGGAGACCATGATGCACATGCTGAAAGGCTGCCTGGGCGCCGGCCTGCTCGCCATGCCCAACGCCGTGTCGCGGATGGGCATCATATTCGGAGCTTTGGGCATTTTGGGCATCGGGTTTTTCGCCACTTACTGCATCCAATTACTGGTCGGGTAACACTATGGACTTTAGTACCTTGTGGTTCAGTCGGTGGCCAACATTACAATGTTGTCGTTAAGGTTGAAAGGCTAATGAGTATCAAGACTACTAAAAATAAACAAGGCGAGGGTGATTAATAAAAAAAATGTCTCGCATCAGCAAAATTAAAGTTGTCTACGGTTAATAGCTAATTCCGTGATCCATTTTAATAGCTGCTTGTGATTGTGCGATAATGAACATTATGAAAATATACGATATGGTTCAAATTCTTTAGAATATTGCATCTAGCATCACAACTAAGGTCGACTTTTAAGACAAGAGTTGAGTTGGTCTCATGGTCACTAAGGCAGTTCGGTATTCATCGTTTTCTGCGTTCGAAACCGGGAATGTTCTAAATAAGTACAGCTTTTTGTTAACAATGTTTGTTTTTAATTATTATCTCTTTTTTTACTTTTATTTAACGAACGAAGTCGGGAAATGTCTTTTTATTAAAAGGGTAGTTTGTATAGAATTGAAACAAAACCATTGCAAGTACTTAATGAAAATGTTTATTGTTTCATTAAAATATACTTAAGTAAGATAAAGTAAGTAAATGGTCATAGTTCAAAATTAATACATTTTATAATAATTTCATATTCGATCAAACCTAACCATTTATAAACATTTAAAAAAGGCATGCTAATTCTTGGAAGTTTGTTATCGAGAAAACATTGATGTATCAATGCGAGAAAATTAATTAATTAGTATATGTAGTGAATCAACATGTTATTTAAATAGAAAAATGCACTTCCATTTATAACAGTAACATCACCACAGAATCTGCAACATTTTAATGGTTTAGCATTCATTCAATTGAGCATTTACTTACAGAGTGTGTTTCAAAATACATTAGTAGATTAGTTAGTAGCGGAGTGGCGCACCGTCTCTTTCTACATATTCACTGGGAAAATAATATCTCAAATCCGTTAAATGGTTACGTATATGTGTACGCAGTACGATGCCGAGTAATACTATGCTCTATAACTTGCTGTAGGCGGCTCCGCATGCCTCACACCATGTCACAGTATCTTTATACGGTGACCATGTTCCAACACAAATCTTTATACGGTGACCATGTCCCAACACAAATCTTTATACGGTGACCATGTTCCAACACAAATCTTTATACGGTGACCATGTTCCAACACAAATCTTTATACGGTGACCATGTTCCAACACAAATCTTTATACGGTGACCATGTTCCAACACAAATCTTTATACGGTGACCATGTTCCAACACAAATCTTTATACGGTGACCATGTTCCAACACAAATCTTTATACGGTGACCATGTTCCAACACAAATCTTTCCTCTCATGTGCTCCCATGTCGATGACACGATCTCAGCCAACTTATTTTTATTTCGCACTTCGGATGTGTCCTAATTTAAAACCATTCGACCCCATAGGTTTTCTATAGGGTTCAAATCAGGACTTTTAGATGGCCAGTTAATAACAGTGTCACCTTCTTGAGCGGTTAACCAATTCTGCACAATGCCTGCACGGTGGATGGAGCAGTTATCTTGCACAAAGTCTCAAATCAGTATTTTGATAGCAATTCGCACAGTCGGCAGCATGCCATCATGTAGATTCTCCAAATACTGACTACTATCCGACGACATCCAGCCAGCAATGTTTTGTATAATAAAATTATTGTATTGAAATACTTTTCACGTCAAACGTTTTAGAAAATGTTTGTGTGCGCAGTCACTGCTATTAGTCGTAGGTAGACAGACTTTTGTCACTTAGATCAATTTTGTATCCATCTAGACCACGAAATAAATATATTTTACTTAGTCCGACTCATCTGTGGACTTACCCCCTTTTACTAATAAACGTTGTATAGCGTCTGTATAGTTACACAACGCTTTTTTCTTCTTTTTAACCCCCGACGCAAAAACGACGGGGTGTTATAAGTTTGACGTGTCTGTGTGTGTGTGTGTGTGTGTTAGTCGGGAGTGTTCGTAGCTATGTTTGATGAAAATCGGTCCAAGATGGCCGCTTCCACAAAATGGCGGATTACATAAATTTTTACAACTCTCTCAATATGGGTATCAAATGAAAGGGCTTGACTAGTAGAATACTATTACCTATGATAAATTTCCAATCCAAGATGGCCGCCACCAGAAAATGGCGAATTACATTTTTTTTTCACAACTTCCTCAATATGGGTATCAAATGAAAGGGCTTGACTAGTAGAATACTATACAATATTACACATTTCAAATCCAAGATGGCCGCAACCACAAAATGGCGAATTACATTTTTTTTTCACAACTCCTTTAATATGGGTAGGTATCAAATGAGAGGGCTTGACAATTAGTAGAATAATGTACACTATATTGAAAGGGAATGAGGAATATTAACTAACGAAATGAAAACTAAAAACTTGAAAATTATTTTTTTAGTCTAATTAATGCCCTAGCTAGATTGATGAGGAAAGTGGAGTGATGACTGGTACCTAGGGCCTAACGAATTATTTAGCTTTTAATACATTATTTCGCCGTCATGCTGCCAAAACCGATTATCTGCAATTTTGGTCAATTTTGTGTTAAAAATATCAATCGATTCAGTTTTTCATTTCTGTCGTCTGCCAATATCGGTTAAACGCAGAAACCCATTAGTTGCAGAGATACTCTGTGATAATAAAGGGTAATTGATCAATGTCTGTAAAAAGTCGCCAGACAAAAACGATTAAATTTGTTTAATGATAGGTTTTTCGATATTACGCTTGCTAAATAATATTAAACTCGTTTAATCGATTTTCTCATTTACGCACCGGAGCAGGTCTACAGATGATTTATTCTGCCATAGTATTTCAAATGCCGTTAGCCGGTTTTGGAAAAATATTTACTTATTGAGAACTTTAATAACATACGTCAGCAAAAATTAAATTATTACCTTTAACTCATTTTGGCCCGCGCCCTTAACATGCAAGATGAAATAATGTTTTTGTGAAAAATATAATTATATGCATTTAATTGATTTCGGGTATACTTACTACGGGTTCTATTAGATAAACGTCTCTGCAGCCAAAAGCGATTAAATGATGATACCTATAGTTGCCAGGGATTCGCGTTGGCGCGCGGCGCAGTTAGTTCGTCCATTCATTCAATTTTCATTACGACGCGGCACATTCGGCTCGACGAAACTCAAACCATTTATTTCAATTAAACCATTTACAGGCACTTTTGAATTGTCAAGAAGTCGGTCAGTCAGAAAAAATGAAGCTAGTTGCCCATTCCAAAGCGTAGGTACAGACGCCAGCACATCAACCTACCCCTAACTGTCAAATTTTCCCAATCAACATTGAACCTTATGCTTTAGCGATAAAGTTGAAAATCTATTACAGAAATCTGACAGATTGTAGTAGGTTGATGTGCTGGCGTCTGTACCTATGGAGAAGAACGGGCAAGAAACTCCATGGACACTCTTTTAAATTATGTTTTTACAAAAATATTAGTTACATAATTTATTTTGAATTTATAATCATATGTGAGAACGATGTAAAAAAAGGAAACTGTAACGGTTAACCAACAGTCGATTGGCCCATGAACCATTGGTCAACATTATCTGTAAACCTTTAACTTTTCATCCAAAGGATTTTACACCCATGAACGTTTCGCCAACATAACTCTATGTTAGTGAACGCTTAACCAACATGATGTTTTGACCAATAACTTTTCACCCAAAGAATAAGGCCAACAGACAGCGGGAAAGGTGAAAGTAAATAAAGGCTTGTAAAAATAATAAAAAATTTATGATAGTTTTTAAATACTATTGCTCCGCCCCGTGGGGAAGATCACGTGGCGGGTCTAAGTTGGTTTACAAGCAATAATAAATAAGACATAGTCGACTATTTCTGTGAAAAGGGTTTAATGTAACCTAACCAAACCTAACCTCGGGGTGCCCTTCGCTCGCTTTGCTCGCTCACTTGAACCGCTATCATCCACTTCGAACCTAAGTCCGAGTCGGGGTGCCCCAAGTCCCGAGCTCGCTTGGCTCGCTCTAGAATCCTAAGTTCTATTTGACATGGGTCAATTGTTCTTTGGGTGAAAAGTCATTGGTCAAAACATTATGTTGGTTGAGACTTACGCGTTAAAAGCGTCCAGAGTACAGCAAATAGTAACAAAACAACAATCCAAAATAAAATAATTCAAAATAAGCCGAGGCAGCTAAGTGATGACCAGCCCCAACTGACGGCGCCCGTTCACGAACATGACGCATAGATCAGCACCATTCAGCATTTTGAAGGGAGCTAAATGATCCAACACACACGCCACCGTCAGCGAGACATTTGTGTGAGCATGACATACTATCAGCCGCCAGGGCTCATTCAAGTCAATGAAAGACATTACCCGGTAAATGGTAGCACTATAGTACATAGAACTCACATCTGTGCTATGCAATTATACAATACAAAGAAAATTGAGTTTATACAATGCAAAGATAGTCTTACAATCTTCAGCAGCTCCAACAGAATTTTCAAGTGTTAATCAATTAGTTGTGGTTGTGGAGCAGGACCAGCATTGAGCCAGGCATTTTTATCAGCGATGTAGTCCCCTAACTTATAATATGCCTGCCTGCATAGTGTGCGTTTTATACAAGACTTGAATTTTGTCTCATTCAGTTGAAGAATGTGGGGAGGTATTTTATTATAACATTTTAAACAGTACCCCATAAAAGATGAGTCTACTTTAGCCAGTCTGAAACCTGGTTGAACTAATAGGTCCCTATTTCTAGTACTATAATTATGTCTTTCACCTCTTTTGTTAAAAAGATGTAAATTTTTCCTTACATACATTATGTTTTCGTAGATATATTGACAAGGCACCGTCATGATGTTAATTTCCTTAAACAATTCCCTTAGAGAATCACGCCTGCGGAGATTATATATGGCTCTGATGGCTCTTTTCTGCAGAATAAAAATAGAATCGATGTCTGCAGCCCGTCCCCGAAGTAAAATACCGTAAGACATGATACTATGAAAGTAACTAAAGTAGACTAGTCTCGCGGTATCTATATCAGTGAATTGACGGATTTTTCTGACAGCAAAAGCTGCTGAACTTAGCCGTCCTGCAAGAGATGTTAAATGAGGACCCCATTGTAGCCTTGAGTCGAGCGTGATCCCTAGGAAAACAGTTTTATCGACGAATTCTAGTTTCTCTTGATTCAATATTATCTCATAATCACTACCTTTGACATTTGGTAAAGAAAATCTTATGCACTTAGTTTTATTTCCATTTAATATTTAATTTCCATTTAATTAAACACCTCGTAACAAACAAAAACTCGATTACCAAGTAATTATTTACATTGATCTTTTAAAATCAAGCTCAATAGCAATATCCAGCAGTGGATTATAAAGTAGCCTGTGTTAATCCTGTGCCTTATCTATCCACCTACCAACTTTCATCTAAATCCGTTCAGTAGTTTCAGAGATTAATTTTGAAAGAGACCTGTGTCCAGCAGTGGGATACAAAGTAGCCTATGTGTTAATCCTTTGCCTTATCTATCTACTTACCGAATTTCATCCAAAACCGTTCTGTAGTTTCGGATATTAACGTGTACAGACAAAATGTATAGATGAGTATAAAAAGAATAAATGAAAAATTCTTAATTTTTTCGTCAGGTAAAACTAGCTAAAATTATGTCTAACTCTTTTTTCTGTTCTTCTGATAACATTCAATAGACACAACATTTTCTACATATGTATAATTGTACAATGAATATCTGCTTCTATGGATTATTAAAATTGTAAGACTTAAAGGTTCAAATTTAACAAAAAACTATTTTTGATAATTGGCAGCCAAAATTGATTAAAAGCAGTCCTCTCGGAGATATTTTTTTATTTTTATTCGTTTCTATAAGGATAATCGAATCAACTAGTCTTGCTTTCTACAGAAGGATAAATAATGCATCGGAAAAGAACTAAAAATATTAATGAAAGCTAGTATTTAACAAAACAATCTACAGTAAACTTTCAAATTGATTTATCTCTAATTGCATTATTGTGCATTTAGCTAACTTTGGCAGCATGATGACGATTTACTATATTATCATTACCTTTATTTTTTCAATAAAACCGTTTAAAATAATATAATTAAGCCAAAGTATTTGGACTAGTAGTAGTATCCAGGGAGAAAACAGAGGAATACGTTAATATGGAATGAACGCCAACGACCACGAGTACCTAACTAGCTTTACTGTGGTAAAAATACGTACAGCTTCGCATATTTCGGCGAGTCACGTGTCGATCGTATAGCATGTTTGTTAGTAATATAATATTATAAAGTTTAAAAAGCAAGAAATAAAAGTTAAATTAAAAATTTTAAAAACCCCCGACTCAAAGAAAAACCTAAAAAATAATATATATTGGCCCTTTAAGTTTAATATAAGTTGCAGGAAATATTTTGATCCAAGCGTCCTCACGTCGGGGGACGGCTAATGAAAACGTCAAACAGATGAGGCTTAAACCCAGCAATAATGAATGCATGCTATTGTAGAAAACAGCTGCTGTTAACTTCTAATTTTCATTAGCCGTCCCCCGACGTGAGGACGCTTGGATCAAAATATTTCCTGCAACTTATATTAAACTTAAAGGGCCAATATATATTATTTTTTTAGTTTTTAGAGGTTTTTGTTTGACCGACTCAAACAAAAACCTCTAAAAACTAAAGGTTTTTTAAATTTTTAATTTAACTTTTTTCGAATGTCAAATTGCTGACGACTGAAAGAGAGAAATCGGTGTGTAACTATTCATCTGATATTATACGTTTATTAGTAAGGAGTTTATAGTTTTTAGGGTTCCGTACCCAAAGGGTAAAAACGGGACCCTATTACTAAGACTTTTCTGTCTGTCCGTCCGTCTGTCTGTCACCAGGCTGTTTCTCAAGAGCCACGATAGCTAGACAGTTGATATTTTCACAAATTATGTATTTCTGTTGCCGCTATAACAACAAATACTAAAAACAAAATCAAATAAATATTTAAGGGGGCTCCCATACAACAAACGCGATTTTTTCCCCTTTTTTTCTCGATATCAATAATGGCAACAGGTAGGCACTTGAAATATTCACAAAATACTCAGTTGTATTTTTACTTTAATAGTAAATAATAAAATTAAAATAAAATAAATATTTAAGGGGGGCTCCCATACAACAAGCGTGATTTTTTTGCCGTTATTTGCTCGATATTAATAACGGCAACAGATAGACGCTTGAAATATTTACAGAATAGGTACTTAGTTGTATATTCACTTTAAAAATAAATAATTAAATTAAAATAAATTAAGGGGAGCTCCCATACAACAAACGTGATGTTTTTATATTATAATTATGTAGTGTTAAATATTGTACGGTGGTACGGAACCCTTCGTGTGCGAGTCCGACTCGCACTTGGCCGGTTTTTTTATTTATTTACCCACCTGTTTTCAAGATAAGTTGTTAGACGAAAATTATATTGGTCGTTTAATGCAAGAAATATTCTAGAAATCATAAATGAAAACAAATTAAAAAAGTAATTGATTGTGTTTTCGAACCCACAAGTTGTTCGTCGCCAGTCCAGCATCGAACCGCGAAGCCACAATAACTGGTTGAGAATACGCGAAATTGAAGATTAGGTAGTAATTATTGCCGTGTTTACTTAAAAGCTTTTCAATTTTAACGACAAGAAGATAATGATTAAAATGGTTTAACAAGATATGCAGGTCATAAATACGTAGGTCAGACAATGTTGGTCACCGACTGTACCATAAGTACCGAGCCCATAATAACAACATCTGCCAATGCAAATATTTCTGGAATGTTAAAGTTCAGATCGAGAGAAGTGGTGGCTCAGTGGAAACCGTCCGCGCCTTACGAGTTGTAGGTTCGAACCCACTGTACTTTGTGTAAATTATTTCATCACCACTTCTTTCAAAACGGTGAAGGAAAACATCGTGAGGAAACCGGTATGACCTAGAACTAAAATTTTGAAGACATGCGACATCTACCAACGCGCACTGGGCCCACTTAGTAGATTACAGCCCACTCTCTCTCACAGAGAGGAGGCCTGTGTCCCAGCAGTGGGAACATTATAGTTTGATTATGTATCATCATCATCTTGCTGCCCTTATCCCATGTTACTTGGGGTCGGCGCAACACGTTTTCTTCTTCCATTCTCGCCTGTCAGCCGTCACGCTATCATTTACTTTATAGTTTGAGTATGTATGTGATCGAGTTTATTAATTTAATATGACTACTCACCCCATTTCCCGTCAACCCGCCGCGGCTGTCCGTCACCGGACCCTCTTCTGGAGAGTGTTCATCACCGGCGCACCAGAACACATAGCACGCCGTGACCACCCCAAGGACCAAACCAGCACATGGGCGCTACCTCCTACCTCGTATCTGGGCACCCTTGGTCCCCCTGCGACGGGTCAGGTTATTGGCCCCGCCGCCTGCCAATTTTCGGCCCCAGGGGAACGGGAGAGCGGTCAACGTCATACCAACATTCCTCCTCACCTGCAGCCCCACCGCGTCCGCCATCAGACGGTGGCGACCCCGTCAAGGCCGCGGAAGGTAGGGAGAGCGGTGCACTGCAATACCAGCACTCCTCTCCCGCCGTGGCTTTGAACCCTCAGCCGCGATGCCTCCCATACGACATCGCGGCCCGCCTCAGTTGCGATGTCGCCTGAGCGGCACCGCAACCTATTTGTTGGCCGCTACATAGTCCGTTTACCGGCAAAAGCCCTGACGAGTGGTGACTCCTCGGGTTCCTCTTCGCTTCACCGTGGGTGACCAAGCCACGGCTACTGAGTCCCCCCGCCTCGACAATGCGGGAACTCACCAGGGGGACCACTCACCCCTTAAACCGACATCTATACACCTACTAAGTTACAATCATGCATGCTGTTAAGGGGTCTTCAATGACCTTGAGTGTCCCTATTAGTGTCGGAGCTATCGGAGGGCTAGGCGGTGCCGTGCACTGGGGCCCCTAGTCACGTCACTTGGCCTTATCACCATTTTTATTTTCTTAAAGTAAGTAATCTATACTTATAATACATCTGTAGAGAGGACAATTCTGTACATGAAATATATTTCCAAAATAACTATCAGCTGGTGATTAGTGATCGATACTGACACCAAAAATCCAATCAGTAAAATTTTTGTCTGTCTGTCTGTATGTTCGTTATAGAAACAAAAACCACTCGACGAATTTCAACGAAACTTGGTACAATTGTTTTTCATACTCCTGGGCAGGTTATAGTATACTTTTCATCACGCTACGATCAATAGGAGCAGAGCAGTGAAGGGAAATGTTGGGAAAACAGGAGAACATACTCCATTTTTTAAGCTTCCGTCGCGTGTGCAACCTTAATGGTTAAAGCTACACAGAAATCATGTATGACGGAAATGTTCTCCTTAAAATTATATAAAAAATATTCCTCGACAGCAAATGTCTATCTTTTATGGTTGACTCACAATAACACGTGTAACTCCCGATAGCTTAGCAGTTCGGAGCTTTCTGATTATATTTGTCTACTCTTACGTTTATAACACTCTAACTCATCCCTAATAAAAAAAAAATAACATTATTACCTGTTTAATAAAAAAAGAATCATAGAAATCGGTACAGAAACACCAAAGTTATACATGAAATACGCTAATAAGCCATCGCGCGTGAATACTGAATCATGCTATAAGGATTATTTTTGTGTAACGGTCGCTGCGCTCGACGCGTCTCGCGGCGGGAGGTACAAAAGGGTATAAAAAAATATCCAAACGCGAACTCCCTCCAAAACCGATTCCTCCGAAAGGCTACGGGATCCCCCTGGTTCGTTCGAAATGAGATCCTCCATGTTGACCTCAAAATCCCCACCATCCATCAATTCATGAAGCGCCTTTCCAAGCGCTTCTTCGATACCGCCGCCAAGCACCGCAACCCTCTGGTTGTCGAGGCCGCCAGGTATACCCCCTCCAAAATCAGCAAATGCCGCCGTCCAAGGCATGTCCTCTCCGACCCTGACGACCCCATAACCCTCCTCCAGGAGAGCAATAAGTCAACCAGTACAGTGCACAAATACAGAACACCGTCATTCCGACCTCGCCGCCGAGGTCCCTCGCGACGTCCCCAATTAAATGCCTCCCCCCGATCCTTGCTCGAAGAAGTGCCAGCCCGCAGCTGAGCCAGTAGATCTAAATTCCCGACCGTGACCTCTGAGTTTGTTTCGGCGTTTCTTCTCAGAGTAGTCAGCTAGGAAACGCCGGCCGTATCAAGCTTAAATAATAAAAACCAGATCCAGCCTGTCCCATCTTGCTGCCCTCCCCCAGCGACGCCCTAAGCCGAGGTTCGTACCCCACAGGGGGTGCCCTTAGCGTGTAGTCGCTTAGTATATAAGATATTTGCCCCTGGCTGGAGGTTTTGAATTTACTTAAGGCAACCACAGGATAGTCCGGTTAAGTAGTCACGACCTCTCAAGGTCAACTACGAGATTCATACAATATTTGGCTGTTGATGCGAGTAGACGTTCCGAGCATTCGACCCTATTGACAGACAATATTGTTTATCAGCGCGACTTTTAGTCTTTAAATTAATTTAGTTTTCTTTTGTTATTATTTTATAAAATAGGTATTAGTTATTATGGTAGTGTATTATATTCGTTCAAATTACAAATTATTAATAGTTTACATTTTATTTCTTTTTAGGTGAAGTAGTAATAGGTTAGTAGTAGTTAGTTAGTAGTAGGTAGTTAGTAGTAGGTAAGTTTTGGTTAATTTATGTTCAGTTTTTTTTAATATTAAGTAGGTAAAAGCGTAGGTACTTTTATTAATTATAGGTATAGGTATTATTAATTATAGTAGTTATAGGTATTTAGTTTTAAGTGAATTAGGTTTTATTATATATTATTTTATATATTAGACGTAGTTTAGGTACCTATTTATATATTTTTAGTTATTCAAGCCCCAAGCGGACGCCGGCGTCCGCCCGCTATTGTCTTTCTATTGTTTCTGTAATTACGGTACTTAAGGACTTTCAGTTACCGTCGATTAAAAATAAAATACACAATGCCACCTAAAAAACGATTATCTTCATCTCGATTATATCAAGCTAAGAGAATGAGAAATACGCGTTCTCAAGAATCGGCAGAGGAAAGAGCACATCGGTTAAACTCTATGAGAGTTAGTGCCTCAACCTCTCGAGCCAATGAAAGCTCTCCAGAGAGAGAAATGCGATTAGCAGCTGACAGAGCGAGACGAGCTAAGCCTTACCATTGACCGAGAACAGCTTTGCGCTGAAGTATTTTGGTTGTATAGGTACTTAAGCCTCATGTGAACGTGATATAAACAATATTACCAATACATTAACTTAATAACACACAAGGAATTACACACTGACGGAGTTGCGGGCACAGCTATCTATATATATAAAACTCTTCCGTTACTGAGTGACTGACAGACAACGCACAGCCGAAACTACTGGCAGTACAGAGCTGAAATTTGGCATGTGTTTGTTGGGAGGAGTAGGCTACCACTAAGAGAGGATTCTTGGAAATTCCCTCCCAACGGGGATAAAAGGGGGATAAATTGTTTTTTTCCGGAAGTCATTATTCCACGCGGACGAAGTCGCGGGCAAAAGCTAGTAATAATAATAAAGCTTTATTTAGTTCCGTACAGATTACAATTAGGTTTAAAAATACAAAATATAAAAAATTAATAAAGAAAATCAAAACTAAGTAAGAATACAGTTTTTATAAGTAAATTACTATGTAGTTAGTACGGATCCCCTTTGGGTAAAAGCGTCCTCCAAGGAATGCCAGTTATCATTGTTGCTGGCTGTGTCCAGCCAACTTTGATCTGCCATCTCCACTATCTCGTCTACCCATCTAGCGCAAGGCCTGCCTCTGCTTCTAGTGCCTCGTGGTCCAGTCCAAATTATTACTCTTTTCGTCCATCTGTCATCTTTAAGCCTGGCCACGTGGTCTGCCTACTTCCATTTTCTTTGAAGTGAGAAAGGTTAGGGCGTCTGTTACTTTAGTTTTCCACCGAATTTCAACATTCCTCACTCTATCTTTTAATTTTATACCTAAGCAACTTCTCTCCATTCTTCTTTGAGTAGTCTGGATTTTGTTCTTAGTCTTGCGATCAAATGTCCAAGTCTGGGAACCGTAGGTGAGGCATCGTAGTATTTCAGAATCCATAACAATTTTTTTAGTCGGTAGTGGAAGCTGCGATTTGAAAACTTCCTTGTGACACCAGTACTTTTACCAGGTGATCGCAATTCTTCTGTCTATTTTTTCTAAACTTTCTTTGCTGAAGGAGATGCTTACCTCATACTTTTGGACAAACTCGAGAGGTATGTTAAATGTTTACCATTTGTATTGATGCCTTGCTTTGTCCACGGTAAACATTTATATTGATGCCTTGTTTTGTCCATGGTAAACATTTATATTGATGCCTTGCTTTGTCCACGGTAAACATTTATATTGATGCCTTGCTTTGTCCACGGTAAACATTTATATTGATGCCTTGCTTTGTCCATGGTAAACATTTATATTGATGCCTTGCTTTGTCCACGGTAAACATTTATATTGATGCCTTGCTTTGTCCATGGTAAACATTTATATTGATGCCTTGCTTTGTCCACGGTACACATTTATATTGATGCCTTGCTTTGTTCATGGTAAACATTTATATTGATGCCTTGCTTTGTCCATGGTAAACATTTATATTGATGCCTTGCTTTGTCCACGGTAAACATTTATATTGATGCCTTGCTTTGTCCACGGTAAACATTTATATTGATGCCTTGCTTTGTTCATGGTAAACATTTATATTGATGCCTTGCTTTGTCCATTGTAAACATTTATATTGATGCCTTGCTTTGTCCATGGTAAACATTTATATTGATGCCTTGCTTTGTCCACGGTAAACATTTATATTGATGCCTTGCTTTGTCCATGGTAAACATTTATATTGATGCCTTGCTTTGTCCATGGTAAACATTTATATTGATGCCTTGCTTTGTCCACGGTAAACATTTATATTGATGCCTTGCTTTGTCCATCGTAAACATTTATATTGATGCCTTGCTTTGTCCATGGTAAACATTTGTATTGACGCCTTGCTTTCTCCATGGTAAATCTTTCATTATTATGTTGTAATACCGCAATGAACAACTTTGGTGAGAGTGGGTCACCTTGTCTCACGCCTCTCTTGATGTTGATTTTTGTGCCTGTTCTATCTAGCTTTACTCTACTCGGGCTGTTTGCATAGATGTTTCTTAAAATATTTATGTATTTTTCGTTTATGTTTGGATTTTGTAATGCTTCCCAGATACTGTCATGTGATATAGAGTCGAAAGTTTTTTTTATAGTCAATGAAGGCTAGGTCTATTATATTCTAAGTATTTCTCTATGGATATGGTCAATTGAGCTGAAACCACTTCTGAATCTTGCTTGTTCGATCGGTTGGTGATAGTCGATGTCTGAGGATAATCTTTCAAGCAGGCATGAGGCGAATAATTTATAGAGACGGGATATCAGGCTTATGGGGCGATAGTTTCCTATGTCTGCTGGGACACCTTTTTTATAGAATAGAATTATTTCGGATTCCGTCCACGAATGTGGTACTACTTCTTCTTTTAAAATCTCATTCATAATAATAATAGGTGCCAGTAGGAGACTCTTATTACCCGACTGCGTCAGAAGGAGGGTTATGTTTTTCGAGAGTATGTATGTACGAGTATGTATGTATAATTGTTTGGGACGCTCTGTAGCCTAAACGGCTTGGTCGATTTCAGCTTGAGAGGTGTCGTTAGATTCGTATTTACTGTAAGAGTGACATTGGGTATCATCTGCCTAGCATTTTCCCAAATATGTTGGGGTCGGCTTCCAGTCTAACCGAATGCAGCTGAATACCAGTATTTTACATGGAGCGACTGCCTATCTGACCTCCACAACCCAGTTACTGGGTAATACGATACCCCTTGGTAAGACTGGTTGTCAGACTTTCGGGCTTCTGACTACCTGTAACGACTGTCAAAGATCCACGAATGACAGCCGGGACCAACGGCTTAACGTGCTTTCCGAGGCACGGAGGGGTCTAGTATGTAATGATGGTCACCCATCCACAGACCAACCGCGGCAAGCGTAGCTTGACCTGATCGATCGACCTGTGCGGTTGTTATTATTTAGCCACGGACCCCTCTTTGGGTATATAAATATATAATATATAATAATTTGGGTATTATATAAAATTAAAAAAAAACAATATGGCGGATTTTTGGCGCCATACTGTCTTCAAAAAAATTTTTTTTTCGCTATACCTTACGAGTGGGGTGTCAAAATAAAGGTTTTTAAAAGGTGATTACAAAAATATATACAACTTATATGGTTAAAAGTAATTCGAAGTGACAAATCGTAAAAAACACGTACCAAGAACTAAATCGCCTGCGAAATCTTTCACATTTGTAAACTAAAAAGCTGGAAATAAAAAAGTAATTAAAAAACCCGACTGCGGTAAAATACTTAAGTAAAAAAACTGAAAAGCTAAAAACAAGCCCATTTTAAATTAAATAAAAGTTGGAAGCAGGCGGGACCCATTTTTTTAATTTATTTTTTTATTTCATGATAATTATAATACAGAGGTGTTTCTTAATTCTAAACTCGCCAAACTTTTACGTTTGATGGCGAGAGGCGCTCTGTTACATAACAATACAACCAACTCACTACATACATCCTACTTATAATTATACTAGCTTCCGCTCGCGGCTTCGCCCGCGTGGATGGCGGAAATTATCCCACAGGACAGTACCGGTGAAGTAGCGCATGTCCTTCCCTAGGGTGCTATCTATCTCCTTGCCAAATATCGAAATCCGTTCAGTGGTTTAGGTGTGAAAAGGTAACATACAGAAAGAGGTACTTTCGATTTGGCGCACTATTTTGGGCTTCCACATAAAAGGTAGATAAATATTCTGTCGCGGACATTTATTTAGAACTGTTTAAGACAAACAGTCCCATGATACACTATATTCGTGTAACAACAGCGCTTCTGCGAGATTCAGCTGTTGTAGAGGTTTCTGTGGCTCTTTGGGACGCCATGTAAGTCGCCTGCTGCTGACGTCGAGCTTGTGACTCTTCTGGTGTCTCCGTAGCCCGTTGAGACACCACTATACTCGGCATGCTGTTGACGCCGATCTCGGGACTGTTCCGGTGTTTCAGCAGCCCGTTGAGACACCAGATACTCAGCATGCTGTTGACGCAGATCTTGGGACTGTTCTGGTGTATCTGCTGCCTGTTGAGACACCAGATACTCAGCATGCTGTTGACGTCGATTTTGGGACTGTTCTGGTGTATCTGCAGCCTGTTGAGACACCAGATACTCAGCATGCTGTTGACGTCGATCTGGGGACTGTTCTGGTGTATCTGCAGCCCGTTGAGACATCAGATACTCAGCATCCCGTAGACGTCGAGGTTGAAACTGTTCTGGAGTTTCAGCAGTTGTTGAGATGCCAGATACTTAGCGAGTTGTTGACGTCGATCTTGGGACTGTTCTGGTGTCTTAGTAGCTCTGTGTGCCGCCTCACTCACCGCCTGCTCAAACCTTCGCAGCTCAGTTTGTTGAGACGTCTCGTTATTCTAAGTCTAGCTATTTTTATAGCTCGAGCTTTATTAGAGCTTTATGAAATATTATACTTACGCTTTCGAGTCATTATTGTACCTAAGTACTACCTATATAAAAAATCACCAAATCGGTAGTAATTTTCAAACTAACTAAAACAATAGCTAATTAGGATTAAACGAATCTAACTTCTTACTACTTACAACACAACCTAAAACTATACGTTAATCTTAAACTAACAAAAAAAAAAAAAACAATTGTAATAATCTAAGTAGGTACTTAATGAAAATAATAACGAATATACTTAGGTACTTAATACTTACAAATACAACCTATACCTAACCCGTGACCTAAGTAACTAAAAATACAACCCTACCTATAAGTAATTAAACAAACAAAGAAAACAATTCTAATTTATGACTAATAATTGAATTTAAAACGAATCTATATTAGTACTTAAAATATAAGTACTACCTAAAAATTATAATTATGCCTACTGTTAGTTAGTAATAAATCGCTTCGAATCGAATTTAAAGCTGTAAAAAAACCTCAAAATGAACACAACCGTCAACGACGTCTGCCGGTCTGCCCTCACGCCCGGTAGTATAAAAATGTCCTTTGCCTCACGCACATAATATTAGTAGACACACCTTCCAATATATAAATAAAAGGATAATAAGCTTATTATTGAAATCCTTAGAACGGTCTTTCCTTTGGGGTCTGCCTGCCCGCGTTCGGGACTTCATTGCCTGTACCGCCCCCCCCCCCACCCCCGCTCTGCGGCCGACTCATGTAGGAATTAATAGCGCTCCACTCAGGTCAATCTTATCGTGATAACTTTTAAAGTATTCGTCCAAATTGCTTAGTGTAAAAGACAAAGTTTATCTACATGAAATACCAAAAGCGATAAATGTATTGATTTTGATAAGAATTAACAAAGTACTCTGAAATATGCATTGTAAAAAAAGTATCCAATTTAAATGTATTTATGGATCACTATTTTGGATATAATGGCTTCCACAAAAAAGATAGATATATGCTGTCGCGGACTTTTATTTAGAACTTTATAAGACAAACAGTTCCACTATACATTATCTTCATGTAACTCTTAACGGTTTAGGCAGCGCACGCCAAGATAGCTCTCAGAGGGCAGGAATTTTTCCGACTTACTTGATACTTATCGTTATATTATGGCCAAATCACACAAAATCTTTATAATATTTAGCCTATGTGTTATTCTGATGTATAAGCTATATTACTGTGAAGTTTCATCAAAATCCGTTCAGTAGTTTTTGCGTGAAGGAGTAACAAACATCCAAACAAACTTTCACGTTTATAATATTAGTAGGAGTAGGAAGTAGGATAGTAGGATTATACTGTTATACCATTACCCCCCACCAATAAACGCTGTATAGCGTCTGCATAGTTACACAACGCTCTGTCATTTCCTTTCGAAAGCCAAATAACTGACGACTGAAAAAGAGAAATCGGTGTGTAACCAATCATCTGATATAATACGTTTATTAGTAAGAGGGTAATGGTTCAATCTTATACAATGTAATCTACATTCGCGATTTATTTGCCAAAAATGTAACAAATATGAGTTTATGGAAAAATATTATTTAAATCCTACACAATAAAGTTCAATCTACGCTACAACTTCAAATACTTTTATAACTATATAATATAACTGAAATCAACCCAACTACCATTTAAATAAAGTTGATGTTTAAATTGAAATAGTATTAATTTAAAACATAAGATTGAATAGACTTTATTTAGTTTTGTTTGCTATCCTGTATAATGTTTTTCAATTTTGTCTTAAGTGATCCTTTGCTGATTTTAACTTTTTCTCTTAATAAATCTATTTTGTTAAACACTTTAGGGACCAAATACTTAGATGTTCTCTTACATAGTAGTTTTTTATCTGTGGATGAACCAGTTTGTTCTCTCTAACCCTACGTGTGTTGTACTTATTTTTAACATTAACTTTATATTCATCATTATAATAATATTCCAGACCTACCAAATAATCTAATTTTTTATCTATGGGTATAATTTTACAGATGGGAAATAACTTATCATACTCTTTGTTGCACTTATCTTTAACATTTTTACTGACCAGAAACTTTATCGGTCTTATTTGTATGTCTTTAACATCTCTTAAATATGTAATAAAGGTTCGCCCGTACACAAGGAGTCCATCGCTTATCAGCGAATCGGCAAGTGCAAAATACACCATTCTTAACGTCTGTTTGTTCAATACATTTTTTAAGTGATAAAATTTACTTAGCACCAATCTTAGCCTATTACAAATGTCATTTACATGTAATCTCCAATTAAAGTTCTTCTCTACTACATATGAGAACTAAATATTTAAATTTATCTACGTACTCCAGTTTTGCACAGTTACAATTAAATTTATTTCTGTATAAACATTCGTATGATGTCCTATAACTGTGAGATACTCATCATTTACAGATTTGGCATTTCGATTATATTTGAATTTGAAAATATAATAAAAATGGTATGGATCCCGAGATGGATCGAGGGCAAAAACAAATATGGACAAAATTGGCATAAAAATGGCATATTGGGCATAAATGAGTTTACCCCCAAATAAATGCCCGATCACTGGGCGTAAAAATGAATAAAATTGTTTTGTAAAAAATAAAGCAGGAACTTAAAATCAAACTTAATGTCAGTAGGTATTTTGTAAATTAAAATTTTAATGAAATATTCAGTCATAAGATAATCAGTCTTGTTAAAAAAAGCCACAGTTGAAAATTCGAATACGTAATTATAGAAAATATAATTTTAACTCTCGTAAAATGAAAAATGAAGTGATTGGCTTTGACACTACAATAGTCATAAGTAAGTACGTAAATATGTATAATATGTACTCGTATGTTCATAAGCTGTAAGACTTCCGAAAAAAATAAAATAAATTTTTACGTAAATTTTTACCATCATCGTGGTCCTAATTATAATTTTGACTTGCTCGCTCTATATTGAGCAAGATCAATCAGTCAATCTAAATTCAAAAAAACCGCCAGCTTTTGAATAAACTCCATCGCTTCCATCTCTTGATACTGAGTTCATGTCCTGCAGCTTTAGGGTTCAGCATAATTATGTGCAGCGTAGTGTATGGGTTTGAGAACTTGTGTAGTTCTATGTTCCACTGCAGTCTTCAAACGTTCTACATCAGAAGTTTCTAGAATAGTTGTCGAAGTGCAAGCAAATAGCAATTTTGATAAGATATTTTTGAAGGTCATATAGTTATCACTATCACCCTCGAGTTCAAAGATCGCTTGTGTGATTAGTTCCATTATACTAACACATTGTTCAACCATATTCCAAAAACCATCGTCGAGAATCGTACTTTTGACGTCTGATGTAGGTTGGGTATGTTCATGGACAGCGAGATTTTGAAGTGCAGCTTTATTGACTTTCAGACTTTTTAAAGCCGCCACATGACTCCCCCATCTAGTTTTACATGGTAATTTCAAGGTTTTACCATGAATTTTTTTCTTTCCGAATTTTGCTTGAAAGTGCGCTCAAAATCTGACTTTTTTAATGCACACTCACTTTCATGGCATTTGCACACAGTAAATTTAGGCTATGTGCTGCGCAATTTAGAGGCACTATGCATGGATATTTTCTTCCCATAGGACATTGTAAAAAATGGCCTATGAATCAACACGCATCAAACATTTACTATAATTACTAGTTCTTTTAATAATATACATTACAAATATTTCAATAGAACGGACACTTTTTAATTTCGAAAACATTTTAAAAAGTATTAACTTCCGTCCTTAGCTTCCGTCATAATCCTCGGTGATATTTCTGTTATTTTTTGGTTCAATTTGAGGTTTTTAATAGGCAAAGGTAATTAGCTCATACAGCCAAGTATTTGTAACAGCACTCTTAATAAGAGTTTGACACAGACAAGCGTCAGTATTCTCAACACTTGATATACGATAATGATTTTTAGTTACAAACAGTCCGCTATGGTGTCGCGGAACCATAATACGGCTTATCAAAAAACTCGATTGAAAGCGCTATTTGAATCGAGCAATAATATCGTCACTGACAGTTGATGAATTGACAGATGACAACATTTGACATTTGGTAGTAATGTCACTTGGCGCGCGCATTCTGTATTAAATGCTAAGTTACTGCTACATATCGAATGTTTTTATTGACGTAATTATAACCTCAAAATCCGAAAGTGTTTTGATTTTTTTTTAATTCTCAAAAGTGTCCGTTGTTTTAATTTATGCTCAATCGAATATATACATTTTCTAAAACCCAAAAAGTAAATACACTTCCCTGTTGAATCTTAGGCGAGCTATGTAAGGACGAAGAGCATTCTCCTTTCAAAAGCCTTTTGCAAATTCCTAGCATTGTCTCCAATTACTACGAAAGTTTTTTTCTCATCATAAGTTTTAATAACTTCTTCTATTTCTGTAGCCAAATATTCACTAGTGTGCCGATTATCTTCATTGACGTATGTATATACGTCTCGCTCGCTTAACAGGCTAAGCACACTCTTAACCTTATTATATCAATTTCTGGTTTATTGCAATATATTAGCTATAATCCAATATGTTTTTGTGAATTTACCTTTTCTGCACACTCAAATATAGCTATTTGAATGAAAAATTTAATAAAAGTTCTGTCAAAGTTTTTGCCCAGACAAAAGGCATCTATTAGGCGTTTATGGGCATTTATCCGGCGTTTATTCAATGCGCCCAATATGCCAGGGCATTAGCCTATCTCCCCGCCTGCTTTCAACTTTTTTTTTTCAACTTTGTATTGCATTAAGAAAAAACTAAAAGTGATTGAAGACTTAGGATTTCATCGAAACATCCTTGGTGTATGGCCTTTCGAACGGTATGTAATTAAAAAAAAACAATATAAAAAAAAATAACTACGCAAACGACCCCACCTATCTGCCATTTTCGTGTGTTCAACGTTCTGCCGAACACCCTGTATGTATTGCGCGCCATTCGTAATGCGCCACATACGCAAGCTGCATGCAGCTGACGCGCATGCCGCACGTCTGTACTACTGTACAGTAATAAAGCTATACATTACATAGACACACGCTTGTAAATACTACTACTACTACACAAACAAAACACTAACTACTACAGCAAAAGTGCCATGACGAGCAAAATGTTACACTTTTTTCGGTTTAGTTCTCATCCCACAAGTGTGCAGAGTATCACGTGCGATAAGGAACTGTTACAACACGCTTTAGAAATCCCTTAAAAAAAAACGTTTATTGGAAGTGAATTAATTATATTTAGTGAAAGGTACAGTAGTAATAAAAAGGAAACTTGGTCAAAATTCTGACTCGCGACCTATCCGGCAGGAGTCTCAACCCGAACTGGCCCTATTCCCTGACTAATGCACTAAGTCTAGAAAGGAATGATGATGTGGCGCTGACTAGGCATTTAAGGGTGTATTTTAGGGATGTAACAGAACGTTTAGTTCCATTATTTAGGCATCGAAGGTCCATAGCGTGTAATTACTAGGCCACTCAAAAAGTATTGCGAAAAAAAGTTTTATGTATGAGAGACTGGCCAGTTATAATCTATTTTGAAAATATGATTATTTGTAAGTAAAAATAGGTACGTTCTAATTTTAAAATTTCACTCCACATTGTTTGCGAGCTAATTTAAATAATCGTGTCTCATTAAAAAATGGATCTGCGCCAGGAACATTTTCGCGCTATGATTTTTTACGGTTTCAAGTGTCGCCTGAAACCGGACGAATCGTACGATAGACTTCAAATGACATTCATGGATGAAGGCCCTTCTTAGGCAACCGTGTATCTTTGGTATAACGAATTCAAGCGCGGTGGACTAACTTTGAGGGATGAAGAGAGAAGTGGTCGCCCTTTGACGGCTGTTACGGAAGAAAGCGTGCTAGCAGTGAAAAATTTAATCCAAGACAATAGGCGAGTTACTTATCAAGAGATTCAGCACATACTGCAGGTTGGATCGGGAAGCCTCCACAAAATTCTACACGTGCATCTTCGCGTGAGGAGGATAGTTTCACGCTGGGTGCCGCACAACCTCACTGATGCTCAGAAGCAGGCCCGGGTGGAATGGTGACGTGATATGATAAAGAAATTTGAAGCAGGTTCGTCTCGGCTTGTTTATGACATCATTACAGGTGATGAGTCTTGGTTTATCAATATGATCCAGAAACGAAGCGCCAGTCGACGGTTTGGGTATTTCAAAACGAATCAACGCCTACCAAAGTGAAGCGATCTAGAAGCGGGGGGAAGATTTTGATCGTGAGCTTTTTCAATTTGACTGGCTACTTGGTGTCAATTCCTTTACGGAACCAAAGAAGCATCAACGCTGAATGGTATACTACCAAATGCTTGGCAGAAGTTTTCTCTGTTGTGAGCAACAAGCGAAGGCACGTTGTCATGGTGGAGCAATAGCCCGCAGAGCCCTGTGTTTGGCTCTGCGGGCTATTGCTCCACCATGACAACGTGCCTTCGCACACCGTGCTCAAAACTAGGGACTTCCTGGACAGCACGCCGGTCAAACTCCTAGGTCACCCTCCTTACAGCCCTGACCTAGCATCGTGTGACTTCTTTTTATTCCCGAAAATAAAAAATCAGCTCAAAGGGATACAATTTTCGTCGCCGGAAGACGCGCTGTAAGCGTTCGAGCAGGCTGTAAACGAGGTGTCTGCGGCGGACTGGAAAAAGTGTTTTGAAAACTGGTTCAGACGCATGAAACTTTGTATAGAGGCTAGTGGCTACTTTGAAAAGATTTAATAAAAAAATATTTACCTATAGAACATTTTTTTTATTTTCGCAAAACTTTCTGAGTGTCCTACGTATAATATTATAAACTACTTAAAAACTACGATCGTTACATTTCGAAAACAAGAACATCATAAACCAATCAATCACAGGAATTATTAAGCCTTATGTCGACATGTAGCTTGATAAACCTATCCATTGTAGTCCCTTCGAGCCCCTGCAAATAACTTCTAGCCTCCGCAAATACCTTCTAGCCTCCGCAAATACCTTCTAGCCTCCGCCAATACCTTCTAGCCTCCGCCAATATCTTCTAGCCTCCGCAAATACCTTCTAGCCTCCGCCAATACCTTCTAGCCTCCGCAAATATCTTCTAGCCTCCGCAAATATCTTCTAGCCTCCGCAAATACCTTCTAGCCTCCGCCAATACCTTCTAGCCTCCGCCAATACCTTCTAGCCTCCGCCAATATCTTCTAGCCTCCGCAAATATCTTCTAGCCTCCGCAAATACCTTCTAGCCTCCGCCAATACCTTCTAGCCTCCGCAAATATCTTCTAGCCTCCGCAAATATCTTCTAGCCTCCGCAAATACCTTCTAGCCTCCGCAAATACCTTCTAGCCTCCGCCAATACCTTCTAGCCTCCGCCAATATCTTCTAGCCTCCGCAAATATTTTCTATCCTCCGCCAATACCTTCTAGCCTCCGCAAATATCTTCTAGCCTCCGCAAATACCTTCTAGCCTCCGCCAATACCTTCTAGCCTCCGCAAATACCTTCTAGCCTCCGCAAATACCTTCTAGCCTCCACAAATACCTTCTAGCCTCCACAAATACCTTCTAGCTTCCACAAATACCTTCGGAATGCTGCTGTTTCTTCCTTCTACAGTAGGGTCAACAAGGCCCTGAAGGCATTGTTTTGAGATTAAATGGCCTAAGGTGGTGTTGAATGCGCAGGGTGTCTGGGTATGATTAGCCCACACGCTGCATCATTATAATTCAGATTTTTTTTTTTACACTGTTATCAGAATTCTTATAAAATAAAAATCGGATGTATTTCCATGACGAAGTGACGTAGGATAAGCGACATCGACACTAATAATAATAACACGAACAGGGGTTATCCTTGGGTGCAATTGCATAGTGCATACAGTGATAATCGTCGGTTGGTGCCGCATTTCATTAAAATTTCCTAAGGGGCCTCTGCGAGTTGGCTTCGGCCCCTCGTGCGCCTTCCAAAGGACCGGGACCCCATGGTCCCGAGATATATAAATTCATAACACGTACACTGCTGACTGCAAATCGAATGCATCACCCACGGTCATCGGTAATGAGGCTGTATATCTCGCGAAAGTGTGGTGGTCGAGGGTTTTTAAACGCTACGACCCTCTACAATTGCGAGATATGCAGTCTCATGGAATATTTCTTAGAAACCGACGTGGGGATGCATCGAGATGTAGTCATAGTGGACAAGGGCCTCACCCCGCTCTCCTTAGCTAAAGAGAACTGGCGCAAACCAGTAGTGCTTGACACTAATGATCGCATGGAGGTATGGCAGAGTAAGGAGCTTCTACATGCACTCGATGTAGATCTACTAGCGTCCGTAGCCTGGCTGCGTTTCGATGATCTTTTTGGAGAAACCGAAGGTTTTGTCTGTGCAATTATGGACGAAGTTATGATGACCGGAGATTTATTGTGAAAGACGGCACGGCTGACATCTGTCGGGCATGCTACCGGCCGGGGGAATCAATCAGGCATATCATATCCGGGTGTTCTCGTCTAGCTAACGAAGATTACTTGCATAGACACAACCTTGTAGCCAGGATAATCCATCAGCAGCTTGCTTTGAAATACAGCCTTGTGGAATCGGAGGTGCCGTACTTCAGGTATATGCCCGACCCAGTTCTCGAAAATGGTAATATCACATTGTACTGGGATCGATCCAGCATCACTGACAGGACTATTGTTGCCAATAAGGCTGATATAGTGGTGGTGAATCGATCAGAGCGGCGCGCAATGATATGTCAACAATGACATAACCGTCCCGCATGATGAGAACCTCGTGAAAGCCGAGAAAGATAAACAAATCAAGTATCTTGACTTGGCTCGCGAGGTTGTCGACATGTGGGATGTGGACTCAGCGATCATTGTGTGGATTGTCGTGAATGCCAATGGGTTAATAGCCAAGAGCCTCGACCAACACTTAAGGAGGCTCTCGCTGGGCAGCTGGATCAAGGGCTTGATCCAGAAAGCGGTACTTCTGGACACGGCCCGCATTGTTAGGAGGTTCCTCTCCCTGGAGCCCTGACCGCCGGTACCTTGGACCCTATTCCCGATACCGGTGGGCTACTATTTTTTATATTTTTAAATGTTTTTATTTTTTTATATCCTAATATTTAAAAATATAATTTATATGTAAATAATGAAATAAAGGAAATAATAATAGTAATAATTTATGTTCTACTAGCTGTGCCCCGCGGTTTCACGTTAATTTGAGAAAAAAACTACTAAAATATACCATTACTTTAAGAGTATTAGTATAGATTATCGAAAAGCTCCAAATGAGCACTTAACTCTTGTGTCATAATTATCGAACAACTCATTGGGTGCAGCTGGGTGCAGCTCTGAGGAACCTGTCTGCTAAAATGTTGCGCACTTCGACAACCACACATACGTTTTACATGTTGCTCTCCACTCTCGTGGAATAAGAACTAAAAATAATGATTGAGGTTATTTTTATTATCTCTCGTAAAGATTAATAAGCACTTAATTCGGATTAGCGGTGGTCGAGTTAGTAACGCCCTACCGACACGACGCATAGATAGACACTGCGAGGCTGACCGCGTGTGCTGAGCAGGTACTGGCGCAGTACGAGCTATGCAGGAGGATGCAGCGCGGCTACATGGCCTACACCAAGAGCATGCGCATTGCGATGTCGATGGGGCCGAAGTTCCTGCAAGGCACCGGCAACTGCTTCGCCAACGGCGTGGACTTCTTCCTCCTTTTTTGGCAGATTGGTATATGTGCTATATATTTCGTGTTCGTCGCTGAAAATTTGAAACAGGTAATTACCGGCCCCTACGTCCCCACTTCCATGTAAAGACAGGGTTTAGCAAATTGCCTCATCATCATCTGCCTAGCCTTTCCCAACTATGTTGGGGTTTAGCAAATTAACTACCAACTTCTATTTAAATCACAACTACGTATAATTATTCTTTTACTGTTGCATGAAATGGCTATAACACGGCAAATGGCGAAGTGTGTCAATTTGAGAAACAAATAATTTCCGTACTCCTACTTACTCCTACTTGACTAATTGTCATGTCTTTCTGTCGACAGCTATTTGATTACTACAGCCCAGAAGCGGAAACACCAGTGCGGGTGGTTATTTGCTATTGCTACCCTTTTGCGGTCGCCATGAGCCTGATAAAGGATCTGAAACTGTTGACGCCCTTCTCGACGATTTCTAACGGTCTGATCATGATCGGGCTGCTTCTCACGTTCTTTTATTTAATAGATGACGATCCAATCATGGATGCGGAAAAGTTTAAGATTAAGGGCATCGGAGAGATTCCAGTATTCATCGGCATCACCCTGTTCGCGCTGGAGGCAGTAGGAGTGGTGAGCGAGTAGTGAGCAGTGAGTGCGACTGAGTGAGTGCGTGATGCGACTGACGTGTCTCTCATGTGCGCAGATCCTGGCGCTGGAGTACAACATGGAGAACCCCAGAGAGTTCACGGGGTGGTGCGGACTTTTCAGCGTTGGGATGATCATAATTCTCTCCACCTATGTCATACTGGGAGTCAGCGGCTATCTTAAATACGGGCTTGATTGCAAAGGATCTATCACTCTTAATCTACCACAGAATGAGAAGTAAGTGTATCATGATTTACCATGGAGCATGGATCTCAATTTAAAGCAATTTTTTGTTCATACTGACTTCATTTGAGGCTGCTCTTGTTTTTCTTATTTATTAATAACTTAGATATTTACATTGTGAACAGACCCGCTAAAAAGCAAGTCGGTTTTTTTTTTAGTTTTTATTTTAGTGGGTCTGTTTATAATTTATCTAAGTCTCAATAACCTAATGTCAACTTGCTCATCGCCTTTTACAAAATATTTTTTTCCCGATGCAGGGACGTTAATTGTTGAAGAGTTCTCCTGGTCCACCATCAGTTCCATTTCACCATTCGCATTGTGACGAGCATAAAATACTTAGCAAACAAAATAAAGTAATCTAATCGCAATACGTGATATACTTATTATTGAGTAGTTCCGGTGGCCATCTGTGGTCTTCATCATCAGTTCCTCTTCACTAAATGGTAGTTTCCGAGAGCAAATGCACGAGTTACTATAAAAATACCCAAATCGCTATAGGTGTGCCTATAATATTTGAAGAGTTCCTACGATTTCTCCAGGATTCCGTCATCAGATCCTACCCTGATGATTACGAGATCACTTGGAAAGTATACCCTTTCAAACAAAAAAATATTTTTCAAATCAGTTAAGCGGTCTTCGAGTAATTGGGGAACATACATAAAATAAAATAGGTTCCGAAGAACTGAGAACCTACTCCTTTTTTTGAAGTTGGTTACAAAAGAGGTCTCTTTATCTTTTTTTTAGTGCAATTTGTACCACAATTGAGCATCTCCAGTCCAAAGTACAAGCTGTAATACACTTGGCGGTCACAATAACAAATGGTCAGTCAAGTTGTTGCTTAGATTACAGGATTAGGCGAGGATTGGGGTTCAATATGTTGCATTTTGGCCCCCCTATCAGCTCCTGAAGGATATACGTCGAATTACAAGTAACCCTGTATAGTCCACTGGTACATAGGCATTACAAATGTCGCAGTGCACCGTCACCCGCTATCTATATAGTCCACTCATAAAGTATATAACAGTAATTTCATTGTTCAAAAATGTTGCAAAATTGACGAAGAGAATAGCTAATTCCCGCCACAAAACTTATTAAGTTTTTTTTTAATTTTCAACATGATTGTATCATTCGACTTGGGTACCTACTTCATACTGCCAAGTCATAAAAATGTTTCTTTGCGTTTTATAATAAATGACAACTATTTTACCTGGTTTTATTAAATTAACGATAGAAAACACGGAAGTGATATAAATTAAAGCAAATGAAATAAAATAACGACTTTAATGTGCGACGTTTTATTGTGCGGGTGTGGCTGTTGGGCCTGATTACCTTAGTCTTAGAAAAAAAAAATACTTTATGCACTAGAACATAAAAAGCGATTTTATGTCGCCTACGCACAACATAAACACGAACTTTTAGAGCATGAGAAGTAAAAAATATAAAACGTTTAAAAAATAACTACAAGGATCATCAGTTATACATTAATTAGATAAATCTATATAAATAAAAACAAAAGGCGTTGGTTCCACATTTTCGTTTTTTTGACACCGACTTTTTGGAAGTCGGTTTTTTTTTTTGTAAAAAAGTTTTATTTTTCGCTTTTTACTTGTACCTACCCCATAATACAAGTTCATATAACACTACTTGCTATGTGAATATTAGTGACAGGAAGATAAACATCATCAATACTAAGTGGAAAACAAACGTATTGTTGAAGCTAATTCCAAAACTACCCAAGCAAAGTTCGTAAAATTTATATGGGACCACCTCTGAAGCATACCTTATTCATTAATTAGACTAGATGATGATAATCCTGGCTGCAGCATCAGGCCAAACTTATGTCAACATTGCATTGAACTTAAAATTTAGTCCTGTTTAAAATGAGCCCAAACACGACTACGGTGCTGTAATTTCAAGGTTTGTACTTTTTCTGATGCTCCTGGCTTCAGCATCAGGTCTCTATGTACTTCGGTGTTCCTCATTAACAGTACGTTTATCTACACATCGAGCCCTTTTCAATGAGCCTAAACACGATATATCTGCTGTTAGTTGTCGAGGAGTTAGGTACTCTGCAGACTATCCTGACTGCAGCATCAGGTCATGACTTGATGATCATGAGACCAAATGTGGCAAATGCCCTATCAAACATCAAAACAATTTACTAAAATAGTCCTTGCCTGTTCGAGTAACTTCTTACTGTTAAGGAGTTGTACCTTCCATCATCAGCCCAGCTATCTGAGATGGTGACAACCATACGCAAATACACTAGATACTTCATCAAATATACGAAAAACAATAAGTGAGCCTATAAAATTTGAGGGTTGCCCTCGATTTCTCTAAGATCCCATCATCAGATCCTCGATAGCAGATAGTCCTGAGGTGGCTCAGGACTATCTGCTATCAAACAAAAAAATAATTTTGAAAATCCGTCGACAATTGGCGGAGTATTCAACAACGCCCAGCTCAAACCCTTGGACCTAGAAAGCTGAAACTTTACACAATTGTTCCCTTTATAATGTAGACAAGGAATAAGGAAGGATTTTTCGAAATTCAACCCCTAAGGGAGTTAAATAGGGGATGAAAGTTTGTATGAAAGTTCGTCAGTTTTAAAGTTAGGATCTTCAAATTTTGTGTTTAGGCTGAAAACTGGAAATTAATTTATACGTGTCTCAGCGTTTTTGAATATTCCACCCTCAAAGGGTTAAAAAGGGGGATGAAGTTGTGTATGAAAGTCCGTCAGTTCTAAAGTTAGGATCTTCAAATTTTGTTTAGGCTAACGATTGAAAATAAATTTATACGTGTCTCAGCGTTTTTGATAACTACAAAGGAGGATGAATTTTATGATTTTTCAAAATCATAAAATTTATTATCTAGGCGTAT
Organism: Hydraecia micacea; assembly: GCA_914767645.1. NCBI lineage: Eukaryota > Metazoa > Arthropoda > Insecta > Lepidoptera > Noctuidae > Hydraecia > Hydraecia micacea. The sequence continues at coordinate 148,037 of OU611774.1, forward strand.
GTTTGGAATCTTACGCAACGGTGTTGTTAGAATTTCAGTCCTTCCTCTGGGGTGAAGAGGGGGATGACATTTTTTTTAAATTAAAGTTCTTTAGTTTTTAAGTTAAAATCATTTAATTTCCGCTTATGGTTGGAAACTAACACAGCGTAAATTGTTGTTTTTTTTTTCAACCCACAAGGGGGTGAAAAGGAGGATGAAGTTTTGTATTGAAGTTGTTCATTCGCTAAATTTTGTATTCAAGTAAAAATAATATAAGTACACGTGTACCGTTTCTAACTTTTCATAGAATGAAGCGATTGCGATGAAACTAAAACTAAATGTTCAATAAAGACCTTGGACTTCTTGAAATGGTAAATCTTTTGCCCGTGGCTTTGCCCGCGTGGATGTCGAAAAATATCCGACGGGAACGTCGGTGGGTTATAGCTGTTAGTTGACCCACCTAAAAGTTAGACGAATTTGAACCTTCTGCAATTAGCAGTAGATATATGTTTTATTCGATTTCTAGCTTCACGAATAGAATACAGTTATGCCAATTTGATCTTTAACACGTAACCTTAGGGTAGGTAAGCTTTAGAATACTGTTTTGTCACATGATGGAGTTGTTAATTTCAACAATACTTGTTAAGTCGATTAATTGGTCTAGTGGTTGCAACAGTGAACCTATAACAACATGGTTGCGAGTTCAAAACAAACCTTCCACTTCTTGTAGCTTTATGTTTACAATATTCAATTATGTTTTTTGAATCTTTTGGATTATTTATATTAAATTAAAATAGTTAATTTAAATGAACTATTTAAATACAAATACCAAACAAGAGAAATAAAATACAATAATGATTATGATAACGATTTTATTCAAAATAAATTCAAAATAATCACTTACAAAATTAATTACTTGTTTTAAATATAAGGTATTCTATGATAAGCTTGAATTTTTGTTTCTTCGTTTCAACAATGCCTATAAAATACCCATTTTTATTTTAAGTAGGTAAGTAATCAGTTACAACTTACAATGTAGTGAATCAACATGTTATATGTTTAGAAATATATATAGGTATTTCTATTTTATAACAATAACATCACCACATTAACTATCATACTTACCTACTTCTAAACTATAAGTGAAAATATTTTTTTAGAAAATAGTAATTACTAAAATATAAGTGAAAAAATAGCACTAAATACTTTGATGTTTTACCTACTTTACAATTATTTTATACTTAAGTATTTTTAGTTTTAAATAATTATGGTTATGATCGTAAAAAGGACCTGCTTATTCATTGTATGAAACACTTCCATAGAAATTATGATGACAACAGTTTATTTAACACACACACTGACACGTAAGTAAGTATTGTTGACTGCGGGCGGCAGTGATATCATAATAGCGGAATGGAGCACCATCTCTTTCCACAATTTGGTGCAAGCGGCTTCGCATGCCGCACACCATGTTCCAGCAAGCATCACTTATTCTTCATGAGAACGTTGAAATCACAAGTTGCGCCAAATTTTCCTGACTTCTGATGAATCCCAATTTAAAATCATTTGACCCCACAAGTTTTCTATTGGGATTACGTTTTAACCACAATCTGACTGTATTTCTGTGAAACAAAGAAATGAAACAGGTGTCACTATACGTTATAAAAAATATGTTTGCTTACGTCACGGCATAAGGAATAGTTAGGTATAAAAACAAAGTATAAAATTAGAAAAATACACTTACTGCTATAATATTATGTCTCCTAGCAATCTCTCTGATGCCAACATTCTCCTCGTGCAAATAGATTATTTTGTATTTTAAATAATCACTCAATTGAGACATGATAATAAAACTATAAAAAAGAAATTAAAATCTTGGAAAAAGACGTTGTTTTCGCAATTCAATAAGGCAAGGTAAAAAATATTCACGCGTAGTCACTGCAATTGTGCGTAGACTGGCTTTTAGCTTTATTATTGTGACGGTTCATTTTTATTTTCCTACCCGTATTTTTAGTAACATTTGAATACCAGTTTTATAATGAATACGCATATTTGTCTTTCAACTACCCACTTATTACAAGTTAGGCGAAAATATTACCGAGTAGCGCTAGTCTGATAAACTCATACAAATGAAATAACCCTTAATGTTACAGGCAGAGGGTTCAAATTCCTTCGTTTATAGGGTGGGTCAGGTAACTCCTATCACCCACTGTACTACGAACGTCAATGTTGCTGAACGGATGTAAATGTGTATATAGCAAACCCGTTAGTTTTGTACTTCAAACCATTAAAATTTGTATTTAGCCTTTTGGTTGGGCAGCCTGGTTGTGTTACTAGCACCTGACGGCAGAACCTCTAATGTTGTATAAAGAGGTACTTTAAGTACCTATAAATTAAAAAAAAATGGTCGTAACACCCTGTGAAGAACAATGTAACAATGTATTTACTCTTTTTTTTAATAGGATTTAAAGGAGAGTGGCAGAAGTGCATAGAACGCTGGCATTAAACTTTTTAGTTTCTACAGAAATAAAAGTGGCATGGTTTGATAGGGAATATTATGAGCTATTCTGAAATTTTGGTATGACAATCAATTAAATGTCGTTAAGTGGGCGGATTGCTTGTCTGAGATTTAAGCACTCGTATTACTTAGTTTGAACTTAGCTTTTTTTAATTAAAATCATACAGATCAAGTTATTTAATTTACTAGTCTACACAGGTAAATCTCGCGACAAGCTTTTATATAATATAAATTGTGTTTAATCTTATTATTTACAATTCAATTTTGTAAAGTAATTGGAAAATGAATAGGTTTAATGTAATTTAAACCTTATTTTTATCTTTTTAGGGCGTAAATAAAAGCTTTTTTTTTAAGTTTTTTTTAATATTAATTTATTTTGTATTTTTTAGTTTTCGCTAGATATATTTCTTAGTCTATTCATTTAATTAAGTGCGTCATTGTTACATTGGCGGGTGCCAGTTAATTTCGAGCAGTCTAATTCTTCTATGAGGAGGCCTTCTATCGATGTGACCGTACTTAAGGCCACGTACGCTTGGCCAGCAGCGAACAACTTTGGGCCCAAATACACAACGGCGTGGTCAACCGTACTACCCTACATTTTATGCACTGTTTAAGGCCAGCATAATACTATTGGCAACATTCTGCGTTCAGCGGTGCCATGGCTGTATTTCGCTGGAAATTGCACAGACTTCGGTTGAATCAGGTGAATGCCGTCTTTGCCGAAGTCGATACGGACGGATGGAATGTCCGTATCGTACATTTGTGCTCTCCGGAAACAGGGCCATATAATTTCTGTAATATGACCGATGGCACCATTCACTAGACCCTTAGACACATCGACATTGTATCGCAACATCACCTTGGCCCCCACAAATATTTCTAACTCTTTAGGCAACCCCCCAGTCTTGTTTATATCAGATGGTATAATATTATTTAAATCTATATTGTCATTTTTTCGAGTACAATCTATTAGACTATCTTGTGCAACTATTTTATTGATTGTTATACCACGGGCACGAAAATGTTCTAGCACGGTTATGTTATGATTGATAACTTGTTGATTAGTGGGATAGATTCGTAAGGCTTTTTCAATAGCAAATTCGCCTGTTGGTTCTATGTTTAGTCGACTCATTACTAGACGACTAATACTGAAATGTTCCGACTGAAGTTCACCGATGCGTAATGCGTTCAAGAGGTCATTAAATTGGCAACGGCGGCGACCTCTCGCGTCCGGCCCTGGGGGTCTACTCCCTAAGTCCGTCAACGAAGTGAACGGCCCGTCCGACAGTAGCCCGATACGTCGGAATGAACCCTACTCCCTAACGATTTCGGATTCATCAGTTTCAAACGGAATCATAGACAATATTCGTGAACGAAGGACGCATGGCGATAGAGTTGCGTTATTTTACCGGTCGATTACCGGTTTACTTATTTTGTAGTTTTTTAGCTTATTAAACAAAAATTAATACTTTTGTCGTTAGAAATTGACAACATATTTTAAAATATACTTTTTATTATGTCTTAAATATAGAATTGAATTATTTTGGCCATTTTTGTCCGGAAACCGGCATCATCCTGTTGATACCTTTGCCTGTTTACTTTTTGAAGGAAATTTTCAAATGAAATGTCAAAGTATAGCACGGGTTTTTCTATGGCTATAGTAGGTACGATGTTGATGCTACGCATTTAAAGAAGTGACTTTAAAAAAGTTCATATACTTTGTCAGCCGGGAAGATTTCTGTATTCTGATTAGCTTTCCATTCCATGGTTAATTGTGTAAAATGTCCCCAACCGCTGCAGCAACTCACTGGCAAATTGAGGCCCTTCTCGATTTTATGGGTGAGAACAAAGAATTGGCTCGCGGATTATTGAGGGGTGCCGACGGGAGAGTTCGCTCAAAATGGCTGTGGGAGAACCTGTGCAACTCCCTTAACTCAATGGGAAGTTGCACTGAGTCCGTCGAGCAGTGGCAAAGAGTGAGGATCCAAAAGTAAACTAAGACCACAGTAAATGGGTAGGACTGATTGGTAATACAGCTCAATAAGTTGCAGAAACTTTAATATGTCCTTACTTTCATTCTTGGATCAACACCACTTCGGCGTATGTGTTGAGGCCATGTTGAGGCAAAAGAGGTATTAAATCCGCACATAAGAACTAGAATAACTCCCGAGTGAGTCTACAGTTCCCTATGAACTCAACGTCGGGAATACTCGCCAACCTAAAGTTTCGGCGTAAATGATACCGACGTTGCCTCCGCTCTTCCTGTAAAGCTTCTTCAATCAATAAAAAAGCAGCCATAGTTTGAAATTATTTTATTTTAGTAACTTTCGTCGATAGCACGAGAACTAGTTTGATGTCGTATCAACTGACATAACTATCCGTCAAAACCAGTGTCATGTTCAACTGTTCGGACGGGGAAAAACACATCGGGAGTAGGGACAACAGTCAAATCGCGTTGTCATTCATTCTTCGCTCGGGCCCCGAACGATTCATCCGTTCGTAGGTCATAGGGAGTAGGAAACGCCCGTAACGAAGCCCGAAGCGACGGACTTCGTGCTTAGGGAGTAGACCCCCTGGTTCAAGCCATGGTCCGGGGCGAGAGGGAGTGGGAGGCGGTCACCTCCTTCTGCGAAGCAGTCATGCTAGCGAAGGAGGTGGCGGGACGGCTCAGAGAGAGAGCCGCACGCCTCAGCCGCCGCGGGAGACGCTACGGGCGTCGGGAGCCGCGTGACGACTCCCGGCCACCGTAGGCGCGGGCCTGCGGACGGAGAGTAATGGGTAGCTCTCCGTCCGATCAGGACCAGGCCCGTGCCGGACGGCGCGTATGTGTTCCACGCGCGCCTCAAAGAGATGTCAGCATAAAGGAAGGGGCCCGCCAGGGCCGAAGCCTGCCGGGGTAGCGGGATCGTCCGAAAGGGTTACCGCTGCCCCGGAACATAAAGGGCTAAGGAAGGAACACGGGTGGGTTTTAGTCAGTAAGAGTCTGACACTCCCTTCCGCTGCACCCAGAGCGGGAGGAGTCATTATATGACTTCCCATCCAAAAAAAAAAAAGAGGTCATTAAATGTGGTCCTACCCTGTTGTCTCATATTTTCGAACGCCAAAGGTGTGTAGCTGGGACAAATCTCGCGGGTTGGTCAAACATATTTTGATTACCTCGCACAAGGGGGAACTGCATTAAGTCTCCGAAGACACAAATATTTATACCACCGAAGAGAGATTCATTATTTTTGAGTTGTTTGAGACGAGAATCAACCATACAAAGCATCTCATAGGGAACCATAGATATTTCATCTATAAAGAGAAATTCTATGTGTTGCCACTGTTGCCGCATTAGACGCAGGTAATTACCAGTAAGAATAGGCAGTTGCACTAGTCTACCATCTTTTTGCACGGGCAACTTTAGAGTAGAATGTAATGTAGATCCCCCACTAAGCGCGTTGCTACCCCTGTTAGTGCACACAACAACTTGCTTGCCGTAACACCTATTTACTTGATTTTTTATAAGTTAAAAAGGGATGTTTTTCCGGTTCCAGCGTTTCCCGTTATAAATAACCTAAGACGCTCATCACCACCATTATTTCCCATAATGTTCCCACGAGTACCGAAGAAATATCCGTCAATCCTTCCAGAGCTTCGTTTAGAAGGGTAAGAGCTAATATACAACAGGGTTCGCCCAGGTGCCCTGAGGCGGAACGTTCACGACATCATTTTAAACCCTGATGCCACTCAGTCCTCGGCACGGCCTCACCTTGACTTGGGTAGTAATTTGGTAATATATGCGCCATTTGTTTCAGCTTAAAGCTTACTCATGCCTGACGAAACACCGTTCCGGGTTTGATTTTGAAGTTTTCCGTCTCCTAGACAGGTTGCAAACCAATGCTATTGACGCCCATCTCACCAAATTACAAGTCATGGTATACCTCTTATGCCTGTTACTACTGTTGACCGTTGAGGAGTTCCGTGGTTTGGAGCCAACCCTGGATGTGGCAGCTATTTCATGTAGGATCCACCAACCGTCTATCATATCCGAACGGGTATGCAAAATTTCAAGTCCCTACTGCCGACCGTTGAGGAATTCTCTGGTTTGGAGCCAACCCTGAAGGTAGCAGCAATTTCATGGTAGACCCGCTAACTGTCATCCCAAAGGGTGTGCAAAATTTCATGTCCCTGCTGTTAACCGTTGAGGAGTTCCCTCGTCTGGAGCCAATCCTGGCTGCAGCATCACGTCATGCTTGTCATAAACATACATTGTCATCGGGACTGGACCAGCATGTAAAATTTCAGCTCAATCGGATACCGGGAAGTGGGTCAAATTTAACTTGCAAGAGTCCACCTTCACATACTACATACAAGTCAAGTTAATTAATAAAGCTTTTAATTAATAAAATAGGATTAGCGACTAATTGATGATCCTCATCTGCCTAGCCTTTCCCAACTACTTATGCTGGGGTCGGCTTCCAGTCTAACCGTGAACACCAGTATTTTACATGGAGCCTATCTGACCTCCAAAACACAGTGGGTTATACAATACCCCTTGGTAAGACTGGTTGTCAGACTTTCGGGCTTCTGACTACCCGTAACGACTGTCAAATATCCACGAATGACAGCCGGGGCTTAACGTGCTCTCCGAGCCACGGAGGGGTCTCGGTATGTAAAGATGGTTACCCATCCACAGACCAACCACGGTAAGCGTAGCTTAACCTGATAGATCGACTTGTGCGGCTGGTATTATATAGCCACGGGCCCCTAACTATAACACAATTTAAAAAATCAAACACCTTTTCTATTTATTTTTGTATTGAGTATTCGTGGACAATTGATGGAGCGTCTCAAATGTCAAAACAAAATCTTTTTCTGGCTGTATCACATTACGCGATGCACCAAAGACTACTCTGTATACTATCATGCAACCATCAGTCACTTTATTAGACGGTCAGTCACAATTCTTGATTGTGGTACAATTGACAGCAAAACCTACCATGTAATGGGCGCCTTGAAAAATCTAATCGAAATAAAATAAATAGCACATGACGTGAATCTTCTAAAGAATCGTGTTAATGGGTTTCAGTGGGTGTTCATGTTTATGGTTAGTAGGTTTAAACAAAATACATTCGATTTTTTTATGATTTTGTTTTACTAATTGTACACTAACAATCAAAACATTATGTCAAATTAATTTATTTTATTTTTTATATTTTACAATGACAGCACTGATATAGTATGACATAACGCCAAAAAGCCTTGTATCTGGCCCATATAATTATATGAAAGAAACATTTCTATGATCCGGCCGCTCAAGTTATCTACTCATATTTTTAACGAGATTTTATCCCCATTGTCAATAATAAAGTTAATCTGGCTATCAATACATAAAAATAAGCGTTTTTTTTAAATAGCTTTGAATTATGTACCTTTCCAAAATTACTAATGCCAAAAACCGCCATCTCCTTTCCGTGCATTCAAGTAGCCAATTTTCCGTTCCGTTGTGTATTTCGTTACTATTCGATTTTAGGATTTGTTATCCTCCAATCCGTGCGCCGCACCTTGGATACTATAATAAGCAGTGTGAGAAAACATTGTATACCTGGATTAACACATAGGGTACTTTTAATCCCGGTAGTACGTTCCCGTGGGGTATTTTCCGACATACACGCGGGCGAAGCCGCGGGCAAAAGCTAGTGTTCGGATAAAATAATTAAATCATAATACTCACAGTCAGTCCGGTTTCCTCAAATATTTGCTATGTAATATTAAGTCCATGTTTACGCAGCACGATAATATCCGTTTTCATCTCAATATTTTTTGCTTGCATTTCAAAATGAACTACAACACCGCTAATAGATTAAACACACTTCACATATCAAATTATCCACCAACCAAGAAGCAACAACATTCTATTTAGTCGGGGACTAGCGGTGAATGAGCCGTAAGTTAAGCATCTGTTTACCTTATATTTTATTTATTTAGATTTCTGTGGGTATAATCATAAAGTTTTACGAACTATGTGAACAAGACGAACATGACACGGAACTATATTCGAGTAATATGCGAGTGTGTGTGTCTAATTACTCATTAAAAGAAGGTCGTAAGTCAAACTAAACATCAAGCTATTGCTTGGTGACTTTGCCTATGGACTTTTGGCGCCCACTGTACAATTTACCGCAGAGAAGAAGACAAGACTTATAAGAGCTAACTTCAAACTTCACCTACTAATCTCAGACATACACACATCAAAAGTGTCTAGGGATCAAGCATTTTTATGCGGATTTCTTGAGATTGAGATGTGGCTTTGTAATAAATTTATGATTTTATAAATTTATATGGATCCTTTTTGGTGCATTTCATAATTTGAATCAGGAACTGTGAATCAAATTCGAGTAAAAGATGAAAATCAGCTGTCAATATTTTCCCTATAAAAACATACAACGCATTGAAGACATTATTAGTGCTACTGTTTCCCTACTACTGATTAAAACCAACGTTATTATGGAGCGGCGACGTCATTTAAGCAGGGAAGAAATGCTCAGAGCCGTGGGAATGATAGAAGCTGGTTCCCGGCAACGTACTGTGGCTTTAGCTCTGAATACAAATCAGAGTGTTATCAGTCGACTTTGGACACGTTACCGAAGCACTGGTACCGTGGCTGAGCGCCATGGAGGACGGTATCGCTGCACCACACGGAGACAAGACCGATACATTCAAATCTTAACTCGAAGAGCTCCAACAATAACCGCCATGATGTTAGCCGTGAGGCTTCATCACTCTTCAGGGAACTTAATTAGCGACCAAACAGTCAGAAACCGCTTGCATGAAGTGAACCTTCATTCCCGAAGACCGCTACGGGTACCACCTATAGCAATGCACAATCGTAGGATTCGATATCAATGGGCTCTTGAACACAGAAATTGGGCAGAAGAACAATGGCGTTTCGTGTGCTTTTCTGATGAGTCTCGTTTTGGTATGAGACCGGATACAAGACGTATACGACACTGGAGAACCCCTGGACGCCAACAGCGATTAAAATCCTGCCAGGAAGTCCATCCTTATAGTGGTGGAACCATCATGGTATGGGCGGGTATTTGGATCGGCGGAAGAACTGAGTTGATTTGGATCAGAGGCAACCCTAACGCTCAAATTTATGCTGAGACGATTGTATCAGACGTCATCGTTCCTCTACAAGTGCAAATCGGTCCCTTATTTCAGTTAATGCATGATAATGCACGACCGCACACCGCAAGAGTTGTAAGACAGACTCTCGCCGCAGCTAACATCAATGTCCTGCCCTGGCCTGCTCAGTCGCCAGACTTGAACCCGATTGAGCATGCATGGGATATGCTACAGAGAAGAGCTCTGCCGAATATGGAGGGTATCCAGTCGCAAGAAGACCTTTTTTTGTTGTTGCAACGAACATGGGCTGCCATTCCACAGCGTGATTTGGATGGGTATTTTCTCGTGGTCCTACTATTTTGTCCTACCAGTAGGTCTACGAGGGTATGTTATTGCTGTTAGTCCTACTGAAGTTTAGAAACTAAAATGTACCTCCTGTATAATGAAATTGACTGGATAGGTGTGGGGCGTGTTTCAGTTTCAGTCTTCATAAGTACTGCTTTCTTAGTGAGTCAACATCACTTTTAGTACATACCTCTTTTTAAAAATATCGTTGATGACATATTACTTCTTTATAATTTATCTAATAAAAAATTACCGGTTGTTTTATTAACACCATTAATTAATTCTAATTGAGATTTTAGAATGTTATCAAGTACTTCATTATTAAAATATTAATGAAAATTTTTTTTTTTTTTGTTAATAAACCATTTACTTAATCAATATCGTAATTTGTATCTGTATTACCTATTATCAATGAGAAAAAAAATATTTCATTTATACCAACATGGGCACTTTGGCATTGGCAACTTGTTATAAAAGCGGATACTGTTTATAAGAAAGGACTAGCTTGTTTTAGTTAGGTATCACAATTTCATGTTTACTACGTGTATTTATACTTATTATGGAAATCGCTTCTTATTTTGAAAAGTCCTAAGTTTTTGCGAACATACAAAATGCTTTCTAAGATATAAAGAGAAGGCAGTATGAAGACTGAAACTGAGACACGCCCCATACCTATCCAGTCAATTTCATTATACAGGAGGTACATTTTAGTTTTTAAACTTCAGTAGGACCAACAGCAATAACATACCCTCGTGGACCTACTGGTAGGACAAAATAGTAGGACCACGAGAAAATACCCATTTGGATGAACTCATTTTGAGTATGCCAAACCGATGTTCTTGTGTTGTTAGTGTTCGCGGTAGAAACACGGATTATTAATTGTTTAAGTTACCCAATAAAATTTTAAAGAAAACTGTTATTTCAGTCTTTTTTTCGAACTTTTGTGTTAGTGGTTCAAATGTCAAAAATCCTTTTATTAGGAAAATGGCAAATTTCTTTATTAATGCAAAGGTGACTTGGTTTATCGTTACTGTGACAAACGAAAACACTTTATTTGATGAATCCTTAAAGAAAATTTTAATTAATATCAATCAGGAGAAAAGTTATTGCAAAAATATATGTTGATCCCTAGACACTTTTGATGTGTGTAGTTACTTTAGATAAAATGGTGGTATGATTTTACAACTTAGTATTCTAAAACAGATACAAAATAAAATGAACATAATATGGCTATTTTTTACCGACTTCACACAAAGGAGGAGGTACTATGTTCGGCTGTTTGTATGTTTTTTTTTTTTTTTTTTGTATGTTTGTTCATCGAATACTCCGCCAATTGTCGACAGATTTTCAAAATTCTTTTTTTGTTCGAAAGTAGATAGTTCTGAGGTGGTCCCATTGTCACCAAGTTAGGATCTGATGATGGGATCTTAGAGAAATCGAGGGCAACCCTCAAATTTTATCGGCTTACTTATGGTTTTTCGCATATTTTATGAAGTATCTTGTGTATTTGCGTATGGTTGTCACCATCTCAGGTAGCTGGGCTGATGATGGAAGGTACAACTCCTTAACAGTAAGAAGTTACTCGAACAGGCAAGGACTGTTTTAGTAAACTGTTTTGATGTTTGATTGGGCATTTGCCACATTTGGTCTCATGATCATCAAGTCATGACCTGATGCTGCAGTCAGGATAGTCTGCAGAGTACCTAACTCCTCGACAACTAACAGCAGATATATCGTGTTTAGGCTCATTGGAAAGGGCTCGATGTGTGGATAAACGTAATGTTAATGAGGAACACCGAAGTACATAGAGACCTGATGCTGAAGCCAGGAGCATCAGAAAAAGTACAAACCTTGAAATTACAGCACCGTAGTCGTGTTTGGGCTCATTTTAAACAGGACTAAATTTTAAGTTCAATGCAATGTTGACATAAGTTTGGCCTGTTGCTGCAGCCAGGATTTTTTAAGTTCAATGCAATGTTGACATAAGTTTGGCCTGTTGCTGCAGCCAGGATTATCAGCAAAGGTATGCTTCAGAGGTGGTCCCATATAAATTTTATGAACTTTGCTTGGGTAGTTTTGGAATTAGCGTCAACAATACGTTTGTTTTCCACTTAGTTTATATTGATGATGTTTATCTTCCTGTCACTAGCAAGTAGTGTTATATGAATTTGTATGGGGTAGGTACAACTAAAAAGCGAAAAATAAAAACTTTTTTACAAAAAAACCAACCGACTTCCAAAAGAAAAACACTACAAAGTGAAAAATAACTTTAACTTCGGAAGTCGGTGTCAAAAAAACGAAAATGTGGAACCAACGACACCGACTTCCGAAATGAAAGTTATTTTTCACTTTGTAGTGTTTTTCTTTTGGAAGTCGGTTGGTTTTTTTGTAAAAAAGTTTTTTGGTCAGATAATCAGGCTCGAGCAGGCGCTTTAATTTTTGTTTATCCTCAAAAATCAAAGTGACACTTCGTCGCATTCAAATCAAATCAAATCAAATCATTTATTTCAATTAAACCATGTACAGGCACTTTTGAATTGTCAAAATTAAATAGTCAGTCAGTTAGTCAGAAAGTTGAAGCTAGTTGCCCATTCCAAAACGTAGATCTCTATGGAGAAGAACGGGCAAGAAACTCCATGGACACTCTTTTAAATCAAGATATTACATAATCCTGTGTACATTATTCTTGATGCTTCTATATGTGAGAACAATGTAAAAAAAAAAAAACACAAGTGAAGAAACTATTCAAAATATAAGATTAAAAATAAGCCTTGGCAGTTAAGAGATGACCAGTCTCAACCGACGGCGCCCGTTCACGAACATGACGCGTGGATCAGCACCGCCCAGCTCAACCATTTTGTAGGGAACCGCACGATCCAACACACGCGCCACCATCAGTGAGACATTTAAGTGAGCATGACACATTCTCAACTGCCAAGCTCTTTCAAGTCAACATCAAAAAATCATAATAAACGGATCCATGGTTCTTACATTTACAAAATTGAAAAAAAAATGCATCTAAATTATACAAAACTATAGATTGCAATTTGTTTAAAAGATGATTAAAATTGTTTACTACCAAACAGCAAAAGGTGTTTAGTATTGATGTATTAAACAAATTAAACTTGATTGAATAAAATAAAAATTAACATTAAGATCGTAATGTCAGAAACACAAAAAAAAAAGAGAAAAAGGAAGGCACCTCTTCCAAATATTGAAAATTTTAACTAGTGAGCCCAGGTGCCTGTGAAGCAGGACCAGCATTTAGCCAAGCATTTTTATCTACAATAATATAATCATCCAACTTATAATATGCTTGTCTACATAGTGTGCGTTTAATGCATGTCATTATGAACCCTGAAGACGCAGTGACTGCAGTCGAAAGGGCTGTGGTAGAGAACCCCAGGTATGGGAAGCGTTACCAGGCAAGTTCGGAAGATTCTTCCTTTTCAATGAAGGAGTGGCAATTACACCTTTCCTAAGCGACACATTATTGTATCCCGACATCCACGCGAACGAAGTCGCGGGCACAGCTAGTCTACAATTGATTGATAAAGATGTTTTGTTTTAGTAAGTACACCATAAAATTAGCTGATTATTTCAAAATGTTACAATGACACTAAGCAAACCAATCATTCAAAATGTTACAATGACACTAAGCAAACCAATCATTCGAAAAACATCCTCATCCCATTAGCCATCCAAGCAATTTTCAACATTTAACAAAATATTCAGAGACCCCGTTATTCAAACATTATTAATGACACCACAGGACGGTGCACGGGACGGGTTTCTTGGGGCACACCATCCCTGCTCAGCTATCAACTTTTCGCTCTACATAATCATGCTAGTTCGAAAACCCTCTGGGTTTTTCCCTGCCACGCTAAAGAACTACGATCCAAAAAGTTCAGAACAAGTTTACTTTTCTCGAAAAGTGTGAGAGAAAATCTTAAATGAATCTAAAGTAACTGCCAGGAGCTGCATCAGACTGCTTGAAAAGTGAACTGGTTTTGAAGTTTTTAGTCGCACTAGGGTTTTTTTTTCCTGTTCTTCTAAACATAAAATAAGTTTCTTAGAATATAATTATTGTAATAATATGTCAAACGCTCTCTAGATTAGAACCTCTACATTGCCTACCTACTGGTAATACCTAATTCAAAACGTTATTTTCGGAAACCATTAATATTTAGTTATTCTTCAAATGTAACTTTTTTTTTTTTCTTCGCGCTTTCTGTGACCAAACGAGCAACACTCTTATGTTAGTTTAGTTGCACAACAACACAACAAGAGAATAGGAATCGGTGACTGGCGTAGTCAAGTACGATAACACTAATGATTTTAATGTCGCTGGTTAAGACGATGACGTTTAATATTTTAAAAGAGTTGGAATGATTTTGTTCCAGGAAGGCGCAGGTGGTGAAGTTATCATTTGCGGTGGCGATGTTTCTGTCGTACCCGCTCCAGAACTTTGTGGCGTGGCAAATAGTATGGCGTTTAAACAGGAAACGGTTTAATAACAGCAGGATGGCGGACTATGTCTTCAGATTTCTTGTCGCGACCCTGCCGTGTAAGTATAGCGTCATGCTGCCTTCTCTCCACAATTATTATTACTCGTTCAGATGCCAATGTATACGCTTTTACAATAAACTACCAAGCCAAGTTCAAGATCTAAGCCTTAATAAATTCAAATTATTCATTAAACGTAAGTTGTGCCAGAAAGCCTTTTATACTGTTAAAGATTATATTGAGGACAAAAAAGCTTGGGATTGAGCTGCTTCCAATTTTTGCATTTTTAATATTTTTTATTTTTCCATATATTCTCAATTCTCAATTCTTTATTGCGTACCATAATGTATATATAGTTGGTAAGAAAATAATAATATTAGTCACAATTATGGACCCTGGCGGGCACAGCATAGATAGTAGGAGAGAGGAGGAAGAACACTGGGTGTTTACTTATTGTGATAAATTTTAATATTAGTTAAGTACCTATTTAGTAAGTTATATTGTTTTATGAATACAGAATTGAATTTACGAATTATAATTATTGTTTTATAAATTATACACATTTATTTATTTAATTAAGTAGAACTTTGTAAAAAACATATTTTTTTTCCTTTTAATTAAGTATTCATTATTATTTTATTTACTTATTATTATTTTTATTTATTATGTAAATAATATTTATTATCCCTAAGGCAAGTTATTTATTGAACGCTTCATATTTATTAAAAATAAAAAAAATATTCTTCGTATTATGATTAGGTATGCATATCTTTACAGTGAGTATTTATAAGTCTATTCAAGCTCATATTTCAAATTGATGTTATTTCAAGTTAAACAAATGTCAACTTTATCCCAATGGTAAGTAAGTTGAATCGCGAATGAAGATTAGATGCAACCAGATAGATAAGAAGTTACTTATGATGTATCACTTAAGTATTCGCTTATACTATAGTAACACTTGCTTACAAGGAAAAGCTTCAATTTATTAATAAAGATGTTATATTTATTTGAATTCTTTATTATTTCGGGTAACTTATTATAAATTTTTATGGACATGACAAAGGTACTATTGGAGTGCATTTTTAGTCGCGATGTTGGTTAGTTTAGTCTATTTTTATGTCTTAAAATAATTTTTGTTTGTATGTCCTCTCTTTTTGTAAAGAATTCTGGGTACTGACGCACGAACTTACAGACTTCAAATATATAGATACAGGGTAGGGTTAAGATATTTAACTCCTGATAGTGGGGTTTACAGCTATCGGTGGCTTCAATATTTACTAAGATTTGAATTAGTTTTTTTTGTAGGGTAAATAGCGTGGGCGCGTCAGTACTATTGCCCCATAAGATGACACCATATTTGAGCCATGCGTAGGCGTATGCGTAGTATGTCACTAGTGCAGTTTTAAGGTCTGTAGTTTTTTTGATCTCGCGGAGGGCGTATGAAAATTTTTATATTTTTGCTCTTACTTTCTGAATGTGAGACTTCCAATTTATGTGGGTATCAATGTTTAGGCCTGACGGCGCGATACATGACTTTTGACGTTTGCTGTCGACGACGTCGGAATAGGATGGCAGCATGACAGATGTCAGCTGTCACTGCTGTCAGCTGCCATTCTTGCGGAACGTCACACTGGTGGGAGCGCGGCGGCCATCTTGGTCACTTTGGAATCGAGAGCCGCCAACGCACCACGCGCTTGACGAATCGCTAATTTCCGACGCCATCTTTTACTATTTCTGATTTGTTTTAGTGAAGTATCATTATCTGTGTCTGATTAAAGTGCGTTAGAGTATTATTTTGTTAATCTGTGAATTAAGAAGAAATAAATCATTTGGTGAATTGATCTGTGACTTTGTTCGAGTTGTCCTGACCCACCTGAAATATGGAGGATTCTGATATAGGCCATCCTGAGTCTATATCAGAAGTGGGATCCCACGGGCAAGAAACAGGGAACACGCAGCCTGCAGAAATCTCTGCAACGAGAATACTGTCGAATATGGAGGAAATGTTCGCCCGGATATTTGCGATGTCGCAAGCTCTGATGTCGCAACTCCTGTGAGTACCAATACTATAAAACTAATCGAATTTGATCCCGATGATCCCGAAGCTGACATTGAAGGCTGGTGTAACGTCACAGAAGTAATAGTGCAGGAGAAAAATCTTGTAGGTGTTAATCTGCTGATGGCGCTTACTAAGGCGCTTAAAGGCCGCGCAGCGACCCATTTGACTAAAATGAACCTCAAGGAATTAACGTGGGCTGCAGTTAAAGAAACGTTGCTAGCTAGATTTGCCAAGCCCAAACTAATGCAAGATCATTTCGATGACATTTTACGATTTCAAATTAGTGTCAAAGAAACCGCGTCAGAGTCTGCAATGCGCTTATGGAACTTGATCGAGCGAATACCAAAAACTGAACTACCTGAGGAAGTTATCACTGGGTTCGTGATATCGGTGCTATGTCAAAAGGATAATTTGATACGTAGAGAGTTGATAGCACATGCGATAACTACTCGTGCTCAATTGTTTCGGATCCTCAATAGCATATTACTAAAGCGACGGTTGGACGTCAGTGATAGAAATCAAGACCCTGATTCTAAGCGGCCTCGGATGACAGACTCTAGATTCCCTGGAAAGTGTCGTTGGTGTGGCCTGCCAGGACATCGACAGGCTGAATGCAGGAAGCGAAAGGATGACTCCAAATCATCGAAGTCTCATGATCCATCAAGTTCTACGAACAATCAAGACAAGCCGTCCATATCCTGCTACACGTGTGGAAAACCTGGTCACACATCTACAACTTGTCCGGAAAAGAAGAATGGAGGGAAGTCTGAAAGGAAGGAAGTCAACCTTTGCGACCATCAACTTTCTAGATCTACGTTAGAGACATCAGCTGGTGAGAGATTTCCATTTTTATTTGATAGCGGCTCATCTTGCTCCCTTTTGACTGAAAGTTTTCGCTACCGGTTTCAGGGTACTGTGCGTAATAACCTAGTTCATCTTATTGCTATCGGAGGTGATGACGTACAATCCACTTGCCAAAGGAGACGGGGATTTCTGGGCCTGATTGTAATAAGTTGAGGTATGGCTTAAAAAAAAGGTTACATTTATCTATTTCAAAGTGTGAAAAATCAACTCAATTTACAATCTGGAAAATGAGATATCCAATAATTAAGTTAGGGTTACGAAGTAATTGGAATATCGATTCAATTATAATCGATTACCGTTACAGAGTTCATACTATTTAGGAAAATGCTTTCACCAGATGATTAATTCAATTAAAATAATTAAATCTCTTACAATTAAAGTATTAAGAGTTTAAACTAATTAAATATCTACATAATTAAGATAAATCAATTCACGTTTACTAATCGATTATTGTATTTTTAACCTATGCTAACTCCACAGAGTACTTTTTGATAGACTGCTAACTCTGACTTTTAGGGTATATATGTTCTGTGGACTTGACATGCATGACATGACATCGACACTCGTTCCTCAATGAAACAGAAAAATAAATCTTGGAGAAATAATAGAAAAGTACCCTAGAGTATATTTTCATAGATGAGTTCTTTCAGGAGGAAATGCGGTCGGAGAGACTTTTGAAAAAGCCTTAGTGATCGTCTAGTGCGTGTACTTTTTGACTGTGTTTCCTCCCATACTTGTATTGATATTTTCCCCGACCCCTGCTTTCCTACGGAATTCTAATCTTCCTTCTTGTACGACCCTTGCCTTGCTACTATACCGGACACGGAGAATCCCGCATAAACGTTGAACTTGGACTTGTTATTTTGGATTCTACGAACGACCTACCGATTGGATATTGATTGACACATGGATCGTTGTGTAAATTGTGGCAACCATTTATTTTGACACCGCACACGATCAGTTTGAAAAAAAAAATGGGCCCCCCACAATCCTATGGCGACCAAAAGCCGCCATTTTTTCAATTTTAATGTAGCCAGCGACACTCACATGGTTAAGACGAATCATCGAAATCGGCTTACGCGTTTGGTCTCTAGAACGCTACAGAGGAACAAACATAAATACATACAAATATAAATACGTATACTGATAAACCCATTACCCTCCTTTGGCAGTCGGGTAAAAAATGACAATCGCACTTCAAAAATCTCGGCTGTTAAGTACAGATTATTACGTAACCTCACTTTTCCTAAATCTCTTTTACCTCGGCTCTCAGATTGCCAAAATCTGCAAAATTTTCAGTGATTGTTTTTTAATGTAGTAGCTATCAATTGACACCAATTTCATATTTTTACATCCAGGCCCAAAATTGTATGAAAGCGTATCCGTCTCCTTTTAAGTACCTACCGTAGAAATTGGAGATGCCTCAGTAGATCTTATGTTTCACATCGTTCCAGATACGGTAATTTCTGTGCCGATTATTGTAGGTAGGGATATCTTAGATAAAGGTTATAGTGTGACAATCGATAACGACAAAGTCTTATTTAATATCAAAGAGCGAACAAATTTTTGCGATACGAAATCGCCAGCATTTGATATCTCTTCAATCGATACTGACTTAGAAGGAGAAGATAAATTGTTGCTGTCAAAAATAATTAGCAAATATTCAGATTATTTCATAGACGGTATACCTACCAGGCGCGTTAATACAGGGCAATTGAGCATTAAATTGATAGATCCTCATAAAATAGTTCGAAGGTCACCCTATCGACTAGCACCTATAGAGAAGCAAATAGTCCGCGAAAAAATACAACTATTGTTAGATGCCGGTATCATTCGTGAGAGTTCCTCCCCTTTTGCGAGTCCGATACTCCTTGTAAAAAAAAAGGACAATACCGACAGAATGTGTGTAGATTATCGGGAACTGAACTCCAACACACAACCCGAACACTATCCCTTGCCTCGCATCGAGGAACAGATAGACCAGCTCAGTGGCGCCAACTACTTCTCCTCATTAGACATGGCTAGCGGATTTCATCAATTATTAATTCACCATGATTCAGTTGAGATGACTGCATTCGTTACTCCGGAGGGCCAATATGAGTATCTCGCGATGCCCTTCGGTTTACGCAATGCACCTTCTGTTTACCAGCGATGTATCACAAAAGCACTACAACACCTTAATGACAGGCCTCTCATCTATATGGACGATGTACTGTGTTATTCTTCCAATATTTCGCAGGGTTTGGACCGCCTAGATGAGGCCTTACAAGCCCTAACTGCAGCAGGTTTTTCATTTAACCTTCGGAAGTGCAAATTCATGAAACAAAAAGTAGACTATCTAGGTTATTCCTTACAGTCTGGGGAAATTAGACCCAATTCCCGTAAAATTCAGGCATTAGTTGAAGCACCTTCACCACGTACAGCTACGCAGGTTCGTCAGTTTCTCGGACTCGCCTCATATTTTAGGAAATTTATACCTGGGTTTAAAAATGTTGTTGGACCGTTATACCCCTTAACTAAACTAAAAGGACCTATTAATTGGACCGACAAACATGAAGATATCCGTAGTAAAGTGGTTAAAATATTAACTTCGGAACCAGTGTTAACGATTTTTAGTTAATCCTGAATTGCCGGTCGAGTTGCACACAGACGCGAGTGCCGAAGGTTATGGCGCGATCCTTATACAAAGAGTAAATAACTTACCCCATGTTGTGGAGTACTTTAGCCGGCGTACATCTGAGGTAGAATCTCGCTACCACTCGTACGAATTGGAGACCTTGGCTGTCGTACGAGCGGTAGAACATTCTCGGCATTATTTGTACGGCCGACATTTTGTAGTCTACACAAATTGCAATTCGCTCAAAGCATCAAAATCCAAGGTTGATCTGACGCCTCGCGTGCATCGTTGGTGGGCTTTCCTGCAAGCCTACGACTTTGAGATAATATATCGTGAAGGCCGTGGTATGGAACATGCTGACTTCTTTTCCCGTAACCTCCAGTCGGATGCTGGCGCGTCCTCGTCCCAAACCCCCACTACTAAACGTGTCCAGTTTGTTGAGTTACATCAAGGATGGCTCTCCGTTGAACAAAAACGCGATAGCGAAATCCAAGACTTGATCAGTAAACATAACACCGGTGACTTCCCGGAAACAGTAGCACATACCTACGATGTTAGGGATCCTGTATAGAAAGGTTGGGCGCAACAAAACAATCTCTTGGTTACCGGTCGTTCCACGCTCTCTGATTTGGACTCTTATCAACCACGTCCATAACGAAATTCAACACCTTGGTAGTGATAAGACGCTAGATAAACTCTACGAACAATACTGGTTTCCGCAAATGTCCAAATGCGTGCGTAAGTTTATTGATTCGTGCATAGTTTGCAAAGCGTCGAAGGGACCATCAGGCGCTCAACCCATTCAGTCACTCGATCCCAAAACTATCTGTGCCATGGCACACAATCCATATAGACTTTACCGGAAAGCTTAGTGGTAAGAGCGACCGGAAAGAGTATTGTTCGGTGATAATAGACGCGTTTACTAAGTATGTCCTGCTGGAGCACACAATATCACTAGATGCAAGTAGCGCGGTGCGAGCTCTAGAAAAGACTGTTTGTCTTTTTGGGGCCCCTACACGCGTTATTGCCGATCAGGGTCGATGCTATATTAGTAGTGAATTTAGAAACTTTTGCAAAAATTATAAAATTGATCTGCATTTTATTGCAACCGGCTCGAGCAGGGCTAACGGACAAGTTGAGCGAGTTATGCGAACACTAAAAAGCTTGCTCACGATAGTCGAAAACGACCCTAATAAGACATGGCGTGATGAGCTAGGCAATATACAACTAGCGCTCAATAGTACAAAATCGGCTGTTACTAAGTACTCACCTACGGAACTGATGTTTGGGATACGTGCAGAATCATTAGGTATGTCCCAGATATCTTCACATTCTAATGAGGGAAATAACCGTTTAGATTTAGAGTCCATTCGAGAAAGTGCGTCGGAAAATATTCAAAAGGCAGCTGCGGCGGATAGTCTTAGGTTTAACCGTGGTCGTGCTATCATTAAACCATTTGCTCAGGGTGATTTTGTTTTTATCAAGAATAGTGAACGAAATCAAACTAAACTAGATAGAAAGTTTAGGGGACCGTTCGTCATAACCTCCGTATTAGGAAATGATCGGTACGAACTAAAAAGTGTAAGTGGTTCACACCGCACTTATAAATACGCACACGAGAATTTGCGTGCAGTACCTCAGGGACATGCTGGGTTGCTTGAAGTCACTACCAGTTTGTTGAACGATGATGAGGCCGAGACGGCGCCGGAAGATGCGGAGCAATTACAATCTGGTAGTGATATTGAGCTACCACGAAGCCCAATTCAGGGAGGCGGTGACCTAAATACAAGAGATGAAAGATTGGGCACAGACTCAGACACTGTCTCGGCTAATCCACCGTCCCGTCCTTCATAATATGTCTCCGGTAGTTATTCGTCAAGATAACTTCGTCCATAATTGCATAGACAAAACCTTCGGTTTCCCCGAAGAGGTCACCAAAACGTAGCCAGGATACGGACGCTAAGAAATCTACACCGGGCTCATGAAGAGCCCGATAGAAGCGCCCGTGAAGCTCTTTGCTTTGCCATACCTTCTTGCGGTCATCGGTAGTAAGTACTACAGGTTTGCGCCAGTTCTCTTTAGCCATGGAAAGCGGGGTGAGTGATTTTAATTATTGTGAATGTGAAGACAATGTGGGTCATTTTATTTTTACTTTTTATTTTTTTATTATTTTCTTTGTTCTGTTAGTTTTTGTCATGGTCTGGCAGTTTGAGTAATTTATGTGGCCTACCCAAATGTCCTTTCTTTGGTATTGTTCGTCGAATCGTTGAGCTCCTTAAGTTTTGAGTTGAGCTGCACGAATTCTGACAAATGCGTGCACTGACTGGACAGGTCCACTCAATCTGTATGGTTCTTTCCTCAAAAGACCATCTCAGACATCGATCTACATGTTCTTCATATATCCTGACCAAGATTATGTCTGGACTTTAAAAGAGACTGTGACCTCTGAGTTTGTTTCGGCCTTTCTTCTCAGCGTAGTCAGATAGGGAACGCCGACCTCATCTAGTTTTTAAAAATATGATCGACGTGTAAAAGTGTTTGTGCAAACCTACTTACAGAAATAAAATCATTTATTATTTATTAGCTGTATGAGGAAGCGGACTGTTACAGTGAATTAGAATTATGTAATATTATGTATGACACAGACACTCAGCACCTACAGGATGAATTTGCTTGTTAGGGAATATGCTCTAAAGGAAATCTTTAGTAAATATGAGGCGCCCCTACAAGACCTGAGTAAGCGCATGCAGGAGGCTAATGAGCTGGCGGACCTGGTCAAGTATAATGCGGAGAAGTACGAGTCTCTGACAAATAACCTCTCTTTTATCTGTACCTGCTCCCAGGGACCGCAGCCTCAACCTATTACACCCACACTCAGTGGATCCCCCAGTAGGTAGCTGTATTAATGATGATAGTAACAGTATTTTGATTAACACTATGTATTTTATGTATTTTCTGACAAATTTGGTCAAGATTTTGGTAGAATATTTAATCAGTGTTCACAATAATATGTAATTAATCATTGTTTACCCGGTGCCAGTATTAGCTAATTAATTAGTAATATCAGATTGACAAAAATAAACCCTAGTTCAACTGTTATAGTTTAAATGGGATAGTTTAAATGTAAGAAAAAAGGACATAATTGAATGTGTCCATTTGATATTACATCTTAATGAAACCAATAATTGTAAATTTATTTTTTGTGCCTTGCCTTAAAAATATCATTGCTTATATCTATTATTTATCTCATGAGCAAAATAGGTATAATATATATAATTTAAATATGTTCATTTATAATGGGACTTGTCGTCACAGTGACGCTATTTTATATTTTGATTGTAATCAATTCATTACTGATTACAGACTGACAAATTATACTATGTATTTGCCACCTAGTTGTTAGAGACAATTTGATAATCTTTTAGCATACAATATACCCAGTGACTCTGGTACTTGTAGTGTACCATCGATTACTGTTAGTACTGTAGTGGTACTAACACTGCTTTTGATACGCCTTGTAGTTTAAACTATTAGGTGCGACAACGGGTCAGGCGCATATTATGTTGTATGTTGTACATCAAAATATGCAGGGTCTGTCCGGCAAAGAGCTAGAATTAAGTTTATTTATGGAGAACTATGATGTTCAGGTGTTATGTTTGACTGAACACTGGTTGAAAGAACATGAAGTAGTGTTTATCAATGATGATAACTTTACCGTACAGAGTGCATTTGAGAGAAAAAGTGCTATTCGCGGTGGCTCTTTAGTTCTTGTTGCAAACAAGTTGAAATGTAAACAACGTTTAGATTTAGTTAATCTTTCAATCGAGCGCACTGCAGGCCTACCACAAGCTCTTAAGGGGCTTACAGGACCTAAACGCAAAAAACGCAAGTTTTAGAAACAATAAAAGTAAATGATCGCCTACAGTAAAAAAAACCAAAAAAATATATGATATTCTTCAGGATAAATGCTAGGATGATAGTGTGTTGAAAACATAATACAACTTATTTGGTACGATAGAAAAAAATCATGAAGATACCTCTAAAAACTTTTTATTTACAACAAAATTCATACTAATATACATACAATCATTATGATTTTTTGTCAGATTATTCTACAAGCAACATACTAAAACTATAGTGTTTTAGTTTTTTTGTCCAAAGACTAGATTTTTCGTAAATCGATAATTGCTTCATATTTTGCAATAAATTACCAGCGTTGTGGCATCGCGCTTCTCTTTCTTTTTTATGCAGACCGACAAAGACCGCGCTTTAGGTCATGTAGTCCTCTTAACGCGATCCATTTTAGGACCTAAACTAAACTGGTGGCCTACCATGATCTAATTAAAAACGATTCAAAAGCAAGACATTTCAGTTTAGGTTCCTAAACTGCATCGCTCAAAGTCGTACCATACTCTCAACGGCATTTGGATCGTTAAAAGTGAATGAAAGATCGAAATTTGTCGCTGAACCGCGTTTGAAACGTTTTTGGTGAAAAAGAGACAACGCTATTATTATCAATTAGTTTGTTTCGCGCACACGTTCAGAAGCAAGTAACATTTTATTTGTTCTTAACTCAGTATCATTACTTTAAAGTTTAAAGTAAAAAAGACACAACAATTGTTTTTAAGATTCCACGTTAATGGGTAACTATTGTTATAATAATTCTTCGTCAAAGTACATAGTTGTTTATTTACCTTTTGTTATTTATTATACGAAAAAAATATTTTTATTTCGACGTAATAAAACAAATTAGGTTTCTGTGTCGAACGCACGAGAGTAAAAAAAGTTGTGTGACTTGTCATAGTGTGAGGCAGAATATTCCTCTCCCGTATTATTATCTTTGATTTTCCTCAAAAAACTCAAATACAAGTGTTCATCAGGTTAAAGAAAAACAAATGCGGTTAAAAAGGCATGTAAAACAGGTATTTTAGACTTTAAAAGAAATATTAAAGTGCACTTACATTGATTTTTGTAAAATTCCACTAAAATAGCACTAAAAAACTTTATTTTCTTCAATAATTCACCAAACGTTTCAGTTTATGTTAGGGAAATAGTAATTTTTATTGAATCTCTTATTTTGACAGTTAAGCGTTTCAGTTGAGCTGCTCTATGGAGGTCATGGTACCAAACAAGTATAAAATTAAATGAATGAAACCAAAACTTGCGACTCAGTTTGGGACAATAGCTGTCAGATGACACGGCCTAAATTGAATTGTTAAACTGACGTCATGGTACGAATTAGAAGAACAGTTCAGTTTAGTTCCTAAAATGGATCGCGTTAAGAGCTTGTGGTAGGCCTCCTGTTCTTCTAATTCGTACCATGACGTAATAATAAAAATAATCAAAAGTTTCCTACATTTTGACGAGTTATGTGAACATAAACGTAGGGACCAGCTGATTTTTTTTTTTGGCGATTTCATGTTTGGTCCCATAGTAAAAGTTGTTCTGAATAATAATAAGTACAATGACCCCTTAAGAGGTTATCCATTAATTACGACACACCCTGTATATACAGCTGCACTTTCTTTGTTTCTTCTGCAAAACAATCATCTAATAATTTTAATTTCGCGGGCTTCCTTTGCGCATCCACCTTAACCGAACTACAAAGAACAAGTCACAAAAAAACTTTTTTACAAAAAAAACATTCGACTTCCAAAAAAAAAAAACTACAAAGTGAAAAATAACTTCAATTTCGGAAGTCGGTGTCGTTGGTTCCACATATTCGTTTTTTTGACACCGACTTCCGAAATTAAAGTTATTTTTCACTTTGTAGTGTTTTTTTTTTGGAAGTCGGTTGTTTTTTTTGTAAAAAAGTTTTTATTTTTCGCTTTTTAGTTGTACCTACCCCATAATACAAATTCATATAAATAATAATAATATAATAAAATTCAATAATAATAATATAATTCATATATATTCATATATGTGAATATTAGTGACAGGAAGATAAACATCATCAATATAAACTAAGTGGAAAACAATCGTATTGTTGAAGCTAATTCCAAAACTACCCAAGCAAAGTTCATAAAATTTATATGGGACCACCTCTGAAGCATACCTTATTCATTAATTAGACTAGATGCTGATAATCCTGGCTGCAGCATCAGGCCAAACTCATGTCAACATTGCATTGAACTTAAAATTTAGTCCTGTTTAAAATGAGCCCAAACACGACTACGGTGCTGTAATTTCAAGGTTTGTACTTTTTCTGATGCTCCTGGCTTCAGCATCAGGTCTCTATGTACTTCGGTGTTCCTCATTAACAGTACGTTTATCCACACATCGAGCCCTTTTCAATGAGCCTAAACACGATATATCTGCTGTTAGTTGTCGAGGAGTTAGGTACTCTGCAGACTAAACTGACTGCAGCATCAGGTCATGACTTGATGATCATGAGACCAAATGTGGCAAATGCCCTATCAAACATCAAAACAATTTACTAAAACAGTCCTTGCCTGTTCGAGTAACTTCTTACTGTTAAGGAGTTGTACTTTCCATCATCAGCCCAGCTACCTGAGATGGTGACAACCATACGCAAATACACAAGATACTTCATAAAATATGCGAAAAACAATAAGTAAGCCTATAAAATTTGAGGGTTGCCCTCGATTTCTCTAAGATTCCATCATCAGATCCTAACTTGGTGACAGTGGGACCACCTCAGAACTATCTACTTTCGAACAAAAAAAGAATTTTGAAAATCCGTCGACAATTGGCGGAGTATTCGATGAACAAACATACAAAAAAAACATACAAACAGCCGAACATAGTACCTCCTCCTTTTTGTGAAGTCGGTAAAAAAGAAACAATAGTAGGTACCTAGTTCTCTCGTCGTCTAAAGTTGATAAGAATCTACTTTATTACATTCATACTTACATTAAAGTTCAGTCGGCTCTCAGTCTATATCTCTCAGTCTATCTTCAATATAAAAAATTCAAATTATTTTGAGCGCAAGTTAAAATGACTTCTAATAGAATGCTTGCTAAGTGCAAACTTGATTCCAGTATTGTAACGCGCGGAACGGCAACGCCGCTCCTTACCTCCTCCAAAACAATAAATAATTGATATTTTTGGCGCGGAAACTGTTTTTTTGGCTTGTTATTTAGAAACTACAAGACCTAGAGATTTGAAAATTTTGCTGCCTATGGCAGCTATTATGCCTTAATTTTTGAGCTATAATACATAATCATATCTTCTTTCGTTCGGGAGACATGACATGAGCAGCTGGGGTGCCATCACTCCAGCTTACACATATTTGTCGGTTTAATAACTCATAGAGTATTTTGACCAGAGATTTGAAAATTTTGCTGCCAATGGCAGCTAATATGGCCTATTTTTTGAGCTATAATACATAATCATAATTATCTTCTTTCGTTGGGAAAATATGACATGAGCAGCTGGGGTGACGTCACTGCAGCTTACACACACGTATTTTGATCGTAGTTTCAACACTTTTTAAGTATTATCGTTCAGTTTTTTCCTTCCTTGTGCAGCTATTATGCCTTATTTTTCTGACTATATTCCAAAACTCTAACCTCACCGGTTTGCCTTGTATTGAATGAGGAAGCTAGATCATTCCGCCTCTTGTTACTGTTGTCGGCATTATAGGCAAGCATGGTGTGCTGTTTTAATACTAAGAGCATAATGAAAAGCTGGCGAACGGTTAGTACTTTGCAGGATTTATATAGCAGATATTTTGTCTTGTCAGCATTTAATGTTAGTAAATTGCTTTGAAACTAATTAGTCACAGAAACCTAGTCGAGCAATCTCAAACAGTTCGCTACTGGTTTTAGCGCTAAATATTAATGCCGTGTCGTCTGTATATGATATTATTTTGCCGTCTTTAATATTTCGATTACACAAGTCGTTAATATAAATAAGAAAGAGGGTGGGGCCCAGAATACTCCCCTAAGGAACACCAAAACCAGTATTTTTCTGCTCATCGCTCGTGATATTATCTATTCTAACACATTGGTACCGGTGGTCTAAATAGTCAGTAAAAAGTTTCAGCGGCGTTCCCCTTATTCTTATGATCTCTAATTTGTTCAGAAGAACAAAAACTGACACCGTGTCGAAGGCCTTGGCTAAATCTAGAAAGACTCCCAGGGTCTGGTTTCCTTTGCCGAATGTTGTTGAACTGTCAAAATGAAAGCCATTGCTACTGATAGTGTGTTACGCAACTATCCCATATAGTGAAAAGTGAAGAGAATAACACTATTTGAATATAACATTATTTTGTGTGGCCGGCCATGCGGCACTTTCATAATCCTTCTTTGACGTGTATGGGGAGTGCTACCCCTAATTATATTTTTCGAAGTTTCAATACACCATTAGACTGCTAATGGTGTATGGTGTAGTATTCTGTGCACCGACACAGAATACTTATTCACCTTCCGATTTAATGGACATAGTGCTAATCGTCTCCGAGTAAAATGGCCGTATCACATCCGGATAGACGGACATGACAAAATGACGAGGGTTCCGATTGTGTCATTTAGCTAAAAATATGTGTATGTGTATTTGGTCGGTTCCTACTGCGAGAAACCCTGGAAGCTGGGAGAGAGGGAGGATAGCGGGATACAAGCGATTGATTATTAATTTCTCATTGCCGATACTCTGTCGCAAAGAATGGTTATGAGTTTAACTTCAAACAAACTTTTCTAAAACTTGTTTGCATTTTAAACTACCTTACTTGATGAATTTTACAGTTTTTGGTTCAAACCAACAGTATTATTGTCCACCAGGAGAACTTGCACTCGAGCAGTATGTGCTCGCCTCCCGGGTCAGCCGGTCACACACTCACAGTGCCGCTTGTTGCAGTCTTCATGGCGGTGGCGGCGCCGAACCTGGGCGCTTTCATGGGGCTGATGGGCGCGCTGTGTCTCACGATGGTGGCCATCTTGTTTCCCGCCGTGATGGACATATGCGTCTACTACCCAAATAAATACGGAAAATACAACTATAAGTTGCTAATAGATATCTTCATCATTATCTTCGGCCTCATCTGTTGCTGCTCCGGAGTTTATACCAGCTTACTAGAAATGTACGAATCTTAAGTTTTTAGAGATTTTAATGTATTGGACTAACATGTATGCGTTTATCTTTTTATATGTTTGAATAAAGCAGTATAAGACTCACATTTTAAACATTTTATTTGTTTACCTACTCGTCAAATATTTTAATCATCTTACTGTGCGTATTGCAGTAAATACTGTATATTAGTTTTTCGCCATTCATCCTTCTTGAAGTTTATATTCAACCTCATTTATAATATGAGGCCTAACCAGAAACTTTATTTTTCATAATTTTTAAATTATGAATTTCATATACTTGCGTTCCCATTGAGGGTCCACATTTGAATTTTGAGCTTTTGAATGCGTCAGCCTTTAGTAAAAGTTCTCAAACAATAATTGTAAATTCAGCCATTAATTTGCAAAAGTAGCCACTCAAAAATTACAATCGGTTAAAGGTGGTCCCTCAATCGTGACTGACTGACATCCTTATCTCAAAACCTAGTTAAAATTTACAACTGCTATAAATGACTACTTTTAGTAAAAGATTTGTAAAAGTAATTTATTGAATATCAACCGATTCTGTTCACATAATAAAAAGAACTAGCATGCGGAAGGTGGTCCCTCAATCGATCACCATAAGTTCACCAAGAGTGGATACCACAATGGAATTTGAAATTCACATATTATGGGTCTAGCGTTAGTAAAAGTACTGGAACGATTGTAAATTCAACCTCTAGTTTGTAAAGCAAGCCATCCAAAAGTTACAATCGATTTAAGGTGGTCCCTCAATTGAAACGTTTATCATAAGAAAGCTCAATTTACGTAGCATTCATAAGTTAAATAGACGAATGCTACAGCCTATCCTTTAGTAATTTTTTTTTACTAACGATTACATTACTAAACAGTATCAAACAATGTACCGTTTTATTGCAAATAATAATCAAATTCCTGGGAAGAAAACTAAGATAGAGGTGACCACACAGCAGGATTTTTTTGAATAAGTAAAAACTAGTGTGTTTGTTGATATTAATTTTTATTAATATTTGACATCACTTAGCTAATTAAAAACACAAAGAAAATAATGCTTATAATAAAAAAAAAAACTAAAAACTTAGTCCACCATCTTAAAAAGTCCGCCATATTGGATTTAGAGTATCGATTTCTGATGATGATTTCTGCAAAGATTTATGGTTTTTTTAGTAGTTAAATAGCGAGCCAAACAAAAAGTAATATTTCTAATGGAGTTCGTTTAGTTATGGTGTGTTTATTTGTTTGTAATAATTTTTCAATAAGACAATTGCATTTTTGCAATAAAATTTCATTTCTTTAATACCTTAGATGAAGTTTTTTTTTGCCTTAACTAATTTACCACAATAATTTTACGTAAGTGATCAAATCTAGACTGGTATTCATACTCGGTATACTCCAACCTTTATAATTTTGCACTACCATTTAGTCACTTTTTACGTCACGGTGACGTAAACTACTGCGACGCTTTTACGTGACTGTCGCGTAAACTTTTGCGTCACTACTGCGTCATTTTTGCCAAAATTCGCGGCCTGACCCCCGTACATACATTGCATTACGTTTTGTATTTTATTAGTAGGTACGTATACTGCGTCTGAGATAAGAATAGAAAGGTCAATGACCTCCATTTGTCAACTGTCATTTGAAAATTACGTTTAGAAAAAATCTACCTACTTACTACTACTAAAAAAATATGAATCATTTAAAAATAAAACACCTATAAGATTTTTTTATTTACTTATTATTAGTTCAGAAGTATTTTTAACAAAAGATGCTTAAACATTAAAAAGCATTTTTTTTGCATTGCCATTCTTTGGCAAAAGAACGACCCATATAGTGTACTACAAATACGTACTGCACTGACATCTTTATCGAAAGAGGCAGCCCTGGCAACTCACAATAACCACGCGGCGGGCGCGCAGCTACAATGCAAAACTCACTTTACGCTTGTAAGGGTAGGTACATTTTCGTTCGCAGCGTCTAGCGACTCGAAGGTCGCTGTATTGAACATTTTGTATGTAGTTATTTATATGGTAAATATGTAGTGCAGGGTAAAATTTCGTTAGTTTTTTTTTTATTATAAGCATTATTTTCTTTGTGTTTTTAATTAGCTAAGTGATGTCAAATATTAATAAAAATTAATATCAACAAACACACTAGTTTTTACTTATTCAAAAAAATCCTGCTGTGTGGTCACCTCTATCTTAGTTTTCTTCCCAGGAATTTGATTATTATTTGCAATAAAACGGTACATTGTTTGATACTGTTTAGTAATGTAATCGTTAGTAAAAAAAAATTACTAAAGGATAGGCTGTAGCATTCGTCTATTTAACTTATGAATGCTACGTAAATTGAGCTTTCTTATGATAAACGTTTCAATTGAAGGACCACCTTCAATCGATTGTAACTTTTGAATGGCTTGTTTTACAAACTAGAGGTTGAATTTACAATCGTTCCAGTACTTTTACTAACGCTAGACCCATATGTGAATTTCAAATTCCATTGTGGTATCCACTCTTGGTGAACTTATGGTGATCGATTGAGGGACCACCTTCCGCGTGCTAGTTCTTTTTATTATGTAAACAGAATCGGTTGATATTCAATAAATTACTTTTACAAATCTTTTACTAAAAGTAGTCATTTATAGCAGTTGTAAATTTTAACTAGGTTTTGAGATAGGGATGTCAGTCAGTCACGATTGAGGGACCACCTTTAACCGATTGTAACTTTTGAGTGGCTACTTTTACAAATTAATGGCTGAATTTACAATTGTTTGAGAACTTTTACTAAAGGCTGACGCATTCAAAAGCTCAAAATTCAAATGTGGACCCTCAATGGGAACGCAAGTATTTCATATGTAGATTTTTTCTGTAAAACAGGTGACTGGTTGAAATATGGTGACGGAGGAGAGATAATTTTTTTTGAGAACGAACACCTAAAGTTTACAGTAAATAAACGATAAATCATAGAATTAATAGGCTCTAAACGATAAATATATATAAATAGTTTTTGTAATGAAGTGATTATAATTGTTCATTAAATCGTGGTTTCTCCGCAAAGTCAACGATGTTGAGACTTCCGATTGTTAAAACGCTTGTGTCACCAAACGATTATAAATCTGGTTTATTTAAAGAAATATATCTTGATTTGTAATAGGTAACATTAGGTAATATAAACATTGTTCCAATAAAGTTTATTTAGCTGGCAACATTCAAGTAGAATTAAAATGATTGTAAATAGATAAATAAAAGATTATTCCATTTTTAATTCAGCTGGTAACATTTATGTACATTTGTGTTTATTTTAGGCCAGTAAATTAAATGTAAATAGAAAAAGAAAAGATTATTCCATAATTGATTCAGCTGACAGCATTTTCGTTCGTTGCTTATTGTAAACAAAAGAAAAAAAAAACAAAATAACAATAGACGGAGTCGTTTTTATGAAGTAAGTGGGTTCGCGCCTTTTTATGAAACAAAATGTAAAACTATCGCTGTTATTTTTGAGTGAAGTAGATGTATTGTGAATTGTACTGTAGTTGCAGTGCAATAAACTAATTATCCGTAATACGTGGACTTATTTTTATAAGTGATTAACAAATCCGAAGCGGGATCGCTACGCGCCGTTCTCGGTCAGATACAAAGGTTTGAAATTTTTTTTTTTTTTGGCGGTTACTGAATAAACTCATTGGAACGTGATAGACTATTACGATCAAGAACGCGACGTACATCGCGTTCGCATAGTAGTTCGGTGTTTCCTGTGCAATCACGAATGAAATCCCGAGGTCGACACCACAGAAGACCTAGCCGGACATGTGTTGCAAAACGACAAACACGTTCTGGGTCACGCAAGTCTCGTTCTCGCATTCGACGCAAGGATCGACAGCATCGTGGTACGTCACGTAAACATACTTCGCGATTGCAATATTCTCGAAGTCCGTCACGCAGTCCGAATAATTCGATGCGAAGCTGCTCTCGAGGAGAGGAGTTTAGCAAAAACCGACGTTGCAGACATAAAAGATTGCACCGCTCGCGAGAAATTACTGTTGTGTCTCAGTCTGCTGATACTGGTGCACGTTTGACTGGTGAATCGCGATGTATGAAGGGTCATTTGACGAAGGATCGTCGCAGCATCAGGCCAGTACAACAACCTTATACGCCGCCGACTAAAGTCGCTGAAGTATGCACATCGTGCACACCGATGAACAGCAGTTCTCAGAATATTAATGTTGATTTTTTAGAGACTCTCAATAAAACATTACAAGCCATAGCAACTGTAAATCCTCATCAGGAGAAAAATAAATATACACCTATTAATGTAGTACCCGAATTTGACCCCAAAGTTAAAAATCAAACAATTCTTACTTGGCTAAAAAAAAGTTAATGAATGTGCTGATATTTACCGTTGGGATAGTAAACAAACTGCTCATTACGCTCTTCCAAAACTTTTGAATACTGCTAAACGTTGGTATGAGGGTCAGTCCTCTGTTATGCACTCGTGGGACATATGGCAGGAAAAACTTAAGGCAGCTTTTCCTACCACTGAAAATTATGCACATTTGTTAACTGAAATGCTTAACTTGGAAGCTAAATTTGGAGACGATTTAGAGGAATATTATTATGAAAAATTGGTACCTTTGAATCGTTGTCATATAGCAGAAAAATATGCTATTGACTAGATTGTGTATGGGATAGAGAGGATAGGGCGGTCCGTTACGGCGCAGAGGCTGTAGGGTTTGATAATGTTGATAAGTTGTTGGGGTTTTTAAGAAATGTGAAGCATGAACGTATTGAACGAAATGCTGACAAGATAATTGTGAAAACTGTATCAGATTTATCGCGATGTGAATTCAAAGGCGATGTCATCAGTAGGGTTATAAAATGTTTTAACTGTCACGAAGTCGGACACATCGTTGCTAACTGTCAAAACCCAATAGTTAAATGTCAAAAATGCATGGGAGTAGGTCATGATGATCCTATCTGTACAAGAGAGATTAGAAAAGATAGGATCGAGTTTATTTGACTAAGTAAATGAAAACAAATTAACACTGATGAAAAATTTTAAAGAGCTTACAAACATTACATTTGTTGATTTAAATATTGGCACCATAAATGATAGTCAAAAAGAAAACTTAAAACAACTAATTGACGAATTTCGTGATTATTTTGCGACGAATATGTCGGAATTCGGTCACACTACCGTAACAGCTATGGATATTCAATAAACTATAATAGTTACACAGACACACACTTAGTCACACAGAACGCAACGAGGTGAGACTCAAAGTGTAGATAGTAAGTAAGAAACTGTTGTCAAAGTTATCAGTAGCTCTACCATGAGTTTGCAAAGCCAAAACTCGCTAGCATCTCCGTAAATAATATGTATGAAATATTGTACAGCGCCCCTAGCGGTCACAGAAATAATTAAAATCCGTACCATGAGCACTATAGATTTCGATAGGTAAGAAACCTAACGTAATCTATTCGATAGTCACTAACGTTTTTCAGCTGTCGCTATACAAAACGGCACCATGAGTCACAAATTTGACAGACGCTATCGAAAAATACGCTTACGATAGTAGTTACCTAGCTCACTAGCATTTTGACGTCCATTCCCGTTGTCCCCATTAACGCTGTCCCCATTATGGGGACAACGGGAAGTCATAAAATATCCTTCCTGTTGTCCCCATTGATGATTTCACGTTATGGGGACAACGGGAAGTCATAAAATACCCTTCCCGTTGTCCCCATTGATGCTTTCACGTTATGGGGACAACGGGAAGTTATAAAATATCCTTCCCGTTGTCCCCATTGACGTAGGCATAGTTTACATAGATACAAATGAAACAAATTATTTAAACATAATAGGTTTTTTAATTAAACGTGAAAACGAAACGCTAAACATATGTTTCACACGTGACGTGTGAAACATATGTTTACATTAAAATTATATACGTTTTTGAGTATTTTGAGTCAAAATTATGCCTGGAACAGCTTATTTAGCATGGAATATGCTTTGATTATATAATGTCTAGATAGAGCGTCGCCCTACAATCAAAACAAAGAAAACGAGGCAACAATTTCAAACATGTGTGCGTGCGGGCGGTGTTTTACACTGTGCATCTATGTCTCTGTGTGCGTGAATAATGATACCAGCTACTACAATTCTCCCATAAATCACATATTAAAAAAATTGACTATACAAATAATATAAGTAAGTTTTAGGTGTATGTTTGTAGTATTATTCAGTTTTAGTAGTGACTTTATTTACTTGTATTTATAAATAAAAAACACTATTTAATTGAATTAGAGTTGTGTGTGTGAATGTTGTGTTATATTAAATCAGCTAAGTTAATTCAATTAGAATATTTAACTTTTTAGGCAGTTTGTATTTGGAAATTTCAAATGAAAGATCACAAATGATAATACGAATGGAATAAATTAATCTTATTAAAATTACTCTTGGCACCTTTGAAATCAGTTTATTGGACCCAATGCAACAATAATCATTAAAATGGGCTCATAAACAAAAAAGTTATACGCGAACATTATATTATTATAAAAAAGTACAGACGAATTGAAAAACTTCACCATTTTTGAAATCGAATAATAAAAGTACATCAACTAAATAATATAAACGTAACCATAAAGCAACGAATATACCCACAAAAAAGGACGTTAAGTTGGGAGAATGGAAAAAAGAAACTGGCAACACTGATAAAATATGGCGTAATAGGGCGTAATTTGGTAAATATAAAAACAAAAAACAAATACGTAGTCTTTTTGGTTACTTACTGATGATATGTGATGTGTTTGGTGTTTTTTTACCCTTCCTTTATAATTTTGGCACAGTTTAATAGCACATACCGTCATTTTATCGCTGTTATTTGTTTATTACTTAGCGCGCGTAATACGTAGTGACACCAAAGCGGTACGATCGGCACTAATCGGCGGGTAAGTACTTACAGTCCAACAGTTGGCTGGTATTTTTTGACACGTTTGCGCGCAATTGATGCTCTATCTAGACATTATATAATCAAAGGGAATATGTTAACGGCCACTGAATTTGAAGACCAACGACGTAAACAACGTGAATTTCAAGTCAAAATGAAACTTCTAGCTTACCAATGGGCAGGACATTACGCAGCTAGCTAGGAGGCTTCCTGTGATGAATATTAACTTAAATTTAAATAAAAGACATTTTACTTAAACAACCATTTTATTTATTGTATTAAAATATGGGAAACATACAGCATTTATAACAAAATAAGGAACACAAATGTTGGCTGAGCTTGCTTTCAATGAAAGTATTTATATCATTGTAACACAGTGGTTTAATAAAGTAATATATATATTTTATAATGAATATAAAATAAACTCGTCTTTATTACAAATATAAGATGACATAACAGAACAGTTGCTAGGCAACAACATATGAAGACTATTCCTAGAACAGTGCATTATAACCTTCATGGTTCAACACCCCCACTTAATCCACTATGTTGTGAGCAGAACACATGTTTCTGCTTACCAACTCCCTTAGTCATCATATCAGCAGGCATAAGGGTAGTCTCACAATATTCAACACAAATAACCCTTTGCTCTGCTAGCTCTCTAACGAAATGATATCTTATATTTATGTGTTTGGAACGTTTTCCAATAGCAGGAGAATAAACTAGCTTACTGGCACTTTGACTATCACTAAAAATAGTAACACTAGTGTTAGGTATAGCCAGTCAGTTCACAATATAATCCATTAACTGATATCACTTCGTTAGCGGCCTCACAGATTGCGATGTACTCAGATTCAGCAGTACTTAACGCAACACAACGCTGTTTTAAAGACTGCCAAGACACCGCAGCACCACCGAAAATAAGGGTATAACCAGAGAAAGATTTCCCATCAGGCCCATTTCCCCAATCTGCATCTGCATAGGCAACCAAAGGCTTATTACATTTTTTGTAACACAACGATAGTTCCGCTGTCCCCTTTAAATACCTAAGCACACGTTTCAGTGGCGCCATGTGAGTAGAATCGTTGCAGTTATTAAATTGACTCAGCATCGTAACTGCATACGATATATCAGGTCTTGTACAACATGCCAGGTACATTAGTGAACCGATAATTTCCTGATATCGAGTATTGTCGTTCTTTTCACCAGATTTCAGGCGAAGGTTCACTTCAACTGGCGTACTAACTTGTTTGCAGTCCGACATTCCATATTTCTCTAAGATTTTTGAAATGTATTTCTTTTGAGACAAATGGATTTCATTAGCACTCTTCCGCTCAATCCGGACTCCAAGACATTCTCTTGCCTCACCCAAATCCTTTATTTTGAAGGATCTGCCAATCTGAAATTTCACCGTACTGGCTTCTACAGCTCTATTTGTAAATATATAAAAATCATCCACGTACAGAGCTATTACAGTGAATATTTCATTGTGAATCTTTGTGTAGACACACTGGTCATATTTAGACCTAGAAAAACCCATCTTTATTATATGGTCATGAATCTTTTGGTTCCAACACCTGGCAGCTTGTTTCAGGCCATATATGGCTTTCTTCAATTTGCAAACCTTGCCTTCACTCCCCTCTTGAACAAAAGATTGCGGCTGTTCCATATAAATTTCTTCACGCAAATCTCCATTTAGAAAATCGGCGGTAACGTCAACATGATGAACGCTCAGGGTCTTCTCAACTGCCAGTGCTAGTAGAAGACGAATCGACGACATTTTGACTACCGGTGCAAATGTTTCAAAATAGTCTTCACCAGGTTTTTGCGAATAACCCTTAGCAACCAGCCTGGCCTTATGGCGCTGGGTGCTGCCATCCGCTCCAATCTTTAACTTGAAGACCCATTTTGTTTTAATAACATTAGCGTCTAACGGTCGATCAACTAATTCCCAGGTTCCATTCACCTTCAAGGAATTGAACTCGTCCTTCATCGCTTCCAACCAAAACTTCTTGTCAGAACGCTCCATAGCATCCTTAACAGAAATAGGATCAGGATCTTCTGACACATGGAAATTATACACCATATCTTTTTCCCGCTTCGGAACCCTATTTCGAGCAGGGTAACGTCTCGAACTTTGCAAATCCTCTGTCGTAGGATTGTCTACGTCAACAGAGTCGTAAAAATTCTCTCCAGAATCCGATCTTGTCAGTGAACTAGCCCTCGCTGTACTAGATGCACTTCCAGATTCCTCTTCATTCGAACTAGCCACCGGAACCCCCACTGCAACAGGACCAGCAATCCTTGGTATCTCTGGTTGAGTAGTGGAACGACTAACTCCTGGAATGTCATACTGTAAATTTATGACCACAGCATCTTTATTAGAAACAGGAACAACAGCTTCTTGTTTTTCTTTAATAATCATGGGAACATTTTCCATAAAAGTAGCATCTCGAGCGATGACAATCCTCGTTGGATCATCCTTCTTTATAAATCGGTACGCCTTCGAATTGGTCGAATACCCAGTCATTATCATTTGAATCGTTTTTGGATCAAACTTCTTGCGACTATGATCCTTTACCAGAACCTGAGCTCTACATCCGAATATTTTCAGATTCGATAGATCGACTCTCTCTCCTGTAAAAACCTCCTCTGGGACTTTGTCCTTGAGGGCCATTGTTGGAGATCGGTTCTTCAGGTACACGGCACAACCAACAGCTTCGCCCCAGAATCTCTTATCCAAACCAGCCTCATGCACCATACATCTAGCCTTCTCAGTTATTGTGCGGATAGTTCTCTCCGCCACTCCATTCTGTTGAGGAGTGTAAGATACTGATCTCTGGTGTTGGATCCCATGTTTCTTCAGGAAACCTTGAAATTCTCCATGGGTAAATTCAGTGCCATTATCGCTACGAAATTTCTTTATTTTCTTTCCCGTCTGATTTTCGACTAGTGCCTTGAATTCCACGAATTTAGCTAAAACTTCGGTCTTGGATTTCAACAAATAGCCAAATGTTTTTCGGCTGAAGTCATCCACAAAAATCAGGTAGTACCTGTTACCGCCCCAGGATTCCACTTCCATAGGGCCCGCTAAATCCGAATGCACGAGTTCAAGAAAGTCTTGCTCTCTTACTTTTACCTATTGGAAACATTTTGACGCACTCCTTCCCTTTACAGCAACCTTCACAAGGTTCCGTGCTCACCTCTTTAAAAGTCAGACCATCTGCCAAACTTTTTAACCTCACCATCAGAGCTCCACTCAGGTGACCTAGTCTTCTGTGCCACAAATCAAACCTATCACGAGAAGATTCTTCTGGAGGACACGTCAGAACCATTGCTGCTTCTTTACCTAAAACATATAACCCCTGTTTCAGTGGTGCTGTCAATACTGGCTTTCCAATTACTTTTACCTTGTAATCCTTTTGGTAAACCTTACAACAAGTCTCATCAAAAACAACAGTGCAACCCTTAGCACACATTTTACTAACCGACAGCAAGTTTGTCGTCAAACCTGGAAGCATAAGTACATCTTCGAACCTCACAGAGCGCCCCATGACATACACATCCCCTTGTTCACTAGATACAATTTTATTATTGTTTGCGGTCGTCACTAGCTTAGAACTAGTGGACTGTCTATCTTCTAGAATATGCACGTCAGACGTCATGTGTGATGTAGCTCCGGAATCTACGACCCAATGGCCCTCACCAACCGTCATAGATAGAGCGGCCATTAGACCCGAGGTCTCCTTACTGCCCTTGTTGTTTTCAGACTTGTCTCCTGTCTTACGACGTTGACACTGCCATTTATAATGCCCTTTCTTCTTACACAAATGGCATATAACACCCTTTTTGGAGTTTGACATCAGTGCCGTTGCCGTGTCATCTTCAGCTTAAGGTTGTGTGAATATGTCCATCTCTATCAATGATGCGGACGTATACAACTGCGGCGTATGCTAGATTGGACGCATCTGAAAAGCCATGCAATTCTAGCACCTTGTTCTCCTTGCTAGAGTTGATCCAACGAGGCAGACGAAACTTAATAAGGTTACAAAGGTTCTTCCGGAAGTCAAGCCACTCTGTCAGCAATGGTGCAGGTAGTTCTGCATCCCATTCGATCCCAGTCATCCATATTCGCTGAATAAACACCTTCGCAGTGATGATTGTCGGTGCTAACCATCCAAGGGGATCGAATAGTCGCGCTATGTCCGAAATAACCTTACGTTTTGTCACTGGTAAATCTGGATCCTTAAGCTGAATAGTATAAACGAACTCGTCATTGTCTTTGTCCCACGATAAACCTAATATTTTTGAAATTGCATCTGTTTTTAGTTCCATGTTCCCTTGTGTTCGTGATATTTGTTCATCTTCTCCAATTAATCTTAATAATTCTCTGTTGTTACTAGCCCACTTTTGGAGCTGGAACCCACCACGTTTAAGCAACTCAAATGTCTGCTTAAATATTTCTACTCCTTCTTCTATGGTTTGACATCCTGTCATTAGGTCATCCATATAGAAATTGGAAACAACACGGTTCTTTGCTAAAGGAAATTCAGCGCCTTCGTCCTGAGCCAACTGCTGCAATGATCTTACTGCTAGATAAGGCGCCGATGATGTTCCAAACGTTACTCGCAAATGACGTAACACCTGAATTTCGTCATCTGGATTTTCACGCCATAACATACGCTGAAAATCTGTGTGATCATCGCATACTTTAATCTGTCTGTACATCTTGACGATGTCTGCTACCAGACAGATAGGTTCATAACGCCAACGCATGATAATATGACGAAGTTCAGGTTGGACAGGAGGCCCCACCATTAGATCGTGATTAAGAGATACCCCGTTGCTGCCTACACATGATGCATCAAATACGATGCGCAACTTCGTTGTACTTTTATCGTTACGGATGACGGCATGATGAGGCAAGTACACAGAACCTTCCTTGTCCTTATCCTGTACTATATCCATATGCTTAAGAGCGATATACTCATTTAGAACAGCTGAATACTGAGCTTTGAACTCGGGATTCCTTAGAAATCGCTTTTCTAGGGTTAAAAATCGATTGAGAGCAATATCTTTCGATGCACCATATTTACAAGCAGGATCGCTTGACCTGAAAGGCATATGCACAATATAGCGACCAGATTCGTCTCGTTTAGTCGTGGCCTTATATATATCTTAGCACTTCTGTTCTTCTGGGGTCAAGTAAACCTTATCGTAATCGCCCTTGGGCTCAGATTCTAGTTCCCATTTTTTAAGGAGTGTATTCTCATCTGTATGAGTAGAATGCAATGTGACTACGGCATTGTGGCATGTCTCGCTTTGGTTGATTTCACCTACTTGACCAGACAAGATCCATCCTAGTCTAGTACTTTGTGCGATGAGCTGACCAGGTGGACCTCTGACTAAACCTTCTAACAAGATCTGGCCATACACTTCGGCACCTAAAAGCAAATCAATCTTGTTCGGAGTATCGAACGAAGGATCTGCTAAAGCCAAAGACGAGATTGTGGTCAAAACGTTTGCCCTATAGAGGTATGAGGAACAGGGTGTAAAGTTCACTCATACTCATAAAAAGTCCCTGTTGGCATGTTGTTAGTGTCGCCACAGCCCTAACCTTGCTTTCCGGTAAAATAGTCGTTAGTTTCTTTAGAACATAAGCTTTAACAGTAATAATAAAACTAGGTTCGACGCGTGATTTAACCTTTAATGAGAACCATCGAATTTAATGAAATCATCGATTGGCCTTGATCACCACCTATACCTGAAATTGAACCTTTAGTTGGTAATCTTTTGAGACCTAAGAGCTGGACTGCGGACTCCGTCACAAAGGAAGCCTGAGACCCCTGGTCTAATAGGGATCTTAATACTATAGCAGTACCGCTCTTTGATTCCGCTTCAATAAGCGCAGTGGCCAATAATATTTGGCTATGACTATTAGCAAAACAACTTACTATATTAGTGGAATTACTCTGGGTTGAAGTGGTATCAGCAGAAACGCTGCTTTCTGCAACTTGATCAGATTTGTTACTATCAACATCTGATTTGGAGATATTCTTGAGATGGAGAAGACTATGATGCTTCTTTTTACATATATGACATCTGGTGGACTGGCGGCATGCATATACGGAGTGATTTACTCCTAGACAGTTGTAGCATAAACCATTGGTTTGGACAAAATTACGACGCTTATCCATATCGAGCCCGGCGAACTTTTTACAATTAGCAAGCTTGTGATTATCTTGACAACAAATACACGATGTAGTTGACACATGGAGCGATTTGACTGGCACGTTACGATTGGACTGATGACGTTGACCTTTATTGTCTGAAAATTCCAAAGACCGAAATCTTGGTTCAAGGAAAGATTTGAATTGATTCATTGTAGGCAAGTCATCTGAACAATCTCTTATTATCAATTCCCATTGTTTACGTGACTCAATGTCAAGTTTTAAACTCAATATATAAATAAGTATAATATCCCAATGCTCAACCATTATGCCTAAATTTTCCAAAGCATGTAAACATTCGTTAGAAGTATCTAATAACTCCTTGACTGCGCTGGAGGATTCGGTTACAATATTTTTTTGACTCATAAAACGTTTAATTATACAATTCGCTAAATATTTTTTATTATTGTATCGATCCTCTAATTTTGTCCAACAGGTTGCATAATTAGTACTTGTGATAGGAATGTGCCGTAAAAGGCCTTCAGCCTCTCCAGACAAATGCGATTTCAAATAATGCAATTTCTGAACATCGTCTAGTAGGCCATTATTGTGTATTAATGATTTAAATAAATCTCTAAAACTAATCCACTCAGAATAACTTCCGGTAAACGTAGGCAACTCAATCTTTGGCAATTTTACAGAACATACCTCTTTCGAACCCTTCGCAGAAGATCTATCTGAACATACCATTTTCTTCAATGCTTCTTTCAACTCTGCTTTATAATCAGTAAATAACTCTTCCGTGATCTCATATACATTTTTTATGTTATAATCTGATTTTTCGAATTCAATAGACTTAAACGATGATACAATTTTTATATGAGTTTCAGAAAACGTTGACCAGTTAGCTTCTAAGTTTTTTAATCTAGTTTCTATGTATGAACTGGTTACTCGCTCCTTAGGTGATTTCTTAAAGTTAGACCTTGCTTTACTGATAGTAGAATGTAAATTAAACTGTAAATTACTCAAAGCTTCCATCTTGAATAAAGTCTGGAACTGAACCAACTTTCCTGGAACGCTAAGCTAAGTTCGTGGACAATACGTAAAAATCACAAGTCTTTGAACGTACACTTACGTTACGTACGTTACACTTCGCTGCAAGTTCGGGCATAGGTTCCCCGTAGTTCACTTTTTGTTGAAATTATTCTAAGTCCAAATTGTTAATTCAAATTTTCTAAGTTAATAAGGTCTAAATTTGCTACCAAACCCGTATTAATTTAGTCACTTAAATATTTTAAAGTACTCACAGTTTATCCTTGTATCACATCACTATCACTCACTTTTACGTAGCTCGTCGTCATGATATGCGGGGTACTTTCCCCCCACACCGCAGCTGCTGCTCACGCCAACACGAACTGTTTGCTAGCACCAGCGCTGACCGTTGTGTACCACATGTACATATATACGCTTAAGCGCCAACCTTGTACTGAGCGTGCTGACGTCACACTCGAACTGACTCCACAAGAATGACAATGCACACCAATCCTTTATCCGGTTTCGAAGGACCACTTTGTACAATGTCTCAAAAATATCTCGCATTAATTAAAAATAAAACCAACTTTCAGAGTAAGTCAGTGTATCAAAAAGTACTCTGTGAGAGTAAGACAATTTATTACAAAAAGTACCGTTGAGGTCATGTCTCGCAGGAGAATCTTGACACCGCGATTTACAAATGGTGACGTATCGGCACAATACCATCTGTTATCAAAAATCGGTATCAAGCTAATGACAAATGTTGACATTACAATAAGGTTTGTCTGTAGTACTTTGGTATTTAAACAGATTAGACAAATGTGTTGTGGAAAACGTGTTTATTGTGATTTGATAGATAATTTGCTATTTGCTATACATTTTTTTTTGTCTGTGTTAATTTTTACCGACTTCACAAAAAGGAGGAGGTACTATGTTCGGCTGTTT
Source organism: Hydraecia micacea (assembly GCA_914767645.1). Classification (NCBI taxonomy): domain Eukaryota; kingdom Metazoa; phylum Arthropoda; class Insecta; order Lepidoptera; family Noctuidae; genus Hydraecia; species Hydraecia micacea. The sequence continues at coordinate 192,172 of OU611774.1, forward strand.
GTATGTTTTTTTTTTGTATGTTTGTTCATCGAATACTCCGCCAATTGTCGACGGATTTTCAAAATTCTTTTTTTGTTCGAAAGTAGATAGTTCTGAGGTGGTCCCACTGTCACCAAGTTAGGATCTGATGATGGGATCTTAGAGAAATCGAGGGCAACCCTCAAATTTTATAGGCTCACTTATTGTTTTTCGCATATTTTATGAAGTATCTTGTGTATTTGCGTATGGTTGTCACCATCTCAGGTAGCTGGGCTGATGATGGAAGGTACAACTCCTTAACAGTAAGAAGAAGTTACTCGAACATGCAAGGACTGTTTTAGTAAATTGTTTTGATGTTTGATAGGGCATTTGCCATATTTGGTCTCATGATCATCAAGTCATGACCTGATGCTGCAGTCAGGATAGTCTGCAGAGTACCTAACTCCTCGACAACTAACAGCAGATATATCGTGTTTAGGATCATTGAAAAGGGCTCGATGTGTGGATAAACGTACTGTTAATGAGGAACACCGAAGTACATAGACCTGATGCTGAAGCCAGGAGCATCAGAAAAAGTACAAACCTTGAAATTACAGCACCGTAGTCGTGTTTGGGCTCATTTTAAACAGGACTACATTTTAAGTTCAATGCAATGTTGACATAAGTTTGGCCTGATGCTGCAGCCAGGATTATCAGCATCTAGTCTAATTAATGAATAAGGTATGCTTCAGAGGTGGTCCCATATAAATTTTATGAACTTTGCTTGGGTAGTTTTGGAATTACCTTCAACAATACGTTTGTTTTCCACTTAGTTTATATTGATGATGTTTATCTTCCTGTCACTAATATTCACATAGCAAGTAGTGTTATATGAATTTGTATTATGGGGTAGGTACAACTAAAAAGCGAAAAATAAAAACTTTTTTACAAAAAAAACAACCGACTTCCAAAAAAAAACACTACAAAGTGAAAAATAACTTTAATTTCGGAAGTCGGTGTCAAAAAAACGAAAATGTGGAACTAACCACACCGACTTCCAAAATTAAAGTTATTTTTCACTTTGTAGTGTTTTTTTTTTGGAAGTCGGTTGTTTTTATTTATTATACACGAGGACGTGTATGGTTATCAGGATGGACGAATTGTTAAAACGCTTGTGTCAAATAATACCTGTGTGTGTGTGTAATACCTAAATAATACCAATAATACCTTTAAAAGTGACGGACTTTCACATACACAACTTCATCCCCTTTTTTAACCCTATGGGGGTGGAATTATCGAAAACGCTGAGATACGTATAATTTAATTTTTAATCGTCAGCCTAAACTCAGAATTTTGAGATCCTAACTTTAAAACTGACGGACTTTCATACACAACTTCATCCCCCTTTTTAACCCTTTGGGGTTGGAATTATCGAAAACGCTGAGATACGTATAATTTAATTTTTAATCGTCAGCCTAAACTCAAAATTTGAAGATCCTAACTTTAAAAGTGACGGACTTTCACATACACAACTTCATCCCCCTTTTTAACCCTTTGGGGGTGAAATTATCAAAGACGCTGAGACACGTATAAATTAATTTACAATCGTCAGCCTAAACACAACATTTGAAGATCCTAACTTTAAAACTGACGGACTTTCAAACACAACTTCATCCCCCTTTTTAACCCTTTGGGGGTGGAAATACCAAAAACGCTGAGACACGTATAAATGAATTTTTAATCGTCAGCCTAAACACAAAATTTGAAGATCCTAACTTTAAAACTGACGGACTTTCATACAAACTTTAATTCCCTATTTAACACCCTTAGGGGTTGAATTTCGAAAATTCCTTCCTTATTCCTTGTCTACATTATATACCATTAAACCATTGTGTAAAATTTCAGCTTTTTAGTTCCAAGGGTTTGGGCTGGGCGTTGATGAGTCAGTCAGTCAGTCAGTCAGGCCTTTTGTTTTTATTTATATAGATAGATAGATGACAGCACTATGATATAGTATGACAAGGCCAAAAAGCCTTGTATCCGGCCCATAGATATATGCAAAAAACATTTCTATGATCCTGCCGCTCTGTGTTAAATCAAATTAAGTTATCTACTAATATTTAACGAGATTTGATCCCCATTGTCAATAATAAAGTTAGCTATCAATACATAAAAATAAGCGCTTTTTTTTAAATAGATTTGATTTCTGTACCTTTACAAAATTAATAATGCCAAAAAATACCATCTCCTTTTCAACTTTGCAAAATCGAACCACGTTGTTGTGAGGTTAGGTTGATGTAGGTACTTCGCCGGCAAAAAAACTGTTTTGATGAATGTTCTTGAGAAACTTCGCAAACACCTCGAATGACTTTGGCTTTCTGTGCCCATAACCTGATAAGTTTGGAGTAATTAACTGAGATTGTTAATTAGGAGATAAAATAACCCACTCAAGATATTCAGAAAATATAGACGACATTTTATTGCTAGTTTCACAGACAATATACCTAATAGACATCTTACAGACTAAGTCAAAAATGGAAATATAAATTCAACAAGAATAGTAATTTTGCACACAACACAGTTACGATGTTGTTCCATTTTCCACAAAACCAATCATGATGCAGTTCAGTGGTCCATTAAGTGCTGATTTTTCCAACGCCAGATAATTTTATCGGCGTCTAATTTTGATTTTTTGACAATTTTTCCATACAAAAACTGTCAGATGTCAATTTAGATTGAAAAATCAGCCAGCAGACAAAGCGGTTTTTTTGTTTGTTTTTTAGTGTTACCCCACACTAGGAATTTCTCCTGTATTGTGGGTGCGTTTACAAACATTTAATTACATAGACACACAGCCAGACCCGGAACAACTACTTGTAGGTCATACAAATATTTGTTCCGTGTGGGAATCGAACCCGCGACACGCAGCGCAACATTAATCGCTTAACCACTGCGCCAACCATGCCGTCCGAGTCTGGGTAATGTTTATCTTATAATGAAGTAAACTACGAGCCTACTTACTATCTGCGTGATAATCATGTTTTTAGTATTGTTGAAGTTCATCAGTCAATACGTACAACATTACTAGTTATCCAAAAACGACCTTAACATTTTAGTATTACAAGGAAAATCCACGTTTATACCCCAGTCTGCTGTTAGTTTGAAGAGATGTACCTAAGTACTTTTAAATATTATTTTTCATGTCAATTGTTGGACCATTACATAATCAAATACTAGCCTGGGAGTTTATCGTAGAATTTCGTTGTAATATTTAAAAATAATAATTCTCTCGTGAAAACAGTATTTTATTTACTTAAAAACTAAAACAAAAGTAAATTAAAAGTCATTTATTTAAATTAGGCTGAGAATCAGCACTTTTCGAACGTCAAAATTACAAAAGACAGTCCCCCAAAACGCCCGCCCTTCACCACTTCCTAGTGCTTACTCTGGGAAGAAGAAGTGGCGCAACAAACTCCCCAGCAGCACAGCTATCTGTTCACATAGAAAATACTTCATTGTATACATTGTCTATACTCCATAGGTTTAGGTAGCTAAATAAAGGTAAACAAAAAAAAACACGTGACTTAGAATATAGCAACATTAATTCATTAAAAAAAAAGCTGCTAAATTGAAGAGTACAACTGTGACGTAGCATGACACCTGAATAGACTGGTATTGTGAAGAAATTGGCCGTAAGTCAATTTGTCACAAAAAAAAAAAAAATGCGCCACCTTAAATAAAAAATGAATTTATGAATGACATCACACAGCTAACCACGCATTGTCATCCAAACTAAACGTGTATACAAAATTTCAGCTCAATCGGTTGAAGATATCTGCTTCAAAATTGAGTTGCAAGAGTCCACCCGAACAAACATAGTTACATACATACATACATTGCAAGTTAAATAAAAGCTTGTAAAAATTACAACTAAGTATTTAGGTATTTCTTAAACAAATTCCAATAATCGTACTTAATTTTATTTCGGTCCGAAAAAGTAACAACTTCGTCCGACCTCAGTATACAACTCGGAACTCACTTTTTTACGTAATTATTTTTTGCGAGAAAGCAATACAGGCGTGCTTCCACGAGCGTGTTAGAAAATTGTGTAAAATCTATAGTAAAAGAAGTATATATGTATAACTAGCTTCTTCCCGCGACTTCGTCCGCGTGAAATTTCACCCCCCCCATTCACCCCCTTAGGGGATGAATTTTGAAAAATCCTTTCTTAGTGCACCCCTAGACCTCATAAGGAACGTACGTGCCAAATTTGGAATCTCTAGACCCAGCGGTTTGGGCTGTGCGTTGATATGTCAGTCAGTCAGTTCTCCTTTTATATATAGAATAGAATAGAATACTCTTTATTATGTACACCATATAAATTACAGACATAAATATAGAAATATATAGATAGGTATAACCCAAATATAAAGCTTTGAATATCAGAATGGCTACTAGTTAAATAAAATAAATAAATAAAATATAAAGTTATTTAATATGTGTAAAAGTAACTATGAAAATGGTATGTAGGGAAAGGATTATATAAAATAAAGCGCAGAAAGACAAGCTAGACATTTATTACAATGTAGGCTTGTCAGTAATTAATCAAAAAGCTAGTTGTCCGTTCCAAATCTAGGTCATCATGGAGAAGAAGGACAAGAAACTCCATGGTAACAGTATTAAAGTATTTTATCAACAAATTTCTTATTATTGCCATAAATTATCGTTATTTTAAAAACAGTTAATTCTATCTCTTGGATAATGGTCCAAGAAAACTCAGAATAACAGCAACATAATAACAATAGCAATCAAATATAATAACAGTAGAAAAACAACAAACATTCTAAAAATAATATAGTAATAGCAATTAGTAATCAGATGTAAATTAACTTTCACCTGTAGGCCGGAGCTCCGTTCTAATCGATGTCTCGAACCAGAATGGACTTTGCTACGCGGAGCTCCCCCTTTTATAGTCGTGAACAAACAACCTTAACGTTTCTATCTACCGTCATCCAAAATATCAACGACATAGAAGGTGGATATCCGTTTGGAATATTTTCTATGTTTTGCTACATTATTCCTTAATATTTTAACTAGTCTACTTTTACAGACATACTGAAATAATGAAGGAAAGATTGAATAATATAAATTAGGTATTAAATACTTGTTACAAGTTTTAGGTTATGCAAAACATTACTATTTTATCAAGTTTTAACAGTAAAAGGAATACTTATGATAACAATAACAATACCTATAACTAGGATAATCTATTAAGCGCGTCTGAGCGCGGAATGACCAACCGGCAAGTGTCCGCGGGTAGAAAATGTATGGAGAGATTTGAGAGCGTTTCTTATTTGTCTCATAAATGAAAAGTTTTTTATTTATCTACAAAATATTTAGCTTGTCGTATAAAAAACTATAGTATAATTGCTTATACTATAGTTCTTTATAAGATATTGTTGCCAATATCTTATTATTTTTAAGTCAAACTATGCTGTGGATTTCGATATACTGGTTCCTATTCAGACCTCTTTTTATTTGATTTTTTGCGATTATTGTGATGGCAAAAACGTATTTGTGTGAAAATTTTGTATGGGGCTATTTAATTGTTATGGGGCCATTCTGGAGACGAACATATTAACTTTAGTTTGAAACCAAGATATAATTGCAGTTGTGACTCCTGCTCATAAAATGGTACCTGAAAAGCACTGTTATTCGTGGAAAAATGTGATTGCGTCTTACTTGAATTGGGATCACTTTTATGGCAGTATAATAGTATAACTCCGAAAGTACTGACTTTTAACCTTAGTCGTAATACTAAATTTTATTCTGCATAAAAATACCTATTCATTCAAAATCATAATATTTTATTTCACATAAACCGACATGGGCACTTGTGAAACGTCAGAAGCTAGGTGCACGGTTTCAATTGGTCGTTTCCTATGGAGAAGAACCGGCAAGAAACTCCACGGTTACTCTTTTAAAAATAATTGGCTTTTACAATGTTTTCAAATTACAGTAGGTATGGGAGGACAGCGTAGGCCTGTCAACAAGTACCAGGTACTTGATAAAATAAAAAATGGTCTACAGATCTAAAGTCTACAAGGCTTACAAAGTCCTCACATTTACAAAATAAGAATCTATCAAAAGGATACATAAAATATAAAAATCTACTAAAACCAAGAGATATGATTGCCATTACAACCACTAATAAAGAGGTGAAAAATTAAAATTGTATGATAATCTAACTATAGGTATTATATATAAATAAAAACAAAAGGCCTGACTGACTGACTGACTGACTCATCAACGCCCAGCCCAAACCCTTGGAACTAAAAAGCTGAAATTTTACACAATGGTTTCCTATATAATTTAGACAAGGAATAAGGAAGGATTTTTCGAAATTCAACCCCTAAAGATGTTAAATAGGGAATTAAAGTTTGTATGAAAGTCCGTCAGTTTTACAGTTAGGATCTTCAAATTTTGTGTTTAGGCTGACGATTGAAAATTCATTTATACGTGTCTCAGCGTTTTTGGTATTTCCACCCCCAAAGGGTTAAAAAGGGGGATGAAGTTGTGTATGTGAAAGTCCGTCACTTTTAAAGTTAGGATCTTCAAATTTTGAGTTTAGGCTGACGATTAAAAATTAAATTATACGTATCTCAGCGTTTTCGATAATTCCACCCCCAAAGGGTTAAAAAGGGGGATGAAGTTGTGTATGAAAGTCCGTCAGTTTTAAAGTTAGGATCTCAAAATTCTGAGTTTAGGCTGACGATTGAAAATTAATTTACACGTGTCTCAGCGTTTTCGATAATTCCACCCCCATAGGGTTAAAAAAGGGGATGAAGTCGTGTATGTGAAAGTCCGTCACTTTTAAAGTTAGGATCTTCAAATTTTGTATTCAGGCTGATGATTGAAAATAAACTTATACGTGTCTCAGCGTTTTCGATAATTCCACCCCCAAAGGGTTAAAAAGGGGGATGAAGTCGTGTATGTGAAAGTCCGTCACTTTTAAAGTTATGATCTTCAAATTTTAAGTTTAGGCTGACGATTGAAAATTAATTTATACGTGTCTCAGCGTTTTCGATAATTCCTCCCCCAAAGGGTTAAGAAGGGAATGAAGTCGTGTATGTGAAAGTCCGTCAGTTTTAAAGTTAGGATCTTCAAATGTTGCGTTTAGGCTGACGATTGAAAATTAATTTATATGTGTCTCAGCGTTTTCGATAATTCCATCCCCAAAGGGTTAAAAAGGGGGATGAAGTTGTGTATGAAAGTCCGTCAGTTTTAAAGTAAGGATCTCAAAATTTTGTGTTCAAGCTGACGATTGAAAATAAATTTATACTTGTCTCAGCGTGTTTGAATATTCCACCCCATCATCTGCCATCTGCCTAGCCTTTTCCCAACTATGTTGGGGTCGGCTTCCAGTCTAACCGGATGCAGCTGAATATCAGTATTTTACATGGAGCAACTGCCTATCTGACCTCCACAACCCAGTTACTGGGTAATACGATACCCCTTGGTAAGACTGGTTGTCAGACTTTCGGGCTTCTGATTATACCCGTAATGACTGTCAAAGATCCACGAATGACAGCCGGGACCAACGGCTTAACGTGGCACGGAATCTTCCACCCCAAAGGGTTAAAAAGAGGGATGAAATATGTATGTGAAAGTCCGTCAGTTTTAAAGTTAGGATTTTCAAATTTTGTGTTCAGGCTGACAATTGAAAATAAATTTATACGTGTCTCAGCGTTTTTGATAATTTCACCCCCAAAGGGGAATGAATATTATGATTTTTACTTCAAATTATCAAGGCGTATGTTTGGCAGCTAACGCAACGGTGTTGTTAGAATTTCAGTCCTTCTCCTGGGGTGAAGAGGGGGATGAAATTTTATTTTTAATTAAAGTTCTTTATTTTTTAAGTTAAAATCACTACAATTTCCGCTTATGGTTGGAAACTAACACAGCGTACCTAAATTGTTGCTTTTTTTATTTCAACCCACAAGGGGGTGAAAAGGGGAATGAAGTTTTGTATTGAAGTTGTTCAAGTTGCTAAATTTTGTATTCAAGTAAAAATAATATAAGTACACGTGTACCGTTTCTAACTTTTCATAGAATTAAGCGATTGCGATGAAACTAAAATTAAATGTTCAATAAATACCTTGGACTTCTTGAAATGTTAAACTACCTTGTCTTCAAAGTAGTCATTAATCTTATAATATACTTTTTTGATAAGGACACGTTTGATGAGGGTTTTGAACTTTCCATCGCTAAGGTCTGTAACCGACTTTGGCAACTTATTATAAAAACGGATGCTGTTTACAAGAAATGACTTGCATAAATGAATTAATCTAAATTTAGGTATCACAATTTCATTTTTACTAAATAGGACGTGTATTTATATTATGGAAATCGCTTCTTATTTTGAAAAATCCTAAGTTTTTGCGAACATATAAAATACTTTCTAAAATATAAAGAGAAGGCAGAGTTATTATATCAATTTCTTTGAATTTGTTTCTATGAGACTCTCGAGGACCCATTTTGTAGATTGCGCGGATTGCCCTGTTTTGTAAAATGAAAATTGAATCTACGTCAGCTGCCGATCCCCACAGCAGAACACCATACGACATAATACTGTGGAAATAAGCAAAGTATACTAACCTAGCTGTGGCTATATCTGTCAACTGCCTTATTTTTCTTACTGCATATCGACGATGAAATGACAAGAACTCCTAACTAAAGATTATTTAAAGTCTATCTACGTAAAAAAAGTAAAATTGCAAAAAATGTCAGTTAGGAGTTCTTGTCATTTCATCGTCGATATGCAGCTGAACTGAATCTACCTGAAAGAGCTCTAATATGTGCGCCCCATTGTAATTTTGAATCTAAAGTAATTCCTAGAAATACAGTTTCCGTAACAGCATCAAGTTTTAAATTCAGATCCACTTGAGGTACATTTGGTAATGAGAACTTAAGACATTTAGTTTTGTTCGCATTAAGTAAAAGATTATTAGCTGCAAACCATTTCGAAAGAACAGCCAGACTATCGTTGACATGTAACACATCCATATCTTTTATATTTACTTTAAAAAAATCATTTATGAGTATCTTATTTCTATTGAGAGGTGGGCCCACCATTTCTCATTTTCCTTTGAATTTCACGGTCTACCACTGATTTTGGGACCAAGGACAATTCAGACTATTAAAAAAAGAAAGTGAAACATGACTCGCTGTTTTTTTCTATAGGCTGTTTAGTGGTTTTGTCAGAGCTTTTATGTAAATAAAGGCGCGCCGCGCTAGCGATGCGCGCGCAGGTGTAGGTAAACCTGCGCGCGCACGCTAGCGCGGCGCTCTGAAAAACATAACCAGCGCGCCATTTCCCATACAAGTTAATATTTAACAATACAAGTCTGTTTTTTTCCTTGTAAGTGTGTTAAAAAACGTCGTATGAAACTCGTGCGCAATAAGGAAGCCGAGAGTATAATGATCAACATAACACACATGTATCATAATGTACTATTTCAATACACTTGCTCGTAAAGTGGCTCTTAATGAACTGCTTTCAGATCCATAATGCAGTGTATTAAACACGCGTGCTTTTTACTTTATGTTACCGCACTATGATAAATGATTTTATTTCTGTAAGTAGGTTTGCACAAACACTTTTACACGTCAATCATATTTTTAAAAACTAGATGAGGTCGGCGTTTCCTATCTGACTACTCTGAGAAGAAAGGCCGAAACAAACTCAGAGGTCACAGTCTCTTTTAAAGTCCAGACATAATCTTGGTCAGGGTATATGAAGACCATGTAGATCGATGTTTGAGATGGACTTTTGAGGAAAGAACCATAACAGATTGAGTGGACCTGTCCAGTCAGTGCACGCATTTGTCAGAATTCGTGCAGCTCAACTCAAAACTTAAGGAGCGCAACTATTCGACGAACAATACCAAAGAAAGGACATTTGGGTAGGCCACATACTCGTAAATTACTCAGACTGCCAGACCATGACAAAAACTAACAGAATAAAGAAAAAAATAAAAATAAAAAAAGTAAAAATAAAATGACCCACATTGTCTTCACATTCACAATCATTAAAATAATATAAGTAATACTTTACAAAGTAAGCAAATGTCATTGTTTATATAAAATTAATTAATGTCAATGTGTATATAAAAAAATAAAAAATATTAAAAATGCAAAAATTGGGAGCAGCTCAATCCCAAGCTTTTTTGTCCTAAATATAATCCTTAAAAGTATAAAAGGCTTTCTGGCACAACGTATTTGAATTTATTAAGGCTTAGATCTTGAACTTGGCTTGGTAGCTTATTGTAAAAGCGTAAACATTGGCATCTGAACGAGCCACCTATTTTCTTGAGCCTTGTTGTAGCTTTGTGTTTGTTCCTAGTATTTATATTATGGATATCACTGTATTTTTTAAACAATTTTATATTTTTTACTAGTGCGGTAACGCCACAGATAACTATTTACTAGTAGGATACGTGCGTTTTTTTTTTAATCTCATCAAAGAGACTTCATGCTAAAAGGAAACCGCGGGCATATATCACTTTTTTTAATAGTCTGAATTGTCCTTGGTCCCAAAATGAACTAAAATAAGCTACGCTTGCCGCGGTTGGTCCATGGATGGGTGACCATCTTTACATACCAAGACCCCTCCGTGCCTCGGAAAGCACGTTAAGCCGTTGGTCCCGGCTGTCATTCTTGGATCTTTGACAGACGTTACGGGTCATCAGGAGCCCGGAAGTCTGACATCCAGTCTTACCAAGGGGTATCGTATTACCTTGTAACTGGGTTGTGGAGGTCAGATAGGCAGTCTTCCATGTAAAATACTGGTATTCAGCTGCATCTGGTTAGACTGGAAGCCGACCCCAACATAGTTAGGAAAAGACTAGGCAGAGGATGATGATGAGTCTGAATTGTCCTTGGTCCTAGAATGAACAAAAACTATTTACCTTAAATAATTGTCCGTGGTCCCCCCCGGAACCAAACGGAAAAGACCCTGACTGGCGTTCTATTATTACGGATTCTCACTGAACTAATGTATATATGTATTTCTTTATGCCAATAGTACTTTCTAATTCCATACTAATTAAACTACAATTTGACATACGACTACACTACGATCATTTCCTACCTCAATACCTTCTTTACTTTGTAAGACGCCAGCACCAAGCTACTACAACCTGTCAAATTTCTTTAATAGATTTTCAACTTTATCACTAAAGTATAAGGTTCAAAGTTGATTGGGAGAATTTGACAGTTTCGGGAAGCTTGATATTATGCTGGCGTCTGTACAAATAGCACATGCAAATGCCGAAATCAAATGTCTTAATTTTGTCAATCATAGTATGAAGTCCAGCGTACGTGTATAATACAGGTCAGTGACAAATAGCTTTTATGTATATTAATGTGTAGTCTCATTCATTACTTTAAATAATATTAAGTTATAATAGTACGTCATTGTATTTAGCGCATTATTCCATCCGTTATACTTATAAATCCTGATCCTATAGATATTATCTCTATATCTTATTCTTATTAATTCGAATAATAATATTTTCGTTTCCCTACCTTTTTTTTCCTTTGTAATAAATAATAAAATGTGACATTGGCTGAATGCAGAAACCGTGCGAAGCCAAAAGATAAAAAAAGAACACTACGTTCAGTCTAAACATTATTATGTGTTCATTATATTTTTTATATAGGCTATTTAGCGGTTTTGCCAGTGCCTTTATTTATACATGCGCAAGCCGCGACCTGCGCGCCATTTTCCATAAAAGTTAATACCTAATAATATAAGTCTGTTTTATTCCTCTCAAGTGTGTTGAAAAACGTCGTATGAAATGCGTGTGTATTGATCATTACACACAGTACAATGGTCAACGCACACATATGTATCATAATGTACTAAAGTATGTCCGTTCTAAGTTTATTTTGGACGTCACAGACAGCGGTGAAGTAAAAACATCGTGAGGAAACCTGGACGTATGATTTATGTAAATATGTAATTGGCAAGCAGCAAGCGTGATGGTGATGATCGATGCTCATGTGTTCTCTGTACGAGAAGAGACCTTTAGTCTGCAGTGAGACAATAATAGACTGCTATTGTTTATTTTTATTATTATTTATTGACATGATAGAGGGATACCCTGTAGTAACACGTATTCTGAGAAAAATTTTACTTGCTACCTATTAAGGATAAAAAATTAAAGCTCTGTGACAGACAAACAGACAGACAGACAGACGGACGGACAGATGTGTACCTACTAATACTAAATAGGGTCCCGTTTTCACCCCTTCTGTGCGGTTCCGTAAAAACGATGAAGTAACTATGATGAAAGTGTATCTGCCATCTCCAGTATGCTGGTATAAACGCCGGATATGCAACACACGATGCCGAACAGTATGATAAAGATATCAACAAACAGCTTGTAGAAGCAGAAGCCGTACTCGTTGGGGTAGAAGACGCTGACGTCGATGACGGCAGGGAACAGCACGCCCAGCATGGACAGGCACAGCGATCCGACCAGCCCAATGAAGGGGCCCAGCGCGGGCGCCACCAGCGCCATGACGACTGCAACACAACATACAACGCTTGTTACTGCTTCATGTGTTTGATTCCATGAAGCACTGAAGTTCGCTATCTCGGCGTAACATTAGATAAATTATCAGCGAGTGTCCGAGTGCGACGCGCGATTACTCACACCACTCGCTCGGGGCGGAGATATACAGGGTGTAAGGAGAACGCTTCCGAAGCCAGAACGTAGATTATATACAACTTAAATGCAAACGGATACCATACCCTTTCGCTTTAAATTGTTTATTTTCATAATAACCTTTCGCTTTAAATTGGTTTTTTCAAGACTTCATATTTCGTAAACACGCAATGGAAACCGTACAAAACGTGAGGTCACTGACACGCAAGGCAATGTCGCGCCACCGCGTAACCGCGCGCCCGCGAAGATGCGCGAGAGACGAGCGAAGAGCGCTCCGTACGGCCAAGTCACGGGATTTATACGGAATTTACAAAACACCACTTTCAAAATGCCTACCCCTACAACACTTCACAAAATTATGAATTTTAATCGCATTCATAGTCCACTGTTAAACATTTAAGTTGACAGAGGCATTTTACGTAAGTACCTGTCTAAATCCTTTGCGACCTTATGAGGTACCTATGGCTCGAGGTCTCGAACAGCGCTCCATCCATTTCAATACAAAGTCGGGCCCATGAACATGAGGCATTAGTGTAGGATCCTCAACAATGTTTAATACAACAAAAAATAATTACAAAAAACAATAAAACAGCACTAAAAACGTAACAGTAATAACGTATTAAATACGATTCAATAGCTATCGATCGATTTAACGTAGGTAACGGACTTTCGCTCACGAACCGAGTCGGAAAGGAACTAACTAAGTACTAACCAGATTACTAAAGAAGTACTAAGAAGATCAAACATGCCGCCTGCGTGCGGTGCCGGCCGACAAACGTTACCGCCGCGCGAACGCCGCCGATGCCACACCGATGCGGCGACGTGCGGTGTGTTTTGATGTGCAAAGATCAACAAATTACAGAGGAGAAAATGTTAAAAGAATAAATTATGAAATCAGAAACCAATTAATTTTAATTGTTAGGAAATTGTACTTATGCTTTATTACAAACTGTTTTCATTATCTAACTTTTAAATAAGATTTAACGGGTTTCTTAGATTAAACTAATTTAATTATCCACTTTAAATTGATTGGGTTTACTTACTAAATAACAGTATGTTATTCCAATAAACAAGCGCGCGTCGTGTGACTCTAATTACATTGACATAAAGTTCAAATTCAATTCACGTGCGCTAGTTACTTCAAACTGTACCTACAGCCGAAGAAATTTTTTTAGTCAACGGCCAAAGTCGCGATCTTTTACTTTATTTAATTTACTATCGGCTACTACTTACATATAAAACTATTATTAAATGCACGACACAGTGCATCAATTTAAAACTTTTGACGCCTTTGTAATGTTTCTTCTCATTTATTTTGGCGGCGCTTTACAAAGGATGCCTAAGGTCGCCGCCGCGCCGCCACGCGCCGCGCATAGCCGTGGACGCCTCTCTCTCAAACTAGGAGGCCCGGGTTCAAACCTCGGTATGGGTCTAACGTAAACTGGACTTTTCTGATTTTTATCAAGTACCTGGTACTTGTTGACAGGCCTACGCTGTCCTCCCATACCTACTGTAATTTGAAAATATTGTAAAAGCCAATTATTTTTAAAAGAGTAACCGTGGAGTTTCTTGCCGGTTCTTCTCCTTAGGTAACGACCAATTGGAACCGTGCACCTAGCTTCTGACGTTTCATAAGTGCCCATGTTGGTTTATGTGAAATAAAAATATTTTGATTTTGATTGAAAATAAAATTGTAACCCTGTTCAAGGGAAAAATCATTACGATCCTTGCATGAATGGAATCTGAAACCAGATATCTCACAACAAGGTAAAGTGAACTGATAAGACATTCGCTTCAAGCGATCGAGTAATGGTTAGGAGGATAGGATCACATGGTACCACCGCCCGCCGCCGCCAGCCGTCGCGTCGTCGCGTTGCGCGTCGCATGGATTTGGGGTCGTCGGCCGCGCGGCTGTCGGCGAGCGCGCCGCACTTTGAACTCGAGGTCATGCACGAGCGTCAGCTGATTTTAAGAGTTATAAAGAAAAAAATATGTGTTTAATCGCAAATATTGGTTTCATTTAACTATTCTCACAACGTAGTGTACGAATAATGCAAAAAAAAATAGGTAAAATTGATCATATTTTTTCCAGATTTTTTGATCGTATGGTATCGAGAATCACTAGCCCTATCACCTGTCTTCGTTTTCGGAAGCGTTTCTCTTACACCCTGTATATAGCGAGCGTGAGCTCTGACCGCCAAGCGAGCATCGATGAGCGAGTATCGCTGAGCGAGTATTATCTTTGATAGCTCTTGTTGCTCAGCGACAAACCAGTGGAGCGAGTCCTCGCCGGCAGTGTGAATAGTCAGCGATCAACTATTAATATATGCATCTCTTTTGTTTACACGGAATTTATATCAATTGTACGTTTGTTAAGCAAGAAAATAGCCAATAAATAGTTAGTAGTTTCCTCGCCGGCGTCGGTGAGACAACTGTCTACACTTAATCGAAAAAGAAAGCTCAGCGCTAATACCAAACTTAGGTTATACATCACTCTAATAAGACCTTGCATCACCTATTCGTGTCAGGCATGGAGTAGCACTTGTCAGCTTAATTATAACTTGTTACAAATAATTCAAGAACAAAAATTAAATAAAACTAACAAAATGTGAACTTTTCCATAGATAATGAAAATGTCTTGGGAAAGAATAATTAAATATAAAAAAGATAAAAATAAATTATACAATTGTTTTGTCCTAACCATAGAAATGTAAAAAAACACCTAACTGAGGCTACAGAACCAGCGAAGATATCTATTTCACCACGAATGGAGTTGGCAAGAGAAGGCATGCGGCAAATGGGTGAAAAATTACCCATATTACTCCGACTATGAGGCAGGACGAAAATCCTTCGATTTAGTAAGCGGCTACTACTACGTGGTATACAAAATTACACTTTTTCTAACAGCTCAGGAGAATCTATTATACCATTTATTAGTTTAAATAAAAACATGAAATCTAAAGATTTCCTACGTGCGCTTAAAGATTTCATTTTATAATGATTCAGCCTAAAGTTATACGAGTTCAGACTACGGCATCTGTTATCCGAGTAACATTAAGCGATATAAAAATCTTTTTTGAACGCGCTCTATCCGATCAGAGTGCACCTGATAAAACGGGTTCCAAACCGTACTACAATACTCCAGAATACTTCGAATAACGTTGTTGTAAATGGAAATAGTTAAAATTGGTTCTTTAAAAAATTTCATTTCCCTGACGATGAAACCTGACAATTTAGATGCCCGACTAATCATTTGGTCGTAATGACTCCTAAAACTTAAACTACTGTCTACTAAAACACCAAGGTCCCTTATAGTATCAACTTCTTGGAGCGGGCTGTTATTAATTGAGTAATAATATTGACATGTATTCCTTTTTCTGCTAAACTTAATGAAGTAACATTTGTTTTGATTTAATGACATTTTATTTTGTATGCACCCATGTACGTGTACGTTATTTAAATCTAACTGATGCTGAAAAATATCGGAGTCATCGTATATAGTTCTATATATTTTTAAATCATCAGCAAAAAGTTTATATTCCGAATCAATTTTGTAGCCCAAATCATTTATAAAAACTAAGAAAAATAGAGGCCCCAACTGTGACCCCTGTGGCACCCCTGATGGTATGTAACATTGTTTGGATTAAAAACCTTTGAGATAGGTACACCAGTTGCGAGCGATTCGCACTAACGAAGCAACGACCCATGAACACCCATACTTTCTAATTTTGCAATTAGTAAGTCGTGATCCACCAAATCGAAGGCCTTTTTAAATTCGGTGTATATTGAATGAACTTCTCTACCGTCGTCTAATGCAGATCTCTTAAGGGTTAATTATTGTACTCATCATTATGAACAACTTTTACTATGGAACCAAACCTAAAATCGGGAAAAAAAATCAGCTGTTCCCTGCATTTTCACGAGTTATGCGAACATAAATGTAGGGAACAGCTGATTTTTTTTTCACGATTTCAGGTTTGGTTCAGTTGGAAAATCTTAGGTTTTACCACAGATACCGGTAAATGTTAGTTTTCAGAGTAAAACAATGCAGTTAATAAACAGAAACTATTTATTCAACATTACTATCATTATTATTCCCTTTATTTCATTATTTACATATAAATTATATTTTTAAATATTAGCATATAAAAACATTTAAAAATAGTAGCCCACCGGTATCGGGAATAGGGTCCAAGCAACCGGGGCGGTGAGGGCTCCAGAGAGAGGAACCTCCGAACAATGCGGGCCGTGTCCAGAAGTACCGCTTTCTGAATCAAGCCCTTGACCCAGCTGGCCAACAATAGTCCTGTCAGTGATGATAAATCGATCCCAGTACAATATGATATTACCATTTTCGAGAACTGGGTCGGGCACATACCTGTAGTACGGCACCTCCGATTCCACAAGGCTGTATTATTATTTCATTATTATTGTTATTAGTCAAGTCTTAAAACCAGTTATATCACAAATCAGGCACTATAACTAGTGAAAGATACGTGGAAGAAATCCTAAACGAATACTTTGGTCCATTTATGGTCAATTTGGGAGAGATTGCTATCTTTATGCATGACAATGCCCGACGTCATACTTGTGAAATTGTGAATGACTACCTTCAAGGGGTGCGTCATACGTGTACGTTACCCTAGCAGGAAAGTAGCTCCTAGAGTGATATGAGTGGAACGTATAATTAGTGCGTAATCTGCTGTAAATGTGCGCCAAATAAAAAATTTGTGCGCTTTGTCGTTTTGGAAAAAAACGGAAAAAACGATTCCTGCTAGGGTAACGTTTTTCCAGCAGGAAAATTCTAAACGAATGATCGGAGAGAGAAATATTGTGCATGGGCAGAGAGCTTATATTTGTGCAAAAATGTGCGCTGAAAATATAATTTGTGCGTCTTCAGGTTTTCGAGATATTGAGTTTCCTGCTGGAGTGACGTTTTGCAGAATCGTGTATCTCTAAAACTATTGTATATGCGCCTGTAGAATAAACATACACGAGTAGCCCTTAATTTGTGCGTATTTGTGACAGAATTAGATTCAAGAAAATATTTATAATTTTCAAGTAATCGCGCTTTTTTGAAAACGCGAAAACATGTCACAGCGCCTAAACGAGAAAACGTATAAGATCGCTGAAAACTGTGTTCGGTCCTTCTTGATGCTAATAATAACCATAACAAGTTTCAAAAGTGTACGTGCATGCTTTATTGAATAATATTGCCTAAAGTCAAAACGACGGGGTCGTAACTTTGACGGCAAAATACAAGAAATCGGCTCAACCCAAGATGTGTAGTTTAAACCAAAAATTAGTGCGTCTAGTCAAGAATATATAGTTAAAATGTTCAGCTTGGAATGTTTCGCATTCAGTAGATATAAGCAAAAAACATAACATGTAAACAACGGCTGGTTATCCGACCAAATTCGAATGACCACAAAAAAGCGACGGATTCATACATATCGATGACATTCTTAACTTTACTCACGAACCGGTTGACACGTGTTGTGCCTGAGTACACTGAAGTAGAAAAGAAGTAAAAAAATAAACTTGTTATTAGATTATATTCTACTAGCTTGCGTGACTTTGCACATGATTAAGTCATCATCTGCCTAGCCTTTTCCCAACTACGTTGGGGTCGGCTTCCAGTCTAACCAGATGCAGCCGAATACCAGTATTTTACATGGAGCGACTGCCTATCTGACCTCCACAACCCAGTTACTGGGTAATACGATACCCCTTGGTAAGACTGGTTGTCAGACTTTCGGGCCTCTGACTACTCGTAACTACTGTCAAAGATCCACGAATGACAGCCGGGACCAACGGCTTAACGTGCTTTCCGAGGCACGGAGGGGTCTCAGTATGTAAAGATGGTCACCCATCCACAGACCAACCGCGGCAAGCGTCCCTTAACCTGATCGATCGACCTGTGCGGCTGTTATTATTTAGCCACGGACCCCTCTCCTCTCCGCACATGATTAAGTAAGTACATTATAAAAAGTAGCCTATGTGCTATTCCAAGGAATAAGCTATCTTCTTCATTCCAGCTTTCATTAAAATACATACAGCAGATAACATATTATTGTGATGGAGCGTCAGCTCAAATCTAACATTAAAAAATAATATATATTGGCCCTTTAAGTTTAATATAAGTTGCAGGAAATATTTTAATCCAAGCTTCCTCACGTCGGGGGACGGCTAATGAAAATTGGAAGTTAACAGCAGCTATGTTTTCTACAATAGCATGCATTCATTATTGCTGGGTTTAAACCTCATCTGTTTGGCGTTTTCATTAGCGACGGCTAATGAAAACGCCAAACAGATGAGGTGACCCCGACGTGAGGACGCTTGGATCAAAATATTTCCTGCAACTTATATTAAACTTAAAGGGCCAATAATATATTATTTTTTAGTTTTTAGAGGTTTTTGTTTGAGTCGGGGTTTTTTTAAATTAACTTTTATTTCTTGCTTTTTAAACTTAATAATATTATATTACTAGTAAAGTAAATATGCTATACGATCGACACGTGACTCGCCGAAATCTGCAAAGCTGAATCTCCCTCAAAACTAGGTCATATAATTGCAAACAAATGTTTGAACGCAACTGTACGGACAACAGCTTAGGTTTAATACGACCAATAAAGAAGACCATCGATATGTATGAATCCGTCGCTTTTTTGTGGTCATTCGAATTTGGTCGGATAACCAGCCGTTGTTTACATGTTATGTTTTTTGCTTATATCTACTGAATGCGAAACATTCCAAGCTGAATATTTTAACTATATATTCTTGACTAGACGCACTAATTTTTGGTTTAAACTACACATCTTGGGTTGAGCCGATTTCTTGTATTTTGCCGTCAAAGTTACGACCCCGTCGTTTTGACTTTAGGCAATATTATTCAATAAAGCATGCACGTACACTTTTGAAACTTGTTATGGTTATTATTAGCATCAAGAAGGACCGAACACAGTTTTCAGCGATCTTATACGTTTTCTCGTTTAGGCGCTGTGACATGTTTTCGCGTTTTCAAAAAAGCGCGATTACTTGAAAATTATAAATATTTTCTTGAATCTAATTCTGTCACAAATACGCACAAATTAAAGGCTACTCGTGTATGTTTATTCTACAGGCGCACATACAATAGTTTTAGAGATACACGATTCTGCAAAACGTCACTCCAGCAGGAAACTCAATATCTCGAAAACCTGAAGACGCACAAATTATATTTTCAGCGCACATTTTTGCACAAATATAAGCTCTCTGCCCATGCACAATATTTCTCTCTCCGATCATTCGTTTAGAATTTTCCTGCTGGAAAAACGTTACCCTAGCAGGAATCGTTTTTTCCGTTTTTTTCCAAAACGACAAAGCGCACAAATTTTTTATTTGGCGCACATTTACAGCAGATTACGCACTAATTATACGTTCCACTCATATCACTCTAGGAGCTACTTTCCTGCTAGGGTAACGTACACGCGTCATACTTGTGAAATTGTGAATGACTACCTTCAAGGGGTGAACATTAACTGTATGGAGTGGCCAGCACGCAGCCCGGACCTCAACCCAATCGAGCATGCTTGGGACGAGCTCGGACGATGTGTGAGACACCGAAACCCATCCCCGATCACGCTTCACGAGCTCAAAGTTGCGCGCGTAGAGGAATGGGAGAATATTCCCCAACATAGTATAAGAAACTTGGTGTACAGCAAGCCAAACCGCATAACCGTAGTGGTGACAGCACGTGGGTGTAATACAAAATACTAAAACTCAAGAAAATTTTAAAGCCTAAAGTGACCGCGGTGACCGCTGTCGAGGAAGCATCTGTGCAAGTTTGCTCCGTAAATAAATTGCTACAATTCGTGTTTAAAGTTGTTCTCTAAAGTTGAGTGTATACAATTCACAAAGCTGTGTTAGTGACAATTCTAGTAGTGTAATTAAAACTCAATTCTTACAAGTAACACCTGAGATATAAGCAAATACATTTTAAAATGATTTGTTTAACCGTCTTGAACCCTGACCTACGACAACCCGCGCGACGCCCGCTGCTGCAGTGAGTCATCGCTGTCGCGCTCGCTACCAGTTAACGCTGTGTACGGTATTGCAATATCTATCTACTGCAGACCGCACAAGGATGGCATCTAGGAAAGCTCCGTGTGCGGGTTGCCGCTCTGAAGTAAGCGAAGACGGCCCGTATATGAAATGCGCAAAATGTAAGCAGATTTTTGATATTATTTGTGCGAAGTTTTCTGCAGATGTATTTATTTTAACACTTCGTCGGTTGAATTTAAGATGTCTTGGATCTGTGTGGAATGTCGTAGTAGGCAACCAAAACGAGATAATTCTAATACTCCAATGCGTCAACACCTTATGCAAGATCCAAATGCGGCTAGCGATCGACTCGACATATCAATGCAGACTCTAATAACGTGACTGTTCAAACTAAGCCTCGATATGCGCAATCTGGTAGTGAAAACACAGCCGAAAATATTTCGGTTAATATTTTGAAGGATTCTATTGTGCGGGAATTAATAAACCTACAAGTTGATTTAGAAGTGCAGCTAGTCAGCAAAATTAATAAACTACTTATTGAAAAATTTTTGGCATTAAAATCTGAATTTATGGATAAGATTAATTTGATATCAAAATAAGGTTTCACAATTAGAAGAACAATACAAATCAACCATCAATAAGGCTTGCGACGCACCGCCAATAATCCAATAACTCGACGTCTAGCAATATCACAACATGTCCAACTCCTGGAAATAAACCAGCTTCAAAAAATAAGCCTCTTAAACAGAAACCTCAAACAAACACCAAGTCTCTCGGAGTTGATACAAAACCATCTGCGGCTTCTGTCCCCAGTACAGTCTCATCTGTGGCTCCTGTCCTCAATACTCATAAGATCGTACAGGTAAAATCTTCCGCATCGGCCTCTACCATGAATAGCCATGACTGTGAAGGCACCGATGAAGGAAACTGGGAAGAAGTGAAGCGGAAACGGTCGCGATCATCGCTCCCAGGGTACCCAGAGGTACCGCTGCGCCTGGCTCTACGGTGTTACATGCTGCTGAGAGGCGAAGATACTTGCACCTATATTACGTGCGGGAAGGCACCACAGTCGAGCAAGTACGTGAGCATCTTAACACAATATGTGGCAGTGGCGAATGCACGGTTGAAAAGCTGAAATCTCGTGGACACTACTCGTCTTTTAAGCTTGGAGTTCCATTGAAGCATGCTGAAAATATAATGTCATCCGATAACTGGGCTGAAGACATTTCTGTTAAGCCATGGCGGCAGAACTTTCATGCCAAAGATAATGACTATCAAGTGTCGAACGCGATTCCTTGAGATGAAAATGTGCTATCAAAATGTTTGTGGCATAAGGACCAAATAATTCTTAATAATGTTACGCAATGTGAATATGATAATAATAGCTTTCTTACGAGCTCCGTGTGTGAACTTTTTCCTCCAGGCTTTCATGTGATACGTAAATATAGAGCAGGTGACAGGGGATGGGGAGGAGTCCTGCTCGCGTTTCGTGGTTATTATAATGTAAAAATAGTTACGGACATTGTTAGTATGACGGATGACAAAGAATTAATTTTTGTTATCGTGACATATAAGAATGTAAAATTGGAGATATATGACAGAGCTACAAAAAATATCATTGGCGATCCGGTACAATTTTGGGAATAATATATGTTAAAGAGAAGGAAAAGGATAGGAGGTCTATAGACACAAACATATGGTCTAAAATATATATATGGTCTGGTATGGTGGGTATTAAATGGTCGGGAGCTCTGTCGGATTCGTACAGGTTGGAGTGCGGGGTGAGGCAGGGAGGATTGAGCTCACCTACGCTCTTCAATCTGTATATCGATGGATTTGTTGCCGGGCTCAGCAGCCGTCATGTTGGATGCCATGTTGATGATGTTTGCTTTAACAACATCAGCTATGCTGATGATATGGTGCTGCTGAGCGCGTCAATAGGGGGACTCAGAGAACTAATAAGCATTTGCGAAGCGTACGCTCATACACATGGCCTAAAATATAACGTCAAAAAGAGTGAGCTTATAGTTTTCAATGCGGGTTCTAAGTGTCCGACGGAGGTTCCACCAGTGAGGCTATGTGGGGTGCCCTTGGAGCGGGTACATAATTTTAAATATTTGGGCCATATTGTGACGTCTGACCTGAAGGACGACGCTGATATTGAGCGAGAAAGGAAGGCGCTGTCGGTGAGGGCTAATATGATTGCCCGCAGGTTTGCTCGTAGCTCCAAGGATGTGAAGATCACCTTGTTTCGAGCCTACTGCACATCTTTTTATACCAGTAGTCTGTGGGTGTCATATTTGCAGAAATCCTACAGCGCTCTCCGCGTTCAATATAATAACGCGTTGAGGGCGCTGTTGCGGCTGCCTCGCTTCTGCAGCGCATCGGGAATGTTTGCGAGCGTCCGCATTGACTGTTTTTATGCCAGCATGCGCAAGAGGGCGACCTCAATAGCGAATAGAGTGCGGGGCAGCGGCAATAGTCTTCTTACAGTAATTGCCAACAGGTTGGACGGGCCTTTCATGCAGCACTGGCAGGCCTTACATGCACTCGTATATCGGGCTTGGGGCAGGTAAAAATGTAAAATACCCCACACCTTAGCTTTTTATTTATGTTTTGCAAGTCATATCATTTTTATTTTTATTTTTAATCTTTTGAAATTTTTATATAAGTTTTACAATTTGACAATTTTATATTTGACATTTTATTTATTTTTATATTATATGATTCTGTTTTTTTTTTAATTTTTGCTGCTGTTGAATATTTTAAAGTTATCACAATTGTATTTTATGTTTTTATCTGTTTTGGAATTGAATATATTTTTTAAGTAATTTTAATTGCATGAGTCGAAACTATGGACTAGAATTATGTCTGAAATAAAATGATTATTACTATTATATACATATGAAAAGACTGAAGTGAAGGATCAAGCGTCAGGCGACGCCTTTGCTATTTTGCGCCCGTGTTCCATGCAGATAAACCTGTGTTGAACCCGGATATGGCTGCTAAAGCTGCACACAATTATCGGGATGCAGCTTGCGTTTAGATCGCAGCAGTTGATGAGATCGATCTGAGTAAGGCAGTGAGGCGCCTCAAGCCGCGATCAGGTGTGGACCTGATGCCATTCCTGTATTTTTAGCTAAGGATTGTATCTCGGTTCTTGCAGGGCCTCTACTGTATCTTTACAATCATTCACTGACTCAGGCGAGATATCCTGAAAGCTGGAAGTTATCCAGAGTCACTCATGTTCCTAAAGGAGAGGGAGTCGCGGATGTTTCTTCTTACAGACCTATTGCAGTCCTATCTGTTTTTGCTAAGATCTTTGAGGCAATTCTAAGTGATCGCATTAATAGCCAAATCTGTCACCAACTACATAGCAGTCAGCATGGGTTTCGTAGCGCTCGCTCCACCACCACCAACTTGGTCGCGCATGTAGACTATGTCTGCTCCCAAATGGATAGGCGGAAGCAGGTCGATGCGGCCTACTTCGACTTCCAAAAAGCCTTCGATTTGGTGGATAATGATATACTGTTGGAAAAATTTGCGATTATTGGATTCACGCCAAAGCTCCTCAATTTTTTTTCCTGTTATTTATTTATTTATATATACTTTATTGTACGCCAGAAAAAACATAACAATAAAAACGATTATTCACATAAAACATACAATGGGCGGCCTTATCGCTTTCTGCGATCTCTTCCAGGCAACTTTGGAATGGACAGAGATTGCGTGGATGTAAAAAAAATGGGGTTGTCAGTGGTGCAAAATAATATATCTACTATAATAGATACATATATAATGCTGTATAAATAAATACATATTATTTATACATATAAACAACGAAAATAAATGATGACTACAGATTATTGCAGCTACGAAAATAAAATTACAACAACAAGTAATGCTCCTTCACGAGTCTCTTAAATACAGCTAACGATTGCGCGCGTTTTATTTGAACTGGCAATGCATTCCATAAACGGGCGGCCTGAACAGAAAAGGATTTGTCAAAAAATGTTGTGGAATGCATTGGCATTTTAAGCTTTAAATTATCCGATGATCTCAAAAACTTCGTGTGGGAGTCGCAAATATACTGAAACGTTTTTTAAGATAGAGAGGGGTGGAGGGGGAAAAGAGCACCTTATACAATAGCTGTTACCTAAATAATCGTCGTCAATACGTGTATTTAAAAGGATACGACTTAAGGATCTACTTCACTAGGTTAGGAGTAAGTCAGGGTAGTACGGTGGGACGCTTGCTATTCGTGATATTTATAAATAACTTACCGGAAGTTGTTTTGACCTCCGAGTGTCTCCTATTTGCGGATGATCTAAAGCTAAGTCTGGGTGTCGAAGCCGAGGCTGATGCGGTGGCATTACAGAGAGATAGTGATGCGGTATTCAAATGGAGTTAAGACAACCACCTTTCATTCAATAATCTCAAATGTAAAATAATAACGAAACGTTGAAATTTAGAAGGGCTATGCAATCTTATCGCGCGAAGAGTAAGGTGACGGACGTGTCAAGTTGGTTTCAGAGCATATCGTTTAACAAAACTAGTGCAACGTTCCCGGTGGAAAGTAAACCTTATTTTTGTACTAGGACGGTCTACTATCGTGTGCAGTGCATTGTTTCTCAATAATCACCGAAAACGCAAGCAAAATCTGCAATTATGCTTTCCCCTAATAAAACGAACTCCACTCCTGATTTGTCGTGTGCTGGTGAATCGAAAGGATCGTGTATTACGCTACGAAAAAGAAAGCAGAGACCAGACTGTGACTGCCTTATGTCTACCTGCAATTTAAATTCATCGGCAGTGGCTCGTGAAATCGTCCGTCCAAGCCCGTCTCAACAACATCGAAATTTGTAACCTGCCTGAGAAACGGGATGAAGACCTGTCTGGGCTCATACAAAGTATCGAATCCCACGCCAGGATATCCTAGCCATTCACGGTGTACCCCATGCTCGTACTCAGCAAAGTAACCGACCAAAGAATGTCATTGTTAAATTGGCCTCACGTGATCTCCGTAATAATGTATTAAGGCGGAGGTTCCCGAAAACGGTCAAAAAGTTGGTTTTTTAAAGCAGTGTATCTCTTAAACCGTAAATACTTTTGACCAAAGAAAAAATTAAGATATTTTCAAGTCTTACTTTAATACAGTGATGGAACTGAAATCATAAATAAATATACATTAATGCATCAAAATAATGTTCAAATACACCTCTTAATTTTCTTTAAAAGCAGTTTATCCCTTCATTAACAATTTTAATTACAATTAAAAATATACCATTAAATGTCTAATGCCAAACTGCATTCAATGATGGATTATTTATTATTAAATAGTTTTTGTAAATAGATAATTGCTTCATATTTGCAATAAATTACCACCGTTGTGTCATCGCGCTTCTCTTTCTTTTCTATGCAGTCCGACAGTGACCGCGCTTTAGGTCATGTAGTCGCCTTAAGTGCTTATCGTTTAACGAAAAATGTGTCATCTAACCAAATTGGTATATCAGGTACATCCCATAAAACCTATATTAATGAGCATCTCACTTTATATAACAAAAACTTATTTCGTGAATGTCGTGAAATGGCTAGCAAGTGTAATGTCAAATATGTGTGGATTAAAAATGCCACTATTCTTATTAAAGCAACTGATACATCTATTTTTTATAGAAACATGTATGCACAAATTATTACCTTTAACAGTTATACCTCACGTCATTTTTACTTTTTATTTGTTGTTTACGCTTTTATAACCCGACCAGACACAATGCATAAAAACAGTTTATCATTTTTTTATTAGAACTGCAGAGGAATTCGTATCAAATTACACACTCTTTACACTAATATTCTTTCCTTGTCGTTTGATGTAATTATATTAACTGAGATATGGCTAACACCCAAATAAAGGACAGTGAATTTATAGATGACCGCTACTTAGTGTTTAGAGACGATCGGGACCGGGCTGCTTCAAACAAGCGCGAGGGCGGAGGGGTTCTAATAGCCGTTCTGCGCGAGCTCCGGCCATACGAATGTTGACACGTCCTCTCACTGGTATCGAATACGTTGTTATAACACTGCCTGCATCGCGCTCCGATAAACACCTCTTCACACGCAGGATGACACATACTAGTCTCATTTACGCGTATTAGAAAATATTCGCACTGATCCATGCACTGAATCATTTTACCTAGCGGGCGATTATAATCTACCCGAAATTGAATGGCTGTCACCGGTGATTGTTTGTCTTCTCGGCCGCAAAACAACGTTACCTGGAGTTTATTTGATTTGATTTCTATCACGAATGCTTCACAATATAACAATATTAAGAATAACTTGGGTCGTGTCTTGGATAATGAATTTAATTTGATTGGAAAGGAAGGTGTGAACGCGCCGCGCGCCGTCGGCGTCGTGGCAAGCTCGAAGTTCAAGTTACAACAGAAACAGTACTCACACGGCACGGTGGAACAGGCCAACCGTAGCGACAAGTCCGCCTGGCGCTTCTTATCGGCGGAGAACTTGCCCTCTAGGTGCGTCCATATGATTTGCCACGCCACAAAGTTTTGTAGCGGATATGACGTAAAAATAGTTGCAGCAAATGCCAATTTCGCCGCCTGTGCTTTTCTGTAAAAATACAATGTTGCACTTTTTATTATTCATATTTCCGCATCGTCTGTTGATCACATAATAATTTTATTGGAAATTGATTACCTATTGGTCTTTTCCAAAAGTATCTGAAGAAAGTGTAAACAAACCCTGTTCTGGTTCACTCCTTAAGGCACTCCCTTACCGGGAGCACTCGCCTGTAATGTAACACTCCAAGATTGGATTTGGAGCATTACTAGATTATCATTACCTCGGTACTCCTGACTCACTGATGTAATGCTCAAATCTCATCTGTTACAAAGAGGCGAATGCTGCCGGTGAGGGAGTGCCTTAACACAATCACTCACCAGGGAATTAGAAACACAATCATCTGTATTTAGAAAGTTTTAACTTTATTTTCTAATAATTATTGTTTGATTAACATTATTACTTAAATTATAATTGAAAAATTTTCTATGTAAATTGAGGCTTTGAAATTAACATCGATTGTCAAAGAAAAACATCTAAGTTCAAAGTTCTTTCAAAGAAAAACATCTAAGTTCAAAGTTCAATTCTACTTTGAACGTTCATAATCTCGGGTACGTGACACTTCACGGGGTTTCATCTTATTATGGTTTCATGCGTGGCCGCAATTTTGAAAAAAAAATCAAAATGGCGCGGCAGTAGGTATGCCGAGGCTCCATATACAAACCTTAAATAATAATAATAAACTATACTGCTTCAGGGAGGGAAATACACGACCACGAGTGATGCGCTTTGTGAAACGGGCATTCTCGGGGACTGGAATCAGTCCTCGAGAATACATATCCCATATTACAGAGCGCATCGAATTCCTCAAGCAGAAAGTTTGTGCATGGGCGAGCCGTATTCGGCGGTATAAGCGGCGGATTGATCGATACACGCAGAATCGCATGTTCCAGAGCGATGAAAGGTGGGTGTATAGAGCTTGGGAGCGCCCTGAACAAAATATGACAGATGTTTGCGGCCCGGATGATGCCGCCACGAGTGCATTCTGGCGCAGCATCTGGTCGGTGCCCGTCTGTCACACTGAGGCTGGCTGGATACAGGATGTTGAGCGAGTATGTGAGACTGTACCAGAAATGGAAACAGTACTAATTACGCCATTAGACGTTGCCAGAGCGGTGCGTCCGTTACCGAATTGGAAATCACCGGGATCGGACGGACTGCACAACTTTTGGTTGAAATGGCTAATTAGTTCACACACTTGCCTGGCATCTCAGTTCCAGTCATCCTTAGAGTCTGGGTCGCTACCGCAGTTTCTAACAACAGGCGTTACCCACCTGCTCTATAAATCAGGTAGTCCTGCGGAACCCAAGAATTATAGACCGATCACTTGTTTGTCGACGGTTTATAAGCTTCTTACATCCATTTTGAGAGCGAAAATGAATACGCACATTGAGAATAACTCGATTATGTCTGCCTCTCAAAATGGATGTAGGAATGGGTCCCGCGGTACTAAGGAGCTACTCCTCATAGACATGGCCATTAGCCAACAGGTTCGTAGATCCCGCAAGGATCTGTCGACATGTTGGATAGATTATAAGAAGGCCTACGACTCGGTGCCACATACATGGCTCATGAGGGTGCTGGAGTTGTACAAGATAGATGCAACTCTACGCACCTTCCTTGAGTCGTGTATGGGGCAATGGAAGACGGTCCTTCGCTATCCAGGATGTCGGCAGATCCAGGGGAATGATGAGCCTGTATGGATTAAACGGGGAATATTTCACGGCGACAGTTTGAGTCCACTTTGGTTCTGCTTAGCCCTGAATCCTCTAAGTACACTACTGGAGGATTCAGGTCTAGGCTATCGGCTAAGGAGAGGTGGTCAGGTCATATCTCACCTCCTCTACATGGATGATTTGAAACTCTTTGCCCCCACCGGATTGCATCTGATGGAGCTACTGAAGGTAACTGAAACTTTCAGTAGCGCCATCAGGATGGAATTTGGCGTAGACAAATGTGCAGTCATGCATGTAAAGCGAGGGGAGATTATGGAATCCGAGGGAATTCAATTATCGGATTCCATAAACCTTAGATCCCTCTCCTCATCCGAAAATCAAAATCAAAATCAAAATCAAAATATTTTTATTTCACATAAACCAACATGGGCACTTATGAAACGTCAGAAGCTAGGTGCACGGTTCCAATTGGTCGTTTCCTATGGAGAAGAACCGGCAAGAAACTCCATGGTTACTCTTTTAAAAATAATTGGCTTTTACAATGTTTTCGAGTTACAGTAGGTATGGGAGGACAGCGTAGGCCTGTCAACAAGTACCAGGTACTTGATAAAAATAAAAAATGGTCTACAGATCTAGTCTACAAGGCTTACAAAGTCCTCACATTTACAAAATAAGGATGTATCAAAAGGATAAACAAAATATAAAAATCTACTAAAACCAAGAGATATGATTGCCATTTCAACTAAGAAAGAGGTGAAAAATTAAAATTGTCTGTATATAATGTCAAATAATAAAAAGATTATATCATAGAAGTATGTACAAATAAAAAATAAACATCGTAATTTGAGAGCAGTTAATAGACATTTACGTAGAACTTATGCCGTCAAAGAGGTGCCAGGGAAGCCACATGTGCAGAAGGAATTATTGCCAAACTACCTTGTCTTCAACGTAGTCTTTAATCTTATAATATGCTTTTTTGATAAGGACTCGTTTGATGAGGGTTTTGAACTTTCCATCGCTAAGTTCTGTAACCGACTTTGGCAACTTGTTATAAAAACGGATGCTGTTTACAAGAAATGACTTGCTAGTTTTAGTTAGTCTAAATTTAGGTATCACAATTTCATTTTTACTGCGTGTATTTATATTATGGAAATCGCTTCTTATTTTGAAAAGTCCTAAGTTTTTGCGAACATACAAAATACTTTCTAAAATGTAAAGAGAAGGCAGAGTTAGTATATCAATTTCTTTAAATTTGTTTCTAAGAGACTCGCGAGGACCCATTTTATATATTGCGCGGATTGCCCTCTTTTGTAAAATGAAAATTGAATCTACGTCAGCTGCCGATCCCCACAGCAGAACACCATAAGACATAATACTGTGGAAATATGCAAAGTATACTAACCTAGCTGTGGCTATATCTGTCAACTGCCTTATTTTTCTTACTGCATATGCAGCTGAACTTAATCTACCTGAAAGAGCTCGAAAGCTACAAGTATTTAGGTATGTCGGAAGCGTTAGGCATCAACGTTACTGACATGAAGCAATCGTTGAAGGAACGCTTCTTTTGTCGCCTGAGGAAGGTATTAATTAGTCTTCTTTCGGGCGGAAATAAGGTGCGCGCCTTCAATGGTTGGGTCATGCCGGTTTTGATGTACTCTTTCGGCATACTTAAATGGACTCAAACCGAACTCGACGCCCTGGATAGAAGGGTCCGTACACTGCTGACCGCAAATCGGATGCATCACCCACGATCATCGGTGATGAGACTGTATATCCCGCGGAAGTGCGGGGGTCGAGGCTTTTTAAATGCGAAGACCCTCCACAACCGCGAGGTGTGCAGTCTCAGGGAATATTTTTTAAAAGCTGAAGTGGGTATGCACCGTGATGTAGTCGCAGTGGACAAGGGGCTCACCCCGCTCTCCATGGCTAAAGAGAAATGGCGCAAACCTGTAGTACTTACTACCGATGACCGCAAGAAGGTATGGCAAAGCAAAGAGCTTCACGGGCGCTTCTATCGGGCTCTTCATGAGCCCGGTGTAGATTTCTTAGCGTCCGTATCCTGGCTACGTTTTGGTGACCTCTTCGGGGAAACCGAAGGTTTTGTCAGTGCAATTATGGACGAAGTTATCTTGACGAATAACTACCGGAGACATATTATGAAGGACTGGACGGTTGACGTGTGTCGGGCATGCCACCGTCCAGGTGAGTCTATCAGACATATTATCTCTGGTTGTTCTCGTCTGGCTAACGGCGAGTACTTGCACAGGCATAACCAAGTAGCCAGGATTATTCACCAGCAACTTGCTTTGAAATATAAACTTGTGGATTCTGAGGTACCGTATTACAAGTATGTGCCCGACCCAGTTCTTGAAAATGACCATGTCACGTTGTACTGGGATCGGTCTATCATTACTGACAGGACTATTGTCGCCAATAAGCCTGATATAGAATAGAATAGAATAGAATATATTTATTTGCTTTAAAACATGGTACATTAAGGTCTTATAAATAAAGTGATGATCTTACATGTTTCGCCATGGACTGGCATGCAAATATTTAACTTTAGTGGTGATAGATCGATTAGCGCGCCGCACAATGATTGTCGATGTTACCATTCCACATGACGGGAATCTCGTGAAAGCTGAGAAAGAGAAACAAATTAAATATCTTGACTTAGCACACGAGGTTGTTGACATGTGGAATGTGAGCTCGGCTGTCATTGTGCCGATTGTCGTATCGGCCAATGGCCTTATGGCTGAAGGCCTCGATCAACATCTATCGAGGCTTTCGTTAGGCGGTTGGATCAAGAGCCTGATTCAGAAGGCAGTACTCCTCGATACGGCTCCCATTGTGAGGAGGTTCCTGTCTCTGGAGCCCTAACCACCGGTAGCTTGGACCCTGTTCCCGACACCGGCGGACTACTATTTTTTTATATTTTTTAATGTTTTTTAATACTTATTTTTTATACTTTAAGAAATATTTAAAAATGTAATTTAATATGTATATAAATAAATAAAGGAAATAATAATAATAATTTATTTAATAAAACGTTTACAAAAGGTGTACATTTGGCCAATAGTAGCAAATTTTCCATACAAATTATAGAAAATCCCCTTAAATCCCCTTTAAATGATTTATTAAACAGAACCCTGTCGAAAAGGTTTCTATAAAGTTACAAGATTACTTGAACGACAGAAAGTCAGGTATGCTGGAAGAGATTTCTTATGTAATAAGACCTTTGTATCTATTTTTCTGTTCTGTTTTTCTTGTTTGTTTATATAGGTATGTGTGTACATAAATGGTAAAATAAATAAAAGTCTTGGGATTAATTAAGCTACTCCAATGTACCCCCTAGCAACAAACTATTTTATAGTAAGGGTGGGTTGCATCAAGAACTCCGTTACAGTTTCCGTCAAAATTAATTTTAACAGTAACATTAACAATGATCATAGAATCTAACTATCTGCTGTTGCACCGGTCGTGTAAAATGTTAAAGTTAAAAGGGTGACAAGTGACAAGACAAGACGACGATGTCGCACCATGTCCGCTACGCGCAGCGTCCGTGGTTGGAGGATTAATGTTCTGTGGTCCGTGGCCCTATTGTATTTGGAAGATTCATTTTTTTTCAGATTGATCGCACTACGGCCGACCTTCATATTACACGATTATTCGCACTGCGTCCTTCAGTCTAGTACAGTCAAAACACAAAGTGTTATTTGAAAATGAGTAATATTACTTTCATATAATACAGGGTTACTTGTAATTCGACGTATATCCGTCAAGAGCTGATAGAAGGGCCAAAATGCAACAAATTGAACCCCCCATACGTTTGTCCGAAATTCAATAGTTTTCGAGATATTTCAATTTTAAGGGTTTTTCGATATAAATCCAAATAAAAAAAAACTACACGTTGAATGGGTACCATTAAAAAGATATTGTATCTGGCACTTCAATTAAGCTATGAACACAATTAAAAGTAGGTACTTAATTCAACAAAACAATTAAAATGATGACTGATTTAAGAATAATATCTTACCAATATTTTCATTACGCTTAAAAAATTACTCAAATATCTCGAATACTATTGAATTTCGGCTATACATATGGGGGGTTCAATTTGTTGCGAAATATTTTTGAAGCGTAAAATGAAAATATTGGTATCCCACCTAACCCACTATCACTTCACATTACACACACGCATAAAGAGTATAATTAGGTTCCTCATAATCATTAGTATTCATTATCTGACCCCCTTTTATTGAATACTGTTTCAAAGGGTGGTCAGGTAATGAATGTAAGAGACTGTATACTATTGCCAAATACTCGCTGCCCGTGGCGCCAAAAATGGTGTGCTAGGCGCAGACGCATGTTGTGTTGTTACTTGTCGACAGAGAGCGCAACAGGCGGCGTCCTGTTTCCACATGTTATAATCCCGAACAATCTGACTAAAGCCACCCCTATACACGCAATAATATTTCCAATACCTACAATATTGACAACATTATCGCGTGTGTGTGGCCGACAAAAAGCATTTCCTGATAAGTCTGCTCGCCTAGTACGATGCTTCACAAAATGTTAATTTGGTATTGTGATATTTTTCTAATCACAAGCACTTTTAGCGTTGAGTGTACTTTAGGTAGAACGGCTGTAACGCGACTGATCCGAGAAAAAATGCATCTTCGAGAATACAGTAGGCCATAAACGGACGTAACGCGTAGCGACGCAGTGCGACTCCCTCCTCGCAAGTCTCAATATATGAGCCAAATTTGACATTTTTATGTGAAATAGTTTTTGAGATATGAAGGGGTCAAAAGTGGCTCCAAATGGTGCGTGTAATATTACACACGGTGCTGCTCGCCAGTTCTGTTAGCTTGAACTTGGTATGACACGCTATCGCGTGTCTAGCGCGCCTCAACCGTGAGTTTTTTTTATTAGTAAATACCCACATTACTAAGGAAAATGGAGCGCACGCCTCCAAAATGTATTTCTGCCTCGGATTCTAATTTAAATGAAGCACCATACACATCCCACCCCTAGCCTGAACGTCATCGTGAGACCTAACTTCAAAAAGGCGTGCCTGGAAGATAGCGTGGTAACTGACAAATTTGAACAATTCAAGCAGGATATCACGGAAATGCTTACAGTAACGATAACTTCACTGATAACACGGCTGGATAGTGTGGAAAAGAGTTTCAATAACATCACACAGCAAAATAACTTCACTGATAACACGGCTGGATAGTGTGGAAAAGAGTTTCATTAACATCACACAGAAAAATACTGATATTATTTCGTCTATCGCTGAGATAGAAAAGACACGGGTTTTTAAAAAATCAAAGATTTAAAATTTGCAAACTTCAGAAAGAGATTGACTCTACACAGATCTGCATCGCCGATATTGAAGAAAAGCGTTTCATTAGGAAAACTTCCGTTGAGGTTAGAACCTATAAATAAATAGAAACTTACTTGTCAATCTGCGGCAGGTTTAGCGTAACAGACGCTTCACATTTCATTCCGTACTTGAGATAGCCGAAGATGCCGAGAATAGTGTGTATAATGACTATTATGATCATCCCTTTGCTGAAGAGTCCGCACAACCCCGTGAACTCTTTGGGATTTTCCATGTTGTACTCCAGTGCCAGGATCTGCGCACACGAAAGTCACATCAGTCGCGTCACCCACTCGCTCGCCCTCACTCGCATATTTAGTACCCACTACTCGCTCACCACTCCCACTGCTTCCATCGCGTACAGGACGATGCCGATAAATACTGGAATGTCCATCAGTGACTGTATCTTATATTTGGATTCATCAACTGCCAAGTCATCATGTATCAAATAGTAGAACACTAGCGCCAGTCCGATTAGGTTGCAGACGTTGGAGAACGTCGACAGAGGCGCCAACAACTTCAGATCCTTCACCATGCACATGGCGGCCAGTGCGGGGTACATGCAGGCAATGAGAATCCGCACCGGTACATCTTTGCCGCAATATAGAATGAACTGTCGACAGAAAAACATTACGAGTAAGTGCGGGTCGTTTTGTGATCATAAAGGCGAAAGTAACTCTGTCTGTCCGTCTGTTACCGTTTCATGCCTATACCACGGAACCGATTGGCATTCAATGTTTGACAGATAGTTAGCCTGAGACCTGGAGAAGGACAGATGTAATTGTTCACCCTGGATATATGAGTTTTATAAAATGAGGTCGCGGGCAAAAGTTAGTTGAATGATCAAAGTAATAATACGGAAATATAGAGGATTTCATTTAATTCCGACATGTCGACATAATAGTACATTATGATACATGTGTGCTATGTTGATCATCATTCCAGAAGTGGTATTATTCAAGCCGAGAGTATAAATGATCAATGCACAAGCGTTTCATACGACGTTTTTCAACACACTTGCGAGGAAAAAAACAGACTTGTATTGTTAAATATTAACTAACGCCGCGCTAGCGTGCGCGTGCAGGTTTACCTACAACTGCGCGCGCGCGCAGGTTTACCTATAACTGCGCGCGCATCGCTAGCGCGGCGCGCGTTTATTTACATAAAAAGCACTAACTGACAAAACCGCTATTTAAAGCCTATAGAAAAAATATAATAAACACAAAATAATGTTTACACTGATCGTAGTGTTGTCATAATGTCAAATAGTATTTTAGTTAGTATGGAGTTAGAAAGTACTATTGGCATAGATAAATATTTATGAGTTCAGTGAGAATCGGCAATAATTCGGGAGGGAATACGGACAATTTAAGGTGAATGCGCAGTGGTATACCGCAAAATTCGAATTTTCTTACGTGTTTTGCAATTTGCAGGTCAGTATCAGGTTATACTATCTTGTCCAAAATATGATTCACGACTATAATAGATATGTATTTACAGAATTATAGTCATTAGAATCATTAATAGGGTAGAGTAGGGTAATGGGAGTCAGCGGGCAATGGGAGTCACCCACACCACCACGAAGCACTACATGATACCGACGCGTAAACAGCGCCCTCAGCCCCCGCTTCGGGCACCCGCGCAGCCACGAACTGCTCGCGCCAGTTGACCCATGCGCCACTGAGAAACGACCGTCTTTTGTTTTTGCGCTCCGCTGATGTAATTTTACGTAAATTCAAATTAGAAGGTAAGTGCCAAATATCTTGCAGTATGCGATTATGACATTTAAACTTACTTAGTTAGACGTTTCAAATTGTGATGTGCAGTTCAGATTATACCAGTGTATTAAAGATTTTTTTTATTTCTATTTTTTACTCATTAGTGTAGTTGTGGGAAATGAGAGTCAGGTGACTCGATGAGGATGATGACACAGAAGATGCTGGAAACAGATGCCTAGTATGCGACGAATTCGGAAGAAACAACGAGATGTGGTACAGGTGTACCTCGTGTGGACTATGGGCTCACGCGGAGTGCACTGGATGGGAGTCAGCTAAAGGTTATGTTTGCGATGTATGCTAATTTTATTTGACTCCGATTGCCCCTAAGGGTGATCACCATTACCCCTACGTTGGTGTAATGGGAGTCAAATCTGTTTTTTTTTTAAACTTTTATAATTTCCAAAGTTGATTGCCAAAGTGACTGAAATTGATCTCTAATGATAGTTTAATAAGTAAATTATGTTTATAGACGGTTGCAATAAATACTTTATTTTTTATTAAAATTTTATTTGAGTTCTCGCTTAAGTGACCCCCATTACCCTCTTTTACCCTATAGTACATATTATAACGATAATAAAACAGATTTACCAACATCAGGTAAATTCTTAATCATAAAATAAGACATACGAGTATCATCGCATCCAGGAGATGTATCCTTAGAATTTGATACATTTATCTAGCTCCTGAATAGAGATCTTACACTCTAATATAGGGTTACTATGATGAACCGTAGGGGTCGGTAGGGAAACATAATCAGGAAGATTTGTGTCAGTTTGGGCGTCCACAAAATGTCTGGGCGAACGGTAACCTTTCAGCCATCTCATTTTGCGCCACATTTCACTAGACGATGTAGTGTGATCAACTGTAGACAAAAAATATTTTTCACTTCAGTAGCTCAAACATGTAGGTTTTGCTGCCTGAAATCAGTGAGCAAAATACGATTTTGCTCACTGAGTGAGACAAAGTAACTTTTTAATTTTTGTTTTCAGAAAGCCGCGAAAATCTTATTCAGCCTTGGGTTAATCATACAATACATTCACACTCTATCTCTTTCCCGCCATTAGAAAGAGACAGAGACAAAGACCAGCCCTTTCGAAGTTCCGATTTTGAATTCGACCTCAAAGACAAACACGTTCGGGATTTCGTACTAACTAAAGAAATTTTGCAAAAAGATAATTATGTCTTTTAATGTAATTTATTGAATTTTTAACTTATTGTTGTATTTAAACGAAAATAAGTATTTACTGCAAATAAAACTGATATTTAACCTGTAAATATTTATTGCTAAGTAGTTTCAATAATGTTACGTAATATATTTTGAATAATAAAATATCATGGGTGCTATTTCCGAACACGCCTTAATTTATATAAAAGAGCGGGAATAAAATTTCGTGGCTGGCGTAAAGAGTTGAATAAGTTAAAAAATATTAAAATATGAGTGAAACTAGCGACGAGACCAATATTTTAACACCGGAAGAGTTAAAACAACAAGTTATGAATGCAGAATTAAGTTTCCTACCTGAGAAGTCTCGCGAGAAATATCTGAAAGCATACCATGTCTTCAATGAATGGAGACTTACAAAGGGCGCAAGCAGTTTTTCGGAGACGGTGTTGCTATCTTATTTTTTAGATTTATCACAGACGAGGCGATCATCTACAATGTGGAGTATTTACTCAATGTTGAAAGCTATTTTGAAAACAAAACTCTTATCTTTTCTAAAAAGAATGTCAGTTGGGCATAAGGCTAAAAAGTCCAAAATTTTCACGGCCCATAACATAGAAAAATTTCTAAATGAGAATTATTTTCATTCACAATAAATAGTTATTTCAATCTAAATCTATCTTCTTCTTCTTCTTAATCTATCTGTTTATTATTTTATCTCCTAAAGTGTTCTCGCTGCTGAAGTGAAAAGTTATGTGTGTTACACGAGAGCAAAGTTTTCAGATTCAGATTCAGATTCAGATTTATTTATTTGCCAACAATGTAGGTACAGGTATAAGATGGTACATCACTAAATGTTTCCGCTACATTCTACCTTACGGCATGCAAAGTCGTAAAAACTATTTAAAAAAATAAATTTTTCATATAAATCATGCAGTCTTAAAAATTAATAATACAATTTTCATCTAAATTAACAAATAATAATTAAGTCATTCTGATATAATATAAATTCTTGTACATGTCATTTTTTTTTTTTTAATTGTTATATATTTTTATCATTTAAAAAGTCTTTTATACAATAATAACATTTTTCTAATAATAATGCAGTCAGCTTAGATTTAAATATTCGTATAGGGTGTTCTTTAAAATTGTGCGGAATTTTATTGTATATATAGGCCCCATTGACATAATATTTTTCCTAAGTAGTGCTGTTTTGTAATTGCCTGTATTTAATAATTTTTTATATTGTGTTCTCATAGGACCTGAACGCGTCCTAATATCGGCTAGTGACGGAAATAACTTTAAATTCGTTTTAACAAAAATTGCCACTTCTAAAATATACAACGACGGGAAGGTCAGTATTTTCAGTGACTTAAACATAGGCTCACAGGTGTCAGTAGTTTTCAGATTTGACATAGACCTTATGCAACGTTTTTGGGCTTTAAAAATATGCTCCCTATCACTACAATTGCCCCAAAATATTACACCGAACCTTAATATTGGCGCAACAAGTCCGTGGTAAGCCGTCAGGAGTATATCATTGCTTACTTTATGCGACAGCTTATACAGCACATAAGCTGACTTGCTCAGTTTATTACAAACGTCTTCAGCATGCGGTTTCCAAGTGAGACTGCTGTCAACTAAGATACCTAGGAATTTTGCAACATCTGTTGATTCTGGCAATAGTTATTTGTGCAACAAGAGAGCAAAGTCGTTTTTTGCATCTCGTGCCTTTGAATCCCTCGCCACACTCAGGATTCAAAATCAGCACTCACAGCAAAAAACGACTTTGCTCTCTTGTTGCACAAATAACTATTGCCAGATTTCTCCCCTAGCCTGCTGAATTAACTTCTGCGATGTATTTATTCTATTGTTGAGAGTATCAAGGTTTTGGGGAGTGGGGTTACGCCTAAATTTGGATAATGCTAGCCTACGATGAGCCACAGCGTGTGACAGTTTTGAAATCCAGTAGGGCTTTGGAGTAAAATCTGAAGAAGGGTTTTGGTTAAAACGGATAGTAATAAAAGCTCCGACAAAAAAATAAGAATTGTCCTTACTCAAAATATTAAGTCTACTGTCTAAAATACTAACTTTCCGACTACTTTTGTCCGAATAAAAATAAAGAAACGACCGAATGAGATACTGAAATCTTCGAAAAATAAACATGACTGTTTATTGCTATAATA
This sequence comes from Hydraecia micacea, assembly GCA_914767645.1. Classification (NCBI taxonomy): domain Eukaryota; kingdom Metazoa; phylum Arthropoda; class Insecta; order Lepidoptera; family Noctuidae; genus Hydraecia; species Hydraecia micacea. Next base: position 231,731 of record OU611774.1, read on the forward strand.
CTTTTCTACCAGCTTTTAATAATTATATACCTAGGTAAAGGTATTTGTATTCTCTTTCGCTCGCTCTTGCATCCTATGTCGACGGAGCCCCGCATCGCGGGGCTCCTATTTCCATTTAAAGGGTTTAAAGTAACCTAACCAAACCGAACCTCGGGGTGCCCTTCGCTCACTCTTACATCCTAAGTTGACGTAGCCCCGCGTATAATAATTTAATATGATTATTTTGACAATACCTGTTGTTGGTAACATTAGTAATTTTGTCGGAGGTTCAGTATTTTATTCAGAAGTTTAGTTTTGTTATTCGAAGATCAATTTTTTTTAGTCGGCCACAGTACACTGGAGATTAATTTGTTTTTCGGAACCAATATTATTTCCAATTTAAAAATCGGGATGAATTTGTTAGCAGCGTCATTCAAAATATCTAAAAATACATTATAAGCTTTTTGATGGTCGTTCGGTAAACACAAATAGCGAAATTTTTGTTTCAGATATCTTTTATATGACGTCCAATCTGCTTCACCAAAATTCCTTTTAATAACTGAAGGTGACCTACATAACGTTGAGATTTTAATCATTAAATGGTCACTGCCACGATTTTCATTTATAACGGTCCAATCAATGTGTAGCGTCACTTGTAAATGTACTACGTACAGTAAATATGTACTTACATATAAATATATTAGAGGAAGTTTGAAAGTGGCACCGGTAACGGAAAAGTTGTGTGGAAATCGGTTGTCATGGTATGGGCATGTGATGCGGAGGAATGAGGAAAATGTCGTGAGGAGAGTTTTGAGTATGAATGTCGATGGCTATAAGGGTAGGGGAAGACCAAAAAAACATGTGTGAATGATGATATGATTAGAAAGGGGGTGACTACCGAGATGACGTCTAATAGAGAAGTATGGAAGAAAAAGATATGTTGCGCCGACCCCAAATAAATTGGGATAAGGGCAGGAGAATGATATTATATACAAATATAAATGTAGGTATATAAAAAGCGTGTTAGTAATTTTAGTGTCCAAGATATAGATATATATATATATATATATTGTTAATAACATACATAAATAAATACTTCGTTTTATATAAATACATTATTAGCGCTTATATTATTTGTGTAAACCAACGGACAAACTGATTTTCTACTAATAGTATAAAATGTAATAAACAAGCGCGTGAGTCACTGACCGGTTGCGCCGGCCGGCGACGGCCGCGCAGCGAGCGAGACCCCTCCCGCTTCCTCGCGCCTCACCAATCGGTAGTCCGCTAGATGCCCTCTAACTAGACGAACGCTTCTGCTAAGTACCGTATGTTCCTCGCGCGCTTGTTAACCTAAGCTTATGAACTCTGCTTACTCTTGTATTTGTGCTTGCGTGACTTTCTATCTGTGCTTCTTATTGTGTTGACTTTCTCCTTCTATTCTTCGAACTTTATATGTGTACGTGTGTGGACCTAAAGTAAACAAGGCAAGTGAACCCACGGCTTTTATTCATCTACCATACGTACCTACTTCACTGGTGACCCCGGAAGAACACCATGAGTCAGCAGCGAAGCGATGAAAAATTAGCAAGTCATGATGCGCTGGGCTACGACGTATTCCGTGTCGGTGTGCGGGTACCGCCATTTTACCCCGAAAAACCGGCGTTGTGGTTTGCGCAGCTGGAGAGCCAGTTTGCACTGGCGAACATCACTGCTGACGCCACGAAATTTCACCACGCAATTGGGAGCCTAGACCCAATATACGCATCGGAAGTCGAGGATATAATCACGGCTCCTGCAGCTTCAAATAAGTATGAGAGGCTGAAGACGGAACTTGTGAAGAGGTTGTCCGCGTCCAGGGAAAAGAAGGTACAGCAGCTCTTAACACACGAGGAGCTTGGTGACCGCAAGCCCTCGCAGTTCTTACGACACCTGCGCCACCTGGCGGGACCGAGCGTACCGGAAGAGTTTTTACGTACGATCTGGACCAGCCGCCTACCGAGCAGTACGCAAAGCATCATCGCCTCGCAGGCCAAGGCGAGCCTAGAAGAAGTGGCCGAGCTGGCGGACCGCATACAAGATGTAGTGCCAGCCAGCCCGCAAGTAGCAGCGACATCTGCACCGACGGCGACACCAGGAAGCAGCGTGGAACAGATGAGTGGTCAAATCGCCGAACTCACTAGACAAGTGCAAGCTCTGACCTCGCAGGTTGACAGACTGTCCCGTTCGAAACAAAGGTTCGGCAGAAGTACTAGTCGGGAAAGATCGGGGTCCAGAAGATCAAGTTCCAATTACAGGAAATGGCCAACCTGCTGGTACCATTTTAAGTTTGGTGTCAAGGCAACCAGATGCATAAAACCCTGTGACCACGCGGGAAAAGCCACGGGCAGTCGATAATGGCGACCGGCGACTGTCGTAGCACTGGTCGCTTATTCGTGACGGACCACAGTACGAAGATGCAGTTCCTCGTCGACACCGGTAGTGACGTCTGCGTCTTCCCCAGGTCGGTCATGAAAGAGCGCCGTAACAAAACAAACTATGAACTATGTGCGGCTAACGGTAGTGCGATTAATACTTACGGGTACGCGTATTTAAAATTAAGTATAGGCTTGCGCCGTGACTTTGCCTGGCGATTTATAGTGGCGGACGTAACAAAGCCAATTATAGGTTTCGATTTTTTGTCACACTATAACTTGATAGTGGACGTTAGAATGCAGCGCCTAATCGACGCTAACACTACGCTCGCGACCCCTGCTTTGCCTGCTCGTCCTTCTGATGTTGTCTCTTCGGTGAAGGTAAGAATTGGTGACACTACATATCACGACATACTCCGGGAGTTTCCTGACATAACCCGGCCGTCGGGTATACACCGTGCACCTACACACAACACCTTACACTACATACGTACAACACCTGGGCCACCCGTATCGGGTACACCGCGGCGACTGGCTCCAGACAAATTTAAAATCGTTAAGGAGGAGTTTGAATCTATGCTAGCAAATGGCACAGCCAGACCCTCCGACTCACCTTGGGCATCACCCTTACACTTGGCACCTAAAAAGGATAGTGGGTGGCGACCATGCGGTGATTATAGGATGCTTAATGCGCGTAGGATACCCGATAGATACCCCATCCGCCACATCCATGACTTCGACAACCTTTCTGGATGTCAAGTATTCTCGACAATAGATCTAGTCAAGGCTTATAATCAGATACGCGTTAACTCGGAAGACATACCGAAGACAGCCATCACCACACCGTTCGGGCTATATGAGTTCCCTTACATGACGTTCGGACTTCGCAACGCAGGGCAAACTTTCCAGCGTTTTGTTGACGAAATGCTACGAGGTCTGGATTTTTGCTTCGGATATTTGGATGACTTCTTGATCTACTCTAAAGACCAGAAGGAACATGAAGGCCACCTGCGACAGCTGTTCTCCAGATTGAGAGATTATGGGATGGTGATAAACACATCGAAATGCGTATTTGGAGCCTCACAGGTAACTTTCTTAGGCTACTTAATCACCTCAAGCGGCACAAAACCCCTGCCAGAAAAAGTCCAGGCAATCAACAGCTTTCCAACGCCGAAGACTGTCAAAGAGTTGAGAAGGTTTTTAGGGATGGTGAATTTTTATAGGCGGTTCATCCCAGAGGCGGCTCAACATCACGCACCGCTGAACAAGCTTCTAGAAGGATCAGTGAAAGGCTCGCACCCAGTAAGCTTCACAGCAGAAGAAGATGAAGCGTTTATAGCCTGCAAAAGAGGTCTCTGCCAAGCAGCAATGCTAGCACACCCTGATTGCGGAGCTAAACTGGCTTTGGTGACAGATGCCTCCGACACTGCTATAGGAGCAGTACTGCAGCAGTTAAAGGATGAGGAATGGCAACCCCTAGCTTTCTTTTCGCGTAAGCTAAGTTCAAGCCAGCGGAAGTACTCTCCTTATGACCGTGAACTGCTCGCGATATACGAAGCGATTAAGTATTTCAGACATATGGTTGAGGCCAGAGAGTTTATGATCTATACAGATCACAAGCCCATCTGTTACGCGTTTCATACACGTAAGGAGAATTGCTCACCAAGACAGTTCAGACACCTAGATTTTATCTCGCAATTTTCCACGGATATCAGGCACATTTCAGGCAAGGACAACGTAGTCGCCGATACCCTGTCACGCATAGAGGCAATCACCCAGCCTATCGACTTGAACGTCCTAGCTAAGTCTCAATCTTCTGATCCAGAGCTCAAACAGCTGCTAGACGGAGAAACATCCTTACGCCTGAAGAAGATCACGCTGCCAGGAACACTGTCTGAACTGTACTGCGATGAGAGTAGCAAGACACCAAGACCATATGTCACGAAAGAACTTCGCCGCCAAGTCTTTGACAACCTTCACTCTTTGAGCCACCCAGGAGCCAACGCCAGTGCCAAGCTGGTATCAGAGCGTTATGTGTGGCCCGAAGTGAAGAAAGACTGTAGAGAATGGACAAGAAGCTGTTTGCCATGCCAGCGTGCGAAAATCACTGGCCATGTCTCCGCACCCCTGGGCAACTTCAAACTACCACGATCGCGGTTTATGCACATTCATATAGATATGATTGGGCCACTACCAATCTCTCACGGATTCCGGTATTGCCTCACAGCTGTAGATCGCTTCACGCGATGGCCTGAGGCAATACCAATCAAGGATATCACAGCCGAAACAGTGGCCAATGCTCTTCTATATGGATGGATTGCACGCTTCGGCTGCCCAACAAAAATAGTGACGGATCGTGGCAGACAATTTGAGTCGGCCCTCTTCAAGCACCTATCGGACATAGCTGGATTCGAGCATCGGAAGACAACCGCTTACCACCCTGCCTGTAATGGTATGGTTGAGCGTTTCCACAGACAGCTAAAAACAGCTATTACCTGCTACGGGACTCAAAACTGGGTAGAATCATTACCGCTAGTTCTGTTGGGCATCCGAAGTGCACACAAGGATGACGTACACGCAACTCCTGCTGAGTTGGTGTACGGGGAAACATTACGTCTGCCAGGTGACTTCTTCGAGCCAGAAGCGGTCAACAACACTGACGTGACCGACTACGTATCTAGGTTACGCATGTTCGCTAGAAACATACAGCCGTCATCAGCATCGCGACATTCCAACAGTCGGGCCATATTTGTGTTTAAGGACCTACCCACCGCGGCCCACGTATTCTTAAGGGATAACGCGTCATCTGGTTCATTCAAGCCAGCATACACAGGACCACATGAAGTACTAGAAAGGGGTGACAAAATATACAAACTCCTTTTTAACGGTAAAACAGTCACAGTATCGGTAGACCGACTGAAACCGGCCTACATACTTCAAGACTCACACACCACAATAACACACAACAAAACACACACCTATAACGAACAGGAACAAAAACAGACTTCGCAGAATACACCAGTCACAAATCCAGCACCGGCGACCGAGGACGACATCAAAAGGACACGGTCAGGCCGTAGGGTGCGTTTCCCTGACTACTATCACCCTTGACGGTCTCAAGAGGGGGTGGTGTAGCGTCACTTGTAAATGTACTACGTACAGTAAATATGTACTTACATATAAATATATTATATACAAATATAAATGTAGGTATATAAAAAGCGTGTTAGTAATTTTAGTGTCCAAGATAGATATATATATATATATATTGTTAATAACATACATAAATAAATACTTCGTTTTATATAAATAAATTATTAGCGCTTATATTATTTGTGTAAACCAACGGACAAACTGATTTTCTACTAATAGTATAAAATGTAATAAACAAGCGCGTGAGTCACTGACCGGTTGCGCCGGCCGGCGACGGCCGCGCAGCGAGCGGGACCCCTCCCGCTTCCTCGCGCCTCACCAATCGGTAGTCCGCTAGATGCCCTCTAACTAGACGAACGCTTCTGCTAAGTACCGTATGTTCCTCGCGCGCTTGTTAACCTAAGCTTATGAACTCTGCTTACTCTTGTATTTGTGCTTGCGTGACTTTCTATCTGTGCTTCTTATTGTGTTGACTTTCTCCTTCTATTCTTCGAACTTTATATGTGTACGTGTGTGGACCTAAAGTAAACAAGGCAAGTGAACCCACGGCTTTTATTCATCTACCATACGTACCTACTTCAAATGTATGTATCTATAGAAACCAGTGATATATCTGGGGAAGTCTGTTGCAAGTTGTTGTCAACTAAACGAAGTCGCGTATGTGTTCCATCGTACAAAGAAAAAAATTGCTGTCTATAAGCGAGTCGTGAATAAGACTGCCTTTGTGGTCAGTTTTATAATGGGCATTAAAGTCACCTAGAATCAAAGTTTTGGATGGCCATAATGATAACAGATTGTCCCAATCCTGCTGAGGGGTCACGATTCTATAATAATAATAATAAAATGGAGCTGCTCCTCATTGATATGACCATTAACCAACAGGTTCGTCGTTCCCGAAAGGATGTGTCGACATGTTGGATAGATTATAAGAAGGCCTATGACTCCGTGCCACATACATGGCTCATGAGGGTGTTGGAGTTGTATAAAGTAGATACAACTCTGTGCACCTTCCTGATGTCGTGTATGGGGCAATGGAGGACGGTCCTTCGCTATCCAGGATGTCGAAATATCCAGAGGAATAGCGAGCCGATAAGGATCGAGCGAGGCATATTCCAGGGCGACAGTTTGAGTCCGCTTTGGTTCTGCTTGGCCATGAATCCTCTAAGCACACTGCTGGAGGATTCAGGTCTAGGCTATCGGCTGAGGAGAGGTGGTCAGGTTATATCTCACCTCCTTTACATGGATGACCTAAAACTCTTTGCCCCCAACAATTTGCAACTGATGGAGCTACTGAAAATTTCTGAAACTTTCAGTAGCGCCATCAGGATGGAATTTGGTGTGGACAAATGTGCAGTCATGCATGTTAAGCGAGGGGAGATTGTGGAATCCGTGGGAACCCAACTCTCGGATTCCACAAGCCTTAGGGCCCTCTCCGCATCCGATACCTATAAGTATTTGGGTATGTCAGAAGCGTTGGGCATCAATGTTACTGACATGAAGCAATCGTTGAAGGAGCGCTTCTTTGGTCGCCTGAAAAAAGCATTTAACAGTCTTCTTTCAGGCGGAAACAAGGTACGTGCCTTCAACGATTGGGTCATGCCGGTTTTGATGTACTCTTTTGGCATACTCAAATGGACTCAGACCGAACTCGACGCCCTGGATAGGAAGGTCCGTACGCTGCTGACTGCAAATCGAATGCATCACCCACGGTCATCGGTAATGAGGCTGTATATTCCGTGAAAGTGTGGAGGTCGAGGCTTTTTAAACGCTAAGACTCTCCACAATCGCGAGATATGCAGTTTCAGGAAATATTTCCTTGAAACCGACGTGGGGATGCACTTACTAGCGTCCGTAGCCTGGCTGCGTTTCGGTGATCTTTTTAGAGAAACCGAAGGTTTTGTCTGTGCAATTATGGACGAAGTTATGATGACGAACAATTACCGGAGATTTATTGTGAAAGACGGCACGGTTGACATCTGTCGGGCATGCCACCGGCCGGGAGAATCAATCAGGCATATTATCTCCGGGTGTTCTCGTCTAGCTAACGGGGAGTACTTGCATAGACACAACCTTGTAGCCAGGATAATTCATCAGCAACTTGCTCTGAAATACAGCCTTGTGGAATCGGAGGTGCCGTACTATAGGTATGTGCCCGACCCAGTTCTCGAAAATGGAAATATCACATTGTACTGGGATCGATCCATCATCACTGACAGGACTATTGTTACCAATAAGCCTGATATAGTGGTGATGGATCGATTAGAGCGGCGCGCAATGATTGTTGACATAACCGTCCCTCATGATGAGAACCTCGTGAAAGCAGAGAAAAATAAACAAATCAAGTATCTTGACTTGGCTCGCGAGGTTGTCGACATGTGGGATGTTGACTCAGCAATCATTGTGCCAATAGTCGTTACAGCCAATGGATTGATAGCCAAGAGCCTCGACCAACACCTGAGGAGGCTCTCGTTGGCCAGCTGGATCAAGGGCTTGATTCAGAAAGCAGTACTTCTGGACACGGCTCGCATTGTCAGGAGGTTCCTCTCTTTTTTTTTGTTTGCTTATATTTAAAAATATAATTGATATGTAAATAATGAAATAAAGGAAAAATAATAAATTTTATTTATTTCAAATAAGTTACAGATGAGAAAATACATTATGTAGTTGTTATGGTTAGAAATGTGTAGGTAAAAAATGGAGTACAACTGGTTGGCATTAGAATAAAGACAGGTACTAGGTACATAATTATTCTGTAACCACAAGGTCTGTACATGAATTGGGTGAGCCCTGCCTCTTAAAGTTGTGTAAAAAATATATGTTAAAGAAGCAAATTGGTAGTAAATATTTACATTAACAATGCGGTTAATACAACGCTAAAAGTATGAGAACTTGGAAGTGGTCAGCCAACCTGACGTCAAAATGGCTGACAACTTTATTTCTTTCATATATTTATTAACGCAAAGGTAGCAAATTTTACATTATAGGTAGTAAATAGTAGCAAATATGTATTAAACAGTGCACATGGTCTCATGTACATATTTCGTTTATTCCAGCCATCCTGACGGTGATCTTTGAGCCTAAACGTATCGATACGAAAGAGCGCAGTTTGCACAGAGAAAAATCTGAAATATTTCTATGTGATAGAAGTTCATGTAAAGATTACAGGAAAAATAAAACGAAGTCTCTAAATAGCACACTTTTCAGAAATCATCAACAAAAGTCACATTAGTTCCACTATCGGTCAAGAGATGGCGCTGACCTAAAACTGCAATATTCTACACCACAGCGCGAAATGTAACACGGTCACAAACAGGCAATGTTTTTGAGAGAAAACCTAAATTCATAATTGATGAGGTTAAATAGTATAATCTAGTATATAAAAATCTCGTGTCACAGTGTTTGTTATCGAACTCTCCTGAAACGGCTTGACCGATTTTTATGAATTTTTGTGTATATTTGGTAGGTCTGAGAATAGGTCATAGGCTATTATTTTTTGCAAAACAACGTTTGCGGGGTCAGCCAGTATTATATTAAGCTTTAACCGGGTCGTTGTGTTAAGGCAAACCCGGTAGTTTTTCCATTAGATTATTTTTTAATTGTTCTAAGCGCCTCTTGTTTACAGGAATAAAACTCACAAGTTCTTTTCTCTTTTACCTCGTGAGTATTTTTTTAGGGAAAGTGACTAACGGCCGAACCCAATAACCTATCAACAGTACCCAGTACAAATAATAACTGCCAGTATAACTAAATATAATCATACAGATCGCCACTGATAGATTATTGGGGCGCTAAAACCAGAGATAGATATTTAAGTTTTTCTACCTCCAGTATGCCAAAACTGATGATACTCGTAGATAGGTAATTGGGTTCGGCCGTAACTGGCCAGTAACCAGGTCACACCTTTTTCAATAACAAAAATATATTTAAAATGTACAACAAGATTGTCGGTCGTTCGACTTTTTGTATGAATTCAAAAAATCTCCTAGATTTTCGTATTCGTATTATGGGTATAGTGGTGATCCACAGAATGAAAAAAGTGAATGTAAATGCTGTTTATTGCGTTTTTAATCAGTGACTCGCAGATTTAGCATTCAAATCCCCAGGCAAGTTCAATGTTATTGCTTCTGGATCGGTGTCAAACTCGTATTGTATTCCTCTCCCTTGAGGTACGACCAATCAAACACAACGTAAAAAGGTGCCGTCACTTACTTGTCTTATATTTTCGCCGACAAAAACCAAAAAGATTGCGCAGACTCCGATCTGCCAAATCAAGAGAAACGTGTCCACAGCAACAGCGAACATATTGGCGGTCCAGCGCATGAAAGGCGGGCCCTCCATCACCGCCATTTTGATGGCCTTGGGGTACGACAAGTAGCCGACCTTCTTCTTCTTGCACAGCTTGTACTGCCCGATAACCTGCATGTCATAACACAACAGCATTGTTTAACTCCTTCGAACATTTGCGAAGAAAGAAGAGAAACAGAAATATTCCGAGCTCCCCACTGACAGAATGTCTATCCGAGACGACGTGAATTTAAATCACATAATACTCGTGGGCATTTTCACTTTTAAGTGTACCCTTAAAAAAATAAAAGTGACTGAAAATAAATGGACATTGTAGTGAAAATAGTGGTCAGTTTTGTGACGTGTATTTTCAGCCAAATGTGTTTTAAACCTGTGTTATTGGAGTTTAAATTGTGCAAATTTAATTTTTGTGACTAGAGAAACTATACACTATTGTTGCACCAACACTTTTAAATGTATTCGTAGTACTATTTTAGTAATTTTGGCAAATTCAATGTTGGTAAGGGGAGGGACATGCCAGAAACAGTTACTCTGAATATTTAAAATACTCATAAATTAATAATTCAAACGTATTTTACCAGGATTGCAGATGGATTCGTCAATTGAATATATATTTTACCGTTTTATTCCAAAAATTAGACAATATGTCCACTATTTATCTTGCTATAAAATTTTGAATAAGAGGGACATCCTCAAAATGGCGGGTACACTTAAAAGTGAAAATGCCCTCGTAGGTATATCATCGAGTTTGTGACTTCGATGTGTTCATGCAATATAACCCTTAATAGCGCGTCCCTGAAAGATTAAAGTGGTAATAGAGCAAGATCCCATGAACGCCAGACTTTACTTACTTTAAGTATAAAAGCTGAAAGTTTCTCAGCGCATGCTCCCAACACAGCACAGGTAGGAACGATGGGCAACTATGAAGTTTGAATCATCGTGGCTTTGGCAGGTAGCAGGTAGAAAATGTGTAAAAAATACCAACTTAATTTTGTCAAATAATAAAGTGTAACTTTTTTAAATTTTTCTTCGGGATAACAATATATATATGAGTAGGTGCAAGTGAGATCCTCAGTTAGGTCTTTTGGGATCCTTTACTACGCATCTTTCATTTACTTAGTACGGTAAGGGACATAAGTGGAGTAGCAAATTCACAAAGCAATAGATTGACACTTTGGTTTTACTTACGACCTTCTTTTAATGAGTCATTTCTCTACTATAGACACACACACTCACATTCATTTGCAACTGATTGTATTTCATAAATTCAACCGCTACGGTATATGGCATGATAGCCTAGCGGTTATCATATCTGGGTAAGTGCGTTCTGCGTAGCGATGCGTGAGTTCAAATCTCACGCGCGATGATAGTTTTTTTAATGTTTTAATAACTACTTTGAATAATCACGCTTTTGACTATAAGTCTTGTGCGCTTAATTCGTAAAACTTTATGATTATACCCACAGATATCTAAATAAATAAATTATAAGGTAGACACAGTTAAGTTATACGAGTCATTCACCGCGATTAAATAGAACGTTGTTGGTTGGTTGTTTATTGTGGGATAGCGACGTGTGTCTGTGTTCTATATCTATTAGCCGTGTTGTAGTTCCTTTTAAAATACAGAATATTGAAACGAAAGCGAATTATGATTGCGCTGCATAAAAGTGGACTTTATAACACAAATATCTTATGAAACCGAACTGAATGTGAGTATTATAAATATGTTTTAATTATTTTTTCAAACATTTATTTTATTAAAATAGAACTGCTGATTTTTGTAGTTATTTTTTTGAAACGTATTATAAGGTCTAAATAGATGAAAAAATTATAATTTCGAAGTCCTAGATTTTAAATGATGATTATTATAGTTATATGTAACATTTCTATTTTCATTATAATTTTGTTTCTAAATCGTAGGTAATACTTACTTATTCGTATTTTGCTAGTAGCCTAAGAGTACTTCTTTTTTGTTTTAGAGAAATTACCTTCTGTGAGTCGGAGGGTCACTCAATAAGGAAGAGGGTAGCCTTGCTAGTCGAAAGCGACTGGTTATATACCAACGAGATATATTGCCGAATTATTATTCGACACGTCTTTACGAACCGTTCGCCGTGCAAACGAAAACCAGCTCAAAAACCATAGTTGATTGAAAATCATAAACAAGAACGTTTACATTTTGCGATACAGCGATGGAAAGCAAGGAATTAGAAAATAAAAAAAATATATTAAATAAAAAATTGTAAATAATAATAATAAAATTATATTGTAGCATATTCGTAATAAGGATTATTTTGAGGTTTAGTTTCAATCTTCTTTTCGTAATGAAAATGAATACTTAAGCTATAACCACAATAAGTCCTAAACTAGAAATTTATTTATACTTTATAAAATTATAACGAATAAACATTTTGTAATCACTTATAAAAGATTTTTATTCTTAACCCCATATTTCACTAACTATATAATAATAAAAACAATTATTACATTATTATTCCCGTTTATTAATTTATCGAATAATAAAAGAACAGATGAAGATAATTGTTGAAAAGAAAAAAAAAAAACTCATATCGAGATTGGAACCTAGAACCTAGTGTTTCTTTATCCTATACGTTTCATTTCATTTCATTTCATTTATTTATTTTGTGAACATAGGTGATTACAGGTGTTTTTAATATAAATATCAAGTGCACAAACCATGTTCCGCCGATAGGCATACAAAATCCGAGTTAAAGTTATTGTAAACTTATTTAAAAAATTAAAACAAAAAAAAAAATTCATGCAGTAGTTATAAAGGCATTAACAATGTCAAAAAAAAAAAAAACATGTTATTAGGCATGTCAAGTTGTAAAAAATGTCATAGGAGAATGTCACGAAACAGAAAAAAAAAATACATAATGTCAATAGATATCAAAACACAGATATTGTTTATACATTCTAAAAAATTAAAAAATCTTCAAAATTTGTCATCCATATACTCCTTGACTGAATAATATACCTTGTCATTTAGTAGCTTAAAGAGCTCGCTTTTGAATTCTTTATTATTCTTACAATTTCTAATATGACAAGGTAGTTTGTTGTACAGTTTTGGTGCCATTGCATAGACACTTTTGTAGGCAAAAGCAGTTCTGGTGATTATTGTTTTCAAGTTATCTGAGCGACGTTGACTTTCTACATGACTAAACAAGTGTATATTGGTTTTTACAAACAACAGAACCTCATAGATATACAGTGAAGGTACTGTAAGAATATTTAAATCCCTAAAGTGTGGCTTACATGTATCTGTTGTTCGTAATATACAGATGGCTCGGATGCATCTTTTTTGTGCCAAAAGCACGGAGGATATATTTGAAGCATTACCCCAGAATATAAGTCCATACCTCAATGTGGAGGCTACATAACCGTGGTATGCCGTTAAGAGGGCTGTTTTGTTTGCTATTTTACCTAGCATATATAGGGCATAAGAGAATCGGTAAAGTTTCAAACAAACACTATCAATTTGAGTTTTCCATGACATATCATAGTCAATGTGCAATCCTAAAAACTTTGTAGTGTTTGTTTCTAGTACCGCGTCTCCTTTGTACCTAATTTGGTATTGTGTTTGTTTTTTTTGTCGAAGTTTAAAGTCCATTATTTTGGTTTTCGTTAAATTAATTTTAAGGTTGTTAGCATTTAACCATTCTATAATTGACACCAGGTTTGTGTTTATATCTAATTCAATTTCTTTAAAATTACCGTGATCGAAAACAATAGTGCTATCGTCTGCAAATAAGCACATCTGATGACTGGTTACCTTGGGGAAATCGTTTATGTAACAGATAAAAAGTAATGGACCTATCACAGACCCTTGTGGCACACCATACGTAATTGTTCTCGTACTTGAGGAGTATATTGTTTCAGTTTGTGTCTTAATGTTTACTTGGCTGATCTGAGTAATCTGTTTTCTACCTTCTAGATACGATTGTATGAGGTCAAGCAAGTTACCTCTAATACCGTAGCTATAGAGCTTTTTTAATAGTATTTTATGGTCAACGTAGTCAAAAGCGCGGGTCATGTCCATGTACATTGCTACAGCCGGTTTTCTATTGTCCATATTGTGGTGTATCTTTTTAAGGAAGTTGTACACTGCCATATTAATAGTTTTGTTTTGCCTGAATCCCATTTGTTCCTTACAAAAAATGTTGTTTTTTTCAAAATAATTGTTAAGTCTATTATAAATTACTTTCTCAAAAATTTTGGAAAATATAGGAATTAACGCTACAGGCCTATAATTGCACATTTTTGTTTTGTCATCTTTTTTGTGTAAAGGCTTGATAATCGAGACTTTTAGAGCTTCTGGAAAAACCCCATTGTGTATACAAGCATTTATTATATCACAAAGCACTGGTGCTATTGCAGGTCCTACTGATTTGACCACGCTGGTCTTGATGTCGTCATACCCTGTACTGTTTGTGTTTTTGAGGTTATTTATTATAGTTATCATTTCTTTTGGGAGTATTGGTTCCATGAACATAGATTTATGGGATTTTAAAACATTTGTATTACTATAAGTTAGACAATTTCCGTTGGATTGAACTAGGTCTATGAAATAATCATTAAAATTTTGGGCAATACTTTGAGGGTTCGTGACACATTTGTTGTTTACCTCAATAGCATTAATATGTGTTCTCGGCACGTTACTCTTCAAATTGTTTATAATTTTCCATGTAGCTTTAGACTTATTGTTACTGGTTTCTATGTAGCAGCTGTTTTGTGCTTTTTGTGTCTGCTTGATAACGCGGCGGTACCTGGTGCTGAATGTTGATAAATCATTTTTTGTGTCTTTATTAGGATTTAGTCTATATTGCCATAGCAGAGTCCGTCTCTTTTTGCTGCAGACTTTAATTCCCGGTGTGATCCACTTTGGTTTATGAGTTGTTGATATTTTGCATCTTACTTTTGGGAAACATAGGTCGTAGAATAGTTTAAATAAGTCCAAAAACGCATTAAACTTTTCATTAGGCTTATTTGATTGAAAAACGTCCGAAAAGCTCAAATTGCCTATGCATTGTGTAAACTGATGCATGTTTTCCTTGCTATAGTCGCGTTTTTGAACATAATAATATTTCAATGCACACGTTTGTTGTACAGGAAACTGCATCAATTGCGCTAAATGGTCAGATACCCCTAATTCTAGTACCTCACTTTTACATCCCCGTATATTGTGAAAAATATTATCTAGGCAAGTACCACTGCTAGGCCTAGTGGGTTTCTCTATTTCTATTGTAAGATTAAACTCTTTTAATAGACGTTTAAATTTAGAGGAATACTTAGTTTTTTGTAACATATCAATGTTAAAGTCACCGCATATTATTATTTTATATTTATTTCTATAGCAGATTTGTTCTAATATATACGTTAAATTGTCAAAGAATACTTCCATTTTGTTTGGTCCTGGCACTCTATATATACATACTATTATAATTTTATGATCCGTTAGCTCAACCGCACAGCATTCAAAAACATTACAGACATTTGCGACTTTCACAAGATCTATCTCTGTATATCTAATATGGTTGTGTATTAATATACAAGAGCCACCATTTCGTTTTTGTCTAGTAAAGGAGGTAGCTAAAGAGTAATTTGGAATGTTCAAAAGATCAACATCGCTCATCTTCATATTGTGTTCTGTAAAACACAATATATGTACATATTTGCCATTGTTTGAAAGAGTGTCTATGAATTCCGTTATTATGTCGCTCTTAACCAGCAGCCCATTTATGTTTTGATGTAATAAGCGTAGGTTATTGTACACGAAAAAGATTGTTGGCCTTAGATGTTAGACTGCTGTAACATTTTTTTATTACGGGGAAATAATATGGAATAGTCCCTATTTTTTGCGGTAAGGGCTTTAGTACTGTTTTGTTTTTAGTATTATCTGACATTTCTACAATCGGAGATTTAAAATAATAGGGTATTGTTCCCTTTTTAGGTATACAGCTGCAATTCAAATTTAAAATATTATTTTGTTTTTGTTGGGTTAGACTTTTTAAACTCTTTTTAATTTCGGAAAAATTTAAAAATTTGGTGTCATAGTCATTACAGTCAATAATATAATTAATAGTTTTACAAATATCATTAAGTTTAAGATTATTACAATTTACATACGAACAATTTTTGTATTCTTTACATATTTTCATTATGGAATTATTTAGCTTGTTTACATCTAGATAATTATTTTTATTTACGTTTAGTACAATAATTTTGTTGCAGCTGTAATACTTTACAATTTTTAGAATTTGTGTCAACACTGATTTTTGGTTGTAGTCATTTTCACCAAGAGATATTACAAGCTTGTCATTGGTTGCTAGATTTATACTTCGATAGTTTTTTACTATCTCAGTACTTAAAGCATACGGCTTCGTTTCGCTTATAATCGTATACTTCTCATATTGCGTTCGTTGTCTTGAGTATAGGAGAGCTGAGGCAAGGTCTACACATTGTTGAGCTCCGAGGATAGCTAATTTTCTGTGTTCTGCAGGCATTTCTTTCTTTTCGATTTCATACGCAGGTATTATCTGCGATTTCTGGGTATGTGTAGTAATTGTTTTCTTTGGCGTTGTCAGTTTCACTTTTAGTCCTTCAATTTGTTTTATTAGGCTTGTTATGTCCTTGCTTGCTTCAGCTAATTGTTTCTGCATGTCGTTTATTTTTCTATCTAAATTTGCAAATGTATAATTGTGGTCAGCTTTAGTATTAGGTGTCGAAGTTGGCGATGAAGTTGTAGAGAATACTCCGATGCTTTGGGGCAACACAAACCGCCTACTTATCTTTTTCACACAGTTAAGTTTATTAGGTGTCGTCGGCGTCGTGGAGTGACATAGTGACTTTAAAGCGGAGATTTGTGTAGTAAGATTTTTATTTTGTGTTCGCAAAACGTTATTTTCTAATATTAAGTTTACGTTACACTATGAGCTATTTGAACTTATTAAAACGCTGTCAATTTTAGCAATCCTATGAACCGCCCAAGGTCATACGTAATTAGAAAGTGATATGTTTTTGTTTCGCTCGACACCAGTGTATAAATTCTGAGGCGTGCGTTCTGTGTTAATACACTTATACACACATATTAGGTACGGTTACGGCTTGTACTGCGCGTTCACAGCAAAACAATCCTTACCGTGCTACTGCACTTATGACCGTAATCGTACATGTTATACCGACCATACACATTTTGTTATTATATTCATTTATACAGTTTATTAATTGAAAGTAGTGGCAAAATAAATTTATTTTCAGATGTGACATTGAAAAAATGTCAATCAATTTTGAAACTGCGAAAAATAACCTCAAATACAAAGACATTGTTTTACCTAGTGAATATACGGATAGTGGTTATCGTAGGGAGTGATATAAAACATTTACAGGACTCATGAACAAATATTTTACCTCTGAACCAACAAATTTAAAAAAAAACAGTGGCACGCCGCGCGCCGGGAGTGCCGACAGAATTGAAAACGAAATAATTTGCCATCACTCACTGACATATCGGATATGTACATTAAAACCGAGAGTACATCCCGAGGACAGCCGAACACATCCAAAGCGGTGTTGGTTACGGTAACAGTGGCGCGAAGTCAATGGTTTTTTCCCATCTCAAGAAATGCTCAACGCGCCGAAAGAAGTATTCACCTTACAACCATCTGATTCATATCTTTCCCTTACAGAATCTCTAGCAGAACCACAAAAAAAAAATGGTTGTCAATCTATGCTTCCTTTATTTTTATACAATTCCAAAACTAATTTATTTGGTTTATTTTGTAATCATTTATCAATATTTATTTTATTTATTTATCCATCAACAAATTTACATTTGTGTCGAACAGTGGTTTTAACAATAACAAAATTAAGTAATCTTCGTAAAGCCAGAAAAGAGAAAAGCAAAATTACATTCCACATTGGTCACAACATTATTATAATAATTTAACTTAATATTAGTTCAAAATGTAATATTTAAAATTCAATTTAAAGAAATATATATTATGTCAACAAAATTCATTAAGATGCAATGTCATGATAGAATGTTACATACTTATATCATTTAAAGTCATTAAAATATAATCACATATTAGTTCGAACTACTTTTATCTTTGAGAAACTCTTCTATGCTGTAATAACATTTCTTCAATAGCAATGACTTTAATTTTCTCTTGAATACGTTTGGATTCATAGAGTTTTTAAATTGTACAGACAATTTAAGTAAAAAAATCAGTTGTTCCCTACATTTTATGTTCGTATAACTCGTAAAAATGTAGGGAACAGCTGATATTTTTTTCGCGATTTCAGGTTTGGTCCCATAGTAAAAGTTGTTCATAATGATGAGTACAATGACCCCTTAAGAGGAAAACAACCATTAAAATTTCACCCAGTATTGTTTATAAATCCAGACTTTTTTCCAAACATACGAAAATCACACTTAAGGTGCTGGTGTGTGTGTTTTATTTTACATAGGACATCTCGAATGTGAATTATGATCTTGCTGTAGTCATGTGTTGATATAAAGTCTTCTGATCCCAATCAATATTATACAATATTCATGTATGATAAAGTCAGATAGTTGTCTCAATTCCAGTAAGAAGTTGTTGAATTCCTACATTCGGTGATTAGGTAATGGCAGATATCGTCACGTTCTTTTAATAATACATGTTGTGCAATGTTTAGGACCTTATGTTTATTATCCGGGCTAAGAACAAATACTCTTTTTTTCATACATGTCTGTTGAGTAGTTTTGTCGTTTATTGACGAACTAGGTTTTTGCGTATGTTCTACTGTATCAGTGTCATATACTACTTGATTAACTAAGGTATCCGTTTGTGTCTGTTTTGACTTACAGTTTGCAAAAGGTTTTTTCTTTGGTGTGTTTCGGTTTGACTTAACAGGACTATTAGTAGTACTTTTTTGAATATCAGGTTCTTTTTGGTCAAGTTCTCATTTAAATGTTTAAGTTTGCCATTTTCTAGGTTTAATAATTCTATCTCTTTGCGAGCACTATTTAATTGCGATTCAAGTTTTTGGATTTCTTCTTTTAATGTTTTTACGTAGTCTTCGTCTTCTGATATGTCCTATAAACTGTTAGTAGTGCACTCTGATGTCTGTGATGGGAAATCTTCGTCAATGTCATCTGGTATTGGGTCCGAATTGGTTTGGACGCGCTTACCACAGAATGTTATATTCCCAAGAAAATTGTTCATATTTTATGAAGGAAACAATTTATTATTCTCAAAAAGAAACATCCAGTGCGCATAGAGGTTTGATCTTGCGACCTCGTCACTGGCAATCACAAGTGCTCACCACTAGGTCAAGAGAAGATTAGTAGAAATCGTAGAGTCGATGACCATTATCGTCGGCAATCGGTGTGATAGTTTATCATGCGCGGAATAGATGGCTCTGTTCTCAAGATGTATTACCATAAATTTAATTTATTTGGGTAACATTGGCCGTCAGGTGGTAACACTGTGATCATTTGTTTTTTTCCGTTAGATGGTGCAATTTTAAAGATTTAGTTGATCGATCATTATTATTATTATGGTCACACTGGTTTAAATATTGTCTATTACAGGTGTCAAAATTTAAAAATGTAAACAAACAACGACTTTTCCTTATAAAGAATATAAGAAAAACACCATAATTATGTTTAACCGTCTAAACGTTTAAACATAATTATGGTGTTTTTCTAATCAACCTAAGTACCTCGTTGAATCCAGTCACAGTCTTATTTAAATTACTTTTGTTTTAGTGTTATAAAGTGTATCAGTATTATGTCACTTTTTGTTCACTTTTAAAACGTTCACGAGTGTCATAGTCATTATTCACTTAGCTCAGTAGTGTCAAGTGCACGTGCAAACATTAGTCACTGAACTTCACTTATTTGTCTTTATGTTAGAGTTATTTAGGCACTGATTCTAACTTCTTTGTAATTAAAAACATTTTTTTTTATACAGAGCAAGTTGTTAACGTTTCTGTTGACGATTCTTTTTATTTTATTTATTTATCTTTTATTCGGGTAGAACCCATAAATTTGTTAGTATTCCTAAACCTATGTTAGTATACGAGTAACACACGAACTAATAATACTTAATTTCGCCGCCTCACGGCGACACTGGGCAACAGTACATGCACTGCACATAGGTGCCCCATAAGGCGGCCTTCAGTCTTGCTAGCAACAATACTCAGAAGACTGCTGCCGCCGCCCTTCACTCGATGCAGCAGTGAAGCGGATCTTTTAGGAATAATCGCAAAGAAGTCATCTGTACGCGCTGCTGCAAACATCCCTGATGCGCTACAGAAACGAGGCAGTGACAGCAGTTATCCTAAAAGCATTATTGTATTGCACACGCAAGGCATTAAACGTTTTCTGCGTGTATCTGGTACACAGACTGCATGTATAAAAGGTCTGGCAATAAGTTTTAGATGACGTTTGCTCAACTATTTTGCAAATAAGATTTATATTTTATTTTATTGCAACAGTTACTGAAAGGGGGTCTCAAAAATTCGAAGTGGTGCTACTAAGGCATGTGGGGTATCATATTATGAAAGAGCGCATTTTGCGCATTTTCAAGCATTTTTTCTTTTTTTTTAGGTCGCTTAGTTTTCGACTTTTGATGAAAAATTTAAAAAAGAATTACCGTTCCCCCGTCTTATCTCCGAAGTTTTCCAAGAGCAAAATCTGAAATAATTCTATGTGATAGAAGTTTATGTAAAAATTACAGGAAAAATAAAACGATGTCTCTAAATAGCACACTTTTTCAGAAATCATCAACAAAAGTTACATTAGTTCCACTATCGGTCAAGAGACGGCGCTGACCAAAAACCGCAATATTCTGCACCACAGCGCGCAATGTTAAAATTCTCTGACGAATATAGGTCTTGCCTATGAAAATTTAAAAACATATTATTACGATGGTACGGAACCCTCGGTGCGCGAGTCCGACTCGCACTTGTTTTTTAATCATAAATAACTTGAATAAATATAATTATTCGATCTACCCAAATAACTATGTATCTCACTTGCACCTACTCGTATGTATATTGCCTCGCGCTCGCCCCTACAGCCAGTCATGTTGTCTGGCTAGGGGTTGGAAGTATCAAAACTGTCTGGCTTCTGAGGAAAAATCTTATAATAGTTACCCAAGTAACATTATAAAATTCAGCTTTTATACTCTAACGTAAGTATAGTTACAAAGGGTGTCTGGCAAGGGGTTGCCACGGTGGTAAGTGTCTGGCAATTGATGACGTGGTTCCTAATATTATCCCGATGAAAATGTAAAATAGTTTCGCTTTATTATTTGACAAAATTAATTTGGTATTTTTTACACCTTTGCTACCTGCCAAAGCCACGATGATTCAAACTTCATAGTTGCCCATCGCTGTGTTGGGAGCATGCACTAAGAAACTTTCAGCTTTTATAAAATAACGAAGTGAAAAGGCAACATGAAGTACGGATTATAATTGAGCCAGTACAATTACTAACAAAACAATAGGAAGTACAAAGTGTTAACCTACCAGTATGTGTATAGTCCTCTTTATCGATTTCGATAACGGTGACCCTTTGAAATTATTATCATTTCCTAGCGTGTGCCCTAATATGTCTCGCCAGAACGAATTTTGTTATAAAAACTCGATCACAACTAATGCAATACAGTTGGCCGGCAGAGTTAAAGGTATAGGTATAGGAGGGCTTAGGTCTCTCTTTACGTCTTTGGTATTTATTGGTTAAAGTATCTAGGCGTATTAGTTTTTACATTTTTGTAGACAGTAGAGCGGCAAGACGACCTATGTGAAGCGTGCCTCTCCCAACGTCTTGGATCAATAGCGCAAGCGCTTATATGTGAAGCGTGCCTCTCCCAACGTCTTGGATCAATAGCGCAAGCGCTTATATGTGAAGCGTGCCTCTCCCAACGTCTTGGATCAATAGCGCAAGCGCTTATATGTGAAGCGTGCCTCTCCCAACGTCTTGGATCAATAGCGCAAGCGCTTATATGTGAAGCGTGCCTCTCCCAACGTCTTGGATCAATAGCGCAAGCGCTTATATGTGAAGCGTGCCTCTCCCAACGTCTTGGATCAATAGCGCAAGCGCTTATATGTGAAGCGTGCCTCTCCCAACGTCTTGGATCAATAGCGCAAGCGCTTATATGTGAAGCGTGCCTCTCCCAACGTCTTGGATCAATAGCGCAAGCGCTTATATGTGAAGCGTGCCTCTCCCAACGTCTTGGATCAATAGCGCAAGCGCTTATATGCCTCTTGAACACATCTACAATGTGGTGATGACAATACAACAATAAATTACACTTCGTATACCTAATGACGTTCCCAGTCTGCATACATAAATACAATCAAATATATCCAATAGTTTCGTCACTGGACATTATTTTTCATTTTTAACATTTTCTACATGATGTATCTTTTAACAGGCCAGCACCTACAGGTCAAAGACATCTGCAGTAATCTGCATCTGTATAAACCCAACATGTTGCCAGCTCGCTACTTCAATAACCTTTTTTTTTTGTTTCCGGGGTGGAAAGTCCTCATGGATGTCCGCCTTTCTGTACCTTACGCTTGAGACGTAAGAGTAATAATGTGTGTCATCAGAAACTTATTTGTTGCCGAAACCTGAAAAAACTTGTGTGGGAGCCACACCTTTTTTTGCAGCTGTGGGTCAGTGTGCCGCCACGATCCTATGACATCAGACGCGTCATTGCTTAGCATCGCAAACGCACATATTCCAGTGTTTATGAAATTGTGATTACCTATTGTAAAATGTATTGTGCGAAATTGGACGCTCACGTAACGTAGTAATAGGTACCTAGTTAAATTGTTCAGTGAATTGTGCAAAATTAGACGCTTACATTGTGTGTATTCTAATAGTTTTTTTTTAATAACAATGCCTCATTTTAGTTACACAGCTTCGGAGTACACCGATATGATTTTAATTTATGGGGAATGTCACGGAAATGCCTCTTTAGCGATACAAACATACCGAGAGAGGTATGAGAACACCCGCGTGTGTCCTACCGATGGCCGCACTATTGTTCAAGATGTCCGGAGGATACGGGAAAATGTACCCTTAAACCCGCATTTGGATAGTGCTACTCCAGTAGTAACAGTGACCCGAGACGAATGAATTTTAAATTATTTTGAACACAACCCAACATCGAGTCTGCGTAGAGCAGCTCGACATTTTGGTGTAAATCATAGAACAATACACAAAGTTTTAAAACGCGACAAACGGAAGCCCTTTAAGTACAAGAAAGTGCAGGCGTTGTTACATAGAGACAAGCCAGTTAGAGAAACCTTCTGTCGCTGGATAGAAACAAATAGTTTAGAGAACCCCGACTTCCTGTACAATGTGTGATGTGGACTGACGAAAGTACATTCACAAGGAACGGTATATGGAACCGACAGAATCTTCGGGACTGGAGCCGCGTGAATCCGCATCTAGTATGGCAGACTTTGCACCAGTACATCTAGTATGGCAGACTTTGCACCAGTACATCTAGTATGGCAGACTTTGCACCAGTACATCTAGTATGGCAGACTTTGCACCAGTACATCTAGTATGGCAGACTTTGCACCAGTACATCTAGTATGGCAGACTTTGCACCAGTACATCTAGTATGGCAGACTTTGCACCAGTACATCTAGTATGGCAGACTTTGCACCAGTACATCTAGTATGGCAGACTTTGCACCAGTACATCTAGTATGGCAGACTTTGCACCAGTACATCTAGTATGGCAGACTTTGCACCAGTACATCTAGTATGGCAGACTTTGCACCAGTACATCTAGTATGGCAGACTTTGCACCAGTACATCTAGTATGGCAGACTTTGCACCAGTACATCTAGTATGGCAGACTTTGCACCAGTACATCTAGTATGGCAGACTTTGCACCAGTACATCTAGTATGGCAGACTTTGCACCAGTACATCTAGTATGGCAGACTTTGCACCAGTACATCTAGTATGGCAGACTTTGCACCAGTACATCTAGTATGGCAGACTTTGCACCAGTACAGATTTGCTGTCAATGTGTGGGCTGGCATACATAGGAATACCAGGTTTTTATTGATGGCCATTTGAATGGTATAAAGTTTTTAGAACTCCTCAATGGACCCGTTTCCGAGTACACGGACGAGCTTTCGCTTGACGTACACAGCCGGATGTGGTACCAATTAGACGGAGCACCAGTTCATTCAGTGGTGTCTGCCAGAGAGCGTTTGTCTCAAATGTTCGGACAGCAGTGGATTGGCCGTTATGGACCAACGCGGTGGCCAGCAAGGTCACCGGACCTCACGCCATTGGATTTCTTCTTGTGGGGTCATGTCAAAAATTAAGTTTATTCAACAGACGCTGATACCGTTGATGATTTAAGAAACAGAATAATCATATATTTTAATAAATTAAAACATATGGCCGCTATAAATGGCGACCTCTTATCGACAGTTACAAATAACCTTATAGGACGGTGTGATTTGTGCGTTCACGTTCATAGCCGATATTTTGAAAATTTGAAGCGTTAATGACTCGAGGGTGACTGTGAGTGACTATTCGGTTAATAACCTGTGATGTCACGCGTAATGACGTAATGTATTTATTGAGCATTCATAATATTAAATGTGGTGCCAACAGAGGTCAAGGTCGGCGCGTGTCTCGTCAATGCGACCATATGACCGACCCTTACAATAATAACGCACATTCTAAGGACCGACCGTTACGTCAATGACACCGTGCTGTTGCCGCTCTTCTCATAGTTAGTGAACCAATATTTAAATGGTGTTCTTTTTTGTTTGCACTTTTATGCTATTTAATATGTTAGAAAAATCACTTTTTTAATTTCAATGTTAAGATTTATTTGATAGTTCCTAAATACTCCTATGCATTAGTATTGATAGTGTTTTCATTTATTGTTGTATTGTCATCTCCTGATTGTATAAAGCGGAAATGGTGACTACCATGCTTCCGTTCACCGTCTGTTTGTCAGAACGGCGTTGGACATCTGTATTAGGAGCGCGGTCCTGCCATTTAATATTCAAGATGGATCTCAAACATCTTAGGTGAAATTTGTCAAGTTTCGTTATGTCTGGTTTGTAGAGGCACCATGTTTCTGCGCCATAAAGAAGGACAGGCAAAATTAATGCTTTGTAAATACTAATCTTTGTGTCTAGATTCAGGTCATGGCATTTCCAGACACGATCACTAAGCCGTCCAGATTGCAGCGGCATTTTCAATGCGCTATGGTATCTCCGAAGCTAGGGTATTATCATGCCTAATGGTGCTTTCAAGATATTTAAACTGCACTTCCCCTAGTGATTTCCCATCTAGATTCAGGATTGCTTTATCAGCTTCGCAGCCTCGTGGTGGTAGTTTAAGGACTTGCGTCTTGGAAGCACCACTAATATCACCAAATCGTTAACAGGATTGATGTAATATATCAACATAGTTTTGAGATGCGCTATGCTGTCAGACATGAGGCACACATCGTCGGCGTATAGTATCTCCAGAATGGAGATCTTTTGAAATTTGGATTTTGTTCTGAACCTTGTATCGAACACTCCTTTGGCAGTCCGGACGTCCAGTTGTTTCCGATCACTACAATACTGCAGGGCGTCCCTCATAACAACTGCGAAGTAAATGACATTTTGGGTGCCATGACACAACCTTGCTTTACTCCACTTGTAATTTGGATCTCCTCAGATAGTTCGTTTTCGTTGGAACCTGCGCTTTCATGCTGAAATGAAATTGGCGCATGAGGTTGACGAAATTCTTTGGATAACTATACTTATGGAGAATTTTCTACTGTATTTGAAAATTTCCGCTGGAAGTTGGTCCATACCACGTGTTTTGGAATTTTTGAGTCGCTTTACTGCTTCCACAAACTCTACGAAAGTAGGTGGGTTTTGTAAATTTTGAGAAACTAGCAGTTCATCAAGTGTATTGTATACGACAGATCATCGCTGAGTGCATCGGGAATCAACACATCAGTAAAATGATCTGCTCATCGCATTATTACGTCGGTTTTACTCGTAACTCGGTGATGTCTGTCTTTGGGTACATCGATGCTATTTTTCTTGCTCGTGGCCTGAAAATCGCTTGTATACCCTCTAAAAACTTGCCAATTTGGTTAGTACCAGCGCATCGCTGTAGTTCAATTTGGTTAGTATCAACGCATCGCTGTAGTTCAGTTAGTATTAGCGCATCGCTGTAGTTCAGTTAGTATCAGTTAGTATCAGCGCATCGCTGTAGTTCAGTTAGTATCAGCGCATCGCTGTAGCTCAGTTAGTATCAGCGCATCGCTGTAGTTCAGTTAGTATCAGCGCATCGCTGTAGTTCAGTTAGTATCAGCGCATCGCTGTAGTTCAGTTAGTATCAGCGCATCGCTGTAGTTCAGTTAGTATCAGCGCATCGCTGTAGTTCAGTTAGTATCAGCGCATCGCTGTAGTTCAGTTAGTATCAGTTAGTATCAGCGCATCGCTGTAGTTCAGTTAGTATCAGCGCATCGCTGTAGTTCAGTTAGTATCAGCGCATCGCTGTAGTTCAGTTAGTATCAGCGCATCGCTGTAGTTCAGCAGCTTTCTCCTTCCAAAACTTATCCTTCAGTTCGCGAACTTTGGAGTTTAGTTTCGTTTGCGCTTCCTTACTGCTACGCGCATCCGAAGGTTTTGAGTTTAACTCATGCCTATGTCTGTCAACTAGCGCATTGATTTCAGTATCAGATGCATCGAAATAGTCTTGGTTCATTTCTGTGGTCTTCCTAAAGTTTTCAGCGCACAGCCATGAAGATGTACATGGCGAAATATCTCCATTCATCATCGTTGGTGGAAAACTCGGACTACGAAGCACTTGCTGCAAATTTCAAATACAACGTTTTATCCAGCTCTGACGAGGTAATTAGGCTTGAAAAGGCAAGTTTGGGTTGAATTTTATTGACTGGATGATTTTAGCTGCAAGAGCATCTGTGATCGAAAGGGATGGTGATCAGTGCATCCCATAGCATTGCCCTCGTCACGAGTACATCATGTAGGACTTTTCGACTCACAATCACGTAGTCTATAAGATGCCAATGCTTTGATCTCGGGCATCCATGAGGTCTTGTATTTTTCAGCAAGTCGGAAGCAGATGTTAATGATGCTAAGGTCAAATTCATCACATAACGATAATAGCCTTAGTGCATTATCGTTTCATTTCCTACTCCATGTTTTCCGAGAACATCATTCCAGGTAGCATGTTCGGTGCCAACTCGAGTATTAAAATCCCCCAACAAAATAACTTTATCGCATTTTGGGATATTCTCAAGAGTTCACCTCAGGTTTTAGTAAAAGACCCTTCATACTTATCCTATAAATACTTATGAGATGGGCGTATTTGTTATTAGCAACTGAAAGGCGTAGAGTCATGAGGCGGTCATTAACACTCTTAGGTAGTTCACGTAGACCTCCAGCCAACCCATTGCGAATAGAAAAGCCTACCCCAAGTCTGCCCGACTACGTATGATAAATGTTCCACGCTCAATTTTTGTAAATTTTAAGACAAATTTTTATTTACATGTAATTTTGATAATTATTAATAAATTAACTGTACTGAACTGAACCATTACCTACTCTCTCGACGGATGGACGTCCGCTCCAGTAATATGTGTAGCCTCCTAGATCTTCCCGAAGCTCTCCACAGTCACTCAGGTGGGTTCCGCTAATTGCAGCTATATCGATATTATAGCGAGCCAAACTCTCTTGCTATGAGAGCATTTTTTCTCTCTGGGCATAAATTTCGGTCGTTTTTCAGTAGAGTTTGTATGAGTCTGTATGCTAAATTGTTTAAGATTTATCATAATAATATTATTAGATTGCTTCTGTTTCTTTCGACTTCGTTTGGTCGTTGTCCAAGCGCCCGCGGTGTTGCACCTGGATAAGGGATGCGACGGACTATTTTTGGGCCATCTTTTCTAGACGCCTCTGTGCAGAGGAAAGTAGAGCGATCCTATATAGGGCTGCTTTGTCACCAGTTGTGCTGCTGAACCCAGAGTCCCGACTCAATCAACTCCGGGAGCAACCACTCACTCCTGGCCGCCTACGTGCAGGGTTCTGACCAAAGCCTCGGTACATCGATACCTCAACACCACCGCCAACACCCCATCGCCGCAGAGCTTTTAATAAAAACAATAGGTATAGTAATTAAAGTACAAAGTGTTAACCTACCAGTATTTGTATGCAGTATGTGGCGATGAACCCTAGGAAGAAAACGCCGAAAGTGCCAAACACTAAGCCCAAGCGTGCCATGGCATTGGGCATGGCGAGCAAGCCGGCGCCGAAGCACGCCTTCAGCATATGCGTCATGGTCTCCGAGTACCTGCGACATACGGCCTGTTAGACACTAGCTAGTACCTGCGACATACGGCCTGTTAGGCACTAGCTAGTACCTGCGACATACGGCCTGTTAGGCACTAGCTAGTACCTGCGACACACGGCCTGTTAGGCACTAGCTAGTACCTGCGACACACGGCCTGTTAGGCACTAGCTAGTACCTGCGACACACGGCCTGTTAGGCACTAGCTAGTACCTGCGACACACGGCCTGTTAGGCACTAGCTAGTACCTGCGACATACGGCCTGTTAGGCACTAGCTAGTACCTGCGACATACGGCCTGTTAGGCACTAGCTAGTACCTGCGACACACGGCCTGTTAGGCACTAGCTAGTACCTGGGACACACGGCCTGTTAGGCACTAGCTAGTACCTGCGACACACGGCCTGTTAGGCACTAGCTAGTACCTGCGACACACGGCCTGTTAGGCACTAGCTAGTACCTGCGACACACGGCCTGTTAGACACTAGCTAGTACCTGCGACACACGGCCTGTTAGACACTAGCTAGTACCTGCGACACACGGCCTGTTAGGCACTAGCTAGTACGGGTAGTGCGTACGTATGTATTTGCAGATGATGCTCGTGGCTCTAGCCTAAAATATTACGAAATTGGCTCTAGTAACATTACACTGGTGCAAAAAAAAAAAACACATAGATGAAACAAGTGTTCGTTTACCTGCCGTGACTTCGCTTCACTTGTAACTAATAAACAATTTATGAAAATCATAAAAGCCAAATGAACCTACTTCTAATTGACGTATCGCAATGAAACTTTGTATGTGTATGTAGTTCGGATGACAAAACTATATAATTTGTTATCTTGGAACTGATCTGTTGATGGAGCCAGGAGGTGGATAGTACAACTCTTCAGTGGCTAAACCATTCGAGTTTGGGCTCATATGATTTGATTTGACGAGTTCAATAGAATGGCCTTGGTAACGAGGGTCTGGTGACGTAGCCAGGACATGGATAGTTCAATAGAATGGCCTTGGTAACGAGGGTCTGGTGACGTAGCCAGGACATGGATAGTTCAATAGAATGGCCTTGGTAACGAGGGTCTAGTGACGTAGCCAGGACATGGATAGTTCAATAGAATGGCCTTGGTAACGAGGGTCTGGTGACGTAGCCAGGACATGGATAGTTCAATAGAATGGCCTTGGTAACGAGGGTCTGGTGACGTAGCCAGGACATGGATAGCTCAATAGAATGGCCTTGGTAACAAGGGTCTGGTGACGTAGCCAGGACATGGATAGTTCAATAGAATGGCCTTGGTAACGAGGGTCTGGTGACGTAGCCAGGACATGGATAGTTCAATAGAATGGCCTTGGTAACGAGGGTCTGGTGACGTAGCCAGGACATGGATAGTTCAATAGAATGGCCTTGGTAACGAGGGTCTGGTGACGTAGCCAGGACATGGATAGTTCAATAGAATGGCCTTGGTAACGAGGGTCTGGTGACGTAGCCAGGACATGGATAGTTCAATAGAATGGCCTTGGTAACGAGGGTCTGGTGACGTAGCCAGGACATGGATAGTGGATCTCTTTAGTGAGTACTACTCGTAGTGGATCTCTTTAGTGAGTACTACTCGTAGTAAACCGCTCGAGTTTGGGGGTCATGATTCGTTTTTATAAAACTTATAAAGTTTTGCGTAAGGTAGTTCGGCTGACAATACTGTAATATGGTATCTTGGAGCTGATCTGAGCCAGGAGGTGGATAGTGGAACTCTTCAGTGGCTACTAGTAAACCCCTAGAGTTTGGGCTCATATGATTCGTTTTGATGAGTTCAATATATTGCACTTGTTGTCGAGGGTCTAATGATGGAGCCAGGAGGTGCATAGTGGAACTATTTAGGGGCTACTAGAAAACACCTCGACCCCCTCAGGCTTGGGGTAACGTTTGCCAATTTGCTATCTCCACCCACAAACACGTCTACCCGGTCTTACTCTGTTGTGTGTGAAAGATACAATAATAATTGTATGACCAACAAAAAGGTTAAAAGAAGAATGTAAGCATCTAACGTTCTGAGATCGCTTCACTCATAAGTAAAGTTCAAAGAGGAATGTAATATATATAATATTACCGTGACCAAGTCAAGCAGTGCTGGGAACGTAACAGAATGAATGCGGCCGAGCGGATCAACTCCGTTACGTTAACGTATTCACGTACAACACACGGCCGTGTCCATGCCACAGCCACACCCCATGTTTCGTCTCGTTTTTGGCTAATACTCGTCCCATTACTTTTGTATTGTCTTTGTAGCACCGCTAACATGTTCGTCGACTATTTTTGCTGGTGCCGTCTTTCTTCGCAATCTTATGCTTCATTCTTATATTGGTCTTGAAACCGACTTGAGGCTTCACTTCTCATTAACAGGCCCTTCAACACCTGTTTCCTAAATTCAACCATTTGGATTTTCGTCCCGGTTACTGCTTGATATAATACTAGTGCATTGATAACTGCAGTGTTCAACAGCAAGTTTATGGCAACTCTTTTGTACCATTTGACCGATTTACTTAATGGCGTGGAATAAGCCCCCATTTGGTCGGACAAATCGACAGCTCCTTTTGCCCTATTATAGTCTAGCACGATTTTCGGTTTCGATACCGCTTTTTTTATATGGGCGGGAATGACCGACACCCTGAGTCCCTGACCCTCGCGGCCCCCGCCAACGAACAACGCGACATTAATATTTTGGTAAAATAAAGTCACAAATTACTTTTCTTCGATTTACTTCATGTGATTTGGCACATTTCTAGCCCCTAAAGCAATAAAAACTTATTATTTGTAAAACTTAACAATCGGGTATTTTGAACCTGGCTCCTTTTAATAAACAAGTGAGGCCCCTTATAACACAGAGTGTTTGATCATTTAGAATCTAGAGTAGATTTAGGGGCTATTTATGGTAGTTACAATAAATAGACCTGTTGTAACAATAAATAGAAATGTTGAAGTGGGTGCGACAGTTTTTGCCGCTGATCGATGTAATGTAGTCTACAATCATGTGCTGATCGATGTTATGTGGTCTACAATCATGTGCTGATCGATGTTATGTGGTCTACAATCATGTGCTGATCGATGTTATGTGGTCTACAATCATGTGCTGATCGATGTTATGTGGTCTACAATCATGTGCTGATCGATGTTATGTGGTCTACAATCATGTGCTGATCGATGTTATGTGGTCTACAATCATGTGCTGATCGATGTTATGTGGTCTACAATCATATGCTGATCGATGTTATGTGGTCTACAATCATGTGCTGATCGATGTTATGTGGTCTACAATCATGTGCTGATCGATGTTATGTGGTCTACAATCATGTGCTGATCGATATTATGTGGTCTACAATCATGTGCTTAATTCATGGTTACAGTTTGTGCGTCGATGTCATGTCACCCTGTGTTGTTTACCACCATTCATTTTATTTATTCTTCTGTAAGGGTGTGTGTGTGTGTGTGTGTGTGTGTGTGTGTGTGTATGTGACTGAACTAAACGGCTTGACCGATTGTTTTTTTTTTGTCGTTATTGTACATTATTCTTTTGTTTTCATTTTTGCTAGGGATGTAATGGTACCTATACTATGTAAAAAAACAAGATAAGATGTTAATAAAGTCTCATTCAAAGCATTTATTTCAAATAAACCAAATACAGGCACTTTTGAATTGTCAAGGGGTCGGCCAGTCAGAAAGATGAAGCTAGTTGCCCATTCCAAAGCGTAGTTGATACCTATGGAGAAGAACGGGCAAGAAACTCATGGACACTTTTAAATCTAATCATAATCTCTTTTTAATCAAACAAGTATTTTGATTATCGACGGCACTTATTTGTTTTCACTTCTCATGCTCTAAAAGTTCGTCTTTATGTTGTGCGTAGGCGACATAAAATCGCTTTTTATGTTCTAGTGCATAAAGTATTTTTTTTTTCTAAGACTAAGATAATCAGGCCCAACAGCCACACGTACAAAAAACTTCGCAGATTAAAGTAGTGATTTATTTAATTTTCTTTAAATTATACCACTTCCGTGTTTTCTATCGTTAATTTTGTAAAATCAGATAAAATAGTTGTAATTTATTATTTAAAAACGCAAAGAAACGTTTTAAGTACCCAAGCCGAATGACACATGTTAAAAATAAAACAATAAAACTTTTCAAAAGTTTCGTGACGGGAATTAACTATGCTTTGCAACATTTTTGATTAATTATGTACTGTTATATACTTTATGCCTGTTTCATTTTCTCGCAATCGAAATGAAAAGCAGAGTGTATAACTCAGGCATAAATGAGCCATTTTACTCCTCGACTTAAGTATCTACCCTCGCCTGCGGCTCGGGTGGATATAAACGTCACGGGGTAACATGGCTTATTTTATGCAATAGTTGTACAATCTACAATAGTAGATTGTTAAGCTTAATCTTTGAAATAAAAGGTTGGATGATTTTTGAATTATTATTCAAAAATCATCCAACCAACCAACCTTTTATTTCAAAGATTAAGCTATACGAGTAGCTTACACAAATTCAGCAATTTTGTAAAATCATTCATGATCGTGTGCTGATGGCTACATCTTAGATGTAACTGGACCCTGCGCCGCCAGAACTTCGGACTCCGACATAGTTAAACTAATATTGAATAACCATGGGGGTTCCATGGAAGAAGCTCCAATACGTTGGTTTTTATACCCAGATTATGTATTTATTGTGGATCGAGGTTTCCGTGACTGTTTGCCGGATCTAGAGGAATGCGGTTACGGCGTCTACATGCCTCCGTCCGTAAGACGTAATGAAACACAATTAAGTACAGTTGCGGCAAATAAATCACGATTAATAACCATGGTTAGATAGGTTGTTGCTGTAATCAATAGCAGGATGAAAAGAGATAAAATATTTAGAAATAAATATTTTAATATAGCGCTTCGCAATGCAATGACAGATTACAGAATAGCTGTAGCGCTTATCAACGCAACTCAGTCACCATTATGAAGACAGCCGATTTACTGATGAGTTTAAAGAAATTATTGAGAGAAATATGAACAGGCCAAATCAGTTACCGAGTAGCTGATTACGTCGACGAACATCGTTTGAACCAACAAAAAAATATTTTTACCAGAATGGATGCAACACACCCTGACTTATTGGATTTTCCAAGAATGAATTAGGATCAGCTGATTGTATTCGCAATAGGCACCTTACACGTAAAAATTGCAAGGTCACACATTAGAGGAACTGGAGTTTTTTCAATCGAAGTTTTTAGACACCCCGAAAGAATAATTCTTAATAATGATGATGAATAAAGTACGCTAAATGTCGAATCCATTCCAGGCATTTCGGGGCAAGAACGTATTACGGTTATGTTCTATATAACGCCTATAAAAAAAAAACTATATAAAAGTGCCTTTTATGTGCCTATTTGAAATAAATGCTTTGACTTTGACTTTAAGGCCAAGGCAAAGGCTTAAAAAACTTAAAACCTAAGCGACTAACACGCTAAGGACACCTCCTGTAGGGTATTTTTCAGAATCTAAAAATATTTGTTATTTTTTCATTGATCAAAAAATATCTAGTATACCAAAAGATCGCCGCACACGCGGCCCGTCATTCATAAATAAATTGCGACGTTGCCGTCCTTCAAGTACGCGTGTACAGATAGTTTATTTTACGTATCAATTTAAAATTTTTAGTGAATATTTTAATATAAAAATAAAATAAAAACATTTATTTTCGAATGGTCATATTTTTTTTAGCATGTATGGATGCTATACTATTGCGGGTTAACGGGAACGCCCTCTGTTAGTTAACATACTGTATACTGTGACTCGGTCATTTATGGTAATAATTTATGTTAATAAAATACCAGACAATATTAAAAATATGCCTCTAGCAAAGTTTAAAAAAGCTCTCACATTATTGCTAATTGACAAATGTTATTATAAAATTGAAGACTTTTTAAATGATAATGTTAATTAATATTGAAATTCACTGTAAACCAACTATTTAATTCATTATGTACGCATGTTTCCTCTAAAAATATTTGTATGTCAAAAATTGACAAGACATAGCGCACTATTTAATTCTTAAGATCCATCTATCATCTATCCTATGTTTCACAAATAAATTGATTTGATTTGATTTGATTTGGTATTTTATTGTATCATTCGATTGCTCTTGAGAAGCCCTTTCCAACCGTTTGCGATATCTGTATTTGGATTTGGCTTTTTGAGGCGTATAGGCCGACATTATATATTTTAGATATTATCTTTTTATTAACTTTTTATTTTTATTAACACATCATATTCACTGTCTCTATTTTACACTAATGTTTTGTATACAATCGATAGATTTTGACGAGAGCTGACGATTGAAACTTAAACGAACGTCGTAGCTTTTCCGAGTCAAACGTTATACTAAGTAGAAATCTCGAAACGCAGCAAAATTATCTCAAAATGGCAGCGCTTCCCCCTCCACCGCACGCGATGCGTAACAGTCCTCACTTGGCGTAATGAGTTTTTTGATCCTTGAGCTATCCAATGGTGTAATTGAATTTAGGATGGAAATGACAGATATGAACCTGCAACACCGAACTGTATCCCCCGATTTTGTTATCATTGGTTTTTTTGACATGCCTACTACTACGGAAGCAATTTTAAAGACGTATTCACGTCAAAAAGTTGTAACTTTTTGTGAAACCTGCCCAACAAACCATTTCTTTGTTTTCATAAAATGCATTAAAAATAAGAGGTGTAGTATCGTTAATATTGATCTCAATCTAAAGTCTGATTTAATTTTGTTTCATTAAAAACTTTAATAAAATATTATATTTCTGATTTACATGAAGTTTAATTCATCAAACTATCCCCGAAAAATGAAACCTTAACAGCTACCTACGTAGGACAACTTTAACCAGATTCTAGCTAGTTAAGTACTCGTAAATCGTAACAGTATATAGTATTTCACAACATATTATAAAATGTTAATTTTTAGTTGAAAGATTGTTTTTGTGAACCTTAAATGTGTTTTTACTGAAATAAAAATTTATTATTATTATAATTTTATGGAAAAATATATAATAAGACATTATCATCATATAGATACACACTTTTTCCTTTAGAACTTTCAAACAAACCTTGTCCCGACATTATTTGTCATATTTTTCTAAGTTATATTTTTTACTAAAACCAAATACATACAATCTATTTGGCTGCAGGGCCATGGGGGTCACGCGTAATGTCTGTAGTGTGTCGATAGAGTGTCAATGGCGTGTTGCTTAACTCAAAGTTACAGAATTTGGCCCGACGGCCAAATTTGGATAGACGCTTTCGCCTCTGACTCGCAGTCATATGTTGCCCCCCGCGGCCCCAACGGACTATTGTATGTTGACCACACGGTGTCGCCTACGGCCCATATGTTGCCCCCCGCGGCCCCAACGGACTATTGTATGTTGACCACACGGTGTCGCCTACGGCCCATATGTTGCCCCCCGCGGCCCCAACGGACTATTGTATGTTGACCACATGGTGTCCCCCACGGCCCTTTTGTTGCCCCCCGCGGCCCCAACGGACTATTGTATGTCGACCACACGGTGTCCCCCACGGCCCATATGTTGCCCCCCGCGGCCCCAACGGACTATTGTATGTCGACCACACGGTGCATGTCCCCCACGGCCCATATGTTGCCCCCCGCGGCCCCAACGGACTACTGTATGTCGACCACACGGTGTCTCCCACGGCGCAAAAAGAAAGACTGAAAAATTAAAGTGGCGTTCAATGTGTTAATTAGTTTCATTTCTATTAGCTCGCGATATGTTTTCTCAAGTTGATTATAACTGGACAACGGATTCCGAACAACATTTCTCAGAAAAAACATTGTATTTATATT
The DNA here is from genome assembly GCA_914767645.1 of Hydraecia micacea. Lineage (NCBI taxonomy): Eukaryota > Metazoa > Arthropoda > Insecta > Lepidoptera > Noctuidae > Hydraecia > Hydraecia micacea. Next base: position 267,846 of record OU611774.1, read on the forward strand.
ACTAGATAACAAACACTAAATAAAAATATTTTTTTACTATATTTCAAGTAACTAATACAACCCAGAAGGTTTTTCATGAATTCATTCAGAATCATCTAATTCAGAGGTTGTAATATATACTGACACAAAGCGATATGAGATACCGTTTGCCTACAGTTGAGTTTTGTTCATTCTAGTCTCTAAAAAGTAAACAATGCACATAATAACAATAATAGTTACGAGGTGGGTTTTGGCACATTGCGGTGTTTATGCGGGTCGTATTCCTCCTCTTCACCGGGCAGAAGCATTGACAGAGGCGTCATTAATACAGATGTGGTAGCACTGATGTCCACCTTGGACAGCGCCTTGGACGCCACCTTGGAGAACACCTGGGACGCCGACCTGGACGGCCCGGGCCGCATGTTTGCAGGCGCACTCTGCTAACCCCCTGTCTCACTAAGTAATGGTAACACGGCTTGAGCCGTGATCCGGTCGATGCGTTTTTCCACTATGAATTATTTTCTGGTCATCTGCAACCGTTCGTCGGCTATAAAATACAAAGTAACTTCTCTTCTTAGTCTGTGTAAAATACCCTGCGTCATAGACAGATCTATCAGTTTCAGGGTAATCTGTCAGTTTACTGTTAAGTTATAAGTTTAGCAAAAATATGAAATTAGTAAGTGCTCTAAGATTTATTTATCCTTCTTGACCAAAAATAAGGCGGAAGCTATGGCATTAGTAAGTATCAGATTATAGTGGCAAGGCCTTCCTATCACCAGGGTTTTATTATGAGACAGACAAGTAGGTTTAAAGACACACAGGAATGCTTTACTTAATTACTTTTTATTATTCGTTTGTGTGTAGCAAACTAGAATATAATGCGCCTGGTATGGGTTCCGAATGAGCAAAAATATAAGCTCATGATACAACGGGTCCAACAAGTTGGCTACCCAAAAAAATATGTGTCGTACAACTCTGCTGTCCTTTAACTAGAAAGCCGTTAACCCTCAAATGGTCAATTTTTACTTTTTAATAGAAAGTGACAGAGTTCAAAATTCTCTATCTTAATGTCTAAAGGTCATAGCACACATATCAACTCGGAAAGCGATCGTCACCGAACTGGCGCAAGCCAGTAGTGCTTGACACTAATGATCGCATGGAGATATGGCAGAGTAAGGAGCTTCACGGACGCTTTTTCCGGGCCCTACATGGACCCGATGTAGATTTACCAGCGTCCGTATCCTGGCTGCGTTTAGGTGACCTCTTTGGAGAAACCGAAGGTTTTGTCTGTGCAATTATGAAGTTACGATGACGAACAATTACCGGAGATTTTGTTGTGAAAGACGGCACGGTTGACATCTGTCGGGCATGCCACCGGCCGGGAGAATCAATCAGGCATATTATCTCCGGGTGTTCTCGTCTAGCTAACGGGGAGTACTTGCATAGACACAACCTTGTAGCCAGGATAATCCATCAGCAACTTGCTCTGAAATACAGCTTTGTGGAACCGGAGGTGCCGTACTATAGGTATGTGCCCGACCCAGTTCTCGAAAATGGAAATATCACATTGTACTGGGATCGATCCATCATCACTGACAGGACTATTGTTGCCAATAAGCCTGATATAGTGGTGATGGATCGATTAGAGCGGCGCGCAATGATTGTTGACATTTTAACCGTCCCGCATGTTGAGAACCTCGTGAAAGCCGAGAAAGATCAACAAATCAAGTATCTTGACCTGGCTCGCGAGGTTGTCGACATGTGGGATGTTGACTCAGCAATCATTGTGCCGATAGTCGTTACAGCCAACGGATTGATAGCCAAGAGCCTCGACCAACACCTGAGGAGGCTCTCGTTGGGCAGCTGGATCAAGGGCTTGATTCAGAAAGCAGTACTTCTGGACACGGCTCGCATTGTCAGGAGGTTCCTCTCTGTGCCGCCGGTAGCTTGGACCCTGTTCCCGATACCGGTGGGCTATTATTTTTTAATTTTTAAATGTTTTTTTTTTTTTTTATATTCTAATATCTATCTATACATACATACATAATAATAAAATTGTAGAAAAGTGGTGTCTGTACAATGGAAATATATAAAAAAAAAAGTAGCAGGGGTTGTTATTATATCGATGCCGAACCCGAAATTGTAATTAATTTTTTTTTTGTCTCTTTGTCGGTTTGTCTGTTTGTCTGTGTGTTTGTGCACGCTAATATCAGAAACGGCTTATTCGATTTAGATGCGGTTTTCACTAATATATTTTAGTAAGCTTCACTTAACATTTAGTGTTTATTTCATGTCAATCGGTTCATAAATAAAAAGTTATGTCAATTTAGAGAATCACGGCGAACATTTGTTAAGGTATTCTATCAGAGAACGTACACGCCTCGCGCCTGCGCGTCCGTGGCTATATAAAGCGCGCTGAGAGCCGCGCCGCTTCCAAAGTCCTGGCTGGAGGCCTTAATTTTGAGGCATCCACAGGGAAGTCCGGTAAAGCAGACGACAACCTCATAGGTTAAACTGCGAGATGCCATTCACAAAAAAAAAAAAAAAACGCTCGGCTGCCATAAGGACACAGAGTACTTTTTGATAGTGCATAAGGATTCAGTTATTCGTAGCGAACGCACAATAGTTGCATTTGATTATTGCGATTCACTTGAATACTGGCTGTTTGCATATTTCATTTATTTATGTTTTAGGGTTTGTAGGTTATGTTCTTTTTCTTAATTTTCTTTAAAATTTTGTAAATAAATATTGCAAGTATTTGGTATAGGTTAGGCGGTTCTTTCCTTGATTTTTGGGTATTTACTTATCTTAATTTTTATTTAGGGTTTGTAAATAATTATTGTAAGCATTTGTTATAGGTTAGGCATTTCTTTCCTTTCAATTCCTGGCTTTGCGAAAGAGCTATTTTGACGCCACGAAAGCTATGTTGTAAAGCTATGTTCCGGGGGATTATGTTGAGTATATCTCCATTAACAGAGTCATGGAAGAAGGAGAATCTACAAGCTACCCAGAAGAATTTTTAGAATCCCTCAATGCTCCTGGACCACCAGCACATAAAATAAAATTAAAAGTAGGCGTACCCATAATGCTTCTTAGAAATTTAAGCCCCCCAAAACTTTGCTATGGCACCAGGTTAAAAGTGACCAATTTACAACGAAATCTGATAGAAGCAGAGATTTTAAAAGGGTGTGGAAAAGGTGAAAGTGTTTTCATTCCTCGGATTCCTCTCACTCCAAACAATTTTCCATTTAGTTTTTAACGAGTCCAGTTTCCAGTCAGCCTATGTTTTGCGATGACAATTAATAAAGCCCAAGGTCAGACGCTGAAAGTTGTGGGTGTAGATCTAAGTATAAGCTGTTTCTCGCACGGTCAGTTGTATGTGGCTCCGTCACGGGTTAGCAATCCTAGGAGCCTGTATGCTTTCATCCCCGATGGCCATACGTCAAATATCGTATACAGAGAAGCATTACTGTAAAGTAAATTTTTAGCTACCCAAACGACATGTACCAATGATATGTAATTCAAAATATGCTGCCCGAAAAGTCACTATTCCACGCGGACGAAGTCGCGGGCACAGCTTGTTTAAAAATATATTTGATATGCATTTAGATGAATAAAGAAAATAATAATAAAAAATACAAACATTATTACATTATTATTCTCGTTTATTATCTCTATTGAATAACAAAAAAAAAACGGAAAAGATAATAAAATTGTTGAAAAGAAAAATAATAGTATCATCTTGAGATTGGAACCCAGACCTTCGCGTTTTTTAAACCATGAGGTTATGTTACCAGCTATCTATACTTGCTGTGATGAAGTGAATTTTAGCAGTAGTATGAACCCACCAAGGTCATGCGTAATTACGTAGTATCGTGTGCGTAAAAGCGACGATATGTTTTGTTTCGTTCGACGCTAGCCAGTGCGTGTTCGACTTACACACACAGATGTGTCCTGCGGCGCGAGGCGGCCGGTATTATCACAGCAATTTCAACTTTAATATATGCTTAAGCAAAATTGAACTGACTGTACATATGCATAAACCCTTTGATTATACTATTATACCATTATTGGACCTCTCCAAGGCGTTTGACCTGCACCCTAATTGTGTAACACACTATTACTCTCAGTTTGAATCATTTTGAAGTATATTGCTAATCCATTGCTCCTTATGTACGAAAAGTGTGTCTGCTCAACAACGTAAATAGCGCAATGCATGTTGTTGAACTGTCAAAATTAAACCCATTGCTCAGTTGTCATTGTTGCAGTGTGTTACGCAATTACCCTGCGGGTTAACTACAAGATCCTATGGTCAAAACTATTGCAGCGTTCTAAGTAAACGTATACAATTATTCTGCCAAATAAATGTCATTTGAGTTTGATGTTTATGACATACTCTCAGTCTATCAAAAAGTACTCCGTGCATACTCTCTTTCAGTCTATCAAAAAGTACTCTGTGTCTCTTCCTGTCAAGGTATGTCGATGTGAAACCATTGAATCTGCGCTCTCTGGATTAAATCTTAATTGATCAAAGTATTGAGTTTACTTTTCGCCATAAAACCATCAGCTTATGGGCCCAGACCGATTGCTGCACACTGCAAAGTAATTATTTCGCGAGAAAAACTAGAATTCACCGAGAATCAGTTTTTCATGTCATGACCACGTCATCCGGCATAATGACCATGGCTGCTATGGGACTGCAGATTGACAATCTGCGAGGCATCGAAGACTACAACCAGTGGAAGTTCATACTGAAGAACGTTCTTATGCACGAAGATCTATACGATTGCATAGAAACCAAAAAAGGGAACGAAGACCCTAAGAAGAATCAAAAAGCGTTGCTTATCGGTTGGTCCGTCCGCGTTGCCACATATTCGTAACGCGTAGACGGCATATGAAGCATGAAATAGCTTGCAACGCGCTTACGATGATTAAGGTTTGCGCAGAAGACTAGGATTGCTAAGAGCGCTGTTTGGTGTGAGGCTGAGTGAGGCGGAGAGCATGCATAGCTACAGCTACCTAACTAAAATAACTGAGCTTGGGCAGCAGTTTACAGACATTGGGAATGCATTTGATGATGAGTTTTTAGCTGTAATCATGTTGAGCGGTGTAACGCTGTCCTCCCATACCTACTGCAATTTGAAAACATTGTAAAATCCAATTATTTTTAAAAGAGTGACCGTGGAGTTTCTTGCCGGTTCTTCTCCATAGGAAACGGCCAATTGGAACCGTGCACCTAACTTCTGATGTTTCATAAGTGCCCATGTAGGTTTATGTGAAATAAAATGTTTTGATTTGATTTGATTGATTTGAACCCCAGACTTTGACCCCCTTATCATGGCTTTGGAGAATGCTAATACAAAGTTGACAAGCGATATGGTTAAGTCTAAGCTTTTACAGGAGCAATAGCGACGCGATGGTAAGCGTGATGATCATCAAGAACTGAATGCGTTGGCGGCAAAGAAACCAAAGTGTTTTCGCTGCAAGAAAAGTGGTCATATAATGAAAGATTGCCCTAAGAAAGCTGAAAGTAAACCGAAGGCGACTCCCAAGGCAGAGAAGTCATTGTTAACAACGTTATCTGTGAAGCTGCAGAGTGATATCTGGTATGTGGATAGTGGGGCGCCCAACCACATGACCCAAGGATATCATGCAGGATTTTCAGTGTACTAAACCGCTTGAAGTTAACGTGGCAAATGGAGAAAAAATCATGACTGAAGGACTTGGTAGCGTGCAAGTACAGTTAAAAAAAGGGTTTAAAGACAATAAGTAATGTATACTATATTCCTAAACTTTTTGCAAATTTATTATCAGTTAGTGAATTGATTAGGAAAGGTTTTAGTGTAATCCTACTTCCTACTAGTCCTACTATCCTACTAATCCTACTAGTCCTATCCTACTTCCTACTTAATATATATATATATATATTATATTATATTATATAATATTATAAACGCGAAAGTTTGTTTGGATGTTTGTTATTCCTTCACGCAAAAACTACTAAACGGATTTTGATGAAACTTCACAGAAATATAGATTATACATCAGAATAACACATAGGTTACAATTTATAAAGATTTTGTGTGATTTGGCCATAATATAACGATAAGTATCAAGTAAGTCGGAAAAATTCCTGCCCTCTGAGAGCTATCTTGGCGTGCGCTGCCTAAACCGTTAGAGTTACATGAAGATAATGTACAGTGGAACTGTTTGTCTTATAAAGTTCTAAATAAAAGTCCGCGACAGCATATATCTATCTTTTTTGTGGAAGCTATTATATCATAGTGATTCATAAATACATTTAAATTGGGTACTTTTTTTACAATGCATATTTCAGAGTACTTTGTTAATTCTTATCAAAGTCATTTCATTTATCGCTTTCGGTATTTCATGTAGATAAACTTTGTCTTTTACACTAAGCAATTTGGACGGATACTTTAAAAGTTATCACGATAAGATTGACCTGAGTGGAGTGCTGGCGGCGCGCAGAGCGGGGGTGGAGGGGCGGTCCAGGCAATGAAGTCCCGAACGCGGGCAGGCAGACCTGTTAGGGTTAATGGTGAAACACCAAAGGAAAGACCGTTCTAAGGATTTCAATAATAAGTTTATTATCCTTTTATTTATATATTGGAAGGTGGAGGCCACAGGACACTTTTATATGTACTACTGGGCGTGAGGGCAGACCGGCAGACGTCGTTGACGGTTGTGTTCATTTTGAGTTTTTTTTACAGCTTTAAATTCGTTTCGAAGCGATTTATTACTAACTAACAGTAGGCATTATATATTTTGGGTAGTATATTTTAAGTACAAATATAGATTCGTTTTAAATTCAATAGGGATGAAGACTAACTTTTTCTTCTTCGTCTATCAGGTAGATTATTAAAAAGTGTTGGGCACGTATATTTTCTTTTTTCACATAATCAAATCATTACAGAGATATATTGATTTGAAATGTTACATGACGTCACGTGTTGGTACAATTTTTACCTACAAGTGACGTCACGAGCCCCCATTCCCAAACTTTGACACGCTTTATCTTTGTAATTTTTTGGTTGATCGACACAAGAAAAAATATGTGTCCATTATTTTTTGATAATCTAACTGACGGACGAAATAGAATTCCGATTACTTTACCCCGTCGTCATCCCTATTATTAGTCATATTAGAATTGTTTTCTTTGTTTGTTTAATTACTTATAGGTAGGATTGTATTTTTAGTTAGTTAGGTCACGGGTTAGGTATATAGGTTGTATTTGTAAGTATTAAGTACCTACTTAGATTATTACAACTGTTTTTTTTTTGTTGTTAGTTTAAGTTTTAGGTTGTGTTGTGAGTAATAAGGAGTTAGATTCGTTTTCCTCCTAATTAGCTATTGGAATTGTTTTAGTTAGTTTGAAAATTACTACCGATTTGGTGATTATTTATAATATGTATAGTACTTACAATAATGACTCGAAAGCGTAAGTCTAATATTTCATAAAGCTCTAATAAAGCTCGAGCTATAAAAATAGCTCGACTTAGAATAACGAGACGTCTCAACAAACTGATCTGCGAAGGTTTGAGCAGGCGGTGCGTGAGGCGGCACACAGAGCTACCGTGACACCAGAAGGCCAATTCTACTAATTAACGTGCAATGTGAAAAACACGAGACTAGACTGCGATGACATTGTGAATAGACCAAAAAATGGTATTCTGCTAATCTTAAAGTTCGGTTTGTTCACATTCCGGTCGCAGTATCATCGCAGTATAGTCTCATAGCGGTCAACTTTGTTCTCGTTTACGAAATTAAACATATTTTCATGTTGGTTCAATGTACGTAGACGATATTGTGATACTTAGTGATACTTTAATTTTTAGCAGCCTTATTTTCTGATTTTTTTAATTTATTAATTAGTTTGCTTGATTAAGTGCATACTCATAGTATTTTCATTTCTCATTTGTTATTATATATCTTTGAAAATATAAAATCATTAAAATAAAATAATCGGCTAGAAAGCTAACATGGAACGTATTCGTAAACGCTACGCGCATGCGCGACGCGAATGATTAAAGATGTCAAAAAGAGACGTGATTAGATATATTTTTACTAATATCAAACTATAATTCAGTAAGGTGAACAGTTTTTATTTAAGCCTTACACAAATTATTCAAAATCATTACAAAATAAAAATAACAATATTGGTATAATACACATTTTTAGGGACCGACACCCTCCGAAGCGTCGCCGTCGTCCTCGTCGCTCGTCTCACCGCAAAGGATAAGAAATACCTTTTTATTACAAGCTTATTATACTTACCTAATATTATTAACTTGCTTCTTTTAAATTATATAATCATCATTTCAAACGAAAGACGTCAACTGCTGGACACAGGCCTCCCCCAAGCACTACTTCTTTTAAATACTTAATGTAGGTATATTGCATTATTGTTGATTGGTTGACTATTGAGTATTGATAATAATGCAACTGTTCATTACTGGTTTTAGATGACAAAGAATTTGAAGGGGCCCAACAGCATCTAATAAAAATAGAGCAGTCTTGAATAGCGGTCGACAGAGAGTTGGCACGAGCCATGAACAGGCAAGCCTCTGCTATGGAGGAAATAGGAGGGGCTACAAACTGTTTTGTCGGCCTCTATGATGAGACTCTTCGGCTGCGACGACGTACCGCAAGTGTAAGTATATAAGCGAATAATAATTAATCAGAAAATCATGTCGCAACAGGATTTTTTGTAAAAAAAATTGCTTGTTTTAGAATTCAAGCATCAGCAGCATCCGAATTGCCGAGTCCTATCGATTAATGGCCCAGGTATGTAAATGTAATTTGTGAACGTATTACTAATTAGGTATTAGAATTAGACATTTGTTAGGATTTTTCAGCAAGCATAGGTATTCGTTTTGAATATGCTCTGATGAAAAATCCTCTGGGCTTCCCCTGTCATTTGTTGTTTTGTAAATAAAACGCTGAGTTTAAAATAAAACAAAATCTTTTTAATAATAATATGTACAATATGAAAAACTAAATTGTGTTTTCTTTCAGGGCTTTTTGACGCTGCCGCGCCGTGCTCCACGCAAGCGACGCTCGACGCGCCACGGGCCATTTTTTTATCTGTTTTTATTACCTTTTTAAGTTAATTAAGTACTTAATAAATACTATTAATTATACTCAATCTTATTTATTAAACAATACCTATAAGGCGCTCGAGGGTAAGTAACAGACACACGGGTCCATCAATCAAAGTTAAGCTACGCATGTCACGCGCAGTCGGTCCGTGGATAGGTACCTATCATCTAAAAATGGTACTTAGCTAAAACCAACCGGACCGCCGACCTCAACATAGCTGGTACCTAACCAAAGAAAACATACCCAAACTCACGCCGTTTTCCCATGGGGTAAGCAGAAACTAAAGACAGTCACCCGCTACGATCCTTGCACACACTTTTTGCTTCGGCCACGTTCATACAGTCATACACGCGCACTGGCTGCTAGAATATTTATGGCATGTATTTCATCCATCCACAAATAATTCTCTCATTTTGATTTCCTAAAAAAAACTTTTTTACAAAAAAACAACATTTATCACTGTAGTTTTTTTTAGTCGGTTGTTTTTCTTGCTAAAAAGTTTTTATTTTTCACTTTTTAGTTGTACACACGCCAGCACATCAAGCTACCCGAAACTGTAAAATTATAACAATCAACTTTGAACCTTATGCTTTTGCGATAAAGTTGAAAATCTATTAAAGAAATTTGACAGATTGTAGTAGCTTGATGTGCTGGCGTCTGTACCTACTCCACACAAATTCAAATAACACTAGTGCATTGAAGAATTGAAGACACCGACTAGAAGAATCATCAAAATTCGCATAGAAATGCCGGAGATGCAGTACATTTATGCAAACAACATCGTACATAAGAATAATTAAATAATGTAGTATATACTAAAACCTTCCTGAAAGTATGTAGATCACATTAGTGAAAGAATTATCAAAATTGGTTCATTAGGTTTAGAGAAAATCGCGAACATACATACATACATACGGGTCGAATACAGAACCTCCTTTTTTGAAGTTGGTTGAAAATACTAATCGATAAGTCAATATGCTCACTGATCATCTTTTTCGGATGATGTACCCTATCTTATAAGCCAACTTGGATGTAGTGGTTTGTCACCATTCTAACCTAACCCATTTGGTCGGGGTGCCCTAATGCAAAAACTTTAACAGTAAAGACAGTTTTTAAAAAGATTAAAAAATAAAATAAGATCATAAAGTAAAACCACAGCCATCAGTAGATTGCTTAAAAGGGGATGAAGGGACATAAAATACCATAAATTATTCCTTGTTAATTTATTACCATGTCACAATAAAAAATCTCATATTTCTTTTAAACATTTTACTGAAAAATGAAAATAAGTAAATCTTAAATTCTTATTTATCCTTGTTATGAAAACTTGTAATAAACTAAACTAATACATGTACACAAGATGAAAAATTAAGATATCTTGTCATCATTGAACTTAGAAAAGAATTTATAAATTAATAGAAAGAAAACAATAGACGGAGAGAAAGTTTCATGTATTTATTTTTTAAAGAGTTTCTTTTCTTATTACTATTTAAATGTTAATGATGTTCTTCAATATTATACTTGTATACATAGAACAAATTATACTGTACATACTGTGAATACAATATTACAATACAATTAAACTATTATTGTGCCTACACAAAATTTTGACAAAAACTGCTTTTTTTCAAAACTGTCATTGTGTGGGTTTATTCCAATAGGTCTAAATACTTTTATTAAGTAGTTTATTAAACAACACAGAATCAAAGACTTCTTAGATGTTGAAAATAGAGTTATATCAACACGGAACCATGTAATTCAAGTCTTTGTAAAAATATAGGATTATGCCATTTTTAATATTATGCAAACAAGAACCAACCCGCCTGGTTCTACATAATTGTTTAAAAAATAATTTAAAAGGAAACATGTGGTATGAAAAATAAACCTTTCAACAATTTTTTAGATTGTCGGGTTACCATGGGACGTGGATCTTGTTAGTTTATTGAACAACAATGTTACATGGGTTGATATCCTTGTCATAGAAATGTTTTGTTCTGTTAAAATTGTCAGATCATTTTGATCTTTACAGGGTCAATAGAAGTTGCATTTTTTAAAGCTTTCTATATCTCATCTTGATTTTGGCATGTGTGTGGATTGGTTGCTGTTTGCATAAGTAGGTCTTACCTACTGACATAAAGTTACACTTAAAACAATAATTATTGTGTAAAACAACATTACTTACGGCTATCAGTGTTATCAAAAATCTTATTGTGGTCTAACATGTTAATATCGAGAACAGAAAATGATTCCTTAGTACTATTTACACTATATACGGATATCTAGGGCAATTAGATTGTATGACACCGTTAGCTCCACAACCACAACACTTCACTGAACTTTTATCGGTTATATCTTTAATATTTTTGCAAGAGTTGCGAGTAGTCCGACTTCACGGCAATAAACACAAAATAACCATTTCCATTCTCCAGACGAGTTTTTGCTATTGTTTACCACAGTCGGCAGGGGCTAAGCACTACGCATAGCGCTCGTCGACGCAGTAGGTATGTCTGCCGGCGCACTCGTCGCGGTCTCGCGGAGGCCGAGATGCGAAAGCGCGCGCGGGCGACGCAGGCCGGGGCAGCGCCAGCGGCCGCGCGCGTCTTTCTATACTTCGGACAGTCCTTTATGTTTAGCGCCTTCTCAACGAACATAGATCTATGTTGTAAACGGACTCATGGGTTAACGTTTCCATATGCGTCGATGAGACGTCGACGTTGTTGGCCGACGTAGTAAAACAGGCTCTGAACCAATTGACGGTTCGATTCCACTTGAACCTTGGCGACCGCCTCCAGAAACGACGTAGCGTCCCTTCCGATAACGGCGCGGACGTCGGGGACGCCGGCGCGCCTCTCATCTCATGGTGTTGTCAATTGTCATCGTTGCCTCTACTTTTACGGTCGAGGCAATATTGTTACCTACACAATAGTCAACTAAACACTAGGAAACACTATTTAGTTACGTTACGATGTGCACGAAAGTTCTCGTAATGAAGAAAACCGTTACTTTGTAAATAGGTACTTTGAGTTCGCGTATCGGTCGCGTTGAAGCGCCAGTTTGTACTTTGTATGGTCCACATGAAATAAAGTTTTGCGGCATATCATATTAATACACGGTACTTATAATCGTTCACACAATACAAAACACAGAAAATTCGAGTGGAACACTGAGACAGTGCAAAACTCGTGCCGTTTGCGATCGTGATTTCAGCCGGACTGACGGGCGCGGAGAGGGGTACGGGCGACGGAGCAATCTGCGAAGGGCGCGGGAAGCGGGCGCGTGGATACGATACGCGTGTTTATTCGCCTTACAGAGTACATAATTCGCCTCGCCATTCGCCTCGCGATATGTTCGTGTGCGAATTTCAAAATATTCCGGCCCGCCAAAGGCGGGAAATAAGAATTTTATACGCATAAAACTATACAGAAGCTAAAATTATTTGTCACAGTCCGGTGTACAAATAATCTCATGCTGGCGTCAGTTTTGACGTTTTTATTTTTAGTGGAATACCAATTTTTTTTTTGATGTCATGGCTAAAGTTTAGTAGAATACCGATTTGGTACATTTTTTGTTTTCGGTCTAGTCGCAATCTCATTGCAGTAAACGTCACGTTTGACTTACTTTGTTGGTTTAGTAGAATACCAATTGTGACATTTTGGAACTTTTGAGGCACTGCGACTTGAATGTGAACGGTTTTTAGTTAGCAGAATTGGCCTTCAGAACAGTCCCAAGATCGACGTCAACAACACGCTCAGTATCTGGCATCTCAACAACTGCTGAAACTCCAGAACAGTCTCAACCTCGACGTCAACGGCATGCTGAGTACCTATCTGATGTCTCAACGGGCCCAAGATCGGCGTCAACAGCATGCTGAGTATAGTGGTGTCTCAACGGACTGCGGAGACACCAGAAGAGTCACAAGCTCGACGTCAGCAGCAGGCGACTTACATGGCGTCCCAATGAGCCACAGAAACCTCTACAACAGCTGAATCTCGCAGAAGCGCTGTTGTTACATGAATATAGTTCTAAATAAATGTCCGCGACAGAATATATAAGTGCTATAAAAATATCTGCCACGGCTTCAATGGGAGACAGCATTCTGTATATAGATTACAATAGTAAAGGTACATTATTGATCTAATGTCATAAATTTTTTCATACAAAAAAATGTGCGTATAAAATTGATTTAGTTGCATGAAACCGTCCCATAGTAATTAGCTGTTGCCGCACCGTCATTTAATTTCGCAAAATGTGACGAAGCGACACATCGCGCGTAGTTTGTGAACCACGTTATGCAGAATAGAGTAAATGTTTATTTAATTACTTTATTTTCTCAAATTGATTTAACTATTCCGGGGTACAAAATTTCTTCACTACTGTAATCTATATACAAAACACTGTCTCCCATTGAAGCCGTGGCAGATATTTTTATAGCACCTTATATTACCTACCTTTTATGTGGAAGCCCAATAGTGAGCCATATCGAAAGTACCTCTTTCTGTGTGTTACCTTTTCACACCTAAACCACTGAACGGATTTCGATATTTGGCAAGGAGATAGATAACACCCTAGGAAAGGACATGCGCTACTTCACCGGTACTGTCCTGTGGGATAATTTCCGACATCCACGCGGGCGAAGCCGCGGGCGGAAACTAGTATTTATATGTAATAATTATGCCACTTCGCTCCACCCTAGTCACAGAACAGATAATAGTACTGACATGACGCCCTAGTACAGACTGTGGAGTATGGCGACGCGGCGGCGCGGCGGCGCGCTGGCTGTGCCGGCCGCGCTGCCGCCCCGCGCCTCCTCGCGCCGCCCCGCGCCTCCTCGCGCCGCCCCGCGCGTGACGCACCTGGCGCCGCGCGTCCGGCACTCCGCCGCTCGCTGCCGTGCCGGCCGCTGCGTGCCGCAACGTTACGTTGTCTGTGCCCTACTGCGCATTCGGGTGCCGCGAGCTTCACTCAGTTGTTCCCTCTAATTGAGTCAATTCATCGCAAGTTCTGATATCAGAGTGCAAACCAGTACAAAGTAAGCTTTGACTAGACAATTAGTATTACGTAACGTGAGGGTGGTCATGATGTTGTTAGTTAAACTCCTGCGTTTTATTTGAAGGAAGCTAGTGGTCTTCGTGAATACAAAGCCAGCCCGGCTGGTGAGCAAGGTCTTGGGGTGTGATCGAGCCGCGTGCCTGAACGAGCGGCGCGCGTGTACCGCGCATGCGCCGCGTTAATCTCGACCGCACGCATCCGCGGGCGGCGCGGGTGCCCCGCGCGACGGGCCTGCCGCCCGTGCAGCGCGTGCCGCGCGCGCCGGGCGTGCCGCTCGCGCCGCGCGTGCAGCGCACGGTCAGCCTGCCGAGCCTGCAGCGCGCGCCGCGCTTGCAGCTCGCGCCTGGCCAGCCGCGCGTGTTCGTGCCGGGCCGCACGCGGCCGCGCGCATTTTCTGGCCCCGGATTCGCTTTCGCCGGGTAAAGATCCAACTTGCGCTTCACTACTGGCACTGTTTAGCACTGTTTACTACGTCGTGATAGTCCCGTTCGCTCATGAGTAGCGATCGAACTACAATAGGTATATCACACCTTGGGTATCATTTATATGTAAACCTTTTTACCTAAGACAAAAAATACAGAACCTCCTTTTCTGAAGTCGGTTAATAATGTCTGTTGGATCAAAAAAAATTGGGGACGCGGTCCATCTCGGTCCCAATGGGGAGCTGGGATGAGGGGGGGGGGGGGGGGTACTTTGTCCATCGTCCTTTGTACGGAACCCTCGGTGCGCGAGTCCGACTTGCACTTGACCGGTTTTTTTTAAAGTGCTCGTCTGCTGAGTTCCGGTAGGTAATAAAAATGCGATGTTCATTTACTTATGCCCTAATCATCACACTAATGTTATAAAGGCGAAAGTTTGTGAGTGTCTGGGTGTTTATATGTTTGTTACTTCTTCACGCTCAAACGGCTGGACCAATTTTGATAAAATGTTGTATGGAGGTGGCTGACACCCTGGATTAACATATAGGCTGCTTTTTATCCCGATATTCCCACGGAGTCGAAACTTATGCGGGTGAAACCGCGGGGCGCAGCTAGTATTTCATAAAAATAAAAACTTTTTAACAAAACAAAACCGACTTCCAAACAAAAAAACTTTTTTACAAAAAAAACAACCGACTTCAAAAAAAACTACAAAGTGATAAATAACTTTAATTTCGGAAGTCGGTGTCGTTGGTTCCGCATTTTCGTTTTTTGTTTGACACCGACTTCCGAAATTAAAGTTATTTATCACTTTGTAGTTTTTTTTGAAGTCGGTTGTTTTTTTTGTAAAAAAGTTTTTATTTTTCACTTTTTAGTTGTACCTACTCCACAAAAATTCAAATAACACTAGTGCATTGAGGAATTGAAGACACCGACTAGAAGAATCATCAAAATTCGCATAGAAATGCCGGAGATGCAGTACATTTATGCATATAACATCGTACATAAGAATAATTATATAATGTATTATATACTAAAAACCTTTCTGAAAGTATGTAGATCACATTAGTGAAAGAATTATCAAAATCGGTTCATTAGTTTTTGAGAAAATCGCGGACAAACAAATATACATACATACATACATACATACATACATACATACATACATACGGGTCGAATACAGAACCTCCTTTTTTGAAGTCGGTTAAAAAACACTACAATGTGAAAAATAACTTTAATTTTGGAAGTCGGTGTCTGGATCTGTATTTTAGTTTATAGCCACCGACTTCCGAAAATAAAGTTATTTTTCACTTTGTAGTGTTTTAATTGGAAGCCGGTTTTTTTTTGTTAAAAAGTTTTTATTTCTCGCTTTTTCACTAAAAGTCTGCTTGCAATTTATCCAAGTTACAAAATACAATAGCCCGGTGTCAACTTGCTCATCGCCTTTTACAATATATTTCTTTCCCCGATGCAGGGACGTTAATTGTTGAGGAGTTCTCCTGGTCCACCATCAGCTCCATTTCACCAATCGCATTATGAAGAGCATAAATCTCTTAGCAACCATATTAAAGTAATCGAATCGCAACCCGTGAAATACTTCCGGTGGCCATCTGTGGTCTTCATCATCAGCTCCATTTCACCAAATGGTGGTTTCCGAGAGCAAATGCACGAGTTACTATAAACAATACCCAAATCACTATAGGTGTGCCTATAATATTTGAAGAGTTCCTTCGATTTCTCCAGGATCCCATCATCCGATCCTGACCCGATGACAATAATTATCTATATCCTTTCAATTAAAAAAAGAATTTTGCATATTGGCTTATAAATAATGGAGTTCTGAGGTAACACACATTAAAAAAAAAATCAACCGAATTGATAACCTCCTCCTTTTTTTTGAGGTCAGTTAAAAAGTGCGATGTTAATTTATGCCCCAATCATATTTCTTCATTTTTAATCCAAAGTAGATTTTTGATAATAGTCTAGAGTTAATCAAAGGCATTTTATATTGAATATAAAAATATGTAAATAGTTTAAAGAAACTAAAGAAGACGCTTATATCACACACTAAAGAAGACGCTTATATCACACACTAAAGATGACGCTTATATCACACACTAAAAATTATAAAATAATCAAATTGATAATACGAGTAATACAAAGTCAACGAAGTTATGTCGAGTAGCAAACTATGTCGAGTATAACTACTAGCAAACTATGTCGAGTAGGGGCTACTAGCAAACTATGTCGAGTAGGGGCTACTAGCAAACTATGTCGAGTAGGGGCTACTAGCAAACTATGTCGAGTAGGGGCTACTAGCAAACTATGTCGAGTAGGGGCTATTAGCAAACTATGTCGAGTAGGGGTACTAGCAAACTATGTCGAGTAGGGGCTACTAGCAAACTATGTCGAGTAGGGGCTACTAGCAAACTATGTCGAGTAGGGGCTACTAGCAAACTATGTCGAGTAGGGGCTACTAGCAAACTATGTCGAGTAGGGGCTACTAGCAAACTATGTCGAGTAGGGGCTACTAGCAAACTATGTCGAGTAGGGGCTACTAGCAAACTATGTCGAGTAGGGGCTACTAGCAAACTATGTCGAGTAGGGGCTACTAGCAAACTATGTCGAGTAGGGGCTACTAGCAAACTATGTCGAGTAGGGGCTACTAGCAAACTATGTCGAGTAGGGGCTACTAGCAAACTCGAGGGGTTTACGATAGAAGTTATGTCGAGTAGGGGCTACTAGCAAACTCGAGGGGTTTACGATAGCCCCTAAAGAGTTCCACTATGCACCTCCTGGCTCCATCATTAGACCCTCGACAACAAGTGCAATATATTGAACTCATCAAAACGAATCATATGAGCCCAAACTCGAGGGGTTTACTAGTAGCCAGTGGCTACTAGCCACTGAAGAGTTCCACTATCCACCTCCTGGCTCAGATCAGCTCCAAGATACCAAATTATAGGATTGTCTTCAGAATTACATATTACATACAAGTTTCATTTCGATACGACAAATTAGAAGTAAATAGGTTAAAAAAGCGTGTTAAAATTGACTTCTAAGATGTTGGTACAGACGCCAGCACATCAACCTACTACAATCTGTCAGATTTCTGTAATAGATTTTCAACTTTATCGCTAAAGCATAAGGTTCAATCTTGATTGGGAAAATTTGACAGTTAGGTGTAGGTTGATGTGCTGGCGTCTGTACATTGTTAGATAGTTACATGCAAGTGAAGCTAATAAAAGCGTGTTAAAAACAAACGCTAAGTGATGCTGACTGCATTTCCTGTTTGGTTTAATGACGACGAACGATTACAGTTCCGTCATATGGTTATTGCGATCAGATGACTGGTAGGAATATACCTTCGTTTTGAGAGGAGGAAGGAGGTTGCCAGGGACACCAGCATATTGTCGCATATCAGGAAAGTTAAATAATAATGTGTCAATGTCAATATGTTTGAATTCTGTTGCAAAAGTAATGTTCATTAAACTTCTCTCAATGAATATTGAAATACATATAAGTAATCTCGAATGCCTTTTGTATGGTTGAATTTAAAAAGTTTTGGGTGGAAAGCTACAGTAATCTGGAAACTCGTCGCTAGAGAAACCTACTATACGTTCAGTCCATAGACAACACACTACTCGTAGGTTCAAACCTACCATACGTTCAGTCCATAGACAACACACTACTCGTAGGTTCAAACCTACCATACGTTCAGTCCATAGACAACACACTACTCGTAGGTTCAAACCTACCATACGTTCAGTCCATAGACAACACACTACTCGTAGGTTCAAACCTACCATACGTTCAGTCCATAGACAACACACTACTCGTAGGTTCAAACCTACCATACGTTCAGTCCATAGACAACACACTACTCGTAGGTTCAAACCTACCATACGTTCAGTCCATAGACAACACACTACTCGTAGGTTCAAACCTACCATACGTTCAGTCCATAGACAACACACTACTCGTAGGTTCAAACCTACCATACGTTCAGTCCATAGACAACACACTACTCGTAGGTTCAAACCTACCATACGTTCAGTCCATAGACAACAAACTACTCGTAGGTTCAAACCTACCATACGTTCAGTCCATAGACAACACACTACTCGTAGGTTCAAACCTACCATACGTTCAGTCCATAGACAACACACTACTCGTAGGTTCAAACGCTGTGCTGTGTGCGAGTGTGACTGATTGTTTGTTATTAAACACCTGAAACAATTCTGCACATTTCAGCTCGACATTATTAATGAAAGCGATATCTTATTGTCGATTTTGGCTTTCCTACTACGCGTCGGTTTATGTAACTAATCCGATGTCGCGGTGCAGATTGAAATCATACATCAAAGTTGCGTTACATGAACCGTGTTTTGCGCGTGCAACATATATTATTTATTTAGATACATGCAGTCAGCGAAATATCCTCGCAAAGAACTGCAAAGCATCTTAATGGTGATGACGTGTCAAGCATCAACAAGAATCATAGAACTCCTGTGGCTCCATTATCAACAAAGTTAAAGTTATTATGCCAAAGGATATATAATCAGCTATAGTATTCCAACTGCTGGAACACAGACCTCCTCTGTCCGAGAGGAAGAAACATAGATTCCAAACGATAATAAGCTATTATTCTATAAGGGTGATATTCAGCTGCATCCGGTTAGACTGGAAGCCGACCCCAACATAATTGAGAAAAGGCTAGGCCATAGATATCCTGGGCTAGGCAGATGATATTCCATAAATACCAAGATGGCTCAGATGTGACGGTAGACAAGCTACAGAACTATTATGGCTTTAATGACGCCTCCCTGCACGTGTATGCGTATGTTCTTCATTTTACAATTTTCCTCGTCGCTAGGAGGCAGGCTTCTATTTAGCATTTATTTTGGTTATTGAAATTAAATGAGATGTTTATTTATGTAAGTAGAATATTTCAAAAACTAGATGGCACCGGCATTTCCTTGAAAAGAAATGCCGAAAGAAACTAAGAGGACATGGTATCTTATATAGTATATAATGTATACTTATATAGTATATAATAATGTATACTTTGGCACTTCTATGAATTACAAATTTTTTGGAGCCTAGTCGCCATGGCATGTATGTTGTGAATATCGCTGCATTTAGAAAATATTCCTTTTTTACATAAATCAGGTTATCAATATAATATACCGCACAAAATGTAAGGAAAAGCCGTTCGGTGAATTTGACTGACATTTTAGTACAATATAGCCTGTAACATGCTGATTGAAAGATAATAATTATGGGCGCAAAAAAAATAATGAGCAGTTTTTGAGATAAGTATAGCCATTTTTATGTTCAAATCAGAACGCATTCACATCAACCACAACAAGTTTCAATTCATATGTTATAGTTTAAAAACATATTGCTACGTCTAATATACCATGAAGGGGTAGGCAGAGATGTTTAACACAAATTTTGAATAGTAGGCAAGGCGTCCGTCCGATTTTGTTTAAACATTGGGAGCTTGTATTGAAAGTCTTTTTTTCATGGAGTATTTTGTTTTTAAATAATGTTTACAGCAATACATAATGTTTACAAAATATATTTAAAAAAAAATATATATATAAAACTGAGTCTCTTTCATGTCTGTCTGTGTGACCTGTGGCCACAATGGATTTCACCAACATTTAAAAGAATTTATTTCGGATGACTTTTGTGTACCTACCTATAATACATTAGATAATATTTAACTTACATACACGGTGTAGAATGACCCATCAGATAACTGTTATCTATGCATGCTGTACATCAAACTAAGTCACATTAAGCAAAAATGATTGCTGTAAAACGACTTATGTTGTGGAACATCGCTGTTTACCGCAGCGCGTAATGTAACGCACGCATATCACTGTGCTTGTGGGTGCATGCAATGCAACGGTACAGGAGTAAAAGTTAAACTATATGTTGTCGTGAGTTAGCGTAAGCCGCCCAAACACAATAAAATAAATAAATAAAAATAAAATAAATATGCACTGAAAACTAGTGTTCCACGTTGAATGGCAATGCTTAACCTCTGATCAATATAAAAACCAGCCCCCTTTGGTCACGGGAAGTCAAGCAACCGTTTGGTGATTTCTTTAAAAAGGAGATTAGTGTAGTTGTTATATTTACTCTACTTGAGGTTTTCCGCTGCAGCAGCGGCAGCTCAGCACGCCAAGTTACATTAGGCACTAGCATCTTGTTTATTTTGCAACATTATTAGCTACGGATATTTAACGTTATCATTGTCTCGTACTTAATTGCTTCAAAGCTTATATTTTTGCGGACGAAGCGTTTAAAATTAACTGCAAGCTTGTCTTGATTTATATTTAAATAAAACCCACAACAATTCGTCATTAACGCCTTGTCGCAGTTTGCACAGAAAGCAAATTAAGCTTTCTTGTTTACGTAGCGAAATCCACCTTGTACTGGAATAGGATCACAGTGATTATTAAAATCAACGACAACAACAACGCAGCGCAGTGTTAGTTAACTACAGTCGTGACAGAAATGTTCGAAAGATATAATAAAGTAAACAATAGCCTATGTCCTAATAGAAGGCGATTGGCCTACGGGATAGTCGCGATCGTTGTTCTTAAGACTACGAACCCGAACAACGATCGCAACCCTGGGCTTAGCTGGCCAAACGTCCAGTGCAGCGATACCTTTATATATAAATGTGGGCACGTGATTCACATGTCACCTGTTGACCCTGTTGTTCAAATGTATTTACACATCCATCAGTGACGAAGGTACCATAAAACTCGATTCCCACCGGCTTCCCTTCGAAAATTCAGAACATAACCACTCTACTTATAGTAAATTCATCATTGAAATTTTCTTTTGGCATTTTTTTTTGCTCCGGCCTACCTCTGTCATAAATTCACCCTTCGCCACTGTTACACATACCTACTGTAATTTCAGCAAAAATCGGCCAAACAACTTGTCTACTATGCGTAATGTGTGTAATACATCTCTGCTTACTCCTTTTAGGGTATTCAGACGAAGAGTCTATATCAATTAGAACTTCTTGTAATCGATGTGATTGCTTTTTTTTTTGTTTATTTTTTAGCAGTAACGTTAACATAAAAATCATCGTCCTCACTTGAACATAAAAATGGCTATATCTCTACAACTGGCCATTATTTTTTCTTGCGCCCATATTATCTTTCAATCAGTTTGTTACAGGCTATATTGTACCAAAATTTCAGCCAAATTCACCGAACGGCTTTTTCCTTACATTTTGTGCGGGGTTCTTAGATTATAAATTCCACGAATGGCTCGTCTCTGCAGCACAAATATAGCCTGAAGTCGGCTACATTCCCTTACAACAAAATGCCGTACGACATGACACTATGAAAATAACTAAAATAATTATACTACTCGTAATCGAGCTCCCTCTGTAACAGTCAAATGACGGATTTTATAGAGGCTGCAGCCTACGCGATCTATAAAATCCGTCATTTGACTTCTCTGCAGAGCTTAGTCACTTCGACAATTTGGTTATGTGTGGGCCCCACTGTAGTTTGGAATTCAAGGTAATACCTAAGAACACAGTGGTGTCCACAAGATCCAATGCCGCCACATTTACTAGTAGGTACAGTTCGACACAACTTAGATGTAGCATCGGCAAAATTCGTAAAACCGATCACATCCGAACTGAGTGCGCCTTCAAAATCACCCGTCATTATTACTACTTTAGGAGAAATTGATCTTTATGCGAACTCAATAACTTGTAAAGTCATATAACAAAACACATTCGTGAAATTGATGCATAGATTACATGAACTAGCTTGCAAAATAAATGATCACGTAATTAAAGTCTTTGTTTTTTAGATTCGATTTTAAGGATACAAGGCTAGAACGATGAATATCACAAAACAAACTTTTAGAGATGTTTATTGTTAAAACTTCATTTCATAATACATATATTGTTTAAATAATTTGTAACATTTTATTCTTACATTTATAATTATGTAGCATGATAAATAAATATATGAAAAAGGTTCTAGTCTTATACCCTTCAATGTAGTTCATAGAGTTATTAATAAATAGTAGATTGTTATACAAGGGGCTAAAATGACCTATTATATACGAGGTAGATTTACTCTCGAGCTTTAGCGAGGGAGTAAATAGAAACCGAGTTATAATGGGTTTTTAGCGCCGTGTGTTACTATCTACTTTTCACTACGATTGTGAGAAAATAAAATAATCCAGTACAATATTAAATACTTTATTTTATTAAAAATTAAATGTACAATTTGTGTAGTTCCACATTTGAGGGTCCCTCTTCGAATGTTCTGAATAGAGAATCAGCTAAGTTGACTCATCCCTTGATGTCAATGGTCGTGGGATAGTTGGGAGAATATTGAAGCGTTCCGTGATACGCTATCAAATTTGTTTCTTTTCCTTTCTCTTCCAAAATCGTCTAAATTATCTCGATGTTCTTTCTTTTTTCTGGGGTTTTAGGCGAACTAAAAGTTGCACGAGTGGAACCATGATTTGAACTAGTCCAAGCCAAGGCATTGTCATGCTCTTTCGAAACAGCACTTATTGTTTCTACGTGACACCAGTTGCCTTCGCAGTTTGCTCTTGAAGGTTTTGAAAGTGATCATTCCCAAAAACTATATTTTTAGACTCCGTGGCCTATCGACTCGACTCATAAATTGATAAACATTAAAAATGACTTCACGACTTTGCCTATTATACGGTTTACCACGTTTCAACGAAGTCATAATTAAAAAAATACCAACAAAAAATATATTATTCACTTCCCCATTAAATTGTCACGAAGTGTACGAAATGATTCACTCACGTGCATTCTCAACGCTGTCTCGGGTTGAACTGAGGCGGGAATATATAGCACGAATAGCGTTGAATGGCGCGATAGTGAGCGATTTCTATTGGTTGTGTAAATCGGAAGTAATCGGTTTTACGATGCTACATATAAGATCACCTGCTTATAGTTAGGTGTCAGAAATCGAATGCGTCTTTTTCCCGTTTAAAAGTAAATCATTAACACTAAACCAATACACTATTTTAGGACAACATTATTTACATCGTCAGTAACTGCCTGTTGTCATAAAAGCTTAAATTAAAGTCATTACTTAAACAACTTAACACAAACTAACTTTTTAACTTTGCACAATTGTGTGCAAATAACATTAAGTATTTCATGACTGTTCTCTATAAGGCAAGGTAGCTCATTTATATATACGAGAAATAAAACAGCCAAGCATTGAGTCCTGCGAAACTTCCATAGTAGCAACAGAACCCAAGGGTCGCTTGCCGTTAACGTCCACTCTTTGGATCCTATTATCTAAATAAAAAATTAAAATATCAAAAGCAGTGTTTCTAACACCATAGTGATGTAATTTCCTGACCAATGTATCATGAGAAACACAATTGAAAGCCATAAACATGTCTCAAAAAATACCTAGGGCATTATGCGACTTCTCCTAGGCCTAAATATGTGCAAGAAGCTCAATGCCAGCGTCGGTAGTCGAGCGAACCCTTGCCTTGTGAAACCGTATTGTTTGTTCTGTTTCATCATTTATGTTTATTAAAATGCCTTTACAATTGATCTATTCGATCGATTTTTCAAATATTTTAATAAATGTGGGAAGCACAAACATTAATCTAAAGCTCGTGTGATCTGATGTTCTGCCCAATTAAAACAAAGATATTATTTTATTACTCTTCATTAAGTCGGGAATGACACCACAGTCAATACATTTACTTATTTAAAATAATTGCTAATTCAGGCGCTAGTGTTGATTATGTATTTTGCAACCTCTTCTAAACATTTCCCATAGATCATCAGTTTTTTTAACATGGAGTGTACTGAAAGTTTGTATAATATCGCACTACATGTTTATAATAATATCGCACCATATACCTACACAAAAATATAATTATGTCTCTGTCATCCTCACTTTAACTGTTACGTGGTCATCCTCACTTTAACTGTTACGTGGTCATCCTCAAACGATTGACTGAAACAGCCAATGCTGTTGCATTTGAGCATTTGGTTCTGTTTGCACTAAACATCAATATGTTTTGTGCAAACAGAACCAATTGCTAAACCGTTTGGGCCAACTGACAGAAAACTGCGATGTGCAAATGGAACACATGGCTTTCAATAGTGATACTAAGTGGACAATTATTGACGGTATGATTGTTTTATTGTCGGTCGTGCCGATACATGCAGAAGTAGAGTACACGCTCGCGCCGCCAGTCCGCGCCCGGCTGCGCGCGCGCCCGCCTGCCCGCTGTCAGTGTCGTGTGTCTAGTGTCCGCCGCTGCGCCACATCCGGTCTACGCTCATTCTGTATGTACTGTTTAACTAATCACATTTATTATGGTCTAAGAAGTAAGAGGATCAGAACGGGTACATGTTTGTTACAATATTTGCACACTGGCCACAGATACAATCCTACAATACGGATTATTTACTTGGAATTTGTGTAAAACAGCACTTATTGCTTATGCGGAAGTACTGTAGTGCAGACTTTTGAAAATATCCCTCGTTACCAAACGCCAGATTTATAGATGTTGATTTTTACTACAATTGCTTTTTTATTGATACTTTTGGCCCAAAATTAACTCGATTCTAAATTCATTCTGAGAAGTCTCTATGTCCCGGGACGTGTGTTGTCTTGTGTCCTGACCATGTCGAGACTTCCAAAACCCTAGGGGACTCTGAAATGAAATTATTTATTCTGTAAATAGAATATTATCGTTCGTTTACAAAAGATGGAAAGATTGATGAAGATGTGGAAAAGAGATTGAATGCGGGACATAAAGTGAATGGTGCAATACATGCGATTGTGATCAACCAGTTGATGTCCAAAAAGATCCAACGATTATGTATGAAAGTGAATCTTGGGTGTGGCAGAAGAGGCATGAAAGTAGACTAAAGCTGAGGAATTGCGTTTCTTGCGAAGCATGTGTGGTGTAACTATGAATGATAGACCGAGGAATGATGTTACAACGTAGCGGCTTAAAACCAGTTGAAATGACAAATATTGAAAAGAGTATGCTTAGATGGTTTCTTGATTCAGAGGATGAATTAAAGGCGATTAATTAAAGGTATTTACAAGGCACACCGCACATGCGAGTGGAAACGCCGGGAGCGCCCTGGAAGGATACGTCCTTCCAGGTTAGGTCGCTATGTTACGACATAGCGACCTTGTTGGTGATGCTCCACACAACAGTCAGGTGCGTGGTAGGTACTCACTATCAGCGCGGCGTGCGGCGCGCGGCGGCGTGCACTTGAAAGTAAACGAAGCTTTTGCTTTCTTAGTTCGTTACATACTCGTAGCAGAAGGTTCTGACGTTTCTGCCTATCCCCATGGGAAGAAAACGTTAGTTAATGTGTGCATGTATTATAGCAAATACCTAATAAAAGAAAACTATTTTAAATCCAATTAGCTCGCTGGCTAATAATTTCATTTAGATTTAACCTTATGGTGCAGCGTTGATCTATTGCATTTCTTAGTTCGAAACCAATATTATAGTAATACTTAGTAGGTATAATATGTTTTGGTAACATTAATATATCGACTAGCTTCTGTCCGCGACTTTGTTCTCGTGGAAGCCGTAACACACCGACATATAGGTACTGACACAACAGCCACATTTTTAAAAAACTTCACTGTGCACTTCGTGTGTAGTCTTGGTCTCCGCAGCCAGATATAGAAAAGTAGGACTGGTGACGCGGGCGGCGGGAGTAAGTGACGTGCGTGGCTCGTCCTGAGGTCGAAACGGAAGTGGCGTGCAATGTTCTTTTCATTTGCTTGCGAAGTTTTTCGTATTTACAAAATTAATGAACGAATGATTAATGAACGCACGCGTCCCTGCATATTTATACTATCTGGCACATGCGTGATCAGCCTATAATATTCGCCCCTGCTGGAACACAGGCCTCTTCTTTCTGTGAGAGAGAATGGGCCACAATCCACCACTCGGGGCCAGTGCGGGTTGGTGGATGTCACATGTGATAAGTCTTTATTTGCCTTAAACATGATATAAAGTTGAGTCAGGTATTAATCTAAAGTCCACATGTTTAGCTATACACGATATGTATCATGTGTTCGAGTTCTTTGGCTTTAGGACATGCCAGTTTCCTTACTAATTAATTTGGTATTTTTTACACATTTTCTACCTGCTACCTGCCAAAGCCACGATGATTCAAACTTCATAGTTGCCCATCGTTCCTACCTGTGCTGTGTTGGGAGCATGCGCTGAGAAACTTTCAGCTTTTATAAAATAACTAAAGTCTGGCGTTCATGGGATCTTGCTCTATTATTATTTAAAATGTTAGCTTATATTATGTAAATATTATCTTAATTAAATAAATAAATATTTCCACACAATTACTATACCTAATCAAATTAAAATAACATTTAAACTCAAACTCAACTCAAACTCAAAGCATTTATTTCAACTAAACCATTTACAGGCACTTTTGAATTGTCAAGAAGTCGGTCAGTCAGAAAATATGAAGCTAGTTGCCCATTCCAAAGCGTAGGTACCTATGGAGAAGAACGGGCAAGAAACTCCATGGACACTCTTTTAAATTATAGTTTTACAAAAATATTAGTTACATCATTTATTTTGAATTTATAATTAGGTATGTGAGAACGATGTAAAAAAAGAAACTTACGCGTTAAAAGCGTCCAGAGTACAGCAAATAGTAACAAAACAACAATCCAAAATAAAATAATTCAAAATAAGCCGAGGCAGCTAAGTGATGACCAGCCCCAACTGACGGCGCCCGTTCACGAACATGACGCATAGATCATCAGTTCAGCACCATTCAGCTCAACCATTTTGAAGGGAGCTAAATGATCCAACACAAACGCCAACGTAGCAAAAAACCCATAATATACTTTTCAAGTAATCTTTTGATTCCGTACAGGTTTTTTTTTGTTATTAAAACGAGTTATTCCGGTTAGCTCCCCAAGAATCCAAGGTAGTTTCGATGTCTAGTGTTTTCGCAAATCCACCTTACGGAGGATAAACGGAATAACTCAAAAAAACATCCAATTTTTATTTAAATTCACTGAGTAGATCGAAAACTGAGTTGATGAAGCTTACGAAGTTACGAAACAACTCGTAAGCACGCCCACCGAGGTAAGCACTTAGTTGAATGTCTCAGTTTATTTGCAAAGCTGTGATGTTACTTAGTTCAACTAATTTTGTCCATCAACAAGCTCTGCTGGTAATTTGCTGCGCCGTTGCTCCTCAAGCGCGGGACGGTGCACGTTGTTGCAACTCGCGAGCACAGCTATAATATTATTGATCAGAGTATTTGCTGCGCCGCGCCGTTGCTCCTCAAGCGCGGGACGGTGCACGGTGTTGCAACTCGCGAGCACAGCTATATTAGTGATCAGAGTATTTGGCCTGCTTTTCCACTTCAACCAAACCAAGACGCGAAGTCGTCAGAAGCTAATTAATAAATTAACATATTAAAGCATGACGAAATGTGTGTGTTGTCAGACGCAATGATGATGGAAGACAGCAGCAAGTCGGAGACGGTGCATCTACAGCCCGTGGGCGAAGGCGCCCGAGCGTCTTTGATGTGAGTATATCATTTATATCACGTGGGCGAAGGCGCCCGAGCGTCCATGATGTGAGTATATCATCTACAGCCCTATCTCCGCGTGTTTGTAAATACGAAAACATTTTTACTAAATTAATGTAAGTATCACCATCGAAACGGAACCAGTAAAAAGTTTCAACTTGATGCCAGTAGTAAATGAATCCCCAAACTTGCATTAATGTAATATCTGTATATTATAATAAGTTAATAAGTGATCAAACGAACTTACCTGTTGTGAAGTTCGATCATTATTATACGAAGGGCTTCGTTCGAAGATATAAAATTTACATAGCAGCTTCCCGACGCCAGTCGACAACCAAACGCATATTTAGAGCTGAAAGCAAAAACTAAACGCACAAGTGTAACTATTCCCGTTCTATACATAATCTGTCATTATTTTAGAGTAAGCTAGAGAATCTCAATTTTTCAGGGGTTGGGTAGGGAGGGTCCTTATATCTTCGAACGAAGCCCTTCGTATAATAATGATCGAACTTCACAACAGGTAAGTTCGTTTGATCACTTATTATACTTAGGCTTCGTTCTCGATATAAAATTTACATAGCAGATGTTAAGAGTTTATTAGGAAAATTGAGATTCCAAAAAAAAAAATAGTATTTCAATAGGAAATTAAAATCTTTTATTTTTTAGACACATGAATATCCTAGAAACAACAGTCTCATTCATCTCTTAATATTGGACATAATGTCCAAATTCTAAATAAGTTTAAATCAAATTGCAATAATAGATAAACAATCAAATTATTCATCTTAATATTGGACTTATTTCCTAATTTATTTTTATAATTATTATGGCACGTAATATTTATAGGTTACATTAATAATAATCAAGTATTTTGTTCAGCATTAAGCACAGCATTAGCAAATTCGCTTAAATTAACAATTGGTCTGTTATAAAATCTTGCGAAGGTCGATGAGCTATTTGTCCAACCTGCTGTTTGCCTTATTACATCTAAGGACACTCCCTTAGCGTTAGCAGTGGATGTCGAGGCATGTCTTGTACTATGTCCTGAAAAAATACTAATATCTATGCCGCAAACAGATAGAGTATTTTTTATCCATCTACTGATGGTAGAGGGGGAAACTGGTCTGTGGGGCTTGTTCAATGAAAGTATTAAGTGAATATTATTTCCCCTAATGCTTTTAGTATAGTTAATGTAATCGCGTAATGTACTAGCTGGACAAATTTCGATCTTTTCAAAGAAAGGTAAAAAGAGGTTCGGTTGGCTGCGACCGGGACCAGATGTTTTTATAGAATCTGTAATAGCAATGTGGACACCTGCGTGATTTACTGTGATGTTAGGTATTTTAATTAAAGACAAAGTTTGTGCTCTTTGGGCTGTGCTTAGTGCTAATAACATTACCAATTTTTTGGACAACTTTTCCAAATTTAAGGAATTATTTGGAGTCCAAGTTTTTAAAACGTTTAGGACTTTACTTGGGTCCCATGTAGTTTGATACTTGGCCCCAGGTGGTTTGATTTTATAGAAACCTTTAAGTAGCCTCTTGATGCGGTCATCACCCCCAATTTTTGAGCCTATTATTACAGCAAGAGCTGACTTGTGTGAGTTTAAAGACCCATACGAGGCTCCTAAGTTGAATTGCTCTGTTAAAAAATACATAATAATTGGTATAGATGGTGTAAATGGATCTATACTTTGTTTTTGACAAAAGGCCCACCAGATTTTATAGGTGACATTGTATTGTTTTAAGGTATTATTCGAAAGTGAACTTAACATAATATCTATTGCTGATGGGGGGATGGCTCGTCTTAGCCATGCTTTCCTGATAATATCCCGACCATTAGTGTAAGGTGCAGATGTAGGGGGTGATACTCTCTGAAAGAGGAATGCAATAATTGTTTATTGGGCTTAAAGATTAACAGTTTTGAGACTAACATTGCTTGCATTGATGGATACCAGGCTTGTGACGGCCAATATGGCATGACCATAATGCCTGTTGCTTTATCATTCTTTATTTTTTGTAAACATCTTAATAATAGACTAAATGGGGGAAAGGCGTAAAAAAAATAGTTCGTCCAAGACACGGTAAAAGCATCTATATTCGATGCATCTGGGTCTGGTTTCCAAGAAATGTAAGATTCACATTTTGCATTAATTCTTGAGGCAAAAAGATCAATATCAGGTTGGCCAAACTGAGTCACAATGTAGTGGAACGTGGAGGTATTCAGTTCCCACTCTATGTCAGGATTGACTCTACGTGACTCTTCATCTGCTTCCTTGTTATCCCTTGATTTTATGTAAGAAGCAAATATCCAAATTTTCCTATCTTCACACCATTGCCAGATGTTTCTGGCTAAGCTATTTAAATGTGGGTACTGAATACCTCCCATTCGGTTAATATATGATATGGCAGTCTTATTATCAACACGTAACAATATATGTAAATGTTGTTTATTTTTAAGAAACATTTTTATGGCTAAAAATATGGCAAGTAGTTCTAGATAATTTATGTGATATAATTTTTCAGTCTCTTTCCAGAACCCATGAACCCTATTATCATTACAAACGGCCCCCCACCCACTTCTTGACGCATCTGTAAATATTTCCAAATCATATTTTGAGTATGCTATACTTTTGTGTAAACAATTGATATTATCAGCCCACCACTGTAGGTCTAGTTGAATATCTGAGTGAATATTTATCTTTGCATCATAATTGCCTTTACTTTTAATTAAACCATGATATTTATGGTGTTCTAATAGTTTTGTGTAAAGCCAGCCATATGTACTTGCCGGGCATGCGGCAGTCAATGTTCCTATTAACTGTGCAAGGTCTCTTATACTACAACTCTGTTTTTTCAAATATTTTTCAACAGATTTTTGAATAGACAATTTTTTGTCAGTGGGTAATGTTAGTGTCATTGTTTTTGTATCAAATACAAAACCTAAGAATTTACAGGACTGTGATGGTCTAATTATGCTTTTTTCATAATTAATAACGAAACCAAGACATTTTAAAATAGCAATAGTTTCATTAACATTTTTCAAACATGTTTTATAATCAGAACCAATGCACAAGAGATCATCGAGATATTGTACTGATTTGTGACCTTTAGATCTTAAATATGTAACCACCACTCTCATAATCTTAGAGAACACATAAGGTGCAGAACTCAAGCCATATGGGAGTGCATTAAATTCATACAATTGATCATACTGAAACCGTAAATACTTCCTGTGAGCTGGATTAATATTTACCAATAAATAGGATTCTTTTAAATCAATCTTTGCCATAAATTCTCCTGGAGAAATTAGAGCTACTGCCGTTCTGTGATCTTCCATTTTAAAATGGCATGTGTTAATGAATTTGTTAAGTGGCTTAAGGTTAAGAATAAATCTTTTGTTACCATTTGGTTTTGGAATCAAAAACACTTTAGATATGAATTGGTCTTTACATGGTGTACAGGAAGAAATTGCACCTAATGCCAGTAAATTATTAATGGCTGTGTGCATATCAGGATCATTTAAAATATCATTTTGTAACAACTGTTGAGATTGTGACTGAAAAGGTGTGTCAGTAAAAGGTATTGAGTATCCATTGACATGATTCAATATTGAAACATCGTCACAGATCCTTTGCCAACAAGATAAGAAATAATGTAATCTTCCAGCATGACTAACCTCTAGTGTCGAGCACGAGTCTTGTCCTGTGGTGGTGGGGCTTTGGGCTTTCTCACAGCTTGCTGTGGCTGGTACTGATTGTACTGTTGTGCAGGTTGATATTTCCTTGCTTGGTATGAGGACGGTGGTTTTTTGTGTCCCGGCCTCGGATTCATCCTCTGTTGGTTGTAACGAGGTGGACCATTCAAGTTTCCCTGACGGGTTGTGTTAAAAGTAGTTGGCTTTTTAATAGATTGGCCTGTTCTTTGGCAAGCTTGTAGCATTTTTATCTTTTCAGATAGGTTGTTACCATAAAGGTAATCATCTCTATCTACTTCTTTGACAATATCTAAGAATTTTTTGTCCAGGACCGGGAAAATAAGGTTTTTTCGAGATTTTGTTTGTATAAAATGTAAGTCTGTTAAAACCCTTCCAGCGTCACTGAGCTGAGAGATCAGTTTGAGTCTATCGATATTGTTGTTGTTGATTAACATCGATAATGCATCACCTAAAATGGTGAGACCCATTCCTAATTGGTTTTGTTCCGATTCTATCTTTTTATCACGGTTAATTATTGTATCGTTCACTGTAGCAATAATTTCTGGATTGAGCATAGGGGCTTTAAGCAGACAACAGTTTTCTGGTACATTTTTCTCCAGTTTCAGCTTATTTTCCCTTGGGAGTCCATTCTTCAAAATGGTATTCCAAATACGGGCTAAGTCCTTGTTAAGTGCTGGTCCATATTTAGGTTTTTCTGTCATCAAATCCCCTAATGCTTCCAGCACTTCTGGGGATAGAGTAGGCTCAGTGTCTACCTCAGGTGCAGGGTCAGGCTCAGGTAGAGCATCAGTTACAGTCATGGCTGTATTTGTGTTATCCGGGTTTGCTTCTATTGGAACCGGTAGTTCGACACAGTCTGGAACCGGTAGTTCGACACAGTCTGGAACCGGTAGTTCGACACAGTCATTTACTAGTTCGATGTCTTCATCATTTTTGCGGTCTGCAAAAAGTAGAATTGACCCCGTTAATGTACCATAATATTCATACCTAAGCGTAGTCTCTCGGATTACGCCATTAGGTAAATGAAAAAACTCGTGCGTTTATCTCGTAAACGCCCCGAATTATTTGTTCGCGTCAATGCATCTCGTACATTACCCGCGTGGTACAATACATAACATATTTAAGCCATGTGAAACCAGTTTCACTGTTTATATCGTTTAAAACAATTGTTTTACCTGGTGAAGAAAAAATGGACGACTCTGATGAATCGGTGCGGTACCGGTGTCGTTTCATCTTCTTTTCTAATCTTCGGATTTTCTTAAGATAATATTCGTTTCCATGTTTTCGTTTCGGCATGATACCTAATGCCAACTTTAAACACACTTTAAACTAGTTTTAAACACTTTAATTAATATTATTAGGGGAATCACTGCGTACTGGTTGCCGCGCAAACGTAAAGAATGACAGATTATGTATAGAACGGGAATAGTTACACTTGTGCGTTTAGTTTTTGCTTTCAGCTCTAAATATGCGTTTGGTTGTCGACTGGCGTCGGGAAGCTGCTATGTAAATTTTATATCGAGAACGAAGCCTAAGTATAATAAGAACACAATGTACCTCGGTATGATATAAAAGTATTTGTCTGCAGGGACTGCTCCGCCGACTCCTACGACCCGCACTTACATCGCCAATTGCCCAAGCCTACGAAGTAAGTGATCGACACTAGGAATAAGTTTTAATTTACTAAATCTCATGATTCTAAACCTACGTCTTGGCTATAGGCAGTATAGACCACCTTAGTTGCATTCAATCAGTTCACTTCTTAAAAGGTTTATAAATGAGCTGTTACCCACGGCCCACGACTTGGTCTGTGTGTATTTTGTATTTCATTATTTTATAATATAAACTAGCTGTGCCCCGCAGTTTCCTCCGCGTTAATTTGAGGAAAATCCTAATAAAATATAATATATTCCATTACTTTAAGATTATTACGTCTTAGTACATGAAGCTACTTTACGTAATTCACACTTTGAGCAGTAAGAGTGGAACAATGTTTTATTACAACGCCTTGCGGGGTTATTTCAAACTGATATCTCCTAAGATATTAATTGAAAGTAAATGATGTCAAGAGGAATTTTGATCAAAATTAAATACTTATGATGATTAACCACAGAACATTAACGCATTTATTTGGATAAGGATTAATATCATGTTTATAAAAACACCTTCGCAAATAATGCATTATTTTAGAACAAAGATTACCATAAAAAGGTTATAGTGAGTCAACCTTAATAGATAGACATGCTGTCGCGGACTTTTTTTTAGAACTTTTAAAGAGGAACAATTCCGTCATAAGTAGGTACATGATTTTTACGTAACTTTAACCGATTACGCAGCGTACGCAACGGTAGCTCTCAACAGGAATAATGTTTCCCGTTTTTGCGTAATTTTTCATTGATTCTGCACTCCTATTGGTCGTAGCGTGATGTTATATAGCCTTCCTCGATAAATGGACTACCCAACACAAAAATATTTTTTTCAATTCGAACCAGTAGTTCCTGAGATTAGCGCGTTCAACCAAACAAACTTCAGCTTTATAATATTAGTATTATAGATTATTGTACACCAGGAAATACAATACATAACTCAAATAATATTTAATACTA
Source organism: Hydraecia micacea (assembly GCA_914767645.1). Classification (NCBI taxonomy): domain Eukaryota; kingdom Metazoa; phylum Arthropoda; class Insecta; order Lepidoptera; family Noctuidae; genus Hydraecia; species Hydraecia micacea. The sequence goes on from OU611774.1 coordinate 302,345, forward strand.
CAAAACACACTGAACTGAATGTTGGGTGTGGCAGAAGAGGTATGAAAGTAGTACAAATGAATGCTGTGGACATGCGTTCCTTGCGAAGCATGTGTGCAACTATGAATGATATGCTGGTGGTTTGTGTGATACGCCAACGCGCAACGTTGCGGTACGCCAACGCGCAACGTTGCGGTTCGAAAGAAGATGTAGTTACAAACATTGAAAGACAAGATATGCTTAGATGGTTTGGTCATGTTGAGAGGATGAATGAAAGGCGACTAACTAAAGGTACATAGCGGACATAGTGACCTTCTTGGTGATGTTCTTTAGGAAGGTCAGGTGTGTATAGCACTCGCAACCGGCACGCGTGCATGATGCATGAACGTAAACGAAGCAAAGGAGTATGTAAGGATCGTCGCAGAAGGCGTTCTGTAGTTTCTGCCTCCATGCGAAAAAGGCGAGAGTTCATGTAGGTATATGTTTGTAAGTTTTAATGTGGGTCCAGTTGACCAAAGAAAAATACAGAAAATCAATGATTGGTCAACTGGACCCGCGGGATCAGTTCGAGTGGGTCCAGTTGACTAAAGACTCAAGTAATAGGAAAGCGTTTGTAAAACAACTGAGTAGCAGCAGTCGCCGGCAGCCGGGAGTGGAACTCATGCCGTGGTACTGAATGTTGCAGCAACTGGGAAACTTTGGTACACCTGCTCAAGTGCAGCCTCGGAACCGGCATCTTGGCGATGCCGCAAGCATTCGCGCGCGCCGGCCTAGTCACCGGGGTGCTGGCAACCATCATCGTCGGGGCGCTAGTAACGCACTGCCTTCACGTCCTCGTGAGTCGCATGCCAACCATTAAACTTACAACTTCACTTTGGAATTATTTGACAAGAACAATAAACACAAGAACAATGGACTCAGAGTTTGTCACAAACTTATCTAGCTTTGACAGAATTAAATACCTGACGTGGAAAAGAGTTACCAACTTACTAAAATGTTAAATTACATTTCATGTAACTGTTTTTTACATTTCTATGTGTCGCGCAAAATGTGTCAAAAGTAGAGTATTTCCTCGGGGATAAAGGTGTCTTCGTCTTGGGCGAGATTGAATTCCTCGCTGCACACAGGATTCTAGTGTTAAATCCTTTATCCCTTAGTGAATAATCAACTATTATTGCATGATTTGGCACAAGGCCCACAGTGCTTGAAGAACCAGTGATTGTGAACACTTGGCAGCTATGTCTGCGGAGACAGCTCTTGCTGTCGTCTCATACTTGTGGCCACGCGGCATGTCCTGTGCAGGTTCGCTCCCAGTACGCGGCCTGCAGGCGCCTACGCGTGCCGCTGCTTACCTACCCGCAGTCTATGGCCGCGGCGCTCGAGGGGGGGCCCCCGCCGTTGCGCCGGTTCGCCGGATCGTTCGCTACCACGGTAGACGTCTTCCTGGTGGTTTACCAGCTCGGGATATGCTGCGTCTACATAGTCTTCATCGCTGATAACATAAAGAAGGTCGGTACCCTAACTTTTGGCTTCGCTACTTCAAACTCCTGTGAACTCCGTTTTTGAGAAATACTAATGTTTTTTAATTATAAGGAACATCAGTTATTATTACGTTCGAAAAAGTCAAAGTCAAAACGTTTAATGCAGACTTAACTACTCGTAAGTGAACAACTGGTCTTATGTTAGTACTTGTATGGCTTAGTGGCTTTTGCCTGCATTGTTGCGTATTTCCATTCTATAAAAGGCCAGAACGCAAGGGTGTAAAACTAATCGCGTATAGATTGGAAATCACTTTTCAGGGTTCCGTACCAAAATGGTAAAACCCTCGGAACCCTTAATTTGGAATAGTTTTAGATGACGTTTGCTCAACTATTCTGCAAATAAGATTTTTTTTTACGTGATGACGATTTGTAAATCGATGAACGCTGGCTGCACGCACAAAAAAGCGTGACTCATTGTCATGTTCCGCCTGATCCGAGTGTGCAAGCGAGAGCGCGGAACAAGCGATAGAAAGGCATGACCGGATGTTTTGGAGAGCTCTTTCAGGTAGATTAAGCTCAGCTGCATATGCAGTAAGAAAAATAAGGCAGTTGACAGGTATAGCCACAACTAGGTTAGTATACTTTGCTTATTTCCACAGTATTATGTCTTATGGTGTTCTGCTGTGGGGATCGGCAGCTGACGTAGATTCAATTTTCATTTTACAAAAGAGGGCAATCCGCGCATTCTATAAAATGGGTCCGCGAAAGTCTCTTAGAAACAAATTCAAAGAAATTGATATACTAACTCTGCCTTCTCTTTATATCTTAGAAAGTATTTTGTATGTTCGCAAAAACTTAGGACTTTTCAAAATAAGAAGCGATTTCCATAATATAAATACACGTAGTAAAAATGAAATTGTGATACCTAAATTTAGATTAACTAAGACTAGCAAGTCATTTCTTGTAAACAGCATCCGTTTTTATAACAAGTTGCCAAAATCGGTTACAGACCTTAATGGCGGAAAGTTCAAAACCCTCGTCAAACGTGTCCTTATCAATAAAGCATATTATAAGATTAAAGACTACGTTGAAGACAAGGTAGTTTGGCAATAATTCCTTCTGCACATGTGGCTTCCCTGGCACCTCATTAACGGCAAAACTACGTAAACGTCTATTAACTGTTCTCAAATTACGATGTTTATTTTTTATTTGTACATACTTCTTTGACATAATCTTTTTATTATTTGACATTATATACAGACAATTTTAATTTTTCACCTATTTATTAGTTGAAATGGCAATCATATCTCTTGGTTTTAGTAGTTTTTTATATTTTATTTATCCTTTTGATACATTCTTATTTTGTAAATGTGAGGACTTTGTAAGCCTTGTACCTAGACTTTAGATCTGTAGACCATTTTTTATTGTATCAAGTACTTACCTGTACTTGTTGACAGGCCTACGTTGTCCTCCCATACCTACTGTAACTTGAAAACATTGTAAAAGCCAATTATTTTTTAAAAGAGTAACCATGGAGTTTCTTGCCGGTTCTTTTCCATAGGAAACGACCAATTGGAACCGTGCACCTAGCTTCTGACGTTTCATAAGTGCCCATGTTGGTTTATGTGAAATAAAAATATTTTGATTGATTGATTGATTGATTTCTTATGACGTTGTCACGTTAACAAAATTTTTTTTTTGCAACAATGACTGAAAGGGGGTCTGAAAAATTCGAAGTAGGGCTACTAGGGCATGTGGGGTATCATATGAAAAAGCGCAGTTTGCACATTCTCAAACATTTTTTCTTTTTTTAGGCCGCATAGTTTTCGACTTTTGATGAAAAACCGAAAGAGAAAAAGCTGCATGAAATAATTCTGTGTGATAGAAGTTTACGTAAAGATTACAGGAAAAATAAAACGATGTCTTTTTTAAACAGATTTAGAGCTTGTATTGTGTTTTATTTTTATTTACTTTATATCTCATTTTATACTGCATCGTCGGTTGCTAGCAGACACGCTGTCTTAGGATTAATTAAACTACTCCATGAGGGCAACGAATACGGATATAGCTCATAATGCTACAGTCATCTTTTTTTTTGGGTACGGTGCCCATACAACTTTACCCATTGTCCTTTAAATACATAAATTATTATGATGGTACAGAACCCTCGGTGCGCGAGTTCGACTCGCTCTTGTTTACTAAGGTCTTCCAATCTATACAAGAGTAGTACGCAAATACTCGCGTATACCTACTTCGTAGTGACCTAACTAAATACCTTAATCCATAAAATACAGTGCCAGTACGCATACGGACTAATCGTGTATAGATCGGAATAAGCTCGCCGAACTCTAGATTCCAATCTATATGCGAGCAGTTGCATGCTCACCATTTTGATTTGTTGACCTCCGTTACGTATATTATATACTCCGTATATTATAACCTTACCGCATATTATATTATACCTTCGTAAAAGATTAGGTCATCCGTCATATCAAACATAGTCTAATTTCTTAGTACTTTATGCGGTAAAAATAAACGGGATATTATTAATTGCACATCTAATAAATAATTACATATCAATTTATTTCCATCATGTATATACTTTTTTACATCAAAAATACGACAATCATAATTATCATAAAAACTGACTGCACAGCAAATTAACCCCGAGCGTAAGCGAGGGGCCACCCAGCAGGGTATCACGAACCTAGCTGACACAAAGGAGCGAGCGCAGGATAGCGTGAGCGGCGACATGACTGACAGAAAGGAGCGAGCGCAGGATAGCGCGAGCGGCGACATGGCTGACAGAAAGGAGCGAGCGCAGGATAGCGCGAGCGGCGACATGACTGACAGAAAACGATACCCACCCAGCAGGGTATCAAGAACCTAGCTGACACAAAGGAGCGAGCGCAGGATAGCGCGAGCGGCGACATGACTGACAGAAAACGAGACTTCAATTCCCAGCGAAGCGAGCCGACAGAAAAAAAAAATTAAACTATATCTAAACTCTTGTCAGGTGTAAGTGATGTAGTATAGTTTGGAATCAGGACGCGCGCATACACGTTACAAACTATACACGAGTACGAGCAGTACGCAAAATTCATGTATACATTGTAATCGCAGATTTAAAAATAGCAATACAAAGTATACGCGAGCAGTTTCCTATAGCTGCCTTGGATATAATGGAAACACCCTGCTTTGTTAGTTCTGAGACAACACAACAACCTATCAAGGTACGATCGGCGCACCTCAAGCGGCCAGAGCGGCGACCATCTTGGTGACTTCTGAATCTGTCCAGCTTACCCCTGCATCATGACACGAGTTGTTCCTAACCCAACAAAAACATAAATGCAAATTAATAGGAAAAACATCTTTAAAAACAAGCTTATTTTTGACTTGCAATGTTATTAAGTAAGTATGTAATACGTTCGGGTCAAGTCGAGAAGAAAGAACCTATTATAGGTACAAGAAAGTTTATTAGGTTCTTTGCTACTGGATGCAATTTGGCAAGTTTTCAAAGTCTCAACAATTGTTTATAACTAACCGTTGAATGCAGGCATTCAGCAGCAAGGAACCTAATAAACATTCTTGCATCTCCTTGCCGTTTTTTTTTTCCTGTTCCTTTATGCCGAATTTCAATTTTCTAAGTCTTCTGGATATGGTTTAGGGTCTGGATGAGTAAGTCAGTGAATTAGTGATAAACATAGTGATATTTGGATGTCAATATATCAAGAACTGATAAAGTGTTCAAAAGTAGCTCGAAATGGTTTGCCTAAGATACACCAGTGTGTTTCACCGAACTTGGCTTGACACACTGCCGTGCGTCTAGATTGTTTAAATACTGTCAGGGAGACGTCATGTTTGGGCGCTACACATGAGCTCAGCTGAGCTCGGCTCGTGAGATCGCGGCCGATACAATTGAGTTAAGTGGGGCGGCGTCGTGCCCACTTCCTTACGTCAATATCAATAAAGGAGTCATTCCGGCACGCATGCTCCGTGACGCAACCACGCCACTGTTAATAGCGTTTAATGGTGAAGGAATTCCACCTTTCACCTCTGTAAGCAGTGATTGTTTGCAGATGGTAGACCCGTACTACGTGATGGCGGTGGAGTTCCACATGCTGATCATCCTGGTACCACTGATCGCGTTCAACCTGATCCCGAGCCTGAAGCTGCTGGCGCCGTTCTCCGCAGCCGCCAACGTGCTGACGTTTGTGGGGCTGGGCATCGTCGTGTACTACCTGCTCACCAACAAGAAGTCCTCGGCGCCGCTGGACCTGTGGGGCTCGCCCGCCACCTTCCCGCTGTTCTTCGGCACCATCTTGTTCGCGCTGACGGCGGTCGGAGTGGTGAGTTGAGGGTCACGCTTCGCCACTTTACATTTTATTATATAGGAATTGGCTGCCAAGCGATCTGTCTGTTTATATGATACCTATGTTTATATGATACCTATGTTTATATGATACCTATGCTAAACAATCAACACCATCATGTCATTGTCATTCGACATTGCGTTGCGAGCGTGACACTGCTGGATTACTTGTTTATGCCTTTTAAGCCATTCAACTTATTACACAAAGTGTAATAATACACATATCTATCGGCCTAGTTTTATTATTAATTCAGTTCATTTCAGAATAGTACATTTTACAATGTGCTGGATGTTAATTTAGTAACTGGCTGAGCATGTGTGGGCGCGTGGTTGTAGTGTGCGCTTGGCAGGTGATCGCGTTGGAGAATAACATGGCGACCCCGAAGGCGTTCGTGGCGCCGTGCGGCGTGTTGAACGTGGGCATGCTGATCATCGTGCTGCTGTACGTGGCGGTGGGCGCGCTCGGCTACGTGTTCTGCGTGTCCGACTGCAGCGACTCTGTCACGCTCGACTTGCCGCAGGGACCGTCAGTATACACAGATTGTTAAACAGAACAATATCACGGACAAGCTTTGTTCATTCAATTAAATATTGACTTCCTGAACGGACGTGCTAGAATATACGAAAGTTAATGATAAAAGAAATGTCATCATTTGGACAGAAACGGATTGAACTTTAACTTGGAATTAATTAGCGAGAGTTTGAAAAACACTACAACACTAGAAGAGTTTGAAAAACTCTTCTCGTGCTTGCAAACAAGATTTACTCGTACTCTTTGAAAGATAAATTTAAGCAATAACAAATGTAACAAATGAATATCACTTTTAAAATCTATATATATATATATAAAAGGAGAACTGACTGACTGACATATCAACGCACAGCCCAAACCGCTGGGTCTAGAGATTCCAAATTTGGCACGTACGTTCCTTATGAGGTCTAGGGGTGCACTAAGAAAGGATTTTTCAAAATTCATCCCCTAAGGGGGTGAATGGGGGGGGTGAAATTTCACGCGGATGAAGTCGCGGGAAGAAGCTAGTATGTAATATAGTAAGACCGGAATAAATAGTAAAAACATTGGTAGCAGCAGCCCCGACTACGCGACTGTTAACATTTTATAATAATATATTTTAGTTAATCACTTGGTCACGAACACGAACAGTACATAGTTTGTCACAAATAGGGTTATCCGTGTCCGGCGCGCCAGTGCGTCAGGTAGGAAAGAGAAACGAGGCCGAATCGAAACGAGGATATCATAACCACTTGATGTCAGGAATTAGATCAATGGAATAGGCTGACCCAACTGCGCGATTGCCGGTGCGCGGGCGCAAAGACCCCGCTCGGCATCCTGCGCGCGGCGCGTTCCTTGTTGTAATATCACCTGCCAGAAACTCAACTGATACATATACGCAGGTTATATTGAGTTGAACACTTCATTAGGTGTGATATACAATACGACACTTCATTTCAGTGTTTCTTATGGACCTACTTTAAAACACATTAATTCATATCAGAGTGCTCTAAATACAGTTTCGAGGCACTCGGGTGCCTCTCGCATATCATTAGATGAATAGATATGTAGTCACGCTGCGCTGCCTCCTCGTACTCAAGCCATCATAGGTCGAATGAATCAGCTGAATTGAAATGGTGATGGTGTTAGTAAACACCAACTTGCCCAAGTGCAGTCTGTTAGCAAAACAATCTCCACTTTCGATGACCGGCTTCAACTTGCCTTTGAATCAGAGTTGCGCCGGTGAATGAAAACAACCACCCACTATAACTGATCATTCAGAATGACCAAGATTGTGCTAGTTAATGTATGCCTTTTTACAATGAAATAAGAGTCATATTGCAATTACTTACTATTTTGCGTGATAACGAACCGAAATTAAGATCAAGATGTAGTAGGTATATTAGGGATGTAACGAAGGTCATATTAGCGGAAGAGGAGGTGCTGAGTTTGACCTATGTTAATCTTAGCGGAGGAGGAGGTGCTGAGGTTGACCTATGTTAATCTTAGCGGAGGAGGAGGTGTTGAGGTTGACCTATGTTAATCTTAGCGGAGGAGAAGGTGCTGAGGTTGACCTATGTTAATCTTAGCGGAGGAGGAGGTGCTGAGGTTGACCTATGTTAATCTTAGCGGAGGAGGAGGTGTTGAGGTTGACCTATGTTAATCTTAGCGGAGGAGAAGGTGCTGAGGTTGACCTATGTTAATCTTAGCGGAGGAGGAGGTGCTGGGCTTGACCTATGTTAATATTAGCGGAGGAGGAGGTGTTGAGGTTGACCTATGTTAATCTTAGCGGAGGAGAAGGTGCTGAGTTTGACCTATGTTAATCTTAGCGGAGGAGGAGGTGCTGGGCTTGACCTATGTTACCTAATCAAAGTGTATATAGGCAAACTATACAGGGTTATTGCAAAAACGTTAACAACCTCTTAAGAGGTCATTGTACTCATCATTATGAACAACTTTTACTATGGGACCTAACCTAAAATCGCGAAAAAAAAATCTGCTGTTCCCTACATTTATGTTCGTATAACTCGTCAAAATGTAGGGATCAGCTGATTTTTTTTTCGCGATTTCAGGTTTGGTCCCATAGTAAAAGTTGTTCATGATGATGAGTACAATGACCTCTTAAGAGGTTGTTGATGTTTTTCCAATAACCCTGTATAGGGATATCCATATTTCAAGCGAAAATCTGACACGTGTTTCGTTGTGGCAGGCTGGCGACGAGCGTGATTGCGATGTTCGCGGTGGCCATCTTCATCAGCTACGGCCTGCACTGCTACGTGCCCGTGGAGGTGGTGTGGCGCGGCTACCTGCTGCCGCGCCTCACCCGCTCCGGCGCCCCGCCCGCGCGCCTGCGCACCGCTGAGTACGCCCTGCGCGTGGCTCTCTGCCTGCTCACATGTAAGTATGGTAATGCCTGTAATCCTGAAGGGTTAGGTAGAGATATACAGAGTGAATTTTCCAAGTGGGCGTGGATGGCCAAATCCGAAACTATGAGGAATAGCGAAAAGTATTCAAAGGAGTCCCGGGCTCGATTTTGATGAAAACTAAAATTGCATCATTGGATTTTTGAAAAATCAATATTTCTAGCCAGGAATCGAACCCATTGATTTTGAAAAAAAAAACACTGTGTTATCACACCATTCGATAGTGTTGCTAATAAGGATCGAATTCTGGGAAGTAATGACATACGGTTAGTTTCCCGTAAAAAATATTTAAGAAATATTTTGAAATATTTTGGCATCGAAATTTAAATAAGAATAATAGTGTTATATGTTATATAATATTAAATTGTAATTTCTGTAAACTTTGCAGGTGTGAACTTCTGGTAGTTGTTACACTTAGTTACATATACTGTACTTGTCATAGTAATCTGTGGAAACTGTTTCTGGATTGTGTTAAACTAATTTTTATACTTATGTTTGTTATTGCATCTGTTTGTTTCCCAAATAAAATAAAAATAAAATAAAATAAAAATAAAAAAGTATTTTGTTAAAAATGAGAAAAGAGCTAATTTTTAACAAAATACTTTTTTATTTTTCTTATGTTACCTACCTATTAAACCATAACTGATTAATTGTTCATAATGATGACAATTTTATTGTTTTCAACACTTACATAGCTGGATTCGACGTCTCAAGGATTGTACTGCATTCAAAATTTGAATTTAGAACATAATTTTGTGAAGGTGACTGCGCTACGAGTGTGTGTTAGTATAAATATTGAGCATCATTTCGAACAAGATACAGGAAATGTAGGTATGAAAAAAGAAGCTTATGAAAATCCAACATTTTAAGTTTCCCGTATGTTTCGTTAAAACTTCCCAGAATTCGATCCTTATTAGCGACACTATCGAATGGTGTTTTTTTTTTCAATATCAGCACGTTCGATTCTAGAAATATTGATTTTATCTAAAATCCTATGATGCAGTTTTAGTTTTCATCAAAATCGAGCCCGGGACTCCTTTGAGTACTTTTCGCTATTCCTCATAGTTTCGGATTTGCCCATCCACGCCCACTTGGAAAATTCACCCTGTATACCTAAGTTCCTTAATTTCGATATTGTAACTGATAGAGTTGAAAGTGAGTCTTTCCGTGCGCTGGTTAAGCGAAGCTTGTTCTTGGCCAAATGTTGGCATCATGGGGTTCCTGGGTATCTCCGGGTCGGGTAAAGCCACGTGTTCATTGCTGGCAATATTATGTTCCGTATTCATAGTAAACAAAATGCGCGCAACAATGTAGCTTAGGATGCAGTGGTGTAGCTATCGGAGGGCTAGGTGGTGCTATGCACCGGGGCCCCCAGGCTCAGGGGGCCCCAGGCTCAGGGGGCCCCAGGCTCAGGGGGCCCCTTGGCCCCTGACCAGTAGACCTCGAACTGACCTAGCAAAAAAATTCTTCCACCTTCAAAACATAAATGTAATAAATTCTTTCCGTTGTGTTGTGTGTTTAGCCACTTCAACCAAGCGGCTGATATGCGGCCGATTTATGAATACTAGCTTACTCTACCGAAATAGTGGTACCTAATGAACTGCACTCCCTTTTTTGACAAAATTCCATATCCTTGACTTCTACAAAATATTGTTACGGTACTCCTACACCCTAAACCATTTACATATGTAAGTATTTATGTTTTTTACTTGATTAAAAATAAAACCTAACCAGTTTAGACAGAGCCCCATTTTCATTGCATTGGGGACCTGGTCGCGTAGGTAGCTACGCCACTGCTAGGATGTTAGGATATCACGAGGTTTGTAAGTTCAGCTCATGCCACCAAGTCCGTAGTATGTATGGATGTATCGTTGACGCACGCGCACTGTTGCAGTCGTGCTGGCGGTGGCGGTGCCGCGCCTGGGGCTGTTCATCTCGCTGTTCGGTGCGCTGTGCCTCTCAGCGCTCGGCATCTGCTTCCCCGCGCTCATGGAGATGTGCGTGTCTTTCCCGGACAAGTTCGGGCCGGGCCGCGTGCGGCTCGTGAAGGACGCGCTGCTGTTCGTGCTGGGCGTGGTGGGGTTGGTGGCCGGCACGTACACGGCGCTCGTCGCTATCGTGCGCTCCTTCATGCCGCCGGACGCCGCGCCGCTGCACGCATAAACCCCACCCCCCCCCCTCTCCCCGCCGCTTCACATACTACGCTTCTAACCCACGTCGTGCGATCAAAAGCAAAGCAACCATTTGTCTGTGTAACTCTCCTCTCAACACCGCATTAAAGTAATGGTGGTACAGCGATGCCTAGCTCTTCTAGTGAACAGGCTCCGTAGGTTTGCACGTTGTTGTAATGATACAATAGTGTACCTGAGTATATATAATGATACAGTAGTGTACCTGAGTATATACAATAGGCCTCTTCACCTTTTCCGGCGACGGCGACCCAGACTATTTGATATTCTTTCGAGTAAGTCTCTGAGTGCGAGAGTAACCTTGGAAGTATGGCTAGGTAGCGCGGAGTCGGGCGCGCCGCTCGCGTCGGCTCTGCATCAGTTCAGTATTATCTCGTGTTGTTCGGAAGGCGCACAGCTTCCTAGAGGACTCGTTCGACATACAGTGCGACGTGATCTTGTTGTAAACATGTTTCGTAGGTATATTTTATTATAATGTGTATATTGTTTCAATATTTTATAATTTTAATTATGTTATTATTTTTTGTTTAACGAATGTACCTGCGTTTATTATTTTGTTATGTAAAATAAACGTTTCTTACGATTTAACCGCGGTTTCACTGTGTTCCATTATATTTCTAACTACGTATAGACGCGATTAATGTGTACCTAATGTAACACGAATAGTGTGGGACATGAATCGAGCACTGCGAATACACTACGTGTTCGTATACAACCCGACGATGGCGATGGATCTCCGAAGATGGCGATGGATCACCGCACGCGTCGTGTTACATTACATGCGTCTGTACGTAAAGACTAAAGACCTCTCCTATAAAATAACAAATTGTCACGGCGACACGTCAAGCTGCCGACGCATCAAGTGTAGGTACACCATGAGGTACGCAATTCCAATTTCACTTTGTTTAAATTTGTATACCTATTTTGAACAAATATTTACGTCAATTCTTCTTGAACAAAAAAACCTTGTCTAGTCTTATAAACTTGTAAAAAAGTTACCAGCCTGCAGTGTTCTACTCAATCCAAAAGTTTGGGAATACGTTTAAAATAGTTTGCATTACTTAAATCATTGTATTGGGCACACCACACTTAGTTATTTATTTGCTAACATATAGCCCATGCCAAATTGAACCTTAAGCCAACTTTTGTAAGAAACATAACAGTCGAAACAAGCTGGCTCATTCACTAATGACCCAAGAGATATGGAACAATAGACGTCCGCATTCTAACGCCTCGTTTATTTAATAAAATATTTCAATTTATTTTATTTTTCCTGCGGCGTTTATGTTTATTTATTTGTGTAGATACATAATTTAAAAAGCTGTCTTAAAATAATAATATGTACAAGTATATAAAAAGGGAGGGGAAATAATCAAAGGGCATCAAAAAATTCGTCCGCATCGCTGTCAACAGGAAACGTGCCCAAAAGGCTGGCAGCGTTGCCACGTTGTTGGCCAAAAAATAGGCCAGCCCTCTAGTCACGTGAAGAGTCGACCAACCGCTTGGCGATGATTAATTTAATTGGTATTATTTAATTACCTGACAAAATTGACGTCATTTGTGACAAAAAATAAAAACCTGTAAAACAATATTCCTCTGCCGGGGTTTGAACTTACGACACGAAGTTTAAGTCGTTATCTATGCCAGGTGCTTTCACCGACCGGCTATAGGATCCATATTTATAATGTTGAAATATTGGAACTGATTCAATTATGATTACTATACATTGGTATATTAGTTATTGGTATATGTGGGTATATCATACGCACATTTAGCGTTTGCTATTCGTACCCGACCGACCGAATCATTAATTTACGCACACAGTCACAATAACCCGTATGTGTGAAATGTAAACCGAACTAATTTGCTTTGTGTACATTTGTCACGACGACACATCTAGCTGCCGACGCATCAAGTGTAGGTACATTTCCAGATTAAAATCTGTGATGTTGCTAAGCGTTGGCGCGTAGGTGCGTAGCAAGTAAGTATGAGTTGTAGATTCGATGCAGCGAGCGTGGCCCTTTGCTACGCTGCGTAGCAAGGGCGCGTAGCAACAGAGGGGCATCGTAGAACTGAATCATATATCCTGACCAAGATTATGTCTGGACTTTACAACAGAAACCTCTGAGTTTATTTCGGCCTTTCTTTTTAGAGTAGTCAGATAGGAAACGCCGACCTCATTTAGTTTTTAAAAATATGATTTACGTGTAAAAGTGTTTGTGCAAACCTACTTACTAAAATAAAATCATTTATCATTTGAATTGAATATGCGTAGCAGGGACTGCCTCGTCGTAGCAGTGTCGGGTCGTAGCAAGGGCGCACCGTAGCACGGACGCGCCCACTGAAGAGACGTAGCGAGCAAGGAAGCGTCTTAGGTCGCAGTTTCTAATTTAATTATAAAATGTTTATTTTTCTGGAATGATTGACTATTTAACTTAGCAGTGGGGTTATATTTTAAGAACTCACTAAATTGTTATCTTTTTGAGTGCAGTGGTGGCCCATAGTAACGGCTGCGACTTACAAGTTATATGTTCGAAACCAGACTCACCGCAACTCTCAAACCGGTGAAGGAAAACATCGCGAGGAAACGTAAAATCCTAGAACCAAAAGTTCAAACACATATGACATCTGTCAACCGGCACTGGGCCCGCGTAGTAGATTACGGGCCACTACCTCTAGAGAGGAGGCCTGATTCCCAGCAGCAGTGGGAACATTATGGACTGATTTTTGGTAAGATTTTTAAAAATGATTGATTTATTTATTGAGGACCTCCGACAAAATAATGAAAGTACACAAAAAATCTCAATTTCTAATATAAGTAGTAGATAAAAATATATCCGCTAGTGCGCTCCTTCAATTACAGCATGCTTTAGGGCGTATTCATATGGAACGCTGGTAATAACTGCCGCCGATATGTTAGCGCTTGTCGCCGATATGTTAGCGCTTGTCGGCGATATGTTAGCGCTTGTCGGCGATATGTTAGCGCTTGTCGCCGATATGTTAGCGCTTGTCGGCGATATGTTAGCGCTTGTCGGCGATATGTTAGCGCTTGTCGGCGATATGTTAGCGCTTGTCGGCGATATGTTAGCGCTTGTCGGCGATATGTTAGCGCTTGTCGGCGCCGTGACTCAATTAAACAAATCCTACGTACAGTTGCCGTTTTACATAGAAATATTATATAATGTATTTTATCAATCGAAGTATTGGCCATTTTAGTGAAGATGTACTTTTGCTATTTTAGTGGAAGTTCGTTGATGGCTCTGCAATAAAAAGAGCCGTTTTTCACCGCCTCGTTGGATTTGAAATTTTTCCCCTGTAAAAAGTTATCCAAATTCCGAATAAAAATGGAAATTAGTTGGAGTAAGGTCTGGTGAGTGTGGTGGCTGACGGAGAGCTTCCAGCCGTAACTCCTGCAGTTATGAGACGGCTGGTTGTGCGGTTGTTGTTCAGTGCAGTAAGTCCATACGGTACCTACACATTTTCTGAGCTTTTATATCTTTCCAATTTGAAGTAAAAGTTAGTTTTGAAAATTACTAAAAGACAACGAAAGATTTAAATCACCGAGAAAACCAAAACAGATTCGCAGAAAAAGAGTGGAACTAGACAATTTCACAAAAGGCGTCGTAAGAAGAAAAGTCACTCAGATATACACTATTAAAAAAAAAATACCAACTCTGAGAACAGTTTCAATGCTGTACTTAGAGAAGAGAATGTATTACACTGCGGCAGGGAATATTTAAAAGAGACAGGACCCGGGAGTACAGATGCCAGCACATCAAGCTACCCGAAACTGTCAAATTTCCCCAATCAACTTTGAACCTTATACTTCAGCAATAAAGTTCAAAATCTATTAAAGAAATTTGACAGATTGTAGTAGCTTGATGTGCTGGCATCTGTACCGTACGAGGTACTCTGCGGCAGGGGATATTTAAAACAGACAGAACCCGGGTGTACCGTGCGAGGTACGCTCGATCGTTAATACCGCAAAGCCCCGGACGGCGCACAGTGGGCCCATACTGAAAATTAGTGGACTTAGGCAACAAAGTTCCAATATCGATGCGATTTTTTTTTATATGACGTGTTATGATATTCCTGACAACTTTTATTCTTATAACATTTCTTCTAAAGTTGATAGTTTGTCTTGAAAAAAATTAATTAGATTATTTTGTATGGAGCGAATCACGTTTAATTTTTTTTCTTCAATTGTACTAATATGTTGGGTGTGTGGCGTGAGTATATGATAGCTAGGGTCATTCTCTATCCATGAAAAAAAAAACAGCGCCGGCCATCTGCGGCAGCGCGAGTAATCATTCGGTAAAAAAAAAATGTTATGTAAGATTTTTTTTTGCCATTTAAAATAAATTCAAAGTAAATTTTTTGTGTCATTAGGCTAATTCACCTTCTCTTTATTAAATATATAGTTTTAACAGCGCATAGGTACTTATAACTAATTATTCTGGTAGAAATTTAGTAATTATTGCTATGTTATCGGTAGCACCTGCATTGTGATTGATGACTCATTTGTTATTGCGCTCGGCTAAGCGCATAACTAATGAGTCATCGAAAAATGCTCGTCTCTGATTGGCTGAATAATTTTCACTCACTGATAACAGTGTCCACTACTTGAGTAATTAACACTGTCTATAAATATAAAGACATTCATTAAGTCCATCTAGTTTCGCTCTTGTCGCTTATTTGTGAACACAGTGAAATACTTTTATTTTTATATTTACATTAGAACTATGGCTGGATTTTGTACCAACCTAGATTTTTTTGTGAAATTAAGAAGTGGCGGTGATCTGAAAAATCATATGTTTCTATATGAAAGTATCATTTCTGTCTTGACTACCGAAGTTTCTGAAGAAGACAAGAACCGAATCAAGGAGTTCTGTCGACTTTTTTGTGTAAATCTAAATAAAAAGTGGATAGAGTCAAGTAGAAACCAAAAAACTTTTATGAATCGTGTAAGTAATCGCAAGTGGTTGGAAAAAAACATCAACTGGCCTGTTTGTGACAGTGTTGACCTGAGAAGTGAGATGGGCTTTTCGGACGCAGTCTTATCTGAACCTGTGGATATAGATTCCCATGTTCCTACTCTTGCAGTATGTACTGCGGAAGCGGGAACATCTACAGAAAAGGAGCACAGAAAACCATTCGAAGAGTTAAGTAAGAAGCAAAAAAAAAAGACGTTCTACTTCCATAGTAGAAGAAAATTCCGAAGAAGAGTTGCAGACCTGGTACATAACAAAATTGAAAGACAACGGCAAAACGAATCTGGCAAAAGTGATCGAATACCTTTCCAGTAATCCAGATGCCCTATCCGAAGTAGACGAGCGACTATTCAAAAAGCAGAGCTTAAGTACTGTCTCTGAAGATAACTGTTTAGCTCTTTATACATCACTTGCGCTCTCGAAATGGAAGTACTTAGCTCTTCGACAATTTCTGAAAGAAGAAAACTGTGCTGCCTTTCCATCTTATCCAAAGCTTGTAAATGCCAAGAAAAGATGTTACCCACCACAAGAGAGTATGGAGATTACCGAAAAAGGAGCTCAAATTAAATTGCAAGCGCTATTGGACCACACTGTGGAAAGGATTTTACTAGGTATTAGTAATTCTGTTGATAGGTCTCAAAATAAAGAACTCAAGTTGACCTGGAAATGGGGACTTGATGGTTCTTCGTCGCAGAGCAATTATAAACAGAAAACGTCTACAGAGTTCGATGATTCATCAGTAGTCATGATAAGCATCGTCCCTCTTCGGCTAGTGTCTACTAGCCCATCTTCTGGGAATGAAAATATAGTTTGGGAGAACCCCACACCTTGCTCAACTCTGTACTGTCGACCGGTGAAGTTCACTTTCACTTCGGAGACAGCTGATTTTATAATGTCTGAAGAGTCTGAGATGAAAAAACAAATTGATGAACGAATATCTACACAGTGTGGAAATATTATTGTATCACATGAATTGCATATGACCATGATTGATGGAAAAGTGGCCAATATTATTGCTGAAGTACCATCATATGCAACGTGTCCTATTTGCTTGGCAAAACCGAGCGAGATGAATAATTTAGACGCTTTGACTTCCAAACCACTTCGTGAAGAAATTTACAAACAAGGAATTTCTTCACTGCATATGAAGATTCGGTGTATGGAATGTCTTCTCCATATATCTTATAATCTGGATTTTCAACGATGGACTGCTCGAGGCGAACATAAGGCTTTGAAACAAGCTAAAAAAAATACCACGCAACAAGAGTTTCGTGAGCAAACTGGAATGCTGATTGATATAGTCAAACAGGTATGTATTTAATTTTGGCTCTTTTTATGTTGTTTGTGTATTATATCTCTATGTATTGTATATTACAGTATTGTTTTCCCATTTTAGGGTTTTGGAACTACAAATGACGGGAATACTGCGAGGCGCTTTTTCCAAGATTACAAAAGATCATCCAGAATAACGGGAATTGACGAAAATCTGATTTTCAGATTTTCCGTTATTCTACAAGCCATATCATGAGGCAAAAACATTGACTGTGAAAAATTTAGAAGATACTGCAGAGAAACAGCTGATGTGTACGTGCAACACTATTCGTGGTACTACATGCCAGTTAGTGTACATAAACTTCTAATGCACGGTGCAGACATCTGTAACCACTTTGGTGTTTTGCCAATCGGTAAGTAAAAAATAAATATAGTTTGATGTATTATTTGACTCAATTGCGTTTTGAAATTAAAATGTATGTACTTATTCGTTTTAGGTATCTTATCTGAAGAAGCTTCGGAAGCCCGTAATAAGGACTTCAGAAACGTCAGGGAGTGGCACACTCGGAAAACGGGGAGAATAGCAACAAACGAAGACATCCTCCATGGACTTCTAATAAGCTCTGATCCCCACATATCCTACATAAGGCCTAAAATATTGAAACAGGGTCATAATGAGTTGTTGCCTGAAGCAATTCAGTTGTTACAGACTACTGAGCCTCCCTGTGACAGTGAGATTATGGAGGAAGAAGAATGCCTCATAGCAGAGTCCGAAAATTTGCCGGACCCACTAGCACTTCTGGAACAAGAAATAATGTGATCCGGCTCTAGATTATCCTCACAAAAGCCCATCAGGGCTAGGTATATGACAAACAGCCCTTTTCAGGGCTACAATTACTTCACAGTTTCATACGCTTGATTATGTAGATAATTATCAACGACTTGCCCGTACAAATTTAACACGTTCGAGGACGCTACCACTTGAGACTGTGTACCAAAATGACACAGTAAATGTCCATACAAATTATACGACGTATGAGTACGTAGCCTCCCATGAAAATATATTGTTTTAAAGACATCATGACACAACCGTTTTATCACGTTATCGTATAAATACGTTATGTCATTAAAAGTAAGTTAACTAGACGTGAACGGGATTAATTCATAGTAAAATAGTATACTGTCTGGCTAAGGAATAATACATAAATCAAATAAACTAAATAATTACGATGTTTTGTCGCGGCAAATATTACGATACGCCACGAAATGTTTAGCGAACGCGAGCGCACCCCGCAGTGACGCAGCCGCATTGAATGTAGGAGCGCGGTAGGCGCGCGCGACGTATTTACACGTTGTGCGTGTGTGAGCACCGTTCCCGCCCACTGTCAACGGCACTTATTTGAAATAGTTTAAAACTTACTCTACGTGACAGTAAAGCTTCGGGTATTTTAAATGTTGTGACACAAGATACATTCAATAGGATTTTAACTTGAACGTTCATCGGAAATGTACGTTCTGTCGTAAAGTAAAAAAATTATTTGGACGTCATTGTACGTTGTGCCATATCAAAATTTCGAACGATGACGTATAATCTCGTTCTGTCCTCGAACGTGTTAAATTATTTCACCTATCATTAACAAAATTAGTATAACCTGAAACTTATTACGATATTTATTCAACAATAGATAACGTGCAGTTAAAAAAATAACACAGCCAATCAGAGACAAGCATTTTTCGACGACTCATTAGTTATACGCTTAGACGAGCGCAATAACAAATGAGTCATCAATCACAATGCAGGTGCTACCGATAACATAGCAATAATTACTAAATTTCTACCAGAATAATTAGTTATAAGTACCTATGCGCTGTTAAAACTATATATTTAATAAAGAAAAGGTGAATTAGCCTAATGACACAAAAAATTTACTTTGAATTTATTTTAAATGGCAAAAAAAAATCTTACAAAACATTTTTTTTTACCGAATGATTACTCGCGCTGCCGCAGATGGCCGGCGCTGTTTTTTTTTTCGTGGATAGAGAATGACCCTAGCTATCATATACTCACGCCACACACCCAACATATTAGTACAATTGAAGAAAAAAAATTAAACGTGATTCGCTCCATACAAAATAATCTAATTAATTTTTTTCAAGACAAACTATCAACTTTAGAAGAAATGTTATAAGAATAAAAGTTGTCAGGAATATCATAACACGTCATAAAAAAAAAAATCGCATCGATATTGGAACTTTGTTGCCTAAGTCCACTAATTTTCAGTATGGGCCCACTGTGCGGCGTACCACATGTGGTACAGCCGACTCACGCAGCTTAAGAGCCATACCTCACCGGGACGCCATGGCGGCGCAGCTAGGTCGCGTCGCCAACAAAATGTATGGTTGGCTGCTTAACCAAGAGACGCCAGGTGAGCCACCCACCATATAGCTGTATACATCTAGTTGGCAGCGCGACCTGGCGACGCGCGACGTCGCCATGGCGTCCCGGTGAGGTATGGCTCTTAGTCTCTATTTTCACTCTAAATAAGGCTCTAATATCGTCTGTCTGGTTTCACTGTATGGTCCGATGAATATTTTCGTAAAAAAAAATCATTAAAACCATAAATATCACCTGCCAACATAGAGAAAAATGTTAAAATTATCGCTTTCAATTCGTTATTACGGCAACACAGACTAAGAAGAGAAGTTACCACGGCGGCAGTTTGAGTGCTCGAGAAAAACTGTGTTTTTGTGGTTTTGTCTGTTTTTTTTTTTGTTTTAATTGACGGTAAGTGGATGAATATTCATTTATAAGTGAGTAGTTATTACACCGTTATAGATAATATAAGCAGGAAATAACACCATATATACCTACTTTTTTTGGCAAAGAAATGTAACGTAAAAAAACCGTTGAAAAAGTCGTTTGTTATCAATGATATAATTGTATATTATTATGATGAATTTTGACTGTTTTACAATTAATTGAGTTAATCAGTATGATTTCTAAAGCTCTAACACTAATAATAACAATTTTTTGGTCATTCGAGATGTATTTAGTACTACATTATTTATATAGTACTAATAATTGAATTTCAATACTCAATATCTTTATTGCTTTACCATAATGTGCAATTTATTTGCATGTTGAATGCTAAACGGTTCGTTGACCATTATAAAAATGATAAATCTTGCATATAATAAATAGTACAGGAGACCGGGGATGGTTGACTATAGGGGCAGGTAGACTAAGCAACAATAACTCGCCACCATCACGTGTTTTTCATCAACCAATCATGAGCGACGATGCCTCCCTGCGACCCGCTAACTTGTGCGAAGTGAGCCGCCGCAGTCGCGCGGCGTTCGTGAGTGGCATCACATGTTGTATTTTTGGTCTCGGTAAGTAGTTTTTTTCGTTCGTACTATTTTTGTTATTGTGCCTATGGATCTGTTAGAAACAATGTTGTTGCTATGCCACATGTAAATGTGATAGTTTTATTCTATATTACACAGTATTGCTTCCATGTTAGTGCCAGAGTTTGCAAATGATACGTAGGTAAAATTCAAAATGGCGTCAGGGGCTGGTTGACAAATTTTGTTCGGGGTAGGTAGACTAATTAGTCAACCTACCCCTTTAAAATAAGTATAACATTTATACTTATTATAAAAAATTGTGTGGGCTAATGGTTAATGTACATCATCAATGTAAACATTATTTGATGTATACTCATGTTTTACAATAAATATTATTCTATTCTATTCTATTCTAAACACTATTATCTTACATACTAAATTACAGTTGTAGTTTTACAGAAAATGAGGACGTACAAAAGAAAATCTGGAAGGGGTGATGTACCAAAAGATATCCTAGAAAGAGCTTGCCACGAAGTATTTTATTTATGTTGAATAATATTTTCATAAAAGCAATTTGATCTTTAATTAGCGATTTATTAGAATAATTCAAGTTACAATATTAAGGTTGAAGCAGAAAGTACAAAAATTAATCTTACTTATTTTTAAGTTTTTTCTAAATAGTTTAAAAATGTTACCTTTATTAAAGTTCTTTATTAACCGAGAATGGATGTCAAATTTAAGTTTGTTAATAATTAAATAAAAAGTTTCTATAATAAGTAAATTTTAATGTTTTATTTTAAACTAATCCTCTTTATTTACATTAATTACTGCCTAGGTCAACCTACCCCATGGTTATGGCCAACTTACCCCGGATATGGGGTAGGTTGACCAAGCGTCAGGGGTTTACAAAATCGACTAAATACACACATCAAAAGTGTCTAGGGATCAAGCATTTTTATGCGGATTTCTTGAGATTGAGATGTGGCTGTGACGTTGCAAAAAATTAAATATTAATCGTGTCTAGTAGCGACACCTGCTGTAATTAACGGCGGACTAACTCCTTGGTTGTCAACGCTGTTCTACGTTGACACAGATGGCGTTGATGCCTTTTGTTTAGTTAATTAATTGCAAGTTTATTGGATAACTAAATAATAAATAAACAAACTTACATAATTTACCACATTTTATTTTAAAAAACAATGTGATAAAATGAAGATACAAATCGATAAGAAATCTTATATGGTCTGTGAAAGATGATTCGAGAAACTGTCACATTGGTCTGGAGAAAAAGGCGGGGTACGGTGTCCGGTCTTTACGATCATGGACACGAGCCTAAAGGCCGATTGAGAGGGACTTAATCCTAGGAGGATTGGGATGTGCCCAAATAACCCGATGGGGTTTTTATAAATATGAGCTGTTATAGGCAGAATTCCGTGAGTACTAAACCATTTTCTCTGTTCTTGCTGGATAGCCTATAGCTTAGATTCTTGCATGTGTGTTCTGACACGAGGACGTTGTTTCAGGTCTGGCTTTTATGCTAGCCTTTTAAGATTGGTGCTATGCGCGATTGATTTGATGCCTTGGTGTTGCGCCGTGTGATGATTTGGTATTCATCAGAGCGCAGGCGGATTTGAGGTTATCCCTTGCGGTGTGGTCCTCCGACGTTAGGAAGGCTTTACCTAGCCGAATCCAGGTGATGAGGGAAGTACGCCACTCCAGGTAACGAAAGCGTCACCATCTTGTCCGTAGGCCGCGTTCGCGTGTGTTCACAGGTTTCTCCTGTGAACGACGCCAAGGACCCTGAACCGTCAACTGAGGGTGTTATACTGAAGGTTTTATAGAGAGTATTATCTGTGTGTCATTGTGATTTAATCTATGAGAGAGTTAGGCCTTTTGTAGGAACTAGGTTGTTTTAAGACCAGTTGTTGTAAGGATATTGTGTCTCGGGTTTGCTTAGTATAGTAGTTATTTTCCCTATATGAGCACAGTCCTAAAAAGGCCAATACATGTTCGATTGAGCTAGAAGTTGTTAATTCGATCACCTCACGGATTCGCTATAGCGACTCTGAGAAACTGCTATTTGTCTCATTGCTGGCGTTCACTGACACCACTAGGAACGGAGACTAGTTGTGTGGGTGTATGCCGTAGACTCTGGGAAGGGTACATTGGTTTAGTGGCTTGCCACATTGTTTGTAAGTACTTTCTATTTTGTATAATTCCAATAAACTTTGTGTTGTGTAAGAAGGTACTTGTTTAATTAATCCTTTCCTAGCAGGTTATACCTTATAAATTTACTTTAGCACGGTGGTGAGTAGTATAGTCAAATAGAAACCATCATCAGCTTGTTTCCAGTTTAATAAACATATAAACTACAAAAACCGGGTTACAGTTGGCGCCCAACGGTATATAATTATTTAATTATATAGGGTGATCGAATTAATAACAATATCTCTCTCTCTCTCAATTCCCTCAGTTCTTTCAGTTGACGGATTCTTGTATTGTAATAAATTTATGATTTTATAAATTTATATGGATCCTTTTTGGTGCATTTCATAATTTGAATCAGGAACTGTGAATCAAATTCGAGTAAAAGATGAAAATCAGCTGTCAATATTTTCCCTATAAAAACATACAACGCATTGAAGACATTATTAGTGCTACTGTTTCCCTACTACTGATTAAAACCAACGTTATTATGAAGCGGCGACGTCATTTAAGCAGGGAAGAAATGCTCAGAGCCGTGGGAATGATAGAAGCTGGTTCCCGGCAACGTACTGTGGCTTTAGCTCTGAATACAAGTCAGAGTGTTATCAGTCGACTTTGGACACGTTACCGAAGCACTGGTACCGTGGCTGAGCGCCATGGAGGACGGTATCGCTGCACCACACGGAGACAAGACCGATACATTCAAATCTTAACTCGAAGAGCTCCAACAATAACCGCCATGATGTTAGCCGTGAGGCTTCATCACTCTTCAGGGAACTTAATTAGCGACCAAACAGTCAGAAACCGCTTGCATGAAGTGAACCTTCATTCCCGAAGACCGCTACGGGTACCACCTATAGCAATGCACAATCGTAGGATTCGATATCAATGGGCTCTTGAACACAGAAATTGGGCAGAAGAACAATGGCGTTTCGTGTGCTTTTCTGATGAGTCTCGTTTTGGTATGAGACCGGATACAAGACGTATACGACACTGGAGAACCCCTGGACGCCAACAGCGATTAAAATCCTGCCAGGAAGTCCATCCTTATAGTGGTGGAACCATCATGGTATGGGCGGGTATTTGGATCGGCGGAAGAACTGAGTTGATTTGGATCAGAGGCAACCTCAACGCTCAAATTTATGCTGAGACGATTGTATCAGACGTCATCGTTCCTCTACAAGTGCAAATCGGTCCCTTATTTCAGTTAATGCATGATAATGCACGACCGCACACCGCAAGAGTTGTAAGACAGACTCTCGCCGCAGCTAACATCAATGTCCTGCCCTGGCCTGCTCAGTCGCCAGACTTGAACCCGATTGAGCATGCATGGGATATGCTACAGAGAAGAGCTCTGCCGAATATGGAGGGTATCCAGTCGCAAGAAGACCTTTTTTTGTTGTTGCAACGAACATGGGCTGCCATTCCACAGCGTGATTTGGATGAACTCATTTTGAGTATGCCAAACCGATGTTCTTGTGTTGTTAGTGTTCGCGGTAGAAACACGGATTATTAATTGTTTAAGTTACCCAATAAAATTTTAAAGAAAACTGTTATTTCAGTCTTTTTTCGAACTTTTGTGTTAGTGGTTCAAATGTCAAAAATCCCTTTATTAGGAAAATGGCAAATTTCTTTATTAATGCAAAGGTGACTTGGTTTATCGTTACTGTGACAAACGAAAACACTTTATTTGATGAATCCTTAAAGAAAATTTTAATTAATATCAATCAGGAGAAAAGTTATTGCAAAAATATATGTTGATCCCTAGACACTTTTGATGTGTGTAAGTATTATAATGATAAATATATAGGTTATTGATTAGTATTTTAGGTACCTGAATAGTTCTTCTATCTGTATAACTGTTGTTTTTTGTTATATTAATTTAAACATCGGAGATATACGAGCTTAAGTCAAAAGTTAGTCAACCATCCCCGGTCTCCTACCTACGTTTATTATCTAATATTTTATTTTGTTATCTACTCATAGTTGTTTCACATAATTTAAGTCATCAATTCATTTTCTAATAAAAATTCACCACCTGTTCACCGTTAACCACTGTGACGTCACATATCTTAAGAACTGTCCAGTGCATAATATTTCGCCTCTTGTGTATCACGCTACGAGCGCTCGCCGCCCGTTTGCGGTTCCCGTTCTCGTCCTACCACCGCGCCCCTATACCCCGCAGAGGAGGACTCGAGTTCTATGCCACAGACTTCAAATTCATTCTGTGCGGTAAATGTTTTTATTAAGCATCATCGCTGCTGACATGAACCAATCGTTGATGTAGCAGTCTCGCATGATCAGAACCTCGTGAAATCTGAAAAAGATAAGCAGATTAAGTATCTTGAGTGGACTTCCGAGGTTGTCGACAATTGGGATGTGGATACAGCAGGACCGACCAACACCTGAAAAGGCTCTCGTTAAGCAGCTGAATCCAGAAAGCGGTACTTCTGGACACGGCGAGTATCGTAGGGGGGTTCCTCTCCCTGACCACCGGTACCTTGGATCCTGTTCCCGATTCGAGTGTAAAATAATTAAAAATGTAAATGATTTGTAGGTATTTATATGAAGTAAAAGGAATAAATAAAAAACATAGTTGGCGAACGTGACAGGAATGGTCCTGTTCCGAAACATCCCGGGCCCTTATCAACTGATGGCAGTTATAAGGTCCCGGGATCTAAATACGAAATCCGCCTGGCAATCTGTTGCATGAAGAGCGTGATGCGAATACAAAGGTTGCAGGCGCTAAAAAACACCATTGACCCGCGCAACTCGGATTATTTACAGTCTTCACGTGAAGATCGATGTATTTACATGCCATTTGAGGGAATTCGCAAAAATAGTGATGTTCCTTTTATGTTATAATGTAGATTAGAGTAGGCTATAAATATGTTGTTGTTCTTTTTAGGGAACTTAGTACGTACATAATATTATTTTTAGATGTAATTATGGGTACGTATCAAAATCCCGAATTTTAAATGACCGAATTTTAAAATACCGATGGACGAAATCCCGAAAATTGAAACGCCGAATGGTTGTTTGGTCGAAAGTTTAAAATCCCGAAAGTTCATTTGCCCGAAAGTTTAAAATCCCGAAGTTTAAAATCCCGAAGTTCAAAATCCCGAAATTGTCACCGATTCCGAGAAAAACTATTTTTTGTAAACCTAACCTCAAAACACTTAAAAGTTGCCTAATTTTTTTTAAATAATTAACCTGTTCTAACTAGTTCGGTTCCAGGTAGCCTACTAAAAATAATCTCTTTTTTTCTATTAGCGCAAGTCGTTTCTGGCGCCTATATTTTGTGTAAAAGTATTTTTTTTCTATATAATCCTGTCGTTTCTGGCACTCGCCGGCCGCTGCCGCGGCACCGCTCGCTTCGCTCGCTCGGCTCGTGCGTAGGGGTCACAGTTTTAACCTAACCTAACCTAACAATTTTTTAAAAAATAATTAGCCTAATCTTTCGTCCATTCGGGATTTCGTCCATTCGGTATTTCGTCCTTTCGAGCATTTGAACATCGGTATTTTGTGTTTCGATATAACGACTATCGGTATTTAAAACTTTCGGTATTTTGAATTTCGGTGTTTTGGACGTCGGTATTTCAATCATAGGTATTATGAACTTTCGGGATTTTGATACGTACCCGTAATTATACCTAAGTGCTACTAGTTTTTTACGCTTTTCATAGTTTTAAATTGTAAGTAGGTACTTAAGTTAATTTTAAGACCAAGCTGTCGCATTAGGTATACCTACACCTGTAATTATAGTGGTAAGGGAGATTTTGATAAATAAATCCTACTAATATTATAAATGTGAAAGTTTGTGAAGATGTTTGGATGTTCACTGAGCTCGTCTGCTGTATTATGGTGAGCAGGGACAGTCAGTCGCGATTTGTGTAGCGAAAGTCACCTTGTTCCGAGTGTAGTCGGGTGCGGCGCTGCTGCAAAATAGCTGTCCCTGATGACTTAAATCCCCGTCTTCATCTGCTTCACGGTGAAACGTGGCTCCCTTCGGTTATTCAGGTTTTATGTTATTTTATGAATAGGTGACTAATTTCACAAAGGTGACAAATTTTTCACATCAAAAAACTTTTGCGGTTTGCAAGAATGCTATAGGTAAGTGGGAAACACGCGGGAATATAATAAGTAGAGTCATCGTGCACAGAAAGAGGTTGAGCAGAGTGCCGCGAGTGCCCACTGTGAGGCAAGCTTGCCTTGTACTGAATATATAGGAGAGGATAATGAAAACTCGTGATGTGTGCAAGGTAATTTATCGACGATTTATTTAGGTACATAAAACACCGATGGAGACAACGTAGCAGCGGTTTATTAAGATCACTAGAGGCCGTGAGCAGTTGACTACAGCGTACCACAGCGTACCACTGCGCGCCACTGCGCGCCACTGCGCGCGACTCGAACGCCACTGCGCGCCACTCACACGCACCATAAATCAAACTAAATATAAATACAACAATTAACGTTTATTTTCAATCCATAGAACCATATATAAATTTAATCCAAACAAAATACTACTTGTACATGTAAAACAATATGGTTTTATGTTGTTGCAATGTAAACAAGGAGCCTCTCAGCAAGGGCACGTCTCATAACAAATAAATAAATAAAGAAAGCACAGGCGGCGCGGCGGTGGGGCCGCCGGCCGCCGCCGGCCGCCGCCGGACGCCGCCGGACGCCGCCGGACGCCGCCGGCCGCCGCCGCCGCGCTCGCAGTGTGTGCATCATGCAACGTTCTTACATACGACTCCATCTTATCACGATACCTTAATATTATTACATTACAATATCCATGTTTTAATTTTTCGGAGAAACAAGTACATATATTTGATGTTTGTAAAATTCCACAAAGGTTACATCAGAATATGGCATAATTCAATGTATACTTTTTAACAAACAAGATGGAATATCAAATGCCGCGCGGCGCGGCGTTATACATTAAGTTATTACAATAATATCGTTTGATATGAAACAGTGCATTTCAAAGTTCAACCGTCACACCTATGTATAGAACCCTCACATGTAAACTTTTATAGAAAAAACATTTTATTGTTCTCGCTTTGTATCCATAAAATACTTTCAAATGCAACAACTTCTTAGTCTTAGTTTATAAACATTAATTTTTTTCAATTCATCATTTAAACATCAATTGACTTATATTTTATCAACGACAAAAACCTACAAAAATATATTATAACATTAGCACGAGTCAAATAGAGTGCGGGCAACGTCCGGTGACGTCATCAGTGCGGGTGTCGCGGCGGCGCGCGAGGCATGCGCGGGCGCAGGCGGTGCCGCGCGGGCGTATCGCCGCCCGCGCCCGCTAACACGCTCATACAATTTTGTCCGTGGGTTCTACCCAATCGATACATTAATGCGAGTCTCTTTAGAACTAAAAAAAAATAATATAAACTTTCAAAAACATTAACATCTACAGCCATAACAAAAATATACTAATGACAACTACGCTACGGAAACTACATACTACTTAAACTAACCACTAAGTAAATTTGAAACGAAACTAGTGTTCGCTCACTACTGAATCGACAGGAGGTACCGAGGGGCACTGCCGGCAGGAGCTAATCTCATCTGTAGCAGTCCTACGAAGCGAGCTAGAGTGACAGACCGGCGAGCGCGAGCGGCCCGAGCCCCGGCGGCGGCCAAGCGGCCCGGCGGCGGGGCGCGGGCGGCCGCGGGCCCCGGACACGACGCGGGTGGACATCTTGGAGACGAGGGACGGACGAGGTCAGAGTTTACAACAGCAACGTTTATAATACAGATTTCGAGTAGGTTCGAGTGCCCGGGGCCGGCTCGGGCCCTATTAAAACTATCTATATACAGACGCAGCCACTACACTTGCGTATGCGTACGCGAGCCACTTGAGCAAACACGCGACCGCCGCCGTGGCCGGTATACATAAATATTCAACAACATTAAC
Source organism: Hydraecia micacea (assembly GCA_914767645.1). Taxonomy (NCBI): domain Eukaryota; kingdom Metazoa; phylum Arthropoda; class Insecta; order Lepidoptera; family Noctuidae; genus Hydraecia; species Hydraecia micacea. Next base: position 331,066 of record OU611774.1, read on the forward strand.
TTATTACAATAGTGCGCACTCGTCGGACGCGCCGCGGGCGGCCCGGCGCACGCTCGGGACGGCTCACAAATACCGTTTAAAAATAACAATTTTCCATAAATTTGGTCCGTACGTCGTTGGCTAACCCTGTTGAGTGTCGGACTCAGTCCGAGAGAAGGAATTAGAGACGACGATAGATCAGAGCTTGAACGGAACTTTGGTTAAGATTTTCCTATTATACTAAGTAGATAAACTTACGGTAACTGCAGTATCAATTAAACCTACTAGTCGAACAAGTTACAGAATTGACCGACGAGATCATCGAATAGCAACACGATCGTTCTTAACGTGTCAACATGGACGACAGCTGGTGAGAGAAGTGGTCGCGGCGATCCCGCAGCATTCGATGAGCTCGCGGCCGAACGGCCGAAACGGCCCTGCAGCCGAGGCGGCCCTGGCAACGGAACGAGCAGCAGGCGGGGGGCGCGCGGCGGCGGGGGCCCGGCCGCGCGAGTGTGCGTGCGCTGACGAGCGCCCGCGACCTGCAACAACAGCACACGTCAAGCATTACTTACTACACAGTTCATTTGTTTATTTGACATTAAACGGCCAAAGCCTTATTTAAAGACATTAGTTACAGACAAATACAAAAACACAAAGTATACAATACTCGGCAGTCATACCGCTGATCTCATAATAAAGATATACTGACTACATCATGTTCTACTGAAGTTCTATGCCACGAACGTGAATCATTTCACGGCAGCATCGTGGCGAAGTCCCACTTGTAATAGGCTGCCAGTGTAAACTTATCGTGCCTGGTGTTCGAAATCGGACACCGAACCGTCTAAACACCCTCTAACTGAGCATGTAGCATGCTTCTGAGGAGTACTTCTATTCCATGAAACTTCTTCTATCTGTTGCTAAGTAGCCTTGTCTGCTACGAGTGGGAAAGGGTGCTTACATGTCGTGTGGCGTGTTTGTGCTATGCGGGTGGTGGGGGGCGCAGGCCGCCTATACATCCGCGTATTTCGAGAGCTTCTCTCGCAGGATGTGGTTTTCCTTCTTAAGTAGCTCCACTTCTTGCCTCAAGCCCATGTTCTAAAACAATCAAACAAATTTGTTATAAACCAATTTCATTATTTACTTAATACATAGACCAGATTAATAACTGTGGTTTTCAGCTCCATCTTAATATCACTATGAGAATACGTGAAGGTCGTAGATTGCGGGCAGTCACCGAGTTTTGGTATCGGTCAGGTGGACGGTAGTTGTAGTTGCGTACAAGGTGAACTGTTGCAGCTGTATTCAGCGCTGGTACCGATTAGCAGGTAGCTCGTAGCAGGAGATGTTCGTGTGTACAGGAACACTTACCTCTTTCTCCAGGTACCCCGCCCGCATCGCAATCTGGTTCTCCTTCATGCGGCGCGCGTCGCGGGATCGCTTGGCCGCCATGTTGTTCTTCCGCCGGCGCGCCCAGTACTTGTCGTCTTTCAGGTCATCAGGCACGAACTGTGACGTCGGGATAGGTTAGCACGCGCGCCACTCACTCAAACCCTCCTTCACCGGCAGTGGCGAGCAGCCGCACAGAGAGCCACTACTACGAGTAACATGCCGCCCGTCAGGAAGGAGGCTGCCGATCGACCTCTCCCAGCACTTGGCATATTTACAAGTAGGAGATGAAGGAGTAGTCCAAGTGAAGCGGTTGGGGTCGTCTCTACTGTGACTAGAGTCGTCAACTCACCTCGGACGCAATCGAGAGAAATATGCTTGTAAAGTCGTACGCTACATCTCTGAAGAATATAGATAATAAAACAGAATGCAAAGTTACAGTCCTTCAATAGAGTTGACGACCCGAGTATGGTCTGATTCTGAGATGGACTGGCCGCTGACAGTCCTAATATTAATGTGAAATTAATCTTGAATTTTTTATTTAAGACCCAAATCCTGATTAATTGAACTCGACTTTGAAATCAAGAGAGAATTATTCAAGGTTCTGATAATGTCCAAAACTGCCCTTTCCATCTATATAAATAACAGACTTTAGTAAAGATAGTAAAGTTACAAGAGAAGTTAAGATCGGCGCAGAGTACGCACGCGTCTCCGCCGCAGTTAGTAGTGACGTGAGGCATTAGGAAGCAGTGCCGAGTGTTAGCCCGAGTGTGCCGGCAGTGCCGAGTGTGCCGGCAGTGCCGAGAGTGCCGGCAGTGCCGAGTGTGCCGGCAGTGCCGAGAGTGCCGGCAGTGCCGAGTGTGCCGGCAGTGCCGAGAGTGCCGGCAGTGCCGAGTGTGCCGGCTACCCACTTTACCCACCGCCTGTCGTTAGTAATGTGACTGTCAAGCAGCGTGTGTTTCTGTGAGGGGGTGTGTAGGTGTGTTTGTTGTGGGGCTGAAGTAGCAACCAACCTATGGCAATGTCATTAGGAATATCTTTTTATCCATATAAAGGTTCGAGCAGTGGCCCGCCACAAAATATCACCGCCGCTGTTCACCGGTGACCGTGGAACAACGTACCTACTCGGTTGCACTGTACCCGGAGGGCCAGCAGTACTACAGTACATCTATGTGTGCGTACGTCTCTTCTTCAGATCGGACGCATGCAGTGCGCAAGAGCTCCGGTCGCGTTACAAACGACTCAGCCAAAACCGAAATAATAACCACAAAACGAAGGCGCTGGGTAACCATTTATTAGCGCCCCACCTGGCGATTATCCGATTTAGATGCCGTGGTTGTCTTGCGATGTTTCGAAAAATGTTAATTCGAGTATTTCACCCGAAATGTATGGAATTTATATTTGCTCGTTGAGGTCAATGACCAGAAATAATGAAAATTTGATGACTGCGCTTTGATGCTGGAACCAGGTTCAACCACGTGCGCTTTAGTTCTAAAACAGCTAAGATATTATTTCATTTGGTTTTGTTTAATGAGTAGGATTGTAGTCCGTCCATTGATAACAATCCTAGCCGTTGTTCACAACTATTCCAGCACTCTAATTGCGTAACACACTATCTATCGGAATCTGAATCATTTTGAAGCAAATTTCTAATCCATTGCTTCATAAGTTCAAAAAATTTGTCTGCTCAACACATAAATAACGCAATAAATGTTGTTGAACTGTCAAAATGAAACCGATTCCGATTGATAATGTGTTACGCAATTGCCCAGCAGGTCTGGAATCCATGGGGTTCTCATTAGGTTGCCAAACAGTATATATTTATGAATTGATCGCCTTTGAAAAATCCCTGAAGTTGGCTGTATTTAGCTTGTGCTGAGCCCGAGAGGCGACAAGTCTTACATTGAAGTTGTAGGGAAGAGCAAACTTCAATCATGTTGGTTTTAGCAAACCCAAAAATTGTGAACATCAGAATGACTGGCCAAAATGACCGATCAGCTTTAAAATATCACTAAAATCTAATACCTATGTGCTACTAGTTGATACCTTTGTTTAAATAATTGGTACCTAATTAATAACTGAGAAAATGAATTTAAAAATGGCCAGTCATTCTAATCATTCTGATCTTCACGTAAGGGCTCCAAAATTTCGATTCATCTTTACAAAAATTTAATAAGTACCTATTTGATACCTAAACATAATATTTTTCAAGATTTTTAAGGCAAAGAATAAAGATTTTTAACCGACTTCTAAAAAGGAGGAGGTTCTCAATTCGGATGTTTCAATTTTTTTTTTAATTTATGTTCGGGCATAACTCCGTCGTATATAGACGGATTTGGAAAATTCTTTTTTGTTCGAAAGAAGTTTATTCCGAAATGGTCCCATTTAAAATTCGTAAAGATCTGATGATGAGTTTCGGAGACAGACAACGGAACTCTTCAATAAATGAATAAATGACAGCAAATCAACCGCGATTGCTGCTATCGCTTATGTGGTGCATTGTTTAAGCAATCACACAACATAACATCACGCTTGTATCCTCTAAAGGGGTACGCAGATGTATTCAGTATACCACGGTACACCTTCATTTCTGTCAAAGTTGTTATTGGGGTAACTACCTCTAATCTAAATATTCTGTCAGTTTTTAATGCATAAGGTATGTTTCAGAGGTGGTCCATATATATTTTATGAACTTTGCTTGGGTAGTTTTGGAATTAACTTCAATAAAACGTATTTTTTCCACTTAGTTCATATTGATGATGTTTGATCTACCTGTCACTGATATTCACATAGCAAGTAGTATTATATGAATTTGTATGATAAATGATTTTATTTCTGTAAGTAGGTTTGCACAAACACTTTTACACGTCAATCATATTTTTAAAAACTAGATGAGGTCGGCGTTTCCTATCTGACTACTCTGAGAAGAAAGGCCGAAACAAACTCAGAGGTCACAGTTTCTTTTAAAGTCCAGACATAATCTTAGTCAGGATATATGAAGACCATCTTGATCGATGTCTGAGATGGTCTTTTGAGGAAAGACCCATACAGATTGAGTGGACCTGTCCAGTCAGTGCACGCATTTGTCAGAATTCGTGCAGCTCAACTCAAAACTTAAGGAGCTCAACGATTCGACGAACAATACCAAAGAAAGGACATTTGGGTAGGCCACATAAATTACTCAAACTGCCAGACCATGACAAAAACTAACAGAACAAAGAAAATAATTAAAATCTATACATAATTATAATAAAATCGTAGGAAAGTCAAAACTGTACATTGAATATTTTTTAAAAAGAATACTTGGGGCGTGATCTACAATCGTTTTCGAAGCCAAAAATATAGTTTTTAGAATTTTTGTCTGTTGGTATGTCCGGGATAATCTCAAAAAGTACTGCATGGATTTATTTCAAATTTTGCTTGTAAAAAGTAAAAATAAAATGACCCACATTGTCTTCACATTCACAATAATTAAAATAATATAATACTTTATGGGGTAGGTACAACTAAAAAGTGAAAAATAAAAACTTTTTTACAAAAAAAAAACAACCGACTTCCGAAATTAAAGTTATTTTTCACTTTGTAGTGTTTTTTTTTGGAAGTCGGTTATTTTTTTTTTGGAAAAACGTTTTTTATTAGAGATTTTTTTATTTACAAAGGGCTGATTTTTCCAACGCCAGATAATTTTATTTAAGGAATAAAGGAGATGGGAAATCCTGGGCCCAGCAGTTAACTAGTTGAAATGGGTATTAAAAAAACCGTTATATTTTTCTAAAGGAAATCACAAAATACAGTACCATGTTTCTATCTAGGAAGCGAGAAAATTAAAATTAAGTTATGAAACTAAATAATCGATTAAATACATGCCTGACTTCTTAGTAATCGATAATGAATAAATCGGTAAAATCTCAAAATAATGTATGAAAACCGAGTGACAACTGCTTATCAATCATTTCGTGGAATCGATTCATAGCGAATCAAGTTCCTTTAATTTTTCTTCAGTTAGCAACACTGGTCACCAGTATAGTCTAAAATACTCTGTGCAGGTCACCAACTGACAGATGACAGGCAGAAAAAATCTGTCACTCGTTGGTTTTCTTTCGTTGTGAGTACGCGAGTATTTTCCATTTATATTTAATAGCCCTATGACCTCGCCTTTATATGCAAAGGCGAGGTCGTAGGGCTATTCGACGAATCTTGCTACTTTGAATTACCTGGCTCTCTATTTTGGACCACTGATGACGCCTATCGATCGGATATTGACGACATGGATCGCTGTGTGAACTGTACCATTGCTACTTCATATAAATATACTCATATAACTTGATTCCTGCCAAATTTCACCAAATTTTCAGTGAGGCCTTGTTATTATATCCTCTTACAAATAAGTCTAGGTTGATTGAGTTAACACCTGGGCCCAGGAAGCTATGGAGTCTTTCCCTTCTCCTTTGACTTTTTGACAGTTCTTCCATACAAAATCTGTTAGAAGTCAATTTTATTCCACGAATAAAAATTATATGTCGATTGAAAAATCTGCCCTATATATTAACTAATACAGAAAGTCATTTAAAATATTAGCATAACATTTGTTTATTAAACATTTTGTTGATTGAGGTGAAAAATAAAACAGTAATCTTTTCTTGCATATAAAATGCAATGTGCGTAGAAGATTTTACTGCTTTTTGTTATTCTGGTGGACAAATCGTCAAAGCATTGCCATTTTGTGCCCCTGCGACAATAATATTTATAATGTCCTATACAGTCAGAGCTGGGTGGAGGTACAAATTCTACTACAGACAAGATGTTGTGTTCAGTATCTTCTAACATAATATTTTTGGTAAATTAGTAAGAATGATTATTTTATCAGACTCTGGTTAAAAAGCAATCACATCTTTTAAATTATAATCAATAGTTTTTGTGCCATTGCAACCAAACTACTACTACTACTACAAACACATCGTTCTACCCTCATGTTAGCTTGTATCAGTATCTCGTAGTCGGACATTGTTTTGTTGACAATAGTAGTATTATTAATTATCGTGTAAATTGAAATAATTTCAATGAATTGTGTTTGTTTTTGCAAACCCGTGAAGGCGGAGTGCCAATCGTTTAATGTATATAGGGTGACTGGTAATTAGTGACCGATACTTAAACACGTGATTGTACTCATGATAACAAACAAACAACTTTTACTATGGGACCAAACCTGCAATCGCGAAAAAAAAATCAGCTGTTTCCTACATTTACGAGTATGTTTGTATAACTCGTCAAAATGTAGGGAACAGCCGATTTTTTTTTTTTTTCCTTTAAATCAACTGGCCCGAGTCGGGAACGCAAGAGGCCCCTTGCTTGCCTTGAGCAGAGGAACGCAGCCCTGAAGAATATTATCGATATGGCGCCTGTTCACCGCGGAAGGCATTTCATATACTCTGCCTTTCATTATATATAGCAATTTTATTCCAGGTACACATCGCCTTCACATAGAATTAGGTATACACAAAAATATTGTAAAACAATTTAAAAGAGTAACTACGGAGTTCTTTGCCAATTCTTCTCCATACGAAACTACCTTTTGGAGGTTTTGAAGATTCAATTCTATTTTTTTGTAAATTTCCACATTAAAAAAATGCCTTTTATGTGCCTTGATATAAATTACTTGACTTTGACCTTGAGTGAGGGGGAGTACCAACCTCACCCTGAGGCAATTAAGGGACAAATTTGACAGTCAAATCGTTGGGCACTGGATGCGCACGCACCTGTGTACTCCGGGCCTGGCGATTGGGAGGGGTTTATAATGATTTTAATAGATTTTAGTATGCATAAGATGATTTGAATTTAATTCTAATTTAATTAAATTTTTGGTTTAATTTAATTTTGATTTAATTTAATTTTAATTTTTCACGTGTAAATAAAATAAAATAATTATTAATTATAGTTTTAAATAAAATATTGTATCTGCTAACAAAATATGGATTGTTATTGTCCGAAATAAACGTCTTGAATTGAATTAAATTATCGATTCCTGTAAGAACTGGTAATAAATATTTCAGGGATCAGCCGAGTGGGTCATAGAAGTTGTCACTGAACTGGGAATGAAGCAGCCGGTGTGGTAGTTCACAGCTCGTGAGTAAGTGCGCAAGCGTCGCAACGTCTTCACGTGCAAACCAAGTGGAGGCGTGAGTGTGTCGTGTGTGTTGTATGCTGTGTCGTGTGGGGTGCGTGATGTGTTGTGTCTTGTGTGGTGTGTGCTGTGTCGTGTATGTTTAATGCTGTGTCGTGTGTGGTGTGTGATGTGTCGTATATGTGGTATGTCTTGTGTGGTGTGTGCTGTGTCGTGTATGTTTAATGCTGTGTCGTGTGTGGTGTGTGATGTGTCGTATATGTGGTATGTCTTGTGTGGTGTGTGCTGTGTCGTATATATTTAATGCTGTGTCGTGTGGGGTGCGTGATGTGTTGTGTCTTGTGTGGTGTGTGCTGTGTCGTGTATGTTTAATGCTGTGTCGTGTGTGGTGTGTGATGTGTCGTATATGTGGTATGTCTTGTGTGGTGTGTGCTGTGTCGTGTATGTTTAATGCTGTGTCGTGTGTGGTGTGTGATGTGTCGTATATGTGGTATGTCTTGTGTGGTGTGTGCTGTGTCGTATATATTTAATGCTGTGTCGTGTGGGGTGCGTGATGTGTTGTGTCTTGTGTGGTGTGTGCTGTGTCGTGTATGTTTAATGCTGTGTCGTGTGTGGTGTGTGATGTGTCGTATATGTGGTATGTCTTGTGTGGTGTGTGCTGTGTCGTATATATTTAATGCTGTGTCGTGTGTGGTGTGTGATGTGTCGTATATGTGGTATGTCTTGTGTGGTGTGTGCTGTGTCGTATATATTTAATGCTGTGTCGTGTGTGGTGTGTGATGTGTCGTATATGTGGTATGTCTTGTGTGGTGTGTGCTGTGTCGTATATATTTAATGCTGTGTCGTGTGGGGTGCGTGATGTGTTGTGTCTTGTGTGGTGTGTGCTGTGTCGTGTATGTTTAATGCTGTGTCGTGTGTGGTGTGTGATGTGTCGTATATGTGGTATGTCTTGTGTGGTGTGTGCTGTGTCGTATATATTTAATGCTGTGTCTTGTGTGGTGTGTGCTGTGTCGTATATATTTAATGCTGTGTCTTGTGTGGTGTGTGCTGTGTCGTGTGTGGTGTGTGATGTGTCGTATATGTGGTATGTCTTGTGTGGTGTGTGCTGTGTCGTATATATTTAATGCTGTGTCGTGTGGGGTGCGTGATGTGTTGTGTCTTGTGTGGTGTGTGCTGTGTCGTGTATGTTTAATGCTGTGTCGTGTGTGGAGTGTGATGTGTCGTATATGTGGTATGTCTTGTGTGGTGTGTGCTGTGTCGTATATATTTAATGCTGTGTCTTGTGTGGTGTGTGCTGTGTCGTATATATTTAATGCTGTGTCTTGTGTGGTGTGTGCTGTGTCGTATATATTTAATGCTGTGTCGTGTGTGGTGTGTGCTGTGTCGTATATGTGGTGTGTCTTGTGTGGTGTGTGCTGTGTCGTATATATTTAATGCTGTGTCGTGTGTGGTGTGTGATGTGTCGTGTATGTGGTCTGTCTTGTGTGGTGTGTGCTGTGTCGTGTGTTGTGTGTGCTGTGTCGTGTGTGGTGTGTGATGTGTCGTGTGTGTGGTGTGTTTTATGTGTGGTGTGTGCTGTGTCGTGTGTTGTGTGTGCTGTGTCGTGTGTTGTGTGTGATGTGTCGTGTGTGTGGTGTGTTTTATGTGTGGTGTGTGCTGTGTCGTGTGTTGTGTGTGCTGTGTCGTGTGTTGTGTGTGATGTGTCGTGTGTGTGGTGTGTTTTATGTGTGGTGTGTGCTGTGTCGTGTGTTGTGTGTGCTGTGTCGTGTGTTGTGTGTGATGTGTCGTGTGTGTGGTGTGTTTTATGTGTGGTGTGTGGTGTGTGCTGTGTCATGTGTGGTATGTGATGTGTCGTGTGCTGTGGTGTGGTGTGTCTGTGTGCGCCACACCCGCAGGCGGACCGCAGCATGCCGCTAGGAATGATCAGCGCACTAACATCATTTACCTGTTTCCGGGACTTCTTGATCATCGGCTGCGGCTTCAACTCCTCGTCGGAGAAGGCTCGCGTCCGAGGGTCGAAGTCACGTCCCGATGATGCCATTGAGAATGCTGGAAACATTAGAGTTTACTTTGAATAACTAATAACTCATTATCTGTCAGTGAAGCCACCCTGCACTCTCTGTACTATTACTTACAACGTCATAAGGTTACTATAATAGGTCAATTATAAGAACAAGTGTATGTACGGGCGAGTTTACGCCAAACGCCAACACAATGCACATAAAATACCCACTCTGTCAAATTTTCTTTATGTAAACAGGCGTCGACCTTCACAGGATTCGATTTACATATCTGAATAACATTATAACCTACTTCAAAGACCTTACAGGTCAATTAATGTAAACTGTAGATACTGCCAGCCGGCTTTTCAGGGAAACTTACTGGTTTTTACTTGTTATCATTTAAATAATTACCAACATATTAAAGTGTATCTCCTACCGATACACTTTGGTAAGCATCGTAGCATTCATTCTCTATTCTAATAATTGTGATTGGGCTAACTTAGCTGTTGCTTGCTAACGAATCAATCACGAGTTTGGCGAAGTTCTTTATTAGTTTCGGTGTTTCCAATCAAATAAGTAGTTACAGTATTTTAAAATAATTAAAGCAACGTGTTATACTCACTGGAGTCGGCGGGCGAGAGCGGCGGGTTTATGGTGTCGGGGCTCATGCAGTCGGAGGGCGAGGGCGAGCGCTCGCGCTTGGTGACGGGCGTGGGCAGCCCCAGTGCGGGCCCGAAGGCCGCGCCGCCGAGGTGCGCACCGCCCAGCCCTTCGCCCGACATGCCATTCTCCGACAGGAACTCGTCTAGGTCCGCGTACTGCAACAGAAGCAGGCGTCAGCGCCGCGCCCGGCGCACCGCGCGCCGCGCATGCGCACCGCGCACCGGACGCACTCCACTCACATAAAGGGATCACAAGATTCGCGCTGAGCATATTCGCTTGGCTTGGCATCGCTTAAATAATTCATAATTTGCATATAATCTATAATACAAGATAATTATGATCAATTGGAGACGACACCATGTGGCCGAAGCGGGTGGAGCAGTGGAGCAGGGTGGGGCGGCAAGCGAGCGACTCTATTACCTAGTGCGGCGGCGCGAGGGGAGCAAGCCGGTGACGCACGCGCAGTAGGTAACACAGTAGCAGTACTGACTTCTTGTACCTTGAGATCGGGGTCGTAGGGCAGCGTCTTGTCCCACAGCGTGGGGCCCAGGAAGGCGGCCTGCGCCTCCCACAGGTCGCTGTCATCCTTCTTGTCCTCGAGCGGGTCCTTACTGTTCACCGACTTGCCTGCAACATGATGACAGGGCGTCAGCCCGTGACCGGCTCCGGCCGGGTGTGCGGGGCCGGAGCGCCGCACACGGGGCCCGGGCCGGTGCGGGCCGCACGGGGCACGCTACGGTACAGTACACACAGTGCACAGCTTACAGTGAGCGCGATGCACATACAATTGCTTGGCGAAATTACGGCATCATACAATCGCGATGGCATCAATAATAATACAAAAACGAAATCGCCGGCATAAGACACAAACATCAAACAAGCGCGGGCAGGGCCGGGGGGCGCGGGGAGTGGTCGGGCGAGCGCGGGTGCTGCGGGCGAGAGACTGAGCGCGTTACCGAGAGCAGGAGGCATGACGCAGTCTCTCCGTGTGTTCAGCAGAGGAGGAACGTATAAGTTTGACTTCAGAAGTATGACGCACATATCTCGTAGGCCCCGTAGGCCGGTTGCCATGGTAACCTAAGTTCTCATACTGCATGGCACTATTGCGACGTAGGTAATGCTGCTGGCGGCGGCAGTGATTAGCGCACCTACACTGCATGTTCGGGCACTCGTCACAAACATGCGTATGTTTACAAAAGTAAGACGTTTTACCAAAAATTAGGATTTGCCGAAAATATGACGAGCGGGAAGGATACGAAACTTAAACAATCGAAAATACTCCTTAATCGATAACGAGATGCTTCATTACTCCAATTTTACGCAAATATACATGACATCACTGTACCTACTAATTAATTATTTATTATTAGAAGTAATTAAACTCAATTTAATAGGAGCTGTAACTTTTGGCTAGTTCTGATTCCTTCGATGCAGCTGGTGGACATTACTGTAGTAACGTGATGTGATCAGGAGGTCCACGTGAACATGGGATATATTTGTAGAAGCTGATCTAGCAGCGAAGGCCGGAGGGTGCTCACGTTGCCGGACACGCGACGGCGGCGGCGCGAGGGCCGCGGGGGGCACGCGACCCGCCGCGTGACCGCTGTCTGCGTCGCCGAGCGCAGCCTGCGCCCGCCAGGTGACGCCAGGCTCTCTGTACTACCCAGTAAATAATCACTGCTCACGGTATCATATAGGGACCGTTCCTATTTTCATTTGGGACCCCAAGTTATAATATTTTTAGTTTTAATCTACAAACATAAACTTTCAGATACCTCTAAGAGTTTTTTGCCGTATTGCCTGAGCTGGGAACTGAACCGCGAGCCATGGTGCACCAAATCGTGACATGGACGAGACGTGTGCGTGTGGCGGCAGATGTATGTGAGAGGCTGCGCGGCCTCTCAAGGCGATCCAGCGCATTTACATATCGCGCGCTGAGCACGGCGCACGCCTCGCGCCGGCGCGCGCCCGTCCCGTCGCTCAGACTAGCATCACATGCGCGTCGCGAGATAATAATACCTGTCCACGTAAACACGACACGAGTATAACTATACGTTTCATTACCGTATGCATAGCTGTCATAACTCATTAGATTTACAAATGTCTCGATAAAGAACTGAGCTAACACGAACACATCATTTAACAAGTTTTTCTACATTTGCTTTGAACTGCATTTCGATGTGTGCCAACTTAGTCAACGGTTTGTTCACTACATACATCCATTATGACCAATCGTGATTGTATTCATTCACCTGTGTTTAAAGTACCGTATCCTTCTTTAAGTGCGGTTCGATAAAGAGCCACTAAACAAAGTAATAACGATTCGATAAAAAATTGCAATCCGAAAAAACACGATTAACCTAACGGCGAACGGAGAGCCTACCCAGGCCATAATATGTGTTGTTAGTTCTACCAGAATATGCAATAATTTCTTAAATAAAAAATATTTTTTTATATTTATATTAAATATTTTTTTTATTTTTTCATGCACGGACAAAAATACGGCCAGATGATATTAACCAAGAAATAATAATCGCCGAAGTTAGGCAAGACAGCTTGAAGCTTACGACAAATCCAAACATGACAGTACGACGACGACTGACTGTACCTACTCTTACCGCATAAGTAAATGGGCTATGACAATTCTAAATAAAATTTCAAAAAAATCGATTGTCCCGTAACAAAGTACTAAGTACATTAACGTAGGTAAGTTAATCAATAAAAACATGAGTACTGTACCACGTCGTGCATTGACATGAAGGAGAAGAAGCACGCACTATCGCGACATAGGCCGCTTCTTGTTCGCGACGCATCATATATCTAATACAATGACACAATAGTGATCGTGGGAGTGGCACGCGACGCTAGGCGGCGCGCGTTGCTGCTGCTTCCTTCACAAAAAGCGGCGCAGGCGGCAGGAAGCGGGAAGTAACCCAGTGCGGCGTTACGTGCGCGCGCGCCACGCTTTCCTCGCGCCGCACGCACCCCTCCTGCGCCCCCGCGCCCCGCTCTTATACAACCCTGCCAAGCTACTACTGATGCACCTGACTACTGACCGGTTAGTCTCACTTCTATGACATCAACTACTTTTTAATCCTAGTTCAACTGTTCGATCCCTTCTCGTCAGGGTATTGAATAAAACAACAAGTTGCTTCCAAGTCCGACTAGGTTTGCAGGGCGACGAGGGTATAGTACGATCTCAGAATACAGAGTTCTGTATTCTGAGAGTACGATGCAATTTAAAGGTTTGATGTCAAACAACCAAAACTAGTAAAAGCAATGGCTTATTTTCGCTCCGCTTATAAGTTATTAAGGGTCTCGCGTCCCTAACTTTTGTAGTACTTATTTCAAAATGTCTGCTAATGGCTCCCAAGTCGTGCGTGTTTTTCCTTTACGTCGCGGCTACATAACATGTCGTAGCTCTAAACCGTTCATTCACTATCCACAACGTAATTGACGAAGTGTTAAAATGAACTGTAGCAATCAGTTTCAGCCTCAGAACATTAAATAAACAGTGACGATATACAAAGTAGAGGACGAGATGAGCACTGTTACTCGTATTCAAAGTGCGGAGCATACAATTTGGTAATTATTATTTTGTCTTAATGCAAAATGCGTCCGAAGTCATAATTATTATTAATACGACTTGGCTACAACGTCATTAATATTATGATGGGCTTTACAAAAAAGGTCCATTAAAAAGTCTCTTGTGTATATTATGGAGACTTATCTAATTAGATCAATGTAAAACATAGGAGTAGTGGCTTTCTCACGAGCTACGTTACATGTTACATACCATGTCCTCATCGGAAGGTACCTTACTGGGAGGAATCAGTTGCACCACGCACCGACCATCCAGAGTCATGATCACGATCCTTTCCGAGGGATGGAAGGATCGCGATCTGGAACTCCGGATGAACGATTGGTGAATCATAATTTTGCAAGGCATTTTGCATTTTGGATGCATTATTTTGCTCAGAAAATGAAGGGAATTCAAACAAATTAAAGGTAAAAAGGTTCAAAGAGGCGACGGCGCGGTGAATCCGCTCTTACTTTCAACGTTGAAAGTGAAGCCGGGCTGTTTCTATGACAACATTATATCCGACGCAACATTAACTCCCTGAAGACAACAAGTTGACTCCGACAGTTAAACAGATTGAAACTATTCCATCATATTTTATAATAAAGTTGAAGTGGTCAGGATATACAGAATTCGGCACGTCTAACCTATCAGAGAAAGTGTCCGGACCGGCTAGTTTCGCGCTGCGCCCGCGCTGCCGCGGTGACGCTTGCACTCTCACTTTCTTCCGACACGGTCGGTAGAAAGTGACGCGCCTCCGAATCACCTACTCTCCATGCTAATGCTAAATATTTTATTTTATTTATTTTAGGAAAACTTACAACTAAACAGATACAGTAACTAATAGTTTATACAAAATAAAATAAGGTCAATTACAAGTTTCCACGTGTAGTATTTAAATCATATGAAACAGAACATTGATAAAAGACTATCATTAGGTATATAAGACAAAACAGAAAAAATACTATTTACGCTCGAAGAAGCAATGATAAAATTTTCTTCAATTTAGCAACACTGTCGATATCAGCTTCCTGGCAGGTTGCGTTGTATATACGACTCGCTCTCAGCATGTACGAGAGATATAACGTGCCTCTTCACATTGACCGTATCGGTTGACAGAACTGAAGGCAATTGAGCAGGAAGGCATTTGGCCAGTAGGGTCCAGACCAGGCAGAGTGGTGGTGGTGCTAACCAGGATATATCGTACATGACGTCACGAGGCAGTGGCGGCGGCGCGTCGCGATCGGAATGCTGCGCCGGCGCCGGTGGAAAGCTGCTGTTGCGTAACAAGCTCATTTCCTACTCGGAAAATAGGTGAGGAGTGCCGTGAGCGACGAGCGCGGGGTGTGCGCGGGGCGGGGCAGCGGCCCCCCGAGGCAATCGGGGTGGAGGGGGCGGGGGCGGGGTGCCGTCGAGCGGGAAGTGGCTGCTGCTCTTGCGCAATGGAGAAAGCCGACGTTTTCCGGCGACGCGCGATCATTTTCGTAAACGTGTGAATTGAGCGAAAGTGAATAAGAAAGTTAAATATAAAGTGAAGCGCTTTGTGCTGTCTCAAAAATACAATACAATTTGTAGCATCATCTTCATAATTATGACGCGCCAACGTAATCGTGACTATATCAGTATGTGCAGCGCACGCGCCCCAAACTGTCCGGGAATGAAAACAAATGCTGTTGTGTGTTGTTCCTCGTAGTTTATGGTTGCTTGTAGGTAGCGAGGAACTAGGAGGGCAGGGATGAGCAGTCTGTGAGCCACGAATACATCTTTCACATCCACTATGAGCCTTGCGTGTGCCTGATTAAAAAACGATAAACTTTCGGTGACCTGCTGAAAATGTTCGTTATAGGTCACTAGATCATCATTCATCACCAGTCTCTTTACCAGAACTGGTCAGCTTTTAGTTAGCATAACCCGATACGACTGTGACCTGACTCCTTCTGTGATTGGATGACAAAAAGGCTACGTCATGTCAAGTGGTTACCAGGTCACTGTCGCCTGAGGACGTGTGCAACACACTACAAGAAACAGCGACGCTGCTTGGTGGCAGTGATTGCGTTATACCTTAAACTAATTAATAAGGGTCTCGGGTGTTCATATTGGCAAAATATGGCGGTGTACCAAAGCGAAGCGAGCTGACCGGTGCATAACGTCCGGAAGGTCTGTGCCGAGGCGCGTTGTGCTCGCTCGTGCACGAACAGTACAGGTACAGTCGTGCGCGCACACATGGCTACACGGATGAGTGCGCGAGGCAAAACATTGCTCTCTGTGTTTCATTTGTTTACAAGTACACAGACGGCAATATGCACACATTTCTGGACGTCTCAGAATCGATCCTCGTCTGACTGACCTGGAGTGGGCAGAGCCTTTGTTCTAATTATAGGTTTCATTTGGATATGTTCTCGCCACAAGCAATTCTCAACATTGAGCATGTGAGCAGGAGTGCAAACCTCCATTGAGGAGCTTCTGGATTGTTGCGAGTTGTGATCAACGATGAACTGCCGTGCTAGTGGCACCCTATGTAATGTTAATAGTTCTATGGTGATTTGTGATATACAGGATGTCAAAAGACTTACAGAAAGCCGTTAAATATCAACAAAAAATAGTATTATATTCTGTTCTACTTGCACTAAACAAGGTATTACCAACATAGTTTTGCGGCACACTAGCCAGACTAGTTTAATGAATAGCAGATTATGCAAATTCGCCTATTTTATTGATTATAAAGTACAGGAGCATAAATATTGCAACACGTCGATTCTTTCCGTCCATCTTGTGAACACCATCAGCACAGAAAGTGACCAAAACGGTCAGCGACGGAACGAGCAGTGAGGACGCGGAGGCGATGATCAGTGGAACGTGCGCGCGCGCGTTTCTGTGTACGCCACGGAAAAGTAAAAGTCGGAAGGTGGCGAGCGTGGGGCGAGCAAGGCGGGACGCAGGGAAGGGGGGCGATGCGGAAACACTCCGGAAGATTACTTTTACTCTCGCCGCGGAGCCTGCGCGCGCACACCGCCCTTCTCGCCCCGCGCTTCCACCCGCTCTGCTCCAACGACACACTCGTATATTTACCAGTTATGCAACAGCTTAGGTGACCAATTACCAACTTATGCGCACATAAGTGTGCGTGCCTTCAGTTATTATTAAAATGATAACAACTTGGCAGTCGCAGCACCCGTTTGTCATACAATGATCTTGTCACGTTCAACGGTTCAACATAATACACGTCGACTGACTATATCCTAAGTTCCTGACGAGCTCTATCAATGATCTCTTTGTAATGTAATCTTGTCTAATCATCATACTATTTATTATGATTGCTGCATAAATATATTCGTTTCCATAAAAATACTACGAGCCTCACAATCGTGAATCACAGAAGTGTGTGTCCAGATAGCGTGACACTTACCAACAGATAAATCATTAGCAACCTATTTACAACGTCTTTAGGAAAGACAAACTGACCCACCACGCTTTATAAGTCCCCAGAACCACACTATCGCCTAAAGTTTACCGGAGAACAACTCATAGTAATGAACTACTTCACATATACCATATTATTATGAAGTAGGTACTAAAAAACCATGACGGTGTACGAAATTTCTAACATGATCGCTATCACTTAGAAGAACATTGTTAAGTTTTAAAAGTAAAAGTGGTCGGTGCCCACGCGCACGCGGAAGACAGCACGTGTTGGGTGTCAGCGGGGGGCGCGCGGGGTCGCGGGTGGCACGGGGGGCAGGGCGCGGGACGAGGAGAAAGTCGCGAAAAGGTCGCCACTTTTTCCCAAATATTCCGAGTGAAAGTGTGCGCGGCCACGCTCGAATTGATCGAAAAAGATACGAGGAGCGATGACGCGCTCGATCCGCTCCGCCCGCGCCTCATTCCCTTGTCTCCTAGGAGCAGACGGTGCCTTCACCTCGCTTCAAACCGGTGTCCAGTGGTGCTGGATGGACCTAATGCACACCTATTGAAACGCCCTGCGCCACTGCTGCCTTCATTATGACATATTTGAGTTGCTGGAGATGATAAATTATAGGTATCTAGTTTGCTTTTAGGATAAAATTGTTACTAATATTTTGATTATTGAATAAAATACGTATATGGAGAATAAACTTCCTAAGCTTTCAGATGTTTAGAGACATTAAAACATATGACACACTTGTTGGAGTACCGGAAATCCTTAAAACTAGGTACTAAAACGGAACTCTGAACGAACTGTAGTTAACACAAGTCTATTGTGAGCCGCTTCTCAAGTCTTTGGATCGCCCACTATTTGTATTCCACACTTGGATATTGTGAAATATCCGAGCGCGTGCTGAGTTCCCTCACCAACGTTATCGCTGCATGACCACAATTAGTCAATCATCAGCTGGATTATTTAGGAATCAATAACAATACCTCGCAAATAAAAATGTATGGTTCATGTGAAGTGTTGCAGAGCGCGTGTTGTCACACAATCAGTGACGATGAAGCAACGACGCAATGTTCAGTGAGCACAAAGTCAAGAGCACAGCGTCAGCGGCAGGAGACAACACACTGCCTGCCAGGCTCCCGGGTGTGACACACTGCCTGCCAGGCTCCCGGGTGTGACACACTGCCTGCCAGGCTCCCGGGTGTGACACACTGCCTGCCAGGCTCCCGGGTGTGACACACTGCCTGCCAGGCTCCCGGGTGTGACACACTGCCTGCCAGGCTCCCGGGTGTGACACACTGCCTGCCAGGCTCCCGGGTGTGACACACTGCCTGCCAGGCTCCCGGGTGTGACACACTGCCTGCCAGGCTCCCGGGTGTGACACACTGCCTGCCAGGCTCCCGGGTGTGACACACTGCCTGCCAGGCTCCCGGGTGTGACACACTGCCTGCCAGGCTCCCGGGTGTGACACACTGCCTGCCAGGCTCCCGGGTGTGACACACTGCCTGCCAGGCTCCCGGGTGTGACACACTGCCTGCCAGGCTCCCGGGTGTGACACACTGCCTGCCAGGCTCCTGGGTGTGACACACTGCCTGCCAGGCTCCCGGGTGTGACACACTGCCTGCCAGGCTCCCGGGTGTGACACACTGCCTGCCAGGCTCCCGGGTGTGACACACTGCCTGCCAGGCTCCCGGGTGTGACACACTGCCTGCCAGGCTCCCGGGTGTGACACACTGCCTGCCAGGCTCCCGGGTGTGACACACTGCCTGCCAGGCTCCCGGGTGTGACACACTGCCTGCCAGGCTCCCGGGTGTGACACACTGCCTGCCAGGCTCCCGGGTGTGACACACTGCCTGCCAGGCTCCCGGGTGTGACACACTGCCTGCCAGGCTCCCGGGTGTGACACACTGCCTGCCAGGCTCCCGGGTGTGACACACTGCCTGCCAGGCTCCCGGGTGTGACACACTGCCTGCCAGGCTGCCGGGTGTGACACACTGCCTGCCAGGCTCCCGGGTGTGACACAGTGCCTGCCAGGCTCCCGGGTGTGACACAGTGCCTGCCAGGCTCCCGGGTGTGACACAGTGCCTGCCAGGCTCCCGAGTGTGACACCGTGCCTGCCAGGCTCCCGAGTGTGACACCGTGCCTGCCAGGCTCCCGAGTGTGACACCGTGCCTGCCAGGCTCCCGAGTGTGACACCGTGCCTGCCAGGCTCCCGGGCTGCGGCGACACGGTGCCGTCACCAACTACATCATATCGCAGACTTGACTTGATGACAAACATAAATCTTTACTGACTTAGGATGCTGCTGATAAAGACAGGCTAAGGCTAGCTGAAAGTCCAGAAGTTTTATGGCGGAGCACTTGCTCAGGTAGACCGCACCGTGGACCGTAGCGCGTATGACTAATATTATCCTCTAAACATCACTTCCAAACTCGTAAGGCGTGAAAGTATGCTAAAGATCCGAGAGGATTACTTAAAAACAAGTGATTCTCGCGTTAGTACTGTGAGAGGTCACTCATGTGAGGTCCATGTGGACTGTGAAGAAACAATGGAAAATAATAAGGAACTAAACTTCTTAAATGGCGAAAAGCGTCGAGATGTTTTCAAACCAACGTCAGTAATCATAACAAATCACAACAACCGCTAAGTGTTTCACGCTATTGTGGTACCTGAAGGGTACATCGTCAGATTCTCACACGCTATGCTAAATCATACTCACTACCTACCTACATAGTGATTCCAGTCTTTGTCCTGAAAGACAGCCTAGGACAACATTTCAGGACAAGAAATTAAAGGCTGAAAGTCTGGAATTTATTTGATTTATATAAGTGACCTTATTATTTTCATCTTTTACTATTTTTTTTTTGTCAAACCCAAATCCTAATAAGATTATCTTTATGCTAATTAAAATGGAAACCCGATTTTAACGTATGTTTTTGCTCAGTGTTGTAATGTCAGAATAATATTATGTTTGGAAGTCGTCCCGATTGCTATTAAATCAAGAGTATGCTAATATCAGCTAGTAAAGAATTGTAATGATTACGTGAAGAAGTTCTTCTCCAGATCACGTCATGTCCGGGATGGACTCGGTACCTAGAAGGTACTCCTCATTTAATTTTGTGTTTAGGTTACTATGACTTTGATAAAGTTCACAATTGCTGCAATTATTGATTGCTCTTTTGAATTTTTCTATTTCAATTCGATTCATCTTATCGGAAAATTGTTTTTCATGAACATTTTGCGAACCCAATTATTTATAACGATAACACTTTAAATGGGTTAGCCTTATCATTCTGGTAAACGTTTGAATGGCTATCCCATTTAAACCCTCCGGGGAAGCCCTTACCCAAAGAGATGGTTAGTGAACCCCTTCAAAACCCTTTCAAGGTAAAGAGTTTTTGATTGGGATTATCAACCCGTTCACAGTGTAACACATTATCGTTAGGGTTTGTAAAACCCTTTGCAGAAACCCTATCGACAACGCTTTGTTCGGAAAACCGAAATGTATCCAACAAGCCCTATGGTACTTGACAAACGTTGGTCGAGTTAGGACAGGTCATTTAACCATTGTAGTTCTAGGAACACGTTCTAAGGAGACTGTCCTAAAGTTGTAGTGTATTTGCTAACTGCATCAACAGGTTTTGAAAAAAAAAAACTACATCTCAATAAAATTAGGCTGTGTACCTAAAAGGTTTATTTTTGAGATTGGATAGTAAAGCAGGTTCCTAAATCGTTGTTGCTACGGCTACGGGAAAACGTTCAAGTTTGATCTGCACTTACAGATTTTTTTTTATTGTACAGTAAGTGCAAGGTTTTTGAGATTTATGACTTTTGTAGGGGCCAGTATATCCATCGTATAAAAGTTGGGAGTCTCATTTTCTATTAAACGTATGGGTAAAGTTATTTTGTGATTTCCAAGTTTTCTACTGCTCAAATATCACTTGGTTCCTCAAAGTTTATTGAATCTTATAAGAAACAGCACCAAATGGCACCAAACTAAGTTTTTGTGAAGATAGTCCATTTTCATGCCGAAAAAGTTAAGGACAGTCTCAAGGCTCTGTTCTTGTAGCTACTACAATTAAGGTACCTGCCCGTACTGCCCTGTTTCAACCCACCCTGTATAAACGTTGTTTAAAGTTAGGATACGTTTAAAATAAAAAATAGATACAGTTAAGCAGACGTTCACTTTAAGCGACGATTATGAATAAACCTCAAAACAACGTTGAAAAAAACAATGCGGACATTAATACCGGATATCTGAGGAAGTGTGGGTATTGAACAGCCCCGCGACCGAGACACTGCGATCTTCTGCACATGCTCGACTTTCTTCACACTATTCGTAAATTACCTTCTATTGAATTACAACCACGATTACAAACCAGCGTACACCATGAGCTATCAAATACTCAGCACTCAAGGAATATCCAAAGTATAATAGCACGCCGATAGAGTAGCTTGCAACACCTATTGGTTTCGAGTCACTTCCGCAGGGAGAAGTACTTTATATTATAATGGTTTTGCGTTTAATTATAGTTAGATAATATTGTAATGTCATTAGCGCAGTATTCCGGTCAGCGCGTGAGGCGCACGGGCGCTGCCGGGGCTTCCTGCCTTCCGAACTAATCGGGTTTAAGGTCGCGGTGCCTTCCGCCACCGACTGCTAACTAACTCTAAGGCGTTTGTGTTCAATAGCGAATACAAGTATAAGACGACGTAGTATACATCGAATATGATATCGATCGGCGTCCCGCTCTCGGAATGCGATACAAATACACGTGCCTAATGCGATAACAGGCCGGAGACACAAGCCGCGACACGTGCGCGAGCGCACTTCCTGGACCACGGCACTGCTGAACACAATCTCTGGACACGGAAAATGTCAAAATATTGTATAGGCACTTCAAGAAGCGCGGGTGATGGCGACACGGGACGAGGCCTTGGTGCCGTGACCACCTCGCGTTATCGCACATTATCGGCAGACGGTGACCCGCGACCAAAAACAAAAGCAACGCATGACAAGCGCGACGCGACCAGTGCGGGTCCCGAGGAGCCGAGCATCCGAGGAGCCGAGGAGACAGTGGCAGCGGGTGAAAGGCCCCGTTGCCGAAACAAAGAACTCTCAATCGACCGAAAAGTTTGGGTGATATTGGCGCTCGCGCACTTTCTCTTTTTTCACGGCTCTCACGCGGCGCTCGGGGGCAGCATCAATCACGAATCTGAGCGTCGAGTGCCGCGACGGAGAAAGTGCGCGCGCGCTTCCTGGTGGTCAGGTGTCGGCGAGGAGTGCCACTGACCGTTGACGAAGACGTGTTGTCTCCAGATGTGGTACTGGTTCCAGCGGTCGTCGTCCTGAGCGTGGCCATGCTGCAGCTGTGGCAGCGAGGGCAGCGGCGGCGGGGGCGCGGGGGGTAGCAGCTGGGGCGGCGGCGCGGGCGGGCCCAGCGGCTGGATGGGTTGGTGCTGGTACTCCATGGGGTCGAGTCGAGGCGTTCGGGGACGCACTCGCTCAGTGATCACTCATCGCGGCGGGCGCGAAGACGCGGCGTGCGAGCGCGGCGGCGTGCGGCGCGCGACTGGTGAGCGGGCGCAGCGCACGCGGGGCCGCCCCGCCGCGCGCCGCCCCCCCCACCCGCCCCCACCCCACGCGCGCACTTCCGAGCACGCAACACACAGTTTTTAATTGCGGTGACATAATAGACGCGATGCGCGATCACTCTCGCCGCCGATAACTGATTACTGTGGGCGCCCGCGCTCGCCGCGCATGTCGTGTGTACACAAGAGTGCACGTGTCGCACGCCGCTTGTAAACAAAGCCAACAACTAGGTTATACGAGCACGTGTGCCGCTAACATCATCACGTAATCATTGGCGAGTACACACTCTTAAATAATATCAATACTAATTATGCAAAATTATATTGCTTGGTAAAGTGAAAGTATTGCCTTAACTCCTTGGTAAGGCAAAGCCTTCTTCAAAACTTTCTTGAACGCTTCTTGAAGTAACGACTGAAAGGAGTATGCGATAAATTAAAAAACGTAGGAATCGATTTCAATATCATGCAAATAAAAATTATCGACGACAACAATCATTGTACTTACACCGATATAAAAAGTATGCCTAACTTATTTAAATACTGTTTGTGAGTTCATTACGAGATGACCCTCCACAAGATCACCCCTGAACGTTAATCACATTTGTATGTTGCCGGCCGCGGCAGTACCGCGCGCGCTGAGTGATCATAGTACGCATAAATAGCGCGCGTTGAAGTCTTTTGCAAGGCGCAACGTTCACCCAGGTATTACCAATATAAGAACGTGCTCCCGAGTACTCCCGACGCTTCTCCGCGCCTTTTCAAGCTTCCTTTATCTAACAAAATATAACAGTTCCTGTCAAATGAATTTATTTTGAAGTTTTTACACTTTACATACCTACATTATTTTCATGCAAAGTGAAAACTACATTACGATTTTTGCGATAGTTGCAAAAGCACGAGCACCTAAACACTGTCTAATGAAATGGTTAAATGCCTCGTTGTTGGTCCAGTAATCGCAAGCGCTCTGTCTCTCAGAAGCAGCTCGGAGTCTGCATTCGTTTCCAGTTGATGGCAATAGCATCACATGGTACTTAAACATAACAAGCAGTATGATATTGTACTATCGTTATTGGTTGGCACACCTCTGTCTGCCTAACCCTTCGGACACAACAGGCGTGATGCTAGTGGCTGGTCATGTTGTGTGTTCGATCACACGCCGCCGCCGCCGCGCTGCGCCATTTGTGACGCCTTACAACAGCGGCTCTTGTAACTCTGCGAATACGTCCTATCTTAGCATTATTGCTAGTTAATTTGTTCACACACTACTGACAAAACATAATTATATTGTAGTGTAAAGCCGAGCTCTGTAACACCATGTTTAATAATTTTGATAATTAGACATATTTTGTTGACATAATCGTCAAACTGAAATTCCGTCGGATAATCAATTTGATGTGATCCAATGATCACGATGATGATGTATGTGATGTGATGTTGTTTATTGTCACAGTGAAGTGGACATGTTTATTGTTTATTGTCACAGTGAAGTGGACATGTTTATTGTTTATTGTCACAGTGAAGTGGACATGTTTATTGTTTATTGTCACAGTGAAGTGGACATGTTCATCGTTTATTGTCACAGTGAAGTGGACATGTTCATCGTTTATTGTCACAGTGAAGTGGACATGTTCATCGTTTATTGTCACAGTGAAGTGGACATGTTCATCGTTTATTGTCACAGTGAAATGGACATTTTCATTGTTTATTGTCACAATGAAGTGGACATGTTCATTGTTTATTGTCACAGTGTACATGTTTACTATTTATTGTCACAGTGAAGCAGACATGTTCATTGTTTATTGTCACAGTGAAGTAGACATGTTCATTGTTTATTGTCACAGTGAAATAGTCATGTTCATTGAGTTTGTTTACATAACAGAAAACAACGTCTGTTCTTACCGAAGGGTAGGCAGAGCACCTATAGTACATATCTCGCCAGTTATGTTTAAGTCCAGTCCAGTTCAAGCCAGTTATGTAACAGGGGCGAGCCTATTGTCATCAACCGGGCACAAATCCAGACACCGGACTTCTAATGAGAAGTTCCTACAGATTGCCTCAGCGTAGGAGCAGCTCGCACACACCTCCCGCCGTAATGTTAGGGTTAACGATTTGTTTTATTATATTATAATTATATTATTTAAAATACTTTTTGATAGTCCGGCCGAACTTCGTTTTCCGATTTCGGCTAAAATAATAATTTTCGGTGGTAAATATCGTTTTAGTCCGAAAAATAAATATAGCATGCTAACTGTATTGAAATATTTAGGTACCTAGTCTAACAAATATTCCTAGTTAAAAACTATATATTTAGTTCAGGGGGTTATATTTCACATAAGTGCGGTGATGTACCTCATCATCTGCCTGCCTTATCCCAACTATGTTTGGGTCGGCTTCCATTCTAACCGGATGCAACTGAACACCAGTATTTTACATGGAGCGACTGCCTATCTGACCTCCACAACCCAGTTACTGGGTAATATACCCCCTGATAAAACTGCTTGTCAGACATTCCGGCTTTTGACTACCCGTAACGACTGTTCAAGATGTACGAATGACAGCCGGGACTAACGGCTTAAAGTGTGGTGATGTACCTGTTAGGAGGAAATGCAGAAAATTGCTTTATATTGCATTTTAATATCAGATTGTTTCAGAGCAAGTCGGCAGGGGCCGGAAGGGGGAGGGGGGGTTGCGCGTGCTGCGATAGCGACTACAATGGTGTTTACTTGGCGCGACCAGCTGGCGTTGACTCACGTAGCCACGTCGCACACTTAAGCACTTTTTCAGGAATTTTACAACAAATCTAACTCAGCGGCGAGAATTGTTAACCAGCGTTTTAATAATATACCAGATAGGTATTAATAAAGTTATTTATTATAACAAATACAGTAAATACTATCACACAAGCAACCCAAGATCGAACCTAGAGCATCTGAAACGTGAGCGTATCCCTCGGTGTCCACCGCGCACAAGTTCGCTCCTCTCAGATTACAAAAGAGACGCCTCCTCCTCCCGAGAGAGCCTGGCTGTCAATGAAGTTCTCGTTGCTAATTGTAGGCCGAGCGACATGTACTTCATTATTCTTGGCCTCGAAATGCTAAGAAGAAGAATATCGAACGGCCTAATTAGCTCAGAGTTGCCTCATTTGTTAAGTTTACGTAATATTGATACAGCCTCATCAAAGACTGTCAGCTCGCGCGCGTTGTGCACTACCTGCTTCCTCGGCGAGTCACTGTGCGAGAGGCAGCCAGTTCCTACGTGCATAGGTCAGTACCCATTTACAAAATCATTCCATATTCATAAAAATGTGTATTTTGGATGTTTCAATTTGGTTCATTAGGGAAAATGTGAAAGTGTTAGAGGAAGAGTTTATGATTAACGACTTCATTGACTCAAGAGTTAAGAAAAACTACATTGAACGATTATAACTCTATGTGTAATGCTAGTGAACGAACTTGCTAAAACGTGAGCAAGGCTCTGTTGAATGTGTCAACTATTGACTGTGTCATCGTGGACACCACCCGCAGCCTGGCATAACGTTACGTTACAAGAAGTCGCCCGTGGATAGTGGTTGGCGCCAGCGAGCAGCTGGTCTACAGAGACTTTAACTGGCGGCCATTGTGCATTCAATTGTGCATTGAAACTACGAGAAGTCTTTTTGTTTCTTCACTAGATTGTCGACAATGTTTGAGTTACCGATTTGGAACGATTGGGGAAATGTTACAATCATACATGTATGTACAATCATTTGACAAAGGAGCACTTATCTTGTGAGATTCGTTTATTTCACAGCCCCGACACGAGGTTCCGACGGGCGCGGCACGTATCACAACATAACACATGTCGGTACCCGTCCCTAGACCCCGCAATGTCATCCTTCACCTAGGAAGCCGGATGAGTCTGAGGGGTATCAAATATTTGAATTGAGCTCGACATAAACCTTTTAAATAATAAGACGAGTAAGAAGGTATCCGCGGCGGCCGTGTCTATGGTTTGTTCCAAATGTATTTTTTGTTTACATTTCCATCAGGTACTCTGGGAACAGACTAAAGTATAGATCGCGGCGCGAGCACATCACACATGCGACTGATCTAATACAAACACTGACACGAGTGTGTTTATCAATCAAACCTCTATACTTCGAGGAATTTCTTTCTAACATATAATATTCAATAGAAATATCTGGGTTAGACGTCACAATGGACCAGGGAAACACACACAGCACCTGACAAAACTATATCGCACATTATAACATGTACAACTGGTGGCTTTGTTGAGGTGTGCAGCAGGTACCCAACACTGCATGGATTTACATCAAACACGATCGGTACAAGTTCGGGGAATATCTATATATATAAAAGGAGAACTGACTGTCTGACATATCAACGCACAGCCCAAACCGCTGGGTCTAGAGATCCCAAATTTGGCACGTACGTTCCTTATGAGGTCTAGGGGTGCACTAAGAAAGGATTTTTCAAAATTCACCCCCTAAGAGGGTGAACGGGGGGAGGGAGGGTGAAATTTCACGCGGACGAAGTCGCGGGAAGAAGCTAGTATTATATATAGGTAGGTAATGACAAGGACGTGTGCATTTAGTAAATTCAATTTCGCTCCACTTTATTGCGATACAAGATACTTTGTAAAAAATTAAAATAGAAAAAGTTTTTAAAAACAAGCTTTTATTTAAATAAAAACGTAATTTAAAAAAGAAAGAATAACGCGAACTAAAAAGAAAAAAATAAATGTAAGTGACATTTTAAAATATAAATATGTATAAATTTTAAACGCTTGAGGCACTGATATTGCACACCTGTATAACGGATACCGTATATCAGTGCCTCAAGCTTTTAAAATGTATATTATCTATATATTAAAATGTCACTAAATTTATTTTTCTTTTTAGTTCGCGTTATTATCTCTTTTTTGGGTTAAGTTTCTATTTAAATAAAACCTTGTTTTTAACTTTTTTTTACTTTTTATTCTTAAAGATTTATTATTATCATTATCTTTTTATACCATTTTTTATTTATTTACTTAAAAAAGATTTCGCTTAAATATTTATAATTTCGCCAGAGCCTTGCTTGTTAATCAGCAGGATACACCACGAGCAGGTGAGGTTGGCTTGGCTCCTGAAAGATGATAATTTGGAACCCTTACATCCCAATACAACCCTAGAAAAATACAGATCAGGCCCCTACACAGCAGTTCCTAATGATCTACCAGATATCATTTGATACCCATAATAAGGGGGTTGAACAGAAAAATGTAATCCGCCATCTTGGAGCGGCGGCCATATTGAATTTAGTGTAATATTACTATCTTTATCGTTATCTACTCTTCAAGCCCTTTCATTTGATACCCATATTGAGGGGGGTTGAGAAAAAATATGTAATCCGCCATCTTGGAGCGGCGGCCATATTAAAATTATTACAATATTGAGTATTGCACAATATTTATTACCAGAACTAAAGGTGTATGCAAAATTTCAGCTCAATCGGATACCAACAAATGGTCGAAAAATGGTTTGCAAAATTTGACGGACAACTTACATACGAACAGTGCAAGTTAAATAAAAGCTTGTACAAGCTTTCAACTTTAAAATCATTGGTATAAGGTTCAAATTCCAATGACAAGTTCCTGTTACCTCCATAGCGAGCCGCAGCCTGGTAGACTGCTCATCCAGCAACTGACACCAACTACCTATCATCATCATCATCATCATTTCAGCCGAAAGACGTCCACTGCTGGACCTAGGCCTCCAAAGGAAGATAATGGAAGATAAAAGTGTACATTGAGCAAATAGCGGCCAACGCTTCGAAGATTATGAAACTCGCAGGTTGTTTCAAGAAAGCTTTATTGCTCTTTTGTGAGAAGTCATCTTGAATATGCGTCACAAACTTGGAACCCGTGCTATGGCAAATACATTGATCGTATTGAGAATATACGAAAAAGATTTATTCGTTTTCAATGTTTTCGGCTAAGTATACCATACCGTTCTGATGATTACATAAATCTGTGCAAGAATATTAAATTCGCGTTGTCCCCGTTAACGGAGACAACGTACGGGGACAACGGGAATAAACGGAAGTTTCTTGCACCTGCAGCCAATTATAAATCGTCGTCGGCTAGCAGATTGCACTTTTCTTTTAAAAATTATATCTAACGAGATTGACTGTCCTCATGTCCTGCATAAACTGCGTTTCAATGCCCCCCAGAGATCAGTTATATTTAATCCGCCGATCTCTATTCCTTTTTCCTCTTCTAACTACAGGCAAAACTCATACATGGTGCGAGCGAGTAAGGACTTTAATATTCTTTGCAAAGAGTTCTCATTTGACCCATTTACCACCAAAACCTATACTGCACGCACTCTGCTGAACGCTGACTTTTTAAAAAGTGCATAGTGCTTATATACCTTATATTTGTATTCTTTTCTATCGTGCTTGTTAGTGATCCTAAGATTTCTACTACATGTTCTGTTTTTCCCCGTGAGAACCTGTAACTGGCTTTATGTCTCATATTTAAATGTTGTTATGCTTCTGTTATAGCTGTTGGTTCTCCTATAAATAAATAATTAGACAGCATGACTTCAAAATAAAAAGTCACTATTTAAAAAAAAAAAAAAAGAAAAGAAAGGTATCAGAACAGGAACAAGTCATAAGATCTGTAAGGAGTCTGCGCGAGCGACCCGCGCTCAACGTCTACGTGTACGTGTGTGCGTGTGCGCGCGCGATAACCCGGGGCTATCGGCGCGCACTTGAACCCGTATTGTTTAGTACTGCTTAATTCCAGCGCCATTTTATTATTGTTTAGTATTTTTGATGGCCACGCGAGCTTGCTCGGCACGAGACTATTGTAACAGGCCAGCTGGGTGACTAGCTGACTGGTTGTCTCCAGTGTTTCCAGGACAGAGACAACCGCGCGGGCCCGCATGACAACTCTCTAAGGAAACTCTCAATGTCAGGCACATCGCGAAGTCTCTGCCTTATTATATGTGAAAGTATTTCGTCATCTGTAAATAAGTATAACTACCTAAAAAAGATGTTCCTATAGATATTTTAACCCCAAAGCTGGAAAGTCATAAATTTTCATTCAGTTATTTACAGGTGACGTCTGGAAAACTTCCCGAACTATTCAGAGAAGCCTCGATGATGTTTAGTTTCACTGCGGGGAAGCCCTGGTCCAAAGTAGGTCCTCTTGACTACAACTCCGGGTTTCAAATTGATTTTGAGTGTCTTAAACTCAATCTAAGTTAATAAAGAAAGCAATGAAATAAACTTTAATCTTGTTTTAGAAACCGAAGAGAGAGCATGAAAAGTGCTTCCGTGGTCTAATTTAAACTGTTTCCTTAGTTAATCATGCTTACTGTGCATGCTGTAATCAATGTGAAATCTCATAAACAGAACCTCTTCTAGAAAACATGGCCTAGGTGTGATGATACGCGAACATATTGTTAGAGTGGTCACTGGACCCAAAAGAGGTGACGTCACTGCCAAAACTCGGCGCGGCTCAACCGACAGGTTTCACTTTCATGGGAGAGAGCGGGGCGGGCTGGGGCGGGGGAGGGGGCGGGGGCCGCGGGCGAGCTCGCCCGCGCGAGCCTCTTACCACAAAAAATAAGCAACTTTTCCTTTCTCAAAAACACGAACACTTTCACCTTTGCCGAAACCTGCGCGAAAATACCACAGCATTTAATGCGCATATTAGCATAGATACATGCTGCTTAGTGTTCACTATCGTCAGCGACCCAAGTGCCCGCACCGCGCTTCCACTCCTGCGCTGCTGCTCCTGCCATACCTACTGGCGTGATCTAGTGTCAACTATCCAATTAATTTTCCATACGTTCGATTGCATTCTTATCGTTCACTAGCAGAGAGGTGTGTAACAATTTCAATGGCAACGCTAACTATAAATATGCTTATCACAAGACCATTTAGAGTGCTCGTACGAGTGCTATGTACTCAGAAAATGCTTCCGAGTATCGCTTGACTTTCTAAATGGTCGATCAGTAATATCTGTGCCAAAAAACAACTCATTCAGAGACTGTCACGTGGTAGCAGTACTCGTATTATGATGCTGGCGCTAATCATTAGCCTTGTGCATTGGTTCAGACTTGGCACCACATCCAATTTTGAGCAAAATCAGTAAAATCCTGTCCAATATCTATCCAGGCCCGATACACACATTGGAGCCGATGCTCCATGGCTACACCTTGGGTCAATAATTATGTCCAGTGTGTGGCCCCAGCGTGAGACAGAGTAAGTAGGTCATCGCTAAGGAAATGTAGCGTCTGCGAGCAACGTGGACGAAGACAATGCGAGTCTGAAGAGCGAGGACATTATGGTGGAGCCTGCAGACGACGCCGGGAGCGCAGCACGCGGTGTCGGGCTGTCAGCGCGCAGGGTCGGGCTGTCAGCTGGCGCTTATCGCCTGCTATCGCGCCATTGTGCGCGAACAATGACAGCGGTGTTTACACTCGCCGCACCTGGCGCGGCAGCCACCACCACGTCACCGCCACTACACCATGCCACCATACGCAGATGACCCTCAGTAGTCACTGAAAGATACCAATCTGCTCATTCACGAAATGACAATCAGTAATGCGGGGTTATTGGTGCGCGTATAGCCTGACTTCCGGGAATACGCTTACCATGTTCTAGTTATCAGCGCTATTCCTCAGTGTCGCAGTTTCAGCGTCACGTGGTCGCGGGGCGGGGCTACGGGAGGCGCGGGGGGCGCGGGGGGCGCGCGGGGCTTCCTATCATTTAGATATAATGAAAGATTTTTGAAAGCGACTCGGGCGACCTTGCCGGTATCTTTGTAAACGCAGATGTGTTCACATTGTGCACTTTCTCCGCTCTCGTCAGCGAGGCTCGCGGCGGTCCATTTCATTTTGCCAAAACATTCGATCGAGAAGATAGCCTAATTCCGCGTTTATTAATCTTTTACGATTGCATTTAACTTCAATCTTATAGTAAACGATTAAAGAATCACTGAAATCAAAGCTTACTCAAGCCTACAACAATGTTTCCAAACATTAATAATCCCTTACAATTAGCTGTTTGTTATGTATAACATTTCAATGGCACGTTCAAGAAGATGTTCATGAACACGTCAACGTGACACTACAACCTCCTGTGCATTACATGCGTGCGTTTAATTTCAAATACATAAACATAATGTACCTAATGTAATAATAGTTAGGTTGATTTGCCGAACACTTTATACCTGATTGCGACGTTTTAACTATATTTTTCCTCTTGAAGCATGAATGTAGGAGGGTCAGTTACCTACATTCATGCTTAGCTACTGTACATTAATACACGACTCTCGTATGAATGTTTGGATGTTTGAACGTACAACTCAAAAATACTGATCATTATAATAATACAACATGTCTTAATTCCGAATAAATGAATTGAATAATATTATTTCTATAATAGTAAAATGCGCAGAGTCGGACTCGTGCACCGAGGGTTCCGTATAAATTTGTAGGTATGTAACTAATTTACGGTTTTCGGGTTTTTCCTTTACTTGTGCTACATGACATTGCTTCTTGCCAAATTTCATGATTCTAGGTCAACGGGAAGTACCGTATAGGTTTTGATTCCGGAACAAAAACGCCCGTATCTTTTGATTGCATTGACTTAGAAGTTTGATTTTTTTACTGCTTCAAGGGATTGCAGCCATGAGTATTTAATATTAATTTCAACTTGATAACTCCACGCGTTCCCGAGAAAAAGGGTCTTGCTTGACAGACGGACAGACAGACGGACAATGAAGTGATCTTATAGGGGTTCCGTTTTTCCTTTTAAGGTACGGAACCCTAAAAACGATCATTTGTTTTTCATAATTTGAGCTTACAGGCAGTATAGGCATGCAGCATTTAGGAGATGTGGAGCCTTGCAGAATATGTGCTTGTTGTGTGATTGTTGTCGTTGAAATTAGTTGATGAAAATAAGGAAGTTATGAAATCTGATAGGGACGGGCACGAGCGGACGTTAAAGTTGAATGATAGATTCATCCTTTGTAAATAACAAAGATACGTAGCAAGCGACGGTAATCAAATGAACCAAGGTTCAACGTCAAAGTGAAACGCAGAGTTGTAACCTTAACCTCGCGCGTTCATTCAGTGCTGAAGCAAATTAAATTTCACAATCTTTATCGTCACAGGTACCTAGATATTTCTCTGTCAGTGAGAAAAAGTCCTGAATTATTTTTGAGTGGAATAAATACACAGGCATAATGTGTTGAAAAATATTATGTTAATTTGTATGTGAGATAAATAATTTGCGTAGGTCGGCCCTTGAGAAACCTGTGATTGAAATCAAAACTCTCGAGAATCGCATCAACGGCATCTGGCGTCACACAGCGGAATTAAGTCGGTGAGGACTGGCGTGCGCCGGCGCAGCGCGAGACGTGGCCGACCGCTTTGCGCCGCTCGCGTCCACACACTGCGAAGGAAGCACAAGATGCAACCTCATGAAGTGTGTTGCTGCCTAAATGTAAAAAGGTTCAATTAATATCACGCTTGAGGAGCCGCGGACAGCACATGAGGCGTCACGTGCGCGGTGCACGCACACGCCTGTGCGACGTGTGCACACACGTGCGCACGTCGTCGTGTGCGTGCTATTAAACCGTCACGCCCACCGCGGCGTTTTCTTGTTATATGCGTGTTTGTGTAGAAGTGAGCGACGATCGTTTACGATTCTTAACATTGTTCATATTGCCTATTTATGGTACTCTAATCAAAGGAACATATCGACACAATCATGTTCACTGTTCAGTCCACTATTAAAGAGATTTTAGAAGAAGATGATACACCTTGGCTTGGGATTGAGCTGCTCCAATAGGTTCAGACAGTGAATGTAGTTTTTTTTTTTTTGCTATTTTACACTTTATTTTTCTTAATATCTATGTACTTAATCAATGACATGTACATTTACTGTATCAAATATTAGGTATATATTTTAATTATTTTGAATGTGAGGACTATGTGGGTCATGTTTTCCGTTTTAATCATGGTTTGGCAGTTTGAGTAGTTTATGCGGCCTACCCGAATGTCCTGTCTTTGGTATTGTTCGTCAAATCGTTGCTGAGTTGAGCTGCACGGTTACTGACAAATGCGTGCGTCCACTCAATCTGTGTGGTTCTTTCCTCAAAAGACCATTTCAGACACCAATCTACATGGTCCTCAAAGATTATGTCTGGATTTTTATATACACATTGACATTTATTCATTTTATATATACAATGACATGAATATATACTTTGTAAAGTATTTTTATTTTATTTAATTATTGTGAATGTGAGGACTATGTGGGTCATTTCTTTTTTCTGTTTTCCTTCTTAGTTAGTTTTAATCATGATCTGGCAGTTTGAGTAATTTACGCGGCCTACCCAAATGTCCTTTCTTTGGTATTGTTCGTCGAATCGTTGAGCTCCTCAAGTTCTGAGTTGAGCTACACGATTTTAGACAAATGCGTGCACTGACTGGACAGGTCCGCTCAATCTGTGTGGTTCTTTCCTCAAAAGACCATTTCAGACACCAATCTACATGGTCTTCACATGATCTGACCAAGATTTTGTCTGGACTTTAAAAGAGAATGTGACCTCTGAGTTTGTTTCGGCCTTTCTTCTCAGAGTAGTCAGATAGGAAACGCCGACCTCATCTAGCTTTAAAAAATATGATTGACGTGTAAAAGTGTTTGTACAAACCTACTTACAGAAATAAATCATTTATCATTTATCACCTTGCAAAATGGCAATATTTATCATTTTGTTAAATAGTTTACTTAATCCCACGATGTCACGAGTAAAACGTCATAGTATTGGAACGTCATAGTATTGGAACGTCATAGTATTGGAACGTCATAGTATTGGAACGTCATAGTATTGGAACGCGACTTAAATCTCACTGCCTCCAAATAATTATAGTTCCATTATCACCGTTGTCTAGGCGAGGCGAGGCGATACGAGAGGAAAATGTTGCCACCTCCAACAGCAGACCCAACCTATACGATGCTTCACTAAATGTTGCCACCTCCAACAGCAGACCCAACCTATACGATGCTTCATTAAATGTTGCCACCTCCAACAGCAGACCCAACCTATACGATGCTTCATTAAATGTTGCCACCTCCAACAGCAGACCCAACCTATACGATGCTTCATTAAATGTTGCCACCTCCAACAGCAGACCCAACCTATACGATGCTTCATTTGACGGAGGACTCACTGGCGACGACAGACTATTCCTCAATAGACACGACAGGGTTAGTAATCATTTTCAGTTTCTGCACGGAATCTATTCAAAAACATCATAGGAAATATAAGAAAAATAAGGCAGTTGACAGATATAGCCACAGCTAGGTACTATCGTATACTTTACTTATTTCCACACTATTCTGTCTTATGGTGCTCGGGGGATCGGCAGCTGATGTAGATTCAATTTTCATTTTACGAAAGAGGGCAATCCGCGCAATCTATAAAATGGGTCCCCGAGAGTCTCTTAGAAACAAAATCAAAGAAATTGATACACTAACTCTGCCTTTTCTTTATATTTTAGAAAGTATTTTGTATGTTCGCAAAAACTTAGGAATTTTCAAAATAAGAAGCGATTGCCATAATATAAATACACGTAGTAAAAATGAAATTGTGATACCTAAATTTAGATTAACTAAGACTAGCAAGTCATTTCTTGTAAACAGCATCCGTTTTTATAACAAGTTGCCAAAGTCGGTTACAGACCTTAGCGATGGAAAGTTCAAAACCCTCATCAAACGTGTCCTTATCAAAAAAGTATATTATAAGATTAAAGACTACGTTGAAGACAAGGTAGTTTGGCAATAATTCCTTCTGCACATGTGGCTTCCCTGGCACCTCATTAACGGAATAACTACGTAAATATCTATTAACAGCTCTCAAATTACGATGTTTATTTTTTATTTATTTTTATATACTTCTTTGACATAATCTATTTATTATTTGACATTATATAAAGACAATTTTAATTTATCACCTCTTTATTAGTGGTTGTAATGGCCATCATATCACTTGGTTTTAGTAGATTTTTATATTTTATTTGTCCTTTTGATAGATTCTTATTTTGTAAATGTGAGGACTTTGTAAGGCTTGTAGACTTTAGATCTGTAGACCATTTTTTATTTTAACAAGTACCCGGTACTTGTTGACAGGCCTTCGCTGTCCGGGCATACCTACTGTAATTTGAAAACATTGTAAAAGCTAATTATTTTTAAAAGAGTAACCGTGGAGTTTCTTGCCGGTTCTTCTCCATAGGAAACGACCAATTGGAACCGTGCACCTAGCTTGTGACGTTTCATAAGTGCCCATGTCGGTTTATGTGAAATAAAATATTTTGATTTTGAAATGGAAAATACGCGTTCGTATACAGAATAGCTTATCTCACAGACGATATTAGAAGACGAATGGTTCCCACTCACACTAACTCAAGTTTGAGTCGAGCCTATGATCGACTCGTGATCGGATGTAGCATGTTTAATTAAGTTCATGATGCAAATCAAATAATTAGGGATTTATCAAAAAATACTTCAAAATCGTAATTCTTCGAAAATGATGGATGAGCAGACAGACCAAACAGCTGGTGAATAGTACACAGTTCACATAGTTACTCAGACAAGAGGCTCTAACGGAAAATTTGAAACTCTAACGGAAAATTTGAAAGTCGCGTTTTTTTATTTTTCTCCTTCCCTCTAGGTACTAAACAAAAACAAGTTCCTTGAAAATCCTAGTACCATGTATAAAGTTCGTGTAATATAAAGTGCGTGTACTATAAAGTTCATGTACTATTCATAAAGTTCGTGTACTATAATGTGCTTTCTACAATGTTTAGGTAATTTGACTCGGATATATTGTCAGCCGTTTAGTTTCCTTGTCGACTTCAGTTGCTACTTGCCAGTGCCAACGTGCCTCTCAGTGTGAACTTTGCGACTTGTGTTTGATTACTAATCACTGCAATATAACACACTCACATTTGAGCATGGCGATGATTTATCATAGCGTCGATTACAACAAGTAGGCAAACGTAACTTTCATAATACCTCTGAGGCGCGAGTGGAAGTTAATAATCATAAACATGTATCTCATGACGCGGTAAGAGTTACAGTGAATGAAAACCAATGCATTACGACGAACACTAGATCCGACCGAATGGACTCTACGTAACATTACGATGAACACTAGAACCGACCGAATGGACTCTACGTAACATTACAATGAACACTAGAACCGACCGAATGGAATCTACGTAACATTACGATGAACACTAGAACCGACCGAATGGACTCTACGTAACATTACGATGAACACTAGAACCGACCGAATGGACTCTACTGAACATTACGATGAACACTAGAACAGACCAAATGGACGCTACGTAACACAAATATAATCACTATTTTGGATAAAGTATAAAATTGTTTAAAATACAGAACCATTGCAGAGTGAACAAGCCGATCTGGAAGGGATGACACCAGTACACTACCGCATAACTAAAATATACGATAAGTTAATTAAACACTGTGATAACTTCTCAGACTAGGAGGTACATATACTGCCAGTCATGGTAAATGAAATAAAGAAACCAAATATTTACGTGACAAAATGGACATTTTTTTAAAACGAAGAGAAAGATATATATAAAATAGCAGGTATTACTTAATCCCGGTACTTTCTGAGAATAGAACATTAAACAGATTTTCTTAAAAAATAATGTACTACATCGGGTTAAACATAATTCCAACTGATTTAGAAAACCGTAACATTGCAGAACATAATTATCTGCATACGTATTTTTCTGGAAACATGAAACGCTATTTAAATATGGAACAATAGGTTTTACAGTACCTAATTGGTTTAAGTAAATCCCGTCATGCCGTATTTCGAGACTACAACAGAGAGATACTGACATCACAACTGTGTAATAAATATAAAGTGCATAATACATTTATAATAAAGGTGATCTTAAATGACGTGATCTGAAATGCATCGTGAAACTGTAAGGACACATGTGGTGAAAGACAAAGCTTTTCTAATACGAAGACATGTACTATGACAAATTGATACAACATATTAAACTTATTACATAAGCACGTTAAAAGCCGTTGCTCCTCCGCGGGATCTCCTCTGCCCGAGTAGGGTTGCCGTCCCATCGATCGGACTACGAGAGTGAGGGAAGAGAGCATGCACCTGTGTCTGCCGCACACACGCCTGCACTATAATATCACATTACACACGGTCTGGAGGACTACATACACACGGTCTGGAGGACTATATACACACGGTCTGGAGGACTACATACATACGGTCTGGAGGACTATAATATACATAACGATTGATTCTCAAACTCTAGTGAACCTTTCCCCGTAGGGTTTTCCTATTTGACATAACTTTTTGTAATTCATTCACGCTTCAGAAATATCCCGTAGTTGTAAGGGAAATAAACGGTTAACTCTTACTATTTAACTTATTATAATAATTATGTAAACATAACCCGCACCCAAGTAAATAATGCAATGAATGTTGTTGGACTGTCAAAATGAAAGCCATTGCTACTGTTAGTGTGGTGGTCCCTATGTTTGATCTCTCTGAAATTGTCACCGGAGTTGTGGGAAGGTCACGGTCACACCACGCAGTACAAGGAAGTACCAATCAAGAGGATATTCGTGCTTGCACCGTCATTCGCGATACATTTTATCGAAAGAAAGAAATACATAATTTATTTGTCAATAATGTAGGTGTACAGATTATGATGGTTTTATAATGAGAGTCCCGATACATTTTGCATTACGGCGTGCAAAATTAATTAATAATTAATACATTTATTAGACAAAAAACATAAAAACAAAAAAAAGCATTCCATTCACTAAGCAACATTACTATCATTATTAAAAATACTAATATTATTCAAAAACATTCGGAATTTCGGCCTATGTCCAGCAGTGGACGTCTTTCGGCTGAAATGACGATTCGAAATGAGGCACAATGCCAATAATTTAAATATAAAAAAAATGACAATAAAACAATAAAAATTTCAGAAAAATTCTATTCCAAATGTCAACAAATTTAATTTAAAATGACAATAAAAGCAGTTACAAATGGCAATCAATTACCTAATTAAAAAAATAAATAATTAAAAAATTAAAAACACGACTGCCATAAACCGAACTAAAAAGTAAAAAACAAGTTGTATTCCCTGACTAAACAGATAAATAAAATTGTCAATGCAGTCGGGGGACCTCTTTGATTAAAAAGTGTTCCACAAATTGGTCCCTCGACTGCATTGA
The DNA here is from genome assembly GCA_914767645.1 of Hydraecia micacea. Taxonomy (NCBI): domain Eukaryota; kingdom Metazoa; phylum Arthropoda; class Insecta; order Lepidoptera; family Noctuidae; genus Hydraecia; species Hydraecia micacea. The sequence goes on from OU611774.1 coordinate 370,130, forward strand.
CAATTTTATTTATCTGTTTAACCAATAGGCTTGTTTTTTTTTTACTAGCCTAAGTATGTTACTCGTGTGACGGTGTGATGATGAGAGAATTCTAAAACTCAATCATCTACGAAACCATTCACTCATTTAGACATTCTCAGTCTTACTAAATTCTGATTAAATTATTTGCACAGCCAAAGATGAAATGGTTGTTTTGCACGTACACCGTACCTAAGTAAAACTGGTGCCCATACATTATATATATTTGGAATGTGCTCATCAAGGCCTTCAATTTGATATCCATATTGTAATAATTGAAGAACAAAAATTTTTCCACTTTTCAAAATGGAGCCATACTGCCGCCATAATGAATTTTTTCAAAAAAAAAATATAGCCAGTGTCACTCGGGATGATATAAGTATTCTAACGATACCCCATACATCCAAATCTGTTCAGGCATTTAAAAGTTATGGTGGAATAAAGAAACTCACATACAAACATACATCAACCCTGAATACATTACACTCCTTTTTGGGCAGTCGTGTAAAAATGGCAAAAAAATAAAATTACAATTGCAATAAAACTAAAGATAGAAAGAGGTCATTAAATTAAATCACAAGGAAGCAGCATACACAACATGTTAAGAAAGTGTTGTCATTAACAAAATCTTTTATTGCGTAGTAACACTTGTCCAGTAGCAGTTTTGTTAACATTTTTTTTTAAACTTTGATGGGTAATTCTTTTATATGTATCGGAAGTTTATTATATATAAGAGGACCCATGGCTAAAATATTTTTTTATTTTGTAAAGGCTTTCAGTAACCACCTGCGTAAAGTTCATTTTTATATTGTGATCTAATTGGTAATTGGAGTGTTGTCTTTTATCCACTACTGACGAAAAAATCAAAGTCAAAGCATTTATTTCAAATAGGCACACAAAAGGTACTTCTGAACGTCAAAAATTACAATAAAATAGAATTGATTCTAGCCGCCCCTTCCAAAAAAGGTAGCTTTCGTATGGAGAAGAATGGGCAAGAAAGTCCACCGTTAATATGTGGTGCACCTTAAATACATTTACTATACCACAATAGGTAAAGGAATTTAAAACGAAACCATGACATATAAATTAATTATCTGATAGATACATGGTGCTCACATATTTACAAACATGGTACAAATAACCGATTTTCATTAAAAATAAAAAATAATTTAACAAGTAAGTCAGGGTGTGAGTTAAAGTAATTACAGAATGTAAATCAATGTCAAAAAAATAATAAATTTTACAATTAAATTAGCAACCAGTTTGATTTTGTCTAGACTCTAGCTAGATTGCCATAAGGAGCAGGACCAGCATGTTTCCAAGCGTTCTTATCTTGGATATAATCTTCTAATTTATAGTATGCTTGTTTACAAAGTGTACGTTTCATGTGAGTTTTAAATTTTCTTTCATTTAATTGCAATATAATTATTATCATAAGGTATTTTATTATAGCATTTAACACAGTACCCCATAAAAGATGTAGGTACTTTAGATAATCTGAAAAAAGGTTGATCTAATTTATGTTTATTTCTAGTATTAAAATTACGTCTATCACTTATTTTATTAAAAAGATGTTGATTTTTTCTTACATACTTAATATTTTCATAAATGAATTGGCAAGGTACCGTCATGATATAACCATTTTAAATAGTTCCGTAAGAGATTCGCGGCGATGTAGATTGTAAATGGCTCTGACAGCTCTCTTTTGTAAAATAAAAATGGATTCAATATCAGCACCCCCCATAGTGAATCCTTAGAGATTTAAAAACAGGTTGACAGGTTTCTGTAGTTTTAAGACCTGTCATTGATCGAAGACAACATTTTTGGGCCCTAAATATTCTTTCTCGCTCACTGCAGATTCCCCAAAATATGACACCAAATCTTAGTGAGGAAGCAACTAAACCATTATACTCGTATGCTGTCACTAATGTATTTATGTTAACTTTTTTTGAAAGACTATAAAGTACATAAATGCCGTTTTACTTAATTTATTGCACACGTTTTCAACATGATGTTTTCATGTCAGTTTATTGTCTATGTGTACTCCTAGGAATTTTGATACTGTAGTTGTATCTAAATTTTGGTCATTATATTTAATTATAATATTTTCTGGCTCTAGCCGCTGGTAGAAATGCATGACTTGTGTTTAATTTAGATTTATCACTAGATTATTTTTATTAAGCCAATCTATTATAGTTTTAAGGGTGTCGTTTATTTATATCTTTTTTGTATTCCGTTTTATCTATGTATTTATATTATAGCTGGGCTGTCATCCGAAAATAATGTCATTGGATGATGAATTTGACGCGGTAGATCGTTCGAGAAATAACAATGGCCCAAATACACTACCTTGCGGAACCCCAAATTTAGGTATACTACTAGAAGATAAATATTTGAATTCACGCTTATTTTTAGTATAAACTCTCGATATTTCTGTGTACTAATTTCGATGAGTGTGGTAAGACTTTATTATATTAGGTTTAGTACCTACGTTGCCTCTTATACCTTAGTTTTCAAGTTTATTTAACAAGGTGTTATGTTTTTTTAATCTAAAGCTTTTATCCTGTCTGTGAAAATTGCACAATCAGGGTTTTTCTTATCCACATTATTCATGATCACTTTCGAGCAGCTATTGGTGTCGGTACCGAGTCTTACTGCGGACCATCACAGGGACAGACACAGAATAGATTCTGGCGCCCTTGATGATCTGACGGACTACTCTCGCAGGTATCGCCCCACAAGGCATGCCATGTGTGTAAGATATGTGTGTACTCATGTTTTAGACAAATAAATGATCTTTATCTTATCATATCTAAGACTACCAGCCATAGAGCTTGCCGAAACACGACAGGATCCCAATAACACGATAGCAACAGAACTACATAATCATTTAATTTCTAACTATTAATGAAATGTTCCTAAATATCCGCTTATATGTACCTTCCTTGCAAATTACGAAACGAAACATCTCCGTCCGTGAGAGCGCCCACATACCTATCACTATATGTTATACTAACACCGAGAACCACATGTCTGATGTATAATGTTTCTTGTTTTAATGAATGCAATAGTTCTCTGGCTAGATTTTAGTGTTATAATTGTTACAGAGAGAACTAGTAATTTTTATTATACAACACAACAACTGAAGTTTCATGTTGTGTAATACCTTTAGGTATTCCTACCTACCACCTAAAGGTCAGGAAGAAATTAGAAACGCAGTTAATTGTAAGTTAGTGCACAAGAGTGCCATGAGGAGGGCACGAACACGTCGCTGGGGAGATCGTGTGGAGTGCCTGTGACGTCACGTCACAATAGTATCTACTACCTATTATTAGATGTTACTACTTACTGCGGAAGTGGCAGCACTGCCTCATTGATCTCATACGGCACGTTGCTCTATTGATTTGCTTCAAAAGTAATTGTTAGTTAGTGGTTGTTGTTTAGTGTGACATAAAATTGTTTCTATAAAATTAGCTGAAGTAGGTTTAGGCAAATTTAGTTCTTCATCCATTTGTTCTAAGTGCATCACGGATCACTCCGTATTAACGAGAGGAAGATTTTATATTAATATCTCTGTTGTTTATTTTAGGTTAGTGGAAATGGAACCTATCGCAATGCCTCGCGCCTCATAACACAACACATTTGACCACCAAACGAGCAATTTCACAAAGCCTATTTATTATAATATATATCGTAACTTTAACAAACATGCATTCTTTGAGACTGAGCAAAATAGTCTACATTTCAATAATAATCTTTCATTATCAGAATGAAATGAAACTTCAAACGTTGGTTTGATAAGACGTCGTTGCTTAGCAACGCGTGGGAGTTGATATCAAACGACTTCAGCAAGTGACTCAAATATATTATAATGACTATAGTGCGACTCAAGATGCAACGAATGCAATACAATTGAAGCTCAGAAATGATATCCTGCTACCTTTATATCAGATAGAATAACTGACTATTGACGATTTTTGTATTAAGTACATACATTTTGGAGTTGGTTTTGGTTGGTAATTTGTAACAATACAAGTAAACTGGGTTAGAAACGGTCATTGATATCCGTGAAAACGGTAATAAGTACAACGTTTCGATATCTGAAAACTTTGAACTAATTATCCCAGTTAACATGGTCGACAAGCTGCGCGCTGCCAGTTAGCTGAATGACGTGTCAGTGACAACCGCTTTGGATAATAATATTCCAGGTGTATGACGTATCTTCACTAATAATTGAAGTGGTAGTGGTGGTAGACAATTGAGACGTATGTAGGTATACTTCCCATCGAAGCGTCTGGAAGACAGCGCGTGACGCTAGCCGGAGCGCAGGAACCGGCGCCGGCAGCGGATACATGCGCCGGCGCTACGCGGCAGTCGGCCATTACAGGGGACCCCATGCACCGCGGTGCAGCCCGGACATTATGTGAGTATTGTGCATGTGCATAACTAAATAGCTCTTGCAAGCCATCATACCGACGAGTACAGTTAAAGCGTTAGCTGATATAATTATGAGGATTGAGTCCTCATCGCGAGAGAGGTGCGCATGTGGCGGTCAACGGATGGTAACAACAACACTGCAGCTACACGCGTTATTTAATACACGCTCACTGATTACTGATCAAGACTAGCGAGTGTCCCACACGACCGGAGCGCGCGTGTGTGCGTGTGCGCACGAGTGTGCGGCCGGCTAATAATCGCTGTACACCTGCTGCACAAGTCGCGTGCTCTCGCGCCGCGAGCACACGCTAACATCCTCGTCACTCGAGTGTATGATGCCGCGCTGCCGACCGGCTAGTTCATTGAAGAGTGGAAGCAGAACGCCTGGCCAGTCGCCCTACCTGTGTGGTGCGCGTAGATATGTGGGCAGCGCATGGGCCCGAACGAGCCGAGGGGGCCCAGTGGGCCAGGCGGCGGTGTCGGCGTCAGGAAGATCAGGTCGCCGGGCGGCGCGGAGCACCAGCCGGCGGCTCGAGCGCTGGCCGGATTAGTCGCCATGTCGATATATCCGTGCCTGTCTGTTGGGATGGCCAGCATCTCGCGCTGCCGTTTTCCGAACGTGCACGCTCAATCGTTGCTTCAATCGCGGACCGCAAACACAACACTTGGAGAAAGTGTGGACGCGACCGTTCCCGATGCTGTTCGCGGCAGGATTGATGGAGGAGCCGGCTCGAGCGCGCCGCGCACGCTTACCGCCACGTGCGCGCCGCACACTCAGCGGCACGTGCCCCCGCCCCCGCGATCCCGCGCCCCGCGCCCTGCGCCCCCGGGGTGGGCCACCCTCTCCCGCCGGCGCGCTGCCGGACGTGTCGTGGTCCACAGGTGGAGGCAGTACATCGCTCCGTCATTACACGCTGCGGAACGAATGCATTTTCTGCATTTTGAAATCTTGTTTCCACATGAATAGCTAATGGACATCCGTGTCAACAATTCCATTTTTATGTGAATGTGCGATAAAATTAAACCGTGTTTAAAATGTTTCACTCACAAAATTATGGAAAAATCACAACTATCGAAAAATGCTTTTCTTTTATGTACATAAAAGAAGTATCAATCACATCCAATCAATCATTTTAAACACAGACACACCACTACTTGGATGACTGAAACGTTACAGTATACCCACTTAGTTTGTATGACGCCTATAAAAAACGAACCCCTCGGTTTTATACCATGTTTTAAAGCAAATAAATATTATTATTATTCTTAACAACTTCTCACATGACAACTATAATTATTATTGCTGCCAATCCTTCAAAACCCTTGTACACTAGAATGTAATTTTTTTTTAACAATTTCTTTAGTAATCATCGGTAAGTAAGTATCTTCCTGAGGATTTAATCTAATAATGACAAGTTAAAACTAAATCAGACGAAACAATGTGTATCGCAATCAATGGCATTGTGATGTTAATACATTGTGATGTTAATACATTGTGATGTCAATACATTCTATGAAAAAATTAAGTGCGATATATTTCTTTGAAATATTTTTTAACCGACACAGAATAAGTAGATCTTCAGACAAATGATAAGACATTGTTGATATGAGCGGGCCGGCTGCGGCTGCGCCTGCGCGAGTTGCTATGAACAGTAGATCGGCCTTAATTAACTATGTAGTTTATGTATTGTATGTAAATAGAGCAGTGGCACGTTTGTATGTACAGAATGTAGGTATGTATGTCACACATGCAGCGCACAGCGCACAGCACGGCGCGGGCGCGGCGCTCGGGGCGCCGGCCGCGTGGGCTTGAGGCGGTTGACTTCAGATCATCAGTTTGTCTGGAAAACATCGCATTTAGCTATAACATCAACCATTGCAACACCCTATATATATATAAGTGGCTTATTACACTGTGGAAAAAAGTAAGATGTTTTTTTTGAAAAATAGGGAATGAGAAAAGCAATGGATACGATAACTTCATCAGCTAGAGTAAGTGGCAAGAAAACGACCGGAAGACAGAGCGATATACAAGTAAAACTAACGAGAAGCAGTGCGCGTTGTGTCATATTTTTTGGCAAGAATGTTAAATATATAAATATATAATTTTTTTTAAAAAGAAAAAAAAGGAGCATATAACATTAGCCACTTCCCTGCTGCGAAGTGTTTAGGTAAGGATGTATTATATCAGTGGCCGGTGGAGCTGCCGCCAGTCGTTTGAATACAGTGTCTGTAGAGGCTCATTACAGGGAAGCTCTCGCGCAGCCGTTCTGACAACTGTGCCTGCACCACAATAATACAAGAAAAGTTTTGAAAATGGGCAAAGTTTTTGTGAACATAGAGAAGAAATATTTTTACGTTCTAGAATGATTAAACTGCTATAGACTTCGAAAAAATTCTAAATTGAAAAGTGGTTGTATAATGTTCTAGAATGAAAAGTGGTTGTATAATGTTCTAGAATGAAAAGTGGTTGTATAATGTTCCTCGTGGAGCACCTTTACTGTTCCTGTTATAAAAATCGTAATATAAAAAACCGGGCTAACTTAGTAAACTTATATGGATAAGTTTACTAAGTTAGCCCGGTTTTTTATATTACGATCATGGGATCGTCATGAAAGAATTGAATGTTTAAAAGGCTTCTTGAGCTGATTTATTTTTGTTCCCCTTACCCGAACACAAAATGAATTTAGTATCAGGCAGAGTTCGAAGACACACTGTGAGTACTGTGACGATCATTTTCTAAGGTGACGTAGTTAACTTGCAATATTGGAGGTGTTGTTTGTTCACTTTTTTTATCACGAAACCTACTTAGTGCTCACTGCCTGTACGTCAAACTTCACGCCAATTCTTTTAGCCGTTCCGACGTGGTGGAGTAGGTACTCATTAGTACATCTACACCAAGCGACATGTGATGTACAAACCGTGTACTGGAACAATATTCCATTTCTGTAGTCATATCCAGTGGCCATGTTAGTGATTGATTCTTAATATTTTTGGTGTTTTTTTTTTGTATAATGGCGACTTTGTTTTTATATATTCTTGTAATTTGTTATCATTTTATTGTGCTTTTGTGTGTTGTGCTATGTCTTGTATGGGTACACTACATAAATACGAAAAACTTTATTCCGACAGTCACAAATACGAATTACAAAATACCAATTTTCATAATTCCGAATGGTTTATCATAAATTTTTATGTTTATCTCCGATTTATCATTCATCCTATTTTTATAATTCCGAAATTTCAATATTCCTAACGTTTATAATTACTATTGTCAAAATACCGAGTTTCAATAGTTCGAATATCTAAAAATCCGAATGAATGATAATTCGAAACATCAAAAATACGAATTCCGAATAATTAGAATTCCGAAATAAAAACGCCTTGTAAAACTGAATAGCAAGACAACTATACGAGTAGAATACGGAATTTCGACGCACAAAATATCGATAAATGCTACTACGATGCTACAAAATTGCGATATGCGTTACTGCGAAAGACCGTCTCTGCGACGCGACGCCACTACACTTCGATGCACGTTACCGCGAAAGATCTTCACTGCATGCGATACTACTTGACTTCGATGCACGGTAAAGGTATTTGTATTGTCATTCGCTCGCTCTTGCATCCATGTCACCGGAGCCTCGCTTCGCGGGGCCCCCTATTTCTGTGTAAAGGGGTTAATGTAACCTAACCAAACCTAACCTCGGGGTGCCCTTCGCTCGCTCTTGCGTCCTACGTCGCCTATTGCGTAACGGTAACGTAACTCGTATAGTGAAAGAAGAAAAGATAATTCGGAAATAATTCGGAGTATTGAAAATCGGAATGTCGTTTTTCGGACTGAGAACCCATCGAGCATTTGATTCTTCGAACATAATTATGAAAATCGGAAAACAAACAAATCACATTTATGACTTTCGGTAAAATAAATTTCGTGATTTTCAATTATAGCCATTTTAATTCTTAGGTACCTACTTATTATGAAAATCGGACTTTTGAAAATCAGAACATCGAAATTCGGAATAAAATATTTAGTTCACTAATCGGATATTAAACATGATTATACTATGTAAAGGGGGAGAAACTTTCGTAGAAGCAATATTGCGTGAAGTAAGTCGCAGGTAGGTAGGGTAGGTAGGTGGAGCGGCCAGGTCGTGGTTGATGTAGTGCGCAAGTGGACGCGCGAAGCCGATGAAGTCATAGCTTAGCGACAGATTAGAGGCGACGCCGGCTGGGCTAGCTCAATAAAAAAACGAAATCTTTTTACAAGCTTTTATTTAACTTGTTATTAGATTAAACCATAGATTATCCGTGGATTAAACCTATATGCCTACAACTACCATACAAACATTTCGGGTATCAGGCAGCATATTGACTCGAATACAAGCTGTGACGAACGCATAGACGCTAACGAACGCATTCTGCGTAGTGACGGCCAACTGTTGGACGGCGTACCCAGCACAGGTGTACAGGTGTACAGGAGCAGTATAGGTGACCAGTGCGCGTGAATGTATAATAACCGTCATAGGCTAGACGTAAGCCGCGGGCGGTCACGTGGCGCCACTGACACCCGAGCCGCCCACGCGCCGCCCCTAATCCGTCTTGTGCAGAACCCGAACCTGGCGACAACTCCACGTTACAGTACATCGAAACGCATTTATTTTCGGAACAATGCGATTCATTGACAATAATCGTCGGAATTAAAATACACATATTATGAGGTTAACGAACGAAACATCTATCATCGTATATTTTTCACAGAGGCGTTAAATTATCCAATAAAATCATGGGTAAAGAGAAAATTTAAAGAGTGTCGTACATACAACCTACTTTAAATGGAAAATAACTACTCCCAGCTAATTCATCTACGGAAACAATGATTTTCGTTACAAATAATTGTGTATATTGTTTGAGCGTAGTTACCACAAGTTAAACTATTAACAATGTTCCACAGAAACAGTAACTTATGAACTCGCACGTTTTCAGTTGGCGCGTGTTTCACACGCACGGGATATTGCTACGGCCATGAAACATATATCGTCGTAGCGACGCGTAGCACGGTGCTACGCGGGCGCTACGTCGCGCGTAGCGCATCCCGGGAGTGACCGCTACAGAATCTGTTTTCTGTATAAATTACGAGATTAACTGCCCAAAAAGGAGCGTAATGTAATCAGGGTTGATGTACTCGTATGTTTGTATGTATGCGAGTTTCTTTATTCCATCATAACTTTTAATTGCCTGAACAGATTTGGATGTATGGGGTATCGTTAGAATTCTTACATCATCCCGAGTGACACTGGCTATAATTTGTTTTTGAAAAAGTCAATATGGCGGCAGTATGGCTCCATTTTGAAAAGTGGAACAATAATTTTTTCTTCAATTAAGCATTACAATATGGGTATCAAATTGAAGGCCTTGATGAGCACATTCCAAATATATATAATGTATGGGCACCAGTTTTACTTAGGTACGGTGTACGTGCAAAACAACCATTTCATCTTTGGCTGTGCAAATAATTTAATCAGAATTTAGTAAGACTGAGAATGTCTAAATGAGTGAATGGTTTCGTAGATGATTGAGTTTAGAATTCTCTCATCATCACACCGTCACACGAGTAACATACTTAGGCTAATCAAAATAAAAATAAAACAAACATATTGGTTAAGATTAACGGAACACCATTTATTGCATATTAGTGGAAAAAAAATGTACCTAAACTTTCATAGTCCATACTATATTTATTTCAAGTTTTAGATTATGATACAACTTTATTTAGATTAAAAATAAAGGTTATTTTGAAATCGGTTTTTACGTTATTTTGAAATCGCAAACAAATACTTACTTAATTTTTTTTTATTTATTAGCTCTGTATAAATTATATAAAAAATAATCGTATAAAAAAACATTGCTAATATTGTAGCTTGGATCCCTGATACTTGAAACAACTAGAAGATTACGTACTACTGTTTTTTTTTTAATTAGATTCCGTTACATGGTAGGTTAGTTCAAAAATAGTGTCTTTTAAATCGGGGTGCGAAGTAAACCGGTGCTTAGACAACGAATTAAACTTTAATCCACGAAAAATGATCCACGAGCTACATGGTAAAAAATGATCCACGAGCTACATGGTAAAAAATCTCTAGACGAATTAAATCGCTTGAGAAATCTGGGAAATCACCCCAACAATGACTTGCAACATACCGGCACGACCCAGCACTAGCCCTCGCGATTAAGCGCGACCGCGCGACTAAACGGGAGCCGTCCTTGTCCTCGTCCATCCTATCTGCGCCTCGCCTCGCCGTGAGACTAAACCACCTTTAGTGCTTAAATTAAGCCACCTAGCATGAACAAAGCTTGTCACTAAAATGTATAAAATAAAAATATATAATTAAAAAAAAATAAAAACACGACTGCCCTGCCAAAAAACGAAGTAAAAAGTTAAAAAATCAAGTTGTATTCAATCACTAAACAGATCAATAAAATTTGTCAATGCAGTCGGGGGACCTCTTTGATTAAAAAGTGTTCCACAGAATGGTCCCTCGACTGCATTGACAATTTTATTTATCTGTTTAGTGAGGGGAATACATTTAACTTTTTAGTTCGTTTTTTTGGCAGGGCACCGTGTTTTAATTTTTTTTTTATGTATTTTTATCTGTATAATTAATTATTTAGCTTCTCGTATTTATACAGGTACCCCAGAAGGATAATCAATAGAATCACGGCGATAAAGGACTTCAATACTCATCAATTAAAACCTCATGTATGTGTGTTCCGCGGTTTTCATGTACCCAATCAAAAGCTGAACTTAGATTTTTTTTTTTTGGTTAAAATCCAATTTTGTTTCGAAATTCATAACTGTCGTTTAAATGTTACGTTAGGTTAGGAAGATAGTTAAATTTATATTTACCCGGCTCGTGGCGCCACTCACAATATTATAATAACACAATGTTCTTCCGTTAGAAATTCATCATTTATCACACGTGTTAAGCGCAAACATCATATTAAATTTTATCATTGAAGCAGTAAGTAGTTGTATTTATTTGTACTAACCGTATTTTTTGTTGAAACTAGCCCCGTGGCTCAGGAAATCTGAAAATATAAATTATCTAGATTAGTAGTGCAAAATTATAATAAATAAATATAAATACTTTTTGTTTAAATGGTGAAATATGACAAGAAGTTGAACAAAATGTTGAGTTTTTGTTTATATCGTTTATTTCATTGTATACTTAGTCTACGTAATATGTGACATTTTAATATTTTGTATATTGGAAAAGTAAATGGTAGGCCCAGAGGTTTTTTGAGCAAGCATAGTCAGGGCGAACAGTTGTAGCTGAGTAGATGCGGCACGTGGTCAAAAGACCACTGTCAGATTACAAAACCGGCCAAGTGCGAGTCTGACTCGCACACGAAGGGTTCCGTACCACCGTACAATATTTAACACTACATATATAATAAAATCACGTTTGTTGTATGGGAGTCATCTTAAATATATATTTTATTTTAATTTAATTATTTATTATTAAAGTAAAAATACAACTGAATATTTTGTGAATATTTAAAGTACCGCCTGTTGATATTATTGATATCGAACAAAAAAGGGCAAAAAAATCGCGTTTGTTGTATGGGAGCCCCCTTAAATATTTATTTTATTTTGTTTTTAGTATTTGTTGTTATAGCGGCAACAGAAATACATAATTTGTGAAAATTTCAACTGTCTAGCTCTCGCGGTTCTTGTTTTTATATTTGAGTTGATTGAATGAAAGGTAAGTTGCGGTTTACGATTTATGACGTATTAAAATAACTACTTACTAGATCTCATTCAAACCAATTTTCGGTGGAAGTTTACATGGTAATGTACATCATATATTTTTTTTAGTTTTATCATTCTCATATTTTAGAAGTTAGAGGGGGGGGGACACACATTTTACCACTTTGGAAGTGTCTCTCGCGCAAACTATTCAGTTTAGAAAAAAAATATATTAGAAAGCTCAATATCATTTTTGAAGACCTATGATCTTAGTAAGTATTTTTGTTTTGGTGGGTAGGTAGGTACCTATTCACCAAAACAAAAAACAAAATATTTAGTTATACTACATATGTATTTTGATTATGTAGACAACAGGGACTCACTTACTTTTTTATTTGGCCAATTACGTAGGTAAGTACTTTAAAGTAGTAAATAGACCAAGAGGGCAAGAGCTGAGGCAGTATTTTTATAAGGTTTTTGTTTCGTTCGGTGTGTAAGGTGACATTCATGGAAGTGAAAAAACTGTATATAGACTACTCTGCAATAAAAGTATACAAAGGTATGTACCGTATTTTATTTTTCTTTTCGGACAGCCCTAGTGTTCAGTTAAGTGGCGTAGGTATGTTGCAGACGAGAAAGGACACAAAGTAATAACAACTCAAGCGCGGCGATAAAGTGCAATTTAGCTTGCGCGTTGGCGGGAAGTGATTTTGTAGGCTATTATAAAAGCGGCTTTCTTCTAGATCAAAGGAGTCGGCCTTCTGTACTAAGTACTATTAGTTATTCTGTGGTAATGATTAAAAGATAATAGCAAAATTAAATCATCGTCGGAGTACACTATAAACAAAGTTGATTATTTCAACATTTTACTAAGTGTGACACTAAGTAAACCAATAATTTGAAAAACAACCTCATCTTATGGGCTATCTAACGAACCAGCAACGTTTTAAAAAATATTGAGAAATGCTCGTCAATTGTTTGATAAAGCTGGCAAAGGTGGAAAGCCATACTTACTAAAATTATCGAAAACACTAAAGTAACGACTTGTTTACGTCGTAATACTTTTCTATTTGAGGTTTTATAGTAACTAAGAACCTCTGCGCTCGATATCGTTACTGATATCGCCTCCAATTCTCAGTGATCGTTCGTTATGAGAGTTTTGTCAAATAAGTTCCAACACTTCTACTTAGGCCGCCAGCTACTAGTTAACTAGATTAAATGAAAGATCATGAGATTCAAATTTATTTCTAACCGACTTCTAAAAGAGGGAGGTTATCAGTTCGTCTGTATATACAGGGTGAATGTTTCAAGTCAGCGTGGATGACCAACTCCGAAACTATAGGTAGTACCGAAAAATACTTGAAGGAGTCACAGGGTCGATTTTGATAAAAACTAAAACTGCATCATGGGGGGGGTTTAGTTTATTAGTTCGTGATTTATACAGGTACTTTAACACGTACTAAGGCGAACTTAGTGCTTTAAATCATCAATTCTAATATACTTTATCGAATCTTGTCACAGTCTCAGCTCCGCTGCCGCTACCGAGTACCGTCCCGTCCCCTATTACATTGTCACAGTCTCAGCTCCGCGGCCGCTACCGAGTACCGTCCCGTCCCCTATTACATTGTCACAGTCTCAGCTCCGCGGCCGCTACCGAGTACCGTCCCGTCCCCTATTACATTGTCACAGTCTCAGCTCCGCGGCCGCTACCGAGTACCGTCCCGTCCCCTATTACATTGTCACAGTCTCAGCTCCGCGGCCGCTACCGAGTACCGTCCCGTCCCCTATTACATTGTCACAGTCTCAGCTCCGCGGCCGCTACCGAGTACCGTCCCGTCCCCTATTACATTGTCACAGTCTCAGCTCCGCTGCCGCTACCGAGTACCGTCCCGTCCCCTATTACATTGTCACAGTCTCAGCTCCGCGGCCGCTACCGAGTACCGTCCCGTCCCCTATTACATTGGACTTGAAAAGTAAAAAATTAAAAAAGGGTGATTTGACTCGATTCGAAGATAACTTCCATTAAAATGTGGTAAATCCTAGGTAGGAAGGTGTTTGAATTTTAATTGAACTATACGAATACAGTAATTAAAATTATGACTAAGTATAAACCTAAATGTTTGCATGTCACATTATCATGACTAAGTGCTATGCATCTGTAGAACTACTTAAACTGTTCCAACTGTTACTGTTACAGCTAGCCTGCTTCATCCCACTGCTGGGCAAAGGCCCCAGGACTTCCAGTTCTTTCGATTTGTACCAACACTTATGCAAAATTAATTGGTTTGATTTGTTTAGTAGGTATATTAATTGACCTTTTGGTAATGTACGCATACGTTCGCACTGCTACACATAGTTCTATAGCTCAGACTGTCACCTACACATAGTTCTATAGCTCAGACCGTCACCTACACATAGTTCTATAGCTCAGACCGTCACCAACACATAGTTCTATAGGTCAGACCGTCACCTACACATAGTTCTATAGCTCAGACCGTCACCTACACATAGTTCTATAGCTCAGACCGTCACCTACACATAGTTCTATAGCTCAGACCGTCACCAAAACATAGATCTATAGCTCAGACCGTCACCTACACATAGTTCTATAGCTCAGACCGTCACCTACACATAGTTCTATAGCTCCGACCGTCACCAACACATAGTTCTATAGCTCAGACCGTCACCAACACATATTTCTATAGCTCAGACCGTCACCTACACATAGTTCTATAGCTCAGACCGTCACCTACACATAGTTCTATAGCTCAGACCGTCACCTACACATAGTTCTATAGCTCAGACCGTCACCTACACATAGTTCTATAGCTCAGACCGTCACCTACACATAGTTCTATAGCTCAGACCGTCACCAAAACATAGATCTATAGCTCAGACCGTCACCTACACATAGTTCTATAGCTCAGACCGTCACCTACACATAGTTCTATAGCTCCGACCGTCACCAACACATAGTTCTATAGCTCAGACCGTCACCAACACATATTTCTATAGCTCAGACCGTCACCTACACATAGTTCTATAGCTCAGACCGTCACCTACACATAGTTCTATAGCTCAGACCGTCACCTACACATAGTTCTATAGCTCGGACCGTCACCTACACATAGTTCTATAGCTCAGACCGTCACCTACACATAGTTCTATAGCTCATAGCTCAGACCGTCACCTACTTGGCTGCACGTCACATAAACATTTCATTCAAGCTCAGTTACTAAAACGAAATTCACAAAAATACATCAATCACGTCATTTCAGGTTTAAGGAATTAAAATAAAGTTTCTATTCTCAATGAAACATAACATGTCACTTACTTGAGAACAATACTAATCATAATTTAAATTTACAATAAGTTCGATCCCACCCAGCCAACGCATTTATTTCTCCAGAAGTCTAACATACTGGCAAAGCAGAGTTTTAAATGCATTCAATGAGTGTTCATTTCTTATTAGTGAGGGTATTCTATTATATGTTGTGCTCCTTCAAATGTAAACATTTTTTTCCCATAGTTGGTTCTATTTTTGGGTAACACCAGTAAGCTTACTCGTCGTGTGCTACGTTGAGTAACTTGTTTGTATTAGGTAAGTACAATATTTGTGTGAAAACTTTTCTGACGAAAATACATGTGTTATAAATACATGTGTTATAAATACATGTGTTATAAATACATGTGTTATAAATACATGTGTTATAAAATACATGTGTTATAAATACATGTGTTATAAATACATGTGTTATAAATACATGTGTTATATATAGATGACTTGATTTTCCTGTAAATCTTAGTAACGTCACAAAAGGGCAAGGGAAACATTCGAGAAATATATAAATAGTACCGTAGCTAAGAAAGACTCCAGAAGTCCCGACACACCTCCTGAAAATAACGTGATCCGAGGTGCTGGGGAACCACGTAAGACACAAGTACCAATGGATTATTATTTCTATTTTTATTGTGCTTTTGTCTTTTTCCATTATGTGTTTTTCCCAGGGTTGTATTATTATTAATACTCGTCGGGTTTACTCGCTGACTTTAAAGTAGGTACCGCTGTGTGAAAAGTATTTAATTTAGAATTAAACTTTATGAAAATAGAGAATTTCTCCAAGTTAAGTTTAGTTAGTTTTTTTTTTTTATAAGTTCCTTCCGTTATTTATTTCTATAAATCGTTCATTTGAAGAAACATAGACGTAACTGCTACATTTTGTTTCAAGTCTGCTTTCCTAACGTACGAGTAGGTAAATATGCTTTCTAAGTGCTTTGTCATTATTTATCGGGAAAAAATACATTTACGTCGATGTTTCTCCAAATGAGCGATAATATGTATATCTACTTATATAGGCAAATGTAAAAAAACCGGCCAAGTGCGTGTCGGACCATGCACAATGAAGGGTTCCGTAGTTGTAATGAATTTATCCCAAGTACAAACTTAACATTGTAGATGAAAATCATGTTCTCCCATAGGTACATTGCAACTGCAAATTTAAGTTGGTCGATTATTACTCGTAAACTTGTAAAGCGGACTTAGCTGTGATAGTTTTCCTTTTAATTTCGTTATATATACTACTGTCGTGATTTTTTTTTCACATATCCAAAAGCAACCATTTAACTGGTAGAGACACTTGACTCTAACGAAAATTGGTACTTTAAAGCTTGATAAGTCACGAACGGTTTACTTAATCAAAAAACGGTCTTGCCAAACCCCCAATATTTATGAAAAACCTATCCAACGATATCCCACAATATGGGAAGGACGAAATAAAAAATTATCATCCCCACTTTACCCTAATTACTTAATTGTTTTTTTCATAATTTTATTTTACCACTTTTTCGGCGTCATTAACGTGTATACTCATGCCAAATTACAACTTTCTAGTACCATTGGTTTTTGAGCTAAACCGCGGACAGACAGACAGACAGACATGGCGAAACTATAAGGGTTCCTTGTTGACTACGGAACTCTAAAAAAGGGCGATTTAGGGCGTCGTCAGATTTATACTATTACTCATTAAAAGGACACAGCAGTCGTGAATTGATGCTAATATGAAATCTCAGGTTTTGTACAAACAAAATTTGCAACAAGTAGCAAAAACGTTTAAGATGTCGTCTCATATCGGCCGTAAATCTAAAAATATCACATACGGGGTAAGGTCTCATAAGGGATGCAATGACCTGCTGGTTCCAATGTCTAGTTCAATGAGCCTGCTGGTCCCAATGTCTAGTTCAATGAGCCTGCTGGTCCCAATGTCTAGTTCAATGAGCCTGCTGGTCCCAATGTCTAGTTCAACGAGCCTGCTGGTCCCAATGTCTAGTTCAACGAGCCTGCTGGTCTCAATGTCTAGTTCAATGGCTGCGGCAGTATCGGAAACCGTAAGATTATTATTATAAAAGCCGATAAAAAAACTTTTCGCCTCATAATCGGCTGTAAATCTACTGAAAAATGTAAAAAACCGACGATAGAAGAAAGTTTACATCATTAGGAACATAATAAGCCTAAAACAATCTAGTTATGAGCCGAATACAAAAGCTAAAAACTTTTAAAAAATCATCGACAAACGTCATGATATTAATAGGCGGTTATTATTCGCATTTTGTGGCATAAATCACAAAAATATCTACAATATTACGAGTTTAGAGGCAGCATGTTCCAGTAATCGTCGTTATAGTACTTAAAATGTCGAGTTCTGGGTCAACTAGGTTTTTTTATGTAAACACCAATAAGTAGATGTCACATTTGAAAAAAATATACTTTTATGATAAAGTATTCTGAATTTCAAGATATATCGTTAGTCAATCAACTCAGCCTATTCCCAGTCCACTACTGGACATAGGCCTCTCCCAGGCTGCGCCACAACACCCTGTTCTCCGTCTTCCGCTCGTCGTGAGTAAATTACCTTAACTAATTCATCAAACAATCAGATATATCGTAGACCCCACTAACGTTTCACAAATTACAATAGGTACAAAACTACGTGCTGAGTGTCACATTGAAAACAACAAATGTTCTGCGGGCAGGGATTGAAAACCGGTACCAATTTCTGTTCTGGTTCTTCATTTAGGTTCTTATAAAGGTTCTCGGTACGGTTTCAGTTCCAGTATCGGTTCCGGTTTGGGTTCCGATGTACCGGTTCTAAATACAGGTTCCTAGAACCTTTAAATCGGATGATATTATACCGGTTCCCTGTCACCCGATTTAAAGGTTCCTTACGGAAGAGGGGATGTGTTCGGAGCGTGCTGCATACCATGCCTTTTTTTTAGTTCGCCTTCGTTTGTAGTATTAGAGGTTAAGCTTACAATGACTTTGTGATGTTTTACAAACTTAAACAAGTTTGGACTCGCTTTGCTTAGGAACCGGTAAAATAAAGGTTCTTAAAGGTTCCAATTTAGGTTCTGGTTCCTGTTCCGGTATGGTATAGGTACCGGAACCCCTAAATACCAGTATTTTGGAACCGTTTTCAATCCCTGTCTGTGGGACACACTTTTTTGTTTATTTATTTATTGAGGATCTCCAACAAAGGATACACATATACAATAGAAATTTACAATATTTACGTGTGCTCCTTCAATTACAGGGGACCACAGCATGCACATATAACTAGGTGTAAAAACGATAAAAATAAAGAAAGTAATTTATGAATGATGAATTTGTTGAAAATGATGAAACATTTCTAACACTCCTTCTTAACTAAGTGTAACTCTTGTGTGTGTGAACTGAGACCTGTGCCTGTGAACCTATTAAACTTTCATTATTCTTCTTGTGTATTTGTGACTTATTACTTCCTATTCTACACACCACACACACCTACCTACCTACACAAATTATAAAAATAGAAGGAACGGAATAAAATTAACATACCACGATTGAGCATTCATTTTACAAAAATGGTGTAGACAGGATAAAAATACAAAATGAGAAATAACATTGAATGAGGAAAATAATAATTATTAAAAATTAACATGTCAAGATTGACTAGCAGTAATATTACAATTGTATAGTTTATTTATAATTAATTCACATTTCAGAGAGAAGTAACATAGTTATATACTTAGTTATTTTGCGGTGGCTAAATTCTTTTTGTATTTTGAAATGGGCATAAATAATATTTCATATTCCATTACAGTTAAAACGCAGTGTCAAGCCGTTGGTCCCGGCTGTCATTCGTGGATCTTTGACAGTCGTTACGGGTAGTCAGAAGCCCGAAAGTCTGACAACCAGTCTTACCAAGGGGTATCGTATTACCCAGTAACTGGGTTGTGGAGGTCAGATAGGCAGTCGCTCCATGTAAAATACTGGTATTCAGCTGCATCCGGTTAGACTGGAAGCCGACCCCAACATAGTTGGGAAAAGGCTAGGCAGATGATGATTCCATTACAGTTAAAACGCAGTGTTGTTATTTTAATTGTGCATTAAGTTACCAAAAATATGTTGCCATAATAATCGGCCAGTTTAATGTTTAGTACAAAATTATTTTGAGGTTTTTAGATATT
Organism: Hydraecia micacea; assembly: GCA_914767645.1. Classification (NCBI taxonomy): domain Eukaryota; kingdom Metazoa; phylum Arthropoda; class Insecta; order Lepidoptera; family Noctuidae; genus Hydraecia; species Hydraecia micacea. Next base: position 389,838 of record OU611774.1, read on the forward strand.
TTTGGTATTTTCAGCAGGTGTGTCCAACCGTACACAATTATAAAGTAAGTATGATTACTGAACATTACCTGTAGCTGTAGGTACCTACTCAAGAGTGATGACGTCTCAATGTGTTCTACTGTTACAAAAAAGAAATACTATGTAGACATTTCAACTTGTGAAACAGAGAAACCTTGTTAAAGGTTATGAAAAATTGCTTTGAAAGGAAGATGTAACTTGTTTCTACAAAATTCCCTGCTATGGGTAAAAATGATTTTTAATTCAAGTTAAAAACTTTGTTTTCATGATAAGTTACATGACTTCTTTTTAATATTCTTGCGTCATCGCTATAGAAATTAGAAAACAAAACGAGGCGGGACTTTATTGTAGATACCTACGTTCATTAAGTAACCTGTGTTCAATGGCTTTGTGGACCTACTTGTAGTACATACTGAGGTGTTACATAATTATGATGTGCGACCAAATAGGATTGAGCACATGAGTGTTCAGACCTGCCTTTGCCTGCTTGTTTCAAATTAATCTTTAAGTTTACATGTGATGCGTAATTGGTAAAAGAACACACATATTTGCTGGCTACGAAAGTGGAGGAGCTGTCCTCGCTCAGCAGACGACAGTGTTGTCAGCAGACAGGAGGCCGCCGCGCCGCGCTGCCTTAGTGTAACTAACACATAACATCACGCCTGTTTTCTCCGAAGGATTAGGCAGGATAGGGGCCGAACCTATTGCTACGTGACGTGCCCGCCACGCGTCTTAACTTATTTGTAAGGTACTGGTAGTGCCGCAGCGCGTCAGTCGCTAGCCGACCTACGTGGCGACATAAAGCTTTCCCGGACAAACAATAAGTTAATCAGAGAGGAATATCGTCCGTCGCGGTGGAGTCCGTGGAAGCGAGTGCTCGTCGGGCCGAGCCGTGTCTCAACTCGCCGATGACGCGCTGATCACGCTGCCTACGCAAGCACACCGCGTGCAACGCGCCGTGTTGGGTTCGATTACCGACAATAATTAAACCCTATTTGAAGGACGTAAATGAGTTGGTTTCATCCAATCCACAAAGAACCCCGCACTAAATGTAAGGAAAAAGCCGTTCGGTGAATTTGGCTGAAATTTTGATACAATATAGCCCGTAACAAACTGATTGAAAGATATAATGGGCGCAAAAAAAAATAGTGGCAAGTTTTAGAGATATAGCCATTTTTATGTTCAAGCCAGGACGATGATTTTTATGTTATACCTAGTTACTGCAAAAAAATTAACAAAAAGCAATCACATCGATTACAAGAAGCTCTAATTCATATAGACTCTTTGTCTGTATACCCTAAAAGGGGTAAGCAGGGTTAAAACACACATTACGCATAGTAGACAAGTAGTTCGGCCGATTTTGCTGAAATACATAAGCATTTGAACAACAAGTGACATGTGAATCACGTGCCCACATTTATATATAAAGGTATCGCTGCACTTGACGTTTGGCCAGCTAAGCCCAGGGTTGCGATCGTTGTTCGGGTTCGTAGTCTTAAGAACAACGATCGCGACTATCCCGTAGGCCAATCGCCTTCTATTAGGACATAGGCTATTGTTTACTTTATTATATCTTTCGAACATTTCTGTCACGACTGTAGTTAACTAACACTGCGCTGCGTTGTTGTTGTCGTTGATTTTAATAATCACTGTGATCCTATTCCAGTACAAGGTGGATTTCGATTCGTAAACAAGAAAGCCTAATTTGCTTTCTGTGCAAACTGCGACAAGGCATTAATGACGAATTGTTGTGGGTTTTATTTAAATATAAATCAAGACAAGCTTGCAGTTAATTTTAAACGCTTCGTCCGCAAAAATATAAGCTTTGAAGCAATTAAGTACGAGACAATGATAACGTTAAATATCCGTAGCTAATAATGTTGCAAAATAAACAAGATGCTAGTACCTAATGTAACTTGGCGTGCTGAGCTGCCGCTGCTGCAGCGGAAAACCTCAAGTAGAGTAAATATAACAACTACACTAATCTCCTTTTTAAAGAAATCACCAAACGGTTGCTTGACTTCCCGTGACCAAAGGGGGGTGGTTTTTATATGGGTCAAAGGCTAAGCATTGCTATTCAACTTGGCAATGATATGTTTCATTTGGACGCGCTACCAGTCGACAGCGATACGGGGGAATTTTTCGATGTCCTATTTTAGCTTTAAATTAGACTAGTGACCCGCCCCTGCTTCGCACGGGTGCAATGTAGGTACTGATGTGGCGACATATCAAAACATCGAGATGTATATATCTGTGCCTACAAAAATCGAGAGCCACTAAGACTTGTTCTCCCCGCCATTGTGATCTTTTTTTATTCTAGACAATACGAGTACCTGGGATCCTTCTTTCTAGTTACGGAGATATTGAAGGTCAAAGTTCTAACTTTTTTTCGAATCCAACACTAGTTTTCAGTGCATATTTATTTTATTTGTATTTATTTATTTTATTGTGTTTGGGCGGCTTACGCTAACTCACGATAACATATAGTTTAACTTTTACTCCTGTACCGTTGCATTGCATGCACCCACAAGCACAGTGACATGCGTGCGTTACATTACGCGCTGCGGTAAACAGCGATGTTCCACAACATAAGTCGTTTTACAGCAATCTTTTTTGCTTAATGTGTCTTAGTTTGATGTACAGCATGCATAGATAACAGTTATCTGATGGGTCATTCTACACCGTGTATGTAAGTTAAATATTATCTAATGTATTATAGGTAGGTACACAAAAGTCATCCGAAATAAATTCTTTTAAATGTTGGTGAAATCCATTGTGGCCACAGGTCACACAGACAGACATGAAAGAGACTCAGTTTTATATATATATATTTTTTTAAATATATTTTGTAAACATTATGTATTGCTGTAAACATTATTTAAAAACAAAATACTCCATGAAAAAAAGACTTTCAATACAAGAAGATCCCAATGTTTAAACAAAATCGGACGGACGCCTTGCCTACTATTCAAAATTTTTGTTAAACATCTCTGCCTACCCCTTCATGGTATATTAGACGTAGCAATATGTTTTTAAACTATAACATATGAATTGAAACTTGTTGTGATTGATGTGAATGCTTTTTGTTTATATAAAATCATCTTCCTGATTTGAACATAAAAATGACTATATCTCTAAAACTGGCCATTAATATTTTTGCGCCCATAATTATTATCTTTCAATCAGCATGTTACAGGCTATATTGTACCAAAATTTGAGCCAAATTCACCGAACGGCTTTTTCCTTACATTTTGTGCGGGGTCCTTTGTAAACATATTAACATTCATATACATACGCATAGACATGATATGACATTGTGTTAAAAAGACAAGGAAACCTGAGATGTTACCTACCAGTTCAATAGCTACAGACAATCAAGACTGATTGATGTCGTAAGAGACAGAGAGGAGCATCAGTCAGCAGTGAGCCATCGTGTTGCTGCGACCGAGCACCGCGAGCACTGAGCAGGTATGTACCATTGTGCTAAAAGCTCGTAATGTCCTTAATTCATAATGGCGTGACATTGGCCAAAAGAAATGTAAAAATAATGGTATACGGCTTATCATTATGTACGAGATTACCAAGAACCTATAAAGAATTTTTCCAATTGAGAGACAGTCGCACGCCAGCGGAAAATCATAATAACGCCTTTCAATTAGATTTAGGACATAACCAAAACTGTCAAAATCTACAAATACGGTCTCATATTATTAAATACGGTGACAATTCCGACACAATTGCATTGACAGATTGGCCCCAGGTCACACAACGGGCCCAGTCCCTCTCACTCAGTCCCAGCTCGGCTGAGCGACAACTACATGTGTTCGTCGCACGCGACTCGCTCGGTCACGAGGCTTCACAACTACATGCACAACTTCTCTATTGTTTTCTCGATCGTTTCGTTGACTTGTAATTAAGTTAAAACTAACTGAAAACGTGGCGCCATCTGTGGGCTAGCACGCATACCGTGGGGCTTAATACTGCTTGTTTGGTACTAGGCTCTAAAGCCCCCGTATTCATTGGAAACAATGCTGAGCAACAATCGCGCAATATTGCTTCCCGCAACATCAAATGTTGCGCGACTTTTGTTTACCGTAAATACGGAACCTTGGGTAGCAAGTTGTGCCAGCACAACACTGCAACATGCCATGTTGCCTGCAACTTGTTTCCCGCAACAGAAAACACGTTGATGAAACAATGTCACTTACCTCCACAACTTTTACTGAATGAAAGCGGGGCTTCAATATTGTCGCTAATTAGTTTGTAATGATATAAGATCAATCGCTCACTGTCAGGCGCCGGGTGATGACAACTGATGTCGCTATACACTACGTTCGAGCACTTGTGTGTTATGTTGATATTTATATATAAGAAAATCATGTTTGTTAGAAATGGTTTGCATGAATGAAAAATGTATATTATTGTGCATCACCCTAAGGTAGACTGGTAGAAAATGCCTAAGGCATTAAGTCCGACTTTGTACAGTTTTTACTTGTGCATAAAGTTTTAATAAATAAATATTATTATAGTTTCGAATGCGTAACGCTGACCATGAAACATGAATTTATTATTCAACAGATGTGTTTGTAAAGAAAATGAGGCCACGTCCATAAGCTTGGACAGAACGGACTGCAATGCTTGTATTTTTTTTTAATAACGCTCGAATGTGTCGTCGGCTGTTCCTGCATAAGGTTGCAACCTCCTACACTCTGTACAGTCGCACGCACGACGGAAGCCTGTGTCCCCAGAGGCTTCAGGCATAGGGAACGAGCGCAAACAGCGCTGTGCTGTACTGTACTATCTACGTAGGTACTTACAAATGAACGCGAAGGTTGGGATGGGACATGAGTCGCGCCCGTCGCGAGCGGCCGCGAAATACAGAGAGTTCAGAAGTCAATCTACATACAAAGTGCGCTCGAGCAACGCGCACATAGACATCGCTCACGGAGACGATATCTCAGAACGGTTGAAAACAGTGCGAGCGAGAGTGCCATACCGCTTGAGACACGCGTCTGTGAAGTGCAAAAAAAAAGTTATTATAACTGTTCAGTGAACGGTTGTTTAAATTCAACGTTTAAACGGTGAATTGTCGTTTTTTAACCTACCAGTTGTTTCAGACAGATAAGTAGGTATTTGCTTGTATTTCGATGGTTCGTTTTAATGTAACACAGAATGTAAGCGCCCCGGCGCCGGCGCGGCCCCGCGCCGTAAAAGCGAACATGACTGTGGTCTTGTAATATTATTACAATTTATATTAGGTATTTATTTTAGCACCTATAAGCTAAAAAATACGCTCATTTTCCTCATTATAAACAGTTAGCCGCGTAGCCGCCGCCGCCGATCATAGTATTAAGAGTTGATATTCTTTGTGATCATGGCAAGAATATGTTATAAGGTGGCTATCTAAGCTCGATTTATATAATAGTTTCCTATTTTGAATCAGTATAAACGAAGTAACTTTTTTGTAAGTTAAATTCACGCCACCAAATATTACGTAAGTTGAAAACATGATTCTATGCTTGTGTAGATATTGTGTTGTTTTAGTGTCATTTGATAGGTTTAGGTCTAAAGCGGATAGGGCAAAATAAATTGTGTAAATAGGGTAGTCACAACTAGATACGAGTGCCACTACCACGATAGTTTTTTGTGCATAAGCCAAAGTTGTCGACCCTAGCACGACCGCCGAGCGTAGGTATGAAAAGTGAAGAGTATAAAATTAAAAAATACACTTACTGCCATAATATTATTCTCCTAGCAATCTCTCTGATGCCAACATTCTCCTTGTGCAAATAGATAATTTTGTATTTTAAATAATCACTCAATTGAAACATGATAATAAAACTATAAAAAATAAATTAAAAACTTAGAAAAAGACGTTGTTTTTCGCAATTTAGTAAGGCAAGGTAAAAAATGTTCACGCGTAGTCACTACAATTGTGCGTAGACTGGCTTTAGCTTTATTATTGTGACGGTTCATTTTTATTTTCCTACCCGTATTTTTAGTAACATTTGAATACCAGCGCAGCGGGGCAATTGCGTAACACATTATCAATCCGAATCGGTTTCATTCTGACAGTTCAACAACATTCATTGCGTTATTTACGTGTTGAGCAGACTAATTTTTCTAACTTATAAAGCAATGGATTAGCAATTTGCTTCAAAATGATTCAGATTCCGATTGATAGTGTATTACGCAATTAGGGTGCAGTTTTATAATGAATACGCATATTTGTCTTTCAACTACCCACTTATTACAAGTTAGGCGAAAATATTACCGAGTAGCGCTAGTCTGATAAACTCATACAAATTAAATAATCCTTAATGTTACAGGCAGAGGGTTCAAATTCCTTCGATTATAGGGTGGTTCAGGTAACTGCTATCACCGACTGTACATAATTATCTACCTTCTAATATAAACTTTGTAAAAATATCCATAAAATACTTGTGATGCTTTAAATACATTAAGCTAAATTTAATAAAAACCACAATAAAACTGTGGAAATAAGATTTTATGCAATTATTATTTTTAACCTACTTAAAAAAAGGAGGTTCTCAGTTCGTCGAAATCTTTTATTTATTTTTTATGTATGTTCCCCGATTACTCGAAGACGGCTGCACCGATTTCAAATATTAATTTTTTGTTTGAAAGGGTATACTTTGGTCCCATTGTCATCAGGTCAGGATCTGATGATGGGATCCTGGAGAAAACGAAGGAAATCTTCAAATATTATAGGCACACCTATAGCGATTTGGGTATTTTTTACCCACGACTGTACGGAGACGGTATATGCGTTTGGGGTGAGAGGATGTTTGTTTGTGCAAACCAATGTTGCCATTTATCTCCAAAACTACTAGTCCGATTTTGATGCAGTTTTCAGTGATAGGTTCTGGTTTGATTGGTACATGTTCCTACATAGGTGTTACGGTGACAACTCACCAGGGGGCGCTGCAGTAAACATTTGTTTGTACAAAACCAAAACTACTAGTCCGATTTGGATGCGGTGTTCATCATCGATAATGGGTTTGTGGTTGATTAGTGAGGATTTGGATTCTTAAATAGATGTTACGGTGGAAAATCACTAGGAGGCGCTGCAGTATTATATTTTATTTTAGCTACTTCATATTTTAAAAAATCGATAGAACTCGATAGGTAAGTATTTCTGTGGAGTGTGGTGATACAGAAATTCTAAACATTTAAGAAAAAAAAATTAAAATAAAATATAAAAACGTCATCCACGGTTTAAGCGCATAATATGAATGTGGCGCTAAAGACGAAGATGGCCTTTCTTCTGTTTCCTCGGTTTGCGACCGGCGCGGCGTAGTGCTTCTCAATAGCTCTAATTCTTCCAATGCTGCTATTACGTGGGTTGTTGAGAAGTTTTCTTTGATCTAGATCAGTTATAACGTCGAGTTGAGTTACAACAAAGCCCCCGCAAAGTTTACTTGTAAATACCTACTTATTATAATTATATATTAATATATTAAAATAAACTATAACGATTTTGTGTATAATGAACGTATGCTCTTTAAAAAGTTTGAAATAAAAAGCAAAATTAAAAATTTTGAAAAATCCCACGACAGTTAAATGTAAGTAGGTAATTGGAAAAGGATCAAATAATGGCAGTCGGGGGACCTCTTAGAATAGAAGGTGTTCCACAGAACAGTCGCCCGACTGCCATATGAATTTATCTGTTTTAGTCTCGGTTTTTAAATTATTTTATACTTTTCCAATTACATTTAACCGTCGTGGGTTTTTCAAAAATTTTAATTTTGATATTTTTATAGTAACTCGTGCATTTGCTCCCGGAAAGCACCATTTGGTGAAGTAGAACTGATGATGAAGACCACAGATGGCCACCGGAACTACTCAATAATAAGTATTTCACGGGTTGCGATCAGATTACTTTAATATGTTTGCTAAGCAATTTATGCTCGTCACAAAGCGAATGGTGAAATGGAGCTGATGGCGGAATACCAGGAGATCTCTTCAACAATTAACGTTCCTGCATCGGGAAAAGCAATATTTTGTAAAAGGCGATGAGCAAGTTGATATTAGGCTATTGTAACTTAGATACATTATAAACAGACCCACTAAAAAGCGAGAAACAAAAAAAAAACAACTTCCAAAAAAAACTAGTAAAGTGAAAAATAAATTTAATTTCGGAAGTCGGTGGTAAAAAAGTAAAATACAAATCCAGACACCGACTTCCGAAATTAAAGTTATATTTCACTTTGTAGTGTTTTTGAAGCTGCACGCGGTGGCGTGCAGATTCTACCTATCTACCACAGAAATCTTAATATTAAGATTTCTGTGCTATCTACCGAGCTAGAGGAAATGTTTTCACTTAACTTCATCTTCAATTATTGATCAAGTAGGTACTTATACTTGGTACTTAGTAGTATAGGTAGGTACTTGTGCACAGTCGGGCAGGCAGCTAGATAGGTACATAAAGTTAATTGATGTACGGGCACTTGACTACTTTATGAACAGTAAATTAAAATACGACGCCATGACAACATTGCTGCAATTATTCCAACGAATGACATAATTTTTATTTATTTAAGTATAGTTAATTAAAACGGTACAACACCAATTACATTAATCAACATAAAAACCACTAAGTATTACTTGACAATAATTGTGTTGTAATAATATTTATATATTCATAAAACCTTTAACTTCATGTAAGTACTCAATACATAAATGTACCTGATATCTGCTGATACCTACATACCTACTCGGAAAAGTATAGAACGTACAATTTTATTTACACAAAAAACAAGTTTGGTTTAGTAAAAATTCTCGTCTAGGTACTAACGCCACCTTGCGGTGCAAATCCATATCACCAAGTGTAAAAATGGCGATGCTGAAAGAAACTGAATGCTGAAATGATCGGGGGAAAGTTTTATTTCAATGTGCTTGCTTTGTAAAGCATTTTTATGCATCAATAGCTCCGATAAAGTTAAAATTTGAGTACTAGGCGATTAGTAGATATTTACATACCGATGATAATATTATATTCTTGATTGGAATTAAACACATTTTACAAATTGATTGCGTAGGTACGTAAATAGCTACATTAGTTACAAAACTGTGTCGCTGATAGCAGCGTTAATAGTAACGCCCACCTCCAAGAGGGAGATGACAGCGGTCCAGATTCCAGAGATTATATTATATTATTAGCTATAATAATTATGATAAAATATAACAATCTAACAAAACTTAAACACCACAATAAACAAAACGTGACTACAATCAGCGCCATCTGTGCCATTTACTCTCAATCTCAATGAACGAAACCATGTTCTAACTACGTACATCAGTAGTGAACAATGTCGCCACTGATGGCGCTAGCGATAATGTAGCTAATTAAGGAAATACAACCAACCACTCACCGTTTCGATTCATAATCACTTAAAATTAAATAGTTCACAATTCCTGGCTAAAATTTATATCACCGCTATATAAAATAATAAAACTTTCTCAAGTTTTTAAACCTAAGTAATTTTTTGATAAAAGTTGCGACCGGTCACATGTGCGCACTGTGACCACAGTGTACTTTGCCGCGATTGGTTCAAGGCATGTAGTCGGTAATGGCGACGTCTCTCGCCATTGGCGGGCTTCGGCCGCGTCGGTAAAGCAGAGCACGTCTCAGCACGTGACGGCGCTGCTGAAGGCCACACGCGCGACTGGCGCGGCATGGTGTAGATGTCGCCACCGAGCGGCTTGTTTACAACTCGGTATTACATTATAGTGTGACATAATTTCACGTAACATCGTTGGTGGACGCGACGAGGCGAGCACGAGGTGATGTGCGACAATAACAGAGTGAGTAACCGTCGCCAGACAGAATGGAACTTCCCGGTGAATTAATTAATGGATCATCCGAACCTATATCTAAAGGCTTGTGGCAAATACAAAATGCGGACCGGCCTTGAGCGTGCCGCGATAGATAGGTCGAAATGAAGCGACAGCACGCGGAGAATTCTATGTAGGTAGGTATACAGGAAACTGCGAACATTTTACTTGCGGCATTATTATTAATGTTATACAGCACTTTGAATAGGTACCTGCAAATTTAAAATAAGTGAGTACCTACGTACTGAGGTAGGTAATTCATCTATGTTAACAAACTCCTTTTTCTACCGGCAAAAAGTAATAAGTAGGGAGCTACCTAAGTAGGTATCCGATTATTTTTAGGCCATCACCACCAAAAGGACCTCTGTGGTGGGACAGCTGCAGTAACATGACATTTCTTACTATTACTTCTTCTTACTATCTCTACTAGTGATGTGATTAAAACGCAATAAAACATTGTTTTAGGCCAGGATATCCCCTTTGGATTAACTGTAAACAATCAAAATATTCATTGGATCGGATAAAAATATATGTAAGTACTTAGTTATATTCTAGATTATTTATTTTTCAAAACATGGTATTTACAACTTCACTCGATCATAAAAAAGTACGAAGGCAGGTCGATTTTGATCGTGTATCTACTCGTAGGTACTAAAAAGTTGTCAAACTTTTACTTCCAAAAAGAATGTCGAAATATAGGCAAAAGAGTTTTCTGGAATTCTACCTAAATACAAGCCGAACGCAGTACCTACCTAGTTAGTAGGTAGAGCGTGCAAGGTAGGTACATTTAGTAAAGACGCGTAGTAGACAACGGCAATGCGCCTTACCACTCCGGAAAGATATATGTATGTATATATGTATGTTTTATGTGAACCATCGTTTTTATTGTAATGTTTTTTCTGGTGTACAATAAAGTATATATAAATAAATAAATAAATAAAGATTAAAACTACTTTTTTACTCTATAAATAATAATAATAAATCCTGCGATGGGAATGTATCTGTCACCCACCATCCTTCCCGGACCTTGCTCCTACAGATTACCACTTTTTCAGGAATTTGGACAATTTCGACCGATTGTCTTTGTCATTTGCTTTCATTGAACATCAATACACGGGGCGTCAATTACCACCAATCGTTTTTTTTTCATTTGCTGTCAAACGCTTCAACTGCATTTTGTAGACGGATTTTGCGCATCAATGTGTATCAATCACGTAAACATTGACAGTTGCAATTGATCGTTCCGGGGACCCTTTACGCTGCTAATAGCAGGGTTCCGGACATGATATGAAATAGTAGCCAGTAGGATTGCTACTGGCTACTATTTCATATCATAGTAATAGAACTACGGCTATTAAGTACTACTTATTTAAAGCTCCAACAACTTGGTGGCTATAGTAGCCGACAGGATGGACAGTCCAATTATGTGGCAATGGATGACCACTCATCGTGCGTCATTCCATTATTTAAAATAAGTTGTTTTATTGTATTTTTTGTGTAGTTATGTGTTTTCATGTATGTATGTATGTTTTGTGTATAAAATTGTAATGTGTGTGTTGTTTATGGACTCATGGTCTGAAATAAATGTATTATTATTATTATTTTTTTGATTTTACATATCTCGGGACCATGGGGTCCCGGTCCTTTGGAAGGCGTACGAGGGGCCGAAGCCAACTCGCAGAGGCCCCTTAGGAAATTTTAATGAAATGCGGCACCATCCGACGATTGTCCCTGTATGCACTATGCAAGTGCACCCAAGGATAACCCCCGGTTGGTGTAGGACTATTGTAGGATATGGAAAAATAAAAAGTTGGACTATGGGTTTGGGTGGCTGAAGTGGACTGGTTACCAAGAACTATGGAAGAACTATGACCCCTGCCTGATCAATGTTTTATATATACACGGATAAAATGGCAGGGGGTGACTTGCACACTCAATAATGGGCCCCCGGAAACGGTCGCTAGCACATAGTGACGTAGCGACAAGGGGGCAACATGTCCTGAGGTGCTTATGAGGAGTGGAGAGGTATTCCACGGCTATCAGGACAATCCCGGAAGTACGGTCAAGATCCCTACCAGCATCTTACTGGAATACTTCCTTCCTCCGAGCACGTTTGCTCTTGCGAATCTCCACTCAAGCCGGCCAATAAACCGCCGCGGGAGACGCTACGGGCGTCGGGAGCCGCGTGACGACTCCCGGCCACCGTAGGCGCGGGCCTGCGGACGGAGAGTAATGGGTAGCTCTCTGTCCGATCAGGACCAGGCCCGTGCCGGACGGCGCGTATGTGTTCCACGCGCGCCTCAAAGAGATGTCAGCATTAAGGAAGGGGCCCGCCAGGGCCGAAGCCTGCCGGGGTAGCGGGATCGTCCGAAAGGGTTACCGCTGCCCCGGAACATAAAGGGCTAAGGAAGGAACACGGGTGGGTTTTAGTCAGTAAGAGTCTGACACTCCCTTCCGCTCCACGCAGAGCGGGAGGAGTCATTAGATGATTTCCCATCCAAAAAAAAAAAAAAAAAGCCGGCCAATAAAGGCAAGAATGAGGTGGGAGCTCTGTTCCTCTTCATTTTTCACTCCAGCCGGCCAATAAAGGCAAGCCAGAGATGAGGAACAAGACTTCTCCCGGGAGATAGGGTCCGTGGGGTCGCTACTGCCCAACAGCTCGCCATATGCTGCCCTGCGGGTTTCTGTATCTCTCTTGGTCTGGCTCCTCACCTTAGACCCATTCCGGAAAGTAAACTCTTCCGGCACAGGCCCAGAGTTCGGAGCGCGCAAGCCCCACCACGACATCAACGTAGAGATACGGCGATGGGGTTATTATTATTATTTATTTATTTACTATGATATGAAGTAAGGTACATTTTGGGGATAGAGCTCATCATAGAAATGTAAGGAGCTCATAGACCTACGAAAAGATACAACGCGTGCGCAGCCGCTCGTTGTCGGTCGAATTGGTTGAAGCGAAGCTATCTGCGGCCAGCGCAGGCGCACGGTCACAAGGGACCCGCGCCGCGTCCTGCTGCCCAGCGCTCGCCGACGGTGTCGCGTAGCCGATGGCACATTGTGCCAACAGACACCTCGGACGTTAGCGAGCCAGTCACATTATATTTATTATGACGCTCACCATTCAACTGAGTTGTTATGTGGTTCGTATTACAACGAAGTTAAACGAATTTGGTTTTTGGGTTTGGTATTCTAAGTTTACACCTACGAATCTACGACCGACCCTGTGCTTACCTTAGTTGCATACTTTTTACAGCAGATTTATTATTCTGCACAGGAAACGGCATATTTATGCATTTCAGTTTCATTTACGGATAACCACTGAAAAATGGTGTTTTATCCGAGTTTTACAGGTAAACATTTTGGCTCCTCTCGGGCGCCACACGCCATTCACAGAAAATACCCATGGCGCCTCTACGGCGCCATCCGCACGGAATCGGTTAATGTTACCTATTCAACGTCATTGAGAAGGACCTGACTCGCCTCCAGGTGAGAGAGCTCGCTATTGAATCGGTTGTGGTTTTACTTCAAGTGTCAAGGCCGCTGGCCGACCTGTGTGCTTTTACTTATCTTTTATCGTGCGGGAGGTTACATTACCTCTCACTCTCGCATGATAAAAGTTTTTGCCTCGGGGATTGCTTGCACTTCACAAGACGGTCGCGTGATAACAACGTAACTACGGCAGCGTTCGAAGCTCGTGTACTTTCTTGTGTAACAAACTCAAGTGTGACTAAGGTTGCCTCCCTGAGGTAATGCTTACAGGTTATTTCCCCTGGGTCCCGCTGTTCACAAGATGCAGCAGTTTGGCGATATTTTATTGATCGACCGTACCTCTATTGACATTTTGCAGTCTTTTCGCACTCTGCCACTCATTATTATTCTGCCCACCGAATTTCAATCTCGGTGACCCATCTCAACGGAGATTAGCCAAGTACACAGGAGGCATTATAGTGCGCTAAGTACTGTGTGTAAGTAATGTATACTCTATAATATATGTAAATAGTATATTATGAGTATAATATACTATACCTGCATGTAATATCACTTTCACAGTCCGGTGGGACGGCAACCCAATAACAGTTTGCCCAACCTGGGAATCGAACCCAGTACCCCACGTGATCAACACGCTAAAACATTGGTCTTGACCAATGTTTTAGCGTGTTGCTCAGTAATGCTATTCTGTAAAAATCTCACCGTGAAAAGTTGGTGAAGTGAGCTTAAAGGAGCTGTCAATAGTGTATGACAGCTCACTCGAAGCCCACTTCACCTCCACCTAAGTTATCACGGTGATCTTTTTATAGAATAGCACCGCAGGTCTGGTGACCTAAAAATGGAAGCCGTAGTTTTCGTTAGTACGAAAACTACGGCTTCCATTTTTAGCTCACTGATGTCGTTATCAGTTAGCTAATAATGGAAGCCGTAGTTTTCGCCACGTTGAGCTAGTCTGTATATAATATATACCTATATTGTTAAAATGATGTATGTATTCATATTCAAAATTTCAAACTATAATAAAATTGTAATTTGCAACCATTCAGTCAACTTGAAGCGTATTATTTTAGATAATGTTGTACAAGTAAGTACAATGCGTGTAAAGGAAGTTGCGTTGGTAATGACCCAGTGATGTTGTGGGTGTATGGCCAACAGTTGGTAATGACCCAGTGATGTTGTGGGTGTATGGCCAACAGTTGTTAACGACCCAGTGATGTTGTGGGTGTATGGCCAACAGTTGGTATTTGGTAACGACCCAGTGATGTTGTGGGTGTATGGCCAACACTTGCTAACGACCCAGTGATGTTGTAGGTCCATGGCCAACAGTTGGTAATGACCCAGTGATGTTCTGGGTGTATGACCAACAGTTGCCGGCAGTGACGAACAGGTCGGCAGTGGCTGACAGTAGCCGACAGTGGCCGATAGTGGCTGACAGTGGCCGGCAGTGGCCGACAGGTCGGCAGTGGCCAGCGTTCACGGTTCGTAAATAAAATGCAAACTTTCAGTTAGTTGACGCGACGTAGCGATCAATCATTGAACCGCTGCCAAATATGCCGTTGTCGTTTGTGCCGCGGCCCTGCTCGCACTCGCGCATGTAACCTGCTGCTTCTCGCTAAACTACACTGCACACGTACTACATCGCTACAATGTCAATTGGACTACATAAATCTTCTGCTCACAAAAAGGGAGCAGAATTATTATGATAACTAATTAATCGCTTTGCCAAATTCGTTGGTTCGATCGTTCAATTTAGGTACTGCAATGTGCAAACTGTATTATGAAAGTCATTCGGCAGCGCCATCTAATGATATCGCCATCATTACAAATTATTAGTTTATTCAACTGAAACTATACCTAATACAGGTTAGCATTCCCTGCCTACCGATAATGCACAATTTTTTTTTCTAATAGGTACCTATTAAAATTAGTGCATCGTTAAAATAGCATCGTAGTAACGTAGGTAACCTACCAACGTTTGTGTATTTATTTGTTCACATGAGGCAGTCTGGATATTTTATGAGCGAAACAATTATTTAAACAACCTAATTACAACATTATGATTCCTTTGTTATATTTAATTTGTAAATACTATAGAAGCGTTTGACAAAGTTTATGGATAACGTAAACGGCTTCAATGGGAGACAGTAGGTATATTTTATATAGATTACAGTAGTGAAGAAATTTTGTACCCCGGAATAGTTAAATCGATTTGAGAAAATAAAGTAATTAAATAAACATTTACTCTATTCTGCATAACGTGGTTCACAAACTACGCGCGATGTGTCGCTTCGTCACATTTTGCGAAATAAAATGTCGGTGCGGCAACAGCTAATTACTATGGGACGGTTTCATGCAACTAAATCAATTCAAATTTATACGCACATTTTTTGTATGAAAAAATGTATGACATAAGATCAATAATGTATCTTTACTATTGTAATCTATATACAGAATACTGTCTCCCATTGAAGCCGTGGCAGATATTTTTATAGCACCTTATATAAGGGTTACATCAGTGCCGGATTAGCCCCTAAGCAAATTAAGCAATTGCTTAGGGCATCACGTCTCGGGGGCACCATAAACAGCACCGAAAATATATTTGCTGGCACATGAATAGCAAGGCTGTTTGAAAACCCGCGCATTTTATCGGCGGGAGGATCACGGGGACAACGGGAATGCACGGTTGTGTTGACGTTGGAATGGCTCGATGCTTTATTAATATTGGACAGGGTGACTTGTAGTTTGACGAATCACTCCCGGGACGTGATAGAAGGACCAATTTGCAACAATTAAGCACCCCATGAAGCCTAGGTAAAAATTCATGGGATTCGAGAAAACTCATTTTTTTTAATTTCCCAGAATTTTACACTAAATATCACTTTTCTCTAAACTCGAAAATCGAATGGCCTTCACTGTTATTTCATTGGGCACCTAATACTTTAGCAAACCTTTCGATGAAACCAAAATTTCTAAAACAGTTAATAGTTAAAGGAAGAAGTTTATTAACAATTTGCAAGAATCATCTACGTAAGTACATGAACGTTGATACCAGTTATGTCAAAAATTTACTGTGGCATGCAGCGTACAAATTATGTGGAATACATCTTCATTTAATCAGCTATCTAACAACGTACAATATTTTTTTAAATATTTAGATGTGCCGAAGAAACAGTCGATCCTAGTGCTGGCAAAGGTCGAATTTGAAATATTTAAAAATTAATTAACTGGTTTAATGTTCTCCCACTACTTTTTAACCTCCCAGCAATCCATCGTACGTTAGCCACCCAGGTCATCATGATCAGGCCACAAGTCCCGAAGTGGTGAGTTTTTAATATGACTCACGGTCTGCTCGCTCCTCTAAATTTTTATGTTTGAGGTCATATGAAAAGCCTTGTATATTCGACACCGGTTCATTTTCACCGAACATTTAGTTACACAATGCAAAATGTGGGTAATCAGCACCATAATAAAGTAGTTACGTACTAGAGATTTGAAATATAATTTAATAATTGACTAACAAGTAATTGTAATTCATTCATTAAGTAATTTTCATATTTTGAATTTTTTTATCATTATGCTATCTACTTTTGATAAGTTGTTAAGCAAATTGTTAACAATGCTATAACAACAGCGTGCAGCGGGTTGTCTTCCGAGCCGCTAGCAAGCCGCACAGGCGCGGCGCGGCGCAGCGGCGCTCCTCGCGACACGCTATCACTTTATCTACCACAAATCTGAAGCATCACACTTATCAAGATAAGAGGTACTCGGCGGTGTCTTAACAGAGAGAGTGCCATTAACAGATAGCCCTGTCCTGTGTACAAGCAGCGCGGCTCTCGCAACAATGAACCAATGAACTGTCATTATGAAACGCTAACACAAACACAACCCGTCGTCGTGATTACTCGTGATAACAGTTTAATATCCAATAACAACGTTGAGTCTAAGGTTGTAGCATTTAGTTTTTAACAGTATTCAAAATAATAATGTCTCACCAATCAAATTGATAGTTTTGTTCCTTACATTACATATATCTAACTGTTATGGGTAGGTAACCGTAATCGAGTAGAGCTGCACAATCTGTACAATTCGTAACATATTATGTACCTGCTCAGGCCTGAACATCCGCGACTCAGGACATTGTGCTAGCGCGATGACGCCGCGAACTCGCGACAAAGGACATCAAAGATTGTCATAGTCAGACCGAATCAGAAATTTCCAGACTAGCGAAGTAGCGACATCAATGACTAACAGCTGATGTTTGTATACGTTACTCGCAAATAAGGAACACTTTCATGTTATTCTAAACCTTCGTTTCACTTTCATTCTGGTGCGCTGAGCGAGCGATGCTGCGGCGACGCTCGGCGACGCTCAGCAACGCTCGGCGGAACAAAAGGCTCGAGCTCGCGCTTAATTGCTTGCGAGTTGCGACAGCATTCAATTAGTAATGAGAGCTGCGACGCTTAACAAAGTGAAGGAAGCCGTGGCCGCCACGAGTCGGCATTGGAGACGGAGACTATCAAGTCACCTAGAATCACCTAGCAACACTCTCACACTAGGCTCGTCTGTAAACCTAGTGTGTCTTAAACCAAACACTAGACTAAGAAATGCAGATTATCTAGTTTGTTTTGCCTTTGTACAGCAGTGCTTGTTGACCTCTTGACATTTGTATAAGATGCTACCGAACCTAGGTATTGAAAAATGATGGTGAAATACCAGTCGATTTTCCTCCCATTAAGACTCGACACATCGAGAAAAGCGAGTAGCATGCTGTTATAGTTCGTAGCGATTGCACAACAGGAAACCAAATATTGAAATGAAGAAAAATTTTCTTCAAGGGGTCCAGGCACTCGTCCACCAGTGATTGTCTTGAGCACTACACTAGCTCCTGACACTACATACATATTATACTACACTAGCTCCTGACACTACATACATATTATACTACACTAGCTCCTGACACTACATACATATTATACTTTTAAGAAATAGTAATAGAAATAATTTATTTGCCAATAATGTAGGTAACAGATATGGTGTTAATTTGTGGAAAGTCCCGATACATTTTGCCTTACGGCATGCAAAATTATTTAATTAATTTAATAATTGCTACGTTGACATTTAAATAACATTATTATACATTTGTGACAACATAATGACTTAGAATTAGATGTAACATATTTCGCTTCTTATAGCATAAAATAATCAACATTTAATGGTATTTAAAAAATTTATATAAAATAAAAATTACAATATTATTGATAAAACTAATAAAACTAATAATAACAAATTAAAAAATTAATAAAAAATAAAAATATTACCACACATAAAATATGTTTCGGAATTAGGCACTTATCTACTATAGAAATGTCATAAAAATAATTATAATTTTACATCAAGAATCTGATTAGCAGAAACTTTTATCAGTAGTAGTAGTAGCATTTGTCTAACAACAATTTTGTTAGCTGTTTTTTAAATTCGGTGATGGGTAAGTCTTGTAAATGTATTGGTAATCTATTATAATATATAATTATGAGAGGACCCATAGAAAAAATATTTTTTTTAAGTAAGGACGTTTTGTAGCCACCTGTATAAAGTTGGCTTTTATATTGAGACCTCATTGGTCCTTTGCGTATTCTTATATCCACCATTGATATAAACAATTGACTGTTCATCTTAACAAATAGGGCTACTTCAAGGATGTACAAGGAAGGAAATGTTAAGATCTTTAGTGATTTGAAACTAGGTTTACAGCTTTCTATAGGTTTAAGACCTGTCATTGCTCGAATACAACGTTTTTGGGCCCTAAATATTCTTTCTCTCTCACTACAGTTTCCCCAAAATATGACACCGAACCTCAGTAATGAAGCAACTAAACCGTGATAAGCTGTCACTGACGTATTCATATTTAACTTCTTTGAGAGATTATGGAGAACATATGCGTGTTTACTTAGTTTTTGGCACACGATTTCAGCATGGTTTTTCCATGTCAGTTTATCATCAATATGTATTCCTAAAAATTTTGTAACTGAAGTTGTATCTACTATTTCGTCTTTATATTTAGTTATGATATTATTTGGCATTATCCGTTGGAAGAAATGCATTACTTTAGTTTTTTGTAGATTTACAACGAGATTATTTTTATTAAGCCAATCTATTATTTCTTCAAGTGTATTATTTATTTCTCTTTCGTATTGCGCTTTATTTTCACATTCAATTATGGCTGTGCTGTCGTCAGCAAATAAAGTCATTGGATGATGTATTTGACGAGGTAGGTCGTTAATATATAGTAAAAACAGCAAAGGCCCAAGCACACTGCCTTGTGGAACTCCAAATTTAGTTATTCTGCCATCGGATAGATATTTTAATTCGCGTTTAGTTTTATGGCATATTCTCGATATTTCTGTGAACTGTTTACGATCCGTGAGGTAAGACTTAATTAAATTTAAGACATTGCCCCTTATTCCATAGTGACTAAGTTTATTTAAGAGGATGTCATGTCTTACATAATCGAATGCCTTCGTCATGTCTGTGAATATTGCACATACGGGATTTTTTTTATCCACATTATTCATTATCACTTTTAAAAGATCAAATATCGCCATGTTAATATTTTTACCTTTTCGAAAGCCCTTTTGCTCTTCGCATAAAATATTATGTTTCGTTACAAATGTGTAAATAGATTCAAAATAATTTTCTCGAACATCTGAGATCGAACAATGAAATGTAGTTTGACTGCATTACAAAGGCGACCACGCGAGTGATTATAGGTTTGATGGGTAATTCGCTACTCCAGGAATTAAATGTAAATATGAATGAGTGGCTTGACCCACGCTCATCACTCATGCACGGACACCTTGGACATGTCGCGGTATTTCTATTTATGCGCACCCTCCATTGCGACACCGCATGCGTCTCTTGTATGCTTCTTGCGTTGCCCTTCGCCTGCGGGGCAGAGCCAGGACCTGGACTCCCCCTGGAAGCTCATGATGTGAAACCACAACATATTAACGCCTAAATAACGCTGGCCATCCCGCTAATGAATTATGATAAAATACAATCTGCCAAGCCTTTTTCCAACTATGTTTCCAACTATGTTGGGGCTGGCTTCCAGTATAACCGTATGCAGCTGAATACCAGATTATGATAATGCTGATATACTTACAGCAACATTCCTGCAACATAAATTCCTGTTTGATTCTACAATAATTGAACACATACTTATGCCTTCATAACTTAATATTAATTAAATAATTCATCTACAAAATAGGATTATTTGCTTCAAAGAGCCGTTTATTAACGTCGAAGAACGGGAATACACGCGAATGGATAAGGGGAAAAAAGAGGAATGTTTAATATAGTTTTAATAGCGAACTGTGATTACATGCAAAGCTTACTGATTCATTTAAGGGCGCGAAGCTCATGTAATATGAAAAAGGGCTTTTCAGTTTTTTCAGCGGTTTAATTTTTTTGTTAGAAAGTTTTCGGATACCCAGCATCAAGTAGGTAATGCTGTTAAAACCGTCCTATTTTCCTTCTCTTCCTCTCACAAATAGAGCATGATCGCTCGTGAGTGCACACCTGTGTCGCCCTCTTATCTTTCGATATGGAAGTAGCGCATTATGAACGAGTTCGGTTTAGTAGTTTCGTGGACGACCTGCGCGCCGCTTGATGTCTCGGGTGTTGGTTTGCCAACTTACTGCCGAGATTTGCTATTTTTAACCGACTTCAAACAAAGGAGGAGGTTATCAATCCAGTTGAATGTAGGTATATATTTTTTAATGTGTGTTAAGTACCTCAGAACTCCGTTATTTATAAACTAATTTGCAAAATTCTTAAGTGGAACTGATGATGAAGACCACAATGGCCACCTTAACTACTCAATAATAAGTATATCTCGGGTTGCGATTCGATGTTGCTAAGCAATATGCTCGTCACAATGCGAATGACGAAATGGAGCTGATGGTGAAATACCAGGAAAACTCTTCAAACGTTCCTGCGTCGGGAAAAGCAGTAAGTATTTTGTAAAAGGCGATGAGCAAGTTGACATTAGGCTATTGTATCTTAGATAAATTATAAACAGAGCCACTAAAAAGCGAGAAATAAAACCTTTTTAACAAAAATAAAAACTGACTTCCAAAAAAAACACTAAAATGTGAAAAATAACTTTAATTTCGGAAGTCGGTGGCAAAAAACTAAAATACAGATCCAGACACCGACTTCCGAAATTAAAGTTATTTCACACGGCGCGGCGGCTGGTGGGGCAAAGTGGAATAATCCGTTTTTTTTGGATGTCGGTTTTTTTTTTGTTAAAAAGTTTTCGATCGAACTATTTGAGACCGAATGATTTAATGTTCATATTGATATTTCACAAGGCGCTATTGTTGCTGCCCGGGGTGCTCTTGACTAACTGAGGATGACGCTCGTAAAGACTCATTCTTACTACGACATTATCATTTGAAGCGATGTGATGGCGCCACGATATCATCACAGCGAGCCCTACGTACACTTACCTATATAATTAAATCGATTAGATTATAATAATTATTATTTTGTTCTCAATCAGTTATGGATTACGAAGATACCTAATTATCTTTAATATTTTATTTTTATTAATAACTAGCTGCCCGGCGCGACTTCGTTCGCGTGGTGTCCTACTAATACCCCCTACCCTACTCCTACCAATCCTACCCCTGCCCTTCTCCTACCTTACTCCTACCCCTTCCCTACCCCTTACTCCTACCCTACTCCTAACCTACTCCTACCGTACCCCTACCCTACTCCTACCCTACCCCTTCCCTACTCCTACCGTACCCCTACCCTACTCCTAACCTACTCCTACCGTACCCCTACCCTACTCCTACCCTACCCCTTTCCTACTCCTACCGTACCCCTACCCTGCTCCTACCCTAACCCTTCCCTACTCCTACTGTACCCCTACCCCTACCCTACTCCTACCGTACCCCTACCTTACTCCTACCCTACCCCTTCCCTACTCCTACCGTACCCCTACCCTACTCCTACCCTAACCCTTCCCTACTCCTACTGTACCCCTACCCCTACCCTACTCCTACCGTACCCCTACCCTACTCCTACCCTACCCCTACTCCTACTCTACCCCTACTCCTACCCTACTCCTGCCCTACCCCGAGCCTACTCCTAGCCCTGTCATTTGCGTTTTGTTATTCCAAGTCTGATTTTTTTTTTTTTTTTTTCTGATTTTTTTTAGTATCTTATGTCCGTCTCCTGGCTCTAAGCTACCTCCCTACCAATTTTCACCCAAATCTGTTCTGCCGTTCTTGAGTTATAAGTGGTGTAACTAACACGACTTTCTTTTATATATATAGATAATCCGGTTTCAAGAGTATTTATTTTATTTTAACATTAATTTGTACGGAATCTGATATCTAATCTATATATATAAAAGAAAGTCTTGTTAGTTACACCACTTATAACTCAAGAACGGCAGAACAGATTTGGGTGAAAATTGGTAGGGAGGTAGCTTAGAGCCAGGAGACGGACATAAGATACTAAAAAAAATAAAAAAAGAATCAGACTTGGAATAACAAAACGCAAATGACAGGGCTAGGAGTAGGCTCGGGGTAGGGCAGGAGTAGGGTAGGAGTAGGGGTAGGGTAGGAGTAGGGTAGGGGTACGGTAGGAGTAGGCTCGGGGTAGGGCAGGAGTAGGGTAGGAGTAGGGTAGGGGTACGGTAGGAGTAGGGTAGGGGTACAGTAGGAGTAGGGAAGGGTTAGGGTAGGAGTAGGGTAGGGGTACGGTAGGAGTAGGGAAGGGGTAGGGTAGGAGTAGGGTAGGGGTACGGTAGAAGTAGGGTAGGGGTAGGGGTACAGTAGGAGTAGGGAAGGGTTAGGGTAGGAGTAGGGTAGGGGTACGGTAGGAGTAGGGAAGGGGTAGGGTAGGAGTAGGGTAGGGGTACGGTAGGAGTAGGTTAGGAGTAGGGTAGGAGTAAGGGGTAGGGAAGGGGTAGGAGTAAGGTAGGAGAAGGGCAGGGGTAGGATTGGTAGGAGTAGGGTAGGGGGTATTAGTAGGACACCACGCGAACGAAGTCGCGCCGGGCAGCTAGTACATTGATAAATTAGAAGTGATAACAATTTATGACGACTGAAGGAAACTGACAACTGACACACGCGGACTCGTTAGATCACACCAATGATTGAATAACATAAGTATTATATTGAAAACAATGTGGTTTTTCTATTTCGTGTTACTTGTTAAGTATGTGGAATAGGGATTTAACATTTTGGTATATGTTTTTTGAGTATTTGGTCTAGTATCATCATATAAAAGGAATACACGATTCAATATTTTTTCTCGATACAAAAAAATTGCAATGTTATATCTATTTTTCTACTTCTTTCGACATCACGGCGCAACGCTTAAGAGTTATTCAATGGAATTTACTTAGAAACATAGAGAGTTATCATATCAAGGTTTACTCAAAGTAGTTTTAAATTAAATTTATTTATTTTATTAAAAAAGGAGTAAATTCGTTTTGGCACATACGTCGTTTTATTCCGAGCGCACGCACATTATAGCTATCACTCTTCTTTTGCATTTCAAAAGTACTTAATTGCATCACTTTCGCTCGCTTAGTAGGTTTTCGAGGTAAAGGCGTTGCGAGGTTGCGCTCGGCTACGAGCTTAACAGGAGGCCTACCACAAGCTCTTAACGCGATCCATTTTAGGACCTAAAAACAGTTCTTATAATTCGTACCATGACGTCAGTTTAACGATTCAGTTTAGGCCGTGCCATCTGCTGACAGCGATTGTCCCAAACTGAGTCGCACGTTTTGGTTTCATTCATACTTGTTTGGTACCATGACGTCCATAGAGAACCTAAACTGAAATGTCTTGTTTTTGAATCGTTTTTAATTAGATCATGGTAGGCCACCTGAACTACTACTTGTACCTCACTTCGAAAAATTATCGTATTCAGTACTTAACTCTAACTTGACAGTTCACAGCAGTATAATGTTGCCATACTAGGTACTTATTAGCCACTAATAGCTTTGGTCTGGTGAACCAATTTGCGAAAAGAATGCAATACTTATCAATGATCATAATATAGTGTATTTTAATGAATCTCAAAGTAATGTGTTGTTCTATTGGAATATTGTAAATTATGTTTGTGTTGTAAATTTAGAATAATTGCTATACTGCAAACATACGGTTGGAACCTTGACAACAAAACACAGTCGAACTGAAACGTTCACTATCAAGCATTAAATGCAAAACCAAAATATTACACTACAAAGTCAAGTAGGTATACCTACCTACTTGGACAAGACCACGGTCGTGTAGAGGTAGCTCGTTATCTCGGTCCCTGGATTAGAATGTATGGAATCAGTAGTTGGAGGCTGATTGGTGCACTATGAGCGCGCGGTGTGACGAGTCACGTAGCCGCAGGGTTGTGAAATAGTAGTTGACTGCAATCAGTGGAGCGCGGGGCTCCGGCGACCGGTGCGGTGGGTGGGCCGCCGCGCCCGCGCCGCGCCGGCCGTGCGCGTCGCGGTCTCGCGGCGCTACACCGGGTGGCTGGCCGGAGGGCCCGCGCCCCGCGGTCACTCCGCTATAGTGAAATGCATTTCCATAGCTGGATAAACGAGCGATCCAAACCGATTCAGCTTCCAGTGTTGCATGGAGTGCAGTGTTGCGCTCACGGCAGTTTAGGAATAAATAAAGTGTTCGTATACACCTCTGAATTCATCATCAGGTGTGGACAATATAAATCTGACAATTTTCATTCATCAAGCAGATGCAGAAAACTGAATTTCATTAGAATTACTTACTTCTTTAAGTTTCGACAACGATCAGGTTTCAGTTCGACTGTGTTTTGATGTCAGAGTTCCAACCGTTTGTTTGATTTATTCCGGTCTGATCCCTGAACCCCCCCCCCCGCCCCCTCCTCTATACTCTGCTAGTTCGTCTTCTGTTTTAATCTCTGTTATCTAGGTTACTCTTTTTGACAGGTAAGTACACTCAAGAGAAAATAAACGTTTCATAATAGTTACATTTCGTACTTAGACAGGCTTCAGACGTATTATGTAAGAGACAATGGCCGTTCATACAATTTCTGCGATCTGAAGGAGTCTTTAGCAAGGTTAATGTTGCATTGCGGATACTAAGAACTCTAGATCCACCATCACATCAGCTTGCAATGATGAGGGAAGGTAAGTATTATATTGTAGGTACAGTTGACCTCCCACTTTTGACAACAATTGTAGAGGTTGAAACTATTGAAGTTTCACATAAATACAAATAGACTGTAGTTTTATGACGTGCAAGTATGGAATTAGTATGTACTACCTATATGCAAGACATTCAACCTTAGGGTGGTAAAGAAATTACGAGGCCGACAGTCTATAGGTAGGTACACACACATGTAACAAACAGCAAATATCAAAGACTGTTCGCTTGGCAACCTATTAGTACAGTGATCACAGTTTGTTTTTATAATCAAAAGCAATAATTAGGTACTGGTTATGTTATTAGCATGGTGTTATCATAACCGAGGTCTCGTCGCTCGCATGCGCACGAACTACACCACAACAGCTCACGTCGCAGTAAACAGATTAGCGAGTCCGCAAAGAATGTGCGACGTCACTCGCGGAGCCTCTTTAATGCACCCTTTGTTCCCGGTGTTAAGCTAGTAAGCCTAGTTCAATGTCGACACAATCCTAGACATACACTGCGTGAGTACAGGTACTACCTCAGTTAACTTAATTCTCACGTGTGGTCACTTGCTAGACACGCAACAACCCTTAAGTTAGTTATAATAATTGTCTATCAATTCCATCACGCGATATTAGCGGCACGCTCGTTGCTACGAAGCCTACGCGGTGGCTACGCTGCTAGACGGTGGCTACGCGGCTTCGACACTAAGACTTTGGTTCCAGTTGGACGAGTCTTAACATTGATTAAACTCGATATCAGAGCCATGTCCGATGTAACATTTTTGCTAAAATCACTTTTTTACTAAATCGTATGTAGTTACGTACCTAGATTTTTTTTCTTTTTCTTTCTGTCTAGGAAATATCTTTGTATACCACGAAGTTCAAAATTTCGTTTACGTAGGAATAGTCAGATATTCATAGCTACTAGATAAAGCCAAACAGTATGAACTTTTTTAAATTTTATGGTCCTGAGATAAACAAAAAAAAACTATGTTACTGACCTCATGTAAAGATCAATTCTAAAAAAAATGTAGATGATGATGTGTGATTCGTAGGTCTTATTTTAACAGCTTACTCTTTGGCTCAGAAACTATTCGCCTTCTGAAAGTCATTATTTATCAACAACAGTTTTTCAGGACTGTTGTTTGTGGCAGCCTGAGATTTCACCGGAAAAGAGAAAGCACTATTATTGTTACTGGATGGAAACGAGACAAAACATAAACATAAGACCACTGTCGCCGCACCGTGCCGGCACTGTTTTCGTTATTTGCCTAGATAAAGGATGTCTCTTGTTTTGATTTTTGTGAATCAATCAAATCGTGATCACAGGCCAGGAGTAGCCAACCATTTGATTCACCTCTGATTGTTTAGGCAACCTGACTTCATAACCATCTTTGTTTATTGCAATGCCCTATCAACATTTAAGGTCATAATAGGAACACATATCAACTTGGAAAGGGACCTTTATACCAAACAACGTCCCGCTACCATCGACATCTAGTAAGTAGTTCCTACCTCCCTGCCATTATGTTGTACTCAATTTATCAAGATTAACACAAAACGCAAAATAATAATAAACTGTTTTTATGATTTGTTTTTTAAGTCTAGAAATTTATGTAAAAAATTACATAAGACAGTCCCCCGGCACGCCCGCCCTTCACCACTTCCTTCCTAGAAGCTGGGAAGAAGAAGTGGCGCAACAAAGTCCCCAGCAGCTGCAGCAACAAACTCCCCAGCAGCTGCAGCAACAAACTCCCCAGCAGCTGCAACAACAAACTCCCCAGCAGCTGCAGCAACAAACTCCCCAGCAGCTGCAGCAACAAACTCCCCAGCAGCTGCAGCAACAAACTCCCCAGCAGCTGCAGCAACAAACTCCCCAGCAGCTGCAACAACAAACTCCCCAGCAGCTGCAGCAACAAACTCCCCAGCAGCTGCAGCAACAAACTCCCCAGCAGCTGCAGCAACAAACTCCCCAGCAGCTGCAACAACAAACTCCCCAGCAGCTGCAGCAACATACTCCCCAGCAGCTGCAACAACAAACTCCCCAGCAGCTGCAGCAACAAACTCCCCAGCAGCTGCAGCAACAAACTCCCCAGCAGCTGCAGCAACAAACTCCCCAGCAGCTGCAGCAACAAACTCCCCAGCAGCTGCAGCAACAAACTCCCCAGCAGCTGCAACAACAAACTCCCCAGCAGCTGCAGCAACAAACTCCCCAGCAGCTGCAGCAACAAACTCCCCAGCAGCTGCAGCAACAAACTCCCCAGCAGCTGCAGCAACAAACTCCCCAGCAGCTGCAGCAACAAACTCCCCAGCAGCTGCAGCAACAAACTCCCCAGCAGCTGCAGCAACAAACTCCCCAGCAGCTGCAGCAACAAACTCCCCAGCAGCTGCAGCAACAAACTCCCCAGCAGCTGCAGCAACAAACTCCCCAGCAGCTGCAGCAACAAACTCCCCAGCAGCTGCAGCAACAAACTCCCCAGCAGCTGCAGCAACAAACTCCCCAGCAGCTGCAGCAACAGCTGTCTGTTCACTTATAAAATATTGATTCTATACAATAAATAAATAAAGTCCTCCAGACCGTATTTCGGCTACGGATCTCAACGGAGACTAGTCTTCGGCGCGGGAGATATTATAGTGTAGGCGTGTGCGCGCAGACGACACAGGTGCACTCCCTCTTCTCTCACTCTCATAGTCCGATGGGACGGCAATACAATAGTGTGTATAAAAGACACAAAACATTATAATTAAATTAATTGCCATAATTGTCATCCACGCCCAGATACCAACAAATACAGTGAAAACTGTACTCAACCAAAAATTTAAAATAAAAGTCCCGAGGCATAAAGGGCATAAAAAAAAACCAAAAAAAAGGCATAAAGGGCGGGACAGATTACATATGCAATGCTGGATTATGTTGATTATGGTCATTGCAATGTTTAATGCAGCCGCTAGTGCCTATACAGAATGTCCGAACAGAGAAACCCAAAAATATTATTAAAATGAAATATTGAACTCCACGTAACACCCAACACCCCACATGGTGTACAGACATACAAGAGCAATACTATACTTGTTAAATAGTGTTCTCTCAATGTTCCGGGCAGCATTCTGTAATGAATGAGCCGTCATTGGTCTGCGACGAGAATGCCTGGCGTCATACCTCCGTGGTCCCGAGTTCGGTTCCGGGGGCGTCATTAATATTGCAAGGTGTGTCATTTCCCTGCACCTCGTCACTTCCACTTAGTCCGTAAAGACTTCGCAGTACACTAGCTATTCCTACAATAACTCGTTTGATATTTATATCGACGTCGCCGCCGCTCGTCTACCCCGGTCTGGGCACTGTGTGAAGTGTTCCTTAAAAGGTGAATGTTACAACACGTAGCAGCGTAGCACGTACGAGTAGTTGGGCTAGCTAGTTAGTCCTCAATTTCGTTCCGGAAAATAACCGTAATCACTGACGAAGCTTGCCGAGTTGGTAAACTGAAGCAAAAAGGGGTTAGTCAACCCCCTTTCTGAAGCTGTCGCGAAGCGATTGAAGAAAAATAAACAATAGGTTCTATTTACTTACCACAGTTGCCAAATTGCGTTGTCTCAATTTATAACGACACTAGCTGTGCCCGCGACTTCGTTCGCGTGCACGACGGAAAAGTTTTTTGCGTGGAACCCTAATAATTTTATAAAATAAAAGTAGCCTATGTTACTCCTTATTACATCAGCTATCTGCCAGTGAAAGTCCCGTCAAAATCGGTCCAGCCGTTTCAGAGATTAGCTTGAACAAACAGACAAAAATTGTAATTTTGGTATAAGTACCGTATATATGTCGCAGGGATATGATGAAAACAGGGAATTGATCAAATCTCTAAGCGATTTCATCAAATCACGGAGGATGTTAAAATTACAACACGTTTTTATCATTTCCCTAAGCAAATCTGGTGATTTGACAAATCTCACTAAAAAAATCTAGTGATTTGAACAAACCCCTAAATTGATTCAGTGAAAAGATAATAAAACATGTCCAGTTCTTGTTTACGTCGCGCTCGCGCTTGCTTGTCAGTTACCGCGCCCCCTGCTCCACCCCGCACTCACCCGCGGCCGCCCGCACGTGGTCTTAGTTGGTTCTAAACACTATGGGAGAAATTGCAGGAAAATTATCTTTATTTGGAGGACAAGGATTCAAGCAGTGTTCTTGTCAAGAGTCCAAAGTACGATGCAAAACGAACAAATGTGCCTGTAAGAAAAATAATGTTCTGTGTAATTCACGTTGCCACAAATCTGCTACGTGTTTTAATAAGTGAATATTACAAATAGGCATATCATACGTTACGTTTTTCTATTTTTTAATACATTTTTGTTTCTCTTTTTCAAATAATTATGTTCTAGTTGTGATTTTTGAGATCTATATTACATTTTGTGTGCGAAGCCGGGGTGGGTTGCTAGTACAAAATAAACCTTTAAATTATCACAGAAAAGTTATTTTTGTCATTTCACTGAACCAATTTTGAGATTTGTTCAAATCACTAGATTTCTTTATTGGGATTTGTCAAATCACCAGATTTGCTTAGAGAAATGATAAAAACGTGTTATTATTTTAACATCCTCCGTGATTTGATCAAATCGCTTAGAGATTTGATCAATTCCCTGTTTTCATCATATCCCTGCGACATATACATCCATAAGCATTTAGTAAAAAGCGGTTATTTTAATATTACAAACAGACACTCCAATTTTATTTATTTGTATAGATGTATAGATAGATAGATACCCCCACCGCGGTATGGCGAGATATTAATTATAAGATATCCAGAAAAAGAAAATCAAATTGACGAGTAGATGGAATAATTCGAGATGTTAGGGAGTGATTAGCACAAATGTTTTTAAATAAATTAGAGCCGGCTGTGAGCCTTGACCTACGACAACGTCCCGCGCTCTCACCCTCGCATACTTAGAGAAGTCAGCATGTCATTTGTGATAGTTGTGATGTGACTCCATGCTGTTACACTTGTGTGAGCAACATTTGTACAATTATATTGTTACTAATTTGTAATGGGTTCGGCAATGAGGAGAGGTGCCAAGCGTCCGCGGTATGTGGACAAAGGGCTTTCAACTCATCGAGCGTTCGAGACAATCACACGAAACAACAAATTATAACAAGCATCAAAACATAGAAATTATAACAAGCATCAAAACATAGAAATTATAACAAGCATCAAAACATAGAAATGCTCACGAACGGCTTGTCGGACACCTACTCAAGAGATTCGAACTAGAACTAACTGTAGGAACTTTCCCCGCTCACTCGTCTCTATTTGATGTTTGACTTAGACTCACCAAGTGCTTTTATTTTTCTTTATAAAACAGAGTACAACTTGGGTCAACACTTGAACCAATATTTGTTGCCGGGCTCTCCAATAAAGCCAATAAACGAGATGTTTGACTAGCCTTTGTAAATTTGTAACAGAGTTATAGAGGCATGCAAAGGATGGCTTACTTGTCAATGGGAGTGCCGTCATAAAGGGTCAGAGTATCGCCAGCGCGCTCGGTGGGGCCGCACGGCCGCAGGAGACACCAGAACGGGGGCCGGCCGGCAGCCGGCGCGCTCCCACGAGCCCGCGAAATATTTACTCTATTGTTCACATTCCTTTTGAACCCAGTTTGAGAGAATTTAAGATTTGAAACAGTGTTTTAGAGGCTCACGAACTTAAAGACACGAAGAAAAGTAGCAACAAAATTTAAAACCTAAAACTTTTGCTTACTTTTATGTGATCTTATATAAAAACAATTTAGACCCCTCCCACCCCCACGTAAGAAAAATAAGACTTGTTTGGACTCGCTCCCCCCTTAAATATCTTCTTCTTCTTCTATATATCTTATCTTATTCTTATATGTTACATATAATAAATCTGTAGACGAGGCGTTTCTGTACATTGAAAATACTTCTTTCCAAAAAAAATTGTTGAGGTGTTAAAGGATAACCAACAGATGCCATTTCATAAATGTTTTGAATTTTTGTCTGCTTGTCTGTTTGGATGTGAGAGATTTTACTTTGAACAGGGAGTACGTAAAAAGTAACAAACCAATGTGGTTAATTTTTATACTCAAATATAGTGCAGAGTTTTATTAGTTTTTGTTTCATCACAATCGCTTAACTCTATCAAAAGATATAATCAATTTAAAGTATTCTAGAATAACTTTTCATTACGTATTGTGGAAACACGTAACGACATCTATCGGCGAGATATAGAACTAACGAAATAATATATCACGATATGTTTTCGTTACTACTATATCGCGCCATTTATATTATAGCATTTTCACTTCTCATGCACTAAAAGTTCGTCTTTATGTTGTGCTTAGGCGACATAAAGTCGCTTCTTATGTTCTAGTGCATAAGTATTTTTTTTTTCTAAAACTAAGATAATCAGGCCCAACAGCCACACACGCACAATAAAACCGCATTAAAGTCGTTATTTTATTTCATTTGCTTTAATTTATATCACTTCCGTGTTTTCTATCGTTAATTTAATAAAACCAGGTAAAATAGTTGTCATTTATTATTTAAAAACGCAAAGAAACATTTTTATGACTTGACAGTATGAAGTAGGTACCCAAGTCGAATGACACAATCATGTTGAAAATTATAAAAAAAAACTGGCGGGAATTACTTAGCTATTCTCTTCTTAAATTTTGCAACATTTTTGAACAGTGAAAATACTGTTATATACTTTATGCCTGTTTCATTTTCTCACAATCGAAGTGAAAAGCAGAGTGTTTAACTCGGGCATAAACGAGCCATTTCACCCCTCGACTTAACGTCTCGCGCTAACATGGCTTCTTTTATGCACTAGTTGTACAATCTACTATTTCACTTCTCATGCTTTAAAAGTTCGTCTTTATGTTGTGCGTAGGCGACATAAATTCGCTTTTTATGTTCTAGTGCATAAAGTATTTTTTTTTCTAAGACTAAGTAAATCAGGCCCAACAGCCACATGCACAATAAAACTTCGCAGATTAAAGTGAAAAGAACTTTAATTGAATTTTCTATGAATGTTTTTAATGAATAAAGTAATTTATAAAACACCAATCACACTGTTATGAAATATTTATTTATTCGAATTATCGCTCAGTATACACCGAAGTGGATACTGAGCGATAATTTAGAATTTCCGACTCGGCAATAAATGGAAATGGTTAATTTCAGCTGGTATTAGTTACTGATGATGTAATTGATGCATCATGGTAAGCCGAGCCTACAGCACTTGATGTTGTAATACTATAGAACGGTTATAAATATTACGTTCAATTAATCGACATACACCGAAATTGAGAAATTGGAGGTGGTCGAGTTAACTGTTCTGTCGAGTCTCGCGTGAGTTGCTTTTATATTTAACTAGCTAACCCGGCGAATTTCGTACCGCCGAATTTCGTATCTTCATCATTTTTTTTTTTTGTGAATTTTTGCCGGTTTTTAATAGTTATGCTGCTATTCAGGGCGGAGACAAATCCAACAAATCAAAGATCATAAAAACCAGTCCAGTCGTTCTTGAGTTATAAATGGTGTAAGTAACTAACCCGACTTTGTTTTATTCATATAGATAGATGTCCAGATGGGCAATCAAATTATTCTCGTAATTTTAAGAACGTTCACAGATTGTCTCAGTCTCAGTCTGTCAAAAATACCTTTAAGTTCCAGCCCTACATTTTCAATAAGTTTTTGACATTTGTTTTTCGCCGAGATGAGACTGCGACTAGATTTTGAACGTTTTAAATTACGAAAATTGACCTTCAGGTGTTAGCACAAAGGTGTTAAAGGAAGCCGTCGCACCGTCGGCTCCGATATCATTTTATAACAAATGCCGTGAAGTGATTTTGTATAAGGTAGGGTGACGCGGCCCATGTGGGCGGGGCGGGGCAGCGCGGGGTGGCGCAGACGGCGGGGCAGCGCGAGCGACGCCGCGCCGCCGCGCCGGCGACCAGCGCGAGACGCCGCGTCGCCACGGACACAGCCTACGTATTAGCAACACTGCTGAGGACCGCGGGAGAGTGACAAGGGTACTCTCGTGGTTCGGCCACACAGGAAATACGACAGAGCGTATATACGGGGCTTTAGGCACACTGGGTAAGTACACTAAGGGGCTACCGATGACAAACTTGTTGTGCGACCAAATCTGTATATTTATTTAGTGGACCAACCCACACTCTATGAAGATTGAGCAAATTCTGCGATTTTTTGCGCGCATAATGAGTCAAGCGACTATCTTTCCGCGATGCATTGGTTTGTCCACCAGTAGGAAAACTATCAGTTTCGCAGGCCGCCGGGCCGCCGCGCGCCGCGCCGGGCACTCCTGCGCACTAAAAGTCTGTAGCCTGCGTAGGCCTATAAGAAACTCATCTTAATGTGTGTGTCAATAAGAATAAAGCCTGTTATCTTTTTTTGTTAATTATTATCGAAACTGTTTCTTTTTCCCTCAAAAGCTCATTCAAAAGAAAAATTTGTGAATAACAATAAAGATGCGCTAGGTAGGTAAGTCGTTACTGTAGTTTCGCGAAAACTTTTAAAAGCTGGTTGCGATCGCTCTCCGCCATCAGACACTCGCTAACAGCGTTATCGATGATAGTTGAGCAGTAAGCTCACGATATACTCGTAACTCACGAGTCTGCTCGCACTATCCTGTTCTAACTTTTATTTTCAGTTTCCTAATTGTGAGAAATGGTGTCTTCAACAAGCCAACCGCCCCTAACGGTAACGGTCTGTTATTATCTTAGGTGTTATTATGATTGGCGATTCCGGGTAGTGGTTACTAATTCTGTTACCGAAGGAAAATAGATCTGTTAGCCAATTATACCCAAAATAAACTGTGAACCATTGTGACCGACAGCACACCGCGTCGCCCTGCGGCTCACAGATCCCAGCCTGTCCAATTAATACGTTCATTAGCTGAGAGCTTATTTTATGTAACATATCTAAGTATGCACACATTTAGTGTCGGTGCACCGAACACGCGCTGGGCTGGAACTGACACACGACGCGTGGAGTAAGTGTGAAACTGGCATCGAGGAGCATCGAGTTACAGCGCCCACGGCGGCGGCGACTCGCGGCGGCGGCGGTCGACACTGCCTCAGCTTACGGCCCGCGCCGCAGCAGTCCCCTGTACACACATTACACACTGAATGCGTTTGGTTTCTCTGACGTCCTCGTTCATTCGTAGTGACATGCATCAATGTGTCGCTTTTACCTAAAAGCGATAGGTACACATATCGAAATGAGGAGCGCTCTACATAGTTGGCATAATTATCGTGTGCAGTGTGAAACAGAGACTGTTTGACCGTTTGTTATAGAATAATTGCGACAATTAGCACACTTGGCATGCGCACTGATCACTGTTGATTATCCTTTGTTATTATCAGCATTATCACGCGCGGAAGAATGCTGCTACAACATTATTGCTGCTCAGTAACTGACTGCCACAACAGAAATGTTGCCAGATAATTAGTGTACAAGTATTTACTGTGTACCTCTGTTCAATTAAAGTCGATCAATGTACAATATCAATTAAAAAACTCATTTTCAAAATTAATTATTATTAATCCAGAATAGTTTAAATTACAGTTCCTTCCTTTCATAATTAAATACAACTCAAAACATTATTTGTGTTGAAGTGTGTCGCCATCAGTTCTACATTTGGGGGATCTGAAACATTTACTAAGTACAATAAATGTCACACACAGTGTGTACAGTGGCGGTCTCGACATCGACAGTGAACACAATCGTATCTTTGTGAGATGTGGTTGAATAGAGTGGAATCAATGTTTGTTGAAATTGTAGTAAGTATTACAACAGAAAATGTGATTTTTACTTTCAAAGTAGGTACTTACTACCGCCTCGCGAGGCCACGCCCGTGTGCAGGAGAGTACCGCAAGAGAGGCGAATGGTGCGAGGCATTACTCCCACGTCGTACGCCTCAGGTATTTAATTCCGCTACAGAGAATGTTACAAGAGGAAAATTGAACATGAAGTTATTTCGATAACATTATTATGATCCTCGCTATTCCAAGTGAGATGCTAGTTGCATATTAACTATGCAGATTATAGGTTCAGTTTGCCGCGAGCGTCGGTCTCACAGCGCTAACCTGACTGGCGCCTTGCGCGCCCTCTCGCCCAGCTGTGGACAGCTTCGGCTCCTGAACTGTGCCGCGTCCCAAGCCAGACATGATTACATTAAACGTTGGTAGTTTAGCAAATGATCCGTGAAGTGAACTTAGTTAGATTGCAAGCTTTTGGAATGTTTCAAGTTTGTGAGGATTACGACTATGTCCAGTAGGTACCTACTTAGGTGTAGGATGTTATTTGTGTAAGTATCTTCTGATTTCTCATAAACTTGTTAACTTCGGAAGTGTCGTAAGTAGCAGTAATTAGTACGACGTTCAAATTACTAAGCTAGTTTAAGGTGGTACCTCTCACGCCGTACATCTTGATCAGTTTAGTTTACGAGCGTCTTGGGGAGCTACCGTGTACCATGTCATACACATAACACATAATCAGCCTATATTGTTCCCACTGCTGGGACACAGGTCTCCTCTCTGTGAGAGGGACCATTTCATAATTAAGCTGTAATTGAAGAGCATGGTGACGACGGTCGCACCGCGCGCTAACTTTAAACTTAGCTATCAATTGAAGAGCATGGTGACGACGGTCGCACCGCGCGCTAACTTTAAACTTAGCTATCAATTGAAGAGCATGGTGACGACGGTCGCACCGCGCGCTAACTTTAAACTTAGCTATCAATTGAAGAGCATGGTGACGACGGTCGCACCGCGCGCTAACTTTAAACTTAGCTATCAATTGAAGAGCATGGTGACGACGGTCGCACCGCGCGCTAACTTTAAACTTAGCTATCAATTGAAGAGCATGGTGACGACGGTCGCACCGCGCGCTAACTTTAAACTTAGCTATCAATTGAAGAGCATGGTGACGACGGTCGCACCGCGCGCTAACTTTAAACTTAGCTATCAATTGAAGAGCATGGTGACGACGGTCGCACCGCGCGCTAACTTTAAACTTAGCTATCAATTGAAGAGCATGGTGACGACGGTCGCACCGCGCGCTAACTTTAAACTTAGCTATCAATTGCTC
Source organism: Hydraecia micacea (assembly GCA_914767645.1). Taxonomy (NCBI): domain Eukaryota; kingdom Metazoa; phylum Arthropoda; class Insecta; order Lepidoptera; family Noctuidae; genus Hydraecia; species Hydraecia micacea. The sequence goes on from OU611774.1 coordinate 426,527, forward strand.
GGAGCACACTCGAGTCTTGTTGCAGGTCACACTATACGTCCTCAAAAGAATACGTCACCCTGTATACTTCAGCATTTACTTAATTATGTATCATTAATATTGTTTACCAGTTACAGAACTGAACCACATACCTAATTATTTATGGACCTATAATATGTATAGTAGGAGTTGAATGGCGTGCAATAGGAGAGGCCTATGTCCAGCAGTGGACTGCTATAGGCTGATGATGATGATGATTAGACTGATTAGGTAATTAATTTTTACTTTAATAAAAATTGCATGAAATCATCGTACAAATAAGAAACATTAAAAGAACAAACAAAAATAGATTTGATAAGCTTAATAGAACATTGCGGACCGTCACCGTGAACTTGGAAAGCAAAACAGAGATTATATAAATATGACGTCATGCTACGTAACGTGACGATGTCCGGCCGCCGCCGCCGCCGCCGCCGCCGCCGACGAACAACTTCGAACGAGTCGCTTCGGGTAACAAAAACTTGGGCTCTTATTCAATGTGGCAGTCGCGCGCCGTACCTATACATTACTTTTAATTGTATAATTTATTAAATTTGTTAGTTTTATGTTCATTCATGTGTTCAAAGTGCGACGTAATGCTTAGGTAAAACAAACCTACCTAGCCTAGCTATTCACAACCATTCGGCACGCAAGCTCTCGAATGGAAAATTACACATTTTCCGTTAACTGTTCCCCTGTTCCCCTATGCCCCTAGTCCCCGACAGCAAATAATAGCTGTAGCCGTCGGAAGAATAGCAGTCGTCTATTTGCTCCCAACTGACAACATTTTTGGGTTTTGGATTAGTGAACAGCGTTTAAAGGACTCCTTCGATAACATTGATTGATGTTCGATTCGAAAGGAACGCTTCCACATCAATCAATGTTCTCGAAGGAGTTCTATTAGAATTAACGCCAAAATTATAAGCATTATAAACTATAGCAAGCCGCATGAGTAAGTACTTCAAATTACTGCAAATTAATTTAAAACACCACTTAATACATACTTAGTGAAAATGAATTTCTGAAACTTGCTTAATTGTATGTACTGTGTTAATGTTCACAACGAGGCGCAGGCGACTTTCGAGCTCATCCTGAGAGCGCGCGGGTCTAGTCTGCAGACGAGTGCCGACCGCCCGAAAGACCTGAATTTTGTCCAAAAACTCAATCGCATAAGAGTCGCTGAAGACATGCAGGTCGACTTCGCTGAAAAGATTGGTTTTCAGTTTTCTACTTTTCTGTTCAAGTGAGTCGGAACCGGTTGCCGCATATAGTTCACGGTGAGTCGAAACTGTCGGCGAAGATGTCCTCAGTGAGTCGGGGTGGCGCTGCGTTATGCTCCAGTGCGTCGGATGTAGTATAGCGCCGGGTTGAGGCTTACTGTTGGCGTCGACCAGGAGAGGGTTTTAAGGGCTCTGCTTGTGGACCGGCCGAAAGTGCAGTGTGCTGTGCCGAGGTTGCTGATGAGGCTGAGGGTGATGACCAGGTATGCGCACACGTTGTATGCTGGTGGTCAGGATACCCGTTGAAGCCGTGGATGCTGGCTGGCTCGGTGACTCGCCGCTAAAGCTTGCGGGAGTGATGATGATGACGTTTGGGGTTGAAACACTGGGGCCTTGGGGTCCGTGTGCTCATCGAATATTCGGGACATCGCCGAGCGGTTGTTTGACTCTACGCGTGACCAGAGGGCTGGCCTATTTTTTAGCCCAACGTGGTAATGCTGCCAGCCTTTTGGGCACTTATCCCATTGACAGCGATGCGGACGAATTTTTTTATGCCCAATGAGCTCCTGCCTTTTTCCTTTTTTTATTATATACTTGTATATAATATGTACATATTTTAGTGTTCAATTGTAAAATAGGTTAAGTATGTTAGAAATAAATAAAGCTATTATTTGTTATGAACAATGATACTAGGCGCCAGCGTCACACACTTTCACAGAAAGATACTTCTGCAACACTCGCTGCTCATACGTTAGCCGGTTAGCAAAGATAAATATATAGTGAAACAACTCGATATAATCTTACAACCGTGTATTGAGATCATTTTAGTTTAAAAACATATTTGACCTAGTTAATCGCCGGAGACTTCAGGATTCGCCGCACAACTAACAACGCCATCTACCGGCACAGAGGTTAACAATTTTGCTTTAACAGTTATGACTCATTTTTATTTAGTTTACTGCTCAGTTTTTACTGCCTTGCATTTTGTAATTTTCATATTTTCCAAAACTATAAAGAACTGCCGCTTTAAGTCTTTACGCGCGCGCGCTGCGCTTTAGTAGGTACTCGGTATAGTTAATCGTTAGCGATCCAAGTCAATTGCCTAGCTGTTTGATTGAATGGCTGAATATCATTCAGGCCGCTAGTTGAACGGCGCCGTTTAGTTAAAAGTCTAGACAGTTAACTGAAAGAATGATTAAGCTAGTTGGCTGCGACATATCCAAAGTGGGCGGGTGCACATGGGGTATATTACCATGATTCAATGAGCCCAACTGTGACTATGTCAATGTCAGAGTAAGGTCTGTGTACCTAATTATATTTTATTAAATAAATCATATTGCAATTAGCATAATATGATGCTTATGTGGGCGTTTTTCAAATTTGTTGACCATTGCCAAAACATAATGTCCACTGACTTATCAATTAACTTATTAAATAATTATTAGTCAAAATATCATGTTTAAAATGGCAATCGATAGCACATTTCAAGAAAAGTAAATTAAAACAGAAAAATAATTTAAAATATACACTCAATTTAAAAAAAAAAATAATATGTACTTAATGCTACCCCAATTTCACGATTTCCCATGCATACTTTCCTAACTTTGAAGCAAATATTCACATCATACTCATATTAAAATCACTAGGCTCGTGGTAAAACAATATGACATTATGTTTTTTGTCTTTTAACTGGTTGTTATATCAAAATAATAAAATTATATAATAAAAGTGTTACTAACTGGAACTACAGTGCTCTATACAAACTCATTTTTTGGCTCAACTACTTGTTCAATTACAAAACAATTGGTATTTTCAAAAAGCTCATTTAATAAGCTATCCAAAAATTAAAAATAAAATACAAAATTATTAAAAAAAAAAATAGCGTTCCGGTTAGTAGGTAACGGTCAACAAATTTGAAAAACGCCCATGTACAGACGCCAGCACATCAACCTACACCTAACTGTAAAATTTTCCCAATCAACATTGAACCTTATGCTTTAGCAATAAAGTTGAAAATCTATTACAGAAATCTGACAGATTGTAGTAGGTTGATGTGCTGGCGTCTGTACATCACATAAACATGACCTGTCGTAATGAAGCATCGATTGCGATCGACACGTGCGCTACGTGCCGACATTCATAGATAGGCAACGTATCTAACACTCTGCCCATTTAACTATGCCTGTTTCACTATCAAGTCAGAGCCTTGTGAAAGCTGGACACAAACACCTCGAATCGTTGACAGTGTTGGTAAGACACCGCTAGATGATGTCACGTCAACATCAGCACCTGTTACCCACACGTGTTGGTACGCAGTGGCTCCAGTCCCTGTACTGCAGCACAGTACATTAGGAACACAGCGGCCAGCAGATAGGACACAAGTCACACTAGTGCAGCGAGCGACTGAGTGGACCGAGCCCGAGCAGCCCGTCGTCGCGATGCCAACCATAGGCCTACCGCAAAAAAACAAGCTCTGTTTATTGTTGCCAAGCTACAATGCGTGTCAGAAATAACCGGACAACGGTGACGTACAGTTGGAGCCAACGTTGGTGCCAAATCACATGATTCACATTTCAGGCAGGTCACGAGCGACACCCACATATACACACATTTGTGTGAATATGTATTACATTTGTGTGAACCACAACTATTGACCAGACTTAATATAAAATTAAATAGAAAATCACGTCAACGTTGAGCCAAGCAAGAGTTCTACAGTCTCCAGTTTCACTAGCATCATAGGTAATACGGGCTGGTGTCCGCAACTCCACGTCAATGCGCGTATAAAGTAAACATGAAAAGGCCGAAACATGGGAAAGTGTTCACAGTACATTTTTCTTTGAAAGCGGTAATGTTGTTGAGCAGACGCGCCTCGGACGGCTGGCCGCGTCGGTAGAGGCGGCACGCGCCGGCGCCGCAGACACTAGCGGTTTAATTGGTGCGATACATCATTAACTGGCAGTTAATGTGGCCGCGAGCCGCTCGGAAGTGCGCGCTGCCAGCGGCGCGGGCGCAGGCCGCGTGTGACGCGCCTCGCGCCGCTATCATCAAACTATAATGTTGGTCGAAAACACTTCGATGTGTGTCAGTTATTCACATTCTCTATTTTTGTGAGCTATTTGTGTTTTATATTCATTTGTATTGGTGGTTTTTTTTATTTCATTGGGATTGTTTGGTGCCGCGGGCGGGGCGAACGGTGCGGGCGGCGGCGCGCGGCGGTGCGGCGGTGAGGCGGTGCGGTGGTGCGGGAACGCGCGCGGCCGCTTTCAATGCGACACAAGAGTCACGCGGGGAGGAGACTATTAATCTTCCGCGAAGATAACGACACGACTCACGAATGTGTACACTAATCACAAATAAACTGAATCACATCAGTTCTACAGCAGAACAAATGTTCAATGAAGTAATTAATGTCGGATGCTATAACACGCGGGCGGCGGCGGCGGTCCCGTTCACGAATATTGTTCATTAAACAATTAAATACTCGTGACACCATTCAGTTCGTTATATGAATGGAAATCTCATCGACATAACTAATTGCTCTGTGAAAATTATAGTAAGTATGCAATCAAATATACATTGAACTAATATTATAAATGAGGAACTGTGACAAAGTTCGCGAAGCCCGGTCTGCGCAGGCGCTATTATCAGAAAGCAACGTTTTGTACAAATTAGGTCATTCATCTATTAAGTATAAGTATCTTGTGGTTCTGTTAAGGCACTCAGACAAAACAATAAAGATATTGCATCAGAAATAAGACAACATAAATTGTTTAACTAAATGTGAAATTCGTTGTCGTGGTCATAACAGCGTTGTGTCTGAGTGAGACAATGTACAATACATAATAATGCCCCACGAACAGTCGGTCGTAGCTGCTAGAGTCTGTCTGAACATTTACCCCATAATAATAAACGTGGAGTGAAGCTATTCTAAACTTAACATCAAGAATGTTTGGTTAGTCTTAAGAATATACTGGTTGTTACTTTACTCCGCGTGTATGCGCTGGAGCAGCAGCGCGGGGTTCTGTTTCCGAGCGGTGATCACCCGACCAGCCAGGTGGGTCCATCGCCGTGCTCTTTGCACTCTACGAGTCATGTGTTGGAAGTCGCGCTATTGCGTCAATGGAAACTCGTTAAAACCGTGGCACGACCTTTTGCTATTGAATTGATTAAATTAGCGATAACACGCCGGCCACGTTCGATATGCTATCAACATCTCGCAGACAAGTGACCCCTAACGCATAGGCGCAGATTCTCTATCATAATACTGTACATTTTATGTTAAATAACGTGATCATAAAAACATTAATTAAGTCGTAAAAATGATTGGCTTCAGTAATAGCAAAGCACTCAATCTGTACGCTACTTATAAGTGAATTAATCAAAAAGCTAACCATTACGATTTCTTAAAATAGATGATCACAATAGTCCGGTGAAGCAAGCAGTAGCACGACGAGCTGTGCGAAGTAGCGCGATATAACGCGTTGTGGTGCGGAGTATCGCGATATGGTGCGATGTGGCGCGGAGTATCGCGATGTGGCGCGGAGTATCGCGATATGGTGCGATGTGGCGCAGAATATAGCGATGTGGAGCGATTTGGCGTGGAGTATCGAGATATATTGCGGAATAGCGTGACCTTGAAGAATTACTTCGCAGCGTGACAACACGATATGTTTTCAAATTAGCGCGCACGCCGCCACGCGTATTGTTGCGCGCTGATTCTGTGGCGGTGCACGAGCGTGCGCGGCTCGTTTGTAATGTTCACATTCCTTGTTTGCCCAAACCTTTATCCAGCATTACAACAAGCCACTCGCTCACCGTTTGTTTGTGACAGTTACTTACATTCTACTCCTGTTGCAGTAATCAATAAGTTTTACACAACGTTTCAGTTCATTCGGTCACTGGCGCTTGGATTTTTGTCTGGTTCTTTCAATGGATAAGAATGTTAAATTAAGAATGTGACATTGTGCACAAGTATAATAACTCCACATTGTGCTCAAGTTTAATACCTAACTCCAAACAGTCCCGTGAACTGCTTCCCGATAGCGATTCCCACTTCCGAAAGGGTGTCAAAGGTTTCCGAAGATAAAACGAATATTGTTCAGCCTTAATGTTACCTACTTATATAGATACGTTTAATAACAATACGCGTTTATTTATAAAAGCCCTCGAATCAGAAACTCTAAAACCTTGACATAGCTGCATACCTAAATAAACCTGAAGGTTAAAAATACTAAGTAACTAGTGCGAAAATGCCTCTGACATTTCAACTCTGTTCTAGCTTTAGGTAGACTTTTCGTGAAGTGAATATTTTTTAAATTCTGCTAATACTTTTCTCTGTTGTTTGTCTTAGGCACTGCAGACCTTTTAAATGTTCAACGAATTGGCTCGAATTGTTGAGCTCGTTAGCATCACTAGTATCCTGACTACATTATCTAAGCTTAATTACATTAACCGCGGCAAAACCACCATTACAGTATCGACAACAAGTTGTATAGTGTAGCTGGGGCTAAAGTACGACGTCTGTGAAGTGGAGTGGAGCGAGCAGTTGACAGTCCTCGTACAGTTGTAGACAACTATTCAGCTTCAGCCGCCTCATGCAGCGCTCATGGCGCTTCAAGCGCTACGGTGAATCGCCTGCATATCTACTTCGAATTTCTTCATAACTTTCAACTGAAAACAGTTGTGAATATTATTTCACTGTTAGCGCCGTGAGACTTACAGATTGTCCAAATAGTTTTGTTTGTACTTACTAGCAGGACATCTAACGCCGAAGTAAGTAGCTGTTTATTACAAATGCTATTTTGAATTAAAAAATTTACCTAACAGTATTTGTACCTGCTTCATCTTACGTACTCTCATTATTTATAATTATATAGGTACACAGGTACATAAGCCCACGTCTTCTTTCCATGGCGGTAGGCAGACACTACAGATCGCCATCTGCCACGATCCTTACATACTCCTTTTATTCAACTGTCACGGAGCAAAAACGTTTAGCAATTTTCAAACAAATTCCTTCCCCACATGCGCCGCTGTGTGGGGAAGTATGTCATCTGTCTAGCCTTTTCCTAACTATTTTGGGGTCGGCTTCCAGTCTAACTGGATGCAGCTGAATAACAATATTTTATTTTATTTTTATTTTATTGTGTTTGGGTGGCTTACAGCTATCAAATACAGAAGTAGTAGTGAGGTGATTGACGACAAGCTATTTACAAGCCTCCACAGTTAGCAATAGAGTATTGTTGTACACATTTTCAAATTGACTAACTATTCATTACTTAACTAACACTAAGTATAACATTATTACTTAACTAGTAAAATAAGTACCTGTAGGCAGATGGGCATTTTCACTTTTAAGTGTACCCTAAAAAAATAAAAGTGACTGAAAATAAATGGACATTGTAGTGAAAATAGTGGTCAGTTTTGTGACGTGTATTTTCAGCCAAATGTGTTTTAAACCTGTATTATTGGAGTTTAAATTGTGCAAATTTGATTTTTGTGACGAGAGAAACTATACACTATTGTTGCACCAACACTTTTAAATGTATTCGTAGTACTATTTTAGTAATTTTGGCAAATTCAATGTTGGTAAAGGGAGGGACATGCCAGAAACAGTTACTCTGAATATTTAAAATACTCATAAATTAATAATTCAAACGTATTTTACCAGGATTGCAGATGGATTCGTCAATTGAATATATATTTTACCGTTTTATTCCAAAAATTAGACAATATGTCCACTATTTATCAAGCTATAAAATTTTGAATAAGTGGGACATCCTCAAAATGGCGGGTACACTTAAAAGTGAAAATGCCCAGACGCATGCGCAGCCGCCATTAGAGTGTATCAGAAACAATATTATACTGTTTGGATAAAACAGTAGTGATGGACGCTCAGCTGCTTGCAAACAAATCAATTGAAGGGTGTTTATTCTTAACAATTTGATTAAAAGCTTTGACTGAGCGAATCATATAAGAATTGCTACGGTAAATTGTGCGAGCGTAAGGAGCATGAAGTAGATTTCTCAAACGAGAATGCCGAGGTGGAACATTCAGAGACAGCTTAGAAACAAGTTCAGGACACTCAACCCTTGATTGTGCTATTTTATATAGAGCGACCACCTATCTGACCTCCACAACCCAGTTACTGGGTAATACGATACCGCTTGGTAAGACTGGTTGACAGACTGTCGGGTTTCTGACTACCCGTACTAACTGTCAAAGATCCATGAATGAAAGCCGGGACCAATGGCTTAACGTGGTTTCCGAGGCACGGAGGGGTCTCGGTATGTAATGATGGTCACCCATCCACAGACCAACCGCGGCACGCGTAGCATAACCTGATCGATCGACCTGTGCGGCTGTTATTATTTCGCCACGAGCCCCTTGTGTGGGGAAGTATGTAACTTCCGCAATAACGTAAGTAGTCAGAAAACTAATAAACAAGTGCGAGTCGGGCTCGCACACCGAGGGTTCCGTGTAGGTATGTACGAGTAAATAGTTTTAAATCACGGATTTTTTTTGTACTACTAACTACTAATTTACGGTATTCGGGTTTTTTCCTTTACTTGTGCTACACGGCATTGCTTCTTGCCAAATTTCATGATTCTAGGTCAACGGGAAGTACCCTATAGGTTTCGATTCCTTTATGAGTGTCAAAATATGCGGCATAAACGGAAAATAAACACCCGTATATTTTGATTGCGTTGACTTAGAAGTTTGATTTCTGAAGCAATGGCATCAAGGGATTGCAGCCCTGAGTATTTGATATTAATTTCAACTTGATAACTCCATGCGTTCCTGAGAAAAAGGGTCTTGACAGACGGACAGACAGAAGAACAACGAAGTGATCTTATAAGGGTTCCGTTTTTCCTTTTGAGGTTCGGAATCCTAAAAATAACTTTAACGTCATTAATATCTTAATTCCAGAAAGCAAGCAACAAACAAGAGCAAAGCGGGAGCTATCAAAACAAATCGAGTTAAAAGCTTTGCTGGTTGTGGTTCAGTTTGTTGGTTCTACTCACTTATACACCACAACACCACGCGGGCACGGTGCCGCGCGGCACCTTCCCCAGTGGAGACGCAAGGTCCAGTCCCTCTCACCAAGAGGAGGCCTCGTGTCCCTCTCACCAAGAGGAGGCCTGTGTCCCAGCAGTGAGAACATTAAAGGCTGACAATGCTATAAGATTATGATTATGCGTCGCATACATACTAAGAAGCTTCAGTGGCTTGTCATTTCTTACAGTCGTATTTAGAATTTTGTTGTATTCCCCTATTTGTAATGTTCGTGTCAGGGACTCAGGTCACGATCCCGGAGTTTGTTTACTACAGCGCAGAGGATGTAGGCACGAGGAGTAGGTCGCACTTAGGTAATGAGTCACCTGGTGGACTGCGCCCGGAGCGCGGCGCGGCCGGGCCCGCTTGCCGCGCTCGACAAGTTTAACGTCGTTTTAACTGAGTTATCTACACTTTTAATAAAGTACATTTGAACATCAATCATTTGCGAAGCCGTATAATTTCCGCCAATCATAAAAGCGCAACTCGTATCTTTACGATCACGCCAGCTAATCCGAGTACAGCGAGTATGTGCAACTCTACGAATCAGAAATAGAATCTAAGAACGCTATAAGTAATAATGGATACCGGTTGCTAGCGAGACTTCACGTACACACGGTATGTTAGCGAGACTTCACGTACACACGGTATGTTAGCGAGACTTCCAGGTACACACGGTATGTTAGCGAGACTTCACGTACACACGGTATGTTAGCGAGACTTCCACGTACACACGGTATGTTAGCGAGACTTCACGTACACACGGTATGTTAGCGAGACTTCACGTACACACGGTATGTTAGCGAGACTTCACGTACACACGGTATGTTAGCGAGACTTCACGTACACACGGTATGTCTCCCACACAATGTGAGCTAGTCAAATAAATAGATTTATTCATTGAAAATGCGGAAAGTTTTAGATCCACGTTTATTTCCACATCATTTTTACAAGATACTTATAGCGTGACAGTCTGAAGTTATCCCACGGGAAGGTACGGTGGAAATCCTCATGGACTTCCTCCGTCGTGGGGGGGGGACAGAGGGGCATGCCGGACTCTTACCGGCTAAAACCACCGCGGTGTTCCACCTCTACCTATGGCCGGGGGTGCGGGATTCGCATAAGCATTCACCGCTCCCACGGGAAGGTACTCCTACCTGGATAAAAAGAATCCTACGCCAGGTCATAGTCAACGTGTGCGCGTTGTTCTCTCAGCCGTCGAGACGTGGTAAAGTAACAAACAGATAGAGTTACTTTCGCAATTATAAAATGAGTAAGTATGGATGTTGAGGACGCGTCCCGCGGCGCGGGTGGCTCGCGACGCGGCGCGGCGACGGCAGTCACTAACAACAGTAGCGTCACCTGGAGCTGCACACGTTATGTCGACGACGCGGTGCAAAATAAAAGGGTAACAGAAAACTTTCAATGGTTATTATTTTAAAACTCCAGCTGTCAGCGTCGCTAAAAATGTTTATTTTTATTATAAGGCCAGCGCGTCGTTCACAACACGCAGCGCGCGCGTGCCTGCGCGCGCGCCTCTACAGGCTACACATCGTCCACACAGTGTTTACGCGCTTTGCCTAAATTTTATGAGTTCATTCACGCGTACGACGACATTAAACGATTTATTACCAAATGTTTATTAATTAGCTTAATAATGTTATTAATTATATTTATGACGTTTCACGTGTCTTGTACAATTGAAGGTAAGATTAGTACCTATATTACAAAATTTTTTTACTTCCGAAATTAGAGTTATTTTTCACTTTGTAGTGTATTTTTTGGAAGTCGGCTGTTTATTTTTTTAAGTTTGTATTTTTCACTTTTAGTTTGTACCATAGATATTACATTCTATGGGTTGTATGTAAACTAAGTGGCAAAAATACGTAAGTAGATATTATTGAAGCTAACTCAAAAACTTCCCAAGCAACGTTAATACAATTTATATGGGACCAGTAGGTCCCATACCATTTATATGGGACCAGTAGGTCCCATACCATTAAACAATTATTTTTGAAATCGATTTACAATTGTCGGAGATATCGCTTAACATATTTACTAAATTACAAAAAAAAACTGTCGAATTGAGAACCTCCTCCTTTGAAATCGGTTAATTATGTAAAGATACGGCACTTATAGCCACAATGCATCCCATGAGAATTCCACTAAGCGACCACTGAAAGTCATAGGAAAGCAAACAACGCAATTTCGTTTACTTACTTTAATTTTTACCAGTAATTTTGATATAAAAACTAAACTACTGAACCGATTTTGATGTAATTTATATGGGACCAATCTGAAAGTATAAACCATTTTGCAAATCGGCTTATAAATAACGAGGTAACAAACATACAAAAATACAACCGAATTGAGAACCTCGTCCTTTTTTTGAGGTCGGTTATAACGACTAACTTTATTACTATACAGCAGTAAGACAGTCGTTGCTGGTATGGCGGTGCAGCGCGGCAGCGGTGCGCTGAGCTCTGCGCAATGTGCATACAGCAGTAAGACAGTCGTTGCTGGTCTGGCGGTGCAGCGCGGCAGCGGTGCGCTGAGCTCTGGTCTGGCGGTGCAGCGCGGCAGCGGTGCGCTGAGCTCTGCGCAATGTGCATACTGGTCTGGCGGTGCAGCGCGGCAGCGGTGCGCTGAGCTCTGCGCAATGTGCATACTTGCACACAGAGAGCTGCAGGAGATCGCAACGGGTCAACTATTTCAGTGCTTTGTTGACAACATACTTAAACAGCAATTGAGTTAATCATTTTAACTACTACTGTACGCACTGTAACTACTGTAAGACGTCAGGAACGTTCCCGCTCGCACGAAGAAGCGGAGCTATGTGACTAGCTGACTGCTTCACTGTAACGGAATTAGGACGATGTCACTAAATAGCAGACGCGCGAACAAGCATCATAACAACTAATGGACGTTTCCTGTAACTACATATAGAACTAGGCACACACTAATAACATACGTACTTAGTGGGTTGTGAGTGGGACAGCAACCCATCTCCAGCAGAGTTCGCAAGGCACTGCTTCGTGTCGTCACGGGAAGACCAACTGCGGCTCCCAGGTGCAGAGTGACATCCTTTTGTTCTGAACGTTATCTTATAAATTAAATACTTTTTATTTAACATTTTTTATTTGTAAAAATAGGTAAAGATAACATAAATCTTATAATTATATTGACGGTATTCGTTGTATAAAATCATACTATTTTCGCCTAAAACATGTTAATTATTGCGACCTACTTTACTAATCTACAAAAACTTATTAATGATCGTATCCAATTGCTCCTAAGTATTTAATTTTGCATGCCGACCATTGTAATTGTTCTTATTTTTAATGAGAAACCTTGTTGATTATTGTGGATTTTTTAACATTTTGGTTTAAATAATTGATTTTAACAAATTAATCATTCGACCAGCGTTGCATGGTAAGTACCATGCAACACTGGTCGGGTTTCTAGGTTTGAATAAAACGTACTTGGGCATAACATACAATCCGAGAATAGAGCAGAATATATTGTATGGTTGTTACAGGCTTACCCCCATTTAGTTTGCATAATATGGCCTCCCGCCCCATCATCTGGCATATTGTTACGATCACTGATAGACAAAAGTAAAACTATGAAGTAGCTAAGTTATACGTTTCACAAACACCGTGTGAAGTGGAGCCTAAGTCGCAAAATACACAGAAGCGATGAAAGATTCGGATACGATGCGGATGTGGATCGGATTTGTTGTCAAATAAAATGTATGAAAGAGATGCGTCGTAAATTACACAGAAAGGATGCGGCGCGGATTTATCACTTGAGAATCCGCGCCACCTCGCTTGCAGTTGCGACCGACCGCATCGTATCCGAATCTTTCATCGCTTCTGTGTATTTTGCGCCTTACATGTCTTACCGCCGAGGTCATGGGACGGTGGATTTAGTCGAAGACAACACGGGACTCATGTCCGTTACAGCTGAACTCCAGCTGGCCTCAACGTAACACTGCTCATAAAGAACAGCGGGGTATTTCCATAACACTCTTACAACAGCAGTGCTTTTCATTTTGACAGTTCAACAACATATCGCGTTATTTTCCTTATCGGACAGTTGAATTTATCAAACTTATGATGCAATAGATTCGCAATTTCCTTCGCAATCTTTCTGTTATAGATTACACGACTGCCTTCCAAGACACTAACATGCAAAGTTTGATGCTTTGTCTGTTCTTACGGTGTTCCCCAGGGAAGTATGATTGCGCCAACCCTATTCCTGGTGTACAACAATGAACTGTGCGATATCACAATTAATAGAGCCGATGTCATGATGTTTGCCGACGACACAGTTCTTTTGTTCCATGATAGGTCATGGAAGGGTCTAGAAACAGTCTGTGAAGCGGGCCTTTCCCAAGTAACTGCTTGGCTGGAAGATAGTCTGCTATCACTAAACACCTCTAAGATAAAATATCTATGTTTTAGCAAGACTAGAGCAGGAAGCCCCAAAAACTTTAAAATAAGCAGCCACACGTTTCCTTGCAATAGGAATAGCAACAACCTTTCTTGCTGCACGTGCCCCAAGCTAGACAGAGTGAAATGGCATGCATTTCACTCTGTCTGCATGACTATAACGAATCTCATTTTTGTCTATCGCGATTCTATATAATATTCTCTGTAAATTGCGAGGTCTGGCTCTTGTGCCACAGGACCTCCTAGTACAAGAGCCAGGGCTACACTGATGTTTGTGTCTTTGTCTTGAAGTGAAAATAAATAAGTAATTATAATTTGTCTCCAAACCGCTTAGGTAGGTAGGTACTTTTAATAATCGCAGTGCTCATGTAAACGTGTGTCTAAATTAAAGCCGGATCTTTCCAAACGGGTCTCGAACGAGGTAGTAGGTACCTACAATGAATTTTGATTTGGGACTTCAGGACAAGAACCTAAACTATTCATAATCATATGTAGGTAGAACAAAATGTTTAAAGAAACTTTGAGTCAGTTTTGAAGGAACCTAAAACTGCTATCTTTTCGACCATACTACAACTTTATCCGAGAATCAAACCCGAACTTTTTGGAAAAAATTACATCCTGTATGATGATTGGCTAATATTCATTATTTCAGTCAAAAGTACCAGAACTATGATTTTATAAGTACTTACAACATTTAACATACCGGATCATTTCAGTGGGCCTCATACTCGAAGGTATTTAATTTATTTTATTTTATTACAGTGCTGAAGTAAAGACAATCAGAATTTACATTCAAAGACGCAAGGTTTATAGTCAGCTGAAACCAACAGCCAAATGTGCGTTATCTCTGAAAGTTGTAATTGTTTACACAGGACAAGTGATCAGATGCGGCGACTGCAGCGAGAGAGCTGCAGCGCAGTGCTGACGAGCCCGGAGCCGTGCGTAGTACACGCGGATTATAAACTAAACGTGCAATAATGATCATATGCGGCGACTGCAGCGAGAGAGCTGCAGCGCAGTGCTGACGAGCCCGGAGCCGTGCGTAGTACACGCGGATTATAAACTAAACGTGCAATAATGATCAGATGCGGCGACTGCAGCGAGAGAGCTGCAGCGCAGTGCTGACGAGCCCGGAGCCGTGCGTAGTACACGCGGATTATAAACTAAACGTGCAATAATGCGATTGGTGATACGTCTTAGTAAAATCAATCAGTTGAGACATGGCTGGCTCGCCGCCAACATGCCACATAAAAACTACGTAGAGAACGGCCCGTCTGGATGGTTCTCGGCGTGTACCGGCCTATTTCTCTTCGGCGCTCGGCCCTCGGCATTCGGCGCGGCGCTCAGTAGAATCGTATCTAGAGTGGCATTCACAAATAGAGCGGCGGACGAACCCACATAAATGTATTCTTCCCGACGCTAGCGGTTGTAGAACTATCATTATATTGATCGCACTAACGACGCGGTAAGGACAATGTGGCTAACGACGATTTAAACTGAGCTGTCCGCGTCCCTCCGCGTCCCTCCGCGGCCCTCCGCGGCCCTCGGCATAATCCGCGGTAGCGAGACACGCACCACCATGAGCATGACTAGCCATGGACACTTCGTGAGACACGCGGCGCCGCGTTGCAGCGCGATGGTGGAAGTGATGGCGGTTGTCCAACGCTGGTCATCGAGCGGCGACTTCAGCAGCCGCCGATCAATGGCTTGCCGAACTCAACTATAAATACGCCGGAGAGACGCGAGCGCGTCCCGCGACCGGCGCGCGCGCACCACGCACATGCACCGCACGCGTCGGGGGAAACACCTCCCACATTACTGTACACTGTGCACGGGACGTACAGACTAGGGCGCCCGGGGGTGAGGGGGGAGCGCAGGGGGAGGGGTAGTGGGCCCACCACGTGCTTGCTCACTAAACCTCCACCTTAATACCAAACTCTAATAATACGCGACTCAACATTTTATTTTTAGAATTTGCCTCGTAAAGATAATATTAGTTAGTAGACTTGGCTACTTGCTACAAATATTGTTGTTCACATGGGATTCAAAAGCTGCTGTGTATAACGGGCTTCCTGATATTCAATATTGTTTACCTCAGATCAACAGAGGATTTATTTATTCTTGTTTTGTACATGGAAATAGAAAGAGCTTTTACATCTAAGTATATCGCGTTCATGGAACAAGCCTTAGAAAAGGGTCGAGCAGGGTCAACCCCCTCCCCCAATGGACAAAAACAAAAAAAATGAATATATAAAGTAAAAAATAAACTTTTATCTATATAAAACCGTAACCTAAAAAAAGAAAGAATAACGTGAACTAAAAAGAAAAAAATAAATTTAAGTGACATTTTAAAATATACTTACATTTAAAGGATGAATTTTCCAAGTGGGCATGGATGGCCAAATCCGAAACTATGAGGAATAGCGAAAAGTACTCAAAGGAGTCCCGGGGTCGATTTTGATGAAAACTAAAACTGCATCATTGGATTTTTGAAAAATCTATATTTCTAGCCAGGAATCGAACCTGTTGATTTTGAAAAAAAAAACACGGTGTATTTTTACACCATTCGATAGTGTCACTAATAAGGATCGAACTCTGGGAAGTAACGACATACGGCAAACTAAAGAAAAGAGCTCATTTTAACAAAATACTTTTTTATTTTTCTTATGTTAACCTATTAAACCTTAACTGATTTATTGTTCAAAATTATGACCATTGTTTTCAACGCATAGCTGGATTCGACGTCTCAAGGATTGTACTGCATTCAGAATTACAATATTATTGATTCCATTAGAATATTTTCCAAACATCGTAATAAAAATTTGAATTTAAAATATAATGTTGTGAAGGTGACTGCGCTACGGGTGTGTGCATCATTTCGAACAAGGTACAGGTAAGTAATGTAGGTATGAATACTTTAAAATAAGAAGCAGTTTATTAAAATCCATCAGTTTCCTTAAGTTTACCGTATGTCATTACTTCCCAGAATTTGATCCTTATTAGGGACACTATCAAATGGTGCAATAATACAGTGTGTTTTTTTTTCAAAATCAACAGGTTCGATTTCTGGCTAGAAATATTGATTTTTCAAAAATCCAATGATGCAGTTTTAGTTTTCATCAAAATCGAGCCCGGGACTTCTTTGAGTACTTTCGCTATTGCTCATAGTTTCGAATTTGGCCATCCACGCCCACTTGGAAAATTCACCCTGTATAACTTTTAAACGCTTGAGGCATTGTGTAGTAGATATACCTACGCCTCAAGCTTTTAAAAATATAAGTAAGTATGTATATTTTAAAATGTCCCTTAAATTTATTTTTAGACCACATCGTGCTCGTTACACTAAAGAGCAAAATATATTTCAACACAGACATTCTCTGTATTAGTATACATTATGTTCGTCATTTCCAAAGCAAACTATGTACGAGTGCAGAGCAAAGGATTCGGCAGGGTTGTGAAACGTCGGGCATTACGCGTTCCGGTGCTGTACCTAATGTTACCATGCTAATATATATTTTAAATATTCTGTACATTCATCTATCTCGACATAGTAAAACGCAATGAGAATTTAGGATGCAAGAGCGAGCGAAGCGAGCTCGGGACTTGGGGCACCCCGACTGGGACAGGTTAGGTTCGAGGGCTCAAGTGAGCAAGCAAAGCGAGCGAACAAGCCCCCGTCATCTCCTTCGTGTTAGGGTCCTTTAAACCCTGTAGACAGAAATAGGGGCCCCGCGAAGCGGGGCTCCGTTGACTACGTCTTATTATTATTGCTTGTAAACCATCTTAGAACCACCACGTGATCTTCCTCACCCTAAACACTCGCACTATGCACTAATCTCGTCATATTTCAAGCAGGTTATCTATTGAAATAGGGTATATTTAGTAAGGATTCATTTTAAACAGATGCTACTAAATATACCCGACTAGCGGTGTCGTGTTAAGGTACATTTAGCGGTAGTCACTCGAAAAGGTGATCTCCTAATCATACCCGACGTCGGCGGTCGGCCAGGTCCGTGACGTCACTGGCGTCCCCACAAGGTACATTTAGTAAAGACGCTTCACGTATCGTTTTCTACTCTTTAAGTCCTTTCATTTGATACCCATATTAAGGGTTAATAAAATGTAATCCGCCATCTTGGAGCGGCAACCATATTGAAATGAATACAATATTGAGTATTGCACATTGTATTGTCACCAGAAAATTTCAGCTCAATCGGATACCAAATTATGGTCGAAAAATGGTTTGCAAAATTTGGCGGACAACTTACATACGAACAGTAGGTACAAGTTAAATAATAAAAAAGCTTGTAAATAAAAAAGTAGTTAAGTAGTGATTTTATGCAACGCTTTAGTATAACAACGGTTAGAAAGCTGTCGGCATGCTTTGTTCGCGAAACATATCAAACCTAGTGTAGTGTGTGGCGCAGCTGCCTGGACACTGGCCCTCAGACTGAATGTCATGATAGCTGGTACCTGCAAGTCCACCTATACCTAATCTCCGCGGCACATTATCGCCTCGCCTGGCTCCGCTCCCGCGTGTACAGAGTCACAGACGTTCTGCCGCTGAGGTGAGTCACCGCGCCCCCCACTGAGCACGTCTCGGCTCACGCGCTCAACTTACAGAAAATCATCACTTCCGACCACCGACGTCGTTTATAACTTCACAACTCTTCACTTGCAGGTGCCGCGCTAGCCGGTGGGGTTTCTTATTTTGTTCGAGACAATCATATTGAGCTCCAATGGTTGTGCGTTGTCTGTCACTCAGTGATGAAACTTTCATTTGATATAGATTTGGGTGACAATGAAAGTCCTAACTCTAATCAAGTCAACGAAAAATGTACATATGTTAAATGTTGCTCATTACAATAGTTTGTTAATCGAACACATGCTCGGTTATCCCGAATAATATCTACAGATTGCTAATTAATCTGTACAACACAACACAGGATGGCATTATCCGTGAGTGAACACGAGCAGCACTTGTGACCGACACGGAGCATCTGATCAGCGGACAGTTCCGCGGAGTATCGCCTGGCACAACACTACTAACACTAACATAAACAGAGAGTTTGCTTCATTTGATGAAGGCTAATGGTTACTATGACCCTGATACACGTTTGTGTAGCTAGCAACTCCGAGCAGTAGCAATATGGTGTAATGGAGGGTTGTCTAATCGCAGTAGACTATTGGTGCTGACATAATGTATAGGATTTGCAGGAAATATTAAACCTCGGTCTGTTTCACAGTTTAATTCTTGAGAATATTCTGTGTAAAGCTGCGCTATGCAGACTCGGCTCGACCACGACGTAATCTGCTTACAAACCCATCGGCCGCGAGCCCGCGACCACCGTCAGCCGCCGCAGCCGAGCAGCGTGAGGCGCAATCACCAAATAAACACGAACCGATCTTGCTAACTCTGCTTTATTAAAAGCGGATCAAATCAAACATAAGTGAAGTGACTCACTCCACATGCTATCGGCTCACTCTAGTATCGTTAGAGATAACGACAGTGTTATTGTCTTACACAAATCTAAACTGCGTAACATTTTATTTTTATTCCGATAAATTTATCAGCGATTGTGCGTTGAATCCAGGTACAGTCCACCACAAATTCATTTAATTGTTTACAATCTTTTCTCCATAAAATTTATTATATCATGAATGTTCAGCCACAAAACAGATTGCACATTGGTTATTTAATTTATGCAATGTAATGGAACACAGATTGTAGACAATTAAACGAATTCATCAATTATATTTGTGGCGGACTGTACCTAGGTATATGGAGTGAACTTATCTGTACCTACTGAAAAAGCGTCAGCATTGATAATGAACCTGCGCATGAGAATATATTATTCATATCTGTTGGGTTGCGCAGCGTGGCGACTGGCTCTGTAGATGAGGTCGAGTCCAGGTGACGCGAGAGAGGCGTCTTCGTCCCACTATTGTAAGTGCCAGCCAGCCCTTGAATAGTTGCAGGAATGAGAAAACCTTTAATTAAAACTGTATTCGATGATTTCTTCAGTAAAAGCTCCATAAGTTCTACTAAGAACTTCTTATACAAACTTCACCCCCCCTCTTCCCCATTATTACCTGCTCAGTCTTACACAATCCTTCCTTACTGCACTTCTATAGCATTAAATATTCCTATCGTTTGTGTATAGTAGGAGCGAATTCTGTGAGTCAGTTAGTCAATGAAGATACGAGTATGTCTTGAAAGGTGCCTAGATCAGTCTAGACTTTTTGTTCAGAGTAGTGTAGCGAGCTAGCTCCCTACGTAAGCAGTTGTTGGCTAGTGAGTAGGGTAACGTTTTGATCAGCTCGCGATTGCCTGTAACACCCTAAGCGGTCGTATTGATTGCCCTGAGCTCCACGGACTTTTCTGCCGCCTATTTGTGCCCGACAAATACCTTGGGCACCGTCAAAGCCGCCGTCATAACCTGATCGCACTACCGCTATCTAGATCTGTTGCTAGAGCCGAATCCCCAGTATGTCGAACCCTAAGGATGCTAAACGCCCTCCTGACTGCCGACCCTGAATGTGATGTGTTTGCTGATGAATGGAAGAAAGCAATGCGTGCTTGTCTGGTGTTTTGTGAGAGACAATATGCGAAGGTGTCCACTGTTACATGTTAGTTTATGGTGCATTTAATTTATTTAACCATTTACTCAAATAATTATTAATAATTTTATCCACGAATTGTATATCTTTGAATTTGAACTTAATTTTTGTATTGTATGTTATTTGAATGCTTATTTTATTCTAATTTTTATAATTCTATGTTAATGAATGTAATTGGACCTGTGCCGTTTTAATTAACTATAAATAAATAATAAATAACGTCTGATGGGTTCTTGAGTCAACGTAGGTGTTTTAACACGTTTTATTTTACAATGTCCATTGTTTTACTTTAGATAAGTTTTTAAGAAGATTAGATATCGATACGTAAACGTTCATCATTGGGCATATACTCGTATGTAGGTATGAGTATCTGAAGTATTTTCTTATTTAATTTTCGAATAAAATACTGCTTGATATGATCTGTCTAAGCTCATTTGTCAAATAGGTTAAAATTCAGCATTTCTTGAGCGTCAAAAGACATGTTTTGAAACATGCCTCACTCTCTGCTTCCCAGCGGCCCTTGATCAAAGGCTCCGCGTAATATTCTCAGGCCACAGCACACACTGGTCAAGTACGAGTCGCTGTCACTCAATGAGGAACACTCCACTGACTCCTTCACTACGCACGCTCCTTCTTTGGTCCACAATGTACAGTCAGGGAATGAAAATGTTAAGCACCAAGTTTAATTACTTTGCTCCATAATACATTCAGTCAAAAAAGTATCGGGAATGGATGATTTGTTTATGGTACCAAATAAGTACATTTTTTTTTGATTGGCACAACTGTTTTCCATTTTGGCGCGGAGTTTGAGTTGCATCTGTCATTTAGATTAAATACAATGCATATTAGTTAGATCATATCTAGTGTGTATTGCGAATTTCATCATGGAATAAAACATCGAACAAAGAGTTTGTCTTAAATTTTGCATCGCCAATGGAATTTCGTGTTCGAAGTCACTGAAAATGTTACAGAAGGCTTACGGTGAATCAACTTTATCAAAAACACGTGCTTATGAATGGTATAAAGCGATCAAAAGCGGTCGAGATATGCTGGAAGATTTACCTCGCCCTGGAAGGCCATCAACGACTTCAACTGAATTTAACATCGCAAAAGTCAAGGAAATAGTGACTAAAAATCCTCATTCAAGTTTGAGAGAGATAGCCGCTGAACTTTCTGTATTTCACGAGTCGATCCGTATCATTTTAAATAATCGCTTGGGTATGAAACATGTTGCCGCTCGGCTAGTCCCGAAAGACCTGAATTTTCTCCAAAAACTCAATCGCATAAGAGTCGCTGAAGACATGCTAGAACGAGTCAATTCCGACCCAACATTCATGAAACGCATTGTTACTGGTGACGAGAGGTGGGTTTATGAGTTTGACATGCAAACTAGTCAACAAGCTTCGGAGTGGCGCCTTCCAACTGAACCGAAACCGAAAAAGCCTCGCCAGAATCGATCAAAAGTTGATCATGTTGACTGTTTTCTTGACTATCGCGTTGTTGTGCACTCGAAATTCTTACCAGAAGGTCAAGCTGTAAATAAAGTATATTTGAGCGTTATGCGGTGTTTAAGAGAGCAAATTCGAAGAAAAAGGCCAGATTTGTGGAAAGAAAATTGTTGGATTTTGCACCACGATAATGCGCCTTCGCACAAGCCCATCATTGTGAACGAATTTTTAACAAAAAACTCAACAAATACCATCGAGCAACCACCTTATTCACCAGATATGGCTCCAGCCGACTTCTTTCTTTTTCCTAAACTCAAATTACCACTTCCTGGCACCCGTTTTCATTTGGTAGAAGACATAAAGGAGAATTCGCGCCGGGAACTAAACTCAATTCCGAAAACAGCGTTTAAAATGTTTTGATGATTGTATTATTCGTTGGCATAAGTGTATCGTTTCTGAAGGAGCATACTTTGAAGGCGATAAAATAAATTTGGATGAATAACTAACATTTTTTGACAGAGTATTATGTTTCGCCCTGCGTATTGCCATCGTAACGGATTAAAGTTACAGTTCGGAAAAGTGCCATGCGCCCGCTATGCGCGAAAGGATTTTTTTTGAAAATTGTCAATATTTTCTTTCCTTGACCAAACATTTTAAAGATTTTGTCATAAGATTCTGTCTATTTTATAATAATACTAGGTTCCGTCCGCGACTTCGTCCCCCGACCCACTCCGTCGCATCAAGTCGTCTGCCCGCGCTATTACTTCGTCCCCCGACCCACTCCGTCGCATCAAGTCGTCTGCCCGCGCTATTACTTCGTCCCCCGACCCACTCCGTCGCATCAAGTCGTCTGCCCGCGCTATTACTTCGTCCCCCGACCCACTCCGTCGCATCAAGTCGTCTGCCCGCGCTATTACTTCGTCCCCCGACCCACTCCGTCGCATCAAGTCGTCTGCCCGCGCTATTACTTCGTCCCCCGACCCACTCCGTCGCATCGCATCGTCTGCCCGTGCTATTACTTCGTCCCCCGACCCACTCCGTCGCATCGCATCGTCTGCCCGCGCTATTACTTCGTCCCCCGAGCCACTCCGGCGCATCGCATCGTCTGCCTGCGCTATTACTTCGTCCCCCGAGCCACTCCGGCGCATCGCATCGTCTGCCCGCGCTATTACTTCGTCCCCCGAGCCACTCCGTCGCATCGCATCGTCTGCCCGCGCTATTACTTCGTAGCATTTTTTCTTACTTTTTTCTTTTTACTCGGCCCCTAAGGATCTTCGCGTGATAATATATTAAATAGCCTGTAGCCTTCCTCTTTTTTTAGAATTCTTCAAATCCGCCTGGTAGTTCCAGAGATTAGTGCATTCAAACAAACAATCTCTTCAGCATTATTATTATTAGTATAGAAGACAGATATAATGGAGACAAACTCATTAGGTTTGTACACAAGTGCTTCTTTTAGAGTTGTGGCGTCAGTAATACAAATCGAAAGTTAATTATTTATTTATTTAAAATCTGGTGGTATTTATCTGTTATTACCAAAAATCTAACAGCAAAGAGGTCATCATCATCTGCCAAGCCTTTTCCCAACTACGTTGGGGTCGGCTTCCAGTCTAACCGTATGCAGCTGAATACCAGCAGTTTATACAAACTGCTGGTATTCTGCTGCATACAGTTAGACTAGAAGGCAGTCGCTCCATGTGGAGCGACTGCCTATCTGACCTCCAAAACCCAGTTACTATGTATTTTTGTGTTTTGTGGTAATACCGTAGAGTATTACATTATCTGTGGAAATGTGATACCCCTTGGTAGGACTGTTTGTCAGATTTTCGGGCTTCTGACGACCCGTAATGACTGTCAAAGATCCACGAATTACAGCCGGGACCAACGGCTTCACGTGCTTTCCGAGGCATGGAGGGGTCTTGGTATGTAAAGATGGTCACCCATCCACGAACAAATCGCGGCAAGCGTAGCTTAACCTGATCGATCGATCCGTGCGGCTGTCATTAATTAGCCACAAGCCCCAGCAAAGAGGAAGCCATTAAAATTGCATCGTTACGAAAAGCAGAAAAGACCGCCAAAGCGGCAACTGAATTATTCTATCAATTTTGTGTCTTTCATCGAGATTTCATAGCTGTTGTCAGCCAATTAAAAGAAAACTTACTGGTTCCGTACTTAATGTCGGCACACGCTTGACATTTGCAGCAAAACGCACTCTTCAATAATAGAGTGCCCGACCGACACCACCACCACCACCACCACCACCACAACCACCGAGCAGCACAACCGCGGCGTGGCGGCGCGGCGGGGCTTTTAACTAACTCTTAGCCAATATTAATTTATGATATTCAAACAGGAAAATGAAGAGAAAAACTTTTTAGAAAAAAAAAACAACCGACTTAAAAAAAAAACTACAAAGTGATAAAATAACTTTCATTTCGGAAGTCGGTGTCGTTGGTTCCGCATTTTCCTTTTTTGACACCGACTTCCGAAATTAAAGTTGTTTTATCACTTTGTTTTTTTTTTTTTGAAGTCGGTTGTTTTTTTTGTAAAAAAGTTTTTATTTTTCACTTTTTAGTTGTACCTACTCCACACAAATTCAAATAACACTAGTGCATTGAAGAATTGAAGACACCGACTAGAAGAACCATCAAAATTCGCATAGAAATGCCGGAGATGCAGTACATTTATGCATATACCATCGTACATAAGAATAATTACATAATGTATTATATACTAAAACCTTCCTGAAAGTATGTAGGTCACATTAGAATTACCAAAATTGGTTCATTAGTTTTTGAGAAAATCGCGGACATAAAAACATACAAACATACATACGGGTCGAATACAGAACCTCCTTTTTTGAAGTCGGTTAAAAAGAGTGAACAGTCCGTAAGTACCTTTTCATTTATTAATTTACTTCTTCAGATAGCAAACTGTCATGTTTTAGAATGAAATGACCTCTGCGCATGCGTGCTGCGTGTAACCGTATCCTGGTGTGTGTTATACTGTGTGGGGAGGCGATTTAAGTAGAAGCCCAAATATTCATTTTATTGTATGTTCGCAATTATCGCTTCGGGTATTTTTCCGTCCACTGTGCACGAGTAGCGCAGTGGCGACGTGTGTGATGGATGGCGCGTGCGTGGTGTGCACACGTCGATGTACTGAACCGAGCCTCGTCGGAGCACCTGACAGCTCCGACTGAAGCAGACACTCATCATATTATTACTAGACACACAACGATGACGTGTATTCTCTCAGAGCTATATGTAATGTAATCCTTCAGAGATTGCGAGCTGAGGGCTGCAGAGCTTCAAAAATACACGGAGGCTTTATGTTTATTAATAGTCTGTTTGAATCAGTAAGACAGCCACAGGCTTGCCATTCAAACATAATTTAACGCGTTGAGCTGCTTTCCTGAATCAGGAACATGTTTGATGGCAGGCGACCCTGCAGCAGGTAGCTGTGTAGCTGTCTATAGATACAATAGTGAATACATTCCGAGCTCGCGTGGTGCCGATGCTATGATAGATAGACTATTAACATTCTGCTCAACGAGGCGATCCATCGCATCTGTCTGTCGGTGTAACATCAACGATATTATCATTTTTAAAAGAGGATTATGAATACATACAATTAAATGTATACCAGATGGTTTTTATTACCGGTTCCAAATTTTTACAGGATGTTCTACCCATGAATATGAACAACTTTCACTATGGGACCAAATCTGAAATCACGAAAAAACAAATCTGCTGTTTAATACAAAAGTTCAATACCTACTTGACCAAAATGTATAAAACACCTGATTTTTTTCGTGATTTCAGAGTTGGTCCCATAGTGAAAGTTGTTCATATTCAAGGGTAGAATACCCTGTAAAAATTTGGAACCGGTAAAAAAAAATCATCCTGTATTTTTTACCCGACAGCGCCAGAAGGAGGGTTATGTTTTTCGAAAGTATGTATGTAAGTAGGTATAATTGTTTGGCACGCTCTGCGGCCTGAACGGCTCGCTTGAGAGGTGTCGTTAGATTCGTAATTACTGCGAGAGTGATACTGGGTATATCAAATTTAAAAAAAATTGCCGATTTTTGGCGCAATACTGTATCTTCAAAAATATTTTTTTTTCAAACCTTTCGAGTGGGGTATCAAAATAAAGGGTTTTAAAAGGTGACTACAAAAATATATTGAACTTATGTGGTTAAAAGTAATTCGAAGTAACAAATCGTAAAAAAACGTACCAGGAACTAAATCGCCTGCGAAATCTTTCACATTTGTCAACTAAACAGCTGGAAATAAAAAAAAAGTAATTAAAAAACCCGACTGCGGTAAAAAACTTAAGCTAAAAAAACTGAAAGCTAAAAACAAGCCCATTTTAAATTAAATAAATGTGGGAAGCAGGCGGGACCTATACCATTTTCATTATATTTTCAAATTCAAATGGGTCCAACCTGCTTCCAACTTTTATTTAATTTAAAATGGGCTTGTTTTTAGCGTTTCAGTTTTTTTAACTTAAGTTTTATACCGCAGTCGGGTTTTTAATTACTTTTTTTTATTTACTTCGTGTTCCACTTTCCACTAGTTAATGGATTGTTATCAATTTCTTTCGTTCATTTGTATCATATTTCTTTACAGAAATCTCCAAAACGTTGACATTACTGTAATTATTATTTTGAGCTAAAAGTGGTTGGAACGAGGAGGTTTTTGGAATTTTTGTAATGAGTGTATGTACGACATAGTAGGGGAATGTGGGGGGAAACCGGACAGGGGGTGAAACCAGATAGTTGCGCTTTCCTTACTCCGCGTATAGCGTCGCGCTTTAGCTAAAGGTGAAATACGCGCGAGCGCCTACTCAGTGCAGTTACAAATGGCGGCGACAGTAACATCACAGTACGTGCGTCTATAAACGAAAATTGTAAACAAAGGTAAGTTATCTAATATTTTGACTTTTTTAAAGTGTTATCATTAACTTTAGCTATGTGCTATCCTATACAGTTTTATTTTTTATGAAGTAATACATATTTAACCTTTAAAAACGGTATTTGTTGTTGCTATGAGTGTAAACCATAATCTGTTAGAATTAAAATTTCGAACATGGTATCTGTGGGGTAGAAGCGGACGGGGTGATTTCGACTATCCGGTTTCACCCCGATTGATTTTATATAGGTAGGAATTGCGGGCGTTTGTTTTATTTTATGTATTTCATTAATATTTTTATTCCTTAGAAGATCGTGTAAAGAAGATAAAAGCTGGAAAATCCAAAGACTAAGTGTTTCGAAAGTGCCCTGTTGCTGCAAAATGCGTCTTCACTGATGAGCTGGAAGTCTGAAAGGTGTGCTAGTTGAACACATCAAAACTATGGAATCTCGACTGTTTGGATTGACTAAAACCGATCTCCGACGTTTGGCATTCCACATTTGGCACCCCTTGAATAAAAATTGCATATCCGGTTTGACCCATAGGTATGGGGTGAATACGGATTTATCATTTTTATATAAAAAATATATATTTAGTAGTTATTATGATTGATCTCAAATATTTGTTTGCCAAAGTTATGCCTAAGGTATACTTAACCCTTTATAACATTGATTACCTCAATAAATAACGAAGTGATTTATTTATTGTGTTTTTTTCTTAACTATCCGGTATCCCCCCACATTCCCCTACCTACGTACCTACATTAGGTCTGGATGTACGTATTTCTGCTGTACCTACACAGCAGCTCCCGAGCGCGCGACGCGCCGCGCCGCGTTGTGTCGCCTCCTCACACTCGCGACACTAAGGCACGGAGACACGCAGCGTCTCATGTAGCCGACGGAGACACGCAAACCGAACAATCGAGACACAACCGAACCGTTATCTCCTCTTATTTATGAAACCACTGATTAATTATTAGCCATTGTTAATGTTTTCAGGGGACGTTTCTCAATAAATTCGTCATAATGATCACTACTAGCCTGTGTTAGGTACCTAAGCTAGGTAAGTATACGATTCTTCAATTATTCTCCTGAAAATTGACGTTTGGAATTCAAACCAGTAGGTCGGTCGATTCAGAGCTAAGTGTTTGATTATGAACCGAATCGATTACAGATATATTTGACAATCTATGCGACTACCTTTTAAAATAACGTAGGTGTAAGATTCTGTTTAAATGTTGGTGTAAAATATTCTATCTATTGGAATGGTAACAGTTGGTCTTAAGGAGTGCGCAGTGAGTGTGAACTATCATATATATCTATGGTGTGAATGGTTCATTATGTGCGACACTTCTGTTCACCCCGCTCCGAGTACCGTCACGGGCCACTTACCTTGACGCGGCCATTTTTATTCAGCTAATGGATGATGCTCACCTGAAAAAAAAACAGAATTATTTCGTTAATTAATGGATCACTTGAACATTTACCTATCGCATCCATTTATTTGCTGATATTAATTGAAATCAATTATGAACGAAATGATAGTAAATGCTTGATTTAAGGGCATTACATGTATGGACATAGTAAGTTCATTTTACCGACTTTATTGATATAGTTGCGGCAACCGGGGCAACTTGGTAACTGGAGCCACTTGTCAACAGGGACAACTTGTCAACTGGGGCAACTTGGCAACTGGGGCAACTTGTCAACTGGGGCAATTTGTCAACTGGGGCAACTTGTCAACTGGGGCAACTTGTCAACTGGGACATCTTGGCAACTGGGGCAACTTGTCAACAGGGGCAACTTGTTAACTGGGGCAACTTGTCAACTGGGGCATCTTGGCAACGGGGGCAACTTGTCAACTGGGGCAACTTGTCAACTGGGGCATCTTGGCAACGGAGGCAACTTGTCAACTGGGGCATCTTGGCAACGGGGGCAACTTGTCAACTGGGGCAACTTGTCAACTGGGGCATCTTGGCAACGGAGGCAACTTGTCAACTGGGGCATCTTGGCAACGGGGGCAACTTGTCAACTGGGGCAACTTGTCAACTGGGGCATCTTGGCAACGGGGGCAACTTGTCAACTGGGGCAACTTGTCAACTGGGGCATCTTGGCAACTGGGGCAACTTGTCAACCGGGACTATTTGTCAACCGGGGCAACTTCTCAAACTTAACTTACAGGTTTACTTAATTAAATATTCATTTGGTTGGCGATCTTAGACGCATAATCATCTAGATTCTTCATGATGAATGAATCATAGCTGAGTTAGTTTAGTCGGGAACAATGCACTAACTTACGTATTTAGAATACGTTACCAAGCTAACACTTGGTGAGTATTACTTGCGACAATATTATGAGGAAAAGTTTTCATTCACTGATTTGTTTATAATATAACTCTGTAAGTTCGCAAAGTAGCAACAGAGAAGGGACTAGTACTTACATAATTGTTTCTTTTCGATCATCATTTTCAGAATGAAAATTATTGCTCATTCATTATTTAACTATGACATTTTACATTTGCACCAGTTATAACTTTGTTACATTAATCTTTGGCGACATGAGTAGCAGGCAGGTAGTGTACTTGTATATCTGTACATAGTTCATTATGCTAAATAATTCCATTCAAGTTGCATTATCAGTTCTCTCATTTCACGTATCTCGGTCTGTAGCGATGTCCCCGCTCCCTCCACCCCCCCCCCCCCCTCCCGGGGGGACACCCGCAGCGCGTCGTCAATCGGTTCTCACCCCGGCGCGGTATACAATACAGTCGTAATTACCGCCGTAAGGGCCGCCGCGCACCGCCCCGGGACTCGCGGTAAATGTGCTTTTCACGGACGAATTAAAGTCTTTGTAACCTACACCAAACCGAACGACCATGCTTCCGTACCGCAGCCAAAGTTTCCGCGAAATATTTGTGAAGCAAACCCATACGTGCACTCGGTAAACACGCGTGCGCTCTGTCAACAGCCCCGCAGACATATTGCCAAATACAGAATAGAAAAGACAATAAAACCAGCCATTCACCTACACACAAATATTTAAATCAGGCATTAGTATAATATGAGACAGTGGGGGGCAGTGGGGGGCAGTGGGGGGGGCCGAGAGCCTCGCGATACAGCGGAGGGGCAAGCTAAGCCTTCTCCTAATACAATTAAGTCGGCGATTCGTTCAGCGCCGGCCGCTGTAATGGCGCTCTGGCCGCCCGGCCCAGCAGTTAGGGCGTTTGTGCACTACAAGGAATTTTACTGTCCGGCAGTCCGATTTTTTACGGTCCCATATTGGCACGCCATAATAAAAAAATAAAATCGGACTGCCGGACAGTAAAATTCCTTGTAGTGCACAATCGCCCTTACTGTTCTGTTTACCGAAACATATTATTATGATGCTCACTTTAGAGCGCTCCCACACACAGTTCCGCTGACTCCGCGCGCTTCCAGTTCTGCGCTGTAACGATTTAGGCTAAACATATTGATTCGTACCGGCCGTTAGCAATCATGTTATTAAGGCGGAGGTTTCCGAAAACGGTCAAAAAGTTGGTTTTTTAAAGTAGTGTATCTCTTAAACCGTAAATACTTTTGACCAAAGAAAAAATTATGATATTTCCAAGTCTTACTTTAATACAGTGATGGAACTGAAATCATAAATAAATATACATTAATGCATCAAAATAATGTTCAAATACACCTCTTAATTTTCTTTAAAAGCAGTTTATCCCTTCATTAACAATTTTAATTACCTAATGCCAAACTGCATTCAGTGATGGATTATTTATTATTAAATAGTTTTTGTAAATAGATAATTGCTTCATATTTGCAATAAATTACCACCGTTGTGTCATCGCGCTTCTCTTTCTTTTCTATGAAGTCCGACAGTGACCGCGCTTTAGGCCATGTAGTCGCCTTAAAAAAAAAAATTAAACCTCCGAAAAAACTGAAAAACAAAAAATAATAAACCTTTTTTATATAATCTTAATAAATAGTTCTTAAACTAATGTAAGTATACCTAAGTCATTTTGAGTCGCCGCCAAACAAGCAAATTAATATCGTTGCGAGTGAGTGGTCGCGCGGAGAGCGCATTTTTTGTACATTGCATTGTAATTTGATTTGGATATTTCTTTAAATTTAAGATAATTTATTGATCTTTGTTCATTGGTTGTTTGGCACCGACTCAAAATTACTTAGGTATACTTACATTAGTTTAAGAACTATTTATTAAGATACTTCACGTGACCAGAGGGCTGGGTCGTTCTTTGGTCAAAGAATTAGCATTGCCATTCAACGTGGCAATGCTGCCAGTCTTCTGGGCACGTTTCCGGATGACAGCGATGCGGATGAGTACTTCGACGCCTAAGTTTCCTTTGGTTTTTTTTTATTTTTTATTTATTTGTGTAGTAGGTTAGTTAGTCTTTTATTTTAGTATATCTAGTGTATAGTATATAGTTATATTGTAATTATGTGTGTACAGAAACAATATATTAAATTTTATTTATTAAGATTAAATAAAAAAGGTTTATTATTTTTTGCTTTTCAGTTTTTGCGGAGGTTTAATTTTTTTGTTAAAAAGTTTTTATTTCATAATTTTTTGAGGCTATAATTTACTAATTACTACATGCTTAATTTTTGATTACTTTTAAAATAGCTACCTACCTTATTTTAGCTATTAACTGTTATATAATCCTACTTTAACTATTATTTGTTGTATAATAAAGTAATTAACAAAAAAACAGGCTTTATATATAAAGCCTGTTTTTTAATTGGTATACCAATTTATTAATCTGTGTATGAACAATAAATCATCCCTATTTTCCCACTCTTAGGGTAGGATTTTTTTTTTCAAAATCTATATGAGACCAACTTCGAGGTATTATCCAATAAAAAAAGAAATATCAAAATCGGACTACGCTATAAAAAGAAGTTATGCGTGTCATAATTACAATCAGTGAGTGAAAAACCAATCATCCCCTGTTTTTCTACCCTTAGGGTTGGAATATTTTTTCCAAATTTATATGGGACCATCCTCGGGGTATACCCTTTCCAATAAAAAAAGAATTATCAAAATCGGAATGCTCTGTAAGAAATTATGCGTGATCATACATAAAAAAAAAAATATACGTGTCGAATTGATAACCTCCTCCGTTTTTTCGTCTTAAAAATGTTTGCCAAACACTTAAAAGTCATTATTTTAACAAAAAGCTTTCGTTAGTGTGTACGTGTAACTATATATAAAACTACGATTACATGATTGTTGGTACACCTGCAGTCCTGGCGTGCGGCATCGTGTGGCGTGGCCCTTATTGCAGAGCGCGCTCCAGGCTCTGCCGCGACAAATTTGTCACAAACGGAGTGCGCCACCCACAAAGCGTGCGACTGCCACTACGAGTATTAACAGTTCGCACAACTGAGAATCTATACTTATATAATACTAGCTGCTGCCCGCGACTTCGTCCGCAAGAAATCCTATCCTAACTTACATATTATATTATTATTATATAACAAAATTTCCCTTGACGTCATTTGATTTCAATGAATATCTTAGGAGATATCATAGTTTTAAAATAACTGCGCAAGTAGAGTAATGGAATATAATATTTTAGTAGGTTTTCCTCAAATTAACGCGGGTGAAACCGCGAGGACAGCTAGTCATGTTATAAAATGCATTCCGTTTATTTTAAATTGAAACTGAGCGTTTTTTTGGGCGAGTAGCAATTTTGATATAGAATTCGATTGGTAATGGCTTGAATCTGGCACGTTTTAGGGGCCACCTCCGCCCTCTCTCCCTCCCCGGGGCCCTGGGGCCCTGGGGCGGCGCGGGTCCGTGGCGGGCCACACGCGACCTACATACTCACTCGTTACAATAAGACGATGCTCATCACTCATCAGCGATGAGCATCGTCTTATCGTTGTACGACCTTCGTCGTTCACCTACTGAGCCGTAGATGTTCGAGGATCAGGAGACTAGGTAATTGGCCGGCGACCTATTGGCAGTGAACGCAAGAGTACCTAATGAGCGCAGGGAGTCAGGCAGGCGCGAGTAATGTTCTGCGGGGCGCGTGACGGAGTACCGTCGCGCTCGACGCGCGCAGTGGCTCGCACAGTGCTCGTGGCGGCCAGGCTCGCGGCCAGCTCTCTGCGCTCACTGCGCTCATGCCGCAGCAGCTCAGTGCTCCACTGTCTCACTCTAGCTATCGACCCGTCCGGGATTCAATTGGCGTAACCGTAACACATTTTGCTCAGCTCGGGATTCGTACGTGCTTTCGTATAATTTCGGTGAACAACTGGGACGTCGCGCGTCGGGACGAGCTCCGTCAACAACTGGGACGTCGCGCGTCGGGACGTGCTCCGTCAACAACTGGGACGTCGCGCGTCGGGACGAGCTCCGTCAACCACTTCTTGCTTTCTTTTAGTAAGAAACTGTCTGTTCGTATGAACACTAGCGGAATATACCTACCGAGGTAGGCTTTTCTTAACTCCTTTACTTTTATAAGCACGCAATCCACCCATCCGTCCACAATAATTTAGTTGATTTGTTATGACATTATTCATGACAATTTAATTCACAAAACCTTCCCCCTTGGGAGTGAAGCCCCGGTAACTGAATGTCACAGCTGGTTTCTCTGATACTCCACGTAGTCTGACTTGAATGTCACCGTCATTAGCAACCCGCCCTAATCTTCGTGTTATGTATAGTAACGCAGGGACTCCCAGCGCGCTCACGTCGCTGGGACTACTTATTTCCCGAATAAATCTATCTGATCGAACTTGCGAACACAAGAGCCGCCGTGAGTGTTATGTAGTATTCAATCCAAATCCAGTGCAAATGGGTCGGAGCGAGGGATAAGATATCGTGTGAGGGATTACTTCGACGGGAGTAATTAACAGCTGAGGTGGCCACACGCCACGCTCTGCCACGCCACCGCCACGCCGCGTGCCGCACTGCGCCCCGCTTGCCCGAATGGCGCGCTCATTCATCATGGCGCATCGCTCTCGCGTCACGTCTCTCGGGGGCACACGCCATGCCGCCGCCACGCCACCGCCACGCCGCGCCCCTCTTGCCCGTGTGGCGCGCTCGTTCATCACGGCGCATCGCTCTCGCGTCACGTCTCTCGGGGGCACACGCCAGGCCGCCGCCACGCCACCGCCACGCCGCGCCCCACTTGCCCGTGTGGCGCGCTCGTTCATCACGGCGCATCGCTCTCGCGTCACGTCTCTCTGCTGCTACTAATGGACGAATGTATTAGTGAGCACTTGTCGCTGATGTAGATATCACCCAACATCGGTTGTATTGAGGTATCGTGAACCACGTCTACGTAGCGATCAGAACGCGCGCTATGTTAACTCGATTAGTTTACGAGCGGCGCGGGCGCGGGCCGCGTTCAATATAAACAGGATGCCGCTAACGAGCGACTACGTACAAATAATAAATTAAAAGTGCACGTTGTTGCAGTCATTGCCGCAGCCATGCGCACACGCATTGCATTGAATCACTTCCGCAGTTTAAACTTCACACGTCACTGTGATGAACTACTGAGTACGTCACACTCACGAACACTCACGAAGTCACGACGCGAACTACAACGAATAACCGTATTAGAGAGTGTAGATAAGTAATTGGTTATAGCTCAGTAGTCTGTATTGGTAACTTGTCATCAACATCAGTAATTCTAAGACTAGTTTTATATACTGAAGAATTTTATTTTTTAAAACAGAAAATAATGTCAATCAGAAATGCTCGACCCTCAGTGTGTGAATTATCATAATATTTCATGCGGACTGTCGCTCTCGGCGACAACTCGACGGCGGAAACTTTATCATTGACAGCCTTAAAATATATGTCGGCTGTTTTAAAATAGCCGGATGACAAAAAGCAGCTTCCACGTAGCAACGATGCTAAACGCGGCCCGCGCGCATCCACACAGACGTACCGCGCACCGACCGCCGCCGCCGGCGGCGCCGGGACAAGCACAGGCTTCACACATCACATACTGTGTAAATACGTTCCGGGAAAATGATTGCTTAGCATATCAACTCAAATTGTCCACCAATTCAAATCACAACTGTAATTCTTTATTGGTTGAATCAATTGGTTCACTCAACACACCAACTTGTCCAAGTGCGTCAATATGCTCGACCATAACTTCGCTGAGACGTTACTTTCATCTTCCAGCGCGCATGTACAATGCAAGCCCTATCCAATACCCATACTTCATATTTCGCGAGGTTAGTACTAAGTATATTGTATTTAGTTAGTACATATTTAGTATAGACGCCGCATTGCATGAGTCCGTACCATTTATTTGAATAAGATAGTTAAGTAATTTTGTTTTCTGAATCCTATAGATGTGTTTGTAGTCTGTGCACCAGTCTGAGCCAAGTAAACACTGTGATGAGTCAGCGTTCGACAAGTGAACCGACAGCACGCGGAGCTAAGGCTTCACCGTCCAAATCCCTCGCACTTTGTGTTACAAAGCGGATTCCGAACAAAATTAAACAATTCACCTTCATTTGTGCTGTACACAATATTTTAATCCCTCAAAAGATTCGGACGATAGAAAAAGCTTGAAAGAAATAGGAATCCGGTTAGCAGTATCAATCCATCCAGCAACCAAGTAAATGCATCGGAAGCAATTGTGGAACATACTCATATATAAAGAACAACCAAAACGAATATCGTGGCAGTATCCGAGTGCTCAACACTCCGTGTCGCTCAACTCGCTCAACATGCTCGACACATCGCCGCGGGCTGGATCGCGTTTTCTTCAAAGATCGATGCACATGTCCCTTACTAAGAAAATTGCTGAAACGGGGTCACGCGACCGCGAGCTGCTCGTTTTAAATCTCTCTTTTAGTTTGTGCTTTTTAAACTTCTGGTACGTTCCCAGGAACACTCTCGACTGCGCCGCTGAGCTTGTGGTCACAAGCGCACTGCTGAGCATGGGCTCCTGGATTTGATTTCTAGGTCGAGAAAAGTGTTATTGTTAAAGTGCTGCTACTAAGAAATTATCCGGGCTGCTACTAAGAAATTATCCGGGCTGCTACTAAGAAATTATCCGGGCTGCTACTAAGAAATTATCCGGGCTGCTACTAAGAAATTCGTAATGGTAAACCATTACGAGTTTCTTAGTAGCAGCCCGGATTTTTGAAGTTGGAGGCTGGATACCCCTGGTGCTTCGGAAAGCACGTTAAGCTAGGACCAACAGCTTCACGTGCATTGTGATTGCTGTCCCATCGGACTATGAGAGTGATTCCCTCACTCTCATAGTCCGATGGGACAGAGAGAGAGTGCACCTCCCACGCTTGTGCACTACGTATAAGCCGAAGCGCCGAAGGCTAGTTTCCGCTAAGATTGGCCACACGGCCTAATCCGGTTTGGAGGAAAATAAGTATTTAGGAAACTCCAGAAAAAAGTTTAAGTAAGGTTAATAGTGACGGCAAGCCAATTTGTTCTAGTTTGATATGCATTGAATCTAGAGAGTTGTGATGTCAGTCATATCATAAGCAATGGTCGCCAATGTTCCGCACAGCGGCATCACGTCGGGGTGCGGACGTGGCCCGCATGCCAACAGTAGCGCATGCTGTCACGAGCCGCGGAGACAGCCAGCGAGAACTCGCCGTGATGAGCACCCGCCGCGGAATATTGATAAGCGCACATTCCTGCAACCGAAATGACGCGGCCGTCACCCTTGGACGTGTTGTATTAACACCGGAGTGTATTATGGACGCGAACTAATGTATCAGTGAGATGGATGGTTTCTTGTTAGCAGTTGTCGGAGATGCTCCCTGGCTGCTGCGTGAGTGTGGCCTTTGGATAGCTAACTATGAGCAAACCTTCTATATTCCTTCCTGTTCGTGTATTTCGAGTGTTTGGTTTCGCGGCGCATGCGCAGTGTTCTGACAGTTGCTAATTGAGTTAGTGCGGTGCTGAGCAGTGTTGGCACGGCGGCGCGGCCATGTAGGTCACAGCAACATTGTGCTCCTCGCGTGTCGTTACCACCGCCGCACGCGCCACACAGCGCTGCACTGCCACCTGCCCTGCGCCATACAGCACAGGCAGCGCCTAGAGGACATTATCCGCCCTCGTCTCCCCTCCTAGTTAACATTAAAATACTTAAAGCGAAGTAATGGTATTGTTCCGGGACCCAATATTGTGTTATGTCTAGACAAGGCTAGTTGCCAAAACCAAGTCGTTCCCTTCGTCGTGGATTGTATGTATTACAATATTTGCGCGTATTATCGTTAGACCTAACAGAACGTGAATCATCAATTTATTATATTAGCACGATAAGTTATTGAGTCAGTAGTGCGCCTGTTGGCCGCTGGTCGGGGTTTCGAAACGCGCGCGTCCGCCAGGCGACGCATGTTTCACACCTCGCACCCGACGCAAGTTTCACACCTCGCACCCGACGCGCTGCTACTGTGACAACACCGCTGTGCTCTACGAACAGAGAGACCAGGTATCACACTTACACGATCAATTGGCATGGCCTGATATCATACAGCACCATTAGCGTTCCTCCCAAACCGCAGAATGTACAGTCAAAACAATTTTCACAGTGGTATCTTGCGCGAGCCGGTCTAATAAGATTATTTGCAACAAAAAACTAAGCATTTCCAAAGACTCGACGCTTAAGTTACTCGTATTGTATTGTTTCTGGCTATTGTCTACAAGTGCATTCAAAAGAAAAAGCAGTTGTTGATTATGTTTTTTAGAGTTTTACCCCTTACTAATAAACGTAAGACGAAGTCAAAACGTTGTGTAACTATACAGACGCTATACACACATTACATACATTTATTAACTATACAGACGCTATACACACATTACATACATTTATTAGTAAGGGGGTAAGAGTATAAAGCGAGCGAACTGTTGGTCGCTAAGCTACATCGGCGCGCGGCGGGGCAAGATAAAATATTTTAAAACCAACGTAAATTTATACCTCTAACGGTAACAAGATGTAGATTCTAAAGCTCGGAGAGCATGAAGGGGGATGTCTTTCTGGGGTATTGAAGAGCGTGCTGGAGAGTACCGCGGCGGGATGCGATGACATGAGGCGAGACGCGAAGGCATGCGACGGTATGCACTGAAGTCCGCTAGCATGCGACGGTATGCACTGGAGTCCGCTAGCATGCGATACCGCTACAGTAACACCAAATCCACTATTTCAAAAACTGCAACACAAACAACTCGTTCAGAAGCGACTTCTCGACTGCATTGCGTAGTCGCTAAGCAAGCTCAAGGCACCGCTCGCGCCGGGCACATCCCGTGGCATACCGCGGGATGCTAAGCAAGCTCAAGGCACCGCCCGCGCCGGGCACATCCCGTGGCATACCGCGGGATGCTAAGCAAGCTCAAGGCACCGCCCGCGCCGGGCACATCCCGTGGCATACCGCGGGATGCTAAGCAAGCTCAAGGCACTGCCCGCGCCGGGCACATCCCGTGGCATACCGCGGGATGCTAAGCAAGCTCAAGGCACCGCCCGCGCCGGGCACATCCCGTGGCATACCGCGGGATGCTAAGCAAGCTCAAGGCACCGCCCGCGCCGGGCACATCCCGTGGCATACCGCGGGATGCTGCCGACGTGCCGCAGTATCCAGTAGTGTGCGGCGGTCGCAAATCATCAGTGTGCGCTGGCCGGCGTGATATCCTCCTCGATGCGGCCCCGCGAAGGCCGGTGTGCGCTGACGCTTAATCTTCCTTTACTTGAATAAAAGTAAACAAAAAACAAGCAGCATTTACTTATCAGAAAATTACTTCGAAGAAGTAGCTTAACACAAAACGAAAAACGTTAGGTAAGTACAGGTAAAAGGACACGGACCTCGTGCCTAGCTGTCTAACATGTGGCAGCTACTATCCCAACTTGCGTCCTCGTTCAGTTGACTTAAACTATCGGTACTAGCAAGTGCAGTCTCATAGCTTACACTGAATTATGCTTGTATAGGTTCCAGCGAGCTATATCTTAAATTAAAGTCTGTATTCCATTTACCAATATTTACAAAAAAGTCACCGGTTAACATCAGCCACTCTGTATACAAGCACCAGCTAAACTCAGAACAATAATGACGTGGCCACACACGAGCCACGTGCCCCACACGGCCACTAACAATAATGACGTGGCCACACACGAGCCACGTGCCCCACACGGCAACTAACAATAATGACGTGGCCACACACGAGCCACGTGCCCCACACGGCCACTAACAATAATGACGTGGCCACACACGAGCCACGTGCCCCACACGGCCACTAACAATAATGACGTGGCCACACACGAGCCACGTGCCCCACACGGTCACTAACAATAATGACGTGGCCACACACGAGCCACGTGCCCCACACGGCCACTAAAAATAATGACGTGGCCACACAAGAGCCACGTGCCCCACACTGCCACTAAAAATAATGACGTGGCCACACACGGCCACTAACAATAATGACGTGGGCACACACGGCCACTAACAATAATGACGTGGCCACACACGGCCACTAACAATAATGGCGTGGCCACACACGGCCACTAACAATAATGACGTGGCCACACACGAGCCACGTGCCCCACACTGCCACTAAAAATAATGACGTGGGCACACACGGCCACTAACAATAATGACGTGGCCACACACGGCCACTAACCATAATGACGTGGCCACACACGGCCACTAACAATAATGACGTGGCCACACACGGCCACTAACAATTGCAAACACAGGTGGAGCCGCGCCACAACATTGTGTCAGAACTTCTGGAGTGAACTCTTTGTACAAGTGTTTGGCGGTTTTATGAACATTGTTAATCTTGTTTCAGTAGTGAATAAAGTTGATTGCTCTAGATCTAATCCCCGGTTGAGATGGACAGCTAGAGGCACGCGGACGGAGGCGGCGCGTGCGCGCGGCGCGGGCCGGCCAGCGTGAGACTCCCTCACATCCTCTCCGAAGTAAACGATTCTAATAAAGTGCATAATAGTAATAATAATAGACCCGCAGGGCAGCATGTGGCGAGCTGTTGGGCAGTAGCGACCCCACGGACCCTATCTCCCGGGAGAAGTCTTGTTCCTCACCTCTGGCTTGCCTTTATTGGCCGGCTGGAGTGAAAAATGACGAGGAACAGAGCTCCCACCTCATTCTTGCCTTTATTGGCCGGCTTGAGTGGAGATTCGCAAGAGCAAACGTGCTCGGAGGAAGGAAGTATTCCAGTAAAATGCTGGTAGGGATCTTGACCGTACTTCCGGGATTGTCCTGATAGCCGTGGAATACCTCTCCACTCCTCATAAGCACCTCAGGACGTGTTGCCCCCTTGTCGTTACGTCACTATGTGCTAGCGACCGTTTCCGGGGGCCCATTATTGAGTGTGCAAGTCACCCCCTGCTATTTTATCCGTGTATATATAAAACATTGATCAGGCAGGGGTCATAGTTCTTCCATAGTTCTTGGTAACCAGTCCACTTCAGCCACCCAAACCCATAGTCCAACTTTTTATTTTTCCATATCGTACAATAGTCCTACACTAACCGGGGGTTATCCTTGGGTGCACTTGCATAGTGCATACAGGGATAATCGTCGGATGGTGCCGTATTACATTAAAATTTCTTAAGGGGCCTCTGCGAGTTGGCTTCGGCCCCTCGTACGCCTTCCAAAGGACCGGGACCCCACGGTCCCGAGATATAGAAATTCAAAATAATAATAGTAATAGTGACTACTACGTGGCGTGGCGCATAACCCGGGAGTGCTGCGACACCTACAACTGTATGTGCCCGACCGGTACGTGTGGAGGCGGCACCACCCGCCCCTGCTCGCTGTGCCTGCAGCCAGGACCAACCTTCTGGCGAGAACTCCTCTCACTAGAGCCATACGCGTGGGGAATGAGGTTCACGAGAGGGTTGATGTATTGTGGTGCAACTTGAGTGAATTCGCAAAGGTTACACTATATGTAATAAGTTATTTAGTTTAAGATATTTTTTAACTAGGTATAAGGTGTAGATTTACGATTTAGTTAGTAAGGCCAATCTGTCGCATTGGATCACAGATCTGTAATGATAGTGTAGGTAAGATTGTTATAAATAAATAAATAAATAATAATAGCCGCGGCGTGCGG
Organism: Hydraecia micacea; assembly: GCA_914767645.1. Taxonomy (NCBI): domain Eukaryota; kingdom Metazoa; phylum Arthropoda; class Insecta; order Lepidoptera; family Noctuidae; genus Hydraecia; species Hydraecia micacea. Next base: position 467,347 of record OU611774.1, read on the forward strand.
CGCGGGCGCAGCCGCCTCCCACGCGTGTTCACACCACTACACAAATATTAGTGTTTAATAGCACCGCAGCATTTTTAGGTACTGACTGTGTCAGTGTGTGCTTCAACTGCTATTTAATAAATATTATTGTTATTATGGCACTGCATGAAACTCCACAAGTGTTACCGACCCCGGTCGCACAGTGCGCAGTGTTCCCGCTTGGGCCACTTGGTTGACCAAACATCTTCGTTCGGTCACACATTATTTCCATGTGAATCATTATTTCCATCTACCGGTGAAATCCGCAAAGGCATCGAATTCGTTTTCAGTCACCGTTATAATTGAATTATCCGCTGTTCATTGTGCTACAAAATAAACATTGATCTGTCTATTTTGAAAATATACATTTTAGTAAGCCTGCGCTGCCTGCCCCCTAGGTGCTACACCCCTCTACGGCGTAGGCCCGCGCGTAGCACGCTCTACGAGATATCCGATAATCATTTTCAACTTTCTAGGTTATGTAACGTTCCTTTGCAATTTAAAGTTGCTTTAATTTGGGTTCGATTTTAGTAGTCCATGAGAGGAAAATCCAAAGAAACCTAATAAACACGTGTAGAAACGACGCTAACATCATCGGATGAGTTCGAGACATTCAGTCTAGGTGAAAATTCGTCATCATCTGCCTAGCCTTTTCCCAACTATGTTGGGGTCGGCTTCCAGTCTAACCGGATGCAGCTGAATACCCGTACTTTACATGGAGCGACTGCCTATCTGACCTCCACAACCCAGTTACTGGGTAATACGATACCCCGTGGTAAGACTGGTTGTCAGAATTTCGGGCTTCTGACGACCCGTAACGACTGTCAAAGATCTACGAATGACAGCCGGGACCAACGGCTTAACGTGCTTTCCGAGGCACGGAGGGGTCTTAGATAAAGATGGTCACCCATCCACGGACCAACCGCGGCAAGCGTGGCTTAACCTTATCGACCGACCCGTGCGGCTGTTATTACATAGCCACAAGCCCCTCTAGGTGAAAATTATTAATCTTAAAGTTTGGATTAGAGAAACAGTAGATATATAAGAATACAACGCTTGTGAGTAGGTAGCCACTAGCACTTGACGAGGGACCATGGAAGGGAACTCGTTGTACTTTGCAGATTTAAATTTTACTGAACATTCTACTTATGTTAAGGAGGTACGTATTGAACGTTTAAAGAATACTGTTAGTGTGATACAGTTAGCTGTTGTTTTTACGTTTATTTTTAAAAGATGTAATGAAAGTTATTCTTATAAATCCTCTATCCTCTCCCCGAGCGACGGTTTCAAGCCCCGCGCTTCAGCTTCAGCTCGGAGGGTACATCATATTAATCTTCTTTTTCATGGAGTATTCGTTAAGGAACGCTGCGCTGATTAGCCAGGCGACGTGCGACGTCGGCCCACGATTTATAGAGAGAATCCGGTAAGACTGTATCTTATAGAAAAGATGACCTCCTTGTAGAACGCGCGAACGAACATTTTCATCTAAATTTTGTTAGCTACTCCTCGTCTTAGCTACTCCTCGTCTTAGCAGAATATTTAGCTCAGTCTTGCAACAAAATATAATGTCCTGAAAAATAGATTACACGGCGAACGACGCACGATTGTCAACTGAATAGTTCGCCGTGCCGTGCCGGCCACCCGGCACCGTCCAGGAGCGCCGTACGTGCGGCGCGCGTGTCGCGAACTGTTCCCATAACGCAATGAACGTAATATTATGTTACTAAAGATTAGACCGCTCGCAGTGTGGGTCGACTCTCTGGCGTAGCCAACACTTAATTGGCACTGGATCGATAAACCTGACATAAAATTGGGAGGATTACAGCACAGTGGCGCAGTGCCGCACTCCGCCGGGACCAGCAACTCAATGCTAATGATCAGCCCGCGGCGCGCGGCTCTGGATGCTGATGCCACTTCATGATTTACGTCTTGTCAGGCCAAGCGCACTCCGCATTTTAGGTATGAAGCTGCAAGTACGCGGCGGGCTCGACTTGCCGGACCAAGTCAGTGGGGCCGCCGCGCGCCGGCGCGGCGGCCGGGTCGCACGTTACTACGATACCTACTCAATCACGCGCCGCGTCGCGTCGTCCGTTCGTCGCTTACGATAAAATGAAGGCAAAAGCTTATCATCGTATTTGGCTGCTTAAATAATAACAAGGATCCGAACCTCACGTTTTTCTCACTTCCAAAGAACATCGAAAGGTAAAGAAATGCATGTCTACATGTACCTACCTAATTAGTAATTAGGTAGGTATGTACCTACCTACCAAATGTTTACATATTTTGTTAATCTTATTTATTGAACCCGTATGTACGTAGTTAGAATATTAATTATTATAGTGCAGTTAGGTACTTACTTACGTAGTTCTCAGGTTTAGCCTAGCTTTGAAAACATACATACTTATCAGGTCGGAAAGTACCTTTTTAAGATCTTAGTAAGTAAGTATATTTTTATATTAAAAAAAATCTAAATATTTAGTTATAGTTAGTCCATGGTAGGTACCATAATTATACGAGTAAGTACATATTTTGATTATTTAGACAACAGGGACTCACTTACTTTTTTATTTGCCCAATTACGTAGGTAAGTACCTACTTTAAAGTAGTAAATAGACCAAGAGGGCAAGAGCTGAGGCAATATTTTTGTAAGGTTTTCGTTTCGTTCGGTTGTAAGGTGTCATGAAAGTGAAAAAACTGTAGATAGACTACTCATAAAAAAAGTATAAAAGGTAAGTAAGTACCGTATTTTATTTTGACGTGAATATCTTTAAAATTGCTTCCATAGTAGGAGGCAAGTCAAGAAAACAAATGATAACAAAATCGGGGCCTACAGTTTGGTGTTGCAGCTTCATATCTGTCGTCTCCATCCTAAATTCAATTACATCATTGGATAGCTAAAGGATCAAAGAATTCATTCCGCCAAGTGAGGACTGTGACGAATCGCGCGCGGTGAAGGGGGAAGCGCCACCGTTTTGAGGTAATTTTGCTGCGTATCGGGAATTCCATTTAGTGTAAATCTTTACTGTGAAAAATACGACGTTCGTTTAAGTTTCAATCGTCAGCTCTCGTCAAAATCTATCGATTGTATACAAAAAATTAGTGTAAAATAGAGACAGTGAATATGATGTGTTAAAATAAAAAGAAATATAATATCAAAAATATAAAATGTCGACCTATACGTGTCAAAAAGCCAAATCCAAATACAGATATCGTATACGGTTGGAAAGGGCTTCTCAAGAGCAATCGAATGGTACCGATAAAACACCAAATGTCCGAGTCAAGCAGTGCCGGGAACGTAAAAGAATGAATGCGGCCGAGCGGATCAACCCCGTTACGTAAACGTATTCACGTACAACACACGGCAGTATCCATGACTCAGCCACACCACACCTCATTTTTTCTTTTCGGACAGCCCTAGTACTCGGTCAAGCGGCGTAGGTGTGTTGCGAACGAGAAAGGACACAAAGTTATAACAACTCTCAAGCGCGGCGATTAAGTGCAAGTTAGCTTGCGCGTTGGCGGGGAAGTGATTTTATAAAAGCGGCTTTCTTCAAGATCAAAGGAGTGAATCTTCTGTACGTTAGTACTATTAGTTATTCTGTGGTCTTATCTTTAATTAAGTCTTTTCAACAAATCTACGCTCCCCGCATTCAAGGTTGAGACAATACTTTGTTTTATGTCGGACTCGAATGAATTCCACAACACATTATAAAGTTACTTCTAGAATCACGATTGTTACTAATAAACAAATGTGATTCGCTCCGGTTCATGTTCCCGGTGGCATGCTCGTTCTGTAAAATAGTAAAACTGTAAAAATTGTAGCAGACAGCGTTGGTTTGCTGCATCAATGCGACGTGTTTGTCTCTTAAGTCGATATTTTTCCCATACTTTCGGGAGAGTATTACTCCACTGTTTGATATTGTGCATTTAAAGTTAAACATAATATCGTTTTGAATTGTTATTAATTTTGTCTGTATGGAAACAGAATAGTAAAATAAAAAGCTGCACTGATACTATCTCTGTCAGACACAAAGCCAGCGTGCTTTTTGGCCATGACCACCAGTGAGTTCGAGCTCGCGACTAGTTTACTCTTAAGACTAATAGTTGTCTGTGAGTTGAACGTCTGCCAGCGGAACCCCCGCGGTATCACCGAGGTCAGAGGGACGCGTCGCGCGGAGAGTGCCGTAGTGGGCCAGTGAAGTTAGCCGAGCGGAGGGTCACTTGCCGCCGACCAGACCCTCGCTCTACTGACCACGGTGACTCACGATGACGCCGAGAACCATTCAAGCGATCGGGCAGAATAAATGTACGTAAATTGTACTGAAGGATTAAAGAATTACAATTTTCATTCGAACAAGAAAATCTATGAGTTTATGAGAGTTGAGATCTATGAGTTTATACACTGAATTTGGAAAACCATATGATGTGTCGTTGGCAGCATTCTTGTGGAGATGCTGAAGTAACATATAACTAGAGCAAGATGAGCGCGCCAGCATCTGGCACGCGGCGCCCCCGGACGGAGCGTACGATGATTAGGAGTGAGACAGTGGGCCGAGCGACACTTTTTGGTTCCGAGCTGGCCCTGGGGGGTTTTAGTTGTCCCAATTTTTACAACAACGTAAAGACGACTGATCTGTTAGAGCATTGTCTAATGGAATCAGCATTAAAGTCCTTATCTTGGATAATCCTCATGTAGCATTCCACGTATTGTTTCGTAGGTACCTACTACCTGGGTGGTCTTTGCCAGATGTCACGCTCTACCGTAAATAGAATTTACTATTAGTTATTTTGATCTACATAATTCCCGCCGGTCCACCATGAGACTTGGTATTCGTAAACTCGGCATTGCGAACTGAGAAAACTAAATAGTTTCTTCTTATCGTAGTCGCCGCCTGTTGCCAGACTGGGTCCCTTTCTGACAAAATCCTTTATGGTTTAGAATAACATAGATGTACGGAAGCTACAGTAGGTACCTACAGAGAAGACAATCTTAATTAATAACATGGAAATACATCGAGCCCATAAAATCCCTTATCGCAAGCAACATTCCGGCGCGCGGCGGTCGAATAAAGTAAATCGTACGCTGCCACTTAATCCACATTACCCATGTAGGTAAGATACTTGTCGGCTTGAGTCGGCCGGCTGGCGACGCTGGCGACCACAAGCGACCACCGGTGACAACCGGCGACCACTGGCGACCACTGGCGACCACTGGCTTACTATGTGCCCCGTGATATTTGGCGTCGCAACAATGGCTGAGCCAGCGCGCCACACTAAATGAAAAGCCTCGTCGAGCCCTGATAACTCGCTCTGTCTTATAAAACGCGAACCAGGGATAAATAACTAGTTAAGTACAGTTATGTTATGCGGACCACGATAAACCGGCGATTCAGTATTTTTTTGCTTTTCATGTTCACCAAATGTTTTCCTAAAACTCGTATGAAACTGTTATGCGGGTTGTAAACCTTCCCTCCGCACTCTGCGAGATACGACTAATATGGACTGCCGGTAGGTATTGCTCGTTTTAGTTTTCATTTGTTCTCTCATACAATAGACGGATTTCGTTTTGCAGCATATTTCATGGGAAATAAAAATAACGTTTGTCTCGAATTTGTTCATCGGAATTATTATGAGCATAGTATTGTAGTTATAATAAAGATCCATTGTATCTGGAGTGATAACAAATTAATCTGATTAAGTATCTACGCAAGTTTTAGTGCTAATCAGTAGGCAAGCAATCTATCATTGATAAAAGAGGATCGTTTGAGAAACCGGGTCAGTACTTTGGGAGTGCGCACCAAGGCGCGAGGCCCCGACAGATGGCGCCACGCTGGCCGCGCGCCCTTGTCCCGAACACGTGGTTGTTTCCTCAACAGCAGGACACAAAGGAGTTCTTCACGCAAATTGCTATACTATTGACAAGTGGAACATTGATTTTTTAAATGATGCGCTGCTATGATACGTCATGGAGTTCCATAGTTAGATTAAATTGCGGTCATTTAAGTCGGCCTAGGCATAAACAAAGCAGTTATTGTTTCTAGTAGGAGTTCCTATGACTTTTAGAAACACAAAAAAGAGAAAACTAATTAAGTAGATATACGCCAGTTGAACCCAGGCCATTCGTTGGAATTAAATGCTTTCGTTCATTAATTTATTGTGAAAGTAAATGGTACATTAAGATCTGTAGCAAATAATAACTAATACCTAATTAATTAATAATAACAAAATTAAAACCTAACTTAACTAAAACTATACAGAAACTAAAATATAGCGTCGAAAAATTCATTCGTTAATTTAATATCACACTAATTAATACTGATCAGTTAAATTTTTGTCACGACAAGAGTTCCAAAACGTGAAAAGTTTAATAAATATTGCAGCGAAACATTCAATAAAGTAGCTGAGAGAAGTTTAGCTGAAAGAACAGTTCTATTGAGAGAGCGCACGATTAGAAGTTTATTGTGGCGAGTGCGGTGCGGTGCGGTGCGGTGTGGAGTGGTGCGGAGCGGTGCGGAGCGGAGCGGTGCGGAGTGGTCAGCGCTAGCGGGAGCCGCACGGGTGGCGCAATCATCTCAATAGGAGCAGTGGGTCAGTGGCGCCGACCTCGTCCCCGCGGACTTATTACTGACACTTACGCCTGCCTGTACTACTACTGGACATTTCTAAATATTCATATTATATGTTTGAGCCGACTCCTCCTAAGAAAGGCAGGTGGAATGCTCCCCGCACCTTACCCTCGGTGCAAGTCGGAATAGTTGCTGACTGGCAAAACCCAACACTAACGTCGCGCGTCGTCGACTAGAGTAGTAGGTAAGTAAACTTTCAGGCGAATACCGAATCATTTATAATTTCCTACAATTTGTCCTCTGCTGAAACATAGCTGAATTTGGAACGCATTAATGAAAGAAAAGTGGACCAAAAACTTACGTGAGCCATTCAATTGAAACAATATAATACAACAATAACAGACGTACTATGTCACGCCTGAAAGTTTCAGATACTGATTGAAAATATTGATCGTGCTAGTGTCGTTTGAAATTAATGTAGAGCTTGAATTAATAACGTATCCAGTGCGGCTACAAAGAAGTCGGCTCATATTGTGCCTTATGCAATCTTAGTAGGGGATCCGTGAGGGTCGGGAGTGCCCCCTCGGTCGAGGCGAAGGCCGCGCTACACGGACACCCGCACGCACACACGCGCACCCACAGCCCCGTCACGCACACCGGGATCACTTTGTTTGTCACTCGCAGTTTGCCCACCTTCGGCCACTTTCGGCAAGATTCGGCCAGATTCGGCCAGCGACCTCAAGTGCGCTCACGGAGCGACTCAACGACACACAAATTTATTTATTTGTTATTGTTTGATTGGTAAAGGCGTCAAACAATAAAATTGAACCGAAGTGTCTCACTATGTTAGCTGGGAGATAGTCTGCGATTCACAAATCAACATTGAGATCGAGCAAAGTGGAGCGAGTCCAACGCGGCTTTGAAAAGCTTTTGTGGTCTGGATCGCTTCATTTACTTGCAGAGGCTCAGACAGCTGACCGCGGCGCTGATGACATCTGTGCTATCGCGCACCAGATGACTGAGGCTGTCAGCACCAGCCGAGCGAGCGGAATTGCGGATGTAATCTAATCACGACCTGCCATCGTTCGGCGACCCGCAGATAGACGCGGCTTCACTCTATTCAATGAATGCTAGCTACATAATATCGAACTCTTGTCCACTAATGATTTGTTATGGCTGAAATAAATGCTAAACATAAGACACAAACTGCAGGACAACGTGATATGAGTAACAATTTGCTAACTAACCTACAATTAGGAGATTTTAATTAAGTAAGTCTATATAATACGAATGTTTAAGAAAAAAGAAAATATTGTGTTTTATAAAAGTATTTTAACACGACTAACGAATAATGTACTTAGATTTATTATTTTAATGAATGAACTGAAGCGCAATACAATAAATGTACTTACCTAAGAAACGACCATTGAATATGAACAGTACAAATAAAGAAAGAAAGAAGTAGAATTAGTTGTTTATTTGACTTACTTCCCGTTAGTATGAATGTACAATACACAACGAGGACACAAAGAATTAAAATGAAGATTGTGTTTATGTAATATTGGAACTAGAACGAAGTTAGCCGAGTTGATGGTTGTTAGTTCCAACTAGAACGAAGTTTACAAAGTTATTCCTAAGAAAGAAACGGCAAAAACTACGTGATTTCTATTTCTTTTACAGCATTCTACGGAAATATGTTTATCAGGAATTCGTAACCAGTTTTATAACTGTAGAAACATTTAAAAAGACCAAAGACGTTATCCTGCTAGCCCGGGGTACCAGGACTGTTACCGTGCTAGCCCGGGGTACCAGGACTGTTACCGTGCTAGCCCGGGGTACCAGGACTGTTACCGTGCTAGCCCGGGATACCAGGACTGATACCCTGCTAGCCCGGGATACCAGGACTGATACCCTGTTAGCCCGGGGTACCAGGACTGTTATCCTGCTAGCCCGGGGTACCAGGACTGTTACCGTGCTAGCCCGGGGTACCAGGACTGTTACCGTGCTAGCCCGGGATACCAAGACTGATACCCTGCTAGCCCGGGATACCAGGACTGATACCCTGCTAGCCCGGGATACCAGGACTGATACCCTGTTAGCCCGGGGTACCAGGACTGTTATCCTGCTAGCCCGGGGTACCAGGACTGTTACCGTGCTAGCCCGGGGTACCAGGACTGTTACCGTGCTAGCCCGGGGTACCAGGACTGTTATCCTGCTAGCCCAGGGTACCAGGACTGGGAAAAACTTAAGATAGAGTTCTCGTCCAGAAGATTCGAGTTCACAGGAGAGCATGCTCGGCGACGTCGACGCACGTGCGCCGTACTGCCTGCCCAGCTCGCATCTTTTATGTGTCGACACTGTCGACTTGAAAAGCATAATATACCAAATTCTATAAAACGATACAGTTCTAAGAACAACCTACTTCCAAGTTGACAGTTAACATATTATATTCACCAGTAACGGATGAGTACTGAACGAGATTATATTATAATCTATATATATAAAAGGAGAACTGACTGACTGACATATCAACGCACAGCCCAAACCGCTGGGTCTAGAGATTCCAAACTTGGCATGTAGGTTCCTTATGAGGTCTAGGGGTGCACTAAGAAAGGATTTTTCAAAATTCATCCCTTAAGGGGGTGAATGGGGGGGGTGAAATTTCACGCGGACGAAGTCGCGGGAAGAAGCTAGTATATCTATATACTAATAATAAAGGTGACGAGTTTGTTTGTTTGTTTAATCTCTGGAACTACCTGTCGGATTGGAGATTGTTGTTATCATTAGACATCCCAACTCTTGAGGAAGGCTAGAGGCTAAAGGTTTAACATCACCATAGATATCCGAACATGACGCTAGGACCCGTAGGAGCCGAGCAAAAGTAGAAAAACTCAAAAAGAACTGTAAGCGAAATCGAAGTAATAGCGCGGGCAGGCGATGCGATGCGACGAGGTGGATCAAAGTCAAAGTCAAATCATTTATTTCAATTAGGCACACTAAAGGCACTTTTGAACGTCAAAAATTATAGTAAAACGAATTGATTCTAGTCGCCCATTCCAAAAGGTAGTTTTCGTATGGAGAAGAATGGGCAAGAAACTCCACCGTTACTTTTTTAAAATGTTTTACAAGTTCTGTATAGGTACATTTATTATATAATTATATGTCAAGACGATGCATCTAGAATAAAAATTAGTCTGCCAACAAAAGGTAAAAAGAATAAAAAATAAAGCAATGACAGGTAAATCCATTATGTGATAGATACATGGTGCTCACATATTTACAACTATTGTTAAAGTAGATTATTTTTATATAATTTTAACAAGTGTGCGAGTTACTGTAGCCAAAAAAGTAAAACTAATGTCATAAAAAAATATATATAAATTAAATTAGCGACCAGTTTGATTTTGTCTAGACTCTAGATTGTCCTATGGAGCAGGACCAGCATGTTTCCAAGCATTCTTATCTTGGATGTAATCTTCTAATTTGTAATATCCTTGCTTACAAAGTGTACTTTTAATATGAGTTTTAAATTTTCTTTCATTTAATTGCAATATGTCACAAGGTATTTTGCTGTAGCATTTAACACAGTACCCCATAAAAGATGTCTGTACTTTAGATAATCTGAAAAAAGGTTGATCTAATTTATCTTTATTTCTAGTATTAAAATTATGTCTATCACTTATTTTATTAAAAAGATGTTGATTTTTTCTAACGTACATAATATTTTCATAAATGAATTGGCAAGGTACCGTCATGATATTAACCTTTTTAAATAGTTCCCTAAGAGATTCGCGGCGACGTAGATTGTTAATGGCTCGGATCGGGAAAACAATAAAATATCACGCGGACGAACTCACGGGGAACACCTAGTATATACCTAGTGTAGCGGTTTCTTGTAGTGATTCGGCGAATATTCGCCGAATCACTACAAGAAACCGCTATTACGTATTAAAGTGATGGATATGTTTACAGTAAAAAAATAAATAGCACTTTGTAGTGAGAGGCTGTCAAAACATTGGCGAAGCTGTTGGGACAGCAATAACCAAGATGAGTTCTCATAAATGTAATGAATGATCTAATTTAAGTTTTAACTTTTTGATTAGTGTTAAAGTAGACTAAGTGCAGAGAGGTGTACTTAGTGCGCTGGTTGTAAATGAGTGTCGCTCGTCGGTGTGCAGTGCCGGGGCAGAGCCCTGCATTATGGATGAGGCGTCCCGCAGGAGAGCAGCCGGGCGGCGCCGGCGCCCCGACCTACCTACTTAACGTAAATTTATTTAATCTTCTACTACGAGCATTACATACAAGTACAGAAGTCTTGTTCAGAAATAGCTCAACACGAATTTCTCAAGTGAAGAGGTGCTTATTAAAGTAGACTTTTAAAAACAAGAATCAGGCAATCAATACATACCTAAAGATTCATTCTTTAAATGCAGCAGTGAACAGTTCTCATTTGTCGTGATATTACTGTTCCCTGTCGACTGTCTGGTCCCTCATCACACTATATCCTGAACAATACTTCTGTGTGTACCTCCTGCCTGGCACGAAGAGGAAGAGCCAGACAAGTCTCGTTCGCAACAAAACGAGTACGATATCGTCCGTGGAGCTCGCCGCGACATCGACGAAATTAAATCTACGATGCTGATACGAGGCCGGCTCCTCCGAGTGAGCAGCAGGTACATACTGGACAGACGGCTACATATGTACCTATAGTATGCAGAATGACGACATTCTGCTTGACGAAGTTCCACCAGATTGGCGCATCAATGAGAATGACGGAAAGAAAGTAAAACCTGTCCAATGCATGCAATAAGAAACACTAAAAACTGCCAATGACAGTAGATAGTATAAAAACTATTGAGAATTGTATGTTCGAGTCGTTTGGGGTGCAAACACCGGGGTCCGAATGCTTACCTAGTTCTTCGGGACGTCGTCAAGCGGCAGCTCGACTCTTCACGTGACCAGAGGGCTGGCCTGTTTCAACATTACCATTCAACGAGGCAGTGCTGCCAATCTTTTGGGCACATTTCTCATAGATAGCGACGCAGACCAATTTTGAAATGCCTACGAGCTATTCCTCTTTCCTTATACATACCTCCATATTATTACTACCTACTATTTAAAAACTGTCACATTATAAATTACTAGCTGACCCGGCGAACTTCGTACCGCCCCGCCAGCCGCTCTGCCCCCGCTTTTTAAATCTCTGATATCTTCTAAGATATTCATTTAATAATATGCTGTAAAGGGCAATTTTGATTTACACGAAATGCACAACGTATCTAATGTATGACCATGAGTATTCAAAATGGTTATGTTACCAAAGAATGTACTTTTTTAAAAACGGCTAAGAGACTGCTCGTAATTGTTTTTTGAATCAGTTAGATGGAGATTATATTGATTCCTTCAGATAAACTTCTAAAAGGATTACTGTTTAGTTCAACAATTTCATAATACCGTACACTAGAGGATATTGAGAGAGAATTAATTAAACTTGTTCATATTTAACGTGGTGTAAGCAGGAGTCGCGGAAGTCAGAGGAACATACCAAGCGAGACATTTCTATTAATACTAATGTATTGAAACATAATATAGCGGCTCAGCGCATGACAGACGACTCTAAATATACGCTGTTCTGTCAACGTCGTCGGCTAATGACATCGACAGAACTTTCCACCGTCCAGCACAAAGTGTTGAACCGCGGCCTTCACTCTCATCGCAGCCCTTCGCGCCATCGCCAGTGTCGCGTCGGACTGCACAGTCGCGGATACTCGTACCATGGACCGTTTTGAACTCTTCTATATACAGGGTTACTTGTAATTCGACGTATATCCGTCAGGAGCTGATAGGGGGCAAGAAATTGAACCCCCCATATGAATAGCCGAAATTCAATAGCTTTGAGATATTTGAATTTTAAGGGTTTTTCGATATAATTCCAAATAAAAAAAGAACTACATATTGAATATGGGGGGTTCAATTTGTTGCCTTTTGTCCCCCCAAACAGCTCCTGATGAATATACGTCGAATTACAAGTAACCCTGTATATAGGTTAAAGCAGTTGTTGATGCTGCAGGCATAGCTTCACGGTTCTATCACAAAGTGTGTTCAGTTGTTGATGCTGCAGGCATAGCTTCACGGTTCTATCACAAAGTGTGTTCAGTTGTTGATGCTGCAGGCATAGCTTCACGGTTCTATCACAAAGTGTGTTCAGTTGTTGATGCTGCAGGCATAGCTTCACGGTTCTATCACAAAGTGTGTTCAGTTGTTGATGCTGCAGGCATAGCTTCACGGTTCTATCACAAAGTGTGTTCAGTTGTTGATGCTGCAGGCATAGCTTCACGGTTCTATCACAAAGTGTGTTCAGTTGTTGATGCTGCAGGCATAGCTTCACGGTTCTATCACAAAGTGTGTTCAGTTGTTGATGCTGCAGGCATAGCTTCACGGTTCTATCACAAAGTGTGTTCAGTTGTTGATGCTGCAGGCATAGCTTCACGGTTCTATCACAAAGTGTGTTCAGTTGTTGATGCTGCAGGCATAGCTTCACGGTTCTATCACAAAGTGTGTTCAGTTGTTGATGCTGCAGGCATAGCTTCACGGTTCTATCACAAAGTGTGTTCAGTTGTTGATGCTGCAGGCATAGCTTCACGGTTCTATCACAAAGTGTGTTCAGTTGTTGATGCTGCAGGCATAGCTTCACGGTTCTATCACAAAGTGTGTTCAGTTGTTGATGCTGCAGGCATAGCTTCACGGTTCTATCACAAAGTGTGTTCAGTTGTTGATGCTGCAGGCATAGCTTCACGGTTCTATCACAAAGTGTGTTCAGTTGTTGATGCTGCAGGCATAGCTTCACGGTTCTATCACAAAGTGTGTTCAGTTGTTGATGCTGCAGGCATAGCTTCACGGTTCTATCACAAAGTGTGTTCAGTTGTTGATGCTGCAGGCATAGCTTCACGGTTCTATCACAAAGTGTGTTCAGTTGTTGATGCTGCAGGCATAGCTTCACGGTTCTATCACAAAGTGTGTTCAGTTGTTGATGCTGCAGGCATAGCTTCACGGTTCTATCACAAAGTGTGTTCAGTTGTTGATGCTGCAGGCATAGCTTCACGGTTCTATCACAAAGTGTGTTCAGTGCTCTTCGGAGCAATTCCATTATAATTCAATCAGTTACTATTTTATGAGTACCGTAGTTTCGTAGCAGTAACAGATCACAGACCGCAGAGTACGTCTTTGACCGGCACTGACACCAGCTTCAAACGGCGCGCTCCTCGCCACACGAGTCAGTGCCCCGTGTGTGTGTCCGTGATGCTCGCACATTAGTCAACGTTCTGCACAGCTAGTTGAATGTGCTACTGTCTAGGCCCTTTGGTCTTATGACAAGACATCTATTTGTGTCGCGGCATGTGTCGCACGCCGCAAGTGCCGCTCGCGCCGCACCGCACCACGCCGCGGTGCCGCGTCTCCAACGCAACATTTTGTCTTGACGTCTTTTGATTAGTTGGTGCTAAATCGGTCATGATCCACATTCGTCGTACAGTACGATGCCTACAAAACCGCATGTATCCTTTCGCAATGAAATGCAGTCAGATGCAAACAACGATAAACTGACATTTATCTACATAATCAGAAAGAAATTATACATGAATGTTGTAAAATAACATTCAGTTGATCTCAATTTATAAACAATCAGCAGTTACAAGGAATGATATATAAACTACGTCATTGGTTACAGGGAATGAAACCGCACCTTCTACATTTCTACAGTTAACCGCAAAATCAAATTAATACATTCAAAAAGTTGGCAAGCGCAGCTCGACCAGCGCATAAAGTAATTATCCTCAAACGGATTTCATGTTTGGACCAAAAAGATAAAAGACAGAAAGTTTTAAATGAAAAAGTATCCAAAGGACTTTGTGGGCTCTACATCAACCACATGGCATGCCAGCGCTGAAACATTCATAGTTCTCTATTCAAACAAGTATAACCTTTACCAAATAGAGCAACCGCTGGTGATGTTATTTTGTAAAGTAGAATAAGAACTGAAAGAGCACTCGACTCACTGGAAGCTAAGGTCAGGCCCGTATTGATAAAACAAACAATGAAATTATGTCATTGTGCTAGTCATTGATTTGAAAGATGCTTTAGATGTACAGGTGTTAGGCGGAGGGTTAGACAAACAAGGTCCGTGTTCCGCGCGCGCCTCTCTCTAGAGTAATAGTGGCCGTTTGGGGCCGCTGAGGGTGACGGGGTCCGCATGAATTCATGCGGACCAACACCTGGCCGGGGGAGCGTGACGAAATGCGCAAGCACTCCAGCACCGCGGCTAAAGGTAGCAGCAGGACAACGTGTGGTTTTAGTCAGTAAGAGTCTGACAGACCTCTCCACCCACCCCGGTGGTGGACATCCATGAGGATTTCCACACGATAAAAAAAAAGGTAGGTAGGTCGTAGGTAGATCCATTTAGGAAATACATTTAGTGTGAACATTCCTCTTACCTATTTTTTTTTAGTTAGTTGAAGTTGGGCTTCTCGTTTCTTTTACTTTGAGAGCTTAAAACTAATTATTCAGTTCTTATTTGCATCTAACATTGCCTTTGCTAAACCAAAAACGCATCATACACCAAAAACATACACAAAAACTTTAGACATGTAAAAGAAATTCTTAAAAAAAAGATATAAACAAATTGTGAACCTTTAGGGTCTTCAAACTAAATATGTATTTCCTAAATAGGTCTACCTATGAACCCCCTTGTTTGGCTAACCCTCCGCCTAACACGGACACCCTATAGAACATAGAGGTAAATAGTTGCGACTTACGACTGTGCAGGTAAGGTCGGTAACACAAGTTCAACTGAAACCATGGGCACAGCAGTTGAAGACAGCATTATGAAGCGCACAGCTCGGGGACTGCGATGAGAGCGGAGCCAGTGAGCCACTACTGTCCCGTGCCACGCGCTCGCTGTGCGGAACGCGTTCTTTACAATAAAATATTTACATGTTCGGACAGAGGACGTTTATAGGATCGCAGCTTATATTGTGTTAGTCGCGGCGGGCGAGTGTGACGACTCGTTGTGACTTTTATATTTATACGAATATTTAAGCGCAAGCGGCGCAGCTTCCGTCGTTTCATCTCCCAAGCGTCGAGGAACGCCTCGCACTCAACATTTGCTCGTGTGCCTTGCACGACTAATATCTGAGCGACGTGTCCGTCTCAGACCACGATAATATGAGACAAAATATTATTATATATCTATATAATATATAAAATTCAAAGTACTGACTGACTGATATATCAACGCACAGCCTAAACCGCTGGTCCTAGAGACATGCAATTTGGAGGGTGTGTTCTTTATGAAGAGCAGGTATCTACTAAGAAAGTGTTTTTCGAAATTCCACCCCTAAGAGGGTGAAATGAAGGGTTGAATTTTCTGTGAATAAGTTCCGACATTCACGCGGGCGAAGCCGCGAGCAAAAACTAGTTTCTCTACCAAAGGGAACCTTACATCATGAAGGCTGCTAGATAAATTACTCTGGTTGCATTCGATCACTGAAGCGAATGTTTCAAAATTGAATATACAGCGACACGCCGCCGCCTATCCTCAAGTTCTGATTTGAGCTTCACGATTACCGGCAAGTACTTGCACTGACTGGACTGGTCCACTCAAGTACTTGCACTGACTGGACTGGTCCACTCAAGTACTTGCACTGACTGGACTGGTCCACTCAAGTACTTGCACTGACTGGACTGGTCCACTCAAGTACTTGCACTGACTGGACTGGTCCACTCAAGTACTTGCACTGACTGGACTGGTCCACTCAAGTACTTGCACTGACTGGACTGGTCCACTCAAATCTGTGTGATATTTTCCACAAAATACCATTTCAGACAAGAATCTACATAATCTGACCAAGATTATGTCTGGACTTTAAAAGAGACTGTAACCTCTGAGTTTGTTTCGGCTTTTCTTCTCTGAGTAGTCAGGTAGCAAACGCCGACCTCATCTAACTTAAACTTTTTTATAATATTATGACGTCCAAAATTGATTCTAATTTATATTTACAGAATAAACAATATCATTTCATTTCATTTGGCGGGTGTGCACGTCCTCTTATAATAAGTAAATAGCGAATCAATATTGCTTCCTATTTTCTAAATCAGTGCCTACCCCATTTCGATTCCGGTACTGTTAGGACGCCCAGCGCTAACAGTGCTTATCTTACGTTTCCTTATTAGGTTTTAACGAGCGATCGAGCAGTATCAACATACATACATAGCAACATCGCTGCTAAACTGTCTTTAATTTACACTATAAGTATCACAGATTCACAGCGGCTGTGATAGATAACAACGTAAAAATACTTTTCTTATCATTTTTATTTAATTCGCTATCCGGAAACGCAGTAAGTACTTAGTTGATATTAAAACCGATAGGTAAAATTTCCTTGAAGATTTAGTTACAATTTACGTACTTATAAATTAGGTACGTTGCGAAAAATGAAAATAGCAAAGCTTTGCAGTGCCAATAAACAATGCAACCGCACCATCCCCACGCCGCGTTACGTTTCGATTCAATCATTGATAAATTCTCAAGAAAAGGAGAATCATGAAACATTTCGTCATTAATAAAAAAGGGCTTCGGATATGAATGAGTGCTGCGATATGAGCTATTATCGTAATACATGGAGGTCGCCGGACGCCCCCCGGACGCCCCGGGTTTAGTAATCCAATTCAGTTTATTCTGCTTACTCTCAT
This sequence comes from Hydraecia micacea, assembly GCA_914767645.1. Taxonomy (NCBI): domain Eukaryota; kingdom Metazoa; phylum Arthropoda; class Insecta; order Lepidoptera; family Noctuidae; genus Hydraecia; species Hydraecia micacea. The sequence continues at coordinate 484,677 of OU611774.1, forward strand.
GTCACTTGATTTGATTATTGGCTGCTTATTCCTGGAAATAATTGCAACAGTTTACTGTCAGTCATATCGAATTCCTAGGGTATTGAAGTAATGTACAGTCAACAAAAGAGATAAGTATGCAGGATCGTCGGATATAGTTGAAGTTTAGTAAGAAACCGATGATCTTGTCGACTGAAATTTTATTTGATAAACGAGCCGTTTGTTCTCTATTAATAAAATTAAATTTTATTCTAGAACATCCATCGGTTTCTTACTAAACTTCAACTACATCCGACGACCCTGCATACTTATCTCTTTTGCTGACTGTCCCTCCGGCTTGTGACAGGCCGGGCTCTCGAGGTACGCACAATGTAGGAAGCTGTAGGGCGAGTAGACAACTCACTACGTAATTAAATTGCACTTCTTTCTCAACTATTCAGCTGTTGATAAAGATAAATTAAAAGTTTCCGCAGCACGAGGCGCACGATATAGGAATAGCGGCCATCTTCAGCGATGAACATATCAAGTTAACTTGGTGCAAGAAAATGTCCCGTTGTAGCAGTAGCTATATGTTTCATTTGAACCAGCATGGCAGTGTCGACGTGTCGACCAGTGGGCGAACGTTACAAGTTGTGGAAAATATTTTCTATACATGTTATAGAATTAATACTTCATCATCTGGGCATTTTCACTTTTAAGTGTACCCTAAAAAAATAAAAGTGACTGAAAATAAATGGACATTGTAGTGAAAATAGTGGTCAGTTTTGTGACGTGTATTTTCAGCCAAATGTGTTTTAAACCTGTGTTATTGGAGTTTAAATTGTGCAAATTTAATTTTTGTGACGAGAGAAACTGTACACTATTGTTGCACCAACACTTTTAAATATATTCGTAGTACTATTTTAGTAATTTTGGCAAATTCAATGTTGGTAAGGGGAGGGACATGCCAGAAATAGTTACTCTGAATATTTAAAATACTCATAAAAATATTGTACGCAAAATACGCGCATTGACGTGGAGTTGCGGATACCAGCCCGTATTACCTAGCCAATACTCATAAATTAATAATTCAAACGTATTTTACCAGGATTGCAGATGGACTCGTCAATTGAATATATATTTTACCGTTTTATTAAAAAAATTAGACAATATGTCCACTATTTATCTTGCTATAAAATTTTGAATAAGTGGGACATCCTCAAAATGGCGGATATACTTAAAAGTGAAAATGCCCATCTACCAAGCCTTTTCCCAACTGTATTGGGGTCGGCGGTCAGCTGAATACCAGTATTATACATGAAGCGACTGCCTATCGATCTCAACAACCCAGTTACTGGGTTATTATAATACGATACCTTCAGACTACCTACAGTATTTGTCTCTCCTTCCCCATTTTAATCCATCCAAAGGTTGTCTTTAAGAACTTTTTGACAAAAAAAAAACAACCGACTTCCAAAAAAAACACTACAAAGTGAAAAATAAATTTATTTTCGGAAGTCGGTGTCGTTGGTTCCGCATTTTCGTTTTTTGACACCGACTTCCGAAATTGAAGTTATTTTTCACTTTGTAGTGTTTATTCTTGGAAGTCGGTAGTTTTTTTTTTTGTCAAAAAGTTCTTATTTTCCACATTTTAGTGGTACCTACTCCACACAAATTCATATAACACTACTAGCTATGGAAATATCAGTGACAGGAAGCTAATAAAACATCATCAATATAAACTAAGTGGAAAAAATTGGTATTATTAAAGCTAACTCAAAAACTACACAAGCAAAGTTAATAAAAATGATATGGGACCACTCCTGAGGCATACCCTATCCATTAACAATGTCAACTGCTCATCACCTGTTACAAAATATTGCTTTTCCCGATGCTGGGACGTTAATTGTTGAGGAGTTCTCCTGGTAAGAACCAGGAGAACTGAAGCTGGTGGTGACATCACCATCAGCTCCACTTCACCATGTGTATTGTGCATAAATTGCTTAGCAGACATAATCGAATCGCAATTCGTGAAATATTTATCATTGAGTAGTTCCGATGGACATTATGTGGTCTTCATCATCAGTTCTACTTTACCAAATGATGATTTACGAGAGCAAATGCACGAGTTACTTTAAAAAATACCCAACTCGCTATAGTGCTTATAAAATTTGAGGGTTCCCTCGATTTCCATGGGATCCTCTCATCAGATTCCGACTTGGTAACAATGGAACCACCTCGAGAGTATTCAGTAAGTATACCCTTTCAAATAAAAAAATATTTTCAAAATCGATCCACAATTGACGGAGAAATCGGTGAACATACTTACATTAAAAAAAAACAAAGTCGAATATAAATAACCTCCACCTTTTTGGAAGGAAGTCGGTTAAAAAGATCGCTCTTAGCGATAAGACCGCCCATTGTGTCACTCGTTGTAAAAGAAGACGGGTCACGGCCCATACATACCCAGGCCCGGCGTAAAAAGAAATACACTCACATTCTAGCATTATTATTAGTACCTATATTATTAAATGGTAATCAGTCACCATCATTACCAAAAATCGAATATTGCTATTTCTTTTTTTAAGGATGTCCAATTTTTTATCAGTTTAAAGTTGAGAATATATACTATGTTTAGATTTAGCTATTAGTGAATAAATGTGATATTGCTACGCATTTTAGATCAGGAAAACATAATATAATATATTTCACTTTTATCTATATACATTTTTAATGAAGCATTCATGCATTAAAAAAAAATATATGCAGTTATTTTTTGCTCATGATAATGCATAAACTGAGATACATTTCTTTAGCGCCGGACCTTATGAATTTGGGTCAACTTTGATTTTTTCTTTCTGTATTTATTTATTTTTATTTTATTTTATTGGGACATAAAACAGTTACACGTTACGCGTTACGTTACAGTTCACGCTATATTTATGTCTGCAATTTATAAGGTATAAATAATAAGGAGTACTCTATTCTATTCTAGCTTTGGTAACACTGGTTGTCAGACATTCGAGCTTCTGATGACCCGTAATGACTGCCAAAGAACCACGAATGAAGTCGAGACCAACTGCTTAACGTGCTTTCCGAGGTACGGAGGGGTTTTGATATGTAAAGATTGTCACCCATCCACGAACCAACCGCGGCAAGCGTAGCTTAGTCTGGTTGCCACAAGCCCCCTATACAATTAATACCTACGTATTTATGCCAAATGTCACATTCTACCGGTCTGTGTTACTGAAAGCGCTCAAAAAAATTAAAGGATTCGTACTCAATACTCATACTTATCTACGAGAATATTATAAGGGTGTTGAGCCATAGATTTAGTACTCGCAGTAGTATATACTAAATCTATGGTTGGAGCGGTGGGTAAAAGTAGCTACGGACGTAGGAACCGGGCAGTGAATGGGACATCACGAGTATTTTTCGTCGTAACTGTAAAGTTGTATCGTTAAGCTAAGCACGATCATTTCCGGAATACGATTGAGTTTAAATTTTAACTAACTTAGCCAATTTATTAATACAAATTTTGTTCTTTTAATTAGGTACATTGATGGGAATATTCAGCGTTGTCAACTAAACATAATTATAAGTTCGGTATTCGAGGTTCTGAAAGGCACGGAGTGTCCCTGATGACGTCGCGTCGCCATCGCTAAAAGTAACGTGTGCGCGCTAACAGGACGCGGTCACATTGCACAAGCAGCCCCGCGAGGTCGCACTCGTTACTCAAGTTGCCAGAGAGAACACGGGACCCTCACAAATGCCTCACCAAAATGTCCCGGCAGCCCCACAATGCTTCACTAGCATGTCCAGGCTGACCGACAATACACTACACTGCAAAAAGTCAAACGAAACTTCATGCCGTAGTTACATAGGTTACAAAATCAAAATTTACAACAGGACGCATATTTGTGTTAGCTGTTTGATGTTACCCGAACTTCGCACACGATCTTCAAGCCCTCATCACATCAAACTAAGGGGTTACATAAACTCTTTAAAGCGTGGCTCTATGTCCGTGTAGCATGTCCACTTCTATCTATCTCTATAAAGAACAGACATCTTACAATAGATAATGAGCGATCTTTTGTTCATTTTTAACATCGCGCCGAAACCTTTCTACAGTCTTTCATTTTGTGTTTCGTTTCTTCCGTATCTACCACAGTTTCTGCGGTGGCCAGTGGTCATGCTCAGGACGAACGACTTTACGAGCTTCCCGAGGTCTTACCGAGGCACGGAGGTGTCATAGCACCAATTTTCGAAATCCGGGCTGTTACTAAGAAAATCTTAATGAATAAAAACCCATTAATAACACTTCGCCGGATCTGGGAATCGATCTCAGGAGCTCGATCACCAGCAAAAGACCTGCGGCGCGCGGCGCCAGCGCAGTGAAGGAGAACGATATTGATAGAAGATTAAACACATTGATAATAGCGGCCGCCGTTAAATCAATGCGGACTCCAAATAACTTGATTTAAACGTACATAGGTACTTACTCAAAACGTGAACGATACCTGTCGGTTGTGACTTGTGCATCAAGCAATCAAGCAGGGTGGCCGCGAGCCAAGTGCTCCCGCGGCCCTCCCGGGCCAGCAAAAAGGTATTTCTGCCCGCTTTTTTATGTATGTTCGGGCATAGCTCCGTCATATAATAGACGGATTTGCAAAATCTCTAATTTTTTAATGGATAAGGTATGCTTCAGGGGGAGACCACCAATATAAATTTTATGAACTTTGCTAGGGGTTCTCAATTCGGATGTATGTATATAAACATCCGAATTGAGAACCTCCTCCTTTTTTGAAGTCAGTTAAAAATAACAGCTTAGTTCGGAGCTTAGTAATAAGAACTTTACCTAAATCTAAATAAAGTTAAAAATACAATTACTGCCTCAAAGATTTAGGTCAGAACAAAAGTTAGATTTCATTTTGTAATAAGACGGATAGTGTCTGACGGATGGACTGACAGATCCGCCATCGGCGCGCACGCCGCACTGTCTTCCGGTGACGAACTATCAATTCAATTTTTATCCGCAGTCTCCGTGACAAATTGAATTTGGTGCAAAAAAACATTGGAAACATTTTCAGTTTTAGCAAGCTATTAAAACCCCTTATACCCTTATAGTTTTAGTTAGAACCCTTATAGTTTCGCCATGTCCGTCTGTCCGTCCGCAGCTTAGCTCAGAGACTCTTAGTACTAGAAAGCTACAATTTGGCATGAATATACATATTAATCAGGCCGAAAAAGTGGAAAATAAAATCCTGAAAAAGATTTTTTTTTACTCCTCCACACGTAAAGTGGGGGTGTTTTTTTTTCTTGTCTTCTCCGTTGTGTGGGGTGTAGAAGATTAGAATAGAATACTCTGGGTATCGTTGGATAGGTCCTTCAAAAATATGTTAAAGTCAAGTGTGTGTACCCTCCCCCCCCGCTAGCTAAATGGTTGTTTATGGATATGTGAAAAAAAATACGGCAGTAGTATATAATTATGACGAAGATAAAAGGAAAACTATGACAGTAGGCTTTACAAGTTTACGAGTAATAGTCGACCAACTTACACTTGCAGTTGCAATGTATGGGAGAACATGATTTTCAACTGCAATGTTTGGTTTGTTCTTGGGATAAATTCATTCCAACTACGGAACCCTTCATTGGGCGTAGTGTCCAACATGCCTTAGTCGGTTTTTTTTTTATAAAAAATTGGAGATGAATTTACATGGGACGGGACGCAAAGAAAACCGACAAAATGGGGGTGTACTTACTATACAGCTCCTTCCTAATCCTTCGTCAAAACATGTGTGATGTCATGTTAGGAAGGGGTGCAAGTGTGGAGGGCACGCCAGTAACATTATTAAAGTGTGGAGGGCACGCCAGAAACATTCTTAAAGTGTAGAGGGCACGCCAGAAACATTCTTAAAATGTGCAGGGCGCGCCAGAAACATTCTTAAAGTGTGGGGGGCGTGCCAGAAACATTCTTAAAGTGTGGAGGGCGCACCAGAAACATTCTTAAAGTGTGGATGGCACGCCAGAAACATTCTTAAAGTGTGGAGGGCACGTCAGAAACATTCTTAAAGTGTGGAGGGCACGCCAGAAACATTCTTAAAGTATGGAGGGCACGTCAGAAACATTCTTAAAGTGTGGAGGGCACGTCAGAAACATTCTTAAAGTGTGGAGGGCACGCCAGAAACATTCTTAAAGTGTGGAGGGCACGCCAGAAACATTCTTAAAGTGTGGAGGGCACGCCAGAAACATTCTTAAAGTGTGGAGGGCGCACCAGAAACATTCTTATAGTGTGGAGGGCACGCCAGAAACATTTTCAGTGTGGAGGGCATGCCAGAAACATTCTTAAAAAGACTTCTCTTTATTTACTTGTATCTAGCCGCGCTCGTTAATACGAACAATATTATTAATTATGCCCGAACATACATTAAAAAAACATCCGAATTGATAACCTCCTCCTTTTTTGAAGTCAGTTAATTAAACGGAGCGAAAAGCCATTCTTGAAGAGAAACAAGAAGGCCGATGTTATTAAATAAAACGTTAAGAGGTTGGAGAGGACTTCGTGAGAAAATTTTAGTAAACATTTTACTAACGAAGGAAAACAAGCAAATTAAAAGGTGGCTTCGTTACGACGTAAACGATGTTAGCAATGAACGGCTCACAGGAACAGCCGGTGCTGCCGCGAGCTGCCCGCCGCGCCGGCGCCGCGCCGCACCGGCCCGCACCGCGACGCGCCGGCCCGCACCGCGACGCACCGGCCCGCACCGCGACGCACCGAGCTTTCTCTAATAAGAGACGTAACGAGCAGCCACTTGAAATGATTGTTGACTTTCAGAAGTTTGCAAACTGGAGCGGTTCGCTACTTATTCCAGACGGAATGGGAGGTTCCGAGCTGTTAACGTTTCAAGGGATTGATCGAGACATATCTCGGACAAGTCGGATGTGAGAAAACGAGATGATTCTACAAACGCAAAATGTGATCGGCAGTGTGTTGAATTTGATTTCCTATTTTCCATTTTTATATGAAAGTCAATATGAAGTTAGCAAAAAACGAATTCGCTTTGTAACCATTTGAAATAATAATAGTTGATAAGCGTCGCCGTCAACGTTTGCCATCATAGATTGACGACAGATTCGGTCAGCGAGGCGGTGCGCGGTGGCGCGCGATGTCGCTGCCGTGTCGCTTCGCTGCCGTGTCGCCGGTCGCCGAGTTCCGCCGCTAAAAATACAATAGCATACAATCTATATTAAGCGTTGAGGATGCGAATGCACGCAGTTTAAAAAACGGCGAGCATATTTAGCTCGCTGTTCTGTGACTGAGTTAACTGCCGTGATAGAACATTTGAATGATATAAAGAACACTACCGTTGTCATCGACGTGTCTTAGACATGGTCACATAGATCACCACACTAATGAAGACCACTACCGTTGTTGACGTGTCATCGACCACCAGACTAATGGTGCAACGTAAGACAGTTATTATTATCTATACTAATAGAAGGGCCCGTGGCAAAATAATAACAGCCGCACAGGTCGATCCATCAGGTTAAGCCTACGCTTCCCACGGTTGGTCTGTGGATGGGTGACCATCTTTACATACCGAGACGGCTTAACGTGCTTTCCGAGGCACGGAGGGGTCCGTGCCTCGGAAAACACGTTAAGCTGTTGGTCCCGGGTGTCATTCGTGGATCTTTGACAGTTGTTACGGGTAGTCAGAAGCCCGAAAGTCTGACAACCAGTCTTACCAAGGGGTATCGTATTACCCAGTAACTGGGTTGTGGAGGTCAGATAGGCAGTCGCTCCATGTACAATATTGATATTCAGCTGCATCCGGTTAGACTGGAAGCCGACCCCAACATAGTTGGGAAAAGGCAGGCAGATAAGTAATATTATAAAGCTGAAGAGTTTGTTTGTTTGTTTGGTCGAACGCGCTAATCTCAGGAACGTCTACTTCGAATTGAATGTTTCTTTTTGTGTTGGATAGTCCATTTATCGAGGAAGGCTAATAGGCTATATAACCTCACGCTACGACCAATAGTAGCGGAGCGTCAATGAAAAATGTTGCATAAACGGGAAAAATGATTCCTTTTGAGAGCTTCGGTTACGCGGCGTAATCGGTTAAAGTTACGCAAAGTATGTACTCGAATGACGGAATTGTTCCCCTTTAAAAATTCTAAAAAAAGTCCGCGACAGTACGAGTATATATCTATCTTTTAAGGTTGACTCACTATAACCTTTTTTATGGTAATCAAATTTGTTCTAAAATAACGCATTATTTGCGATGGTGTTTTTATAAACATATTAATCCTTATCCATATAAATACGTTATTCATCAAAAGTATATAATTTTAAACAAAATTGCCGTTGACATCATTTGATTTCAATGAATATCATGAGATAAGTATCATAGTTTTAAAATAACTCTGCAAGGCGGCCGGTCGTGAGTACCTAGGTTCTGTAAGAGTGGAACTCACTCTTACTGATCATAGCGTGATGTACCTACAATAACTTCATAAAGTAATGTAGTAACTAAGTAGTAATCTTAAGTCTCTTTAAGTAATGGAATATATTTTAGCAGGTTTTTTCCTCAAATTAACGCGGGTGAAACCGCGGGGCACAGTTAGTTATAAATAAATTAGCTCTCCATTACTAATTGCATGTACAGACGCCAGCACATCAAGCTACTACAATTTATTAAATTTCTTGAATAGATTTTCAACTGTAACGCTAAACTTTAAGGTTCAAAGTTGATTGGGAAAATTTGACAGTTTCGGGTAGCTTGATATGCTGGTCCTGGCGTCTGTACGTACCATAGATATAGGAAAGAAGTTTTTTACATTTCTATGGTACGCACGCTCCCAGCTTCCGTGTGAGCAGACACCGACACTGCTAGTTTGCCACCCTGCCACTCCCGCCACTGCAGACCTATTCTCACTCACACCTTCCTGACCTTCCCTACAGAACGACTTCTATACTCCGTAGAAAACAAAACCAACTTATGATTTCAAAGAGGTTGCATGAATGCAAAGAGAATTTACTGAGACTTTAACACATCTAGAAAAATCGTTAAATAAAGGTCGTTAGGAAATCGTAAGACAGGCGTGCTTGTATTTGTTGAGCCTCCCGGCGCCCCGGTCGGACGTGACTACACGGCGCTAATGGCCGGTGGCATGCGAGTGCCTGAGTAACGGCAGGCGCCAGGCGGCAGACGCACGGGCCCCGGCCCCCGGCAGCAGGCGCACAGGACCCGGCCCCCGGCGGAAGGCGCACGGGCCCCGGCCCCCAGCTGCCCCGCTTGCTCAGTGGGCCGCCGTCACACGTAGAGTAGCCACCAACAATACCATAATTCATGTTATTGGTATGTTCCGATAAAAGCTAGATAACAAATATGTGAGATATCAATAGCGCCTCTTCATCCGACTGCGGAAATAAAGTATTCCGTCAAGGTGCTGTGCGCGGTGCGCGGGACATACTCGTAGGATTGGGGATTTGGAATTTCCCATCGTTAGCGACGTCAGCAACGACGACTGCGCCCCGGCTGTCTGCTCTGCTGCTCGCTAGTCTGTACTATTCACTAGGTGTACCATTGCACTCAGTCTTGCTGAGTGAGTGAGTCCTGTTTTTAATAATTAAAATAGGTGTTCTATCGGTGTTTACCTAGCCCTCAATGAACGCCACAAGTGCGCTCGTGTGCATTCGTTGTTAACTCTAGAATAAACTTAAGATAACATCAATAAACTTTACTAAATAACGAAAGCCAGAGTACATAACTGATTAAGTGAATAAACATAGAGCGAAGTCGTCGCGGGCTCTCCCCTGCACGGTGGCGCCGGCACGTCTCGGGGCGGCGACCGGCGACCGACAACCGGCACCGGGCTGCCGGCCCGACTGCCGCCTGCAGAAGGCCCACTCTCTCCTACAATATTATATTACAAATTCGAAATAATTCCGTATGACTGACCAATAGGCTGAGTGACAACGCACAGACTGGACAACGAACAAGATCTTTACCATCGTTCTGAGTCCGACAAATCCATTGCACAATTATTATCGGCTCTCTTCCCTGAAAGTGACGTCAAGATTGTATGCGAATGAAGTCGCGAGCAAGAGATATTTACTCCTGAGAAAGATGGAACTGCCTCCACCCACTGCAAGCTCAGCAGTACACGATAGAGTACGCGGTGCTCCTTCTGCAAGAGTCGCGCTGTGGCGCTACATTACCGACCGCGAAGTTACAACTATTCGTAAAGCGAGCTAACGTTCCTTCTGCAAGAGTCGCGCTGTGGCGCTACATTACCGACCGCGAAGTTACAACTATTCGTAAAGCGAGCTAACGTTCCTTCTGCAAGAGTCGCGCTGTGGCGCTACATTACCGACCGCGACGCCACAACTATTCGTAAAGCGAGCTAACGTTCCTTCTGCAAGAGTCGCGCTGTGGCGCTACATTACCGACCGCGAAGTTACAACTATTCGTAAAGCGAGCTAACGTTCCTTCTGCAAGAGTCGCGCTGTGGCGCTACATTACCGACCGCGACGCTACAACTATTCGTGAAGCGAGCTAACGTTGCTTTGTACTGAACCCAATAATAAATCGACTCCAATTATTAACGATACGTTGAATATTTCGAATAGCTTTCTATTCGGCGCGGCTCGTCTCGACTTGGTACTAACGCCGGATCTTCATCCCGTGTAACTAGCTCAGCGCTTCCTTTTGTATTTCCTCGATTAAATGAAATTAGTATGGTACAGTTTTCCATTTGCTATTGGACTGACTGTTTGGAGACCTGCCTAAACAGTGTTATTCGGATTAGGACAGGGATGAGTGCACGCACACAGACGCGACGTGTGCCGGTGTGCGGTGCAGAGCACGCGGGCCTCCGGGGGGGGGTGGAGGAGGGGGGGGGGCGGCCCTTGGGGTGTGCTTATTATTCCTGAGGAAAGCCACGCGTCACAAAATGGCATCGCTGGTTCAGCACCACTTTATGCAAAAAGTTGAAAACTGCGAAAATTGCAATAGTTAGCCACGCATGACACTATGACATAGAAGATATTTAGGTATATGTACACTATGACATTTTATGAACAGACCAAACTGCTCATCGTAATAGGTATGTGGGGCATTATTTCAGCAGTTCAACTATGTATAGGAATAGCAAATATTTTTCAACCTCGAAAGAAGATCCACCGGAAAATTGTAGCGTTTCTTTTATTTCTCTGGAGATAATATCATATTATAGGCACTGCTTCATTCTGTTGATTGTACTAGAAGTTACGCTACAGTGTCATGGACTGTCTGATAGTAATTAGTAGGGTACTTGTACTAACTACATTGCATGCTTACTTAAGAACTAACAGATATTCCGTCCGATATGTTCTCATTCTGTGGTTTATGTGGCAATGCGGTTCTTAGGAGAAGAATGTTTAAATGTTGTTGTAGTATGGGATTAAAATTGCAAGCGCGCAGCTGCCTGGTAGAGAGCCCTCGCTAACAATACTCAGTCTTAGTGTAGTGGCTAACTCACATGCAATAAGAGATACTCTGCAAGCGGCGATTCATTTATAATAACAACAGCCGTGTCCCGCGGCTATCAGGCTAGAGCGATTCATTTATAATAACAACAGCCGTGTCCCGCGGCTATCAGGCTATAGCGATTCATTTATAATAACAACAGCCGTGTCCCGCGGCTATCAGGCTAGAGCGATTCATTTATAATAACAACAGCCGTGTCCCGCGGCTATCCGGCTAGAGCGATTCCTTTGACAGTTGACATGAGCCCACATTAGCCTCCGTGACTAGGCTGCGTTTGACATCGTTCCTAGTAACCCTTTGAGCGCGTCCATTGTGTTGAACGATTGCTGGCAATCAGCATCGATTGCTGGCGCCCGGCACAGTCTCAGCGCGCGTCTATGAACATAGATTTCCTGGAAGTAGTCTGTCTGTTGACCGTGCTCCGTAGCTTTGTCGTCACTTAAGTAATGTCCACAATATATTATGTGCAACATAAACACAGCTGATACAATATCTCGAAAAAATATTTGTATTTTTGTTTCATTGCTACCTAGTTGGTTGATCTAAGTTAAATCATATAAAGTTACTACAGTTTTTTGCTGTAAATAATTATAGTGACTATAAGTAGTTACGTACCAAATCGTTATCACCGCCATAGACAGATCGTTATCACCGCCATAGACAGATCAGGTTTTCTATTTTTAGTCTCAGACCAACAAAAAAAGATAGACAGCGCGCCGCAAACATCAAAAGTGAAGCCATAAAACCGTGCTCCTGCAAGTAAACATACACGCTCACGCACACACCTACACTAAAACCATGCTCATTGCTCTTAGTTTGTCACAAGTCGTCGTCAAGATAACATAGATTTAAAAAATATAATTATGCCTTCCTGTGTAGTGAAAAGTTGCAAAATCACACAAAAAGTCTCACGGAATCGCTTTTCACTTATAAGTACTTGAAATAACATCGTTTCTTTATTATTTATCTATGAATTTTAGGTTACTTGGAACAAAAAACCTCAACGAACGAAAGCAGTGACATAAAGTGCGGAAGTTGCCATAAGACGATTTAAAATTTCCCCATTCGATTAATCTAAGTATACATATAAATATGATTTCTTACTTCGAGTTATATTCCCATTTTCTTTTTATATGTATTTAATATTTTAGGTTTCCAATTAATAATGAAATTAAAAATAAATAATATAATAATATTTAATAAAGTTGATTGAAAATATGAGTTGTTTTTTTTAATAGAAGTCCTTCTAAAATCTAAACAATTGAGGTACTATACCATACTCAACAATACTCGTACAATATTATACTAGTTCCTACCCACACAAATATCCCCAAATTATAGGGAAAAAATTTAACAAATGGCAACCCTTCAATACACACATAGATAAAAAGGTGGCTTCACTTTTAATGTTCGCGGCGCGCTGTCTATCTTTTTTTGTTGGTCTGAGTTTTTAGTACTAAACGTTTTATCACTAGTTCACCGAGTGCACTGCGCAGACAACCAGCGGCGGCTCCGTGCCACGGTGACACCAATCACAACCAGCGGCGGCTCCGTGCCACGGTGACACCAATCACAACCAGCGGCGGCTCCGTGCCACGGTGACACCAATCACAACCAGCGGCGGCTCCGTGCCACGGTGACACCAATCACAACCAGCGGCGGCTCCGTGCCACGGTGACACCAATCACAACCAGCGGCGGCTCCGTGCCACGGTGACACCAATCACAACCAGCGGCGGCTCCGTGCCACGGCCGATAATCGTGGAACACGATTATCGGCGACACAGCGCAACGCGCGCTTCGCTAAACGCATTCAATCGTTTGAATAAGAGCCGAATCACTGAACCTTGTTATCGAGCACTGGCTTGCCCGCTGTTCCACTCTACTCCACCACAAAACCAAATACAAATAAAACATTATACATTATTGTTCTACAGAATTTGTTTTAGTGGCTCCTTTAACAACAGACAGTAAAGAAGTGTGCCTCCCTTCGACGATACTTACAGCTTTACAAATTGTACTGAGTAGGGTAGGTAGGTCACCAAATATTTATATTTTATGTAACTACTAGCTTCCCCCCGGACTTTGTTCGCAAATTAATTATCTCAAGCCGGCTCAGAGATCAACCTTCAAAAAATCCTCCACACATAACTGAAACAATGAGTAATGCAATGACCGATATTTAACTGTCTTTTTTAAAGTCAATGAACTGAAAATTATTTTGCGCTTGACCAAATAAAGTTGAAAATTAAAGCCATAGTACCCACCTATCATGCTTTGTGATATTATAATTTACTAGCTGACCCGGCGAACTTCGTACCGCCCCGCCAGCCGCTCTGCCCCCGCTTTTTAAATCTTCTAAAATATTCATTTTAATGATATGCTATAAAGGGCAATTTTGATTTACATGAAATGCACAACGTATGTAATGTATTTAATTGGATAAGGAAGTAATACCGTATTGTTTAAAATAGGTTGGTAAATAACCCATAATTTTTTTGCCCAACGCGGACTTTTTTATCGATCTTTTTAAGATATACAATTCCGTAGTATATTAAATTGATCTATCTCGTAAGGTTTAGCCAACCGTTTGCAATGTAAGCGCACAAACTTATGCTTGTTACGACATCACATTAAAAATCTTTGAATTTACCACCTTACATTCCAATTCCAGCAATTGGAATTTAAGGTGACTGATGGAACCTGGAATTCTTACTAGTAAATGTATCGAGTATGGGCTATGGGCTCACATAAGGACATTGTCGGTTCTGAAGCACGTTATCAACGAACCAACATTTGTGATAGGAGCAAGTTTTAATTGCGAGTTAAGTACTGTCGAGAACGATGTTACCATAGATATAATAAAGACGTGTTTTACAACAGAATTACGTGGAACAGGTCGGGGTTTACTAGGAAACCGAGCAGGCTGTGCCTCGGGGCTGCCGCACCGACCAGACAGATGACCTCCTGAACTTGAACTACTAGCTACTGTAGCTACCTTTTGAAATAAAACTGAAAAGAAATAAGGTACACTAGAAACTGTTTCTACTCCAGGCGCACGTTACTTTTACCAACACCAATAAAAGCTGGCCTCGAATTATATTGGAACTCCGTACTACGCAAGGTCAGCACAAGGTCAACACAGTGTTGACAGTCACTTGCGGTCAACTGTACTTGTTGTAAACACATAAATGTAAGACTTAAATATTTGAGTTTAATCTGTTTACCTCTACATATATCGCTAATGAGTGGGCGTGGCCTGTGGTACATACACTCCGAGGAATGTTTTTCAAACAGTCCGTCATAAGCAGTAGTACGCGTCACGTGAATATGTAACTACCGCTCGCCGATCATATGGTCAGCGCAGAACGTAACGTCGCGTGCACCCACGCCGCGCGTCGCACACGATGCGTGTGACGTCACGCCACACCGAAACATACCGACATGTATACCCAGGCCGCCACCACTCGTGCAGCCTAAGAAGATTCGCTACATTCTCTGACTGGTGTAGATGATAAAAAGGCCCACAACGCGCGGCATCCGTATAGATGTGGTTTGAAAGCCAATTTGTTGAACAATACTAGGTATATTTACTGCTTAATTTTGTTCTCCAAAGCACTATAATACAAGTAGGTATGCCTTCTGTGTGTGGTTATTTTCGCCAAGCGGCGCGCGTGCGGCAACACCACTGCTGCGCACCTTGAACCTCGACCGCTTATTACTTCACACTCACGCGCACCCACACATACACTTGCTTACACACACTATTTGTATTATCGTTAGAAAACAAATTTCTGAGATATAAGCAAAACACAACATTTAGCAGCAGATTTAACAGTCACAAAGATTCAGAGCGTCAAAATAACATGTTGGCAAAGGTATATAATATATGTTTTCTAAATCTCAACTAATTACGTGAAGCAACACTGCTATTTTCCTAGTTATGTTCAAAACCTCGTTAGAGAATAGCATAAAGGAGTAAGTACCTACACAAATGATTCGAAACGAGAGTGCTCAAACTTGTTGCGAGGCAGGAGCGAGGAGACCAGGCAGCCAGAGTCAAATATCAAAGTTGTTGCGAGGCAGAAGTGAAGAGACCAGGCAGCCAGAGTCAAATACTTATCAGGAATGAAACAATGCCTTACCTACATAACCACTAACATGGACGGAAAGACTGACAAGAATGGACACAGGTATTAGATAACGAGATGATCGGGAAACAATTCCAACTATGAAGGAACAAACCAATTTACAGAATATTATAGCACCTGCTTCAGTCACATCATAATTAATAATTCATATAAGTAATAATCATGAATCGAATTCAACAATATCCGCGTCCAATTCACAAACGAACAGCGCAAGTGCTTTGGTTTTAGAAATCACTAACAATGAAAAAATATTCGGAATCAGGTGCGAAGCCGCGCCAACTCAGTAACTAACGAACACCTACTCGAAGAGATTTATTTTGTTTACAGATATCATTCAAGAAGCGAAGTGCAGACCGAGTCACAGTCACCGCGAGTGGCGAGCGCAAGTGTACAGTGCGATATTGAAAACACATCGTATTGTGCTCGTATGTAACCTGAGAAAACTCTTTCACTTCCGCTCCATGTGCGAGTACGGGCGCTTACACAAATCACAAAGAAACAGGTTTCCGGTGCAGGCGAGTCTGTGCGGGTCGGTACCGCTCGGTGCGGGTGAAGTAGTCCCACATTAAGAGACAGGTAAAACATGTAACCGTTACCTTCCGAAGATCAACCTGCAGAGACCTGTACCGGGAGTCGGGACCGAACACACCCGCTTCATTATGTAAGCAACCTCCCTATGTCGACACAAGTGCTGTTGCCGCCATCCTTTACAGGGTAAACCATCTATTTTTATCAGCTCGGCGCGGCGTGGCGATGGCGTGGCGCTGACGGGCATTTTGCACTGACGCTAAAACACGCACCTTCAGGCTTCAAGTTTGTGCCCCAATTACAATCCGTAGACATCATGCCGCAGCAATCACGCACGCTTTGTAGTTTACATGAAATAATTCTGTGACGAATGTCATGGATGTAGCGAGTGTATTGTGAAGGAGGGATGGTGATACAAGCGATCTTCTTGATCGGGGGTGTATGCAGTAATCCCGACTTGCCAAGCGATGTAATGCGAGTGAACGTTACGTTTCGTCCACAAACAAGCCAAGAGCCGGCCGCTGATATTGTGATCCCTAACGACAACAACTCGACCGCACAACATACGAACACCAGGAATATATTATACAGTTTGTTTGGTCCACATCAAATATTTGTATTGGCAACCAAACTAATATTGAGATAGAATTCGAAACTTTCACAATTTGAGAAAACACCGCGTGTATTTAGAACAGAGCTGGATGTTTATTTTTAAATCTTGAAACTGAAAGTTCTAGGACTATTCTCAAACTCAAAACTCAAAGCATTTATTTCAATTAATCCATTTACAGGCAATTTTGAATTGTCATGAAGTCGGTCAGTCAGAAAAAATTAAGCTAGTTGCCCATTCCACAGAGTAGGTACTATGGAGAAGAACGGGCAAGAAACTCCATTATTTTTACAAATATATTAGTTACATCATTAATGTTGAATTTATAATAATATGTGAGAACGATGTAAAAAAAATGTACCTACGCGATAAAAGCGTCCAGAGTAGGTACAGCAAATAGTAAAAGAACAACCATCCAAAAATAAAATTATTAAAAATAAGCCGAGGCAGCTAAGTGATGACCAGCCCCAACTGACGGCGCCCGTTCACGAACATGACGCATAGATCAGCACCATTCAGCTCAACCATTCTCGTTTAAATCATTTCAAGACTAACTTAGAATTATTTATTATTCCTTTTAAAAATACCTACTTGTGTTATAAATGTATAATAATAGTTACTTATCGGTGTTACTTCAGCCGTATGAAGAAGGATACAAAAACCGTCGACCTTCGTCTTTGGCCGGCCTTCACAAGTTGACCTTCGCTCAGACACTAGCTGTAGTAGCATGCTCACCAAGTGCCGAGCGCGGAGCGGCGAGCGAGTGAGCGACGACGCTACTGTGTACTTAACTTTGTTTTCCAGGCTTCATCGGAAATCAAATTTTCTAAGCCGGTTTTCTAAAGGATAGCAAAGTTTATGAGTATTGAGCTGAAAGCGTTCAAGTGCTCCAGAAGTTTGAATACTGGATGAATTTCAGTCCTTTACTGAGTCGGAATTGAAACGAGTTGGAATCAAATAGCTTTTCTGAAGCCGTCGGAATCAAAGCTAATCTGTCGGGGACAGGCGTCGCTGGGAAAGGTTCGAGTGTGCCGGCAAGTGCGCGGAATGCGCCGCGGGAGCACGTACTCCATCATGAGCCGGTCACCTCCCATACACACAGTCCGACGACTACAGTCCAGCCACACCACGCATTCGTTAACTTTAATTCAGCCACTGCTAAGTGTAGTTACAAATTGTTCAATTAGTTGCTTCGTTCACGAAACGATGTAACAACACTGTCGGTCGTCATTAAACATTCTATATAATATCTGCTAAGCGTTATCATATCACAGAATTATTTACAAGTGGGTGCAGTCCTGAGCGGATAAAATTAAAACATTTGCTACCTCAGCTCTATATACGGTATCTTTCTGAAATTGTTATTTTCAGTTCTTCATATTCTTATACCTCTCTCTATCAGCGTTTACACTAGGGTTCTGCAAGAACCAGAGCATCGCATTATTCTCATGTTATAGCCATTCAAGCAAAAAGCGAGCGTTTGTATGGAAGGGGCCGCATTCAGCGGCCGGGGGCCTCACTACACCGCACTCCGAACGCTCCGCAGTTCCGGAATACCTCCTCAAAAAAAATCCATTCGCCGCGCCGCGCCGGAGCGAATACTTTAAACGTTTTTACGACAGTTCGCCGGCTCCGGCGCGGGCACGGTATCAACGACCGTCGCGCTCCCGGAACGACGTTCTGGAACTTATATACTAGTTTAGAACTACTTGAAGAATTCAAGATATTGACTGAGTTCTAAGCAGGGATTTTGTAATGGTGAGTTCTATTTTGCTATCATGTCATATACATTCGTAGTTTCTTTATCAACATAATGAGTGAAGTTGCTGTTATTTAGTTAAACGTTTTAATTTTCCCCAAACTTATTTGTACAGCATGACTTGTTGTTTGTAGGTTTAGCGAATTTTATTGTAACATGAAACTAAGTGGGCGTCACCCACTCATCTAACAATAGACAAACTCCAAAAATATTCATAGTCTTTATGTTTGGACCCAGTACCAGTACCCCTAATGAAGTCCTACAGCTGTCAGCTGGTCATAGGAACATAATATATGTTAATAAATCTACTCACATTTCGGTTATTAATAAGACAGAAAAGGAATATATGATATCCAAGTTAGTAGTTAATGGTGGCAAGAAGTCAAGAGTGAGACTCTCCATGCGATGTTATGTAGATATTACCTACTCTTAGGTTTGTAGCGGTATCTACAACGCCACATGCGAACTACGCGTCATACTGACGTCACGAAATCCTGCATCTCGCAAGCAGCGTTTACCTGCGCAACTAGCATAGATTCTTTTTTTGAATTCAAGAACAACATTCACGACACACCATGCCATGGTATCTTGAAGGTTACAAAGATACTGTGTATTTATAAACGGTTCTCGGGCCTCATTTCGTGACCGTTCCATTGCTTGTAGTGAGTGTCGGCCTGCCTGCGAGCTACACAAAATGTGAAGCGACATAATTAATAATTAAAATGAACAACGTCACAAAAACCTTTGTAGCACAAACTGGCGTCACTGGCAGTACTGGCACCGTGACTGGCACTCACACATATATTACTCGCTAAAGCACGCTCGTTATATATTATTAGCTAAAGTTTTTGCTATAGTCCGTCATCAGCATCACGTCAACAGCAACGCGTAAGTCCGCGCTACGCGCCCCGCGCTGTGCACCCGCGGACACTCGGGGTCATTACCGGCATCGGCAGGCGGCAGCTCGTGCGAGTGTTGCATGTGCAGCTCGGAACAAACCAGTCGCAATATCGGCACTGGAATAGTTGCCGCCTGCACTTCATATTAATGATAAGTACCTATATGTTAATCGCTGTGCATGTCCGAGCTAAATGTGTGTCAGCCACACACCCGCCGCCGGCCGGTCCGGCGCGGCGTAGTGTGCGCTGCCTACCAGTGTCTATGGCGTTACTTCATTACTAAGTAAATATTTGGAAGTGTTAATCATCTAGTAAACCTGACCAACTGTAAATGGGACAGCTAGAAAAGCGCGGCAGAACTGACAACTACTCGTGTACCACGTGCACCCGCGCACGTGACATGTTATTGGTAAAATAATAAGTAAGTAAGTAGTTCTCGAACGTATCGCGCCACACAATATGCTAATCCGACAATAGAACAAAATGACAAACGCGACGCTATGTAAATGAGCGACAGAACCAAAAGCGGCCAGCGTTACTTACAATACAAGCAATTACTGTCGGGTCACTCGCAGAGTGAGACAAGTGAGGAGCGCGCGCGCCGCCGCCGCCGCGCCCCGCGGCGTGAGGTGCGCGCGAGTGCTGCACCGCGCCGCGCCGCGCGCTTATCACTCGCATTATCCAAGTCCACAAATAACACGCCGCTCATTACCGCCGCGCGTCGTATTTCTATCTGTTATTCGGCATTGAAGTCAAATCTCAATGTGTTATCCGGAGTCGTATTATCTCCGCGCAGTTTACAAGGAACTAACTTACGAGCAATTAACTTTGTTTAGGTATTTGTTGGAATATTACCGAGCACTTCTTACTTATCGCGGCCATCAGTGTCAATGCGGTAAATAAAAAGATGCGGATATTGAACGCCTCCCTCTGGATAATGAAGAACACGCCGACAGAACTGATTAGTGTTACTCGGTTAGCTAGCTGGGAGCTAGCTATAGTAGTTGTCGGAGGGAACTGTCGCAAGTTCGCAATTTAGCATTCGTTTTTTCGGACGAAATCTGATAAGGATTTTTTTTTTTTTCAATCGGTACCTTTTTGCTTTGGTAAAAAATAAAAGAAATGCAGTTTCAAGTTTTTAATCAATTTATATAACCGTCTAAATAAAAGTCACACAAGACTGTATATTTATAAGTACTTTTCTCAATGGCAATAATTTTATATTCTCACAAATGCCTGGAAATTCGTGTAATAATTAATAGTCTGATGCTATATGTAATAATCAAAAGTCTGTTGCTATATGTAATAATCAACAGTCTGTGGCTATACTTATGCCAGAAAAAAACATTTTTTTCTGCATTTTCACAGTTTATTGTGCTTTTGTTTGTTGTTAAATGGATATTTCAGACGAAAACCGAAAACAAAATTCGGTGGGACTTTACTTAGCATCGACTAAAGTCATTGTGCTCTAAGCATCTACTCGTGTACATCTGAACTGCTATCAAGAAAGGAAAAGCCTGGTAATCAGCTGCATCTGGTTAGACTAGAAGCCAACCCCAACATAGTTGCGGAAAGGGTAGGCAGACGATGATGGGCCACCACGACTAAAGGGACCCAAATACGCGGAGGTACGAGCAGCGCTTACAGCACGTGATTACATTACTTACAGGTAAAATAAGGCCATAGTATGCCTCAGCATACTTAAGTTATGAGGCATCGACCTTAATTTATCCTACGAGTTATGAGACATAACTCGTTAGTCACGGAGGGTCTAGTACATCGAGCGAACCTACGGGCCAGCATGCGGCAGCAGCGGGCAGCATTATAATTATGTTTGTTTCCTTCAAAGGAACTGCTAAAGGAACTAGTGAGCACAAAGGTTTAAAAGGGCTATAATCCGTTCAACCGATCCCAGCGTTGATCCGGTTAGAGCTGGAGGCTAATCTAGTTTATATACATCGTGCGCGGTGGCAGGCGGCGGCGTGCCGGACTGCCGGGGGCGGCTGCGGACAACGTCCCCGCCGGCCGCTTGCCGGACAGCCCGTCTCACTATATCAATATGGCCAACCGGCCGACACACTGCAGACGTACCGATAACACCCACATATTTGAATATCACACCTTTTATTTATTTTACATTATTTAGTGTTTAGCGACTCTGGGAGTGGGAACTAGTGGCAACTGTCGTGTGTGTACAATACATCACTCGCTGGCGAGATTCGTTCGGTTAATCTAATCTAATCTAAATAGGTAACATAACCCTCCACCGACACCTGAGATTGATTGAAGAATGCGAGGAAGAACAGAAAATGTTCCAACTGCTATTACTATACCTACTTAATATGCTATAAATAATAAAAAAACTTTTTTCATTTTTCACTTTTTAGTGGGTCAGTTTGTAATATCTAAGTTACAATAGCCTTAATGTCAACTGCTCATCCCCTTTTACAAAATATTGCTTTTCCGATGCAGGGACGTTAATTGTTGAGGAGTTCTCCTAGTAAGAACCAGGAGAGCTGGAGCTGATTGAGAAGTCAGCTCCACTTCACCATACGCATTGTGACGAGCATAAATTGCTTAGTAACCACATTAAAGTACCTCAAATCGAATCGCAACCCGTGACATACTTATTATTGAGTAGTTCCGGTGGCCATCTGTGGTCTTCATCATCATTTCCACTTCACCAAATGGTGCTTTCCGAGAGCAAATGCACTAGTTACTATAAGAAATACCCAAATCGCTATAGGTGTACCTATAAAATTTGAGGGCTTCCCTCGATTTCTATGGGATTCCATCATCACATTCCGACTTTGGTGACAATGGGACCACCTCGAGAGTTAACCCTTTCAAACAAAAAAATACTTTTAAAATAGGTACACAATTGACGGAGAAATCAGTGAACATACGAGTACATATACAGCATGAAACGAGTTAAGAAACTGACCAGATGCACAAGATGACGTATTAAGGAATGTGACCTGTTAGTGATAGCGACGAAACAGCCAATGTGACGAATGGTCATCATATCCACAAAACAACATAGTCGAACATTATTATAACCTCCTCCTTTTTGGAAGTCAGTTACAAATGAAATGCTGTTCGTTGTTACGCGCATGACTTGAGAACGGCTGGACGCTGGACCGATTTCGGTATTTTTGTTTTAAAATGTTCGAATAATTAGGTTTTGATGGAATGGAAATTGGAAAAGTCTCCCAGAAAATTTTCCAATTCGGGAAACCTATCCTTTTAGTGGAATTTATGTATACATAACATAATCAGCCTATAATGTTCACACTGCTGGGACACAGGCCTCCTCTCAGTGAGAGGGAGTGGGCCGTAATTCATCACGCGGGCCCAGTGCGGGTTGGCAGATGTCACATGTCTTCGAATTTTTGCTTCTAGGACATGCCGGTTTCCTCACGATGTTTTCCTTCACCGTTTTGAGAGCAGTGGTGATGAAATAATTTACACAAAGTGAAACGCCTGTCTGGATTCGAACCAGCAGTGGTGGCCAAGTGGTAACGGCCGCGACTTATGAGTTGTAGGTCGTAGATTTATGTATGAATTATTGAAAATTGGACTGGACGTCTGTCGGGAAAGCTAGTAGCTAATAGGTACTGCTGAAGGAGCGTGGGAAACTGTGAATATAAGATGCAGCAACTTTCAGAATCACAACAAATGTGAGATGTTCGCGTGTACATCTGGCACTTATTGCTTTAGATTCTGTGTGATATCACAACAAAAAACATATATTTATAATAATATTGTATGTTGCGATATCACTTGATAGGTGTTTTACAAGCTCTATAATTAACTTGCTTCATTCGTATGAGTTTCCGGTTACTCGCTTTGTCATCCATTTTTTTTAACTTTATTAACCCCCGCCAAAAACAGAGGGGTGTTATAAGTTTAACGTGTGTGTCTGTGCCACCGTAGCTCCCAAGCGGCTGAACCGATATTGTTTAACGTGTGTGTCTGTGCCACCGTAACTCCCAAGCGGCTGAACCGATATTGTTTAACGTGTGTGTCTGTGCCACCGTAGCTCCCAAGCGGCTGAACCGATATTGTTTAACGTGTGTGTCTGTGCCACCGTAGCTCCCAAGCGGCTGAACCGATATTGTTTAACGTGTGTGTCTGTACCACCGTAGCTCCCAAGCGGCTGAACCGATATTGTTTAACGTGTGTGTCTGTGCCACCGTAGCTCCCAAGCGGCTGAACCGATATTGTTTAACGTGTGTGTCTGTACCACCGTAGCTCCCAAGCGGCTGAACCGATATTGTTTAACGTGTGTGTCTGTGCCACCGTAGCTCCCAAGCGGCTGAACCGATTTTGTTTTTTTTTTGTAGTTGATGAATTGATGTGTGCATCTTTCACAGGTCTGAAGTCGAAATTTGGCATTTCATTACTTCAGTGATATTAGAAGAACATAGTAACCTTGAACTGCTGCTACAGCATCACCTGGAATTTGCAGGATACCCAACTCCCTTAACTTACAGCAGAGGTATCGTGTTTGGGCTCCTTGTAATGGTCTCACTTAATAGGTTATAGATAGATGGTGACCAGGGGCTGATGATGGATTAGGAAAGAGAAATAAAGGAGGATGGGACAAAGTGGTCCCCACGGCCAATAACAAACAAACATAATTATGTCATTACACATACTAAGACCACTTTTAGAGGTCTCAGTTTGAATATTCGCAAACGTATGCATTCCGATGATAACAAAATAATATGGTGCCATCGAGCTGGTCAGATGGTAGACCGACGCTAGTTAACGGAACTCTTGAATAACTGCTGGTAAACCCATCGAGTGTGGGCTCATTAGATATGTCTCATCTAGTACTGTTCATTTTACCTGATGACGAAGACCTGGTGACTGACCTGGACGCTAGATAACGGAACTTTTGAATAGCTATTATTAAACCCCTCGAATGTTGGCTCACTAAATGTATCTCAACCGGTCCTGTTAATTTTACCTGATGACTGACCAGGGTGCTACATAAAGAAACTCTTAATTAACTGCTAGTCAACCGATCGAATGTGGATTCAATTATGTTGATGAGATGTGTCTTAACGAGTCCAAATAAAAATGTCTAAAGTTAAAAAAAAAACAAGTAGAACAGATAACCAGTTGTATATCTTCTACTATTATGTGCCTGTGTTTTGGTTTTGCGTAATTATATTCATTTTAGAATTTAAAAAAATATAATTAAGCCATAATATTTGGACTATTATCATTAGTCTCAATCTTGTGGGAATATCGGCATAAAAACTACCTATCCTATGTCCTTTCCCAGGGCTCAAACTATCTCTACTTCATCTAAATCGGCTCAGCGGTTTAAGCGTGAAGAGGTAACAGACAGACACACTTTCGCATTTATTTATAATATAAAAGTATGGATTATTATTTTAGATTTTTGTTTGAGTCGGGCGTTTTTTAAATTAACTTTTGGAGAATCTAATTTTTAGTTTTGTGTCTTGTGCAGCTTTTATGGTCAGTACAGTTGTTAAGTCAGTGGATACTTTATTCAAAATAGAAATGTAGTAACCGGCTAACCGCGGAGTGTGCGCGATGCGTGTGGAGCACAGACCGTGAGGCCAGCAGCGCGGGCCGCTGGTGCCGCTGGGACCACTGACCGCTGGCCTCAACCCTGCGCCTGCAGCTCAGCGGCTTCTGCCGCTTCTTTAGCACCAAGCCCCTCTACTCTACATTGACTACACAAACTATTACCCGTCTCACAAGAAATAACTAAATAGGTACCTAGAAACATTTTTTGCGTAGTATGACGTTATCTTTGTTTGTGATCACATCAGAAGAGTGTCGTAGTGGCACATCGCACGGTTATCAGTAAGGCGCGGAGATAAGCGCCGATAATTACTGCGCACGCACCGGCTACAGGACCGGCCACGTGGCCGGGCCGCGCCGCTGTCGCGCCACTGTTGCGCTGCTCCCATCTTCTGTTGGTCCAAACTCTTCTCAAAACTTGGCCAATTGATCATACCCCTGGTTCATCTGCTATTATGTATTCATACAATCCATCAAAAACGATGAAGCATTCATGTGATTAATGTAATAGTATCTATTGTCAGCGCGCATGATCGAGTATTTATCGTCAATTTGCGCGACGAGCAGTTTGAAGTGGCTGTTGACAGGGCCGCCGCCGCCGCCGCCGTGACTACAGACCCAGCATTACACATCATTACACATCAGGTGCTCGGATGTTGAGTAAGTGATGCGCGATGTTGACCTTAGTTTATCAGCGGGTGATTATCGTCACTCACAAGTGTTATGTTTCTGACTTGTACACACGGCTACACATCAAGCTATACATTACCAGTATAAGCTGACTTCTGATTGTACGAAAAACCTATACAATGCGAGGTCAACTCAAACTGGAAATGTACAGCTTGATGTGTAGCCGTGTGTACATGTTGTAGCCAAAAATCTTAATCGGTCAGAAGTATTTTTACTGAAAATATCAGACAAAAGTAATTTTAACTGAACACGTCGGTCAAAAGTAGTTTTGTCTGAAAATAGATATTTAATAATGATGTTAACTGACAATATATTATGGTTAAAAGTGATTTTGGCTAAAGCTCTTAGTCAAAACTACTTTTAACTACCTAGAGCATCTGTCAAAATCACTTTTAACCAGTTATTGGGATGTACCTACCTAATAGTAGATTATTTGCCAAGGGAGCAAACACCTATATTTTGAAGGCGAGTGTTTCTTTCAAAGTACGTCACTCGAGCTTAAAATAGTGTTGCTCCCGAGGTGGACACTACTTTTTATCACCCTCTATGAAAAATAAGTAAGTGCAACTTATAAAAACGTACTATCGTTTATTTATTATTTACATACAATTAGGAGCAATACATAGATATAATTTAGAGGCTAATGTTTATATTTGAACAATTTATGGAAGTGTATCGTAACAATTTATTACTACTAGGTATCCGTTAGGTACAGTTGTAGATTTATTTACAGCTTGAGAATTAGAAGTACCTAGTCTCAGAAAATGATGTCTCAGGATGTTTTGAGAAACTTGATTATCTTCTGGCATGGGTGATGGTTCACGATGTTCTTTAGACGCAGATGGGCGCGAACCAGTCAAAACCATTTTTTTACGAAATTAGTTAGTCAAAACTACTTTTAACCAGCTCCATTGAGCAAAACTAGTTTTGACTATAGTTTTAGTCAAAGTAGGTACTATTTTCGAGAGCTTCCAGTCAAAAGTACTTTTGAGTGGTTATGAGTTTTGACTGCAACATACATATTTCCATATATTCGTTTAATAAATCGAGAAAATGAACAATCTTGTCGTCATATACAATGATAATGTATATCGGTCAAGGTCAGTGTTCGGCGCTCGCCCTCGCGCCGCGCACGCAGCTATTCATATCGCGAGCCTTAGGCACTCTCACATGAGATGTAGATGTACCACCGCGCCGCACCGCGCCGCGACAGGGTGAGCAGCGCTCGCACGTCATCCACTGAACAGTCTACTACAGTCCGCAAGATCGGTCGGGAACTCCATAATATTCTTAACTGTGTTTTACCCGTTACTGTTAATTTTCTCAACCAGCCTAGTAATTTGATATTTCGAATAGTGGAAATAACGGGCAATGTTGTACATCATAGTCGTTCAGATCTTTCAAATATAAAAGTACCTACCTACCTAACACATAACACAAGTTTACCTGTCTTAGCAGGAAAATATTTCGCAAAAGCAAGTCTGAGTCAAAACAAGGTCGTTGTCCTTTAACATTAATTATAAAACCTATGGCTACTAATATAAACACAAAAAAGGGTCCCGAATCCCTACCTACTAAAGGCTAATTCAATAAAATTGTGCTCGATAATTTCAGCTCTGTTTACAATAACTTCGAGCAAGTGATTCTATTGAACAATCGAACAGTCACGCAGCCGAAATTGTGCGAATACTTTTTAAAATTGTAACATCAGCTGACACAGAAATGTTGAGTTATATTTCGTCAGTTCCTCTCGGAGCTGTGCTGTGTGTGTGTTACTAGCTCGTATCTCGGCCGACTCCGACGACGCGCCTCACGACATGCTCTGACGTGCGGAAGTGTCGCAGTGTGCTCCTCGCGGGTATCTCGCGACACCACCCTTCCCAACATTCGGCTGTCAGAGCTAAGGTCACGGTATCGATCCGCGCCAGCTGGCGACCGCTCCGCGGCACCTCCGCACTCAGCACGACCCTCCAGCACATGAGCACCGCGCAAACCGCTGGGGCCCGAGCGACCCCCTGCGAGCCTGTCCGAACCCTGACCAGGCGGCCAGAAGACGTCGGAACACTTCCGATTCCGTTGTGATTGCTCAGCGTCGTAGCTACTGCGAGCTATAGGTAAGTTTACGCTTTTCGGGAAGGGGCCACAGGGGCGCGGGTCGATCGAACGGCGGAAGTTTCAATGCGGCAAAGCTTATCGTGTGCGGAGATCCGCAGCCAGCCGAGGAGCGGGCAGCGAGCAGCGGGCACGCCGAACGACACCGCTGACCCAGTGCCCCAGAGCGCGGGCACGCGGCGCGCCCAGCCCAGCACGCGCGCGCTTCGAGCGCGTGACGCGCGCTCAGCCCGCTGCACTGCGGCCGCGAGCCGCCGCGCTCGTCGGCCCTCGAACCTCGGGACTATAACTCAGGAAGCACTCACCGTTTCCGTTTATGAGGGGGTAGTCGTCGTCGTGCCGGCCGATGTAAGTCTTCAGCGGAGTATCCGTGAGGGAAGGCGACGATCTATCCCTGTCGCTCATAATAGTCACTTATAACACCGGTTACAGACTCGATACAACAACACTCGACGGGGAGACCGGCCCCGCACGCTCGTCTCCAGTCACGACCGACCTCCGGCCCGCGGCTCGCGCGGCGAATAAATAGTAAAATACTGGCAGCGGCACTCGGGCGAGCTCGCGCGACAGTCGCGCAATCAATGCCCCGCGGCGTCGCCTGTCGCGCCCGCGCCCTCTGACGGGCGCCGCGCGCACTTCGCCCGCGACCACAGGTGGCGCGCATGTCAACACGACAATGTAATAAATACATTGCACATAAACGAGCAGTAGTCATTGACGAGAACTACCGCTAAAATATTTATCACGAGACTTACACCAATTAGCCATTCATAATAGAGCTTATACTATAAGAGGTACATAATACTAGAACAGGGAGATAACTCACGTGTAGCGTACGTAGCGCCATCTAGTTAACTGAAACCAATACTTCGGAGGGAAACTCCCGCTTTCAGAATGAAGTTCAAAGATGTCTGAGCACAGTTTTGACTCAAACAAAAGGCTATGATCTACTGAACTGACTAAATGACTTCAGTAAACATATACAGAGGGAAGTCGTTTTGTTATATCGGCCATACGTGCCTGATGTTTATTTTACCTGCTTTGGCACTAATGAAGTACCTACTTACATAACATTTTTTTAAATATTATTATTATATATTTGTTTACAACTTAAAAGGCAAAATAATGTAGAATATATCGAGTTTAGCCGACGTGAACCAGTGTGCACTGGATCGGTCGCATCTAAAGAGTCAGTGTGAATGTAGGTACTGCATTCTGCTCGACTGAATCTGATGCTATTTGAAACGTTTACTAAAATGTTATTCTATTTTTACTACGAAAAGGTTAACGATTACTATAAAAACCTAACCTAACCTTGATGAGAATTGATTTTTACTTCGTAGCGTCTTTATATTATATTCGGGATTTCATTTGTAGCCGATACAATGAAAATCGATCCGAGTGAGCATGAAATTGAACACTGCAATTTATGCTCGTAGCGCGAGCACGCTAAGCTACCTTCCTAGTTGTAAGCTATGAGATAGAACGACTAACTCTTAGCTTACCTACTGGTCAAGTGGTCAATGTTTGCGCATTCATAAACAAATGCGATAGGATTCATTATTGTAAATGAATACTTACAGCAAAACTAGGTTAGCTCACGGTATGGTCTGCGCTACGTTGTTTTGATTTCAATCGTAATAATAATAGGTATTAATTATATTCATAAAAAAAAATAATCTCATGACCGCGTTTTGTGTATAGGTGTGTACCTATACACAAAACGCGGTCATGAGATTACATGTTTAATTCGGATCAAAAGAATTCGGAAAAAAAATATAAAGTGACGAATTTAGAATATAGCGCATTGGATTTTCAACTCTTGGTGTTGAGCCGAGCATTGAGAATCCAACAGAGCGCATCCCAGTGGCTCAGAGAAACACGCGTTGGATGTTCAACTCTCGGCGCTAAGCAGTTGAAACTTACTACTTCACGGATGTGTAGGGTTGGAGATGGTTCCACAACCTCACCGCGCCGGTCGCTAGTCAGTACGTGTTAGATGACGTTGCCAGCGACCCCTAGTTATGTGCGAGATAACTCCTACAAGAGGTTCCTTTATCCGTGTCACTTTGTTGCCGGCTTTGTTCACATTGTACTCGTAATAAGAAAACGATATTATTTCGCAGCTAGTCAACTATGAATTTTGATCTTTCATTTGTAACTATTCATGCCACATTATATAGATCCAGCTGTTGGTATAGTAGTACCTACAAGCCGTACCTGAGCCTGGTGGCTACTTCTCAGGAGCCATAGAGTGAGTTGGGTTGAGTTTCTAAAAATCGATGATAGAACCTTTTGCTTACAAAAGAACGTGTAGTTACTTATGGGAGCAATGTCGGGACAGTGCAGTTATACTCTTACATGTTTCAAAATTAAGCACGCGTTTGCCCGCTGCAGCTGGCCGTTCTGTTTAGTTTGGCGACTAACATTCAATGGCGATGGTGCACGGTAAACGAAACTAAATATGAAAAAGGTTTTTATGGTGAATTGATAAAATATATTCCTAGGATTAAACAAGTTTGTCATTATAGTCATATCAGGGGAAGTGTAATGTTTGTTCTAGGAAACTAAATGTTATTGAATACTTAAAAGATAAGTTTTGAATGCGCCATGTTTTTAGCGTTTTTTTTTTTGTCTCTCTAAAGTAGGTACGTTTGGGGCAATACCGTACGGGGCAACTTCGGGTACTATCTAGTACATTTCGTTTATTTATTTAGTTCCTTATCTTATTGATTTAAAAAAATCTTAAAATTATAAAATGTAAGTATAAACAACATTTAAAAGTAAAAAAATAAATAGTGGTCCACCGGTGTCGGGAGCAGCGCCCAAACTATCGGTGGCTAGGGCTCCAGAGACAGGAAGCTCTTCACAATGCGACCCGTATCGAGGAATACTGTCTCTTGAATCAGGCTCTTGATCAGACCGCCTAACGAGAGGCTCGAGAGATGTAGTAGAATTTAATAATATGATTTGACGAATACTAACGACATTGCAAACGCGATTAATAATTATTTTATCGAGATGACCGCCGAAAAAAGGGAACAACATCTACGATGGGACATCGTCATTTAATTTCACTACTCAACGCCAACTTCTTCATTTATACAGTGAGTGAAGATGAACTATACACTCATAAAACAATACTTCTATTGTCGGATAAGATGAGATCCCGACACATAACCTTAAAACACACTGCAACTTTGATTACTCAAATATTAACGTAACTTATTAATATATCATTCTCTCAGGGCACATTCCCAGAAAAAACCTCCGCCATTAAACCGATTTTTAAAAAAGGTGACGACATGACGACGTAACAAACAAATTATAGGCCAGTTTTATCTAAGGTAGGTACTTGAGAAGATAATTTGCATTCTCGTATGACTCAATTCTGAAAACCGAACAAAATGGATTCCAAAAAGGCAAATCGACGACTTTAGCAGCTTTTAAACTCCTGTAAAATATTACAGAAAATGTTGATAAACATACACGAACCTGAACTGTGTTTTTTGATATGAGCAAAACTTTCGACTTTGTAGACCACGATATTCTGCTCACTAAATGTAAAATGTACGGTTTTCGCGGCCTGACATTGAAGTGGCTGCAAATTTATCTTTCAAATAGGACTCAATATAAAGCGATTACCGAAATAAATCCAAATAAAGAAGAAATATTATGTAAGTCTAACATTAGGAGCAACAATACAGGAGTGCCGCAAGGTGCTGTAACAGGGTCGTTATTCATTCTGTTCTAAATTAACGACCTACCAAATGTTACTAATCATTTCTACTCACTGTTGGCGGATGGTATTGCGGTGGTTATTACGGAGAATAAAATGCTTTGATTCATGATCTCATCAGCCTTTTCGTAACTATTTTGGGGACGGCTTTCAGTCTAACCGGATGCAGCTGAGTACCAGAATTTTACATGGAGCGACTGTCTATCTGACCTCTAGAACCCAGTTACTGCGTAATACGAAACCCCTTGGTAAGACTGGTTGTCAGACTTTCGGGCTTCTGTCGACCTTAACGACTGTCAAAGATCCACGAATGACAGCCGGGACCAACGGCTTAACGTGCTTTCCGAGGCACGGAGGGGTCTTGGTATGTAAAGATGGTCACCCATCCTCGGACCAACCGCGGTAAGCGTAGCTTAACCTGATCGATCGACCCGTGCGGCTGTTATTACTTAGGCATAAGCCCCTAAATATATAATTATAATAATAAAATTAATGAAACCGTTAATGCTATTATAAAGTAATCTATTTAAATAAAGGGAGAAACTGACTGACAGACTGACTGACATACTCGTATCAACGCACAGCCGAAACGACTGGGACTAGGACTGTGAAATGTTGCACATGGCTTCCTTTTATAATGTAGGGGAGCACCAAGAAGGGGTTTTTGGAAATTCAACCTTTAAGGGGGTGAAAAGGGGGATTTTGTTTGTATGAAAAATCTTATTCCTTGAGTTAAACTTGAAACTTGGCACGAATATACTTATCTAAGTAAATTATGAAGTTCGGCATTTTTGTTTTTCTAAACTAGCCCCTAAAGGGGGATTGGGGGATGCAAAAATTTGTAGGGAAGAATTTTAACGCGCGGTCCGATTAACTCGAAACTCAGTATTAATACTTTTGGCAGAAAATAATCAATAATAAGTGTAGGTATGGGGTTTTCGAAAATGGACCCTGACGGGACAAAATGTGGTAATTCGATTTTAAAGGGGATTTTAGGGAGTGGCTTGATTGACTCAAAAAATGGTATAAATTTTGAATACAATCAGTTGCCAACGAATGCGAGTGTGGCATTCGTTGGCAACTGATTTCTGATTTCTATACTATAGAGTACCTATAGAAATTACTCATTAAAAGAAGGTCGCAAGTCAAACTAAACGTCAAGCTATTGCTTTTTGAGTTTGCCTACCTATGGACTTTCGGTCGATACTGTACCATATTTATTAGCTTCATTTATTTAATTCATGTAATCAATCATTTTGCGTGCTAGTTTTAGCGAATTGTTTTAAAAACTGTTTTGAAAAAAAAACGAACATCTGTAATGTACTACAATTCTTGCAAGTAAAGGTCATGGGGCATTTTTGACCCGGTACCTCGAAGTACGCGTCCATTATTGAAATGCGGTTTGTTTTGAAGGTTTAGGGTTAACATTTCACGGAATGTATTTATTTTAATCCAAATGTATGGGGGAAAAAGTTATTCATCATTGACTTGACACCCACGTGGGGCGCCAACGTGACGGAAGAGGAAACGTGGGGAAATAAATAATAACCACGTAGAGTGACAACATAAAATGTATATTTAAAGATAAAGAAGATTAAAGAGAAAGAGTGTGGGTAGGTATAGACCTACCCACACTCTTTCTCTTAATCTTCTTTATTTGGAAACTAAGGGAATCGTAGTGGCCATATAGAAAACCTATGGGGTCAAATGGTTTTAAATTGGGACACATCCGAAGTGCGAAATAAAAACATGAAATGTAGAGAAGTGAAAGTCACGAGTAGCTTCACCGCGGCAGCAATCATCGCGATAAGAGCTGCGCGATAACAAACTGCGTGGAGTGATTAAAAAAAAAATGTAGCATAGTAGCTACCACTTGATATTTAAATTGTTTCAATTACGAAAGTAAGCTGCCATTTTATCTACATAAAGGTATAAACACAAATGACAGGAGACCAGACTAACAACACAACTGATTCAACAACGCAGACCCCGAACCACTGAAGCTGGAAACTTGTTTGGAAGCTCCTTTTGTGACGCGTGCAACCCACTAAGAAAAGTTTTTTTTCAGTCGCAGGAAGCCCCGAGCCGCAAGACGCACCGCCCAATATCGTGGCTGAGGCCTTAAGAATCTAATTTCGGATCGCAGATCGCCATGATACTGCTTCAAATACTTATTACCAATTGTAATGATGATACTTCTCCGTAGTTGTCTTTGGTTGGTTAATTTGCTGCAAACTTGCGTGTAGTGGTGCTGCTACGCAGTCTAAGCTACGCGAGCACTTTCGTAGCAGGGTCTACGGAGGTCTACGAAACTACGATCTACGTCGTAGAATCTCCTTGAAGTTAGATTTAATAATGAGTTTTATTTTTTAACCCCCGACGCAAAAACGACGGGGTGTTATAAGTTTGACGTGTCTGTGTGTGTGTGTGTGTCTGTCTGTGGCATCGTAGCTCCCAAACGGATGAACCGATTTTCATTTTGTTTTTTTTGTTTGAAAGGTGAATTAGTCGGGAGTGTTCTTAGCTATGTTTGATGAAAATCGGTCCAAGATGGCCGCTGCCACAAAATGGCGGATTACATAATTTTTCACAACTCCCTCAATATGGGTATCAAATGAAAGGGCTTGACTAGTAGAATACTATGTACTATGATAAATTTCAAATCCAAGATGGCCGCCACCAGAAAATGGCGATTTACATTTTTTTTTTCACCGCTTCCTCAATATGGGTATCAAATGAAAGGGCTTGACTAGTAGAATACGATACAATATTACAAATTTCAAATCCAAGATGGCCGCCACTACAAAATGGCGAATATCAAATAAAAGGGCTTGACAAGTAGAATAATGTACACTATATTGAAAGGGAATGAGGAATATTAACTAACGAAATGAAAACTAAAAACTTGAAAATTATTTTTTTAGTCTAATCAATGCCCTAGCTAGATTGATGAGGAAAGTGGAGTGATGACTGGTACCTAGGGCCTAACGAATCATTTAGCTTTTAATACATTATTTACTACATTATCATTACCTTTATTTTTTCAATAAAACTGTTTAAAAAAAATATAATTAAGCCAAAGTATTTGGACTAGTATCATTATCCAGGGAGAAAACAGAGGAATACGTTAATATGGAATGGACGCCAACGACCACGAGTACCTAACTAGCTTCACTGTGGTAAAAATACGTACAGCTTCGCAGATTTCGGCGAGTCACGTATCGATCGTATAGCATGTTTACTAGTAATATAATATTATAACGTTTAAAAAGCAAGAAATAAAAGTTAAATTAAAAATTTAAAAAACCCCCGACTCAAACAAAAACCTCTAAAAACTAAAAAATAATATATATTGGCCCTTTAAGTTTAATATAAGTTGCAGGAAATATTTTGATCCAAGCGTCCTCACGTCGGGGGACGGCTAAAGAGAATTGGAAGTTAACAGCAGAGGTATGTTTTCTACAATAGCATGCATTCATTATTGCTGGGTTTAATCCTCATCTGTTTGGCGTTTTCATTAGCCGTCCCCCGACGTGAGGCCGCTTGGATCAAAATATTTCCTGCAACTTATATTAAACTTAAAGGGCCAATATATATTATTTTTTAGTTTTTAGAGGTTTTTGTTTGAGTCGGGGGTTTTTTAAATTTTTAATTTAACTTTTTTTAAGATAATTATTTGTATGTCTTCCCCACACCGCAACTGAAGATTGCGAGTAGGCATGGAAGATGAACAACTACAAGTCAAAAACAAAATTCAAAGCATTTATTTCAATTAAACCATTTATAGGCACTTTTGAACTGTCAGGAAGTCGGTCATTCAGAAAATATGAAGCTAGTTGCCCATTCCAAAGCGTAGTAGGTACCTACTTATGGAGAAGAACGAACAAGAAACTCCCAGGACACTCTTTTAAATTATTTTTTTTACAAAAATATTAGTTATTAGGTACATCATTAATGTTGAATTTATAATTATATGCGAGATCGTTGTAAAAAAGACGTACGCGTTAAAAGCGATACTGCAAATAGTAACAAAACAATCCAAAAATACAATAATAAAAATAAGCCGAGGCAGATAAGTAGCCACCAGTGATGACCGATCACCAGCCCCAACTGACGCCGCCTGTTCACGAACGAAGATCAGCACCATTCAGCTCAACCATTTTGAAGGGAGCTAAATGATCCAACACACACGCTACCGTCAGCGAGACATTTGCATCAGCCGCCAGGGCACATTCTAGTCAATGAAAAACATATTACCCGGTAAATGGTAGCTCTATGGTGACTATAGTACATAGAACTCACATCTGTGCTATGTAATTATACAATACGAAGGAAATTGAGTTTATACAATGCAAAGATTGTCTTACAATCTTCAGCAGCTCCAAGAGTATTTTCAAGTGTTAATCAATTGATTGCGGAGCAGGACCAGCAGTGAGCCAGGCATCTTAATCAGCGTTGTAATTTCCTAATAATTCTCTAATTTCGCAAGTCGGTGGCAAACAACGAAAATGTGTGTAAATAAAGTAAGCCCTGTAATATAGAATAAAAATGTAACAATTAATATAGTCTAATAAAAATGTAAAATATTAAAAACGTACCCCATAAAAGATGAGTCTACTTTAGCCAGTCTGAAAGCTGGTTGGACTCTTCCCACGCGTTAAAATGTGTTTTAATAAGGTTATACCCCATAAAAGATGAGTCTAACCGGCGTCGGTTATACAACATCCTTTGGTGAAACCATACTGTTAATGATCGCATGGTAATGTTGATCGTGAAGGATTTTATTCGTGTTTTGCATTTAGCATTTGATTAAGCATTATATTTACAAAAACCTTGCTGAAAACCGGCAACAAAGATACGGGTCTATAATAATTATTGGTGTCTTTACTGTCCCCGGATTTGTAAAGTGATATTAAATATGTATATTATATAATAATATATTAGCTTACTGTATTTTATTTAATCGGGGAAGACTCCTTGATCCACACACGAATTAAATATTAAGGCTTAGTAAGACGCAATAGTCTCAGTTATGGAGGTACAGACTTTAATGGACATTCCCTAGAGATCTTCGGTCAATTTATCTGAATTTGCTTAAGAGCTTTTATGACTGTTATGGGGTTAATATTCCTTTTTTTTGGATGGGAAATCATCTAATGACTCCTCCCGCTCTGGGTGGAGCGGAAGAGAGTGTCAGACCCACCCGTGTTCCTTCCTTAGCCCTTTATGTTCCGGGGCAGCGGTAACCCTTTCGGACGGTCCCGCTACCCCGGGAGTTAATATGCCTAAAGTTAAAATCAATCGGACAGGCTGAAACGTTCGCCCTTACTAAATCAAAAGCGAGCGAGGGCAAGGAATTTAAAGTCTCAGTTGTTTTGAGTGGGATACTAGTAAAGTCGGAAATTTTCGGAAATTCGAAAAAAAATTGCACCCGAATCGCCGAAATGTATGTACGCGCATAACTTGTGAACTATTTTTTTAAAATTATTTTTTTGTTGTGTTCGGTACTGCCAGGACAAGGTTTGTATGAAATAAAATTTGGGAAATTCGAAAAAAAAATTCCACCCGTGCCAAGCTGGGGTGGGCCGCTAGTTATTGATAATTTTCCAAACCGTCTTTATTTTATTGTCTGCTGATTTAACCTGTTGCTAATGTATAAGGCTTTATCTGCCTTACAAGCGTTGTTAAAAGTTCTAGAGTAAATAGCAACATACGTATTAAAAGTCACCAGATTCTCAACTCACCAGATTCTCAACTAACTAGATTGGCAACTGATCGGATAATGTACTATCGACAACAAAAGCTCGAAAAGTCTTTCCCTACTTTTTCTAAGTCCTTTGTTTTTTTTTTTTGATGTTGTAAATCTTTTGTAAGTCCTTTAGTTGCCCAGTCACAAACTTAGGGCTGATAGTGTTCTTCCAATTAAATTATTAGAATTAAATATACGTACGTCATCGTGCTGATTTCTCTACATTGTGTGCGGTTGTGCCTAGTTGCCTACACAAAGTACAATCATGACCACATTTGACAATATAATATTATACTAACTAAAGCCTTTTTTTAAACTGGACTTTATTGTGTGTTATTAGTTTTTGAGTTATTTATTTAATTTAAGATAACATATAAACTATAATAATATGTACATTTATATAAAAAAATAAGTAAAATAATCATAGGGCATCAAAGAATTCGTCCGCATCGCTGTCAACAGGAACAGTGCCCAAAAGGCTGGCAGCATTGCCACGTTGTATGGCAATGCTAATTCTTTGGCCAAGAAATAGGCCACGTGAAGAGTCGACTAACCGCTTGGCGATATCTCGAAAAACCAAGAGGGCACTCGGACATTTTTTTTAAATAATGATTGTTACTCATATTATTAAACATCACTTTTTTTTTTACAAAAGTTCTAATGGCTATTGTTAAGTGTCTACAGATGTTTAATTAATTTGTGACAAGAAATTATAGCCTATAAGATTGTGTAGATATCATTGTAAACAATTATTGAAATAAACTTATATCCGGAATATCCGGGAAAGCTTTTCTGGCTATTCTTGTTTGTGTTATGTGTCTTCATTCCCATAGGTTAATCCGTTAATTTATAGAATATGATCAGCGACACAGCAGAGTGTGTGCATGTGATGTACTGCAGCCTGCTTCCGACAACAAGACGAGAGTAAGGCGGAGGTGGAGGTGGTGTTCACTGAAATATCCCTATACTCGTATCTCTGGAAACAGTTTATTAAAGCTAAAATCGTAACATATATAGAAAATTGCAGCCGCTGGGAATTGTTGGCGGCGATGAAGTCGTTCCACTGCTGGTTGGTGTCGGGCGGCACGGCGGAGGGGGCGAAGGTCGGCGGTGGCTCGTCGGGGACGACGGGCGGGGGCGCAAAAAGGGGGGCGGGTTGCAGCTCCACCTCCTTGCGCGTGCGCCGCGCGCCCAGCGCACCCAGGGCCGCCTTCAGCTCGCGCTCGGCCACGTTGGCGCCCGACGAGCGCGGCGCGGCCTCTGCACAACACAACAACAGTTCGTTAGTGTCGGGCGCAGGCCACAGCTATGGATCAGTATCGGGATACCGAAACCTATACTTTGCCAGCGATAGAAGACTTTCACTTGGGACGAGTGAAGATCATCTATACGTAACTCGGTCTCTCAGGCATCTGTCAGTCTGTATCACCTTTTCCGCAGTACTATAATATTACTAAGGGCTCCGACGCAGAATGTCCACTTCGCAAAATGTCCACTGGTCGCAAAATGTCTCTTTCGCAGAATGTCCACTTCGCAAAATGTCTCTTTCGCAGAATGTCCACTTCGCAAAATGTCCCTTTTGCATATTGTCCCCTTTTTATTTCTGACTTACTTTATTCATAATTCATTTTAGCAATTAGCTTTCACACATCACGTTTGACGTGTGTTTATTTGTATCGATATGGGTAAGCAAAAAAAATAAAAAAATATACCTAGTACAAATCACATTTATTTCTTTGCATAATCGCTTGATTTAAAGTAATTCTCGCAATCATACAACGGTTAGACCATAAAACTCGTAAGACTTTCCACATTTAATTCCTAGCTAGTGTACTAGATGGCGCTGCATGATGTCGTTGTATTATTTTAATTGTTACATATTTTACTATGAATAATTAACAATTTTCAATAAAAATAAACATATATTTTTAATAAAATTTAAGAAACTATTATAACACAATGTGTTTCTAAACGTAAAACGGAATATTGCAAAAAAAATGCAAATAAAATGAATGCAAATAAAATCAATGAATGAATGCAAAAAAAATGGGCTTATTAAAATCAAAAGAAGGTAGAAATGTTGCAAGAATCGCTGCGATGATACCGCTCGTGCCAGCAGATAAAATACCAGCTACGTGGTGTTATGTTATAAACCAGGCGCCGAATAGTTCTGAAATGCACCGTTTTAGAAAGTATTTCGAAAAACAGTGGTACCCCAAAATGTCTACCACGTTGTTGAGTTGTGCTTTCCAACGCCATCGAACAACGAATGCTTTGGAAGGCTGGCACCGACTTGTTAATACAGGACGTATACCAAAAAAACCAAGTCTGTACATGTTTATCTTTAAGTTGAAAAAGGAAAATAAATACTGGGATAGGGAAATAAGGAACAGTCTTTTTAAAAATGTGCAGCACAATAGAAAAAAACTTGACATTTATTTTGATAAAAAATATAAGGCATTATTGGTTCAATATTAGAACGAAATAATTTGACATTGCCACAATTTATAAAAAGAGTAATATTTTTACAGTTAACGGTTCGTAAGTAATTAAAGAGTGTTCAAATTTCTTATTTTTTTATTGCGAGTTAATAACAATTATGTTGGTAATATAATTACTTTAAATCAAGCGATTGTGCAAAGAAATAAATGTGATTTGTACTATTTTTTTTTTCTTACCCATATCGATACAAATAAACACACGTCAAAAATGATGTGTGAAAGCTAATTGCTAAAATGAATTATGATTAAAGTAAGTCAGAAAAAAAAAGGGGACAATATGCGAAAGGGACATTTTGCGAAGTGGACATTCTGCGAAAGAGACATTTTGCGAAGTGGACATTCTGCGAAAGAGACATTTTGCGAAGTGGACATTCTGCGAAAGAGACATTTTGCGACCAGTGGACATTTTGAGAAGTGGACATTCTGCGTCGGAGCCGCGCTGTCAGCGTTCGAGCAGGCTGTAAACGAGGTGTCTGCGGTGGACTGGAAAAAGTGTTTCGAAAACTGGTTCAATTGAAATAGCCTGTATAGAATTGGAGAAGTTCATTATATTAAGTGTGTACAGACCTCCTTCAGGATTGTATGATTGTTATGAAATGGTTATGGATGAAATTTTGCACAAAATCTGTAATACAAACAAGTTCATCATCACTTGTGGTGATTTTAATGTTTATTTGTTAGAAAATTCTGGGTTAAGTACTAAAATTATAAGTTTGTTTCAGTCATACAATCTTCCTAACCAATTTTTGGAGTCCACTAAAATAACTCCTACTAGTGGTGGTGCAAAGGCATGTGGATGCCTAGATAACATATATACAGATGTTATACCAACCCACAAATAAATTATTATTAACTTAATAAACTCAGATCATTGCGGACGATTAATCACTATTCCAAATCAAAAAAAAAAGTTACTAAAAATATATCAGTGTTAACCCAAAAACAACTAATCGCTTGGAAACATTTAAAACTAAACTTTTGAGTAAATTACCACTTTTGTTGACTAATGATGACCCTAATCAACAAAAATATAGTTAATGATTTTTTTAAATATATATTGCACACAATTTGATAACACATTCATTCCAAAGACATTACCGGTTAATAGTAACGCTTCCTTCAGTGACTGGGCTACCATTGGTATACATAAGAGTAGAAAGCGACTTTATGAATTATGAAGAATGGATTTGTTTAATCTCTGTCTCGTCTGGAATGTTTGCTGCGGTTCACACGGATGACTTTCACGCCATCGTGCGTAAGAAAGCGGCTTCCTTACTGCAACGCTTGCGTAGCACTCGTAACAGTATCCTGAAATTGATTGCTGGCAGACCAGACTGCCCCACCCAGAGGCACTGGGTAAAAATAGCAATAGGTTTATGTTATATTAAATTAATTAATGAAATCAAATCATGTACTAACAACACTAACATGGCGTATAAGCACAATCTGTTACTAACCCTAACATCTCATGGACTTACTTTGGTCTGAATTAAAGATATTTTATTTATTTCTTAGAATTTAATTTTATATATTAAGAATTATTCTAAAATATTTAAAAAAGTTTGTAGTATTGCCAAGTCACGTTATTTGAGTTAAAAAAAATTAAAATAGTAGTCACGTTATTTAAATTACTTGGAATGTCATTAATAGCGAAACGGGAAAGTCATGCAACCGTAGTAGTGACTACAGCCTTGCTATTGATGACAATATAATTAAACCAGATTCTCAAGTCGTCACGGCCTTTGAAAATTTCCTTGCAGAGATTCCCGTATCAACTACTAAATCTCTAAACTCATCACCCACTGCTGCCGAATCTTCACTTAAAGAAAACGTTCCAGATTGTAATTCTGAATTTCACTTTCAATATGTAACCTGTAAAGATATAATTAAAACCTTTCATACGTTAAAATTAAAAAGACCGCAGATCGCGGTAATTCTGTAGATGTTGCTAAGTCGATTATAAACATTTTAGCACCTACTTTAGCTGTTATATTTAATAATTGTATTAACCGTGGTGTTTCCTGATCTTATGAAAAACAGTAAAATAATACCGTTGTTTAAATCGGGTAGTACATCAGACCCTACTAATTAAATACCTATTTCAGTACTACCTACCTTTAGTAAAATTTTTGAAAAACTTATTTTAAATCAATTGCAAAGATTTTTTAATAAAAATAAATTACTGCTTAACAAACAGTTCGTTTTTACAAGGGGTCGTTCGACTACTGATGCCGCCGGAGTTGAACTCTTAGGACATATTTACAATGCATGGGAGGACAAAATTAAATGCGATGCTTTGGGCGTCTTTTGCGATTTTTCCAAGGCATTCGATTGTATTCTTCGTGAAACATTAATCAGGAAACTGCACCACTACGGAATCCGGAACGCCTCTCGGTTCTTCTTACTTAAGTGATAGGATTCAGAGAGTTGATGTTAACAGAAAAAGGTCACCCGGATCTAGTAAGAATGGGGTTCCCCCATGGCTCAATTCTTGGCCCATTTTTTTTATTATTTATATAAATGACTTGCCTTGCCTCATAAAGGATAAACATGATATTTTATAGTGTTGTTAGCTGATGACACTTCACTTTTTAAACTCAAACATCAGCAGCTGTTTACTGACAATGTAAATAGCGCCCTCGCAAAAGTAGTTAATTGGTTTAATGTCAATAACCTACTTCTTAACGAAAAAAAAAAACGAAATGTATTAAGTTTACGATACGTTAGACAAGTAGAAACTAGTGTTCTCATAAAGGATGAAGAGTTGAAACCCGAAGATACTACAGTATTCTTAGGCATAACTTTGGATGCCAAGCTTCAATGGGGCCCCCATATAGATAAATTGTCAAAAAAGTTTACC
Source organism: Hydraecia micacea (assembly GCA_914767645.1). NCBI lineage: Eukaryota > Metazoa > Arthropoda > Insecta > Lepidoptera > Noctuidae > Hydraecia > Hydraecia micacea. Next base: position 527,328 of record OU611774.1, read on the forward strand.
TCTGCAGCATACGCTGTTAGGAAAATTCGTGATTTAACAGATTTAGAGACAGCCCGTTTAGTTTACTTTAGTTATTTTCATTGTGTGATGTCGTACGGTATTCTGTTGTGGGGAAATGCCGCTGATATTCAAACAATTTTTATTTTACAAAAAGGGCAATTCGTTCCATTTAAAAATTAAGTCCCAGTCGACACTCCCCCAGAGACAAATTTAAAGAGATTAATATAATGACTGTGCCTTCTCGGTACATTTATGATAATCTTTTGTATGCACATAAAATATTAATCTGTTTAAAAAATACAGTGATATCCATAACATAAATACTAGAAACAAACACAAATTTGTTGTTCCTACAACAAGGCTCAAGAAAATAGGTGGCTCGTTTAGATGCCAACGTATACGTTTTTATAATAAACTTCCTAGCCACATTCAAGAACTAAGCCTTAATAAATTCAAATCTTTTATAAAGCGAAAACTATGACAGAAGAAAACCTATTATAGGTACTGTAAAAGACTATATTAAGGACAAAAAGGCTTGGGATTGAGCTGCTAGGTTTAGACAGTGAATGTTGTTTTTATTTTGCTATTTTCACTTTATTTATCTAAATATCTATTTACTTAAACAATGACATGTACATTTACCCCCTTACTAATAAACGTTGTATAACGTCTGTATAGTTACACAACAGTTTATCTTCTTCTTTCGGAAGTCAAATTACTGAGGACTGAAAGACAGAAATCGGTGTGTAACTATTCATCAGAGGGGCAATTCTCGTAATTTTAAAAACGTTCACAGTCTGATCTTAGTCTCAATCTTTCAAAAATACCTCTAATTTCCCTACATTTTGACAAGTTTTTGACATTAATTGTTTGTCGCCGAGATGAGACTGCGACTAGATTATGAACGTTTTAAAATACGAGAATTGGCCTTCTGATGTAATACGTTTATTAGTAAGGGGGTTTACTGTATAAAGTATTATATTATTTGAATTATTGTGGATGTGAGGACTATGTGGGTCATTGTTTCCGTTTTAATCATGGTTTGGCAGTTTATGCGGCCTACCCAAATGTCCTGTCTTTGGTATTGTTCGTCGAACTCAAGTTCTGAGTTGAGCTGCACGAATTCTGACAAATGCGTGCACCACTGACTGGACAGGTCCTCTCAATCTGTATGGTTCTTTCCTCAAAAGACCATTTCAGACACCAATCTACATGGTCTTCACATGATCTGACCAAGATTATGTCGACTTTAAAAGAGACTGTGACCTCTGAGTTTATTTCGGCCTTTCTTCTCAGTATAGTCAGATAGGAAACGCAGATCTCATCTAGCTTAAAAAAAAAATGATCGACGTGTAAAACTGTTTGTACAAACCTACTTACAGAAAATAAATCAATTATCATTTAAAATGAAAATCCAAGTTGGCGGTTGCAAAAAATTTCAAATTTTTCGTCATGGGTGTCATTTTCATGGTTTTCGAAGGTGCTGCAGCCAATAGTGAGGTCAAAAAGAAAATCCAAGATGGCGGCTGCAATTATTTTTTCTAATTTTTTCGTCATGGGTGTCGTTCTCATTGTTTTCGAGGGTGCTGAAGCCAATAGTGAGGTCAAAATGAAAATCCAAGATGATTGGCTGCAAAATGAAACTGAAATTGTTATCATAAAATTGTTGGAAAGAAAGTAGTTTCGTAGAGACGTAAATTATGCTGTTACGGTACTGGACTGTGGACCTGGCTCTTAGATTATTTGGTTCTAGATTTCTCTCTAGAGGTCTCATCTCACTCAAGTTTTTCAAATTAGAAGAGAAACTGAAGGATTCTTTGAGGCATCTTTGCAAGGAAGAAGTCCTCAATTCGTCTGTTTTAGGGTTCCGTAGCACATATATAATGGCCCAAGAAAAGGAACTTTTATTATTCCGTCCTGTCTGTCCGTATGCGACACTATTTATTGTTTGAAAGAGTTTTCGAGAGGTCCCATTTAATAAATAAAATAATCTTTATTTCGGATAAGCAGCATCCATATGGGTTAGTAACCAAAAAGATAAATTATAGGTACTATGTTAGTAAACTTATTATCTTTTTGGAAACAAGGCTGTTGTTCGAATTACATCTTTGAACAACACCACCTAATAACGGAGACTCGCACCTCCCCGCTATGGTCTTCAGGATGGAGTTGGAGCTCTTCCGCACTCTGCAGAGCAAAGAGGCAGATTTCTGTCTGACGACGGCGTGGAAGCCATCGACGTGTGCTTGTGCAAACATACCTGATGCACTGCAGAAACGGGGCAGCCCCGTCAACATCCTGAACCCGTTATTATATTGGACCCTTAGGGCGCTGATTAATAGAGTGAAGATCTGACAATAGAACTCCTGAATAACGAACAGTATACGTATTGTATAGAGACCAAAAAAGAAAGTTGCTGAGTATCAATATAAAGTAGTTACACGAATTTGTGTGAAATAAAATAAATTACAACCGACTTCAAAAAGAAAAACATCAAAGTGCAATAGACCTTGGTTTCAGAAGTCCGACTTCCCAAACTAAGGTTATTAGTTGTTGCACTTTGTAGGGTTTTTTATGGAAGTCGGTTATACGTTTTTAATCAGATTTTTTTTTAATGATGGTCTCCTAATTACTGTATTAAATCTAAAGCACGGGCTTTACAATGTTTTTTCTGGTTTCGGCAGTAAAAAGTCTAAATCAAAATCGTGTCTAAAGTTTTCGTCATGGGTGTCTTCGTAGTTTTCGAGGGTGACCAGTGTCGAATATAACCAAACTTCACCTACTAATCTCAGATATACTTTAGTTAAATGGTGGTATGATTTTACAAGTTAGTATTCTAATACAAATGCAAAATAAAATGGACATAAATGGTTGTTTGGTCAGATAATCAGCCTCGAGCAGGCGCATTCATATTTATTTATTCACAAAAATCAAAGTGACACTTCGTCGCATTGTCATTAAACCGTGAAGACGCAGTGACTGCAGTCGAAAGGGCTGTGGCAGAGAACCCCAGGTAAGGAACGCGTTACCAGGCAAGTTCGGAAGATTTTTCCTTTTCAATGAAGGAGTGGTAAGTACACCTTTCCTAAGTGACACATTATTGTTTTTCGACATCCACGCGAACGAATTCGCGGGCACAGCTAGTCTTGCATAAAGATGGCGTTCTCGCCCATGTTTACTAAAAATGGTCCAACATACTCAATTAAGATTTCATTCACGAATCTTTCTGTAGTTAAAGTGAATGTGTATGGAGCCGCCGTTTAATGTATGATGTGGTTATTTATTATTTATTGACGACAGTCCGTTATTTCTTGTGCAACCACACCATTTTAAGGTATGATTCCGACCTCGGCAGCACGCAGCAGTGCTGCCGCGTCACTACTGGTCGCCATATATTGTCTATAGGTTTATATGAGATTACATTCCGAGCACAGCAGCAGTGTGACGCAGCAATGCTGCTGTGCTCGGAATGTAATCTCACATAAACCTATATAGAGAACATAATTATGGAAACCAGTAGCTGCGGCAGCACTGCTGCGTGCTGCCGAGGTCGGAATCATACCTTTATTTCTTTCCCTAAGAGGAAATGCGGGAGGTCTTTTCTCCATAGAAACGCTCTCGCCTGTTTACTTTCCGGTTATTGACCATAAAGCAATATTTTTTACAGGGTAATAAGTATTAACTACTTGTATGTCCCTATGTTTTCCTTTTTGATGATACATTATTTTTATAAGCACTAGAGCCCTAAAAAAATAACTATGTAAACCGCTGTTAACAGAGGCCTAGTGTACACACGGCTACACATCAAGCTATACATTTCCAGTTTGAGTTGACCTCGCACTGTATAGGTTTTTCGTACAATCAGAAGTCAGCTTATACTGGTTATGTATAGCTTGATGTGTAGCCGTGTGTACAAATTTGACAATTATTAATGAAAAAAGAAAAAGATAGGAACACAGTATATATCCTTCTTATTCAGTTTATGAAATATCTTTTAAATTGGTCCAATATTTTAGGAGGAAATAGGCGAGAGCCAAACCTCGAATTAAGACTTTTTACTTACCTAGGCTTTTTCAAAAGTCTCTCCGACCGCATTTCCTCTTAAACGCCACTATATTATTATCTATTTTTATTTTGAAACATATATTTAATCGATTATTTTATTATTTGCTACACATATCTATTTTTCAATTTAAATATTTACACACATCATAAAACTGATTTACATCCGTAAGACGTCCTCGTGACTTAGGAGGGTCCACTTGAAAACCAGCGGCAGGCATTAGTTGCCTGAAATTTATGCTGAACTGGGCGTATTTGGCGCGCCGTGAGGCACCAATACTATTTTATTTCCTGTTTTTTTTTGTTTTTGTGTGAACTTATTTTCTTTCTTTCATTATACATAGTTTCGGAAAGCGGTAACAATTTTGCAATACTTATACAAAGCTAGCGACTTCGATACAAAAATTATTTTTCACTTTGGTGACGCTTTTTTTTGAAGTCGGGTTTTTTTCTAAAATTTTTTTTTTTTAGACTATTTAAAAATAAAATATCAGGCGAAAGACATTCACTGCTAGACACAGGCCTCACTCAAGCATCCCCACGTCGACCGGGTTCTCAAGCAAGTAAAGAAAGTATAAAAGAATTAAATTTTTATTAAGTTACCTTTCAAAATACGCAACAAGTACACCACAACATAAACAACAACACATTAAACAAAAAAATAAACATGTAATATGACCCAAACATGAACGAACCCGCACGCGAGCGCGGCGGGCGCGCCGGCGCGCGCGTCACCGTCGACGAGCGCCACGTCGATGTAGTCGCACACCAGCTCGTCCCAGTTGTTGGTGAGGTCGTGGATGCTCTTGGCTTCAGCCACCAGCTTGTGCCGCATCAGCTTCTTCACCTTTTCGAGGCGCTCGGGCGAGTCATCGGAGAGCTCGCGCACGCGCAGCCACGGGTGCACGCTGGTGGGCGGCTCCACCATCACCACGGTGGGCACGTACTGGGTCACCTGCAGCAGCACCGGCGGCTTCTGCGTCGGTGCGTCTACGTGCTGGCCTTTCTTCCGTTGGTCTTTCTTCAAGATGGACAGTCTAGACTTCTCGGCGAGTGACAGCGCTGTGGCATTAACGGTCGTGGTGCTCACGGTAACTGTAGTGGTCGTGACAACAGCCGTGGTGGTGCGCGTGCGGCGGGTGGCGCTGCTCGTGGTGCTGCTGGGGGGGCTGGGGGCGAGGGAGTTCATCCTGGGACGGGGGCTGGGCACGCGCTGGGTGAGTGCCGTGGACTCCTCGTCACCAGCGGGCGGCAGCATGCGACGGGCGCTGGTCCACAGCATGTCCAGGTAGCTCGTGGGGGTTGGCGCGGGGGCCGGCTCTGAGCACACACAACGAGCGTTTCGTTAGCTTTTCCGATCTTCGAGCCGAATCACTTACAAACAACGAAAGCGACAAGACTCATTTTTAATTTGAAACAGCCTTGACGAATGAAAGATCAGGAATTAATGCACGGCATGTGGCTGGTGTACCCAAAAGAAAATAAAATGTATTGGTATAAACTGACGTCAGTACTGCACATGTAAATGACATGTGCAGTTAAAAAGTAAAAGATTACCATACTGGATTAGCTTATCACTAAAATCAATAATTAATAATTATAATGTTGTAGTAATGTGTATGAAACCGGTACTTTATATGTGTCACTATACGTATGCCTAATGCCTACATAGGTAGGCATTAGGCACAGGTTTGTTGTATTGTATATACGAGTAGATACAACAGACCTGTGTGGTCAGATGGACGTGTTTTATATTAGAGCGTTATTCAGCTAATTAATTGCAGTACATAACTACAGTAACGCCAGTTCGGTAAAAAGCTAAGTGAATTATTGTTGCGGGCCTTTTAGTCTGTGCTAAAAATAACTGTATTCGCTTTCCTTCTTTCAAAGGGTAAAGTGCGATTTGATGTTGCAATTTACCTAACTATTCCTCCTCACAACGACCACAGCGAACCTCTAACATGGCCATAGTCCCAGTTAGCGAGCGATAACATGACCATAGTCCATGGCCATAGTCCCCAGTTAGCGAGCGATAACATCACACATACGGCCTCACCAACATCTCGACTTCGTTTTCTATCGCGCATTACGGAAGCATGCAAACATTAGGTACCTCATATACCTGACTGGCTACTAGATGATCCCTCAAAAGACTTGCAAGAGGAACATTATTATTGTGGTATCTATCTAAGAGTGATAGATTCCTGCTCACATTGCGACGCACTCCCGTATCGGTAGCGGACGCGCACGGTGTCCGGGGCGCCGGCGTCAGCGATTGGAGACGCCAGTGCGAATCATATTTGCGCACGCACAGTTAGCGCTGAGCGTTAATTTAATATCATATAGGCACGAATCGTCAGGGCCATCAGTTTCTATGAAATTATGAATGTAAACAGTGACACTCGGAGTCAGTCACGACACGCTTGGTTTGTATGGAAAGTGTTAACAATACCGTCTCTAGCAGCGGCTGCTGAGGCGTCTGCGTGGTCTGTGCAGGTGCACGACGTTCGGTTAACACGACCAATTGAGCAGCTGCTAGTGCGAGGATTCTGATAAACAAATAGAAGCACTGAGCACGGTGGCGTGAACGTACCTGTGGTTCGTCGGAGGAGCGAAGGCAGTTTGTTCTTGATGCTGTTGACTCTCTTCATGTCATCGTAGTAGTCGTCGTAGTCATCGAAAGGCTTGTGCTTGGGCTTGCCGACCGGCTGCATCTTGGTGACCTCGTCCAACTCGTCCTCCAGCACCCGGAAGCGATCGGAGCCGTGACCGCGCGAGGCGTGCACCGGGTACGCCCGCGGGTCATGCGGGCGCGTGTGACGCATGCCCTCCGTCTCGTCGCTCTTCATCCGCAGGTCCAGCTCTTCATCGTCGTTCGCAATTGTGAGGTCACTGCCCTTTCTCTTTACGAACCTGTCTCGAGGCTTCCTCCGGCTACCTCGCCTAGTGGCAGCTTCGTTTACAAATTTAACTTCTTCCTCGAATTCTTTACTCTTATCATCTGGAAAGTCATCTTTATCTACATGGAAATAGTCTTTGCTATCTATATCACTAACATCGTCTTTTCTATCTCGACTATGTTTGGCGGCCCGCCTGGGTGGCTCGTCGTCGCTCGCGTCTTTGAGCCGCGAGCGGTGCTTGGGGTAGCGGTGGCTCGGCCGGAACTTGGGCACTTCCTCATCGTCCCGCTCGTACCTGCGCGCGGCGTCTGCGGCGCTGTCTAAGGGTGGTCTCATCAGTCCTCTTTGCTTTCTACCCGGTTTCCGCCACACTTCTGGTTCGTCAGAATCCTTCGCAGGTCTTTCAGTTTTAACTGTAAATAAAAATAAGTTTTCATTTTTATAATTGCTAAAGGGCCGGTTATTTCAAACGGTTGGTTTACGTAACAAAAATAATAACGATCGTCATTATTTTTGTTACGTTAACCAACCGCTTGAGACAACCGGCTCTAAGACTTTATCACTTATACTTAGTATCCGTCGCGAGAAGCTATAAATTTTGTAAGAACACATTCAGGGGTTACCTTTGGATTGAATAAAAAAAAAGTTTTGTAATGAATTTTATTTTTATATACGGAATATAATTTCATTAACAAGCACTCTAATTACTGTCGTCAGAAGATTCCGAATATTCTGCATCTGCATTCTGCAGCATTGACAGCGTCTGCGTGATCTTACTTAAAATGGCGGTCCTAATGTTTACGTTCCATGAGTCAGACGCGTTCCAGTAGGTAAAATAAAACCCGACCAAGTGCAATCGCTCTTTAGTTTCGTATTACACGTATTTTACTTTGAGTTGATTGAATTTGGGATCATTTAAACGTAACTTAGTAGAAGTTATTTATTTACAAAATTTATAGCTTCTCGTGACTTTAGGTACTTAACTCAAAAATAAAATAATTTTATTATATTATGTGGCGTGGGTGTTTTAAATGTGTAAAGTCGGAAGTAATAGTCAATACGTTTTAGAAAACACTTATAATCATAGGAAAACAGTTTTTACACGTTACACGGTTAGATATTGGCGCTGAACGCAAACGTGTGTTCATTGCTTAGGTCGCAAAATTGTACTACTCGGTGCCGCGGGAGCGAGCGGGTCAGGGACGCCAACGCACTATGGTTCGCGTAGAACAAGCTAGCTGGACAAAATTATTTGTTTCGATTTTTATTCATAAATGAAGTTATTTTGAGGACCATTGGCCGTTTGAGCAGGGAGGGATAGTCAAATAAAAACATAATATTTTTTTTAAATAATTAATCTATAAATGTAACTAACTATAAAATTTAATAATACGAGTGGATACCTACATACAAAAATACTTAATAACTAAGTCTATCACTCATTATCATCACTATCATCAGATGAATCATGCACTGAATAGTCATGATCATGAGTGGCAGAACTATGGAAACTAGAAACTATATTAACATTTTGTTCGTTACAGCTAGGTTGAACTATTAAATCTAGGACTTCGGTATGGCGAATCAGCTCCTCATTCCGCGTTTCCTTTGGGTGTTTTAGCCATTCTTCGAAAAAATCCATTTTTGAGACGTTGAAAACTGTTTAATGACAAAAAATTAAAAAAAAATAGTTTTGCAAATAATTCGCAATATTTTTTTTTTACCAATTACTACTAGATACTTGTGAGTTATATAAAATAGATTCTACAGAGTAGACATGAGTGGACATGTAATTTTTTGACCATTGAATTAAAAAATATGGGTGAAAAAGTCCACTTTTATCTAAACAATTCATTTAATAAAATTATAGAATGTAGTTCCTGTGATAAAAATTATTTAAAACAAAACTACTTACCCTTATGTACACAATCCATCACAAAACACTATCACATTCTTTTAGTTACTTAAATAATGTTATCAATGATGGTGTAAAAATTTAAGTGAATGCACTTTGAATTATCAATTCTTTAAATACTTACCTTATTGACGGTCTTATATTTATATTTATTTATATATACTTTATTGTACACCACAAAAATACACAACAAAAAGAATTATCGATAACTCGGTCTTAATGAGGGTAGTTACGAAAATTAATAGGTGTATTCCTTAATGTATAGGGCTAATGAGTTCATATTAGTAATTAACTACTAGGAATTGAAGAATTGTTTTTGTCCAGCTAGTTTGTTCTACACGAACCAGAGTGCAACGGTCGGGAGCCCGAGAGGGTGGCGCTTAGGCAAGCGTCGGCGGCGGCAAGCGCTGTGATCGGCCGTATTTATTTGAATGAGTAGCGATACGCGCGACCTACAATTATTATTAAACGTATTAAGGGGGAAGTGCCAGGGTATCCCGCGAAATTCAAATTTTCTTACGTTTTTCGCAATTTTCAGATCAGTGTCAGGTTGTATTTTGATCAAAATTTGATTCGCGACAATAACAGGTACGTATTTACAGAATTATAATCATTAGAATCATTAATACATCTTTCTAAGTTAGATTTGTACCACGACAACAAATCTCTTATGGAAAACTGCTTAGTGGTACAAATCTAACTTAGAAAGATGTATTAATGATTCTAATGATTATAATTCTATAAATACGTACCTGTTATTGTCGCGAATCAAATTTTGATCAAGATACAACCTGACACTGGCCTGCAAATTGCAAAAAACGTAAGAAAATTTGAATTTCGCGGTCTACCACTGCGCATTCACCTTAAAACGGTAATCTCCTGAGTCGTGGGCGTCCCTACATTTTAGACGAACATAAATGTAGGGAACAGCAGATTTTTTTTTCGCGATTTCAGGTTTGGTCCCATAGTAAAAGTTGTTCATAATGATGAGTACAATGACCTCTTAAGAGGTTGTTAGTGTTTTTCCAATAACCCTGTATTTACAATGACATGAATATTTACTTTGTAAAGTATTTTTATTTTATTTTATTATTGTGAATGTCAGAACTATGTGGGTAATTTCTTTTTTTATTTTAATCCTTAGTTAGTCTTAATCATGATCTGGCAGTTTGAGTAATTTACGCGGCCTACCCAAATTTCCTTTCTTTGGTAATGTTCGTCGAATCGTTGAGCTCCTCAAGTTCTGAGTTGAGCTGCACGATTTTTGACAAATGCGTGCAATGACTGGACAGTGGACAGGTCCGCTCAATCTGTGTGGTTCTTTTCATGAAAAGACCATTTCAGACACTAATCTACATGGTCTTCACATGATCTGACCAAGATTATGTCGACTTTAAAAGAGACTGTGACCTCTGAGTTTGTTTCGACCTTTCTTCTCAGAGTAGTCAGATAGGAAACGCCGACCTCATCCATCTAGCTTAAAAAAAATATGTTTGACGTGTAAAAGTGTTTGCACAAACCTACTTACAGAAATAAATCATTTATCATAGCCGAGCGTACCTACGCATTGTGAATTTGTGACTCAAAATCACTGGTAGGTATGTTGTATTAAATAACTGGTAGGTATGTTGTATTAAATCACTGGTAGGTATGTTGTACTAAATCACTGGTAGGTATGTTGTACTAAATCACTGGTAGGTATGTTGTATTAAATAACTGGAAGGTATGTTCAAATTCAAATTCTTTCACCTTCACCCATCTACATGGTCTTCACATGATCTGACCAAGATTATGTCGACTTTAAAAGAGACTGTGACCTCTGAGTTTGTTTCGGCCTTTCTTCTCAGAGTAGTCAGATAGGAAACGCCGACCTCATCCATCTAGCTTAAAAAAAATATGTTTGACGTGTAAAAGTGTTTGTACAAACCTACTTACAGAAATAAATCATTTATCATAGCCGAGCGTACCTACGCATTGTGAATTTGTGACTCAAAATCACTGGTAGGTATGTTGTATTAAATAACTGGAAGGTATGTTGTATTAAATAACTGGTAGGTATGTTGTACTAAATCACTGGTAGGTATGTTGTATTAAATAACTGGTAGGTATGTTGTATTAAATAACTGTTAGGTATGTTGTATTAAATAACTGGAAGGTATGTTGTATTAAATAACTGGAAGGTATGTTGTATTAAATCACTGGTAGGTATGTTGTACTAAATCACTGGTAGGTATGTTGTATTAAATCACTGGTAGGTATGTTGTATTAAATTAAACCAAACTGTACTACTACTGTTGTATTATCCACTTGTGCTGTCACGTCTGTAGTGCAGCCAATCGAGGGGTATTTTTTTTCAAACGGCGGTTTCCCATTTGCTTTTCTCATAATAAGATTATAACGTTCCCACTGCTGGGACACAAGCCTCATTTTGGCCAGAGAGAGTGGGCTGCGTCTATGTCGCGGGCGCAGTGCGGTTTGGTAAATGTCACATTTCTTCGAATTTTTGGTTATAGGACATGTCGGTTCCTTCACCATTTTGAAGGCAGGGGGGTGATGAAATAATTTACACGAAGTAAAACGCCTGTCTGGGTTTGAACCTACGACCTACAACTCGTAAATCGCGGGTGGTACCACTGGGCCACCACTGCTCTTACGACCATTTGCTTTCTAGTAGTTCGGTAATATTGTTTGCCAATAGGTACCTACATCAACTGCCTAAACCATCCGTCGCCGTCCAGTCTAAACGGATGCAGTTTTATAATATCAATATTGAAGCGACTGGCTTTCTGACCTGCACTATCCAGTTACTGGGTAACACGATACCTTGGTAAGACTGGCTGTATACTAATACGAAGTAGATTAACATAGAGTGGTGGTGACGGTGGCGTGGCGGTGGGACTCACTGCGAGGCTCCTCCTCGTACTTGTAGTCGGGCGAAGCGGGTGCGTCGGGAGAGTGGCCGCGGTAGTCGTCAGACGGCGGCGCGGCGGCGGGGTCGTGCGACGCCTCGTAGTCGCCGGCGCCGTACGCCGGCATCTTCACGCCCGAGTAGTCCACGTAGCGCGCCGCCGACGCGGCCGCCGCGCACGTCAGGGCCAGCAGCAGCGCGCGCGCCATCGCCCCTCGTCACACTCGCCCGCCGCGCACTGGATGTATCGCCCCCCGTCACACTCGGCCGCCGCGCACTGGATGTTACTGACACTATATTGATGCCTCGGCACGGTGACTATGTTTCGCGCACGTAAATTGCGGCATATTTTTGCAAATGTAACTATAAATTTGACAGTGAAGGATTAACGTATGTTTCTATTTGTCTTTGTTGACATTTACTAGTACATTTTTACCGGCCTGATATTTTATTTGGCGACACAAAAAATAATAATCTCTACTAAATCATATTTTTTTATGTATTGTATCACATATCTACTTAAAAATGTGTTAACGCTGTAGAAATTATCTAGATAAAAATTAAAAGGAATGGTAAAAAGTTTCTTTATTTAATGAATAGCACGGGCCGCTCGGAATGGTTTACTCGTAAATTAAATTGTCACTCCTGTCAGTTAATAATTCAATCTGATTGATGCCATCAAAATTGTAACAAACCAAAATAATTGCAAAAAAAAATAAAACATAAATAATGTGAACCAATTTTTTCTTTCCAAAACGACGATGAAGTAACAAATGATACACATCTATTAAACTATGGGTGGGACTAAAAAAGATCAAATAAATGAGGAGATTAACTGTGACTGCTTCGCAGATTCACGAACGAGGACAAGCTGCCCTGCAGTACGCAACGTGACGCACCCCCTGGTACGTACACACACTCGGCCGCGCACGCGCCGCATGCGCCCCTCGTGCGCCACACACTCACACAGAGCACTGGTCTGTTGCAGCGGTACTATGAGTTCACCCAGGAGGAGATGAAAGCGCTGGAAGAGTGCGACAAAGAGAGCTTCTACGGACGCTGCGTGCCCTTCAGCGCGATACTCGGCAGTCTGACGTACGCCGCCATCAAGAACGGTGAGACACATCCCGATAGTTGTATTTAGAAAGTAAATCAAAACGACAAAGCAAGGAAGGTCGGCGGGGGGACGCCACGAAAATTTTCATAGAAGTAAGAATTTTAGCCAAAATAAGTATTGTGAAAGTAAGATGACACATTATGTTAATACGTGTTGATGGTGGTTCCTTCCAATGACTTCTTACTTCTATGAATGTTTTCAGACTTCATGCGGCCGCACCAGCACTTCGGCCCGGCGCCCAAAGTCATGGCCGCGATGTGCGTGGGCTACGTGATCGGTCGCGTGTCCTTCCTGGGCCACTACGACCACCGCCTGCGCAAGCTGCCGCCCGACAGCCACCTCGGCAACGTCTTGAGGAAATACCACGCTGAAAAATATCCTCCTCCTAACAAACCTAAATGATGTTGTTATCAAACTAACGGCTTGTTAACCAACTCAGATAATAAGTAGGTGTCTACATTAATGTTCGCGTCACAAAGGTACAGTGATAGTGCTTGACATCTGTAACCAGGTCCGCTGGCGCACATCAAGTTGCGCTGGTTACCCAGATGCATGCCTGGACGCATGCCTCATGGTCGCTGACAATAGCGCATGCATCCAACCCTGTCGCACATGTAATATCGCACTCACTCTTGCATCCTCTCCCTAGTTTGTAACGCACACGCAACAATAAATAAATTAATGTAAATGTGATCGCTTCCTACAATTCTCCAGAATTACTAGTATATTGTAAATTTTATTTTTACAATTACTAGTATTTTTAAGTTCTGCATAATTATTCGGTCGTAACACTGGCGCAAGTGTCTGCGTCTCAACAAAATGTTTGTATCTACTCGCCCCGGCACAAGGAATGTGCAACGAAGTGATGACAGTATTATAAATATTATATCCTTTTTTGGTTGACAAAAAAAAAATATTTAGTGTTTGGCCAGACTGGGGAGCGGGCGCGGGGCGGGCGCAGGGAGGACGCGGGGCGGGCGCGGCGCGGTGAACTCAAACATAATGAACTTCCTTTGAGTGGCCGCAGTGGGTACGCGGGCGCGGTGAGCGGCGCGGGCTGCTCGGCGCGGGCAGCGCGCGGGCAACTCATGCCATAGCGAGTTCATACAAGTGGCCGCAGTGGGTACGCGGCGCGGGTGTGGACAGGGCGCGGGGGCCCGCGCATGACATGCCGGGGTTCTCAAACTAGTTCGAGTTTTTTTCTAATAAAAGTAAGTTTTCTGCATCCATATTATATTTTGACAAACAAACAAAACACGACAACATGCAGAACGCAGCCGCGCTCCAGTGCGGGCAGGCAGGCCGCGCGCGTTGCCGCACCCACGCCCGCGCTGCGCCTGCGCCCGCCCCGCGCCCCTGTCTGGACGGACACTTATAGAAGTAGAGTTAATAATGCGTTGTATTTATATCAATTAATGTTGTAAAAGGTTTGTCATGGCAATATATTTTTCCTACATTTGTAAAGATTTTCTTTTAATAACGACGCAGTAGGCATTGCGCCTACGCCGTAGCAAGATAAAGAGGCGGGCCGTGCATGGGTAGCCGACGTAGCGGCGCGTAGCTCGACGTAGCGGCGCGTAATTCGACGTAGCGGCGCGTAGCTCGATGTAGCGGCGAGTAGCTCGACGTAGAGGCGCGTAGCTCGACGTAGAGGCGCGTAGCTCGACATAACGGCGCGTAGCTTGACGTAGCGGCGCGTAGCTCGATGTAGCGGCGCGTAGCTCGACGTAGCGGCACAGATTATTACCAGATAAATCACTCCATGTACTTACGCGCGCTAACTACGTACCGGCCGCCGGGTCGCACACGACCCATTTCTCAGTGGGTTGCCGACAACCGCGAGGCGCGTACGTACGCATGTATTTCGGTCGACCTGACGTACTTACTTAGTTTAAATTTTTTATGAAAAAGACACAAGTTTTTAAACTTTTCGCATCGCTATATCTTCGAAATGGTGATTCTTAGGGAAAAAAGCGTAAGAACAATTTTTGTACATAATTGTTAAAACTTACCGTTTGGCTGAAAAATGCATAAAAACCGATTTTTGCAACATTTGACCTTGAATAAAATTATTTGCACTGGTCGGATATTATGAGGACTTTTAACAATTTATTTTTAATAGTGTTCCCCAACATTCATACCAATTTTCAGCTTAGAACTAGATTTTTTATATTGAGGCTGCCTCAAAGAAGAGGTATACCGTAAGCCAATCGGGTCTTTAGAAGATTTACGTAGCAGTGTCAGGGCAGCCACATCAAAAATAACTGAACGACGCTACACGAGATTGCTCAGAAGAGCATTTATCCGCAGATGTAGAGCCTGCATAAGAGTGGATGGAATTAATCTCAAATAAAGTATTATTAATTTTAAATGTTGTTTTTTATTAAACCCTAATGGTCAGTTGCAATAAAATTTAAAAAATGTTCCAATATTGCAAATTTTGCTATTTAGTCTGTTCCAACATCAAAATCGCAAAAAACAAAAAATACTGTCCCATACAAAAATTCATTGCCTACTCGACCCAAATGTATGGGACGGCTGATAATTTTTTCGCAATTACGTTGTGGGTCCCGTGGAGAAGATTGTTCAGTTTGATGGTCTGTACCACACCCTTAGACCACACCTTTCTGGTACATCCTGTATTGTGAGATTTTGAGGTATACTCCTTTTCTACATTAATAGCAATAAATCACTGTTTGCATTAGATACAATAATAAATTATACCATTATAAAATAATGTATTGGAAACCGATTTTATTTGTTATTATAATTATCGGTCACTCATGTTTTCATACATTTTTTCATACCGAAGACGTATAAACATTGGCAAAAAAAATTTTTTTGAAAATTTTTTCACTGAATAATTGATTAAAGTTTTTTTTTTTAAGTTGCAGTAGCTAGTCATACTATTTACTGCCTATCTGTCAACATAGTTAGCGTATAATAATACAACAACAAAAAACCGATGGAATTCATTCATTTGTGGTCGTAGCGTACAACAATATAACATAAAGGAAAAAAAATTAAGTAGTCACATATCTTAGGTACTACTTAGGATATATTTCGTTTTGTATTTTTTTTTCTGAACGGCCATAAGTTCTGCTATAAGCCATTTCAAGGTTGTCCATTAATTACCGGACACCCTGTATAGTGCGAATAGCGTTGAATGGCGCGACAGTAAAGCGATTTCTATTGGTTGTGTAAATCGGAAGTGATCGGCTTTGCGATAGTACAGTACGACACATCTAATATGTAGATATAAGATGTGTCGTACTGTACCTATTACGCTAATTGTGTAAATAAACGAACAAATCAATTAATCGTATTTTCAGTTTCCTACATTTCGTATTTCATTCGTAGTCGTGGCCATGCGGAGTGGTTACGTCACTGATTATTAATTAGTTAGGTACTACACGTTGCGTACGATGTGTGTCTTACTTGTCTTACAATTGCAGTTTCGGGCTATGGTCACAGAATACTAAATAGTTACCTAGCATAAAAATATTCCTTGGTCTTTCATAAGTACCTGTCTCAATTTTTATTTACTTGCAGACATCCGTACAACTAAAAGTTGATATTTAATAATTTAGTCGTCTGATAAATAATACCTTTAAATATGTTCAATTATGTACTTATACCAGGCTACTCAGAAAGAATTGCTAAAAAAAGTTTTTATGTATGAGAGACTGACCAGAGTTATAATCTATTTAAAAAAATATGATATTTGTAAGTAAAAATAGGTACGTTCCAATTTCAAAATTTCCCTCCACATTGTTTGCTAGCTAATTAAAATTATCGTGTCTCATTAAAAAATGGATCTGCGCCGGAAATATTTTCGCGCTATGATTTTTTACGATTTTAAGTGTCGCCTAAAACCTGACAAATCGTACGATAGTCTTTATGGATGGTATTCATGGATGAAGGCCCTTCTAAGGCAACCGTGTATCGTTGGTATAACGAATTCAAGCGCGGTCGACTAACTTTGGGGGATGAAGGAAGAAGTGGCTCCCTTTGACGGCTGTTACGGAAGAAAACGTGTTAGCAGTGAAAAATTTAATCCAAGACAATAGGCGAGTTACGTATCAAGAGATTCAGGACATACTGCAGGTTGGATCGGGAAGCCTTCACGAAATTCTACACGTGCATCTTCGCGTGAGGAGGATAGTTTCACGCTGGGTGCCGCACAACCTCACCGATGCTCAGAAGCAGGCCCGGGTGGAATGGTGCCGTGAAATGATAAATAAATTTGAAGCAGGCTCGTCTCGGCGTGTTAACGACATCATTACAGATGATGAGTCTTGGATTTATCTCTCTCAATACGATCCAGAATCGAAGCGCCAGTCGACGGTTTGGGTGTTTCAAAACGAATCAACGCCTACCAAAGTAAAGCGATCTAGAAGCGGGGGGAAGATTTTGATCGCAAACTTTTTCAATTTGACTGCCTATTTGGTGTCAATTCCTTTACGGAACCAAAGAAGCATCATCACTGAATGGTATACTACCAAATGCTTGGCAGAAGTTTTTTTCTATTGTGAGCAACAAGCGACCAAATACAGGGCTCCGCGGGCTACTGCTCCACCACGACAACGCGCTTTCGCACACCGCTCTCAAAACGAGGGACTTCCTCGACAGCACGCCGGTCAAACTGCAGGGTCACCCTCGTTACAGCCCTGACCTAGCAACGTGTGACTTTTTTTATACCCGAAAATAAAAAATCAGCTCAAAGGGATACAATTTTCATCGCTGGAAGATGCGCTGTCAGCGTTCGAACAGGCTGTAAACGAGGTTTCTGCGGCGGACTGGAAAAATTGTTTCGAAAACTGGTTCAGACGCATGAAACTTTATATAGAGGCTAGTGGAGAGTACTTTGAAAAGATTTAATAAAAAAATATTTACCTATACTTAGAACATTTTATTTTCATTTGTCATACTCGGAAAGTAGTGTTTGTTTGATCCGAATAGCGGGTGGAAAACACTGCTTCCTACCTTAGGGCGGGAAAGACTCATAGTAATTGCTTCCCTCTCTAGGGTGGGAATGAATTTTAAAAAAATAGAACAAAATTGGTTAGGTAGTCAGCAACGAATTTTTTTACATAATTAAGAAAAATGTTGCGGTCTTGTGTATAAACAGCCAGTGTGAATAAAAAAAACCTATTAAGCAGGACGGCCCGCGGCGGTGACGCGGTGTGTTCCATATTTAAAATAGTACACAAATTGTTCTAACATCTCAATTAATCTATATATATAAAAGGAGAACTGACTGACTGACATATCAACGCACAGCCCAAACCGCTGGGTCTAGAGATTCCAAATTTGGCACGTACGTTCCTTATGAGGTCTAGGGGTGCACTAAGAAAGGATTTTCCAAAATTCATCTCCTAAGGGGGTGAATGGGGGGGGGGTGAAATTTCACGCGGACGAAGTCGCGGGAAGAAGCTAGTTTTACATATAATAGGTACCTACTATTCATGTTATTATTTTCAATAAATGTTTTAGAAAAACCACTATTTTTTACTTTACTTTCCTTATATTCGAAATGAAAAGTAGAGTGTTTAACACGGGTGTAAGTCATCAATTCCTTTCGACCTCTACTATTTTATTTTCGCAAAACTTTCTGAGTGTCCCACGTATTTTCTTTCTTTTTACAAGCTTTTATTTAACTTGCAATATAATTGTAACCACAGAACAAATAAAATTAACTGTTCTGTGATTGTAACTATGTTCGGGTGGACTCTTGCAACTCAATTTTGAAGCAGATATCTTCAACCGATTGAACTGAAATTTTGTATACACGTTTATTTTGGATGACAATGCATGGTTAGCTGTGTGACGTCATTCTAAATCCAACATGGCGGAACACCCAAGATGGCGGACTAGTTATTTTTAATGCACTCCTACAATATAGGTTTCAAATAAAAGGACTTGCTGAGAATACGAATGCGAGATAAACTTGCAAAAAAAACCTGTTAGCGATAACTAAAAAGTAAAAAAAAAATAAAAGTAAAAAACTTTTTTAAAAACAAGCTTTTAGTTAAATGCGCTAAAAGAATAAAATAAACTTTTCCTTTAATAACTTTTTCTATCAACCTATAGCGTTATTATACAATTTATGTGATATTAAAGCTTGTCGCGAGATTTACCTGTGTAGATAAACAAGTAAATTAAATAACTTGATCTGATTGATTTTAATTTTTAAAATTTTCAAAATAAGTAAATACGAGTACTTAAATCTCGCGACAAGCTTTTATATCATATAAATTGTGTATTAACGTTATAAGTTGATAGCAAAAGTTATTTAAGGAAAAGTTTATTTTATTCTTTTTAGCGCATTTAACTAAAAGCTTGTTTTTAATAAAGTTTTTTCTTTTCAGTCACAAAACTTGGATAGAATTAATTGCCAGACCGGACTTCACAAGACCAGAAACGAAAAGAAATTCGCATTTTGTGTGTCCATTACATTTTGACCATTCTGTGATTAAATATAAAGTAGGTACAATAAATGCTTTGCCTACAAAATTACTCCCGTTTCAACCAACCACATCCAACTCCAGTAACGAGACAAAAACAAAAGAATGTCTACATAAGCATATTTTTAACAATTAAACATGTTAAACATAAAAAGCATTTTATTTTACTTCATAAAGTGTACTTACTATAAATACCTACTGGCATCTTTATCGAAAGAGGCAGCCCTGGCAATTCAGAATAACAACGCGGCGGAGGGTGCGCAGGTACAAACTAAAACTCACTTTACGCTTGTAAGGTTAGGTACATTTTCGTTCGCAGCGTCTAGCGTCTCGAAGGTAGCTGTGGTGCGGGCTATCATAGCAGTAGCTATTGAACATTTTGTATGGAGTGATTTATCTGGTAATCTGTGGTAGCGGCGCGTAGCTCGACGTAGCGGCGCGCAGCTCGACGTAGCGGCGCGCAGCTCGACGTAGCGGCGCGCAGCTCGACGTAGCGGCGCGCAGCTTGACGTAGCGGCGTGCAGCTTGACGTAGCGGTGCGCAGCTCGACGTAGCGGCGCGTAGCTCGACGTAGCGGTTCACCGTGCTTGGTTTGTGGGGACACACCAGCACAGCTTTTCACAACCGTTCATAGGCCTAGAAGACTCCTATGAGTCTATAATATATACTAGCTGACCCGGCGAACTTCGTACCGCCTCACAATTAAATAATGTGACAAAGTTCAATAGACACGTGGCGCCATCTATTATTATTATAACGTTATTGTTGTTTTCCTCGGGAACAGCACTTTTTATCGAGATGAAAGCTCTACACCTGCAAAATTTCAGAATGATCGATTCAGTGGTTTAGGCGTGAAAAGTTAACAAAACAAATGTACTTTCGCATTTTAGTATTAGTTAGGATATGTATGTATGCATCGATTTGTTGACCATTTTCTCTTTTACCTGGTAGGTACTTGTGTACAGGCCTACTCTGTCCTCCCATACCTATTAACACTGTAATTGATTCAAATTCAAATATTTTTATTTGTAAGACACAGGCAAAAAAGTAGGTACAGATGTCGAAATTAACAAAGATGGACGCTATGTCTTGCCGTCAACGGCACACATATTTTGATTATAATTTCTAATTAATTAGTAATAAATTACAACAGAACATTCAAAATTAATAAATAAAACTAAACTCTTGACTGTACTTACCTACCTGTCAAAAAGAGTAACCTAGCATAAAGTGGATATAAGACAAAGTGTAAAACAGAAGACGAACTAGCAGGGGATCGAGGAGGGGGGGGGGGGGGTGGAGGGGGGGGCTCAGTCAACAAATCTATAATTATAAACAAAACAAAGTCGGGTATAAACTCAAGATCGGCTTGGCCGATTTTTATGGTTTTTGATTTGTTAGATTTGTCTTCGCTCCGAATAGCAGAATAACTATTAAAACATGGAACAATTCACAAAAAAAAATGAAGATCATACATTCGTCCTTATTGATTCTGATGCGATACGAATTTCGCCCGGCCAGCTAGTTAATACATAAAAAAACATTAGTTGTTACGTTTAATAACCATAACAATATATTATTAAACCAAATTAAAAACATTTAAATTATTAACAAACCAAAATATATTTAATAAAAATCAAATGTCAATAAATTATAATTAATTTGTCGTCTAGGCACTCATTGGCGGTGTAATGCTTTTATATTTAACTAGCGGCTCGCCCCAGCTTCAGACGGGTGCAATTTTTTTTTTCAATTTCCCAAATGTTCTTTCATACGAACCTTGTCCTGGCATTACCGAACACAACAAAAAATATTATCCAATTTATTACGACGGTACATTCAAAATTGCACCAAAACCGTTTTACCAGCTTTTCTCGCTACATGTTGACATAACCAAGGGTAGCGTTGTGTTAACTTAGTACCAGTACTGTTTATTCTTTTACCAAATAAGTCTCAAGAAACGTATACAGGAATGTTTAGAACTTTGAAAGAACAATTGTCTGTTAATAGTAAACAGTTCAAGTCTGATTAGGAATCAGCTATTGCACATCCATTAAAATATCTATCCGAATGAGGATGCTTTTATCATCTTCTGCATGCGGTGTGGAACAAATCTAAAGAATTGAATTTTTCATATACTGTAAATGGTCGGAAATTGACACAATTAATTGTGTATGCAATTAGCACTTTTGCCAAACTTAATAGGTATATAGGATACCTGAGAATTTTTTGTCCATAAATGAAATGGCTACAGATGATGAAGTCCGCCTAGCCTTTATCAATTATTTCACAAATTATTGGATGACGAAAATTACGACTGAACAATTATCTTGTTACGGAGAAAAATTTAGGACTACTAACGCTATAGAAGGTTGGTACCAAAAAAACCATCCATTTTTTAACCGACGAAAAAACGGAGGAGGTTCTCAAGTCGATGCGTATGTTTTTTTTTAATGTATTACCGCATAACTTTTTACAGAGCAGTCTGATTTTGATAATTCTTTTTTTATTGGAAAGGGTATACCCTGAAGTTGGTCCCATATAAATATGGAGAAACAATTCCTACCCTAAGGGTGGGACGGTCTTTGAGTCAAGTTATGAACACATCCCAAACGATTTTTCAAAATTCCGCCCTGTGGGGGTGAAAAGCGTGGATAAAGTTTATTTTAAAATCTGATTCCTTTGATTTGAACTATAAACTTAAAAATTGGCCCGAATACTTATTTATCTAAATAAATGATAAAGATCATAAACATACATTTTCGAAATTTTTAGAGGAAAGTACGAAATACACGCGGACGAAGTCGCGGGCTAAGTAGTAGTAGTTAGTAGTACTTGAATATAGGAATGCAATAGTTTTATTGGTCCATGTTATCATCATATTCATAAAATATGTCGTCTAAGAACGGAGCCGGCGGCTCAAAAGATAGATCTAAATCGAGCCCAACTACGATACGACAAAATGGTCATAACGTGAGCACAGCATCCCACTGTCCGATTACCCACCAAACAATTGCAATAAATGATAAATGATTTTATTTCTGTAAGTAGGTTTGCACAAACACTTTTACACGTCAATCATATTTTTAAAAACTAGATGAGGTCGGCGTTTCCTATCTGACTACTCTGAGAAGAAAGGCCGAAACAAACTCAGAGGTCACAGTCTCTTTTAAAGTCGACATAATCTTGGTCAGATCATGTGAAGACCATGTAGATTGGTGTCTGAAATGGTCTTTTGAGGAAAGAACCATACAGATTGAGTGGACCTGTCCAGTCAGTGGTGCACGCATTTGTCAGAATTCGTGCAGCTCAACTCAAAACTTGAGCTCAACGATTCGACGAACAATACCAAAGAAAGGACATTTGGGTAGGCCACATAAATTACTCAAACTGCCAGACCATGACAAAAACTAACAGAACAAAGAAAATAATTAAAATAAAATAAAAGTAAAAATAAAATGACCCACATGTCTTCACATTCAAAATAATTAAAATAATATAATACTTTACAAAGTAAGCAAATGTCATTGTTTATAAATGTAGATGAGATTGCTCCGTGGACGGTGCATTCAAAGCGCAACAGGCCGCCGAGCGCGACGGACAGTACATGTTATATTTTAGTTTTGCGACAAGAAAACTGTGGGCTGTTTGAATAAAAGCATGAATAGTCGTAATACTCGTAATAATAAAAACTAAGATAAAAAAAATTCGAAGAGTGAAGTGGCCTGCCTACAACAATAGATGAAGTAGGTACAAATGTTAATAGAAGAAGGTAAGCGTTATTTACTACTTACCTATGATAATTTACTTTTACGGATCAGCATTGCTACTTTGAGTTTCGTGTTAGTGTAAAATAACTTATTTATGCCCTTGTTTGTTTTAGTTGTGCATTTTCGAATGATGCCACATCCTGTGTTCACATTACAAAACTACCGTCTTCGGCCAAAATCCACGGAAGAATAAATAAAATAAAAAGGTGGATGCGCGATGCGATCTCGCGAACCCAGCTCTACGTCACAGTCGCAAGTAGGCAAGGCACAGTTTGTAAGTACGAAACACAACGTGTTAAGATTGAACGGAGTACGAGATTGTGGTGATAAAAAAGAAATAACGTGTCCGTTTATATTTCCCACAGGTGTCACCACTGCGGTGGCAGTTAGGCGCTGCGGATGGCACAGCAGCGCCATCGACTAAGGGGCATTTGAGGCAGCAAAGCGGTGGAATTCACCGAGCGTGCCACCAGGCGCATAGTCGCATACCCCATTCTATACATTCGTGACACATCAGGAATTATGTTTAAAGCTAAGTACTGTAGGCATCTCATATAAGTGAAACATTTAGGGCGACCATATTTAATTTCTATTGCGAATCTATCAGAAACTGCCGTAAACGTGTTTTGAACGAGTGCTTAGTGCCCAGTACCCCTAATGGTATGAGATATTATTCCATACCTTTAATGTAGCGTATCGGAAAGTGCCTCTGAAAGCTGCTGTCCTATGAGACTGTGTTGAAAGTTGTTTTGCACATTGCCTGGGCGCGCAATCTCGTCCACTATCCATCCAACTAAGCTTGTCGTATAAATACTTCGGTTTCTTAGACTTAACGACACCAAACAGCAGGCACGCTAGGTGTAACTTTCGTCTCGACTCCATCTTGAGAATAAAGCGTTTGTTAAGAAAGGGGGTGACATGACTTCTAGGGGGAACAGAGTAACAGAAGCACGCACATGCATTTTGGACTCTTTTGGACTCTTTGTATTAGTCGATCGGTACGAGCCAGCAAGCGTGAGCCGTAAACCGTATCAGCGTAGTTTAATTTAGACAAAACAAGGGTTTCGACAAGCTGCTCGTGAAGCTTTTCAGATAAGAACGGCCTCATCATGTAAAGCAGTTTCAGACGATAGAAGCAGTTTCTTACGGAGTTAGCAACGTTTTTCTTAAATCTGAGGCTGCTTGCTGTCCATACATAGACAATTCTCATCTGACCAGGCGGCGATTCTTTCTAGGTCGTCGCGCGTTTAGATCTCTAATGGCCGACTCATAGTCGTCTGGACTGAAAGATAACTACAGTTGTACGTCTCCTGCGTAGGTAAATATGATAGTTGCATTTCTGAAGGCACTTTTTTAAGTCTGCACAGTAGAAAATAAAAAGAATAAGGCCTAAAATTGATTCCTGAGGAACGTCTCTTTCTATAGAAGTTAGGGCCGAAGATAAGATAAGGTAGTACCATCCGATAACCGCAATTCTACAAATTGTTTTCTGTTACTGAGGTAGCAGTGGAACCATTGAATGGCATTGTCGTCAAACCAGTAGTATTTTAACTTTGAGAGTAGGTAATAGCGAGACGTTAATGCAATCAAATGCACGGTCTTTCGAGTAGCACCATCAGTGAACACATACCATTATCTTGGGCTGATAGAATATTGTCCGTAACATCCAGTAACGCCGTAGAAGTGCTGCGCTGTTTCCTAAAACTGGATTGATCAGGTAACACTTCGTTCTCTTCTAAAAACCTACTTGACCGAAATGTATGAAACAGCAGATTTTTTTTTCGTGATTTCAGAGTTGGTCCCATACGAGTTAATTGACGGCACACTACCCTCTTCATTACTTTTGAAAGACAGGGGATAATACTGATCAGCCGCAAGTCTTTAACTTCTACAGGGTTTGGACTCTTAGGTAGGGGCCTAACTGTGGCGATTTTCCAGTGGCAAGGACACTTTGATGTCCATATGGAATAATTAATGATGTAGGTAATAGTTTCTAAAGTGTGCGTTAAAGTTAGAGTAAGCATACGGTTATATTATCGTAGTCTTCAGCATTTGACTTTAGGTCAGAAATAATGCGGGAGATATCATCTTAGTCCACCGGAGCAATATATTGTGAATATTGCTTCACTATATATGTGGGTCTCATAGAATGATATAAGTGACACGCTAGCTACCGGGTTTCCGGGGACATTCAAAAATGTGTTATTTATGAGGTCTGGGTTTCTAAAATGTGGGGGAAGGTCTTGCCCTTGCTTTAAGGGTGCAAACGTGGATTGGATTTAATGTTCTTCCATAGTCATTTTGGATTATTTATTTTATTATTTATATTGTGCTTAAAGTAGGTACCTATGCGATTTTTTCATGATACCTATTTTTGTTCCCGATTTAGTGTTTAATTTGGCTAATTCATTGTCCCGCAACCGCATCATGAGCTGGATAGTGTCCGTAATCCAGGGATACGATAACTCCCTAATACGACAAGTCTTAATTGGCGCGTGAATATCAAACAGTGATATTATGCAGTGATTAAAAAGTATCAACCATGTCATTCACGTCGGCGAATTCAGAAACACGACCTATGTTTAACTGTGACAAATCCGTGTAAAAATTATCCTTTATGTCTTTCATCGGCCTAAATTTGATTAGGTAGGTAAGTACATTGAATTTTGATTTCATTGAATTTTATAAATAAAAGCGTGTTACATTTTGATGGTATAATTAAGAACATTTAGCACCTTCTAGGTACTTACTCTTGCTATCAAAATGTAACACGCTTTTATTTATAAAATTGGGACTGTGATAAAAACGGGAACAATCACGGATATCTATGGGAAGAATTGATAAAATTAAGGTGTAAAGTTTTAGTTTTAAAAATATATAATTATGTACAGACGCCAGCACATCAACCTACACCTAACTGTCAAATTTTCCCAATCAACATTGAACCTTATGCTTTAGCGATAAAGTTGAAAATCTATTACAGAAATCTGACAGATTGTAGTAGGTTGATGTGCTGGCGTCTGTACAATATGGAATTATTTTGTCGTTGACGAAGAAGCTTAATTATCGTTAAAGGTTACAATGAACTAATAAAGTGCTATATTTCTTATTAGAGTTAATTTATTTTTAACTTTTTAGTTCATTTTATTAACAAATATTAAAAGCTTGTTTTTAAAAAAGATTTCTTTTTCTTTAATTAAATTTTTAACTTTTTAGTATTTTTAATTCGAGATTTAGGTACTGCAAAGTAGTTCGTCGCAGCGATTTTTCGTTATGTAGTCCGTAGTAGGTACGTTCACCTAATATGTGCTGCTTTTGAGCACTTAAAGTTTTATGTAATTTATTTATATTTAAGTAGGTATCTCATTTTTTTTATATTTGTAGTAGGGTAAAATAAAGTTTAAATTAGTTATGTAATCACTAGTTAGTTATCTGTAACGTTTCTCATTCTATCCATTTCTTTTAATGCATCAACATTACAAAGTTTCTTCGAAGTCAACTTGGAGCAGTCAAGGTCTTCGTTTCGAAGACCTGCTAAAGACCTAACTCGACTTAAAGCCACATAAGCTTGACCAGCAGCAAACAATGTTGAGCCTATATAATAACAGCATGATCTACAGTAGTTCCCTGCATTTTGTGCAGTTGAAGTCCAAGACAAGACAATCGGGAGCATTCTTCTTTCAGCTGTGCCGTGATTAAATTTAGCAGGAAATTGAACTGATTTAAGCTGTATTATGTGAATGCCATCGTTACCAAAGTCTACGCGAACCGATGGTTTATCGCTATCGTATAGTTGAGCACGTCTGTAATATGGCCATATGATTTTAGTGATGTAACGTTAAAGTTGCGCCTCAGGGTACCAGGGCGAACCCCAGTAGAACAGGTCCATTGTAGAGGGCCTCTACAATGGACCTCTGGGGGGATGGACCATTTTGATGGTATAATTAAGAACATTTAGCACCATCTTTTTCCTCTTGCTATCAAAATGTAACAGGCTTTTATTTATAAAATTGGGACTGTGATAAAAACGGGAAGATGTAACAAAAACGGTCCATCCCCCAGAGGTCCATTTTAGAGGGATAAGGGCTTCAGTACAACAGGGTTTGCCCTGGTACCCTGAGGCGCAACGTTAGCGATATGAAATGTTTATAAACCCTCATACCATTCAGCCGCATTAAGTAAGCTTTACAAGTTTACGAGTTTTAGTCGACCAACTTAAATTTGCAGTTGCAATGTATGGGAGAACATGATTTTCAACTACAATGTTAAGTTTGTATTTGGGATAAATTCATTACAACTACGGAACCCTTCATTGTGCGTGGTCCGACACGCACTTGGCCGGTTTTTTTATTTAACAAAACGAGATATCAAATTATCAACGCACGTACATCATAATATATCCTTATATCAACGTAGGTATACTCAAAAACCGAAATAGCGTACCTAAATATTGACAAAACAAGATAAATCAAAGCGACGACCAACACACTATACGTTAACAAATTAATAATTAAGTATATATATCGTTTTATCTACTTACTAGCTGCTGCCCGCGACGTCGTGAAGGCTGCGTGAAGGCTCTACAGCACCAAAAATACCTAAGATGCCAGTGTCGCTATAGCATTATAAGTAAACAACTTTTAAAATAGCATTAAAATATAAGTTTTTTTTGCAAGCGAAGCAAGTGAAGAGAGTTATATTGGAATCCTGCTGAGTTCAGTCATAAGATGTGACTGAAGGAAATAGAGAAAATAATGCAGGAATACATTCCAGGACACAAAAGAGTAAATATACGTACAAAGGTATCATACCTTACAACATTTCCCTATAACGTACGTTGGTAGTTATGCTGCCAGGAGCCAAAATGTAAAGAGAGTCAGGACTGGTGACGCGGGAGCAAGCGACGTACAGTTGCCCGTGTGAGAAGCAACTCGTCCTGAGGTCGACACCCGCTGCCCTCAGTGTCTGCCCCTGCGACTTACTGATGGTCATCGCGAAGCAAACACTCACGGGGAACTGTACGCGCTTGAACTGGAACGGGAAGTTATGAGGTATGAGGGGAATGCGTGGTATAAATACTGCCTCGCCAACAACGCCACAACTCGTAAGAATTTCCGCCTCAATTTGTGTGTCTGTGGAGCGAGATGACTTTAAGGCGGGTCCCGTTACACAACTTCGGAGGAGATAGGTTCCGAAGAAGCATAATCGGGACACCGACCTTCAGCTTGATGGTATGCACTGGAAGTCCACTTGCTGACAGGGAGTTCAGAAATTCCACGGGATAATGTGTGGCGTCATCTTGCTCGACAACAGTGTTTATCGAGGTGTAGTCTACTTCATTCCCCTCAATTTCCGAGAGAA
This sequence comes from Hydraecia micacea, assembly GCA_914767645.1. Taxonomy (NCBI): domain Eukaryota; kingdom Metazoa; phylum Arthropoda; class Insecta; order Lepidoptera; family Noctuidae; genus Hydraecia; species Hydraecia micacea. The sequence continues at coordinate 555,828 of OU611774.1, forward strand.
TGCATTCGTTAATTGCTGCAGCCTGATCGTTTTTAAGCGTCAAAATGGCCCGCTCACACACCCAAGAATTTTGCTGGTGCGGTATACGACTGATGTCCCCGTACACACAGGGAATGAGTTCTTCTATGCTGGATACCACTCTACCGAGAGACTCTGGTAGAGTGCCTTCGCCAAGACTTAGAAGGACATCGGAGAATTCTCGAGCACGTGCATTGCCGCCGAGCCGAGCTCTCATATTAAACGGTTGAATGTCGTAATTACAGACACAATTAAAAAGCCATTGTGTCTCGCGTAGATCTACGTTCCGGCATACGATGGGTTAATGGTCAAGCGCAGCGTACGAACTCGTGACCACAACGAAGATCATTTCAACGAAGCATTCACCTCGTCAGCCCTCGATCCCCGCGTCACCACGGAAAGCGTTTGCCGGAAATCGCCACTGAACAGAACTGTGGAACAGAATCGATGGGAATTTTAAAGTCCCGATTTCCACGGTCTTGATGCGGTGATGATTGGGGAGCTGGTAACCCATATTCGATCAGTGGATTGCCGCCGATAGAAATGACCACATCTTGAAGTGAACTGAGACAGGTGTTCAGCACGCGTTCATCAGTTACTTCGACTTCGTCTCCAGTAGCACGCCTCAAAGCTCGTAGAAAATCTTCAGACAGATGATGGCGATACTTCTCCCACAAAGCTACCGGTTTCGCGACTCCACAAAACACCAAGATGACGGCATGCGGCTGGGACTGTCACTTATGCTCGCCTCCGCGAGGGTTTCATCCCAATTTTGGTCACTGTCGAGAAGGTCACGTGTTACCCAGGCTGCGCGGTAAGTGGGATACTCCACGCCATCAAATGTCCTCAGAAAGGCGAAAGACGTTGGGCCTCGGACAGTGTGAAGTAACAACCGCAGAAAATAGCATTCGCCATTATTCGGATGCACGGTATAAACCCTACCCAATGCGGTGTCCTTGAAAATTCCTGGAAAACTTTCCACAGCACCTCCTCGTCGACGTCGGTTAAATAAACCCCTTTGCTTGTCGTACGTGTAATATGAAGGCACCTCGTCATACGTAAGGGATTTGTTTTACATCACATTTAAGTTTATAATTAGGTATACGACATGAAAATATATTAATTACCAAGCAATAATCACACAGATAAATACCGAACAAAAGTATTAACAGTCAATGTTTATTTTGTACTAACAACATGAAATTGATGAAGAAATGATCATCATCAATGAACATAACTTTTTTGTAATACTTAACACCGCATTTTTTAAAATTGTCTTCCTCAACTCTGCTCAAGATTTTGAGGGTTTTGTTGGAACTTGAATTTTTCAAAACGAACTATACGATACAACTTTTATGAAGAAAAAAAAAAAAAAAAAAACATACAAACAGCCGAACATAGTACCTCCTCCTTTTTGTGAAGTCGGTAAAAATGCACATTACCATCTATGAATTTTAAGAATAACTAACTACTAACCTCGCCAACATGATCAAATTTAAATTATTAATTTCCAAAAAGTGTTAACATGTAACTTGATTTGATTTTTATGAAATCTCATAGATGGCGCTGCTTCAAATTTGTCTTTATACTACTAACATTCATTAAACTATGTTTCTCTGCCCAAGTTACTTAAATGGCGTAGTTTTTATAGTGTAAAGCTAGATAATAGCATGGCTTACTCAAAAACAACATTTAAATATGCATCGTTAGATTACACGCTGTCACAGAATGCGTAAGAAAAATAAAGATTCACAGCTCCTCCCCCGTAGGTGATAGCGTGATAATATGTAGCCTATATGTTGACCCGACCTCTTAGTAATACTCATGCAAAATTTGATGTAAATCCATGCAGCACTTTTTGAGATTAGCCCGGACATACATACAGACAATCAGACAAACAGACAAAAATTCTAAAAATTATATTTTTGGCTTCGAAATCGATTGTAGATCACGCCCCAAGTATTCTTTTAAAAAAATATTCAATGTATAGTTTTGACTTTCCTACGATTTTATTATATGTATAGATATAGATGGTGAATGCGAAGTGGTAGATCGCGAAATTTAAATTTTCTTACGTTTTTTGCAATTTGCAGGTCAGTGTCAGGTTGTAGGTATCTTGATCAAAATATGATTCGCGAAATCGCGACTATATTAGATATAGGTATATTTTATAGAATTATACTCATTAGAATCATTAATATACATTTCTTTAAGTTAGATTTCTACCATAAGCACTTTTCCATACGAGATTTGTTCTTACGGTAGAAATCTAACTTAGAAAGATGTATTAATATCTAATGATTCCGTATTTATAGAATGTTATAGTCGCGATTATATATAATCATATTTTTCTATAGCGAATCAAACTTTTTGACACATGAAAAAGTGGCAAAGTAAGCAGGTTGCACGTTTTTTTATTTTGGTCTTCTTTATTTTATTGGCAACATCTATCAAAATAATGTCAAATTAGGTAACAAAAGTCAAAGATAAAAATGTCAATCGGCAGGCAAGGCAAGTCATGTCACACGACCGAAAGCAGTAAAGCAATGTGTAGCTCGTTGAGTATTGTTTTTATTGGTTTTTATGTGATTTTTTGACTTATGTAATTTGTCTGCTGAGAGTATGACGGACCCTAATTCGTTTGGGTATCGGGAGAGCGCGACGCAGATGCCGGCGGTGGAGCGGGAGCCAGGGCAACCGGAGGTGCTGCCGGTAAGGTTATTTGCTTGGAGACGATGTGGTTGGGAGGCGGCTGTACGTAACCGTCGGCTTGTTGGTTCAGTCGGAGTACAAGTTTGCTCCGGACGAGTTGCGCGTGCTGGGCGAATGCAACAGGGAGAGCTTCTTCCAGCGCTCGCTGCCGCTCGGCACCACGTTCGGACTCGGGACTTACGTCGCTATTCAGAAAGGTCAGTACTTATCTGCTTACTACATTATTCTTTGTTCTTTCTCTGTGTTATTTCCGTTGCCGTTCAATGTTGTAAAATTAGCTTCATTCACCAATAATAAAAAATCTTACAACTTGTTTTGTTGAATTTGCATTCGCGCTACATGAAATCTAGTGATTTTTGGACAGATTTCAAGATTTTTTGATTAAACAAGAAAACAAGAATGAATTAAACAAATTTTCAGTTCAACAAGTTATGTGTGAAAATGCGAAAGTGGGGCACAGACTACAGTGACAACATGTGTATGTATTATTATTATCAGCCTTCAGTTTAAAAATGTTCGTAAGTTTTTATGGAAAGAAATGTAGGAAATTTTTCAATAAGTTAATGTCTTTATTTTCTACGGTATTTTTAATGAACTATTGAAATTTGGACAGGAGAATGTCTGTCGGGTCAGCTAGTATCTAATAATTGTTACACAGTTACTACAACTGTGTACAACATATTCATTACTTTACTGCATCATTTTTTTTTTAATTACTTTTCTACTGATATACCTACTGAGCTGCAAATCACAAAAATTAACATTGTAATTTAATCATTGGATATAATTGAGCTTTCAAATTTGGCAGTTATTAAAGTGATGTATCTGAGTTGTTTTGTATAATTGTTTAGCTTGTGTTTGACCACTCTCACCTCAGCCGTCATGGTGTGGTATTGTTATATGTGAACACTATAACATGCAAAATCTGAACCTGAGAAAATTACATTATTACCTTATAATAAACTGAAATGCTGTGTATTTCTGGCTTTTAAGACACTTTTACATAATTATAATTTTTTTGGTCAATATTTTAAAACTAGATGGCGCGATTTCCTTACTGACTGATCCCAGAACAGAAGTGCCGAAACATTGAAACTAACTCAGATCTGTTGTGATCTTACTGACTATGATGAATTTTAATCACTGTAAACAGAGCCTTGGCAGAGAACTTCTGTTATTCTGATAAATTTTAGGTTAGGTTAACATACTCGTATAACTATCTTGTGTATTTATACCAGGACTTAGTTTGCGAAGACCTGTAGGCTTCGTCCTGGGCAAGGAGCTTGCGTGGGTGCAAAGTATCATTCATAATATGTTGCCATCATTTTGTGTTCATACTGAGACTGGATCTGTTACTGTGTCATCTATTGCAGTGGGTGCCTAATGCGTGTCCATTCTATCCGTTCGTTGTTGCCATATTGACAGTGACTGTCTATTGTTGTATTATTGTGGAAACATGTCTACTCTCTACTGCTTGTGATGCGCTGTAGCCGCCTGAATTTGTACGGATATCACTGAGTAAGGGCACTGATTGCGCAAACAATCAAAATTGTTTGTGGCATGTTTGTTGTCATGGTTAAGATCTATCTTTACCTAGTCAGACCTATATTAAGAAGGTAAGAGTTTTATGTAGCCATGCCAAACAGTTGTGAGTTTAATATGTATGTTTATTGATAAATGATGTTGTGTGAAACAACTTATTGTTGCTACTAACTAATCCTCCATGCGATTGTTTCCAATCCTCATTATTGCTGCTACTTCTTTATCCAACATATAAAAACGTCCACCAGCTTTAACCTTCTGCCTTCTGCGAATATGCTTGCAAGACACTTTACGCGTTTAATACATACATTATAATATATCGCACTGAATATTGTGTACAACGCTACATGGTACTTGTGGCTCGTGGCCAAAATAGGAACTAATAACGCCGCCATCTTATTTTGTTAACACATTGTCACAAGTGTTTAAACAACGCCCGGCGCCCCCTTGTTGCTTTGTTATCAGTCAACAAACGTGTTCCAACACATTGCATATGCATTGCATTGCACATTGCTAAAGTGAAGTATGTTCGACAGGCAACCTGAAGCCGAATCCTCGGTTCGGGCCGTTCCCTAAGATAACGCTAGCGGTGATGGTGGGCTACTTCCTCGGCAAGCTGTCGTACCAGCAGGCCTGCGCCGAGAAGCTCATGGCGCTGCCCGGCAGCTACATCGGACAGCTGCTGCGGGAGCGCAAGGAGGGGAAGATTGGGTAAGCATCATTATAAATTGTAATAATAAAAACGAAAAAGATGTCTTTCGCCTCGTTAAGGTCCGCGCGACGCCACTCGACACGTGTGCTCTCTCGCTCACTTACACCATTTTACGGTAGTAATTTACTTTGGTGTTTTGCTTCACTGAATAAAGACATAGGTACTTATTGATAATAACGATACGATATGGATATAACAAGACAAATTGACGTAGGGAACCAATTAGCTTAACAATTAATTGACCTAACTCTTCGGGGAGGATGGATGTGGTGATTGAGTTGCTTCTTTGTTTAACTTAGGGCTAATTGTTCCATCGTCAGATAACATTTATTCGAGGAATAAAATTGACGTTTGACAGTTTTCGTACGAAATAACTGTCAAAATTTCAAAATTATTCCTCGAATAAATCATCAGATGATTGAAAAATAAGTGCTGTAGGTGGAGTTTCTTGCTGGATCTTCTCCACAGGGAAGCGACGAACTGGAACCGTGCACCTAGCTTCTGACGTTCGTAACTGGCCATGTAGGTATGTGAAATAAAATATTTTGAACTTGATGGAAATGCTGGCGATTTCAGTCGCAGTTCGATGTCGAAGTCGGGCACGACGATGCTGGGCGCGAACCCGGGCGACATCTACTCGGACGCCGGTCCGGGCAGTTCGCTGGACCTGGACACGGACCGGCCGCTGTTCAACGAGGAGGCGTACCGCCCGGGCGCGGCAGGTAACCCACCACCGGCTCATCTTATTGTCAGAGCACTAAATTAATCATTTTATTAAATTTTCATATCACCTGCTCGGTAATGTCATGGAAACCTAACCTGAAGTAAGTCATAACAGCCCTGGGGTCTAGGCGGCAATGATATATTACAGAATGTAATTATAACCTGTTGGTCAATATTTGTATTTGAAATGGAACCCCATTAAAAAAAATCACATGAAAAATTTACAAAAAAAATAATTCGATATAAAACTATAATCAAATTGCTTTTGGCTCCACTGTACTTCCACACCCGCGCGTCCGAAGCACAAAATACACTGTATTTTGTGTCCGAAGCTTCACAATTTTAATAGCTATACATGTCGTTATGTTAAACACTCGCAAAATCCCGCATCTCGAAAAATCTTAAAGTTACAGAAAATCAACATAATTACACGACTGCCCAAAAAGGAGAGTAATGTATTCAGGGTTGATGTATGTTTGTATGTGAGTTTCTTTATTCCACCATAACTTTTAAATGCCTGAACAGATTTGGATGTATGGGGTATCGTTAGAATACTTATATCATCCCGAGTGACACTGGCTATATTTTTTTGATCAAATTCAATATGGCGGCAGTATGACACCATTTTGAAAAATGGAAAAAAAAATCTTCAATTATTACAATATGGGTATCAAATTGAAGGCCTTGATGAGCACATTCCAAATATATATAATGTATGGGCACCAGTTTTACTTAGGTACGGTGTACGTGCAAACAACCATTTTTCATCTTTGGCTGTGCAAACAATCAGAATTTAGTAAGACTGAGAATGTCTAAATGAGTGAATGGTTTCGTATATGATTGAGTTTTAGAATTCTCTCATCATCACACCGTCACACGAGTAACATACTTAAGCTAGTAAAAAAAAAACAACATATTGGTTAAGATTAAAGCGTTTGCTGCGCCTCGCCTCGCCGTGAGACTAAACCACCTTTAGTGCTTAAATTAAGCCACCTAGCATGAATAGAGCTTGTCACTAAAATGTATAAAATAAAATATATAATTAAAAAAAAAATAAAAACACGACTGCCCTGCCAAAAAACGAACTTAAAAGTAAAAAACAAGTTGTTCCCTGACTAAACAGATAAATAAAGGTTGCGCGGTTTTCAAGTTCACACTAAAAAGGGTTTATTCTATCCAAAAAAGTGATACTATTAAAAAGCACCGGGTGTGGAAGTACAGTGGTTCCTCTTAACTCGCTTATTTATAGCGCCCGTAACATTACTCTGTATTATCCCCATAAACACTTACTAATACATTAATATCAAATAATTATACATAATATATCTATTGTAGAACAACAATGACAACTGCATCAACATAATAATAACAGTACCATAGAGTGCGCGATATCATTAAGCTTACATTATATACATTTCAACACGTGACACGTGATACTCCCACAGTTCCACCAACGCCGCCAGACGCCCGTGGAGCGAACCCAGATCTTACCTATGACGACTTGCGTCGCAAAAACAGAGATGACTATAAAGGTTCGAAACAGGACCCATACAGGTAAACAAACATTGTGGCACTTACTCTTGCGCTTGCTGTTACTGAACGTTCGTACACACGGCTACACATCAAGCTATACATTTCCACTTTGAGTTGACCTCGCATTGTATAGGTTTTTCGTACAATCAGAAGTCAGCTTATACTGGATTTTTATAGCTTGATGTGTAGCCGTGTGTACAAGTCAAGGGCAAACATAAATTACCTATGTATCAAGCTAATATTATCTGCCACCAACTAAAATTATTATGATGAGAAAAGTATTTCAAAAAACGTGCCTTAAGTTTTGGCAAAAATCCCATTTGCTACGTACATGTTTCCCTTGACTGAAGTACGTAGTGTGTTGGTTCACTCGGAAGTAGGTACGGCCCTCCTTGCCCCCTTGTTGCGGGTCTATTTTAATTTTGCGTATCTCGCACAATTTACCGATATTTTTCACGTTATTAGAATTGAACCGTAATTAAAGCTTATATTTTTGTATTATTACTTTATACGAGATAGTTTCAAGCAGTTATTCTGCATGCAGGTAAATGTTTCCGGACTAACTACTTGCTTGCGTCGGAACACGCAGCAGTATGTAGTGACACTGAGAGAGAATGGCATGAGCTACGCTAACACAATGTAAAGTGTCCAATTTTTGCTTCTCCGTGCTTACAGATTTGCTCAATATTGTCTTTTTTACACTTTTCTGTGGAGTAACGGCAAAGGTACAAAAATAATAGACGCACTGCAACTGGAATCTGTTTATAATATTCTGTTTGTACAAATCTGTAAGGACTGCTGGTTATGCTTGCTCCATATTTTTCATTTTGAATATTTTTTTGAATCTCATTTATATTTACGTTTGCATGACTCATTGTAAGCACCGTAGAGAGAGTTGCTTCAAAAATTGAACTAAAGGAATCAAGTAACTAATGTATTGAAACGTAACGACACATTTGTCGAACATGAAGCGACGGAAATTCGGCGTGTTTAATTTAAAATGCAAATTGTGTGACGTAAATTTGGCCTGAAATGCAGTAAGTAATGAATGCTGTGTCCCGCTAGGCTCGCTACACGCAGACTACAAGATATTGTAGGCGCGTCGAATATCCGTCGTGAGACTTGGCAGTTGTGTGACTACGTTTGTCCATAGACAAGTGGCGACGCAACCAGCTCATCGAGTATTGTAAGAGTGAGGCCAAACGGGCGTCCCCGGTGCGTGGTGTCGTCGCATCGCTACGATTTCCACGCAATGAGCTAGTGCTACACGGGCAATGCAGTATCGTAACGTATAACGCCGGGTACTACGACGTCGCCGCGTCTCGGTGTGGAATGTGTTTGTTTTATAGTACAAACAACGCTGCACTGCGCTGCGATGCGATGCCGCTCCGGCGCGGCGCTCGGTGTCACATCGCAAATTACCTCTTCGCTTCGTTTTTCTAGTCCCCTTATCCGTTAAAGCGCACCGGCAACACCCGAGTGGCCTCTTCTTATGTGCATTGAACATTTTGCTTTATCTGTTCATCACAAACATGCAAGCGAGGGCGCAGTGCGTGCAGCAGTGACGAATGTGGTTGTTGCAGGACGGACCTGGGCCCCCCGCCGCCGGTGCAGCGCATGCGCCCCGCGGCCCCCGCGCCGTCCGGGCCCACCAACAAGTATGGTGATATCATGGAGTAGTCGCAGTCCTGTCTTCGCGTAGAGTCCACACGTCATACGTCCATAAGTACCCAGTGGTATTGCGCACTCGTTGACAGAGCCTCGCAAGGTACTCTCGTAGAGGGCTCTAGCTAGTAGTACGCATATCCGATATACAAACTTGCTTCATTACAATGTGTGTGTTCAAAAATGAAAAAATAATAGTTGAGTTTTCTAAAATGGTGTTTTATTACTATTATTTCATTTATTTATCTATTTACATATTAAATAACATTTTTAAATATTTTTAAAATATAAAAAATAAGTATAAAAACATTTAAAAATATAAAAAAATAGTAGTCCGCCGGTGTCGGGAACAGGGTCCAAGCTACCGGTGGTTAGGGCTCCAGAGACAGGAACCTCTTCACAATGCGAGCCGTATCGAGGAGTACTGCCTTCTGAATCAGGCTCTTGATCCAACCGCCTAACGAAAGCCTCGATAGATGTTATTACTATTATTAGTAGAGCTACTGGACAGTCCAGTCTCAAGTTCTCAACATCGGGCTGTGTGCTTTACGATCTAATAAGTCTTATTTTATCAGACCTAGGGTAGGGAAGAAACGAAAAGAACTACATTGTATGAATGAAACAAGATTTCTAAATACTTTATTTTAATAAACTGAACATCAACAACATCAACTCGACACTTTGCTAAACATTATGTTGCACTATTGTTAGTTGCATTACTGTGCTCTTAGCGAGTTATACAGAGTACAGTCTCGTACAGTACACGACGACTGTTTGTATTGTTTTATGGAGTGCATACGAAGATTATATCTTAACAACAAATGTAGACCAGGTAATGTACGACAACTCTTGCGAACGGGCAGTCCTGCGCCCACTTCAGCTCGATTTACTAACTGTCCATAATTTATAATGGGTATTTTCTCGTGGTCCTATTATTTATAATAAACTACACCATGAAATTACATCAGCCAGCAAATACATACAAAATATTGTACTTATACTAATTAATGTTCTTGTTTTTTTTAGAAACATGACATGATTTAATGATTATAAAGTACACAGGCCCAATGTAATCCAGCGTGTTTACATTAACATTATAATATGTACATCTGTATGGAGCATACACTTGCGTTTCGGTTAAAGGGGAGATAGATAAAGTGTTAATATATGTATCGACTCTTAACAAGTTGATTGACGTCATGATGAACACCACGCACTCATATAACACCAACATTCCTTCTACAAACATAAACATGTATAATTTTGACTACTTACTCCTAATAAAAATGCACAACTAGAAGTAATTAATGACTAATTTAAATCATAACGTTAATAAAATCTATTTCATGGTAATAACGACAAAGGTATGAAGGTTATTTAATTTAAATTTTCTTACTTTAATAAGTTACGAGCATGATTCGATGTGGACATTCTGCTGCTGCGAAACCAAAGCTTTCTGTATATCTACCTGGTGCAGTGATGACAGACATGCGAGCTGATCGAACGATCACTCGTGTGACAGCGAGCTTGTCCATCGCATCGTGTTGCCGCAACACAAACAAAGGGAGATAGCGTCGAGTTAGCAAGGCTCTCTAATGTACGTGTCAATGCGATGCATGCACGTTATAACATGAAATAAAACGTTGATAATAGTAACAATGGTACGCATATTAGGTAGGTGGCAATGCTAATGAGCATGTACTAGGCCAATGCTCGGCCTGCTCTGTATCACATACCAATGTAGTTTGTTATTGTTTTACAGATGTAATTGGATATATCAATATCGATACATAATCATCTCCCTGCTTTTGGTTAAGGGGACGAAGATCGATTATTGAAGTTTAATTACTGGTTTTTATTACGAATCATTAAATAATTTCAAAATTGATGTACTTAAATATAAATATAATAGGGTGTTCAAAAAGCCGTGGATCAAACGAAATAGGTAGATAAAGGAGGTCATTTCCAACTCTTCTAAAGTGAGATATAATTCTTGGTAATGCTTCAAAATTTTTGGAAATAATTTAATTGCTCTTGGAATTTGGTACCCAGAGCTGCAATAGAACTTTTGTAGTGCTGATACATTATCTAGTAATAATACGATACCGTTTGTTTTATTGTTTTATATCACAAGTTTTTTTAATTAGTCTAATTATAAAAGAACTCTGTATACAAAAATATTCATAACTTTTAGGGCAATCCAGTTATGGCCATGCTGTTAGAAATTACCTCCTTTATCTCCCAATTTCGTTTGATCCACGACTTTTTTGGTATAATAATTATGTATTATTGATTGGAGTAACAAAATAAAATTTATAAAGAAACAACAAAAATATAACTCTTAATGTAAATAATTATATAAATTATTTATATTGAGTAATCAGTACTCATAGTACGGCTAGTAACAGTCGAATCACAGTGTGTAGAGCTAGAGAAAATAAGTAGTAATAAATAATAAAGATGTATAAAAATAAGCACGGGTTTGCTTGATTTGCGCTGTTTCTTCCCGTTTCCTTCAATCGTGGCATCTTGTCGGCGCTGCTTGCGAGAGACAAGCGTAGACGATCAAAATAAGTAATAACAAATATGACGTTAGCACTCGCGCCATTCACAAGCGCAAAGAAGTGCTTGCATTGCAAAGAAGTTTTCTTAACCTTTTAAGCGCTTGGTTAAATATCATTGCCGTCCCCTAGCACGCGGTTACAAATCTATAAAATAATACCTTCAATAGATAAGGAGGAGCAATCGTATCGAAAAATAGTCAATCTCTATTTTTTTAGTTGTACCACGCTGTTAGGACGAAAATAGAACGAAAAAATCATGCTTTTCTCTGTCGCAGAAATACGACACGAGCGGTAGGGGCACGGAATTATGTGTCGCATAAATGTGACACAAGCGGTCAAAGGGTTAGAAATCATCCAGTGTTCCGTGAAGATGGCTTCGTTGAGCAACGGCGCTATTTAGGGTAGGGGCCAAGGCAGGCCGGAGAAGTTGACGGGTCCGCCGAGGCCGGCGTCGGCCTCCAGCAGGCTCATGATGACAGCCATAGCGGCCTCGCCGTTGCCGTCCAGCGCGAGCGGCGGCAGCGGCGGGCTGGCGGGCGAGCTGGCGGGCGAGCTGGCGGGCGCGGCGGCCGACAGCGGCACGTTGTGGCGCACCGGCGCGTAGCCCTCGCCCAGCAGGTTGTCCACCAGCGACGTCTGCTCGTACAGGGCGTTGGCTTTTAGTTGCCACTGTATGAACGAACATGAACAGGGGTAGTGCGGAGCTTGCAAGCAATATGAGCACAGATTACATGTTTATTGTCATTACCTATGTTGTTATTTTTATACGAACCAGAGTAAAGTTGCAAAATACAGAGCTAGTTTGAAATTAGGTTCATATTTAAATTGGCGTATCACTTTCGTCAAGTTAATTTTGCAGTGGCAAGAAAATTCTAAATAATTTTCTACATGAATTTCTGATTCAATCTTACATAACTTCATGTATGATTAATTGGCATTAAATACAGCAAAATAAAAGTAACAAAATTAAATCCTAACTTAACTAAAACTATACTGAAACCAAAATATAGCGTCGAAAAATTCATCCGCATCGCTGTCGACTGGTAATGTACTCAAGAGACTAGCGGCATTACCACGTTGTATGGCAATGCTTAGCCTTTGGCCAAAGTAAAAGCCAACGCTTGGGTCACGGGAAGTGTCAACCAGCCGTTTCGAAATTTCATTAAAAAGTCCATGATGAGAACTCAGACCCCACGGCCCGAGAGTTTCAACCCCAAACGGCTCGAAAATATGATTATGTATAAAAGCCAATATTATAAACGGTAGAAAGCAGCATTAGTGTAGGTAGTTTACTAATGAAATACTGGATTCTTTATTTACGACAGCTAGGTTGTAGATGACATACGTTTTGGTTGAAGACGGCATCCTGCAGCAGGTCGGCAGGCAGCTCAGGCGAGAACTCCGCGGAGGAGCGGCGCAGCGCCTCCTCGGCGATGGCGCTTCCGATCTTGTGCGACTCCACCTGTGACTCGATGAGCCGCTGCATCTCCACGTCAGAAGCTTCTGAAACCAACCCCACAAGTACATGAATATCGGCACCGGCACACGTGTCACATGCGCTGTGGAACTGACCTTTGGAAAATTCTTGATTTCCCTCCTCCTACCCCCAAGGTTGTTTTGCCCCACATTGTCATCGCTTCGCGCCATACATAACTACGCGATGTTGCCAGATAAAGCGCAGCAATACTGTCATAATATGTTTCATCTAGTTCCCACCTTTCTTTTGGACAGACAGCTCTAAACAATATCGAATCGTCTTAAACAAATAAAAATATATTAAAAAGATGAAGTATGCGAGGCATACAAGCGGAATATTTTATTAATATCGCTATGCCAATTGTTTAAGTAACAGCAGAGTTGCTGTTTGTGCCGCGCTATGTTTGCATCCTCAGCTGCCGGTGAGCTGACATGACAGGCCGCGTGTGCAAGATGCGGGTATGCGTCTTTACTAAATGTACCTTGTGGGGACGCCAGTGACGTCACGGACCTGGCCGACGTCGGGTATAAATTAGAAGATCACATTTTCGAGTGACTACCGCTAAATGTATCTTACCAAGACATCGTTACTCGGGTATATTTAGTAGCACCTGTTTAAAATGAATTATTACTAAATAATTAAATATAGGTACCCTTTTTCAATAATGGCGAGATTGGTGCATAGTGCGAGTATTTAGGGTGGGGAATATCACGTGGCGGGTCTAAGTTGGTTTAAAAGCAATAATAATAAGACATAGTCGACGGAGCCCCGCTTCTCGGGGCCTCTATTTCTGTCTACAGGGTTTAAAGTACCTAACCTAACACGAAGGAGATGACGGGGGCTTGTTCGCTCGCTTTGCTCGCTCACTTGAGCCCCCGTCATCCCCTTCGAACCTAACCTGTCCGAGTCGGGTGCCCATGGTCCCGAGCTCGCTTCGCTCGCTCTTGCATCCTAAGTTCTGATTGCGTTTTATTGTGTGGAGATAGATGAATGTACAGAATATTAAAAATATATATTATCATGGTAACATTAGGTACAGCACCGGAACGCGTAATGCCCGACGTTTCACAACCCTGCCGAATCCTTTGCTCTGCACTCGTACGTAGTTTGCTTTGGAAATGACGAGCATAATGTATACTAATACAGAGAATGTCTGTGTTGAAATACATTTTGCTCTTTAGTGTAACGAGCACAAAGCGGTCCAGCACAGACTATAGCATGTCAAATCAAATCAAATCAAAATATTTTTATTTCACATAAACCAACATGGGCACTTATGAAACGTCAGAAGCTAGGTGCACGGTTCCAATTGGTCGTTTCCTATGGAGAAGAACCGGCAAGAAACTCCATGGTTACTCTTTTAAAAATAATTGGCTTTTACAATGTTTTCGAGTTACAGTAGGTAGGTATGGGAGGACAGTGTCTGTGGTAATATAGTCTGGCATTAAACGGCCGGGTATATTTAGTAGTACGTACTTAATCACGCAACGCTAGGTCCTAAATATACCCGATTAAGATACTCCAACTCGTAGTTAGAAATTTCGAAAGCCTCATGTTAACTATACCCGACAAAAACCCTATGGGGTTTCCACAAGGTAATAATTAGTAAAGACGCTGCGGGTACTCACTCTGCTTGTACATGTCGTAGGAGGCGTGCGCGGCGTCGGTGTGTGCGTCCTCGTGCGCATCCGACACGACGGTGTTGTTGGCCACCAGGCACTCCACGTCCTTCGTCCACGGGTTCCTACACATTCCTCTATTACTATCTCATACAAACACAATTTTATACATTCACCTGTTGTGTTTTCAGCTGTTGTATAGACAACAGCTCGTACAAAATTTGGCCATCCATAGTAAGTTCTCAGTGTAAATCAGTTGAGCGTACCTGCGGCGGACGTTACCATGCCACACGATGTGCGCGTGTGGAGCTGACCCAGCACTCGTGGCCGAGTCGTATAATAGAACGTTAGTACGTGATCATCGCGTAAGCTTCCCAAGACTTGTACTATCGACACGTAGATATGTAAGTTCTATGAGTCGCGAACGGGCGGCTCGGGCGCTTAGCAGTAGGGTTGTACGAAATAAATGAATAATTTATTGTGAAGAAAAATTTACTGATAGGTAGTCTTGAATTATACAGACCGACCGTCCTTGGCAAAACTATAACGCAATTTAGTTCTGATCCAGGTCGTGAGCAATCTGCGGCCCGGGCGGTTCGCCCAAGCGCGTAAACGGTCGGAACTCGGATATCTATGGTCGGAACCGACTTGTATTTTGTTGCGCAGTACTAGTGCGTACAATATGAGCGGTTGCATATTCAAAAACAGAAATGATTAGAACCGTGCCGGGATACACGCTACTAGTCGTTCAAGCTAGGATACCAAGAAAGTAATATCGGCTTGCACTTGCTACAGCTGTTGTTTATATGTTAAAGAGTATTTATTCTATAGAGGAAAGAGAACATTGCGGTGACTTGTCTGTGGTGCAAAATGATCCCATCATGATCCGATTGCGTAGGTCAAAGGGTATGTAAACACTAGCGTGCGTACTCAGCTTCGCAGACCACACGGCAACACTTTTAAGCCAGGGTAGCTCAAAAATACAACCCCGTTTACACGCTGCAAGTTTATTGCCTGTGGCATGCCATAAATATCGGTCAAGAGCGAGTCGGACTCGCGCACCGAGGGTTCCGTACCATCATCATCATCGGTTTGGAAAATTATGAACAATGAAACGACAAAAAACATAATACTGTTATACACTGGACACTTCCCGCGGTCTCATTAGCGATAAAATCGATGTTGCTCAGGAATTTGCAACTTTCTTTATCAATATCTACCCCAATTAAAACTACAGAAACATTAAATTCCTCACCCGCACTAGCTATTGAATTATTAAGAGCAAATGTCTCAGTCTGTCCTGTGGAATTTAAATTTAAACATATAAACCCTACAGTCATTATAAGGACATTTAAGCAACTTAAGATCAAATTACCGATGATCTGATGTCTACTAAAGTTTGTTAATCCATTATTGAGACAATTGCACCTTATTTAGCTTTAATATTTAATTTGTGTGTAGATCAAGGGGTGTTCCCGGATTTAATGAAGTTCAGTAAAGTTATTCCACTTTTCAAATCTGGGGACAGCAAAGACACTAATTATTATAGACCCGTATCTGTTTTGCCGGTTTTCAGCAAGGTGTTTGAAAAAGTAATGTTAAATCAAATGCTCAATCATTTTAATCGTAATAACATCCTACACGATCAACAGTATGGTTTCACCAAAGGACGTTGTACGACCGACGCCGGTGTCACCTTATTAAAACACATCTTTAACGCGTGGGAAGAGGCACAAGATGCAATAGGCACCTTTTGCGGCCTATCCAAGGCATTTGATTGCGTGAATTTCGAAACACTGCTCTTGAAACTTGAGCATTATTACTAACCTGAAGGGCTTGAAGTGCGTTTGCAGCCTGGCGAGCGAGCCGTCCTTGCGGCGGAAGGCGTAGGGCGGCGTGCGCAGCGCCTCGCGCCGCAGCAGCGCCGCCTTGTGCGCGCGCGCCACGCCGCCCAGCTCGGGCCCGCGCACGTACTCGTACAGCGACGTGCCCAGCAACTCCTGCGGCAGGAAGCCCAGCGCCAGTGTGACTCTGCAAGCACGCGTGTGGGCTATGTCAACATGTAGGTAATAATAATCTTTACATATTATAGACACTTCTTGTCCATAATTGTCATACAATACATAAATCCGATAGAAAAACACAAAAGTAAAACTACCAACATAAAACTTAAATCTGAATAGTTAATACGAACATCGGTCAGATCATGTGAAGATGATGTAGATTGGTATCTGAAACGGTCTTTTGAGGAAAAACTTACACAGAATGAGTGGACCTGTCTAGTCAGTGCGCGCATTTGTCAGTAATCATGCAGTTCAACTCAAAACTTCAGGAGCTCAATGACTCGACAACAATACGAAAGGATATTTGGGTAGGCCGCATAAATTACTCAAACTGTCAGACCATGAATAAGACTAACTGAGAAAAAAAAAGAAAAGTAAACGAACCCGCATAGTGTTTACATTACTATTCAAAGAATTCAAATAGTAGTGATAGACCAACTATGAGTTTTGCCAATCAGTCGGCTAGCTATAGTGGCTAAGGGCCTGTGCACACCACGTTTTTTAAACGCGCTGTTGATGCGCGTTTGTAACGATACAGACGCGATACGCACGCAAGTCAGACGCAGCCTGTAGACCTTTGCAGGCCTGTATAAATTCAAATTCGCGTTTGTATCGATACAAACGACAACAAACTGCTCTGTAGGATAAAAGCACGCCGTCGACGCGCGTTTTTAAAACGCGCGTCGACGGCGCGTTTAAAAAACGTGGTGTGCACAGGCTCTTATACTTATTGGATATTTTGTATTTGATTGGATTTTTGTTAGTAGAGTGGGGAGGTCATTATTTAGACATACGAAATGTATGGTCGTATTGACATCCCTATCCTGTTATATAGGGCGCTTTTTGGTTAGGCGGAGCGACATGATGAGAGTAGCCGAGGATTGTGTTCAATGGCATTCGGGGCCTATATCCAGCAGTAGTCTGTATGTGTTTATGACGATGTTGAAAAATAACTGTGTGCAACCAACCTTTGATCGACGAAGACAAACTTGCCGTCGGGCGCGTGTCGGGACACGTACTGCAGCTGTCGGGTGGCGGGCGCGGGCGCCAGCGCCGGCTGCGGCGCCAGGTCGGGCAGCGCGCGGCCCACGGCCACCAAGCACGACATGCTGCCGGCGTCGCCGTCGTCCGCCACCTCCGACGTGCCCGCCTCCGACATCTCCGCTGGGGCCCACGACTTTAAGTAGCCTGAAATATTCATAAAAACCATTTATATCTATGTGTCGCATCCGGTCATTCGTTTGACTATTCGGAACGTGAGCGCCATCTGCTGGCGCTTGACAGAGTCTAGCCTGAGTTCGTGGGGCGTCGACGAAAGCACGACAGAACGATGTGGAGCTCTCTTGGACATTGGATATTGGATATCGTACGGACAACATGTGCTCAGAAACTGTCCGCGTTCCGTATCTGGTTGTGTCGTGTACCTACAGTGTGTGATTCGCTGGTGTGATTAATTTGTTCGTGAAATTATAATCTGATTTGAACTGTAAACAGTTTTTCTATTGCGCAATAACCAACACTACCCATAGTACGCCCGCAATAATTAAAATATGTCTGATGATAACGAGAGACACGTACCTTCTCCGTCATATGTATATTATTTGTAAGATTTATACTAAAAAATAAAAAACCATTTCAGACACCAATCTACATGGTCTTCACATGATATGATCTGACTAAGATTTTGTCTGGACTTTAAAAGAGACTGTGACCTCTGAGTTTGTTTCGACCTTTCTTCTCAGAGTAGTCAGATAGGAAGCGCCGACCTCATCTAGCTTAAAAAAAATATGATTGACGTGTAAAAGTGTTTGTACAAACCTACTTACAGAAATAAATCATTTATAATTTACTGTATTTTACCAATTTCATAGGCTCGCTCCCTATTACAGGAAGCAAACATAATTGGCAAAATTTGGGTGTACTGACTATAGGTACATGTTTACCGAACCCTTCGGGGATTGTAGGCGTCATGTTATGTTCGTTCACCCGTTTTTATTTTAAAGGTAAAAAATAAACGTGGTAAAAAAAAAGAAAATAAAAATATTTTTATATTTATATTTAGGTAAAAAGGTTTTGCACCCTGAATTATTGTAAGGTTGTAATTTTTTTTTTATATACAATGATTACCACATATTATTATAATAACAACTAAAACATTAAATTAGACTTCTTTTATTTAAGCATTTTGATAGCTAGTCCAACATATAAAACCTCAACTACTTAAATATAAAATCAAATTGCCAATATCTTAAGGGCGGTGCGACCTCCATACTGTTCATACGTGTACCATCCTTCAGTCAGGGTTGTCGCTGTTGTACCGGTTTTATTTTTCTAATCGACCAAGTAAAGTCTATCAAACTCAGTGTAAACCCCATTTTGGGTAAGTGTTCAACAATATCGCTTTTATATTTTGTGTACCTATCTAGCTCAACTTAGGTGTTTGCCTAATTACTACTTTTTGTTTTAAGCTTATTATTTATTTATATATACTTTATCACCACAAAAATACATAACAAAAAGAATTATCAATCACTAAAAATATACAATGGGCGGTGGTAGCTTATTATGTCTTCAACATTATTAGGTTCTTCTTCATTTAACCTATTGGACTTCAGCTATGTGCATTTTGATAATATAAGTAGATACACACGCTCAACATACATGCTTGACATAAGTAGATACACACGCTCAACATACATGCTTGACATAAGTAGATACACACGCTCAACATACATGCTTGACATAAGTAGATACACACGCTCAACATACATGCTTGACATAAGTAGATACACACGCTCAACATACATGCTTGACATAAGTAGATACACACGCTCAACATACATGCTTGACATAAGTAGATACACACGCTCAACATACATGCTTGACATAAGTAGATACACACGCTCAACATACATGCTTGACATAAGTAGATACACACGCTCAACATACATGCTTGACATAAGTAGATACACACGCTCAACATATATGCTTGACATAAGTAGATACACACGCTCAACATACATGCTTGACATAAGTAGATACACACGCTCAACATACATGCTTGACATAAGTAGATACACACGCTCAACATACATGCTTGACATAAGTAGATACACACGCTCAACATACATGCTTGACATAAGTAGATACACACGCTCAACATACATGCTTGACATAAGTAGATACACACGCTCAACATACATGCTTGACATAAGTAGATACACACGCTCAACATACATGCTTGACATAAGTAGATACACACGCTCAACATACATGCTTGACATAAGTAGATACACACGCTCAACATATATGCTTGACATAAGTAGATACACACGCTCAACATACATGCTTGACATAAGTAGATACACACGCTCAACATACATGCTTGACATAAGTCAAGCTACAAGCCGTGCCACTCACACCCCATATTGTAAACTCCGTACAGATTGTGAGAAGCACACATTCCACATAACCGTCATTTTAAGTATGAAAATTACCTTCAGAAGGAGAAGGCCAATTCCCGTAATTAAAAACGTTCAAAAACTTCTCAAAAATGTAGATAAATTAGAGGTATATTTGACAGATGGAGACTAAGGTCAGACTGTGAACTTCCTTAAAATGACGGGAATTGATTGCATCTCTGGTTTCTGATGCCTAGTTCGCATGAGGCGTTATAGATGCCGCCACAAGTATAATATTGAGTGTGTTGCGTAAACATTAACTAACAACTTAACAATCTCATCTCACCGGTGCACTGCACGACGCAGTACTTCTTCTCGTTGGTCTTCTTGCGCAGCTTGACGGTGGGCTCGGCTTCCTCCTTGATGGGCGCCGGCTCGGGCGCGGCGTCGGGCGCCGCCTTGCACTTGATGCGACAGAAGAACGAGCGGCGCGCGCCCGGGCAAAGGCGCGACGCGCCCGCCTGCACGTCCGCCTTCACGGGCAGCATGGCTATAACACAACAGCTGTTAATAGCAAACTCAAAGCATTTATTTCAATTAAACCATTTACAGGCACTTTTGAATTGTCAAGGAGTCGGTCAGTCAGAAGAACGAAGCGTAGTAGATTTCTATGGAGATCGAAAAAGGGGGCAAGAAACTCCATGGACACGTGCGATAAAACTAACAGCGTCATCACAAATCTGCCAGCCACGCTCTCCAGCGAAGTGATTAGTGGCCGTGCTCTCCGCGGGTGCGAGGCGAGGCCGCGGCAACTACACGACGTGCTCTCTGCGTTCTTACAACATTGTACACTCGCTTATCTCGCTCTCGTTATGCAAACGCGGCGTACCTACATGTTCCGCACACATAGCATGCTCGCTGCGCACACGCATCGAGCGCGTTAAACAATCGCCTCGCTGGAAACACGCTCGCAAATCGCCAGTTGTACAGTTACTTATAATGGCCGTAAAAAAAAATAAGAATTCAACGTAGGGTCGATAGTAGTGTTTTGAATAAAATAGGTAACTTAATATCTGGCAGTAAGAAAACAGCAGACAAAACGCCTCCGTATTGGAAGAATAGCACACAGCAATGTAATAAATAGAGGTAGTCACTCTTAGCATCGATGAGCCTCTCGCGCGGGCTGAGGTCGGACGAGGACAGCTGCTCCTTCACCTTCGCCACGTCCTTGGGGTGCAGGATGTCGAACAGGCTCTGGCCTAGCAACTCGCTCTGTGGACAACAGTACCTATGTTACCTACATGACAAGTGACGAGGACAGGGTTTCCGTCCACTCGTAGATACATAGAAGGTACTAGAAGGTGATCAGAAGGCCAATTCTCGTAATTTAAAACGTTCAAAATCTAGTCGCAGTTTCATCTCGGCGACTAACAAATGTCAAAAACTTGTCAAAATTTAAGGAAATTAGAGGTACTTTTGACAGATTGAGACTGAGATCAGACGGTGAACGTTTTTAAAATTACGAGAATTACCCAGAAGGAAATCATCTCTGGTCTCCCTTACTGTGGATATTTATAACGTCCATGTTCAGCTATGTCCACACATATTCACGAACTAAGGACAGATTACAGATGTTCCGATCGCTTCATCACAACACCATCACCTGCGTCTACGATGAGTCGATGACAGAACGCAAGCAGTAAAATAGTACCTAATCTCATACAAAGTATGATGATCGCTGTACGAGTACGTCATACGACGGCGCAAGCGCAGCTACGAGTGATTACATGCGACGTATGCGGAAACATAATGCATTATTATTATGTAGATTCAGCTCAGCATTGTAATAAAAACTTCTCAATCTAAGTAAACGTAGCGACAGACGGTAGCAGATGAACTCGTGTACGAGTAAAGCACAGCTCGAATGAAACATAAAATGGTTGCAGTGGTTCAAACAAAACACAATTCGAATGCACGGGACAGACAATTAATATCTGAAAAAAAAAGGCAAACAAACATAACAAGAGAAACATAAAAGCGATTCGCGTCGTGTTAGTAGACGCAGGCGCAGCAGCAGTGAACCAACCTGATCGTAGTGCAGCATCTGCTTGACAGACGCGGAGACGTAGAGCAGGCGGCCGCGGTCGCAGCCCACCACCAGCAGGAAGCAGTCGTGCGCCGCGTGCAGGATGAGCTGGTTGAGCTCGCGCTCCGACAGGAAGGCGGGGCGCGGGCGCGCGCTTAGCGGGCACGCCGACAGCGCGCCACGCACGCTGCGCAGGTGCTGCACGGCCATGCGCAGCACCGTCAGCTTGTCCAGCTTGCGCGCCATCGCGCCGCACATGGGGATCATGGCGCTCAGCTCCGAGATGTACGTGTTCATCTTGTCGCGGCGACGCTTCTCGATCTCGCTGTGGTTTTGTCTGCAATCGGCACACCGCAAATATTAGATGTTTAACAAAACTTCGAGATTTTTTTTTACTAATAATACTTATTAATGTTTTTTTACCAATAATACTTATAAACACACATGAATAACCCTCGACTTCGTTCGTGGGGGTTGATTGAAAGAACCTTTCAACTTTTACTTGGGAGGTACCGACAACACGACAAGTTTAATTTATTCACAGATGACAGATGTAGTCAGTAGTGATTACACTGTAGAATAGAAGTGGTTAACAAGCGTTATTAATCATAAGACCCTGTACTATCAGCGGAGAATCTTGACACCGCGATATAAAAATCTATCGAAATGGTACTACGCCATCGATTGACGAGTAAATAAACAAATTTTAAACAGTTGACATTACGATCGCGATTTTTTCAGGTATTATCTCTGTACGGTTAAACAACATAAGTGCACCTTCCGAAATAAATTCTCTTAATTATGGTTATCAATACTTAATGAACAGCTAGTCACACCTTTTTAAATAAATCATTATGCGTTTTTAAAGTTATAGGTCGGTCATACACAAGCTCCATGCAAATAATGACTTATTTTATTTCATATCTTTTACCACACTGCCGTCCTTACAAAAAGTGCAATAACTCGGATTTTGGGCTTTAAAAAGTTACAACAAATTCTGCTGATTTTGGGCGTTAAAAAGTTACATACATACATATCCGTAATCAGCTAATTTAGCTGATTTTGGGCTTTTAAGTCCAAAATCCGAGTTATTGCACTTTTTGTAAGGACGGGACGGCAGCACATGTAGTCATATTCATCAATACCGACAGGCGTGATGTTTTTTAAGGGCCTTAACCAGGAAAACGACGAACAATACTTATCTTCCATCGGAAGTCTCAACTTCGCTGACCTTATCGAGGAACCCCGATTTAACAAATAAATATCAACACTTCATATTATTAGGATAAACTAAGTTTCTGGTTAGGGCTCATATTAAAGATGAGGTTGAATATAAACTTCAAGAAGGATGAATGGCGAAAATACTAACTTGCAGTATTAAGTAATACTGCAGTAGGTGACTACTTACTTCTTGTCGGGCAGCGTGCGGGTGGAGCGCGAGTCGTCGCCGCCGTCGTCGTCGTACGCGCTGCCCGTGCCGCTGCAAGCACAACCACAAACTGTTATACACTACTGTACTGATAAAATAATCCATACTAATATTATAAATGCGAAAGTGTGTCTGTCTGTTAACTCTTAACCGCTGAACCGATTTGAAACCGGGTGAAACCGCGGGGCGCTGCTACTTTCACCCGCATAAGTGTCGATCCATTCGGAATATCGGGATATAAACTATCCTATGTCCTTTCCCGGGACTCAAACTATCTCTATACCAAATTTAATCTAAATCGGATCAGCGGTTTAAGCGTGAAGAGGTAACAGACAGACAGCCACACTTTCGCATTTATAAAATTCGTATCATTGATATATAAAATAAGGAATGATATGGTACGCGCTCCTCGACGTGGACCGCATAAAATTAGGTGCACAGGCACAATCGACCTTAATCAAAATCGAACTGGCGTTTGTGTAGCACATAGATATATGAAAGAAGGAGATATGCCCGGTAGTTGAAAATGTATCAGAACCCGATGTCGCTAGGTTGGCCCCACCACCGCGCCACAACTACACATGTAGTTCAGCAAAAGCAATAGATACAAAGTCGCGCACACACTTGCAATTCATAAATCAGAACGTACTACACAATCAATTATAAACCTTAACTCCTCAAACACAACGTGCATTTACAATGCACCGTACAACTTACACAAAAACATCTATCGCTATCGTTGTGCTGTGCAAAAGTCATTTATTTTACATATACGCTAGTGATTGACTAAATCGGAAAGTTATCGATTCTTCCATTAATTATTGTACTAAAAATAATGTACGGTCATGAAAATAAAATAAATAAAAAACGATATGTCCAGAGCATATTATATTATAAATCAATAAAATGTAGCTAAAAAACTATAATAATTGAAGTAAATAAAAAAGTTAATATTTTTTTACATCTTCTCATGGGTCTACCAATCGGATTTAAACGTCATCTTGTCAGGTCTTCTATAAACCGGGTTAAAACGGTTGACAAATTGAAAAATTAACTATAATAGCAATATATTCGTTGGGCAATCGACATTGTTGTCGATAGCCTACGTTAGTGGACATTACCAACTACATCACTATCTCGCCGCAAGACACAGCGGCTGTACTATGCGACGCTCGGCGAAAATAAAGTATCGTTTTGTAATGTTTACATTGCTTGTCCAGTCACTTGACGACATACTTAGTAGTTAGTGGTTAAGGAGCAATGTATTTGCTGCAAAAATAGTACAGCCGCTGCGATATTTGAAAACAAAAATAACGTAGTAAAAGCAAGAAATATTTTACCATTTGTTGTTTTTCATGATTTTAAAGACAAATACAGTAAAATACTTTTACTTATATATGGTAAGTGATTCCATGAGATACGAAGTTTTTATTTTGACTTCGGTTTTTACAGGAAACCACTGAACAACTCGGCATTTTTATATTTTATCACGATCACGGTCGAAAGCGCACTAGTTCGCGGAGACGGCCATTTGCCGAGTACAGGCCAAATTTGCTCATGGCGCGTGGACACAGACACGCCCCCTTGCCACTTCTCCTGTTTTTTACATTTCTATGGTGTAGCACATGTGTAGCACGTTAAGTAAAATTACAGTAGCTTTCAGTTCCAGTGTTTTTAAAATGTGCACAAATAGTTCAAAAACCAAAAACAAGTTCCACGGGATTACTTTTCACTCGTAAATACAACCAAAAATGTTATTTTGTTGAAAATTATAATAATATATGTCATTAATAATCGTAAAATAAATATTCGGCCAACATTCGGCGGCTAACGCGATTTCGCTTGCCCAACAGCGCCGGCTCCTATCTCTGTCCTTGTCTATGTCAGCGCAAGTGCATGGGTACGTACAGTGACAATTATTGCTATCTCGTTCCCGCTACAGCTCGCGTAATATGTCTCTATTTCGGTTGTTGAGCACATGACGCACGACATCGGGAAATGTAGTTGTGTGGGGTGTATTTACATGTAAGTGTTTCTAGTCCATTTAATGTTTACGTGATGTTAGAGAGTGGCCTATCTTCCTAATTTTATACATCAATGATTAGTATGGATTAATTTTATTTCTGTTAGTAAATATACAAACACTTTTTCATGTCAATAATATTTTTTTTAAAACGCGAGGTAGAGGTAAGCGAGACCATCCCTAGCCTGATAAAGGTCATAGCATATGTATCAAATCGGAAAGGGATCGGCACCGTATCGCCTTTCGCCTCGCCGTCTAACAGGCGTCCACCTAACGTAAGCACGTGACCAAAAGCTCTGATACGTCGACTCTACGCTACGGCTACAGCTAGGCGACGCCGCTGGTTGATGGCGCAGGCAGCCCGCGGGAGGGTGAGAGGGGCAAGGGTGGACGACGAGCCGTAAGCGCGGGGACGACGGGCCGTAACGCACCGCACCGCGGTTCGTGAGCTTGTCCCGAGGCGAGGCGATTACGTTACGATTCCGATTAGTGTGCGTTGCAGTAGGGATTTCCATACAAAGAATTCTTAACGGCTCGAGTTGATACGGTCCGATCCCTTTACACGGTTATACAGAGAGTCCATGTGGAAACAACAACATAGCCCGCTGAGCAAAACAAAAGAATCCCAAAAAATTTACATATCTACTCCACGTAACCAAATTCTGATTGTGATAAGCTGCACTACATAACAGTCGCTTGTCGCATCACTCTAGTTCCGCTTCTTATTAAAAGTAGGTAGGTATATGTACCTAACTAATCCCCAGCCATCGTGGCATAGCATCCCCACGGTTCCATGGTTCACGTGACGCGTAGACTGGTTCTTGAAGGTTTATCTTAGTCGAAAAGTGCTTCCTATCCGGTAAGATAGGTACAGCCACCGCGCTGTATTTTAAAGCAACGGCATTAAATGTACGTAAAATTTGTATATTTCCGGAGACAAGGAATAGTTACGATGTAGATAAGTAGTACATATTCAATCATGCCTATTGTCCTTATCACTTATCAGCAACGATCCCAACGAACGGTCATATCGCAGGGACACGCGTTAAGCATCATCAGCATCGCTTCCCGCTGCCTGTTTTGTTATATAACACTGACAGTCGACAATACTGTAGCTTCCCATTAGGCAGAGAAATTTTGGACACACATCTGTCGCGCGCCCTCTATGTAACCGGTCCTATAACATTTGCTCTCTAAAACAATTTTAATAACACAATTCAAACTAAGTACCTTTTAGAAGTTTTTGTTAAATATTCTTGCATAAATCCCCAATATACTCAGTGTTATAATATCAAGTGCTAGTTCACTATATTAGCAATATGAAACAACAATAAACAAATCAGATTCTAAAATTGAAGAAGTGTTTAGGCAGTGAGTAGTGTTGTTGACATGAATGTAAGCGACGCGTTCTGCACAGCCCTACTTCACCGCTTCTAAGAACATCGTTGCCCTCAAAACGCATGGTTAAACGCCAACCGCTTTGCTGCTTGAAGCGATTTATTGGCACTGCACTAAAGTTTGAGTTCTGCCGCACCTTATAACCACTCATCAGCAAGTTTAGCTCACTCCAGCTTCGGTAAAAAACCACCAACCGTGACAAAAACATAAAAAGACTACAGCAAAAAGTGTTGCCCCTAAAGTGCATGTAGCTACCGGCCCCAATCAGCCTGTTGTTACTCAGGTAAACCCTACAAACGTCGAGGCGCACACGTCAGAAACCATAGCACAGAATAGAATTGAAGTGAGGATGTCTACACACCTCCTGCCGGCGAACACACAGAAGATCAAAGCTGGACAAAAGTAAAGCAAAAGGAATTCCGGAAACTTGCTTAATTAAGACCAATTGTAATAAGGGTTGTGAATAAAACATTGGCATCGCTGGGCCCGACATTACTAGTTTAAGAGCTGCCGAAAACGCAAACATCTAAACATCTACAACTGTGGAATATGGAGTCGCTGACGTAGTTCGTGACTATCTGCGTCAACTGTGTCGCACCGACACGTGCACGGTTGAAGAGGTGCGGGCTAGGGGAAGTTACAAGTCGTACAAGATTGGTGTTCCCGTTATTTACTATGTACTACTATGAGAAATGCTATTTTGCAGATGTATGGCTAATGAACACAAGAGTGAATACTTGGATTACATATGAGAATTCGAGACATACCAGAAACCATAATGCACCTGATAAAGCCCAACTAAGTCACCAGGCAGTTCGTGCCTAAGCAGCCTCATAAAAAAGGGTCTTGACAGACAGAGAGATGGACGGACAACAAAGTCATCGTATAAGGGTTCCGTTTTTTCCTTTTGAGGTACGGAACCCTAATTAAGGTGAATGCGCAGTGGTAGACCGCGACATTCAAATTTTCTTACGTTTTTTGCAATTTGCAGGTCAGTGTCAGGTTGTATCTTGATCAAAATTTGATTCGCGACTATAAAAGGTACGTATTTATAGAATTATAATCATTAGAATCATGAATACATCCTTCTAAGTTAAATTTGTACCATTAAGTACTTTTCCATAAGAGATTTGTTGTTATGGTACAAATCTAACTTAGAAAAATGTAAGTATTAATGATTCTAATCTGATTGATTGGAATGACTTGCCCGTGTCGGTAAGGCGTGCTCAATCAATCTTTGTCCACTTTTAATATTATGATAAAAAGCACACAAAACAGAAGCAAAGAAAATATAATGATGATGTTTAAGGAGAGATCCTTAAACATCATCATTATATTTTCTTTGCTTCTGTTTCATGTTTATATATATATAATATACTTTATGTATGTATTTATTGTATTGTGTAAATAGCACACCACAGACTACCTTCAGTATTTGTCTGTCCTTTCCCTTTTTAATCCATCCAAAGGTTGTCTTTAAAAGATCGCTCTTAGCGATAAGACCGCCCATTGTGTCACCCATTGTAAAGTTTCTATATTTATGTCTGTAATTTATATGATGTACATAATAAAGAGTATTCTATTCTATTCTAATATCTTAGAAGATATCAGAGATTTAAAAAGCGGGGGCAGAGCGGCTGGCGGGGCGGTACGAAGTTCGCCGGGTCTGCTGGTATACAATAAGATAGAATTTAATCATGTAATGACATTCGGTCGAATGCGGCACCCAATTAATTATGAATATAACTTAAATAACAATACCATCATGAAACCAACGGCCATGAAAGATCTGTAAGTCACATTCAACCGAGAGTTCACCTTCCACGACCATATTACCACGGTAGCTAAGAAATCTTACCAAAGGGGTTTTGTTCTGCGTAATTGCCGCGATTTTCGTACCACATTTCCATCAACATTATATTCAATGCACTCGTACGGTGGAGCAAATTGTAATCAAGCTCCTGCCTGTGGAATCTACCTAACCTAAGTTAATTAAAGTAAATAAATAAATAAATAAAATGGAATTGGATCAGTAGTTCCGAAGATTACCTACCCCCTACATAAGAACCCAAAAATGTATCTTTTTATAATATTAAGTAGGTACTATAGACAACTCGCAGACTTTTTAAAGGAGCACTCGATAGCAGGATTATACACATTTATTCTATTCCAATTATATCTACTCTCTACACTTCGTTTCTATTAGATAAGTTCCAGTAAAATTATCCGTGTTACCGAGTGCAAGTTTATACCTCACTCTGAGATCAAAGTAGTTTAAGATAAACTACTACGAAACACAAGTTTATTAATCAATGAAAATGGTGACAAGTGGTGAGTCGCCACTCGCACACGTGTCCCAAATCTTACGCACATGAACTAACTTGTGTGCCGACCCCCTCGGGGACACAACTTTGATTATACGAGTATCTTAATTACTGATGCTACCCTATGTCCCAGTAACCTAAACGAGCATCGGAAGCTTTTCAACGTTAGCATAGCCGTCCAATAAATAGAACACTGTGAACAATAAAATATTTTCAAAGTATTTTTATCTATTGTGACGTCGATTGACTCGAGCTTTCATTAAAAGTGCACCGGAAAATAGGTATAGCCGTGAAAATATAAATGGCCGTCAAGTTCGGCAAGCTCTGGTGACGGAGGTGATGGCTCTGATGTCACGAGGAGACTACTCTCCTAGTGCAATAGTAGTCATGAGAACCTTATAACGATTGGAAAGGTAAACGTTAATTTAACTCTTTGATCACAGACGTCACAGGTGTTTTTTTTTTTTGCATGTCTGGCTCTGTTGCTTGGTAACCCCGCGTTCCCGCGTAATTGGCCGCATTGTAGCCAAGCCCGAAGGGTAAGTTCGATAAGTTTGTATGGGCTCCCGAGTACCTACACATCAATGAGGTATATAGTTATTAGCAATAAGTTACGGGTCGTTCTTTTTTATTAAAAAAGTAATGTTTAAAAAGTTTTTTGACCCTCGGCCACTTCAGAGGGCGAGCCTCTAATCAATTTACCTACCTAACGCGGTTTCTGCAAGCCTTGTTTAAATTGTTGAGTTCGAGAAAAACGTTCGACGATTAGACTTGGAACTATAAAACAATATAGATTATATTTTTGTATGAGACCCCACGACGTGTAGGTAATCACATTTTATCACCAATACACCACACCACAGTGATAGTGATACTATCACTCACCTAGTGTAGGCGACACTGAAGTTAATAA
Source organism: Hydraecia micacea (assembly GCA_914767645.1). NCBI lineage: Eukaryota > Metazoa > Arthropoda > Insecta > Lepidoptera > Noctuidae > Hydraecia > Hydraecia micacea. The sequence goes on from OU611774.1 coordinate 586,030, forward strand.
TCAAGTATTACCGACCGGGAATAAAAAGAACTCAGTACGTTATTTTTATTAAAATAATTCCGAATTATTATTCTTATTTCTGGTACCGAGTCCCCCCTATATAGCAGATATTTTTTGGCAGAAATTTATTCGGCATAACAGCGGATAGCATAAACTTAGGTTAAAACTGTGACCCCTACGCACGAGCCGAGCGAGCGAAGCGAGTGGTGCCGCGGAAGCGGCCGGCGAGTGCCAGAAACGACTAGATTATACAGAAAAAAAAATTATTAAACTATGAATTTTCTGTAATGTGATAGATGAGTCTTTCAATTATTATGGATATGAAATGTATGCCAAAAGACGATTCTGACTGTAACCTTTCTGCGATTTATTTATTTATAGTTAATTAAAACGGTAAAACACCAATTACATTAATTAACATAGAGACAATAATTACGTTGACAATAATATAATTTAAAACTAACATGGAACAGTGGACTCCATTGCATACTTTCTATCACCGAACCCCAGACATATACGCATACTTTTAATCCATTCATTCGAAAACACATCACATTCAGGGTTGGCAGCCAAAAGGGCATTCAGCACCTTTAGAGTACGATTGATTGGGGATTCGGCTCTGGCTACAGTGAGTTGATCAAGGCCTCTTCTCATCTCCAATGAGTTAAAGCCCAAAGTCCCTAAAAGATAACTGGTACTACTGGTAGGGTACATGTATAGAAAGAAATGGTATAACTTTTGGAAGAGGCATCTAAGGAGTTTTCTATACCTTTTCCAGCATCAGTATTTTGGTCGCGTTATAGGGGTGCCAAACACAGGCACTGGACTCGAGTTGGCTTCGAACCAGAGCGGTGAACAACAGCTTATCAACATTTGGATTGCGAAAGTCAATGCATTTCGCAAAACAAATCCCAAGCACCTGAAAGATTCCTTCGCAAGGGTATAAACATGATCCCTAAAAGTCAGACAGCAGTCGAAAGTCACTCCCAAATCCTTTATGTTGGTGTGTTGGTGACGGTGCCTTGTCAGTTCACCAAAAATTTATTTACAAATTTTTACTTGACTAAAACGATTGGCAAAAACATGAAATTTATGCCTAAAGATGATTCTGACTTAAAAAAATGACGAGTTTTTAATGTATATAAATGAGTGTTTTCCAATCGATTTTCGAAGTTTATGCTATCCGCTGTTATGCAAAACAATATTATGACGTGAAAAGTTCTGCTATAAAGGTGGACCATTTTATATAAATAACAATATGCCTAATAAAATTATTCCAAATGAAATTCTGCCATCTTCATAGTCAAAATCTGCCTATAATGTTCCCACTGCTGGGACACAGGCCTCCTCTCTGTGAGAGTCCATCTTCATAGTATGCCAAGTGAAATTGTACCAAATTATTGTCGTTCTAAATAAACGTTAGGTATGCTAAATGAAATTATGCGGAATTTTAACTCTGCCAAAGGTAATTATGCCAAATAAAATTCTGCCGTCTTAAAAGTATGCCATTGTAAATCCGGACATATAAACATTCGGCCAAACAATAATTATGTTAAATAATTGATATGCCTTCAGAAAAAGATATGTTGCGCCGACCCCAAATAAATTGGGATAAGGGGAGGAGAATAGGCGGTCACCTCCTTCTGCGAAGCAGTCATGCTAGCGAAGGAGGTGGCGGGACGGCTCAGGGAGAGAGCCGCACGCCTCAGCCGCCGCGGGAGACGCTACGGGCGTCGGGAGCCGCGTGACGACTCCCGGCCACCGTAGGCGCGGGCCTGCGGACGGAGAGTAATGGGTAGCTCTCCGTCCGATCAGGACCAGGCCCGTGCCGGACGGCGCGTATGTGTTCCACGCGCGCCTCAAAGAGATGTCAGCAGTAAGGAAGGGGCCCGCCAGGGCCGAAGCCTGCCGGGGTAGCGGGATCGTCCGAAAGGGTTACCGCTGCCCCGGAACATAAAGGGCTAAGGAAGGAACACGGGTGGGTTTTAGTCAGTAAGAGTCTGACACTCCCTTCCGCTCCACCCAGAGCGGGAGGAGTCATTAGATGATTTCCCATCCAAAAAAAAAAAAAAAGGGGAGGAGAATGATGATGAATTGTTATGCCTTCAAAATGTTCGTTTAAATGTTATGCCAAGTGTCCAAATCGGAACATCAAGATTCTGCCAGATAGAGCGAACCCAAAAAAAGAGGTCCGCGTTGATTTTTTTGAGATCTTCAAAGAACGTATTTATAACGAATCCGACAACTATGAATTTCTTTCCACTTTTTGAGTATTTTTTCCTCTAATTACATTAAAAAATAAGGAGATTTACTTATAATTGAATACCCATGTTCAATACGTTCAAAGGAAGTCTGAAAGTTCGTGTTCCGGACTTGATCCGTAAGGGCGTTTGAGCACGGTTCCATATTGGCCCGCTATAATAAAAAAAAAATCGGACTGCCGGACAGTAAAATTAATTGTAGTGCATAAATGCCCAAAGTTCATAAAAACGTAGGTTCAAGTCCAGGGTGTATCTCGGAGGTTTTTTCTCAACTTTAATATGACTCCGCTTCTCACCTTGCACTTCGTGGGTTGTAAGTAGAACTTCTGTTTATCAACATGTCGCATGAGGATGGAGTGTTGTTCGCTGCTGCTTCTACTAAATTAGTTCTAGGCTAGCTTCACTTCCCTAATTCTTATAAAATAATTTATATCTAAAGCGCGTTATCTATACGAATAATAAAGCTGAAGCGTTTGTTTGTTTGAACGGGCTAGTCTCTTACCTAACCTAACATGACTGTGTCTAGCATTGTCTGCACGAGCACCCCTCCGCATCGCATCGCCTGCCCGCGCTATAACTTGGTTTAGATATTCCCTATAATTCTATTCAGTCTGCAGGCTATAAATTATAGCGCTATTTGCTACGAGGGATGAGAAAAATTGCTTTATGTTCGTATTCCCTATAGTTTACCGCAAATTGTAAAAAGATGAACCAAAGGGTAGAGTATTGCAGCAGAGTATTGCCAGCCACAATAGAAATCTACGATCATCACACAATCGTCTTCTCCAATGTCCCACTCACCGCACATACTTCATTCACTCTTCCTTCTTCGTTCAGTCTATCTCTCTGTGGAATGCGCTTCCCCAGGAAATCAGGATGGCAACCGACCGATTATCCTTTAAAGTTAAGGTTCGCGAACATATTCGCAAGAAGCTGGCAGTATCATCACAACGGTAATATTTTCTCATTGTTTGTCTTATTTCTTTTTAGCTAGTTAGGAAGTATATTCATGTATGTATTTATGTATATTTATTTGTACTTATATTTATATGTAATTAGGTATATATTATATTCATAGTTTTAATAGTTTTATGCGTATCTTTATATTTAAAATATTTATTCCTCAATTTTCATGATTGCACCTACCACTATTTGTTTCTGCATCACCCAAAGGTTGACTGGTAGAAAATGTCTATGGCATTAAGTCCGCCTCTGTACATTTTTGTGCTTGAAGTATTAAATAAATAAATAAATAAATTGCAGATAGTTACAGAATTAACTTTTCAAATGATTATCATTGCACTATCTATGTATGTGTAAGGAGCTAAGCTGTCAATGTTTACATTATTTTATAAGAACGGCTATTTTAGTCAACATTCAACAAAGTAAATATCTTGACGGTTTGACGACTGCTTCGCAAACTGTTGGTTGTAAGTTTGATTCCCAAGTAGAGGGAGATAGAAAGATAGATAGATAAGAATTCTCTTTATTATGTAGGTCCACCAAAAAGTATAAGTATAGGTAGATAGAGGAACATGAAAAAGTCACGCAAATCGGGCAGACGTTGAATTTAAGATGATGAAAATTCCTAAAAGGTATGAAATTATTTATAGACGGTCTTGATGACAGCCTGCTGGTCTTTGAAGAATTAACTGCAAAAGAGATAAAAATACTAATAATAAAATAAATAATTTAATAATTTGTTATATTTTTTAATGTTTTTATAATTTTTATATCCTAATATTTAAAAGTATAATTTATATGTAAGTAAATAATAAATCAGAATCAGAAATAATTTATTTGCAATGAATGTAGGTAATAAAACATAGTTTTGATGGCGTAAAAAAGAAAAAAACAATTGTATCCAGTACATTCTACCAAAACATGCAACAAAAATAATCATAAGTATTGCAAATCTATCTTAATCAATAATTGTCAGGTAATCAGTTTTTTTTTAATGTCATATTATTAAATTGAAATATTATTGAGCAATGTCACAGAGTGTTATCATTTAAAAATTCACTAACAGCGTAATAGCATTTTTCGACTAGTAGTTTCATTAATTTCTTTTTGAAAAAATTAGTTGTAATATTTTTAATGTCGATAGGTATTTTAACTTGCGTTCCCATTGAGGGACCACATTTGATTGGTAACATAGCAAGAGTGTAGAAGATACTCTTGAATACAAGAGTAGTACTGATGTAAAAAAAAAACCTTAGACCACTGTTAACTGACTAATTAAGATTTAGAATTGGCACAGTGCTGACCGCTTTCACTAACACTACAAAACACCTACAAATATGACGCCTAAATGTTATTTCACTGTTGGATATTCAACTCTTGGCGCTGAGCCGAGTTAAAAATCCAAAAATGCGCTTAAATAACTGTTCCCATATGCATAATATTCTTTCTTAATAATGCAGTTTTGAAACTTCCTGAATGTAATAGACCTTTAAATTGTATTGGGATCTCAGTAATGTCGGTCTTGAAGAATGATTTATCATTGTTTCAAAAAGATTTAGGTTCGTTTTAACAAATACTGCAACCTCCAGAATATAGAGTGATGGAAAAGTTAATAATTTTAGGGACTTAAACATAGGAATACAGCTGTCTGTTGAATTAATACCGGTCATTGATCTAATGCAATATTTTTGGGATCTGAATACCCTTTCTCGTTCACTGCAATTTCCCCAAAATACAACTCCGTATCTTAAGACAGAGGCAACCAGACCATGGTAAGCTATAATGATGGTGTCAATTTTAACTTTTTCGACAAGTTGTAGAGAATATAAGCTCCTCTACTTAACTTTGTGCAGACTTCTTCTGCCTATTGTTTCCAAAATAATTGGCTGTCAATTACAATACCTAAGAAATTAGCAACATTTGTCTTGTCAATATTTTGTCCATTGTATTCAATTTTTAAAGGATCTGGATGTAAACATTGAAAGAAATGCATTATTTTTGTTTTTTTGTAAATTAATAATTAGATTATTAGTGTTTAGCAATTAATTATTGTTTTTAATGTTTAATTAATGTATTTTTCATCATTTGCTTTTTCCTCGCATTTTACGATCGCTGTGCTGTCATCAGCGAATAACACCATCGGCTGTTGCACTTTTCTCGGTAGATCATTGATATACATCAGACATAATGGAGCCGCAATGACACTCCCCTGAGGAACTCCGAATTTGATTTCTCTACTGTCAGATAGATATTTAAATTCTAATTTACGTCTAGAACATACTCTTGTGATTTCTGTATGTTGCTTACGATTACTAAGGTACGATTTTATAAGGTTCAACACATTTCCTCTAATGCCGTAATTGTCAAGTTTTTTAGCAGTATATTATGATTAACGTAGTCAAAGGCTTTGGTCATGTCGGTAAATATAGCACAAACTGGTGTTTTTTTGTCAACATATATATTTATCTAAAAATAAAAAAAAATATTCATATATGACTTTTTCAAAGATCTTAGAGAATACAGAGACAAGGGCAACTGGTCTGTAGTTTGTGCTCTCTTTGCTATCTTTTTTATGTAGTTATAGGTTTTATAATTACTGTTTTTAGGCTATTTGGAAAAATGCCTGAGTTTATACAGAGATTAATTATATGATACAAGGGAAGAGCTATAACATCAGAAACCAGCACAGCTATTCACAAACATCCGACAGGCCATCGTATCGAAAATGACACATTTCGATAAACTGATTTGGCTTGACCCCGACAGCAAATAGCTGTCGGGAGAATAGCGGTTGTCTATTTGATTTAAGCAGACCAATTTTTTGACTTTTGGACTTGTGAACAGCGTTTAGAAGACTCCTGCGATAACATTGATTGATGTTCGATACGGTACGAAAGCGTATCGAGTGGTTGTGAATAGCTATGCAGAACAGAAATTGACATTCCGTCATATCCTAAGCTTTTTTGTTTTTCAATATTTTAATTATTCTTATTATATCATCCGGTATTACCGGAGACATAAATATTGAGTTTGGATTGTTTTCTATACTAATGACCTCGTTATTATTATTATTTGTAGAGTTTTAGACTTGATCGACATAGAAATTATTGAATGAATCTGCAATTTCCTTCGCATCCCTAATAATAGAGTTGCCTATCTTGATTTGCATGATAGGATCTTTCGTCTGGTTACTACCTTTTATTATTTGCCAAGAGGTTTTAGACTTATTCGGTGCTTTTTTTTATAGTGTGGTTGTTTTGTGCTTTTTGTGTGAGTTTCACATTTTTTTAAAATCTTTGTGAATATAATTTGAAATTATTTTTATTTTCTATTGAAGGCGATTTTCTATATTTCCATAAAAATTGTCTTTATTTCTGACTACAAGTTCTAATTCCTCGAGAAATCCATTTGATTTTTTGTATGATTTTATGTTAATTAATTTAATTGGAAAACGTAGGATGTATAAAAGACGAAATAGCTCTATAAAATTGTCATATGCCTCATTAGGATTTGTAGTCTCAAGTACTTCCGAAAATGATAAATTATTAAAGTGTTTTTTGAAGTTAATTAAGATATAAACATCATCATCATCATTTTTTCTGAGTGTTATGCGCAAAATTATCCAGACAAGATTTGCTTCTTGGTCTAGTCGGTTGCCTAATTTGTAACTTCATATTGTGATTGAGAAGCAGCAGTTCAAAGTCCAAAGTGTACCGATTTTGTTTAAGAATATCTATGTTGAAACCCCCCAAATAACACCACTTTCCTATCCCTCTTGGAACATAGTTTTTTAAGCACAGATTCCAATCTCTCGCAGAATACATTAAAATTTGACATCTTTGGCACTCTATACATACATACAATTACTAAGTTCTGTATTACTAATTCTATTGCGCAACATTCTATTACTCCGGAAGTGGATAATCTTGCTATCTCTGGTAATACCCTGAATTCGTAGCATTTTCTTATTAATATACAGGCGCCTCCTCGTCTTTGTTCCTTTCTTGAGTATATTGTGGCGAGTTTAAAATTAGGAATGTTAATCAGATCCTCTTGTCCAGAAATAACAAAATGTTCCGTGATGCAGATCATGTCAATTTTAACTTTTTTCTTTAACAATTCTTGGATATGGATAATTAGTTGTCTGCTTTGTTTAAAAGTCCAGCTATGTTCTGGTGTAAAATGGTCATCTGATTATAATAGAAAAAACTGTATTATTCAATGTTGGTGGTAGGCGGTCCTTCTCACAAACGGAACTAGTGGGTAGAGGATTTATTCTACTATTTGCTGAATATTCTACAGAACGGAATAGGTCGTAGTCTATCTTAATGTTAGTCATTATCTGATTGTAAATATTTGTCCATCCGTCTTTGTTAATTTTCTCTGTATTGTAAGAAAACATCTCATGTGTCTGTGTTCTATTGCTATCAAAAAAGTAGTCTTATTTGTTGTTTTGTAAGTCCAAATATTAAAGAAGATTATTAAAAAGTTCTAATTTATAATTATAAATTAGTGCCTTTTATGTAGGTCGGGGCACAGATAATAATGTTTGTGTGCGTACCATTTTTCAAAGCATTTTTTAAGTTGTCCAATGTGTTAAAGTAATTTTATTGCTATCCTTTAAATCATCTCTTCCAACAAATATTAAGCAGTAGTCGTTCATTGTAAAATCTTTTAATTTGCTATCCATAGTATTTAATAAACCTTTTGTAGAATTTGTTCGGTAGAATGTAATGACAGTACCTACTTGAATGTTTTTGAGAAGACTTCTTCAATTTCTGTCAGAGTTCCCTTTGTGCAGTTGCTACTTATGATGCATAATCTATTTCGTGGATTATGATTAGAAAGCAATTAAGCGCCTGATGAATTATTGTTAGCAACGTTATGCTGGTCCGGCATTGGCTGTTGTTTTTGTTGGTCCGGAATTCCGGATCGTCAACAGGCGGATTGGACGTTTGTGTAGCTTTATTGAGCGTCTCGCATTTTGTTTTTTCATGAGAACCGTTACGCATCCCAGAGTTAGTACTTGTGGTATTCGGTGATATTGTGTGTTGCTTAATTTTTTTTTTGATAGCTGATTGTGGTGTTATTTATTCTGTCTGGAGTTGCACAGATTCTTTTACATGATTCGATAGATTTTAATGATTTTTGTAGATCTCCTAGTCTAAAGTTCTCACTATTTAGATCTTCAATATCCTGGTGAGCGCTAATTAGTTGCAATTCTAGTGATTTTATTTGTTCGATTAGGTAATTATTGTTGTCGTCGTAATTCTTGTCATGCAGGCTGTCCGGAAGGCTCATCATCGTTGTGTCAAGCATGGTTTTTCCCTCATCATTTGTCATAAGGGATAAGTCAATCAGAGAGCATGTTTTGTAGTTTTTTCGAAATGTGATATTTTTATCTGTATCCATATTACTGTTGTTATTTACTAAGTTGTGTAGTTGTGGCCGTGCCCCACGGATATCGAGCCCTCTATTTCACATATTAACTTAACTTCGTTGCAATTCGCAAATGTAATTGTAGGTAATTTGAAAGTCTAAATGAAATAAAGGATAAAATAAATAATGACTTAGCACTCGAAGTTGTTGACATGTGGAATGTGAGCTCAGCTGTTATAGTGCCGATTGTCGTATCAGGCAATGGCCTGATGGCCAAAAGTGTCGATCAACATCTCTCGAGGCTCTCGTTAGGCGGTTGGATCAAGGGCCTGATTCAGAAGGCAGTACTCCTTGATACGGCTCGTAAAGTGAGGGAGTTCTTGTCTCTGGAGCCCTAACCACCGGTAGCTTGTACCCTGCTCCTGATACCGGCGGACTGCTATTTTATATATTTTAAAATGTTTTCTTATGTTTTTTATAAGAATATTCAGAAATGTATTTAATAAGTAAGAAGTAAATCTATAAAGGAAATAAATAAAAATCTTTATACTGTACTCACTAAGAAGATGGCTTTCTCTTGCGAGTGGCGCTGGCTGCCACGTGCTGCGGAGCCGGCGGAACGCCCAGCGGGGCCTCGCAGCCCGACATATTATCATAACTCTCCGAGCTGTGGCAAAATAAAAAACACACGGGTTAATAAGTCACCAGAGACGAGCAGCTGTGCACGAAGTACAGGACCTCACCTGCTTGTACCCGGCGCCGGCGACTCAGGGTGACCGCGAGCCCTCTTCGGCTCATGCCCAAACGCAAGCAAACTATCAATATCATCCAAATCTAACCCTACCGACTTGTCCTGTTGTTTATCTGTTTCAGGGTCCGTTAGATGTTCGTTCAAGCTATCAAACAAAGAAAGATGCTTATCATACGAGTCAACAAGCAAGTAAAATCTTTCGCCGATCCACAAGACTTCATCCATGGTGGACGATAGTAACATAAGATATACAAACTACAAAGAACACGAGTGTATGTCAGCACAGCTGGTCGCAGACTGCGCCTGTTCGCGCGCGCACTCCAGGGGCGATGGTTGCGACACAGGAGAAGCTCGCAAGGTGCGAACCTGCCTACTTCTCGCTACGAATACTTACTAACTTTTTATGCAGATATTATCAAGCAAAAGTTGCCGATATGTTTGAAGACTTACCTATTTTTATGGAAGTCTGTAGGTAGGTTTATGGAAGCAGGCGGGACCTGTTTGAATTTGAAAATAAGTATAATAAAAATGGTCTGGGTCCCGCCTGCTTCCAACATTTATTTAATTTAAAATGGGCTGGCTTGTTTTTAGTTACTATTCAGTTTTTTTAACTTAAGTTTTTTACCGCAGTCAGGTTTTTAATTTTTTTAATTACTTTTTTTTATTTCCAGCTTTTCAGTTTACAAATGTGAAAGATTTCGCAGGCGATTTAGTTCTTGGTAGGTACAGTCAACAAAAGAGATAAGTATGCAGGATCGTCGGATATAGTTGAAGTTTAGTAAGAAACCGATGGATGTTGTTGACTGAAATTTAATTTGATAAATGAGCTGTTTGTTTTCTATTAATAAAATTAAATTTTATACGAGAACATCCATCGGTTTCTTACTAAACTTCAACTATATCCAACGATCCTGCATACTTATCTCTTTTGTTGACTGTACGTGTTTTTTACGATTTGTCACTTCGAATTACTTTTAAACATATAAGGTGTATATTTGTAAGTAATCAACTTTTAAAACCCTTTATTTTGATAGGTACCCCACTCGATAGGTTTCGAGAAAAAAAATGTTTTTGAAGACAATATTGCGCCAAAAATCCGCCATTTTGTTTTTTTTTTATTTTGATACACCCAGTGTCACTCTCACAGTAAATACGAATCTAACGACACCTTTCAAGCTAAAATCCATCGAGCCGTTCAGGCCGCAGAGCGTGCCAAACAATTATACATACATACATACTCTCGAAAAACATAATCCTCCTTCTGGCGCAGTCGGGTAAAAAACGATCTAATTTTTCACAATATGATTCGTTCTTAGGTTTACAAAGATTGTACACTGACTACCAACCTACCACTAGACACTTACTCTTATACTGGTAAAGAAAAGGACATATGTTTTAATTTCATGCGTTTTACGTCGAACATGACAGACATTGCGTTTTTTACAATATACCAACACTCCACGCCGCACGCCGCGCCGTTGTAAATACTTATAATATTTAGTTGGAGCTTGTCTCTATCGGGAACCTTCTGATGTAAAGTATGATAGTCGGTTACTTACTTGCTTATTTCAATTTCCAAGATAATATTAACATAATATGTAAGCAATCAGTCTTCAAAACATAATAATATGTACAAGTAAATAAAAAGCGGCCAAGTGCGTGTCGGACTCACACACGAAAGGTTCCGTACCACAAGCAAACAACGCCGAACATAACAAGTTTCTTGTATGGACCCCCTTTAATTTTTAACTTTATTTTATTACTAGCTGCTGCCCGCGACGTCGTCTGCGTGAAGGCTCTACAGCACCAAAAATACGTAAGATGCCAGCGTCGCTATAGCATTATAAGTAAACAACTTTTAAAATAGCATTAAAATATAAGTTTTTTTTGCAAGCGAAGCAAGTGAAGAGAGTTATATGGGAATCCTGCTGAGTTCAGTCATAAGATGTGACTGAAGGAAATGAGAGAAAATAATGCAGGAATACATTCCAGGACACAAAAGAGTAAAAATACGTACAAAGGTATCATACCTTACAACACTTCCCTATAAACTACGTTGATAGTTATGCTGCCAGGAGCCAAAATGTAAAGAGAGTCAGGACTGGTGACGCAGGGGGGGGGTTTGTGTTTGCAAATTTATGTTTTGGCTTCCAACAACACGCTTCGCTTGCTTACTTGCTTGGCTTGGTTTTGTAGACGCAAACCTACCTTGTCTCCTCCTTCAGAGGTGGCGAGGTGGCGGGGTCTTGAGGGAGAGCGCAACGGTCGTGTAGATCCTCAAGGCAAGTCTGGTGATGTTCCTTCTCGAGGTTGCTCCCCGTTATTGGGCTAATTCCTTAAGAATTAGACGTAACAGAAATCACCGGGCGATTATCTCAGGGGTGGCGAGGTCATGCCCCTGGGTGTCCACCATAGAACAAGAGCAGATGATGGACAGCAATGACCTCCCGCGTGTTTGTGCCGTGCGCGGGGACCCGTACGGAGGGATGAAGGAATCCTGGTGGTTGAGTGGAGCAGGTTGCACACAACACACCACTTTGGCCCGGATTTCCTCTTACACGGGAGGTAATGGAGTAGCTACCCATTATCAACCGGCTGAGGCATCCCATAAGCGGGATGTCAAGCGAGGATCGGCTTAGTGGGGGGGGACAGCCGGCGTAGCGTGGGGTCTTGGGATGAGTTGCGGCATAGTCTCGTGTCGTTTACAGTTCCTTGATCTTCCGTTACGTGCGGGCTCGTCAATTTCCTACTAGGTTGATCCTATACCGAAGGAGTAGCTCTGGCGTTCGCTCGTTGAACGGGCGACGTCCCCGACTGAGGGCTCCGTGGCGGGTGGAGAGCTCCAACGGTGAATCAAAACATCCTAACATATGGATAAAGAGACCAAAGCAACAAAATCACAAGCTGCGTCCCGCTCGTCGGATGCGCTTACAAAAACCAACCCACCAAAGGCTGCGTCTTCAGATGCGCCATCCACATCCAACATAAAGGCTGCGTCTCAAGATGCGCCTAAGAGGCAACTGCCCAAGACTGTGTCCAATAAACACAAACGTTCGGCGGCGTCCAAGGATGCGATGAGGAAGGCAACCGCAAAGGATGCGCCACAACAGGCTGCGTCCCGAGCAATCCCAACCTCATCTGCGTCCACGGATGCGCCACCTAACATAACTCTGACTGAGAGGCCTAGGACAGCACTCGCTCATGGCGACTCGAGGAGTACTGCAAATGTAGATGCGCCCAAAACACGGGCTGCGTCGACGGCTGCGGTCTCTGAGAGGGACCTGACGAGTCTGAACGAAGCCCCATTGGAAGGAGTATCAAACGCCAATAGATGGCAAACAGCCACAAACAAAAAGACGTCCCTCAAGGCGGTACCGGCTACGGCTGAGATGCCAAAAGGCGAGGCTGCCACCAGCGTTAAGCGCAAACGCAGCGAGAGACCAAGAGGGAAGAAAAACCCAAACAAGACCAACACCGAACCAATGGCAAGGGCGCAGAAGCGTTCGCGTCCCGAAGATTCCGTCACACCAACGGGGATCAGCAAGAAGAGCAAGCCTGCTCGCTCCCGTATGGTGGATGGAACTTTGGTGAGTTACGCTGAAGCGGCTGCGTCATTCAGGAGCAACGAGCTGTGTGTTGCCGTCATGACAGAGCCTTTTCTGGAAATGACGCAGGAGCAAGCGGAGGGGATCCGTCAGGTGATAGAGGACCAGCTCCGGGCTCTGTTAAAGGCTCCTGAACCTGAACCAACAGAAACAAACCACAATACCGCGATCCATTTTAGAGGCCGGGCTCACTTTGCTGAGGGCGTCCTTAAGACATGGTGTGAGGACGACTTCACAATGGCCTGGCTCAAAGGGGTCGTAAATAACATACCGTCTCCGTTACCGGGGACCAAGCTCACCGTTCGGCCTCAAGCTGACATACCCAAGAAGGTAGTGTGCATGCTGTTTGTCCCCGAGAACAGCGAGGACACAACAGAACTGCTCAGGATGTTGGCGAGGCAGAACCCGAACCTAAAAATAAACACCTGGACACTGACACACGAAAGGGCTAGGCAGGAGCCCCCGGGAACTTGTCTCTTCTTTCGTGTGCCGGAACCCATGGTCAAAATTATAAAAGACCAACAACGGCGAGTATACTACCTTATGGGCAGTATATACATCCGCTTCCTGGAGGAGGGTGGTACCAAGGAGGATGCCGCCGCGATAACAACGGAAACAGCCTCGAGTGCGCCAGAAAGGGAACCTGGTCTGCCGCTTCCGGAGCGTTCACCATCGCCTCTCGCGATGGAGACTGTTGGGGAGGCGGTAGAGTTGGCGACCTCCATGGCAGCGCTGGAGGTTCTCTCAACAACGGGCTCAATGAGGGATCCACCCTCGTCCGGTCTGACTTCGGACGAGGATTGCTTTCCGCCAGAGGAGAGAAGTGAGGGCGAGGACAGCAGCCTCTGCTCCTCTCCTGTGCGGGACTAGGATCCTACAGACCAACCTCCAGCACAGTCAATCTGCGTCGGCCACCTTGCGCAGAGTGCTGGAGAACCAACAAGAAAAGACCATCGCCCTTATCCAAGAGCCGTGGATTAGGGGTGGCAGAATATGCGGTCTTGGTAACATCGGAGGTAAGTTGCTACTAGACACCTCCGCCAGTAACCCACGCACCTGCATTCTTGTTCCCAAACTTGTACCTAACCTTTTAATCAACGAATTCTGTTCAAGGGACCTGACAGCAGTCAGGCTTTTCAGAACCGAACAGGAACTCCCGGACATTGTACTAGCCTCGGCTTACCTGCCAGGCGATGAGGACGTGCCTCTGCCAGAGCTCGCCTCACTGGTTGAGTACTGTGAAAAGGAGAAACTGGAACTAATCATCGCGACTGACTCCAACGCGCACCACACGCTCTGGGGTAATGTTAAAACCAACAACCGAGGTGAGGAAATGCTTGATTTTATTCTTAGTAATAACCTTGTTCTACTTAACAAGGGCTCCGAACCTACCTTCATAAACGCAAGATCGCAAACAATAATAGACCTTACTTTAGCAACCATAGGTATATCCAACTCCATACAGGACTGGCATGTGTCCACCGAGATATCATGCTCAGACCACAGATGGATCCGCTATACCATCAACTTCAACTTAACCAAACCACAACCAAGAAGGATTCCTCGCAACACAGACCAAGTCAAGTTCACTAAACTCGTTAAAGCTGAACTAGGAAAAATACCCGCCCTTCCGGCTGAAATACCAGTAACCAACTTAGACGAACATGTCAACAAGATCACATCCATCCTTATATCTAGCTTTGAACAGTCTTGTCCCCTCACGGTACCTAGGCAGGGAGGTCGCCGCTCCTGGTGGAGTCCTGAACTGGAAAGACACCGACGCAGGCTGAGAAGACTGTTCAACAGAGCTAGGAACACAAGGTCGCCAGTTGACTGGGACCGCTACACAACAGCTCGTAAAATATATAAAAAACTGATACGCCTCAGAGGGAAGAATAGCTGGAGACGTTTCTGTACTAACATTGAAAATAACAACCAGGCAATGAGAGTCAAAACCTGTCTTGCTAAAGAGACAGACCACTCAATAGGATGCCTGAAAAAACCAGACAACACCTACACAACAAACGACGCTGAGACAAGCGAACTACTCCTGACCACCCACTTCCCAGGATGCCAGATTGCCACCCAGCAAAGCTGGGAACCGCACAGGGAGAGGCCCACGGGCATCCTAGATTGGGAAGTGGCGTCAGAGGTAATCGATAAAGACAAAATAACGTGGGCAATCAACACCTTCCTACCCTTCAAGGCAGCAGGACTAGACGGTATCTTCCCGGCTCTGCTCAGGTGGAGCCGAGACTTACTGGCTAGTTACCTCGCTGAGGTGTTTCGGGCCTGCCTGGCACACCGCTACATTCCCTTGAAATGGCGGGAAGTAAAAATAATCTTTATACCGAAACCTGGTAGGGGCGACTATACCCAGCCCAAAGCTTTTAGACCTATAAGCCTCTCCTCGTTCTTCTTGAAAACACTGGAGAGGCTGGGAGATAGGAAGATAAGATCCCAAATTTCGATACAAAGACCTCTACACCCTAATCAACACGCCTACTGTGCAGGCAAATCAACTGAATCAGCACTCCATAGCGTAGTGTCACGCATAGGAAATGCTCTTAAAGCCAAAAACCCAACATTAGGCGCTTTCATTGACATAGAAGGTGCTTTCGACAAAACTAACTTCGCCAGCATCGAACGGGCACTTGCCACGCACGGTGTTGCGCGAACACTCATAGAATGGATAAATAACATGTTAAAACACCGTGCTATTCAATTTACCGTGAATACCACCACACGAGGTATCGTGAGTAGGGGCTGCCCACAGGGTGGGGTGCTGTCACCACTGCTGTGGAATTTAGTCGTAAATGAGCTCATTGCAGAGCTCAACGCCAGCAGTCTGTACTCGGTGGGATATGCGGATGACATAGCAATTCTGATTTCAGGGAAGTTTGAGGGTATCCTATGCGATCTCATGCGTAGGGCCTTCAAAATAATCGAGGGTTGGTGCTCGAAGCACGAACTATCGGTTAACCCCTTGAAGACAGAATTAATAATGTTCACCAACAAAAGAACTATTGGACCCCATAGGCTTCCAAAACTTTTCAACACAGAACTAACACTTAAAGATGAAGTCAAGTACTTGGGGGTGATTCTTGATAGCAAACTGCTCTGGAACAAGCATCTTGACTACAAACTTAATAAAAGCACAATTGTATTCTATCAATGTAAAAGAATGTTAGGAAAAACATGGGGGCTCTCTCCGAAGATTACTCTGTGGTTATACAAAGCGCTGGTCAGGCCAATGTTGGCTTATGGCGCTCTGGTCTGGTGGACGAGAACCGAACTCTCGACCACTATTACCAGACTACAACGCTTCCAACGACTGGCCTGTTCAGCTGCCACTGGCTGCATGAGAACCACCCCAACAGCAGCCATGGAGATAGCCCTTCAATTAACTCCCCTTGACCTGTACATACAGCAGGAGGCGGCGCTAGCTGCCATCAGGCTAATGCACCTGGGCATATGGGGCAATAACCTTAACAGTCCACACGCTAAAATCCTGAACCGGGCGATTGTGTACCAGCCTCTCATCGCTGCACCGTGTGATAGAACACCTAACCAACCGATGTTTAACAAAAACTACGTCATACAAACAACTCAGGAAGATAGGGATCAGTCAGGAGCCAATGAAGTGCGCATCTACACAGACGGCTCAAAGACACAAAACGGTTCAGGTGCCGGCGTACACTCCCTTGACCTTAATATTAACTTCTACATACCACTAGGCATACACAGTTCGATCTTTCAATGTGAATGTGTTGCCTTAACACAAGCCGCAATAGCAGTAAAGCGCTTAGGCATCCGGTATTACGGCATTAAATTCTTATCCGACAGTCTATCTGTGCTCAAAGCTTTAGAGAACAAACAAACTAACAACAAACTAATCTTTGAGTGCCATTTAGCTCTGGAGAGTTTATCGACGTGCAATCGAATCACACTCCAGTGGATCAAAGGGCACAGTGGATCCTTGGGCAATGATGCTGCAGATGAACTTGCGAAGAGAGGCTCTGATTTGGAGGTGCTAGGCCCGTACCCACTTCTCCCTCTGCCTTTCTCACAAATTCGTGCGTGGATTCGCCAAAGATCGACTGAACTCCATAACAACAGATGGTCACGGGTAACAGACTGTAGACAGTCGAAATTGGCTTTACCAATGGTACACCCGCGACTAACCAAAAAACTTCTTAGCTTAAGTAGAAATAACCTCAGAATAATAATAGGTACAATTACGGGCCATAACCACCTCAACAAACATCTTTTTAACATAGGCGCCACGGACAGCTCCCTCTGCAGGGGCTGCCTTGACGCCGAGGAATCAGCCGCCCACGTCATCCTGGAATGCGAGGCCGTGGCTTCTCAACGTAAAGAAATCCTCGGAACAGTGAGGTCGCTCCGTGAAGCCTGCGAAGCTCCCAGGAAGCTTCTGTGCTTTTGGGCGGAGCTAGGCTGGCTTTCTTAGCCAGAATCCCTACGCACAACGGACCAAATGGGAGTCTAAGTGCGGAAAAGGGAGCCCCATCATCATCATCATCATCATCTGGTGACGCAGGAGCAAGCGACGTACAGTTGCCCGTGTGAGAAGCAACTCGTCCTGAGGTCGACACCCGCTGCCCTTAGTGTCTGCCCCTGCGACTTATTGATTGTCATCGCGAAGCAAACACTCACGGGAAACTGTACGTGCTTGAACTGGAACGGGAAGTTATGAGGTATGAGGGGAATGCGTGGTATAAATACTGCCTCGCCGACGCCACAACCCGTAAGAATTTCCGCCTCAATGGTGTGTCTGTGGAGCGAGATGACTTTAAGGCGGGTCCCGTTACACAACTTCGGAGGAGATAGGTTCCGAAGAAGCATAATCGGGACACCGACCTTCAGCTTGATGGTATGCGCTGGAAGTCCACTTGCTGACAGGGAGTTCAGAAATTCCACGGGATAATGGGTGACGTCATCTTGCTCGACTACTTCAGTGTTTATCGAAGTGTAGACCACTTCATTCCCCTCAATTTCCGAGAGAATGCATGCATTAATTGCTGCAGCCTGATCATTTTTGGGTGTCAAAATGGCCCGCTCACACACCCAAGAATTCTGCTGGTGCGGTATACGACTGATGTCCCCGCACACACGGCGAATGAGTTCTTCTAAGCTGGATACCACTCTACCGAGAGACTCTGGAAGCACCACCTGTCCACCTCTCTCTTCTGGTAGAGTGTCTTCGCCAAGACTTAGAAGGACATCGGAGAATTCTTGAGCATGTGCATTTCCGCCGAGCCGAGCTCTCATATTAATGGTCAAGCGCAGCGTACGAACTCGTGACCACAACGAAGATCGTTTCAACGAAGCATTCACCTCGTCAGCCCTCGATCCCCGCGTCACCACGGGAAGCATTTGCCGGAAATCGCCACTGAACAGAACTGTGACACCACCCGTCAAATGTTCGTTCCTGCGGATGTCCTGCAGGGTTCTGTCCACGGCCTCAACTGCCTTCCTATTGGCCATCGCACACTCATCCCATACGATCAGAGAGCATTCCTTGAGCACGTGTCCCTTATCGCTGTTACGTGACACACCACAAACAGGCGTTTCGGCGCTCTCTAAATCGATGGGAATTTTAAACATGGCATGTGCTTTTATGCCATTCGGAAGCAGTGTGGAAGCGATTCCCGACAACGCTACAGCAATAGCAATTTTGCCTTGCCTCCTGACCTCTGCAAGTATGCCAGTGGTAACAAATGTTTTTCCTGTTCCACCAGGAGCACCCAAGAAAAAATTTTACCCTGGTTTTGCCCAACGCTTTCAAGGACGGTGTCATAAATTTGTTTTTGCTCTGAAGAGAACAAAGCGACATGGTCATTTCGTATGGTGGTCATTTCGCCCGGATCATAATTTGTCTCAGCGTTATACTCCCGATTTCCACGGTCTTGATGCGGTGATGATTGGGGAGCTGGTAACCCATATTCGATCAGTGGATTGCCGCCGATAGAAATGACCACATCTTGAAGTGAACTGAGACAGGTGTTCAGCACGCGTTCATCAGTTACTTTGACTTCGTCTCCAGTAGCACGCCTCAAAGCTCGTAGAAAATCTTCGGACAGATGATGGCGATACGTCTCCCACAAAGCTACCGGGTTCGCGACTACGGGGACGCTCGCCTCCGCGAGGGTGTCATCCCAATTTTGCTCACCGTCGAGAAGGTGACATTTTATATCACATTTAAGTTTATAATTAGGTATACGACATGGAAATATATTAATTACCAAGCAATAATCACACAGATAAATACCGAACAAAAGTATTAACAGTCAATGTTTATTTTGTACTAATAACATGAAATTGATGGAGAAATGATCATCATCAATGAACATAACTTTTTTGTAATACTTAATACCGCATTTTTTTTAAATTGTCTTCCTCAACTCTGCTCAAGATTTTGAGGGTTTTGTTGGACCTTGAATTTGTCAAAACGAAATATACGATACAACTTTTATGAAGAAAATGCACATTACCATCTATGAATTTTAAGAATAACTAACTACTAACCTCGCCAACATGATCAAATTTAAATTATTAATTTCCAAAAATTGTTAACATGTAACTTCATTTGATTTTTATGAAATCTCATAGATGGCGCTGCTTCAAAATTTTCTTTATACTACTAACATTCATTAAACTATGTTTCTCTGCCCAAGTTACTTAAATGGCGTAGTTTTTATAGTGTAAAGCTAGATTATAGCATGGCTTACTCAAAAACAACATATAAATATGCGTCGTTATATTACACGCTGTCACAGAATGCGTAAGAAAAATAAAGATTCACAGCTCCTCCCCCGTAGGTGATAGCGTGATAATATGTAGCCTATATGTTGACCCGACCTCTTAGTAATATTCATGCAAAATTTGAAGAAATCCATGCAGTACTTTTTGAGATTATCCCGGACATACATACAGACAAACAGACAAACAGACAAAAATTCTAAAAACTATATTTTTGGCTTCGAAATCGATTGCAGATCACGCCCCAAGTATTCTTTTTAAAAAATATTCAATGTACAGTTTTGACTTTCCTACGATTTTATTATATGTATAGATAATTTCGCACACCCCTCTCCCACACTTCAGTGCCCCCTCTCTCGCCGCATTGCTCGCTGCGCTGCGTGGAGCCCCGGTGTGGCTCCACGCGTCGGCGTGTATTTCTTGTTTATATTGACTTTTTAATTTCGTGATATCTTTTGAATGGAATGTCCGATTTCAATAATTCAAAAAGTAATCAACAGGTATTGATACAGTCTTGAATACGAAATAATTTATTTGGATAAGATTTAATACAAAGGTATGGATAACATGGTATATGACATGGTATGTATAACATGACATATGGTCTCCCGAAGTTTTTTGTAGATATTGATATGATTTATAATATTGTAGAACTTTTTTTTTGTTCTATCATCAATACTTTTCGCAGCGACCGCAGCGCATGCGATGAAAGACATTTTATGTCTAATTTTTTACACCTTGGGTTGGTTTTAGTAGAGATTTCTAAGGATCTCTAATTTTTTCTAGTAATAAACATAGCCTATGTTACTCAGTGATAATGTAGCTTTCTAACGGCAAAAGAATTTTTGAAATCGGTCCAGTAGTTTTTAAGTTTATTCGTTACATACAAAAATACAAATCTTTCCTCTTTATAATATTATTATTTTATATTATTTTATTAGTGTAGATTAAATTAAATGTAGGTTTGTTGTTATAGATTAGATTAGATTAGATTAGATTTATTTGCCCAAACATGTGCATACATACAATAATAATAAGTGCATGCAAGATAGATAACATAAACAAACTTGATTCAGACATGTTTGCCACATACTATGGCGTGCAAATGTTTTGAAATAATAATAATTGTGATTTTTAATATATCCTTCAATTCAAGAGAAGGCAATTTAACAAAAAATTAACATTTAATCAATCAAACAATCATTCAAACAATTTAATCTATGACTGCACAATCAGCAACTAAGCAATGAATGTCATAAGTAAAAAAAATATAAATCATAATTAAAAATAAAAAGAAATTAATAATATATGTCAAAGTGTATACAGTCATGTCAAAAGTATTTCATAAAATCATAATTTAATCTGTAATAATTATTTATATAATAAAACATAGATATGTAAAATATAATCAGAATTTCTCATCTAAAAACTCATTCAAATTATAATAAGCCTTCTCTGCTAGAAAATTTATTACTGTCTTTTTGAAAACTACATCATTTAACTGCTTCCAGTTTTTTGGAAGTTTATTATAAATTTTTGGAGCCCTGCAAAAGACACTCTTGCGCATAAGTGCCGTTCTATATTGTTGTATAGCGGCAGTAGAAATACACACTGTAAAATTTCAACTGTCTACTTCATGAGATACAGCCCGCTGACAGACAGACGGACGGACGGACAGCAGAGGCTTAGTAATAGGTTCCTGTTGGCACCCTTTGGGTACGAACCCTAACAAAGGATTAGAGAATCACAGATTCACAGCGCATAAAAAAATTCGCCAGAATCTCTGTTTCTTTTTCGCAAACTATACAGGGTTATTGGAAAAACACCAAAAACCTCTTAAGAGGTCATTGTACTCATCATTATGAACAACTTTTACTATGGGACCAAGCCAGAAATCGCGAAAAAAAAATCAGCTGTTCCCTACATTTATGTTCGTATAACTTGTCAAAATGTAGGGAACAGCTGATTTTTTTTTCGCGATTTCTGGTTTGGTCCCATAGTAAAAGTTGTTCATAATGATGAGTACAATGACCTCTTAAGAGGTTTATGGTGTTTTTCCAATAACCCTGTATATAAATGAAGGCGGAGGGGGTGCTAAATGTTATATAGGGGAAAATACGATATTTGTTGCCAGTCGGCTAAGGCCTCATCAAGCTTCTCCATTCCTGTCTCTTTCTGGTAATAGGTACCCACAAGACTTACTATTGTGAAGTTTTTCTCTTTCGCGGGTCATGGTGGTGCTGGTGCGAGGACTGCTGCATGGGCGGCGGATGCTGCGCGTGCGCTAGCGTGCCAGGTGACTCCGCGCACGCTCCGCCGCCGCCGCCGCCATCGCCGCCCGCTGTCAGCTCGTACGCCGGTGCCGCGCTCGCGCTCGCCCTGCAAAAAAAAAGCCAGTCAACTATCGATCACACACAATAGGCCGCACGAATGCGAGAAACACAGAACCAGGCCAAGTGGCGGTGCTTGGGGAAGGCCTACATCCAGCAGCGGATATCTTTCGGCTGATACGATGATAATGATGAAACAATATCCTTGGCTTCCAAGTCCTAACACAGTGATACGTCTGCCGATGCATACATACAGAACATCATAGCACGACTGTTCTCGCCGAAGGGTTAGCCAATCTAAACCCAATAACAGTCTGCCCGAACAGGAGCTCGTCCTCAGCAGTAGCGCTTGCGAGCACTTAGACTAATGAGGCATTCAGCCTAGGTACACACCTATTCATATTTATTACTAACTGTGCGCCGCGGTTTCACCCACGTAAATGTCGATCCCGTGGGAATATCGGGATAAAAAAGTAGCCTAAATGTTAATCCACGGTGTCAGCTACCTCCATTCAAAATTTTATCAAAATCGGTACAGCCGTTAGAGCGCGAAGAAGTAACAAACACAAACACGCACACACTCAAACTTTCGCCTTTATAATATTAGTGTGATATAAGGTGTTTCAAAATTAACCCAACAAACTGTAAGAGGTGTTTTAGACCATCGAACTGAACAAGTTTCACTAAAATCACGAAAAAAGAATCTGCTGTATACTACAAAATTTCAATATCTACTTGACCAAAATGTATGAAACAGCTGATTATTTATTTTTCGTGATTTCGGAGTTGGTCCCAAGTGAAATTGGTTCAGTTCGATGGTTAAGTACGTCTTAAAGTATATTGGGTTAATTTTGAAACACCTTGTATATCTAAGTTCATTAAGTAATAACAGCCGCACAGGTCGATCGATCAGGTTAAGCTACGCTTGGCGCGATTGGTCCGTAGATGGGTGACCATCTTTACATACCAAGACCCCTCCGTGCCTCGGAAAGCACGTTAAGCCGTTGATCCCGGCTGTCATTCGTGGATCAATGACAGTCGATACGGGTAGTCAGAAGCCCGAAAGTCTGAGAAAAAGTCTTACCAAGGGGTATCGTATTATAACTGTAACTGAGTAACCCAGTAACTGAGTTGTGGAGGTCAGATAAGTAGGCTGTCGCTCTATGTAAAAATACTGGTAAGTACTCAGCTGCATCCGGTTATACTGGAGGCCGACCCCGACAAAGTTGGGAAAAGGTTAGGCAGATGATGAACTAAGTTCATCCAATTGCCGCCCACGATGTCGAATTATGACGGGTGAAGGTCGTGGAAATCCACGGGTTGCACGAAGTACACGACCATTCGTTGTGGCGATATTAGGGAGAGCGTATGCACAGCTATAGACCACTTTCGGCCAAATGATTATGACGATGATTCATCAAGTACTCGTAAATATACTCGCAAATGGTGCAAGAACAGCCTTACCTACGTCAACCCAAGCGATTTGCAATCCTCCGTGTTTGAACAAATCAGATGAATACGACGCAAACAATAATTCAACTAGCTACGAGTAAAGAGTCCACTGAGTCACCGCCCGCCGAATTCGATAATGATGACTGCGGTCATCGCTCAGGCACAATAAGCTCACGTTTTGTTTGTGCCTGCAACAACTAAGTGACGTCATCGACTCAATCTTGAGTTAGTGTAAAAACTACTGTAGTTTTTTATAAAATACTAGCTGACCCGGCGAACTTCACACCGCCTCAGAATCAATAGGTACGAATGTATGAGAAAATTAATTATCTTCATTATTATTATTTTGAAGTTGCTCGACACACCGAGAACGCCTGGAAGAGCTATTGGTCGATGAAACAAATAATGAAGGGAACTCTCCCTCTCTCACTAAAGAGAAAACTCATGGACATGTGCATTCTTCCTACCCTCACCTATGGAGCGCAGACATGGTCATTAACTAATCGTCAAAAGTCCGCACTCGGGGTCTGTCAGCGAGCAATGGAGCGCAATATCCTTGGAGTTAAACTTACTGATCGTATAAGGAACTCGATACTGCGTGCGTTCATAAACTCAAATTGCCGATGTAGGTCACACGGCTGCCAAGCTAAAATGGAACTGGGCTGGTCACATCTGTCGCATGCCGCAGCAAACGGCAACGCGGCAGGCCCAGAATGAGATGGCGGGACGAACTCGACTCTTTCCAAAAGGATTGGCGTGTAACAGCACTGGATAGAGATAAGTGGAAGGAGGGAAGGGAGGCCTTTTCCCTGCAGTGGGACAGAAATGGCTGATAATAATAATAATTAGAACGACAATGACGCACAAATAACACACCCACAAACATCATTCACCACCGCAACACATAGTCAAAACATTATATCACCACGCCATATATCATCAACTATCACTTAGGTTAGTACTCTCAGGGGAAGCACTTGGCTTTGGCCCGTGTTACCCTAAAAAACCGGCAGATCAGTGCCGAGATACAAAAATGTATACCAACAAATAATAATTATTTTCTTGGTATTTTTCCATGTTTTAATAGTTATTCTGCTTTTCGGGGCGGAGACAAATCCAACAAATCAGAGATCATAAAAATCGGTCCAGCAGTTCTTGAGTTAATGATGTAACTAACCGGACTTTGTTTTATTTATACAGATAGAAGATAGATATAGTTTACCAAACACATAGAAGGCCATGTCTGCTTGGAGTTCAGATCAATCAATTGATCAACGCGAGTTTTGAATTATTTAATCGTAATGTTCTGCCATGTTTATGTTATGATAAACTAAGTATGCCCTCGACTCCGCGTGCATGGACTTATAACCTAGCCAGAGACCACATCCATGATTCCCATGAAGTAAAAAAAATAATGTATTAATCAAATTAGTGGTTCTCCAGTTACTTATATGTACTTGCGCATGCGCACTAAGGGTCACGCAATGAATGTTGTTGAAATGTCAAAATGAAGACCATTGCTACTGATAGTCTGTTACGAAATTACCCCGCTGTTGTATAAAACGCAAGGCAGCAATGCATAGAAATTGGACACACAGCTGTTTATCGAATGAATCAGAGAAGCATAAAAAATGAACAGGTTAACCTCATTAGAAAGAGCACGAATGATGGTCACAGACTTAGAGTAGCGCCGGCGGCTGGTTCCGCATAGTTGCAGCACACCGCGTGCAGTGGAAGTGGTCTCCGTTAATCGTTTATTACCGCGGCGAAGCGGACGCAGCGTGACTCGCTAGTGCGCCCGCGCAACCTTGACATTGCCGAGCTGAAGCGCACACACAGATACGTCGTAGATAAATAATAGAACAACACATGTGTACTGTGTGGCCAGTAATAATTATAGGTAGAACATACATAATTATTACGTTCACCGCTCTGCGGCGGCTCTCTATATAGGGTGACTGGTAATTAGTGACCGATACTTAGGTAAACACGTGATTGTACTCATGATAACAAACAACTTTTACTATGGGACCAAACCCGAAATTTTGAAAAAAAATCTGCTGTTTAGTCGTTTATGTTCGCCTAACTGGTAAAAATGTACTGAACAGCAGATTTTTTTTTTCGCGATTTCGGGTTTGGTCCCATAGTAAAAGTTGTTTGTTATCATGAGTACAATTACGTGTCTAGGTATCAGTCACTAATTACCAGTCACCCTATGTAAACTAGCAGGTGAAATAAAACAGCTCTTAGTCACGTGACTTGCTTTTCCGGCAATTTTACCCTCAGCTTCACATCGGAGCTGTCATTAGTATAAAGTATTTAATTATATGTACTTTAGGCGTATTTGGTTTTACGTGGTTATTAAATTAAACACGTACCTTTTACAATGTAACCCATCTATTCGTTTGACGTAAACAAACAACACTGTGATAAAACGATGACTTGATGAGTGTGTGTGACGCGAACAGCTAGCCACAGAACCTATCTATTCGACGTAGGCACGCATTTAGATGTGTGTTACTACGAGAGTATGAGATAAGGAGTGCAGTATGCGACATTTTCCGGAGGTCGCAGAGAAACGACGGACGGACGGTACGGACGTCGGTAGGCGCCACTGCACAGCCAGTGCAGAAGTGTCGCGCCTAGAGCCTAGCAACTAGCGATAAGAAATGCACAACCATCATACAGCGTATGGCAGTTTTATATCGCCCACGTATCACGCAGCTAAGTTTTGTATCGCCCACGTCTCACGCAGCTAAGTTTTGTATCGCCCACGTCTCACGCAGCTAAGTTTTGTATCGCCCACGTATCACGCAGCTAAGTTTTGTATCGCCCACGTCTCACGCAGCTAAGTTTTGTATCGCCCACGTATCACGCAGCTAAGTTTTGTATCGCCCACGTCTCACGCAGCTAAGTTTTGTATCGCCCACATATCACGCAGCTAAGTTTTGTATCGCCCACGTCTCACGCATCTAAGTTTTGTATCGCCCACGTCTCACGCATCTAAGTTTTGTATCGCCCACGTCTCAGGCATCTAAGTTTTGTATCGCCCACGTATCACGCAGCTAAGTTTTGTATCACCACGCATCACGCAGCTAAGTTTCTTGAAATAGATTTTCTGCCTGCAGTTTTGTATAAGCGAGGATGCGGGCTTCGCCGGCGCAGTTCAAGTCCACGGTTTTGCGCAACCGCACGTTATCCCACCGGAACTGCTTGGATTACGCGAACATTTTACGAAGGTCACTACATATCTTTATAATTAAGTATGTCAGTTATTGGATCAAGCGCCAGGAGGAACTCATTTCAATAATGTTAAATAAATTGGATCAGAGCACGGTTACATAATGTAACATCTAGCTAGGGCCACAAATTATAAAAAATCTGTTCCAAAACATTAAAAAAACCGGTCAAGTTCGAGTTGAAGTCGCGCACCGAGTTTCTGCTCGTAGTTCCATGCCTACCATATGCTTATATTTTATTCTTCTTAGGTCATACAGTATTCAAGGAATGTAGGTACAGAAAAATAACTACTGGCTACACCTGCATGCTAAGCCCTAACCTAAGACATAACAATGGCCCAAGAAAATGATGTTCATACATCTTCACTATTCGTAGTTTGTACATTCAAGCTTTGTTTGATTCAAGTCATCAAATTCGACCTTTTTAAAGCAGATGTGGAACAAAATAAATCTTCTCCAATTGTACAACTTAGGTAAAAGATTTAAAAAGAAACAGTAGTTTTAGACTAGACACACAGGTAAGGAACCATTTTGATACCCTTGACAGTGTCGAAATATACGTTTTTGCGACATAAACTGCTGTATTTACGTTAACTTAGAAGTTTGATTTTTTCACAGCTTCAAGGGACCGCAGACATGAGTATATGGTTTTAATTTCAACTCGATACCTGGGGCTTTTCCGAGATAAAAGGTCTTGACAGACAGACAACAAAGTAATCGTATAAGGTTCCGTTTTTTCCTTTTAAGGTACGGAACCCTAAAAGAATCGCGCACGAGGGTTCCGTATCATCATATGTTATTAAAATAAATTCCTAATGAAAAAACTCAATAACACCCGACCCGGGTATCGAACCCAGGTATAGCTAGGTGAAGGTCTCGTGTGTCTTGGGGCCATGGTAGGGCCACAAAATGGTTGTCACCCGCGGCAAGTGTTGGCTCCTCATGGGCTCCTGTCATGGTACTTGTTATAATGCCGAATGATGACACTAGTCTTTCGCTAGTGTTTTACCCGACTTCGGCAAAGCCGAAAGGAAGGATTATGTTAGTAGTCTATGTATTGTACATATTAGCATTTTTACGTATATTCCACCGTAGCGCCTGAACTACTTACTCATTTGATTTTGATGAATGCTGTGTCAATCGATTCGTTATTATGGTCCCCGTGCCATAAGCAACATGTAATACAAACTCAATATGACGTAAATATTATCCAAACAAGTGGGAGTCTGAATTTTTTTTTCTTTAATAACATTAATACCTATCACTAAGAACGGATCAAACAAAATGTTTGTTGAATGTTCCCAAACTAAGGAAATGGTTAGGTACACACGGCTACACATCAAGTTATATATAACCAGTATAAGTTGAATTTTGACTGTAAGAAAAACCTATACAATGCGGGGTCAGCTAAAACTGGAAAAGTATAGCTTGATGTGTAGCCGTGTGTACCTAATGATACCTATCCCCAAAATAATTGAAATAAAATATAAAGTTAAGAACTAAAACCCAACTACGGAATCCCACGTAATCTGTACGATTAAAGCCTTCATAACGACGTGTGACTCCTTGCTAAAACCTTTTTAACTGGCTTTTTTGCCGTAGTTGGGTTTGAGTTTTTAATTTTCTTTTTGCGAATAAAGGTGATACTGTTCAAAGGCAATCACGCTCTGACAAAGTATCTGCTTTCGTAACATTTCAAATAACTGAACAAGTGGAAACTGTACAAGGCTACGTAATTTTTGTTGTCAAACAAAATTGGTTTGTTTTCATAGCTTCCAAGTGTACTTGGAAACAAAGAACAGTTTTGGGTTTGTTCTGAGCCAAAATTCACAGCACAGCCACCTAAATAAATGATAATTATAGTTATTTCTATAATTTAATAAGAAAAACACTTTTAGACATCCAAATTAAATTATGATTTAAAACAAGATGAGGTCGATGTTTCTTATCCGACTACTCTGAGTAGAAAGACCCAAACGAACTCAGAGGGCCTCTTTTAAAGTCCGGACATACAGATGACGAGGACGCATCGCAGGCGATTAGCGCGAAATAATTTCTAGAAGTATGTTCTCAAGGGTACGGCCATGTTGCGAAGAGTAAATGCATCGATCATGACCATGATTCATAGCTATAACTAATAGGTTCAATCATTCATTCGTCATGACGAGGATACTTAACATACTAATATTATAAATGCGAAAGTAACTCAGTGTGTCTGTTACCTTTCGACGCCTAAATAGTGAACCGATTTATAGACAGAGAGTAGCCACTAGCCTGGGACCTGGAACAGGACATCTAGGCTACTTTTCACCCTGAATATTTCTATTTAAAAACGATGAAATATGTTCAAAATACACGAGTCGTATATGTCTAAGTTTTCATCGTCGTTTTTGAAGAAGTTTTAATAAAACACATTTTTAGGGTTCCGTAATCAACAAGGAACAAGGAATAGTTTCGCCATGTCCGTCTGTCCGTCCGCAGCTTAGCTCAGAATGGGGATGTTTTTTTTTTCTCGTCTACCCCATGGTGTGGGATATCGTTGGATAGGTCTTTCAAAAATATTGCGGGTTTGTAAAAACAATTATTCGATTCAAGGATCCGTTTATGAAATATTAAGCTTTGCTAATTTTTGTTAGTCAAGTGCCCCCCCCCTGCCAGCTAAATGGTTGTTTTTGGATATGTGAAAAAAATCACGGTAGTAGTACCTATATATAACAAAGTTATAAGGAAAACTATCACAGCTAAGTAGGCTTTACTAGTTTACGAGTAATAGTCGACCAACTTACATTTGCAATTGGAATGTATGAGAGAACATAATTTGCAACTAAAATGTTAGTTTATTCTTGGGATAAATTCTTTCCAACTACGGAACCCTTCATTGTGCGTGGTCCGACACGCCCTTGGCCGGTTTTTTTAATCAGATTTATCCATATTACTATATTCACTCTCCATCGAACTGTCTGCGCTACAATCATATCCTACATTAATTACACATAATATACAATGCGGCGCATCGTCAATAATTACGTCACGCTGCATTTGAGGGAGGCGGAGTGTTTCAAAGGCCCACAAGCTCAGATAACCTCGCCTTTACTCACTACACAGTCACATAATATCCTTGTGGCTTTGTGCAGATAACACACAGCACGCATGTGTCGCTCGTGTGACGGTGTGACAAAGGCATCTTATTACGGTATGGTGGTCCACGGATAATTGCTTTGATCCGCAACGCGCAGTCACGGTACGAGGGGGAACTATGTGGGGGGTAATAATATTAGGTCTCATAATAACATAGGGTGTAAAAAGAACTTATTTATAGTATGTACTTTTGTAAAACCTACATGATTGATTTTCCGTATTGTTTAGATTGAACGGTGATCTTTCTAAGAGAACTTTGGATGTTCGAAAATTTTAGCACTTCGGATAAGTTAGGTTTGTTTTGACTATTAAGTATATTCATACAGTACTAGAAGTTACTTTGTCGACTTATGCAAGAAATTATAAGAATAAAGAGTACCTAACTAAGAAGCAATAGCAAGCGACGCGAGCTTGAAGATTTTTAGCACCCCGGGAGAGATTAGATTTCTTTTGACAATCTAATATAGAAATAGTAGTTGCTTTGTCGACTTTTGCAGAACAGCTGAAGAAATAACACAAACTATGGCAGCGAGCTCGGACATTTTTAGCATCACGCGTCGGGGATATCAGATTTTTTTTTCTTTCCTACAAATGCTGTAGGTACCATGATATGAGCACGGACACGGTTCTTTAAGCATCCCAAAGCGCAGGGCCTGTAGCATTTGCCATCCTGGCCTAGCCGCCTGCCGTCAGATAGGCAAGCTGCTTGGTCTGCTGGTAGCTTTGCAGCCCCTAGGCTGGCTGGGGCCTTGTGGGCTTAGGCGTGAATCCGGGGCTGTCTGTACATCAAACTTAGTAACTTTGTGCAAAAATAATTGCTGGGAACCGAGTTTAAGTGAAACGAATACTTAATAACGGGAACAATAAGTGACTCGGCTTCCTTCAGGGTATTTTACATCGGTTTTATATTTAAACTTCAATTTTATTTTTCATTGTTCCTGGAACGTGAAAGGAGGCTATATTTGAAAATAGTTGTTGGCGGCATTTCTCGAAGTTCATTGAGTCTAAAGTAGGTTAAATTATTTGAGTTTTGATAGTTTTCCGTTTGTTTTTTATTATTTTATTATGAAAAACTTATTTCTTAATGGTAGTTTCATTGATAGACATATAAGTATGTACCATACATATTTGTTACGGTCGCGAATCATATTTTAATCAACGTACAACTTAATATTGACCAGCAAATTGCAAAAAACGTAAGAATTTCGCGGGCTACCTTAGCGCTTCCCATTAAGTAGTACAGTATAGAGTAGCTCGCTGTAAGTGAGGCAGTGCGAAGGTGCGCAGGTTACAATTCATTATGAAACGAGGCCTCAATGCGGTGCACAAACACTTTCCGAATGTGCAACTTCAAGCGGACACGTCGACTGTATAATCCAAGTGTTACTACGTGAGATTAAAATTGCTAAATACGATATAGGTTTAAATTCTGAAAGAGCACGGTAAAGATGCTGTTGTAATGTACCTACTTGTATTGTGCCGTCGTTGTATCATTGGCTGGATGTTTAACATAATCAGCCTATATTGTTCCCACTGCTGGGACACAGGCCTCCTCTCTGTGAGAGGGAGTGGGCCCAGTAGGTTGGATGTTTAATCTTAAGAAAAATAGAACATTGTAAAATATTAATTGGACTGGTTCGTCAATATTATGCTGAAGTTAGTATGACGAGAAATCAATTTGTCTGTGAGCCGCCTGACAACGCTCTACCAGCGGCTGCTCAGGCAGGTGGTCTGTCTAGGCGAGAGGGTGCAAAGGTGGGGCGAGGGTGAACGCTATTTATATGATCAGGTGAAAATCCGGACTTACTCGTAATTACATGAAATTATCGAAATGTGAGTAGGTATACCTATAGGTCTACACCTCTGCCCAAACCATCGGGAAAAATGCGTGATGTTTTTTTAGGGTTCCGTAACTCAAAAGGAAAAACGGAACCCTTATAGGATCACTCGTGTGTCTGTCCGTCCGTCTGTCACAGCCAATTTGCTTCGAATCTAATGGACCGATTAAGTTGAAATTTGGTACACATATGAATCTCTGTGACCCAAACACAGACGTGTAACGTAAATAGATGAATTTTGAATATGGGGGTCATTTTTGGGGGTCCAAAAGAATTAAAAAAAAAAGTTTCGCAATCAGTACTGTGTGACATATTAAATAAAAGGGTTTACTGCGAGGATCTCAAATATATTTTTTCATAATTTTAAAGTAAATTGTATTAAGTTTATTTAAGAAAATAGACGAAAATTGACCATCTTATCTCCGAAACTACTTACTAAACCTAAAATTTAAAATAAAAATAAAGAAAAAAATTATACCAATAGATTACAGGAAAACCTATAAGAACTCTGTGGTTATAAAACAACATGGTAAATCTCTCAATATTGTGCGTACAAACTTATATTTTTAGTTGGAATGTATGGGAGAACATGTCTTTCAACTACAATGTTAAGTTTGTTCTTGGGATAAATTCATTCCAACTACGGAACCCTTCATTGTTTTTTTTAGTTTTTCCTTCCCTGCCTCACTGCTGAGCAAAGGCCTCCATTCCCTCTCCTTCCAGGCATCCTTTTCTAAAGTCACCTCGATCCAACCCTTGTGGTACGCGTCTAGATCGTCTCACCACCACCTCCTGGGCCGGCCTTGCGGTGCCGTCCATCCTCAGGCACCAACCGTGTCGAAACTGCTCCCCAGCGGTCACTGTGCATGAGGCTAACGTGACCCGCCCAATCCCATTTCATCTTGGCAGCCTTTTTGCCTACGTCTAGGATCGCTAATTCGCTATGTTGTGTTAATTATAGGGAGGTTTAGTAATAGTCGAAATCCAGAAAACGGCATCACAATCTTACCGCTAAACAAACATTGTAACAGTTTTTTTTTTGCTGTAACTTTGTGAAAAGTTACGACTTTTCCCCAAACAGTCCAACGCCCAACGTTACGTCATCACTTGCCGCTACTAAGGATAGGAAAAATATCGTATAAACCATTTATTAGAATATCCACTTAATTTGGGTAATCGATTAATCCGAAAAGACGAGTTGGTAATAAAAGCTGTTCGAGCGCGATCTTATATTCCTAATAAGAGCATGGCAGTGACGACTGAAGATGCTTCCTTGCTGCGCCTCTAAGTTCCATAAGCACGATCAGTCCTGTATCGAACACCCTAGAAATAACAGTCCCTCTCATTTTGAAAATCCAAAAATATTCATTGCGTCGAGAAGACAATTTTTTAGACATTTAAATGGCTCGTATGTTACTTTTAGGGTTCCGTACCTCAAAAGGAAAAACGGAACTCTTATAGGATCACTCGTGTGTCTGTCTGTCCGTCCGTCTGTCACAGCCAATTTACTCCGAATTTAACGGACCGATTTAGTTGAAATTTGGTACACTTATGAATCTCTGTGACTCAAATACAGACGTGTAACGTAAATAAATGAATTTTGAATATGTACATTTGTGCTTAAAGTATTAAATAAATAAATAAGATAAATAAATATGGGGGTCATTTTTGAAGGGCAAATGGAAAATTTAAAAAAAGTTTCGCCGTGTGACATATCAAACGGCTACTGCGTGAGGATCTCAAATATTTTTTTTTCATAATTTTAAAGTAAATTGTATTATAGTTATTTCAGAAAATAGACGAAAATTAACCATTCCCCACCCCCTTATCTCCGAAACTACTGAGACTAAAATTTAAAAAAAAAAATATAGAAAATAGTTCTATACCTATAGATTACAAAAAAACCTGTAAGAAGTCTGTGGTCTTAAAACAACATGGTAAATCTCTCATTTATTGTGCGTACAAACTTACATTTTCAGTTGGAATGTTTGGGAGAACAAGTTTTTCAACTACAATGTTAAGTTTGTTCTTGGCATAAATTCATTTCAACTACGGAACCCTTCATTGTGCGTGGTCCGACACGCACTTAGCCAGTTTTTTTCGAAATGATGTTACGGAATTAGAGTGCAGACCAGTCCCGCAGAGCCCTTTATTTGAGATTAATCTTGTTAGAGGATCCGTAGCGTACGAGTATGTAGCCCCCAGCTACGAGCGCTACGCCGTTAGGGTCTGCCCGACTAGTCGTAGCACTCGTAGTTAGCATGGGCTACGAACGACCCCTCCCGATTCGGAAAATTACGTTATCCTCGCACAACGTCACGCTTAGCATTCCTTTAGTTTAGTACACACTGTTAGTATCTAGTTTTTACATTCCTCTAGGCTAGTCATCCTCATGTGTGAAAACTAACATTGGACGTATTTCATTATTAGCAGTAAACATTTATAATTTAATGAAGTTCACGAATTTCGCGACTAAACAACAAAAAAGAAATTATTCGATAGGTACTCTCGAATAAATCGAGTAATGAGTGCTGTAAGCCCTAGTGGCGAGGGGAGAATTGCGTAACAAATGTAATAATTGTTAAAACGTTTTTACTTATAATAACGAGTTTATACTTGTTGTATTTTCGTACTCTGTCATGAATAATCAGTCCCACCAAAAACATTTCATGTAAAGTTGGTTGCCAGGACTTACAAAACAAAACGCTTTCACTGTTCAAAAGTTATCAGATCTAATGTAGAGGCAAACCCTTAACTCTGCAGACCTTACATGATAGTCAACTGCGCGGCTGGACCGATGCAGACCGTACATGTTGGTCAACTGCGCGCCTGGACCGATGCAGATGTTGGTCAACTGTGCGGCTGGACCGATGCAGATGTTGGTCAACTGCGCGGCTGGACCGATGCAGATGTTGGTCAACTGCGCGCCTGGACCGATGCAGATGTTGGTCAACTGCGCGCCTGGACCGATGCAGATGTTGGTCAACTGCGCGCCTGGACCGATGCAGATGTTGGTCAACTGTGCGGCTGGACCGATGCGTGCCTTTTAGTTGTACGTCTGTCAGTAACATCTACTGTAGGCACTTAGATTGCAATACCTTTGTGCATGTATCGCTGCCTGGTTTAAATATTGGGTAGCCTTTATCTGTTGATAAAAGGAGCTGTAAATTGCTTAAAGTCGAAGAATAGATAGGATATACAGTGCATTTTCCTATATTTGATTACTTAGCCAGGCATACTATGGCTAGACAGGAAGAATACTGAGATGACTGCTAGGTATGGTAGGTAGGTATTTGAGTATGGATGACGTTCTGCACAGGCCCCAATGAATAAGGGAGGATGATGATAACTTAGCGGAGGCGCTTATGATAACTTAGCGGAGGCGCTTATGATAACTTAGCGGAGGCGCTTATGATAACTTAGCGGAGGCGCTTATGCTTCTAAGGAGTGAAATGTATTTGTAAAGAGTTCTTATATTGAAACCTACATCATTACATGGTGATGATTTTATTTTGGAGAAATATAGTTGACGAGAATATTGTACTTACAGCACACGTGTACTTGTACGTGTACTATTTGTGTGGGGTACTGGGTTCGATTCACGCGTCGGGCAGCGTTACTTTGTGTTACTATGTGCCCGGTTCACGGCAAACTTTTAATTTAGCTGAGTTTGCCCACATTCACTCTTTGTAATCGACTTCAAAAAAGGAGGAGGTTGTCAATTCGGTTGATTTTTTTTGAACTTCGTTATTTATAAGCCGATTTGCAAAATTCTTTTTTAATTTCAAAGGATATACTTTCAGATTGGTCCCATAGAAATTTCATCAAAATCGGTTTAGGAGTTTGGTTTTTAAACGAAAATAAAATTACTGGTAAAAATTCAAGAAATCGAAATTGTTTTTGTATGTATGTTACGCGATATCTCCGGAAATTGTAAATCGATTTCAAAAATTATATTTTTAAAGGATAGGGTCTGCCTCAGGAGTGGTCTCATATATTTTTTTATTAACTTTGCTTGAGTAGATTTTGAGTTAGCTTCAATAATACGTATTTTAGCCACTTAGTTTATATTGATGTTATAATAACTTTCTGTCACTGCTATTTACATAGCAAGTAGTACCTATTATACGAATTTATGTGCAGTAGTTACAACTTAAAAGTGAAATAAAAACGTTTTTACAAAAAAAAAAAAACAATCGACTTCAAAAAAAGACACTGCGAAGTGAAAAACGAATTTGGAAGACGGTGGCAAATAACGAAATTGCGAACGCAACGACACCGACTTCCGAAATTAAAGTTATTTTTCACTTTGGAAGTCAGTTGTTTTTTTTTTTCTGTAAAAAAGTTTTAAATTAAAAGTGAGAGGCGCATAATACCATTGCGTGTGGGTGCTGTAATGGTATTATGCACTCTCCGTCTGTCTAGCCGCTCGGGGATTACCTACTGACGTACTGTGGTGATATGTGACTATTTTAACAAGATAGTCACATCCTAGTAAAATGCTTTACGTAACAGAATAACTCGAATGTTGCAGAGCTTGCAGCGTTCAAGACGAAGCACAACCTTTGCCTTTCAACTTCAACGCTATTTATATCAAAACAAACAGTATTTAATAGGATAAACTACACAGTTTTGTTCAAGGTTCAAATGAAGTTCTGATTGCTACGACCATGACAATGCTTTGTGGAGCGAGGGCTTGCAAAGTTGAGTGGTTGAGTGAAAGGTCGAGCAGCTTGCTCAACCAACTTGAGGACTTGTGTCGCTCAGCTCGGTTTCTTTATCCGAGGTGCAGCAGGGGGCGGGCGCGCGGTAGGCGGCGACGCGGCACGCCCACTCGCCCCACTTCTTAGTAATAGTTAAAGCGAACGTAAATTAAACAATCGAATGTATTTGGAATTTTCCACTCTCTGGAATTTTCGGATGAAAGTAACCTACATAACATGCGCATTGGAAAGGTCATGTAATAACTGGCTTCATTTGTTTCGGATGAAAGGTTGATTGGTAGGTAAGAGTAATCTCAATCAGATGTTTAATGAGATCAGCTCCATCAATCAACAATCCACTCAGCCTATCGCAGTCCACTGCTGGGCATATGCTTCTCCCAGGCTGCGCCACAACACCCTGTCCTCCGACTTCAGCATCCAGTCTGTCCCAGACACTTTCTTTAGGTCGTCGGTCCATATAGCTGTGAAGCACCCCACACTACGCTTGCCGATACGCGGTCTCCACTCCAGGACTCGTCGGCTCCACCAGCCATCGGCCAGCCAGCCCACTGCCACTTCAGCTTGCTTAGCCACCAAAACACATACACATGACACGACATCGCACCGTGAGACGACGCGCGACGTCGCAAAGTGCCATGATGCTATGTCATACGTACAAGACACGACATCGCACCGTGAGACGACGCGCGACGTCGCAAAGTGCCATGATGCTATGTCATACACAAGACACGACATCGCACCGTGAGACGACGCGCGACGTCGCAAAGTGCCATGATGCTATGTCATACACAACACACGACATCGTATCGTGAGACGACGCGCGACGTCGCAAAGTGCCATGATGCTATGTCATACACAACACACGACATCGTATCGTGAGACGACGCGCGACGTCGCAGTGCCATGATACGATGTCATATCGTATGTACGTGTTTTGGCCCTGACTCTGCAAGCTATGTCGGTGACTCTGATTCTTTTCAGGATAATTTCATTTCTTAATTTATCCTCCAAATGAACCCCCAGCCCCGAGCATAGCTCGCTCCATAGCGCGCTTATGTGTAATGTGCGGACTCACACAGGGGTCCATAGTGATGCCAGTCACCCTCGCACAGGGGTCCATAGTGATGCCAGTCACCCTCGCACAGGGGTCCATAGTGAAAGCCAGTAACCCTCACACAGGTAGAATGTTTCCACCTTTATGTCACAACCACAAAGACGCTATATACCTAAGTTTGAAGTACGAAAAATGACGTGTACGTATTTAGATAGTAGTGCTGACTACGAAACCTGCACTGTGTAGTCTGAGGCGTGCTGAGCACGTCGGTGCTCCATGGACCAATTGAAATTTGACCAATTGGTCTATGGGGAAAATCACATGTTTCCGTCGTCCAAATACCAACTGGGCTATGGAGAACACTGAACTTAAACCAAAACTATGTTCCATTATACTCGTAACATTATAACCCTGAGTTCACACCAGTTTCCTATACTTTCACGGCCGGGCGATGTGACGCCGTGTCGACCCGCACCGTTACACGCACTTGGCCTGTTTATAACAAAAGATGAACA
This sequence comes from Hydraecia micacea, assembly GCA_914767645.1. Classification (NCBI taxonomy): domain Eukaryota; kingdom Metazoa; phylum Arthropoda; class Insecta; order Lepidoptera; family Noctuidae; genus Hydraecia; species Hydraecia micacea. Next base: position 624,062 of record OU611774.1, read on the forward strand.
GATCGAAGATATTGTTGTGCCAAGTCACATATTAGTAAAACCTAACGAACTTAGTTTTTTCCGTAGTTTGCGCTGAACACGACTTCGCTATAATGACCTTCGGCTTTTATATTTAATTTCTAGTTTTCCTGTTATCGAAATAAATAATGATAATATTAACACCTCGGTTATCCTAGATCATGTAAGTATAATATGCGGGAGAACTAGGTTGAGGCGCACGACTGTGACCACAAACTGACGATGTCTTGTGCCTCAAATAAAGCATTATTGATTGTAAATCCAAGCTTTTTTAAATCCTTTATTATAAAATCGTCTGAGTAACATCTAATAACAACAGAGCGCATTGCTATTTAATATGTAAAAAGCCTAACAACACCTGGACACATCGGACACCGTCTAATTTGACCGGACACTCATCTAAAAAGTCTAACTATGTCCGATTGTATCCGGACGCCTCACGCCTAGCAACTTGTTGTACAGTCGCCGCACCTCAGCGGTTGACAGTTCAATGTTCGTAGTGCCGAGTTGCAATAGAATAAGCTAGCTTATGCCAGTTGCGTTACACTGGCGTGCGCCCTACCGTACTGTGCAAGAATGATTGTCATGTCTTCAACTGTAGATCAGATGACGAATCCTCGTAGTATGTGTTTTACAAATGCGAGCATTTCCTAATGACGTGGACAGACTGGACTGTAATCTTCAGTGTAGTACATAAGTATTGGATCAATACAAAAAAACTTATGATTCAAGGTTAATTTTCCTTAGTTCCTATGTAGTTTCTAGGAATTCGGTGGTAAGAGCCTGAGACAACATGTTTTGAACCTAGCATCCTACTCGTTCTGTTAGATAAATGAAAGGTCTTGTATGAGAGTTCGCCAATCAACACATTACTTACTGATTGACATTTCAATAATTCAATAAATAAATTATGGAAGTCTAGAATGCAGTAATGAAATCAACTGCTAATCTTATTAAAAATAATTAAATTACAGAACGTTCGCGGCCCGTAGGTGGATGGTCCTTGAGCGAACATTTCCGATGTATCGAACATTGCTTGTAATATGTATTTTAACGAATGAAACTGCTAGAGTCCGACCAAAAACAGGGTGAATTATGATATCATAATTCAGGTGACAAAAGACCCTTTACATAAATACATCACAGACTAACATAAATTAAGTATAAACCACAAAAACATAATTATTATCACACCACACTTGAGTTTGGCCATGCTTCCCTGTAACATCTACACGCAAATCCCGCCGGGCAAAGTTCTGGGCTAGGGACGACAGCCTTTTGTAGGGCTCGATCTCAGAATACCAGATTCGCCTCTAGAATGTAGTACTGTTCGACTTCATCCGCGACAGCTTCAGCAACGTCCTTCCACGGTACTGATATGGCCTTGGATCCTTCTCTCTCGATGTATGTGGTCCAACAAATATACAGAAGGACGGTGAGCACTGCAGCTCAAAAATCCTCGCTTGCAGGAGTGATACCGTGTTTATTATTGTTGCGACGCGATCGACCTTTCTTGCCCTTAACCAGAGTAATGCCTTCCGCTTCTGCATCTCAAGTGTCTCATCCATCGACCCCGCACAAGCAGTGGATAGTTGACAACTTTGACGGAGGCCTGAAGCGTCTTCGTATGTTTTGTTTTTTGTAGCGATCGCAGCAGCGTCTTAGATGTTTATGAACTCGTAACACATCTTGTTAAAAAATATATTTTTTTCTTCCGCAATTGACACAACAACTGTTTGACGTTCGTACGCCGGTCGACATGACGTCATGTACGTGTGGACTGGTCCCGACCACTCTTTGCATGTCCCATGTAAACTAAGGCATTTCGCGTCTTTCCTGCGAGAAATGCTCGAATCGACATGGCGAGAATAGGTCGGCATGATTTTTTCGAGGGAAAAGTGCGAATCGAACGACAATAACGAATGCGAGATGCGCGAGAATTCCCTTCCTGAAATGGTTTTTTTAGGACAGAGCCTCACAGATTGAGTGGATCTGTCCAATCAGTGCACGCAGTTGTCAGTTATCATCGTGCAGCTCTCTATTTACGGATTGGCCTGGATAGGTCGTATCCCATTCTGTGAAAGCCTCTATCAAGGCTTTATTCGGGAATTCTATTATCTAATCTCACAGTGATGGCTAGTGGTGATACTAACGAACGGACCGTCACTGAAATAGGACTTGTCGTTGCTAACAATGTTTTCAGCGAACTACCGGTGACCAATGTTCCCGTACAGCTGTGCAAAGATACTTAGCGTAAATAATAATCAGCCTATAATTTTCCCACTGCTGGGACTAGCCTCCACTCGGGGAGAGGGAGTGGGCATAATCCACTACGCTTTTTAAGAATGATGTATCCGGTTATCCATTTACGTTTAAGAAACAACTAATAAGATGGGGTTTAGTAAATTGACATTAAACCCGCAGTGGGCGATCCCTTGTATGAGGGCACTAAAAATATCAAAAATCGGATCAAATGGCGAGGAATCGAATCACATCAGCCCCTCGGCAAGAAACTACATGAGAACCACGACTGCTCTGACAAGAGTGCTACGACGAAGAAGCAGAAGAAACTAAATAAACAAATATATAGTTAAGATAAAATACCATAATATAATACGCCACTTGATAACGCTAGTAAAATCTGCTAAATCATACTGTACTTACCTACAAAAAATATCATCACCCGTCTTAATATGAAATCACTTCGTAAAAAATTCGGCTTCGTCACAACTCTCACCGATCCAGACTTTACACGATTCAAAAAGTCCCATCTCTACACGAAACGATAAAAACGTACAGTCAGAATGAAACACATTTAGACGAATTAAAAATACTTTAATCACCTGGCTTGATTGGAAGATATTTTAAAATTATGTTTCATTTCGAAATGGAAACTAAATAAATATGATAAGGAGGTTCGTGAGATCACTCAACACTGAATATATCATTCTACAATGTGAATTTATGTGGTAGGTTTACAAAGACATGATCGTTGTGGAAAAATGGCTTTAATGTGACCTTTCCATCTGGTATCGCTAAGCATGATTCACTAAAAATATGCTCATTGTGTGAGCAGCTGAAAATTGTAAGTAGCCGGCATTACTGTCACCGTAGCGACAATGTCGTCCGCTGGGAGACATTGTCATTTCTCTGCCAGTCTCGTAGCATTATTCCGGGCCGCGTTGCTACGCGCGTAGCCAGGTCTACGAGATGCTCCTGGCTAGTTTTTATTTAAGAAACTTTAAAAAAAGTTGAAGCCCATTGCTGTCGTGAGAGCTCTATTGTTGTGTTGTATACTTACTGTACCTTAATATTGTTATTTAAAAATGTTTTATGCAAAGCCGGAGAATCGGAAGGGTAATATTTCTTTGTATTAATTATTACATGTAAATACACACATTAAACGTCTCAAGATATAGCATATAATTGAACTCGGTCATAGATTCTGAACCGGGGATACGAGTGAGATGATTCTTAACCGGTTGCATGCCGTAATTACAGAAACAATTAAAAGTCATTGTATCTCGCGTGGAGCCACCTTTTAATTAGAGTTAATGAAGAATCACCTAATGATGTGTGTAAGACATACCATCTGATTATGGTTATAATAACCGATCACAGAGAGGCTTGTGGCCAAGTAATAATAGTCGCACGGATCGATCGATTGATCAGGTCAAGCTACGCTTGCCGCGGTTGGTCCGTGGATAGGGTACCATCTTTACATACCAAGACCCCTCCATGACTCGGAAAGCACGTTAAACCGTAGGACCCGGCTGTTGCGTTTGTAAAACAGTAAAAGACAAAACAGTAACTTTTAATGATTGAACATACTATTTACTGAAAAACAACAAAATAAAAGGAAAACCACCATTACTGTAATAGTGTAATGTAAGTAAATTTCAATGGTTTGAACGATATCACCAAATGAATAAAACAGTTAATTTTGTGACCTTTTAGCTATTTAAAACGTTAAAGTTTACTGTCCTGCCGGTAATAAATATTTTGCCTCAAGCTTGTATGAAATGCCGCAAGTCGTAAACGCTCTTAAGCAGTTCAGATCAATGTTTTTTCATTTTTATTTACTGCTTATTTCTTTCAGTGTATTAATATTATAAATGCGAGTAACTCTGTCTGCTTGTTACCATTTCAAACCTTAACCGATCATTATGAAATTTGACAGACAGGTACAGGACAGGTCCTGGGACCAGGACAAGGAAACAGGCTACTTGTTATAAGACGAGTCCACGGGCAACAGCTAGTTGCTTGTATCGAACCGTATCACTAACTATGTACGCTTGCACGTCGAGTCGATAAAGAGTCCTGTATCATTTTGTTGCTTCAACTCTTTAGAGTGATACAACTCTGTGAATCCCCATCCCCTGACTTTATACTGACGATGAGAACCCTCACTCCTGATGAAAGACACAACGAAACAGTCTAGTATTTATACATACATATGCAGAATAGGTGGTAGATGTGTTAGACGGTGCATTTCGTCCTGGGATTTGGGTCAGCAGTGAGTGATGCGCTGTATCAGTGCACAAGTCGACAACCTAACGAAGTAATTGAGATTGGCAGCTCGCGTGTACCGATTTAAATCATTTTTGATCTACACTTTCAGACACTTTATCATCATCATTACTTCATCACACATGAATTTTCAAACTTTATGCAAAGGAAAGCGAAAATTCAAAGAGGTTACAAGCATGCACTATCGTTGTGCATCTTGTAATAATGTTCTGTTCTTTTTCGCATGTCAGGACTTACTATAGAAGAACACGTCATACCTTACTGTACAAGAACACTTCACGCCATACTTAGTGAAAAGTATAGAAAGTAAGAAGTTAAACTATGCGGTTATATTTCATAAACAAAGTCCTGACTCACTCACCTACGACTGCCTTATCAATGCCCAACTCAAACTCAGAACCGCGGGTCCCTTTCTCGCGTGGATCGCTAGAAGTTAAAAGTTGAAATTCCGTACTAGGAATATAGGGCTGACGAAGACGATGGCAAAGTCTTCATCTTCCTTTCCCTCGTTCAATGTTCCTCGGGGTCGGCGCAACTCGTTTTTTCTCCCATTCTCCCCTGTCAGCCGTCAATCTATCATTCATATCTTTTTCTTTCATATCATCCCTCAAACCAAACCATATTTTCCTTGGTCTTCCAAATGTTGACGGATGTAGAGATCCGTCAACATTTATGTTCATGATATTCATCACTTCTTATCACATGCCCATGCTAAGACAAACGATTCCAATTAAACTTTTCAGTAATTGACCTCACTTTCAAACTTCCTCGAATATACTTACTGAACTCCACTGCGTGTTCTTTTTTCAAGTACTATTATAATAAATAGGTATTCAATACAGTATCTATCTATGACAATCACTAAAGAACTGCACGCAATCTAAGTATCTGAGCAATTGCGGAGGCGTCAGGACGACACGCAACTTACAAGGCGCAAACAGACATTTGAAGCATGATATTATATCTATAGAAATTCCTACAATAAGTAATATAGGACTCGTACAGAAACTTTTTAAAAGACAAAGCAAGCCTTGGAAAATCACTTTCAAACCAATTAGTGATTGTTTTAGTATAATGGTAGTTTATATAAAGGGAGAAAAGCGTGATCGTGATCGAACTCGCACCTCGTGTGAACTCATGTTCAAGTTCAATTTATCAGGCTTCTCTCTCCTCCTTACACGTGTAGGTATGTAGAAATACACGTGACCCATTTGAAATACAGTCCAATATTTAGGCTACTATTCTACTGTATATTTATGACAATTAAAAAAAAGTATAAAATTGAAAACAGTTTTTTTATACAACATTACAAAATTGACACATATTGAAGCATACATAAATAACATACATAATCAGCCTATAATGTTCCCACTGCTGGGACGCAGGCCTCCTCTCGGTGAGAGGCAGTGGGCCGTAAATCCACCACGCGGGCCTAGTGCGGGTTGGTAGGGGTGATGTCACATGTCTTCGAATTTTTGGTTCTAGGACATGCCGGTTTCCTCACGATGTTCTCCTTCACCGTTTTGAGAGCAGTGGTGATCAAATTATTTACACAGAGTAATGCACCTGTCTGGGTTCGAACCTACGACCTACAACTCGTAAGTCGCGGCCGTTGCCACTTGGCCATCATTGAAGCGCCAGTGATCAATTGGCAATTCTCAGTCTTGAATCTATCATGTAGACTTGAAAGACGCGGTCGTCGGCCTAATTTTCTAACAATGCAATTTGCTAGTGTCGGGCCGACCTATTTACAAATCAGAATAGAATGGCAGCCTATTATAGTGCAGTTATCGCGAAGTGTTTCGCTGGGCGCGATGCAAGTCGCAGGGATCGTGGCCGGCGGCGGCGAGCGGCGCGCTGTCGAGTGGACTATATGTTCCTACGTCCTCATAGATCATTGCGCTATGTTCACCACTAATCTAGCTCCCAGCACAATTATCATAACCCAAATAAAATAGCATTCAGGCTGCACCACACTGCGAACAACTAAGAAGTGCAAGCTAGACAGAACTTAAGGTGCAGCGGTTGTTTTTGATGCTTCATAGGAATGTTGTAACGATAAACAAAATGATCACGTCATCTTCGGAGATAATTAGCTCAGTGTTGGCGACACAACTAATTTCGTCTTTTAAAAAAAATAGAGCCCTTTTATTTGGTTATAGGTACCTCGTCAACGTAACGACACATCCACAAAGCACAGTTTGCATCAATTGCATTGCTGCAAGCTGATTATGACATGTCATTATGAATTATATCTGCTATTACATGTAAACTATTGGCCTGTGCTTCCCATTCCTAGCGGATTTCACCAATGCCAATAATGCCGAGTTTAATTGCTCATTATTCATACTTAATATTATAAACTCGAAAGTAACTCTGTATGTTATAATATACCTTTGCACGTCTAAACCACATAACGGATTTCGATAAAAATTTGACAAGGAGGTAGATGGCATCCTGGGGAAGGACATAGGCTACGTATTGTCCCGGTAGCACGTTCCCGTGGGATAATTTCCGACATCACACAATCAATATAAACAAAACGCTTGGTATGTTATAAGTATATGGCCCTAGCAGACTCTGTTATAAACTACGGACTTGGCAGCAATGGGAGAATTTGTCATACATACTTGACAGAACCTATAGTTTCAACTAAGAATATCAAAGTAATTAAGTCCTAAAAATATAAACAAGAAATTCAAATATCGTGACGACGATCTCTTCACATACTAATGTTATGAATGTTTTCGATAAACTTGAATTTTTTCTATACATTTTTTTGTTTAATTATTTTAATTTTGTTTTTTTTTTCTATTGTTGTCGCTAGTCATGTTGTGCGATTACACTTTGGGTAACCGACCGTTTCACTAGGATCACATTATTGTGATCCTAGTGATATACTGTGATTGTTACCTGTTGTAGATGTCTTGTGTTGTGAATAAATATTGAACTGTACCTATAAATTATACCTAATCATCATTAGCATTTTTGTAAAATTTAAATTAACGTCTCGCCACCACACAGATAAATCCTGAGAGGTTTTCGTTGTGTGGCTAAAACCAAAATTTAAAATGGGCTTAGTGTTTTGGAAATAAATAAATTACCAAAATAAAATAAATAACAGTGTACGAGTATAATACGGGCTGTCCACTTGATCATACTAGAACTAGTAACATTGTATACTTATATGGTAAAAATAAACAAATAGCTAATGACGCACGCGGAAATACTATGTTAGATCGTGTAAATAATATAGTATGCATGTGATAGGTACAATGCGAATAAGTAGGTACGCAGGGGCGGCCGACAGACTCACATTCATAATTATTATAACGTCAGTAGTAAGACACTTTAGTTATTACCATTGTATGCGGAACAAACTCTGGAGCAAAAGGCCAAAGACGGCAAACAAATAAAGATCATAAAAGAATATACGACATCTAGCTTTAAAAATTTGATTAACGTGTAAAAGTGTTTGTACAAATCTACTTACAGAAATAAAGTCATTTATCATAAGTTGATGCAGTAGTCAAATATGAGCCAGTTATTAGGCAAGGTTTATTGTTGAATTTTTTCAAAGCGACATCACAGTGACACCTTGTAACTAAAATTAATTAGCATCGTTAATGGAAAGTCCAATTAAAAGTTTGAATTCTTTCTTGATTAAATGTTAGTAAGATTTCGGTAGATTCTTTATTTGATCAGAGTTTCCTGCATTCGGTGCTTTAATTGATCAAAAACGACGAGGTGGTTGTGGGGAGGCTGGGGTGGCGGCACCGCGCGTGGGCGTGTTGCTCCGGTTGTCTACCGAAAACCTGGTGCGGATAACCGCTGCATTTACATTTATAGGAATGTAAAGCATGCAGCGATGGACACCAGCGCGGTTTAGATGCATGGCTGAATCTGATATGCTGCCGAATGCCTTGGAACTTTAGAGTAGGTACTTAGTCGACGAAAGAAAGATGTAGCGGGATATTTGTCTTGCTCTTTTGTTAATTAGTTGGATCTCAATCAGTTGACCGCAAACTATAGCTACAATAACAAAAGATTTATACAGTTTAGATATTATCCAAATCGTTTCTAGAATAAACTAGAGCACAATAGAGCCTGTCATTGTCTTTGGAGTTGAAAGTTAAAAAAATTAGCATAGATAAATTCAGCATTAAGGAAGATTGTTTAAATGAGATGTTTCAGTGTTCAATGAGCTCAATTGCGGTTTTTCAATACGCGGCCGGTGAGCGGTTGGTCGCCTGGAGGCATACGTTAGATACCTGCAACACGCACATGCGCACAAACGTGTAATGTAAACATGGAGATTGTGCACTACCGCCGCAATTAATCAGTTTTACACAAAACACGGGAACAATTCTACATTCAATCCATACAGCTTACTTTTGAAGAAACATTTTATACAAAAAGTGACTGCACATTGTGCGTAGTAGGTCATTCCACCTTGCCCCACCAGTGGGGCGGCTGGTGGGGCAAAGTGGAATAATCCCAAATTTCTTACATTGAAAGATGGTAATACAGTGCCCTCGGTGAGAACTCTGTGTAGCGTACTTACCAATAATGGTGATAAAACTAGAAAAATGACAAGTTATTTCCGCGGGAGTACGCTCGAGTTCCGACGCGATAGTACCGAAGTAGTAACAGGAAAATACAAGTCGCAGTGAATGAAAGGTCACCGCTTGAGGGGCGACTCTTTGAATAAACGTTCAACAATCCTACTAGGAGAACTACACAGTTCTCATTGCTGTAAAGTCAAAGGGTATTTTCTTATTTTTTAATATTTTGCGGCATTTGTAATAAGTGGTTTCGCACCGGTATTATAATGGTCGCTAGTGTAAGTATCTATATATATTATGTATAATTAGAACGCGGCATCCCACAACTTTGTGGCGCTATTGTTGATCTATTGCACTATGACGTAGTAGGAATGCCGGGGGTTTTTTGACTAACTCTACTGAACGCAATGCGGTGTTGTGTAGCTTGCTATACTTATCTCTTTTAAATAATTATGACTTAATTAAATCAGTGAGCGTAACCGACTTTTAGAAGCCGGTGTTAGGTACAAGGTGCCTTTGTAACGCAGTGTCAAGCTTTGGTTTTCTAAGAAAGCGACGAACGGTCACACAATCGGCTGTCCAAATACAGAGCGTTCTTAGACACCTTAATATAAAATACTGGTGAACACGACAGATTTTCACGACCAACGGCCGTCATGATGTGACGGAACCGCTCTTGTAGAAAACCGTTGCTTTAGTCCTTGCAAGGACTTGACACGGTCAATTAATAAATGCAGCGCATTCGCAACTACGTATGTAGTTGATGCCAACCGTGCCGGCGAATGGTGCCGCCACCCCAGCCACTTAGCCTCCCACCGTCACCCCTCCGTTTTTAATCTTAAATCAATTTGAGCTCTGAAATTGTTTTAGATATCGCTCGAGTTTTTATTTCTGTAAGTAGGTTTGCACAAACACTTTATCCCGTCTATAATAAATAATGTTTTTAAATAAAATGAGTCGGTGCTTCCCGTGCGACTATTGTGAGAAGAATACACAGCTCTTTATACAGCAAAATTAAAATACCTAGCTTATTTATAAAACAATGCCGGTAACAAACGTACTTAATACTAAGTATTAATAGATGTTTGACATTTATCAGTTTTCCTCTAGGTTTTTACTATAGGTAGGTATTTTGTTTGGTCGTCGACATATTGTTCGTATAGTTCACTGACACCTACTTCAGTTTTCTATAGATGCGCGTGGTGCCGTGATCATATCAATGTATTTTACATTATTTTACAACTTAGTTTAACCATTACGTTTGCCTCATTCTCCGAACAACCGCGAGGAGGTGCCTCCTGCAAAGCTAGATGGTTCACGGTCACTTCTCACACGACGGAACCTTTATCTTGTAAGATTGTTTTTCTATTTTACACAGATCTAGGTAATCCCTGCTTCAGAGAAAATATTCACAGACCTATATCGCAGTGTTTCCACAAATGCTTCGATTTAGCCTAATTGAGTTCCGAGTGCCCCGCGACGATCAAAAGTCGCCACTACGAAATCATTAAACTGAAACTCACAGCATATACAAAATTCAATTAAACCATTAGCATATTTCATCTCCAAAATGCTTGCATCACTAACTACAAACATTATTTATATTTTAGGGTTAGCAGCCCTAAAGACGTGATAATGACAATGTCAGTCAGCACGGCTGACTGACATTGTCATTTCTCATGGTCAATTATCATAGAGATAAGTGCCTATGTACATACTTGTACTTTATAATTAAGTTCATTAATACATTTGATGACGTATTTTTCTACATATAAAGACACTCCGCCTCGCGGACTTATACCAGTGGTTAGGTTTTTTTTTATTTCAACGTCATTCTGACATTTACAGATTTGGCATTTTTTCGAAACGTTTTGATATTGCATTGTCATGGTAATCAATATTTTTTGTCTCAATTTCATGGAGCTGCAGCTAAAATTACAATAAAATCTCAAAGTATTTAATAGAAACGGAATGTTTAGCCACATTTAAAATAGTTATATAAGGTGCTATAAAAATATCTGCCACGGCTTCAATGGGAGACAGTCTTCTGTATATAGATTACAATAGTAAAGATACATTATTGATCTTATGTCATACATTTTTTCATACAAAAAAATGTGCGTATAAATTTGAATTGATTTAGTTGCATGAACCCGTCCCATAGTAAATAGCTGTTGCCGTACCGTCATTTCATTTCGCAAAATGTGACGAAGCGACACATCGCGCGTAGTTTTTGAACCACGTTATGCAGAATAGAGTAAATGTTTATTTAATTACTTTATTTTCTCAAATTGATTTAACTATTCCGGCGCACAAAATTTCTTCACTACTGTAATCTATATACAAAATACTGTCTCCCATTGAAGCCGTGGCAGATATTTTTATAGCACCTTATATAGCATAGAAATGAATAAATAAAGGCTATGCTCGTTTTGTTTTTACTGAAACATTTTTCAATTTTTTACAAAAACAGGCGCCTGAAAAAATCATATTTAACTTTAATCGAGTAGCTTAATAAAAATAAGCTTTCTAATAAAGTACATCACATTAGTGTGTATATAATGCAGTTTGTAAAATATAGAAAATTTGTATATAAAGCAGTAAATTTTATATTTTGAGTATCCTCATATTTTAATTTTTTCGGAGCTTTTATTACTGCCCATGATGGAAATACTTTATTAGGGAGGTAAGTACTTACGTACGTATTTTCAAATCTTTCTTGGAATTATCCAGAAGAGTCCGACACGTAGGCGACAATGATTTTGTTATCATTTTTATGAACACAACCTGATTGTGCACACTTATTGCATAACACACTATCAATCACAATCTGAATCATTTTGAAGGATATTGCTAATCCATACTTCATATTATATTACATGTTCTAAAAATTTGTCTGCTCAACAACGTAAATAACGTAATTAATGTTGTTGATCCGTCAAAATTAAAGCCATTTAAAAAAAAAAAAACCAAAAACATTTATTCAAACTAGGCTGAGAATCAACACTTTTGAACGTAAAAATTACAAAAGACAGTTCCCCGAAACGCCCTCCCTCCACTCACACATTCGTACAGTTAGCGAGTTACGCAAACCCCTCCGAGCCCGTTACGTGGATACAGACTGGCTAAGTGACGATGATGCACTGTGACGCGGGGGGTGCGCTGCGTAGTATTAATCAGAGCCAATCTATGTCCAGGCAGATAACGTCTGGCCAACACTTCAGGTGCCATACGTCATAGATTATCTCGTCCTTGAGAAATATTGCAATATCGGGGATTCCGCATGCTATCATAACAGCGGAATTACAGCGCATTCACACACATGTACCTACGTACGATTAGTCATTTTCCGGATCGTGATTTATCGCACAATGAAAGGTTCCGTAGTTGGAATGAAAAACAGCAAAAAAAAAACAAGTTAGTTGTACGGGAGCCCTCCTTAAATATTTATGTTATTTTAATTATTTATTTTTAAAGTGAATATACAACTAAATATTCTGTGAATATTTCAAGCGTCTACCTGTTGCCGTTATTAATATCGAGCAAATAACGGCAAAAATATCACGTTTGTTTATGGGAGCCCCCCTTAAATATTTTTATTTTATTCTGTTTTTAGTGTCTGTTCTTACAGCGGCAACAGAAATACATCATCTGTGAAAATTTCAACTGTCTAGCTATCACGGTTCATGAGACAGACAGACGGACAATGGAGTCAGTAATAGAGTTTTCACTACTAATACTTCCGAATGTTGATGAAGTACCTATAGCTAAATCTAATCGTATTATATCCGAACACGAAGTTAATAACATGCCATATACTTAATAGTATACTAGTCGTCATCTCATGACGATGTTATTTGTGTGGAGTGCACTGGAAATGGTTTCGCGAAAATACGTAAAAAGATTTTCAAATATATTTACTAAGAGGTGGAGAAACTATTTGCAGCATATGAAAATTCATACTAATTAACATTATAAAGGCGAAAGTAACTCTGTCTGGCTGTGTCTTTTTACGCCAAAACCCCTGACCCGATCGTTGATGAAATTTGGCAGATAGGTAGCTTATGGGTCCTGGACAAGGACATAGGCTACTGTTTACCCTGGATATATGTATTAACAGATAACTAATAAACGTAGAAGAAATCACGGACAACAGTTATTTAGAACAAATAGTGTGATACCAAGTTGCCATTCACTAGACTTAAACTAAACTAAATTTTAAATTGAGTTGCAACAACAATAAATTCTATTCTAAGAATGGGTATCGTTCTAGTCTAGAATACAGCCATAAATGAGGCTGTGACGACTGACATAAGCCATAATAAATGATATCTCTAAGAATGAAGCGCTCAGTTGCTCCGTTTCTAAGCGCAACCCCCACTTTCGCATGTTTGTGTGGTATGGCCACTTTTAATAATTAAGTAAGATAAGTATTATAATGTATTTTTTAATTAAGTACCTATTTCAATAGATTGTTATTTAATTTCGTTGGTATGAGAAGCCTATCCATTGAAAGAAAGAAAGAAAGAAAGAAAAAACGTTTATTTGCGGTGAACATGACGCAAAAATAAGCATAAACACACAAATAACATGAAAAAGAAGGTAAGGGAAACAAGCGTCACATCCACGCAAAACGGCTATCGCTCAGCATTATGCTGCGACCCTATGCAAGACAGAGCCCCAGCGCTGGTTTTCAGCGACAGCCGGCGCTGATGTGATGACGTCGTCCGATGCAGCACACAATTATTGGAACACTGTGACGTAGTAGCGTACTTAAACATTGCGCATTGAATATATTTTTATCGTGATACAACCTTTACATTACAGTAAGTTAATAAGTACCTAAGTAATGAGAGAAAGAATAAAATTAAAATACTGGTAGTTAGCTGCATCCGGTTAGACCGGAAGCCGACTCCAACGTAGTTAGGGAGGGCTACGCAGATAGATTGATTGAAAGAAATAATAAAATATAGGTATCTGAAATAGGAAGGTTGTGTTATGGGTGACTATACAGGCTGTGACTAACTGTTTGCACGTCTAAGTTTGTGCGACGTTAGTTTATACACTTTGTTCAAGCGTACGATGATTGTTCTGCACATTTGTGATGATAGAAACCCGAGGATAAAGGAATAAACCGCCCATGTTGAGTGTGGAAAAATCAGTGATATATTTTACTAAATGATCACGCGTATGCAAACTTAACCTAGTTATTATTATTATGTCACGACATGTGCGGGTTCACCGTACAAAGTCCCTTACACCCTGTTGTACATACTAGATAATGACAAGCTATTATTAATAAATAATGCAAAAATAAATGCTTTTTCAGAACAACTAGGTAAATTACAATTAAAATATTCTCGCTTTAAGCTGTAGAGGCGCTAAAGAAAATCTTAGTGAAATGTCTATCATGTGTCAATATGCTGATAGTTTAATATTGTTATCTGTCTATTCTCATATGAATTTGCAGTCATAATAAACGTTACATCAAATAACACTATACACAAACTAAAATATAGCGTCGAAATTCATCCGCATCGCTGTCGACTGGTAATGTACCCTAGAGACTGGCGGCATTACCACGTTGTATCTTGGGTCACTGGAAGTGTCAACCAGCCGTTTCGAAATTTCATTAAAAAGACCATGAGCACTCGGACCCCACGGCAAGAGGGTTTCAACCTCAAACGTTACATAATTCAATTATAAAATATATATATAGGTACCTAGGTATACCTAATTGTATAAAGCAACTTCTTAGGTAGATAGGAAAATATGAATTATTCAGTGTGTCGATAAATACTCTATTTTTTCTTTAAGACCCATGTGACAGTTAAGTAAATAGTTTCAACCTTAATACAAGGTGGGCAAAAAATCGTGGATCAAACGAAACAGGGCGATAGTCGAGGTTACTCACAGTAAAAAAAAAAATTAAAAAAGTATAATCACTACAACAGTGCTTTTATGACAGTAGGTACCATGATTTATCAGTATTGACACTTTTTTCAATATCTTTTAAGGCTCACGAAAAATTATTTGTAACTTTAGAACGTTACTGTAAACACTCAAATTGTCATAACTTTTAAGATCAAGTTAGGGCTCTCGCACAAACATTTTTTACTACAAATAACCCCAACTATCGCCCTGTTTCGTTTGATCCACGATTTTTTGGCCATCCTGTATAAATTAGATTTACTGGAAGTTTTTGTCCAAAATGGTAAAGCAATTCGATGTAATGCAGACCCCCATCATAACAAATAATAATAATAATAATAATATTCCACAACTATCACACAACGCCATCTAGTCCCAAGCTAAGCAGAGCTTGTGTTATGGGTACTAGACAACTGATAAACATACTTATATATTTCTAAATACATACATATTATAGATAAATTACAACCAGACACAGAACAAATGATCGTGCTCATCACACAAACATTTGTCCTGGGTGGGAATCGAACCCACGACCTCCGGCATAGCAGTCAGGGTCACTAACCACTAGACCATCAGGCCTGTCAAATACCAAATAACAAATATAATGAAGGCCCCCATTATAACAAATGTAATACAGACCCCCATCATACCCCAAAACACTACTCAACACAAAAAAATATCTGAATTGGTTCATAGCGTTTCATATTAAGGCTGACTAATAAAAAATATGTATAGGTATTTTACTTTGATATCACATCTAGAAACAGAGAAAAACAAAAAGTTCCCAAGTTTAGAGAGACAAAAATCAAAGACCTTCTTAAAATAGCTAATTGAATATTTATCTTTTACATGATCTACCCTTTTAACCATATTGAAAAACAAGCATGGATCGCTTTTATTGACCTCACAAAAAATTCCTTGGTAACAACAAATCTGCCGATTTTCTCGAAAGAGCAAAAAAAAAGGGCTTACCCCAAATTAATTTAAATCAACACATAGAAAGACGTTATGTAGGGACCGCTCACTCACTCCTCACTCTTATATACCACTAGGCTACGAATAAGTTACTTATGTATGGTTAATTTGTTAATGCTCATACCAGTAATTTAATTTCCTACTGTGATATAATATCAATTAAGGTATTAAACATTAGCGCACGCTAGTAATGTTTTTTTGAATTAATGAATGTTTGCACCAAAACAACCTAAAAAAAGGAAAACTTATTTGAATTCCTTAAAAAGTTGAATAAATGTTTAAAAACTTTGGTGGAAACTTGTGATCGTTCGAAGAGTAGTTGTTCATTTTTGTCTAACGTCCCATACCCGCACAAAACGATGTAACTTTTAGTTATCACTATTCACTATGAAAATGAAACTATATTCTATTTCTAAGTAGTGACAGATTTCCACATAATTCTGAAGGACCTCGTGTAGGCCGCGGGGAGACGTGTAAAGGTGAGTACTCACTGGTGCAGCTCATAGTGTTGGTAGTGCTGCGCAGGCGGCTGCAGCTCGTGCAGCGGCAGGTAGAACTCGTGCACTCGCGCGAACTCGCGAGCCATGCCGCGGTGACGCGACACACGCGACCGTGCCGCGACGACGTCTCACTCAACTGGCGACACTTACACGTCTTACACCACGCTACACGCGCACAGCACGCATCTATCAACACCAGCGGAGCCAGAGGCTGTGCGAACACTCCGCGACGCGGCGATCAACAACTACCCTTAGCCTACGCATTCTGGGTTCCACACACACACACACACGACGATCACTGTCTACAACTACTTGTAGGAACCGAGTTTCAAACTACGGAAACCAATCAGGCGCAATTGGAAATAACTTGCCGATAAATTATTACCATTCAAAGAAGTGACTGAACAAAACCACACCAGCACAAATATAAATGGCACTTGAAAACTTTTTTGAAGATTCTGTAGAACCAAACTTGCGCTGCCCACTTCTAAGCCTGGCGTTACGCCCCTCCCCGCCCTAATACCTCCGAATTTATACTTAAACAATCAAAAAATATCTCTACAATTTAGGTTGCTAATCATCGATACCCTACCGACGACTACTTTACAACAATCAATTGATGATGCTTTTCATCGGGCGCTCAATGGGTCGCATGTGGCCTTCGCGAAATGTCGGCGGGAGCGACCGGGTCGCGTCCGTACACCGATGTAGTCGATGGAAAACAATAATCCGCGGCGTGCTGTACTGAAGCTCGACGTACTGTGTCGTGTGCGCCGTGCGCGGCTCGCGCCCGTCCTTCAGTTGCAGCTTAGGGTTGCGCTGATCCGATTACATCAGTCCAGCCGCGCTCTTACACCTACGACACTCGTTATAAACCCCTTTCATTTATTTATTTTCACTATTTGCTTCACCACAGCGCGCGTATGAAATCTTCATAACATTCCGAATACAAATCTACTAATTGGTACGTACTAAGTGTTACGGCGTTTCCAAGTAAAACAAGTATGCATAATATTAATACGTAAGCATTAAAATCAAAGATGGAGAGAAGACGCAAATGCTGTATCCTCTGGCACTACCTTACACGCACAAAGCACATTGATCAGCTCAATTGTTTCTAAAAATTACATTCAATTGAGTTAGAATGAGAGGCGCGCGCGATTCCACTTCCTACAAACTGGCTGGCAATATGCTGCACTCGAGCGCAATCACGAACGGCTAAAAGTGCATCGCGATGACGCAGCGTGCCCCTGAACCTGCCCGTCACTACCGCGGCCGCTGATACCCGCCGCCGCCGACACACTACGAGTGCAGCTAATCCACCGCTCGGCCGCAACAGAACCGTCACCGCTAGGCTAGCATCAAACAAGTAGTGGATAGGTAATGCGGAGACTTCGCGATCTCGAGACGTCAAATAGCTCGCTTACACGTGCCGCCGCTGCAGCTAGTAAACATAACGTAATATTATGCAACTGAACCAAATGCACTGAGTCTTGTAGGTACGTACGTAGGTACGGAGGAATTACTCAGATCGCGTGATGACATTGTTAACGACAACATATATAGTCTTGTGGAGCATGTTTACTCCAACAACAAGTTATTGAAGCGCTACAGAATGCCACTTGCACAGTTTATCTTCACGAACTGTCAGCGTGTTGCTGTGGGGTGCCAGCTGGCTGGGGATGCGTTCTCCGTATCCGACTTGCATTTGGGCATCACCTAACATTATCTTTATATGAATAAATACGTAGCTGCATGCAATCGTTTTTTTTTTGCAAGGTTGGATTCTTTATCTAATGATGTTTGCATCGTTCGAATGGCTCGGAAATACACTTTTACAAATTACAGAAATTACTAGTGCGCGTTTTTACAGACAAATCTAGGTAATCTGATTTAAAATACATTTCTATAATACGTCATGAATCACTTTATTAATATATAGCGTAGTATCAGTAAAAATATATCAAGCTTAGATAGTAGGTCTATTTAGTTTATCTACTAAAAGGAAAGTAAGCATTTTTGTCTCATTCCCAACTAAGGGTATGTAGTATGTTGTTCGTCTACTATATTACAAATACAAATTAAATGCTGTTCGTATTTCGCTGACGGTTTTTTTATGTTCCTCATTCATTTAAGTTTTTTTTGGGAAATAAAAATTGTTGCCCGGTCGGAAAATTCGGGAAAATCTAAGTGCTTTTTTTCTAAAAGACTTTTTAAAAATTGCCGATATGAATATAGCTAAGTAATGCGGGATAATCTAAAACCGTATCGTTATTCCTGTCACTGTCGCACAACAGTCAAACTATAAGTGCGAGCTAAGTAACGTTTGTAGATCTGGACCTAAGGTGTATGAAGTGTCAAAGAGTCGGCTTCCCTCCCCCTAAACAAGGCAATTATTAGTCTATTATTTCGTAGGATACATTTCCGCAGGTAACAAGTCGCAGCGGCTTCCCTTCGCGATAATTCCACCCTTTGCGTCGGCTACAATGTCTGTGTTCGCGCTAATTGGAATCGGGCTCGAACCAGGCGTGAAACACAGCGGGGGAGTCCGCTCAAAAATAGTACATTAATTGAACTTTATTAAGTACACAATAATATTAAGTACTAGCTGTGCCCGCGACTTCGTCCGCGTGGAATAGTGACTTTTCGGGCAGCATATTTTGAATTACATATAAAGTCGTTGGGGTAGCTAAAAATTTACTTTACAGTAATGCTTCTCTGTATACGATATTTGACGTATGGCCATCGGGGATGAAAGCATACAGGCTCCTAGGATTGCTAACCCGTGACAGAGCCACATACAACTGACCGTGCGAGAAACAGCTGATACTAAGATCTACACCCACAACTTTCAGCGTCTGACCTTGGGCTTTATTAATTGTCATCGCAAAACATAGGCTGACTGGAAACTGGACTCGTTTAAAACTAAATGGAAAATTGTTTGGAATGAGAGGAATCCGAGGAATGAAAACACTTTCACCTTTTCCACACCCTGTTAAAATCTCTGCTTCTATCAGATTTCGTTGTAAATTGGTCACTTTTAACCTGGTGCCATTGCAAAGTTTTGGAGGGCTTAAATTTCTAAGAAGCATTATTGGTACGCCTACTTTTAATTTTATTTTATGTGCTGGTAGTCCAGGAGCATTGAGGGATTCTAAAAATTCTAATGGGTAGCTTGTAGATTCTCCTTCTTCCATGACTCTGTTAATGGAGATATACTCAACATAATCCCCCGGAACATAGCTTAAAATTTCAGCGTTTATTGTTGCTGCTTGGTCGTTTCTTGGCGTCAAAATAGCTCTTTCGCAAAGCCAGGAATTTTCGCAAGTTGGTATTTGCGTTGCGTTTCCATACACAGATGAAATGAGGTCTCGCATTGATGAAACTATGTTGCATAGGTTTTCATTAAGAACAACTTTTCCTTGTTCCTGCGGATACACACCGTTACCAATCTCAAGTAGCAAATCAGAAAATTCTTGAGCATTTTCGTTGCCTCCAATTTGTGCACGCATATTTAATGTCAAATGCAAAGGGATAATGTAATGCCACAGTCGAGAACTCTTTAGGCAGGCTTTAACTTCATCAGCCCTTGTTCCGCGTGGTATTACAGGGAGAGTCTGACGAAAATCGCCACAAAAAAGCAAAGTAATGCCACCCATGGTTTGATCATTTTGCTTCACATCACGCAACGATCTGTCTACTGCCTCTACTGCTTTTCGATTGGCCATTGTGGACTCATCCCATATAATAAGGCTACAATCACGAAGAACCTTAGCTTTATCGCTGTTTCTTGAAATATTACAAACAGGGTTTTCTGTGCGGTCTAAATCGATCGGAATTTTGAACATTGTATGAGCAGTTTTCCCACCTGGCAACAATGTGGCTGCTATGCCTGATGAAGCGACAGCAAGCGCGATTTTACCTTGGCTTCGTACCTTCGCCAAAATAACTTTCGTAAGAAATGTTTTACCCGTTCCACCGGGTGCATCTACAAATAGCATTTCTCCCAAAGTACTATCAACGCTGCGGCACACCCGATCAAATATCAAACGCTGTTCATCAGTTAGCCTGGAGATATCAGTTTGTAAAATTTCGGCCAGGTCGATTGGATCATAATTGGTTTCCATCGCGTAATCTCTATTAATACGTTCACCGTCAAATGATGCCTCCGGCATGCCATATTGAGAAATAGGATTACCTCCAATAGATGTAACTATATCTTGAATAGCTAACAAACAACGATTCAATTGACTTTCACGTAATCTCTCCTCAATTGGGTTGTTATCATTAAGTTGTACGTGCCTAAAAAAATCCTCAGCCAATTTGTTCTGATACTTATACCACAACTGTGCAGCGTCAGAAAGTGCACAAAACACCAGCATGACTGCAAACAAATGTCGCAACCGATGAGGACTTTCGCTAATACTTGCTTCTGACAAAGCATCATCCCAATGTTGATCCCCATCCAGCAAGTGACGTGCCCGGCAAGCGGCTTGGTATGTAGGGTGTACGATATTGTCAACCTTTCGGAGATCGGCAAAAGAAGTAGGCCCTCGGACAACGTGCAGCAGTAGGCGTAGGTAAAAGCATTCGGAGTTATTTGGATGAACCGTATAAACCCTACCAATGATATGATCTTTAAAAATACCTGGTTCACCTACTACAGTTGTTCCACGTCTTCTTCGGTTAAAAATACCCTGTTGTTTATTATAGGTATAATACGATGGAACTTCGTTGTATAAGAGTGTCTTAGCAAATGCGTCTGTTTCGCAAAGATTAAAGAAAGCGAGCAGAGTGGTTTGTCTTGGGTTGTCCAAACGCTCCGTTACATTATCAGGGTTGAAGTATATTCTTTGTCCACCTTCAAGATGAACGTCAAGGTGGATGACGGGTGGAAAAGGAAAATTAAGAAAAAGAACCTAGCCTACAAATATATATACGTTCGCTACGAATTACTGAATCCTTATGGCAGCGGCGCGGCTCTCAGCGCGCTTTATATAGCCACGGACGCGCAGGCGCGAAGCGTGTACGTACTCTGATAGAATACCTTAACAATTAATATTCGCCGTGATTCTTTAAATTGACATAACTTTTTTATTTATGAACCGATTGACATGAAATAAACACTAACTGTTAAGTCAAGCTTACTATAATATATTAGTGAAAACCGCATCTAAATCAAATAAGCCGTTTCTGATATTAGCGTGCACAAACACACAGACAAACAGATAAACCGACAAACAGACAAACAGACAAAAAAAAAAGTAATTACAACTTCGGGTTCGGCATCGATATAATAACAACCCCTGCTACTTTTTTTTTATATATTTCCATTGTACAGACACCACTTTTCTACAATTTTATTATATGTATAGATATAATAATACAGCTACAGAGCACCGATCTGCCGAAAATTCAATAATCAAGCAAATTGAAATTTCGTTATTAATTTTAAATATTCGTGCTAAGTACAAAGCGACTTCGCCATGCCGCCTATCCACACTCATGCAGCGGACGCACCTATGCATGCAGTATGCGCCTGATTACTCGATCAATAGCTAATAACAGGTTCCTTATCAGCGCACGTAAGTGGTCATTAATCAATTCCAATCAAATGTGGAAGTGATATGAAGATAATGATAATTATCTGACACGTGTAGCGAGAGACCACCCTCAACATGACCTTATCATACGGTGGTCAGTTATTCTATTACGCATTCTAAATACTTAATATTTTTTATTGTAACGTAACTTCGTGCAAAGTTGAATTTATTTCGATCATTTATTTTATTTTCCCGTAATAAATATGTCCCAGGAGAATTTAAAATTCACAAGTATCCCACGATTGAAGGGTATGTTTTGGCGGCTGTTTGAAACTAAAAATGAATTGTAACTGGAAATCAAAGCAGGCATGCGATTACTGACGCTGAATAACAGCATAGTTTGGTCTTGTAACAGCAACAAATACCTAAATATAGTGTATTTCCTTATTGGTGATGTTCTTCGGAAAGGTCAGGTGCGTCGTACTCGCAACAAGCGAGCGTGTATGACCGTGAACGAAGTAAAAGGAGTACCTATATGTAAGGATCGTAGCAGGTGGCGTTCAGTAGTTTCTGCCTACGCTCATGGGAATAAGGCGTGAGTTTACGTACGAATGTCTAATTTCATACAAGAGTGGGCCAGGAGTTGTGCGTATGCAGAAAATAAGCTAAGCTTCTATGTTCGCGGTCTCCTCCACGACTGACGCTACGTCTCGAGTGAACCACTCATACGCAGCATCGTCCTTCTAAAGTCCCCGTCACGAGAAGCTATTAAATAAAGAACTACTAAGTTACGTAGCAACAAATTAATCAACCACAAATAATCCCAAATTCAATCAACTCAAAGTAACATACGTGAAATACGAAACTAACGATCAATTTCACTTGGTCGGGTTATATTTTAGCTATATAAAGCGCTGTCGTCTAATGTTTTGTGGTACTGGAACGCGTCTGACTCATGGAACGTAAACATTTGGGCCGCAATTTTGAAGTAAGTTCACGCTGGCGCTGTCAATGCTGCAGAATGCAGATGCAGAATACTCGGAATCGTCTGACGACAGTAATTAGATGTGTGTGTTAACATAATAATATAATTATATCCGTATATAAAAATAAAAATCATTACAAAACTGTTTTTTTTAAGCTATTGCATAGCTTTTATCTTGGGCTTTGAGCGCGGCGACCGAATGAAGAAATTCCGTAACGAAAATAAACCTAAGCATCGTCTAACGTCGTATCAGTTCGGGCAGACTTCGGCACGGTGTTTGTGTGCGTTGCTATGCAATAGCTTTACCGCGGCAGTCCCCGAGTGCCACACGTATTTTTTTATTTGATCCATAGGTTGCGAACCCCTGAATGTGTACACATATGTTACCTCCACATCTACAATCCATACCATTTAAGTAGTTATTGGTAATACGTAGTAATTTATTTTACTTTGAAGGTTCTAGTTTTTTTTTTTTTTACTGAAATGGACTTGCTCTTGACTCTAGTCTAGGTCAAAGGTGACAGAGACAAAGTCGACGATGTAGCGAGCTTATCCAGCTTATCTTCTTAGTTTCTCATTTTTGACTTCAAGTTACAGCTATTTATGTACAATTTGGCAGTGGGTCCAGTCGACCTATGCAAAATTTGATTTAGTCGACTGGACCCGCGGGTCCAGTTCGAGTGGGTCTAGTTGACCAAAGACTCATGCAGCATTGCAAATGCAAGGGGGCACGCCCTTTATACCTAAAGGCTTTTATTTAGGTATAAAGTTCTGTTTATGTTTTTATTATATATTTCTGCTTAAGGATAGTTTTAAATGTTTTTGTTGGTATATTAGTGTGCTAGCTTATATAATTATGGCAAATAATTCCATTTATTTTTTTGTGTTTCGTAATGTTAATTACTTACTGTTGTAAGAATCGAGTTCTAACTGAACACAGCTGTGCTGCTGGACAGTTTGTTGCGCCACTTCTTCCCAGCTAAAGCACTAGGAAGTGGTGAAGGGCGGGCGTGCCGGGGATCTTATGTAATTTTAACGTTCAAAAATGGCTGATTCTTAGCCTAGTTTGTACGAATGATTTGATTTATTATTGAGCCAGTGATGTCCCTGGTTCAGCAGCGGATTTATGTGTCTCTATCCTACATCCACACGATCATCTAGTTGACTCAGTGACGCGCACTATTTTATCTGTGTAATATTCGTGAAACAACGGTGAAACACACAAAATGTAAAGTCGTATGTAAAACCACAGATTCCTTAATACGCTTCCTAATTCATTCACCTCGAAATTGATTCATATATTATATACGAGTACTTACACTACATCATCCGAGCGCCTTCTCAGATGTGGCTGTCTGCCTAGCCAGACACAGCTGAATATTATAGTTGAGTACCTCACCGAACCACAGCCTCCGTTTCAGCGAACCAATTACGGAGATTACTCAAAATCGAATAAAATCTCGAATGTCGAATCTCGAATGTTCAAAAGTCGATCTGGGCACTTGACTAATGGTGTGGTATCAGTATTTTATGATATATATAATCACAAAAGCAACAACCTAAAATATGTTTAGGTCTCAGCACTATCAATCCTTGACCTCGAACACAAATCGTGTCGACGAAGTCATAAGAATATTACTCAACCGGTCATTCACCGGAGCTACTGCCACTGTGTTATTGTTAGATAATACACATGTATGAACATTTGCGATATTTTTGTTTATACCTGGAAATGCCAACGCGCACTGGGCCCGCGTGGTGGATTACGGCCCACTCCCTCTCACTGAGAGCAGGCCTGTGTCCCAGCAGTAGGAACATTATAGGTTGATTATGTTATATATGTTATACCTGGAATAGTCATCTTATGCCTGGCCTATCCTTTTCCCAACATAGTTGGGGTCGGCTTCTTGTCTAACCGGATGCAGCTGAATACCAGCATTTTACATGGAGCGACTGCTTATCTGACCTCCACAACCTAGTTACTGGTTAATACGATACCCCTTGGTAAGACTGTTTGTCAGACTTTCGGGCTTATACCTGAAATAGTGTGCTGATTAAATATTTAAGTGTATGGCAACAATGTCACGACTCTCGTGTGGCAGCATGTGCGTGCGCAGGCGCCACATTCCATGCTATCGCGATATTATGCAAACGACAATAGATTTTACTTTCAATGCTTATTTTGTATACAGTAACCACAACATTGAAGAGATCTTTCTGCAAAACTTCACTGTCTACAGAACCTGTAAACATAAAACTGACGAACCTTAAGAAATGACGCACAACAGGAACATAGATAATTAGATTAGCAACCCAAATTGCGGAAAATATCACATTATCGGCGCGTACGGTCAGTGTAACTAGACACCGGTACTAATCACCGCGACATCGTGTGTCCGACACCGACGCAATCTCGGCGGACACTCGACACCGACACTCGACACCGGCTCCCGGAGCATTGCGTCGTCTGTGTCCGACAGAATTTTATTATTTAGTCGACTCGTGGCTAAATAATAACTAACAGCCGCACAGGTCGATCGATCAGGTAAAGCTATGCTTGCCGCGGTTGTTCTGTGGATAGGTGACCATCTTTACATACCGAGACCCCTCCATGCCTCGGAAAGCACGTTAAGCCGTTGATCCCGGCTGTCATTCGTGAATCTTTGACAGTCGTTACGGGTAGTCAGAAGCCCGAAAGCCTGACAACCAGTCTTACTAAGGGGTATCGTATTACTCAGTAACTGGGTTGTGGAGATCAGATAGGCCGTTGCTCCATGTAAAATACTGGTATTCAGCTGCATCCGGTTAGACTAGAAGCCGACCCCAACATAGTTGGGAAAAAGCTAACTAGGCATATGATGAGTTTAGTTTTCATCGACAGATTTCTTCTCGAAACATTTCATCACTGCACGCTGTGAGGATCCGATACCCGATTTGATATTTCAATATAAATTATCGTGTTGAGCTGCATATTGAAACCACTTATCGTCTGTGATTGTTTTATACCAATACGAGCAGACTGCGAGCGTAATCGATATTGATTTTTAATATATTATTTTAAGTAAAATGAACTTGGCTTTATCAAATATGTTGACTATGCTGTTGCTACATTAACTAAATAAATAAAAAACATTTATTTCAGGTAAGTATCACCCACATTGACAAAGAAACATACAATAACAAAAAATAAAATTGACACTCAGCCCTAGAGAGTTACCTACACGTAGTAAAATACGACAAATGAATAATGTAATAAAATAAAATCAACTAGCATTCTCGCGGCATCTATAGGGCTACGCCGCTTATACACTGGCTTGCGTAGCAGCTACGAAGTATCTACGTGGCTTCAAGGCTAGCCTACACAACTGCTACGCCAGCCTACGCGGCTGCTACGCCAGCCAGCGCGGCAGCTACGCCAGCCTACGCGGCTGCTACGCCAGCCTACGCGACTGCTACGAAGCGCGTACATCGTTGACTGCAGGAACTTGTTTCGTATTTTTGGTAGTTCGCAAACAGTAGGAATTATTTGAAGTTCAAAATCATTTACAAGAGCTTACAAAAGTTTACAATGAATATTATTATCTACACTAATATTATAAAGAGGAAAGATTTGTTTGTTTGTATGTTTGAATTGAATAGGCTCCGAAACTACTGAACCGATTTGAAAAATTATTTTTGTGTTGGATAGTCCTGTTATCGAGGAAGGCATTGGCTATGAACATCACGCTACGACCAATAGGAGCGAAGCATCAATGAAAAATGTTGCAAAAACGAGAAAAAATATTCCGTTTTGAGAGTTTCCGTTGCGAGCGCTGCGTAAACGGTTAAAGGGACGCAAAAATCATGTATGACGGAATTGTTCCCCCTTAAAAGTTCTAAAAAAAAGTCCGCGACAATATATGTCTATCTTTTAAGGTTGTCTCACCTTTTTTATGGTAATCAGTTCTAAGATAATGCATTATTTGCGAAGGTGTTTTTATAAACATGATCTTAATCCTTATCCAAAATAAATACGTCATTCATCACAAATATTTTGTTTTGAACAAAATTGCCCTTGACATCATTTGATTTCAATGTAGGAGATATCATAGTTTTAAAATAAGTCTGCACCTCTGCCGGTAGCTCTGCGAGGTTTACTATACCTAGTTCCACTCTTACTGATCATAACGCGTTGTACGTAAAATAGCTTTCTTAAATGTACGAAGTAATAATCTTAAGTAATACTCTTATAGTAATGGAATATATTTTAGTAGGTTTGTTCCTCACATTAACGCCGGTGAAACCGCGAGGCACTGCTAGTTTATAGATCGTATGGGCAGAGTTATAACATTAAACAGTTTAAATGGATAAAAATCATTAATGTAATACTCTGCCAAGTAAATATATTGACTCCGTGAAGTCAAGGGTCTTAAAGCACAACGATGAATGAAATATCTTTGATGTTTACGTATAATACTCGTACCAGCCTCATATCACCTACTTGTTACACAAGTTGAAACAACTTGACAAGAGGCGACCGCAGCGCCGCCGCCGACGCGCCGAGCGATCCCAAACAGGTCAACATCCGGATCTAGTCGATGTTTGAGCAAATCTACAGTCTATTAACTCAGTGAACCCTACGCAAACATCTCATAATTTAACTAGTTTTCATTAAAGGAACATAGTTTTCACCGAACATGAACTAATATTGCTCCGAGTAGACTGGAAGCCCATAGAAGAGAATCTAGGCAGATGATGATGACTTCCCTCATGTTCAGATAAATGTGTATGCTAGGTTGCCTAGCCACTAGGTATAAATTCTTGCCTAAAGCTAACAGCTAAATCTACGAACTGAGCACAAAGGATGGCTAATATCCATCTGATAACAATTTTGGGGATGTAAATAAGCATGGATCAAGCTCCATGGCACAGGTTGTTCACAATTTTGTGAAACTCTCGCCGACAGCTAACATAAACAAAATACCTGTTGCGTCTGTGGGTGACACCACCCGCCCCCCTTCACCCAGTGCCCCCCCGCTCGGCTGCACGCAGTTAGGGCCCCGATATCGATAGTTTCCTAAATTCTTACCACGGGCTTTAGAAATGTATTCAGTATTGATCGTGAGTAACGTTCGAGTAGTTGCTATGTAGATGTCCTCTCTGCTGCATTAGAATTGACATTTTGTACCGAAATAGGTAACAACGCGAAGAGTTATTAGCATTAATAAGACGAGGACTCATAGTCCATGTTTATATTTATTCAAGATTATTGCAACTTATTTAAATGGAGTAAAAATATATTTATTATATTCCCTGAGTTTGTTTTATTGTATTTTCTCAGAGTAGTCGTGTAGGGAACACCGACCTGTTAATAGATTTTAAAATAAGTTAGACTTTAAGAAAGAACACACGAATCAAAAATCTAAAGTTTGTTTTAACCGATTTTCAAAATAAATATCATTTATGAATCGAATTTCAAAGAAAAACGAATTAGGAATTATGATTTCGCTAGTTATCGCTCGCCGCACTGCAGCAAAGCTCATACTGGCTAGATTATTTTGTGAAATGTGGTAGGCCCCGGCTGAATGTCTGACACTCAGTCGTATTCTCATTTTGTCGCCTTGAGGCTCGTAGTAGCAGCAGTGAACAAGTAGCGCACGCACTCGGTACAGCTAGTCGTCCTGTCACCCGCAGACCAACCCCCGCCCCCCGCCGACTACGACTACGCTATCATTGTCTCTCACAACGGAAAA
This sequence comes from Hydraecia micacea, assembly GCA_914767645.1. Classification (NCBI taxonomy): domain Eukaryota; kingdom Metazoa; phylum Arthropoda; class Insecta; order Lepidoptera; family Noctuidae; genus Hydraecia; species Hydraecia micacea. The sequence goes on from OU611774.1 coordinate 652,844, forward strand.
CATATCGCAGATTCCAATTTATTATAAAAAGTCTCAATTTTATCGACCAGCTTTAACCTTACGCAACAAGGAAAATTTAATGCTCTGGATATCACAAACCAAACAAAGGATGGGTTATATTAACTCGCATAGAAGAAGAAGAAGAAAATAGAAACAAACAAGCAAGAACTGCATGTAGAGCGGTGACGATGCTGATAAAAGGTGACAACAATAGTAACTACTCACCATCGAGGTTCAACTCAAACTCAAAGCATTTATTTCAAATAAATCAATTACAGGCACTTTTGAATTGTCAAGGGGTCGGTCAGTCAGAAAGATGAAGCTCGTTGCCCGTTCCAAAGCGTAGTAGGTACCTATGGAGATAAACAAACAAGGACACCACTCAAGGACTCCATGGACACTCTCAACCAAAAAATTGTTACTAAATATTGGTTATATCATTCATGTTAAAATTGTACCATATTACCTGCCAGTGCCGCACAAAGTAACTTCTCAAGACATCTCGAATCTCAATTTCTACCCCACTCTAGTCGAAAGTTATAAGTGGGCTATAGACTTGACAATGTACAATTTTTATATTTTCAACCTCAAATGGGTCCCGCCTGCTTACAACTTTTATTTAATTTTCAAATTTTTTTAAATTAATAATTATCGCAGTCGGGTTTTTAAGTTTTTTTAATTACTATTTTCATTTCCAGCTTTTTAGTTTAAAAATGTGAAAGATTTTTAATTTTTTTTAATTTCGTTTTTTATGTTTTGTCACTTCGAATTACTTTTAACCATATAAGTTGTATATATTTTTGTAATCACCTTTTAAAACAATTTTGATATCCCACTCCATTATCAGAAGAAAAAAGTATTTTGAACTCCAGAATATGGCACCCCAGATCCGCCATTACTTTGTTTTTGATTTTCATGTAGCCAGTGACACTAGCGCCACCAAGACAAATCTAAAGACGTACAATTTATCCAAATCCGTTCATTCGTTTAGGAGTTACGAGGGAACAAAGAAACGGACATACATACATACAGGTCAAACAGATAACCCTCCTTTTGGGGTTCGCCGCAGTCGGGTGAAAAATCATCCGTGTGACATATGATCAACACCGTGCCGAGATGGGAATGTTACGTGGCCATTGGGCGTGATAAATTCATGGGTGCCGAGATGGGACTAACCCATAATAACACGCGACAACCCACACTTAGGTAATAATATGAATGCTATTAAAATCGTTTGCTCTTACGCATTTCTTCTGTGTAAAGGTAAGCTTATATTTTGTAGAAAAATTCGAAAGATTAGTGACCTGTTTTACTAATAAAAGAAATTACGATAACTTGTTCAGTTTCTAAAGAAACCAAACCGATACAAATATAAATATACCTATTTAAAAAATGTTACTTCAAGGGACATGAGGATATTTTGGATGTATTACGTTGTGATGGATTCGGTCTCATAGGACGTAGAAGGGTTAACTCGGTCTTGCTTCTGATAAGTTCTATAAATAGCTACAAACATCAGCTCATGTTAAAGCATTTAATTAAATTCACTAACTTCATATTGTAGGTAGGTTGATTAGTTTGGTACTGTCGCAGAATACACACTATCGGTCTTGTTCAAAGCAAAAGTGCTAAAAGTTTGTCTGTGTTTTAAAAATGTGGAGAGTCTTCAAGAATCGAGGCATGACTTCAGATGGATGGAATGTTCGTAGGTGCTAATGACAAAGGAAGGCAGTGAACACTGCGATTACGGCTGAAAAAATGTAGGTATGTATCCCCAAATATCGAGTTCCATGCCTTATGCATAAATTAATATCCTTTAAGTGGTATTAATTAGCTTTCAAAGAGCGCTCTTTAATGAGAGCGGTAACAATTAAAAAGAGTTAGTTGAATCTGACTACTTCATGTTTATTGTATCGGTTTTGTCCGTTTCTAAGAAAACGATCTTTATATGGAAAGACACCATTATTGAAATGACAGATTTTTCAACAATGAAAATATCCACGTCATTTTCACCTTTTACAAATGATGTGGAAGATATTCCTTGTTGTGAAATGACGTAACGAAATTGGGCTGGCACGGCGCATGCCCTAGGTCTGGATGGCCTAGTATCCTAGATTCTGTGTCATCGAATCGATATTTTCAAGGATTTCGCAGAATCATGTAGCTCTCGGATCTGTACTGATGTGAGCTACATGAACAAAGACCTTTGTTCTGCTAGACCTTGATCAGGGGCGCCAACTATTATAAAAACCTCGTGAGTGCTCATACTGATGTTCATCATGATGATAATTAAGGTTAAAAAATATATAATGAAAACAATATTGTCAAACTACCTACAATAATACTAAAACAGTTTTATTACTTAGTTGTATTGTTGTAAGTACACTGTTTTTAAGTACATCATTGACCAACATACATCTTATTAGTGTCGGACGGAAAGTAGTTTGTGCTAGCGATCCCGAATGTGTGCGAGCGTAGCGAGAACGCAAATTGTTGCACTTCGGATAGGTTAAGATTTCTTCTGACCATTCGAACATAAATAGGAGTTCCATTGATTAAAATAAGATAAATGGTTACAGCCAGGTAATTATATAAATAGTAGGTACTTACGTAACTGGCACCAACGTACACAATTTTTATCTTTACTCTAGTATCTATTTGTATCTATTTTACGTAAAATCTACTTGATCAGTAGTTGCGGAGTTTTACGCTGCCTTTTTGGGTTAGGGGGCAACTCGTCCACTTCGAAACTTACCCCCCTATTCTCAGTTACAAGCCGGAGTCAGGATTTAGAACTCTCTTTTACATATTAGGACTTATAAAGGCGGTTTGGAAAAGTTGATGAGCTATAAGTACAATACAACCTCAAACTCAAAGCATTTATTTCGAGTTATTCCGGTCTGATCCCCTGAACCCCCCTCCACCCCCCCCCCCTCCTCGATCCCCTGCTAGTGCGTCTTCTGTTTTAAAGTTTGTCTTATATCCACTATAAACTTTCTCATTCCGGTCTGAGTTATTCATTTCAATTAAACCATGTACAGGCACTTTTGAATTGTCAAAATTAAATAGTCGGTCAGTTAGTCAGAAACACTCTTTTAAATCTATATATTACAAAATCCTGGGTACATTATTCTTGTTGCTTCTATATGTGAGAACAATTAAAAAAAAACAAAAATGAAGAAACTATTCAAAATATAAGATTAAAAATAAGCCTTTGCAGTTAAGAGATGACCAATCTCAACCGACGGCGCCCGTTCACGAACATGACGCGTGGATCAGCACCATCCAGCTCAACCATCTTGTAGGGAACCGAATGATCCAACACACGCGCAGTGCAACAGTGAGACATTTAAGTGAGCATAACACATTCTCAACTGCCATGATCTTTAAAGTCAACATCAAAAAATCATAATAAACGAATACATGGTTCTTACATTTACAAAATTTTTTAAAATGCTTCTAAATTATACAAAACCATAGTTTGCAACTTCTTTAAGAGATGTATAAAATTTTAATACCAAACAGGAAGAGGTATTTAATATTAACAATTAAAACTTGATTGAGTAAAATAAAAATAAACATTAAGTTCGTAATGTCCGAAACACTATAAAAGAAAAAGGGAAGCACCTCTTCCAAATCATCATCATCTGCCTGCCTTTTTCCAACTATGTTGGGGTCGCCTTCCAGTCTAACCGAATGCAGCTGAATACCAGTATTTTACCTGGAACGACTGCCTATCTGACCTCCACAACCCAGTTACTAGGTAATACGAACCCTTTGGTAAGACTGTTTGTCAGACTTTCGGGCTTCTGAATGCCCATAACGACTGTCAAAGATCCACGAATGTCAGCCGGGACCAATGGCTTGACGTGCTTTCCGAGGCACGGAGGGGTCTCGGTATGTAAAGATGGTCACCTATCCACAGACTAACCGCGGCAAGCGTAGGATAACCTGATCGATCGACCTGTGCGATTGTTATTATTTAGCCACGGACACCTTCTCCAAAAATTGAAATTGTAACTAGTGATCCCAAGTGCGCACACATCACACACACAACACACAACACATCTGCCTACCCCGGGAATACAGGCTCTATATGAGAGTAATCGCCCGTATAAAAGTATAACTACAAACAATGCAAAAATCGATGATAACTAAGTTCTCGACATATACATTGGTTAGTTTGTACAAAACAAACAGCACGCACGCGAGCCTCTCACACACACACACACACGTTCGTTTTTAAGCGCATTACTGATGACCCGCCATCAGAGGCCGCCATCCTCCGCATAGCTGCACATATTGGACCAGTTTTTACGTACAAATCAAGAATATGCGGTGACAGAATAAACTCACTCAATGAAAGATTGCTTGGATAGTTGACTTAATAAGAGACCTATTTTCATGACAATGAAGTATTATGATTTAGTCGAAACTATTTAGGCAGTAGCGAGTACGTCAATTGGACAACCTCCCGCCTGACCTTGGCTATTAAAATTGAAGAACCTCCCTCCTGACCTTGACGACTATTAAAATAATTACACAAATAGGAGTCGAGTCGCCACACGTATCTGCAGACGCTTGTACTTATTCGGTTTTTGAGCAAAATTGAGTCCGCGAGTTACCGCTAATTAATGGAAATAAGTAATTCTTTTTTATTCTCTGTTTTGTGTACATTCTGCAATTTAAACAAACCAGAGAAAGCGTGAATGGTAGGTCGTCGATTCTCTAAGCGACAGTCACACGCAGCCGTAGAGGAAGGACGGCACTGGGGAGAGGTACCTACCTGATGTGTCGGTAGCGCGTCATGAGCACGCGCCGGCTCCGCGGCTGCTGGCGCCGGCGTCACCTGCAACAGATCCCCGCTCAGTAGCTGGCGACCTCACCGTCCTGCGATGGACACACGTCGGACAATAACAAAATATATTTAATTACACAAAGCTATTCAATTTACTAAAACTGTCTTCCTAAGAAAAGGTATTAAAATAAACAGATTAGTGAAATTGACCAAAACTTGGAGCAGCTTTAAAATTTTATGAGGGGAAAAATCTCCGACCAGTTCGTGCGGAACTAAAATAGCACTGATTGTTACCTTACAGTGACGTAGTTGTGGTGTTACGTCAGTTCAGTTGCAGGTTGCCCTATTTGTCTCTTTCTAGCAAATATTTTTTAAACTCATATAGGTACATGGACTTGAGCACTTTTTTGGTTTCTGTGGACAAACAAAGAAACCTTACAGTGTCACTGTCCGTATACAGTGCGTCTGCATGGCACGCGCTGGTCACCCGCTGGCTTTAGTTAGAAATGTGCTATTGTTTGGATATTTATTGCGCCTACATTCCTACAAAGTAAAAATATGAAATATTAAAAACACATGAACCATTGACAGCATAAATATTGGGGTTTTTATGTGTATAGCACCATCGCGATTTATTGATCCGATTACGTATTAATTTTTGTACGGTTGCGCGTTCCAGCCATCTGTTGCTATAATTGAACATCTGAAAAGTAGGTACCTACTTACTACTCTATCAAAAAAGTACCGGGAAAGGATCACTAACACACAAAATGTTAGTTATTCATCCAAATTTATTTTATCGCCTTCAAAGTATGCTCCTTCAGAAACGATACACTTACGCCAACGAATAATACAATCATCAAAACATTTTTTAAACGTTTTTTTTTTTAACATTTTATAAACTCTCAGAGATCATGTACAACATAAATGTAAAAACTGTGTTTCTTCCGCTAGCCTTAGTTCTGCAAGATGTATGGTCGTCAGAATATGTCTACTTAAATGATTTGTAAATTAAAGGCTTTTCTTTTTCTAAGCCTTAACTGTAATGTAAAATTCATGAAATCCGGTGTCGAAAGTACGAATAATTGATTAAATTATTGCTAATTTAAAATTACAATTAATGCACTTACTTACAAGCGTTCGTCTTTGTCTTTCTCATAAATGACCAAAACTGTGTGTGTCCGGTAGGTCCAGCGGGAGCCGTCTGCGCCCCGCAAGCAGTTCAGGCAGTTCACAACAACACCTACTAATCTATTCATACAGTGAATCTTTTATGAATGCGCCATGGTAAGCAGGCATGCCATGTTCCAGAATGTCCATAATTTGTGGTCACATTACAATAGCTTACGATGTATGGTAACATAAGTGTTCATGTGACTCACCACAAAGTTTATGCGGAAGAGTATAATATGCTGTACCTACCTCTCTGGATGTGATCTGCATCGGTAAACCAACAATAAATATATTCATACTAAATACCAATGGGCAATAAAAAAGATTCAGAATGCAGTAAGCAAAAGTTTTGGTACCATACAGGGTTCCAACAGTGAACGGTGCAAGGTAGTAGGGGCACAGAATATATAATAGTACTAGGTAGGGGTCGTGCGACATCGAGGTCGGGAAGGACGAAAATACAGGTTTTTCTATTGCCGAGCGAAAGGTTTTATGCAGTTGCAGCTATATATGAGTCATTCATTTATTCTCCTGCCATTATCCCAATTTATTTGGAGTCGGCGCAACATGTCTTTTTCTGCCATACATCTCTAGGTATTAGTTGTGACCTTTCTAAACATATAATCTTTCACAAAATCCATACATCGTTGCAGCTAAGAGTATGAGGAAAAATACCAGCGGAATAACATGACACGTCCACCATCGGGGCATAACAAGATAGTGTTTTTCTGAAACTGATGTGATAGGGATAGGACCTAGTACCTAGTACCTACTGATAGTTCCGAATCCCCGAAACATGATAATAAAGACTCATGAAAGCAGAACTCGGCGATGTTTTTTTTGTTACCTGATTATATTCGGCTCGCTATGGATGGAATTAATCCTGCAGCCGGCATGCGATCCGCGTCGCTCGTTAACGGGCGATTAAACTCGTTAACTTGCCGCGCCAAGTTTAACGAGAGCGTTTGGAGTGGATAGGAACCATAGGTCTGTACCGATCCCCTTTAAAAAAAACAGTTGTAGCCACTAGCCACTAGCCACTCGTGTTATAGTTCGTTTTGCATTTAACAAGAACTTCCGACGTTGCTTCCTTGTTGACCGGCGAAAATATGCGCACGAATTTCCCCGCGTTTTTCCGCCCAGAATTTCCAATAGCTTTAAACTTTATCATGACACTAGCACTTTGCCCATGGCTTCGTCCGCATGTATTTCGTACTTTCCTCTAAAAATCTCGAAAATGTATGTTTATGATCTGTATATCATTTATATAGATAAATAAGTATTCGGGCCAATTTTTCAGTTTATAGATCAAAGGAATCAGATTTTTCAAATAAACTGTATCCCCGCTTTTCACCCCCATAGGGGTGGAATTTCTAAAAATCGTTTGGAATGTATTCATTACTTGACTCAAAGATTTTTTATACCAATTTTCGAGTTAATCAAGCCGCGCATGCAGTAAAATCCTCCTCTGTAAAATTATCTACCGCTTTTCACCCCGTTAGGGGTAGATTTACTAAAAAACCTGATACACGTTATTCTTTATTTTTGGTCTTAAGTATAAATACTGAGTTTCGAGTTAATCGGACCGCGCGTTAAATTTCCTCCATACAAATTTTGGCACCCCCCAATCCCCCTTTAGGAAGTAGTTTAAAAAAACAAAAAATGCCAATCTTCATAATTAACTTAGATAAGTATTAGTGCTAAGTTTCAAGTTTATTGACTCAAGGAATAAGATTTTTCATACAAACAAAATCCCCCCTTTTCACCCCCATAAAGATTGAATTTCAAAAAACCCCTTCTTACTGCTCCCCTATTTTATAAAAGGAAGCTGTGCGCAAAATTTCACATTCCTAGTCCCAGTAGTTTCGGCTGTACGTTGATATGTCAGTCAGTTTTATTATACAGATAATTTACCCCGCGCTTTTAGTTTTCAAGATACAGATATTGATAACTGTACACTTTCTAGATCTACATCGGTGAGTCGGTGCAAACTTCTGTTGCTGTTTCGATTAGATTGTCACCCAATTATTGGTTTCCACACCTATAAACGGAAACTTCTACTTATTTTTTTTCTTTCTACTAGCATGAATATGGATGTAGACACAGAGCGTTGTGTGAAGCAGGGACCTTAGGTACCTTTAGGCGATTCACACACTGCACCGCATTACGCAGCGGGACGCAGATAACGTGCCCCCGCGCGTGATTTTTGCATACAAATTCAATAAAAACGCGCTTTCGTGCGGGGAATTTGACTCCGTTTCCCGCGCCCCATCCGATCCGATCCGCCTTAATCTGCAAGCGCGTAAAAATGAATAAATTGACCTGCATTTCACAGGGCACTGGTCACCAAAGACGACGTCACGCTTGACGCATACGTACCTAGCTAAGTTATTCAAACATACGACAGCGGTCAACAACTCGACCGACGTGGAAATATACGGTATTGGTAATCCTTCTAGATTCATGGGACGGGCTTACAATAATTCAGATTGTTCCTACATAGCGACTGAAGTTGTGCTCAAAAAACCGGTCAAGCGCGAGTCGGACTCGCGCACCGAGTGTTCCGTACAAAGTAGGTGCAACTACAAATTACGGTTTTCGGATTTTTTCCTTTACTTGTGCTAGGGCATTGCTTTCATGATTCTAGGTCAACGGGAAGTACCCTATAGGTTTTGATTCCCTTGCGAGTGTCAAAATATGACCGGTACAGCATGTTCGAGCTTACTATCAAGGCTGTTGAACATAGTAATGGACGGTGGATTCCAAAAAGATGCCTTTGTTGACACGATTTGTGATGGATATTATCACCTACATCAACGCCACTATGCTGGAATGAGTCGTACTGTATTTGATGGGTACACAAACTCAGCTAACTGTACGAAGTCACAAGAACAGAGGCGATGATACAAACTGAGGAGGTCGGCTGATATCAATTTGTCTTGGAACACATCAATACCAGTGAAACAAGAAGATTTTTTGTCTAATCGTACCAACAAAAGTCAGCTCATTCCTTTACTACAGACAAAGCTTCAGGAAAATGGGATACAAACTCTCCAGGCCACCGATGATGCTGACGTCCTTATCGAGAAGTCTGCTGTGGAACAATCGACTCATAATTCTGTCGCTGTCGTTGGTGAGGATGTGAACCTTGCTGGCCTTTTTATAGCTTCCACTTCTCCAACCCAAGACATCCTGCTGCTGAAACCCAGCCGAGGGAAAACCAAAACAATCGCACTGTCCACCCAAGAGATGCAGCAACATGGATTTGAACACATCCTGTTCTAACATTCATAACATAACCGGGTGCGACACAACATCTGCAAGTTTCAGAAGAAGCAAAGTGGGTTTCTCAAAACTGTACTTGAAGTCAGAAATCATCAAAGAAGCGGCAGTGATCTTTTACAACCCCACCTCCACGCACAGTGAGGTTGAAGAGGCTGGGAAGATGTGCTTCCTCAAATAGTATGGGGCACTAGCAAGACTGACCTCCCTCAACCAGTACCGCCTCCAGTCGTTCATGAGATCTGTAGCAAATATTATTAAGCCTGACTTCAGCTCCCTCCCACCAACTGAGAACGCAGCTAAACAGCATTCATGGTGCACCTTCCACCAAGTGCAGCTGTGGCTCGGGAATGAGCTGCCTCCTCCATAGTGGGGATGGAAACATATAGGTGACAGCCTGGTGCCAAAAACAACCGAAGATTCGCCAGCACCGGACGTCCTACTGAAAACAATATTTTGCTGCTGCACCAAGAATTGTGGTAGTGGCAAATGTGGATGTCGGAAAGCAATGCTGAACTGTTCTGCGAGCTAAGGGAAATGCCTCAACAGCGTGTCTGTTGACGAAGACGATGGTGAAGACGACGTAGAGCCCCTTCAACAAGAACCATCCACTGAACATGAGGGTGCCTTGGAAAAAAAACCCTTGTCAGGAGTACATGGCCTAAACGTATGAAGACTTAAGAAGTCGGTTAAAAATGTTTCGATAACTCAATGGCTGAATGGATTTTGGTAGATAGATAGATTATGACCTGGATTAACATATAGGCTACTTTCTATTTCGAAATAACGCGAACGAAGTAGCAGGCAACAACTAGTGTTTGATAAGTCATTTTTTCCAAAATTTTCACTTTTCCGGAACGTGTAATTCGAAAATGGGTAGGAATTCGAAAAAGTGCATGAGATAAAAGTTGTAGAAAATTTTATGAGCTTTCATTACATACCAGATAATTTTTCTCTACGACGCACTGTTTTGAAGATATTAGCGAAAAACTCAAAAGTGGGAACTTTTATCCCCCCCTCAGGCTCACCTCCTAGACGCGGGGACTTATAGTATGTTTACTCCCTAAGCACCCTGAACAACTTACTTAAGAAATCGCTTAGGTCCCAGCTCACTCACTCTGTAGAGTGACTGACTATATCTTTTGATTGCGTTGACTTAGAAGTTGGATTTTTTCACTGCTTCAAGGGCTTGCAGCCCTAAGTATTTGATATTAATTTCAACTTGACAACTCCACGTGTTCCTGAGAAAAAGGGTCTTGACAGACGGACAACGAAGTGATCTTATAAGGGTTCCGTTTTTCCTTTGGAGGTAAAGAACCCTAAAAAATGTTTTAAGTGGAAAATATTTAGTGAAGTCCTTGAGCGGAACGAACAAATGAACATTATTCATCGTATTGCTACGTTTTTTTTTTTGCATTAATATTCTTCTCGAAGGGGACTTATTATACAGCTTGTGAGATCTATTTTTAAATATTTCTCTATTCATTACTTCATTCTATTTTTTCATGAATGAAGTGGATTTTTTTTAGGTTCTAAACTTAGCCAATAAGTATAAATGTAAGTACATGTTCTTCGCAAAAGAACTTCATTTAATTCCTGTAAAACCAGTTTCTTAATATTACCTACAAGGCTTTTGTTTTTAGCTTTTGAGTTTTTTTAAGTTAAGTTTTTTACCGCAGTCGGGTTTTTTAGTTTTTTTTATTTCCAGCTTTTTAGTTTACAAATGTGAAAGATTTCGCAGACGATTTAGTTCTTGGTATACGATTTGTCCCTTCGAATAACTTTTAACCATATAAGTTGTATATATTTTTGTAATCGCATTTTAAAACTCTACATTTTGATATCCCACTCGATGGTATTAGAAGAAAAGAAAATTTCGAACTCCACAATATGGCACCCCAAATCCGCCATTTTACTTTGTTTTTTTTTATTTCATGTAGCCAGTGACACTCGCGCTACCAAGACAAATCTAAAGACATATAATTTATCCAAATCCGTTTAGAAGTTACGAGGGAACAAAGAAACGGACATACATACATACAGGTCAACCACATAACCCTCCTTTTGGGCTTCACCGTAGTCGGGTAAAAATGCTGGTCCTGCTCCCCGGGCCCTTGGGCTCATTACTTAAAATTTCAATATTTGGAAGAGGTGCTTCCCTTTTTCTGTTATAGTGTTTCTGACATTACGAACTTAATGTTTATTTTTATTTTATTCAATCAAGTTTTAATTGTTGAATACTTCAATATTAAACAGGTACCTCTTCCTGTTTGGTAGTACAATTTTATTCATCTCTTAAATAAATTGCAAACTATAGTTTTGTATAATTTAGAAGCATTTTTTTCAATGTTGTAAGAACCATGGATCCGTTTATTATGTTTTTTTGATGTTGACTTGAAAGAGCATGGCAGTTGAGAATGTGTCATGCTCACTTAAATGTCTCACTGATGTCGGCGCGTGTGTTGGATCATTCGGTTCCCTACAAAATGGTTGAGCTGGAGCACCCTCCAGCTCAACCATTTTGTAGGGAACCGAATGTTCGTGAACGGGCGCCGTCGGTTGAGAGTTTGAGACTGGTCATCTCTTAACTGCCCAGGCTTATTTTAAATCTTATATTTTGAATTGTTTGTTCATTTGTGTTTTTTTTTACATTGTTTTCACATATAGAAGCAACAAGAATAATGTACCCAGGATTTTGTAATATCTTGATTTAAAAGAGTGTCCATGGAGTTTCTTGCCCGTTCTTCTCCATAGAGATCTACGTTTTGGAATGGGCAACTACCTTCAACTTTCTGACTAACTGACCGACTATTTAATTTTGACAATTCAAAAGTGCCTGTACTTGGTTTAATTATAAATGATTTGAGTTTGAGACAAATTTTCACGCACACACACAGATATGGCGCAGATTTGTGTGAAAATCTGTAGGCGTGAGATCACTGTTGCCTGTATTGCTTCCTAGTTAATTTTGATATTCACGGCTACACCTACGCCTCCAAATATTTTTACATCTGGATATATTTAACCCTCCACCATAGCTAGCTAGCGGTACTTGGATGATGCAGGGGGTGGCCGCCCTGCACTATCGACAGATCAACTGGCTGCGAGGGGACCGATGTAAACTTTGCCTATATTAATAAAGCTACAAGTTTCCCAATATTGTAGTCGGTTGACCGGTCGAGTGCCAATACGCAGACGGAAAGTAACGGAAGGCTTCAACGAAAGAACTATGTGTGTTACTTGAAAACATTGAATGCTCTATAACAAGTACTTAATGTATTTTTTTTTCAAAACTCCGTTAAACAACAATGGCTGCTCATAGGTAAATTGTCTATGGTTTAATGACGCGGTAGTATGAATTTTAAGTTCCTTCAGGTCTTATCGGTGCTAAAACTATATTTTTTTTTTTTTTTTTTTTTTTTATTTGAAATGGATTATATGTAGGCTGTTTACGCGTATATTACCTATATTACTTAAATTATTTAAATTTTGATATTTTCAGTTTTGTTTTCATTATTTTATTAAGAAAAGTTAACTTCAAATTAGTAGATTTATTCATAAGAAATAGAAGGTATATATATATAATGGAGAATAAAATTAATTGTAAAATTTCCACGCCAATGGCTTCTTCTCCGTTCTTCTATTATACTCGTACAACTTACCCAATTTTTTTTCAGACGCTAAAATGGTCTTCCAATATTTTATTTACTTATTCTATTACACATGTAAGTAGATACGCTTTGCTCAAGGCATAATTAATTAATTAACGATCTGATGTTATAGTATGCGATTAGAAGAATTTTCTCAGTTATTGTGATTTTATTTGTTGTACCCGTAGGGTGTACCGGTGGATTTCCTCTGAAAAAATATTTTTTTGAACTTAATTTCATCGGCCACTGCCGAAGGTATTACAATAATTTCGGCCGAAAATGGATATTTCTGCTGAAAATAAAAACGAAATTAAGTCGGACTCTAATAACAAGAGAGTTCTTTATACTGGGAGGAAGATAAAGAAGTTTGCACTACGGTTAATTAGGTACCTACTACAGTACAAACATATTATGGCTTACTAGCAGCACCCCGCGGTTTCACCCGCATAAGTCTCGATCCCGTAGAAATATCGGGATAAAAAGTATCCTATGTCCTTTCCCAGGACTCAAACTATCTCTATACCGCAATTTACATGAAAAATACAGATTATACAAAAATTACTGTATAAATATATTGCAGCAACAAAAAGAACGATTCGATCAAAAACTCATTAACTGAAAACCAAAATAATATTAAGAAAACATGGGACTCAATTAAAACTATTTGTAACATTAAAAAGGTTGGCAACAAAAATGAAGACTTACTCAAACTTAAACCTAATTCTGTAGATTCACTGAATGTAGTAAACCACTACTTTCGGCGATTTCTACTATTGGCGATCAGTTGGCAAGTGAGATACTTAGTAGATTAGGAAAAACAGAAATTGAACTGGCAAATAACACAAGCCAATCAGGAAACACCTTTATGTCACCAACAGATGAAGTTGAAATAATTAAACTAATTAGTACACTAAAATCTAGTACAGCTGTTGGACAAGATAACATTAGCAACGATATGCTAAAACAGACCAAACATGTAATAGCAAGCCCTATAACATACATTTGCAACTTGAGCATTTCCTCCGGCATGGTACCTAACGACCTAAAGATAGCCAATGTCATACTAATATTAAAATCAGGTCACTTATGCGAACCAGCAAATTATAGGCCCATTTCTCTTTTGAGTGCACTTGCTAAGGTAATTGAAAAGGTGATTAATGTAAGGTTACTTAAGTTTCTTGAACAAAACAGCTTATTGGCGGGGAATCAGTTCAGATTTCGGGCTGGCAAGTCCACGGAGGATGGACGCAGCTTGTTGATTCTGCTATTAGCAAAGTGGATAAAGGACAAAGACGTCGGCGTCTTCCTGGACCTAGCAAAAGCTTTTGACACAGTTTCCCGGCCGATCATGCTAAAAAAAACTCTAGGCTATCGGGATCAGGGGCCTAGCTCTGGATAGGTTTAGGTCCTACCTAGGAGAACGAAAACAACGCGTTCATATTGGTGAGCACGTCAGCAGTGAATTTGAGGATGTGGACTACGGCGTACCGCAAGGTAGTGTTCTAGGCCCTACGTTGTTCCTGATCTACATTAACGACCTATGCTCTCTTGAACTCCATAATGCCAGCGTCTTTACCTTTGCGGACGATACCGCAATAATCTTTCATGCAAAAACCTGGAGTAATGTCGTTTGTGTAGCTCAGGAGGGACTTGGGAGGTTTGCTAACTGGCTGCAAAACAATCTGTTGAGTTGTTGTTGTAGTGTCAGTAGTGAGAGCTGTCTCTGCGCGCAAATTGAACAGGTTTCGTGTATAAAATAAAATACCTAGGGATACTAATTGATAAACATTAACATGGAAAGCTCAAATTGGTGCACTCGTGAAGCGTATTAGAATACTCTCGCATATATTAAAAAAAATAAAGTCTATCGCAGAACCAAAACTCATCCGTATTGTTTACTATAAATTGTGCAAGTCAATTTTAAGTTACTGTCTATCAGTCTGGGGAGCAACAAACAAAACCAATCTGCTTGCGCTGGAATAAGCTCAGCGAGCTATTTTAAAAATAGCCTACAAAAAACCCTGGCGATATTCTACTGATGCCCTATACCCTGTACTCGGAATGTAGCTTAATACACCATAAAATTAAAGCACTGCAAAACGCCTACAATAAAGTTTTTGTGTTGTCTTTCTTTCCCAACAACAAAAAGTTTTGCTCTAATACAACTCGTAGGCGCGCTCGGCTTGTCGTCGTGAATAAATGTTCTATAGAAAATCTCGACCAGACGTCACTTCAGGTCACGTGGCTTGCTAATTTTTGAGCGCCAATATAAGCCGACAAATAATTATGGGGTTATTGAGGGAAAATGCGTGCGCGTGAACGAGATGGAGCAATATCGCCATTTCGGTCGGTTCGTGGAATTTCGTAATTTCATCGTTCGTATTTCGTTCGTTTACGTACGAAGTTCGGGCATCATACCATGTGTAGAACATTATTTTGACGTAATAATTTGTTTACACTAGTTCATTGAATTTATTATTGGTGATTAGTGTGTATAGTATTTACTAAGTATTTAGTATCAGAATTATTGTTGAAGTTTGTTTTGTTTGTGTGCCGGTGTAGTGAAAATACGTTGAAATTAGGTATTTGGGGTAAGTAGATAGTTATTAAATTGAAATTAGTTATTTAGAGTAGATTTTTTAGGATCTTTAGGATGGCATTGATAACAGTAAATTGTTGTTTAACGGATTATTTGCTTTGTGAGGAATAATGCTTTTCAAGGTTGAGTTTTGAAAATAAGAAACATAAGTAATTAGTTAGGCCGTGCCGTGTTTACTTTTCTCAGATTCTAGTAGTTTATGGAATAAAGGGGGTTTTAGAGATATTAATAATCTGACGAATTCATATTATTATAAGGAGTTGTTTAGCATTACATGAATTGGGTACCTACTGTCATTTTTCGCTAATTCGCACCTTAGAAAAGTAGATCGAAATAGGAAACAATTTAATGAAACGTTTTATTGACATTTCTTTTTGGCATTTTTTTTGCTCCGGCTTACCTATGTCATAAATTCACCCTTCGCCACTGATCTCTACTGTAAATTCTACTCCCATAATAGAACTATACTCATCTTAACGTATACCAGCTGTAAAAATGCAATATTTAAATGGCTGCACCCCAAAAATGATGACCAAACGGAAGACCTTTTGCACATACAGACATAATATGTGATTTATAAAAAAAAAACTGGCACGCCTTTGCACCACATACACCCCCACACACACCACTTACACAGTACACACACCCTCACACCCTGTCAAAGCACCTAAGTATACCTCTGTCATTAAATCGTCTTTCTAGAACATAATAATTTTAGTTAGTTTTTTTATTTTTATACTCTGTAGTCTGTACCTCGTACTCAGGGTTTTAATTGTATTTTTTTTCGAATTAATTACTTAGGTACTTACATAAATTAAAATGTTTGCCTTACTTGGGAAGAGACTGGACCCCACGACACAGGGAATCCTAGTGTGGGGTCCAGAGCATTTGCAAAAACCTAGCACCTAAGGCTCCTTGTAAACCTCGTAGTTTTTGTTTTATATGTACAGTGTTTTTTCTGAACTGAATAAAGTTTTTTTTTTATATACCAAATTTCATCTAAATCGGTTCAGCGGTTTAAGCATGAAGTGGTTACAGACAAACAGACAGAAACACTTTCGCATTTATAATATTAGTATGGATTTATGACCGTGTGTAATAACTTTTTAAATGTCCAACACACTCAAGTAGGTAGGTAATAGGTAGATATTCAGTATTAACAGTAGGCAAAAACAAGATAGATTTGTAAAAAAATAAAACACTAGGCATTAAAAAATATGACACGACAAAAAGTATAAATTGTCATCGTCATCAGTCTATTTGCAAGGTGATAGTTACGCAGACACTGACAAACACTTACAATGTACTAAGGACTCAAACTCGTACTCAAAGCATTTATTTCAAATAAACCATGTACAGACACTTTTGACTTGTCAAATATAAATAGTCGGTCAGTTAGTCAGAAAGTTGAAGCTAGTTGCCCATTCCATAACGTAGATCTCTATGGAGAAGAACGGGCAAGAAACTCCATAGACACTCTTTTAAATCAAGATATTACAAAATCCGGGGTACATTATTCTTGTTGCTTCTATATGTGAGTTTGCGAGACTTGCGAGTGACGTAACTACTAACCAATAAGTGTCGTATGCAGCAAGTTAGCTAGCTGGGTGCTAACAGGTCGGATGCAGACGGCCAGCGCCAGACGCGCACAGATAGCTAGCTGGGTGCTAACAGGACGGGTGCAGACGGCCAGCGCCAGTCGCGCACAGATAGCAACAGTAACTAGAGAAATTAAGATCCGTTCATTACCGTAAAACGGGGTGAATAGGGATGCAGGGGTGAATCGGGACGAAACTTTAAAATGGATTTTAACATTGAAATAATTGTTTATTTTTTTCCAAAAAGGACTCGGTGTTTATTATATTATTATAATTAACGATTAAGTGTCCTTGTTGGCAATAAAATTTATTACATCAACGTTAAAATCCATTTTAAAGTTCGTCCCGATTCACCCCTGCATCCCTATTCACCCCGTCTTACCGGTATCTAACCACTGACGTCGCGTGACGTTGTCAGACAGAAGCGGTTGACGACATAATAACAGTTTATCTGGAAACAACAGCACGGGTAGGGTCTAGGGTTAGATTATCCATTCGAAGGCCACGAAGATTCAATTCATAGATGATGTTTGTTCTCTTAAGCGTAAAGTATGAGAAGTTGACTATTTGAATAGGTAAGAAAACCTCAACAAAATAATAAAATTACACAATATAGACGGCAAAGAGTAAAACTAGCCGCCCCACTATTGTGTGGAGGGAGCCCAAACCGAACCGATCAATCCACCCAGCCAAATTAATCCACGCCGTTAATTATTGTTCAATTAACGATCCATTATTTGTGTTGGCTTTCAGATCATCTTGAAAAGTTCTGACACACTTTAAATTGTGGCAATGAAACCGCAAGTCGGTGTCGGCCCCCACACTCCTCAGCCGCAATGCACAACGCAACAGGTGTCCGGGGTGGTCTTGTGAATAAATAAAGGAAGCAGCTACGCCACTCGCTCAATGGCACATGAAGCCTCGCCCTTTAGTTATCTGTAGTTATCTGTAGGATGAGCCCCCTAATTGCGAAACACACTACCAATCTCAATCTGAATCATTTTGAAGGATACTGCTAATCCGTTGCTAAATATTTTCGAAAATATTGTCTCCTCTACAACGTAAATAACGCAATGAATGTTGTTGAACTGTCAAAATAAAAGCCATTGCTACTGATAGTGTGTTACAACTTACCCCACAGGCCATCAATGGATCAGGGGTACTGACATGGATAAGACATCAATCTTTTCATAAAGTAGGGGAAGACCAATGAAACGATAGATGAAAGATGATATGGCCAGCATAGGGTGACTACTAGAGAAGTATGTAAGAAGAAGATAATTCTGTTGCTCTGTCCCCAAATAAATTAGGATAGGGCCAGAAGAAAGATGACATCAGTCTTGTTTTCTCACACAGTGTGTGCGCGGAATAGGACTCACTAGTTCGGTCGATCTAGTTCTAGAAGAACGCTTTGCTGTTGATCAATAATAAAAAGTAATCTGATGGAATGGTCTATGCAGAAGTAGCGAGCGACAAGCGGACAAGGTTAGCCTAATCAATTCATCATTTCCTGCCATATAAACAGATATTAGTCTATTGTCGGTACTTATGATAATCTAATTGTAATAAACTTAATAACGGGGCGGAGTGATCGCGAGTGTCCTTGCAAATGATTAAGAATCGAAATGAACTTATCGATTCTCAAAATCAAAAATATTGTGAAGCATAAAGATTGATTTACCTAATCAAGCCTACGGGACCCGGTAGGATGTGGGAGTAGTAGGGTGGGGAACACCGTGGGCAATCTCAAGGGCATTGACCTTGATCTCTGGGTCATTGTCCTTGGGGACAAGGTCAAAATTCCGAAAGTCAAGATCCGCGTTTCTCAGGAGCAGTAACAGGTCAATATTCATGGTTAATCAACTTGAGGACAAGGTCAAGTGATCCTGGGGTCATGATTACATGGAGGTCAAGGTCGAGTGACCTTTGAGGTCATGGTCAAGTGACCTTGGGAGTGTATTTGAAATTCCAGTGCCCTGACAAAGTCTTAATTCTGCGGCTGCTTTCGTCTTCTCATACGGGATATTCACCGAGTCTACCCTGGGCGTGGCAGACATGGTATCAGACTTGTCAATTGCAGGTGCCGATCCCGCCGCCTCTGGGTGGTTTAACAAAAATACCCACGAAGGGGATAACGGGGTCTTAGCTCGCTCGCTTCGCTTGCTCACTAGACCTCATCATCCCCTTCGAACCTAACTTTACGACAAACGGCAGATCGGAGACAAAAAACACCAAGATGCTTTTAGCCTTATATTTAGGTGTTTTAAACGATAGAATCGAGAAAGAAACGTTTTGCGAAAATAAAATATTTTTGGCAAAAAATTGATTTTTTCCTCAGTGCCCCATTACGTACACTCTAACCCAAAATAATATTGATTAAATTGCTTGTATCTAAATGCTAATGGTTGTCGGTGTTATTATAGTTTTTTTGTTATAAATAGTATCAGCAATTCAGCACTAACTATTTCTAAATGTACATATAGCTTCCAAACAAGACTTACTACTGACCTTTAGGAACCGTTGCAAAACTTCGGCTCACCTTGGAAAACATTCAACTAAACAACCTAGTGTTTGTACCTGCAATTCAATTTGATCCAACATTTCAACCTATTGCCCAACATAAAGTTGTGCTATGACGTGACGCCGCTGACCTGACGGGCCTATCGCCAGGCCAGCGACTCCATCGACCACCAGTGACCGCCAGGCATTTGTTAGCAGTATATAGGTATGTCCGCACAATTAGCTCGGCAGACCGGACCACTTTTAATTGTCAACGGGTAATACCTAGAGAGCAGTGACGGAACGGCAGCGACTTACGAATATTACGTTCGAACTCAGTCAGGCACTTTACTTTGGGTAAATTACTTCATCACCACTGGTCTCAAAACGGTGAAGGAAAACCTCGTTAGGAAACCGGCATGTCCTAAACTAGAACCACCAAAACTTCGAAGACGTGACATTCACCAATCCGTACTGGGTCCACGTGGTGGTTTATTTACGGCCCATCTCACTCACAGAGAGGAGGCATGTGTGTGTGCCAGCAGTGGGAACATTATAGGCCGATTAAGATTGTGGATAATATCTGGACAGGGTTAACGTTCGCAAGAAACCAGGGACTAGTGCGTAGCAAATAGTGAGTGGTCCATTTACCGGCGCTAGCGGTAGGTAATGAATACATGTTCAAAACAAAATCACTTTTCGCGTCCTGAGGCAACTGAGCTGATCAAATAATTGCTTGTCAGCAGTAAGCTATTAACGCGTGACAGACAGCTCATCATTGTAATCAATACTCATTGAATTGACTTTCCATCCACAATGTGATACGTAATCGCCTTATCGATATACCGACACGATAAAGACATTTGATAAGAATATGATCAAATGATCCTACAGCTGGCTCCCAATCAGCATGTTAGCTATTCTCCACAACGGAAGAGCACTGATTTGTAAGACAGGTTCTTACCTAGTTTGTATTCAGGAGTGCATATCGTTTTAACCGTCTACACAGAGTACTTTTTGATAGACTGAAAACCGTCTACTCATTTAAATTATTAGTATCTTAGATCTTAGGAACATAACGGTATTAGACTATATTTTATTGAGTCCAAAGAAACGTTATTATATTATACTAGCTTCAGCCCGAGACTACGTCCGCGTGACATTTCACCCCCCGACTCTCACTTGGCCAGACTGGCAGCGCGGGGCGGGGAGAGGCGCCGATGCGAGAACGCGCGCGATCTGCCTGTCCGCAGTCGAGCGCGGCTTCGTTGAGTGTTGTCGTGTCCAGTGTTTGTCAAAATATAATATGGATGAAGAAGACTTATTTTTACTAGAATAAAGCTTGAACTAGTTTGAGAACCCCTGTCCCCGCGCGGGCCCCCTGCACACTCACTACGGCCACTTGTATGAACGAGCTATGGCGTGAGTTGCCCGCGCGCTCCCCGCGCCAGGCAGGCCGCGCCGCTCACCGCACCCGCGTGCCCACTATGGACGCCCAAATGAAGTTCTTATGCTTGAGTACACCGCGCCGTGCCCGCGTTTGCTGTCTGGCCAAGCACAACCATCGCCCGCCCACGCCATTACTTCGTTTTCGCTTAGCGTTCTTTCTGACTTTTTTCTTGGGTCCTACGGGCCGCAGCGTGATGTTAAATAGCATATAATCTTCCACAGGAATTGAGTTATTCAATATAAAAATATTTTTTCAAATCAGACACAGATTAGCGCGTTCAAATAAACAAACAAGAAAAAACAAACTCTTCAGCTTTATTATTAGTTATACTCGTACGGTACGAGTATAGACTGATATTTAATATATTAGATTCTAAATAATTAAATAATAACTTTTTTCTTGAAAACATTTGTATGCTAGTCCACAGCGAGACATGTAGATCAAAATCGTACTATTAAAACCATTTTGTACCATGTTATATTATAATGTAAATAAAAATACTCTATTCTATTGTACTCTATTTGCGAAATTAGCATGTTTTTAATGCGAATATTTAACATTAGATACCACTCTTCTATGTTCTATGTTATGGGTTTGGTTTTCGCGCTTAGTCCTTCAAGTGGACCATTGTGCGTGGTTATTCCAACCAGCCCACCTCCTTCCAGAACTTGATTAAGTCTCCTGACCTGTTGAGAACATCTGTGTAAGATCTGGGTGTCCCGAAGGTTTCTGACCTAATCTGGGTGACGCCTGTGCACCCATAGAGCACATGCGCAACGGTTTCATCAGCCTCCATGCAAGCCAAGGCCCAAGGGACTGTCCGTTATGCCTATTGTGTGGAAGTGTTTGTTTAGCGAGCAGTGTCCCGTGATGGTCGCCGTCACCAGGCGCAGGCCTTTCCTGCCCAGGCGTAGTAAACGTCTGGTTAGCTTGCCATCTAATGATGGCATGACTTCCTTGGACTGCCTGCAGCCCGGTGAAGAGGTCAACCAGCTCTCTGCTTATGTGTGGGTGTGCTTCCGTAGCCAGCTGCGTAGTTGAAGGTTGAAGGGGATGGGCACGACGGTCCACAGACTGACGTGCTGGATGCCCTTCTCTCCAGCTCGTCAGCTGCGTCGTTTCCTAGCGATCCACTACGCCCTTTTATCCACTGCAGTGTCACTATATTCGAATAATTGTAATTTAAATGATTGTAATAATTGTAATTCAAATTTTCTTATTTAAATAATTCTAATACTTGTAATTTTATTCATATTATTGTTGTAATTTAAATTAACTATAATTTTGCATGCCCGTAATGAGGGTGAAATATGTCCTGTGCTATAATTTAATTTAACATCTTGTGTACCCACCATATTTCAGGCAAATAAATGATTTATTATTATTATATTGCGGTTTGATACAGTTACCCGTTCAAGCACATTGTGACATTCTAGTATTAGGTTCAATGTGATGCATTTTTCCCTATGGATTAGAGGACTGAGATGCTGTCAGAAAGTATACGAATATGGGCGTCGGTAATTCTCCTGGCCGCTTATATGATGCCATGCCCACACACTCCGCTTGCTAGACCATGTTGAGCATTCCCAGTGGGCTGTATATGTTTATGTTAACGTTGTGTAAGACTCCAGTTCCGCAGTCGGTCTCTAATCCGTCAGTGTATACTCTCAACTCTTTCAGGCCTGAGTGATTGCACTGCTCCTCTTTAAGCCTATGTCGTAATGCTTTTGAAAGCAGTATTGTTTTGGGGCTGTGTCGCAGGGTGATGCCATCATTGGCTGCAGTTTGATTGCATCTTCCTTTACTAGATACAACTTCAAATTAATTGAATAATTAATATATTGACTACTAGCTGTGCCCGCGACTTCGTACACGTGGAATAGTGACTTTTCGGGCAGCATATTTTGAACTACATATACCGTCGTTTAAGTAGCTAAAAATTTACAGTAATGCTTCTCTGTATACGATATTTGACGTATGGCCATCGGGGATGAAAGCATACAGGCTCCTAGGATTGCTAACCCGTGACAGAGCCACATACAACTGACCGTGCGAGAAACAGCTGATACTTAGATCTACACCCACAACTTTCAGCGTCTGACCTTGGGCTTTATTAATTGTCATCACAAAACATAGGCTGACTGGAAACTGGACTTGTTTAAAACTAAATGGAAAATTGTTTGGAGTGAGAGGAATCCGAGGAATGAAAACTTTCACCTTTTCCACACCCTGTTAAAATCTCTGCTTCTATCAGATTTTGTTGTAAATTGGTCACTTTTAACCTGGTGCCATTGCAAATATTTGGGGGGCTTAAATTTCTAAGAAGCATTATGGGTACGCCTACTTTTAATTTTATTTTATGTGCTGGTAGTCCAGGAGCATTGAGGGATTCTAAAAATTCTACTGGGTAGCTTGTACAGGCTCCTAGGATTGCTAACCCGTGACAGAGCCACATACAACTGACCGTGCGAGAAACAGCTGATACTTAGATCTACACCCACAACTTTCAGCGTCTGACCTTGGGCTTTATTAATTGTCATCACAAAACATAGGCTGACTGGAAACTGGACTCGTTTAAAACTAAATGGAAAATTGTTTGGAGTGAGAGGAATCCGAGGAATGAAAACACTTTCACCTTTTCCACACCCTGTTAAAATCTCTGCTTCTATCAGATTTTGTTGTAAATTGATCACTTTTAACCTGGTGCCATTGCAAAGTTTTGGGGGGCTTAAATTTCTAAGAAGCATTATGGGTACGCCTACTTTTAATTTTATTTTATGTGCTGGTAGTCCAGGAGCATTGAGGGATTCTAAAAATTCTACTGGGTAGCTTGTAGATTCTCCTTCTTCCATGACTCTGGCTTTATATAGCCACGGACGCGCAGGCGCGAGGCGTGTACGTACTCTGATAGAATACCTTAACAATTAAATTGACATAACTTTTTTATTTATGAACCGATTGACATGAAATAAACACTAACTGTTAAGTCAAGCTTACTATAATATATTAGTGAAAACCGCATCTAAATCGAATAAGCCGTTTCTGATATTAGCGTGCACAAACACACAGACAAACAGATAAACCGACAAACAGACAAACAGACAAAAAAAAATGTAATTACAAATTCGGGTTGGGCATCGATATAATAACAACCCCTGCTACTTTTTTTTTATATATTTCCATTGTACAGACACCACTTTTCTACAATTTTATTATATGTATATATATATATATATAGATTAACCAACACTGTATTTTATAATTACAGCAATTAAAATCCAGATTGCAGATAATCGTTACTCGACATGGACTCTCATTTTGAATGTTTTTAGAGGCACTAACAAGCAGCTTGGTTGGAAGGTGTCAGTTTTGCATCACCAATGTGTGGAGTTTTTGGCATGAATAAGAATGTTTTTTCATAACAGTTTTTCTAATCTACAGCCATAAGCATGGCAACAGAGAAAAAGTTTGTATGCAAACAGAGTTATGGGGTGGTACACACATACAGGTCAAAGTACTTTGATAAACCAGGTACCAGATTCTCAGTCACACCAAGGTTCTGCTAGCCTTCTTTTAATTTTTCCCACCCATATGTAAAATATGCGCTTTGATGTGGCATTGCGGACACCAGCCCATCTCACAACAAGTACCTAGTAATGCCAATACACAGGGGCTTAATAAAATGGAGACTAATCTTTATATTGTATTTAAAGACAAAGATACATAACGTAACTTTTTCATACAACTAACCTGAAAGCCTTAGAAGCAAATAAATAATTTGAAATTCTATCACCCATTCTATGAGTATGAGTACAGTTGGTATATTTGGTCAAATGGCAGAAGGATAATCTGAGAAACACTGTTATTGTAAGTCCTTTGACAGTTCATCTGACAAGATTGGACAGCTCGGGTTAAAAGCTTGTATCCACTCCATGTCAACATCATCTGCCTAGCCTTTTCCCAACTATTTTGGGGGTGGCTTACAGTATTTTACATGGAGCGGCTGCCTACCTGACTCCCACAACCCAGGTCTTGGGTAATACAATACCCATTGGTACCCACCAGTCACCACATACCAACTCCATGTATAAAATATATAAGGTTACCAACCGTCTGGCTGTTACAAACTTTTCAAATCTAAACCATTATTGAAAATAGAAAGATTGAAACTAAATGTCTGGACTTTCTGTTTGTGTCTATTTAAATTGCTTTGACCAGGAAAGAGTTCTGCCCGTTCTGCAATTATCCGTTAAAAGTACAGAAATAATGTTTCACAGGTGCCACAAGTCTACAGCTGCATACATTTTTATCAACACTTATCTATCATTCTAATAAATAGATACAAGCATTGACTGCATGCACACTTCTTACTTACCATTTAGATTAAATAAACTGTTGTCAAAATAGTTGTCAACTAACAATAATTAAAAGTTAATGTTGCATCCGTTTTAATGAGCAGATTAATTAGTTAGTTTATTTAACGTGAAGTTCGTTCCAAAGAGTTCATCAAAAATATATAAACATCTCTTGAATTAAAAACACTTCCTGAAATCGTGAGTATAAATAGTGGCATAATGGTCAGGTATGTATGTGGCGTTCGTTTAGTGCTGGGCAAAGTAAACATCAGAATTATAATTAAATACTCACTGGTCACACTGTGAAGTTTTAGACTCGTTGGGAAAGTCTGCCATTCCTTGTTAAAAAGCATGGAAACTTCAAGAACTTAATAATTCGTCGGATTATTATCACACAACTGGCTAAAACTTTGAGAAAGTAGCACCAATAACTCCAGATTTTTTTTAAATAGAGCTATAATATTATACTGGACTTTAAACCACATACAAAAGCACAAATAAAAATTTTATATAATTAAAACTGACACACGAAAGAATGGAAAAAAAACTTGTTGCTGTCGTACTCCTTGCACACACATGCACTGACACACGCTTACACGCACACAAGCATAAAAGTTTATGCAGTGAAGTTTACTTCAAATGTCAAACGGCGCGCGTTTCGTAATGACCAGTTTACAACAGTATACAAAGTAAGCATAAAAGTGAAACTTTGTTCGATAAACTTATTCTATTAGTTCCTTTCCGTTCCAAGGATTAAACTAGGATTGTATGAAAAGTTACTACTATTACAATTTTTTTTAAATATTTGAATTTATTCTATACGTCGTCGGCCAGTCTTAGGTCCGGCGTTTCTAAATTTGCCAAAGATGTAAACAACATTGGCCGCTCGTAATTGAATAAAATTGATAGGTATACAAGAATTTGTTTTCGTCTAGTTAGCTCGGAGGTTCTCTGAGCCTACCTACTTAAAATAAATTTTCTTGTATAGGTACTTATCGATTGTATTCAATTTCGAACGGCCATTGTTGTTTACATCTTTGGCAAATTTAGAAACGCCGGACTACCTATAGGTAGATTTTCTGTTACCGCCATTTTGCATGAAATTAAACAGTGATGAAGGGCATTACGTAAATAGTATTGGCCACAACGATTTGCGAGACAACTCTTTACTTAGTCTTTTATTCCCTTCCCGCCAAGGCTAACTGTACTTTGCTCGCAAATCTGCCCCGTTGGTCTCGTGGTTGCAACCGTGACTACTGAGCGTGGGGTCCTGAGTTCGATTCCCAGGTTGGGCAAAGTACAAATGGTTTTTCGGAATATCTTAGTAATAGCCCAGAGTTTGGAAGTTGGCGATGTGATAACCCCATGCCTCGTAAACAACTTTAAGCCTTTAGTCCTGCGCCTGATCTCTCTCCTCTCCGCTTGCGTCGAATTGCCGTCCCATCGGACTATAAGAGTGAGGGAAGAAAGAGTGCACCTGTGTCTGCGCACACTCTTGACCACTATATTATTATCTTCCGAGTCGATAGCTATAATAGTCAGAGCCGTGTGAAGAGGGGGGGGGGGGGGGGGTCGAAGGAGGCGACCGTCCCGGGCGCTATAGCCAGTGGAGCGCCAAAATCATCTTGACCATTATGCTATGTGTTGACGATAGAGCAAGTGCAGGGGTGTTGCTACCGTATCAGCCGTATCAATAATAATAATAAACAATAACATCTATCGGGGCTCATGTTAGGCGGTTGGATCAAGGGCCTGATTCAGAAGGCCTCCTCGATACGGCTCGCATTGTGAGGAAGTTCCTGTCTCTGGAGCCCTAACCACAGGTAGCTTGGACCCTGCTCCCGACACACTATTCACTATTTTTTTTATATTTTAAGAAATATTTAAAAATGTAATAAAATAAGAGAAGAGAATAAATAAACGACATAAGTAATAATAAAAATAACCCTTATTTTTTATATGAGAAATATTTAAAAGGCTTATTCCCAGAAGCTCCAAATCTATTGTTCTCCAAAAAATTTCTCTCCATACATTGATTCCCAAGAGCTCCATTAATTTTATTAGTTAAAATATCTAATAAAATACTAAAATTCTTCCCAGCGGCTCCAAAACAAATCGCGTAAGGTCAACAATAAAACACAAATTGCTAACATTAATGTTATAATTTCGGACGGACGAGGACGACCTAAAGAAGGTGCCTGGGGTAGACTGGATGGGGAAGGCGGAGGACAGGCGCAGGGCGCGACAGGTGTTGTGGCGCAGTCTGGGCGAGGCCTGTGTCCAGCAATGGACTGCGATAGGCTGAGTTGATTGAATGTTATAATTTTGTGGTAAATAGTTTCAGTACAAAGGCAAAGACAAATCAATATTGTGCTAAGTATGTACTTATAGGTAGGTACCTATTGTGAAATAGAAAACAATAATCTAACAATGCACTTTCTGTCATCACAAATTGACTTTATGCCACACAATATGAAGTTTTAAAGAAATAAAAATTACAGTTGACCAACCGGTCAAGCTCCGCGCGTCGCCTATCGGCGACGAAACAATAGAAAATCAATTGTGTCTCATTAGCGGATCTTGACAGACTAATCTATTTATATCCGTAAGGATTGAGGAGCCACATCAGATTTTTTAAATCTGATCTCACCATTATTTAGCAGCAATGTAGCTTATTTTGCAGCACGAATTCTAGATTTAGCAGCAAAATATATCACTAGTTATTTTAATGCAAAAGTGGCTCCTCAATCTAAACGTCTGAATTGAGGAGCCACCTGGAACTCGTTAAGTAATAGATGAATATTTATGAAAATTTTGTATCATTTAGTAGCAATTTTGCATATTACCTTCTAAAAGTTTAGCTTCTGTAGCGCTAAAATGAAAAAAAAAATACAATACTTTTAATATGGCTCCTCAATCTAAACTCAAGAGGTGAATTTCTATTGGATGTGAGCGATCAATTAAGATATTCGACATATTGATCATTTAGCTGGTGTTGTGTTTCTTTTTGCAGTAGGTACTAGCTTCTTCCCGCGACTTCGTCCGCGTGAAATTTCACCCCCTTAGGGGGTGAATTTTGAAAAATCCTTTCTTAGTGCACCCCTAGACCTCATAAGGAACGTACGTGCCAAATTTTGAATCTCTAGACCCAGCGGTTTGGGCTGTGCGTTGATATGTCAGTCAGTCATTTCTTCTTTTATATATTTAGACAGGAGTAAAATAGTAAAACAGAGTAGGTAGGTAAATTTTGTATATGGACGCATTTTCTTTGGCTCCTCAATCCTGACGTTCTAATTATATGTTTGACTGTAGCCACCTGAGATCTCAACGGAATCTAAAGCCAGAGATACTAACATTTAGCAGAAATGTCTGCTAAATATATCTGCACAGTTCAGCAATGTATATATTTTGGATTCTGAAAAAACAATACTTAACTATTTTCTTGTAAATTCAGTGTGTAGGGTGACCATAATTATTATACTCGTATTAATGAAACCAGGATAAGTAATTTATTAAATTTATATTTTCATAACAGATTATATCTATCGTACCTACGATATCAATTTCGCTATAAGTTATAGAATGAATGAATATTGGCTGATTAGTACTTATACGAATTTTAGAATCGTAATCATCGTAACAGAACATGTCATCTTTCGGTGTAAGATAGTGACATTTGTAGTGGCCTGTGCCAGTTTCGATAATTGTAGGAATAAATTCTATAACACCTACTAATTTATATGATTTATTCGAAAACATTACAAATTCTGGTATTTCTCTCACTCTAAACTTTTCACAACCATTCAGTTCATATGAAACTGTGTTTGATAGAGTATATTTACACACAGTTTGGTTGTTACAAAACGTACACTCGGTTTTTTCTTCAGCGATTAAAGTTGCATCTTCTAAACCTTGGATGCCAAAAACAGAAATTATGTTCAAATTCAAAGGCAAAAATGCGATCTGCCTGGATACTGGGATAAAATGGCACAAATCATTAGTACATTTTCTTGTAAAAATGGCACTAAAGCAATACTTAAAGGCTACGTGTTAATATAAGAAATCCAAGTTAATTATTTATTTTGTACATGAACATATTAATTGTACAAACGAGAATACTTCACCGCTGATGAATGTTTTGTTACTAAATAAATATCATTGTGGGTACGTAAGTGAAATATTAATTTTTAGGTACCTACCCCCAAAATGTGGTCACCCTACACACTGAATTTACAAGAAAATAGTTAAGTATTGTTTTTTCAGAATCCAAAATATGTACATTACTGAACTGTGCAGATATATTTAGCAGACATTTCTGCTAAATGTTAGTATCTCTGGCTTTAGATTCCGTTGAGATCTCAGGTGGCTACAGTCAAACATATATAATTAGAACGTCAGGATTGAGGAGCCAAAGAAAATGCGTTCATATACAAAAACTCTGTTTTACTATTTTACTCCTATACTGCAAAAACAAACACAACACCTGCTAAATGATCAAT
This sequence comes from Hydraecia micacea, assembly GCA_914767645.1. NCBI lineage: Eukaryota > Metazoa > Arthropoda > Insecta > Lepidoptera > Noctuidae > Hydraecia > Hydraecia micacea. The sequence goes on from OU611774.1 coordinate 682,747, forward strand.
ATGTCGAATATATTAATTGATCGCTCACATCCAATAGAAATTCACATCTTGAGTTTAGATTGAGGAGCCATATTAAAAGTATTGTATTTTCTTTTATTTTAGCGCTACAGAAGCTAAACTTTTAGAAGGTAATATGCAAAATTGCTACTAAATGATACAACATTTTCATAAATATTCATCTATTACTTAACGAGTTCCAGGTGGCTCCTCAATTCAGACGTTTAGATTGAGGAGCCACTTTTGCATTAAAATAACTAGTGATATATTTTGCTGCTAAATCTAGAATTCGTGCTGCAAAATAAGCTACATTGCTGCTAAATAATGGTGAAATCAGATTTAAAAAATCTGATGTGGCTCCTCAATCCTTACGGACGTGATCTAGTGTGTAGGTATACCTACTATCTCACTAATCTAGTGAAATTTTATTATTGTAAAAACGGGGTGCTGAGTGCGGTGCGCAGGCGCGCTCCCCGCGGCTTTGACATTGCGCGCCGATAGCGTTTTCGTGTGTAATTCTCATGTCCGTGACCACCGCAGGACCACCAACGCCAATCGCTTCCATATTTGGTGAATAATTAGTACTCAATTGGTACTAATTAGTACTCTAACAAAAAAATTGGTACCTTAGTAGTTTTCGAGAAAATCGACTTTGAAGGTGGTCCTGCGGTGGTCACGCTCCCTTCAGCAGGACCACCATGAGCGCCGAAAAATGGGGCATGCTACCGCTATTCTAAGTATACAAATAATTAGTACCCATAAATGTGATTCATTTCGTGAAAAAAACAGAACTGAAACTTGTATTTACCGAGAAATCAACGATGATAACTTTCGCGCAATCGTTCAGCAAGACCACGATTTTGAATGTTGATTCCAAGTTTGAGAAGCTTGTCGCTTTCCTCAAACCTACATAGAAAATTAGTACCCTGCAAGATAAAATTAGTACCCAAAATTCAACATTAGTACTCCAGTAGTTTACGAGAAAATCGACTTTGAAGGTGGTCCTGCGGTGGTCACGGTGCAAAATTTTCATTTTAAGATTTCCCTATTAAAAACTCCGTGATTTCATCCCAAATTTATACAAAAATTAGTACCCATAAAGAAGTTATAGCGACCAAAAATTCAGATTCCTAAGTGTTGTATTTTAAGAGAAATTAGCTTTGATTAATTTTCCATAAGTACTAAAACTCCGCGTATAACCCGACCAAATTGAGTTGTCAATCTAACTTAACTAAAACTTTACAGCTCATGCACATAAATATTTTTTCACTACCTAATATGTACTTAGATTTTGTATAAAAATTTAGATATTGAACTGTTGTTATTACTATTCCGACATCCATAAATTTATGTGCATGAGCTGTAGTTTTAGTTAAGTTAGATTGACAACTCAATTTGGTCGGGTTATACGCGGAGTTTTAGTATGGAAAAGTAATGAAAGCTAATTTCTCTTAAAATACAACACTTAGGAATCTGAATTTTTGGTCGCTATAACTTCTTTATGGGTACTAATTTTTGTATAAATTTGGGAAGAAATCACGGAGTTTTTAATAGGGAAATCTTGAAATGAAAATTTTGCACCGTGACCACCGCAGGACCACCTTCAAAGTCGATTTTCTCGAAAACTACTAAGGTACCAATTTTTTTGTTAGAGTACTAATTAGTACCAATTGAGTACTAATTATTCACCAAATATGGAAGCGATTGGCGTTGGTGGTCCTGCGGTGGTCACGGACATGTAATTCTCAGATGTACGCTTCATTTTTCGGTAGTGAGGTAGTTGAAGCCTTGATATAGTTATATACCACGGCTTCAACTATCTTACTGCGACACATATTGTAGGAACGCTTACTTGATGATTCTCATTTTTATCTCAAGTTTGAGCAATATGTAAAGCATTTGTTATTTTTAGTTCACTATCATTTTGTTTATTGTTATCTACAGTAACCGTTATCACGTGGGTTACTAATTATAGCACCCGAAGTATTTGATCGTCAGTCACGTGAGTTGTCAGTCATCAACAACGATTTCATTCATTACAATAAATTGTAGTTTATCTTCTATTATTATTATCTCTCCATCTCTATATACCATCTTGGCATCCATCAACATCGGGGAAAAATAAAACAGTAATGTCAGTTCAATGTGTAGTTTGGCATTTATTGGCCATATTTATCAATCACAATCTTTTTACTTATCTAAAATGTAATTTTATTCCAAACCGTCTATTATAATAAAAAATATTTGGAGATTCCGAAATTCGAAATTCTAGCTAAAATGTCAACTTACAAAATTATACAATTTGGGCCTAATTCATAATATTCCGAGACATTTTTTATTGGTACACAATGAACGCTTTATTTAACATCGAGAGCTTGTCATCGAGAGCTTGTCATCGAGAGCTTGTCTGAATACAATACAACGATTGCTGGATTCGGGGATACAATTAGATGATTAAGCAGGACTACGCAACACGTGATAACTAGATAGTAACGGCCGCCGACAGTAGGTGTTCTGTGTCGGTCAACTGGTACTGTCACTGACAATCAATGGAATAAGAACATCATAATCTAAGTCCACATACATTCTTCGAAAAAAAATTATAAAGTATACACAAATTGACCAAAATAAATGCATTTGGAATGAATATAAAATAAAATAAAACTACCTATCTAAAAAATTAGAATATTTGGTTAATTTTTAATATGATTGTAATTGAAATAAATTACTGAATCAACTTGTCACGTTTAATAATAAGATCATTTACTTGAAATAATTTATAGTCAAAGATGAAGTTATAAAATTACAATCAAAACAAAATGATCAGGTAACGAGGTATGGAGAGTGGTGTTCTCACTATGAGGAGCAAGCAGAAGAGGAGACCGATACGACGTGCAGCGATATATACTTACGAGACACATAAGAACGGATACTTTTATATTCACTAATATAATTCGTCACCTAAAATTACAACTCAAAACTACACTTTTAGTTAATTTTAAAATTAAATTATTGCCAAAAGTAGAGCAAAGCGGTAAATACTTAAAGCTCATAGATTTCCAGTGTAAAATAAATTAGAAACCGAAGCCAACATAGATTCACTTATATTAAAATAATTAATTAAATTCATGAGTAAATTAGTTAATGGAAAATAAGCCTAGATTAAAAATAAAAAGACAGGCCGAATAATATGTTAAACGTAGCCTCACTATATGCACCACTGAGCGTCACGCCGCGCGCCGTCACACGGCGCACAGCAGTAATATAGTAGTCGATATACATCATTTAGTTAAGCATAAACAGAGGCCGAAATATTTGAAGGAAGATATTAGACCGTATTTATTAGCTTTCTTAAATAAGTATGTAATTTTGATCACATTAAAAATAATGTTAGTTCTTAACTTGTGGTATTAGGCCGAAAACAGAACATAATAAAACTAGCACTTAATAAAATATATTATGTACAATTAGCGATAATATAAACTACATCGTATCGTTAGAGGGGCGAGCGACACAACAACAAACACGTATACAACCGGCGGAAACAAAATTCACTTCCTGGCGTTGGCATCATTCTTGTTAGAGCGGCTTTCCTTAGTCGGGATCTGAAACAACGAAACAACGGGAACAATTCATTCATTACATGGTGATCGGATTTTATAAAAAATGTAGTTGAAACAGAACGTTGTATTTACCTCCGCCCTCTGATCTTCCATACGGCCACCTTGGGCGCGCATCAGAAACACAAAGAATTCTTCGTCCGGGGCGGTTTCGCGGTTGCGTGGCTGCTGGTCGTTGCGCGGGCGCACTTGCTCATTGCGCGGGCGCACCTGATCATTGCGCGGGCGCACTTGCAGTTGTTGTTCGTTGCGCGGCGGCTGCTGCGGCTGAGAGCGAGGCTTGGGCTGCCCAAGGTGAACGCGTGGTAATTCCGTCCGTTGATCCTCGAGTCGGGAGCCCTGCAAAACGTGTCATTTTATAATTGTGTCTTTCTAAACAAATATAAGAAATGAGCATTTTGTATTGAGATTTGAGATACGAAAGAAAACCTATAAATAAAAATCGAAAAACGGAATTGTCATTATGGCGCACTACGGCAAGTACCTGGACGCGGGCAATCATTTCGAGGAAGTCGTCTTCGGGTTTGGTGCGCGTAGTGTGCTGGGGGCGCAGCCCGGGCAGCGACGTCCCCGGGGCGGGCTCCTTGCCCGGTGCCTTCTGTACGGGGCGGAGCTCCGCGCGCTGCGAATCGATTCTTTCTGATTGCAGGCTGTTTATCATGTCGAGCATGGAGTCGCTGGACCTGACACAACAAAACATCGCTCGTCACTCACTTTATCTAACTATTGACAGTATAATATGTAAGAGAAAAACAGTTCAGATAGACGAACTTGAATACAGGAAAATGCAAATGTTATTATTAGTCACTGATTATCGAATGGAAATGGCGCAGCCCTTGTTGGCAGTTTGTTGGATATCCTAAAATCCACTAATAGTAATTGGGAAACGGAGGTATTATAATGGCCGTCTTCAATCTAGGTTTCGACTACCCTCTCTCCTACCGTCATAGTTGTTCGTAGGACAAACGAACAGTCTTCGGTGACACAGAGAACAGACAACCAATAAAAGGACGGATAGTGCTATTTAAATAAAATACAGTCGCCAAATGACTACTTAAATGTTAGCCTGATATGCGGACTGCCTAATATTCAGCTATTACCCGCGACACTCGCATACAAGATGAAACCCCTCAGGGGGTCCTAAGTTCTTAGTCGGCTATTGGTCCACCATTACAAATTCGTCATATTGATGCCGATACCCTAATGTATTCCTATGGCGCAGCTTTATTTATAGGAAGAGATCCTGGAGGCCTTTTGTTTATAAAAAGAACAAGAAACACTAACTTTGTAAGTGTAGATTCACTTAATATTGATTATTTTTCTTTCATATATTAAACACCGCACTGACAGACCACACCAAACTAGCGCCAATGTCACAATACATACATGACAGCACAATTAGCGTCGCTTGTGATAGCATTCGTCAGTGTTCAAATGTAGCGACTACGCGACAAAAAAAAAATGCGATGCAGTTTCATCGCATTTTTTTTACTTAATACACGTTTATAATTTCAGCCGAAATCACTTAAAGTTGCAATATTTTTATCGAAAATGTTATCCGAACAACTTTTTGTAAACAGTGAAATTAAATTAACATCCGTAAAATATTGAAATTAAAATTATTCGAATTTCGTAATAGTTTAAGTACGCACCCCTTGCAATCTCCGTCGTACGCCTTCATTATAAGTTTGAAATCCAGAAAACCTACAAAACTTGTCGCGGACACTTCAACCCGCGCGATATAAAGATGAGACAAAGAGGTTGAAAATGGGTTTTATGTCGAAAGATATTGTATCCAAATGAGTAACGCGCATAAACACTGTGTCGTCATTCGCGGCGGAGGCAGCGAGAGCCACGCGTAGTTGGAAATAGATAAGTGAGCGGTGTTTCGAGTAGATATGGAGATCATAATGAGATAAGAGACGAGTGTCCGTTCACGTTATAGCTAGATAATGAAATCGGTCAAGAGAACGACGGCGCTAGCAGCCGACACGATACAGGCACTGCTTTTAAGACCTGCGATTATGAAATTGGATATGGTTGTGCAGCTGATCAACTCGCGGTACTGCTACAGTAGCAGTGACTGTAGGCGTAGCTACCGGTGCCGCCTCTTTGAAGCAAGACGTGTGGTGCTCGTATGTAAGTCACAATGGTATTTGGTTACCTACATGAGTATTATGGCCGACATCCTCAGCGCCCGTCCTCCAGCGGTCGGACAGACGACTAATTAACTATTCATACTGTTGACATGTTATTAGACGGCGAACGAGACACTGCTTTGAGGGATCAAACACAAACCCATCAAACCATGGACGTTTGAATAAGCAGTCATATTTAACACGAAAATAAACGACGATTGGCCAAGTAAGGTAAACGTACCACTACTCGTCGGGTTTTGAAATTCACTAACTTTGAAGAACTGCTGCGTGAAAAGTATTTCATTTAGAATGAAACTTTTTTTCATGACGAAACAGAAAAATTATCCGTTATTCTAAATTACGTAGTTGTTAATTTTTATAATTTTTAGTGATAATAATAGTACATTACTGCAGCGGCCAGCAAAAGAGGCATTGGTGGACGAACGTGTAACGGTCCCAATAATATCTAGTTGTTATTCGCATTTTGTGGCATTAAACATAAAATATTTACAATATGACGACTTTTGGGTGTTGTAGGAATTTTTAGGTACCAAAGTGTTCCAAACTTCAAGTATCATAGCAAATTAACTTGACTAATTCATCAAACAATCACACTTACCGTAGACCCCACTGAAGAGTTTGACATTTACCAGCTACACGTGCAAAAAAATAAGAAAGATATCTCAGCCACCATTACAGTTAAAACTCAAGTGTTGTTATTTTAATTGTGCAATATGTTACCAATAATATTATGTTGACATAAAAATCGGCCACTTAAATGTTTAGTAAAAAAAGATTGACGTTTTTAGACATTTGGACGACTTCTGAGTCAGTGACGACTTACCCGCGTATTTGAATTAATTTTTTATTAATTTAGAAATATTGAAACATCGTTCGTATGAGACTGGACCGTCAATCGATGCGGACATATCGGACATTCGTACGAGCGCACGTGATTCACTTAGGATCACAAAAAGCTTCAGTGATTAATCCAATTTGTGGAGTGAAAAATCCATTTTGATACAGTCGCATCGAAAATAACACTGTGGCAGAAGGACAATGCGAGACTAAATCTTCGAACCCTTCGTATGCCGCCGGAACGTGAAACCACACACAATGGCTTTTTAATTGTCAAAGTCAAATAATTTATTTCAAATAAGTAGGCACATTAACGCACTTTTGAACGTCAAAAATTACAATAAAACGAAATTGATTCTAGTCGCCCCTTCCAAAAGGTAGTTTTCGTATCGAGACGAATGGGCAAGAAACTCCACCATTACTCTATTAATATGTTTTACATGGTTTTGTATACATTCATTATATAATTATATGTGAAGACGAAGCACCTAGAATAAAATTAGTCTACCTACGAAAGGTAAAAAGAATTAAAAATAAAGCAATGACAGGTAAATCAATTATGTGATAGATACATGATGCTCACATATGTATAAGTAGATGATTATCATATCATTTTAACAAGTGTGGTCACACAATGTAAAAACAACGTCAAAAAAAAAGAAATATAAATTAAATTAGCACCCAGTTTGATTTTGTCTAGAATTGTTTATGTAATTACGGCATTCAGCCGGTTAAAAATATAAATCAGGCCTCATTAAATATGAATAATCTCAACAAAATGATTGCAATACGCAAACCATCCCACTCGATAAAACACAACTTTGAGCAGAAATATTAATTTTACACATGCAGAGAAAGTATAAGTATTTCGTTGGAAAGCAAATGAAAGCGAAACTGAATAGTTATATAAAATTTTATTACTTTAATTATTAAAATAAATTAACTGAAAAAAATAAAATTAATTAATTAATTGAGACAATACAGGCTAACGGAAAAAAAATGTGTCTTAATGAAATGACTATTGCTGAATTGTTGAGACCGAACCTTCGTTTTTCAATTTATAACTTATTTTATTTATTGCGCGATCAGCAGACCCCTTAGGCAATAAATAAAAATAACATTGTTTTAATATTTCTTGCACAAATTGCTCAAGATCCACGTTCGCTTCCGTGTCTACGAGAGCACACCTGTGACAGCGCTCCAGCAATTTTCCTTAGCAGGTTCCTTACGTGACGTCGGCATCCTTACGTGACGTCGGCATCCCCTAAGAAGGGATTTTCAGAAATTCCACCCTTCGTTCGTTTTTCATTTTCGTTTATATGGAAAATCTTATTCCTTGGGTTTATAAACTTGAAACTTGGTACGAATATGTATTTAAATAAATAATAGGCTTTGACATTATTTTGTTTTTCAAGACTACCTCTCAAAGGAGGTTTAGGGGAGTGTTAAAGTTGGTAAGGAAAAGTCTAATCGAGCGGTCTGATTAATTAGAAACTTGATATTTATGATCTTGACAAAAAAAAAATAAGAATTACGTGGTTTTGGAGTTTTTGAAAATCAACCCCTAACTAGGTAAAAAAGGGTAATCAAGTTTTTTACGGAATTGCCATGTTCAACCGGTGTTTCCGCGAACAGCTCGACCCCATCGTTTTCACAGTATTTTTTCTGACCTATATTGTTCGCTGACAAATACTCAAATGACCTAGAAGTTGGATTTACAGTTGACCTAGAATTATTTTAAGGACTTTACTGGGAAATACGTTACACGAGACTGCTGTTTAAAGCCATTTAGTCTCAAGATGGTTATTTTTACACATAATACAGGAATTAATTTATTTTCCAGATCATAAAATCCAATTTGTTAGTAATTACATGCACAACTTAAACACTAGTGTTATAAGTACACATAGGGCATCAGGGCGCTGGAGTGTTGCTAGGTCGGACGAGGGAGGGCACTTACCCTTTGGTGGGCACGTTGACGGAGACGTACGCCTTGTTATTGGTAGCTGGCCTGGCTTTAGGCCGATTCTCTTTGTTGCTGAGCGTGGCGCGCTGCTCATTCATTCTCTCCGCCTGGCAGCGGAGAACCAGATCGAAGAATGACTCGGGGTTGTCCTCCGACTCGATGCGTTCAATCTTCTTACTCTGGGTTTCCACCTCCTCCTCGGCTCTCTTAGGGTCGGGGGTAATCTGTGGATAGAAATTTAATTAAAATATAATATCACAGGCCCGGCGCGGTAAGTTGTGACACATTCCGCGTCAAATACCATTTGCGACACCTTCGTGAAAACGCAACCCATGATTGAAGAGTGCTTCGGTTATATAACAGTTAGTGTTAGATATTTTATATTTGGGCACTAGTAGGGACGACCGCGTCCGATGGAGCCTCTGGATGTAATGTGGAATTGGGGCATGGAAGCCTGTTCCCCCCACACACCATCCCCCGCTGCCCTACTGACCTGTATTGCATGTGTGGCTATATCACGGTTACGCCGGTGATATGATCTTATTGCACCGACATAAGGTTCGAATTTCAGCAATTTTAACATATATTTGATGTGCAACGTGCATAAACGGATTAGGCGTGAGCTATACGCCTACGTGCGTGGGACTCCTCCAATGCGGTGATACTGCGCAGGATATCGATCTAGTCTAAAACAGAGTTTCGTGGTAGGCTCAATTATAAGCACCGCTACAGTATCATATATCCTCCTGGAGAATTCTCTCACGGCGTTTCCGATTCAGTCCCTTCGTGAAGCGTGTTTCAATGTACAGTGGGCTGCAAAAGTCCATGCACAGTATACAAATAAAATCGTAGAAGCTAGAAATCACGCCATCTAGCGTAAAACCAGTTAAGAACTAACAAAATGTAATTAAGCTGTTATTAGATGGCGTCGCTTTGCTTTATATGATAAAATATTTTTGTAGTTTCTTTTTGTCTCTTCAAACATTCAAACAATTTATAATTAATAGTTTCTTTTAAAGAAAATTGTTCCTAACTACGAGTATTAACCTGCTATGTTAAAATTGAATATCAATTTATAAGTAGGTAGGTATCTGATCTTCTACGTTTTAGTTTTCAAACTTGAGAGGGTAGGTTGAATATGGATTTATATAATAATTGGTAGGTAGTATAGATAATACTTAGATTGAAGAGTTATGAACTTATGACTAAGCTCAATTGATCGTTCGCTAAGTTCATTTCGATTACTTCGTTCGAGTGCCTTTTGTTCAGTTTTTATTTATAATCAGATGAATTACTTATTTTTTACCAAAATGAACACGAGTTGTAATATTGATTTCGTTACAAGAGCTCAAATAATTACTTTGAATAATCAAGGCAAAAACTTGTCAGAAATAGCCAGAGAAACCGGTGTAAACGTAAGTAGTTTTATTTTTACACTTTTATATTAAAAACTCCATTATTTTTTTGTTACTATACTACATAATAATCATTATTGAGTATTATACAGGGTTATTGGAAAAACACCAACAACCTCTTAAGAGGTCATTGTACTCATCATTATGAAAAACTTTTATTATGGGATCAAAACAGAAGTCGCGAAAAAAAAATCAGCAGTTCCCTACATTAAATTTATGTTCGTATAACTCGTCAAAATGTTGGGAACACCTGATTTTTTTTTCGCGATTTCAGGTTTGGTCCCATAATAAAAGTTGTTCATGATGATGAGTACAATGACCTCTTAAGAGGTTGTTGGTGTTTTTCCAATAACCCTGTATACTTCTGTTTTGTTGTTGCAAAGAAAAACAGTTGTTCTATGGGTACGACGATTTGAAGAGGAGGGTTCGTTGAAACATCATCAAAGAACTGGTAGACCTCGACTTATAAACACATTGCAGCATGAAACCATAATAAGGGAGCATGAAGAAAATTGATTTCTGCCGACGAACCACTGTGCTGGTTTATTTGACGAAAGTGTTGACACTGTCCGTCGAGCTCTTCATAGTGAAGAGCTGCATTATCGGTGGCATGCTGTGAAACCCTCGCTCACGGAAAACCATAAAAGGGCAATATTACAGTTCGCTTTGGATCACATAAACTTCGATTGGAGTAATGTCATCTTTACAGATGAAAAAACTTTTAAGTCCAGTGAACACGGACGCTTGTTTGTGGCGCCGAAATAATACGCGATACACAAGTGGTCACGTAGCTACGAGCAGCTATTAATAAATATATATATATGTTACACCGTCTTATAAGACTTTCACGTAAGAAAGACGTTGTTGGAATTTTCAATGCCAAAGGAATATCTTAACACTGTTGATAAGACATTTCTTTAAATGAAATTGAAAATCGCTTAGTCGGCTTCGCTATGTCGTCGCCAGCCTGTACCGACCACTCCACGTCAACAATCGACCATAAGCGCCCTAATTCACTATGACCATTCAATGATTCCTTACTTCAAAACCACGTCAATTCCTTAGCTAATCACGCCAACCTCGCGTTCATTTCGCGTGGTTTCGTTCATTGTGTTATAGAGAATAACAGCCCCCGCCGATACGGTGTTTGTTATAAATACTTTAAAAAACCGGCCAAGTGCGAGTCGGACTCGCGCACCGAGGGTTCCGTACAAAGTAGGTATGTAAATAGCTGGTTTTTTAATGTAACTACTAATTTACGGTTTTCGGAATTTTCCTTTACACGTGCTACAAGACCTTGCTTCTTGCCAAATTTCATGATTCTAGGTCAACGGGAAGTACCCTAAAAATGTTGATTCCCTTAAGTGCCAAATATACGTTTTTTGCGGCATAAACAGCCGTATCTTTTTTGTTAACTTAGAAGTTTGATTTTTTCAAAGCTTCAAGGGACTGTAGACCTGAGTATATGGTTTTAATTTCAACTCGATACCTCCATGCGTTCCCGAGATAAATGGTGTTGACAAACATGGACGGACAACAAAGTGATCCTATAAGGGTTCCGTTTTTCCCTATTAAGATACGGAACCCTAAAAACAACTAACTATGGGCCTAACTATGGGGCCTACTACCGTCTCTTATAATTATTAGGTGGTGGTACGGCCAAACGTCAGGACGAATCTTCCTTCTATAATATAAAATAGTAAACTGGCTGACTGTGTGTTATATCAACACACAGCCCAAACCGCTGCACCTAGAGACTTGCAATTTTTGACATAGATACCTTAACATCAATGGCATCCACTAATGAAGGGTTTTTGGAAATTTCACCCCTAAGGAGATAAAATAAAAATAAAGGAGGTAAAATTAAAGTTTTTATGAAAGTCCGTCAATCAAAGTCAAAGTCAAATCATTTATTTCAATTAGGCACACTAAAGGCACTTTTGAACGTCAAAAATTATAGTAAAACAATTGATTCTAGTCGCCCATTCCAAAAGGTAGTTTTCGTATGGAGTCGTATGGTGGTCAATTTCGAAGTTACGATCTTAAAATTTTGTGGCTAGGCTGTCGGTCGAAAATTAATTTATACGTGTCTCTAGAAGGGCTGAAAAGGGGGATGAAGTTGTGTATGAAAATTCTTATTCCTTGAGCTAATTTTGAAACTGGGCACGAATACTTACCTATGAATATAATAAAGTCTGTCACTTTGTCTTGAGCAATTAATTGTCATCTACAATTTAACACATATTTCAAATACATATTTAATAACAATGAAATATTGAAAAGTTGCCGGGAAAATTCTGGAAAACTTGAAAGTGCATTATCTATGGAAATTTGATATGAATTATTGAATTCGACAGCACAACGTCTGTCGGGCCAGCGAGTTTTTATTAAAATTTAGTACTCCCTTTAGTTTTGCTGTTGGTCCGTAGGTACTAGATAGACCAGATCGGATCAATCGAGCTAACTTTTTAGTAGAATACTGCAATCTTGTGACGGTATTATTAATTAACGTTGCTTATTTCGTTGTATGCGCTACAAGGTTATTTAGGCGCAGAACTAACGCCGCCGTCTGTTTTTTCAACAATACATTTCACAAAACAAAATCACAAATGTTACCAACAGGGCCCATATGTCAACTTCATTCGAACGCCAAAAGATCCGTAACAGTGTAGCTGTAACTTCGGTAAGACTATTTGTATATTGTGAGGCTTGTTTTGTAAGCTGTTCGATCACCACTGTCTCTGGTGTGATCCACATTTGATTGAGCGTTAAGGGTGCTGATGCCAATAGTGAGGTCAAAATGAAAACCCAAGTTGGCGACTGCGAAAATCTAAATCTTGTTTTGAACTGACTTCGTTCCTGCCAGGGCGGGGGAAGGGGGCAGACACGCTTCAGTGGCTACTGGAAAACCCTTCGAGTTTGGCCTCATATGATTTCTTTTGACGATTCCAATAAATTGCACTTGGTGTTGAGGGTCTGATGATAGAGCCAGAACGTGGATAGTGGAATTCTTCAGTGGCTACTACTAAACCCCTCGAGTTTGGGGTTATATGATCCGTTTTGACGAGTCCAATATATTGCACTTGATGTCGAGGGTCTGATGATGGAGCCAGAAGATGGGTAGTGGAAGTCTTTAGGGCCTACTTGTAAACCCCTAAGTTTGCTAGTAACCCCTAATCGTCATAACTTCGTTGACTTTAAACTTATTAACTTAATGAAGATTATACTCTTTATTACTGTTCATGTTTTAATTCAACAACCGCCAAAAAATAAAATGACTGCCCGTTATTTTTTTAAACTACCTATAATAACACATAATTAGGTAATGTTTAAATGACAGTTGTTAAAAGTAGTACCCGTTTAATCTTAGTTCCATTTTTACCCTTCACATTTACACCGTAATACCAGGCCACTCAGAAAGTATTGCGAAAGAAAGTTTTTATGTATGAGAAACTGGCCAGTTATAATCTATTTTGATTATTTGTAAGTAAAAATAGGTACGATCCAATTTCAAAATTTCCCTCAACATTGTTTGCGAGCTAATTTAAATTATCGTGTCTCATTAAAACATGGATCTGCGCCGGGAACATTTTCGCGCTATGATTTTTTACGATTTCAAGTGTTGCCTGAAACCGGACGAAACGTACAATAGACTTCAAATGGCATTCATGGATGAAGGCCCTTCTAAGGCAACCGTGTATCGTTGGTATAACGAATTCAAGCGCGGTCGACTAACTTTGGGGGATGAAGAAAGAAGTGGTCGCCCTTTGACGGCAGTTACGGAAGAAAACGTGCTAGCAGTGAAAAATTTAATCCAAGACAATAGGCGAGCTACATATCAAGTGATTCAGCACATACTTCAGGTTGGATCTGGAAGCCTTCAAAAAGAAATTCTACACGTGCATCTTTGCGTGAGGAGGGTAGTTACACGCTGGGTGCCGCACAACCTCACCGATGGCGATGCTCAGCAGCAGGCCCGGGTGGAATGGTGCCGTGCTATGATAAACAAAGAAACAGGCTCGTCTCGGCGTGTTTACGACATCATTACAGATTATGAGTCTTGCATTTATCAATACGATCCAGAAACGAAGCGCCAGTCGACGGTTTGGTTGTTTCAAAACGAATCAACGCCTACCAAAGTGAAGCGATCTAGAAGCGGGGGCAAGATTTTGACCGCGAGTTTTTTCAATTTGACTGGCTACTTGGAGTCAATTCCTTTATGTAACCAAAGAAGCATCAACGCTGAATGGTATACTACCAAATGCTTGGCAGAAGTTTTCTCTGTCTTGAGCAACAAGCGACCAAACACAGTGCTCCGCGGGCTACTGCTCCACCACGACAACGCGCCTTCGCACTCCGCGCTCAAAACGAGGGACTTCCTGGACAGCACGCCGGGCAAACTCCTGGGTCACCCTCCTTACAGCCCTGACCTAGCATCGTGTGACTTCTTTTTATTCGCGAAAAGAAAAACTCAGCTCAAAGGGATACAATTTTCGTCGCCGGAAGATGCGCTGTCAGCGTTCGAGCAGGCTGTAAACGAGGTGTCTGCGGCGGACTGGAAAAAGTGTTTCGTAAACTGGTTCAGATGCATGAAATTTTGTATAGAAGCTAGTGGAGAGTACTTTGAATATATTCAATAAAAAGATATTTACCCATAGAACATTTTTTTTTATTTTCGCAAAACTTTCTGAGTATCCCACGTATAGTCAGATAGGAAACGCCGACCTCATCTAGCTTTAAAAAAATATGATTGACGTGTAAAAGTGTTTGTACAAACCTACTTACAAAAAATAAATCATTTATCATTTATATAAATGGCCTAAGCATCAGCCAGCCAGTTCATTAAATGTTGTATTAGACGTATTGGCTGAATATTATTCAGGCCGCTACTGTTGAACGGCGCCGCCGCGCCGTTTAGTTAAAAGGCTAGGCAGTTTACTGCGGCGACATATACAGGGTGTCCGGTAATTAATGGATAACCTTGAAATGGCTTATAGCAGAACTTATGGTCGTTCAGAAAAAAATACAAAACGAAATATATCCTAAGTAGTACCTAAGATATGTGACTACTTAATTTTTTTTCCTTTATGTTACATTGTTGTACGCTACGACCACAAATGAATGAATTCCATCGGTTTTTTGTTGTTGTATTATTATACGCTAACTATGTTGACAGATAGCCAGTAAATAGTATGTCTAGCTACCGCAATAAAAAAATAAAAAAACTTTAATTAATTTTTCAGTGAAAATTTTTCAAACAAATGATTTTTGACAAAGTTTAAATGTCTTATTTTATTTTATTTATTTATTTGGGAAAACAAACGGTTACATATTTCAATATTACACAAAATATGAGCTACAGAGTGATTAAATGTATAAACCACGACATTTTCCACACATTATAAAGAAAAGTTATAAAACTAATGTGATGTGCGCTTACAATGTGATAGTTAAAATAAAATTACTTAAATATTAATAATAAAACTTTACACTAAACAGGCATGCAAGAAAATATATAAATAAGAAATTATAAATACAGTCTAAGAGTTAAGAATATTACGGAGCAATATCCAAAATAGTGTCACGAACAAGGCCTCTAAATTTACTAGTTGGAAGAGCGAGATGTCAATATTTTGAAATAGATTATTATCACTCCAATCAATATAATAATCTATTTCAAAATATTGACAAATTCGTCGTGCGCGCACTGGGGTATAAAAAAAATGTATGAAAACATGAGTGACCAATAATTTTAAAATAATGTCGATTTCAAGTACATTTTATAATGGTATAATTTATTATTGTATCTAATGTAAATAGTGAATTATTGCTATGAATGTAGTAAAGGAGTAAATTTGACTAAATAACAAAATTTGCAATATTGGAACATTTTTTACATTCAATTGCAACTGACCATTGGGGTTTAATAAAAAAACAACATTTAACATTAATAATACTTTATTTGAGATTAATCTATTCATAATAAATGTTCAAATTGTTTGCCATCCACTCTTATGCAGGCTCTACATCTGCGGATAAATGCTCTTCTGAGCAGTCTCGTGTAGCGTCGTTCAGTTATTTTTGATGCGGCTGCCCTGACACGGCTACGTAAATCTTCTAAAGTACACCGGTACACCTCTTCTTTGAGGCAGCCCCAATAAAAAAAATCCTGTGGATTTAGGTCCGGTGAACGTCGAGGCCATAATTAGCCCCAGACGCCCGATCCATCTGTTTGGGTATGCACTATTTAAATATACACTATTTAAATATGCAAGAACAGGTGCAGCATAATGCGCAGGCCAGCCGTCATTTTGTAACCAATAAAATTCCCTCAGCTGCTCGAGCATCTCTTCCAATAAATTAGGAAGATGTCATGAAGAAAAAACAAAAGAAGATGTAAAATAAAATATAAAAAAGGTTTTATACCTTCTTGTTGGCTCTAACAATATTATTATTATTAAATTATTTATTGAGAGTAACCACGAGACTCATACAGTGTTAGTTATTGTTCTTAATTTAAAATATTTTACATCTTCTTTTGTACACATTGTGAACTAATTTTTGATCAAAAACTCAAGAAATACCATCGAGCCTACTTACCTACCTTATTCACCAGATATGGCTCCAGCCGACTTCTTTCTTTTTCCTAAACTCAAATTACCACTTCGTGGCACCCGTTTTCATTTGGTAGAAGACATAAAGGAGAATTCGCACCGGGAACTAAACTCAATTCCGGAAAAAACGTTTAAAAATGTTATGATGATTGGATTATTCGTTGGCGTAAGTGTATCGTTTCTGAAGGAGCATACTTTGAAGGCGATAAAATAAATTTGGATGAATAACTAACATGTTGTGTATTATTGATCTTTACCCGGTACTTTTTTGACAGAGTAGTATACTCTCCACAATAATAATGTAAGAAATAAAAGCAGATTACTGATATGTATGAATAAATCACCTGGATCAACGAGAGCTGTTCCATGCTCTGCCTGCGGACCCTCAGAGCGTTGAATGGTGTCCGGGGGGCGGAGTCATCGTCGGAGGGTGGCGCGGGGGGCGACTCGGCCTCCACCGGGAGCCCCAGAACCTTGCGCAGGTCGCTGATGTTCATCTGTGCAGTCGCCATGCCCAGCACATCACCGAGCTGCAGATAAAAATAAAAGCTGCTCGTAATTACATTACATACTCATTTTGTTAGAATCTTAAGACTGTGTATTTGCAGGTCATTATGGTAATCTCGGGTTCTATGGTAATAAGAAAGTCGTACAAAATATGTATTTTCCAAATAAAAATCATTCAAATCATCAATACATCTCTCAGTTAGAAATGGTCTCAAATGTCTTATCCTCTCGTCTGTGGCGTCCATTTTTCGCGAATCGCCCCGTGTGTGGCGGAGTCCAGGGTGGTCGGGAGCGATATCGGCGCAGGCGAATTTAGAAACGTCTAGTAACCGTTGTTCGGTCGTTTGAAAGGCATGACAAGTGATGGTATGCCATCCTTGTTCTTTCCCGTGTACTTTGTGCATGTTAGAGCAGCGTAGATACAGTACAGAATAAAATATCGGTAATTATTTACGTCATAGGCCGCGGTATCAACTCATGACTCCCTCACAGATGCGACGTTTTTGACATGAGTCAACCCGTGATATACTCACAGACGGTAGGATATTTTCATGAAATAGTCATTTAATCGAGCAAAATGTATTTTCGGGGGCTGAGCATATCTTGTTTTTTGTTTAAAATGTTTGTGTTTTTCTGAATCAAAAATCATTTATATTTTTAGAATTACATTTATTCAAGTAGAACTTATGAAATTTCAGGTGGGTTTCACAAAAAGATAACATTCAAGTTCTCCAGTCTGCGACTACAAAATAATGCAATCATCAATATGTTTTCCAAAATTAAGGTGATTTTGCTATGGATCATACATTTGGGAGCTGCGAATATATCTGATTGTGCTAGAAAGGCTGCGACGTGAGTTTAACCTGGTAATCACCCCTCTTTTTACCCGACTGTGCGACGACAGAGACAGGGTTATGTTTTTCACGAATATCTATGTATCTGGGATGTGTTAAACCCTCGAATCATTCTAACGGCTGGATGAATTTTAATACATGCAATGTCTATCGACTCGTCTAGGTTACATGATGGTTATAGAATAAGTTTTATTTTATAACTAGCTTTTGCCCGCGACTTCGTCCGCGTATATGTCGGTTATCGCGGACGCAGACGAAGTCGAAGTCGAATAAAAAGTAGCCTATGTCCTTTGTTGGGGTTCACACTTACCCTGTACCAAATTTCACACAAATCGGTTCAGTAGTTTAGGTGTGAAGAAAAGACAGACAGACAGACAGACAGAGTTACTTTCGCATTTATAATACAAGGTGTCTCAAAAGTAAGTTCACATTTGCTTATCTTATTACGCGAAAGCAACTATTCTGAGGGGCGCGGGGGGTATGTCAGTCGGTAGTCTGGCTCTTGGGAATTTAGTCGCTATGGAGCGTTTCTCTGGTGCGGACCGTGCGTTGTGCGTACGTGAGTTTTACAAAAACGGTAATTCGGCGACTGTAGCGCGTAGAAAATTCTGCAGTATTCGACATATTCGTCACTTAAATGATGCGCCTAGCACTCGTCTCATTGCAAAATGGGTTGAGAAGTTTGAAGAGACTGGGTCAACTCTGGAGAAACCAAAATCTGGGCGACCAAGAACATCAAGAACAGCCGAAAACGTGGACAGTGTTACTCAGTCTATTCGAGATGATCCAAACCTCTCGATTCGGATTTTTTCCTGTGGGGTTATGTCAAATCAAAAGTTTACGCTAATAAACCGACTTCCCTGGCACAATTAAAAGAAAATATCCGTCATGAAATGGCAGCCATCACGGAGACTACCTGCCGAGCTGTCATAGGCAATTTTAGTGCCCGACTAAATGAATGCCGAGAGCGCAACGGTTTACATTTGGACGATGTTATTTTTAAAAAATAAATTCCCAAACAGTGTACTTCAATATAAAATAAACATTTTTTCAATAAAGCTAAGACTTTTCTTTTAAAAAAATATTTAAATGTGAACTTTCTTTTGAGACACCTTGTATTAAGTTAGGATAATCAAAATGGCAGAAGACGTCATTAAGTAAGGAACAAAAATAGTGAGTTGATTTCAACGATTCCAAAAATATAACAGCCAGCCTCTGCATCAGACTGCTTGGCTTGAATAGTGAGCTTGTTTTGAACTTTTAGTTGCGGTCGGAATCCATCAAAATGTTCAGGACCATGCTACTGTGTAAAGCTAGAAATATATAGGATGCTTGTGTTTTGACGTGAATATTTCTTACAAAGCGTCATAGACACCTATATAGAAGTATTTGATCTAACTGGACAACTACATTAACTAGTAACGCGCAATACTCAGTGTTTGTAACCTTACGTAACTTACTTGCTTATCAACTTCGAAAGAACATTACTGAAAAATAGTTATGGAAGGAGTCTAGGGAGGCCTTTGCCCAGGAGTGGGACTGCGTAGACTCGTAAAAAAAAAACAGTTATAGATTTTAAGTTGAGTGGATTTCAATTCGATTGAAAAAATTAAAAAACGCGAAGTGTGTCTCTAATGCAGTCCTTAGGGATTTTAAAAATATCGCAACACAAAGTACTACATCGCGAACTAGTCGTCACCGCACCGGCGGTCCACGGCGCCCGGGCTAGGCTGAGTCTATACACACCGTCTAACGCAATCATCTAACTAGACATCGCACACTATATACAATGACACTACCATAGTTTACTTAAAATCAATCGGAAGGTTAATTGTGGTCCGTCGTCGACGGTGAGTACAAGCCGAGGTGTCGGATTATGTCGAATTGCCAGTATTGAGATGCTGGTTAACCGCGCGAGTCGCTGGCCGGGGGCGGTGCGCCACGATACAGTGGCTAATTAATAAACCACAGCCAAACAACACGCGGAATACAAACACTATTTTCAAAAATCAATCAATAAATCAAAATCGTCTGCAACGAATGCATCCCGTCGGTAATTGTGAGCAGTGATTACACTCACGCATCAAATCCAGTGTCATTATGTAACGGCATCATCGTAATATAGATGAACTATCGATCTGCTGCTCTATACTACGACAGATACCTCTCCCGTGATTTGAATTTGCACAGATTGCGACATCGCATGCAATCCTTTTGTTTTATATTTATTGCTATTCAAAGATATTATAATCTTGACAAATTAAAAAAAATAGATTCATTATTGATTATCTGAATTTGGTTTAACTCGGATAATCATTTGTGACATGCATACAAGAAGCACTACTTAGATCAATTCACTTCTACATCGATATCTTAATTTCAACTTACATTTAACTTCCTATCTCCCGGCAGTGTAACGTACTACCTTTAATAATAATTATTATGCAAACATACGAGTCAATGACGTTAATGCCGAGTCCGCCGGCAACAGATAATTTAAATGCAATTTAAGTGCTTGCACCAATCGCACAGCTGGACCCCAGACGACCTACGTTATTGTAACTTGTTGATCGGCTAGTGATGATAGACAGGATTATTTAACCGTCCATGTACAGATTAGGATAGTATAAGCCGAGGATAAAAATGTTTTTTACGTGGGATACCGGGAAATGACGTACAGTTCGACACAACTTAGATGTAGCATCGGCAAAATTCGTAAAACCGATCACATCCGAAGTGAGTGCGCCTTCAAAATCACCCGTCATTATTACTACTTTAGGAGAAATTGATCTTTATGCGAACTCAATAACTTGTAAAGTCATATAACAAAACACATTCGTGAAATTGATGCATAGATTTACATGAACTAGCTTGCAAAATAAATGATCACGTAATTATAATCTTTGTTTTTTAGATTCGATTTGAAGGATACAAGGCTAGAACGATGAATATCACAAAACAAACTTTTAGAGATGTTTATTGTTAAAACTTCACTTCATAATACCTACATATTGTTTAAATAAATTTGTATAATTTTATCTTACATATAATTATGTAGCATGATAAATAAATATATGTAAAAGGTTCTAGTCATAACCTTCAATGTAGTTCATAGAATTATTAATAAATAGTACATTGTTATACAAGGGGCTAAATTGACCCATTATATACGAGGTAGATTTACTCCCGTGCTTTAGCAAGGGATTAAAAAGAAACCGAGATATAATGGGTTTTTAGTGCCGTGTGTTACACTTTACTTTTCACTACGATTGCGAGCAAATTAAATAATCCAACACAAAAATAAATAGTTTATTTTATTAAAAATTAAATGTACAGTTTGTACAATTCTGGATATTTAGCAAGATGTTTTTTCCCGGCAACTTAATTTTAGTCCTCTGTGAAGATGAATGTTGAGTTGTCTGTGGGGTAAACGTGGGAGATATACGTAGTTCCAGATTTGAGGGTCCCTCGTTCGAATGTTCTGAATAGAGAATCAGGTTAGTTGACTCATCCCTTGATGTCGTTTCTTTTCCTTTCTCTTCCAAAATCGTCTAAATTTTCTCGATGTTCTTTCTTTTTCTGGACTTCTTAGGCGAACTAAAAGTTGCACGAGTGGAACCATGATATGAACTAGTCCAAGTCAAGGCATTGTCATGCTCTTTTGAAACAGCACTTATTGTTTCTACGTGAAACACCAGTTGCCTTCGCAGTTCGCTCGTGAAGGTTTTGAAAGTGATAATTCCCAAAAACTATATTTTTAGACTCCGTGGCCTATCGACTCGACTCATAAATTGATAAACATTAAAAATGACTTCACGTCTTTGGCTATTATACGGTTTACCACGTTTCAACGAAGTCATAATTAAAAAAAAAACACCAACAAAAAATATATTATTCACTTTCCTATTAAATTGTCACGAAGTGTACGAAATGATTCACCCACGTGCATTCTCAACGCTGTCTCGGGGTCGGGTTGAACTGAGGCGGGAATATATAGCACGAATAGCATTGTATGGCGCGATAGTGAGCGATTTCTATTGGTTGTGTAAATCGGAAGTGATCGGTTTTACGATGCTACATATAAGATGTATCGTACCTACTTGTTAATGAACATTTTTGCGGATTGATAAAAGGCGCATGCGTGAGTTCGTCTTGAATTAACCAACCGATGACTTTAGATTTTGGCGCGACGGTTTCGACAGAGGTCGGCAGAAGTCGGCCCAAGTCGGCAGGTCGGCTGACCCCCAGACAAGCGTGTTGTTGTTGTGCCGAGCGCCATGTGCACGCTATACGGCAAAACAGTACCGCACTCGGGTCAATGACCCACGTGTCATTATATGCAACAAACGCTTGCCGCCGCCAACTATTTTAAGACTGTCGGCAGAGGGATTGTTAACGTTCTGTCCTCACCGCCACGACCGCGGCTGTGAGAGACAACTATTAGATGCGGTTATTAATTATTTGTTCGTAATAAGTGGGTCATTGCAGGTCCTTCGAGGGCTGTGCATTCTGAAAGTAGGTAACGTCGCGAATAGCTGTCAAATACTTCGCTGCTTTGTTTAATTAATCGATATTACTGATTGAAATGATGAAACATCGCGCTGCGTTGTACTAACATATTGTTTACGAATTATTGCACTAATGACACTGTGTTAGGTGTTGTAAGTGTAACAATTTCAGGTGTACAAACAGCAGTTCAAAGGATTCCAAGTGTTTTTTTTTATATTAATCCATACTTAATATTGTAAATGCGAAAGTGTGTCTGTACCTCTTCACGTTTAAACCGCTGAACCGATTTAGATGAAATTTGGTATAGAGGTAGTGAGTCCCGGGAAAGGACATAGGATAATTTTATCCCGATATTCCCACGGGAAACTTATGCGGGTGAAACCGCGGGGCGCTGCTAGTAATAATACAAACGCGAAAGTTTGGGAGGATGGGTGGACGTTTCTTAATCCTTCACGCAAAAACTACTGAACGGATTTGGATGAAATTTGGCGCACAAATAGTTTATAACCAGGATTAATACATAGGATACTTATTATCCCGATATACCCAAGGGATCGACACTTATGCATAATATATTGGGCCAGATTGATATGTATGTGCTTGCAAAATAAATATTCTTAATACAATCCAAACCCTATGCAGTTATGGGGACTGCCGACAGAAGCAAAAACTTAAAACTATGAAATAACAGTGATTTTTTTCAAATTAATTGTAGTACTTATAAAAATTAATTTGAAAATTACAACATTGGTCTTGTTTTCACATGTACCGCATTGTACCGGCACTGCGCGCCACTACAAGCGCGACTTAACATTTACACACTACGCCTTCTGCCCATGGCGGGAGGCAGGAACTACAGAACGCTACCTGCTACGATCCTTCCTCCTTTAGCCTCGTTTACGTTCATAAACCTATAATATTTTTTTCCCGTTTCTCGACGAAATCTACACTTTTTAGATCTATCATGTTCTATGAAGCCTTCTACTATGCGATGCGTTTCGACTGGTTTCCATACAATGCTCCTTAATTTCTTAAGAAATATTGAAACAATGACGCAAGAAGTTGTACCTATAAATGTTTACCTATGTTGTACCTATTAATGTTTTGTTTTACCGAGACATTCCCATCCCCCCGTCCTGATCACCACCAGGCTGGGGCTAAATTATTGGAAAACAAGGGTGTTTTGTGATCTGAAACATAAATTGGCATAAGAGCGGAAGAATGATACGGAATGTACAGAATTAATATTTTCCAGAACGAAATAATATTTGCGTATATTCGATTCGTGAATGACCGACACCAGGATATTTCACTTTCTGTCAAGCATCAAGTCTGTCACTTTCATTGAAATGGCAAAAGTGCATCAACCATGTCCACCATACTGCTCGACATAATTTGTCAAGCAGCGTGGTGGCTATGGTATTCAAGAGTGATATAATTTTTCTACAAATAAGTAATAAAAACTTTATCGTTCAAGAGAGTAGTATACATTTAATAGCTCTGGCCTCCCCACTAGGATTCTGTGTCGTGGAGACTTGTCTCCTTCGTCTTACAGCTTTACCACATAGTAGGTAGCACATAAGTAACATCGGTCGGTAAGAGTTGTGAGGCGACCACAATCGATCTATATAAGTACCTTCTGCCTCCCAGAAAATCATTCAATCATGCTAGACAAATTGTTATCGTAACATGTATTTAATTTATAGATGAAATCCAAACTTTTTACCAATTCGAGTTATAAAGTATAAAATAAAAACGATGAAACCTATAAAAAGTCTGTGGTCTTAAAACAACATGGTAAATCTCTCAATATTGTGCGTACAAACTTACATTTTCAGTTGTAATGTATGGGAGTTAGTAGAGGAAAGCCGAGAAATTCAAAAGATTTGTAATGTGATGTCGCACTTAACAAACATATTTTTGTGCGCTTACATTGCAAACGCTGGCTAAACCTTACGAGATAGATCAATTTAATGTACTATGGAATTGTATATCTTAAAAAGATCGTTAAGGATAACCCACAGTAACCATTTTTATCTTTTACATATTACAAAAAAAAATGGGTTATTTACAAAGCAATTTTAAACAATATGGTATTATTCCTTATCCAATTAAATACATTAGATACGTTGTGCATTTCATGTAGATCAAAATTGCCCTTTACAGCATATCATTAAAATGAATATCTTAAAACATATCAGAGATTTAAAAAGTACGAACGAACGGTACGAAGTTCGCCGGGTCAGCTAGTTTTGTATATGTAAGTATTGGATTGTGTACTTAAATACTGCTTGGTGACTAATTTATACGTAGTCTTTATGGAAGTGTAGTAATAAACCAGTTCGCAAACAGACATTCTACATGAGAACGGATAACGGTGCGATGATATGGCACAATTTATTAAGGTAATACTGAGTAATACTGATAGAGGCGTATAAAAACTGCAAAACATAATGCTTCGATCTCAATTTGGAATATGGGATGGAGAATAAATGGTTTTGAGTGTATTTTGACTTATTCGTAATTATTCAGTAGCGAGTAACGCAGTGGGAGATTGAAATAGTGAATGGTCCAATTATATTGCCCTGAGGAACGCTAACGTTACCGCGATACTACGAACGTTATGTGTGTGCACATCAGCTCATTATTGCAGTATTACTAGCACCGTTGTTTCTCTTTGTCACGTAGATATGATTTTGGGTAAAGCTTTACGTTTCTAGCCCCAATTAATAAGAACAGAGACAGTGTCAAATGCTTTGCCTTAACATGCTAACAGCCTAGACACTGATACCAACAACTTCAGTAATTCATTAACAAATAAACTGCAGACGTAGTTTTCAATCAGACAAAGTTACTAAGCAATACCAGTTTATAATACTAATGAAAAAAAAAACGTAATCGTTTGCAGACTAGCGAAAGTTAGTAATGCAGTTAACAATAAATATTATTTCACGTTTTAAAGATAAAATATATCTGTTTAAGATGGTATGACTTTAATGTCCTCGATAATGTCGTAGGAAAGTACGTGTGACTGACACTGGCTTGGCCACCATCAGGGATATTAATTTTGACAACACAAAAAATTGTGTCGCGAATTAGTCGAAATTAGTCGGTCACTGGTTCAAAAGTTATATGGGTTTATAGGTGCCCGATCTGGGGAGAGCTTACCCCAGCTTGGCCCATTTGAATCTCAAAAGCTAGGGCACCTAGCGAAGATCTGTTTTCTCCCAAATTTAGTCGCCAATGGGCATTGTTCATATTTTTTAAAATGTTGTAATTGAAAAACCATTTCAAGGAATAGCGTTACTGATATTTACGGACTAATTATTTATGAAAAATATTCATATTTTATTGATATTTTTGATAAAATACGATTGACCTTCTTTGCCCTTCAAATTACGTCACCTTTGGCTGTACAGTTTTGTATCGTTACCTCAGAAAATAAAAAGTAAGACGCAAGTATTGTCTACAATCTGTCAAGTGTCAAATTATAATAATAATGTCAAAAATATAAACAATCTCGTTTTGTTGTATGCGTTACTTACATTAGAATTTTTGCTCCCCTTATTTCAGCTACGCTATGATGGCTGCTAGTAGGAATATACTCTAATATCATAACGGTCTCAATTTTAGGCAGGTTTCGCGAGTCAGCTTTAACAAAAGTATCGCTCATTGTGGTATTTGTGGTTCAGGAAAAAGAACAATAAAATTATGTCGCCGCGTGCGTTATTATTCTATTTCTAAGTCGCCGCGTCGATTGTTCTAGTGACGACAGAGATTAGTATATTCCTTGGACGACACTTACTCATAAAAAAACAATTTGTAAACAAATACGATAGGATAGGATTCGATTATTACAAGCTTTTATTTAGCTTGTTTATCACAGTATTGACACTGACAGATGTGATATGGATGACGTTGTGTTGACAGATTTAAATTTTTAATGATGTATTCAATGACTAATAAAACTTATGGACTTGTCATACCTACAAAATTAGCGTGTATACCTACAAAAATTGGGCAGTTAAGATGGCCGCCTTTCGTAGGGTTGTTACTGCGAGCAACATGCGCAGCTGATATCGACATTATTTAACCTACATGAATTTGTTTTCTATTATTTATTTAAATTTTTCGAATTAGCCTCGTAATGTAATGCAGCTGAAGTGACAAGAATTTTAGAAGTTGTGGGTGTTTTATCTTTCTTGGTTTTATAAGACGTTGTAACTTGTCACCTTTCTCAGCTCCATTTAATATCAGAAGGCCAATATTCTCGTAATATATTTACCTACTTACTACAGGTGTAGAGTATTGTTCATACGAGCTTACATTACACACTAACCAGGACCAGGAGACTTATGATGTCGTGACTGGCAAAAAAATATTATTATTTATTTCCTACCTCGTTGGTCTAGTGGTCGCAAGACCGATTGCTAAGTGTGGGGTCCTAGGTTCAATACTCGGGTCGAACTTCGATTATTAATTATTACTTTTGTTATTACATTAATGGCATTTAAATAATACTAGATTGCTAAAAAAATAAATAGTTGCGGTCATCTATTCGACTATATTTAACAGAATATATACAAAAACCATTGAGATCGCGAATCGGCAAATGTATACTTTGTTTAACTTGGCTTGAGACAAAGTATAAACAATCACCACAACCAAAACTAGGTGATGAAAAATTCGAAACACACACACAACTCCTCCTTATTACACAAGAAGATCATACAATTTTTGTCAAAATTATATGATCATATAATAGCAGGATTATATCCATTGCAAGGCTATTAATGGACACTTATGGATTATAATCGATAATAACTCAAAGCATCCGACTATTTACCCAACACTAGCAATCAACCGTTTGACAGCACATCTATCACAAAACACGGCAACATAGAGGAAAAACCCCGGCACTTAACATGGCGACCGACCACGCATAGAAATGATTTTGACGTCACACAAAAGTGTTGCCAAATTTAGTACTTGACAAACATTTGACGTCTCTCTTTTCATATGCAGCTCTTGATTAGTTAAAAAGAAACAAAACGCTTTTTGACATGTGTGTGTCGATATGACAGATATTTGTATAACTATTATTTCTATAGTAGAATATGCCGTCTCCATAGTTCTCCCAACTCAGTGGATGTATTAGTGAGGCAAAGGCACTTAATCTTTTAAGCCAATGATGACGTCACCTACCTTAAAAACTTAAAATAATACTTTTTTTTTAAATTAACTATTGAGCCAATCATCAAAATATTCAAATTAGTTTCTCAAAATGCTCTAAATTTTCAAAAAATAAAATAAAGTCTAATGGTTAGAAAGGAGACGTTCAATAAATGTATGGGGCTTGGTACTAAAATAATTGAAAATTTAAACAACCTTCTGAGCTATATAGGCTGAAAGAGGGTAATTATTTTGATGTCTTTGGGCATTTAATTGTTTTTTACAGCCGCCCATTTTTTTTAAACAAGTGTTGAAAAATAAAATGCTTGCATCACTAACTACAAGCATTATTTTAGGGTTGGCAGCCCTGTGGCAAATGACATGACGATGACAATGTCCGACAGCACAGCTGACTGACATTGTCATTGTCATCTCTCAGTGTCAATTATCATAGAATTAAGTGGCTATGTACATACTTGTACTTTATAATTAAGTACATTAATACATTTGCTGTCGTATTTTTCTACATATAAAAACACTCCGCCTCGCGGACTTGTACCAGTGGTTATAGTTTTTTTTTTATTTCAACGTCATTCTGACATTTACAGATTTAACCTTTTTCGACACGTTTGGATATTGCATTGTCATGATTATCAATATTTTTTGTCTCGATTTCATGGAGCTGCAGCTAAAATTATAATAAAATCTAAAAGTATTTAATACGAACGGAAACTTTAGCCACATTTAAAATAATTATATTGCATAGAAATGAATAAATAAAGGGTATGTGCGTTTTGTTTGTACTGAAACATTTTTCACGTTTATACAAAAACGGGCGCCTGAAAAAATAATATTTAACTTTAATCGAGTAGCTTAATAAATAAGCTTTCTAATAAGGTACATCACATTAGCGTTTAAAAATCTTCGGAATATTGTACCACCTTTGACCTCTCCTTTTTAACAATCCCCATTAGTCGGAATCGGTCGCCAAATATCAGAATCTGTCGGTCACTGGTTCAAAAGTTATAAGCATTTCTAGGTGGCCGACCTAGAGAGAATTTCCCCAGCTTGGCCACATTTATATCTCAAAAACTGGGGCACCTAGCGAATATCTGTTTTCTCCCGAATTTAGTCGCTAATTAGTCACAATTTATTCGCCGTGTCACAGATTTAGTTGGATCTTAGTTCGAAACTAAGACCCGACTAAATCTGTGAGATATTTCAATTTTTAAGGTATAGATCGCCCAAGCCCTAGATCGAAGAGTTTACGAAAAATTGCCAAGAAAAAAAATATTTCTATTAATATGTGTAATATAACTACTAGTTTTATCCGTCTAAAGTCCTTAGAAATGTCAGAGAGATCTCTCTACACAAAAACATAAAAACATGTATTTAATTGAGAACTTATCTAAATACTCAATTAAATACATGTTTTTATATTTTAAATTACTAGGTTAGAGTGGCTTAAACTTCTTTGAAAACATTAAACCTTGCTCTTGGTCTATTTGTTATCAAAGTGTACAGTCGCATGTAACTGTTTTACCAAATTATAACGTTAGACTCTAATTTACGTCAGAATAATAAAACTTCTGTTGACGAAATAAGAATTTAAGTACATTAAAATTATCGTACCTTTGGTAAAATGTTTAAAACACACGTTGAAAACGTATTGTAACTAAGTATGTAAGTATCAACCTATTGCTTGAAATATACCTATTACAATACGTTACAAAAAAAATACATACTTAATAATCTTAAATCAGTTAGTTACTTAGATACTTAATATGAGCATAAATGCACTTAGGTACTTAGTGTTTTTTAAGAAACTAGTTATCCCAATTGTAGGCATAGATATTCGCTAGGTGCCCCAGTTTTTCAGATATAAATGTGGCCAAGCTGGGGTAAGCTCTCCCCAGATCGGCCACCTATAATATAAACCCTTATAACTTTTGAACCAGTGACCGACTAATTCTGATATTTGCCGACAAATGTTTTATGTTGTCAAAATTTAAATCCCTGATGGTGGCCAAGCCAGTGTCAGTCACACGGAATGTACGCGAAGTTACTTTCCTACGACATGTTAATGAACGACTTGTAATTTGACAAACGGAGATCATTCATTTTGGGCTAAATTGTTGACATGATAAGATCTAGATGTATTTTATCAATAAATATGAATACTGCGGAGTGTACGTGGCTTTTTACTTTTTTGTCTAGCGTTCTCAAAACTGCATTACTTACGTCGTCTTGCCGCTAACAAACTAACATTTCACCCAAACGAACCCCGCGTCCTAACCAAGATGATCGCTCGCGCGAATACGCGATCGTCGAGTTTATGTTACTTTTTGTTCGTAAACCGGAAGGCGCCCTCTAGCGCCGAATGCTGAACAAAATAAATACGACGCTCGCGTGTTCGCGCGAACGATCACTTTGGTTAGGACGCAGGGTTCCGTTAATACCACAACCTTGTTACCTTGTTCAAAACTCACTTCTTTGGATATGTTATAGTGTTCGTTGGCGAAGTACAGTGCTTTCTCATGGTTACCGAGCGCGGCGTGCGCGTTGCCTAGCGACCAGGCCGCGCGGCCTTCGCCCACACGGTCGTGCAGCCGCCGCGCGGCCGCCAGGTGGCGTGCGTGGTACTGCTCGGCTGCGCGGTACTCACGCAGCAGCGTGTACGTGTTTCCGAGCGAGTAGCATGCCTGGGCCTCCACCGCGGCATCGCCCAGCTCCTCCGCCAAGGACAAGGTCCGTCTGGAAATAGCGACATCGCGCAACTATATAGTACTCGGCCGCTGAAATGACACAGCTTTAGAAAGAGTCGGTCAGTTTGGGTGGCAGAAACGACAATTATTGTCAATCTTTTCCTAAATCTTTGTGTTATATGAAGTTAGCGAACTATTAATTGCTACAGGGCGGCCAATTCGAATGTAATCTGCATTCGCGATTTATTTGCCAAAAATGTAAACAAATATGAGTTTATGGAAAAATAACTTTAAAACCTACACCATAAAGTTCAGTTTACGCTACAACTTCAAACATTTTTATAAGTTTTTCAATAGTACTCTGAAATCAACCATTACCATTTAAATAAAGTTGAGATTTGTTTAACTTGAAATAATATTAATTTGAAACATAAGTTTGAATAGATAAATGATAATGATAAATGATTTTATTTCTGTAAGTAGGTTTGTACAAACACTTTTACACGTCAATCATATTTTTTTAAAGCTAGATGAGGTCGGCGTTTCCTATCTGACTACTCCGAGAAGAAAGGCCGAAACAAACTCAGAGGTCACAGTCTCTTTTAAAGTCCAGACAAAATCTTGGTCAGATCATGTGAAGACCATGTAGATTGGTGTCTGAAATGGTCTTTTGAGGAAAGAACCACACAGATTGAGCGGACCTGTCCAGTCAGTGCACGCATTTGTCAAAAATCGTGCAGCTCAACTCAGAACTTGAGGAGCTCAACGATTCGACGAACAATACCAAAGAAAGGACATTTGGGTAGGCCGCGTAAATTACTCAAACTGCCAGATCATGATTAAAACTAACTAAGAAGAAATTAGTAAGTCTGCCTATGCCCTATATAAACTTACTTCAGTGATGACTGTGGACGCTTTAGTCACAGCATATCATGGACTAGTGGGTTCGGTGTTAAGATATGGTGTTATTTTTTGGGGGAATTCAACCAATAGGGAAATAATCTTTAAAGCCCAAAAAAAGTGTATCCGTACAATGTTTGGATTGCAGGTCATAGATACATGCAAACCATTGTTTATTAAATTTAATATTTTGACTCTTCCATCTTTATATATTTTTGAGGTTGCTATATTTGTTAAGACCAATCCAAAGTTGTTTAAAAAAATGTCAGATATTAATAACCGAAGTCGACGGGATAATAATAGTTTATGTGTAAGAAGGTCTCACACAGCATTAATGTACAAAAGTGTTTTTTGCATGGCGCCAATTATATTTAACCGCTTACCGTCGTCAATCAAAGAATTGAACGTGAGCTTATTTAAGAAACGGCTAAAATCCTTACTTGTGAACAAAGCATATTACAGTATTTCAGAATTCTTATCAGACAAAAATCTTAAGACAGAATGTTGACATGCTAATAAATTATATCTATTGTTGTTCTTGACATAAGTTTTGTATTTTGGCATTAGCATTATAATATTGACATCATTAGTATTGTATTTTTGACATCTGTATTGTATATTGACATTAGTATTGTATATTGACATAATTATTATTAGTTTTCATTTTATTTTGTTTTGTTTTTTGTTTTTTTGTGTTTTTTGACATTGGTTTCTATTGCTATTTATTATTAATTAATTTTTCAAAATGTGTCATTCCTTAATTTATTTTTTATTTTTATTGTCCATGCTTATTTTTAATTTTAACCACAAACATTTGTACGCCCGCTGGCTTAACATAGCGCACTATTCTATCTTTATAATAACATCATTATTGTAACCTATGTTCAACAAATTAATAAATGACTTATGACTTATGACTTATGACTTATGAAGGAAAACAGAAAAAAGAAATGACCCACATAGTCCTCACATTCACAATAATAAAATAAAATAAAAATACTTTACAAAGTAAATATTCATGTCATTGTATATATAAAATGAATAAATGTCAATGTGTATATAAAAATCCAGACATAATCTTTGAGGACCATGTAGATTGGTGTCTGAAATGGTCTTTTGAGGAAAGAACCACACAGATTGAGTGGACCTGTCCAGTCAGTGCACGCATTTGTCAGTAACCGTATAGACTTTACGTATATTACTTTTTTTGCTACTATTTTGATTATACTCGTGTTTGATATCTATATAGTTAAAATATGGGAAATTCGTTATGCACGATTTATTAGACCATGGCTACCGAATTAACTTAAAATTTTAAACGGATTCAACAAATCTGTAAGAATATTTTATTCCATTTTGAGCACAGGGTATTTGTAAATAAACCGTCATTATTGTGGAGAAAAGCAACCTTTTTGACCACGTAGAACCCCTAAATACTCTGTCTGACTGGCTAGGTGGAGTATTTACACCATTCTTACTTGAAGAGGCTACAGGATTAACAATCTTAACATAATTGCGATAAAAAATCTTAACAGATGAACGAATTTCGAATAAACTAGAGAATGTTGCCATATGGAAAAGACTAATCGAAGTTTATCTAATCTGTTCATATTTTCCATTAGATCTTAGGACAGTAGATTAAGCCATCGATTATATTTTATCGTAGATTCCGATAGTCTAAACTGCTTTTGATCTTACGGCCCTAAGACGACCCACTGACCCTTATCATATTAATTTAAATACCGTCATTATCACTTTGTGACTGGTTTAGAAAATTATAATTTTGTATAAACGCAAAAAAAGGAACAATAAAATAATCAGTCTACCGCCGCGTAAAGCGCCTACGCATTACATTGGAGCAATAATCAATAATATTAAATAGTGTCTACAACCATTAGGTAGTTATGTGTAAATATCGTTATGCGTTTATAATATTATGCTTCATTATTATTATGCCAACAGTATTTATGCCAATAAACTTTATGGCAAATCATTTATGCCTAATCATATTATGCGTAGTGATCATTATGCTGAATTTCGTTATGCCAAATTTAATTATGACAATATATTTTATGCTTTTCATTAGTAAACCAATAATAGTTATGGGAAAATATCTGGTAATTTTCGTTTGTAATAAAAATGATGAATGATAATTTATAGTTGTATACTTCCGAATTGGCCACCCTATTTGTATACTGACATTTTTTCAGACAAAATTAATTAAAGTGCGTGATTACAGAAATTCATTTTAAAAACGTCTAAAAGTTTAGTATTTTCTGAATATTTGTGGGGTATAGTCATACAATAAATGGAAAACTTATTTAATCTGTAAATAGATATTTTGAGAATACACTTCAGTTCACATTACTAAGTTTACAAACAGGACTTGTGAAATGGGACATTGAGATTGCGCTTTGGCTTATTTAAAATAAGAAACAATAAGGCAACACGGTAATGCAGTTCGAGACATTTGCTAAAGCAGCATGCTTACAAATACAAGACGTATTTAAAGGAACTAAATACATTATTATATCAAATAGTACCTACCCATTTCAAATCTTGGATATAAGCTGTTATTTCTGCAGAAGTGTGTTCAGAATCAGAACTTTATATGCTATGAATGTAGGTACAGGTATAAGATGTTGTACATAAATTAAAGAGATCGGCTACAGTCTACCTTACGCCGTGCAAATTATTACATAATTTAAAACATTACACATACAAATAAAAGAGTGTTAACAAAACTAAACAGAAATTATAGTGAAGTCAATTAATATTATTATAGTCAGGTTATTACAACAATCATAATCTGGATAAATTCATATCATTTAGAAAGTCTTTCACTGAGTAATAACATTTGCTTAAAAGTAGTGCAGTTACCTTAGATTTAAAAATGTTTACAGAATAATCCCCATGAGGTATTTTTTTTTTAATTAAAAATGACAGGTCCCATTGTCATAATACTTTTCCTTAACAGCGCTGTTTTGTAATGACCCGAATGTAGCAAGTTCTTGTATTGGGATCTCAAGGGGCCATTACGTGGGCTTCTATTGGCCAGTGACGGAAATAAATTTAGATTGGTTTTTACAAAAATTGCCACCTCCAATATTTACAATCATGGAGGAGTCAGTAGGTTTGACATAGATCTAATACACCGTTTCTGGGCCCTAAAAATCTCTTCCCTCTCACTACAGTTACCCCAAAATATGATTCCAAATCTTAACATTGACGCAACCAACCCATGATAAGCTAGTAGAAGACGTGTATCGTTGCTAACTTTATGTGATAGATTATACAGTACGTATGCTGATTTATTTAACTTCTGACACGTCCTCGGCATGAGGTTTCCAAGTCATCGATCAGGATGCCTAAAAATTTCGCTACACAAGTTGTATCCACTTTTTGACCATTATAACTAACATTTATATCATCAGTGCGTATCATTTGGTAG
Source organism: Hydraecia micacea (assembly GCA_914767645.1). Classification (NCBI taxonomy): domain Eukaryota; kingdom Metazoa; phylum Arthropoda; class Insecta; order Lepidoptera; family Noctuidae; genus Hydraecia; species Hydraecia micacea. The sequence continues at coordinate 717,453 of OU611774.1, forward strand.
AAGTGCATTACTTTAGTCTTGTTTAGATTTATTATTAAATTATTTGTATCAAGTCAATGAATAATTGTTTCTAATGTGTTATTAAATTCCCTTTTATAGTCTTCTTTCTTGGTACACTGAACTATCGTCTGCAAATAGTACCATGGGTTGTCGTGGCAAGTCATTTGTATATAGGAGAAAAAGAGGAGGTCCCAAGACACTCCGCTGCGGTACACCGTATTTGACATCCCTACTGACTGATGTATATCTAAGCTCACGTTTGGTTTCAAGGCATATTCTGGACACTTCTGTATGTTGAGATCGTCCAGTAAGATAGGAGCTTACTAAGTCTATGGCATTTCCCTTTATACCGTAACTGTATAGCTCTTCCAAAAGTACGTCATGTTTTACGTAATCGAAAGCCTTGGTCATACCAGTATATATAACTAGCACAAACAGCAATCTTATTATCTACACTTGGCATTATATTGCATAAGAAATTGTATATTGCCATATTTATATTTAATTTTTTTCTAAAACCCATTTGTTCGCTGCATAATGTATTATGTTTGTTTAAAAATGTGTATAACGATTGGTAAATAATCTTCTAAAATACTTTAGATAATACAGAGATAACCCTACAAGTCAGTTGGACATTTCCTCTTTGTTATTCCTTTTATGTATAGGTTTTATTATAACTCTTTTTAAACTATTAGGGAAAATACCCGAAACTATACTCCTGTTCATAATGTGACATAAATGTGGAGCTAAGAACCTCTGTGGTAATACCGTCATAACCGTGACTTTTTGTATTTTTAAGACTTATAATTATTCTAGTTATGTTGTCTGGTATAATCAGTGGCATAAATATTGAATTCGGGATGCTGTCTAAACGAATAATTCTATCGGATGATTTTTTTTCAGATGAATTTTGAGCTTGATCAATAAAAAAGTCAATATTTGGTGTTATTAATTATTTGCCATGACGCTTTGCATTAATTTGGAGCGTTATTAATTATGTAGTTATTCTGAGCTTTTTGTGTCAGTTTTATAATATTTTTTAATCTTTGTGAATACGTCATGAATGTGGTTTTTTTCTCATATGGAGGATTAATTCTATACTTCCATATTAATTTTCTTTGTTTCTTACTACATAGCCTATACCTTTTGAGATCCATTTAATTTGTTCTTCTGATCGAATTTTAACCCATTTCATTGGAAAACATTGATTGTAAAGTAGAAGAAAGGCTTTTATTAATTAGGTAGTAAGTTTTATTTGTTTATATTTTTAATTTTTATTTTTTTGCTTGAGTACGTTAAAAATTTAATTTATTGTCCTGTGTCCTGTAACGTTAATTACTTTGTATACCTAGTGTTGTATAAAATCAATTATTTTCTATCTGAACAGACAGCTGTGCTGCTGGGGAGTTTGTTCCGCCATTTCTTCTCCCCAGCGAAAGCACTAGGAAGTGGCGAAGGGCGGGCGTTTTGGGGGACTGTCTTTTGTAATTTTGACGTTCGAAAAGTGCTGATTCTCAGCCTAGTTTGAATAAATGACTTTTGATTTTGATTTTACCAGTAATTTAATTTGCAAGTTTTACTGACTTTGATTTTTAGTATTACAGATGAGTGATCAGACAAATCAAAATCAACAACCTCACTTATAAACTTTAAATTAGAGTTTAAAGCAAAATTATCCAACGTGTTATAGAAATAGATAAAAGTTTTTTACAAAAAAAAAAACAACCGACTTAAAAAAAAAAAACTACAAAGTGATAAATAACTTTAATTTCGTCGGTGTCGTTGGTTCCGCATTTTCGTTTTTTGACACCGACTTCCGAAATTAATGTTATTTATCACTTTGTACTGTTTTTCTGAAGTCGGTTGTTTTTTTTTTTGTAAAAAGGTTTTTATTTATCAATTTTTAGTTGTACCTACTTCACACAAATTCAAATAACACTAGTGCATTGAAGAATTGAAGACACCGACTAGAAGAATCATCAAAATTCGCAAAGAAATGCCAGAGATGCAGTACATTTATGCATATAACATCGTACATAAGAATAAGTACATAATGTATTATATACTAAAACCTTCCTGAAAGTATCATCAGTGAAAGAATTATCAAAATTGGTTCATTAGTTTTTGAGAAAATCGCGGACATACAAACATACATACATACATACATACGGGTCGAATACAGAACAACATTTTTTGAAGTCGGTTAAAAATAAAGATGTTCTATAAAGCACAGCGGCGCGTGTGTAAAGAACTTCATCCCCACGCAGTATAACGCATCCTCACTAGCTGTTTCTACACATATTGGTACAATTGGGAAGCCAGAATCAACAGTAGCGACCACAAGTACCGACACAGTGGAGCTCAATGGCTCTCGGAGACATGATTGAATGACGACAGTTGGTTTAAGTCCGTCCAATCATTTATCACGACAAATTTATGTTCCATAAAAGAATTTCCGGCGCAGCGGCGTTTGGCTTACATGTTAAGAATATATAATTGAATTTCAATATTAAGTTAGCATTGTACTTAGGAGGTCAAATGGCCACTTTTTTTAAATGGCAGATATATAACCACGTAAGTACTTAAATACTACATAACTATCAAATCTGACTATTATTCTTTACAAGACTTGTTGATATTATTCATTGTTGCGCGAGCAGCATTTGTAATTTAAATCGCAATGCATAACAATAACTTACAGCCAATCCTGTTGGCAATAAAATAAAAGGTACAATGTAATATGTATATTGGCAACACTGCCAATTATGCTTTTGTTTTCTCTCTAAAAAATATGGCTACCTTGTGCTAAACTGCTCTTGTACTAAATATGTCTTTTACTGATTAAAACTACAGTTACTTAAAATCTTAGCCCTTTTTATTTACATAACAACAGGTTATGGGCCCAGACATGTAGGGAAGTATTAGAAATCAAATAAAAGTCAGAAGAATACTGCAAGTGAAATTACCGGCACGCGGCGTTTGAGAGGTTATGAAAATTGCGGTCGGGAAGGTGTAAAAGACAAGGAATTTGTTGATCACAAGCAGGAAGGAAGGCAAGAGCAACGATGGAAGGCAATCTTAGCATCACTAAGTTGGAGGGATCCAAAAACTGGAATGTTTGGAAGTTTCAAACGAGAGTCGTATTAAGAGGCCAGGATTTATTGGACGTGGTCGAAGGAAATCTGAAAAAGACAAAAGAAAATGAAAAAGCGTGGGAAACTAAAGACGCTAAAGCGCAAATGTTGATAGTCACACGTATCAGTGACGAAGTTATGATACACATAATTTCATGCAAAACGTCTGCTGAAATGTGGAATAAGTTGATAGCTGTGTATGAACAAAGGAGTGAAACAAACATACATATTATTCAGCAACGTTTCTTTCAATTCAAGTACGAAGAAGGACTTCAGATGTCTACATTCTTATCAAAAATAAAAGAAATGCAAAACCAGTTGCAGCAATTGGGGGAGGAAATATCAGAGAAATTTGTTATTACAAAGGTACTGATGTCATTACCTGATCGCTATAAACATTTCGTATCTGCCTGGGAGTCGGCCCCTGATGAGAAACAGACGTATGACAATTTGGTGGCAAGGTTGTTAATCGAAGAAGAACGCATGAAGGAAAAAGGTGATGGAATATCAGAAGCATCAGCGTTTGTTGCGAAGAATACAGTGAACAAAAAGAATGTCAAGTGCTATAAATGTAATAAGTTCGGGCACTATCAATCTGAGTGCAGAAGTAAAGTTAAAGACAGTGATACGGCAAACAGGTTTGGTAAAAGGTGTTTTTACTGTAATAAACCCGGCCATCTCAAGAGCGAGTGTCGATATCGGATAAACAAGGACAGCAATGCATTTGTGGTGTTAGAATCAGGTGATAATTCTGACGAACAGTATACGCATTCCAAGTGGGTGGTAGATACAGGTGCGAGCGAACATATGTGCCGTGAAAGACAATTGTTTACTTCATATTCGTCTCTTGATAAGAAGTCAGTGATTGTAGGAAACGGAACGGCAATAAGTGCATTAGGTTGCGGACAGGTGGCAACAGAGGTATTCAATGGACAAGCGTGGATTGAAACTACGTTAGAAAACGTATTGTTTGTACCGGAACTTAAAACTAATTTATTATCTGTGAACCGTGTGACAGAGAAAGGTTATGTCATGAAGACTAATCAAAACGAATGCAATTTCTACAAAAATGAAAGAGTTCGTGCGGTTGCAAAACGTTGTGGAAACATGTATATAATGGACTTTCGTCTCAAATATAGTGTTGCAAATACAACTCAAGTGAAATTGAATCTTAGCGAGTGGCATGAAAAACTCGTGCATCAAAATATTCAACATGTGAAGAAGGTGCTTGCAAACAATAACATTGAGGCAAATGATGATTTCGTTGGACACTGTCAGGGATGTTTGGAGGGCAAAACTCACCGTTTGTCTTTTAATTCGAGTCAAACGACGACTTCAAGGACGTGCGAATTAATTCACGCCGACGTTTGCGGTCCCATGGAGGAGAATTCCATTGGAGGAGCGAGGTATTTTCTGCTATTTAAGGATGATTATTCGAACTACCGAAGTGTCTATTTTTTGAAAGGGAAGCATGAAGTTAAGAGTTATGTTGAAAAGTTTATAAAGATGAGTGAAAATATAACCGGTAATAAGATTATGTATTTCCGGAGTGACAATGGTTTAGAGTTTGTCAATAAGGATATGGGGAAGCTGTTTTCCCACTGTGGAATCTTACATCAGACTACAGTAACCTATAGTCCAGAACAGAACGGCAAAGCCGAACGTGAAAATCGAACAATAGTTGAAGCGGCTAGATCCCTATTGTATGCTAAAAGACTACCAAATGTTGTTATGTAAATAAAAAGGGCTAAGATTTTAAGTAACTGTAGTTTTAATCAGTAAAAGACATATTTAGTACAAGAGCAGTTTAGCACAAGGTAGCCATATTTTTTAGAGAGAAAACAAAAGCATAATTGGCAGTGTTGCCAATATACATATTACATTGTACCTTTTATTTTATTGCCAACACCCCCCTTCAATGTAATATTTCTAACATAACTATATAAACCTTCTATGTAATTTATCTAACATAACCATCTTATCCTTCTATGTAATAAGTCTTAACTTAACTATCTAAACCACACATTTTAACAAATTTAAACAACAAATTAGCATTCAATGGCTTTGTCAATGCATCTGCTACCTGATCCTCTGTTTTAATATACTTAACAACAATTTTTTCTTTCTTAATTAATTCTTTTACATAATGGTATCTTATATCAATGTGTTTCAACCTTTTAACACAATCTGTCATGGCTACTTTCAGAGCAGATTGATTATCACATAATATTATTACTGGACACATGCTTTCATTAGGAAAGAAATCTTTCAGTATATTTATTAACCAGCATGCCTCACTAGCAGCCATACTCATAGAAATGTATTCAGATTCTGTTGAGGACAGACTAACAGAACACTGCTTTTTAGAACACCATGCAATTAGACAGTTTTTAAACATAAAACAAAAACCTGATGTGGATTTTCTATCCAACAAATCTCCACCCCAATTCGCATCACAATACCCTATCAGTTTACTGTTATCATCACATTTATAAACAAGTTTATAATCTAATGTATATTTAATATATCTTAACACTCTCTTCAATGCTGAAAGTAATGTATCATTAGCTTTATTCTGATACCTACTTAATATAGATACAGCTACAGACAAATCTGGCCTTGTACCACAGACTGCATACATAAGACAACCTATTATTTTTCTACACAAGTTTTCAAGAGTTTTGTCTGTCTTTTCATTACAATTTCTAAATATATCAATATTAAAATTGTTATCCATAGGGGATGATATTGGTTTACAGTTTTCCATCTGAAAACGTTTCAAAATATTTTCTAGATAGACCTTTTGAGACAATTCAGTCACACCTGTTTTTAAATCCTGTTTTACATTAATGCCAATTAAAATCTGATATAAAACCCAAATTTTTCATTTTAAATTCTCTACACAGCATTTCTTTAAATTCATTGACACTGTTTTCACTTGTTCCAAAAGTTAAAATATCATCGACATTCAATAACACAAATATTTCATCTTTACCATTACGTTTCACATATAGACACGAATCACACTTTGATCTCATAAAGTTTTCTCTTATCATTATTTTATTAAACTTGTCATTCCAGTACTTAGGTGATTTTTTTAACCCATATAATGATTTGTTCAATTTCACAATATTATTATTATCATTAAACGACCCTTCTGGTAATTGTAGGTATACATTTTCATTTATTTCCCCATACAGAAAAGCTCCAGTGACATCCATTTGATGAATAGGTAACTTTAACATAGTTGCAATGGAAACAAATAATCTGAAAGTGGTCAACTTAGCCACGGGTGCATAAATATCATTTAAATCTATATCATCATTTTGTTCAAAGCCTCTAGCCACTAACCTAGCCTTATATTGCTGTATACCATTACAATTTTTAATTTTAAATACCCATTTACTAGTAATTACCTTACAATTATCTGGCTTTTCACAATTAATCCATGTCCTGTTTTCCATCAGTGTGCTCATCTCTCTTTCAATTGCCTCTTTCCATTTTGAAGCATCTTCTCTTTCCATAGCTTCCCGATATGTCTTAGGTTCATCCTCGTCCAAGACTACATTGTTGCACTGATAATATAATGTTTTCTTCTTTATACGCTTACTAGGCTCCCTCTTCTCAGGCTGTGGGGTCTCATCTGGTTCATCGCTGCTGCACTCTTCACTTAAATCTGGTTCATACAAGCTACCACGGTCAGAAGACTCAGAACTTATCACACTCGAATCTTGACTGCTTTCTTCCATACTCTGACTTGGTATTTCACTCTCTTCTTGTTTACCTTCTGACAACGTAAGAAGTGGTGCATTGTTACTTGTTTCCTTTGACTTTTCTAAAAATACCACATCTCTCTTTACTTGAACTATGTTTTTCTTCTCAAAATATATTCTATATCCTTTGGTTTCTTCTCCATATCCTACCATTAATCCATTTTCACCTTTAGAATCCCACTTTGTTCTCTTCTGCTGCGGAGTATGTACAAACACGGGTGTACCAAAGATCTTCAAGTCCTTAATGTCAAAACTTTTGCCCGTCCAGGTCTCATATGGGGTTTTGACTTTATCAGAGCTTAACCCTGTTCTATTCAGTACATAACATGCAGTGTTTGTAGCTTCCGCCCATAAATAACGGTGTAGCATTTTACCTAGCTCTTTGCCCGCGACTTAGTCAGCGTAAATTCCGAACTCTCTTATGCAAACTTAAGCACCCACTTCACTTATTTAGTACGCCCGCCCTTATGACCAAGGCCTTTCCCAGGGCTGTCTATTAAAATGGGTTGACCGATTTAGTCGTGAAAAACTAACAAACAGAAAGAAGGAGAGAGAGAGATACTATCGCAGTTATAATAGGTATTAGTATGGATTTTATGAATTCAGTTCACTGTGGGTATGAGTGCCGTGCAGAGCTAGCGACCTCGCCGGGCAACATTCTCATGCATAATGTGAATAAAAACTAAAGTGTTACATATTAACCCACTGCTGCTGAAACATCCATGTATTTAAATTTAGCGCACAGCTCTCTTACGTGTATTAGAATAAGCAAATAAATAATTACATTTGGAATATTATTCGTTTCTAAGAATCACACTAAATACAGTTTCTCTACAGTCTACACTAAGTGCGAAAAACAGCATGCTAATTGCATTCCGAGCATGCTTACAACTCTCTAATTATAGTCTTATTTGGCAAGAAGCGCGCAGTATTCGAGCTGAGTGTTTATACGACACACATGCAGGCAAAGCAAGAACTACTGACGCTACTTATGTCAGATGCAATAAACTTCGTAAATTGTTTTGCTGATGCATATGTTACGACTACAATACTTCTGAAGCTATGCTATACAATAGAAATGTTAAGAAGTTTAATGGTCACTCTTAAACTTATGCTCATACAAAATCAGCACAGGTACGTACTTGTAATGTTCAGCAGCATTTTCGAACTGCCCGAGGAATATGTGTGAGTTGCCGAGGTTGCTGTTGGCGCGCCGCTCGGCCGCCTTGTCGCCGAACTCCTTGGCGATCTGCAGCCGCTCCGTGTGGTAGCGGATGGCGCGCGCAAAGTCACCCAGCAAGTAGCACGTGTTGCCCAGGTTGCCGCAAGCGCGACCCATCGCCTGCCGGTCGCCCAGGCTACGCATCAGCTCCAGATTCTCTCTGAAGAGTAACGGTGACAACAGAAATTAGCTTTAACCTATACCGGTTTCATCGAGAGTCCTATGTTTAGAAGTGCATACTTACAGAATGTTGATTACATGAATAAGCAAGTGGTTGAGAATGTACAGTGGCCGTGTAGGCGTGCAAAGTGCGTGGGCGTCGATTTTCTCGTGTTAATTGAACTATATTATCTACAAATAAAAGTGATTGGCAGCGTGCATATTAATTGTTTGTTGCAACCTACGTGTCAGATAAGTTCAGTAACGACGCCGACGTTCGAGACATTTCCTATATTTTCCTTAATTATATTCAGAAGTATATAAATAATAAAAACCCGCCTGTGCATGCGTTAAGCGAAACTAATAAAATTATAGTCTGTTTTCTAGCCAATGTTTGTGAAATGCCTAATCGACGCTTTGAAATTATTCTGAAGGCGATAAACGCTCGTGAAGAGTGAGAGCCCTCACTCCATGGCAGTCGAAGAAAGCGTGATGATGCTATTAGCGACGATAAGAGGCGGTTGTTTTAATACAACTAGTAATTGCGCATTTTTATTATTATTGGGAAGTCATATAATTATATTGGCATATACATTTGAAATGACACCCACTGTCTACACTGAACTGTACTATGAGATGGTTGTGCCAATGAGATGATCAATACCCCAATAATAGCTGCAGTGGCTCAGACACATTATGATTATGACCTTTTACTTAAAAGCAATTTAAGTGGTTCATGCCTGCTATATGTACCTGCTTCGTTCAGGGGTCATAGAAGGCCACAATATCTGCGTCTGTGTTCATCAGTTGGAGCGTGGCACAATAATGGCGAATATCTTATAAAAGTCGTGTTATATGCACGTTAGTATAGTACATCTTTTCCAGTAGAAAATACCACAGCCAAATAAAAATATATTAAAATAAAATAAAAGCAAAAGGGACTTTATATGTACTTACTCATAATAGGCGACGGCTTGCATGAGACACTCCCGTACCTCCTGCGGGAAGTGCCCCGGGTCGTTCTGCCCCACGCGGCCCAGCTGCTTGCCCTGCGCGTGGTACACGTTCCCAAGGTTGTAGAGCGCGCGCCCCTCGCTCAGCTTGTCCCCCAGCGCTCGGGAGATCTCCAGGTGACGCTTACAGCACTGTATCGCTTCCGCAAACTTGCCCATCACTTTTAAAGTGTTTCCTAAGTTTCCTGAAGCCTTTGCTTCACCTAATTTGTCATTCATTGTCCTGAAAACAAGATCTATATAAAAGAATTTAGCTTAACTACATACTATATTAAACTTTCGTTGATTTATAGCCATTCCCAATAACCTATCTTTGATTTTAGCTTGGATGAAATGAAAATCTGTAGCAAAGCTGTAAAACTTACAGCTTATTTTGGATAAATACTGAACTGAACTTATGTGAACTGAAGTTATGTTATTATATTAGCCTGAATTGGGTTATTTAATAGTTACTTAAATATAATACAAATAATTTCCACATACCTAGCTAAAGTTAGGTCATGCTTATGATACTGCATAGCCATATTGTAGTCTCCGAGATAAAAGTATGCATTGCCTAGCTGGCTGTATATGGCGCTGAGTGTCCGGAGGTCATCGGTCCCAGCCTGGATGGCGGCTTGGAAGAAAGCCACGCCAGCGCGGCAGTCCCCGGCCTTGCACAGGCGCTCGCCTTCGAGCGCCAGCTCCAGGCACATGGAGCCCCCATCGCAACTCTGGGAACAAGTATGAAATAACAATTAGATTATAGGTCATTGAGTGCGTAGGTGCTGTGGCACATACCCTTGACTTTTGATCTTTTATTTATATCATTACATTAGTTATTGGAATAATTATCATGGGTTCTTCTCGAACTTAACCAGGTGGAACCCTAACAATCGGGACGCCGGCAGGTTGCCCAGTTCTTAAAATTTTAGTAGTATTTATGGTTTCTGATTGTTACCTTATAAAACTACACACACAGTGGTGGAGCTTATCTAGAAAGACAAATAAAGTATGTGTCACTCTCATTAAAACCAGTTTCAACAAACTATATGGACAAATACATAACACCATGTAAACAATTATTCTGATTTACTTGGTTCTGTGACTCATTAAACATTATGATGAATGCTCGATTTGACATGGAAATATAATTGAATCCAGTATGACTCGTTCACTTCAGCCAATTAACAAGTCTGCTCTATGATCGGGGTCATTGGCTATTGAAGTGAGATGCTTTTTTATTGCAATATGCTAATTGTACATTCTTTTAACATTTGCATAATGTATCAATATTTATAGTGGAATGAAGTTTACTCAGAGGAATTTATTTTTAGGAGCCAAACTTCATTGTTGCATAAAATGTACAAAGTTTTTAGTATTGTTATAAGAACGAGCAATGTGAATTGTAAACATTGTTAGTCTATTTCCTGCAGAATATAACTCGGTATTTAAATACACTTTATAATATTTACAACATAGACTTCTGTTAGAAATGTGGCATATTTAAAAGATAAAGAAAATTAGTATTTTAATTATGCATGAGAACAGAACATCACATGATGCAACCTCATCTGTATGACAAAGGGAACCTAGATAATGATAATGTAGTCCAACTGGAATGAGGAGCAAACACTGATTTGTGCCCTGTTTTGATATAGTAGATGAAAGTAACAGTAAGATATAGTTATGTAGTCGTCTTTTAAAGAATTTACCGCATTCATGGCATAATGATTGATAGGAAGGATTTAGTAGCCTATAGTGGCGCTCCCCTGTGAAATGTTTTCTTTACATAGTGTATAGTATTACGATCAACATAGCAACACAAGTAGTTGACGATTTCAAAATAAAAGAATGTTTGATACTGATAACTTTTGGCCTAGTACTAAATCAACATGTCCATGATTAAGAATAGAAATTATGGCTTAATTTACATCCAGAAACGTTAGAAAGGCTTAAATAACAATTTAAAGTTACATTATAAGTGCAAAAAAAGTTTTAGCAGTGTTTACGAAATTAAAAAGTTTTAAAACTTTCAAGAAGTTTGTGTAAAACATATGTTTTTTTAGTGTCACTGAGCCGCCTTTATCATAGTGGCGAGTGATGCGCGTTAGTACGCGCTCATCGCACGGGCCCCGGGCGGGAATTATGTGTCGCATGCGGATGTCCACACTTATAGGTCACAGTTTCCGTAATAGGTTCCCCTTCATAATGACTCACTGCTAAATTATATTAACGGGAAAACTAGACGTTTTAAAGCGGCACCCAGTCACAATGTTACGTTATTCATTGACTCTTCTTCAATATACATAGTAATATAATATAAATATGCTTGCGCAAGTAACACAATACGCTAAACTTACCTGTGCGTCAGTTGAAAGGTTCTCGGCGCTAGCACTCACAGACATTCTCCGCTTTTAATTAACAGCGAAAAGATAAAGCTAAATAAAAATGTCAATACACTATCAGAATATTCTCATAGTTATTGTTTTTTATTTACTTTGTTATTCTAACTTCGCTGGGTGTGAACAGACGTTGCACAAGTCAAGTACACAGCACAGTAGAACGGCATCAACGCGACGGCATGGATCATACACAAACACATACACAATTACACATACACTTCCTTTTTTTACTTACTACACTCTATAACATACACATAGAAAGTAATAGATTACACACTACCTACCACTACAGCTACACAGTCAGTAGTAGGTCTATGGATCAGCTTTGTTTTTTTTTTTAAAGAATGAACCAGAATAACGCATTGAATGAATGGAACAATGTAGCGAACGAATAATCGAGTTTTTTTACCATAGAGTCTTGGGGTTTGGGTTATGTGATCAAAGCAAAAGAGTAAAGTAATATAGAGTATGACTGTGATCAATGTTTATCTAATGCCCTAATGATATTTATTATTTTAATATATGTGGTATTTTAAATAAAAAAAAATGAATACAATCGAAGAACACTTACTTCAAGGTTTTCCACTCACGTTATGATGACCACAGAGTACATTATATTATAATGATGACATTTAATTTTATAAAATTAATAAATAATAATTAATATAAGTGGCAAGAATCAAAATGCAGGCCCACAGAACTTTGTAATTGTTCTGAGCACAGAATATATATATCCTTGCCAGTGTTGAAAAAAACTACCATAGGGTAGAATTGTTTTGGAAGGTGAATGTGAGTAGTTTATGTAGGTTGTAGAAATTGTTTTGATCATAGGCGCCTGGGAGCGGGGTGCAAGAGGGTGCACTTGGTCCTTCCTGGCTCCAAATAAAATGTAAGTGTAAAAACATTCAGAACAAAAACATTTTAACATTTATATAATTGTTTTTTTTTTTTTTTGCCAAAAAGGACTAAAGTGTTTATTATAATTAACGATTAAGTGTCCTTGTTGGCAATAAACTTTATTACATCAACGTTAAAACCCATTGTAAAGTTTCGTCCTGATTCACCCCTGCATCCCTATTCAGCCCGTCTTACCGTTACACACCCAATATAGCACGAAGATACGGTACACTGAAGAAGTATAAGCAGTGGTGTCAGTAGTCTGTAGCAGTACCTGATCAGAACGAACTATTTTTACTATCGACACGCTAAGAAGAAGTAGGTGCCTGACGTGAATGGTTACTACATGTTAGCGTGTCTGCCTTCGTAGCCTGACCTGACCCTATCGATTGGTGCCATAAAAATACAGAGCGCTATTTTTTTCGGATTTTAGTTGGTTCGATTCCCGGGTGTGCCAAGCGTATTTTCAAAATTTCTTTTTAAAAATAAAGGAATGTTTCCTTTGAGTAAAATTTCCTGTCTTCAGTATTCAGAGTACTTTCCCTCCAGGTACGCTTCGAAAATTCCAACCTGTATATATATTTTTTTTTATTATACAGGGTGAATTTTCCAAGTGGGCGTGAAACTATGAGTTATAGCGAAAAGTATTCAAAGGAGTCCGGGCTCGATTTTGATGAGAACTAAAACTGCATCATTGGAATTTTGAAAAATCAATAGGAATCGAACCGATTTTGAAAAAAAAAAACAGATACACTGTATTATGACACCATTCGATAGTGTCTCTAATAAGGATAATTTAATAGGAAACCACGAAGTTTAAGTGAACTGGCTCGCTGGAAGGCGACCGAATATAGAATGTTTCTGTTGTATTTTGAACTGGCTCGCTGGAAGGCGACCGAATATAGAATGTTTCTGTTGTATTTTGAACTGGCTCGCTGGAAGGCGACCGAATATAGAATGTTTAAGTGAACTGGCTCGCTGGAAGGCGACCGAATATAGAATGTTTAAGTGAACTGGCTCGCTGGAAGGCGACCGAATATAGAATGTTTCTGTTGTATTTAAGTGAACTGGCTCGCTGGAAGGCGACCGAATATAGAATGTTTCTGTTGTATTTAAGTGAACTGGCTCGCTGAAAGGCGACCGAATATAGAATGTTTCTGTTGTATTTAAGTGAACTGGCTCGCTGGAAGGCGACCGAATATAGAATGTTTCTGTTGTATTTAAGTGAACTGGCTCGCTGGAAGGCGACCGAATATAGAATGTTTCTGTTGTATTTTGGACCAATTGTGTTGAAAAATGTTTTATCACAATCACTTTATGAATTTTTTTTGCTTTTTCACTGTGCTATTACAATTCTATGTTCAAATAAACATATAAGTAAAATTGGGGTAGATTCTGCACACGAATTGTTGCTAATGTTTATAAAACATTCAAAGTTAGTGTATGGGGCAAAATTTTTAGTTTATAACGTGCATAATATGTTATGTCATATAACTGATGATGTTCGTATCTTTGGTGTTCTCGATAATTATTCGGCATTCCCATTCGAAAATTATTTGGGTTCATTAAGGGGATTACAGGACCTAAACGCAAAAAAACGCAAGTTTTAGAAACAATAAAAGTAAATGATCGCCTACAGTAAAAAAAAAAAACAAAAATATTCTTCAGGATAAATGCTAGGATGATAGTGTGTTGAAAACATAATACAACTTATTTGGTACGATAGAAAAAAATCATGAAGATAGGTACCTCTAAAAACTTTTTATTTAGGTACAACAAAATTCATACTAATATACATACAATAGAAATAGAAAATATAGAAAATATTTATTGTCCAGGTAATACAATAAGCAGGTTTAATGGTTAACAGCAAGTTAAGACAATATCAGTAGCTTAAAAATATTACCTATAGCTAGGTTACAGTATATTATTAACTAGTGAGCCCCAAACTAGACAGTTAGTCTGTATCTTGGGGCTCGGAGTACGAATTCCAGAGTGGAGATTTCAGGTATATTATCAGGTGTACTTACGTGTGTATATGTGATGTTTGTGTGGTGTGTGTGTGATGTGTGAGTGGTGTGTGTGCGTCTGGTGTGTATGCGTGTTTGTTCCATTGTGCTTCATTTGATTTGGTGTCAGGTCAGGGTCTTTATATTAGTTGTTCCGTGTCATCATAACCAGTGTTATGCAAAATTTCCTTAACAATTTTTTTGCAGCCGAATGAAGTAGTATTTTTAATTTCGCAGAGTTTGCAGACTTTATTGTATGTATTAATGAGAGAATAGGCCGGAGAGCGTCTTGCTAGTAATGAGGTGCTGTCAGGTGTTGGGATTCTGTAATTTCTTTTGTTTATGAGAGTTGCATAGTCGGGTCTCCTTTTAATATTTTTGTGCGTTTTTGTGCAGGCAGAAAGAATACAATCATTATGATTTTTTGTCAGATTATTCTACAAGCAACATACTAAAACTATAGTGTTTTAGTTTTTTTGTCCAAAGACTAGATTTTTCGTAAATCGATAATTGCTTCATATTTTGCAATAAATTACCAGCGTTGTGGCATCGCGCTTCTCTTTCTTTTCTATGCAGACCGACAAAGACCGCGCTTTAGGTCATGTAGTCCTCTTAAAAAATCTGGCTAGATCACCCAACAAGCCATTGCAACAGATAATTAAACGATTAAAAGAAATTTAATCATCACAACCCAAAAACATAGTTCTCGGTTCTGAGTCCAAAATATCTGTTTTATACCAGTATGATTCCGGACCCATCCCTGAAAATGAGAGTGGCGTTTATGAATGCTATAAGTCTATAAGAAACTTAGATTGTACCAAAGATATGCAATGTATGTTGCAGCATATCGTGAAGCTGATTGTTACTGTTATACCAAATATAAAAAAGTATTTAAAATATATAATATTTTAAGAAAAGGCACCGAAAGTTTGTTTGTTTATGGAAGAGAGTTTTTAACATATAGATCTTTCTTTGATTATCCCTTTAGTTCAGCGGCTATCGATGTTTTGGTAGTAGAAGAGTTGTCTGATTTTAAAATCATGCCTGTTGATAACATAGAAAACAAATGTGTTGTTATACCAGACGAAAGTTGTACCATAATATGTATACCAATGCTTCATTATGATAGTGATGAATAAATGTGTAGTTACGTTATGTGGAACCCTTATACCTAAACAGACGGCTGCTCTTCTATATAAGTTTTCGTACACATTCATAAGCTGTATACGCATTACTTATATTACAATCTCTTGCAAATAGTTTCCTTTTGATACATTACCTACTTATAGGAAGAATAACCGCCACGGTATAGACTAGCATTAATGTCGCATTACTGCTTTTTTTTTTTTCATTTTTTCTGTATTAGTATTTTAATGCTAGCTTGGAGGTTGCTCCAAGAAGCTTATAGATAAAAGTGGAGGCAACACTCTGAACTGAATACCTATCTGAAGAAGACTGTGGTCGGACACTCTCTTTCTAAATACACACATAATAAGAACGAGACAGTGATATGTGCTTTCTTTGTCATATGTATGTATTTAGAAAGAGAGCGTCAGCCCACAGTCGGTTTCACTTAGGTATTAAGAGTGTTGTCTCCATTTTTACCTATAAGCTTCTTGGGGTGCTCCAAGCTAGCAATTTCGTATTATTGCAATTTTATAAAAACAATGTGAATGTTTTAGTCTAGATTGGAACCGTCCTGTACAATCTAAGCTTAATATAAGTTATATATTTTAATACGCATGTTGTATCTCTTATTAGTTTGTTTCTTATAAAAGCTAAAGTGAACATGACGAAACACTCTTGTTATATTGTTAGCATGTCTTATGTGTCGGTCGGTTCAATTTAGCTCTTATAGACATCCTAAAACCTGACCTCCTGACACCTCATATTGACGTCCTGAAACGACGTCATCCCGGACATCATAAATGACCGTCATCTCGACGTCCTGAAACAACGTCATCCCGGACATCATAAATTATCGTCATCTCGACGTCCTGAAACAACGTCATCCCGGACGTCATGAATTACAGTCATCTCGGCGTCCTGAAACAACGTCATCCCGGACGTCATGAATTGTCGTCATCTCAACGTCCTTGAAAGACGTCTTAAAACTATGACAAATGTACGTCATTTACTGGAACTACCGACGTCTTATTATGACGACATTTACGTCGATAATAGCCTTAAAGTGACGTCGGTATGACGTAAAATTGCTAGCTGGGATCAAATTCTGGGAAGTAATGATATACGGCAAACTAAAGGAAAGAGCTCATTTAAAAAAAAAACTATTTTTATTTTTCTTATGTTAGGTACCTCATTATCATCTGTCTAATTATAATCCATACTAATATACTAATTTATACTAATATACCTGTACTAAGTAATTACTATCACTAATATTCTCATACTAATTACTAATATACTTACTAATACTAATCCATACTATATTATTATATTTTTACTACATTTATAAATTCGAAAGTAACTCTGTCTGTCTGTATGTTACCTTTTCACGCCTAAACCACTGAACGGATTTCGATATGGCAGAGAGATAGATTGCATCCCGGGGCCTTCCCCGGGCATAGACATAGGCTAATTTTTGTCTCAAAAATATCCCTAAAGGGGAGAATATAGGGGGTGAAAGTTTGTATGGGAAACCTGTTATTTCTTAAGTTAGGAATATGAAAATTTAAATTTATGCTTTTGGTAACAAATAATGAATTAAGTATTTCATCGTTTTTCTAAAATGATCCCTCAAGAGGGAAACATAGGGGTGATTTTAAAATTCACATGTAATATTGACATTTTTGTGTAACTATTTTCAAGAGATTTAAGGGATTGGAAATATCGAGCCTTTTCAGGAAGAAGATCGTAACCGCCATTTTGCATATTTTACAGGAGAAGGTGATGCAAAATGCAAAATCAGTTGATCTGGCGATTGATATTAAAACAGTTTTTTGGGATTTTTGGCGCTTACGATGTTCTTCCTGAAAAGGCTCGATATAGTCATAGTCCCTATCTGGAGGTGACATTTATTCTTTATTTCATTAAAATCGGTCCACTCGGTCAACAAAAGTTATCACTACTTGCAACGGCTTGGAACGGAGAGTTTAGGTTTACCAGTGTGCTCGATAGATGGCGTTGTGCAATTGACGCGATTATCTGAATCGCGGTGTTAAGACTTTCCGCAGGATAGTGATCCTCATTCATGCAACGTATTAGGGTCATGTGTAAGGTAGGTTACGTTATTCGTTTCTAAAAAAATCGTTCGTTCGTAGATAGTTGAATTAATAATATTGAATTTAATCGTTCTCCTCTTCGCTTCGTTGTGTGGCTTTTCGTCTTTGTTTTATTTAAAAATAGCATAGTTTATTTCAGGTTTATTTACCTACTTCCTGAACCACCCAAGTATTTCAATGTAGGTACATGGAAATAGATAGCAAGGTACCCCGAGCACCCGAGGTTAGCAGCACGGGCCGGCGAGGGGTCGCGGGGGGAGGTTGGAGGGGGTGCTCGTTAACTATGCAAATAGGAGGCGCGGGCGCGGGCGGGGGCTCGCAATCTGATCGGCGACCACGCCCCCTGCCAATGATTATCGTCACACTCGATGGAACAGAAACTCCTGAATCCTGAAGCCTCACTGAGGCTTACTGAAAGGGAGGTTTATTTGGACACAATATGTGCAACCCCTGCAGGTATGTAGACACCTACATATTATTCATCATAGGTAGGTACAGATACTGTATCTTAAAGAACTATTTTGTGTTAAAAAAAAATTGCGTCTCATACCTACATCAAACAAAGTCCGTTTGAACATCTTACAATGGATCCACTATCACTCTGAAATGCAATGTTTTGCAATATATAGGTAGGGTAGGTAAGGTTTTGGCTCTTTGGCATTATACAAAATAACTTACGATGTAACCGAGTCATTTTTGTTGGGAAACAAGGCTAACGGTAGTTTAAAAAGTTCCTCGCATGCCGGGTTCGTTAGACAGGTCTTATAGTCTATTTTCATAGTCTTTGATTAGTCCTAACAATACGGGGGCGGGGTGGAGGGTCGGATGCAAATAGACGCATCTATCTGTTAATCGGCAAATATATGCGATGGCTTGTAAAATTAATCGCACATTTTGGAGCATCGATACTGTAAATATGTTCACTTTCTTTCCTAGCACAGGACAGTGACGAGGGGTAACTTTATAAAACACGATTACTCAGCTGTTATGTTTTAAATGAGGGAATTGCTAGTGTCCATTCATTATCTTATTAGGCAACACAGGCTTGAATATTGTGCTTAGCGTCATCCTTTTTGATACATCTTTTGTGCCTTTGTCACTGATCAATAGTATACTTACCTAACTTCTACACAAAAGGTATCTTGGTGTACCTAGCTACAGAAACATTTACAACTGTTAATGACTTACCTATGTTATACATTTTAAGTTATAATATCGGTATTGGTATTGGAAGACAGGCTGGTGTCCGCAACCTTTGCGTACTTTGCGTTGCAATATTTTGCGTACGGATGGAAAAATCGATTATTCGATCCACCTCAGCTCCTCAAGAAAGGGAAAATCTGCAGGAGGGCACCTGATTTACCGAAGTGCTTTGTCCTGTATGAGGTGACTACCAGGCAGTTTAAAAGCACTCGAACTCCATGCAGCAGGCCCTCCACAGTGGTCTGTCTGTGACACCTATAAGAATGAAGTATAGGTATTTATTAAATCACCCGTGGTCAGTTTTGGCTGCTGTAACTGCACGCAGCTGTTGTTTAGTTAGTTGGAGAGCCTATTTTGAAGGCGGCCGTCAAATATGGGAAGTGCTTTCTTGGCCTGCCTGCACTCACCTCAGTCCAACCATAGTTTGTGACGTCAATCACTGGTGTGTTTCCTTACTAGAGCCAGTAAGCACCCGAAGAGGAGTGGAGGGATGGGTTCTTGTCCCACTGGTGCCATTCTCGACCCCCTTTCATTCTCCCTCCCTCGGCGAACCGCTGGGTTCTTTGATGCATTGAATGGTTATGTTATTGAAGCTGCCTACCTGGTTAAAGCGCTGGTGGCACACGAGTGCCTACGCCCGATGACCTTTAAGTCCGGCACAAGATTTGTATTTGTGTGTGTTACGTGGTGTTACCTAGTAGGTACCTATTCGCTGCCTATAGGTAGGTACTTACTATACTTGACCTCTCATTGTTTTATTAAACTATCAAATAGCCAAAGCTTGGAACCTAATTTATATTAATGGTGATCTAGTGAGCCCTTAATTATAATTTAGGTAAATATATTTCAGTTTTGTGGAAGTACCTATAGACGCATATGTAAGAAGACGGAACACAGATGAATCGATATTATTCACAAAATCAATTTATCAGTTAGATACGTAGATAGTATTATAACGTTTATAAGTCCACACAATACGAGTGAGGCATGCTTACATTGCTCACCTCTGCGCTGCTCGATTACCGAAATCAAAATCGACAGATATCGATACTGACTTGTTGTTTTGTTGAAACCTGGGTTGTACACAATCACAGCCCTAATGCACTGCAATCTCGTCTCTAACACGTAAGTTATAAGTGCGGCAATAGTGTGAGATTAACGGTTCGAGGCGGAGTGACTTGCAGAGGCGCGGTGGTCCTCATAACAATCGGCGACCACTAGCTTCGATCAAATGTGTAGATTAGTGATTGATTTAGAGGCAACAGTCAACTTTGCCTGTTTATGCAAATATTTCTATAGGTACTTGTATGCAGGCATAAAGTTTGGTAGGTAAATATACCTGTCTTTAAATTATTTTTTTCTAGCAGAGTTACTAGCACCAAAGCTGTTCAATCCGGTATTTTAGCATTAAATAATACATACTATCTATTATTTTCAAATCCAGAACATACTGTCGATGTCGTAGTAGTTTACATACCTACTACCTTCGTTAGATATTTTACTATTGTTGTTCACCATCACTACAGTTTATGTCACTTGTTCAAACTTATCAGCACATCTAAGACGTAAAGAAGAAATGACGTCAGAGCGCTACCTCTGTCGTTGTCTACCCTGTACCGTATCGTTGTGTCTGGCGACATGAAAAGGCTGGTATCGCCGCAACCGAGAATGATATATGGAGAGGCTGTGACGCGCTGCTTTGATGCCCGTCAATATCTGTTAGTGGGTCGAGTGGACACCGGCTCAGCACTCGCCGCCGAGCCGCGCGCCCCAGACCAACCGTTCTGTTTGGATAAGGCAAACTGCTTGTAATCTGGCGAGACGGTCATGTTTGATTACGAATGTGGTAGGTATATCTTTTGCAGGAAACTACTTTAAATACATGATCCGATGAATGTATCGTAGTGTGTAGGTATGTTTTCTCTCATTATTTGGCTTAACAGGTCATTTGATAAGGAGTAACCTATCGTAAACTTTGAAACTTCTTGATAAATCATTATTATTTTAATTATCTTTCAGAAGTGAACGCCGCATGTCTCACTGTACCAGTGTGTTGAAATGGTGAAATAACTGGCAACTGATACATACTTACCCGAATGTTAACAACCTGAGATGCCTCATCCAAAGGCGTGGCTGGTTTCTTGTTGGCGAGGTGGTGGTGGTCGCCGGCACCGCTGGTCGCTGGTCGGGCCAGAGGTCGGCATTCCTCTGCTGGGAGGCTTCACCTCGGTAATGCCTCTTCACCAATTACAGACGTTAAGGACACAATGCATGCATTGTCAAGACTCATATGTCCAAATCCATTTTGGCTTTATAGAACATACGTACATACATAGTACATAAACCTTATATACAGAACATACACATAAATAAACTCGCGCCTGTGTCCCATGGGGTTAGGCAGGAACTACCGATCAGTACATTCACTACATAATATATTATACTCCTTTTGATGTACAGTTTATGTAAAATAATTAAGTTTCCGCTAAAGTGACACCAATTATGTAAAAGCATTTCGTACATAACTAGTACGTACAAAGTTCGATATGTTTGAAAACAATTCAACGTATTGAACAGTTAATATTGTCGTTCCGAAACTCCATCGATTGCTATACAATCTAGTTTTACAACTAGGTACCTACTCCGATGTCAATTATTCAGGTACACAGGAAAATCTTGCATGTATAGTTCTGCTAAATAGGACAACGTAATAATATTGTAATGGAGAATGCAGGAGTATCTGATCTACTTAATATTTTTTAATTAATTCATTCACTGACAGACAACGCTCAGTCAAAACTGCCCAGTCTAAAGCATGTTTTGCACAATAGTTCCTTATTCAACTAAGGTGAGTAATAAGATACTTATATTTTTTTAATTCAACGTTGTTTATATGGAAGTTCGTCATTTTTGACGATGGGAAATCCGATCGGGCCGCGGCTTGTTTTTTATAATTTAGCTTAATCTGATTGACAACCAAAGACGATTTTACTTCCTTTGACAAGAAGTAGCGGCCACAGTGAGCATAAGCTGATTAGTTATCAATTATGGCGCGGGATCGCATTGAGCGAGCGCGGTCAGCGCTGGCGCGCACGTGCGACGCGTGACGCGTGTCGCGTGACAAGACAATGGGTGGCACGCGCAAGAGCGCCGATCGCTTCCTTCCTCAACATACGCCTACCTTTTTAACACTATTATTGCTACGCCCAACAGTACTTTGAAGATCAATGTTGTGACAATCATTGAGGCTATATAGTCAAAGGCGGGAGCTGTTACAATTGTATTGTGCACTTGATCAGCGACTGATAATGAGCTTATGACTTCTGTGGGGTTCTTTTTATCCTTTTTATGTGTGCACATTTTATTATTTTCGGACAGATGTAACTTTGTTCCCATATGTTTGTAAGTCAATAAATGAATCTACATTTATGAAGCTTTCGACTTCGAAGAGCCGCAGAACAACGAACAGTCATTGCGTTGCATCACTCGTAGCACCGTTTTATTTATAAGTTGCAAGCTCATTCTGTCTGTGTTTAAACTTCACAATGATGTGCTCAATCTGTACAATTATTTAAAACGTACGATCGATATTTCTGACGACCTGTATCGTTTTAACGCATGTCCGTAATGTGAACAAACGTTACTCATAAACTTCTGCAATCAATCAATCAAAATATTTCATTTCAAATATAAATGGCCATTCAACAATAAAAAAAGAAATAAAAATAATAATATACTTACATGGGCACTTATGAAGCGTCAGACATTAGGTGCACGGTTCCAATTGGTCGTTTCCTATGAAGAAGACCCGGCAACAAACTCCGCGGTTACTCTTTTAAAAATATTTGGCTTTTACAATGTCTTTGACACTGAGATTAGCAAGCCTTTCACACTCACAGACATCATTCTGGCCATTAAGGTATACTAAAAAACGGTAGGGCGGCTGGTGTCGACGATGCTAGAACAAATCAAACACCTGGCTCTATTGTCGCTCTTGGTATTTTTTAATAAATGTATCGTTACTGCAAACATTCACGGAGAAAAACCAAAATCAATGCCCTGTCGAAACCACGTAGACCCTTTGACGACCCTAAAACCTACCGGCCTATATCTCTGCTCTGCCACACACCTATAAGCTGTTTGAAATACTGCTACAAACTGCCTCACAGCAGCAATTGATCGCACTATAGAGGATGGGTACGGAGCTAAAAAAGTCGCTTGTGTTGTATTTTTAACTTTCGGCAGCTTATACGACACATAAATATCAAGAGCTTACTTGGCAAAGTACACCCTAACATACTAAGCGAACTGCTGCAGCACAACCGCCACTTCCAGGTGTGCTTCTAGTCTGGTAAGAGTAGATAGCGACGGCAAAAGAAAGGTTTCCAGTATGTTGGCACCAACTCTTTTTAACATATAGACCAACGACCAGCCTATCACCCAATACACTGAGGCCTTCCTGTAGACGGGGTTTGTCCTAGCGACACAAACAGCAAACTTTCGATAACATAGAGCACAAATTGTCATTGCCACTCGACTTACTGGGTAAATATCACACAGCAATGCTCTCCGGCCGAACCCGTCCAAGACACATTCGTGCTCAATCCATCTCCGCAAAAGGAACTCAAATCAGTCACATGTTCGGATAATATCGGGCTGCTTAAAACCACTCCGCTCTGTAAGCTCTACCCGTCAGCATGTATAGCACCTCCTGCCGTAAAAACCGCGCTGTAAAAAAATATCCCATAATCCGATATTCCCTCTACGACTATAAGACTACTCCGGGTAGACTAGAAAGTCGTAGGAGCTTATTACGGTCCACACAGGCGACCCAAGCCAGGCCACCCAAAGAACGAAGTCATTTGTGGGAAGAGAAGTATCCACCACCTCAAGATTTCGTAAAGCCCCTAGAACACCTGCCTCCAGGTCGCAAACTGCAGTGGCCTATTTGAAAAGCACTGAATAGATTGCGTACCCAACTTAATTTGGCGGAATGAGGCATTATCGATTCACCCAATCCATTCAGGTGATCCTGAACGGAATATGTCCCATCTGCTAGTGTCCCAGTTGCCCGTTCACCTGCACTCTTGACGATCTAAACAACGCCTGTGATGCCGCATTTATATTACAGAAGTACCGTCGAAACGAAAAAAAAACGAGTGTGCTTATGACCCTGTTCTGTGCTTATGACCACACGACTGAAGTGAAACTTCAGTATTACGTATTTGGCTATGAGAGGAAGAGAAAAATAAAATGTGCGCGCGCACTGCTGTCTCTTGCTTATATCCCCCACTCAACTCCCGTTCGCCGCGCCCGATCACACTTTTCGTAACGCTTACGTCACGCGTTCGCCAGCTTACTCCCCAAGTCAAGCGTGCGTAAAGAAGTTTCACTTCAAAAAAGAAGTTTATGTTTTTACAAACCTTGTTTTGTCACATGTGACGAAACCCAGGGACAGAAGGAAATCTACAAGCTAGCAGAAGTGAACTAAAATCAAAACTTTATTTAAGTAAGCAAACATCTTCGCCCGTTCACAAAACATGAGATTAGCATAAAATATGCGCTGAGTTCAAAGCGTGGTTTTATCCGAAGGGCGGCGGGGTTTAGTGTTTTCATTCGCGTCTGCTGCGCCGCGCCCGCATGTCAATGTTTGCAGTTACAAATGTCGTGGGGCTGCGGGGGCTCCCCCGCGGATTATCCGCCATTGTCCTGACGGGAAACAGACATCAAAACACATCTATTTGTAACACGCCTTGTTTAAAATGTTCTCCCAAAAAGGTTTGTTTACCTGTTCTCGGTCCATTTAAAGTTTTCTAATATTTTATTTTCTATTTTTATTTTACATTTTGTAACAATCAATATGTTAATCAGTGGTTTATAGGTTTGTATGATGTTCGGCACGTTGGATGCGCGTTGATTGACCTGTAACCGAGGTTTATGGTTAGATGATGTTTTTTATTGTGAAAGTGTATACTCGTAGTAGAGAGTAGTAATATTCCTATTAACCCTTCTAGCTGGGCATAATAAACTCGTGTGGTCATCATCGTTGCTATATGGTGTAATACCTACCTATACCTACTGTGGTCACGACTACCTCATCACTGAATGATGTAAAGCACCTAGTCTTCTAGGCGCTTTAAACTAATAAGTTCTATACTTCCTATCCCTCACCTTTGTAGCATGTCAATGAAGCTCATTTTATTGAGTTGTATTGTTAACTGCGGCTAGTTCATTAAATTGCTATTATTTTCATCTATTTTCTTTGATCGTAGTATTTTCTTAGTTGTAGTATATGGTGGTGTGTGGTGGACTCAGCGGTCGGTCTGTGTCGGCGGGGGATCATTACCGACAACGCCGACCAGTCAGGGCTGTGCCAGTGCCTCTTCCCGTCTCCGTTCACTTGTTATTACATGTGGCACGCGTCACTTCACTCTATTATGTTCACCCCTTGCGATTACACGCGCGGGGGAGCAGTTTTGATAGTTTATGCTTTTATTGGGTAGGTACTTGAACATTTTCAAAGTAGGTAAAGTCACTTTAAAAAATCACAGCATATATTTAAAGTACCTAATTACCTAATTTATATAAGTATTACGTACAATTTGTAACCAGGAATAATAACTCTACATGTACTTAAACTTTAATGACCATCAGTGTCTTATCGTTTAACACGGGCACACCTTTTTAACAAAAATTCATGATAATTATCATTCCAGCTTAATTATATATATTTTCATTATTATATTAGATTTATGTACTTACACGAATTATCACTATGAGGTTGTGTGGCATAAAACAATCTTTTATTACAGAAAACTCCACGTTGGTTTCAAGATACTGTGAGCTTGTTTCGGTGGTTTTGCTCAGATTAGTCAGATAGGACCCCCCCCCCCCCCTCAATCCCTTACATAGTTTATTAAATTGTATTGGGATGTAAAGTATTTGTATTATAAACATACTTACAGAAAAATAAAACAAGTATCAAGTAGTTTTGGCGCAGTTCATCACAATTGCTGCGTAGTACTATGAGCGGTGATTACACAGTCCTAATTCGATAAATAGGCCTCCTTCGTCCCCTCGCGCTCGGCTTTCGGCCTCGGCTCTCGGCAGTCGGCCCCGCGCTTCAGCAAGTAACTACTAACGCAATTTATTACTTGATTGCGACGTTTGTTTTCAAATGTACCTTGTTGTTATGTGAACATCTAAATTATAAGAGATGAGGCCACTTTTGCCAAAAATAAATAATTTCAGTTTGCTATTCATAATAATACTTTAAAGGATCTGTGAATGTTTCGCCAAAACATTTTAACTATCTACAGTCGTATTCCTTCTCAGTTAAGAAACACAGAACTCATCTTGTTTTAAAACACAAGTTATTTTAACTATCTACAGTCGTATTCCTTCTCAGTTAAGAAACACAGAACTCATCTTGTTTTAAAACACAAGTTATTTTAACTATCTACAGTCGTATTCCTTCTCAGTTAAGAAACACAGAACTCATCTTGTTTTAAAACACAAGTTATTTTAACTATCTACAGTCGTATTCCTTCTCAGTTAAGAAACACAGAACTCATCTTGTTTTAAAACACAAGTTATTTTAACTATCTACAGTCGTATTCCTTCTCAGTTAAGAAACACAGAACTCATCTTGTTTTAAAACACAAGTTATTTTAACTATCTACAGTCGTATTCCTTCTCAGTTAAGAAACACAGAACTCATCTTGTTTTAAAACACAAGTTATTTTAACTATCTACAGTCGTATTCCTTCTCAGTTAAGAAACACAGAACTCATCTTGTTTTAAAACACAAGTTATTTTAACTATCTACAGTCGTATTCCTTCTCAGTTAAGAAACACAGAACTCATCTTGTTTTAAAACACAAGTTATTTTAACTATCTACAGTCGTATTCCTTCTCAGTTAAGAAACACAGAACTCATCTTGTTTTAAAACACAAGTTATTTTAACTATCTACAGTCGTATTCCTTCTCAGTTAAGAAACACAGAACTCATCTTGTTTTAAAACACAAGTTATTTTAACTATCTACAGTCGTATTCCTTCTCAGTTAAGAAACACAGAACTCATCTTGTTTTAAAACACAAGTTATTTTAACTATCTACAGTCGTATTCCTTCTCAGTTAAGAAACACAGAACTCATCTTGTTTTAAAACACAAGTTATTTTAACTATCTACAGTCGTATTCCTTCTCAGTTAAGAAACACAGAACTCATCTTGTTTTAAAACACAAGTTATTTTTGACGTGTAAAAGTGTTTTTTTTTTACCAATTTACGGAAATATAATGTCATTCATAATGAATTAATTTATTTATTGAAGATCTCCAACAAAGGAACAATAATAAAAAAAGGTTCTTTTAGGTATCTACATGGTGCTCCTTCAATTACAGGACACAGCATGCACATAATTATACCTAGGTGTTAGGTACACCTAGGTATAATTATGCACATAACACGTATAACACGATAAAAATAGAGAAAATAAACTATGAATGATGAATACAAATGATAAAATTAGAAGAAGAAAAAATTAACGTGTCAAGATTGAGTATTCATATTACAAATGGTGTAGACAGGATTTCTAAAAATTAAGAAAAAACATTGAATTGAGGAAAATAAAAATACTTAATTAAATATTAACATGTCAAGATTCACGATGTTTTCCTTCATCGTTTTGAGAGCAGTAGTGATTAAATAATTTACACAAAGTAATTAAATAAATTCCTAATTATTTTAATGCAAAATAATAAGGAACTAATTATTGTGAATACGAATACAAGGTTCTCTATTGAAGTGCCTGTCTGGATTCAAACCTACGACCTACAACTCGTAAGTCACAGTCAATGTCCTATAGAACAAAAAATTCAAAGACATGTGACATCTGCCAACCCGCACTGGGCCTGTGTGGTGGATTACGGCCCACTCCCTCTCACCGAGAGGAGACCTGTGTCCCAGCAGTGGGAACATTATAGGCTTGTTATGTATGTCAAGATTGAGCATTAATATTACAATTATTTTATAATTATTTCACATTTCGACATTCATATATGTCAATACCTACAGTCGCGATCTAACTGTTTATCAGTTTTCTAGATCCTTTTTCACTCTGTGTGCAGTAGAGCCTAAAATGCTAAGTATACCTATGTCTAATACCCTTAGGTATTACTTTTTAATAGTTAACAAAAAGAGTATCAATGACATTTTAGATGATGAAACTCATTTGTTAATTGAAAAGTTAACACATTGACATAAGTACATTTGTTACAACGACATTTACGAGTATTATTTATTTATATGTTATTTAATACTTCAGGCACATAAATGTACAAAGGCGGACTTAATGCCATAGACATCATTAATCTAAAGTATTGTGTGTGAAATACATTAAAAATTGATTGATTTAAATAAAATGGGAAGTTTAAAGGGCTGAAATATTATTTATCTATAACTGTCTTGAATACTAGTGCTATATCACGAGAACTCAATATCTCGATTCACCGCGAGATTTGGGCTTCGTGGTAATGACGAAGAAGGGCAAATAACTGATCTTAGAAGCAATTCAGGACGACGCAACTGCTGATACTAACCGCCGCGCAAATAACTGATACTTTAATGCGCGGCTTCACATCAACTGTTATTTTCCTACTTTGTATAATGTGAGTCCTCTGACGCTCGACGAGCTTTGCACCGAGCGCCGACCGGGGCTACACTACAGTATGTTAGGTATTATAGTGGAACTCAAATCTCACCACAAAACTGCCCGACTTAATTTTGCGCCACAATATCTTGATGTGGATTGTTCGATTGTTAAATTTACCCACGAAAAAAAATTAAATCGAGTCAAATTGGAAGATTAACTTTATGGCGTTATAATCGCACGGTGTGGTCAGCAGATAATTATGAACTCGGTTGATAGAATTAATAATAACATAATAATATTAGCATAATCAGCCTTTTTAATGTTTTTAATTCTCTATACTTAATCAAATCACATAATATCATCGACCTTGAGACACAGATGTGTGCATGCAATTATAAACATTAAGGTGGTAAGAATGTTCCGATAAATAAATAAAAATCGCTTTTCGTGTCTGTCTGTATGACCGCGTTGTTCTTCTATACTTCACAACCGATGTTGCTGCATATTTAAAATATTTTTTTCCGGAAGATTTATGTGCATAATACTCGTACTTATATTAATATTAAACTTCTTACATATAGCAATAAAATCTCGATGTTTTGTCAAGTCTTAAAAACCGTGCGAAGTAGGGGTTAATGATAACTGATTTATTTTCTGAAGTAGGTTTGCAAAAACACACGTCAATCATGTTTTAAAAACTAGATGAGGTCGGCGTTTCCTATCTGTCTAGTCTGAGAAGAAAGGCCGAAACAAACTCAGGTCACAGTCTCTTTTAAAGTCCAGACATAATCTTGGACAGACCATGTGAAGACCATGTTGATTGATGTCTGAGATGGTCTTTTGAGGAAAGGACCACACAGATTGATTGAGTGGACCTGTCTAGTCAATGCACGCATTTGTCAGAAATCGTGCAGCTCATCTCAAAACTTAAGGAGCTCAACGATTAGACGAACAATACCAAAGAAAGGACATTTGGTAGGCCACATAAATTAAGTACTCTCAAACTCATGACAAAAACTAACAGAACAGAGATAAAATAAATAAAATGACCCAAATAATCTTCACATTCACAATAATAAAATAATATAATACTTTACAAAGTAAACAAATATCATTGTATATAATTATTATAAAATTCATTAATGTCAATGTGTATGCAAAAAAAAACGTAAAAAAAACATACACTTTGTAAAAATTGGAAGCAGCTCAATCCCAAACCTTTTTGTACTCAATACTGGGTGGGATGCTAGCTTTAAAATTAAAACATCCCATGGTACGTTTTCGATATTGGTACGCCACGTCTACGACACGTATTCAAAACTGCTACAAAATGTCTTCGGGACTGTTACGACGACACGTCTACGAGACATCTCACGACACTCCTAAGAGACCTACGAAAAATCTCACGAGGCCTTTACGTCACAACTACGAAACTGCTACGATACGTCTACGAGACTGCTACGGCACGACTACTAGTCCTCTATGACTTGTTTACGAAACTGCTACGGCATATCTATGAAATTGCTACGACGCGTCTATGGGTTTGCTATGACACGTCTACGGGACTGCTACGACACATCTACGAGATGTCTAAGGCACCTACGAGACCCTTAAGTGACTTACGAGATTGCTACGACAGCTCTACGACACGTCTATAAGACTTGCTACGATTTGTTGCTGAGGAGTTTGTTGCGGCAATTCTTCTAAGCCCTAGGAACTGGTGTAGGGCGAGCGTTTTGGGGGAGGGACTGTTTATGTAATTTGACGATCAAAAAGTGCTGATTCTCAGCTAATTTGCATAAGTGACTTTTGCTTTGATGTCTACGGCACTGGTACGACAAGTCTAGGAGACGTCTACGCATGCAATGTCAGAGTTCTGCAGGGTGGCTACGCGGCGACTATGTCTGTGCAGTGGACTAGCGCCTACACTGAACAAACACCTACAAATCCAGTAAGTATGAGAGTTTAAAAACTTACAATGTAACTAAATCGTAGGTGCAGGTTTATTAACATGTTTCATGTATTGTGATGGGACTCCCATAACGTCAAATGTATTAAAGACTACGCAATGTTTGAACACTATACTCCTTTTGACAATTCGTAAGTTGAATATTATTATAACATTTTTCATCGCTCGATTTTACATTCAACTTGAAAATATCAAAGTTTAAATGGTCCTTACAATTCATCTGATAGATTTATACTTACACCGATCTTATAGCCGAGTGCACAGTAAAGTATTTATTATAATTACCGCATTACCGGCGATATTACCGGGAGTTTTACCGGAACGTTACCGCGCTCTCGCAGAATGCAGCTCATTGTCAGGCCATCGCTATCGCAACACTACGTCTCCGCAATGGCCGCTGACGATCTGCGCACAATGAAACTACATCTGACAGCCGTTTGCAGCTGATTATAGCTTTCAGTGGAATGATATAGAATTCTTTAGTAGTGTCAAAGAGTTGATAAAGTAAAAGATGAGTCATGAGCAACGCGAATGCTATAAAAATATTATTTAAAGCCGAATGCGTATAAGTATGTGAGGCTCGCGGTATTTTGCTCATTTATGGGTGACATGTGACAATTTAGTATGTGCGGTATGGCTGGCCCGGCGTGGTCCAGCGTGGTCTCACGTGGTCGAGCGCACGCGCACGCGCCGATACGCTTCGTTACCAATAAGTATGATTTAGCTGATCGCGATCTGACAAGCCGCTCGCGCTCCCCTCCCCCTGCAGCTCGCCATTCCGCCGCGCCACTCCCGCGCACGATTTACAACCGCATACCGATTTTAGGAACGTAAGCCCACCTTGATTTACATCCCCGATAGCGCTGCGTATCCCGGACTGTTTTTCAATTACGTTACATTGTGACACCGCATATAGAGTTCCGAATGCCGAGCCCTCGCCTGCCCGACCCCAGGCAGAACTAAAAGGATTTTAATAACTCCGGCCGCAGTAAATCAAAATTTGATTATGAGAATACTGCAAAAAGCGCGACGGCGGGCTGCGTTCCGTTTCGCGGCCATAACTCAACCGGCCGGGCGTTGATAACAGCTTAAAATGTTGTCGGATGTTGTTGAAAAAACTGGGTTTCATTATGAGGGTAATTTATTCGCTGTACAACTACTAAATATCTAAGTATTACAATGAAGTGGTTTATGCGGCCGGCCGGGCTGCTGCGAGGAAAAACTTTCTCATTCAGAAACGATGTGTGTAGGCTGCGGAGTACCGTCGGGAGAACAGATCCTTTAGGGTAGTGTGGAATGGATTTACACTTGGACCGTAGAGGGTGAGATAGCTGTTTCATTAGACAAGTAAATCTATGGTACTATGGTCCAAGGGTAACATTGAGCTGTCACAGTAAATTCTGTAAAAGTGCATCTCAATAACAGTGTCTTTCGTGTTCCACTGTCAACGAGTTCTGCTGTTAAGTAGTGCGTCCGAGAGCTCCAAAAACTCGCTTTGCCTACCGGTCCTACCTGCATAGTTATTAGCACGTGCACGTACCCATCCTCAACGAAGGCTTCATTGATCAGATTTATGCGTGTTCATTCACACATCCTGCTGACGCTGACCGTACTCGCGAACAAATAGCAATAAATACCAGGCTCCATATATCTGTCGGCGCTGGCCGCGTTATTTACGACGCCGGCCGAATAAATCGCGCCGTGTGTAAACACCAGCACCCTCCCCCTCGCACCCCCTCACCCTGGTGACGGATCACGGCCAATAGGAGGCTGGACGACTCACCTTAGCAGAATATAATCGATAGTTCGAAGAAGGTACTAAATCTTTGGATGGCTTACCAGTCAGCAGAATCTACTCGAGTTATAACTGGGTTTAATTCGTGGTAATGAAGAACTATACTAACAAGAAGAAGAAGTAATTCGATGTCCATCAAAGGGCTCTGTCTCAGCAAAACATATGTCGCTATGCTGCTATATTTCACTGATAGTCGAACACAAGTCGCAATCAGCGAAAAATAACCCGCCTAATGAAAGCTAAAGGATTTATGTTAATATTTAGTAGCTACTGGTGCGCACCGCACAGAGCTCTGCCAGCTCCGTGATTGGCGCGCAAGGAACACCAAAAGGAATTATTATTCAAAAGGATTACAGAATTGGCTCTCGGCTGAATGAATGACAATTGTTTAGTTAGGTCCGGGGTTCGATTCCCGCTCATCAGCGCTCGGTGGCGCGGTGGCGCCTCATTACGCGCTGTGTTATTCAAATGTATTCAGTTTAGCCGCGGCCTGGGGCGCGGGGCGCGGCCTGAGGGGGGGGGGGGGGGGTTCTCCGCACCGTTACAATATATTTATTGGAGCCGCTCATAGACGTACATACTCTGGCTCCTGGCGACGGCCGTTTATTTGTCATCATTACAGCATGTAGCCTCACGCTTTATTGAATCTCTCAGTAGTGAATTAATGGGCTCAATCAAGGAGCTATCTATGATATGAATTAGAGCCCAGGAGGATGGATAATATCGGCTATTCATCTCAATGAGGGTTATTTTGCTCGCAGTGACATTAACATTCTCTGGAGTATATTAATTTTGAGTTTGCTGACTGAAGCAGCGCAAGCTCTTTAAGAAAGGCTTCTCTATTTTTTAAGGATTGTGAACCTGAAAATTGGAGAGGTTAAAATATAATTTCCTTAAAGCAATGCTCGCCTGAGTGTGAGTCACTTGCATTTTGTTAACAAAGCTCTACTCTGAAATAGGTTGAGGAACGAGGGCGCAGGCGACAGTTCTTAAGAACCAGCCACACTGCGCTGCTGAATGTAGACTCCAACAGTCTACATTCAGCAGCACAGTCATGATCTAAATGTACTTTTAATTTTTCTTTTAGTAACTTCTGTTTTACGATCTGACTATAATATAACTGTAACATAACTCTTTCTGCGACGGAACATTAAACCTTTTAGGCTTTAATATTAATTTCTAAATACATGTAAAAGACAATGTCATAAGAGTTGGTAGTGGTTGATAGGTGAGGCCTAGTATATGAGTTAAGTGAGGTTATTTGTAAAGGGTAGTCTTCCAAAGTCGATAGCATGTTATGCGGAGCTGTGTTAATCGAATTGGAGGAGTGCTGTTGTCAGTTACAAAGTTGTCTTGGCAGACGCACACTAAGTGGTAGGATGCCACAATTCCCGACGTGGCCACAAACTCCTGGCAGTGGACAGTCGCCAGTCCACTGAATACCAAACCAGAATCAAAACTAGTCTATAATAAATTCCGGCCGGGTGTGCAAGTTGCTTGGTAGCGAGTTCGTTACGCCGTGCCGGTAACGAAGTGTTTGCAGCCCACGGGGGCAGGTAATCTAATCTCGAGCCTCCCTCCCTCACCCTCCCCCGCACCCACCCCCGTACTGGTCGCTGAAACTGTAGCGTTTTTCCCAATGTTTATGCCAGTATCACAGACGGCGGAGACGTGACGCGAATAAGTTTGGATGATCGATACGCGAGATGGAATTACGTCGAAGACTTTGGTTTGGATGTTGCAAATTGAATTTGAAATTCGTGATGAGATTGATACATCATTTAATGGTTAAATAACGAATTTGGAGTGTTTTAAGAGTGAAATCTAGAGGCTAATTGCTATTCGTTATTAGTATATCACACGTGTATATATTCTTGCAACCTCTTCAAAACCCTTTGTAAGCTGCATTGCATTGCTTTGAGTTGCAAATTGCTTTAAATCAGTTGGATAATCTGATGTTGCTTACTTATATCGGATATATTTCGCCAAGCCTTTAATATCCAGAAAAAGGAACTTCACCGATATTGCATAATAATATCCATCTAATCTATAGTAATGGAGTCAACTCTCACGCAGAATCAATGAACTTCATTTCTATTTAGCCCCTAGATTTACCAGTGGCAATCTTTCACTTTTAGAAGCACTAAGTTACTTGTAATAAGGTTCAATTTTGTTCAGTGTGGTGGTATTAGAGTATAGTGTGGTATCTATTGGTGGTCAATGAAGTGTGTAGGGTTGTCGCGTGTGGTCTCACGCGAGTTAGCGACGCAGGCGCAGCCTAAACGTAATGCGCAAATTGCGCGGCGTGTGCCACTAATGTGTGACGGTTTGTTGGCTCGGAAACGTAACTATTTTGCCACTTTTTGATGATGTCGGACGAGGGGACATTCATTTTTTTGATGCTTTAATAGCGGTAGGATTAGAAAAGTATCTGATTGACTAATTAGAGATGTTTCTGAGAAAAAGGGAAACATAAAATATTTGCTACAGTTCCCAAAGTGAATTTTGGAAAACTATCAAACAAGGTTGACTTAAAACTACAATCTGGGTTGTAAACTGGGGTATTCCTCAAAGCACAACTATCCTTGATAACGTTCAATGAGCAGTATCCGTATAGGTAAGTAAAGTCATAAACTTGGTTTTGAAATAGAAAGGTTGTTCTAGATTTTCTAAGAATTATAACTCTTAAGCAGAAAACATTGAGTTAAAAAAAGAAGAAGTCTCTTTTTTATTTTCTGTTTTCACTACTTCTACCGTTGAGGGACAATTGCAGACAAGTGATTGATAGAACTCCCTGGAGGCGCAGCCAACAGTCCTGTGGGATATCATATTAGAAACAATAACACGACGATTGTCGCAAACTGCTAGTAACACACTAACAAGTCCTGAGGGACTATCACATTCACACTCCGGGCCAAAGGGGTGGTACGCCAAAACAGACCCTATTGTTGACACGATAAAGGATACAGTTTGCTTTCTAAGAACAATTAAAAGACGGCTGATGGGCGCTAAAATGTTACATTTAGGTTGTTGGGTTAAGATATATTTTTTTAATGTTTTGTAGAGTTTTCAGATTTGAGATTGGTGATTATTCAGAATAGTGATGGTCGAAACATTTAGTCGACATAACTTTGAACAAATTCAAACACCATTGAATTAATACCAGAGGGGTTCAAACACACATTTTAGCGCTCCGCAATCGTCCTGCGGGTGAAATCCAGTTACAGATCAAAAAATAGGGGTTGCCGTGTCTCGGGGCTGGCGGGGACTGCGAGGGTGCCGGCCGAGGGGCGAGAGGGGGTGTCGTTGTAATCGCATTGCTCCGGTCGGCTGCGCGCGCGCCTCCCGTGTAATCTCGTTGTCCTAATAGTCTTAAGGCGCACAAAGGGCTGATCAAACGGTGCAATTTGATGCGCCAAATGTCGCCGTCAAAAGAAAACCGATGCAGAACTCAGCTTGGCTCGGCTTGCTTTATTTGTATTCTTGATAGTGAAAATCATAACAGGGGTTATGGCATCCATTCCCTCTTATTTCTGTATTGTTTCCTAACTGTTCTATAATTTCAGTCATTATCAACTAACGCAATGGTAGGTATACATTTTTGAAGCGTTTGGAACAGTATGATGAGCTTTCATCGGTTTTGGAATACAAATTCTAACAGATCTCCTTTTCGGAAACCTCAGCAAGAAAAAACCCTCAATAGTGTCATAAGGGGCGATGTGCAGCTGACTGCTGACCCCCGCTGAGCTGCTAAACGTCGTTAATGTCGGCTCGGAGCACTGACGGCGACGTTCTGCATCGCTTCAAGTGAGCAAGCTCGGCTTTGTCTCCCAAGTGCCACTTTTAAGTGGCAATCAATACTACAAGTCCTTTTCACTTTTTCGTGATTATAATTTTCGTTTGTGTTTATTTTCGAACTACATAATGCATAGTAACTGTGAAAACTATACCAGCACGCTTATAATAGCATGACCACCGCAGACAGAAGAAACGAGAGACAAAAGGAAGATTTCTACGGCGCGATGTCAACAATGTCACTTTGTATGGAAACAGATTGGTAGGTATGTCTATTCTTAGAGTAGAGATATCTACTTAGAAGTGGACATGTTCCGCGAGGAGCTTTTGTTCTATTTCACAAGGGTTTACATTCAACTAAGCAAAAGTTTTTGTTTTAAGTTCAAACTGAGCAATGCAATGCCAGGACGACACAGTAGCCGATCTGATTGTCACGTCTATCCCCGGGGAGAGGAGACTGCCGAAACATTCACTCGCCCACATTTATAATTGAATCCGTCTTTGTTTTGGTGTAAGTACGTCACTAGACTTTTCGAACGGGGGAGTAATCTCGGACGCAAACTATCGCTCTGTTTGCGCGGCATGTAACACTTGTCAGCAAACAGTGCAACCGACCCTTTCTTTTGAATTAAAAAGCAAAGGATTTGCTTATTTGTATTGAAACGAGTGAACGTATGGATATATTCCAGTGAACGTAGGGGTATACACATTCTGCACTAGGTACTCATTTCACCTATAATCTACTTGTTTTAAAATCAACATAAACATTTTGTGCTTCGCGTCGACACTATAACTAACCAAAAACAATTAAAATAATTTTCTACCCAACCCTAAGAATAACAAGCAGATTCCTATCACATCAATGTTCTCTACATCCACCTGCAAGGTCAGCGACAATATTCAAAGTAATTGGCGTGATTGTCATTGTGTTGCTCATGGTCTTCGAGGGTAGATGGTAGATTAGGATCTCGTATAGTCAACCGTACGACAATGGCAATGATGTATCTATGATAGCACCCTTATACAGTGGCAGTAAGGGCGCTTTTCGAAGCTCAAGTGTCACCACTGCTGTTGGTTGATCGTACTAAACACTTATGCGCAGGTGGTGCCGACGTCATAACAATAGTGGATGTTTTATCATGGAAACTGATTAGATTGATAGGTACTTTGTTTGTGGTGGCGAGTTGTTATTCTAACTAGAAAGCTTTGATAATTGCTTATTGGTATGATAAAGAACCTTGTTATATTTTTTCTTGCCAATAATTATTAGGTTTATATTTTATTCAATTCCAGCCATTTCAGGATACTCATAATTCAACAAAAAAGTTGTCGACTTCATGCTCGGCTCGCCCCTCAAACAATTGTGTCTTGCCAGATAGATCAAATTATTGGATGTAGGATATCTATGGATGTAGGTATGTCTTAACCGATTTAACGTTTTCCAAACATTTCAAAAGTTTTCCCTCTCACAAAAAAAGACATCCGATTTCAGCTTCACAATAGCTCCAATCATATTGATATTCAATGATCCTCATTCGTGTAACATCGGAACGGATCCTTCCGTTGATGCGAAAAAACGCAAGTGTCAAATTAAAAGTGCGCCGGTCGCCGGAAGCGGCCCCCGGATATCGCGCTGAAAGCCGGATAATTGCTGGTCCAGCGCCGGGGGGAATACGGAATCGTAACAAGTTCACAGAATATTTTATTTAGGTAGATAATTTTTGTTTATTATTCAATGCGCTTCTCTACGATTCTGTTCATTGAACACCACGATCTTGTTCGCTGGGTCCCGGTCGGGGAAATAATACAGCTTGTAACAACAATATACCTACTTCCCAATCAAATTCTCAGTTCCGATGTTAGTACCAATGAAACTTTAATGAGATTTAAAGATATCTTAGATAGAAATATTGCCAAATTATGGGCGTATAATTTATGTATCAATGTTACAATATTTGCCTCTGAGCGTTCATTGTGTGGGAGTGGATGTTTCCAGCTGGTTATACCTATGTAGTTAACGTGAAAAGACGTCCAAATTAGCTGAGATACTCGTAATAAACAAACAAAAACTAATTCAATGTTGAAAGGAAACTACAAACATGGTCGTACCTAGTTGCTGGTTTATCGAATATTTAAGTATGTTGAGTTCCATGCCCCCAGCAGCTTTGATGGATAGCGCAATTATTAGACAAATTTGCCAATTTTCGTTTTATTCAGTTTCTAAAGGTTTACAAAATAGATTGTTTTAGAGGAATACCTAATTTCAGATAGTACAAGTTCTGTAGATGAGCAACGCTACTTATTTCGTAGCACTACAAACTTTTGCGTAGGAGTTAGATGACAATTAGGAACTCAAGATAATTTGAGTCTAGGGTTACATTCCTCAAGGTTATAACTAACTATGAACCCCTGTAGTTGAACTACGTAATTAGTATGATATCGATTACTAATCAAGTTGTAGAAGCGTAGTGATAGTATCGTAATCGCGTAGCCGCGTAGTGGGATGCCAAATGCGCGTAGCCGCGTAGTGGGATGCCAAATGCGCGTAGTGCGCGTGTCGGAAATTTAATATTTGTATCAAAAGATACCTACGTACCTATTTTAAATGTTTAGGTTTACGAATACTTACTTTAAGGTGTAATTGGTTGGAAATAGGTAACATTAATTTATTCTGTCAAATAAAACAAAATCCTTTATTAATTTTATTATTCAGGTACCATGAAAATACAACAAACTGATATGTCTCTGTCGTCATTACCTACTTTTTATATTTAATTGTTCAGCATCTGTACAAATAATTGAGTGACACCTAGGCTGGTTCCGAAAACAATGAATGAGAATATCTATATAAATAAAAATTAAATGCTGTTCGTTGGTAAGTGCATCACTTGAGAACGGCTGGACCGATTTGACAATCTTTTTACTTGTTTTAAAATGTTCGTCGTAGTCCAAATTATGATTAAAAAAAAACAAACTCGATCAATCTTCGAAAAAATCGAACGTCCTTTCTATGGATTTCTTATAAATTCTAGACCATAATGAAATTTTGACAGGACAACGTCTGTCGGTCAGCTAGTTTATAATAGGTATATTTAATTTAGGAGGAGAATTTTTTTCCAAGTTTCCAATACTTACCTATAGAAAAATTATTTTATGATAGTACTTACTATGATGAAATTTTTTACATGACATTTGAAACATAATTATCGAGTGATAGATACATGGAGAGCTCAATTTAGTAATTTTCGCATTAAATCTGTCGCTGGGGGACATGACTCGCATCCGGAGGACACTCGGCACATTCGTCACACTCGACCGTCGACACTCGTCACCGACTCGATAATCGTTTAATGATGGACTCCGAGCAGGCGACATAAAGGCGTAAGGGAGATGGCTGCAGAAGGCCTACTAACTGTACACTAGCTTTTCTGCTAGTTTTCGAAACAAGATCCCTCCAAGTATTTCCCGTACAAAATCGTCACGTTTTTAAAACAAAATGTATAGACTTGAAGTCAACAGACTCAACCAGAAGCTGCATTTATCCAGCTGCTGTCCGCTTGTCTACGAAGGTCGTCGCTGCTCCTAGCCTGAGGTGATGTATGTACCTCACTGCTTCTACGTTTATTGGCGGCTATTGCTTACGTCAGAGCTTTTCTGTAGGTTTCTTTTGCACTGGTCCTTCTGCACATTGGGGCGAGGGACACAACCCGCGCGTCGCGTCTCTGGGTGCACAAGAGCGCTGATTGCGCGGCGGCAGCGCGACAAGCACTAATCCCACAC
Organism: Hydraecia micacea; assembly: GCA_914767645.1. Taxonomy (NCBI): domain Eukaryota; kingdom Metazoa; phylum Arthropoda; class Insecta; order Lepidoptera; family Noctuidae; genus Hydraecia; species Hydraecia micacea. The sequence continues at coordinate 757,483 of OU611774.1, forward strand.
ATTATCTACTTAGCACATACTCCATGAGACGCCAGCGGGAGACCATTGAACTACATATATGAATGTTTCGTCTCTATCCCTGCATTTAATATGTTTCGACTCAATCCCTGCATTTTTCAAGAAGCCGCGGATGTAGTACAATGTTCTATTAGGTATAGGTAATGATTAAATAATATTCTGGTATTGGCTTGGACTAAATAATAACAGCCGCGCGGGTCGATCGAAGCTTGCCGGGGTCGGTCCGTGGATGCGTGACCATCTATTACACATCGAGACTCGGAAGAGAGTTGTCTTATATCGTATAGGTAATATACGTGATCATCATATTTATACAGTCCACTCATATAGGTAGGTTCTATCGTCGCGAACACACATACCTATACCTAGGTAAACCGTTATTCCCGGATAGTCAGAAGTCCGAAAGTCTGACAACCAGTCTTACCAAGCGGTATCGTATTAGCCAGTCATTGGGTTGTGGAGTTGAGATTGGCAGTCACTCGCCATGCAAAACTGGTATTCAGCTGCATCCGGTTAAACTGGAAGCTGACCCCAGCATAGTTGGGAAAAGGCAGGCAGATTGAGTTGGATTCTGGTATTACTTTGAAATGTTTGCGCAACAAAAATTGCATTAATTTTCTTGCTACATACCTACCTAGGTAGTGGTGAATAATTTTCTAATTATACAAATTGGGCCAGGTTTTTAAATTAGATTTGAATTTTAATAACAGGCGTTAATTTGAGCTGACTTAATTGAAGGAGAGAAATCGTAGTAAACCTAGATAGCTTCGGTCTGATTCCTTATCAACTGTCATTGAGTGTCACAATTCAATAGATATGGTGCAGGTATAGGAGGGGTGCTTACATCGTCGGTTCTTATCCAGCACGGCTTTTTTATTTAGCTAAAGGTGTGGTGTGTTAATTGTTACCTAATCATGAAATGAAGTTATTCAAAGGCTGGTTAGAGCGCCGCTTCACAGCAGCCCACGGCTATACTACGCACGTGTACTTGCGGGCTCGTCCTCCGCGACTCTGAGACCGGGCCCACGCCATGCTATGCACGAATACGTGCCAAACAAATGGTAAGCCTCTCCGTGCACGTCCTACGTAGCAGTGGACGGTCTGCTTTGCCTTGAAGGATCAGGTTTATTGTCTTCTATATACGCTACCCTCAAAAGGTACGTACTTAAAAAAAAAAATGCTAATAGCCCTAATGTAGCATGTGTTCAACAGTTTTGTTGCAGTTTTGGCAGATATCAAAATCTCTTGAATTGTTCCCTGATTCACAAGATAGTTTTTAGGTAGGTACTCGTATAAGTATTTTGGAGTAGTTATAATTTAAAGTAAAATAGTTGTACAAAACATACCTTGTTGTGGATTATAACCCTCGCGTGTCTGCAGTTGCGTGCTCGCATTTGAAACAGAAGCCCGAACACAAGGGCCTCTCGACTGAAGCGTCAACGACGACTCAACATGTTGGCAAATTGTGGCGCTCAAGTACCCAAATGAGAAGATTATAATAAATAGATATGTTTGGCTTTTCATTTCGATACATTTACAAAGATCACTCCACTCTACCGCGGGTGCCTATAACGAAAAATGTGTTTCTGAAAACTACTTATGTTGTTGTTGGACCATTGGATCGTTTCTCAACTCTCAGTCCTCACACCTCTGCCACACCTATCAAATTGTATTTTTTCATCATGTTACAAAAAATGAGAGACAGCTTTTGTAGAAATATGCATAATGTAGGCTACACTATCGTAGACGAAGCGACGTTCAGTAGGTAAACTATTTAATTTTCTATGATCTTGAATAATGAAAAATGTTGTTGTAACATAGACACGTATAAGTACCTACTTATAGTTTGCATTCCGAGCGGTGAATGCTTATGCGAATCCCGCACCCCCGGCTATAGGTAGAGGTGGAACACTGCGGCGGTTTTAGCCGGCAAGAGTCCAGCATGCCCCTCTGTCCCCCCCACGATGGACGAAGTCCATGAGGATTCCTACCGCGCACCATAAAAGAAAAAAAGGCAAAACAGTGTGATTGCGCGCATTTTACACTCTGGTGATTTCAAACCCTTCCCAAATATTTGATGGAGCTACTTTTATTATTCCTGAATGAATCCTAATATTACCCGTTCAGTTATGATTGACTGGTTTAAACATTCTTTCAATAAAATATAAATCATGTATAATTTACAATTTTCTCGATAGGTAGACGGTGCTTTGTGTGGAGCCGCCATAAAATGGCCATAAACGTTAACAACGTTGTCTCAAGTCTGACGGCGCCGCTCCGCGCTCGCAGGCTCACACATGGCTCACCTACCTACTCGTATGTATATCAGCGATTAAGTTCAATTTGCAACATTCCCCGTAAGTATTAAGTTCACTTATAAAGTAATAAAAAGTCGGAAATATTGATGGCCGTAGTTTTCAATCAGGAACTCGTAATTGAAATCCGATACGTCACGCAAAGAGCCGGTTCGCGATATATTACTGAGCGTACGCGTACCTACTATTAATTCTGTGGGGAGCATTTTTTCACAGTGCCATCGAACACCTTTACATAGTGAGGCGATGGGGGGGAAGGGGGGGCGGCATGGCAGTTCAGGGCGTGGGTGCTGCGGCGCGCTGGGCGCGGCGCGGCCAATAGGAGCGAGCGCGCGGCAGCCGACCCGCCTCCCGGAGCCGCGCGCGTCGTGCGCCAGTCTCGCGGAGGCCGGGCGCGCGCGCACCCGCTGTCGTGCGCTGTGCGACATGTGCTGACAGTTCAATGACGGTGTGCACATGCTGATGTGTTGTTTTGTGAGCTGCAGCATATAATAACGATCAAAGTGTTGGCTGTCAAGCTGGAGATGAAGGTAAGCCGCCTTGAGCTCGTCCATGTTCTATACACCTGCGACTACCTGTGTATGTATGTCTTATTAAGTGGACTCTATTGGATCCACTTGAATCTCCGCTATATCCTCTGCAAAGGACCTCTTAAAACAATAATAACAGTGACCTCATCTTCTACATACGCCCCCTAACTATAGGTACGTGTCACCATCTACAGATCTAATCATTAGCAACACCTACAATAAATGAGCCAAAACAATTACTTACATAATCGACCCATCGTGAAATGATATCAAAACACATTTCATATCAAGAATCAGATAAACACCTATGTTTATATGTAATATGTATATTCTACCTATTATAACACTAGGAACAAATTAATACGCCCACGGAAACAGATAACAATGAATACTAATGATCCTATGTAGGTAGGTATCTAATAGAATTCACAAAATAAAATAGATACCTACCTAGATAAAAAAATTGTTCGCGTAGAACTGACTGACATTTATACAATGATGGAAATTACACATTTCCTCCGTACCAATGCTATACCTACCTAAATAAACCAATCCCACATACTTTAGTTGTTTAAACTTTGTTTCACTAATATAATTGCCCTGTGTCGTATGCTGGCACCATCATTTTCCTACTAAATACCTTAATCATTATTATTTTTATCTATTAAATTTTCAGTTAATTTCGTAGCAATAGCGTTAAACATTGCGCTTCAGTTCGTAGTCGTAGGCCCAAAGGCAGTAGCAAATCGCCGCAGAACCCGCCGTCGAACGCGAAGTTAACAGTTTACTAATTAAGGAAGAAATATAAACGCTATTCAACACCAGTTTATTCCTTTTTTATACTTTTTGCACAGTATATTACCTGTTTGGTATAACCGTAATTGAATATTTATAATGATATGTCCTACCTATATTATTTTTCATTAATTCATCAATGTTGTATAGACTGACAACGTATGCATATCTAATCTTAAATGTTATAATTTGAAGATAATATGGTCTTCGCAAAATATGTAATGCATGAAACTTACACACAGATAAAAATAAATTACTTTTGTTCACTTCTAACAAATGCAATTTGCAATTTGTACACAATCTAGAACGCATTGTTGCCCTCTTCTTCACCTAGCGTCAATGTCTAAAAGGCACTGCTACTAGGTAATTCTAACTGGAACTGCTATCGACCAGTATTTCAATATACATATGCCAGGTTATCTACAATTTACATTTCATTCGAACCAATTTTATAGTCAGTGGCTACAACTAATTGAAAAATATTTACAATATAATTATTTTATGGAACATGAAACGCGCGGCGGACGGCGAACGGCGGACGGCGGACGGCGGATCATTAGTTTTCCTTCTAATGGCAACTAAATAAATAAAAATAAAAGCTTCTCCTAATAGTTTGAACTACAGTTATAGACACTTATTAAGATATAATATTTTTTGCGGTAAACTACTCTAAATTTTATGACTTTAATTACGGATAAATTGGAATAGTTGCCTTCAAACCTTTGAGTTTTTTCTCGAAAAAAACCTTAGTCGAAATAATAAAACTTGGTTTAAAAAAAAAAGGTATTTCGTAATGTAATTGATCAAAACCGTTTTATTTTTACATCACAAGGTTTCCAAACTCACGAACAATACAGGTAGGTAATTTGTTTTCCTTGATTTTTGCAACTAGAACCGCAAGATTTTGTTGCACTTTTTTCCAGGTCAAGGGAATTACAACAACAAGAAAAAAACATATTTATAACAAACAAAAACACAAATACAAATATAGAAATAATACAATAGAAGTCTTGGTAGATTTTTAAAAACGTCGTTACGTAAATAAAAATAGGAAAATAAAATAAAAAATAGTGTTTTTCCATTTCTAACGCTCGCCGCGTCGCGCATACAAAAGACATCAACGAGTCACTTAATTTAGCTTCACATCTGCGACTTCTGCGACGGGCAGCTCTAATTACACTTAATAAATAACCTCATAGAGGTGTCCTGTGTTAGTTTACTGCCGCCCCGGACTCTCCATCATAGCTAATATAACGCGTTAAAACGGACGACTTTTTCATAAATTAGCAGAATAATTTATTATTTTATTTGATAGGTACTTATACATGAAAGAGCATGGATAGTCGTTTTATGAGCGTTCTGATAATTATTATGAATGCAATTTTCTAAAACGTTAATAATGAAGTTATATGATAAAGTAGTTGAATTTGTTTTTGTTTAAGTATATATATATATATCACATCATTTTCTTGTTTTGTTCGCATGCAATTGGTGCGTTTTTCTGCATTTTATAAGTATTGTATACCTTTTTATTCATTATCATGTCTAGACAACACTGCTTTTTATGTCCATTTAGGCATAGGTATATAAATAGTTAATATTCAATGTTTCTTGCAAAATGTTCATATAGAGATTAAATTACTATCTAATAAAATAAATGACTGTCAGGGTGTCGCAAACAGAGAGGGGTTATAGGTATCATTGATTATAGTTATGTTATAGGTATCATTGATTATAGTTATGTTATAGGTATCATTGATTATAGTTATGTTATAGGTATCATTGATTATAGTTATGTTATAGGTATCATTGATTATAGTTATAGGTATCATTGATTATAGTTATGTTATAGGTATCATTGATTATAGTTATGTTATAGGTATCATTGATTATAGTTATGTTATAGGTATCATTGATTATAGTTATGTTATAAGTATCATTGATTATAGTTATGTTAAAATATAATTGAGAATCGATAGTAATTCCCAGGCCGGGCGAGGGGAAATTCCATTAGGCATGTTTCTGTAGTAGCCCAAAGTCTGGACTAGTGCCTGGTGGATGGCAACAGGGTCCCTGTCTGTTACCTACATGGGACTGAAGCATAACTGGCACAGTTAGCACAGGGGAGTCATCATACATCATCATCATACTTAATGTTCCTTAATGTTAGTACTTATTGTTCCTTAATGTTCCCACTGCTGGGACACAGGCCTAATCTCAGTGAGAGCGAGTGGGCCGTAATCCACCACGCGGGCTCAGAATACGGTCGAGATATTGTGTTAAGAAGAAATGCACTCGCAGAGATTTGCCCTAGGTCTGGCCTGATTTTAGTTTTTTTGCACTAGGCCTCTGTTGACAACGGTATAAATCGGCATTTTTTGAGGGTTCCAGTACTTATAAAAATAATGTATTATCAAAAAGGAAAACATAGAGAGGTACAAGTAGGTAGTTAATATTTACTATTCTGTAAAAAAAAATTGCTTTATGGTCATTAACCAGAAAGAAAACAGGCGAGAGCGTTTCCATGAAGAAACGACCACCCACATATCACATATCCTTTTAAGTAGGTAGGTACCTAATGTGATAATAAATGAGAGGAAAACAACTGGCGGGCTTCTTCAAGCCCGTGAGGGGCTTGAAGAATTATAGAAAATACAGAAAAACATAATAAATACATTACTTAATTAATAACAGAAAAGCATATTTTTGTAAAACAAGTATTTTGCTTTTCTTAATGTTTGTGTCATAATAATGCTTACTTGCACCTTTAGGTATTTCTTAATGCAACATTTGATGATGCTTAATTGTCATCTATCAAGGATCTTAAGTTAATTTAAAATGTATTTTAATGAATAAATCTGTGATAAATATCTGTTAATATTATAGGTTTAGTAAATTTCAAACAAACTTATAAATCTTAAATGTCTCACTGATGGTGGCGCGTGTATTGGATCAAACTCAAAACTCAAAGCATTTATTTCAATTAAACCATTTACAGGCACTTTTGAATTGTCAAGAAGTCGGTCAGTCAGAAAATATGTAAAAAAATATGTATGTATGTATGTAAATATGTTCGTGAACGGGTGCCGTCGGTTGAGACTGGTCATCTCTTAACTGCCAAGGCTTATTTTTAATCTTATATTTTGAATTGTTTCTTCATTTGTGTTTTTCTTACATTGTTCTCACATATAGAAGCAACAAGAATGATGTACCCAGGATTTTGTAATATCTTGATTTAAAAGAGTGTCCATGGAATTTCTTGCCCATTCTTCTCCATAGAGATCTACGTTTTGGAATGGGCAACTAGCTTCAACTTTCCGACTAACTGACCGACTATTTAATTTTGACAATTCAAAAGTGCCTGTACATGGTTTAATTGAAATAAATGCTTTGAGTTTGAGTTTGAACATGTACTCATGAAGAACACTGATAAGATATCAGTTAGCTTTATTGCACATATATCTAGTGACTTTATCAATTATTGATCCAAAACTATCATTACCAGCCGGGTTATATTTTTTTACAAAACCATTGAGTTACTCGCTGAAATAGCTGATTTATAGAGATTCAAATTTCGGTAATACTGAAGGACACAATTCTAAGAGACTATCCTTTGATGACTTTACTAAATTCCATAAAGTTTCGGTTTTCGTCATGCAGTAAAATTTCAATCACTGATTAGGTACATATAGCATGTTCCTTAATTCCGGAGTGAGTCTATCTCTGTGGATCCCCAATGCTGATTGATATCGTACAAACGCTGATCTCATAAGCATCGGACTTATCATGTAAACGAGCGCCAACAAAAGGTTAAAAGCTATAGAAAATAAATGTAACTCGTTATAATATATGTCGTGTGCTGCGTACTGCTGTGAAGCGTTAGGTGTCCGGGAGCCATGCATCATGCAGAGACAAGGGCCGGTAATCCCGCCGCGACCATCAAATCCGATTACTGTAGAATCGGGTGCACGCGATAAATCGTGCGGCCTCCACTGTCGTCGGCGATTCGTTACGATCCGATTTACCGAAAACTTATACGTTGTAGAGAGAAATATGGCGGCGGCCGCTTTGGAGACTAATATGTTATTTAAGGCGGGCGTGGAGCCCCGCGGCGCTGCCACCGGCTCAATGCGGATATTAATGATCCGAATGTATCAGCGCTCAACACAACCGCCAATGTCTTGTTCGCGAGTCGCGCTCCGCGGGCAGCTCGCTGGCTCACTGGGCTCACTGGGCTCACCCGTCAGCGTCACCCTCACATGCAGTGCCGTCCATCCGCGAGGAATGTGACACGCTAATCATCGACATTGTGCCATCTTAATTAATTTAAAAAAACACATCCCATTAAGTTTTTAGTGAGCAATAAAGGCGATCGATCAACGTTATCAAACAACCGGCACAAACGCGCCGCCTTCATCAAGACAAAAGTGTTGCAAACGAACGTTCACACAAATTACTGAAAAAGAAAGTGATAATCAAATTGGTGTAAACAAAAAACGGCTGCAGTGATCGCTCGTGATACAGTAGATACAGACAATGAACAGAGAGCGGCGCGGGCGCTGATGGTATCGCAGGGATGTGCTACCGTGAGGCGCATTATGTGTGGAGACGCTAGACGTAAGTGACAGGCGAGGTGAGGCGAGGCGAGGCGAGGCGGGGCGGGGCAAGGCGGGGCTGTTTGTTCAACAAACAAGGCGCTGGAGCAAGGGCTCGCCGCTTTGTGTCGCCATGACGTGAAGGATTCTTACTCCACTGACACGTGGGGTCCGTGGACGTGCGGAGAAACCATACAGTCTGAAAGTATTTACATCCATCCAATACAACGTCTGGTTTCGTAACATCGTGAACCCATTTTTCTGCTCATACAGACGAACTTGGACGATCGAATCAAAAGACCACAAAAGTAAGTTGGTCTTTTTGCTGCTTAATTAATCGAGTCATCAAACCGAAGCAACTATAAGCAACAAAGCCTGTCTACTTCATATAAATATCTCCGTCGTTCTTAACTTGGACAATCGCATAATTCATGGGCAGTGAGAAATACTCGGGCATTGGGAACGTTACCTCTGTCTAGAGCAGCCCTCCTGCGCCCGCTCTGGCAAATAAACGACATATTTTATGCCCCGCCGCACTCGCCATTAACCAGAAACTGCGTCGATTGTAGAAAGCAGAATTATATAGATAGCTTCTAGAAGTTTCTCTTCTAATATAAATGCAGATTGTGCAGCATCCAGCGACGGGCAGCAGCCATTCTGTACAAAACAAACATCTAAATTAAATATGTAATCTAAGATTGGATTGTTTATACCTATAGTGTAAGAAACCGCGATGGGCAATAGTGATAGTTAAGAGAATATGAAGTATAACCGAGCTTGCTAAGCAGACGACACAAGGTGCAGTACACAAAGAGTAATAAGTCCCACAGTGGGACTTCAACATTACCGTATTACCGTAGGAATGTCTGATTCACAATACGGAACCCTTGCTAACTAGAGCGCATATCTCAAAGCGCGCGTATATTTTAATAAGGAGACTCTCGAGGCGTTGATACTCGGGGCACGTCAGACCTCACTAATCAATTGTCCTCTCAGAGGTCACAAACACCTCGCCGTAAAAAATATACCGTCTCGAAAGAAAAGCAAAAACTCTTCACATTGATTCGTAAAATATTAATATTATTTTTTGTCATCTTCTTTTATTCTCATCTTTATGACGCGCCGATTGGACGTTGTGGTTTTCAAAATATTGTGTGCTGGACTGCTGGTCTCATAAGTGTTATAATTTAATAACGCACACTGCACATATTGTCGTTTGCTGTCACCTGCCGCTGGTTCGACATTTGAGTAGTCTGTATAACTAATGAAAAATTCGATGAAATTAGCATGTAAACATCAATTAAGATGTTAATTTTCTTATAATTAGTAAGTTAATGTGTTCCACTATGTAACTACCGTTAATAGTTTTGGAACAGCCACATCAGCGACGCAGTTTAACTTAAGAGCAATCGGTTCACTTGTAAAACTTGAGGTGAATTGCACAATGATACGAGTATGTATGTCGTACAGAGTGCAGAGTGCATGGTCGCAGTAATTAAACTAATTTCATTATCTGCTGATTGCGGCGTGGGACGCGTCACGCCCTGCGCCGGCGCACAGCATCCATTACAAAGGCTTGCGTCTATCAAGATGAGCGATCGTTTATCTGCAATAGATAGCGGTGACGTGATTGTTTTCGCGGGAATGATGTTTGCAGATACACGGATAACATTCACGAGTTATTGTTGGATGGAACGCTTGGAGGATTCATTGAGGGTTGTGGCAAGTTCCAATCATTACAAAACATATAGTTGGTGTTATTTAGTGATGATCGTTGGTGATGCCGTTGCATGTGACTGTACAGCTAGGTTTCCTAATAGAGCGGCGGCCAGTATTTGACATTAAGATGTCAAAAAACGCCCTGTATTTGGACAGCAGTTAGGTATTGTTCAGGGACCGTTCACCGCTTTCTTAGGAAACTAAAGCTTAATTGTTTGAACATGAATGAAAAGTATCAAACAATAACGGCATATTACTTAAGTAAAGTAAACTTTCCACTCAGGAACAGAATGCACCTTAGTAAAATAAAAGCCAATCCAGAAAACAATTGTCAGATAAAAATGAAATAAACATTAATCTTAATTAGGACAATTGGAGAAACAAGAAAACTCATGACACTGACAGGAAGGATCCCTGCAAGTAATAAAACAGTTAAATCTTGACTAATAAATAAATAACAGCTGCTCCGTGGCATGTCGAAATGATGACTCGACACATTCGACTCTCTTTGATTTTTTGTTCGACGCAAAGTGGATTATTTTTATTTACTTTAAATCGATCAGGCTCACATTTGAATGACCGTTTTATTTTGTGCTTTACAAAGTTCATGCAAAGTTTACCTATGAGTAACAAAGTATTGACAGCAAAGTAGTGCCTCACTTAGGTTTACATGGTAATTGAATAATTCTAACTTTGTTTAGTTATCCTTTTAAGGAACTTCTATCCAAAAAAATTACTATACTCTCAGTTACTACGAGTATAGTCCCATGAATAACGAGATGTTTCCAAAATTATAAAAGCTAATATCAAACTTATAAATCTCATTAATTTGGAACCAGTACCTACCCATAGTAAGTAGGTATAGTTTAACGATGAATCGATCCGTTTCTCTTTATCATTCGTTTCGACGATCTAAACAGCCGCTGGGCAAACCCTATTTAGAGTTACTAATCTTCGTCGACAGATTTTATTTTAAAATTAATTGCACTAATAATAGTTTGAGAAGTGGACAGAGAACAAAGCAATAGTTAGAGCACGCCCACACCGGCGCGTCGCCTGCGCCCGCGCAGATCATTTGTTTAAATTATTTGTCTAAACAAAAACTAACCGATATATAGATCAAGCGGCCTTTGTTTACACCTGAAGGACAGGAGGTCAGGAGGACCGCCCTCGAGGTGCGCCACGCAACCACTCTTCACTTTGGTAGGATTACATCGGCTAATGTATTCATATCGACCTGGCAGGCTAAGATTTAAGATAAGTGCACACGGCTTAAAGCCTGCAGTGTGCGGCTGTAAGAAATGTGAGATATTATAATACTAGTATCTTATCATAAGTTAGCAGCCTATCGTCACTTATGCACGAGAGCTGCATCTTTAGAGCTAATACGTTATCGCCTTTCCTGGCGACAGTGTCAGCGAGCTTCATGTCGGACTCTGCAGGACATTTAGCTATAGCTTTATGTCAATAGCCTTAATGTTTAATGATGTGTAATGTTTAGAGAAGGCTGCCCGGGCTGCGGGGCACAAACAAAAGAGCGCAGCGATGGTACTGTTTGTCCGCGAAGTGGTTTGTTTGGACAGTGACAGATGGCGGCACCTCTCACCTTGTAAACATTTAACACCTCGGCCGCTCCGCAGGCGCGGCGCGGGCGCATTAGTTAGTGCCTGCACGTGGCTGATCTATCAATACAACAATATGAGCTGCGATGATTAATATCGACGGCTCGATGCGGTATGGTGCGGTATGGTGCGGCCGCCAGGAATTCAACCCTATTAATATTTCATCAAACAGACGCGAGATTATGTCTCTTGTTGTGTTAATAGTTGCTCTCCATTCGACCCACAACGATTCCGATACAAAAAATGTTTTGATGGTCCGCGTTATTGAGTGAAAACATCAAATATCTCACCTGCGGGTTCATCACTTTGAATGGACCAGCACTTAGGTAGAAAGACCAAACGTTATACCGCCCTCAATATAAAAACATTTAAGAACTATCTTACAAAAACGTATATAAAAGCTAAATGGATATAGAATTAGTGACCGACATGCTTGTTAACTAAAAACTAATATCGATGTAAAACGAAATTGAGCAATGTTCAAATATTTGGAACATCACTGAGTTGCACAAAGCTGATACAAACGTGGCAATAATCGAGTGGTAATTGTTAGTAGTAGCAATAAAAGTGCGGGCTCGGGTCCTCGGGTCCTCGGGTCCGCAGCGCGTGGTGCCAGGTTCTCGGTATTTAGGCAACAATACCGCCAGCCCTTTTGTTCGCATGATGCAGAGCCGAGCGACCGGTGGTGACCAGGCGGCCTGCGCACGCGCTCAGCTTACGATTGCCATTAGTTTGCTCATTTTTTTCCTTAACACTTGTAAAACCCTTACGTTTTTATTAAGTAGGTGTTATAAAAAAGACATTCAGAAAATACACTAGGAATAAAATGTTTCTTGGGCTCATTTATAGCCTGCGGGGCAATTGCGTAACACATTATCAATCGGAATCGGTTTCATTTTGACAGTTCAACAACATTCATTGCGTTATTTACGTGTTGAGCAGACAACTTTTTCGAACTTATGAAGCAATGGATTAGCAATTTGTTTCTAAATGATTCAGATTCCGGTTGATAGTGTGTTACGCAATTAGGGTGCAGGTTGGATGAAACAATAAAAAGTATTTCATAAGAAACACTTTCTTCTGGTAGGTTTGTTTTCTATTTGAATAATACTCTGTAATGAAGTCCAGCGTGATGGGATATTTTCTGACCGTATAGTTATGTGTAGTAATATTTTTAATTCCACCATTGTAAAACGTATTATCTCCTATAAAACAAAGTGATCCTTCTTGTAAAAGTAAATAACTTTTGACTTTTTTTACAAAAAGTATGTCGTCTGGCAGGAAATGAGAAAATAAAATAGTCGTTGAATCTTAATAGTGCAGGGGGCGCGGCAGTCGCAATAGCTGGCAATAACAAGCGCCTCGCCTGGTCCCGCGCCCGCGCCCGCGCCCGCGCCGGCTGCCAGCACGCGACGGCTTGCACGATGAAAACATTACCACAATACACTCAATACCTATGATTATTTTATACTTATGAGGACACGCTACACACGCGATCCACAGAAAAAGCTTTCAAATTACGATTGCTGCAGGATTAACAAAAAGCGGCGATAAAACATTTTATGAGTAACAAGGAGATGGAGAGCCTATAGAAGATAAAACTTTCAGTTTTTTAAATACATAACACAGATTTGGGGCAATGAGGAAGAAATATATCCAGAAAAGATAAAAATATAGCTTTATAGAGGGACCCGTGGTAAAATAATAACAGCCGCACAAGTCGATCGATCAGGTTAAGCTGCGCTTGCTGCGGTCGGTCTGTGGAAGGCCTTTACATAGCGAGACCCCTCCGTGCTTCGGAAAGCACGTTAAGCCGTTGGCCCCGGCTGTCATACGTGGATCTTTGACAGTCGTTACTGGTAGTCAGAAGCCCGAAGGTCTGACAACCAGTCTTACCAAGGGGTATCGTATTACCCAGTAACTGGGTTGTGGCGGTCAGATAAGCAGTCGCTCTATGTAAAATACTGGTATTCAGCTGCATCCGGTTAGACTGGAAGTCGACCCCAACATATTGGGAAAAGGCTAGGCAGATGATGATGAAAATATATCTTTATAGTTAGAAGTACCTACAGATCTATAGACCAAAAAGACCAAAACAAAACTCCATAAATACTAAAAACCAGCTTTATCTTTAATTGAATTAATTTTGTAATTGGTGGCAGCCGTCAAGTTAATAAAATACTCTTTACGATCAAACTAGGTAATAGTAAATTGCATGTATTTTTACTTTTGTACAGAAATGTACGTTTACGTTCTTGACACATGTCATCGGGTGCTGACGTGATTGATGTTTTGATGATATCCGTGGAGAGTATGACTGTAATGGTGAGAGATCATAGTGCTGGTTATTTATTAAAGCCTCTCATAATAGAAATCCGTTTATTAATTCCTAAGTGCTACACTTGTTGTAAGGTTCGAACATCACTATTATTCGGTAAGCATCTACGAAGCCACGGCGCCGGCGCAGATCAAAGCTTGAATTATACCTAACAGAGGTTATATTCATATTTTATTTCACTGAAATGAATCTTAAAAAGATTAGTCGTATACGAGAAATGAAAAGGACGCGTTACTTTATCAAGAGCATTACCAATAGAGGAGTTATAACGGCGGCATTAACAGTTACAGAATAACATTTTTCATTATAAACTTATTATGGGAGTTACATAAAGGCGTTGTATATCACTGCGGTGGTTACAAATGTGTTCGGCGCGGCGCACAATGCGCGCCATGCATCACGTGCGCCCGCGCCACACCGTGCCCACTCCGCTCCGCTCGCCCCGCTCCGCTCGCCCCGCTCCGCTCGCGCCGGCTAATGTCATCGCTGGGGTGCACCGACGTGTAATCCCGCCGTAAGTGCTCATTTCGTTGGGATTAACCATGTTCAACTTAGTGTAATTTATCAATTTGTGTCCGTCCGAAGCCGGCTCGCACACGTTATATTAACGTCCACATGTATTTATATTGCCTCTTATTCTTGTGTTTGCTTTGTATATAATATTATCATTACTAACTTAGCATAGGTACTAGGAATTAGGAAAACTGATTTCGGGGCACAGTCGCCGATCTCTCGAGTTAGTTAATAGATTTCAACACGAGGTGCTTTGCAGCTTCGTTTCACTTGTCTGCAATGTAAATTATTGTTTAATTTGAGGAATTATAAGGATGGAGTTCGATATATTTATTGCTAAACATGGCGTGATGTGATAAATCGTACCATAGATACACACATCCTCTCGGGGACTTGCTCTACATCGCACTCGTAGCGCTCATTAGGACTATTATCTAGTGTCAACAGCGTAATTTGATGCTTGTTTTGCGAATTTAATGACTTGTAACTACTTATAATTATACAGTAATAACGTATCGGTTTGTCATAAAGTTTGATTTATTAAAATATTCAGCGAACATTTCATAATAAATAAATACAAAATGCTATATTTATTGGAACTGAGATCAGATTAGTTTTTCAAATGAGCGCCGAGTCGGACGTCTTTATTCCAGTTTCGAGATATTTTTTCTCTATTATACAAATTGAGGCTATTAACATTAATAGACTTCGATGACATCTCAACACATGATGTGTCACATTTATTTTGTTTTTTATTTTTGGATGTAATTCGCCATAATTATTAAACATATCTATTGGAATTTCTTGCCTCCGATAGTCCCTTCTTCCACAGGAATATAGAACCTACCTTCTGGATGGCATCTTAGATCATAATTATAGTCAAAGCCTACGATAGTTCCTCCACCATTTTAGACTTCATTGATTGGTCTTAAAGCAGAACTTAAGTAAAAAAACTCTTAACTAACGGCAGTTTTGAAAATGTATTTTATTATTTATTATTTTGTACACGTCTCACAGTGTTATCCTATGTATTAACTCAAAGGTAAGGAATACTTTATAGCATTAATACCGCTTATGTTCCTATCCACATGTCCATGAAGTTTGAATAAATAAAAATGTTTAGGTTGTTAATACTTAGAGATCGATTAGGTAAACGAATTGGTTAATGTATTAGTAACCGCGGGGGTTTGTGGTTTCAGATCAACGTAGGTATAGAATGTTATTGTTTCTGAATTACTCATAAAGTAAATTGGAGAAGGTGAAGGAATGTAGGCTATTGTGAGAGAACACGTGTGAAACGCAAACTAACGCCTGAACGTCCCCTGACATCTATATTACGAGGAGACACATCACGCCGCCGTCAATCAACTGAGGACTCTATGTGTTCTCGTATAAGATTTAAATTAGGAGTACCAGTATGTGCGCGCGCCACTGTTTGTAGTGCGCGCGAGTCACTTGTGTAAATTACTTTCAGCGTAGTGAAGCGCACATAATGACGGCGCTCAAACAGCGCTGCGCAAACATGTCACTCGTATTGATTCGCGTTATTTCTCTATTTGAGACGTCACGCATTGTTCTACTCCAGCTCATCCTCACAAGGCGACGCCGCGGTTATGTAACTGTTACTGTGTTGTATCGATCACACTTTATATAAATGTGTTTGACATTGTTTCGCCTTTGAGTACCGACCGCCCGAGGCCGACCTTTCGCTAGGACAAATACATACCTATAGGTTCCATTTAAATATAATTAATTAATAATAAAAAGACAAAAAATATTAAAAAGCGGATCTTGTGTGATTTTCACTCGCACCTATTAGGTAGGTACGAGTGCATCGTTGTTGAAGCACCTGCATCATTCTTTACCTATTCCTGGAAGTCTTGAGGACCTGGTCTCCTTATTCGGCGCTGTTCAAACATGAGTACAATACTTAGCACTGTTGCGTGCCGCGACTGCGGCCGGCCGGGCCGGGCCGCTAAACAAACCGATCGGCTACAATAAACACTGGATTTTATTGTACACACACTAAGTAAAAGCCCGTATGAGCAATTAAAAAAGGAATATCTTCACCAATTTATTCGATTTGAATTTGTAGAGAACGAGAGAGTTTATAAAGTTGATAATAAAGAAAAAAGTCCGGAGTTCGGTCCCGATGATGACTTAATTATGGGAACTAACACAATTAATAAGTTACGCGCAGTTTCGACGCTTGCTCCTTGCGCCCGCGCACGATACCATCGGTACCGTGGGCATCTTCACGCTTTGTAATAATTATGTTAATCTTTGGAATAACTATACTTTTATGGAAGGCTTTATTCGTTTTATAAAGAGTTTCGCTTGTGTTTCTACTATAAGAGAGTGGACTTGATAATGTGACTGTTGCGAGGCGGGTGAGTGGACCTTTGGCGAAAATGAATGACATGATTGAGATGTTATGTTTACCGAAGACGGAGATCTTTTGTGAAGTAAGTAGCGTATACAATTCCTCTACTGACGGCATTCGTATAATCCGTCATTCATTCATCAAAACAATAATTTTAAAGTTTACTTATAGGTACTGAAACAATCGATTGAATCCTAATTCTCAAACCCTCAAGTTATATACTATTATAGTAACAAATAGAACCTTTGTACTTCTCGACAAAAATGGCGCCGACCATCAAAATTCGTTCGCACAACAATGTGCGGTGAGCGCTGCTGACCTCGCGTGTCGTAGTAACATCACCTCAATAGGCGTTACTTACATTGTACAACGTTCTGCTTAAAAAAAAATACTAAACGATTACAGAGTGTTAATAAAATGTGTTATCGACGTACGAGCCGTGTGAGACCGTCGTAACAAACGTCAAAAAAATACTTGTGATCGAGCGTAGTGCTTTTTCTTCAATTAATAGCCTACAGCTGATCATCTCTTTTCCATAACAGTAAATAATCCTGCCGAATCCAACATCAATCAGTGTTATCGAAGGAGTCCTCTAAACGCTATTCACAAGTTAAAAACCCGGAACGTTTGTCCTTTTAAACCAAATACGACGACGGCTACTCTTCCTACTGTTATTTGCTGCCGTGGACTAGGCAAATCCATTTTCGATTAACGTGTCGAACAGTTGTGAATTATACAATTGGTAAAGGCAAAATTGATTAGGTATACCTATGATAGAATGACATGACATCGTGAAACTTATAAGAGATACCAGGTAAATTAGGACATGAGGCGTGAACTTAAATGCCGTTTAGCCAACCTTGTCAGGGGTTTCATCAACATTGACCATCGGGTCAATGTTGATGAAAGTGATCTGGCCCATCGGGGCCAGATCACTTTTCGAAGCAAAACCTAAATAAATAAAGTTGTCTTGGGTTGAGTCGAAAGGAGTCAAGCTTGCGCAGCTGGTGGGATAAAATATACACGAGGCTTCAATAGTGTTAATGATAGTAGGTAATAAAGGTGGGTACAGTTATTGTTACACACAGTGATTTCGATGTCAGTGCAGATCTCAAGCGACGGCAGGTGGAGGCCTGGCCGGGACAGGCCCCCGCCGCGGCCGCGTGCACGCGACACAACAGACCGACTGACTCCTGACCATACCGGAGCTAATCATCGTGTCATTAGGTATCCCAATTCACCAATAAATTGTCAGATTTCACAAACCACATTACCAGCGGCATTTTAGCATTAAAATTGTTTTTCATACTTAAACTGCAAATCCATTAAGATAACGCGAGCACTTTAAAGTATCATAAATGTCAATGGCGGTATGTTACGAGAAATGTGTTTCACGCGAATGATACGTTTATAAAACAAACACGATGAGGAAAGCGCAAATTAGCGGCACAACACTATAATTAACATAATTCACGGAGTTGCGCAGTGTTGTTCAGCACTAGTGAGGTGCGGCAGTGTCGCAGCTCATGGATGGCGTTTTTATCAGTGATTAGATCGTGGGTGTGTGTCGGTGGGGCCAACGCGATGCGCGGGCGCACGCGGCCGGCGCTATCAAGATGACACGCGTAGTAACACCTGCCGTCCGTCGCGCAAGACTGTGTAATTGTTGTCATAAACTTCACATGGGAATCACTAACTCCATAACATCTTTGTACACTAGTACAGAGTGAACGGTATCTTTACTACTTATATTATTATCTTCGAGCAAATAAGTCAGCAATTCGTCTCAATGGTTGGCGAACAATCTCGTTCGCGCCGCTTTGGATCACGGAAAACATTTTGAGTGGATTCGAAAAACAAACGAAGTTCGTCGACCGGCACCAAACCTTCACAAGTAACGACATATACCTAACCGAGTAATATGGTGCGGCGGCTGCGCGGGCGCTTGTATCACGTAAGCAATTTCCTGTCGCGCTCCAGAATGCAAACAAATCGAACCCGTCGCGTCGCCTCGGGCACTCTTATTCATAACCACGGAATTATTAAAACAACTTTTAATTAGTTTAAAATTTTGTTTGATAACGCTATGAATATTAAAAGGGGCTCGCCGACCGTTTAATTTACTACTTTCCACCCATTCGAGCCGGCGTCGAATCGCCGACTATCACCGGCCTGGGCGTAATTAAACCCGAAAAACAGAACTAGCATAGCATTATTAATATCGAGAAACAACTGGCGCCTTCGGTCGTTCCGAGGAGAGAAAAAAAAGCTCGGAATTTATACGTCAATAAGAGTTTGTTGGGCATTATCGTAAAATGTGAATAGTATTTAATAGTTGGCACAAGGCTCGCCGCTCCTATTACCTCGTGAGTTATATGACAGTTATAATGTGCCGGCACCGAGCGGAGCGCTGCGCCGGCGCGCCCGTCAGCCGCGCCGCCGCCGCTGCCACGCATCGCTGCTTCTGACCACCATCAACACTCTTGCAGCGATACCAGGAGATATTGAGAAAGTTCGCACAATGCTTGCTGTTATTCGCGAATGATATCAAACTGTCAAACAAATAGTCCTAAGCCGCCTAGCGAGCGTGTCGCAGCCTTCGTGGAGTCGTAGCGGCTCTACTCTACGCGGGACGTCGCAGCAGCATTGCGCCGACTATCTCTAAACACTACATTTTATTAGCACGGTGATACTCCATTAACTTGTATTGCAATAAGTCATAATCGTATAATCCATTTTAGTGGTTAAGTGACGTCATATAAGGAAAACGCTGAACAAACATATTTTGTGAGAGACAGTGGATGATGTTATTCGTAAGTATGAGGTAGGTATGGGAGATCCTCCCACACCTCATACTAACCTTGAACGAACAGCATCCGCTGGATCTGTTCATGTTAGATGAGAGGATGCTCTTGAGCCGATGTGCGCGGTGGTGCGTGACAGGATTGCATCCACTCGTGCACAGACATTGTTTATTTAGTCGTGACACGCGAACTAACGATTGTGTTCATAGTCGACGCCCCAACATTGTCAAATAATATTTATTGGTCTCCTAGGAATTGTTAGTACGTGAATTGCTCATAAGTAGCTATGCACGTTTCTACATTGAATGTTTTTCGTTGGTTTCGTGACCACCGCTAGCTAAGTAGGTAGTAGGTATGCTAATACTGGTATTCAGCAAGTCACCTACTGCAGAGTGTGCTGGTATCGATAATAATTCATAAATTTATTTCAGAAAAACATATTTACGGTTCACAAAAACAGTTTTTTAAAGTGAAAATTGAACATTCCTGAAATTAGTGCATCTTTGGTCGCCTGAAAACTGTCGGTTGGTGCCAATGAAAAAATCATTGTATCACATACACCTGTTGCTATGTTAACTGCAATAATTATTTATATTAGTAATATGCTATTTTAATGAAAGAACAACCTACTCAAAACATCAATTGGAGTTGTATTTTAGTGAGCAGGAGGATTAAAACAACCTCTAGCTTAGCATAGTAGGTACAAAACAGTTGCCAGTGAGTTCATTTCGTTGATATTTGCCTACTCGAATAAACGAACTAAATTATTTACTCAATAACATATATTATAGACGAACAGGTTTGTTCGGACATCTGTTTCTTTACAATGTTCATGCCTAATTCTAGCTTGTAGGTATTAATATTATAATAAGCCTCGTAAATTACTGATCGATGAAAAATTTATTTAGATCGATCCGACCGCAAGGACATAGAACCAGTCCTGTGCCATCCGACCACACTCACCGGGGCAAATGGACGTTTTCATAATAACACAAAACTAATTAATACCTACGCCTGAGAGAAAAGACGAATCGATTCGATCACTTCGGCGCATAAATAAAATTTGATGAGATCATAATAAAGTGGAACGTTGGAGGTGCAGCTCACGGCGACTGGAGGGAACAGCCTAGTGGTGCCGAGCGCCGCACAAACGAGCAGGAAATTAACTCGGACATCCAAAAACTATGAGCGCCGTTTGGAAGATCTGTTTTTTGTTTCCAATATGCAATAAATAGGGTAATAACGAGAAGCGTGCGCGGCGCGGCGGGCGCGGTGCGGGGGGGTGCGGGCCGCGGCGGGGCGGCAACATGGCGTCTAATTGTTTGTAATTAGCGCCGAACGCCGTGCGCCCGCGCCGTGTGCCGTGTGCGCTGCCTTTATGAACTGTTTATTACTTAATATGTTGTGATAGGCCGCCATTGGCGAGGCTCGTGGCCGCGACGTTTCGTAACACTGATTGAGGTATGTGGGAACGTCGGCCGCTGTAATAGATATATGTCGGTGGTGGCAGTCAGCCGGGGCGCGGGCGCAGGCGGGCTGGATGGCGCCTGTTGATTTTATGCGCCTTCCACGAGTCATTAACGTGTTATAACGTATCCGCGACGGCTGTTAGCACGATGAGCACGACACGCCATCCATCGCGCCAGCCACGCCACCCGAGCCAGCACTTCACCCACGAGTCATGAATCGCAGTGTTCAACTCGACTATTATTTTATTTACCAAATTATTTCCACATTTGCAAAACACTCAAAAGTGGAAAACTTGTTGACAATATTTTCCATTGCTAAGTTGACTAAGCTCTATAAGTGATAAAAGCCTTAGTAGCTATCGGTAAGCTAAGTAATTAGTAGAAGTTAAGTCCACGATGTCCAGTTTCTTTGTAAAAAAGAGCCTTAAAGAAAAAGGTAGGTAGGTACTTTGGTATTCGCGAGCGCACTCTTTAGAGCTTAGATTGACTGATTGGTCCAGGCATAATTGCTTTTATCTAATATAAGTCGTCTTGTTGTTTTTTATTTGTCGTCAAATATTTGAAAATGCCACCAGCATAAAATTCATTCACCACAGCAGTGTGAGACTTGATTCCTCAGCAGCTTTTGTCACACTTTATGAGTGGTTCTTGAATTTTTTGTTAGTGCTTGCATTGCGGACGTCACAGTGCACACCGCAGCGCGCCCACTCGTGCACGCTGCACGCTGCACGCGGGAGCACGCGCTCGGCAGCGCGGCGGAGTATCATGACGTCAGGCGGCGTGTAACGGCGCGCGTCGCCCCGCCCAGCCCCGCCCCGCTGTCGGCGCCTCCACCACCGCACGGAGCGACTACAGGCCTTAAAATAATGCAGTACGGTCTACGATGACCCGCCATCGTGGTGCGACAGAGCAAACATCCGCCGGCACTATGTTCAGCTACGTCCATGGGTCAACTGACTATGTTCAGCTACGTCCATGGGTCAACTGAAGTCTCCGCAAAACAGATCAGTGTTTATACATGGTGGAAGGCTCGTTTCGCGAAAGCAGCGCTATCGTCGAGATAGTCGCACGGATAACGACACATTTACATTTGCATACTTATATCCCTGGTGGCTGTCTGGCAAGACGGATGGTCCATGTGACCCCCGTCACAGAAAAAAAAACTCGAGGGCGATACGTGAATGGTGTGAAACTCTCTCCATTATGGCCCGGCGGCCCCCGCTGCGCCATTCTTGCCGCCGCTTTGTGCGCCCACCAGATATCTCGGAGGTACCTCTCGCATCGCTGACGTGCACACATAATTTATTTTCAATGATTTTTTGTTAGCCAGTTGGTTTTTGAACACACTTTTGAGCTTTGACTCTCGATGATCGATGAAAAAAGTTTAGGAAATCGGGATCCCTCGCGATGCTTGAACCGAAAACAAATAACAAAAGTATTGAAGACGTCGAACGTTCAGGCTCGTATAAAGAGTTGTTGCTACAAATATTTTGAATAAATTGCCTTCAATTTCCGCGTGATTTGTCCCGCGCGGCGGAAATGGTTTCCTCTTTGAATATAAAACGAGCAAGAATTTCAATGTAGCAAGCGTCAGGATTGAGCTCTGTTATGTAAAATATTACGATGGGTTGTATCTCGTTTGTCGCGTATTGTGAAGGGATTTGCAAATACAATTTCAAATTCTTACATCTCGTGTCTGTTTCCTTTTATCTGCTCCAGCAACTAAAATGACATTAATCGACTAGTTTTGAATTCAGTATCAAAAGCTTAGCCTAAGTTGGCTTGGATCCAGATCATAAGCCAACGGATACTTCACGGAACATATCTTAAAAGGTTTGAATAGCTGAGCGCGCCCATGCGCGCATGCGCCGAGTGGCGAGCGCACCCACCCACAACACTTAATCTCCCAAATACATTTATCATGTTCAGCTGATAAAAATGCCATTGAGATCAGCCGAACACAATAAGATACACGCTCTCGGTACCTGATACGAGGCCGAAAGTCAATTATATTCAAATATAAATCGGATTTGCAAACGTAAGCTCGTAACAATGGCGTAGGCAGGCGCCGTGATGCCACCTTTAGGCCTCTCATTCCTGGATAATAGTCGGAAGCGGGACAATGGCGGGACAGTTTGGGACAAGGCGGGGGTCCGCGGCGCTGTCACGCCCGTCACCCGGGAACACCGTATTATGTTTTATTTGTGGATTATAAAGTCACCATTGTGGTAAACTATTATATTCTGCTGTTCATACGTTTCGCATCATTGTTGTATTTGGACAAACTTACTCAAAAACTCATGAGCGTCTCATATTGATGTGAGTTACTGTAAGTGATACTTGAACTAATTCGATTTGTGCTATCAACATTATTTAAAAAAAAACCTTTTCGAGTCGAAAGGGAACAGTTCTTGTATAAACATAGATACTCGTATATGTAGGGTTCGCTAAAATTGAAACTTTTACATTCAGCTGTTTACTACTCCAATTGCACCTGAGAACTGTTATTTTCTTTCCCCTTATTATTTTATTAATTTGACTTTGCTTGGAATGTCGTTTGCGTTAGCCATATTATGGAATAAATCGATAGGTAAAAGAAATGAGGATATCACCTATCATTTCGTTTGCTGCGAAACGTAGAATGCAGTGCACGTCTAGGCACATCACTTCTCTGGTACGTTATTATATTTATTTATATAAGTGCTACAAGTGGACTGTGTAACTCCGCCACGCGTCACGCCTGCACCGCGCCCGCCAAATCATCGCACAAAGCGCGTTTGGGACGCTTCTCATGCTGTCTAACGCTATTCAATTCATGAAGTTCGTATGAGTCGCTTTGTTTGCCGCAACCGTTGTTGACCCTTTGTCAACCTTTCTCGAGTATCAATGACGGTTATAAATGTGCGCCATTTTATAACAGCAGAAACAATTTATTCGAGCTCATAATCCTCCACCAAGCCACGTCCACATCTCCGACTTCGGGCGACAAAACGGAACATCTCATTTACATAATTTCCAGCAAAAGGCAGAACAAACAAACCCTCGTAAATGACGCGTTAAATGCAATCAAACAACGTCATTATACACGAGTAGCTCGCTCGCTTTGGCTCCTCCACAAAAACTGACATAAAAAGTGAATATCAGTCAGCTGAAGTCAGTGCGGCGACAATGCGGCCACCGGGGATCTATTATACGCGGCGTCAATGGGGCCCTAAAGAAATTTGTTACGAAGATTTTGATAGGTGGCAGCTATTGTTAGCGGCGGGAACCGCGAAGGCCCGAGGGACTCCGGGGCGCGTACATATGTGCGGTTGTCGCGGGACGTATGCTGGTGTCGGGGAGCCGGAGCGTCGCTAAACGCCGATGTAGTTGGCGCATTGTTTGTTGTAGCACGACTCGCCGGGAGCCGAGCCGGGTGCGCGCTCAATAGGGACAGTTTCATGTCTATCATAACCGCAGGGGTGTCAATATACTCGTACCACACTGTTGTAAAGTCGAGTGCCATTAACGCGGGTACAGATTTATGATACAAATTTAAATGGGCTGTTTATTTTGATATGAAAGCTATATTGCATCAGTGTTTGAATCTTTTAGGTTCATTTCGGATTAAGCGTTATTTGGGAGTTGTGATAGGTTACATGGAAGTGTGTTTAGGTTTGTTGAAGATATAGAAGATAGCAGTATTGATGTCCGGAACCTTACCACATCATAGGTACTGGCATGTCTATTTTATGAAGTTTACGAATGCTCATGTTAACTTTCATACCTTCACCTCACAGTCTAGACTGTATGCCTCGCCTTAGACTCTATAGGTACGAACAGACACAACAACGGCACTAGCTACCTACCTACTCCTAAAGTTACACACTGAAGGAGAATCTGGCGGCCCATGTCAGTTGCCAGAAAAAAACAAACAAAAACAGTGAAATACAGGAAAATATTTTTAAAAAATGGTTGACCGGTAGTTGTAACAGTCGAATATCATTTTTATAGAAACTATTGAACCCCTCCGCTGGCCGTCGGCAACACATTTAGCCCTCACTGTCGCACATATTATTGAGCGGAGTTGATTACTTGACCTGGAATCGTAACTTACCATCGGGGAAATTACAAGCAATTATATTTAGTTTATCACATTCAATGAAACTAATTATCTGAAGTGCGTCATATTATGCAGAACGTGCTGCAGTGCGAACAAACTGCATTATCGGATGCGCTTTTATAGTCACTTGAGCTCCAGTCATTATTAAAATACATGAGCAAAATACTTTGAATGCTAAATAATAGATTTCGTAGCTCTCGTAGCAAAGTGCTACGAATGTTTTTAATCCGAAAATATGTGGTTCTTTAGTTTGTATATTAGGTTTAAATCATTTATTCTCATAAAGACAAAAAATATTAAGTTGTTTATAGTTATTATTTTGAGAAAAATTGAGAGGTTTCTTCTACCTGCTGAACATAGTGAACATCCCTCCCCGGGTTTCACTTAAAGGCCTAGTAGGTATCCTGTTAACTACGAAAAATTATTTACGGTAAAACAGTTGTAAGTATATAAATAGTTATGTACAATTGTGCAAAACGCAACGTGATAAGAGTGCATTGTATTCGCGGAGTCAACTAGAGTGTGTTCGCAGCGCGTCGTAGGTGCTGTTCATAAGCACTTGAGATTTATTGGTTTCGTAGCAGTTTGCTACGAAATTTCATAGACAGAGAAGATTTTATTATAGTTCGTTATTTTTAGTACTTACAATAATTAAAGAGAGAGAGGTAAGAATGCAGAGCATGAGGCCCACGGTTTGATTCCCGTGTCAGTCCTGGGTAAGAGCAAGAAACCCGGTCTCAAAACGTCTATAATTTGATCTAAATCAGAACTTTCATTATAATAACCACTTGCACCTGAATCTATGCTGTTTATATTTATATTTGCTGAAATCTCTATGTGAGCATGAGAAGACAACTTTAACTTGTGCAATATTTTTGCACCATGTCTTTTGCACCATTGTAATGTTACATCAATCAATGATATCCTGCACCCCTATTGCGTACCAGACTTTCTTTCACAATCCAGGGTTTCCATTGCTTCATAATTATGTTTCAAAAATTCGTCTGTTTGACAAGGTAAATAACGCCTATTTACCTATTTTCATTTGTAAAGAAATAGAGAACCCTACAAAAATAAATGAAATCACACCAAAAACATTTCATGTATAAAGTAGGTTTGTCATACATATTAGGTCCTTACCTATGAAATTGCCGATTTGGCTATTGTGAAGATCGATATTTATCATTATATTTAGAATTACAAATTCAAGTTTATTTGTTATCTCGCCGTTCGATTCTTTTTAAATATCGCTGTTTCTGTAAGCATGGAAAAATCGAAATGCGCGTTATTTGCGAATATGAGTTCCGTCGGGGCACTAACGTAACACAGACAGCACGCAATATTACCGACGTGTATGGACATGGTACCTACCGCATGTGAACGCACGGTCGTTTTTGGTTTGATCGCTTCCGATCTGGAAATTTTGATAGTGGGTACCGTATGAACTCACTGAACAGCAACAAAAAAATCGCGTCGAAGCACCACACAACCGGCCGTCTCAAAACTGTAGGAGTTACGACTGGAAACTCTCCCCTGACCACAGACCTTCGCTGGTACAGGTTTCCTGCAGGAAGTATGGATCAAATCGAATAGGGGCGTGGGCAAAGTAATTTCCAAACTTTTTAGGCATGAGAATATCAGTTAATTTTTTTACGGTTCAAAAGTTATGACCATTTTTTGTTTTTTTCAATCACTTCGCACAGTGCCCATTAAAAAAAAAATCATAAATAAAACTATCGGGACTATCTAAAAAAATAAATTGACAGCCCTGATAGATTTTTTTAAATAGTTTTTTTTAATGATTTTTTGTTTAAGCACTGTGCTAAGTGATTGAAAAAAAGAAAAATATTGTAAAAAAATTCACCGACATTCTCAGGGTTAAAAAGTTTGGAAATGACCGTGCCCACGCCCCTGTTCGATTTGATCCATACTTCCAGGGACAACCTGTATAGTATAGTAAGACTTAGGCGCTCGTACAGTATAACGCAACCTTAACCTATATTGTAAGTCGACCCCTATCTTAAGACGTATATTTAGGTTTGAACAAGTCGAAACTTCTGTAATTTCTGCCTACCCATGGGGGCAAGGAAGAAGGTGTGAGTGTATTTTTGTATCTTTCTGTGCTTTCTCTTACACACATTTCAACTCATATATATTTCATGACGCAACATTGCAATACGCGCACTAAACTAATCTACATTCTGCTTAGAGCTCGCCCTGCTTGTACCGAGTGAAGCCACAGTGCGCTGGCAGCGCAGTGCTACAGGGGCGCGGTGTTGGAGCAGCATTAGATTATGCAGTGCCACACCCCCGCCAGCGCACACCACAACCTAACTCGATTTTAAAACATTCAATTATTTGTGTGGCGACGCGGGGTGGCAGCAAGTGTAGCATTGTTATGACTGTCACGACTATTGTCTACTTGTTAAATCCGCGGAGGGACGTTTAAGAGTGTTGGGCAATGTAATTATATTGATTGTGTGTTGTTGTTTGTGAGCAATATGTAAACATAGCGGTGTTGTCACAACACGTGCGTGTTAGGGTTATTACGCAGATGGACAGGGTCGATGAACTGACACACTACACACTACACATCCCATCTCGAAGCATGTCTTGGTTAGAGATGTGTCAATCTTCTCATGCGTGAGCAATAGCTGGACTGTTAAAGGCAGATGAAGTTAGATTCTGGAGGACGATGAGATGAAGAAGTTACCATGGCGTTTCTTGAACGACTTTCCACAGGCATTTTTGCTTTGACCCGGGCATAAACAAGCTTCAAATTTTGACTCTGACTGACCAAGATTCTTTGTCAATTTAAAATGTATCCTACCGGTGCCATGACTTGGTGCAGGTTGCAGTTGTCATAGTAGCGCTGCTTGAGGTAGACCACTCTGTCTTTTAGTTGAATGATGATGATGATGAAACTGATTTAATTGAAATTAATTATATCAGTACATCATTGTCCCATTTGAGAGCAAAAGCCCCTTCTCATACAGATAAGGCACGAGCATTGATCACCACGCTTGCTTAGGACGGGTTGGCCATTTTAGACTTTTACACCAATAGTTTCCTCACGATGTTTATTCTTTACAGATGTCAATAATGTCCAAGATAAAGCATGAACAATCCGAAAGCATATTATATGAACGATGACGATGACTTTAAAACGTCGGATTGGTATTTGTCCGGATTTGAACCCACACTCAGTGCATTAGAGGCGAGGCCTTAATCACTGGGCCATCACGACAGAATGAAATGATTAATTTTATTTAAATAATTGTGCTTTTCTTAGTTTTTACTGAATCAATCCAAAACTAGGCTTAACACATTGTTCAGTTGTGTCTCATTGACTCTCATGTGTGTTTCAGACGGAGCACCGCACTTGCTGCGCGTGCGGCGAGGCGATCGCGGACCGCTTCCTGCTGGAAGTGGGCGGCGGCGCGTGGCACACGGCCTGCCTGCGCTGCTGCGTGTGCGCCGTGCAGCTGGACCGCCACCCCTCCTGCTTCCTGCGTGACCGCCAGGTCTACTGCAAGCAGGACTATGCCAAGTGAGTGTCACACAGTGCTCGTGGCTTGGCGAATCTTATTACGCTGTAATTGGTTAGAAGTCAAGGTTTGTTGTGTCTATGTGTTAAATGTCAATGAGTAATAGTCAATGTTGACTATGAGGCGACGAGTTTTTTGTATTCCTGATACCTAACCCTGTATTACTTCAAATAATAAAGCCTCGTGACGACGCGTAGTGCCCGGTACAGATTGGTGAAACGTAGATATCATAAAATGTAAGTAACACAATAACTACGCGAATTTGTTTTAATGTGTGTTATATTTCGTGTTACGATTCACCCATCTATACCGGACATAACATCAACTGATCGTCTGAACTTAGCGCAACTAGTTCCAAGTCAATGTTCTCCTCCTCATAAAATCAGACATTTACAGTTTCATATTAAATATAAATCAAAGATTTATGTGTTTTTAAATGATTTAAAAATCAATCCTTTGTATGTTTGAATTGAATACGCTTTCCGCCAGTTCAACGAAATCTTTATAAAGACACGCAACTATAAATCAACGTTTTTATTATCTGCCAATAAATATGTTAATAAAAGTCTTAATAAACGAGAAACGATTGGACATTGTATCATAGACGACAAATGGGAAGTAGATTTGATACCTATTTGATGTTGTGGCGCGCGCCGCCGCCGCCGCCCGCGCCGCTCCTGGCCGCACCCAATTCTGTTACAGTATGAACATCCTAACTATCCTAATGCTAACTATAATAATAATCATTATAAATACGAAAGTAAGTTTGTTTGCTTGTTTGTTACCTTTTCACGCCCAAACCACTGAACCGATCATCCTGAAATGCATATACGTTGTCCAGGTGTACAGAAACGGACATAGGGTACCTTTCATCCCGAAAAAAAAGTGCTGTTCCCGAGGAAAACAACAATAACGTTATTATAATAATAGATGGCGCCACAAGTTGCGGGCAGAAGCTAGTGTTGCCTCATTTATCATTTTCTCTGTTTTGACACATGCATAACCTAAAAGAATTTGTATGTTTGTTTTGTATGCGGTAGCATAGAAAAGCTGCTGTTCACCAAGGACTAGAAACAATCTTATCGTGTGTGATACTGAAGTTCAGCTGTATCTAATCTGTTAGTTGTGGAGTTTCTTGCCGGTTCTTCTCCATAGGAACCGACCAATTGGAACCGTGCACAACCTAGCTTCTGGCGTTTCATAAGTGCCCATGTTGGTTTATGTGAAATAAAATATTTTTTATTTTGATTTTGTTCATCATCTGCCTAGCCTTTTCCGAACTATGTTGGGATCAAAATCAAAATCAAAATATTTTTATTTCATAGATCAGCTTTCAGCCTAACCGGATGCAGCTGAATACCAGTACCTACCAGCTATAAGTCAAACTGAGAAAGGTACGAATTGAAATTACAACTTGTGTCTACAAATAAAGAAGATTGATAGGACCAGCTCTTAGTCTTAATTGTTTAATGATGGAAAGAAGAAAACGGATAAAACAATAATTGTGTCAATCCAACGACTTTTTATTTAAACCAAGGACTCGGATTAATTTTTTCACGTACAAAACCAAAATAACTCCGCGGCCCTCCGGCGTCATTGATCAATGTACCTCAAGATCAATTAATTACTATTTATCTAAATAATATTCAGTTTGCGTTATCAAAACGTGTGACTATAACAAAGCTGCAGGCGATACTGACTGGCTGGTTCGCAAACTAGTGACTATAAATAAAACGACGATTCGGGATGATATTTACTGTCATTAAGAAATACAGCACTACCTAATAATACCCCTGTGACTCAACATTTTCTCAAAATTCTAACACGATAGTGTGGTCACGTAGCTCCCGTATTCAAGTCGCCAATCGCCATCCACAATTATAAGCTATGCAACTACTTTCATGCAACCATGATTTAGGTGAAGAGTATAAAGTTTTATTTAAAAAAATGTATGAAGATATCTGCTAAGGTCTAACTTTAATTGAATGTTCTAGCTTCTTGCTGCCAGTAAAACTTATGTAGGTTTCAGCTTAGTTTCACTTCAACAGAGATCTAGAACAATCCTGTCGACCTATTGTATAAAAATAACACCGCGAAAACTTAGGTGATGTATCAATAGTGTCAACCCCTAGCATCACGTGAAGTGACGGTTCACGTCTAGCTCGTTTCACATAAGTTTTCACTATGATATATTTACAGAATAGACCGTCTATTGCATGACACACCTTGTCTCAATTAGTATCCTCCCAGCGGGAGATCCTCCTCCATGATGGAGAGGAGACCATAACCCGCGTAGTGTGTGTGGTCTAGGGACACATGTCTCCTCTCCTCATTTCAATAAAGGTCCCAGGTTCGGCCGACGTTTATAGTGCCGCCCGGGCCGGACTACATGTTAATGTTATTGGTTTTAATTAACCCGTTTGCTGCTTTTTATACAATTTCATTTGGTTTAAATTAAACAGAGTATAAAGCTGTCCCTGTTAATGTATGTGAAGAGAAACTGGCTGGATACGTCGCGCCACGAGTCGCACTTGTTCTGCTCGCTTTGATTATTATGATTTGTATTATTAATTTACGCATTGTTTATTTGAGATATATTTTTAAAAACATCACTGAAATAAATGAAATAAAATGATATTTTAGTAAAAATCCCCTTTTAACCATTTCAAGTCCAACCGATCTCGACCAGATTCCACCCGATGGGATTGACAACACTCACACGCGCGTCTAGTCACACACACACGCATATTCACTTCAGGCTCACTTCACCTAAGTTTTCACGGTAATTTCTTTACAGAGACTACCAGTAGAGCTATTCTGTAAAAATCTCACCGTGATAACATGGGTGAAGTGAGCTGTCATTAGCGTCAATCCCTAGCATCAGATTGAATGACAGCTCACTTTAAGCTCACTTCACCTAAGTTATCACGGTGATCTTTTTACAGAATAGCACCGCTGTCCTTCAGCTCGAACCTCTTACATAACAATTGCTTATATGAAAACTTCTCCTTGGCCAAGCTCTTCTTTTAATTGACCAGTTTTGTTTCCCGAGTTTAGTATTGCTAGAATTACCCAGTTGCATCGTATTCTAATATTACCCAGTTGCATCGTATTCTAACGGCTGAATTAGGTTACGTTTTCTACTTAACGTATTTTATTAAGTATCACAGTACATTGGGGTTGATGTTATCAGTTGTTTAGCCAGACACGTATCTTCCATTTTGATATTGTCAAAGAAGAGCGCAAGTTTTTCAACTATTAGTTGAAAAACATGGACAACAACTTGGACTTACCAGTCGACAGCGATGCGGACGAATTTTTCGACGCAATATTTTAGTTTCTGTATAGTTTTAGTTAAGTTAGGATTTAATTATTTTTAGTATTAATTCAATTTTTGTTAGCTTTTTAAACTATGTAAATAAACTTTTATGAACGAAGGGACTATTAGTAAGTCAAGTATTAGTTTAACAAAAATCTTATTGAATTTCGTGCAAATGATCTATTATGATATCGTATAGGTACGAGGTCTATTGTGAACATTCCGGGTGTTGTGTTTGATCATCCATGATGCACAGACGATTAAAGTTACCTACACTGTTCTTGATATTAAAGTTACCTACACTGTTCTTGATATTAAAGTTACCTACACTGTTCTTGATATTAAAGTTACCTACACTGTTCTTGATATTAAAGTTACCTACACTGTTCTTGATATTGCTAATTTCGGCGCCGTCCTTCCCATTCGTTCTGACGTTTACATAATTATATTCGGCAAGGCATTAAGAGAGGCTTGTGGCTAACTATGTAATATCAATCGCACGGGTCGACCGCAGATTAAGCTACACTTTCCGCGGTCGGAGCGTGGATGGGTCACCATCCATTACACATCGAGACCTCTCCGCTTACATTTTTTTCTCCTTGCCTCTCCGTGCCTCGGAAAGCACGTTAAGCCATTGTACCCGGCTGTTATTTGTAGACCTTTGACAGTCGTTACGTGTAGTCAGAAGTCCGAAAGTCTGACAAACAGTCTAATTAAGGAGTTTCATATTACCCAGATTATGGAGGTAAGATAGGAACTCACTACGTGTAAAACACTGATAAGCAGCTACATCCGGTTAGGCTGGAAGCCGACCCCAGCATAGTTGAGAAGAGGCTAGACAGATTATGTTCACATATTTTACACGCCATTAGGTCGATCAAGACAATCATCAGCTCATCAGTCAGCACTGACTCAACGCCGCTGGCCGCGGTCACTCTCTCATCTCACTTATAAATTGAGTCATTTAAAATTTTTTGTGTCGTTCAGTGCGGAATTGGTTTCGCCATGAAATGAAAATTGATAAAATTATTTCCACAAAATTGTTTATGAAAGAGAGGAAAAAACCTCGTATATACATACCATAAGATCGTTTAGTTGGGCCTCGAGTTAATTCTTTTACAATACACTGCCTACGTCCAATTAACCTTCGACGTATTAGAAATATACGAAGTCATCATTATCCGAGTCACTCGCGGAGAGGCCTGCGCGGCCGAGTGCGGTGGTGACGTGCGGCTGGGCGGCGTGGTGCTGCGGCGAGGTGTCCCGCAGTCGGTCGGGTTCCCGTTGGCACGCAAGGAGGAATGCGCGCAGGGTAGGCGGTCCGGTGTGCAGGCGACCTGTGACCCGCGCTGTGCGGCGCGGCCGCACGATGACGCACCACCTCGCATCACCACGCATGCGCCCTCACCGCCATCATCCAGCACACACATCAGCTATCGACACATGGAATCGATACCTCTACCTCGTTTATTTTTTATTGTAATTGTTTGCGGCAAATACAAGACACAAAAGAAAATACGAGAATACGTAGTTATTGTTGACATCAAAACAATTCGTGTCAGAAAGACTCGCTAACCGAAACGCATCTGAAAATATAGATTAGATGATTAGAATAAAGCGATTTCCGGAACATCACAAGTAATATACTCATGAGTTATAAACGGAAAGGGTAACAGGTGCGTGAGAACATATTCTCACAAGTCAAAATAGAAAAAAGAGGCCAATGTCCCTAAGAGTGGCTTTATTGAAAATCCGTCGGACGAGTGTGGAACAACAAAGCGGCGACGGGGAATGTTGCCAGCGATGAAAAAATACAGCGAGCGGGTCGTGACTTGCAACACTGTGGTTTTCATTTGTCATTTATTTTGATTGTGATAACTGGGTGCGACGTGGAACCATATATTTTAATCGGGACGTCTGGGCCGCGCATGGTGACGCGGGCGCAGGCGGTGCCGCGTTTGTTGTCAACTATAGGTCTCATCACGCTCAAGAGTTGGGGTGGTCTGCGGTTAGCCATCAACCACCCAAGAATAATCGAAAGAACTTATGAATGTAGCTTGCAACAATTCATCATATTGTTTGTTAAAGGGTTGGAAACTTTAACATGACTGAATTCACTGAAGCTTTAGGCAAAGGTCCATTCAGTCCTGAAAATCAATTTTTTTGCTATTTTTCGTAAATTATTCATTTTACGTGAATTAATGTTAACTGCAACTTCATTCACTACTTAATATCGCACAAAATGTACCTTAACTAACAAGATGTACCTTAACTAACAAAATGTACCTTAACTAACAAGATGTACCTTAACTAACAAGATGTACCTTAACTAACAAGATGTACCTTAACTAACAAGATGTACCTTAACTAACAAGATGTACCTTAACTAACAAGATGTACCTTAACTAACAAGATGTACCTTAACTAACAAGATGTACCTTAACTAACAAGATGTACCTTAACTAACAAGATGTACCTTAACTAACAAGATGTACCTTAACTAACAAGATGTACCTTAACTAACAAGATGTACCTTAACTAACAAAATGTACCTTAACTAACAAGATGTACCTTAACTAACAAGATGTACCTTAACTAACAAGATGTACCTTAACTAACAAGATGTACCTTAACTAACAAGATGTACTATGCGGACACTCCCGCCTAACCACAACTAAGTTTATTTTTGCTTGCACTCAAAAAATATAAGCGCTCTCTAGTAAGCGCGTCATCACCACTGCTCTCAAAAACGGTGAAGGAAAACATCGTGAGGAAACCGGCATGTCCTAGAATAAAAAAATTGAAGACATGTGACATTCACCACGCCCATTGGGCTCGCGTGGCGGATTACGGCCCATTCCCTCTCACCGAGAGGAGGCCTGTTTACCAGCAGTGGGAACATTATAGGCTGAGTATGTAGATTAGGAGGCAGTGGTCTGAGTAACCACCTCTATCCTACTCTCTCATTTCTATATTTGTCTTTGAGGTGTTATTAAGTACCTACCAACATAAAATAAGACCAATATTAATGATACACTTCCTTTGCAGTAAACGTTTTGATTGACGTTGTTCCAATTTTTCGGTCTTCCCATTTATGTTCTGCGTTTGGCAGATTGTAACATTGATAGTCATATATTATATCTGTCACGGTTAGTTTCACTCGGACAAAAGGGCTAAGACACATTTTCTGGAAGTCATCCACAAGTCTGTTCTTCCAACAACCACGAGAAAGTTTCCTTTTCACCAACTGGTATTAATAAAAAGGATTAATCTTGTTGCCTGCTGACATTATAATAGTAGTTGTTTCACAAATACAGGGACTACGAGTAAATTCACGAATAATCTGATGAAAAAAGAGATAAGAAATATATTTATTAGTGGAAATTCTGATGCACGATAGAAAATCTTCGATTTTATAGCTTGAAAACCGTGACTTTTTGCGGAACATTACATAGTTCTCTACTGGTGCACTATTTAATGAACACTTTTGACTGATATTATTTATTTGTTTATGACCCTGATATACATACTCGTATGTTTAAGTGTACTAGACAGCAACATTGAAAACTTGCAATATCTCATGTTGTGCCATGTTGTGCAGCCACTCGAAGACATACTTGGCCATTATCACACGGTGACATGAGGTCACACGTCACACAGTCACACCAGACGGCGGCAAACAGAAGTACCACTCTTACAAGATTCAAATAATGTGAATCTATGAACATTATAAAAATACAGTCTTCTAACAGGAGCGGTCATAAATCCGTGACTGTGTAAACGGATTTTTTTCGTGAGAAATTGTTTTCGGAAACCTAAGCAAAGCTATATTTTTTTTTCTTTGAAGTATTCCAAGAAATTTATTAACTATAATTACAATTTAACTATATTATACACTAGATACTAAAATAAATGAGTAACTAATTTACTATACAAATAAATAAAAAAAGAAAGGACACTTAGGCGTCGAAGTACTCGTCCGCATCGCTGTCATCCGGAAACGTGCCCAAAAGACTGGCAGCATTGCCACTTTGAATGACAATGCTAATTCTTTGGTAAAAAAAACGACCCAGCCCTCTGGTCACGTGAAGTATCGACCAGCCGGCGAGAAATTTCCTTAAAAAGGAGACGCGCGCTCGGGCCCCATGACCCGAGCGTCTCGACCCCAAACGGCTCAAAGCTGTAGTTGCCCATAAGGTTAAGGTATTTGCGCCGCTTGAGGGTCTCAGCAGCCGCAGCAGCGGCGCCAGCACAGCCCACCGTGCTAGGAACATAAGATGGTGCAAGGGTATCGACATGTTCCGTCCCACACTAGAGGCCTACCCACCTTCCAAGGCAACAACGTCATGTCGTCTGGTCTCTTCCCATCGTCACGTCCTAAGCCGGTTGGTTCTAACACCGCTGGAACGCCGGCGGTGACAAGGGCTCTACGAATAATATCGTTGATGCTGGCGTGCCTTGCTATGCGACCTGCACTCCTGCAGCAGTACAGACCATGGTGTCCGAGACCTTCGACAGCTTCACCGCAGTGACATCGATGCGGAGCAACACAAGGTGCGCACAAGCGGAGACACGTAGCGAGCCGAAACGATGAGTCATCCATCATTGTGCCTATGGTGGATGACGGGAGCGCCTGAAGCCACAAGCCTTGACTCCCATTCTCCCACAGCCAGCAGACGGGCACGCTCAACAGTATTACGTGACGTGTTTACAAAGGTATTCTGCATAATACTGCAGAGTGGCATGTCCCACCGTCTCTGGAAAGACGGGTTATCGGGCAAAACCGTATTGGGACAAGCAAGCATTCAACGCATCGGTCAAACACGGTACTTCAAAATTGACCATTGAGGAAGACAAAATGTTCCTAGTTAATTTATCGGTACTGTGGACCGAGGAGTGGAAGGCCGGCAAACTAATACTTGAAAATTTGCGGATATTTTAAATTAATTTAAATCTTCTGGTTGGGAAGATCTCTTTTAAAACGTGTCTATGTATCGGAATAATATGACCATCAAACCTTAAATACGTACATTAAAAAAAATACCATTCTAAATAGTACATCAAAATTTTACCTGAAAAGAAAGTTAAAACGCACGTTTCGTAGCGCGTGCTACGCGCGGGCCTGTGCCGTCGTAGAGGGTATGTAGCACCCGGGGAGTTAGACTTGTGTAGATATTCATCTGCCTAGCCTTTTACCAACCATCTTGGGGTCGGCTTCCAGTCTAACCGGATGCAGCTGAATACCAGTATTTTACATGGAGCGACTGCCTATCTGACCGCCACAACCGCCCCTTTGTAAGACTGGTTGTCAGACTTTAGACTTGTGTAAATGAAACTTTATATTTTCAAAATAGACATTTCAGTGTTTGTTTTGAAGTAAGTACATTCTGTTGGTACCTGTGGTGTGGCGTGCGCTTGCGCCGGAGAGCGTGCAGTATCACAGAGCCTTGACATTAGGCTCCGAGCAGAGACGCCGCCAGTCAATGATATTGTGTAATCATCAGCACACGTACTGGTGTGATTGGATTCTTTGTGTGTTTGATTGATAGCTATCTGCGTGCCAAACCAGACTAGAACTGAGATTGTGTCGTGTGCTAAATAAACAGAGAATAGAGAAATACCTACCCGAGGTGCGATAACTTGTGTAGATGTGATCATAGTCCTTGTTATTTAATGGAAATATGGTAGGTGAACCTTTAACCTGCGCCAGAGACACAATGAAGCCTATAGGTACTAATGTCAATAAAATATTGAGCAAATAACCAATTTAAGTTTCCCATTAGCCCGCAGCCGAGCGAATAATGTTGCAAAAGTAAAAAAGACGATACATTCGGGTGCTCGTTAAAATGTGAGCCGTGTCACAGTTTAAATAATATTTGTGTGTTGTGGCGCGCATAACGAGCGGTGTTACCAGTGCACATCGGGCTTGCTGCCGCCGGCGGCCAGCGCGGTGATTGCTTTCCTTGATGTATCATCTGTTTATTGTTTATTTAGCGCGTCTTTTTGTCTGGTAGCGGCGCAGGCGCAGACGACGCGGCCCACTCACACACTCGCGCTTTCGACGCAGCTCTTGTTTTGACCAGGATGTTTGAGTGTCGTAGAACTGCACCCGTACAGCTGATAACATTTAGAAACAAAGACCAATTTGATTCACTCTGTATTTTGAGACTCTGTTGTAACTTTGACTTCTTTTGATCGTCATTTCCTTTCTGAAGGATATTTCCAGAATAATGCTCCGAGGTGATATTTGTGAGCATCAGCTCGCTGTTGATTTATTAACCAAAATATTTTTGTTTTTTGTTTAAAGACATCTAAAAATAAACTGATCTCTCCAACCGGAAAGCCATATTAATCTCGTTACTGTTAATAATATAATTTTTAATATCTCTGAAGGAAAGACCAGATCTGGCTTTTGGCAGGCTCCATGTTATCAGCAGCAACTGGTAAGTGTCACCATAGTATTGGGCACACATAATGATCTCAATTTCATATCCGCGAGTCACACATCTCGGCGAGGCGCGGGCGCACGCGATGTCCCGCCCACGCCTCGCCGCCGCAAATGCGCGCGCCGTGTCTTATGTAAATGCACCATGTCCACTCCTGGCTTTAATTAATCTCTAGCCGCATAAATAAGCCCTGCCTTAGATCGATCCATTGGGAATAAACAATGCCAGCTCGATTCGGCCTGTCGTTATCATAATTCGAACATATCGATGGTCGAGTCTCGCTCGCAATCACGATTGCCGGCTGATTGAATGTTTTGCATACCTACGTTGTTATAACATGTTTACTTTTCCTTTTGAATTTTAAGGACTATCCATATTACGAGTAGTAGTTTGGCGGGCATTCGTTCTGAAAAAATTATTATAGAGACTTTTTCAATTTTCTTAATGGGGCCCATACGAGTAAAAGGCAAACAAATGATGTATCTACCTAATAGGCAGTTGCATTATTTATTTAACCTTGCATTGACATTGTTATTGTAAAATAAAAGGATATTGGTATGAGAGTAATGTACTATAATCAGTTATGAAATGCACTAAGTTCCTATACCGATCGACCGTCGAATTAATTCGATAATAACGAGGTTCGACTATAAATCATCGGCTGTCAATTGCATTCTTATGACCATGACTCATTCAACTTTATGACGGGTTTAGCACACTAGCCGTAAAATATGACCGTAATTATCATCAATCGCGGCAACACTAGCGCGGTCGCAGGCGAAGCGCTAATGCGAACAGACCTTAACATCGGAGACAATCGCCGTTGTTACTCGACTTACAATGATTATTCTCTCTCACTTGTTTCCTATTTACATTCAGTTAACTTACGATAATCATGTTCTCGAACTTCTTCACAAATTAAAATCATTCGACATATTTCTTAAAAGAGAGTCGCGGTCCTACCTGTGACCTGTGAGCATCTCATAGAACAGTAATCGATGCGCCTCCTACGTAGGTACTCACCAAGCGTGTCTGTGATCACAGAAAAATGTATGTGTCATTAACTCTTATAAAAGCAAAGTAATTAAAAATGTTATAGTAACAAATCAGTCGTCGATATTCATGAAAGTAACGTTATTAGTGGCGCATTGTATCGCAGGCGCAGCGCGGCCATCGCTCAGTGTGTCCGCCCGGCGCCCGCGGCGGGAACAGTGACTCCAAATTGTTAAAACAAACTGTGGAATAATGCCGAGATATATCTCGCGTGGTGTTGTTTCTAAAACAAATAAGTTAAATCATGCATCAGACGCACGGAGGAGGACAGAGGAGGACGGAGGGCCGCGATACTGAATGGATATTAAAATGTGAGGGTGGCAGGGGAGCGGCGCGCGCGCAGAAAGCAATCAACGAGCGAGGATTTATGAGCAAGCCGCGGGCGGACCGCAGGCTAACCGCGAGGCGCCCGCGCGCCTCACGCATCCGATTTTGTCAAACGTCCTCGGGACACACGGATTTGGTCATCCGTTTAATAAACAGAAATCCCGAACGGTTTACACTGTAAATCAGATAGCGGCGCATGGTTTAGACCCCCCCATCCACATGAATAGTGATCGCGCTTATCTGGCCCGGGTACGCGACATCTTCATTATCGCCGAGTGTTAAAACTTGTTAATCTGTCACTTAGTTAATTATTATGCGAGGGCCGCAGTTAATTGATTCAGTCGACGACAAAATGTTAATAAGCGGTGATAGCGCTGGTGAAACGGTGCTTCTGTCCGGAGACGATACGTTTTGAAATGCAAATCGTGCTTTTGGAATATTGGTGTGGATAGCGCCGATAAGAGACGGGACTGACTGAATTAATATACGTGTAACACGCGATTTTGCACTTTGTGTACAGCTGTGTTATCGATAGCGTCCGCGCGGCCGTGTGCTCACCGTCGCGACACCGCGCCGCGCTTGTGTGCACCCGTCCTTAATGCAACTAATATATTTTTATATGGTAATGGAGTTCGTTTTATGCCTTCAGTTATTACCTAATAATACGGCTGCGAAGTGCGCCATTCAAGTCTCGAGTTAATCTGATTGCTTACGTGTAAATGTCTATTATAAAGTAATTAGATTGAAGTCACCGAGGAACTTTTGTAACGTCTCAAATAATAAACCCAATTAGCTTTTCGTATAAGTTTATGAACTCTATATCGATAGGCATTGGGGCTTATAAATTAATATACTTACTTAATGATGTAGTATTTAAAGAAACTAAAGATTGCCGAAATGTACCTAGGTACAGCAATTCGTAAAAAAGTAGACCAAACCCAAAGCGCACGCCGCACACTTTTGGTCCAAACGACTTCTCTGACTAATCCTGACTCCAAGGACCAGGCGACGATGAACCTTTACGTACATGTTTTAATACCTAGACAATAAGAAATAATTGAAAAACCTTGTTAAGAGAATAATTAAAATACTCAATTCTAATAGTTGTAATTAAAAATAATCAAAACGTTTTAATTAATATGCTTGCATTTAATCTGCTATCAGAGATCTTGACACTTAAAATATTATATTAGCAAGAGAAGTATTCTGTTTCAAAGCCAGTCGTAAATGGCCTTAAATTATTTTCATACGGCTATACATTACAATAAAAGTGACTGCTATTAAGAAATCGGATCAATAGATTATCACGTTATGATTGTCTAGATCATAACATGTCTATATTTAGAGGATTTCTAATGTTAATTACATAAACTGTAACATAAAATGCACTGTATCCTTGCAAACAAGGTTTGATATGAAATAAAGCATTTTAAATGCAAGTCTGATAAATGACAGCTTCATTACAACATTAGGAGTAATGAATTCGTCGAGGGCAGCCGCGGGAGCCGGCTGCGGCGGCTGCGGTAACTGAGGTGGCGCGGGCGCGGGCTCCAAGCACCAAATGTATAAAAAAACAAACAGGACTGTTTTAATGTTCGCGTTAAGTGATATGATAGCGTGTTAATGGTGTGTTGCATACGTTTATTTAATTAATTAAATATGAAGGGCTCGCGAATCGTAATGAGGGGCTCGGGATCCGGGAGCCGGGATCCGCGGCTGACGCTCGCCACTCGCTGATAACAGTAGCGACTTCATGAAGAGGACGCTTTGTTCGTTTTTTTCTGTTCTGTTCTGGGATTCGTAATGTTATAGAGCTGTTGCACATGATACTATGCATTCTTTATCATACCTGCTGGGGCTTGGAGACTTCGCTTGTCAAAGGAAACTCATTTTCGCAGCGCCCTGTTCTAGACTAAGATCTTTAAATCTGTTGAGAGGCCGAACCTATAACTCTTTGCTATACAATTCTTCTCAAACGGCTGTTGTCCTATAATAGTCTTATTAGTAAAAAACCTAAATCTATGCCTCTTTACTATGAATTCCCGTCTTCATTTGAGAGTTATGGAGTAAGTTATGTGTCTAACTAACTCGGAGAAGGCGGATCTGCTTTTTAATCTTTGTTTTTTTTATTTTATTTTACTTTATTGGGGCATAAAACAGTTACATATTACAATTTTACTGTGTCAAAATAAATTTAAAACTATGTACTTAAACGTGTAACCCACACCAATGTCCGCGAAATAATAGTTTATAGACCATAGATGCGTGCGTTGATTTTACAGAAGAGAAAGAAGTACTCGTTCATATTTTTGGAATAATAGGTACAAGATGGCTACTGACCTTACGCAAATCTGGCATAAAGCGAATCTGTTCTTATGCTAACAAAGGATTGTAAGGACTGAATAAAAATGCTTTTGTTGTTGTTGCCCAATCAGGTAACAGCAAATACACAAACACACAACAAACGAATGTTTCTACCAAGAATATAATTCAGTCTCAGCTTGGATTAGTTATTAAATAACAAATAGCTTCGACAATACCTAAATAGACTTTTTCCAAAAAAGGCTATTAAAGTTTAAAGTAAATGAAACCTAAACTTTCACAAGTTTCTCTAGTAAAGAACAGTAGCTAAGGTAATAGGTATTTAAAGTTTAAATGAAATTGATAGTAAATGTCACTTAGAAATAAAGCAAGGTGGTGCGCACCTTGCACGCTAGAACAACGCGACGAGCGCCGCGCCGGGCCCGGCACAGCGCTTTAATGTCAGGCCGGTCGTAAAACATACCAACGAGATTACTACACAAACAATTATTACAGTACAAACTATAATGACCCATAAACTATATTGGGCATAAATAAGACCTCAGTGGAACCTCGCCAGTGTAGTGCTGCGACCACACATAGGGCCGGCTGCTTGCTAACTTGCGCACCGGTGCCTAGGTGTAGGCTCGCCACTACATCGTCGACATGATCGTTAGCAATAAAAATTGCGGCAACTTTAATATTATAATGGTAGTGGGCAGTGCATTGCGCATGCGCGGTGGCCTTTAGCCGCGCTCACGTAATCTCTCATTCATTTATTTTTGAATAGCATGAACACGCGGCGCCGGCGCAGGCAGGCGCTGGTCGTGGCGCTCGCCGAGGAGCGAGAACATTAAATTTGCTACGCGAACGCTTTTTGTGTTAAGATCTATGTGTGCTTTGCGAAATTATTTTAATTGTTGATTCTTCAATGACACCGACGAGGTCCCGCTAACGTGTACCAATTGGCTGAACAGCGAAGTATACCGTTTAGGATCACCTTTGATGCATGAGCGACGATTAAAAACATTTTACAGAGATAATCGCTGCTTTTTTAGGCTTCAAATAGAGTCCATCGTTTGATGAACTTGGCAAAAAACTAAACTCAAGTCGCTTAGTTGTGTTAGTGCTGCACGCTCTGCTACATTTCATACTAAACCCATAGAGTGGAAAGCTTTCTATCTCCGAGCATTTTACATTATTTTATTGTCTTTATAGTTTAGAACACAGACTATGGAGAGAAGTTACCTTATTTAGAAACTTTCACCTTTTTGCCAAATCGTTATAAAGTCAACAAAGCTTTTTAAAATCACATTTATCTCAGCACCGGGAACATCTTTGATCCTCTACAGTTTTAATTGGAGATGTTAATTAAAATTCCCCATGTAAAAGGACACTAAAATATTTTACCAAATTATTGTTGTATTCTTTTTAACGAATAATAAATAGTCAGT
The DNA here is from genome assembly GCA_914767645.1 of Hydraecia micacea. NCBI lineage: Eukaryota > Metazoa > Arthropoda > Insecta > Lepidoptera > Noctuidae > Hydraecia > Hydraecia micacea. The sequence continues at coordinate 801,134 of OU611774.1, forward strand.
AATTTCCAATATTCGTGAGGATAATAGGAGTCCAACGATAAATTACGCTCCTTTGATCCTCACGCATGCTCGGTCGCCATTGGGAAGTAACAGCTTGTAATCTTGTATCTTATTCTGTGTAGTAATTGTTCTGTCTTCATATATCATAGGTGCACGACAGTGGCGTCCATTGTCGGCGTCATCCTCTCACTTGTGTCGTGTTGCCAGCGAGCGTCCTTGTCCACCTTGTGATGTGTCTGATTGTCCGCCCGCGTCCCTTGTGTATTTGTCCGCCAGCGTGACGTGTGTGTTTGCGCAGGAGTTTCGGCGCCAAATGCTCCAAGTGCTGCCGCGGCATCTCGTCGTCGGACTGGGTGCGCAAGGCGCGCGAGCAGGTCTACCACCTGGCCTGCTTTGCCTGCGACGCCTGCGGCCGCCAGCTGTCCACCGGCGAGCAGTTCGCCCTGCATGAGGACCGGGTGCTCTGCAAGCCACATTATCTTGAAACGCTAGACGGAGGATCCATCTCGTCAGATGGTGAGTTGGCTTTGAGTTCATTCAGTTATTCTTATTAAATCCCCAACATTCATTTGAGTCTACCGACGATGATAACAACATTGCAATTTTAACGTTCTTACTAAAACTTAAATTCCCAAAACAGTCCTCTTTTAGTAAGTAAACTAACAAATCCAATATTTGCAAAAACGATGTGTACCGCAGACGGGTGCGACTCAGAAGGTTACCACAAGAGCAAGGCGAAGCGAGTGCGCACGACCTTCACGGAGGAGCAGCTGCAGGTGTTGCAGGCCAACTTCCAGCTGGACTCCAACCCCGACGGCCAGGACCTGGAGCGCATCGCGCAGGTCACCGGCCTCAGCAAGCGGGTGACGCAGGTGTGGTTCCAGAACAGCCGCGCCAGGCAGAAGAAGCACCAGCACACCGGCAAGGGCAAGCAGAGCCAATGTGAGTATACCAGGGCGAGTTATGTGCTGGGGACGATGTGTTTCTACTTTGATAGTTTTGGAGAACAATGTTGTGGAGTCGAGCAGTTCTTGGTCCTCAGTTCCACACCTAAGTGTTGATAAATACTAGCATTGAGTTTATTATCTTAATAGAAGCACATATGTCCTACTGTAATACAACATGACTAGCACTGCTTGTACCAGCACCATTAGCGAAGGTCTCAAGTTGTACTCATATTGCCTAGCGAAGAGTGCTCTGCGAACACTATGCCGCTGTTGTCTCCACGTGTTGACCATGTCTTGTGTTACGCAGTGGTGTCCCGTGACGCGGAGCCGGCGGGGTTTGGCCGCCCCATCAACCTGCACCTCACCTACTCCTTCCAGAACAAACCACCTTTTGTACCGATAGGTAAGGACAACTCTATGGTCTGTTCCAAAAACATTTGATGCAATTGTGAACAAATTGGTGAGAAAATGTAACTTTGTATGCTAATTTGTAGGGTCACTTACGAGTATAAATCGAGTGCTTTGGTTTGATTATTAGAATACTTTTACCCGAAATTGTAACTTTAAATCACCTTAAGTAAATAATTATGTTTTTCACTTGACAATTGAGGTTAATTAGTGAGATATAGGTAAAGTTCCTGCTACATAAAGACGAATTTGTTACCCTTTAGTGAGTAACTGCGTAAGAATATGACCTGAACAGGGTTTGTTTACAATTTCATCAGATATTTTTGGAACAGACTATACCTGCATTGCGGCGCGCTGTGCTCTTCGTGCTCTTGTTAAGATCTCTATACTTATACAGAACCATTATTTTGTTCATGATATTATAAAATGGCAATAATTAAAATAAAATCACATGAAACAGTTCGCGCCGGACATGGAAGTTCATTCCTTAAAATGTAACGTTACAATAAATAATAACATTATCTGTTAATCGTCTAGACTGCAATCTAATTGATTCAATAGTTAAACCAACCAACACTTCTTTTTTGCTGCCCCTTATTGTTAAAGGTAGTGTCGCTACGCCTACCCGGTGTGGCGGCTCGTTCGTATAAATAACAACAATTACAATCATGTCAGTTGATAACAGAAACATATTTTGACGTGATATGAACCCAACTTTGTATGGTCCTTCGTTAGCTTCAAGCTCTGCTGAGCGACACCATACAATTACACATAAACATCGGAAACTCGGTTATCCCAAAACTAGGAAAAAATAGAAGAAGCGAATAAAGATAAACTCTACGGATTAATGCAGAAGATGATGATTTTCTTAAAGTAATTTGTTGCTGGCTAGTGCTGACGACTGCATCTAATCCAATCGACATCTATGACTCCAGATAGTAATGTTGTTAATTTGTATTTTCCAGATGGAACCTCTTTCACGGATTCCTCAATGGATGAGCTGTCTGAAGACTCGTCGATCCATTGCATGCAGAGTGAAGTGTGAGCGCTGGAAACACACGCCGCGCCGCCACGGTTTGCTCTCACCCGCGCGATGTCGCGCACCCTGTAGGTACAGGCTCGCCATATCTTATTACGTCATTAGCGATCTTAGAAATCTAATATATTGCTAGTTTTTGCCATGTACTACAACATTCGTGAATGTACGTTATTTGGCCCGTTTGCCATACTACATGTTTTTCTTATCATAACAAATGTTAGTGTACTGCTGTAACGCTCAGTTGTCGCTGAACTATTCTACGAGTACTTGTACATGCGCTTAAGAGTTATATTATGAATTGTAAAAAATATATCACTAGTTAAGATCATGCGAGACTTGTCAATTCTCGTGAATCTTTAAATCTCTCGCGTGAGACATCGTCTGTTTGTAATAGCTGATAGTAAGACGCGTTATATCTACCCCCTTGCTAATAAACATTGCGTCTGTATAGTTACACAACGTTTTGTCTTCTTCTTTCGAAAGTAAAATTACTGACGACGGAAAGAGAGAAATCGGTGTGTTATCATCTGACATAATACGTTTATTAGTAAGGGGTCTAGTGTTTAATATTGTAACTATAACTTATGAATCTCTATGCGGATATTTGATATTTATTGTAAAGAGTTAAGTATATTTATTTATTTCTAGTAACTGTGATACGTTCTCTTTCGTAACTGTTCTCGGTTTGTTTACATTTTTTATGATTGTACTAAAACTTGTGTACTTTAAATTATCTACATATGCAATTTTATACAACTTTAGAATACTATAGTTTAGTGCCAAATCGTAATTATAAGCGGTAGATACTTGAATGTGAGAAAGCAATAGAACTGGAAAGAGTGAACTTATAGCTACCTAGTTTATTAATTAATTAGTACCTATCTACATTTTATTCCAATCTACGTCATCACTTCCTTTACAGGCCTAAATGTAGGCAAGAGAAGCGTCCTTAGTTACTGAGTGTCCAACTGTCCAGTGTGCCCTGCTCCGATACTTCTCCAGTTGCGCTGCTCGAAGTCAAACCTAGCATCATTTTCAGGAAAAAGATTGTACCTACCGCATGCTAATTTTATTCTGGACTCGCTAGTAGAATTACACATAATGACCAACATGTTAAACATGAATGATGAATCTGTTTTAATCGTGCAAGTATGTGTACTAGGTACATCAACAACTGTAAGTAGAATGGCTATATATTGTTCACACGGACGCAGTTTGTGAGCGCTGAGTGCGCATGAACATGTTTCAAATCTAAACTCTCACCTACAACTGACAACTGGATGCAATGTCATCCTTTTTGATAATCAACATTATATTTTATTTGTACGTGTGTTGTAAAAAGTAGAAAAATAAGGTATCTCAGCAATTCTAGTTCTTGTATTGTCTGTCAATTACATTGCTGTAGCGTCTACCGAGGATATTATTAGATTTTGTTCAGTATTGTAAATAAAAAACTTGTGTACTTAATTATTGTATATAAGGCGTGAAAACACATGGGACTTACGATTTGCGATAGTGTCGACCCGCAGCAGGCCCGCGCAGACCGCCCGCCCGTGTGTGCACAGTGTAGGATATATTAACTTATGAGGTAGATGTTAAGTGACATGTAGTGCGTCATCTTGTCATTTTATTGTAATTAAGTAGTTGCTACAAGTACTAGGTACTTAAGTTTATTCTGTACAAATTTTTAAATATATTATGTTGGTTAATTGTTGTTTTAATATTTTAGTTATTTTTAAACCATAGGAAGTATCCAGTGAGTTTTATTTTTCAAAAAGTTGTAACTAACAAGTAAAAACTCTATTCAATAACGAGAGCAGAAGGAAGGTCAATGTCTAACAAAATAACTGAATGCTTTGTTCAGCTACTGCTAATGCTTTTCACTGTGTCTTAAACACGAACTCATGAACTAGAAACAAACTTACAGGCGTTTTAATAATTAAGAGGAAGTTCAAAAGAGTAGGAGTTTTCATTAAAAATTTATTAATTTCAACTAATATTAAATTAACCTAACTTACGCTAAACTTATCAGAGACAATTTAACACATAATCAGGATACATTTTAGTTATTTACAAATCCTTATGTATATTCAAAATATACAACTTCTATGTGATTATCTAGATATATCTTGAATTACCTTATAATAAATACATCTATGGCGCAGTCTTAATAAATAACTGTCGTCTATAATATACACACATCAAAAGTGTCTAGGGATCAAGCATTTTTATGCGGATTTCTTGAGATTGAGATGTGGCTTTGTAATAAATTTATGATTTTATAAATTTATATGGATCCTTTTTGGTGCATTTCATAATTTGAATCAGGAACTGTGAATCAAATTCGAGTAAAAGATGAAAATCAGCTGTCAATATTTTCCCTATAAAAACATACAACGCATTGAAGACATTATTAGTGCTACTGTTTCCCTACTACTGATTAAAACCAACGTTATTATGGAGCGGCGACGTCATTTAAGCAGGGAAGAAATGCTCAGAGCCGTGGGAATGATAGAAGCTGGTTCCCGGCAACGTACTGTGGCTTTAGCTCTGAATACAAGTCAGAGTGTTATCAGTCGACTTTGGACACGTTACCGAAGCACTGGTACCGTGGCTGAGCGCCATGGAGGACGGTATCGCTGCACCACACGGAGACAAGACCGATACATTCAAATCTTAACTCGAAGAGCTCCAACAATAACCGCCATGATGTTAGCCGTGAGGCTTCATCACTCTTCAGGGAACTTAATTAGCGACCAAACAGTCAGAAACCGCTTGCATGAAGTGAACCTTCATTCCCGAAGACCGCTACGGGTACCACCTATAGCAATGCACAATCGTAGGATTCGATATCAATGGGCTCTTGAACACAGAAATTGGGCAGAAGAACAATGGCGTTTCGTGTGCTTTTCTGATGAGTCTCGTTTTGGTATGAGACCGGATACAAGACGTATACGACACTGGAGAACCCCTGGACGCCAACAGCGATTAAAATCCTGCCAGGAAGTCCATCCTTATAGTGGTGGAACCATCATGGTATGGGCGGGTATTTGGATCGGCGGAAGAACTGAGTTGATTTGGATCAGAGGCAACCTCAACGCTCAAATTTATGTTGAGACGATTGTATCAGACGTCATCGTTCCTCTACAAGTGCAAATCGGTCCCTTATTTCAGTTAATGCATGATAATGCACGACCGCACACCGCAAGAGTTGTAAGACAGACTCTCGCCGCAGCTAACATCAATGTCCTGCCCTGGCCTGCTCAGTCGCCAGACTTGAACCCGATTGAGCATGCATGGGATATGCTACAGAGAAGAGCTCTGCCGAATATGGAGGGTATCCAGTCGCAAGAAGACCTTTTTTTGTTGTTGCAACGAACATGGGCTGCCATTCCACAGCGTGATTTGGATGAACTCATTTTGAGTATGCCAAACCGATGTTCTTGTGTTGTTAGTGTTCGCGGTAGAAACACGGATTATTAATTGTTTAAGTTACCCAATAAAATTTTAAAGAAAACTGTTATTTCAGTCTTTTTTTCGAACTTTTGTGTTAGTGGTTCAAATGTCAAAAATCCCTTTATTAGGAAAATGGCAAATTTCTTTATTAATGCAAAGGTGACTTGGTTTATCGTTACTGTGACAAACGAAAACACTTTATTTGATGAATCCTTAAAGAAAATTTTAATTAATATCAATCAGGAGAAAAGTTATTGCAAAAATATATGTTGATCCCTAGACACTTTTGATGTGTGTATTCAGATTGAGTATAACATATGAAAACAAACACAATAAACCAGACTTATAACATAATAAGGAAATTATTTATATAAACTCCGTTTATTCTATAAATTAAACAATTTCAAGTAACTTTAGCAAATACTTTTTAAACTCAGTTTGAATTGAATTTAAAAAAATACTTTATTGTTGACGTGACAATGAGTAGACACTCCTGACCGGAATCATTATCGTCTATCATTTATATAACTACTTATTGGAATATCAGAATCCTTTAGAATGTGGGAGTTGGTCCAGCCAAGCCACAATACCATATATCCTTGTAGAATCTCGGGTGACCGTCAGGACCCACTATACTTGGAGGTATGTGAGGTGTTTAGCACAAGTAGAAGTCTCGGAGCGCCACTGATAATTAGAACACACATTGCTAAGAGCAAGAAAAGCTCAGTAACCGTGGCTCCGAGCTACAAGCTCAAGCGACACGCGTCTTGCAGCCCTAGACTGCAGTATCCTACCCACGCTACACTTACTCTATGTGAAGTGGGTCTCCCCAACCCTAGTCCTGTCTATAACTTGTCCATGGCGTTGAGGAGCAGGTTCATCTCCTGGTGCACTTCGCGCAGCAGGTCCTTCATCTGGCGCGGCGAGTCCAGGATGTCGACGCTCTGCGTGTAAGGGTTGTACCGGACTCCGAAGTCACGGGGGATCTTTTGCGCGAATTTTCTGTAATTTATCAATAAACAATATTTATACAATCGCACGAAAAAAGGTCATAACAGCTAACCTTTAAACTTCCATGATGTTCATTTACAATCAGGTTGGTTGATGTTAACTTGCCCGGTGTTGGGCAGTTATAGGTGCTACTGCTTATCCACTAGTAAAATAGTGTTACAGGCAAGACTGCCTAGCGATGGCTAATTTCATGCTAACTGATAAACTATTTTGACGGTTCTGATTAAAAAAAAATATATCCAAAAGTATGAAGTTAAGACGGTAACTCACATCATCCTGTCCTTGGCATCCTCAAAGCTGGTGGCAACAAAGTAGACGGGCTGGTACTCCGTGATAGGGTACTTGGTGTCGCCGGTGGTTTCGGGATCGAACTCCCGCAGCTCGGGCTCATCTGACAGGCAGTACTGAAGTTCTCCGAATGAGGACAGGAGCCCAGCACCGAACGCCTTCAGCTTGCCTTCTTGCCGACACAGACCGAACTCTACCGTAAACCAGAAGCACTGGAACAGAGATGACGATACTTAGAACTTGCTCAGAAGTGCTTTTGCCATTGTGATATAAATGTTAAAAATACAATTTCCAATTAATAGTTTTGTAATTTATGTGCTACTAATATTAATTGCCAGCGAAGTATAGAGTCAGAGGTTGGAAAGCTCTAAATCACTTGCACTAATTTCGTAAAATGTTAATTTAATCGTACTCACAGTCGCAAGTTTCTCAATATAATCATCAGGCGCTCCGAGGGAGGCGAGTCCGATCTCCTGCGAGAACTGCGCGAAGGCAGGGTCGGCGAACAGTGGAGCGTGGCCCAACAGCTCGTGACACACGTCGGGCTCCGGCGTGTACAGCGGCCGCGAGTGGTGCCGGATGTACTGCGTGCTGTGGAACACGCGGAACGCCAGCCCGGCCAGGAAGTCGCGCGACGAGAGCAGACCGGCTACTGGCCGGAGGGTGAAGCCCGTGCAGTCTGGAATCGAAGAGTTGTTGTTTAGTAGGAGAACTTTGTGCTTTTAACGATTTATTAGAAATTCTTTAGGTATTTGGTTTGTATTTCTTAGATCAAGAGCAAAATGGTCGTAAGCAGTATAAGATCAGTCAGCTCACCTTTAAGGAAGTTAGACACATCCTCCAACTGCGGAATATTATCTTCCCTGTAGGCACAATTCTCAATGAGCAGTGGGAAGACGTGGTTGTGTTCCTTGCAGGCGTGTGTGGGGTACAGGTCAGTCAGCTTCTTGAACACGGCTCCCCAGGTGGCGATCTCTTCCTTGGTGTAGTTCACATGAGGCAGCGGCTGGCCGTGCTTGTAGTTGTAGGCGATGTCTGCGAAGTACTTGCGCCGGGCTCGGTACTCGGGGTCAGTGAACCCGGGGTGGTCCGAGTCCAGCTCTGCTCCGTACGACAGGATCTGGTTCGCGAACCTATCCAAGTCGCGGATACGACGAGGGAACCAGGGCACCGCATCTGGCGAAGAGGAATTAATGTGAGTATGACAGGATCTGGTTCGCGAACCTATCCAAGTCGCGGATACGACGAGGGAACCAGGGCACCGCATCTGGTGAAGAGGAATTAATGTGAGTATGACAGGATCTGGTTCGCGAACCTATCCAAGTCGCGGATACGACGAGGGAACCAGGGCACCGCATCTGGTGAAGAGGAATTAATGTGAGTATGACAGGATCTGGTTCGCGAACCTATCCAAGTCGCGGATACGACGAGGGAACCAGGGCACCGCATCTGGTGAAGAGGAATTAATGTGAGTATGACAGGATCTGGTTCGCGAACCTATCCAAGTCGCGGATACGACGAGGGAACCAGGGCACCGCATCTGGTGAAGAGGAATTAATGTGAGTATGACAGGATCTGGTTCGCGAACCTATCCAAGTCGCGGATACGACGAGGGAACCAGGGCACCGCATCTGGTGAAGAGGAATTAATGTGAGTATGACAGGATCTGGTTCGCGAACCTATCCAAGTCGCGGATACGACGAGGGAACCAGGGCACCGCATCTGGTGAAGAGGAATTAATGTGAGTATGACAGGATCTGGTTCGCGAACCTATCCAAGTCGCGGATACGACGAGGGAACCAGGGCACCGCATCTGGTGAAGAGGAATTAATGTGAGTATGACAGGATCTGGTTCGCGAACCTATCCAAGTCGCGGATACGACGAGGGAACCAGGGCACCGCATCTGGTGAAGAGGAATTAATGTGAGTATGACAGGATCTGGTTCGCGAACCTATCCAAGTCGCGGATACGACGAGGGAACCAGGGCACCGCATCTGGTGAAGAGGAATTAATGTGAGTATGACAGGATCTGGTTCGCGAACCTATCCAAGTCGCGGATACGACGAGGGAACCAGGGCACCGCATCTGGTGAACAGGAATTAATGTGAGTATGTTTTATTTGAAGAACAATAGCTTCTTTCTCTGTTCTAATATACTAAGCCAATTAAATATGTTCACAGACAAACTTAATAAAATATATCCTAACACGCACTCATTTACAACTTACATCTGTTATCCTTATAATTTCTAGAAATGATATTCAAGTAGCCGACATTATTCTTCAACTCATCGAGGGCGCCTCCGAAGTCGCCAGCTCCATGTTCACATTCCACCATGAACTCATACCCAGGTCTTCTAGCGGAGGAGCGGGACTCGATGTGCATGAGGTTGACTCCGTACGAGGAGAAGACGCTCAAAAACTTGGCGAGGGCACCAGCCCCGTCCGGAGTGGCCGGGGAGAACAGCAACCAAGTGGACTTGCTGGAGTCACGACCCTCGCGAATGTAGTTGCCACCCTCCATCAGTTTTGGCTGCAAAATAACAAGATAATGTTGCAGTATTGGAACATAGTGCGCAGCTACATACCTACACAAATATTCTAGATTGAAATACTGTAAAATTCGTATGGGGTTGTGTTCTAGTAAGACAAACACTAATCAGAATATATTTCGAAGCTCCCGGCCTGACGTACACGGGTACGAGCCTGGCAACTTTAGTCACCAAGGAACAAGGCTTCTTATTAATGAGTATGTCATATTCTAAGTCCAGTTCAATAAACAGGCAAATCCCATTAAGAAGCCCAGTGTTTAACTATCTGAGACATTCCGTAACTAGAGATAACTGTTGGGAGACAAACACTAGAGCATTAGAAATTGAACTATCACGCTTGCGTCACAGAGAGGTCCACAGTGCTCGATAACCGGTGGCCCATTTAGTGACATCCAGGTTGCGTGGAATTAGCGCGATAACCCCGGGGCGGCGCGGCGCGTCACGTTCGCGCCGTACGCGGCACCACTTGCTCCGGGGACACGACACATCAGAGGCTGCGTGTGCAACGCGCATGATCATCATATTATCGATAATCCGTTTACGATTACCACGTCAGAGGCAAAGGTTAATAGTTTGTTTAGAGCTACAGTTTTAGGCCTACTTGCACGTTCGTGGGTTATGTTAAATAAGTCGCAGTTAACAGCTAACTCAGGGTTAATCAAATAATTCATCTATAAGTCATTCCATGATAGTACATTAACTCGAGCTACGTTTTCTACCACCTTATATTATTCTTATTTTTAATTGCTTGGTTTTAACTATCCAAGTATCCAGTAAAGCAAATAATAAAACTCGCCGTAAAATTGTTAAATGAAACGAAATTATCTTTGTTTTAATTATAATTTAATTGCGAATATAAAATATTAATAACAAGGTGTTTTATCAAGTCTCAGATTATTATTGACATAGGTTGAAATAATAAGCATAAAAAATAATAGCTTTAAGAGATAACCCGACGTTTAATGGACGACTTTTGCAAAATGTAGAAAATTGATAAAAATAATCGCGAACCATGAGATCACTTTGTAACTAAAATGCTTATGTAATATTTAGCGACAATACATTAAGCGTGGCAACTCATGTTTTACGAAATCATTACAAAAACACTGATTACACTCAGGAGATAATTAATTACGGATCGCGTTAAATTCGATTAACAGTGTTGCTAGTGCAGTAACCTTCGTAGTTCCACGACATGATAAGTACAGTTTTCTCTTTAGCTATTGTACTCGGTTCTTCACCATTCCTCCAGGCTATTCGTGACAGAACTCTTGGAGATGGCTGCGCTACTCCACCAGTAGGCATAACCCTGGTGCTTGTAGAAAAACAGATAGGTACTTCAAAATGAACAACTATCGTGTCATTTTATTGAGCTCTAGAGATAATTACCATGGATCCATGCATACAAGTAATTTGCTCAAAGCCAACGACATAGATTGCTTTTGTATCTGACTTAAACGTTTGATACTACTCTGATTGTAACAGAAGGGAGATTGTAGTCTGCCTGAATACAAGCTTACTAATAGGTACCTACTTACATGCTGGGAAAGTACAGGTTGGTCAACTCCAATGTATACAACTTTTTGAGCATCAATTTGACTTGGTGCCAAATGCGGTTGTTTGATATTCACTGTTTAGTTAAAACGTGTTGCGCTGACTCCAAGTAACATGGGACAAGAGCAGGAAGATGATGAGTTAAAATGTGGCGAATTCGATATACACCATTTATTAGACCATGACTACCGCATTAATTTCAGTAATTTTGTCCTAAAGTTCCTAAACGGATTGAAACTCGACCCCTACATTCTCTTTGTCTGTCTGACTAGGTGGAGTAGCAAATTACACCATTCTCCCTTAAAGAGGCTACAGGACAGGTGCTGCTGTTTTTTATTGCGACTGGCCATCGCAACACCGTTAAGATTTTATATTTCATCAAATTAATCTGCTAGACCAAGAAAGTACTTGGTTCCAACAAGAGGTGCAAGCAACACGAAACATACCTAATCGAAACTTTGAGAAGAATGTTCCCAAAACAATAAAAGAAATGTTGTCATTAATTTGACCCCCAAATTCCCCAGATTAGACAGGAGACTGGGGTTATCTAAAGTTACGTGTCGTGGTCTATTTCGAATACTAAACGCAGAATAATTGTGACTCTGAAAGTAGAATACTTTTACCTAATAAAGTAGGTACCTATGCGAAAATAAAGTAGGTACCTATGCGAAAATTTGGTTAAAAACCACTATAAAAAATGATCGTATTTTAAACCAGCCAAAAATTGGATATTTGGCGAATATAATTTTTGTTACCTTTCCAAGTCTGTAATTAATAATTATTCGAATATTATATTTGGCAATTTCTTAATTTAAAATGTTATACGAGTTCCGAACTGGCCACCCTATATGACAGGGTCACATAGGTAGGTAAGTGGGCACCTAATGACAGAGCTGTCTGATTAATACATGGATGAAATTCAATCATAACGATTTGGAACTCCAAGCTGAACAGATATTACAGGAAGGAACCGAAGGCACTGACGATGTAGTATTATAGAGCACGTTTAGTTACGTATAGTAAGAGAGCTAGCTGCTATTGCTGCTCAGATATGATGCCAGTGAAGTTACCAGACCAATAACACCGTGATACTGCCCAGTCATAGACAAACAACCTAACGAGTTGTTGTTGTTACCGCCGTAGATCACGTAGATGTCATAGATGGGATATCGACGCAAATACATCAATCTTATATTGTTGATAGTGTGTTATGTTGTCAACAATGATGTAACTTCTACAGAACTATTGCATGAATACAAGCAGTGTTATGATATCGTGTGGTTAAATGTGCAACATTAAGGATTAGTTAATAGACAGTATTAGAAATTATTGAGCGATTTAAAGCGGGTAATTGTTAGCCTACATTAGATAATAATTATCTGGTGCTCAAACTACTTCCAATTGTTTGAAACCACTCGTCGGAACGTGTTTCTGAACTTGCCTTGGCTTCATTAGATCATATTAAATCAAAGTTATGTAAAAATCAGCTAGGGTAAGTAAGATGGGCGTAACTTAGGTATGGGACAGTTTCCAGCAGTTGGCAGTGGGGAGTTGATGGCCAATAAAATCGTTTGTTTTTCTATTCAGTGTTATTTTCCATGCATGGCTTAGGGGTGCCTCAAAAGATGCTACTTTACTTGAAAAATATGGTAAAACTTATTTTCCCCCTTTCCAGGGGCGTACATAAATGTTCGAGTAGCAAACATGTTGACAGCGTAACTACTACTTACTTACGTTATACTCGTAGAATATGGTAAGTATCTTACTACACTTCATTTTTAATTACAACTGTTAGAATAATTTATTGGACGTGATTCATCTAAATATAAAAAAGAAGAAACTGACTGACTGACATATCAACGCACAGCCCAAACCGCTGGGTCTAGAAATTCCAAATTTGGCACGTAGGTTCCTTATGAGGTCTAGAGGTGCACTAAGAAAGGGTTTTTCGAAATTCCACACCTAAGAGGGTGAATGGGGGGAGGGTGAAATTTCACGCGGACGAAGTCGCGGGCAGAAGCTAGTTTAAAATAAACTCTTTCCCTTCCTCATAGGAGGCGACACTGTTCTGACATTCATATAAACATACAACCTTAATAACTTTGTTTCTTTTAACTTCACATATCTTGTAAATCAAGTATCTACGCTCAATCTAGTGATAAAACGTAATTCATTAATTAATTCTTATATGATACGTTTATTGAAATTCAATATTTTTTTGTTATTGTCGTTGTAGCTGTTTGTGGATATTAGAAAAATCAATGAACACATTCATGTGACACAACATATTATGTGGCGACCAAGTTACTGTTTCATGTCTCAAATTATAGTTTCCTGTCATAATATGTGCTGTTTTTATTAGAAATATGAGAGTTTTGAGTTTAATTTTATATAAGGCGGAGACAACAATACGACAATAAATTAAACTGCGTGTATCTAATTAAGTAATGACGTACCAGTCTGCATATTAAAATTCAATCAAATATATCAAACAGTTTCGTTACACTGCAGACCCACCGTACCCCGTTACTATATCGCTAGTCAAAAATTGGCAAAACCCATATTCGTCACATCCACTACGGTTTAATTTGTTTGAAAAAAAAATCCCTTTTTTTATTTCCGATGTTAGAATTCATGTGATAGTTCCAAAATACTCTTGTGCATGAGTATTGTGTTGCCAGTGTTTTCATTTATTGTCGTATTGTTGTCTCCACATTGTACGTCCACATTCTGGCGTTATAGAACCGAGGGAGTAGTAAATGGACAGTAATTAATTGTGTATGTAATATTTAAGTACGGCAAGCTTAAAAAATGGAACACACGAAGTAGGTAGATCTAAAAATTACATAGGCCCAAAACAGTCAAATAAATAATGGAGGTACCTCCTAATGAACTGTTCTCTAAAAGGATTTAAAGTTTTAAACAAATGGATCTGTACCTGTGGCGCCCAATTTGTGGCCTCTGATTATATTTGAATATAGTAACTTAAAACTTTAATTTTTATTCACCTTAAAAATGTTTTTCACTTGACAATAGTGATACATTTTATAAACTTAATTAATTTTGATGATTTTTCAATTACAATTTAATAATGTTATTCAATCAATATATTTATTATTAATGGAAGAAAGTGAGATAAAGTTGAAACCTTCGAAACACTTGGATCCCACTTGAATATACTTCCCTTTAGTGACTAATTGCGTAAGAATGTAACTTGAACAGTTTATTTTGAAACAGACATGTGTTTAAATGAATTGGTAGGACCTAACTCTGCAGGTAGAAATCCGACCCATTCTGAGTCATTTGTATTTGTGTATAAGCAACATTATTTTTGTTAGTGAGTCATTATAATTGCATTATAATTGCAGTATAATTGCAGCATGGTGTTCGGCAGAACGTTGAACACACGAAAATGGTTGATAGGTGGGGGTCCTCTGCTACCTACCCAGCCCAAAAAAAAATCCTAGGCCCCATAGTTTTATTTTTATTTCTTATATTGTTTTTTTTTTTTAATTCAACAAATTACATATCGTTCGAAAGGCCATACACCAAGGATGTTTCATGAAATCCTAAGTCTTCAACCACTTTTAGTTTTTTTTTAATACAATGCAAAGAAAAGCTCAAAATCACGTTTTATCCCTTTTTGTAATGTTTTATGGCTGTAACTTTTTGTCTAGTTACTATTTGCACCAAACAATAATTTTAGATGAATCTACCAATAGTCGAGAAAAACACAAAAAATGTGTTGCCAGTTTCGTCTATCCTACATAATTATAGTTTAGGCCTTCAAAGTTTTAAAACTCATGAATTTCGGTAATAAAAAAAAAATTAAAAAACTGTGGGCCTGAGTATTTTTTTTGGGCTGGGACGACCCCGTCTATCTGCCATTTTCGTGTGTTCAACGTTCTGCCAAACATCCCGTATTATTCGATCAACTTCTTATTATTGTACTTCATAAATAATCACAATGAAGTTTTCCTGTATTTGAACTGAATAAGTTGCAATAACACAAGTACTGTTAATATTTAAACTAACACAAATTCGCCAT
This sequence comes from Hydraecia micacea, assembly GCA_914767645.1. NCBI lineage: Eukaryota > Metazoa > Arthropoda > Insecta > Lepidoptera > Noctuidae > Hydraecia > Hydraecia micacea. The sequence goes on from OU611774.1 coordinate 816,436, forward strand.
TAAGGGACCTATGCTGAGACCGGACGCTTGTATTTGAACATTGCCAACTGACAAGCGTTTACATAAATTATTTCGCTGAGCCAAAGCTTCTGTTTCGTTAACAGTCGATTGATTAGAACACAAATAAGCAAACAGCTAGAAGTTAATTAATTAATTAATGACAGTTCCTTTTCGCAAGCTTGCATTCAATTGAGTAAACATTTGTGAATCATATTATGTGCTTCTCGGAGACACATACATAAAACGATAATTTTTGAATGAAATATCAAATTAGATGCTTTTGAAAACCTATGAAAAATATTTAGTATTTGAAAATCATGTGACATTTCCTCACTAACCTTGTCGGGAGGTGATGAGGAGAGCTTCACCTCCTCGGTGTTGTCAGACCGTATGCTCATCATGTTGCTTCGAGAGACCGGGGCAGCACTGGAGGCGGCGCTAATGCTGTGCGTGTAAACAATCGCGAGCGGCGCGCGCGCAGCTTTTATGAGGCGCGCGTGACGTCAGGACACGCACCACCGACCCCGCGCCGGCGCAGTGGATGTGGTATTTTAATGATAACTAATAAAAATTAACGCAATGATACTTGGTGACGTCATCAATATTTAGCTAAATGCGTATGCCACTGCTTGGTTCCACAAGACATGTTGTTGAGGCATGGAAACTATAAATTGAACAAAAATAATATATGCTAACGTGGAAGAAAACAAACTCATGTATATTATTGCTTTCAGTTCTCAGACTTTGACGACGCATTGGGAAATACATGGAGTAGCAGGCAGTGAGAGGTCAGGAGAGCAATATCAAAATGTATACTTGGATAGTTAGAATTAGATCAAGTTCGATGTCCCAAAGGAGAAAGAGAAAAGAATTATCCACCCAATACTACCTAATGCCTTACGTAATAAAAGTCTTTTAAGCATTCATTCACTGACAGACAACACACAACCTAAACCGCTGGGTTGGAAGGAAGAAGTTTTGCACAAGAGTTCCTTAAATAGCAGAAACGAACAATAAGGAAGGATGTTTGAAAATTTCTCACCTCAATAGGGAATGAAAGTTTTCAAGAAAGTTCGTAATTTTCCATGGAAATGGAAATCCCATCGGCAACACGGCTTGTGTAGCTATGATTTGCTTCACGAAGGGAAATATCAACGTTTGATATGAAACCAAAGGCGCGAGGCGTGTTCATGAGTAGCATACAACATCCAACCACCAGAGCGCAGTCTGCTTCAGCTCAACGTGTTACATAAAAAGTTCGTCTATGCAATATGGTCGCGGTGTTGCGTTTGGGACTTTTTTATTATTTGCAACCTTAACAACTTATTGCTCTACACCCGTCACGTGAAGGTCGGCCTTGTCGCACACGAGCTCGGAGCACTTCGCCGTACTTCGCACTACGTCGCCATTGCTCGCGATATTATTTATTGGATCAACTACCCGGTTAGGTTAATGTCAAACATGTTGTTTTTGTTTTTGCCGGCAGTTAACAGTAATACTATGTTGCCGTACCAGTTATTCGAGCAAAAACATTATTGTTTGAGGAAAAAACGGCGACACGACAACAATCTTGAGGTACCTAGGTGTTTTAAATTAAGTGTAGGGATATCCTGGCTATGTTCTTTTAATTTTGTGTGACTGTGCAGATGGAAAGACGCATAATCGTGTTAGGAGGAAGTGGCAGTGCCTGCCTCGTGGAGAACGTGTGCTCTGAACGATTGATCTTGGTGAAGCAACAGTCAGCGTTAACGTGGGATGTTCATTGATAAAGTGCAATGATATCGAAATAATTTGCGCCTCCTGAGGTCAGAGGCGCTCGTTCCAGATAAGTTATCTTTATATCTCTTAAACATACATAAGCATAAGTGAATTAAACGTTTTATTTATTTTATTTTCAATAACAAATGCCGCATCATTATTAAGTAGAGTAACCCTCCCTACGAGAGCTGTAGACACATTTTTAAAAAAGCTAAAGGTTGTACTAAACTCTATCTTCTACTTACATTTTTAGAATAGCCATATTTGTCAAGAAAAACTCTCACTTCTTCTCCACAGTAGCCGAAAACAATATGTTTGCAAAAAGGGACCCCACCAAGTTAAAAAAAACAATTTTGTAATAGCACTCTCCGCTACAGAAACAGCTACCTTATGTCCATTAAAATAATATTATAACCATATTCCAAAAGTGATAATAGAGCTACTAAACAATTTTTACAAAAAATTTTTCAAAATCTAAAAATTTGGCTTCTCCAAATTAATGTTTACACTTTAAAATATTTTTTTGATTCTAAGGGTTAATAAGTTTTTTTTTAAATAATAATGTTGATTTATTTAGTTGTATAATAGAAATGTTGTGTTTTTATTTGATATTGTATATTATAGTATAAAATGTCCATAGTACTTATAAGTGTATTGTATTGTTTATTAATTTAAGTAGTAAGTATACAAGTTATGGTTTATACCTACACGTGTACATTAGGTTCACATTGTAAATATTCGTATGCCGCTATTAGCAGCGGATGTGTTGAACTTATCTATTTATACCAACCAACTTTGTACCTTTTTTTTTTTTTTTTTTTGTTGCGCGGTGGAAATCCTCATGGACTTCCTCCGTCGTGGGGGGGACAGAGGGGCATGCCGGACTCTTACCGGCTAAAACCACCGCGGTGTTCCACCTCTACCTATGGCCGGGGGTGCGGGATTCGCATAAGCATTCACCGCTCCCCCGACAGGCCTCGACCCGCTGTTCCTCAGCGGGTCCCACCTCCCCGTGCGTCCTATAATGGCCGCACCCACTCTCGAGTGGCGCGCGTGGAACACTGCAACGCCAACTCGGGCCTGTCTGGTCGGACGACGGACGCCCCTAGTCCGCCGCCCGCAGGCCACCTCTCATGGAGGTCGCAGATCGTTTTGCGCCCTTCTCGGGCGCGCGGTGCGTCTCCTGCGGGAGGGGAGAGAGGATGCGGCTTCTCTCTCCCGCTCAGCTGCCTCCTTTGCAGACATGACATCCTCGCAAAAGGAGGCAACTCCGTCCCATGCGCTCCCGTTCTCGACCATCGATTGAACGACGGCCGGGAGCGAGAGATCGCTCCCGCCTATTGCCGCTATGAGGTCACGGCGCAGCCCTGCCCAAGCTGGGCACTCCTCCAACGTGTGCTGCGCCGTATCCTCAGGGCAAGCCGCACAGTGGTGACACACCGGCGTCTGCTCCCGACCTATACGACACAGGTACTTCCCGAAGCAGCCGTGGCCAGAGAGTACCTGCGTCAGCCGGAAGCTGAGGGCGCCATGCCGCCTCTCGATCCACGCCTCCATGTTGGGTCTTACTGCCGCTATAACGGCGTGCCCAACCAACCAACTTTGTACCTGCCATATCCGATGAATATATGTCTTTGTCTTTTAACTGGTTAAGGATCTTCGACGGAAAAATGGAATGACTCGCTACTTTATTTCTGTTTCTATTTATAACGTAAATTCCCAATATATAAGGATAAGGATGATAATTTATTATGTTTTGGAGAGGTCATGACCCTCATCTAGAAGTTTAACTTGACTAAATCCAAGTGATAAGGGGCTAGCAAGTAGCAAGATAACAAAGTGGCTGATACAACGATGATGTATGACTGAAACGGTTCACCGAAACACCTTCCGGGTGGAGGTAGCCCCCCTGTTCTGAAACACCTTCCGGGTGGAGGTAGCCCCCCTGTTCTGAAACACCTTCCGGGTGGAGGTAGCCCCCCTGTTCTGAAACACCTTCCGGGTGGAGGTAGCCCCCCTGTTCTGAAAACCACGAATTTATCTATAGGGGAATTGTAGGTATCTCATAAAACGTTTAAGGAATTGTTACGGTCGCTAATCAATTATGTTGATTAACTTTGACATACAACCTAATACTCGTATTTTTACTTCGAGGCTTTCCTCTTAAATTATAATAGTATTTTTTTATAGATATTGAGCAGCTTTTCAGAAACTGTGTGTAAGCAAATTATTTTCGAGTCACTGCAAAAATGCTTTTATAATAGTCGAATTACAGCGTTTCATGAACACTCATTTTTAAGGTTCTGTTCCGTACCCAAAGGGTGCCAACTACGGGACCCTATTACTACGGCTCCGCTGTCCGTCCGTCCGTCAAGGGTGCCACTACGGGACCCTATTATTAAGGCTCCACTGTCCGTCCGTCCGTCAAGGGTGCCACTACGGGACCCCATTACTAAAGCTCCGCTGTCCGTCCGTCTATCAAGGGTGGCAACTAAGGGACCCTATTACTAAGGCTCCGCTGTCCGTCCGTTCCTCAGGGGTGGCAACTACGGGACCCTATTACTAAGGCTCCGCTGTCCGTCCGTCTGTCAATGGTGGCAACTACGGGACCCTATTACTAAGGCTCCGCTGTCCGTCCGTCCGTCAAGGGTGCCAACTACGGGTCCCTATTACTAAGAGCGGTTTCGCACTACATCCGATCCGAATCCGGGAAATGCCGGTCCGAAGTGACCATTGTCCTATTTGTATGAGGGGTTGCGTACTAGATCCGAACAAATAGGAATGGACTATTTCTCGGATTCGAATCGGACGTAGTGCGAAACCGCCCTAAGGCTCCGCTGTCCGTCCGTCCGTCACAGGGCTGTATCTTTAGAAGCGTAATAAGTAGACACTTGAAATTTTCACACAGTATGTACCTACTGCTATGGCCGGTATAAGAACTAATAAAAATGAAAGTGGTTCCCATACAAGACGTGTTTATTTCGGCGTTCTTTGCTCGATCTTAATAATGGCAATATATACAAACGTCTTGTAGTAATTATTGTACGGTGGCTTGAACCCTCCGTGTGTGAGTTCGACTCGCACATGTTTGATATGTTCTCCATGCTGCTGCAATAGATTGATCAACCACTGCAATTACAATTACCTACCAGCACTCGATGGTCTTTACTGACACACATCAAGCGATATTTAAATAATTAAACTCAGTCAGAAACAGTTCTTACCTCTTATATTACTTTCAGTCTGAACACAGGAGCAGACCTCTCTCAGCACAGGTTTGATTGTTATTAACGAAAGTCAATTCTACAAACGAGTTTTATATAAAATGCCTTCGTTGTTGCGCACGCACAGGTATGCAGACTATTGCGAAAGGAAGTGCACTGTATTTCCGTTTCCGCAAGGCTACAGAAATGCTTCGACATTGTTAACCAAATAAAATAAAATATCGCTTCTTATTGCCTTAAAAGTGTTTATAGTGTTCAAGATATTTTTGTGGAACAACAAGGTACCCCCGCTAAACCTGTTTCACACAACCACTAACTTACTTTAAATTAACGACGAATAATAAAATAATGTATTGATTCGAATCAATAAACCTGTAGATCGTCCAAGGAGTCTGGCTGACTGAAAGTTTTGCACCGGTCTTGGCACAGTTATCTATATTTACACATATATTTATGGCGATTGACATATGATTGTCATTATTTTGAAAGCCCACAACACATTATTTTGCTAATGAATAATTATTGTAAATTAAGTAATTGTAACGCAGTCTGTGTCGATTGAATCCTCACGATGGTGATCTTGAAGCAGGTACAGATACGGCTTAAGTCGATTAAGAACATTCAGAAGATCACCAAAACCATGAAGATGGTATCAGCTAGCAAGTAGGTTCCCTTGGAATAAACGAGACAACCTTGACTTGACTTGCAAATAAGTAGTATCTAATGCCAAGTTGTGGAGTAACGCTTTCTAAATTGCAATCACTAATGGAACTACCAAGCGAAGCAAACCTCGAGGACGCTAGCAACAAGAAACAGAAATCAACATCGGTGACGATGCGGCGACAGCAGTTCTGTTGATATGATAGCTCGGCGTTGTTGTGTGGTTCGCTGTTGTTGTTGTAAAAACAAAGTTAGACGCTCTTAGCACAGCGGCGGCGACCTCTCGCGTCCGGCCCTGGTTCAAGCCATGGTCCGAGGCGAGAGGGAGTGGGAGGCAGTCACCTCCTTCTGCGAAGCAGTCATGCTAGCGAAGGAGGTGGCGGGATGGCTGAGGGAGAGAGCCTCACGTCCCATCCGCCGCGGGAGACGCTCCGGGCGTCGGGAGCCGCGTGACGACTCCCGGCCACCGTAGGCGCTGGCCTGCGGACGGAGAGTAATGGGTAGCTCACAGTCCGATCAGGACCAGGCCCGTACCGGACGGCGCGTATGTGTTCCACGCGCGCCTCAAAGAGATGTTGCATACAGGAAGGGGCCCGCTAGGGCCGAAGCCTGCCGGGGTAGCGGGATCGTCCGAAAGGGTTACCGCTGCCCCGGAACATAAAGGGCTAAGGAAGGAACATGTGTGGGTTTTAGTCAGTAAGAGTCTGACACTCCCTTCCGCTCCACCCAGAGCGGGAGGAGTCATTAGATGATTTCCCAACCAAAATAAAAAAAGACTCTTAGCAGTAGACACAGCCCGCTAATAAACATAAATGCTTGTAGTATTGAATAACCCAGGTTCACGAAAGCGGAGCGCGAGTTGCAAGCGGCTCGGCCATTCGGGTACGGTCCGCGCAAGTTCTACGAGATGTCGCAGCTCGTGAAAGGAGCGGTGGACGTTAAGAAGGGCGATGAGAAGGGGAAGGTGGAACCCGCAGCAGTCGACGCTCCACCGCCTGAGAAGAAGGCGGATCAGGAGAAGAAACTCAAGAGGATCTACATCGCCATGACTTCTGATAGAGGTACGAACAGTTGTTACACAGGAAAAGTGATCACAAATGCAATGACCAGTATTGTTGCTAATTTCAAGATAAATTGTCGAATATGATGGAAAGATTAGGACTGGATTCCAAAAGATCAACGCCACGTAGTTAGGAGACTTTTGGGTACTTATAGTTTCAAGTTCGGCATTGCAAAAAGATTAAATCAAATCAATCAATTCAAAATATTTTTATTTCACATAAACCAACATGGGCACTTATGAAACGTCAGAAGCTAGGTGCACGGTTCCAATTGGTCGTTTCCTATGGAGAAGAACCTGCAAGAAACTCCATGGTTACTCTTTTAAAAATAATTGGCTTTTACAATGTTTTCAAGTTACAGTAGGTATGGGAGGACAGCGTAGGCCTGTCAACAAGTACCAGGTACTTGATAAAATAAAAAATGGTCTACAGATCAAAAGTCTACAAGGCTTACAAAGTCCTCACATTTACAAAATAAGAATGTATCAAAAGGATAAACAAAATATAAAAATCTACTAAAACCAAGAAAATTATTTTTTCTTTTTCGGAAGATGCGAACTTATTGCGTCAGTGGTGACGCTATCTGTTGTTGTGCTCGAACTTATTGCGTCAATGGTGACGCTATCTGTTGTTGTGCTCGAACTTATTGCGTCAGTGGTGACGCTATCTGTTGTTGTGCTCGAACTTATTGCGTCAGTGGTGACGCTATCTGTTGTTGTGCTCGAACTTATTGCGTCAGTGGTGACGCTATCTGTTGTTGTGCTCGAACTTATTGCGTCAGTGGTGACGCTATCTGTTGTTGTGCTCGAACTTATTGCGTCAGTGGTGACGCTATCTGTTGTTGTGCTCGAACTTATTGCGTCAGTGGTGACGCTATTTGTTGTTGTGCTCGAACTTATTGCGTCAGTGGTGACGCTATTTGTTGTTGTGCTCGAACTTATTGCGTCAGTGGTGACGCTATCTGTTGTTGTGCTCGAACTTATTGCGTCAGTGGTGACGCTATTTGTTGTTGTGCTCGAACTTATTGCGTCAGTGGTGACGCTATCTGTTGTTGTGCTCGAACTTATTGCGTCAGTGGTGACGCTATTTGTTGTTGTGCTCGTAGTTATTGCGTCAGTGGTGAGGCTATCTGTTCTTGTGTTCGAAGGTCGCGTCGCATTACGTTGCTGTGTTGCTTCCGAAAAAGCTGCATCTGGATCGACCTACATTATTAACCTAAAAAGTCGGTCAAGAGTCTTGATTAAGATAACCTTTTTTAATTTTAGATCATGGCTCCGCTGCTTTTTATTTGCTTTGTTTCAAACATGCAACTTGAATCGTACCTCGAAATAGCTGTTCATTGTATTTATAACATACTTTATCGCAAAACTAGTAGCTAACTGAATTGCAATGTGATGTGCAAACGGCTATTGACCATCCCCTCCCAGATTGTTCAATGATAACACAATGTAACAACGTCATTTTCTTATAAATGTCAATACCACCCAAATTGGAGCAAAAGAATAAACAAGTGGAGTGATAAGGGGAGACGTGAGACGGCGGCGTGCGCCCGCGCGACTCCGAGATACGCACGATTCGGCTCTGGCGGGGTTATCGCCAGATCACGGCGCATCGACCGACGACCATGCTTAATACCTTCGCAACATTATATGCGTACTTACGGCAGTGCTACAAGGATCTCTTGGCGCTTCAGGACGTTGATAGGGGGCGTTGTTGGTAAACAGTTGTTTTGTGAGTTGTATTGGAAAAACATGATGGCGGCGTTAGTTCCGATTTTGGCCGCGCGCCTAACGATGCTTGTACGGCTATAGTTCTATACCTACGATTTTGGCCACGCGCCCAACGATGCTTGTACGGCTATAGTTCTGTACCTACGATTTTGGCCACGCGCCCAACGATGCTTGTACGGCTATAGTTCCATATCTAAACTTTTGTCAAACAATTTATTTTTAGAAAATCATGAATTGTTTTCCGGAAGGAAATGAAGCAACAGTTGCTTCATTCCCTTCCGGTGACTCCCCACCCTCCGGTTCCCTATCCATTTGCATAAAATTTTAAGACCTAATATAACTTGGCATACTTTTGTTTCTCCTAATTATATTTTGGCATAAGTAACCCGTGAGCATAACATTATTTAAGCATAACAGCTTACGCATAATTTTTTTAAGCATAATTTCTCTAATCGTAATAATGATTAAGCATAACATTCTAAAGCATAAATTTTGCATGCTCGTTATATTTCCAACGACGTCAGGTCGTCGGAGCCCCGCTGCTCGGGGCTCCTATTTCTGTCTGCAGGGTTTAAAGGAACCTAACCAAACCGAACCTCGGGGTGCCACTAACGTCGTTCAGTATTATGCGAATTAAATTTATGCCAAAACAAATTAGCCTTCAAGATAATTATGCCAAAATAAATTGTATGCCAATAAAAAATATGGCAAAGTATTATTATGGCAAAACAAATGATACCAAAATAGTTATGCCAAAGTATATTAGGAAAAAGAAAATTATGCGAAAAGAAAGGATCCCCCACCCTCCTCATACATGGCGCCAGAGCTTTGCCCTGCTTGACTCCCTGAGAGACGAACGCCAACGCACAATAATTGGCGAATCGATCCAGATTCTTAAGATTTAATGTAGGTATAAAATTTTCCACTCTCAGTGATGTTATATGTATATACCCATTAGGCATGTCTGCGACGCTGGTAGGCTAGAAACCGGAGCGTATTTAAATGCTAGTACTTAATTAAAATGGCGCGTTGATTACTTATTTATAATAAGAGATTGGGCCAAGTCATCCGGGTGGTCTGTTGCAATAAAGTTCAAGTTTACATCAATGGTCTGTCATCATGCCGTCGAAATGAGGAGTGTTAGAACGCAATAGCCGGCCAGTTGTCACACGCTACCAAGACAAATAAGTTTTGTATTGATGTTTTGCGCAGTTGCTATATCAATTTCATTTCGTTTGCGTTAAAATTTAACGAGTTATCGCAAGCGCAGGTGCCGAAGCTGTACTCTGTACACTGCACTGTCTCGTGTGTTCGTCTAACAAGTACGAAGCACACGAAAATGCGTTGAATGTACCTATGAACATTCAAATAATGGCCAGTCATTATGGGGGAGTGACTGAGCACTAACTGCCTATCTGTAACTCCTGCTCGCGTCATCTTTGGCCTCTGCGAGTGATAGCCGCTGAGCGCCGCGCGCCGCCGCCGCTCGGCGGTGCATGGCCGCCACTCATGCGCATTACACGTGCTAAAAACTTTTTCAGAGGTTAAATCGATTTCAAAAGTTTTTTTTTTAATGGGGTGCCTCAGGAGTGGTCCCATATAAATTTTATTAACTTTGCTTGGGTAGTTTTTGAGTTAGCTTTAATAATACCGACTTAAAAAAAAAGGAGGAGGTTATCAATTCGTCGCGTATATATTATACAGGGCGTTCCTGGAAGTATGGATCAAATCGAATAGTCATTTCCAAACATTTTAACCCTGAGAATGTCGGTGAATTTTTTTACGGTTCAAAAGTTATGACCAAATTTAGTTATTTTTTTCAATCACTTCGCATAGTGCTCAAAGAAAAAAAAACTTTTTTACTTAAAAACAACCGACTTAAAAATAAACTACAAAGTGATAAATAACTTTAATTTCGGAAGTCGGTGTCGTTGGTTCCGCATTTTCGTTTTTTGACACCGACCGGACTTGTGGTACCCCGACTCGGACAGGTTAGTTACGAAGGGGATGACGGGGGCTCCAGTGAGCGAGCAAAGCGAGCTAACGATCCTCCGTCATCTTCTTCGCATTAGGTTCCTTTAAACCTGTAGACAGAAATAAAACGACGGAGCCGCGCTTCGCGGGGCTCCGTCGACTACCTTACTATTTATTAATTATTAAAGGCAGTTAGCTAACTTTTTAAACAACCTCATTGTGTATAAGAATGCCGTGCATAATATGAAGTCACTATTAATGGAGAATAACAAGATTGTTTTTCTGCTTGACTAGAATTTACCCGCATTTTTTTTTGTGAACGCGGTGTCGTATTTTTATATGAGCCCACCTGTGCATTTTTTCAAAGGTATGAATTGAAACATTTAGAAACTGTCACTCGATAGAATGTTTTTCTTGGTAATAAGATTTATATTAACTAAAATATGAGGTTAAAGAATATTTGATTTGTTATTCTATGATAATTATGAATATCGAAACATTAAATTTTATTTGTAACAAAACTCTATGATTTAATTTTTTTCAAAGTAAGTAAGTATTCTGCGTATTGATTATTCTATGGAATGATAATATGAGAAAAAAAATTGTGAAACGAAATTCTATAAAACTGTTGTCTATAAAACAACGTATCAGCCCTCTAAAATATAGGTGGTCTTAAAAATATTTGGTCATGCAGATGTGCTTCAAGAGGTTTCGCGTATTTGTGGTATAACTAGCCATCGTTTCTGAGAACAAATAACTATTTAGTATACTAGTCCACTATCCCAAAGAAACTTGTATATTTATTCCTATCCTATTCTGAATCAGAGGAGCTTGCATAACCTGTGTAGCACCCCAGGTCTATGCGGCGGCGTGCACAGCGGCGTGGCGCGGCGCATCAGGTTGGAGTTAAACGAACGCGGAGCCGTGGGCTCCAGCCACAAGCTGGTGTGCATCGGGGACAAGGCCCGGCTCATCCTGCGTCGCACCTTCGCGCCCAACATGCTCGTGAGCGTCAAAGATGTGCGTACATACGGCGCCTATTCACCGCCACTTATTAGGTACTCGTACTCGTAATTAGTAAGTGGTGCTACACACATGTTGGATTCTTCACATTCGATTCAGCAGTGTTTGTTACACAACAAAACCGACCCGAAGCCATTACCTTCTACACATAAGTATTCAGCTTTTTTCGGCTCGTGCCGATCGACATATACTCTCGCTGAATAATGTTCCGGTCGGCTCGATACAAATTGAGCTAAGCTGAGCGGCTTTTTCCTGAACGTATATATATTTAATTTTATCACCAGGCTATGCCAAATCATGCCCGAACTTGTGTTCAGCACCTTTACACTAGCTTTACATTAAGCAGCAAGTCCGCCTCACACACAATGGTATCTTTGCGGTTCTTGATAGCGCTGCGTTGCTTGCGTTCGGAAATATTGTGACACATTCAACGACCTGACTGAGCTATCAACGCATAGCCTATACCGCTGGTCCTAGGGACATGAATTTTGGAGAGTGTGTTCTTTGTGAAGAGTAGGTATTCAATAAGAAGGGGTTTTTGGAAATTCAACCTTTAAAGGGGTGAAAAGGGGGGATTTCGTTTGTATGAAAAATCTTATTTATTTGGTTAATAAACATGAAACTTGTCAATATTTGGCTCAGTAAATAATAAAGATTGTCACTGTTACTTTAAAAAAACCCCTTACAGAGGATTTAGGGGGTGACAAAGTTGATAGGTTAGAAAAATATGTAACCCGCTGTCGGATTAACTCGAAACTCGGTACTACTAAAATAAAAAAGTATGTGTTTTAGGGTTTTTCAAAAATTGACTCCTACCAAGGTGGAAAAGGGTAAGTAATAAAGTTTAAGGGGTGGATATTACTGCTTGCTTCCATTAACTCGAAAATGGTTATGGGTCTTGTTTTTTTTTTGGATGGGAATCATCTAATGACTCCTCCCGCTCTGGGTGGAGCGGAAGGGAGTGTCAGACTCTTATTGCTTAATACTTATTTATCTAAATAAATGATAAAGATCATACATACATTTTTGAAAGTTTTAGAGGAAAGTACTAATTTCACGCGGACGAAGTCGCGGGCAGAAGCTAGTACAGTATAATATTCTCATTATTCATGCTCTTTTCCCAACTACACGTTAGATGGCGCACGCGCAGTGTGACGCCGGTGGTACAATATTATACTCCTGATCAACAGTCACGGACGGAAATCGAATAATTTAGTTTTTAGCCCCATTTACATCGGGATCCATTTTGTTTAGAAACGATTAGTAGGGTATCAGACGTATTTACGGTATATAGGTATATCTTGGCGTCGGCTGCTCTCTAATGATTAAAAATATCGATAGTCATTACCTATAGGTACCTAAGTTCAAAATGTCAACATTTACTTAATACACTTTAGTTCATTATATTTACGTTAAAAATACCTACTAGTTAAAATATCGAACAAATTTTGATGTAGGTACCTTTGAAAAAATGTAGGTAGAATGGAAATTATATTATTGATTTATAGCTACAAAAGTTAGTGACAGAAACAAATCGCTGCAAAACCGACTCCACGTGGTCTTTGTCTGCTAGCCTAGGGGTAGCCCAAGAGTGTAATTTAAGCCCGCGTAGGCGCGGAGGGGTGATGCGGCCCGCGAGCTGATGAGGAGGTGGCGTTAAAGCCTGCCGCCGCGGGTGAGGCTGGCCGGAGACTGCTCGTAGTGTTTTTTTTTTCTTTTGGCTTCGCACGGTTTGTATTCAGCCAATGTCACGTTTTGTTCTTTATTACATTATTCGAATTAATTATAACGGGATATAGGGATAAACAAAACCGGTCGAAGTGGAGGCGCTTGGGGAGGCCTATGTCGAGCAGTGGACGTCTTTCGGCTGAAACAATGAGTATTTATAACGGATAGAATAATGAGCTAAATACAATGACGAAACATTATAACTTAATATTATTTAAAGTAATGAATGAGACTATACATTTATATACAGAAAAGCTATTTGTACCAAGTAAAGAAAGTATTGAGTTGGGAAATGATCGTAGTGTTGTCGTATGTCAAATTGTAGTTTAGTTAGTATGAAATTGGAAAGTAGGTAGTAGTAGTACTACTATTGGCATAGAGAAATAATTATACCTACTCTTACATTAGTTCAGCGAGAATCTGCAATAATAGAACGCCAGTCAGGGTCTTTTCCGTTTGGTACGACGGACAATTTAAGGTAAATAAATTTTAGTTAATTTTGGGACCAAAGACTATTAAACAAAGGGAAATATGGCCCGCGGTTTCTTTTTTGCATGAAGTCTTTTTGATGAGATTAAAAAAAATACGCACATCTCCGACTAGTAAATAGTTATCTGTGGCGTTACGGCACTAGTGCGGTAACATAAAGTAAAAAGCACGCATGTTTAATACACTGCATTATGGACCTAAAAGCGGTTCATTAAGAGCCACTTTACGAGCAAGTGTGTTGAAAAGCTTAATATCGTGAAACTAGATTGAATATGATGCTGCAGATTGGGCGGCTGGCGCCGGCATTCGTGGACGCGTCGCTAATGGCGGCCGTCATCACCGAGGCGGGGTACCAGTACGACATCGGCGAGATCTACTTCAACAAGTACCACTCGCCCGTCAAGTACGAGCTCTCGGTCATGCCCATCTTCAACAAGAAGAAGATCGAGGTGAGCGCACTCAGCTGACAATCCGTTAAGCTTGCCGGCACTATGCACCTGTGGAATGATCTCAGGGCTTGCTATGAACATTGAATTTTTTCTTCAATGAAAAGTCAGCTGCTCCATACATTTTGTGGAGTTGTGTGAATATTAACACGTTCACTGCGGGAAGCTCCTCAGCAAAATTTCAATATATGCGTTACCAGATTGTATCGACCTAGTTTGTACCTTTGCCACGGTGCGTACCAGCGCTCTAAGGCCCGGTAATTTTACAAAATTTAAAAGTTCGATATTTCACTGAAATCACCACTGATTTCTCGTCAAATTTGAGAAAAAAATTAAATGAATATAATCTACATTAGTTGCTTGTCTAAACCCTTTTTTTATCGTGTGGAAATCCTCATGGATGTCCACCACCCTGCGGTGGGTGGAGAGGACGAGAGCAAAAATGATGAAACTTAACGAAAACTGTACTTTTATGATCATACAGACTTAATGTTTCAATTATTTCAAGCTTCCTAATAATTAGATAAGAATTCATTGTCCTTTACATTTGCAGTTGGAGAATCGACCGAGACCTATGTATGTATGTATGGGAGAACATGTTGTTCAACTACAATTTTAAGTTGGTTTTTGGAAATCATCCCAACTATGGAACCCTTCATTGTGCGTGATCCGACACGCACTTAGCTGATTTTTTTTTTCAACACAATTAACAAAAAAATTGCACAAATGTTTACCAACAGCACCCCCTGTCAACGTCAATCGAGCGCCCAAAGATTGTTGTAGTAGTGTAATGTTGTACACAACTATGATCCGCAGAGCGCACCAAACATGACTGCATTCGATGAGGTGGACGAAGGCATGCTGGAGAGCTACGCGGAGTGGACGCTGGCGGCGCTGCTGTACTACGCGCTGAAGGAGTGCGCGGCATCAGAGCAATCAGCGCGCATGGCGGCCATGGACAACGCCACCAAGAACGCCGCCGAGATGATCCGCAAGCTGACGCTGCTGTTCAACAGGACGCGGCAGGCCGTTATCACAAGGGAACTCATTGAAATCATATCCGGAGCCGCGGCGCTCAAGTGAACCATTGTTTTATATTATGTTTATGTACGATTAAATAAAAACTTTTAATATAATTTTTTTTCGATGTGTAATTACATCATGCTAACTGTTATGTTTGTTTGTGCCATCATTCTCTTACCCTTATCTCAATGTATTTGTGATCGGCGCAGCATGTCTTTTTCTTCCATACTTCTCTTTATTAGTCGGCATCTCAGTTAATTAGTCAACACGTCTCGTTTTTTAGTCCTGTCCTGTCTGGCCATATGCACTAAGGAAACAATAGATGGACTGTGTGCAAGATGATAAATCGTCTTCCACACACTCCAACCGTCGTTTCCTTGGTCTTCTTCCCCAATCATACTCAAAATTACTCTTCTCACGACATTTTCCTCATTTCTTCGCATTACATTGGTACTATGAAAACCAATTTCCTCGCAACTTTTCAGTCACCGGTGCCATTCATTTCTTATTCTGTCCAATGTCCATACACATCCCTCTTAGCATTCCTATTGTTATATGAATTTATGTGGAATTTGGCTTTTAATCGATACGATTAAAGGGACTTTAGCTTAATAATGGCACTTTAAAATGACTAATACCAGTTTCAGAAATTTAGTTTGCGCTCAGTTTTCCAAAGTCAACGCTTAGGCATATATGCTGGAACACCTCAAAGTTACATACCACAATAACAAAGAGCGCTACAACTTTCTGCTACATAATAATATGTATTAGAAGTTCTCAGTAAAAAAACGAAATACGAGCAAAAGGAAATCTTTAATTTATCACAAAACATTACAAGATAAAGTTACCCACACGCATATCACACTTAGAACATCAATATACAGTGCTTGAGTAGGGTTTTTCACAGCATTTGTTAAAACTATGTAGAACAATAATCTCCAGGGGTAGAGAGCACTTCGTGTCGAGAAACAACCAGCAACTAAAATATTAGATTGAGTAGACTCCAGGACGAAACATCTTTGTATATGAGCATTATCTTACATCTAGTAGAGTAACGGGTCAGATCTGCTGTAACCCGTAGTCATGGGAAACAAATGTTGCCAACATTGTTCTCAGCAGTATTTGACGTTGCGTGAAACTGTGTGTAGCAACTGCTTCTCAACTTTTGTTTCTCATGAATACGAAGCTCATCAGTAACAACGGAATACAACAACAATATAAATACGGTCCTATATCTAAGCGCGAGGGTCAGTGCTCCTCCAGGAACTTGTCGTAGGCGGCCTGGTCCATCAGCTGCCCCAGCTCCTCGGGCTTCGCCAGCTTCACCCGGAACAGCCAGCCCTGCTCGTAACACGACTTGTTGATCAATGCTGGCTTAGATTCTACCTCTTTGTTCGTCTCTGTCACCTGGAATTTGTAATAGGACAACATTAATATTATGATAAATTCTGCATGAAATGTAGCACAGATCTAGTGGACATATAAAAGAATGGGGCACCATGACCCAAAGTCCCAAACTATAGAAATCACAATCGCTGAGCGTAATCTTTGAATTCATCAGTAACGGTTAAATGAAGTCAATAACGTGTATCTACTGAAGTAGGCTAGTGTCCCTCACCTTATTCAAGCAAATCTATCATCGAGTCTCAAGATAGCTGTTGTGGTTTATTGGGCATAAATGATGTTAAATAATTCTCTGCTGCAATTGTACGCTGAATGCAGTATAGACTCGTACTTATACAAATCGTCACCGTCGACAATCCCAACTAACAAATTAATGTTTTATAATAGTTAAGTTAACGTTTTACATTTTCAATTAGTTTTTTAAGATTGGTCGCATAAACGTAAATATAAACGTTCATAAAACGCGAAAAGGGCCCAAATTAAAAGACAATATACTTAATCGTTTAGTAGTTATGTAGAAGTCAGCCAATGACCGTCGAATGTTATATACAAGTTAAGTAAAAGTACAAAAACCGACTTTTCGGTCCAATACTGGTTGTTATGAGACCCTAAAGTGACCGTTTATGTCACATAGCAGTTATAATGAGGTTTTCAAATGACTGCAACGTTGTACTAGTGTCCAACAATACGACTCAACGACAACCGTTTTGATTCATCGTGTTATATTGTGCTCGCCGGTGTGTGTATAAAAAAATATTTGAAAAAGGTAAGCGAAGTTAATTTCCATGATTACAAAATATCTTTAATGTTCATTATTTAAGCGAGTTTGATATAATAATAGGGGTTAATCTTTCAGGGAACTTTAGTTTTATGACAATGTATATATGTGTTGTTGTGAAGTTTTTAACGCCCTCCCATAATTCTTTGTATTTCAATAGTTTTAGTTAATTATCCAAAATATTTTTTCATAGTAAAGCTCCAACCATCTTGTTTACGTTACATAGCGACCTCTATATTACACTAATATAACAAAACCGTCGCGTACTTTTGCTTGAGACCATGACGCCGCGGCCATGTTTAGCCGACTTTAGGGTTCCCTGATCATTACTTGCATAGGATCTAATAAACATTGCTCATCTTGAACAGAAATCTAACGCGGCCCGTTATAATACATTCATCTTGTTTTCGTGTCGATGGCTATCTAATGAAATAGTACGTTTAACCCAGATTAATTTATATAAATGAAAAATTTAATTTATTTTCAGGTCTTACATAGGATATCAATGAAATATGGTAGTGTTCTTGGACATCGATAAATTTTTGACTCGAAATGATTTAAAACGTCTTAAAAGACGACAATGGCCTTGGAGAAGAACTCATTTTACCTTGTCAAGCAAATGCTATAATTGCCATAGTTCCACTGCTACTGATACCCTTAAACCGGTTTATTTTGTTATAGTCTTTTTGTTTCATTTTGTTATAGTCTTAATTCGAAGACATGTGACATCTGCCAACCCGCACCGGGCTCGCGTGGTGGATTACGGCCCACTCCCTCTCGAGAGGAGGCCTGTGTCCCAGCAGTGGGAACATTATAGGCTGATTATGTTATGTATGTTGATAATTTTTTAACCGAATGTATGTATCATATTAGTACCAGGATTTTTATTATATTTTGTTAAGCTAAGTTTTTATTAATAATAAGGTGATATAGAGGCTGTTGTTGGTTGTCAACACCAAAATTAGTCTACAATTTTACTGTACTGTGATTTTTCTGGTGAATAAAAACAAATTACTACTTCAGATCTTTAATTCATTTAAATTTTTTCATTCACAATTCAATAAAGCAAACATTTTTAAAAACACCACACAATTAGAAATAATCTATAAAATTAAAAATACGGAACCATTTTCTGAAACAATCGTTCGTTCTTGTACGTCATTTTTTGGGGGATCAGAAAACGAAGAGGTTATCGGCTCACATTTCAATGAATGGAACGTTTTCCTAACTTTTCGCTTGAAGGCCCCGCTTCTTTTAATATTTCTCCATTTATTTGGATCCATATTTTTAATTAAATATATCACTGTTGTATTTGACAAAACTAAATGGGAATGGTTTAATTAAAGTGTGGGTTTGACCTTTAAATGATTTAAAAGCCTACTTAAAGTTATGTAACGGTTGAAATTCAATATTTTAGTCGCATACAAGTCTTAGTTAGTCCTTCATTCGACCAAAATTGTTTTGTTATATAAAGGTCATGTACAAACGTTTAAGCGTCGTTTTAATTATATAAAGGTTATATTAAGATTCACACACGACGACGTTTATTTTGCGAAAACCTTTTATGTAACCGAAACGTTTAAATGACCAATACATGGTCCAATAAACGTTATGGCTGGCATCATTATCCGACGTCGTAAGAGTTTGTCCTGAAAACGTCTACTCAACATATGCACTGACACCATTATCCGACGTTGTATTACTTAGTCCTAAAAACGTTTACTCAACATAATGCTCTCACACCATTATATGACGTCATATAAGTTAGTCCTGAAAACGTTTACTCAACATATTCACTGACACCTTTGTACGACGTCGTATAAGTTAGTCCTGAAAACGTTTACTCAACATATTCACTGACACCTTTGTACGACGTCGTATAAGTTAGTCCTGAAAACGTTTACTCAACATATTCACTGACATCTTTGTACGACGTCGTATAAGTTAGTCCTGAAAACGTTTACTCAACTTTATATTAAGACATTACAGTCACGCGACTGAACCGTCGTAAGATAAACGTCTATATATCATAATAGTTAGCTACATACCACTATATAACTGTTACAAAGCATGAGTCTTATAAGACTGGAATTATACGACGTTTTTGCTAGTTGGGGGAGCATCAATAACAAGACGGATCATACGAATGAGCGAATCGCCAAGAAATAAATAAACCAAGATATGAAAATAATCAGTGTAAAACCACTTGATGCGAAAAGCACAATACCCGTAGATAACCTGTGACGATGCCCAAACGCCTGTCGGCTAAAAGATGATGATGATAAAATTATCATTGATAGGTCTCACCGTGCCGGACACCGGGCTGTAGACTTCACTCGCTGCCTTCACGCTCTCGAGTGCCCCGCACTCGTCCCCGGCTGCGATGTCTTTGCCCAGCTCTGGCAGCTGCACGTACACCACCTCACCCAACGCGTCCTGGAGATCAAATCATGGTTTCATGTTCATATGGAGTAGTAGTAGATTATTCATCAAAGGGATAAAGCAGTGTCTTATGTCACGGACTCACGGGCGGTATAATTGAATCTGAAGCACATCGAAGAATTGTAGGTCTAACCACAGGTCTAACGCTCCGAGCGTAGCGATAGTTCAAAGTTAACTCCAGAGCGAAGCAAGGGAGTTAAGATTAAAATCTTGAGTGTAGCGAGGAATTCAAGCTCACACAAGACGAAGACACCTTTGTCCCCGGGGAGAATATCTAGTCTACATTTCACACCTTCTGCGATATAATTTAGGTCACCGGCAAACTAACCAAACTCTGACCAAAGTGATACTGGTTTTGATCTTGAATCTTTGAATAGCTAGCACGAACAAACTATAAGTAGTATATTTATTAATTATACAGGTTGGCAAGCATCGACATGCTAACTGAAGCCATGAATACAGCACATGATTCTAAATCCCTAGCCATATGGCCCCCAGCGCATAAATATTTCTTAGGTTATAAATAAATATAGTGCTGTTTCATAGAAAGTTGTTTTTTTGTGTCATCTACGCGGCCATAATATACATTTACACATACGGACACACACATTACACATTTACATATATGGAAGCTATTTTTAATAACCGACGAATAATTTCGGAGATATAATATGGATATATAGATACGGATATAGGAGGAGGATTTTCAGTCTATCAAAAAGTACTCTGTGAGGAGGATGTAGGAGATGTAGATACGGACAGAATAATAACAGGTGGCTCGCCGATGTCCCTGCCACAGAGTGGCACTGTGGCCGGGAAATAATAACAGGTGGCTCGCCGATGTCCCTGCCACAAAGTGGCACTGTGGCCGGGAAATAATAACAGGTGGCTCGCCGATGTCCCTGCCACAGAGTGGCACTGTGGCCGGGAAATAATAACAGGTGGCTCGCCGATGTCCCTGCCACCAAGTGGCACTGTGGCAGGGAAATAATAACAGGTGGCTCGCCGATGTCCCTGCCACAGAGTGGCACTGTGGCCGGGAAATAATAACAGGTGGCTCGCCGATGTCCCTGCCACAAAGTGGCACTGTGGCAGGGAAATAATAACAGGTGGCTCGCCGATGTCCCTGCCACAGAGTGGCACTGTGGCCGGGAAATAATAACAGGTGGCTCGCCGATGTCCCTGCCACAAAGTGGCACTGTGGCAGGGAAATAATAACAGGTGGCTCGCCGATGTCCCTGCCACAGAGTGGCACTGTGGCAGGGAAATAATAACAGGTGGCTCGCCGATGTCCCTGCCACAGAGTGGCACTGTGGCCGGGAAATAATAACAGGTGGCTCGCCGATGTCCCTGCCACAAAGTGGCACTGTGGCAGGGAAATAATAACAGGTGGCTCGCCGATGTCCCTGCCACAGAGTGGCACTGTGGCCGGGAAATAATAACAGGTGGCTCGCCGATGTCCCTGCCACAAAGTGGCACTGTGGCAGGGAAATAATAACAGGTGGCTCGCCGATGTCCCTGCCACAGAGTGGCACTGTGGCCGGGAAATAATAACAGGTGGCTCGCCGATGTCCCTGCCACAGAGTGGCACTGTGGCCGGGAAATAATAACAGGTGGCTCGCCGATGTCCCTGCCACAGAGTGGCACTGTGGCCGGGAAATAATAACAGGTGGCTCGCCGATGTCCCTGCCACAAAGTGGCACTGTGGCCGGGAAATAATAACAGGTGGCTCGCCGATGTCCCTGCCACAGAGTGGCACTGTGGCCGGGAAATAATAACAGGTGGCTCGCCGATGTCCCTGCCACAGACTGGCACTGTGGCCGGGAAATAATAACAGGTGGCTCGCCGATGTCCCTGCCACAAAGTGGCACTGTGGCAGGGAAATAATAACAGGTGGCTCGCCGATGTCCCTGCCACAGAGTGGCACTGTGGCCGGGAAATAATAACAGGTGGCTCGCCGATGTCCCTGCCACAAAGTGGCACTGTGGCAGGGAAATAATAACAGGTGGCTCACCGATGTCCCTGCCACAGAGTGGCACTGTGGCAGGGACATCGACGCGCCGCCTGTATGGTAATTATGGTGTCAGTACCAATTTTATAAGATCTGTAAACCATTTTTGTTAAGTACCTGGTACTTGTTGATAGGCCTACGCTGTCCTCCCATACCTACTGTAATTTGAAAACATTGTCAAAAAGCCAATTATTTTTAAAATAGTAACCGTTTAGTTTCTTACCTGCTCTTCTCCGACCAATTGGAACCGTGCATCTAACTTCTAACGTTTCATTAGTGCCCATGTGGTTTATGTGAAATAATAGTAGATTGTTTGCCAAGGGAGTAAACAACAATTTTGAAAGCGAGAGTGTAAAGTACGTAACTCAGCTTACAATAGTGTTGCGAGAGTGGTTTTTCAACTTTGGTTACACTGAAAACAAAGGCCAGAAACCGTCTCAATGTGGAACATGACTTAAGATGCGCTATACGCGAAACGAAACCTAACATTTTGCATGCTGTGTCTATCGCATCATATTGTACACTATGCTTGTATATTGCTTGTACTATTGGGTTTAACAGTGTAACAATTGTAGATAGGCCAATAAATAAATAAATAAATAAACATAAAAAAACTTGTGAATGCAAAACAATACCACCTACCACCACTAACTATTTTTACTTAATTCATTGTTTATATACAGGGTTATTGGAAAAACACTAACAGCCTCTTACGTTAAAATTGTAAGATTAATGAGCAATTTGTGATTAATAAAGATATTTGTATTTGCTTGTATTGATAACATTTTAAGGTTGGGGCAAAATCAGTTTTCCTAATAGGTCCAAGAGTAACAATATTGAAAAGGTTAGGAACCTCTGCCCTTAGCGAATAATCTACTATTGATTTGGATTTTTGAATTAATGCAATTGTTTTAAACACTGTAAAAAGCACGATCGTAGTGTACCTACTACAATTCTGGTAAATACATTTCTTTCTTTTGTGTGACCGAACCCCTGATGATGACATGGCAGGTTAATTTCCGCATTCTAAATAGGCTCTGCTTTATTGAGCTGTAGAAAAACACACAGGTGCGACAAAATCATTGTATAATTAACTCGCTGCGCTCGCGCGTTTAATAATTTGTAAAGCCATCCTAGCCATCGAATGTTAAATCATTTATTATTTCTTCATCATTATCACGCACTCTAGGTAACGAGAATGAGAGTATAATTTAACTGACGGTAGATATTGATAAAGAGTACCTAAGCTGCTGAATTGTAACGTAGTGACAGACACCGCGAATCTTGCGCAGCAGCTGATGAGTGGACTGACCTTTGTAGCACAGACCGGTGCGGTGTAGTGGCACATGAGTAGTTAACTCATGTGGTAGTGGTGCGTGTCAGAACCTCCCACGTATTTTTAAGTTTTATGAATTATTCCTTTTTTACCAAATCATAAATGATAAACCCTGGCCTATTAAATAAAAAAATGTTAGTCAATGATAATATGTAGGTATTCAACTATCAATAATTACCATCTGCGTATCCTTTTTCCAAATGTGGTTGCTTACAGTTTAGCCGGTGTAACCTAATGCAGGTGAATAACAGTATATTTCATGGAGCCGTAGGTCCTATTGCTGTTGGTATGCATTAGACCCTATTCGTACCTACTTGCGGGCCGTGGCGTACCTAGTTTAAACAAGTTATTTCATACTGAATGAAAGTCATAACATTAACCTAAGAGATATGAAGGGCAATTCCCGTAATTAAAAACGTTCAAAATCTAGTCACAATCTCATCTCAACGACAGTCAATATCAAAAACTTGTCAAAATGTAGGAGTTATAGAGGTATTTTTGACAGATTGAGACTGAGGTCAGACTGTCATGTGCATTCTTAAAATTATGAGAATTGCCCCTCTGAGCGTCAGCTGCTCCAGTAGTGAGGGAGTCCAAAGTTAAAGCCCTTTGGGCGCATTATGTTCAATTCGCAAAATGTCCAACTTCCAATTCACAATTAGTTCAGTTCATAATTGGTAAGTTCGCAATTGGTCCAGGTCGCAATTAGGGGGCGTCCTTGATTACAAAGTAAAAAAAGTTAAACTTTAGTCCATGGTAAAGTTGTAAAAATATCTTCACAGCACAGGCCACACTGTACGACAGTGTATAACCACTAATCCAATTAAGAAATATACTGCCGGTCATAATATCCCCAATGGCCGCATTGGGTCTTTGTAGTGCCGGTTATTTTGACCAAGATTTGGTCAAGGTCAAGGTTTGTAGAGTTAGGGCCTTGGCTCTACATTCGTTCTGATAACTTTTTAATACCTAGTGAAAGTCTTGGCAACCTACGTTATATGAACTTTTTGTGGTAGGATGTTCATTTGCGCGACTGACATAGATACATTACCCCCACTGCCATGCAGCTGACTATTTTTTTGGGGATGAAGATGAGCCCAAAAATCATCCCACTTTTGGCGCGGTATGAAATTGCTTTGGCATGGTGTAACTTTGAATTTCCCCCTGAGTGCGGCGACTGACTCTCATTCTGATTATTATTGAATAGCAATGAAATTTGTTCGTTATAAAATTGACTGCAAAAATCGAGCAGTAAGTACTTCCCTTACCATAATGCTTGTAAGTAGTATTCGTAAATTATAAGTCATCGACTGTCGTAAATTGCTTTGATTAGGAGTGCGTTCCGAGTTACGCTGTAATCGATTTGAGCGTGATTATCTCCGTTCCGAATTACCCAGTAACTGGGTTTTGGAGGTTAAATAGGCAGTCGCTCCATGTAAAATACTGGTATTCACCTGCATCCAGTTAGACTGGAAGCCGACCCCAGCATAGTTGAGAAAAGGCTAGCCAGATGATGATGATGTTGTATCCCCGTTCCGAATTAGCGTGACGATGACGATGTCCCGTGAATTGTCATAGATGACGTCATGACATGCGCCATCTTGCGATAACGCCGACCATGCCATAAAATAATATTACCGTGAGCGCTGTCAAAAATGACAGTTGCGCTGTTTTGTTTTGAGATGCATCATAAATCTTTACACTAACATGGCATTTTCGAAATTGTGTTTCTGGCTACACTCGCCACTTAACCAAAGAAAAAGAAGAAATATAGTGTATGCACAAAGACATACTGTAATACATACAACCATGAGTTTTCAAGTGAATATAGTTTTACCACGTTTTGACCCTTTGGGCGCATTATGTCCAATTCGCAAAATGTCCAACTGTCCAATTCTCAATTGGTCCAGTTCGCAATTGGTCCAGTTCGTAATTGGTCCAGTTCGCAATTGGTCCAGTTCGCAATTGGTCCAGTTCGCAATTAGTCCAATTCGCAATTGGTCCAGTTCGCAATTAGGGGGCGTCCTTGATTACGAGAGACTTTTTTGACACGACCCCCACGTGAGATTGGGTGAGATTCGGCTCGAAGTAAAAATGCATATTACAATTTACTAGCTTTTGCTCGCGGCTTCGCCCGCGTGGAGGTCGGAAATTATTCACAGAAAATTCAATCCCCATTTCACCCTCTTATGGGTGGAATTTCGAAGAACCCTTTCTTAGTGGATACCTAATCAACATATTATGGGTACTTACAGTAGTACCTATATAGAAATAATGATGTATTTTAAACACCAACGCTTAAACAATGTAAGACGAAGAAATATAATTTTTGTGAAAAAGATTTTAAGACGTTAGTCTTAAAATCTTTTCGATTGTCGATTAGAAAAATATTTGATCGAACTGCAAAATGGTAAAGTTATTTACCATTTTGCAGTTCGATCAAATATTTTTTGTAATTTTTATAAAATGTGATGTCCCTTCTAATCATCCAAGGTTTTACCAGTAGAGTAAACGCTGCAATACGTTTGTTGTTTAAAATATCAGAAAACCAAAAAATTTAAATAAACGAAACGTAAAGGAAAAGTCACGCATTACGTATCTGTATCTACTAAACTTCGTAAACAACTTTTTTTTAATGCCTTGAATTGTCATACTGCGATGCGGTTCAGCACAATAATCTCTGTGTATGAAACTAGATTTAAGAGAATTAAAATACCTTAAAAGGATATCTACAGATACCTAACGACTGTAATTTGAATTGGTCAATTTGCGAACTGGACCATTTGCTATTTGGACAATTTGCGATTTGGTCAATTTGCGTATTGGACAAATTGCGAATTGGACAAATTGCGAATTTGACGTTGTGAGAATTGGACATTTTGAGCCCACTGGACATTCTGCGAATTGGACATAATGCGCCCAAAGGGTTTTGACGTTGGGCGAGCACTGTGGGCGCGATTACGGGCGTTCCGAATTGTTGACAGATCTCAGTTGTCATAATCGTGATACGAAATTATTGATGTGAGCGCTGTGAGTGATTATGGCCTAATTCGGAATGCAGCCTAACTGTTTGTTGCTAATAAAGTGCGTGTGTTGTCAATTAACAACAGTAAATCTACCAGAGTTGTTCAATTGGTAGTCATTGGACGCCATCTAGTGAGCTCAGTCGAACTAATGCCAACCAATCCTGAACATGTTTTTGGTTGGAATCTTGAGCCGGTGATAGTGGTGCTGTGCTGGGTGCTGGGTAGCGAGTAGGTACGAACCTGCGCATAGCTGGAGATGCCGACGGTGATAGTGGTGCTGTGCTGGGTAGCGAGTACGAACCTGCGCATAGCTGGAGATGCCGACGGTGATAGTGGTGCTGTGCTGGGTAGCGAGTACGAACCTGCGCATAGCTGGAGATGCCGACGGTGATAGTGGTGCTGTGCTGGGTAGCGAGTACGAACCTGCGCATAGCTGGAGATGCCGACGGTGATAGTGGTGCTGTGCTGGGTACTGGGTAGCGAGTACGAACCTGCGCATAGCTGGAGATGCCGACGGTGCCCACGTTGTCGCTCACCGACACCCACTCGTGTTTGTTTGTGTAAAACCGCCCTGGAAGCAAAATAAATCTTATTTATTGATTTGTTTAATTAAATAACCTACCTACTCAAAACAAAACTAAAAACAATAATTTATTTCAATAAAACCTATTACACCGTATTAGATAATGAACTTATTTCATTGTTAGTAGCCTACACGTCAGTAGTAACAATGACATTATAATTTACATTTATAAATATCATTGAGTGGTAACAAAACCAGTATAATCTGGCCTCGTATTCTATTGGAACTCCGCACTGCGCTAGGCCAGCTCAACCAACTGTTACCACTGACGGGCGGTCGACTGTTCATGTTATCCATTCCTAGGTAGTAAGTAGATAATACGTAGAGTTGCCACTAACTTGTTTACTATTGTGTACATAAAAGTCCAAGAAAATTAGTATACCAAATAAATAATTATTTACTTAGATTCCTTTGAATACGCTTTGATAGGTGTTTTAAAAGGAATCATCATAACTTTCAATATGCGTCATGGCCTCATGGGCGATGAGTTAGAACTTCAATGCTAGGATTTATTATTACGATGAAGATGCGTAGCTACCTATATGTAACCTATTGGGATAGGTTAGATAGCTATTAGGTTAGGTTAGGTACCTAGATGTTTATTGACGATAACACTAAAATGTTGGGACATTTTAGTGATATCGTCAATAAACATCTTATTAAGTAGCGGAATCACTACGTCGTCATTAGCACAGCTTTCTCTAATCATTTACTTGTAAAACATCAATCGGACATTCGCTTATCAGTTGAAACCATTAATTAATACAAATAATGTTCATTCGCCAGGGCGCTTACAGCTTTTATCCCTCGATCATAGGTACTTTACATTTAATTAATGTGTTAAAAGTTTTAGCGAATTACGTAATGTAGTGAGCAGTTATAATACAAGGACGGGACTCTGTTCAGTAATAGTTTCGCAACGTGCCGCGTATTTACAAGAGACAGAACAGGGTGAGATAGTGCCAAGGCGACGCCGCGAGGTTGCGTAATGTTCTCGACTCAGCTGATAACAGATGCTTGTATTTGTTGGAACTTATTGAATGAGCAGACGATCAGTTAGTAAAACGAGGCCGTGGGCTTAAACCCCACAGAAATTACACGTGCGTTGATAACTCAAACAGAAACCCTTCTTTACAGCCCGATTCACACTTTATGGCGGCTAAGAATATGTGGTGAGTCGCTGCGCAGTAATAAATTCACCAGTCAGCGGGGGTGAGGGGTGAGGGGTGAGGTACTGCGCAGAGAGTAGCACACTTCAGAGCCGCCATCAAGTTTGAGTCGGACTGTTGCCCCGAGTAGACTGGAAGCCTAGCACCAGTAGGTGAATGACCCTGGACATATGTATGTTTAAAGATATCTATGAAATTTATCCTGACCAGAGCTTTTGTCCTATTGAATGGGGCCCTTGGCCCATTGACACTAAATGAAGGTCAATATCATTAAGCAATAGGTACTTCAAACAATGTGTTGATAAATTAACAGCATCCTTATCAGCAGATACCTACGCCTCTAAACTAAATGAACTCTTGATAGAGGATCCAGAATATGTAGGCACAGATAAGTGATTAGTTTTAAACAAAATAAACGCTTTGCAAAACGTTTAACAGCTCAGCGGATCAAATAGGATAGTGGTTCTTTGCAAGCTATCTGGTAAACTGGTGGAGCACAGGTTGGTACCGCCATTATAGGCAGAATAAAACCATGAAACATAATATTAGTAGTGATTGTTAGGTTAGTTAGGTACCTTTCTCTTGTGTGCTGTAGAGTGCGCGGCTGCAGCATTGCGTGGCGAGGCTGCTGCGGGTCAGTCGTGACGTCACTCGGAACACGCTGCACACCACCATTATTTTACTAGTTTCCTGGAATCACAAACATCAGCATCATGAGCCTGCGGCACCACTGATCCTCGTAGTCTGAGAATGTGATACATGTTATGTGTGAAGCAGATAGGTGTTCCCTGTCACTCTAGGTAGAAGGTAATTATTAAGGTTAGCTAGCTCGAATGCATGATACGGAGGATTCTAAATCGATCAATAAAGAAAGAAAAAGTATTTATGAATAAGCAGGCTCTGGCAAAATCCCCAGCCACCCACTCCGGCAGTAGAAGAAGAGAGATCTGTGGCTGGTGAAGTGGGCTATCCATTTCATCAGTCACAGGTTTCCCTTCTTTATAGACTTTGAGAAAAAAAGAAACAGTGATATTCTATCGTTTCTTAATTGAAGACAAATCGTTAAATATTTCCTGTAAAGTTTAGTAATAATGAGCTTACCTAAGTCGGCGTGGAGAGGAGAAGTTAGGCGTACGCGCAGTTCGGCGCGTGGTGCGGTAGTGCGAGGCAACGTGCGCGCAGCTCACCCATATCATCGACTTTACCACTCAACAGACACGACAGAAGTCTCACTTACCACTCTGAACATGTGGAGTCAAGGAAGATAAACCTAAAAATTAAAATTGCTACAATATGACCGCCTGCTGTTGATGTCGGAGATTATCCCACGGGAGGTGCTACCGGGATAAAAAGAATACCTATGTCCGTCCCCAGGATGTCAAATATTATCGAAATCTTAAGGCATGTAAAGGTTACTTATAGACAGAGTTACTTTCGAATTTATAATATTGATAGGTATGTATGCACAGGATAGTCCGGTCATCCTAGGTTGACCAGCGAGATTTCAATAGGTAATAAAAAAGAACCTCTAGCGACGCAACTTGCGTCAAGCGACACGCGCGCCCGGCACTAGTTTCCGCGCGCCGCTCCGCAAGTCACGTCGCGATGACTCGTGGCAAACTCCAACCAACAGCGTTCACTTGTTTTCTCCGCAGGTGCTGCCACAAGAAGCGAGTCGCTCGAGCGTGTCGCTCGTGGCCACGTGGCCACATGGGGGCTACTTACTTATGAAGTGGTCATATTGGACCTTCTGCACGCTTCAATTCGAGTTGTCAGTGCAACTGCACTCAAAAGTGCTACCATTATCACAAACTGTCTTAGCTGACTATGTCCCTTCTTCTGATCGTTTGGGGATGTTGACACTTCTGGGCGTCGCTCTTAATGATGGATAATTACCTTCTGTGATTTTACATTAAGACTTAACAGTTTAAGTATGTGTAAAATAAACATGAGGATGATTAGTTTTTGGACGGAACATTTGATCTCATTAAATTATGCTGAACGAAAGGTATCGCTTCGTCATTTGGTCCTATGTCACCTATCGATTGCCTTTCGAAGGCAAAACAGCTTTTTGTTTTAATTTTCATTCTTACATTCTTACCAAATACATCCACGGTTGATATGGCACAATTACTTCAGCCTAGTATCTTAAGTAGCGTCTTATAAGATATGCTCATCCCGGTGGCGACTGACACAGATGTCTTTGACAATGTGTCGTCCACGGGAGATAAGTGTTATCAGTATGACGACACCCTGCTGGGGGTCGTGGTGTACACATATGTATCTCAGTATACGTGATATCACATAATAGGTATGCACTGGTCGATGCATTAAAGGTTGGCAATCATCTTGGGAATAGTAGATAGCATAGACAATTTAATTGAAGAAGACCTTATTACTCTATTCCCTACAGGATAAAACTTGTAATATAAATCTGAAAATAGAAAGACTGAACCGATGGATGTTTTTTAATAAAATTTAATATTATTAATAGAAAACAAACAGCTCATTTTATCAAATTATTTTAAATTTCAGTCTACAACATCCATCGGTTTATTACTAAACTTCAAATATATCCGACGATCCTGCATAGTTATCTCTTTTGTTGACATACATACATACCTAGCATAATTTTCATTCATGAAATACCTATACTCGAAAGTCGTTAATTATACAATTCCTTTATTCCAAAGAATACAGCTTTACTCAGAAACAAGTGTAAACATTTTAATATCGCAGCTGTGCCTAATTATTTAATTTAGCCACGAAAACTGTTGTTATTATTACATACTAAAGGAAAATCACAATTTTACTTCATTATAATGCGTAATACTTCTCGATCGGACGTAAGCAATTACGTTTAGATAACAGCTGATACAGAATGATCACTACCAGTGCTCTCTAACCTTGGGACAGTAACTAACAAATAAAACCACTCGTTAAACTTAACTTAAACCGTTTATTTGGACGATGAGTCGATGACGGGTTGTTGTATCCTAAAGTGTAACAAGACGAGCCAGAGTTCTGAGAGGTACAGTTAACTAAATTAATACCTACAGTTTATAGTAAACTGTGGTTTCTTCTATGGTTTACGTTTGTGTAGAACAATTACGAGCATATCCGTAACATAAGTACTCTTTTCCTCAACGAATGGTGCGCAGTGTCAATAAATGCGTATCGGTACGAATGCGTGCGGCTCTATGTACGCACGGGAATGTGGTTCGATGAAATGACTCAGCAATTTGCGTATTTATCAGAAATATAAGCAAAACAGTGAATTAATGGTACCTACATAAAATAAAATCTTGATTTAAAAGAGAAAACTTTAATTCGCGTTCAAAAAAGTACGTCGAAGATGTGCATTTTTGAGCAAATGCATTTAAACAAATTCCTTAAAATCTATGGCATAAGTATAGCTTATTATAAATATTAAACACATTTAAACTAACTGACAATCTGTAAGATGAAAGCCTATATCTGTCAACATGGTTATTTATTATCTGTGTTTGATTTCTATTTACCTTACGCTCATAATCGAGTTAGTAGATTCCAACACTACTGTTACTAAAACATAAGAGGTGTTACGTTACACTATCGGTCGGATCAAAGGATCACATAAGTTCGTTGATGACCATCAGATGCTCTAAAATATTGCTAAATGGCATTGTGAGATGGTACAATCCCACCAGCTGAGTTTGCAACTCTTGGGCCAGCAATAATAAACCACTTTAGTCTCTAATGTCTTCAAGAAGTCCTTAAAGATATTGATAGAAAATAGAAGGAGTTTAAAAAAAAGCCACATATGAGACAAGTCTTGAGATTGACGTAGATAATAGTTTGTTATTGCGGACCTCAGAGCCGAGTGCGTGTTGTGTTGTATCACAAGTAGCAGGGCATGGCCATGGAGGTGCTGAAGATGGCTCCGATGGCGCTGATGGAGGCCGCGATGCAGCCCACGACGCCCAGCGCCACCACCTCGTAGCACAGCATCTTCCTCCAGCCGGGCTCCTCGCTGGGAACAACAAGCATATTGGTAACAGATGTTAGAACGGTTTTCTCGATTTAGTATTAGTTGATCGGAGTAGATTTTGGCGAAAAGTAATTCAGAATGAAGCTAACTCTTGGTGTCATAAAAGATGACCAAAATGACTGATGAAAGGGACCAACCTGCAATAACTCATAGCATTTTTATAAAGTCAGAGTTTAAGTTAAGTATCGTCGAGGCGTCTGCGTTTTGTAATTCAGCAAAAATATTTAAGATCGGTTTAAAATTCAATTTAAGTACCCAATGTATGCTTCCAAAAAAAGAGCAGTGGATTAAGTGATTGTGTAAAGTGAGTTCGACTATTAGCTTTAATTAACATGATATCAATTACATTAGATATAGAATAGAATAGAATAGATATAATAAATTAAAAGATGACGCTTTCTCATTAGGTCATTAACTTGCATTTAATGACTGTGTTACGAATTAAATAGCTTTGTTCTTTAACTAGAAATGTGATAAAAGAATAAACGATGATTAATAAATTGGGTCTAATAACTAACAGTGTTACACGTTGTTGTTTTTTATACTATTCATTATACACTCCTAAAATGTTCCGCCCTTTATGTTGTTTGTGGTTTATTCGAGACAAAACATCGTTTCGAACGAAATATGTCAGAAAATTTCTCATTGGGCCTCTATGCTATTTTCTCACAGCAAAACTTTCAAAAACGAAGGACAAAATCATCAACCCTAAATTATTTGCAAATGGTAAATAAAACAGCCGCTATATTGTCCGGGTCCTTACTTAGAAAACTAATACCTACTAACACTACTACAATTTAAGATTATACGAGTAACATGATAAGTATCTACTAACATTTTATTTCAATTTTTTCAGTTTTTCATTTGTTAAGTAAGGAATCAATAAATGCTATTTTATTTTTTTATTTATTATTTTTATAGTGTCCGCGAGTACTCACAGGGGCGTTTGCCCCTCCGGCACGGGCTGGCTGATGAGCTTCAGGTAGCAGACGGAGGGCAGGATGTAGGTGAGCAGCGCGATGGTGGTAGCGCCGATGAGCGCCAGCAGCGTGTAGAACCGAGGGATGCTCTCGCCGATGAACAGGATCCCCAGCATGATGGACAAGCGTACAGTCATGCGCCAGCCTGAGGAATCTGTGAAGAACTAGAATA
This sequence comes from Hydraecia micacea, assembly GCA_914767645.1. Classification (NCBI taxonomy): domain Eukaryota; kingdom Metazoa; phylum Arthropoda; class Insecta; order Lepidoptera; family Noctuidae; genus Hydraecia; species Hydraecia micacea. Next base: position 849,483 of record OU611774.1, read on the forward strand.
AATACCTGGGAAGTACCTACTAAAACTATTATAATTTCAGCTAAACAGAAAAGCTTTAATCCGGTTAGGTGTGACGATTACTTTGATCCAGTTAGGTACTGTGCCGATTACTTTAATCCAGTTAGGTGTGACGATTACTTTAATCTAGTCAGGTGTGACGATTACTTTTATCCAGATAGGTACTGTGCCGATTACTTTAATCCAGTTAGATGTGACGATTACTTTAATCTAGTCAGGTGTGACGATTACTTTTATCCAGTTAGGTACTGTGCCGATTACTTTAATCCAGTTAGGTGTGACGATTACTTTAATCCAGTTAGGTGTGACGATTACTTTAATCCAGGTAGGTGTGACAATTACTTTGCTCACTCAGGAGATTATGTCACAGAAAACATTATTAGTTAGGAATAAGCAAATTAGCAAAGTTACCCGCTAAACATCAGTAGTATTTTACCAACCTTGGTTTACGCAAAATATAATAAAACTTTTTACAATTATGTTTTTGTGTCAACTTACCTCTAGGCACATTGTAGAGCTCCTCGACCTCCTGGCAGACGGGGTTGATGATGATGATGAACGCGGAAAGCAGGTGGATGGCCATGAACACGTTGGCCGCCAGGGTCAGGGGGGTGGCAGCCATGGATAGCGCCACGTTGGGCAGCACGCGCTCGCCGAACACCGCGTAGCCACCGATACCCACCATCAGGTACAGGATCAGGACAGCTACAGGTGGCAGAAATTTATATAAAACCAATTTACCCATAGTCAAGCTGTTCTTGCGAATTTGATTCAGGTCAAGTTCTGCAAAACTCTGGACTAGCTAAAACGTAATATAAAAAAGACGATAATTAATTGTATACGTTGCCATAATAAACAGTGATATTGAACTAACGATATCGAACTAGGTACTTGTTAAAAAGTTGTCAATGAAAACATACCGGAAAATCCATATTGCAGACTCTTTCCGAACTTGCACTTGTCCACCATATCGTTCTGGATGGTTGGGAAGGTGGAGGCTCCTCCGAAGGCGAACATGATAGTACCGGTGGCCAGGAAGAAGTCCATGAAGCCGTGGATGCCGTAGCGGTAGGTGAACGGCGTCGCCTCATTCATCATCTCGATGAAGTACAGAATGCAGGCGACGAGCGACGAGCCAAACGCAAGGAGACCCATCAGGCTAAAAGTATTAATGTTAAATTGATGAGTACAAGGTTCATGTTTATGGAATATAATTATGTTAAACTTTCAAATTATTGTTCACTGCTAATTAGGACGATATTATTCTAGTGGTGCTGGTCCACCCATTGGCCGCTAAGTAAGTCAATTCAAAACCTTCAAAGTTGTAGCAAAATCAGTCCGTACAGGTCCCCATTGTATCTTTGCCTCTTTATTCCCATCTAAACTTAGCCAGTTTCAACTCTACTCACTGGAAATCCCTAGGGGTTCCGAAGAACATCAGCGGGGTCATGGCGCCGACGACTATGAGGAACCAGGTGCAAATGGTGAGCGCGGGAACCAGGGACAGGAGCACCGCCTCAATGATCTGCGCCGCCAGCAGGAGGTACACCACGGAAGCGCCGAACAGAGTCACGATGATCGCCATCGATACCACCACGCTGGGAATGGAAGGAAAAGGCTCCAGGTCAAGGTCGATCAGTTAGTCAGTCTATAAAATTATTATGCTAGGCACTTATTTTATAACTTCTGGCCTCGCGGCTTACGCCTGCTCTACATGCAAATTATATTATAACAATTAGAACCACATAAACATATTTATTCAGACTAGGAAACCGAAATAGCTTTAAAGGGAATTTCTAGTTATAATACTCGTTTACTAGAAATTCCCCTTAGACCGCTTTCACATTTAGGCGACTTTAGCAGCGCGACAGACGCGCGACCGAGAATTTCATATTATAAACAGACGCGCGACCGCCGACATGGCGGTCGCGCTTCTGTTTATCAGTCCAGAAATAAATTAGCATTTAAAGGGCATTCGAAGGGAAACGATTCTATAGATTTTGTAGTTGCGAAGACGACAGATATAACTAAACTAGGTAAGTACCTGTTTATATTTTATTTGGGAAACAAACAGATGCAATAACAAACATAAGTATAAAATTAGTTCAACACAATCCAGAAACAGTTTCCACGGATTACTATACGAGTAAATTATATAGTACAAGTGTAACAACAACCAGAAGTTCACACCGCTAAGTTTACAGAAATTACAATTTAATATTATATAACATCATCATCTAACATATAACATTATTATTATTATTTAAATTTCGATGCCAAAATATTTCTTATACTAAATTTGAATTTGGGTAGAGTAAGGTTAAAAATATCCAAATCTTGATTTGCTTTTAATGAAATCGTGTCGTTATTCTTGCCATAATTGGTTCGGGAGAAACCAATTTGGAAGACATCTAAAACTTATTTTGCTGAGAAGATAAGGGGAGTCCAATTGGCCTCTAATAATTTTATATATTTTATATCTGAAGTCTTCGCATCATAGGACTAATCATACATACACATACACAAGCTCACGCCTTCTTCCTGTGCGGGACTGCGGGTAGGCAGAAATACAGAATTACGATCCGCACATACTCGCAACCAACTTACTAAACCATTGGTCCGTTGGTTCCATGTTCCAACGGGTTTTTTATATGAACACAATTTTCGAATACGTGGTGTTTAAATTCTACGGGAAGTATGCCTGTACTATGTTCAATTATGCGTCTATGTCCTTAACCACCACCACGGCCATCTAGCTAACAATCAATCAAATAGGTTCCCGTACCTCCACCCCTTGCCAAGCGCCTGATCAACGATGATGGCATAGGGGTTCCTCTTGCGGGTCCTCATCTCGGGGTCCCGTGCCTCCAGGATAGACCAGCAGTCGCCAAGCCGCTTGCCGCTGAATGCAGCAACCAAGCATATCAGCACGATCAGCGGGACGCCAACCCATCCTGTAATTGCATAGAAATGTTAGTTGTTAGGGCAAATTCTTGGACTATTAGTAAACACTGTTGAACTTTTTCGTATTAAAAACCGTTCTTCGGGCACGTTGTTTCTATCACCAGTGTATCGTTCTTCGGGCACGTTGTTTCTATCACCAGTGTATCGTTCTTCGGGCACGTTGTTTCTATCACCAGTGTATCGGTCTAACAATCATTTGAACAAACGCTTTGCGGACAAGTGAACTTCGGGCAATCGTAACGTACTCATCCTCGGCCTAAGTTAGGGTAGCCGAGGCTGGGTAGGTGGGAATCTAAGTTAGGGTAGCCGAGGCTGGGTAGGTGGGAATCTAAGTTAGGGTAGCCGAGGCTGGGTAGGTGGGAAGCTAAGTTAGGGTAGCCGAGGCTGGGTAGGTGGGAAGCTAAGTTAGGGTAGCTGAGGCTGGATAAGTGGGAATCTAAGTTAGGGTAGCTGAGGCTGGGTAGGTGGGAAGCTAAGTTAGGGTAGCTGAGGCTGGGTAGGTGGGAATCTAAGTTAGGGTAGCCGAGGCTGGGTAGGTGGGAATCTAAATTAGGATAGCTGAGGCTGAGTAGGTGGGAAGCTAAGTTAGGGTACCTGAGGCTGGGTAGGTGGTAAGCTAAGTTATGGTAGCTGGGGTAGGTAGGTGGCTCAGGCCAAGATTCTACATTATGTAACCATACATCATTTGCATATATAGATACGAATCTTATCAATAGGGTAAATAAAATTTATCGCAATAAAAGGGCAAAAAATATATTTAAAAAATGCAACCTTAATACCAAACTTACCAAAGCAGTGTATATCAGTACTTAGGTATTTAGGTACATTCTAGTTCCGCACAGCTAGGAGGTAGTTCCGCACAGCTAGGAGGTAGTTCCACACAGCTAGGAGGTAGTTTCATAATTCATAGCACATTGAGCTAAAGCTATAGGTATTGTTGTTAGTAAGACAAAAACAAAATATCTGATAATACCAACGTATTAGCTGAACGATGGAAAAATGCACAAAAAGTTGTAGAACTTGTTTGTTAATTGGGCTAGTTTATCACCGGCCAGTGGGTTTTGCGGGCTATGTCTCTGCGTCTGTGGGCAACGCGACCACAAGCTGGAGGTACCTACTGCCACCACAGACAGTGCTGCCAAGTTGAAACACTATACTCGAGGCTTGAAGGCTAAGTATACGAAATTACTGTGATTATTTTTATTTTGATATTGTATCGTAATTCTTCACAGTCCAGTGATTGTCCCCAAATATTAATGAGTTAATAATTTTATTATCTACTCTCGTTAGCACAACAGTCGCGCTTGAGTAGGTATACGAGAAGATACGATAACAAATTATGAAATAAGAACTTATGAAATAATAGATATATTTATAAAATATAAAGGTTTATAATATCACGTGGTATTTCCGTAGTTTCAGACCACTTTCAGGCCCACGGGAGAGTCATAGATTTTCTGTGTAATCTAATAAACTAATAATATTATAAAGAGAAAAGATTTGATTTGTTGTATTTTTGGTTGTTACGCTTTCATGCTAAAACGGCTAAACGGATTTGGATAGAATTTGGCACATGGGTAGACCATAACCTGGATTAAGACATAGAATACTTTTTATCCCCATGGGATCGAGTCTTATGCGGGTGAAACCGCGGGGCGCAACTAGTTAAATAATAAATACAGACTTATTTATTTTATAAAGGTTTTATACAGAGTGGCGATTAGGTTATCACATTAAACAATACAGCGGTTATTAAAAGTTGTTATCAGTCTGTTAAAAAAAAAAAAATAATCAATTTTACCAAAAATAGAATACATTTTTTTTTCGAATTTCCAAAATTTTCTTCCATAAAAACCTCCTGACAATAACGAACACAACAAAAAGAGAATTATCCAATTTGGTGCAGTCGTTCGGAAGTTATGCGCGTACATACATCTCGGCGATTCATTTTTATGGTTTTCATGGTCATTAATATTTTTTTAATTGTGTATAGGTATTTAAAATTAATGGTGGTTTCAATTAATGTGAAACCTAATCGCCACACTGTATACTCGTACAACAAATAAAGCGCCAATAAGTGAAATATGAACAGTAGCGTGGTTACTACATCACATGATTTACAAATATCAGGAAAATATCAACTGGGCCTTGAACTGATCACTTATCTCGTATTTTGACGCTCTTACATTTGCATGATCAGTCAGTCTTAAAGTATTCTAATATTATCAGTCTCAAATATATTTAAATGTAAATTAAGGTAAGCTGCCAAGGCCAAAGTAATTCATCCAAACAGGAGATTGATTTCTTGTTTTGAGCGTCCGAAGCGGACCATGCCACGTGGTACAGCTAACATTCAATCATTGACGTGTGTGTCACTGTACGAGTACACCGCGTACACACGGCTACACATCAAGCTATACATTTCCAGTTTTAGCTGACCCCGCATTGTATAGGTTTTTCTTACAATCAAAAGTCAGCTTATACTGGTTATGTACTTATAACTTGATGTGTAGCCGTGTGTACAGTGACACACTCGTCAATGAATCAAATTTTAAATAAATAAATAGCGTGTACGGTACACACTAATTAATTATTTAAAATTTGAATGGGATTCAAAAAACTGTCTCATCTTTTAAAAGCTCGAACTTAAAACACCTCCATCCAATCTGTGTACAAACATCAACACACAAACTAGGTAGGTAGACTTATGTTAGGCAATTATTTTGATTACCTAGTTGATTACAAATTAATGTTATCATATCCCTGAATGTTATCTTTCATTATCAAAATAATTGCCAAAAGAAATCTGATACTGGAGATCAGGCCATTTAAATATTTTCAAGACTAGAGACCTGTATCAGATTTCTTTTTGCAAATTATCATCTATATGCGTGTAGTAAATATGCTGCATGTATGTCAATTTTATCAGACGATCTGTGTGGTGTTGATAACAGACGGCGCGGGCGTCGATCGTTAGCCGGGCGCGACTCCTGCGCATATTACCATATCGATGTGGTTTGATTGGAACTACGCAGACGCAGTAGGTATCTTCCCACACTCCTCATATTCAATACCTGTCTGTAAGATTCCGGACGATTCGAATCGCTCAATTATTGCTATACTTAATAGTGCTAATATTGATTAATGTCGTGAAATAGTAACAAAAACTTGTTAACAAACTAAAGATCAGTTATTAGACGTACTGACATACCTAAGTCTAGCATAAGACAATATGTTTCTTTGTATAGACAAGTAAGTATCGACAGTTCCATAAGAAAAGAAAATATTGAAAAATAAAGAAAGTTAATTTTACATCACATACCTATATTTCCTGATGAATCGTCAAGTTTTAATTGAGCCAAAAAGGCAGTTCTATGAGTATCATCGGAATGGAAGAATTTAAATATTTTATTGATTTAAGTTAATTAGTAACCCAGGAAAACAAGTTTAATTCAAGGCAAATCTATGAAATAAATCCTAGTGAAGATGTATCACCGAAATTATCTTTTTTCAAGCATTATTATTGAGATAGACAGGCCTCTCACAGGAAGGAAGTCTATGGCCCAGCGGTGGGTGCGGTTGAATCCTAATCCTATCCTAACTAATATTATAAACTAGCTGCCCGGCGCGACTTCGTTCCTGTGGTGTCCTACTAATACCCCCTACCCTACTCCTACCAATCCTACCCCTGCCCTTCTCCTACCTTACTCCTACCCCTTCCCTACCCCTTACTCCTACCCTACTCCTACCCTACTCCTACCGTACCCCTACCCTACTCCTACCCTACCCCTTTCCTACTCCTACCGTACCCCTACCCTACTCCTACCCTAACCCTTCCCTACTCCTACTGTACCCCTACCCCCACCCTACTCCTACCGTACCCCTACCCTACTCCTACCCTACCCCTTCCCTACTCCTACTGTACCCCTACCCCTACCCTACTCCTACCGTACCCCTACCCTACTCCTACCCTACCCCTTCCCTACTCCTACCGTACCCCTACCCTACTCCTACCCTAACCCTTCCCTACTCCTACTGTACCCCTACCCCTACCCTACTCCTACCGTACCCCTACCCTACTCCTACCCTACCCCTACTCCTACTCTACCCCTACTCCTACCCTACTCCTGCCCTACCCCGAGCCTACTCCTAGCCCTGTCATTTGCGTTTTGTTATTCCAAGTCTGATTTTTTTTTTTTTTTTTTTTTCTGATTTTTTTTAGTATCTTATGTCCGTCTCCTGGCTCTAAGCTACCTCCCTACCAATTTTCACCCAAATCTGTTCTGCCGTTCTTGAGTTATAAGTGGTGTAACTAACACGACTTTCTTTTATATATATAGATGCGAAAGTAAGTTTGTTTGTTACCTTTTCACGCCTAAACCACTGAACCGGTCATCCTGGAAATTTGCTTATACATTGTCAGATGTACAGAAACGGACATAGGGTATATTTTATCGCGGAAAAAAGTGCTGTTGCCAAGGAAAACAACGATATAATATATATACCTATATATATTAGTTAGAATAGAATTTCACGCGGACGAAGTCGCGGGCAGCAGCTAGTGTAGATATAAATTAGAAAAGTCCATTACGATACCTTGTTCGGAAACAAAAATATCGACTGGAAAAGGTCCCGAAAGTTACTTTTGTGCGTATATTTCGTAAATAATTGGTTGTATGTCAATGTATGTACCACAAGTATCTTCATTAAGTACCTGCTTCATTTTACAATGAAAAATTCTTTTACAACTTTCTCGTAGGACCAACGGTTATCGAAATTAATAAAAAATTAAAATTAAAAAAAGACAGCGAAATCTATTGTTCTAAATGTTGTGTTTTGCCAATAAAATGATGAGTTGTTAGTTTCCAATATACACACACAAAAAGTAATGTTTTAAATAATGACCATTATTGAATACTGAACACACACACAATAAATTGAGAACCGGAAAAACGATACCGAAATATAACATCAAACAGGGTTTTCTAGTGACATTAATATAGAGATGAAATCGTTTGAAAGGAAAGATGAGATATTCGCAAAAGCCTGATTTTGGGAACTTATGACAGCATTTTTTTTCGTACTTCATACCCAAATAAAGATTAACCCAGTGAGGTTCTCTTAGCAGAAAATATCTTATTTTCTTGGGCGGGCAGGAGAAGTATTCGCAAACAAATGTATGTCTGTTAAGATGTCAGAGCGCCGCGCGCCGGCGGCGGCGTCGGCGACCCTCTTTCAGCAAGTTCTATCTAATCGAAGGAGCCTAAGCTACGAACGACTACTGCGAGCAGTAACTGATGTCGTAACACCAAGGTAACTAAAGGATTATGGCGCGAGGCAGCCCGCTCTGGGGATATTTCTATTAGGGCACAGCATGCGCCTACATAACAACAACATTTTGTGCTGATTGTTTATCAAATGCCACAATATGGAAAGATTTCCTCACGAGCGTTGCTTTAGCGGTCGCAAGATCCGTGTTCAGCTATAAATGTGGCATTTTCTATGACTATCTATTAATTACTATTTTAGATATTCCACATAATACATAATGTCACAATACCATCAGTTCTGGCATGCTGATATTAATATATTATGCTAAGTAGGTACAGCTAAGATACTCGTAGCTTCATGGAGGTACGACTATTCTTATGTAATGTAGCAAGTAGGTACATCCATCATCCATAGTTGTAAGGAGAGAGCAGAAAAAGAGCTAAAACTATATTATTTTTTTAGATTCTGTCCACGACTCCGCTCGAGTGGAAACTAACTATAACATTAAATATAACCACTGACACTCAGGGATAATAAAGCTATCCAAGAATTAGCTCCTACATACAAACTCATAAATGTTACCTCTTTATAATGCGTATTAGTATAGATAGTAAAGATGTATGGACCACAGACAGACATACATAATGTAGCTACCTAGCATATTCTTGTAATATTCCATTGGTCCATTGAAAATCTGACAACACGGTCTCGCACCGTAAACACGTTTCGTTAGACAAATCGTTAAAACTTAATTTACTGCCATATTAATTTATACAGTTCACCCAAACCTCCTGGTGATACTAACTTAACACGGAATGCAAGGTGATTCGGAGAATAACAAAACCATGTTGACTCAACCAAGGATAGGAATAGAATAAGATCGTTTTGTTGCAAGAATGTGACTTATAATAATATATAAGGTGGCTGCGCTGGCCACGTTTTCGTATGCCTAACGAGCTGTGGGCCACTTTAGCCCTGGATCGAAATAACTGGAAGTCATGGGGCCTGTGCCCAGCAGTGGGATGATGCAGGCTAACAGTAACCAGTAAAATATTTGGATTCTAGTTTGTCACATACTTAGAACGGAACAAAATCGGTTTACCAACAGAAACCTACTGCTAGATGGTCTATGTCCAGCAGTAGACTGCCACCTTAATCGTACGCCATTCAACTCGATCGTCGGCAACTCTCAACCAGCTGCTTTCATTTGACTGTTTATCTTGCACTTACTTAGCAGATAGACTAGCACAACGTGGAATTAAAAGAGAAAGAATGTCGTACAATGAGGACCCGTCCAAAGCCGTGGATGGTGACTACATGATCATCTCATTGATCCCGTTTGCAAACTGGACCTGTTGTTACCTACTTAGTCAAGTCAATTATTTAATTTGTAAAAAAGCTCAGAAACCACAGTTGAAGAATGTCCGTGGCTCTGTTGTCCCTACAATGTTCTTCTTCTTCTTAACGTGTCAATGGTACTCTTCTTTGTTGTTTTCATATTGTTTGAGCCCAGTGGATGGCCACGATTACAGTATCAGTGGCTACTAATAATGTTGGATGAAAGTTGAAACCCGGCACACAGGTAGACCATAAGGGTAGTTTTTTATTTTAGTAGGTACTTACAAGAAGCAGTTCCCTAAGGTTACGAGTAAATGCAACACTTTGACCTATTTTCAATAAGTACGGTACTAATAATATTACTAAGTAGTTATATTTATTGCGGGGTAGGTATATGCAGCGTCTCTCCACAGACATCCTGCACACGTGAAGACCTAATGCTGCGTCAGCAAACGGTATTCACATTGCTGAATTTTGGGCCCAACTTTAAAAAAAATATATTGTATGTCATATTTTTGTCATCGACATGTTAAGAAGAAGACCTATTTATTTGTGGAAATAATAGTAATTATTGTAGGTGCCGACACCAACTTTTCATCGAAATACTCGAAAACTGAAACGAGCTTAAAGGTTCAGAAACCACTTAATTGCCATAGGTCATTGTTATAGGACTTATATTCGCTTGGCATCTTTACTCATTAGTGAGGTAGGTATAATAATAGTAGGTACATTGCGTAGCGTAGTAATAAATGGTCTAATAAATATTTCCAACTAGCGGCCTGCCCCAGCTTCGCACGGGTGCATTTTTTATTCGAATTTCCGAAGTTTTCTTTCATACAAACCTTGTCCTGGCAGTAACGAACACAACAAAAGAAGAATTATCTAATTTGGTGCAGTCATTCGGAAGTTATGCGCGTACATACATTTCGGTGATTCATTTTTATTTATATAGATTATCGTCATTGGGTAGATTTAGGTAGGTTTCCCAACATTACGCACAGCAAACCAACTTAAGAGCTAAAATAAAATAGTTAAGTATATAATAAAGTTAAGTGTTAGGTCCTAAAATAATCTGGCGCCTTTTGTAAGTAGAACCGTCTAGTATGTAGTATAATAGGCGTCAGTGCTCCGGCGCCACTTCTATTGATCGATAGTTCGACTACCTATTTGGGCTCACCAATAGGTTCAGATCAATAAACTAGGTGTAAACTACCAGTGATCTGTCACGCAAAGCTAAAACATCAATGGCAAACTGAATTCCTTCCGCTGCAAGGGGCTAAGAATTCAATAGGACATAGTTAGGTTAAAACACCAGCAAACTGTTAACGCTTAGCAAACGGGAGATCTTACATGTTCAAACTAAACATATGACATCAGGCACTTACCGGTCTTGGCCAGCGCTCGCGGCAGGGCCAGCACCCCGCTGCCAGCCATCTCGCCGGCGATCAGGATGGCCGTCTGCTCCATCGACAGACCCTGACGGTCCTCATCACTATCATCCTGGCGTTCAAAGTCAAGTTTTATGTAAAAACGATATTTATGAGATTTATTCAATAACCGACACGAAGGAGAACAGAGAGGTGTCATTGAGTTTCTGCAAATCTATCCGAGCTTTCTTTGTCAACTTCGAGTGGAGCATGGTTCTATGATACATCGTCATGTTAGCTCGAGCCCGCTTCTTGTCACTACGTACATTATAAGTTTCCTTTGACCCAAGAAAAGGTCCAAGTAATTAAGTGTACCCCTACCTACCAAACAGCATAAAGTCTTTCTTTATACTTACTTTAATAACTCTAAACAAAACAGTTTGTCTAATATTGCGCAATACCTACTTTATATTGCACTAAAGACTGTTGAACGGTGGCCAGAAAGACCGGCTTGTTTACGTATCAAATACATTCTTTATTAGAGCTCTGTTTTCGGCGTAAGACTTGAATTTTTTATCATAACGGTTTGTGACACTACCGGCCGATGAAGACCGGTCAGTGGTCACCCAATTGAATAAAAAGAAAGATTACATTTGGTGACATTTTGGGGCCTGCATAATAAAGCAATATGTACAGACGCCAGCACATCAAACTACTACAATCTGTCAAACTTCTTTAATAGATTTTCAACTTTATCACTCAAGCATAAGGTTCAAAGTTGATTGGGAAAATTTTACAGTTTCGGGTAGCTTGATGTGCTGGCGTCTGTATAGTAATAATGTGTTAGTTAAATACGTGGGATCATCCTTTGACGCCTAAATGTCAATAATGTAGGAAATAAATGAGATAAAAAAAAACCTATATTCTCGTCTGTCTGTTCACGCGCCACATCTGTTTTCCTATTGTTGTTGCTCTAATTAATGTCTCGAAGAAGTTATTTTGTATAATGCAGTTAGTTAAGTAAACTGACGAGTTTATCTCATTAACATGTTTCGAGACATCTCACGGCTGCATTGAGCAATCAAATGAGTGCGTCAGGTACCTTCGACGGCGACGATACTCTCTGTATTTTGTGGCGACATACAGACGCTCAGCTCGGCTTAGATAACGCACAAACTAATTATCCCAGAACATTCTGATGCTTAAATGGACGAAAAAATTGCGGCTTATGTAGGTTCAGTAAAATGATTGAAGCTGGATCTTTCAGGAAGATCAATAAACACCTTTTGTTTTCATTTAAGTTATGTCCCAAGTAGCAAACAAGAATAGTGATTAAATCTTACATATCTATACTTTATCTAAAGTTGGATTTAGCTAAATCAAAAAGGATTTCGTTAAGTCTTTTCTTTCTTTAATACTAAATCGTTTTAAACTAGCGCTACTTAAGTAAGTTAGGAATACCAAAAACCAAGTTAAGTATTCTTAAAACTAGTTTGTATTAAGTATGTCTACAGTTAAAACTAAAAATATATTTTTACTATACTCAGAATATTTTAAAGCTCACTTAAAACTCAATTGAATAATTGAAGTACCTTTTTAGACAAACAAAGAAAAAATTGATTTTGTAGATAGAATTAAGATAATTATAATACCAAATTCTAGAAACTGATTTTCCTGAGTATATTTTATTCCTTTTTGACTAAAATTAGTAAGTTTAGAGTAAAAATACATTTAACGGGACGTTCTCTTCAAATAGAACCAAGTAGAAATATGGATAAAGTGGAAAAATTAAAAAGATCTGGTGGCTTTCGTCGGCGTGTTATAAAATATAAAAAATTAAACTTAACCAATGTGCCTATAAGTGCTGCAAACGTTACTAACAATGCGATATCTTCGAGTCGGTCCTCAGTGACGTTAATGGATTACGAGGAAGATAATACCGCGGAAAATTTGGAAATCGTAAAGTGGACTGTGATTCCGACTCTAATGAATCGACAGCTGATTGTAACACATCGAAAGTTGATCGTGATTTTGGTTTTAGAGTCCAATTAATAACTGGTCTATTGATCACAATATACCACATACTGCAATCAATGGCTTATTGCAGATTATTTACAAGCATGATCCGGGTGTTGTGCCAAAAGACGCTAGAACACTTCTGAAAACAGTAAAATCTGTAGATATTGAACCCTGTGGCAGTGGAAAATACTGGCATAACGGATTTAAAAAAAATATTGTGCAGTATTTTGAAAATTTGGACAAAAATGTCAATTTATGTACTTATAAATGTAAATATCGACGGGTTACGGGTTAAGTAGAATTTTGGCCAATTCTATGTAACATTCATGAGCCTGTAGGTAATGACCATTGGAATTTACTGTGGTATTGGAAAACCTCAGTCTAATGAATTTTTAAAACCTTTCGTAACTGAAATGAAGAAAATTTTGCAAAACGGCATTGAGATACCTAAAAATTGCGATCATTTATATGTGATAATTAATTTTCCTTTTCTTATACCTACCAAATGTTACATCTCAATAATTTTTCATTCAGTGGTAGTGAGTAAGTGGAAAAAAATCTGCTGTTCCCTGCTGACAAGTCCTATTTATAATATTCTTTCGACTATCTTGCATAAACCTGTTTTCACCACAAAATAAACAAGAACCACACAAGGACGATGAAATGACAAGTTAAGAAAACATTAAGACGTAATCTAGTTTTAACTAAATCAAACTATAGAATCACTTAATACCAAACAAATTAAATAGTACTTCACCAAAACGGTTTTTAGTATAGGTTAAGTATAATATCTCTTAAGTAGTACTACTTCAAGTGTAACTTGTCTTTACTTTGTCTGAACTAGCCTTACAAAATCAGCATTGTCTAAAGTCTTACTTCGTTAGGAAAAATAAGATTTAACGCCATTTTGCACTATAAGTGAAAAAATTATAAAAAAATTGCCGACAACACTTCATCAAAAACTAGAGTAGATTGAATTTACATTTTTGTTATAGTAATTCTAATTACATTAATAACTCACACATTTATAGAAAATGTAGTAATCTGCACTAAATGCCACAATTTTTTTAATTTGCAATATTATTATACAACATTTTATTGTTTGTTTTGTAGTATTTTAAAAGCCCGTCTGTTTTATAGCACTATCTATAAATTTTACACGAGAAATGATCATGCGTTTTAAATTTCTAATGCATTCAACGACATAAGAAAGCCTTTTCTAGTCATAAAAAATTGTTGTTTTATCGCCATTTTCATAAGTCTTAAACTTTGATTATATAATGTCTTAAACTTTGATTTATATAATCAAAGGTCTTAAAACAGTTTTTGTAATACTTTAAAAGTACACCATATTTTCTAAAGTAATGTTACTTAAAGCATTTTAAAGCAAAATAAGTTTTTATTTATACTTCACTAAGATAAGATTGAATATCTGCAATTCAATATTGATAGTTTTAATTCGGTATTGTAGATATCTTTAAGTCTATTTCTTGATCTTAAGTCAACCTACAAGATATCTTGAAGTCAGTGCTTAAGACTTCTGCAAGACCACATTCTTAAATAGGGTTAAAGTTTATCTAAACAGTAGTATTAACTCTTTCTTAAGATGTTCTTAAATGCTGTGCCCACTTTTACTTAACTCCCCCTTGGAGTGTATCTAGAAGATATCTTGAGGGACATAATAGTTTTAGCCAAGACAACCGCTGGAATTCGTCTACTTGCCTTCAAGATATCTACAATACCTTTTTTAGACATTTGTTTGCTACTTGGGGTAGCTGTAGGCAGAAGATAAGTAGTTAGCGACTGCAGTAAAGCCTCCGGAGGTTTGAAATTTAGTGTCTTTTTTATTTGACTTAAAAAAAAGGAGGAGGTTCTCAATTCGGTTGTCTTTTTTTTCGTTTTTACTATAGAAAACAATCGTAATCATATAAAAACACATTTTCTAAATAAATACGCACACTTTAAGACGCATAGGTACCTGTTAATTAGACTAATCAAATATTCTATAGATATAAGATAGTGCGTGTTAACTTAGTGCCAGCTCCAGTTTCACCTGTCTCTCTCAAATAACAGTAGCAACTGTTATTTGAACTGCCAACATATAAGTGCCACGAATGAATATTCCACAGGAATAGAGGAACTAATCCAGTAAACTACACTCTCTCTGCTTATCCCATCTTAAGATAGAAAGTTTAATGTCGAGAAGGGAGTGTTTGAAATTGAAATTACAATAGAATTAGTGATAACGTTAAATCTTTCCGGTGGAAGTTTAAGGGCACAAGTTGACTTGCACGGTTTCAAGTGCCTCATACTGATTCTAGGTGCATGATGCTGTCGAAAAGCTGCTTACCTTCTTGCCCACAAGCGGCGTGGTCTCCGACACATTGTCGGCACTGGCGCTCCCGCTCGCCTTCGGCGAGGACTCCAGTACTTTCTTCGACATTTTCTAAAACAAAATTACATTAATATAAAATCACTGCGTCAACTGCTCCACCTACACGAATCTACTTATTCGTCTGTAGCGGGTACATGCAGGAACCGGTTGCACCAAAATAGTTGTGGACGACATTACAACTTTCGTGTCCAATAGTCTAAAAGGGTCGATTTGTTCAATTAGGCGAGGGTCAATATTTCCGGTGCGTCAATGGGCTGGTGAGATCGTACGGCTTCTACTCACAGAGTGCGCTTGCGCTCGCACGATCACGACCGGTCGGCGCGACGATGTCCACTCAACTGTTGCTAACTATGAACTAGTCAGGTAACTTAGAATATTTCTGTATCACAATCTACTTTACCTAAACATGAACTTTATTGTTTTTATATTAAAGGTCATTATGTGCGTAGGTTTCTTGTGGCTAGTTCCTGTCGGTTGAATGTTGAGGTGATATTATTTTAGTGTGGAGTAATTAGTTGATGCTTGAGTGGCGGGAATGATAATTATGCTCACTTGAATATAATAACTTGAAATATTGAATAATGTTGTTAATTTAGTAATTGCATAGCTAATAAGTAGTGGACATTTCAGTACCATTGTATGTGATAGGGATACACAGTCTATACTCCGCCCTCATTCCGATCTATTTTTGCTGAGACCCGGGAATCTCCTAGAAAGTTGAGGCAGTTAGGCACCTACCAATCGCCTTTTATCAAATTTTTTGCTTGACGCTGCTTTGTGAGTTTTTAGACTATTTCGACCAAACATTACAACGTTAGCAACATTCAACAGCACGGCACGGCCGTCGTCGAGTAGGTACCTAGGTGTCCAATGTAAACTTAGAAAGTACACCATCATCTTCCTGATGCCCTTGTCTATAGGTTTACGACAGGAGTATAAACTAGTTCTAAATATGACACTTTTGATATGTCTTTTGCTAAGAATTAACAATCATAACTAACGGTGTACTTATTATTTTTTTATTTCTGTTTTTGATTCATCTGGGCACAAAATATTCGAACGTCGATATCTTGAAAACTACTTTTTAATCGTTGAGCTCCTTAAGTTCTGAGTTGAGCTGCACGGTTACTGACAAATGCGTGCACTGACTGGACAGGTCCACTCAATCTGTGTGGTTCTTTCCTCAAAAGACCATTTCAGACACCAATCTACATGGTCCTCAAAGATTATGTCTGGATTTTTATATACACATTGACATTTATTCATTTTATATATACAATGACATGAATATTTACTTTGTAAAGTATTTTTATTTTATTTAATTATTGTGAATGTGAAGACTATGTGGGTCATTTCTTTTTTCTGTTTTCCTTCTTAGTTAGTTTTAATCATGATCTGGCAGTTTGAGTAATTTACGCGGCCTACCCAAATGTCCTTTCTCTGGTATTGTTCGTCGAATCGTTGAGCTCCTCAAGTTCTGAGTTGAGCTGCACGATTTTTGACAAATGCGTGCACTGACTGGACAGGTCCGCTCAATCTGTGTGGTTCTTTCCTCAAAAGACCATTTCAGACAACGATCTACATGGTCTTCACATGATCTGACCAAGATTTTGTCTGGACTTTAAAAGAGACTGTGACCTCTGAGTTTGTTTCGGCCTTTCTTCTCAGAGTAGTCAGATAGGAAACGCCGACCTCATCTAGCTTTAAAAAAATATGATTGACATGTAAAAGTGTTTATACAAACCTACTTACAGAAATAAAATCATTTATCATTTATAAAAACGAGTCCCTCATCCTAACTAATAGTATAAATGCGAAAGTAACTCTGTCTGTCTGTCTTTCTGTCTGTCTGTCTTTCTGTCTGTCTGTCTTTGCTTCACGCCTAAACTACTGAACCGATTTGTGTGAAATTTGGTACAGACATAGTTTGGAACTTGAGAAAGGACATAGGATAGTTTTTATTACAAAAAATAAAATAAAAAATAAAATTTATTCCGGATATACAGCGCCATCTATTGGTCAAGAGTCGGCATCAATTCAGTACTGAAAATTCATCGGAAAAATGTAAATAAATAGTAAAAAGGTATGAAAATATAATATAATACAACTTTTAGTACAAAGAAAATGCTCTAACGGAGTATAGATAATTCTATTAGTACTATATGTCGAGTTGGTGATCGCGCAATGGTGTCGATCGTTACATGAGTTCGGTTCATGTTATTGTTTTAATTCATCGGAAAAAAGTAAATAAATAGTAAAAAGGTATGAAAAAAATAATAATATCAATATAATAAAACTTTTAGTACAAAGAAAATGCCCGAACGGAGTATTGGGATCGAAATAGATCGCGCTATGGTTTCGTTACACGCATTTGGTTGGGTTCCACATTTCATTTTTGAAGAGATCCCGCGAGATCGGGAACTATGTGGGTAAAACCAAAAATCTGCCGGAAGTCACTATTCCACGCGAACGAAGTCGCGGGCAAAAGCTAGTTCAAATATATGTTATTTGGTATACCTATTTTCATATGAACATGTGTAACAGAGCTGAAAGTGAAATTAAATTTTGGCCATATGGATCAGTCGAAGAATGGAATTTCGAAGAACTACCCATCTATGGACACAATACTGTCTAATGTCACGGTATCTACCTATACTAATAATAATCAAACTGAAGAGTTTGTTTGAATGTGCTAATATCTGGAACTACCAGTCGTATTTGTTTTTTTTTTTGCATTTGATAGCCCGTTTCTTGAGGAAGGCTATTTAACATCACGCTAGGACTCTTAGGAACCGTGCAAAAAGAAAAAAAGGCAGACATAACGCTAAGCGAAAATGGAGTAGATAATAGCGCGGGCAGGCGATGCGATCCGACGTGGTGGGTCGAGGGAACAACACGCGGACGAAGTCGCTGGCAGAACCTAGTGTATTGGTAGCTAGTATTTATTAAATGACAAAGTGCTTAATATCCATATCTATTTTACTATATTCACTCTCCGTCAAACTGTCGACGCTATAGGGTAACTGGTAATTAGTGACAGCTACTTAAACACGTGATTGTAATCATGATAACAAACAACTTTTACTATGGGACCAAACCTGAAATCGCGAAAAAAAATCAGTTGTTCAGTACATTTTGACGAGTTATACGAACATAAATGTAGGGATCAGCTGATTTTTTTACTTTTATCGGAATATTATATTATTTGGTAGCTATCTACTCGAAGCTCTACTAGCTTACGCTAATTGTCATTTTTAACCGACTTCAAAAAAGGAGGTTCTGTATTCGACCCGTAGGTATGTATGTATTTATGTATGTCCGCGATTTTCAAAAAATCAAAAACTGATGAACCAATTTTGATAATTCTTTCACTAATGTGATCTACATACTTTCAGGAAGGTTTTAGTATAATTATAATATATTATGTAATTATTCTTATGTACGATGTTATATGCATAAATGTACTGCATCTCCGGAATTTCTATGCGAATTTTTATGATTCTTCTAGTCGGTGTCTTCAATTCTTCAACGCACTAGTGTAATTTGAATTTGTGTGGAGTAAGTACAACTAAAAAGTGAAAAATAAAAACTTTTTTACAAAAAAAACAACCGACTTCAAAAAAAAACTACAAAGCGATAAATAACTTTAATTTCGGATGTCGGTGTCAAAAAACGAAAATGCGGAACCAACGACACCGACTGCCGAAATTAAAGTTATTTATCTAGTTATTAAAGTTAGTTATTTAAGTCGGTTGTTTTTTTTTTTGTAAAAAAGATTTTTTATATATCGAAATTCTTTAGTAATTGTGTTTAAAACGCCTGACAGTAATGATTAGCAAATCGCTTATTGACAGGTTATGATTTTTTTCTGGAGAAAGTACCTAGTTTTTTTGTTATGATATACAGAATGTTTAAAGACCCATTACGAAGCCGTCATAACGCATACTGTAAATCATGATACTAAGTGACAGTGCAAAAATAATTGCTAGGAAACGACTTTTATTTTTTAAAATTCACTGTGTTGCGTTTACGGTAATGCGAAGTGTAGGTAACACTCATGCAAAACATTGACATTTATAACTAGGTAACTGTTTTCGTAAAAAAAACTTCAAAAATAATTGGAACTTTAGACCTTCAATATCTCCGTAACAACAAAGTTTCCAGGTATTTCCAGTGCAAATAGCGATTTTAATAACAGGAAGAACAAGTGACTCGGTTTCGTTACGTTTTTTTTTTACACACGCTATACAAAAACATGTTTAAAAAAAAGAAAAAACAATTAAAATGTAGGACATACCTAATTAATTTTAGTATTCAATATTTTTACAAGTTATATTATTTAAAAATAAGCATAGTTTAAAAAGCTAAAAAATTAAATTAATACTAATAATTAATGCATTTTAAAATGCAAATTATGTAGCTTTTGGTCATGGCTGTTTTCAATTATTCCCGATGTCCACCACTTGTCTGGCCACCACTGGGGGACAGCCAGTGGCGAAGGGTGAATTTATGACACAGGTAGGCCGGAGCAAAAAAAAAATGCCAAAAGAAAATTTCAATGATGAATTGACTATAGAGTGGTTATGTTCTGAATTTTCGAAGGGAAGCCGGTGAGAATCGAGTTGTATGGTACCTTCGCCACTGGGGGACACAGAAACAACTTTTAAAATTATACTCGTTGTCCACCACTGGGGGACAAATTATTGTAACTTAACCTCAAAACACTTTAAAGTTGCTTCTGCATCATCTCCGGCGCTGCGGGAAGTGCAACCCCTACGTAACAAAGGACAGGCAGCCATGCTCACCTCCGCAGCTTCGGCTTGCCGTTACGGCTTGCATGGGTGCCTATGCTTTGTTTGTTACAGCGGGCGGGGGTTGCTCTCCCTTCCCTTCGCGCCTCCGGTTTTTATATACAGTAGGGGTAGCAGCCAAAAGACTGCGTAAAGTCGGGGATGCCCCGATTCGGTTTTAGAACAGATACGACATAATCAAACCATTAAGTTATTAACCTATATCTTTATGATTCAAAACTGTGAAGTGTCCCCCAGTGGTGGACAACGAGAATAATTTTTAAAAGTTGTTTTGCTGTCCCCCAGAGTGGCCAACAAGTGGTGGACATCGGGAATAATCGGGCTGTTTTGTGTTAGGTTATGCCTCTAAGGCCTTTGGTTATTGTTTGATTTTATTTTGTTTCTTTCTCAAAAACAGTTTGGTGCCACTTATTGCCGGGGAACGGGACAGTAAAAGAAACGCAGGTGCTCAGGAATCACACTATACCGCAGATCACCCAAATTACAATCCAACAGAATTTTTGAGTTAGAGCGCATGCACATTACCTCACTGCGCTGGTGAACTATAAATTACAATCCAATTTTACTGGTGCTTGCGCGGGCGCCATTTATAGTTACTTTAGGGTCAATTCATACAAGCGCAGAGTCGAAGCGCATCGAAGCGTTAATCTGAAACTTAACATAGCAAATTCACCCTTATCTCCACAACGTAATGCACAAATATTTCTTCTGAGATAAAAAGAAGACGCGCGAATTGGCACGCATTCGATGGAATTCGCGCATCTGAGCGCGACCAACGCAGATTGGTGCGCGGTATTACGTTGTGGAGTTAGGGTGAATTTGCTATGTTATGTTTCATGCTTCGATGCGCTTCGACCAAAGTATAATAATAATAATACGGGAGGCTTCGATTCTGTGCTAGTATGAATTGACCAAAGAGTAAAGTAACTAAAAGTAACTATAGAGGGAAAGAGTGACAACTCTGTGGTAAAATTTGCATGTATGGAAAGTGCTGCCACCTTGAGTTTGGTGGGTGACCTAAGGCTCTAATAAATATACACATACCTATAGTTAAGCATACTTACTATAAGTAGCGAATCTTTATTATAATGTTTAGGGTCACAATCAGGGTTTAACAAATAACAGTAACAAGTAACAATTTTAACATAATTAGCTGAGATAAACTCGGGATTTCGGGAAGCGCATCAACGTCGGGAAAGCCGGAGTTGCGGAGTTGACAATGATAATGGCGGATGGCCGGCGGCGACAATGACCACAATGACATTTGTTTGACAATTTGACAAACAAGAAAATGGCTGCCAAGTTTTTTTAACCCACCAAACTGCAGATGTCGCTGTCGTCTTTGGAAATTGATGACAGTGCTAAGTGTGCCCCCCCTGGAATTGACCCATGCCTTACTCTTTGGCGCCATCAGACGGTCGGCTGGTGAACCATTCTGGGTTGCCATGATAACATTTACATTCCGCCGCACACACTGGCCTGTATTATACAAAGTACCTACCTACTGTTTAATAGAGGTCAGTGGCCGCACACTATAATTTTAGCACAATGTAAACTTTTTATTTTTGAAAGCCTTTTTAAATTATAAAAAAAACTCATAGGTATTTATATTTAACTAGTAGCGCCCCGCGGTTTCACCCGCATAAGTCTTGATCCCGTGAGAAAATCGGGATAAAAACTACCCTATTAATGTCCATCCCCGCAGGGTAATTGCGTAACACACTACTAGTAGTAATGGGTTTCATTTTGACAGTTCAACAACATTCATTACGTTGTTTAGGTACGTTGTTGAGCAAACACATTTTTCGAACATACGAAGCAATGGATTAGCAAAATCCTTCAAAATGATTCAAATTGAGATTGATATAAGTAGTGTGTTACGCAATTAGGGTGCCGGGACTCAAACTATCTCTATACTCTATACCAAATTTCATCTAAATTCGGTTTAGCGGTTTGCGTGAAGAGGTTACAGACAGACAGACACACTTTCGCATTATAATATTAGTATGGATAATATGGATTTTCTATGGAGTGTAAAATACTGAGCATTTTGATGCAAGGATGTTATAAGAAATTCTTGTAGTTTCATTTCAATACATGAACAGAGACCATTTCACGAAAGAAGTCTCGCAGACGCGGCACTGCAGACATGCGACGGAATGTATTACATCTTTATTTATCTCAACTTCATATCACAGGCACACTCTTAAAAAAAAAAGAGAGAAAGTTGGAGAAGAGAAAGGTGTCAGACAGAGGTAACGGTAAGAGGGTTGCTTTATGAATGTTGCCAACTATAATAATTATAATAACGACTCTAATGCAGCTTTTGTTCCGGGTTTGGCCCCGCCTCAAAAGAATCTTGTAGCACTGTACTCATTTTTCATTCTGGTCCATTTTTTTATGAAGCTAAATTACTCGCTGTTGACTGAACGAAGAGAACCTTTGCATGACTGAACAAAGGGGCAAAACTGGCAACTCTGATGGGTAGATGGTATTTAATTTAATTTGGGGAATGGCAATACCAACTGACGTTTGGGTTATTTGGGTAATTCGCTTGCTGTATTTCTGTGTGTATTTCTGACGATTTCTGCGTGGTTCAGGAATGAGGATAGATTTTTATCGAATTACTGTTCTCAATCTAATTGGTAATAAAGACAATCTATTTTAGTGACAGCAGATAAGATCGGTGGTTTTCGCACAAGCGTCGTAACTATAATTTATAAACTCATTGCGGCTAAAAGGTAATTTTGACTTTAATTTGCCTTGTTTGTGATATTAAACTCGTAGACTGGATTTAATTTGAACTGGATGAACTATAGAAAAATCTGCACTGGTTTGTATACCTTTTGAACGGACCTTAGGTACTCAATCTTTTCATAATTTACTGAATACTGTTGAAGGCAACTTTGCATGTTGTGTCATCACAAACAGTGTTACTCATTGTTTAACAGGTCATTTTCTGTTTTATATCGATTGGTTCATATGAAACGCTAGAGGTTATAAGGCCAGATTTTTATACCTACATTCGTGTGGCTTCTGTACTTACTAAAGATAGTCTTTAAAAAGTGATTCGAATTTTCTTCACACATTTTCTGCAATGCTCTTCATTTGATTGAAATCCTATAGGTATATCATCAAAGCAAACTATTAATAACTGTTATTTTGAATACATTTATTTATTCAGTAAGCTAGTTGCCTATTTGACATACAATTCATGATAATTATTATTATGGTTTATTTCAGAAATAGGTAATGCATGTTTTCATGCATCAACAAATAAATATGAAAGCCTTTTGTACCTACTTGTACAGAGTAATAATATTCACACACACTCTGCAATTAGTGTATAATTCGACTTATGAAAATAATAATAATGATGAATAAATACTGGTGATACATTGCACTTTGAGTATATTTCTACTAGTTATTGGTAATACTCTAGCTTTGACATTTCACTGTTGAAATAAGCTGTTTTTACTGCCAGCTGAATTATTAAACAACTGGGAATAAGTATGAAATAATAAAGTAACAGGCCACTGTTATAAAGTAAAGAAACACAACTAAACATATTATTTACTAAGCATTTATTTACATCAGTAAATGCATCAATTATTGACCCGGCTTTTTTAATCCATTGCTGCATATAGGCTGCACCACAATACTCTGTCCTCCACCTTCTGCATCCATTCTTCAGGCATCAGTTAATGCAAGAAGTTTGCTCTTTGCTTTGATTTTTTATCGGTAACATGCAGCACTACTTTGTGTGCGTACAATCATTGTGTACCGTTATAGGCATCCTTATCTGCATGTGTGAACTGTGTACTGCTATGTATGTATGTGTCATTGCACGTAGTTATCTCAATAACTTCCAGACCTCATTATAACTAGACCACATAGTATAACATTACAGCCAAGTACATTGCTCAAGCTTAGTAGTATTGATTGCAAAGCGATTGTCTCATTTAAAGTAATAAACTATTTGTATTCATATGACAATGTTGTATGTTGAGAGTATATAAATGTAAACAGATCAATAAAATGTTATAAATGAGCTTACATTATTATTATTCCTGTACATTCATTGGAATTCATTCATTTGTTATTTGTTGTATTCACTATGGTGATTTTTTACCATCTGCCAAGCATACAACTACCTATGGTATGATACCTATAATTTAGTTTGATGATCAACATGAATTGGGGCTATAATTGTTTAAAGAAGTAAGAACTGGTCAAAGGGTTTGTTTGCACAATATTTTACTACTCAGACAGCTCATTGTGTAGCTAAAATCAATGAAAAACCCAGCAAATGATTGTTTTTCCTTCAGTGTGCAGTTTATTAATATAGTAGTTGTAGGTTTATATGTGCTTATTATGCCTGCTTGTGCGACTGAAACATTTCATGCATTGCATTATTGTTTGAGTATTTCAACATCAAGTTGCTAATGTTGCTATCAAGTACTTCTGTTCATTATAAAAGAATCACTTCTATAGGTCAACATCAATTAAGATTTATAAAAGTTAATGGAGGAATTATCTTATATTTTTTCTCTTTCTCCCTTTTTTTCTTTAGCAAATTGTCATTAAAGATACAACTTTATAGTGTTTTGTTTTTAGGAATGATGAGAGAAGATGATTGATTCAACATAGAAGAACAAGAAGGTAATAAACAAATTCTGTTTTATTCATAACACTGTGTGTATGACATACTTAACATGTTTTATAACACAACATCCTTTGTTTGTAGTGATATAGGATAGCAGTACAAGCAATAATCAAAATGATGACATCAGAGGAATCGGACTCCCTGAGCACCGTACCATCAGAAGGACATGCCGAGGATGTCTCAGGTGGGTTCAGTGACTTACCATTGATTTATATTCAATGGTGCAATAAAACAGCTCCCTAGTACTGCTAAACCAAAAAGATTTATATTGCCTAAACTTTTGCGCTTTGCAGTCATCATGTCAGTTGTCATATTGATGCTGTCTGTGTTAATCATTTAAGTTACGCTGACATAATGGATGGTGCTGCTGAGCGTCAGCGCGGTATTCGGACATTATTGGTTACATGTGAACTCTCCACAACAGAACATGGGTTATTGTATAATGCTCAGTAAAGTCCATAAATTGTTTTTCAGGCGGGGACCAAGCATCATCTTGATGTATGCATCCATACTAATATTATAAATGCGAAAGTTAGATGAAATTCGGTATAGAGATAGTTTGAGTCCCAGGATATGACCTAGGATAGTTTTTATCCCGATATTCCCACGGGAAACTTATGCGGGTAAAACCGCGGGGCGCTGCTAGTCATTTCATACATCTTGAATTTAACTTAAGGTATTATTTCCTGTTCAGTGAAATCAATTAATATGAGTTTCTCAACAGCGAATTTTCTTCACATCAGTGAAAAGATAAAAAAATTGCGCTAGCCCCAATCAATAGATGATTATTTTATTATAGGTTTTGCTTGTATTTATTTACAACACACAAGCCAGTGCTTGTGTTAGGATAAATGGGGCTTACACGGCCTGATTCTGCATCTCATCATCTAAAACCCCATGGCTGTATAGCACCACCGTTGCTGTTTATGTTTTACATGGATCTGACAGATTTGAAAGAGGGTGGGAGCGGATTGAGGATGAATGAGTTGCCTGTCAAATGCCTTCTCTGCGCAGATGGTAAAGTTCTACTTGCATCGTTAGCAGAACAGTTGCAACACATGGTGACTAAGATGGATGAAGAATATAAGATGAAAGGGATGACTATAAAAGTGAATAATATGAAGGTTATGGTGTTTAATACAGAAGCAGATCTGTTGGTGTGTAATGTGGAAAAAAATTAGAATGAGTGTGGAGCAAGTGAACGAGTTTGTTTATTTGGGGAGTCCCTTTACTTTATTTTAGTCTTATGGAAAGATTCATGAAGATGTGGAAAGGAGAGATACATGTGATTGTGACCTACCAGTTGATGTCCAAAAAAGCTTGACTATGTTCACAATGGTGTGCTGGTGCCTACGCTTATGTATGGAAGTGAATGGTGTGGCAAAAGAGGCACGACAGTAGAATAAGTGCTGTGGAAATGCGTTCCTTGCCAAGCATGTACGGTGACAATATGAATGATAGACTGAGGAATGATGTTAAGGCAACGTTGCGATACAAAAAAAGATGCTAGTGACTAAAAAGTTGAGCAAAGCAAACGATGCAAAAGCAGTATGTAAAGATACAGGTGGCGTCCTGTAGTTTCTACTTACCCTCATGGGAAAAAGCGTGAGTTTATGTAATTAAACAGAATATACAAACGTAAGAAGCATGCTGGCTTTATCCATTATTAAGAGTTGCCCTTGACCAGAATACTGAGCAAGCTGGCTTTAGCCTCCACTTTCTCACACTAGGTCATATTCAGGTCACCAATCAATAAATAGAGAATTTCTGTTCCTTTGTTGAACTTTCACTATATTATGGTTAAGTAAGTATTTATTACGCCATTGAATACAAAAATATACATAGGTACTTGTTACATAATCAATTTTAACACGAATGCAGTAATATAAGGAAACGATGGTGTTATTTATTTTCGTGACTCATACTTCCAGTCAAAATATTTTAAAACTGAACCAATTTAAATAGCTAAAATTGTCATGAAAATAATAATAATAATAGTAAAATATGGTTACATAATGGCAGCTTCGGGCACGGAGGATGCTCCATCGTCGATGGTGTCGAGCGAGGCGGAGTCGGAAGGCAGCGTGCTGTTGGACGCGCGCCACGATGTCGAGGCCGGCGCGCTGGTCAGCGACCCCGCCACAGAGCTGGCTGGTGCGCTGCACGAGAAGCCGGTGCCGGTCATCACCGACTGGCGGTCCGTTGGCACCACCGTCGGCGTCGGCGTCGCTGCCTATGTCGCCTCTAGAGGTCGGTTTATTATATTTTCTTAATATATAGATCGTATCCCATCTATTTCCTCAACGTGGTGACTGTAAATAAAGGAGTTATTATTACTTTCGAGAGAGACTGTTAAGAGAATTGTACATTCAACGTCAAAAATATTGGACATTGTATTAGGGAAAATGAAACACCTTTCGGCGTTCAGAATGTACCTACACAGTGATCAACAACTGCCATTCTGACAGGAAACTCTTCCAATTGGATAAAGTAAAATGTTGCAAGTTGTTTGGGCCTTTCGCGTCTTTTTTAGAACATTGTTTGCATTCTAATCTCGATTTTGGTCAATAAAACATCTAATTTGCCTATATTTTTGGCAAGGTATGGGTTTGATAAGGTAGGATTGTCCCTGAGATGAGATTGCAACTTGAATTTTGAACGTTTTAAAAAGTTTTCCCTATACCTATATTTGACGCTGCCTGTAGAAGAAAAATATAGTCAATCTCGAACCAGTATATTGAAACATTGATTGGTCGTTGATGCAGGCTCAATGCTGCCATGGGGCGGACACAAAGGCCCGGCCGCCCCGGCCGACTCCGACCTGCGTCCGGGCGAGTTCGTCATGAGGCTGCTCTTCACCGAGTTCACCGTGCAGGCCGAACGGAAGATGGAGGCCGTCATGGCTGAGCCACTGGTATGTCAACATTGAATCAACTATTATAGTCTAAATTTGAAACTGGAGAATACAACGGATTTATTAGAAGACCAACTTAAAAAATGACTTCTTTCATTATGTTGTCTGAAGGTTGGTTGGTGGAACAGAGTTTGTCGGTTCAAATCCAGCCAGTTTGGAGTTTATCTCGGATATTACTGTCATTGGTGCAGGAAAAACATCGTGAGGAAACCTGGACTTGTCTATATCTATATATTATTACATATAATAAAATTGTAGAAAAGTGGTGTCTGTACAATGGAAATATATAAAAAAAAAGTAGCAGGGGTTGTTATTATATCGATGCCGAACCCGAAAGTGTAATTAATTTTTTTTTTCTGTTTGTCTGTTTGTCTGTGTGTTTGTGCACGCTAATATCAGAAACGGCTCATTCGATTTAGATGCGGTTTTCACTAATATATTGTAGTAAGCTTCACTTAACATTTAGTGTTTATTTCATGTCAATCGGTTCATAAATAAAAAAGTTATGTCAATTTAAAGAATCACGGCGAACATTTGTTAAGGTAATACAGAGAAACATTACTGTAAAGTAAATTTTTTGCTACCCCAACGACGGTATGTGTAATTTAAAATGTGCTGCCCGAAAAGTCACTATTCCACGCGGACGAAGTCGCGGGCACAGCTAGTAGTTAATATACGTCTCAAATCGCCAACCCCTTTTGAGCAAGCATGTGGTGATCAATACTTCGTGCCTTCTCTGTATGAGAAGACCTTTGCCCTGCAGTGAGACAATAATTGGCTGATATTAATATTATTATGCTTTAATATGAAAAAAACTTTTATTTATAACCTGCAGGAAAAGCCACTAGCCAAAACCTTGCAGCGCGGTGAAGACCCTCAACTAGACCAGATACTCCAAGCATTTGGCACAGTCGCTGAACACTGTCTGCCGTCGTTACTGCGTGCACTCTTCGGATGGCTGGAGAGGCAGATGGCAGACTCGCCACAATTAAGCGAACAGGCTAAGAAACCACACCAGGACCTAAGAAACAAGAGGTGAGGGATTTAAGATAAACCAAATTGAGTGTTCTACTTTATTTTTAGGAGAAAATGTGCGACTAGATATAAAATGCCCAAAGCAAGTCCTTTGTTGTTTTTTACATGTGGAGATTGGCATAATTAAATAGAAGATTATGCTCAACAGGTCGGAAATAAAGATGTCAATGTTGATAACGACTTTAAAACGGAATGCTACGTGGGACACTCAGAAAGTTTCGCGAAAATAAAAAAAAAATGTTCTATCAGAATTATGATCTGTCATACAATGGGGTGTACAATTTAGCATTTTGTAGTTATCCATGCTAATAGTATTTGTTTGTCCAGTAGCATAATCTACATCGTGTCGGGCAGCGGCGCGGGCGCGGAGACAGTGGAGCGCAGCTGCGAGGAGCTGCAGCTGGAGCGGCGTGACCTGGCGGTAGAGTTCTTATTCTGCCTGGCGCTCATTGAGGTGTTGAAGCAGCTTCCCTTCCACCCCGGCCACGAGGATCTAGTGCAGTACATCGAGAACGTCGCCTTCAAGAGGTTCAATTATAAGGAGGGGTGAGTTGTATACCTGACGAATCAGAAGCGATAACATTCAACTTGCCTGGGAATAGATCGCGATATCTGCGCGTCGCTGATTAAAAACACGTTAAATAGCATAATTTAACACATCACATTTACTTTTTCATCCTGTGGATCAGCAGAAATCTATAAATATTAAATATACAATACAGGGTCCCATTACTATCATCTGCCTAGGCTTTTCCTAACAATGTTGGGGCCGGCTTCCAGTCTAACCTGATGCAGTTAAATACCAGTATTTTACATGGAGCAAATGCCTATCTGACCTCCACAACCCAGTTACTGGGTAATACGATACCCCTTGATAAGACTGGTTGTCAGACTTTCGGGTTGCTGACTACCCGTAACAACTGTCAAAGCTCCACGAATACCAGCCGGGACCAACGGCTTAACGTGCTTTCCGACGCACGGAGGGTCTCGGTATGTAAAGATGGTCACCCATCCACAGACCAACCGCGGCAAGCGTAGCTTAACCTGATGGATTGACCTGTGCGGCTGTTATTATTTAGCAGGGCCCGGGTTATGTTACCTACTTATTAAACCATTGTTTTCAATACATAGCTGCATTCAACGTCTCAAGGATTGTACTGCATTCAGCATTACAATATTATTGATTCCATTAGAATATTTTCATAAGATCGTAATAGAAATTTGAATTTAGAACATAATGTTGTGAAGGTGACTGCGCTGCGGGTGTGTGTTAATAAAAATATTGTGCATCATTTCGAACAAGGTACAGATAATGTAGGTATGAATACTTTAAAATAAGAAGCAGTTTATTAAAATTCAAAATTTTTCTTATTTTATTTTTATTTTTTATTTATTTATTTGGGACAAACAAACAGTAACACATTATATCTGCGCAAATAATATAAACAAAGATATTATATAAATGTGAAACTCACATCATTATCCACAGCATATAAGTTAAAAGTTTAAGTTAAGTAAGTTTGCCATATGTCATTACTTCCCAGAATATGATCCTTATTAGGGACACTATCGAATGGTGTAATAATGCAGTCTAGTGTTTTTTTTTTTTCAAAATCAACAGGTTCAATTCTGGGCTAGAAATATTGATTTTTTAAAAATCCAATGATGCAGTTTTAGTTTTCATCAAAATCGAGCCCGTCCTTTGAGTACTTTTCGCTATTCCTCATAGTTTCGAATTTGGCCATCCACACCCACTTGGAAAATTCATCCTGTATATTCATCAATATTATATATAATAATAAAATATTAAATTAATATTATGTATCAATGCTAGCCCTATGTAAAGTAACATAATAGTCCACTAAAGCACTCAGCGTTGTTAAAGTGATGGCTTGAAACACAGGTTTGAATAAACCTACATCAGGCAGGTCGCTATTGTATTCATTTGGCCTTTAACCAATATATATAAGTTATCACTAGATTTATTTTAGTCATAGTTTAATATTTTCTTCATAATATTAATATGTAACTTTGTAATGATGTAATACTGCTCTGTAATTTATATGTGAACTTATTAATACAATTATTCTATTCTAATAATAGTGAAAATCTGGGACGGTTTTTATTCAATTCATACAAAGCGTAAAACGTGATCTTTTTTCATCGTATAGTCTACTTCTTCATTATCGACTGTAGAATGATATTATCTTCCTGTATGTCATCTCCAGGTTACAGTCGAACCCGAACGCCGCCAACGTGCACCTCATAGCGGACCTGTACGCTGAAGTGGTGGCCGTGCTCGCACAGTCACGGTTCGCCTCTGTTAGAAAACGCTTTACAGCTGAACTGAAGGTAAGACAAGATGTTTGTTTTCTCGCTGTCTTCTTGGAAAAGAAAAGGATAAAAGTAGTGTTCTTTGTTCGTTTGTATGCTCCCCACTAGCAAAATTATGTCGCGAGCCATATGAGGTAGCTGTTATGATTCTAATATTAATAAGACGACAAATGTTTTTTTAGGCTACAGTTATAGACATTATAACAAAATAGATTCCTATACGTGTTGTCTTACCTACAGGAGCTAAAGAGCCGCGAGCCGTCCCCCCACACGACGCAAAGTATCATCTCCTTGCTGATGGGCATGAAGTTCTTCCGCGTGAAGATGGTACCCATCGAGGAGTTCGAGGCGTCGTTCCAATTCCTGCAGGAGTGCGCGCAGTACTTCCTGGAGGTCAAGGACAAGGATATCAGGCATGCTCTCGCTGGACTCTTCGTTGAGATTCTCGTGCCAGTTGCAGCGGTAACTTCTTTATTTATTTCTTTTCTTTATTTCTTTCCAGAATTTTATCCTTATTAGTGAAACCATCGGAGGGTATACGACAAAGTAAAGTGCGCATTTTTAACAAAAAGCAATTATTTTAAAATAGTAACAGTTTTTAAGTATCTAGAAGGTAAGTGATTTGTTCGTTTGCACTGTAGCTGTAGTTATTTGGCTGTTAACTTATGTGCTTAATATAATAAATTATATTTTGAATTCATTGTAAAACCATAATTAATCAATTTGTTGATCTGATTTTAGTTAATCTTAAAAAATACCACTTTCCTTTACTTTCCGTGTATCATTTCTTTCCAGAATTTGATCCTTATTAACGATACCATTGGAGGGTGCAATAAAACGGGCAGTGTTTTTTTTTAACCCCCGACGCAAAAACGACGGGGTGTTATAAGTTTGACGTGTCTGTTGTGTGTGTGTGTGTGTGTGTGTGTGTGTGTCTGTCTGTGGCATCGTAGCTCCCAAACGGATGAACCGATTTTCATTTTGTTTTTTTTTGTTTGAAAGGTGAATTAGTCGGGAGTGTTCTTAGCTATGTTTGATGAAAATCGGTCCAAGATGGCCGCTGCCACAAAATGGCGGATTACATCATTTTTCACAACTCCCTCAATATGGGTATCAAATGAAAGGGCTTGACTAGTAGAATACTATACACTAATGATAAATTTCAAATCCAAGATGGCCGCCACCAGAAAATGGGGAATTACATTTTTTTTTCACAACTTCCTCAATATGGGTATCAAATGAAAGGGCTTGACAAGTAGAATAATGTACACTATATTGAAAGGGAATGAGGAATATTAACTAACGAAATGAAAACTAAAAACTTGAAAATTATTTTTTTTAGGCTAATCAATGCCCTAGCTAGATTGATGAGGAAAATGGAGTGATGACTGGTACCTAGGGCCTAACGAATTATTTAGCTTTTAATACATTATTTACTACATTATCATTACCTTTATATTTTCAATAAAACCGTTTAAAAAAAAAAATAAGCCAAAGTATTTGGATTAGTATCATTATCCAGGAGGAAACAGAGGAATACGTTAATATGGAATGAACGCCAACGACCACGAGTACCTAACTAGCTTCACTGTGGTAAAAATACGTACAGCTTCGCAGATTTCGGCGAGTCACGTGTCGATCGTATAGCATGTTTACTAGTAATATAATATTATAAAGTTTAACCTTTTCGCCGCCAACGTACACAAAACGCAATGCCTCGCCGAGCGCCAAGCTATAAATGTATAACTAAATATATAGTAAACAGTAGTGATGGGGATATCGTCATATCGATGAATAAGATTTGTACGCGTAAAGTTAAGATTTAAAGTTGATTTTACGAATATAAATAAAAACTGATTAAATATTTCCAGATTTGTTTTGTTTCACAATATCCTTAATAAGAAAAAACAGTATAAATTATGAGTATCAAAGAAACTAATACATAACTCAATTTTAGAACTATAAGGAATGGGGTACATCTCTATTTGTTTCATGATCTCATTCTTTAACTTCATATCAAGTTATTGGCACTGAGGGCACGTTGAATTCGATTCGGATCAGGGATGGGGTCTATGGTCTTTCTTTCTTCTATTTTTGTTTATTCCTGTGTTTTTTTAATAACTTCAGTTAACGTTTTTTACCGTAGGTATCTAAGTGGCAGAATTTTTAATTGTTTTTAAAGTGTTTTTTGAAATGGAAAGTAACTATATATTTAAATTCTATCACGCTTGTAGCCGTGTAGGTACTTATCAAAGCATTGTTTTTTAAGTGTTGTTTCTGTTCTTTTCTTAACTCATGTATTGTATTTACCATAATAGTGTATGGAGTACAAAAACAGTACCTAAATCTACTGTAATTACAGTGCATCTGGAGATACTGGGCTCACCGAACATTTTACATACTTATTGAATTCCTACTCTTTGATGAATAAACATTATTATTATCATCCAGTTAGACATACCTCAGAATTATCTTCTGGTTCAATGTTCTCCACAAAATATATATAGTCCGATTCCACACCTTGCAAAATTTTAAGAAGTTCGTCCGAATCAACTTCTTCACTCATTTTTCTATTTTTTATCAAGTGAAAGAAAGAAAGATGCGTGCGCGCGAATCCGATTTTGTGCTGCACTATGCCAAAGTGACCTTGACAGCCGCACGCCTATGACGTCACTGACCAACTTCTATAGTAGTTCGTGGCACTCGGTGGCGCACAGGGGCATAGACGACCAATTGTTTTGTAGAGATGGGAAAATAACTATCGACAAGAATTGGTAACAACTTTATAATTCCGTATCGGCATCTACCTGAAGGTCGAAATTCATCTACTATCCTTTGTAATGAAGTAGATAACTAAGTTCATATTCTATTGACCTCAAATTGTTTTCGATATTCGTAACTTTCTGTATTTATAAATATTTCAATGGTGAAATCAACCTTTCACGGCACATCACTGGCCAACTTGATATGAAGTGATTGGCGTTCTGAGGAAAGTAACAAAATTCGGATTTTCTGTTTTTGCCGATTTTAGGACAAACTAGGGCTTATTTTGTGTAGAAAAATAAAAAACAGGGTAGTAGACAGTGCTATCTTAAATAATAAAATGAAACAAAGCTTTTAATCACAGTGAATTTATTTTAATAAGATAGTTAAAATGAACAACTTCTATAGAAGTTGTGGCGCTGGTGGCACGAAAATCCCGAACTTCTATAGAAGTGCTTGGCGGTGAAAAGGTTAAAAAGCAAGAAATAAAAGTTAAATTAAAAATTTAAAAAACCCCCGACTCAAACAAACACCTCTAAAAACTAAAAAATAATATATATTGGCCCTTTAAGTTTAATATAAGTTGCAGGAAATATTTTGATCCAAGCGTCCTCACGTCGGGGGACGGCTAATGAAAACGCCAAACAGATGAGGCTTAAACCCAGCAATAATGAATGCATGCTATTGTAGAAAACATAGCTGCTGTTAACTTCCAATTTTCATTAGCCGTCCCCCGACGTGAGGACGCTTGGATCAAAATATTTCCTGCAACTTATATTAAACTTAAAGGGCCAATATATATTATTTTTTAGTTTTTAGAGGTTTTTGTTTGAGTCGGGGGTTTTTCCCAATTCAAACAGTAATCGAAGCTATTGGGTTCCTTGATTTAGGGACAAATGCAAAATTATGACCACTTTTGGGTAATTTTCTTAATTGATGAAATTTCCTCATATTTGCCACGGCTCCATCAATCCGTCAGATGTTTATATATTCACTATCAGAACATGTAACACTATTGCACAGAATAACTATTATTCGCCCTGAATATCCTTTTAGAAATGGTCCAAATCTGAGTTTTCAAAGTCGTCAGATTTAGGGAAATCCCACAATTTCTTCATCAGATTTGCCTATTTAAGTCATTATGGGTTAGGCCACACCCGATCATGCCAAAATTAACGCCTCTGAAGATCACTTTATTTTTGGCCCTTTTTTTAAATATATTTTCGGAGTTCTCTCCTCAACCTACTCAGCTATCAACTTTTCGCCTTGAATATGCTTGCTCAAAAACCCTCTGGGCTCTCCTACCATGGTCTTTTACAAAACCTTATCGTACAAATCAAACAGTTTTCCCATTTTTGTCTCATAGACCGTCAAGAACGAGGTAAACGTCCCCTGCTTGAAGAATTTCGTGGAGATGCTGTACAGCCACACGCTGGACGCCAGCACCAAGTCCAAACACCGCCTGGCGCTGTTCCCGCTCGTCACGTGCCTACTGTGCGTCTCGCAGAAGCAATTTTTTCTCGCCAACTGGCACTGCTTCCTAGCTATGTGCCTGTCGCATCTCAAGAACAGAGACCCCAAGATGTGTCGGGTGGCTTTGGGTAAGATATAATATGTTTTAATTCATTGTAATCATTGTACATAAACCACAATGTAATTCCCTTGTTTTCCGAGGACATGACATGACATTATTGTTCACAGAATCCCTGTATCGGCTCCTGTGGGTCTACATGATCAGAATCAAATGCGAGAGTAACTCCGCAACACAGTCGCGGCTTCAGAGCATCGTTAACTCGCTGTTCCCCAAGGGCTCGAAGGGAGTGGTGCCGCGTGACATGCCGCTCAACATTTTCGTCAAAATTATACAGTTCATTGCACAGGAACGACTCGACTTCGCCATGAGAGAGATCGTGTTCGATCTCCTCATGGTGGGGAGGCCGATCAAGATAATCTTGACACCGGAGAGGATGTCTATCGGTCTCCGGGCCTTCTTGGTCGTCGCTGACAGTTTGCAGCAGAAGGAAGGAGAGCCTCCGATGCCACGCACATCAGGCACGCTGCCGTCGGGGAACACGCTGCGGGTCAAGAAGACGTTCCTGAACAAGATGCTTACGGACGAGACGGCGCGCTCCATCGGCATGAGCCCGTACTTCCCGTACGTGCGCCGCGTGCTGGTCGACATCCTGCGCGCACTGGACGCGCACTACGGCCGCCCGCTCATGCTCACCAATACACAGAACGTTACCAAGGAACAGGAGATCAACACTGGAGAGAGGAAACCCAGGATTGACCTGTTCAGGACTTGTGTTGCTGCTATACCAAGGTAACAACGTTCTTTCTTCAAAATAGAACAGTTCACCTAACTTCTTAATATTCAAAATATTTTTTTATCGCAGACTGATCCCCGAAGGCATGAGCTCTAGCGAACTGGTGGACCTGCTGAGCCGACTGACAGTACACATGGACGAGGAGCTGCGCGGCCTGTCCTTCCAAAGCTTGCAGACGCTCATCGTGGACTTCCCCGAGTGGCGACAGGACGTGCTTGCAGGCTTCACACAGTTCCTAGCCAAGGAAGTGCAGGTAATAATATTAATTGGATTATTTACAAATTAACAATATTAATTGGATAATTTTTGGTGGATTGGAGGGGGACTCGAAGGACTGATTCTATGTAAAATGCCAGGTGCTAGTTATTCTATGTAAAATGCCAGGTGCTAGTTATTGCTTTGTAAAATTACAATACGGTCATGATTATGGTTTATTTTGTTGTTATAGGACACATCACCGCAACTAGTGGAGAATGGCCTCCGGATGCTACTGCAGCTTCTAACGAGTTGGAAGAACGGTGAGCCAACAGCCGTCAGCGTGCCGACCAAGCAGGAGCCGCTGGCGTCCGTGATCCGCGGGGCGGAGGCGCTCGGCCTGGTCATGCTGTGCCAGTGCAAGGCCTACCCGCGCCGTCTCGCCGTGCATGTGCTTAGGTATACTTATAATATAACACTTCAGGACTGTCTCCACCAATGTCGGATATCTTTTATCCGTGATATAAAATTGATGTCTGATTAGTTACGTACTGTAAAAATTCAAAATTATTCCTCGACACGTTCCTACCAAAAACTATTACGTTTTCATTTATCGTTGAAAAATGACATCATTGTATGTTGTGACAGCCATGTATGTATGAGTCACGTAAATGACTGATAATGCCCTAATGAGTAAAATGTACTGTCACAGTACTATCAAATACCAATGAATCATGTTCAATACAGACAGAAGAGAAGAACATTCGTATAGCTAATGCAACTCTCGAGCTCGCGTCATGTGACTGTTATAATATTGTAATCTTCTAAATATATCCATGACAATATTTTGGAAATTTCTGATGCTTTTCGTGTTTGCATGTGTGTAACCGTGTTGTTGTTCTTCTAAACTGCGCCACAGATTTTGATGCGGTTTTGACCAACATTCAGAGAATTTATTCCCGAAAGTTCATGACGTGTATTATAATACGTTAATTTTATCAAACTTACATATATAAATCTTGATGTTTTATCAATTCGTAAAAGCCGTGACTAGTCGTTAGTAAGGTACATGTTGGGGTCAGCTGCTAGTCGGATGCAGCTGAATACCAGTACCACCGGTAACACTGGTTGTCAGACTTTTAGGCTTCTGACTACCTGGCTTCATAACAACTGTCAAAGATCTTTAGATGACAGCCGGGACAAACGGCTTAACACGATTTACGAGGCACGGATGGGTCTCGATATGTAATAGATGGTCACTGGTCACCCCATTTACGGATCGACTTCGTTTCTGAACTGCAACATGTGTACTATTTGGGCAGGGAGGCTAAGTACCTGCTGGAGAAGCTGCAGCTGACCCGCGACGAGCCGGCCCTCATCGA
Source organism: Hydraecia micacea (assembly GCA_914767645.1). Classification (NCBI taxonomy): domain Eukaryota; kingdom Metazoa; phylum Arthropoda; class Insecta; order Lepidoptera; family Noctuidae; genus Hydraecia; species Hydraecia micacea. The sequence goes on from OU611774.1 coordinate 887,282, forward strand.
CGCGGCGGACGCGCATACGGCACAGTTCGCAGAGCGCTGCCTGCCGCTGCTGCCGCCCGCAGAGAAAGCCGCCATCCTCACGGCGGGACAGATCGACCTGGTGTGGCTCGCTGAGAGGAGCCACGCGGTTTGGACTGCCGGTCAGTACCAACATTAATTCTCTCGCACTCTCTCCGCGCTAAACGCTCTCTTATACCCTACACACGCGAAAAACCTGTCTGTGATGTGTTCACGGATGAATGAGAAGACAATAAGATAAGATCATTTAATGATGATCACGATCACGTCAGTATGCCTGGAGTTCTGTGCAATGGTGTACGGTTTTTGTCTAATTGCCCATTTATGTTAAGTATGTAAAAAACAACCTTATTCAGCCCTAAGATGTCTTCGGACCTATCCCAAGTTTCAGCACAACCCTCGGGTGTGTGCTTCCAGCACCGAACGGATAAATAATTGCGACATTCAGCACGTCGCTTTACACTATAGCGTCAGTGTCAGTGCCTTTCTGCATTTTAGGGCTTATTTCCAATTTTGAGCAATCGTTTTTATGATCAAACAAATATTTCACGTTCTTGCCACCAGGCACCAGTGCATTGTTGACAAATAATTGGTAACACTATGCCTATCAGCATCGAGTTGTGATAACATCTAATGGAATGATTTACTGACATGTTTCCAGGTATTCAACACGATGAAACTTCGAGCAGAAACAGTTGGAGTGGAAGCTCTTCCAATGGCGCTGATCCTTGGGAGGTAATTCAATCAACTTTAATTGATATTCTGCTATATTCACCATCTTCCCGACTTCATTTCTTCTCCTATTAATACTTTATTGTATTAAAAACACTTTTTCTTCCAACCTTGTCGGGTATCTAAATACTCATAATGGGATTGACATATTTTTTAAATATTACACACTAATACCCCGTGCAGTCCACCTTTGTACCTTTTTGTGTGCGAAAAGTTTAAATAAATAAAAGGTTGAAAACGGAGCTTGTTTTGAACTTTTCAATTGTAGTCGATTTATAAATTTTTGTATGCTTAAGTTTGAATTAAATGTATGAAGGTTTTTCATGAATGGTGATTGGTTCCAGGTGGTGTTATTCGGGCTACTGGAGCGCAGCCGCGTGCCCGCGCGGGTCCCGTCCACCGTGTTACAGGCGTGGCCCGTGCTGCACGCCAGGATACAGGCGCTCTTCACCATCATTGAACCAGCGTGAGTATACAACACATTCTTGACTAACAGTGCTCTATCCCGTAACCGTGCCTTTTGCTGAAGAAGTAGCCCTTGCCACTCTCCGGCACATGACGTCGATATTTTTCACCGTTGCTGCCTGACAAACAAACACACTTTCACATTTATTTTATACCAGCTGTGGGGCCGATATTTTTTCCTATCGGCAAAGATTACGAACTTCCATCCCCATCCCCATACAAATTTTCATTTCCTATTTAACTCCTTTAGGAGACGAATTTTCAAAATCCTTCCTTAATGCTCACTTACGTTTTATATGAAACTTGCGCAAAACAGCATGCTTCTAGAGCCAGCGGTTTAGGCCGTGTGTTGACTGTCACTGAATGAATGATTTCAATTAAGTAGATTATTAGTAGGATTAAATTAACCATTTAACATTTCAGGCCCGTGAACGACAACCGCGCTTCACTGCTGTCACGTGGGCCAGCCCTGCCCAGGAAACCAGAGAAAGAGCGAGACGGCTATATGCAAGTCAGTGTCAACTTCAAACACTATACGATTGTTCATTAAAGTTCTTGATTACAATGCTTTCGTTGTTTGTGGCAGGTTTGGAAGTACTACATGACTATGGCCTACCTAGTAGTGCCGGCCGTGCCCAGCCCGGTGATCCGGTGTGCTAGCCCCGACCTCAGCCTGAGGTACGTATGCCACAATGGCGCCACCTTGTTCTAAACGTATACCTCCTTGGTGCCGAGACCACTGCGCATACGAAATATTACCTACTTTCGTTTATTTCCACCTCCGTACGATGTGCTGTAAACTTCCTCCATGACGTAATCATCGTACACCAGTGAGTCTCGGCACGACTGTACGTTTGTCGTAAAAACCACATTGCCGTTATTATTAATTAGCAAATTGGCTTCATATGTTCAAATTTATTTTCCAAATATAATTATTGATTGGCATTCAATTCTATATAAGTAATATGTAACGTACGGTTTATGTATATGTGCAAATATATTAGATTTTGACTGTCCAAATTTACTATATATTAATGTTGTTTAGTTTCGTAGCTGGCATCGCCGATGTGATGCCGACTGGTCTGTGTCCGGTTCTGCAGGCCGATTCACAAGTTGTCTATAACGAACTGTGTCGGTACGATCGGATACCTTTGTAATATTGACCGTTTAAAAGTATTTCATTCAGTCTTGATAAAGTCGATAATGTTTATAGATTCATGTTGGGTTATAAAACTTGTTATAACGTATAAAAAGTTCAGAAAACTTGTTACTTTCCACCACTCATATTTGACAATACAACGTCCAAAAAGTGACAAAATTTTAATTTAAAAAATTTGAAACTTCTGAAGCCAAGAGATTTGTAAACAGAACAGCTACCCAACTGTCAATAAAAACGCACAAGAGTGAAATTCGGGCTGGAGTTACAGTTCTGTGTACCACGACGGTTACAAAGAGACTACAATAATAATGATATAGTAGTATCAAGTACAATACTCCGATTTATATCGTAACAAGTCGACATCTGAGTTATATCGAGCTTCTAAATCGGCCTGCTGGTGCATGTAGAGCAAATTGCTAACTTGACTCGTATCTTACGTAATTTGATGAACCGACATTAAAACATTATCTTTATTTTAGTTATGTTAGTTGTATTTAATAAAAATTAAAACGATCAAGTAATGTGAATCCGCATTAGTAAGTGTAGCCATAAAGTATTTGTTTGTTTTGTTAAATGTTATGTATGGTAACAGTAAATGTTTGCCCGCGCTGTTACTCGGCGATGTCAGCAGCTTACTAAACGACGTTAGTACGTCACATGCGCGTGCGACACACAAACTCGTCACCGGCGCATTCGACGCGCCAGCTACTCCGACAACCACTGTATCCGCATGTGAAAACAATCAGACCTGACACTTACTATATTAGCGAACAACAGTTTGTAGTTCTCTATTGTGTACAGTACTATATTTACATTATGCCTGCCAACTTTAAAGATGATTTTCATAAGGCCTGTATTGATAAACCAATGTTGCTGTCATATGACATGACGCCTCAATCAAATCTTAAACACTGAAAAGTGACCTCTAATGAGTATGATTTATTGATGAGGGTCCGAAGCGGGTTGCAGACCAAGTGCTAAGCTAAGTTAGTCTAGCTAAGCTCACATAGCTGAGGTAATTTATCATACTTCCGTTCATCGTTAGCGGTCTGCACGCAAGTATGAAAAACTACATCAGCTATGCCAGCTAAGCTAGACTAAGCTCTTGGTCTGCAACCTGCTTTAGGGCGAGACGTATTGTACGCAGATTTTGATAAAACCCGGCAGTACGTAGGAAGTACCCACACTATCCATTATGTACACGATTGACCCTCTCTACCACCCAGTTTCTTTTTAGTTTCCCATAGCATTCCAAAATCCACCTTGTGTTAATTTTTTTTACCAACTTCAAAAAAAGAAGGAGGTTCTTAGTTCGTCGGAATCTTTTTATTATATACAAGTTACCTGGTAACTTGAAGGTTTATATAGAAACCGGGATGTAAGCTCGAATTACTTTTTGTTATAGTTGTAATATTAATTATTTTTATCTGTTGGTCAACCATATTATTATAAGCTTCACTGGATTGGTTGAAGAGCAATGAAACAAGAAATGTGTTCGTGTACATGTAAGCTAGTGGGCGAGTTTAGGGAGAGAGAACGTACCGCTCGGCCACTCGAGCACTAGTGCAGAGAAGTATCGGCGTGTGTCTGTCGTAGCACTGAGGCGGAGGGCTGGGCCGGCCTGGCCGCGCTGAGCTCGTCCAGCGAGAGCCTCAACGCGCCCGGCGGCTTCTTCACGCTGCCCTTGAGCTATGCGCGCGCGCACAGACAACACAAACGAACGAGGTGGCCATTGACGCTCGCTATGTGCACGTCGCATTCGATTTTGATCATTACTTAGTTGTGTCGGTTCCATCTCTCAGTTCACTGTAGAACCCTGCCGGCCGGGCCCATTATCCTTTCACACATTGTGCAAGCACACAGCTCTGTGCGACTTCCGCAATTTCTTTTCTTTTAGTTTTAAAAGTATTTCGACGATACCGCGGGTACTATTTTTGAGTTGCATACTTATCTCACTCGAGCGCTTTACAATATTTAGGGTGGAATCGACACACGCCATTTCCTCATGGTGGGTAACTCAGTGCAGTGGCCTTGCCGGGTGTGTACCATAATCGAAGGTCACTGTAGATCTCATCGCTCATCAATCACGCCTAGGTACAAGCACAGCTAGCGCATTCCATACGAAGTGTCCCTCGTCGCCCGCGCCGCCCGCGTGGTGGTGGCGACGCACTGCGATGTGCTTGTGCAGTAAGTCGGTGGTCACGCGAAGTACACGTCACAGTCACCACCATACATGCGTATATAACATGTAGCCTTCTGTTTTATGTTTGTGATTGTCAACATGTTAATACTGTCTTATAATTATTGTATGATACGATTAGTTTAGATGCAAATTAAGGATTGCTTGCGAGACGGTCGAAACAAATCGTGTTAATATAGCGCTTAGATATAGAGATACTTACAATACAAATAAGTTATTTGTAAATGGCAATAGTTACATTGGACGCAGCTTGGATACTATGCTAGGAGTTTCTGCGGCGCATGTTACCAAATACGTCTAGATGCGTTAATTGCAGCTCATCGTAACATATAGGAAGATGTGTTTTTAAAAATCCACTCACAGTTTACGAGAGGTTTCTAAACGGTTTTCCAATTGCATCTAATAATTTTTGGGCAAAAATATAACTTACTAATATACTTTTCTTCTTTTACTGTTATTTATAACAAATAAAAGTTGTATTGGCAATGTTGTGCAATACGTCTATAAAACTTTCTATTCGATATTTGCAATGGATGCGAATAATTTTTGATAATGAACACTTTAATCGAAAACTCGAGCTGGATGTATAAGAAACGATATTTTTTATCTGTAACGGTCAGCACAGCTGTCATAGAGAACTCTACTGAAAAACAACTCTTGCATATAAAACTTTATGTCTGTGAGTCCAGGACAGAAATATGGGACCTTACTTAGGATAGATTGCCCCTTAAAGTGCGCATACAGCTATGCATATGATAAGCAGCTACTTGAGCGCATTCCGTTATAATATACAGAGTGAGATTGAATATACATACCTAAGAAAACAAACGTAAATATCCCAATAACAGTGTATTGTGTGGTAACACACAGCTCACAGGGTCGCCCCGATAGTTTGCACTATATCTGTAATACCTAGAGCGCTGCAAACTATAAAACTAAATGATATAATTTGTCTAACAACCCTAACAGCAACTATTTGAAAATAAAATTGTGTTTGTCGCCGGAAATATTTGTGGAGCTGTCACTTGTTCAACCACTCAAGCAGCCAGGAGGGTACAGGTATCTAACTTGTATGTCCGACGTAATAATATGTTTTTTGTCATTGGCAGCTATAATAAGAATTTCTTGGGAATTGTGTATTTAGCCGGGGCGTTTGTTAATGACATGGATAATTTCCGATTTGCTAAATTTTTCAAAACGAATGAAAGGTAACGGTGGGATTTATAAATGTTCTTACTTCTCGTTGTATACACCACTCTGAGCTTTCGAAATGAATGTTCTACACAATTAATTATTTTCCTCTTTCTCTTCTTCGTACAGACATTAAATTGTTTCTTACATATTTTCGATTCTCTATTGTTTGGTCCGCATCAGCATCGAGTTTGGTAAACAGTTGGAACTTTTTGTGCTGCTCCTTCCCGTTAGTATTTGCGGATGGGTGCAGTAGTCCTCGCGGCTGACTGCCTGAGCTAGCACCACGCGGCCATCACGTGGTTTTGTTTATTTTGATTTGTATAAATGTTTGTTTTTGCCCCGACAGCGCGCTCTTCCTCTCGGCGTGTCCGGAGACCCTGTGGGGGTAATATTACTTCGCCTATAGCTGTACTATTGTACATGTTCTGACTTATTATTTTCCTATTGATTGCTACACCCGAGTCGTGGCGGCAGTTGCTATTTGTGACGAAGAGTATCACATCGCGAACACTTCACAATAATCATGTTCTAGACAAAATATTAGTGAGAACATTTTATAACTTCAGTTCTTCTATTCTTTAATGTTCATTTCTACGCTTATTCAATAGAATTAACGTAAGCATTTTGCTCTCTTCATCACGGATGTGCTATTGTTACTCGAACACGATCATTACAAGCAGCTTCCGTCAGCTACTCATTGTTAGATACTACAAGTTACAAGTACACATCGACACAAGTACGACATCACTTAGTGCTGCGGCCACTCAACAAGTTCGATGTATGTTAGGTGCTCGAGTACATCGTTGGCATGATAACCCATAATTAGTATAAATTCGAATGTTAAACCCTGGTTCCCAATTGTGATAAATAGAGAAAGAATAGAATTAAACTATCAGTCCAATGCAAGCGTACAACTAGTAGTAATTAAATAGCTACAACAAGTTCATTGAAGTTATAAAGTTAGAATCGCCATTTCATCTGAGAAATCCATAGTATGCACGAATATACAACATCACAATTGTGTGAGTTTAACATAATCAGTCATTGGGTACAAGTAACTAATTCATAATATCATCGTGAACGAGTATGTAACATTTGCTTGTAACGTGCGCGTTAACGTTTTGATTTATTCCTCTATCTGTGAACTCTATCTTGTTGTATGAACCTCTTGAATGCATCCTCTGTTGTAGTCACTATCGCTCTTAGCATCATATTGTGACAGACATCGACTTATCATTGAATGGTAGAATGTTAGTTGTCGCCTCGTTCTCGAGCGCGCACTTGCAAGCAAATGTGACAGAGGGCGGCAACTCGTACGTGCTAACAGAATATGTTAGAATTATGTACAAACGCGTATGTCTCATTATTTTGTTGGCATTGCAGCGCTTTGTTGGTGACGTCCTTATTATTTTATGTTGATAACGCTTTTTTATAATGTCGACCCAATATTATTTATACTTGCTTTTATTAGTTATAGAAGTAGTTAGGTAAGCTTAACTGTTTTGTTGTAATATATTATGTGTTCTCTGATTGTATTTGAGATTGTATACAGATGTGCATTTTGTCGTTCGATACAACATTCCATTGTGCACTTTTTACTGCCAGCAGTTGATTAATTTGTCTACTTCAAACTATTTACATTTTGATCTGAGCGTAAACAAATGAAGTACCTAATTGTCTAAAACTGAGTTCCTTAATCAATGTTCAAGTATTTATTGACCCTAGTTAAATTCAAGCTATATTTCAGTGTGAATGTGTTGGTAACGTGTGTGTGTGAACGTAGCTCATCGCCGGACTCGCTGAGCGAGCGCAGCGGCGGAGAGGCGCGCGGAGCGGCGGCGGCGCCGGGCTCGCTGCACAAGCTGGCCGTGCCGCTGGCGCGCTGCGAGGTGCCCGAGGTGCGCGACGCCGCCGTCGCGGCCATTGGCAACATCAACCCGGACGCACTCAAGTAACGCACATGACTATCATGCGGCTCACGCACTGACGCCATCATTTATATGTTGAACCTATAAACGAATATGAAGGCGTCTGTACAAGTGTACTCTTGCGGAACGAAAGGGTAAAGCTACTCGTGAATACCGATTCGCAATGGATTTTCAACACACTGCTTAGCGCCGAGAGTTGAAAATCCAACAATGTGTTTTCTCGACGCGCTGGGATACACTGTTTGATTCTCAATGCTCGGCTCAACATCGACAGTTGTTTGTATCCAGTACACGATAAAATTTCGTTGCGTTAAAAAATCGCCTTTGTGTTTTTGGGCTTATAATTTACAATAGCTTCTGCCCGCAGCTTCGTCCGCGTGAAATTTCACCCTCCCCCCATTCACCCTTCCCTCTTTTTTTTTTTTTAGATGGGAAGTCATCTAATGACTCCTCCCGCTCTGAGTGGAGCGGAAGGGAGTGTCAGACTCTTACTGACTAAAACCCACCCGTGTTCCTTCCTTAGCCCTTTATGTTCCGGGGCAGCGGTAACCCTTTCGGACGATCCCGCTACCCCGGCCCATTCACCCTTTTAGGGATAGAATTTCGAAACACCTTTTCTTAGTGGATACCTACTCTTCACAAAGAACAAATTTCACGTCTCTCGGACCAGGTTTAGGCTGTGCGTTAATATATCAGTCAGTCAGGACTTTTAGTTTTATATATGTATATAGATTCATAATATTGATCATAGATAGTCAACATTTTTAGATGCTTTTCGTTTTCATTCCGCGAGTATACATACGTTAACTGGGCACAGCCGTTAAATGAAAACTTACAAAACGGCAAATTCTTAGCTCTAACATTATTCTGTTCAGAGATTTAATGGAGGAGTTACTTCCGCTGCTCCGTGAAGCGGTGGACCGTAAGCAAGAGAACATGCGCCGGCGACGGCGCCGCGACGCGCTGCGGCTGCATCTCAACAAGATGCTGCTGCTCATCGCGCAGAAGAAAACTTTCGCTAACAGGTGGGTACGGGAAAAATCGAGAGCGAGATATGAGGTTCATAAGTTAAGAATAAGTCACCACGTTTACGATTGGGACATGCTAACACGAAGACAGCTTTTCCAAAAATAACTCTTGTTTGTTTGAGCATACTTAAAAAAATGACTGTACGCAATAAGTGCGATAACATAATTCTTGCCTATGGGTCGCGCATTGCTCGTGACGGTCGAGGAATTGATGCGAACTACGCATCGACTACCTGACGTCACGCAAGATCTGCATCGCGCAATTAAGGCCACCCGCGCGACTACCATATAAACCCATCTGTTCGGAGGATTCTCCTCTCTTTTCTATGGAGGATGAAGAACTTAACATCCTGTTCCTCATACCTCTCTGTTAGAGGAGGAAATAAACTCCAAAAAATTAAGTTATCCTTGTTTGCACAGTGCGTTTGCACTGGAGGGCGGGAGCCTACACTCTACGCTGACCGAGTACCTGGACGGAGTGCGGCAGTGCCTGGAGGTGGAGGCGGAGAAGGACGCACCGGCCGCGCGCGAACAGCGCATCACCTTCGCCGACTTCGTCACCGAGCTCATCAAGAGCTTCCCATGTTAGTATACTTACCTTACGAAAACACTCATCACTTTTGTCACTTTATACTGATATTTATAAACGTTGCTTAAATTTAACTAATGATTAGCGACTGTTTAATCATACATTTTCGATGTTTAAACATCTCTTAACTCTAAGTAACGTTTATAAATAAAGAAGTTAATTTTCCGTTGAAACTGAAGCTTTAAAGGTGTAATTGGCATATAACAGCTTCAAAATGTCGCCTATAAAGCCTATTGCTGGCGTTTTTTACACAGCTAAATCAAACACCGGGCAAAAGACAGATTTCCATGACGGCTGTCATTTTGCGGCCGTTCAATGACGCGGCTTTCGTAAAAAAACCCAAGCCTAACGTGTCATATCGACTTCGCCATTTACTAAGTTTAGCCAAGGTATTCGTAGTTGAACGATATCAATATATAGCACAGTTCGAGCCCGCATCCTGTTTTTAGAGATGAAAATCAAAATATTTTATTTTACACGAACATTTCCTATGGATCGTGGAGTTTCATGAAGGTTCATCATCATCATCATCATCATTTTAGCCAAAAGACGTCCACTGCTGAACATAAGCCTCCCCCATGGACCTCCACTTCGACCCGTTCTGTGCTTCCCGCATCCAACGGGTTCCTGCGGCCTTCACAAGGCCGTCGGTCCACCTTGTGGGAGGCCTTGTGGAAGGTTACTTTAAAAAAAAATTGATCATCAAAACGTTCCGGTTACAGTGGAAAAGTACGGGTCGCTGATGAAAAAAGAGCTCCTGCGCAGCCTGTTCTCGCTGTTCTCGGGCTGGTGTGGTCCGCTGGTCAGGCACCTGGGCACGCTAGTGCCGCAGCCGCCGCAGCACGAGAACGACGAGCGACTCAACCTCTCCGCCCTCAGGGTACGTGCGACAACAGCTATATCCAACTTGGTTTGTCACCCGTGAGAACTAGGACAATAAGCCTGATATACACCGTGCGATTTAATTGCCTGTGGCATACCATAAAGCAACAATAAAAGTTGCACCTTCTTAACGGTGTGTAATCGTTGCAAGTCATTTGTTCCTTCATTTTCTTTGTATGTCACCCGTCAAAAAACACGAATTGTATTAATGGGGCTTAAGGCTAACACCCGTATTCACAAACTACAAAACAGCTAAGAGGTCTCAGAGTGCACTTGAATGCACATGATACAAAAAACCTACCCATAAACAACACTTGAGGGACGATCGATACTAAGCATTCAGAAACGCACAGAGTAGGTGGCTAGCTACTTTACGCTCCACATAATGAGAGAAATCAACACATGCTAGTAGTAGGCAGAGCTATGCATACGCACAGCAAAAAGTCGTTTGAGTATTGTTTATGTGTATAATGAATGCCTCGCCATGACAAACGCACTGAGAAACATCTTATTTATTATAACGTTGCTCCAATACGTAGGCATTGTTCTTGAATGCAGGTGTAAGATCTATTGGAGCTGCAAACAACCGCATGTGGGGGACCGCGATCCCTTTAGAATGTAGACTTGCTTCTGCCCGCGACTTCGTCCGGGTGAAATTCGTACTTTCCTCTAAAAATTTCGAAAATGTATGTTTATGATCTTTATCGTTTATTTAGATAAATAAGTATTCGGGCCAATTTTTAAGTTTATAGATCAAAGGGATCAGATTTTTCAAATAAACTATATCCCCACTTTTGGGATGGAATTTTGAAAAATCGTTTTGGATGTGTTCATTACTTGACTCTTAAGACCCATACCCATTTTCAAGTTAATGGAAGCAAGCAGTAAAATCCACCCCTTAAACTTTATTACCCTTTTCCACCTTGGTAGGAGCCAATTTTTTAAAAACCGTAAAACACATATTTTGCTTTTTTTGTTTTAGTAGTACCGAGTTTCAACTTAATCCGACAGCGGATTACATATTTTTCTAACCTATCAACTTTCTCACCCCCTAAATCCTCTGTGAGGGTTTTTTTTTTAATTAAAAGTGAAAATCTTTATTATTTACTGAGCTAAATATTGCCAAGATTCAAGTTTATTGACCAAATGAATAAGATTTTTCATATAAACTGTTTCCCCTCTTTTTATCCCCATAGGGTTGGACTTTTGAAAAATCGTCTGAGATGTTTCTATAACTTGACTTAAAGATTATTTATACCAATTTTCCAGTTAATCAAGCCACGTAATAAAATACTCCCCTGTGAAATTAATTACCCCTCTTCACCACGTTAGGGGTAGATTTTCGAAAAATCCTTAACCACTTTATTATTTATTTTGGTCTTGAGTTTCGAGTTAATTGGACCGCACATTAAAATTCTTCCATACTAAATTGGACACCCCCATTCTCTCTTTAGGGTAGTTTGAAATTCCATAAAATTACGAACTTTATAATTTACTTAGGGAAGTATTTGTGCCAAGGTTCAACTTGAAATTTATTTATACCATCTTTTTTTAGTTAATCATGCCACTCACTAAAATCCCTTAAAAATAGAATTACCACTTTTTGTCCCGTCAGGGGTCAATTTTCGAAAACCCCATACACTTATTATTGATTATTTTCTGTCAAAAGTATTATAACTGAGTTTCGAGTTAATCGGACCGCGCGTTAAAATTCTTCCACAGAAACTATAACAACCCTAAAACCCTCACTGAGGGATAGTTTTAAGAAACTAATAATGTTAAAATTTATGACTTGCTTAGGCAAGTTTTCTTGCCAAGTTTATTAGGGCATTTTCACTTTTAAGTGTACCCGCCATTTTGAGGATGTCCCACTTATTCAAAATTTTATAGCAAGATAAATAGTAGACATATTGTCTAATTTTTGGAATAAAACGGTAAAATATATATTCAATTGACGAATCCATCTGCAATCCTGGTAAAATACGTTTGAATTATTAATTTATGAGTATTTTAAATATTAAGAGTAACTGTTTCTGGCATGTCCCTCCCCTTACCAACATTGAATTTGCCAAAATTACTAAAATAGTACTACGAATACATTTAAAAGTGTTGGTGCAAAAATAGTGTATAGTTTCTCTCGTCACAAAAATTAAATTTGCACAATTTAAACTCCAATAACACAGGTTTAAAACACATTTGGCTGAAAATACACGTCACAAAACTGACCACTATTTTCACTACAATGTCCATTTATTTTCAGTCACTTTTATTTTTTTAGGGTACACTTAAAAGTGAAAATGCCCATTAACCAAATGAATAAGATTTGTCTTATAAACTGTATCCTCACTTTTCACCCCCACAGGGGTGGAATTTCGTAAAATCGTTTGGGATATGTTCATGACTTGACCCAAAGAATATTTATACCAATTTTCGAGTTAATGAAGCCACGCAGTGAAATCCTCCTCTGTAAAATTAACTACCCCTTTTCACCCCGTTAGGGGTAGATTGTCGAAAAACCCCGATACACGTTATTCTTTATGTTTGGTTTTAAGTATAAATACTGAGTTTCGAGTTAATCGGACTGCGCGTTAAAATCCTTCCATACAAACTTTGACATCTCTCAATCCCCCTTCAGGGGGTAGTTTAGAAAAACAAAAGATGCCAAACTTCAATATTTACTTAGATAAGTATTCGTGCCAAGTTTCAAGGTTATTAACTCAAAGAATAAGATTTTTCATACAAACAAAATCCCCCCTTTTCACCCCCTTAAAGGTTGAATTTCCAAAAACAACTTCTTAGTGGATACCTAGTCTTCACAAAGAACACACCCTCCAAAGTCCAGTCTCTAGAACCAGCGGCTTAGGCTGTGCGTTGATATCTCAGTCAGGACTTTGAATTTTATATATACAGGATGAAATTTTAATCACCGTTTTCCTCTTAAGGGGTCATTGTACTCATCATTATGAACAACTTTTACTATGGGATTGGAACATGAAATCGCGAAAAAAAAATCTGCTGTTCCCTACATTTTGACGAGTTATGCGAACATAAATGTAGGGAACAGCTGATTTTTTTTTCACGATTACATGTTTGGTTCCATAATAAAAGTTGTTCATAATGATGAGTACAATGACCCCTTAAGAGGAAAACGGTGATTAAAATTGCACCCTGTATAGATAAGCAGTAGTAAATTTTACGAAGAGCTTTATATTTGCGGCGATCGCAATTGGTTAGCTCCCGTCAGCGGTCGCGCTTCAAAATCGCTCCACGAAATTAATGAAGAGGGCCACGAAACGCTCATTGCCTCTTCGCTCTGCGCTTTAAACGACAGCGTCGAGCGGCAAACAACAAAATCGACTCTGTTAAGACAAGGGCATAGGCCGCTCGTCTGCGGTAACGAACCCAGTATAAGCTGGCTTATTATTCTATTGAAACTGTACTAAGCTAGGCCAGCTCAAGTTCAAAGTGTTACCACTGACGTGCGGCCTACTGTACGCGTGACCTACAACGGCGAAACACAATTTTCAGCCTTAGAAATGTTGTTGATAAGTATGACGTGATCACTCGACACACCCGGCGACTTGTTGCTCCTGCAGCTTCATTGCGGCAGGCGCTCGTGTGCTCTCGGGAGGGGGAGTTGAGGGTGATCCGGCCAACACGGGTGGGGGAGTAGGGTGTCACTGGCTGCTAACTTGCACTCGCGACCCCGCAGTTTACAAGTCGCACGCTTCAACATTATCCAGCGTTCAATCTCTTGTAACAATGAGCGAGCTTTTCACAAATGTGCTTATGTTGTTGTGTATAGGCCATGAGTGCTGTGGTGTGCTGTGGCCCGTGCTTCGCCCCCTCGGCGCTGGCGGAGGATGGCTCGCTCTATCCGTGGCTGAGCGAGATGCTCTCCTCCACCAATGATAAGGTATGTCGTAACTTCACAGTCAACTGTTTTGTTAAGGTAAAATATATGTTTAAGTGCCATTGTGTGACTAAAACTAATACAATGCTGTTTTTTTTCTTTGATTAAGCCGCAACGCCAAAGTATCCCGCAAAATAAGAATTTTCCTACGTTTTTGTAATTTGCCGGTCAAAATCAGGTTGTATGATCTAAATAATATGATTTGCGACCGTATCAAATATGTATTTATAGAATTACTAGATGCGCCCCGCGGTTTCACCCGCATCGATCCCGTGGGAATATCGGGATAAAAACTATGCTATGTCCTTTTCCGGGACTCAATACTATATCTATGCCAAATTTCATCTAAATCGGTTCAGCGGTTTAAGCGTGAAGAGGAAACAGGCAGACAGACACTGTGGCATTTATAATATTATGGATAATTATTAACACAACTCTAAATTCATATCACCCTATTGATTGAATGACATTCATTGAGTGAATTACACACATTTGATTCTAATTTAGGAGTTATATTGCTGATTGTAATGCTTATAATTCTATAACACATGTTTATTACGGTCGTGAGTAGTATTTTAATCAGCATACAACCTGAAACTGTCCTACAAATAGCAAACAACGTAAGCAAATTTTAATTTCGCGGATACCTTACGTATGTCCCATAAAAAATAAAAATCTATTGATGGATAGGTCTTTCTTTTTTTTTTTGTGACACGTTTTAGTTTAAATCGAACTTATATCTTCAAAGTTCAACTGCATATATCATAGCATAGCATAATAAACTTGTAGCAGTTTTAATTTTGGGGATGTCAAAAACGGTACATAACCAATATACTGACTTATGAATTACAATCTTGCGCGAGCAAAACACGTTAAATGATTAACTTTGTTGGCTCACCAACATACATGCTGTGTCTAGCTTGGTACCCGGTGTTAAATCTGTCTTTTTCAGTTAGTTAGATTTTCGTACCATGTAACTTTTATTGTATAAATAAATGGACTTGAATTTGATATGTTTACTTACAAGCACCGTTCCCGACAGATATTCGAGCTGGCCCGGGAGACGATTGTCCTTCTCCTGGACTGCAACCCTGACATCGGTCCTCTGCTGGACTGGACAGTGGACACGTGCTTCACGGGCTCGTCGCGCGTCGCCGACGGCTGCTACATGGCACTCGCCACTATATTCAGCGCACGGTAAGTTGAGTATGTTAAGCTACGGTTCCGGACACGAGCAGGGGCCGCCACAGCACGGCTACTGTGCCAGCACGGCTAACGGCTGCCATGAAAATTAAGGAAGTGGGGATTGAATCGTTGATGTCAAAAAACGCTCTCTTGGAAAACACTCGAACTCATACAAGAGGTGATGCCGAACCCAAAACCATAACATTGAAAACCAATAACTAGCCTAGGAATAACGCGCCTAATATCGCACACATAGTATCACAATCACTTCTTCCTGTAGATGACGAGACGTGACTATATTATATTCATAATAGCTAAAATCTGGTACGATTTTTATTTAACTAATTCATATATAAACTTCAAACGACTGACAGCATTTTGTTTCGCGTGGTGTCCTACCCCTTACCCTACCCTACCCCTACCCTACACGAAAAATAGTTTTAAAATAAAATAAAATAGTTTACGTCCTATTCTCAGACCTACTGAATACTCGTATACACACAAAATTTCATAAGAATCGGTCAAGCCGTTTCGGAGGAGTTTTGTTACAAATACTGTGACACGAGAATTTTATATATTAGATACTATTGACATTTTTAATTTCGTAATATCTTTTGAATGGAATGTCCGATTTCAATAATTCAAAAAGTAATCAACAGATATTGATATAGTCTTGAATACGAAATAATTTATTTGGATAAGAATGGATAACGTGGTCTGATTTTGATCATCTACAACTTTTAAAATGTAAAAAAGTAGTTATAGTGGCATAACTACAATAGTTGGACATATGGTCTCGCGAAGTTTTATGTAGATATTGATATGTTCTGTAATATTGTAGAACAATTTTTTTGTTCTGTCATCAATACTTTCTGCAGCGCGTGCGATGAAAGACATTTCATGGCTAATTTTTTTACACCTTGGGTTGGTTTTAGTAGGGATTCCTAAGGATCTCTATTTTTTTCCAGTAATAAATGTAGCTTTCTAACGGCAAAAGAATTTTTGAAATCAGTCTAGTAGTTTTTAAGTTTATTCGTTACTGTATACTAAAATATAAATCTTTCCTCTTTATAATATTAGTGTAGATTATGTGATGTGATGATGTGGCATAATAAATAACTATCGACAATATGTACAAAGAGTATTTAAAACACATATACAAAGAAAATAATATTATCGTAGGTGTTTATCGGATGATTATATTAACGTCTGGAAAAAAATAGTAGGGCGATAAAAGGGCGAAGAAGAAACCACAAATCATACAACCACATCACTAAACCAAATAAAAAAAAAAACTTAATTTTGAGCGGCCATTGTTGTTTACATCTTTGGAAAATTTCGAAACGCCCGGGTTTATTTTCATCAATAACGTTTCAGTCACATCATTCGACGGTTATTTGCCCTTCTCTGGTCTGGGGAAACCATAGCTTTAGTCAGTAAGCCGTGAATATGCTTCAGATTTGCTTGTTCAGTTATCTGATCAACCGATAAACTCTGCAGTTCCAGTTCGTAAGTTATGAAACAGTCGAGCATTGACTGGATTAAACCGTTAGCAGTAAAAACTATAGCGATCATCCTATTCAATGGAAGTGTTGTGATTTTCGGAGAGCTGTCGTCATGCAAGTGCATTCGTTATTGCCATACACAGAAAACAAAAATAAATATTTAAAGGGATAGTTTGCACCAACATTCTATGCAATGCGTACCACACCTGAGGGGCAATTCTCGTAATTTTAGGAACGTTCACAGTCTGATCTCAGTCTCAATCTGTCAAAAATACCCAATTTCCCAACATTTTTGACAAGTTTTTGACATTGATTGTCGCTGAGATGAGATTGCAACTAGATTTTGAACGTTTTTAATTACAAGAATTGGCCTTCTGATATAAGAGGTATCACACTGCGTGCGTGTGTGTTGTTGCAGGGAGACTATGACCTAATTTTGTAATAGATTTGAACATATCAAAACTATCCATGCAGTAGGTCAGCAGGTCACGACAGCGTTTTTGACACAAGCAAACGTCAAATTCAGTATAGTTTGGATTAGTTCGCAATCTCGCCGTTGTCGTCGTCGGCCTGAACGCGGTGATTCACGCCATCTACCCGGGGTTGGTTAAACCTGTTGTTTCACACTGTAGGCGGCATGGGCGGCGTCGTTTATAGCTATGCTGCCGTATTTTACCGCACATTGCCCAACATACGTAGATGGCGCCTTGCCATGATTAGGGGCCGCGATGTCTAAGGTGGACTGTATTCAAATTATGGAAGTTGCCGAATATAGATGGCGTTACAAGGCCCTGTCGGAGGTGGACTGAAGGAACTTTTCAGAGCGTAGCGTAGGCCAAATCAATCTCATTGTATTACTTATATCCTTTTCCCAGTGTGTTAGGGTCAGCGAACAGATTCGGCTTAGTGCCTGAATTTGAATTTTATTGTTCGAATTTACTATGTTTACTTATGGCCATTTATAGATGGCGCTCGGAGTTCCGTGTGAAGGTTTGCCTTTGTAGCGAAAAGTTTCTGGAAGCTACCTGTTACTAATCCTACGTCGTACGGTTTTCATATACAAAACTCGGTTACGTTTCAAACTTTCGATAAACACACTTTATCTACTCATTTAATCTGTATACCTCTGTGTGACATTTCCTAAACTTCATGTGCTGTAAGCTGTAAAGACTGCGTAGTGAAGGTACTTATCAAAATACTGATGTCTTTATTTTGCGAGCCTAAGCCCCACTCGCTAGCAAACAGTGGCGGACTATGCCTGTCGGGGGCCCGGGCGGTATAACAAAATGAGCCTCCCCCCCCCCCCGTCTTTTCAGTTTATGTGGATACTTGTATTTCTAGTAACATTTTGCAAACAACAAAACAAAAAAAGAAAATATAACGTGCGTCTGCGTAATAATTATAGTCTACCTATATCATGCGCCTCGCAAGCAGCAGGATAATTTCAGGGAGGTGCATATACATTCATCTCCTCATTATGCTATTCAAGATAAGCAAGCCCTTGCTTGCTTGTCGCGAGCGACAAGAGCTCGAAAATCGAAATATTTTACACTTATTTATGAAAAAAGTGTTAGGAATAAGAGAGCGGCCGAAGTGAGCTCGAAAATTGTTAACACCCGACATTTATGTTTTTCGGTGTTAAAAACGTACGGGGCCTCCATTCTCGCCGGAGTATTTTACTGGAGGTTGGTTGGCGAAGCCATCCAAGCACCATAACATCATAATCATTATTGTTTTTCATTTCTGTTGTTAGGTATTTATATTTAAATAGTTAATTTAAAATAACTATTTTAATTTAATATAAATAATCATTTGCCTAGCTTCTTCCCAACTATGTTGGGGTCGGCTTCCAGTCCAACCGGATGCAGCTGAGTATTTTACATGGAGCGACTGCCCATCCGACCTCCACTACCCAGTCACTGGGCTTTTTTGCATTCAAAACATTATTTATATTATTTTAATTTAATATAAATAAATAATGTTTTAAATTCAAAAAACATAATTGAATATTGTAATCATAAAGTTACAAGAAGTGGAAGGTTTGTTTTGAACTCGCAACCATGTTGATATAGCTTGGCTGTTGCAACCACTAGACCAAATCGTCTTAACAAGTTGTTGTAATTAACAACTTCATCATGCGCAAAACAGTATTCTGAACTTTTATTTCTACCTTAACTAATATTTTACAGGTTTTTTGTATAAAAACTCTTCTTTTAGCTAGCTGTATTTAACATAATATGTCCTAAATATACATATATTAGAAAACCTGTAAAATATTAGTTAAAGTCGAAATAAAAGTTCTTATTTTGTTACTTGGAAATGAGTGAAAACTATAGTCATAAATTTTGAGAAATGCTCAGATACACAGTACCTAGATACGTTCAAGTGCTTCAGTCCTGATAAGAATTTATTAACTGACAGGTTAACTGATGTAGCTCTCAAAAAAATAATTGATTACTTATGTAACGAGATACTCGTATATTCTCCCCATCGAATGGAGTAGGTAAACGTATTATATCCTTCTAGCTTCTGCCTTGGCTACGTTCCCGTGCTGCCGTAAACTGTATACAAACAATTAGGCGCTGCTGCGTAAAAGGTTGACAAACAAGTTTCAAATCCGAATATCTATACGATAGCAACAAATACGCAGGACAGCCACCAAACAAAGTAAACAGCGAACGTGTTTTATTAAAGCTGGCCGAAATTTCATACATAAGTACCTACTCGTATTGATATCTATGTAATATATAATTCCTCATTAAATTGTGGTTTACAATGTACATTGCGAACTCTTATTAATATTCCACATCAAATCGGAATTGCACGTAGCGTATCATAATAATGACTTCGGTATTAAACGTAATGATGTTAACACATTCATATAGCTGGCTATTATACCGCAAATAGCTGTCCAGTACATAATTGATTTCACTGTTTTGATTTGTCTATATTACTAAATGAAACTAGGACCTGACTGTCCCTCTATAGTACACACGCCAGCACATCAAGCTACTACAATCTGTCTAATTTCTTTGATAGATTTTCAACTTTATCGCTAAAGCATAAGGTTCAAAGTTGATTGACAAAATTTGGCAGTTTCGGATAGCTTGATGTGCTGGCGTCTGTACACTAAAATATTAAATGTTACGCGGGAGCGGTGGTGGCTACAGAACAGATGAAAGAAGTTAGAAAGGAAATAGTTCCCGATTTATATTAGAACGCGTGTCGCCGCATGTCTTGCACTCTTTCACTCCACTACAAGCAAAAAATCAATACGTACGCGCATTACGCACACAAATACACCACATGCACTTAGATCGCGTGTTTGCTATTGGTTGTCACACTAACGCAAACACTGCGTTTGACGTGCACTCACACAGCAATTTATTTCTCATGTATGTTACGGCGACCAAAAACAATCGCCCATGAAGAGGGGCAATTCTCGTTATTTTATGAACGATCACAGTCTGATCTCAGTCTCAATCTGTAAAAAAATCCTCTAATTTCACTAAATTTTCGACAAGTTTTTGATATTTGTTTGTAACCGAGATGAGACTGCGACTAGACTTTGAACGTTTTAAATTACGAGAATTGGAACCTTCTGGGTTATCTTTGTCCGCGATTAACGACATTCATGAACAGGCATGGGCTAAAGTTAATAAGCAAGGAAATAAATGACGCAAGTAAAAATTTTTTTTTTTTTTTAATATTGAACAATAATTTGGGCTAAAGTTAGTAAGTAAGTAAATTAATTCCACAAGTAAAAAATACAAGAATATTTTAATATTGAAAAATAATTTTATTTCATGCAATTCTACCAGTTGCCTCAAACCACAGCACTGCGATTCTGTAACCATCTCGCCGTGAAAACTTAGGCGAAGTGAGCGTGGAGTGAGCTGTCAGTGTCATTCCACCTGATACTAGGGATTGACCAAGCATACATTTACAATCATAATCGAGATTTTAATAATATTTTTTATGTTAATTCTATTGAAAATTTTATATAATTTCAAAGCTAGTATTTTAGTGATCAAAACATTAATATTTTGTGGGGTTTTAAAATAAAATAGCAAAACAGAATCTTAGTCAGAAACTCAATGTTGTTTTTTTATATTTTTTTTTCCCTAGACTAGTCCTTATAATTATGGCCTGAGGCGCGAGCGCGTCACGCACGAACAGTAAATAAAATAAAACATTCACGTTTAAGACAGCTAGACTGATGAAAATACGCATCGACATTATTTGTTTGTTATTATGAGCGATTGTAGATCAAGTCTAGAAAAGACTGCGACGATGTTCAGCGTTGGTAACCCAATCTATTCAATTAGAAGAGATAATTGTGTTAAGTTATCGAGTGCTAACGGCGTGCCTGGCTGACGGACCATAGAATTTAATCCCACATAGTTTGAGTGGCGCGATCACTTCACCCGATTCACAACATTTAATGTCGTGAGTCTAGTAAAGACTAACAACGCTAATATAATCAATTAGAAGAGATAACCTAGTGTTTCAAGTCACCGAGTGCTAACGGTGTGCCTTGCTGACGCGTGACAGACCATGGTTAGAATTTAACCCCACGTAGTTTGTGTGGCGTAATCACTTCACCCGATAAAATGTCGGGTTATGGGTTTACTTTTTGGGGTCACATAGAAAATTTAAAAAAGCTTTGCTTACTGTAGGTACCGTGTGATATATCAAATGAAAAGGCTTGTCGTGAGGGTCATAAATATATTTTTATAATAACAAAAAAAAGTTATAAAAAAGTTATAAAGTTAAGCAAATCTCTATTGAGAGATTTGCTTAACTTTTTTATGACCAAATGTAAGTATGTACCTACGCAGCAGTGGCGAAGGGTGAATTTATGACAGAGGTAGGCCGGAGCAAAAAAAAAATATCAAAAGAAAATTACAATGATGAATTAGAGATGTAGAGTGGTTATGTTCTGAATTTTCGAAGGGAAGCCGGCGGGAATCGAGTTGTATGGTACCTTCGCCACTGCTACGCAGTATATTGATACTGCGTACATACCTACTTACATTTGGTCATAGGTAGCCAAAACATGTTCGGGATGTTATATTCAATTTAAAGTTGGTATTTTTTTAAAGTTATGCTTAAAACAGTTGTTATAAAAATAAGATTTTTGGCATTTTCAGTCTCAAATAGCAGCCAAGGGGTTAATTGCAGACTTTTGCTGTAATAGTATCTAAGAAATGCTCAAGATGTTATTCCCCATAAGAAAACAGTACTTTTCTTTTCTGGTCGGCACTTTAATTTATGGGTACGTTATGAACTTATGAATGATGAGTTTATGAAATACAAACATATTTGCCGTTGATCAAATTAATTATGTGCATTTTGCATGCGTAAATATTCAACCCAACTACGGAACCTTTCAATGTGCCGACTGTGCGTGGTCCGATATAAACATGGTCAGTTTTTTAAATTTCTTTGGTAACCTACCACAAAAAAGAAACAATTTATTAGGTACTCAAGTAAACTAATAGAAACAAAAACTAACAAGCTCATACAACTAACAAAACATATTGAAATGTAAAGTGATTGCGGAATACCCAATTTATACAATTAATAATCATCATTCCCTATCTTTTGCTAAGCCTACCTAAAAAAATGTAGGTATACTGGGCATTCTGTAGCAAACTATTAGAAAGTATCAAAAATAAATAATTGTACAATAAATAAAAAAAAAATTAAGCGGCGAGCGCATTCCGAAGATAAATATTCAAATATAGAAACAATTCGGCGCGAAGTTCAATAAATGACTATTATGGTCAAAGGTCCTCAGGTTGACTCTGTTTCAATATAATGTCCAAAAAACTATTAAAATTACATTAAAAAGCATAAGTCATTATTATTAACAATGCTTATTGTTTTTAATGTTTAAAATAATTATATTTCAATTTCCGAGTATCGATTTCCGATATTCGACATATTAATTACCCGAGTCAATCGAAATAAAAAAAAAATTGTTTAGCATTATCGCTTTCGCACATCATTACGATAAAAAAAAAACAATAATGGACGGCGATTTTGAACACAAATTGAGTAGTGGTAATGAATAATAAGTCTTAGTGTTATTGGACCTGTGTTTTAATATTACGTTAAGATTTGGGCATTTTCGTGTCGTTCATAATATTTTCAATAATATTTGTCTCATTTTAAATCTTATCTACATGTGTGTGTGTGAAATTTGTGAAAAATAAAAATGTAAACACGCACGATTGGCGCGAAACTTCGACATTAGATATCAAAAAAATTCATTACCACTACTTATTTAACTTGGACAATGGATGAATTCGTCAAATAATTAAATGATGTATTATTCACTGCCCATGTGGTGGAGTTTGAATGTTCGAAGTCCCCAAATTTTATGTTTTTTAGCCTCGACCTGTTAGATGATTTGCGTCTAACGCGCATGCGCGGCGTGACTCACGGCGTGAGTCTCACGCCGCGCATGCGCGTGAATTCTGGCTCGTTCCGAATTAAGCCATCATCACCCACAGCGCTCACTTGGATATTAAAAAAAAATAGTTTGATACCTAACGCGCATGCGCGGCGGGAGTTATGGCTCGGCACAGCGCTCACATAAGTAATTAGCGTTCCGATTTAGATAAATCACTATTATGGCAGCTAAACTATATTCACTTGAATAGGTACTAATGGTTGGATGGTTGGATTATAGTATTTATTTGTGTATACACCACGAATTTCTTCATCTTTGTTAAGGTGGCGACTGTACTGGCGGAAGCACGATTTAAAAAATGCCACGTTAGTTTTTAAAGGCAATATATTATGATGCGACTCAAAACAAAACAGCACAACAGGCTGTCATTCATTTGTGACAGCGCCCGCGGTGATAATTATTAATTTAGGGCATGGTCGCCGTTATCGGAAGATGGCGCATGCCATGACGTCATCTATGTCGACTTACGGGACATCGTTATCGCGCTCACGCTAATTCGGAAAAAGGGCCCTAATTCAATATGACCCACTTAATGATTCTTTACTTCGAAACCACATCAATTCCTTACCTATATAATCACGACATATCTGCTATTTACGTATTCTCTATGACACAATTTAATGAACGAAACCGGTTTGAACTGGCAAAATACGACGCTTGACAACCGTTCGACGTGGTAAGATTACGCGGGGAATAATAGGTAATTTATACCAGTGTAAGCAAGCTGTTAACGAATACAGTGCAATTCGGAATGTACCGGATTTCACTTCCAAGAATTTCGTAACCCATAGCAACATCACTTCGGCGTAGGGTTGCCACCAACCACTTCTTCATTTAAGGGTTACTAGCATAAAAAATACGGGTCTTAGTTATTTTTACGGGAGACACTCTGATTGCGAGCTGAGCGAGTGTCGATTGAACCGTTGAATTTTGTAATATTATTTGATTAATGTTCTTTTAATAGTGGCATCGGCGAGTTACCTAAGTAGGTATCTATTTACAATAATATATTTGCACGCGTAGAGGGGTCTGTGGCTAAATAATAACAGCCGCACAGCTCGATCGATTAGGTTAAACTGCGCTTGCCGCGGTTGGTCTGTGGATGGGTGACCATCTTTACATACCGAGACCCCTCCGTGTCTCGGAAAGCACGTTAAGCCGTTGGTCCCGACTGTCATTCGTGGTTCTTTGACAGTCATTACGGGTAGTCAGAAGCCCGGAAGTCTGACAACCAGTCTTACCAAGGGGTATCATATTACCCAGTAACTGGATTGTGGAGGTCAGATAGGCGGTCGCTCCATGTAAAATACTGGTATTCAGCTGCATCCGGTTAGACTGGAAGCCGACCCCAACATTGTCGGGACGCCTTACAAGTTAAATAAGTAAGAACAAATCTCCAATGTGGTAATGACAGTGACTAACGCGCAAGCGCGATTCACTTCACCCGATTCACGCCATTAAATGTCATGGGTCGCGTGAAGTGATCACTTCACCTGATTCACGCCATTAAATGTCATGGGTCGCGTGAAGTGATCACTTCACGCGACCCATGACATTTATTGGCGTGAATCGGGTGAAGTGATAAGATCACGCCGCGCTTGCGCGTTAGTCACTGTCATTATCACATTACAGATTTGTTCTTACTTATTTAACTTGTAAGGCGTCCCAACAATGTTGGGGTCGGCTTCCAGTCTAACTAGTAACTAGTTCTAGTGAAATGATCACGCCACACAAAGTGGGGTTAAAGTCTAACCATGGTCCGTCACGCGTCAGCAAGGCACACCGTTAGCACTCGGTGACTTGACACACTAGGCTATCTCTTCTAATTGAATAGATTAGCGTTGTTAGTCTTTACTAGACTCGATCTACCATCGCTCAAACTAACAAACAATGTCGATGCGTATTTTCATTAGTCTAGCTGTCTTAAACGTGAATCCATTTTCGTAATTTTTTAGTTTGGTACTATGTTGTTATTAAAAAAAATCATATTTTATTTTGGTCTATTGCTGATAAGTGTAACTATCATAGGAGTGGGAGAATCGTAGCGGTGGTTGGCTTTTTCTACTTTACCTAACTGATTTATAAATTAAACTTGAACATTAAAAGTTTTATACTGAAAAATACGTTTTTGGACTTAACAGGTTTCTCCCAGACACCACAGATTTTATTTACTGTTAGTGCGTGACGCGCTCACGCCTCAGGCTATATGGACTAGTCAGTCTAGGAAAAAAATAATAAAAAAAACATTAAGTTTCTGTGCTGCTATTTTATTTAAAACCCCCATGAAATAATAATGTTTTGACAACTAAAATACTAGCTTTGAAATTATATAAAATTTTCAATAGAATTAACATAAAAAATATTATTAAAATCTCGATTATGATTATAATGTTTGCTTGGTCAATCCCTAGCATCAGTGGGATGACACTGACAGCTCACTCCACGCAAGTTTTCACGGTGAGATTTTTACAGAATCGACATGCAGTTTTCTTAGCTGGACCTGTTGGAACCCTAAAAAAAATAATTAAATTCATGTTTTCATCATAAATTGCTAACCTGAAATCAAATTTTAGACGAAAAGCCCATTCAGAAACTAAATAAATAATCCAGAATAAACAATAATTGGTGTAAATAAACAAAGTCATTTAAATTATAATATTACTGAAAATAATCATTCGTACACACATAGTACTTAATATCGACATTGTTTACAATTTGGTACAACACTATCGATACGCATAGATTTCCCTGAATGCAAGCTTTGGTTCGGCGCACGCGACGTTCGCAGTGAACGCAATACATTGCGCGACCGCTCACGTCGTACAAGATCGTACTCAGATGCAAAATTATACAATTTTGCATCTGAATCTGAATACGATTTTATCGTTTTTGTCTACAAATTACATAATGCTTTTGTAATAATTACAAATATCGCTTGTATTTTAAGGTTTTTGGACTTACCTGTGAAAATAAATCCCTCCTCGGGCTTCACTACACTCCTGGCTTTTTTCCGACACGTTATAATAGCGCAAGGCGATACCGCCTTGCGCTATTCGTTCGAAGCTCCGCGGAAAAAAGAATTAATGCTAATTCTTTTTTTCCGCGGAGCTTCGAACGTTGTCACAACAAGAGCGCGATTGTTGGCCGGTGAATCAAATTTCGGTTTACATTTGAGCGTCCGCTCATAAGTGCGGCGCGCCTGCCCCGCCCACAAGGCCCTTCTAACCTCTTTTAACTGTTCTGTGGTGGTGGCCAAGTGGTAACGGCCGCATCTTACGATGTAGCTTGTAGTTTCAACTTCTCGAACCCAGACAGGCACTTTACTTAGTGTAAATTGTTTCATCACCACTGCTCTCAAAACGGTGAAGGGAAAACATTGTGAGGAAATCGACCTGTCCTAGAACTAAAAATTCGAAGACCTGTGACATCTTCAAACCCGCACTGGGCCCTCGTGGTGGATTACGGCTTGCCCTCTCACAGAGAGGAGGCCTGTTTCCCAGAAGTGGGAACATTGCAGGCTGATTATGCTTATGTTAAGATTAAACAAAGCTTAATATTATGTGTGGAGGTTAGACATCAATCTGTATCTTAGAGAGGATGAATATAATATGTAGACACTTACTGTAAAAGATATCTGAATAAATACAATGTTATGTTTAAATATTTTTAACAAAAAATCACATAGATAGTCTCATTCACTACCGCACCCCGCAAGTCTACCAGCACCAACGCCATCGCGTTCGATTACTATTTTATCTTACTGTGCTGAAATTGAAGCAGCCATGAAGGCCTAGTTTTTAATTAGGTATTGGTGATTCTGCGAATTTTAATCACGGAAGTACATTTTTCGGATTTTTTTTGTGAGCGAACGAGCAGACAGTAGTACTTGATGAACTACCTACATGAGCTTTAAGAGCGAACCAATCAGTAGATCCAGTACTTAATTCATTACATCCTCCGGGGACATATCCCGACTCGCTATCGGAAAACATAGTGTATTATTATCTCACATTCACACAGTATCAACCAACAATAAAATTAGCCAGCAGAAAGGTCGTACTAACAAATCTTCGCAGTCACTGATTTGATTCGATGGAATCGGATCGCGTATGGAGCGATAAAGCCAATTGTATCCTGCAGCGATCAATCAAACCTAATTAGTGTTCCCAGTATTTTAGAATCGTACTTTATAATGTAATGAAATTGAATTTCGAGGGAAGTATTGATTGATCAATTACTGTTTAATCAAATCACAGTCAATCAACAAGCAGTGTACATACCTATATAAATGAGCAACTATCAATATCTGTTGGCGTCTGTCTAGATTAATACTGTGCTAGACAATCAACAGCTATAGGATGAGCGCTTTGTAGTCTCCCACGTCCATTGTGCTCTCCTCACAAAGCCTAGCACGTGTCTAGCACGCATTTCGCATATCATTTTGCCATGGTCCGGATCTATTTCGCATATCATTTTGCCATGGTCCGGATCTATTTCGCATATCATTTTGCCATGGTCCGGATCTATTTCGCATATCATTTTGCCATGGTCCGGATCTATTTCGCATATCATTTTGCCATGGTCCGGATCTATTTCGCATATCATTTTGCCATGGTCCGGATCTATTTCGCATATCATTTTGCCATGGTCCGGATCTATTTCGCATATCATTTTGCCATGGTCCGGATCTATTTCGCATATCATTTTGCCATGGTCCGGATCTATTTCGCATATCATTTTGCCATGGTCCGGATCTATTTCGCATATCATTTTGCCATGGTCCGGATCTATTTCGCATATCATTTTGCCATGGTCCGGATCTATTTCGCATATCATTTTGCCATGGTCCGGATCTATTTCGCATATCATTTTGCCATGGTCCGGATCTATTTCGCATATCATTTTGCCATGGTCCGGATCTATTTCGGGGCTGATTAATATCTAAGCATGCCACGGCCCACAGTACGGTTTTAAGCAAATTGTTTAGTGTACCTACTTAATTGGTTTTCCCGAACCAATTTAATTAGTTTTTCAGTATATTGCGTACCTACCACAATACCATACCACATTTCAGGCAAATAAATTAATGTAGTCCTTTTTTCCTAGAATAATTTTGCAGCTATAATGATTATAATTGGCGAAATGTGGCGTAGTACCTATACTGTAATACAAACATGGTGGCCTGGTGGGCGGTGAAATATCGCGGATTTATATTTCAGTTGCTAACTTTGATAGAGTGTTAGCCCAGAACACACAAAGCTGTATACCTTACTTTATAAAGTACGAAGCAAAGCTTTGTAGGAATGCGACAAAAATAAAATAAAAAAGACGCTCCGGATTACTTCAAAGCCTGTTTGCGAAGTATGTAGGTACACAGATGCATCGCATCCGCGCCGGGTCTTAACTAGCTTGTATGTTAAGCCATTTGTTTACTTCGAAGAAAATCTGGCTAGCTGCTGCTCTTTTATGCTATTTTATTACAATATGTTCCCCGGAACCCGGATACCCGGATTCCCGGCGTATGTTTCTGGTGTTTTGTCCCTATAAAATGTATAATGTAGTACCTGCCTAATAGCAACCATATAATTAGGTTAGATCTTCGTAACATATAGGTACGTATCAGGGAACTTACAGTTAATGAAAATCTTGATAGTTCCTAATTACGGACAGGTTCGTAACTCTGAATATTCAACACTACAGAAGTTGCTTTGTTGGAAAGAGAACAACTAATTACTCATAAACAATTTAGGTCAAATTGTGTATTTGAAATTCGGTAAATTAATATGCCTATGTTTGAATAAAGATAAATATTATATTTAGCGGTTTCGATTGGAATAGATCCTAGTTCAATTAAAAAGTTCTCTTCTTTAACCGTGGAGTTTCTTGCCGGCTCGTCTCCATAGGAACCGTGCACCTAGCTTCTGAAGTTTCATAAGTGCCCATGTTGCCGTGCGTTTCATGTGGTTTATATGAAATAAAATATTTTGATTTTGACGGAGTAGGTAGGTACGTCTCTCTTGTTATCACGAGCCGTATTTGAACTACCGTGGCCCTGCTATCTTGGGTAGTGTTGGTTATTGCGCAATAGAAAAACCGTTTCAGACACTTGGGCTCACTAGTTAAAATTTTCAATATTTGGATCTTCCAAATTTTTTTTTTTTTTTTGTAATATCTTGATTTAAAAGAGTATCCATGGAGTTTCTTGCTCGTTCTTCTCCATAGAGATCTACGTTTTGGAATGGGCAACTAGCTTCAACTTTCTGAC
The DNA here is from genome assembly GCA_914767645.1 of Hydraecia micacea. Lineage (NCBI taxonomy): Eukaryota > Metazoa > Arthropoda > Insecta > Lepidoptera > Noctuidae > Hydraecia > Hydraecia micacea. The sequence goes on from OU611774.1 coordinate 916,826, forward strand.
TAACTGACCGACTATTTAATTTTGACAATTCAAAAGTGCCTGTACATGGTTTAATTGAAATAACTGCTTTGAATTTGAAATTTCAATTTAACGAATACCTATGTACAGACGCCAGCACATCAACCTACTACAATCTGTCAGATTTCTGTAATAGATTTTCAACTTTATCGCTTAAGCATAAGGTTCAATGTTGAATGGGAAAATTTGACAGTTAGGTGTAGGTTGATGTGCTGGCGTCTGTACATATTATTTACATAATTAAAATCATCAATACAGAAATTCAGTTGCGTTTGCCTCTGATGAGGTCGGTTGTTAGTAGCCCGCGTGCTGCAGTTTGATATTACGTGTGTGTAGCGATATTAGCATTGTTAGCCTGCAAACTAACAACATTGCGGTTGTCATAAAAGCCCATGACCAATATGGATAGGTATTCTATATTTAATCCGGATTAACAATATGACAAATGAATACCATTTTGCTTTGTAAAATTCAATTTGTTTAAGTGACTATTGGCACTGTAGAATCACTACCGTCCATCACTCACCGCTCGCGCCCTGAGGGTAGGCTCGACAGATGGTCGGGGAATCCGGGAATGTCCCGAAATTTTGCGTCTTGTCCCGTGTCCAGTAATTAAGTTTTACCATCCCGGATTCCGAACACATGTAGTTTTGTAGTATTTGGCCTGCTGAATAATAGAACTTCAGACTCGGACGAATTTTTACGTGTCTTGCTCAGAATTTAGTTCAGTTTTTCAAAGCCCTGACGGTGAAAATATAATAAAAATGGCAACATACAGTGATCAATATTTAAAAAATTATAATCTACAAAGATTTTTTATTTTTGTTACAACTGTTTTACCTGAAAAAATAGATAAGACATATTATTATATACATATATGTGAAAATAACTTGCATTTTTCTTTTCCTTTAAAAAAATATTACAAGAAAAACATTGAAGCTTAATAATTGTTATACCTATTTGTGTTCATATATTCAACTATGGCCTGCCTCCCTTGGAATTTTCTCAGAAATGAGCTGACAACCCTACCTGAGGGGCTTAAAACTTGCTGCATAAAGATGACATTATGATGAGTTTTCCAGGAATATTATCTCATTGCGTTCGTGGAACTACATTATTATCTACATAATATCTATGAATGACGCAGAATATTAAATGTGCCTTCATTGAATTGGTAGGTACCTACTTACGGGGAAAATGCTAGGTAGATTGATTGAGCATGGAGACTTTACCGAGAAACGTGAGAACGATGTAAAAATAAAAAGACGTACCTAGGCGTTAAAAGCGTACCAGAGTACAGCAAATAGTAACAAAACAACAATCCAAAAATAAAATAATTAAAAATAAGCCGAGGCAGCTTAGTGATGACCAGCCCCAACTGACGGCGCTCGTTCACGAACATGACGCATAGATCAGCACCATTCAGCTCAACCATTTTGAAGGGAGCTAAATGATCCAACACGCACGCCACCATCAGCGAGACATTTGTGCAACGACCATGGTTGTTGCATTTGTGTGAGCATGACATACTATCAGCCGCCAGGGCACATTCAAAGTCAATGAACGACATATTACCCTGTAAATGGTAGCACTATAGTACATAGAACTCACATCTGTGCTATGCAATTATACAATACAAAGGAAATTTGAGTTTATTCAATGCAAAGATAGACAATTACATTCTTCAGCAGCTCCAACATAATTTTCAAGTGTTAATCAATTAGTTTTGGTTGGAGCAGGACCAGCATTGAGCCAGGCATTTTTATCAGCGATGTAATCCCCTAATTTATAATATGCCTGCCTGCATAGTGTGCGTTTAATACAAGACTTGAATTTTGTCTCATTCAGTTGAAGAATCCTGGGAGGTATTTTATTATAACATTTAAACAGTACCCCATAAAAGATGAGTCTATTTTAGCTTTTGAAGCCCAAATAATAGCGTTCCGTATCAGTTAAACCAACATGCGTTAGGAAGACGGTGCACAATGGATATTTCATGCTGCGGCTTTGTGCGTCTTATGCATAACTGCGATAGCTAAATCCTATTTCCAATCAACCGGCAGTGCTACAACAGGCCTACGCCACACCGTACCGTCGACGCTAATGGCCCTAAATGAAAATCATTTCATATAAGCCTTTCAGATTCATACATCATATTTGTTGCTCAGTGTTGGTGTTTGCAAAGGCCCAAAAATACCTATTAGGTTTCAAGTTCTGAATAGGTTGGAGAAAAACTACCCGAAAGGTCCGTTTCCATAAAATGTTTTTGAAGTGAAAACTTCTTTAGGCGCGTTGGGCATTTTTTGAGATGGAAAATAACCATTGAATTCGGATGTGTTCGGCTGTACTCGGTTTTAATGTATTTTCGATATGTCAGTGAGTGATGGCAAAGTACACGTTCAAGTTTTCACCTCTGTCGGCACTCCCGGAGTGCCACTTATTTTTTTAGTTCCTTTCGGGTCTACCTAGTTGAAACTGCTATATATGGAAGGTAGAAAAATATCTGATACATAAATATGAAATAAAGAACTTGATTTTTCAAAAATCAAATGTTTACTAGCGTTGATTTCGCCCCATAGTGCGCCGTAGGCTCTATAATGCAATGTTATGTCCCTTTAGTATTTACGTGTTGTCAATGTAATTGTTAATTAACGTAGCCCGGCATTTAGTAGGATCACAATGCAGTGCTTTGTCCGAAGCTAAGCTCGTCTAATATAGAGTAACAATGGTTGGCAGGGCGACGCGCCGAGCCTACAACTGATTGGCATCGATGCAGATATAATGTGCAGTCAACAAAAGAGATAAGTATGCAGGATCGTCGGATATAGTTGCAGTTTAGTAAGAAACCTATGGATTTTCTCGAATAAAATGTAATTTTATGAATAGAAAACAAACCGCTCATTTATCGACAACATCCACCGGTTTCTTACTAAACTTCAACTGTATTCGACGATCCTGCATACTTATCTCTTTTGTTGACTGTACATACTTAACACATTTTAAAAAATTCTATTTGATTGCCTTTTATCTTAATTTGACCGAGATCTATCTTTTGAGAGTATTTTTACAAATGCACACGACGTATAAATGCGACCCAGATTACATGGAGTCCTGCCATTCTTCTTTCCTGAATGGTATGCCGGTCTGATGACTGATCGATATTGTGCATGTGGCTGTAGGTATGTTGTGGTAATAGCTGCGTTCCTCGTCCGCTCCTGTTTTGCCATGTTTGTTAGGATATTCGAACAGTTGATGTTATATTTATTTGTGTATATATCCTCCAATGCATTGGCGGAATTAATTTCGTTTATCATTTGTTTCAGTATTGTTTGCTCTAGTCTAAAAATTAATTAGGTACGGTACATAAGTCGTCGGAAATATTTCCTTGTGGTCAAATACGATGTGATTAAACATATTGCTGGATCACTTGATTGATTAGTTGTATTGAAAAATAAATAAAATTTTAACATTTCTAAAACGCCTTGTCGAAGTGATTGCAACTGACGATGACGGTATAAGGCTCTATCTAAAAGGAGTTCGATATGATTTAAGCTTATGAGTTTATAGGTAATTAGATTAGATTTCTTATTAATTTAGTCGATAACTGAGAAAACAACTAAGACTAGTGGAAATAAAACTTTTTTACAAAAAAAAAAAAACAACCGACTTCCAAAAAAAAAAACTACAAAGTGAATAATAACTTTAATTTCGGAATTCGAATAAAAAATGAAAATGCGGAACCAACGACACCGACTTCCGAAATTAAAGTTATTTTTCACTTTGTAGTGTTTTTTTTGGAAGACTTGTTTTTTTTTGTAAAAAAGTTTTTATTTTTCACTTTTTATTTGTACCTACCCCATACAAATAAATATAACACTACTTGCTATGTGAATATCAGTGACAGGAAGATCAGACATCATCAATATAAACTAAGTGGAAAAATTTCGTATTATTGAAGCTAATTCCAAAACTACCCAAGCAAAGTTCATAAAATTTATATGGGACCACCTCTAAAGCATACCTTATCCATTAAAAAATGATCCAATTTTTAGATTAGAGGTACCCCAATAACAAGTTTGACAGAAATTAGGGTGTACCGTGGTATACTGAACATATCTGCGTACCCCTTCGAGTTATGTTTAGAATAATGTTATAAAACGATTATATGCCATGGTTTCGTATTTAATTCTTTTTTTACCTATTGTGGTATAGTAATTTTATTTTAGGTGCATCGTCTTCACATATTATTATATAATTATTGTACCTATGCAAAATATTGTAAAACATTTTAAAAGAGTAACGGTGGAGTTTCTTGCCCATTCTTCTCCATACGAAAACTACCTTTTGGAAGGGGCGACTAGAATCAGTTCTATTTTATTTAATGTAATTTTTGACGTTCAAAAGTGCCTTTTATGTGCCTATTAATCATATAGCTGTATCTACGATACACAACTGTATCCATAACATTCAATTTAATAGTTAGTATATATAAATAAATCCTTTATTTCAATAGTAATGCCTTGACTTTGATTATTTGTGCTATTTTTGTTGTGTAGGTAATTGTTTTGACAAGGTTGAAGTATCTCGTGTTTAGAGCAGTAGAGTTGATCGATAGTTTAACTTTACAATGTTGTCTGAACTTTCGACACAGCTCTTTCGACTATTCACAACCTACCAATTGAGCCATCCTGAAATAGAGTCAAAAGGTTTAAAAAAAATTGTTTCTAACGCAAGTTGTTTACCATGTCAGGGAATACCCGTGCGACCACTACACGGCCATCATCAACGTGACACTGATGTGCACGGGCTGCCCTCGTGCGCCCGTGCACGAGAGCGCGCTGCAGCTGCTGCAACTCCTGGACAAGAGGTTCTTCGGCACCGTGGGGCCACTCTCCGCTGACGATGACGGTAAGTCCATTCCTCACCTTACAACAATAGCAGGCACTTATGAAAAGTCGATTCTAGTTACCCTGTTGCAATTTGTCGATTCGGACAAGACACTCCTTGGTTGATCTTGTATAGTTAGTACCTACCGATTCCATTTCGAAGGTTCCAAATAGTGCAGGTTAACAATGCACTCCTATATGAGCAAGACAAAAGCGTACTACGCTACTGGGGTGCAGAACGAAACAAGATTAACTGTTTTGTAAGCTGCTTTGCAACTGCTCTTCGCTCCGTTAGATACCGAGAAAGGATGCGCAGTGGAAAACGTGTTAGTAAAATAGTTCAGCAAGCTCGTAAAAGGAATAGTTCATAATATTTTATAAGCGCCCTACGTACTAGTTCTTGATAATGAAAAATTATAGTTTCACTTTCCAAGTGTTTTACAAAGAGAAATTAGCAACTTGTTGTTTATTATTTAAATAACACATTGACAGTTATATACTTAGTTGAAAAAATATGTGTTCTTGCTTACTTTTTTAAACAACACTGTATTTCCTGACTTTTCCATTGAGAGATTTTTATTTTTCTTTCCGTCTGACTGTACCTGTCGTTCTTAACATCCGTAAAAATGTCGAGATAATCAATTTGATTATATAAAAACGACACAACGATTACGGCAGTTAGCAGTGTTCTTCAAGCTGCCAGAGGTAAGTGATATGAAGGTGAGGTAAGTAAGTAACGCGACGAGCCTGTAAATGTGAAATTAATGCGTGTTATACGCATATGTCAGTGTGCAACCAACTGCGAAATATACCTACGTCAATAAATTTGCTGGAATCTCGGCTATTAGCGCTCAAACCCTCAAATAATAAACACTTAAAAATAGCTATCAAGTAGAGATGTTAACATTTTTTTAATTAAAAATATATATACTTATTGAAAAAGTAATCATAAATTACATAGTAATTTGATACTTACAATAAAATAATATGATCATTAAAGGCAATATTATTTTTAGAACTTGTCAAAAATAACAAATAAAATAAATAAAAAATTAAATTAAAAACTGAACAGTGTATGTGTGTCCTCTCTTTGTGTGATATGATTATGAGGGTGTGTGTGTGAATGTAAGAGGGTGTGTGTTTGTGGAAAGTAGTCAATCACTGTGATTATGTTGTATCAATTCAGTCTCTTCGTAAGTATGTTTTTGTGAGTACCTATTTGCTTACATTGTGTTTTCGTTAAGGGGTAAATATTTATTGCTCTGTTTATATAATTATAGATGTAAGGTCCAATGAAGTTGGTAAATCTTGAGCTAAATTTAGTTGTACTTATTTCGTTTCTGACGCATACCTTATCTTTTCTTCGTTTTTGTAGGTTTAGCGGATTATAAGTTTGTTTGCTGTGTTGTAGAAGAGTAACATTTAGTAGGTATAGTTGTATTACAGTCAGAATCTCATCGTGTGAGACGATGTTCTGGCTCCTTGCACCATATACATTTCTAATGCCAAAACATATAAATTTCGTCTTGTCTACATTTAAAGTATAAATGTTACTCTGCAGCCACTTCCTAACCATATCAAAATCAAGCTGAGCAGCACTGAAAGCCTCATCCCAAGTATTGGCTGCAAAATAGAGGGCAGTATCATCTGCGAAGGGGATTATTTCGCCTTGGGAGAGGTTATGATTTGTGAGTTGGTTAATTTATACCAGAAATAAAGTAGGCCCCAAGATGCTGCCCTGCAGAACTCCATGTGTGATTGGAAGGCCATCACTTTGTGTGTATCAAGTCGGACACATTGAGATCGCCTAGACAAATAGCTTTTAAAAAGCTTGTGCTGCGAGCCTCTGATTCCCAGTTTTCCTGCTTATCAAGTAGAATGGAGACAGAAATCGTATCAAAAGCCTTTGCTAAGTTTAGGAAGATAATGGGACATTTTTTCTTCTATCTTGGGTTTGAGATAACATAATTGGTTAGTTTATTAACAGCCTGCTCAGTCGACACACCCTGCCCAAAGCCATGTTGATTGGTTGACAGCAAGTTATTTTTCTCTAAATAGTCAACTAGTCTGATGTTTATAATTCTCTCTAGTATCGCCGACAGAGCCGGCAAAATAGATATTGGGCTGTAATTATTGATACGATTTCTGTCGCCGATCTTATGAATGGGGCAAACCTCGGCCTTTTTTAGAGACTCTGGGAACACCCGACTGCAGGCATTTGTTAAATATTTTTGGTAACAGTGGAATAAGAATATGATCTGCATAAGTTTTTAAAAAATGGCTACTAATGTTATATTATCCCACCCACTGGCACAGTTTGACTTTAAACCAAGGATCAGGCTTTCTACCTCATCCTCAGAAGTATCCATTAAGACGAATTGAATATTCAAGGTCCACAATAAACGGCTTTTGTCATTTGACTTTAGCCGGTAGATGTCCTTTATTCTCGAGCAATCAATTTCGACATTTAGCGTCTTCTCTAACCGCATAATCTTGTGCCATAGTGTATCCTTTGTCTCGTTATTTTGTTTTGGTGTATTTCGTATTTCGATACCAGTTCCCCGGGATTTTCGTTCCAATGTTTCCAGTTTCTCCCCTAAATCTTTGATTAGAACCCTATCAGTTTTCCTTTCTTTCTCAAGTGAAATAAGTTTTACTAATTACTTGAATATTAGCTGTGCCAACCTAGCTAGAATATTTACATGAATTTAAAAAGGATATAATATTATGACACTCACTCGATTTAGTGTCTCAATAGACATTTGTATTTTATGATAATTATGTAAGAGTACTTATTTCTTTTTCATATCAAATTACTTTCTGCTACTTATATTAAATGTATCACGAAATATCGAAACTAAAATGGTTCGTCACATGGACTGCTGAAGTAAGCTTTTATTTTAAAAGTCTAAAGTTTATGTGAAACGTAAACGTGTGTCGAATTAAAATTTATGATAACGCAACGATACAGGTTTCTAGTTTTTCCACCACTGTTCAAATAACTATGTTAAATACACTAGTTACAAGTAAGCATACAGTACTATTATTTTTGAAATTTATTTTGTAACAATGAGCTTATAAATTATGAGAATTATCGCGATCATAGCGATTTATTCAACTAGTATCTATGCAATCTTCGTGAAAACTTTGCAAACGGAACTAGTGTAACGAAACGAAAGTAAATCTCACAGTCAGTTATGTCGTCTTTTACGTTCCATGTTTGTTTTTCACATCAACCATAAAGACTGTCGGAATGTATCACGATACGCCAACAATAGTTACTGACCGGTACAAACGTACGCTACCGGCGTGATAGCCAATTATAAATGTATTCATAATTGGCGATATATTTTATAATTGGATAATTGAAATAAGGTAGTTACAAAAAAATAAGGTAGTTACAAAAACGTATTCAATAATAAGTGACGATGGAAAATGTACAAAATTCAAATCAATGCGACGAACACGCCTCCTCACATCTCACTCTAGAAGGATCTATACTTTCTGTCTTCAGTAATAAATATGTTTAAACTGTCGTCTCTTATATTTTATTGCGAAATAAAACTCAAACTAGCCGCCTACACCATCGATTCATGTCTCTGACCTTCGCAAATGAAAAGGTTTCCTACCCATACATATAATTATGTACTGAACTCGTAAATAATAAACCTCGCAGCTGTTAGAACAATACACATAGAAATATCTTTAATCAGATGCTCTTTGAGCAGTTCGACGAAGGACTTTATGCAAAAAGCGGAACGGAGGTACTATGAAGAGTCATAATCTAGTTAATGTTATAACTACGTAAATCCATTTCATCTGACGCTGACTGTCCGCGACTTTTAACTCAGCTAAGCTTGTTTGTGTCGTGCACCCCTCGCGTCATTAATGGACTTAGTCCGATGCAGAGTAAAAGCTTTTTAATCAACACTGCAATAACTACGGAGCACTGGGATTCGAGACTTTTCATGGCCCTAAATTAAACTCACAATATTTTTTTTACTAAAAATCGGAGGATAAGCCTTCAATTTAATTGTAAACCTGAAATGGAACCGAGTCTCAGAGTTCTTATAGTAATACAAACAGTCGTCTGCCTGTTACAGTCCCCGGCACGTAACTTGGCAAGAGTCATTAGATGTGTTTTTCCTTTCTTTAGCTTTCTTGTTGGACTAAGTGTACATGCGCTAACTTACTCCCAATACGCCAAAACCTTGCCAAGTTACGTGCGCGCGACTATAATAATGCCACTGTATTCACTTTACTAACTTTAACAAAAATCGCTAATGTAATGGGTCAGTAAACATCTTTGTCCTAGTTAACCTGCCTTGACATAACAGCTCCATGAGTCTAAGCGATGTGTGTGCATTGTTTACAGCGTGTTTACAGCGCGTCAGTTGCTCCCTATCGCCGCTGTGTTGACATATCAGTGCCGAGATAAGGCTAAGCTTACGTCATATTGTATTCGTAAGCTAGCATGTTTGAACACTATAAGATATTTCGTAAACCTATAAGTTAGTTCCTAGCTAAAATAATAATACATATATTTAAATTAAGATATGTTAGTTTAAGACACACTTTGTCTTTTGAGAAAAATAAAATATACGAAGTATTTCAATTGATCGTATTTTTAATTTTGTGTAAGCTCACCCTGTTCTTGTTCAGTTAAGTTTTTTTACTATACCTAGTTTTTTAAGGTTCCTTACCTCAAAAGGAAAAACGGAGCCCTTTTAGGACCACTTCGTTGTCCGTCTGCATGTCTGTCAGTCGGTCTAGATCCTTTTCTCAGGAACGCGTAGAGGTATCAAGTGGAAGACCTTATCATCGCACAAGTACTAAACAAGGGTAAGTAAGTATTCATGTTAATTATCTCATAACGCATATTGCACCTTAGCTGTAGTATAATGGTTTAATGCATCACAGGCTAGTCGTTGCCTAGACGTAGCGCAGGCTTACTAAATTAATACAAATTAATGATATCTACTCAATAAAAATCTTTTATTGATTCATTCACCCACAGTCAACGCACCGCAGACGCTGGCTCTAAAGGCATGTCATTTTGCACAAGAGTTTTTTTTTTTATAACGAAGGTGAGCACTAATAAAGGCAAATTCATTAAATAGGGGATGAAAGGTTGTAATTTTTGCCCGGGCGCACTTCGTCAGAACATAAATAACTTAGGTCTATGACTAGGTAATAGAGACTAGACAACGCTGAAAGGTACTGCAGTAAAGTCGATGCATTCTAGGTAGATCTCGATCTATCGCTTATATTATTTCAGTCATCATAACATACGTAGGCATGTAACAGATCGTATTAAAATTAATATCACGCTATTTTTATAGGACGTACTGATGACGGTACATGGACGGTAATTATGTAGTCGCGACCAGAGATATAGATACTTAATTGTACTCCTAGACTTGTATCGTATCTTGGAAAGTCTTCTTATGGCTATTTTAAACATTAAATTTTCAGAATCAGTCATGGAATTAATTCGTTTGGGTTTCAATGTTCTCTAATACCTCTATAGGTTTGTAAGTAATTCGATTTGGACGACTTCCCTGAATCGTTTTAATAATTGGTTAGCTAAAATATTTTTTACATTTATTTATAGCTCTGTAGATGATCTGTAAATAAAAAAATTGACCCTACACCTGTTTACTTCGAGATAAATGATTAAAATTCTCGATAGTTTTTCTAATTATAATATAAAGGCTTTTTCCAAGTATTTTGTGTAGGGGGTCCTCCGCACAAAATGCTTGGAAAAAGCCGTTCGGTGAATTTGGCTGAAATTTTGGTACAATATAGCCTGTAACATGCTGAGTGAACGTTAATATGGCCGCAAAAAAAATAATTGCCAGTTTTAGAGATATATCCATTTTTATGTTCAAGTCGGGCAGATGATATTATGGAAAATAATTTTAGTCTGTAACTAAAATTATTTTCCAAAAGTTTTAGCAAACGGCCGGACGACTTGTCTATTATGCGAAATGAGTGTAATACAACTCTGCCTACCCCTTCAGGGTATGCAGAAAAAGAGTTGATATCAATTGGAACTTTTTGTGATTGATTTGTGTTTATTTTTTGCAGTAGGTAACTATAACATAATATCATCTCCCCGACTTGAACTTAAAAATGGCTATATCTCTAAAACTGGCCCTTTTTTTCGCCCATATTAACTTTCAATCAGTATGTTACAGGCTATATTGTACCAAAATTTCAGCCAAATTCACCGAACGGCTTTTTCCGAACATTTTGTGCGGGGTACTTTGTCCGTAACATACCATGCTCCATGTAAAATACTGGTATTCAGCTGCATCCGGTTAGACTGGAAGCCGACCCCAACATTGTTGGGAAAAGGCTAGGCAGATGATGATGATGACTTTGCCCGTAACAAATTCTGTAGGTCTTCTCAGTGCATAGTGAATGTCGCCGACTGTACGATCGTTGTATACCTTCTTAAGAACATTCTAAATTAATATTATAAATTCGAAAGTAAGTTTGTTTGATTGTGTTAAGTACCTTTTCACGCCTAAACCACTGAACAGATCATCCTGAAATTTTGCATATACTTTGTCAGATGTACAGAAACGGACATGGGGTACCTTTCATCCCGAAAAAAAGTGCTGTTGCCGAGGAAAACAACAATAACGTTATTATGATAATAGATGGCGCCACGTGTACGAAGTCGCGGGCAACAGCTAGTCCATCATAAAATAGTAATATGGATTCTCATTTTCTACGAAATGTGTGGGAACAATGTATGGGAACAGTTTGTTGCGATTTCTGACTTTTCTTGTACCTACTCAAACCTTAGTGTGTTGGTCCGAGAGTTTTTTGATCCTTATAAGAAATAGGATCGATTAGCATCAAAAGAAGTAAAAATTTATAAGACTTTCTAACTAAAACATGTCTGCAGTTTGCCCAATGAGCTGTGGGCCAAAATAACCACTACGTGCCCTGACACGGCTGTGTCCGGGCTCCACGTAGTGGTTATTTTACGTCAGTCATCTTCTACGGAGTCTGCCGCGACGGCTTATGGCTATAAGGCATCGCGGCAGACTCCGTAGAAGATGGCGGGGCTAGCTGGAGAAAATACGCGACCACTGGTCCACTTTGGCTTTGGATCGAAAGAGCTGGAAGTCATGGGGAGAGGCCTTTGTCCAGCACCGCTGCTCATTAACTATCTAACCAAAACATCGCCAATTTTTGAAAAACTTTACGGATTTAAATCAAACACAAACTGTCAACATTCGCCATTTTTTTAATATTCGTCAACAAACACCAAACATCAAAGCTTGTCAACAAATATAGACACTGGCAGTTTACATGAACATTCGATATTTGAATAATCAACAGCTAACGTTCACGGAATTTCTGGCTGCAAAATCGCGAGCTATTTCACGATTCCACGTAACGTTGACGCACGTTTAACCTGATTTTAAATAATACAACCGAATTGAGAACCTCCTCCTTTTTTTGAAGTCGGTTAAAAATGTATCAAAATAGCTGTTAAAAGGGATAAAATTGTGTTTGAAACAGGTTCAAAAGTCTGTCATCGTTTTTAGAGTTTTATTATTATTTATCAGTGAAACCCGACAAAATATACCTACGTACAAATCTTGCTAAATACCATCAGTAAAGTACAATGCCGTAGGATAAATGTAGCTCATAAAATTACTCCTATTTTTTAAATTAGATTTACGTTTTTGTTCTGAAAAAGATTCCCGTTTTTCGGACATAAAAATAAAAGTATTTTTATCTACTTTTGTACATATTTTCTCTTATGTCACTGCCATTGCACTTAATTTCCGAACGTTGCTACTACGTAAAAAATATAGCCTGCCAACACACATTGAAATGAAGAAGATAATTTGTAAGTACCTACCGACACCGATTTACTATTTACTTATAATATTAGGTAAGTATATTTTGTGTGTCAAAAATGTTTAGGTCACGCGTTGCGTCGTATTCATTTAAATTATTATTTTGGCATACATTTTAAGCATTTAAAAGAAAAGAGTAACGATTAAAAAAAAAGAAACCGTTTTTATTGTGACGTATTGCATTTTTGTTCTGTTGCGGCCGTCACGATTGATTGACGTTACTTTCAATATTGGTTTCATCTGAACTATTGAAATATTTAAAATCCTTATTAACGAAAACGTTCAGGTGCATTTCCATAACGTAATCTTTGTGTGATAATCCTTAGCGATGCCTCCATCGTTCATCGTCATCGTCCATTCGTCATTTTCTCGAACGTAACCTCAAAATATGAAGTAGGTAAATGGCAAATAAATACGAATTGCGGGAATCCATATAAAAATAGTTAGCAATATAGGAAGGGCATTAAATTCTCCACTAAGTTTGGTTGTGACAGCGGACTTTTTTCGTTTGGTACAGGGCGCCCTATATTTGACGGCATTCTCCTTTAGAGAATCCACACAACGTCTGAAATACTGCTTATCTATATCTATACTAATATTATAAAGAGGTAAAATTTGTTTGTAAGTTTGTATGTAGGGGGTAATCTCTGAAACTACCAGTCGGATTTCAAAAATTCTTTTTGCGTTTGATAGCCCAATTTTTGAGGAAGGCTATAGGCTATTTAACATCACGCTAGCACCCTTAGGAGCCGAGCAAAATGAAAAAAAGTCAGAACGAAAGTGAAAACGAAGTAGTAGTGCGGTCAGGTGATGCGATGCGACGTGTGGGTTGGGGGAAACAGAAATTTCACGCGGACGAAGTCGCGGGCTGAAGCTAGTCAAATATATAAAAAAAACAGACGAATAGCCTTTTTAACGAAAACAAAGTTATTTATGTTTTTCTTGAAGTTTTTTTTTTTGTTAAAATTTTTTTCTTTATATCTACGTAGAGTTGAATAAATTACATGGGAGAGAACGCTAAAACGTACGTAGGTATTTAAAAATTATCAAAAACAGTTCTGAATTATAATTTTTTTCCTAAAGTGTAGGTAGATATCCCGCGCAAATAATTGCCAATACCACCCACTCTTTAATCTTGACCCGTGGGAGTAGCTAAAGGTGATGGATTACTGAAAGTCTAATCAAGTCTCAGTAAATATACCTTTAAATCAAATGCTAAACGAATGCTAGCTGTTGTGATTGGACGACTATAATAACTTCAACCAGGGATTTACATAAATAATCCATTTTTACTAAACCTGCTGGTTTGGTAAAAGTGGGTAACCTACCTACTACTACCTACTACTACCTACTACTACCTACTACTACCTACTACTACTACCTACTACTACCTACTACTACCCTACAGCCCTACTCACCCTAATTGGGTAACACACTATCAATCACAATCTGGATCATTTTCAAGGATATTATTGCTAATCCATCATAGTAATATTATAAAGGCGAAAGTTTATGAGTGTGTTTGTATGTTTGTTACTTCTTCACGCATAAACGGCTGGACCAATTTTGCACCCTGGATTAACATATAGGATACTTTTTATCCCGATAGTCCCATGGGATCGAAACTTATGCGGGTGAAACTGCGGGGCGCTGCTAGTACTTACATATATTTCTTCATAGAGAAGCGCATATTTCTAAATACAGGTACCAATTCCACGTATGTTCCTTTGTTAGCATGGTTCATCAATCAATTCAGGTAGCCTAGACAGCTCCGGGCTCAACATACCTATATAATCTATACTAATATTATAAAGAGGTAAAATTGTTTGTAAGTTTGTAAGTTTGTATGTAGGGGGTAATCTCCGGAAGTAATGAACCAATTTTAAAAATTGTTTCACTGGTAGAAAGCTACATTATTCGGTAGTGCTATAGGCTATAAATTATAAAGATATCATGCATATTAGCCGAACTATCTCAATTTTTGTCTAGCCAGGCGGAAAAAAATAGCTCTAACAACAGAGTTATTTGCATGCGCTGCCTTAACAGTTGTATATAATTGAAAACAATGTATGGCAACCTGGTCCGCTTTGAATAGTTCAACAAAAAAGTCCGCGACACCATATTTCTATCTTTTATATTTTAGCAGATATAGTAGCTTTTATGTGTTAAAAAAAGTATTTTTCGACGTACTTACCTTTGGACGATTTTTTAAACAACAAAATATTAAACCTTATCGAAAAAAATATCATTATGATCACAAGAACATCGTAGAGATACGATTTGCCCAAAACAGTGTGTCAATTGGTTAAATAGTTTCCAAGATAATATAAAATTACTAAATCGGAAAATGCCGCCGTCCATTCACGAACCGCATTAGAACATGCTTTGTACGGACGTTTTATCCATTTACCCATAGATGGCGTTGTGCATAATGACCCTCTCCAGTTATTATTTAACTTTCGTCGTTAGGTAGGTGAGTTGTACGCACTAAGTAGTTGGTTGGATGTTGTTGGTCTTTAAAATTGTTTTGGTTGCTCGGTTTCTTAAAACACAAATACTACTTCGTTCTCATTCTTCGAGTTCGAAGCTGTCGTATTTCTGTTTTTGGGATATCGGACAGTTTCAGCGATTGTTTATCATGCCTAAAAGGAAATCACAACTTTCCCGTCAGACATCCCAGACAAGAGCAGCTCGAGTACGCCGTACGGAAGAGTCTGCTCTTGAAAAACATCAGCGCCTCTCGAGGAATAGAGAAAATATTTCGCAAGCACGCGCTGGGGAATCTAGCGTCTCAGTGATTTAAGGCAGCATGTCTCTGTAACAAGGGATAGGGAGTCTAGCGCTGAGCACTCGCAGCGGCTCGCTAGGCAAACTGTGAGAACATCGCAGGCCCGTGCTCGGGAATCTAGCGCTGAACGTGCGCAGCGTCTCAGTTATTTAAGGCAGTATGTCTCTGCAACAAGGGATACGGAGTCTAGCGCTGAGCGCTCGCAGCGGCTCGCTAGCCAAACTGTGAGAACATCGCAGGCCCGTGCTCGGGAATCTAGCGCTGAACTTGCGCAGCGTCTCAGTGATTTAAGGCAGCATGTCTCTGCAACAACGGATAGGGAGTCTAGCGCTGAACGCTCGCAGAGGCTCGCTAGCCAAAGCGCGAGAACATCGCAGGACCGAACCACACTCATAATTTCATCACAAGTTAAAATGTTTACCGCCCAACGAAGTGGGCACGGGTCAGCTAGTATATAATATACGCCGGTTTCGAATTGCAGGCCAGGCGAACTCGCACCGACTGTTGGTTCCATACAATACCTATATAGCCATAACGCACAGATTTATCCGACATACGCTTCTCGAGTTTAATATAAACGGTTAGGAAGCGGTAGTTATAAATTGTGGTGGTTTTATCTGTATTAAAGAAAGCAAACTTAGAGGAGTTTGCAACGCACGGGACAACAACCCGTATGGCCGATTCCGCATAGGAGCTAGTTTCAAGCCAATCATTGCCATGAACCAGTATTACCGTGTCATTCTTCTCTCTCTGTATATGAAAAAGCCTTTGCCCAGCATTGGGACTGTAAGGGTGCGTTGTCACAGGGACGTGCGAGGATGCGTAGCGAGTAATGTGTGTGATCCGATATCCACAAATAAGATTACTTCGATTAGGTTTAAGGTAAACAGATTGCTATTTAGCTATAACTAGCAATCTGTTTACCTTAAACTACTAAAAACTGTTTATTAGGATCCGGGAACGGGAACACTAGTCGGTTTACTCACAACAGATTTGTACCTACAAAAATAGCTGTTTGGTTTATGGCTATAGCTTTATGACGTCGCTGGTCTGAGCGCGGACAGGTGCCGGAAAAGTGCTAAACGGTCCTCGTTAGGGTACCTAATCAAATTATAAACAGAACCTACTTCCGAATGTTAATCAATCTGCAAAAATAAATTGCCATTGCATTTACTGTTACCATTTGCCTGACCATCGTCTATAGCGCCTACTAAGCTTTGATTAATTGAAACAGACGTATTGAATTGACCTCACCCTGCACATGGTGTGGCAGACGAAAGGGAGGCCTATACCCAGCAGTGGGTGACTCCGGGCTGCTGGTGCACATGGTGGTCAATGTCAACATGTCTGTGCTTCAATGTGTGACTCCGGGCTGCTTGTGCACATGGTGGTCAATGTCAACATGTCTGTGCTTCAATGTGTGACTCCAGTACCTCTTTTTGCACGTCTGTGTGACAGTTACTCGGCCTCTAGACCCTGCAGATATTTCAGTTTTTGTTCTATTACTCGAGATTGGCTTTAACGGAAATTCCATTAAGAAATTGATCTATTTCATGAGTAGTGTCCTTGTAATATATAGATGACATAACTAGCAATGTACTACAGGCGGCCTTCGTGACGTAACATGAACTTTATTAATAGTTTCGGCAAGTTCGTGGAGTGTTAAGTTTCCAGTTTTATCACAGATAATACTTACTTATCTTTTGCACTGGAACAGCGGCTGACGGAAGTGGGTAGGTACAGCAGAATCAAATTAATGCTGTAGGAATTCAAGACAATAGTTATACCGTGTGGCCCGTGACATGAAGTCCCAAGTAAAATTTTAGAAACTCCTCCAAGGGTTTCGCGAAACACCGCCGTGTATGTTCAGCGATTATGACACCAAAGTAGTTTTAAAAACTTCCACGGACCCTCAGCTTTCTAAAGCTATAAAAATAACACAACATTATAAGTAGGTACCAGCAACAAGACGCGTATTCAGGAACAATAAAAACGTCGGTTGCGCTGGCTCTAAATAAAATACAGTCTTTTGCTTTTTCTGGTTTTATTTGACAACATCGAGATTTTAAAAAGATTTATTAAAATTATGAATATACATTTTTATTAAAATTAAGACTATACATTTGATTAAAATTAGTGTACATGGTTTTCGTGTGCAGTCTGACATAAAAAACCTACCTACGTAGTAACGTAGGTAGGTTTTTTTATATGAAGCCAGAAATGCAATACCTAACAACTCAGTATCGCTGGATATCATTATCATGATTGTTAAATGCAACGACTCAAAGTTAAAAGGAATTCTGTGATTAGTCTGTAGTTTGAAAGAAACTTTATAGTTAGGGGTTGGTTTGTGCGGGCTGTGTGTTTGCTACACTTGTTCGACTAGTGGACTCTCATCATGGCCCACGGTCCATACAGATAAGTTAAGAATATATCAACAGGTAAAACTGCTTATAAAATTATATACAGTATTATTGATAGTATTATGTACAGAATTGGCGGTTACGGTACATGCAAACCGCGTATATATATATGCGTGCGACGTTGCTAATATTATAAAGAAGTGGGATACATGATCAAATATTACTAATAGATCGTAAGAGCTTATAATATTTAAATGATTATAGTATAATTTATAACAAACATTATATTATGTGTGAACTAATTATAATTTGTACTTTGAGGTGCTCCTGGAGCGATGTCCGCATCACAACTTGCGTAGCGCGCGATATCAACACGTCCAAACTACTAGTACTAGTACTTAATTAAGTATTAAATTGTCCAGAATTATTTAAACTTCATAAAATTTTATTCATTACGCTCTTAATTATCTGCAATGTAACGTTGAAATACGTTCATCGTACCGGCCCGTATTATACATGCACCAATAAGCACACGGATATTCGAATATTGAGTTCCCTGGAATTTAAACTGCATCCCATGTATTTTATTTCAGCACGCAGTTTTTAATTACTATTTCCAGGAACTCGCTACAGAGTCAAAACTCGTAGCCTGACCTCGCTACGGCGTAGCGAGACTACACACATAGCCAGAGGTAGCTGGCTCGCAAACCAAACAGTTTTTTTTACCGTGTTTGAGCATGAATACCTGGTTTTATCAGCGCGGGTACTTTCAAGAGGATATTTTTTTATTGAATGTTTTTGAAAAACATTGTATGTGGAATTAATTATGCATGGTCGTGTGTTCAATCAGCAACCTAGATATATGTTATCTTATTTTTTTCTCGCCTTTGAGCGCCTGCCGTTCTTAACAATTATAGGCCCATCTCACTTCTGAGCCATGTCTACAAGAAACAGTCATCACGAACCGTCTTGCGCGCAGGTTCGACGACTTCCAGCCTCCCGAACAAGCCGGATTCCTTAAAGGCTTTAGCACCGTAGACCACATACGTACGCTGCAACAGGTCATACGGAAAACCGAAGAGTATAACCTGCCTCTCTGCTTAGCGTTTGTGGACTACGAGAAAGCCTTTGATTCGATCGAGACATGGGCTGTACTGCACTCTCTTCAACGGTGCATAGACTAACGGTACATCGAGGTGCTGAAGTGTCTGTACGAAAACGCCACTATGTCAGTCCGACTCCAGGATCAGACCTCGAAACCTATCCTTCTGCAGAAAGGTGTGAGACAGGGAGACGTTATCTCTCCGAAACTGTTCACCGCTGCACTGGAGAATGTCTTCGAGGTTCTGGACTGGAAAGGGGCTGGCATTAACATCAATGGCGAGTACATAACTCACCTTCGGTTTGCCGACGATATAGAGTCATGGCTGAGACTATGGAGGACCTCAGTACAATGCTCGATGACCTCATTGCAGTAGAGCCTCCGAAAGAGTGGGTCTGAAAATGAACATGGCTAAAACGAAGGTCATGTCAAATGCCCATGTAACACCCACTCTCATGAAGATCGGAGACGCTACACTCGAAGTCGTGGACGAGTATATTTACCTAGGACAAACTCCAGTTAGGTTGAAAGGCTGAAAGTCACCCAAAGGGCAATGGAGAGGGCTATGCTTGGAGTTTGTCTACGTGATCGAATCAGAAATGAAGAGATCCGCAGGAGAACCAAGGTAACAGACATAGCCCGAAGAATTGCCAAACTTAAGTGGAAGTGGGAAGGGCACATTGCTCGCAGACAAAAAACAAACAAAACATCTGCTGCCGGTCGTGACCAACCAATTTTATTCCTGCCTTCATCATCATCATCACCATCACCATCCAGTCTCTCATAGATAAATAGTACATTACTGCAGCGGCCAGCAAAAGAGGTATTGATGGACGAACGTGTAAATGTGGGCCAAGGCGAAGCCGAGGCACACATACGTAAGTCCATCAATGCCTAGTTGTGGCCAAGGCTTGTATAGTACTTTTCTCAAATAATGCGCGGAAGTTAAAACAGTTGTACCTAGGCAGAACTTTTTTCTCAAATAAAATTACTTTTCAAAATCAATGACGAACAACAATAATTTTTCCCGCGTTAAAGTGTTCATTTGTTTTTTTTTTCAATAAACAGCTTTCTATGTATTTGCAAGCTAGTTCGAAATTTAAATAAAACCTTTGATGAGTTACCTCCTTGGTTGCCATGTTTCGGAGTAAAAGATCGTTCCATTTTAAAATTACACGACAGATATGAGTTTACTATGTAATTTATTTGGCCGCTAATACACGACAGATATGGATTTTCATACAAATGTTGCCGGCCGCTGCTCGCATGTATTTGGCCAGTACAGCAATTTCGATTTATCTCGAAGGTTGTCAAAATAAAGCTCAAATTACCAAGCATGTTTGAGAAAAGTAATTTTATTGCTAAAACATGATTATTGAAAATGTGTTACTATACTGATGGTATAGTTTATTAGGTATCTGATCCAAAAGTTTGATTAAATTATAAACAAAACCCACTAAAGGCAATAACACCTATTAAATTAATTGTATGCGGTCATATTACTTCAATAGTTACCTGTCGGTGTTTGGGTGTGATTTATATTTGTATGATCATTCTCTTTACCAAATACTTCTTTACGTTTTTTTTATAAGAACCTACTCTGAGGTTTATTTATTTTTAGTCGACCTTTATTTCCTTAAACATAAACTATTCGTTAAAGATATTTACAGAAAATCCATCCACTAAATTGTATTTGATTTTAGCTATTGTTTTTATGTTTTCTGTTTTTTTATGCAAAAACTACATTTACTCCGATTTTTCTGATCTACCTACGTACTTACACACATCAAAAGTGTCTAGGGATCAAGCATTTTTATGTGGATTTCTTGAGATTGAGATGTGGCTTTGTAATAAATTTATGATTTTATAAATTTATATGGATCCTTTTTGGTGCATTTCATAATTTGAATCAGGAACTGTGAATCAAATTCGAGTAAAAGATGAAAATCAGCTGTCAATATTTTCCCTATAAAAACATACAACGCATTGAAGACATTATTAGTGCTACTGTTTCCCTACTACTGATTAAAACCAACGTTATTATGGAGCGGCGACGTCATTTAAGCAGGGAAGAAATGCTCAGAGCCGTGGGAATGATAGAAGCTGGTTCCCGGCAACGTACTGTGGCTTTAGCTCTGAATACAAGTCAGAGTGTTATCAGTCGACTTTGGACACGTTACCGAAGCACTGGTACCGTGGCTGAGCGCCATGGAGGACGGTATCGCTGCACCACACGGAGACAAGACCGATACATTCAAATCTTAACTCGAAGAGCTCCAACAATAACCGCCATGATGTTAGCCGTGAGGCTTCATCACTCTTCAGGGAACTTAATTAGCGACCAAACAGTCAGAAACCGCTTGCATGAAGTGAACCTTCATTCCCGAAGACCGCTACGGGTACCACCTATAGCAATGCACAATCGTAGGATTCGATATCAATGGGCTCTTGAACACAGAAATTGGGCAGAAGAACAATGGCGTTTCGTGTGCTTTTCTGATGAGTCTCGTTTTGGTATGAGACCGGATACAAGACGTATACGACACTGGAGAACCCCTGGACGCCAACAGCGATTAAAATCCTGCCAGGAAGTCCATCCTTATAGTGGTGGAACCATCATGGTATGGGCGGGTATTTGGATCGGCGGAAGAACAGAGTTGATTTGGATCAGAGGCAACCTCAACGCTCAAATTTATGCTGAGACGATTGTATCAGACGTCATCGTTCCTCTACAAGTGCAAATCGGTCCCTTATTTCAGTTAATGCATGATAATGCACGACCGCACACCGCAAGAGTTGTAAGACAGACTCTCGCCGCAGCTAACATCAATGTCCTGCCCTGGCCTGCTCAGTCGCCAGACTTGAACCCGATTGAGCATGCATGGGATATGCTACAGAGAAGAGCTCTGCCGAATATGGAGGGTATCCAGTCGCAAGAAGACCTTTTTTTGTTGTTGCAACGAACATGGGCTGCCATTCCACAGCGTGATTTGGATGAACTCATTTTGAGTATGCCAAACCGATGTTCTTGTGTTGTTAGTGTTCGCGGTAGAAACACGGATTATTAATTGTTTAAGTTACCCAATAAAATTTTAAAGAAAACTGTTATTTCAGTCTTTTTTTCGAACTTTTGTGTTAGTGGTTCAAATGTCAAAAATCCCTTTATTAGGAAAATGGCAAATTTCTTTATTAATGCAAAGGTGACTTGGTTTATCGTTACTGTGACAAACGAAAACACTTTATTTGATGAATCCTTAAAGAAAATTTTAATTAATATCAATCAGGAGAAAAGTTATTGCAAAAATATATGTTGATCCCTAGACACTTTTGATGTGTGTATTTATTTTATGTATAGGTGCATATATCTAGGAAACTATTTATTTTTGTGTTTTATTTTTTATATTAAAAACATAATACTTTCCGAATAAGTAACTATTTCATTTACTTACTAATTTAAAATTTTATAAACCTATTGTTTTTTTTTTCGTTTTATAATTATTTTTTTTTTACAAAACCAACAATATCTATCTACTACCCTACTTTCCTACGTTTGTACGTTAAGTGATGTATGTGTATGTTGTTTACATGAGCTTCAACCATCAATAAGGTTGTACGAGTAAGTATGTACTTGTTATTCTAAACATGGTGCATACCTTAGCTAGTACTTATAACATTCTATAAAATAACCTAAGCTTTATTTGTGGAAACCTGCGAATTTACAGTTTTCTTTTAATTGTAACAATGGGGAAGTGGGCGCAGCTGAACTAACATAAACTCGTCTATTGTTCAGTTTTGTAGTTGAATGTTAACGAACCTAACACATTTGAACACCAACTTCCAATTTTTTTTGTTTTTTTAATGGCATTTTTTATTTATTTCTGTAAATATTCAAACAGGTTCTTTCAACATAAAGTTTAGATGTAACTAACTATTTACACTAGATACTAAAATTAAATGACTAATATACAAATAAATACAAAAACAAAGGACACTTAGGCGTCGAAGTACTCGTCCGCATCGCTGTCATCCGGAAACGTGCCCAGAAGACTGGCAGCATTGCCACGTTGAATGGCAATGCTAATTCTTTGGTAAAAGAACGACCCAGCCCTCTGGTCACGTGAATTGTCGACCAGCCGGCAAGAAATTTCCTTAAAAAGGAGACGCGCACTCGGGCCCCATGACCCGAGCGTTTCGACCCAAACGGCTCAAAGCTCTAGTTGCCCATAAGGTTACAATATTTGCGCCGCTTGAGTGTCTCAGCAGCCGCAGCAGCACAGCTCAGCGGCGCCAGCACAGCCCGCCGTGCTAGGAACATGAGATGGCGCAAGAGTGTCGACACACATGGGGTCCCACACTCTGGTGCGGCTGGAAGGTCGCCTACCCACCTTCCAAGGCAACAACGTCATGCCATCTGGTCTCTTCACATCATCACGTATCAAGCCATTTGGTTCTAACACCGCTGATATGCCGGCGGTGACAAGGGCTCGGCGAATAATACCGTTGATGGTGGCGTGCCGTGCTATGCGACCTGCGCTCCTGCAGCGGGACAGGCCATGGTGTCCGAGACTGTCGACAGCTTCACCACAGTGACATCGATGCGGAGCAACACAAGGTGCGCCCAAGCGGAGACACGTAGCGATCCGAAACGATGAGTCATCCATCGTTGTCTCTATGGTGGATGACGGGAGCGCCTGAAGCCACAAGCCTGACTCCCATTCTCCCACAGCCAGCAGACGGGCACGCACAACAGAATTACGTGACGTGTTTACAAGGGTATTCCGTATAATACTGCAGAGCGGCACTTCCCACCGTCTCTGGGAAGATGGGTCATAGGGCAAAACCGTATTGGGACAAGCCATTTTCCAAGCGTTCAACGCATCGGTCAAACACGATACTTCAAAATTGACCATTGAGGAAGATAAAATGTTCCTGGTTAATTTATCGGTACTGTGGACCGAGGAGAGGAAGGCCGGTAAACTAATACTTGAAATTTTACTTCCAAATTATCAAAAATATATAGGTACACAAATAAAATGTCTCATTTTAATTTTAACTCTATTGACATTATTATAGCGGTTAGAATCATAGATATGTAAATTATTTGAGATTATTTTAAGACTTAAGTATTTATTTAAATATACCCATAGTAGATCCCATTATGGTAGGTTTACACAGCTATATGGCTTCAGATTATAACGTACAATACAAAGGTTTTGACCTGATTCAACAGTACCTACTTACTATGATAAAGTTCGATGCGCACTGTTTGGGAGTGCTAAACAGTATCGTAGATGACGGCAGACCAAATAAAACATACTACATTAAACTTCATATTAGTTCTTTTGCTCAACTCCCCCCTCCTCTCCACCCTCCCAGAGCGCGGCCTGCGGAACAACCGGCACTTCACAGACGATCCGTCTAATTAGACGGACCGCCGCCGTCGTTCTCAGAGCTCGGACGCCTGCTCCGCGGAGCGTTTAGGCGTCCCAGAGGAAAAAGGGCGTGTGTGAACGGCGTCTCCATGTCCTCCTCGCCGGGCCGCGCGTCGCGCAACATTGAGATGGCGGGGGCGAAGTCGGGCACTGCAGGCGCAAGCTCCTGCATCTCGATTTCATCAGAGGCGCGACGCGCGTGCGTCGTTGCGTGTATGTGCGCGGACGCCGGCAGCGGCAACATCCGCAGCGAGCGGCTGTTGTCGAAGGTCCAGCGTTCGATGAAGGGCTCCGAGTGCAGGCGGCGCGCGCGGCTCGTTGCCTCCGCGCAGACTGCGCACGCGGACGTGCTGGCTTCTCCGACGCTCACATAAGACGCTACCGACAAAAACAAGTGTTAACACGCCCATCATACCAACATACGTTTTGGATCAGCAGAACATCATCACGTCATGTAAAGTTCATCCACTTCACTTGTATATTTTACTCTTTTAGTAGGTTGTACTTCTACTTACATGGTGTACAAGAGTAAAATATACAACTGTATTCTATGTTATAAAATTAAACGAACTTCAATAAATGTGCTAGCTAAATATATAATTATTTAGTAAAATTTGTTTCTACGAAATTATCGAAATGATCATAACTATGTGTTCTAATTACATGCGGCGCTACATTCGGCGTACATTATGAAACTACCTACAGCGAAAATATAAACCACGTACCTAATCGGCTTAGGTACCTATTTCCGAAATTACCTCATTACGCAATTGATGTTCATAACACAAACACGACTCAGTAAAGCCTAACATCAGATAATATTTCAAACATGAAACGTTTTTTTTATCCTTTAATGTCCCACTGCTGGGCAAAGGCCTCCCTAGCTCTCTTTCCACATGAAACATAATATCTGTGTGAAATTGAGCGTATCCCGGATTTTTTGTCAAGAAAGTATTATGCACGGAGGAACCAAACTATGCAACAGATTATACCAGCAATCTCAATCAATGGAAACTTTATAAATGGCCTCTGTAGGTACGCTACAACAGTACGATCCACTTTATCTATGCTTGGTCTGTATCACATCTAAGCACTTCACAAGTACCTTATTAACTACTCAAAAGCCTGTAAATGGTTTCATTGAAGTAATTTATGCCTTGAGTTTGAGGCACTTCGAGCCTAGCTTGAGTATCTAACGAACATACCTATTTAAAAAAAACCGGCCAAGTGCGAGTCGAACTCGCACACGGAGGGTTCCGTACCACCGTACAATTATTTTATTTTTATTATTTTTTGTTACGGCACACAGTGGGCCCATACTGAAAATTAGTGGACTTAGGCAACAAAGTTCCAATATCGATGCGATTTTTTTTTATATGACGTGTTATGATATTCCTGACAACTTTTATTCTTATAACATTTCTTCTAAAGTTGATAGTTTGTCTTGAAAAAAATTAATTAGATTATTTTGTATGGAGCGAATCACGTTTAATTTTTTTTCTTCAATTGTACTAATATGTTGGGTGTGTGGCGTGAGTATATGATAGCTAGGGTCATTCTCTATCCACGAAAAAAAAAACAGCGCCGGCCATCTGCGGCAGCGCGAGTAATCATTCGGTAAAAAAAAATGTTTTGTAAGATTTTTTTTTGCCATTTAAAATAAATTCAAAGTAAATTTTTTGTGTCATTAGGCTAATTCACCTTTTCTTTATTAAATATATAGTTTTAACAGCGCATAGGTACTTATAACTAATTATTCTGGTAGAAATTTAGTAATTATTGCTATGTTATCGGTAGCACCTGCATTGTGATTGATGACTCATTTGTTATTGCGCTCGTCTAAGCGTATAACTAATGAGTCGTCGAAAAATGCTTGTCTCTGATTGGCTGTGTTATTTTTTTAACTGCACGTTATCTATTGTTGAATAAATATCGTAATAAGTTTCAGGTTATACTAATTTTGTTAATGATAGGTGAAATAATTTAAATTTGTACGGGCAAGTCGTTGATAATTATCTACATAATCAAGCGTATGAAACTGTGAAGTAATTGTAGCCCTGAAAAGGGCTGTTTGTCATATACCTAGCCCTGATGGGCTTTTGTGAGGATAATCTAGAGCCGGATCACATTATTTCTTGTTGCAGAAGTGCTAGTGGGTCCGGCAAATTTTCGGACTCTGCTATGAGGCATTCTTCTTCCTCCATAATCTCACTGTCACAGGGAGGCTCAGTAGTCTGTAACAACTGAATTGCTTCAGGCAACAACTCATTATGACCCTGTTTCAATATTTTAGGCCTTATGTAGGATATGTGGGGATCAGAGCTTATTAGAAGTCCATGGAGGATGTCTTCGTTTGTTGCTATTCTCCCCGTTTTCCGAGTGTGCCACTCCCTGACGTTTCTGAAGTCCTTATTACGGGCTTCCGAAGCTTCTTCAGATAAGATACCTAAAACGAATAAGTACATACATTTTAATTTCAAAACGCAATTGAGTCAAATAATACATCAAACTATATTTATTTTTTACTTACCGATTGGCAAAACACCAAAGTGGTTACAGATGTCTGCACCGTGCATTAGAAGTTTATGTACACTAACTGGCATGTAGTACCACGAATAGTGTTGCACGTACACATCAGCTGTTTCTCTGCAGTATCTTCTAAATTTTTCACAGTCAATGTTTTTGCCTGATGATATGGCTTGTAGAATAACGGAAAATCTGAAAATCAGATTTTCGTCAATTCCCGTTATTCTGGATGATCTTTTGTAATCTTGGAAAAAGCGCCTCGCAGTATTCCCGTCATTTGTAGTTCCAAAACCCTAAAATGGGAAAACAATACTGTAATATACAATACATAGAGATATAATACACAAACAACATAAAAAGAGCCAAAATTAAATACATACCTGTTTGACTATATCAATCAGCATTCCAGTTTGCTCACGAAACTCTTGTTGCGTGGTATTTTTTTTAGCTTGTTTCAAAGCCTTATGTTCGCCTCGAGCAGTCCATCGTTGAAAATCCAGATTATAAGATATATGGAGAAGACATTCCATACACCGAATCTTCATATGCAGTGAAGAAATTCCTTGTTTGTAAATTTCTTCACGAAGTGGTTTGGAAGTCAAAGCGTCTAAATTATTCATCTCGCTCGGTTTTGCCAAGCAAATAGGACACGTTGCATATGATGGTACTTCAGCAATAATATTGGCCACTTTTCCATCAATCATGGTCATATGCAATTCATGTGATACAATAATATTTCCACACTGTGTAGATATTCGTTCATCAATTTGTTTTTTCATCTCAGACTCTTCAGACATTATAAAATCAGCTGTCTCCGAAGTGAAAGTGAACTTCACCGGTCGACAGTACAGAGTTGAGCAAGGTGTGGGGTTCTCCCAAACTATATTTTCATTCCCAGAAGATGGGCTAGTAGACACTAGCCGAAGAGGGACGATGCTTATCATGACTACTGATGAATCATCGAACTCTGTAGACGTTTTCTGTTTATAATTGCTCTGCGACGAAGAACCATCAAGTCCCCATTTCCAGGTCAACTTGAGTTCTTTATTTTGAGACCTATCAACAGAATTACTAATACCTAGTAAAATCCTTTCCACAGTGTGGTCCAATAGCGCTTGCAATTTAATTTGAGCTCCTTTTTCGGTAATCTCCATACTCTCTTGTGGTGGGTAACATCTTTTCTTGGCATTTACAAGCTTTGGATAAGATGGAAAGGCAGCACAGTTTTCTTCTTTCAGAAATTGTCGAAGAGCTAAGTACTTCCATTTCGAGAGCGCAAGTGATGTATAAAGAGCTAAACAGTTATCTTCAGAGACAGTACTTAAGCTCTGCTTTTTGAATAGTCGCTCGTCTACTTCGGATAGGGCATCTGGATTACTGGAAAGGTATTCGATCACTTTTGCCAGATTCGTTTTGCCGTTGTCTTTCAATTTTGTTATGTACCAGGTCTGCAACTCTTCTTCGGAATTTTCTTCTACTATGGAAGTAGAACGTCTTTTTTTTTGCTTCTTACTTAACTCTTCGAATGGTTTTCTGTGCTCCTTTTCTGTAGATGTTCCCGCTTCCGCAGTACATACTGCAAGAGTAGGAACATG
This sequence comes from Hydraecia micacea, assembly GCA_914767645.1. Taxonomy (NCBI): domain Eukaryota; kingdom Metazoa; phylum Arthropoda; class Insecta; order Lepidoptera; family Noctuidae; genus Hydraecia; species Hydraecia micacea. Next base: position 945,422 of record OU611774.1, read on the forward strand.
GGAATCTATATCCACAGGTTCAGATAAGACTGCGTCCGAAAAGCCCATCTCACTTCTCAGGTCAACACTGTCACAAACAGGCCAGTTGATGTTTTTTTCCAACCACTTGCGATTACTTACACGATTCATAAAAGTTTTTTGGTTTCTACTTGACTCTATCCACTTTTTATTTAGATTTACACAAAAAAGTCGACAGAACTCCTTGATTCGGTTCTTGTCTTCTTCAGAAACTTCGGTAGTCAAGACAGAAATGATACTTTCATATAGAAACATATGATTTTTCAGATCACCGCCACTTCTTAATTTCACAAAAAAATCTAGGTTGGTACAAAATCCAGCCATAGTTCTAATGTAAATATAAAAATAAAAGTATTTCACTGTGTTCACAAATAAGCGACAAGAGCGAAACTAGATGGACTTAATGAATGTCTTTATATTTATAGACAGTGTTAATTACTCAAGTAGTGGACACTGTTATCAGTGAGTGAAAATTATTCAGCCAATCAGAGACGAGCATTTTTCGATGACTCATTAGTTATGCGCTTAGCCGAGCGCAATAACAAATGAGTCATCAATCACAATGCAGGTGCTACCGATAACATAGCAATAATTACTAAATTTCTACCAGAATAATTAGTTATAAGTACCTATGCGCTGTTAAAACTATATATTTAATAAAGAGAAGGTGAATTAGCCTAATGACACAAAAAATTTACTTTGAATTTATTTTAAATGGCAAAAAAAAATCTTACATAACATTTTTTTTTTACCGAATGATTACTCGCGCTGCCGCAGATGGCCGGCGCTGTTTTTTTTTTCGTGGATAGAGAATGACCCTAGCTATCATATACTCACGCCACACACCCAACATATTAGTACAATTGAAGAAAAAAAATTAAACGTGATTCGCTCCATACAAAATAATCTAATTAATTTTTTTCAAGACAAACTATCAACTTTAGAAGAAATGTTATAAGAATAAAAGTTGTCAGGAATATCATAACACGTCATATAAAAAAAAATCGCATCGATATTGGAACTTTGTTGCCTAAGTCCACTAATTTTCAGTATGGGCCCACTGTGCGGCAGCATACACACTGAAAATTTCAACTGTCTACCTATTACGGTTCATAACATACACCCCGCTGACAGACGGACGGACAGCGTAAGCTTAGTAATAGGGTCCTGTTGGCACCCTTGGGTACGGAACCCTAAAAAGGCACTGATGTAAAACTGCAGTAAAGTTGTTTATTTTACTTAGTTTTGGTAAATTAAAAATGACAAAATGCATGATTAGATGCATGATCAGTCGTAACAAATATTTAAATGGGTAATTAAATAAATAATGATTAAGCTGCAAAATAACTAAACGGGCTGTTACGTGCGGGAAGGTAACAAATCGGCATTAGTCGGTAAGAACTCGTAACTTGTAGCGCTCGTCACCATACCTTCTACCACTACTACCAACTATACTAAAAATATATTCAAATATTTATATATTAGATTATATTACCAATGCAAGCATGCGTGTGTCTGAGTGGCCTGTCTACTATATTACCACAGCTAAAATTCTAATTTTATGAAGCGAGCTACTGATCCACTCACAATGGCGGTATCTGGCTGTGGGGCACGCTCTTAGCTTGTTGAACTCCATCCACGGTGCGGCAACGCAAACCCGACCCGTAATGTCATCAACTGTAAGTGCCTTTTCACACGTCCCGGCAACCGGGTAGCCGATGCCGACTATCCGATAACACTTGCCAGGCAGGCGCTGGTACGTGTGAAAGCTAACGTACAGTCGGTGACAGCTGTTAGCTGACCCACCTAAAAGTTAGACGAATTTGAACCTTCTGCAATTAGCAGTAGATAAATGTGTTATTCGATTTCGAGCTTCACGAACTACATAGAACGACTTGTTCAAGGTCGACAAAATAAATATTATACAATACAGTTATGCCAATTTTATCTTTAACACGTAACCTTAGGGTAGGTAAGCTTTTAAATACTGTTTTGTCACATGATAATAATAATAATAAGTTTATTCATCAAAAAGTAAAAATACAATGTGACGGTTTCGGTGAGCCACAAACTAAGCATCGCTTGTATCTTGTGGCTCTGAAAGGAGTTGTTAATTTCAACAATACTTGTTAAGTCAATTTGGTCTAGTGGTTGCAACAGTGAAGCTATATCAACATGGTTGCGAGTTCAAAACAAACCTTCCACTTCTTGTAGCTTTATGTTTACAATATTCAATTATGTTTTTTGAATTCAAAACATTATTTATATTAAAATAGTTCAGTTAAATTAACTATTTAAATACAAATACCTAACAACAGAAATGAAAAACAATAATGATTGTGATAACAATTTTATTCAAAATAAATATAAAATAATTACTTACAAAATTAATTACTTGTCTTAAATATAAAGCTAAAACATATAAAAGAAGTTAGAATACTAAACTACTTTCTATGATAAGCTTGAATTTTTTTTTCTTAGTTTCAATAATGCCTATAAAATACCCATTTTTATAAGTATTTTTAGTTGTAAATATGGTTATGATTGTAAAAAGGACCTGCTCATTCATTGTATGAAACACTTCCATAGAAATTATGATAACAACAGTTTATTTAACACACACACTGACACGTAAGTAAGTATTGTTGACTGCGGGCGGCAGTGATATCATAATAGCGAAGTGGAGCACCATCTCTTTCCATAATTTGTTGCAAGCGGCTTCGCATACCGCCCACCATGTTCCAGCAAGCACCACTTCCTCTCATGAGAACGTTGAAATCACAAGTTGCGCCAAATTCTCCTGATTTCTGATGAATCCCAATTTAAAATCATTTGACCCCACAAGTTTTCTATTGGGTTTACGTCTTAACCACAATCTGATTGTATTTCTCTGAAACAAAGAAACGAAACAGGTGTCACTTTACGTTTAAGTAATATACCTACAAAATATGTTTGCTTACGTCACGGCATAAGGAATAGCTAGTTATAAAAACGAAGTATAAAATTAGAAAAATACACTTACTGCTATAATATTATTTCTCCTAGCAATCTCTTTGATGCCAACATTCTCCTTGTGCAAATAGATTATTTTTTATTTTAAATAATCACTCCATTGAGACATGATAATAAAACTATAAAAAATAAATTTAAAAATTGGAAAAAGACGTTGTTTTTTCGCAATTTAGTAAGGCAAGGTAAAAAATTTTCACGTGTAGGGACTGCAATTGTGCGTAGACTGGCTTTAGCTTTATTATTTTGATGGTTCATTTTTATTTTCCTACCCGTGTTTTTAGTAACATTAGAATACCAGTTTTATAATGAATACGCATATTTGTCTTTCAACTACCCACTTATTACAAGTTAGGCGAAAATATTACAGATTAGCGCTAGTCTGATAAAGTCATACAAATGAAATAATAACCCTTAATGTTACAGGCAGAGGGTTCAAATTCCTTCGTTTATAGGCTGGGTCAGGTAATTGCTATCACCCACTGTACATGGCTATACACTTCACCGCCGGGTACCCGGCAACCGGGACGTGTGACAAGGGCCTAACGCTAATTCTGAAATCATGGCGGAAGCTGAATATGTCGAGTCGATTAAGCTCCTTGTGGTACCTACATACAGTTACTAGTCACCGAGCTGTTTGTTGTATAAGGTATGCAGCCAAACACAAGTTAAGGATATAACCAATGTTATGATAGATGATTTATTTAAGGATAAACTCAATTTCAGGAAAACCAAGTCCATCGCGGGTTAAAAGTCTTATTACAAAATGAAATGTGTTCCTGAATTTCTGATTCGGAGAGCTCTGCTCCGATTTCACTGCTTTTTAATTTCGTGGATCAAAGTAAAGACCGAAAGTTCTGAAAAATCTGCATATTGGGGATCAATCGAGCGCGAACTAATTGCCACATTGTTCGCCATCCTATACACTAGATCGTCCATTTCAAATAGATTTTTAAAAAATCAGCTCAAAATGATGCGTGCGGCGTTGATGTTCGAAAACAAAGCGACGAAATGTCATATCAAATTGGCAACATCCAAATAATAAATAAAATCCGTTGAAATCATGTCATTCCTGTTTTGCCATAAAATACTCAATGATTGTGCTATTTACATGATATCAATCACAAAGTAATGAATACCTACAAACAACAAAATGTTTTGATATGCCTTTGTGTGTATAACATTATATTGTCACTAGTATTTTATGGCTGAATTGAAATGAAAATTGTATTTACGTTGTAGTAATGCTGTCTTTTGTTCATGTCGACGATGAAGTGACAAGAACCTTTATCTACCAGAACATAATTTTACAGGAAACGAAAAAACATTTTATTTATTTTAAAAACAAGATATGAAAAATACTATTATTGGTTATATATTAAATAAGAAGCGGGTGTAGGGGATAAATATAAAGTTAGTTGCTTTTGCCAGCTCACGCAAACGATTATTTAAAGTCATCTACGTAAAAAAAGTAAAATTGCAAAAATGTCAGTTAGGAGTTCTTGTCACTTCATCGTCGATATAGGTATTGGTTTGTACATATGGATGCCTGCTTTAATTGGTTTTCCATTTGCAAAGTAATTAGTATATGTGCACATTTTGCGAAATGTGTAGTAAATTCAAACATTGACCAGTTTTTACAAAAACTTCAAAATTATAGTTTTGCTGTCTTCCGAGCGGAATAAAAAGTTTGTCAATCTTCCTCTGACAAATTTTGCAGAGAGCAGAGCATTTCAACCCTGCTCTCTGGCAGGAGTATGTCCCTCTCCTCTGCACCCTTTCTGGTATTTGCGTGATAGGAATTTCAGCAGGGTTAGCGGCACTGGTTCCTTGGTTGAGGTCACTGGTGTCAGCCTTTGCTGGCTTCTTACCCATCTCCAGTTGGTGTGCTCTTTCTCTACCCCCAAACATTTCTGCACCTGGTGGTAGGTTCTGTACGAATGTTTGGCTGCAGCCTCTTCCGTTGGCGATAGACGAGCAGGTGGAATTTAGCGTAGGCAGCAGATCGGAAAAATATCCCGTAACGCAGGCCGTGGAGAGTCATCTTCCCCACCATATAGTACCACAATACATGTTGTTGCCAGCAGAGGCTATCTCCTCATGAGTGGCGTCATGGTTGAGAAACGTGGTAGCCGCGACAAGAAGGTCAAGAGCTGTTTTGAAAGGATGCCTAACTTCTTCGATTTCGGATGACGGAAAAATTACCAATGTGTGAAGTGCTATCTTGGGTTCTTTTTGGCCCTACAGACATCTGCACTCAAATTGTAGCAAATTGTTGCGTAGGATGCACCTTTTAGAAGTTATAAGCCTAAAGCTGAAATAATCCGAAAATTTCGGGGCTTTTTTTTTTTTTTAATTTTTGTGACAAAAATTGCACTGTACTGAAAACCAAGTTAAATACGTGGTGATCGAAAAGCCCCGAAATTTTCGGATTATTTCAGCTTTAGGCTTATCCCCACCAGTCCCCACCCCGGTGTTTTTGAAATGCGTCAGTAAATACCTGCGAACGTGGCGTCGCTGAAGCGCCGCCAACCCGGCTGATGCACGCCGTGCACCACGCCACCTTTTTAATACATCGTACACACATAATGTTATACATCATAATGCACTTGTTTAAACAGCATAATTTATAAAGCGTGCGACCATGGCCGTACATGGCCGGACCATAAGCACAAAGGGAGCGACCCTTGTTGCTAGACGGTTGGCAAACAAAATACACTTGAAGCATTGTTTTACAAGGCTATATCAAAACTGATAAACTTATTAGTAGATGTCGAATAAGGGCCGCTCGCAGCTGCACGGGCCTGATACTCCATACAAAAATATGCTGCACACGATACAATAAAGTGCTTCGTAATAAATACGAGGGCTGATTGTTAAGTTTCCACAACGACAAATTTAAAAAAAGATACGCAAAAAAAATGATTACATTATGTTCTGGCATCTTTTCGAAAATAGAATGCCAAATTTTAATTTAATCGAACGTATGGAATTTGTCTGAGAGGATCTAGAACTTTCTATGTCGTGAATTTTCTTAACAATGGAAAGAAACGAAATTCGTGCGGTGAAAAAGTTTTACGTTTTAAAAGAGAAAAGAGCAACCCAGATTTAAGTCAAGCTAGACAGTGAACATTGTTTCACCACATAGTTGAAAATCTGGTTCTCTGTTCATGAATCGGGAATCAAATATAGATTTCAGAGACTTCGAATGATCAGTTTATATGCAGTGGGGACGTTGTTCGTTACAGATTTTTTTATTTAAATCGTTTGTATGGCTTGTTGCACTAAATCGTCTCCTTAAATATCGTGTCAAGTTTTCAATCTGGAAGATTTTGCCATGTTTCATTGGTGTCCAGGCTTAAAAGTGCTTGCTCGCCTTTGCGGATTCCGCATTCGAGATTACTACCGGTGGCGTTTTGACGACAATTACTTGGAAATCTTGGAATAGAACCTATAACGACGCGCGGAGTGACCTAATTCTGCAGAATTAGGTCACGTCACTCCGCGCGTCGTTATAGGTTTAACTAAGTTAGTACAGTACTCAGTAGTTACTGTACAAAAATAGACCTCTCAACTATAACTTACTTATAAGCTACAGCGCATGTTGCTGAAGTGTATATTTCTACGCCGAATTGCCCAACGAAATGTTTTTAGACCGAGCACTTTAGGGTCTGTGAGTTTATGGCGTTCTTCACATCATATTTGAATATTATCAGATTGAAGACACCTCTATGTGGGTCATTTATTTTTTCTGTTTTCCTTCTTAGTTAGTTTTAATCATGATCTGGCAGTTTGAGTAATTTACGCGGCCTAACCAAATGTCCTTTCTTTGGTATTGTTCGTCGAATCGTTGAGCTCCTCAAGTTCTGAGTTGAGCTGCACGATTTTTGACAAATGCGTGCACTGACTGGACAGGTCCGCTCAATCTGTATGGTTCTTTCATCAAAAGACCATTTCAGACACCAATCTACATGGACTTCACATGATCTGACCAAGATTTTGTCTAAACTTTAAAAGAGACTGTGACATCTGAGTTTGTTTCGGCCTTCCTTCTCAGAGTAGTCAGATAGGAAACGCCGACCTCATCTAGCTTAAAAACAATATGATTGACGTGTAAAAGTGTTTGTACAAACCTACTTACAGAAATAAATCATTTATCCTCCAAAATACCTCACATAGTCACCTCATTGCATAAAATCCCCGGAAACTGTCTCATATGCCAACATCATATTCATATTATCTATTTATCTTCCAAATATTCATTAAGTACGCGGTATAGTCTGCAATAATCTGTAGTCATAATTTATTTTCGTTGTTTATATGTATATATAATATGTATTTATTTATGTATCTATTATACAGCATTATATATATGTATCTATGTATCTATTATAGTATATTATTTTGCACCACTGACAACCCCATTTTTTTATATCCACGCAATCACTGTCCATTCCAAGGTTGCCTGGAAGAGATCGCAGAAAGCGATAAGGCCGCCCATTGTATGTTTTATGTGAATCATCGTTTTTATTGTAATGTTTTTTCTGGTGTACAATAAAGTATATATAAATAAATAAATAAATATAGTGAATTTTTACTAAAGCCAAGTAAATTGATTCAAGCTTCAGGAAAAGAGATGTAGATATAAAGAACGAATAGCTTTATCCCTTTTTTTGCACTGAAACAATGATGACATTAAGACGGGTATCATGTCATCTCTGCCGCGAAACCAAATCGACGGAACCGCAGTATTTCGGTCGTGCTCGTGACTTGTCCGTTGTTCGACATGCGAAACAGAACAGAAACTGCCTGTTATAACGCACAGATTTGATTACGATTCTATCTCTTTTCCGCGTGATTTCGCCGATCTGATAGTTTTTCCGTAAAATACACATTAATTTTACAAAAACATTGAAGTTTTGCTTTATATACTGGTTGACTCCGACGAACACGTGCGAAACACGCGGCTCCGCAACAAAATAACGGGCTGAGCGCGGAGGTGTAAGTAACTATTTTTTGAATCAATTAAAACTAGATATCAGGAAACAGCTCGCATTGCAGCTGCAATTGAGACTTACAACCATTGTTGTAGGTAAAGCAAACAAATACCTATTTGGTCCACTAGTGTTATTGTGCATCAATAATACAGCGAATAGTTGAAGAGGATATTTCATTGCTATCGATGTACCACTTATTACAATAGCAGCGTGCGCATTAAATGTTCGAATAGGTATCAAAAACTGAAAGGTGAAGAGCGGCGCTGGGTGGAATCACGTCCTGGAACGAATACGTCGAATTACAAGTTACCCTGTATATCTACCTACATAGGTACCTACCGTTCTTTTGTATACCTAAAGCGCAGGCCACACCGCCAGCTAGCGGGCGGGCGGGCTAGGCGACCGAACATCGTTTCACCTCTTTACATACTTCGGTTCACACCGCGAGCTACCGACTAACCTAACGCGCTAAGCTAACGAAATATCCGACGATTCCAGCGAAGCTACTCGTTCACCTCGTTGGCGCGCCCGCGCTTCGCTAGCTTAGCTCGCCCGCCAGCCCGCTCGCCCGGTTCGTTCGCCGACAATGGACAGATAGAACGCTAACCTCTCGCTCTCCCATCCGCGCCCCCCGCTTCGCCCGCTTAGCCCGCTCCGCCCGTCGTCTGTCCGTAGTTTTCGGTGTGAACCCTATAGTTTAGCTCGCCAATATTTCGCGTAGTTTGTATAGTTTCCTTCGTTCGCTTCGCCCACCCGCCTAGCCCGCCCGCTTGCTAGCTGCCGGTGTGGCCTGCGCTTAATTCATACCGACGAAAACAGCGTTGGCATTCTGTATCAAAATTAGCCAACCAGAAGCAAATGAAACATGAACTACTTAGTTTGTAGGAGGCTCTAGATGCGTCGATTGTGTTGTTATCTATTATGTTAACAATAGATGGATTCACCGAATGTACACCGAAAGTAAACATAAAGCATGTTTGTGTAATAATTACATTAGTGCTGGCAACTTTGAGCACGCTTTTCGTTTAAACATGGGTAAATTCTATTGGAAAAACAAGATGGCGGCGTTAGTTCAATTTTTGGCCATATGCCAAAACATCCTGGTACAGATTTACACAGACGTAGTTAAACGCTTACTGGTGACACTGCTAGCTCTGCCAACGTTGCGGCAGACGAGTTGCATGTCATCAGCGGGACGCGCGCGCTGGCGTAGGCAGGGCATGGACTGGCACAGCTCGCGCCGGAAGTTCTGCCCCGTCAGGCAGTACAGGATGAAGTTGATGCCGAAGTTGGTGTTGAAGAACATCAGCGCCAGCTGCTGCAGCGCTGCCCATCGGCCACTGTACTCACCGGAACTCTGCGTCAACACAAAACGTGATCAGTATTAATAAAGAACTTTAAAAAACTTGGGCATTACGGAAGTTGAGTTTATAGAAACGCAGTAAAGAGCGTAACCCTGATTTTGAGATTGAAGGAAGATACCCGATTTAGGATTGTAGTCGTGATAAAAACCCCTGCGCCGACAGCGTCGCTAGCACCTATCACATCATGGACCATTCTTACGTATTATAGTCGTTATAGTAATTACAGACATAGTTGCTTCAACTCTTCTCGAGTTATTTCACTGCTCGTCTAAATCTCTGGACGTAAATCTGCCCCATATTTAACTACCTCTGGTGTAAGCCAGGGTAGTACCCTGAGGCCTACGCAATTTATGGCTAATGACCTGCCGAAGGTCGTCACGACGGCACGATGTCTCATGTTTTCGAATGACCTGAAGTTATTCTTGGGTATTAATAGCGAGCATGAGTGGGACTTGGGAGGCACTGCAGAGGGACACCGAAATGGTAGTAAAATAGAGTGAAGCCAATCACTTAGAATTTAACACTTCTAAGTGCAAAACTAAGTCTTTTACCCGTTCGCGTGCGCCCATTCAACATAACTACCACATGTCAGGGGTACCTCTGGAGCGCGTCAGCGAAATAAAAGATCTTGGACTGACCTTAGACGCGAATGTGACCTTTAATCAGCACAATAATAATATCTGTGACAAAGCCTTTCAATCACTTAGTTTTGTTATGCAACAGGCATGTAGATTTAAATACATGAATGTTATTCTCGTGTCCTTCACCACACAATCCTGACTTTTGAAAACTTCATGAAAATCAATATTGAGAATGCCTAAAAATTATCAAGAAATAGTAATAGTCACCAAGGTTAAAAAAAATATTATCGCATTATGATTCCGAAGTCATATCATATAGGTTGGTGAGGATTGTGTGGTGAAGGTCTCCACACAATTCTCACCTCTAGTGCAACCTAACGGCTGGGAGTATCGACTTGGTTTCGATTCCAAAAATAGTCATGAAATAGTCGTAACGCTACCAAATCTCGAAAATAGTCATTAAGTGATTCCAGAGATATAAAGGCGCCCTAGTGAGGATTACGTGGCGAGCCTTTCTCGCCACAATCCTCACCTAATTACCGCGGAACGCTTACGTTTTTAATTTAAATTTGGTGTCAAAAAATAGTCGTCTCCAACCATGATAATTTCGACCTGCACCCTAATTGTGTAACACACTACTACTTTCAATTTGAATCATATTGAAGTATATTGCTAATCCATTGCTCCATATGTTCGAAAAATGTGTCTGCTCAACAACGTAAATAACGCAATGAATGTTGTTGAACTGTCAAAATGAAACCCATTGCTACTGATAGTGTGTTACGCAATTGCCCCGCTGGTTTCCTGCTATTTCATTTCTAGACATTTCTTTCCGGTTAGCATTATTAATTAAAGTAACTCAAATTCAAATTCATTTGTTTGTGGTTAGGAAACCCAATATGTATTATGCAATTTTGAAATAATGATCACGCAGATGTTTAAAAGTCCCACGGTGCTCGAAATGTTGGGCGACACAGGGTATTTGTTTATTGGTTTTCCCAAAACTGAAATTCATTGTTTTGTTTTATTATTCTCAAAATGTTTTGTTACTGGTATTTTAAACAAAATTGTCGGCACCCATTGATAAAAATATGCCTTTCATAGTTTGTAATATAAATAAGTTTGCTTGTGTATTTACTATTTAATCAGTTCCGACTTAGATTTTGCACAAGCCCTGGCTGGAGGCCCTAATTTAATGAGGCAAGCCCGGTTAAGCAGACGACAACCTCATAGGTTGAACTGCGAGAATTCACAAAAAAAAAAGTACTTAGTTCTGAGTGATGTGATGTGACAAACTCTCAAAATAACATTAACAGTAATTTATAATATTGTCGCTATCAGTGAGTGTAAATCTGAGATTGAACTAAAATAATATAAGTACCTACTGCCTGTCGGGTTTTTCTTATTTGCTCAATCTAATCTCGCGCATTTTCATCAAAAACACAATAAACAATGGAGCGTCAGCTCAAATCCAACATTCTAAGGCTGGCCGCATACGTCCGGTTTCCTGGTTAGGTTTCCTGATCTGAAATTCAGATTCGGAATTCCGTAAAGACTAGCGCAGACGTTCATTTTCTGCATTCGGAATTTATACTGCCAGTACATAGAGTGAAACTTAAAAAAAACTAGAGTAAAACGTCTTTACAGATCTGCTCTGTTGTGGTCAGTCCGTATGATTGAAATCCCATTTGATAAACTAGATGGATATTTTCCACCGATATTATTAAATTTTCGGGCTCACACATTTTTTTACATACAACAATGATCGCCAGAAAATACTAAACTACGTACACGTCCACTCGGCACAGCGCTCTGGCGATGACTGGATGAAAATTTCCGTGCGTGTGCAGCGGATAGTACAAAATGTATGCGAGCGCTGCGTTCGGGATGACCTCATCCGGTTTTTATCCGATGATTCATTCAGAACGCTTCCGCGTCACGTCATTCCGAAACAAACGTTAGGAATTATGTCCGTCCGGAAAATATAAGAACTTTTGTGCTTAGAGACGATGTTGTATGAAATGCGTGGATCCTGGTCTCCGAATCTGAATTCCTGATCAGGAAACCGTACGTATGCGGCCAGCTTAAAACCTATGAAGTAAGAACTCTTTCGACGACCATTAATTGAAATAAAGTTTCTTTTTTATTGATTAATGTTTCCTTACGTTTTTCTCAGTTGACGTCCCAAATTCAAATCATATTAATGATCAGCGGGTCATAATGAAATTCAGTACAATATTAATGCCCGGCTAGAGCCAAGGACTTATAGTAGATTGTATCATAAGGGAGCAAAATAATATTTTTACGGCGAGGGCGCTTTTTTGAATCCAGAGCGCGGGATTCTAGAGTAGAATTCCGAGCGTAGCGAGGGATTCTTTAGTCGAATCCTGAACGTAGCGAGGGATTCATAGTACGTCGCCCGAGCCAAAAATATATTTTGCGCCCGAGTGATACACTCTACTTTTCATCACCCACTATGAGAAAATAAAAGGCGCCTTATATGTTATTGTAATATAATTATTTAATAAAACATAGAGTAACAACTAAATTGAAATTAAATAGTCTTTGGATTTTTTAGGTTTCAATCCATCAGACATCCTCTTCAGATACGCTATTAATTTCGAATATGTGTCCAGTTTTACGTCGTTATTAGAACTGACTGTTGATTTTAACATTGAGTAGGTACTCCAAAGAGTGGAAGGTTGTTTAGTTTTAGCTAAGTACTGGAAGTAGGCCAAAAACATAGATTCTGAAAAATTCTTGGCGCCTCTTACATTTCGCCATTCAATAAAATGACCATAGGCTTTCGCGTATTTCTCCCGGGATTTTGCAGGTAATAGATTATCCATCACATTTCTTGCGTCAGTTCTAATACTTTCAGGATTTAATTCTATACTTTTACTGTCACTTGAAGAACTCATTTTTTAAAACAAAACCATGAATTTCTAACAATCCGTGAAAATTTACGAAAACGCGGGTTTTTCATTTGATTTTTTTTTTATTCAGCGCAGTCGCGCGTCGTACCAGCCAGTCTTTATTCAAACAATATTTGCGTTCGATTTCTTTGACGCTGAACACTAAGATCTTCTAAATTCAAAAAGTGCGCGGCAAAGATAATTGCGGCGCACTTATAAAGAGGATTAAAAACTCATTACTGCCCGCTAAAAGTTTCTTATAGAAAACACCACCTTTGGGCGCACTTGAAGGCGAACCAAGTCGTCCTTTTCGAATAGATGGGATGAAAAATCATTTGCTTTAGGTTAGGTTTGAATGACATATATAATTTGATGTTAGCGAGAAGGTGGTGTGAAAAAATAAATATGGGTAGGTATTATCCCTATTTGTATCCGTCTCTGTTTGTTGCGGAAATGGTAGGAGTCAACACGTTGGAACTGAGACGTAAGTGTACGCTGTTGATGCACTACTACTTATTGCTCAATAATAAGATCAATGACGCGACTACACTAGCTCGCTGTTCATTGTTTGCTCCTTTTTTTACCAAAATAATATTTTTGGTAAAAAAAGTTTTTTAGGGCGGTTTTCCCTGAAAAAAAAACATTTTTTTCGGAAATACGAAAATTTTATTGCAGTCGGGTTAATCTTGACCATAGAATAGTTATTTGTTATACAAGAGTGCAAAGTTGTTTTTTAACCGCGTGCTCAATTTTGATGACCGAGCAAGCGAAGGATTCTAAAATTGAATCACGAGCGCGGCGAGTGATTCAGAAATTAGAATCCTGAGCGGTAGCGAGGGAATCAAAAGAGCACGAGGTGAAAAATCTTTGCACTCGAGTGCAACACGTAACTTTTCATCCCACCTCAGCGAGGAAATGATTAAATGCAAAAAAAATAAACATTTACAATCTCAAGATACTTTTATTTCAGTTTAGGTATTAACTACTACATTATGGTAGGTAAGTATTACAGAATTTAATAATCTTTAAACTTTATCAAATAATACTTAGGTATAATTAAGAAAAATTTAAAGTAAAGTTGTTGCAGTTACTTAAGTTGAGTGTAATATTTTTGTTAGGTACTGTAATGTTGGTGTTAGTGACTTGTGTACTATTTTTCGGTAAACTATCTGTCATACTTAATAGTACCGATTCATCGGATTCCCTTGGCGTAAATGTTGGCGAGACAGGGCAATGGTTAGGTGTTTCGTAACGGCTTATTTTTGATGTAGAAGGGCCAGTCCAAGGATCTGGCTGAGGCTCTTTCAGTGTAATGTTTCCTACGATGCCTTTACATATTTTAGACTTATTTTGGATGGAATCTTCTATGTATCCCTCTACAACCGCATTGGACTTCCAACCTCCATGGCGCTTAAGGGACAGGAGATCAGCTCCTGAATCTGCCAAAAGTGTGACAGAAGTTCGTCGGAAACAATGACCCGTGTACAACAGGGGTTCTGGAAGTTCAAGAAATGTTGCTATTTCTCGAGGGATACTGCCAATTTTATTAGCACCCATAGGCTGTCTAACACACATTCCGTTGCGATATTGTAGAAAAAATCGATTGATTGGAGTGTTCGGCGGGCGTAAGGCTTGATATTTCTCAACAATTGTTACGTATTCCTTGCGAATGACGAAGTTGCGGTCTCTTTTTGTCTTTGTATTAGGTAAATTAATTAATAGTAAGTCATCTGAATGTTTCTCAATGTTTTTGACATCAAGTTGTGTTATTTCATTAGTTCGACATGCTCCGTTTATACCAATAATAAGAACAACCTGGAACATAAAGAGTATTGTTGTAAATAAATTAATAAAATTGATATGCATGCATAATTATGCCTATCAACATCTATTAAGTACTAGATTATGTTAAGTAGTTGATTAATATACCTAAGTAGATGCTGAATGTGCAACTGACTTACTTTTGCCGCCAAATATACGGAATCAGGTGCTTCGTTAAGAAATTTTTCAATTTCCGATGCTGTGAAAACCTTCGACTTTTTTGGTTGATGACCCGATGAGGCTCTTTTTAAAAATGCCACTAATTTAGAATAGGTGTCGATATGTATGTCTTTTTTCATCTTTATTGTTGCTTTTAGCATTGAATACGTACTCCATAGAGTGCTTGATTTCTTGGACTTGGATAATTCAATAAAATATGCCAGCAAAACATTTTCTGAGAAAGATTTGGCTCCTTTAGCTAGTCGCCACGTGTTAAACATATCGTATCTACTGTTTCAAATACTTCTCGCGTGATTGTTGAGGGAGAAAGCTCGTTTGCGCACTTTTAACAGTTTCAGTCAATTCTGTTGGCGTCAAATAAACTTCCTCGTCGCTAGAATCACTCATTTTAGGTTTTTCGCTTCTTTTAAAGTTTCTTGTTTTTAACCTAAGGTTTTAACAATATGACATGAAAAGAAAAAGGCGCGCGCAAATTAAAAAAAAAGTAAGTACACCAAGAAGGTTCCGAGTCCGAGTTTTTTTAAAAAAAAAAGGTTGTATGATAAATTCGGTACCATAGAGGTAGAAATAAATAGGTTTAATGATGTTTTGATTTCACAAACTTGTTGCACACGATGTTCTAAATTCAATTTTACTTTATCCTCTAGCGGATAAAAACGGCTTTTGCACTCAGTTATCGAAGAGCAAAAATACTCTTTCCGAGATGGGGGGATGAAAATGACATTTATCTTATTTCCGAACGCGTCTCAAAATCATTTCTGGCAGTAGGTAATGTTTTAATATAAAAGTTACCAACTTCGGCATCATAGCGCTGATAAATTCCTCATCCCGGTTGACTTTTATGACAGTCAATGGTTGGGTGACAGATATGAAGCAAACGAAGTAACATTTATTCATTTTGGTATTTCGCAATTGACCCTGTACCTAGAATCAAAATAATAATAATAGCAATTTAAAACAAAATTCCGAGAAACATATTTTTTTATACATAAACAAATATCTAATAGTAGGTACCCATTTCTTACTTGATAATAATAATTGTTTTTTGCTCATAATTCATATCTAAAACATCATTTTCCAGATGAATAGGAAAATTTCTGATGATGCTATACCTAATACTTTGAGATTTCATTCCAAAGAAGGAAAACATTTTATCTCTTCTATAATACCTGTA
The DNA here is from genome assembly GCA_914767645.1 of Hydraecia micacea. NCBI lineage: Eukaryota > Metazoa > Arthropoda > Insecta > Lepidoptera > Noctuidae > Hydraecia > Hydraecia micacea. The sequence goes on from OU611774.1 coordinate 961,481, forward strand.
ACAAAGAAAACTTTTTTGTAACTTACGTCCATATTATAAATGCGAAAGAAACTCATAACTGCTGATAGATTGGACCTTGGAGAAGGACTTAAGATACTTTTCATCTTAAACTTCCACGCGATTAAGATTAAACATCGCTGCGTAGGCAACGCGAGCCATGAATATCGAATCTTCACTCATAACCATACTTACGTAAATCTTATGGGAATCTAATTTATTCACTAGAATTTATCACAACAATCTCCAGCGCATACACCTTCTTCCGTGATTTCCGTGGCCCCGAATACGCGTGTCGCTTGTACGCTAATTTGTTAGTCTAGTTTACATTAGGCATAATTGCAATTCAATCTGTAATTAAAAAGAATAACACAACAGCAAAAATGTATCATAAATAAGAAATACTTGTCTTCAAGAAATTCGTATAATTTGAATACGTGAAACGTGAATAATACGTGTGGTCAATCAATGTCAACATTGTCTACTATCAGTGCGGCCAACCTCTGATTTTGGATCTGATACTTTTTCAAAAGTTCTCCATAAAAATAACAATTATTATGAGTAATTAATTATTATTATAAGTAATATTATATTTTTAAACCACCTTGAAAAGCATCCATTGTTAAAGATTCAATTTCTTCAGTGAGTACTTAGTTATTTTATTTTTATTTAAGTATCTATTTGTTTATTAAGGATAACAAACAGATTCTGTATACTGTGTATACAGCGTATTCTATCTAGGTGTATTAGTAACAATTAGCTGCAGACTTACACAGTCATCAATGAAAAATAAGTACAGACGCCAGCACATCAAGCTACCCGAAACTGTCAAATTTTCCCAATCAACTTTGAACCTTATGCTTTAGCAATAAAGTTGAAAATCTATTAAAGAAATTTGACAGATTTTAGTAGCTTGATGTGCTGGCGTCTGTGTACCTAATTACACAATAATAGTAAAACTACATCTTATGCGCATCTAATTTTATATTTTCTAACCATTCAAGGTTTATAAATGAAAAATTATAGTATTATTATACCTTGCAGTTTTAAAATACGTCGTACATCATCGTCGATATGATGCGAATGCTATTATAACTTGTTCATAATAAAAAAAAATCATACCCTAATAAACTTTATTAAAATAATTAGGGGAAATATATAGGTAGAGCACACTGCACGTCTCACGTATTATTTGTATTGACTGTTGGCACAAAGTAGTACGTTCAAAAATCAAAAAGACGTCGTACTTGCCTGTTCATGGCTTCACAGTTCGCTAAACATTTATTTATATTTATGAAATTAGCGTTTTCGTATTGCACTTGAACTTATTAAAAATTATATAAAAATATTCTTATTTGAATTAGTTTTGCAGTTTAGTTTCTGAACGAATGGTTTTCAGTAGGCGAGGCGCCTCGCCAGTAGAGAATGACCTTGACGCACTGTGTGTGTGTGCTAATAATAGTAAAAAGCGCAATATAATGAAAAACAAATCGTTTGTCTATGTATTCGCTTAGACCTACCTTTTTAGATTTGAATGCTGGTTTCACAAGAATTAATTTCGATCAGGTACTTACCTACGCAACGGTGAATCCTAGCTTAGGCAAAAAATTGGTAAATAGTTTGTATACCTATCTCGGACCTCCTCCGCCGTGCCGTACATGAACTTCTAGCTAGTATACATGAGTAATAAGTACCAAGTTTATGGATTCTTCAACCCCAGACCATGGATTAGTAGGTACCTAATCGTGTAAGGTAAAAATGTTATTGCTCAACAACGTAAATAACGCAATGAATGTTGTTGAACTGTCAAAATGAAACCCATTGCTACTGATAGTGTGTTACGCAATTACCCCGCAAGTCATGGTCTACTCGTGCCAAATTTCATCTAATCCCTTCAGTCGTTTTAAGGTCGTAGCACACGTATCAACTCGGAAAGGGATCGTAACCGAATCGCCTTTCGCATCGCCGTCAAACAGTCGTCAACCTAACGTAAGCACGTAACCAAAGCGAATCAGATGCTCTGATACGTCGACTACGGCTAGGCGACGCCGCGCTTACGGCTCGCCGACCGCTGGTTGACGGCTAGGCGGCACTAGTTCAATAATTTTGAATCCGAACGTTAAGTGTAGTGCACGGTTATGTCTCGGTATTCATCGGTAGTTTTTAGTTACAATCGCTCGTAATCGTTTTTAGTTAACCTAACAATTCCCTCAAACACGCGCGCAACACGACTGGAAGCTGCCTTGTGAATGACAGCCAATGAAAGCACGTTCAGCATCGCAGACCGCGGGAGGAGCGTGGTCGAAGAGACGTAAGCTAGGGTACGGAGAACCGTAAGCGCGGGAACTGAAGGTCGACCACGCACCGCACCGCGGTTCGTGAGCTTGTCCCGAGGCGAAGCGATAACGTTACGATTCCGATTACTGTGCGTTGCAGTAGGGAGTTTCATACAAATAATACTGAACGGCTCGAGTTGATACGGTGACGATCCCTTTCCGAGTTGATATGTGTGCCACGACCTTTAGAGTGAAAGTTGAGCAAACAAACTCAATTGCGCATTTATAATATTAGTTAGGGATAGGTACACATAATGAAAAAGCTAATCTATATTTTTTGACACCAACACTTTTGTTGAGAATTTAAAATCGACTAGGAATACAGCGTATCTGCCTATTAGTTTTAGACGTCAAATAGCATGGCTATTAGCTTTTATTATTAACTCAGACATAAGTAGTATGTCGAAGTCTGATGTAATTAGCACCACCAAAATTAGTAATAATACTAATATGAAGGTGATTAGCCACAATAATTTAAACTAGTCAGTAAGACAACAGAAGTTACCAATATTAATATCACCTCCAACAAGGTATCTTCTAGCACTCAATTAGTTAATTGCAAAAAAGGGGCTAAGCAGAATTCCTTGAAATTATTTCATCAAAATATTCAAGGTTTTTCTTCCAAATTATTAGAAATTGAATTGTTTTTAGAAAAAATAATGTTTGATATTATTTGTATTACTGAACACTGGTTGAAAGATTATGAAATGCTGATTAATTATGAGAACAATAGTGTAGGCAGTTGCTTTAACCGAAAATCCATGTTGTGTGGTGGTTCATTAATCTTAATTAAAAATAGTGTAAAATATAAGACTCGTAAAGACATAGTGGAACTATCGGTGGAACACAGCATCGAACTGTCCTGTGTTGAGCTAGATAAGCATTTTATAGTGTGCGTTAAATTTAAAATCCTTGTCGTGTATAGAATTGAAACCAAGTTGGAAGAAACGCGATAACACAATATTCTAGCTTATAAATATCCATAAAGAATAATTATGTTAGACTGAGACGACTTTAAGATGTCGTCGTTGTCGTGGTATTCCGAAAGTACTAACATTTCACCATAGTTTTATTAGTAATTAATGTTCCGCTTAAAAAGCCCTGTCCAACAGTATATCAAATGTTACTATTGAAGGGTGGGCCCAGACCCCATACATTCGTTTCCCACTCTGCTTTGAACAGAATCTATCTAATAGTTCGAAAAAGCATCTTAAAAACTATATTCCAGCCATTATCAGAAACGTTCCCAGCCAGACCTTCGCAGGAATTACTTTTTGAAGTGAAACAATCCATAAGCGCGTTGAGCGATTTGTGAAGGGGAAAATGTGATGGGTTCGCGTTACCGATATGCTAATGTTGAAGTATATCTGTAGGTATGATAACCACTGTTATTTTTCATACTTGTAAGTTTTATGTAGGTAATCCATATGATTTCCTTTTTTTTTAATCCTGCAATGTTCCTACAGTTATTACTTCGCTACGATTTTATTAGATATTTATAGACTATTTCTCAAGTTAATAGCATTTATTAGTTATTCCTGCAATAGCAGCTGTGACAGACGGATGCACAGACATACGAAGTCGCACCGAACAAGTCAAAGCAGCAGCAGTCGAAGCGTTTCATTTTACTATTTTGGTACGGAACTCTAAAACTGCGCTAAAAGCGAACATATTGAACATTGATTGAATAATAAGTAACAAAACAAATATTTATATATACAGGATTATGGGAAAAATACCAACAACCTCTTAAGAGGTCATTGTACTCATCATTATTAACAACTTTTACTATGGAACCAAACCTGAAATCGCGAAAGAAAAATCAGGTGTTTCTACATTTTGACGAGTTATACGAACATAAATGTGGGGAACAGCTGATTTTTTTTTTCGCGATTTCAGGTTTGGTCCCATAGTAAAAGTTGACCTGAACCCTGTAGTATAGAGAAGGTAATGAGTCTCACAACTCAACTGATGTTCGCGACGGAAACGACATTGTTTGTTACGGTACGGGTAGGAAAGTGCGGAACGGGAAAAGTTGAATGCCACCCGCCTTAAGCCACAGAAAAGATGGTAGCAACAGGTGGAGCACCCTTTGCGACCGATCTAATTTATTTTGGCAAGCTTCCAAACTGTTTCCTACACTGAATTGGATTGAGTAAAAATGCAAAAGGCGTTGGTATCTATAATAGTATAGATACTGGTCACGGCAAGTGACCTGTACAGGAATTTGGTATTTCGGAAATGGCGCGAACTTAAATTTAAATTTCGTTTATCCACCCGAAAAAATCAAATCATTCATATTATGTTTTATCGACGAATCAGGGGGTCTACTCCGAAGTGGTAAATTTATCGTATCCGTCGAACGTTCGGTCATTTCCTAGTACGAAGTTCATTCTATTTGGTTCGGTGGGTCGGATCCGTCTCAACTTCATTCTGACACTTGTTGTATCGTAAACCTTACTCCGAACGAGAAAATACTGACCGATAATTTGAGTTTGGTAAGAGTTACATCGTGAAATTAATGTCAAAATACACGACAGCAAAGTAGCTAAGTGTACCTTTTGAGTATCGTAAACTTATCGAATTTAATAAATTATTAAAATTTTGTTTTTTACTGTTTGTAATTAGCTTAGTTTTATTATTAGTTTTCATATTCTAATCCTAATGATTAAGTAAGTTTTTAAGGCATTTTTTGGAATAATATTCCAAAAATTGCCTTAAAAACTTAATCCTTACATATTATGTAAGGATTAAGTTTTTAAGGCAATTTTTACTTTACCTACCTTACTTACCTTACATATTATGTAAGGATTGTATAATTACGTAACTTAAAAATGTGATTTTTTCATAGATATCGATATCCGTGGATTTTTTGTTTATGTAAATATTGAAAAAATTTAGTCTCAAATGATAGAGTTATTTATAAAACTAATATTCCAACTGGATTTATGTAAATCGGGCCACGCATTCGAAAGATTTTAAAAGATTTGTTTTAGGAAAATGTAACAACCTACATTTTTTAAGGTTTATGTTCTAGATTTTTTTATTGTAATCAGCGTGCCCGCTCTACCACTGAACGCACATTTGAGATAGTCAAGGGTTGATGGAGGTGTCTCTTGGCAGCGAGGGTGGTGCACTAGGATGCAGATAGGCAGAATAATCTTACCCTGCTTTGTTTTGCATAATATGTGCATAAGGACCGGAGTGCGTGCCCCGGAGTTAACCGAAGATGATTTTTAATCGGAGACCTCCCGGCATGTGACATATCAGCCTGTTACATTTGTCATTTTCTTTGAGGAGGGTACAAAGTGAGAGGGAAAGACTGATACAATCATTAGAAAATAATGAATAAAATATATTTTTTACAATACTAAACAACTAGAACTAATCTTCAATTTGTTACAATCAAAACTAAAAAAAATGTAGCATTCAGCGTGGTGCAAATTTCTTCCCAGCAGTCAATGATTCAGCGTATGACTGTCGATGCTCCTCAAGTTGCCTTGGGCCAAATCTCGATGAGGAGATCATCAATTTGTGCCGTTGTCGGTCTGGACATGATGACATGTTCTTGCAGAATGTTTGTTCATAACTTTCATTTCCAAACTTGAGGAATATTAATTAATTTTCCCACAGCCATTTTGAGCGAACTCTCCCGTCGGCACCCCTCAAAAATCCGCGAGCCAATTCTTGATTCTCACCTATATAATCGAGCAGGGTCTCAATTTGCCCGTGAGTTGGTGCAGCGTTTGGGGATATTTTACACAATTAACTTTGATATGAGTGGCTATTCTAAGAAACAAAAGTTAGGTAGAAGACCAAATCCCAAGAAATTACTAAAGGTTGAAATCTGTTAGTAGAGCAGGTTGGAAATAAAAACAACAAGATCACTTAAGTTCTAATATATTTTTGCTCAAAATCACGAAATCAGTTTTTATCAAAATCAATTTTGACAAATAACTCATGAGCAAATAACTCATAACCAAATAAACTATTAGACCGTGAACTATTTGCGTTGAAATCACCAACTATCAAGACACTTTCCACGTCACTATTCTCAATCACAGCACTAACAACTAAAAAGCGCCAGGTTATCCGGATCTCCCGTGGGCATGTACAGTCAACAAAAGAAATAGTATGCAGGATCGTCGGATATAGTTGAAGTTTAGTAAGAAACCGATGGATGTTCTCGAATAAAATTTCAATGTTATTAATAGAAAACAAACAGCTCATTTATCAAATTAAATTTCAGTCGACAACATACATACATCGGTTTCTTACTAAACTTCAACTATATACGACGATCCTGCATACTTATCTCTTTTGTTGACTGTACACCGACATCACAATAAAACTGCGATCGCCCTCATGTTGGATACATACGGCCGCCACGCGCGTCGAACCCGAGTAGATTGGTATCACATTAGCAAAGGTTATTTTCCTCCACAATATAGCCATTCCACCATACGGACGGCCTTTAAGGGTAGTCCACCGCCGACAAGCCATGGTACGCAAACTCCGGATGGATGTTATTGAGATAATCCATATCGTCCGGTATTAGCCAGTGCTCTTGCAAGGCAATCACTTCGTTATATTTACAAAGATCTCTGATATGGTCACAAAAGCGCTTAACCGTTCTACAATTGAATGAGGCAATGCTAACCTTCATTTTTGGCTTCAGCAGGGGTATAGCGATATTGCGAATATCTTCGTTTAAGCGCGAAACGCCTGTATTCTTCACCGAACGGCCAGAAATCCTCACTCAAGAAATGGTTTTCAAAGTGTATTGTGATCTTAAATGAAGAAAAGGAAGTATCCTGTACGATTTAAGTTTTTCAACTTTTACGACTGTGTGTCCGCTTTCTTCTATAAAGTCTCTGATATTTTCTTCCGTAGTCTCGGTTTCAAAACGAGATGCTTAGTTGTATGAGAGCTTTGAAGCTATCTTTATTTTATCAGATGTCAATGTTGCCTTTCCCAGGTTATTCTTCTTTCTTATTTCTCTAAATTTCTTTTTTCGTCCAATTATAGTCGTAAAGTTGTCGTCAGTAAAAATTGTCTCCAGAAAGTTATCTGTATAGCTAGTATAGAATATACATGTCAGTGGCGGTGGTAGAAACAATCGTGCGTAGTTCGGCTCCCCGGGAAGCTATTACTTTGAAAGTTTGCGTAACAAACAACAAGATATTAAGAAATCGATTTGTACTAATTATATAGAAGCCTATGGCAATACCTGCTGTGAGGCGAAATAAAGCCTGAAAAAGCTGACTTCTGAGCGTTTTACCCTAAGTGCCCTAGACCCCCGAGCTCGTCTCATCCGCTCTTGCACTACCCTTGTCCAAAATATAAAAGTGTCTAATTCTACACATCACATGTAAAGGCCAATAAGAAATTCGATTAAGTACTAGCGAAGTTTATTGTTATAATTTTGAGAGAAAAACTAAGCGCACACAAAGACGAACAGCAACTTTGTTTCATACAACATCCATCATTTGAGAATGCGTTCCTGGCACCGGTGTGTTAATACAGTCTTCTCACAGTTACTTTACAACTTGCAGCGGCCTTATAGCTGCGACAATCAATATCACTGTAATGCAAGATCAGAGATCAAATAACTATGGAAGGACTGCAAACGCTGAGTACAAAAGAAAACATGTTTTCGAATTTAAACTTAAGTTAGTTACAATACTTAGTTCTTAATCGTTTCCAACGGACACTAGTTGTCAGGAACGTATTTTCTCAGTGGCCGGATTATACCTACTATTTGTATACAGGTTGTCCAGTAATTAATGGATAACCTCTTAAGGGGTCATTGTACTTATCATTATGGACAACTTTTTACTACGGGACCAAACCTGAAATCGCGAAAAAAATCAGCTGTTCCCTACATTTATGTTCGTATAACTCGTCAAAATGTAGGGAACAGCTGATACTTTTTTCGCGATTTCAGGTTTGGTCCCATCCCATAGTAATAGTTGTTCATAATGATAAGAACAATGGCCCCTTAACAGGTTATCCATTAATTACCGGACTCTGTATATGTACTGTGGGTAGCTAAGCTATCTCCATCGTGGGAGCGAGGCGTCATCACTGCTGCGTTTTAGCGTTAGCGCTTTTAGATCGTCTCTTCTATATAATCTATTAGGAAAGAATTAGATCAATAGAGCACAGCACAGCACAAGACAGTAGCTCGGTGTTGATTACGTCACGTACCGCGTCGAGGGCGCGCAGTGACAGCACATTATCGCGGGAGCAGTTATAAACAAAGAACAGTAGCCACACACATATCTACGCACCAAGCTCATCGTAGAACGGTTTGTTTGTTCTCTCATCGCATATCCTTAATCTACAAACAGCGAATAAGTTAAATACAGCACAGCACAACACAGCGCAGTGCAACTTGCTGTTCATAAGTCCCCTAACTCTGCCTGCCTCTAATGGTTAGAGCACCGAACTACTTAAAACTACTCTATACACAGTATTGAGAGCAGTGGTGGCCAAGTAATGGCCGCGACTTACGACTTACGTAGGTCGTAGGTTCGAACCCAGACAGGCGCTTTACTTTGTGTAAATTATTTCATCTCCACTGCTCTCAAAACGGTGAAGGAAAACATCGTAAGGAAACCGGCATGTCCTAGAATCAAAAATTCGAAGACATGTGACATCTGCCAACCCGCACTGGGCCCGCGTGGTGGATTACGGCCCACTCCCTCTCACCGAGAGAAGGCCTGTATCCCAGCAGTGGGAATGGGAACATTATAGGCTGATTATGATACACAGTAGGTATATGAAAATAAGAAACATCTTATTATTAGATAAGAGAGCAAAATACACCCGGAATTAATTACTTCCATGTTTTCAAAGTTACTAATTACCATAATTTCTTAGAAGCCAAGTGAAAGGTATCTTAGCCGTTTTCAAAAATATATTTTACCATGAATTCATAAAATAAGTATTAAACCACAACATTTGCATGCCCATCATAAACGTTGATTTCTAACATTTATTATTATAATTTATTCGACAAATAAGTAGCCAGTTGAAAGTCGCAGCACTGCTCTAGTAATAATTAATTCGCTTGGCTAGTTCTCTTTATTTTGTGTGATAAACATTGTTTTTATAAAACTTACTTTTTTCTTTGAAAGAGAATAATCCCAATATTTGAAAGCGGTCAAATCGCCCGGACAAATGTATTGACTCTGACCTGCTTCGATCAGCCCTTGTACACAAGTTGATCATTGACTTCAGTAAAGAAGATCTGGGCCAAAGATGAAATTTAATCTCGAACGATGTTTGTCATTGTCACTATAAGAAGAAGAAAAAGAAGAAGTCGTAAAAAGAAGTGATAATGACATGATTTCTATAATGAACATGTTATCAAAGAGGCAATTCTCGTAATTTTAAGAACGTTCACAGTCTGATCTCAGTCTCAATTTGTCAAAAATACCTCTAATTTCCCTACATTTTGACGAGTTTTTGACATTTGTTTGTCGCCGAGATGAGACTGCGACTAGATTTTGAACATTTTAAATTACGAGAATTGCCCCTCTGGTCGCACTGTAGCACAAATATCGTCAAATTGGTACCCGCCACCGCCGCCACAGGCATACTCTAGTCACCTCAAATGTGGACACCTAAATATCAACAGGAACTTCCGGAATTGTGCGCCAAGCTGGAGCATACAATAAATACAAAAATCGCATCGGATGATAAACAGTAAGGTTGTGTTGAAATCTAAACAAATGTAGGCAAAACCCTATTACTAGGAATACCATCGAGTTCGCCTTGTCAAAGAATAGGCTACAGAAAAAGATATTTCATAGATCCAAAAAATCTTCCCAACAAAAAACTTTTCGCTAAACAAAGTACTTAGGTACAAACATACATGGGTCAACATCAAAACACCACGAAACCTATTTTGCAAGACTGATTTACAGACGCCACCACATCAAGCTAACCGATACTGTCAAATTTTCCCAATCAACTTTGAACCTTATGCTTTAGCTATAAAGTTGAAATAGTATTAAAGAAATTTGACAGATTTTAGTAGCTTATTATGCTGGCGTCTGTACCTAATCTTTTTCTAATCTAGCTAGCCTGTATTATCCCACGGCAGGGCAACCTTTTATACACTACATTATTGTTACATGAAACGTTTATTTTCTCTTGACTGTACTTGCCTGTCAAAAAGAGTAACCTAGCATAAAGTGGATAAGACAAAGTTTAAAACAGAAGACGAACTAGCAGTGGATCGAGGAGGAGGGGGGGTAGAGGGGGGGCTCAGGCGATCAGACCGGAATAAATTGAATCAATGCGGTGAAGGGCATTTATCTCACTAATATTATAAAGGCGAAAGTTTGTGAGGGTGTTTGTGTGTGTGAGGGTGTATGTTTGTGTGTGTTTATATGTTTGTTACTTTTTCACGCTCAAACGGCTGGACCAATTTTGATAAAATTTTGTATGGAGGCAGCTGACACCCTGGATTAAAATACAGGCTACTTTTTAACCCGATATTCCCACGGGATCGACATTTACGCGGGTGAAACCGCGGGGCGCAGCTAGTTACACTATATATTTGTTTATCTCTTCAAAAACTTGAACTGTCTCTCTTATATTTACTTAATAAAAATCTCAAATTCATTAACTGACAGACTGCGCACTGCCTAAGCCAAACCGCTGCCTGGGTTTAGAAGCATGGAATATTGTAAAGAGATTTCGTATAGTAAAATAACGTCAGAGACGAAGAAAGGATTTTTATAAGTTGTATCCGCAACGGGTTCAAATGGTCCCCCATTTGACATCAATCATTTATAATTATGAAAATTCACATTCCTTCGGCTTAGAAACTAATTCAATAATAAAGATTGTAACGATTAATATTCCTAAACTACATTCTAAAGCGGGTGAAGGGGAGTTCGAATGAGCAGTTCACGCGGATGAAGTCACGAAGTTTCGATGTCTCCATCGAACTCTATTCTTATATACATTTTAGTGTTTCTTGCCCGTTCTTCTCCATAGGATCCATTACACATTGGAATGGGCAACTAGCTTCATCTGACTGACTGATTCCTTGGCAGTTCAAAATTGTCTCCAATTGTTTTAATTATGAAAATTTAAAACTCATATTAAAAGTACACTTTGTAAACAAGGATATTACAAGTTAGAGGATTATATCCAAGATAAGAATACTTGGAATCATGCTGGTCCTGCTCCATAGGACAATCTAGAGTCTAGACAAAATCAATTAAATGATATTTTTTTAAATGTATACCCCGACGCGGCGACGTGAGGACGCTTGGATCAAAATATTTCCTGCAACTTATATTAAACTTAAAGGGTCAATATAATATATATATATTATTATTTTAGTTTTTAGAGGTTTTTGTTTGAGTCGGGGGTTTTTTAAATTTTTAATTTAACTTATTTCTTGCTTTTTAAACTTTATACTATTATATTACTAGTAAACATGCTATACGATCGACACGTGACTCGCCGAAATCTGCGCAGCTGTACGTATTTTTACCACAGTGAAGCTAGTTAGGTACTCGTGGTCGTTGGCGTTCATTCCATATTAACGTATTCCTCTGTTTTCTCCCTGGATAATGATACTAGTCCAAATATTTTGGCTTAATTATTTTTTTAAACGGTTTTATTGAAAAAAATAAAGGTAATAATAATGTAGTCTTGTTCCTCACCTCTGGCTTGCCTTTATTGGCCGGCTGGAGTGAAAAATGAAGAGGAACAGAGCTCCCACCTCATTCTTGCCTTTATTGGCCGGCTTGAGTGGAGATTCGCAAGAGCAAACGTGCTCGGAGGAAGGAAGTATTCCAGTAAGATGCTGGTAGGGATCTTGACCGTACTTCCGGGATTGTCCTGATAGCCGTGGAATACCTCTCCACTCCTCATAAGAACCTCAGGACATGTTGCCCCCTTGTCGCTACGTCACTATGTGCTAGCGACCGTTTCCGGGGGCCCATTATTGAGTGTGCAAGTCACCCCCTGCCATTTTATCCGTGTATATATAAAACATTGATCAGGCAGAGGTCATAGTTCTTCCATAGTTCTTGGTAACCAGTCCACTTCAGCCACCCAAACCCATAGTCCAACTTTTTATTTTTCCATATCCTACAATAGTCCTACACCAACCGGGGGTTATCCTTGGGTGCACTTGCATAGTGCATACAGGGATAATTGTCGGATGGTGCCGCATTTCATTAAAATTTCCTAAGGGGCCTCTGCGAGTTGGCTTCGGCCCCTCGTACGCCTTCCAAAGGACCGGGACCCCATGGTCCCGAGATATGTAAAATCATAAAAAAATAATAATGTAGTAAATAATGTATTAAAAGCTAAAAATTCCTTAAGTCCTAGGTACCAGTCATCACTCCACTTTCCTCATCAATCTAGCTAGGGCATTAATTAGACAAAAAAAAAAAACAAGTTTTTATTTTTCATTTCGTTAGTTAATATTCCTCATTCCCCTTCAATATACTTAGTGTACATTATTCTACTTGTGAAGCCCTTTCATTTGATACTCATATTGAGGGAGTTGTGAACAAAAAAAAAAAAGAAATTCGCTATTTTCTGGTGGCGGCCACCTTGGATTTGAAATTTATCATAGTGTAAAGTATTCTACTAGTCAAGCCCTTTCATTTGATACCCATATTGTTGTTGTTGTTGTAGTTGTGAAAAAATATGTAATCCGCCATTTTGTGGCAGCGGCCATCTTGGACCGATTTTCATCAAACATAGCTAAGAACCATCGCTAGAAAACCTGCTTTCAAATAAAAAAAACCGCATTGAAATCGGTTCACCCGTTTAAAACCTACGGTGCCACAGACAGACACACACACACAAACACATAGCGGTCAAACTTATAACACCCCTCTTTATGCGTCGGGGGTTAAAAACCTTGTAAAACATTTTAAAAGAGTACCTAAAGGTGGAGTTTCTGGGTAGCGGGATCGTCCGAAAGGGTTACCGCTGCCCCGGAACATAAAGGGCTAAGGAAGGAACACGGGTGGGTTTTAGTCAGTAAGAGTCTGACACTCCCTTCCGCTCCACCCAGAGCGGGAGGAGTCATTAGATGATTTCCCATCCACAAAAAAAAAAAAAAAAAAAGGTGGAGTTTCTTGCCCATTCTTCTCCATACGAACACTACCTTTAGGAAGAGGTGACTAGAATCTATTCTATTTTATTGTAATTTTTGACGTTCAAAAGTGCCTTTAATGTGCCTATTTGAAATAAATGATTTGACTTTGACTTTGTTTAACGAGCAAAATGGTAGTTTTTTGGTAGATATTGTTTAAGAAGTAAGGATGTTATTATTATTAAGTATTTCGCAATGTAACTTAAGTGCTACTAAATATAAAATATACTCGGAGTGATCCATTAACAAAATGAAACCATTAGCTAAATGTTTTTATACAATAGCATTATTATGTTTTTCTTTTTTACGAATTAACTTCGTAAACGTCACAGCATTAAACTCCGTATGACTTGATTAATTTAATTTAAATATTTATATGGAAAACAACATTGTTTTATTTAGTTTGTTAGTTTACGTAATAGGTGCGCGATTAAAAACATTATTAAAGCTCTCAATATTTACTTCAAACAACGCTTCAATTAGTCAATCAATGTCAAAAAATGTAGGGAAGTTAGAGGTATTTTTGACAGATTGAGTTTGAGACTGAGATCAGACTGTGAACATTCTTAAAGTTACAAGAATTGCCCCTCTGATTTAATGGGCTGACATGTTACTGAGTAGCTTTCCTATAATTCCAGCAACAAATAGACACTCACACAACACAGACTTTTTCTAATACGAGAAAACACAGCTCACTGCTAGCGCAAGTCAGGGAGAGCAGTGCGTAGCTCAAGGCAGTAGATTCCTAGGCCTGCATTCTTGCTCAAACTACTTGCTAGACTTAGATTTCACATAATTAACAGTATTTGATTAAGGTGGAACACTTCCAAAAAAAAATTTACAAACTTGAAAATAGCCCTATTTGGACCCCAAGTGAAGACAACAATGTTGCAAATTGGCAACTAGTATAAACCATATCAAGGACCGAATTACCAATCACCATGTATAAAAGTTGCGAGTAAACCTTCTAATAAAAAAATATCCAGAATGTTGTTATGTTCTAGATATTCAATGGTAACACCAGCCGGTCTATTCTGCAGAAATTGTCTACCCATCTGATACAAGTGACTGAAATTTCACTTCAAGCTCACTTTTAAGTTTTCAAGGTAATAGCACTATTTGACCTAAAAAGTAACTACAGACAAGACCTATAGGTATTTTCGCCTGGATTACTTAAATGTAGGTGCTAATAAAATGAATGCTCGCTTGCTGGTACAAAGGTAGAATGCTGGTTTTGAGCATTCTGTTTGTAAGTAGGTACCTACCTACATAATATTATGATTGAAAGAAACTTAAAAAGTACTTTTATAATTAAAATACTCACCATATCATACGCATAAGCTAGTAGCCGCATTGTGTACGCCGGAAGGTTCAAGACGACAAAGACTGTGGACACGATGAGCAGCATCCTGGTGACGCGGTGCTGTGAGCGCAGCGGCGGCAGTGCGCGTGGCGGCGGGCGCTCGCTCAGCTCGGGGCTCACCGCCAGCGCCGCCTGCATCACGCGTCTCTCGCACTCGCGCCGCCACAAGCGGCACGTGATGCGGATGTTCAGCAGCACGATGAGACCCAGCGGCAGCGAGAATGACACCACCGTGTCCACCAGGTTGAACCGCGCTGCGGCCACCATGTACTCCGAGCCTATGTTGCAGCCCTTCCGCGAGGGCGACGCATATCTGATGACCGGCAGGTTGGTTAGCATCGAAATCAGCACCAGCACAGCAATGACGGTCTTTGCCCTTGTCACTGTGCACATACTATTCCGTCGCAGCGGGTACAATACCGCTACGAACCGCTCGATTGTGAAGGCTACCACGAGCCACACGCTCAAGCAGCAAGACGAGTATGTGCTGTACACGAAGATCTGACAAAAGCCGGCTCGGTAGAAAAGGTTCGTAATTTGCATCGATTTAAACCATGGTGGTAGCAGTTGTAAAAGAAAGATCGTGTCAGATATTGCCAAAACTGACAAGTACAAGCTTGTGGATTGCATCCGCAACTTGCTTGCATAAAACACATATACACTTATGATATTGCCAATGCAGCCTAAAAAGACTAGCAACGGTGTGTAATAAGTGTTAAGCGCGTAAGCCAGTACTTCTATGACATAGTCAAACCGTGTGACCGGAAGCGCGGGCGCCGGCGACGCCGTAAAGTTGTCGTAGGACATCGCGAGTTACTAAGCGGGCAGCGAGCCCCACAGCCGCGAGGAAACTGACGCCGATGACGCGCCCCGCGCCCCGCAGGCAGCACTGCGCCGCGCCCCGCAGGCAGCGCTGCGCCGCGCCCCGCGCTCACCCCCGCCCAGGGGCCGGGCCCAAGGCAGGCCCAGCCCTTCGGTCACCGACACGCGCCCGCTCCTGCCTGGGTGCATCGTGCGTCGTGCCCTCAAAGCGCGCCTCCCACTAGCTCCGCCTATTGCCGCCCAACTGTCACGTTCCACCCATCGTGCTCAACAAGTTAAGATTAACGTGCTTATCTCCTAAATCTACTCCTCCTTCACGGCACTTTTATCAGGCAGTAAACTTGTAAAGAATCCCAACTCCAGGCACAGTCAAGTGCACCGCGCTGCTGTCCAAAAAAATGGCTTAGGTTAGCACTTGGGTTAGCTGAGTTAAAGATAAAGCCCACCTTTGACATCCTCTGACCAAATACCCCACTCACTGTCTGTCTACCAACTACTCATCTACTAGAGACCCCTTACGGGTCCAAATTCGGTTGGTCTACGATTTATAAGGCCTAGTTCTCGAAACCACCTTCCTGCTCTATCATCACACTGTTCACCATCTCAACTACGCATCAAGAACAATAAAAAAAAATAGCCCAACGATATGTGTCTGCTGTAAGTTTTTGAGGAGTTGGTATTCCGCAGACTTTCCTGGCTGCAGCATTAGGCCAAAGTTACCACATTATTGCAGTGTTATAATCCTTCTAAGAAGAAAAAATTCATTAAAATCGGTCCACTTGTTTGGGAGCTACAATGCCGCAATAAGATACACAGATATACGACACCACCGTCTAACTTATAACACCGTATCTTTATACGTTGGGGTTAAAAAAAATATCTGCACTTTATGATTCAGCTAGCTAACTGATTTTATTTGATAAAGCTTAATAACTACATAGGTATTTTGACCTGTTTAGGTACAGTCGCCATCAGATATATTGTAGCAGACAAGGTGACCAAATACTTCTGAACAATTTAAAATGTCAATAAGTTCCATACACTACAAATTACCATTAATATCTGAACATTCATTACTTCATTCATATCTGAGCAGATGCTTGTCAATAATTTCTATACAAACAACTAACCAAAAATATCTGAACACTTACAACGTCAAGTGTATCTACGCAGACAAACACTGAGCTTACCTAACGCTGAGCTTGACGTTATAATTGTAAGTGTTCAGATATTTTTGGTTAGTTGTTTGTATAGAAATTATTGACAAGCATCTGCTCAGATATTAATGAAGTAATGAATGTTCAGATATTAATGGTAACTTGTAGTGTATGGAACTTATTGACATTTTAAATTGTTCAGAAGTATTTGGTCACCTTGTCTGCTACAATATATCTGATGGCGACTGTACCATAAACAGGCCTACCTATTTTTGATTTTTTAAGCAACTGTTTCCCTGCTACTTGGATGTTACACTAGGTCAATTTTCGCCGAATCGCCCCACCCCATTTACACAGGTCGATAAAAATCGCAGGTGACTAGTTCATTTTGCAACAAAATGTCTACTTTCTTGCAGCGAGCGATCGCCTGCGACTGAGCAATTTCACGATCGATTTTAGTCACCCGCCGCATGCCACCTGTCGCCGACTCGCCGCACGACAAAAGTCGAACCTACTCTATTTAGACGAGGGTTTATTTGGAACTTGCGACTTTATGTCACCTGCGGCCTAGCCGAATTTTAGACAGTCGATTTTTGCCTTGTGGCTATAGTCATGTGTAAGGCCCGCCACCCCCATAAGTTTTCACGGTGAGATTTTGACAGAATACACCGGTTGGTTATGGCCTATCCGGGTGCTCATCCAAATCTGTTCAGCCGGTTAACAAACATCGCCAACTCGCAAACATACGGACTTTCACATTATAATATTTTTTATTTATTACTAAGTTGATTAATTATATGTTATTCATGTATTATACACACTAAAGTTCTGGAATCAGGTCTCAAAAATATGTTGAACACCGCATCAAAATCAATTGCATAGTTTAAGGGAACAGCGCGGAACACCAGACAGACACGAAAAGTGACTTCAATTTATGATACCTAGTCTAGCCACAAATTCTGTTCCTCGTAAAAAGGTATATTTTTTTTTTAAGAATGTAATATATGAAAATACATTATATACGTTCTTTATTGCCTATTTTATTAAATAAAAGTTAAAACTCATTCAAAATGCCGTCCCTTTGCTTTGACACACTTCTTCATTCTATCCGGCCACTCGTCTATCGCCGCACGCACTTTCTAGAGGTATCGATGCTGCTGCTGCTACCAAATCACGCTTCAATGACTCAATATTACGGTGAGGCTTTGAGCAGGTTTTCTCCTGTCCCATAGTCGGTAGTGAAATGGGTTGTGGTCGGAACTTCCAGAGAGCCAGTCTTCGAAGGCAATAAAATCCAGTAAATTGTCCTTTAGCCAACGTTGCGTCGTTCGCGCTTTGTGTGCCGATGCCGAGTCCTGTTGAAATATCCAATGCTTATTGGATAAATAGCGTTTAGGTCAATGGCTTAACCACAGGCTCCAAAATATTAGTCTGGTAGTTAGCTGCTTTGGTTTTTACTCCTTGTTGACAAAAATGAAGCTTAGTGACTCCCTCGTGCGACACGCCCCACCAAACCATGACTGAGGCCGCTTTCCACCTTGGCACCCTTTTCAGAAGCTTCTTGAGAGCTGTGTGCATAAACCCTGTCATTTTGGCGTTTGAATTTTTCCTCTACGGTGAAGATTTTCTCATCCGTATAAAGGATTTGTCGATATCCGTTTTTTGCGTGCTGTGCATGCTGACACAACTTCTTTGCTCTGGTGACTGGTGCTGCGTAAAGCAGGCGTCAAGCGATATTCAGTACTTCGTCGATAAGCGCCAAGCTTTAGGTCTTGTTGGTTGTTGATGATGCGACACATGGTCCTTGCTGGAATTTTCATTTCTCTGGCCATGATTTCCTGTTTGCGGAGAGGATTTCGGCGAATTCGCTCACCAACGGGTTTGATCGCTGCTGGTGTCCTTGAATCACGTGGGCAGCCGCTCCTAGGTCTGTCATCGACAGAAGACATCTCGGTAAATCTTTTGATAGTACGATAGACGAACTTGCTTGTTATACCTACCGAGCGACTTTAAGAGGTTGAAAATTTCGACTGGCGTTTTGTTACACTTGATGAGACCAACTAAGGTTTTTATAGAAGACCAAAGCCTATTTATATTATAATAGAACAAATGAGTATCATAACTCATAAGTAACTCAATTTATGAAATACTAGCTTTCGGCTGCGGCTTCGCCCGCGTGCTGCCGAATTAATGCCGAGGTATAGCAAAAGCAACCTAATAAAAATCGAGCGCCAATATAGAATGACGCTAAAAGCTGCAGGAGGTTTCGACCGACGATTAGACACGGATACACTGTGGGAGATGAGGGGTCCGTGGCTAAATAATAACAACCGCACAGGTCGATCGATCATGTTAAGCTACGCTTGCCGCGGTTGGTCTGTGGATAGGTGACCATCTTTACATACTGAGACCCCTCCGTGCCTCGGAAAGCACGTTAAGCCGTGGTCCCGGCTGTCATTCGTCGATCTTTGACAGTCGTTACGGGTAGTCAGAAGCCCGAAAGTCTGACAACCAGTCTTACCAAGGGGTACCTATCGTATTACCCAGTAACTGGGTTGTGGAGGTCAGATAGGCAGTCGCTCCATGTAAAATACTGGTATTCAGCTGCATCCGGTTAGACTGGAAGCCGACCCCAACATTGTTGGGAAAAGGCTAGGCAGATGATGACACTGTGGGAGATGCTACAACAAGACCCCTGGCACATGGCCCACGACCTACATCACGATATGATCAACAAACTCGCAACAAGTGGCCTAGAAGATCCCGGACCCGAATACACGCGATACGGCCACTTTAACCAGCTCTCTTCGCCCATAGAACAGGTGAAATTGAATGTGTACATAAAAAGGAGAGAGAAAAGCCGCTCCACCAGCGAACGGCCTTCCCTCGAGAGCGTAGGCTCTGACCCGTAGAGTCGCGCTTAGATAATGAGTAAATGCAAGTCTAGACTTGCTGGGATTATAAGTCCACAAACCTTATTTTTTGCACTGTATACACTAAAAATAAAGGGGTAGTATTTAAACGAGTGACTGTAAATTAATGGTTTTAAGTGACAAAAATAATTAATTTATAATTAATTAATTTAGTATTACATAATGTATGTATTATGTATTACACAATAATTAATTTAGTATTACTAAGTGAGCGACTGACTGTGAGCGACGAGAAATCAATAGAACGGCAACTTACAAATATTAATTTGAGTTACTTAAAATACACGATGCACGGTAAAGGTATTTGTATTGTCATTCGCTCGCTCTTGCTTCCTATGTCGACAGAGCCCCGCTTCGTGAGGCCTCTATTTCTGTGTAAAGGGTTTAAAGTAACCTAACCAAACCTAACCCCGAGGTGCCCTTTCTTTAAATGCAAAAAATTAAATCAATACTCTTATGCACTTTATAACTTAAGAAAAATTGTAAATGAGTCCGTCGTCCTAGTAGCGTACAATGCCTACGTAACATCTACTTTACGCTATGGAATTATATACTGGGGAAATTCTACAGATAAACTCATCGCATTCAAGGCACAGAAAAAATGTTTACGATCTGTCTTCAAGCGAAGATCAACTGACAGTTGCTTACCATTTTTTAAAAAGTATAAATTACTAACCCTACCATGTCTATATATTTATGAGACAGCAGTATTTGTAAAATCAAACTCACATCTATTTAAAACACTTAAATCGAAACGTCGCAACAATGAGATTTGCGCTAATACACATAACAAAGCTTTTTACTCAAAAAGTTTTCTAGGCATGGCACCCAGATTATACAATAAAATACCGGAGCCTATAAGAGCAAAACTCAAGCTAAATGATTTTAAAAAATATCTAAATAATTTCCTTACTCAAAAGGCTTATTATTCCCTTAATGAATACCTAGAAGATAATACAAGATATGTGGATAAATATGTGCTGAATTAGTTTAAATGCACATTGTATAATAATATATATAGTTATGTTTGTCAGTTTTATATATTATTACTTAACTATTAATAAGAAATGCCTAATACATAAGAAATATTTCTAACGTTTTAAATGTCTCTATTAAGTAGCTTGTAATTTAATTTTAAGAAAAGTCTCAATACGAAATTGTAGTTTCGTATGCTTACATGCTATTTGTACGCCGTTAACGGCAAAACATAGAGATCTCTGTACCTATTTTATTTTACACCATCTATTTTTACACCTATGTTTACAAATAAAAAACTATGACTTTGACTTTGTATTTCTAGTCGCTCACTTAGTAATTTAGTCGCACGGCTAGAATTTTGATATCTGTAATAGATTAATCACAACCCACTTTTTGTAAGCTCGTTCTGGATTTTATTATTAATCAATATTCGGCGATAGTTTAGTTAATTTTTCGCTTACTCAAATTCATACCGCTCAAGTTATTAAAATAGTAGGTATGTCATCATCAGTCGCTAATTTTTTTTTATTCGATCGTTTTATAATTCCCCAAAATAAAGTAAGGAAAGACGATGGAAATAGGTTGCAAAAGATTCGCCGCAGGACGAAATGCGCTTAAATCAAAGCATCATATTGTATTAAACTATTGCCAAATATTCTTAACTAAGTAATAAACGATATTCATTGCAGTAAATAGTATTCTACTATATAAGTATATTGAAATATACACTTCCTTGAAAAATACATTCATCCTGGATTCACTCTGTTTTAATGGATAATCCTTTACAAACTGTATCTGAGTTAAACAACATTGAGATTGCCCGTTCTATCGCTTGCGATTACTTAGAACTCCACGAACTCGTTTTAATAAACAAAAATGACCTTACTATCATATCTCAAAATATAAGAAGTATATATATTGTAACTTTGACGATTTTGTTATCAATCTGTCTACACTTCATCTCGAACCAGATATCATTATCCTGACGCAATGCAGATTAAGCTCTAATAAGCCTCTTCCGCAGGTAAACAATTAGGTACCACTCTTATATGACAACTCGGCAACTTAACCAGAACGATGGGGTGGCGGTATATGTCAAATGTTCTATAAAGCACAAAGTCGAGGAAATACAACTCGACCAAGCGTCCTGTCTACGGAAGGATGTTCTGGGCAGTGATGTGTATTGTGTATACCGTTCGCCTTCAAATTCTAATATTGATAGATTTATTGACTCTCTTAGCACACAACTTAACATGAGATCGTCACAGAAAAACTATTATAGCTGGAGATATAAACATGAAGGCTAGAGAGACTGAATCATCCCAAGATCACAAGAATAGAGATAGATCTCTTTTCGGTATCCTGCTTGGACAGATGTTAAACTGAGCGCAGAGGTAAGGATTGCCCACATAGCTGAATGGCTGAAAATCAACCTGCTAACACTAAACAACACCAAGACTAACTATATATGTGTTAGTGTTAGTAACCGCACAGGGACACAGCCCAATTAAGACCTGCAACTGAAAGTACACATATATGGAGATATAAACAGCATATGCTGAAACTGTCCGTGCCTAAACAGAGTCTCTAAGACGAAATACTTAGTCGTGATGGTTGACCAGTTTCTATCCTGGTACCCTCACCTTGAACAGGTGATTGGCAGGGTTAGAAAGCTTACTTGGATTTTCAAATCACTGAGACACTTTGCCCCGACTAAAATGTTGAGGAGTGATAAGCGACCTAGAAACCAGATGGCGCTTGCGTTCCGACATATTTATTTTATTCTGTTTTTAGTATTTTTTGTTATAGCGGGAACAGAAATACATCATCTGTGAAAATTTCAACTGTCTAGCTATCACGGTTCATGAGATACAGCCTGGTGACAGACAGACAGACAGACGGACAGTGGAGTCTTAGTAATAGGTTCCCGTTTTTATACTTTGGGTACGGAACCCTAAAAAATTATAACAAACTGGATTAAGCCCCTTACTTATGATGATACGGAAGCTCTTCTGGTATATCATGAGTAATATAATCACACACCATAACGATACACCTCACTCTACTCCACACACTACACTACTGTACACCACACCACGCTACATCACACCACACCATACACCGCACCACACAAACCACACTATATCTTACACGCACCCCACCCCCACACACCCACACACCACACCAAACTAAAGCACACAATATTGATGATAGGAATAACAAGATATATGTAACAGTAACACTACATCTAAGATATGGAACAGCGGAGTCTCCTAACACAGGCATTGTTTGCCTAAAAGGAGGCTCCAAACACATTTCATTGTATTTACATGAAGCTTTTTGTGAAAATAAATAAATAAAATAAAAAATAGATATTACGTAAATCGACAATCCCAAGTTAATGGTATTTTGAGGGAACATGTTATTATTTTTGTAGATATATTATACTATAGAGGTATGAAGGGAAGATCCTCCTACCAGACGGGTGTCGTTTCTGGTGGGAAATAACCCTAAGTGTCTATCTTTTAATAAAATCTTGGACAAAAGTGACGACAAGTTGCAATGGAGTCACGACCTTCAGCAGTGAGTGATCGATTAGAAAGTATGTCCTTACCTCCATACGCAGTGTCCATAAAATACTTGTAGCTACGGCGTAGATGGGCTACGAGTGCTACGACGTAGGCTTGCTACGACGTAGACGATGGTTAATTACCGTGTCGCCAGATTTTCGTGTGATTAGCCGTATGTGTATTAACCGGTTATTTGTTGAAAACTTGTTGCATAGACGATTGATTACTTTAAACTTTCAGACTGATTATTTCTGCCATTTTGAAAAAAAAAATACAAAATGCGGAGTACTATCGAGTACAATACATTTATAAGTATTTTATGGAAACATAAGCGTAGGAAACATTCATGGGTAAGAATTGTGCCCATGAAGAAGAAAGCTATACAGCGGGTTGGGAACCCGAAGAACTGTTTAAGAGCAAAATCGGGTATACGATTTGGGTATACCTGATTTTGGACAAGGTACGAGACAAAAAAACCGAAACAACATAACTTTTATATAATTTTTCATTAATTAGAATTAAGATAAATGTGACCTCGAGTGCAAAACATGTGATTTATAAAACAAATTAAATATAGCCTATTAAGTTGATTTATATTCTTTCAAACTTGTTTTATTAAATACTAGCTTCTGCCCGCGACTTTGTCCGCGTCATATTTCATCCTCCCTCATTTACCCTCTTAGGGATGGAATTTCGAAAAACCCTTTCTTAGTGGATACCTACTCTTCACATAGAACACACCCTCCAAATTGCATGTCTCTAGGACCAGCGGTTTAGGCTGTGCGGTGATATATCAGTCAGTCAGGACTTTGAATTTTATATACAGGGTGTCCCTGGAAGTATGGATCAAATCGAATAGGGACGAGGGCTAGGTTATTTCCAAACTTTTTAAGTCTGAGAATGTCGGTCAATTTTTTTAAGGTTCAAAAGTTATGACCAATTTTTGTTTTTTTTTTTCAATCACCGCAGTGCTCAAAGAAAAAAATATACTTAAAAAAGAATTATCAGGGCTATCTAAAAAAAATGATAGCCGTGATAGTTTTTTTTTTTTTATGATTTTCTTCTTCGAGCACTATGCGAAGTGATTGAAAAAAAAAAGAAAAATTGGTCATAACTTTTGAACCGTAAAAAAATCACCGACATTCTCAGGGTTTAAAAGTTTGGAAGTGAACTTGCCCACGCCCTTATTCGATTTGATCCATACTTCCAGGGACACCCCGTATATACTCGTAGATATGCCTTGCCTATGGATAGATTCGTGGACCTATCAGCTGCCTACGATACAATTAACCTCGAACAACTGTTGTGGAAGGTTAACCATGATCAGTGATCAGAATTTTGTGTGAATTCATCGAGAATTTGCCCACGAACTCCGATATCAGGTCGATCTTCTCTTTGAAAAAGTTATTGGAGAGCGTTTAATGTGTGTCCTCCCACTGAATGGCAGTTTAATGATACCATGTCATTCTAGTTTAGGTAAAAGAGTTCTTTTTCATTTAAGGATATCTTGTTTAAGTCCTGCTAATTAAAAAAGCAAAAGAGACTGAGAGAGAATTAAAACGTGTTAAACAAGCTTATATTTTAAAAAATATGTATTCATTGAACATGTACTCGTATTAAAAATGAACGGATAATGGAAGCCCTAGCCTGGACCGATGACGTAATGCAATTTCCAAGGCACGGAGGGCTCTCGGTACACGCTGTACCTACAGTGCGCCTGCGCCGACTGTCTATCTTACCTCTAGTGCACCTTTGCGTATGCAATCAAAATTGGCCGTTATGTTGGAATATATAACGTTAACTGCTCATCAGTCCTTACTTGTATGGTCCTTACCATTTGTTGAATTAGAGCATAAATAGATATTGTATCTACCAAAAATAACTTAGCTTAGTTTTAGGTAATTGTTGTAACGTAGTGTAATTTGTTTGCCACAGGTTCGGATAAGGGTCGCGGCACACTGGACGCGCTGCTGTGCACCACGTACTGCCGCTCGCAGCTGTATCTGTCGCGCCAGCTGTCGCAGCTGCACCCCGAGCTCACCATGCCCATGTTCTCAGGTAAGTAACTGCATTCAGTACACCGACTACACCGATCTAGTCTCCATGTAAGCCGCATAAATAGAAAATCCAACAGAACATCGTTTCAGTGTCGCATCAAATAACATTATTTCTGTGTCCTTCGTTTTTATAAGAAATGCAATTTAACAGGCAAGTGCTTTGAACTCTATTGTAGATATGTCAGTGGGTGGCAAACTAGCCGGCCGATCAGGTTTGCAGGCGGCCAACTATCTGAAGGTGAGAGGACACATCTGTAATACTGGGCATTTTTTTGCGATGTTTTTCTCAGGAATGTAGCCGAAATGTCTGAATCCCTGTAATTACCCCGACACCGCACATTGGAAAATGGTAGAACAACGGCATATCAAAAATCGTTTTTACTTAGGTCGTTACTGACGCACTTTATTTTTTTTTAATAGTATAAGAGTGGAACTTTAATATAATGTAGTAATTTTGCTTAAATTAAGTTTGTTTTTTTTTTTTGAATACGTCAAAGTGTCAATTCTAAAAAATGTCTACTTCAGGCCTGTTCGCTGATTTCTTTCAAAACGATAATAGATATAAAGTGTTATACATTTCTAAAAATACCATTGTATGTAGATTTTAAAGCAATTATAATGTTGGAGATTTTATGATTATATTTCTATAAAAAAAACTTAACAATAAGTGAGGGGAAAAAAATACAGTTACCGATGTCTCCCGATGCTTTACATTTGATGTTGTTTTATAGGGTAGATATTCATAAATAACATTTATAAAAATTTGCTGCGGATACGTGCGGTTTCTGAAGTTATCGTGAAAAGTATGACACAAGACAGGGAACAGAAAAACTCAATCTTTTACGGTTCACTGATTAGTAATGAAAAATAAAAAAAATGCACACTACCCTTATTTATCAAATAATATATAAAGAGTGCATTCACTTAATATCGCTATTACTAATTTGTAATAAAACTAAACAGACGTTTGACTGTTTCATATCTTCGCTGAATTTCAAAATGACTAGGTACAACTTTCAAGTGTTCTAAGCGTGAATTATTACTTCAATACATCGAAGGAGGAAAAAAACTTGAAGCTTTAACAAGCTCTTTCATCTGGTATAATGGTAAATGCTAAAAAATTTGGCAATTATGCCATGGAAACTGCCAGAATCTATGTGAACAATTATGATTGGTACTACATGCTATCTTCAGTACATAAAATTTTAATTCGTGGTGAAAGTATCATTAAGCATTTTGCTGTGCTTCCTATTGGTCAACTTTCAGAAGATGCGCAAGAATCTCGCAATAAGGATTATAAAAAAATTTGGCTACATCATGCCAGGAAGTGCTCTCGTACGGCTACAAATGAGGATGTATTATCATACTCTTCTCTACACATCAGATCCATACATTTCCAGTCTTAGAAAAACATTTAGCAGAAGTGTGAAATCACTTGATGAAGATACACTAGATCTTTTAAAAGTGAACGAACTCATTTTGGATCCCGAAGATCACCAAATATAATTAAGCAAGTGTACATTATGCTTCATATTAAGATACATAATTTTTATAGTATTAATTTTACTTAGAAATTTCGCAACTTGAAATGTTTTATGAGATAAATATTTGTAATAATAATTTGATTCAGAAAGCAGTACTTCTGGACACGGCTCGCATTGTCAGGAGGTTCCTCTCTCTGGAGCCCTGACCACCGGTAGCTTAGACCCTGTTCCCGATACCGGTGGGCTACTATTTTTTATATTTTTAAATGTTTTTATATTTTTTTTTTTATATTCTAATATTTAAAAATATAATTTATATGTATATAGACGAATAAAGGAAGATAATTTGAATAACTTATTTAAATACTAAAGAGCTATATTACTATTGTTTTATAATAAACTAATGTAATTATACATTTTTATCCACAATATATTTAAATAGTGTTGTCCTTAAGGAAATAAAGAAAGACCATTTGTTAAAGGTTATTTTTTTTTGTATATTTTTTTAAATATTTATACTTTGATAAAATGATAGCATCTGAACTTTATCTAAAGCCTTATTTAATACTCTATGCATGTGCAAAAATTCAAGCGTCTTTCTTGAAAAATAAACAAGTTATCGATTTTTGATCTGAAACAGACCTCGATTTTCCATAGTGCACCGATACCCTTCAAAGCGAATCACACTGCCAGGCGACAGAACTTGATATGAACTTCTCCGGACAAGCTCCTTCACAAAGAACGGCTCTACTACTGTATTGGTATCAGCTGAAGTTACAGTTACTAAGTCCTAAATAGTACCACAGTAGACATATTCAACTAGGAACACATCTAAGGACCAACCGCGGCAAGTGCAGCTTAATCTGATCGATCGACCCCTGCGGCTGTTATTACTTAGCCATAAGCCCCTCAGTGTTATGAGTCAATAACTAATATTAATCTACTGCTGATCCCTCAGAATTATAACTATATTATTTTATTTTTTTTAAGTATTACGGTTGAGAAATAGTAGTATCTATCTATATAAATAAAACAAAGACGGGTTAGTTACACCATTTATAACTCAAGAACGGCTGGACCAATTTTTATGATCTTTATTTATTAAACATAAAACGGCCAAGGCCAATTACATCTTCCATCCATCCGCGAACACATCACAGTCAGGCTTAGCGTCCAAGAGCGCGTTAAGCGCAGAGAGTGTGCTAGAAACAGGAGACTGGGCTCGCGCGGCGGTTCGACTCCAAGGCATAGCGAAAAATCTATGCCTCCTGCCACGGTTGTAGTTCACCGGAGTAAAAAGATGGGACAACTCGTCAAGCAGTTCAGGAGCATCTGTTTTTCCGTGAAGGATCTTAACCATATTAATAATTTGGTCATTATTTCTTCTGACCTCGAGAGAATTGTACCCTAAGCAGCCTAAAAGAAAGTTTAAAGGGTACATAAACGGATAATAACCATTGAAACGTTTATAAAGGTACCTAAGATACGCATTTTTGTACTTTTTCCAAGAGTAAAGTGTACTTCTTTTCGTGCGGGTTCCAGACGCATGCACTGGACTCCAGTTTGCTACGAACAAGTACATTAAAAATAGATTTAATTGTGCTGATGTTGCTAAAATCTTTAGCATTGCGCAGTATGAAACCTAATCGTCTAAATGAATCATATGATCATGAAACGTAAGCTGATGTCAAATGTGACACCCAGATCCTTCATTCCAGTTGTTCTGGTAATAGTACAGCTATTCATTTTATAAGGAACGGTGATAGGGTTCCTTGATTTGTTATAACGCCCGGAATAGCAGAATAACTATTAAAACATGGAAAAAAATCACGAAATAATAATAATGAAGAGGATTGATTTTTTCACACCTTTTGTATGGAACGGCTTTTTTCCCGATATGTCTCGAGAACGGATTGACTGTTATTGATCCTGAGGCGGTACGAAGATCGCCGGGTCAGCTAGTTATACATAATAAAATAAAAGCTATTTGGAAAGTCATTCAATTCTACGTTCAGTATAATCATCCACAACCTTCCACATCAATTAATGAACCTACTTCTATGGGGAGACCTTCAAAGTTATCGTTTAAATCGAGGCAACGTTGAATTGATGATCTCGTTCAAGTGGGGGAAATAATGACTGCTGCAGAAGTAGCTTCGCGTTCAACAGGAAATAGAAATATTGCAAAAAATATAAGTCACATAAGTTCTGGTCCTGTGCAGAGTACTACACAACTGGTCGGTTTCGTTTTATAAGATGGTTGCATTCCACAATCACGTCAAATAATAAATTGCCAAAATATTGTAGGCAGTGGGCACTAATAACTTTAATACTTTAAACTTTTAATGACTTCAAACATTTTTTGATTGGCACAGGTTTTTGTATGTGTGTGTATTTCGACAATTTTGACCAAACTGAATGACCAGTCGTTGAAAATGGTTTGACAAAATTGATTATTGAAACGTTCAAAACTTAAGTAAGTACTTACATAATTAAGTATTTGAGAATAATCAGTTGGGATTTGCTAGTTTTCTCAATTAAGAAACAGGGTATTTTTAAAACGGCACAGTTACAAGCTTGGTATCTGGGTGTTGTACTCATGTGCTGCGGCGTTTGTTGACGCAATGTGGGAATCGAAATCGTTTGGAAAATATGTTTGAGTGTAGTTGCCTGAGAAGTATGTAGGTGGCTATACGTGCAAGCGGGCCGCGATGCGTTGCGCAGGAACTGCATGAGCACGGAGCGTGCAGCACAAAGCGTTCCTCGTTGAGCTCATCAACACAACTAGGTAATTGGTGGGGTTACAATATCCGGCACACGACAGTGATCGCTCAAGTACTGGCCGAGCATCCAGTGCGTTCCAAGAACTGATTACAGCGTGTTATCGACGCTCGCATTCGACCCCTTTGACTGTAAATTAGGAAGTTCCCATTAGCCTTGCCAGCTTTGTTGTGATGAATCAATCATTACATCAAGTATAAGCGACTAGCACTTCATCCGGGTCAGGTTTTAAGGCAAAAATAACATTGATTTTCAGTTTCCGTAAGAAATATATGAAATACACACTGTCTTACTGTTGCTCCCGATAAAGTGAATATTGCAAGGCAAGCGGGTTGCTGTAAGCAAGCTTGATGCAAGGGAGCACATGAAAAATAGATTAGATTAGTCGAAGTGAAACACATACAATAGGGAACGTACTACCGGGATTAAAAATACCCTACCTATGTGTTAATTCAGGTATACAATGTTTTCTCACACCGCTTATTATTGTATCCAAGGTGCGGCGCACGGATTGATATATGATTGCTGGAGGATAACAAATCCTAAAATCTAATAGTAACGGAATACACAACGGAACGGAAAATTACCTACTTGAATGCCAAATTTGAAGGCAACTGTAAAACGGAAATTAAAATCCTATAAAGAAAAATTAGTTAAAGTTAAGGTAAATACATTGTTATTCACAGGGGGTTACGACCATTTATTTTTTTTAATTTATACTAAAGTACCTCTTTATATACAACATTAGAGGTTCTGCCCTCAGGTGCTAACACAACCAGGCTGCCCAACCAAAAGGCTAAATACAAATTTTAATGGTTTGAAGTACAAAACTAACGGGTTTCCCATTTACATTTTAGTAAGTTCTTAATTAAATGATATACAACAGCAAGTTCAAATAAATGGTGTCAATTCACATGGTTTAACAGTAAAAATGGGTGTGCCACAAGGCTCGATATTGGGTCCTTTCCTCTTTTTAGTCTATATTAATGATCTACTCCATTTATTAAAAAATCAACCACAAATGGTGTTATTTGCGGATGACACTTCCTTAATTTTTAAGGTAAATAGACGTGCTACAAATTTTGGTTTACTGCTAATAATTTAGTATTAAATAGAAATAAAACTAAGTGCATAAGATTTTCTTTACCAAATGTCATAGGTAGTGATTGTGAGATAATATTGGATCAAGAGAAACTAGAATTCGTCGATAAAACTGTTTTCCTAGGAATCACGCTTGACTCAAGGCTACACTGGGGTCCTCATTTAACATCTCTTGCAGGACGGCTAAGTTCAACAGCTTATGCTGTCAGAAAAATCCGTCAATTTTCTGATGTAGATACCGCGAGATTAGTCTGTTTTAGTTACTTTCATAGTATCATGTCATACGGTATTTTACTTTGGGGACGGGCTGCAGACATCGATTCTATTTTTATTCTGCAGAAAAGAGCCATCAGAGCCCTATATAACCTCCGCAGGCGCGATTCTCTAAGGGAACTGTTTAAGGAAATTAACATCATGACGGTGCCTTGTCAATATATCTACGAAAACACCATGCATGTAAGGAAAAATTTACATCTTTTTAGCAAAAGAGGTAACGACAATTATAGTACTAGAAATAGGGACCTATTAGTTCAACCAGGTTTCAGACTGGCTAAAGTAGACTCATCTTTTATGGGGTACTATTTAAAATGTTATAATAAAATACCTCCCCACATTCTTCAACTGAATGAGACAATATTCAAGTCTTGTATAAAACGCACACTATGCAGGCAGGCATATTATAAGTTAGGGGATTACATCGCTGATAAAAATGCCTGGCTCAATGCTGGTCCTGCTCCATAACCACAATTAATTGATTAACACTTGAAAATACTGTTGGAGCTGCTGAAGATTGTAATATATATCTTAGTATATTTGCATTGTATAAACTTAATTTTCTTTGTATTGTATAATTGCATAGCACAGATGTGAGTTCTATGTACTATAGTGCTACCATTTACCGGGTAAATATGCCTTTCATTGACTTGAATGAGCCCTGGCGGCTGATAGTATGTCATGCTCACACAATTGTCTCGCTGACGGTGGCGTGTGTGTTGGATCATTTAGCTCCCTTCAAAATGGTTGAGCTGAATGGTGCTGATCTATGCGTCATGTTTGCGAACGGGCGCCGTCAGTTGGGGCTGGACATCACTTAGCTGCCTGGGCTTATTTCTAATGATTTTTTTTTGGATTGTTGTTTTGTACTATTTGCTGGACTCTGGACGCTTTTAACGCGTAAGTCTTTTTTAGGGTTCCGTAGTCAACAAGGAACCCTTATAGTTTCGCCATGTCCGTCTGTCTGTCTGTCCGCGGTTTAGCTCAAAAACCATTGGTACTAGAAAGTTGAAATTTGGCATGAGTAGGTATACACGTTAATGACGCCGAAAAAGTGGTAAAATAAAATAATAAAAAAAACAATTATTTAGGGTACCTCCCCTACATGTAAAGTGGGGATGATAATTTATTTTTTCGTCCTCCTCATAGTGTGGGATATCGTTTGATAGGTCTTTCAAAAATATTAGGGATCTGGGAAGACCGTTTTTTGATTAAGTAAACCGTTCGTGACTTATCTTATTATATATAGTTTTAAAGTACCAAGTGTCCCCCTCTACCAGCTCAATGGTTGCTTTTGGATATGTGAAAAAAATTCATGACAGTAGTACCTATATATAACGAAATTAAAAGGAAAACTATCAGCTAAGTAGGCTTTACAAGTTTATGAGTAATAGTCGACCAACTTTGCAGTTGCAATGTATGGGTGAACATGATTTTCAACAACAATGTTAAGTTTAAATTCATTACCACAGAACTTCGGAACCCTTCATTGTGCGTGGTCCGACGTGAACTTGGCCGTTTTTTTTTTACATCGTTCTCACATATAATTATAAATTCAACATAAATGATGTAACTAATATTTTTGTAAAAATATAATTTAAAAGTGTACATGGAGTTTCTTGCCCGTTCTTCTCCATAGGTACCTACGCTTTGGAATGGGCAACTAGCTTCATATTTTCTGACTGACCGACTTCTTGACAATTCAAAAGTGTCTGTAAATGGTTTAATTGAAATAAATGCTTTGAGTTTGAGTTTGAAACATTTACATCCGTTCAGCCACATTGACGTTCGTAATACGTTCCCGTCGGATATTTTTCGACATCCACGCGGGCGAAGCCACGGGCAAAAGGTTTAACATTTCAACAAGTCCAAGGTCTTTATTGAACATTTAGTTTTAATTTCATCGCAATCGCTTCATTCTATGAAAAGTTAGAAACGGTACACGTGTACTTATATTATTCTACTTGAATACAAAGTTTAGCGAATGAACAACTTCAATACAAAACTTCACCCCCTTTTCCCCCTTGTGGGTTGAAATAAAAAAAAAACAACAATCTACGCTGTTTTAGTTTCCAACCATAAGCGGAAATTGTAGTTAGTGATTTAAACTTAAAAAATAAAGAACTTTAATTAAAATCAAAATTTCATCCCCCTCTTCACCCCAGAAGAAGGATTGAAATTCAAACAACACCGTTGCGTTAGCTTCCAACCATACGCCTAGATAATAACATTACTTCGAAAATTAAGGACTACACAACTTCATCTCACTATGGGGGAGAAATTATCAAAAACGCTGAGACACGTATAAATTAATTTTCAATCGTCTGCCTAAACACAACATTTGAAGATCCTAACATTAAAACTGACAGACTTTCACACATAACTTCACCCCCCTTTTTAACCCTTTGGGGTGGAATTATCAAAAACGCTGAGACACGTATAAATTAATTTTCAATCGTCTGCCTAAACACAACATTTGAAGATCCTAACTTTAAAACTGACGGACTTTCATACACAACTTCATCCCCCTTTTTAAACCTTTGGGGGTGGAATTATCAAAAACGCTGAGACATGTATATATTAATTTCAATCTTCAGCCTAAACACAAAATTTGAAGATCCTAACTTTAAAACTGACGGACTTTCATACA
Source organism: Hydraecia micacea (assembly GCA_914767645.1). Classification (NCBI taxonomy): domain Eukaryota; kingdom Metazoa; phylum Arthropoda; class Insecta; order Lepidoptera; family Noctuidae; genus Hydraecia; species Hydraecia micacea. The sequence continues at coordinate 995,126 of OU611774.1, forward strand.
AATTTTCATCCCCTATTTAACTCCCTTAGGGGTTGAATTTCAAAAAATCCTTCCTTATTCCGTGTCTACATTATAAAGGGAACCATTGTGTAAAACGTCAGCTTTCTAGGTCCAAGGGTTTGGGCTGGGCGTTGATGAGTCAGTCAGTCAGGCCTTTTGTTTTTATTTGTATAGATTTATAGCATGGGTGTACATAAAAATAATTCAAGGGAGTCCAGTCTACGGCTGCAATTAACGAATACAATGACAAAAAGTTGGCTTTATTAAAATTCCAACCGTCTGGTGCACATGCTTTACCGTCAGATGCAGCTAAGCCTGCTGAGCCTAGCGCCGGCGCAGGCGCGTGTGTGTACTAGCCGAGATCTCGAGCGGCGGGTGGTACACGCCCGCCGCCGGTACGAGCGGCGCCTCCGCCGCGCGCACACTCATACTCCCTCCCTCCGCCATCCAGTGTACTCAACACTAAATCCAAATAACGACCATTGCAATTACCCACTGCGTTACTCTGAGTGAATCCACAAAAAGTATGAAAGTATTCGTAGTAATTATTTATGGCTACAGAAACTGAAATACAAGTTAAAATCACCTAAAACTAGCATATCCCTATAATTATTACAACGATGCGAAATAATAACATGTATTCATTATCATTACTACTAGACGGAATATAGATAATATACACACATCAAAAGTGTCTAGGGATCAACATATATTTTTGCAATAACTTTTCTCCTGATTGATATTAATTAAAATTTTCTTTAAGGATTCATCAAATAAAGTGTTTTCGTTTGTCACAGTAACGATAAACCAAGTCACCTTTGCATTAATAAAGAAATTTGCCATTTTCCTAATAAAGGGATTTTTGACATTTGAACCACTAACTGCCGGTTTCTGATTTGAGAATTTGAAGTTGAGAACGTCTTAATCTGTACTTAAGTATAACTTAAACATTTTTTCGTTTCTGAATTAAGTTTTTTTAAACTCTAATCAAGATTTGAGTAATTTAAACATAATTTACTCAAATTTGACAGACAGTATGCTTAACTCATACTTAAGGTCTTCTGTTGCGTTTCTGAATTAAGAAAAACGTGTTTGACAATACTCAAAGCATAATCAACGTCAAGATAAGCTGTTGAAAGTTGACACACCAATTTCGGCTACTCAAACTGTAATCAGCAATAGTAACTAGTGATTTTGTAAGTGGTTTTCTTCAATTCTTCATAATGAGTGGATGTTTGGGGACATATTCGAAATTTTAAGCTGGATACTTACATAATATAACTTCACACAAAAGCAATCAAATAAATAATCTCCACCAAGACCTACAACTTATTATTACCTACATAATACATTCCATTTAGTTACTTTCGAAATCACAAAAATAATTGAATCTACTAATAAGCAACAAAATAAGCTAGAGTATTATTATGATAGGTTAAGCTACGCTTGCCGCGGTTGGTCTGTGGATGGGTGACCATCTTTATATACCGAGACCCCGCCGTGCCTCGGACAGCACGTTAAGCCGTTGGTCCCGGCTGTCATTCGTGGATCTTTGACAGTCGTTACGGGTAGTCAGAAGCCCGAAAGTCTGACAACCAGTCTTACCAAGGGGTATCGTATTACCCAGCAACTGGGTTGTGGAGGTCAGATAGGCAGTCGCTCCATGTAAAATACTGGTATTCAGCTGCATCCGGTTAGACTGGAAGCCGACCCCAAGATAATTGGGAGAAAAGGCTAGGCAGATGATGATGCGATTCTATAACGCTGGCGGAAGGTGGAGCTTGCGCGTGGTCCGGTTCCTCGGGAATTCGAGCCACGAAGGACCGAGCTCCGTCAGATCCTAGTAGCTGAATGGAGGGAGCTTACGATGCTAAATATTACTATAAAAATGTTTTAGCATTGTTTCATCCTTAGGCCCAGTCGTGCTTAAGCTATTGTACCCTTTAGTAATGGACTTCCAGGCTTCCTGTTTCTTTTGAATATAGTAAGCCCCTGCTGTCCTTTTGCACTCTATTATACTTTGGTATCTGAAGCAATAATAACCACAAACATCTAAATAACAAATTTGGTCAAACGTAAAACTATATTATTTATTTATCCATTTATTTCAGGCATCAAGGCCCATATAAAACACATACAATACAATATTAATATAACTTAAAAATACTATAAATACATACAACATTATAATTACACTAAAAACTAACTGAACACGAAGTGACTGCATCGTGTTTCGCTGACTGGTGTCATGTAGCCGGCCACGAAACCGGCGGTACAGAACACCCTTCGGCCAGAACTCTTCCTTGAGGAACTTCTCGAGATGATGTGTCGGAACACGCACCACAAACGACTTGAAGTTCGTGTTGTGACGCGACTTCAACTTCTCGGCCCTCAAAGTCCAGTTGGTCTTCACACGCATGTACTCCACGATCTCTTCAACCTTCGTGGAGTGGTGCAGTCTGGATACGTACAGCTGCGTCGTCGGGATTGCTGGACGCAGCAGCATTGTAAACATTATAGGTTTGTTATTATTGAAAGAAGATGTTCTTTCTCCTCTAGAGTATAGTTAGGCGATCTCTTTTTCTTATCTTTATCCATTTTAATTGGTGCAATAATTTGGTATTTATGTAAAAATACAGAATTCCAATAAAACTTGTGTTTATTTACTTGCAGTTTGATTGACATGCACGTTTGATTGACATTCACGTCACGATTCGGTTCATACAAAGATGTCAAATATTAAATTGCTAAAAATGCTTTAGAAACTCTAATAACGTAAATTTGTTGAAATTAATACCGTTATTTAAAATTAACTTACTTTTTAAGTCTGTTTTAAATTTACATAAGAATAAAATTATTTAATATTATGAGTTTTTGAAAAGTAACGGTTTTTTAATGTAAATTGGAACGTGTTAGCTTTGATCAGGAATACTTAAGTAAATGATCAGTAGATTATGGTTGAACGAAATTCTATTTTAACTTGTGAAACGCAAAAAACTTAAGCGCATACTTATGTATTTGAGAATAATCAGATGAGATTTGCTACTTTTCTCAAATCAGAAACCGGCGGTTACACAAAAGTTCGAAAAAAAGACTGAAATAACAGTTTTCTTTAAAATTTTATTGGGTAACTTAAACAATTAATAATCCGTGTTTCTACCGCGAACACTAACAACACAAGAACATCGGTTTGGCATACTCAAAATGAGTTCATCCAAATCACGCTGTGGAATGGCAGCCCATGTTCGTTGCAACAACAAAAAAAGGTCTTCTTGCGACTGGATACCCTCCATATTCGGCAGAGCTCTTCTCTGTAGCATATCCCATGCATGCTCAATCGGGTTCAAGTCTGGCGACTGAGCAGGCCAGGGCAGGACATTGATGTTAGCTGCGGCGAGAGTCTGTCTTACAACTCTTGCGGTGTGCGGTCGTGCATTATCATGCATTAACTGAAATAAGGGACCGATTTGCACTTGTAGAGGAACGATGACGTCTGATACAATCGTCTCAGCATAAATTTGAGCGTTGAGGTTGCCTCTGATCCAAATCAACTCAGTTCTTCCGCCGATCCAAATACCCGCCCATACCATGATGGTTCCACCACTATAAGGATGGACTTCCTGGCAGGATTTTAATCGCTGTTGGCGTCCAGGGGTTCTCCAGTGTCGTATACGTCTTGTATCCGGTCTCATACCAAAACGAGACTCATCAGAAAAGCACACGAAACGCCATTGTTCTTCTGCCCAATTTCTGTGTTCAAGAGCCCATTGATATCGAATCCTACGATTGTGCATTGCTATAGGTGGTACCCGTAGCGGTCTTCGGGAATGAAGGTTCACTTCATGCAAGCGGTTTCTGACTGTTTGGTCGCTAATTAAGTTCCCTGAAGAGTGATGAAGCCTCACGGCTAACATCATGGCGGTTATTGTTGGAGCTCTTCGAGTTAAGATTTGAATGTATCGGTCTTGTCTCCGTGTGGTGCAGCGATACCGTCCTCCATGGCGCTCAGCCACGGTACCAGTGCTTCGGTAACGTGTCCAAAGTCGACTGATAACACTCTGACTTGTATTCAGAGCTAAAGCCACAGTACGTTGCCGGGAACCAGCTTCTATCATTCCCACGGCTCTGAGCATTTCTTCCCTGCTTAAATGACGTCGCCGCTCCATAATAACGTTGGTTTTAATCAGTAGTAGGGAAACAGTAGCACTAATAATGTCTTCAATGCGTTGTATGTTTTTATAGGGAAAATATTGACAGCTGATTTTCATCTTTTACTCGAATTTGATTCACAGTTCCTGATTCAAATTATGAAATGCACCAAAAAGGATCCATATAAATTTATAAAATCATAAATTTATTACAAAGCCACATCTCAATCTCAAGAAATCCGCATAAAAATGCTTGATCCCTAGACACTTTTGATGTGTGTAGTTATAAAAACGATCATTATATTTAACCATTCTTATTAGAGAAGAATCCTGCAATGAAAACAATTTCATCGCTCCGGTAACTGTAGCCATATATCTAGTGTTGATAGGTACTCGTAAGCCCTAAAATTATTGATTTCCCGCTCCCCGATACGTGGGGTGCATATGTACATGTGTGTATGAATATTGCTACTGAAAGGTAACACCCGAGGCCGACGGGCGGCGGGCGACAGGCGGCGGGCGGCGGGCGACGGGCGGCGGGCGGCGGGAGGCTAGCTTCAATTTAATAGAGCCCCTGCCAAATATTTGTGTAAAGCCGTAAATTCGGGAAAACTTTGTGTGAAAGCTCTTCTGCTGCTTTTCACACGTAAAGTTTATAAAACAGTAACGTGGTTAAGGATACATGGATTGTTCACTTACAATGAGCTTCAACTTTATGACATTAAACAAATGCTGCTTAACTGCAGTTAATAGGGATGGTGATACTTCTCCGGTGATGGTGATACTTCTCTTTTACTATTTTTTATTCCTGACTGTCCTAAGCCGTTGATATGTGATGTTGAATACCCATTGATGGTTTCTGTATTGGTGTCGCTAATTGCGATAAGACCTTTTTGTTTGACTCAGTTGTTTTCCCTGTGTTTGTTGAACAATAAAGAGCATTGTATTTGTTGTGCAGAGATCACGGCGCGGTTCCAGACGGCGCGCACGGAGGTGCGGCAGCTGCTGCTGCAGTATCTGCTGCCGTGGCTGGTCAACATCGAGCTCGTCGACCCCAACGTGCCGCCTGCCAACCCGCTCTCCTACATACAGGTAGGAGGTGTACTCCACTGCTCTTCTTAACACACGTTATTCTGTCAAGTTCTGTGTGCCATCAACTATACTCCGACCGCGAATTGTATTATTTTTTTCGGCCAAAAGCGATATTCGGATTGATTTGCATTTTCGTGCGATGACCGAAAATGAAAAGTTTTCGTTTGGTAAATGTAAAATAAACACTAGGTCAATATTTTAATAATTAACCGTTGATAGTTAAATCACACGAAAACAAACTTTATATTTTCTTCATTAGCGTAATTTACTAAATAAAAATCTTAAATTCCTTCATTCACTGACATGCAACGCACAGTCTAGAAGCACGAAATTCGGCACAAGTGTTCCTAATAAACCGAAAGTGAGCACTTACCCCTAAACGGGTTAAATAGGGAATGAAAGTTTGTACGGAAGTACATCATTTTACCATCGCGATTGTCTTTTTATTAATAAACCATCCGATATACTTCTATGCGAGAAAAGCCAAATTTGGATTTGTTGTAACGAAGGAAATTCTCTGATAAATTTAATGATTACATAGTTTTGATTTACCGATGAGCCGTAACTGAAATTTCTTCCAGTCACGGCTCATCGGTAAATCAATACTATGTAATCATCCTTTCCGCCACAAAATTGCCAAAAACCACGAACGAAAATCAGAATCTACCATCAACATGGTACTAAACGGTCTCAAATAACATAATTAATTAAGCTCTGCTTTCTAGCGTAGCAATGGCAATCAAAGTTTTGCAAACCGAGAGCTGGCCTATTAAGATAGCAAATAGTCAGTTTACCGACTGTAAACTCCTTTAAACAGCAGGTGTCAGGGCAAGCAAGACATAGAGTAGGTACGTCAATGTTTGTGGAGCAGCACAATTCATCCAACACTTACTGTATGATAATAAACTCGACCGTGCAGTAACACAATACACTACCGACGTAGGTAAATTAATAGTTTTCCGTGCGATAAGCTCGGGAAGTTCCTAGCCCGGTCAAAATAGACATTCAAGGTTACATTCATCCGCATAAAGCTGAAAATTGGTATGAATGTTGGGAACACTATTAAAAATAAATTGTCAAAAGTCCCCATCGATCCGACGTGTGCAAAAATTTTTATTCAAGGTCAAATGTTACAAAAATCGTTTTTTTGCATTTTTCAGCTAAACGGTAAGTTGTATCACAAAATAAGGTGAGACAAAATTGTTCATCATGAAAGTTGAAAAAGTTGTGTTTTTCATAATATGCGTTTCCGCGCCACCCATGAGGTAGTTTACTTGGCGCGTTTTTTTTTTACGTGGTTTTCCCGATTGGCCTATTCCACGATCTATTGTGGTCCTGTTTGAGTTAAAAATATTGTAATAAATAAAAAATTGTACTATTGGAAATGATGAAAGCGGTGTAAGTTATGAGTAATTTGGGAAAATTATTCGTTTGATTGATAATCGATAATGGAACTTCAAGCATACTTCTTCTTCTTCCTGCTGGGTACAAGTAAAGTGTTCAAAGAAAAGTTTGTATTCAAAGAAAGTTTATATTCTTAGAATTGTATAATACGAGTATGTAATTGTATACGCCACGAAAACTAATATTTTGACTTTTATTACAGCTCTGTAACGTACGAGTATATAAAGGTAATTGACCACAACTTTTTCAAGGTTTTGCATCGCTATATCTTCGAAATGGTGATTCTTAGGAAAAAAGTGTAAGAACAATTTTTGTAGATTGCATGATGAACAATTTTGTCTCACCTATTTTTATGATAAAATTTACGGTTTAGCTGAAAAATGCAAAAAACCGATTAGTGCAACATTTGACCTTAATTTTTTTTTGCTCTTGTCGCATCGATGGGGACTTTAGTTGTAATGGTGTTCCTAACATTTATACCAATTTTCAGCTTTATGCGAATGAATGTAACCTTACCCCTATTTTTGAAGCTAACTTGACCGGACTATCCTGTCTACAAGTTTTTTGAGCGTGCAGCATTTTATTATAAAGATTTTATTAAGTTTTACATGGAGAGCTTAATAACAGTAACAAGAAAGTTACCGTGCTCATGCTGGGTGACGGACCGCTCAAACTATAAGTTACCGTGCTCATGCTGGCTGACGGACCGCTCAAACTATAAGTTACCGTGCTCATGCTGGGTGACGGACCGCTCAAACTATAAGTTACCGTGCTCATGCTGGGTGACGGACCGCTCAAACTATAAGTTACCGTGCTCATGCTGGGTGACGGACCGCTCAAACTATAAGTTACCGTGCTCATGCTGGGTGACGGAACGCTCAAACTATGAGTTACCGTGCTTATGCTGAGTGACGGACCACTCAAACTATAAGTTACCGTGCTAATGCTGGATGACAGACCGCTGAAAATATAAGTTACCGTGCTTATGCTGGGTGACGGACCACTCAAACTATAAGTCGCCGTGTTCATGCTGGGTGACGGACCGCTCAAACTAGAAGCATTTATTTCAATTAAAAGATTTACAAGCAGTTTTAAATAGTCAAGGAGTCAGCTAGAATGATTAAGCTAGTTGCCTATTCTAGAGCGTAGTATGTTCCTATGGAGAATGAACCTGTCAAGAGCGAGTCAGACTCGCGCACCGAGGGTTCCGTACAAAGTAGGTATGTAAATAGTTTATCACGGGAAAAAATAATTGTAATGTAACTACTTTACGGTTTACGGATTTTTTCCTTTACTTGTGCTATATGACATTGCTTCTTGCCAAATTTCATGATTCTAGGTCTACGGGAAGTACCCTATAGGTTTTGATTTCGGAACATAAACGCCCTTATGTTTTTATTGCGTTGACTTAGAAGTTTTATTTTTTCACTGCTTCAAGGGATTGCGGCCCTGAGTATTTGATATTAATTTTAACTTGATTAATCCACGCGTTCCTGAGAAAAAGGGTCTTGACTGACGGACAGACAGACGGACAACGAAGTGATCTGATAAGGGTTCCGTTTTTCTTTTTGAGGTACAGAACCCTAAAAACGGGCAAAAACTCATCGGACACTCTTTAAAATCAAAAATATTGTTAAAAAATATTTGTAACATAGCCCAAAATCCTTTGATCTACGCCACCACATGTCGCTTCGCTGGGGACATTAGTATGCGCGAATATCTAATTGCTGCTCTCACGTCATCCTCTCTGACCTCAAGTGAAAGGTCCGCCCACCTGCACGGGGGATCTAATAGACTCTGTGGCTGTAATTTTAACGTATTACTCCCTAAACGTAAATCCTGCCTAACATAATTAAAACAGACAGAACAACGAATGCTTAAACATTTCAGTTTTGGATACCTACGTTCTATGGTTTAGTTTCCAAATAATGTTCAGGCTCTATTTCCTTGAGAGCGGAGACACCGCAAAAGGTAAAGGAAAGTCTGTTCAAATGAAAGTTATAAGAGTTTTGTAATCCTCTTAGTAACACTCGCATTAATTAGGTAATATATTCATTGCCAGCTGTGTTTGAAAACATTGTTCTATTACGATATGTTGTTTATTAAATAAAACAGGGATACAAAGGTCTTGTTTTAATTTTTACATCAATTACTTTTTGTCATCAGCCTCCGAGCCGACTCAGAGGCTAAACGATCTTAGCACGGCAAGCCTAGAGGTCGGACATCAGATTAATATGTTAAAGACCAAGTTGATGACAAACAGCGCGCATCGCAGGATCACTGTGGCGGGTGGGTAGGTTGAGTACGTTGATGAGTATCTCTATCTTGGTCAAATAGTCTCTTTCCAGCCAAGGCAAAACAAAGAAGTTGCAAGACGCACCGAAAACGCCTGGAAGAGCTATTGGGCCATGAAAGATCTAATGAAGGGTGAACTGCCTTTGTCCCTTATGAGAAGACTCATTGATGTGTGCATACTTTTCATCTTCACATATGGCGGACAAACATGGTCTTCGACAAATCAGCGGAGGTCCGCCCTCGAGGTTTGCCAGAGGGCTATGGAACAGAGTATTCTGGGTATCTAACAGACTGGGTTAGGAATACGACCATATCCGTTCCATCACAAAGATAACTGATGTCACTTGGAAAGCTGCCACGCTTAAATGAAATTGGGCTGGACACATCTGCCGCATGTCAGATGGCCAATGGGCCAAACTAACGACCCAGTGGGTCCCTCTTAATGGCAAGCGACATCGCGGCAGGCTCATCTGAGCCTGCTTCGATGTCGCTACATCTATCATCTACATCTGTAGATGGTGGGATGAGCTGGACTCCTTCAACAAGAACTGGTCCTCAGCAGCTTTAAACAGACAGAATTGGATAGAGAGTAGGGAGGCTTTTGCTCTGCAGTGGGACATCACAGATTTAAATAATACTTTGCGACCATTTATTGACACTGACAGACGTCGTATTGTAATTATTTGAATGGCTTCATATTAGGCATGAATCTCAGTGCTCAAAAGGCTAGCGCGCATTAAAACACGATTCATTCTAACACAAGCACTCGTAACTAAATCTTCGCAGAATTCATCAGAGCATAGAATATTTCAATGAAATGATTGAGCACATCAATGTGCAGGCGAAGTGTGAACTGTGTCACTTAGTGCAATTGGCAAGCAGGTCAAGTGTTCATAAAGGCGCGGATCTCGGCGCGTTACCCGACACGACGCACAGAGCAGCCAGAGACGGTCAAATACCAATTTCAAAAAGTTGAAGATTGGTCAAAAACACACCTACAAAAAATCGGAAATAAATTATTCCACGGGAAGGGAAGGGGAACGTACTATCGGAATAACTCCTGCTGCGCCTTCAAAGTTGAACATCAAAATGCGCAAGTATGAAGGTAGGTTTATGTCAAAATGTAAGATTTACATCAGTTTAAACATTCTACAATCGGTTGACTAGGATACGTGCAGTAAACATAGCAATTCTTGGTTGTTTTATAATTACACAAAATAACAAAAGTATCCGTGGTTCTGATTATGTAATTCAAGTTTATTTTCTTATGGTTATAGATTGTTATATTAAGCATTTACTTATCATAGGTAATAGTGGTGAATTTAATAAGCTCAAAATTTACAAATAAAAGGACAATGAGAAATGGTGGGCCTACCTCTCAATAGAAATAAGATACTCATGAATGAATAGGTATTTTTATGCAGAATAAAACTTAGTATTACGACTACTAAGGTTAAAAGTCAGTACTTTCGGAGTTATACTGCCATAAAAGTGATCCCAATCTAAGCAATTCATGATCGTAACTTACTTCATTATACGATAAGATAAACATTACCCAGACTCGGACGGCACGGTTGGCGCACTGGTTAAGCGATTGTAGGGCAAAATTTAAAAAAATTGTCAAAAAATCAAAATTATTCCTCCGAGAAAATTATCTGGCGTTGGAAAAATCAGCCCTTATTGGACCATTGAACTGCATCAGCATCGGTTTTGTGGAAAATGGAACAATATCGTAACTGTGTTGTGTGCATATACATGTATTATTACTATTCTACCTTATAAATATCTGTAAAGAATATTTTAGACTGAGACGACTTTAAGACGTTGTATCTCCGAAAGTACTAACATTTGACCATAGTTTTAGTAGTAACTAATGTTCCGCTTAAAAAGCCCTGTCCAACAGTATATCAAATGTTACTATTGAAGGGTGGGCCCAGACCCCATACATTCGTTTCCCACTCTGCTTTGTTTTACGAAAGTAAAAATTATAGACGTACGTTACTGTTCGCAACAAAACTTACCGGAAAATATTCTGCAAACCTTCATTTACTAAGATATGAAAAAAAAGACTTGCTATAGTTTGCTAATCTTGACGTTATTATTGAAGAGCGCGTACAGAATTGTACTCGTCGTGAACAGCGAGGTAATTGCGCAACAAGTGTCTTTAATTTTGACAAATCGATGACATTTATTAATTGTATTGTTATCACCGTCGAGTCGACGATTTTCAAACATATGTAGCAAATATATTAGGAATTTCCTTCAAAATCCTTGGAATTGTGAAAGGAAGTGTGCTACGCAATTGGGGTGCAGTTTGGGTTTGTAAGAGAGAATATTTTTTAAGAATTAATTAGTTATATTGAGAAGTAATTGCCCCCCTGACCAACAACGTTCTATGAATTATCAGAAAAGTTCGGAAAGTAATGATTTGAAGACATAAGCTAGCTGCTAGCTAGTTGTGAAAAATTGAAATGAAACTGTAGTAAGAACTACAGTTTCAATGAATTGCCTTTCTATACAAATATTTAAATATAGGTAGGTATGTGATTTAAAAATTTTAAAAACCCCCGACTCAAACAAAAACCTCTAAAAACTAAAAAATAATATAATTGGTCCTTTAAGTTTAATATAAGTTGCAGGAAATATTTTGATCCAAGCGTCCTCACGTCGGGGGACGGCTAATGAAAATTGGAAGTTAACAGCAGAGCTATGTTTTCTACAATAGCATGCATTCATTATTGCTGGCCTCATCTGTTAGGCATTTTCATTAGCCGTCCCCCGACGTGAGGACGCTTGGATCAAAATATTTCCTGCAACTTATATTAAACTTAAAGGACCAATTATATTATTTTTTAGTTTTTAGAGGTTTTTGTTTGAGTCGGGGGTTTTTTAAATTTTTAATTTAACTTTTATTTCTTGCTTTTTAATTTTTATAATATTATATAACTAGTAAACATGCTATACGATCGACACGTGACTCGCCGAAATCTGCGAAGCTGTACGTATTTTTACCACAGTGAAGCTAGTTAGGTACTCGTGGTCGTTGGCGTTCATTCCATATTAACGTATTCCTCTGTTTTCTCCCTGAATAATGATACTAGTCCAAATACTTTGGCTTAATTATATTTTTTTAAACGGTTTTATTGAAAAAATAACGGTAATGATAATGTAGTAAAAACGTATTAAAAGCTAAATAAATCGTTAGGCCCTAGGTACCAGTCATCACTCCACTTTCCTCATCAATCTAGCTAGGGCATTGATTAGACTAAAAAAATTATTTTCAAGTTTTTAGTTTTGGCTACATAATAACAGCCACACAGGTCGATCGATCAGGTTAAGCTACGCTTGCCGCGGTTGGTCTGTGGATGGGTGACCATCTTTACATACCGAGACCCCTCCGTGCCTCGGAAAGCACGTTAAGCCGTTGGTCCCGGCTGTCATTCGTGGATCTTTGACAGTCGTTACGGGTCGTCAGAAGCCCGAAAGTCTGACAACCAGTCTTACCAAGGGGTATCGTATTACCCAGTAACTGGGTTGTGAAGGTCCGATAGGCAGTCGCTCCATGTAAAATACTGGTATTCAGCTGCATCCGGTTAGACTGGAAGCCGACCCCAACATAGTTGGGGAAAGGCTAGGCAGATGATGACCCATATTAAAGGAGGTGTGAAAAAAAAATGTAATTCGCCATTTTGTGGTGGCGGCCATCTTGGATTTGAAATTTGTAATATTGTATAGTATTCTACTAATCAAGCCCTTTCATTTGATACCCATATTGAGGAAGTAGTAAAAAAAAAAATGTAATTCGCCATTTTCTGGCGGCGGCCATCTTGGATTTGAAATTTATCATAGTGCATAGTATTCTACTAGTCAAGCCCTTTCATTTGATACCCATATTGAGGGAGTTGTGAAAAATTATGTAATCCGCCATTTTGTGGCAGCGGCCATCTTGGACCGATTTTCATCAAACATAGCTAAGAACACTCCCGACTAATTTACCTTTCAAACAAAAAAAACAAAATCAAAATCGGTTCATCCGTTTGGGAGCTACGATGCCACAGACAGACTTAAGAAGTTTTTATTCCGTCTACATAATTAATTTGACCGCTTTCAAGTACCTATGGGGTGGCCGCTCTGTGTGACGCGGCCTGGTGTTCCCACCTCAGCTGCCACACTGTCCACCTACCGAGCAGTTACTCGGTGACAAGAATACTTATTTGTATGTTTTATTCGCAGTACTACGCCGCAGAAGCGGGGCGCAGCGGCCGGCGAGAGGGGCTGGGCTCGGCTGAAGCCACGGAGATGGTGCTCAACAACCTGTTCTACATCACTGCCAAGGTTAGACTAATTACCAACTCACACAGATTACAAGGTACCTTAGAACATACACTAGGCAGGGACACAATCCCTGAATCTAAAGTCCATCGATATTACCTACTCAAATATTGCAGCGCTCTATTACGTACGTAATAAAATCCCTACAAGCCACACGTAAAAAAAAAAAAAAGCTCAGTAGCCTACGTCCGGACTTTATAAAGAATTCTTAATAACTGCATGCGCCCGTTGCGAGGACATTCCGAACACAGTACACCGTGTTAAATTCTTAAAACCTTTTGAAAAAGCGTAATTTACATCAGCAGTGCGCAGTACCTACATGTTTGCGTTTTCAAAGGAATTCAAAATATAAAAAAAAATATCGAGCGCAAATATTTGTGAAGACGAGGTATAGGCAATTGAAACGGTGCACAATAACGTACGGCAAACCATCAAACATAGGTTTACCTACACACACACAGGGCAACCAGTTGTTAGTGGAAAATACTCGATTCTTTTATTTAACTAGGTGGCCATGGCGATCTATAGAACACCGCTACCTAGATAAATAAAATACAACGGCGACGCAACCGCAACGAGACTGTATTAAACACACCGTTGTTGCGTAGTCGTTTTTCGATTATCATTTTTATTTATGTTGCATTCGGGGCTTACATTTTTGTAAGCATTCGAGATTAGCGCGAGTAGTTGCGTACTATGCAATCATTACAACAACAGACGCGCGCGAGACTCGCCTCCGTACGGACAGAGCATTGGCTACTTACTAAAGGTTTTAGAAGCAGTTTCTCCAACTTTTATGAAGCAATCTTATAAAACATCATGAATTAATCAATGAAATAAATGTTGGTTGTATTAGGTATCGTATCACAGAACAAAAACCGATAGAGTTAAAAAACAAAATGATCAAGTTAGTTTTAAATCCAATGTAAGCTTTAACCTAGTTACCTAGTCTCCTTATTATAAGGGTAGAAGTGGCGATGTTGACGCGAGTTAGTAGCGCAAGGCTGTCGCGATTTAGAGCAAAGGGTGTATCGGCGCGAGATTGCGGCGCCGCGCCCGTGTTTGCGCCATCACTCACGCGGCAACCTTGCGAGTTGCGCGCCTACGCAAACTGCTCGACTGACCAAACACATTACATACTTCCTGCCGTCGCAATGTCGAAACTAATTCGTACACCACCCGTAACATCACATAACCGGTGACAGCTGCTCCAGCTTAGCTAAGTATGGCTCAGTCGCCATGCCTTTCTAATATTACTCTATTATTTTCATCCTTCAAGGTTAGGAGTGGACACTTTGTTGGTATACCTTGGTTCCATTTTCCTTAATCGTAAAGTATTTTATGTTAATAAGATACAATGATGATCACGATGTTCAACAATATTTGATATGAAAACCTGTACAAAAGTAGCATGTTATTTGGACAGTTCTCCGACAAGCACCCCAAAGAGATCGAGGAGCTGTGGTCGACGCTGTGCGCCTGCTGGCCCAATAACCTGAAGGTCATCATCCGCTACCTCATCATCGTGTCCGGCATGGCGCCCAGCGAGCTGCTGCCCTACGTGAGTACCACCACCACACTACCTGACAGTGACACACTCGCTGTAATCAACCTACGTTTTATTAAATAATACATCAGGAACTTTTAAAATTACCTAAAACTCCTAGGAACTCCCCCTATATAGGATCTCCTATTAAATATAAGAAACACATGTGCTATTCATAATTCACCCTCACTTGCCACCCCTTTACTTCTTTTCTTTGATCTTTTATATCCTACAAGGTTTAATTTTTTTTAAATTAAATCAAGTCATTAATTTTTTTTATAAAAGCAGAGTTTCAGTAAAGTCCTACATGTCAACTATGATTAAGTTTTACTATCCGTCCAAGCTCCACGTGTACCTAATCAACTACCTGCTTAATTTTAAGAAGACACCCATGTCCATCTGTAATTGTTTAGAAGTTCCTTCGTGCGAGGTCAATCCCGGCTACAGCAGGTAGGTCATCTCTTAAAAACATCGACTACAAAAAGTTTCAATTTTACAATTTACAAGTGAAACTAAATAAAAGCTTCATGAAGTGGGTCGCTACGTCCTACTCCTCTGTTCTCGGGAGTGCATGGCAACTGGCAAAGAATAAATAAATGTAATTAATTTGCCAGGGAGACAAACATAAGTGGTTATTAAAGGTCGCACCCGCACGGCAGAAGCATGCTCGGCACGGTTACAAGAAATCGCTCTTTTGTAAAAAAAAATCGAATTCACATTTTCCCCGTACCTGACTACGAGTGCTCTTGCTGTAGAATAAAATATAAAGTATGTAAGGTGAAGTGAATCGACAATTTTCTACGAACTATGTGATTGCATTCCTTGTTCAGAAATATGCTTTTTGTAAAGAATTACCGGGTGAACGCTTTTAGTATATGAAAAGGCTTTGTTGTGATGCTGGACGACGCCGGCTCTGCTCTTATTTTGTTTTCTGTCGCACTTCTCAACTTGACTAGGTATTTGAGCATAACGGCAAGCCCCTCTTTTCCATTGGGAAAAAAATAATTCTTTGCAGCCGCCGTTCCATTGTACGCATTATTAGTACCTGTTTCAATGACAAAATAATTGATTTGCAGTGCGATTTACAATAAGTTTTTAGCCCCAAACTTATGAAATATTATAATGAAAAGAAGAAACTTACTATTTCAGAAATGTATCATATTTTGATAGAAAACAAAATTGAAGAGACGCTTCTAAATATAGTAATCGCATTGAGAATCTTTATAAGCTTGATGATAACTTATTGGAGTGGAGAACGCTCCTTCTCCGAATTGAAAATATTAAAAAATGAATTAAGAAGTACATTGCTTTAAGACAAACTGACCAGTTTGTCGTTAATGTCCATTGAATGTGATGTGCTCAAAAGACTTTGAACAACTGATTGACAATGTTGCTTATCTACAAACTAGAAGGGTACCTTTACTTACAATAATCATTTAATTTTAAGCACTAACCTGTGAACTAAGAGTTACTTTTCCGAATATTACAATTATCTATTCATTTATTGTGATTGTAAAGAAATATATATTTTTTTGAATTTTGCTTATCTTCTCTTATCTTAACAGGGGCTCCGTGATCCGTATGTGCCCAGGGCCTCCATTAGATTAAAGACGGCCCTGCATAAGGTTGTTATTAAACCCACACGATCGACATCAATCGTTCGTCCTGGTGTACGTCATAACACGTCGATCATGCCTTAATTATCCGATTAATCGATAAATTATGTTTGAATTTATTATTAAACTAGCATAAAGTTGATCGACTGTCGTTCGACGTCGGCAAGCCGTTATCGTCGATATTCCTGCGCACTTGCGTGATCGAAGTTGATCGAGGCATCGGTGTGACATCGATCGCGTTGGTGTAATAACACCCTCACTCGAACGAAATCCCTTCTGAGGGCTCCCGAGTTAGCCGACGACGCTGGCTATATATTCATAATCTTTGTTGTGGATGGCATGTTGGTTTGGATGGTGCGCTCTGTGGGAGCCCACTGCTGGCCATGCCGACAGCCAGGACCAACTCACTCGCCAAAACACCACTAACCCGAGCAATGCGTCATTAACGATCTTCACATCAAAATGATTTATTCACACCATATTCACACGTAATTTGAGTGAATTCGCAAGGTTATTATTATTTATTTTATGCTATATTTATATAATATACTTACCATGTAGATTATTGCATTATGTTATTAAACGATTTTCTTATCTAAATCTTCAACAAGGTACTTAGAGATAAATTAGCAAGCTTGTACTTCATAGCATGTCTTTCGATGCTAGAGTTATAAGAAAATTATACCGTGTCTTTTACTTGTTAAAAGTGAGCAGTTCAAGTCTAGGTAATGTTGATTAAAGCCCCAAGATATCCATGAAATCTAATATTACTAAATATTAGATTTCATGGATATCTTGTTAAATGAGCCTTAAATCTTATATATATTAATCTCGTGTCACAGTGTTTGTTACCGAACTCTTCCGAAACAGCTTGACCGATTTTATGAATTTTTTTGTGTATATTTGGAAGGTCTGAGAATAGGTCGTAGGCTATGTTTTATACCCCTAGGTGATAAGGATGGCCCTCTCCAGATTTCGAGAGCAAAGTGCTAGTATAATATGAAAGTACGGTCAGCTACTAACTAACTACCAACTAAACTACTTTTGCACATCATCTAAATTGACAAAAAAAAAATCGATTCATTGTAGGTACTTCTGTTCCGATATTATTTAATTAATTGTTTAGCTCAATAACTAAGTTTTAAATAGTATAAAGGTTGTATACAAGATCAATTTTACAAACAAAAATCCGTAGCGCAGCCGTGTAATCCAAACATCGATCGCACGCACTGCATAGACCACTCTCACAGAGTTTATTTGTTTTAATTGATACACGCGCTTCTGCGAAAAGCGTGCTCGAAATATTCCACGTTCGATCATTAGAGTTGAACTGTAGGTACCCGTAATAAATATGAAACATTTCATACGTAGCAATGATGAATGTATTGACTCGCTTCCCCATGAGTTTGGCCACGGATTCGTTATTAGTAACTAAGTTGTAATTTTACTGCAGCTAATTAAAAGTCCGACTTGTTAGTACGTAGGACGTAGGTGACATTTGCTGTCAAATCAATTCAATTGTCAGTATGAGGGGCAACTTTACGAGCAAGTGTAATAACACTTGCTCGTAAAAGGACTGTTTTTTTTATGATAAAGCTTTGCTTTTTGTCTTGAAAGCCCCTCATACTGACAATTGAATTGATTTGACAGCAAATGTCACCTACGCACAAACAAGTCGGACTTTTAATTAGCTGCAGTAAAATTACAGCTTTGGTGTTACCACTTATTAACGAAATTTAAATAGTGTTGTGACAAAAGAATGTCATCTTAACATTCAGTGTCATTCAAATTAATAGTCAGTTCAAAATCGATAAATGTTAAATTGGTTTAATAAAAAGGGTCAGTATTTAATGAAATCCTTACTTATGAAATTTGCATTCTAAATAGAAAACGCAAAGCGATTTTTTTATGAAATGATGTATTTAATCAATCAAAGTATCTATGTGCAATATGTGCAACTTTTTACGCGCCCTTTACTTTACTTCTTCGTATATCATTTCTTTCCAGAATTTGATCCTTATTAGCGACACCATCGGAAGGTATACGACAAAATAAAGTGCGCATTTTTAACAAAAAACAATTATTTCTATTATAGTAACAGTTTTTTAAGTATCTAGAATGTAAGTTATTTGTTCATTTGCACTGTAGCAGTAGTTATTTAGCTGTTAACTTATGTTTTTAATATAACAAATTATATTTTGAATTCATTGTTAAACCATAATTAATCAATTAGTTGCTCTGATTTTAGTTAATCTTAAAAAAGTCCACTTTCCTTTAACTTGCCGTGTATCATTTCTTTCCAGAATTTGATCCTTATTAACGACACCATCGGAGGGTGCAATAAAACGGGCAGTGTTTTTTTTTTCAAAATCTACGAGTTCGATTCCTAGCTAGAGCAATTTATTTATCAAAAATTTTATGATGCAGTTTTAGTGTTATTCAGAATCGACTCCGGGACTCCTTTAAGAATTTTTCGGTATTACCTATAGTTTCCGATTTGGTCATCCATGCTGACTTGAAACATTCATCCTATATATACAGACGAACTGATAACCTCCCTCTTTTAGAAGTCGGTTAGAAATAAATTTGAATCTCATGATCTTTCATTTAATCTAGTTAACTAGTAGCTGGCGGCCTAAGTAGAAGTGTTGGAACTTATTTGACAAAACTCTCATAACGAACGATCACTGAGAATTGGAGGCGATATCAGTAACGATATCGAGCGCAGAGGTTCTTAGTTACTATAAAACCTCAAATAGAAAAGTATTACGACGTAAACAAGTCGTTAATTTAGTGTTTTCGATATTTTTAGTAAGTATGGCTTTCCACCTTTGCCAGCTTTATCAAACAATTGACGAGCATCTCTCAATATTTTTTAAAACGTTGCTGGTTCGTTAGATAGCCCATAAGATGAGGTTGTTTTTCAAATTATTGGTTTACTTAGTGTCATCTATACTAATATTATAAAGAGGTAAAATTGTTTGTAAGTTTGTATGTAGGGGGTAATCTCCGGAAGTAATGAACCAATTTTAAAAATTATTTCACTGGTAGAAAGCTACATTATTCGGGAGTGCTATAGGCTATAAATTATAAAGATATCATGCATATTAGCCGAACTATCTCAATTTTTGTCTAGCCAGGCAGAAAAAAATAGCTCTTACAACAGAGTTATTTGCATGCGCTGCCTTAACAGTTGTATATAATTGAAAACAATGTATGGCAACCAGGTCCGCTTTGAATAGTTCTACAAAAAAGTCCGCGACACCATATTTCTATCTTTTATATTTTAGCAGATATAGTAGCTTTTATGTGTTAAAAAAAGTATTTTTCGACGTACTTACCTTTGGACGATTTTTTAAACAACAAAATATTAAACCTTATCGAAAAAAATATTATTATGATCACAAGAACATCGTAGAGATACGATTTGCCCAAAAAAGTATGTCAATTGGTTAAATAGTTTCGAAGATAATATAAAATTACTAAATCGGAAAATGCCGCCGTCCATTCACGAACCGCATTAGAACATGCTTTGTACGGACGTTTTATCCATTTACCCATAGATGGCGTTGTGCATAATGACCCTCTCCAGTTATTATTTAATTAACTTTCGTCGTTAGGTAGGTGAGTTGTACGCACTAAGTAGTTGGTTGGATGTTGTTGGTCTTTAAAATTGTTTTGGTTGCTCGGTTTCTTAAAACACAAATACTACTTCGTTCTCATTCTTCGAGTTCGAAGCTGTGGTATTTCTGTTTTTGGGATATCGGACAGTTTCAGCGATTTTTTATCATGCCTAAAAGGAAATCACAACTTTCCCGTCAGACATCCCAGACAAGAGCAGCTCGAGTACGCCGTACGGAAGAGTCTGCTCTTGAAAATCATCAGCGCCTCTCGAGGAATAGAGAAAATATTTCGCAAGCACGCGCTGGGGAATCTAGCGTCTCAGTGATTTAAGGCAGCATGTCTCTGCAACAAGGGATAGGGAGTCTAGCGCTGAGCACTCGCAGCGGCTCGCTAGGCAAACTGTGAGAACATCGCAGGCCCGTGCTCGGGAATCTAGCGCTGAACGTGCGCAGCGTCTCAGTTATTTAAGGCAGTATGTCTCTGCAACAAGGGATTCGGAGTCTAGCGCTGAGCGCTCGCAGCGGCTCGCTAGCCAAACTGTGAGAACATCGCAGGCCTGTGCTCGGGAATCTAGCGCTGAACTTGCGCAGCGTCTCAGTGATTTAAGGCAGCATGTCTCTGTAACAACGGATAGGGAGTCTAGCGCTGAGCGCTCGCAGAGGCTCGCTAGCCAAAGCGCGAGAACATCGCAGGACCGAACCACACTCATAATTTCATCACAAGTTAAAATGTTTACCGCCCAACGAAGTGGGCACGGGTCAGCTAGTACTTAGTAAAATGTTGAAATTGTTAATGGTGTACTCCGTCGATGTTTTAATTTTGATACTTAACTTTTAATCATTACGTTCAAGTGTTTAGTGTTTTCAAACTTCTGAATATCGAGAAATCTTCACAAACGTGTCACCTTCCAATTCAAACAGTAATCGAAGCTATTGGGTTCCTTGATTTAGGGATAAATGAAAAATGATGACCACTTTTGGGTAATTTTCTTAATTGATGAAATTTCCTCATATTTGCCAAAAGGCTCCATCAATCCGTGAGATATATATATATTCACTATCAGGACATGTAACACTATTGCACAGAATAACTTTTATTCGCCCTGAATATCCTTTTAGATTTTTAGTGGTCCAAATCTGAGTTTTCAAAGTCGTCCGATTTAGGGAAAGCCCACAATTTCTTCATCAGATTTGCCTATTGAAGTCATTATGGGTTAGGCCACACCCGATCAATCCAAAATCAACGCCTCTGAAGATCACTTTATTTTTGAAATCTGAAAGTGGACTCCTGACCACGGAGCTCCTGACCACGGAGCTCCTGACCACGGAGCTCCTGACCACGGAGCTCCTGTCAGAAACTTTTAAAATATATTTTCGGTGCTCTCTCCTTAAGCCAAACCTACTGAGCCATCAACTGTTCGCCCTGAATATGCTTGCCTAACCCTCTGGGCTCCCCTACCATGCCTGACTGATGACCAATACTGGAACCAATATCGGTATTGATCAACTAAAAGCTATTTTATACAGCTACATGTATGAATGTACACGCAAATGTTTGTTGGTATTCAGTTCAGTCTTGAAGGCTGGGCACTTCGTAGTGTTCCGTAAGTACTTAATCTCAATCAAATCAAATCAAAAGTCATTTATTCAAACTAGTCTGAGAATCAGCACTTTTCGAACGTCAAAATTACAAAAGACAGTCCTCCAAAAAGCCCGCCCTTCGCCACTTCCTAGTGCTTTCGCTGGGGAGAAGAAGTGGCGGAACAATCTCCCCAGCAGCACAGCTGTATATTCAGTTTACAACACTAGATATGCAAAGTAATTAACATCACAGTACATAGGACATTAAAGTAAATTATTTGGCTAGGGGCAAATGTGCTTCCTATTTTAGGTTCCTAATTTGACAAGGGACCAACATATAATAATCTGTAAGTTCATTTGGATACGATTTATGGCTGCACTGCGCTTTGATCTGAGAAATAATACGTGTGATACGATGAACAACAACTTCCATGTAAGTACAGTGTACGCCTACGTCTGAATCAAAGGTAATATCGAGCATCCTACACCTAAATATACATGCACGAGCTGGGCGCTACACAGATTGCAACGCACGTGATCCCTCTTGCGAGGAATTGCTTCGCAAGAGGGATCACGTGCAATCGGATTTCCACACCTACGTATCGAAATATTAGCCTGGAGCGGATCGGAGCCAGAGTGCCTCGACAACAATGCGATACCGATTTATATACGAACAAGGAGGCCGAGGTATCCTCTGCCTGCATAGTGCATAGGGCTTAAGCGTACCTAGAGAAATCACTTCGAGTAAAGTCTTTTGCTACTGTACAACTAGTCCTTTACATGTTTATGCAGTCATTACTTTCATGCCAGATACCGTCTTAAATGATTTGCCGAAATGTATATAGGTACGCGCGTAACTTCCGAACGACTGCCCCAAATTGGATATTTCTTTTTTTTTTGTTGTGTTCGGTATTGCCAGGACAAGGTTTGTATGAAAGAATATTTCGAAAATTCTAAAATAATTGCACCCGTGCGAAGCTGGGGCGGGCCGCTAGTTTCAAATAATTACATGGAGCTTATTAAACAAAAAGTATGTTATCTATATAAAACGTAAATGACCGTCGTATTCTACACGTTTCCAGAACCTTCTTAGGGTTCACTAGTGCACGTAGTAAATCAAAACAATATTTTCATGAAACAGTACGGAGGTAAACACAAGTGGTGAGTGGGAATGTTGCGACTATTTTAACACGAGAGATGACGGTTCAGCGACGAAGAGCCCACCGTTCAAACCTAAGTAATACGTTAAAATTAAAAATTGCTCGAGTTCTAGAACGTTTTTATTCCTACGTTCTAAACATAGAATTTCTACGAAAAAGTCTTCTGTGCTTAATTGAAATATATACGCCTTACAAACTTAAGCCTTATAATCTATATCTATCTATATACTTATAATAAATCTGTAGAGAGGTCAATTCTGTACATGAAATATATTTCCAAAATAACTATCAGCGGGTGATTAGTGATCGATACTGACGCCAAAAATGCAATCAGTAAAATTTTTGTCTGTCTGTCTGTCTGTATGTTCTTTATAGAAACAAAAACCACTCGACGGATTTCAACGAAACTTGGTACAATTGTTCTTCATACTCCTGGGCAGGTTATAGTATACTTTTCATCACGCTACGATCAATAGGAGCAGAGCAGTGAAGGGAAATGTTGGGAAAACAGGAAAACTTACTCCATTTTTGAAGCTTCCGTCGCGTGTGCAGCCTTAATGGTTAAAGCTACACAGAAATCATGTATGACGGAAATTTTCTCCTTAAAATTATATAAAAAATATTCCACGACAGCAAATGTCTATCTTTTATGGTTGACTCACAATAATACGTGTAACTCCCGATAGCTTAGCAGTTCGGAGCTTTCTGATTATATTTGTCTACTCTTACGTTTATAACACTCTCACTCATCCCTAATTAAAAAATGTTAACATTATTACCTATTTAATAAAAAAATAATCATAGAAATCGGTACAGAAACACCAAAGTTATACATGAAATACGCTAATAAGCCATCGCGCGTGAATACTGAATCATGCTATAAGGATTATTTTTGTGTAACGGTCGCCGCGCTCGACGCGGCTCGCGGCGGGAGGTATAAAAGGGCGGGGGATCCAAACGCGAACTTCACACCGTCCAGCAGTTCATGAAGCGCCTCGCCAAGCGTTCTTTCTTTCTTTTCTTTTCTTTTCGAAAAAAAAAATCAGCTTTTCCCTACATTTATGTTCGCGTAACTCGTCAAAATGTAGGGAACAGCTGATTTTTTTTTCGCGATTTCAGGTTTGGTCCCATAGTAAAAGTTGTTCATAATGATGATTACAATGACCCCTTAAAAGGATGCTCATGAATTCAATTACACCCTGTATATATATATATACTAGCTTCTGCCCGCGGCTTCGCCCGCGTGGATGTCGGAAATTATCCCACGGGACAGTACCGGTCTTATCTCCTTGCCAAATTTTATAGAAATCCATTCAGTGGCTTAGGTGTGAAAACGTAACGTACAGAAAGAGGTACTTTCGATATGGCTCACTATTTTGGCCTTCCACATAAAAAGGTAGATATATGCTGTTGCGGACTTTTATTTAGAACTTTTTAAGACAAACAGTCCCACAATACATTATCTTCGTGTCACTAACGGTTTAGGCAGCGCACGCCAAGATAGCTCTCAGAGGGCAGGATTTTTTCCGACTTACTTGATACTTATCGTTATATGGCCAAATCACACAAAATCTTTATAAATTGTAGCCTATGTGTTATTCTGATGTATAAGCTATATTACTGTCAAGTTTCATCGAAATCCGTTCAGTAGTTTTTGCGTGAAAGAGTAACAAACATGCATCCATCCATCCATCCTCACAAACTTTCGCGTTTATAATATTAGTAGGATAGGATCTATACAAGATTATTGGAAAAATACCAACAACCTCTTAAGAGGTCATTGTACTCATCATTATGAAAAACATTTTATTATGGGACCAAACCTAAAATCGCGAAAAAATAATTAGCTGTTCCCTACATTTTGACGAGTTATTCCTACGAACATAAATGTAGGGAAAAGCTAATTTTTTTTCACGCTGCGTGTAAGTTTTAAAACCCAACGTCTCTCTGTCGTTTCAATTCGACAACCTCTAATGCGTTTTATTGTTTGATTCATATTTTGCGTTGTCTGGCTAGATTTTAGTAAACAGGCACATGATCACAGCTAGTCTAGTATGAAATTGAGATAAATAAGAGTTCCCTAAAGTGTTACGTCCGTATTACAGAAGGAAACTCAAGCATTGATCTCTGTTTAAAACGAATTTTGAGTCAAGTTTTAATTTTAGAACGATCCTCAAGCATAGATTCATTGATCACACGAGGGGCGTTCAATGTATTCTCGGTATCGGCATGAAAAAAGACGTAAATTAATTAAAATCATTTTATTTTTCAACGTAATTCTGTGAAGATCAGAACATAGTTGGTAAATAAAATAAATCGTAAACGAAAACACTTGAAAACAGGCTGATGCATAGACAATACACATGTTTTTATAATGATTCCCAACTTTGTGTACATTAATGGGTGCATTAATTTTCTACGTTTTATATTGGTATGGTGTATATTACATAGTAAAGAGTACTCTATTCTATTCTAAGGGCTGGAAAGAGGGGATTACCTACTTAGATGACAAGCTAATTATGGTAGAAGACTTGCACTGACTCCAAATAAATTGTGTTATTAAGAGATGATGTTGATGATGATTAATATTGTCGTAGGCAAAGCGCGTGGTGCTGTACCTCGCACGGTCGCGGCCGGAGCGGCTGCTGGACGAGATGATGACGGAGCTGCAGACCGTGGAGACGCTCAACTGCCTCATCGAGCGCACCGAGACGCCGCCCTTCTACCGGCTCACGTCCATGCGCAAGGCCACCTCGGGCCACAGCGACGGGCCCTGCACCGGCTCACAGGTACCCTCACTTACACACTTCGTCACTTTAAGATGCCACTAGTCGATATTTTTTCCATACAAATTTCGGGAGAGTATTACTCCACTGTTTGACGTTGTGCATCCAAAGTTAGACATGATATTGTTTTGACTTTTTATTAATTGTGTCTGTACGGAAACAGAATAGGAAAATAAAAATCCATTAAAAAGTTATGAGCCAACAAAGATTCGTTTTTCTTGCTATTTTAACGTAACTGGGTGTAAATAAGACTGTAATAAAAGAACTGTAAAATCTTAAAAACCAAGTCCGTACCGACATAGCTCAGTTATCGAAGAGTTCAATAAACTTTATTTATAAAATTGATTTATGCAGTGGTTTTTTCATAAAACTCGATTTTCCAAAGCACTTTTAGTTTTTTTTTACGTGTCTATCAGTTCGGAACGGTGTTTTTGTACGTGAGAACTAGACGTTATGCATGTAGACTAGCGTCTAACTGCCCATCACTGCTACTAGTAGCTCTGTCAGACACGAAACCAGGTTAGACGGCGTGATTTTGGCCATGACCACCAGTGAGTTCGAGCTCGCGACTAGTTTACTCTTAAGGGCTAATATTATCTGCTCATTGCACGATAGAGTCTGTTTTACCGGCTCTGCATTATATACTGGGACGTAATGACAGTACCACAGAATGACATTCAGCCATCTTCTTTACATGTCAAACCGAATTTCAGATGCTTACAATTGCATTAAAAATAATTAATTTATATTCCATAAAATGGCCAGGTATATACTATTTCAGTGTTTTTTTTATCATGTAATTAAATATAGTTTAAAAAAGTTTTACGTGTCTTGACTTGATAAAGGAAAGAATTGGCACTGACGAAGGTTTTTATACCTTCTTGACGAGTTGACTATACCAACGAGCACAGCAAGTCGCTTATCAATGCCTCGTTTATATTGTGCCACCTCATTATATAGATCTAGCTCTTATCAATGCCTCGTTTATATTGTGCCACCTCATTATATAGATCTAGCTCCTAGCAGTCTTAATACTCTCCCACTGCAACGGGAAAGCGAAATCAGTCCCGTTTTATTTTTCATAGGCAATGCTTTTTTCCGCTGAATGCAAAGTTAATAAAAATGTTTCTCCGAACTACAAAAAGTTATTTCATTTCCGAATTTTTATTTTCGCGTATTTGATTCAGAAACATGATACAGTAGGTACAGTTAGTCACTTTCATGAAGCATACAACTAAATAAATACTGATTTGTTATGAGATTTTATTCATATGCAGTGTGGCGATTAGGTTATCACATTAATTGAAACAAAGTATTCTACATTACGTATTTTAAATATACGCAATTAAAATGATTTATAACAATTAACATTCTAGCCGTGGTACCTTTTTTTTACAATATTAAACTTAATTTGTGATTATTTGGTAACAATAGCATAAAGTTTGTGTTGAATTGCTAATACCGCCCCTCGCGCGTGTCTAGTGCCTTATTATCAAGGGTGGTTTGTTTCGTGCCAATTTTTAAGCAATTTATTGTCTTGTTTAAAAAATTCGGTTTTCTAATTTTTGTAAAATTGTTTATTTTATTTTTTTAACTGACTAATAACAATTTTTTTAATAACCGCTGTACAGTTTAATGTGATAACCTAATCGCCACTCTGTATTTATAACTATTCATGATGTTAATTAATGAACATAATATCTGTTTGATGGCGCTCCTTTTACATTTGAGTATATTCAAGAGAACGTGCAGTATTCTATCTTACTGCGAGTATGTTCTGCAGGACGCTACCGGTCGGACGGGGGAGCTCGCACCCGTCGAGAAAGGCACCATACACACGAAAAGGCACAGCGGCGAAGATCCGGCCAAAGCCAGGTATTTAGTGTTGAATCACATTTGAGTGTCGTTCCTATGACTGATGAATCCGCATGCTACCTTTCAGCGATACGCAAAAAATGCACTTTTCATCGCTATGACTTTTGTTGTACTCGGTATTTTTTTGCAGAATATTAGTAGACTGAAAGAACCTATCAACGTCATACGTTTTTATTATTCTCAATAACTTTACTTTTTGTTCTTCTTTCATATATACATAATTATGAACATAAAATCAAAATCAAAATCAATCAAAATCAAAATATTTTTATTTCACATAAACCAACATGGGCACTTATGAAACGTCAGATGCTAGGTGCACGGTTCCAATTGGTCGTTTCCTATGGAGAAGAACCGGCAAGAAACTCCATGGTTACTCTTTTAAAAAATAATTGGCTTTTACAATGTTTTCAAGTTACAGTAGGTATGGGAGGACAACGTAGGCCTGTCAACAAGTACAGGTAAGTACTTGATACAATAAAAAATGGTCTACAGATCTAAAGTCTAGGTACAAGGCTTACAAAGTCCTCACATTTACAAAATAAGAATGTATCAAAAGGATAAATAAAATATAAAAAACTACTAAAACCAAGAGATATGATTGCCATTTCAACTAATAAATAGGTGAAAAATTAAAATTATCTGTATATAATGTCAAATAATAAAAAGATTATGTCAAAGAAGTATGTACAAATAAAAAATAAACATCGTAATTTGAGAACAGTTAATAGACATTTACGTAGTTATGCCGTGAATGAGGTGCCAGGGAAGCCACATGTGCAGAAGGAATTATTGCCAAACTACCTTGTCTTCAACGTAGTCTTTAATCTTATAATATGCTTTATGGATAAGGACACGTTTGACGAGGGTTTTGAACTGAAAAAATATAAACACACGGTAGGCTACATTTATTTGAATGTTTGGGGAGATTAACGCGGCATCAACAAGTTGTAACCAAACACTATTTAAGAGGCCTATTACAAAAATGCGCGTAGATGTGTGGTTTCCTCGTTGAAATTGAATACTATTCGTTGATTGGTATAAATAACAATTAATTGTTAAAGATAGTTCGTTTTCTCTTCTACAATAATAATAAAGCGATTTTTTTATAATTTATCTATTTATTTAGCAATAGTCGTTTTCCTAATGGTTGTTTAAGCAAATACTCCTGGAGAGCTGATTTGAGAGCTCTAATTTTCAGATTCCGTTGAATATGTTCCATCAAAACAATTTTTCTCATATCACAAATATCATATACTTTTATGATAATAGAATCCCATCAAAAACATAAATGTGAAATGAGAGCCAAGTTCAATATTATGATATGTGCCTTGGTTGTTGACTTCAATGACAAAAGAAGTGAGATCTAAATGGGTACCAAATTCAATAGTCAGTCCTGAAATTTATTTATAATATAACAACTTAAAATATCGTTTCTTCTTATAACTTAGGATAATATTATATTGAAGCCTAAGGTCTGACTTGGCTAGTTCTCACATACGAATTATTATTAAGTACCTACTAAAACAGTCATGGAAGAGCCCCATGTTCGATGGCTAGTTTCTACCAGGAAGACAAATTTTCGGAAGAATAAAATAAGAACTTTCAGCTTTAGAACTTACGAAGGCTATAATATAAGTTTTTTTTTTCTTTTAGTTTTATATATTCACGTGAAGACCTTAAAATCCACATAAAGACCGGCTGTCATCAATTTTGATCGCTGAATCTTACATTACAGGCACTATAAGTAAGTGTTCCTAATAGAACAATTAATTGAAAAATTATAATAAAATAATAAATATTTACTTACTAGTTTCTGATTTATTCCTTTGTATTCACCCAACTATCTATCTGGATGCCAAATTTGAAGTTTCTAGGTCATCTGGACCTGGGTTAGAGTTATGATCTACTTATTATATAGGTCAGTCACTGATAAAAATGACGATTGTTGGACGTTAATTTCTAAATAACCGTTTGAGGTGTGTTTATAAAATTTGGAGCACATATGTATCTCGCAAGTTTCAATATATGAGCCAAAGACATGTTAATGTAAAATAGTTTTTGAGTTATGAGGGGGTCAAAAGTGGCTCCAAATGGTTCGTGTAATATTACACACGGTGCTGCTCGCCAGTCCTGTTAGCTTGAACTTGGCTTGACACGCTACCGCGTGTCTAGATATATTTTAGTTATATGCCTTACTAGCTTCTTCCCGCGACTTCGTCCGCGTGAAATTTCACCCCCCCCCCCATTCACCCCCTTAGGGGATGAATTTTGAAAAATCCTTTCTTAGTGCACCCCTAGACCTCATAAGGAACGTACGTGCCAAATTTGGAATCTCTAGACCCAGCGGTTTGGGCTGTGCGTTGATATGTCAGTCAGTCAGTTCTCCTTTTATATATATAGATAGATAAAGAACCGTACGCAAAATACGCGCATTGACGTGGTGTTGCGGACACCAGCCCGTATTACCTATTACCTATACTTAGATAAAGAAAAAACGAATGGACCTAATTCAATTTTCTACTGGAAACAAGTCTGAATATCTCTGAACTTCTACATCATATTCACGTAGTGTTTATACCAAAATAGTCTCCAATAATTGCTTAAACAATATCAATAAAAAAAAAAAATTGATACTTTGTTTTTTTAATAAATAAAAGTACTTACTATATATTTCACTGCGCCGGCGAATCGCGCCCTGACTGGAGGACTTAATTTATTGAGGCATCCACAGGCAAGCCCGGTTAAGCAGACGACAACCTCATAGGTTGAACTGCGAGATGCCAATTATAAAAAAAAAGATGAGCGCTCAGTACCGAAATGTAAGAGGGATCTTAACTGTTCACCTGAGTGGGTTCATTAAAGCGAACGACCATAAGAACGCTCGTCCAGAGTGAAGTGCTCGATAATAGGCGGCGAGGCATGACTATCACACATTATGTCAATAATACGCCCCGTGCGGGTACACTGATGTCACTAATATTAGGCGGACAAACATTTAAATCGTAATCGTCTGTTTCGTTTTGTCACCTCTGACACACACAATGTCGCAGAGACTTGCCATGGACACGCCAGTATTGTAGAGTGAGCTCACTCTTCTCGGTATGGACCATTTTTTACGCGACTTGGGACACATCTAACGATTCAAATCTTTGAAAGTCGGTGAATCTTTAATCTGTGACCAAAGATGCCAACTCAATCCATGTATAGGTTGTGGCAAACTTCACGCAACTGAAAAAATATGTTGAAATTAAATAATATTTTTTAATTAATACCGGGAACTAGTCGGCCTTCCTTCGCCCCCATACCGCCCTTGCCTTTGCGCGTTCTCTCTGTACGAAGCCTTAATTAAGCCTTTTGCAATTCATTCGCAGTTCCATGAAATTTACTGAAAATAGACACGGACTACGGTCCGTGTCTATTTCACATTATGCAACTTATGAAACACTACGGTGTTTCATAAGCTGCATAATGTGAATTTCCCTCGTAAAACCTTACCAAGTGGGTAGGTAAGTCCTCACGTAAAATCTATCGCTATCGCTATCTGGAAGACCGCCTCTGCACCTTTAATTTGTATTGCAGCTTTGTAACTTTAACGTTTGTGTACCTATCTCTCTAATTTACACAGTTGCCCTTTTCGGAACGGCTTGTGTATAAGCCGAGTGAGACCATGTTACAGCACATCTTTTACTTCTTGAACAAAAAGATAACTGATATAGGTTTGTGCTTTATACCCTAAAGCGATAGAAGTCTATTGACTCAATAAGACAGTTAACAGATGTAGAAACCGCACGTTTGGTCTATTTTAGTTACTTCCACAGTATTATGTCATATGGTATTTTACTATGGGGTCGGGCTGCTGACATTGAATCCATTTTTATTTTACAAAAGAGAGCTGTCAGAGCCATTTACAATCTACGTCGCCGCGAATCTCTTAGGGAACTATTTAAAAAGGTTAAGGACGCTATCACATTTTGAACTCGCTCAAGTTTAGGTATCTGAATCGCAACACAGCAACATTACGCGCACGCACACATTGAAACCATTGTTCGCACGATTTTTATACGTAACTTAACTAATCTTGGTACTTGAAGATATTTTTTTTTAATTTTGCTGGTATTTATTGAGTAAAGTTAGTTGTAAGTTCGCAATCGAATTTGGTAAGTGTTATTAGGACTTACTATCTGCGTGATAATCATGTTTTTAGTATTGTTGAAGTTCATCAGTCAATACGTTCATGACTAGGTACCCAAAAACGACCTTATCATTTTAGTATTACAAGGAACATCCACATTTATATCACAGTCTGCTGTTAGTTTGAAAAGATGTACCTAAGTACTTTTAAATATTATTTTTGATGTCAATTGTTGGAGTATTACATAATCAAATACTAGCCTGGGAGTTTATCGTAGTTTCGTTGTGATATTTAAAAATAATCATTCCCTTATGAAAACAGTAAGTATTTTATTTAAAAGTAAAAGTTTTAAAGGAAAATTTTATTTTATTCTTTTTAGCGCATTTAACTAAAAGCTTGTTTTTAAAAAAAGTTTTTACTTTTAATTTGTTTTTTACTTTTTAGTTATCGCTGGACAGGTTTTTTTGTGGAGTTTAACTCG
This sequence comes from Hydraecia micacea, assembly GCA_914767645.1. Taxonomy (NCBI): domain Eukaryota; kingdom Metazoa; phylum Arthropoda; class Insecta; order Lepidoptera; family Noctuidae; genus Hydraecia; species Hydraecia micacea. The sequence goes on from OU611774.1 coordinate 1,027,200, forward strand.
CATACGTATTCTGAGCAAGACCTTTCATTTGATACCCATGTTGTAGGAAAGCATAAAAAACTTAGTCCGCTATCTTTAGAAGTCCGCCATATTGCATTTAGAGTAACGTCACATTGTTTTTTGAGTTATTCTCAGCAAGCCCTTTCATTTGATACCCATATTATAGAAGTGCATTAAAAATAACTAGTCCGCAATTTTTGGTGTTCCGCCATATTGGATTTAGAATGCCGTCACTTTATTTTTCAAGTCATCCTCACCAAGTAATTTAATTTGATACCCATATTGTTGCAGTGCATTAAAAATAACTAGTCCACCATCTTTAGATGACCGCCATATTAGATTTATAGTGACGTCACTTTATTTTTCGAGTTATTCTCAGCAATCCCTTTCATTTGATACCCATATTGTAGGAGTGCATTAAAAATAACTAGTCCACCATCTTTAGAAGTCCGCCATATTGGATTTAGAGTGACGTCATTTTATTTTTCGAGTTATTCTCAGCAATCCCTTTCATTTGATATCCATATTGTAGGAGTGCCTTAAAAATAAGTAGTCCGCCATCTTGGGCGTTCCGCCATTTTGGATTTAGAATAACGTCACACAGCTAACCATGCATTGTCATCCAAACTAAACGTGCATACAAAATTTCAGCTCAATCGGTTGAAGATATCTGCTTCAAAATTTAATTGCAAGAGTCCACGCGAACAAACATAGTTACATACATACATACATACATTGCAAGTTAAATAAAAGCTTGTAAAAATTACAACTAAGTATTTTTTCTGAAACAAATACCAATAATCGTACTTAATTTTATTTCAGTCCGAAAAAGTATCAACTTCGTCCGACCTCAGTACACAACTCGGAACTCACTTTTTTACGTAATTATTTTTTGCGAGAAAGCGACACAGACGTGCTTCCACGAGCGCCTCTGAGCGCGGAATGACGAACCGCAAGTGTCCGCGGGTAGAAAATGTATGGAAAAATTTGAGAGCGTTTCTTATTTGTCTCATAAATGAAAAAGTTATTTATTTATCTACAAAATATTTAGCTTGTCGTATAGAGGACTATATAAGCAACAATATCTTCTTATTTTTAAGTAAAAATATGCAGTGGATTTAGCTATATAGGTCCTTATTCAAACCCCTTTTTATTAATTTTTTTGCGATTACTGTGATGGTAAAAACGTATTTATGTGAAAATTTTGTATGGGGCTATTTAATTGTTATGAAGCCATTCTGGAGATGAATATATTATCTTTAATTTGAAACCAAGATATCCTTGCAGTTGCGACTCCAAGTTCATTAAAATGGTACCTGAAAAGCACTGTTATTCGTGGAAAAATGTGATAGCGTCCTTAATATCATGACGGTACCTTGCCAATTTTATTCATTTATGAAAATATTATGTACGTTAGAAAAAATCAACATCTTTTTAATAAAATAAGTAATAGACATAATTTTAATAATAGAAATAAAGATAAATTAGATCAACCTTTTTTCAGATTATCTAAAGTACAGACATCTTTTATGGGGTACTGTGTTAAATGCTACAACAAAATACCTTGTGACATATTGCAATTAAATTAAAGAAAATTTAAAACTCATTAAAAGTACACTTCGTAAACAAGGATAAGTATTATAAATTAGAAGTTTACATCCAAGATAAGAATGCTTGGAAACATGCTGGTCCTGCTCCATAGGATAATCTAGAGTCTAGACAAAATCAAACTGGTCGCTAATTTAATATATATATTTTTTTATGACATTAGTTTTACTTTTTGTGGCTACAGTAACTCACACACTTGTTAAAATTATATAAAAATAATCTACTTTAAAAATAGTTCGCCGGGTTAAAGGCAAAACCAATTATTTAGTCCAAAAAAGTCAATATAAAATTTTCCGTAAGCGCATTTGGAAAGTTTGCTATTAAATTTAAGTCCTTAGTAATAAAATTATGTCAGTTGCAAATATAAGAGCGTGTTCTATAATTATCTAAGTTTCAAACAGTTACATACTAAACCCAAAAATTAACTTCATTTGTACGAAAAAAAATTAATATAAATTATAACCCCCCCTTTTAGTTGGTTTTGCCTTTATAGTACAAATACAAGCATATCTGGAAAAGTAATTGTCCTGTTTGTAACAGACTTCGCAATTACGTGAGTTAAAGTATTGTTTTGATAATTTGCTTGTAAGGCTGATTGCCGAAACATTCGTTTTGAAACAATTTAAAAAAATACGAAAAAATAGTTGGTTTTGCCTTTCTACTTCTTAATAGATGTCTTCGAATCTAGAATGCAAAATTGTACTAACATTACAAGTTGCTGATTTGCATTGCTTAAATCATTCAAATTGTGTATCTGCTATCAGGACCTGTTTCACCACCTACGATTAAGTTACTATTAACTTGCTTGGCAGATAATTTCATACAAATTCCATAAAAAAATCAATTCAGTTCCATTTTTGAATTTATTCGGTATGTAGGCCCTTACTATAGCATCTCAGCCAGTACAAGAAAACACTCCGAAAATAAAACTGACAGGTAACAAGAAGAAGCATTTATTTTAACTTTTATGTTCATACAAAGGTATGAACATAAAAGTTTCATAATCTAAACAAACAATAATTGGTCTTTAAAAATTAATTCTAAAAAATTAACCACTCAGAGTCATCTGGGTTCTCAGAGTCCTCCGATTCTCCAGGAACCGTAACATCAGGTATACAGTCCACATTTTGGCCATCAGCTCTCAAGCTTTGGAACCATTCATGATATTCGTCAGGTTTGTCGGGAATGATTCATTATTCACAAAGTTTCAATAGTTCGGCTTTTTTGGTTTTTGAAATGCATAATGGTTCTTTATATACACGTACAGTATCTGTGGCAAACATCGGTCATTTGTGGCTTGTGGTGGTAGTTCAGTGACAACTTTTTGGACTGGCTCGACGTGCTTAGATTTCATGGACAGCCCAAAACAAAACTGCGGCCACATATTAGTTCCTGTTTTGTCCACCACATGTGTCTGAAAATAACGAAACCTTGTCGATATGATCGAGGATTTCGCTTAAGTAAAGTAAAATTATCGATCTAATCTCAGAGCTTCCTTTCTTGCCATTAATTTCCATCCACGCATAACAAAATGCTTGTATAGTGTAGGGCACGCCACGTTAGTGGCGATAAGACCCCTCTTTGAGGAGTGGCTAGAGAGGCGTCACGGCTTTCTCACCTACCGCCTGACGCAGGTCCTCACCGGACATCGATTTTTCGGAAGGTTTCTGCACATCATCAGGCGGGAGGAGACGCCCGGGTGTCACCATTTCGAGGATCGCCCAGAAGACAGGGTGGAGCATACGGTGGAGGTCTGCCCTGCTTGGGCGGAAAACCGCCGTGTCCTCGTAGAGGCGATCGGCAGCGGCGGCGACCTCTCGTGTCCGGCCCTGGTTCAAGCCATGGTCCGGAGTGAGAGGGAGTGGGAAGCAGTCACCTCCTTCTGCGAAACAGTCATGCTAGCGAAGGAGGTGGCGGGATGGCTGAGGGAGAGAGCATCAAGTCCCAGCCTCCGCGGGAGACGCTCCGGGCGTCGCGTCGGGAGCCGCGTGACGATTCCCGGCCACCGTAGACGCGGGCGGACGGAGAGTAATGGGTAGCTCACCGTCCGATCAGGACCGGGCTCGTGCCGGACGGCGCGTATGTGTTCCACGCGCGCCTCAAACAGATGTCAGCAACTCAGCATAAAGGAAGGGGCCCGTTAGGGCCCAAACCTGCCGGGGTAGCGGGATTGTCCGAAAGGGTTACCGTGGCCCCGGAATATAAAGGGCTAAGGAAGGAACACGGGTGGGTTTTAGTCAGTAAGAGTCTGACACTCCCTTCCGCTCCACCTAGAGCGGGAGGGGTCATTTGATGATTTCCCATCCACAAAAAAAAAAGATTGTATAGTGTAAGTTTCCTGCAACAATACAAAAAACCTACATCTCCACTAGGGATTTGTAAAATTGCCTGCAAATGAAAGGATGCCGAAGTGAAGTACGTTTATTTTTCTGCTCCCTTTGTTCTCGCTATTTTATGAATCTTTTCTTTGAATGTACTGTTTATACTCTTCTTCAATTTTAGTTTTCTCTATAGTAAAAACTTACACTATACAACCTTTTTTTTTTTTTGTGGATGGGAAATCATCAATGACCCCTCCCGCTCTAGGTGGAGCGGAAGGGAGTGTCAGACTCTTACTGACTAAAACCCACGATACAAACGACGATACTTGGTGCAAAAAAGAAACTGGTCTTTTTTAGGAACAAAAAACCCCAAGTTGAATTCGGTGCAAAATACATTTCTATAGTTGCCTCCGAAACGGGTGTAACGCTCTCCTTCTCATACTCCTCCACATACAATGCATACATTTTTGTCATTGACAGACTACAGTATAGATATTGGCGTTTAATATCTTTGCGCACTTTAATGGCTTCCCATCGTAGGGAAAGATTTGATATGACGCCGGATTTCTTCAGCTTTTTCTGGCGGCGTTTTGTTTTTGGGCTCATGTCGTCCTCGCGGATCACAATCTCGAGAATAAAGCCCCATTGTGTATCGACTTTCTATTGATTCTATAATAACTGAAGCAGAAATGCACAGAGTTATGCAGAAGAAGTTTTGGCATATCTGAGATTAAATTGTGTTGCTTTTTTTCTATAAAAAATTCAAAACTATTTTAACACTGTAAAAGTACTTGTCTGGAGATGCAGCTGTTGTCGGTTCTGATTCTTCAACAATAATTTTCCTCAGCAACCACACACAGTAAAAATACACATAAATCGAAAAATGCACTTCATAGAAGATTCGACTAAATCCCCGAAAAACCGCGTGGGGGACAGCGACAGCGCGGGGAAGTACCGACTATAATAATTTAATCTGGTTTTTTTCTAGGCAATTCGCTAAAAAGAAATCGAAAGATCGAATGCCAAAATCGACTATATTTATATAATGTTTATTTAGTTTGAATGTTCAAGAACAAAAAGGTGCTAATCAAAAATATTATTTTTTACCATTAGTGATTAAGACCTTCCTTTGACATTATTGTAGGACTAAAACCCACTAAAAAGTTTTGTATTTTTTGCATCTATATTTTGAAATATTGCGGACAAATTATTACGAATTATTTGGTTTTTATTTCTCTAAAGATACACTTTCTCGATTATAATCGATTTTTACATTCGGTATCTCGGGAACGGTAAGTCCTGCGGTTTAGTTGGTTTTACCATTAGATAAAGAATCAAATGACGATTCGAATGGTATATTAAAGTGAAAAACTGCAAAAAATAGCAGATAGTCGGTTTTGCCTTTAACCCGGCGAGTTGTAAATATGTGAGCACCATGTATCTATCACATAATTGATTTACCTGTCATTGCTTTATTTTTAATTCTTTTTACCTTTTGTTGGCAGCCTAATTTTTATTCTAGATGCATCGTCTTCACATATAATTATATAATTAATGTATACAAAACTTGTAAAACATTTTAAAAGAGTAACGGTGGAGTTTCTTTCCCATTCTTCTCCATACGAAAACTACCTTTTGGAATGGGCGACTAGAATCAATTCGTTTTACTATATTTTTTGACGTTCAAAAGTGCCTTTAGTGTGCCTAATTGAAATAAATGATTTGACTTGCATTTGACTTTGATGAACATTTATTCAACAAACAAACGAATTTACTTTAATTACATTTCTTCCCTAGTGCGTCATCCACAGAACAGTTAATAGAGCTTAGAAAGGCCTTGTGGGCGGGGCAGGCGCGCCTCACTTATGAGCAGACGCTCAAATGTCAACCGAAATTTGATTCACCGGTCAACAATCGCGCTCTTGTTGTGACAACGTTCGAAGGTCCGCGGAAAAAAAAATTATGCCGCCTTGCGCTATTATAACGTATCGGAAAAAAAGCCAGGAGTGTAGTTAAGCCCGAGGAGGGATTTCTTTTCACTGGTAAGTCCAAAAACCTTAAAATACAAGTGTGTATAAGTGATATTTGTAATTATTACAAAAGTATTATGTCATTTGTAGACAAAAATGATAAAATCGCATACAGATGCAAAATTATACATTGCTTGCAATACATAGGTACGATCTTGTACGACGTGAGCAATCGCGCAATGTATTGCGTTCACTGCGAACTTCGCGTGTGCCGAGCCAAAGCTTGAATTCAGCTAAATCTATGCGTATCGATAGTGTTGTACCAAATTGTAAACAATGTCGATATTAAGTATATCAGTACGAATGATTATTTTCAGTAATATTATAATTAAAATAATTTTGTTTATTAACACCAATTATTGTTTATTGTGGTTTATTAATTTAGTTTCTGAATGGGCTTTTCGTCTAATGTTTGATTTGAGGTTAGCAATTTATGATGCAAACATGAATATAATTACTTTTTTTAGGTTTCCTTCAGATCCAGCTATAAGAAAAATTTGGATTGAGGCAAATGATAGAATTGAATGAAATAAAATTATTGTTCAATATTAAAATATTTTTGTATTTTTTACTTGTGGAATTTATTTACTTACTAACTTTAGCCCAAATTATTGTTCAATATTAAAAAAAATGAATTTTTACTTGTGTCATTTATTTCCTTACTTATTAACTTTAAGCCCATGTCTTTGTACGCATGAATGTCGTTAATCGCGGACAAAGATAACCCAGAAGGTTCCAATTCTCGTAATTTAAAACGTTCAAAGTCTAGCCGCAGTCTCATCTCGGTGACAAACAAATGTCAAAAACTTGTCAAAATGTAGGGAATCAGACTTTGAACGTTCATAAAATAACGAGAATTGCCCTCTTCATGGGCGATTGTTTTTTCGCGCACTATATTTTCAACTCTTAGTATCGAGCCGAGCATTGAGAATCTTTATTCGTAAAATAACATGATACAGTAGAGTCAATAAATATTAAATACATATTTCACGGAGTATTTCACAATATTATGTAAATACGACAAAGGGAAAACATTCGATATGGCCGTCAAATTAAAAATTTATTTTTCGTTTGTAGCTTTATTTTACGTTTTATGTTATTCAAAATGCCATTTTCCCCCGTAACGGTTACTCAATAATAATTATATTCAACTAGCTTCTGCCCGCGGCTTCGCCCGCGTGGATGTCGGAAATTATCCCACGGAGCAGTACCGGTGCAGTATAGTCCATGTCCTTCCCTAGGATACTATGTATCTCCTTGCCAAATTTTATCGAAATCCGTTCTGTGGTTTTGGTGTGAAAAGGTAACATACAGAAAAAGGTACTTTTGATATGGCTCACTATTTTGGGCTGCCACATAAAAGGTTAGATATCTGCTCGGGGCATTTATTTAGAACTGTTTAAGACAAACAGTCCCACGATACATTATATTCGTTTAACAACAGCGCGTCTGCGAGATTCAGCCGTTGTAAAGGTTTATGTGGCTCTTTGGGACGCCATGTAAGTCGCCTGCTGCTGACGCCGATCTTGGGACTGTACTGGTGTTTCAGCAGCCCGTTGAGACACCAGATACTCAGCATCCTGCTGACGCCGATCTTGGGACTGTGCTGGTGTTTCAGCAGCCCGTTGAGACACCAGATACTCAGCATCCTGCTGACGCCGAACTTGGGTCTGTGCTGGTGTTTCAGCAGCCCGTTGAGACACCAGATACTCAGCATGCTGTTGATGCCGATCTTGGGACTGTGCTGGTGTTTCAGCAGCCCGTTGAGACACCAGATACTCAGCATGCTGTTGATGCCGATCTTGGAACTGTGCTGGTGTTTCAGCAGCCCGTTGAGACACCAGTTACTTAGCATGCTGTTGATGCCGATCTTGGGACTGTGCTGGTATTTCAGCAGCCCATTGAGACACCAGATACTCAGCATGCTCTTGATGCCGATCTTGGGACTGTGTTGGTGTTTCAGCAGCCCGTTGAGACACCAGATACTCAGCATGCTGTTGATGCCGATCTTGGGACTGTGCTGGTGTTTCAGCAGCCCGTTGAGACACCAGATACTCAGCATCCTGCTGACGCCGAACTTGGGACTGTGTTGGTGTTTCAGCAGCCCGTTGAGACACCAGATACTCAGCATGCTGTTGACGCCGAACTTGGGACTGTGCTGGTGTTTCAGCAGCCCGTTAAGACACCAGATACTCAGCATGCTGTTGATGCCGATCTTGGGACTGTGCTGGTGTTTCAGCAGCCCGTTGAGATGCCAGATACTCAGCGTGTTGTTGACGCGGATCTTGGGACTGTTCTGGTGTCTCAGTAGCTCTGTGTGCCGCCTCATGCACCGCCTGCTCAAACCTTGGCAGCTCAGTTTGTTGAGACGTCTCGTTAAGTCTAGCTATTTTTATAGCTCGAGCTTTATTAGAACTTTGTGAAATATTAGACTTACGCTTTCGAGTCATTACTGTAAGTACTATTTTTAAAAAATCACCAAATCGGTAGTCATTTTCAAACTAACTAAAACAATTCCAATAGCTAAATAAGAGGAAAACGAATCTATCTTCTTACTACTTACAATACAACCTAAACCTAAAACTATACGCTAACCTTAAACTAACAAAAAAAAACATTTGTAATAATCTAAGTAATGAAAACAATAACGAATCTATTTAGGTAAGTACTTAATACTTACATTTATACAACCTATACCTAACCCGTGACCTAACTAAAATACAATCCTATATTAAACAAAGAAAACAATTCTAATATGACTGTAATAATTAGGTAAATTAAAAACGAATTTATATTTCTACTTAAAATACACTACCTAAAAATTATTCGCTTCGAATCGAATTTAAAGCTGTAAAAAAAACGTAAAATGAACACAACCGTCAACGACGTCTTCCGGACTGCCCTCACGCCCAGTACCTATTATAAAGTGCTCTGTCACAAAATACAGAGAGTAGAGTGGCTCTGTGCCTCACGCCTCTGCCTACCCGCGTTCTTAACTTCTTTTATCTGTTCTGTGGTGTCATCGCAAATAAGTGTTTGTTAAAACTGCACATCGTGAAACCCACGCTTTGACGTACTTCGGTACTACATCGACGAGCTTTGCCCGCGACTAACAGCACTCATCATCATTCTTCACTGTTACCCTTAACATTTTGGCTAGACTTAGCGTTTCTGTTTTTTGTGCCTAACAGTCCCACAGGGACTAAGAGAAATCGCTGGAGCAATAGTTTAATGAAAGAGATGCTACAACCAAAGGTTTCCAAAAAAACTGAGGCCGAACATTGTAGTGATGAAACCCTGAAACTGGAGAGGAATAAAAGATAAAGATGTTCATTATGTCCGCCTAACAAGAAAAGAGCAAATACTCACTGATGCGCTAAGTGCTAGCTACCTAAATGCATGGGTGTAGAGCAACACCTGTGCGTAATTCGTGCAAGTGACTTGCCTCATTTTGAACATGCCTTTCACATCATGACTTTCCACGGCTTATGAATATTTGATTACAAAAATTAATACAAAAAAAATATTATGTAATTCTTTTATTTTTATCATCAGTTTAATATAGGTCCACCAGACCGGGGCTATAGAAGCAGTACTATTTTTCACAACGAAACTATGGTTTACATGAATTTAATGAACTTGAACAAATTAGTATCAATTCAGTGCATCCGTCGAATAACCTCGTTGCACTCCTCGTATAATATAAGTACTCACAAGTTATAAGTGCCGGCAAATAAACGCGCCCTTGTGAACTCACTCAGCCGACATGTTGTTATATGTATCAATTTTGTGAATCGAATTGAATTGTTTTGTTCGCGGAAAAATATTATTTCGGTTAATATGTTGGAATAACTGTTATGTTATGGGTAGCTAAAGCTGAGGCGTCGGTTCATTTACCAACTATAATAGTATCTAGGTATTCACGAGAATTACGTGACAGCTGAGAAAGGTCAAATAAAAATATTGACTTAGCACACACACGACGTTGTCGACATGTGGGACGTGGAGTCTGCAATCATTTTACCGATAAATAATCGTTACAGTAATTGGCACTGGATAAGATAGATAATTTTTATTTGCCAAAAGAAAACAGTGCTTTACTTTTATTTAAATTCTACATTAATAGCTAGTTTTACATACAAAATGTAAATAAGAAAATAAGACTCAAACTCAAAGCCTCAAAGGAAACACTTTGTGTTGTGATTTTTCTTTTCATTCATTTTTCATTCAGCTTCGTTGTGCACCGATCCCCAAGAAATAAATCCTGACATCCTCCCATTCAATACTGTCATTCTCTTTCATAACAAATGCAATGAAAGAGAATGACCGTATCGTCAGAATGAAATATATTTATTGTTTAACATAACTGACGAAACACATAATCTATGTTTGTTATTAACACTGTGAAAAAAAAATGAAATCAAAACCATTGAAAATAAGTTGAATATAATTTATATGTACATTCAAAAAGTAAATGAATCTAATAAATCAAATCAAATCATTTATTTCTTTGCAAACATGGGTATAGTACATATTCGGTGTTTTTTTATAATAAAGTTCTCCATATTTTACCGTGACATGGGCATGCAAAGGTTTACAATTCCAAATCAAAAAATAAGTAGCAGCTCATTGGAATTACATATATATAATTGTGTATTAAAAAAAATGTCAGCGTGGTTAAAAAATTTGAATAAAATAAAAATAAGACAATGAGAGGATCACAATAATTATTTCAATCAGAGTAACAATACTAGTATGTCAATCAGTTAAGTAGTGAATCATCGTTAAGAAAATCGTCAATCGTGTAATAAGTTTTCATAATTAATAAATCATGTATCGCCCATTTAAAATTTAATGTAGTCATATTTTTTATAATATTAGGTACCGTACTCTATTATATATGTGTGGGGCAATCCCAAAAAAACTTGTATTTCATTAGTGCGTTTTTACATTTTGCTTGACATAATTAATTAATGTATTGAGTCCGTATTGGATTTTTCCTGACCTCTGATAGTTTTTTAAACAGATGTGAGTTACATTTCACAAACAAAGCCGTTTCCATCATATATAAACAAGGCATAGTTAATATTTTTAATGATTTAAAATAGGGAACACAGGTATCAGTTGTCTTAAGACCGCACATTGACCTGATGCATCGCTTCTGCAATCTAAATACCAGCTCACTATCAGTGGACTGCCCCCAGAAAATAATGCCATACCGCAAAACAGAGGCAACCAGTCCATGGTACGCTGTTAAGAGAGCCTGGCTAATAATATGTTATGTAATAAATAACATGCTAATTTTCCTCGATCATAATATTTATAGTTGTGCGCCTAATCATAATTATAGCAATGGCTACACAAAATAACCAGGCGCTTTCTATGAACATTTTAGTAAAGTTAAAACAAATAAAACCACTCTCTAATAATGATATTTTTCAACACGTACGCAATAAACACTATGCGAATTGTTTTCATCAAAAAACAGTAGCGTTTATCTTTCCTGAGTACATGTTCTTTGTGGCTCTGCTAAAGAGTATGCTCTGCAGCAGAGCCACAATCAATGTCTATTTTATCATTACCTAATGCATGTACCGCGATAACGGTATACGTACTATAGTGAGAGAAAATGAAACAGATACTCTTCACCGCTAAAAACGTATAAGTAATTTTCTTTTTAAAATAAGTCCGAATATAAAAAATAACAAAAACATATTAAAAAAAATTTAGAACTCGTAAAGAAACTTGTGACGATACACTGACGGGTTGGTAGCGAATTAAAAAAATAGGAATTAATACTTGAGGTTTTTTGTACTATAAATTATGTTTTAAAATTAGATAGTTACGTGTAGAGTTCAAATTGCAGCTGCAACCGTAATCCCTGTGATCGTGTAACTCAATTAGGCAAACGAAACCACGAACGTTCGATTTAAAACCAGTCGTATTCTGTTTTATACAATTAGTTCGTAGATAAAAATATAGATCGTTAATAATGTATTAAACCGAAGTAATATTCTTTGGGTCAAACTATACTCCATTTACTATAGCATTAGACAGAAGTTAAAAAAGGCTCTTTTAGGGGCACACTTTGTAATAAAAGTACAACAAACATTATTACAGTCAAGATTGATGTGGAGTTTAATATAATCAATTTAAATAACAGCAGTCACACTCAATTGTACTTATTTAACCTATCTACCTTCTGAAATTACAAGGCTTTCATTTAATATTATTTAGTTTTTACATAACATATTTTCGTGTCAATGTTTAAAATCTAAAAGAAGCAGGGGCGGAAAGTACCGGGAAAGTTTTTCATGTCACTATAACTCTACCAAATCTAAAATGTTATCTATTCCCTTTATAAGGTGTGGCAGCACGTGTTTTTTTATTTTGTCGGTTTATGTGGATACTTATTAATGCTATACATTTTCTTGTTGTTATTGCTGAATTTTCGTGGTTTAGTTGTTATTTGTATCATTTCATCCAAGCATCGTGACGAGTAGATAAATAGAATAGGCTTTATTGTATGCCATACATCGTTACTTACAAAAAAAGCACATACATTATTTATTAAAATTGTTTGAAGTTTAACTTGAAAATAAAAGGTTTCGTAATCCTGCTTCTGCGAGCTTCTTTTTTCTAATGTTATAATAAATGGAGTATAGATTAGACTACTAGGTGAAAAGAGGAAGAAAAAATAAAATAAGTAGGTAGGTACCTATCTGGCAAAAGACAATGACCAAATCACTATGGGAAGTGGTGCATTTTTTTTTTACCGCGGCCAGCGTTGTAATATTTGTCGGTATATGATAAGCCTATCACAAAAATGAATTGATAAAAGATTTTTCGACAAATGCAGTCCGAGATGATATATTTGAACATGAATTTTTATGTAAGAAATAAAGAAGTCATCTAGATAAAAAGATGAAAGAGATAAGTCACCATCTATGTTATTGTGTGTTATTCCTCTCCATCCAAGGTTATCAGGAAGAGATCGCTTCACTTATTTTTTTATTTATCAAAACAGTTTACAAATATTTGTGAACAATTCCACATATCACACAAACCATCGCGGGTTTAACGGCGGTATGGCTTGTAATTAAGTTTGTTTGTACTTCTTACTTTTTTATGTATTATGTTGTGGCGTTTCAATAAATTGTTAATTCATTTGTGAAATAGAGCAATTAAAACAATGTCTTACTATTTTCGAAGGTGTAAAAAAGAAAAGGCCGTTTTAAATCTTTTTAACCGACTTCAAAAAGGAGGTTCTGTATTCGACCCGTATGTATGTATGTATGTTTGTATAAATATGCATGTGTTTGCATAAATTCTTCATTTAGTGTAGTAGATCTTCTCTGGCGATTGTTACTGCGATTTATAGTGTATTGACAAGAGACACATCCCAAGTTTTCCATGTTTGGAATCCTTTCAACTCAGTCCAAAACACAAAGCACAGGTCAGACAATAAGATATTCACAAAACGCGACGCGCAACGGTCGGCTCAGGCTCAGGCATAGATAAAAAATCCTAGTTTGAGACATAAACTCTATTGCTGTAGGTACAAACCTGCTTTTAGATGATCATCATCATTTGCCTAGCCTTTTCCCAACTATGTTGGGGTCGGCTTCCAGTCTAAGCAGTCTATGCAGCTGAACACCATTATTTTACATGGAGCGACTGCCTATCTGACCTCCACAAATCCACAACCCAGTTACTGGGTAATACGATACCTGCTTTTAGATGATAAATAAGTAAAAACATATATATTTTTAATTTATTTATTTTCTATATAACTCGGTTCAGACTGATGTTAGGTTGTGTCACCCCATATTAACTTTTGTTCTTCATATAATTCTCCATCTAATTAATAACGTTTGATCGATGGCCGCGACAAAAAAAACTGCACCATTTTTGGATATATTTTTATTTATTTTCTATATAACTCGGTTCAGACTGATGTTAGGTTATGTTACCCCATATTAACTTTTGTTCTTCATATAATTCTCCATCTAATTAATAACGTTTGATCGATGGCCGCGACAAAAAAAAACTGCACCATTTTTGGTCATTGGCTTTTATTCCTGGACGTTTCGTCGCTTCGGCGAGTCTCTCAGTATGCGTTTATATCTTGCTCGAATATTCTTAGAAACTTAAGTAGTTGTATGCAGAAAGCTACTGGCTCGTATCAGTCGGCTTCCTATCAAAATTCAGTCAGGAACAGAATTGTAGTAGGGTAGGGTAGGGCCGAAAACTCGGCTTCCTTAAATCTTCAGGCATATCCTGGCAACAAAGAGAAGAAAAATCACGGCTTCTTTAAAGAGAGCAGCGACCCGCCTGTTTTGTAGTAGACTACCCCAATATAGATGAGACGGTGAGATTAGTATAACATTATATTACCGATAATTTTATTGTAGAGATCAGAAAAATTCGTCACCCGTCAGCAGTGGTGGCTTTTTAACAAGTGTCACTAGCTTCAAAACGGACAAAATAACTTGTCAGAAACAGCTCATTATGCAATAGTTACTTTTTTTTTTTGTCAGGAAAAGTGACCAAAAAAAGGTTGCATTTCTTAAAGAAGGAAGAATGTCGAAAAAATTACATGCAGTATTTAATAATGCTGCAGTGCGTTTAACGTAGGTACATCATTTTAATATATAAGGTGTTAAAAAATTAACCTGACAAACTTTAAGAGATGCTTTATTTAGACCATAGAACTGAACAACTTTTACTATGGGACCAACTCTGAATTCACGAAAAAGAAATCAGCTGTTTAATACAAAAGTTCAATTACCTACTTGACCAAAATGTATGAAACAGCAGAATTTTTTTTTTCGTGATTTCAGAGTTGGTCGCATAGTGAAAGTTGTTCAGTTCGGTGGTCAAAGCACCTCTTAAAGTTTGTCGGGTTAATTTTTTTACACTTTGTATGATTGATCGGTTTGTAAAATGGTAGCTCTGCGGCAGAGCAGACACTCTTTTGTATGTGTGTTGTATTTGTATGATAATTGCCATTAGCTTGAAACAAATTTATGTTTCTGTGATCATCTATAAATCAATTATTATGCACACTGCTGTTATACGAGTATGCTACTGGATCATTTTATTTTTCATTATAGAAATTGGTTCCGATGTCGATTGAACTGCAATGTTCTCAACTCAAAAAAATACATATGTCAGGTTAACTAACCCGGTGTTATTTCTTTGTGGCGCAACGCGTTTCGTATGATGACTTAATTATGTATTATTACCGACGAAACGGCGTTAATATTTACCGCTAAAACCAGAAGCGAACAGTTCGAATTCGCTCAACTAGGTTTTAATACTGTGACTAATTGGCTTCAAAGCAATTAACTAACATTCATCATCAGCCTACAGCTGCAGTCCACTGCTGGACATAGGCCTCTCAAATTGCACGCCATTCAGCTCGATTTTGGGCAACTCTCCTCATCCAGCTACTACCAGCCACCCCGTGAAGATCGTCTTCCTACCTTACGTTTTCCGATTCGGGGTCTCCACTCAAGAACACGTCTACGCCAACGGCCATCGGTTCAACGGCTAATATGGCCGGCCCATAGCCACTTCAGCTTGCTTATTCTGTGAGCTATGTCGACGACAATTTACTAACATTAAATGCTGACAACACGAGATATATACACTTCTCCACGCGCAAGCCTCAACTTACATATATCATTTATGTATATTACTAACCCTCATCTATATGCCCATCAATGTGGAAACCGTATAATCAACATGTGTACATGTGCATATCCTTTTATCCTCAAAACGAACATAAAATACCTCGGGGTAATAATGGACGACACACTCTTTTAGAAAACATATTGAAAGCCTACGTAGTTAAAAGAGTGCGCAAATTCATATGTTTAAAAAACTTGCGAACATTAGCAGATTCAAAATGAATCACGTTTAACTAAAGTTTTTAATCAAAGTTTATTTAGCCCTGTGTCTATCTATAATTCAATAGTGTATTACTTCATGGGGTGGCGCACCAAAAACTAATTTACTTCCTCTTGAAAGAGCTCAGAGACCCGTGCTAAAGGTAGCAAACTTCCATCCCTTCTTCGGTCTGTGAGAAAGTAAGTATCTGTTATACTCTTCACAAAGAACACACCCTCCAAATTTCATGTCTCTAGGACCAGCGGTTCAGGCTGTGCGTTGATATATCAGTCAGTCAGGACTTCGAATTTTATATATTAATAGCACTTTGCCCGCGACTTCGTCCGCGTGTATTTCCTACTTTCCTCTAAAAATTTCGAAAATGTATGTTTATGAACTTTGTCATTTATTTAAATAAATAAGTATTCGGGCCAATTTTTAAGTTTATAGATCAAAGGAATCAGATTTTTCATATAAACTGTATTCCCGCTTTTCACCCCCACAGGCGTGGAATTTCGAAAAATCGTTTGGATATGTTCATTATTTGGCTCAAAGATTATTTATACCAATTTTTGAGTTAATCAAGCCATGAAGTAAAATCCTCCCCTGTACAATTAACTACCCCTTTTCGCCCCGTTAGGGGTACATTTTAGAAAAACCCTGATACACGTTATTTTTTATTTTTGGTCTTTACTGAGTTTCGGGTTAATCGGACCGAGCGTTAAAATTCTTCCATACAAATGTTGACACCCCCCAATACGGGGGAGTTTATAAAACCAAAAAATGCCAAACTTCATAATTTACTTAGATAAGTATACGTGCCGAGTTTCAAGTTTATTAACTCAAGGAATAACATTTTTCATATAAACTGTATTCCCGCTTTTCACCCCTTTAGGGGGTGAGTTTTGGAAAATCCTTTCTTATCGCACGCCTACATCATAATAGCTATATGTGTGCCAAATTTCAGCGCAATCCGTTCAGTGGTTTGAGATGTGCGTTGATAGATCAGTCAGTCAGTAACGGTTGCCTTTTTATTATACAGGATGAAATTTTAATCGTTGTTTTCCTCTTAAGGGGTCATTGTACTCATCATTATGAACAACTTTTACTATAGGACCAAACCTGAAATCGCGAAAAAAAAATCTGCTGTTCCCTACATTTTTACGAGTTATACGAACATAAATGTAGGAAACAGCTGATTTTTTTTCGCGTTTTCAGGTTTGGGCCCATAATAAAAGTTGTTCATAATGATGAGTACAATGACCCCTTAATAGGAAAACAATTATTAAAATTTCATCCTGTATATAGGTTCAAAAGTAGCTCTGTCTGTGTTTTACCTTCATGCCTAAACCACAAAAATAGAAATGGCCTCCTGGAAAGATACAGGCTACTTTTTGACTCAAAAATAATCCTAATGGGTGATATAGGAGAGGTAAGTTTGTATGTTAGGGATATGAGATACTGAAAGTCGCAGCAGTGCGGAAGAAGCGCGCTATCTAGCACTGTGGCTCCAGAACTGGAGAGACCGGCGAAATCGCAGAACATAATATATTCTGTTTTGGTTCTGCTGATTTTCAAGCCAACGTTCTTCAGCTTCCGTTGCTATTTCTTTAATTAGCTCTGGATCTCAGGTCCATATTCACCAACAAAAACAATGCCGTCGGCAAACGCCACGAATTAATGAAAAATTAATATAAAAACATCCGGAACAAAATTCCCTCCTTTTTAATTAAACTCTAATAAAGACTATGATTTCAATTAACTTGCAAAATCTAACTAACCCCTTTGTGTCCTGTCAATTGTTTACTTATTTTCTGCTACTTCTATTGCCACAAAAAAACAAAATTATTTGAAACTAGGGGGGGGGGCCACCAGCTTCGCACGTGTGGATTTTTTTTTTCGAATATCCGAAATTTTCTTTTGTACAAACCTTGTTCTGGCAATATCGAACACAACAAAAAATTATTATCCAATTTGGTGCAGTCGTTCGAAAGTTATGCGCGTACAGGCAGATTGGCAAATTTGTTTTATACTATGTAAGGATTAGACCAATGTTGATTTAATACCCTTTTGAGCTCTGGATGTCTACAACAAAACTTCGTATTTGTTACGGTAAGCATAATATAGCAGCAGCCCAAATGGACCATGTTAAAAAATACTCACCCTGTATTGTGGATGATCTCGCGGCCGATTAAATTAGGTACCTAAATAATAATTATTTCAATAATTGCACAATACCTTAAAGAGTGATCTTCCGGCCATGCTGATCCATCTGTATTGGCGCAGCAGGAATGCAAGAACAACTTCTGTCATCAACTGATCGGCCAGCCGCTGATCTTTCGCTCGAACCGTGGCATCGTGCCTTGTTGATGACCGAGATAACAACAACACGTATATATTGAGTTTTTTGTACACATTTAAAGAGTTTTTGAGCCAACGCGATAACTCTAAAAGTCTCAATGAACGAATCGTTGTTACGATTTTCGTACGAGAACAGTCCACCGATGCAATTTCCCGGCGCACGGTGCACGCACGCGGTGACGTCACGGCCCGACGGTTGCCCGGGAACTGAGGCTCGCCTTGCGCCTCCCGCGTTGAAGCTGATGTGTGCAACCCTTAATACGCACCTACACTACCAATAATAATGCCTGCATTTAGTCGGAAATGGATATTCGTAGTTTTAATTAAACTACGAATATTCGTTTCCAACGACTCATACAAAAGGGCGACACGGAGCGTAGAAAAAAAAGCGCTATTAGGTATGCTTGCAGTTTTCATCTAAAGCTCGATTTTTTAGTTATCACAAATTCCGCAATGTTTTTCACAGTTTTGACAAAAGTTTGAGCGAGTTTAATTTTAATTGCACCGTGTACAACTATTGCGCAGGTCTTTTTCACGCGAATACATGCTTAAGAGCCGTCAAATGTTATTGAATGGATCGTTAAAGTGAAGAGGCCGATGTAATCATATGAACGCCCCCAGAAACTTAATAAATACAATCAAAATACAAAAAAATATATAAATCTTTTATTGGCAGGTATCACAGGCCCATAGCGTGGTAGTATTACAAGTAATTTAAAGATCTGTGTTAGTAGTAGATAACAAATTAGGCACACAAATAGGTACAATACTTATTAAAACAGTTTAATAAAACATAATATAAAGCACCCAATCACAGGAAGGTTTATCAAGCCCCATGTCTGGCATGTAGCTTGATAAACCTATCCATTGTAGGCCGTTCTAACCTTTCTGAAAATACCTTCAGAATGCTATTGTCGCTTCCTCTCACTTTATTGACGCCACTTTTTTGCGCATGATCGCAAAATAATCGTCAGTTTGCGCTTGACGCACTACAGTAACAGCGGTTTCGCACTACATCCGATCCGAATCCGAATTAAAGATCCGACTTCAATCCGAATTGGAAATAATCTAAATTCGGCCGGATAGAGGTCGGATCTAGTGCGCAACCCCTCATACAAATGGGACTATGGTCACTTCGGACCGGCATTTCTCGGATTTGGATCGGACTTTGTGCGAAACCGCTCTAAGGAGGAAGCCTCAACAGCGCCCTGAAGGCATTGATTGCTGTATTGAATGCGCAGGGTGGTGTCTGTTTTTTATTTTACAGAACACAGTGTTGTGTTTGACAGAACGCCTGAAAAAGTGTTGTTTTAACCAGTACTGAACAACCAGCAAACCTGCAAGCTAACATGTTTCCCCGCACAGCCATCGCCCTTCGCTCCCTTTCCATATCTGAGTCATCTTTACGATGCTCCGTAACAGTGTTACCCTCTGCAAAAGGGAACCATTCAGTTCTACGGGAGGGACATTTGAGGACGCCGTCGAGTCGCAGTCGCCGTACCAGTGTGGCCCCTGCCTAACTGCGGCGTACGCGCTGCTGTTGAATGCTGGTGTACACTGAGATTTCGAATTGCGACGTTTCGTCCGATTTGTATAAAGACGTAATACGGCTTACTTTGTTATACAGTGACTTTGCTCACTTTTGCATAGCAGTGGTTGACTTATTTTAACTTTTTGTGTGTTTGTGTGATTTGCTAAATACAGAGCAAATCTGGTGCCATATTATAGTGGACACCACTGGCGAGAGTAGGGCGTAATTAGCAATTGCTACCATTTATATGGGCTCTGTGTAAGAATTTAAGCACTGGATGGATTTTGGTGTTACGGACGAAATATATATAGAAATAAACAAACAATGTACTTATATATAGGTAAACAACAAGTAATGTAATAAACCTACGTCATTTTTAAAATTTGTTGCTGTTACGTAATTCATTGTGTCATGTTTGTTTGTCAGCGGTGCCAAAGCGCCGGAGACGCCGAGTGCGCGCGCGCAAGACAAGCGCGCGTCGGCGCCGCCATGTTCCACACCACCAGCTGACGAGGAACCTCCTCCACCCTCAGACGGGGACGCTACACCGGTAACGTATTAAGAAAATTTTGTTTGTTGTTGGAAGTTTATCATAATATACTGTTTCTTGATCAAAATCTGTTTATGTACAGTTAGGGCAAAGTGTTTTTCCATTAAGAATTTCTCAGCGCAGAGTATGCAGGTTGGTGGTGTGATACCCCCGTGCGCACGTGGCGCTGTTGGTCCTGCGCCTGGTCCCTCCCCGGTCGTGACGGATGGCCGTCTCATCGGAGTGCATTTGTGCACTACAATATCTCCTGCGTAGCTGACTATTCTACATACTATAAATACGAGGCTCCAGACCTTAAAAAGATGCTCAAGAGCTTTTCTGTAGTGTGCGGTTTAGGGCCTATTTAACGTTAGTGCGATCATGAATGACGTGTCCCTTAGACCGGGCTGTGCCCCGAGCCAGGGTTGCTGCCGCTGGCGGGCAGCGCGCCGGCCACGCCGCAGGAGGCGCGCATGGACATGCCGCAGCCGCGCCCGCTGCCCATGCCTGAGTACGGCGGCTTCTTCGCTCTGCTCACCGAATACCTGCCAGACACCACCCAACCTATCTCCGGCTTCCATCGGTACGTATCACCTCGGAACAGTTTCCTACACATACATAAACTCACATCTTCTTCCCGTGGTGGTAGGCAAAAACTACAGAACCACACCTGCTACGATCCTTACATATTCCTTATGCTTTTTTTACTACTCACCTGACCTTTTTGAAGGACATCACCAATAAGGACTATAATGTCCCTCTCGGCGTTTCCACAGTTGCTTCCCCTTTACTTATTAATAGGGAAGTTCAATACTAAAAGTGAACAAAACCTTATTATAATGCCGGACGTAGAATGTCAAATTATGTGGTAAGCACATTTTCGAGAAAGCTTGCAACAGGTTATATAATCTTAGTAACTTATGGAATTCAGTGATATTAGCTTTTAAAGCACTCATTACTTTCATTGCTCTGTTTAAAACAATAAAGTTAGACGTAGCAAAATACTTGAGCAATTATCTTGTTAATTAATTTGAATAGTTATCAAACTGAAAATATTTGATTTGATATAATATAGGTATGTTGTGATGCCCCGTCTGTAGTAACACTAACCCGCCCAATGAAGGCGCTGTCCAAATGTAATAACGTGAGACGTCCGGGAGTTGGGTGACAGTAGAGATAGTTCCAATGCGTGTCATGTGCAGATGTAACGTGGCGGTGATGCTGCTGTGTGACGTGGTGCTGGACGGCGTGGAGCTGGACTGGTCCATCCACGTGCCGCTCATGCTGCATATCGTCTTCTTGGGAATGGACCACACCAGGTAACGTACCACTAATTGAATTAGAGTAGGTATGTAGTTGAGTATAAATAAATCGCGGGTTTTATTGTGACATGGGTTGTAAAACAGCGCTGATCAGTGTTGTGGCTATGTTGCACACTGGTGACAGTGATCCGGAGCACACGACGGAGTTCGTCACTAATATTATCGTTGATGCACTTTGTTATGTTAATGATCACACTTTGCAATTCTAAATAAAGTCTCTTAATGTTTGATAAGAGTTGGTGATATTTTTTGTTTTTCGTTAAAGTTGTAATTTACAGTTTTAATACTTTAGATTTATACATGTCAGTTCACGAGCGACTTTGTCACAGGATGTCACACCTTGTTAACTAGCCCCTTGACGTGTGACATAATTCATGGATGGCCTCTAATGAGCCAGATCGTGCTCGTGTGCAGGTGGATTGTGCACCAGCACTGCCGGCAGCTGCTACTGAACCTGCTGGTGGCGGTGGCGGCGCACCATGACCACCTGACGGTGGCGCGCGTGCTGCTGGCCAGCCGCAGCCAGCAGCTGGGCCTGGGCGTGCCGCAGCCCACGCTGCCGCTCGTGCCACACAACTTTACTGGTAAACCTCTTCTTTAATTGTTTAGGGCAGTAGCGCAAGGGTAGCCCGAAATTCAAATTTTCTTACATTTATTTTTGCATTTTGTAGGTCGGTAGTAGGTATCGTATCAAAGTATTCAGAAGTATAATAATCATTTGAATGGCTTACAATTTTATGATTTCCGAAAATATTTATTCAATAGTACAATTTGAACTTAGAATGTAATTGTATTGATGATTTTAATAATTATAATTATGTAAATACAGTCATACATATTTGTTAACTGCTACTTTACAATATGTCTTGAATAATTTATATGCAACAGTCCAGTTAGAAATGAATTATTCAATATCATTCCTCCACAGAGCCCGATGCAGCTTTTGACAAATACCCGCAATGTGGGCACTCCCCGCGATCTCACGCACGCTCCCTGAGCTCAGACCCGCAAGTAACGCCTGAGGGTAAGTCTATACTTTATTAATAACAAGACTGTTTAGTACCCCAAAGTCGTAAAAGTCGGAAAGTCAAAACCTGATTAACTTGTACCGGGAACATCTGCTGTTTACAGCCCGGTCGTAAAAGTCTTGGAAGTCACAAAAGTCGGAAAAGTAAAAATTTGCTTGATTAACCGGGATCATCTGCTATTATCACTTAAACTCGGAAATGGAATTCGAGATTTAAAATGTAAACAAAGGTGTTGCCAATTTAAAATAATAACCTCCATTGTGTAGTTTGTAAAAAATTACTATAATATAGTGCTAAAATTGAAGCATTTCCTAAACAGGTAAAATATAATATTGCACACAGTTTTTAGCGTTAAAGTGACGTAAACTACTATCCAATAAAAAATATGACTGTTAGAAATAAAATCGTGCAAATTATTTTTATGATACTGGCAATAAGGCAGAAGCTCTACACATTTATTATTTTCTGTTTATAAATCCCTACTGGTCGCCATTTTGATTTGGTCATTCGCAGTCATTCGGTTTTTTAATTTAAGTTTGTCGTGATTGAATGTGTCCCTCGTGAGTTTTTCTTTGTTGTTAAGTTTTTCTTTGTTGTATTTTATGTTTTTGTTTTATTTTGTTGTCGCGTAAAATCGTGTTTACGCGTAATAAAATAAACGTACTTACTATGGATGCTTGGCTAGGGCCGTTGGCCAAAAAGGATATTATATCAAATAAATATACACGAGCAACTTGTTTATAAGAATAGAAATCTTTTATTTTCATTAGTTAATGGCGAGAAATGGTATGTTTAATTTTGACGCACCGCTTCAGCGTGCTTTCAAAAGCACGAAATTGAATAAAATCAAATAAGTTTAATGGCTAGGGAAATGTTGGCTACCCCTGAAACGTCACTTTGACAATGACGTTTCTTTTTTTACATTTTTGATCTCGAATTCTATTTCCGAGATTAGTCGTAAAACTCATGACAGTCAGGAAAGTCGGAAAAAGTTGGCAAAATTAAAATCTGGTTAAATGGTACCGGGATCATCTGTTATCACTTTTGAATGACTGTTTGTAGGTGAATGTGACAACTATCCGTCGCTGCCGGTGATAGTAACAGGCGAGGTAGAGAGCGAAACGCCGGCGCCAGAGTCCGTCCCTGCCGAGCTCGAGGCGGCCGAGCTCCCGGTTGCCGACGTCATCAAGTCGCTCGTGCACTTCCTCGCCAACCGACCCATGCTCATGCCGCTGTGGCAGTACGAGGACATCACTGCTAAAGGTATCTTGTCACCGATGCGACACATTCAAACTATTAAGGGATGTGTAAAAGCAGCTTTTATCGCGAGTCATTGCTGCAAAATACTCAACAGCCATCCAACCTTATTCTAGGTAAAAACGTTCAGAAGAACATTCAGAAGCGAATTGGCACGCTTGCTTTTAGGCAAAATTCGATGACACTTGGGATATAAGATTCTTACCGTTACCAAAAACAATGTATTTCTAGCAAATAAACGTTTGATTTGATAATAAGTAATTCATCACTATTCACACAATTTTCTATAATAATACTAAACCTTCGCTACAATACTCCACAAAATTTCTGTTTATCTTGCCCAGTATGGACCCTGCGCAGCTGCCAGCAAATGGCGACGCTGCTGCGGCACGTGCTACGCGTGTTCCGCGAGTCTCTGCCGCACGCGCTCATCTCGGAGCGGTGGGCACAGACCGCGCTGCAGCTGGGTTTGTCCTGTCCTTCGCGACACTATGCGGGCCGGTCACTGCAGGTGAATGTACTCCTCACTTCTGTGGGTCTTCTCACAGGAACTACATTGAAAAATCTACACATATAAATAATAATCTGTACATATTATTATTAAAAGTCGCTTTTCATGCCTGTCTATGTGACTGTGTCGTTGTTTTAAGCTACGCAACGAATTTTCATGCCATTTTCACCATTATTTAGACAAGGAAGTTTTATGCGAATTATACATTAATATTAAAATTACATATAACAAAGAAATGTCGATGTTTTGTGAAGTCGTAAATACCTTGCGAAGCAGGGGCGGGTCGCTAGTGTGCAATAAACCTTTAGAGATATTCAACCGTGTAAGAGTAACTAACCAACAATAACAATTTCGTGTGTTCACAAGAATACGTTATGATGATGCAATAAGCATCTTTTTTATAATTAGAGGATAACAAAAAGCCCACCATTGTAATGAAATAGCTTAACTTAAAAAAAACACTCTTCGCTGAACATCGAATTCTGAAATTAATATATAATTAAGAACTATACGACACTTTGAACATTTTGTGGTTTGACGTGAAAATAATTCAGAATATTGTGACATTAGAATATAAACAGCACATGGAATACAATGCGTGTCTCCTCCCTTTCTCGTTTTAATACGATACGACAAAACATTCAAAAGTTACCCATCTCTAACGACACCACATATTTCTCGATTGCAGGTGTTCCGCTTTATAGGCGTGGCCATGACCGGCCGCATGGTGTCCGACATCCTGTCCCGCCTGGTGGAGACCGTGGCGGAGCAGGGCGAGGACATGCAGGGCTACGTCACCGAGCTCCTGTTGACCCTGGAGGCCGCGGTGGACTCGCTCGAGTCCAACTTCAGACCTCTCGACTACATGAGAGACATCTTCAAGTCTACACCGAATCTGAACAACAAAGATGGTGGCCAGCCCACCAATGGGAGCCCGTATACTGCCGGTAAGTTCCAATAAAGAAAATGTTTTGTGTGGTTTTACTACCTTGTCAACAACTATACAAATTGTATGAAATTCTTGAAATTTTAAAAACTAACGCCATCTAGGAGCATGCCATTTTATTTAAAAAAAACTTTTGGAAACTCTGAACTAACTTTTTTACGGTGTTTTTAAAGAATTTGAAATGAAACGCCATTTACAAGGTTCTGGTGATAAACACTAAAATAAAAACGAAAAAGTTCGGCACAAAATAAAAATTAATACTGCACCAACAAATAATACAAACCTATAATCGTTTAGACGCAAACAGTTTTCTATGCTTCCGTGCAGTTAGGATTTCACCAACAAATCCTAGGCCGACAAACACTTGTATTGTTGTTATATCGACATCATGTTCACAAGACAGTTTGTTGTCTTTCATTGCTCTGCTATAAAGTGCTCGTTGATCCGCTGGTTATGTTTGTCCCTAGGCAAGCGCTCCCCGGGCGTGTGCGTGGGCTGCGTGAGCAACCACACGCGCAGCACCAGCTACTCCGTGTCCTACTGCCTGCGCAAGAACAACGCGCCGCCGCCCAATGCCGACAAGCAGCCGCACGGTAAATATCTTACATATGTACTATTCATCGTAGACCTCGTCCTATGCTTTCCATAAGCGAGCTCGAGGTCCAGAACACGCCCAAGAGGCGATAAAAAAAGCATCACGCCTCTAACCCCAGAGGAACATCCACATTTTCCGTTTAAATCATTTATTTCTCAAAAGAACATACATAGTACACTTAACAAAGCATAATATTCTTAAGTTATACTTAAACAAAATTTTCGTTCGATTTATCGAATAAATACATTAAATGAACTTAGTACGTTTTTTAGTTAGCCAAATACAAGGTTTGTGAGGGGCCCGTGGCTAAATAATAACAGCTGCACAGGACGATCGATCAGGTTAAGCTACGCTTGCCGCAGTTAGTCTGTGGATGGGTGACCATCTTTACATACCGAGACCCCTCCGTGGCTCGAAAAGCACGTTAAACCGTTGGTCCCGGCTGTCATTCGTGGATCTTTAACTGTCGTTACGGGTAGTCAGAAGCACGAAATTCTTACCAAGCGGTATCGTATTACCTAGTAACTGGTTTGTGTAGGTCAAATAAACAGTCGCTCCATGATATTCAGCTGCATCCGGTTAGTCTGGAAGCCAACCCCAACATAGGTGGGAAAAGGCTAGGCAGATGATGATGGTTAGCCAAATACAACTTTAACATATTTTTTAAATGTTTACTGATGAAGAATCTCTTATATCTTTCGATGATTTATTATTCAGCTGAGCTTCCCTCAAACTACATAGTTTTCTTTCCGTACAAAATTTTAACTGAAGGCAGTTCTACCTGGTCAGCGGGATTGTCCGAAAGGGTTACCGCTGCCCCGGAACATAAAGGGCTAAGGAAGGAACACGGGTGGGTTTTAGTCAATAAGAGTCTTGACACTCCCTCCCGCTCCACCCAGAGCGAGAGGAGTAATTTGATGATTTCCCACCCTCAAAAAAAAAAAGGCAGTTCTATCTTTATTATACATACTTATTTTATTTTCTAATCCCACCCCGTGTAATCGAGAACCATTATTGGCTAAATCCCTAATACAAAAATCCAATAACACTACCTGACCTGGGAGTCGAACTTACGACGCGCGCCACACGCTCGTCAATCGCACGCTCGGTCCACTAGACCAACACGGTATTGAGTTTTAAGAGGTTCTAAAACTGAATGTGTTCTTAAACTGCGAAAAGTATTTATTTTATGAATTTCTTACTAAGAGATAAAGAGGCTGTCAAAGTTAACTTTGTAAGTACCTACAGTCTTTATGATTCCATACTGCAACGCCACTGAATTAAAACTTCAGTAAGGTTAAGACCGGCGGCGTGAAAGTGACATTCAACCTTAGGGTGGTAAAGCTATTACGAGGTCGACGGTACTGACCTGTTCACACAAGGTGCGGCGATAGCTTCAGACCGGTTTCATTCTGTCTCGCTCACTGTTGAGATACCTGCTCGTGAATACGTATCTGGGCAATCATCGCTAATGGCATCGTCCCAGCTGGCATGAGGCACCATGTCTCTTGCAGGATCAAATTGTCATGCAGGACACATTTTCATGAGAGTCAAAATGATTATTATGTGGAGTCACTCACGATCACTAAGTTCCACGTAAGGTTCCAACTCACTCGCTTCAATAAGAAGCCTACCCCCACACAACTGCGAGAGGCTATTGAAGCGTCACTTTGAAACAGAAGCATAAACTGTGCAACGAGCGAGAGAGAGAGAGAGGAATAACATTAATCTGGGATCGATAATAGGGGGGACCACAACAACCAATCCGCGTTTATTGCGCGTCAGGAATTGCAGGACTCCCCCTCCCAATACTTCCACTTTAATGAAACGAAACAAGTTTGAATTTCCACGAACGAATTGTAAAGAGCTTATCCAACAAAAGGTAGTTCCATGAAAATTTTATTAAACATTAAAAATGTTTCTATTTTTCTAATCAACAAAATTCTCGCTAAATACAATACGCACTAATTTATTGGGTTGAATTGATATTACTTCGCATTATTCAAACTATAAAGCTGTATTTCCCGAGAGGGTAGGTGGAGATGTTTTGTTTGATATACAAGACACGTGTAAAAGGAGACGAACTCACTAACCGGTCTTAATTCAAACAAATGTGGATTTGCTCTTGAGAATTCCCTAATTGAAAACCTCATTAACACATATTCCGTTCCGATCTTTTTCCGATCCGTTGACCTGATAGGCATTTAAGCGAACATTTTAATCATTTCCTGATGGTATCTCAGGCACGTTTAAGGTACTTTTAAGTTATGGAAGCTTTCAAGCTTATGTAACGTACCTGAATAGTTATGAGTTAACAAGAAATTGTCTCAGTTTAGTTATCGTCTTTGTGTAAGTATCTTCTTGTCTATGCGTGATCCGGTGACACCAGAAGGCCAATTCCCGTAATTAAAAACGTTCAAAATCTAGTCGCAATTTCATCTCAGTGACCATCAATGTCAGAACTCGTCAAAAATGTGTGGACTTTAGAGGTATTTTTGACAGATTGGGACTGTGATCAGGCTGTGAACGTTCTTAAAATTACGTGAGTTGCCCCTCTGGAAGTCTTATTTGTTGTTTTTCAATGCTGCTACCCATTTTCAATCAATCTGGAACCCCTAACTAGTAGACGTATTATAATATTATTCACCGCAGCACACAATCAAACATTTTTCAGTATGTTCTTTTGTAAAAAAAACATGAATATCCCGTATAAATATCAAAGGACCTTTTTTTACCATATTTATCTACTCATTCATTACTTTTGCTCAGCGTTTGTGATGATTGTGTTATTATTTGTTAATCCAGTAGAGCGCGCTCGTCCATGCAGCGAGGCCGCGAAGGGCGTGTGTTCGAACTTGTGCCGGTCACGCTCGGCGCAATCCCTCAAGTTGCTCGGTGATAGCGCTACACAGGTACTTATCTTATGCTCAATTAGCGAAACATAGTATTTGAAAATGATTTCCAGTGTCCCTTTGTTTATTGATTGCTTTGCTTGTAACATTTGCTAACCAGGCTATTCCGAAACAAATGCTCGACAATAGGGTATTTGACTAATATCAAAAATATACAAAAATTAATGCTTATTTTAAAGATTTTACTAAAATAAAAATATAAAATTTGTGAAAAAATAATACCTAAAATCTTGTCTCCTGCGCGTGTTTTTTCGAATCATTACACAAAAAACCTTACATATAAACATTTGTTTTCGTACATAAGCTGTCTTCTGCGAATTAAAATATTTTTAGATTATTGTCAACTATTCTCAAGACAATATAACCTCAAAACCTGTGTCAGTTAGAATTGCGCTTTCAAAATGCTAAATGCTAGATGTGCGCGGTGCGCGTGGAGGTTGAAAATGAAACCAACCCTTCCCCTCTTCACCCGCGCGGGGAATGTTTTCCATGCAGCTCGCAAAACTAAAACATCGTGTTTTCATACACAAATGTGTATGGCCTCTTTGTTTTGATGTTTTAGTGTAATGTTTCAAAAAACAAGCGCAGGAGACACGGCTTTAGTTATTGTTTTATGCTTGTCTCGCAAAACGTTAATTGTACTAAAAGACACGAAGTTACTCTGGCGCTTCTGACTTCTGACGTCAGAGGTTAGGAGTGTTGTTTCTGCCCAGCATAGACTTTTTGAGATAATTAAACAATTTTTTTACTGTGTCTTAATTTTTTCAAGGTTTCGAAAAACCAAATTTAAAAAGATCCAGTCAAATACCCTGTTTTTATAACCAAATGAAATAATCATAATATCTCCTCCCGTAGTTAGAACTATAACATGTCATTTCTAAAGCACTAACGTTCGCATTGTTTCTGTGCAAGCTCCCGAGTGCGTTGTTGCAGGACGACAAGTTGACGATCCTGGCGACGCTGTTCTGGGTGGGCGCGGCGCTGCTGGAGTCGGACTACGAGCACGAGTTCCTGCTGGGGGTGCGGCTGCTCGCGCGCGTCATGCTGCGCCTGCCGCTGGACCGGCCCGACGCGCGCGAGCGCCTCGACCGTACGCAGCCGCACACCTCGCCCTCGCTGCATGCGCTGCTGCTCAAGGTAACATCATCATCATCATCAACGTCCTTCTACACTTAGGCAGCGCATTCACGATCAAATTTGAATTACGTAAAACCATTAGGAAATTATTGCAATGTAACTCTTATCTTATTGTAATAAAGTATAAATTGAATGATGGCCGTGAGTTGCATAAAATTCTCAGCCACCTTATCCTAATTTTTTATGGAGACCACGCAACATATTTTCTTCCACAATTTTCTGATAGTCGTCAATTCATTTAAAATTATGTTTTAAAGGTTAAAACTTCTAAAAGAGTTAAACTAAGCATTTTGGAAATATGAAAAAACTGATGATGATTTCATAAAAAAACTCTTTATTAGTCTGTAAAAAATATACCATTCAAAATATTGAAGTTAGTATTATATCTTGTCAATGATCTCCTCAAATATGTTCACATTCCAGGGCTGCACGCACCCCAACACATACGAGCCGGTGGTAGGTGTCCTAGTTGACATGATCCCACTGCTTGAGCTGCCGGTCATCGACCCCACGCAATCCCTCGCCTTCCCCATGACCGTGGTCGCCCTCCTGCCCTACATGCTGCTGCACTACGAAGACGCCAACGAGCTCTGCGTGCGAGCGGCCTGTCACATCGCGCAGGTAATCAATCTACGAACAGATACTATGGGTATAGTTCGAATTGCGCTGTGATTGATTTGAGTGTGTTTACACCTGTTCCGAATTAGCGTGAGCGCAATAACGATGTCCTTTGAATCGTTATAGATGACGTCACGACATTCGCCATCTTGCGATAACGCCGACCATGCCCTAAATTAATACGATACCCCTTGGTAAGACTGGTTGTCAGACTTTTGTGCTTCTGACTACCCGTAACGACTGTCAAAGATCCACGAATGACAGCCGGGACCAACGGTTTAACGTGCTTTCTGAGGCATAGAACCATGAGTATTCAAGTGAATATAGTTCAAACGTTGAACGAGCACAGTGAGCGCGTTCATGAGCACTCCGAATTGTTGTCAGCTCTCAGCTGTCATAATCGTAATATCTAAATCGGAACGCAAATTATTGATATGAGCGCTGTGAACGATTAAGGTATAATTCGAAATGTACCCTATGGCACATCGAAGTTCAAAAAGAGAAAGACTGTTGCTTTATAAAAGCTGTTTATTTTTCTAAATCTATTTAATTCGGAATGATTCCTCAAAATCTCTTACGTACGTATATTACAGCATTTTTATCAAAGCACGGCTGCAACCTCATAACTGCGAACTGAGTACTGAAATCGTATTTATACTTGATGGAAATCCACTAAATGTATTGATGGCCCAATGATCATGCACGAAGTTGTGGGTTCAAATCCGGGCAACTGCCAATGTGACTTTTTTCAATGTATACGTACGTTTTATGTTTATCTTGGACATCACTGACATCGGTGAAGGAAAACATCGTGAGGAAACCTGGACTTATAGTTAATATAAGTCTGAAATCTCCAACCCGTCTTCAAGCGTGGTGACTAATGTTCATGTGTTCTCTGTGTGAGAGAAAGCGTTTGTCCTGCAGTGGGGCAGTAATAGGCTTCTATTATTATTTATTCAAGAGCCCATTTATTTGTAAAATATATACTAAACCAGTGACGTAATCAGTTCACAGCCGAGAAGAGCAAGAAGCTGGAGAACCTGGGTACGGTGATGACGCTGTACTCGCGCAGGACGTTCAGTAAGGAGAGCTTCCAGTGGACCAAGTGCGTCGTCAAGTACCTGTGGGACACCTACTCGCACCTCTCGCAGCAGATGCTGGCCTTCCTCGTCGAGGTCCTGGAGAAGGTAACACTCACGAAAATATCCCTATGTGGACTAATATTTATTTTATTTATTTGGGAAAAACATGCGCAAATCCAAATTATTACACAGTTCAATTTCAATAAAAACAATCATATTTACAATAAGGAAGAAATAACAAAACGAAATAATACGCAAAAATGAATAAATAATATTTGCCCAAGAAAAACTTATCATTCATTCATCATCTGTTAAAACCCAACAACATAGAACACTATCGATTCCCAAACGAATGATGTAAAAACATATTTCAACATGCATGAGCACGCTTATGCCTACGAGCGGGCGACCCAGAAAATAAAAAAACGCACATCAAAATACAAATGATTTGACTGAAAAATTCATTTCCGTACAACGGATTTTTATCGTATGCGATGTAAACCCTCAAAGAGCACAAATGGTATCAAATAAATGAATAACAAAAGATTGAATGCAAATTGTGTTAAAAGGTTTATTACAAAAAACAATAGTTTCCGCTTGTTCCAATATTTCATGTCGGATTGTTTAGTGAAGCATTATCTCGTGTGTAGTGTCGTAAATAAAGCTACTGCAAAAGCTTTCAGTTCATATTAAACTCAAGTAACGCACTTAGCCGGAACTTCAAAATAAATAAGCTGAGATTCCGCTTAAAACATTGCAATTTTATTCTCTCTTTATACTTTATACTCTCTTGGAAAATGTATTTTTTATTTCACGACATTCAGCCTTTATGCTCCACAATAAACTGTTTCACTTACAGCTCAAGGTTCACTTTCTTTTCCTCAGGAAATATTATATTCTTCTAGGGACTATTTATGTCCAATGTTTTATTACAAAAATAATAAGTGCCAACAAAAAATACGAAATCAGAATACGTAAATCTATCAAATAATCCTTAATCTTTCAAATCGGCTCTACAACAAATACTTGAGTCGTGAGGACATGGCGCGGGCCTAACTTACATGACATCACGCCCTTAATACACGAAGGGTGGTACAGAGTTATACTTACGTATAATGCACCCACGTTTAACGATATAAGAAGAAGATATTACGTAAGAGCTGCTTTACAACTTGATGTACTTTAAAGTATATTCTATCTACCTTTGTACCCACATTCCGCCTTTTATGTCAAAGATTCACTAAGTAGGTTTGTTTGTTATTAAATATTAACTACGTACATAATATTAAATAAATAAACTACACAGTTTATGAACCCAATAACTACGAAAACACAAACCGCACAAACCGCATTCAAATTCCATTCTATGAAATTTTAATATGTCAGTACTGTATCACAATTGTATCCAAGTGAAAGAATAATAATATGTACATTTATATAAAAAAATAAGTAAAATAATCATAGGGCATCAAAGAATTCGTCCGCATCGCTGTCAACAGGAACAGTGCCCAAAAGGCTGGCAGCATTGCCACGTTGTATGGCAATGCTAATTCTTTGGCCAAGAAATAGGCCAGCCCTCTGGTCACGTGAAGAGTCGACTAACCGCTTGGCGATATCTCGAAAAACCAAGTGGGCACTCGGACCCCATGGCCCTAGTGTTTCAACCCCAAACGGCTCGAACATATAACTCCCAATTAGGTTGCAATATTTTCGCCGTTTGAGGTTTTCTGCACCTGCAGCAGCCGCCCCAGCACAGCCCACCGTGCTAGGAAGATGGGATGGCGCAAGGGTGTCGACACATGTTGCATCCCACACCAAAGGTCTGCCTAACTTCCAGGGCATTATGGTCATTCCGTCTGGTCTCTTTCCATCGTCGCGTGCCAGGCCGTTGGGTTCTAAAACAGCTGGCACCCCGGCGGTGACAAGAGCACGACGGATGATGTCATTAATGCTGGCGTGCCGTGCTATCCGGCCTGCGCTCCTACTGCAGGATAGGCCATGGTGCCCGAGGCAGTCGACAGCTTCACCGCACTGACAGCGATGCGGAGCCCCGCAAGGAGCGCCCAAACGCAGACAGGTAGCGAGCCGAAAGGTGGTGTCACCCAGCATAGTGCCTATGTTGGGTGACGGGAGTGCTTGAAGCCAGAGCCCCGACTCCCACTCACCCACAGCCAACAGGCGGGCACGCTCAGCAGAATTGGTGGACGTATTGATAAGATTATTCCGTACCAACCTGCAGAGCGGCTCATCCCACTGTCTCTGGGAAGATGGGTTTATAGGGCGATCTGTATCCGGGCAAGCCGCTTTCCAGGCGTTCTCCGCGTCGGTCAAGCACGGCACTTCACAGTCAACCAGGCAGGGAGCTAAAATTTTCCCGGTCAACTTTTCAGTGCTGTGGACAGAAGACAGGAACGCCGGTATGCTAATACTGGTAATTTTGCGGACGCCGAGGCCACCAAAACGGATGGGTAGTGTGGCTTGAAGCCACGCTCGGTCGTCCAAGGCCACATTTAGAATGGATGTTAGTGTGCTGCGAATAATTTGGTCAATTTTGTCCAAGAGGTGTGGCTGCTTCCATAAAGGTGAAGAGCGTAGAAAATACATAAAATTTGGGCCAAAACAACAGTATCTAATCAGGGTGAATGCCGAATGTAAATTAATTTTAGAGAGCCTGTCCGAAATCTCATTGAAATTTTTTATTTTTTCGTCGATGAATGGAGAAAAACTGTCTTCTAAAATTGGGGAACCTAGGAGGTGCAGTGAACTTTTGTCTAAAATTTTGATTTGTGGGGCTATTGCATTAAATTTATCTAGAGTCAATTGTCTGTCGGTAATGTCAGAAAGGTAAAGTTCACATTTTGAGGGGTTAAGGTCCAAGCCAATAGATTGAAATTCCTGTTTGAGGAGTTCGAGATCTTTCAAAACAGTGTCTACATCACCTCCTAGCGTTCCATCGTCCAAATACCACACGTTAAATTTTGAATTTAGTTTACGTATAATTGGATGAATAGCCAAACTGAAAATGACTGGCCCGAGAGGGTCACCTTGCTGGCATCCAACTGCAGATTCCAAAACATTGTCCTTATATAATAATTTGGAAGGGTACCTGTAACATTGCCACATAAAACCATAAATTTCGGGTACTGTACTGTACTGTATTCATTTTGTGATATGTACATTTATCACTTCTGGGAACTGAATCGGTTACCAGTAGCGAACGAGATGTGTAATCAAACTATTGTCAACAGTGCGAGTGCTTTTCTGGGAATTCGAGCTCACCGGCGCGATATTGATTCCGCCCGGGCTTTCAGACTGAATATTTTATATTCACATTTGGACCTTTAGAATATCAACAACATGTACGGTTTTCAATTATCTGTGAACGCAATGATGCTGACGTTCTGGTCACTCAATGGACGTAACGTTTTATTGGCTTAGCGTCCAGTAGCTAGAGAACTGAAATGTATGTGTCCTATTTACAAATTACTAATTGAACAGGGCATTGGATGGCTTTCAATTATCTGTGAACGTAATGACGGTGACGTTTACATTATCGTAAGCATGAAATTGACGTAAAGTTTTATTATCACCTATTCTGTTACTACTCATAA
This sequence comes from Hydraecia micacea, assembly GCA_914767645.1. Lineage (NCBI taxonomy): Eukaryota > Metazoa > Arthropoda > Insecta > Lepidoptera > Noctuidae > Hydraecia > Hydraecia micacea. Next base: position 1,062,493 of record OU611774.1, read on the forward strand.
TGGGATTCATTTTGATAGATTTTAAAGATGCTATTGAAGAAAAAGAGGTTCTCTTTTAAATCCGAGATGTAATGAAGCTTTTGTTTGTCATATCTTTATTTGCGTTTGACATGTAACTTTGACTAATAGAGAAGTATGGAATAAAAATACATGTTGCGAACACAAATAAATTGGGATACGGGCAGGAGAGTGATGATGATATTTGCGTTCCATAAAAGATTTCCTTTATTTCTTCGTTTTTTTTTTCTTTGCTAATGTGTGTGATGTCGTGTGCAGGGGTCTGCGAACCTGCAGCTGCCGGTGCTGTCGATCCTGCACTGCATGCTGTACTACGTGGACCTCAACGCGCCCGCTGCACAACCCGTCAACGCCGACCTGCTGCGCGCAGTCGCCAAGTTCATCGACGTCACGGTACGTACTCGGAGCACAATTGTCAAAGTCTACAATTAAGAAAAATAAACTTTGTCTTGATTGGTTAAAATTATTTTTTTTAAATATTACATTATTAGTCGTACACTGTGTAGATTCTGAAACTTGTTTCATAAAGTATGACATATTTGAACAAACATATTTTTAATTAATTTTACGAAAGCAGTGAAACATACAAGGGACATGAATATTCGTGTAAAAGCATATTACCAATGCATGTTACCAATAACTGTACGGCTAGATATTATTGCAATATCAAAATTCTTGGAAATTCATGATACGCGTGGCCCAGCCCTACCACCGTCACAAAACTCGACGTGTAATCAACATTATAATTATAAGTAATGAAGATTAAATGTTCAAAAAAATGGATTCTAGGCCTTTTAATGAATCGCAACTCGCAACAACTTTCTGCATTTTCCGTATCGTGATGTTGAATACACGGTCAAGAGATTCACAATCGACTTCGAGTCGCTCAAATTTTTAACTTTACATAATTATATGTCTTAGGTATTTGTTACTTTAAGCACACACCATGTACAGAGGCGGACTTTATGCCATAGGCATTTTCTACCAGCCAACCTTTGGGTGATGCAGAGACAAACAGTGGTAGGTGAAATTACGAAAAATTGAGAATAAAATATGTATGAAAATAAAGGTACACATATACTGCCGTTATAAGGAAAAAGGGCATAACTAACATTTTTTCCGAAATTGTACAAAAAATATTAGCAGATGGGCCTTTTTTTTCTGATTCCGAATATGTATAGAATTCAATTTCGGAAAAGAATGTTAGTTATGCCCTTTTTCCTTATGACGGCAGTATAGTACATGCCTATTACAAACTATAAATATAATATATGAATTTGTTTTGCGTAGATTCAAGACAGCAACAACTACAAGGAGGCCATGAAGATCCTGAAGCTGGTGGTGACTCGGTGCTCGACGCTGGTGGTGCCGCCGTACTGGGACAACCACGCTTCCTCCATCCTCGACACGGAGCTGCACGGCAAGAAGGTAAGGCAGTAAGAAACAGTATGTAGATCACGTTAATGAAAGAAACATCAAAATTGGTTCATTAGTTTTTGAGAAAATCGCGGACATACAAACATACGGGTCGAATACAGATCTTCCTTTTTTTGAAGTTGGTTAAAAATAACTAATATACATTGTAGAATACTAACAACTAAGCAACGTTACGACTGCCTCGTTTGTCTGGTGTTCGCAAGCGCATGAAGTCCTAGGTTCGATTCCCATATCGGGCAGTGTTATTGGATTTTTCCATTAAGAATTTCTCAGTGGTAGCCCGGAGTCTGTACTTGGACCCGATTCAGGGCATTAGGCTCGCTTTCTGTTACATGAGACTTAAACATAACTGGCGAGATGTGAGTGTGAAGTGTATTATAGCTACACTTCTGCCCAACCCCTAGGGGACTACAGGCGTGATGTTATGTAAGAACGTCACCGTCGTTACTACAAGGTTGAAACCTCCTTCATGTTACTACAAGGTTGAAACCTCCTTCATGTTACTACAAGGTTGAAACCTCCTTCATGTTACTACAAGGTTGAAACCTCCTTCATGTTACTACAAGGTTGAAACCTCCTTCATGTTACTACAAGGTTGAAACCTCCTTCATGTTACTACAAGGTTGAAACCTCCTTCATGTTACTACAAGGTTGAAACCTCCTTCATGTCATACAAGGTTGAAACCTCCTTCATGTTACTACAAGGTTGAAACCTCCTTCATGTTAGGGCGACTTTGTGGATATTTTTTAACAAAATCACGTTGCTTATGTTAGGATATGTATGTAAATCCATTATATTATGTCCAATAATTGCAATTAATACCGTTACATGAATCCTATTGCTTTCAATATCTTAAATACTTACGTAACGTTCTATATTCGCAGGAGCTGCCGGGTCGTACGATGGATTTCACTTTCGACCTTTCGCAAACGCCTGTGATTGGTCGGAAGTACCTTCCTAAAGCGGGCAGCCAGCCTGCAACGGGTCCGAGCTCTCTCTCTAACGCATCGACCGCAACCCCCGACAAGGGTGAGCACAACTATAGCCTTGTCATACAAGGAATACATAGCCACCACCGTTGTTATTGGGTGTGAGCGGGGTAGGGAAAGAGCACGGAGAGGTGTGGCTCACAGGAACTGTGTCACTGCGCGTGTGCGGGGTAGGAAGGGCGCGGAGTGGCGGGGTCACAGGCGCGCGCGGTAAGGCAGGGGAGTGCGGCGCGGGGCAGCGGGAAGTAGTGTGGGATAGTGACGCAGTAGCGATTTCAAATACGCAGTTACATAAATTATTACGTAATACCATTTTCAGATAAAAGATATTGAAAAATAACATTTAGAATAACGTTCCAATGTTATCTGTAGACACACACACCAGCCCTGCCTACCCCACACGACACCATGGCTGTCAAAACATTCAGAATACACAAAGGACGACAGATCGAAAGTTCCTTTGTATTCATCTATTTATGTTCTTAGAGGCTATTAGAGCAAAAAACTCATAAAACAAACAACTCATACTAAAATAACACAATTTTCATACATAATCATAGAACATTGAAAACCTTCCTTTGTTCGTCAATATATTCAATCGTCTGGCTAATTTGTTCATTTACCCCCTTACTAATAAACGTTGTTTAGCGTCTGTATAGTTACACAACGCTTTGTCTTCTTTCGAAAGTCAAATTACTGACGACTATTACTGACTATGTCATCCCTAAAAAGTTCAAAGTCGATTGTAACTAACATTTGTTTTAGGACCCTTCAATAAAAATTAAAATAAATGGCTGTTTGATAGTTGAGTAAGTAAAAAATAATTGTAAATTCTTTAATTCAAGCATAGAAACAGTTCCCGGTGTAACTGTAGTTACTTCGCCGAGGCCGCTACAATCTATTTATGCTCCAGCTGCATTAACTGGGTCACGGATTTGACCTGATTCATGCTGAACTAGGTCATCGATTTTGCCTCGATATTACGCAGAAATTCAGCAAATTGAATAGACTATTTTGATATCAGGACGGTTTCCGTATGTCGTACTATCTCACAACATGTTATAAGATACTACTTATTTATTGGTACCCAAGATACAGGCTTGCCTAGTTTGGAGCCGTGTCGTGTGTGCTATATAGTATGACCATGCCAATATATTATATTCGCCACCATTTGACATACGAAATGTTACATTTTTTTTAAATGAAGTCTATTGTCATAAGGTATCGTGCTAAGAAACTGTATGAGGTAATTTTCAGAATTAAAAAAAAGTTATTCGTCGATTTTTTTTATACAAAATTTTGCCACACATTACTTACTTATGCATAGGATCTCTGTTGAGGGTTTTTTTTTATTTTTTTTGAAATTTGAGGTAATTTTGGTACTAAAATGTGAATTTTAAATAGTATTATTTTTTTATTTCCAATAATAATAAAATTATTTATTACTTTTTGAAAATATTATTGCAGTTACTATGTGCCCCTGTGGGACCGGATAGAGTGCTTGTTACCCGCTGTATGTTGTAAACATAGTGTGCGTAAGTGTTGAGTGTTGTGAACACATTCTACTTGTCAGGTTCGTCGACGTCCCAGTCGGGCTCCGCGTCCACGGTGGTGGGCCCCGAAGGCGGCGGCAACAGCGCCGCGCAGCCGCAGAGCGCCACGTCGCCGCGCCGCTCGCTCTCGCTGTCGCCCGCCGACGCGCTGGCCTCGGGCTGGAAGAGGCCCTGGATGTCGCAGGTACTATATACAGGGTGAATTTTCCAAGTGGGCGTGGATGGCCAAATCCGAAACTATGAGGAATAGCGAAAAGTACTCAAAGGAGTCCCGGGCTCGATTTTGATGAAATTTAAATCTGCATCATTGGATTTTTGAAAAATCAATATTTCTAGCCAGGAATCGAACCCGTTGATATTGAAAAAAAAACACGCACTGTATTATTACACCATTCGATAGTGTCGCTAATAAGGATCGAATTCTGGGAACTAATGACATACGGGAAACTTTGTACTATTAAGCACATTTCCATAAGAGATTTGTTGTTATGGTACAAATGTAACTTAGAAAGATGTATTAATGAGTGTAATGATTATAATTCTGTAAATACGTACCTGTTATAGTCGCGAATCAAATTTTGATCAAGATAAAACCTGACACTGACCTGAAAATTGCAAAAAACGTAAGAAAAATTGAATTTCGCGGGCTACCACAGCGCATTCACCTTAAATGCTTTGAACACAATGTGAGGATTCACCTAGAATTAACTACGCTTGTGTCTAAATGAATAATTGTACATTTAATAATTATCAATGAACAGAGTCGAGTCCGAGAATGCCTGGTGAACTTGCTGACGACGTGCGGGCAACGCGTCGGCCTCCCCAAGAGCCCATCTGTAAGTAAACTGCACTCTATATGCGGCGCCATAAGGTTCACATTCTATTGACACACTGTACCGTATGTGACCATACGACATACACATCAGTGAGTAGTATTGGTGGTAGTCGGCGAAGCACCTGGAAACTATTGGCTGGCTAATTACTTTATTATTATATCAATCATTTATATTTTTTGAAATTATTGTTTGCAAACTCGTGAGGCGGGTGCTAGCCGACCGACGCATACACAATATGGCCGTCGGCGGGCTGGATATAGACACACAACTAATGAATATATGATTTCTATCCATCGCTGCGTTTAGGACGATTTAATTACCACTTTATGTTCTAAGGTAACTCGCATACATGTATATTATGTCGCAACGCTTGCACCGCACGCTACAGGTGCTCGAGTACCGGCGATGTACGGAAACACCACCTTGTACAGTCGGCCTATGAAAACATTGACCATACTTAGGAACTTGTCATATTACACCATGCAAATATAGCCGTCGTCACAGAGACAGCTACATCAACATTCAGGTCATAAGCTTAATGTGACAAAGTACAAAAGTGATCAACGTTTTCATATTGTGATTTTACCCGAACAACGTACGCTTCGCTTGACCACCCTACATGACGCGCTCATGTCTATCTTCAATACTCATTCGCTAAAACCTCACTTGTAGCTATCCTTCCAAGAACCATTTTGTTTGTTTGATAGGTATGTCTCATTACTTACCGTTTTCACCAAAGATCGGTGTATTTTAATTGCATGAATTCAATCTGGAAGGATGAGTAATCTGGGTTCTGTGACATTTGTGTTTAAGCGCACTGTATTCAGACCGTACTTGACGCATCGAAGGCAGGCTTGTCGAACTTATTAATATAGACTGCGTAAACGCGACGCGAGCGCTGCCTCAACACGACTATACTTTGGGTACAGTTAAAAAATGCGACGCTAGCGCTGTGTCTACACGGCGTCAACATCTGAATCTGAATTATTATATTGTACATAATATGTGATCACCATCAGTACTATATTTCAGTAAAGAGTTGAACACTGCACACCGTCACTGTTACATTCATATACACAGTTGAATTGTTGAGACACTCGCCCCCTTACGACCCTTACCCTTCGCTTTGTCTTCTTCTTTCAAAAGTCAAATTACTGACGACTGAAAAAGAGAAATCGGGGTGTAACTATTCATCTGATATAATACGTTTATTAGTAAGGGGGTAACAAAATATTTTATAAGTCAGCACTGTATAAGCACTATATAAGTTGTTAAAAATTAACCCTACAAACTTTAAGAGGTGCTTTAGACCATCGAACTGAACAACTTTCACTATGGGACCAACTCTGAAATCACGAAAAAAAAATCAGCTGTTTAATACAAAAGTTCAATACCTACTTGACCAAAATGTATGAAACAGCAGATTTTTTTTCGTTATTTCAGTGTTGGTTCCATAGTGAAAGTTGTTCAGTTCGATGGTCTAAAGCACCTCTTAAAGTTTGTAGGGTTAAGACGCTGACAACCGCTATTGAGCTCCGCTGTTTCGGTATTTTTAGCCACGCCCACAATTTCTCCGATATCCTAGCGCCATTCTTAAAGGGCGGTGATACAGCGAACTACCAAGTAAGGAACAGTGTGACGCGGTCAATAATAATTAACAATGAACCAACAGATGGCGCTCTTTTATATTTATTGCTCTGTATGAAGAGCTAGAAACAAATAAGACAAGGCGATTAAAAAATACGAATTTTTATTTTTAATTATTTTAAGACATTTTATTTACACAGAATTAAAAACAATAATGTAAGGAAATAAATGTAAGCAAGTAAATAAACAAACGTAAGGAAAATAAAATCTCAAACTATATTAACAAAATTTTCAATATTATATATTTTATTTGCTTTTTTTAACCGACTTCAAAAAAAGGAGGAGGTTCTCAGTTCGTCGGTTTTTTTTAGTATCATGTTCCCAGATTACTCGAAGACGGCTGGACCGATTTCAAAAATTGTTTTTGTTTGAAAGAGTATACTTTCCAGGTGGTCCCATTGTCATCAGGTCAGGATCTGATGATGGGATCCTGCAGAAATCGAAGGAACTCTTCAAATATTATAGGCACACCTATAGTGATTTGGGTATTTTTTATAGTAACTTGTGCATTTGCTCTCGGAAAGCACCATTTGGTAAAGTGGAACTGATGATGAAGACCACAGATGGCTATCGGAACTACTCAATAATAAGTATTTCACGGGTTGCGATTCGATTACTTTAATATGGTTGCTAAGCAATTTATGCTCATCACAATGCGAATGGTGAAATGGAGCTGATGGTGGAATACCAGGAGAACTCCTCAACAATGAACGTCCCTGCATCGGGAAAAGCAATATTTTGTATAAGGCGATGAGCAAGTTGACATTAGGCTATTGTAACTTAGATCCATTATAAACAGACCCACTACTTTTTAGACTGAATGTACAGACGCCAGCACATCAACCTACACCTAACTGTCAGATTTTCCCAATCAACATTGAACCTTATGCTTTAGCGATAAAGTTGAAAATCTATTACAGAAATCTGACAGATTGTAGTAGGTTGATGTGCTGGCGTCTGTACATAGGTTTTTCGATGATAGGATAGGATTTAATATTTACAAGTCTGTATTACTGAGGTATCTGGAACATGTGGGTTGATCGATTGGTGTCTGAAGGACTATTTCATGCACCTTAATGTTGTCTCTTATAGGCAGGTTCCGTGTGAATCTCGGGTCTACTATTTCAGGGAGTAGGTGTGTTAAATAAAATGATTGTAATTTTTGCTTCATTTTCTGTTCCCAAAATAGGTCATCTTTTTCAATTAATTCAATCTTTAATTTAACTTCTTCTCCAGACCATACTGCAAACAAGCATTTCTTACGTCTTGTAATATGGAGCTGGCCCTGAATTTGATAATACCAGTTGTGGTTTGTGTTTATTTTTAGGCACCCTTCTTTATCTTTTACCCAAAAATTTACTTTTTTTTTGCTGATAGCACCTGTAATGAAAAAAAGTATGACTCACAATAACATACAAAGTATAGAACGATCAGCAGAAAGTTTCATATCACTTGGGCAAATTGTACACATCTCATTCTGGGTCCTTACCTAGTAACATTTTCAGGGGTAACTATAATTTCACTTTCTGATGTAACTGCAACTGGCAGATTTTCTAATCTGCAAAAAAAATAAAACATTTAAACTTGCAAGAACTTTCTTCATCACTAAACATACCTTTTACGTCTTAAAAAAAAAAAACAAATCTCACATGATGATTTATATAGAGTGGGCAAGAAACAATGGAGAAAGCTACGAGTATTTTCCTATAAGTCCAGTTCTAAGATAGTCATAGGTCTATGTAAATTCGATAGTTTATCACTGGACGTATTTTTGACTTTCTTTCTATGATCTAAGTAATAAAATTGTTATCTATGTTAGTAAGTATGCACTTATTACAAACTTACTGGTGAAAAACAATTTCCGAAGCTTCACCTGCTTCCGAACTGTTCGCCAAACGTCTCTTTTTACTGTAATGAAAATTAATAATTATTAAAAAAATATACAAAATAAATTAAAAAAAACAACGAAAATTTCCTAAAAATAAATAAAAAAAGAAACCCATTTAAATTTCCTAATAAGAATCAACTTGGTTTCGAACTCGAAACTCGCTATTCAGAATCTATACGAAAAACAATTTCCGAAGCTTCACCTGCTTCTGAACTGTTCGCCAAATCTCTTTTTTTGTAAAGAAAATTAATAATTATTCTAAAAATGTACAAAATAAATTAATAAAAAAACAATGAAAATTTCCTAAAACTAAAAATAAATAAAAAAAATGACACCAATAAGCATCTAGAAATTCCCTAATAAGAATCAACTTGGATTTGAACTCGAAACGCGATATTTAGAATCTATGTAAATACCACTAGACCAACCGAGCGTTAGTGTTACAGCTCAATTTACGCTATGGGTTGTATAAAATAGCCTATAAGTACATTTGGTTACAATTTTATTTCTGTTCGCGTAGCTGTTTTATCAATATTACAATATAAAAAATTTACTTACTTTACTACTTCCATGAGATGTTTTTGTTTGTTAGTATAGAAGCGCTTTTTTGCTGGCCTCCGGCATTTTTGTTTGTTTCCCATTTTGCACAGTAAATATTTTCACAACTTAGAACTATATTTATACAACTTATATCCTAGGTATATCAATGTCTTTACGTGTTAATATTTTTACAACTTATTGTAGTTTTAGGGAAAAATAAAATATGTACATATATTTGAAGTTGTCAAACAACAAAATATGAAATGAACGGATAGCGGTTAGCGGGGCAAAGCGACATACGTCCGTCTAGCAGCGCGTCTAAGCGATCACTGTCGGATTGCATACATAAGAAAGAGAAGCGCGATGACGCGACGCTCGTAACTTTTTACAAACCATAAAATATTTAATTACTTAAAAATTAGTTGAGAAGTCAAAAATAAAAAACAACCAAGTTTTGTATTTAAATATGATACGTTATTGTTATAAATTTTACCAACGTACGTTGATAAGTAATACAGATATTTTTGTTGGAAGATCATTTTAAGAGGTTACTTTACCATTTTTTTGTATCGAGAAAACTTTTCACAAACGTGTTTTGAATACAACAGGGTTCTCAGAAATATGTTCAAGATTAACATTTATTTTTTCCGCCGTGACAAACTGTATAGATTTGGCTAAAAAATTGTTTGAGACAAGCCTATTTGGCTCTTGTCAGCGTCTTAATTTGTAACACGTTGTATATGTAAGACATTAATAGTCGGAAGTGTGCAACGAGGTACCGAGTTTAACTAAGAGCAGTAAATTCATATATGAGTGGAAACTGCGTGCATTTAGCTGTCTATATAAGAGAAACACTATCTAAAAATATTTTATCATATGAACACTTGTAGAATTTTCTCTAATCAGTCGCTTCTATGTGAGTTCATTATTCAGTATGTACGTTATATGATCTATCGAGTAGTTGTACCACATTTACAACACTGAGACCATTTAGTTATCTTTCAGATCATATACGACGCCATACTTTCGTAAATAATGCTCACGTTGTATTTGTACAAACATGTATTTAAGCATCATTATATGCAACACATAGCTCCTTTATTTACAAAGTAGGAATGTTCGCAAGTAAGCAAGCATTCAAAATGTACGTGAGGCACTTTATCGAATGAAAATTTACATAATAAATTGTAATTGTGATGAGATCTGAATTTATATTATAACAACACTATTATTTGCTACTTGGGAAAGGGATTACTAAGCTGATAATAAGGTATAAAGTATTCATGATAATTCATATTTTTTAATGAATTTTCTCCTCCGCCGCTTTATCTCCAAACGCCAGCCAATCACAAATGAAGACGAGAGAATTAATGATATTAAAAAAAAAAACATTTTGTTTTGCAAATTAAAAAGATTAATATATTTTGAACTACAATAACTTCAGCTTAGCAATTCCGTTTCGGCTGAAAGTGGAAATGTGTGTAACATATCCGACACGGCGCTTGCAGGTGATATTCAGCCAGAGTTCGGAGCTGCTGGAGCGCGAGTCGTCGATGGCGTCTTCGCTGGAGGAGGTGTCGGGCACGCCGGGCAATGAACCATCCGGAGGCGCGCCCCCCACCGACCACTTCGGGGTCTTCAAAGACTTTGACTTCTTAGAGTACGAGAGCGAGAGTATCGAGGTAAGCTCATCAGTCACCCTCCAATGGCACCTGTTTATTATTGTGTCCATTGCTAGGCTACTAGTACTGCTACTACTTCCAAACCTAATTGTATTGAATTATTATTCTATAATAATCATGATATTAGAGGTACCTAAATAAAAAATAAAAAAGTAAAGGTAAATTTATTCCAACTGAGAAAATTGTATTGATAATTATAACTCTCTAAATACGAATATTGTTAGTCAGTATACAACCTGACACGATCTGAAAATTACAAAAAACGTAAGAAAATTTGAATTGTGCGTCCACCTTAGCGCTTCCCCCTTAAGTAAAATATAATTTCAAATATAAAAATAAATACTTTTAAGATTTTTTTTCAAAATCATACCCACTTAGTACTCCATGTTCAATTCAGCTGCATCCGGTCAGACTGGAAGCCAACCCCAACATAATTGGGAAAAGGCTAGACAGAGACACCCAGTTAGTACTCGAGTAATATGTTTTATGTGACGTGTTTAGGGCGAAAGCTCGGACAACTTCAACTGGGGCGTGCGCCGGCGCCTGCCTAGCGAGGAGCGCGACGAGGGCGCGTGCGTCGAGCGCAGCCCGCCGCCGCAGCAGCCACGCGCACCCGACGCACACGTTACGGGCAAGCCGGTAAGTACTTACACCTCATTGCTAGAGCCTCATTGTTTTACACCCGAGTTGGTGGCCACGGACCAAAAGCAATAACAACCACTTGAACTTGCCTGAGAATAGAACACGACGTTTTACGACGAAAAAAAATATGCGGAGTTTTGATGATTATTGCTTCATAATACTTTTGTATAATTTGTGTCCATTTCTGGGCCAAGCTTGTATGGGCCCGGCATCCAGCTCCTATATTTTTGAAATTGAAATATGTGACATAATATGAAAATTTTAGCGTCTGGAAAAATAGGCTATAATGGAAGACCGGTAAAAAGGTTTTTGGCGTCGATATTATATTTTCATATTATTACAAATGAACTAAATTGAGGATGAAATTGAATAAAAAAAACTAATTCACCGTGTTATAAAGTAAAATTAGAGCATGTCATTAAGGGGCTTACAGGACCTAAACGCAAAAAACGCAAGTTTTAGAAACAATAAAAGTAAATGATCGCCTACAGTAAAAAAAACCAAAAAATATATGATATTCTTCAGGATAAATGCTAGGATGATAGTGTGTTGAAAACATAATACAACTTATTTGGTACGATAGAAAAAAATCATGAAGATACCTCTAAAAACTTTTTATTTACAACAAAATTCATACTAATATACATACAATCATTATGATTTTTTGTCAGATTATTCTACAAGCAACATACTAAAACTATAGTGTTTTAGTTTTTTTGTCCAAAGACTAGATTTTTCGTAAATCGATAATTGCTTCATATTTTGCAATAAATTACCAGCGTTGTGGCATCGCGCTTCTCTTTCTTTTCTATGCAGACCGACAAAGACCGCGCTTTAGGTCATGTAGTCCTCTTAAGGAGGTATGGACGCATGTGCGCGTAGACGAGCGATTTGGCAACGTCGTCGCGCGCCCTTTTATTCGTAGGACAGTCAAAATTAGATAAATACCGCTAGTTCAACGCGTTGCCAACTTGCTAATGCTCATCAGGCGCGCGCTAAAATTGATACTTTAATTTTCTTAAATTTTGATACATAATCAGCCTATAATGTTCCCACTGCTGGGACACAGGTCTCCTCTCGGTGAGAGGAAGTTTTGTTAACATTGAAAATAAAATTTTTACTTGAATGACGATAACGTGTCTACTTGAAGGCAATATAAAAAGAGATACACATAACATTTGAACAATATTGTAGCCCACAACGCTGTTCACAGATTACCTGTGGAATATAATATACAATTAAACGCTAGGGTAATAATACATAATAATATTAAAAACTGAACTTACTTAACTAACATGTCTATCTGTATTTTTACAAATCAATCAAGAAGCAAGAATCAAGAGAGCTCCTTGAGTTGACCTTTGAACTTATTGGGAGAACATGCAAAAATGTCAATATATTCAAAAGTCCCATTGTAGGCATCTGTCATTCTTCGAACAGGAGAATGCAAACCAATGTTAGAATGGTAGGTACACATGGAAAATAGTCTGCCAAAACGCAGCTTTCACTTGTACACTGTTCTAGGGACAACATAGCATGACATGTTGGTTAACTCAATGCAGTCAAATCTATTAACAATGTTATAAAGATTCATGGCTTTCAAGTACTTACGTCTACTTTCAAGTGTTGTGACTTTGTTCTTATTATGACATCATTATGGAATTTAAAAAAACGAATTAACGACCGTAATTCAGTCATCATCATTACATCGAACGTTATTAGTTGCACTACAACATTCATACTGTCACTGCTAATTGAAAACGAAAGTTATTCGATAAATTGGGTCATGCGAGGTCAGTAGGACGGTAGGACAGTAGGCACACTCGATGTATGTCAGGAGCGTAGCAGTAGAGTACCAGGACGCAGGCGCAACTTGCGCCAGGTCAAGGCAAATAGGAGACCCAACATGAATTTTGACTACTGAAAATTTACGTAACGTGACGAATGCAATTTTTATCAAGGATACGTATTAAGTTATGACTAAATGGGGATTAGCATGTTTTTGTGTGTTGCGACAAAGCATCGTGACCATACCATTGCACATGAATAAGATGTCACTTATAGTTAAAATAAAACTTTATTACCAATTTTCAGGCGGTTTTACATTGGCCGCAAACTAGGCAAGCCTGTATCTTTGTTATTTTTACATCTTTTTATACAGTTCTTGTCACAGAGTGTCCACGAAGACTCGTCGGACGAGGAGGGCGGGTGGGACGACGGCGCCAGCGGGTCGCGGGGCGAGGGCGATGCGGGCGCCGCGCACGAGCTGGTGCTACGCCCCCGCACGCACTCTTTCTCCAGTGCCTCTAGCGGAGAGCCCGACGGTAAGCAAGATGGTACTTAGACAACGGCAAAGCCAAGAGGAAGCAGTGTTTTATGTTCCAACGTGGCGCCTACTCATCCGATTTTGATGTATGCGATGTCAATCGATTCGTTAATATAGTCTGGTTGTTAAAGGCATACTTTTTATAAACTTAAACAAAATCAATATAACGGATATTAAATCCAAAAAATTAGGGCCAATTTTTTTTTTTTTTTTTTTTTACTATATCTTGTCCTGATTGATCATAGTGTCGCCTAGTATCGGATATGTTTGAGGCCAACATTGAGGTATCGACTGGTCGATGTGTAGCGACTGCATTCTGGGTCCTACCTTAAAGGAGATAATGCAACACGAGCTGCTCGCAATTTCAGGGTCGGTCCCACAGTCAAATTTGAGTACAATGACCCTTTTTCGTTTATATAAAACAAAAAGGTAATATATTATAAAGTGTGTTGTGTGGTTGCGTGCAGGCGACCACGGCGACGTGACGCCGGTGCCGGGTTCGGCTCCCGCGCTTCACGACGCGTGGCGCGCGTCCGTCACGGCGCTGCTGCGACACGCCGCCCTCATGCCGCCGCTTGCGCTCGTGCACCGCCTGCACACCGTGCTCAAGGTACATCCCTATTAACATCTTCACCGTACTTACAAGTTTAATGTATAGAACCCAATAAGCGGTTCACGTTTTCGTAAGGTGATCTTCTAACCAATCCAGTGGTGGACTATAGGAGTTATAAGTAAAACATCATTCATCTCCTATAGCAATCCACTACCAGCAATAGATTGGAGGAGGGGAAATAACGCTTTTTCGTAACGTGACGATTTCTACTAGTCAACTTCTACTGCAAGCCATGTTAAAGAACTTCGTTCCAAAAATCTTCTCAGTTATGTTAATTTTTATTATTATCATCGAACACTTAATTATTTGGGAATGGAACTTCACATCATCATCTGCCTAGCCTTTTCCCAACTATGTTGGGGACGGCTTCCAGTCTAACCGGATGCACCTGAATACCTGTATTTTACATGAAGCGACTGCCTATCTGACCTCCACAACCCAGTTACTAGATAATACGATACCCTTTGGTAAGACTGGTTGTCAGACTTTCGGGCTTCTGACTACCCGTAACGACTGTCAAAGATCCACGAATGCCAGCCGGGACCAACGGCTTTACGTGCTTTCCGAGGCACGGAGGGGTCTCGGTATGTAAAGATGGTCACCCATCCACAGAACAACCGCGGTAAGCGTAGCTTAACCTGATCGATCGACCTGCACGGCTGTTATTATTGAATGGAACTTCACATGTAAAGTAAAAAATGGACCATTGAAAATAAGATAACATTTTAAATAATATAAATTTAATTTCGAAAATAAATCATTGATAAATAACTGACATGAATAAATAATATAACACATTTTATTTCTATTTTAAATAATTAAAGTAAAAAAATACATAATTTTTTTGTACTGCAACAGAAAATGAACCAAAGCTGATACAATTTTCATTTAATATCCTTCAACGACTACGCATTATTTCGTTGTAAATACATAGATTATTTTTTTATTCTTTCATTAAGTGTATTTACAGGTTAATATCTATGTATATCTAATACTAAAAATTACAAAATTAAATCCTAACTTAACTAAAACTATACAGAAAAAATACATAGATAGATGATAACATGTTTAGTTATAACGAAGTATTTATAATTTAATTAATCTAGGGGCGGTCCGTGCGCACTGATGAAAGTGACAGCAGAGAAATTCAAATTCTTCAATGTATCAGTACTCATACTTAACTAATCGAAATGAAGTATATTTTCAAAAATATACTTCATTTTGATTAGATCGATATAAATTGGTCTTTTTTGTATATTTTTGTCCGACCCGGTGTTTGATAAATGTACATTGATAGATTTGAATTTACGGTGTGATTTTAGCATAGACCCTTAAAATTACCCAAGACTCCCCCCCACCGTCCGTTCCTAAGCGCTTGTGCTGGAGAAGAAGAACGGAGGCAACAAACTTCTCCAGCGATACAACATCTATTAAACGAGCTCTACCTTCACCCGAGCGTAACTTTAGAGCCAGTTTTTGTGTTACCAACTTGATGTTTGCTAAGGTAAAGTTCTAACGCTGACATCTAGACAGATAATAAAGTTAACTTTAAAGTGTAAATTAAGTGTAAGGTGTAAGGGAAAATGCACCTTGTTTGTATGAAGTTAATATACACAGTCATCTAACAAACTGTAATCAAGCAATTCATACGAATGTGAACATTATCTTCATACGACCTAGGTTCATTTGACTCACCCTCAAAATAAAAACTGGTTCAATGGTTTAAATCATAATATCTAGTCATGGTTGACCGTTATTCCTTAACCTAGACATTCTATTCAAATTATGTAAGGAAGTTAAATAACATTATTGTAAGTTACGTTTTTGAAAATATTTATAAAATATAATTACAGGTACAAAAATATATTTAGTAACTATATATATAACGATAATTAACGACAATTAAATATGTTGTAAATAAAACGTAGTATATTATGTACGCATAAACGAGCAAAAATGTCATAAATGTAATTGCGTACTGCGTGATAACCCATTCGCAGCATATCCATGTAATTGTATCTGGGTTCCCTTCCAGGAAGTAATCCAGAAGACGTTGTCCCTGTGCGCGGAGGGAGCAGCAACTCCGGGGGCATCGGCGGCATCGGGCCCAGGCAGCGCGGGCAGCGGCGCGGGCGCGGGGGCGGCGGCGGCAGCTGGTCCAACTCTGGCGTCAGAGCTAGGAGCAGTGCTGGAGCGCGCGGCGGCGGAGGAGCCGCCGCTGATATGGGCTGGACCATTGGTGGCTGATCATCCGCGCGTTCGTGACGCTGTTCGCTACGCTTCTCTAGAGCTCCACGAACATATAATGACGTATTTTGATCGTCGGGAGCATACATTAGAGGTTCGAACAGCGGTTTCAAAAACAAAATAACAACGACAAACCAAACAAACACTAGTTTCATTTTGCTATTTTAAATTATCTTTCATTCACACTTATTTATATATTTGTGTTATAACATATGAAGTATGTTAATAGATAATAGATTAGTAGAATAACTTTCACAAAGAGCTGATTTTCTTCACTCAATTTTAATGTTTTCATTGCGATAAACAGAAAATACATATAAAAAAATCCGGCTAGGAAACAAAATATTTTCACAAGGATTGGCAGATCAAACATATCAATTGAGTCTTTTGAAATATGCTTGTTCGTTCAAACGTTCAAATCACTAAGTTCACTGAGCACTTCACAGGTCCTGGAACTGGCGCGCGGTGCGACCGAGGAGCTCGCCCGTTCCTTGTACCGGCTAATCTTCCAGCTGCTCTTGCTATTGGAGACGAACAACAAGATGATAGTGGCCGTCTACACTGCGGCGCTGGAGAACAAGGTCGGATACTCTGCTTCCTCTTGTTTTTAGATGCAGCGTGCAGTCGACGCGGGTGTCCTCACTGTTGTGCCGGAGCGCCGCGCGGCGTCACAACAATCTCATCTGTTGCTGGCGAGCTGGCGATCAATGTTCGCGCGCAGGCGTCCTGCACCACGCCCCTGGGGGAGGGGGGGGGAGCTTTATGCCATGCTTCGCCTATATCACAAACTTGTTCAACAGCATTAGCTTACTAAACTATCATAAAAGTTACGACGGCAATCTAGCCTTAGAAACTCGAAATATCACGCATTTTGGCATTCAGTCATAATTATTGTTCTTCATAAAACGCGTGAAAACACAGTTGACACTGCCCGCCCCATCAGTCTAGTTTCGCACCTGTACACTGTTGAAGTCATCGAGGACAGAATATCCGGATCACTCGGCAAACACCCAGCCTCCCGAGCAAGCCGGCCGCGGCCTGTACTACTGACAAACACCCAGCCTCCCGAGCAAGCCGGCCGCGGCCTGTACTACTGACAAACACCCAGCCTCCCGAGCAAGCCGGCCGCGGCCTGTACTACTGACAAACACCCAGCCTCCCGAGCAAGCCGGCCGCGGCCTGTACTACTGACAAACACCCAGCCTCCCGAGCAAGCCGGCCGCGGCCTGTACTACTGACAAACACCCAGCCTCCCGAGCAAGCCGGCCGCGGCCTGTACTACTGACAAACACCCAGCCTCCCGAGCAAGCCGGCCGCGGCCTGTACTACTGACCACCTTCATTCTATCCACCAGGTTTTCGAAAAGCATGTAGTATTCCAGCTGCCACTTTATATAGCATTTGCAGATTATTGAAACGATAGTATCAGCCGTAGTTCATTTTTGAACACCTTACAAAACGTAAAAGACTTTATTTATATTTACCTTTTGCAAAATACAACAGGACCGTATGCTCCGATAAATAAAGGAGCCAAACAAGAAACTGACTCGTTGGTCTAGTGGTCGCAAGCGCGTCTGCTTAGCGTGAGGTCCTTGCTTCGTTCCCAAGGTCGGACAACGTGTTAGTGGGTTTTCCATTTGGACAAAGTGCCCGGTTGATGACAATAGGCTTTTGGCCCCTATTACTTTTGAATTAAACCAAAACCTTCTAACTTCACTTCCAACGTATACAGTGATAACTATCTGAAGGTAATATGACACAGCAGTAGGATCGTCACTACGATTAGTAATCTCAGCACGTCGCCTTCCACGCCTAAGGGCCGCCTGCACCCGCACCACCGACCACTGAATACGTTTAACGGTATACGAATTCAAAACATCATTCTGTTTCTCTTATTAATTTGAAGATGACAGACACAGAATGATGTTTTAAATATATTTAGCGCTAATCGCATTTAGTGTCTGGTGCAGGCGGGCCAAGGTTTTATTTGACGACCAAATGCAAGATCAACTGGTCTATTCTGTAAAAATGTCAATCTGCTTCAACTGCAGTGAAGTGAGCTGTCATTTCTACTATTGACAGCTCACTGTGAGCTCTCTTCACCAGAGAGATGTTGACATAATAGGTCGGCAGTTTCACTTGTTTGTCCTGGCCTAGCTCATAGTGAGTGAAGTGTGTAATGTTTCTCAGGGAGTGGAGATGAGCGGCGCAGTGTGCGCCGTGCGCAACCAGCTGGCGGTGAGCGCGGCCGACGCGTGGTCGGAGCATGCGTCCGCGCCGCATGACGACGCGCGCCTGCTGCAGCTCATACAGAGGCAGAAGTGAGTCACAAAGACAACAAATTCACACAGACAAAAAACAAAGATAGCCCGCGAAATTCAAACTTTCTTACGTTACTTATCTGCGATCTTCGGCACAAAGTTAGGTTGTATGTTGATCTAAATACAGGGTGGATATTTAAGACGGGACAGTAAGAGTAGGCTTCCCAGAATTCGATCCTTATTTAGCGAAACTATCGAATGGTGTAATAATACAGTTTTTTTTTCAAAATCAACGGGTCCGATTCCTGGCTAGAAATATTGATTTTTCAAAAATCTAATGATGCAGTATTAGTTTTCATCAAAATCAAGCCCGTGACTCCTTTGAGTACTTTTCGCTATTCCTTATAGTTTCGGATTTGGAAATCTTGTGCACTTGGTTTTTTCCCCATTTAATACTAAATTATTAGCAGTCAACCAATTTTGGATCTGCAGTAGGGCGTTATTTACGTCGCGTCGTCAAGATTTGATGCACGTCTATTAATTTTAAAAATCAAGGAAGCATCGTCAGCAAATAACACCATTTGTGGTTGGCTTTTTAACAAATGGGGTAGATCATTAACATATACTAAAAAAAGGAAAGGACCTAATATCGAGGCTTGTGGCACACCCATTTTTACTTTTGAACAGAGTGAATTGACACCATTTATTTGAACTTGCTGTTGTCTATCATTTAAATAACATGTTACTAATGAGTCCGTAATGCTCCAGTTTTAAGAGTAAGGTTTCGTGGTCGAACAACTATTTAATTCCAGATCGGCACCCATCTGAAGGTCGAAATTCGTCTATTTTCCCTTTGTTATAAAGTAGTTAACTAAGTTCATATTTGACTGACCTCAAATTGTTTTCGATAAATATTTCAACGGGCGAAATCAAACAGTTGTGACTTTTGCGTCACATCACTGGCTGTATAAAGTCCTTGGCGTTCTGGGGACATTAAAAATGATCGGAGTTTTTATTTTTGCCGATTTTATGACTAATAAGGACTTCTTTTGTGTGAAAAAATATAAAACAGGGTAAGACAGTGTGAAATAATAAAATGAAACAAAGCTTTTAAATTCAGTAAATTTATTTTATAAGATACTTAAAATGAAGAGCTTCTAATGAAGTCGTGGCGCTGGTGGCACGAAAATCTGGAACTTCTATTGCAGTCCGTGGCGGTGAAAAGGTTAAAAAATATTGAGAGAAGCCCGTCAATTGTTTGATAAAGTTAGCAAAGATGGAGTCGTACTTACTAAAATTAACGAAAACATTAAACTAACGACTTGTTCACTCTTCTATTCAAGGTTTTATTGTAACTACAAACCTCTACGCTCGATATCGTTACTGATTCTTCTTCTTAGCTTGTCGATAGCAATCTAAATGGACTCGGCCCAGAATTCGGCTACTTGTTTGGCGCCATCACCAGCGTGCATCAGTTTATGTAACGTGCAGCTGACAGGACACGCAGGACACGATATTAAGTGTCCTATCGTTTGTGGAACAGCACCACATTTACACTCCAAGGCGGAGTCGTCTATGAACTCCACTTAAACAGGTTTTCCTTGCTTCTGCCAACCTGGGTCCGGAGTCTGTTTAAAGACTTCCAGGTTACCCAAGGTAACTCATGTCCAGGTCTTCAGCGGGTGGAACAAATGGTTTGGGTATGGAAGCACCGGCTCGCCACAGCTTCAGTCTTTCTTGGGATCGTTCGCCAGTGAGCGGGACGACACACTTTAAATAACTGTTTCGGCTTTTCAGCCTTTGTGGCACAAGGATGTCGTCATGCAGAGGGTGTCGTGTGTCGGAGACCATTTTGGTTCTTTCGCTGGAGCCTGCCAGCGCTCGTTACTGAGATCGCCTCGAATTCTCAGCGATAGTTCGTTTTGTAAATTAAGCCCCAACACTTCTGCTTATACCGTCAGCTGCGAGTTAACTAGATTAAATGAAAGATCATGAGATACAAATTTATTTCTAACCGAATTCTAAAACAGGGAGGGAGGGAGGTTATCAATTCGTCTGTAATTCTGTATATATATATGGGGTGAATGTTTCGAGTTAGTGTGAATGACCAAATCCGAAACTACAGGTAATACCGAAATATACCTACATTAAAGGAGTCACAGGGTCGGTTTTGATGAAAACTAAAACTGCATCATTAGATTTTTTTAAATCGATTGCTATAGCTAGGAATCAAACTCGTAGATTTTGAAAATCCTCAGCATGTGTTATTGCATCGTCCGATGGCGTCGTTAATAAGGATCAAATTTTGAGCAGTAATGGACACACGACAATGTAATGTTAAAGCGCGCATTTTTAACAAAAAGCTATTATTTTTAAGATAGTATCAGTTTTTAAGTATCTACATAGAAAGTGATTTGTTCGTTTGCACTGTAGCAATAGTTATTTGCTTGTTAATTATATTTTGAATTCATTGCTAAACCATAATTAATCAATTTGTTGGTCTGATTTTAGTTACTTAATCTTTTAAAATTACACTTCTTTTTGGCGTTTCTAAAATTTGCCAAAGATGAAAACAATAATAACCGCTTTAATTTGTCTATGGTTCAGTGATGCGGTACTACTGAATTTTAAGTTATGGTGCTATCGATGTTACGATTTTTCGGGTGGGTTTTTTGGGGTGGATAATCGGAATAACTGACTAGGTACCTACCCCAGCAAAAGACATGCAATTTCAAATTCGACAAAGCTAAATAACAGCTACTTATATTTTTACAAAAACAGTTTATAACGAGTATTTCGGCAACTACCGGTACACAAGAACATTTGTGTAATGCTAGTTTTCGTCTAGTTAGCTCGAAGAGTTTTAAGATTGCTTGAAGCGGATATGATTGGAGTAACAATTCCCAGAAACAGTTTTCCTTTTGACATTCGGTATTGAATGGCGACATTGGGCAATACGTTGGTTCGAATCCACATCAAGCCGTGCTCTTTTTGAATGTATTCGTTATGAGTCGTAACAAATTCAATGTTATAGCAATGTAATATTTTAAAACTTGAGGGCCCCCATAATACACCTATAGACCTACGACATTATTTAATAAGAAAAAAAAGACCGCAACTTTATTAAGTAGAACGCGGGCTAGCTCCAACAGCATCTTGAAAATATAAATACATTTAATTACTTTTATTTAATAAAGGAGTATTAAATACTCATTGTACAAAAAGTCGATATTTTTTATGTTAATCACTTGCATTTCAAAGGCAAAATAAATTGACGAGACGAAAAAGGATGTTTGGCATTTGTAAAAATTCAAAATCCATCCCAATATTCGATTTAATTGATGAATATAATAGAATATTTAAAAGTTTAGAAACACGCACAGGGTGTAAAAGTGAGTATGATAATACGTGTATCTATTTAGTGCGCATTTAATCAGTGACACGCAAATATCGCGTTCAATTCCCAGGCAACTTCAATGTTATTGCTTTTGGAAAGCGGCTGCCACATCCAGTTTAGTTTTGCTAACTTGCCGAACAACTTTTGTGAAAATATTAACGGCCTCGTACTGTACGATCGCTAAACACTCATGTCTGACTACGTATCGTTCGTCACAGATGGAGCACCGCGCTAGCGCTGGTGCGTGAGCGCAACGCCGAACGTATCCTCGAGAGAGGCGAACTGCCCGAAGATGACGTCACGACACTTTTACACGTGTACTGCAAGGGACTTGCTCAGGCGCAGCCAGGTAATCATACATTTGTATTAATATTTTTATTGAAAAAAAAAAAATATAACGATAAGGAACGGTCATCGTTATTAGTGCTACCTAGACGTGGGTGATCGTACCTAGAGGTGCGGGTGATCGTACATAGCAGTCATATTATCTAAAAAGAAAAGTTCATACATTTTGTGTGTTCGACAGACATGGTGGCGATCACGCGGCCAGTGCACGAGCTGTCCCAGAACCTGTCCTTCATGATGGAGAGCCTCTACAAGGTGTCGGTAGCGCTGCAGCGGCAGGAGTACGGCTGAACACGCCCCCTAGCCCCACCCCCCACCTCCGCACCGCCGCCGCCACTCATAAGTAACCCAACCCCCATTCAACAATATTCATTGTAATGTAGCCATTTGTGTTCAACATTGTCGTGTTACCACTAAAAGATAAACAACAGATATCAATGTTCTAAATGTTCAGTGTATCATCGAATTCGAACGAAATAATAAACATAATCTGCAGAAATTCATAATAAATATCATTTATTTGGAATTTATAATATTCGATACTGGCAAACCATGAATTATAAATAAGTAATAACGAGTTTTAGTAATAGCTGTTTTTTTATGAAATAATAAATAATGGCAATGATACCCGTACGTATAATATTACGAACATGTAACCAACCTAGTGTAAATTAGATAATTATACGAATTTAAGCATTAAGCAAGGTGAGGCCAAGCCGACACTTTGACTAATATAATGCAGGTCGACTGTACCCAGGACTATTAAGAGCTTATTGTAACGCATATAATATTTTGCTGTTTAGTGTATATTTAGAAATAGTTTTCCATATCACATTAAATTATTATTGTAAATTTTCCGGCGGCGCAGCGGATTTATGTTGTAGAACCACACTAATATTCTTTTATGAAAATCCGTATACTAATAGTTAACGTACTAAGTTTTCAAGATAACTGATCTCAGATAGATTAATAAAATATGTGCTCTAGAAGAAATTAGGTGGCAGCCGCTCGCAAGAGCGCGCGGCGGTCAGGCCAGCGTCATGCGTGTTGAGCTCCGAATGGCATTGCGCATATTTCCGCTCCTCAAGTTTGACGTTATAAAGAACGACTATGAGTATGTCCGCACAACCTCGCGGGTGTCGCGGGTGCCGCCGCGCCTGGCCGCGCTGCCGCCACACTCATCGCGTTTCACTGTAGTTCATTATTGTTCCACAACAATTGCATATTTATATTTTTTCTTTAATCGTTGTTTTGTGATATGTTTGCCTTTGTAATAATGTTAATGACAATATTTATTTCTTAGTTTTTATATTTTAGCTGCGATGGACTTTGTTTGTGTTAGATCTTAGAGAAAAAGGGCTGCATGTTTTTTAATCATACTTGAAAAATGGTTTAATTTTTAAATGAAATTGATAAATCTTACCCAAATTATCAACAATAGATTCATTCAGACGGTCCATTAGGTCTATCTAACATAAACAGGGTCTTTATAAATTATAATAATATTATGTACTAATATCCGTAACCAATTGTAAAATGTATTTAATGAAATAAATGAATACAAAGTAAGTTCTCGTTTTTATAATATAACACACATACATACACCACACACACACACACACACACACACACACACACACACACACACACACACACACACACACACACACATCACATTGACATAAGATTGCTCATTTCATGGGAAAGTGCAGAAAAATAGAGAATCGCCGTGATTATAAATGAATCTCCTGAAGTTTGGAGGCCACAGTAGAACAGCAAACTTGAAACTATAATAATCCCAACGTTTAACAATGAACCAACAGTGTTTGTCATCAAGATAGTCTACCGGGTCAAATTAGCTAGCGAAACTCTGCAGACGTGTTGGGTATCGATATCTAAATACGATAAAATTAAAATATAAAATATTTTATGCTTTTTTTGAGGGGTTAACAGCCGCTGGGAGTGATGTTACTTAATGTACGAGTTGGGAAAATCGGTTTTCTTTTGTTTTGTCGTTTTTATATCGATACTTCTGTAAACTATGCACAAAAAACACTGAATTTTAAACAGATTTTTCAAGTGACTACACCAACTATGGTCAATGACCGCACAAAAAAAAAGTCAAATTAACTTCTTTTTTGTTTTATCGTGTTTAAATACCTACCTAGACCTATCGGGTCTGCGGACCTTCGCTAGCCAATTCAATTTTAACCCTGTATACATACATACAGGAAGTTTTTTTTATCACCATCCAAATTTTTACATAGTGTAAGTTGTTCATATTCATGGGTAGAACATCCTGTAAAACTTTGGATGGTGATAAAAAAATCTCCTGTATAATAAAATCGTAGCAAAGTCAAAAGAGAACATTGAATATTTTTGAAAAAAAGTCATTGCTACATAAAAGCAATTAGTTTTTTAAAGTGTCCGACCGAAGGTTCGGTTTTGGCCAAAAAATGGTCGAATCTTCGGCTCGACCGAAACTGGTGTAAGAGCGATCGTGAGCCGTATTGAGACCGTCGTCGTGACTCTCGTTTTCACCACTTTTGTACAAAACTCAAAAAAAATTGTGTTTACTGATAAATAGAAGGAATTAATTAGGTTCTTAGTGAATATATATATATATAGTAACACCTTGCGTCAACAGTGTTGACGATCGGGAAAAAAAAGTCGCTTTTTATACTCTAGTGCATAATATTTTTTCTATGGCTAATATAAATCAGCCCCAACAGCCCACAAGCACAATAAAACGTCGCAGATTAAAGTCGTTATTTTATTTGCTTTAATTTATATCACTTCCGTGTTTTCTATCGTTAATTTAATAAAACCAGATAAAATAGTTGTCATTTATTCTTTAAAAACGCAAAGAAACGTTTTTATGGCTTGGCAGTATGAAGTACCAAAGTCGAATGAGACATGTTGAAAATGAAAAAAAAAATAACTTAAAAAGTTTCGTGGCGGGAATTAGAGCTCTTCTTCAATTTTGCAACATTTTTAAAGAGACTGTTATATACTTTATGCCCATTTCATTTTCTCGCAATCGAAGTGAAAAACAGAGTGTATAACTCGAGCATAAATGAGCCATTTTACCCCTCGACTTAACTATCCACCCTCGCCAAACCTCTCTGGGTAAAATTGCTTCTTTTATGTACTAGTTGTACAATTTACTATTGAATACTAACTACACTACTATTCTGTATGGATTCTTTGTGGTCTGAAATAAATGATTAGTATTATTACAGGGTGTTTAACTTAGAAGTTATATTTTAAGGAACGTCTTTATAATAACTAATTATTTTTTAAATATCCACTAACTTCTGCTACAACTAACTGTCATTAAAATGCCACGGTCTTGTGGGAAAGCTGCGGCACTAATTAACAATTCAAATCTGGACAATTATTATGAGTTGCATTAAGAATAAGTCTTAGGCTTAGCGCGCACTGCCGTGCGATTTTTCATCGTATGAAATGTCAAAGTGAGCGATGGAAAAAACGCTTGTGGTTTATTCACAATGGGCCTCCCGTTGATCATTTTGTGTGATAGTCTATTTCGATGATGACGTGCGCGCACAACTTTAGCTAAGTGAGACTCGAATGTAAAAACGTGCATTTGTTTCCCCGCCAGTGCCAGTTACTGCGTTTTTATAGGGTACGGCAGAAATAACGCACCGCAGTGCGCGCTAGCTCTTAAAGGGACAGAGATTCAATTAAAAGTCTAATAACCTTCTAATAATAAAATACAGATTACAACAAATTCTATAATTATATATTTTAAACATAGTTTGACGACACCCCTGAGACTCACGCGTCATTATGTTGGTGGCATGCGAGGGATAACATTTTAAAATATCATTATACACCATTGAAACTTTAAAATAAAGAAATCTTGGCTTAAAAGCTAGAACCAACGTGCGAATTACTTGTGATCTCAATATTGCAACTGTAATAATAATATATAATATTTATAAAATCTATTATAAAAAAGTAGCGCGCGCCGGATGGCGACACGCACTTGTGTAAACTTACATATACAATATTTACTAATACTTAGGAGTTTATAATTTTAAATTCTCAGTTCTTTTATATAAAAATACATATAAACAGTACAATATTTAAATATTGAAGGACTTCGAGACAGTTGCTGCTCTCTAGCGCCACCTCACCTCGTTCAGTTCGTAGTCGTAAAAAGCATTATTTAAAGAATCCATTAAAACATGATGTATTAACGTAGTGTTATAATGTTGGCATACTTTATTTAATCGTAATTGTATTATGTGACATCAGCTGCATTCTAGTTCGTATTCTAAAAGAAATATCATCCCTGTATCAATGCTTAAGTCATATATAAGAGTAAAGTCAAAGATAGCGGCGCCACCGACATTCGTCTGAATAAATACACGTCACAGTCGCGCCGCGGTGAGTGCACCGAGCACGTGAGCAGTACGTGGACACGATCACTGCACAATGAATAGTACAACACAACTGATACAGGGACGGCCGAATGTTAGGCTCGTTAATTAATATTTTCTGACAAGTTCATAATATATTTATGTACAATATATATACACAACAAGTTGGCTCACACACAGAGCTACCCTTACGTGGCCGAGTGGACGCGCTTCCACACGACTCGCCTGCCTTCTACTCTTCGCTAGACTCGATTACATTATGTGCTCGTACAAACACAGCATGCTATAAAAACAATATATTCGATTCTATAGCCCTACTTAAAATGAGATGTTGGTAAAACATTATGCTTTATATGCGATACATTATTTACATAAAAAATTCGTGTAAAATATCAGATTATTTGAAAACAAGCAAGAAATAAATTAATTCATATATTAATATCTAACGCCTTTGTTCATTATTCATATAGCGAATATGTATAGCTTACGGTTAAAATCCTTGATAATAATGATTCAAAAAAATATTTTATATGTTACATTTGAATTGATTAATCTATTATATTAAAATGTTTGCTAATACACTTAAAATAAAAATACTGAATATCATCTACTTCACTTGAACGAATGTTGCGACGTGCGCGCAGCACCGGCAGCGCGCGCGCTCAAGTAGAACTATGACATGAATATTACAAAATACTGACAATCGTAGTGATCATCGTTATTCATTTAATATTCTGTATTAAAAAGAACATATAAGGTCACATAGTTTGTTTGTGTACTTAAATAGCGGAGAAAAATAATTACAATGAACATTCTTTTTATACAAGTGTTAATTTGACTACTTTCGATATACTTGTGTCAATATTACGCAGAGTTACAACAAAATATACAAACCATTTCGAGCGCGACACCTACATACTTCCTACACACTACACAAAACATCTGTTTTATATTCTATACACAAAAAACTGTTACATTAATAAAGCGACGTGTTAGAGTGATGCAAGATAAACAGCCTCCCGTTGGAAGTTACAACTATATTTACTATGACTACTGATCACACATTCAATTAATTCCTATCGTAAGATCGTACGTTGCAGTAGTTTAACGATGACACATGAGTGCTGCACATCACACGATATTATAATCGTTAGTGTTCGCCCGCCGCACATGCGCACACTCGCATTAGTCATCACGAGCCGCGGGCGAGTAGCAGCATTTACTGCGAACTCTGCATTTTCTCTCACGTGTTGATGCAGCCACTTATATGAGCGTGGAAACGCGTGTCGTGCGAGTGGCTCTAGGTAGCTCACGACACGTTTTTTGAGAGACGGTGGTGGTGGATTCCAAACTTAAATCTATGGCGTCCATCTTTTTTGGTTCACATCGCCAATGCCACTGCTGTCAGACTCGTATCGGCAAGTGCAGCACACGTGTCGACCAATGTATGTCAGTGGCACGTCAGCGCAGTATCGTGAAGGAGTACGAGTATGAGCATGTGTGGCGGCGGGCGTACTCTTGCATGACGTAAACGCGTTATATGTTTGAAACAGCCGATCTAGTCCGTAAAACTCACCGTGAAAACTTAGGTGAGCTGTCAGTAGTGTCTGTTCCTAGCGCCAGATGGAAAGGTGGAACGACAACTAACTTCACGTTCAGTTTACCGAAGTTTTCACGTTGAGCTTTTTAATGAATTGACCGGCAGGTGTGGATGACGAATCACGCGGAGTGTGTGCAGGGTATGGCGTGGGCTCAGTTGAACAGCACAGAGCTCGGGTCCTCGTTGTCCATCTGCTTCACGTGGCGCAGCACGTCCTTCTTGGTGATGACCCCCAGGAGACGTCTGCCAAACACAAATATTTGAATTGCACTGTCCCGAACAAGATCGAAGGTTTCACGAATGTTAATGTGGATACCTTCTCCAATACGTGCCGTGGTCCAACCTACTCTCAAAACACATTGAAAATTCGAATGACGTTGAATATGGAAGTAAAATATATTTACGATAGACAGGAGAAAGCGAACAACATAAAAATTTACTAGGTATCACATAAGGTTTATTTATGTCTCGTGTCGTATGTCCTACATGACAGGTCGCATTGTGTGCAAAAGAAAATTTGTGCAAACCTCGTCGTTATAAAATGACTGGACTAAATTACGGTTTATTTTAGTGTTTTATAATTTATCGAGTATTTTAGATAAATCATTTTATTAGGTACGTCAAACTATCTGCCGCATCCGGTTGGGATTCAAAGGTTGGTGTCGGTACAAGTATCTTATATATTATATATTATGCTAAATAGCGGCACTGAGACATGGGATCACAGTTTCTTCTGATAGCCTCTCTACAGTATCTTAAAGCTCTGATTAGTAGAATAGTTACCCGTTGTGCGTGACGAGCGTCTGCCTAAGGCCGAGTTTGCGGAACATGTCCACTACGGTCTCCATGGGCGTCTGGTCGGTGACGGTGATGGGCGCCATGTCCAGGATGCGGTTCAGCATGAGGCAGGGCGGCGGCGACAGCGGCTGGTGGCCGGCCCCCGCGAAGATCACCACCGTCTGCCCTGTGATGCCCTCCATGGTGCGGCGCGCGTTCGCTGCGGGGAACGACACTTTACTGAAGAGTGACGCATATACAGGGTCAATTGATATTAGTTAGCGAATCTCCGCAGTTCCGCACACGTGATGGATATCGATATTTTAACATGATAAATAAAAAAAAATATTACTTTGACGTTTATTTTTGTTTGGGGTCCACGACTTCTGTTAATATACATAGTTAGTACTTGTTGTATGAGTTGAGAAAATCAGTTTATTTTTCTCGTGTTTACAGTACGATATCCATCACGTCTGTGAAGTTTATACAAAAAAAAACTAATACTTAAGTAATACTAACTACGGTCGTTGAACCTGAAAAAAAATATCATCAAATCAATTATATTTTGTTTTGTCATGTTTAGATGACTTCTGCAGAGTTTCACTAATTTCATTTACTTTATACTCAATATAGTGATTGCATCCCACAATGTGAACTCAGCTAGTGGTGAGGTGATTTGACCTTTGGGATAACGTCGACGATCTATCATTGCAGTTACGTATCAACTTCAAATTCGAAAGTTAGCAGTCTCGAATGGAAGTAAAAGACAAAATGCTTCGCTATCACAAATAAATTGAGATAAAGGTAGCAGGATGAAGATGATATGATGTACTGGTAAACCAGAAGAAGTCATCACACCACAAAGTAACCCCTTCAGAGTTACCCTAAATTTTTTACTACCGCGCTTAGAAGTAGTGCACCTATCATTGCATGTTTGTATGAAGTGTTCTGTCTGTCGGGTCTACGTACTTCGGTCTCAGATCGTCATTTGTCACTCAGATGTTTTGAAAAGTTTTTTAGAATTGCATAGAGTTGTTAATATAACAGACACAGTACAGACAGAGACACAGAGTATAGCTTGTAAACATTGTAATACAAAATAAACGAGTACTTCCATGGTTGTAATATCTCTATATTAGATCTCATCATCGGGCTTTCGAATTTCTGGCGATAGACGACGATCCCCTAAGCGCATACTTTTGTTTGGAAAGCTATATAATGACGAGGTGTTGTACCTATGGCCAAATTGAGGTCCCGGCGCAGCACGAAGCCGACCAGGTACTGCGACTCCTTGGACACCACCACAGGGTAGCCGTTATGCTCTGTCTCCTTCAGCAATGTCTCCACGTCGTCCACGGTCATCGAGTCCTGCGTGATCACCGAGAGCGTCTCGTTGCGTCTGGTACAAGCGACAGTGACACGTCAATAAAAATTTATCATTTTATTTCGGACAGCTTAAATATTCATATTTTGTTAGTAAAAATTGCATTGCTTAAAAATACTATTGTTAATAACTTAAACTAAACACGAAATGGAATGAAACTATTGCAAACACCACCCACCAACTAGACACAAAAACAGCTATATAGGGGGGATCAGTCAACGCACAAATTGCCTTATTATAACGAAAGAATAAATAACAAGTGGCTTCTAATGACACAAGAACATTAATGGCCCAGTAAACAGCTATTGTTAGTGACTCTCTTCATAACAATGCTTGGCTCCCAAGAGTCACGAACAATGTGAGATAGTGAGATATGAGAATGTGGTAAATAAAAATTCTCATATCTCACTCTCTCACATTGAATGAGTACCAATAGAAGTTTTATTGTAAGTTCGGCCAGAACCGTTCAATATCAGAAGGGTGTTATGTTGGCGCAGTGTGCAATTGTTTCGATTGTAGGATTTTTTGAGTATTAAAATTTACAAATAAATAAAATCATTAAAATAATATATCAGTCCTGTGCCTATTACAAATCTTCACAAATAATATACTGTCGTGAAATAGCAGAAAGCTCAGCGCAATACTGCAAATTATAACAATGATCGCATGCAAAGTGGATGGCGCCACAGCGGTATTACACTCAGATATCCCGAAATTACTTCCAATAGCCTTTTGACAAATACTCATACTTTAAAAAAAAAAAAACTAATTTACTATAGTATTAGCAATGCATTTAAGGGGCTTACAGGACCTAAACGCAAAAAACGCAAGTTTTAGAAACAATAAAATTATTTATGATCGACTACAGTAAACAAAATTAGACAAATATATGATATTCTTCAGGATATAATGAAAGGTAGATAGTCCGTTGAAAACATAATACAACTAGTTTGATACGATAGAAAAAAATCATGAAGATACCTCTAAAAACTTTCTTTTTACAATAAAAACCATACTAATATACATACAATCATTATGATTTTTTGTCAGATTATTCTACAAGCAACATACTAAAGCACTAGTGTTTTAATTTTTTAGTCCAAACAATAGATTTTTTGTAAATAGATTATTGCTTCATATTTTGCAATAAATTACCAGCGTTGTGTCATCGCGCTTCTCTTTCTTTTCTATGCATTCCGACAAAGACCGCGTTTTAGGTCATGTAGTCGCCTTAAGCAAGCATGCAAGGTATATCGCAAGTCGCAATGCGGTGTAGTATGAAAACAGTTCAAATTATAACATGCGAAACAAATCAAAGATGTTTGGTTTTACTCATCATAATATGTGTCTCAGGATTTCCATCTTCTTTATAAAAATCTTAAATTCACTAACTGACAGACAACGCACAGCCTGATCCGCTGGGTCTGCACAACTTTTTCTATAAGGAAGTCTTCTTATAGCGAAAATGAGCACTAACAAAGGAGTTTTGAAAATGTACCCGCTAAAGGAGTTAATAGTGGAAAAAAGTTCGCATGGAAGTTCATCATTTTTGAACAAAAATGTTTAGTTAAGAAGTGGAAGAATAAACTTAAGTAAAACTACTTAAGTTGTTTAAATGACTACGATAGTAAATTAATTACTTATAATTAAACAATTGCATAAAATGGCTGCTCGAAATTGAATAAAATCGATATAAAAGAACATTTATTTTAAGTAATGTTTGTTTTCGTCTAAATCTCCGAGCTAACTAGACAGAGAGAGAAATGTTCTTGTATATCGATTTTATTCAATTTCGAGCAGCCATTGTTGTTTACATCTTTGGCAAATTTAGCGCGGCCGGACAGTAGATGTTTAGTGCATAGGCGACCGCGAGCAGTTACGTCACAGCAAAGAAAAAAAAAACAAAACAGTCAAAAATCGAATATCATTGCATTTTGGCGTGATTTAGCCTATAGTGGAATGTTTAGATTGCCCAGGTTTGTTGTAAGTATCGGTAAAATATCTCAATATGTGACCAAGTGATCACCGATATATCAAAAGCTGAGAGGTACTTACTGTAATTTTTCAGTTTGATCTATTGCCAATTTTTTTTAATTGTATAATTTTTCTTTTACATTTTATTTGCTATATTGCTAAAAATAACTGTGTATGAGAAAGTAGATGTTTGATGAGGTTAGAAAATGACAATGTTTACACACAATCGCGATGATATAAAGCATGTTATCGTTTCGAACCAGTGACATTTTGAAAGATTTACTATGCACTCAATCAGTTTTTTTTTTTTGTTATTTGCGTTGCTTGTGTATAATATTTGCAGTATTGTTTATGTTATAATATGCTGCTATATTGTTTTATTTATGTACAGTTTTAATTTAATATTAATTTCGCATAGCACTCGTAAAACTCCAGGTCATAATTTATAATGAATGAATTGAGAACTATAGCCAGCAACGTTACCTTAGAAGCCTTTAAGTTACATTTTCTGATCCATTAGTTTGCATTCTAATAACATAATTTTTGAAGAGATATTAGTGTGTACTCACTTGGGCTGCATGACGTCTGCCGCGAGCGAGGTGTGCTGGAACTCATCCTTGCTGTCGAGGAAGGGGTACCCGTTGAGCGCGATGTGTGCGTCGTAGATGCCCTGCCTTCCCAACGCGTCGCCCACCCACTTGCTAGCCATGGCGGCCGCCATCAGTGGCACGATATATCGCACGCCGCCCGTTAGCTCGAACATTATCACCACCAGCGAGACTGCAAGCGTACAGGTATGGTAAGCCACTGTTCCCATCTTCTTCGTAGTGTGTCGATGGCAATCTAAATGGGATCGGCCCAGAATTCGGCACTAATTTACCTGACCAAGATTATGTCTGGACTTTAAAAGTGACTGTGATCTCTCATTATGTCAGAGTAGTTCGTGAGTAGTGTTGTGATTTTTGGAATAGTCGGATAGGAAACATGAATCATCTAAAACATGATCTATTTTTCACGTGTAAATGTGTCTTTTATAACCAATTCACAGAAATCAATATCACATTGAATGAAAGCTTGTTTCGTTCGTACCTGTCATGCGCGTGACCCCGCCCAGCACGGCCGCGGCGCCCACCATGGCGTACAGCCCGGGCGTGATGCAGTCGTCGCCGGTGGAGCACTCGCCCGAGAACAGCCACACCTTCGGGTAGTTGAGCGCCAGTTGTTCGACGCCTGGCAAACAAACAATACTTATTGAACACCAAAACATAACATAACACAAGAACGAAGAAGTTTACACCACAGCATTTCATCTTGAGACATGTCCTTACTTTTCTGTCTACAACAGAAAGAAGTATAACTTACAATTAATCGAATCTTAAGCGCCTATAACTACAGTGCATGCATCATAACAAACGTGATGGTACCGCTGCTTTTATAACTACAGTGCATGCATCATAACAAACGTGATGGTACCGCTGCTTTTATAACTACAGTGCATGCATCATAACAAACGTGATGGTACCGCTGCTTTTATAGGAAAATGACAAAACCCTGTCCAAAGCAGTTAATTTTCGTCACAGTCCTACAAGGACTTCACGCTCGAATGACATTGACAGCGGAGCGCTGACAGCGCCGCGCTGTTGGTAAACATTTGTGCAGTTGTTTAGTGAAATGAAACTTAAAATTTATTCAAAAAACATTACGTCAGCGTTAGTTTCCTCTTTGGTGTGGCCACAATAACTTTGTACGGCTATAGTTCTTTATTTGAGCACATTAATCGATCCGTGTTACACATTCTATACTTAGATGTAAGTGAAGCAAGTCTGTCCATGGTGATGATGACACATTCTATAAAGTTGAGTTATACTGACCAATGCCCACGATCCTACCCGCGATGGCGCCCAGCGCGAGACTAGGTATGAAAAGTCCGCAGGGCACCTTAATGCCGAAGGTGAAGATGGTCATGACCAGCTTGAGCACCAGCGCCAGCACCAGCAGCCAGACGGCGCGGTACACGCCCGGGCCCGCCGCCGCCTTCTCGATCGCGGAGTTCACGTCGGTGAAGTTGCGGTTGTAGTCACTGGACAACGGTATTGTGATTTCAATGTTGTTTTGAAAAAGAGTATAGGGAAGAAGAAAATGTATCGAAGCGCTGTTTTGTTATCCAAAAGCGCTGCAGTCAAATAATGCCGCAACAAGGCAGCTGGCCATACAGAGCGTTTCTGACGCGGACAGGTGAAACACCCACCACCCTTTTTAGGACCGTCCGTCCGGCCGCCATTCTGCGGCCGCTATATGACCGTACAACTTTTTTTTACGAAACCCAAGTGTTAGCGACTTTTGTTAAATAGAAATCAATACAACTAGTAAAAGTACGAAACCAAAAAAAAACCTTAAAACACGAATTCTCACTATTTCGTGGGAATGCTCGTGTTGTGCTGGATGAATTTTGTAACACAAGTATATTGAGACTCACCACAGAGGATCAGAGTTCGAGATGCCGCATTGGTTGAACAGTAGATAGATGAGCTCGCTGGTGTTCATGCGCGTGTAGGGGTTGGGGTAGGCGATGACGGCAGTGACCAGCGTCACCACCAGCACCTCCGTCACCGGGTACTGACCCAGCTTGGAGAACTTGCGGTAGCGGCACCAGAAGATGTTTGCTTTTATGAAGATCGTTGCTATGCAGCCCTAGAGACAAAGTCAAAATATTGTATTGTTTATTTATTAATTTTTTATCATTACAGGGTAGCCTAATGCCTTCCTATTTCACATAAACCTACTTGGGCACTTATGACACCTAAGAAGCTAGGTGCACGGTTCCAATTTGTCGTTGCCTATGGAGCCGGCAAGAAACTCCACGGTTACTCCTTTAAAAATAATTGGCTTTTACAATGTATAGGGAAACAGATGGAAAGGTAAACTTAATAATTGTAATAATAGGCGGGTACTTCAGTCGTTGTAACAGGAAATGCAGTCGCTTATTACTCTTATAAGTGGTCTACAGTAAATGCAGTGCTTGCGTAACAATTGTTTTGCATACAATTTAAAGAAAATGCTGTGTTTTCGTACAGTCTCTCTATTGTTCGTACACAAGTCAATTAGGTTTACTGTTACCTATTTTCGGGGCTTTCAGATTTGAACAAAAATGTTATCATTGCTGATAAAATCGTAAAATTTGCTAAAAGATCGATAACCGCCTTAGGTTTTGTTAAGCCATTACATCTCTTTGTTTTGCAAAAATACTCAATTATATTTAACCTACGAATGACAGTGATATCATGTCCGAGTCATAATGTAATCACTGCTTTTACGATAAAAAAAACAGGTGCATGGCGCACCTTTGTTGCGATCAACATAATTATGTTTAAAGATAGGCACCTTTTTAAGTTATGAGCAGAGGTGAAAAGATTTAAATTAAAAATAATTCCAGAAGTAAGGCAGAGTCGCCTTACAAAAACGTTGATCACTTTAGAGTAAAGTTACACAACTCGTTATTTTTTTCAATTGACGTAGCTGTCTTTATCACTTTGTGAAAGTACGCTGTCCTACATTTTAGTCGACGCCATTCGCATCGTATAATATGACAAGGTTCAAGACGATTTCTTTGACCACATACCGCGCCGCCACCTTTATTTTTATGTTATTCGTTGGCAAACTGGCCAGCAGCCCGCCTGTCTTCCTCTATTTACGATCGTTCGCATGCTGACCTCAGTCTCAATCTGTCATAAAAAACTACAATTATTTACCTACAATTTTGACAAGTTTTCGACATTGATTGACGGTGAGATTTCGACTTGAATTTGAACATCTTGAAGTATGAGAATTAATTTGGCCTTCTGATTCAATTCAATTCAAATCTTTATTGGATTCACATGTGTATTATAAAAGATGATTTTAAGTTGTTGTCGCCGCTACCATCATCCAGTCATCTACAATACCAGAGGCATTGCAGTCACAAAACTGAAATGTCTCGCGTGCCCGTAAGCACTCAGGCAACCATACCGGGTTACCGCCCGCGCATAAGATGACGGCAGGAGGATAATGATCCCGACAGGATCGTGTACTTACCCCTATAATGCCGAGGCCGACGAACGGAATGAGTTCGAAGAAGATCCAGGGCTTGTTGTACTCCACGAAGAACAGCACCGAGTGCTCGTTGCCAAAGGGGTTGATGGAGCGCAGGATAAAGGCCGCGATCAGCGCACAGAAAAACGAGCGCCACAGCGTCTTCAGCGGGAAGTAGTACGACACCTGGAAACAAACGCTTGTAGGAGACGTCGATCCACAGTTGGGGAGAGGTGTCTGTTCTCTCGTTACCATTCACATTTGTGTCATAGCTGTAACACGTGACCAATTACTGTGATATTCGGGTAGTTAAACTGTTTGTAGGCTCAAACAAAAAAGGAAATGAAGATAGTCTGCTGACTCTATGCTGGTTTGAAGGTACATTCCATTCCATGCCAGACTTATGATAGCTACGTGTTTCAATGGTTGTTATGAGAATCATCCGTGTTATAGAAAATATTTTCTCACATTCTCTTCAGCTGCGACACAGTTATTAACTTTTGCAGCTATAATTTTTAAGACAATTTATTGAACTTACATATTATATTCCAAAGCAAAACTTGACCGTACAAAATTTTACAACGCACATTCAAATTTGTTTTTGTAACTCTGCAACAACATCCAAGTTGCATGCTAACAACTGCAAGACCAGTTAAGTGAAGTAAGGTCGAAGACTTGAAGGTAACGGAACAAAAAGTCAGGAAAACAATTTACAATATTAGTTCCTTGTTTCACTGGAATAGAAAGAAACTACATTTTTATTTAACATTGAAAGCGTGTCACATTGCTGATTAGCCATGGTTGGACACGAGTTACCTACTCATGTTATCTGTAATGTGCAATTTACTTATGTACAAAAAAACGAATAAGTAATATCCTTCCGTGTTTTTAAACATGTGGGCAATGTTATAATATAATTTGTTACTTGGCGACATCTTGTCAAATATGAGCATAATATTAAGCTAGAGTAGCAGTCGAGCCTTCAAAATATGTTCACAAAAACTTGTCATTCAGAAATCAATATCACTGTACATACTGTACTTATTGTGTTATACGAGTACATTATCATGGCAGTGTAGGGGAAAAGACCCTCTGAGATAATTTCGTATATTGAGTCAAATAATATTCGTAAATCTTGGTGGGTTTAGTGCAATAGTTACGATCGCATCAAAAACATTCATGTCTTTCTTCTATTCTGTTAAATATTAATGTCCGAAGTTGTTTGTTGCAATTATGACTGTATCCAACCGTAAAAGTTTAAAATAACACTGTATTCACTTAATAATCTGTTTTATTCCCATTAGACGTAAAGATTACCTCTTAATGTGAACTATTGAAGATTGAAACATGCATGGAATGACGAGCTGCGAAAGAAAAAGACCTGTTGCGACAACCCCAAATAAATCGGGGTCACGTCAACGCCGGTTATCACTTAATACCAGCGCTGTCTGTGGCTCTGTGTCGAATAGTGTCAGCATCATTTTGCTGAGCGATGGCCGTTTTGCGTGGATGTGACGCATATTTTCCCCCAACTTTTTCTTTCGTGTTTGTGTCTTATCTTTGCGTCATATTTTACCGAAAATAAACGTATTTTCTTGTCATTCTTTAAGTGCAAGAGAGTGATGAATTATGTGAAGTACTAAGGTGTGTAGTACGTACCTCCTCCAAGCTGAAGAGCACTCCACCGATGGGCGCTCCGAAGGCGACGGACACGCCGGCCGCCGCCGCTGCCGACAGGATCTCACGCTTCTTCGCCTCGTTGCGACCGTACTTCGGGAACAGGTATGACAGAATATTGCCTGTAGGAACGTCACCGTATTCATTTAAAATGTCCATGATATGCGCCGAACCCAAAAAAAATGGAATTAGGGCAAGAGAATGATGAACAGTAAAAAAGTAGCAGTCGAATAAAACATTGGAAAATGTTTCTTCAATGGTTCCAATAAGGCCTGATTTACAAGAAGCGATTTAGTTGCCAGTGGCATGCATAAGCTGAAACAACA
The DNA here is from genome assembly GCA_914767645.1 of Hydraecia micacea. NCBI lineage: Eukaryota > Metazoa > Arthropoda > Insecta > Lepidoptera > Noctuidae > Hydraecia > Hydraecia micacea. The sequence goes on from OU611774.1 coordinate 1,101,129, forward strand.
ATAAAATTTGCACTGTCTAAACAGTGTCTAGCAATGCAAGTCAGCTGTTGCTTCAATTTTATTATATGCCACAGGCAAGAAAGTTGTATCATGTAAATGGAGCTTTAGAAACTTTACTTGGCACAAATTAATTAGCAACAGCAGGTAATGAAACACTTACCGAGACAGCTAGCGATGTGCACCATGGGCCCCTCCTTGCCAAGTGACAGGCCTGACGACACGGAGAGGATCAGACCCACCACCTTGATGATCAGCGTCCACTTGCCCAAGTACCCGCGGATGATGAACCCGCTCAGTATCGTCTTGATCTCCGGGATACCTGCACCCAGCCACATTAGTAACCCGTTCTACACTATCGACCTACATTATCGTTCTACACTATCGACCTACAGTACATTACATTACGCTAGTTTCCCCTGAAGAGTTCGCCAGAGATATACATACAGTACACCCACGTTTCGCCAGTCCTAAGTAACCTATTACTTGTTAATCTAGAATCCGGGCTATAACTGAGAAATTCTTGTTGGAAAACCCAACAACTGCAACCCCACTTTACCCGGCCGGCCGGGCCGCTTTGGCCGGGGAATCGAACCCATCGCATGCTCATCAATAGCGCTTGCTACCACTAGACCAACGAGGAATTCGCTATGCTATTGAGAGTATTGAGTTAATTCTAAATGGTATCTCAATTGATTGTACCTAAGTTTTCAGACGGGTCATCATTTTAGCCCAAAATAACCTCATACCAGAGGGGCGTTCGTTGGCGAAGGTTCACAGTCTGATCTCAGTCTCAATCTGTCAAAAATACCTCTAATTTGCCTACATTTTTGACAACTTTTTGACATTTATTGTCGCTGAGATGTGATTGCGACTAGATTTTGAACGTTTTTAATTACGGGAATTGGCCTTCTGATTACATATGGAATCGTTGCCACGGTCAATACCGGTAAATAGAGTGGTATAACATACCGGAACCACAGGCGTACGGCGCGAACATTCTGACCAGTGAGGCAGAGAGCGCGGCGAAGATGAGCGCCCACACGATGTAGAACAGGTAGCTGATGATGTAGGCGCCAGGACCCTCGCGCTGCCCGCCCAGCACTTGCGGCCACGTCAGCCACTGACACACACACGAGTTACACTTGTCATACATGGTGCATCAATACGTCCCAAAGTCGCCGAAATTACTTTACGCGCAAATGACCGCACCAAATTGAATCATTCTTTTTTTGTTGTATTCGGTATTGCCAGGACAAGGTTTGTATGAAAGAAAATTTCGCATATTCGAAAAAAAAATTGCACCCGTGCGAAGCTGGGGCGGGCCGCTAGTATATATTACATAAAAAAGTAGGTATTTGTATTATTTATGAATTAACATACTTTATCAGAGTTAAAATCTCATTTAATAGTGCTTTATAGAATATCCCAAATTAGCCAAAAAAAAAACAATCACTCTATTCATTAAGGACACTTATGTTATTTAGATTCGTGCAATGTTGTCTGAATGTATACCAGTGTTTACCAAAATGTAATAAGAATGCAGTACTCACCTGAGAACAGTTACCAGTATCGAAGGTCGTATCAGTGTCGGACCAGCAGCATTGCTCCCTATTGAGCCAGAAAGCTTGCGGGCAGATGCCGAACTTGAGGTCTGTCATCCACGAGGCGCCGATGTCAATGACTCCGGCAACTATGCCCGTGAACACGCCCACCAGCAGCACGCACACCCATCCCGACCAGGCGTCGTGAGCACCCTGTGTACAGTCGCCACGTGTTTACAAACAGTCACAGAAATGATCAGCAACGGTAACATTAACTGTATGCAGTGATCGACCAGTTTCTTAGGAAGACTCACCTTTATGAGATCCCATATTGAGTCCTGTCTCTTCTTGACGATGTACCTGTGTCGCATGCGGTCGCGAGCGATGTCGCGCTGCCAGTCTATTGTGTGGAAGTCATCGTATTGGCCGATCCCCGGGATGTCATCGTCGCCTATGTATTTACATTTATATTAGTACATATTGCTTGATTTGCAATATAATGGTTATCAAGAATGAGTAGGTTAACATGATTTTAAATTATTGAGTGATATAAAAAGTAATTTTAAAAAATTAAATCGACTTCAAAAGGAAATTCACTCAAAATTATGAAATAACTTTAATTCCGGAAGTCGGTGTTTTAGGATCTGTATTTTAGTTTTTTACCACCGACTTCCGGAATTAAAGTTATTTCATATTTTGAGTGAATTTCCTTTTGAAGTTGATTACATTTTTTTAAATTACTTTTTATTTCGTAATTTTTAGTTTTAAATAAAAACTGGAATATTTGTTTGTAATAATTATGTAGTTAATAGTTTTGGTGTAAATATTGCACTAGAATTTGACCAAGGTTTAGAGATGTTTTCCCGTAACACGTATTAGTCCATATCTTGAAAATTACTGAATCGATTTTGATGAAACTTGCACTGTTCCCTAAGTTGAAGTAAATGTAAGCCAAGAAAAAAAATGGTCACGATCCGATTAATAGTTGCGGAGAAATGCGTGGACAAACATATAGTATACATACATCTATGAAATTTTGAATATTTGTTTGGAGGCCCTAATAGATTGTCATATGTGAATATATTGCAGCTCCAACAATATTACATTCATACGTGTCGAATTGATAACCTCCTTTTTTTGAAGTCGGTTTTTAAAAGAAACCGGACAGATGTCTCAATGATATAGCAAAAACTTTTGATGATTGAATAAAATGCTGAAAGCCAGTGTATCAAAAACTTTCGTGACAGTTTAGTAGATGTTATGTAAATTATAATACATATATGAAATTTATTTATTTCAGACAAATTTTTTGTCCAGTTTGGCCAGCGATTATTTGACCGTACCTAAAAAACCTCGTTATTCCTGTTTTGTAAAAAAAAAAGATAATTTTATGATTATTTCTTGGTTGATTTTAATTTACATTTTTAGATGTAAGAGAGTGCTCATTATCAACATAATAATGGTTTAGAGACAGTTGAACAAATAAAATGCGTGTCTTACAATGAGATAAGGAGTATCATCATCATGACTAGACTTTTATGTATTCTTTTATTTACATTTATTATTTTCTTTGCCAATATTGTCTGTAGAACTTATTAAGGTTATTGGGATACAACTCCTGTGCACTCTAGACAAAAAATAATCCTACTTCATAGTCATACCCCCTTACTAATAAATGTATTATATCAGATGAATATTGCCGCCTGTGATACAGGTTTATCCTAGTACAGGCATCTAACATTATTATACCTTTGTAAATAGTTTCCAAGACTTTTATGTAATAATTTTACCAATTTTAATATGAATAAAACATTATTATCAAAACATTATTATTATTAATAGTTACACACTGATTTCTCTCTTTCAGTCGTCAGTAATTTGATTTTCGAAAGAAGAAGACAAAGTGTTGTGTAACTAAACAGACGCTATACAACATTTATTAGTAAGGGGGTTAGTATTTTGCTATTTAATACAATAATCTATTTCAATTAATTAAATTATTAGAAGGGCGGGTGTGCCAGGGGACTGTCTTATGTAATTTTGATATTCGAAAAGTACTGATTCTCAGCATAATTTGAATCAATGATTTTTTATTTGATTTGTTTGTTTTTATTGTATTGACAGAAGCTATTTCTGAAATTCCTTTCCTTAGACAATGAAACAATGTGCATAGTGATATAGTTATATTAAACAACATTTATAGCATCACAGTAGGTATAATTATTATTTATGAATGTAAACAAAGCAAAAGGAATATGTAAGGATTGTAGCAGGTTGTGTCCTGTGATTGTGCCTACCCCCATGGGAAGTACTCCGAAGTAGTATTGAGTTTATGTATGTGTGTATATGTAGTATAATTATTCTAGAAGCTACTAGTTCAGTAACAACCAATTTAATAATATGGTATTATAGCTCCACTGTAAGCAACCAACCATTATGATGCTACATAACTGCATTATGTAAGAAAACCATAGCTACCAAGCTAATATTTACTCAACATTCAATAACACACACTGTATTTTACCTTGCTTTGGAATATTACTTTTACAACCAAGATAAAACATGATTGAATCAGTGACACATTTCAGGTGCAACCAGATGAGAAAATTCCCCAATAAAAAGCTATACATGGTTTGTAGTTTTGTAATAAAAATATTATGTTGAGAATAAATGATACACTTATGTAATTATTATCCAAGTCACCACAACTTATAAATGAAGTTTTGTCTACACGTCTGAGGGTGCATTCCACCAAACTTTTAAAAGTACCTAGAATAAGTCAGCCTGAGAATAAATTATGACTTTTTGATAGTGTTTCCATACTAGAACTGTCAGATGTCAATTTTATTCCACGAATAAAAGATATCTGATTTTAGTAAAACCAACCCTGAGAAGTATAAGACATTGTACATAATGTATCCGCCATAATTATGTTTGAATCTCGCACAGATAGTGGTTTTATTTAATTTAAACTAATATAATTAAAACACGTGTAATTACGTTATATTAATAAATGTCTATAGAGAGATTATATTGGAAGTATAGAACATATGGAATGGAAGATAGACTAGAAACATATTATTTAGTCACGATAAAAGAGCCATTTGAATTATTAGTAGTTTGAGTGACACAAAAAGCAACGGTAGCTGGCTGCCCAAAGAACAGCTCAACAAGGAAGCTAATTATAGTAATTACCAAATGGATTTGTAATGTAATGCAATAATGGTAAACTCACTTGACATTCCGGAAAATAGCACTGCGTCCCCTGCAACAATAGCGCACCAATTTCAACAGTTTCTTATAGAATTATACATTAGATTCTATGCCTAACAGACACATAAATTACGTACAAGTTACAACTATATTAATACTACTATCACAGTATGTATTGCTTATTCTTAATTTACGATACAAAAGTGCTAAGACATTGAAAAGGTGAAAAGAATTGAAGAAAACAAAAAAACAATAAAGCAACAATCAGGTGACGCAGACGCAGCTTGAAGCGTCAAAATCAAAATGTCAACGTCAAAGTGTTGCCAGTGGTGGTCTGCCGAAACTACTAAAAGTAAATAAATAGGTAAGATTTTTGTTTGTTTGATTAATATTTAGCATAATATAACACTTAGAACCGATTTTACAATCGCCAGACAACTTTTATCGTATGTATAAACACGTTAGTTTGACATATTTTCTTTACAAAAGCCGTCAAACCGCTATAACATTGTCCTCGGATAAAAGAACCTGATGATTGAAAAAAACCGGCAAGACATTCAACCTATAAGACGAGCAACCATTCTAGCCAAAATTGCTGTTTTATTTTAACGTTGCCTAAAAGATACGACAGAAAAAATACTGAACACTATATTTTTTGCAGCTGTAAGAAAATACTTGAAAGAAAAACAGCACAGCCTTGAGATGGTAATGAGACGGCTGATGACGACACGGCGACGTCGCGTCGCCGCGTCGCCGTCGGTCACGTGTCTCCTAGCCGACCATATTACACCTATGCAACTGTTATTAATGCAATATTCTCATATTCAGGGCCGGGTTTAAATATTGGAACTGATGTATTGGGGCTTGGATCAGAGGTACAAAGTATTTGAATCTTCCTAACCCAGTTTGATAGCAAACCCTCCCATGAAACAATCATCTCATAATTGTTTGTTTAATAGAGAAAGTATGAGGGAACATAAATAGTATTCTAATTCTGCCCCTGCCCCGTTTCATCTAGCACGAAGATGCAAATCTCATTACTACGTAAGGTAGGTACCTAAGTATCCTGCCAGGGTCGCGGGTTGCTCGAATGAGTTACCGTGGCCCTGGCACAGGCAATTGAAGGAACACGGGTGGGTTTTATTTGTCAGTAAAAGTCTGACACACCCTTCCGTTCCGCCCTGGGCGGGAGAAGTTATTTAAAAAAAAGGTATGTAAGTATCTATTTACCAATGTACTTCAACGATTATGAACCTACACAATATGCGCGTGGCTATTTCAAGAGATTTATACATAATCGCTTTACAACACGAGATAACTTTAAAAAATCAATTTAATGTAGCAATTTCAACTAGCAAAAACAACAATTATTTTACCTACATAATCTACGGGGACAAGGGGTTCTGTATCCCCAGGTTCTAGTTCCACTGGCTCCATGTCCTCGTCACTAAAGTCACTGCTTGCACTGAGCTCTGACATAGCACTGGACATAACTCACACATTATCTAATCTCACTTTATATAGAACAGCATTCGATAAACCCCTTATCGATAATATTAATAATATGATTCATTTATCATTGTTATTTTATTACGATCGTGTTTCATTTACGGGTAGTTTCTGTCATAGAAATAAATAAGAGGTGTCGGAATCTGAGGTCGCGTTAGTTAGCCGAAATCTTTTAATTTATTGACAAGAGTATTAAGCGTAGAAGCGCGAAAACGGTATTTCAGTAAATAAATTGATTTAACATTGCATTTTAAGTTTCGCAAATTCGCATGAAATACGGACAAGTTGCAATTCTACAAACTATACAGCAGACTTACAGTATCTTTTATGGTTTACTGATAACATAATGACATGTAAAAAGATAGCTCCCTATTCGCAAATAGAAGACCAAAAAAATAGGCAAAAAAAAAACATACAAACAGCCAAACATAGTACCTCCTCCTTTTTGTGAAGTCGGTAAAAAGAAACTTATGGGGCCCCGACGGACCGAGCGGTTGCTTTTGATTAGCCGGTAAACTAAGACCCGTTAACGCCAGGAATAGCGTCTTCCTGGAAGAGCAGATTGTCTGGAGGGTGGTCCTAAGAAATGGCCATGTATCGAGCAATCCAGTGGTGGGTGCCAGCAGACGGGTGGGTTGCCGACGCTTAGGGCCAGCTTTCCCAACAGGCCCTCGAACGAAAATTATCGCAAAATTAATGTGACAAATTGTCAAGCGTGTGACGTGGTAGCGTCGTGTTAATTGCTGCGATTGTCTGTTGATAAATCATTCTACTAATCGCAGTTTTCGAGCGATTGACAAATTGTTACATTAATTTCTTCTTCGACATCGGCATCCTGCCCGCCCTAACCTACAGCGCACAAAGTTGGTCACTTACTTAACACAGAAGTCCAAACTCAAGATTCGCTAACGGGCAATATGAGTAGCATAATAGGTGTCAAGCGTGAATGAGGGGCTTGTGGCTAAATAATAACAGCCGCACGGGTCGATCGATCAGGTTAAGCTACGCTTGCCGCGGTTGGTCCGTGGATGGGTGACCATCTTTACATACCAAGACCCCTCCGTGCCTCGGAAAGCACGTTAAGCCGTTGGTCCCGGCTGTCATTCGTGGATCTTTGACAGTCGTTACGGGTCGTCAGAAGCCCGAAAATCTGACAACCAGTCTTACCAAGGGGTATCGTATTACCCAGTAACTGGGTTGTGGAGGTCAGATAGGCAGTCGCTCCATGTAAAATACTGGTATTCAGCTGCATCCGGTTAGACTGGAAGCCGACCCCAACATAGTTGGGAAAAGGCTAGGCAGATGATGAATAGGTGTCAAGCGTACAGAGCGAGTTAGAAACACCACCCTGCGCTTGAGTTATGGAACTCAAGTAGCGGATGTTGAAGAAAATAAGCCAGCCTGAAGTGGGGCTGGGCCGGACAAGTCGCGCGAATGCACCCGGAGAGATTTGCAGGGTCAACTTGGCCAGAGATCGCACAAGAACAGGGAGGTTTAGAAGGATAAAAGAGAGGCCTGTTGGGAAGTTTGCCACCTGGCATCCTGGTTATCCCAGTCTAGTAGAAAGGCTCGACTACAACTTTCGTCTGCTATCCGAGGGCGCATGGTGCAGAACTGCATACCATCTCGTTTACCTACTCATGCAATTTTGGAGGCAAGTTACCTTAAAATAATAAAACTATAACTAGGAAAATTTCATACTTTTAACATAGTTTTGCAAAGGTCTTTATTTTGTTATGACAGTTCAGTATTTTACTGATTGTACTAGGTTCTATGATCAAGCATGTACCACATGGGGGTAGTAAACATGATTTTGGCAGGACGGGTCCGAATTCGAAAGGAGCAGGATCTTACTCGTGCTCTGAAACCTACATTCAATAAAAATATATATTTGTAAACAAGCTAAAATTTTGATTAAAGGGTTTATCTCTCCCCTGGCTACGCCCATGATGTACTTCAACATATGTAATTATAGACTAACTTACGACTAACTAAGACAAATGCTTACAGGCAAAGACTATTTTATTAGCTTACCCGCAGAGGAACTGAAGTATTGAGCGATGTAGGCTTGAAAATAAAAAATATATTTATTACTATATTTTAATAATTTAAGCATTTAATGTCCTACAATAACGATAAATGTGATCGAATCGTTAAGAACATCCCTAACTGAACTATGAACCTAACCCCTTTAACATGTATTGATCGGTTTGATGGAAATACGCAATTACTATTGATATTTTTCCAATAAAATCCAAGGTTCTTTAATCAGAAATCGTATTTATTGCTCTACGTTGAAGACTTCAGATCTTTGTAAAAACCATTAACGGCTTCGATGAACAACTATAACGCCAAAAAATAAATATGAAAAATAGGGCTACACAACTGTAACCCGTTTATTCAGTTGCACAAGATTATCTTTTATCTACATCGTGAAAGGTGGACGCAATGTTTTAAGGCTTCATAGATCATAGATAGAGCCTACAGTACTCCGCGTATAAATGACAAACAATCGATATATAACTCCTCTACAGTCGCATATCATGGCCTATATATAGGAGGTGCCTACTTAAAGGTGGCTGAGTCAGACTGGATGTGGAAGGCGGAGGACAGGGTGTTGAGGCGCAGCATGAGAGAGGTCTATGTCAGCCAAGGCATTATTGGCGTGAGCTAGCTGACATATGACAAATAATTTAACTAAATGTTTTGTAACTTTGCATACTACGAGTATAAGTATTGTATAGAATCAAGTTTTCTGGACAGTTTGTTGCGCCACTTCTTCCCAGCTAAAGCACTAGGAAGTGGTGAATGGCGGGCGTTTTGGGGGAATGTCTTAGGAAATCTTGAAGTTCAAAAAGTGCAGATTCTCAGCCTATAATTTCAACACTTAAGGGGGAAGTGCCAGGGTAGCCCGCGAAATTCAAATTTTCTTACGTTTTTCGCAATTTTCAGATCAGTGTCAGGTTGTATTTTGATCAAAGGAGATGTTTCAAAATGGGCCAGGTCTATGTACAGTAACTCAAAAAAAAGAGAAAAATCCGTAGAATTCGGGAAAAATACAGATAATTCAATTAAATGTATACTGTTGTGGTAGTGAATTGATATTTATCAATTATTTTTATCGACTTTCAATATGGCGTCTCACCGATTTAGTTACTCTGTGCTTAAAAACAATGACAGTAAACCATAGATGACCATTGATCATAGAAACAGAACTGTCAGCTGTCACAACAGTGTCAATTCTTCAGAAATAAACATGTCAAACGTCATTAATCAATCAAAATGACAGCTTACCGCCATGACGGGTTTTTGTTGTGTGTTGCAATTTCAAGTGTAATTTCTTGCGTTTACCAGCAAACCAAGCCATTTCAAAGTAATTGGACAGTTGAGAACTATTTTAAATGAATTTCCCTATTTTTAAGTATAGTGTACAAGGACCTGGCCCAGGCTCCATACATTTTGAAACATCTCCTTTGATTCGCGACTATAACAGGTACGTATTTACAGAATTATAATCATTAGAATCATTAATACATCTTTCTAAGTTAGATTTGTACCACGACAACAAATCTTATGGAAAACTGCTTAGTGGTACAAATCTAACTTAGAAAGATGTATTAATGATTCTAATGATTATAATTCTATAAATACGTACCTGTTATTGTCGCGAATCAAATTTTGATCAAGATACAACCTGACACTGACCTGCAAATTGCAAAAAACGTAAGAAAATTTGAATTTCGCGGTCTACCACTGCGCATTCACCTTAAGAGGACTACATGACCTAAAGCACGATCTTTGTCGGACTGCATAGAAAAGAAAGAGAAGCGCGATGCCACAACGCTGGTAATTTATTGCAAAATATGAAGCAATTATCGATTTTCGAAAAATCTAGTGTTTGGACAAAAAAACCAAAACACTATAGTTTTAGTATGTTGCTTGTAGAATAATCTGACAAAAAATCATAATGATTGTATGTATATTAGTATGAATTTTGTTGTAAAAAAAAAGTTTTAGAGGTATTTTCATGATTTTTTTCTATCGTACCAAATAAGTTGTATTATTTTTTCAACACACTATCTTCCTAGCTTTTATCCTGAAGAATATCATATATTTTTTAGATTTTTTTTTACTGTAGTCTATCATATACCTACTTTTATTGTTTCTAAAACTTGCGTTTTTTGCGTTTAGGTCCTGTAAGCCCCTTAAATGACTTGATTTGATTTGTAAAAAATCCAATGTTTTTGTAGAAAATGCCTAAGACTTTATGTCTGTATTTGTGCTGGTTTTATTAACCGGTGCATAAAGTAAAAGATGAAAGGGATATTTACAGCTGGCGCTTGCGTTGGAGTTCCTCCCGCCGTGCTCGTAGAGCTGGAAAGTACCGTGGCTGGTGGGCGTGGTGTTGACGCTGCCGGCGGCCGCCTGCTGCAAGCCGGCCGTGATGTCTACCATGTCCTCCTCACTAGCCGACTGCACGCCGCGCCCATTGTTGGCGTTCGCACCCTGAACGAACAAACAAGAACTTTAGGAAAGCGATGCCAGGTTTAAAAAATAAATTAGTACCTACATTTAAAAACGTTTGACATACCTAATCAAAATGTTTTCTATCAGAAATATAAGGACAATTAGCAAAGGCGAACATGGATAGTCGTATCCAATTCAATGGTAAACCAGTATAATATTTTACAACATGAGGGGTCCGCACTCAGCACATAGTGACACAGCGGTACAAAATGTTTCGAAGAGAAATAGCATCAACTTCAAAAACAATACTTATCAGGGTCCCATTAAAATAGATGGACAAATTTTAACACAGCGCTCAGTACGTCTAACCAAAAATATCCAAGCAAAAAAAAACTCAAACTCAAACTCAAAGCATTTATTTCAATTAAACCATTTACAGGCACTTTTGAATTGTCAAGAAGTCGGTCAGTCAGAAAATATGAAGCTAGTTGCCCATTCCAAAGCGTACTGACCAAAGTGATTTTATTTTGACCTAAAATAATAAATAGCCGGCACATCAGTGTATTTTCGTGATCGCTGATTATTTTTCTTGTAAGTGTATCATCCTTATTTTGGTAGTCTGAATGATTTCTAAAAGTTTGTCCATCAATTTTAATGGGACCTTATATACATGTATACAATACTAGCTTCTGCCCGCGACTTCGTCCGCGTGAAATGTCGTGTTTTATTATAAAATATATCCTATGACACTCGGCAATACTGTAGCTTCCTATTAGTGAAGGCATTTTTGGAATCAGATCAGCAGTTCCGAAGATTACCCCTTACAACCTCACAAACTTTACCTCTTTAAATATTAATAACAAAGTAGACTTTTGTAAATCGCATTAAACGTTACATAAAGATTTTGAATTTATATGCGTAACTGAATATTTTACTAATTGAATCAGAATCCTAATTTTAGCAGTTATTCGGAGTATTGAAAATCGGAATGTCATTTTTCGGACCGAGATCCCATCGAGCATTATTTTGATTCTTCGAACGTATGAAAATCGGAAAACAAACAAATCGCATTTACGACTTTCGGTAAAATAAATTTCGTGATTTTTATTAATAGACATTATAATTCTTAGGTATTCTGAAATTCGGACTTTTGAAAATCGGAACATCGAAATTCGGAATAAAATATTTCGGAGTATTTGGGTGTTCCCGTGGGATAATGACCAATGTCGTTCAACCCAACATTAGGCTGTTTTTCTTACAGGTAGATAATTATCGTAATAAAAAAGGTTTTTAAGATTTTTAAGAAAAAGAAATGAGAGACATAATATGTTTGTGAAAATACAGAGAGTATTTTCACAAACATATTATGTCTCTCATTTCTTTTTAAATAAAAGTTCTGTATCGTGGGTGTGTTTACAAAAACCACCTGAACAGCCATGAACACAACATATACAACAGTTTGTGCCTACTAGCAGGTGGCTACACAGCAGTGCATGACTGACTGGACTGCGTGGACCGAGCATAACGTGACTTAACATTTCTTGAAACCATACACAAAATGTTAAAACTCCTGCAACCACGCCGCGCAGTAATTTCGAAAAATTGCTGAATAATCTGGTGACATCCAAGAAAGTCGCCTGCACAGCACGCCGTGTAGCTCCCCAGCTGCCAGCGCTTGCGTTGCGGGCCGCCTCTGATGGTGTGCCCCTGCCATCCAGGCGTTTGATGAAAATGTGCGATGGACACGCGCATGCCCAGCAAACGCTAGGGCGACAGACGCAGGCGGCTTGAGTCTTCTGCTGCCTTCACAATAGACTTAGGAAATGTTGCACACAACAAATGTCAAATGTGTTATACAGGACTCGAGCATACTGTACATACTGTCAGCATCTTGAACAAGCCAACCATAGAACGCATCTTTGTCTACTATTATGTTCAGTATCTGCAAGTAACAGGAACTGAAGGCAAATAGAAAACGTCGCGAACTGAAGGCGAATAGAAAACCTGAATGGCTGATTTTTCATTCTATTATCTGATAACTTTATTCGAGGAATCATTTTGATAGTTATTTCATGCAAAACTGTCAAGCGTCAATTTTATTCCTCGAATAAAATTTATCTGTCGATTGAATAATCAACCCTGAGGCCAGATAATTATATCCGAGAAATAATTTTGAATTTTTGACAGTTCATCCATACGAAATCTGTCAGACGTCAATTTTATTCCACGAATAAAAATTTTCTGTGGATTGGAAAATCAGATCTTTGTAAAATAATATTAGGTAAGTATTGTCAACGAAACAGCAACTCGGGAAGTGTGGAGGCGGCGGCGAAACTCGACATTATCGTCTCGTAAGATCTTACTTCTCAATTAGGTACGTATTCATTATCCGATTGTCACCTCATTAGGTTAATGGCGAAATTGAGGCAGAGAGTTAGCTATCAGTACCGGGGACTAGACTAGTATCAACTGTCATGATGGTGACATTCATTCTTAGGTAGGGCCCAAAACTAATCTTATGACCGTAGGTGATAAGGAGTAAGAATCGCCCGTCACTTCGGCCGAAACTACGGGTTTCGTGCTTAGAGAGTAGACATGCTGATACTGTTGCTGTTGCCATCGCGGCGGACGTTCACAAGTTTACTATTATTACATCGTAGAATTTCTGAGACCAATACTATTTTATTCCGATAAAATGGCATGCAACGAATCACAAGGACTTGAAAATAATGCACGTTAATTTTAAAATTAAGTGATGTTACTAACGTGTCCTGTTCGGCTGGTGGCTGCCCGCAGCAGCCTGTATTTGTTTTTCCCACCTATTTTGCTGGCTGATCAGTGATAGTGAACGAGAAACGACCCCTCGGCGCGATGTAGCCAGCGTACTGCGCGCTGCACACAGTTATTGCAATGGTGGCAATTTGAACTGATTGGAACATCTCTGGACATTGTGTGACTACAATGTGCGACTGACACGAAAAGAGCTGAGCTTCCGCATCTAGCGACGAGCGAGCCGGCCGAGAACGTGACTTGCGGGACTCATCTAGCTATACCTACCCTGACAACTGCACGCTTGACAGAGACTACATACAAACATAAACTTTAAACTTATGCATTTTTCCCGTGGGGGTAAGTAAAAACTACAGGACGCCACCTGCTACTTTCCTTACATAGATACAAGGTTCCCTTTAATAGTTTACCACTAGTTATTCTATCCAGGGGGAAAGGCTCATTTCCGAAACTATGCATAAAAATTGCATGTCATATTATAGTAAAATGCGACCGCGAGTACCTGTGGATGTTCGAACGCATACCCGGCCGGGCGGCGCGGGGCGGCGGCGGCCCCGGCGCGCGGCGATATCGATTGATGCAGCGCGGCAGCACCAGTGCCCTACTGCCACGTTGTATTTTATGGGCCTAACTACGGCTACTTACAAGGTTTTTTTTTCCCTGATAGTAAATTATTAAATTTTTTTTGTGTGTCTGGGCCTCATTTGTCGACACTTAAGACAATATAGGTAAGTATACGATCGACGATGATCGGTAATTTTCTCACAATAGACATAATCACAAAAATAATTATCTTCTTACTATACCTGTTTGTATGTCGTCTTTCCATTTTCAAAGTTTTCTCTATTTTTACAAGCTTTTACTATAAGAAATGTCCTTTGAGTTATTGATTAAACATTAAGTACTGAGATAAGCACTACCACCTGTTGCAAAAATATATTTTAATACTAATACACTTGTAATTTAAGGTGAGCAGCTGTTACCCGCATTAGCTGAGTGTTTTTTTTTTTATTGTTACTAATACTAAATATTAATTTAGTTATGGTTTATCTTTTGTTCCAGTGAAAAAAAGTGCATTAAATTAGTTATTTATAGAATGGCTATAATCCTTGCTATTCATGCCATGGTCTGTGCCATCTATTTCTTTACACTGCACGAAGAAACAAATGGCGTACTCACATACGGTGTACTGCGAATAATCCGATCAATGATTAAGCACTAATAACACGGTATTAATAAAGAACTGAAGAACAGTTTTCGACACTATAATGTCTAGGAAGATAGGAGCGGCACTTGAAATGTTCGCGATGTCACACACAGCACAGTCGAACCCCACTGAAATACGGGGGTGAAAATCGATAAAGCGTCTAAGGGCGCCGACCGCCGACCGCGACGAGCTACGGAGCTACCATAGAGAATGCGGCGGAGTTTAGGGCGCCACTCGTACCGAGCGCGGCCCCTCGCTTACACGCAGTCGCATTTTAGCCGGGTTATCCAGCAAGTGAAGTACCACAGGAATAATGCACCTAACAGAGCAAGCAATAGAGCACAAATCACTGTTGGCGCTGCGGCGACACACCTGCAGCGTGCGCATCCCAGACCACGGCCCGGGTCAAGTAATTTCATCAATAAGCCATATCCGATATCGAAGGACTACTAGGCTTGTTAGCTGCACATTGTAAAGTTTAATTTTCAAACGCTGAAACCTTAGAAAGCCAATTGTTTAATGGAAGGTACAGACGTAGGAAAACTATTATTAGAGATAATTTGTCTACTCATTTATAATTTTAAACTTCGCAGGTAAAAGAGATTACGAAAATTATAGGGATGAGTTCATTAGATGTTTACACATGTATGACCTAAGTTGGTCGAGACACGCGAAATGCGCTTTTATTGTAAGTTATCACGTAGAGAAGGAGAGGACAAGGCCCACTTCCTCTCACAGAGAGGAGGGCTTTGTCCCAGCAGTGGGAACATTATAGGCCGATTATGCACATAGTAGGAGAATTATAATTGCTAAAAACTAGCGTCATTTCTGTCAAGAGTTTATAGGACGCCGAAATCAGCAACAACCTGTAGAACAGCAAGTTCACGGAGACGTTTAGTAGTCAGGTTCGCAATCTGCTGAGTAATTTGGGGAGGATGGCAGGTTTAGCACGTAGGTACCTACTGGTTCCTGGTTTGAAAACGCCGGGAGGGTACACCCTCCTAGGACATAATTATAGTGACCTTAGTAGTGATGTTCCTCAGAAAGGTCAGGTGCATAATACTCGCACGTACGTGCAACAAAAGGAGTATTTTAGGATAGTAGCAAGTGGCGTTCTGTAGTTTGTGCTTACCTCCGTGGGCAGAAGGCGTAAGTGTTATGTATATGTATACTGGTTCTTCTATTCTAGAACATAGATAGAACGAATAGAACATAGATATGTTACTTATACTTTTTTGGGCACAGTATGTGGCCAAGTTTATTGCGGCGTTAGAGGCGGTGTTCAGATCGTCAAGGGTGCAGGTGATAGGATATTTGGAACACACACACACACACACACATTTGGGATACTAACGGGGTGTTAGTTGTTTCCCCGGAAACGTGCGACAAGTGTAGCACAGGCTCATGGCACACCGATGCGTTTAATGGAGTTTGGGAAGCATTTGCTGAAACGGCTAAGACGGTCGCCGTGTGGTTTTACTCGGCAAAAGAACGACATGACTGCCTCTGATCAATCTGCCTAGCCTTTTCCCAACTATGTTGGGGTCAGCTTCCACACACACACAATAAAGTAAGTCTAACCGGATGCAGCTGAATACCAGTATTTTACATGGTGCGACTGCCTATCTGAACTCCACAACCCAGTTACTGGATTAGAATTAGAATTTATTTATTTGTAAGAATGTAGTTTTACATAGTATGGTGTTGATATAGTAAGTTCTATACACTCTTACCACAACATAAGGTGTACAAATATTCAATTGTCATTCTTATATTGTACTTAGTTATCTAAGTACAATTAATTTTAAGATTACCTAATGGTAATCGTTACTTTATAAAAGGGTAACACAATACCCCTTGGTAAGACTGGTTGACAGACTTTTGGGCTTCTGACTACCCGTAACCACAGTCAAAGATCAACGAATGACAGCTGGGACCACGTCCGCGCTTTCTAAGGCGCGGAGAGGTCTCGATATGTAATGGATGGTCACCCATCCACGAACCGACCGCGGCAAGCGTAACTTAACCTTCGATCGACCTGTGCGGCTGTTATTATTTTACTAGGACTCACGAGCCCCTCGGAAACCATCCACAAGATGAAGAAAATCATTCGCCAATTAAGAATTGTGATTTTTGGTGCAGTCGACGTCGATCGCACAAAAAACGGCGCTGCAAATTTTGATTTATTTTCTCTCAGAAATATATTTCAAGTAGTGCGGAAAATCATAATGGTACACGGAAAATTATTAAAACATCAATAAAATACTGGCTATTCGGGTTGCCGATCATGGAAATGAAGTGGAATTTTACATAAATTACAATGAAGCAAGAAAACGGCGCCTATTCCGAGTGTTAGCGGATGTTCAAGTTTCTACGACACTATTAATGTATACAAGAGTGTCGTAAGGAGTGTCAGATTTCTTACACATGGAACGATGCAGTTTATCCCATAAATCATTATACATTTTAATCGGAGCGCACCGCACTCCGGGAAGATTTGTTGTCGCATATCGTACGCGAGCTTTTTCGGGATCTACACCAAAGCAAGGCAAATAAATTACAGTAGGTATGTGCCTATGTACGTACCTTTTTGTAGACGGACTGGTACGTCGTACCCATTTTAGGGCCGGTGGACTTTAGAGGAAAACGTTCCATGACAGCATCTGCAAAAATGAAAGTTTTATAAGCACGAAATGCGCGGAAATGAAACTAGCTATAGTTAGGAGTGTTGCGAGGTATCCGGAATACACAGTACCAGCCAACCGAGCAAGAGGATCGGAGACAAATCCAGAAAACCTAATGTTTCGGTAACGGCAACCCAATAGACCTTCGAGGTGCATTTGTATTGTAAGCTCTTCATCAAGGATCTGCAGCACCTAGCAGAGTTCGTTCCACAAAGGATTCATATCCCTATTATTAGATAGTTGCATTTAATTTAACGCCGGTTAAAGCCCCATCCCGCACTAAATTGGCACTATTGTGTGAAGCGGATGACTCGATACAGTATGCATGTACACGGTACGCGGTACGCCGCGCTCGAGACCAACCGCGGTCTATCGCACCGTGAAGCTTAGGTGAAGTGAGCTATAAGTGAGATGGCATTCCACCAGATACTAGGGATTAACACCGTTGAAAGTTTCACAGAATAAGCGCAACAGGTCACTAATTACATCAATAAATGGCATGCGCTTTATACACACAATATTAACAAGAACCCAGATTGAAATTAATTTTTGATTGAAACTGTAATTGATAAGCAGAACTGGGAACGTGTGTTCATTAGCGAGCGCTTTTCCCACTCCGAAATGATGATACTGAAGCGTCTCACTTTTATACAAAAATGTAGCTGCAGATAAAATTACAGCACCGTCAGCTGTAGAGATTCTAAAGACATCTTACTTGAATAGTTTAGAAATGAGACGTTCTAATGTGTCATACAGCAATGTTTGAATTGTTTTATCTATTTCCTTAAACGATCCTCCATGGGTGATGTATTTCCGGTAAGTACGTCCGGCACACTTTGGACAGGCCGTCCAGCTAACAAGCATATTAAAAACAATATACCAGTATATTATTGTCCCACTGCAGGGCAAAGACCTCTTCTCCTACAGAGAAGGCATGAGCAGTGATCACCACGCTTGCCCAAGGCGGGCTAACAAGTTTGCTGTCTGGAAACTCCTAATACCACGACATGGGCTATTATCGATATTCTGGCAGGAGATAAGATCCGTAGATATGTAAGTACAGAACATAAATAAAGTTGTAAGTCAATATAACCGCATGGCCTGATATCGATTGCTACGCGACCTCCTCGTAGTAGCCTTTAGAGAGGCGTGCATCTACGGGTGCTATAAATGCAATTCTAAAACTTGGCGGGGGATGATCAGAGGTGATTCTCATCAGCGGAGCGTTACGGATGCTTCGTGCGGATAGCCCGCTGCGATACAGAGTTCCCACGACCAAAATCTGACGGGACGACGGCGACGGGGTCGTTCTATCAGCCACAACACAATGATACAACCGTTCGTAGGATCGCGGTGTATGGTTCCCCAGTCATCGTTTTATAATGCTGGTTTTCAACAACCCCTGTCCCCGCGATTTGTGATTCGGACTTGTCTGTGATTGTTTGCCGCAATGTTCGCACACGCACTCGTTCCAGAGTGATGCTAAGTGCCAGCATCACTCTGCCAGTTATGGGAGGGTGAACCAGGCCCGCAACTGGTTACTTCGCGCGGCACGAGCAGCGGAAATCGCATACAAATACAGATACTGCGGGCAAAACGGTTTAACAATCCAAAAACAGTATTTATACGGCCCTCGTCAATTCATTGCAACGGAATGCCCGTTGCAATGAATTGAAGATGTCCAGAAGAGCCGAAAATACATGAAAACGAGATGTTTGCGAAAACAGGGATTCCATCATAAAGGTTTCACGGTGCGTAGGGCTGGTCCAAAAGTCAAACCCTTACCATAATTTTAAACTTACACTTCGTAAGTTCGCCAATATCGTGGCGTAATATTTTTATAGTGTACTACACTATAAAAGTTTTGAAAGTAAACTCTTGAAGGAGTTGCTATTGTCAAGTTTTTCGACCCATTTCAAGACGTTGGAAACTGGGCATCGGATCACTAACTAAACCTTGTAAAGGTTAATGCAACAAAGCATTTCCCACTTAAATTTGATTTAGGACCCCACCCCAGATCTCAGGAGTGAATCTGAATAAGTATGCACATCCTGCTTGATCAACTGACTCAAGGCATCTACATCTGTTTGTATTGACAATACGGAATATACTGCCATTCTGCGTGTAGTGCAGGCATGGTATGGAACTCTGGAGCTTCGAGCAACTGTCACAGGGACATAGGTACGTATTGCCCTATTGTGGTAGTACTTGTTTTGCTTCAATCTCGCTTGTTCTACTTGAACAATTTTCCTTTAAAGTTAAGGTTTGCGAGCACATTGACAAGAAGCTGGCAGTATCATCACAACTGTAATATTTTCTCATTGTGTGTCTTAATTCTTTTAGTATATTCATGTATTATGTATGTTTATTTGAGCTTACATTTATATGTAATTAGGTATATATTATATTTATAGTTTTAATAGGTTTATGCATATCTTTATAATTAAATTATTTATTCCTCAATTTTCATGATCACACCTAATACTGTTTGTCTCTGCATCACCCAAAGGTTGACTGGTAGAAAATGCCTATGGCATTAAGTCCGCATCTGTACATTTATGTGCTTGAAGTATTAAATAAACAAATAAATTGTCAGTAAAATCCTCCAAAAGGTATATGTCCCTTCTCTCATTTAATCTGTCAAGCTCTGCTAATGAGACGCAATTGATTTTTTATACACCGCCGACAGGCGACGTGCGCTGCAATAACGTACCACATTAAAGTATTTTTAATGATGCTTTGTTCATTATATAATGAAATGTCCCTTAATACTTTCTTTGATTAATTTTTTTAAATACTTTATTAAAACATACACCTTGAATGATGTGTAGTAGTCATATAAAACTTTTGCATATTTTTCACTTTAGGTAATGTATAAAATGAGGTTTTAAATGTTACTTTTGTGTAAGTTTATCATATCAGACTAATTATTTGGGTTATTTCTCAAAAAGTCAGGATAAGTGAGTAAAAGTGATTATTACTAGTCCTTAGTCACCTAGTGATGAGACATGACTAAAGAAGTGAAACTGAGGTTATCATCATCATTATCAACTTCAGCGATAATGTTTATGCAGATAACCTAATAATTATGTTCATGTTAACATCTACTGCACTCTCAAACATATTGCTACACAGAAGTGTCTGCATACTGAAGGGATGAGACTGAAGAGCTCAGGGAGAATTCTTTGAAGAAAGCATTTTCATGTGTAACTTCAAAAGGAATTTTATTTGTTGTCTTAATTTTTAATCATGCTTTTGCCTTAATCTGTCAAGCTCCAGTAATGAGACACAATTGATTTTCTATTGTTTCATCGCCGACAGGCTACGCGCGGAGCTTGACCGGTTCATTTAAACCAGAAAATCTGTATGCACATTTGTAGTATGTTACGTTGCTAGAAACTGCTTGAAATGCTGAACCATCTTACCATAGAAATAAATGATTTTTTTAACAGTGATTATTAATTGAAAAAGTTGAAAATTAGTAAATAAAGTCATGATGAACATCCACTGGAATTTCAAAAGGTTCAATTAATGAACTAAACTTTTCAGACGTTAGCAAGAAAATTCAAAAGGTCCCAATTCCCCAAAAAATACTTACCCCAATGGAATACCAGGATTTTGTTATTGATTTCTTAAAAAAATACAGAAACGTGAACCTCGAATAAATAGCATAATACAAAGTAAATAGCATCAAACGCCCCCTAATTACAATAACATACCGTACCAGCAGTCACTGAGCACTATGGTACTACAATAACCACTTTTTAAAGTATTATGTAAACAATGCTACGTGTACAGCCTCAAATCTATTCTGTGTTACCGGGAAGTATATTAATAGCCCTATCAGAATCTTGGAATGATTCGTGCAAACACCATCGCATGTTAGTAATAGTCCAAATGTAAAATGAAAGTGCGTAAACTAACCTAACACAAAAACATTGTAAGATCCTGAAGCAGCAAGTTAGTCTATCAATTATCCATTTAAATGGCACGTTAAAGATATTAAATATACACGAAAATGTAGCGTGTTAAACAAGTTTTCCTTTTCAATACAACCGATGCAAAAAACGCGTTTTATTACGCGTATGACAAATTATTGACTACGAAAGTACGAAAATCACAAGCACAACTAATAAATGTCAAAAAACCTGCTGTGACAGGGGATGACAATAAAACTAGTGACACTAAAAATCTATTCCATTTTTCTTCATGGCAATAAAAGGCGTTCTACACATTGACATACAACAGTATGGACTGGAAATACCTACGAAAAAAGGGTGCATACCTACAACTGGTATTGTCGCATAAAATGGCTGCCATTGCTAGTGTTGTGTCTATCAAGGAACATAGGTGTTACTATAACTAGTATCGATACTAAATACGAGTCTTACTAGTTATCACGTTTAGATCATACCTAATATTATGTATACAAATTCCGTTGTAATTGTAACAGAAAAAGATGAGTAGGTTATCTTACTTTCCGTTATCTATAAAAATAAATAAAATTGAAGTGTCTGTTGGTACTGTCAAAATAACAGCTTTTTACTAAATGCTTATAAAAGTGTAAACAGTACTATTAACAAAATGGCATTTTTAAACTATTGCATAGCTTTTATCTTGGGCTTTGAGCGCGGCGACCGAATGAAGAAATTCCGTAACGAAAATAAACCTAAGCATCGTCTAACGTCGTATCAGTTCGGCAGACTTCGGCAAGGTGTTTGTGTGCGTTGCTATGCAATAGCTTTACCGCGGCAGTCCCCGAGTGCCACACGTATTTTTATTTTTGTCTGTCTGTTTGTTCCGGCTAATCTGAAACGGCTGGACCAATTTTGACGGGACTTTCACTGACAGATATGTTACAAGGAGTAACTTAGGCTACCTTTATTTTAGAAAAATAATTAGGGTTCCGCGAAAAAAAATGCCATGCATAAATTATTTTTGCGTTTGGTAGCCAGGATGGTTATAGGCTATTTAACATCACGTTACGACCCTTAGGAGCCGAGAAAAACGAACGCTAAGCGAAAACGAAATAATAGCGCGGGCGGGCGATGCAATGCGGCCGGTCGGGGGACGAATGAGTTTTATTAATGTGGCTGTTATTTTAGTATACTGTGTATCTTACGACTTCTATGCGAAGTCGCGGGGCATAGCTAGTCTGAGAATAAAATCCATGTCATGAAAAAAAAAACTTGCTTGCAGAAAATGTGCTTTCGCATATTTTACCTCTGGATTGGAATGCCAGAGAGCAGTAGTTTCTGGGAAGTAGGTATGCGGACCCTAGTGAAAAACAAGATAATCACTAGGGGGAATGGGATGGGATGTTTATCTATACTAATATTATAAAGAGGTAACATTTGTTTGTAAGTTTGTATGTAGGGGGTAATCTCCGGAAGTAATGAACCAATTTTAAAAATTGTTTCACTGGTAGAAAGCTACATTATTCGGGAGTGCTATAGGCTATAAATTATAAAGATATCATGCATATTAGCCGAACTATCTCAATTTTTGTCTAGCCAGGCGGAAAAAAATAGCTCTTACAACAGAGTTATTTGCATGCGCTGCCTTAACAGTTGTATATAATTGAAAACAATGTATGGCAACTTGGTCCGCTTTGAATAGTTCTACAAAAAAGTCCGGAACACCATGTTTCTATCTTTTATATTTTAGCAGATATAGTAGCTTTTATGTGTTAAAAAAAGTATTTTTCGACGTACTTACCTTTGGACGATTTTTTAAACAGCAAAATATTAAACCTTATCGAAAAAAATATTATTATGATCACAAGAACATCGCAGAGATACGATTTGCCCAATACAGTATGTCAATTGGTTAAATAGTTTCGAAGATAATATAAAATTACTAAATCGGAAAATGCCGCCGCGCGCCGTCCATTCACGAACCGCATTAGAACATGCTTTGTACGGACGTTTTATCCATTTACCCATAGATGGCGTTGTGCATAATGACCCTCTCCAGTTATTATTTAACTTTCGTCGTTAGGTAGGTGAGTTGTACGCACTAAGTAGTTGGTTGGATGTCGTTGGTCTTTAAAATTGTTTTGGTTGCTCGGTTTCTTAAAACACAAATACTACTTCGTTCTCATTCTTCGAGTTCGAAGCTGTGGTATTTCTGTTTTTGGGATATCGAACAGTTTCAGCGATTGTTTATCATGCCTAAAAGGAAATCACAACTTTCCCGTCAGACATCCCAGACAAGAGCAGCTCGAGTACGCCGTACGGAAGAGTCTGCTCTTGAAAATCATCAGCGCCTCTCGAGGAATAGAGAAAATATTTCGCAAGCACGCGCTGGGGAATCTAGCGTCTCAGTGATTTAAGGCAGCATGTCTCTGCAACAAGGGATAGGGAGTCTAGCGCTGAGCACTCGCAGCGGCTCGCTAGGCAAACTGTGAGAACATCGCAGGCCCGTGCTCGGGAATCTAGCGCTCAACTTGCGCAGCGTCTCAGTGATTTAAGGCAGCATGTCTCTGCAACAACGGATAGGGAGTCTAGCGCTGAGCGCTCGCAGAGGCTCGCTAGCCAAAGCGCGAGAACATCGCAGGACCGAACCACACTCATAATTTCATCACAAGTTAAAATGTTTACCGCCCAACGAAGTGGGCACGGGTCAGCTAGTATTATTATAATTATGTGTTAATGAGTGGTGGAGTAAAAATAAAATTAAAATTAAGTTTTTACCTTTGTTTATTGGTGTGATAATGATTCAAGTACAACGTTTGATTAGTAAAGTAGGCTTACAAAAGCAACTATTACCACTGAGTTGGGAGAACTATGGAGACGGCATATTTTTAGATTCCCAATAAAATGAGCATAGCTGTTCTGCGTGAAAAACAAAATAAATCGGAGTCGACCTGTCCATTGAAGTTGGAGTTGCCGGAAGATAATTTAACCGAAAATGTACAGACGCCAGCACATCAACCTACTACAATCTGTCAGATTTCTGTAATAGATTTTCAACTTTATCGCTAAAGCATAAGGTTCAATGTTGATTGGGAAAATTTGACAGTTAGGTGTAGGTTGATGTGCTGGCGTCTGTACAATCTGTAAAGGTAAACTAATCAGTTTTTTTTTTCCCAAAAAAATGTTAAATATTATTTTATATTATTTGTTCTCTTAGTTCCCAACTCGGTATTCACATCAGGTATTTTAAAGTCAAATGAATATTAATAGATACATAATCAAATTTGATTGTTTTTTTTATTTTTATTAACAGAGGGATTAAAAAAAACTATTATGATGATGTTACTAGTTCTAGTAAACTTTTCAAGGGGACTTTGGACATGTTTTTTTTTAATCCTATATTGATATATATTTCTATGTTTCAGATCCAGCAACAAAATGAGCAAATAAAGTATCTCACAAAGAAATGTGATTTACTACAGCGAAAAGTGAAAAGTTTAAATGAGACGGTCCGGAGACGGGATGGAAAGATTGCTCATTTTTCTAATATTATACAAGACCTTAAGAAAGGTAAATTCATAAATAATGAAGAAACTTTCATTTTGGAGGAATGTGCAGGACCGGAAGGTTTTTTAAAACGGCAAATTGCCAAATCTAAAGGTCTACCTTTAGAAAAAAAGTACTCGGAAGAAATAAGAAAATTTGCCCTTACGCTTCATTTTTTTTCTCCCAAAGCGTATGATTTTATAAGGACCTACAACACTTGTTTGCCACACTCTCGCACTTTGAGCAAATGGTACCAAAATGTAAATGCTGAACTTGGCTTTACAAAAGAAGCTTTTGAATCATTACATAGAAAAGTTGTAGAAAGTTTTCACCCTGTGATTTGCGCCTTAACACTAGATGAGATGGCTATTAGAAAATGTCTAACCTGTGATCCAAAGACACAAAAGTTTTATGGTCGAGTTGATTGCGGTCATGATGTTAACAGTGACAGTGTGGAAGAAGCCAGCCAATGTTTGGTATTGCTAGTAACATGCATTAATGATTCATGGAAGTTGCCAATTGGATATTTTTTTATTATATCGCTTACCGGAGAGCAGAAGGCTGTCCTTGTGCGGACAGCAGTACAACTCTGCCAAGACGCTGGAGTCAAAGTGGTTAGTATCACCTGCGATGGTCTGGCTGGTAACTTTAGCATGTTCACATCTTTGGGCTGTAATGTTCTGAACAACCAAACAACGACAAAATTCGAAAGCCACGACAGCCCAATCTATATATTCATTGACCCATGTTATTGTATCAAATTAGTCAGAAATGCTTTTGGGAAATTACGGGTCTTTATTGATTCAATGGGTCGGGAAATTAATTTTAAATATTTGGAGCTGCTTCTAGATTTACAAGAACAGAAAGGTCTTCATCTGGCGACTAAAATAGGAAAAGCCCACATTTTGTTTGAAAAACAAAAAATGAAGGTGAAGCTCGCTACACAATTACTCAGCAGCTCTGTGGGAGATGCTCTTGAATTCTGCTGCAACAAATTAAAAATAAAAGAGTTTGAACTCTGCAGTGGCACTGTAAACTTTATTAATGTCATGAACGACGTTTTTGATGTACTCAACAGCCACTCGATTCGACCACCGGGTTGGAAGAAAGCCATGTGTCCGCAAAACATTGGCTTTATAAAAGCATTGTTTGAAAGTGCTAGTAATTATATAAATAGTTTAAAACTTCCTTCAGGGGAGTTGTTAGTAAAATCACGTAGAAAAACTGGATTTATTGGCTTAATTATTGACATGAAAAGTGCGTTGGCACTTTACGAGCATTTGGTTGAGGGTACATGCATATTAAAATATATCCCACTATATAAAATTAGCCAAGACCACCTGGAACTATTCTTTTCGGCTATTAGAGCTGGGGGAGGGTTTAATAATAACCCCACACTCCTCTTTGTTACACAAGAAGATCACACAATTTTTTTTGTTAGTAATTATTGTTTTGATATATTTTACAGAATATCTTTTTATAAGAGTAGTCAAATATTGTTCAGGCTTTGTTTCAAGCCAAACTGAATAGGGTAGGCATAGTGGTGGTAGTAGGACGTAGGACGCCTCTCAGCCAGATGGACCGACTATCTGCAGGCGGCCGGGTCAGATTGGATGCGGAAGGCGGGAGACCGGGTGTTATGGCGGGATTTGGGAGAGGTCTATGTCCGGCAGTGGACTATGATAGGCTAATTACAAAAAAAAAACATTTAAGTCTTTAAGAGGTTAGGTATGTTGCCAGTCACGATATCATAAGTCTCCTGGTCGGTTAGTGTGTAAGCTCGTATGAACAATACTCTACACCTAATTAGGTAAATATATTACGATAATATTGGCCTTCTGATATTGAATGAAGCTTGAGAAAGGTGACAAGTTACAACGTCTTATAAAACCAAGAAACATAAAAAATCCACAACTTCTAAAATTCTTGTCACTTCAGCTGCATTACATTACAAGGCTAATTCGAAAAATTATAAATAATAGAAAACAAATTCATGTAGGTTAATGTCGATATCCGCTGCGCATGTTGCTCGCAGTTACAACCCTACGAAAGGCGGCCATCTTAAGTTCCCGATTTTTGTAGGTATATACCTATTCATTTCTAAACAATATTAGCTTGTTCAAAAACTGTCTATGTGATACTTTTTCAGACATTCTTCGACCGTGATATCTAAATCTTATATCTAGGAAGGTCTTAATTATTGATTTAATGAGGAGTAGCTTATGGTTACTGTTATGCTCGGGATCAGAGTCTGCATGAAAAAAAGTATTTAAATCATAAAATTCACACATGAATTTAAAAATGTACAGATAATACAGCTCCGGTTTCGATTTTTTTTCTAATTGAGTTTTAATTATTTTCTCTGTCTTTTTTAATATACCTATGACACTAGAAGAAGCATATTTGAGTCCTCCTCTTGATTTTATATAAATCAGGCTATTGATTTCTTCCTCTCCGATCAATAACGATACACAGACATCGCATTTGATCGTACGCATTAACTTTCTTGTAACGAATCCAGATATGTATTCTAAGACCCTATCTGTGTACGCGTCAGCATCTGTATTTAAAATGCATTCCGTATATTCATCATATAAATCACTGTGATCCTCTGTGATCTCTACAAAACTTTTTTTATCAGTTAGCTCGTTTAAAGCTAGTATAGGATTTTTACTGGAGCAAGTCAATATATTGACTTGTTCCAGTGGAGTGCAATTCCCGATGCCATCATCCCTGATCTCAGCTCTCACAAGCAGCTTTTTATAAGCCGCACGAAATTGAATGGCATTGGGATTGTTGTTGAAACCCCCTCTTGCTCTCACAGCCGAGAAGAAGAGCTCGATATGATCTTGGCTGATCTTGTACATTGGTATATATTTCAGCATTTTTGTGTCTTCCACCAAGTAACTATATAGTGCTAATGCACTTTTCATGTCTATCAACAATCCAATGAAACCAGTTTTTCTGCGGGAATTAATTAAAAGTTCACCTGAAGGTAGTTTTAAACTTGTGAGATATTTAATCGCACCTTCAAATAGAGCTGATATGAAACCAATGTTGGCAGGACACATCGCTTTTTTAAATCCTGGCGGGCGTATGGAATGGCTGTTTAACACATCAAACACGTCGTTCATAATATTTATAAAATTGACAGTGCCACTACATTCCTCAAATTGTTTCAATTTTAATTTACTGCGGCAATACTCTAGGGCATCTGCTACTGAGCTACTGAACAATTGTGTCGCCAACTTCACTTTCATCTTTTGTTTGTGGTAGAATACATGCGGCTTTTTAATTTTATTTGCAAGATGTAGGCCCTGTTTTTCTTGAAGATCTAGCAAGTTTTCTAAAAATGTAAAATCTATCTTTCGACCAAATGAGTCAATAAATACTCGAAGCTCACCAAAAGCATTTCGAATTAATTTTATTGCGTGGCATGGGTCGATAAAAGCGTGGATGCGAGTGTCACCGCTCTCAAAACTAGTACAGTCTTGGTTTTTTAAAATATCGCAGCCAAGAGAAGTGAACATGCTAAAATTTGCGGCAGGTCCATCGCACGTAATGCTAACAACTTTTACACCCACGTCTTCACACAATTTTAGAGCCGTGCCCACGATGATACTTTTTTGCTCGCCTGTGAGGGATGTTATTAAAAAATAACCAATAGGTATTTTCCATGAGCCGTTGATAGACGTTAACAGGACTACTAAGGCTTGACTGGCTTCTTCAACACTGTCATTATCCAGGTTGTGGCCATGATCAACTCTACCATAATATTTCTGAGCTCTTGGTTCCCAAGTCAGAGACTTTCTTATGGCCATTTCGTCAAAAACCAAGGAGCATATCACAGGATGTGCACTTCCTTGCACTTTAATTTTTAAAGTTTCAAATGCTTCTTTCGTGAATCCCGGTTCGCAATTCACATGTTCGTACCATTTGCACAAAGTTCTTGTATGAGGTAAGCATGTATTGTAAGTCCGCCTTATATAATTATAGGCCTTGGGGGATAAAAAATGCAACGTTAATGCGAACTTTCTGATTTCTTCAGAGTATTTGTTAGGTGTAGGTAAACCTTTGGATTTATTAATTTGTTTTTTTAAGAAGTCTTTAGGTCCCGCCAAATCTTCTATCACAACAGCCTGTTCCATGCTGATACAATTTTTTCTTCGAAGGTCTTCTACAACGTCATTCAAATTGGCAATTTTTTTGTTTTTCTTTCGAATCCTTTCGTTAAGGCGTTTAATTTTTTGCTGTTGCTTGACACATTTTTCTTTTAAAGTTTTAATCTTTTCAGTTTCTACAACCTGAAAAATAATTTATAACTACTTCAATCATCAAGTTACGTCGAAAATGCTGCTTTGTAATATTTAAAGATCCTAAAAATCCATTGTATATTTATATTTTGGCACGAAGATCAGGAAACGTGCTGAGAAATCATTGAAAGGTGGGAATTTGACACTTGTAGTACAGCTACGGAACAGAGAGGATACGTCATTGATACGGTAACCACACTAATTTATAAGTGAGAATTCAGCGTGATGTTATTTTCGTAAGAACCTCTATTAATATGTTATCTTCAAAAATGTTGTACTTTGAAAGAAGGCCAGCGAACCGTTAGAGTCACCTCCTTCCTAAGTAGATACATACCTCTTTGTGCACTGTTTCAACAATTCGATGGGGTGACTGCAATGGAGGCACTACAGTAGATGTAAAAGAAACAACAGATTTTTTAATTTTGCTCGTTTCACACAAAACAGATGACTCTTGAAGCAGTTTTTTGTCGGGTGCCTGAAAAAAATAAGTACTAATATTATGATAAGCAGTATACAAGCAAATACAACAATATCGGCAAGACAATCTGAGCCAATTAAAATTGGCTCAAATTGTTGTGAAACCTAAACAGATCGACACAGAAAAAAAAACTAATCCAAAGATATTATATAACTCATTTTGGCCCAAATGGCGCATTAGCATTTTATCCTTTCCAGTGATGATATGATGGGTAGCGGGATCGTCCGAAAGGGTTACCGCTGCCCCGGAACATAAAGGGCTAAGGAAGGAACACGGGTGGGTTTTAGTCAGTAAGAGTCTGACACTCCCTTCCGCTCCACCCAGAGCGGGAGGAGTCATTAGATGATTTCCCATCCACAAAAAAAAAAAAAAAAAAAAAAAAAGTGATGATATGATTTTTTTTATTTATGTAAGTAATTAATATTTATTTATTTATTTAATACTTTAAGCACAAATGTACAGAGGCGGACTTAATGCCATAGGCATTTTCTTCTTAGGCATTTTTTTCTTTTTTTTGGCATTTTTTTTTCTTTTCTTTTAATATATATTATATATATTAATTACATACAGGGTGGTCCAAGTAGTGACGTCAATAATTTTTTTTTAGATTCCTCACACCGGGGGGTATCCGAAAATACCCCATGTATGTTCCGCGATTTTTTGTAGTTTACGAGTTATAATTTTTTTAAAGATTTTTTAATGTATTCTGCCATCGAGGTTTAAAAAACTCGTATCTTTTTATGTAGTAGGTATTTTGCATTTTTTTTTTGTGACATGATTGCCATGAATGTTGTTTTAATAAAAAAAAATAACTCAAAATCCTGAAATTACTTAAAGTTACCCAAAAAAGGCTTTTTTAGAACTTTCGTGTTTCAATGATTTTTGGCCCATCCACCTTCGAAGGCCGATTACTACAAAAAAAGGCCAATAAAGTACTATTTTTTTTTGTATGATTTAGATAGTGTAGGACCCTGCAAAGTTTTTAAATTTAGCCCGAAGCTACGAAAAGTCCTTTTTGTATTATTAAATTGAAGTTGAATGTTTGAGTGAAATCTACTGAAACCGAAAGTTCTAAAAAAGCCTTTTTTGGGTAACTTTAAGTAATTTCAGGATTTTGAGTTATTTTTTTTTTATTAAAACAACATTCATGGCAATCATGTCACAAAAAAAAATGCAAAATACCTACTACATAAAAAGATACGAATTTTTTAAACCTCGATGGCAGAATACATTAAAAAATCTTTAAAAAAATTATAACTCGTAAACTACAAAAAATCGCGGAACATACATGGGGTATTTTCGGATACCCCCCGGTGTGAGGAATCTAAAAAAAAATTATTGACGTCACTACTTGGACCACCCTGTATATAAAAAAAAAATCTATTCATTTATTTCAGGCGAAACGGCCAGGCTATTATTAATCAATCATTTTAATACACACTTACCGGAAATACTGTGGGAACAGAGTTATCATGTAACCTCATTACATCAAGTGTTCTATTGAAACAGCTTTCTTCAAAGTGAAGTGAACAGAGGTACCATTCTTTATGCCGGGGGTTAATATTTTCTTCACCAATAGCCTCTAACCACTTTTTCTTTAATCCTTCATTTTTAGGAAACCTATAAAAGACAAGTATTTTTAATAATAAATCATTTTAGTTAGAGCTGCTAATATGTAACTAAAACAAACATGAAACGTCAGAAGCTAGGTGCACGGTTCCAATTGGTAGTTTCCTATGGAGAAGAGTCGGCAAGAAACTCCACGTTTGCTCTTTTAAAAATAATTGGCTTTTACAAAGTTTTCAAATTACAATGTTAATAGATAGGGGAGGACAGTGTAGGCCTGTCAATAAGTACTAGGTACTTAACAAAATAGAAAACATTGTAAAAGCCAATTATTTTAAAAGCGTAACCATTGAGTTTCTTACCGTTTCTTCTCCATAGGAAACAACCAATTGGAACCGTGCACCTAGCTTCTGACGTTTCATAAAAGTGTCCATGTAGGTTTATGTGAAATATTTTGATGTTGGTGCTGTGAAGTGTGAACCACAGGCCGGACCTAGCAAGGTCACTCGGACTGAATAAGACGCAGGATTATTTATGTTAACATCGCAGAATATACCGGTATCGTTTCAGCGGAGGAACTAGTTTCGGAAACTATTACGCCAAGTCGGCAACGGTACAACACTATCCATTATGACATATTATTGTAAACAAACGAACGAATTAACAAATATAATAGAAAGGCCTGTTATACGGAAATGAACCCAAATATCAATACTTTAGCCATAAATTCATGATCACGTTACAATTGTATCATCGAATGTGTATTATTGTATGTATTAATGCATGAAAACCGGCTACTAACCTGTGCAAAGACAATTGAGGTTGATTTTCATTCTTTCTTGCACCACACTTCACAATACAACACACAGGCATGTTGAATTTCTGTTTTCCAACATTTACATGCAGTTTTAACAGGTAAAATCCTCGTAATTTTCTCGCAATCCTCAATAATACAAAAAATAAACAACCATTTGACAGCAAAACTACCACGAAACTCATAACATAACATGGCTGCTATGGCACTTACCTACAACTGTCATTACGTCACGATAAAATATTGCCATAATGAGCAACAACTTAAATATTGTTGTCTCTTTTATCAAATAAAATTATCTCATTAGAAAGAATGAGACATAATGATATTTCACATTCTGAATCATATTTCACTCATATTTGTATAAGCAAATGTATGTATAGAATAACGCGGCATCTCCATGTTTTATGTACCTCAATGGTTCTACACGATCCAGACCGACCGCCGACAGAGGTGACCTTGGTCGGATCAACCAACTTTTGTATTCGTTCTACACGGTCGGTGGTTGACACCAACTTGTCAATTCCGTCCGGTGTTCACAGCGTAAAGACGTATCAATATGGCTCCTTGCCTTTCAAAGCAACGGAAGGTCGGTTTGGCAATAACTTTTTTATGCTTGAATGAAGAAGAAAAATTAATTATTAATAAAAATTAAATAAACATTTTTTTATTCTTATCTTTATATAAATTAGATTCAATGTCCCAAAGACATGATAAATCTATACTAATATTATAAAGAAGAAAAATTTGTTTGTTTGTTTGTAATGAATAGGCTCAAAAACTACTGGACCGATTTAAAAAATTCTTTCACCATTCGAAAGCTACATTATCCACGAGTAATATAGGCAAAATTTTATTTTGGAAAAAAATAGGGTTCCGTAAGAAATTTGGGTTTTTTGGACACTAGGTGTAAAAAATCAACCAGAAAAGTTAGTTATTTTGCGTACGCTGCCTAAACTATAAAAGATAGAACCATAAAATGTTCAAATTAATTGTAGATCTTATAAATATCTACAAAAAAGTACGCGACACACTATACCTATCTATGTCGAGTGAGGCACAACAACCATTTTTTTATTTAAAAATCTTGAATTTTTTTTGGACTACATTTAAACGCATTTATTTTACTCATGCTATTAATCCTTATCAAAAAAATTATTTCATCACTAAGTTCAGTTTATGTAGATAATATTTGGTCTTTGAATGATTAAAATTGGACGTTTGGTTTTGTTAAACATATAAATATAAAAATATAATAAGCTTTGAATTTTCGAAAAATATTCATTGTACACCTACAGATTCGGTCGATTTACTCCTTAATTATATGTATAGAAAAAAATTGTCGGTAAATAAGTTTACAAAATCAAAAATCAAGTCATAATATAACTATTTACATCACATCCATGATCTGTATAGTATTATAAAGTTTTCATAATTTTCGCAAAGTTTAAAAAATTCATCTTCTTACTTCTATTTATTTTATTTTTTTTAATTTGTATCTTTATGGGTTATTTTGATTTCCTTTTGAGATACGCAATCCTGTCACAAATCCGAAATCTACGCGGACGAAGTCGCGGGCAGAAGCTAGTCAGTGTATAAAGATATAAATTCGGTCAGAACCTCTCGTTCGCGGGGTTCGTTTTGTGAATCCATCGCTGTGACACGCAATGACGTGCGCCCATATTGACTGACAAACGCACACTGAAGCTCTCCCGTCGGCCGACAGCGTTCTAGACGGTTGGTACCGACCACGGACGCAGCCTGTCGCGATGGATGCGCTGCCGACCAAGGTTGTCCAAAGGTCGTTTGACCCCGCCCATATTTGGTCGACCGACCAACGTCTACACGGTAGATTTTCACACCAACTGGACCAAGGTCACCTCTGTCGGCGGTCGGTCTGGATCGTGTAGAACGCCTTAGCTTCTTGGTCGACACGCAACTGTTACCATGGATTTAGGAAAAACCCAAAGGAACTGCCGAATAATATTCGTTGTATCGATCTCACGTGGTACGAAGTTTATCTCATCTTCATCATCATTTCAGCCGAAAGACGTCCACTGCTGGACATAAGCCTCGCACAGCCACTTCGACCACTGTTCTGTGAATCCCGCACCCGGGTCATCTAGTCAAAGATAAATGTCACGTCAGAATAAGCCACGAGTAATTCGCGAAAACCCTGAAAACCAATGGATAGTCTTTGGCAAGAACCGAAAACTCAAACATTTGTACAGACGCCAGCACATCAACCTACACCTAACTGTCAAATTTTCCCAATCAACATTGAACCTTATGCTTTAGCGATAAAGTTGAAAATCTATTACAGAAATCTGACAGATTGTAGTAGGTTGATGTGCTGGCGTCTGTACATACTTTTATTGATATTTTTGTTGTCCACCTGTGCCACAGCGCTTACGATTTTAATGGTTTCCACTCAAATAAGAAAAATGCTTTTTGATAAAATAATATTGGTTAACAAAAAGCAAAGCAACACTCATTGTCGTTTAAATAATATGTGTACTACTATAACTACAAGTACCTATCGTATTATTGCATAGCACACGCGTGAACATACTACAAAACTACCATTTACTGGGTACTTCTTTCATTGAGTTTCATTGACTTGAATGTGCCTTGGCGGCTGACAGTATGTCATGTTCACTCTGTCTCGCTGATTGTGGCGCATGTCTGGATCATTAAGCTCCCTTCAGAATGGTCACGAGTACTTTATGATAGACAGAATGGTTGAGCGAATGGTGCTAATCCATGCGTCATGTTCGTCACAGAGTACTTTTTGATAGACTGATGTTCGTGAACGGGTGTCGTCAGTAAGGCCTGCACCCTTATTGCATAATACAGTATCAATCTCAATGTGAATCATTTTGAAGGATATTGCTAAACCATTGCTTCATGTGTACGATTTTTTATTATTATTATTGCTGAATGGGCCCTCTCTTGACCTCGTTCACGCCTGATAGAAAGCGATGGATGAGGTCTACGATGGAAGGAGCGTGCCCAGAAGATGCCTAAGGCACTGGAACTCCCGCGCATCGACGAAACGCAGCAGGCTGCTTGACGCCGGACTCCGGTGAGAGGGTGGTCGCAACCTCGCAACCCAGGTGGGCGTTAGTCCTACCACCGTAAGGGAAGAATTGGCCAGTGAAATAAGGTGTTGGGTGTGACTGTTCAGGATGCGTCGAGTGCTCGGTTCAGTTGAGTAACTGGTGGAACTAACTGCGCTACCCGAGGAGGCTTTTTCATGCATCCCAAATGCGTCTGCTGAACAATATAAATAAAGCAAATAATGTTGTCAAACTGTCAAAATTTAACCCATTATTGATAGTATGCGCAATTACCCCGCTGGCCGCTGGTCATCTCTTAGTTTTTTTTTAATGTTTTTTTTATTACGGACGCTATTAACGTTCTGCATCGTTCTGACACACATAATTTCAACATAAATGATGTACCTAATCAATATTTTGTAATCTATTTTGATTTAAAAGAGTTTCTTACCCGTTCATCTCCTTATATGTACCTACTACGCTTTGGAATGGGCGATTAGCTGAAGCTAATCGCCCATTAAAAAAAAGCTGAAGCTTTCTAACTGACCCTTGACTATATATTCAAAAATGCCTGTAGGTAATTAGCTTATTTAAAATAAATGCTATGAGTTTGAGAACTGAAGCTTATTATCCGACTACGCGACAGCATACAGGGTTATTTGAAATTAGGAATAGCTGCTCTTTAGTTTTCAGCCGTACAAGAAAACTACGTAATCATTAGCCAAGAACAAGACGGCCATCATCAGTAGAATAGAAAAAATCAGGATATTGTTTTATTTTACACTCATAAATCAAACAGAATTTAAGTAACATGAGTAAAAAGCCAATTCAATTACAGATTATGTTTTTTCAACAAAATTGCAAGAAAAGGGATTTAGCAGTGAATGCACATGTACGGCACACTGGGGAACCACCCCGTATACAAGAGTCACCGCAGGTTCTTTGGGAGTCGTCACAGACTCGCTGGGATTCATCAAGTTCCAGTCAACCATCTTCCCACCATCTACTGCCATATCTGATATCAGAGCCACCCTACGATAAGCCAAGCATGCCCCATCTGGTGTCTGGACTGCCTCATCTAGAGTCAGGTCAGCTAGATTTGGGGGCAAGTCTGCTTGATCTGGAACCAACTCTGCCTGGGATAGGATCGAGTCTGCATGACTTGGGGCCAAGTCTGTCTGGCCAGTCTGATCCATCGGTAAGTGAACAATAATTTCCATATCAGAAACAACATTCAAAGCAATGAAAAATTATGCCTTTGCACAGCCTGTCTTCAAAACTTCTCTAGTCAGTTCTTTTTCTTCACCACTCAATGTAACATCGTTAGAGTCTGTCTATTGAAAGCTGAGAATGAAAACTGGCGGCAAATTAAAAAAAAATAGGTCGTGTATCCCCGGATATATACGGAATATTTAATTCAAGCATCAAAAACGTATTTGATACTTTTTTCCTTCTCTTATTTAATCAATTAAAAGCTATACAAATATAATATCTATGTATATCTAATACTAAAAATTACAAAATTAAATCCTAACTTAACTAAAACTATACAGAAACTAAAATATATAAACTAATATATTCAAGTATCAAATACGTTTTTTCCTAGTTGATCCGGGGATACACGACCTATTTTTTTAAAATTTGCCGCCAGTTTTCACTCTCAGCTTTCAATAGACAGACTCTACCATTGAGGTAGAAAAGTATGTCAATGGACTCTACAGAGAAGCTAGAACTTCCCAATGTCTCGATGGAGACAAACGGTTTTTTGTAGTAAATACCAACATGCACAAAAATGCCTTGACAGCGACGTCAACGATTGTAGAAAACTGCGTGGTGTCAACTATCGGCTAGGTCTAAGGAGGAAAATAGAAAAAAAAATTAGTGTCCAGGTAATACGGAACGGTAGGGAAGCACAGAGGGTTTCTTAGCAAGCATATGCAAGGCGAAAAGTTAATAGCTAAGTAGGTGCGGCATCGGCAGCACAGAGTACATTATATTATATAGGATCGGCAGATAACACCGAAAAAAGACTGCACACTTATAATGCACACGATCATACCAAAATCAAGGCTCTGAGAGTAGCTTAAAATTTTACCTACAGTTCACAATATATTATTTGCCAGTGAGCCTCAAATTATACAGTTAGTCTGTATCTTGAAACTCAGG
Source organism: Hydraecia micacea (assembly GCA_914767645.1). Classification (NCBI taxonomy): domain Eukaryota; kingdom Metazoa; phylum Arthropoda; class Insecta; order Lepidoptera; family Noctuidae; genus Hydraecia; species Hydraecia micacea. Next base: position 1,138,399 of record OU611774.1, read on the forward strand.
GTACGAATAGAAAGTCTATCGGACCTGCCGACCTGCCGACCTGTCGCATCTAAGTTTTTGTGTAAAAAATAGCTAAAAGTTTTTGTATCAAAACCAACATGGCTTCATGTAACTTTTGAAATGTCTTGGAAGTGAACTTGCGAATATAGCCATCACGCTTGGTGACAAAAGTTATGTAAAAAACAGAAAGATGGTGACGAGCATATGACGACTTGACGAGCAACAGAATCAGAATGATATGAATGAATGAAGTACATAAGAGGAATTAGTTTGAAAGTGGCGCCGGTAACGGAAAAGTTGTGTGGAAATCGGTTGTCATGGTATGGGCATGTGATGCGGAGGAATGAGGAAAATGTCGTGAGGAGAGTTTTGAGTATGAATGTCGATGGCTATAAGCGTAGGGGAAGACCAAAAAAACGATGGATGGAATGTGTGAATGATGATATGATTAGAAAGGGGGTGACTACCGAGATGACGTCTAATAGAGAAGTATGGAAGAAAAAGATATGTTGCGCCGACCCCAAATAAATTGGGATAAGGGCAGGAGAATGATGATGAATGATGAATGAACGAATACGTAGAATGTGTTAACATAGGTCGCATGCCAACAGGTAGGTTGAGGTGAAGTGGTGGTGGTGAGTAGTTGCCATAGAGTATAGTAACTAAAAAGGGTAGTAGCTAAGTATACCCTCTGCACGAGTGCACGACCGCGTTGTTACGCGGGCAAGCAGATACGCAGAGTCGGACTCATTGCGCCATCTATTGGGATCTGTACTATTTATTAGCTCTAGTGGTAGTAGTAGGCAGTGTAGTCTAGTGGTAGTAGTAGGTACATACCACCCGTAGACAGAACACCACTGACCTCTAATAATCTGTCAAGTGTCAGTGTGTACCATCCATAGAGTATAATGGTGCAAAAGTGGTACTATAGTTTTTGCTTAGTTTCTGGCTTCTTTATGTACGTCTACCTAGGTACTACTTTTCCATCCTATTCATTTCAGGCTAATAAAAAGAATAGATACCGTACTCAACGTAAACTGAGATGAATGTTATCCAATGTTACCATAATTTTATAATTTGCATGTTGGTACGGTTGGTACATATAAAACAATCAATAAACCGACTTTTACCGATTAGTCCGGTTTATTTCCAGCGCTAACCATATCCGATGATTTGTATAAAATGGCGTCAGCCGAGTTTTTAGAGCAAGCTTTGTCCACAAACGTTGATGAGAACGCCGTTAACGCGATTGTGGGCTCATTAGAAAATCAGTTAGTCACGTCCGTTCCGTCGGCATCCTCACATAACAATTATGTGAATGTTATTCCATCTCAAAATTGTAATTTAACTTCAAACGCGGGCTCTATTATAAGTGGACAGAAATATATTACGGACCAAATTAATTCTGGTGGAATAGTGAACAGCATTCAATCAAATATTGTTTCGTCAAACTCAAGTGCTTCTTACAATAATGTGCAAGCATCAACTCAACCAACATTTACTTCTATGTCGTTGAGTGGCGGTGCTCCTCTTTCCAATGAGACATTGAAAGTGATCTATACGCAAGCGCAACATCTTGGTAACCCCCACGGCGGCGTAACACTACCTGTACAATCGTTGGCGAGCGGTGTCATCGCACAGCCGTCGCAGAGCCAGATATTACACGCGGTGTCCACCGGCGGCGTGTTACCGCAGCAGGGCAACAAAACTATCGCCATGCAGCCTCCTCTCGTCATTAAGCAGGGCACAAATACTGGCCAAGTGGGTATGCAGCCTGGAATGGTGACTGTCCCAATGACTGTGAACTCTAGCATGCCTGCTTCAATACCTAATGTGATGACACTGAACAAGCCTGGAGGGCAGAACGTTGTAGTGACCACACAGAATTTAGGCTCCGCGCAGCCTACTATCATCCCCAATGTCCAAATATTAAACATGAGACCTGGAGCGCCCGCAGTGGCTGCTCAGAAGTCAGTAGCTACAGTATCGCCCAGAGTGGTGATTGGTACGCCTCAAGTTGTTGGTACGAGAGCGACTGCTCCAGTAAGTTTGAGTCTGTCTAAAGTGTACAGACATTTTGCTCAGTATCTTCACATTTTAATAACCAAGCTCATTCAGTAACTCTTGTACAGACATTTTGAGGCTGACGGAACACACTTGTGAATGTGGGATGTGAATCTGACGTCGCCACCTAGGATCCTCTATTGTAATATTTGTGATGAGTGTAACCGGCGCACCCCGTAAGTACCACTAGATGTTAACTGTTGTTCCGTACCAAGAGTCACAGAGTATAGACACGTCTGCTATACCAGGTTTGTTTATATGTCTGTTGCAATGTTCTGTCAGTCTCAACTTGCACTAAACTGTCACTATTCTGTATAAACACATGCTTTGTATACAAAATGCCTATAAATCAGCAATATTAATGTCACTGGGCTCTTTGCATACTTCACTTTCAATTGACATTCATTCTAAATGATCAGCAACATTATGACCTAATTCTAAGCCTGTAAAAACTGATTTGCTGATCATTTTATCATCATCAATATCATTGACACCCACCCTTGAGTTGAGCTAGTACACACAAACTACCATTGAATAATGCATTTTTCTACACATTTCATGATGCATGTATGGTAAATCAACCAAATGTTTGCAATAGTTGAGTCAATGAAAATTATCATATACCGTAAACACCCACCCTGAAACAAACAGCAACAATGTTGATTATAATTTTCTCCACATCTATCATTATTAGTGGCCTTACCATATTTATTTTACTGAACCAAAATAGATGGTAATCATTTAATGTCATTACTGAAAGTCCACCACATGAATACTTTATTACTTGAGTAATGAGTGTAATTACTTAGATATTTGACAAATTACAACCTGAACAAAAATATTGAAACACACAATATTTAAAGCATATCAAGTAAATGTAAACAATATTATATTTATTGTATTAAAAAAACCACAAAAATATTAAAATTTGCACATCAAAACTATTTAAAATCCATATTATTATTGTATGCAAAATTAATAATTTTAAACAATGTTCTGTATGTCAGTGTTTCTTATTTCATTGCCTCTACTACAAGTTATCTTGATGTATTTGTTGTGCTCTGCTAAATTTATTATTATTATCGAGTAATCAGCTTTACTTAAACTGTAACAATCATGATGGTGTTAATAATCATGGAATCTTTTAATTATGACATTTCTTTGGACTGTGTAACATAAAAATGTGTAACATGCATAGTTTTAGTCAATTTGTGATCAAATTTTTTCTATTTTGGTTTTACTTCTTTGTTTTGCATTGAAGTTTGAAACTCAACTAGAGCCTTTAATAGTAAAGGCAAGGCTGCAAACCAAACATTACTTTGAAACAAATCATAGTTTCAATTAATTGCTTGGAATACATAAATATATCTACACTGTTTTATTTTAGTTAAGTGCTTATTCCATTTATTCATTACAAAGAAATATCATAGTCTGTTTAAAGTCACCACAAACCAACCCCTAAAGTGTTCAAAATTTGTAAAGTATTAAAATAATAATAAATTTGCAGGGACCAATTAAATGTTCTTGCACTATGAGCAAATATAACTCTAAGCTTGGGATTAATAAATTAATGTCTTCCAAATTTCAGTGTAAATACAATCATTGGCCCTAAAATGTTATCACTTGAGGTGCTTCAATTGCCTTAGATAGTACATAAACTCAAGCGAGTATGTTTGATACTCATTGATAAGAAGTCCCCAGTGTTCCATTGGCTCTGTGAACCATTACTTTATGAACCCTGTAATGATGCTGAGCAGTGGAATATTGGCTTGCAATGCTTGATTGTGTACAAAACAATCTAAATGTAACAAAGTGTGCCATGTAATTTATCTGTGCTAAATGGGCTTTAACTATAATTTAGTAATGACTGTGGTATACACAAGCTTCCACCATGCTAACCCCATAATTCCAGTGATCCCACACTCGGTTTTGTAATTTATAAATATAAATGTTACACAAACATTAAATGTTAATAACTAAATCCACTAAATGTGTTATATCTAACAAATGACCTGCTTTAGAATCATATTCTCAGATTTTATTTATTGGAACGAAAGCTAATTTTTGTATTTTAATAAAGAAATTTGAACTGGCTTTGAATAAAATTGAAACTAGGCTATAATTTTTAGATAACGCTGCAAACTCTGCAGAGTCTACAACCGGGGCAGCAGGGTCATTTGTTGTTAAAGACTGAGAATGGTCAATACCAGCTCCTGAGGGTGGGCCCCGCGCCCGCGGCCAGCACTCTCACGGCGCCGCAAGCGCAGACCATCCGGCTGTCGACCGTGCCGGCAGTAAGTAGGCACAGCCACTCCGCTACTCACCCCGCGCTCTCATAGAAATTGGACAATGTTCAGCACTCACTTTAGCACCTCCTGATAGAGGAGATGTGTTTGCATTTGTTTGTCCAATTTCAGTCTCAATCATGCATATAACATGGTGGAGGTGCATGCTCTAAAGTTTTTAACAAGGTAAGAATCTAATCGGAAACTCGTCATGATTGTGTATAATCTAATACTAATTACCTACGAACTCTTTAGTTCTAGTGTTAGGCGCAAACATGACAGCCGGGCGACTCGCGCGGCCGATTCGTGCCTAACTTTCGCTCGCTTGCGTTTTTTGCTGCGACCATTAATTTTACAATGCTTTTATTCCAATATATTATTGTTTCCAAGTTTTCGCTATATTGACCTTAAGTCTGAATATTTTATATTTGTACTTACCTATTCTAGTTCTTTGGCTATTTTATAAAAAAAAACATACATTCGTTAAAATGATTATGGAAAAAAATTAAATGTTTTGCGCCAAACATTAAAACATCCTGAATTTATCCCTATCCTGCCACTGCTTGAGAATGAACGCTTAGCGCATTCGTGACGGCCTGCTTAGCATGCGTAGATGTGTGTCGTTGTGGCGTATTAAGTGTGTGGCCTCTATTCACGCAGCACCCTGGCGTGGCGACGGTGTCCACGAGCGTGGCGGCGCCGGGGCCCATGCCCGGGCAGATGCCGGCTCCGCCGATAGCGGCACCCGTGGTCGCGTCCGCCCCCAGTGTCGCCGTGGGGACGCCCCCGCCATTGCAACAACAGCCCAGTTCCACCACGCATATTGTAAGTCTATTAGTTGCACATGCGTTGATCCATCATTTATACTCATTATTACTCACGCAAGTAATTTTTACTTAGAGAACTCGCGGAAGCTCTACCGTATAAACAATATCGGCAACCTCATTTTCGCAAGTTTTCTAATGAAGGATTGTTTGCCGGAAGTAGGGTTACCATCCGTCCGGATTTGTTCGGACTTCTACACTTTTGTCCTTGTCCGGATTTTTTGGCTTAGATGGAATACGAGTAATAAAACTTTTAAAAGTAATACCAAATAAGTCTTTAATATTTATTAACTTCTCATTCATCTAAAAACAAAATATCAATTAACTTAACGAGATCAAACAATAAATCTTGTAAGTACTTATTGCTGCAAACAATCAACTACGTAGTTCATACATAAAATATTTTCTTCAAAATAAAAATAGTTTTACGTAAAACAATCAAACTAAACGCTACTTTCTGGTATAGGTATTAATTTTTATATTTTTCAGCGCATTTTTTGTTTTAATTCCCGCATCCCGCAACCTCTCTCCCCTCGCGAGCGTCTGCTACCACGCCTACCATAACCACTGTAACTAAGTGGGTAATGTTTGGATTAAAATGACCGGACTTTTATTGAAATGTCAGGCTTTTTGTCAGGACTTTTCAAATTTCTAAATGGTAACCCTAGCCGGAAGTCAATTTCTGCAAGTTTTGATGCCAATCTAAACTTCACTTTATGCACCATGTCCACTGCAAGTTTTATTATTCAAGTTGAGACGCTACAGTTGTAACTAACGTGCGCTGTCGAAGCAACAAGTAAGAACTGAGGAACACTCGTTAGCGAATATCGTGTACCTATAGAATTCTCTTTTGACGTAATTTGATTTGCTCGTTGCTTTTGCGGAGTTACGATGTAGCATGATAAAAAAATATTTTCTGTAATACGACCTGTAGCAACAATATATTACACTAGCTGACCCAACAGACGTTGTCCTGTCCAAATTTAAATAATTCATACAAAATTCCCATAGCATGCAATGCACTGTCAGCTTTCCCCAATTTTCCCTGCAACCTTTTCCAATTTTTCTTTTCATAAAAACCTAATTCGGACTATTACGAACATTTTGAAACAAAAATTTGCCAAATCGGTCCAGCCGTTCTTAAATGATGCGCTTGTCAACGAACGGTATTTCATATTTGTTAATAGAAGCACCTTTAAGGCACGACGAAGGATGAACTCGAACAACCCCGTGACCGTGAGCCACGATCGATCGGATGGTTGGGGTCAATGACCTTTAGTGTCGCCCCTATTAATATTTTATTTTGACGAAGTGTGTCAAGGGCGTTCTCTCGCTCGCGCGTGATTTGTGGATTCTCTCCTTTGATTGCGCTCGCATTTGCGGTTTTCTAAAACACTGCAACAATATTTATTATTTCAAACTTATGTACCTAATTATTTGTCTCACATTGTTATGTTTTTGTAATAAAAATATTGCCACATTTAATTCTTCGACTAGAATGATTCGTGTTTTCGAATTTTTACATACATACAATAAAAATTCCCAACTTGGACCGTAAAAATTACGTCGACATTCATAGATTAGATAACTTTTTTTGTTCATCTATGGTGTTTTTACGAAGGGATTCCGTCTTTACTTTGATTTCAGCGGATATTACTTAGCAAGGTAATTTCAACAATTAATCAATAAATAAAGAATGCGTCATGTTCGTGAACGGGCGCCGTCAGTTGGGGCTAGTCATCACTTAGCTGCCTCGTCTTATTTTTAATTATTTCATTTTGGATTGTTGTTTTGTTACTATTTGCTGTACTCTGGATGCTTTTAACGCATTTCTTTTTTTTACATCGTTCTCACATATAACAATAAATGCAAAATAAATGATGTAACTAATATTTTTGTAAAATTATAATTTAAAAGAGTGTCCATGGAATTTCTTGCCCATTCTTCTCCATAGGTACCTACGCTTTGGAATGGGCAACTAGCTTCATATTTTTCTGACTGACCGACTTCTTGACAATTCAAAAGTGCCTGTAAATGGTTTAATTGAAATAAATGCTTTGAGTTTGAGTGTGAGAGAAGATTATAGGAGATTAACAAAAAAAAATAGAATTGAATTTTTCAGTTGCCTCTGGGCAACTTTAACCAGTTCTATTTTTTTTAATGATGACGTTCAAAATTGCTTTATACATATAGTGCCTATTTGAAATTTATAATTTGACTGAGTTATATCTATTTCCCACTCGTGTAACGAAATGTGACGCGTCCTTGAAATTTCACTCAATTCGCGTCCAATTATCGAATTGGCACCTATAAAGTTTCTCTTTAAAATGTTTTGTCAAAATGAAATCACGTGTCCATCACAATAAACAAAACGTGGTCTCACCTCGATTCATTCACGGCGTCTTCGCGCATGCGTCCCGCGGACAAGCTTTGACGGCTCTATCGTGATAACGTTCCGAAGTGCATTCGGCGCACTCCATTACAAAACCTGATAACAGCGTCATTAATTTTATTTTTTTCGGTATCGTGCGTTTTATATTAATAATGTATAGTATTATATAGAGCTATTTAGCCATTCAACTTTCATTCATTACAATATAAGATTAGTAAAAAGTTACTATTTGCATAGGTAATTTTATTTTTTTCGTATGGTAGTTATGGAACCTACTAATCAATACGTCATGTAAAGAAAAATAACATGACAGGTGACTTAAATAACGCAGGCGCCAAAATGACCTTATCGATTAGGAAACTATAAAAACATGGAGAATTACCAATAATTATGGTAATTAAGTGAAATATAGAGTGCCAATCGTTTCAAAAATACGTCTATGTGGATTTCTACAATGATGGCGGTAAATATCGAGCTTTTGTTTCGGCTTCATTAATTTATGGACTTCGATTGATGGCTATGTCCGTATTAGCATTCCTAACTAGGATCAAGTGAAATGCATATAAATCCCAACTAAAACTTTAACTTTCAACGTAAAACATTTGTGACTACGGTTTTGCTGGTGATAACATAAACTTTCAGTGATTGTTGCTGCAATTTGTGAGGGTTGTTAGTAAGGGATGTTGTATCTTCTAGACACTCTCCCAGAAGTTAGTGGCTTGCTAGTGGACACAGTGCATTGGAATCTTGTTTAATTAATATTCTATAAATACGTTAATTAACATATAAATGTATTGGTCGGAATTTATCCTAAATATCCTTCCTAATCCTACGAGTAACTATCCTAATCCTAACTAATATTATAAATGCGAAAGTAAGTTTTTTTATTACCTTTTCACGCCTAAACCACGGAACCGGTCATCCTAAAAATTTGCTTATACATTGTCAGGAGTACAGAAACGGACATAGGACCTTTCATCCCGAAAAAAAGTGCTGTTCCCGAGGAAAACAACAATAACGTTATTATGATAATAGATGGCACCACGCCTATTGTTGTTTTCCTCGGGAACAGCACTTTTTTTTTCGGGATGAAAGGTACCTTATGTCCGATTCTGTACACCTGACAATGTATGAGCAAAATTTCAGGATATTCGGTTCAGTGGTTTAGGCGTGAAAAGGTAACAAACAAACAAACTTACTTTCGCATTTATAATATTAGTTAGGATAGGATTTCACGCGAACGAAATCGCGGGCAGCAGCTAGTGGTTCATAAATACGAATTCAATTAGACAAATCATAATTATTTTGATCCCGAGTCACTTTGTTTGAATTGTGACTTGTAAAATTCACTTTAGTGTTCTATTGTGGGAAACAGCAGACATATTATTATATAAAAATGACACATTTATAATAATAATAATAATGATGAACTCCTGTCCTGAATAATGAATCCTTTTCTTTTTTTTTATTAGAAGCCATCGGACAATACCAAAGAAAAATGCCGGAACTTCTTGGCAAATCTCCTGGATCTGTCGAGCAAGGAGCCACCTTCTGTAGAGAGGAACGTGCGGAATCTGATCCAGGAGCTGATCGATGCGCAGGTGGAACCTGAAGAGTTCTGTGACAGGCTGGAACGCCTCCTCAATGCAAGCCCACAACCATGCCTCATCGGGTTCTTGAAGGTTAGTTACATTTTCATTATTAATTAATGGTTATTGTTTCTGAGCTAGTGACTATGGTAACGAGTATTCTTTGGATCATCAAATAATCATTTTCAACATACTTGGAAATAACAGAAGAGGGATAAGCTGATCTTGCGAATTTCATAGTTAGGTCAAAAGATATTTTTTTTACTTATCTTTCAATCAATCTATTGATTATGAGCAGTTGTGTTGCCAAATTCAGTGTCATGAAAGAAAGAAGAAAAAAATTACCCAGTTTATTAGGGGTAGGTAGTGCGTTGGAGGTTAATCAGGTACAGCCCCCGATACCTTATGTTGAGGGAATCCCTTTTGAATCTTAAGTCTTATGTGGTCTCTCCATTTCGGTCTTCGGTCAAGGTGCATTTCCAAGTATTTAAAGTTTTTGTGTGGAAACTTGTTCACAGAGTGAGAAAATTGAAGTCAAGATATTTATTTTCAATAACCATATTATTCAATTAAGAACTGACTGACTGAAAAATCCAACATCTATATATACATATAATAAAATTGTAGAAAAGTGGTGTCTGTACAATGGAAATATATAAAAAAAAAGTAGCAGGGGTGGTTATTATATCGATGCTGAACCCGAAAGTGTAATTTTTTTTTTTTCTGTTTGTCTGTGTGTTTGTGCACGCTAATATCAGGAACGGCTTATTCGATTTAGATGCGGTTTTCACTAATATATTTTAGTAAGCTTCACTTAACATTTAGTGTTTATTTCATGTCAATCGGTTCATAAATAAAAAAGTTATGTCAATTTAAAGAATCACGGCGAACATTTGTTAAGGTAATACAGAGAAACATTACTGCAAAGTAAATTTTTAGCTACCCAAACGACGGTATGTGTAATTTAAAATGTGCTGCCCGAAAAGTCACTATTCCACGCGGACGAAGTCGCGGGCACAGCTAGTTGTGAATATAAAGCTCGAACCACTATCAATTAATTTGGGTGCACTAAGCTGTAGTAATGAACTGTTCCTGCTTTTTCTACAATTATGGTATAAATACACAGAAATGGTGTACAGATGACTTACAAAATCTGAGTTTTAAGGTTATCATTTCCATAGCGGACATAACATTATACTATTTTGGAATTAGAATGACCTACTTTTTGATTGATGTGGTCTTGAGGGTTTATTACATTCATCATTACTTAAAAAAAACAATATTGGGGGTAGGTAGCACCTGCAGAATGCCACCTGATACTGTTCTGTTCTGTGTGTTGTTGTTGTAAGGAGTATTCCTTACAACACAAATAGTTATTAGCATAAAATCACGCCTGTATTACGCGAAAGGATAGGCATAGGTGTATGTACACCCACATTTCGCTAGTTTGTAATAACGGACAAACCTAGTGCCGCCAGCCAATAAGGCGCATATTTAGAGTCGGGCCTGCTGCTGCTATTTTTAAAGGACGTTATATTTATTGTTTTTCTTAAATAGAAAAGTCTGCCGCTGCTGCGACAGTCGCTAGTGACGAAGGAGCTGGTGATCGAAGGCATCAACCCTCCCGCGCCGCACATCGCGTTCTCTACGATCCCGGCGCCGGTCCAGCCCGTCATGGCCACCACTTCCAACATCCAAATGGTATGTTACACACCATCATTTTATTGTATTTTGATACTACAATTTTGTTTGAGATTTTGTGTTAATTTGGGAACATGTTTCTTCCCAAGGGAAGGCAACATTATTTTATTAGCTACTTTGTTAGCTTTCACATTATACACGCAGTTATTGATAATTTAACTCTAGGTTTGAAAGTTTAACAAACAATAGAAATCATTTACTTGCTTATAATGTAGGTATACAAATAATATGTCATTTTTAATATGGGTGGGAGTCTTGCTTGTCTTCGGGAATATATAACCAGCTTCTGAAACAGAACTGTAAATAAATTAATTCTTTCGGGTTTAAGTGTAGCGACATATTTACGGAAAATACGTGCCGGAAGTTCGGCGGACTTAGCCGCCTAAAGAGCTTTATAAACAACAGGAAAAAAACAGGCTTGTCGTAAGCGGATAAATCGGTCTAGCGGAAGCTCGACAAAAACCGCCTCCCTTGCACTTTATATAGGGTGACTGGTAATTAGTGACCGATACCTAGACACGTGATTGTACTCATGATAACAAACAACTTTTACTATGGGACCAAACCTGAATTCACGAAAAAAAAATCAGCTGTTCCCTACATTTATGTTCGTACTAGCTTCCGCCCGCGGCTTCGCCCGCGTGGATGTCGGAAATTATCCCACAGGACAGTACCGGTGAAGTAGCGCATGTCCTTCTATCTATCTCCTTGCCAAATATTGAAATCCGTTCAGTGGTTTAGGTGTGAAAAGGTAACACACAGAAAGAGGTACTTTCGATATGGCTCACTATTTTGGGCTTCCACATAAAAGGTAGATAATATATTCTGTCGCGGACATTTATTTAGAACTGTTTAAGACAAACAGTCCCATGATACATTATATTCGTGTAACAACAGCGCTACTGCGAAATTCAGCTGTTGTAGAGGTTTCTGTGGCTCTTTGGGACGCCATGTAAGTCGCCTGCTGCTGACGTCGAGCTTGTGACTCTTCTGGTGTCTCCGCAGCCCGTTAAGACACCACTATACTCGGCATGCTGTTGACGCCGATCTAGGGACTGTTCCGGTGTTTCAGCAGCCCGTTGAGACACCAGATACTCAGCATGCTGTTGACGCCGATCTTGGGCCCGTTGAGACATCAGATAGGTGCTCAGCATGCCGTTGACGTCGAGGTAGAGACTGTTCTGGAGTTTCAGCAGTTGTTGAGATGCCAGATACTCAGCGTGTTGTTGACGTCGATCTTGGGACTGTTCTGGTGTCAGAGTAGCTCTGTGTGCCGCCTCACGAACCGCCTGCTCAAACCTTCGCAGCTCAGTTTGTTGACACGTCTCGTTATTCTAAGTCTAGCTATTTTTATAGCTCGAGCTTTATGAAATATTAGACTTACGCTTTCGAGTAATTATTGTAAGTACCATATAAAAAATCACCAAATCGGTAGTAATTTTCAAACTAACTAAAATAATTCTAATAGCTAATTAGGAGGAAAACGAATCTAACTTCTTACTACTTACAACACAACCTAAAACTATACGTTAATCTTAAACTAACAAAAAAAAACAATTTTAATACTTAATCTAAGTAGGTACCTAATGAAAATAATAACGAATCTATTTAGGTACTTACAAATACAACCTATACCTAACCCGTGACCTAACTAACTAAAAATACAATCCTACCTATAAGTAATTAAACAAACAAAGATAACAATTCTAATATGACTAATTCTATTATATTTTCATACCTTTTTACTATTTATTTACATTTTTCCGATGAATTTTCAGTACTGAATTGATGCCGACTCTTGACCAATAGATGGCGCTGTATGTCCGGAATAAATTTTATTTTTTATTTAATTTTTTGTAATAAAAACTATCGTATGTCCTTTCTCAAGTTCCAAACTATATCTGTACCAAATTTCACACAAATCGGTCCAGTGGTTTAGGCGTGAAGCAAAGACAGACAGACAGACAGAAAGACAGACAGACAGAGTTACTTTCACATTTATAATATTAGTTTGGATAACTCGTAAAAATTTAGGGAACAGCTGATTTTTTTTTTTCGTGATTTCAGGTTTGGTCCTGTAGTAAAAGTTGTTTGTTATCATGAGTACAATCACATGTTTAAGTATCGGTCACTAATTCCTAGTCACCCTATATAGGAATTACGACGCGGAATTCTCGTCGTGGTGTGTCTTAGCAACCAAACATATACGTCGAAGTGTACTGCATAGCTTTTAACCGGGACCCGCGAGCTAATTGTGTGACACACTAACAGTTGCAGTGGCTTTTATTTTGACAGTTCATCAACATTATTTGCATTATTTACGTTGTTGAGACAAATTTTTCGAACTTATGAAGTCATGGGTTAGCAATATCCTTCAAACTGATTCAGAATGTGATTGAAAGTGTGATACTCAATTAGGGTGGGTTACATTTAGCCACTGAGCTACGGCGACGTAATTTCAGCAGGTGTGTCGCTACACTTATGTGTGAAGAAGTTGTTGTGAATTGTGATGTGATTTGAGGGTGATGGTCAGATTAAAAGCAATCTTGTTCTAGTAATAATGGAAAAATAATTTGTTTGTGTTACTTTTGTATTGTTGACTTGTTCCAGTTCATGTATGTTCAAGATTACTTTTATATCTGAAGTTCATGTTGACTAACACTTTTTTTTTCAGTTCTCTTTTAACCTACTTTGAGTATTTATTTTTTCTTTATTTTTATTAACAATCAGTTTTTTTTTTCTTTTTTTTAACCCCTTTGGATAATTTATGTATGAATCATTCTGCACCGGTGTAGTTGTTATTACCCTGTAATTCATTTTCCTTAATAAAATTAAATGGGGACAATTTTAATACATTTATTTATAAGTTAATACATATATACAGGGTTATTGGAAAAATACCAACAACCTCTTAAGAGGTCATTGTACTCATCATTATGAACAACTTTTACTATGGGACCAAAGCTGAAATCGCGAAAAAAATATCAGCTGTTCCCTACATTTTGACGAGTTATACGAACATAAATGTAGGGAATTTTATTTTTCGCAATGTAGGGAACAGCTGATTTTCAGAACCTGTGAATCCAGCATTCGCCCCTTCAATAAAACTCAGACATATTTAACTTTGAACGAGAACAGCTTGAGAATGATGATATCATGCCCAAATCCACTATTGAGTAGGTCTTAATCAAAAACATGCTGCGCTTGTTTAACATCCAATGTGAACATTCTACATTAACATAACTTCATCCACGGGAGAGCCAAATAATAAATAGTCAGTGTACTACATCAGCTATAAAGTTGTTTTAATATTAATAATAAATAAGGCACCAAGTCCCAATTTAAAAATCACAAATATATAGCAGTAATTTGGTACATTAAAATTATTAGAATACCACACTGTAAAATTACCAAAAAGTCAAAAAAATTCACTACAATTATTAAAAAACTTTTGTGTACATTTTCTGGGCCAACTCTCCAGTCTTCTTTATTTTTGTTCGTTTTCATACTTAGTTTTATTTCATTTTTTCGTTATTTGAAATACTCGTATTTGAGCGTTACTTGCCACGGCTGTCTCGTTATGTACTATACAAGAGAATCAAGACTCGCACTTGTGATTAGTGCAGCTTGACACAAGACAAAAGCCTCACTGATATTGGAACCTTAACGGCCTGGCCACGACCTTGCCGCTATCAGCGGCAGCTTAGCGCGGGGCGGCGAGCGGTACAAACAAATATACGAAAATGTATGAACCATGCCACGACGCACTGCTCGCAGCGTCAACGCTAACAGTGCATTTGACAAAAGAAACCGCGGCGCTTGCCGCTAAGCCAAAAGTCGTGGCCGGGCGGTAACGCTTTTAGTCTTTCTCTGACGACGGGTAGCGGAGACGCACAGATAACTTGGCAACTGCACCAGATCAAAGATATAGAGAGTGTTGCGGTGGTTAGTTGTTGATGTATTGTGTTGTGTGTAACTAATGGGTTATTTGGGTGGTGTTGGGTCAGCGCGACGAGGATAGCTCGAGCCCCACTCTGACGCCTCTCCTGCCGCCGGTGTTACCTCTAGCACTGTCGAGCCCCCTCGTCAGCTCCAGCACTATGTCGCTTACCGTTGTACCTGCGCCGTCTACCTCCACGTCTGCGCAGGTTTGTTCGTCTCAACACAAGGGCTGCCATCTGCCTCCGACTCATACATTCGGCTTTTAATTGACATTAACTACGTGTCAACGTGCCACAAAATTATGTCTTATTTATTCCATGGGTGTGTTGAGTAATCAGCTACAGTATAGTCCACCTGTGCAGCATGATTTAGATGCTTTTGTTAGTCTGTATCTGTCGTAAGTGACGATAAGACTTGTGTAGCCAGTAAGATGGCAGCCCTCGGTAGTATGTGTCCCATGCTTCGTATCTTCGTACCAATAGTGCGCTAGATCCATTCCGTTTCATCCGTCGTTCCCAGCTTAATCCTTTGATGGAATATTTTCCACTTAAATTATATATGTGTATTCATTTATTAAGTATATTAAAGAGAGACCAAGAGTACTTGAAAAAATACAAAAAAAAAATATCTGAAAGGACATCCTTTTAACGTGAATACCTAGTGCATAAATTACTGTTTTACTATAATGGTAAAAATATGCCTCCTCCTTTTGAAAATACAATGTGAGTGTCTATCATCACATTGGTTTTTGTTCTTTGTGGCTTTTCAATTCTTGATAACTGGCTTTTGTGGTAGAGATATCATCACCACAATGATAGAGCATCAAACACAGGACTCGGTTCAGTGAATCAACTCATTACACTTCGCTGAAGAAATAGTAACTGTTCTGTGAATTGCATAACAGCAGAACAAATATTGTAGAAGTAGTCGGCTAAATTACAAGAACTTTAATTGGATTGGATTGGGTTTTGACTAAATAAGGCTGCCACAACAACAAGTGTCCACTGCCACCTAGATTACATATAGAAATAGAAAAATATTGAAGCTTGTTATTAATACACGTTTTCCGTTTCAAAGGGACTCCCCAATTTGTGTTATTTTCAAAATTATGACGAACAAAACTATAGAGATCTGGATGTAGTGTCTCTCCAACATGAGATTAAGATACTAATATTATGTAGACGGCCCTCCAGCATTTGTTTATCGCTTTGCACTAGCAATAGACCCTACCGAAGTAAGTTACTGCCATCAAATATAATATGTTTTGTATTTCTGTGTACTAATCAATGCATGAATCTAAACTATTCTATTTGCATGCCGTTTCAAGAAGCTATAACACGAGATAATAATTTCGTTGAACATAATCCTAGTTTATTACGAAGTGATAAGCAAATAATGTAAGAAAGTGAAGAGTCTTCGCGACCGCACCAAAGTAACAACACACGAATAATTGAACAGTTCTCTCATAATAAAACAGGCCAAGCCTGCAGTAAAACTGCCTAAGTAAAAGCTTGGCTATGTGGAACGCCACCTCGACCTGAACTGGACTAACGCTGCCAGTCCTGAGGTGTTGTCACGCGTCACATGTCGTGAAGATTGTCTCCTCCATTTTATAGTTCTCTCGTGTCGACTTTTTCCTTGATGTATCTAAATATATTTGTGTTCAATATGAATCCATCCCAAGCACTGTCTCACTTTTATTTTACATGTGTCTTGTCAGTTCGGAGGTAGTTCTCTTTGTATACGCCTGTTTGGATACGAACACGCTCAACTTATCTGTACCACAGTAAACTTATTCGATTCAAAATGTTGTGTATACTTATTAGAGTTAGGTGTGCGTATCTAAACAGTTTGTTTGAATCTTGACTGTTTGTGTAATCACATACGCTTGTACTAGAAGCCGCCTCAGAAGAGTGGTGGCACAATAGCCGTACTGCAGAACATCCCGCTGCACACGAAGATCAATGTGAACAAGGTGGGCAAGTCCATGACGGTGAACAGCAAGGCCAACTTCCCGCGTTCTACCGTCACCTCCGCCGCGCTCTCCACCGTCCTCACACCCGGCAAGTCTCTGCTCAAGGACAAGGAGAAGAAGTCTTCAGGACAGTTCTCCCAACCGTTCGTCGATGACAAGATGGCGGGCGATGACGACATCAACGACGTAGCTGCCATGGGTGGCGTCAACTTGGCCGAAGAATCGCAGAGGATCCTTGGATCTACGGAAATGATTGGGACGCAGATCAGGTGAGACTCTTATGCGGGTTGCAGACCAAAAGCTAAGCTAAGTTAGTCTAGCTTAGCTCGCATAGCTGATGTAGTTTTTCGACCTTTTCTATTTATTTGGTTTATCTTATTCATCTTCTTGTAAGATGATAATTATCATGTGATATATTATTTTGTGTACAGACCGCAAACTATTAACAGAAGTATGAAAAATGACCTCAGCTATGCGAGCTAAGCTAGACTAACTTAGCTTAGCTCTTGGTCTGCAACCCGCATTACAGTCGTTGTTTATATCGGCTTGCAATTTGAGCGGACTCTTAAATTCTTAGTTCTTGCCACATTCCTTCAAATACTAGTCTGTTTGCAGGTCATGTAAAGAGGAATTCCTGGTGCCGACGAGCGTGATGCAGGCGCGCCTCAAAGTGATAACATCCAAGCACAACTTGGAGGAATCCGCACCTGAAGTGGCTAACCTCATGAGCCACGCGGTGCAAGAACGACTCAAGACCCTCGTGGAGAAGCTGGCTACCATCGCGCAGCACAGGATTGATATGATCATAAAGGTAATTGAATTTTACGTAAGGTATACTTCCTCGTTTTTTATGATTTAAGAAGGCCTATGCGAAGATGGCGAGATGGATTAAACGCTTTATGGACTGGGCTGTGAAAGAAACCTCCTGTGAGAAGAGCTGATATTGTAAAAAAATAAAAGTCACTCCTTTTTCCCCAAAGGGCCTGGCAGACGTGTACCTATAGTCCAGGTACATTTCAACCAGTTATTTTTAAGTGCCATGTAATAGGGGGCGAGCCTATTGCCATCAATCGGGCACAAATCTGAATCACAAATCGAGAGCTGTTGTGGCCCAGTGGTAACGGGCCTGACTTACGAGTTCCGTGGGTTCGGACCCAGACAGGCGCTTTACATTGTGTAATTTCTTTCATCACCATTGCTCTAAAAACCGGTGAAAGAAAACATCGTAAGGAAACCGGCATGTCCTAGAACCAACATTTCGAAGACATGCAGTGACATCTACCAACCCGCACTGGGCCTGCGTGGTTGATTACGGCCCATTCCCTCTCACAGTGAGGAGGCCTGTCTCAGCAGTGGGAACTGTATAGGCTGATTATGTGTTATATTATGCGGGCACAAATCTAGGACTCCGGTTTGGTACTGAGAACTTCGTGATGGAAAAGCTTAATAACACTTTGCCTAAGAATTGAACCCAGTACAAAAAATACTTAGGCATAATATAGTTATCAGTACGCGACTCGAATGCTGTGCGGCCCTGCGACCCTGCTACTTCGATGCTGTGCGGCCCTACAACTTCAAAACTGTGCAGTGTGCATTGCAGCCTTGCAAATGCTTGCGTTAATTGCTTTTTGCGATTTCCATATCTTTGAAATTTATTTAGGTTGTTATTTTGTTCGTCGATGGCAACTAAAACTCATTGGTTTAGCTAAACTGTAATAGGAAAAAGTTATTATCAAGCATTATTTTGTTAGGGAAGGAGTTATAAAACAACTTTTTAATTCTATGTTGCACTTCACGTTAATAAAGTATATCGTTAAGATATTCTATATTTAAATTTTATAATTAGAACTTTATGATATTATTATATGAGAGTAAATAAGAACTATTATTAGTACGCAAATGAACTCTATCCTTTCTTAAAATGTTTGTTATTTCCTGCTGCTGCGCTGATTTTCTTTACCGCAATACACATATACTTTTGCTTCCCACAGTCTGACAACCGCTATGAAGTGACACAGGACGTGAAAGGCCAACTCAAGTTCTTGGAGGAGCTCGACCGTGTGGACAAGAAGCGGCGCGAGGATTCTGAGAGGGAGATGCTACTGCGAGCTGCTAAGTCCAGGTCCAAGAATGAGGACCCGGAGCAGGCCAAACTGAAGGCCAAGGCCAAAGAGATGCAGCGAGCCGAGCTGGAGGAGCTGAGGCAGCGCGAGGCCAACTTGACTGCGCTGCAGGCCATCGGACCCCGCAAGAAGGCCAGGCTGGACATGCCCGGTGGCTCCGGAGACTCCATATCCACCAACTCTGGACAAAGCGCTCCCTCTGGATCTGTACGTATTTTTGTTTTATAATTTACGCAATTTTATTGAACAAGTCTTGTTGAAACAGTTGCCCAGAAATACTTAACTGTGTACTATTAAGTATAATATTGTAACTATGAATTAAGTTTTTGAGTGGTAATACTGATAAATACTTTGTATGTGATGTTGATGTTACAACAAACAAGAGCTGTAACAGTGTTATTTTCATCATCGTTAAAGCGGTGCTCTTTAGACTCCGTGCCTTCAGCACGTTCGCATGAAGAGCTATAGCAGGTGCACTATAGTTATCCACTAGAGTGCTACAGGGTTCTGCGGCCAACATCGGAACCTCCGCCATCTTATTTTGTCAATACGTTGCAGAATGCATGATAATGTTCGTATGATTGTTACAGACTGGGCGCAGCCAGATGGCGCTGCGCACGCGGCTCAAGCGCATCAACTTGCGCGACATGATCTTCCTGATGGAACAAGATCGCGACACTTGCCGGTCCTTGATGCTCTACAAATTGTATCTCAAGTAACGCTTAGTCTCACTCTTCGGGCACACCCCTTTGACTGGAACCTGATTGATTACGTTAAGGCAGTATAAACGTATATAGTTTATTTCAAATAACATTCAAACCTTATGGATTGTTTATTTGGAGATCGAAACAGAATATAAAAGGTTGCTCTATTATTATGCTAATTTTTTGCAATAATATTAGCAATGTAAGTTTATTTGTTATTAGTTGAATTAAAGATTGTTCATTCTCTTGTTCATCAACTGAACTTTAGTCTTGCATAACAAGGAAGGCTTTTCGAGCTTGTTTTCTTTTTTCAATAAATAAACACACCATATTCCTTTGCAAACCGACAAGAACTTGTAAGTTTCATGACGCTCTTGGTCTTCCTATAAAAATGAATAGTGACCAAGTGTCTAGTAGACTGCTAGTATCTATTAAAATAAGTATTTATCAACTAGACAAATTCTCTCTAATAACATAATTTTAAGTTCAGTTAGTGAGCAACAGAATGAGCATAGTTATTTGTTAAATTAGTTAATTATATTTTGACAATATACATAGATAGGCGGATTTGTTAAACCAGGGACATATTAGAAGGTTAAAAGAAACAATATTTGATTCTCATCCTTACATAGTATAAAACAAAGTCGCTGAAATGTCTGTACGCGCATAACTTCCGAATGACTGCACCAAATTGGATAATTATTTTTTTGTTGTGTTCGTTATTGCCAGGACAAGGTTTGTATGAAAGAATTTTTCGGAAATTCGAAAAAAAAATGCACCCGTGCGAATCTGGGGTGGGTTCACTTTACGAAGCTAGTTTCAATAATTTCATTACTGTTACGTCATTCAGTATGATCCTTGTTTAACTAGTCAGGCTATACATGCATATTAATAATGTTAATAGATTGTCTGTAATACTTCTCTATTTATTAGGTTAGGTTCCATTAGGTTACAATTCCATTTTAACATCGGATATCAACAGCAATTATTATAGCATGTTTTGTAACCTAATATAACCTATTTGGTTGTGACTTGAAGACTCCTTGGTTATAGTTATAGAGACACATCTCTAAACTCGGAAATGGAATTCGAGATCAAAAATGTAAACAAAGGTGTTGCCAATTTAAAATTATAACATATATGGCTAAGCTTTAATGTATCATAACGCCTACCATATTTGTAAAATAAATATCTATTTTATAACTATAACCAAGGAGCCTTCAAGTCACGACCAAATAGGTTAGTTCTATCTATCTTCTTCTATCTGAAAAACCGACGCTGGCTGGTAAGCCAAAGATGAATATTAGCGGATTTGAACCCGAAGCTGCTCTGCAAGCTTACTGGTGTGTGCGCCTTGTGTTACCAATCAAAGCTATTGCATACTTGTTGAAAACAGGCTCTTTTTTTTTTTTTGGATGGGAAATCATCTATTGACTCCTCCCGCTCTGGGTGGAGCGGAAGGGAGTGTCAGACTCTTACTGACTAAAACTCACCCGTGTTCCTTCCTTAGCCCTTTATGTTCCGGGGCAGCGGTAACCCCTTCAGACGATCCCGCTACCCCGGCAGGCTTCGGCCCTAGCGGGCCCCTTCCTTTATGCTGACATCTCTTTGAGGCGCGCGTGGAACACATACTTACCGTCCGGCACGGGCCTGGTCCTGATCGGACGGAGAGCTACCCATTACTCTCCGTCCGCAGGCCCGCGCCTACGGTGGCTAGGAGTCGTCACGCGGCTCCCGACGCCCGGAGCGTCTCCCGCGTCGGCTGGGACGTGAGGTCCTCGCCATCAGCCATCCCGCCACCTCCTTCGCTAGCATGGCTGCTTCGCAGAAGGAGGTGACTGCCTCCCACTCCCTCTCGCCCCGGACCATGGCTTGAACCAGGGCCGGCCGCGAGAGGTCGCCACCGCTGCCGATCGCTTCTACGAGGACACGGCGGTGCTCCGCCCAAGCGGGACAGACTTCCACCGTGTCCTCTGGGCGATCCTTGCAATGGAGACACCCGGGCGTCTCCTCCCGTCAGATGATGTGTAGGAACCTCCCGAAACATCCGTGTCCGGTGAGGACCTGCGTCAGGCGGTAGGTGAGAACGCCGTGACGCCTCTCTAACCACTCCTCAAAGAGGGGTCTTATCGCCACTATCGTGGCGTGCCCTGCGCTGGGTTGCGAAAGTCGCTCTTTCCATGCCACCATGAGATCGCGCCGGAGGTCCGTCCGCTCCGCCGCGATTTGCCGCGGAAGCGGAGTTTCCCCCCGGCGTAGTGCCTCCACGCGCCACTCATACAGGCGCGCGAGGACTATCGCCTCCAGATGTGAAAACAGGCTTTAAGGTTCTCTTTGAAGGCGACCGCAACAGCAAGCGGCGTCGCGGCCCATTCGCAAGACAGACCGCAGCGATACGAGAGAAACGCTGCCGTAGATGGCGAAGTTGCCGCCTGATGAAGCGGTCGAGTGTCGGCCGCAGACCGCAAACCAGTATTGCCGTCACTGGCTGCCACTAAAGCCGGATTTACAGTATGAAATTTGCGCCACTAGTTTCGTAATGTAAATCCGGCTTGAGAGACGGTATTTGTTTGTTAGACAAATGACTATCGCCAACCTGAAGAAGCGAAGTTCCGCTGCCGCCGATGTTGCGACGCAACGTTCGGGATTAAAACCGCAGCGGTATATAGGCTGACGCTGCGGGCTGTCATTGCGATTGGGCGACGTTGCCGCTTGTGATTTGCGGTTGCGGTCGTCTTAGGAAGAGCACCTTAGTAGCTGAAAGTTAATAGTTAAAAGGTCCACTTGCACCACAAGTTACTAAATGCTTTTTGCGCTAAATATTATGTTTAAAACATCATTTTGTTTCTGTCATCTTCAAAAAATTTACTGAAACGATATTAAATACGTTTAGTATTCAACTTAGTAACATTTAGTGATTTGTGATGCAAGTGGGCCTTAGTTTATAAGCAATAAGTTGACACATTCCTGTAGATTGAAAACTGTTATTTTACATATATAGGGTGACTGGTAATTAGTGACCGATACCTAAATACGTGATTGTACTCATGATAACAAACAACTTTTACTATGGGACCACACCAGAAATCGCGAAAAAAAAATCTGCTGTTCAGTACATTTTGACTAGTTAGGCGAACATAAACGACTAAACAGCAGATTTTTTTTCGCAATTTCAGGTTTGGTCCCATAGTAAAAGTTGTTTGTTATCATGAGTACAATCACGTGTTTAAGTATCGGTCACTAATTACCAGTCACCCTATATATATATAATTATTTTTTCTTT
Source organism: Hydraecia micacea (assembly GCA_914767645.1). NCBI lineage: Eukaryota > Metazoa > Arthropoda > Insecta > Lepidoptera > Noctuidae > Hydraecia > Hydraecia micacea. Next base: position 1,161,281 of record OU611774.1, read on the forward strand.
GTTATATGATTAAGCGAGAGATTGATTTGCTTTGGAATATTTAGCACATATTTTAATGTTTAGTATATTAAAACTATTTTGATGTATAACTAGGAATAAGAAATATATGTAATCATAGCTATGATACAGGGTTAAATAAAATTAGCTAGCGAAACTCTGCAGACCTGATGTGTATTGATATCTAGAATAATGAAAAAAAAATGTTTTATGATATTTTTTGGTGTCAACGTAGGTAGAGAATATCCGTTTTTTTGTGCTACCTCAACATCGTGGTGGGTATCGATATCTCAACAAACGGTTTTTTTCAACTCGATCTTCATGTAACTACACTAACAGCGGTCGCGGTCGTTGATGCCAAAATCAATTCATCAAACCTTTTTTTTTTGTCAAGTTTAGATTTAACCTTCACGTCTGCGGAGTTTCGACTGCTCTCTGATTTGACCTTGTATTTTAATAAAGGAATATAGAATTCCCGTCTTATTCAAGTTCTATTGAATAAAAGTACGGTCAGCCTCAAAAATATATGATTACTATAGTTGTATTATTAATTCACTGGAGGAAACTGGCAGGTTCAAAACTGTAATTTTATAAAATAATATGCTCGGACTTCGTCATGTCGACGGCACGACAGTATATTAAAGTTTTTTGGCCCAAAACTTAGCCACTTTCACAGCATCGTCGCTAGCAGCGTAGAGGTCGCTATGGCTGCTTTTTTTTGGGGTACACAGGGTGGGGGAGCACCCCACACCGTGGGGCCGTACTGTACACTTATTATACTTAGATTTATTTAACACTATATATAAATCGATTAAACCAACTAAACAATTACCGTAACAATAATAAGATCATATTCAGTCTCAAACCTGTCCGTTTTCTACAGTGAATTAATAGGAGTTGAACACTAATTGGTTTGGACAACCAATTTCCATACGATGGCGCCATATTTTATTTTGTTAATAGTTTTAGTTAGGTTAGGATATTATATTTTTATTTTCATATTTTGTTAGTTTATTTGCTACCAGAAGTTTATCATATAACAGTGTATATATTTCAAGAGTATAATAATTATTTAAATTACAATAATGATTAACATTATAACAACATGGGCTGTATCAATCATGTTTGAAGCTGACTGTATTTGAAAATATATTACGTTACGTTATCCTAGATTAAACGTAAGACTTATTTATTAAAATAATTAATTGTTGTGCTACCTGCTTAAGTGGTATTAGATCAAACTGATAAAAGGATCAAGACGTTGATGGTACATACTACATCTTACATAGGGCCCTATGCCCACTGACGGAACGGCACAGCATAGCTAAGGTCGGCCTATCTAAATTTGCCAAAGAGTTAAACAACAATGGCAGCTCGAAATTTAATAAAATCGATATACAAGCACATTAATTTTAAGTAATGTTTGTTTTCGTCTAGTTAGCTCGGAGATTCTCCAAGCTAACTAAACGAAAACATATATGATCTTGTATAATCGATTTTATTCAATTTCGAGCGGCCATTGTTGTTTACATCTGGCAAATTTAGAAACGCCGGACTATACATAGAAATGCATATATACTGACGGCAGCGATGCCGCGGTATCCTTAGCCATGCCGCGACGAACACATACATAAACTAATGTAACCGTTTATTGATTAATTTTATATTCATATATACCTACTGGCTGTAGTATTTTTTAGAAAGTAGTAATAATCTGTATGACCGGCTTTCATGTATGACCAGAGGGCAATTCTCGTAATTTTAAGAACGTTCATAGTCTGATCTCAGTCTCAATCTGTGACTTTGATTGTCGCTGAGATGAAGTCTCATCTCAGCGACAATCAAAGTCAAAAACTTGAACGTTATTAATTACCGGAATTGGCCTTCAAATGTATGAACGTAGTATTAGTAATATGAATGTACCTAGTAAATTAATCTCGTAGGGAAAATAAATATTTACAACTGCTTGCTGTCTCATAGTTTGCGTGATAAACTCAACACGAGACGTGAGCCTCGCATTTGTGAGAGGAACTGGTGCTGTATATAAGCCTCTTATAAATGTCACGATCAGTAATTTTCCCCATCATACCATTTCTACAAAATAAGCAAAAGTGTCGAAACGTTTGTGTATTTTTGGATTAAAACTGCACTAAAATTGAATATTCGAGATTTTCACTATGCACAATTGAACCAACCAAATATTAAGTTAAAAATTATTTTTTGTAAAACAGTATTTTGTGTGGAATGAACTGTCTCTTTGTCTAAATGTAATAAATAACATCGAAATTCTATAACTGTTTTTTTTATAAAACTCATAGATGGCTTAGACTTAGACATAATACCAACGATCCTCTACTCAAATTCCAATAATACTGTCATATCAATAATCCTCTACTTTCATATAGTTATTTTGTCTCACGAAGTCACGAAGCGACGCGCGCAATAATCCTCTATTCTCATACCAATCATTCTCTACTCTCATACCAACAATCCTCTACTCTCATTCCGATATTCCTTTACTCTCATACCAATAATAATTATGTCACTCCAATAAACTGTACTTGACTCGACCATTTACAATATTCCTCTACTCTTATACCCATTCTCTACTCTCATTCCAATATTCCTAAAATATACTCTCATACTAATCATTCTCCACTCTCATACCAACAACCTCTACTCTCATTCCAATAATCCTCTACTCTCATACCAATAATAATAATGTCACTCCAATAAACTGTACCTACTTGACTCCACTCACATCCGGCCGATCGTCATTATCGACCGACCGATGCCGATACTAATGTTAATACCGACCGATACCGATACCAATATTGATACGTACTGATACCAATATTGATACCGACCGATATCAATATTGATACCGACCGATAACAATATTGATACCGACCGCTTAGTGCCGATACCAAAGAATAAACAGGCCAGTGCTCCCTGCCTGTAGCGGTAGGGTAGTTCTATGGAGCAAGTAGCAACCATGCAATTAGTAAGTACTTTAGAGTACAAAATGATGGAGTGACGGGGGAGCATTGCAGTCAAGAAGCTTATAGATAAAAGTGGAGGCAACACTCTGAATACCTATCTGAAGCCGACTGTGGGCTAACGCTCTCTTTCTAAATACATACATATGACAAAGAAAGCACATATCACTGTCTCGTTCTTATGTATGTATTTAGAAAGAGAGCGTTAGCCCACAGTCGGCTTCAGATAGGTATTCAGAGTGTTGCCTCCACTTTTATCTATAAGCTTCTTGATTGCAGTGTTGGGGTTGCGCCGATAAGCGATGCCGCACCGTTTTCGAGTTTTCGATATCGTCTAACATGAAGAGACCCATTTTGAAAACAGCTTAGCACTCGGATCTGGCAAGACGCCACACTGGTCACCTACCGAGCGATAGTAGTCTTTGAGCTGAATAATTATTTGAATAAATGTTTGCTAGATTTGGAAGTCACTGCTGGCGACATCTAGATTCAACCCTTAAGAACTATCATGCACCGCGAAATCTAAAACGCTACTCCTACTTTCTTATGGGTATTTGGGTTGGGCAGCCGGGCACTCGCTTATAAGAAAACTCGAATCGCTACATGTTTCGAGCTTTCTTACAAGTGAGAGGTGCCCAGAATATTAGAAAATAAAAGAACAATAATAAGTTTTAATCATTTACTTTACTATCGGACCGATGACATCAACACACAAATTAAATCTGTACTCCAGGTTTGGGAAATCGAAACAACTTCACGTCGTCTACGGTCTTTAGCAGATGAGCAGCCGCACTTAAAACATTTTCTTCTGTTTTCCATTACAAATACTTAGTCACTTTCTCACTAGAGTCAATTTCTCATTAAAAACAATGATTCGCTGAAACGGAGGATCATTAGCTCGACTCGACTTTGGTTATATGTTTGGTTAGATCAGGTGAAGATTTTCAAATCTAGACACAAATCCGAAAATACCACGAAATTAACGCACTCCAATAAAAATTAATTTATGAGATAAGGATAAAAATACTATGGAAGTAAGGATAATTTTATGGCAACATTGTTTTTGTCAAATACCGCTATTGCCGGAAGTTGTGTTACCACACAAAATCATTTTTTTATTGGTAAGTTGGAGGTTTTGCCCTTGCAGCCCTTGTTACTTAGGTAGGGTAGTTCCTTCCATACAAAGTTGACAGAGGCTGGAGATTTTGGCGCATATTCGATATTGAAGTTGAACTTAAAACTAATGCGACAGGCAACAGCCATGCCAGTTACACAAAGACAAACAATTTTATTATTTAATCATATTTACACAGCTGAAATCTTTGAGTATACATATACAAATAGTATTAACATAATAAGTTAAGATGGTGACCTCATTGACCCTAGCATTTAACGCAGTTCTCTAGTTACTTAGCAAAAACCGATATTTACCGATAAAAGTTTTATTAGACGCGTATCCAAAAGCATGTTGGCATACGAAAAAAAAATAGTGACACGTCCACCCACCCTGTCAAACTTCTACAGTTCCTCTGTTCCTGTATGATAAATGTTCATGTTTTAATAATTAAAAATGGTAAGAACTACTTTAAATTCACAATAATTAATGTAACAGAGTGTTTGCGATAATTTCTCGGTGCCGACATAATTTCGCCACGTAGTTGTATACTAGTCGGCAGTGTGTCATCATTCGTATAATGTCGGCTTCCAGTTGATTTAATTCGCGTGTAATAGGTGTTTGTTGTGTTTTATACGGGTTCGCTAACGTGTACTGTTGCTATGTTCCTAAAGCCGTTGCGCCTGGATATCAAGAGGAAGTTGACAGCGAGGTCGGACCGCGTCAAGTGCGTGGACCAGCACCCGACGGAGCCCTGGCTGCTGTGCTCCCTGTACAACGGTGACGTGAACATATGGAACTATGAGACACACTCACAGATCAAACGATTCGAGGTAACAAACAATTTCTTTTGGCAAACAAAATTCCACCCCAATTCAGCTAGACATCTTTATGATCCAAGATCTCACAATTTTTGGCTCCTAACATAGTTGTGTTTCTTGGCATCTTGTCATGGCTTTCGAGGGAGTACTATGCTGTATTTCCTTTTTCTTGTCCAGTTGGAATTCAGCTTTTGATGTTACAACATCCAAGCAATTAAATTAATTTCATAATAATTCTAGATTAAAAACTCCAGATTTGATGCCACTAAACAAAGCTATGCTGGAAAATATTTTCTGTAAAATGAAACTACTTCACTGATTCTTAAACCTAGTCTAAAACAGGGTTTGTAATTACTTTGCCATTCATAATTTTTGTATGACTTCTAAGCCATGACTAATATGTTACAATTCTGACATTTATCATTATTAGAAATGCCTAACTTTAGTGCTAACAAAACATGATGTAAATAAATTGATATTTGTGTTTCATACAGATACTGATCTGATATAATTAGATTAGTTAAAGTCACTTTCATATTTAATCATAACACAAACAAGATTTGTGGCAAGATATTTTTTTTTTGTTAATTTTAATCTATAGATGGGTACTTAGAATCTGCTGCAATAATGCACTAGTTGGCACTAATAAATGGGAACATTCCTGTCCATGCCTTTAATTTAAAATTCTTTACACTGAAGCAATTGCAATTGATATTATGCCCATAACTTTATAATAATATGTTAAATATGGAAATGCCTTTGATATGTTAAAGACTTTAGATAGTTTGAGAGTGCAGTTCTGTGGGCACCGAAATTCAATCTTAATGCTAAAACTATACCTTATTGTATGTTTTTCTCTTGTTGTCTGGTGGTTTATCTGGTTTGTGTCATAAACTCATAAAGGTTCTAACAATCAAATATCATTATTCTACCCTACCCAAGAGACCACCGGTTGGACTATGATGTCTTTAATTCTCTAGTTCTGCTAGTTTTGTCAACTCATTCATTAGTAAATCTACTGCCATAATCTTGTTAGTGCTGTGATGGTATTACCAATAAAGTAACAACCAAACAAGTTTGTTGTCATGATGTTATGCTTTCAGAAACCCGGGGTAAGAATAAAAGCATCATATTTTTTTTTCCCTAACAGTTTGGTCAATAGGCTTGTATCTGAGTCTGTCTCATATTTATGAAGAAAATAACATAACAGATATCATTCAATTATGAACATCTGTTATAACAAAAACTTGGTGTCAACAAATAAACACTGTTTCCTCAGAGTCTCATAAATAATAGAGGAAATATTTACTAATTGTTACCTTTCTGCTCTCAGTGTGTTACATTCTATTATCTGATTTCTTGGACTTGGCTACAAGATTATTGTTGAAATTATTAATGCATAATTTTTTGAGAATTATTAAATTGGTAACTTAAGAGAATATTTGGCTTAAGGATAACTTGTTCAGTATTTTTAAATGACTTCATAAAAAGGAGGAGGTTATAAATTCGTCACATATTATATATTTTTTTAATGTATGTACACCGATTACTCCGTCAATTGTGGACCGATTTTGAAAATTATGTAATCATAAGAAGTTCTCAGACAAACACTCTTTACCAAAGTCTTTCAAAATCTTTCGAGCATAATCATCTCTGTTTTTTATCCTGTATGTTGTTACTTGATTCTTATTCGCACCATCACCTCGTTACAATCTCATAGTAAAACATGTGTGAATTTTTGACTTGCAAGTGTCTAATGGAAAAAATTATTGGTGTTTGTCTTTGTGTAGGTATGCGACCTCCCGGTGCGCGCTGCGAAGTTCGTGCCGCGCAAGAACTGGGTCATCACGGGCTCGGACGACATGCAGATCCGCGTGTTCAACTACAACACGCTGGAGAGAGTGCACGCCTTCGAGGCGCACTCGGATTACGTCAGGTGCATCGCCGTCCACCCCACACAGCCATACATCCTCACCAGCAGTGGTAAGCGGTGCTCACAGTTTCTCATCTGATACCTTACTGACCAGCACCCTAATTCCGTAATACACTGTCAATCACAATCCGAAGGTTTTGGAGGAAATTTCTTATCCATTGTTTCATAGGTTTGAAAAACTCGTCTGATCAACAACGTAAATAAATAATGCATGTGGCTGAATTGTCAAAATGAAAGGCACTGGCGTTGTAGTATTTATATTATTTTTAAGTTATATTAATATTGTATGTGTTTTTATGGGTCTTGATGAATTCCTGAAATGAATTGATAAATAAATAAAAATTATTGTGTTTTACGCAGTTACCCCGCAGACAGTTACTGTAACTACGAGGCAGGACTTTCTTCATCTTTCTTATCAGCACGCCCTATGAAAAATTGCTTATGCCATGGTAAAAACATTAGCGGGGTGCGCCAGACATGCATTAGATATCGCCTCCCAGGAAGGATATTTCCATCTCAAATACGATAGCGCCAGAATGAAGCCGTCTAACTTTAGCAATATTAGCAGTCTAACTCAGACAATGTCTGCGCTATTTTACCTCTTGACGTTCTTCTGGACATGGCATGGTTTCACACAGATAACAGCAGTATATCAAACTAGAAAATGAAACACTATCTATAGGTCAAACTAGGTCAATATGCTCACATAATCTGTGTGGTTCTTTCCTCAAAAGACCATCTCAGACGTCGATCTACATGGTCTTCATATAACCTGACCAAGATTATGTCTGGACTTTAAAAGAGACTGTGACCTCTGAGTTTGTTTCGGCCTTTCTTCTCAGAGTAGTCAGATAGGAAACGCCGACCTCATCTAGTTTTAAAAAAATATGATTGACGTGTAAAAGTGTTTGTGCAAACCTATTTACAGAAATAAAATCATTTATCATATTCAGTAGTTATGTGCATATTTCCTAAACAGCATACTACAGTCAATAGAGCATCGATCTGTAGTACTTAGTCAAATGGTTCCATAGTACTCCAAGACGATTATGCCATTCAAATAATCTTGCATGCAATAAAACATAGTTATGCGTAACGTAAATTCCATGAAGGCTGCACTTGAAAGTGATAGGCCATAATTACAATATCAGTAACTAATTTGTACTATAAAGTGGTACTCAAGTTTGACTTTGTGCATAAAAACTCTTGACAATTAAATATTTTTAATCTTGTACATAGTGCTTGCTTAAATTTAAGATTACATTTTTTTACCATTGTCGCTCAAACCAAACAAATAAACTTTTCGTCAATTTACAAAGTGTATTGGAGGCGCAGGTTTTGTAAACACCATGAGATAAAAGTGTTCAGGGAAGGTGGTCAAAAATTTAATGCAAATAATCATAGGCACACCCTCCATGCGCCATACTCTTAAAATTGAAGGTGATCTCTGTGAAACACTTCGTTTGACCCCATTGTTGGTAGACACCATCTTAGTCCAGTATGGAATTACAAATGACCCCTATTCCAGATGACCTGCTGATAAAGCTATGGAACTGGGAGCGCAACTGGGCGTGCCAGCAAGTGTTCGAGGGCCACACGCACTACGTGATGCAGATCGTTATCAATCCCAAAGATAACAACACATTCGCGAGCGCCAGTCTCGACACCACCGTCAAAGTAAGCATTTGTAATGTCTTGCTTCCCAGTACCATTGTTGTAGTTTCCGTGAAATGCGTCCGTGGAGTATGCAATTTGCCTTTATTTATGCATGTTTTATTGGAGTGAATTGCGGTTATCGAAAAACACAAATTGTTGATTTATTTTATGATCAATTTAGGTTAGGCACTTTAGTACAACGCTTTGATGAACTGACAAGTTGATGGCAGCTCTTGACTAACCATATGATGTGTGCAGGTGTGGCAGCTAGGATCGTCAATCTCGAACTTCACGTTAGAAGGTCACGAGAAGGGCGTGAACTGCGTGGACTACTACCACGGCGGAGACAAACCCTACCTCATCAGTGGTGCCGACGACCGCCTCGTCAAAATATGGGACTACCAAAACAAAACATGTGTTCAGACATTAGAGAGTAAGAGGAACCTATTAATTATTAGAAAATGTAAAGAAAAACGAAATAGTGAAAGCCAAAGCTACTTTTCAATGCGATGGGAGTTAAACCTTAAATGATGCTCATATACAAGCTTTATACCTTTCTGTACTTTCTGGTAACATTGTACAGTCAAGGAGAAAAAACATACAAACACTAACGCCCTTTTCAGTCAAACTTTTGAGAAAAATGTAATAGGGATGACGAATATTTTTTTTTCTTCGTCTATCAGGTAGATTATTAAAAAGTATTGGGCACGTATTTTTTCTTTTTTCACATAATCAAAACATTACAGAGATATATTGATTTGAAATGTCGCATGACGTCACGTTTTATTACAATTTTTACCTAAACGTGACGTCACGAGCCCCCACTCCCAAACTTTGACACGCTTTATCTTTGTAATTTTTTGGTTGATTGACACAAGAAAATATACATATGTGTCCATTATTTTTTGATAATCTAACTGACGGACTAAATAGAATTTCGTTTACTTTACCGCGTCGTCATCCCTATTTGAATATAGTTAAGTGTAGACTTCTTTTTGCCCTTGATTGTACCTTGAGATCCCTTCCACACAATGTCGGGGTCACCTTCCAGTTTTCACTTCCATGCTGCAATTGGCTGAACAAGTCGAGATCAATTAACAATAAACTTTAACCTTTTATGTGTGATCAATGAAATAACTTTCAATTTGCTTCATTCAACCCGCAATCTGCATTTGTTAACCCTTGCCGCTTCAAATGCTCTCAATTGCTGCACTCAGGGGTTGAGATGCGAATTGGAATACAAAGAAGCCACTGCAATCTTAAATTTAAATAATATTGGCTTAATAAAACCAATCTTTGCATTAAGTAATTTCTCCTTAAATATGTGCTCTGCCTAAATATAAACGGTGCATGTGTTGGATAAATGCATTGCAAAAACTATGTAAAAAAGCTGAGCGTAGCTAAGCTTATGCCTGTACATGCTCAAGTTACTTGTACCATGAGTGTATCGCAGTGGACGTCCTTCAGCTGAATAATGATGATGAATACATTTATTAAGACGCATAAATAATGTGCAGGTCACACACAGAACGTGTCAGCGGTATCATTTCACCCGGAGCTCCCTATTCTGCTGACTGGTTCAGAGGACGGCTCCATCAGGATATGGCACGCAGGCACCTACAGACTAGAGTCTTCTCTAAACTACGGCTTCGAGAGAGTCTGGACCATATCCTCCATGCATGGCTCCAACAATGTGGCCGTCGGGTGAGTTAGCGACTGAACATTATCTTAGTGCCATTCAAACATGGACTGCTGAATATAAAAATAAAGCGTCTACTTTAATGATCAGCGTCACATATTTTCCATGTTAATTATATATCTGACACCAGGTTTTGTGGTTACGTGGGTACACTCCTGCGTAGTACTAAAGGCGTGAATTTATGCTATTTCAAACGAAAAATATTCTTAAATGGAATGAATTGTTTATACATCCATATCCAGTATTTGTTTGTATGTCCGCCAGTTACGACGAGGGCACAATCATGATCAAGGTGGGTCGCGAGGAGCCAGCCATCTCCATGGACGTCAACGGAGGCAAGATCATATGGGCCAAGCATTCCGAGATGCAGCAGGTGAACTTGAAGGCGCTGCCTGAAGGTAATTTTAGTCATTTCTATTGAATTATTGTCTGTATGTTACTCAAACATAGGTAATGTTTCCATTCAGTCGAACGTAACCATGAGTAGTATGTGTTTATAATTGGTTTCTTTGATATCTTTGCATCAAAATTACTTACTACTATAGGTTTTCTATAGCCTTTCCATTTAAATTTCCAGACACAGAGATAAAAGATGGCGAGCGGGTCCCTGTAATGGCCAAGGACATGGGCTCCTGTGAGATCTACCCTCAAACTATTGCACATAACCCTAACGGTCGCTTCGTGGTGGTCTGCGGCGATGGCGAGTACATCATCTACACAGCCATGGCTCTCAGGAATAAGGCTTTTGGCACTGCGCAAGAGTTCGTCTGGGCGTTTGACAGTTCGGAGTACGCGACGCTTGAAAATTCTAGTACCATAAAAGTGTTCAAAAACTTCAAAGAGAGAAAGAGCTTCAAGCCGGAATATGGAGCCGAAGGTGGGTTACAGCTTCTATGTTTATTTATCCGTGAAGCAGCTGATAATCGGACGCACCTAGTGAAAGATTGGAAGCCGACAGTTTAACAGTCGTGTAAAAAATCCGGCAATAAACGGCCGCCGTTATCAGCTGTATTCATTTCGTCCTGTATTTGACTGTTATCGCTATACAAAAGTAGATCTATGCAGAAATCCTAAGCATAATTCAAAAGCATTGACATTTGTAAAATATTTATATATGCAATAATATCCTTGTGTTAACTGTCCAGGCATATACGGAGGATTCATGCTGGGTGTAAAGTCAATCAGCGGAGTGGCATTCTCTTTCTACGACTGGGAGAACCTGGAGCTGATCAGACGGTGAGTTTTCACTCAAAATCAATTGTAATAAAACCAACATTATAATAACAATCACTCATATTTTGTAAGAAAATATAATTGTATTATAAAATGGTAATGAAATTGTTTGCTTGATATTCAATGATATCTTTCTAAGTGAACTTAAGTTGTGTATTAGCAAGTTAAATGTAACATAAACGAGACAGAATCTCTACAAAAATGTCTAGCAGACATCTTCGATACCCAGCCATTGCGAGTTTGTAGCACTATAAATGTATTGTGCTTACCCGGCCGTAAGCATATCATAATATAAAGTTTCAGATAGAGTTCGGTTTTGTTGAAGGTCATCTCTATCATTTATACGTTTGTGACTGTCTGTCTACAATACGATGTGTGTATGCATCTTACGGCCGGGTATATTTGTATCTGACTGTACCATTCAAAATGACACAAGCTATTCCGTTTTTTAAGCTATGCGACATTATATTATTTTGTCATGACAACCGCTTCGCGCAATCACAAAACAAAAAAACATATTTATTACTGGCTAAAGGAAAAGGGATTGGGCCTTTGCCCAGCACTTTATTGGGATAGATAAATTGTAATACTTTTAAACATTATGGAATACAAATAAAGATATGAATATGAACATAGATACTGGCTAAGCGCTTCGTTTTCACAAAATGTGTTGGATTCGATTTCGGCACAATTCAGAGTACATTTAAGAAAACCCCAAGCAGGATCATTAGCTAAATCCACCTTCGAAATGTATTCATAGTTTACAAGTATCTAAATAAACGATTAACCTGCCAAATGAATGAGACAAACTTCATTACAGTCTGATGTTTTCATGTTTATTCAAGTAGCCAGCGAGAAACACGTTTCCATAATGTTACGTAGATGAATTTGTTCGGGATAACAGTACAATCGAAACCCTGTGTACATGTTATTGGCAGTCTGTATACAGTGCGTGTTTATCGTATCAAGAATTTCAAGCGTGACGTAACATGCTTAGCGAATGAAATAACTGCATTGCACATGTTTACCAACATTTTGTATAATGATAAAGCGAACATGATATTTTTTATTTTCTTGCGTCTTGCCGTAATTTAATTATATTATGAACACTCTACATCTATCACGAATATCAAGGAATATATATATCAAAGTTATCGACTTCAGTTGTTTGACAAATGTATGATGATGGCCAGTAACACTTTACAAAAAGTTTATTGCAGAATCTTTACATTACTGTTATGTATATATTCGTGAGGGATACTGTATATAAGTATTTCTCAAAAATGCTTGGAAATTTGAGCATTATTTTGACAACCTTCTTCGAGATAAATCGAAATTGCTGTACTGGCCAAAGACATGCGAGCAGCGGCCGGCAAAAGTTGTATGAAAATCCATGTCTGTCGTGGTTTAGCGGCCAAATAAATTACATAGTAAACTCACATCTGTCGTGTAATTTGAAAATTTAACGATCTTTTACTCCGAAACATGGCAACCAAGGAGGTAACTTATCAAAGGTTTTATTTAAATTTCAAACTGGCTTGCAAATAGAAAGCTGTTTATTGAAAAAAAAAAAAACAAATTAACACTTTAACGCGGGAAAAATTATTGTTGTTCGTTATTCGTCATTGATTTTGAAAAGTAGTTTTATTTGATAAAAAAACTTCTGCCTTAGGTACTACTTAGTTTTAATTTCCGCGCAATATTTGAGAAAAGTACTATACTAGCCTTGGCCCTCGGCCCACATATGTAAGTCCTCTAGTAGTAGTGCCTCTTTTGCTGGCCGCTGCAGTAATGTATTATTATTAAACATTATTTTATAACAACCTACGCACTTGTATACTATTGTAATATTATTTGTAATTTTATGAATAAATTCTCGCGCAATCAGAATAGCTGTAATATTTAATGGAAATGCCCATTTCTTATACCGGAGTTGTTGATGCTATTACTGGTCTAAATGAAAATACACAATGTTAACACGTTCTGACTGCGCGCGAGTCACACGAGTACTTGGCATGGTAACCAAACACTATTGAATTTTACAATGGCGAAGGGTTTTTGCCAAAAGGCAGACCGTCCTCATTGGACCTACCAAAGATAATTTCAAAAGCCGAAAAGAATCAAGTTAAGTTATGCTGACCCTTCGCTACTGGTATGTTCCGAAAGAGAGAGAGATGCCTTAGGGTAATTGGCACGCGAAAACTCTAAATTGCAATGCGTCTGAAACATCCCAACCGTCCAAATTGGACGCACGATCTGCACTTGTGAAATTATGTGCAGTGGGGACAGGAGCATTAGCTTCGATTCAAAATTAGGGGTGTAGGCATCTCTGTCGCGGGCAGCTCTCGCAGACGCAACAAACAGTCGCGAGGGAGCTGCCATCGTTACCACGCTTGCAAAACGGATAAGTTGTCGCAGTATGTTGACATATTTCTCAAGTGGTCACACCGTTTTTTTTTTCCTCCTCCATAGTTATTCCTGCAGGCTCCTGAAAAACTAAGGTCACGGTAATAATATGGTGAACGAAACTATGAAATGACGTAGAAAAATAACCCAATGAATAATGAATCGAGGCGCCGAGTTTAGCAACAGAAAGACGGCGACATTACACGGATACATAAGATAACATATTTAATACGATCGTATTCGATGCGCTGTCCTGCACGATATGCTCCAACTCATTGAGATATATTTATTTTGCAACGCTTTCTCGGTGTACTTGCTACTGCTTCTTGCATAGACTCTAATATCATTTGTAGAACAACTGTCTGTGGAGCTCTGTCTTTCAAGATGATTGCATAATAGCGCACATCACTATGAATACACTGTTACGCGAAGCGAAGGTTTCTTAGTACTCGCAACGAAACGTGTGCTTGCATCTTGTGATACGAGGCAGCAACCTGATGAATTCATGTACTCCATTCTATTTGCCGCTGAAAGTTATGAAGTTATTAAAGCTACGCGCTTATAAATTCACTTTGTGAATGAGCGAAACAGCCAGCCTTTTCGAACGATATGAAAACTTACGTTAGTGCGATGTGAATCGAGCTTCTCTGGTCTAAACGTGCGTTCACACAAACTTCGCACATAACAGCGAGTCTTTTCTACCAATTTCTCATCATATTTATTGCCTTCGCTCGTGTACTATGCGTTCATACAGCTGTGCGCTGCCATTCCTCCTACAAGTGAGTTGTCCTGTGCAGAATCGAGATCCAGCCGCGCCACGTATACTGGTCTGAGAGCGGGAACCTGGTCTGCCTGGCCACAGACGACTCTTATTACGTGCTCAAGTACAACGCAGCCGTGGTGACGCGCGCTCGCGAAACCAACTCGAATATCACTGAAGACGGCATTGAGGACGCCTTTGAGGTAACTAACTTGCTATGTAATTATTATAATAAATGGACCACGGACCGGTTAAGGTCGTGGAAGGAATGGATGTGGGCGACACCCGCCCGGTTGTAGTGGCGAAGCTTAGGCAGGTGTATGTCTTGCTGTCTTAGGCCGGTGTATGTCATGCTGTCTTAGGCAGGTCTATGTCCTGCTGTCTTAGGCAGGTGTATGTCATGCTGTCTTAGGCAGGTGTATGTCTTGCTGTCTTAGGCCGGTGTATGTCATGCTGTCTTAGGCAGGTGTATGTCTTGCTGTCTTAGGCCGGTGTATGTCATGCTGTCTTAGGCCGGTGTATGTCATGCTGTCTTAGGCAGGTCTATGTCCTGCTGTCTTAGGCAGGTGTATGTCATGCTGTCTTAGGCAGGTCTATGTCCTGCTGTCTTAGGCAGGTGAATGTCCTGCTGTCTTAGGCAGGTGTATGTCATGCTGTCTTAGGCAGGTCTATATCCTGCTGTCTTAGGCAGGTCTATGTCCTGCTGTCTTAGGCAGGTGAATGTCCTGCTGTCTTAGGCAGGTCTATGTCCTGCTGTCTTAGGCAGGTGTATGTCCTGCTGAATCCCTGGTCGGGCAAAGTGTCACTGGGTTTTTCCATTACGAATTTCTCAGTAGCAGCCCGGAGCGTGGAGTCTGTATTCGTGCCTGGTTGATGGCAATAGTCTCCCCCTATTATATGGAACATAAAAACAACTGGTGAAATGTGGGATTACTATAAATACACCTCTGCCTAACCTTTCGGGCGTTACAGGCGTGGTGTTATGTTATTAGTTGAGTGGCGCGGTAGTATCGACCCTGAAGGACGCAGTTGAAGCAATGACTTGTAATATTGTGTACCTATATTTTTAATGTAACGTATTTTTTGGCATTTACGGGATAGGAATCTTTGAATGGAGTATCACCTGCGTCATTCATATAATTAATTAGGTCTCCATACATGTAGAGCCCGTTCTTTGATATTAAATTCTCTACTAAGAAAAGCGATAGTCTTGCTGAAGGCCATGAAATGAATCTCAATAACAGTGTCACACACACGAACAGCGATTTGACTTCAAATAGAGTACCACGACATGACGTCCACCAACCCGCACTGAGTCTACGTGGTGGATTACGGCCAACTTTTTTCCTAGACGAAGGCTTGAGGCTCCATTCATATCTACCTTGCATTCAGCCAGTCAACAAAACCAACGGTGACTGGTTAAGATTATGTAAATGTACTGTAGAGTTAATTGCGCACAAACCTCAGGGACATGACACAGAAAAGTTTCTAATCAAATTGAATCATGTAAAATAATTTAAAAGTTATGTCCGACGCTGTTACTGGCGCGATAACGGCTGGTCGTTGTGATAAGGTACGAACCATTGCAGAGCTCTTATCTGTTGCCTATATTATTTTACTATATTATAGTTTGTGTAGAAATGGCCCAACGGTTTCTATCATAAGCTAATCATTTAGCTACCGTACCGCCCAAACATGTTCAGTACAATATTTTTTGTATGTTTTTAGCATCTGTTTGTTTTTGACACAATAAATTGAGCTTGAGGGTTTTTGAACTCAAATCAAGACCCTAATTCACTATGACCACTTAACGATTCCTTACTTCGAAACCACGTCAATTCCTTACCTTATCACAACATCTGCTATTAACGTATTCTCTACGACACAATGGCGTGGTTTGAACCAGTCTGGCGCAACTGTTTAATAAAAAAAGAAACTATGAAACGTGCACTAAACATAATGGCGGCTATCGATGTCTCGCTTTCACATCTGCAGTCTGTGCATAGTCCGTGCCATTTTTGCTATGTTAGTATTCAGTTTTAGCGCAAGTTTTTCATCTTTTTCTATTGGACTCCCGTCTTTTATAAGGAACATTACTTACTCTATGGTTTGAACTGTCAAAATACATGTTGTACGTGTAAACCACGTCAATATCGTGTCTTGTTCATGAACAAGACACGATACTGGCGTCGTTTGCACGTGGTAAGATTTCGCGGGGAATAATACAAAATTGGGGCCCTGGTTTAAATATGTTTATCATGCAATACACCCTAAGGGGCCGACGAGCGAGAGAATCGCGGCGATATTATCGTCGTGCCACGTATTTCTATACACTCTCTTAGAACATGTCTCCACACGGCGATATCATCGCGGTGAAAATTTGATGGCACGGCGAGACTATCGCCGCGATTCTCTCGCTCGTGGAGACGGCCCAATCCTGCAGATAGTTTTAGGTGTTCTGTACTATATATTCCCTGTTTGCTCTCCAGGTCGTCGGCGGCGTCAACGAGATCGTGAAGACTGGGTTATGGGTGGGCGACTGCTTCATCTACACAAACTCTGTCAACAGAATAAACTACTATGTAGGCGGC
This sequence comes from Hydraecia micacea, assembly GCA_914767645.1. Classification (NCBI taxonomy): domain Eukaryota; kingdom Metazoa; phylum Arthropoda; class Insecta; order Lepidoptera; family Noctuidae; genus Hydraecia; species Hydraecia micacea. The sequence continues at coordinate 1,178,490 of OU611774.1, forward strand.
GAGATCGTCACGATATCCCACCTGGACCACACCATGTACATTCTAGGATACGTCGCTAAGGAGAACAGGTACCGTCTCCCTTGACCCTGCAACTTGGAAAGCTTTAAGGCAGTAAAAGTATAGACTGTTTTGCCATCTGCCAAACTTATTCTTCAAAATATAAAAAATAAATACTTCCGTGGTATAATAATAGCCACTCAGCAAGGGGTTGCGGGGTGAGCCGGCCCGCCCAAAGTTTACTGGACTTATATAAGGAGGCTTATCTTTAACGAATGAAATAATAAGATTAATTTGCAACAGTTCATGAAGCACAAAAAAACTAGATAAAATGGAAAATAACTGTTGTGCCACAAAGCTGCCTATTTCAGTATTAATGACAGACAAATGCTGTGTGACGCTGGTTTTCTAATGAACCTTTAGGGACAAGTGACGGATATAAAATTAGATACTTATTAATCCTCATTTTGTGTTTATATTCTCTGACCAAACGTTGTTTTGCAGACTGTACTTAAACGATAAGGAGCTGAACATCGTGTCGTACTCGCTGCTGCTGTCGGTGCTCGAGTACCAGACGGCGGTGATGCGCGCCGACTTCGAAACAGCTGACCGCGTGCTGCCCACCATTCCTCACGAGCATCGCACCAGGGTCGCGCACTTCCTAGAGAAACAAGTACGTACAGCGTCCAGGTTCTCTAGCGATTAATGATAAGGACACGTTTGACGAGGGTTTTGAACTTTCCATCGCTAAGTTCTGTAACCGACTTTGGCAACTTGTTATAAAAGCGGATACTGATACTAATTTGAAATGAAAGTCGCGAATAATACAAGCGTCTTTAACCTTTAACGCATAATCTTAACAATGACTCTTCCTCAGGGTTTCAAACAACAAGCTTTAGCAGTATCCACGGAGCCGGAGCACCAGTTCGAGCTGGCTCTCTCACTGGGCGAGCTCCGGAGAGCCAAGCAGCTGGCCGAAGAGGCCGCCTTAGCCGAGGGCGTTCCGTCCAGGTCGTCCTCAGCCAGGTGGTCGCGCTTGGGAGCTGCGGCCGCGGCTGCCGCCGATACAGAGCTCACCAAGTCCTGCTATCAGAGTGCCAAGGATTATAGTGCACTGCTGTTGTTTGCGGCTAGCACTGGTGAGGATAATTTTTAAACAATGAACATAGTTAAGTTCGGAGGGGCTCGTAGTGAAGTATTAATAGCCGTATGGGTCGCACGAAGGATAAACTAAGCTTGCCAGTAGATGGATGAACATTCGTTACATATCAAGAACGTTCGTGCCGTAAATCTGTGACAGTCGTTACAGGTAGTCGAAAGTCCGAAATGTCGACCAGTCTAACCAAGAGGAATCGTATTACCCAGTAACTGGGTCAGGTAGGCTTGAGGTCAGATAAGCATCAAAATTCATTGTGTGGATAATAATAATATACAAAACAGACAGCAACTTAGTTTTATACTATGTATAGATTCTACTTATCAAAACCATGGTTAGAAGTTAAACCGTGCACGTTGTCTGCAGGTGACAAATCTCTCCTTTGGAACGTGGCGCAGATGTCTTCTGAGGAAGGGGCGGAAAACATCTCGTTCGTGGCCTACTTCATGTTGAACGATCTCGAATCCTGTCTCAACCTGCTGATACAGCGTGGCAAGCTGCCCGAAGCCGCCTTCTTTGCCAGGTAAGCTGTGGACCGTGGTTTACCACGCCATGAGGATTCTATCTGTTCTTGCTACCAGCCGTCACTATTCATGAAAGGGAAGAAAATTAGTCTGGGCCGCTGTCGTCGGATACGGGTATACAATACTATACTGCACTATTAGTTGAGTAAGGCGTGATATGTACTGCCACATCGTTTTTGGTAAAGAGGCTGTCACGCAGCTATGTCACAGAGCGATCCTTTAACAAAATTGAATTGCTTCTAGGGTTCAGTGTTCCGAAGTATAACGTCCGCGTGCTGTACATGACGTGATTTAATTGCTTGGTGGCGTACTGTTTAATAAGTTGAAGTAACAATAAAAGTTGCGTCATTTGAATACTATTTAGATGATGCGTAATTTTTTGCTTTAGTTGTATTCTGTGCCATAGAAAAGAAACTTGCATTGTGTGAACTTTTGGAAAACGTTGACTCCTTTCATATCGTTTTGCTTATGCTCGCTTTTCGAGAAGTGATGCGGAATTGTTGTAAAAAATGGTTGGGGTTGGTATGCGTCTCATGCGTCCGTCGCCCCCCACACACTAGGACCCGAGGTGGCGGCGCGTAGTGTTCCACGCGCGCCCCTGTTAGACGTCACGGGGGGAGTCAAACACCTCACTCCCCCCCCTGACCCGAGGAGGCCCGCTGTTGCGGGGGCACCAGCCGGGGGTTGCGGAAGGATCGTACGTTCCCGCGACCCCCGGCGTAGGTGTGAGATGGAACACCGGGGTGGTTTTTAGTCAGTAAGAGTCTGACAGACCCCGCCGCCCGCCCCAGGGTGGCGGACATCCATGAGGATTATCCACACCGAAACAAAAAAAAACTGGCACTCCGAGAGTACCAACAGAAGTGAAAACAAAACACAAACAGAATATTTTACCATCACTCACTGACATATCGGATATACATTAAAACCGAGTACATCCCGAGGACAGCCGAACACATCCAAAGCGGTGTCGGTTACGGTAACAGTGACGCGATTTCGATGGTTTTTTTCCCATCTCAAAAAATGCCCAACGCGCCTAAAGAAGTTTTCACTTCAAAAAAATGGTAAGCGACCCATGGCGCACACTTTTCCAACTTGTTCGAAATGTTGTCTAACTCGTTCCAGTGAATGTCATGTTATTATATTGTTGCAGATCATACATTCCATCTAAAATGTCAGAGGTTGTGAAACTTTGGCGCGAATCCACTTCGACCACCAACAAGAAACTCGGCCAGTCACTCGCAGACCCCGAGCAGTACGAGAATCTATTCCCGGAGTTCGTGGTAAAATACACCTTAAATTAACTTCTGTTATACCTATTATTGTTTAGTAGTATTCACGGCGTCACATTTCGTTTTTGAACCTAATATTCCTAATTCGTTACTTTATATCTTCGAAAAATATGTCTGCTCAACAACGTAAATAACGCAATGAATGTTGTTGAACTGTCAAAATAAAAGCCATTGCTACTGATACTGTGTTACGCAATTACCCCGCTGATACACTTTGTTAAATCAGTTGCTATATGCAACTATTGTTGCCTATATTTTTTCACCAAGTACCCTTTGTATAAGCAGAATTGTCTTTACGCAACCTGCAGAATATCTACCGACTGTTTATGCTGGGACAATGTAAGTCGAATGCAACAAGTTTTTGAGTGGAATCAAAATATAATACTTAAAATATAATACTTAAAGCTTCTTGTAGCAGAGTGTGTAGACCAGTGGCGCTAGATATTTAAGAAGCACTCGCCATCTGCAGAATATCTTTAAAATGTGCTCTAACCGTCAACAAAAGTTAAACAATGGTTGGTTTAACAATGTGTAATTTATGATGTACTTAATAAAGAGTATTCAATACTAAAAGTTGCAAAATATGACTCAAGATTGTACTTCACTAAAAATATACGTAAATAAATAGATGTATATGCTTTATTGTAACCGTACCCTAGAGTAAGATATAGTAGTTACGTAGTCGACTTGTACGTTGAGAAGGCGCAGATAAATGTTTGCAAACAACATGACATACCTCCATTCCTGTTCCAGCAATCATTGGACCTAGAGAGCTTTCAACGCGAGATCGGGTACGAGCAGAGTTGTAACCTAGCCAACTTGCCAGACAACTCAAAGACTTGCAACCTCGAACGCAGCCTGGTCGTCGAGAAAGCAGAGGCTGAACAGCGAGGCCTGGTTGCGCAATCAACGTCAACTGTGCAAGGCGCACAAGTAGCGTCAACTACGCAAGCCTCGCCAGACGTTGTTGATGCCGGTTCAGAAGCACGCGTGCCTGCCGATGATAGGTAAAATGATGTTCATTTTTATGTTTACAAGCAATAACCCTCCTCCTGTGTGACGACATTTTTTATGCAATTTTAAATTATACCGTATAATAATATATCTTAGGAGCGACAACTGCTTGCTTTGGTAACAACGATATACTAAAGAAAAGAAGTTGTAATAATATTAATAGAGCTGGTAATATTTTAAAGTTTTGTGCTTTAGATTTATATATGTGACGTCACGAAACTTATAACTCGGTCCCCCCTTGTTACACATAGTTGACCTCCTCCCAACCCTTAACGTGTGACAATGTTGATGGCTCGCCCCTAATTAAGTGTCCATATCAGCATACATACATAACATGCATTCGCGATTTATTTGCCAAAAAGGTAAACAAATATGAGTTAATGGAAAAATAACTTTAAATCCTACACAATAAAGTTCAGTTTACGATAAAACTTAAAAAAAATCTAACTTTTTCAATAGTGCTGGTCACTCTGAAATCAACTTAATTACCATTAAAATAAAGTTGATATTTGTGTAACTTGAAATAATATTAATTTGAAACATAAGTTTGAATAAACTTTACATGTACTCACGCCTTTTCCCCATGGGGGTAAGCAGAAACTACAGACCTTACATACTCCTCTTGCTTTCCAGTAATCCCCTGCAAATGGCCCCGGACAGTACGACCTCGGACTTGGAAGCGCGCATGAAGCGCAACGACTCGCTGGACATCATGGACGAGTTGGAGCGAGAGATCGAAGACATCATCCTCGACGGCACGGCGGACAGCGTGGTACGTAGTGACCACTCGCCCGACACCGCCGTCTGCCGCACGGTGTAGCGCTCCCATATGCACAGGCACATCGAGACAACAATCATTTACTCAGGCGAAAGCGCCAGAGTAGCGTATAAGACGTCAAACCATTTACTTGAAGTTAATGCTTCGACGTCAGCGAATGAATTTCAAGAATCTCGCCAGTGTAGTTCGCGAAATATAAAAAATCGTAGGTTTTTTGCAGATTTCAGGTCAGTTTTAGGTAGTATGTTGATCAAAATATGATTCGCGACCGTAACAAGTATGTTTTTACAGAATTATGATTATTAAAATGATCGTTCATAATAATCTATTGAATGACTGTTTCATGAAACCATGACATTTGAGGCCAATTCCAACTTAGGGAGTTACGTTTAGTCAAAATCAAAATCAAAGTCAAAGCATTTATTTCAAATAGGCATATAAAAGGCAATTTGGAATGTCAAAAATTACATAAAAATATAATTTTAATTATATAAATACATATCTGTTACTGCTGCGTATCATATTTTGATCAACATACAACCGACCACTGTCCCGCAAATTGCAAAAACGTAAGATAATTGAATTTCGCGAGTGACCATGGTGTTCATTCGCAAGACGTCGAAGCATTTACTTCAAGTAAATGTTTTGACGTTTAGATTGACACATATATGAGTGAGAGATGACGCTATACAAAGCCGAACTCTTTCTAAATCTCAATGTGTCATATTAATGTCCGCGGACTGTACTTAATTATATGTTTTAACCGCTTTTGATAGTCATCTATGTGGTACATTGAATTTCAATATACTCGCTGAGAAACTGTTTTTGTGTTTATGTGTAGTTTTGATGAGTAGGTAGCTGTTCATATCGTTACTACGCATGATGATAAATAAGAACAAAAACTAAGGAATGTCAGATAACTGCGATATGTCATCAAGTTAATAATATTGACATCGAATGTGAATGAACCAAAGTGTTTGTTAAGAAAATAAGAACTCTGTCCTTTAACACTTTATAGGATATGTTTTTATATTATAAGCAGGTCTTATAATCAATGTCAATCAGACATTAGGGTATTGGCACTATTATTGAAAAAGCCATTCGTCATTTAGACCAACTAACGTAAGGTCCGACCGCGGCAGATTTGCCAAAGATGTAAACAACAATGGCCGCTTGAAATTGAATAAAATATGAACAATAGTAATTATTTTAAGTAATGTTTGTCTAGTTAGCTCGGAGATTTAGACGAAAACTAACATTACTTAAAATAAAAACTCTTGTTCATCGATTTTATCCAATTTCGAGCGGCCATTGTTGTTTACATCTTTAGCAAATCTGCCGCGGTCGGACTTTATTTCGACTGCGTGCCGACCGGAACAGTGTGGAGCGTTGGAGACCACATAAATATACAATAATAGGATTATGATAAATTAATAATAATGCAGTGAGTGGTGAACATCATATAATGACCTATCGGGTTGAGTTTCGTTGTATCTGCACTCCGATTTACCAGTCGGGCACTTTAACTGTCATTTTAAATTGGTCTTATAGTCATCTGCTGTTTTGTATATTTCAAAATCTATTTTGATATTATAAATATTAAAGCAACTCAGTCTGTTACTTTTTCAGGCCTTAACGGCTGCACAGTTTTGGATGGATTTGAATACGGACGACACCGCGGGATAAAGCTAGTAACAACGTAGATAATTGATTGAGTAGACTACAAATACATGCATTTTCGTGGCGTGCCGTAGCATCGTTAAATCTTCATAGTTGGACTATAATTAATTACGGAAAAGAATAAAGCTTCCGAAAAACAAATTAACTTCCAACGATATGTGGTTGAATGTAATACTAACTAAGCTGTGTTAAAATGAATTACCGAAAAATTAACACAAAATTAACCGAAAAAAATGTATGTAATTTATTTATTTATTTCGTTTATTTAAACGAACATCAGCTTATTCAAATTACAATTCTATAAAAAATAACTGTACTTTCAAACAATAAACGAAATTTCCAAAAAAAAAAGTACCAACCTTCCGAAAAAAAATACTAAGTTTCCGAAAACATATTTTCTGCTAAATAGTCGTTTTCTTAAGAAACCAGCTTCATTTCTATTCAATACAGAATAACTTTTTTAACTCTCAATTTTAATGAAAATAACTACCTAGCGGTCGGCTCGCGCGGGCGCTTCGTGTGTACTTTGTGTGACATCGGTTGCATGGTTGCGGTCAGTCGATAGGCGACGTAGGATGCAAGAGCGAGCGAAGGGCACCCCGAGGTTAGGTTTGGTTAGGTTACTTGAAACCCTTTACACAGAAATAGGAGCCCCGCGAAGCGGGGCTCCGTCGACATAGGATACAAGGGCGAGCGAATGAGAACACAAATACCTTTGGTATATATTAATTTATTAGAGTGGCAGGTATAGGTGTAAGTAATGAATGATATTTATTACAAGCACATTTTAATATTTCTTAGGAGTATCTATGGAATCACTTAAAAAAAGTATTTTTATAACGTCACAATAGTTTAACAAGCGCCACAGTTTATAAAATGTGTAAGGTTGATTTTAAATGTATAATAGCTGAGTTACGATTAAAATAACTAACTGTAGTATTCGGTAAAACGCAATTTAAGCTGGTGGAAAAATATTAAGGCTCCTACACACTATGCTGGCGGCCCAGCCGGCGGGCGTGCCGCCAACAAGCCCGGCGGCATTGCCGGCGGGTATTTGAGCTGCCGGGCTTGCCGCACAAACAAGCTGCATAACTGAAATGATGCCGGCGTATACCCGCTCGGCAAAAAACCGCCGGCTGTGCCGCCGGCATAGAGTGTAGGAGCCTTTACGTCAGTAAATGTTGTATTGATTTTTCGGAATTTTTAGTATTTTATTAGCTGTCGGAAAATTAGTATATAAAGCAGTACATTTCATATTTTTAGTATGCTCATATTTTAGTATTTTTTCGGAGCTTTTACTACTACCCATTAATTACCAAGGATGTTCTGTATATCAATGTTCTAAAATAAATGTATTGTTCCAGGACCTGTCGGATGAAGCAGATTTACTGGATTAATATTTAAGTGTATTTAAATTGTTTTATTTTATATTACAGTACAGATCATAAAATTAATGTACTACATAAAGTGCTAATTCCTTGTAAGATTAAAGTATTATACAGATTTGCTTTTTGTGTTTTTGTTATAATCTCGGTTATAAGACACTCAGTTTGAAAAAGTAGATACAGGGCAGTGGCGAAGGGTAAATTTATGACAGAGGTAGGCCGGGGCAAAAAAAAATTCCAAAAGAAAAATTTCAATTATGAATTGACTATAGAGTGGTTATGTTCTGAATTTTCGAAGGGAAGCCGGTGGGAATCGAGTTGTATGGTACCTTCGCCACTGATACAGGGTCAAAAGGAATGATTAATTTGATAGTATGAGTTGTAAGGGCCGGTTGTTTCAATCGGTTGGTTAACGTAACATACGTACGTCAAATAATAACGATTACGTACTCGTTATTATTTGACGTACGGCAAGGCCATCATTTTGTAAATTGTAATTTGAAACAACGCTTTTTTTGGTTTGACGATAGTTAGCGCCATTTTTGACGCATACACGTGCGTCAAGTGAACGTGAAACAACTCGCCCTAAATCTTTTTATTTGTTTTGTCATAAGATATCACGCCACGAGCCACGATACCCGTCGGTTGAGTTTCACCAACTAATTTAATTGGACCTTGTATATCGATATCCACATTCCTCTATACATTTTCTGGACAAAAGTGCACAAACCTCCTCTTTTTTGAACATCAAAGGATTTACGAGTATATGCGATCGAAATTGAAAATGGAATATTGTATAGCAGTTGCAAATTATGAGATGAATGTGGAAACATAATGTTTATGCAAACGAGCCATAACAATCCAAGGTGAGAAATAAATGGTCCTTGGAGGAAAAACACATTCAGTAATGATTCTAGTTCTTCACTCTAGGGAAACGTACGTTTGTTTTTAATTAAAAGTGCTTCATTAAAAAATAATTCAAATATTTTGCTGCCTCGTTGATCTAGTGGGCGACTGCTGAGCGAGGTTCTGTAATGCTATTCTGTGTGTGGCCCAACCTTATGATATGTCAAAGATTTTGGAAAAATCACTTGGCACCATACCTTAGCACAAATCCTTGCCACCAATCGATAGGGTCAGTCACGAGACTCACATGGCCCATTCACATAATCAAAATATTTTATTTCACATAAACCTACACAGGCACTTATGAAACGTTACAAGTTAGGTGCACGGTTCCAATTGGTCGTTTCATACGAACTCAAAGAAACATAACATCTTCGCCGTGCAGTAGAAACCTAGTGATTGTAATAAACGTTGGGTATTATGCAGGGGGAAAAAAGTCTAAAAGCCACCCAAAGTGCAATGGAGAGAGCTATCCTTGGAGCGTCCCTACGTGGTCGGATCAGGAATGACGATAACTGCAGGATAACCAAGGTAACCGATATAGTCCGAAGAATTGCCAAACTTAAGTGGCAGTGGGCAGAGCAGGACAGGACATTGCTCGCAGAACAGGTGACCGATAGGGCTGAAAGGTTCTGGAGTGGCGATCGCGTACCCGAAGGCCTTCACAAGGTCGACCGATCACCTGGTGAAGGCCGCAATCTAGAGTCCACTGGATGCCAGAGGCACAGCGCGGTCTAAGTGGCGGTGCTTAGGGGAGGTCTATGTCCAGCCGTGGATGTCTACCGGCTGAAATGATGATGATGTTACAGCGGAAGATAAAAACTTGTCTTGAAAAATGGCCGTCATTGACGCTCCCCGAGATTCTCATTATTATAAATTGGAGTTTGGTTTAAATATGCATGACGAGGTGTTCTACCTAACAAATATAAGTATAAAAATTTGATTTAGAGTTACATTCCCAGGTCGGGCAGTGTTACTGGGTTTTTCCATCAGGAAATGATTAGTAGCAGACCGGAGTCTGGATCTGTGCCCGGTTCTTGACAAAAGGCTCGCCCCCTGGTACATGGGACTTAAAATAACAGACGAAATGTGAGTGGAACTATAGATACACCTCTGCCTAACCTGAGATCGGAGATAACAGGCGTGATGTTACGTGTTTGTCTTTACGAGGTGTTCACGGCACGGCGAAGATATACAGGTCAACAACCCTCCGGTCTTCGCCGCTGACGATAATATAACCTTCATGACAGATCAATGCGATCTGCATCTCTAATTAACGAACAAGTCGGTCGCGGGTGTCGGGGTGTCGTTGCATTGAGTCAATGGATCCGGTCCCGCCACGAGATTACCGCAGCACTCGAGTGCCTGTAATGCCAGGCTTCCTGTTTAGTTCACGCTGCTAAATCAGTCAGGCGCTCATTAGACAACTACGTCCAATCTAAGAACCAGACAAGTGCATGTTGGACCACGCACAGTGAAGAGTTCCGTAGTCACTCAGTAGTAGTAGTAGGAACTCAGTATTAACCAAAAATATGCTATTATATTTGAAAAACCATTGATTTAAGTAGCAAAGTCACTTGGAAACATCATTATCTTTTAAATTATGGGATCCACTAAAACCCCACACTTTTATGTGCATTGATTTTTTTTTCATCCCTAGATTAAATATATGGGGAATGCCACCTCTAATAATTTTACTCGTACTTTTACTACTCGTACACTATTTTTTTACAGGGCACAAAATAAACCTTTCATGTTTTCATTGAACATTTTTATAAAACTCCCGAGTAAAATGGTTGTGGCGCATCCGGACAGACGGACGTGACGAGGTTCTGTTATTGCCATTTGGCTACTGAATCCTAATCAGAACCAAGACTTAACCTCTTTAATACCGCGACGGAGTGCAAATAATTTGGTCTTGAATTCTGGACACAAATTGGACTGTTTCACGCTGGCCAAGTAAAATGACTACAAAATTACAAATCGCACGATGTTGTGAATTTGTTATTTTCGGTTTCGATAAAGCTGCAAAATTAACGGTTACGTATAAAGAAACATATAAACCTCATGCAGGATTGGTGTTTGCATTTTGATTTTACTAGAAAACTATCTGACCCGACACACGTTGTGCTGATCCAGGACAGCACTAAGTTTTGCGGAATATTCGCTATTCTCCCGATTTTTTCATTACACATTTAGCGAATTAGTGAAGTTATTACCTAGTACAGACGCCAGCACATCAACCTACACCTAACTGTCAAATTTTCCCAATCAACATTGAACCTTATACTTTAGCGATAAAGTTGAAAATCTATTACAGAAATCTGACAGATTGTAGTAGGTTGATGTGCTGGCGTCTGTACCTGAGGGTATTAAGGCCTAGCTAAGGGAAATTTGTATTAAAATGAAAAATATCCAACATAATCAACAAGTTTTATTATTACTCAGTCATGTACTTAAATTACTACAGAGTTTAAACAAAAAATAGCTTCTCTAGCTTAAAACCAAAACAATATACTTACTTATAACTTTTTTTTAAACGCAGTATGTAGGCCTTATTATACTGCGGTAGGGTAACAAGGCCTGTACTACCAAAACTACAACTATCCAAAACTCAACTTATACTACTTACGTAAATTGGTATTCTTGAGATCAATAATCATTAACATAACGCAATAGGAAGCATAGTGGTCTTAGAAAATTAAATAAATTGCCTTTATTCGGATCCATCAGGAGTTCAGGACATTGAAAGTCATCAGTATCTTCTGCAGTCAAACCAACACACTCTTCGTGGTACCACTTGGAGCGGGCGAGCTCAATAATAAGTATTTCACGGGTTGCGATTCGATTAGGTATTTTAATGTGGTTGCTAAGTTATGCTTGTAACAATGCGTATAAGTGGAGCTGATGGTGACTTCTCAATCAGCTTCAGTTCTCCTGGTTCTTACTAGGAGAACCTCAACAATTAACGTCCCTGCATCGGGAAAAGCAATATTTTGTTAAAGGTGATGAGCGCGGTTGACATTAGGCTATTGTAACTATTGTAACTTAGATAAATTACAAAGTGACCCACTAAAAAGTGAAAAACAAAATCTTTTTACAAAAATAAAACATTCAACTTCCAAAAAAACCTACTAAGTGAAAAATAACTTTAATTTCGGAAGTCGATGGCAAAAAACTTAAATACAGATCCGAAAACACCCATTTCCGAAATTAAAGTTATTTTTCACTTTGTAATGTTTTTTTTTTGTAAAAAAGTTTTCTCGCAATGATTTTTCACACGCACAGTATTTTGTAATGCCTAAATAAGGATAATACCAGTGAGAGATCTTCACTAAAAAGATCATAAGGATCGTAGCAGGTGGCGTTTTGTAGTTCTTGCCTACCCCATTATGGGAACAAGGCGTAAGTTGATGTAAGTATATGTACTTACATTATGTAAAATCTTATATTCCTGGGATAATATGTAGTTCTGAGTGATAATGTGGGCTGTTGCACTGCGGTAAAACTATAATTATCTAGGTAAGCACCGAAGTAGGTACTGTACCAGGCGCCTTGTAGGTAATAAGTACGTCCCGTCGCAAGACAAAGTACCTAGAGCTTGCAGAACTCATCTCCTCTTGCCTAATTTGAAATCGCAATCGATTAGATAACAAGAGTTTGGAAGGAAACAACCGTGAATTAAGTATGATGTGTCACCTCGTGGAATGGTATTACCTAAGTACCTACCATACAGTCTTTTCTCAGAGGTTTGTATTACAATAGAGAAAGGCATTTATTTATTTTATATGACATGAAAAACATATCTACTTCCCATGGGGCACCATAGAAGTCACGCATTTTGTATAAAAATAAATATTACGACATTGCGACACATCATCTATTGAAATCTTTATTAGAACAAGTTTATTCTAAGACCTTGTCCAGAAGGGGCGAATTCGAAACGAGATACTAGGCGCCAATAATACATCGCGTCCACAAACATCGCGCGATTTCAAAATACGCTCGTAAATCGCGTGGAGTTCGCCAGACTCTCGACTCGCGCTCGATTCGCGCGTATGGCGCTCGAGTTAAGAGACTAGAGAGAGACTCCTTGTTGCGTCCAGTTGACGCGCGAACTCCAGAGCGTTCAACTCCATGTTTCCTACTGACAAATGAAATTCGAACCCAAATGATCGCGCGTTGGTACGCTCCTTCTGGACTCAACGGTCGCGAGTAATACGCACGAGATAATCGCGGCGAATTCGTCCATTCTGGACAAGCTCTAAACGAGCCTAAAAGATTGCTAGCCCTTACATGAAAATGTAGGTACAATCAAATACTTACACGTGAATTGTAACTTGTAACAGATCTACGATAACCACCTTTATTACTTTGCAACAATGTTAAATTGTTACTGTGGGCGTTGTTGACTGTACATAAAGTTACCTTTTATGTCTATGGGGTTAAGCAGAATCTATAAATTGCTATACGATCCTACATCATAGCAGGTAGGTACTTACTCGTTTGCGACGTTCATTTGGCCATTTCACATTTAGGCTTTTCCACAAAGGAAACAGTTAGGTTATTGGAGATCCCGGGATCCTGCGCAAACGTCATGGAAAAAAGCAATGCTATGTCAACAACGTCATCCTGAACGGACGGTGATTCATGCTATTATTTAGCACAGAGCATTGTGGTAATAGGCCTATGGAATGGTGACGGCCAACTTGGACAGGTAAAAGGCGGGAAATGCCAACGTTCTTGTCATAGGGTACGTCAATATAGAAATTAGGAAAAAAAAACTAAACCCTGTTTTTTTTAATTTTTATGTAAGTATTTATTTGTTTTGTAGCCAGAACCGTTAAACAAGGAGGTGGACACGAGATAGGTAACAATGGTTTAATCGAACCTCCCAGATATCATCTTCTATTGGCTCTTAATTTAATACACGCATCCCTTACATCTAGATCCTATTGAAGGTTTCAAAAGCAACGAAATTCCTGCACATTTTTCAGGTTGCCGCCGTTTTTAATATTATTTGAATAGCTGCTTGAAATGTCATCGTCAACAATGTGAACAAAGTTAGGTAACTAAACGAACATAATTAAACATAAATGATGTAGGTAGGATCTATTAACCCACGTTACAAAATTATGATTTTCCCATAAAATATGATTACTAATTTTAAGGCAATGACATTTCAGTATACAAAAGAAAAACGTATTTACTTCTTTATGCTAAAAGTCATTGAACACTAAACAGATCGCAAAAAAAAAAACCATTTGCCTAACAAGGATTAATGAAGTAGCGAAAATGTTTGTGCATTAGACGGAAAACTGATTGGTAATGCATAGGGCAGTTTTTTATCTGAGGAGCTCCGTGCGCGCCGCGCGCGCCTGCAGTCACCTGTGAACGCGCGCGCAGTCGCTTGCGCTCTCCGCAGTCCGCTGTGACAAGTTTACGTAGTTATTCAATACGGTAAGTTACACTACTATCGAACTATATTCTTTTTGGTGCTGTGCGATTTTTTTTTTGTATTAAAAAATACAATATTTATACATTTTGATATAAAACGTTTGTGTACATCTTCAAGTTTATTTCAAAATGCGCTTTTGATTTTGTGAAAATTCACTACGAAATAATTAGAACAAAAATAAAATTCTTAATTTTAATTTGTGACTTCCGGATGATGCATTAACATTGAAATGCTTTATGGAATATTATTTTACGAGTATGCATACCTATTGGATAGTTGCTCTAGCACAGTTTGTAGCGAAAGTATCCCCAGTTAATTAAAAAGCATTTACGTTCTGCCACACTGATTACAAATGTAATTAGTATTTCCCATAGCATTAATGGTCAATTAACCCGAACTGAGAATTAATTTAACAAATTTAACGGAATCTATACTTAAGTAGATCATCCATTAACAGATACCTAACCGACATTGAAAAGAATAAATTTTGGAAGTGTAATTATTTAACAACAAAAAACATAACATCACGCATGTAACCCTGACGGGTTAGGCAGGCGCACAGTGCACTTATAGGGTGCCTCAAATGCACATTTCGCAAAATAAAAAACTATTATTAAAAAGTGGAAATTAAACACGAAATAAATAACTCAAATGAAACCACGGACACAGCGAGCTCCTGCTACGGTAGTTCATGTTTTCGAAAGCCGTTTACCTTCAACCTCTTAACGTTTTAAGATACTTCCGTCCACTGTCCAGTATGCACTTAACTGTTTGTGATTAAAAAATAAATAAACAAATGGTGAAGAATTTTCCAAAAAAATAATAGATTCTGAAGTAATACGAATGAAATAAATACGTGACAGTGATGTGATAATAATCAAATGGTTAAGAATTCGGACTGGTGAGCTCTTGCCCACCATACGAATTCGAAGTCGTGAATTCGGATTCAAAGCCCGCCTGTTGGTTGACGCACAAGTATCGAGGTAACTGGTTCATAATTTTGCTTAGTTTAAGCGGTTAGTGGTGATGTGAAACCTCTGCTAATTCTAAACTTTGCAAATATATGAAACCAGCCGTTTCCGCGAGTTTATTTCCGTGACAATAGACCGCGAGGACGGTGCACAGCCATGAACTTTAAAGATTTAAATTAAAGTCGCTGTACCTACTAACATAATATTATAAGCTAAGGTAGCATGCGACCACAGGAAGGTACTTTCTTGTTTCATCCTTTTCAGTAGTCGGGTTTTAGTTTTTAAACTTATTTTTTAATTTGTTTTTAGGTATAAGTAATTTGTGATTGTAATATTTTTTTACAATATATACGTATATGTTATGGTATTCAGCCCAATCTGTCCTTGGCCAAACCAAACATCTCTATGCTCATACACTAGGATAGGTCAGTAGACAGATGCGTATTTTGTTATGTTTGCGACTATTTACTGGAAATAAACTAAGTAAAATTAATTACAATTGGACTGCTAGACCCTTCAAATAAGTATGAAAGTAGTAAATTGAGGATCATTTTAAAAGTGCTACACGTACTTAACAACAAAATATTCTAAAGAGTTACAGCCTAAGGAACCCGAAAAATTTAACATAACATCATGGCTATAGCTCTAGAGTTCACCCATATGTCTCCAGAAGGGATCGAGCCTATTGCCATCTACCGGGCACTAACCCAGACCGTCCAGCCCAGAGAGAAATTCCATATGGAAAAACTACGTCAAGTATATTTTATTATTGCAATAAACTTAGCATCAGGGCTACAAAAATCAGTTGGCAAACTCGGTCTATGGTCCTTTAATATGCTATTCTGTATGTAGAGCACTTTTAAGTTTGCAATCGCTTCCTTCCGGTCAGCCTCCGAGTTTTTCTTATAAAAACTGTACCGTATCGAATGTGTTGTGATGAATGTGGTGTGTGTGTGTGTGTGCGCCAAATATTAAAACCAGGAAAATATACATGTACAGAGGCCAGCACATCAAGCTACCTCAATCTGTCAAATTTCTTTGATAGATTTTCAACTTTACTTCAAAGGAATAAGGTTCATATTCAATTGGGAAAATTTGACAGATTGGGGTAGCTTGATGTGCTGGCCGCTGTACATACTCACACCTTCTTCCCTTGGGGATAGGCAGAGACTACAGAACGCCACCTGCTACGATCCTTAATATAATAATTATGACTTATTCCTTTTGCTTCGTTTACGTACGCACGATCTTGCTGAAGAACATCACCTATCACACTAATATTATAAAGGCGAAAGTTAGTGAGCAGTGGTGGCCCAGTGGTAAAGGCCGCGACTTACGAGTTGTAGGTCGTTGGTTCGATCCCAGACAGGCGCTTTATTTTGTGTAAATTATTTCATCACCACTGCTCTCATAACGGTGAAGGAAAACATCGTGAGGAAACCGGCATGTCCTAGAACCAAAAATTCGAAGACATGTGACATCTACCAACCCGCACTGGGCCCGCGTGGAGGATTACGGCCCACTCCCTCTCACAGAGAGGAGGCCTGTGTCCCAGCAGTGGGAACATTATAGGCTGATTATGTTATGTATGTATGAAAGTTTGTGTGTGTGTTTATATGTTTGTTACTTCTACACGCTCAAACGGCTGGATCAATGTTGATTAAATTTTGTATGGAGGTAGCTGACACCCTGGATTAACATATAGGCTACTTTTTATCCCGATATTCCCACGGGATCGATATTTACGCGGGTGAAACTGCGGGGCGCAGCTAGTATCACTATATTTCCTTACAAGGAGTACCCTCCCGGCGTTTCTATTCACAATTTCACATTTACCTTGTAAATACCTTTTCTTAGTCGTCTTTTATTCATCAACATGACCGGTTTGGTCATCTAAGCAACTTTTTTCAACCAGGACAATTTATTTAAATAAAGAGATAGAACCGGAATTAGAGAAAATGACTACTTAGGTACAATTAAAAATTTAACAAAAAAAAAAAAAGGAAAAAGTGGTTATCCCGTGTATCTACTTCTTCTTTAGCGTCTATGCTCAGGGACAAACTGTTGCTGTCAAAGAGTCAATAAAAATATCGCGATATTATTGTGTATTCAATAATTAATATTGATGTGTTAACTCGATACTAACTAGGGACTCGCCAAATAATAACAGCCGCACGGTCAGTCGAAGGTTAACATGAAATTTGGAGGTCGAGTGTACTTTGTGAAGAGTATAACAGGTATCCACTAAGAAACGGTTTCGAAATTCTACCTCTAAGAGGGAGAATGTGGGGAGGGTCAAATTTTACGCGGACGAAGTCGCAGGCAGAAGCTAGTCTGTTAAAAAATTTTAATTTTATTTTCCAACTATATTCGTTTTTTATTTATTTTATTTATCCATTTATTTCAGGCATCAAGGCCCATATAAAACATATAATACAATATTAATATAACTTAAAAATACTATAAATACATAAAACATTATAATTACACTAAAAAACTAACTAAGTAACTAACGCACACGAAGTGTCTGCGTCGTTTTTAATCCCAGAGACTAATCTGACAGGTGTAATGTGAAACTTCTATACTAAACAAACGAAAACACAAAAGAATTAAAAAACGAACTATAGAAAAATTTACTTGACAAATTCGTAGAGACATGAAGACGTGTCTCATTATAGAAATCGACGTATCGATCGATACATGTTGATCAATGGCGCAGCAGGGACACATATTGAGAGGCCAGCTTATGATGGTTTTGATCGACATTGTTGCTAGACTAAACCACTGAGAGGCAATTCCCGTATTTTTAAGAACGTTCGCATTCCAATCTCACTCGCAATTTGTCAAAAGTACTGTAAAGAATTTACATACATTTTTGACAAGTTTTTGACATTGATTGTCGCCACGATATCTATGATTGTCGCTGAGATGCGATTGTGACTTGAATTTGAACGTTTTTTATGTACCTACGAGAATTGACCTTCTGATCACTTCTAAATACTAATTCTAAGTTTTGATTCAATGCAGGTTTTGTATATTTTTTTTAACAAATTTGTTCTATATTTTTAATTTAATAGTATTTAAAGCACTATTGATTAATTTATGAAATATTTCTCTACCTGCGCCACACGGTTTCACCCGCATAAATCTCGATCCCGTGGGAATATCGGGATAAACTAGGTATATCCTACAATGGGGAAGGTACCATACAACTCGATTCCCACCGGCTTCCCTTCGAAAATTCAGAACATAACCACTATAGTCAATTCATCATTTAAATTTTCTTCTGGAATTTTTTTTTGCTCCGACCTATCTCTGTCACAAATTCACCCTTCGCCACTGATATCCTATGTCCTAATCCAAGTCATGGTCTACCTTTGTGCCAACATCCAAATCCGTTCAGCCTTGTTGGCGTGAAAGCGTAACAAAAATCAAATCTTTTCTCTTTATAATATTAGTTTAGACTAGCTTCTGCCCGCGACTTCGTTCGCATGAAAGTAGACTATACCATGAAACATTATGGCCCTTGGCAACACTATGGTAGCTTTATATCATTGTATGAATTTTTCTAATCGAATTATTACTTACAGAGATTAATTAAATAATTACCTCTTACAAAAAACAACTTTATCTGTTTATTTTTTTTATTATTTACTAGCTGTAACCCGCGGTTTCACACACCCCGCTTAGCTAATAAGGGTCGTAGCGTTATGATAAATAGCCTACAATCTTCGTCAAGCATTGGGCTATCAAATGCAATTTTTTTTTCTGTGGTAGGTACAGACGCCAGCACATCAACCTAGGTACTACAATCTGTCAAATTTCTTTAATAGATTTTCAACTTTATTGCTAAAGCATAAGGTTCAAAGTTGATTAGGAAAATTTGACAGTTTCGGGTAGGTTGATGTGCTGGCGTCTGTACTTTCAGAGATTAGTGCGTTCAAACAAACAAACAAACTAGCTCAGCAGCTCTTCAGCTTTATAAATCGTATAAGTAGATTACATTAGTAACCGACTTGTTAACCGAGGAGACCGATAAGGAGGAGGTTCTATGTTCGTCTATATTTATTTAAATGTAATGTTTATCGATATTTTCATTAATTATTGTGGACCGATTTTGAAAATTCATTTTCGTTTGAAAGGATATACTCCTGAGGTGGTCCCATATACATTTTATTAACTTTGCTAAGGTAGTTTTTAAGTTAGCTTGAGTAATACGTATTTTTTCACTTGCTGTACGTTGATGATGTTATAATAACTTCCTGTCACACAAAGTAGCTACATTACTTAAAATAAATGTTCTTGTATATCGATTTTATTCAATTTCGAGCGGCCATTGTTGTTTAGATCTTTGGCAAATTTAGCGCGGCCGGATTTTAGTTAGGTACTAAGTTAATAGTCAACAAACGTAATCGTGTTGTTTACCATTACCACGCAATACCTCGCTGTAAGTATCTCTAATGCAGGGGTATAAGCAGCATGGAAAATTTAGCAACTGCGTGACCAATGATCATGACGTATGTGACATATTTTCATTTGTCAGCTAAAAACTTATAAACATGTTTGTGTAAAGGACGTAATCTCTGGACGTA
Organism: Hydraecia micacea; assembly: GCA_914767645.1. Lineage (NCBI taxonomy): Eukaryota > Metazoa > Arthropoda > Insecta > Lepidoptera > Noctuidae > Hydraecia > Hydraecia micacea. Next base: position 1,198,243 of record OU611774.1, read on the forward strand.
TTTGACTGATTACAATTTTTTTTCACTAGTAGTAAGGCTTTTTTTATTTTGGTTGAATGAAGTCCAAAAAATTAAATTACGGCAAATATCGAAATCTGCCAATTTTGTGTTTTTGACTGTTGTCATTGGTCAACTCTGAGTCAAATGTTGCTTGGTCGGGTTAATTGAAATAATTGTACAAATTAGAACTAGGTGGTGGTTACCAGCTAAGTGTCATATGGTCATAGAGAACCAAAGCGCTTGGACTTCATCCCCCCCTCCTGTGACAATTTTAATACCTACCTCAAAGGCATCGCCTAATGTAGAATCTCTATGAAATTACCTAGATGCCTTCGTGTCTTTGGCCTAGCCTTATTTTCTCTCCTCGATATAGAATGGAGGAACTAGAACGATGGCTATTTCTTATTTTATCAGTTTGGTTCCAGCTGTCATTCGTGGATCTTTGGCAATCGTTACGGGTCGTGAGAAGCTCGAAAGGTTAGACTGGAAGCCGACCCCACAATAGTTGAGAAAAGGCTAAGCAATTGATGGCTTTAATATTATAAATGTGAAAGTATCGATTTCTGTCTGTTAGTTTTTCGGACTTGGGTAAACCACTGAACTAACATTACTTATAAAATAATTATGATAATAAAATGGAACCCTGGGACCTTTTTTATTTTCGGGGGGAAACCTTCAAAGGGCATTCGACTTCCGGGGAGGGAAGGTCAGGGAGTGTGGGATTTTTACATCACTAAAACGACAAATTCCGGAACCGCCCCGTGCAACGCCTGTAAGGCACATCTCTCGGGAGACTAAAGGGACCTCCCCTGAGCCTCGCTATGCGCGGCAGCACGTGAGCATTGTGCCACCGTTTTCCCTGGGGTCACATGGTGGGCGGACAGAGTCCCCACTCTGTGCGCCCGCGGCCCCAAAGGTCCATCTACCTTGATTGGTAAACGGGTTTCGGCGTATTAGGTGCCAAGGCGGTTGCCTCCCCGACGCCTCCTTCTCCAAGGGTACGCTGAGACCTGGAAAAGGATAAAGGTTATTTTTCATCCTAAATATTTGTATTTTTTAACTTTAATACTTATATGCAGATGAATTCGCGGGCAACAGCTAGTCTGTTATAATTTGCGAAGCACATGAATCTCCTGCTGTTGTAATTTTCCTTAAACTCTCCTTGAGGAAGTGTCGCGGCATGAACATGCATCACGCCACATCAAATCAAAGTCAACGGAAGTACAGACTCATAAATAATGACTTCCTGGAGCTATGTATCTATAAGGGGAAACTCAGTGGAAAATCTTGACATGCCCTGACCAGGGTGCCCGTTACAAAATGGTCTGGCGTAGTTCGGAGTTTCAGCCATCTGTACTAATATAATTAAGCTGAAGACTGTTTGTTTGAACGCGCTATCTCTAGAACTGCCAGTCAGATTTGAAATTATATATTATATACTTATATACTATTTGACATCACGCTAATAAGTAGACTTAGGAGACGAGCAAACATAAAAAAGTTAGACAGAACGCTAGGTATGCGAAGACGGCACGCGGGCAGAAATTAGTCTATGAATATAACAGAATGCGGATACAAAAACATTTTGGTATGCACATTAAAATTGGTAGGTTGTGCTATTGATTATAACTTGAAAGTTTTGAGGAAAACGCATCAGCATTGCCTTGCCAGCCAGTGTAGGTATGCTAGAGCGATACCGGTTGCTGTACCTGTTTTTATCAACGTTCTGCATCGTTCTCACATGCATGTAAGATATTATTTAGATTTAAAAGTGTCCATGGAGTTTCTAGCCTGTTCTCCTCCATAGGTACCTACACTACCTACGCTTGGGAATGGGCAACTAGCTTCATCTTTCTGACTGACCGACCCCTTGACAATTCAAAAGTGCCTGTAATTGGTTTAATTGAAATAAATGCTTTGAGTTTTGAGTTTCATTACGTCATCGTCATGTTGAAGTTGCACAGCTGAAACATGACTTTGTAGGTAATTACTAATTACTTTTAATTATGCTCGTACAAAACTGCTGCATGTTTTTCGGAATTACAATTTAGCGTATGGAACTTCACTTATTGCAATTTTTTGGTATTAATTTTTACCTACGTACAGTTTATTGACTTTATCTATGCATAGGTAGTATACGGGGTCCTATTGAATTAGCTAGCGAAACTCAGCAGATGTGATGGGTATCGACATCACATCATAATCAGCCTATACCTAATGTTCCCACTGCTGGGACACAGGTCTCTTATCTATGAGAGGGAGTGCATGGGCCGTAATCCACCACGCGGGTTGGTGGATGTCACATATGTCTTCAAATTTTTGGTTCTAGGACATGTCAGTTTCCTCACGATGTTTTCCTTTACCGTTTTGAGAGCAGTGGTGATGAAATAATTTGCACAAAATAAAGCGCCTGTCTGGGTTTGAACCTACGACCTACAACAACCTCGTAAGTCGCGGGCGTTTCCATTGAGCTACCACTGCTCGATCAATATCTAAACACGATAAAATAAAAATAAAAAAAGATTTAATTTTATGGGGTCCACGACCGCTAGTATTCTTGAAGAACAAGTTGGGAAAAGTCTTTTTTTTTTGTTTCATCGTGATTAGATATCGATATAACCTATCACGACTGAAGTATCACTAGCTTATTTAATTTGACCTTGTAGTATTTGTAACCACACGTCATTGTAACAGCGCAGCTTTATGTTATAGCAGCAGCGCGGTGTTTGTTGTATCAAGTGTTGCCAATGACGTGAAAGGCTGTTGACCGTAACTATCTACTTGGTAGGTATATCTCAATATCTTATTGAATGTGCATGGTACATTCGCGTTCAAACCTAGTCCAAATCCAATGTGGTGAATGACTCACATAAAAGTAACGCAAGCCAATGTAGCCCGTAAGGCTATTGATTGATTGCACGCAGTTGGCAAGCGAGTAGAGCTAGCAACTGAAATCGAGTTGGTAAACAGCGAGAGCTCTGCCCGCCAAGCGAGCGTCGCGCGTCGCTGAGCGAGTGCTCTCTTTTATAGCCCTTTTCGCAACAAAAGAGCATTCATAACATTCAGCGATTAACTCAATGTGCACTAGGGTAGCTGGGACTTCGACACGCTGGCTGAAACCATTAATCCAGCACTTGATTCTAGACCTCCTAGTGTAGGTATCACTTTTTAGTCGGTTATAAAAAAATCCAGCAGTTTCATAAAAAAAGGGCAGTACCTACGCGGTCACAATGTATTCAACAGCAATTTTGTTTTTTCAATAACCGGCGAAAATTTCAGCGCTGGGAGTTAAACCACCTACTGAATCCTTGGTAACAGGACAGAACAGGTGGCGCGTCGATGTCCCTACCACCTTGCCATTTCTTTCACTTACACGGGACCACAGATAATATAATACTACGACGGGACATACAGATACAGACATCTTTTGTGCGTTTCTTGAGCGAGAAAATCGTTGATAGTGTAACGTAGGAATGCCGCGTAGGTCGCGACTGTACTAGTTTATTGTGAGACCTTCAGTAGCTTGTCATGGTTATCAAACAACAGTATCAAGCAATGCGTGTCAAAACAATAGTAAATATGTAAAGCGAGAACATGCTGTCTGTTTATATCTCGTCAAGTGTCTAGATTTGTAGATTATCGCTGAGATACGGTTGAGGGTTATCTAGTTAGTAGGTATTGGTTATCACTAGTTCGGCCTTCGATTCTGATGGACCAAAAGACTAGGCCGATACTATATATAGTATCGGCCTAGTCTTTTGGGAAATCTGTTGGGATAGGTTTCGAGTCGATCGTGAGGAAACCGGCATGCCCTATAATAAAAAAATAGAAGACATATGACGTCTAGCAACCCGCAGGTACCTACTGGGCCCGCGTGGTGGATTACGGCCCGTTCTCTCTAGCAGAGAGAAGGCCTGTGTCCTAGCAGTGGGAACACTATAGGCTGATTATGAGGTTTCTAGTCTACCAGGGAAAGGAAAGCTGATGGGAAAGTTATTCATTAAAATAAAACATAAATCGATGATGAGCAGGGTCCGTGGTAGCACCAACACTGTCCTCAGTCCTTTAGCGTGTAAAATTGTAGTTCATTGTACTGTGTAGGTATTGCGCGAGTGTACACCTGCAGGGAAACAGGAAATAAACTGTAAATAACCGATTATGTAACTATTAAATGTCTTGTTTACTAATAAATTACTAAAATCTATTTATTGTTGTGTGTACTACTAACTACGCTACTGACGCCTTCTATGTAGCAATGTTGGGGACTGTGTGTCTGATTTAAATATATTAAATCAATAAAAATAAACAAAAAGTTATTAACTCTCCGTTTACGACAAGTTGTCATTATGTATTTGATAGAAAATGTTCAACATTTTAGAGTTGCACAAGTTGACAGTGATTCGTCAACTAGAATTATAGATATTAGATATATATTAGAATTATAATAATTAGAATCAATAATACATCTTTCTAAGTTAGATTTGTACCATTAAGCACTTTTCCATAAGAGATTTGTTGTTTTTACGTACTTGTTATAGTCGCGAATCAAATTTTGATCAAGATAAAACCTGACACTGACCTGCAAATTGCAAAAAACGTAAGAAAATTTGAATTTCGCGGTCTACCACTGTGCATTCAAAGCGGTCAGCTTATAGCATCGTATTGCGTCATAAGACGGATTGGATTTATGTGACTTGCGAGTTTGCGACTAGGAACTCAAATAATGTGTCCTTGATATGATGGGATAGAAATCAGTATGAATAATATGTATAGGTATGTAATCATTTCTCTTTTCCTCTCTTCGCAACACTTAAATATTGTCCTTGTTGTCAGGACCACAGTAATGCTATTCTGTAAAAATCTCACCGTGAAAACTTAGGTGAAGTGAGCTTAAAGTGAGCTGTCAATAGTGTCAATCCCTAGCATCAGGTGGAATGATAGCTCACTTTAAGCTCACGTCACCTAAGTTATCACGGTGATCTTTTTACAGAATAGCACCGCTGGAAACATCTTTGAAGACATGAAGTATATTACATAAACGAATATAGGTTACAAGATTTTCCGTTACCTACATACTTAAGTAGAAAATTTCCTTGTAAGGTACACTTTGTAACATTACTAACTGTTACATTATTTATGATATTGATACATTATCCACGAAGCTAAGTATTCTAGGAATCATCTTAAGTGGAATACATTGAATATTATAGTGTCTTCTATGGTTATGGAGATGCGTAGTGAGTATTGCGACACTCCCGCGGCTGTCCGAGGCTGTTTCTATGGGAAACAAACACACAACACAAACCATGTCGAGGTGACCTGCGTATGCGCCAGGCGACCCTAATGACTTGTAATTTAACTAATTGTGCCCTATTGTTCCACCCGCGTCTTAAGTTTATTTTTATTTATTGATTTACTTGTAGAATCTCCAATAAAAGATATACACAATACATGACACATAAATAAACACCAACTTCAAAGGGTCATCATTCATCATTTCAGCCGAAAGACGTCCACTGCTGGACATAGGCGTCCACAACAACAAGAACAAATCTCGTATGGAAAAGTGTTTATGGTACAAATATAACTTAAAGAGATTTTAATGACTAGAATTCTGTAAATACATATCTGTTATAGTCGCGAATCATATTTTGATCGAGATACAACCTGGAATTGATCTGCAAATTGCAAAAAAACGTAAGAAAATTTGAATTTCGCGGTCTACCACTGCAACTCTAACAAGTCCCAAATATTAATACTAAGTAGTTAAAATCTCGCCTGCACTTTAACTTTTGAGCTATTGCCTGTTTCGTACTTAGGTACATAACATTCTTATATCTTGTTAATTTGTTACTAACTTCTTCTACATTGTCTAAAAACCCTTTTTTGTAAATGAGCTTTGTTCTATTTTGGTACAGTAAAGCATATTAAGTATCTATAAATCTAACGTTACTCACAGTTCGTTCGTTAGAAACAGTTCACTTAGATTGGCGACGATATATCATGATTGACTGCTTTGCTCTATAATGGTATAGCGTGATGCGTGAGCATGATGATAATCATTTAAAAGGTTATATCAGCAATATTTTAATCATTTGACATGTCTTTTTACGATTTGCGGTAAATTATAGAAGAATATGAATAAATTGCAATATTGCTCATCCCCCATAATAAATATCGTGATAAATGTGATAATTTATGGCCTACAAACTAAATCTATCCGGTAGTATTTGCGTGATGCTGGAAAATACATTCAGACAAACGGACAAAAATCTAAAACTATATTTTCGGTATTAAAATTATTCCCAGACTTCGTAGAATTTACTTTTTTTTAAAGATTTTTATTACACTTTTGACATTGGTACGACTTTATTATACGTCTAGATCTTCTCAAATAACCTGCTCGATCAATTAATAAAAGCTATATTTTTCCTCTTTGATCTGGTTTTTCCGACATTTACTTGACAAAGTCGTTGGATTACTTTCGTTTGATGCACCCACTACTTTGGCTTATCAAGTTAATAAGGTGTGACGTCATAGGTACAAGGTATGCCAACTTTTATGGTTGGTACCCGAGTGCTATTATGGCATCGACGCACTTACAAGTTAAGTACAATGTTTAGCAATATGTACGTCATTATGATTACCTAGTACCTACCTACTAATAAACTTAATCGGAACTTCCAAATATAGTTTTTTTATTTATTTGAAATGGGTTTGCTCTTGACTCTAGTCTAGGTCAGAGGTGACAGAGACAAAGTCGAAGCTTTCGGCCTTTTAAGCATTAGGTATTCTTGAAAGCAAAAAAATTAACTAGAAACTCAGACCTCAGTAAATCATTATCGTTTTAATTATGGGATTTTTTCATCTCTCTGTTGACAAGTATGGCGTGTTATTATTTTTGTAAATTCACTACTCTGCATTTTTTTGCCGTGCACATAGTACACCTTCTTTCCAATTTTCATCTGTCAATAGTCTCCGAGTAAAATGGCTGTTTGACCTCCTGCCGGACGGATCGACAGACGGACATGACCAAATTATAATAAATGGAAAGTTTTTAAAATGTCACATTTCCACTAAGGTAAAGACAAGACTATAGTTACTTTTGGAACACTGGTCTCTCCTGTGGGCTGCTCGTATTCCTATTTTATCGCATTATCTAATAAGCGCAAGATGGGACGCGTGCCGGCGCCTCGTGGGCAGCGCCACGACCCGCCAAGATGGGACGCGTGCCGGCGCCTCGTGGGCAGCGCCACGACCCGCCAAGATGGGACGCGTGCCGGCGCCTCGTGGGCAGCGCCACGACCCGCCAAGATGGGACGCGTGCCGGCGCCTCGTGGGCAGCGCCACGACCCGCCAAGATGGGACGCGTGCCGGCGCCTCGTGGGCAGCGCCACGACCCGCCAAGATGGGACGCGTGCCGGCGCCTCGTGGGCAGCGCCACGACCCGCCAAGATGGGACGCGTGCCGGCGCCTCGTGGGCAGCGCCACGACCCGCATCCATTTGGGACTGCTGGCTATATATCATCCATCACTCCGTCTGGACCACTAAATGGAATCGTCTGGATGGTATTGTCATTTATATAAGGAGGGCAGTAGCTTAGCGTGATTGGTAGACGTAAGTTTATGAGATGTTATTAGTTTAATCATCTTTAACGGTTCTATCAGAGCATTGCTCTTTCTTCTTTTGATAGGTCCTGGGTTCGATTGCCAAGTTAGGCAGTGTTATTGGGTTTTTTCTTTAGGAATTTTCCGGTCGCAGTCCGGAGTATAGATTAGTGTTCGGTTGACGGCAATAGGCTCGCCTCTTATTAAACTGGCGAAATATGGGTGTACCTACCATAAGTACCTCTGCCAAACCCGTCAAATGTTTATGTTGTTTCCTTTGTCGAAACAAGTCCGCATTTTTGAGCAATCCTATAATTTAACCTTTTCTGAATAAACAATACTCAGTGAGTCAGTTCCTTCTATTCATTAAAACCGATAGGTGGGCATTTTCACTTTTAAGTGTACCCGCCATTTTGAGGATGTCCCACTTATTCAAAATTTTATAGCAAGATAAATAGTGGACATATTGTCTAATTTTTGGAATAAAACGGTAAAATATATATTCAATTGACGAATCCATATGCAATCCTGGTAAAATACGTTTGAATTATTAATTTATGAGTATTTTAAATATTCAGAGTAACTGTTTCTGGCATGTCCCTCCCCTTACCAACATTGAATTTGCCAAAATTACTAAAATAGTACTACGAATACATTTAAAAGTGTTGGTGCAACAATAGTGTATAGTTTCTCTCGTCACAAAAATCAAATTTGCACAATTTAAACTCCAATAACACAGGTTTAAAACACATTTGGCTGAAAATACACGTCACAAAACTGACCACTATTTTCACTACAATGTCCATTTATTTTCAGTCACTTTTATTTTTTTAGGGTACACTTAAAAGTGAAAATGCCCAGGTACAAGTTATAGGCTAAAAATGCTCGGAGCTCGGCTCGTTTCCTCGCTATCTATAAAAAATCCTCGCCTTTCAATGGCGCAGTTACATACTGATGTTATTATTATGGAAATTCCTTTATTGTATTGTACTCGTATGACTTGAAGTTTTTTTGTAGTTTTCTTGCAAGCAACTATCCCAAGTCCTCAAAAAACTATAGTGTTCCCATGTTGCTAAGATCTTTGGTACGTTCCGGAGCTTCTTATCAAAAAAATGTTTTCAACAAGCTGATTAGGTACTTCGCAGTAGATAGGTACCTACGAAACGTGAAAACGCATCTTTAGAGATTACAATCAGAAATCTGTCAATCATTAGATAGATTTGATGTAAATTTCTGAATGAGAATACCTATCAAATCTTCTTCAAATCATCGTCATGACTTTGATGATGTCAACAATAGAATTGAAGTAACTCAACCTGTATCCATACTTAGTTGTCTTTCAATGATTTTCATCTTATCTTATCTGAAGACAATTCAATGAGAAAACGAATAAAGATATCTCGTACGTATGTGAAACTGAAAAAGTCACAAAGGCGTTCTAGCCATGTTCGAATCGCGACGCTGTGTTAGACAAAACGCTCCCATTAACACTTGAGGTGCATCGTTTCTAGGTTTAATTTCTTTAGTAAGTATTCTTAAAAAAAAAAACCTATCTGATTATCTCCCAACTATGTTGGGGTTGCCAGTCCAATCTGATACAGGTGAATAATAGTATTTTACATAGAGCGACTGCCTATCTGACTTCCACAACCCAGTTACTGGGTAACATGACACCCCGTGGTAAGACTACTTGTCAGGATTAAAGTATTTTTGAGTAGGTTACAATGACGTAGTAACAATACAGCCGATGAGCGTCAACACGCGATCATGTTTTGACGCTATTCGGCGAGTAGAATAACATTAACTGCGGTTTGCAGACTCCTCTTGTGTACGTAATTATCTATTTAATTGATTATTGTGTTTCGTCAGGTGTGACAGGTTGCGGCTCACTGACTAACTACCTACATAGCACCTATGGGTAACAACGTATAATAGGTATAACGTATTTCATTGATTGATGGATTTGACTTTATTTTAGCATAAAAAAAACTGATTTAAATGACAATCAGAAGGCCAAATCCCGTAATTAAAAGTGTTCAAAAGCCGGAATCTCATCTCAGCGACAATCGATGTCAAAAACTTGTCAAAAATGTAGGTAAATTAGAGGTATTTTTGACAGATTGAGACTGATTTTCTTTCGTAACACCATTAAATTTATTTTTTTTTTAATCTTGCGCAAATGTGTAGGTACTCGTGATTACCTACTGCCTACCTACTGCAAAAATGTTAGTTACATTTACATTACTTATTAATCTCTTTTGTTGAGCATAACGATGCTCGAATACTTGTAGGAGCTGATGAGCGAAGGGAAACTGAAAGTAGGCATGTGATGTATCCTCGCTGAACTCTCGGACGGACCTGTTCTACTAGCAACTGACATAGTTCGTATGATCATGTAACTAACTAATTAAAAACCTGCTATTGATTGAGCGAGGTAAATAATTTTATAGGTAGAGTCAAAAAAGCGATAGGTATGCTGGATCGTCGGATATAGTTGAAGTTTAGTAAGAAACCAATAGATGTTGTCGACTGAAATTTAATTTTATAAAAGAGCTGTTTGTTTTTTATTAATAAAATTAAATTTTATTCGAGAACATCCATCGGTTTCTTACTAAACTTTAACTATATCCGACGATCCTGCATACTTATCTCTTTTGCTGACTGTACATGATGCAGTTATCCTTTACGTAATGAAACATTCTTTTTTAGCAATTATATGTACTGAAAACGTTAAATATACGAACACAAGCACTGGATATAATCTTAGTGCCTTAATTATAGATTAGAACCATACGTGCGACAAGCATTCATGCTTCTCTGCGACACTAAGGCCACTAAGGCTTTGTACACACACGTTTTTCTTGCCGTGAAAATCTATGGTTTATTCGCCGTGTATCGTCACGGTCGTCAGTGGCGAATCAAACGTGTGCGTGTACGAAGGGCCTAATAGTAATGTTCTCAAGATCTCCGGTGTTACGCTACGTAGATATACTATACCTACTTGACATGGCAGTGATGACGAATAATATCAAAAACTCATTGCAATAAATGGCTGCATAGATTCGGTAACCAGCTTCCCAGCTTAGAGGCAACACAGCGTTAAAATACCAAAGAAAGGCATAATTAAATTACTCATCCACGTAGTTGACGCGGTTCCCGCGCTCTCAGTCATAATAAAATATGAGACAAAATACTGTAGTATTTATTAATCTCTTTTGTTGAGCATACCATATCCGTGAGCACACCGATGATTCGCATACTTGTAGGAGCATTAGCGAATATGACATATTTTATTATGACTTGGTGACCTCTGGTGCGTCGCTGCCTCCCTTTGGGAGTAACACTTCATGTGCACCTCTGCATTACCCCTCGGCGAATACAGGTGTGATGTTTTGTCACAACATACTGCTGACGTCACAAGTGATGACGTAGTATTTATGTATTGAAGGAAATGAAGGGTAATGAATGACACACAGTCAGGAGGAATTTCGACAGTTTTCCTCAATTGTGCAATGGCCTCGCACGTGCCTACGTGCGTGGAAAAATATCAAAACATAAACGTAATGACGTCTTCATTAAAATCTCGTTTGCATGTTTAGATACCAAAATTGTCCACTTCCGAATGCCACAAGTGTACTCTGTACAGTCACCGACATAAGTAATTGAACGCGAGAGATGGAATTTGTAAAATCACTTTGGATGGAGTGGTTCTCCCTTAGGCTAAGTGGAGCGACGATCTTCGCAGGATGGCTGGTAGCAGCTGGATGAGAGTTGCCGAAAATCGAGTTGAACATGGCGTGCAATAGGAGAGGCCTATGTCCAGCAATGGACTGCTATTAGGCTGGTGATGATGACGTGAGGTTGATCAGTAGATCAATTATGAAAATCAGTGTTAAATATGAGAATTAGGAAGTTTCAAATTTTATAACCTACTAAAATAAATTCGAGAACCATAGTTAAAAAGTCTCGTCCAGATCAATTTCTTGAAAATGTTCTTATTTTATCATTGCTACTGATAGTCATCATCTGCCTAGCTTTTTCCCAACTATGTTGGGGTCGGCTTCCAGTCTAACCGGATGCAGCTGAATACCTGTATTTTACATGGAGCGACTGCCTATCTGACCTCCACAACCCAGTTACTGGGTAATACGATACTCTTTGGTAAATGGTTGTCAGACTTTCGGGCTTCTACTACCCGTAACGACTGTAAAGATCCACGAATGACAGCCGGGACATGGCCGGGACCAACGTTCCGAGGCACGGAGGGGTCTCAGTATGTAAAGATGTCACCCATCCACAGACCAACCGCGGCAAGAGTAGCCTAATCTGATCGATCGACCTGTGCGGCTGTTATTATTTAGCGATTTATTTTTGTTGGATCCTACTTTTGATTCCCATTTTTTAGGTATTAACGATGGGTCCCATTTGCTATTTCCATTGACTCCCATGTTATAACCGCGGCCATTGCTACTGATAGTGTGTTACGCAATCACCCCGCAATTTGCGTTTAAAAATTATCTGTAGTGCAAACTTTTCTAGCTACCTATTTAATTGAAAAATTACAGGAATTAGTCAGTTATAGGTACAGACGCCAGCACATCAACCTACACCTAACTGTCAAATTATCCCAATCAACATTGAACCTTATGTTTTAGCGATAAAGTTGAAAATCTATTACAGAAATCTGACAGATTGTAGTAGGTTGATGTGCTGGCGTCTGTACATAGTTTGTAGATAAGTGGTGTTATTTGGCGTAAAGTAGGATTAATATTTTTTTTTATCACATCTATTCAAAAAGAGCTATTGTATTCTTCGTAAACAGGGACTAAAACAGCTCTTTAATCCCTAGGGACTAAAAGTGATTTGAATTTGGAATGTGGATATTATTAGTAAAAGTTCTAATCACCAAAGAGATCAATCACGAACATTGTATCAACAAGTAACAGGCTGTTTGACAAAGTAAAACGCGCGAGAGATAATTAAAAAAAAGTTTGTGAAAAAATTAAAAAACGCGCGAAAAGCTTTCTGCCTTAGTTCGTAATTGTTTACTCAAATTGTATGTAAATAAATAAACGTACTATTCCTATTCATAAGTTGCACTTACTTATTTTTTCATAGAGGATGATAAAAAGTAGTGTCCACCTCAGGACCAACACTATTTTAAGCTCGAGTGACGTACACATTCATTACGTTGTTGAGCAGACAAATTTTTCGCGCATATGAAGCAATGGATTAGCAATATCCTTCAAAATGATTCAGATGGTACGCAGTTAGGGTGCTTGTATGTTGTGAGAATGACCCAGTCTAGCTGCACTGGGCACTCAGTCAATCAAACTGGCCTTACGGCGGCAGACACCCACTTGCCTGACCGTCAAACACTTGCAGCAGCAGTGATTAGCAGTGCAGTAACCGTTGAGTACCTACACAATGATCGTGCGACGATTGTCGAGATGATCAGAGCATAATGTGTGGGATGCACAATGCGAGGAGGAAATTTTTTCACGTCAAACGTTATTACCACTAAGTATGAAGGGTCACAAGCATTTCTATATGCTTCTTATTATCAACAGTAATATTTATTTAAAGCGACTACTTCATTAGAAGGTCAATAGGTAAGTATTTATGATCAATTAAAAGTAGAGTTGCGCCGGATAGTGGTTTCACCGAATATCATCATCATCTTCCCGCCCTTATCCCATGTTACTAATTATGATTGTTAGAATATGGTATTCCTTTAATTTATTTTACCCTAAAGGCTGATTTACAATGTTCAATTAAACCGAATGATTCGGCCGAATTCGATATCCGTGGGCCGAATACGAATACCTCAAAATTCTGCCGAATACGCCGAATACCGAATATAAAACGAATATTCGGCGCATATCGAATTAAAAGTTTTTAATTTTATCGAACCCAGGACGTATACTTACAACTCGTACCACTGCGCCACCACTGCTCTCAAAAACGATGAAGGAAAAATCTTGAGGAAACCGGCATGTCCTAGAACCAAAAATACGAAGACATGTGACATCTACCTACCTACTCGCACTGGGCACGAGTGGTGGATTACGACCCACTTCCTCTCACTGAGAGGAGACCTCTGTTTCAGCAGTGGGCACATTATAGGCTGATTTTTTTTTTACACTTGCTAGATGTTAAGTAGTAGATATATAAAAAATCTTGAGTATGTGGTATTTTACAGTTTTCAGTGACCTATCAGAAATGTTGTATGTAAGCAACTAAGCACATTATTTTAATTAAAATACATTATATAGATAATTAGATACTCTTATAATTTATAAGTAGTTACAATTTTCAGTCTTGAACAGATTTATTTCCGCAAATGACTGTCTACAACCGGTGTTTAGTAGGTACCTACTAGGTAGCAGGTGCGAAGCCAGTTGAAACTGCATGTAACTGACCCCAAACAGCATCTTAGGAAAATTACCAAGTTTCTTTGAGATACCTAATTGCTTGAATAATGATTGTAATTTGCATTGACTGGTTCGGCATTGGCACGATTAACTAACCGCTTCGGTACCTACAGCGTCAGGATTGTCAAGCGGTCGTGGACCCGGATAGCTGTCTGTGACGTCGCAAGTACAGACGCCAGCACATCAAGCTACCCGAAACTGTAAAATTTTCCCAATCGACTTTGAACCTAATGCCTTAGCGATAAAGTTGAAAATCTATTAAATCAATTTGACAGATTGTAGTAGCTTGATGTGCTGAGTCTGTACATGACTATCTAAATACCTTTACGAAGATTACGGAAGGAATTTTTTTTTGCGTCCCCGGTGCGTAAGTGAAAATAATCTATTGGTACAATTTAAAATATTTGCGTAACTGAATGACTGGCAGACCAAACCACTGATAAACAAAATAAAACCTTCAGATATGTAGAGTGTAGGTACACACTAAGAAAATATTTCGTGGAAAATACATCTTTGAGTGAAACAAACAGGCTTCACAAGTTGCAGGCCACAGCTGATGGAACTTTTTTAACGACAGCAGTAAATTCGGATACTTAAATAGTGATATTATCTACACAATGATCGAGAAGGGCTTGTGGCTAAGTAGTTAATAACAACCGCAAAAGCGCGACAAAGTCTGACAACCAGTCTTACCAAGGGGTTTCGTATCACCCAGTAACTGGGTTGTGGAGGTTAGATAGTCGGTCGTTCCATGTAAAATACTGGTATTCAGTTGCATTCGGTTAGACAGAAGATTTATGATCCCCAAGATAAACATTAATTTCAACATTGATTGATTTTCTTAGATGTTTGTTTTAATGGACGTCTCCTAACTCAATCAAGTAAGCGCCATTCCATTGATTACATTAACAACTATTAACTATTGCTATTTTATTATTACATCATAATAATAATTCGATTCTTATGGCTGCACACAATATTATTGTTACTTGTTGGCTGGATTTCAATTCAATAACGTTTTCAATTAAGATTTTGTTGATACTCGTAATTCAAAAATTTAATTAACTATACACACGAGTTGCGAATATTCCTACGTTTACTTACGTGACTCCACACATACTTACTTACCTACTATCGCAATTTATTGTGTTTATGAAGTAACTAGCACTTCGCCCACGACTTCGTCCGCGTGTATATCGTAGATAATTTCCTCTAAAAATGTTGAATATGTATGTTTATGATCTTTATCATATCATTTATTTATTTAGATAAATAAGTATTCGGGCCAATGTTTAAGTTTATAGATCAAAGGAATCAGATTTTTCAAATAAACTGTATCCCGCTTTTCATCCCCACAGGGGTGGAATTTTGAAAAATTGTGTGGGATGTGTTCATAACTTGACTCAAAGACCGATACCTATTTTCGAGTTAATGGAACCAAGCAGTAAAATCCACCCCTTAAACTTTATTACCCTTTTTCACCTTGGTAGGAGACGATTTTTGAAAAACCCTAAAACACACACCTACTTTTTATTCTTTGGTTTAATAGTACCGAATTTCGAGTTAATCGAAATCGCGAAAAAAAAATGAGCTGTTCCCTACATCTATGTTCGTATAACTCGTCAAAATGTAGGGAACAGCTGATTTTATATTTTGCTATTTCAGGTTTGGTCCCATAGTAAAAGTTGTTTGTTATCATGAGTACAATCACTTGTTTAGGTATCGGTCACTAATTACCAGTCACCCTATATATAGATGATTATTTGTAAAAGCATACACATTACACTAGCATAATCAGCTTTGTTCCCAGTGCTGGGATACAGGCCTCCTCTCGGCCATAATCCACCACGCGGGAATTTTTGGTTCTAGGACATGCTGGTTTCCTCACGATGGTTTTCTTCACCATTTTGAGAGCAGTGGTGATGAAATAATTTACACAAAAAACTAACACTAAAACTAAAGCGTCTGTATGATGGGTTCGAACCTACGACCTACAACTCGTAAGTCGCAGCCGTTCCCACTGTGCACTGGGCCAGCCCTGCTCCTACACATCTCACTAATATTATAAAGGCGAAAGTTTGTGAGTGTGTGTGTGTGTGTTTATATGTTTGTTACTTCTTCACGCTCAAATGGCTGGACCAATATTGATAAAATTTTGTATGGAGGTAGCTGACACCCTGGATTAACGTATAGGCTACTTTTTATCCCGATATTCCCACGGTATCGACATTTTCACGGGTGAAACCGCGGAGCGCAGCTAGTTACACTATAAAGTACAAATTAGAGATTGTACTGTAGGGTGTTGAGTTTTAAAATGGCCTATATATTTTTTTTTGTTCTTATTATGGCAATGCCTTCTCTGGTCAAAGTATAGTCAGCCTTTGGGTCGCAGGCAGTGTCACAAACTCGCGTGGAATTATCTTTGAAAAAGGAAAGCTAGAAGCACTCGAACCCCGCCACCACGTCTCTACCCAAAACACAGCTTCTTAATTAATATGTCGTGACACAATACCAATAGAATACAAATGTGACACAACTCGGCGTAATAACTCTGTGAGCTATAAATCAGCGCGCGCGCACTCTGACAACGCAAATGTTGTTATGTTCATCTTAATTTCCTTTTCTTTGTCCGTGCACATGGGTGCTTCATCATTTCCCCCCAATTTAAACCATTACATGTCACTCACAATTCTTTATTTTATCTTATACAATGAAACATGGTGTGAGTAATATCATGAATGTTTTTAAACATGTTACCTACGGTTATTGTGTACTCTTACAATTAGGTACTTAAGAGGTCTTTTTATACAAAATGCGCGTAGATGTACGATTTCCTCGTTGAAATTGAATACTATTCGTTGGTTGGTATAAATAATAATTAATTGGTAAAGACAGTTCGTTTTCTCTTCTACAATAATAATAAAGCGATTATTTTTATTATTTGTTTAGCAACAATCGTTCTCCTGATGCATGTTTAGGCAAAAACTCATGCAGAGATGATTTGAGAGCTCTAATTTGCAGGTTCTGTTGAACATAATCCATCAAAACCATTTTTCTTATATCACAAATATCAATACTTTTATAATAATAGAATACATTTTTGTTATTAAAGATAAAACGACTGGACCTAATTCAATTTTCTACTGGAAACAAGACTGAACATCTCCGAAATTCTACATCATTTTCACGTAGTTTATAACAAAATAGTCTCCAATAATTGCTTAAACAATATCAATAAAAAAAATATTGATATTTTGTTTTTTTAATAAATAAAAATAAAAGTACTATAATATTTCATTGCGCCGGCGGCGGCGCGCGGCGTTGCGCACTCGCCCTCTGAGCCTCAATACCGATATGTACTTAAGAGGGTTCTTCCTGAATCTTATCGGTAAATATTTTTCGGTATATATCGGTTTTTCTGCTAGTTCACTGCCCTGTCCTAATTGTATATAGCAACATGCTTAGATTAAAAAATACATAGATTATTGTGTAGACCGTACATAAAATTATGTTTTTTTTAACCAATGGGTGCGTAGTTTCGTATGGCTCGTTCGCTGTGGCAGCTAATGTTGATTTAGATGTAGGTGTTGATCGCCGTAAAATTTTAATTTCACGAAACATAAAAACCGCTGACGTTTTCATAACATTTTTCTACCTGTTTACATTAGCATTATAGGCTTCAATATAAAGACAATAGGTACACCTTTTTATCTCACCAGTTTGCTTAAAGGATTAAAGGTTTTTTCACAACACCTGCTCGACAATGCTAAATTATATTATGTCATGCAAACCTAACCTAAAGTAAGTCATTCAAGACCTGGGGTTTAGCTGGGCATTAATATTGTACTGAATTTCATTATGAACCTCTGGTCATTAATGTGATTTGAATTTGGAACATAAATTAGAAATCGCATACGAACATTTTCGATAGGTAGTAGGTACAGACGCCAGCACATCAACCTACTACAATCTGTCAGATTTCTGTAATAGATTTTCAACTTTATCGCTAAAGCATAAGGTTCAATGTGGATTGTGAAAATTTGACAGTTAGGGGTAGGTTGATGTGCTGGCGTCTGTACATACTAATTCCATGCATTCACTATTAAGATCTGCACTAAAAAATAAGTAAATTGTTCGAAAATAGAACTGGCCACCGCGAGTAGAAAATTTAAAAAAATTGAACTAAAAAAAAACGCGCGAATACTGAAAAAAACGTTGCTTTGTAACAAATTACTTATACCCAATGACGTATTTGCTTATACCTACTACAAATTCTCAATTCTCACAAAAATGTCGAGTGACAATAGTGATTTGACTCCGGAGTACATTAAATCTGTAGCCATTGGCATTGCCAAAAATCTACTACCAGAAAAGTCCAAGGAATCGTACATGAAAGCCTACGACGATTTTTACAAATGATCCTTCGTTGCGTTCGGGATTAAAAAAAGCGCCCACGACATTAGGACACTACTTTATCCCCTCAGTGCATAATCTACTATTCGTCCATCCTTCAAAAGTAGAAAATTAGGTAACAAAATTTACGATGTTCCGGGATGAAGTCTCTTTTATATTAGCACCCTAATTGCATAATACTGTCAATCCGTAGCATCAGGTGGATACACAACTCATTTCACCTATGTTTTCACGGTGAGATTTACACAACCGATCAGCTGGTCTTTAACAACAAACATAATAATTATACTTGAAGAAATGGGTCAATAGATAGGAAACATCACAATCATTTTCCTTCAGGTAGTTATTATAAATTATTATGTACAGACGCCAGCACATCAAGCTACTACAATCTGTCAAATTTCTTTAATAGATTTTGTACTTTATTTGCAATAGTATAAGGTTCAAAGTTGATTGGGAAAATTTTACAGTTTCGGGTAGCTTGATATGCTGGCGTCTGTACATGAGGACGAAATGTGCACAGACTTATTATGAAAATAAACGCACTGACAAACACCCCCACACATTCACCCAAAAAACATAACGTCCCCCTTCCGGGGCACTCGGCCTAGCAATCACAGTCTGAATCATTTTGAAGGATATTGCTTAACCCTGCATCATAATTTCGAAAAATTTGTCTGCTCAATAACTGCTGTTGAACTGTCAAAATGAAAGCCATTGCTACTGTTAAGTGTGTTACGCAATTACCTCGCGCTGGTAAGTAAGGTGTTATAGTTGGCAACTCTTTCTACAAATATACTACGGCAGATGTAACTGAAAAACAGACCGAGAGACAGACAGAAATACTGATAAAAAACTGAAAAACTGCTTTCTAACTGTCCATATAAATGATTGTATTGGGTTAACGAGCCTACCGCTTTTATCTCGAAATGTTTGTGAAGCCTACCTTAGTGCGCTGAACGATATCAAACAAACGTGGTCTAAAGTAAATACTCGAAAAGGTCTCCGTCAGTCTAATTGACAAAATAAACAATATTATCTCCTATGTATGTCAATGTTTAAGCAGGCGGCTTACGTTATTTTTCTTGCTGATCTACAGTTTATGATAAGTACAGAAAAAAAATCTAGATTGCAATATAATTATGTACCTACATACCTATTTAAGAGATTCTAGCTAGGCGTTTATTAGCGTTGCGTAAGAACGGCGTAGGCGCGGCGTAGCAACGGCGGCGGCGTAGGCATAGCGTAGGCTAGACGTAGGCACGCGTAGGGGCTGCTAAAACTCTGCGTAGGCCCTGCGCAAGCGCTACCAGTCTCTGTTTTGTGTAATGCAGAGTGCGATAAATGGAATCATTTTGGAAATTCAATGGTATCTGTACCCTAATTGCGTCACACTATCAATATCAGTCTGAATCATTTTGAAGGATATTGCTAATCCATTGCTTCATATGATAAGTAATATGATCCATTGCTTAATAAAAACGTGTATGTACACAGGGCCTAAATGTGTGCAAAAAACGTATCAATGTGAGATTACTCAGATAATAAAAACAATTCTGTTGACACTCCACCACACACATTATCGTCCCATTACAAGTAATCTATTGAAACAGCACATTTCATGCTTCAAATCCGCAATGACGTGCAAATGAACGAAAAAAAGAGAGCAAAAAATTTTATAAGTAGGTTATTGTGATAATAACAATCGTATCACGAACGCGACACAACATTAACGCAGCGAGCGGAGAGAAAAAAAAAAAAACTAGTTTTCTATCCAAGGTTTATTTTTCGCGAACCAGACTGTTTGTTTAGCCCGCCTTTATTGTTCACGAAATTCCTGAAAGATCTTTTTCTGTGACCAATGTGTGGAGGTATTTATTATTCTTAGCGTGGCACATAAAATACAAATTTTTTAAAGTTTGTCCTGAAATTCAGCAATGCTAATTCCGTTCGCTGACGCAGCCATTAGGTACTCAGGTGGGCCATTGTCTGTGGAGAGACGCCGCAAACGCACCGAAGATCTAGGCCGTCCATTGGAGATTGTCTTTGCTACGAACGACTTGGGTAAGAAGTCCATTTATGGTTTTCCAAGTCAGCACCCACGGCAACTTGTACCCTAATGGGGTCTCTTAGCTTCCAGTCTAAAAGGAACACTAAATAAATAAGTCCAATGGATAAGTACCTAAATGTTCAAATAACATGGCCATGGCTAAGGACACTGAAAGAAGGTAATAACTATTCCTAGATCTGCCCCGCGAAATATACACGAGAAAAATTAAAAATATAGGATGGCCGATAGACGGTGAAAATCTTCAATAGATATTCTTCTAGCAGCCCATTATTCTCCTACTGCAGATAATTTTATAATATAATAATAATAATTTTCGATTATAATTTTAGAGAATTGTATACCTACTATTGGCTGGTCTATTTTTTGGCCAAAGAATCAGCATTGTCATATAACTTCACAGCGGCGCGGACTAATCTTTTGCTTTTTATCCTTTATTTTTCCTCCTTTTTTATATAACTATGTAGGAACAAACACTTTTGCAATACCTAATGAGAAACTGACACAGAAATATTTATCATCTTCCCACCATGTGACTTGGGGTCGGCGACGTTTTATTCTTACATTCTCCCTGTAAACCAGTCTCTTGTTCTTTCATATCTTTCCTCACAAAATCTATCTTTTCTTCGGCCTTCCTCTCACTCTCCGTTAATCAGAAATATTGTTAAGATAGGTATTATTTTATTTTTATTAATTTTACTAGCAATTTATGTCCCACTACCTACTAGGCAAACGCTTTCCTACTCTCCCTCCATCTCTCTCTGTCCAGAGCTGCCGTAAGTTTGGTCCATTGATCATCTGACATCCCAATTCCATTTCAGCGTGGCAGCTTTCCGAGTGACATCCGTTATTTTAGTGACGGAACGGATTATTAATTAAAATAAATTGTTTTATTGTTTCAGGAAAACATGGAGATCAACAAAGTGAACATCAGCCACATCAGTGGCAGCACTGTGTCCTACAGCAATGATAACAAGTGAGTTTACTATTATTTAAATGACTATAACAATAGTCAATACTTTCTGATCGTGGTGGCTAACTGAATAACTACGTAATGTAGATACGTGCCTAAGTTAAGAATGTCAGAATATATGTTTATTTATTTATTTTACTTTAACGTAATTCGGCAAACGGCGAAGTATTCACGTTATTCTTATATATTCCCTTTCTCCTGAACAATAGATAGGTCCGTGAATGTTATGACTGTATACAGAGCGGTATCGGCAGGGACATGGACGCGCAATCTGTTGCCATGGATTCATTTGATGATTAGAGAGACCTCCCTGCGTTGAAATTTTTCGTCGGTTATAAAAAAAAATGTAGAAACCGAAAATGTCCATGGTAACAGGTTGTGCGCCGAATCGATGTCCCTGACACCCTGTATATTTACAAAAGGTGGCGACAAAAATAAAAAAAACGTAAAAACAATAATTCTACATTCTCCTTAAAAACCGGAGAGGAAAAGATATACTTAAGCAAGGCCCTTGAACCCAAATATAACTGTTAAGTTGCCAAAGTGAACAAGGGTTCCTGACTTTATTGCGAGATCATTATGTACAGTTACCTACTTACAAGTTACAACTTATTGAAAGTTGTTATTGGTCTATCTGATTTTGCAAATTGTAATTCTTTTTTTTTTAGTAGTGGTTATTGGTAATAATCCATTGTACATAAGTATGCAATGAAGATTTCAACATTCACTGGCTTTTTGTTTTGCATCCCAATTGCGTAACACGCTTTCCTTTCCTTTTGAAGGAAGTTCATAATCCATTGCATTTATAAGTTTGAAAAGTTCGTCTGCTCGACAACGTGAATAACGCAATAAATATTGTTGAAATGTCAAATTGGATGGCATTGATAATGTCGGTGTATTGCACTGTTACCCCGCTGATCTGTAGAATAAATAAACAATAGATTTATTTTTATTAAAGCATCACTTTAGATACCTATTTGTGGTCGACCACATAATGCAGCTCAAGCGATGCAGCTCACATATATAATACCGACACGTGCAGCACTGTATTGGATAAACGGCAGTCATTGTGGCATTTCGCATTGATCTTGATATTGACCGGAGTCGGGCAGATACAATGCTACTCTGCATTCAATCACAAAATACAGAGAGCTGTAGGACGTCGCTTCAGATGTGTTTGTGCTTGCCGACGTGTTAAGACTTCCTTGTACCTCTTTATGATACATAGACAAAAAAGTCGATTTTGTTAATTGAAATAGGTGTGTGCATTCCCCTTTTCGATTTTACGCAAGCACGGGTCTCCATTTATAAAATATGATGTTTTTTTTTTCATGTTTTTATAGCAATACCTGTTTACATTACCTAATTCCTTATGAAATAAACAACTCTTTTTTTCGATTGTCCGTTTTATTTTATATTATTGTATATAATTCGTATCTCAAAAAAAATATATTTCCTGCGGTCGATTAGTTTAGTTTATTAAATGTTGTAGATGTATGTACTTTTATTAGGCTCGGTATTATTTCATTTAAAAATAGACAACTTTTCCGTTTCCTCTGCGCATTTGGCATCCGTCATTAATGTGATTTAGCGAATTTCCTTTATTTATCAAAATTTTGTGAGACGTACCTACCTACATATAATAAAATATTATTTATTTTTTAAATATCGCAGCATTATGCTGTGATAGGAGCCTTTTGGCCTCGCACAGGTGTTTTTTGGTTTACTTATTTTATTTGGTTGTTTTTAATTTAACTTTGTTAGTTGTAGATACTTCTTATTACCGACTTCAAAAAAAAGGAGGTTATCAATTCGACACGCATGATATTATTGGAACTGCAATATATTCACATAAGTATGAAATTCTATTAGGGCTTCCAAAGAAAAATATAAAATTTTATAGATGTATGTATGTATGTAGGTAGGTATGTATGTCATGTTTGTCCACGCATTTCTCCGCAACTATTAATCGGATCGTGACCATTTTTTATTGGCTTACTTTTACTTCAACTTACGGAACAGTGCAAGTTTCATCAAAATCGATTCAGTAATTTTCATGATATGGACTTACGTGTAAGTGTGACGGCCTGGGCCTCAAGTCTGCTAATTTTATTTAACTCACATGCTATTGAAATTCAATTGAGATTCAATCACGACTCCATTACGATTAGAAGAAATTTGGTATTCTGCAAAAACTTGAATGTAAACTCAATAGAGTCGTAATGGAATCGTAGTGTAATTGTAATTGACTCTCAGTTGAACAGATAAAGGTGTTGCCATTCAAAATCTATCAAGAAGCTGAATGAGTGAATTGTTGCCTAATCGTACTACGATCGTACTTCAATTGCAAAATTGACACTGAGTGTCCATTGACATAAATGTCAAACAAACGTCAACTAAGAGTAGAATACCGATTTAGACCACAATCGATTTACAATTGTAACACAATTGAAGAGCAGACTAGCAAATATTCTGATAGCAGTTCAATGGTATGTCACTGGAAAACCATTGGTCTTAAATTAGTAGCAGAATACCAAATGTAGTTAAAACTGCTACTGAGATTCAATTGATATTCAATTGAGCCATTCGTAAATTAGCAGACTTGGGGCCCTGGCTTATTGATACGAATACGAACTACGGGGTCTAGTATCAAAGGGAAAACATCTCTAAACCTTGGTCAAATTCTAGTGTAATATTTTCAACAAAACTATTACCTACTTATTACAAACAAATATTCCAGTTTTTACTTAAAACTAAAAATTACGAAATAAAAAAGTAATTTAAAAAATTAAATTGACTTAAAAAAATGAAATAACTTGAATTTCGGAATTCGGTGGCAAAAAACTAAAACTAAATAAAATACAGATCCCAATACATCGACTTCCGAAATTAAAGTTATTTCATAATTTTGGGTTTTTTTTTTTAAGTTGATTTAATTTTTTAAATTACTTTTTACTATTTGTATTTCCTGTGTCCCAAATAAAATATTTTTTTTCTTTCTTACAAAACAAGGATTTTTGCTTAATTTAATCTATATATGTATATTAGAAGGGTCGCGAAAACAAGTTTGGCCTTCCTCTGATTCGAGTTCATTGAACTCGGCTCGGTACTGGCGCAGCCTCCAGTAGTGTGTTAGTATTAGTGGGTATTGGACGTATTTATCACCATAACTAACGTTCTATTTCCACACATGAATTATGCGAATAAGTTAGAATGTAGCTTATGGCGACTACATGACCTAAAGCGCGGTCTTTCTCGGACTGCATAGAAAAGAAAGAGAAGCGCGATGGCACAACGCTGAATTTATTTCAAAATATGTAGCAATTATCGATTTCCAAAAAATCTATTGTTTGGACTAAAAAAATAAAACACTAGAGTTTTAGTATTTTGCTAGAATAATAGAATAATATTTGCTTGTAGAATAATCTGACAAAAATCCTAATGATTGTATGTATATTAACTATGGTTTTTATTGTAAAAAGAAAGTTTTTCGAGGTATCTTCATGATTTTTTTCTATTGTATCAAATTAGTTATCTTTTTTATGTTAGTTATGTTTTCATCACACTATCTACCTAGCATATATTCTGAAGAATATAATATATTTTTCTGATTTTGTTTACTGTAGTCGATCATATACTTTTACTGTTTCTAAAACTTGCGTTTTTTGGGCTTAGGTCCTGTAAGCCCCTTAAATTTAGAACGACAGCCGTACTTACTGCTGATGACAGGATGGGCAGGCTTGTACAGTACATCCCAATTTCTCCAGCTTAGGTCTCATGTACGTAATAGTATTCCAATTGCCATTTAACGGACACATATAATGTCCGGAATGTTATTGAAAACTAGCTGCGCCCCGCGGTTTCACCCGCATAAGTTTCGATCCCGTAGGAATATCGGGATAAAAACTATCCTATGTCCTTTCCCGGGACTTAAACTATCTCTATACCAAATTTCATCTAAATCGGTTCAGCGGTTTAAGCGTGAAGAGGTAACAGACAGACAGACAGACACACTTTCGCATTTATAATATTAGTAAAGTATGGATATACTAGCTTTTGCCCGCGACTTCGTTCGCGTGGAATAGTGACTTCCGGCAGATTTTTGGTTTTACCCACATAGTTCCCGATCTCGCGGGATCTCTTCAAAAATGAAATGTGGAAGATATTCTAGGGAACTCTTCAAAAATCAACATAATGAGCTCTGCGTTTGAATCACCAACTCGACATATAGTAGGATAGAATTATCTATACTCCGTTAGAGCATTTTCTTTGTACTAAAAGTTGTATTATATTATATTTTCAAACCTTTTTACTATTTATTTACATTTTTCCGATGAATTTTCAGTACTGAATTGATGCCGACTCTTGACCAATAGATGGCGCTGTATGTCCGGAATAAATTTTATTTTTTATTTTATTTTTTGTAATAAAAACTATCCTATGTCCTTTCTCAAGTTCCAAACTATGTATGTACCAAATTTCACACAAATCGGTTAAGTAGTTTAGCCGTGAAGCAAAGACAGACAGACAGACAGACAGAAAGACAGACAGACAGAGTTACTTTCGCATTTATAATATTAGTTTGGATAGTATGGTCTATGGATGCGAAAGTAATTATATCTACTTATTATATGGGAACATAGGCATAATGTAATGGCTACTGAAATCTACTTAGCTCTGTATGTTTTCCCACGGATAACCTAACTCTTTGTAATTACGGTGATTATGATTCATGATAGTAAAATTGCAATAAATGCAACGTCGCAAAATATTCACTTAGGATTGTCACGTCACGTTCACGTTCACGGGATTGGCACGTCGGTAGCTGGCTGATAGCGTGTTATAGCGGAGTCACGCGGAGTATAATATCGGTTTAAAAATAAAATTGTTTTAAAATAATGCTAAAATACTGCTTCAGTTGTCTGGTCGAATTTTACGAATGATACTGAACGCACAGCACATCTAAGCCGTGTTCAAGAGTTGTGTTCCGTTTCGTTGGTGAAATTCGCCTTATGTAGTAAGTATTAAGGTACACTATTCAAGTACACTAGTTAGAAAATAGCTTGAGCTTACCAGTACTACTGGTACAACTGTTAGATACAGACGCCAGCACATCAAGCTACCCGAAACTGTCAAATTTTCCCAATCAACTTTGGACCTTATGCTTTATCGATAAAGTTGAAAATCTATTAAAGAAATTTGACATATTGTAGTAGCTTGATGTGCTGGCGTCTGTACAACCCAACTATCAGTAGAGCTGCACCCTAATTGCGTAACACATTATCAATAACAATCTAAATAATTTTGAAGGATATTGCTAATCCATTGCTTCATAATTATGTTCGGAAAATTTGTCTGCTCGACAACGTAAATAACGAAATGAATGTTGTTGAACTGTCAAATGAAAGCCATTGCTACTGGTAGTGTGTTACGTAATTATCGCAGGTCTCTAAAGCAAAGCGCCATGACAGTTTATGGTGCTTTTCTCTGTAAGCTTTTAAAATATAATTATACGCGTGCGTGTAACCGTTCTGTAAAAGTTAGGATTAGCCTGAAACCGATGGCCCTGAGTGATGATGATGTGCGAAAGAAAACTTAGGGAAAATATATTGTTCTAAATTATAGCAAGGTTGGTCGCACGGCATCAGAAACAAAACCAGTAGATATATCTAAGTTGACCACTAAGGGGCCGTCTCCGCGAGCGAGGGAATCGCGGCGATATTATCGTCGTTCCACGTATTTCTATACACTTTCTTAGAACGTGTCTCCACACGGCGATATCATCGCGGCGAAAATTTGATGGCACGGCGAGGCGATTGATTATGCTTATGTTACTATGCTAGGCCAATTCAAGCTCAAAGTGTTACCTGACGTGCGTCTTGCTGTACACGTGTCATGGCGTCGTATTCTGCCATATGTATTCTGCAGTATCCTTCCTTTCTATTCTAATCTGTGACAATAACAAAGTTATGATATAAAAAGCGTGACGATATCTTTCTCTTTATAGCTTGTTGTGTGCTACAAGCCTGCGGTGCTCGGCTCAAGGTCGCCGTTTTGCTATGATCTGCGCACGCGCACGTGGCGCACAGCAGTGGTGAAACATAGTATTTACGAAAGGAGGGGTTTTCCAAAAATGTTACACGATTTTGAAATTAGCAATGATAGGCAACTTTGATTTGTAGTTTATTCACAATAGGGTTGCGAAAGCTTTGTTAGTGAAAGTGATTGTGTTGTGTTACGATAACTAAAAGAACTTTGATTGATTTTTTAAATCAATTGAGTACATTATCGCAACATGTATATCGTCATTTAGGTCATTTCCAATGTATTATGAAAGTATTCTTCAGTCTTTTAATCTTAAAGGTAACGTTGTTAGTAACAAGTAAACATTGGTAAACTAGGTACCTGTAGGGTCTCTAATGTAACATTTATTCCCATCCACTACGTATGGCGCTACCTTCCTACGGCGCGGTGTAGCAACTTACTATGCGCATGGGCAGGACCGGCTCCGTATCACGGTTGCATCACTCGTTTAGCAATCACTTCAGCTATGTATCCTGAATACTGTACCCGTTTATATGGTACAGCGAGCTTAAGGTGAATGCGAAGTGGTAGACCGCGAAATTCAAATTTACTTACGTTTTTCGCAATTTTTGATTCGCGACTATAACAGGTACGTATTTACAGAATTATAATCATTAATACATCTTTCTAAGTTAGATTTGTACCACGACAACAAATCTCTTATGGAAAACTGCTTAGTGGTACAAATCTAACTTAGAAAGATGTATTAATTATTATAATTCTGTAAATACGTACCTGTTATATAGTCGCGAATCAAATTTTGATCAAGATACAACCTGACACTGACCTGCAAATTGCAAAAAACGTAAGAAAATTTGAATTTCGCGGTCTACCACTGCGCATTCACCTTAATCAAAACTTCTGGATTTTAGTGTCGCCTATCTACAGTCAACCGCACCTCAGTGCTAGCAATTTGACGTTGGCAGCGACATAAGGGACGTTTTTTTAGGGCAAGTGTAAGGTTGACTGTACCTAGGAGACCTTTGTGATAGTCACTTTACGGGTACTTTAACCAAGGTGGCGCCCGAAGCTCCGTCGTTGGGCTCCTCGTTCCGCCCAGGCGAGGCTCTTGCTCAAGCCATGCTCCAACAAACGGCTATACTTATTCGTCATCGTTGCGATATCATTATTGTTGCTTGTGGATCGGTAACATACTTTCACTTTCAACATCGGATTCCCCCAATTTGGCCGGAGTTTGGAGACGGAGTTAGTTGTTAGCAGACCACGAGCTCCGGCAGCCGGGTCACACATAGCAATAACAATTCAGCTAAAATGGTAAGTTTGTAATACTTTTATTATCCAATAATGGTGACAGCATTAAGTCCCCTGGACTGTGAACTAAGACATATCAATCTACCTTAGCAGTTTAGTTATGAACGCCACCCATCTCCTCGTGCAATCAAATTAAATAGTTATCCTCTTCTAGAGGCCATCACTCATCGTACTCCTGCTGTTCTGCGTGGTGGTTGCTATCGCCGCAGAGGATGGTGAGACCAGGGACCTGGATATAGACCTGCCGGAAGACATCGACAGCGAGGATCTGGAAAGGAAGCATCGCAAACGCAAGAAACATCGCCAACAAGGCCAGCAAGGAGGTCCCTGTGGGGGTTACGGGAAGACCTTCGGCTCCCATGACACGTTCGTATCAGCTCCTGTGATGAACTACTTCTTCGGATGTGGAGGTGTGCCTGTCGCTCCGTACGTGCCTCACTATGCGCCAGTGCAACCGTATCCTGTGCAAGGGGGATATGGGCATGGACACGGTCATGGAGGACACGGCGGCCATGGAGGACACGGGGGTGGCCATGGAGGACACGGGGGCGGCCATGGAGGACACGGGGGCGGCCATGGAGGACACGGGGGTGGCCATGGAGGACACGGGGGTGGCCATGGAGGACATGGGGGTGGCTATGGAGGTGGACATGGTGGAGGCTATGGAGGCCAGGGAGGATACGGAGGCCCTGGTTTCTTCGGAGGTCAAGGCATCT
Organism: Hydraecia micacea; assembly: GCA_914767645.1. Lineage (NCBI taxonomy): Eukaryota > Metazoa > Arthropoda > Insecta > Lepidoptera > Noctuidae > Hydraecia > Hydraecia micacea. The sequence continues at coordinate 1,227,811 of OU611774.1, forward strand.
ACCCCCAGCAGGGATTCCAACCTGGGTTCAACCAAGGCTTCCCCGGGCAGTACAACCGCCCCTTCCAGAACGCATTCTCGGCTGCAGCATCAGGTATAGGGACAGCGCTGGCTGATTACATCTCAAGACCAAGAAAGGTGCAGAAACAGATCAATCAGCTGTTGAGGCCAATTTATAAATTGTTTTGAAGTGCTTAAGTGATTTAATTGACCACAGTGTTAAGTAACAGTTTTCTTACACAACATTGAATGTGGTTTTAAATAACTTGTTAGTGTTTTAGTGTTAAAGTGCTACTTACTCAACTAAAGTGGTAAGCTATTGTTATTATTAAGTTCGATTTGAATTTGCCCATGACAGAGTAGATACTTAGCTTAGATGTGAACCCTCACTGGACCAAGTCCACATTGAAGTTGTAAGTTCACAGGTCGATATTTCTATAAAGCGCACATCTTTATAAGTATTCTACAAATATTTCTATTACATAATATGTAAATTATGTCCACATTTATTGGGGCATACGACTCATTTCGAAACTTAAGGTCTATGACACAAGTCACCCTAGTAGGCCAAGGACGAAGCCCACGCACACAATACAAAAATAATATATTATTATTGTTTACATCATGAGCCGCGGGGCTTATTTACAAATCGGTTTTTAACAAATGAAAAATTGAAAAATTTTTATAACAAATGTGAAAGATGAAAGAATCGTCACTTTATGTAGGTACCAATTAGATGTTTTAAAGAGATAGTGGTTTTAATGCTTATGAAATTATTTTTTAGATATTTTCTGTAGGTACTACCTATGTGCTAAAACATGTAGGTGCGGCTAAGCAGCGATAATGTTTATCAATTTTCAAACAAATTCTTCTGAACTGTGATTTTTATTCAAAATGCCTAAGCCCCTATTAGTTAGCAATGACGTAGTCGGACAAATAATAAGGAACAAATCAAATCATAAGTATTTGGTTCTTGACTGTGCCTGCAGTTATTTATCTCTGCAATACCTAGTGTTTTCAGCGGATGTACTTTTTTATTACTACTGGTTGATTTTATAATGGTTTCATGGCTAACCGGTTCTTATTAAACTTTCATAATTTGATCGTTACGACTGATTAGAGTTGTGTGTTATACAACAAAGAGGTCGGTCCTCGTCTTGTAAAAAAAAATAGCAATTTAATTTGTGTCTGCTTAGAAGTTTGCTACAGCGTTGTATCATTAGTATTGATATCAGTATCATTCACTAGTTGCTAGTGTGCTGCATGGTGAGAGGGGTACATTTTAATTATCTTTACTTCATTGCTGAATTAAGAATGCTAAGTACGAGTAGGTAGAGTTATTTCTTTTTAAACTGCCACAAACACTGTTAAAGTTTGCCATTACCTAATACATTGCTTAATGTAGAAAATGCTGCAATCGATTTAGGTATAACGTGTTTCCATATGGATATTATTATGTAGACAGTATTGTTAGTTATTTATAAACCATATTAAGTTAAGTTTTGTAAATAAACGTGTGGTAGGTACACCACTGCCTAGCCCCTCGGTGAATTCAGGCGTGATATTATGAGATGTATGTTTATGAATAAAAGTTTTAATGAATGATGCTCTATTGTTTTATTTATAAGTGAACTTTTGAACCACTTTTGTATTAGTGGAGAACTGTGATAGCCTAGTGGTAACAGCCGCGACTTACGAGTTTGTAGGTCGTAGGTTCGAATTGTCAGGCGCTTTACTTTGTGTAAATAATTTCTTCATCACTGCTCTCAAAACGGGGTGAAGGAAAACATCGTAAGGCAACCGGCATGTCCTACAAAAATTCGATTCGAAGACATAATGTGACACAGCTACCAACGTGTACTGCGGCCCACTTCCTCTGCCTGTGTCCCAGCATTGGGAACATAATAATTATGATTAATTGTTTTTTGTAACCGTAAATTAACTAAAATGCCTAGGTATAATAGCTAAACTCATAAGTATGGTAGGTTGCAGCTGAGCTGGCTGGTTCGGAATGGTAGGTTAGTAGCTGAGCTGGCAGGTTCGGAATGCGTGTGCGACTGTGCGTTGGTTTCCTTATATGGTTACTTACTTGAAAGGGATTTCCAAAATTCAAAATATTTTGTATCACATAAAGATGCGAAACAAAATATTTTACAGCTACATGGGCACTTATGACACGTCAGAAGTCCCGGAAAGAAACTCCACAGTAAATCTTTTAAAAATAAGATAATTTTACAATGTTTTCAAACTACAGTGTTAATAGGGATGGGAGGACAGTGTAGACCTAAATAAAATACAGTCCTTGGCTTCATTGAGCTAAGAAGATATATTTAATGTGACTGTGGATATGGATTTTCTGGTAGATTAAGCCGATGTATTCTGTAAAAATCTCACCTTGAAAACTTAGGTGAAGCATTAGATGGCATGAAAATTCAGTTCAAGCTCACTTTACAAGATTTCTACAGAATAGACCGGATGTTTCGAACATAAGAACACCAAAAATGACGTCATCGTTATAGTTGGACTAATGGCTGTAAAGTTTTTCCACACGTTGTTTTGCTGTTAAGCGACTTGTTTTGATTGTTTTGTTGCATTGCGAAGCGAATTGTAATAGTTTCCAAACAGTCTGGCTATATTACAACAGAAGCGAATGTTATGTAAATAATTGGGTATTGGAATTTTATTTCATTAGATATTATCTGAGCAACTGCGAAAATTAACGTCGACATTGTTCTGAGACTCTTTATTATAAGTATTACCTATAATTAATTTGTATGTCTCTGAGGAACGAATACCTACCTAATGTGTTTTTTTCTAGATTAATTACTTGAACAGTCCAGTACAGTGTGCCGCCTATCTAAATTACGAAATAAGTTTTGCTCCAAATCGTCGTATTTTCACACATTTTCTCGAAATAGTCTTATTTCCGTCAAATATATTGTAAAACTATAGATATTAATGTGTTAAATGATTATAATTTAGCAATAATTTAACATCTTTCTGGCTCGGCATGCTGTGCTGGCGCTGCTGCAGCGGCTGAGGAAAACCACAAGCGGCAAAAGTAGGTATAATATAATAACCATAACGGTAATTATATTTTCGAGCCGGTTGGGGTTGAGACCCATGGGCCGATGGGTGCCGAGTGCTCATGGTTTGTTCAACGAAATCTGCAAACGGCTGGATTGATACTTCCCGTGACCCAAGGGCTGGCTTTTACCTTGGCCAGAGGTCAATTAGGAGGCTGATTATAAACATTGCCATACAACGTGGCAATGGCAATATTTTAGTTTGTTAATAGTTTTAATTAGGTTAGGATATTATATTTTAATTTTAATATAAGAAAGGGTTTTTTTTAATTCGACCCCTAAGAGGGTGAAATGGGGGGACAGTGAAATTTCACGCGGACGAAGTCGCGGGTTGAAGCTAGTGATATATGTACTTAGGTGCCTATCTAACAATCAGTTACACGTTTTTGTTCAAGAGGAATAATAATTATTCATCTTTAATTATTATCACAGTAATCAACTGTTTTAATGAAAAATAAGATTTTTTAGGGTTCAAAAAAAAAAAAAAAGTAAAAATCGGAACCCTTATATGATCACTTCGTTGTCCGTCTGTCTGTCTGTCAAGACCCTTTCTTTCAGAAACGTGTGGAGGTATAAAGCTAAAATTATTATCAAATACGTAGGTTAGGTCTATTGTCCCTTGGAGCTCTAAAAAATCAAGCTTCTAAGTCAACGCAATAACAAAATATGTTGAAAAGAAAACACGGTGAAATAAATAGTAAGGCACTTATGAATGACCCAAACGAAACGATATTGGGGTAGGCAGTAAAACATTACTTCATTACGCTTGAAACAGCAAATCTAATCAAATCAAAATGGTTTATTTGCATAAAATATAAAAGGTATAAAAGGTGATGAAGAAGGTGATATATAAAATTGCAGTGCAAAGAAGTGGGCGTCGTCTTGGGCGTTTTGATTAATGTTTATTTGTAATTTAGTTGAAGTTATTATACTTAACTAACGGAAGTCCTAACCTACGTCCTATTCCTAATCAGCCATGATCTATGTAATTATGTATGGAAATCGCCGCCATTATGATTGTTATGAGTACTCGTGGACGCATCAGGTATCGTTGGAACCATTAGTTGCACGGACACTGAACATGAGGCTTTATCACTGCTTCGCATATAATCAGCCTATAATTTTCCCAATGCTGGACTCGGGCCTAGCGCCCGCGTTGGCGGTTGTCACAATGTCTTCGATTTTTTGGTTCTAGACATACCCGTTTCCTCACGATGTTCCTTCATCGTTTTGAGAGCAGTGGTGATGAAATAATTTACACAAAGTAAAGTGCTTACCTGGGTTCAAACCTACAACTCGTAAGTCGCGGGCGTTTCCACAGAGCCAGAGCCACCACTGCTCATCGTTCTTCACTGGGCTGTCACTGCTTAGGTAAATTCATTCTCGAGGACAATGATTGATCCCAAAAATACTTTAGTATTTAGCGTATTTAGTGGTTCTTGCCATTTCGGTATCGGTACCAAATTCAGGTACCCGGCGAGCACCAAAAGTCTAATAATTATCCTTTTTACTTCCTATATGTTTTCTCACTCAAAATTACGGAAGTATTTGTTTGCCTAATTACCGATGAAGGTACCGGTACAGTACCAATATTGATTACAAATACCAATAGTAAAGGTATTACTGTGATTCCGGTATTTCAAGCCCTGTGCGAGTCTTTCTGTTCTTATGTCACCGAGAAGAGCCTCCAAACATTGTCCAGATGTACAACCTTGTAATTAATGGTCCATTGTTACGATGCGTCACCGGAGTCTTGATTTATATAATCACTTCGCGGCACCATATTTATTTACACATACTTAGGTACATAATTATATAGCAAAGCATAGTTTTTCGGGCAATAACCGGAGCTAATATATCTTTGTGGTGTTTTTTGTGATTTCTGGCAGCGTTGATTACACCTTATATTCTTGTATATTATATAGTCTCTTTCAGTCTATCAAAAAGTACTCTATGCTCTTACAGATAGCTTGGTTGTGCTAGGTTTACAGACTTTGTTGTGGAAGTAAAGGCTGAGCCGGTTTCCCATGGCCCTCCCATCACGGCGATGTGGGTACACCGTTGAGTTTTAGTGGGTATACTGTCGGTGCCATTCCGACAGGAGTCCCACATACCCTGTCTCGACCCCCGCGAGCGGGGATGCGTAATGCATTTCTCAGCGGAAAAAAAAAAAAATGTTTACAGACTTTACTTCAATCCTAAAGAATGTTTTTTTTTTTTTAATTTTTCTTTTTAATTTTATAGTTTCTGGTTTTACCTAATTGCGATTTCTATCTTATCTATATTAGGATAAAGCTGAAGAGTTTTTTTTGTTTGAACGCGCTAATCTCTGGAACTTTTCCAGAACTTTTTATTTTTTAACTTCATTGATAAGTTTATAACCCAATTCTTGAAGTCTAAAGAGCCGAGTAAAACGAAAACGTCTGAAAGGATGCTAAATGAAAAAGAAACAATAGCGCGAGCGGCCGATACCACTGACCCACCGGCCACCACTGCCGTCTAGAAAGTTAGATAAACACTAGTCTATTATACCTGCTCGCCCCTATTACAAGGAACTTCAAAATATCTGGTGAAATGTGGACGAAGATACTACAGGTACACCACTGCTTAACACCCTTTGGGAATACAGGCGTGATTATATGTTATGTGTGCAATCAAACGATACGACGACGTCTCCGATGGCGTGGTGACCGAGTCTTTGGATTTGTATTCTCGCAAAGAAAAAATACCGAAAATACGATACGATTTGTATGGTGTGCTATGCACGTTAGATTTTTATCTGAAAATTCTGAAAAGTTTCAGGAGCAATAACTTGCAATATATCTTAATTAGTGCAATGACATCTAATCGATATGTTAGCGCATCCGTTCAAACGTGAGGGGTGCTGCATGTAGTCCCGCGATCACGGCACTACTGTAACCCAGGCAGAGGCAAGCACTAGTACCTACCCTACACATCCGCGCAGTGCCGCGAACCGTTCAAACATATCTATGGTTCAAACGAAGCTAGTGTTTCTCACAGTGCCGCGGGAAGCTTAGAAACTTTTTTCTTGTACTTAATTATTATATTCTTGAGGGTTGAAGTGTTGCCGAATTTATTGCGCACGTCGTTTTTGTGAAAATTAAACCGACTTCAAAAAGTCTGCCACGAATACGGCTGGCATTGTATCTATCTATGTAAGGCGTATTTCCTAAATTGATTACCTGTAAATACACAAAATTATTTGTGACTTTTTGCAGTCCTTTAGCTAAGTGTGCGACAGCAAAGACAGGATTCTGTTCTGGCGTTTTTTTCGACTTTTTTCTAAAGTGGTGCCTAATCCTTGTTCCAGCAGTGTGCAGGACGGCTACGGCATGTTCCAGTCTAAGGAGCAGATCCTCACAGACTCCAAGGGACAGGAGGTGGAGAATGGGAAGGCTCTGAACGGGCCGCATGGCGATGGACATCATCATCATGTGACGCATCCTACCTCGTGAGTACCTACACTGTTAATGGTGCAAGGTTAATGTATTGTTTAACCGACCGGCCGCAACTTCACGTCCAAGCGCGTATTTTGCGTACGGGATGCAGAGTGCAGGCTATATGCAATTACCTATTCCGTGATTTTACCAATGTCCTTACAAAAATGGAAGGTCCTTTATGCAGGAAATGCACGTCAGAGGCAACAAAACCAGTCTAGTTTGGCCTATTATTCTATTGAATCTCCGTGCTACGCTAGGCCAGCTAAAGGTCAAAGTATTAATACGACGTACGGTTCACTGTACCAGAGTACCTACAAATGCAAAGATAATCTGATTAGATAATCTCGATATGAAAAAAAATCGTGGAAGAGAACGCAATTAAGTATAAAACCATAACTGCGAGATTTTCACAATTTTTAGGGTTCCGTACCAAAATGGTAAACAGGAACCCTTATGGTGCGACTCAGTCTGTCTGTTTGTCTGGCCGTCTGTCACAGCTGGATATCAACTTGCTTGCTATCAACTTGAAATTTGGAATAGTTTTAGACGACGCCGACGTTTGCTCAACTATTTTGCAAAAAAGAAAGTTTTTTTTTTGCTACAGTGACTAAAAGGGGTTCTGAAACTACTAGAACATGATGAAAGAACGCAGTTTGCACCTTCTCAAATATTTTTTCTTTTTATTTAGGCCGCATAGTTTTCGACTTTTAATGAAAAATGTGAAAAAAAAATACAGTTCCCCCCTTATCTCCGAATTTTGCAGAGAAAAATCTGAAATATTTCTATGTGTTTGAAGTATATGTAAAGATTACAGGAAAAATAAAAAGATGTCTCTAAATAGCACACTTTTTCAAAAATCATCAACAAAAGTTCCATTAGTTCCACTATCGGTCAAGAGATGGCGCTGACATAAAACTGCAATATTCTACACCACAACGTTAATTCTCTGACGAATATAGGCCTCGCCGATGAAAATTTGAAAAACATATTATTATGATGGTACGGAACCCTCGGTGCGCGAGTCCGACTCGCTCTTGACCGGTTTTTTTTTAAACCGGTCAAGACCCGTCCGGTCAATTGGTGCACTAACGTATAACCATACGTTAGTGCACCAATTTCACAACTTCCCACAGTCACATAAGTACATAGAGTACCGATTAACTATCTGATTGCAACTAATTTGCGAGATACTTACTTTAAAAGTGCTCTTTTAATGAGTGCGAACATGCAATGCACGCAATGATGAACAATTCCGCTACGACGTTCCCTACTCCTATTTAAGAAATTAAATTCTGGAAAACAAAAGACAACCTATGAAGCCTTTAAATAAATTAAATATAAAAATATTTTTATAAAGCAAATATTCTGCTTGGTACAGACGCCAGCACATCAAATGTAAGTTTCATGAAACTCTAAACAGCTTTGCCTTACAATAAATTGTAAACAATCTGTGACATCATAAATATCAATAATATCGCTACTCTAAAAATTGTGCGCAATCCCTTGTTCATATTATTTGGCGCAAAGTTAGGTTCACAAATATCTATGCAATTTTTCTATGAAAAATATCTTGACAATTTTACATGTCTCGAATTGTTGTCTTAAATTCTTTGAACAATCTCTTTACAGAAGTATATCCTATTGTAATATTTTTCTTTGAAACAAATTCAATTTGAAGTTGTCACTTGTGACATCCTTCAACGGCAACATTGCATTATTACTCGTACTTCTGCTCCGGCAAGCAAAAATAAATTTAATAGTAAAGGCCATTTAGTTGAATTTTCAAAGCTGTAGGTATAGATATTTACGAATCCTAGGTTGCACCAAATATATTGAAATCTAGAGTATTTAGATATTTTATGTTCCGAAGAGTAGTCAGATGTTATTGACTGCACTACTGTAACATACTAATGAACAGTTTATATGTTAACATTTTAGTGATGTCTAACTTTGTATAGAACTATAATAATATGATCATTTTAACGCTTACAATATTTTGAAACATTGTCACTGCCAATATATTAGTGAACTCGACTGTACATGAGAGGACACGAGTACATGTATACACGACTTACGAGTTGAAGGTCGTGGGTTCCAATCCAGTCAGTCGCATTACTTTGTGTAGGTAATTTATTTTATTACCATTGCTCTCAAAACGGTGACAGAAAACATCGTCAGGAAACCGGCATGTCCTAGAACCAAAAATTCTATGACATGTGACAACTACCAACCCGCACACTCTCACAAAAAGAGGAGACCAGTGTCCCGGCGGTGGGAACAATAGAGGCTGGTTGTACATGAAATGCTGAAAAGAAATCTCATCATTTGTAAAAGTAACAGTATTCATCGACGTTTGTTGCCGACTGTACCTACCTTCTTTTTAAATATACCTACCTACGTCCCTCGTGACCACTCCACATCACCACCACACCACATGCGAAGACAAGTGTCCTTAAACATGAATTTAAATGACACTTGGCTAATTAATGGGCACTTGGGTGATTTTATATGCTGCACTGCTCAGCTGAACTGCTAAACTCTTTTGAAGAGAGAAGGGGGACGATATACTAAACGATGTCATAGGTAATTTTACATTATTAATTAAAACCCCTTCTGGAGAAGTCTGAAACATTATTTTAATGAAGGGTTTTCCGCCACGTTCAACAACAGGCTATTTTCCGACTATCTGCTTTACAAGAGCGCGGCGGAAATGTACATTTATAAATTACCGGACCCCGCTTCACCAATAAGCCGATTAGTACGGTGCAGAGCCTCGCTTTTAACTAAAACTAATTTAATTTCCCTCATAATTTGCATCAAATACTGCGGTTGACGTAAAATATTCCTTAGGCAGTAAATATTGTAGGTACTTTCAAATGCCTGTCTAAGCTGTGTACCAATTTGCTCCGTCTGGGGCCCGTCTTGTCTTCGTCTTAATTATGAACAAACAATATTAGCTTAAAAATGATTGGCAAATGTGGCAGTCTGGGAGAGGCCTATGTCCAACAGTGGACTGCGATAGGCTGAGATGATTGTGGCGTGTGACGATCTCCAATTAGACGGACCAGCGGACTGAAAAGGCAGCTGGGACAAAATGGATACGGAAACTGAACAACCTGAACCGAATGTTGGGATCCAACTTGATTGATGTATACGAGTACCTACTTATCCTGCGTTGCTGCAATGAACTGCGATAAACTGAATTGATGTATAGACATCCGTGATTTATTTCCATGCTATAAATAGGCTTGCCCTGCGAAGTGGGCGGCAAAGCAGTGACTGCCTATGACGTAACGACGTATTGTCTCATGAAGCCCCTTAACTTGTTGGTTCCTGGCTATTAAATAATGGTGGCATTACAATAACTAAACATAAAACACGCAACATAGAACAGAATATACTTAAACCAACTCAACCAATAAATCCGCTGTTTCCATAGCCCCAAGCGCGGTTGCCCCTTTATGTGTAACCAGACATTGAATTATTTAGTGTGTAACAAACGCTTATGTCGTCATTTACCTTGATATCTTTCCAGATAGAAACCTAGAAACTTAATAACTTTGTATTACAAAGGCTGGGCAGCTACCTCCTCATCCCATTCTAACTAACCGTGTTCATGTACCAGGTACACAGACACAATGCTGCACCTGTTCCGAGGGAACATCGGCACCGGCCTGCTGGCCATGGGCGACGCCTTCAGGAACGGCGGCATCATCTTCTCGCCTATCGTGACCGCAGTGCTGGGCATCATATGCGTCCATGCGCAGCATTTACTGGTCAGTCGAACTTACGAATCCAGAATGTTTCAAGTTGTTTATTTTAAATCGCTCGGTAACTGCGCTTACAAAATGGACATTTGGAACTCTTTTCATACTCCTGTTTCTAGGTAGACGGAAGTGGGAACTGGTTATTTCCTACTCCACCAATATCCGTTACGTAATTAACTACAATATTAGTTTTGATGCGAGTTCCAAAGGGGTTTGAAGATTTTTATATGGAGCCTGGCTGAGTGCAATGCGTGGCCGCCATTAAAAAAAAAAACAAAAATGCGCGACAGTAGTTACGCCACGGAGCTTCAATCAAACCCCTTTGTGTTCATTTCTCCGGGACTTGCAGAGTTTCTTGATCTCGGCTCACAGCAGTTGCAGCGGTAGGCTTTTTAAAGTAGGAAACATGTTGTTTTATTAGTTAAAAAGTCAAAAAACCAGCGAGCCGAACACAAGCAAATTAAGTAGCTAAAGAGTATAGATAGTGCCGTCCACGAAGACGCGCCCCACTCTTCTTACTAATCGCTAGTGGTTATCGCTAGTTAATTCCGCTAGTGTTTTAGTTTTTTGGTACACACTAATTACCCACTAATAAGTAATTATTGTGTATCGACAAAACTAAAATACTAGCGGAATGTTGCACACTTGTACTGTAAGCGATTAGGGAGAAGAGTGGGGCGCGTCTTCGTGGATGGCGCTATCTGTAGGTAGGTACCTAAAAATTATCACTGGAAAAACTTGCCTGCCTATTAAATGATATTTCTTTACAGCTAAACTGTTCAGAAGAAATGCATCTCACGTCAAAACGAGACCGGGCTCCAGGGTTCGCAGACACGGTGTACCTGGTGTTCAAGAACGGGCCTGCCAGGACTCGGAGTTTGGCCGGTACGATGAAGATCCTGGTTAACGGGTTCCTCTGCGTCACGCAGCTAGGCTTCTGCTGCGTTTACATCGTATTTATCGCGAATAATGTTAAAATGGTAAGTTGTATGAAAGTGACAGTACATTGACTTCAAGTCAGAGACTGTAGCCACTTATGTATGAGTGCCAGAGCTGACGCTCTACAAGGCAAAACTTGGCAGCGTCTGCATCTGAATACGTCTGTCAGTTTTACGCGAGAATCAAGGCAAGATCATTTATGTCATCCATATCACTCCATGCGCAGTAAATTATTTCTGAATAATTTTTAGCTCCGAGTCTCTGTAACCATCTTGTTATCTAGTGCAAAATTAGTTTATTAAAAACATCTTTTGGGTCTCCCAGATATGCGACCAGTACAACATACACATCGACCTCTCCATCCACATGATATTTGTGGTGATCCCCGTCCTCCTGGCCTGTATGGTCCGCAACCTCAAGTACCTGACACCATTCTCCACCATTGCCAACATCATGATGGCTGCAGGCGTTGCCGTGGTGGTCTATGAAGCCACCCAGGACCTGCCAGCAGTAGAGACCAGAGATTACATAGCTTCGTGGGAACAGCTACCTCTCTACTTCGGAACTGCTATTTACGCTTTCGAGGGAATTGGATTGGTAAGTTCATTTTTTTGCCAGGACTTGGGACAATTTCATATTATTTTGTGCAACAAATTGGCTGTAAAAGACTTCAGACTTCGCTATTTGCGACCAAGTTTACCGCTGCCGCTGATGCGATGCGTATTGCTAACAATGCGAAAGTATTTAGTTCCACTCTCATAGATCGTTTTCAACGCCATAGACATCTTAAAATGACGTCACAATTGAATCCTGGCCCGTGCTATAGTCATTTAAGTATCTACAAGTAATTAGCTTGGTGTTCTTGGGAATACATTCGGTGGTTATATTTATGTAGGTATAAAATGTAATATTGCCAACAGGTTCTCCCTTTGAAAAACGAGATGAGAAGACCGGAGAAGTTCCAGAAACCTTTGGGTGTGCTGAACGTAGGCATGGTGGTGGTCGGGAGCATCTTCATCACAGTGGGATTCCTGGGCTACCTGAAGTGGGGAGACAATGTGCTCGGCAGCTTGACCTTGAATCTGCAGCCTGGAAAAGTGTAAGTTATCAACCACATTCCACAGCCACATGGGAGTTGTCTCTGTGACACTCTTTTATTCGGGCGGCCGTAACAGAACGATGGTGAAATAATAGCTGGCCTTCTACATTTCTCCCATTTCTGAATTATCAGAAAGCCTTGAGAATGGATTCCTAATTTAACATCATTATTGCAGGCTCAGTAACGTGGTACAGGGTCTGATCGCCATGTCGATTCTGTTCACCTACCCGTTGCAGTTCTACGTACCGGTCGGGATCACCTGGCCAGTCATTCAGAAGAAGTTCGGGGCTTCCAACCCCGTCGCCAAGGAACTTGGGTATAGAGCACTGCTGGTCCTGCTTACTTGTAAGTATACCTACAGGGAACTTGAAGTCTAATTATTCTAAGCTGAAATTTGGTATCATCGGTACAGCCCAATTCATTAACGGTATCACTACAACAAGACCCTATGACAATTCAACCCCAGGAGTCCCAGGACAAGTCGACTGCGGCACTCTTTACTACAGCTCAGCTCAGCTGTTCTGGGGATGAATTATCGTGGGGTCGAGATGAATCATATTAACTTCACGACCCACAACATCGTGACATGATTACAATTTGAAAAAATCGAAGGCAGAAGATCTCGTTGCGGCGGACCTCGTACAGAGCAGTAGGTATTACCACCATATTAATACCTACCGTGGTTTCTACTAGGTAAACAGCTTTGTTTCTGAGATTGCAACGCAACTTCGATATTCCTGATACTGCTGATGAAGGCGACAATGATCACTTAGGTACCATAGAACAGCCAGAAAATTTGCCATCAAATAATAGAAAATCTTCTAATTCTTTTTCTTTCATTCCAGTCGTGCTGGCTGAATCAATACCGGAGCTAGGCCTCGTCATATCGCTGGTGGGAGCGGTGAGCAGCACAACCCTGGCCCTGATGTTCCCCCCCCTCATCGAGCTGGTCTCTACCTCTCAGAAGCCAGGAGGCATCCCCAAACACATGTGGCTCAAGGACTGCTGCATCATCCTCCTGGGGCTGTTTGTGTTCGTCACGGGGACGTACGAAAGCATCCGGTCTATAGTAAAAGCTTTTCAAGTATAGATGTTATATTTAGATTTATTTTATTACCAATACAGGACCCTTTCAAATTTTGACGGCTAGCGTGAGGTACCTACTCTTCGTTTCTTGTTTTTATTATCGTAGGGTATCCAGCGTTAGTGGACTGTTCATTCATTTAAAATAATTTATTGTAAGTATAAGTATATTTAATTATTAGCATTTTTAACTGATGTTTAAATGCTAAATAGGAAGACAAATTAGATGTAGAATTCTTTAAGGGGCCTACATCACGGCTGATCAAACAAGCTATGCGTAAGGAAATCTGTAGGCACCTTTAGCATTTAACTTTTTCGTTAGAACATCCCTATGGACAATAAGCAGGAATGTGTTACCTAACAGTCTAAAACCCTAACTGTATTGTTAATAAGGATAATAATATCGTACTCTCTAAGAGTGATCTTTAATGCAGTGATATTTAGATGTTATCTCGTATAATATTAATTGTATTGTCCCTAAGAATGTATGATACTAAAACCATGCCTACTTTAGAGTTTATAGTATAGGTACTTGTAAGAAATTCCGAATTTATTCAAACAAAGTAATAATACTAAAGTTGCCTTTTTAATAGGAAGTTACCAAGTAAAGTTATCAAATGAGTACCTATCTATCTATATATATATTACGGCTAATAGCCGAAGTGCGGCTACACCTAGTTTTAGCCGGAACGTCGACGGACCTCCGCAAGTGGGTAAAGGGTTCAAAGTAACCTAACCAAACCTAACCTCGGGGTGCCCTTCGCTCGCTCTTGCATCCTACGTCGCCTATCGAGCGACCGCAACCATGCAACCGATGTCACACGAAGTACACACGAACCGCATGTGGCCGGCTGCATCTAGTTGTATCCGGCTAAAACTAGGTGTAGCCGCACTTCGGCCATTATCCGTGACATATATATATATATATATTTGTTTAATATTTTGCTGTATGTATATATGTATTTATTCTTATATCTTTTATAAATATTTTTTTCTCTGTTATTGCATCTGCTGTGAATTGTCTCTGCCTCACCCTAAAGGTAGACTGGTAGAAAATGCCCAAGGCATTAAGTCTGCCTTTGTACAGTTTTTAATAAATAAATATTTTCTAAACTGTAGGTATTTTACACAAACTTTTTTTTTTAATTTGGTTAGCGCGCATGTTACTTTACACACAGCCTATTACTTGTAAAATGTTCGTAATTGATTGAAAAATTTACTAACAATATCCACATTCCAAATTCAAATCACTTTTAGCCTCTAGGGATTAAAGAGCTATTTTAGTCCCTGTTTACGAAGAATACACTAGCTCTTTTTGAATAACGTGATAAAAACATTCTACGCAGGGGGCTCAGAATCATGTACTGACTCCACGTTAACAGGTGGCGCGTCGACGTCCCTGCCGCATTGTAGTATTTCCTGACTTGAAACACGTAGGTATTAACTTTTGTTTTACTAAGCAGGTACCTACCTGTAGGAATGTAATCCGTTGTTGGTAGATATGCCATAAACTTAGTTTTGTAAGACATCTGTTTATGAATATTTGAGATAATACATATCGATTACATACCTCGAAATAAGAGTTACCAGATTATTGTATTGCTCGATTTATCATTTATTATCAAATGAAATATGAAGAATTACCTTCCCTTATTTGATGTGTTAATGCTGTTGGTCCCGACTGTCAGTCTCGGATCATTGGCAGTCGTTACGGGTAGTCTAGAAGCTGAAAGTCTGACAACCAATCTTACCAAGGAGGTATCGTTTAACCCAGTAACTGGGTTGTGGAGGTCAGGTAGGCAGTCGCTCTATGTAAAGTAGGTACAAGTATTCAGCTGCATCCGGTTAGACTGGAAGTTGACCTACATAGTCCACCTATTTGAAATTGTTAGAGGACAACAATGTATGTAGTTGAAAACATTAAGATGGGCTTGCAGAAGACGAATTTCAATGTGTTGTCAAGTACGTGATTGTTTAGGATTAATTGTATACAATATTTAGGATAGGGTATAAATGTTATGTATTTAGGACATTTTTACATATATGTGTATGTGTACAAATAAGATGCAGACTTTTTTTATTACAACTACAAAGCTGTTGAATCATATAATTTTAATTAAGATGATTTGAGGACCTTATAAGAGTGGCATATGATGTCTGATTGTGAAAAACCTTTACAATAATAATTATTTTCAGAATATATTTAAAATGAATGTGAAATCATGCGTTATTTGTGAAAACATATTTATTTTGTAATAAATTTATAGTCTGTGATACATGGTATAGATTAAAAATCGTCTTTGAATTATTCTTAGTTTTATTACAGCCTTCCATCTTGTCTCTGGCGAAACTGTTTCCCCCGACCCCGTTTTGCCTACCCCTCAGAGGATGCAGGCGTGACGTTCTGTCGGTGTACCGTCTGTTTATGCGATATTGAACATCATCATCATTGAACATTATCATCATTTCAGCCCAGAATCACCTCTGGCCTGCTTTTTTCTGCCATACTGCCTACGGTCCCGTGCGTCCCTTATGCAGGTGATTCCCGGGACATTGACGATATCATGAACCCAACGAGTTTAGACCAATCTTGGTCACCATTCACTCAAGAGTTTAACTCCATCGGCCATCTCCTCCGATATTGAACAGGTAAAGAGAAATTAAACAAACTGATTTTCCATTAGGTACTTTATTACGGACTGATAGTTTCAAAAATACAATTACATTACTAATAAATAGTTATCGAAGCCACATCTTATCAAATATTATAGGAAAGTTGACTCCATCACATGAACCATTAAAAACGAAATACACAAATAGTATTTATGTATAAGAATACAAAACGTTATTTCAAATTAGAATCACAACATAACGTGTAGAACCATTTTAGAAAGAAAATAAAAAAATTGTAATACTACGCACATAAATAAACAACATGTAATATTTAATCCAATTCATAATTTATAAAGCTTATTAGAGTCCAAAAAACCTTGTCACATAAATAATTAAAATTAAAAAAGGAGTCAAACACCACACATTTACAGATAGTTCGCAGACACAACACTCCAAAATCAGTAATACATACGTCCGTAAAACTTTCCTAAGAAAACGGTGAACGGTTACACAATCTGTCTAAATACACAGCGTTTTTTGACACTTTTTCAAATACTGGTAAAAATGACAGATTTTTATGTCAGCCGTTATAATATGACGGTACCGCTTTCTTTGGAAACCGCAGCTTAAGTAAAATTGCCCTAATCCTTTGATATCAACATTTGCTATTCAGTCCTTAGAAAACAACAAACGCTCTGTATACGTGTGGGCACACTAAGACTAGAGCCTTACTAAGTAATTCACACACTCGTACGTACCTACTACCTACGTACTAAATCAGGACATATTGTGACAAAAATGCAGCTAGCATAACTCATATAAAAAGTTGTGTAAAATATTTCGAGAGGTAATTTGATAGGATTACATTTAAAAGAAAAAGATTCAGGTACTTCCATTCCCTCACAAAATCTTAACAAATTTAAAAATAGACACCTAAAACATGGTTTTGGTTCATTATCATCGTAAAGTTCACAGAGACGCGCGTTGACGCACTCTTTCTATAAAAATAAACTAACAGCTAATGATCGTGTACCGTGCATGACGAAGCGCGCGCTAACATACGTCAACGCGCGTAAACATGGTAGCGTCTGTGGGTGGACACTAAATAATCATAAATATCCAAGTTACAAAACTATGATAGTACCACGTAAGAGTGTGTGTGAACGAAGCATACGCCGCTGAAGATAGCAGTTTAGACATCAAAACAACATCCATGCATGCACTGAGAATATCACAGAACTATTCAGAACTAAGACACCCGGGAGAGTAATTGACTCCTAGAGGGTAGTGTTTACTGGCAATCTATGTAATTAATACATGCCACTCAATGGTCCCTAAGGCACGTAGCACACGAGTTTCACGCCAGCTGGAAGAACCCATTAGTTGATTAGCTTCGAGACTTATAGGAGGATGTAGTGTGCACCAACCCTTTCGTGGAACCCACAGAGTAATTTCAATTAAACTAATTATTTTTTTGTTTTGTTAATTAATTCGGTACTTATAAGTTGTTATCACAATTGATAAAAAAGTCAGGACATTAAAAATGGGTTAAACTAATTGAGACAGTCTAAATGTAAAATGAAAGTACCTACATTCTACATTCTTGATCAGGATTTGAAGTAAGTACGCATTTAGGAGACACTGAACAACTTTCTAATCACACCCGTGTTTTTTTTATGGCCTTAGAACTAATTTATTCTATTTTAATGATAACTAAGTTATTATGGCAGAAATCTGGATAAGTTATTAACATCCGCTTTCTGAGGTATTCTTAACCGAGGGTAAACCTTAACCGGAGTTTATCCATCAATAGTAATTGAGAGTTTATCTGAGGGGTTTAGAAACCGGACAAAGACTGGTCTGTCACCAGACTGTATCTCATGAACCGTGATTGCTAGACAGTTGAAATTTTCACAGATGATGTATTTCTGTTGCCGCTATAACAACAAATACTAAATACAGAATAAAATAAATACTTAAGGGGGCTCCCATACAACAAACGTGATTTTTTGCCGTTATTTGCTCGATATTAATAACGGCAACAGTTAGACGCTTGAAATATTCACAGAATATTTAGTTGTATATTCACATTAAAAATAAATAATTAAATTAAAATAAACATTTAAGGGGGCTCCCATACAACAGACGTGTTTTTTTTGCCGTTTTTTGAGATAATGGTAAGGAACCCTTCGTGCGCGAGTCCGATTCGCACTTGGCCGCTATTTACTTAATGCATATGACATGAAAGTATAATATACGGCACTAATAACAAAAAAAAAAAATTGTCTATCTGTTTGTTCCGGCGAATCTTCTAAACGGCTGGACCGATTTTGTCGGGACTTTCACTGGCAGATGGCTGATGTTATAAGGAGTAACTTAGGCTTCTTTTATTAAAAAAGAATTAGGGTTCCGCGCCAATTAATCATAAAATAGCTAGTCTTCACTAAGATTTAAACTACCCGTCACATTGACAAATAGACCTCGTCGTGCCTTAGGGTGGTAAAGTAGTTACGATACCTACCTAGCCAGAAAGACTATGATTTACCAGTAGAGAATTAAGTTGTAAGTATTAATTGATTTTCTTATATTATCAACATGCCATCTTCAGCGTATGCCTCAAGTTTATATCTAAATACACGACTAATTCTAAGACCTGCATGCGCACACGGCGACTGACAGTCACACGTTTGTACTAAATAATAAATACTAGAATATAATATAAGTACACTACATACGACACGGACTTACACCTAAGTATATAATACTGTTTAAGTGTATTAGGATAAAAAACACATAATTACTGTTATGATTTCATTTGATGATACTGTTTGAGACATCTTCTATCTATCTATCTATATAAATAAAACAAAGTCGTGTTAGTTACACTATTTATAACTCAAGTATGGCTGAACCGATTTTTATGATATTTGATTTGTTGGATTTGTCTCCGCCCGGAATAGCTATTAAAACATGGGAAAAAATTAATAAAAAAAAAACAGGCGGTACGAAGTTCGCCGGCTCAGGTAGTTTTAAATAAATAGCTGCGGTGGCCGCCTCTTAGCGTCCGCAATTTACCGTCGAATGACGTCATTGACACGTAATTTATGTGAGTGTGTGTGTTTCCCTAAAGAGCGTTTTTGACACCGTGCACCGTTATGCAAACTCCGCTGCCATAATGTTCATGAGTTCATGACAGGCGTCGCAGAGGCCGTTACGTGACGGCCACCTCTCGCGCTCTAAGAAACCGTAACCGATCGCCCATCATTTGTATGGTATCTTATACTGGCGAACTCAGTTAGATATTGTTGTAATAGCTTTTCCGATGAGAGTGATGACTTTCAAAAGGAAGTTTATACAGCCTGCGACGCTAAGCAATAAAATAGTCAGAACCACTGCATTGCCTGCCGTGGCTGATGTTATAATTGCTTTTCCTTGTTGAGCCATCATCAGCTCAACATCGAGTTAAGTTTGATTTACTAAAGTTATAAACATCATTTTGTTATGTTCATGAAGTTTTTTTGTCTTGCAGGAGATTTTTTATTTTTTCCATATAGATAAGGTAGTAATTATTATGATAATCATCTTTGCACTTGAATGTGTTTCATATCCTAATAATTCAATGTAAAGATTAATTTGTTGTTTTGTCCTGTTGTGACGTCACTATTTCGTATGCCGATCGAGCAGTAGGTACCTACTGGTTGTTCCGAAATATGGCGCGAGCAAAGCCACGATCTTCAAAGGTTTTTACAATTTATTATTGTTTATTTTTTTTTTGCTGAATGTCCACACGCAATTTTCCACGATCCACTCGAAAACCATTTGCGAAAACGACAGTCAACAAAATTTTCGTTACAAATAATTAATAATAATCATAAAAATATTTTCGAAAAGTCTTACTTTTCCTTCGGCATATCACGAACAAATCGACATTCAATAAATTTATAATTTAGCTGAATCGATATCATTTTCGAGTCGATTTAATTATACCCTTAAATTTTCACAGCTCTATTTTATGACTACTTAATAATATTAGCGTAGCATCGAGGAAATTACACACAAAAATAGTTCAAGTATAATTACTACACATGGGTGGAACATACCGTTCCTAGTTATAATTTTTTACTCCATTAATTTCTATGATTAGTTAGCTCGATTGTCTTACAGTGCTAATGGACAAACGATCCACAAATTCGTGCTTCTTAATTTCACGTTTAAAATACACCAAAGATGAGTACAACTAAGAAAGAGACAGTCTACATCGAGATGGGTTATGTTACTAAGTGAAATGATGCCGCGCGAGCGGGTGGGATGCCTGGCGGGCAGATGAGTTCGTCACTAACCTAAGTTTATGATATTATCCTAGTAGTACTAAAGTGATGAGAGAGGAGCTGTAACGCGTCACAGTAATGCCGCAATATAAAACCTACAATGACTCACGTGCTCCGTTAAGCACTATTAAATAGCGAACCCCGCATTTTTAAATAATTCCCAACTATCGCTTACAGAGTCGTTTCCCCGCTTGTAAAGCAACACGCTACAAATTCTATGAAGAGGCGGACATTTCACACAAACATGTTAATTTTAGTGACTTAATTTCTAGCAATATTTAGAAGTTTTATTGACTCTCCAAAGTAGGGATTGCTTGTGGGACACGGGGTGTCCAAAGGATCGCCATCTGCTTCTACCTCAACGCTTGAGATTGAGAAAAGAGAACACTCTGCAGAAGAAGATTGCGACCAGGCTGTTTAAATTAGTCTCGCTCCGAATGTTTGTGTCCCCTGACAGACTGCACGCGACGCAAATTAGAAGGGCAACCGACGCGCGACGGCGCCTGCGCATTTTTTTTCCAAATGACGCGTCCTTACAGTCTGTCAGTGCACACCGGCATTAAATCCAGCATCTAACATTCCGTTAAAATAATTCACAAACTTCCTCGAACATAAAACATGTTTACAAACTAAAAGTACCCATAAACAATTAAAACTTGTCGAGATTTTTGCTGCAGAGTCAAATAATACTCTTCATAATAATACAAATAAATGTTAAAGTACAGTTTTAAGTATTGATAAAAAATATATGTTTTTAATACCGGTAAGTAAATATTAAAATTCTATGGCACATAGAGCACAACTGTTCAAAATAAAATAAGTAAATCTTTATAGTAATTACAATAATAATAAAAATGGGAAATCAATATTGGCAGTGACGTTAATACTTGGTAAGTGTATGTGTGTGTATAATAAGTATTTATTAATACTTATTTCAATTATCAGCAACATGAAACTATCGAAATATATGGTGATTTTTTTTCAAGCCCGTTTGCTTTGATCTTGAACTGTTAAGCGGCAGAGGAGGACACCGTGGAGTTTTAGTGGGTTAGAGTCCCACATAACTACACTATCTCCCCGTGGTAGTACAGAATGCATGAGCATTTCTCCACGTTAAAAAAAAAAACAGGACATATAAAAATGCAGAAAGGAAACCTGGGCAAACTAAAAAAAAAAATTAAAGAAATTCAACCAAGTTTTTTTTGTATAAAACGACCTATAGCTAGATTTAAAATGGTGGCCTTCGAAAGATCATGAACAAGGTAAATAAGTATTTTAGATAACTTCAAGACACTAGATTTATGATTATTACATGATTTAGTTTGCAATGTGATGGAGAAGATGAATATGAAAAATACAAAAAAAAAAATCGTCTTAATTTTTTGTTAGCTGAGCCCATCTTTCCATCAACATTTTTTTCTCTATGACCTGTAGTTTACAACTGAAAAGTGGTTAGAAAAAAAATGTCCCTGTATATTATGTACTTCCAGGTAACTTTCCAACAACTGATGTAATGAAGCATACAACATTTCAATTTCAAATTTTAAACTCAACTTGTTTTTATTTTTTTAGTTTATATATTATTTGAAGGGGTTTTCATAATTTTCAGTAAAATTAAAAAATTGTAGACTTATTATGTGCTCTATAAATTTACAGAAACTGCAAGTTGCCAATTGTTTCTGACGAGGATGATTTTGGCTAGTTTTTCATATAACTTTCCAAATAAGAACTATGCCGCAAAATCAATTAAAACCTAACAATATCGTTGAAAGTAACACTATATGTACCATAGAGACTTATATTAAAAGTATGATATGGCGGATATAAACATAAATTACGGGTGTACTATGACGCACCAACCTAGCCGAGAATTTAATATTCCATATGTCATTGCGTTGTCGTCGGTTTATTCTGTAAACTCACCAAATTCTATATAAATAATAATGAAATGCTGTTCGTTCGTAGAGAGAAATTACAATGGAATAATAATAACACCTACTTTTTTTGTTTCTTCATAATAATACTTGAATTTGATAGAAGTCCACATCTCTGAATGTAAATGAATTTCAAAAATTAGAATCATATGCGGTAATTTAAAATTAAGCTTGTTAATTTATAATCAAATGTTTCAATTAAACCATCAAACGTGTAAACTAACTTATTGCCACAATAACCACATATTAAAATCAAACTTATCGGCCATGCATATGTTTCATGCAGAACAATATGAAATTAAATTAAAAATATATTGTAAATCAATAGGTGCTGTACCATATTATTTTTTATTGGACTATAACCGAGACAAGACTGGATATGAAGGTCTAAATACTTTTTTATTTAAAAGGTTTTAAAATGTAAAAATAATAGTCCACGCAATTATTTTACCTTGGTGGTACTTATTGTTAACAAGTTGTACTGAATGCGTAGATTTCGACTTTAATATTTTTATTATTACGTTTAATATTTATTTATATCGACACACTCATGTTATGCTAGTTGACTCCGGGTTAATTTGCAAACTACTCCCGAACAGCACAAGATGGCTGCCACTTATACCTAATTCATAAGAAAGGGTGCGCGGATTCATGAAAAATGTACAAATAGAACCTAGCATTAAATAAGTACGCATATTTTGAATCAAATTATAGGAATAATCCATTGATATAAACAAGATATGCAATTGCTTCACATTTATAGAATTCAAGTGTCTTCGATTATCCAAACATCACAAACTAACCAATAGACACTAAACGGCTTTTTGAACAAAACTTGAATAAACTCACGCCTTTTTTCTATCGGGATAGGTAGAAAATAAAATACTTCTTTTGCTTCATTTACATTCATACATCGATCATACATGCACGCCGGTTGCGAGTACTACGCACCTAATCTTTCTGAAGACCATCACCAATAAGGTCAGTGTATGTCCTTCTAGGGGCGTCTCCCCATACCACATAATAATATGCCTTATAAATACCTTTTGTTAGTCGAATGATACGAAAAACCAAATAGAACATACGTCGTAAAATACACGTCGATTTTGATAAACAGAAATTCCTATTTTAAACCAACCAACGTAAGGTTTAATTTTTTTATAAAAAACATCGAAATTAGAAATGAGGTGGCGCCGGGCGTAGCGAGCTCCATTTTTGTGGTCGTTTTTGAGTTGATGAATTAGAATCTATGGCTTTTTATATATATCAATGACATCATAATCATCACTATAGCTGAAATACGTCCATAGTAGTGGGACATAGACAATGGAATAATCTGATTTAAAATACGCGTAACGAAACCTAGTCTAATTAATAAATTATGATGTATTCTAATAATACATAAGGATTAAATCTAACTAAACTAATTGGTGTTTTTAACTGTGAGTGCTTTATTGCTGAGGGCAATTTTTTGATGCAGGCGGTCCAAATGAAATTTTTTTACTCAGTTTATCTATTCCAAACCTAAAAAATTGGTAATCGAGAGAATATGTTCAAAAATAAAATAGGTGGGAAATTTCAAATTGTTTTTAATTTTAGCGCGATCCCAATTTGTTTTTTTACTTAAATGAATTCTTATCCTTGGTTACAGTTGCATTAAAGTCCCACCTATTTTATTTTTGAACATAATCTCCCGATTGCCAATTTTTGAAAATTTCAAATCTATAATTATGTTTTGAAGAAGGTTTGAAAGGCGGTTACACAATGCGTGAGATAGATAGATTTACTGTGATGTATATTGTAGAATATATTTAAATTATGTACTTTTTCCAAACTGTTGACATTTTGCACAATGTGTTTGCTAATAATAAAAAAAAAACTGATTCAAGATCCAAATCAAATAAATATTTAATTTATTGCCAAAATCGATTTAGCTAAAACTCAACACAGAGAAATTGAAACCAAGGAAAGAAGTGGTTTGAAAAAAAAATGTTTGTTGCCATTTTAAAATCGTCATTCACATTGTAAACAATGTGAATTAAATTGTTGGGAAAAGACTAGATACAAGAAGAACTACAAGAATGATTATAAAGAATAGAAAGTATACGATAAAAATTATGACAAATACGGGAGATACGTAATTTTAAAGATTTTGTTTCCTCATTGTACATTGTGTCAAGTTTAACATTCAATCTCTTTTTTTTTTCAATTATTGAAGGTATTCTCTTCCGAGCTCCACTGTGTTTCTCCAACACTTACGTGGATCATATATGGTACATTTTGTCTGCCAAACCACAGTGGAGTATGGTAGAGATTTCTCCGTCTATGTTAAAGGCAGTTCACGGAGATATCGTTTTTTTTTTTTTTTTTTAGTTTTTTTGTATTTTTATGTAAAACATTAACATTCCTGTATTACTGCAAACATTTTACGTTATTGGCTTAATTAATTGAAAGTTGAAATTTTGTTCCAAAGAAAATCCGCCTGCTTGAAGGTACCGAACGTAGAAATAGCGCTCGTTTGCATATCTATTTCTATAATTATTACGGGTTTATACAAGTTGTTATTGAAATAACTGAAAACTTTTAAGGGGTTATTGTAAGTACTCATTATTAAGTACCACTTTTACTATAGGACAACGCTGAACTCGCTAAAAAAATAAACAACTGTTTCCTACACTTTGTCGATGCCAACATAACTGTATGGAGCAACTTATTTTTTTTCGCGATTCCCGACTTGGTCCCATACTAAAATGGTTCACAATGATGAGTTTAATGATCCCTTAAGTGGTTTTCAATTGTTTAAATTACATCTTGTATACATAATGAAATATCTGAAACGATATAAACTCTCTTAAGTAAAAATTAGTTAACACCTCAAATATATCTCTGTACGACACAATAATAAATTCAAAATTAATATCTTAAATTCATCATAGCTATTTACAGGGCCTTTTGAATGAAGCGGAGTAACTTCACAGACGATATATCGACGATGAAATGACAAGAACTCCTAACTGACATTTTTTTCAATTTTACTTTTTTTACGTAGATAGACTTTACAAACGATTATTTAAAGTATCTACGTAAAAAAAGTAAAATTGAAAAAAATGTCAGTTAGGAGTTCTTGTCATTTCATCGTCGATATGGGTTTTTGAAAATGGTAAAAATGAAATTCTGTTCGTTGGTAAGCGCATCACTTCAGAACGGCTGGAAAATTTTTGTTTTTAAATGTTCGTAATAGTCATAATAATCAGGTTTATTTTTCCTTTATTATATTCATTTATTTCAGATTTCCAAAAACATCCATATAATTGTTAGTAAAGTAAATGATTTTAAAAGATAGAAAAAATAAAAAATAGCCGTGAAAATTCGGAAAAACTGAGTAGTACATTACTGCAGCGGCCAGCAAAAGAGGCATTGATGGACGAATGTGTAAATGTGGGCAGAGGCACACATACGTAAGTCCTTACGTAAGTGTGCCTCGGCTTCGTTTCGGCCCACATTTACACGTTCGTCCATCAATGCCTAGTTGTGGCCAAGGCTTGTATAGTACTTTTCTAAAATAATTCGCGGAAATTAAAACTAAATAGTACCTATAATAGGCAGAACTTTTTTGTCAAATACAATTACTTTTCAAAATCAATGACGAACAACGAACAACAATAATTTATCCCGCGTTAAAGTGGTCATTGGTTTTTTTTCAATAAACCGCTTTCTATTTGCAAGCCAGTTTGAAATTTAAATAAAACCTTTGATAAGTTACCTCCTTGGTTGCCATTTTTCGGAGTAAAAGATCGTTCCATTTTAAATTACACGACAGATATGAGTTTAATATGTAATTTATTTGGCCGCTAAAATACGACAGATATGGATTTTCATACAACTTTTGCCGGCCGCTGCTCGCATGTATTGGGCCAGTACAGCAATTTCGATTTATCTCGAAGAAGGTTGTTAAAATAATGCTCACATTTCCAAGCATGTTTGAGATATATGTGCATTTTCTGTGGGTATTTTGTATCAATTATTGAAATTTGGACAAGGCAACGACTGTCGGATCAGCTAGTCTCGTAACAAAATTAAACGATTTCCTAAAATCATCAACTTTAAGTAGCTAAACAGCTCAAGAGAAATGAATATGTAGATGAAAGGGGCGAAGGAAAACAAAGAAAAGATGGATGGATTGTGCGAGACGATATGAAAGAAAAGAGAGTAAATGCTAATGTGGCAGCTAACTAAATATCTAATGGAAGATGAAGACATTTTACGTCGAAGTTAAGCAAAACTGGGACAAGTTAGTATCACTCACGTTTGCGAAGTTTTACTAGTTCATTCAAAAAGGTCCTGGATAATAATTAATTGAAGATATTATTTTTATCAGATATTTAACGAAATATATTCGTGCAAACCTAACTATAAAATCTGGTAAAACGAATGACTCTAAAATCTAATAAATCATTCTGGGAGTGTGACCGATATAAGTAAACAGGTGTATTTCCGCCATACCCTACTCGCTAACCTAACCTAGCCTAAATTTAGTAAACAAAAAAAAAAACTTTAAATTAACGCAAAAGTTTGATTTAAAATAAAAGTCACATCTACCATAATATCCACGTTTGATTGCTCAAACTTAGACTTAGCCCCGCTTGCACCACATCTCACTAAATGTGTTAAGCGCTAAAAGTATTTAAAACATCGTTCTGTTTCTGTAATCTTCAAACAGAACTAGAACTGCGTTTTAATTGCGTTTAGCGTTAAATATAATCTGTGGTGTACGTGGGCTTTATTGTATTTGCAACTTTTAATTTATTTCAAAAGCAATTAAATGCCTGAAATGGCAGTGAATTATAACTACCAAAGACACTGAATGTGATGATATTACCCTAAAGTATGCACAATTATTGTAATTAATAATTATGGATAATGACCGGAATTGTGGCGACTGCCGACTTATAGCGCATATCTACATGGTAAGCAGACAGGCTAGGCGAGAAGACCAACAGGTACTATCACGAGTAGCAGATCTGCACTCAGCCATGAATGGTGGAAGTGGAAGGCTGAGGAAGATGGTGGATTTAATCTATATTTAGATGTATTTGGAGTATTTTCTCAAAGCTGTTGATAATGAGAGGCATATGTTTAACAGTTTACAGGTTAACGTGATGTTTTTAGCTAATCCTAAGTCTGTATCAGACCCGTGGTGCAATCGTTAATTACAGAGTGGCCAATTCGGATTTATACAACATTTTTTATCCCCCATTCCGATTTGAAGCCAAATGTTGCAGTTGTCTATTATTTAATTAAAATGCGGCAAATTCGTTATGTATAGTCTATAAGACCACTACTTTTAGTAATTTTATCCTGCAGTTCTTATACGAATTTAAAAACGACCCAATATTTCTAACAAACCATTAAGAGTAACGAATACCATTTTGATCACTGAAGATTTAGCAACGTGTCCTGACTTTTTTCTGTGGGGTTATCTAAAGGAACGTGGCTTGGCCAATCATGAATACGAAAAGCAAAAAATATTTGTGACTTTGTTAGTGGAATACCTAAAAAAAAGTATGAGAAAATTTAATGAAAATCCCGAATTTTTAAGTATAAATTGAGTATAAAAACGAGGAGATTAGGCAGATGTTATTTACCGTATAAAACTACCAAGCCTGAATAGCATAATTATAGAAAAATATCCGGTATTT
Organism: Hydraecia micacea; assembly: GCA_914767645.1. Lineage (NCBI taxonomy): Eukaryota > Metazoa > Arthropoda > Insecta > Lepidoptera > Noctuidae > Hydraecia > Hydraecia micacea. The sequence goes on from OU611774.1 coordinate 1,255,819, forward strand.
CCCTTTTGTAATAAAAATAATCTTAATTTAAAGTTGTATACTCACTCATTGGCCAACCTGTATAATAATATGCCAAAGTCGATGGTTTCCGCCCAGCCTGCCCGAGAGCCGATAGACAGCGGCCATATAGTCGTATATATTACAGAGGAACAGTGGTCACATCTCTAATCATTGTGTAAAAGCACGTGAATGCCAACAATACAAACGTAAAGTGAACTATTCAATACCTAACGTACGTAACCTATTATAACTAAGGGCAAACTGTTGCCTACCGATAACATACCATAAAGTTCTATGGAATAACATTAAAGCACGCTAACTGGTTTATGCCAGATTTTTCAATCATATGATTTTTATTTCTGAAGAACAAATATGGCGGTAACCAGCCATTTTTGTTCTTCAGATGAAAGTTATCTGACGGTTGAAAAACCGAACCCTTAATACTACTAGGGGCGGATGCGACCAAACTTTGAGGAACACTTGTTCTGCGAATTAAATCACTTTTCACCCGAGAACTAGTCGTGACTAAGAATAGGACGTGATTTTATTCGCATGACAAGATTTAGGTACTTAAGTTTGGTCGAATCCGCCCTAACACTGATATGTACATTTATTTACAGTTTGGGTGAAGATTTATTGCAGAAAGTCTTTTGAAATCTATCTTCCGTGCTGCACTATTTTTCTCCAACACTTACGTGGATCATATATGGTACATTTTGTCTGCCAAACCACAGTGGAGTAAGGTAGAGATTTCTTCCTACCCGCTGAGCGCACTGTCGATTCCTAATCGGTATTGATATTTAACAAGCCCACAGAGTATGTAAGATCTTAAGATGGTAGTTACGTCTTGTTTGAACCGTATTTCAACATTGTGGTTGGCTCAGCGAGCGGGGACAGATTGGCGATACAAAACGATTGCTCATAGCGGCGTGCTTGCCTTGCGGCAGCATGGATGGAGACGTGTCCTTTGGGGGATTGGGCTGTAAAACTTTATCTCCAAAGGATGCGTTGAAATTACGTGTAATAAAGAACTTAGTATGGCCTATTTTAAATAAAATAAGATATTTTATTAATTCCTCACGTTGTTGTGTAATAGTAAAATAAACAAAGATTTAAGAATTTTGATTCCTCAATGTCAGGCCAAGTGTAAAGGACAATGCAACTAAATGGTTCACAATTTTAAAATATGTTGCTCACAGTACATGTGTTCATTACAGCGAGGGTTGGCGAATTGGGAAGCAGTCGGAAGTCCAGTAAACGAAGCCAGGTTCAGTGTATTAGCAATCGGTCAAGTCCAGTAAACAAAGCAAGTTTTATGATAAGTGTTATGAGACCTATCTTCCGTGCTCCACTGTTTCTCCAACACTTACGTTGATTATATTATAATATGGTACACTTTGTCTGCCAAACCACAGCGGAGTATGGAAGTGGTCACTAAATTGCTCAAAGTCCAGTATACCAGTGACCCTTGCTATAAGGGTCATAGTATTGGCAATCCGTCGAAGTCCAGTAAACGAAGCGAGGGTTGGAGTATTAAAATACGGAAACCAGAGGAAGTCCAGTAATCACAGCGTGGTTATAGCAAACCAGTAGAAATCGGTCGGTGTCCGGTTAACACTGCGAGGGTACGGCTATATCAAATCGATCGTAGTCCAGTATAGACAGCGACGGTCAATCTATTACAAATGCGTGGAATGCCAATAATCACAGCGAGGTTCAAGTTATAACAAGACGGTAATAATTGGCCGGAGTCCGGTAAAGACAGCGAGGGTCCAGCTATTACAAATCGGTCGCAGTCTGTTATAGACAGCGAGGATCCGGCTATTACAAATCGGTCGGAATCCGTTATGGACAACGAGGGTCCGGCAATTACAAATCGGTCGGAATCCGTTATAGAGAGCGAGGGTCAGGCTATTACAAATTGGTCGGAGTCCGTTGTAGACAGCGAGGGTCAAGCTATTTGAAATCCGTGGAATTCCAGTAATCACAGCAGCGAGATTCAGGTTATAACAAACCAGTAGAAATCGGTCGGAGTCCGGTAAACACTGCGAGGGTTTGGCTATTACAAATCGGTCGGAGTACGTTATAGACAGCGAGGTTCAAGCAATTTCGAATCCGTGGAATTCCAGTAATCACAGCGAGGTTCAAGTTATAAAAAGACGGTACTAATCGGTCAGAGTCCGGATAGACAGCGAGGGTCCGGCTAATACAAATCGGTTGGAGTCCGTTATACACAGCGAGGGTCAAGCTATTTCAAATCCGTGGAATTCCAGTAATCACAGCGAGGCTTAGGTTATAACAAACCGGTAGAAATCGGTCGGAGTCCGTTATAGACAGCGAGGGTCAAATTATTACAAATCGGTATGAATTGGCCGGAGTCCGTTATAGATAGCGAGGGTCAGGCTTATTACAAATCGGTCGGAGTCCGTTATAGACAGCGAGGGTCAAGCTATTTCAAATCCATGAAATTCCAGTAGTCACAGCGAGGTTCCGGTTATAACAAACCAGTAGAAGTCGGTCGGAGTCCGGTAAACACTGCGAGGGTCCGGCTATTACAAATCGGTCGGAGTCCGTTATAGACCGCTGTCTATGCTGTCGTGGAATTCCACGGATTCGAAATAGCTTGAACCTCGCTAGGTTCAAGCTATTTCGAATCCGTGGAATTCCAGTAATCACAGCGAGGTCAGGTTATAACAAACCCGTAGAAATCGGTCGGAGTCCGGTAAACACTGCGAGGGTCCGGCTATTACAAATCGGTTGGAATCCAGTAAACACAGTGAGCAAAAACGTCAAACAATATAGCAATGAGACTGAACATAAAACTAGTAAGTAGCCGATTTTGTTAAAATTATATCTTTTCTTCTATTGATTTAATATTTTTTTAGGAATTAGTTTTTGCGACATGTTCTATAAATAAAATAACTATTTAGATTTTTGAAACCCGCTACTTTGTAGAAAGTTGCATTATCCTTTAAATATTTTTTTACTTCATGTTTAGTAAAACTATAATTTTGAATTGAATGCTATTAGTTTTTTATGACTATCAGTTTTAACGCACCGAAAATATGGATTTGTTTAAAATAACATCGTCCGAATCTATTTTTTGATAAAAACATATACTTACTTTAGAAATAATCGAAATGAATGTTTAAACGCGCCGCTACTTAAGATGGTATCCAATAATAATGTTAACGCCAAACAGTCAAACGAACTACAATGAAAACAGCACCCAACCGCCAGCACAATATAGTGCGATTTACCTCCAGATGAAAGCTACATTAGGGTCGTCTTCTATGATCTGGTCGAGGGTCGGAAGGTCGATGCGTGCGATGCAGCAGATCTCGTCGGCGCAGTGGCGGCCGGTGAAGAGGCGGCGGATCCCAAGGATGGGGTCCACGCGGTTGTTGAAGCCGTTAGAGCGCGGTGGGTTGCGTATGAATACTGGGTATCTGAGGAGTTGTGGTGGTGATGGTCAAACTGTGTCCTCAATTCATCATCAACATTCTGACGTCAACTGCTGGATACAGGCCTCCTCTAAGCATGTCAAATAGAAAGAAAAGAAAATACATTCATGTAGCACATACTAAGAGGCACACATACTCTGCAACTAAAAATAAAATAAATAGTGTATCCCGAGGAATGTGTACTCCATGGCTGCACCAACAACGGCCCAGATTAGCAAAAAAAAAAAATATTTTTCAATTTACTTCCAAATTATTAATATCAAAAATACTGCAAAGCGCAACTTTATTTATCTCTCCCTTGTTACTACTATTACAGGTTCATCACCTAATGCGATAATGCGGTTTCTTATAGTGAAAATAATTTAATATTTAAAACTATTAAGAACTTTAACTACATAACATAACTATGAAAAACAAAATGGGAGCTTGGGAAGGGCTATATCCAGCAGTGATCTGTTATAAGAAGTTGAATTGGTTGACGGATACCTTTTAGCCGGTTGGGAGGAAACCATGATGTATTACCGATTAATAGTGTTCCTGGCAAGGGTCCAATTCTGCTTCGAAAACTGACCACCAAAATGGCAATGTACTAAAAAATCTTACTTCTTAAGACATTTGATGAGTCCATGCAGCTGGGAGAAGACTACCAGACGTCGAATGTCAAAGGTGGGACCCGGCGAGGTGGAGAACCGCTCGCACACAGTCCGCAGAGTCGTGCCCTGCTGCAGAGCGCACAGGATCTCTAGGACTTCGGAGATCGTTGGCTGTGACAGAAATAACTCTATCAGAGATGAGAAACAATTTTCGAGTAAAATATTGTTTAGTATAGTTTTAACACAAGTATATTAAATTATCTAAAGTCGATTATGGTAAATTTTGGGGGTGCGTCTCATAACGTATAAACTCATTTGGTCTAATTTCATTTTATTATCGTTCATAAGATATAATCAACGTGAGATATACCAACTGTAGATATAATTTCTTTACATATAACATTTATTTATTCTAAAACTTAAGTAGTATAACGTTGTTTGATATAACGTTTATGTAATCGAAAATCATTTGGTCTAACGTTTAATATGTATATTATTTATTTAATCGAAAATCATTAGGTCTAACGTTTAATATAAGTATATAAAAAACGTCATTATGGTACCCCGACTCGGATAGGTTAGGTTAGAAGGCTAAGGCGGGAGCGCAGCGGAGCGGAGCTCCCGCCTTAGCCTTCGTGGTTATTTTTTTTTAAACCACCCAGAAATAGGAGCCCCGCGAAGCGGGGCTCCGTCGACCTATCTTAGCGCAGGTGGTAATCAGTTACTAGTTATGTTTAATATCTACTTAGGTTACTATTACCTATAACTACGATAGAACTTACAAAGAATAAAACAAAGAAAAAATACTTTTAAATATTTATTAAATAAATAATAATTCATCATATTAGTCTAAATAAGTTTTATATCTTTTGAGTGGTATGTCAAACGATTTTATATTAAATGTATGTTATGCTTATAAAAATTAGTTATTATAAAATTATATCAATCGTTCATTATATTAACTAATCGCTATATTAAATAAAATTATAGGTTCCGTTGTTATATGTTGTTAATATTAGAGATTTTGTTGTTATATCATCTATTACTTACCCAAATTTTGGCGTCAATCATCTAATGGCGCGCCTTGGGGTAAGAACGACTCAAACGCCGTGACGGCAAACAGTATTTAGATCTCTTATGCCGTCATGCCCCCCTCCCCGCCATGTTTCACATCTGTCAGACGTCCCGTGAAGGACACTTTTTTTTTTAAAGTATCTTTGACCTACCTGACATCGGTGAAGGAAAACATCGTGAGGAAACCTGGACTTATCTATATACAGGGTCCCATTAAAATAGATGGACAAATTTTAACACAGCGCTCAGTACGTCTAACCAAAGATATCCAAGCAAAAAAAAAAACACTGATTAAAGTGATTTTATTTTGACCTAAAATAATAAATTGCCGGCGCATTAGTGTATTTAATTACTTAGCTGATTATTTTTCTTGTAAGTATCTAATGCGTTTTTCTTATATATTTTTTTACCATCGTCCTATTTTGGTGGTCTGAAAGATTTCTAAAAGTTTGTCCTTCTATTTTAATTGGACCTTATATATAAAATTCAAAGTCCTGACTGACTGATATATCAATGCACAGCTTAAACCGCTCGTCCTAGAGACATGAAATGTGGAGGGTGTGTTCTTTGTGAAGGGTAGGTATCCACTAAGAATGGGTTTTTAGAAAATCCACCCCTAAGAGGGTGAATGGGGGGAGGGTGAAATTTCACGTGGACGAAGCCGTGGGCAGAAGCTAGTTGTTAATATAAGTCTGAAAGCACCAACTCGTCTTGAGCACGCGTGGTTTGAGCTCGTGCCTTCTCTTTATGAGAAATTGAGAAGAGGCTTTAGCCCTGCAGTGGGACGATAATAGGGTAATTAAGTCACTACCTTTTCCTTAGAATCGCTCCCTTTGCCAAGGAAGGAGAGACAGGACTTCTGCAGCTCGGTGTCACTGAACAGGCGGCTGAGGTTGGGCGTCGCGCGGTACATGTTGCTAAACTTCATCACAGGGAGAAGAGTGACCTGGTAATCCAAAACATAAGTATTCATTTATGCACAATTTATTATCCAAGTATGCTGTTGACATTATAACATATATATCGCACCATCGGTGGAACAAGGGCACAGCTGTACGTTTTGTAATTTTTCACTAGACATTTTTCTGATTTTTGTTGAATAATAATATCGAGTTTTTCTGCTTATATTGATTTTAAGTTATATTTTTTTTGGGTGAAATAAGCCTTACACTTTTGCGAATTTAGGTATGTACTTTACAGGAGTAAATTATTGTTCCACCATATAAGCGGATATTTTTAAAGCATATCGGCGTCATAAAGGTATTTATAAGAAAAATGTGTGTCTTAGTTTATAATAACTTACCAAACGAGTTAAAATTATTACGGGGGGAACATACTTAACTAATTTTCAGATTTTTTGTTTTATGCCCTTGTTCCACCGATCGTGCGATATGGCCGCCAGTAACAGTCACAATAACCTTCCGTATTACTTGATACTGTATTACAGTGGTGTATTATTTATTCCTCATTTCTGTGACCCCAAGAGTTACAATCGGGTGAGAATTTAAAATATTGGCTCCTTTAGAAAAGAGTTTATAGCAATATTTTAGCAAATGTGAAAAAAAAATACATTTTGTTTGAAGTCATATTTATTTTCATCCCCAGATAGATTTCCTGTCAATTTATATGATAACTTGATAAGTTGTTATTAATTAATATGAGTTTGATTTGATTAGGCTTTCAGTAAGCAAGAGTTAGATTCTAAACATTTTGTTTTTTAAACAAAAAATTGCATACCCAATACAGCAGTAAAAAAAGGGAAAAAATAATTTTAAATGTGTGTATGTAGTTAAAACATTATATTTGACCTTTTTATATTGTTATTTGTATTTTGTGTTTCACAAACTGTGTCCAAATAAACGTTAATCTTTCTATCTAAATAATGAGCGACAAACATCTCTGCTTTTCTTTGCCCTCTACCCGAATACACAGGATGGCGGGACATCGACGCACAAGAACCTGTTACCATGGATTAAGTTGATTATTCTGGACCACCATGAGTTGGAAACTTTTCATCGGTTATTAAAAAAAAAATGCTGTTTCCTACAAAAGTGCAATACCTACCTACGCGGTCAAAATGTATGGAACAGCAAACTTTTTTTAATAACCGTCGAAAAATTGCAACGCAGGTGGGTCTCGAATCACGTACTGAATCCATGGCAGCAGGCTGCGCGTCGATGTCCCAGCCACTAGCCACCCTGTATTTTTATTAAAATGTTTTATGACGTGTGACTCCGGTTATCTGAAACTTTAATTTGTCTGTATGTGATGTCTTGTTTATCCTTCAGAGTTGACGTTTTTGTCATAGTTTTATTTATTAGCTTTATTTTTCTCATTAAACTTGAGGGTAGTAACCTACCACTCCATAGTAGACCAAGTTCTGGATGCAGGACTTCACGAGTGTCTTCTCTACATTGGTGTCGGTGGCGATCTTCGACACGTGGTTGTAGCCGTCGATGTAAGGGAGAAGCTGGAATTATAGGTAAATTCAAATTAAATTTATTTTCATAAACCTTCATGGGCACTTATGAAACGTCAGAAGCTAAGTGCACGGTTTCAATTGGCTGTTGTGTATGGAGAAGAGCTGGCAAAAACCTCCACGGTTACTTTTTTAAATTATTGGCTTTTACAATGTTTTCTAAGGGTTGTGTAATCTAAGGTCGTGTCGGTACATCCTCGTCTACACTAACCTGTCTAGTTGTTAAATCCCAGTCAGCTTCCATGTCGATCTCGAAAGGCTCTTCATCATCTATGTCCAGGTGTTCTTGGCTCTGGATGGTCTCTGAGCCTTCGGGAGGCGCAGTCTGCCGGGGACGTCCAGGTCTGGGTAGACCGACGGACGCAATGAGCACCGGAACGTGGTGGTCGAAGACAGGTGGTGGGTCCTTGCGAACCTCCAGCACTTTCAGGTGCATCACGGTGTCCCCCTCTGTAGGGTTAGGAACGTGTTTATTTTGAGCTGATTTTTCGTTAAAAAGTACGCGCTCAGCGCCAGCAATTGTTTTTGAATTTGTACAACTATAAATTGAGGGTGCACCATACAACTGTCTCATGTCTGTTCCCAAGTACCTATCTGATGAAAGTGTGAGTGTGTCTGCCTAGCCCTTCGAGGAATACTGGCGTGTTGGTTATGTTAAGTACCTATAATATTTGTACCTACAACGTGTAACAGATAACAACAAAACAAAAAGAAAATTAACTTTAATTTCGGAAGTCGGTGTCGTTGGTTCCGCATTTTCGTTTTTTGACACCGACTTCCGAAATTAAAGTTATATTTCACTTCGTAGTGTTTTTTTTTGGAGTCGGTAGTTTTTATTTTTCACTTTTTAGTTGCACCCCGCCCGAAAGCCCAAACGTCTGATAACCAGTCTTACCAAGGGGTATCGTATTACCCAGTAACTGGGTTGTGGAGGTCAGATATGATAGATGCACTCCATGTAAAATACTGGTATTCAGCTGCATCCGGTTAGACTGGAAGTCGACCCCAACATAGTTGGGAAAAGGCTAAGCAGATGATGATGAGTTGTATCTACCCCACACAAATTCATATAACACTACTAGCTATGTGAATACTTACCAGTGACAGGAAGTTATTAAAACATCATCAATATAAACAAGTGGAAAAAAAATCGTATTATTGAAGCTAATCCAAAAACTACTCAAGCAAAGTTCATAACATTTATATGGGACCACACCTGAAGCAACCTTATCCATTAAAAAATGGGAGAATTTTTAGATTAGAGGTACCCCAATAAGAACTTTGACAGAAATGAGGGTGTACCGTGGTATACTGAACACATCTGCGTACCCCTTTAGAGGGTACAGGCGTGATGTTATGTTGTGTGATTGCTTATATACGATAGCAGCAATCGCGGTAGATTTGCTGGCATTTATTGAAGAGTTCCGTTGTCTGTCTCCGAAACTGATCATCAGCTCTTTACGAAATTTAAATGGGAGCATCGGCATAAACTTCTTTCGAACAAAAAATAACAATTTTGCAAATCCGTCTATATGTATATGACGATTGACGAAGTTATGCCCGAACATACATAAAAAAAATATATAAACATCCGAACTGAGAACATCCTCCTTTTTAGAAGTCGGTTAAAAAGGATTAGCTCACAACTAAGTTTTGGCAATAATGAATAAAGTTGTCATAGTATTGTTAATTATGACAAGGCTGATTTTGACAAAAAAATGACAATATTGCAAAATAATCCAATAAAGTTAATTTAATTGTTAACTTCCATGTTTTCACTACACGTACGTATATGCTGATAATTATACCAAAACAAATTGCTATGCACGTCCATACAACCTAAAGATAATTATACGCAAATACCTACCATAGTGAAACTTAATCAAAACGCTTATACGTAGTTATGAATGAACGTTAACGTCAACAAGTTTATTTAATCAGTAGATATTAGTCACGCAATTCAGAAACATTTTTTGTGCCGTTAGAGTATGGACATGACCTCTAAGTCGTATTAATAACTAATTATTTCCACTGATTTTGAGTCAATTCGTCTCCAATTAAAGCGGTTGATGATTCCAGTTATTTCTGAATCAAAATAATAAATCGGACGCAAAATAATAAGAATCAATAAGATAAACAATGACGTTTGTTAACTCCGTTGCGTAAATACGTTGAAGTGCGTAATGAAACAATAACAAGCTGCAACTAGCTCGTAATCAATGCCTATAAAACTTCGCATCGCAATCTTTAACACACAAACAATACCTATTAGCTAGCCACACACGTTCACACAACACAACTCCATTGCGGAAAATATCTCGAAACATACTTCCGTGAAAAAAAATTCCCGAACACTATTCCTCGATACTTATTAACATTCGCTTTACGCCAACTTGCTGCACTCGCAAGGACTCGACCTACTTATAAGTATGTATAATTATGCAAAACGATTGCATCCGATATAGTCCCTCTCCAAACAATATTACTAAATCCCATTTAAAAAATCATGACTACTTATTACGAATCCTAGAGATTGAACGAATAAAACATCGTTCGTAGGTAATTAAAAGCACAGCTAAACGATTGCATCCCATGATAGTCCCTCTCCAAACAAAATTACTAATCCCCATAAATAAGATGTTTACTACTCTTATGCGTATCCTAAAGATAGAAAATGAACTAATAAAACATCGTTTGTAATTAAAAGCACAGCTACCCCGGGCAGCTAATATAGTTAATTGCACATGTAAAACGATTGCATCCAATGATACTCCTCCAAAGAAAACTACTAACCCTTATAAAAAAAATCGCGACTACACCTAGATATAAAATGAACGAATAAAATATCGTTTATAATTAAAAGCACAGCTACCCCAAGACGCCAACCTAATTAAATCCAATGATCGTCCCACACCAAACAAAACGACAAAAGCCCAATTCAAAAATCATGACTTCACATCATTCATACGCATCCTAAAGATACAAAATAAACGAATAAAACATCATCCTTCGTAATTAAAAGCACAGCTACCCCGGGAAACTAATATAATTACTAACATGCAAAACGATTGCATCCAAAGAATCTTCTTGTCCAAACGAAACTACAAATCTCTATTAAAAACTGAAGGAATAAAACAGCGTTCGTAATTAAAAGCACAGCTTCCCGCGCGGCTACATTCGAAACAACAGTTCGCATCAACCTATCTAACTGCCTCCGCAGTACACGCCACCCCATACGCAAAATCAATCAGATCTGTCTAGACATCACGAGATCATGCATCGAAAATTCCACACTGTCACACTTGTAACATGTGAATAACTATAGATGAACTGCAGACAACTCCCATTCCCTATCCATCCCTCACCCCAAAATCATTACCTTCCCGTTTTATTTTGGAGAGTACCAATTTCAGAGCTAGGTATATTCGGTTCCCCCTTTATTGGGCTCTCGCTCGCACTTATTAAATCGATCGACCCTATGCAGTCCCCCTGTCTGTCTGGCTGGGGTGACTTTGAGATACGTTGATACATTTACATATGTTTGTATTCGCAAATGGCGGACGTAGGGCGCGGCACGCTGCAGGCCGGAGGTAGACACGTGTAGTACTTACCGACAAGCGTGGCTTTCCGGTGGGTGTTCAGGTCGTGGAGGAGATGCGCCAGTAAGGTCGGCAGCTTAGTCGATCCGCTCGAAACGAACCGAGTCTCTTCCTCCATTATAGTCTGTTAAAGTACATTCTTTCTATTTAAACTAAACTAAGTAAACTACAAAATATTCTCAAAAGACATCATTTACCTACATAAATTATACGGTAGTATTATTTGATCATAATTCATAAACCAAAAGTCAGCATTCAGTTGCACCTATAATAGTCCATGAGTAAATGACCACGTGGTTTCCGATTCATGTCCGGCCATTTTGATCGCGACACACGTGGTCGTAAACTTATGCCCAACGTCCATGGGCAGTATACCTAATCATTATTCAGCAGGTATATTTTACTCCCTCCGTGCCTCAGAAAGCACGTTAAGCCGTTGGTCCCGGCTGTCATTCGAGGATCTTTTACAGTCGTTACGGGTAGTCAGAAGCCCGAAAGTCTGACAACCAGTCTTACCAAGGGGTATCGTACTACCCAGTAACTAAGTTGTGGAGGTCAAGCCACAGTATTGGCTATAGCTTATATATCATAGGATATTTTATGTTAAAACAAGAAATTTCATGCAGACGAAGTCGTCGGTAGAAGCTAGACAATTATATTTACTGTCTGACATTGTATTAATGAGTAGAGGTGAGCGAAGAAACGCCGAAATAAACGTTAGGGTCAAGGTCGTACCTAAATTTGACTTTGTTAATGGAGATCAGTTCTTAGAAACGACTGTTATAAAAGAGTGGGTTTGGAAAGTAAGGCTAATCAATTTTTCAAGAAATAATATTTTTATTCTTTTTTCTGTAAATGAACTATACATTAAATCCTAACTAATGAAGTAAGAATACTTTTTAGACTAGTCCCAGAGGTGAACAATAAGTATTTAATATAATTTGTTGAAATATTCAATGAAATACTATTCTGTATTTAGTTCTTTTGTACATTTTTTTATTTCATTTGGATTGCCAGTCATCACCGGTTGGGCTGATGGCTGTTCATATGAACACATTTCTGCTGTCTACAGTAGCCCCAAGTATCTGTAAGTCTTGCAAAATAGGCCTAATAAAACAATGGAAGGCATTATTTATAAATATTCAGATAAGTCTATCAAGATAATTATGGCCATTTTCACCCATAACTATGAGGATTTTAGTATGATGATGGGACAAGACTGATGTTTTAAAGAATATTTTTACTGTTTGAAAAGGACAATATTATGAAGAGTAAGAAGATACTGCTTCATTGCCTACACCTAAAACCCTGATGCTGTGTTAAGATAGATATTATTGAAAAAAGAACTGAAGATCAAATACTCATTGATCTTACTAGCTGACTCACTCTCACATTGCAAATTGGAAGAAACGGGACCTATTTGAAAATATCTGCGAAGACCAAGTACTTACCTGTTGATTTTGCTGGACCGGTCCGGTTGGCACGAGAAACCTAAAATGTGACTTAGTAATAAATAGCTTACCAGATGTTCTCCGAGTTTCTTGACAACTGGCTCATATTGCACTGTCTTAGACCAGCTGTCGCACACGAAGCAAAGGTTGAATAAATAGACGTTTCTCTCATATCTGGGGTTGTCTATCCGTATTGGGTAGCCCACAATCTTGTGACCGAGGGCATTTCTGAAAAATAATAAATAATTAGTATTTGTAGTACTGACAGCAACGAGTTATAAAACTGTAAAAATTATTAAATCTTTAAAATACTTTTAAGTCAGAGATTAGTTTTAAAATAAATATAAAAAGCACTTCATATTCCACACCTTATATGTAATCCTAGACATAAAATAATATTTAAATAATAACTCAAGATTTCACCAGAATTTAAACCGCTGATTGAACTTTAGTAACTGAAAAATTAACAAAGTAAAAGTGTTCAAGGTACTTACATAGTCATTGTACATTTCTGGATTTGTGGTTTTGGAATGATGTATGCACTGATGGAATCAAACACTTCCTTGGAAATGTAGTCTTCAGGAAACTATGAGGAAAACAGACAAAACTATTTTATTTTGTGGGACATGTTAACTGCTTGCTGGCTGGGAGCAGTATGAACAGACAGGGGAGGAGCCAACCAGTGTGCAAGCTTCACCCCAACTTCGTTTGTACTGGCCGCTGTCTAGACGGGGGGTCCGACACGCGTATACACAAGTACCTACTATATAATAGCGCTGTCTAGACGCACTACATACGTACAGGTGCAGGCACACAGCCATTAGATCAATAATCCACAGATCATGATGTACTGTCTATGCATGTCACATCTATGTGTGCATACCTTGCACTACTTATGCGCAGTCATCAAATACGACCCGTACAGTGGAAATTGCACATTATAGAGTGAAAAAATGCAATTTGCGTTTACATTATTAATGAGTCATACCTGACACGAAACTTTGGGGCCCGCCACTGGATGGAACTCGCCGAGGAATATGCACCTGATAGGCCCCTCTCGTCCACAACCCTCGTAGTAACGCGTCTCCATTATTTTTGTGGTCATCAAGTTTATTTTACCGTCCTCATACTCTAACTGGCTCAATACGTTCGGACGACGTTCCACTTGCATTTGATAACGCTTAACGGCGTATCATAATATATAAACAATAATAAAAAAAATAACACACAAATTATGTTAAATTAAACAAATAGCACTTTTTTATTAATTATAAACGTGAACGTGATAATAATTTAAAATGTACTCTGTGAACGTGTGGAGTGTGGACATTTTTGACGTTCTGTTTGATTGAGTTGTTGAACGCAGAACGACAGAACGAATCAGTCTATCAAAAAAGTACTCTGTGGAACGAAACCTAACCTAAGGAATGACCGATTTACATTTAGATGATAAAAAAAATTAGATTTTTTTGACTGTACAACTATTTGTAATAAATTATCAAAACCCACGTCGGATAAAATTACAATTATTTGTAGCACGGTATACGAATTTTATTACTTCTTGAGTTATCACTCACATGTTTAAGAAGGAAACGAAATTTTTGGCAATGGTGCTGCCACCTTTTGCCAACTCTAAAACCTTCGTATTTTAGAGATGGCAAAAGGTGGCAGCACTCTTTTCCTCCAGTACCAAATTTTTTTCATGAAATGAACTAATGGAACAACCTGATTGATTATTAATTTAGTGGGTTTACTACCAGAAATTATTTTAAAACCATTTCATTTAGTTGTTTACTTTCCACATTGGGTTTCGCGCTATACAGAACCACGCCTCGTGCAAAAAGTGCTGTAACATGATCCACATGGTTGTGACCAGATGGCGTTGTGTGTATAGTTTTATATTGTCAGAGGCACAGAGAGTGGAAATGGAAAATTGAAACGGGCTTATGGCGCGTGGCGGGCTCTTCCGGGAGCGTAGTCTGTTTCAAAAGTCTAACTGATTAAAATGTAAGCAAATGGATCTGAAAATGTAATAGTGGTTGCCAATTTTATTTAGGCTTTGATTTGATTATTTGAATAATAATTAAATATAATAAATAAATAATAAAATAATTTTATTGTGAAGAATTTTGGGTTTAAGTAGGTACCTATACTTAAACCCAAAATTCTAATTTTAAATCACCTACCTACTCAGATGTTTTTTTTTACTTTGTCAATAGAGGTTAATTTTATTTTATAACCATTTTCGTTTTAGTCAATCGTTTTTCAATTACAATTCAATAATGTAAGTAATTCAAACAATATCATTATTTTTCCTTCCTTTGATTTGTCTAACCTGTTGATTACAGATGAATGTGTTAGGTATGTAAGTACCTCCTACTAATTCCCATTATTGAATTGATTGCGTAAGATAATATTACCGTGGCATATTAATTTAATCTCAACAGGGTTTGTTTATTTATTTATTTAAACTTTTCGCACAAAAAGGTACAAAGGCGGACTTAATGCCTTAGGCATTCTCTACCAGTCAACCAAGGGTGGTGAAGAGATTAGATGGCAGGTGCTTTGGTTGAGAGGAACAAGGAAAAAAAAACTAATAATACTAGTTACATAAATAGGTTATATAGACATACATACTATTCACTATAATATATACTTATAATATATTATTATACTTATAATATATATATTTATACATATATACAAATTCAAGGGAGAGAGATGTTGAGATGACTCTACGCTACCTGTTTTGAAAATAACTCTGCAATTTCCGCTTAAATGCATACCGACTGGTGGTCGTCCTAATATCAAGAGGAAGCGCATTCCAAAGAAGAATGGACTGAATATGAAAGGAGTAGGAGAAGATTGTTAGAAGAACGCAGATTCTTTGCGTGAGAAGAACATAGATATTGGAAGTGAGACACGAGATAAGAAGGAGGAGTGGGAGAGTTGAGAAGGGAGAAAAGCGTGGTGGAACAAACCATACTTTCAAAATTGAACCTACCCGCGCCTAAGACGACCCACTGCCCCTCTTTTTACTCAAACGAAAGGTTCAAACGATTGTTTTGTAAAATTGTATTCGAACATTTTTGATATATTATGCCGCTTTGAAATGGGATGAAAGCTTAGGATGAAAGGTATATTTATAAATATTTAAATAATTCGGTTTGTCTATCAATGTAATTAGGTACAGACCTACGTTCGTTTTCACCCTTACCTATGTATGTCAAGTGTGTGTGATTAGGTACCTACTTAAGTACCTAAAATTTAAAAAAATGCTTACTTATCAAACAACTTGTTTCAATTCAACACACTTGGGTAGGTATACTTATGAGGATATAAATAAATACGTAGGTACCTACCTAAAATATAAACTTATTTTTTTTACTTACCTACTTTAATAAAAATGAATACGCGCATCACTTATTATCGGCTGGACAGTGTTTTTTTTAATAGTCCGTATGGTTTCATTATAGTCCGAATAAGGTTTTTAGGGAAAGAAATAGGTACCTAATTGAAAAGTTTCGCGGAAAATTGGGAACATCGGGAAAAACGTGTGGTAGCCGAGAGTCCAGAGGGTTGTGCAATTAAATGAAAGAAAATTTAAAACTCATATTAAAAGTACACTTTGTAAACAAGGATATTACAAATTAGAAGATTACATCCAAGATAAGAATGCTTGGAAACATGCTGGTCCTGCTCCATAGGACAATCTAGAGTCTAGACAAAATCAAACTGGTCGCTAATTTAATTTATATATTTTTTTATGACATTAGTTTTACTTTTTGTGGCTACAGTAACTCACACACTTGTTAAAATTATATAAAAATAATCTACTTTAACAATAGTTGTAAATATGTGAGCACCATGTATCTATCACATAATTGATTTACCTGTCATTGCTTTATTTTTAATTCTTTTTACCTTTTGTTGGCAGACTAATTTTTATTCTAGATGCATCGTCTTCACATATAATTATATAATTAATGTACCTATACAGAACTTGTAAAACATTTTAAAAGAGTAACGGTGGAGTTTCTTGCCCATTCTTCTCCATACGAAAACTACCTTTTGGAATGGGCGACTAGAATCAATTGTTTTTACTATAATTTTTGACGTTCAAAAGTGCCTTTACTGTGCCTAATTGAAATAAATGATTTGACTTTGACTTTGACTTTGTGAGCAAGCATATTCAGGATTCAGGGCGGAAAGTTGATAGCTGAGTAGGTAAGTGTGGCATGAGAAGAGAACACCGAATATACATTTAAAAAGTTTCTGATAGGAGCCCCGTGGTCAGGAGTAGGTACACTTTCAGATTAAAAAAAAGGGCCAAAAATAAAGTGATCTTCAGAGGCGTAAGACAAAATCCAAGATGAGAGATCCAAGATGGCCGCTGCAATCATTTTCAAATTTCTCGTCATTTTGATATTTTCGCAGCCGCTATCTTGGATTATTTTGAACTGTGTTCCTGATGGCGCATGGCGGGGGTCCCCCGACCCCACCACACGGTTATATTTTTTATGTCAACAACATTTTTGGCACCCATGTTTTTATTTGCCATTTCATTGAAATAAAAGTCAAAAATACATTTTTAGAAAATGACTAGCATTTTTGCTGTTCTTCCACTGGAGGAAATTTTCAAAGGTTGCTATCCTATTCTTCACGGATATCTATGCTATTCTTCCTCTGATTTTGATGGCAACAATTATATCAACTCAGCCTATCGTACTGCTGGACATAGGCCCCTACCAGGCTGCACCACAACACCCTGTCCTTCGCCTTCCGCATCCAGTCTGTCTCAGCGACTTTCTTTTGGTCGTCGGTCCATCTTGCTAGGTCAACGGGAAGTACCCTATGGGTTTTGATTTATTTGCGAGTATCAATTACCTTCTGAGGGGCCCGTGGTTAAATGATAACAGCCGCGCTTGCCGGGGTTGGTCTGTGGATGGGTGACCATCTTTACATACCGTGACCCCCTCGTACCTCGGAAAGCACGTTAAGCCGTTGGCCCCGGCAGTCATTCGTGGAACTTTGACAGTCTTTACGGGTAGTCAGAAGCCCGAAAGTCTGACAAAACCAGTCTTACCAAGAGGTATTATATTACCCTTGCAGTAACTGGGTTGTGGAGGTCAGACAGGCAGTAGCTCCATGTAAAATACTGGTATTCAGCTGCATCTGATCAGACTGGAAGCCGACCCCAACCTAGTTGGCAAAAGGCTAGGCAGATGATGACCAACATTCTTGATTTTTTTTAAAGTTGTGACGTTTTCAACTTGATACCTCCACACATTCGGTTCAGTTTTTTTTTCATTTGTGGTACGGAACCCTGATGACTGCAAGACCCTGCCTTGGGTAAGTTGGTGATTGGTTTTATTTTATTTATTTATTTTATTTTATTTGGGAAACAAACAGATGCAATAACAAACATAAGTATAAAAGTAGTAGTTTTGTATATTCATACAAAAAATAGGAGTTACTTTGTCGAATTAGGTATTCAGAAAAGATTAGAGTCTAAGATGTGATGTGAAAAATCGTAAGACAAATTCTAACTCGCTTCACTCATATTTCACGATTTTTCAGAGCATAATTATTTCAAAATCATGGGTAAAATCGGTCAAGTGCGTGTCGGACCATGCACAATGAAGGGTTCCGTAGTTGGAATAAATTTATCCCATGAACAAACTTAACATTGTAGTTGATCATCATGTTCTCCCATACTTTGAAAATGCAAATGTAAGTTGGTCGACTACTTATTACTAGTAAACTTCTTAGCTGTGATAGTTTTTCTTTTAATTTCGTTACTCATACAGTAGTATGAGTAACGAAATTCACGGCAGTAGCCGTGAATTTTTTCACATATATAAAAGAAACCATTTAGCTGGCAGGGGGGGGGGACACTTGACTCTAACAAAAATTTGCGCTTCACAGACGGATCCCTGAATCGAAAATTTGTTTTCACAAACCCGCAATATTTTTGAAAGTCCTATCCAACGATAACCCACACCATAGGGTAGACGAAAAAAAAATATCCCCCTTTTCGAGTACAAGAGGTATCCCAAAAAAATTTTTTTCATGATTTTATTTTACCACTTTGTCGCCGTGATTAATATGTAGGTATATCCATACCAAACTATAGCTTTCTAGTACTAATACCCTGATTACACCTGCCGAGTACAGTGGAAAGAGAGTGCCCTCGGCCGAGCGCTCGGTACATGTAAACACTTTTCCGAGAGCTCGGCCGAGCAACAGGCCGAGAGAGTCACTCGGACCCCGTTCTACGTACTAAGCCGAGTTACCACCCCTCCGCTTCCCCGCTCTGTGCCGTGTCGCTCGCTCACTCGGTGGATTTGAACACACACGTGCTCAAAAATACGTGTAAAAACACTCACTAGGCCATATCACACTCTCGGTCTAGTGACATTTTACTCTCTCGGCCGAGTGACATTTTACTCTCTCGCCGCTCTACTCGGTAGGTGTAATCAGTGTATAAGAGTCTCTGAGCTAAGCTGCGGATGGACGGATGGACGGACGGACAGACGGATATGGCGAAACTATTAAAGGTTCCTTGTTGACTACGGAACCCTAAAAAGGAAAGTTGTGATCCATCAACCCGGAAAACGATTATGGCAATGTGTGAACGGGATTGGTCCTATAAAAAGATACTGTAATGCTATTATATAAAAATCTCACCGTGAAAACTTAGGTGAAGTGAGCTTAAACTGAGCTGTCAATAGTGTCAATATCCCTATTATCAGGTGGAATGACAGCTCACTTCACCTAAGTTATCACGGTGATCTTTTTTAGAATAGCACCGCTGATCATGTGGAGTGTTCCAAAACTAAGGTTTTAACGTTGTAAATAACGTCAAGAAATTCAACACTAAGTCCCAATAAAGTTCTTCGAAAACCTAAATCTAGAAAGCTAGTTTCATGTTTCTATTACTTATTGTCATTATGTTTTAAAAATAAACGTCATTCTTCATTTCATTGTCGGAGTTTCGATTAACATTTTTTTAGAGCCATCAGAAGATCTGCCAAAGGTTCCACTTTAACATTTTCAACGGGGGTTCAAGTTTGAAGCAACAAAACAATTTGCACAATTCTCGAGTTATGCGTCACATTTGCATCAATAAACCACTTTCTTAGTTCTTTATTTTTCGTCGCCTTATAAATCCTGTCACTCTTTATCAATCATTTAAATTATAGTTAGGGGCTCGTGGTTAAATGATAACATCCGCACGGCTCGATCGGAGTTTAAGTTACGACCCCTCGTGCCTCGGGAATGTCATCCGTAGATCTTGACAGTCATTACGGATAGTCAGAAGCCCAAAAGTCTGACAACCATTCATATCGAGGGGTACCGTATTAACTGGGTTGTGGAGGTCGGAGAAGCAGTTGCTCCATGTAAAATACTGACTATTCAGCTGCATCCAGTGAGACTGGAAGCTGACCCGAGTCCCCAATATAGTTGGTAAAAGCTAGGCAGATTTTTTAAAATGTTATGTATAGTTTTGCTGTCACAGCATTTAAAATTCTCAGCCGATGAATCCCCTCATTAAATATGAGGGGATTCATCGATATTCCGATAGTACCTAGGTACTAGCAGGCACCTACTGCTATATACCAGGAGCATGAGTGGTGAAGGAACACTTTATAAGATTAAAAATTCTAACAGTGCCATGTCTATATTCTTGTGTTGCTAACCAACTTTGTTAGGAATTTGCACTAATTTGAAACTGTAGAGCATAGACATGCTAGACAGTACTCGTAGGAAAGACTTGCCCTGCACAATTCAACCAAAATTGAAAGTGGTTCGACATAGTCCCAGATATCAATCCGTCTTGTAATACAACAAGTTGCCGTTAGAATTTAAAATCATAACCAGTGCAAATTTATTCAAAAACAAATTAAGGACATATTTAGTGAGGAAGGGCTATTATAGTATTGAAGCGTTCATCAGTTGACAAATTAATGACAATAATGTATTTATGCGATATTATTTTTATTTTTTTATTGTGTTAATCATTTTCATCTTTTGACATTATATTTCTTATTAAACGACTATTAATTTTATTATTGTAAAAATGAGTTATTGTTTTTTTTCTTTATTTTTATTAACAATATCTTTCTACACAATGTATTTTGTTAAGAAATAAATGACATACGACTTATGAAGAAATGTATGCACCCGTCAAGTCACCCAGGAGCAGTCGGCAGCACTGCCTTCGTGCGGACTGGTGGAGCATACATCCAGTACTCGTGCTGTTACAGGAAACGAGACAGGTTTACAGATTCTTAACCCTAGAACCATAGTCTGGGGTTCAAATCAAAAATATAAATTTTAATTTGCGATTACTTTTTCATTACTTATTTGGCCTGGGCGGAGAGTGGCGTTGACGTGGAATGGTTCGTCAGGCGCAAGTCCTGAGAGCGTGTGTTCCTGGTACGCAGTGCTTGGGGTAGTCCAGACAAAAATAAACACTGGGCCTACTGGAAATACATCTGGGAGAAAGCGGTCATCAGATGATGTCAGGAAGATGTTCGTTATGTCCAAGGTCAAAAAACCGTAAATCACAAACTAAATGAACATTAAACTTTTGTAGTTTTAGAGCCACCAAATAAAAATATGCCGAAATTGTTAACTTAGCTTAATTACTTATAAGTTAGGCTGATTTTAGTGCCATAAAAGTCTATAGATAAAACAAGTTGATTTAATATATTTTTAATAATGAAAGTTTTTTTATACTTTCTATTAGATTAGGGGTACTCCAGTACGGCAGTACCCCTGGGTATGTTACATAAGTTTTTGTTTTATGGGTACAGTTCTAGGTTTAATCGTACTTTGAGTATTTGACTGTTCGTACTAGTTCGACATGGTTCGTTTGGTCGTGAAACGTTTTTCGAAGCGAAATCAGTGTTACTTACAAGTTATGAGATGAAATCTACTAGCCCCATTTTGCAGCAACCCTCGATAAAAAGATCAGCCATTTTGAATCGTCCTGCGCTGCGCCTGTCATAATCGCCGCACACAATGATGCAGCTGACAGATGCACAAGAGAGCTCTCACAGTATTAAATTATTGTCAGTACAGTAGCGTCATTGAACCGATTCTTGTCCCTTACTGTGATACTGGAAGCTGAGTTGATGATATTATCCTCATTATACACTAAGCGGCTGAACGGTTAGCAGTGAATGTTCTAGGTATAGAGTTGCAAAGCTTCTGAAGTCGGTAACAAAAGTGAGGTTGAATTTGAATCGACTAAGTGTTGGTGATGAACTGAACGCAACTGTGAAAAGTAAAAATATTAAAGTAGTTTCATGAAATAGTGTGGTAGGTAGGTAGATGTGTGCAGAGTTAAAGCTGAAGTTGGCAACTTGACACTCGGTCGGTACGGCCCATAGAGAAGTCCCAACAGAGTGGCACGTGAGTATTGACTCAATTTCCTAAGATTATTTTCTGGTCTACCAATTGGATGTCAAGCTAGATCATCTGCAGGAAAGTAAAAATTGGTTTAGTTATGTATGTCATCGACTCTTCTTCGTCATATCGATTACTTATTCCATTTATATATTTCAAATAAGCTTCGACCACAATTCGGTCACTTCAGACAGCGTTAGCGTTGACCCTGCAAAGATCTTCCACAGTGCAGATGTTTTTGTACAGAGAGCACAACTTCTCAGTCAGTTAAGAGATTTCATCTGCAAACACCTTTCATATTACCTCTTACGAAGGAAAAGTAGGCTGGGGATATTCTGCTGTATACTAATATTACACCATAGAAACCTCTGTCGTCGGTCCGTTTGACACAATTCATCTTCATCTCCATCCGCCCGACTTCACATTAGTACTGCTTGGTATATGCTTCTTTGTTCGTCCTAAAATCCACGCCCC
This sequence comes from Hydraecia micacea, assembly GCA_914767645.1. Taxonomy (NCBI): domain Eukaryota; kingdom Metazoa; phylum Arthropoda; class Insecta; order Lepidoptera; family Noctuidae; genus Hydraecia; species Hydraecia micacea. The sequence goes on from OU611774.1 coordinate 1,278,370, forward strand.
TGTGCCTGTCCCATCCTGCTTCTACCCGCCACAATGGTGTCTATTCCTGAGTACTATAGGTAAAATGAGCAGTGGTGGCCAGTAACGGCCTCGACTTACGAGCTTTAGGTCGTGGGTTCGAACCCAGGCAGGCGCTGTACTTTATGTAAATTAATAAATTAATTACATTGCCACTGTTCACAAAACGGTGAAGGAAAACATTATGAGGAAACCGGCATGTCCTAGAACCAAAAATTTGAAGACATGTGACATACGCCAACCCGCACTGAGCCCGCGTCGTAGATTATAGCGCACTCCCTCTTGAAGAGAGGAGGCCTGTGCCGTGCCTGTGTCCCAGCAGTGGGAACATTAGAAGCAAATTTTGCTATAGGTAACATACCTATGTACAAATATTCTGAGCTGAGATCAGCAGTGTCACTTTTCTGTCTTCCGCATATACTAAGTATAACTGTTGTATGCATGTACTATGTTGTTGCATAGTGGATGCACTGCCCGCACAACCACCCACCTACCTGCTACTCAGTGCGTTAGGACAGACTGAAACTAGAGCCAAGCAACTACGTAAATGAAAGTGTACGTGAACGATGAAAAACATGAATGTGTGTTAAGTTTCAGAATCAGACTTCTATGTTACTAAGATATTGCTGACAAAAACTATCGAGATATTAGGTACATGATTATATACACAATATTACATCAGACATTCATAAAATATTCCTAAATATCTAAATGTCAAGCCTTACCATGAAATAAGGCTGCCTCAGCGGACTGTTGGGATCGCACAATCGGTGGGCCTGTGGGCGGATGCATCTAGGAAACATTAAGTCGTGGTGTTTTTAACGATGTGTGGTGGATTGACCTGGCAGCCAGATGACAGGTGACAGCGGCAGAGGGCTGCCCGTGAACCAGGAAGTATGCCCAAGGTCAAAGTGAGGCATGCGCGGTTGACACCCATGAACACCGACACAACTTTGTCACGTGGCGCAGAATTTTCCGCTTGCTAAAGAACGTGACTGTGTGGCAATAGAAATGTGTTTTTTGTGAAGTAGTTACTTTAACAAATATAAACATTAGAGTTTGGTGGGCTTCCCGAATTTCCAAGCTGTGGATCTACCTGCGGGACAAGTGTGTTGACATTGTTTTAAGTTTGTTTTATTTCCCCATCAATATGAATTTCGTCGCCAAATTGGAACAGAATGACGCAGTGAAGAAATTATATTGTTTTATTTTGTATAGAAATTGTGAACAGTCTCTCTTATTAAATTATGTAATTACAAATCCTGTTGCGTAAATGTGAGCTAGACTTCCCCGCGTGCAAGGTTGCCTCGTGCCTACTAAGACCTCCCAAAAAAGCGTAAATAGATTTCCACGAAAATAGGTATATACTCGCAAATTAGGGAACAGACAGGTTAGGTGTCCAAGTTAATAGATTCTATATCAGCATGCTTCGTAAACATTCCTAGTGAAAAGTATCAGGATGGGTAAACAAAGCCATTCCTGAGGCCGGTGTCCAAGTTGTGACAAAAATACAACAAAAAACAGTTCAACAGTGCATATTAACAATGAGAAAATTAATGATTAAATGACAATGATGAGCAGATCGGTGTTAAGTGAGGCTACCAGCTCCTCGACATCGGAAGAAGACGACTTGTATACGTAAGTACTTATTTCAATATTATTACGCGTAAGAACTACCATAAAAACAATTGATTTAAACACATTAAATAAATTTTCCTACAACAAAATTAATGTAGGTAAAGGAGTCGGATAGTAGATCGATACTATCAGCTGTAAGCGCGGTAAGGCAGGCGGCAGTAACATTGGCCTTGGACGCGTCCTTGAGTTTCGCAGCCTTGTCGGGGTTACACTAAATAGGTACCTATTACAACGGAAAACAATACTTCCGCAAACATTATTAGAGTGCGCCAGTAACTATGCACTATGCTCTATAAATGCGAAGGTATGGCGCCCTTGAAAACGATGAAACTGATGGACGGATCTACTTTTACGTAAGTTGAAAAAAAAATCTTCTAAGAAAACAATTGTAACGATTACACCCTGGAATGTACTTACAGCTACTTTTGCGAGTCCATATGCTGACGCTGGGAAGTTGCTTCATCCGCGCATAGAGCAAATTTGGATTGTATTGTTTTTATTTATAAGTAAGTATTGCGACTAAACTAATACAAAATTATTTTCTGTGCGACGTATAGTGCTGTCAGTCAGTAACTTAACTGGGGTAGTTTATGCTTTACTGTGAAGCAACTTACATAATGGCATTCGATTCACTGGTGAGAGAATACTTTTGAAAAGGTTGTTATGGTAGTAGGTACCTACTTAAGAAGCCTCCTTCTCACTGCCACAACCGGTTAGTATTGGGTATTACGATACCCCTATCGTATTTGGTATTACCCAGTAACTGGGTTGTGAAAGTCAGATAGTCAGAGTAGCTCCAGGTAAAATACCTATAGTATTCGCTGAATACTAGTATTTTAAGCGCATTAGCATCTGGTTAAACTAGAAGCCGACCTCAACATAGTTGGGATATGGGGCAGATGATGATGATGTAGCTAGTTCTTAAGAAAACCTAAAAAAAGGCAGTGAGTGCAACAGGTAAAGCTCGATGTGGCTTGCCTGAGCTTCAGGTCAAGAAGTAGAAGAACAAGTCATCATCTGCCCAGCCATTTCCCAACTTTTTTGGGGTCGGCTACCAGTAACGATTGTCTGCTGAGATCTACAGCAGCCGGGACCAACAGCTTACCGTGCTTTCCGAGACACGGAAGTGTCAGTATGACATGGATGGTCATCCATCCACGGAACGATCCCGACAAGCCTAGGTGGACCTGAACGAGCGGTCCATGCGGCTACTTAGCCAAGAGCTTCTCTCAGGAAAGACAAGTACATAAGTACCGGATGCTATCTTGTACCTAGTACAAATGCCTAGATGTTCTTTCCTGTCAGAGAATCATGGTCCAGGAGAGCCCTACGTAACAGAACATAATTATTGTTCATACATCGAATCGTTTTCGTATTTTCACATCTTTATTCCTAGTTTCGGGCAAATTTGTAAATATAATAGCACCCCGCTCGCCGTCGTCGGTCGGGGCGGACAATGCATAAGCGATTTTTGTCAATTTGTTTTACAATTCAAATTGTTAAACTCGGCGACTGGCCCTCGTCTGCTACTGTCCGATGAAAAAGACAAATAAAAACTCCGATATCGTCCTTGATAGTACTTACAGGCTCCCCAATAACCCAGTGGCCGTGTTTATGTAGTGAAACTACTTCTATGAGACAAGTGGTTGCTAGCCAAGTCGCCGAGGCGAGTTGTGTCAAGTCGGGAATCGGGAGTCGGGCCGCGCATAACAACATATCACCTGTACGTGTTGTTTAATAACCACGTATGGAGGTGACAATAATTTATAGTCTGTGTTTGAAATATTTTGGGGTAAATTTAGTATTAATTTTAGATGAAAAAGTGTCATAATCTAGTGGTAGTGAAGGAATGTTATCAACAACTTCGTCCCGTTAGTCAGTCGGTTCCAACATGCCGTATGTATTATTAATAGGTGCCATCTTTCGCAGTTTCCTTCGCTTTGAAACCTTCATTATATTCGGTGTGTTTCCTTTTGCAGATTTAAGGAGGAGCCTTGTTCCCCGGTAGCAGGCTACTCCTCAGGTAAGACAACCTTTTTTTAAGCCGTTTTATTTTTGGATACGTTTTGTTTTTATTTTCCTCCCGTGTTTGTTCTATGGAAATTATTTAGATTGGGTATTTTTCCCTGCATCCGGTGCAGGACCCTAATGTGGTCAACGGGGACCTGGGTTTTTTATGGTATTGTGCATTTTCATTGTTTTCGGGACTTAAGTAGAGATGGCGTAGCGTATTTAATTTCATGCTAATCCTACTCTATACATAATTATTATAAATTAAAGTCGCTTTTCGCGTCTTTGTGTCCACGTTATTCTTCTAAACTACACAACTGCACACTTTTTTATATTTTTAATTTATCCATATAATACACAACGTATCTATGTTAATGCGGCTTTCACCATCTTTAGGAGAATATTCCCGAAGGTTTATATGTACAATACATTAATATTAAACTAGCATTAATAAAGAAATTTCGATGTTTGTCCAAGTCATGCGAAGCAGGGGCGGGTCGCTAGCTAGGTATAAAATAAACCAACTAATAGCTTTACAGCAAACCTAAAGGGCTAGTTTTGGCTGGCCTATTTTTTGGCCAAAGAATCAGCATTGCCATACAACGTGACAATGCTGTCTGCCAGGCTTTTGGGCACGTTTCCTGTCGACAGCGATGCGGACGAATTTTTTGATGCCCTTTGATTATTTCCCCTCCTTTTTATATCATCATCATCATTTCAGCCGAAAGACGTCCACTGCTGGACATAGGCCTCCCCCAAGCACCTCCACTTCGACCGGTTCTGTGCTTCTCGCATAAAACGGGTTCCTGCGGCTTTCAGTGATGACATATGGCACTGAAACGTGTTCGTTCACAATGGGCCTTTTTAAAAGGTTAAAAGTTACCCAAAGGGCAATGGAGAGGGCTGTGCTTGTAGTTTCTCTGCGTGATCGAATCAGAAATGAGGAGATCCGCAGGAGGACCAGGGTAACTGACATAGCCCGGAGAATTGCCAAACTTAAGTGGCAGTGGGCAGGGCACATTGCTCGCAGAACAGATGGCCGATGGGGCCGAAAGGTTCTGGAGTGGAGACCGCGTACCGAAAGACGTAACTTTGGAAGGCCTCCCACAAGGTGGACCGACGACCTTTTTATATACTTGTACATATTATTGTTATTTTAAGACTGTTAGCTTTTTAAATTAATAAAAAAAAATATTAAGGGCTAGTAGATCTTATAACTTAAGCCTATTGTGTCCCAAAGGCACGAGCATTGATCACCACGCGTGCTCAAGTCGGGTTGGTAATTTTAGACTTCTTTTGCCCGCGACTTCGTCCGCGTGGATTTCGTACTTTCCCCTATTTTTTACTCTCTGACTTTTTTCTTTCTCAATCTATCAAAAATATCTCTAATTTTCTTCTCTCTTTTCTGAATTTTTGACATTGATTGTCGCTGAGATGAGATTGCGATTAGATTATGAACGTTATTTATTACGAGAATAGGTCTTCTGGGTTATAAAAGGATTTTTTTTAAATCCGTGTGCATGGTAGTTCCAGAGAACGCCCTAGCGTTCAGACAAACAAATTCTTCAGCTTTTCTGTATTATTAGTATATAATTAGTATAATAAATAAGTTAAGGTTTCGTCTCAGTAATGTCCAAGATAAACTCAGAAAGTATGTACTTTCTAAGTATGAATTTCACTTGCACGTCATAAAAGGACGAGGTCTTGTCTATTATGCGACAATTAGATTTTCAACAATATTGAAGTTTCAATTTACTGTGTTATTTGTCAAAACTGCGATTCAATCACAAGTCGACATCGGCTCAATTGCCAAAAAGGTAAAAAAAAAAGGTAGATATACTTGGGTAGCGGGATCGTCCGAAAGGGTTACCGCTGCCCCGGAACATAAAGGGCTAAGGAAGGAACACGGGTGGGTTTTAGTCAGTAAGTCCACCCAGAGCGGGAGGAGCCATTAGATGATTTCCCATCCAAAAAAAAAAAAAGGTAGATATACTTTACACTACAGTTATGTTTGCAACGAGGACGACGTCTTAAGACGAGGGAGTCGCACTACGACAGCTACGCGTTACGTCTGTTGATAGCCCTATTGTATTCTCTAGGATGCATTTCTTCTCGGATTAGTCGCGTTACAGACGTTCTACCTAAAGTTCACTCAACGCTAAAAGTGTTGTGATTAGAAAAATATCACAATACCAAATTAACATTTTGTGAAGCATCGTAGGTACTAGGCGAGCAGACCTATCAGGAGATGCTTTTTGTCGCCCACACACACGCTATAATGTTTTATATTGTATGTATTGGCAATACTATTGCGACTATAGTGGCGGCTTTAGTCAGATTTATCTCGAAAACTATTCAATTTCGGCCATACATAAGGGGGCTCAATTGGTTGCATTTTGCCCCCCCCCCCTCTATCAGCTCCTGACGGATATACGTCGAATTACAAGTAATCCTGTATTGTAAGTTACAAATTACATAAAATTTAAAAGTTTTTGTTGAAGATTCTTAAATCGAGGGTAGATTTCAAAAATCTTAAAATTTTAAAACATTTAGAATTTGGTTTACAGAGTACCTACTTTTCTATTTGTTTGATTCATAACGATAGTTATAGAACACATTAACAAAATCACGATTCTGTCTCTAATATATGAGAATAAAGATGTTAATATATGAGAATAACCTAGACACATTTTTTTATGCAGTTATACATGTATCGTTCCTTTAGATACACCATGTGCATCTGCTATAACATTTCTTTCTTTCTTTCTTCAATGCACACAGCTGAGTGGCTATAAGTACCTACGTACTGCTAGTGATGGCGCCAAACAAGTACCTAGCCGAATTCTGGGCCGAGTACATTTAGATTGCTATCGACACGCTAAGAAGAAGAAGTACTGCATTTATCTTAGAATCGTATTTAAGATCATGTCCTATTTTCGTTACCAAATATTCGACGGTAGTTTTGCTGACCCGAAATTTTTGTTGAACGTAATATACCTATGTCACATAAAAAGTAAAGTTTATCCTTTGACCATTGACTTATATATTACTATCATTGCCTTTGACGAAAAACTCGCCGTTGCCGTTCACTCATACTTATATTTATCATCACTACTGTCACTACTTACACTACCAGTTGTTAGAACCACTTTTTAATGTAAGTATAACAATTATTCTTCACTTATTAAATTGAGGAACAAAATTGTAAAGTTCTGATTCTGACACAAGGCGAGACTACCTGTCGGAATTTATTGTTCTACAATTTACAAAATATGTAAATTCGTAATTATAATTATGCGTTTAATAAAACAGTTTTCCTTACAAATATGTATATTGTCACCTGTAAAGAGAAAATTGTAAAATTGTAGGTACTTACAATTTTGTCAGTTTGCCACCGTGGTTTTGTAAGTTGTATTCTTTTTGTAACTTGTAAATTACAATTTGCAACGTTTATTAAACAGGGCCCTGTGCGGCTGTTATTATTTAACCACGGGCTTAGCGTTGTAAGTATTATTATTAAACAGATTATGAAAACTGTTGGCAAAAGATTATTATTAGTAAGATTATGCTTCTATATTAACAGTACTGTAATAAACATAGGCACCTAACGAGTCAATAAAAAAAACAGTGGCACTCCGGGAGTGCCGACAGAAGTGAAAACAAAACACAAACATAATACTTTGCCATCACTAACCGACATAATTATCGGATATACTTACATTATAACCGAGTACATCCCGAGGACAGCTGAACACATCCGAAGCGGTGTCGGTTATGGTAACAGTGGTGTGAATTCAATGGTTTTTTCCCATCTCAAAACAATGCGCCTAAAGAGGTTTTCACTTCAATAAAAATATACTATGTATTTTTCACATGTATTTTTTTCCTCTTCTTGAAATAAATCGTCTAAAGTCTAGAATGAAACTTTGAGTGCTTAAATCACCTGCGAGTTCTCGCCAAGAGACCAAAACAAAGCCACCCGACACCGTCCCACATCCGGCGAACGTTAGGACTTCATACGACACTTCAAGCACTACCACAGAATAACTAAGTAATAGTATTTAGTACTACGACACCGCCGGTTACAACGAAATCGGGCCGCAACATTAAGAGGACCGTGAGATTCAACATGTGAGCCGCCGCGGCGGCTCACTTGTTGAATACACAGCTGATAACGACGTTGACGGCGGCGGCGCGCCGCCGTCAACGTCATTACCAGCTATTTACATGGTTTACATAACCGTCACACGTCAACAAACGCTCACTATCGCCGCACTCATACCAGTCAGCAACAACATGGGCCAGCCAGCTAACAAAATGCCCATCGTTGCGCACTAGAACAGCGCAGCCGCCGGCAACAAGGCCTTGGTGGAACATGAAACCATTACCATCACCCACAACGACTAGCAGCAGTCATCCTACTCTCCACAGCGGTAACTCTAACTCTATGTGGGGTGGAGCTATTGCAGGCGCCTCATCGAAGCCGCCGACGAAACAAGAATCAGCCGCGCGATCACACAACGTGCTAACGCGCGGCGTACCCCTAGGGATGCCCAACCTACAAGCAAATATCGCGAGTGCAAACCTCAAACAAACATTAGGTGTAGTGTAGTGTAGTGTAAACAATTTCCGTCGAAAGACCGTGAACGCTCTAGTAGGTGAGCTTGTCCAGAACGGGCGAATTCAATGCGATTCTCTCGTGCGTATTACGCGCGACCGTTGCGTCCAGAAGGAGCGTACCAACGCGCGAGCATTTGGGTTCGAATTTCATTTGTCAGTAGAAAACATGGAGTTGAACTCTGGAGTTCGCGCGTCAACTGGACGCAACAATGAGTCTCTAGTATCTCGACTCGCGCGCAATAAGCGCGAGTCGAGAGTCTGGCGAACTGCACGCGAATTACGCGCGTATTATGAAAACGCGCGATGCTTGTGGACGCGATGTATTGGCGCCTAGTATCTCGTTAACGCGCGAATGCATTCGCGCGAAACGTTTCGCGGCGAATTCGCCCCTTCTTGACAAAGTAAAACACAAGACAAGTAAAACAATTGTCCGCAACCAATGACGTAATAATTATAATGTTTATATAAGTATGTCCGTAACTCAATAAAATTTGTTTATTATATTAACGTTTGTACTGTTGGTAGCTTAGTTCATAATTTTATATTCTTTTGGGGAGTAACCAAACTTAATTGTTTAATCTAAGGGGGGAGGATTGTAGCGCGTAGGCATATTAAATATCTTTAGTTTTAGGCAATGTGTGACGTAGCTCGTAAGTTAATTCTCTAAGTCCACTCAACCCCTGTTCACAACATCAGTCACTCAGTAAACCTTCAAGCGAGAACACGGCAAATGAAAAATCATTTGCCAAACCTTCTGATTACTCACACACATCAAATACACTCGTACCGGCAAAATGTGTTCTCTAGAGTAGCTCAGCCTTAAATTTCGACGATGCTGCCTTTCGAGTTTTGGACCATTTGCAGGTCTAAATGGCTTCAAGTTTGCTTCAGACAGCTTCACTTTGCACGTGCTCGGATTGCTCCCTCCAGCACGTAGAAGGTGATTTTTAAGTTCAACAGTCGTTTGAAGTTGATTTCTCAACATTGTTGACACCATATATCGATCAACCCGCGCTGTCATGCACCTTGTTGGGCCTGTTCCAGGTCTGCGAATATGGATCCAGTTTCTTCAAATCGCTGAAGCACTCTTTGAACGATTGATAGCGACACACCAACAGTTCTCGCTGTATAATTCTTAATAAATAATTTTTATAACTTCAGTACCATTTAAGAGTAACACCATTGATGAATTCTTCCTTTTATCATCTAGTTTTCCTACCAAACCAAGTTAAGAATTTCTAAATTTACCGCAGAGAATAAACCAAGACTTAGAAAAACTAACTGCAAACTTCACCTATTTATTTCAGATATAGTTTAGAGAAAATGGTGATATTATTTTACAAGTTAGTATTCTAAAACAAATGCAAAATAAAATGGACATTTATGGCTGTTTTGGTCAGATAATCAGCCTCGAGCAGGCGTTTTCATTTTTATTTATTCTCAAAAATCAAAGTGACACTTCGTCGCATTGTTATTATGAACCATGAAGACGCAGTGACTGCAGTCGAAAGGGCTGTGGTAGAGAACCCCAGGTAAGGGAAGCGTTACCAGGCCGGATCGGAAGATTCTTCCTTTTCAATGAAGGTGTGGCAATTACACCTTTCCTAAGTGACACATTATTGTTTTCCGACATCCACGCGAACGAAGTTGCGGGCACAGCTAGTCTATTAATAAAATTTAATTTTATTCGAGAACATCCATCGGTTGCTTACTAAACTTCATCTATATCCGACGATCCTGCATACTTATCTCCTTTGTTGGCTGTACATCTCAGACTAACCCTTCGGGGAGACTACGTGACTACGTGCCTTAACATCTGTATAGTCAAATTGTAACTACGGGTGAATGGGATCGTCATAATAAACAAACGCACTAGGTTGTTTTAGGAGTGGTTAAAAATGACACTACTACTTTTAGACCACACTTGAGACCATGCTGCAAAAGCCTGGAATGGCCCTAACGAGGCGACGGTTGATGTGATATTATGCCAATATATTACTGAACCTTTCAGTGAGCGACGTCGTGTCGCTTAAGGTACGGTCAGTATCGTCGCTCTCGTATTCATTATTCAAGTTATTCACATTGACCGTTGTTTTTTTAATATTTGAATAATGACGGAACTGTGCGTTGCCCTGAACTTTTACCTTCAACTGCATTGAGGTTTAGATAGGCTACATCCACGTTCATGACACTCTTTAGTCGCCAAACTGATGATGAGTGGCTACACCAAGTCTTGTGGTTATCTGCAATAATGTCGTCGTAGGTGCGTTACTATGAGAGCGGTGAATTCTTACGCGAATCCCGCACCCCCAGCCATAGGTAGAGGTGGAACACCGCGTTGGTTTTAGCCGGTAAGAGTCCGGCATGCCCCTCTGTCACCCCCACGACGGAGGAAGTCCATGAGGATTTCCACCGCGCACCCAAAAAAAAAACAAAAGTTGCGTTACTATCCCAGATATGTAACACACATAATCAGCCTACAATGCCACTGCTGGGACCCTCCTCTCTTCGAGAGGGATTTGACTGTAATGTACCATGCGGGCCCAGTGCAGGTTGATAGATGTCACACGACTTCGAATTTTTGGTTCTAGGACAAGCAGGTTTCATCACAATGTTTTTCTTCACCGTTTTGATAGCAGTAGCGATGAAATTATTTACAAAAAGTAAAGCACCATGCTCTACCATCCCAGACAATAAAGAATCATGGCAGGATTTGTATGTACAAAATAATAACGATGTTTAGAGAAGTTGGAATTCTAATTCTTATACTTTTGGGTGCCTAAAGAGTATCTTCAGGCATTTACAATATTTTTATAACCCCGCAATAACAATATAATGTTCTAAGTAAAGGGTGGACGGTTTCAGGGGCTGCATGCCTCTATTAAACCATGACGTCCAAAAGGCGCTTCAAAATTAAATAAATGAGCCTTGATGAGCGTTATTAAAGGGTATTGATCTGTAAACAGTCAGTCGGTCACCCATCAAGCACTTGACTTCAGCAACGAGATCAATTGACTGCTAGCCTGCTAGTTTAGACTTTAGGACATTCGAAAGAACAAAATACAACGCATAAGATGGATATGACAATGTAAATAATAAATAAATATGTAACACAGGGTTTCTTTAGAGCAGTGGTGGGCCAGTGGTAACGTCTCCGATTTACGAGTTGTAGGACGGGGGTCGAACCCAGGAGGTGCTTTAACTTTATAAAATATAACTAGCATTGCCCCGCGGTTTCACCCGCGTTACTTTGAGAAAAAAACATACTAAAATATATTCCATTACTTTAAGAGTATTACTGATGATTACTTTTTAGGTACATCACGCTATTGTATGAAAGTTTAGTGTTGTTAACTTTTTTTGTTAACTTTATTTTTTCTTACTTGATGATTTTATATTTAATCTTTTATGTTTCTTTTGTGTGTGTCTTCTTTGTATTTAATTACTGCAATTGGTTTTAAACCGTTTTAATTAAATTAAATAAATAAATAAATGATGGTGTACTGGTCGTAAGCGTTACTGCTGAGCGTGAGGTCCTGGGTGCGATTCCCAAGTCGGGCAAAGTGTTATTGGGTTTACCTATCTTTCTCCCCAATTTCTCAGTAGCAGCCTTCAGGTTGCACAGTCAGGATTTGTGCCCGGTTGATGGCAATAGGCTTGCCCCTGTCGCGGCATCTACACTGCCATATGCGAACTACGCATCATACTGACGTCTCGCAAAATCCTGCATCTCGCAAGCAGAGTTTACCGCGCGACTAGCATATAAAGAGCCTATGAATCACCGGGCAGTTGCCCACCAGAGACCTGGTCGGAAGATCCTCCCATTACTATGGAGGATGAGTGAACTTTACAACCTGTTCCTCATACCTCTATTACATGGGACTTAAACATAACTGGCGAAAGTGTGTACTATTAGGTGCACTTCTGCCCAACCCTTCAAGCAATACGGGCGTTATGTTATGTTGTTTAGATATACCGCCCGAGAGAACGTGGGACTTATATTAATCACACTAATATTATAAAGGCGAAAGTTTGTGAGTGTGTGTGTGTTTATATGTTTGTTACTTATTCACGTTCAAACGGCTGGACCAATTTTGATACAATTTTGTATGAAGGTAGCTGACACCCTGGATTTACATATAGGCTACGTTTTATCCCGATGTTCCCACGGGATCGACATTTACGCGGGCGAAACCGCGGGGCGCAGCTAGTATAACATAACTGGAAAATATGCGGTATATTTCGCCACGTAAAAGTTGCACAAACACAAAAATAACTTAAACCAAACAAACAAACTGTTCAAACTGCGACAAGTGTTACCTGTACCTACCTACACCTATTCTTGACGTCAAGCACAGTTTTAAATTTTGAGGGTCGAACTTTCCAACATATTTTTGTGACTCCACACTTTGCATAGGCACGAAGTTTTGCGTGCGTAACGTCTCATGACTATCATCATCTGCCTAGCCTTTTCCCAACTATATTGGGGTCGGCTTCCAGTCTAACCGGATGCAGCTGAATACCAGTATTTTACATGGAGCGACGTAACGTCTCATGACTATGAGGTTGTTATATAACACGACATGTCCCTGTACAACTGGGGTTCTGAGATAAACAGAAATCCCTTATATTCTACCAATGTTTTTCTCCGGGTCGGGTTTCAGTCGTCAAGAATTAACCAACAAACAGAAACAGTGTCGGACTATAATAACATCAAGATGTTATAGTAGTTGACTCCCTCGCTGCTGGTCTAGTGGTCGCTAACGCTTCTACTGAACACGAGGTCCTTGGGTTCGATTCCCAGGTAGGGTAAATGATTTTTCCACGTGGAACTGATTAGTAGCAGCCCGGAGTCTGAACTTAGTGAACTATAGGTATCTAAACTGCTTAACCCTACGGAGAATCCAGGCGTTATGTTATGTTATGTAATTTGCATTTTTTTTCTCTTGAAGTATGTATCCGCGACATACTTCCCCGTCATCCTGCGATAACCTGCGCAGGTGAAGGCACCGATGTACTAATTCAGGAGTTAATCCCGGTTATCAGCAAATCTTGTGAGACAGCCAGGCCTATCTGCTAATGGCACTACTTTGCAAAACCTTCCACCAACCCTCTGCAACGCAAAATGAACTTTACCACCCACTGTTACGTTAGAAATCTGATCACCTTTACACACAAACATGTTTGATTAGATGCTAACACTCACAATTTCTCTTGCTATGGGATATTCCGTCATAAGATGTGGGAGCAGGGTGCAGATTGGTTTGTTGGAGTGTTTCTAACAGCTATACCTGGTTCAGCGACCCGTGTAGAGGTTTGCTTCCTGCGTCGCCACGTTCAGCTGATAGTGATGTGTTTGCGAAATATTGGAAGATTGCCACTCGAGTAATCGAAATCGATTTTAATAATAAGTAACTGTCTTTTAGGTTTAGTGGTCACAAGCGCTACCACACCATTAGCTCCCGCGGGGTAATTGCTTAACACACTAACAGGAAGAATGGCTTTCATTTTGACAGTTCAACAACATTCATTCCGTTATTTACGTTGTTCAGCAGACAAATTCGAGCATTTATGAAGCAATGGATTAGCAATGTCCTTCAAAATGATTCAGATTGTGATTGATAGTGGATTCTGAAACGCGTACTCGTCATTAATTTTAAACTATGTTCTACCAGTGCCGTCTTCCGTGTGCACTTCGTGGAATTTCCGAAATACTCATGTTCCTAACACCAGAGAACACGGGTTGTTCTAGGGTAGGAGGAAATAATTAAATGACCTAATGCACACCTAAACTCTACGTAAAAAAGTAGATTAACACCCTACGTCAATTTTAACCATTTTAGGTAAATGTCAAAGTATGACAGTAGTGGTTTGAATACACAGACTTTAGTTGGTAGTCAACTTGATAAACATTTAATTTCCCTCACTTTACCTATTACGACAACCGTTCATTCACTCGTTTGGCAAGATTATGATTTTATACGAAACATGATTATTCGAAATTACTTGATTATGCCAGCACTGCACTAATCGTAGGTACTGTAGTCAACATGATTGAAACTCGATCATTGTCCAAACCACATTGCGTTGTAAATAGCAAAATAATGTAATTTGTGCACAATGCACTTTCGATGTCATTGCGGTTCGAGCTACGACATAAATATTCTGGTATAAAGCTGACATTTTGACTACACACTTACTTGTTGGTGTACAGAAGTTGGTAGGCAGAAGAAATAAATCATGGCTGACCGGCATTTAAGAAAGCAGGAAATATATTCCCAATCGATGGGTTCCCATACGAGTTCGAAATACTATTCTGCGAAAATTGTTACATCGATGTCATTGAGTACAATATCAAGTTGACACTAAATATTTATATTATGTACAGGTATATAAAAATGTCGGTTCCTTCCTTATCCTGCGGATCTCCTCATTTCTGATTCGATCACGCAGGGAAACTCCAAGATTAGCCCTCTCCATTGCCAGAGTTTTAGCCTTCTAATAAGGCCCATTATGAGCGACCACGTTGAAACGTGGTCGCTCATAATGGGCCATATATGGGCAATATGTCATCACTAGCAACACGCACTGGTCAAATACTTTCGTCTGGAGGAGAACCAAGATAACCGACATAGCCCGAAGAATTGCCAAACTTAAGTGGCAGTGGGCAGGGCACATTGCTTGCAGAACAGTTGGCCAATGGGGCCCAAAGATTCTGGAGTGGCGACCGCGTACCGGAAGACGTAGCGTTGGAAGGCCTCCCACAAGGTGGACCGACGACCTTGTGAAGGCCGCAGGAACCCGTTGGATGCGAGAAGCACACACACACCGAACCGGTCGAAGTGGCGGTGCTTGGGTGAGCCCTATGTCCAGCAGTGGACGTCTTTCGGCTGAAATTATGATGATGATGATATAAAAAATAAGGGATGACCTTATAGGGCATCAAAAACTACGTCTGCATCGCTGTCAATGGGAAAAGGGCCCAAGAGGGTGGCAGCATTGCCACATTGGATGGCAATCCTGACTCTTTGGCATCCAAATTGCTGACTGATGAATTGATGGCTTGGGGATAAGCACATATTTGGGAAGGGTGACTGTCGATATTCAGTAATGAAGAGGCGCAAGAAGCAGAGCTTGAAAACTTTGAATAACAAAACTCATCAATCGATAGTACCTAAGTATCGAATGATACTTACAAGTTCATCACTATTCCAACCAGTGGTTTTTGCGCTGCGTACGCGTCGCTTCACGGGCCCACAATATTCTCTGTTTTTAGATTTTACGACAGCTAATCCGAGGGAAAGATGTGACTTCATGATTAACTAAGCAAAAAGCGGTAGACACTCCGTCTCCCTCTTGCGTTTGATTTATTAGTGACGCTTTATATCAGAATTATTGTACGCACGATTTGTAACACGCGATGGCTACCGAGGATGCGCTCGCGCAGTGGGAACTTTATTTATAGTGGTGTAGTGGGTAGTTATGCTATGTGGAGAGAAGGCACGGCTGCAGAGGTTCTTACTACTATACATATATGGTATTATGTATGTTCTGCAGGTACATGCATTTGAATTCCTATCTAACTAAATAGATTAGTTATGATTGTATTTAATTACTGTATCAAATTTTAATATTTACACTAGATGCTAAATAAAATGACTAACTAACTTACTATACAAATAAATACAAAAACAAAGGACACTTACCTATTAGGCGTCGAAGTACTCGTCCGCATCGCTGTCATCCGGAAACGTGCCCAGAAGACTGGCAGCATTGCCATGTTGAATGACAATGCAAATTTTTTGGCCAAAGAACTACATACCTAACTTATCTTTTGGTGCAAATAATTAATTATCTTTTTTCCAATTGTCTTGTACGTAACATATAGATAGTGCAATCCACGAAGACGCGCCCCACTCTTCTTCCTAATCTCTTACACTACAAGTATGCAACATTCCGCTAGTGTTTTAGTTTTTTCGGTACACACTAATTACTTATTACTTAGTGGGTAATTAGAGTGTATCGAAAAAACAAAACAATAGCGGAATTAACTGGCGATATTACGATTAGGAAAAAGAGTGGGGCGCGTCTTCGTGGATTGCACTATCTGTACCTATCATCATCCACAGCCTAATTTCATCCCACTGCAGGCATGAGCCTGACGAACAAAGCCTAACCCCGCGGTCTAACCCAAAGTGTTCATCGCGCTCTTTTAGATGAATATGACAAACTCGCGCGATTAATGAAGTCGCGTTTGTACGTCATCATTCTTATAGACGATCGAGTCGATCGGATACCCGTGCGATAATCGCTTTCGGTTAGGACGCGGCCTAGTCAAAATTAAATGGTGAAAAAACATATAAATATTTGATTCTTGCAGAGTGTAAAGTTTTTTTACCAAAAAATTAGCATCGCCATACAACGTGGCAGTGCTGCCAACCTTTTGGGCACTTTTCCTGTTGACAGCGATGCGGACGAATTTTTTGATGCCCAATAATTAATTTCCCTTTTTTTTGTATACCTACATGTAAATTATTATTAATACTATTTTAAGTCTGTTAGCTTATACAACGTGTTTTTTTTTATATCATAACTCTAGGGTTAAATAAGTAAAAATAATACGAAAAGTCCTAGAATATGTGGTCCAAAACGCATAGTTTCGAAGATATCATGTGTCTAAGTTTCATTGATAAATATGAGTAATTCATTTTCATTCAAACCTATCTATATATATGCGATGTTGTCATATTTCATGTAAGGGTGTTTTACATTAATATGTCGAATTATTTTATATGAAAATAGAAAACAAAAAAAATGATAATTGAAAAATAATTCATATGCCAGATGATTCCATATCGATTATCGATTCAGATGAATGAGACCATATCAAAATATGGTCTCATTCATACCCTAGATTTATGGGATATAAAAAAACACCTTGTATATTATGTATTGGTTGAGCTGAATGGTGCTGATCTATGCGTCATGTTCGTGAACGGGCGCCGTAAGTTGGGGCTGGTCATCACTTAACTGCCTCGGCTTATTAATTATTTTATTTTTGGATAGTGGTTTTCCTACTATTTGCTGTACTCTGGACGCTTTTAATGCGTAAGTCTTTTTTTTACATCGTTCTCACATTTAATTATAAATTCAACATAAATGATGTAACTAATATTTTTGTAAAAATATAATTTAAAAAAGTGTCCATGGAGTTTCTTGCCCGTTCTTCTCCATAGCTACCTACGCTTTGGAATGGGCAACTAGATTCATATTTTCTGACTGACCGAACTGGTTTAATTGAAATAAATACTTTGAGTTTCAGTTTTGAGTTTTTATATAATGCTTGAGATGTTAATTAAAATAAAGTAATCGTAATAAAATATTTTAATTGAGTATAAAAATGGGATTGAATTTAATGCAACGTTGAGAGTAGAGCAACACCCACATTCTATGCAAATAAACATATTCTATTCTATATTATATAAAGGTATGTGTATTTGTGACATTTCTGCCTGTAAATGCTAG
The DNA here is from genome assembly GCA_914767645.1 of Hydraecia micacea. Lineage (NCBI taxonomy): Eukaryota > Metazoa > Arthropoda > Insecta > Lepidoptera > Noctuidae > Hydraecia > Hydraecia micacea. The sequence goes on from OU611774.1 coordinate 1,296,181, forward strand.
CACGATACAGTACCTCAGTGTGGGGCAATGAAATATTTCCTCGTTCGATTTTGTACTTGTGGCTACATAATAATAGCCGCACGGGTCGGTCGACAGCAGCGGTTGGTCTGTGGATGGGTGACCATCTTTACATACTGCACTACTAAGTATAGTAACTATACTATACTATAGTACTCTGTGCCTCGGAAAGCATGTTAAGCTGTTATTCCCGGCTGTCATTCGTGGATCTTTGATAGTCGTTACGGGTCGTTAGAAGCCCGAAAGTACCAAGGGATATCGTATCGTATTACCCAGTAACTACATTGTGATGGTCAGATTCGAGGCTCCTGGTCTAACAGGATGCACAGCTGAATACATATTTTACTTGGAGCGACTGCTAATCTAACCTCCACAACCCAGTAACTGGGTAACACGATACCCATTGGCAAGACTAGTTAGACTTTTGGGCTTCTGACTACCCGTAATGACTGTCAAAGATCTACGAATGGCAGCCATTTTGTAATACGTTATAGGTAAACTTATTATGTAAGCCATTCGAGCTACGAGTACGTACCGTCGGAACCCGGATTAAATCATTGAAACTAGAGTCATGGCACAAAAAGTTAAATAGCTGCTTATATCGCCGCTCATGTTTAGTAAGTGACAGTCATGGGTTTTGGAAATCGGTCAAGTGCAAGAAATAGATATAGTGACGACTAGGACTGGGTTAAAACCCTTCGCCATTCTTTTACCCAATGGGTGCTTATGAATTCGGAAAGATATTTCCCTCGCATTAATATTATTTTTTGGATACCAAAGGTGCTCCCTTAACGGGAGCATTCGCCTGCAATGTAACAGTTCAGGAGGACGGACGTATAATATATACTGTACTCTTTGCGTATAAGATTATTTTGAGGCCCGAACTAAGAAAGAATCACGACCCGATTTGACAGTTGTAAGGATAACTTTCAAATCGGGTCGTGATTCTTTCTTTCTTTGTGAAACTTTTCCGGACGGGCACAAACATAATATCGAGAGTAAGGACTCTCGATGTGTTTTTGCCCGTCCAGAAAAGTTTATTTATTGGGAGTATGGATCATTCCAAAGTTTTGAACGACTTTCGGAGAAGCCCGTATCTTTGTTGATAGACTTAGAGAGTGTACCCCTGATTTAAGCATTTCACGAGTGAGTGAGGAGAACCTAGGTAACGGTAACATAGTAATGCTCCAAATTCAATCATGAATGGCTACATTACAGGCAAATGCTCCCGGTGAGGGGGTGCTTTACATTCTTTTTTTTGTAAGTTTTCTAGGTACTGTAAGGATTCTTTGTTGTCTGGAACCACCTAAACTTGAAAAGTAGGTAAAAAAGGGCTCCTGTTACACACAAAATGCGATACCGGAGTCTAATAGACCAATTAATGCAATATGTCATCCTAAAGATTCCAAAAAAAGTTCTAGGACCAGTCCCTACCATGAAACCTTTTTGTTTTATGATTTTTAACATTAGGTACTTAAGATAACATAACATCACGCCTGTAGGGAACAAAGGCGTGATGTTTGGGCAGAAGGACGAAGGGTTGGGCAGAGATGAGCAGTAAGACGCACTTTTCGCTAGGTTCAATGTAATAGGGGGCGAACACATTGATATCTACCAGGCACAAATCCAAACTCCGGGCTGTTACTGGAATAATTTCTAAAGGAATACCATGCAAATAACACTTTGCCCAGGGAATCGAACCCTGGACCTCACGCTCAGCAGTCGTGATTGCGTCATTTAGACTCACAAAGCAGTATTTTTAACAGTAGCCAGGAAATTCCTTTACCAAGCTAGCGAGGAAAATAATAAAAACTGTGCAAATGTTTGGTATTTGACAGGAGCCCGCGTTTGAATTTGACATAAAAGAAAGCTCTACAGTGTATTTTGTCTTTGGTACTATATTGTAGATAGGTACAGGAGTGGAACACAAATTGCGCAAACGCAAGTACCTACGATATGCGCTTGATTTCGAACAAAGGAATACGTCAGTTCCTTTGTAGTGTCAGCACTGATATGATGGCTAAAGAACTGCATAGGTAATATACAGTTAGTATACATGGGTAGTATACAACACGCCTCCCCGGAGGTGTAGGCAGAGGAGTCTCTTGTAATAGGGGGTGCAGACAGCATCACCTAGGCCGAGATGCTATTGAGTAATTCCTAATGGAAAAAAACCCAGCAAAAATTTGCCCGACCTGGGTATCAAACCTAAGACTTTATGTTCAGTAGTTGCGGTTATGACCACTAGATCAACGAAGCAGTCGACTACATATGTACTTATAAGAAAGAAGTAGAAGAAAAATGCGTATATTGGTATAAGAACAAAATAGTTTTACTGCAGCGGCCAGCAAAAGAGGCATTGATGGACGAACGCGTAAATGTGGGCCGAGGCGAAGTCGAGGCACACATACGTAAGTCCATCAATGCCTAGTTGTGGCCAAGGCTTGTATGGTACTTTTCTCAAATAATGCGCGGAAATTAAAACTAAGTAGTACCTAGGCAGAACTTTTTTGTCAAACACAATTACTTTTCAAAATCAATGACGAACAACGAACAACAATAATTTTTCCCGCGTTAAAGTGTTAATTTGTTTTTTTTTCAATAAACAGCTTTCTATTTGCAAGCCAGTTCGAAATTTAAATAAAACCTTTGATAAGTTACCTCCTTGGTCACCATGTTTCGGAGTAAAAGATCGTTCCATTTTTAAATTACACGACAGATATTATGTGTTTACTATGTAATTTACTTGACCGCTAAAGCACGACAGATATGGATTTTCATACAACTTTTGCCGGCCGCTGCTCGCATGTATTTGGCCAGTACAGCAATTTCGATTTATCTAGAAGAAGGTTGTCAAAATAATGCTCACATTTCCAAGCATGTTTGAGAAAAATACCTTTAAACTATGCTACGGAGGTTCACATTACTCTGTGCCAGAGGGCGACAGAGTTGATATTTATAGCTTTCCCGAAAAAGAGACCTGGACATAAGCTTCAAGACCGTGGAGGAGAGAAGCGGTCTCATCAGGATGAACCGGATCCTGTTTTTTTTGTCAGCCGTGTTTGTCTCGATAAGAAACGTTGAAGTATTTCATTAAACTGTGTAGAAATCTGTCTACAATTTTATAACTTAGGCTCGGTATCTGCACCTGCACCCAAGATTACGAAATTGTACAGGGTGAAATTGAAAACATGCGACAAATCGAAATGGGAGATTGTACTCATCATTATGAACAACTTCTACCATAGTAGAAGTCCATTTTTCCATTTTTTTTTTCGTGATTTCAGGATTGGTCCTATGGGACCAATCCTGAAATCGCGAAAAAAAAAATCAGCTGTTCCCTACATTTTGACGAGTTATGCGAACATAAATGTAGGGAACAGCTGATTTTTTTTTCACGATTTCAGGATTGGTCCCATAGTAAAAGTTGTTCATAATGATGAGTACAATCCCCCATTTCGATTTGTCGCATGTTTTCAATTTCCTCCTGTATAATGTCTTTACGAGTACAAACTTATAGGGAAGGCCTCTGTCCTTGAAAGACGTAACTCGCCATCAGCCATCAGAGGTTATAATTAATTCGCTCATTAACTCCTCGTAATCTATTAGTGCTGCCAGCGAGCGTGAAGCTTTGCCTTGCCATCGAGATCACAACAGTCCGCAGCAAGTGTGAGTACATCTTATTTATGTTGTGGCTACAAAAAAGACACCATACCGAATTCAAAAAAACTCTCACTGCTCCGTTTAGCTGTGCGGTGCGCGGGCGCCGCCGGCAGCGTCCACTTATTCCGAAGGCACAAGCAGTCAAGCTCGAGAAAGCTCAGTGCGCGGGTCGTATCGAGGGCCGGCGGACGCGAGCCGACGACTGCCGAAGCACGCCGGACATGTTCGGAATATGGACGTGTGGAGCGGTCGACCCGCGACGTGCGTGCGCGCAACGTCGCCCCTCGCCATAGAGACAGGCGACAATTTTGCGCTCACGTTCTTCGAGAGCAAAGAGCAAGCGCCGCCGCAGCCGCCGAAACAAGGTGTGTTGTGATTATGTTATTACTGCTGCATGCGTACGCGCCGACAGCACATCACACTTGTTATGCGAATGTTACCACACAGTCTCATCTGTTCGGTTCTATGCGATAGGTTTCAGATGTTAAGCTAAGTGAGTGTGTGGAAATTACTGTCACTTTTTGTATGATGCAATTATTTTAGCTTATTGTAAGTAAGCTACGTGTTGAAAGGCTGCGAAGAGATACATGTCTTTCAGGTAGCTAGCGGAAACTGATTGGTTTTTAGCAGACCGATTTTCCATTTTTGCAAAAAATCTACCAGTAAAATAATTCAGTGTTTCGATCATGTGTTGACGTTTTAAAAAGTGTTTTGATATTCAGCTTGCTGTCGGGATTATGGTAATAAAAATTGTGGGCTATGTATATGTAAATGCGCGAGCGCCGTGATTGTGGCAATGTTCCCCTGTGCTTGGGAATTGTAGCGGTGTATGAGAAGTTGGACGTGGGCTGATGATGGTTACACCATCATTAATTAATCGCTGACCATCTGCTTTGAATACCTGTGCCTTTTTGTTGGTATTCCGTTCCTATTCAGGTTCAACTGTTTCTTTCTTCTTAATACCCATTTACTTAATATTGAAAAATTCTGGATGCTGGTTTACGTGTTTTAGATTTTGACAATCAAAGAGTCCAAATAGTTAATACTATTACGCATTAATAGGTATTATGTACATGGTCTATATGTAAGTTTAAATAACACTAAACCTCGTAAACTGTACCCACGAAATTGTGGCTCTCGGTAAACAATAAAATAAACATGAATAAATTAAGCAGTTTGATGATCTTTTAACGGAAGAATATAAACATAAACTTATCAGCTGGGTCGTGGAAACATTACACAATACGTATCGTAAAGTAACAGCGTGTTAAAACAAAGATCTATGTTGCGGAAGCAAGTTGTGCCGCGAAAATTAGCACCGAGCGCTCCGGTACCGTTAGGTATTTATGACCGAGGTATTACACTACAATGCAAATTTTATACACTCTCATCTTATTCCCCATACATCGCTCCTTTATAAATAAACCGATCGAACGATTCACATAGTCGTTGGGCAGTGGAAATGATATCAAACTAAAGATCGCATTCGGTACAAATCATGGCGAAAGCGACGTTTATTATTTTTTTTGTTTGAGGAGAAGTATTGAATATTTTATTATTGTTCTTAGAACTGTCAAATATTCTAGCGTTGGGTGACGAAATGTTTATCAGGCAAGTTACAATGCTACTATGATGTTTGGGCGCTCAAATGACGTTGATAAAAGGGCGCTGTTGGTAAACATTTGTGCAAGTGCTTTGTGAAATGAATTGAAATACAAGATGGCGGCGTTAGTTCTAATTTTGTCCACTCGCCTAAGGATTCTTGTACAACTATGCTTAGTCTAAAAGTGAAATGGTTGCTGGAACTACGAAGGCTGTTTTTAGTTTCGAAGCGTACGGTCATTACTGCTTGAAAAACATAGACTACCAACACGCGAAGATATGCCTGGGTACTTTGAAGATTCTTTATTTACAGTTATTCCGGGATCCCCTGAACCCCGCTCCATCCCAAGAACCCCTGCTAGTTCTTCTTCTTCCACTATAAACTTTCTCATTCCGGTATGATTCAGTTTTTCTTTCTAAATAGCGATCTTCTTTTGTCTAGATTGTTTCGTCTTCCGGGCCTATGTAATAAAAACAGAATCTTTATACAGGCTGGGCAAAAAAGCGTGGATCAAACGAAACAGGGCGATAGTTGGGGTTATTTGTAGTAAAAAATATGTTTGTGCGAGAGCCCTAACTTGATCTCCTTAAAAGTTATGACAATTTGAGTGTTTACAGTAAGGTTCTAATGTTAGAAATAATTTTTTTTGAGCCTTAAAAGATATTGAAAAAAGTGCCAATACTGATAAATCATGGTAACCACTGTCATAAAAGCACTGTTGTAGTGATGATACTTTTTTTTATTTATTTTTTTTATTTTTTTTTTTACTGTAAATAACCTCAACTATCGCCCTGTTTCGTTTGATCCACGATTTTTTGCTCACCCTGTATAGCCCGGTTCACTTCGCCTGCCCGCTCGATTACCTACTTCGTTATCGATTGCCGAGCAAAAAGAAAAGTCGGAAAGAACGTTCTTTCTGACTTTTTTTTTTGCTCGGCTGCTAACGGTATAACCTATAACCTTCCTCAAGAATAGTGCTATCAAATGCAAAAATAATTGTTTAAATCCGACTGGTAGTTCCAGTCAAAAAACAAACTCTTCAGCGTTAATATCAGTAAAGAAATACAAACAAAAAACTATCAGGTAGTTCCAGAGATTAGCTCGTTGAAAATTAGTACCGATAGATAGTAGGATACCTTGAGTTTTAGTTTATGCGCTCAGCAATCTAGCATACAAGCTGGATCAGTTGAGTTGCATTTATAGAAACCATTACTTAGATAGTTCCTTACTCGGAAGTTATTGCAAACGTCTAAAGGCTCCTCCAGACAGATACTCGCATTCTTCCATTACCGGTTGTGGTAAGTGAAAGAAAATCTTATGATTTATAATCAATATGATTTTTTTTGTAGTTGGTAGAGTTTTCTATATTGCAAACTATCAACGTAATTATGAAGTCCCATGTGTGTTTTAATAGCTAATTAAAATAACATTAGTAATTAGTCGGCACTGAATGATGAAATCTGGTTTTAGTCAATTATTTTAATTGAAATCGGTTCGCGCATTATTAACTGGTTCCTATTATTTATGTAAAACACTACCTACGCTTAGTACGCTAACCTAAATATTCTGTTCGATAAGACTCTCACATGCTGACACCCTCAATCATCCTTATTCTCTGACATCCTTCCGCTAGCTGAGAACTTTTGCAATTGGGTCATTGTAGCATACCTTTATTTATATTGAATTGTGTGAACTGTTTATTAAAACTGAAAACCAAAGTTGTGACACTTAACAACATTTACGTTAAGCTTTTGCAACTCTGCATCGCGAAAATAAAGAAACAATACCTACTCTTGTTGACCGAGTTGCTCAAAATACCTATAAGATAAATATTATTGATCCAAGTAATTAATTTTACTTAAAGTTTAGGAAACTTTTAAACTAATTGGAAGTTTAACTTACTAACACCTCTTAACCATCTATCATTCTGACCCATCGTTCACCTAAATAACTTAGCTAGGTAATCCTACAAAATAAAGTACTTATGCGCACCTTTGATGTATGACATGATAAGCCGTCAGCTGTTTTCTGAACTTGATCTATTTGTCGCGAGCCGCGAGAAGTCGGCTCATCTGACGCGACCTTAACCTAGCGTGGTGACGACATGGTGGGACTGGGGACACCATGCGAGCCGAGGCGGTGGGAGGGGGGGGGGGGCGGAGGGGCGGGGCCTGCGCTCCCGGTCACTGACCGCTAGCGTTATGCAACACATTGATAAAGACATGACTCCATGAGGCTGCATGCCGTTGCTTGGCAACCTTTACTAGGGATAAGGTATCCTATCAAGTCCATGTAAAATGATACTAAAAAAGCTTTTTAAAATCTTTGTGAAGTTATCTCGCTTGACGTGTGACTCGTGTGAGGCGCCGCTGTTAGGAATAGTGTAACTTGCATTGTTCTCCGTCCTTAGACAAGTGGACGTGTTTGTAATGCCTTTTGTTGAATTGATAAATATGTGTTGGTAAACAACTTTACTGAGTTAAGCTCGGTTTAAATCTCAGTTTAAGTTTATTAAATGTTTATGGTTTCTTTTTTATTATTTGCAGTGGAAATTATATTTCTATTCGGGTACTACTACTAACTTGTGTAGTTTAGAGACATGGGAACGATTTTGAACTCAAATCAGTTATTTTAGTTCAATCCCAGATTTGGATAAAATAACTGCCACGAACTGCATCAGACTGCTCGAAAAGTGAGCTAGTTTTAAGTGAGCTAGTTTTAAGCTTTTTAGTTGCTGTCGGGGTATTTTTTTGCGTTATTGTTTTGGAATCTCCTCTAGCCATGTTTTGATACCCCACATGATTACGGCACAAAAATAAGATGATTTTTAACTCGCGCCTCGCGTATTGTTCACGTAAAAGATCGTATAATCGCGTATTCACGCGACATTCGCTTTGGTTAGGATGCAGGGTATGAGTCTGGACTGAATCATGCCTACTTTTCCATCAGACCTAGTTTGGTCAAATTATATAACTTTTCAAGCTAGGGAGTCGCAAGCGCGTGATTACGTATGTTAGTATTCTCACGCTCATCTCTTCCGGGGTGAGCTTAAGTGCAAGCGCTCTCGGTATCGCCGGTCCGGCCGAGAACATCAGGTAATAGATGAGTATGATAGTGATATGCTTTATTTAACTTATGGTGTGAACCATTACACTGATTTTTACTTTGACATAAAACGGCAATCAGCCAATTACCTACGTTACAACTAAAGATAAAATAAGACGAAAGATACACTCATTTATACCTCATGGTACTCCAGACATACTGACATGATCGTCTTCCATTCATCCGCGAACTCATCACAGCCAGGTTAAGCATTAAAGAGAGCGTTGAGGGCGAGAGAGGGCGAGGTCGCGCCGCGAGGGACAGATATAATAATACATACCTACCCTATGATGGTAGTCGCACGAAGTCTCGATCTGTGTCTGACTGATGGCTATAGGCTCGCTCCCTATTATATGGGATTTAAAAACATACCTGGCGAAATGTGTCTGTACAAAACACATCTGCATATCCCTTCGGGGCATATATTTTATCATAAGTAGATAGTAAAAGTAAGATAAAGATTAACTTACAAGATTTGATCAAAACAAACTTTCGCTGAAGTTGAATAAAGGCTAAATAGGAAAAAAACTGAAATACTTCAGCCTAGATATAGCGCAGCGGTCACAATATCTCTGCACCTCGCTTATTCATTTATTAATTAATAATTATACAGGGTTATTGGAAAAACATTAACAACCTCTTAAGAGGTCATTGTACTCATCATTATGAATAACTTTTACTATGGGACCAAACCTGAAATCGCGAAAAAAAATCAGCTGTTTCCTACATTTATGTTCGTAAAACTCGTCAAAATGTAGGGAACAGCAGATTTTTTTTCCGCCATGTCAACTGACATACTCGGTGTGGGTGACTTTGCGAGCAGTGAGCTTTGGTGGCCCAGTGGCAACTACCGCGACTAAAGAGTTGTAGGTCGTGGGTTCGAACCTAGACAGGTGCTTTACTCTGTGTACCTAAATTATTTCATTACCCACTGTTCTCAAAACGGCGAAGGAAAATATCGTGAGGAAACCGCCATGTCCAAGAACCAAAAATTCGAAGACATGTGACATCTACTAACCCGCACCTGGACCGCCTGGTGGATTACTAGTAGTCCACTCCCTTTCGAAGAGAAAAGGCCTGTGTCTCAGCAATTGGATTGGAACATTATAGGCTGGTTATGTTATCCTGCGCGGGATTTGCGTCGCTGTGGCAAGAGCTTTAGGCTACAGCCTCTCCAGTGAGCTAGGCTGCCATCGGAACACAGATGCCTCCATGAGACGAAGGAATTCAATAGCTGTAATATTAAATTCCTCGCATGACGTCACATAACTCCTCGATACAGATGTGGGTGATAGCAAACAGAATTGATTGAAGATGTAGAATGAATACTCGTATTGTGACAATTGAATGAGTTACAATTTTATTATTTTCATGATACGACTGTACTTTGTTATACAGGATGAAACTTTCGAAGCGTACCTGGAGGGAAAGTACTCTAACTACTGAATACAGCAAATTTGACTCAAAGGAAACATTCCTTAATTTATAAAAAAGCAGCAAAACTGCATTTAAAGATTTTTGAAAATACGCTTGCCACACCCGGGAATCGTACCGACTAAAACCCGGAAAAATAGCATCCTATACTTTTATGGCACCAATCGATAGGGTCAATCATAAGGACTGACTTCTGATTTTGACTTTTTACGAAGATGTCAAAACTAGCACACGGTGCGTTCTCTAGACCGAGACATCAGGGCAATGCTTAGCGGTTCCCAGTTCGAATCAAACAGGACAAGTTGTTGATTTATTAGACAAGATGTTTCCAGTTTCGTTCACCGGAAGTATCGATGCATATCAGACGTGCTAGGTTTGAACCCACGACCCCAGGACCGCGAACTATCTTATGCAAACTTCTCACACGACTTCCTTCCTCGTTTATCTGGATGTACCTAATTATAATATCGTACTTACATACAATATACAGGGTTACTTGTAATTCGACGTATATCCGTCAGGAGCTGATAGGGGGATACATCATATGAGGGGTTCAAATTGTCGCATTTTAAATAACTCGAAAACTATTGAATTGTGGCCATCCACAATTCAATGGTTTTCGAGATATTTGAAACATTTTTGAAGCGTAAAATGAAAATATTGGTATCATTTTTATTATTTTGTTGAATTAGGTACTTTTAATTATGTTCATAGCTTAATTGAAGTGCCAGCTACAATATCATTTTTAAATGGTACCCATTCAATATGTAGTTTTTTTTATTTGGAATTATACCGAAAAACCCTTAAAATTTAAATATCTCGAAAACGATTGAATTTCAGCCTAGCCATACATACCTATCGTCGCTAATCTAACTAAGTGTCGTAACTGATTCGAAGCAAATTTTACAGAACAGTATTACTACTATTGTTATCGTGTTAATATTGTTTAAATAATAAATATTTTAACAGATACGTCTTTGGGTTCAATTTGCTGCATTTTCACCTCCAATCAGCTCCTGACGGATATACGTCGAATTACAAGTAAACCTGTATATGAGACGATTTAATAAAGTAAGTAAATGCAATAAATGAAAATGATACACTGTTATAAAAATTTCAACTGCAACAAAAAAGTTCTAAACTTCTAAACCAGTTCACTTTTCACGTAATCTGATGCAAGTTGGCAAGTTATTGAACTTTTAGTGGAAAAAATATATTACACTGGATTAAACTTCTTATACTAAATTAACTAACAAACTATTAAAATTAAAATATAGTAACCTAACCTAACTAAAACTTTAAACAACTACTAAAATATGGCGTCGATTTATTCTCTTTAATAAATAATCAATACAAATAAGATGTTAAATTAAAAGTAAAAAATACAAAGTTAGGTAATTTATAAAACACTAACAACCTCGCAGGACTATATTAGTAACATCATAGTAAGTACAACAACTTTTGCTCTATGACTTTTTACAAAACTTAATAAATTTACCTGTCAAGTCTTTGTTATAATAACACTTTTTAGATCTGTGTTTTGTAATAAGTAATAAGCCTGCATTTGCAACGCACTGTTTGTTTACTTACCCCCTTACTAATAAACGTATTATATCAGATGAATAGTTACACACTGATTTCTTTCTTTCAGCCGTCAGTAATTAGACTTTCGAAAGAAGAAGACATAGCGTTGTGTAACTACACAGACGCTATACAACGTTTATTAGTAAGGGGATTATAATATAGTTCTTTATTTTGGTACCACGTGGAGTTTTTTAAATCTAGAATCCCCGTTAGAGTTTTGCTTAGAGCAGTTGTTACATGCGACTGCGTGCGTACCACAGTGTAAAAGTGCTTACCTACGCATCAAAATAACGCCGTCCAGACGGATGCACCGCAATGACCTAGTTATTGCGTAATGCTGACGGCTGTCAGCGAATGCCATAGTTAAGGCGAATTTAAAACACGCTTAACTTCTACAATGAGTTCGAAAAAGAACACTTTTAGCATAGACTTAAAAACAGTAACTAAACATCTGTTGTACAAGCACTTTTGTGAAGAACGAAAAGAGCGTGAAGAGCTGCAAAAATACCTAAATGACCTAAAAAGTCAAAGAGAAAATCTCCAGCAACAGCTGAAACTTCAGGCGGAAAACCCACAATATATTATTCTGATATCTTATGTTAGTCTGAACTACCTAGCCAGAAGGCTCAAAGCACACTAACACAGTAACTGTCTTCTCTCGGGGAAGGTATTTTACCACAAATCATAATATTGACGTTTTAATTAAAAAGGGCACAACTAACATTTTTCATGAAATTGAGTTATTATCCGGATAGGCCTTTTTTCCTGATTCCGGATATATATATATAACTCAATTTCATGAAAAATGTTAGTTGTGCCCTTTTTAATTAAAACGGCAGAATAGGTTTAGAAACTTCAATAACATGCGACATTTTATTTCTCGAGTGCAGTCAGGGACGGCCACTGCAGCATTGGCCCCGGTAATGCTTGTTAGGGCTATAAACGGTTCCTCTGCACAGGTTAGGTGTTACGTATGCGGTCACTGCATGGAAGGGCGCTCCTTGTTTTCGAAGAAGGGGTGAGTTATTGGGGCGGGATCTCGTAGCTATTGTATATACCTATACATTGCGACAGTGCCAGTGCCACTTTCAGGCTTCTTTTTATAAACGCATATATTAGATTAAAAAAAAAATAGATAAAACAGGAAGTAAGCTAGACAGATGGATTATTTCAACAAAACAATTATAGTTATTCACCCATTAAATATCAAAACTATTGTAGCCAACAATGAAGTAAACAATAACAGTACTTGATGAGTCAACCACCGCACCCAAGTACTCAGTTAGCTCACTAAGAACTAAGCCTCCAATAATTACGAAACTCTATGAACGTGCCAAATGTCAAGCGAGATTGCAAGCCTTTATTTATATTATACGATTGTATGTTTGTTGGCCAAAATCAACCTATATACATACTATTACAATACCAGCTGAAGTTTGTTTACTTGTAACCTCTGGAACTGCCAATTTCAGGAAGGTGGCTATTTTTAACAACACGCTACGCCCCTTAGGAGCCGAGCACAAAGAAAAATCGGTCAAGAGCGAGTCGGACTCGCGCACCGAGGGTTCCGTACCACCATCATCATCATCATCATTTCAGCCGAAAGACGTCCACTGCTGGACATAGGCCTCCCCCAAGCACCTCCATTTCGACCGGTTCTGTGCTTCTCGCATCCAACGGGTTCCTGCGGCCTTCACAAGGTAAGGTTCCGTACCATTATGATAATATATTTTTAAGTTTTCATCGGCGAGGCCTATATTCGTCAGAGAATTTTAACACTGCGCGCTGTGGTGTAGAATATTTCAGTTTAGGTCAGCGCCACCTCTTGACCGATAGTGGAACTAATGCAACTTTTGTTGATAATTTCTGAAAAAGTGTCCTATTTAGAGACATCGTTTTATTTTTACTGCAATCTTTACATACACTTCTATCACATAGAATAATTTCAGATTTTTCTCTATGCAATCTTCGGAAATAAGTAGGGGAACGGTATTTTTTTTTACATTTTTCATCAAAAGTCGAAAACTATGCGGCCTAAAAAAAAAGAAACCATGTTTGAGAATGTGCAAACTGCGCTCCTTCATATGATAGTCCACATGCCCTAGTAGCCCCACTTCGAATTTTTCACAACCCCTTTAAGTCCCTGTTACAAAGAGAAAAAAATCTTTCTTATTTGCAAAATAGTTGGCTAATCGTCATCTAAAACTATTCCAAATTTCAAGTTGATAGCATTAGCAGTTCTTGAGATATCCAGCTGTGACAGTGACCCTAAAAGCTAGAAAGATTGCAAAGCGATAACGAAATTATAGCGGGCGGGTGATGCGCAGTGACGCGGTTGGTCGGGAGAACAAGAAATTTCACGCGGACGAAGTCGCAGGCAGAAGCTAGTATTACCTATACATATATCTGTCGATATAGTTACTTTATTAACTGTACATAATTGTTCAGATTACAGAATGATCGAAACTTGATTGACGGTTGATGGAAACGTTGCGGTGTCCAAACATACCTACGTATGTACTTGTAGCCGGTAACATTGTTAGCAGGTACCTAATCACGATGGACTAGGAAGTAGGTTCATTGCAGATAGATTGGGGTCTGATTGGAACGGAGATTTACTTTATTTATTTGGGAAAATAAACGTTTACTCATTACAATATTGCATAAAATATGAGCTACAGAGTGAGTACATGTACTCACGAGTTCACGACATTTTCCACATATTATAATAGGTCTTTACCTATGTAATTGGAGATTCTATAACCATCATTTTCGGATTTACTTATCTGTGGATTGGCGCGCAATTCGAAATTCAAATAAATTTTATTCGAAAGCCGTGTTAATTTAATTTCAAATTCAGTCATTTGTTTTTAGATAGTTTTTTGTTTTTGTTAAATTGTGGTAGTTTTTGGCGCCATGGATAAACTGAAAATTCGTACAATTTTCGAATATGAGTTCCTACGTGGAAATACCGCTGCGCAAACAACACGAAAAATTAACGGCGTGTACGGGCCTAACACTGCTTGCATAAACACGGTCCATTATTGGTTCAATCGTTTTAAATCTGGAAATTTTGAGTTGAAGAACGAACCTCACGGTCGGCCGGTAATCATTGTCGAAAACGAGGAATTTAAGGTGACAGTGGAAGCGGATCCAACTCAATCTACGGGTGAGCTTGCTGCGGGCCATGGACTTAGTGTCAAAACAACATTGAAGCACTTGCGTCAAATCGGAAAGATAAAAAAGCTAGATAAGTGGGTGCCACACGAACTAAGCGACCATCAGCGAGACTTACGCGTCGAAGCATGCATAACACTGCTGAATCGGCATAGAAACGAGGGAATTCTTAATCGAATTGGTACCTGCGATGAAAAGTGGATCCTGTACGACAACCGTAAGCGTTCGTTTCAGTGGGTGGACCCGGGTACAGCACCTAATCATTGCGCTAAAAAAAAGATTACTCATAGGAAGGTGATGGTGACTACCTGGTGGATCAGTGCCGGACTTGTACATCACAGCTTCTTACCGAATGGCACCACAGTGACGGCAGATGTCTATTGCCAGGAATTGCAAACAATGATGGAGAAGCTCGCAATTCATCAACCAAGACTGGTCAATCGCTCTTCCCCATTGCTTCTCCACGACAACGCGCGAGCTCACACTTCACGACGGACCATCGCAAAGCTACAAGAGTTACAGCTGGAAGCTCTCCGTCACCCACCGTACTCACCGGACCTTGCCCCAACAGATTTCTACTTTTTTTCAAAATTTAGACAATTTTTTAAGTGGGAAAAAAATCAACACCTGAGAAGCAGTACAAAACGATTTCGCTGACTTCATCGCCTCCCGTCCGGCAGACTTCTACAGTAAAGGGATAAACAAATTGCCATCAAAATGGCAAAATTGTATAGATAATTTGGGCCAGTACTTTGATTAGCTGAAATAAAAAAAATACCAAAATTTTTATATTTTAAAAATTTCATACAAATCTCCAATTTCATAGGTAAAGACCTAATATTATGTACCTACCTATTATAAAGAAAAGTTAAAAAACTTAAGTATAGGATGTGCACTTACAATTTGATTGTTACAATAAAATGACATAATGTGTTAATGATACTAAACACTAAACGGGCATGCAAAATAAAAAAGAAAAACAAGAAAGTATAAATACAGTCAAGATTTAAGAATATTACGGAACAATATCCAAAATAGTGTCACGAACAAGGCCTCTAAATTTACTACTTGGATTGTTCATTTGCGGAAATGATACCAAGCTCGATATATTATAATATGTACTTCTATATCAGATTTTTATGAACCAGATCGGTTTTGCACTACATCCGATCCGAATCCGAGAAATGCCGGTCCGAAGTGACCATAGTCCTATTTGTATGCTACATATGCTGAAACATTGTTAGTGATGCATTTAGAACAGGAAATTAAACCTGAAATTGCATCCATGTGTCAGGTACTAGTTTATCTCATTGTCCGTTCACATCCTGAGTTAGACTGGACGGAGTAGTTTGGAGCGGTGGCAGACGAGAAATTGTTTCTTAATTACTTTGAGCACTTCATCTGACAGCAACAGGACATTGTGGACAGTTGACTACCGGGAATAGCATTAGGTATAACCATATTGCTTCTTCTATATCTATACAAATTATAAACTAGCTGTGCCCCGCGATTTCACCCGCGATAAACTCTAAACTCTAAAGTTTCTAATATACTTAATTCAATCATGATTCGAAAGACACGTGGCGCCATCTATTATCATAATAACGTTATTGTTGTTTTCCTCGGGAACAGCACTTTTTTTCGGGATGAAAGGTACCCTATGTCCGTTTCGGTACACCTGACAACGTATATGCAAAATTTCAGGATGATCGGTTCAGTGGTTTAGGCGTGAAAAGGTAACAAACAAAGTTACTTTCGCATTTATAATAATAATAAAAAAATGCCCAGTTCAGCAAATATGCCAGACAACTAGTGCCTGACGCTGGTTTTCAACTGGACCTGATGTGTGAGGTGACGGATATAAAACAGTTTTATACAGCAACGTGACGTGTGTATGCATACTACAATACTTACGGCTGAATTTTCAATAGTCAGACAATTTTTATCTGAGGAATAAATATTGCGGTTTGACAGTTTTTGTATAGAAAATATGTCAAGTTGCAAGTTGATGAATAGAAAATAAAACGTCAACAACAAGCTACTGGATAAAGCACGAAGTGAGAGACAAATCCTTTCAAACGATACGCTTTCTTAAAAGGTTATGGCGCTACATGAACGACTTCCTATTATATTCTGTTACTCTCTAAGCTTTGTGTCATTGTGCTCTCGAAACTGTGAAGGAAAACATCGTGAGGAAGCCGGCATGTCCTAGAACCAACATATCGAAAACATGTTTTATCTACCAACCCGCACTGGGCCCGTGTGGCGGATTACAGCCCACTCCCTCTAAAACGAGAGCCCATATTTCTACAGTATTTCAACGAGTGTCTCTCTGTTACTTAATATCCGTCGACAAATTAAAGGACATCATTCAGGTTTCAAATATTTTGTAACCAAAAATTTTAGTGCCGCCGCCGGCCAGAAAAAAAAATAGGTTTACGGTACCCTTATATTTCGGTCACCGACAGAAAGCGTTTCTGGCACCTGTCAGTTGGACACGGTTGGAACTAATAAAGTTTAAATTCGTAAAAGACGAATTCTTTTGTACTCAGTGTTAGCAGTCCTTCCGCAGTTATTTTACATCTGATTGTGCATCACAGCGATCTTTATCGGCGTTGCAATAAGGTTGTTTCCAGATGAAAATAACTGTTATATAGGTAGAGATCGTATAATTAACTGTACGCCCCTCCACTAAAAATTGTATACAAACATTTGAAATGTGTATACAACAAGCAGTGGAGGGGCGTGAAATTTTCAATTAAACGATCTCTAGGAGGAGGAACGCTGTCTCAAATATGGCGTACGTGACAGTATTCACGTAGGTCCCTTTTGACCAATTTTAAAGCGAAAATCTCAATGAAATCAGTTCACTATTAAGGTATCTACTCGTATAAGCCTAAGGATGAACAGTGTAATGAAAAATGTTTTGGCTTCTATTTGATTTACTTACACAAAATATATTTAATGTAAGACTCGTGGACTCATGGATTTCTGGAGAATTCTACGGGACAAAGTTGCTTGCTCACTGCGCATTGGCAATATCTAGGACTAAGGCCACTGTCCTTTTCCCACGGTTTTTGTGGAAAAGTCAGATTTCACATGTTAAATGGAACGGTCGTCGATGCTTCTACATCGAACCATAACGGGTACTTTTGAAATACATATATGACAGACAAACTCAAACTTAAAGCATTTGTTTCAAATAAACCAATTACAGGCACTTTTGAATTGTCAAGGGGTCGGTCAGTTTAAAAGATGAAGCTAGTTGCCCATTTCAAAGCATAGTAGGTACCTATGGAGAAGAACGGGCAAGAAACACCATGGACACTTTTAAATCAAAATAATATGGTTAAAAAATATTGGTTACAACTACAACAAACATTTTTAACAATAAATTAACACTTACTGCTTTATAATAATAGGTAATTGATCCATACTAATTGAACACACGCACTTAATTATCGGAACTCATAATAAAGAGAGCTGATTTTTATGCTATCACATAATTATCTGCATATATTATTGTGTTAATTGACCCAGATATTCGTGCACACGTGCTCGCGAGCGTGCAGTGCAGGGAAAGAAGACCCACTACCAGACAAGAAAGTCTCACAAGCTGCCAGTGGAAAACAGAACAGTGTTTTATCACTGCAGTCGTTGTAAACACGTGTCTGAGATATACCCAGTATTGTTGCATGTGTATTTGTTGCTACAGTACCATGAGACTTTTCAACGCGTTTTTTAAGTGGCCAGTGAGGTGTACAAATGTGTAATATGGCCATAAGACAGTTACGTAAATAAACACAGTGGTATGGTCTACTTACGGTACTGATACGGTTAATGTGCTTCCTTGTCTGTTTGTCCGTGAAAGATACGCCGTGACAATGGAGTGTGTGGAATACACTTTGTGATAATTTATGCACTGTATGATCTTCGACCTGCTGGAGTTGTTTGTGCAAAATGCGGCGACATGCGGATGATAGCATCTGAGATGGGAAGGATGGGTATTCGTGTCTAGTTATAAATAGAAGTGTTTACTATTAAACATTGCCACTGAAACTCATACATGTTTTAGAAGTATATTTTTGTATGCAAGTGACATTTTCCTTATAAAATAATTTTTGGATGGACATTTATCAATCGCAGTTTTATTCGTGATAGTCTCGTCCTAAAATTTATTAATTCTACTGAAAACCCGGAAGCTATGTGGAAAAGTTTTATATAATTTTCCTTTAGGAAAGAAACAATAAATGCCACGTGAGTTTTGAATCGCTCGCAACGAAACCAGTGAGTGGAAAACAGATGCATTGTGGTTCCAGAGATTTAGTGGACTGCCCTTGTGGTCAGACAATATTGTCCGCGGCACTTGCAAATTACAAGATATAATTTAAAAGTTTACTTCCTGCTTCTATTATTAATGTGAGTATATTTTTGATGTATTCAATTCAAACGTAACTAAAGAGTGATTTTCTCTTATTTGTAGTACTCTCGTGTTTATCTTGTATTTGTAGTAGTTATATACGTTTCATAAGTTTAGGTGTACAGTAATGTTGGTAAAGTCAACACAAATCAGGCACAAGTCGTAAAAAAATGACAGTGACAGCGCCCTTATGTAGTAGCAATATACGTTTATTATTATAAAGTATAATTTTTCTCATATATTTCAAAATAATTAAGTATGCTTGTCTTTTCTCTGTTTGATACAATTATAATCTACCGTTTTTCTTATCCTGGATAGGGTAGGCGCTCTTATATGTATGTTGTTCTAACTTACTTTTAATCAAAATGCAGTTAGTGTGTAGTAATAGCCTCCCGACTGATTTCGACCACTCCAATGGTCAATCTCAACGGAGATTATCCAGGTACGCAGGAGATACACGTATTATAGTGCACAAGTGTGCGCGAAAACACAGGTGCACTCTCTGTTCCTATACTCTCGTAGTCCGATGGGACGGCAATCCCACACGACCGGGGGGGAGAGATCAGGCGCAGGACCAACGGCTTTACGTGCTTTCCGAGGCGCGGGGGTATTAAACCGCCAACTTCCAAACCCCGAACTGTTACTAAGAAATTCCGTATAGAAAGGAAAACCCAATAACACTTTGTCCAACCTGGGAATCGAAGCCACTTTCAGCAGTCGCGCTTGCAACCACGAGACCAACGGGGCAGTTAGTTAAAATGTACTATGTACTAAAAATAATTCTACTGTTTAAAATAAAAAAAACGTGATTATAAAATTCATTGAATTGTGTTTCTGTCAAATAAGTTTAATTCAAGTAAATAGTCACTGAAATAATAATATTCGAAATAAAAACACAAGGATCAAATATTTGGTCCTTGTATTTGTATGAAACATTTTCTGCGAAACGAAATTCTATGAAATTTCTGTCTGCGAAACAATGGGACACCTACAGAAGAAGGCTTACGGTGAATCGACTTTATCAAAAACACATGCTTATGAGTAGTACAAAGCGTTCAAAAGCGGTCGAGATTTGCTGGAAGATTTGCCTCACCCTGGTAGGCCATCAACGTCTTCAACTGAAGTTAACATCGCAAAAGTGAAGGAAATAGTGACTGAAAATCCTCATTCAAGTTTGAGAACTTTCTGTGTCTCACGAGTCGATCGTATCATTTTAAATAATCACTTGGGTATGAAACATGTTGCCGCTCGGCTAGTCCCAAAAGACCTGAATTTTCTCCAAAAACTCAATCGCATAAGAGTCGCTGAAGACATGCTAGAACGAGTCAATTCCGACCCAACATTCATGAAACGCATTGTTACTGGTGACGATAGGTGAGTTTACGCGTTTGACATGCAACCGAAAAAGCCACGCCAAAGTCGATCAAAAGTCAACGCCATGTTGACTGTTTTCTTTGACTATCGCGGTATTGTGCACTAGGAATTTTTACCGGAAGGTCAAACGGTTATTTGAGCGTTATGCGGCGTTTAAGAGAGCATATTCGAAGAAATAGGCCAGATTTGTGGAAAGAAAATTATTGGATTTTGCACCACGATAATGCGCCTTCACACAAGGTCATCATTGTGAACAAATTTTTGACCAAAAACTCAACAAATACCATCGAGCAAGAACCACCTTATTCACCAGATATGGCTCCAGCGACTTCTTTCTTTTTCCTAAACTCAAATTACCACTTCCTGGCACCCGTTTTCATTTGCTAGAAAACATAAAGGAGAATTCGCGGCGAGAACTAAACTCAATTCCGGAAAAACGTTTAAAAAATGTTTTGATGATTGGATTATTCATTGGCGTAGGTGTATCGTTTCTGAAGGAGCATACTTTGAAGGCGATAAAATAAATTTGGATGAATAAATAACATTTTGTGTATTATTGATCTTTTCCCGGTACTTTTTTGACGTCAAATTACAAGTAACCCTGTATACGATATTCTAATTGGAGAGTATAGTCAACAACAGTAAAACGCCACTTCAATAGGCTTTGAGTGGCACAGGAGGCACCTGGTGACGGCGACCTCAATGCATTGTGTGCTGGCTTCATATGCGACGGACATGTAATTTGTAACTAGCTATGTACTTGTCAAACTAAGACTAGTGAATAGAAAAATGGTCCATCCGTTCGCCAGTATGTCAGTTTGATATGTACATCGCTAAACTCTGGTTTTAAATTTTCTAGACCAAAATGACAGCTAATTATTATTAATGCCTGTGATGTCCCACTGCAGGGCAAAGGCCGGGTTTTCTTTTCACTTTTCTCTGCTGCCAAGGACCAGTCCTTGTTGAAGGAGTCCAGCTCAACCCGCTATCTCCGTCTGGGCCTGCTTTGATGTCACTTGCGATTAAGAGGGACCGGGTCATAAGTCGGCTGACATGCCAACTAATCACACTAATATTATAAAGGCGAAAGTTTGTGGGTGTGTGTGTGTTTATATGTTTGTTACTTCTTCAGGCTCAAACGGCTGGACCAATTTTGATAAAATTTTGTATGGAGGAAGCTGACACCCTGGATTAACATATATACTTTTTATCCCGATATTCCCACGTGATCGAAATTTACGCGGGTGAAAGGTTAGACATGCCGTGTCGGCAGCCTTCGGAACGCTTTGACATCCCTCGGAACGCTTTGACAGTCTTCGGGATACCGCGACAAGATAGCGCCCGCCCGAACCCCGCGGCCCCGCGCGTAGCTTTATTAGCTTAGCTTCTTCTTCAGCAAGAACCGCTATGAGCACTAGGTCCCAATCTACCATTATACACACACTTATAGAAAGCTTGCGTTAAGACCGTTCTAAAGAAGTGATACGACTATTGTGAAAAAAGCTAGACGCGAGCACAGTGTCTAAGGACGCCTCGGCATAGTTACCGCCAGTGTGCGCTTATACGAGTATGTAGGGATGCCGAAGGATCCCCTGACGTGCCGTGCCGCCAATGTGCGCCGGGCCTTATAGTATTTGTTTTCGGTTTTCGTATCTTTTTTCAAATTTCTGAATGGATAAGCTCTTGATATCGATCACGCCTGATGGAAAGCGATGGATGAGGTCTATTACGGAACGAACGTGCCCAGAAGAAATATCTCCTCAGACTTTAAACTTTGTAAGTTTTGGTTCGAGTTACAAGTTAATTGTTAAAATATTGACAGTAATTTATAGACGTTAACCTAAGAGTTCGTGAAAGAGGTCAATCGTCGAGTCCGACTCGGCTGGGCAGCGTTCGGGAAGCTACGCAATATCTTCTCGTCCCACATACCGCAGTGTCTCAAGACGAAAGTCTTTGACCAGTGCGTGTTGCCAGTGATGACAAATGGCACTGAAACGTGTTCGCTCACAATGGGCCTTATTAGAAGGCTAAAAGTTACCCAAAGGGCAATGGAGAGGGCTATGCTTGGAGTTTCCCTGCGTGATCGAATCAGAAATGAAGAGATCCGCAGGAGAACCAAGGTAACCGACGTAAATACGACGATAAATGGTTTAACTAACCCGACTTTGTTATTATGGTTTTATATATCAGTAACTAGGCGTTGCCGTCGAGGAGTGGGAACATTATAGGCTGATTAGAGAGCTATGGGCCCTAATGGCTGAAAATAAAATTGTCTGCTACGTACGAGTAGTATTTCAGGTACGCTTAGCAACAGAAGTAGGCCACTGAAACCACCAGACTTAATAAAATTAAAATTTCTATTGTGTCTCGTTTAGTGTCCTTCACCCAACTAACATTGACACTTTTACATATGATCTAAGTAGAGCAAACATAATTAGATACACTACTTTTCAGGATGTCTTGTAATAGCTAAGAGATTACATTATCTGAATAAAATACATGTTACAATTTTCAGGGTTTCGTACCCAACTGTCCGTCCGTGTGTCTGTGTGCGGGCCTCTTGACAGGTAGACAGTTGATTTATTCCGGTCCGATCTCCTGAATTTGTAGAAATTGCCGCTATAGCAATAAAAATAAAACAAAGTTAAAAATTAAAGGAGGAACCCCATACAAGAAAAGTGTTTAAAAAAAAATGTACCTAATGTTAAATATGATACGGAGAGGTACAAACCTTGGGCGCTTTTTCTTAAATATTGTTCTCAAAAATTGTCTCTAAAAAGCTGAAGTGATAAAAACTCTTTTTGCTTATCATACCATTTGTCTATAAAGGTTGCAAGATGTCAGTTCTCATATTATGACTTGGCCGAGGTATCGTATTATTTATATTACCTGTGCCGAGGTGAAAGCGACACATTTTACTAAATTGCTAATCAATACCAATATGCTGTTTTACATTATTTTGTCAAAGTTCCCACGTAAACACACGTGCAATCTATGATAAGCTATAGTTTGATGCCCATTGAGCTCTTCCTTTTTTTAACCGACGAAAAAACGGAGGAGGTTCTCAAGTCGACGCGTATATTTATTTTTAATGTATGATCACGCATAACTTTTTGCAAAGTAGTCCGATTTTGATAATTCTTTTTTTATTGGAAAGGGTATACCCCGAAATTGGTCCCATATAAATTTGGAAAAAAATTACAACCCTAAGGAAAACAGGGGATGATTGATGATTGTAATGTATGACCACGCATAACTTTCTACAAAGTAGTCCGATTTTGAAAATTATTTTTTTATTGGATAGGGTACCTACCTATTATAGTATTCCTACTGTAAGGGTGGGAAAATAGGGGTGATCTATTGTTCACTCCCAGATTTTAATGCTGGGTTGTGTATTACAATAAAAAAAAAACCTCACAATGAATGAGCTTTAGACCTGTCAGTCACTTACACGGGTGAAACCGCGAAGCGCTGCTAGTAATAAATATATAATAATACTTATATGTTAGTATTTAGATTGCACATTGTATCTAAGATTTCTTAATATGCATGTAAATTCAATGGCCTCCAAAAGTTAGTTAACATTTTTCCACTTCAGCTTTGACCCACCACCATTATGATTTAAAATTCTAGCGATCCAAATGTTTGAATTACTATAGCGCTGTTATTGACTAATTCCTTTGACTTACCATAAACAATAATAACCAAGTAATCTATTTGAAGTACCTGATGATTTTCTTATAATTTAATCTTAATGCTGAAGTGGAAAAATATCAACTAACTTTTGGAGGCCACTGAATATGACTGCTAATAAAAAAAAACTATTATTCCATGGAAAAAAATAACAAAAGCTATGGCGACGTGTACTTAAATGTTGTTCTATTTATTGCAATGCGAATGATGGTATAATGTTATTGCTTTTTCTCTCTCAAAAATGTAAGTAGGTTCCTTGAAAAAGGATTTTTATAGGGTTCTGTACCCAATGGGTAAAAACGGGACCCTATTACTAAGACTCCACTGTCCGTCTGTCTGTCTGTCACCAGGCTATATCTCATGAACCGTGATAGCTAGACAGTTGAAATTTTTACAGATGATGTATTTCTGTTGCCGCTATACTAAAAACAAAATAAAATAAATATTTAAGGGGGCTCTCATACAACAAACGTGATTTTTTTGCCGTTTTTTTGAGATAATGGTACGCACTTGGCCGCTTTTTTTTATGCGTTTCTTTTTGTCATATTATTTTTACAGTTTGGGGGCTGTACAACTTTGCTTGCTTAAGATGTTTTTCAGTCACTCTTGTTTATGTTAAAAGGAAGAAAACTATTGATAATTGATTTTCTGTAAGTAGGTTTGCACAAACACTTTTACACGTCAATCATATTTTTAAAAACTAGATGAGGTCGGCGTTTCCTATCTGACTACTCTGAGAAGAAAGGCCGAAACAAACTCCAGAGGTCACAGTCTCTTTTAAAGTTAAAGTCCAGACATAATCTTTGTCAGCTTATATGAAGACCATGTAGATCGATGTCTGAGATGGACTTTTGAGGAAGGAACCACACAGATTGAGTGGACCTGTCCAGTCAGTGCACGCATTTGTCAGAAATCGTGCAGCTCAACTCAAAACTTAAGGAGCTCAACGATTCGACGAACAATACCAAAGAAAGGACATTTTGATAGGCCACATAAATTACTTAAACTGCCAGACCATGACAAAAACTAACAGAACAAAGAATATAAAAGTAAAAAATAAAATGACCCACATTGTCTTCACATTCACAATAATTAAAATAATATAATACTTTACAAAGTAAGTATATTCAAAGCAATTTTATCTATCTTTGTTTCCCCTCATATCATTGGCTGTAAGATTGGCGTTGGTGTACATTTTCACTATATTTACACTCACTAGTGTAAAGTTACCCCTCTTTGGGTTTGCTAGTGGCCTATTGGCAGGAACATTTTAAAAATGTTTTACAAGTTTTTGTATACATTCATTATATAATTATATATGAAGACGATGCATCTAGAATAAAAACTAGTCTACCAACAAAAGGTAAAAAGAATTAAAAATAAAGCAACAATGTGAGGTAAATCAATTATGTGATAGATACATGGTGCTCACATATTTACAAATATTGTTAAAGTAGATTATTTTTATATAATTTTAACAAGTGTGTGTGTCACTGTAGCCACAAAATGTAAAACTAATGTCATAAAAAAATATATATATATAAATTAAATTAGCGACCAGTTTGATTTTGTCTAGACTCTAGATTGTCCTATGGAGCAGAACCAGCATGTTTCCAAGCATTCTTATCTTGGACTTCCCAGGGTGCACCGTTCGTAACAGAAGGTCGGAGGGTATGTCGCTTGGGGAGGCCCCTTTTATTCAACTATCTTAAGTTGTTAAAATCTTTATAAAACCGGATTCAATTTAATTGTTGCATGTCATCATTATGTTTACGTTCTCTATCCAATATTATTTTATTGTAACTTTCATTTCTTTTTGGCGACACGTACATTATAATGCTTAAATATCATTGCACTGTTGGATTTTGCGTTCCGAGGGCGATTATGCGCTGAAAATCCAACTCTGCACTTTTTTATTCATTGCCTTTACGTGTTAGTGAAAACGGACATATCAATCAATCAATCAAATCATTTATTTGCAACGAATGTAGGTACATTACAATACAGGTGGAGTAGATAGGAGTGAGCCATGTACACTCTGCCTGGAAATAAGCACGCAAAATTTATAGAAAATGTTAAGAAGCTATTTAAAAATAAAATTACAAATTAAAATTAAAATGTCATAGTTAGAATTATTACAATTATACACACATTAATAATAATTGTTATTGAAAAAAAAATCAAATTAAAATGTTACTTTAGAATTAAAATAAAAATGTATATTAGGTTCATATGTTCAATTAATATTAATTATATTTATTAGGTATACACATTGCTGATTAAAAAGTTTTGTCCATTAAAAAATCATTAATCGAATAATAACATCTTTCTATTAGGAAAGCCACTAATTTCTTTTTAAAGTTTTTAATTGTTTCATTTTTTATTACATCTGGCAATTTATTGTATATTGTAGGACCCATACAAATAACACTTTTCCTCAATAACGCTGTGTTACAGGACTCGATTTGTAATAAATTTTTGTATTGATTTCTGACAGGTCGTTTTCTAGTTTCTGACATCGTGGGAAAGAGGTTTTTATTGGTTTTTACAAACATGGCCATTTCCAGAATATACAATGACGGAAATGTCAAGCACTTTTAGGGACTTAAACTTTAAAAACATAAGCCTGTCCTCTGTACCATCTTTTATACATAAAGTTAAAGTGTCTGTTTGTGTGTCAAATTAACAGCTTTTTTACTAAATGCATATGAAAAGTATACACGGTACTTATACAAAAAAAAACATATTTAAATTGTATGTCTGTGTCTGTTTGTTCCGGCTAATCTCCGAAACGACTGCACCGATATTGGCGGGAATTTCACTGGCTTAACTTGCTTTTATTTTAGGAAAGAATTAGAGTTCTACATAAAAGTATACTTAACTAAACAACGCAGTTTGTTACCAAGGCCCATAGTTTCCACAGTAGACCAACGGAGTGCATCGGCCGTCCCCTCGTGAGCGCATCAGTCAATTGGGGGTAATAGGTGATTGCGCCGCGCGTGCGCATCTCCTCTAGACGCAATTTATCGTCACTTAGCCCATCCAGACCTACTAGAGGCTGGTAGTGCTCGTACCATCAGTCCTTCAATGTAAATGAGGAAATATCAATTGAACCTTTAAAAACATATTGACCTTATAATGATGTCCGCTTTTTAGAATACCTATAATTGAGCTTCTATTTTTCTTTCTGGCCTTTTCTCACTGTTGGCCGCAGTAACTAAGCTTAGGGACCTTAGGTTTTGTTTTATATTTTGAAACAGAAACAGGAGTTCTTTACATTGTCGACTTATGCAGGAAAGCCTAAGCAACGATGAGAATGTAGAATGCAAGAGCGAGCGAAGTGAGCTCGAAAATGTTGCACACTCTCAATAGGTTACATTTTCTTTTGATAATTCCAAAAGAACGAGGAATTACTTGCTTTATCGAATTATGAAGAAAGCTCAAGAATCAAGGGAAAGCAAGAGCGAGCGAAGCGACCTGAAAATTTAGCTCCCTAACTTGACTAGGTTCTGTTTTCTTTTGACCGCTATACAGAAAGAGAACGTATCTACTTTGTCGAGTTATGACGAAAAGCTTAAACTCATTTTACAGCAGTTAAAGTTTTGGAATCTGGCCTTTAATTTAGCCTTTCGAACCTTACGCACGAGTGGGGTGCCCAAATTCCCGAGTGTGCTTCGCTCGCTCTAGCATCCTAGATTCTATATTTTTTTGCAGAATTTTTGAAGTAAACAGTTCTTTAGGTGCGTTGAGCGATTTTTGGTTGGGGAAAATCTTATGGGTTCGCGTCACCGAAATGCTAATGTTAACTGTATGACCTGTTGCTAAGAGCGTTGCGCTCATTGTTGCTGGGAGTGCCGGCAGATGTAAACACCAGACTAAAGTTAATATTTCAATTAAAAAAATATGAAATTTTAATATTTGATACAACAATTTAAAAGAAAACATGTTATTTCATAGGTTTAAGTTATCACTTCTGTCTGCTATCTCCATGACTGTTCATATGCCCATCGGGGTCTCCGTGTCTCAAGTACAGTTTTAAGTTAGTAAGACAAGTAAATCATTCAGGGTCTCGACAGCTTGAATGATTTTGGGAGGGGTCAAAACCCTCATGATCCCCCCCCCCCCCCCCCTCGGACTGCGCCTGTACCGATTACATTCGTGGCCGCATTATTGGTATTTTCAAATTGTTTGTTTGTCATGTTTAGTAGAGGGTTTCGTCCGGATGGTATTATTCAAAGTAATACCATCCGGTAGTAGTCTACCTGTTGCCCGTGATTAAGTCTGGAAGATGTTTTCACCTCCGTTTGACCAGAAACGAATAGTTTTTATTATCAATCGTGAGTAATTTAAATATTCTATCGTCATCAGCCTGCCTTTTATCAATTTTGTTAGGGTCGGCTTCCAGTCTAACCGGATGCAGCTGAATACCAGTATTTTACACGGAGCGACTGCCTATCTGACCTCCACAACCCAGTTACTGGGTAACCCCGTGGTATACCCCTTGTTAAAGGCTGGTTGTCAGATTTTAGGGCTTCTGACGACCCGTAACGACTGCCAAGATCCATGAATGACAGCCGGGACCAACGGCTTTACGTGCTTTCCGAGGTACGGAGGGGTCTTGTTATGTACAGTACAGATCCACGGACCAACCGCGGCAAGCATAGCTCAACATAGCTCAACCTGATCGATCGACCGGTGCGGCTGTTGTTACTTAGCCACACGCCTCTCTAATTTAAATGCTCCATTTACTTATTTGACGACAATATTATTTTCTATTATTCATCTAAGTAAATTAAAATTACTAATATACACCAACCTTGCCAAACAACATTTAATTAGAACAACATTTCTGTTAGGAGACACATACTTACCTGTGAACCAATGTTTGTACACACGGCTACACATCAAGCTATACATTTCCAGTTTTCGCTGACCTCGCATTATATAAGTTTTTCGTACAATTTGAAGTCAGCTTATACTGGTTATGTATAGCTTGATGTGTAGCCGTGTGTACTTACTTCGTTATATGCATATAAATTTGTGTATGAACTAAGTACAAGTTTTCAAAGAGATGAAATGTCTTCCTAGGTAAGTTTCATGCAGTCCCCTAATAGGTTAGTAAATTTTTTCCGAGTACGAACTAGTAGTGTATGAAATTGTGATATAAATGATTTTATGTTTCATACGAGTTATCTTTTCGAGAACAGTGACTTTACATGTTTAGATTTTTTTTATTTAAAATAACATAATATTAAGCCAAGGGGCTTACAGGCGTAATGTTATGTTATGTTACAAGGCAGAGGTGTACACCCACATGTCGTCAGTTATGTTTAAGTCCCATGTAATAGGGGGGCGAGCCTATAGCCATCAACCGGGCATAATTTTAGTTTTATTTTTTTCTGCAAAATTTTACCTTCCAACGTTTTATGTTTTAATAATGTGTCTCAATTTAATTTCTCTTATAATTATCAAAATCCGGATCTGACAGTAAAATGACCCTGAAATTAATAAATTGAAATAAATATGGTCTAAGCAAATTTGGATTCTGTGTCATGTCTTTCCGATTTACCTACAGATATTTTATTTAAACATAAGATTGCAACTCAGCATTAACATGGACGCCACAGGAACTTCCGTATAAAACAAAGTTAGAACCTCATCCGGAGTTTCTCTATGACTAATACGAGAGATGCAAGACCGCAGAGCGACTGTAACCGCGACGAACCTTCGCGGAAAACTTGACGCAGTCACCGATAGTTCCTCTCATTATCTCACAGTTCTCACACACCTAAATGGAAGTTTCGCACTAATACGACACTTCAACAAAACCACGTAACAAGTACCAGGCCACCTGCCACACTAGTCCTATATTCCGCGAGTTCAGCGGGCAGCGCGGAACATCTTTACTCAAAAAACATCATTACTTAATGCTCCGGTGCCTTGATGTCAGTACCCAACGAACACAGCCACAGATCGTGTGCAAACAAAAAATACTATCGACATAAATAAGTAGGAAAAGTTCGCTCCGCTTAGCGTTCGCAATAAAAACAATTGAATATTTTGCTAACTATGTTTAATACATGAAAGTAAGGAGAATGGACGACGTAACTTTGATTATTGCCCGTTGCTAGATAACGCGTACATTGCGCCGTGATACAGAGAGAGTTTATTTCCCACAGAACAACACCTTCAATGGCTACGTTAAAGGAAGGTATATTGCACCGGTGAAAGAGACCAATGATGAGACTGTGGCGCGTGCGAGAGGGACGGAGTAACGGTTAGTGCAGGTTCAACGATCGACTCGCGCGCAGTTTGTTGAACTGCAATCATTGCTTTGGAAAATTGTTAGGGCTGGCAAAAATTATTAGATTTTTTTTAGTATTTGTGGAACATCAAAAATGATTTTTCGCATCCGAAAGTGAAATAACAAAATCAGTTTTTTTTTTCAAGTTTTTCACGTTTTACGATCTCAGACAGTCTGGACCCAAAGAATTTGTCATTCAAAATAATCTAGACCGCCCATTGTGTCACCCATTGTAAAGTTTCTATATTTATGTCTGTAATTTATATGTTGGACATACTAAAGAGTATTCTATTCTATTCTGGATGTGTCACCCTACTGCACCTAAATGGAACATCTCTTTTGTATGAAACTGCTTAGCCGACGAATAAAGTGTCAGGTCAACATCAAACGTGTCCGTATTGTGAAAATACCGCACGTTTTCATAATGTTCCTTTACTGATCATTTTTGAGTCTTATAAAACTTAGATAAAGACGGATGAAATATAAAACTTAGATCAAGACCCTTCAACTGTGCCTACGCTGCTGCTAAATTCACCGCTAGCGATTAGACCCTCCCAAGTAGTAGAAGGTGTATGTAGGCCATCTATACAGGGTGGATTGTTGAGACTGGGCACTAAAGGCACCTCAAAAGGTGTAGCTGCAGGAGACTGACCTAAACTTTTTAAGTAATTGTTAACTGCATTCACATATTATGGAAAAATGGTACAGTCAGCTAGAAAAACGTCAACTCTCACCATATAATGTCATGATGCCAATTGATTCAATATCGTATAAGGATTAACATCACCTAATGACGTTTTCTTGTAGCTGCAACGGTTAAGCTACCTACCATTACTGTCCCGTATTAAAAATCCACCCTGTATATTATGTATATTATTCTGGTCTTGATAAAATATTTTTCATTAAAACAACGAAACTACGTGCAATAGGAGAGGCCTATGACCAGCAGTCAATAGTGGACTGCTGTAGGCTGATGATGATTATGAAAACTACTTAGGTACCTATTTATACCAATATTCCGTGTAAATTTAATGAAACTCTGACGGAATTTATACGCTTTAAAATAAAAAATAGGTAAAATAAATTTATTTCAGGCAAAACCCTTAATACCTACACAAAATTAAATTAAATGAAAGGCTTTGAAAGATAAATAACTTTAATGAATTAAGACACACGCACAACGGACCAAATGGGAGTCTGCCCGTTTTCACCATCGTTCTTTAAATTTAGGGAGACCTTAAGACATTTTAAGTGTTAGTTTCATTTTCACCATCACCTAAGGGACACTTATGGTCCTAAAACATATGGGTAAGGGGCTGATTTAAGGAGTCTCTTATGTTAAGAGACTCTTAGTTAAGTAGTGTTTGAGGGAACGATGGTGAAAACGGGCATTAGTGCGGAAAAGGGGACCCATCATCATCATGAATTAAATGCTAAGTCTAAGTTAGTTGCTTAAATGTATTCTGAAACTAAATTAAATAAAGTGCCATCCAGTCCGGAATACCACAATACATAATTTTATTATGAATGCTTCATATTGCATTAATTTTGTTGGTAAATATTTTTTTATTGCAAAAGGGGCAGCTCTTGACCTCGATCTCGATATTCGTACTAATTCACGTTTTAATTAAAGAAAATGTGATTCTTCTTATTTTTGTGTCGATCGACTACTTAGCCATCTAGGTACACTAGTTAGCCACCTGGGCTGCTCTAGCATTGGCTTCGTTTAAATCCTGGAAGATCCAGCTGGTTTTGCATGCACAACCAGCTGGATCTTCCAGGATTTTCAACATGATGAGCAGGAAAGGCGGTCAGGCACATCCTGTACTCAAACTCATATAAAATCTGGATTTTAGCTCTGAGATTTGTAGTAAACATGATATAGGTACAGTACACCATACAACTGTAAAACATGCTCTACGAAAATCACCCTTAGGTACTGCGACGACACAAAGGTGATGTCAATGTCAAATTCTTACCGCTGATGTGCGGTCGTCTGTACAAGGTGGCTGACAAAAACTTTTTTATTTATATTTATTAAATGAAAACATAATATCCATCATCATCATCATTTCAGCCGAAAGACGTCCGTGCTGGACATAGGTCTCCCCCAAAGTACATAGTACCCATTTAATTTAAATTTATTACAAATCCAAATATCTTAATTTCTCACACGTCTCTAATTAAATACCGCCAATAATCTGAATAAAGGCGTGGCGTGCGCAAGGGCAACCCTGCGCGCGCGCAGTCTCCGGGCAACGCGGCATGTCTCTCGCGCGGCCCCCGAGACGATCGCGGAAGAAAGCAACGCGCCTTGTTACGTAACCAGTTGTTTTATCGCCAATCACTGCGCAGCCGCACTACTTGCACCATTGTCAATTTTATTCCTATTATAGAAATCTTCACGCTTTTTGAGCTCAACTTTTATATGGAGAATAATTCGAATTAATTATGTAGTTCATTTGTTTTTTTTACTGGGTTGTGGAGGTCAGATACGAGTAGGCAGTCGCTTCATGTAAAATACTGGTATTAAGCTGACTCCAGTTAGATTCGAAGCCCATAGATGTATGGGACCACAAATAAATTAGGATGAGGGCATGAGGATTGTCAACATAATTTCCCCGAAAGTTTGGGCAGAGGTCTATTTAGAAACACCCACATTTCGCCAGTTATTTTGAAGTCCCATGTAATAGGAGGCGAGGCTATTACTATCAACCGGGCACAAATCCAGACTCCGGGCTACTGCTGAGAAATTCCAGATAGAAAAAGCCAATAACACTTTTCCCGACCTGGAAATCGAACCCAGGACCTCAGCAGTATCGCTTTCGACCACAAGACCAACGAAGCAGGAGGATTGTGAACTGCAAAAATATACTTAATACCCATTTTCTTGCCAGTTCTATTTCAGAGCGAGTATCCAATGCATGTACGATCACCATAAGAAACGTCTGACCATAAAAGTGTGTGTAATATTAATGATGAGACCTCCAACTTGAAATTCGTTTTATATGCTAGTAGGCTATTAGCTTCGGACGTCAGTAATTGATCGGTACCTATTTCCATATACATTAACGGCTGTCGTGGTTTTCCTTTTTATAAACTTCTGTGTTTCTTTGATCTCTCACAAATGGTCACACCTGGAACTAGCTGCCATCATCATCCCTATCTTCCTGTCCTTACTCCAATATTTGGGGTCGGCTTAGTAGAGTTATTCCGTTCTCATGACTTCATCTATATACAGTCAACAAAAGAGATAAGTATGCAGGATCTTCGGATATAGTTGAAGTTTAATAAAAAACCGATGGATATTTTCGACTGAAATTTATTTTGATAAATGAGCTGTTTATTTTCTATTAATAAAATTAAATTTTATTCAAGAACATCCATCGGTTTCTTACTAAACTTCAACTGTATCCGACGGTCCAGCATACTTATCTTTTTTGTTGACTGTACATTACATTAATACAATACATTTACTGAATTAATGCACATTATGAAAGCAGTTTGTTCAGAATCAATTTCTGTCATTCTTAATATACGTATTTTTTATTCCAAAAATAATGAAAACCACGTACAGACGCCAGCACATCAAGCTACCCCAAACTGTCAAATTTTTCCAATCAACATTGAACCTTATGCTTTACCGATAAAGTTGAAAATCTATTAAAAAAATTGACAGACTGTAGTAGGTTGATGTGCTGGCGTCTGTACATTACAGTTACATTGCCGCTGTACAGTCAAAACAAACCGACATTGACGAAGTACCTACGACGCTAGACCATTGCACGTGTGCGGCTGTGTGCGTGCATAGATTTGTAATAGTATAGATGTGTAATGTGACGACAATTACACAATCAGTACATATGTATGACTAATTTAATAAATAAACAATGTTTTTCCGACTGGTAGTTCCAGAGATTACCCTCTACATACATATTTACAAGCAAACAAACAAATACCTCTTTATAATATTACTATTAGTATAGATATATGCTTGTAAACAAAATTTTTCGGGTCGTCTGAAGCCCGAAAATCAGACATCCAGTCTTACCAAGGGGTATCGTATTATCCAGTACCTGGGTTGTGAAGGTCAGAGAGGCAGTCGCTCCATGTTAATACTGGTATTCAGCTGCATCCGGTTAGACTGGAAGCCTACCCCAACATAGTTGGGAAACGGCTAGGCAGGTGATGATGATATGCTTGTAAACAAAATATTATTATTAATATTGGCATGCGCGTGAAATTATTTATTTATCGAAGTCGCCTCTGCGGCGCAGGCCTAACAATACAAAATGTCTACTTCAAAATAAATGTAAGTGTCACTCATTACGCATTCAAATAGCAATGATTACTGGCTTTCTTTCGAATGTAACTCGTCTTCAAAAAGAGTACAACTGGTGTTACGTGTAATGACTTAATACGTAGGTGCAAGCACGACATATGTCGTCTTACGTACTTCCTATTTGTAACTTACAACTTAGAGTTGTAGTCAACCTGCTGTAGTACCGTAGTACGAGGCTCATTGCTAAGCCCTTTTTAACCGACTTCAAAAAAGAGGTTCTGTTTTTACTAACAATTACAAAAGTCGATAGACAAATTGTTATACAAAAAAATATATAAAGTGACGATTAGGTTATCACATTCAACAGTAGGTACAGCGGTTATTTCAAGTTGTTATCAGTCTGTTAAAATAATAAAATAAACAATTTGACTAATTAAAAAAAAACTGACTTTTCAAACAAAATAAATGGCGTAAAATTTGGCTCGAAATAAACCATCCTTGATAATAAGGCACTGGGCACGTGCGGGCGATGGTATCAACTATTTAACACAAACTTTTTGGTATTGTTACTTAATAATCACAAATTAAGTTTAATGTTGTTAAATACTAAAACGAAAAAAAGGTCCCACGACATTTTATGTTTAAAATACGTGAAGTAGAATACGAGGTTTCAATTAATATGATACCTAAACGTTATACTATATAAGGTAAGTCAGGTAGGAGTTAAATTATCTATTTTTCTCAAATAGGGAATCGAAACTGTCTCTCCTGAATACAGATTACTCAGTAATCTAGCTAGGAGAGCAGCGATTCACTCAGCAATTCGTTATACCTACACCATGTAATTAATAATGCATACTTTGTAAGTCCCTCATGTACTACAAAAACTTCATGTACAGTCAACAAAAGAGATAAGTATGCAGGATCGTCGGATTTAGTTGAAGTTTAGTATGAAACCGATGCATGTTGTCGACTGAAATTTAATTTGATAAATAAGCTGTTTGTTTTCTATTAATACAATTTTTTATTCGAGAACATCCATCGGCATCCATAATTTGTTAAGGTATAGTCAGCAAAAGAGTTTGCTGACTGTACCTTAACAAATTATTATAATTATTAAAAAAAAAAACAATGTAAAAATGGACAGGCAGCAAATAATGTTTATGCGCACTAAGGCGAATTTGATGCGGCAATATGAACTTTATAATACAATTTAAGTACAGTAGGTATCGGCCTATCCATATAAATAAAACGCTAACAACTACTTAGAAGCCTTTTTAGATTTTTATATTGTAATCTAAACTAACTGTCTGTGTGGCGAGGTGAGGGGTGAGGGCATTTAAAAAGGACATTCTTCCTCCTTACAATATCATTATCGTAGGTGTTGATGCCATTCATAGCGTAACAAAGAAAGTATCGGATTTTCGCGTTCTGTCGCGGCGCCGCGTTTTAATCCAAATACAACCTTATTTGATGGCAGATTAATGATAAAATCGAAATCCACTGCTCAGGTGTCCCGCCCTTCGAAATCTTGGAAATAAGAGTTCACTGCACAACAGTTGCCAGCTTGTCGGGGATTTAAAAAAACATAAACTATGAATATTATTTTGTTTACTGTTCTTCTCTATATTTTTCCTTTTAATAATTTCTTGCTTGAACCCGAATTTTGATACCTGGCTATCGTGAAGATCTTTATCTTTAATTATATTTAGAATTCCAAATTCAAATTAATTTTATAATATAGCATGGAATTTTTTTTCAATGTCAGTTATTCATTTGTTTACCCGACGCTAGATTTTTTTTAAATATCGCTGTTTCTGTAACCATGGAAAAATCTAAATTGCGCGCTATTTTCGAATACGAGTTCCGTAGTGGCACCAACACAGTGCAGACAGCACGCAATATTATCGTGTCCTGCGTGTCCTGTTAGCTGCACGTTACAGGAACTGATGGACGCTGGTGATGGCGCCAAATAAGTAGCCGAATTCTGGGCCGAGTACATTTAGATTGCTATCGACACGCTAAGAAGAAGAACGACGTGTATGGACATGGTACCGCATGTGAACGCACGGTCCGTTTTTGGTTCGATCGCTTCGGTTATGGAAATTTTGATCTCAGCAATGAGCCCCGTGAATTGAAAGCCATAGTGGAAGCAGATTCATCTCAAACGACGTTGGAACTTGGAGCAGCCTTCATCGTAAGAGATAAATCGATACTGATTCATTTACTTCAAATTGGAAAGATAAAAAAGCTCGGAAAGTGGGAACTGTATGAACTCACTGAACAATAACAACAAAATCGCGTCGAAGCACCGGTTACGACTAGAAACTCTCCGTCACCCACCATACTCACCAGACCTTACTCCAACTACTTTCCCTTCTTATTCGGAATTTGGATAACTTTTTACAGGGCAAAAATTTCAAATCCAACGAGGCGGTGAGAAATGTCACCAAAAAGTTCATCGATTCCCGTCCCTAGGATTTTTTATAGCAGAGCCATCAACGAACTTAAACTAAAATGGCAAACGTGCATCTTCACAATACTCAAAAAAGTACTCTGTGACAATACTTCAACTTCACAATGACATACTTCAGATTCTTAAAAAAAAAAAAAGATTTTGTCTATGTAAAACGGCAATTTCGTGAGTAAGGACCTAATATTTTTTAGCATAAAGGTATTATGGCTAGAAAGGGTGTGACAACCGAGGTGACAACTTATAGAGAAGTATGGAAGACAAAGATGTCGCGCTGACACCAAATAAATTGGGATAAGGGCAGGTGGATGAAGATGATAAAGCTATTATGATGGAAATACTGTGCTAAAGTCACGGAGTCCTGTTAAAGTTATAGACAGATGATTTTAATGATTATAACTCTGTACTTATACCTGTAATGACGCTATAACAACGCTTGTAGGGTCGGCAGAACTAGGGTAGAAGAGTAGCATCCATTGCAAATCCAAACACAGGTGCACCTGCACTCTTTCTCACTCACTCTCATAGTCCGATAGGATGGCAATATGTATAACACTATATAAATGAACTATCTTTTAAATAGAATACGACTTCCTTGCTAAATTGTTTTCTGAAAAAAAAAAAAGTATTTAAAAAAATTAAATCGTCTTCAAAAGGAAATTCACTCAAAATTATGAAATAACTAATTCCGGAAGTCGGTGTTTTAGGATCTGTATTTTAGTTTTTTACCACCGACTTCCGGAATTAAAGTTATTTCATAATTTTGAGTGAATTTAATTTTGAAGTCGATTTAATTTTTTTAAATTACTTTTTATTTCGTAACTTTTTAGTTTTAAATAAAACCTGCAATATTTGTTTTTAATATGTAATGTAAATATTTGTAGTAGTTTTGATATGTTTTCCCTTTGACACTACACCCGTAACTCGTATCAATAAGCCACGCCGTCACACTTATACACGTATTAGTCCATATCATGATAATTACTGAATCGATTTTGATGAAACTTGCACTGTTCCCTAAGTTGAAGTAAATGTAAGCCAATAAAAAAATGGTAACGATCCGATTAATAGTTGCGGAGAAATGCGTGGACAAACACATACATAAATCTATAAAATTTTGTAAATTTGTTTGAAAGCCCTAATACTTAGATTGTCATATGTGAATATATTGCAGTTCCAATAATATTACATACATACGTGTCGAATTGATAACCTCATTTTTTTTTTAAGTCGGTAATAAAGAGATGCTCTCGCCGCAGTCGCGGCCTGCGTGCGTGACGCACAATGCGACGTCCAGCCGGCATTCAAGTTTTGTGCGGCTACGCGTTGAAAGTTTGAGCGGAAGCGCGGTTGGGCGGTTTTAACTTCGGCGGAATGCACATGCAAATAACTTAATTAAGTATTACTTTAATAAAACATTTGAACTAAAAAAAAAATATTCTTTATTTTTTTTTTAGTTTTGGTAACTAATTAAAAATAAAAACCAAACAACATTATTTTGTTTCTACCAAATAAATATACTTGGGTACAGTCAACAAAAGAGATAAGTATGCAGGATTGTCGGATATAGTTGAAGTTTAATAAGAAACCGATGGATGTTCTCGAATAAAATTTAATTTTATTAATAGAAAACAAACAGCTTATTTATCAAATTAAATTTCAGTCGACAACATCCATCGGTTTCTTACTAAACTTCAACTATATCAGACGATCCTGCATACTTATCTCTTTTGTTGACTGTACATATAATATCGAATAGAAACGAACATTGAAAGTTTCAACTTGAACCAAGAGGAAACTAGCTCCTAACGTACCATGCCATCAGACTATCTTAACATTCAGGTGTCTGACTAACAAGTTAAGCTAAATAAAGTTTTTTTAAAGCAGACGAGATGCTGCCGTCTGTTTAGTAAAACCTTTAGGCGATAGGTGACAATCCGTATATTTTACAAGTTTTTTTGGAACGAAGTTCTTTAGCGCGGCTCTCAGTAGGAGTAAACTGGAGAAAGAAGTAAAATAACAAAAATAAATTATAATAATTATACTACATTAATAATAATGAACAATTTTAAGCGAGTAAAGAAATAAGCAATATTCATCATTTCAGCCGAAAGACGTCCACTGCTGGATATAGGCCTCCCCCAAGGACCTCCACTTCGACCGGTTCTGTGCTTCTCGCATCCAACGGGTTTCTGCGGTCGTCGGTCCACCTTGTGGGGAGGCCTTCCAACACTACGTCTTCTGGTACGCTGTCGCCACTCCAGAACCTTTCGGCCCCATCGGCCATCTGTTGTGAGAGCAATGTCCACTGCCACTTAAGTTTGGCAATTCTTCGGGCTATGTCGGTTACCTTGGTTCTCCTGCGGATCTCCTCATTTCTGATTCGATCACGTAGAGAAACTCCAAGCATAGCCCTCTCCATTGCCCTTTGGGTGACTTTTAGCCTTCTAATAAGGCCCATTATGAGCGACCAAGTGCCATATGTCTTCACTGGCAACACGCATTGATCAAATACTTTCTATAATTAAATAAATAATAAATGAATAGATAGACCTGCATATAAAATACATATTAATAGAATAAGTGAATGAATGGAAATATAAATACACAGGTAATAGGATAGAATATAATTTTAACTTTACAACAAGGAAAGTTAATAAAGCGCTCTTCCTCTCTCTACTTATTTAAAAATTTGCTGTGCCCGACAGGGTCCATAAATTTTTCTAAATTTTTTTTTATTTCCCACCTGTAATTGTACATTATGGAATGCAATAGAGACAAAGCGTTGCCTCCATGCGACTTTCTCTCTTTCTGAGAGATAGTTTCATTGGTTTCAGTATGCTGAAGCCGGAGGCCTCCCGTAGGTCGGTTTGCTCACGATGTTTTCTGTTTCCGTAAAAAGCAGAGTTAAACACTTTCAAAGCGTCATATACCTCTACAACGACTTTCAACAGGATTGACAAAACCTTTACGGTAACAATACCTGCCGAGCGCGGCGTAGAAGCCGTCAACGTGTGCGTCCGCGAACATATCCAACGTACTGCACCAGCTCGCCAGCCCCAACAACGCCAAAGAGCGCATTGTCATATTGGACGCGCAGGGCGCTAGATGATAAATGAGCCCACAAGCAGCATGTGTATAGTGATGACGAACAATGCGATCTGAACAGTCTCTTAGTAAGAGTATATTAATAGTAGAGAGTAAGAGGAGGTTCACAGTTATGTAATAAATGGAAATAAAAAGGGGCATAACGACGTCATAAAATTACATTTCACATTTGCGTCTAAGACTAGCCCTACTATAGCGGGATTGTCC
The DNA here is from genome assembly GCA_914767645.1 of Hydraecia micacea. Classification (NCBI taxonomy): domain Eukaryota; kingdom Metazoa; phylum Arthropoda; class Insecta; order Lepidoptera; family Noctuidae; genus Hydraecia; species Hydraecia micacea. Next base: position 1,336,626 of record OU611774.1, read on the forward strand.
GAAAGGGTTACCGCTCCCCCGGAACATAAGAGGCTAAGGAAGGAACACGGGTGGGTTTTAGTCAGTAAGAGTCTGACACCCCCATCCGCTCCACCCAGAGCGGGAGGCGTCATTTGATGATTTCCCATCCATAAAAAAAAAGCCTAGCCCTACTGCCCTAGCCCTAGACCCTTGGTGTCGCAACCGCCAGGGGAAATATTCAGGAGACTTTTGATAATATAAGAAAAAAAAACTGATTTTATACAAACGAGATCTTTTTTAAATCATTTGGGTGAGAAGTTTTGAAGAAGAAATGTCGCTATTTTAAGTCACGTTCGTAATTGTTGCTTTTTTAAACAAGCAAGATTTGGCAAATATTAGGGTAGGTCTGACAAAGACATTTCCTAACTTATTTATTGACTTTAACACAACTTCTGTAAATATTTACATAATATAAGCTAACATATAAACTATAAGTAATAATATGTAAATTTATATGAATATATAACATAATATAACAGTATGATGTTTTCTGATATTTACTTATTGGAAATTATATGAGATGAACGTTATACTAAATGTTATTAGAGCAAAAGAAGTTTATATGAAATGTTAGATCACATGAAATTAGGTTATTTGTTTTTATAGCATATGAAAATTATATCATGTGAACGTTATTTCAAGTGATAATATTTTATCTGTTATTATGGCATATATTACACACCCTCCTCAAACATGCGAACTTCATACGGAATATTCGATGAAAAAATTATTAATAACAACTATAATTACGTACGACCTCTAGCGTATGAAAAGTAGGTCACAGTATCACTGTACAGCGGGGTGGCTGTTAGACCTAGACCGACCGTCCGTCAGCGAGGCAGTCCTCACCTGACCATGCCACCATGGACTCCCAGCATGAACCACCTCCGTGGCCCATACCTCCCCACACAATGGCAGACATGCAGGGCTACATGGCTCGGCGGTTTGAGCTGATTGTATTGTTAGACATTTTTGTTCTCCCGGCTCTCGACAACGGCGACTGTAAGTAATGAATAATGATAATTGGCAATATTGATTATTTGGTAGATAGAAGATTTATTATTTTTTACGTTCTTCGTAAAAGACTATAGGTACTTCCTTAATTGTTTGATCGATAGCATGAATGTTGATTATAATTTGATCAGTTTTAGTAGATTATATGATATCGGTTGTTACTCACATAAATTAGTGGCCTCCTGGAGTAAATTGCGCGCCAAACGTTTCCCGCGCACACTATTTCACATGTTTCCCATAATTGAAATAAACAACCTTATTTATCAGTCTTACCATAATGTCATATTTAAAGTTTTTGAATAATTTTAATTACGCTTTAGAAAATATTTTATGCGAGCTTTATTTCCACCATCAACATTTTAAATAGGTATTCATAATAATTTAATAATAATTTATTTAATCAAATCAATAGTAATCTGTAGGTACACTTGACTTATGCTAGTTAACAAATCAGGTAGGTGTTGCAACCAGCACCTCTACTAACTTATAAAATAACTTGTGTCAAGGGCATTGGTACAAGCCCATAAAAAGTTCAGTTTCACAAAGAAATTGCAGGAGAACAAGTGTTTTTAAAGTAAAGTAAATCGTAATTCAGAAATTAAGATTTTCATATTTGACGTTTGGATTATTCGCGTTTGTTTGTGTTATGGTGATTGTGTGTTTGTTTGTAATGGTGATGGTGTGTTTTGTGTCGGTGCAGAATGTGTGTTACTCGTATGTGCTCGGTGATAGGGCTTAGGGTGCCCATCCTAAGCCCTATCACCTCTGATAATAACCCTATTATCAGAGAAAAGCAGGCGCTCTGTATCCAGGTGGTTATTCGCAAGAAGAAAGTTTGTCACAGATCTCTTGAGGGACGAGCTTGAAAAATCATATTAACGTTTTACTCATTGTTCAATATCACATACAAAACCGAAGTCAGTATATCATCACTTGAAAAGTAACACGTAAAATATATAACAGAAAAAAATATTTTTCTATTTCAGGCTCAACAATAAAATCTTCAATTTCAAAATCAAATTAAAATGTCAGTTAACTTTAGTTTTTATTAAATTCAATTTCAAAATCATAAAACATTAAAACAAAACCTAAAGAACTGGAGAAAAGAAAGATAAAAATATATCAAAGTACAATTGTATAAAGCTGACTGAAAAAATACCTACATACTGTCCTCAGCTAATGTAAAATACCTACATACTGTCCTCAGCTAATGTAAAATACCTACATACTGTCCTCAGCTAATGTAATATACCTACATACTGTCCTCAGCTAATGTAATATGTTATGCCGTTCGTTTACTTATTGTTTTTTTTTTTTCATAAAAATAAAAATTATACGGACCCAAACAGGAAAATGTAAAAAACTATAAATACCAGAACAAAGGCTACTATAAATTTATTTGCGCGAGGCGTCATTTATCCTACGCTAACGCAACAGCCCTGGAGTGCGTTATCATTCCGTGCTTTGTGTCTGACGAAAGGGTTGTTCCGTGCGGTCTCGAGCTGTCCCAGCTGTCGGCTTAGGCTCAGTGGTGTCGGTTCCTAACCCCAAAGAGTTACATATACATATAGAGTATTCAAGCTGTCCTTGGTGTGGACTTCTTAAGCCGACTAGCGTCGCCACGCTTCCTCCCTTTGAATCTGCATTCGCGCGTTTCGTCAAATTCGATTACTTCAGTAAGTAATTAAAATTTTATTTTTTAGATTTTATTTTTTATTTGCATGTCCGTCCTATTTTTTTTGCTGTGTGTGCGCTTTTTGAGTGGCAATTTATTTTATTTATGTATCTTATTTTTTTTGTAGATAGTATTTTATTTGTTTTAGTTAAATACTATGATTATATTATATTGTATGGATGGATGAGACGAGCCGATGATCAAGCTCAGCGTGCCATTGGAGAGGTTAGTAACGAATGAATGATCAATGTGTTTATTTTATAAGTTCTGTTATTTTTAGATGCATCTGATATTTATACAATTAGTTAAAAAACACCGTGACGAAATGTCGTGTATAATTTTGACTACCGGTTGATCATTATCGAATCTAGTGCAATATAAGCGGTGAATGATAACAATTTTAAGGAGCAGTCGGTCGCGTTTTCCTTTGATTTTTCTTAAGTTTGCCGTGAACTCGGATAATCATGTATCATGATCGGAAACCGGAGCAATTTCTTTTAGGGCATACAGTTTGTGCGAGAATCGAACCCGCGACCCGTTCGGCGGAAAGTTATGTACTCTGCCACTGTGTGTGATGCGAGCCATGATGTTCGAATTGCTCCCTGTTTTTTAACTTTCGCAACAACATTAATAAAATTTCACAAACTTATAATTTATAATATTTTCAACAAGTTCATTGTAGAAAAATAAGATTTAAATTTAAATTATTATATTCAGTTATGGGGGACGGCGCTCATACAAATATGGTCATCATCCTTTGATGTAAATTTTTCGTCAAAATTTAATTCTATTACCAGATCACAAGATACAAAAACAATGAAGTTGGTAATCACAGATTACACAGGTCGACGGCATTTACAACGTCTTTCACGAAACCTTCCACGATAACGTTATAACGTGCACGTATTTCCATACATGTAATGGACGTAGACGTGGACGTCCACGTAATATAGTCCCGTTAGAAGTGATAAAGGTGGAGGAGTGCACCTACTTAATAGTTATGGTTCATGTAATATGTACATCTTTGGTTGAAGATGCTAAATTAATAAATAAAATACAATTAAAGCCGCCGCGCTCGTTGATGTCTTTTGTTTGCGTTTCTAACAACCGCACGCATGCTGCGCCGGAGTTTAGAGTGGATATGCATTTGGGGGCAATCGTTGATCTGGTACATGTTAGTTTACGTAGGAGGACTGCACTGGACAAATGCCCGATGTATTACGCGCAGATAATGTTAACTTAAGTTACGCAGTTTTGAGTTGGTGAACTTTGAAATCGGGTTTTGTTATTTTTTTGTTGATAGTGTTCTTTGCGTAGTCGGTTTGATGTAAGTTTTTTATTATACTTGTACGGTAAATTGTTATTTAATTTGCAAAATATACGAAATATTTAGCTGGGTTATGTTACATGTTAGATAAGCTTTTTTTATCCACTCATATAAAAGATACGTCGAACTTACGTATATCGTGATACTACGTGAGCAGTGGTGGCCCAGTGGTAATGGCCACGACTTACGAGTGTAGGTCGTAGATTCGAACCCAGACAGGCGCTTTACTTTCTACCTTCTACCCGACTACGGTGACGCAAAAAGGAGGGTTATGATTTTGACCGGTATGTATGTAATTTTATTATGTATGTATGTATCTTCATCTGTTCCCTCATAACTTCTAAACTCCTTAACATAATTTGACAAATGCGGTATCGTTGGAAGGTTCTTGATTGTTCGCTTGTTATAGGCTATGTGACGTCACATTACATTGAATACGGCGCCCTCTAGCGGAAATAAAGTCAAGACCAAAAAAAAATTTTTTTAATCATGCCGTGTTGGGTGTCAAATGAAATGGCCTATTTAGCACATTTCAAAAATATAAATATTACTGAAGTAAGCCTCAAAACAATTAAATAAAAAATAAGTTTAAAAACTAAAACCCGACTACTGAAAAGGATGAAACAAGAAAGTACCTTCCCGTGGTCGCATGCTACCAATACCAGCTTATAATATTATGTTAGTACAGCGGCATGCGACCACGGGAAGGTACTTTCTTGTTTCATCCTTTTCAGTAGTCGGGTTTTAGTTTTTAAACTTATTTTATTTGTAAATTATTTCATCACCACTGTTCTCTAAATGACGAAGGAAAATATCGTGAGGAAACCGGCATGTCTTAGAAGAAAAGAATCGAAGACATTTGTGACATCTACCGCACTACCCGCACTGGGCCCGCGTGGTGGATTACGGCCCACTTTCTCTCAACGAGAGGAAGCCTGTGTCCCAACAATTTCAACATTATAGGCTGATTATGCTATGCAAAACTACTTGTTGATTAATTTGAAAAAAAATAACATTTTCATATTTTCAATAAAGGCCATCGAATCGAGATTGGATTAATTACCAAGAACTAGGTATATTACGTAATGGCAGCTTCACAGTTGCATTACATAATATGTAAGTTGCACTAGAGTATTCCTAAATGGTACTTAGATGGGGTTTTAAAAAGTTACCTGGGCTTCCAAAATTTCGCCAGCTCCTTTGATTTTTTTTCTTTAATCGTCTTTGAAACTTCTTTTCAGTTTCATAGGGTCGAATGGGCAAGAGGTATTTTTACAGTACTTCTACATACTTACTAGTTAATACTTGTTTGACTTGATAACATTTCCCAAAACTTGTATCTCTATAACAATTACTAACAGAAATCATCAGAGTCTTCGTTGTTTCGTCGCTGCGTTCAATATTTCCATATCATCATAATCTATTGCCCCATACTTCTTTCCCATACATCTCTATTAGCCATCATCTCGATAGTCACCCGCTTTCTAGCCATATCATCTTTCCCACAGTCCATCCATCGTTTCTTTGGTCTTCTCCTACTCCTTCTCACGACTTTTTCTTCATTCCTCCGCATCACAGGCCCATACGCTGGCAACCAATTTACACACAACACTTTTCCCCGTTGCATCAGCTATGAACGAACACTTTGGATTAATAATTCACAGCTGCATCGACCCCTATGCCCTGGAACGGCATTCTCAATTACTGAGCATCGATCGTAGCCTGGCCTTCAGAATCTATTATCAATTTTATTGGAGAAACATCGCGTATTTACGTTAGGAAGGCAAGTTTACTTTCCTAACGTAAATACGCTTTGTAATGCTTTGGCATATTTAATTCATTTTATTTTCTCCGACTGAGCTAAGTGGACTGCTATTAATTCCGTACGGCTTGTGCTTTTTCCCACCACTTACCTGTGTCCCTGAGTACATACATAACATAACATAATCAGCCTATATTGTTCCCACTGCTGGGACACAGGCCTCCTCTCGATGAGAGGGAGTGGGCCGTAATCCACCACATGAGCCCAGTGCGGTTTGGTAAATGTTACATGTCTTCGAATTTTTGGTTCTAGGACATGTCGGTTTCCTCACGATGTTTTCCTTCACCGTTTTGAGAGCTGTGATGATTAAATAAATAATTTACACATAGTAAAGCGCCTGTCTGGGTTCGAACCTACGACCTAGAACTCGTAACTCGCGGCCGTTACCACTGGGCCATCACTGCTCCTGAGTACATAAATCATCATCAACTTTGACATTTCTTTATCATAATAATAACATCACGAACGGTTAGGCAGAGGTGCACTACATACACCCACATTTTCTCAGTTATGTTTAAATCCCATGGGAGCGAGCCTATTGCCATCAACCGGGCACAAATCCGGGCTACAAGCTGATACTGAGAAATGCCAGATAGAAAGACCCAATAACACTTTGCCCGACTCGGGAATTGAACCCAGAACTCTGACGTCCTGAGCGTCATGAGCATGAGCTCATGATGACCCCTGAACTAACGAGGCAGTATCCCCTAGAGCAACGAAGTAGTTTTTTTGTCAGTTCGGTCAAAATGGGCGGAATGACTGGTGGAAGGAAGGCCTAGTTAGGTACATAAGGATGACTACGTCTGGGGCACAGGCCCAACATAAGCGTTCGTCGGATATATGCGCAAATGCCACGTAGCAGTGGCGAAGGGTGAATTTATGACAGAGGTAGGCCGGAGCAAAAAAAAATGCCTCAATGATGAATTGACTATAGAGTGGTTATGTTCTGAATTTTCGAAGGGAAGCCGGTGGGAATCGAGTTGTGTGGTGTGGTGCCTTCGCCACTGCCACGTAGACTCCTCGTGACCCCATCTGCACTGTCAGTTGCGTTAGCACACGTCATAGCGTTCCTGGTGGCGTCAACCGAGTGGTCAGTAAATGACAGTAGTTCTCTCTGACAGCATTTGAATTAGATTCTTCCGGTTATTAATGAGAGTCGTTACGGTAATCTTAAGCCCAAAAGCCTGATAAATGCAGATCTAACCTCAGAATATCACCACTGCTCTCAAATCAAAACGGTGAAGGAAACCATCGTGAGGAAACCGGTATGACCTAGAACCAAATATTTGAAGACATGTGACATCTACCGACCCACGCTGGGCCCGCGTATCGTTTATTTGCATAAAATGTGGTAGGTACAAAAAAGATGATAATGTAAGATTGTAGTGCAAAGACACATTCTGCCATGTAATGATGGCATGCAAATATTTATTACATGAAGTAGATATGTATTAACAACATGCATTAACATAATAATAACGTACAGTTAATTAAATTACCAAAGGAACATAAATAATTAAAAAAACATATATTACAATGCATTTCTGAAGTGGTAGGACTGACAACATTTTTTGTTCAGAAAGTCGCCCACAGAATAAAAACTATGCGATATCAACCATTTTTTTAATACCACACAGAACTTTTTGTAAGGTAGTTCTGTTATCCAGATAGGTAAAGAGTTATATATAAGTGGCGCCATATACACGCAGCTGCGCCTGAAGTTCTATCCTAGGTACAGGGATTTTCAATAAATACTGTGTGACTTTTCGTTTGTTAATATTATTTTAGCTTCAAAGAGTTTAGAATTAAGTTTAACAAATTTTGCGATTTCGTAAATGTAAATGCAAGGAACGGTAAGAAGTTTGTGTGATTTAAACACATGGTCTACATGATTCCGACCAGTCCATGTTAAAGATTGCATTTTTTTGTGCTATTAGTATTCTCGATATTTTCGTGGAATTTCCCCAAACAATAATACCATACCGTACAGTCAATTTCACATATAGGTAGTCAAACATAAGGCTGGCTGGCCTAGTGTAATACGGTGTTTCGACATAATAAGAATCCAGCTGAAACTGGTTTTATTACCACTGACGTCTACTGTACCACGTGTAACTAGGTATCGCACTAAGTATGTAGGTGTACAATTATCGTCGTTTGTGATATCGTACTAACTGCGTCATTTTTAGTGTTCAGTACCTCAAATGGAAAAATGGAACCCTTATAAGATCACTTCGTTGTCCGTCTGTCAAGACCCTTTTTCTCAGGAACGTGTGGAGTTATCAAGTTAAAATTAATATAAAATACTCAAGGCTGCAATCCCTTGAATCAGTGAAAAAATCAAACTTCTAAGTCAACGCAATCAAAAGATACGGATGTTCCGTTTATGCCGCATATTTTGACACTGGGAAGGGAATTGAAACCTCTAGGGTACTTCCCGTTCTCTACGTCTCTGCATATGGCATTCTCAAAATACCTATCATAATATCAAATCACCAAAATCGCAAATCATCAAATGACCTAGAATCATGAAATTTGGCAAAAAGCAATGTCATGTAGCACAAGTAAAGGAAAAAGTCTAAATTACTTACGACTTACGAGTAGGTTCGGACCCAGACAGGCGCTTTACTTTGTGTAAATTATTTAAACACCACTGGTCTCAAAACGGTGAAAGAAAACATCCCGAGGAAACCAGGACGTCCTAGAACCAAAAATTCGAATCATCTCAAATCATAAGTTTATTTGCTAGAAATACATTGTTTTTGTAAAGATAAGAAAAAATATTATATTTTTAATATTTTATTTTTCTTATAACCTATAATCGCCACTCCAGAACCTTTCGGCCCAATCGGCCATCTGTTCAGGGACAGTAATAGGTTGGTATTATTACTATGTGTCATTGTATTCTGCCTACGAGGTAGCGTGCAATTTTTTATTAATTTTACATACACGAAGAAATGTGACATCTACCAAACCGCATTGGACGCGTATGTTTTATCTTTCTCACAGAGAGGAGGCCTTTGTTTCAGTGGATCTTTATAGGTTGATAATGCTCATGCTAAGTCATTTTACAAACATAATTTTTACAATAAGTCTTTACAATAAACAAAATACCTAGTTTGGATGCGTTACAGAAATAAGATCAATATAATTTCCCAGCTATTGATAGGTAAAATATACTAGTTCGATATTCTTGGGCTGAAAGCAGTTGAAAATATACAAAACTAATATTCAATAGGCAAAAACAAAATATTGTAGTCCATATTTCATAAGAAAAATAGCTCGGGGCTATCGGATTTTATTTTTAACTTCTATTGAATGATGCCACAATCATCTGCCTAGCCTTTTCCCAACTATGTTGGGGTCGGCTTCCAGTCTAACCGGATGCAGCTGAATACCAGTATTTTACATGGAGCGACTGCCTATCTGACCTCCACAACCCAGTTACTGGGTAATACGATACCCCTTGGTAAGACTGGTTGTCAGACTTTCGGGCTTCTGACTACCCGTAACGACTGTCAAAGATCCACGAATGACAGCCGGGACCAACGGCTTAACGTGCTTTCCGAGGCACGGAGGGGTCTCAGTATGTAAAGATGGTCACCCATCCACAGACCAACCGCGGCAAGCGTAGCTTAACCTGATCGATCGACCTGTGCGGCTGTTATTATTTAGCCACGGACCCCTCTGCCACAAATGTGTTCAATATAATGACGACAGAACATGTAAAAAACATTTTTGAAAAAATAAAGTACAAATACGGCAATATTCCGAATGTGATTTAAATTGACGAGGTCGTGTTATGGCACTTGGTAATGTCATTCCGGCATTAAGCTTAGGGTAAAGGCGGGATAGATGCCCTACTTTTTGAAATATCCTCCTAATTAAAAAAAAAAAAATTTTATGTAAATAATGTCTATGAATTTAGCTAGTTTAATCCTTTATGTTTAACTGTGATTTGTATTTTTGGCCCTACAAATTACAGATTTTGCAAATTTTTGGTTTTTGTGGAACTCCTTTTTTGGGGATAGATGCCTACCCGTATGGATAGTTGCCCCACCATGAAAATACTAAGAAGGATAGATGCCTTCATACTGTATAAGCGAAAAACTCAACCAAACCTTTATGAGGTTTTGAGGACAATTGGTGTTTTAGCAGTAAAAAGCTACTCCTAAAACAGAAATTGTTTTCAAGAAACATGGGCCTAATAATGAAAAGCATTTTGCAGTTTTTAATTTTTTTTTCAATTGTCATCGTTAGCATATAATTCTACATAATTTGAGATCAAATAAAATAACCATAACTGTCGGGATATTTCGTTTATCCCCATGGTATTTCTATCCATTTCGTCGAAAGCTGACTGCAATTATTCTGTAGTCCAAGAACATACTCGAGCTCGAACTCCTTCCTTTCTTTTGGATTTTCGTGGCATGTTTCTGCTACAATCACTAAAAAGTCCAAATACAAATATATTTAAACACATGAAAAATATAACAGAACACAAAAATATGTTCAAAATATACCCTAAAACCACATACCTATGGGTATACATGGTGTATGGAGGGATAGATGCCCCTAGGGGCACCTATACCTCGAAAAATCAGGGCAACTATCCTTTTTGATAGGGATAGATGCCCAAGTATTTTTTTTAATAAATAAAAAACAAAAGAGCAACTATTTACATCTAGATGCATACTTGATGACTCAGTTTATTGACGTAATAAATAATATAACGGAATTAATGACTACTTATAAAGTTATACAACAGCAAATACTAACCTTTAAAACTTTGACGTGTTTTTAAAGTTCGCCGCGGAGATGAATGCACACACGAGCGAAACACGTCCTCACCGCACGACGGCCCGTGGCTAACTGAGGTGCGGGGTGCCTGCGGCTCTTAGTTCAACTATTATTTCTTAGTCGCGAGTTTGGGAAGTTAGGTTTTTTGAAAATGAGGCAACTATCCCACTGGGGCATCTATCCCGCCTTTACCCTACACCAAGCTTACACCTCGACAAAATACTGAGTTTTTAATTAAATTATTTAAAAAAAAGTATAAACTATTGGGACAACCACAGCATTCTTCACTACGAATTAAACACATACATTTACCTAATTTAAAATTAATTTGGATGCTTAATTAAAGATAAAAATTCAGATTCGCTTTATCTGTTTTTTTTATAGACGTAGTAAGTCATTTAAGTATGTTATAATAATAATGTTTGTAGACCAAAAAAAAAAACAGTTTGGAGAAAACCAGATGTTTATAGATTTGTGATGTGTACATAAAATCTAACAAAAAAAGTAAGAAACGTGTCGACACAATTGATAAAATATGACTAAAACATATTATGTTTTAGTCATATTGCCCGTCGATGTCCCTGTCACCTTGGATAATACACAAGGTGACAGGGACAACCTGAAGGCTAATTCTCGTAATTTAAAACGTTCAAAATCTAGTCGCAATCTCAACTCAGCGATAATCAATGTCAAAAACTTGACAAAAATGTAAATGTGTATGTGTATTAGAGGTATTTTGGCAGATTGAGAGGATAGGGTCCCGTTCGCTCCCATTAGTTCATTTGGGTACGAAACCCTAAAAACTACTCCCTACGCACCACGCTATATTACTACTAAAATAACTTAAATATTATAACTTGTGTTAAAATACCTATATGCTATTGATATTAACACTTAACTATATTATATTAGGTATTAAGAAATTTATTTCGCTGTTCCCGTAGTTCCCCTTGGCTCGATAGATGGCGTTGTACCGCTGAGGCCGATTCCTAAAACTCGCTATGGTTTCGTTACACGGGCTTGCATAAATAGCAAGCAGTTCCACCCTTCGTTGTAGTCTTCCATTGGATAGCCAATTGACATTTTTTGGAACGTCCTCTTATTGCGCACTTGCGCGATGAGTTGGACTTTGTATGGCATTATAAATAGGGTATGTCCTATTCTAGTGTGAAAATCGTTTCTTCGATTTTCATTACTTCGCACACTCGTATTCCTTTTACCAGAAAATCTATACGTATTATAAAGTCGCTCTTCATGCCTGTGTGATCGCGATGTATTTCTAAACTACGCAATGGATTTTATGCGTGTTTCGCCATTATTTCGAGAAAATGTTCCGGAACCTTTACGTGTATAATAGTTTTACTTTAGAAGTAATAAACAGATCACGATGTTTTGTCAAGTCGTATGAACAGTAAGAAGCAGGGGCGGGGGAGCCACTCATCAAATGGTAGGCAGGAATAAGAAGTACCTACTACTAGGAAAATTCGTAAACAAAACATATCTCTCGGAAATAGTCGGCAATGTTCTCTCTTCTAATTTTCCAATGTTACAGATAAATCCTTCAGTTATAATAAGGCCGAACAAACACATAATATAGTAACATATTCTTCAGGGTTGATTCCTTAGGGCACTAAATATAACATCCTGAATTAGTTACTACTATTGAATTAACAACAGGAAACTCAATAATAAGCAGCTAATTCGATAATGAAAATAGATACACTTCCGTTTCCTTTCGATATAAATATCTACACTGTCCTGTAAATTGCAAATAACGTAAGAAAACTTTAATTTCGCTTAAGTAATTATTTCTATCGCCTCTCAGGTTTCACATGTGAGCGAACACTGTAACAGTTTGATTTCGGCCTCGATGCTCGACCAATACGATGACATGATGAATTAGGTCACTTCCACATTATGCATAGGCTGTAGATAGCGCCCTAGGCTAGCACCTCATCGGCACCCCTCTTGCGGTAATGTATTATTAATTGTAACGAATTAATATGCCTGGGTGATGTGGTGCTAGGCACATAAATACCAGGCCACTCAGAAAATATTGCGAAAAAAAGTTATTATGTATGAGAGACTGGCCAGTTATAATCTATTTTGAAAATATGATTTTTTGTAAGTAAAAATAGGTACGTTCCAATTTCAAAATTTGCCTTCACATTTTTTATTTAAATTATCGTGTCTCATTAAAAAATGAATCTGCGCCGGGAACATTTTCGCGCAATGATTTTTTACGATTTCAAGTGTCGCCTGAAACCGGACGAATCGTACGATATACTTCAAATGGCATTCATGGATGAAGGCCCTTCTAAGGCAACCGTGTATCGTTGGTATAATGAATTCAAGCACGGTCGACTAACTTTGGGGGATGAAGAAAGAAGTGATCGCCCTTTGACGGCTGTTACGAAAGAAAATGTGCTAGCAGTGAAAAATGTAATCCAAGGCAATATGCGAGTTACGTATCAAGAGACTCAGCACATACTGCAGGTTGGATCGGGAAGCCTTCACGAAATGCTACACATGCATCTTCGCGTGAGGAGGATAGTTTCACGCTGGGTGCCGCACAAGCTCACCGATGCTTAGAAGCAGGCCCGGGTGGAATGGTGCCGTGATATGATAAACAAAAGACAATGACTAAAATTGGCGTCTTTTTGTTTTTCGTGGCCATCAACCAAATCTAGTTGTTCTAGTACAAAATAGTGTAACTAACAAAACTTATTTGACATGCATATCTCGAACCTCAGTCCGAAATGAGATATAAGAGTTATAAGTTTATATGTATTTATTAGCTTTGTAGGTATTTTTTGAATCCTAGGTGCAATGTTAGTGTTAAGTTACCACAAAATAGATAGCTGCTAATGTTTTTGGACATTTGAATATTCGGTACACCCCCTCCCGTACGTTACGCACTCCTCACCAATTACACATTGTCAGGTCGGAGCGAGTATGATGTCATTTTTCTTACTTTTGATTTTCGTTAAGTCGTAAAAAAACGAATCATACTACAAAATAATTGATATTATATTCATTAAATAAAATACAACAAATCACTAGTTATTAACTAGGTGTTACAATTCTTCATCGCTGGGCTCATCAGCTTTGTTTTCCACGTCATGTCGTATTATGATATCATCTAATAACATAGCAGGGGGACATAAGTTTGCCTGATGTCTTCCCCATGCCAAATAGACATCACGTGGGAACAGCAACCCTAGGTACGTTTACCTACAATGCAACTACAATAATGTGTGTATTTACTTGCGCGAGAGTGGGAGACCCCTATTATACAAAACTGTTCGTGCTCGGGGGCGCGTCTTTACTAAATGTACCGTACCTTGTGGAAACTCCCCATAGGGCTTTGGTCGGGTATAGATAGCATGAGAGTTTCAAAATTTCTAACTACTAAATATACCCGAGTTGGAGTATCTTAATCGAGTACTTATATTTAGGACCTAGCGTTGCGTGATTACGTACTACTAAATATACCCGGCCGTGTAATGCCAGACTGTATATTACCACAGACATCCATAGTCTGTGCTGGACCGCTTTGTGCTCGTTACACTAAAGAGCAAAATGTATTTCAACACAGACATTCTCTGTATTAGTATACATTATGTTCGTCATTTCCAAAGCAAACTGCGTACGAGTGCAGAGCAAAGAATTCGGCAGGGTTGTGAAACGTTGGACGTTCCGGTGCTGTACCTAATGTTACCATGCTAAATATATTTTTAATATTCTGTACATTCATCTATCTCGACATAGTAAAACGCAATGAGAACTTAGGATGCAAGAGCGAGCGAAGCGAGCTCGGGACTTGGAGAACCCCCACTCGGTCAGGTTAGGTTCGAAGGGGATAACGGGGGCTCAGATGAGCGAGCAAAGCAAGCGAACGAGCCCCCGTCATCTCCATCGTGTTAGGTTGCTTTAAACCCTGTCGACAGAAATGGGCGCCCCGCGTAGCGGGGCTTCGTCGACTACGTCTTATTATTATTGCTTGAAAACCATCTTAGACCCGCCACGTGATATTCCCCACCCTAAATACTCGCACAATGTACCAATCGCGTCATTATTGAAATGGGCATATTTAGTAATGATTCATTTTAAACAGGTGCTACTAAATATACCCGAGTAGCGGTGTCTTGGTAAGGTATGTACATTTAGCGGTAGTCACTCGAAATTGTGATCTCCTAATTATACCCGACGTGGGCAAGGTCCGTAACGTCACTGGCGTCCCCACAAGGTACATTTAGTAAAGACGCCTCGGAGGCGCTCGAAATGCACGGGAGGGGGTGTACCGACTATTCAATGTCCAAGCATTTGGCGGCTATCTTTTTTGTGGTAACTTAACACTAACCTTGCACCTAGGAGCCAAAAATTGCCTACAAATCTACTAAATACATTAAAACTTCTAATTCTTATATCTCATTTCGGACTGAATTTAGAGATATGCATGTCAAACAAGTTTCGTTTGTTACACGGTTTGTTACCTATTCTGTAGTAGTAAAACAATATTTTTGGTTGATGGCCGCGAAAAACAAAAAGACGCCACCTTCCATGCTAAAATCGGCATTGTCCTTAGAAGCAGGCTCGTCTCGGCGTGTTTACAACATCATTACAGGTGATGAGTCTTGGATTTATCAATACGATCCAGAAACAAAGCGCCAGTCGACGGTTTGGATGTTTCAAAACGAATCATCGCCTACGAAAGTGAAGCGATCTAGAAGCGGGGGGAAGATTTTGATCGCGAGCTTTGGTGTCAATTCCTTTACGGAACCAAAGAAGCATCAACGCTGAATGGTATAATACCAAATGCTTGGCAGAAGTTTTCTCTGTTTTGAGCAACAAGCGACCAAACACAGTGCTCCGTGGGCTACTGCTCCACCAGGACAACGCGCCTTCGCACACCGCGCACAAAACGAGGGACTTCCTGGCCAGCACGCCGGTCAAACTCCTGGGTCACCCTCCTTACAGTCCTGACCTAGCACCGTGTGACTTGTTTTTATTCCCGAAAATAAAAAATCAGCTCAAAGGGATACAATTTTCGTCGCCGGAAGATACGCTGTCAGCGTTGCTGTAAACGAGGTGTCTGCGGCGGACTGGAAAAAGTGTTTCGAAAACTGGTTCAGACGCATGAAACTTTGTATAGAGGCTAGTGGAGAGTAAATTGAAAACATTTAATGAAAAAATATTTATCTATGGAACATTTTTTTTTTATTTTCGCAAAACTTTCTGAGCGTCCCACGTAATGCTGTTTACGGACTCAGTTTAGCTGTAGCATTTACAAAGAAGTCCAGATGCAGGAGCGAACGTAGCGAGCTCGAACATTGGTACACCTCGGTTAGGTTAGGTTTTATTTTGGCTATTCATAGAGGGTAGGAGGTACTTACTTTTTTGAGTTCACTCGAATTATAAACCGGTTAAATATAAACATAAATTATACAGGTTGAAATTGAAAACATGCGACAAATCGAAATGGGAGATTGTAGTCATCATTATGAACAACTTTTACTATGCGACCAAACCTGAAATCGCGAAAAAAAATCAGCCTTTCCCTACATTTTGACGAGTTATGCGAACATAAATGTAGGGAACAGCAGATTTTTTTACAGGCTAACACAAAAAAATAACATTGTTTTTTATATTTTTCTGATTTTAAGACAACTTTGGGCCTCAAATTATGTGTATATTGCAGGTGCAATGGCTGATCCATAGATAGTTTTATTTTTTATTTTTCTGTTCTGCCCCAAACAAGGCTTACCTAGATCCCAGACACACACCGTCTGTATTTGCAAATAAATTGGGATTAAGGCAAGAGAATTATAAATTTTATTGTCTCTAACACTTCATAAAAGGTAAGCTTCCATTAAAAAAAAAATAGTGGCACTCCGTGAGTGCCGACAGAAGTGAAAACAAAACACAAACAGAATACTTTGCCATCACTCACTGACATATCAGATATACATTAAAACCGAGTACATCCCGAGGACAGTCGAACACATCCGAAGCGGTGTCGGTTACGGTAACAGTGGCGTGAATTCAATGGTTTTTTCCCATCTCAAAAAATGCCCAACGCGCCTAATGAAGTTCTCACTTCAATAACTTGCCATCTCCAATATTAGACAGATAATTTCCCTCTCCCCGATGTTCACCAGTAGGTACGTGAATTTCTATTACGTCTGTAAATATTGTTACCAACGACTTTGAGGGACTTTGAGGGACTAATATTCGTGATTTGTTCCGCTGCAGATCTCCGATGTGATTTAAACGGAAATCGAAAATGAAAATGACTAAATGACATCATTTATGTCTGAAGAGTTTTGCAGCGAGGTAGTGAACTTAGGTCTACCTAAAGTTAAATAGAGAGGTGAGACAGGTGCTACTCAACTGTTCGGGTCGGCACATCGAAGCAATGACAACACATAATCGGCTTTGATTCCGCTCGTGTACATCGGCGATCCGTTCGGTATCTACCCTAGCTCAATCATGTTCGGGTCGGCTTGTCATAATTAATGCTAAGTAGAGCGGAATGTTCCTGAACATATTTCTACATAGATATATATTCCGATTGTGCCGCCCGGTTGTGTCGTCTCATGCACAGCCTAACAAGTTTGTCGCAGCCGTAATTTTCATGTATCGAATACGTATTCAATACGTCAAAATTAGGATATTATTCAATGAAGTAGATTAAATTTAATTTATCTCAATTTATGCGTTTGTGTACGTAGACAAACGCATAAATTGACATAAATTAAACTTGATCTACTTCATATTGAATAAAAGTGAAGTTGTTTAATAAATCAAGCTTTCAAAGCATTAGTTCCAACTACGTCCACGCGGTGCTGCTGCAATTTCACAGTCGATATTCACGTAGGATACTACGTATCATTGATAGATGATAACGTTAACCGCACTAATTTGATAGCTTACAATGCCGGTCAATTTTCACGTCCAGTTTCGCCAAATTTAATCTGATGCAGAAAGTTACCGCATCAATTAATTTTGACGGTTTACAACCATTTTGTGGGCTACGCTGCATACCCCGCCACGAGCCGTGGAATTCGATACTAGTAGTTAAAATAAACGTTGTTGGGGTGACCGGACGCTAGCTAATTGAGCCCCATTGTTTACTACCTATCCGGACATGTTTGAGGATCTCCTGGCAAACGTATGCGCTTCGTAACCATCGTCTGTCTTTGGAAATACGAACGCGCGATGATGAAATCTAAAATAGCGCTGTTACACCATAAGTACTTAACTGTTTTGTATAACCATGGTTGGTAACAAAATTAGAGATTAACAACTCCATGCAAGGGGCTTGTGGGTTAGTAATAATCTTGCCGCGGTTGGTCCGTGTTTTTTTTTTCCTATGTGGCACCGGACTATCCGGTAGTTGCCTTAAGTAAACTCAAAGCCTCCAGCCAGGGGCAGTTGGTCCGTGGATGGGTGACATGTGACATCTTTATATATCAAGACCCCTCCGTGCCTCGGAAACCACGTCAAGCCATTGGTCCTGGCTATCATTCGTGGATAGTTGGCAGTCGTTACGGGTCGTCAGAAGCCGGAAAGTTTGACAACCAATCTTACCAAGGGGTATTACCCAGTAATTGGGTTGTAGAGGTTAGATTGGTAGTCGCTTTATGTAATGTTATGCTGGTATTCAGCTGCATCCGGTTTGACTGGAAGCCGACCCAAAACATAGTTAGAAAAAGGCTAGGCAGATGACGAACTCCATGCAGATCTAAATAACTTTAACTAGGTACGACCAGAGTAGATGACCCAAAAAAGGGAAAGTTATAAACAAAAGCGCGAGAGAAATACTTTTATATGTGCACTACGACAAAGCGCGGCAGTACAAATTTTAGGAGCTGTCTCTGTGGCGCGACGTTCGTACTATTCGAAAACACGTAGATTACGAAGCGTATAAACTTACTCCAATCTCTTTGGAACTTATATATTTGAGCTGTTTGGGGTTGAAACACAAGGGCCATGGGGTCCGAGTGCCCACTTAGTATTTCGAGACATCGCCAAGCGGTTGGTCGACTCTTCACGTGACCATAGAGGGCTGGCCTATTTTTTGGCCAAAGAATCAGTATTGCCATACAACGTGGCAATGCTGCCAGCCTTTTGGGCACGTTTCCTGTTGACAACGATGCGGACGAATTTTTTGATGCCCTTTGATTATTTCCCCTCCCTTTTTATATACTTGTACATATTATTATTTTAAGACAGTTTTTTAAATATTGTAAATATTTTATTAAAACACTTATCTGGATTAACTGTACCTACATGAAATAGAAGCTCAAGACTAGTTCTGCAAATTCTTCCTCTTTGCGCGTGGAATGTCGCCGCCGAGGGCGAAGCTGGTGAGACATTCCTTAGCACATGCGAACCTCGAAGGCGTGAAATCAGAAGGCCAATTCCCCTAATTAAAAACGTTCAAAATCTAGTCGCAATCACATCTCAGCGACAATAAATATCAAAAACTTGTCAAAAATGTAGGGAAGTTACAGGTATTTTTGACAGATAGAGACTGAGATCAGACTGTGAACGTTCTTAAAATTACGAGAATTGCTCCTCAGTTCTAATCTTTACCAATCTTGCAATAAAGAACACATCTGCTAATGAAACGATTTACTTACTGTTCTTCCACGATGCAAGTCTGTCTACGTTCTGCGTTTCAGGAGCTCCTAATCAACGCGTAATGTCATAGTGTCTCTTTTTTTCTCTGTATTTCTTTTATTTTTCATTTCGTATATTACCTTGTTTTTATTTATATTAATGTAATTTGTTAT
The DNA here is from genome assembly GCA_914767645.1 of Hydraecia micacea. NCBI lineage: Eukaryota > Metazoa > Arthropoda > Insecta > Lepidoptera > Noctuidae > Hydraecia > Hydraecia micacea. The sequence goes on from OU611774.1 coordinate 1,356,086, forward strand.
CATTTAATTGTGCTTTTGTGTGTTTTATATGCACTGCCTAAAAGTTTTATCTATCTAGTATACAAGTCCTAAGATTTTTGCAATTACTTAGTTATACCTAATTTGCACGCACTAAATAGAACTTTACAGAAATTGATACTCTACTGCGCTATAACACAATATACCTACAGTTAACATAAAACCTGTTTCCTCGAAGAGTTCGGCAGAGTTGTACCTACCTAATAGTACACCAAAATTTCGATAGTTATGTTTAAGTACCTACTATATTATAATAGGGCGCGAACCTATTGAGTCCCGTACGGTATTTACTCTTACTAGTTTTTATGATTAGTAGGCGTCATGTCTGAACATCGCCAGTTCATTATTGCCCTTCATGAATGAATTTCGACAGACGTTCGTCCAGCACTTTGAAATTCGTATTGTGTTGAGATTCCTACCGCCTGGCCCTCAGGGGGGGAAATTTGTTTTCACAAGGATTAACAATCTTTCCAAACTTTGTAATGTAGCCGAAACACGTAGGTACTACAGCGTCAATGAAACAGCATGCAGCAGGACGGTCCGGTTGGTGCAGTACCGCACCCTTTACGACAACCACACTTCCTCTTCTTCTTTTACATCTTGATAAAGCTTGATGTTATTGTGCATCAGCTTACTTATAACATTAGCAGTCATTCTGTTTTTAATCTATTACTTAATTTATGTAGTTAACCAATGTAAACAAACAATAAATATTTAACTTTAATTTGACCTGACAAATATCATTGACAAATCAGCAAAGGCCATGCATTCCGTTGTAGCAAATAAATACTAAGGAGAACTTATTTTAATGTTAATAATAAAATAAAAAAGGGGTAACGAATTCGATAATGATAATGATAATGATATTGATAAATGCTTAAGAAATAAGTATAAAATGCTGGTCAAAGCATCTTTTTGACTTAAAAATCATTTTAAAGATGGTAAAAGATAAATTAACGATTGCGTCAAAAAAATAGCAATGTTATGTGGAATGGTTTAGTTCGTGGGACGCATAATGGCTACATTTTTGTCACACGACTCGTGATTTACGATCGACTTGTAGTGAGATGAGAATGAATGATTCTGGATAATCTCACCATTTCATAAGCGACATAGGAGACGAGCGACAATGACGAAAGCGTCATGAACGAGTGTAAGCGTGAGAATTGTGCCTCCTGATCTACAACACAATAACTCTTTATTTATGTATTATTACTTTACTATTTGTATTAATATTAATGTTTGTTTGTCGGCAGACCCCTCCCCCTACTCGGTGGACAGCGCGAATACCGGAGTGGTCTCCAAGACCGCTACCCCTTGCAAAGTTTGTGGCGACAAGGCATCTGGATATCACTACGGCGTAACATCGTGTGAGGGATGTAAGGTAAGCAGCACTCTTCCATTACAAGAAGCTAAATGAAACATGAAAATTATTTAATGTCTGTAAGTAGGTTTTACAAACAATTTTACACGTCGATCATATTATAAAACTAAATGAGGTCGGCGTTTCCTATCTGTCGACTCTGAGAAGAAAGGCAGAAATAAACTCAGAGGTCACAGTCTCTTTTAAAGTACAGACATAATCTTGGTCAGATCATGTGAAAACCTTGTTGATTGATGTCTGAAATGGTATTTTAAGTTAACCACACAGTTACTTGGACCTGTGCAAAAGTTGGTATTACATACGGTTAAAAACAAATGCATTGCGAAACTGCCATGACATGTGATATCAAAATTATACAGAAAATATTATAACTAATTGTACTGGCAAAATACGCGCATTGACGTGGAGTTGCGGATACCAGCCCGTATTACCTATTACCTATTACCTTTGTACTGATCATCGCTGTGTGGGCCTGGCAGTACACAGGTGTTAATTTGGCACATCGAGCTAAGGCGCGCATTCTAATGAAGGGTGATGAAAGCTGAAAAAAAAAACTTTTTCTAAAACCCGGTGTGTTTATTATACCGGCAGTGCATCGTAAATAAATACGTCGCAATGCATTTGGGGGAGGCGGAGGTAGCTTTTCAAAGGCCTACAGGCCCGGAAAACTTCACCTTAAGGTGAACGAAATCGACATCGGTTCAACGAAATTTTGAATTTCGCGGGCTTTCACCTACCTACTTACTTAGGCCCTGCTTGGCAATTGCGTAACACATTATCAATCGGAATCGGTTTCATTTTGACAGTTTAACAACATTCATTGCGTTATTTACGTGTTGTGCACACAAATTTTTCGAACTTATGTAGCAATGGATTAGCAATTTGCTTCAAAATTATTCAAATGCTGATTGATAGTGTGTTACGCAATTAGGGTGATGATCATGTACTTAATTTACAGTATAAAGTTGGGATCACACGTCAGCATTCTGTTCACACAGCGTTTGTTCTCCGCCACCGCCAACGGTCAACGACAAACGAGAATGTGCGGTTAGAATAGGAATTCACAATATCGGAAATGCATATGACATAATCAGCCTATAATGTTCCCACTGCTGGGACACAGGCATCCTCTTTTCCAGAGAGAGTTGGCTGTAATCTATCACGCGGGCAGTAGATGTTGGTAGATATCACATGTCTTCTAATTTTTGGTTCTAGGACATACTGGTTTCCTCACGATGTTTTCCTTCATCGTTTTGAGAGCAGTGATGAGATATTATTTACACAAAGTAAAGCGCCCGGCTGGGTACGTAGTTCGTGGGTCGGGCCGACACCACTGAGCCACCACTGCTCTAAATGCATTGTGGCTGAACAGAAAATCGCTATTGTCTATTCAATTTGAAACTTCATAATTTATCATCATACTAGCGACCAGACAAAAATCGACATGACAAAACATGTAGACTTCGTTATTATATCTAAGTTAAGTATAAATGTGTTATACAAACGTTAAGAAAAGAAATCTCTAATTGATTTTGAACACCGCATCAAAATCCGTTGCTAAGTTTAAAAGAACAACGTAGTATGAACAGGCAGGCACGAAAAGCGACTTTAATTTATAATATTTATAGATTCTGACAAATAAATAGATGTTCAGTTGATTCATTTTAAATACTCCTTCTGTAAAAATCATTTATTTTTAATTTAAGACTGCTTCTCATACCTGAACTAGTTTTGCCATTTTTTATCAAAGGATTTGATCATCATAATTTTGACCTTTTCATTGCACTGCCTTTTTCCTAGAAACCTAAGCTTTCATCGACCTATCTTTCCATCGCTCTTTCCTTCCTACGTTGCAACCCACATCCGCAGAATGCAGGGCTTCAATTTTGCAGAAATTTATTTCAGACTACGCTAGTAATATAAAGGTTAATTTTTCAGACCTATACATTCATTTGAACGGGAATCATAAGCAGTAGCCGGTAACCCGCACTTTAGTCTTTAGAACTTTATCAAAACAGATCGCAGAAAGAGATAAGGCCGCCCATTGTATATGTTTAGTGTACTTTTTTTTTGTTTTTGTTATGTATTTTTGTGGTGTACAATAAAGTATCTGTATATATAAAATTCAAACTCAAATCATTTATTTCAATTAGGCACACTAAAGGCACTTTTGAACGTCAAAAATTGTAATAACAAGAATTGATTCTAGTCGCCCATTCCAAAAGGTAGTTTTCGTATGGAGAAGAATGGGCAAGAAACTCCACCGTTACTATTTTAAAATGTTTTACAAGTTTTGTATACATTAATTATATAATTACATGTGAAGACGATGCGTCTAGAATAAAAATTAGTCTGCCAACAAAAGGTAAAAAGAATTAAAAATAAAGCAATGACAGGTAAATCAATAAAAAAAGTAAAGTAAAGTCCTGACTGACTGATATATCAACGCACAGCCTAAACCGCTGGTCCTAGAGATATGAAAATTGGAGGGTGTGTTTTTTGTGAAGAGTACCTTGATATCCACTACGAAAGGGTTTTTCGAAATTCCACCCCTAAGAGGGTGAATGCGGGGAGGGTGAAATTTCACGCGGATGAAGTCGCGGGCAGAAGCTAGTATATAAATAAATAAATAACCTTTCAAGTGGCTCTTTCAGTGTAAACATAAATTGCTTCGTAAAGATGCGCTGCTCTTCAGATTGTTTCCATCCAATACAACATTTTCACATGAAAAACTAGAGTTCGGAAAAGCTCTTTCGGAATAAACAATATAGCATCGCATTATCAGCACTACTAGCTTTTGGCCGCGGCTTCGCCTGCGACAAATCTCATAGACATCCATTCAGTCGTGATAAGTTAACAGACAAACAGAATGATAGAATGACAGAGATAGTTACTTTGACATTGGTAATATAAATAAATAAATTAAAATAAAAAAAAAACTTTATTCTAACATAAATACATATAACAATTTAAGCATAGTAATTATTTTATCATACCACATTGGTTCTTATTACTTAGTGGAGGGGCTTGTGGCTAAAGTAATAACAGCCGCACGGGTCGATCGATCAGGTTAAGCTACGCTTGCCGCGGTTGGTCCGTGGATGGATGACCATCTTTACATACCAAGACCCCTCCGTGCCTCGGAAAACTCGTTAAGCCGTTGGTCCCGACTGTCATTCGTGGATCTTTGGCAGTCGTTACGGGTCGTCAGAAGCCCGAAAGTCTGACAACCAGTCTTACCAAGGGGTATCGTATTACCCAGTAACTGGGTTGTGGAGATCAGATAGGCAGTCGCTCCATTTAAAATACTGGTATTCAGCTGCATCCGGTTAGACTGGAAGCCGACCCCAACCTAGTTGGGAAAAGGCTAGGCAGATGATTTATTTGAGTTGAATTCATACGAGATAATTCATATGTGTTTGTAAGCGAAATATAATTTGAATTTATATAATATAAAGGATCAAAATATTATTACTAATTTTAGCATGCACGTGAAATTATTTATTATGGAAGTCGCCTCTGCGGCATAGGCACAACTTTCTCTATTTTACCCTACCTCTAGCTTGTCTCCTCCATTCTGGTTCACATCCTTCCTTAAATATATCTTCCCAGCGCTTCCGCGGCCTTCCTTGTTTTCTTTTTCCATCTCTATGTACCCATTCTATGATTTTCTTTGCCCACCTTTTGTTTTCCTGTCTGCAGATGTGTCCTAGACTATATATAAATAAATAAAATAAATTAATTAATTATTCTCTCCACTATCTCAGTTATTTTAGTTTTGCTCCTAATTTCCTCATTAGTAATTCTGTCGGATACTTCTCTCCATTTTTTTAACACCTCATTGTGCGTCATTCCAATATTTAAAATAAGTTGTTTCAGTGTATTAATTGTATAGGTATGTGTTTTCATGTATGTATGTATGTTTTGTGTATAAAATTGTAAAGTGTGTTGTTTATGGACTTATGGTTCTATTATCAGTAAAGACCATGTTTGGCATCCATATGTAAGGCATGGAAGGATTGCTATCTCATACAACTTTGTTTTCAAATTCATTTTTATCTTTCTGTTCTTCATGATTTCTTTAAAACTCCAGGAAAAAGTACTGGAGACATTGATAATATAAATATTATTTATTAGTATTGAAGTGCGGACAATATTGACTGACGTCTGTCCCTCACTCATGATCAACCTATAATGTTCTCACTGCTGGGACACAAGGCTCCTCTCGGTGAGAGGGAGTGGGCTATCATCCACCACGCGGGACCAGTGCGGGTTGGTAGATGACACAAGTCTTCGAGTTTTTGGTTTTAGGACATGTTTTCCTTCACCGTTTTGAGAGCAGTGGTGATGAAATAATTTACATAAAGTGCCTCTTTGAGTTCGAACCTACAACTAGCAAGTCGCGGCTCGCGGCCGTTACCACTGTGCTACCCACCACTACCACTGCTCAACAATGTTCAATAATTGCAACAAAAACTTGTCCTGCAAACTTTTGCAATATTTTCTTTTCACCATCTGCCTAGCTTTTTCCCAATTATCTTTGGTCAGCTTCCAGTCCAACCGGATGCAGCTGAATACCAGTAATTTACATGGAGCGCCTGCTTATCTGACCTCCACAACCCAGTTATTGGGTTTTAACGATACCCCTTGACAAAACCGATTGTCACACTTTCGGGCTTCTGACGACCCATAACGTCTGTCATAGATCCACGAATGACAGCCGGGACTTAACGGCTTAACGTGTTTTCCGAAGCACGGAGGGGTCTCGGTATGTAATGGAAGGCCGCCCATCTACGTATCACCCTCGACAAGCGTTGCTTAACTTTGAATACAGACCCGTGCGCGTGTTATTACATTGTTTCGGTAACTTAATTTGTGAGTGACGTGGCTTACCATTAGAGACAATATACAGGATGTCCAGATAGACCAGCTAGGTATCTACACCCATAATAATAGGTATACTGACTGAAGGGGTGCCTTCGGGAATCACCGGCGTAACGATGTTTCTTTTTATTTTTGCAGCAGGCGGGACATCTCCTTTGTGATTAGAATTTAGTTTGCAATATTGTGGACTACGTCCGGCAGCCGGAACTTGAGTAATAACTGTAGGTTTAGCGCGCAATCGGTGTCACTCAGAGGAGTGATATTAACAGATTGCGTCTGTAATTTGACCTGATGGGCAATTCTCGTAAATCTATCTACCAAAAATACCTCTGTATTGTACTGAACGTGAAAAAAATTTAGGGAAATTAAAGAATTTCCCTACATTTTTAACATTGATTGTCGCTCATATGAAATTGCGACTAGATTTTAAACATATTTAATTAATTTGGCCTTCTGATTAGCAGATATACATATATTTTTAGAGTATAGATTTTATCAGCTGTCTAAGAAAAAGTAGAAGTAGGCCGCAGGCTAAAAGGGCTAGACATCAAACCGATCTATTTCCGAATTAGATGATGGCTGAACGTGGGTTGCTGAGGCTTGAGCGCCAATAGAATTCATGGTAACTATCTATAAATGCTCTGTTGTAAGCTTTCCCAAAGTCAGCCATCATGGCCCCCCCTAAGTACGGGAAAATAACTACATATTTTACTTCCGATATAAAATGTCAAAATCATATTACTTACAAAACCAAACCTATTTTCATAAAAGGCTACACGGACGTACCTAAAAAACCATTCATAAAATGAAAAATGTGCCCCGTCATTGTAATAGTACGCGAGCGACTGATTACTCCAATACTACGTTGTGCAGGGCATGCGAAAATTGAGTTAAAGGTTTTTGCATGCGCCATTCTGTAAGCGGAAGCATTGTCAGCTGGCCGAGGCGCATAGGCAGACCCGATGCATATTGATTTAAAACACGATAGGCAGATATAATTCAAATATCAGTTATTTACAAAGCGTTCCGTCAACACGTGGTTAATTACGGCAACGTTTAAAATTTACTAAGTGTCTCCGTACATCGTTTTGTGGTAGTTACATTACATAAATATCGTCTGCACAGTGACTCCGCTCCTGTTCAAGTGATTCTCTTTAAGGTAAACCAGCATGCATGTTCTGATCTAAATAATATGTTAAACTATTCGTATCGTCGCTTCAGGCCTAGGACAAGACTCCAATATTGATTTTAATTGAATTGAGTTATGTAAATGTATTAGCAGGTAGTAAAAAAAACGCTTATTTGTGTTAGTGAGGTTCGCGCCGGAGTGTTGGGGGGTTATGTTCTAAGTAGGTACCTTTATCGAAATTGCTTTGTTAAAAAGGTGATGACGACGGAAAGGGACAGATTAACCTATTAAAAATATGTGTAATAATCTGCTTACAGTTCGTACACACGGCTACACATCAAGCTATACATTTCCAATTTTAGCTGACCTCGCATTGTATAGGTTTTTTGTACAATCAGAAGTCAGCTTATACTGGTTATGTATAGCTTGACGTGTAGCCGTCTGTACCTACTTAACGTGACTTTATACTCATTTCTTTGTCTTGTTTCTGGAGTCACGTTACTATGATAGGGAAAATAAAAAAAAACAAAACAGTAAAATTTCCTGCTTTATATGGGTTCATGTTAAAAATTACGCAAAAATTTTCCCCTTTATGTATTGTAAAGGCTCCTACACACAACGCCGGCGGCACAGCCGGCGGGTTTTTGCCGAGCGGGTAAGCCGCTGGTATAATCAGGTGGCCGCAGACCATCATTTCAGTTGTGCAGCTCGTTTGTGCGGCAAGCCCGGCGGCTCAAATACCCGCCGGGCATTGTGTGTAGGAGCCTTTAGCGATGGTGAGGTCACGTGGCCTCACGATGTTTAGGCGCCGTGTGACTGCCAGGGCGCAACTGAAAAAACACATCCATTCATAGCTATGAATGTGTTTCGCCATTACTTCCAGCTTCATCACTAGCCTATTATGCCCCACACCTCACATTGGCCTATTCTGGCCTCTCCCCACTTCTCACAATCACACTTAATATGAAGTGTTCGAAGACAGAACCTATGTGTATGTACTTCATAGAACATTCTATCCATATTATTGTATTAGTACTGCTTCAATATGGAATCTTTAATACAATAAACAATCTAACACTAAAATAAATATATTGTGAACAAGTATATAATTGAAAAAAAAGAAGAGCTCATTAGGGATCAAAGATATTATTAATATATTATTATGTATTTGTAATCGTTGGTAAATAGAAACATTTTAAGAACCAACAATAAAGTATCGAATCGGAGATTATTCCACGATACCAGCGTGCGTGTATTAGAGAAACTCTTTATTTAAAATAATCTCATTTAATAACTGATGAAAATAAGGTGCTATTTAGAATTTATACACCCTCTTTAGCAATTTCACTCGTCTAGATTTTGTGGAAATTATGTGATTTTCCCACTTGTGAAATGTTGCTACAGAAAATTGTGTTCTGTACATTGGTTGCGAGGTACGAAAACGCTTGCGTCCAGCCATAACTCGGTTAGGGAAGACTATCTACATATAGTGTTACCGCCCTACGCCCCGGCGAGGTAGCTGCGAGCACCGCGCTGTGCCATAAAGCCTCCGACGAAGCTAGTTGATGGACAGCCTCTACTGGATCTCCTGAATTTCACGATTCGTCCGCGGATAAATACAGTGTTAGTTTAATATAATATTGAATTAAATTATAACTAAAATATTCTTTATTAATTAAACAATATTTTATTTTTAATCAAGATTTTTTACGAGTTTTTTCTTTGATATGTGGTGCTTTCGCGGGCTTTAAAAATTTCGCGAGAGTGTTCAAAAACTTTGAAGTGTGTTTTCTCACATTTTATTTTATTTCAATATTTTCTTTTGAGTCGTTTGCTAGGATTAGTAATAGTTGAGTTTATGTTTGAGAGATTAAAAAGGGGGTCAAAAGCTTCCATAAACTTTAAAGTAATATTTTGTTCGTTTCATTCAAATAACGCGTTGCCCAGTCACAGTTACACTGGTAAAGTTTATGTTAACTTTGCGGACTAAGCAGATTAACTTAACTTTAGAATGTGTTGGTTGTTGTGTTTTTTTTACGTTTCCCCTATTAGTGTAATTAACTAGTGGCAACAGGTGTTGACGTGTTATTATTTTGTCCGTGTGCAGGGGTTCTTCCGCCGTAGCATCCAGAAGCAGATCGAGTATCGTTGTCTCCGTGACGGCAAGTGCCTGGTCATCAGACTGAACAGGAATCGCTGCCAGTTCTGCAGATTTAAAAAGTGCCTTGCGGTTGGCATGAGCAGAGATTGTGAGTACCTAGCTTTATATATTTCCTCGTTCATTCACTTGGGGTCTATTTGTATAGCGTCTCTTCTTTCGAAAGTCAAATTACTGACGACTGAAAGAAATAAATTAGTGTGTACCTGTTCATCTGATATAATACGTTTATTAGTACAGAGGTTAATATTTAATTTAAAAAGTTGTATTTTTTTAATATTTTTGTGAATTATGTAAGTTTGTTTCAATTAGTTTGATTTGGATGCGGTTTTATACATCATTTAGGCAAAATGTCTAACGAAAGATGTTAAATATAAAATACAATTCATTCGCATTTCTCCCGGATGAAGCCAGGGCGGGTTGCTAGTTATAAAAAGGTGATACAGTAAATTGGAATCGAGGAAGGAAACTTAAAAAAGTCAGAAAAGTTTCCTTCTTCAGCGGATACTTTTCTTAATAATTGTTGTGTTTAGGGTATTTTTTCAATGGGTATATTGTTTTTAATGTGACGGGTCCGCGTTTAAACGTGTGAGTCGTTTATATTAAAATTTACGAGAAGGAACGTGGTTGCTCCATTTCTTTTATTTACTTGTGCGATATATCGCCCTTGCAGGTCCTAGAGTCGCCCAAACTTTACCGAGCCGGGGTCTTTAAATTAAATGTTTTTACTTTAAAAAATGTATTAATTAAAAAAAAAAAGTTTGCGACCCAATAATGTGTTTTCTGGAAAATTATTAAAACTATTCAAGGAATTAGAACGTCGAAGAATAAAAAATATAAAAAAAAGGTTTTCAAAAAAAAAATATAAGTACAACAGAAAAAAACTACCCTAATTTCGAATGCCTTTGGTTTTGTACTTTCGTTTTTGCCACCGCTCCTCCTTTTTAAATTCGTTTAAAAACTAACAAACATCTATTTGAAACAAAGTCCACAAAAGTAGGTGTTTGATTACCACTGTAGACATATTTACAAGTTAACAACATTTTTACAGACGTTGCTAATTAGGGCTATTTAATAAATAAAACGTGTTTGTAGACGGAACTGTTGTAGTAAATACATAGTTTATCACACTAATACTCGTATTATAAAGGCGAAAGTTTGTGAATGTGTTTGTTACTTCTTTACGCACAAACTGCTAAACGGATTTGAATGTAATTTGGGACACGGATAGTTTATAACCAGGATTAACACATAGGATACTTTTTATCCCAATATTCCCACGGGATCGAAACATATGCGAGTGAAACCGCGGGGTGCTGCTAGTATAAAATAAAACCATTACAAGTTAACTTCGCTAATTTAACTGAAAAACTTTTAAACAGACTGAATTACGAGATCTAGGTAGATCGTTTTTGCCGTTTATTTTTAACAGTAATTTGTTACACTAGACTACATAGCTATTTAAAAATTACAGTAACTTAGTAGAGACCGACCGAAAACGGATGTTTCTTTTCGGCCGAATATATATGAGCTGAAATCCGGTCACAAATGTATTTTCAGCAAAAAAATAGAAGCGACACCGAAAAAGTCCGAAATGGATTTTCAACTTGAGAAAATAAATAAAAATAAAGCATACCTACAAATTGAAAATCCTCTAATCAGTTGAGTTATAATTTTAAAAATAAACTAACTTCTCAAAAAGTTATTATTAGAGTTAAATTCAAAAAACAACGTTAATAAGTTGCTTTAAAAAGAAAAGAAGATGACCATGCACCTGTCTTCATTTTAATGCTCTAAGAAGTCTAAGACTTGTTAGTGGCGACGACAAAAATGTTTAGGTCTGTCTATTGTGTAGGTAGGCCAAAAAACCAAATTTTCGGTCGGTTATCTAGCATCGGCCAATATTTTTCCAAAAAAAAAACAAAATATTTGTCACTACGTATCCTGACAAAGAGGTAGTACCTCGCTAAAAAATTAAACGCCAAAAAAATTGTCAAAGCTTTTCCAAACTTTCAACAATAAGTAAACAAGGGTACTGCACTGACAGGTAGTAATGAAACATAGCCAGGCTTCAACCAGCCAGGCAACAACCTACATTCCCAGGGCAATCCGTCAAACATCGCAATTAATAACCAACAGGAAATTACAATCGACGCGCCGCGAAACACAGCGGTGTCAATGTACAAACAGATCACAACTATTTTCCAATTGTCGAATGGAGTCCATTCGAGTGCACTGCGGCGTGCGAGATGCACTGGCGCATGTTGGGAGCGACTGTTATACGATGAGGTCCTCTCCCCCAGCTGTACGATACGGCCGAGTTCCTAAGCGTCCCCGCGAGCCCGTCGCAGCCGAGCCACAGTCCGAACCCAAGCGTCCCACCCCCGGCAGCGCCACGATCCCCCCGGCGGACCCCATGGAGACGGTGCTGATGAGGCAGCAAATGTCTAAGGAGCTGGTGAAGCTCATCACCTTGGCTCACCGCCAGACCAACACCTATACAGACGAGTTGAAGGCAACGATGACTCCGCGCGCCATAGTGCTCAGGGTTGAAGACTCTGAGGGAGAAGGTGGGTGAACTTTTTTTTTTCTCTCTCGTATATTTTGTGAGACGAGCATGTATATTTTCTAGGTCTGAAGTCATGGAAGGTTTTTTATGTTATTTAAAATGCAAAAATGAATTTCAATTTTTTTAATAGATTCGAATTTCAGCTTCAATTATTCAAAACTACCTTAAATTCATTCACTGGCAGCCAACGCACAGCCTCGACCGATGGGACTAGAAGCATACAATTTTGCACAAGATTTCCTTATGTAACGAAAGTAAGCATTAAGAATTTTTCGAAAAATTATCTTGTAAAGAGATTCAATAGGGGATGAAATTTGTATGGAATTTCGTTATTCTTCCGGATGAAAAATCCCATGCTTGTTTTAAATAAATTCTTTTACCTAGGTAACATAAATAAATTCAAAAACTCCTCACTAAAAGTTGAAAATGCAATCACATAAAGTGCAGAGCTATATAAACAAGTAGGTCATATGCGGACGTATCGAATTCAGCCTACGGTTCATTTCCAATGATCCCGTGTAGGGATATCAAGTTATCAAGGCTGTTGATCAATGCCCATTTTTATAAACACGTGGTAATTTATTTCAATATGATTTATTCCTTTACGTGTATGTACAAAAGACACAACAGAGATTTTACCCAATTAGGTATTATTAAAATTATGATTGGTATAAGCCAATCATAATTTTAATAATACCTAATTAGTAACACCCCGTTGCTGGAGTAACGGATAATTAACCGTTACTCCAGCAACGGGGTGGTACTTTGCGGGTAAGTCCTCATAATAATGATTTTATATATTCTTGGAAAAACAAATACGTGTCATTTATGAAATAATGAGGCAAAATTAACAACAACCGTTATGTAAAGATTGAACTTACATATGTAAAACTTTTAGATAGTTATAAAAAGTTGTAAAAAAATAGTGAGAAGCAAAATTACAGCACCTTATTTAATTAAGAAAGCCCGGCGTTGTACAAAGCAAGCAAATAAACGCATTCATCTTTGCACTCAACAGGTAGAAGCTTTGTGCCGGCTCGACTTTATACGAGAAACAGACTAAGTGCGAGCTCAATATCGTTAATTATTGAACTATATTGAGTTAGGAGTACTAAATCTTGCGATTTTATTTAAAAAGAAGTATTCTTAAATGCCAGTTTTACTTTGTATTATAGTAACTGCTCAATCAGAACAGTCATAATTTGATTGCCTTTTAAGGATAAAGCTTCCGTTTTTAACGTAAGTTTACGTTTTAGCGCAGCAAAATAGCTGACGATAGGAATCGGAGAAAATAGGAAACATTTTTACAATATTCAGTTGTCGATTCAAAGTCAAAGTCAAATCATTTATTTCAAATAGGCACATTAAAGGCACTTTTGAACGTCAAAAATTACAATAAAATGAAATTGATTTTAGTCGCCCCTTCCAAAAGGTAGTTTTCGTATGGAGAAGAATGGGCAAGAAACTCCACCGTTACTCTTTTAAAATGGTTTACAAGGTTTTGTAAACCATTATATAATTATATGTGAAGACGATGCACCTAGAATAAAATTAGTCTACCTACAAAAGGTAAAAAGGATTAAAAATAAAGCAATGACAGGATTCAAATCAAAATCCTTTAATAGGTACTTGCACTTATGCAACGGTAGCCCGGTCTTAAAACATTTAGTTTGTTGAACAAAGTCGATAGAATAAAAATTCTGATTGAATAGTAGCAACTGTAATAGGCTCTCCATCCAATAGGCAAGATGGCCACTACTTGGCCTAGTTCTCCAATGCCATATCGATCACAGTTTCAGCGGAAACCCATTACAGCGCGGTTGATATAATGAAGGATAAATGACATGATATCCAGTAGGTTTAATAAAAATAAAGTTATACTATTGAAATAGTAGATTTTTTATAAAAGGACATCAATATTGGGACGAAATATTGCTGATGATTCGCGGCGCTTTGTTCTTTTGCATCGGCATATAAACATATTGTAAGTCAAAGTCGCTTTTCGTGTATATATGGGCGACCGCGTTGTACTCCCAAACTACGCAACAGATTTTATTTATTATTTAGAAAATTTATTCCGGATAGTTAACATAACATAGGTACAAGTTTAACATTAATATTAAACTTTCATTTCATAAAGAAATCTGGATGTTTGCTCAAGTCGTACAAAAAGAGTGAGAAGATATAACCAGAAAGGGGGTGACTCCCGAGTTGACGACTAATAGAGAAGTATGGCAGAAAAAAACATAAATTGGGATAAAAGCAACGCGTGCTTTGCAGGGGCAGGTCGTTAGTTCAATTATAACCGAGTAATAGCACATCCATGACATTATATTTATTTAACAATAAAACTTTAGGTGCACTACTTAGCTTCCAATATCTGGAAAAAATCAAGGCCTATAAATCTATACATTTTATAAAAAAAATAATTATTATTTATTTATCTTCAGAGTAAAAAAAATAATTTATGATGATGCACGAGTAATCTCTCATAGGTACATGGTATGCACGACGGCATTATTATCAAGCTATACAATTCCAGTATAAGCTGACTTCTCATTGCATGAAAAGCCCATGCAATGCGACGTCAGCATAAAACTGGAAATGTACCTGTAGCTTGATATGTTGTCATGTGTACATACCTACTTGTACACACACAGACTTTCCTATATTTAATTAGTAAATCATCAGTCTAATCTCTTATTCGTATAAGCTCGCAAAGGGAATTATGGCAATGTGGATCATTCTCTTTGTATTCTTTACCATAATCTGATATCATGCTAAGCCGGTTCATCTTTGCTTTTTACAACTCTTTTTAATGTATTTTATCATCATGGTATTTCTGTTCTGCCATATTTTTCTTGAGGGTAGGTAGTAGTGCAGGTTTGCGATATTATATAGTCCAGACCGTATTTCGGCCATGGCGGCCAATCTCAACGGAGACTAGCCTTCGGTTCGGGAGGTATTATAGTGCACAAGTGTGCGCAGACACAGGTGCACTCGCTCTTCCATCACTCTCATACTCCGATAGGACGGCAATCCGACACGACCGGAGAGAGATCAGGCGCAGGACCAACGGCTTAACGTACTTTTCGAGGCACAAGGGTTGATACCCTTGTACGCCGCCAACTTCAAAACTGCTGCGGCTGTTACTAAGAAATTCCTAATGGAAAATACCAATAACACTTTTCCTAACCTGGGAATGGATGTGCCCAGTTGATTCTATTGTTCTCGCCCTCTATTATCTACATGGGACTCAAGCATCACTGGCGACATTTGGTGTAGCTACTATAATTGGCTCACCTCTACCTAAACATTCAGGGATTACAGGCGTCATTCATCACCTGCCTAGCCTTTTCCCAACTATGTTGGGGTCTGCTTCCAGTCTAACCAGATGCAGATGAATACCAGTAATTTACATAGAGCGACTACCTATCTGACCTCCACAACCCAGTTACTGGGTAATATACGATACCCCTTGGTAAGACTGGTTGTCAGATTTTCGGGCTTCTGACGACCTGTAACGACTGTCAAAGATCCACGATTGACAGCCGGGACAACGGCTTAACGTGCCTTCTGAGACACTGGCGACATTTGGTGTAGCTACTTGGCTCACCTCTACATCATTATGACTTATATATTGATCAAATTATGATGACGTGTATATTTTGACAGCTTTTCGCTGCCACATCTTAGTTGATTGCATTCAAAAGATGTGACTAAGTATGCAGTCTGTTCAGTCAATCATTTTAATACCGAGTGACTTACACGCGATTTTTTACTCCTACTACTAGTACTTAGATCAGCATGGCTATTCACAACCATCCGACAGGCTATCGTATCGAGAATTTAACATTTTGATAACCTGATTTGTGTTGAAGAAAAGCGGCCATCTATTTGATTTAAACTGACAAAATTTCGGGTTTTGGGCGTATGAACAGCGCTTAGAGGACTCCTACGATAACATTGATTGATGTTCGATACGATACGGAAGCGTATCGAGTGGTTATGAATAGCTATGCAGAAGGCCAATTCTTGTAATTTAAAACGTTCAAAATCTAGTCGCAGTGTCATCTCAGCGACAAACAAATGTCAAAAACTTGTGAAAATGTAGGGAAATTAGAGGTATTTTTGACAGATTGAGACTGAGGTCAGACTGTGAACGTTTTTAAAATTACGAGAATATTGCTCTCAGGTTTCACAATTAGTAGGAAAAACGATGTAAGTTATTGGAAAACGCTTCAACGTTAATAAGTGGGTGCAGTATTCAGGTTAAATACCTACTTAAGGTACTCGATATAGTCTCAAGGGTAATATTTTCTCATTGTTTTTCTTATTTCTTTTTAGTATCTAAGTATATACTTATTTATGTAAATTTATTTGTGCTTATATTTATATGTAATTAGTTATATATTGTATTCATAGTTTTAATAGGTTTACGCGTATATTTATATTTAAAATATTTATTCCCCAATTTTCATGATGGCACCTACCACTGACAAATGCGTGCACTGACTGGACAGGTCCACTCAATCTGTTTGGTTATTTCCTCAAAAGACCATCTCAGACATCGATCTACATGGTCTTCATATATCCTGACCAAGATTATGTCTGGACTTTAAAAGAGACTGTGACCTCTGAGTTTGTTTCGGCCTTTCTTCTCAGAGTAGTCAGATAGGAAACGCCGACCTCATCTAGTTTTTAAAAATATGATTGACGAGTAAAAGTGTTTGTGCAACCTACTTACAGAAATAAAATCATTTATCATTTACCACTGTTTGTCTCTGCATCACCCAAAGGTTGACTGGTAGAAAATGCCTAAGGCATTAAGTCCGCCTCTGTACATTTATGTGCTTGAAGTATTAAATAAACAAATAAATACTGGCGTTTTTTATTGTTAGTCTTTTTTCTGGTTTTAAATAAATAACTCTTTATCCCACCAAAAGCCTTTCCTAAGCCTTTTCTAATGACTAAACCCAAGAGGGGCAATTCTCGTAATTTAAAGAACGTTCACAGTTTGAAGGCTGATTCTAAAAGGCTAATTCGTAATTAAAAACATTCAATATCTAGTCGCAATCTCATCTTAGCCACAATGAATGTCAGAAACTTGTCAAAAATGTAGGGAAATTAGAAGTATTTTTGACAGATTGAGACTGAGATCAGACTGTGAACGTTCTTAAAATTTCGAGAATTATACCCCTCTGATCTCAGTCATGTATTTATAAGAACGTTGTGTTCGATAAATCTATGCGAGCTACTCGTTGCATCGGGAGAGTCACAAAGTTAAGAAAAAAACTTCCGACGTATCTCGTCAGATAATCTCATTTTAGAATGAAGGTGGGTCAACCGTTAAAATCGAATAGTGATATAAAATGACGTACTCGTATTTTCACATAGAAACGGCCAAGTACTAGTTGTGCTCACCTATTGCGGGTTTTGCATCTCGTTTGATATCAGCGCGACTTCTAGTCTTTTTATATTTATTTAATACTTTAAGCACAAAAATGTACAGAGGCGGACTTAATGCCATAGGCATTTTCTACCAGTCAACCTCATAAATCATATTATGATTTTTTTTGTAACATAGAAGAAACATCAGTAAAGAAAGTATTTTATTACTTAAACATAGAACTGCGTTAGTTATCATTTTGTAAGCTCTTGACATTAACACTGCACTGCAATTAGGAAAATGTACGTAAGTTGAAATGGTTTCAGGATAACTTGTTAAGTTTTCAACTTTGATAATAAAATGTTTACAAATTCGAATTCCCCGGAACAAATACAGCTCGAATGCTTCGATAGCGCAGCGGTTGAGTGATTGCCTGCGCTTTATACAGAATTTGGGTCGCAGGTTCGATTCCCGCACGGTTAATATTATGTTGTGTTGAAGTAATAGCTCTGTTTCTGGTATTTTTGAAATGGAAATTCAAAACTGTCTTTAAACAAGATTTACCAACTCATAGTATAAATTTTAGTGTAAATTCCGCTAACATAAAATCACACAGAGAGTAGGCAGATGTATGAAGTACACCGTCATAGGTGTTGCTAGACTCAAGAATTTAAAGTCTGTTAATTACCTATTATTTAAATTTTTTGTCACTAATTATGTATACTCCATTATAATATACAAATCACCGTGGAAGTGACACTCCTGTCTCTTTCCAGTGACAGCAGTTTGCTCCGCCAGTGATATGCGACCCTGCTTGTAGGGTTGGTATTTGATATGCTATCATCAGCATTCCGGTTATCAGTGTATAGATTTCTTTAACTATTTATGTAAATCCCAGGTAGCGGAGGCGAAGACGGCGCAACCTCGACCACTGGTCGGGCCACTGACGTACGCTCAATGCTTTGGCACAACATAGCCCTGCGCATGACGCCTACTGTGCAGCATGTGGTGGAGTTCGCCAAGCGTCTGCCAGGGTTCCACACCCTGCCGCAGGATGACCAGCTTATCCTGATCAAGGTAACGTTAGAAATAAGAGGCTGAAAAGGTTTTTCCTATCAGCAAAATGATCCCCACTGCAAGCAGCTCGCGTGAATTTTATCATGCATACTTTTAATATTATAATAGATAGGTTAGGTACCCTTCGAGATTCTTCGCAATTTTCTGTTACTATCTGTAGGAAACGTGGGAAATATAGACTAATAAGTTTAAAACAAGTTTAAAGTTGAGGTATTTTATTATCGCATCGTGTAGCTTACCGTCCGCCCGGGGTCCATCGCGCCGTAATATAATACGTCTGTTCGGAGTGCGCTTGGCCGCCGGTCGGCGGGCAGCCCTGCAACTTTGTCAAAGTTTTGATATGAAGCTCACCTAGTTTCGTTGTAGTAACTTCTATTTTACTATCAGAGAAAGAACAGACATTATTTACGTTATTTCGCTGCATTTATATGTACTATTTCGCTGAGCTGTTTTTTTATTTGCGAGTGTTATCTATGTCATTTTGCGACTTGCTGCTTGGCGACTCTCCCATCATTCACCCTCATTAATGCTGTGCATCACCAGAGACGATTGGACCCTGTCAGTGTGTATTTATGTCTGCAGCTAGGGTTCTTCGAGGTGTGGCTGACGCGCATCACCAAGCTGTCCTCGCCTGACCGCATCGTCTTCGATGATGGGACTATCATCAACCATCACCAACTCATCATTACTTATGACGTAAGTAAACTTATTGCAATTAATTAAAACAGAACCCAGCATTGCATAAATATAT
The DNA here is from genome assembly GCA_914767645.1 of Hydraecia micacea. Classification (NCBI taxonomy): domain Eukaryota; kingdom Metazoa; phylum Arthropoda; class Insecta; order Lepidoptera; family Noctuidae; genus Hydraecia; species Hydraecia micacea. The sequence goes on from OU611774.1 coordinate 1,375,445, forward strand.
GTAAGCTGTCATGCCCGTTCTTTTATTATAGGTAGTAAGTTTTTTTGTTTACATTGTTAATTTTGTTTTTTTTGTTTTTTGCTTTGTTACGTATAGATTTTATTGTATTTGTTGGTATAATGGCGTGGATAGCTAACATATGGCAAATAATTTAATTTAATGTTCTGTGTCCTGGCTGTAATGTAATTACTTTGCATACCTATTATTGTATACAATCAAGTATTTCCTAACTGAACAGACCTGTGCTGCTGGGGAGTTTGTTGCGCCATTTCTTCTCCCCAGCGAAAGCGCTAGGAAGTGGTGAAGGGCGGGCGCTTTGGGGGACTGTCTTTTGTAATTTTGACGTTTGAAAACTGCTGATTCTCGGCCTAGTTTGAATAAATGACTGATTTGATTTGACCAAATTGGCCACCAGCTAAATAGTCCGTATATCCAAATCACAACTGTCATTCTGAATCAGTCGTATCGAATGGCTATACCGCGGCAAAATGGCGTAGAAATTGGCAGAATGGTCGACATAGGCTCTCCTTGTCATATTAGAATAGATAATCCTAGTGTGTCAATATGATAACGAGTTAACTTCCCTGTCGATACATAAACAGCGTCAGCTACAGGTGTCTACTTCTATAAACATTGTCAAGGTTAAAAAAACAAAAAACAAATTCAGAAAAATTTGCATTGTTTGAAAAATAAAATACTTAGTTTGTGTTATGAAATTAAATATATAGGGTGACTGGTAATTAGTGACCGATACCTAAACAAGTGATTGTACTCATGATATAACAAACAACTTTTACTATGGGACCAAACCTGAAATCGCGAAAAAAAAATCAGCTGTTTCCTACATTTTGACAAGTTATACGAACATAAATGTAGGGAACAGCTGATTTTTTTTTTCGCGATTTCAGGTTTGGTCCCATAGTAAAAGTTGTTTGTTATCATGAGTACAATTACGTGTTTAAGTATCGGTCACTAATTACCAGTCACCCTATATGAACTGATCGTTAAGTAGCTATAATATTAGAACCATGTGTTTATTCGTAATGATTGCACATCTCCAGGTACGAAATTAACTGCAAGGTAACTTGAAATAACTGTTTATAGATAAATGATGATTACAAGCATCACGACACCATCAAGTTAATTTAATGTGAATTTTATCAAAAGGGAATAGTAATCATAATTGCTTGTTATTTTCTATCGTCCTCTGAACAATCTGATGACTTGTATTTATATTAATTTGCCACAGATAAGCATGAGTGCACATATGCACTGCACTGTGTTTAGATAAATTAATGAATCGGTCATCCTAACCTAAGAGCAGTGTTGGCCCAGTGGCAAACGGCTCCGAGTTACGAGTTGTAGGTCGTAGGTTCGAACCCAGTCAGGCGCTTTACTTTATGTAGTTTCATCACCACTGCTCTCAAACGGTGAAAGAAAACATCGTGAGGAAACCGGCATGTTCTAGAACCGAAAATTCGAAGACATGTGACATCTTCCAACCTGCACTGGGCCCGCGTGGTAGTTTACAGCCCACTATAATTATATAAAGTTACTTTTATATAAAGTTAGTTGCTTTTGCCAGCTCACGCAAACGATTATTTAAAGTCATCTACGTAAAAAAAGTAAAATTGCAAAAATGTCAGTTAGGAGTTCTTGTCACTTCATCGTCGATAAACCAATGATATTAGAGGCTCATACAAAAAGAACCACCCTTCATTGTCTAGAAAAAGAAGTGAACTGTGCCTACGAGCGCTACGAAACTACCAGCGGGTGGGAGTGTGCTACGACGCGTAGACCCGGCCTACGGATGCTACGCGACATCATTAGTTCATTGCTTTACATCCGGCGACCAAAAAAATATGATTGCGTGGTATGGCACACGCAATCAGTATTTATATTTTGATCCAGAATCCACTTCGTTAGGCCTTTTTGTACACGGCACGGTTACTTTACGGTACGGCGAATAAAAGCCTCCGTAGAAAAGACGTGTTCGTGAACAAGCCGCCATTGTGATCCCTACAACACGGCGAAAAAACCGTTGTTTTTCACGGCAAGAAAAACGAGTGTGTACTAAGGCCTTATCAGATTATTTTAATTTTGAAACAATTTTTTCATCGATCTATTTTTATTTTAAACTGTGATTTAAAAGTACAATTTAACGAGTAATTAAACCAACCGGGTGAGTCTTGTTTATTTATTTAACGAGTAATTAAACCAACCGGGTGAGTCTTGTTTATTTATTTATTACATTTGGGAAAACAAACAGTAGCATATTAAGTATAAACATTGTTGTCTTAAAATTAAAACTTAACAAATATACTACCCACAACATTTTCCACAAAGTAAATAAATAAAGTACTTTCGCGAAGTTCTAGCGGTGCGGTGCAACCGGGTGAGCCTGGTTAACCGGCCGGATATAGGCCACTGCTCTAATAGGCGTCGCGTCCAGCATCACACACCGGTGGACACTAATTAAATGTAGTTCGTAACCCGAATCCGACATTTTCGCAAAGTTTCCTAAAATTCAAATCAAAATCCAAGCGCCATGTTGGATATCGTGACTCTAATCTAAGCTAACATGATATTCGTAAGTTTATTAGTATAAGTGGCTTGGCTTCGCTATCATTAGCCTATGAGTATGATTAGTGTATGAGTTATATCTTATATCGCATTTCGGAGGCACAAAACAATTAGAGATCTGTTTGTCTCTGCATCAACCAAAGGTAACTGGTAGAAAATGCCTATGGCATTAAGTCCGCCTCTCTACATCTATGTGATTGAAGTATTAAATAATAAATAAAGGACACTCAAATTTTTTCGTTGCAGTTAAAATAACGTTGCACCAAACGCACGCCTTTTTACGGCGCACTTCGAAGCAAAAGTTTGAAATTCACAAACAGTTAGTTCATGATTGCTGCACATACTGAACAGTTAATGAACTTAAATTGCATACCTGCTCCCGCGGTATGAAACAATCCCTACATTGTTTATCTTCGGAACAACTCGCGTTCCTCCCAAATGGCTAACTTTTCAATCGAGAACTGAAAACAGGAAAAGTTCATGTCTGGTTGTAGCTCGTATAGTTCATGTCTGGTTGTAGCTCGTATAGTTCATGTCTGGTTGTAGCTCGTATAGTTCATGTCTGGTTGTAGCTCGTACAGGAAAATGTACATGATAACAAGCCCATTGGAGTCTGAACTCAATTCGAAGCCAGGTAATGGAAGATTCAGCGCAGTGTACATTTAGGCGGGCCACACCGCCACACCGCCACACCGCACCATCGCCACACCGCCTCACCGCCACACTGCACCACCGCCACACCGCACCACCGACACACCGCCACACCGCATTGCAAGTCCTACTTTACTTTCGTACATTTTGTATGAGCCATCGCACACGACGGGGAGGCCACAAAGTGCTTTTTTGTATTGAAATGCGATGCGGCCCGATGCAGCTGTAAGGTGCCTTTACTGACTATCTCTCTCTGTGTAGTCGGTCCCTCATGTTTGACTTTTGAGGATCGCGGTCAGCTTCGGAGTTGTATCTGGAGCGGATGATCCGCCTCCACCGGTTTTTGTCCAGCGCATCCCTTACCGACATAAATGGTTGAAATTGTTTAGCTATTCCAGGTGAAACACACTAGAATTTCCTCCTATAGCATTATTTATTTCTAGGTACATTACGGCCTGTGTACTTTTTGTTTGCTTAGGCAGTAAAATATGGGTAGCGGGATCGTCCGAAAGGGTTACCGCTGCCCCGGAACATAAAGGGCTAAGGAAGGAACACGGGTGGGTTTTAGTCAGTAAGAGTCTGACACTCCCTTCCGCTCCACCCAGAGCGGGAGGAGTCATTAGATGATTTCCCATCCAAAAAAAAAAAGGCAGTAAAATATTGTTTATATGACTATGATGCATGTTCATTGCCCACGATTGTATTGTTTCAAAATCAAAACTATTAATTTGCATTGGACCATTTACAAATAGTTTTGGAGTATAACCCGAGACTTTAATTGCGTAATACATATAATTTTAATCAATCACTGTCATAGTATTCAATCGCCAATTGCGTCATTAACCTTTTGACCGTTTGTGTCGCATTTATGCGACACATATTTCCGTGCCCCTACCGCTCATGTCGTATTTCTGCGACAGAGAACATGCATGATTTTTTCGGTCTATTTTCGTCCTATTAACTGCGTGGTACAACTAAAACCATTATTAAATAGAGATAAAAATGTTGACTATTTTTTAATCGATACAAAGATTTCTCCTCCTTATTTATTGTAGGTATTATTTTATCTTGATTTTATAGATTTGTAGCCGCGCGCTAGGGGCACGGCAATTTATATTTAGCCAAGCGGTTAAAAGGTTTATTAAATGGCTCGCTATGGTAACATAGTTATCACCTAGTATATTACCATGGCAATAATCTATTCTGTTCATTATCTCGAAAAACTCTGAACCGATGATCTGGTCTGAATTATAAACAGATTAATTAGAAAACATTTTTGTGCTTCCAGCCGGCTTTTGCCACAGCCTTGCTGACGTACGTATGGAACATCTTGAGGATGCAGATCACGGAGGAGGAGATGGCCGTGTACACAGGCACTCTGCTCCTGTGCCCGCACCGCAAGGGCCTCACCGCAGCCGAGCGCATCAGCGGCCTTCAACACGCCATGAACGATGCGCTCCAAAACAACGTGAGTACCTACCTCTTTATTTTAAAGAAGACATTAAAATTGCAAACAGGCATACATTTTAGACCAGCTGATATTGATCAGCTGCTCCATATATTTGGACGGTATAGTGTAGATACACTTCTGTATAAAAACGCAGATTTTTTAAATAATTAACGTTTATTTTCTACGCTGGGCTCTAGAATAATGAGCTGAATTCATAGCAACCGTATGCACATAAAAAAAAACGCTTTAAGGGACCTTAAAGTGTTTAGGCATATCTGTTGTAAACATACTACCATTTTTGTTGTGACAGATGATTGCTAACGGCGGTCCTGAGGCTCTAGCCATTTCCCGCGCCCGCTACGAAGCTTTCGCCGCGGCCAGGAACGAGGTCCGCCTTCTCGGGAACCGCCACAACATGCTACTCCAGTGGCCCCGCGATCACTGGCCTCGGCTTGTGCTCCCTGCTCTCTTCTCTGAGATCTTTGACATCTCCAAGTTTGAGGAAGACCCTAAAGCCGAAGCCGCTGCAGCAGCAGCAGCCACGGCTACGGCAGCTACAACGGCTACGGCGGATACAACGGCTACGGCAGCTACAACGGCTGCGGCAGCTACAACGGCTGCGGCAACCGTGGCAGCTTCAGATCCTGTTGCTTCGTCATCGCAGTCACCACACTCATCGGACCAGCTCTCACAGCTGGGTTAACTCCGCACGATATCTCAGAGAAAACACGTCGATGTTGAATAAGGCATGTCGATAGTTACATTTATTGGAAAATATCATTACCATTATAAGAAAATTGGCGCCAAAGTTTCTATCCGCAGAAATTCTAGAGATAGATTTTAAACGTATCGTGTTCAAAAAACACAATTAATTAAATCCAAGAACTCTTTTTTTCTCTAGTAGGTACTCAGGAGAAACTTCTTGGAATTTTTATTTGGTTGGTATCTAATCTTAAAAGTTTTTGAAAAATGACTTTTCATGTCTTTTATTTGGGGATAATCTTATGTCGGAACTCGAAAACATAATTGAGCAGGGATTTGCGGAGTATTAACATAAGACAGGTAGTTATTATTGTTAATTGTAATTATTCTTTTCATAATAGGTAAATGTTAATTTATTTCAATTGTTCCTTGTTTTAGATTAGCCCCTCGATCTTATTTCAAACGTTAAGGTAATTTACATGGCTCGATTTCCTGTATTGGTGGAATTTCTTAATTTTAAGTCGTGTCTAAGTTATATTTTGATTGATATTTAATTGTTTTGAGATAATTTCTAAAATAGTTATTATTATGTACTTTGAACCTACTTCTAAAGGAGAAGGTATTGCCACCCGATATGTTCAATTTCTATTATGTTTAGTTAAATGACGAAGTCATGATATGAATTATAAAATTTATAAGATCTGAATGTCGTATTAGGGTTAATTTTCTCTAGCTGTTTCTGTAAGGATAGGAACTGGATTGGATTTGGGTATTGTATTAAGAATTTTGTGTGGTAGTCATTTGTACTATGTTGTAGGTAGGTATGTAGGTGTCATAAAAAAACATGTAAGAAAATATCACATTCGTAATTCTCGAATGTTGCAATTTTTTGGTTGATTGCACTTTATTTTTCACAATACATCAATCAATCGGTGATGAATAGGTATTTTGATCTATAGGTGTTTACATAATTTCAATTCATAGAATGATCATTTTACTACGACTATTTCTAATTCCCTGTTTATTACTTTTTATTTTTGGTTTGTTTTATTAGTATTTAAGACTTGTTTATTTTTTCGTTAAGTATCATTAAGGGCTGGACTAATTTGGGAAATGTTAGGTTCATATTCATTATGATTCACCATCTAAACCTTTAACACAGTTTAGATGAAATTAAAATCGGTGATGATTTTATAAAAATGTGCTAATTTGCACAGTTTTTATGGATTTTGGTATATCTCAAGGGTGTAACTTACCCAGTAACCCTGCACAATAGTTTTTGAGATAATCTAAAATAGAAGAAAATCTCTTGGTTTTGAAACGCATTTGATTGAGCCAAATTGTAAGAGACAGGAATTAAGGTACACTCGTCGTTTTGTTCTACGCAATCTATTGTTAATAGATAAATGTGTATTAAGTAGGTAGGTACCTACATTACTTCTTTTGCATTAGCATTTACTCAGCATTTTCACCTTTAAAGGTTTTATAACGTAGGTAATCATGTATCGTTAGTTTAGCTTAAAATGTATACCTATTTTGATCGTCGCATTTCGACCATATATATATATATATATGTAGACATAACATGAAATAAATTATGTAACTTCATAAATTGCTGTTGTTTAAATTAAGACATAGAGAACATGACTTGGAATGTTTTGGCCACCACTTGATCGGTCTCAGGTTCTGGGTAGTAAGGTAGCCAGGTGAGAGGATTAATATAAGGAAAATAACACGAATTGATTCAACTTTCAGTAAGTTCTAAAGTAAGGCAGTCTGAAATCGATCAAGTGGAAGTAAAAACAATTAGCGTAGTAATATTTAATGTCGTAGGTATACGTAAGTTATTATAATCGACTCTACAAACAAAAGGATCTCAACGCAGTACATGTAGAGATTGAGCTCGCTGTCGACCATGCGCTCTGTAGCCTCCGTAGGTAATTGGTGTATTAGACTCGTATGTAATAATAAAGGTCACTCGGTAGTGTTTCTCTGAAATGGCGTTTCATTATCCCTTCAGAAGCATGTTAAAATCCCGTCAAAACCCATTTGTTTAACAAAAGCCACGTCTAAACTCATTTCACATTTACCAGCATGTTAAATGAGTCCAGCTCGTGGCGTGTCAGGGGTGCTACACCACATGAACCGAATATGTGTAGGTATTGGTGTCATATTTCGGCACGATTCAGCGCAGCCGGGCAACCTATGGCTACATTCGATTTTTCTTCTCGGCCTCTGCCGAATTATGCCGACCCGAACAAGTGTGTAGCACGGCTTAATACCGCAGCGTGTCCAGTACCTACTTACATAGCCCGACCAGACACGTCACAGACGCATGTTTTCTTACATATTCATACTCACACACAAAACATTAATGGTGAAAAATCTGGTAGGAGCATCTTTGTGCGGACACACTGCGTACTTTCTACCTACGTTATGTGAATATTTTCGCATATAAGCTGTCACGTGCGTGAGGCGTACAGCATAGGTTTATGGTCCGTTCACACCTGCAGACACGGGCACGGCACGCTACATGCTGGTAAATGAGAATCGAGTTTTGACTGTAGCTAATGAAACGAATTTTAACTTATTTGATGGCGTATTTATCTGACACAGCATATCTGATATAGCACACAAAGTCTGGTCTGACTGCAATGATTCGGTATGAGTTCCGTGTACCAAATGTGAAGCTCCCATCTGGAGCTTCACAGTACTACGTGCAGAAAGTCTTGTAACGTGAGAAGAGATGTCAGACCAACCAGAATGTGTGGATCGATCCGTTTCCGATGTTACGGAGTATGTAGGCAAGTAGGTGTAGTCAACCGCAGTTCTATTTTATTGGACTTTGCCAGCGCCTTTATTTCGTAGCATTAAGGGCCGTTTTCGTACTTCCAAGTGTGCGGTTGACCGCAGTGACGTTTTTCTAAGTCATTTCTCGAGCGCATGGTCCCGGCCCTACCCTGCTAAGTAGGAGGTACTGAAACTGATGTTATTGTATATAAGATTGATTTAATTCTTGGCTGTTAATATGTTTTTTTTTAAAACAATACTTACCTAGTTTTATTTTCGTCTTATCAATTGCCAGATAACCGTAACTTTTTTTTCTTTTTCTGCACAAAGTTATTTGGCGATTGAAAAGTCGGCCCTATTTAGTTTATAATTATTTTATCTTATGGTTTAACAATGTAAGTGAAATATACGTATCTATGATCGAACAAAAGTGTTTTATTTGAGTAAACACATTAGGAACAACCTCAACAAAACTACAAGTAAGTAATAGATACCTACATACTGTAGCGAAATAAAATGAAACAGAAAATACACTTCGCTATTAATCACGTATAATTTATGTCATGATTTAAAAAACAATCCGAAATAAAAAATATTACAAAATAATAACAAAATGTAGAAAAAAATTATCCAAACTAAGTAGGAAACTTGTTACATCTTGTCTGACGTGTAGGTATTGTAATAAATTAAAAGAAATGTCAAATCGAAATAATACTTAAGGTTTTGTAGTTCAAATTATATTATTTTAAAATTAGATGGATTACGCGTCATTAACTGCAGTCGCAACTGAAATTACCCTACGATCGCGTAACACTAATGGCAAACGAAAACAGGAACGAACGATACAAAACATGTAGTATTCTGAGTTTTACAGTAAGTAATCATATATAAAATAATATAGATCGGTAATAATGTATTAAACCGAAGTACCTAATATTGTTTGGATCAAACTAGACTAGACTACTAGGTGAAAAGAGGAAAAAAAATAAAATATCTGACAAATTCCCTCCTGGACGTTTCGTCGCTTCAGCGAATCTCTCAGTCTGCTCTGATATCTTGCTCGAATATTCTTCGAAACTTAAATAGTTGTATGCAGAAAGCTCGTATCTGTCGGCTTCCTATTAGAATTCAGCCAGGAACAGAATTGTAGTAAGGTAGGGTAGGGCCGAAAACTCGGCTTGTTTAAATCTTCAGGCGTATCCTAGACAAATAACGCTCAATAAGACTGTAGAGATCACAAAGAAACCAACACTACGTGTTAAGAGGTAAATAATTATTGTATTCAGATGTCTTAAAGCATTTTGCATAACGAGTATTATTCCTCACCTTTATTACCCCCTTTGTGCTCTTATGTTCATTCTCAAAGAATTGAAAGAAATTACAATTAAAGTTTTCTTGAGTTTTGACGATACTGACTGTCGCGACGGGACCCACCCAAAGGGCACCTAGGGTCCAATCATGAATTACAAGTATTGTCTTTCGTTCATAGAGGTAGCTACTTAAACCAAAGATGTTCCCGCCTTCCTACAAGTTTCAATTTTGTTTTTTAACCGGTTGAATGCCAACAATTAAAAAGCCATTGTCTCGCGTGGATCTACGTTCCGGCATACGAAGGGTTAATCAATGTTGTGTCCCACTGGAGGGCAAAGGCCTCCCCTTTTTCTAACCATACCTCTCTTTTTTGTGCGATCTCTGGGCACGTTGGCCCCCCACAAACATGATTGATTAGATCGTCACGCCACCTTGGCACATCCTTGACACCATCAGGCATCCAGTGAGTGACGATCTTTCTCCATCTCTACAGGTACAGACGCCAGCACATCAACCTACCCCAAACTGTCAAATTTTCCCAATCAATCTTGAACCTTATGCTTTAGCAATAAAGTTGAAAATCCATTAAAGAAATCTGACAGGTTGTAGTAGGTTGATGTGCTGGCGTCTGTACATTCGTGCAACGTGACCATTAGGTACAGCCTAAGTAGTAAGTTTTAGTTTAAATTAACTAATTGAACTGATTTTGTTGTGGATAATACGATTATCAATGACTTCAGGTTCTACTAATACCAATAGAATACCTCAGAGACGGCGAACCTCTATACATCCTCATGCCATTTATTCCAAATAAATATTGAACACCAGACACATAGTATGAAATGCTATTTTATTTTTTCAATCAAAACAAATCTATAAACGGTATTTTTCTTTTACTGTTATGTGATATTATATGTTTTAGCAATAAAAATATCATTTATCGACAAATAAACGTACTGTAATCTTTATTAAATTGCTGTAGGTAGGTAGATACTAATATTTGACTGAGTTTAAAAGATTTGCAAATCCTCAATATAATATGGCTTACAGACTTAGTGTGTACCGTGTTTTACAAAACAATAATTTATAATAACACTTTTCTGCGAGACTGTTTCAAAAAACCAAATATTGTATCATATAGTTAAGAAGGTTGGCACAATGTACTGCGCGGCCGCTTTTATAGCGTCATTTGAAATTGTTCGGTTAATCGTGTGATTTCTTTTGCTATGGTTTTTTTCTTATAATTATCTGAGTAGTTAGAAAGAATTTTCAGCTGAAACTTTAAGGATAAACAGTTTAATAAAGGTACTAATTATTACTTGAATCACAATTACCGTCACATAATAATAACTCATGTATTGGAACGTTACATTATACCGTAGTCAGATTTTAATCAAAATGGAATAACTCTCTGAGGAGTTGGAATAGAAACATCTAATTTCACATGACGCTTTGAGGAGTTCATAAAAGGTACAAACCACCATAATTGGTAAGTTTCTAATGTCCGTGACCACCGCCACCCCACTAACGCCAATTGCTTCCATGTTTGGTAAATAATTAGTACTCAATTGCCTACTAATTAGTACTCTAACAAAAAAATTGGTACCTTAGTAGTTTTCGAGAAAATCGACTTTGAAGGTGGTCCTGCGGTGGTCACTCTCCCTTCAGCAGGACCACCATGAGCGCCGAAAAATGGGGCATGCTAGAGCTATTTTAAGTATACAAATAATTAGTACCCATAAATGTGATTCACTTCGTAAAAAATACAGAACTGAAGCATTTGTATTTACCGAGGAATCAACTATGATAACTTTCGCGCAATCGTTCAGCAGGACCACGATTTTGAATGTTGATTCCAAGTTTGAGAAGCTTGTCGCTTTCCTCAAACCTACATAGAAAATTAGTACCCTGCAAGATAAAATTAGTACCCAAAATTCAACATTAGTACTCCAGTAGTTTAAGAGAAAATCGACTTTGAAGGTGGTCCTGCGGTGGTCACGGTGCAAAATTTTCATTTCAAGATTTCCCTATTAAAAACTCCGTGATTTCTTCCCAAATTTAGGTATACAAAAATTAGTACCCATAAAGAAGTTATAGCGACCAAAAATTCAGATTCCTAAGTGTTGTATTTTAAGAGAAATTAGCTTTCATTGCTTTTCCATACTAAAACTCCGCGTATAACCCGACCAAATTGAGTTGTCAATCTAACTTAACTAAAACTTTAAAGCTCATGCACATGGGTACTAATTTTATCTTGCAGGGTACTAATTTTCTATGTAGGTTTGAAGAAAGCGACAAGCTTCTCAAACTTGGAATAAACATTCAAAATCGTGGTCCTGCTGAACGATTGCAAGAAAGTTATCATAGTTGATTTCTCGGTAAATGCAAATGTTCCAGTTCTGTTTTTTTCACGAAATGAATCACATTTATGGGTACTAATTATTTGGTATCCTTAGAATAGCTGTAGCATGCCCCCTTTTTCGGCGCTCATGGTGGTCCTGCTGAAGGGAGCGTGACTACCGCAGGACCACCTTCAAAGTCGATTTTCTCGAAAACTACTAAGGTACCAATTTTTTTGTTAGAGTACTAATTAGTACCAATTGAGTACTAATTATTCACCAAACATGGAAGCGATTGGCGTTGGTGGGGTGGCGGTGGTCACGGACATAAGTTTCTAGGGTTTCTCCAATGAGAAACAATAAGCGCAAGGATCGATTTATGGATTAAAAAAAACTAATTTACCAACGGTGTCGATTATAGAAAAAATAAAATTGCACAAATTAAGACCCACTGTCGTAAGAAAAATAACTCTGAAACCTCAAGACGCACAAATTTCACTTTTTAGGCACATTTATGCACAAAAGATATCTATCTTTTTAAAAGTGTATCTATAAGGAACAGAAGCGAGATTTTTTCAAAAGTGTCTCTACGAGGAAAGTGTATCTACGAGGAATAATTCATCTAAGTAGCTAGTTTGTATTTAGCTATGACCACCCACCGGTTAAAAAACATGCTGCCTGGGGTAACGTTACTCCAGGGGAATCTTTTTTTTGTGAATATCTTTGGATCGGCTGGACGCACTAATTATAAATACATTCCGCTGGCGTAACGCACACGAACACGGCTGCCAACGATGACGATGTCTCAATCAGGAACTAGCCCAACAAGGCCGTGCAAAACACTTGTGCCCCTACTCACAGTATCTCACAAACAGAATAGCAAAGCATTTAGGTTATCACACTAATATTATAAAGGCGAAAGTTTGTGTGTGTGAACTTCTCCGCGCTCAAACGGCTGGACCAATTTTGATAAAATTTTGTATGGAGGTAGCTGACACCTTGGATTAACATATAGGCTACTTTTTATCCCAATATTCCCATGGGATCGACACTTATGCGGGTGAAACCACGGGGCGCAGCTAGTAGGTGAATAAAAGATGAATCAAAGTTCATATCGCTTTAATGCTTGCTTGTATTGCCACTTTCTTAAATCACATGGAAGAAACAATAAAAGTATTAAACAAAATACTTTAGACTTACAATTATTAAAGAAATTAAATAATTCATAATTATTTTTCATTATCATTATTTCGAACAACAATAACAAAGCGAATAGCTATGATTTATTTGACGCGTGCGCATTACCGCGCGCGCTGCTATGACGCTCTATAAATCACAATAATAAAACAACATTTTTGATAAAAACATGGGCTGTATCTTGATCTGATACTCTGTCACAATTTAATCAAACATTAGTGAGGCGACACGTGTAACATGCTAGAATTATTAAAATTAAAGTCCATCTTTTAATATTTTCCCTTTACACGCATATAATGCATTTAAGACTACGTATTGCGTAAAGGTAACTAAGCGAGCCGTGTCACTGTCATATGATACTATTCTAATTCCTAGCATAGAACACGTATCTATCCATTATCAATGTTCTCACCAACTCACGCAATATATCAACGAATTACGTTTATTGGCTTAAAAACATCGAACACATCACATTGTTATATGCAGTTGTATGGAAGAGAACGCAGCTGTTCGGCTAGCAACAACTTACCGCTAAATAAAGACATTTCTATTGATATCAGTACTGAGGAAATTTAAACATAATAATAATAATAACTATCATCTTAATGTTCGTCAATAAATTATGAAGTAATCCTTCGATCACAATAAATACGAGGACTTCCTGAACTTCATTTAGCGCAATTGAGCGAACCGCTCGCTCTCAGCTGTGATGTGTTTGTGTAGTACAACGAGTCCAATATAAATAATTAAATTACATTTAAATTAATATGAATTATTGACGAAAACGAAATAATTGAACTAAATTTAATGGAGTTAACACTACATCACTAGGGGGCTCTTCGCGTGAACGGTGTGCACTGTATGTTACGTGCGACTCTCCGAGACCCGCTTACTTATAGCCTCTATGCAGATGAGAAATCTTAATGCATTTAAGTAAAATATGTATAACGTGCGAACACGAATGTACGTAAGCATAATGAACCGAGGTTTAAATAATTGACAGAATAATTTTGGCAAATGTAAGCAACTCTCCTGGAGGACAAGACTTGATCATAGCCGTGCTAACTTACTGACGTCATCAATTACATTGATGAGATATAGCAGTTCTATACAGTGCCTGCCAATGTCGTGGCGCTCTTACGGTCCGTGGTGGATACTATTGTAATGAATAAGTTGGTATCGCGGTGTAAGTGGCGCCGTTCGAACAGCCCGCACAATTTCACACCATGCACGTCACGGCGGAGCCCGTCGTTATCAACACACTAGGTTCAGTCCAAGCGATGTTGTGGGCGTTTTACTGCAGCCAATGTGTCAAGTAAATCAACACACATTAAATCGAAAATTATACAAAATTGCTAACATTAAAATTATACAACACCAAACTTGTCATATTAGTACTATGCTAAGCACGAGGCTAACTGATTGAGTCAGGCGTTAGATGCGAAAATCGACAAGAAAACTGTGCTTGGGAGATATGCGCTCTCCGCTAACTCGCAACTTGTCCGAACGTATGGTTGTCAGTCAACTGGCATCACCATAAACAGCTGAGTAGCCTTTATCAATGAACAGACTCTTCATAGAAGATCTGATGGATGGCATCACGTTGGACAAATTCGAGAGAGAATATTTCCCAAACAATGATAAATCTAAGCGCAAGACGTTAGCGACATACGATGTGATACAACGTTACTCCGGCAGTCGCAGTGACCATGTTGTCATACAGTCATAACGCGCTATCACAACGTACGAGTGTAGTGTACGACGTACTGCATCGTCAAGATACAAACAACGTTCAATTGTAGTGTGCAACTAAGTTGTACTATTTAATAATATCTATAAAAAAGAGAATTTGTCAGTTTGTACAAGTTAATATTACGTAATGAGAATTATAATGTGCTTCCTATGTTAGTGCAAAAATATTATAGGATATCTATCTTCAGTTTCATTTATTTTCTTAGTACGAATGGATCGCGACCTGTCGCTGTAGTCAGGAATTTTCTAAAGGTTTTTAAACAGACACAAAAATACACCTATTCTTATAAATATTCTATAACCTCCGGTACAAGTAGTCGCTATCTGTGTGACGAGCCTTGCACTGAAGCTGTCTATGCTAGTGTACAAGTACAGCGCGCGGCTATAGAACTGTGTACCTTACGTATATGATCAGTGAGTTTCTAATCGCTTGAAACACTAGTGACACGGCTGTAGTGGCCGAAGAGAAGGCTATTACATTCGTTGCGCGGCAGGTATAGTGTTTCGAGCTAGTGTTATGTTTGAAACGGCGACAACAGTATTGCAAAAGTCGTCGTTATTACTGAGAGTTCCACACATTGAGCGCTACAAGTACTAAGAATGAACAAAGTAATCATGACAAATTACATTAAAATATGCGCATATACTACAAGCGTTATATAAGATCTGCGTAAAAATAAAAGCTTTATAAATATAATTCATAATATGTCAATGTTTATCGCCTTGCCAGACCCAATGTGTGGAATTCTTAATAGGTATTTATTGTATTATCGATATGAGGAGGTATATTTTCCAATTAATCGGTATATTTCAGGAGCCATATTCCAGAGCGCCTTTGGGCTTTTTTATGTTTAATAATTACTGCCTGATGTAATATTTACAGTGCATTACAAGTTTATATCGAATCTACGAAAAGAGATTGATAAGTATAAAGATGACATATATCTACTCAATAAGATGAACGCAAAAGAAAGGCTTGTGATGCATTTAGTAGTTCATCGGTTTCTGTGACAGAGTCGGCCAATGTCGGTACAGATTGAACGCATGTCTGTTTCAGCTCGATCGGCGTATCTTTTATACTTTGTTAAAACAGCTCTTATCATAGTCGACATCGATACAACGAAAAAAAATAGTCGAAAATAATGCAATTTTTTACTGTTTAGAATTGTTTACACGTATTTCTGTTTGCGTCCCTCCTTTTTTCAAGAGTGTACTTATTGATAGTTTAATGTATAATCGTATCATTGTATAAAATTAATATTTATTTACTTCATGTATATTGTATAATAATGGAAGCAACTTGTCCGCACGGTGTAATTCGTGCAGTCGGAGATAATTCATACAGTAGGTGCCTGTCTAGGTAGTCTTTACTAAATGTTCCTTGTGGAAACTCTCCTTAGGGTTTTGGTCGGGTATAGCTATGAGGCTTTCAAAATTTCTAACTACTAAATATACCCGAGTCGGACTATCTTAATCGGGTATATTTAGGACCTAGCGTTGCGTGATTACGTACTACTAAATATACCCGGCCGTGTAATGCCAGACTGTATATCACCACAGACATCCATAGTCTGTGCTGGACCGCTTTGTGCTCGTTACACTAAAGAACAAAATGTATTTCAACACAGACATTCTCTGTATTAGTATACATTATGCTCGTCATTTCCAAAGCAAACTACGTACGAGTGCAGAGCAAAGGATTCGGCAGGGTTGTGAAACGTCGGGCATTACGCGTTCCGGTGCTGTACCTAATGTTACCATGCTAATATATATTTTAAATATTCTGTACATTCATCTATCTCGACGTAGTAAAACGCAATGAGAACTTAGGATCCAAGAACGACCGAAGCGAGCTCGGGACTTGGGGTACCCCGACAGGGACAGTTTAGGTTCCCTTTAAATCCTGTAGACAGAAATACGGACCCCGCGAAGCGAGGCTCCGTCGACTACGTCTTATTATTAGACCCGCCAAGTACCCAATATTCCCCACCCTAAATACTCGCACTATGCACCAATCTCGTCATTATTGAAATAGGGTATATTTAGTAATGAATCATTTTAAACTGGTACTACTAAATATACCCGAGTAGCGGTGTCGTGGTAAGGTACATTTAGCGGTAGTCACTCGAAAATGTGATCTCCTAATTATACCCGACGTCGCGTCGGCCAGGTCCGTGACGTCACTGACGTCCCCACAAGGTACATTTAGTAAAGAGTCTCTTTTCTCAGTTTTTGTTTTTATTATTAATAGTCTCGCGACTGTTTACGCGCATGTGAACTAGCCAAGTTCTTAGTGCATGACCACATACGTATACTGAAGTGTAAAAATAAGTACTTTACACTGACTGAACTCAGGAGTACGCGCCGTTTGCGAGGAATTCGAACGCGCTACTCTTCACGCGCGTTAAGCGCTTTATCAAGACAAGCTCTAGCTCATTTACGGAAATATACAAAATCTAAATTTTGAAAGAATATTATTAATATTTAACGTAGTTTTTAAATCTTCCTTATAGTAAATTTCCCGTGGTAAGTAGGATATTAAATATATTCATAGTTTAAAATGAGGTGTTTCATAATTTCCTAAAACATTTTCTACGAGCTATTCCACAATTTCGGCCTTTATTCGGTATATTTAATTTTTTTTTCTGAATATTATGCAGTTAGGAAATGTATCAATCCCTGAATTAAATTGCCGGTAACTTAAAAAGACATGAACTATAAAGGATTTCTTCCTACAAGTACAGAAAGAGTTACAGTCAGGAATACCAGCCTCTCTCGTAAAGATCTAATTTTGCACATACTATCAATATTTTATTCATAAGAATGGTTGCAAGGTAAAGGTACAGACGGCGGCGTCTCACTATCCGATCATTTCTACATGAATATGTTTGGAAACAGAACAACAAGCCGGTGACTTGCCATACAATCTCTACAGAACAACAAGCCGGTGACTTGCCATACAATCTCTACAGAACAACAAGCCGGTGACTTGCCATACAATCTCTACAGAACAACAAGCCGGTGACTTGCCATACAATCTCTACAGAACAACAAGCCGGTGACTTGCCATACAATCTCTACAGACCTTTATTTTCTTGTCTTGGCGAGTCTGTATGCTTCCCTAACGGAAAGCATTCACGCCAAAATTTGCGGCCTACAATAATTTTCTTTTTTTATTTAGTTATTGTTTTATAATCTGGCAGTGCTAATTTTGACTATAAGGAAGCAAGCTGGTTAAAGCCCCAAAAATTCAATAATAAAACCAAGAGGTAAGAAACGTCTCGAAGTTGCATTATTTTCATATGACGCCAACTGTAATAAGGTAAATATATCCATATTTTGGTAAAATACATTTCATTATAGTAACATAATTATGGACGGAATTCTATTGCGAATGAATTGAACGCGGCCATTAAAATATACTTTTTTTTTAATATACTATTATTAATTTGTATAAATATAAATAGGTAAGTATTTACTTTCCCTGACGGGATATAAGAGAGAGAGGGAAGTATTCCTGATACGAACAATTAAATCATTGAGAATAATGTATCGACGGAGTCATTTTAAAGAATTGTATGTGTCGCAAGATAATATCGTACAAAATCGGTTTTTATATTTAAAAACGGATTTTATAGCCAATAGCTGGATCCACACACCAGACGATCCAGCGCGCTCCGATCGCGCGCGGCACCTCCATATCGACCGCGCATTGTTCTTGCCGCGCCCGATCGGAGCGCACTGGATCGTCTGGTGTGGATCCAGCTTATCATGATGCTATATAAAATGGAGAGGAAGGAGACAAAAACAGAGCGTTTTCGGTGATAATGAGTACATGAAACAACAGTTAGGAAGGCATTGGTGACCAGGAGTGCTACAAGGTTATAATGCCCAGTGGGGCTTAAGAATCAGGGTGAGTTTTTGAAATGAGAATATGGGAGAAAACTAGTTATATTCCCAAAAACTGAGAAAGTAGTTTGTGATTCTTTAAAATTCAGGTCATGACTTCTTAGGTCTCTTTTCTCCGTTACAAATTTTCCCTCAAAAACTCAACCTGTGCAGTTTGTTCAGGTTTCTTTGTCTAGTCGCAGTATTGCATATAAAGATACTTTTTACAAATTATACGATATAGAAAGACTATCTGTATGTTATTGCAGATTAACAGTTCTTAACCGTATTTAACAATTTTATATTGCCTATGAGAGTGCTCCCTTTATTGCTTGCATATGCGTTTCGTGCCTCACGCAGCGAGTCAAAGTTAAGGCAAGATGTGGCTGAAGGAGTGCCACTAAACGTTGGCAGTTCATTAATTAATACACAAACTCCTTCACGTACTGCAACATCGACGGCTTCACAAGTAAACAACACTATTCACCAAAACATCTCAAGACTCTCCGCTAGTTTCCGGAAACCTCTGTGATCGGGTGCTGTCATTTTGGTCAATTAATCACAACACTTCACATATGACTTTACAGCAGATGAGCACCAGAAACCGCGGGTAACAAATTATTCGCGCGCTTTACGCAAGGCATCGAAAAAAAGTTTACAAAATTTAAAATTGAATAGAGCACACTATTCATTGACACTCAAAACAAATAACATAATGGCGATATCGTATAAATAACGCAATAAACTGATTTATAACTAGTTTTAGAAATAACATCGATCACTTCATGTTCGCCCAGGCACGCGGGCGCTCTAGCTACTCCCTACTAGTCGGCACTATAGAGTTAGCCTTTAATCGATAGAATTAGATTATCTTCACGAAAATTGTCACATAAATAAGATTTATAGCGTAATACATGTCAGATTTGTTAACGTTGTGTTCGCAATTCCATAGTGGTGCTGCGTCACGCGATTAATTAGCTCAGTGACAGCTTGGTCAGTTACACTATCAGGCCCACTATTATATTACAAGGGACATATTACATAATATCGATGTCGATAAAACATACATTTATCGAATTTTATCAAACCACAAGAACATTGGGACACTATAATATCTACAAATTTGAAACCGAGAAAGACAATAAAATAAGCGTATCATCAAATATAATGGTCAAATATTGCAAGAGCTTCGAACAAAATACACTCTTGTTTTAACGTATTCTCTTTCACATTCATTATTTGGTTTCTTTAATACTATAACTTTAAAAATATCAATATCCAATGTTATCCTAGACCTACGCTCTGTACAATTGTAACACCATAATATTTTAACGTCGTTTTTGCGTTCGTAAGTAAATAAAATATACATAATCTATTGCAGCGGTCCTATTTCTATTGCCTATCTCGGACTAGTTACAGGATAGTTTAAAGGGGGCATGGCAAGTGGAAATTTCGATAGTCAAGATATTATTAGCAAAACAGTCTAAGAGCAATATATACATTTCAAAACATCGTTTCAGTGCGAGAATACAATGTCAAATACATGTGTGGTTGAGCAGCAACACAACAACGTGTAGCGTAGTCTCTGCGTGTAAATATCTTAGTGATTGAACAAACGATTAGATGCGAAGATAAAACTAATTGATCGAATTTCCATTTGTCAATAACGTTGGCTTTCAAACGTGGAGCATATAGTCGCGTCACGGACGAGTGGTCAGGAGTCAGGACAGGTACGCAAGTTAGTTTATACACACGAGCTCATCAGTGTACACTCTTATAGTCAAACGATCATTACAGATTGTGATAGTCATCAGTTGTTACTGCAAACTGCTTTCAGACTAAAGTGTCGCAAGTACATGCAGAGGTAGGCACAAATAGAGGTAGGCACACGAGACTTATAGCTTTAAATTTACGACGTATCATATATGTAACATTATGAAATAATCGCACTTTTTTATTGCAATATAGTTTTCGAACGAAAAAGCCGGGCAGGTCTACCTAGCGACGTACTGCTTACGGTCAATTAAGGGAGATGTCTAACTCGAGATCTTAAAGGTAATGAAGAGAGAGATTGCTACCGATGTTTCTCCCTTATCTATCTACTACGAAAGTTTTTTTTTAACTTCAGTGGAGACATCCCTACGTATAATTAATAATAATTAATTAAGTTATTAAATAGCAGATAGTATTGAAGCCTGCTAGCGCTTCTACCGTTGGCCTAACGGAACATTAACATCTATATTGCTTGGCAAGGCTAGCTAGCGGGCAGTTTAGACTGAAAGCAGTGTCACGTGGGGCAGTTCACTTCTTGGTGGGCGTGCCGCGCTGGGTCAGCCCCTCGAACCTCTTGAACGTGTAGTTGATGAACACCCAGTCTTTGTATGCCACCTCGCCGTCTTGTGGGATTGGCGCTGATGCTGCAACAATGTACGCAATGTTCATAATAGTTACGGTAGAGTGATAGGTGCAGGTCGGGTGGGATGAGTCACGAGACAACCAGTAAGGAGGGTCCAAGCATTGCTGTTCTAATTTGAGAGATATGGATAATGGTGTGATTTCATACAGATACATGAAATTCCAGCCTTATCTGTGGTATTCCAGTTGTTCATAATCTGTTCCAAAAGTATCTGGTGAAAGTGTAAACAAACCCAGTTAAACCCAGTTCAGGTTAAATTCTTACGCAATCACCTCACTAAAAGGAATTTGTAACACATTCATCTGTATGCAGATGGTTTCAACCCATGTCTCGATCTATTCCAACAATTATTATTTGAATAACATTATTAGATATATATATCTATATATCAACAGATACAGATAGATAGGGATAAGGGCAGGAAGATGACGAATTGAAAAATCATGTATGAAAATTGAGGTTGTAAAATTAAACTCAAATGTCAAATAAAAGCTTACTATAAGGTGACATAAAATTAGAACTTCGAGCTTAAATATTCAAACAATCAAATCAAAATATACAATTTGTAAGTGGCAGGACAAGTTGGCATCTACATGTGCGTGTTCTGACACTTTCGGGACAGACCATGCCTACCATCAGCAGAGCCGCCTGCCAGCCACCCGCTATCTATATAAAAGAGAGTTAGCAAGTACAAAGACGTGTTGTTACTAGACTCACGTATTTCAAGCTTGACGTCGGGGAAGTCGTCGAAGTTGGAGGTGTCGTCTATGGACCGAACCTCGACAGAGATGGCGGCGGGGCGCTCGCGCACGTGGCTCCAGTCCACGCCGCGGAAGAACGACACGGACTTCACGTCCTCGATGCCGCGCTGAGAACCCAATCTGGAATGTAATATATAGATTCGTTAGCAAAACATAATAACATAAAATATGGTCGCACCTGAATTACCCGAAGGTCAGTGTCGCCAGTATGTTTGTCAGGGTACTTAGCAGGGTGTCGGTATGTTTGATGTGAAACAAACGTTTATGTTGAACACTATTTATAAATCCCCTCTCAAAATGTTCTTAATCTTACAATGTTATTAAAATCATAAAATGTTAATAAATGTTTGGATTCACCCGGCTAACGCGGTAGACAAAAGTTCACTGAATCTCGTAATATAAAATATATTCTAATCCATACCTCAGGTTTATCAGTGGAAACTTTTATATGGCCTTTAAATGCATATTGTTTACGAACACTGTTTATATTAGCTGTAATTTCCCGAATAGAATAAAATAAAATACCAATAATGTATTTACGTCACGGCTAATAGCCTAAGTGCGGCTACACCTAGTTTTAGCCGGGTACAACTAGGTGCAGCCAGGTACAACTAGGTGCAGCCGGCCACATGCGGTTCGTGTGTACTTCGGGTGACATCGGTTGCATGGTTGCGGTCGATCGACAAGCGACGTAGGATGCAAGAGCGAGCGAAGGGCACCCCGAGGTTAGGTTTGGTTAGGTTACTTGAAACCCTTTACACAGAAATAGGAGCCCCGTTCCGGCTAAAACTAGGTGTAGCCGCATTTCGGCTAGTAGCCGTAACATACACAGGTTGGCCAAAAAGTCGTGGATCAAACGAAATAAGGAGCTATTTCGTTTGATGCAAACTAACTATGTCTGTCTGTTACTTCTTCACACCTTAACGGGTGAATGGATTTGCTTGATAGGCCATGTCTTAGGATAGAACAGTAGATACTTTTTATTCCTGTAGTACGTTCCCGTGGGATAATTTCTACTTCCACGCGGGCGAAGCCGCAGGGCAAACGCTAGAAGGTAATAAAATTAGGTGAACGCGTCACGACATTACAAACTAAGGAAATGAAATTGTTTATTCTGTAAACAATGATCAGGCGTCAAGGTATTCCGTGAACAACCTTCAATTCCCTTTTCCCCGATGTATATCTAAAGACAATTTACGTGACAGATGGGATCTGTACTGGTAGTTACCAGCACGTAGTATGGAGGTAACGACCTATTGACATAGTTATGTCAGAAGGTTTATTCGAAGGTTTACCTGCGATCAGGTTCAGAACAGAAGCGCATGATGGTCTCCCTCGCCTCCTCGCTGATGGGTATCTCCGGGGGAAAGGTTAGCGACTCCCGCCATGACATCACCTTCCGGTACGTCTCCTGCGGCGACTCGGAACAGAACGGCGGGTATCCGATCAACATCTCGTACCTGGAAGGTGAGGGTTGAAAGTTGAGCAAGTGGAAAATAGTTCAGCAGATCAGTTCCGTAAAAATGTCACCGTGAAAAGTTAGATGAAGTGAGCTGTCAATAGAGTCAACCCCTAGCACCAGGTGGAATGACAGCTCACATCAAGTCACTTCACCTAAGTTTACATTACAGAATAGACCGACAGCTTGTAATAGTAATATAGCTTTCTAAAACTTTGTTCGCTGCGCAGAGTTACCACCTTTTCGGAGGCACATGTATGCGTGAGAAGTTTCTATGTTAATGCAAGTATTTCTTCGGTAAAAACAAAGTGTAACTAAAACTACCGAAAACCTAGAAACGGGTCATTGAACTCATCATTATGAAAATTTTTTACGATGGGCCCCGAGACTACAATCGCGAAAAAGAAAAATAGATTTTTAATTACTTCAATTACGTCTTGTAAACAGGCATTATAATATCGACATCTATCGTCTCTTGTCTTATCGCTAGGCTTTTTAGTGGCTTGTTTCGAAATTTCAATTAGTTGTTTGAATATGAGGATATATTAAGCCCTCCGCTCAGCGCTGGCTAGTATAAAAGCAAAAATAGCGTAAGTTAAACTCCCCAGAAATTCGTCGCTCGAGTTTTTTCGCGCATTGCTTTTGCTATAACGCCATCGAAAGAATTCTCAACTCAACTATGCAAATGCTACACCGAGCTCATGTGTGCCTCTGCTATTTTGGAAAGTATCAAGTTACCAATCAATTAATAACGGAAAATTATCAATAAAAGAATACTCCTAATATCGCCGAAGCATCTTGTCTATTCGTGCTAGGTGTGCTTACGTTTTATATTATCCATTTATAATGAATGTCCTTCAAAAAACCCTCATCATCATTCAAAATCAGCTTAACGTCCACATGTGGGGTATGCCTCCCCTCAAAAATTTCCGAAGCGAAAGAAATCCACAATACAAACATATTTCCTTTAAATAATTCCTTACGAAACATTTTCTTCTGATAAGTTACTATTTCATTAGCAAGTTAGTACACGCTCCAAAAGTTAAAGGAGGGTCTTTTCTTTTTGTAATTTAAATACACTTTGACTTTTACAAATTACACGTGCTACGGTCACGTTGATACATAGAGTTTAGCAATTTGATGATTTTCATAGGTTTCCGAAATGTCTGTGACACTTTCGTTTACTGTTACTAAGCGACATGTTAATAAAACAAACAATTATGCACCAGGATTACATAATCGTGTCTAGGAAAAACAAACCATACGTACAACAATACTGTTGAGAACCGTGTTCACCCCTGCTCATTAGGTCAAATAGGTTCAATGCATTTACTGGCTCTAGAACTGTGAATGCCTATTACTAGTTTTATGAATGCTAACATCAATCAGACCAATTCATTCATTTTGTTTCTTTACTTGTTCTGGACTGGACCGATAGACCATTTTAAAATTAGATATAATTAGATGTAGACTTTTATAGAAAAGACATGACATGACATAACATCACGCCTATGTTCAAAGGGGTAGGCAAAGGTGTATAGAACAACCACATTTCTTTAGTTATGATATAAGGCCCATGCAAATGGAACCTAGGATAACGCGCAGCATGTACTAGACCAACTCAAAAAACAAAAAATTATTCCTGCATATACTTAGAGTTTTTAACTTTGCTAAAAATACTAACAATAATTGCAAGAAAACTTCACTTATATTATGGACTCACGCAACAGCTTTAATATAAATTAATCATTCCCTCATTGAATTTGATTTCTTTTTGACGTTCTATCTATCAAAAGGAAAGTCTTTCAAAAATATTTTTAAGCCGCTTTGTAGCCACGCAAAAGGAGAACGACCGCTATTGACAAATGAGGCTTCGTAGCAAACTGGGGGCGATGAACGATAAATAACAATGTTCTCACACAAACAGGGTGTCTACTCGCTAAGTCCGTCAACGAAAATATGGGCCCGTCCAAAAATAGTTGATACGTCAAAACAAGTGCCAAATTAAATTTGTCGGACGGGCAGGCTCTCGTCGGATGTAGAGACCACTGCCAAATAGTATTGACATTCATTTTTAGTTCGGACCCCGAACTAATCTAAGTCCGAAATGACCGGAACTTCGGCAGAAACTACGGACTTCGTGCTTAGAGAGTAGCCCCCAGAGCTTTTTCTTAGTACGAAGCCTAAACACACATAGGTAGGCGGCATCACATCTTACGTCAGCAGAAACTGTATGACTTTTCTTCGCCTTTGGTAACCTTCTGTTCCGAGATAGAATTCTGATCAATAAATATGTTCTCAAACTACATGATAGCTATTAAACATGATTCAACAAGAAGTCTGACACAATATGTAACTTTATTTTCAGCCTATCGCCTTCTGTTTGTACTCCATCGCTAGACATGGGCTTCAGGCTTTTTCAGTAACTTACTGACATTATCGCATTTCGTTAAATATTGTCATTAGCTATTGCATTTTATTAAATTACGTTTAAAAAATTGACATTGATACTACTGAATTATTATAAATTAATTTACTTAATTGGCATAAGCCTCTCATAAATGTATACATGTACGCCAAATGGCAACACATAGAGAATATATAATATACTCGTACCAATATTGTAACATTTTTCAGTTGTAACCTATGTTTACAAATAAAAACTATTGATTGATAAAGCACAGCGGTTAAATTACTAATTTTTTTTAATAAATAAGACAAAAATCAATCTAATTCGTCCAGCTAAATATAAATACGCTGAGCAAACTTGGCTAAGTGCAGCGAGCAGGACATGTTGCATTGCTTAGAAAAATCGCACAAGCGGCTACGCTCACATAAAAAAAAATTGCATTGGCTATTACTAGAATCAGACAATACCACGACTGAAATCCTCGAAGGTGTAGACTGTATAGAACGCGTCGTTCTGATTTAGTCCCATGTAACAGGGGGCAAGCTATTAACCACGTCAGACTTCGGACTGTTACTGAAATTTCCTTATATTATTATTCAAATAACTCTTAGCCCGCCCCAGGAATCGAACCCAAGAAGACTTCACGCTCAGCAGTCGCGCTAGTGGCCACAAAATCTACGCATTTGACTATTATTTAAAGAATATAATCAATAATGCCCCTTCTTCTTAGCGGTCGATGGTTATCTAAATTGATTCGGCCCAGCTTTATTAATCAGAGAGACACAAACTCAGTGAGTCAGGCAGGCCATGCAAATATTCCTTACACATTAAAGAAAGGTTGTTAATTCATGCTGTTGGGTTAGTAACGCATCCCACTTGGGCTGAGATTGATAAACGTTTCTTAGCACGTACATTGGCCAAGCATTATGCACGTCACTCTCGCAAAACTGTCAAACTACGAGCGCGAGACAGAGACGAGAACATATCTAAGACAAAGCAAGTGCTGAATAATGTTTATCCATCTCAGGCATCATTTCAGAGTTATTTACGCTTATATTAGAACACAATATAATGTTAAAACAACGCTATGTCATGTCTGGACAGTAGAAGATTACGGTTACGATTGACGGGAGCATTTATGAACTGACGGCAGAATAAATTAAATAGACTTTGTAAACACCGAGGTTAGGTTCACTTTCGCAGAGCAACTACATATAAGTTAAACAATCTAAACATATTTATGTTAGTACAGCCTACCATACATGAACGGCCGATTCTGCGTCAGTGTGTTTAGATCAAATAAAAAAAACCTTTATTTACTAGACTAGAAAGACTCTTGTCACAAAGGTGAGATCTTATAGCCTTATAGGCCCATTGTACACACACGTTTTTCTTGCCGTGAAAAACTACGGTTTATTCGCCGTGTAGGCACGGTCGTCAGTGATGTATGGATCACTATGGAAGCCTGTTGACAGACGTTTTTTCTACGGTGCGATTTATACCCCGTACCGTAAAGAAACCGTGCCGCGTACAAAGGGCCTTAGTATACTGATCGAATGCGTGTTGTATGAAACAGTTGAATTTTTCAGAGGCCAAATTGTTAGTAATGCTTATCATGTATGGTAGCGTCAACCGCATCTATGAATACGTAGATACTAACATGATGACGCCCAAACTCCACCAGTCCGCCTGCGGGCCGTAGCCCGTTTGCAGGAATACCTCTGGGGCTATGTAGTCGGGCGTGCCAACTGTGGAGTAGGCCAGCGCCCGTCTGTTTCGCTTCCACGATTCGGCGCGACGTTTCGAGTCCATCGCGGACGACGACGTCGATACTGCATACGAGAAATTGAAGTGTAGAGCTTAAATAAAAAAGGTAATAACAACTTAATTAATTACTCTACGTAGTTCCATGTTCAAACCATCTTCGTATCCTTGATAGCTTCTGTGTTGTGATGAAAAAGCTTTGTGCTTAGAACGAGAGTATATCTCGCCGCTGTGTTCGGTTCTAGCAAGTAATAAGCGAAGCAGACGTCACCTGAACTCCGTGAAACCAAAAAAAAAGCTGACCAATGAATATTGGTAACGCAACGTTGAGCAAATTAAAATGAGAAGCAGTAGCTAGTGGCCGTGTTAATATAATCGCTGTCAAGTAGTATCAGACTTAATAGCAAAATTGAATTCTGACAAGTTCTGCGTCCTAAGACTTTAACCAATAAATTAGTTTATTTAGTAACCAAATCACAGGGGAAAATTAAGTTTTATTTAATATCTCTTTCTGGTGTACAGAAATGAGTATGTTTACTATTTATGAAGATATTAACAGCGGTTTATTAACACAAGGAAACGTAAAATTCGCATGGCACATTTTAAAGCTTCCGCCAAACAGACGCGTCACGTCGCGTCGGGGGAAACAACAAAGCAGTGAGAGCGACAACGCGAAGCTCACGCTCCCGGTGCACAGTCGCTTTGATCGCGTAGATTTGGCCGAAGCTTTATAGAAAACCAAACTTTAAAATATGGTCCAACTTACTGAAATCGGAAGGCGTGGCTCTCGATAGGTCCCGGTAGAAGTCTGTGCGATGGCTCTTCTTGAGGCCGGTGCAGAGCCCGAAGTCGCTCAGTTTGATGTGACCGCGCGCGTCCAATAGCAGGTTATCTGGCTTTATGTCTCTGAAAAAATAAACGTTACTGTTGACCTTGACATCACAGATTACGGAATTGGCACGGCAGCACTCATCCCAGCACCGATAATGCGTTGAGCGCACAACTTCTGTCACAGACGGCATTGACTGTTCCCGCTATGGTGATATTACAGGTGTGACAGAATTTAAATGAATAGGTACAATAAACACGGAGATAGGCATAACTACTGTACTCGTGGTAGAGACAAATTAGCTAGCTACCCACACACCCTGTCTCAATCTGGAAGGTTGATTCATATCATGGGTCCATCGGTATACAATCGGCTACCAGATGAAGTTGTAAGCGCAATGTCTGAATTGTCAGACGTTGCGCTTACAACTTCATCTGCGGGGGAATTGCGTAACACATTATCAATCGGAATCGCTTTCATTTTGACAGTTCAACAGCATTCATTGCGTTATTTACGTGTTGAGCACACAAATTTTTCGAACTTATGAAGCAATGGATTAGCAATTTGCTTCAAAATGATTCAGATTCCGATTGATAGTGTGTTACGCAATTAGGGTGCTGGTTCAACTTCATTTGAAAGCATTGGCTTCCAAAGCGAAACTTAAAGGCTGGTTAACCGACCAGGTATTGTATGACCTAAAAGAATGTGTATAATTGATTTAATTATGATTTAAGTAGGTATTTGTCTGCTTTTTGTTTCGACGAATGATTAATCTATTAAAGTGCAGTATGTTATTGTAATTTTTTCTCAATAATAATTAATCTTTACAATGTATGATAAATGTTCCACGCTCCATTTTTGTAAATTGTATGACTAAATTTTATTGACATGTAATTTTAATAATTATTAATAAAAAATAAAATGAACTGAACTGCAAGAAAACGGTGATACGCTTGGTTTTTATGGAATGTGTTGGCGGCCACAGCAGCGATCGCCGAGGCGTCTCCTTGCTCTGGAAAGCCAATAGACGCGATAACAAGAACGACGAGTAGTACCTGCATCTGATCTGAACTATCCTGATTTTCTCCTATGGCTTAATCACATGTTAGTAACGAAGGGATCGTTCATATAGCGCTACATGGATATTTTGGCGCGTGGTCAAAATCGGAACTAACGCCGCCAGCTTGTTGAAGTGAAAACTTCTTTAGGCGCGTATTTGAGATGGGAAAAAACCATTGAATTCGCTCCATAGTTACCGTAACCGACACCGCTTCGGATGTGTTCGGCTGTCCTCAGGATGTACTCGATATGTCAGTGAGTGATGGCAAAGTATTCTGTTAAAGTTTTGTTTATATGACGATTCAAAAAATACACACGTAATTGTTCAAGTTTTCACTTCTGTCGGCACTCCCGGAGTGCCACTTTTTTTTTATTACATTTGAAGTGACATTTCACAAAACAATTGCACGAATGTTTACCAACAGCGCCCCCCTGTCAACGTCATTCGAGCGCCAAATGATCCTAGCAGCAGTTTAATTTGCGGAAAATCACACGGTTCACATGAGTTCACAGCTCATTAGCTACTCAGCTATAACAAGCCCCTCAACCAACCTCAGCGGAATATCGATAGGAAAGATCGAAATACCGTATCAGCGACAACATCGGCTGCCGGCAATATTCACAAAAACATCTTCTGTATCTGCACGAATGATATCAGAATGGATCATGAAAACTAGGCCAAAATATTACTAGGAAATAGAAATACCGTCGCGACGCGCCCCGGGAAATGAGACCTAATCATGTTATAGGGTAGACCTTTAATCATGTTATAGTGAAACGTGGTTATCGGCAAAATGTGCTCCACACGAGACGTAAATGCAATAAGGTGACATGTGAGTACCCGGCACTAGTTTATTATTATACCTAAGCCGAGGTCTACAACAAGCCAGCGTCAGTGTAAATGTCTATCCTCTGTTTCGCAGCCTTCGCAAATTCATTTTAAGACAGTCCTTTTATGACTTTACATCGAGAGGGCTATTGATTGCTACCGTTTTAGTTAATAAGATGTTTATCAATTAAGTTAAACTCTGAACACATCAAAGACAGAAGTTCTTATGCCCTAAACAATGCATAATTCGATTCTAATCACCTGAAAGTACACGGCATACTTCTGTAGCCTAGTTTAAATGAAACCGAAGGTGAGTAGCTCATTCATAATATATATCCATAACGCCCCATTCTCGCACGACACTCAGATTAACCGACGACCCCTTTACTTCCTTCAAAACAAATCCACCACGATCGCGACAACCTTGGCATCAAGTACTTATAATACTTTTACAAATCAAAACAAATCTAACGTAGGCACAAAGAAATAACAATTGACGTCGCGTCGTTCACCGAATTGAGACAGGAACGTTAGTTCAATTATCTCCGAGGTTATATAATGACAATACTGCTCTATTTCTGCCTTCCATGGAAATCAATCTGTTGCGCGTATAAAAAATGCACGAGGCAACCGTTCCGTGTTTGCCGCGGCCTAGCCTATCATTGTGCCGCTTTAAAAATGTAAAGGAAACGTCTGCGTCGTTTGCAGCCACAGCGTACGCATCAGTATTTAAAACACTTGCACCTCGTTTCTGCATTGGCCTTCAAAATAGCCTGCGAAACTCAAAACTTCGAATTAGAAATGTTGAATTTCGCTGACCTTAAAGTAATGCCAGACTTTAACAAGTTCTCAACTTCAAATTCTCAATTTAGAAAGCGGGCGTTAGTAACTGCACAATTGTGGTACAACGACGAATAATTGTCACCATGACACTTGACAAATTGAATACATTTTTATTGGAACATACAAAGTACACAAGAGGCAGTAATAATATGGTGTTAGAGGTACTACACCGGTGAGTCGTAATGGTAGCGTATGGAACCGCTAGCGCAGTGCACAGTGACCACCACTCTGCAATCATGAACAAAATGGTTCAACCACACCTATGTAAAGTTCAACCATTATATCAGGGGCATGGACATGCACTACTTAATATTTTATTTATATTTTTAATAGATTCTTTTATATTTTGTGAATGCGAGAACGTAGTACGCCTTGTAGACTAGATTTGTAGAACATTTCCTATTTTATTAAGGTCCTGGTACTTGTCGACAGGCCTACACTGTCCTCCCGTACCTATTAACAATGTAATTTGAAAAGATTTGTAAAAGCCAATTATTTTTAAAAGAGTAAGGAGTTTCTAGCCGGCTCTTCTCCATAGGAATCAACCAATTATAAACGTGCACCTACTCGTAGCTTCTGATATTCCATAAGTGCCCATGTAGGTGTATGTGAAATATTTTGATTTCATTAGATTGACAACTATAGGATTTAAAGAAACTACATTGTACTAAAACATGCTCTATTTAGAACAAGGCTTTGACAACAAAAGCTTATACGTTTAAAAAAAAAACAACTCCAGGTAGTTTTAGTACCAGACATAGTATCAAGTTGCGACCTTCAAATCGATTGCGAATGTCAAAGTCAAATCAATTTTATTCATAAAGACTAATAACAAGCTCTTATGAATGGACAACAGGAGACGAGAAGATGACATCGCGACAGACAGAATCTGTGAAGATGAATAATTTATGATATTTTGTTTTGAGCGGGAAAAGCTAAAATGTCCAATTGACGAGGGAGAGGTTATAAATGAGTCTTGAGCTATATCTGGGATTTATTGACGTGAACCTAGTATTGGGAGGTAGTAACAGAAAAACTACAAATACACAAGCCATTGTAAATTTTTTGAAAGGAAGAAAATCATTTATAAATATTATCTCAATACAGGCTTCATTTTTTACGTAAGTGCGTAAAAATATGACGATTACGTTCAACACGTCAAACAAATAATAATGAGCGGAGCTTTAATGACAAAGAAGCAAATCGTCAACTCAAATTCGTAAACTTTTGACAAATTGAAAACGCGATGGTATTTTCTGCCGTTCATTAACCCGGGTGTCCCTATAACAAGTAAAATTCCGTATAATTATGGACTTCTGAAACTGTCGTATACTCTGGAAACTGTCGCAGCAAGTCGGCTTGTTGAGACTTGCTAATTTTACTTGAACTGTTCAGCCGCTGCGGAAGGAAGTCGACTCGGATAATTAATCGTGCTACTATGTAATTACTTTGTTTAACTTGTGAAGCATTGCTTTGCTACATGATACCTAATTTGTAATCATCCTCCTGCCCTTATTCCAATTTAATTAGGATCGAGGCTCTACGTCTTTTTCTTCCATTCAGCTCTATCAGCCACGGATGGTCGACCATCTTTAAATACCGAGACCCATCCGTGCTTCGGAAAGCAAGTTCAGCACGCGTAGCATGACGTTTTGTCAACGGAAGAATAGCCAAAATGACAAATTGCCATTCTTAGACGCATACAATGCGTACAAATATTTCTACAATCTGTCATTTTGTCTATTTTTCCGTCGACAAAACCCGATTCTACGGCGGTCATGCTATGCGTGCTGACGTTGGTCCCGGCTGTCATTAGTGGATCTTTGTAGTTACGGGACGTCAGAAGCCCGAAAGTCTGACAGTGACCAGTCTTATCAATGGGTATTGTGTTACCCAATAACTGGGTTGTGGAGGTTAGATAGGCAATCACTCCATACTGGTATTCAGCTGCATCCGTTTAGACTGGAACCCCACTCCAACATAATTGGGAAAAGGGTAGCCAGATGATGACATATCTATCAGTCGTCATGTTAGTGTCCACTTCTTATCGATCTTTCATCCAATCCTCTATTCTTATAGCCATCCCCATTCACTTCCTACATTCAAATATTATAATAGTAAAATGATTAATGTAACTAACCTGTGTATGAAGCCAAGTTTGTGTATACTATCGATCGCGAGCGCCGTCTCAGCCACATAGAACTGCGCACACTCTTCACTGAGGGTATCTTTCTTCATGAGGAGGGTCATCATGTCCCCGCCAGGCAGGAACTCCATGATGAGGTACAGGTTCATGGGGTCTTGGAAGCTGTAGTACATCTTGACGACCCATTGGTGATCGGCTTCCACAAGGATGTCACGTTCAGCCCGTACGTGGGCTACCTGTGGGGGAAACAAGCGTTAAGTAGGCATCATCGTCATTATTTCAGCGGAAAGATGTCAAATGTTAGACATAAGCCTTCCGCCAAGCGTCATCACATTGACCGGTCTTCTCGCATCCATGCTGCCTTCACAAGGTCATCGCAAATAAGGTATTGTACACCTATAACAATAGGTATACAACATATTTAATATGATAAATAATATGTATCCTTATACAGGCTGGCAGGGTGGGCCATCGACGCACAACCTTTTACCATGAATTCAGTACATGATCCCACCTGCGTTGAAATTTTTCGTCGGTTAATAATGCTGACATTAACCGACGAAAAATTTGAACCATGAATTCAGATTCATGGTTACAGATCGCGAGTATAATGGAAAACGTGTCCTGCTAAAGTGATACCCGAAATAAAGTTGTTTAAAGTCTGAGGCAGCGATTACGCTATGCGAAAACTTCTGCGCTACAACTGCATGACCATAACAAGGCAAAGTAATTGCAACAAATAAACGCTCCATACAAGTCTAAAATAAACTCTGGTCAATTTGCAAACACTGCCCACATCGAATTATGACGAATCTTTAATTTGGCTAGGAATTAAAATTATCCCTCTAGTTCTAGCTAACAAAAAGCTGAAACTAATAACGTTTAGGTATTTATTTCAAATGCATATCCAATTCACTAGATTTAGAATGAATTCTCTTTATTTAACCATCCCATTTCGTCGCTACAGCCGATAATTGACTAGGTCTGAGATGCTATTAGCGCTAAAAAGGGGTTCCGATCGTAGCGTGTCGTCCACCGCCATGAATTATAAAAGAAGCCTTTTCAAATATGCACGTCTAATGCAGTGGTTTTTTCGTGGAAAAGCCACGTAAAACTTTAAATAGGCTCGGCGGTCTAAAATCATGACATTTAGTGATCACAAAATCTAGAATGTTAACCCAATTAGAACGTACTGCAAGCGAATACAATTTTAATTCTCATATGACTCAGTAAAAAATTCCCGATAACTGTCTTGTTATCGGGAAATCTGCCAAGCATTCGAAAGCACAGAATTATGAGTCATCATAACCGATCATTTGACTCGTACAACAAGCTCGAATATGTATGATGTTTGTTTGCAAAGTGTCACTCACAGTCACTGCAAACAACCCTTAAGTGGCTCACATCAAGAAACCACTATTACGTATTATTTATTCACAATGTTTCTATTACTTTATCGCAACAAACCTGCTCTTTTTCCAACATGTCAGCTTTCCTGAGTATTTTCATAGCGTAAACGTGTCCTGTATCTTTCTTTTGGACCAGTCGAACCTCGCCGAAAGCGCCTCGTCCGATAACCTACGAAACAAGGAGAATTTATTAAATTACATGAAACATTTGGACCAGACGTTGCGGTTGTAAGGCCAGACATTGGCATTTCTGCTCAATAGGACCTCTCTATTCACAGACAATAGCTCGCGGTTGAAAATACTTGACTTGTACATAACGTACCTTGAGGGGTTCAAAGTCCTCCACGCCAAGCCTAGATCTTTTGAGTCTGAGGAACTCCGTCTCTTTCTGCGCATGTTGTTGTCTTTTCTCTTTCTTTTGGCTCTCTGTAAGGCTGTCATCTTTGAGAGACTCTTCGAGTTTCTCGAGCCTGTGGAAAACATATTCAAAATAAAATCACTCCTAAAGCAAAGAAACATTTCAGGAAAATTACAGTGAAGATGTCGTGTCCGTACCTCTGTTTCCTCTCCAAATGTTGTGTGATGAGGTTCGTGTAGAAATTCTCTAAGGTGACCTTGGCTTTGGTAGCTTTGTCTAGCGTTGACCCGCTAAACCGAATATTATCTGTGCCTGTCATCTCCAGCACCCCTGGAGATAAAATATAAACATCAAGATGGGTATAATTGCGTTTAAATACCGGTAATATCTGACAATTGACCTAATCATTTTTGAGTAACTACGGGGTTAGGTCAAGAGGATGGGAAATCTATATCCATTATATCCGCAACTGAAAACTTTTCCAAAGAGTTGTTAAAGACAAGTAATTACGTGTCTTACGAACTTTCTCCGGAAGTCCGGACGTATGTTACAGATGTCGCACGTGCATCGGTCATTATTGGCAGCTCGTATCACAATCAATCATTTAGAGCCCTCGAGAGGAAGCTCCTGTTTACGTGGAGGGCTTAGTTGGAGCGTGCGGTAATACGCCGCATCCCTCCCGCTGTACATAATAAGTGTATCTACTGCGACATGCAGGTTATATGTAGGTTATAATAAAGTAAGATCACCATATAGGTACAAATCATAATTTATTAATAGATCGTGGGGATAAAATGCCCGGAACAAATTTCTCTCCCCAAAGTGAACGGCGATGCGATGTGTCGGCTCGAGGTAATCAAGAACCGGGGTGGAGATGATCACCCAAAAGTCGCTTGGAAAGTTGACGGTAGGAAGTTCTCGCCAGACCCGCTTAAAATAAAAGACGTGAACTGCAAATCAGTGTGAGGATAATTGCTACGCGCAAACAGCATCGGCACAACGTGCATGGTCATGCAATGACAAGGGTGGGGATTACAAAGCTTGAGAATCAAAAGTATCGCGCATCGATAAGGATTTACAAAACATCGTTATTGCCTCCGTTTTCAGCCTACTGCTGAAAGTAGTCTTTCAACAAGTTATAACGCAAACTCACATTCAACGTGTTAATCAAATAGATAACTTTGCTACAAAGATGTTCCAGTCAACTGCGGATGCCTTTCACCGGGTCACCGGACCACATTACATACTCGGGCAAATTAAAACAAAAGTGATAATCTTTATAACAAACATTTCTTGGAATACATTGTGTTATACTGAGTACATAATGTGTTAACAATACAACAAATAAACGTTCATGACTGTTTAATTAGAACAATAACAGAATGCTGATCGATGAATAATGGGCAGAATGGTCACGGTCATTGTGTGGAGACCTCGTGGACAGCTCGTCAAGCAACCTATACTTCTGTCTACAACCCAGATTACCGCTACCTGGCAGTCTCGACACAATCACCCCTTTCATGCCCACTCAGCCTTATCTGATGCAGTTATTCGATATTGTTGGATACCTCTTATCTGTTTGTCAGCCATAGCGCCATCGCCAACAGAACAGGGAATTCAAACAATTAATTCTCGTGTTGATTAGTTGTATAATAAATATCCATTTTTACCCGACTACGGCGAAGCAAAAAGGAGGGTTATGATTTTGACCGGTGTGTATGTAATGTATGTATGTATGTTCATCTGTTCCCTCATAACTTCTAAGTTTCTTGTCATAATTAGACAAATGAGGTATCGTTGGAAGCGTCTTGATCGTCCGCTGGTTATAGGCTATGAGACGTCACATTAAACTGAATATGGAGCCCTCTAGCGGACATAGTCATGATCTAATATATTATTTTTAATCCCGACTTGTGGGGTATCAAGTGAAAGGGCTTAATTAGCAAATTTCAAAAATATAAATATTACTGAAATAAGCCCTAAAACAATTAAATAAAAAATAAGTTTAAAAACTAAACCCGACTATACTGAAAAGAATGAAACAAGAAAGTACCTTCCCGTGGTCGCATGCCGCTGTACTAACATAATATTATAAGCTATGGTATTATTATAAGCTATAATAACGTATTAATTTGAATAAGGATTAATATGATGTTTATAAAAACATCTTCGCAAATAATGCATTATTTTAGTACAAATTTGATTACCATAAAAAAGGTTATAGTGAGTCAACGTTAAAAGATAGACATATTATTATGCTGTCGCGGACTTTTTTTTAGAACTTTTATAGGAGAAAAATTCCGTCATAATACATTATTTTTGCGTAACTTTAACCGTTTACGCAGCGTACGCAACGGAAGCTCTCAAAAGGAATATTTTCCCGTTTTTCATTGATGCTCCGCTACTATTGGTCATAACGTGACGGTATAGGTAGCCTATAGCTTTCCTCGATAAATGGACTATCTAACACAAAAATATTTTTTCAATTCGAACCAGTAGTTCCTGAGATTAGCGCATTCAATCAAACAGACCAACAAACAAACAATCAAACAACTTCAGCTTTATAATATTAGTATAGATTCTAATATTTTCAATACCTATAAATAGGCACAAAGTTTTATAACAAAACATCACAAATCTACATAATATGCAGAGTATAATCAGCTTATGACGTCATCCGTGGCACACGTCACACATCACGTTACCCAACCTTGACATAAGCCAATGAAGTCTCCTTGCTAATGACTACAGCACTTATACACCGTGAAATATAAGTGATGTTGACTCAAAATATAATAGCACGTTCCCTAACGACATATGGTGGCGAACCAAGGAAGTTTACACACTACACACCTCAGTATTTCTGAGTATTTTTTCAGTGATTCCGAGCTCAGAATGGCTGCGGTATTATTACCGCATGGGCGCATGCAGAGGAAAAAGTTCAAAATAAACTTCAGTCGGTGTGCTTATTGGTTTCATGTGACTCATTGGGAAATGAACTTGTTTCCAACAATGAATAGCCTGTTCCAACCTCTGTTTATTCGCGCTGCGAGTTGCAACTACTCGTAAACACGTGATTTTCACGTTTGTTGATGCAGTACAGAGCCATATTGCTCTGCAGATGGGCAATAAATCAACGCTTTGAATTCAAGGCTAAATAGAATTTTATTTGGTAAAATAGTGTTAGCTTAGTTGTTTAAATATTCGCCGACATATACAAAACAATGACATCACGAGCACAAAACAGAAAGATCACGAGCCTCGACATATTTCATTTGGTACGAGCTTGTGATAAAAATAATGCACTCGATATAATGGAGCATGGGCATAGAGTATAACGGGAACATGTCGAGAGTGGTTACATTTTTTGTATGTTGTCACTTGAGCAGTTTAAGTGCAGCGCTAAGGGCCGTCGCCCACGGCCGGCCGTCTGCTCTGGACGGTCCGTCGCCCACGGCCGGCCGTCTGCTCTGGACGGTCCGTCGCCCACGGCCGGCCGTCTGCTCTGGACGGTCCAGCGAACTGATTCTGTTGTCTGGCCTGCTGCCTGCACATCTGAACGCATGAGCAAGCACACTTTTATTGATTGTCGCTCAACAATAACGACTTCTCACTTCAGTGAATAAACGAACAATATTGAATCTGACCAATCCCCTAGATGTGGCTACGAAATTACGAATACGATGATTTTATGGTTTTGACAATCACTGAGCTGTGTGCGACAACCCTATGTGCGTGTTCTTATTCCAATAACATAACAAAATGCAAGGGCTTCAAATAACTGACATTTGAGCTTATCAGTTACTTAGAAATTATGCCTTATCTACTCTACCTGACGGGGAATCCTAGGTCAGGGATTACCGTTTCAACTTTACTAAGCATCTTGATTGCTGACGAGGAATCCTAGGTCAGGGATTACCGTTTCAACTTTACTAAGCATCTTGATTGCTGACGAGGAATCCTAGGTCAGGGATTATCGTTTCAACTTTACTAAGCATCTTGATTGTAATTAGAATCAACAAAAAACTGATCATTATTACTAACAAGTGGCCCGCCCCAGCTTCGCACGGGTGCAATTTTTTTTTTCGAATTTCTGAAATTATCTTAACAAAAATAAGTATCCAATTTAGTGCAGTCGTTCGGAAGTTCTGCGCGTACATACATTTCGGCGATTCATTTTTATTTATATAGATTAATTAAGATTATAGGTTCAGTTTATTTAAAACAAAGCGAATAAATAAATTATGTTACTTGTCTCCAGGTATCGCGCACCTACAGCCACGGTACTGTACTCATTCGTACAACACTTCAGATATAAATAGTTTGAAAAAGCGAACACACATTTTCACTCTACTTGACCTATTTAGTACGGTAACTAACAAAGTTGATTTATTTAAAAGCATTCAACCGATACTGATATTGGTCACAATAAAGAATTTAACCATTCTGAATAAGAGATCGAAAATAAGTACAGTTGTTACATACAAACGGAGCTTATTCACTCAATATTTTGTAGCGGTCAATAACACTGGAAATCCAGTCCGGATTACCCGAATTATTTTTCGAGTTGACAACTTTACAATACAAACCGAACCAACAACAAGTTATTTCTGTGGCGACGAATTATATCGATACCTCTGGGCTCAAAGGTCGTAAAGGACATTTGGGCGAAAATGACTTTTTGATACTGCTATACTCAGTTTTTAATTTTCTATCGATCTGTATATTCCGTTCGACGAAATTCGCAAAAAAAATGCCTTTACGACCCACATAATTTGAGACGTTAAGCAAAGTTTACCGTGAAAATATGGATGTAAATAAGACTTAGTTACCAGTGTGAACTCATTTTGGTAGTAAAGCAAAGTATAAAACAACTTTTGGGTGTAAAATACATAAAAAATATCAATTGTCTTATACCACCTTAGATGGTTAATATAAGTCACCTCAAAAATTTGGATGTAAAGGACATCGTCTTTGCAAATTGTCCTGTACACCCCTACAATTTAAAATAAAAAAACAAACTTGTCCTTTACTACCAAAATAATCTAAGAAAATGTGTTGTAAGTAGGTCCTTTACATCCTTTACATCTTACATTTGTAAATCAATATGAGCTCTACTCCCTACAAAATGATATTAATTTACAATACGTTTGACTTAAATATACAACTTGATACACTTGAGCTGTAATAATAATTCTTTACGACCGTTTCTTATTTTTTCTGCATAGTGCTGCCGTCTTTTAACTAGAAAGCCGTTAACCCTCAAATTGTCAATCTTCACTTTTTAATAGAAAGTGACAAAAAATCCTCGCTGAAGAACTATAGACCCATCTCATTTCTGAACCACGTATGCAAGCTGCTCTCGAGGGTCGTCACGAGCTGTCTCGCCAAGAGATTCGTCGAGTTCCAGCCGCCAGATCGAGGCGGTTTTCGAAAAGGCTTCAGTACCATATACCACATCCATGTTCGGCATATTGTACAGAATATCGCGGAGTACAAGCAGTCACTGTGCATTTGCGGACTACGAGAAAGCCTTCGACTCCATCAAAATATGGGCAGTTCTGGCCTTTCTGCAAGGATGTCGAATTAACTGGCGCTACATCGAAGAGAGACAAGAGTGAGAGAAAGATTGAGAGAACGCGCGCTCGCGTGCGGTCATTGAGATGTTTGTACGACGCTGCCACGATGACTGTTCAGATCCAGGATCAAAAAACCACCCCATCCAACTGGTCAGAGAGGTTTTTACTCAGCATCTCATCAAACAGATTCTGTTTATAAAGTTGATAAAACAAGAATTATATTTTCACTTCTTTAATTTTTTTTTACTAGTCGGACACATTTTTATTTATTTCTAATACACATAACCTATTTTACAATTAAACACTAAAATATTTGTAGATATTATGTGTATAATAAAAAGAAAGGATTAAAAAGAAAAAGACAGGAGCTCATTTAAAAAAATTCGGCCGCATCGCTGCCGCTGTCAATGGGATAAGTGCCCAAAAGGCTGGCAGCATTACCATGTTAGATGGCCATGCTTATTCTTTGGGCTAAAAATAGGCCAGGTCTGGTCACGCGAAGAGTTAACCAACCGCTTGGCGATGTCTCGAAATATTTGATGAGCACTTGGACCCCAAGGCCTTAGAGTTTCAACCCCAAACGGCTCAAACATATAGCTCCCAATAAGGTTGTTATATTTACGCTGTATGAGATTTTCTGTTCCTGCAGCAGCCGCCTTAGCACAGCCCGCCGTGCTAGGAAGATAGGATGGCGCGAGGGTGTCGACACAGGTTGCATCCCACACCAAAGGCCTACCCAACTTCCAAGACATTATGGTCATTCCATCTGGCCTCTTCCCATCGTAGCGTGCCAAGCTATTGGGTTCTAAAACAGCTGCCCGACGGATGATGTTAATGCTGGCGTGCCGTGCCATCTGACCAGCGCTCTTGCTGCAAGATAGGCCATGGTGTCTGAGGCAGTCGACTGCTTCACCGCATTGACAGCGATGTGGAGGTCCGCAAGGAGCGCCCAGACGCAAACATGTAGCGAGCCAGAATGTGGTGTAGCGCCTGAAGCCAGAGGCCCGACTCCCATTCACCTACAGCCAGCAGGCGGGCACACTCAGTAGTATTGGTGGACGTATTAAAAATATTAATTTATAATTTAAAGATTTAGAGCTTTGTGTTCAATTACAAATAAACGATCTCAATTTGATAACACAAATGTACGTTTTATTTGTATAATTATGATATTTCATGAATATTTGTAAAGAAAATACAGTAGTATACACATAAATACATACAAAATTACATAATCCATTTAATACTTAAGTTTAATAAATAATTTATCCTTTCAGAATACCTTAGCGGGTGATCCTTAAGAACCTAAAAATTATTACACTTGTCGATTATTTCCTTATTTTGTTTAGTTTTGTGCAGTAAAGTACATTTACGCCCTTAGGTAAAATCATAGGATGAAAATTTGTAGGGTGTAAAGGACTTTTATTTTTAAATTTATGGTCGTAAAGGAAATCTATCTCGGTAAATACAGCACTAGGGTAATTTTTTAACACTGCCCTAGAGAATACTATAAATTCTAAGCACTTTTTTCCTAGGTTTCATTTAAATAGCTCAAGAAACAAAAATGTTAGAGTAAAAATAATTTCATTTTTTTCGTTTTTTGCTTCTCCTGAAAAGTCGCATTTTGTCCTTTACGACCTTTGAGCCCAGAGGTATCGATATTCTCAACCTTCGTCCTTGATCTCAATGTCTAAAATTGGTTGCAACTTTGCAAGTTTTAGACGAAACTCAAAGTTACGTGCGACCATCGCGTGTCTAACTGGGATTTCATAATCGAAGACCATCGATCGTGCGATGTTGCAGCGTTGCGTCATCGGCAGATAAATGACATGTATCAGAAGTGTACCGAGCAGTGCGTAATATTCGTTTATAGATTCATAGTGAATCGGCTAGGCGTAAATCATCTTATTACCATATTAGGCTTGTCTCGTTGTGTTCTATAATAAAACGTACACCACATTATGACACAGCGAAAAAACAACAGAAAATTCGCATCCCATTCGCTAGACGAGCAGACATTGTTTAGTATTTATCGAGAGTCCTAGTCTGCGTTAGCAACATTTAAAATAAAAATATCACAACACAAGCTCAGTGCTGAGATGAGTATTTTTAGCGAACGATTTACTTTAATCCGCCGCACCGCAACGGATTAGTGCTCGCAAGCGCGGCTACCAAGCGCTAGGTTCCGAGTACGTTTTCCGGGTTAGCGCTATGCTATTATTAATACTTATACATAAGGTCCGGCGTTTCTAAATTTGCCAAAGATGTAAACAACAATGGCCGCTCGAGTAGATGAAAAGAAAACAAACATTACTTAAAATAAATGTTCTTGTATATGGATTTTATTCAATTTCGAGCGGCCATTGTTGTTTACATCTTTGGCAAAATTAGAAACGCCGCACCTTAGGTTATTGTATTGTTTACTGCAAAACAATTCAGCGTCGCAGTTTTGGACGTACATTCAACTTTATAAGTAATGTATTATCGAATGACGAAGTGAATTTAATATGCAGTAGTTGGTAAACTACAATATTTGAATTTAAAGATTTATATTAAAACAGATTTGCACTTAAGATAGGTCAAGGTTCGTTGTGGCGCGGTTCCAAATAATGTAAATTTTCGTGAGAGCCGGAAAGAAATTATGTAATAGCGTAGACGCAGGCAAGTCGTGGGCCATTCAATTAATCATGTTTCCTCTTTACTCGCATTACATACTGCAATATATTTAAGGCATGTCGTGCATCATGTGTGTTGTGTGTCGTGAGGAAAGTTTTGAGTATGACTGTCGATAGAGTAGGGGAAGGCCAAAGAAACGTCTGTGTGAAGATGATATGGTTAGAAAGGGGGTGACGACCAATAGAGACGGATGGAAGAAAAACTTTTTTACAAAAAAAAACAACCGACTAAAAAAACAAACTACAAAGTGATAAATAACTTTAATTTTGGAAGTCGGTGTCGTTGGTTCCGCATTTTCGTTTTTGACACCGACTTCGGAAATTAAAGTTATTTATCACTTTGTAGTTTTTTTTTTTTTTGAAGTCGGTTGTTTTTTTTTTGTAAAAAAAGTTTTTATTTTTCACTTTTTAGTTGTACTTACCTACTCCACACAAATACCATTAACACTAGTGCATTGAAGAATTGAAGACACCGACTAGAAGAATCATCAAAATTCGCATAGAAATGCCGGAGATGCAGTACATTTATGCATATAACATCGTACATAAGAATAATTACATAATGTATTATATACTAAAACCTTCCTGAAAGTATGTAGATCACATTAGTGAAAGAATTATCAAAATTGGTTCATTAGTTTTTGAGAAAATCGCGGACATACAAACACATACATACGGGTCGAATACAGAACCTCCTTTTTTGAAGTCGGTTAAAAAAAGACATGTTGCGCCGACCCCAAATAAATTGGGATAAGGGTAGGAAAATGACAATAACAACGCTTTTTGAAAAAGCTTAGGTACTCATATATTTCCTTCAAGAAATGGAAGTTTCATCTATACATAATTATAAATTACGCTTGCTTTTCGATTTGCGTGTCAGTGTGACCGCGTTGTTCTTCAAAACTACGCGATCGAATTCGATGCGTTTTCTCCATCATTCAGAGAATTTCTTTCACAAGGTTTATTAAATGTGTAGGTATTTAATACATTAATAAGCCGGGCGGCATGGGCGGACCGAAACTCCGCATTTATTATTGGCATCGATTTCTAAACACGACAAAACAAATAAAACAGATTTGCTCCACCCATACTTCAAATAACATGGACCCCCCAAAAAAAACATCAAATATTTTTGTTTTTTATTGTATCGTGTTTTGATATCGATACCCATCACTTCTGCAGAGCTTCGCTAGCTATTTAATCTGACCCTGTATATCGCGATTGTGACGGACGGAGCTAATGTATCGAGTAGTTCTGGCCTTGCTGCATTATGTTTTTGGCTGCAGATAAGATTTCCTTAAAGGTCATGCAGAAACCACTGCGGGACAGCACCTTAATTGCGTAACAAACTTTGAATCATTTTGAAGGATATTGCTAATCCATTGCTTCATATGCTCGAAAAATTTGTCTGCTCCACAACGTAAATAACGCAACGAATGTTGTTTATCTGTCAAAATGAAAGCCATTGCTACTAGTAGTGTGTTACAAAATTAACCTGCGGGTTGTTTTTTAGGCTGTATTATAACTATAATTACGTCTTTGCAATCAACAAGAAATTCAATGTTCCGTGTACAGTAGGCCGCACGTCGTTAGTGGAAAAGAAACCTAGTATAAGCATGACCTCATATTCCATTGCAACACCGTACTACGGTAGGCCAGCTCAAGGTCAAAGTGTCCGAAGTGCTGTCTTTTGGAAAAAC
The DNA here is from genome assembly GCA_914767645.1 of Hydraecia micacea. NCBI lineage: Eukaryota > Metazoa > Arthropoda > Insecta > Lepidoptera > Noctuidae > Hydraecia > Hydraecia micacea. The sequence goes on from OU611774.1 coordinate 1,420,345, forward strand.
ATCGACGTAACTGCTACCTTTTTTTAAGTCTTTGCTTTTCCAACGTAAATACGCTTTCTAGGTGCTTTGTCATATTTAAGTAATTTTTGAGAAAAATTCCTTTACGTCGATGTTTCACCAAATGAGCGATATAAGAAGATTTCTATGGTACAGACGCCAGCACATCAACCTACACCTAACTGTCAAATTTTCCCAATCAACATTGAACCTTATGCTTTAGCGATAAAGTTGAAAATCTATTACAGAAATCTGACAGATTGTAGTAGGTTGATGTGCTGGCGTCTGTACGTAATAAAAAAACGTAAAACGAGTTTTTCGTAAGTAAAGTTTTCTTTCCCAATAGAATTCTAGAATATTTAGCTAATAATTTTGGCACGCAATACAGTATGTTTAGACTTTAGAGCATGGTTTTCCGAGTTCAATCAAACAAGGTCAATGCAACTTCCTGTATTAAAAATAAACCTTTTTTTTTACATTATCAGATTCTTACTGTTTTCCGTCCTTATTGGTTTGGTAATCTACTATGGGCCAAAGGTGATGTTTTATGTTATACTAGCTGCGCCCCGCGGTTTCACCCGCATAAGCGTCGATCCCGTGGGAATATCGGGATAAAAAGTATCCTATGTGTTAATCCCGGTTATAATCTATATGTGTGCCAAATTTAATCCAAATCCGTTTAGTCGTTTTTGCGTGATTGAGTAATAAACATCCAAACATCTTCACAAACTTTCACATTTATAATATTAGTAGGAAGTAGGAATATGGCGTGTTGATCACACCGGTGCGCGGGCGGGGATCGAACCCAGAACCCAACGCTCAGCGCTTCCGTCATGTCAAAAGAAGAGTGCGAGTCGTTTGTAAAATACAACAAACTAATTGGTTTTACTATTCTAATAGATTACTAGATTGTCTATGTGAAATATTGTGAAGCCGAATCTTATCAGCCGGTAATGACGTCCCAAATGTACAGACGCCAGCACATCAAGCTACCCGAAACTGTAAAATTTTCCCAATCAACTTTGAACCTTATGCTTTAGAGATAAAGTTGAAAATCTATTAAAGAAATTTGACAGATTGTAGTAGCTTGATGTGCTGGCGTCTGTACATGGTTATTTTTCCAGAGTGAATTAAATATACATCTCTATTTCTCCAGGCCCTGGTTTCATTTCTACAGCGAGAATTTTTCAGCATAAGCATCAGCCTATAATATTCCCACTGCTTGGACACAGGCCTCCTTTCTGTGAGAGGGAGTGGGCCATACGTAATCGACCACGCGGGCCAAGTGCGAGTTGGTGGATGTCTAACGTGACCATTCGTCCCGCTTTGGGCGGGACAGTCCCGCTTTCAGACTGTCTGTCCCGTTGTCCCCAACCAGAACAAAAATGTCCTGCTTTACAGAGGGACCAAACGATATTCAATTCAATTTATTCATGAACAATTTGCATTGTATATGAATATCAAATATATAAGATAGCACAATTTAAAACATAAAACAGTAAGTAGTCGATAAATTTTAATTACAAAGGCTAACATCGACAAATCGTATAAGCTCAGCAAAAAAAATCAGCTGTTCCGTACATGTTGACAAGTTATGCGAACATAAATGTAAGGAACAGCTGATTATTTTTTCGCGATTTCGGGTGTGGTCCCATAGTAAAAGTTGTTCGTAATGATGAGTTCAATGACCCCCTAGAGTTACGGGATATCAAAAAAACACGTTGTATAGCGAAAGTGAGCACTAGGAAAGGATTTTTGAAATTGAAAATTCATCTCCTACAGGGTTTAAAAATGGAATGAGTTTATATGGAAGTTCGTCATGGAAAATCCCATGGGGAACATGGCTTGTTGCTCTATAAGTTTAGGGTTTCGCCCTGCAGTCACCTCTCAAAAATGTACCCGCATCAAAATGTGCATACATACATAAACTCACGCCGTCTTCCCATGGCGGTAGGCAGAAACTACAGAAGCCCATCTGCTACGATCCTTCCATACTCCTTTTACCTCGTTTACGTTCATACATCTGGTTACACACGCACGCCGGTTCCACGCACCAGACAACTCTTAAGAACAATAAATACTAATACACGTTACCCGGAGGCTGGGGCGCTGGGGCCGGTGTATCTGGGGCCACCGTAGTGCCCGGTGTGCTTTTCCCCCAAGACACGGCTCACTCTGCGACAAACAAGAAAATGAGTATTACATACATATAAACACTGTGCTAGGGGAGCCAGAGAGATAGTTTCTTCAAAAATTGAACATAATTTGTATGAAATTATCTACCAAATCAGTAAAGCGAAATTTCTCCAGAGGTGTTGAAACAGCGTCCTAATTGCTTAACACACTATCAGTCACAATCTGAATCATTTTGAAGAATATTTCTAATCCATTGCTTCATACGTTCGAAAAATTTGTCTGCTCAGCAAAATAAATAACGCAATGAATGTTGTTGAACTGTCAAAATGAAAGCCATAGCTATTACATAGCTATTGTCAAATCTTCGGCTCATCTAGGTATACCATTCTCCTTAACTTAAGCATCGCATATAAATCAGCCTATAATGTTCCCACTGCTGGGACACAAGCCTCTTAGCTTGTCTCAATTTAATTAGAATTAGTTCAATATACATTTTTTTGATTTAGTCTTTTTTGCCTACTGAGGACGACTTCTAGAAAATTCTCATAAAGAACAATGGTCCACAGTTTTTAAACTAAAAGGCATTGATTTCTATATGTCCCTCCCAGACATACCTACGTATTATGAACTGGAACTGTCGACAACGAACTTTGCAAGGAGGATGTTATTAAATAGATTTTAGACAGAGATCCATAAACGTTATCTATCTCGTGCTTTGACTTGGACATGTTCCTGTCTCTATCTTGAACTTGAAATTCCACAGTTGTCCAGGTGCAGGTGACGACAAAGTTCGTGCTAAGTACGTTTATAGATCTCGGCCTTAGTGGCTAAAGCTATGGTTTCCTAAGAAAGCGGTGAACGGTCACTCAATCACACACTATCGGCTGTCCAAATACAGAACATTTTTTAACACCTAAATGTTAAATACTGGTGAAAATTACAGATTTTCATGCCGGCCGATACCGCATTCCTAGAAAACTCAAGCTTTGGGACGCCTGCAACAGGAAAGGTTTTTTTTTTTTTTTGGATAGGAAATCATCTAATGACTGCTCCCGCTCTGGGTGTAGCGGAAGGGAGTGTCAGTGTCAGACTCTTACTGACTAAAACCCACCCGTGTTCCTTTATGTTCCTTAGCCCTTTATGTTCCGGGGCAGCGGTAACCCTTTCGGACGATCCCGCTACCCCGGCAACAGGAAAGGCTTATGAGCAGTAGTGGTCTGATATAATTATAGTGTGGCCTAATAATAGGTATAAGCCGAATTTGGCACTGTTTGTGTTACTGTGCATATTATTGTACTTATTGTTATTTTACTGATACTTAAGTAATCTAATCAATGTGAAATCAAAGCAAAATGAAATATAACTTCAAGATAAAAAAAAATATTATGAGTGACAGCTAAAAACTGATTTCCTTCAATATCCTCATTAGATAAACTTAAAGAGAAAAAAAAAAAACTTTTTAATACATACTGTATCATGTAATTTGTCACATTCATAAAACATGGTGTCCTGTTTTATTGTATACATCAATAAAACATGATTTTGTGTATAACATGTAAATGTACAAGTTAAAAAATTAATCCAACAACCTGCACTGTGCCAGTGTGCTTGATGACGGTCAACCCCCTATTAAAAAAAACAGGCCTGCGGTCCCAGCAGAAGGCTCATTATAATTCATAGGCTGATTCTGTTATGTTATTCTTGTAACTTATCTAGTTAAAGAAATGCAGCATCAACTCGGAAATACAATTACTATACAATCTTAACTTTGTTGCTATCAGCAAAGACTACTTATCTACTGGATAAGCCAGTTTTATGTGAATCTTATACAAAATGTTTATAAAATATTATGATAAAATAGATATTAGATAATGTCATTAGTCATCATTAGACTTTGATAATAATTGTGTGTAAATTACAAATACAGGTTTCAACTTTTTAACTGTATGTTATATAACTAATACAGAATATATGGACAGAGGGTCTTTGGTAACCTTGCAACTATTTCTAAACAACTTTTTGAGTGTGCTGAGTAGCCAATTATTTTACATCACTGAATTTGCATGGTGGGCTATGCCCTACTCTCCCTCTCACAGAGAAGAGGCCTGTGCCCCAGTAATGGAAACATTATAAGCTGATTATTCTACTCTCTTATGTATGCCATAAGGCTTAAAGAGCAGTTTTTTCACATATAAAATTAATATTGGCAATACAGTAGAAAGATAAATATCTTTGTATACCATACTAACTGTTCCTCGTGACTTTGTCAGCGATCCAGGATGAAAAGATGCCTATGTCATTCTCCAGGTCATGGTCTACCTATGTGCCAAATTTCAGCCATATCCTGTCAGTCGTTTAGTGTGAAAGTGTAACAAACAAACTTACTTTTGCACTTATACTATTAATAGCAGCGCCCCGCGGTTTCACCTGCATATGTTTCCCGTGGGAATATCAAAATAAAAACAATCCTATGTCCTTTCCTGGAACTCAAACTATCCCTATACCAAATTTCATCTAAATCGGTTCAGCGGTTTAAGCGTGAAGAGGTAACAGACAGAGAGACACCCTTTCGCATTTATAATATTAGTATGGATACTTAGGACTTAGGATAGTATGTTTGACTTTACATTAGTCTATGGTCTTTGTGCGTTTCTCTAAAGGCTATACTATAATATATACATAGCATATAGGTAATGTTATGATTTTCTTGTCAGTAAGTATTATGTTATGGTTAATATATAATATATTGCACCATCGGTGGAACAAGGGTACAACTAACAAAATCTGAAAATGAGTTAAGTATGCCAATAATGTTTTAAAAAATCCTATATCTGGTGGAACAATACTTTACTCATACATACCTAGGATATGTAAACTTTTGCGAATTTAGGTATGTACTTTACAGAAGTAAAGTATTGTTCCACCAGATAAAGGGATGTTTTTAAAGCACATTGCTAATTTTCAGATTTTTTGTTAGTTGTGCCCTTGTTCCACCGATGGTGCGAATGTATGTAGCCCCTACATAAGTTTTACATTGATATTCTCTATTGATACTAGCATTTCTTTAGCAGTTAACATTACCTGCTTGATGTGACAAAGCCTATATTATTCCCACAGCTGGGACTCAGGCCTCCACACCATGATAGTGAGACATATTAATTATGCAGTTTTCGCCGACTCAATTCAGACATATTATAAAAGGAATTTAATATTATTTTTTAAAATGACTGCATATTATGTTTGAGCATAAAATCAGCTCTACAATCAGTCAATATCGCAATAAAAAATTTAATATTCAAGTTTAATAGTGTTTGAAACAATCATAAAAATCAATCAATCATAATCATGTTTATACTTACTGATAAAATATACTAAACTATTGCTATTACTATTCATAGCAGGTTGTGATCTATCTATACATATTATAACAAAATAGCAACAAAGTCAACACTGGACATTGAATATTTTTGAAGAAAAGTAATTACTAAGAGGTGTGGGGGGTGGGAACTAGTCTGATGCTGAAAACATAATTTGTAGAATGTTTGTATGTTTGTCTAGATGCATGTTCTGGATTAGCACAAAAACAGCTTAACGGATTTGTATGATATACGGCACACAGGTAGTTTGTAACCTGGATTAACACATGGTAATTTTAATTCCGGTAGTATGTTCCCGTGACTTATTTTCCAACATCCATGTGGGCGAAGCCGCAGACAATAGCTAGTCAACAATATGTTTGTTGACCATTTATTTAATAAGAAACCTAAATTCATTTAATTACCTAACAGCACCACGCACAGCCTAAACCACTAGCTCTAGAAGCATTAAATTTTGATCAAGAGTTAGACTAAAATTATTGTCAGTCTCTAAAATGAATCTCATGTTATTTTCTCCACAATGTAGTGGCCCGAACACAATCTTTTAAGACAATAACAGCTAGCAAATAATTAATTTTTTTTTAAATCTCAACCTGGTAAGTTAGTTAACAGAATGTGTTAAAAAATACTAATTAAGTGGTAATTCTGTTTTGCAATCTTGATTCTAATCTAGAACACCTTGGTAACAGCAGAAAGTAATTGTGGAACCATATTGCATGTTCTGTGTTGGTAATATGCAGAGGGTAATAAAACAAGTCGTTACCTTACTATGCAGCTAATACAATGGTTGAGGACTTTAGGTACATTTGTTGAAACACATTGATCTTCTCTTACTTCAGGAACCAATGCTTGTCATTGAACTACTGGGTCACTGTCTTCTTTGTAACATACCACTTGCACACAAAGCGCTATTTTCTAACTAATCATTCAACTCCATTTGTTTATAAACTGATTGCTCAAACTCACAAGTTAACTAATGATTCGCTTTGCTGCTTAAATAGTGGTTCTAATTATCTTTGGCCAACAATTTTAGGTCACCACAACAGTTATTTATAAAGATATTTTTGCCAGAGGTAATAAGATTTATCAAGAACCTATTTCAATCATAACAACATGTTGATAATAATTGTATTTGCATTCTCCTACTAATCACATTATGAGATATTGTGAAAACTTCAAGTTTAAATAGACCAACACTTCTGGGGATACATTTATAGCCAATACCTTTCTGTCAAGGGTTAGGAAAGGAAATACAGTAATATTATGTGTCAAATTACATGATACAGATATGTTATGTGCAGTGACAACATCGCAGCTGGTCGCAGCACTATCGACTAGCAATTTATCTGTGACAAGCTTATCACTGATGGACGGCATCCATCACTTGTCACAAATCATCACACAACATATAAATAACGGCGGGTGATTGATGTCTGGGGAGATGGCTAATTATCGGAGCGCGGAGATGTTGAGGGTTTGCGTCACAAAGGAGCTCACACGGCGGAGGCTGGCTCCCTCTCGCAGAACCCGCTATGCACTCCACTCACCTTAGGTTGGACTGTGACCCGAAAATTGTTGCTCGATCGCCAGTCACCCGACAGCACTAATAAATAAACAGCATGAATACAATTCTTCTCGACGAGATTGACTAAAATCGATATTTTTTTAATGAAAATAAATTATTAACACCGTATTGTGGAACGCTCGTTAATTTCTAATTGTTGTCCTACAAATAGCGGTGAACACTCGCGAACAGATAATACCTTTGTTAGATGAATTACGAAAGCTAAATAACGGGATTTTTCACGAGAGACTCTACAGAAATCGCACAAAGAAAGATGTCAGTCAGGTAGTGCACAGATGATAAATCGAATGGCAATGTGTTGCCAGTATCATAATCGGAAAACCTGACATTTACCGGTTTCCGATGGAAAAACCGGTAACCGTAAATACGGTAAGAAAATAGGTGATGCTTTTTATTATTTTAAAGGGACTTTATAGGATGATTTGATGGTTCATTTAAATAATAATAATTGTAAAGGTTACGTTTTTGAAGGTAGAGCGACGACACTGTACACGGTAGATGGTAATAAATGGAAGAAATTTTCCAGTAATGGCTAAAGATCGGACTCAGTGGGAGGTGGGCTGCCGTGGGCTGGTGGGTCCTAGTCCACCTGAAGGCCAAACCCAAAGCCAGGTTACGAAAGGTAGTGAACAACGTTACCATTCTTATGAGGAAACACTCGCTGTGATAAAATCTCTTAAGCATTTTAGGCATTACCTCATAGTAATGCCATTTACTGTAGTTACAGATTGCAATGCCTTAGAAGCCACTCAAAATAAGAAAGATCCTGATCTACTCTCGAGAGTAGCGAGTTGGTGGATTTACCTACAGGATTTTGACCTTATCATTCAATACCGGAAAGGGGTAATGATACCTCACGCAGACTATCTTAGCCGTAACCCCGTACATACGGTAAATAATATTGAGAAACAGCGTAATTGGGCTCAAATCGCGCAAGCTGGAAACCTGATTAAAGTTTGAATCTCCTCCTCAAACTTTAATCAGGTTTTTAGATGAGGGAATCCTGGACTCTTCGTATTATCGCTTCAGGTAGTTGGTGAAGAGTCTAGGTTTCTTTAAGACACACCAAAAGGACATCGTTTGAGCGTCCTCCGAATATTTCATGATGAACATAGCCATATACCTACGCTGACAAAACTGCCGATCTTATCTTAAAACACTTTTGGTTTCCTGGTCTTAGAGCTTTTATTTCTAAGTACTTACCTATTACACTGTCTCGTATAGCTCATAAGAGAGTTCCAAGAGCTCCACTACAACCAATTAACTCTTGGACAAAACCAAATGTCCCTTTTGACACCTTACATCTAGATGCTATAGGCCCATTGGTAATATCTAACGGTAATAAAAACATTTTAGTTGTGCGATTCTTTTACAAAATATTCAAAGTCAAAGCATTTATTTCAATTAAACGAATTACAGGCACTTTTGAATTGTCAAGGGGTCGGTCAGTCAGATAGATGAAGCTAGTTGCCCATTCCAAAGCGTAGGTACCTATGGAGAAGAACCGGCAAGAAACTCCATGGACACTCTTTTAAATCAAAATAATATGTTTACAAAGTGTCGGTTACCTACATCATTCATGTTAAAAATGATGCATGTGAGAACGATAAGGTAATACGGGCTGGTATCCGCAACTCCACGTCAATGCGCGTATTTTGCGTAGGTACGGATGTGAGAACGATGCAGAACGTTAAAAGCGTTCATAATGAAAAGTCGAGAAAAAAAAAAGCAATTTATACTTATATTAAATTAAAATAAGCCATGGCAGCAAAGAGATGACCAGTCCCCACTGACGGCGCCCGTTCACGAACATGACGCATGTATTAGCACCATTCAGCTCAACCATTTTGAAGGGAGCTAAATGATCCAATACATGCGCCACCATCGGCGAGACATTTGAGTGAGCATGACATACTCTCAGCCGCCAGGGCACATTCAAGTCAATGAAAGACGTACCCAGTAAATGGTAGCTTTATAGTATGTACAGACGACAGCACATCAACCTACCCCTAACTGTCAAATTTTCACAATCAACATTGAACCTTATGCTTTAGCGATAAAGTTGAAAATCTATTACAGAAATCTGACAGATTGTAGTAGGTTGATGTGCTGGCGTCTGTACATAGTACTCACACATGTGCTATGCAATTATACAATACTAGGAGATTGAATTTATATATGCAATAATAGTACCTATTTTTAAATCTTCAGCAGTTCCACCAGTATTTTCCAATGCTAATCAATTTATTTGTAATTATTATCAGTGATGTAGGTAATCCCCAATTTATAATATGCTTGGCTGCATAGTATCATGATGTACCAAAGTCTTAGCTAAGATGAACAAACCAGATAAGTGACTTGATGACAACTAGGTGCTTCTGTCTGCAGAGACAGAAGCACCTAGTTAGCGTATCTCACAATAACGGCACACGCTCTCAGTTTGCATACCACCTAGTGGCTGTTGACATAATAGGCACATTGTTAGCAACAACAACTGGTCATCTCTTTGCTATTGTTGGCTTATTTTAATTTTATTTACTTAATATTTTAATTCCTTTTTTTTCTCGACTTTTCATTATGGACGCTTTTAACGTTCTGCATCGTTCTCACATGGATAATTTTTAACATGAATGATGTAACCATGTAACCAAGACTTTGTAACCGTATTATTTTCATTTGAAAGTGTCCATGGAGTTTCCTGCTCGGTCTTCTCCATAGGTACCTACGCTTTGGAATGGGCAACTAGCTTCATCTTTCTGACTGACCGACCCCTTGACAATATTCAAAAGTGCCTGTAATTGGTTTAATTGAAATAAATGCTTTAAGTTTGAGTTTGATATTTTACCCTAATGCGCATTACAGAAGGAGGTTAATGGTTTTTCAGTAGGTTTCTAGTAATCCAAATGAATAACGTGTAACATTATAACTAGGTATTTATTGGTTGTATTTTTCGTTATTTTCATTGCAAAATAATCAAATAACCAACGACATTAAAATATCAAAATATAACGAAGTAACACTTAGGGCTGATTTTTCAATCGACAGATAATTTTTATTCGTAGAATAAAAATTACGTCTTCACAGATTTTGTATGGAAGAACTGACAAATTTTTTAAATTATTCGTCAGGTAAAATTAATTAGCCCCATAGAGTAAGTAATGTTCATATCAGCCCTAAAAGCGACCAAATTTCGTTATTTTTTTATCATTCGTGTAGGTATATTGGAACATTGTGATACCGAAATGATGGCCAATAAAGTAAGTCATCAGCTTCAAACTGCATAAAAACTTTTTCTCTGACTTGCCATTTTTAATTGTAGAGGATATTATCACCATAATAAACCAGACAAATAAATACATTTTTAGCGAGCAAATGTTTTATTTAATATTCAGCAGTATACTGACGTTCTTTTATAAATTGTAAAAATCACAAATTCTGTCCATGCTGGAAAGATGGCTGCGCCTGAGTGTCGTGCATGAGTTTGTATCCTCCTATATTTGGCTCTCCACCTGTAAGTGCCAAAAACATTCGTTATACCTATAACTTCAAAAATTATTTAATACTAGATTTTGCCCGCGACATCGTCCGCGTGAAATTTGACGGGCCCCGACCCACCCCGTCGCATTGCATCGCGGCGCGCTATCACTTCGTTTTCACTTAACGTTCTTTCTGAGTTTTTTTTTCTTTTTGCTCGACTCCTAGGGGCCCTCCTGAGTCTCTTATGTAGCTAAGCATTGAAGAAACTCCTCGCAATGCGGTGAAATGTTATATTATTGACATAAATTCGGTGTTATAGTATTACCTGCAGCATCGCCTCCAAGATGAGAGTTTCCAATAATCATATCTTCTGGTCCCCCATCTCGAACGTCTGTCCTAAAGTTGGCAGGTTGAACCTGGCACAGAAATAAAATTAAGTACCTACCTACTAATGTTAGCACAGTACCTAGGTAATACAGTACTTATATACTATTTTTGAGTAACTTGCCATTTCCCTTAGGTCTCTCATACCTGGCCTTCGCTTCTCATGAGGTCAGGGAACACAGAACCAGGGAATCTGTTGTAAATGCCATTAAGATTGTAGTGGAGATTCATGTCCGGACCAATGTTCGCCTTGAGCAGTTGTTCCCAAATACCACCTGAAATGTAAGTACAAAGGTGAATAAATTACAATGTTTTAGGAATTTAAAATGTTATTGGGTTTTCGATAAGGAATTTCCTTGCAGAAGCCTGAAGTTTATGGTGTATATATGTTCCCGATTGATGGCAATGGGTTCATCCCCTTATTAAATGGATGGGACTTACACATAACTGGCGAAATGTGGATGAGGTACTCCTCAGCCGTACGCATCGCGAAATACAGGCGTGATTGATGTTATGTTATTTTAGAAATTTCGGAAAACAAAATACCTTTGTCAATAGACACAATAGGTCTGTTTGATTGCCAAGGATACTCCCCGTGAGCTTGGAAGTAAATTGCGTACGTCGAAAGCTGTAACCAAAATTTTGACATGAATAATTCAAGCATTATCTGTTAGGTACTAGTTGAAAGGATGTAAGTATCAAAAACAAAAGTCATTTATTCAAAATATTAGGCTGAGAATCAGCACATTTTGTACGTATAATATATTACATAAGACAGTCCCAAAACGCCCGCCCTTAACCACTTCCTAGTGCTTTAGCTGGGAAGAAGAAATGGAGCAACAAACTCCCCAGCAGCACAACTGTCTGTTTAGTCAGAAGAACTTTTATTATAAGTAATTTCTTTACCTGCGTATAGTAGAGAGCAAGCCAATATTTTCCTCCGTGACCGACAAAGGCAGTCTCATTAGCATCCATCAAACCGACCGGAAGTTCTTGATGCAACATTTCCTGGGATATTTGGAGATTGCATCCATACCTAGAAATAATATCTTTGGTGTAGGTATTGGCATTCCGTGAGGCCCTTATAGGAAAGTCATAAACTGTACCTTCAAGGTGTGGTCGTTAAAAAACGTCCATAAATAGGTCGTTTTGTTTGACCATGGCAGGGCAGCAAATAGGCTGCTGCGCACTGGTGTATCCAGCGGCTAAACGTGTCACAATCTGACAGGATTGTTGTCTCTGTGAGGCTGGCAGTAGACAAAGAAAGTAGGGATTGCAATCTTGATCTCAAAACGAATCTCATGATCGACAAGTGAATGTGACCTATTAGGGATAGCGACGAAATAACTAATATGACGAATGGTCATCAGATCCATCTTGTCGGATAGCCGGGCGTAATCTCGAATAGCCAATCTCGGCCCCAGACTTAGCAAACAAGATCTCGAGTTGCCCATTTTGATTCGAGATAGTATTCCCTAGTAGAGTCCATCCTGAAACTAAGTCAAGTGATCTGGCTACTTACCAATCTGGACAAGCCTTCAAAATGTCATAAGGTGCTCTGTAGTATTCAGCTCTTCGAACAACAGGGTTGCGTATGTTGAACCTCTCGTTGGGATCCGTGAGGTTGATACGCTTGATCTTAATGTCCCGTCTCTCACAAATGTAGTCGTAATGGAACTTAGGTAGAGATTCTCCTCTCGCACAGTAGGTTTCTAAAAGTGCATAAGTAATACGGTTTTATTTCGTAACATATTATTACCTTTGTAAGTTCCTAATTGATAATAATATGAGGTGTCTAATGCCCAGAAACTTTCCACGCAAATGCCCATGTGATATGTCTATTACCTTCATAGATCTAAACATGCGGTAAAAAAAACGGGATTGTATCCCGCCCTCTGACTTCTGAGAATGTTTCAGGGATTGGTATTGCGACTAAAAAATAAACAGAAAATCTCGGCCCACGCATAGTCTCCTCCAGACAGTTTGGATTCTAAATAATTCATTATCGGGGAATTGCAGCTCCAGAGTTCACCTCCACCTCCCCTGATCTTCCACAAAACTATTCGTGAGTGAGTATAAAAACCCGAGTGTTAGAAATTTTGACCCCTGTCATTCAGGATGTTCTAGTTCAGGGGTCGAGTCGAGACCTCATTGATGTAACATGTACCCACTAACGTTTTGGAAATAAATTACTATTAGAAATTCGGCTAAGTAGATCAAATCCGATTAAGTAGATCTGCAATTAAAATGATCTTGATACCAACTTTTATATGTTCCATCGATGGAGTTAACGGCGGCATATTTATCAATGCAGTATCTGTAGCCAAAAATTGTTGGGTATCGCAGGTAAGGCACTTTACAAGAGAAGCGCCCTTCTTGATACATAGCCCCCTGAAAATGTAACAATCGTTTAATTGGCGTGGATAGCGTGAATAGGCAACATCTGACCATCTGGTATATCCAGCGAAGTTATAAGACAACAGTGGTGTTCCTGCTTACCTGACCACCTACTTAGATGTTTACCTAGTTTAGATGTTTGAGGCTTTGTGAATATGTTTGTAACTTAATTGATTTGGACGAAATCTGGCACATAGACACATCATGTCCTGGATTACCTACTACGATACTTTATATTACGGATAGGTAGGTACAGTAGGCTCCAAAAGTCCATAGGCAAAGTCACAAAGCAATAGCTTGACGTTTAGTTTGACTTACGACCTTCTTTTAATGAGTAATTAGACACACACACTCGCATATTACTCGAATATAGTTCCGTGTCATGTTCGTCTTGTTCACATAGTTCATAAAACTTTATGATTATACCCACAGAAATCTAAATAAATAAAACATAAGGTAGACAGATGCTTAACTCATTCACCGCTAGTCCCCGACTAAATAGAATGTTGTTGCTTCTTGGTTGGTGGATAATTTGATATGTGAAGTGTGTTTAATCTATTAGCGTTGTTGTAGTTCATTTTGAAATGCAAGCAAATTTAAATATCGAGATGATAGCTGCTGATATTATTAGTATGTAAATATGGACTTATTATTATATCACAAATATTTGATGAAACCGGACTGACTGTGAGTATTATGATTTCATTATTTTATGGAACATTTATCTAATTAAAGTAAAGTAGTAAGTAGTAGTAGTAGTAGTAGTAAATGATGATCCTTGTAGTTATTTTTTTAAACGTTTTATATTTACCTACCATAAGCCCTAAATAGAAAAAAAAATATATTTCCTAAAGTTTATTTATTTACTTTTGGAATGATGAATATAATATTAAGCATAATATTATAATATATAATCATTTTGTAACATTTCTATTTTCAAAATAATTTTGTTTCAAAATAGTAATAATATTTTATAATTTTGCTAGTAGCTTAACAGTATTCCTTTTTTGTTTTAGAGAAATTACCTACTGTGAGTCGGAGGGTCAGAAGATATAAGGAAGAGGGTAGCCTTGCCAGTCGAAAGCGAAGTGGAAGGCCCAGCTGGTCAGTGAATATGAAAAAATTGGTTTCCGAGATATTTTGCCGAATTATTCAACAAGTGTTTACGAAGCGTTCGCCGTGCAAACGACCCCAGCTCAAAAACATAATATTTGATTGGAAATAATAAACAAGAACATTTATACAAAGTATTAAGTTATAAATTGATTTTAGTAATATTAAAAAAAAAATTGTGTCATATCCGTATTAATAAGGATTATTTTGAGGTTTAGTTTCAATCTTCTTTTCATAATGAAAATGAATACTTAAGCTATAACCGCAATAAGTCCTAATAAATATGACTGTTTATAACGAATAAACATTTTGAAATCACTTAAGCATAAAACATTTTTATTTTTAACCCCATATAACATAAGCATAACAATATAATAATAAAAACATAAAAATTATTACATTGTTATTCTCTTTTATTATCTCTATTGAATAACAAAAAAAAAAAAAACGAAAAAGATAATTGTTGAAAAGAAAAATAATAGTCTCATCTCGAGATTGGAACCCAGACTTTCACGTTTGCTAAACCATTAGGTTACGTTACCAGCTATCTATACTTGCTATGATGAAGTGAATTTGAGCAGTAGTATGAACCCACCAAGGTTATGTGTAATTACGTAGTAGGTACCGTGTGCGTAAAAGCGACGATATGTTTTGTTTCGTTCGACGCTAGGACAGTAGAAAGATATTTATACTGTGACGCTCACGCTAGCCAATGCGTGTTCGACTTACACACACAGATGTGGCCTGCGGCGCGAGGCGGCCGGTATTATCACAGCAATTTGAACTTTAATATGCTTATGCAAAATTGATGCCTTACTGTACATGACGTAGTTCGACTAGGGTACAACTGAAACAACACTACAAAATATGAATTACCTGTAACTATTATCATGCTACGTTTGGTGTTGCTTGTAGAAATATTTATTTCATACCAGAGGTATCTAATTACTTACTAGACGTGTAGAAACACGTCTTCCCTTAGTTTAATCAAATCTGTTCACAGATCGAGTTGACGAAATAACCAGGAGAAGTTGTATAACACCGGAGAATGAAAAAAAAATAACCACTTCCTATGGACCTATTCCTACCTACCTATAATTACTACTACTATTATTTCTACTATTTGTTCTCAATACCAAGTTCAAGCGTGTGGAGAGGCACATTAACTGTTGTTATTATATTTCAGTCCGCCATGTTTGACAGACTGTTAGAGCCTTCCAGAAACCGGTCGTTTACCTTACAAATGACGCTGCGCCTGCCTGGGGGTCTCGACACGCCTCCGAAGCAGTAGGATCTAGTGCCATTGATCATGATCTCGGTCACTCCGATGTGAGAGATCAGCGTGATACCGTTAATGCCAGCGAACGCGAAGCGCTGCAGACCAGCCCTCTTGCGCACCTCCACGTTGTTCTTCATACTCATCGTGTTCACGATTGCTTGCCAACCGTAAACGAATTCGTGCATTGGACCTGGAAATGGACGAATTTCTGTTCTGAGTTGAATGAATGAAATCTCTTTCACATTTATAAGCTATCGAGAGCATGAATGATTCATTTGTCTTTCTAACTTACAAATGTACTTGAGCCACGAAGACCCCGACAGGCATACACAAAAGCATTAAAAACATAGGCGGCCATGGCGACTGCCGACGGAAGTAAACACTTAAAACTATGAAATAACACTGGTTTTTTTTATCTTGAAATTAATTTTATTGTAGTACTCGTATCTACGAAAATTATTTTTTTAAGGTTCGAAAGGCTTAGGGTTAAGGCCAGATTCCAAAACCTAAACTGCTGTAAAACGAGTATAAGCTTTCCGTCATAACTCTACAAAGTAAGTTCTCTTTATTTAGAAAAAATACTGCGGACAATTTGGCAGCATTATTAAGCACCCCCCGACCCCATGTAAAAGCTGCGTCCCTGAATAATATAAGTAACGTGGAGCTGTCGTGCTTATCATACCCCACATTTATGTTAAAGTCCCATGTCATATAGGGGGCGAGCCTACTGCCACCAACCGTGCAGGAATGTGACAGGCGACCCCTCCTAAATCTTAGGCTGCGACCGCACCTGTATTGGAATGAATTATATGAGAAAGGTTTGTCCATATTAGCCTCTCAGCAATGTATGAGCGACGCTAGAGAACTAGGTTGTGCCATATTAAAAAAATCAACGTCAAACATATCACAGCCATCGCTATAATGACTAGAAGAAGCGTCCAACTCACATGTAGTAGGGGATGGGCCGCACAGTGACGGAATTTGTGGGTGAAAAGTCGACAGGCATCATGCTTATTCTCCTGTGATCCAGCTCGTATGACCAATTTAGCAAAGTTCTGCTTCTACTAATCACTCGACTCTTTAAAAGAATTACTGTACAAACCTATGCCAAAACTGTCACCATCGAGAAAGTTAAACATTTCCCCGAAAGAGTCTGGCATAAGACCGGATATGACGGTGGTCTGCTGGAAGCCCTCGTCGGGCGACATGGGCGAGATCTCGTCGGGAGGCGTCGTGAACAGGTGTGCCGTCAGGTTGTTGTAGCGACTATGCCGCACCGACGTTGTGATGCCTTCCTGTTTATTATGTAGAATTATTTACGTACTTAAGTGTAAGTTGCTTAGGATGAGAGCTCTTGTGCTCCCTCCTAAATCTTTGCGCTGGGTTGGAGGTGACCACTTGGTTCAATTAAAACTCCTTGTTGTTCGAAGACTATTTATTTCCATGTTGTTACTGTGAGATCTTGATCTGAACTGAATACAAATCACTTTTTTTTTGCACTGACTAATGAATGAGACACAACACAATCATTCGCGATTTATTTGGCAAAAACGTAAACAACTTTTAATTCCTACACAATAAACTTCGGTTTACGCTACAACTTCAAACATTTTTATAACTTTGTCAATAGTGCTACGCGCTCTGAAATCAACTTAATTATCATTGAAATAAAGTTGATATTTGTTTAACTTAAAATAGGGTAGAGGTTTGCAGCACTGTTATCGACGTTATTGTTGCGACGCCTCCGGGGAGTATACACGTATCAACGATTGCAGCCGTTGCAGGCGTCTATACTATTTGCAATCCTGAGAAGAAAATCTGACTACTCCCAGGATATACTCCTACAATTATTATTAGAGTACCTATACCTACTCTAGCTTACCTGCACCATCCAAAACGCAATAAACAAGAACACGATGGCCCCCATCGTGGCCGCTGTATGCCCCAAGATCAGGCACTGCACTGCCACTGCTGCGCATGCACTGATTGGCTGTTAACTTTAATTGACAATTGGACTGCTTGTTAGCGGTAACCACTGAAATGATAATTATTAATTGTTTACTCAGATTAGCGTTTGGTTTTGACTATTGGCTTGTTGAACGGCTGTCAGTCAGGGTCAGCCCTTGCTGTTCTCATTGTACCCTTGTACAGGATGATTCGTTGAGATGCATGAACATAGACAAATCTGAAAGTATTACAGGTGTCCTTTTTTTTCTATGGGGATATCCTCATGGATACCCTCCGTCTGGGGAGAACGGAGCCCTGGTTGTGTGCACTTTTAATTAATTCAAACAAAGCGGTCCACGCTTTTAAATTAATTATTAGATATAAAAGAAGTCACAAGCTTCCATAACTACATAGGGTATAATATCATCTACCACGTAAGTATAGTTTAAAAACGTTTGCTTTACTTTAATGAAGTTAAAATATTGGCAAGAGTAAAATGGCAAAATGCATAGGTTCTTAAATCGTTACCAATACAAGTCAATTTAATTATTTTTTGTGCATGATATTTTTTTTTGTGAATTATGGCTGGATTTGTAAAAAAAAACTAAAGATTTTTAGGGAAGTTGGAATTCTAATTCTTATACTCTTGGGTGCCTAAATCTCAATCTTCAGGCATTTACAATATTTTTATGACCCCGCAATAACAATATAATGTTCAAAGTAAATAGTTTAACGAGGAGCTCACTAAAAGATTTAAATCTTTAGATTCTCCCTACGCGTCAAAACATAGTCGCATTTCTGATTCGTTTTGACACCTCTGATACATAATGACCATTCTTTTCTATGTCAATGATAATGACGCAGTGACTACACTTGAATCTTGATTGTCATAGAAACACTATTTACGTCGGATTATTCCGACAAATATTTTCGTGTCCATTCCGCCAGGGTCGTATATATATACGACCAAATAACACAGCTCGTTTAATCTGTATAATTATTACATCATCACAGCACGTTTCATCGGTATTTATCTTTTTTTTTTATCCGGGCGCTGGGGGCACGAAAACTCATATAAAGTCGGGCGGTTAAAAGGTTAATTATGTGTGTGCTCACTCTCCTCAGTATGGTCAAGTTTTCTTGTGAATAAGTACGGTGAGGACAAATCTAGCTATTTAAATCTTTAGGGGGCGGGGTTTGACTTAATGTCAAATACTGCAATTTTTTTTTAATAAATACAAAATGGGCAACGAGATGAAACGAAAAACTGATATATTAATTTCGAATTGTTTTAATTATGCGGGGTTTTAAAAATATGATAACTATATCAATCTACTCCTGGTAATGTATTCTTAACATTGGAAAATATTTTGAACCCTCTAAATGAACTCTTTTTTTTTTGTACAAATTAACGTAAGGATCTCGCCATGAATCTTTAGCAACACAATACTAAATAACCCTTTTAGGAATTATTATAATATTATGACGACCATATGTTTTGGTGGAATAGTAGTTGATTCAGGAGCAGGAGAGATCATTGAACAAAAACGGCAATTTCGTAGCAACTTTTTATTAGAACTTTAAAAAGCTTACAAACCAAATTAAAAAAAAGTTATTTGGCACAAATACACGAACATAACACTGGACAGATCAAATTATTACAATGTGAGATTCAACACCGATGTTAATGAAAACAAAATATGGAAACAACTAAACTTTTGTTACACCTACACTGTACCACCAAAACGAAAACATATTCATAAATAATCCAACTTTAAACATTTGAATAGGCACTAAAGTAGTTGTAATACACAAATAATATTAAATTGATATTTCATAATACACTGTTATATATTAACCATACGAGTTTTGGACATCGTTTATATGGTAACGATGATACGGCCGAAACAAAGTATACAGGTGGGCAAAAAATCGTGGATCAAACGAAACAGGGCGATAGTTGAGGTTATCCACAGAAAAAAAAAAAATTTTAAAAGTATCATCACTAAAACAGTGCTTATATGACAGTGGGTACCATGATTTATCAGTATTGACAATTTTTTCAATATCTTTTAAGGCTCACGAAAAATTATTTGTAACTTTAGAACCTTACTGTAAACTGTCAAATTGTCATAACTTTTAAGGAGATCAAGTTAGGGCTCTCGCACAAACATATTTTTTACTACAAATAACCCCAACTATCGCCCTGTTTCGTTTGATCCACGATTTTTTGCCCACCCTGTATAGCCGAATAGAAAGACAAGGTAAGTATTATTATGGCTGTATCGATAAAAATGCACCTCGTGTCCAAGTATGTATTCGATTATCAGTCAATATTGTATAATCTACATACTAAGTTATCACTAACATTTTCTGATTGATCATACTTAGCGGCTACATAAAATACTACAAATTACCACACAGTTATAATATTAAAATTAAAGCAAACGTGACCAACGCTGACGAAAACTAATTGATAAACTGTGATGGTTAGTCCCACGTCAGATGATGGGGTATATAACGTACACTACTGACTTCGTAACAGGCACACTGGTGATTAGCCATTTTCCATAGTAGGAGGATCTTCAATGTACAAAGGAATTGGAAATGAAGAGGTGTGGAGTGCGCGGCTTATAGGCGGCTCGCGACAGTTCTAACCGATAGTTCAAAGTATCTTAAAGGGGAAACTATTCTAACAAATAATGCCGTATGGCAACAGTACATATATCATTTTACCTAAAACTATGCAGGCAGATTTATATTGATCCAATATTTCAATCGAGCGCTGGAATCCCGTGCCACTGGCATGATATTAAATTAAAAAAAACCTTTTTACAAAAAAAACAACCGACTTTCATCAAAATTCGCATAGAAATGCCGGAGATGCAGTACATTTATTCATATAACATCGTACATAAGAATAATTACATAATGTATTATATACTAAAACCTTCCTGAAAGTATGTAGATCACATTAGTGAAAGAATCATCAAAATTGGTTCATCAGTTTTTGAGAAAATCGCGGACATACACATACATACGGGTCGAATACAGAACCTCCTTTTTTGAAATCGGTTAAAAATAAAATCTTTTATTTCAAACCCATAAGTGTAGTCCATTTGGTTAATATAACCACGACTTGGAAACTAGTTTTAGTACTTACATCAACCAGAAAAACGACACAAACTATTCATTGACCTTTTAAGCGCTTGGCTAAATATTCATTACCGTGCCCCTAGCGGCCGGCTACAAATCGATAAAATAATACCTACAATAAATAAGGAGAAGAAATCGTTGTATTGATTAAAAAATAGTCAAAAAGTTTTTTTCTCTATTTAATAATGGTTTTAGTTGTACCACGCAGTTAATAGGACAAAAATAAAACGAAAAAATCATGCATGTCTCTGTCGCATAAATACGACACGAGCGGTAGGGGCACGGAAATATGTGACACAAGCGGTTAAAAGGTTAATACGCCACAGTGCAATGGCAAGTAGGCGTATCCAATGTCACATTAAGGGGCTGTCCCACCTATCAGTTAGTTTTCAGGATGCTGTTGGGACTGGCGCGTACCCTGCGCATAATGGAAGCGCAACGCTTGCGCATGATATTGCACCTATGTGAACACTTTTCAATGCGGTGTAACAAGCAGTATTCATCGCTGGATTAGAAGAGAGCAACCGCTAATTGCGAACCTGTACTCATGGATTGGAAGAAAAAATCATCTCAGACACTAATCTGCATGCTCCTCACGTGATCTGATCAAGATAATGTCGAACTTTAATACGATACCTCTAAGTCGGTGTTTGTTCACAGAATAGTCGATTAGGAAACACCGACCTCATCTAGTTTTAAAATCATATTACTTTTTTTTGACGAGTACATTGTTGTTTAAAAAAAAATTACAGAAATAACATATCATCGACCATATTGTTATTTAAAACCAGAGCGGTGTATACGGGATGCTGGACTGGATCGATTTGTTTACATTGATCATATTATATCTTTTTTCCAGTGTCACTATTCCAGCGGTGGATTGAAAATACTGGATCAATGTAAATCAGCATTAAATCCAGGCGATAAATACTTAAGTCTACCACTTAGCCTATAATACCCTTAGCTTTCATAGCCTTTTTGCAGGGAATAAAATATTTGTAAAGATAGCGTAATACAAGATCTTACATATGTACTTGACCAGTTTACTGGTTCGTAAGATTAAAGCGATACACTTACTAAGTAACCACCAACAAACAGCGGGGCAATTGCGCAACACATTATCAATCGGAATCGGTTTAATTTTGACAGTTCAACAACATTCATTGCGTTATTCACGTGTAGATTAGACAAATTTTTCGAACTTATGAAGCAATGGATTAGCAAATTGGCTTCAAAATGATTCAGATTCCGATTGATAGTGTGTTACGCAATTAGGTTGCAGATATTAATTATTGACATTACAACAATCACATTCGATTTAATATAAGGTTATATTTGACGCCGTTCTACATACCTATCGATCATTTGGAGAAACATCAGCGTAAATTTATTTTTCCCAAAAATGACTTAAATATGACAAAGCACTTAGAAAGCGTATTTATGTTAGGAAAGCAAACACGTAAAAAAAGTAGCAGTTACGTCGATGTTTCTCTAAATGAGTGATGTAGGAACAGCCAAATAGAAACATTGCTGAATTACTTTTCTGTCTTACGTGACATTCAAAAAGTGCATAGACGTGATATTTAGATGTATATGCCTTTAAATATCACGTACAAAAATGTTTTACAAATATAAGTACCGATAATATAAGCTCCGCATAAAGGTTTTTTTTTTCCAAAATCCTTATAGGTAATAAAATACTTTATTTAAGTTTAAAATCTGCGACTGCATCATCTTTAACCCGATTTTATAAAATGTATGATATTATTATGTATACATAATAATACGAAGAGAGCGATACAATACATACAAATTTTTTTGAGAGTGGTAACATTAGGAACGTCTGCTCGCTGCAAGCCGTCGCAACAATGTAAGGCACAGTGTTACATACATAGATATCCGGAGATATGCCTTCATTGCGAAATAGTAAGGAGTCCTAGTGCCACCGCTTATCTCCCACCCAAATAATTACAACATTAACAAACAGTGTACTTACGACACACACTTAAAATTTGAACACGCACACTAAGAAGAAAGCAGCTACACTAAATCAATTTCTAATAGCACACATACATAGAATGGGCGGGGCATTCACTTGTAAACATTTGCTATTTGCGAGCATTCAATGCACACGCATGCAATTAGGGAGTCGAAAGCGATGGTCGATAATTTTTATCGATATTTAATTTTAGCACATTCTTGTATTATAATAACTTTGTTTAATTTTCTTTAAATATAAACTATATTTTCGGATAGGTACTTATATTAAATGATGATGAGAAATAAAATGGGAATATTTTTTAAATATTGTATTACCGGTTAAAGGGAACGCCCTCAGTTAAATATCATGTTGTATATCTATATAATATATAACGTAGTCTTAAAAAAAATAAGGAAATAGAAAATAAAAATCAAATAAAATTAGAATTATTTATTGTCCAGTAAAATGTAAATATTTGGATAGCACTTGACGCTTTGAAATTTTACGTTACGCCGAATTCAGTTGCACACCCATCATAATGATCAAAACGAAGACTAATGCTATCAAACCAATAAAAATTGTTGTGTTCCTGTCCATTTTTTTATTTTAGGAAAATTTATGCGGTTGGAATTTGAGAATTTGAACATAATTTTAAATAATTTAACTCTTTTACTATACACGTAATACGAGAATATCCATTGAGTTTTGTAAAAAAATATTCAACTGCAATAATACGCATATCGATAAAATCAGCTGCACGCACTCGTGTGCACCTCTCTAAATTCAAAACGCTCGTTGCGTTCGGGAAGATTCGGGCTAGTTCGGGCTAGTTCGTGTCGCTCCGGACGTAAGTTATTAAAACATTTAAAAATTGATTTAAAATATAAAACAGTGACTTAATTGTTTAGTTACCGGTGGTAGGACACGCCATTTGTCTTCAGGTTGATGGTATTTGAACTATTTTTACATATTCTTACTGCACAACTCGGCATTTTGGGTTTTTACGCATCAATACTACACTGTACGCAGTTTCATAGCGAATGAACGAAGCGTACAGCCGCCGCTCGAACATATACCAAATTTTATAATATCGAGGCGCCACGTGCCACGCCCCCAAGGCATATCCCTCGATATCCGTGGTTACATACAACAGCTTCAGTCTGATTCATCGTGAATGTGAATTGAACATTAAAAAGCTACACGCTATTATTAAAACTTTGCCAACACCCTAAATGCGTAGTTTAACAACAATTGCAATAGTTTAACTACGATTGAATCAAATTATACTGCGTTTGTCATTTAGTTTCCAAACATGTAAACAAATATGTTTTTTTAATACTTACATGTGTTTCTGAATGCGCTCCAGCTTCAAACATTTTTATGAGTTTTTCAACAGTACTAGTCATTCTGAAATCTACTTAATTCACACTAACATGAAGTTGATATTCGTTTAAGTGAAAATATAAATCAATTGGAAACAAGGACTTGAATAGACTAATATGTTTTCTTGTGTATACAGGGTTTTATATACCAGAGTAGACACAGGTGCCACAGGTGGCGTACAAATGTTAAAAATTAATGTACGTAATTATGTAATTTTAACTACCATTACATGAATTCATAATTTTACATCTTACACTAGTCTACACTTACTTACACTTTAACTAAATTTAATGCACCGTATGATTAATAAACGGGCTTCACAAGAACTACACCGAACTTGATAGTGTGTTACGCATTCAGGTTGCAGGTGCTTGTACACACGGCTACACATCAAGCTATACATTTCCAGTTTTAGCTGACCCCGCATTGTATAGGTTTTTCTTACTATCAAAAGTCAGCTTATACTGGTTATATATAACTTGATGTGTGGCCGTGTGTACTATAAACACTGAAAAATATATTGTTTACAACGGCAAACTTTACCTTCACATTTTTTTCTACGAATTTATTCAAAAGGTCAAATCTGCTTCAGTCTTAAACGATTCTAAACCGTATGTATACGCTAAACCATTGCAGCATATTATAATATGCTGCAATACATTACTCCGTTTTGATACTTTAAGGACGCTATCACATTTTTCCACGAATAACAGTGCTTTTCAGGTACCATTTTAATGAACTTGGAGTCGCAACTGCAAGGATATCTTGGTTTCAAATTAAAGATAATATATTCATCTCCAGAATGGCTCCATAACAATTAAATAGCCCCATACAAAATTTTCACACAAATACGTTTTTACCATCACAGTAATCGCAAAAAATTTAATAAAAAGGGGTTTGAATAAGGACCTATATAGCTAAATCCACTGCATATTTTAACTTAAAAATAAGAAGATATTGTTGCTTATATAGTCCTCTATACGACAAGCTAAATATTTTGTAGATAAATAAATAACTTTTTCATTTATGAGACAAATAAGAAACGCTCTCAAATTTCTCCAAACATTTTCTGCCCGCGGACACTTGCGGTTCGTCATTCCGCGCTCAGAGGCGCTCGTGGAAGCACGTCTGTGTCGCTTTCTCGCAAAAAATAATTACGTAAAAAAGTGAGTTCCGAGTTGTGTACTGAGGTCGGACGAAGTTGATACTTTTTCGGACCGAAATAAAATTAAGTACGATTATTGGTATTTGTTTCAGAAACAAATACTTAGTTGTAATTTTTACAAGCTTTTATTTAACTTGCAATGTATTTATGTATGTATGTACCTATGTTTGTTCGGGTGGACTCTTGCAACTAAATTTTGAAGCAGATATCTTCAACCGATTGAGCTGAAATTTTGTATGCACGTTTAGTTTAGATGACAATGCATGGTTAGCTGTGTGACGTTATTCTAAATCCAAAATGGCGGAACGCCCAAGATGGCGGACTACTTATTTTTAAGGCACTCCTACAATATGGATATCAAATGAAAGGGATTGCTGAGAATAACTCGAAAAATAAAATGACGTCACTCTAAATCCAATATGGCGGACTTCTAAAGATGGTGGACTAGTTATTTTTAATGCACTCCTACAATATGGGTATCAAATGAAAGGGATTGCTGAGAATAACTCGAAAAAAAAGTGACGTCACTATAAATCTAAAATGGCGGTCATCTTTCTAAAGATGGTGGACTAGTTATTTTTCATGCACTGCAACAATATGGGTATCAAATTAAATTACTTGCTGAGGATGACTTGAAAAATAAAGTGACGGCATTCTAAATCCAATATGTCGGAACACCATAAAAATTACGGACTAGTTATTTTTAATGCACTTCTACAATATGGGTATCAAATGAAAGGGCTTGCTGAGAATAACTCAAAAAACAATGTGACGTCACTCTAAATGCAATATGGCGGACTTCTAAAGATAGCGGACTAAGTTTTTTATGCTTTCCTACAACATGGGTATCAAATGAAAGGTCTTGCTCAGAATACGTATGCGATTTAAACTCCACAAAAAAACCTGTCCAGCGATAACTAAAAAGTAAAAAACAAATTAAAAGTAAAAACTTTTTTTAAAAACAAGCTTTTAGTTAAATGCGTTAAAAAGAATAAAATAAAATTTTCCTTTAAAACTTTTACTATCAACTTATAACGTCATTAAGTACACAAGTTATATGATATAAAAGCTTGTTGCGAGATTTACCTGTGTAGATAAACAAGTAAATAACAAATGATCTGATTGATTTTAATTTTTTTAATTTTCAAACTAAGTAAATGCGAGTCTGAAATCTGAAAAAAACTTTTTTACTTTTAATTTATTTATTTAGTGGATGTAGATGACGGATAAAATTTGTATAAATATTTATTTTATTATTTTATAATCAAATTAAAATGATGGAAATTTTTTTAGACATTCGATATTAATAGTCGATTTTGGGGTTTTTCGGGGTGATGATTACGAATATAACATCCATTTTTTATTCAAGGTGGCGGATTTTTGTTTGTGACAAATCGACTTACGGCCAATTTCTTCATAATACCAGTATATCCAGTTGTCATGCTACGTCACAGTTTTACTCTTCAATTCAGTAATTTTTTTAGTGAATTATAATGTTGCTATATTGAAGAATACAATTGTGACGTAGCATGACAACTAAATAGACTGGTAATTACGTTTAGTCGGTTAACAAAGTCGCGTGGTTTTTTTGTTTACCTTTATTTAGCTACCTAAACCTATGGAGTATAGTAGTAGTAGAAATGAAATATTTTCTATGTGAAAAGACAGCTGTGCTGCTGGGGAGTTTGTTGCGCCACTTCTTCCCAGTGAAAGCACTAAGAAGTGAAGGGCGGGCGTTTTGGGGGACTGTCTTTTGTAATTTTGACATTCGAAAAGTGCTGATTCTCAGCCTAATTTGAATAAATTACTTGTGATTTACTTTGTTTTAATTTTTAAGTAAATAAAATACTTACTGTTTTCATAAGGGAATGATTATTTTTAAATATCACAACGAAACTCTACGATAAACTCCCAGGCTAGTATTTGATTATGTAATACTCCAACAATTGACATAAAAAATAATATTTAAAAGTACTTAGGTACATCTTTTCAAACTAACAGCAGACTGTGGTATAAATGTGGATGTTCCTTGTAATACTAAAATGTTAAGGTCGTTTTTGGGTACCTAGTAATGAACGTATTGACTGATGAACTTCAACAATACTAAAAACATGATTATCACGCAGATAGTAAGTACTAATAACACTTACCAAATTCGATTGCGAACTTACAACTAACTTTACTCAATAAATACCAGCAAAATTAAAAAAAAATATCTTCAAGTACCAAGATTAGTTCAGTTACGTATAAAAATCGAGCGAACAATGGTTTCAATGTGTGCGTGCGCGTAATGTTGCTGTGTTGCGATTCAGATACCTAAACTTGAGCGAGTTCAAAATGTGATAGCGTCCTTAAGCAATAGAGAACTACGGATTAGATCCATATTTATGCCTTTAGTAAGAAAATATTGCCAGTACAATTTTAAATTTTGAGGTAGTATAAATTCTAAAGAGTAAAATTTTTCACACCACTCGGTTTTTGCCCTACTGCAAAGAAGGGTTATGTTTTTGGTATAGAATATAATGGGGTTAGTCTTTACAATTAATATAAGTAATATAATAATATAAAAGCTCTCGACATGGTATTAAGTCTCGAAACTGATGGTGGCCTGGCCGCTGTCTCGTTGTACGCTATTTATTTCAGCGATGGTTTTTTTGTGCGTCTCATAATTGTGTCTGTTAACAACGTTCAGTACAAATTACTATTTAGGGACAGTCATTTTAAGAACTCACTACAGCAGTGTACTCATATTTTGGTGCCCATTAACGGGAATCCAATCCGAACTGAGTTGTGCTACTGAAAAATCTATTCGCAGTAACATGTGACCTGCTTTTGTAGTGATTTTGTTAGATGAAACCCCTCCGAAATACTACTTATTTGAGAATTCTCTGCTGATCCTCGCGACCACCAATTTTTAACCAAAAGATTATTATTTTTATCCGTATGTTTGCAAGCCTTTAGATATTATTTATAAATTTAATTGTGAAAGTTTTGATGTTTAATACTCACATACGTATATGCTTGTAATTTATATGACGTATAAAAGTGATACCGATATGATTTATATTGATTTGTTATATTTCATTTCACGCTTTATATATTATGGCATACAGATAGGCTATGAGGTTGACATATAGATATACCATAACATAGAAGGCTGGATACTTTTTATCGGGTATATTTGTAATAGTTTACTTGATTCAATTGAACCGGCGCGGCGTATAATATTAGCATCTAGCTACGAAGCCTTGCCAGCCTTGTAAAATACACACAAATAATTTTAACACCAAAAGCGAGTTACAAAACGTACTTGATAAAAGTTCGTTTCTGCCGCGATTTTTCGGGCAGCAAAAAAAGTTACCGTATTTTCCATTAATTAGTGTTGTCGATGGCAACCTTATAAAAACTACATTTATTGCTACTTCAAGAACCTACTTCTTAAATATACATGTAACACTTCAATATAAGCCTTTATGTTCCCTAAAGGAGATCTTACCTAATCTGCGTTCGCAATTTAGTTTCCAAACGTGTAAACAAATACTAGTTGAAAAAATTACTTTAATACCTCGAGGTACACACAAAGTTCAGTTTGAGCTATACGACTTCAAAACTTTTTATAACTTGCAATACTACTAATCATTCTAAAATCAACTTAATGTACAGACGCCAGCACATCAAGCTACTACAATCTGTCAAATTTCTTTAATAGATTTTCAACTTTATCGCTAAAGCATAAGGTTCAAAGTTGAATGGGAAAATTTGACAGTTTCGGGTAGCTTGATGTGCTGGCGTCTGTACACAAACAAAAAGTTAATATTTGTTTAAGTGGAAATTACATAAATTGGAAACACTGATTTGAAAAGACCTTAAGTTACCTGACCTTTAGCATCGTATAATAGACAATCTAATTACGCTTTATAAAGAGTATAATACTAAATAAGTAGAAACTGTACACTACACAAACGTGTAATTGCTGGCCCATAATTTAAGTTTCAGTCGACTCAAAAGGACATCAGGCCTCGGGTTGGGTTAGGTTAGGAAGTAGGTCGTGCTCTCACAAATAAATTGTTTAAGTCACATGTAATAGGGGGCGAGCTTATTGCTGAAAACCGGCACAAATTCAGACTGGGCAACTACCGAAACAAATCCAATCCAATTCTTCCACTTCCAAATAACATTTAAAAAAAAACGTTCATTACCCCTGATGAAGGGGTGAACTACCGCGGGTCGCCCAAACTACTGTAATCTTTTATAGGTTAAAACTAAAAGTGTTTTCACTGCAAATGCCTGTCAAATTATGGGCCTTCTTACCTAGTATAGTATTTAATACGGTAATAAAAAAATATTACTAATTAATTTTATAGTGTGCAAGAGAACTGCGGTATGTACAAGTAGGCCGCGCTTAATACTATGACATTACCACTAGACCAGTATCCGGTCGTAAATATGACACATCGGCCATTTTAAATAGGCTAGAAATTATTAAAAGAAAGACTTCGGAGATGACGGCTAAAGGCGGATACAGACATTGCGAGACATGCGCAGCGCACGGCGCTCATAGCATGCTTCGCAATGTGTGGAGGTTCATAATCGCCTCGCCACGAATATGAACGTCCACACATTGCAGCATGCGATGAGCGGCGTGCGTTGCGTATGCCTCGCAATGTCTGTATCCGCCTTTAGCGGTAATAGAATAAACGTTCGTTCATTCATAATTAACTATTGAATCGATTTCAGCAACTTTTAATATAGGTATATTTTATTTTCACAAATTAGGTATGTATTTTGCCATAATGCCCGCAGATTGCGCCAAAAAATATTAAATCTTATTTTAAAGCAATAAAACTCAATTTTAAATGCATAAAGTAATGCTATAGGGTCAATACGATATATCTGGATATAATAGTTCATTGTATAACTCAATACTCTATTTGTTTTTTTTTTTTAATATTAATTGAGTTATAAACTTATAACTTTAATGTTTACTACCTTTGAATACAAAACGTAGGATTTAAACTTCAAAACTTCGTACAGTTTCGTAACTACCTTTACTTAAAAAAATCTCGTATATGTGGTCAGTTATACAGGGTTATTTTTCAAAGACCAGCCAAATTTAAGGGTGCGGTACAGACCATCAAACTGAACAACTTTCTCCATGGGACCAACATCGTAATCGCGAATAAAAATTCAGCCGTCTCATACTTCATGGGACAGTTGATAAATTTTTCGTACGATATTGATCCCATGGAGAACGTTGTTCAGTTTTATGGTCTGTACCACACCCTCAAATTTGGCAGGTCTTTGAAAAATAACCCTGTATATTAATCATCAAATTGTCTTCGTCAAGGAGAAAGTGCGAAAATAATACGAATGAATTTTGTTACATTTGTGGTAAATAATTATATAGTGTTGTACTTCGTAGCACAACCACGAAGGCATTCATTATAACATTAGATGATAATAAAATCCTTTTAATGTGTACTATTATATACCACTAATTAAAAATGTTACAGGTCGTGCTGGCAAGCTTGCTTCCCAGCACGACCACGCTAAATTTAATTGCGAAAAACTTTATAGGAAATAATAACTACATAAGTCAGTAAATTATTGATACCGACTGTAAATTGAGATTATGACGGGAGGGTGATGACATCAAGCTTAAAAGAGACATTCGATGTGCCATGTTTACGGCCGCTTACTGTTTATATTCTACAACATCGCTAGAGAGTCACGAAAGATAATAATCTATGATTAAAACATATCTTACGATAATTAAGAAGTACCTTCCTTATCTTAAGTGTTATAAGTCGTATTTTACTCTTCTTTTTCCTCAACAGCAGACAGGAACAGTTTCTGGCAGCAGTGCGTGAATTTTGCTGTAATAGAGATTTTATTTATTAATTTCATGCTCCAATGAAGTTTCTATAATTTTGACAAGTGATTAAATAACATCATCTGCCTAGCCTTTTGTTGAGGTTGGCTTCTAGTCTAACCGGATGCAGCTGAATACCAGTATTTTACATATAACCCTATAAACCTATCTGACCTCCACAACACAGTTACTGGGTAATACGATACCCCTTTTGGTAAGACTGGTTGTCAAACTTTCTGGCTTCTGACTACCCGTAACGACTGTCAAAGATCCACGAATGACAGCCGGGATCAACGGCTTAACGTGCTTTCCGAGGCACGGAGGGGTCTCGATATGTACAGATGGTCACCCATCCACAGACCAACCGCGGCAAGCGTAGCTTAACCGGATCGATCGACCTGTGCGGCTGTTATTATTTAGCCACGGGCCCCTCAATAAATAATACATAACAATATGGTTAAATAATCAAACGATTTTTCTTTTATTATAATTAAACTGCCTCGTTGGTCTAGACGTCGCAAGCACAACTGCGGAGCATGAGGTCTTAGGTTCGATTCCCAGGTCGGGCAAAGGGTTTTTCCATTAGGAATTTCATAGTAGCAGTCCGGAGTCTGGATTTGGGATCTGGTTGATCGCAACAGGCTCGCTTAAAAAGACTAGCGAAATATGGGTGTACCATAACACTTCCACACAATAGACATAACGGATAGTCCCTTGTGCAGGGCTTGCACGGAGGCTGATGAAACCGTCGCGCATGTGCTCTTTGAGTGCACAGGCGTCACCCAGATTAGGTTAGAAACCCTCGGGACACCCAGATCTTACATAGAGGTTCTCAACGGCCAGGAGACCTAATCAACTTCGGGAGGGAGGTGGGCTGGTTGGAATAACCACTGATGGCCGCCATGGCCCACGCGCAATGCTCAATGGAAATACAGGCGCGCTGTTATCTATCTATACATATAATAAAATTGTAGAAAAGTGGTGTCTGTACAATGGAAATATATTAAAAAAAAGTAGCAGGGGTTGTTATTATATCGATGCTGAACCCGAAAGTGTAATTTATTTTTATTTTTTCTGTTTGTCTGTGTGTTTGTGCACGCTAATATCAGGAACGGCTTATTCGATTTAGATGCGGTTTTCACTAATATATTGTAGTAAGCTTCACTTAACATTTAGTGTTTATTTCATGTCAATCGGTTCATAAATAAAAAAGTTATGTCAATTTAAAGAATCACGGCGAACATTTGTTAAGGTAATACAGAGAAACATTACTGCAAAGTAAATTTTTAGCTACCCAAACGACGGTGTGTAATTTAAAATGTGCTGCCCGAAAAGTCACTATTCCACGCGGACGAAGTCGCGGGCACAGCTAGTCTTATATAAACTTAAACAAACTTAATCTTGTTATGACAGCAGTTGCTCAAATATTATGAAGTAATTGATACGTTTAAAAATATTTGAAGTCGATTCTATAAAAACTTTATACTGCAGTGCCACCATTTAGGTTATGCGCTTCCAGGCGCGGTCCGAGGGCGGGGGGGGGAGTTCGTGGGGTTCATGACCCCCCCAAAATCATTCAAGCTGTCGAGAGTCTAAATGATTTACTTGTCTTACAACTTAAAACTGTACTTGAGCCACGGAAATCCCGATGTGCATATACAAAAAAAAAACAACCGACTTCCAAAAAAAACACTACAAAGTGAAAAATAACTTTAATTTTGGAAGTCGGTGTCGTTGGTTCCACATTTTCGTTTTTTTGACACCGACTTCCGAAATTAAAGTTATTTTTCACTTTGTAGTGTTTTTTTTGGAAGTCGGTTGTTTTTTTTTGTAAAAAAGTTTTTATTTTTCGCTTTTTAGTTGTACCTACCCCATAATACAAATTCATATAACACTAATTGCTATGTGAATATTAGTGACAGGAAGATAAACATCATCAATATAAACTAAGTGGAAAACAAACGTATTGTTGAATCTAATTCCAAAACTACCCAAGCAAAGTTCATAAAATTTATATGGGACCACCTCTGAAGCATACCTTATTCATTAATTAGACTAGATGCTGATAATCCTGGCTGCAGCATCAGGCCAGACTTATGTCAACATTGCATTGAACTTATAATTTAGTCCTGTTTAAAATGAGCCCAAACACGACTATGGTGCTGTAATTTCAAGGTTTGTACTTTTTCTGATGCTCCTGGCTTCAGCATCAGGTCTCTCTCGTGTTCCTCATTAACAGTACATTTATCCACACATCGAGCCCTTTTCAATGAGCCTAAACACGATATATCTGCTGTTAGTTGTCGAGGAGTTAGGCACTCTGCAGACTATCCTGATGCAGCATCAGGTCATGACATGATGATCATGAGACCAAATGTGGCAAATGCCCTATCCATACCAAACATCAAAATAATTTACTAAAACGGGACCCTTGCCTGTTCGAGTAACTTCTTACTGTTAAGAAGTTGTACCTTCCATCATCAGCTCAGCTACCTGAGATGGTGACAACCATACGCAAATACACAAGATACTTAATAAAATATGCGAAAAACAATAAGTGAGCCTATAAAATTTGAGGGTTGCCCTCGATTTCTCTAAGATCCCATCATCAGATCCCGACTTGTTGACTATGGGACCATTTGGGAAGTATACCCTTTCCAACAAAAAAAGAAATTTTCAAATCGGTTGGCAAGCGACGGAGTTATGCGCGAACAAACCTAAAAAAAAAAAAAAAAAAAAATACAAACATTCGAATTGAGAACCTCCTCCTTTTTTAGAAGTCGGTTAAAAACATTAAGAACATAGGCAGAAATGGGAACCGCCGACAGAAGTAAAAACGTAAAACTATGAAACGACAGTGTGTTTTTAGTGCGTCTAATAAAGTTTTTAATAAAAGGATACAAGAGCGAGCCAAGCAAAACCCGATATTTGGCACCCCACTCGTACGTATGGTTCGAAAGGCTTAGGTTAAGGCCAGATTCCAAAACCTAAACTGCTGTAAAACGAGTCGAGCTTTTCGTCATAATTCGATAAAGTAAGTTCTCTTTCTGTATGATGGTCAAAAGAAAACAGAACCTATTTAAAGGTGGGGTGCTAAAATTTTCAGGCTAGCTTTGCTCGCTCACATTCTGTTAATTATTGAGCTTTTCTTCATAAGTCGACAAAGCAAGTATTTCCTAGTGATTTTGAAATGATGAAAACAAAATCGAACCTATCGAGAGACTGTGCAAAATTTTCGGGTACGCTTCGCTCGCTCTTGCATTTTACATTCCTGTGGTTGCTTGGGTTTGCCTGCATAAGTCGACAATGTAACTCCTATTTCGGCTTGAAAATATAAAACAAAACCTAACCAAACCGAGGAGGTTGTTAAAATTTTCGAGCTAGCTTCGCTCGCTCTTCCCACCACACGTAATCAGTAACGTTTGCGACCACTAGACCAACGAGAAGATGCACCTCCCTTATTAATATTCCTCGGCGCCCATGGTGAGAAATCTTGGGCTGCGGCCGCACCTGTGCGCTTCGGCAATCCTCGTGTTTCCGAATTAGTACGAATAAGCTACCAATGTCTGGCGGTCGCACTTTGTCATTCGCATATATTTTGAACAGACTCCAAAACAGGAGCAGGTTTTCAATTCATCGGAATCTTTGTTTTTAGGGTTTCTCTTTCAAACTTACTGGAAGCTTCAGCAACGCACTTCGGCTTGGACCGAACAAAACCGTAGAACACTGGTACTCCGGCGAGGGTTATCAGGGCTCCAGCAATCACGGCGAAGGGCTCGCTCACGACAGGCACCACGAGGAGCACCGCACTTATGCTTACGAATACTATCGGCATCCAGAGTTGTACCTGGAAGTGTATTAAAAGCTTACTGGAAAATATTGTCAAAGGAGGTCGTCAAAAGTCTCCAAAATCGATAACGCTTCAGTAAACCACTGAGTATGTCTTTCAGATGTCCAAAGGTTGTCTTAGATCGCTACAAGCGATAAGACCGCCCATTGTATCACCCCATGTAAAATATCTACATTTGTATCTGTAATATTTATGATCAGAGTTGGGCAAATTGTAATCAGATTAATGATTAAGGATTACGATTACATTTTGTAATCATCAATCAAGATTACAGATTACGGAAATTAATCAAGAAAGTAATCATATCGGTGATTAATGATTATTAGTTTGTAATCGTTATTTTGATTGATGCATACTAACTACATTTAGGAATTCGAAAAATAAAATCATTAATCATTGTAAATCATCTTTATTTTTTGATCAGTCTCATGAATTAAAATTTTTTAATAATTATTAAGTATACTTAAGAAAACAATCAAGAATTATTTTTATGTGTGCCATGTGTGGCTTAAATTAGATTTTAAAAGCACCCTCTTTTCAAACATCTCATCCGAAAGTCTGTGTGATTTAGGTAAATTGGTCATGGTCGCATATGAGAAAAGTCTTTCGACAGGACCCGATGACGGAAGAGGTGTGTTATATTTTTTTTTTTTTAGAGGTGTGTTTTATTTTCGAATTTACTTAAGGATTTAAATAACGAAAGAGTACAAAACGTCCATGACATCCAAATTGGATCAGAAGTTTTTAGAAAAACGCAGATATACAAGATACATACTGATTGAATATAGAACCGCATTTATTAAAAATATGCTTAAAAAATTAATCAAATCTACCCAATGTAATTAAGATTACTGACTATTGTAATCAAAACTAATGATTACAAATGTAGTCATGATTGAAAGTAATCAAGATTAAAAGTAATCATGATTGATGTATTCATGATTACTTTCAATCAGATTATTAATCCGATTACAAAAGTAGTTGATTACGCCCAACTCTGTTTATGATGTACATAATAAAGAGTATTATATATATCTAAGCGGTGTCTTTAGACAGCGCTTTCAGGATACAGATCCTGATAGCGTTGTCTAAATACACCGCCGAAAGATCTAGTGAACATCATTTCAAAACCTGACCTCTTCTCCTATTGAAACTTCGTATTACGATACGCTAGGCCAGCTCAAGTTTCAAGTATTACCACTGAGGAGCATACGGATAGCCGTATGTTCCTCAGTGTAGACTACATAGTATATACTAGCCGGGAGTCACCATTGCACCAGAAGTCTTACTCAGTTTACAGCAGTGTATTAGTTGGTAGCAGCTGTTGAGCAGTTGGTAGAAGTAGAAGCTGCTGTAAGCTATTAATGAAGATGCATTGAGTAGTTTCTTACCTTGATAGGTCTAGGCAGGTCAGGTCTCTTGTACCGCAGCCACAGCACGGCGCTGCAGCTGAGGGTCGTGAAGAAAGACTCCACGACCGTGCAGTACGTGATCAGGGACGTCAGGTTATCAGGGATCAGCATCAGGATTGAGATCAGCATCTACATACAAGCTTACCGTCAGGAGATGTACCGAGGAGGATTTAAATGATATGCTTGAACATTTTTACATACACATCAAAATATGCAATCTTTATGATAGCAATTTCCTATCGAGAAGATTGCATATTGGCATAAAATTTAGGGTTCTGGTTTTTTATTGGGAAAACTAAAATCCGCCTGATAAAGTGGGAAATAACGGGGAAATTCGCAATATAGTGACCGAAATTTGCGTGAGACATAATGGAAATGTACCGGTATCTACAACGCCACATGCGAACAACGCGTCATACTGATGTCACGCAAAATCCTGCATCTCACAGGCAGAGTTTACCGCGCAACTAGCATAACGGCTCGACATGAATTATGGAGCAGTTGCCCGCCAGACACAACACCCATCTGGTCAGAGGATCCTCCCTTTTTCTATAGAGGATGAGTGAACTTTACACCCCGTTCCTCATACCTTTATAGAAATATTTAAAATTGTAAGGGAAGGCGCCCACAACAACTTAGTTGTCCAACAACTTTTTTGTCTCTGTCGCTGTCTCCTCGCCGAGATTTGGACGATGCGCACACGGGAGCGAAAGCAACATGTAGCATGTATTAGAACCAAAAATTTGGAAACCTGTGACATCCAGCAACCCGCACGCGTGCCGGATTACGGCCCACTCCCTCTCACAGAGAGGAGGCCTGTGTCCCAGCAGTGGGAACATTATAGGCTGATTATGCTATGCTTATGTAATACGAACGGTGAATTTTGCCCGTAATGTAGGTAAGGTAAAGGTTGAATATAAACGCAAAACAAATCTTCATTTTATATCCCACTTACCAGAAACACAAGCGAAGGCATCGGGGACATGCACTTGACGTTGATGTGCGCCAACAGCTCGGGCATGTGTCCATTGCGGGCGCCGGCGAAACACATGCGCGACGACGTCATGATGTGCACCGACAGACCACCCAGGATGGCGATAGCCACCAGTGTAGGCATCGCCCATCGCAGGAAACCCAAGCAGATCACCGCAAAGTCCTAAGTAAAACCATACCAAAATAAATCATAAGTCTTGATTAATATGTGCAATAACGTTAGCGAGCAACATTGCCATTTAGCCGTTTTGTCTTTGATTCCCATTTGTTAATTAACTTATCAAAGTATAGGATCGCTAAGTCCCATTAAGCTAAAATTTTCATCAGGAATTTCTCAGTAGGATCCCGGAGTCTGGATTAGTACCCGATTGATGCCAATGGGCTCGGCCCCCTATTTCATGGGACCTTAGCATAACTGGCGATATGTGGGTGTAATAGGTAATATGTATACCTCAACACCTGGGCATGTGATGCGGAGGAATGAGGAAAATGTCGTAGGTAAAGTTTAGAGTAGAGTTGCCGCGAATACTCGCTATTATTCGGTATTCGGCATTACTCGTAATTTTTTTGATATTCGTCGAATACCGAATAATGGCTAGTATTATTCGGCATTCGTCGAATAGTCGTCGAAAATAAACTTTTAACGAACAAAAGAACTAATGAGTTAAAAATAATCATTTTTTTAATTATTTTCCTTAATAAAACAATAGGTACACAATATCTATTATTATCTGTAATATGTGCCTGTGCCTATCTATCATATTCATGAAATTAAATTAGTAATAATTGATTGAGCGGGAAATCCCCTACAATAATAATCGCTGGGTTATACAAAACGGGGTATTCCCCGTAAACTAAAGAGAAAGACTTGTACAAGAAAAGGGTTGCCAGCATTTAAAAATGGAAAATTAAATTTACTACATATATGTAGGTATGTATAACATGAAACAGATTTCTTTAACTTTGTTGTTTTCTTTTCTCACAACCTTAGAAGAAATTAGAAATATTTTTAATGTGTTTAATGTTTTTTTTTATGTCGAATAGTAATGTCGAGTTATTCGACTATTCGCCAAAGTGAATGGCGATTAATCGGTATTCGACTATTCGCTATAAACACTATTCGCGGCAACTCTAGTTTAGAGTGTGAATATGGATGGCTTTAAGTATTAGGGGAAGACCAAAGAAGAGATGGAATGGAATATGAAAGAAGATAAATGGCTAGAAAGGGGGTGTCTACCGAGATGACGACTAATAGAGAAGTGTTAAAGAAAAAGACATGACATGGGGTAAGGGCAGGAGTGTGACGACCTCTGCCTAAGGCTGCCTGTCAACCGGAGCGGAACGAGGCAGCGGAGCGGAGAAACGGAGAAATATTAACCAATACAATTGCATGAAATCTCAATGTCATTTTCTATTGGTTAATATTTCTCCGTTTCTCTTTTCTTCGGAGAAACAGACATGCTCTTATGTGATGATACTATAACGGTACATATTCGTAGCACGAAAGAACTATACTACATGTTATACAAGTAGTATGTTGCCCCCCAATCTAGCTCTAAAGCCTAAAGGCTAGGCTATCAATACTCACCACGGCAATAGCCTCAGTAGCCAGCACGTCCATAGGTCCGAGCACAGCCAGGTAAGCCACGTTAGCCAGCAGATAGATGGCCGTAACCATGGGCAAGGACACGTAGATGGCGCGGGGAAGGTTCACGAACGGATCCTTCAGTTCTTCGGTCATGAAGTTCAGATAGTTCCTAATGAAAAAATAATAATAGTAAGGCAATTTTTATACACAAGTTTTTCTTGCCGTGTCAAACTACGGTTTGTTCGCCGTGTGTGAGCACGGTCGTCAAGCTTGTTGACAGACACGAATTTTCTACGGCGCGGTTTATATGCAGTACTGTGAAGAAATCGTGCCCGTACAAAGGGCCTGAAGTGCCCGCGCATATTAGACCAATAGCTCCCATATATAGGGTGACTGGTAATTAGTGACCGATACCTAAACACGTGATTGTACTCATGATAACTAACAACTTTTACAAACGACAAACAAATGCCAAATCTTGTCAAAATGTAGGGAAATTAGAGCTATTTTTGACAGATAGAGACGGAGATCAGACTGTGAACGTTCTTAAAATTACGAGAATTGCCCCTCTGTTAGCTTGGCGAGCTGACTGTCCGATCTTTTATTTCTATTCTAATTCTACGAAAAAGTATGGGTCACCCATTGTAAAGTTTCTATATTTATGTCTGTAATTTATATGGTGAATGTACATAATAAAGAGTATTCTATTCTATTCTAGTGTTTATCTCTAATATGCCATTTACTTATTAAATTCGTGGAGAAAAAAGTTCAGGTGAATAGTATTCGCAACCGGCGCGCGTGTATGGCATAAAGGGGTTTATAAGGATTGTAGCAGATGGTGTTCTATAGTTTCTGCATACTCCCATGGGAAGACGGCGTGTGTGTTGGATGAGAAAGACATCCACGTTAAAACCTCTACAGCACTTACCAGCCAGAATATGAGAAGATGCCCGAGTAGAAGGCGACGGACCAATCGCTAACCGATGACTTCGTGCCTGCCCATCCATCTTCAAAGTGTTCCGTTCCACCTAAGTAAACAAAACATTGAGGGTTGTTGACGACATTATAATGAACATTATCAAATCAACCTTCCTATTTCATATTCTAAATATTTTATCTATATATACACGGTTATTGGAAAAACATTAACAACTTTTACTATGGAACCAAACTTGAAATCGCGAAAAAAAAATCTGCTGTTCCCTACATTTTGACGAGTTATACGAACATAAATGTAGGGAACAGCTGATTTTTTTTTCGCGATTTCTGGTTTGGTCCCATAGTAAAAGTTGTTCATAATGATGAGTACCTACAATGACCTCTTAAGAGGTTGTTAGAGTTTTTCCAATAACCCTGTATAAATAAATCAAAGTCGGGTTAGTTACACCATTTATAACTTATGATTTATATTTTTATGATTTTTGATTTGTTGGATTTGTCTCCACCTCGAATAGCAGAATAACTATTAAAACATCACGAAAAATAATAATGAAGATAATTAATTTTCTCATACATTCGTTCTTATTGATCAGAATCAATAAGAACGAATGACGAACGAAAGACGGCACGAAGTTCGCCAGGTCACCTAGTTTCACATAAACCTACATGGGAATTTATAAAACCTGAAGCTAAGTAATTGCACCGGGAATCGTGCTTCTAACGTTTCATAAGTGCCATTAATTGGTCCCTTTTCATGGAGACGAGTCGGTACAGGGTTATTCTTTTAAAAATATTTGGCTTTTACCCCTCTAATTAGTAGTTAGCCTTCCCTATACAGGCTAGTATTATATTATGTCTGCCTATACTACTATTCCAGCACGGTGCGTTTATACAATTTATAAAAACGAATGTTTCTTGAGGCTGACTTTAATCAAGGCCTAAGGTTTATTCAAAATGTTCCTTAAAACCAGGGTCTAACCATTATTATTAACGCTGGTTCTTAGATGGTCTTTCCAGATGTTTGTCATTACCATCATCAGCACGCGTAGCATGACCGCCGTAGAAACGGGTGTTGTCGACGGAAGAATGAACAAAATGACAGATTGTAGAAATATTTGTACGCATTCTATGCGTCTAAGCATGGCAATGTGTCATTTTGTCTATTCTTCCGTCGCCAAAACGTCGTCATGCTACGCGTGCTGGAAAGACCACCTCAGACACTAATCTGCTTGGTCCTCATATGACCTGACCAAGACTATGACTGGGGTTTAAAAGAGACTGTGACTAAACACCGAAGTCATCTAGTTTTAGAACATAATATTGACGGGTGAAAGTGTTTTTTATGAACCAATTTACAGAAATAAATATAATTTATCCTTACTGTTATTGTGAGTCTATGCAGATTCAAGCAATATTTTAATTTAAGTTTTCTGCGCCACATAAAGATCGAAAGATGCGAAACAATCATGTAGTGAGTGATTGGTCTGACGTCTGACCGCAAGTAATAACGATAATAACGAGAGCCTCACTTGTGAAGCCTTAGACAAAGACCTCTTGACACGCTCAACAATCCCAAGATGACCTGCGTAAGTGATTGCTCAGCCCGGCAATTGTGCATATAAAGGGCCCGGTCGTTACCCTGTCTAGCCGATGTTACCAGGGGACAATGTTTGAAATTTCTTGCGAGCCCGTAATTTTATAATGGCAAAGATACCCCCCCCCCCCCATTAGTTTCACAAGAAGCACCACAAATAAAATAAGTAAAATCGCAGAAAGAGCTACTACGAATGAACTTTAATATTAATAAATACGCGACTAGTTTGAACGACCCAACAATGTAATTTTCTCCAATACCATGTATTTTATTGATTGCTTAGACTCGACACTTACGGGCGTCTGGTCGTTACACCCCAGCCGTCTCCCAGTGGGGGTGAAACACCCCAGCAAGGTGCCTCTCAATATAATAATAAACAACCATCTAGACTAACCAAAACGACCAACCAATTATAAGATCTCATCGTTAGTGCGCATCAAAAGATGCATCGAATTGATTGATTATGTACAAAGGAAAAGATCTCTCGTTATTTTATCAAAAAAAAAAACGGTCGGGACGGATAAGAAAACCATCTAAGCAATTTAATTGATTATTACAATTACTTTATTAGGTACCTACTTTGCATCCACTTAAGCCCAATCAAGTATAATTAAACAGTTGAGTCGCCATAAGATATACTATTATGGTAGTACAAACAAGTTTGCATTCTCACGCACAATATGGCAATCTTCATCATGTTAATTAACTCTTAACAAAACAGTAATTAAAACTGTGCAAGTTGTATTTTGATGAACGTGGCTTGCCCATTATAAATTACTAGCTGACCCGCCGGAACTTCGTACCGCCTCAGAATTAAATAATGTGACAAAGTTCAATAAACACGTTGCGCCATCTATTATCATAATAACGTTATTGTTGTTTTCCTCGGGAACAGCACTTTTTTTCGGGATGAAATACCTTTCATCCCGAAAAAAAAGTCTATCCCCTAGTCTAGTCCCTATGCCCGTTTTTGTATACCTGACAACGTATATGCAAAATTTCAGGATGATCGGTTCAGCGGTTTAGGCGTGAAAAGGTAACAAACAAACTTTCTTTCGCATTTATAATATTAGTTAGGACAGTTTTGGAACTGGTCATTGGGGTTGGAGTTTGAGAAAATTCAGCGGGAACCAGTAACCAGTAAATTTACACCAGAATACTTGAATCGAATTGCATTTGATTCGGATTACTTAACGTCATTGATATTCATACGTTGAAAAATTGATTTGATTCAATTTCGAAATACCTGACCAAAAGAGTTGAAAATGTTGAACGAAATCGACACAGCGAGTTATTGCAAGTTCAAATAAACTAAACCGAAATCTCATTTTCATGATTATCACAACCTGTTGCCTCATCCCAAGGCAGATTTCTTTTCTTACATTACACATACAATGGGTACCAAACTATTGAGTTCTCAACTCTTCACATT
This sequence comes from Hydraecia micacea, assembly GCA_914767645.1. Taxonomy (NCBI): domain Eukaryota; kingdom Metazoa; phylum Arthropoda; class Insecta; order Lepidoptera; family Noctuidae; genus Hydraecia; species Hydraecia micacea. The sequence continues at coordinate 1,463,402 of OU611774.1, forward strand.
AAAGTTCACTACATCGACTTATTGTAATAATGTCGTTTGTATCCAAAAGACTTGGTTACTTGCATTGTTCTCCACCTTTCAATACTTTGTTATACAAACAATTTTGAAGACTGCATTATAAATCGAAGAAGTTTTTAGAAAAAATCCGTTGTCTTATATAAAATAAACACGTCCGAATATAAGACTGATTTCCGCTTCAGGTCCGCTTTATCTCGAAAAAATAATAAGTACTTATCCATTTAAAAACAGACTTCTGAAAATTAAGTCCCCATGACAACATTGATCTGTGAGCGACAATAGCTGTAGAGGAAACTACTAATCTAAGCGCGCTTCGTTAACATTAGCCTGGGTTGTCATTGGAACTAGCTTTAACTTCATTAGGACAAGCTGGTACACATGTGTACCTACCACAAGTGGTACAAATTTGTACCAGCTCGTCTTTGACAGGGCTGGCTTACCATGGCGCGAGAACACGCCCGCAAGCCAATTAGTGCAGACAGTCAGTCTCCCTGCGCCGCTGAAGCTATACTGGGAGTCTGGGATTTAACGAGTCCGATAACACGCTAGACTACACAAAGAGTTAAATATCAGCAAGGTAATTACGTAACACACCATCAGTAGCAAAGCGTTTCATTTTGACAGTTCAAGAACGTTCATTGCGTTATTTTCGCTGTTGAGCAGACACAATTTTCGAACATATGGAGCAATGGATTAGAAATATGCTTCAAAATTATTCAAATTGAGAGTAATATTGTGTTACGCAATTAGGGTGCTGTTTCACATACCTTTGGACATCCAGATGATGCCTCCCACGATAATGATGACGAGCGCAGTAATCTTAGTGAACATGAAGACGTTCTGTATCCTAGTCGTGAACCGGACGTCGTAAGCATTTATGAACGTCAGCAAACCTAGAAAAACAATGCTCATTAAGTTTTGTTTCTTAGACATTTATTGACATGCTTTTTTTGTCGAACATGTTATGTTAATTCAAGGCATCAAAGCAGATATTTGCATTTACAATGTGGGTAAATAACCTACGAGTACATTGGGAAAGCTAACGGTATTTCGCGTTGTTTTGGCGCCCTAAAAGTAAGCCATTGTTTTGTAGAGTGCCGGATCAAGTGTTGTTGAATGTTAACTACATTGTATAACAACAAGGCATTTTCCTGATAAATTTCCTCTAGCTTAAGACTCTGGCTTTATTGACACTTGCTTTAAATCTTGAAGTGCCTGATATGACAACAATGTAATAATCATCTTCAGCAGTCTTTATAATCAGCCTATAATGTTCCCACTGCTGGGACACAGGCCTCCTCTCGGTGTGGGAGGGAGTGAGGGAGTGAGTGAGGGAGTGGGCCGTAATCCATCACGCGGGCTCAGTGCGGGTTGGCAGATGTCACATGTCTTCGTATTTTTGGTTCTAGGACATGCCGGTTTCCTCACGATGTTTTCCTTCACCGTTTTGAGAGCAGTGGCAGTGGTGATGAAATAATTTACACAAAGTAAAGCGCCTGTCTGGGTTCGAACCTACGACCTATAACTCGTAAGTCGCGGCCGTTACCACTTGGCCAACACTGCTCTCGCTATATTTATAAGCTTTGATATGAAAAAATTACGTACACGAGTTTGGAATTAAATTCATTAAGATGTCGACTCATTGAAATATTCCATAACAGCGATACGCGAATGATCTATTCTGTACTGTGAATAGTTTTATAGGAAAAAATATCAATATAGGTATTGATATTTTTTCCTATAAAACTAATTAAAAATGATGATCCCTTTGTTAAAAGCACAACACAGGGTGGCGAGAAATGAGCGCGAGTGCGGCTGATGAACCAACGGGATGACGTTTTTCAGCAGCCTGGGCTTGTTTAATGATTTGTTACGGTGGTGAATCATGTTTCAATCAACATACAACCAGACACTGACCAGCAAATTGCAAAAAACGTAATAAAAATTAAATTTCTCTTAAGCGAAATGTAGTTGAACCGTCAACCGCCTGGTAGGTACATCTTTGCCTACCGCTACAAGGAATACATGCGTAAAAACACTCGTAAAAAAAATGCAAATACTCACATATTGTGACGGCGGCGATCAGTTTTCTACATATGGGGTCGATGGGGCAGTCGGGGAATATCGGTTCCAGGATGTTGTTCGCGAAAGTCAGCGACATGATAGCGTTCGTACTCGGCCTAAAACAAACCAAAGAATATTTTGTTAATCTCAAGAGTGCAATGGATCTCAGGAGACGTTCAGCAAATGGGTGCATGAGCTCAGACGGCACGCTCACTTGCTCAAAAACGAAGTAGGTAGGTACATGAAATCTGAAGGCCAATTCTGCTAACTAAAAACCGTTCACATTCAAGTCGCAGTGCCTCAAAAGTTCCAAAATGTCACAATTGGTATTCTACTAAACCAACAAAGTAAGTCAAACGTGACGTTTACTGCAATGAGATTGCGACTAGACCGAAAACAAAAAATGTACCAAATCGGTATTCTACTAAACTTTAGCCATGACATCAAAAAAAAAATTGGTATTCCACTAAAAATAAAAACGTCAAAACTGACGCCAGCATGAGATTATTTGTACACCGGACTGTGACAAATAATTTTAGCTTCTGTATAGTTTTATGCGTATAAAATTCTTATTTCCCGCCTTTGGCGGGCCGGAATATTTTGAAATTCGCACACGAACATATCGCGAGGCGAATGGCGAGGCGAATTATGTACTCTGTAAGGCGAATAAACACGCGTATCGTATCCACGCGCCCGCTTCCCGCGCCCTTCGCAGATTGCTCCGTCGCCCGTACCCCTCTCCGCGCCCGTCAGTCCGGCTGAAATCACGATCGCAAACGGCACGAGTTTTGCACTGTCTCAGTGTTCCACTTGAATTTTCTGTGTTTTGTATTGTGTGAACGATTATAAGTACCGTGTATTAATATGATATGCCGCAAAACTTTATTTCATGTGACCATACAAAGTACAAACTGGCGCTTCAACGCGACCGATACGCGAACTCAAAGTACCTATTTACAAAGTAACGGTTTTCTTCATTACGAGAACTTTCGTGCACATCGTAACGTAACTAAATAGTGTTTCCTAGTGTTTAGTTGACTATTGTGTAGGTAACAATATTGCCTCGACCGTAAAAGTAGAGGCAACGATGACAACACCATGAGATGAGAGGCGCGCCGGCGTCCCCGACGTCCGCGCCGTTATCGGAAGGGACGCTACGTCGTTTCTGGAGGCGGTCGCCAGTCGCCAAGGTTCAAGTGGAATCGAACCGTCAATTGGTTCAGAGCCTGTTTTACTACGTCGGCCAACAACGTCGACGTCTCATCGACGCATATGGAAACGTTAACCCATGAGTCCGTTTACAACATAGATCTATGTTCGTTGAGAAGGCGCTAAACATAAAGGACTGTCCGAAGTATAGAAAGACGCGCGCGGCCGCTGGCGCTGCCCCGGCCTGCGTCGCCCGCGCGCGCTTTCGCATCTCGGCCTCCGCGAGACCGCGACGAGTGCGCCGGCAGACATACCTACTGCGTCGACGAGCGCTATGCGTAGTGCTTAGCCCCTGCCGACTGTGGTAAACAATAGCAAAAACTCGTCTGGAGAATGGAAATGGTTATTTTGTGTTTATTGCCGTGAAGTCGGACTACTCGCAACTCTTGCAAAAATATTAAAGATATAACCGATAAAAGTTCAGTGAAGTGTTGTGGTTGTGGAGCTAACGGTGTCATACAATCTAATTGCCCTAGATATCCGTATATAGTGTAAATAGTACTAAGGAATCATTTTGTTCTCGATATTAACATGTTAGACCACAATAAGATTTTTGATAACACTGATAGCCGTAAGTAATGTTGTTTTACACAATAATTATTGTTTTAAGTGTAACTTTATGTCAGTAGGTAAGACCTACTTATGCAAACAGCAACCAATCCACACACATGCCAAAATCAAGATGAGATATAGAAAGCTTTAAAAAATGCAACTTCTATTGACCCTGTAAAGATCAAAATGATCTGACAATTTTAACAGAACAAAACATTTCTATGACAAGGATATCAACCCATGTAACATTGTTGTTCAATAAACTAACAAGATCCACGTCCCATGGTAACCCGACAATCTAAAAAATTGTTGAAAGGTTTATTTTTCATACCACATGTTTCCTTTTAAATTATTTTTTAAACAATTATGTAGAACCAGGCGGGTTGGTTCTTGTTTGCATAATATTAAAAATGGCATAATCCTATATTTTTACAAAGACTTGAATTACATGGTTCCGTGTTGATATAACTCTATTTTCAACATCTAAGAAGTCTTTGATTCTGTGTTGTTTAATAAACTACTTAATAAAAGTATTTAGACCTATTGGAATAAACCCACACAATGACAGTTTTGAAAAAAAGCAGTTTTTGTCAAAATTTTGTGTAGGCACAATAATAGTTTAATTGTATTGTAATATTGTATTCACAGTATGTACAGTATAATTTGTTCTATGTATACAAGTATAATATTGAAGAACATCATTAACATTTAAATAGTAATAAGAAAAGAAACTCTTTAAAAAATAAATACATGAAACTTTCTCTCCGTCTATTGTTTTCTTTCTATTAATTTATAAATTCTTTTCTAAGTTCAATGATGACAAGATATCTTAATTTTTCATCTTGTGTACATGTATTAGTTTAGTTTATTACAAGTTTTCATAACAAGGATAAATAAGAATTTAAGATTTACTTATTTTCATTTTTCAGTAAAATGTTTAAAAGAAATATGAGATTTTTTATTGTGACATGGTAATAAATTAACAAGGAATAATTTATGGTATTTTATGTCCCTTCATCCCCTTTTAAGCAATCTACTGATGGCTGTGGTTTTACTTTATGATCTTATTTTATTTTTTAATCTTTTTAAAAACTGTCTTTACTGTTAAAGTTTTTGCATTAGCACCCCGACCAAATGGGTTAGGTTAGAATGGTGACAAACCACTACATCCAAGTTGGCTTATAAGATAGGGTACATCATCCGAAAAAGATGATCAGTGAGCATATTGACTTATCGATTAGTATTTTCAACCAACTTCAAAAAAGGAGGTTCTGTATTCGACCCGTATGTATGTATGTATGTTCGCGATTTTCTCTAAACCTAATGAACCAATTTTGATAATTCTTTCACTAATGTGATCTACATACTTTCAGGAAGGTTTTAGTATATACTACATTATTTAATTATTCTTATGTACGATGTTGTTTGCATAAATGTACTGCATCTCCGGCATTTCTATGCGAATTTTGATGATTCTTCTAGTCGGTGTCTTCAATTCTTCAATGCACTAGTGTTATTTGAATTTGTGTGGAGTAGGTACAGACGCCAGCACATCAAGCTACTACAATCTGTCAAATTTCTTTAATAGATTTTCAACTTTATCGCAAAAGCATAAGGTTCAAAGTTGATTGTTAAAATTTTACAGTTTCGGGTAGCTTGATGTGCTGGCGTGTGTACAACTAAAAAGTGAAAAATAAAAACTTTTTAACAAGAAAAACAACCGACTAAAAAAAAACTACAGTGATAAATGTTGTTTTTTTGTAAAAAAGTTTTTTTTAGGAAATCAAAATGAGAGAATTATTTGTGGATGGATGAAATACATGCCATAAATATTCTAGCAGCCAGTGCGCGTGTATGACTGTATGAACGTGGCCGAAGCAAAAAGTGTGTGCAAGGATCGTAGCGGGTGACTGTCTTTAGTTTCTGCTTACCCCATGGGAAAACGGCGTGAGTTTGGGTATGTTTTCTTTGGTTAGGTACCAACTATGTTGAGGTCGGCGGTCCGGTTGGTTTTAGCTAAGTACCATTTTTAGATGATAGGTACCTATCCACGGACCGACTGCGCGTGACATGCGTAGCTTAACTTTGATTGATGGACCCGTGTGTCTGTTACTTACCCTCGAGCGCCTTATAGGTATTGTTTAATAAATAAGATTGAGTATAATTAATAGTATTTATTAAGTACTTAATTAACTTAAAAAGGTAATAAAAACAGATAAAAAAATGGCCCGTGGCGCGTCGAGCATCGCTTGCGTGGAGCACGGCGCGGCAGCGTCAAAAAGCCCTGAAAGAAAACACAATTTAGTTTTTCATATTGTACATATTATTATTAAAAATATTTTGTTTTATTTTAAACTCGGCGTTTTATTTACAAAACAACAAATGACAGGGGAAGCCCAGAGGATTTTTCATCAGAGCATATTCAAAACGAATACCTATGCTTGCTGAAAAATCCTAACAAATGTCTAATTCTAATACCTAATTAGTAATACGTTCACAAATTACATTTACATACCTGGGCCATTAATCAATAGGACTCGGCAATTCGGATGCTGCTGATGCTTGAATTCTAAAACAAGCAATTTTTTTTATAAAAAATCCTGTTGCGACATGATTTTCTGATTAATTATTATTCGCTTATATACTTACACTTGCGGTACGTCGTCGCAGCCGAAGAGTCTCATCATAGAGGCCGACAAAACAGTTTGTAGCCCCTCCTATTTCCTCCATAGCAGAGGCTTGCCTGTTCATGGCTCGTGCCAACTCTCTGTCGACCGCTATTCAAGACTGCTCTATTTTTATTAGATGCTGTTGGGCCCCTTCAAATTCTTTGTCATCTAAAACCAGTAATGAACAGTTGCATTATTATCAATAGTCAACCAATCAACAATAATGCAATATACTTACCTACATTAAGTATTTAAAAGAAGTAGTGCTTGGGGGAGGCCTGTGTCCAGCAGTTGACGTCTTTCGGTTGAAATGATGATTATATAATTTAAAAGAAGCAAGTTAATAATATTAGGTAAGTTACTTACCTAATATTATTAACTTGCTTCTTTTAAATTATATAATCATCATTTCAACCGAAAGGTAAGTATAATAAGCTTGTAATAAAAAGGTATTTCTTATCCTTTGCGGTGAGACGAGCGACGAGGACGACGGCGACGCTTCGGAGGGTGTCGGTCCCTAAAAATGTGTATTATACCTATATTGTTATTTTTATTTTGTAATGATTTTGAATAATTTGTGTAAGGCTTAAATAAAAACTGTTCACCTTACTGAATTATAGTTTGATATATCTAATGAAGTCTCTTTTTGACATCTTCGTCACGCATGCGCGTAGCGTTTACGAATATCTACGTTCCATGTTAGCTTTCTAGCCGATTATTTATTTTAATGTTTTTATATTTTCAAAGATATATAATAACAAATGAGAAATGAAAATACTATGAGTATGCACTTAATCAAGCAAACTAATTAATAAATTTAAAAAATCAGAAAATAAGGCTGCTAAAAATTAAAGTATCACTAAGTATCACAATATCGTCTACGTACATTGAACCAACATGAAAATATGTTTAATTTCGTAAACGAGAACAAAGTTGACCGCTATGAGACTATACTGCGATGATACTGCGACCGGAATGTGAACAAACCGAACTTTAAGATTAGCAGAATACCATTTTTTGGTCTATTCACAATGTCATCGCAGTCTAGTCTCGTGTTTTTCACATTGCACGTTAATTAGTAGAATTGGCCTTCTGACATCAGCGGTGGTGAAGTGACATGTTGCAACATTAACGTTGCTAATACTACGCTACCCCAAGTAGCTTTCAGTACCTTGGCTCTGTTCTTACGACCGATGCGACCGTAGACAGTAAAGATTTAATCAAAAAATATTTACCTATAGAACATTTTTTCTTATTTTCGCAAAACTTTCTGAGTGTCCCACGTAAGTGGTATACTAGGTATATTTCGCTAAAGCAAGTTGCACATGTTGCAACTTAAATAGCCACACAGTGTAGAAATAATCTCAACAAAAACGCACTAATAAAACCTTGGGATCATCGATGAATTATAACCAGTGCCGGCTTTAGGAGGGGGGGGGGATTGACCGGGGCGGCCGCCCGGGGCGCCAGGTACTACAGCTCAAACACTTAATTTGAATACCTATTTTTTTATCGATCTAAAGGAAAACTAGACTCAGCGTATTAACTTTTATAGACTTATATCGTAGGAGTAAGTATTAGTATTCTGTCTAACAAACAGAAGCTGTCATTTTGTCGCTTGTAGTATCTCTCACGAAATAATGTAGAACAAAATAGAGGCAATAGGCGAGAAATTAAATAGGCCCCCTGCATTATACATACTTTTCTTTCTTTACTTTTTATACACTTGTAAGTTCACAAGCAAATCAAAAAACCTTTTTAGAAAACCTGTACGTTATGAATAACTTACCTACGAATTATTTATTTATGTACAAATTCAAAATAAGGTTTTTTAATTTTTATGAAATCGCCAAAGGCATGACTCGCCCGGAGCGCCTAGATGGCTAAGGCCGGCCCTGATTATAATCAAGCTAAGACGCAAATTACAAGATCAATCCAGTTCATGATCAATAATTATAGCAATCAGCAATGACTATGCAATGTAAATGATTGATTTTATGACATTGGTCCAGAAATATCTGGATTATCATCAACAATTGTGAATGCTATAGCCACTAGGTAAGCCGCTCATGAGAGACATAATGTTGCCAACAACAAAAATGTATGTTGCTGCAACCATATTCTCCTACCAGCAACTTTTGTTTACCACAAATAATTCTTAAAGTAGACGGACTAATAACGCCGACCTCGTCTTCTCAGAGTAGTCAAATAGGAAACGCAGAGCTCATCTAGTTTTTATAATAATGATTGATGTGTTATAATTTTTTATCAATACGTAAGCAAGCTAGACTAACGGCTAATTATTTGAAACAAAAACAACGTATCCTGCTTTTGCAATAGATTTTATTACAACATGATTTATAAATATGTTGGCTGCCTGCAAAGTTAAACCATTGCATGAATCATGTATTTAGATCACGGGACAGGGAAAGATTTGAGCCAGACATTTACCTTATACTTATATAGAGCTAACTACTTCCACGTGAACGAAATTGTAACATACACAATATACTAAACAAACTCTTCCGCTTTAGTATAGATATACATATTTTTAATATACAGGGTGAAATTTTAGTCACCATTTTCCTCTTAAGGGGTCATTGTACTCGTCATTATAAACAACTTTTACTATGGGACCAAACCCGTAATCGTGAAAAAAAATCAGCTGTTCCCTACATTTATGTTCGCATCACTCGTCAAAAAGTAGGGAACAGTACTGCTATTCTGTAAAAATCTCACCGTGAAAACTTAGGTGAAGTGAGATTAAAGTGAGCTGTCAATAGTGTCAATCGCTAGCATCAGGTGGAATGACAGCTCACTTGTAGCTCACTTCACCTAAGTTATCACGGTGATATTTTTACAGAATAGCACCGCTGCTGATTTCTTTTACGCGATTTCATTTTTGGTCCCATAGTAAAAGTTGTTCATAATGATGAGTATAATGACCTCTTAAAAGGAAAATGGTGATTAAAATTTCATCCTGTATAGATATAATATTACTTACACAAATACTAAGTTAGCGTCCCACAGGTACAGGAACGCTGGTAGTGGTCCATATGCCTCATTAATGTAATGATAATCCCCACCGCTTTGTGCCAATGTGGTACCTGAATTAGAAAAACTAGATCAGCTTATTATGTATGATCAAATAAAAGATAAATCATGCAAAAAAGAGGAGTGTCTTTGTAACGGAGTCAATTACTCCATGATCTTTGTAATGATTAAGAGGGGGTGGGGCTTTTTATGTTCACATCCTTGTTCCTACTAATATTACGAGTTAGTATGTGTGTGTAAGTGAATTTAGACGATCATTACCAATGACACTCTAACGGAAATAGATTTGGATGAAATTTAGCACACAGGTAGACCACTATCTATCCCGAAAAATGTTCTTAACTAACTTTTTAGACCTTTGTATCCTGCTTATACGTACGAAGTTTCATTAAAATCGGTTCATTCATTTCGAAAAACAAGGGCTTGAAACTTTGTATAAAATGCTGTATGTCATAAACAGTGGTCGGAGTAGGTAGATTGAATTGGGGTCATTGATCCGAAACGTATATATTAATATGGACATTCCTCCGGAATTTCGGAACTCGATTGTTTTTATTATTCAACAGATTAATAATAAATTAATTTAGTTTTGATACCTTCCTTTAAATTTTGAATTGAGTAGTAATAATATCACTACCAACATTAACAATATTTAATTGGATCCGGAAATACTGGAATTACTTTCCGGGAAAATGGATTATCCATGTTATTCTTTCTGTGGGCATTTATGATACAAGTACCAAAAATCAATCTACCTACTCCGATCACTGGTCATAAATGCCCTAAAGTATTCCCCTTATTGTTGCTATTTCAGAGACAAAAGTCACCATAAAATATTTATTCTTAAAGAGTATACTTGGTTGTCTCTAATATCCTACTGCTGGGACACAGATTTCCTCTCTTTGAGATGTAGTGGGTTATAATCTACCATGCAAGCCCTGTGTGGGTTGGTATGTAGATGTCCGATGTCTTCAAATTTTTGGTTCTAGGACATGCTTGTTTCCTCACTATGTGTTCCTTCACCATCTTGAGAGCAGTGGTGATGAAATTATTTACACAAAGTAAAGAGCCTGCCTGGGTTCAAACCCACAACCTACAATTCGTAAGTCTTGGTTCTTGGCCGAGGTTAATAATTATAAGGAGAATAAGAACAAATAGAGACTAGTGTTCCCTACCCTGTTCTTACTTCCAAGCCTGATATTTCTAAGCCCAACCCGATATTTATGTTTTGCTACACAAAGAAAAATACACAAAAATAAAAACATCAATGGTGAATTATGGCCCACTCCCTCTCTATGAATGAGGAGGCATGTGTCCCAGCAGTAAGAAGATTATAGGCTGATTATGCTTATGCTTAAAACTTCAATAAATTATATTTCCAACAGTTATTACAGGCAATTAAAAACAATAATAACAGTGTATAGATTAAATTGAATCACATGATTCCTGGTTCATAAGTAAACCAGGTAATTTCCTGTCAAACCTATCCTGGTACTATCTGGAAGTCTGTGCCGTTTTTTGCTTTTTAATTTTCTGGCATATTGTGAATTTATACCTATAGAAAGTGTAAACCAGGCCCTAAGTAAATAAACAAATTAATGTAAGTCTTCGAAGATCAACTGTATTTAGCTACGAATTTGTGATATTTTTCTATGTTGCCCTCGTTGACATTCGACAAATAAATACATTCTAGTTACCCAGCATTTTTTATCAGTTACTTTAAAATGAAACATACTCAATGATAGATTTAATAGCCACACATAAATAAACACAAATTATTGCGACGTATCTGCGGGAAAGAATTTGCAGCGTATTTTTATAAAGTAAAAATAAACGGGTACTTTAGACTTACCTAATTCTGCGTAGGACATAGCCCCGAGGGTCGCTAGAACTCCACACACGGCCCAGACCGATAGCGCGCCCCATACTGACCCAGTTTTTTCTAAAACCTCCTTGGGCGATATAAAAATACCACTACCGAATATTATCCCCAAAATAATAGCTACCCCTTCAAGCAGCCCAAGCTGCTTTCGCATCTTCACTTTTTCATCACTCATTTTTGCAATTTTATTCGACGAGTGCAATTTTTAAAATGCTCTTTCCATACGAAGAATGCAGATTTAGTCAGTCCTAGACATAACTAACCTAACTAAGCTGATGCTATTAACATTTCTAATTTAACATTCAATTAAAATCCTCGTTTGAAATTGCCTCAACAAACTGATAAATTACTTCATTGACATGATGTTAGTATTTACGTTAGATTGAACAAAAAATAACGCTGACTTGGAAATAATTGGCAGCGGCGGGCGCCCGCAATCTCTCCCGCACTACACGCACATGCGGCCGACTTGCGGCGCGGAGCGATTTTGCGACAATTTTCGCGCTACCTCGTTGTGCCGCTCATTTTCTTTAAAAATACACAGATACTTTTCATCTCTTCTTCAATCAATAATAAAATGCACAACTCTCTACTCTTTTAGTCGAGTATTCTATCAATCAATTGGCTCCGCTATGAGTAATAATGTTCTGTGCTTGTTATGGTGCTTGTATGACTGACTAATGAAATGACTATTGCTGCCGGGGCCGGCCATTCCATAGTGTTCTGTGGGCCATTCATTTAAGCGGTCGGTAGACGCTCAATCTGACTGACAGCATTTGATTGATCACGGACTGAAGCAAGACTGAAGCAATGCCTAGGCGATCAGTCACGAACATCTTCAGTCAGAGTACAAAATCCGGCAGGAGAACATATAAAGTTAAAGCATGCCTTGCGTGTATCCTTGCAATAACTAAATATTAAATAATAACTAAATACTAAAGAAAACGCTGAATTAAATCGTGGTTGCAAAGAGTAGAACGTCTTTATCTTCTTCTTGACGTCATCTACGGTTGCACCAGCCTTAATTTTTTAGTAAGTATACTACTTATTACAGTTTTAATAAAGCTTCTAGTCTTTTATACTCATTTGTGTAACCATTATTTTTGGAGTTCCACAAAGTGGGATACGTTTCCAACATAAATATAAACTCCTTTTCGACTTCTTAATTATGCAACGGCAATGCTGCTGGTGGACCCGGCGCGTCGAGTGGTGGCAGCGATAGCGTTGCCGAACACAGGCGCGCTTCCATCCCTGTTTAAATCACGCCTGACTGACGCGCGACTGATGCGTGAGCAACAGCAAGCCATTACACGCTCAGTCACGATTTAGTGACTGCATGATTGAAGACGTAAATCGACGTCAGTCATTCAATCAAGTGTGATCACTGATCACGTATTACACGCTCAATCAAACGTCTGTCAGATAACAGACAGTCAGTCATACATCAGTCAGATTGAGCGTCTAATGGAAGTGTTACGTGCTCTGTGTCTAATGGCCGCCATAGGTCAGACGGAGACGTACAGTCAGGGAAAACTGATGATCAAATAATTTAATTTATGATACGTGTCCAAATCAAGTAGGTGACTGTTAACCTGCACTACAATACATTATAATGCTACCTATACTTCTAGTGTGCACCACTATCAAAAATATTTGAGTATAGTCTGTTCACAGCTATTTTACCTCTGACAGTAGCAACATCCTAACAACTTATTGGAATGAGATTAAAGATCACTGTGATTTGAATTGGATACTGATGCAAAATCAGAGGTAAAATAACTGTGAAAGGACTGTAAAACTATCCACATCGTGCTCATGGTAGTTGAGGAGCACAAGCCAAGTAACAAAATGTATACTGCATTCGACAGGTAAAAAAAATAACAGACAGAGGGATTCAAACGATAATTTTATTACAATAGTAACGATTAGAACAATTTTGGAGTAATTTCAGGATCAGGATCGGGATAGTACTGAAGTAAATCGGCAACTGGAGCCTCTTGGTCTTCATAAAAATCACAAGCTAGAAGAAACTCTCGCTTCGAATAATCGTCTCCTTTGCAAAACATATCACCTATGAGCAAAATAAATCATGGATATGAATGAATATTTAAAATAAACCGATTATTTATTTCAATAAAAATTAAAATAAAATGTAATCAGTTATGTTATTTTAAATTATATTCCGTATGTTGTTTTTTTTTTTAATTTTTTTTCATTATTTTAATTTTGTTTTTAATTTTGTTTGACTTTGTATAGATGTTATGTAATATTTTTATGTTGTGTTGAAATTGTGTAGGTAGATTGAGTTAATGGATATTCTTTGTCTGACTAAATAAATGAAATTGAATTGAAATTACCTTCAATATCCATAATGTGAACGGCACTTTTGGCTTCAAGTGCGCCAACACAATAATGTTCTTCGGTTAAGTCTGGGTGCCAATACATTATAGCATCCCTGCAGGAAGCACCAGCAATAGGAAGTAGTATCCTGTCCTAATTAAACAACGGGGTATGGTTAATTATACATATCAATAAAATGTTACATAGCTTACTTTATAAAACTCACAAACATTACCTTGCAAATAATTTTGTTGTTAACAATAGGCTCCTTTACTTCTCCAGTACAAAAGAACTTGCGCTTTTTTCTCATGATTAATGTACTAACCTCCAACACGGTCTTAATACTGTTTCCTAAAAAAAAATTAATGAATTATCATAGAATGTTTGTTCGTTTTTGCCGTAAAAGCAGTAAACCGTACAGAGCCGAGATTAGACTTATTATATGTTAATCGCTTATTATGTAAATCGTTATTACTTTCTGAACATTTACTTTCGTCATGTTGAATTCGGAGGTGATATTACCTTTTTCACCGTTTATTGCTTCAAGTTCACGCATTCCACGTGCTTGTGTTTCCCTACTGTTCTGTTGTTTCATGTAATTGGCTAATCTGCCCATCGCATCTACAAATTCATCAATAGGACCTGACAATCAGAAAACTTTATTTTAATATTTGACTCCAACAATAATTTTAGAACGAATTGTTTCGAAATCTATTCACCTGTTCCAAAACTCGATCCATCCAAATAATTTAGAAATTGGTAGAATCTCAAAGCCTCGTCAGATTCTATTTCGTCCATCACTGGTCTCTGAAAAGTCAGTTATCAGTTAGTCAGCCCTTCAATATTTGTTTACATATCGAGTCAGTTTGTCAGTAGTTTAAACGTACAAATTTTCCACTCCAGGCTCCAACATCTGAATATAGAGAATTGATTCTGCTTGGCATCCAATCCAGGGATGAACGGGCCACAAGAACTGGATGCTAAAACAGGGGTAGTAGTTATATGATCAATACCATAAAACTGTATTTTAATAATTGTTGCAGATTTTTTTCATGAAATAAAACCTTTACCAAAGAAGCCAGCTTTGCGCTTGCGTTCTTTAAAACTATTGTTAAGACACATAAAAGTAACCAAACGGTTGACATGGTCGACGTTTTATTACTAATAGCAAATACCGTCCTAACGAAATCTGAAACTCATTTAGGTTTGTTAAAATAATTGGCAGAGTTTATAGCTTTTTTTTAATAAGTCAATTAAAGGTGTTCACCGCCGAAGCAGTTACCTACTGCTTACTTTAATATTGCATAAGACTCCGACTCTTCCTCCAATAATTTGTTTTAGGTTCAAGTGTAAAAATTAATAATTAGCAGTTGTGGTAAAATGGCTTATTGCGAATTCCGCTGTTGTATAGCATTTAGATTCCAAATTATAACTAGGTATTTAAATACATTTGTAAAGACAACAGCACAAAATCATCCAAAATACCATGTACGATCAAAGAGCGAAGAAACTGTATTTTTTTCAAAGAGTAGGTACATACGTAGCGGAAAAATATTATGTGTAAATGGTGCAAGTAAAATTTAACGTCAAGCTTACCATTTTCATTCCTTGACTGTACAGACATACCTACACAAAGTATTTTTAGAAGCAGTGTTGAATGAGTGTTGAATACGGCCGTAACATGTTTTGGATATTGCTTACCAACCCGACCTTGATGACCCCATTACCCTCCTCCAGGAGAGCAATAGAGCAACCAGTACAGTGCACAAACACAAGAAACCGACATTCCGACCTATCTGCCGAGGTCCCTCGTGACGACAACGTCCCCAATTAAATTCTCCCCTCCGACCCTTGCTCGATGAAGTGCCAGGCCGCGCCATAGCTGAACCTGTAACTTTAAATTCCCGACTGTGAGTTTGTTTCGGCATTTCTTATCAGAGTAGTCCGATAGGAAACGTCGATCTAATCAATCTGTAGTCACGAGCACAACCTCTCAAGGTCAACTACGAGAAGCCCATTGATTAATATATGTACTGGAGAAGCCATTGAAAAAACTAATTCGTGGCCCATTTTTCTACATGTTTTGTATTTTAAGAAATAATACATTTTCGTCGCACTTATCTTACATCGCATCGCCCTCGCACAATTCTCAACTAACAGACCACTGTAGACCACTAGTTGAGTGAGTTAACGACTCGTACTTGATTGAGTTTTCATTGTTTTATTGGTTCTTTTAGGCTCTCGTTGCTAATTTTGAAATGACAGAAAAGCATATCTTGACTGTTAATTAATTAATATGAAAACATATTAATCGACTAAAGCTAATATCGTTTTTTTTTATCAAAGTTTTTCTTTAGAATTAGAATAAGAGTATAATTTTTTTTTGAGGATGTTATCGTGCTGTTCTACAACATGGAATAATTTTATTATCTAGCTATTAGCTTGCTATTCTAGGATTCCTCCTTCTCCTTGATACCGTAGTTTTTATTTTAGAGTACTTACTGATTCCATTATTTTTGACAATGACAGCCAATCTTTCGCGCCATTTTATCCGTTATGTCATGTCATTTCAATTTTTTGTATAGTTATTATACTCTTTGCACGCACGGTCGAAATAAAAAGCTATGAATACCTGTACTGTATCTTGTAAAATATCGTTATAAATTATTCAATTATACAAAATGCACGTGCGGATACGTATATTTGGTAAGCCAGATACCGTAGTAGTGGTCGAGTCTAAATTGACAAAGATTGATCAGTTCCGGCGAATTATAAAAGAGAAGTTTGGGGTTCAACCGAAATTGCAGAGATTATTTTACGGCGGGAAGCTGGTAAGTATTACTGCCTAATTTGTATTTAAAATCTGTCGTAATTTCGGTTTGTAGGCCTACCATGAGTACACAAGTAACGAGGTCAAATTTTATGCAGGTGTTATCATGTTGAATTCAGTGTTTATTCACGTAAGCCAGACGTGACGTCACAGCACATCGCGACCGTTAAAAATGCCGCGATGCAAAGTGCTATTAGGTATATGATTTTAGTATGAAACTTGTTTGTGTGAACTCCTACACTATCATACATGGCGAGAGCCTCATGGCTGTAAATTCTAAGATGAAAGACTGCCAGTTTTGGTATCCATCAAACTGCTGTTAAGTGCCTTGACTATGGTCTTCCTAAGTCTTCAACACAAAGATTATAATGACTACCAATGTCGGCCTAACAATGCTTGATGTTAGGGCTACATGTCACCAGATGTTATTCACGACATTCACACACTTTCTACATAATAGACAATGCATTCAACCATATTTGAAATGCAATTTATATCTAACCTCTGGCTTCTTTTGTGACTTGTAGATATTGAGCATTATAAACAAGTTAGAAATAATTTTCAGGAAAAGTTTATGTTTAACTTGTATCTATGTAGGATGTATAATGGGGGGAGCAATTTTATATTTTACTTTCTCGTTTTATTAAGTAATAGATATTTTTATTAAGTAATAGATATTTTGTGCACCTAAACAATTCAGTGAGAGAGACACTTATTTACAAATTAGAAACTGCATAGAATCCCCTAAGAAAACAATATCATTAACATATAATTTGTATGTGAGTCATTTAAATTACGTAACATCTTTGAAAAATAGATGATAGAATACTCTTTATTAGGTCAGTGGGTCGTCTTAGTTATAACAATAACAGACATAAATATAGAAATTGATGTATGTAACATTCACTTCAGCTGGAAAATGGCTACACATTCCACGACTACAACATCAAACTCAATGATGTTATCCAGCTCATGGTGCGGGCACAGCCCGAAGCTAGTCCTGAGGAGAAGACTGGCGCTAAGACTGAAGATACCAAACAAGAGGCAGAGGTGTCCACTGACAAGAATGTAGAGTATAAAGGTATGTTTGATTTTAACTTGTCTATGTCTACGGAGAGAAAACCTTGATGAACTAAGCATGTTTATTGCTGTAGGAGCATAGTTAATCTAACTGTTTTCATTTATTCCTGGCAAATTTTAACAGATGCAGCAAGCACATTGTATGAAGTAGGTGATTTAATAGACATGCGCGACCGTGAACAAGGCTCATGGTTAGAAGCAAAAATAACAAGAATAGTCTACGATCCTAACATTCCACATATACCAGCTCCTAAAGACATTTCAACAAATGACGCAGTAGAACATTCACATTCTAACAACAGTGACCAGAGTTTTGATAAAGAGAATGATGTGGAGAACAAACCACCAAGTGAGAAGACAAACGGAGACAGTTTGACAAAGACCAGAAGTAAAGGCATTGCAAGGTATTTTATTAAATCACCTAAAGCAGTGCGGAAGAAACCAAGTGACAAGGAAGTTAGTAAAACTGAGGAACCCAAGGACTTAGATGCACTACTATATAAAGTACAACTGGGGACTGAGTGAGTAGAATAATTATTTATTTATAGCCTTATTCAGAGTGACAGTTGTAGTACAAAACATGTTTAATATCAGTTCTGAGTCTCTGTGTGCCCTTTGGCAAAGGCCTCCTCCAGCCCTGTTGCTCTCCGTTCCTTGCCTGTCTAGCCCATGTCTTTCCAGCCACCCTCGCCAAGCTGAATGAGTAGAATACACATAATAATTTATAATAGTTATTCAATGATATTATTAATTGTGTTAGTAGAGGAGTCCAGAGCCATGAAGACATTTTTCTACACCAATATTCTTTTACAAAAATTCTTTTATCTTTTACAGTGAAGAAGATTCAAATATGTATTGTAAAGTAAAAGAAATAAGGCCTAGAGCAAGAACAGTAATAGACATCAAAGACCTTAAAGTAGGACAGAAGGTGATGCTCAACCACAACACTGATGAACCTTTGGAAAGAGGATACTGGTAAGTTCAAAAAAAAAACTAGGACTCGACTACTGAAAAGGATGAAACAAGAAAGTACCATCGCATGGTCACATGCTACCATAGCTTATAAATATGTAAGAACAGCGGCATGAGATTTTTTGTTTAATTATTTTGAGGCTTATTTTAGTAATATTTATATTTTTTGAAATGTGCTAATTAAGCCCTTTCATTTGATACCCCACAAGCCACCATCCCAAAATATTTATTGTTAAATTCATTACTTTATGTCCTGTAGAGGGTGCCATATTGAATTTAGTGTGACGTCACATAGCCTAAAACCAGCGGACAGTCAAGACGTTTCTAACGATACCTCATTTGTCAAATTATTATTAGTACTTTTGCAGTTATGAGGGAAACTCCCACCAATTTTTTTCTGTATCATGGTCGAATTTTGTAATTTAAAATAAACTCACATCCTGAACAACAATTTACAGCCAATTTAGTATACAGTACAGTATTTCATGGAACTAAAAAAGTGATGAATATAAATGTTGACGGGTGGAGAGGGAGAGGAAGGCCAAAGAAAAGAGGAATGGATTTTGTGAGGAATGATTTGCAAGAAAAGTGAGTGAATGATAGCATGACGGATGACAGAGGAGAATGGAAGAAGAAAACGTGTTGCGCCGACTCCTAGTAACATGCGACAAGGACAGGAAGATTATGAGGATGATGGCAGTGTTTCATGGAACAAATAAACATTTATGGTTTTCTACTGGTACTTACAAAATAGCTGCCAATAACTGAAATATTTCTAAGGTAAAATACTAAAATGTGTTCTATTCACAGGTATGACTTCAAAGTTGCAGAGATCAAGAAATTGCGAGTAATATACGAGTTAACAGGAACCCTTTACCTGGGCTGTGACGCCGTGCCGCAGAATGACACTAAGCTGAGGGTTCATGACAAGATATACGCCATTGAGGAGGTGGTGCCGCTGGCGCAGAGGACTGAGGAGTACAAGAAGATGATGGTCACACCCCCAGAGAAAAGTAAGTTTCGAAGATAGTTTTATTTTTAACTATACAAGTAAATACAAAAAGAAAAGGACACTTATACACCAAAGTACACGTCCGTATCAATGTCATCGAAAAACCATGCGAAGCAGGGGCTGAAAATCCAACAGGGCGCTTTTGCGCTGCCATTTAGGCTGCTCATCTCTCAGCCCAGTCACAGAATGTTTTGATCTCCTATAAGTTATACAAATAACATCTAGTTGTGTAAAATTACAGGATCTGTACCACTGAACTGTTTGACGTGTCGTGATGATGAAGAGACTCTGTGCAAAGACTGCGGTTGTTACCTATGCTCAGGGAAGGAGTTCCCAGAGAAAGTAAGTTATTCTAGTTTTGTTATTCTCTCGAAATAGTGTGGTTTCTACTCATAATCTCATTTAAGCTTCGGCCAAACCTGCATGACCAAAGCCACTGCGAAGCGGGAGCGTCAGTCACGTGGCGGACGCTGCTCGTGTTTCTCTATGGTGCCTTGCACACCTACGTGGCCACTGTAGTCGCTAAGGTGTTCACGTTTAGTTTCGCGTTGTTGCCGCTTCCGCTTCGCGTCCCGCGTACCGCTTACTTGACGCACAGGTTTGGCCGAAGCTTTAGAAAGAAAGAACGAAAAATGCGTGCCTTACGCTAGAGTTATGAACACATAGGGAAGTGTAGTTGACCAATTTAATAAAAAAAATGTTGATAAGTACAATAAAATAGCTCATACAATCAAATAAAATGTTGAAATGCCAAATTGTCAAATGCAAATCAATCAAATAGGCTCATCAGGCCAGTAATTTAAAACATTGTTACGAAAAATTGCACCACACTATTTTGGGATGTTGTTAGGATAGATAACGATAGTGTAAAACCATATTTGCAGCTTTGAAAGACCTCTACTAACTGCGTGGTGCTCGGAAAACCTCGAAATACATTCGCACTTCATTCAGTTTTTGGCTTATAATTTCTGATAGGTTTATTATGGTTGAGCTGCACGATTCCTGACAAATGCGTGCACTGACTGGACAGGCCCACTCATCTGTGTGGTTCTTTCCTTAAAAGACAAATCAAATGGCCATGATTATGTCTGGACTTTAAAAGAGACTGACCTCTGGGTTTGCTGCGGTCTTTCTTCGCAGAGTAATCGGATAGGAAACACCAAACTCATCTAGTTTTAAAACATACATTATTATGTGTAAACGTGTTTTTTTTTTACCAATTTACAGAAATATCATTTATAATCATTCGACTTCTTACAGATAGTACTATGCGACGAATGCAACAATGGCTACCACATGATCTGCCTGGACCCGCCGCTCACAGAGCTGCCAGAAGAAGACTGGTACTGCCCGTCCTGCAAGCGAGACCCCAATGACGTCATCGCGCCCGGAGCGGCCAAGCAGACCAAGAAGATTTCTAAGACTAACCGGGACTGGGGACGAGGGATGGCTTGTGTTGGTTAGTATCTGATGTGCATGATTGTGGTTATTAACCAATTTGAACTTCAAAAAAAGAAGAAGGTTTTGCATTCGGCGAGTCTTTTTGATGTTGTACACCGATTTTTCTGTGGTTACCTGATTCTTTTTCATTTGGGAAAATACACCTGCAGTCTGGTTCAATTTTATTAACTTTCCTTGAGCAGTTTTTATTTTTCACTTTATAGTGGCTTGTGCGTTGTTTTTATAGGATTACTAGCTATGCCCCGCGGTGTCACCCGCGTTAAACTCTAAACTGTAAAGTTTCTAAGATAATTCAATCATGATGCGAAAGACACGTGGCGCCATCTATTATCATAATAACGTTATTGTTGTTTCCTCTGGAAACAGCACTTTTTTTCGGGATGAAAGGTATATATGTCCGTTTCTGTACACCTGACAACATATATGCAAAAGTTCAGTATGATCGGTTCAGTGTTTTAGGCGTGAAAAGGTAACAAACAAACAAACTTACTTTTGCATTTAGAATATTAGTTAGGATTGTTTTTTTTTTGTATGGCTGGCTGCGTTATTCTTCAGGCTTCAGCGATTAAATAATATAATTATGTTTAGTATGGGTGTTTTTCCATTGTCTATCTTCACATACTTCACTGATATAGCAGATAGCTTGTCTGGTATCTCTAAACTAAATTAATGATCAGATCATAAGATTCGCAGCTAAAATACTAGTATTCAGCTGCATCCGTTTAGACTGGTATCCGACCCCAAAAAAGTTGGAAAAAGGCTAGACCGATGACAATGATGGTCAAAATATAAATCTTTTACTGCCATGTAGCTATTTTTGGTTAAAATTCACTGAAACTGATCATGTAGCTGAGCTGTGGGTTTTTCATAACGATAACGAATCCTAATGTGAGAGCAATGTTAAAGAAAATGGTGGGGTGCCTCTCTGAATCGACATACACTAAGAACTTACCATGTTGTTGCGTTTTTAAGCTTCCCTGCAATGCGAATAGTTTGCTGGTTATACACGTGCTCTTGCAACTACGCGCGATGTTTATTATATGTAAAATGGTGGCAAGCTGGCTAGTAGTCTGCGTTTCCCGATGGATTGCCAATCTTAGACAAAATTGAATTGGCTCATGAACTATGTAACTTACGAGTATATTAACCGTTCGAAGTGGCGGTTCTTGTGGGAGGCCTATATCCAGCAGGTGACGGTGATGTCTTTCGGCTGATATGATTATGATGATGATATTAACATGATGTCCCAAGGATCGGTCGTATAAAGTCGCCCTTATAAGACTAGGTAATGAAACTCATCAAAAGGCTTTTGCGTGTAAATACAGAGTAATAGTAGGTATTGTTTAAGTGTCGTCAATAATAAACTTAAACCACGACTATCATTTAAATACGTTTTCTAATAAGGGTATAAACTTAATTTTTTCATGTATAGAGCGCAATCCACACTGGGATCGAAGCTAAGTTCGTTTAGATTCACTCATGTAGCTATCGCATCTTTGTTTCGGTTCATAGTTTGCGGTGTGAACCGAGTTATGCAAACCCGCGGTAGTTACACGAACGAAGCTAAACGAACTTAGCTTCGTTCTTAGTGTGGCCTGCGCTTAGAACAAGCAATATTAACATAGTATACATAATGTCAATACAAGTATAATACAACAATGCTTGCACACATAAATGCCGATGCCGTTGTTTTCCAAGTAATAAAAATAATTATCTGAGTGCTAACTAAACATTACATTAAAGTGTATGTACAGAATTAATTAACATGACAATGATATAAATTTGTTAGTAGGTAGTCAATATTCCAGAATTTCTTGACGAAAATTCAAAACTGACTTCCTAGTTGGTCTAGAGTGACTTGAGGGTTCGATCCCCAGGCCTTGTAAAATATTGTACTGATTTTCCGTAAGGGTGCGATCTGCAGGCCGAACGAAATATGGTACTGATTTTCCGTATGGAATATCTCATTAGCAGGGTGGTATTGTGCCCAGTGAAGGATGCATTCATGTTCTTGAACCATTAATTCAAAGACATGTGGGATCCACTAACCCTCACTGAGCGCGCATGGTGGATTATGGTCCACTTCATCTCACAGAGATGAGACTTATGTCCCAGTAGTGGGAATATTATTGGCTGCTTAAGTGCTTATGCAATGGCAGTAGGCTGCCCCCTATTACATGGGACTTAAACATAACTGGCTGAATGTAGCTGTGCTATATCCATACTAATATTATAAATGTGAAAGTGTCTGTCTGTTACCTCTGCACGCTTAAACCGCTGAACTGGTTTAGATGAAATTTGGTATAGAGATAGTTGAGTCCCGGGAAAGACTTAGGATAGTTTTTATCCCGATATTCCCACGGTTTCGATACTTATGCGGGTGAAACCGCGGGGCGCTGCTTGTAAAAATATATTATAGGTTAAGCTCTGCATACCTCTTCCGGGATAAAGGCGTGATGTTGTTTTTTGTGCGTTGTTTTTGTTATGATATGGAAATTCAATTCAATCTGGTACCGCATGGCGAATGCGTAACTATTTATATTGAAAATGCATTTGGATTAGTTTGGATATGTTAAGATTGCGATTTTTTTTGCGATTAATTTTATTTTTGTGAGGGCTATAAATTAAAGTATTTTGTTTGTGTGCATGTTATTTTTTTTGTAAATTATATAATAGATGGGTAGTCAGGTCGAACTAAATGTTTGTAAACACCTTCGTCACTAAAATGAGACTGCTAATAGACTACCAACCTATAATATCAAATTCAAATTTACTTTCCTGGTAAAATTACAGGCACCCATTTTTCTCCCCACTGGTCCCACGTTGTGGATTACAGCCCACTCCCTCTTACAGAGAGTAGACCTGTGTCCCAGCTGTGGGAACATTATAGGCTGATATGCTTATGCTATACTTTTCTAACAACAATGCTGGTTAGCGTCAGGAATAGGGATGGTGATAGAACCAACTAGTGACGATGCGGTTCTATATGGACTGGGATCTAACCCTTCCGTTTTTCATCCCGGGGTAGGTCAGATTGGTTTTTTTACTAGAAAATTCTACAGCCCATTGTCTAGACTTCAGCGGGGTTAAGGGTCACAATCTCACTCCCTATGGCATAGGATATTAACATAATAATCAGCCTGTAATGTTCCCACTGCTGGGACACGGCGTTCTCTCTGTGAGAGGGAGTGGGCCGTAATCCACCACGCGGCATAGGATATTAAATTGGTTTAATGAAGGTGTAATATTCTCCGACAATACAGATGTAATGTTACGTGTTTATAATAGTTTGTTCATAATATGAATTAAAGCATATGTATAATATACTCGTCTACTTTGCAGGGAAGACGAAGACATGTGCGATGCCACCTAATCACTTCGGTCCGATCCCCGGCATTGAAGTAGGCATGTGCTGGAGATTTAGGATACAGGTAATATTATTTTTTCTTGCACAAGAAACTCTTAGGCCCGTCGTATACGACGTTATTCTAAAGTAATATGTTACTTTACATATCCAAGAGTAGCCAGAATGTCAAAGCACTAATACCTCAATGGCGCAACGCGACTCATAAGCATTATTAAACACTTTTTGATTATTTTATTAAACACACCTTTGATCTTATTGATGATTTGAGTTTGTACTTTGTTACTTTTGAGTGGCTTCGTGGACGACGGGCCTAAATGTTAGTAATGCATCTCTTTTAAGTATTTAAAAAGTATTAAGCTACATGTATTTAGAGATTTTATTATTTGATTCCAGTTATCGGAAACGGGAGTCCACCGACCGCCTGTGTCCGGAATACACGGACGTGACGTAGAAGGCGCGTACAGCATTGTGTTGTCAGGTAAGAAAAGTCTCAAACGACTTACGAAACCGTTGATGAGTTTTGGAATAACCACAGAGCACGGAGACACCTCGGCGGCCGCTGCTAGAGGTGGCTTAAACACATTCCATACAAACCATGCGTGTCACCGTTTACTCGCACTACGACACAAATGAAGTATCTTCTTCTAAGCGTATCGATGGCAAATAGTTCAAACATCTTTGGCCCAAAATTCAGCTGCACAAACTCTGGTCACTGACGCAGCCAAACGATCATCAAGTGCACCTGGTGACAGGCATGCGGCGCAAGATGGAATTAAGGTGGGCCGCTTTCTGCGGGGAGGTGGCGCGTGTGAACGCGAGATCAGAGCCTTCCGTGAACGCCCCATCTGTGGAGATTGTCAATGACGTATAGGAACCTGACAGCTTTGAAGGCTGTCCCCGTGACATTGAAGTTGTGTCCTCAACACACTTTCGGCGCTACGAATTTTCTTAGTACCGCCGTCTGCAGCGATTCCGTGGTTTCTGGGAATAATATTGAACTCATTGTTGGTCATTGAATGTATCTGTCGTTCTCGCTTGTGTGATGTCTTTGATCCGTCATATGCAGACTATGACGAAGTTCAGGTCAAGATTGCCACACCATCTTATCAGCATAGTAATTTAAAACCGAATTAAACTCCTTTGAAGTTCCGTACTTTTTTATCAAGCTACTTGAATCGCGAACTTTCATAGAAAATTTCATACCCATTTAGGGGACGAATTTTAAAAAACCTTTCTTAGTGCTCATCTCCATTATTACAAAGGAACTCTTGTGCAAACATGCTGTAAGAAACAGCGGTTTAGGTTTGTGTCTGTCAGTAATTGAATTTAAGATTTTCAATAAGTAGATCTTCGTATCGTTTTAATGATGTCGTCATACAGTACGTTTTCTTATCCAGGCGGCTACGAAGACGACGTGGATTACGGCAATGAGTTCACATACACGGGCAGCGGCGGCCGAGACCTCTCCGGGAACAAGCGCACCGCTGAGCAGTCTTGTGATCAAACGCTCACAAGGGAAAACAAGTAGGTTCCTTCAAATGTTTATAAATTTACCATTTATATGAAGGATGAGATTTTTTGGAGATTGTGGTTGTGTTGGGCAAAGTCTAAAAAAAATAAGTTTAAAAACTAAAACCCGACTACTGAAAAGGATGAAACAGGAAAGTGGTTGCATGCCGCTGTACTAACATACATAATTATAAGCTATGGTAGCATGCGACCACCGTACTTTCTTGTTTCATCCTTTTCAGTAGTCGGGTTATAGTTATTGAACTTTTTTTTTTTCATATTTTTAAAGCGTGATTTTTCAGTAGTCGGGTTTTGTTTTTTGAAATTATTTTGGGGTTATAATTTCGTGATAAAGTTTTTGCAGAGCCGCTTTATTTATTTTTTTGTATATGGTTTTTTGTTTTACATGACCTAAGTAATATACCAAACTTATACATAAATATGTTTGAGGTGTGATTTTACAGAAAGTATTCCTAATTATCGGGTGTATGCAAACAAAGCCGTGAGCAAAAGCTGTAGCGCTAGACTCTGACCAACGGTGTTTGGTGGCCATTGTTTAATTTATGAAGACGATTTCAGTTCTATTGTGGATTTACTATAAGAGGAAGTCTGGATGTGGCACTGGTGACTGCAAAGTTGTGTGGAAATCGTTGGTATGGGCATGTGATGAGATGAAATCCTTTAAAATCAAAATCCGGTTTTCGGACGGAAGAGCCAAGAGATAGTGGCCTATTCTACCGGTTCACGGTCGCAATTTGAACTAGGCCCAAACCATAGGATACTAAATTCTAACATAAATTTCCTTCCTCCTCAGAGCGTTAGCGCGTAACTGTGCAGTCAACCACGTAAATGAAGAAGGCGGAGACGCGGGCGACGACTGGCGGAGCGGCAAGCCGGTGCGCGTTGTGAGGTCCTACAAGATGTTGAAGCACTTCCCCAAGTACGCGCCCAAGGAGGGGATCAGGTCAGTCAGGGTTTTTAGTAGGTACTTACTTACTTTTATGTAAAACTGTCAGCTGAAATATTTTGATAAAAAGATTAAAGATTGTAGAACGTATTTGTTACGCTTCCGTGCCAAACCGAACATCAATCAATTTATCGTAGGAGTCCTCTAAACGCTTCAGAAATCTAAAATCCGAAAATTTTGTCAGATTATATCTAATTGACGACTGCTATTCTTCCGACAACTATTTGCTGTTGGAGGGGTAAGGCAACATTTTGGACAAGACATCCTGTCTGTCTGAGAATAGCTATGCTTCGGTCGAGACTGCGAATCGGTAAACAGAGTAGAACGCCCTTAGACTTTTGGAGCAAATCGTTAAACATGACTCCCTCAGCCTTTTGGAGAAAGGATGAAATATGACTAATGTCCGTGTGACATTAGGAATGCCCTGCTACTCGAGATAAACATCAGCATTAAAGTATTTCAGCCTCAAATGGCCGCTCCCTGCGTCAAACGCGAATGAGATTCTGGGAAGCGCCGGCGAACTAAGACCCATTCTATTCCTTTGTACTAGTACCACTGAACTGAACGACCGGTGCAGCGGTGGTACTAGCGGGAAGTTTCGCCGTTCAACAACCACCTCAACCTCAAGAGTAAGCCACTCTCCCAACATACAATACTATTACCATAACGCTATTCTAACGTGTCCGCACTGTGCACATACCTTCACAGACGATATAGGTAGCCATATCAGAGCTACTTGAAACCTATACTCGTCAGAAACGGCAATAGTCGCCATAGTTGACGCGACAGACGTTGTCCTGTCCAAACAATAGTTCATACAAAAAACCCCAGGGAAAAAAGGACTTTAATTTTTTCCAATTTATCTTTTTCTAAACAACGGACTATTACGAACATGTTAAAACAAAATATTGCCAACTCGGTCCAGCCGTTTTCAAGTGATGCGCTTACCAACGAACAGTATTTCATTTTTATTTATATAGGTAGATAAGCTAACCAAACTCTTTTATTAATTCTATTTTATTGTTTAGGTATGATGGCATATACAAAGTAGTGAAGTACTACCCAGAGAAAGGGTTATCAGGATACCGTGTTTGGAAGTACCTGTTGAGACGAGACGACCCCAACCCGGCGCCGTGGGAGCCCGGCGCTAAGGAGTACCCTATTATTGTGAGTATTACTCAAGCTTACTTAGTTTTACTAATTTCCCGAGCCCCAAGATACAGACTATCTAGTTTGGGACTCACTGGCAAATAATATATAGGAACCTAGCTGTTGGTAGTATTTTAAGCTACTCATTTCGTCTCAACTTGCTGTGAACCTGCTTACTGTATAACCTGGCAAAAAAAAAATCTGTTTCTGACTTATATTTGGTCCGACCAGTACATATCAACCAGGACAGCTCGGTTGTGTGCCTCATTTATGCCCTGGAGACTGCAGTTAGTAGTGCACGAAGGGCAGGAGAGAACAGGCTACACACTCAAATTGTATTTATAGTTTTAATAATTAACGACCTGTCCGCCAGGCAACTCCACCGACGTTGAATAAAAATGGAATTCGTCCATAAATCATAATTCAGCTGTCCGCGACCGATGGTGCCCATGCACCATGCGGGATCGATATGAACAATCGCTGGTATCAACTTTATCCGTTGCTCTTATGGAAAGGGATAGTCGCGCGAATACGAGTTCGCAGCGATCATTTGTAATTCACTTGGACAATGGGTAAAGCTTTGACTTTTGGCTTGGCAAACTGAGGCGCGCAACTGTCCCCCGCGGTTTACGGGAAGAGATTCGCTCGCGCGGATTATGTTAAGTAACTAGATCGAGGTTATCGGCGGGAGCTCAATCGCGCCCTGCATTTCGTTCGCCGAACGAGTCGTCGCGTCGACAGCGGGCGCGTTCGGGTTTCCGAACAATTGAGTGATAGTTGATCGCGCCGCCAACTGCGCCAACGCCTGGTGTATTTAGATTTAAGCGATGTTGTCGTTGTCGCGCTCGGTAGCGATACTGGTCCAAAGTAACTAACCAGAAGGTGAACCAGTATCACTACTGAGCGCGATAGCGATATCGCTTATATCTGAATAGGCATGTTCTCATACGGCGGAGACAAGGCCTTTGTTTTGAGTCAAAAAGTTGTTTCTCCTAGGACAATAGTTGTGTATGACAGCACGTAACCACTACAACTATTCTTGTCTCTATTCTTACAGTATCCTGACGGCTACTTAGAAGCGGAAGCCGAAAAGAAAGCTCTAAAAGAAAAGAAGAGCAGTAAAAGTGGGAAAGGTGCGAATAATAAAGGCGGGAAAGCGAAAGGTAAAAAGCGAGCGTTGAGAGAAAGCAACCAGACTACAGAGTCGGAGAGTGAAGCATCGCCGCCTGTCAAGAAACGGAAAACCTCAAAAGAAGGTAAGCAGGTCTATGTGACCACCTCAGATGAGCGTATGACTGTCGAGTTGAGGTATACTTTTCGTTATTGTACTTAAATGTGTTTTGTTTATTTATCTAACGTAATTGGCCTTGGCCGATTTATGTTAAAATAAATAAGTAAATAAATCATGATCTGCCTAGCCTTTTCCCAAATGTGTTGAGGTTGGCTTCCACTGGGTTGTGGAGGTCAGATAGACAGTCGCTCCGTGTAAAACGCCCCTTGAACGCTCCTTGTGTTGTCATCTGACATTATGTTGAGTTGAGGCCTTTTTGGCATTATAATCTTTGTTTTCTCAAGCGCCTCTGGGCCCTCAATGTTTGCGCATACTTTGTCATAAACGGAATCTTAAGGCCTTTAGGCTGGAACCTGGTGAACCAGATCTGTGTAGACCAGTCCTTTATACAATCCCCTATAAGTTTTTCATACTAGCAAGAAGAAGTAATGTTAGAGAAACAGCGTAGAAATAGGTTTGTGCTAGGCAGTTGATGTTGCTCATTTTTAGGGGTCTGTACCCCAAAAGGAAAAAAAACGGAACCCTTATATGATCACTTTGTTGTCCGTCTGTCTGTGAAAACCCTTTATCTCGAGAACGCGTGGAGGTATCGAGTTGAAATTAAAACCATATACTTAGGTCTACAGTCCCTTGAAGCTGTGAAAAAATCAAAATTTAGAAGCAATGTCATGTAGCACAAGTAAAGCAAAAAATCCGAAAACCGTAAATTTGTAGTTATATAGCTAGCTAGCATAGCATACGGAACCCTCGGTGCGCGAGTCTGACTCCCACTGGACTCGATTTTTTCTTTTGTAGCCTATCCCACTGCTGGGCAAAGGCCCCTTCTTTTTCCTTCCAAACTTTCCAGTCTTGTACGATCTCGGACCATTTTATTAATCAATATACTTTCTAACATCTAAATTCCATTTCAGCTACACCAAAAACCAAAGCCACAGACAGTCCAAAGACGAAGGCAATAGCTAGTATATTTATCAAAAGTCCTGGCAGAAAGTCGCCTCGGAAGAAAGCAGAAAATGCTTTAAGCGAAGAAGAGAGGGCCGTGATTAAAGCGGACACAGTGAACAGCAAGCTGTGGGATGAGTGTCTCATTGTGTGCGATACACGGGGAAAGAAGGTGGGTTGTATGTTATCTTCTTTATAGCATAATCAGCTTATAATGTTCGCACTACTGGGACCATGGCCTCCTCTCTGTGACAGGGACTGGGCCATAATCCATCACGCGAGCCCAGTGCGAGTTGGTGAATGTCACATGTCTTCGAATGTTTGGCTCTAGGACATGACGGTTTCCTCACGATGTTTTCCTTCACCGTTTAGAGAGCAGTGGTGCTGGAACTAAATGCACTTTATTATGCTATATTCCTTTCTATTAGCAGGAAAAATATCTGTGGTGTCTGGGAGAAACCTGTTAAGTCCAAAAACGTAATTTTTCAGTATAAGACTTAAGGTTCAAGTTTAATTTATAAATCAGTTAGGTAAAGTAGAAAAAGCCAACCACCGCTACGATTCTCCCACTCCTATGATAGTTACACTTATCAGCAATTGACCAAAATAAAATATGATTTTTTTTAATAATAACAGTACCAAACTAAAAAATGACGAAAATGGAGTTATCAGGTTTCTCCCAGACACCACAGATATAGTTGTAAAGAAATCAGGTCAAACCATTTATTTCAATTAAAGGCGCTTTGAAATTGTCAAGGGCCCATTCCAAAGCATAGGTTCCTATGGAGAAGAATGGGAAAGAAACTCCATGGACACTTATACTTAAGATATTGTTACAACTTCTTGGTTACATCATTCATGTTAAAATTATTATTTTTTATCATAACCACGCAACATATCTTTTGCAAATAAATGTGTGTGTTTCCAGGAGTTCGTAGAGTACGTGACGCAGATGTTCCTCTGTATCATTTGTCAAGACGTCGCTGCGAGTCCTGTCACGACACCATGTTTGCACAACTTTTGTATGGTAAGTTTCTGTACTTTACTAATAATCGTCCTGCCCTTGTCCCGTGTAACTTAGCGTCGGCGCAACACGTTTTTGTTTTCCATTCTATCATATGAGCCGCCATTCTGTCCTTCAGTCATTTTTTTCTTTCTTATCTTGCCTCACACAATCCATCCATTTTTGAAGTGAAAACTTCTTTAGCGGCGTTGTACACTTTTTTTGTAATGGGTAAAAAATGTTAAACTCGCGTCAGGACACGTGACCTGATCGAAAATTCGTAAGACAAAAGTTAAAAATCGAAATCGTCGAAATTATTTTAATAATATTATTTTAAAAAGTTTTCACTTCTGCCGGCACTCCCGGAGTGCAACCCTTCGTTTTTTTTTTTGGTCTTCCTCTCCCCCTGCATCCATCAACATTTATATTCATCATCATATCATATTACTTACATGCCTTTCATCCCCCTCATCGCAGGCCCATAACAAGAGAATCGATTCCCTTTTAACTTTTTTGTAACTAGCGCCAGTTTCGAAACTTCCTATTTCTTTGCTCTACTCTATATAACTACATATTCTGTAAAAAAAATCCCACGCAGCGTCTGTCTGTCTGTTTCCATCAGTGGACGGAGTGGTTGATGAGGAAGGTCTATAATTCGTTAAGGTTTTGTGTAAATTGCCTGAATTATGACAATGATTGTTGAAGATGTCGGAAAAAATCATGCCGACTGAGAGCTTTACTGGCGTGCGCTGCGTAAATCATTAGAGTTATATGAAAACCCCGGTAAAAATCCCCATAGATAGGTAATAGGTAATACGGGCTGGTATCCGCAACTCCACGTCAATGCGCGTATTTTGCGTACGGGTGGGAAAATCGATTATTCGATCCACCCCAGCTCCTCAAGGAAGGCCAGCAACGCCTTGATGTTACTGACCGTCTCACGTAGGGTACCTGGGTTACCGAAGTGCTTTGCCCTGTATGTGGCGACTACCGGGCAGTTTAGAAGCACATGTGCCGCTGTCTCGTCGTCCTCCATGCAGGCCCTGCACAGCGGACTGTCTGTTACTCCTATGACAAAGAGGTGTTTATTAAATGACCCGTGGCCAGTTAAAGCTGCAGTAACTATGCGCAGCTTTTGTTTGGTTAGACGGAGAACCTGTTTCGTGAGGCGGCCATCCAATGTGGGAAGCGCTTCCCTAGCTTGCCTGCATTCACTTAGGTCCGTCCAAAGTTTTTCATGTTGTTCTCTGGTACGTTTCCTTACCAGAGTAAATCCCCGTAGATCCGGTAGTACGTTCCCGTGGGAAACATTTCCACCTCAATGCGAAGGCGCATATATAAAGTGATATTTGTATCTGTCACTCTAGATCATTAAGTAAAAAAAAATGACTTCCTTGTTCTTCCAGGCATGTATGAAGCTGGCTTTCAAATCTTCCGGCCTCCAGTGCCCCTGCTGCCGACACAACCTCGCAAAATATGAGCTGGAGCCAAACGAGCAGCTCAAGACGGCGCTGCAAAGCATCATGCCCGGCTATGACGCTGGCAAGAAATAGACTGATTGAATAGTTAATGTAAGTAAAAAGCGAGGGAGGCAATGGGATGGTGTATATGCAAAATATTGTAGATTGTATGATGAATGTGACAGTCGTAGGATATTCTCAGTTCGCCATGCACACAGAGCACCGAAACGTCTCTTTTCAATGAATTTATATATTACTAGCTGTTGAACGCGATTTCGAAAGAAGCGCGTGCGCACCTAATTTTTTTAAAAATAAAATTACATAATATGGAAGTGTGCTTTCTGATTTTTGTGGCTCCATAGTTCCAATTGTATAATATAAAGATAGCCAGCGTATAATGTTCCCACTGATGGGACTCAGGCCTCCTCTCTGTGAGAGGGAATTCCCATTGCCTCAAGTAAAATACTTAGTTAATAATAATAATAATAATAATATTCCACAACTATCACACAACGCCATCTAGTCCCAAGCTAAGCAGAGCTTGTGTTTTGGGTACTAGACAACTGATAAACATACTTATATATTTCTAAATACATACATATTATAGATAAATTACAACCAGACACAGAACAAATGATCGTGCTCATCACACAAACATTTGTCCTGGGTGGGAATCGAACCCACGACCTCTGGCATAGCAGTCAGGGTCACTAACCAC
The DNA here is from genome assembly GCA_914767645.1 of Hydraecia micacea. NCBI lineage: Eukaryota > Metazoa > Arthropoda > Insecta > Lepidoptera > Noctuidae > Hydraecia > Hydraecia micacea. Next base: position 1,496,951 of record OU611774.1, read on the forward strand.
TAGACCATCAGGCCTGTCTGAGTTGATCTGATTATACTTCACATAATGAAATTATTACTATTATTAACAGTTTGAGGCATACTAAACGCCTCCAAATGTGTTAACAATAAAACTTCTATTGTGTCTCGTTCAGTGTCCGTCAACCAAGTAATTTAATTATTTATTATTAATAAATTACAAACATTTTATCCTATTTGACCTTGTAATAACATGTATTCATTAGAAAGAAAATGAATAACGGTTTTCTACAAGCTCTGCCCAGAATAGACAAATAAAACCATATGTATTATGAAGCAGTAATAAAATTTCATAGCCCTGCAGTAGATTTTTGTTTGTCATAAAACATTGTGAACAGACATAAGACCCTTCCGAAGTCTGATGACTTTAATAAATAAATTCAAACCTACCGATTGCGGAGTAATCCACTATTCCAATGGATTGAATTTATTATTTATTATTGAACTTTGGATCTCCGTTGGAAACCCTTTAACTTTTTTAATTAATTTTTATATCATCTGGCAGTATATTCAGCTGCATCTGGTTAGACAGGAAACCGACCCCAACATAATCATGTAGTTGGCATTTGCCTATAATAGATTTTAAAAGCGACACGACAACAAATCTCTTATGGAAAACTGCTTAGTGGTACAAATCTAACTTAGAAAGATGTATTAATGATTCTAATGATTATAATTCTATAAATACGTACCTGTTATTGTCGCGAATCAAATTTTGATCAAGATACAACCTGACACTGGCCTGCAAATTGCAAAAAACCTAAGAAAATTTGAATTTCGCGGTCTACCACTGCGCATTCACCTTAACTTTAAATACTCCCCCTTCCCCTGTACTGTTGCATGCACCCATAAGCATAATGTTGTGCCTGCTTGACATTGCGCACTATCGTTAAGGGGATTACAGCACCTAAACGCAAAAAACGCAAGTTTTAGAAACAATAAAAGTATATGATCGAACAAAATCAGAAAAATATATGATATTCTTCAGGATGTATGCTAGATAGATAGTGTGTTGAAAACATAATACAACTAATTTGATACGATAGAAAAAAATCATGAAGATACCTCTAAAAACTTTCTTTTTACAAAAAAACCATACTAATATACATACAATCATTCTGATTATTTGTCAGATTATTTTACAAGCAACATACTAAAGCACTAGTGTTTTATTTTTTTAGTCCAAATAATAGATTTTTCGTAAATAGATAATTGCTTAATATTTTGCTATAAATTACCAGCGTTGTGTCATTGCGCTTCTCTTTCTTTTCTATGCAGTCCGACAGTAACCGCGCTATAGGTCATGTAGTCGCCTTAACAGCGAATTTTCAGACCAAAAATAAAATTCGCAGCAATAATTTTTGCACAGTTACTTAGCTTGATGTACAGAAGGCGTAGATGACTGCTTCGTGAAAAATGTTTTTACGTCCTGTATAACGAAGGCAATGTTAGAATCTTTAAATTTAATAGGCAGCTGGCTAGTATTGTCTTGATTGCACATTGATGCATTTCTTTTGAGCTTTAAATTAAGTATTTTATGTATATAAATAAAACAAAGTCGGGTTAGTTACACCATTTATAACTCAAGAACGGCTTAACCGATTTTTATGATATTTGATTTGGTGGATTTGTCTCCGAATATTTACAAAAAAAAAAATGAAAATAATTATTTTTCTCATACATTCATTCGTATTGATTCTGATGCGGTACGAAGTTCACTGGGGTCAGCTAGTTTATGATAATTGACGCAACTGTTGCAGTACGTCTTACTGCAGGCCTACCACAAGCTCTTAACGCGATCCATTTTAGGACCTAAACTGAACTGTTCTTCTAATTCGTACCATGGCGTCAGTTTAACGATTCAGTTTAGGCCGTGCCATCTGCTGACAGCGATTGTCCCAAACTGAGTCGCAAGTTTTGGTTTCATTCATATTTGTTTGGTACCATGACGTCCTTAGAGCAGCTCAAGCGATGCAGTTTAGGAACCTAAACTGAAATGTCTTGTTTTTGAATCGTTTTTAATTAGATCATGGTAGGCCACCTGTGATGTGTTCATGATTGTCTATCAGAAATGACCAGCATTCATTTTTTTAAGTCCAGCATGTGTTCACCAATTTACCACATATAGCTTTCTACATAGGTCGAGTTAAGCACGGAAAACGAATCTTCCCAATAAAATGAGTATAATCGCTATGTACTGCGTGTGAATAATTCGAAACTTTCTGTGATTTTTTTATTTTCTAATTGTTAACGTGTAATTTTAGTTGTTGATCGCCTTATTAACCTTTTAAGCGCTTGGGTAAATATTCATTGCCGTGCCCCTAGCGCCCGGCTACAAATCGATAAAATAATACCTACAATAAATAAGGAGGAGAAATCGTTGTATTGATTAAAAAATAGTCAAAAAGTTTTTTTCTCTATTTAATAATGGTTTAAGTTGTACCACGCAGTTAATAGGACAAAAATAGAACGAAGAAATCATGCATGTCTCTGTCGCATAAATACGACACGAGAGGTAGGGGTACGGAAATATGTCGCATAAATGCGACACAAGCGGTCAAAAGGCTATATACTGCTTGGTTGTTGTATAATGGTTACTTCTTAATTCTTATTATGTTATAACCAGGGGTGCCTTGATATACGTGATAGTATTGTTTTAGGAGCATACCTTTTGAACGCCAGAGCGTAAACACATCGGCGCCCCTTCTACGCCAAGCCACAAATTCAGTACAAAAACCTACAAAAAAAAATAGTGATTCCAACATCTTAACGAAAAGTTATCGATAACCAATGAATCCGTGCTTTTCGTTCTATATTTTTTAAATAAATATTATTCGTTGCATTGGTCTTTTATTTAACTTGACCCTATTTGGTATCATACTATCATTAAACAGCAGTTACTAAGTTCTAAGCAACCTAAAAGCAAACATTAGAACTACAAACGAATAAATCAATAATAAGGTACATCACTAATCTGGTTCGTGACGTCATCCGCCGACGTGAAGACACGTCTCTGGCGTGGCTGGCACGACTTTTGACAACTTTCTCGCATGCGAGTAGGGATGTGATCATGTGATATTGTGGTACATAAAAAATAATAATATTTTATTATTTAAAACAATTTAATCATTTTACATATAATTATTAGTCGGATTCTTCGAAACTTGGCAAACTTATGTCATCCAAGTCCTTTTGCTCCTCCTCTTCTACATTTCCTAACACACGAAGGAGTTCTTCAGTAGTCATTTGACTGTCAGCCATTTTTAATATAGCCTCGCACAATAATAATGCTTCAAATTTTAATATTACCACCGATCATAATAATAAATGTAGTAAAGCACTAGCAGACTCCCGTAGCGCTAATGACGTCACCGCTTGACGTCCATTCCCGTCTGTGGCGTACAGGTAACTGTCTATGAGCTCTTACATAGGGATGCGCGAGAGTGGACAGTAAACTATCGATTTAAGGATATCAATTATAAGTTCTTTTCCACATTTTTTTAAATATTATACATTAGGAATATTCAGATACGAATATTTGTCAGTAAAAAGTAATTGTCAAAGTAATAGTAAGCTACTTTCAATAAAATATTTCATAAATTTGGAATATAAGTTACCTTACCTACCCATCACTAGCTGACGTGTCTTGACGTCTGTGGCGTGGGGAAATACACAATTTTACGGATTTCGATTAGCAATATTTGACGATTGTTTTTTCTTGTGAATTCAAATAATGAATATATCTTTGTGTCAATTTACAATATTTCACTAAAGTAGTTTGAAATAATAGGAAAAAGAAACACAGAAAACTTAATTTAGTATATTTATTTTGTATTTAAAAAATGTCGTTTTCTTGACGTCTATAGACGTCGGTGGCGTGTTTGGCACGATTTCGTTAGACGTCTATAAACGTCCGTGGCGTTCAAAAGGTTAATGAAAACTTGATTCGTCGACTAATTACAACACACTGTAAAGTTCGAACATCCACTGATTTTGGCTTCTTTATTGTAATGCTATGTTATTAGGGAGACGCATTCACTCTGTGGGGTAATTGCGTAACGCACAATATCACAATTGATTGCAGTGTCTTTCATTTTGACAGTTAAGCCATATTCATTACGTTTTATACGTTGTTGAGCCGACGACTTTTTCAAACCTATGAAGCAATGGATTAGAAATATCCTTCAAAACCCTTGGATTGTTATTGAAAGTGCGTTACGCAGTTAGGGTGCTGGTGTATGTATCGTGATTCCCCCAGTGTTACGGCCTGAAATACACTGACACGAGACGCAACCCGCACATAATAAAAAAGAGAATACCGAAGCATTCTTGTAAGAAACCGTGAAAATTATAGTTGTAAATAAATCCATAGTTATAAGTACATGTGTATTGTAACTCGCCTTGAAATTGTGCTGTAGTTTAGTTTAGTATTTAGAACGCGGTGAAATGAATACTTATAAGTGATGACTACCTCATTATGTACTTTTTAATTGATTTTATATAATTTCGTAGAATAAAATTAGGTCAGCATTGTATTACAAGCTCTTTAGCCTGAAATGTATTAATAACCATTTGTTGGGGACGTCACTGTATTGTATAAAATTACTTAAACAGAGCATAAATATATTATGTGTTGATGTTTCATTTTAATTTCGTTCGACTTCGATTTCCTTTACAATACTGGAGGCCTATTCCCTAAATCCGTCGACGAAGATTCAGGGCAGTCCGAAAGCAGTTTGAAACTTAAGTGAACCTAACACTCTATAATTAAATTTGTTGGACGGCCAAAAACATCGGGAGGAGGGAGGGTTAAATCGTAATGTCATTCATTCTTAGGTCGGGCACCAAATTAATTCGGCTGTGCGTTTTCAAAACCTAGCAACTGACAAAAAAAAAATCACCGCTATTAAGTGAGGCCAATTGTCAACTATTCTGCATCATGCAGAAGCTATTCATACATAAGCTACTTTATACTAGTGTTATGCCCACCAGTGGACTGCAATAGGTTGGGCAGTTTTGTGATTTTGGTGCTTGGAGATGTGCCTTATTTATTCAAGATGTCCCTCTGTCTAGCCAAGCGCATTTTGGATTATTCTCGTTATCAGCCTGTATACGTCCACTGCTGGACGTAAATAAGATGTAGATTTTTATGTGATGGGTCTTAGTGGTGTGTACAATTTAATTGTTAGAATAAATTCAACTTTTTTATTTATCTTAAGTACCCACAATGTTGGGTTGTCAGCATGACGTGCTTTACTATCGTGTTCCAATATTTGATGTTGTATAGTACAAATAATATAGATTTTAATAGTTATTTTTCTTATTAGGCTAAACTAATTTAGCTGAAATACCTAAACAAAACTAATTTAGCTGAATAACCCCGATTTAGCTGAAATACACGTTTCGTACCAAATCCACGTTACACTTTGTTTCTTATTAGATAATTGTGATGTTATTTATCATTGATTTGTAATTTATATTCTATCTTAGATATTGCAAGACAATGTGCAATATTAAAAAAAGAACCTTGAGTAAGGACGGTTGTTGTGTATTATGATAAATGATTTATATGTATTTTATTAACAGTATGTTTTGTATTTACGACAATGTTTAAATATGTCATTGATGTTATATTTTTTGCATTTAAATGTGCAATTAGAACATTATTTGTATAGGTTAGGTTGCGGCTAGATACATATAACATTATATTGTTTTTGGTTGAACAAACTATGTTATTACAATATGTGCGGTCTGAACATAGGCTCTCCGAACTTCTGCGTATGTTCTCTCACTCACACGCGCCTCTTGACACCATATGGTTCCTAAAAATGTTCTTGCGCAGTCTTCTACGCAAAGTTCGGAACGGCCATGATTCTTCGGCCATATAGTATCTTTATAAATAAATGGCACCTGGTAGGACTACTGGAAGCTGTTCCATTTGCGACGTTAGTTATTTGATTGACACAATAACCATATAAAACGCTTGCGAGATGATGGTGTCTTCAATTTTTATTTTATTGACAATTATTATTGTAAATTTTAATGTTTATTTATCATTTCTATAGTTTATTTTGATTGTATTTTTTAATTTTTTATTATGTTTGTGGGATTTAGATATGATTGTAACAACACCCAAAATTGTTAGCGATTTAGAACACTAAGTTTGTAAAAAGCTCTTTGTTAGCTCTTCATAATTTGTATCTAGCCTCGGTCTAACTAGTTAATTCTGCTTAAATGACGTGGATGGTCCGCCTGAACAGCAAAATGTGATGATTTCAGTGTAATGGTTATACTTCGGGATATTATTCCAATTACATGCATTTAAGCTTTGTTTCGACATTACTATAACTCAATTCTTTTGTAATTTAAGCCGGTGAAAAATTATGTTGATTTTCATGAATAAAATACTGTTGGAAAATTAAGTTTAAGTATTTTATTGTCGCTTCCAAGGCTTGATGAATTAAAATCATTATTAGTTTCTACTTCCAAATGTTTTGGACATACTGATATTCATCATATTTCCAACCCTTCGTTGGGAACAGGATGTGATGTGATGTGTAATACTTGTTTCACATAAAGGTATATGCTGGAATTTTGAAATAAATTGAAATAAAAACACAAAAAATATTATGATAATAATTGTATTACATTGGGTTTTACCTAGTTACACTTCTGAGCACATTATCACTGTCGTGTCCAACACACAGCACAACAATCAAATAATCGACACTACATGAATACATCCTAATAAATATATTATAACAACATCACAGTTTGTATCAATATGCATGACCGGAACACGCTTGGCATTTGTACGTTATGTCCTACAGATACGTCTAAGGAACTGATTTAAAAGAGATCCCTATTTCAAAAATACATGTTTTAAACAAATATTCTTTTAACAACATCAATTTAGATAGTAAACAAGAAATATCAAGGGATAGCCTAAATGATTATGTCCATTTTTAGTCCGGTCATATACAACCAAAAGTTATATCGGTAACAATTTTAGCGAGGGTAAAATTTATAACTAGATTTGCTATATGATAGTAAAATTAACATAAAACACCGATTTTATTTTATTAGCGCAAATAACTGATATGGCGAAAACAAAATCGATTGTAAGAAAATTTAATAAAGAATTTCATAAAGGTAAAAAAATTACTAATGCTGAAAATAGTGTTACGCGTCGTCCGTTGCATTTTTCCAAAGCAGCACTCGTAGCATGATCACCATATAAACGGTTTGATGATTCGTCCGTCAAAACCCGTGGTCATGCTACGCGTGCAGAAGTCGATTGCGTTAAATGTATCGTAACATAATTTCCAGCAAACGTAATTAAAGTGAAATACAACCAATGAAACAGTTATATATTTTTTTAAAGCTGCAATCTTTCGTTGTGTATAAAAAATAAAAAAGTCATGACTATATCAAATAATATGCGTTCAGTTAAACTTGATCGATGTTCATAAATAAAAAGTTTTTTTTTTTTCGTTAAAATAATTGCTTATTATAATATTGCTTAATTGATTTCATATACAAAGTGAAAATTTCGTCCATTATTTAAAAAGTGTAATTTTGAGTCTGTGTTTATTGGCCCGAATTTTTGCTCCTTTTACGAACATCGAAGAAGAGTTTCTATATAAAATGAATACCTACTCCGATTGTACTTACGTTACTCTAGCAAAATGCCACCTTTTAACTAACATTCAATCTCACTTGATTAGGATAATCGCTTACCTACGAATACTAACACTAACGACTTAACAATAGTACTTACAACCGCTTACTGTTATGTTAGCCCGACAACTTCAATGAGACTGGTATTTATATAGATATTTAAATTAATATTATCAATACCTATGTATTAACTAAATGCACGTGTAGACATAAATATTTAAAGATAAAATCTTGCGTGAACGAAATATACATTTAGAAATTTTATTATGACAATAATTTGTAAATAATTTGATATTATTGGATTTATTATTATTAATTATTAATTTTATTGGATTTATTATTATTATAGAATATTATATTGTGATAAAATTATATTATATCGAGCAGCTTAGTGCAGATCAAATTAATGAAACATAAAACTAATACTTTGATCCGTCGAACAGCTTGATACAGGTCAGGCAAGAACTTAATAATTATTATTATATGATTAAATGTCATCAGAGTCGTCGGGTACGGTTATCATCAGCTCAGAAAATGGCCAAAATTCATAATATTCATTCAAAATTCAAAATTAAAAAGAATCTATGATTAATTATTTTTAAAATAATTTGTTAACCTTTAATACTCAATTAATAATAATAAATAATTTTATTGTTGCTGCATTAAATTAAATCACTGCAAACTTAACATTACTTTGATTACATGGCGCTTCCACTGTTGCCTGCGAGACAACAGGGAGAGTGTAGAGGTAATTAAAACAGCATAACTTATTACACCTAAGTGAAACACTCGCACGTAGCATATCACACTAGCCTACCACTAAAATAAAGCTGTCTTACGATTAATATGAGTCAACAATTCATAATACATCTCTTATAAACTATATGTTAACGTTTGCATGGAAAACGTCCATCAAAAAATACTTAAAAATCTATATACTATGTTGTGTACCTAAAAAGAATCGCTGCATTGTGAATGCGGGACGGTTCTGCGATGGCACTGTTGCGAGATGGTTCGGCGCTCTCGGTGGTTGACCTTCAGGGGGTGGTTTCGTTGTGTGCGATGGTGTGGTTTGCGGCGGTTTCTATGCCCCCGGTCCCGAAGGTAGCGATGATGCGTTCGAGCGAGGTCCAGGTACCGACGACGAGTCCTAGCGCTCCGAAGAGCACGACGATGGCGTTCTTGACGATCATGCGGATGCGCTCGGAGCGGGACACGTAGTACCAGTAGGTGCAGCTCTGGATGAGCGCGGGGAAGGCCAGCCCCAGCGCGGACAGGCACAGCGCGCCGAACAGAGAGATGAACAGCTCCAATGCGGGAACGGCGGCTGCGATACCGACTGCACACAAATAATATTACAGTGAGTTTTTTATTTTTGATGTGAAAACTTCTTTAGGCGCGTTGGGCATTTTTTGAGATGGGAAAAACCATTGAATTCGCGCCACTGTTACCGTAACCGACACCGCTTCGGACGTGTTCGGCTGTCCTCGGGATGTACTCGGTTTTAATGTATATCCGATGTGTCAGTGAGTGATGGCAAAGTATTCTATTTGTGTTTTGTTTTCAGTTCTGTCGGCGCTCCCGGAGCGCCACTGTTTTTTAGTTATTTTAAATTCGGTCGGTTAACACCATGATATTGCAGAAAGAAAGAAACTTCTGATTAATTCCAGACAATTTAGAATTTTACATTACAGTTTAGCTATACTTTACTGAGCACGGAGACGCCTCGGCGCCGGCGGCCGCTGCTAGAGGCTGTATTGTCAACACATTCCATACAAACCAAGCGTATCACCGTTGACTCGCACTATGACACAAATGGCGTATAGAATCTGACGTAGCGTGAAAGATGGTGGAAGCCGTACGCACTATTAGCGCCACAAATTTTATTAGTAGGTACAGCACCCTAATTGCGTAACACACTGTCAATCACAATCTGAATAATTTTGAAGGATATTGCTTATTTATTGCTTCATAAGTACGAAAAATTTGTCTGCTCAACAACGTCAATAACGCAATGAATGTTGTTGAACTGTGAAAATGAAGCCATTGCTAGTGTTAGTGTGTTACGCTATTACCCCGATGCTGTCTAGACGATGTCGGCGCGGCGTTTCCGTGTTCTAGTAATAGTATATGGTAGACACTAGACAGCTAGTAAGCTGCGCCCCGCGGTTTCACCCGCATATGTGTCGATCCCGTGGGAATATCGGGATAAAAACTATCCTATGTCCTTCCCCGGGAAGCAATCTATCTCTCTGCCAAATTTTATCAAAATCCGTTCAGTGGTTTAGGCGTGAAAAGGTAACATACAGACAGACAGACAGTTACTTTTGAATTTATAATATTAGTATGGATAATATCGAGGTTCTTATACTCACAAGTCACAAGAACAATAGTAGTCCTGAGGAGGTACTCCCAGAAGATCCTGTGCTTGAAGTTCAGCATCCGGATACCGATGTACTCGTTCCACAGGATGTCGATGGCGACGTAGCAGGCCAGGCCGTGGGTGATGAAGATCGCGAAGGCAAGCAGGCACTGGACCACGTTGGCAAGACTGGAGAGAGAATATTGTAAGTTAAGAGTGACGTAAAGGTATTTTGACCGGTAAGCGGTCCAATCATCATCTTTCGCCAAATCCAAGCAGTTTTGGTTTTTTGGGTAACCTTACTACCATGACTTTCATTATTTGAACCTGTATTAACCTTTTAACCGCTTACGTCGGATTAATCCGACAAATATTTTCGTGTCCATTCCGCCAGGGTCGTATATATACGACAAAATAACACAGCTCGTTTAATCTGAATTATTATTACATCATCACAGCTCGTTTCATCGGCGTTTATTTTTCGTTTTTTTTTTTTTTGTTCGGGCGCTGGGGGCACGCCAACTCATATAAAGTCGGGCGGTTAAAAGGTTAAAAAGCAATGTCACGTTTCACTTACATTTCTTTATCGGACGGTAAGTTGAGTGTGATGCTGCCTTCGGAATCGTCTCCGTACTGCAGGTATCCGAACAGGCCCATGCCGACGTACAGCACGATGATACTGATCATGGAGCAGTTTAAAACTCCGAACTTGCCCACGAAGTTACGAGGAGTCTTCATCTCGTTCTCCAGGGGCAGAATCTGGAAGAATGTGAGACGTTTAATGAAAATTCTGGCACTAAAAAGGTACCTAGGTATACGTCAAAATTGTAATAGGTGGCTAAAATACTTATGGTCGTCAGTACTCGTCAGTAGCATGATCGGTTGCTAATCGTAACGAATTACCCATGTTTTCAAACTAATAAATGAATTTATTTGATTTTGAATAAAGAAAACAGCCGCATCGGGTGGTCGATTTATAAATACTAAGACAAAAATTGGTTATTTTATGTCTTCTAAAGATAGAAGGTAAACAGGAATTGCTTCGCGCAAAAGATGTTTAATCGTAGGTACGTAGGTGCTTCTGATTGTATCAATAAGGAAGGGTCGCATAGGTAAATATTGAGCGATAAATAGGTCATTATTGTAGGTAATGTAAAATAATTCTTACCACACCAATAGCTTCAAGCGCAAACAGCACAGTTCCAAAGAAGAGCGGGAAGTTGGCTAGTTTTCCAGCAGGCACCTTGCCTTCCAGGGTAAGGCTATCCCTGAAGATATAGTAGCAGACGATCCCGAAGCTCACAATGGTCACAGCATTGGCTATCGCAGAGAACGGCGCCAGATACTTCAGGTCCCGCACCCAGTTGATCAGAACCAGCGGTAACAGGACGCACAGCATCACTTCGAACACGGTTATCTCTATGCCAAAGTGCTTGGTGAGCACGAAGTAAATGTTCTCAGATACGAACACTACATAGACGCAGCAGGTTCCGATCTGGTACACCAGTAGGAAAGCGTTCACCACGTGCCTGTAAATAAAAAAATAATTTTAGGTTTAAGTCATACTCTCACAGAGAGGAGGTCTGTGTCCCAGCAGTGGGATCATTATAGGCTGATTATAATGATGATGACATACTGGCTCCATTGTGAAAAGTAGCCTATGTCCTTCTCCAGGTCCTGGGCTGTAAGCTAGGTACCTATCTATATCTAACAAAATGAATAAAGATCGTTTCAGCTGATTTGTCGAGAAAAGGTAACAGTCAGACATACACAGAAGTAACTTTCGCATTTATACTACACACATCAAAAGTGTCTAGGGATCAAGCATTTTTATGCGGATTTCTTGAGATTGAGATGTGGCTTTGTAATAAATTTATGATTTTATAAATTTATATGGATCCTTTTTGGTGCATTTCATAATTTGAATCAGGAACTGTGAATCAAATTCGAGTAAAAGATGAAAATCAGCTGTCAATATTTTCCCTATAAAAACATACAACGCATTGAAGACATTATTAGTGCTACTGTTTCCCTACTACTGATTAAAACCAACGTTATTATGGAGCGGCGACGTCATTTAAGCAGGGAAGAAATGCTCAGAGCCGTGGGAATGATAGAAGCTGGTTCCCGGCAACGTACTGTGGCTTTAGCTCTGAATACAAGTCAGAGTTATCAGTCGACTTTGGACACGTTACCGAAGCACTGGTACCGTGGCTGAGCGCCATGGAGGACGGTATCGCTGCACCACACGGAGACAAGACCGATACATTCAAATCTTAACTCGAAGAGCTCCAACAATAACCGCCATGATGTTAGCCGTGAGGCTTCATCACTCTTCAGGGAACTTAATTAGCGACCAAACAGTCAGAAACCGCTTGCATGAAGTGAACCTTCATTCCCGAAGACCGCTACGGGTACCACCTATAGCAATGCACAATCGTAGGATTCGATATCAATGGGCTCTTGAACACAGAAATTGGGCAGAAGAACAATGGCGTTTCGTGTGCTTTTCTGATGAGTCTCGTTTTGGTATGAGACCGGATACAAGACGTATACGACACTGGAGAACCCCTGGACGCCAACAGCGATTAAAATCCTGCCAGGAAGTCCATCCTTATAGTGGTGGAACCATCATGGTATGGGCGGGTATTTGGATCGGCGGAAGAAGTGAGTTGATTTGGATCAGAGGCAACCTCAACGCTCAAATTTATGCTGAGACGATTGTATCAGACGTCATCGTTCCTCTACAAGTGCAAATCGGTCCCTTATTTCAGTTAATGCATGATAATGCACGACCGCACACCGCAAGAGTTGTAAGACAGACTCTCGCCGCAGCTAACATCAATGTCCTGCCCTGGCCTGCTCAGTCGCCAGACTTGAACCCGATTGAGCATGCATGGGATATGCTACAGAGCAGAGCTCTGCCGAATATGGAGGGTATCCAGTCGCAAGAAGACCTTTTTTTGTTGTTGCAACGAACATGGGCTGCCATTCCACAGCGTGATTTGGATGAACTCATTTTGAGTATGCCAAACCGATGTTCTTGTGTTGTTAGTGTTCGCGGTAGAAACACGGATTATTAATTGTTTAAGTTACCCAATAAAATTTTAAAGAAAACTGTTATTTCAGTCTTTTTTTCGAACTTTTGTGTTAGTGGTTCAAATGTCAAAAATCCCTTTATTAGGAAAATGGCAAATTTCTTTATTAATGCAAAGGTGACTTGGTTTATCGTTACTGTGACAAACGAAAACACTTTATTTGATGAATCCTTAAAGAAAATAAGAGAAAATTTTAATTAATATCAATCAGGAGAAAAGTTATTGCAAAAATATATGTTGATCCCTAGACACTTTTGATGTGTGTATATAGACCGACCGCTTAACTGAGACGTTGACTGAGGTAGCAGCGCGGTGCGGGAGGGGTGTGGTGACGTGATGCGAGAGCTCAGTAATTCGTAAACTTGTGACAACTATCACCCCCCCCGCACCGCGCAGCTACCTCAGGCAAAGTCTCACTTAAGCGGTCGGCCTATAGTATAGATTGAGTGTTTGGTGAAATGTGGGTGTCGTCTTTACAAGTTTACAGTGACGAGTACTCTGCCGTGGTCGTAGGTACACCTCTGCCTTACCCTTGGGGGAATACAGGCTACATGTTATGATATGTTGTGAGTGTTTTGCTTGCCAAGTAACAAGAATGTGGCCAATTCCGATCTAGCTGGTAGACCAAAACTGGGAAAGTGTGTATTAAAGATTAAAAAGTGGCTAGGTGGATCTGCGGTCAATTTAGAATGATCCTACGTCATCAATACATAATTATTTTGTTATTGATTTATAGTTATTTACCTATACGAATAAGATTACTCGATAACAATCATATACTAGTTATGTTAATGATTAGCTCCTTTATTGCTAACACGTGAGGAATATGACACGTTTCTGTTCGTTTTGACGCCGATACAAATAAGTGGTCTAGTCCAAATATAAACAGCACTCTTGAATTTCAAGATAAGTCGACGACATTGTTTCAAATTGAAAGTGTTATCTTTTTTTAAGTGTTTACCGATGAAAGAACACAATAAGGTTACATCAACATGATAGCTACGTTAGATCAACATAAATATGAACACTTCGACACCCAAGGCTTACAAGAACTAAGTAGTTGAACAACATATTGTTATTGTTGACAGTTTAATCAATATGGCATTATATTCTATGAACGGAGTACGAAGTAACTACTACAGCAAATTAGAAAATGAAGGCTTTAATAATTAAAACAACATCTGAAAAGATATTTACCTATATAGGTTCTTCAATTTGGTTCTATCGGCCTGTTTGTTGATGAAGGTTGTTTAATTACCAAGGTACTTACTTGTAAAGGGGTTTCACTTGGAAATCCCCTTGTTTTTTAAAGCGAGTTGAAAAGTAAAATTCCTATTGTCAACACTTCTACCTTTTTTTTTTTTAATGGACTTGCTCTTGACTATAGTCTAGGTCAAAGGTGACAGAGACAAAGTCGACGATGGAGCGAGCTTATCCAGAAGAAGCCTGTTCACTCTCACTTTAAAGAGATTTGGGTTATTATCTATGTGTGTTCAAGAATCAAATAAGCACTACAAGTGGTATACACAAACAAATTATAAATACTTACGCAGCATAAGGTGCGCATGCTTTGCACCAGTCAGGTCCTTCCAGCAATGCTGCTTCCGCAGCCGCTGTGTATGACAGCGAAGGCACTCTTCGTCTCTTGCACAACACGTAGCATGAATCGATCAGAATGTGTATGCAGTAGGTGCACAGGACCCCGATGACGATCGTGCCGATGGAGCCGACCACGTAGCCGGCATTGGAGAAGGCTTTCGGCATGGCTAGGATGCCGGTGCCCAAACTGCCTTTCATCAGGTGGAGGAAGGTTTCCATGTCACTGTTGGAGATATTATTTGGTTAAATTATTGTATGTTTAAGGTTAGCGTAAATTAGGAAGAGCTGCACCGCAGCGCTTTACAAAAATCCTCCTTCATCACTTTCGTAGATTTTCTATGAACTAACGCACACTTTATATGAAAATACGTTGCGCTGCGGGCCCTTGCGGCTGTTATGTGCGCTTGGCTTTATGGGGATAGGCAGAACCACCGGTTCGGGATCGTTAAGAATTGGCAGTTTGGGACATAGAAGTCCGTCAAGCAGTCCACTGGAGAAGGACGGTACCTACTATGAAGACCTCGTGATTATTTTTTCCTGGTTTCCCCCGGGTAGCCTTAAATACATAGCGAGGAATCTTAGGAAGAAATCTTAGGAATCCCCAAGACCCTACACTGCCCTACAGTCAACATAATATTCATAGCTGTCTCAGAGACTCCAATAGTTACCACTGAATGAATGATGATTCAATCAGAAATCATTATTCAAATAATGCAATAAACTTCTTCTACTATAAAACCACATTTCGTAATATAATAAACATTGTTTTATGATTGTGGTTAAAAGTTAATAAATAAAACAGACCGAAGTACTCTATTTAGGTATGTAGGTACTTGGCAAATCGTATTTGCAGGTAGACAAAAATAACTATGTTTAGGTATTTTGGCAGCAAGGTAGGTTTTAAATGACTTTTTCCTTGCCCCGATAAAACTTAACGTAGGTAGCAGGACTTTAGTGCGGAACATTATTTTCAGAGTTTTGATTAACAACTAGTTCATACTTATTATCAAAAAAATTAAAGTGAAATTAAAGACGTTAGTTTTTGAACCGACTTTTATATTAGATACTACTTCATAGGTTCACTTACACGTACCGATAACCATAGATAGGATACTTAATTAACTAGTTCGAGGAAGTACCTCTACCGTCAATAATGTGCTTATTTTGTAAATAGGCTAATGAAATAGCAGAATTTTTTATATACCGGCCAAAAATTTGTACGCTATGAGATCAAGAATCATGTGTTGAATACACATTGATTCTAGATCCTATGCCACATGAACTCCATGTTGTTTACGTGTTGTTACAGGTTACGCGTCCCAGCCACCCCTGTCTGTATAAAAAATCATAACATTATGAGTTCCTGTTCCGTTTTGGATTTGTAAGCTTTTGTCCTATTATTATGTTGCTAGCAGCGCCCCGCGGTTTCACCCGCATAAGTTTCGATCCCGTGGATTCCCGATATTCACCTGGATAAAAACTATCCTATGTCCATTCCCGGTACTCAAACTATCTCTATACCAAATTTCATCTAAATCGGTTCAGTGGTTTAAGCGTGAAGATGTAACAGACAGACACACTTTCGCATTTCTGATATTAGTGTGGATGTAGATTACCTATAAGCAATGATATGTTATTCTAGGCACGGTGGGGTATGATAAACGGAATTACGGAAGATTTTCTTGTATGAGTAGCAAGGTTAAGACTATCGTTTGAAGACGTGATCTGAATTCTGAATAATCCCAGGTACCTATTAGTGAAGAGGGGTTTGTGCAATGATCTTTAGCACCTATAATTGTGTTACTTATCAATTGGAAAATTGTGAACATATACAGCGATGCTATTCTGTTAAAAGATCACCGTGATAACTCGTAGGTGAAGTGAGCTTAAAGTAAGCTGTCATTGCACCTGATGCTAGGGATAGTGAGTAGTGACTTCACCTAAGTTTTCACGGTGAGTTTTTACAAAATAGCATTAAGGGTGTAAAAATGATGAAAATGACGTGAGGAGAGTTTTGGGTATGAATGTCGATGGCTTTAAGAGTAGGGGAAGACCAAAGAAATGATGGACGGACTGTGTGAATGATGATATGGTTAGAAAGGGGGTGACTACCGAGATGACGATATAATAGAGAAATATGGAAGAAAAAGACATGTTGCACTGACACCAAATAAATTGGGATAAGGGGAGGTGTGAGGTGAATGATAACAGGGTGTAAAAAGACCCATCACATAGCCTTCAACTACGCATTCTTTTCATCAAACTACGTAACATTGCACAAAAATAATTGCTGTGAAACGACTTTATTTTTGGTGTAAACATATTTGTTGTTTGCGGTAGCACGCAAATCATTGTGCTTATGGGCTCTCGGCTACGTAAAGTGTCTTTTTACATATGTTATAAATATGTATATCAAGAACTTTTCCATAAAAATACCAACTAGCTTGGTACCTATTAGGTATTTAAATTTCCATGTTGATAAATATATGGTAAACAAAGCTGCGTGTGGCTAAAAATGCAACGCTCTGTTTACTATGAGCTTAATGGTTTACATTTTACAATAAACGTTGGCGGTTATTATTTCTATCTACCTGCTAATAACAAATGAGCAACACCTCAACAATGCTGTGTGGGTACACAAAGTACAGTGACGTACACAATATTTAACTCGTCAGGCAATCTGCCTAGCCTTTTCCCAACTAAGTTGAGGTCGACTTCCAGTCTAACCAGATGCAGCTGGATACCAGTATTTTACATGGAGTGACTGCCTATCTTTGCTCCACTATCCAGTTATTGGGTATAATACCTCTTCGTAGTCTGGTAAATAGATAGAATAGGTACTTTTTAACATTTACACCATAAAAATGTAACCATAATGACTGGTTATCAGACTTTGGGCTTCTGACTACCCGTAAAGACCGGGACCAACTGCGGCGCTACTCTAGGAGAACAATTCCTATGAAAACCTCATGGAAATTGTTCTACCAGAATGGCGTCGCACCGTCGCGTCGCGCCTGTCTGCCTGAGCATTTACTCGTATGCACAACTAATTCCATACACAGATCTGTCAATTAAAATAAATACAATATTCATCGTTTATTGTGGTTTTCCGTAACTACCACTGGGTTGCTTGAATACAAACGAGCTACATAGGAGCTTTAATACTAGATCTAAGTGGACAGCACGCGACTGTACACGCACATGTCTGGACACACGTGTTTGTGCTAATTATTATTTACTATTTGTGTGCATTAGGTCATAGCATCAGCAATCATACCTAATTCTTAGTACGTCAATCAGAAAAAAGAAACGATGGATGGACAGTGTCAATGATGATATGGCTAGACAGGTAGTGACTGCCGTCATATGCCTAGCCTTTTCCCAACTATGTTGAGGTCCCAACTATATTGAGGTAGTGCCTGCCGTGATGACGACTAATAGAGAAGTATGGAGAGAAAAAGATAGAAAAGCTGTGGCACTCCGGGAGTGCCGACAGAAGTGAAAACTTGAACAATTACGTGTGTATTTTTTTAATCATGTACAGACGCCAGCACATCAAGCTACCCTAAACTGTAAAATTTTCCCAATCAAACTTGAAACTACTTAGCTTTAGCGATAAAGTTGAAAATCTATTAAAGAAATTTGACAGATTGTAGTAGCTTGATGTGCTGGCGTCTGTACGTACGGTCACGGTCATAAGTGGAGTAGCAATTTCACAAAGCAATAGAGTGACACTTTGGTTTTACTTACGACCTTCTTTCAATTAGTAATTTCTCTACTAGGTATAGACACACACACACATTCATTAATTTGCAACTGATTGTATTTCTTAAATTCAACCGCTACGGTATAATTATGGCATGATAGTTTAGCGGTTATCATATTTGGGTAAGCGCGTCCTGCGTAGCGAGCCGTGAGTTCGAATCTCACGCGCGGTGATAGTTTTTTTAATGTTTTAATAATTACTTCGAATAATCACGCTTTTGACTATATATTTCCTTGTCATGTTCGCCTTGTGCGCTCAATTAGTAATACTTTATGTATATACCCACAGTTATCTAAATAAATAAATTATAAGGTAGACACAGTTAAGAGTCATTTACCGCGATTAAATATAACGTTGTTGGTTGGTTGTGTATTGTGGGTTAGCGACGTGTGTTCTATCTATTAGCCGTGTTGTAGTTCCTTTTAAAATGCAGAATATTGAAATGAAAGCGAATATGATTGCCCTGCGTAAAAGTGGACTTAATATAACACAAGTATCTTATGAAACCGAACTGAATGTGAGTATTATGAATGTGACTTGATTATTTTTTCATTTCAAACATTTATTTTATTAAAATAGAACTGCTGTCCCCCGACCACACGTTTTTTTTTCTGATTAGTAACCGCGTCTGCCTAGACTAGACCCGGCCTAATGCCTACCTATTCTGAAAACCAATGCACGCCATTGCTTGCGATATTAAATCATCTTTGATTCAACCTGGCTGGCAAGAAGAATGTATTTTTTTCGCGGTTTCACCCGCATAAGTTTCGATACCGAGGGAATATCTGCTGTGTAAATCCTGGTTATAAACTATCTGTGTGCCAAATTTCAGCCAAATCCGTTAAGTAGTTTTTGCGTGAGGGAGTAACAAACATACAAACACACTCACAAACTTTCGCCTTTATAATGTTAATAATGTGAAGTGTCTAGTGTGATTTTGTTCCTATTGTTATTCCTTGTTGGTCGAAATAACCGTTTATTTATTTTATTTATATCTAAGTAGTCGGTTGCATGTCTGTACTACTTTGACCAGGATCATCAATCAATCAGCCAGATGTGGAAATTCAGTCTCCATATTAGTTGATATACTTAGATATACGGCACTTAGTGACGTACTTATGGAATGTTTCAATTCCAGTGCACGAGTTTTCATATGAAGAAAATAACATAATTATACAGTGTTGTTTGACCAGTAGTATTTGTGGGACCAATGTACCTACGCTCTTGATTGAACATAATGTACTTTCTAAGCGTGTTATTGAATACATATTTCAATTATATGGAGATTTTTCAAATGGGTACCTAACAATGAAAGTGGTTCGAACTGGTTACTATAATATTTATTGAATGATGCTTGAAATATAATTAATTAGCAATATTGAATCACGCGCAGCAATCCACTTTCATAAACGTGTCCGGTAATAATTTATAGATCTTTGTTACAAAATGGCTATACTTAATTCCGCTATTTCCACTCCAAGAAACATCAACCTTTATACAACGCGAAAATTTGGATAGATTTCAGAATGAATAGTTTTATTGCAAAATCATAAAAGTTGAAGCTCAAATACTCTTTATGTGTGGGTATATTTCAAACACATATTTGTTTACATGTCTGGAAAGTAAATAGCGAACTCAGGATAGGTACTCTAGCGTTAACTGAAATGGAAAGCGAGGGGTCCTAAGTTTGATGTCCTATCATTGCTTTATCGTCGTGAACCTACATACTCCTGACACAGAGCTATTTAGAGGACCCCTAATCAACTGCAATAAAATCAAATCATTTAATGAAATCGGGCTGAGGATCAGCACATTTTGAACATTAGAAGTTACAATAGCCTTCAAATCACCCACCCTACACCATTGATTTATAACTATAGTCAATGCCGTTCACCATTTCCTAGTGTATGAGCTGGGAAGAAGTGGTGAAACAAACAGAACATCACGCCTCTTGCCTCGAAGGTTTAGGCAGAAGTAAACGAAATGTAGGTGTTCCCTACATTTCGCCAGATATGTTTAAGTCCCATGTTATAGATGCGAGCCTATTGCCAACCCCCGGTCACAATTCCAGACTCCGGACTGAGAAATTCCTAATAGAAAACACTGCACGACCTGGGAATCGAACCCTTGCGACCACTAGAGCGAGGCCGAGGTGAAAGGTGAAACAATGTGCTTAGCATAAAGCCTTCTGGCCCAAGTCGAACATAATCTAATACGACGTGGTCAAGTTCAATGTGTAGGTAAGTGTAACCACAATCAGCATTCCAGTCATACTTTAACGATTGGCATGACTTTGTAACTTTATCGGTATAAGGAAAAATCCTTGTTGCCATTTGTCATTATTGTTTTGAAAGGAAACGTTGTAGGAAATAGTGCTTAGGTACGGAAGTTACAATTTTGTATTCATCACTCATTCATTCGTCGTCTCGGGTCGAATAAAGGAAAGTAGACATGTTTATTACCAAATTACAGGACCTATAGTCTGTTCCAAAAGTGTCTGATTAAAGTGTAAACAAACCCAGTTCAAGTTCTGATGCAGTCACTCACTAAACGGAATTCTGTATTGAGGTTTCAACTTGAGGTCTCACCGCTTTTTCCAGCAATTGTTTGAATAACGTTATTAAATTGTTATTGAAAACGCATCGACGAAAATTGACGTTATAAAATTAACCTCAATTTTATTGCCAAATGAAAAACATGAGGAGATTTTAAATTAGAATTTTGGGTTTTAATCATTCAATGAATCAAATCAAAATACTCAATTCGTAAATATATACAAATTGGCAGCCACAGGTAAGTTTTCTGATCCATTTGTTTACATTTTTAGCAGATACTTTTTGAACAGACCATACTATTAATCATGCTGATTACCTATGTATTATTGTGATAGAATATTAGGTCCAAGACAAGGGGAAGGGGCGTGAGCTCGTGAAATATCTGTACTAATAACAAAGCTGAAGAGTTTTTTTGTTCGTTTGTTTGAACGCACTAATCTCTGAAACTAGCGGTTTTGAAAAAACCTTTTTTGTATTTGATAGCATAATGCTTAAGGAAGGTTACCGGCTATAACATCACGCTAGGAATCTTAGGAGGCGAGAAAAAAGAAAAAAGGAACGTTAAGAGAAAACGAAGTAGGTGCACGAGTAGGCGATACGATGCGACGGGCCCACCCCATCGCATCGCATCGCCTGCTCGTGCACCAGAAATTTCACAGAAACTAGTAATATAGGTACTGCAGGGTCCCATTAAAATAGATGGATAAATTTTAATACAGCTCTCAGTGCTCAGTACGTCTAACCAAAGATATCCAAGCAAAAAAAAAATTCTGATTAAAGTGATTTTATTTTTGCCTAAAATAATTAATTGCCGGTTTCGTTAGCCGATTATTTTTCTTGTAAGTATCTAATGCGTTTTCTTATATATTTTTTTACCATCGTCCTTATTTTGGTGGTCTGAATGATTTCTAAAAGTTTGTCCATCTATTTTAATGGGACCTTATATATGCTCCGTAGGTACCTATGCCTTGGGTAATAGCAAAAACAACGACATAATTGAAAGTAGTCAATTGACTGTTGATGCTAAACAATACCGGTCTCCAGTGCTATGTTTAGATCGGTTTATTAACATATTAGACCTCTGTGTCAACTACCCTACAACTGTAGCAACCGATTCAGCTTGATGTTTCCTCAATTAATTGTAAATGACACGATGTCGATAGTCGCATGCGCGGCGCATATCATCGTTTTATTGGCAGGTCCGGACAAACAGACACACGAGGTTAATTCATCATAAATTAAAAACACGTGAAGATACAAAGTAACGGAGGAACTCTCTTTTATTGATGCTAAATGGAACTTGTAAAGATTCAGCATATAATTGATTCTTGCTCCCAGCTTCAGTTACATAACATAATCAGCCTATAATGTTCCCACTGCTGGGACACAGGCCTCCTCTCAGTGAGAGGGAGTGGGCCGTAATCCACCATGCGGGCCCAGTGCGGGTTGGCAGATGTCACATGTCTTCGAATTTTTGGTTCTAGGACATAGCGGTTTCCTCACGATGTTTTCCTTCACCGTTTTGAGAGCAGTGGTGGTGAAATAATTTTGGTACACAAAGTAAAGCGCCTGCCTGGATTCGAACCTACGACCTACAACTCGTAAGTCGCGGCCGTTACCACTTGGCCACCACTGCTCTTCAGTTAGGGAAATAATAATTGATTTCAACGTCACGTCTCTTTTAAATTATTTATGATTGTTTCTTCAGCACTTATGAAGACTGCAGTAATCTACTGGGATGGGAGAAGCACAGAACCGATCGAAATGTCGATCCTTGGGGGAGGCCTATGTCCCGCACCCTAATTTTAAAAGATAAGTAGGTATTGCTAATCCATTGCTTTATATGTTCGAAAAATGTGACTGCTCAACAACGTAAAACGCAATGAATATTTTTGAACTGTCAAAATGAAAGCCATTGCTGCTATTAGTGTGTTACGCAATTACCTACCCCACAGCCTAAGGGGTAAATTTAAGCTAGAGTGAGCTTTTAGTGTCATCTTGTGTCCTCTAGTGTTCTGCAAAACTTTTAAATCTGCTTACGCCATAGTCTTCCTTAGAGAATCCCACAGCAACCTATTAAAAAATCAATTGGTTGTGCTATAAATATAAACGACTAGCGTCTTCGTACGCTTGAAATGTCTTGTTTTAACATAATAGTGATACGAGGGGGTATGGAGGGGGTGTTCTACTGCAGGGCGGTCTCCCTTCCCTCTCTCTAGTTTTGCCAGTTTACTGCGATTACGGGCCAGTCCCTTAAGAAATTAACTTCCTATTATTAAATATTTATCGGAATCTGATCAGTATTCGTAGTTCCGAAGATAACCCCCAAACTCACAAATTTTACCTCTTTATAATATTACTAGCAGCGCCCCGCAGTTTCACCCGCATAAGTTTCGATCCCGTAGGAATATCGGGAAAAAGTATCCTTTGTGTTAATTCGGGTTATAAGCTATTTGTGTGCCAAATTTCATACAAATCCGTTCAGCAGTTTTTGCGTGAAAGAGTAACAAATATCCATCCATCCTTCCTCAACAAATTTTCGCGTTTATAAAATTAGTAGGATAAGTACCTGTAGATAAAGAAGAAAATCATTAAAACACCTTCGCGGAGGGTTTCCTTGTAGTAAAATTGTCTGTCATCAATAATTCACAGTACAGTCTGCCTTCCTTTGCCACCTCGCAGTTAATAGCTTGATGAAATATTCATGATTATACGGTAGGACTACACCGCTGTCGGCGTGTTTATTGAACGCTACAATCATGCTACTTCTATGCTAATCTATGCGAGGTTTGACCACTACAGGGCCGTTTTTAACCTCAGGCATTCAAACTCAAAAACTCAAAGCATTTATTTCAATTAAAACATGTACAAGCACTTTTGAATTGTCAAAATTAAATAGTCGGTCAGTTAGTCAGAAAGTTGAAGCTAGTTGCCGATTCCAAAACGTAGATCTCTATGGAGAAGAACGGGCAAGAAACTCCATGGACACTCTTTTAAATCAAGATATTACATAATACTGGGTACATTATTCTTGTTGCTTCTATTCAAAACTATAAGATTAAAAATAAGCCTTGGCAGTTAAGAGATGACCAGTCTCAACCGACGGCGCCCGTTCACGAACATGACGCGTGAATCAGCACCATCCAGCTCAACCATTTTGTAGGGAACCGAATGATCCAACACACGCGCCACCATCAGTGAGACATTTAAGTGAGCATGACACATTCTCAACTGCCATGCTCTTTCAAGTCAACATCAAAAAATCATAATAAACGGATCCATGGTTCTTACATTTACAAAATTGAAGAAATGCATCTAAATTATACAAAACTATACATTGCAATTTATTTAAGAGATGAATAAAATTGTTTACTACCAAACAGGAAAGTGTTTAGTATTGAAGTATTAAACAATTAAAACTTGATTGAATAAAATAAAAATAAACATTGAGATCGTAGTCGCTCCATGTAAAATACTGGTATTCAGCTGCATCCGGTTAGACTGGAAGCTGACCCCAACATTGTTGGGAAAAGGCTAGGTAGATGAATGATCGTAATGTCAGAAACACTAAAAAAGAAAAAGAGAAGCACCTCTTCCATATATTGAAAATTTTAACTAGTGAGCCCAAGTGCCTGTGGAGCAGGACCAGCAATTAGCCAAGCATTTTTATCTACGATATAATCATCCAACTTATAATATGCTTGCACGTTTAAATTTCTTCTCATTTAGTTGAAGAATATCGAGTGGTATTTTATTATAACATTTTACACAGTAACCTATAAAAGAAGTTTTTACTTTAGACAATCTGAAACGCGGTTGATCTAATTTGTTCCTATTTCTAGTGTTTAAATTATGCCTGTCTTACTAAAAAGATGTAGTTTTTTTCGAACGTACATACCGTTTTCATATACAGTATGTTAACTAACAGAGGGCGTTCCCGTTAACCCGCAATAGTATAGCATCCATACATGCTAAAAAAAATATTACCATTCGAAAATAAAATATTTTTATTTTTAAATATTCACTAAAAGTGTTAAATCGATACGTAAAATAAACACTCTGTACACGCGTACTTGAAGGACGGCAACGTCGCAATTTATTTATGAATGACGGGCCGCGTGTGCGGCGATCTTTTACGTATCAATTTAACCACAGTTTTCTTTAAAACAACTCTTTATGTATTATTCTAGCTTCATAATATCTCGTCCTCAGTTTCTGGTAAAAATGAAGTAAGTAGGTAGGATGCTCCACTATTGCTTTGGTTGTAGAAAAACGTAATTTAGAAGACCTAGGCATTATTCTCAAATAATTACTTCCAAATTCGAATGCCTTCGAAAACCGCGATTTTTTTTTTGTGTTTAACAAAACAAGTGAGTTCGCTATAGTGAGGTTCTAAGTGAACTTTTCAGAATAACTGAGCTTAAATATTAACGTACAATCTTGTGGAGCACAACTTAACGTGCTTATTTTCTGCATTTTCATTCTAAAATAAAATAAATAACCAAAAAATTATGAGGGCGCCACTGTGCGGTCGGCGTATGGAAGTGATTTGTCATTGCACATAGGGATGGACACTATTGACAGCTCACTTCACCGAAGTTTTCACATAGATCAACAGACACAATATCATTCAGTAGTGACATGTTCAAGTGCGGGTAAATACCGTCACTGCTGCGACCACCAACTCTTTCGTCAGGCGTAGCTTAGTGTTGACAGCCATAATGTCTCCGCGACCATAGGTATACTTAGGGAGTGGCAGGGACATTGGCTAGCAAACTGAAACCATGAATTCAGCACATGATTCCAGACCAAAAACCTCCCTCTCCCTAGCGACAAAATTTTTCACCTGTTATTAAAAACAAAAATTGCTGTTCCGTACATTTTGACCGCGTAGATATTGCACTTTACTATGAAAAAGCTTTTTAAATTTCCACCGTACAATTTTCAATGCAGTGGGGTTCTGAATCCATGGTGACAGGTTGCACGTCGACGTCCCACCACCCCACCCCGTATAAATCAGCCTTACATTCAGCACTTGAACTACCTATAAGCATTGTTAACTTACGTGGTAGGATGGTCCACGACTCTGTTGTCATAAGGCTCGTATTCCTCCACTTCGGGAATGTTCTTCTCCTTCATATTGACAAGGAAGATGCCCTTGTCCCCTGCCCTCTTCTTCTCATCCTTGACCGGTGATAGGCTGCAGGAGAAAACGAGGTTTTATTTGTAAATCTCAATTACAAAATAAAAACAAAATTGGGCTAAAATCACAGGCACTCCCAAAGGCTGAGATAGACATTTTTCAAAACATTTGCGAGGAAATGCCGTTGATAGGTATAACATGAGACATTTAGACATTTAGACATTTTGAGTTGCAAAGACTTACTCTGAGGGGTAGTTAGCACGGAATTTATGGAAACGTCAAAAGATTACGTGTTACTACGTAAGACCAAAAATAGACTGAAGGATAATCTCACACCATACACAGCAGAAAATTGGATGACAGTTTTTTTCATCGTAATGATTTTTAATTTCGCAAAAAGCAACACAACACTTTCAAAACAGTTCTCGCATATTATAACCGTAAACTTAATTGTTGTCACTTACGTTCGACACTCGCAAATAGCCACTAGTTTTAAACAAAAACATTGCTAATTTACCTACCATTTTATAAAATGAAACTTTGTAAATAAATAATTGAAAAGCTAAAGGTTATTTGCACATACCCCTCCATCGCCCTTTCAGTTTGCCATTGCTAGGAGACCGCTGTAAGTTGCTGTCTATTGATTTACAATTACACTGTTTATAGTCTCAACAACTGTTTTATAAAACCGCACTAAATACTGTAACCTTGTAACAAATAACTAATGGTTGTAAAGGGTTGCGAGCTAAACTACATTCGACTGACAGAGTTCAGGCTGTTATGAAATCCATACATTCACAAATAAATATCAGTATCGATTATGTTTAACTAAAGCTGGCCTGACAGTAAGTTGACGACTGATTTAACCAATTGCATTGCCATAATGCAGTGGTTTATAAATCGATAAACGCTAAGCTCTCTATAAAGGGTTGAAAGAAATGTTTATTTAATACCTGCTTACTTTGTTTATAAGATTTGTATAAAGATTAAGGCATAGTTTTTTGGGTGGGAACCTACACATTGGTGTATATGGTGCTACGGTCGAATGATTTAGTGTTAGTTCATCGTGTTGAGAACTAGATTCTACCAGCTTGTTTGATGGTTTCTGAGTCATAAAGCTATATAGAAGACGATGTCGCGTGAATGGGACTTGATTACAACAGACAGATCAGTGTCCTCATATTGGCTGCATAATTTATCGATGTGAGTTTTTTTGGTAATAAATAAGGAAAATAAAAGAGACATCGATTGCTACTTTTGATCTTTTTATAGTAGATCTCTGAAATAGCTGTTGTCTGTTCTCGATTTCCACTTTGGGATTGTTCGTCTGGGGTTCATTAGAGCTCATAACTATAGAGCTAGGCAGTCTCAGTGTGAGAAAGTGCAACCCTTTTTGGGCTTTATCATCATCTACCTGCCTATTCTCAACTATGTTGAGGTGGGCTTCCAGTCTTAAACCTGAATACCAGTATTTTATATGAAGCGACTGCATATCTGACCTCCACAACCCAGTTACTGGGTAATACGAATTACAATTAATAGTTTTTCGGCTTTATAAAGGGGCTTTAATGATCCTTTGGGTACACTTCAATGTCAAGACAAATAGATGCGTCACCGTGCACACACTATGAATGAAGCACAACAGGACGCTGATTGGCTACGTAAATCTGTGACACCAAAGCAGGCACAAACAGATATTTTATATCATCATCGTATTGTTATTGTCTCTTGTCACAATGGGTAATTATGGTTTGACGTCACGGGCCTGGTCAATCTAGTTCTCGGCTACAATAAAATTGTTGTTTTCTTCAAATGTGCCTTCGTAACATTGCAGGGTCAAGGAGGTTCAGGGATGAACTGACCTTATTGAGCCCAATGATTGGTTTGTCATGAAAATTGTTTTCTTAGCATTTCGACAGGAAAGGATTAATGAAAAAGTAGATATTATGAACTGGTAGAAGTGAACTCGTTTTTTGTATCGACTTGGTTCTTTCGGCTCTTCATGTAAAATACTGGTATTCAGCACCATCCGATTAGACTGAAGACCGACCTCAACATAGTTGGGATATTGCTAGGCAGGTTTATTGGTGCTTTTGGCAACTGCTTGGTACGCTTTGAGTTTTTCGGCACTCACTCTTTTCTTTGGGTGTCGTAAGTATCATTTAGGGATTGCTAGTGCCATCTTTCTATTGGCTGATGTCTTCATCGTGGGATTTTACTATAGTTTGTGAGAGGCTGAATAAATCCAGTCTTAGAAAATGAAGTCTTGTTTCTATATTCACCTTTGGGGTAGAAAGTCGTCTGGTTCGAACGAGGGGTTGATCATAGGCCCGCTCTGCCGCCGAGCCCATTCTTCAGCCTCCTGAGAAAAACAAAGAAATAAATTTAGTATAATACTTACTAGCTTCTGCCCGCTACTTCGTCCGCGTGAGCTGTCCTATTTGACATAAACCTATGACACCCGGCAATACTATAGTTTCGGAATCGGATCAGTAGAACTTCCGAAGATTCCCTTCATAAAAACTCACAAATTTGACCTCTTTATAACCCTTTATTTTATTTAAATACTTATAAATTATATTTTTAAACATTTTTGGAAACAAAAAGATAAAAAAAAACATTTAAAAATATAAAAAATAGTAGCCCACCGGTATCGGGAACAGTGTCCAAGCTACCGGCGGTTCGAGCTCCAGGGAGAGAAACCTCCTGACAATGCGAGCCGTGTCCAGAAGTACAGCTTTCTGAATAAAGCCTTTGATCCAGCTGCCCCACGAGAGCCTCCTCAGGTGTTGGTCGAGGCTCTTGGCTATTAACCCATTGCCTGTCACGACTATCGGCACAATGATCGCTGAGTCCACATCCCACATGTCCATCACCTCTTTATAATATTATTAAGTAGTTGAAATAAAAGTGGTTGACAAGTCGTGTGAGTAGCAGATGTGACTACAGGAGGCACTCTCACCATTGTTATAAAGTAACAACATTTGTTTAGCTACAACTAGCAACTGTACCAACAATTTAACTATCAAGCTGAAAGTTCATTCCTTAGCTGTTTAATTAAATTGTTATTTATTTGTTAGCATTTAATAAATAACAATTTAATTATACATTCATTATCCTATTGTACAGACGCCAGCACATCAAGCTACCCGAAACTGTAAAATTTTCCCAATCAACTTGGAACCTTATGCTTCTGTAATAAATTTGAAAATCTATTAAAGAAATTTGACAGATTGTAGTAGCTTGATGTGCTGGTGTCTGTACTGTACAGGCGTATCTGCAGCTGGCCATGAAAGTTTGTAAATTTAGACGCCGTTTTTTATCAAAACTACCTCCGTATTATCATAGGGCATTATCATCATACTTTAGCCGTGGAGAGTGTATTCTCCTTTAGTTTAAGAAAACAACATCTTGTATGGTAACACCCATATTTCGTTAGTTATGTTTAAGTCCCTTGTAACGATGGGCGAGCCTATTGCCATCAACCAGGCACAAATCCAGACCTCGGGCTGCTACTGGGAAAATTCCTAATGGAAAAAACCAATAAAAAAAATTCCAACCTCGGAATCAAACCCAAGACCACACGCTCAGCAGTGAACACTAAACCAATGAGGCAGATTTAGAGGTTGGCGAGTAACAAACACTGCACTGGTTACTTTCAAAGGACAATTAGCACGCAATTCGAAACATTTTCGGGCATAGAAACCGTTCAAGAAATGGAAGCCAACCAAATCTGTGATATCTCACTAAGATTGGCTCAGAATTTGTTTATTGTAAGAGTTGCGCCCACGCATACGGCTCGTCGTAGAATCAGACGACTTATGATCTATTTCCACTCCGCGGTATTTTCGTCGTCATCACGTGTTGCTGTTTGTTACAAGTTACAATATCATGGTAATTATCATACTGGACGAATGAGCCAGAAGCTACGATGTTTTCCTTAGAAAATGACTGTAAGGGAATGTTTTGTAGGGAGTTCTATAATTATGTATGTATGTAGTGCTTCAGTTTCCTCATTCGTAAACCATTCCTTTTTCAGTTTATCATCAACATTTGCTCAAGGGACATCTTTGGAGAATGATTAATTAATTATGAGTAATATTTTGATGATAATTTGGCATCAGCGCATGCCAAATTAATCATAAAAATGATTCCACTGGTAAAATATTTAATTCACAGGAATATTTATATCAATGCGATTAAACTTTACCGAGATGGGTTTCATAAAAATGATGTCATGCTATTTCATTGTGGGAATTTAAATATATAAAATAATCATTGTTTCTTATTGTTCTATAATAATAGGTACTTACTGGTTTTAATATTTATTTTCAATATAAACAATAACATTTCCTGTAAGTTATAGTTTCATTTGGAATTGTGTCACAATAGAGGATATCATTATTTTATCTAACGATCTAAGTATAAAATACATAATAGATAATAATAATAATATTTTTTTTATTACCACAAAGTTCAAGTACATTGCACTGTATACAGATTAAATATCTTAATTGAGCATTAGGTAGATAAGTACAATAGGTTCAACCCTGTCCCCTAAACTAGGCTAGGCCTGTATCTTAGGGGGCAGTTCCCGACTATAGGGTATGCTTATATGATTCTATTCCATGATTCTATTGTGGCAGACGTGCCAGTGGACGGTGTCAAGTGGGTGCATTTTTGATCTTGTGGTAAACTTAAAAAAATGTGAGAGTGAGAAAGTGAGGAGTGAATTTTATTGTATAAGAGTAAATGTTTGACGATTGTCTGAGGAAGTGGATGGGGTGATAAATAAATGTTATTATTGTGTCCGGCTGATCACAATAGCCTCGCCTTCTATTACATGGGACTAAACATAAAGTCGTTGTCAAAAAAAAATCTGCTATGTGCCGTTTTTTGAGATGTAGAAAGTTCTTTTATATGAGAAATAAGGCAGTGACCTAAGTAAGCTGTGGTCAAAATCTTGAAATCTCAAAAAACAGCACATAGCAGATCTTGGTTTGACGACGACGATCATTGACGAAATGTGGGTGTACCGGAGATCACTTCAGCCGAACCCTTCCGAGATTACATTACAGTTACAGTCAATACAGACGTGACGTTAAGAAATTTGCCAAAGATGTAAACAACAATGCATGGCCGCTCGAAATTGAATAAAGTCGATATAAAAGAATTATTTTAAGTTATGTTTGTTTTGTATCGATTTTATTCAATTTCGAGCGGCCATTGTTGTTTACATCTTTGGCAAATAATTTAGCGCGGCCTGACCTTAAATCATAACGTGGCGCGGCGCAAATTAACCCTTGATTGTGCCTTGATTGCGCACGTCCTTCCTGTCTGAAGGCTGAGGGGCAAAATCCTGCGAACAGTGGTCAGAAGACGCCTGTGCATTCATAATACCTACACGTAAGGGTGTAAGTGGGCGTCCATTAATTGCGTGAGGTGATTTTGGCGATTTTTGGACCCCCTCTCCCCCGTAGTGAGATATCGTGAGATTTGGCCCGATCCCTCTCCCTTCCCTCTAATCTCACGTGAGATTGTTCAAAATGCGCATTTTCAGCGTAAATACGTTAGTTATAATCTATGCTTCATTGCGTCGGATTTATTAAAAAAAAAAATTGTTTAATTATTTTTATTAAAGATTACTAAGATCGTAGTCTAGAATCACAGTGAAACATTTGTTAAACGTTTTGCTCAATTAACTGTTTCATGCGGAAAAAAATTACGTGATACTTGCCAGGACCCCCCTCTCCCCCACGTGAGATTGGGTGAGAATCTGCTTGACCCCCTTCTCCCCCTAAGCGCCTCACGTAATTAATGGATGCCCCCTAATGGTAATGTCATGAATTCATGATGGCCCACGTGTATGTTAGGTGTTCAATAACCAAGGCCATGCCTGATTCCAAACCGCGCCGTCGCGCCGTTGCAAAATCTCCACACGTACATAATTATGTGTATTAATTTTTACCCGCAGTTGTATATTTAATTTAATATGAGTAGGCAGGTTTGTTATTTATAATTTAATAGAAAAAATAAATTAGGTAGGTATCTTGTTAATAAGCAAGTTTTTTTTTCATAAATAACACCTCTTGGCTATGTAAACCACTTATGTAGGTACATATTTTGTCATGTAAACAAGTTAGATTTCTGTGTAAAAATGGAAACGAGTTGTTTATGAGATAAGTAAATATAATTTAAGTATGATGTGCCTCTGGTTCACGAGTATTGTTGTGACAAATAATAATATAATTTTGATAAACACGTGCTCTAGAACAATCCTGGCAATGGCACGATTTGGTTTTGATTATTCTTTAATTTGGTTTCTGCACATTTTTTGAAGTAAAATGCACTCAAGCGCACACCTTTAGGCTTGAATCGTACTTATTAACAGTTAAAATCTACCTTTTTGGAAAAAAGCATGTCAAAAATATGAACGTGAAATGAATCGGTAAAATAATCATAACATTTTAGGTACCTAAACAAAAATGGCCATCCAATCACAATGACGTAGTTTTGATCGAGCTAAGCTCTATAATCTAGGCAATATGATTATGTATGTAGAAAAGCTCATAATTAGCCCTCCAGCGTGTATGCAGTCATAGGCTTCCTGACCAATAAATAAACTAGGTACAACTATTTTCTGGCAGTCATCCTTCACCAACGAATGGCTACAATCAGTTATCCGTCAACAACGGCTCGTCAGCCTATTTACAAACAAACAGCAGTGACAGTACTTGGACCAGGCCCAGGTGCTCAGCTGCCCAGGTCTGTTCAGAAGTATGATGTAAGCAGCCGGTCTAGTCTGTGAAAATCTCACCGTGAAAACTTAGGTGAAGTGAACTGTCATTCCACCTGATGCTAAAGATTGATACTATTGACATATCACTTCACCTAAGTATTAACGGTGAGATTTTCACAGACCAGACCGGCTGCTTTCGATAGGGAGATGACACTTTATCGATATTTTATATTATGGCATAACAGACAAAAATCCCGTAAAAAAAGCGCTTAGTGAAATCATATATATTATTATATGTATATCATCAGTTCATCACGCCTGTATTTTCACAGAGGGTTAATCAGAGGTGTAGGTACCTATAGCACACCCGCATTTCGTCTGGCGAAATGTTCGAAATGAAACCCGAAACGATCAATTGCGATTGATCAATTGATATTTTCAATCACTTCAATTGTATCACGTAAATATTGACAGTTGCAATTGAATCAGACTCCGGGATGCTGCTGAGTAATTCCTGATGAAGAAATCCAGTAACACTTTGCTCGAACTGGGAATCAAACCAAGGACCTACTGCTCAGTAATTGCACTTGCGAGCACTGGACCAACGAGGCAAAGTAAGCAGCTAGGCCCCAATACTGTATGGTAATTTTTTTTTTTTTCCTTTTTGGCAACTGAGCCGATGTCGACTATTCTGCCAACGTCAAGTGGTGACGGCAGTACAGCGAGGTGAGCCGTCGAACTGTATGGTAATTATTAATCCCCGCGTAATCTTATCCCGTGCAAACCACATACGGTCCGTTGTCAAGCGTGGTACTTTGACAGTTCAAACCACGCCAACTTCGCGTTCATTTTGCGCGGTTTCGTTCATTGTGTGATAGAGAATACGTTATTCGCAGATGTGGTGATTAACTAAGGAATTGACGTGGCTTCGGAGTAAGGAATCATTAAGTGGAGTGTCAAGTGAATACCAGAAGACCATAGTGAATTTGGGTATTTGGGTCTTTATCGGAGATGCACTGCTTTATAAATAAAAAATAAAAATGTAACAATCACGAGCCTGCCCCAATGACTCATCTCGTATCCAACTCTATAGTCATTAGTATTTTGTTGTCACCCCGCCAAAGATTGATCGTTTAATCATTAAAACGTACACACAATCAAGTGTACAGTTGACCACAAAAACATGCCTCGATTAATATTTATTAATATGAATCGCTTATTTTAAACTAGCTGTGAGTTTTTCTGACTTTTTGCTCGGTTACTTAGAGTCGTAGCGTGATGTTAAATAGCCTATCGAAGAATTAGGCTACAAATGCAAAATATAAAAAATAAACAAAAATCAGACTCTCACGTGCTAACGCTACTCTTCTTCACGTACAGTCACCAAAAGAGATAAGTAATCGGAGCGTCGCATACAGTTGAAGTTTAGTATGAAACCAATGGATGTTTTCTAATGTTTAATTTGGTAAATTAACTGTTTGTTTTCTATTAATTAAATTAAATTCTATTCAAAAACATCCATCGGCGTCTTACTAAATTTCAACTATATTTGACGACCCTGGTTACTTGTCTCCTTTGGTTGCCGTACACATTCACAGAGTGTTTGTACAGCACGCGTCGCTTCATGAGAAAAAAATACAGTACCTAAAGAAAGAAATACCTACAGATTAAGTTACGTAATAAAATTACCCGTTTTGCATGTCTGCGCATGTAATTGTAATTAAATGTAATAAACGCTAGAGTTATGCATCGGCTTGCCATAATACTGCCTGTAACTGCTAATGAGTTAATAAACATTGGCTTGAGGAAATGGAAATATGTAAGTACATACTTACATCAATCACGTTAGCCTGCCGGGCACAAATTCCAGACTCCCAATCGTAAAACTCCTTGTCCTACCCGTGAATCGATCCCAAAACCACACGCACAGCGGCTGGACCAGCAAGGCTATGCAAATAGTATATTGCGGTTTTGCTATCACCACACGAATTCTAGAATTTTGGCTCGTAGACTAAGATTTTCCGAGAGGTAAACCCTTTACCATCCGAGAATCAAACCCATCAGAACCTCGCGCACAGCAGCACATCACTGGACCAGCAAGAAAGAAAGAAAGAAAGAAAGAAATATATTTTATCTGGGACACGCACAGGAAATACAAACAATAAAAAAGAACATTAATATCTAACAAAATAGTAAAAACAAAAAGGAACATCTGTGCGAGGCCAAACGGGCTCCTATCTCAGCAAGATTACCTATAAATGCAAATAATAATGGACAGACAACAGTAACAGCTAAACACTGACAATCGCAGAGCAGCCTGTGGTAATTCGGACACAATATAAAACCGCTAAGCAACCTACATGAAGCGCCAAGCGAATGCCATTGACACTGGCCGCCTTACAAATACCAACCACTTCTGTTTGTGTCAATGTACGGCATCCATGATCACAATAGCGAGAGGATTTTAAGTAGATATTGTTATTCATGTCTGGAAAATGTGTTCAATGATAACCTGTAGCTGAACGATTACATTATATAAAACAATGCTTGAATAGAGACCAAGACTTCTGCTAATTAAACTGTTAATAGTTAGTGATATGAATGAAGATATATTTAAGGGCTGGAATGTAAATGTACAGTCAACAAAAGAGATAAGTATGCAGGATCGTCGGATATAGTTGAACTTTAGTAAGAAACCGATGGATGTTCTCGAATAAAATTTAATTTTATTATTAGAAAACAAACAGCTCTTTTATCAAATTAAATTTCAGTCGACAACATCTATCGGTTTCTTACTAAACTTCAACTATATCCGACGATCCTGCATACTTATCTCTTTTGTTGACTGTACCACTGTATAGCGAAGGACTCCTATCATACAGAGAAGGAATAACACCCCAATTACGTAACACACTAACAATTACAATCTGAGTCATTTTGAAGGATATTGCTAATCCATTGCTTCATATGTTCGAAAAATTTGTCCATAATACGGAGCGAGAAACGCCCGTAACTTCGGACAAAACTACGGATTTCGTGCTTTGGGAGTAGAACCCCAGTATGTACCAACCCGCACTCGGCCCGCGTGGTCGTTTACCAGGCCGCAGCCGTGCCCGTGGCCGTGGTCGTAGGCCTGTGTCGCAGCAGTGGGAACATTATAGACTGATTATGATGATCGTACTACGTAGCCTATAAGTGATGGCGTGATAGTAAGTACCGGTACATAACAACACATTTTCAATTTAGTAATTCATTGAATATAACCGCTTAGGTATTTCCGTATATTTTCTTAGTGGCCCACGTGTTCATATAAATATTTTTGAACCTAACTGA
This sequence comes from Hydraecia micacea, assembly GCA_914767645.1. NCBI lineage: Eukaryota > Metazoa > Arthropoda > Insecta > Lepidoptera > Noctuidae > Hydraecia > Hydraecia micacea. The sequence continues at coordinate 1,533,243 of OU611774.1, forward strand.
TAATAAAAAGGCAAGTAACACCCACTTATCACGTTTAAAAATAATTCGGGGAGATTCCACTTGTACCTAAATGTCGTTTTGAAGTATTGGAAACACAAATATTGGCCCCTATCATACAATGACACAACCTTCAAGAGCAAAACACTACAGTTTCAGGAATTTACACCTTCAGCCATATTAGTCGTGACTTAACATTTTACGCATACTTAAAACACGTGTGTTTTCGCACTGTGCGAATATGTAGTCATTTATTTAATTGCCTGTACTTTTGGTTATGATTGCCAAGATGATGGGGGGGGGGGGGAGGGGGGGGGGTAGAGCGAAAGTATGATGGTACGATTCCAAATGAATGCTGATATCATACGTGTGATGGATGCTTTCGTGAATTTTCCTCAACGTCACTTTTTACAATGTATTCAGTTTTGATATTTCGGAATTTGTTGCAATAGTGATGTAAAATTGGCTTGTGGCTAAGTAATAACAGCCGTACGGGTCGATCCGTAGTTGGTCCGTGGATGCGTGACCATTCTTTACGTACCAAGACCCTTCCGTGCTTCGGAAAGCACGTTAAGCCGTTGGTCCCGGCTTTCATTCGTGGATCTTTACAGTCGTAACGGGTCCTCACAAGCCCGAAAGTTTGACAACCAGTCTTACCAAGGGGTATCGTGTTACCCAGTAACTGGGTTGTGGAGGTCAGATAGGCAGTCGCTCCAGTAAAACGCATCCGGTTAGTCTGGAAGCCGGCCCCAACATAGTTGGGAAAAGGCTAGGCAGATGATAAGTGATGTGAATTTATCTTATTTGGTGTTCGGAAATTGTTATCCATATAAGATTGATTGTGTTTTGCTGTTTGCATTTTCGAAATTACAAAATATGATTGCAAAAGTAAGGACTGCCTCGCTGGTCTAGTTGTTGCAAGCGCTACTGCTGAGCTGTCTGAGTCGGGCAAAGGTTTATTGGGATTTTCCATCTGGAACTTCTCAGTCGGAGTCTGTATTTGTGCCCGCTTGATGGCAATAGGCTCGCCCCCTATAACATGGGACTTAACGTTACGAAATGTGGGTGTACTATTAGGTATACCTACCTCTGCCTAACCCTTTGGGGATTACGGGCCTGATTTTATGTTAAGTTGGACCGCTTGTACGCTTTTATAGTAAAATTACCCCATAGATTTCAAAAACTTTAATGGCCGGGCCTCATATTGTCGGTACTTTAAGGAAAGGATTATTGGCGAGTCAATCGTTCGATATTCAAGTTTTGAATTCCAATCACGTCAGGATGCGCTTTTGATTGAATTATAAACGACTTTTTGTTATTCAAATTCAAATGAACACAAAAAATTAAGCATGGAATTAGTATGTACTATATATAATATTGGGTAGAAGAAACCACTTTTTATTAAGGTCTGTATGTAATTACGTTAGTTATTATATGACTACGTATGTGTGTCAAGCAATACGGATCTGGTTTTAGAAGTTAACCTCGGCGCCGTTCATTTTAATAAGTCTACTTTGTAATGTAATGACAAGATGCACTTGGACATTAGTTTCTGGAGGTTGCAGGAATCTACGAATGTTTACTGAAAACAAGTCCGTATCACATCTCGTGCCAACTTACATAATTATTATGATTGATTGATGTTTTTTCTTTGATCAATCAAACAGTGCTCAAGAGATGTGACAGATTTATTTTATGAATCTTTCAGTAAACAGGAGATTTAGTCAAAATGTTCTAGGTTCTACATTAGGTACCTTCATAGGTCTAGATTACTAGGTACATCGGTGATAGTGGTGACGGAAAATATGATGAATTAAAATAAATTCAATTCAATTCAATTTATTGCAGATAATAAAAATCCATAATATTACATACAAAACAATATAAAAACATAAAGATGAATAAATTAAAAAATACAGTAATTTAAAAATATTATAAAAATTAATCTTGAATGTCAAAACATGTATAAAAGAATAATTAAGTCAAATAATAATAATAACCCCATCGCCGTATCTCTACGTTGACGTCGTGGTGGGGCTTGCGCGCTCCGAACTCTGGGCCTGTGCCGGAAGAGTTTACTCTCCGGAATGGGTCTAAGGTGAGGAGCCAGACCAAGAGAGATACAGAAACCCGCAGGGCAGCATGTGGCGAGCTGTTGGGCAGTAGCGACCCCACGGACCCTATCTCCCGGGAGAAGTCTTGTTCCTCACCTCTGGCTTGCCTTTATTGGCCGGCTGGAGTGAAAAATGACGAGGAACAGAGCTCCCACCTCATTCTTGCCTTTATTGGCCGGCTTGAGTGGAGATTCGCAAGAGCAAACGTGCTCGGAGGAAGGAAGTATTCCAGTAAGATGCTGGTAGGGATCTTGACCGTACTTCCGGGATTGTCCTGATAGCCGTGGAATACCTCTCCACTCCTCATAAGCACCTCAGGACATGTTGCCCCCTTGTCGCTACGTCACTATGTGCTAGCGACCGTTTCCGGGGGCCCATTATTGAGTGTGCAAGTCACCCCCTGCCATTTTATCCGTGTATATATAAAACATTGATCAGGCAGGGGTCATAGTTCTTCCATAGTTCTTGGTAACCAGTCCACTTCAGCCACCCAAACCCATAGTCCAACTTTTTATTTTTCCTATCCTACAATAGTCCTACACCAACCGGGGGTTATCCTTGGGTGCACTTGCATAGTGCATACAGGGATAGTCGTCGGACGGTGCCGCATTTCATTAAAATTTCCTAAGGGGCCTCTGCGAGTTGGCTTCGGCCCCTCGTACGCCTCCCAAAGGTCCGGGACCCCATGGTCCCGAGATATGTAAAATAATAATAATAATAATCAAATATAATTTAAACTGTCAAATAATACTAATAATCAAAAGATAATTTAAACAGAAATAAATAAATAAATAGATAGTCAAAACACATAAAATATTATATATAATAAAGAGCGATGACGTAGGCTTATTCTTAAATGTATGAACATCCTAGGTATATATACCTGTCGTGTTTGTGATAAAGTAAATAAATATTCTGAAAAAGGCCATTGCAAAAAAGATCCCTGACTATCCAATTTCCTAATAAAAGAATTAAAAGACCTCGACTTTGTCAGGTACTGTCCTTGTTAAAGACCCTTATCTCTCACGCACGTCACTCCTAAAAAGAGCCATATCGAGAGCATCCGTCGACCAGAGTATTTACTCCGAGCACTCGTACTCTCAGGTACTCCTGCACTCTTCACCTTGCCATCGACCACCGGTACGAACCGGTTCCAGCAGTCCACTTAGCTCGTTGTTACACGCGCCTTTTAAACACTAGTCATATCTAGTTATGAAAGGATTTATTTCAAGTGTTACTGAGCAAACAAGTTCAGTAGCGGTCCTTGAGACGTGTGATAGGCTGACGAGCGAAAGTAACCAAGTACACGATTCGTTCAAAAAGGTTGTAAGTGAAGATAATATTGCTGCACATACTGTTGTGGTCCTAAGAGTAGAGGAAGACCAAAGAATCGATGGATGGACTGTGTGAAAGACGATGAGACCCCAAAATAAATTGGAATAAGGGCAGAGGAGAATACAGTTTTGTGGTCCTTTTAAAGGGCCGATTAGCAGGTTGAGCAAAACATTGATGTTGATAATGATTAAGTACTTCAAAAAGGATCTAAGTGAAGTCTTTTTCACGAGGCGAACAGGGCACTTCGTGAAAAAGAATATTGAACAGGCAATATGTAAATAAATCTTCGGAGACCTTGCTCCTCATCACGTTGTGTAGTTAGTTGATAAGGATGGCCGCCATTGGCACTTATAGGTCTTTCTTTGCCTGTTAGGGATTCCATTGTTGGCTTGAGTCGCTACATTGAAGCTAACATTAGTCCTGTGTGCAGCCATTTTGCAACAATTGACATACTTTAGCACTCAAAAGAAATGCAGTTTCAAAAGATTAATTCTCTTTTGAAGGGCAGTGCGATACAAATACGATTTCAAAACGTTTAAAGTGGAGATAATGGATACTAACAGTCGGCCAATACTTATTTTTATCAACGGTCTGTCTGGGTTCCATTTTACTTCTGCAAGGTAACGAGCAGACCGAAAAGCTATTCGGAAAATGCTGAAATATTGGTGTGGGTGACATGACGACTTTGAACTTCATTCCTGCGAATATTTTCATGTTGTCATTCTTATTTATAGGCGATCCACATTTTCCTTCAAAGAGGTGTATTAAAGTGTAGGTCATGTCGTCTAAAGTTAGCCGGTCTTCAATCAGACGGGTAACGACCGACTTCCTGCCGGCTATGCAGATGACTCAATTGTCGACGTACTCTGACGAGATTCCCCACTTCCTCAGTGTCCTAGGTCGATGAGCTATTGACAATTATCACGCCCACCAAATTGGGAAATAGCTAGTGTAAAAATAACTGACGGTAAAAATAGAATGTTGCCAAATGTGGCTCGCTGATTCATGTTCGCTTGAACGGCGTTTTTTTTTTGTTTGCAGTTTAAATTGTATGTTATAAATGACTTACATAAATCAGAGTATAAATCTAGTCAGTGGGAGCGTTGTAAAGTTTATTAACCTTCAGAAAACGCAGGTGTACCTAACCTTTACAGTTTTAATGATTTTTCCTCAATCTTCCATCAGAATGCGTAGGTATCTTGTTACACTGTACCTACATAGGTATACATTGAACATACAGGGTGGCGATTTAGTCACCTGCATCCGTCAGGGGGGTGATACTACCCGTCATTCTAGGTATCGCTATGAAACTCATAGGTAACCGAATTGTAAAAAAAAAAAACAAAATTTCATACATGTATCGAAATAGTTTGTCTATTGTTGTATAGGAATATGTTTTTTTTTCACAAATCGGATAAGACTTTCGTAACGAATGTTTTTTTAAAAGACGGGTAGAATGCCTTGACCATAGAAATGTAAATTCATATATCTATGGCCTTGACGGATGCAGCCGCAGTTGACTAAATTGCCACCCTATATTTTCCATTTCATATAATTAATATAAAAAGCGCCATACTAATACGAACAACTGATCCCTAATTTTTATATGCCTACTGAATAATTAATTAATATACATTCATAATATTATATTCAAATTTTTAATTAGATACTACGTTTGTTTAATGACTTAAATATTCAAATTCGCTGTTTATAAACAATATTGTTGTCATGGAAAACTACTTAATTTAAAAGCATATTTAGAAATAGGCTGTAGGAAGGTAGATTAAAAAAAAACAATGAAACATGTTTAACACAAAGTGGTCTACACTGCCGTCTCATATTCGCATATAAACATTTAGTCTTTCAACTAAATGTTTATATTACCTACACTAGCTTCTGCCCGCGATATCTACTGCGTGAATTTTCGGAACCGGATCAGGGGGCTATTCTCTAAGTCCGAAGTTACGGGCGTTTCCGTACAGCGTGTCAATGCCTACGGAAATAAGATTAGTTCGAGATCCGAACTAAAAATGAATGACAGCACGGTTTGACGCAGTTGTCCTTTCACCCGATGTGATTGTGTCCTTCCGAAAAAGTTAATTACAGGGGAGTAGGGTACATTCCGAAGTATCGAATTAGGTGCAATCGGACGGGCCCGTATCTTCTGTGACGGACAGAGAGTAGGCCCTTTGCAGTTCGAAAGTTTACCTCCTTCATACAAACTCACAAATTTTACCTCTTGATAATATTAGTATGCACTAAGCAGAATGTCCACTGGATGCAAAAACAATAATTTATTACCTACTAGGTGTAATGATTCTGACCTTAAGGGGGAAGTGCCAGGGTAGCCCGCGAAATTCAAATTTTCTTACGTTTTTCGCAATTTTCAGATCAGTGTCAGGTTGTATTTTGATCAAAAGTTGATTCGCGACTATAACAGGTACGTATTTACTGAATTATAATCATTCGAATCATTAATACATCTTTCTAAGTTAGATTTGTACCACGACAACAAATCTCTTATGGAAAACTGCTTAGTGGTACAAATCTAACTTAGAAAGATGTATTAATGATTCTAATGATTATAATTCTACTAGCTTTTGCCCGCGACTTCGTTCGCGTGGAATAGTGACTTCCGGCAGATTTTTGGTTTTACCCACATAGTTCCCGATCTCGCGGGATCTCTTCAAAAATGTAATGTGGAAGATATTCATAAACCTTTTAATCGACAAATACAACGGAACCAATTTTGAAAACAACCACCAGACATATAATGTACAGACGCCAGCACATCAACCTACACCTAACTGTCAAATTTTCCCAATCAACATTGAACCTTATGCTTTAGCGATAAAGTTGAAAATCTATTACAGAAATCTGACAGATTGTAGTAGGTTGATGTGCTGGCGTCTGTAGTTACTCTGTGCACCAGACAACCCAACAAATAAACTTTTTAATCTACTAATACAACGGAGCCAATTTTAAATTTACGAAACGATCAATCCGCAATTCCACGACAGTACCGAAGCGCTCGGCCGATACCCAACCAAATGCGTGTAACGAAACCATAGCGCGATCTATTTCGATCCCAACGCCATCTATCGAGCATAGTGACAACTCGGATTATTTATCTATACTCCGTTCGGGCATTTTCTTTGTACTAAAAGTTTTATTATATTGATATTATTTTTTTCATACCTTTTTACTATTTATTTACTTTTTTCCGATGAATTAAAACAATAACATGAACCGAACTCGTGTAACGATCGACACCATTGCGCGATCACCAACTCGACATAATTATAGTACTAATAGAATTATCTATACTCCGTTAGAGCATTTTCTTTGTACTAAAAGTTGTATTATATTATATTTTCATACCTTTTTACTATTTATTTACATTTTTCCGATGAATTTTCAGTACTGAATTGATGCAGACTCTTGACCAATAGATGGCGCTGTATGTCCGGAATAAATTTTATTTTTTATTTAATTTTTTATTTTTTGTAATAAAAACTATCCTATGTCCTTTCTCAAGTTCCAAACTATGTCTGTACCAAATTTCACACAAATCGGTTCAGTAGTTTAGGCGTGAAGCAAAGACAGACAGACAGACAGACAGACAGAAAGACAGACAGACAGAGTTACTTTCGCATTTATAATATTAGTTAGGATAAATACGTACTTGTTATTGTCGCGAATCAAATTTTGATCAAGATACAACCTGACACTGGCCTGCAAATTGCAAAAAACGTAAGAAAATTTGAATTTCGCGGTCTACCACTGCGCATTCACCTTAAGGTTATTTCAAACAATGCTGTTTTGAGCCATCAGTCGATAGATCTATTACTGATAAACACTACAGGACAAGTTACTAATAATTTCAGTCAATTATATAATTTTATTATGTTAATGGTTTTTTTTATGGTGTAGGTACTACATTTTACTCGAGGTTTCGCCTTCGTAGATGTCGGAAAATATCCCACGGGAATGTACTGCCAGGATTGAAAGTATCCTCTGTGTTAATCCTGGTTATAAACTACCAGTGTGGCAAATTTCATCCAAATCCGTTAAGCCGTTTTCCCGTGATTGAGTAACAAACATACAAACTTTTACAATAATTTTCCTACCAATCAACACCAATGGTTCATTTTCATGGCGTTTAACAATTGACTTTCAAACAGTTTCTTCTTTATAAATCGATGAAATGAACTCACCAGATGACATAATTATAATCATTTCATTGCAATAAAAGTATAAAAGGTACAGTGTTGGTACTAGTCAGTAATAGGTTCGTAATACATTTACATAGTCGGATATGACGCAATACTTTACAGTGTACCAACTTACCACTATACTTTACTTGACAAGGCCATCTACACGAAATTGGAAATAACTATCGTCATTTTATCATGCTTTTATCAGAGACCAAACAAAACATTAATCACAAAAACAAAACATAACCAGTCCATAGACTTGTAGCTATGAAAAACTGTGTAAATAATCAAAATCAGCTGTTCCCTACATTTATGTTCGTATAACTCGTCAAAATGAAGGGAACACCTGATTTTTTTTTCGCGATTTCAGGATTGGTCCCATAGTAAAAGTTGTTTGTTATCATGAGTACAATCACGTGTTTAGGTATCGGTCACTAATTACCAGTCACCCTATATATATACCCACATTTCGCCAGTTATGTACGAGTATAAGCCTTTAAGCCCAATATAATGTGTAATGGCAATAGGCTCTTTATTACAAGAGGAACCTTTTGCCATCAATAGGGCACATATCCAGATAATTGAGAAATTAAAAAAAACCGATCAACTGCGAGTCGGACTCACGCACCGAGGGCTCCGTATAAATTTGTAGGTAAGTAAATAGTTTAATTTTTTTTTGTAATGTAACTACTATTTTACAGTTTTTAGATTTTTTTCCTTTACTTGTTTCTATTATATGACATTGCTTCTTGCCAAATCTCATGATTCTAGGTCAACGGGAAGTAGTACCCTATAGGTTTTGATTTCGGAATATAAACGCCCGTATCTTTTGATTGCGTTGAAAGAATGAAAGAAAATACGTTTATTTGCGGCAAACATGACGTAGGTACCAATAAAAAACAAACAAAATAACAATTTGGGAGAAAACATGCGTCGTGTGTTGACTTAGAAGTTTGATTTTTTCACTGCTTCAAGGGATTGCAGCCTCTGAGTTTTTATATTAATTTCAACTTGATAACTCTACGCGTTCCTGAGAAAAATGATCTTGACAGACGGACAGAAGGTCGGACAACGAAGTGATCTTATAAGAGTTCCGTTTTTCCTTTTGAGGTACGGGACCCTAAAAATGCCGAAAATCGATTTGAATAGCGTGCAATAGGAGAGGCCTATGTCCACTGCTGACAGCAGTGGACTGCTATAGGCTGATGATGATGATGAGAAATTCCAGATGGAAAAACCCATTAACGCTTTTGTAGTCGAGTCCAGGACCTCATGATCAGCAGTACCTAGGTCTTGTAACAAGATAAATCAAATCGTTAAAATTTGATATAATTTTTATTGACCCATGACATGACATGGCTTCTAAGATGGCGGGCGTTCTAGAGGTACCATGAATGTGTGCATTCATGGAGCGAATTGACACATTGCCCCCTCAGTACGTTTCCATAAGCGGACCCGTAAGATAAGCGAGTGTTCATACTGTACCTACTTGGGATATTAATTGGTAGGTTAATAACGTCAGAGTTAATTTTGTACCACTGTTAGGCTAAAGCTTCTTCAATCTCAAGGCTGCAATCAATCTGCCTAGCCTTTTCCCAACTATATGTTGGGGTCGGCTTCCAGTCTAACCGAATGGAGCTGAATACCAGTATTTTACATAGAGTGACTGCCTATCTGACCTCCACATCCCAGATACAGTGGGTATACTTATCGTGTCATGTCACCCCCCTTGGTAAAACATTTTGGGCTTCTGACAACCCGTAACGACGGTCAAAAATCTACTAATTGCAGCCGAGAACAAAGGCTTAACGTGCTTTCCGAGGCACGGAGGGATCTCGATGTGTAATGGATGGTCACCCATCCACGAACGGACCGCGGCGACCGCAGCTTAACCTTCGATCGTCCCATGCGCGAGCCTCAATGACGATAGTAATTGTGAGGACCCAGATCTTTTAAAAGTGTATCATAATTGCGTAACACACTGTCAATCATATTCTGAATAATTTTGAAGGACATTGCTAATCCATTGCTCCATATGTTCAAAAAATGTGTCTGCTCGACAAAGTAAATAACGCAATGAATGTTGTTGAACTGTCAAAATGAAAGCCATTGCTAGTGTGTTAGGCAATTACCCCGCTGGCTATGTCCATTGTCCATGTCTGCTGTCCACATCTTCTTTCATATCTTTGGTCCATATGCATCAGTCATCGTGACGAATGAATTTAAGTAAACATTATGTTTATTCATTAGCTCTCAATTCAATCTGCCAGTTAAAATCAGTTAATAGATTACAATATATTATTAAGTAGACCGTATCTTTCTGGAAATTTATAATTGAAAACTTGATTTTAATTTTGTTTTAATGTTAAGTACTTGTGAGGAAACAAAATAATTAACTTATTGTGTTGTTTTTATTGCCCGTTCTTGCATTATCCTAAACTTACATGCGTAAGTCGGGCTATTCTGTAAAAACTACGTCACGTCAGGGCGTTTAATTGTCCACAGCCGCCGTCAGCGAGACGTCGACGTCCACGTCAATGTGACGTGCAGAATAAAATAATATGATAAAAATGATCAACAACAAAAACTACAGCAACAACAACGCAACTACAACAACAACAACAACCAATAACTACAACAACAACACAACAATAACTGCCAACTAGGTTAATATTTTTTTGGACCTATTTAAGTACTCGGCACCTGTTTATTTTCATTCGATTCACAGCTACTTTGTATTCAACAGTAAGACGGATCTGTTTTGTCTAAGACTAATGTTTACGTCATGTTTTATGTTTTCGATCTCAGTAAATAGTTAAACAGAAAAACTTTGTGTACACATAACGTGGAAAAACCCACCCATTGTGACCAGTAATGTAAATTTATGCTCATACCTAATTACTTTTTGCTTTGGCCACCGAACCGTACTATTTATTCTGTGACCGAACTTAGAGAAATAAGTACCTACAAATAAAAATCTATATTAATACGCAGTCTTAAGGTGCATAATGAGATAACTCATAGAGTTCAATTATGATATCAAACGAACAACTTAAAGCAAGGTAAGTAAGTGCATTGGCCTACACAGCAATTTTAGTAATTAGTTTGGATTTTATTGATGTTATAGAAATTGTTTTGCACAAACCTAGTATAAGGGGCTTCCCAGATGTCAAAACGAGTTATTTTGTGCAATTTATTCATGAACACTATTTTAGAAAAAACTAAATTTTGTAGCAAGCTTAAAGCTTAGTTTAGAAAGTGCTTTTGTTTTTATCGATATGTATTATACGAAAGTTAATATATGAACTAATAAACTATTAAAATAAAAATATAATACCATAAGCTAACTAAAACATGGCGTCGAAAAATTCCTCCGCTTTAAAAAAAGAACCTATTTTACGTGAATGTACAACATCTACTTAAGTACATATTGTTTACCTATATTTGCAATGATTTTGAATTTGAATTTGATAAATATGATGTTAACGGTTAGGTTAAACATAAAATAATTTGTCCACTACAAAAATAAAACAGGATGTAAATGAACGTCCTTCACTAAGAGTAAAAAAAACTCAACTACCCAACTAGCTACTGAAACGTCCTTTTTTTATTTTGCAAAGTTCATTCTCCGCACGTGTATGCGGAAAACTAACTTTGCAAAATAAAAAAAACCAGAGACAAGAACTCAACAGGTTTTTATGTTACAAATATTTGATAGGTAAGGAACAAGGCACATTATAATTTTCTAAATTTATATTATAACATTATAGGCTCGCCTCCTATTACATGGGACTTAAACATAACTGGCCAAATTTGGGTATACTATAGTTACTCCCGCCAAACCCTTTGGAGAAACAAAGTGCCATGTTATGACGTTTAATTCGGAACCCTGTTCTTATTTACTTACAATAAAATATTGCATTATTATTATTATACCTACCTACTAATATAATGTATTTGATTAAATTCAATGTCTATTCTGTTTGGCACTGCACTGTGGCAAAATATTGAAAACGCTAAACATTAAAATATAGTAATTTTGTTCAAATGTAAGCAACCTATCAGTGAACGGTAAATAGGTAACACATGTTGTTATCGAATTGAGGTATAAGATAATAATATATTTATTATGGTGTCGGCAATTGGTTGCTAACCATATGGTGGGACCGGCTGGGCCAGGTGCACGCAGGGTCACCACTTTTCCTTGTATAAATGCTAAAAAATAAAATTGTATACATAACGACTTAATGAGACAGCACTGTTTCAACCACATTCAACACTACATTATCAAAGTCCCCTCTTCTTGTAATTATTTATTTTAAAAGTGCGAAAGTGTATGCAGATATAAAAAGCAAAATAACGAAGCTCGAAAGACACGGACGACACACTACTTGTAGGTAGATTCCTTGAACGAGGTTGTCAGCTGTGTACCCGGCACACTAATTGCGTAACACATCAGTCACAATCTGAATCATTTTGAAGGATATTGCTAATCCATTGCTTTATATGTTCGAAAAACGTGAATAACGCAATGAATATTGTTGAACTGTCAAAATGAAAGCCATTGCCTGAGGGTACCTAAATAAATTAAGGCCTCGAGCAAGGGCTTAAAAAACTTAAAAATTAAGCAACTATACGCTAAAGACACCCCTGTGGGGTACGGACCCCGGCTTAGGGCGTCGCTGAGGGGGGCAGCAAGGGACCGGCTGTCGGATTATTTTGAGATTTGCATATTTGAAAAAAAATTATTACACTAATATTATAAAGGTGAAAGTTTGTGTGTGTTTGTTTGTTACTTCTTCAAGCTCAAACACCTAGTCCAATTTTGATAAAATTTTGTATGGAGGTAACTGACACCCTGGGTTAACATATAGGGTACTTTTTATCCCGATATTCCCACGGGATCAAAACTCATGCGGGTGAAACCGCGGGGCGCAGCTAGTTTTTATAACTCACTCACTCAGTCACGTGACTAAAGATTTTCTAAGAGCGCAAATGTTCTAAGAATGTCGTAAGTGTCACTATACTCTCGAAAATTAGCACCCTCGTTGGTACATAACTACATACCGCAGAGAATATCTAGTTATGTACTAATGTGTACATAGCGCATAATTTATCAACGTGTCGTATTATCAGAAATCACGTAGATTTAATATTTAACACCAAATATGTATTTTTTCCCAAGTCACAGGCTATAAACCTAGTTTGGGAGCCAGGAGATAAATTAGTGTCACCTAATTCGTGTGTCGTGTGTACCTAATTATTGTACAATTGATTTTGTTTGTAATTGTGCAGAGGCAACCCTGCCAGCGTCCAGCCTGCACCGGCCCTTAGGCATTCGTCGATCAAACCAGATACAACCGGATTTCACTGAGAGTGAGGAATTATTACGATGGGTAATTCTGCAACACATTCACACGTTATTTTTATAATAAACTAGCTTTTGCCCGCGACTTCGTTCGCGTGGAATAGTGACTTCCGGCAGATTTTTCGATCCCAACGCCATCTATCGAGCATAGTGACAACTCGGATTATTTATCTATACTCCGTTCGGGCATTTTAGTTTTACTAAAAGTTTTATTATATTGATATTATTTTTTTCATACCTTTTTACTATTTATTTACTTTTTTCCGATGAATTAAAACAATAACATGAACCGAACTCGTGTAACGATCGACACCATTGCGCGATCACCAACTCGACATATATAGTACTAATAGAATTATCTATACTCCGTTAGAGCATTTTCTTTGTACTAAAAGTTGTATTATATTATATTTTCATACCTTTTTACTATTTATTTACATTTTTCCGATGAATTTTCAGTACTGAATTGATGCCGACTCTTGACCAATAGATGGCGCTGTTTGTCCGGAATAAATTTTATTTTTTATTTATTTTTTTGTAATAAAAACTATCCTATGTCCTTTCTCAAGTTCCAAACTATGTCTGTACCAAATTTCACACAAATCGGTTCAGTAGTTTAGGCGTGAAGCAAAGACAGACAGACAGACAGACAGACAGAAAGACAGACAGACAGAGTTACTTTCGCATTTATAATATTAGTTTGGATTATTTTGACCTCGCTTATGTAGGTTATGACGTTTAGCTAAACAAAGGTGATTTGTAGATTACGTATCATTGAATTCAGATTAATTTCAATGATTCAATTTATCAGAGAGCTGTCAAAATAAAATAAAAAAAGGTTGGAGTAAGAAAAAGTTCTGTCGAAATAACAATCTCATTACATAAAGGATAATTGCAGGCAAACGAATGATATAATAAACTATTGCAGATAACGTAATTATATACGTACACACGGCTACACATCAAGCTATACATTTCCAGATTTAGTTGACCTCGCATTGTATAGGTTTTCCGTACAATCAGAAGTCAGCTTATACTGGTTATGTATAGCTTGATGTGTAGCCGTGTGTACCTATCATTACAAACAGACTAGATATACCAAAATGATGAGCTAAGAGCTAAGCCATTTATTTTGTCTGACTTGAAGCTTGATTGCAGCATCAAAAGTTTATTTTTTTGCTGTCTACCATTCATACCGAATGATTCACGGTTCTATTACTGTGAGTAAAATCTCTTAGATATTAAGTAAGTCCTCCAGACCGAATTTCGGCCATGGTGACCAATCTCAGCGGAGATCAGTCTTCGGCGCGGGGATATTAACTTGCAGACAGTGAATGCCACTACAAAATCAAAGTATTTTTTTTTGCTTTTAATGCGGTAATACAAAAGGTGGAAAAACAATATTCTTGTGCGATGACACATTTCGCCATATTTTGACATATTTTGCATGCTAAAAGCAAGATGCTAATTTAAATAAACATTACATTACTGATAACCAGGTATTTCACAGTTATTTAACAGTTTCATAAATTACTAATTCGAAAATAGAATTGGTTTTTATTGCCTCGTACTAGAAGCGAAAAGTAAAGTATTCTCCTCGGGGATAAAGGTGTCTTCAACTTGGCCGAGCTTGACTCCCTCGCTCAGGAGTGAACTCAAACCTTCCGAGCGCATCCTTCGAAGCGTTCGGAATTCAGTATAACGCCCATGACATTAGTCAATGTTTATCCCCTTGGTGAATAATCTACTATTACTTAGATCATTTTTTTGAATGGTTCATCTCTTCGAAACGCCGAAATAGTAGGCTTGGCATTACATAGGTCATTCCAAATTAACCGAACTGTCAGACTAAACCATTATTACAGTTTTAAAGATTTACGAAAGATTGCCAATTGCGATGACCAGTCATAATAGGTATACACGCCCAAATGACAAAACATAAAAACAATATAGGTAACAACTAAAAATAATAGCCGTTCCCTACTCCGTCACACGGCGTAGTTGCGTAAGTTTAGTATTATCTAAAATTAAAACATATTATTATTTCACCTTGTTCTCCCGTTTACGCGGTTTATACTTATACGCAATTTAAAAGCAATCTGTGACGTAAAAGAACAATTAGAGTGGTTGAAGCAATAATGGGCATGGGCAAATGTCTAATCGGGCGGACACTAGGATTGCTATTTATTTAAATGTAAATCAGTGGGTAAAAATACTCTATTGTCTTTGCAAATATTTTTAACGTATACATAATAATAATGATACAAGGTCGCGTTTAAAACTAAACTAGTTTACGCCTGCTGACGTCGCGTCGTTCGTGTAGTGAGTGAATTATAGTACCTAGTCCATTCTAATTTTGTCATTGAGATGCGTTCTTACGATACCCTAGGCTATTTTTTTTCTTGTTCAGACTAGCTTCTTAAACGCTGCGTTGGGAATTCTAAACATGGGAAATATCAAGTTGAATTTTCGTGTTAAGGAAAACGTTATATAGGTACCTATCTTAAGGAAATCTGGACTTAATGATATAAAATGACCAGCCGGCAATGAGCAGGTGTGGTTCAATGATACGCTTTGTTATGTTTATGATAATGTACCTAACGTTAGCAATCTTGTAAAACTTTAAAGTTATAAAACAAAAAAATTAACAAATACACACGGAATTATCAACACTATAACCCGATTACACTGCTGTACAAGCCAAGAGACAGGAAACCCATACTTTGCAAAAATGCACTTTCTAGGTCAACAACAAATCCTAGCAGAATCCCCCAGCTGCGTTCTCGGCGATTTCATTGCAATCGTTTAATGCCGCGGCGCGCATACGCGGAGCCCGGACGCGCCTGCGCACCGCGAGCCCACGTCGCCTTAATTACCGCTACTTAACTCCACCGGGCACTGCTAACTTGCGAAAAAGAAATTTCCATAACAGGTTACCGAAACCAAGGCCGGTTTGACAGACGAGTGTCGTATTTTCGCAAGTAACATCCAAAAACGTGCATGGAGGGGCAAAGTTGCATTCGGCTTCGGAAATATTTTGGCGGATGACGTAGGCAAAGCTAAGTTCGGGTCAACGACTTTTTATGCAACAATCTTTTCCTCCTAAGATTTGTTTTCGCATGTGGCAGTCTCTTTCGTTGAAATGCATTTTAACAGCAGATACCTTTCTCTTCTCTTTCTCTTGATCTTTATGGCTTCATTAGAGTTGGTACTAGTGACAATAGTAGTTTGTTGCGAACAGACCGTTGCAGCAAGTCATCTAGTTCCTAGTCTACCTGAGCTACACTCCTAGGCAGTAATAGTGTCAGTTAATAGATGGAAAGCGGGGGTGTTCCAATACCAAACGCCTGTGATGATACACCTCGTGTTCCACCTTCGTCGTAATGATTTACGACGAAGGTGTTTATTGCTCTGCAATCAAGAATCGAACAGAGCTGTTATTACCTGAGAGGCTTGGGTTTAGTCTACACAGGCAAGAGCCTTCGACTTCGATTGCTGAAAAGCTTAGTAAGAATATTGCAACATACCAACTATTATTGTCCCACTGCTGGGCAAAGGCTCTTCTCATACAGAGAAGGCACAAGCATTGATCAACACACTTACTCAAGACGGGTTGGCGATTTCAGACTTAAGTATATTAACTACTAGCTGCGGCCCGCGGTTTCACTCGCGTAAATGTCGATCCCGTGGGAATATCGGGATAAAAAGTAGCCTATATGTTAATCCAGGGTGTCAGCTACCTCCATACAAAATTTTATCAAAATTGGTCCAGCCGTTTGAGCGTGAAGAAGTAACAAACATATAAACACATCCTCACACACCCTCTCACAAACTTTCGCCTTTATAATAATTAATAGTAGTGTGATAAGTCCAGCACCCTAATTGCGTAACACACTATCAATCACAATATGAATCATTTTAAAAGATATTGGTAATCCATTGCTTCATAAATATTATGATCGAATCATTTGTCTGCTCAACAACGTTAATAGTGCAATGAATGTTGAATGTTGATGAACTGTCAGAATGAAAGCCATTGCTACTGCTAGATAGTGTGTTATGCAATTACCCCGCTGGTTTCCTCACAAATCTTTTCCTCCACCGATAAACCAAGAACCTAATGTCCAAAATAAACTAATAAAATGATGCAGTGAAAAGCTTAAAGATTGGTGGCACTTGGCAGGAACACTGATGTCTATGAGCATAATCTTGTTTTAGAACATACTAGGCTCAAGGCTGTCTCTTTTGGTCAGAAAATAATATGATTAGGAACTAACTTTAGGTTGTAGCCAATATTAAATAAATAATTATTAGGTCGGGGAAAAAGTTTTTTCGTAGTTTATAGGTGTAAAGTTGTAGTAGTACAATCCCTTTGGCTTTACTGTTTGTATCTGGCTGGTTTTGATACCATTACATAGATGACATTTAAAAAAAGAAAAATAAAAAGCAAGAACGATTTCTTGCCACTTTTCAATTGTTTTACTTTCCGCCAAAATGACTGAATTTAACGAAGAAATTCGATACATTTTGAAGTTATTTACAACACAAAAGGGAAAAATGCGACACAAGCCGGGAAAATAATATCAATGTGTGATGTTTATGGACTTAATGCAGTGTTCTAAGAGTAGAACAAAGTTTGTTCAAGCGTTTTCAGTCCAGGAATTTTGATGTCAAAGATGCAGCTCGCTCTGGTCGCCCAATTAATCGCCATTTTTTAAAAAGTGGAACAATATCATATTAATAGTTACGATATAGCTAAAGAGTTAGGGATTGACCACAAAACAGGTTTGACCCATTTGAAAAGGTATGGGTATACAAAAAAGGTCGATATTTGTGTGCCACACGAGCTCACTGAAAGAAACCTAATTAATAGTGTACTCATTTGCGATTCTCTATTGAAACGTAATTAAACCGAACCATTTTTGAAAATATTGATCACTGGTGATCAAAAGTGGGTCACCTACGACAAGAACGTGCGAAAAAGATCAAAGTCAAAGGGCAGTCAAGCTCCACAGACTATAGTCAAACCCGGATTAACTCTCAATAAGGTGAAGCCGAGTGTATTGTGGGATTGGGAGGTTATCGTTCGTTATGAGCTTTTACCGCCGGGCAACACCATCGATTCGGATCTCTACTGCCAACAGCTGATGAGTCTCAAGCACGAAATTGAGAAGAAACGGCCAGAACTGATCAACAGAAAGGGTGTGGTCTTTCATCATGATAACGCCAGACCACACACATCTTTAGCCACTCAGCATTGAGAGAGCTTGGTTGGGAATTGTTAATGCATCCACCATGTAGTCCTGACCTTGCCCCTTCAGATTTCCATCTGTTTCGGTCTCTTCAGTATTCTTTAGGTAGTGTTAGGTTTAGGTTAACGATGAGCGACATTGTCGATCTACGACAAAGCTCTTTAAATAAAGATATAAAAAAAAAACTACTTGTCGCAGTTTTATAATCAGAAGTCCTAAAATTTCTACAGCAATGGAATTATGTCACTACCTACAAAATGGCAACAAGTTATCTAACAAAATGGCACATATATATTACTAGCTTCTGCACGCGACTTCGTCCGCCCCATTCACCCTCTTAGGGGAGGAATTTCGAAAAACCCTTTATTAGTGGATACCTAAACTAATCTTCACAAAGACCACACTTTCCAAATTTCAAGTCTCTAGGACCAGCGGTTTAGGCTGTGTGTTGATATATCAGTCAGTCAGGACTTTGAATTTTATATATATACTAGCTTCAGCCCGCGACTTCGTCCGCGTGAAATTTCTGTTTATGGTTTTCCCCAACCCACCCGTCGCATCGCATCGCCTGACCGCACTACTACTTCGTTTTCGCTTTCGTTCTGACTTTTTTTCTTTTTGCTCGGCTCCTAAGGGTGCTAGCGTGATGTTAAATAGCCTATAGCCTTCCTCAAAAATTGGGCTGTCAAACGCAAAAAGAATTTTTGAAATCTGACTGGCAGTTCGGAAGATTACCCCCTACATACAAACTAACAAACAAATTTTACCTCTTTATAATATTAGTATAGATAAATATAATCAAATGTAAATAAACTATGAAAATAAATGTCTTAAATTTGTATAAAACATACGAAAAAAAAAATCCCCGACCTAATATTATGTTCAAAAAATAATACTGCATCCGAGGTTGTCTATAAAGTTGGTCTAATTTGGTCTTAGGTATACAATATGATTCTGCTAATTTATGGAGGAAAATTTTAATACACATACCCCCTTACTAATAAACGTTGTATAGCGTCTGTATACACAACACACAACACTTTGTCTTCTTCTTTCGAAAGTCAAATCACTGACGACTGAAAGAGAGAAATCGGTGTGTTCATTTTTTTCATTCATCTGATATAATACGTTTATTAGTAAGGGGGATAGACACTACGAGAACTTGTATGTGACGAAGACAAACTTGTTTTTTTTTTTAAATCATTTATGTGCGGCTTGTTATAAGGAAAACTGTTTCATATATTAAACGAGGATCTTAATTAAGATGATCAATAAAACCCGAGCTATAACCAAGTATAATATATAGCAGTGCAATTAATAGTAATTGCATTGTCAAACCGCCTTTGTGCGAGACTTTATGTTATTTCTTAATCTACGTTACTACTTATGACAGAGGGACATAACACAAGGGTAATTTGCTGTAATTACCTACTTATTGGAAATTATATAAGTGAGGGGTACTAATCTCATATAGATAGATAGATAGATAGATAAACCATTTATTTGGCGCATACAAAAAGACAGCACAACACACAAAAGTACAATATTACATGATATAAAATTACCCACATGAACCTAATATAAAAGAAGGTGCCGATATAAAAATAAAAAGAAAAAAAAAACATAGATACATAGGTATTGAAATAAAAGCGACACTATGATGAAAACTTAAAATTAAATTAAACTAATAATAACAACGAAATATACACAGTGCGGTGTGCGTCTCAAGGTTGCACCAAATGGGAGTCCAGCTCAGCATGTGTCAGGCAGATGTACCTGACGCTGATATTCTGCTGGATCCCTGTAGTGACACACGGACGTTGAGCAGACGAAATAAATTGGTGTTGTGACAGGTGTTAAGTGCAGAGTGAAGTTTTGTAAGTATACCCGACACTTTAATTATGTATTCTACAGTAAGTTTTGCATTGGGAAACGTTCTTGTTCGCAGATGTGTTAGTATTGTGTTTTGATTACTTGATTCTTATATTATTGATAAAGTTATAAGCAGTATAATGTGTAACTAAATAATATTATAATAATATAGTGTCGTAGGTGCAAATAAAATAAAACAATTTGGCTAGAATTAAATTAAAATTAAATGCGTTCACAATAGATAAATATAGGTAAGTAAATAACATGTGTAAGTATTATAAGTATTAACCAACAAAAGATCCACAAACTACCCAAGCACTATACCTTTGTTCACAGGTTGTAACCAGATTGATTCGGGAAGAACACGACAGCCAGTTATATAATGGACGTGTTCGAAGCAGTCATCCCTAGGTTTTTCTGCGAGGCGATAAGAAACTGCCGTAGTCGAACTTTGAAGGTACCAAGAAATTTAAGATTCCTTATCGGCGGGGGAATATTGTTCCAGCATTTAGAAGCAGCATACCTAAAACTTCCCCTGAAAGCAGCTGTCTTGTGTGATTGAGTGGAGAGTTGCTGCGAGCATTGTCTACTTGCGCATTCTCTTCTACTAGCGATCCAGCTCAGTTTATTGTACAGGTAGGACGGCTGTTTGTACTTTATCATTCCAAAAAGTAGGCATGCCAAGTGCATCTTTCGACGTGATTTCATCTTGAGGATTGAGTAGTTATTTAAAAATGGCGTTACGTGACTTCTTGGCGGGATTGAGAAGCAGAATCTAGCGCAGGCGTTTTGCACCCTCTGGATCAGTCGATCAGTTCTTGCCAGCAGTCGAGGGCCAATAACTACGTCCGCATAGTTCAGATTAGACAGCACGAGAGACTCAGCCAGCTGGATCCGCAGTTCCTCTGACAGATAAGGCCTTATTTTATAGAGGACCTTAAGCCGGTAAAAACAAATGCGCACTGACTCTGCCACGTGCGCTTCGTATCTCAACCCAGTGTCCATGTTGAGACCCAGATTACGTGCCTCACTGACTCGACTGACCAACTCACCCAGCAGGGTAACGTTAAGTGTTGCCGGCACAGCACTAATTTGGTTCCCGGTTCCAAACAACATGTATTTGGTTTTATTGGGGTTAAGTACCAAACCGTTATTTTCAGCCCAACATGCTATCCTGTTAAGATCATCGTTTAGATCTTTAATCGCGATGTCATAGTCACTAGGCTTAAAGGAGATATAGACTTGTACGTCATCAGCATAAATATGGTACTTACATCGCTTCAGGGAAGTTATGATATCCGCACAATACAATATAAAGATGATGGGGCCCAGTATTGAGCCTTGCGGGACTCCTCTGTAAACAGAAGTGAGTGATGAAACAAGCGATGAGCCATTGCTCAGTCGTATTTCCACACGCTGCCGACGGTTGGTGAGATAGCTTTGGAACCAGTGTATCGTATTTTGGTCAAATCCATAGTAGCTAAGTTTTGATAGAAACAAATCTATATTTATGCAGTCAAAAGCCCGCGAAAAATCAAGCAGGACAAGAAGTGTACATAGGCCCTTATCCTGTGCTGACAGAATGTTATCCGTCACGTCCAAAAGAGCCGTTGACGTACCACGCTGTTTGCGAAAGCCTGACTGTAGCTCAGGCAGAATATGTATAATATATGTATAAAGTTAACACTAAGGTGGGAGAAGGGTCATATATGTGGACTCATACCTCATGTGTGTGTGCTGTAAATGCGAAGATCTCACGACCGAGTCGAGTTTCGAACTTCGATTCTAAGCGCGTTATTTACAAATATTGCACGCATGCTGCACGTAACCTTTTAAATTAACAAGTGAAGAGCTTTGAAATACCTATCTCCTCGTAATTCTGAAAGCTAAACCCTCTTTCCATGATATAAATCAAATGACAATACTAGATTATAAAATTCTAAACTATTGATAAGTATGACAAAGTTGGTTCTTACACAGGCAAAAACAAAAATATCAATGATGTATTATTATCATCGATTACGTGTTAAATAAATCGGAGTGCATATAAACCGCAACTATGTAAAAGTGTGACTAATTCGTTGAATGTAAATAATGGCCATGTACAGGAGTAGCTACTATGAGTCAATTACACAATACAAAATTATCCTTTATGGAAAAATCTAATTTGATTTTGTGGGTACGTTTCCATGTATACAAATTATTACACATCAATAAAGCATCAATAGGTATTTGTCTGACTTAGGAACGTTTTCGCAAACCGCCGACAGCAAACACCTGCAATTTGAACTTTTGAAGGCTGTTGGAAGTCAATTGCACAAAAAAATGGACCTTACAAGAAAAAGAAACAAAAAGCCTAACTGTATCCTGTCGTCATTTTATGTGATAATAGGTAAACCCCAAGAGAAGGTTACCATCTTCTCGAGATCCCTGCATTATTTTCAAAATGCTTTAATAAACTTTCGTTTGCTGACGCATTACAATGGTAATATTGGGCGTCGAGTTAAACTGTCTTATGTGCCTTCAAAACTGGACGACTGCTTGACAGCGGAAACCTCTTTAAAAAAAAGGAGTTCCACTGTAGCTACATTGAGGTAGATAGCTAGGCATATAGGACTGACTAGGAATAACTTTCCTCGTTAGGCAGTTGCCTAACGAGTAGATAGGTACCTACGGTAGTTCAAGCCAATTCCTCCTAACCCAGAATATGTGATGCATCTATTTAAGAACGCGTTGCAGAAAAGATTATTCGATCCGTACGTCTGACTCAACCAATATTAATATGTCCTATGTCAAACTCCTACACTTGGCTTACTAGTACAGTAGTGCCACCAAATTCTTGGCTAAGTACTGTTAGATATGTGCACGCAAATGAAGCAGTGCTCATAATTCGCTACACTTTAGCCCACGCTTGCGCCGGCGGCAACATCTGAAGACAGCGACAAGAATTGATTGGCAAAACGCACGTGCTTCTGACAGGTACGTGTGATAGTACGGCGAACACTTTGAAGAAGGTGCAGAAGGTACACTTGGAGAATAACCGAACGTGCAAAATATTATCAAAATAGAGCAGTATGGTTCATTAACAGTCGCTTGTCTCTATAAGAAGTTTCTACTATCAATTAACAGATCAGTATTATAATTGTGGGGTAACATAGCGGGCCTAGGGTATAATAATCTTGTCAGTTATAAGATAGAGAAGAAGAGACTTTGCTTGCATCAGTTGCAACTGCAGCGGTCGTCTTGGGCAGCGGGATTGTCCGAAAGGGTTACTGCTGCCCGGAACGTAAAGGGCTAAGGAAGGAACACGGGTGGGTTTTAGTCAGTAAGAGTCTGACGCTCCCTTCCGTATCACCCAGAGCGGGAGGAGTCAAATAGATGATTGCTCATCCAAAAAAAAAAAAAGCGGTCGTCTTAGGAATATGATGATATTAAAGCTTATTCTCTAGCTATAAATTTTGCTTTGTTTCTGTTTTATTCAGCGTAAGTAAGTATGTGTGCGTAGTATTTGATGTTCGGCGGGGCAGAGCTCCAACTGCACATAACTCCGAAATACAGAAACATGTGCTCGTCAATTAATACGAACGTAAAATATTAAACACTTAGCGAAGCACGGGACTGGTATAAATAACGTTGACGTTACCGGGATCTACTGTGTGAAACGGTCATTTCAAGAAGTGTACAAATAAGTACTACTGACATTTGTCATACATAACATATTCCAGATCGTCTAGCTTTGCTTAGTGGCTATCAGTGGCGAAGGGTGAATTTATGACAGAGGTAGGCCGGAGCAAAAAAAAAGCCAAAAGAAAATTTCAATGATGAATTGACTATATGAGTGGTTATGTTCTGAATTTTCGAAGGGAAGCCGGTGAGAATCGAGTTGTATGGTACCTTCGCCACTGGTGGCTATAATATTAAGCGCATCAATTCGCGAGAAATTGGATAGGTATATGTTGGTACAGCAGCGGATGTTGATGATGATACAGGTATGGAGTAGAGAATTCTGTGAAAGTTACTGCTAAGCGTTTGAAGATGTACGGTCAACTGCACAATTTGAAATTGATGCTTTAATATGGTAACTCGTTAGGGCTATTTTCGCATGGCAAGGGACTAGCACTGTTGCACGGTTTACTGTACGCGTATTGGGCGAAGACCACATGTAGTCTAGGGGTAGCGTTACCAGGGTCGAGCCTAGGAGAGCATTTGGCCATAGTTAGTTAGCTTTAATCAGCTGTAACATCGGCAAAGTCAACTTCGAAATATCCGTGGGCAATATTGAATAGTTACATTTATATTTCCAAAAGTCGTTAAACCAATATTGTTAGTTCTTATGAGTATATTCACCCCAGAAAGTTTTCCTACCACTAGACGTTACGGTCAACCATTTATTGCTTGCCGGCCTGTTGCCAAGACCTTCAGTTCCAAGACATTTGGTCTTGAGAGACACTGATTTGTCGTAGCACCAAGTAAGATGGACGTGGGCGCTATATCTATATATCTTTACTAATCTATCTATACTAGTAATAAAGCTGAAGAGTATACTTATGTTTTTTTTGTGTTTTTGAATGCGCTAATCTCTAGAACTTTCTATAGATCTTTTTGCATTTGATTGCCCAATTCTTGGGGAAGGCTATTTAACAACAATAGCATGCCTAGGAGGTGAGAAAAAAAAACAGTCAGAATGAACGCTAAGCGAAAATGAAAAGCGCAGACAGATACGATGCGAGGGGGTCGGTCGGGAGAAAAATACATTCAACGCGGACGAAGTCGCGGGCAGAAGCTAGTGGATTATAATTAGATTTTCATTTTTTCTGACCATTTCATGCTGTCGAAGGTTTCTGTTTAAAAGAGTCGGTTATAGATCAATCAATACAATAAGATATTCCTCAACAGTGTAAAGCTGCAATAAATATAAGCTCGGGGCACAGATAATATAACGAGGCAATATAGGCATCATCGCCCCGTTTGGCTGACTTCAACACATTATGTATCTAAACATGGACGCGGACATTAAACATATTGTCATGTAAACATTGTTCATGACTTAAAATAAATACTACATAGCTGTATTTATGTAGGTAAATGCTTATTTAAAGTAATCTGTAGCTTATTTATATTTCCTACAACGGTTATATAAGACCAGCTACAAGTGTCCGCCAAACTCTGCGTAACATTAAAGAGAATGTCTGAGTTTATTTATTTTTCAGTTTAACCTTGCGCTTGAGTCAATTCTTTCTACGCCTTTACTGCGCAAAATACCTCAAATTAAAATCTTCACACTTGGCAATGAAATCTATTTTTTTTTTACTATCTACTTCATGGCCTTAGATTGGTTCCTTGTAGGAAAGACTGCCAACCTCATGAATAAAGTAGGTACAGATAATAGTCTGATGGATTAGATAGAATTTAGTGATAGCACAGATTGCTGAATAGTTACTACGGTGATAGTCAGATGGAGCAAAACAGGCGGCGCGGCGTCAAAGTGAGGTGGACGAATGGCTGTTATGCTTCCCAGTAGCTTTCACCTTTTGTTCGGTTTGAGAATTCTGTGAAAAATGTTGTTTTATTTTCTTATTCTACCCTTGAAGTCGGTGCCAGAATTTTTGTGTAGAATGCGCGTTTTTTCAGTGTGACGGGTAATCGGCGTTCGGCATTAACATAGTTAATTATCAGTCAGTCATTATCGGAACGTATTCGCTGCTGCACCGCGCTGCAATGCAACGACCTGACTCATCAGCATCACGCAACGTTTCGGCGCTGGCCTTGAACTTCAGTCACTAAATCATTCGAGCGGACTCCGTGTTCCGTGTGGCCTGGCGTGCCAAGTGCCAGGCGCCTGGCGCGACCGTTTGGCACGCGACCACACGATATTCTGCCCATTCAGGTTTGGACGAATTGTGGACTATTCTAAAAGTGTCGCCGTAAGCCTGCCAACGATGCGCGTATATTATAGTTCAATTTTTCGAATTCAGAAATGTTGCGAACTCGAGTTGTATGACAGGCCGTTTTGAAGGGCGCCAGTGTTAGTTGTATGACGGGCCGTTTTGAAGGGCGCCAGTGTTAGTTGTATGACGGGCCGTTTTGAAGGGCGCCAGTGTTAGTTGTATGACGGGCCGTTTTGAAGGGCGCCAGTGTTAGTTGTATGACGGGCCGTTTTGAAGGGCGCCAGTGGTAGTTGTATGACGGGCCGTTTTGAAGGGCGCCAGTGTTAGAGTTTCACCTTGCGTGTAATACGAGGACGTCTTGTACAAACCGCAGTGAAATAATATAATGTTTACTTTCATTTTAAAATAAAAGATAAAAGTCAGAAAGTGTAACTTACGTGGCCGTGTAAAAAGTGAGCCCGAAAACAGAAGACGAACTAGCAGGGGATCGAGGGGGGGGGGTGGCGGGGGGGGGGTTCATGGATCTGACCGGAATAAATTGAATTTCCTTATCGAAATAATTGAAGAGCTCTCTCCTTAAATGGTGGCGGTGGCTACCTACCCAACAGAGATGCAATCAGTCAACGTGTTCTGTGTTCCCTTGAAGGTACGGTTGCGCTGAGAGGCTGCGAGTCGTCGAGGAAAGCATGGAAAATTCCCAGGCATACCGGTCCCGCGCGTCGACCGGTCTCGCTGCGCACACGCACCGTATTTTCTACGTAGAGCGGCTGCGGCCGCTTCATAATATCGTAACCACAGTCCTTGGAATCGATCGAAAGTAGATTTACTGAGCTATTACTTTGCGCGAGGTTAACGAATTTATTGAAATGTAAAATATGCACATGTTCAATTCTACAGCCTGAAGAGTCGAAGATTATTATATTATCTATTAGTATAGATATTATAAAGATGTAACATTTGTAAGTTTGCTTGTAGGGCTAGGGTGTAGGTAATCTTCGGAACTAGGTACCGATCCGATTCCAAAAATTCGGAAGTTACAGTATTGCCGAGTGGCACAGGATATATAAATTTCACGCAGACCAAGACGCGGGCAGAAGGTATTTGTATAAATCTGATAGTTTTTTATAACTTGAATCATGAATGATGCTCTCAGATTAAAGAAATGCAAAAAAAACATATTCAAATTCAAATGTTCGTAGAGATAATATAAATATGTTCTTGACGAATGGAATACGTAAAACTATAAAGTTGTAAACACCCATGACCTCGATCAAGAATGCAATTTGCATTGGATTGGGTAAGTATGTTAAAGATTTTGTTTATAACTGTTAAATGAAAATATTCAGAGCATAATTTTATTTACAAATTAAAAATATTAGAAATCAGCCAGAGACATATCTAGCTGATTTCTTTTATTTTTGTAGGTGTAAGTAATGATAATCTATACTTATCATACCTACTAATAATAGCCGAGGAGTACTTATTTTTTTTTTATTTGTTTGTTTGAACGCGCTAATCTGGAGTTACCAGTCGGATTTGAAAAAATCTTTTTGTATTTCAAAGAAAATTCTTACAGAATTCAGAAGATTCTTTCTTATTATTGTGGAAGGCTGTAGCTATTTGTCATCACGCCAAAAAAAAGAAAAAAAAAAAACTCGCACGGGCAGGCGATAATTTCACGAGGACGAAGTGGCGGGCACTAGCCACTATATAATAATAATAATATTGACATAAAAGTGCATATATTACTAGTACTTATACCTGCCAAGTGGTTTCAGTTAGCTACAATATTCTCGGGAATAACAAGCGCATTTTCGTTTGATAGGTACCTAGTAATATTCTAAAGGACTTTTCCTTGACCATAACAGGCTTTTGGGTTTATCTGTGTGTGTTTAGGTACTAACTAAGTACAAATACAACATGCTGCGGGGTAATCACGTAGCACACTATCAGTAGCAATGGCTTTCAATGGTTGAGAAACCATTTTTTCGAATATATGAAGCAATGGATTGCTGCCGGCTGTCATTCGTTTATCTTTGACAGTCGTTACGGGTAGCCAGAAACCCGAAGTCTGACAACCAGTCTTACCAAGCGGTATCGTATTACCCAGTAACTGGGTTGTGGAGGTCAGATAGGCAGTCGCTCCATATAAAATAAGTAGGTACTGTTATTCAGCTGCATCCGGTTAGACTAGAAGTCCGACCCCAACATAGTTGGGAAAAGGCTCGGCAGATGATGATGAGTTTGTCTTGTAGTACAGCTGAGGGTTTCAGACAAACTAAAGTCCGATTGCGGCAGATTTGCCAAAGATGTAAACAACAATGGCTGCTCGAAATTGAATAAAATCGATAAATAAGAGATTTTATTTTATGTAATGTTAGTTTTCGTCTAAATCTCCGAGCTAACTAGAAGAAAACAAGTAAGTAATGTTTGTTATCGTCTAAATCGACTAAATCTCCGAGCTAACTAGACAAAAACAAACATTACTTAAAAGAAATACCTACTCGCTTACTACTTGTGGCTACTGCTTGTGGCTAAATAATATCATAATAATTATAAGTAGATCGATCAGGTTAAGCTACGCTTGCCGCGATTGGTCCGTGGATGGGTGACCATCTTTACATACCAAGACCCCTCCGTGCCTCGGAAAGCACGTTAAGCCGTTGGTCCCGGCTGTCATTCGTGGATCTTTGACAGTCGTTCCGGTTCGTCAGAAGCCCAAAAATCTGACAACCAGTCTTACCAAGGGGTTCGTATTACCCAGTAACTGGGTTGTGGAGGTCAGATAGGCAGTCGCTCCATGTAAAATACTGGTATTCAGCTGCATCTGGTTAGACTGGAAGCCGACACCAACATAGTTGGGAAAAGGCTAGGCAGATGATGATGATGAAATACCTACTCTTGTTTATCGATTTTATTCAATTTCGAGCGGCCATTGTTGTTTACATCTTTGGCAAATCTGCCGCGGTGGGACCTTATATTACTTGTGCTAGTGTCTCGGGTAGTAATCACAGTTAGAACGCGAAAATTGCGGAAGCAATAACGGCCCGGCTGTTAGATTTCATGTAGAACCGCCTAGAAACTATAAACTGTACTTATATGAGACATTTTTATGTGTCTGTGTTTATATCATCCATCTTCTATATTTATACTTTCTAGTGTCTGTCTGTTTCTAAACTACTCAACGGGTTTTGATGCAGTTTTCACCATAATTTAGGTAATTTATTCCGAATAATATTAAATTCAAATCATCATCATTTCAGAAGAACCAAGCACCCCAACCAACCAAGTTTCCCAAGCGCCCATAGCCACCACAATTAAAAAAATAAGTAAGTATACCTTCTTACATGGAAATCTGAATTTTTTGTCAATTCGTAAAAACCGTGCGAGCCAGGAATGGGTCGCTAGTTTTTTTTTTTAGTATTTTATCTAAAAAATATATACAATTTTGTTATTTGTATTAATTCATTAGGTATAAAGCTGGATTCATATTACTGTGTTGTGTCGTGTCGTGACGCCTTCTGACGCAGTGTTAGCCAATCAAAACTCGTTGAGATTTGACGTAGTCCTGGACAGATTCGTTTAATTGGTGTATCCCGAGTCACGACACAACATGACACAATAGTGTGTCTGTGGCTTTAGTTGTTATTTACTTACTTTATAATCCTATTGAATGATCATTTCATGAAATATTAATCAATTGGTTGGTTGTATTGATGCTTTTAATTATTATAATTCTGTAAATATATACTTGTTAGGTACGACTAAAAAGAGGTAATTAGTAATAATATTTTGTATCGACAACACATGCAAGTACTAAGTTCAATGCTGTGTTTACATCATTGTGTATTTTACTACATTGGGCGCGACTATAGTACCTAATTTTATTCTCACGAACTATTCAATTCAGTTTAAAACGTGTTCCCATTTAAAGTCGCGGCAGGCCAGTATCTTTCAATACAGACACAGTGCTCGCATATTACCTACCACCGGGTGATTAGCTAGCCACTAGCCAGTGAGATGTAGTGTAAGATAGTCCGCAATAAAGCGGTCACAAGGCCGTCCGTGTGCCAGTAATTGCGGAGAGCGCCAGTCGCTCGACTACTAAACGGAGCATCCCGCCGAGCCGGGCTGGTGAAGCGGTCTCTAGATCCAGGCGTTGATTAGGTACATCTAGCTAGCACTGCGACACTTATTTTCAATTGTCGCAGCAGCTTGCTGAGATAGGAGCCTTTTGGCGTCGTAAGTACAGGATTTTATATTTTTAACTTTCTTTTTTGTAATAATTTTGTTTTTTATATTTTTATGATTGTGTTTACTTTAGTTTGTGATCTTTCTGTGCGAGTCACAATAAATGCTTTTTCTTTTTTAGGACTAGAAAGGTCGAGTCATAACAGTGTTAACAAAACTACTGATGCACATTGCACATATTATTTCGTTGTTTATAAAGATTATAAAAACGATTTATGAATTGTGTGACTAATGGTGGAAAGAGAATGGCTGTAATGAAGGCTAGATAAAAGTGGAGAAGAAAATAATTGGACAAAGCCAGCAGGATTAAACAAATAAAAAAATTATATGTTTTGCCAGAATAGAGTAAAGAAGTAGCAAATGAATACCTGATGGTAACGCAGCACTTAGTTTTTCTGATTTAAAGAAGTTTTTTTTCCGAAACCCCTCAGGGACGAGCTGGTACTTTGTACCGTTTTGGTACACATAGCACACTGTGCCAGCTCATCCTTATGAAGTTAAGTCTTATTTTTAACTTGAAACTAGTTTCTGAATCCATGTTTGTAAAGAAATTGTATGTGGGTAATATTTAATTTTATAGTGTGTGTTACAATAAGCTTACACGAGGAGCTGGATGTGTAAGCAACATTGGCAATTTTAACAGAATACTTAATTAAATTACCGCTAGTTGGATGAATAATTGGGCCCGAACAGGAAATGCCACGATAATTGATTGAATGTGAATCTATTTCATTACAGACTGCGGCTCCTAGATATTAATATAGACATGTAGTGTATGTTCTCGCATTCAATAATACTATATACTTATATGATAAGCAATAAGTGCCAAACATTTTACGAATCTGTTCTAATTCCAGACTTAATTTAATTGTCTTGGTATGTTACTAGCACATTCTAAATACCTAACGATCTGCTTTGTACTGACGTAACCCAAGATCGAAGAAGTGAAGATTTATGCGCAAAGGGAGCACCCGCAGCCTGATTACGTACTTATGGCAATATTGCAGGGTGCACCTTTCAAAAATACGTGGTAGGTACATAAACTTTAGCCATGAGGGTAGGCAGAAATTACAGAACGCATCTGCTACGATCCTTACCTACTCCTTTTGCTTCGTTTACGTTCATACATCAGCGGGGCAATTGCGTAACACATTATCAATCGGAATCGGTTTAATTTTGACAGTTCAACAACATTCATTGCGTTATTTACGTGTTGAGCAGACAAATTTTTCGAACTTATGGAGCAATGGATTAGCAATTTGCTTCAAAATGATTCAGATTCCGATCGATAGTATGCTACGAAATTAGGGTGCTGGTCATACACGCACGCCGGTTGCGAGTACTACTAACCGTTCTGAACAACATCCCCAATGAGGGCACTATTGTCCTTCTAGAGTGGCGCGGCATTTCCACTCACACCTGCCTAGTAAATCATTTTTGTTAGTAACCTTTCATTCATCCTCTCACCATCACAAAACCATCGAAGCATACTCTTTTCAATATTATTCACTACATCTTCTTTCATACCGCAACGTTGCCTTACTTCTCAGCCGATCATTCGTTACACAACACATGTTTCGCAAAGCGTGTACCTACACCATTGATGTATTTTATTGTATATCAATGACCTACACCTTTCAATTTAAAAGATAAAGACCCGTATCGACTGTCAAAGATCCAAGAATGACAACTGGGACTGATAGCGACGAGTATATAATATATCATGTAGATGTATGTTTGAAGCCCGAAAGTCTGACAGCCAGTCTTATCAGTATTACTATAAATAGGTTGTGGAGGTCAGATAGTCTAGATCTGGTTAGACTGAAAGCCGACCCAAACATAGTTGGGAAAAGGCTAGGCAGATGCTGACATTATATTATTTTGTGTTCATATAATTTCCTATGTCTTATGACATTCCGGCCTGACCCGAAAAAAATCCCGTCCATACCTACTACTAAAGTTCACGAGGCCATTGGGTAAGTACAGAAACCCAGCTTCATAGAAAGTGCATTACTGCTAAGTATATACTCGGTTAAGTCCCGGCGCTTTTTTACCTTATTTTGTAGATAAACGTGCTGAGATTACATGAGTGAATCACGGAGAGGTGATAGGTTGGAAGATCCGTGGCGCTATTGATAGTTCGTGTGGTTTTCTAGATTTCTGGTTACAAGTCAAGAACGTCAAAACTTACAAGAAAATAGAAATGATTCTAGAGGCCCCTTCCAAAAGGTAGATTCTTTTGGTGAAGACGGGGCAAGGCTTATTAAATGTTTAACAATGTTATATATGTTTTCATTTTCACATATCAACAACATTCATTGCGGTATTTACGATGTTGAGCAGACACATTTTTCTGACATTATGAGGCAATGGATTAGCAATATCATCAAAAGTTACCGTGTCCATGATAACCCTAATGATCGTGTGTTACGTAATTAGGGCGCTATTTTTAGTAGGACTAAGTATTATTCGTTAATTATTCTGATGTATCATTAGGCTTATCTTTCCGCTCCAGTAAAAGTGGATGACGCTAAGTTTCATGACAATTTTTAATTAATTCGTATTATGTCTCCAACCATATATCATCGTTAATCTAACTATGTGACGTAACTGATTCGAAGAAGCACATATTTTACAGTACAGTATTATTACTATTGTTTTAATAATAAATATTTTAACAGATACGCCACTTCGTAAGACCTTTGTTTTTATTTTGTTCGGAATACATGATCTGATATCAGATTCGACTTGGAAAATGAGGTATCAAATTACTATAGTTAGGTCGGCTTAGTCCAAAATGTCAGATACTTCAGTTAGTTAGATTAGCGACGATATTTGGAAGAATTGCTACATGTTTTCCTTAACAAACTACTGTTCTGCAAACACCAAGATAAATATAATAATAAAACCTTTATACGTAATAGTGTATACAAAAATACATTGATGTTATGGTGACTGGAGCCTGAACTAAGAATACCTGCTGTCTCCAGACCTCCAAAATATCCAGACAAGTCACAGTGATACAAACATCTACTCCTCATCATCCACCCACCCACTCCTGATAAAGGTCTCTCTTTTCATGTGCCAAACCCCCCCCACGCCCCTCTGCCAGCCTCATCCAGATTCCACCCGGCAATGTTCACAAACATCTACTAATAGATGATAATGTTGGGATTTAAGATACTAAGAGAATTAGTATCTAAAAACAGGCCTTTCACAGACCTTACATAAACGGGCAATTTTCACCACCTTTGATTATTTTAAGATTACTTATAATAAGTAGGTGAAATAGTTAATCATGCCTAAGATTAATTTATAAATTGTAGAAAGGAACTTTGAAATGGCAATGAAAAGTCTTATTGGAATCCTTACGAGTACAGGTTTGGTTTTCCAAACTCGTCAAAAACTTGCTAGTTTGCTACTTCAACCTGCCATAAGATATTTACCTACTTCTTAAATTCACTAAAAGCATAAAGTTTAGTACAAGGGATGCTTATAAATAACGAAAGTGGGGAAGCCTCAGGAATGCTTTTAGAAAAAATTCACCCTCCAAAGGGGTTAAATTGGGGACGAAAATTTGAATGGAATTACATTATTTTTGCCGATGGCAAAACCCATCGGGCTTGCGCACCGCTTGTGTCGTAATAATCATGGTTTTAATTGTCATTTCTCTAATCATCACCTACACTTTACACAAGCAGTACATAGTTAGCGGGTTTCTTATAATTAATTACTTAATTGGGCATTTTCACTTTTAAGTGTACCCTAAAAAAATAAAAGTGACTGAAAATAAATGGACATTGTAGTGAAAATAGTGGTCAGTTTTGTGACGTGTATTTTCAGCCAAATGTGTTTTAAACCTGTGTTATTGGAGTTTAAATTGTGCAAATTTGATTTTTGTGACGAGAGATACTATACACTATTGTTGCACCAACACTTTTAAATGTATTCGTAGTACTATTTTAGTAATTATGGCAAATTCAATGTTGGTAAGGGGAGGGACATGCCAGAAACAGTTACTCGGAATATTTAAAATACTCATAAATTAATTATTCAAACGTATTTTACCAGGATTGCAGATGGATTCGTCAATTGAATATATATTTTACCATTTTATTCCAAAAATTAGACAATATGTCCACTATTTATCTTGCTATAAAATTTTGAATAAGTGGGACATACTCAAAATGGCGGGTACACTTAAAAGTGAAAATGCCCAATTACACACAGTAAAATAATTCTGAGTAGAACATTACTGCCTGCGGTGCACCACATACCACCGAGATCAATTTCCTATACCTACGGAATACCGATATGTTCTCCAAGATTCTTAGAACTTCTGTTTTTTATGTAAGTAGGTACAGACAATAAAACAATAATGATTTCCTTAAGTTTTACCCGAGTTTAACGTGTGTGTCAGATTATCCACCTAATTAAAGAACGAGGGAGGACATCGACATTTGTTTTTCTTTTAAGAATAAATTATAATAATTTACTTATTCAATAAAATTTTATCTTGTTCTGTATTAAAAAACAAGGTGATTGAGAATCATTATGCACATGTCGGAAGAAGAAGTCGGAACCGAGTTGATTGCTGGTTTCATGACGCAACATATAGATTGTTTTTTATTTGTTAAATCTTAATTTTATTTAATTTGGTTACTGTTACATTATTGTATTTCGTGTTACGTCCAATCAGAGGAGGTGCCATCTTGGAAGGAAGACGCGCGCTAAGAGCGGGGAAAGTTCGACGTTTGTTGACGAACTTGACGAGAATCGAGATGGTTGATCGAGTTGAGTCATTGTATAGGGTATTCATTACATTATTATATCACTTACACAGAAACTGGTTAACAGTCTCACCGTGACTAATAAATAAAAAATCTTTGTTACTTGTAAGTCATTGAATGATTGTTACAAACTTACAATGAATAGCGCAAGCAATGAACGCGGAATCAAACCTGTTATCCTTCGAATGTTACTTGGTGCAGACCAAGTGCGCGAGTCCATGGTATCACGAAAAGGTGAAAATATGGTGGTGAGAAAAAAAAATCTTCTATTTTGGCGTTTTTAACAGACCGACCTTGATATTTTTTTTTTTACTTTATGGCGATCTATAGGTATACAAAAAATACACCTACAGGGCTTTAATTTGACGCACTCACTGCTGAGAAAAACCTTTACCATGCAGTAGGATAATATAGATTATGGCCTATAATGTTCCCACTGCTGGGACACAGGCCTCCTCTCTACGAGAGGGAATGTTCTGTAATCTACCAAGCGGGCCCGTTGCCGGTTGCTAGATGTCACATGTTTATGAAGTTCTTTGAGAGTAGTAGTGATGGAATTATTTATACAAAGTAAGTTCGAACCCACGACCTACAACTCGTAAGTCGGAGCTGTTTACCACTGGGCCCCCACTGCTCTACAACTGTCACGTGGACATGTCCAAAAATCTATATTATTTACGTGTGTGTGTCACCCAAACGACGATGGAAACTTTTCGATCAGCCATTGCCAATATCGGGCACGAGGCGGCGTATATTATCATTAATAACCCATAAATTATTGCGTGTGAACTGAAATAGCTGCACTGTGATCTAAATATCGATAGTTCACCACCGTGGTGTTATGGACACGGTTCACGTGGGTAGCATGCGTGCGCGTGCGCAAGTCCTTCGCTACTTCCGTACCTAATAGTTGTGCAGATTAGTTGTGTGTTATTTGTAAACGTTACTTAGGTGTTGTGGTACCGACTTTTTACGCTGGAGGTTCTGGTTTGAACACCTGGCAGGTATTGTAAGTAAACCTGGATGTTATGATTGGTCTGAAAACGATAACGCACAATGTGCAAGTTTAGTTTGTTTCTAGCGTAACTTTTAAAACATCAGTACTACCTATTTCTGTTTCCTACCTCAGTGGATCCCCAATGGCAGAAAACGACTGCGCGGCAGGCCCAGAAAGAGATGGCGGGATGAGCTGGACTCCTTCTTAAAGGATTGGCTCAGAATCGCAGTAGACCGGGTAAAGTGGAAAGAGGGAAGGGAGACCTTTGCCCTGCAGTGGGACAACACAGGCTTCGAATAATAATAATAAAAGTACCTACTACATCTGCGGGGTAATTGGCTAACACACTAACAGTAGGAATGACTTTCATTTTGTCAGTTCAACAACATTCATTGCGAATTTACGTTGTTGAGCAGATAAATTTTTCAAACATAATAATGAAGCAATGGATTAGCAATATCCTTTAAAAAAATATTCAGATTGAGGTTGATTGAGGGTGTGTTAGGTAGGGTGCCGAAATAGGAATCGAATAAAAATAAAAGTTTCCTGTAACGATCAGTCATTTTTAGGAAACGGGCAAAATAAATAGTCTTCCTATGCTTAAAATTTATATTTTATGCCAGCAGACATACCTATTGTACAGACGCCAGCACATCAACCTACTACAATCTGTCAGATTTCTGTAATAGATTTTCAACTTTATCGCTAAAGCATAAGGTTCAATGTTGATTGTGAAAATTTGACAGTTAGGGGTAGGTTGATGTGCTGGCGTCTGTACTATTCTTGGCACTCTCAAGTAATAAGTATGCAGCAAATATTTATAAGTACCTATCTGTTTGCAAAATGATGTAAGATATCGGTGGCCGTGTCGTCTCTAGAACATTCGGATTGGGCATTCAGAAGACTAGGCATTTGGATAGGTCCAACATAGATTGGTGCAAAAGAATTCAAGATCATAATTCCCTGCTCGACATCAGGCACTTCTCAGATGTAGGAGATTTCTGATTTTCTCTTCTTCATTAGCCATCCTCTTTGTGAGACCATTACTAAAATTAATTTTATAAATTATATTAGCGAACACATTTCATTTTAATGTTTGCTTCAGCTAGCATTGTATGACGACCAAGAAAACAATAATGACAAACTTGAGAAATGCACTTTTCTAAATATCTCTACTACCCTCACATCCTCTTTGTTGAGAAATGCCCCTCTCCCTAGATCAATATGTAGCAAGGCAAGACTAATAAACTTTCTCATGATCAAGAGTCTAAAATCGCTAAGAATTGAGTGACACCATGTAAGTGTACTATATCTACCTAGGTACTAAGTAACAGGTTGTGATGCCAGTCTGTCTGCTAATCTAGCCGAGGCAGTAAATTCCGCCGGCGCGCGCGGGCGCATGCGGCGACCTAAGCGCGCATGTTTCTTTAAACTTGCTACACGCGGCTCTCGATCGTTGTGCAACTCATGCGCAGGACCGATCCACATTGAGGCTTCGTGCATTTCCGTGTGATTGCGGTTGTGCAAGATCGGAGGGCAGAACCCACTAGAGCTTCAAACTATATATTTTACGTCTTGGCAAATCAGCCAATTTGTAACGGGTAGGTATCATGTGCAATTTGAAGACATGTGACGTCTACCAACCCGCACTAGGCCCGCGTGGTGGATTACGGCCCACTCCCTCTCACCAAGAGGTGGCCTGTGTCCCAGCAGTGGGAGCGTTATAGGCTGATTATGTAACCAGTGCATCAGTTGCACAGGGTGCGCCAGACCTACTTACGTATCATCACTCATGAAAGCATCAACATAATTAGGTACTAGAAGCACATACTATGTCTATGTAGGTACTTAGCTGCATGGCTATATCTGCTGCAATAGGGGATATTACAGTGCTCATGTCATGCTTGACAGAGCTATAAACAGTCGGTAAGTTAAACAAATAGCTTCATTAAGTACCTACCAGACATATACTTACTGCAACAGCGGAACATTACCAGAGAAGCCGATATCAATACATTGCGGGGTCAATTACTAATATGCGACAATACAATTGAAGACGAGCAGCCGGTTATGTGCGGTTATTCCTCAACGTTGTATGTAGTGTACGAATGAAACATTTAATTGATTTCGCGACGCTTGCAATGATTGCGGCGCATGCGCGGCATGCGGCATGCGGATGCATTTTATTACCGATCAAATTCGAGTAAAAATACGATTGTAGTACTATTTTCACAATTTTTATGGGTAAAGCGGAATGGAGGCAAAATATTGGACATTGCAAGGACTTAAATCATTGTTTCTTGGAATTTTTCATGGCATCTTACGAGCGTTTACGACGTACGGCATTTCATACAAACTTTTAAGCCTTTGTTTTTCGAAATGAATGAACTGATTTTAATGAAAGTTCGTACGTAGGAGCAGGATACAAAGGTCTAAAAAGTGAGTTAAGAACATTTTCGAAAAATAGTGTTACAGCCAAATTAGACCGATTTTAAATTTTCCATAGAAATAGAGATTTCCAGCTATCTTTATTTAAATAAGACATTTCGAAAATGTTCTTCACTAACTTTTTAGACCTTTGTATCCTGCTGATGCGTATGAAGTTTCATTAAAATCGGTTCATTCATTTCGAAAAACAAGGGCTTGAAAATTTGTATGAAATGCCGTACGTCGTAAACGCTCATAAATAGCGAATTAAACATTGTAATCACAACCTAGGTAAACACTGTCATCCATTGGTATAAACAAAGTATTTGCATATTATGTAGTAAGTAAGTACTGAAAACTCATCACCATAATTGCGTCCTTACAAGTTATATTATTTTTTGATAAAATAAAGTTATTATCAATTAAGGAATTCTAATTTCGATTAGCCCGGCCTTGTAATTTAATAGTAAGGTATCCTACTGATATTATAAATGTGAATGTAAACGGCTGAACGGATTTTAATTAAATTTGGCGCACAGGAGGCCTACCACAAGCTTTTAGGACCTAAACTGAACTGTTCTTCTAATTCGCACCATGATGTCAGTTTAACGATTGAGTTTAGGCCGTGCCATTTGCTGACAGCGATTGTCCCAAACCGAGTCGCATGTTTTGGTTTCATTCATACTTGTTTGGTACTATGACGTCCATAGAGCAGCTCAAGCGATGCAGTTTAGGAACCTAAACAGAAATGTCTTGTTTTTGAATCGTTTTTAATTAGATCATGGTAGGCCACCAGATCCTACTAATATTATAAATTCCGAACTCCCAATCTCCACGCGGTCGAAACCACGTGCAAAAGCTACTATGTTAACAAAACACGGCAAATGTGGAAAACCTTTTATTGTCCCAATGATGTATCTAAGTACATACATGTACAGTTAGGTAGGTTAGTTATGTAAAACCTCGGTCTGCGGTCAAAGTATGGCGGTTGAACTGACAGCGGGTTCACTTTGATTTGTGACGACGGCGACGATCCGATCATCCGATGATCCGACCCATTCATCAGATTTATTTGTAACGAGCTGCGCCCCGCGGTTTCACCCGCATAAGTTTCGAACCCGTGGGAATATCGGGATAAAAATTAGCCTATGTTAATCCAGGGTGTCAGCTACGTCCATACAAAATTTTATCAAAATTGGTCCAGCCATTTGAGAGTGAAGATGTAACAAACATATAAACACACACACACTCACAAACTTTCGCCATTAGTGTGATTTATGTGTTGTTTATTTCGCAAACGTAACTATGTATAACACCTCGGTAAGTATAGCACTATCTTACCAAAACTAACTTGGTTGTGGAGGTCAGATAGGCAGGCGCTCCATGTAAAACACAGGTATTCAGCTGCTTCTGGTTAGACTGGAAGCTGACCCCAACATAGTTGGGAAAAGGCTAAGCAGATTTTAACTATAACTTCTATAGATTTACATTGCTTTTCCCTGTCAAATTCTCAGGCCTACTGAAAATTTCTTTGGGTATCAAAGTATCATAATCAAGGTTGTAAACAGTTTACGGCTATATATTGAATCCTGAACGATTTCAGCCAATATTCTCATGATAAGCTCTTATACAACGTGTCGTATAAGAAAGGTGTGGTACAGACCATGTTGTTGCTATGGAGAAAGTTATTCAGTTTGATGGTCTGTGCTACACAGACTTAAATATGTCCACGCCTTTCTGATACATGCTCTATATATATTATATATACAGGTTGGCAGGGACACGACGTGCAAGTCGTGAAACCTGTTACCATGGGTTCAGTACATGATTCTGAACAATATCTGCGTTGCAATTGTTCGTCGGTTATTAAAAAAAAAAAAAACTTGCAGTTACATAGGTACATTTTGATCGCGTAGGTATTGCACTTTACTATGAACGGAACGCTAGGGGATTTTGAATCATGTGATGAATTCATGGTTTCAGATTGCGCGTCGATGTACACCACCTTGTATATTATAATTGTTTTACAGATACCGTCCATACCATCTTATTAGTGGTCATCTTACAATCTACACTAACACTTGCCTACTGGTGTCTAAACCACGCATCCTTTACACTCCTCTCCTCATTGGCCAACCTATAGGTAATCGAGCATAAAATTTTAATGCCACTATATCGTCAGCGTTTTCATGGTTCTAATTACAATTACAAGAGGCAGTAAAGTCAGGTATGCCAGTAAAACGCTGCGCATAAAGTAAACTATCAAGGACAGAAGACTGTTGTGGAACTCGTAGTAATATAATTAACAGGGGCATGGTAGAACTGATGACGTCATGACGTGCATCACCACACACTAGTGCTTGAGTGTTTTGGAAAAGTTAACGAGAAATAGCGAAGTGTCTATTTATATCGAGGCCCGGAATAAACACACACCATGAAACACTCCAATTAGAATATTATGTTGTAATCATAGTACATACTGAAATTTTACTAGGTATTTGTGTTGTGAATTGACCGATTGACGGCTTTCACGCCCATTATACGTAAGACAGCAGCATAGCTGATGCGGTATAGGGTGAGGGGCGGTTCCAACAGCTACCCGAGTGTAATTGCAGAATACATCCATAGTCCCATTTGGAGGCATTGGGTAAGGTTGCATGTATTGTAGGCTGACAGACTTGCGTTTTTTTTTTTCTCTTGTGTGTGCAAGTTACTAATATAGTTTTAAGTTATCTTGATGTATGTACTACTAACACTCTATGGACTAAATAAATCTGAAATAAATGTTTTGAATTTGAATTACATAATAGTATCATTAATTGGTAAAAATCAGCTGTTTCATACATTTTGGTCAAGTAGGTATTGAACTTTTGTATTAAACAGCTGATTTTTTTTCGTGATTTCAGAGTTGGTCCCATAGTGAAAGTTGTTCAGTTCGATGGTCTAAAGCACCTCTTAAAGTTTGTAAGGTTAATTTTTTAACACCTTATATTATAAATATACCAATAAATAAAACACTAACAGCTTTTTACTAAATGCATATGAAAGTATATATGGAGAAAAAGTTAAAAAATGTGGTCTGTTTTTCTGTCTTTTGGTTCCGCCTAATTTCCGAAACGGCTAGACAGATTTTGATTAAATTTCATAAGGGGATACTTTGAACCCTGGGGAAGGACATGGGCTGGTTTTTACCGACATACCATGCGGGCGAAGCCGCGGGTGGCAGTTAGAATTTACAAAATTTTAAAGCTGACATTGTTAAAATAATAGGTACTCGTAATAGGACACACAACAAATTTGTCCCCATCGTTATCATTGTTTAAGATGTCTAGATATAACACATATTCTGTGTTACGCCTGGGTTTTTTATAAAGAATGCAGGAAAATCTCGAGTTTCCTCTTTCATTTAAAACATTAACTAGACAGTCAGGAAATTTGGAATTAATTAATTACCTGCGTTAATCTTTGTATGGAATTACCCAGCTAGTATAAATTACTTATCTTAACAAGGAATAAAAAAAACATCGTATGTGGGTTTTTCAAGGTACCTACAAGTTTTAGTCGTCAAACGAAATCATTTTTCCCACAACTTCCATTCGCAGTTAATGATTTAATAAATAAACTAATCTCATTTTTGTAAACAATAAAACAGAAGACGATCTATCAGG
The DNA here is from genome assembly GCA_914767645.1 of Hydraecia micacea. Lineage (NCBI taxonomy): Eukaryota > Metazoa > Arthropoda > Insecta > Lepidoptera > Noctuidae > Hydraecia > Hydraecia micacea. Next base: position 1,575,419 of record OU611774.1, read on the forward strand.
GGATCGAGGGAAAATTATACATTATTACATTAGGGTGATTCTCTGACTGAACGGCATGACAAACGCCAGTCGACACCAAGTTTAGTCTGTGCGTAAGAATAACAAAAGTATTTTTCCTTTCACATATTTTTTTTTACAGAACATTTTTAAGTCTCAAGTCTGCAAAGTTGTCTCAAGTCATTACACTTTATCGTCGGGTGCTATTCGCAGCACTTTCCTCTATGAGGTCGGAGGCCGCTCGGGAGTGACGCACAAATCTATTCTATCTTAAGAACGTCGTGTCAGATACATTCACATTTTCCGACAATACGTAAGAGGAAAGTGGGTGTGTTTGTGTACGTCGCGCGCCGTCTTGCTCTTGTAAGAACTGGCGCCCGGGCGGGCTACGCCTGCGCAAGTGCGCGTGCACTTACAAGAAGTCTGGCGCGTTTTCTTTCATCGAAGTGATTAGTTGAGTCTCTTTCAAAATATCTCAATGATAAATAGTTAAAGAAAGGTGACTTTGTATTTGTTCTTTTTTAGGGTAGCGTACCCAAAGGGTAAAAACGGGACCCTATTTCTAAGACTCCACTGTCCGTCTGTCTGTCTGTTACCAGGCTGTATCTTATGAACCGTGATAGCTAGACAGTTGAAATTTTCACAAATGATGTATTTCTGTTGCCGCTATAACAACAAATACTAAAAACAGAATAAAATAAATATTTAAGGGGGGCTCCCATACAACAAAAGTGATTTTTTGCCGTAATTTGTATGTAGAGTTAACTCGCTCACGAAGGGTTCCGTAACACCGTACAATAGTACGTTGTTACGGAACCCTTCGTGTGCGAGTCCGACTCGTACTTGGCCGGTATTTTTTTCGTTTTTTAAGATAAACATTGGCGCCAAGTTCCGGGCGCATGCGCTGTGGACTTTTGGATTTGCGCGTCGTAAGTACGATTTTACCTATCCCTGTTTTTGTTAAGTACTAGACCCACATTTCACCAGACCTTTATGTTTAAGCCTCATTATTATCATAGAGGGGTCGAACTACCATGAACCGGGCACATGTAATATGTATAGGGGGGCGAACTACCATAAACCGGGCACATGTAATATAGGGGGGCGAGCTACCATGAACCGGGCACATGTCATATAGGGGGGCGAGCTACCATAAACCGGGCACATGTCATATAGGGGGGCGAGCTACCATGAACCGGGCACATGTCATATAGGGGGGCGAGCTACCATAAACCGGGCACATGTAATATAGGGGGGCGAGCTACCATAAACCGGGCACATGTAATATAGGGGGGCGAGCTACCATGAACCGGGCACATGTCATATAGGGGGGCGAGCTACCATAAACCGGGCACATGTAGTATAGGGGGGCGAGCTACCATAAACCGGGCACATGTAATATAGGGGGGCGAGCTACCATAAACCGGGCACATGTAATATAGGGGGGTGAGCTACCATGAACCGGGCACATGTCATATAGGGGGGCGAGCTACCATGAACCGGGCACATGTCATATAGGGGGGCGAGCTACCATGAACCGGGCACATGTCATATAGGGGGGCGAGCTACCATAAACCGGGCACATGTAATATAGGGGGGCGAGCTACCATAAACCGGGCACATGTAATATAGGGGGGCGAGCTACCATGAACCGGGCACATGTCATATAGGGGGGCGAGCTACCATAAACCGGGCACATGTAATATAGGGGGGCGAGCTACCATAAACCGGGCACATGTAATATAGGGGGGCGAGCTACCATAAACCGGGCACATGTAATATAGGGGGGCGAGCTACCATGAACCGGGCACATGTCATATAGGGGGGCGAGCTACCATGAACCGGGCACATGTCATATAGGGGGGCGAGCTACCATGAACCGGGCACATGTAATATAGGGGGGCGAGCTACCATAAACCGGGCACAATTTAAGACGCCGTGCTGCTACTGAGAACTCCTAATGGAAATATCCAATAACTGACTTGGGGACCGAACCCAGGACCTCATGCTCAGAAGTTGCGCTTGCGACGATTAGACCAACGAGCCAGTGACGTGTGAGTAAGTCGTACTTAATGCTAATTTCGATAAGTTTTGTCGAGGTTGTCACACGACACACTACATTCAAATAACAAGTGTCAATGCCAAGCGCATGGCGGCCTCATAAATAACGATTATTTATATTAATTATCAAGAATCACTTTTAGTAGCCTTCAATGATATCGATTGTCTTCAAGAGGTATGAAACGGACCCTTGTCCGATACTGAATAGGTTATGAAAACTGGTTATTCTGATGGAGCGGAATCTTACACCGCCATAAAGTTTGATCTTCAACACAAGTTATGGCATAATTATCAATAACTGATAGTCGCGTCGATCAGTTCAAAGTGAAGATTGGTAAATGATACTAATGATAAATTATATTTACACTAGCTGCGCCCCGCGGTTTCACCCGCATATGTCTCGATACCGTAGGAATATCGAGATAAAAAGTATATCCTATGTCCTTTCCCGGGACTCAAGCTATCTCTATACCAAATTTCGTCTAAATCAGCTCAGCGGTTTAGGCGTGAAAAGGTAACATACAGACAGACAGACAGACAGAGTTACTTTCGAATATATAATATTATATAGTATATATAGTATGGATAATTTAAAAATCTTACAGTCTTAAAATAATAATAATTTATGTACAAGTATATAAAAAGGAGGGGAAATAATCAAAGGTCATAAAAAAATTCGTCCGCATCACTGTCAACAGGAAACATGCCCAAAAGGCTGGCAGACAGCATTGTCACGTTGTATGGCAATGCTGATTCTTTGGCCAAAAAATAAGCCAGCCTTCTGGTCACGTGAAGAGTCGACCAACCGCTTGGCGATGTCTCGAAATACTAAGCGGGCACAACATTTTTTGATAAGTAAACGATTTTATTTCTGTAAGTAGATTTGTAAGTACAAAGACTTTTACACATCAATCATATTTTTTTAAATAAAACTAGATGAGCGCAGCGTTTTCTGTCTGCCTATTCTGAGAAAGGCGAAACAAACTCAGAGGTCTCAGCCTCTTTTAAAGTCCAGACATAATCTTAGTCAGATCATATATGTGAAGACCATACAATGAGATTTTACTATTTTGCGATTGTTGTAAATCAAGCAGGTAGATACTAGATGAACCATAGATACTCGTATTTTTACATTTCTATGAGATGAACAATATAGGTACTTATGAAAACAATTGTTCGATTTGGCTTCTTGCTGAAAAATAAACACTAGCTCTGTGTTCACTATATACTCGTAGTATAGGTAAATCAGAAGTTTCCTTATTTTTCCAGCACAAAATACAATATTTGAATAACAAACTGTAACTATACCACATTCGCCACGGAACATTCGCAGTGCGTACAAAACATTCGCTATGCATCAAAACTAAATAACTTAGCACATCTTCAGTTATCTATTTATAAATAAAAATGAATTGCATTTCGTCTTGAGGACCATGAAGAAAATGGTCTCATTACTCATTGTTTTTAATTTTGAAGAACGTCAAATTACTATGCGAGTTTGGCAAGTAACATTAAAAGTTGTCGCATTTAATAAGCATAATTATGTAATAAAAAATATTTTATTTTGTTTTTTATTCCAAAGTTTTTTTTTATATTTTTAATATTTTTCTGGTAACTATTATGACTTGGCCTATTACCCGATTCCGGCTTGACGTCGACTTACGGGACATCCTGTATAAGTACGGTACTTTTTACGGTACAATTTTTAAAATTTTGATCTGTGTCTCTCCGTCTGTTTGTTCTGGCTAATCTCCGAAAAGACTGGACCGTTTTTGACGGGACTTCGAAGTAATTTGAATTAGTAATTGTCATTGGCGCAAGTCCTGGGTTCGATTCCCAGGTCGGGCAAATTATTATTAGGGTTTTTTCTCTGAAAATTGTCAGTAGCAACCGGAATCTGGATTTGTGCCCGGTTTTAATGGCAATGGCACGTCTCCTATTACAAGCTTAACCCCTCGGGGATTGTTATATATGTAGGTATAAAAATCCCCCACCAACAAAGAAATTGCGAAAAAAAAAACAGCTGTTCCCTACATTTATGTTCGTATAACTCGTCAAAATGTAGGGAAACAGCTGATTTTTTTTTGCGATTTCAGGTTTGTTCTCATAGTAAAAGTTGTTCATAATGATGAGTACAATTTCCTCTTAAGTGGTTGTTAGTGTTTTTTCAATAACCCTATATATTATACCATGTGTTACTATAGGGCCAATACAGTGTAGTCCCAGTTTTGGACACAAATCGAAGCCCTGCATGAGATAGGTATACTAACACATAATATTGTATTACCTAGCTTCCTCCGAGCAGTTCGTTTACCCTCACGATTATATCGTTTTGTTTGTTGATAGCATTCCGAAGGCGCGACGCCTCGCTATCTCTAGGATCACTTCAAAATGTCCACCCTAAACAAATACTTATGAAACTGAATTCACTTGGCGCGCTGTACCACTGTTCTCGAAGATTTTGTGTCCCACTGCTGAAAAGTCTCCCTTTACTTTTCAAACATACGTAGAACTGAGCGAGCAGGTCCACTCAATTCTGTGTGGTTCTGACCTCAAAAGGTCATTTCAGACACTAATCTACACGGTCGCCCATGATCGGACCAAGATAATGTCTAGAATTTAAAAAAGACTGACCTCTGAGTTTGTTTCGGTCTTTCTTCTCGCGAGTAGTCACATAGGAAACACCGAACTCATCTCATTATTTTAACCGACTTCAAAAAAGGAGGTTCTGTATTCGACCCGTATGTATGTATGTATGTTTGTATGTCCGCGATTTTCTCAAAAACTAATAAACCAATTTTGATAATTCTTTCACTAATGTGATCTACATACTTTCAGGAAGGTTTTAGTATATAATACATTATGTAATTATTCTTATGTACGATGTTATATGCATAAATGTACTGCATCTCCGGCATTTCTATGCGAATTTTGATTATTCTTCTAGTCGGTGTCTTCAATTCTTCAATGCACTAGTGTTATTTGAATTTGTGTGAAGTAGGTACAACTAAAAAGTGAAAAATAAAAACTTTTTTGCAAAAAAAAACAACCGACATAAAAAAAAACTACAGTGATAAATAATTTTAATTTCGGAAGTCGGTGTCAAAAAACGAAAATACGGAACCAACGACACCGAATTCCGAAATTAAAGTTATTTATCACTTTGTAGTTTTTTTTTTATGTCGGTTGTTTTTTTTTGCAAAAAAGTTTTTTTTATGAACAATTTATTTTTGACGTGTGTTTTTACAAACCTACATAATACCTACTTACAGAAATAAAATTGTTTATCATTTAAGTTTCTATCGTTTGCAAACTCGAAGTTAGCCTAATAATTTTTATATTTAGTCTTCTTGGAGGGGCCCGTGGCTAAATAATAACAGCCGCACAGGTCGATCGATCAGATTAAGATACGCTTACCGCGGTTGGTCCGTGGATGGGCGACCATCTTTACATACCGAGACCCCTCCGTGGTAGTCAGAAGCCCGAAAGTCTGACAACCAGTCTTATAAAAGGGTATCGTATTACCCAGTAACTGGGTTGTGGAGGTCAGATAGGCAGTCGCTCCATGTAAAATACTGGTATTCAGCTGGGAAAAGGCTAGGCAGATGGTGAGTCTTCTTGTTATAAACCTACTAAGTTCAGAATATGCATCGGATCAAAGATCAAAAGTTAACTGATGGCGACTTGGGTTGTATCCTAGCTTTAAGGTTTTATTTTTAAAGACGTAACTTTCTTGCGGTCGATGTTTTTCTATACACCTACATAAGTACTTACATCCTATTTCCTAGCGTGTTGAACCAAATGACAAAATGCACATTATTAATTTATTGCAGTAAAATAGCATTGTTTCGAGTATTTAATAATTTACCTAAGTACCTATAACTAGGAAGCTTATAATATAATCTAGATATGGACGCCATTCGTAGTACGAAAAGACAGATAGGATGGTGGAACTTGGGTTACTGCATTAACTTCTACCCATGTCAATAACACCATAATAATTAAGTCGAAAATATGGGGGCTGAACTATTTTTAGTGTTTAAAAACAGGGTTCAAAGTATTGATGTAAATTGCTTTAAAAAGAACACTCGCTTTATGCTCAAAGCTGACGTAAGCCTCTAGTATAAGACACTGGCTAATAATAATATAGACAACCGACAATCGATCGTAATGAGATCGTAATGTACATTACGATTATTGATTATTGTCGGTGGGGAGACCTACCTAACCTATGTATATTATGTCGCAGGCAACTGGTTAAATTAGCCGTTTAGTTAAATGCCTAGCCTTTTAACTAAACGGTGGCCGTTCAACTAACCGCCTGAATGATATTCAATAATATAGTTGAGGTTGGAACTGTAACCAATCACGCGAGAGCCGAATTGGTTGCAGTAACTAAGCCAGGGCACCCCGACCAAATGGATTAGGTTAGGTTAGAACTGTGATCAACCGCGTGCGAGCAAAGAGAGCGAAGCGAGGCGAGCACTACTTCCAAAGGCCAGGCGGTTAACTAAACGGTTAATTTACCCAGTTGCCTGCGACATATACATATAGGTAGCACATAGTACAATCCAATCCACCAAATGGTGACATGACTTGGCTTAACTTTTTCTCTACAGGGTTAAATGAAAGCGTGACATTCCGGGACAATGAAACGCTCTCTTCAAAAATGTAAAAACGTATACATACACATAGTGTTAGTACGGTGCGATATTTGACGGAGCACGCTCGAAGGACTTATCGCACCCTTAGAACATAAATGGCACTATACGAAAATGTTCATTTTACGGTATGGCCGTTTTAAGTTTTTTTAAGTATTGTATGGGTGATATGGAGAACTAAAAAATTTAAATAAAGCTTTGTTATCGGCTTAAAATAACACTTTAACTAACGCTGTTTCAGTATCCAGTGGCATACAATAAATTATTATATGTGTGTGGCATACAATATAAAAATGTCATTATTGTATAGTGCCACTTATGTTTTAAGGGTGCGTTATACCAGCTGGGGAAAGAAACCATAGCGACTTCTAATTCGATCCCAACGCCATCTAGGGAGACAGGAGGAACTAAAATAGGGACAGCATTTTCATCGGAAAAAAGAAGTAGGTATTACATGGCAAAATAAAGTCGGAAGCTTTTGATTGCCCTATTCCCGAGAAAGGTTATATAGACCATTTAACATCACGGTACGACCATTAGGAGCCGAGCAAAAAATAAAGACAGAAAGCTTAGCGAAAAACGTAGTACCTAAAGTAACAACGCGGGCGTAGGATGCAGTGCTATAGGTTGTAACTCAATCTGCAAAGCTTTTTCCAACATGTTGGGGTCGGCTTCCAGTCTAACTGGATGGAGCTGAGAATACCGGTATCTTTCATGGAGCGAATGCCTATCTGACCTCCACAAATCAATGGTACTGGGTAACACGTTATCCTTGGTAAGACAGTTTGTCAGACTTATGTCAAAGAACTACGAATGCCAGCCAAGACCAACGGCTTCCGTGGCCCGGAGAGGTCTCAATATGTAATCCACGAACCGGCGAGCGTAAGCCTTCGATCGACCCATTTGGCTGTTATTATTTAGCCACGAGCCCTTTGAAACTGGCCACTGTAAAACATCATCATCATCAACAACACAAACATCATTCACGAGACAACTTTGCTCTGCTCCTGCGGCTCTTTGTTTCGTTTGGCAGCCCGCGTTGGCGCACTGCCGGCCGGATCAGGTGGATCCGACACGACGGATGGTGATACAGAGCTTCGTCAGTTAACGTGTCTGAAAACGTGACTTATTGTTTCAGCACAAGAGAAAATATTGCCAGAATGTTGAAGCTCCAACTCGACAGACAGAGGGAATTATTTTTAAACTATGTGCACATGTATGAGTATTGTACTGTACTGTTAACACGTGTTTAATATAATATAAGTCTAACTATTTTAGTGAGCTAGTTTACGATATGTTTATTGCTAAATTGTATTCAGAGTTGAACACGACATCGTAAGTTTTAAGAGTGTTTTCCTTTTCGAGAGCATCATTAAATTTTATTATGATGAGATATGAATCTAAATAATATACCTACGAACATATTTGTGGATGTTTTTTCCTGTATGTTTTCGTAACTTGCTTGTTAGAAATACCGACTGTGGTTGAAAAATTAGACAATTTTGTAACTAAAGCTACCTACACAGCTGTTTATATTACCGATATGACACACTTTACGTTTAAAAAGAAAATTAATCGTGTTTCTCAAATCAGAAAAATTAACCGAATAGTTTCCATTTCGTTTCCAATATGATGCCGATTAATATATATGTCGCAGATGGCAACCCATCCATATAATGCACCTATATGTCGCAGATGGATTGTAGAATCCGCTGTTTTACAAAACCGCTAGTTGTTTTACAAAACAGCTCCCTTATGTTAAATACTATTAGTTATTCTGTGGTTATGTAAAACAACTGAACAACGTACAGCGGTTTTCCATAATTATTGAACTTGAACACGTTGAATTGCATTTATCAATGCTGCGGGACCAGATCCACGAGCGACAAAATTATTAGTTCTAAATTTTGTCGCTCGTGGGTCTGTGTGTCGTAACAACAATAATGGATTCTGAAACAGAAATAAATATAACGAGTAATATGAGTAAATATTACCTTAACTCACGTGAAAACAGTGATTTTAAGGACAATATTAATTAAAAGTTTTCAGAGTTTAATGAAAGACGCTCATTGTGACTGCAGATAAGCCGTTCTGCATTACGTCTAAACGTCGGTAGCAGTTTTGTAAAACGTAGCGCAATGACAATCCAGCTGAACGTTGTTCAGTTGTAAATACATAACGGAGCTGTTTTGTAAAACAACTGGCGGTTTTGTAAAATAGCAGATTCTATAATCCATCAGCAACATATAGGTACATTACATACATTTATGTATAACTCAGTATAGCACAAACATCAAATTCAAAGAAATACGATTTCCGTTCGACTGTTGTACTAATCCCGCGAGTGCATGAAGCTTTCCCTAAACACGTGATCAAATGTGCATGATTCACATTGTTACTATTTATGCTATTTTCTGCGCCCACACATGAATTGAACTGTTTCTATACAATTCTCATACTAAGTACCAAGTATAAACTTTTTCTTATGTCTGCCTATAATCTACCTAGCTTTTTCCCAGCTACATATGTAGGGGTCGGCTTCCAGTCTAACCAGTTGAGTACCAGTATTTTACATGGAGCGACTGCCTATTTGACCTCCAAAACCCAGTTATTGAGTAACTCACCCTTTGCGACTGGTTGTCAAACTTTTGGGTTTCCGACTACCCGTAACGACTTTAAATCTACGAACGACATCCGGGACCAACGGCTTATCATGCTTTCCGAGGCGCGGAGGGGTCTCACGATATGTAATGGATGGTCACCCACCCATCCATGAACCCACCGCGGCTAGCGTGGCTTAACCTACGATCGACCCGTGGTGCTTTTATAACTGCAAATTCTTTCAGGACTGCGCATTTTCTTTGAACAAGATCCGGTGTAAAATGACGTCATCTGAATTAAAAGGTTCCTAAGAAAACGATGCTCAAACCAACAGACAAGCATGGCATGACACGGCAGTTAGCGCTCCCGGCTCCTTAGCGCTTGCTTCATCAGCTCGCTACGTAACTTAATTATCGCCTTACAATTCATCACACTGTCTGTGTTCTGTATCGAATCGTTCATCTCGAGGTAAACACGTGACTTCCTGAAGTATTTGCAATAATGAATCTTAAAAATTAATTTTGTGTCATCACCATTGCTCTCAAAACATCAGAAAACCGACCTGTCATGTCCTATAAAAATTCGCAGACATGTGAAATCCACCAACCCGCACTGGGCCCGCGTGGTGGATAATGGCCCAAGTTTTCCTCATATTTCCTAATCAAATTGATACAAGTGAGGTTTGTTTTTGATATTTTGTTTTTTTTTTATTCATGTCGTTTTTTCATGTTGGTATGTCTTAGTTGGAACATGTTTCTATAACGGAAAATAACCTTACGGATGATATTAAATTATTACGTGTGTTGCATCTTTGAATGCATATTAAGTGTTATATAGGTACTTATATGGCTTCATGTTGCATCCTAAAACATGTACTCGTATAAACAGACAGCCGTATCATCTACTTATCACATAGCCTTTCTATTTTATTTACAAGCTTTTATTTAACTTGCAATGTATGTATGTATGTTTGTTCGGGTGGAAAGCTTTTCGCGAGATTTACCTGTGTAGATAAACAAGTATAAATTAAATAACTTGACGTGATTGATTTTAATTAAAAAAAAATTCAAACTAAATAAATACGAGTAGGTACTTACTTAAATCTCGCGACAAGCTTTTATATCATATAAATTGTGTAATGACGTTATAAGTTGATAGCAAAAGTTTTAAATGAAAAGTTTATTTTATTATTTTTAGCGCATTTAACTAAAAGCTTGTTTTTTAAAAAGCTTTTTTACTTTTAATTAACGTTGGTTTTAAACTCGGGTACTAGGCCTGATTCAAATTTTGCGTAGGGCCACGTTTTCCTTAAGTTTTTCCTTCCTTATTAAACCGGTATTCATTTAGAGAGAGCATCTAGTTCAGCCTGTTTTAGTTGAGGAAGACAGTATGGTCCGCAAGATGGTCCGAAAACCCATGGAAAAGACTGCGGGCTGCGCAGGACCGGTCGTAACCCGTCAGTCCAGCAGTCCACGTATTTCGGCCAAGATGATGACGCAGGATCAACCGCTAGCAGCCGCTAGGTTTTTTGAACTAATAAAGTTTTGGCTTTTACCTCGGCCAGAAGCTAAGTATTGCCATACAACGTGGCAATGCCGCCAGTCTCTTGGGTACATCACCGCAGTCGACAGCGATGCGGAAGAAATTTACGACGCCATTTTTTCCATCATCAACTTTTATTCGAGAAATAAAATTGACGTTTGACAGTTTTTGTATGAAATAACTCTCATTTCAAAATTATTCCTCGAATAAAGTTATCAGATGATTGAAAAATCAGCCCTTAGTTAGGTTAGGTTATTATATATTTTTATTTTAATAGTTTGTTAGTTAATTTTATCGGAGGAATAATCTTGAATTTTTGACAGTTCTTCCATACAAAAACTGTCAGACCTCAATTTAATTCCACGAATAAAAATTATCTGTCGATTGAAAAATCAGTCTTTAGTATAAGAAGTTTATCCAGTGTATAAAGGTTTTATTTATTTTTATTTTATAAACTTTTTGACGTATTTCTCGGTTGAGATGCCATCAAATTTGCAAACAGTTTTGATGTTGGCTTACGTGTCGACCATGACATGGTGTGACCACGCTAAGCACTTGTGAATTCTCCTCAAACAAGGCTAGTACAAATATATTCGATTATGCACCACAGTCGTGTGTAAAACATATGTACAGACTAGCGCGTGCCATTAACTTGTAATGTAGGTTAGCTGGTTTTTGTTCTGACTATAAATTGAGTAAAAACCTACATAAAGTAACATCACGCCTGTTTGGCAGAAGTGTGTCTGTGTATGTGTCACTCTTATTTCGCCAGTTATATTTAAAAAATCATAGGGCGAGCCTATTGCCCGGGCATTTCAAATCCAGACTCCAGGCGGCTACAGAGAAATTCAAGATGGAAAAACCCAATAACATTTTGGTGACCTACCTATTGCAGTGTTACCTCTGCGGGTAAAACCTTTTTACCTCTTAGATTAAAATATTTTTTTCCAAATTTTTTTTTTTTCAAACGGAATTCGCTTTTTGACATGACAGCAAGTCATATTTGTGTAGGTAATCTTTTTGCTTATTTACTTGACAAATGTTGACCTGGTTTCACCTGAATTAATTTGAATATTCCTGGTAATCTGTTCCCAAATTGCTGATATTATACATTCATGCACTGATTCCTGCCAGCGTGCAATGGTTAAAGCCTTGATGTCGAGCTTCGCATCATAAGCTAAACACATTATCTGGAGTAACCTATTCTCCAAACCTGGTATATTTTCTGCTTTCTTCTCCCTCAGGGAACTTTTCTCTTCTTTATCTCTGGTCTGAAACCTTATTTTATTTGTCGTAGGTAGAGCCAGTGAAAAAGGGCGATTTGCCCTTTCTTCCCGGATACCGGATCGTATACTGGTTTGCGAGTCGCTAATTATTGCGTTCTTTAACCTAGCTGCAGAGTATTCCTGCACTTCAAGTTCCGCTCGGCGTTGGCTGCTGAACTTCGGGACCACCTTCGCTTGTGTCCAGGAAACTACGATCGAATAAGTACCATTTTTTCTTTTTAACACTGAAGCTCCCCGACTTCTTTTTTTATCTCAGGACAACAATGTATTTTTAATTAATTATTTTTAAAAATTAGTCCTAACGAGCCTAAAACTCGATTGCAATCATGTAAAAATTCGTTATAAAATTTTATCCTAAAAAATATCCTGAAATCGATTGATAAACTCTCCTAATTCTTTGTTTTTTTTTTCCTAATATTTTTACACTAAAAATAATAAATTGTCAAGTAACAAACCTCCGTGTTTTATATTTAGATTTCTTTTATACATTTTATATTTAGATAGATAGATAAACCATTTATTTGGCGCATACAAAAGACAGCACAACACACAAACGTACAATATTAGATGATATCCAATTACCCACATGAACCTAATGTAAAAGAAGGAAATTATAAGTCTTATCTTCAATGCAGTGGTTCTTTTTATTTTCACTACACTATGTATATCCCCGACAGTTCCCCCCTTTTTAAATGCCAATTTAAACCAATATAACAAATCTTATGTCAAATCAACAATGAACTAACATGATAGATTGTTGTAATTTGGGTGACCAATCACAACAGATTTCTCACTAAACTGTAGATGTCTTCCACATGTGCTGTAGAAAATACTTTTCATCTAATAAGATAGTTAAATATTAGTAGTTAGTAAAATACCTACTAGATCTAGTAATACAAAATTTTTTCATATAATTTTGGCGAGAGACTGAAGGCTTGTCTTCCTATGAACCAATTTCCCTGGTTTGCTCAGTTTATTATCACACTAATATTATAAAGGCGAAAGTTTGTCAGTGTGTGTGTTTGTATGTTTGTTACTTCTTCACGCTCAAACGGCTGGATCAACATTCACGCGGGTGAAACCGCGGGGCGCAGCTAGTTTCAAATATTTCCACCATTTTAGCTCATAGCTCTTCTTTGTAATATGTTTATTATCTTTCAGTTTACTGAAGAAAAAAAGAAAATTAAGCTCGCAGTAAATATGATTTAGAAATAAATAATTATTTAGTGTACCGGAATTTCGGATAATATATTTTTTTATTACTTCCATGCAATATTAAAATACATTTTATTTAATCAATAATCAAAGATTTGCACCTGTTTCATTATAATATAGGAGACCAGCCAGTCAGTAAAACAATAGAATACCTATGAACATTTTGACACAAATATTCAGGTTGGCATCATTAGGGTTCTCTATTTCTTTATCCAGGTTGTTTATTTATTCAGGTTGGCATCATTAGGGTTCTCTATTTCTTTATCGTCTGTCTGTCTGTATCACATCAGTTTTTCTTGCATCCCTCGATGGATGCTTTTAAATCCGTGGCATGATTTTTAAATAAATGTGGGTATATTTATTAAACGTAAGTATCGCACAATAAAACCCGTCTTGGTAAAGACCTTTTAAAAGTTTTAGGGGTGTATGAGCGTCTGAGGACTGGAAGACGACGTGTCAGTCGTCCGGCGGCGAAATGGGCGAATGACATTGTTACCATCGCAAATAGAACCTGGATGAGGCTGGCACAGGGGCGTGGGGATCGGCACAAGGAAAGAGAGCTCAGAGTGGGCGAAGTCGGGCTGTGGACGATGTTGATGATACGCTTTTACTCGATACATTGAAATCTACATACCAACGATATAAGCGCAGGCTTCAAACAAAAACAATGTCACTAATGCCTAAGATACAAAACAAGGAAGAAAAGGAATGGCAAGCTACAATCATAGTTTCTTGTTTTATAAAAATACTGTCATGGAATTTACATAGTCATCCTCGAAAGAGAAAACTTTAAGCGTGTGTTTATAAAACACAATACACAGATCGGTCTATCATGTGTAGATCAAACGTTAAGGTCGTGATGCTTTGGGCGAATTTCACATATGAAACTGACCAGGAGATCTAACCATCCATCATGTCATCATTGTTACGGAATATTGCTCTGACAACTGAACGCGGTTCATTTTAATTTGGTTTTGTACTAGCTGACCCGACCCGACAGACGTTGTCCTGTCAAATAATCAATAGTAGATACATACAAAAACCCCTTAGAAAAAAGATGTTTCGTTTTTCCCACTTGAATATTTTCCGGAAATCTTTTCTAATTTTTCTTCTATATAAACCTAATTTAAAACAAAAATTTGCCAAAACTGTCCAGATGTTCTCAACTGATGCGCTTACCAACGAACAGCGTTTTATTTTCATTTATATAGAGAAATGGGTAAGTAAACGGTTACACAGTATTGGGTACACACAATTTGGGGTACAGAGTGAGTATATGTATATACCCACGATATTTTTCACATATTAGGTACGCGTTTAGATGTGCTGATCGCGTTCAGTTTGCACTTAATCCTTTTGATAGTAGACGTGAACTCGCAGTCGTACGTAAACAGCGGCGACCTTCAAGACTTTTATATTTTACTGTGCTGCTACATATTCCATAATATAGAGATACACATTAAAATCATCTAAATTTTTTGTTAAATACGTGAAATCTGGCGAACGTCCAATTTCAGTTAGCACTTTAAAGCGCTCGCAGTCAGTTTGAGATCATATAAGTATCTTTCGGTATCAGCAGAGAGGCAGATTGGTAGGTACTTTTCCCAGATTTACTTTTAGTTTGATTTGATGTCGATTTTTTTTCTTGGCGTAGGTGGGTACATAGTTTAGATTTCCGGAAGGTCTAGATTAACGAAATAGTCGGGTACCTACCGGAAGAATAATTAATCGCAAGTTTTTTTGTACGTATTTTATTTCGGCATTTTTCTTTTAAAAGGATGTACATAACTGGAGGGTAGCATGGGAAAATGCGTGTGCACGCCTCGTGCGCCCGCGCCGTGCCTCAGTACCCGAGGGTAAGCGGTATTGACATTGTAACCAGCAATATGACGCGCCGGTAGGGTTTATTTTAGTCCGGCCATGAGCTTCGACTAGCCATTCATACGGCTCGAATATCTCGAAATACCTATCGCATCGGTACAACGTAACGTAACTCCACAAATTCGCAGATTTTCCAAAAAAAAAAAGCGCCATTGCATATTTATATCATTAAGATATTTTAAAGACTTACCTTCTTGTTCTGCCTGGGTGTGAGGCCCACTTGGGACCCCATCTCGGCGAGGATATTCTTCGGCATTTTGTCACAGAACAGTCAGTTCACAGAGTAAATAAATGAGTGTTTAGTATTTGAAAGTTCGCGCTTGTAGCACTAGCGGTGGTCCAGGTAACGCGAGGTGCGCGGCGCGCGCGCTGACGATCGAATGAGCGCGCGGATCTGACCGCGCACCAATATAACGCGGCGGCGCGAGTGACGTCACGCGCTCGCCGCAACCTGCGCCCTGCACCACGCCACAGCCTGGCCAGTCCCGACACCATGTCACATAGGTGACAGGACACATTTCTTATTAATTGACTAACTATACAAAAACAATACAAAATGACACAAGGGCGTCGAAAATAGGTACTCCTCCACATCGCTGTCATCCAGGATCGTGCCCAGAAGTCTGGCAGCATTACACGTTGAATGCCGATGCTATGCTTTGGCCAAAGAACGAGCCAGCCCTCTGGTACCTAGTATTAATTGATTTGCAAGTACTGTCCCAAATCACTGACAACAGATTTGAAGCATCCTTAAAGGTGGACAAGGAATATAATAACTTGCCTACCTTTCTTAATTTCCCCTATACTTATTGTAATATCCTTACATCGAAAATTGACATTAGACTTACACTAATGGTAGATCTCTGAAGGTACTCGTTTGACGTCATAGCTGTCACACATATTGTTATGCGTAACCGCTAAAGCATGCAAAGCACGTAACTAATTTGAATTAGGCGGAAAATCAGTATTGTTTAAACACAAAACTTTAACTTTGTGAAAACACAGTTAGTTACTTCCCTATCTACCTCAAATTACGTGCATACATCATCTGCCTGCCTTTTCCCAACTAAGTTAGGGTCGGCTTCCAGTCTAACCGGATGCAGCTGAATACCAGTATTTCTACATGGAGCGAATGCCTATCTGACCTCCACAACCCAGTTACTGGGTAATACGATACCCCTTGGTAAGACTGGTTGTCAGACTTTCGGCCTTCTAACGTCCCGTAACGACTGTCAAAGAACCACGAATGACAGCCGGCGCCAACGGCTTAATGTGCTTTCTGAGACACGGAGGGGTCTCTGTATGTAAAGATGGTCACCCATCCACGGACCAACCGCGGCAAGCGTAGCTTAACCTGATCGATCGACCCATGCGGCTGTACTTAGCCACAAGCCCCTCTTATTTTCTTTTTAAATTATGATATCTTTACATATCAAGACGGACCTTAGATAGTCTTTACGGGTGGTCAGAAGCCCGAAAGTCTGTCAACCCGTCTTAAAAAGGGGTATCGCATTACCCAGTAACTGGGTTGTGGAGGTCAGATAGGCAGTCGCTCCATGTAAAATACTGGTATTCAGCTGGACTCAACAGGTAATAAACAGTACGACGGAGTTACTTTCGCATCCATATTATACATATACCTACTAATATTATCTATACTAATAATAAAGAATTTACATATCGCGAGACATTGGGGCCCGGTCCTTTGGAAGGCGTAAGAGGGGCCGAAGCCAACTCGCAGAGGCCCCTTAGGAAATTTTAATGAAATACGGCACCAACCGACGATTATCCCTGTATGCACTGTGCAAGTACACCCAAGGATAACCCCCGGTTGAAGTAGGACTATTGCAGGATATATTATTTTGTTTGTTTGAACGCGCTAATCTCTGGAACTAAGTACCGGTCGGATTTGAAAAATATTCTTTTAGCACGTGATAGCCCAGTTTTTGAGATACGGCAAAAGAGTCAAAAAGAACGTTTAAGCGAAAACGAAGTAATAACGTGGGCGAGCGATGCGATGCGATCACGGGGGGGGGGGGGTCGGGGGGACCACGAAATTACACGCGGGCGAAGTCGCGGGCAGAAGCTAGTTTATAATATAAGTATGAATAGGTACCTAATTACGAAAGAAAATCAGTACAATGAGAGTCAGTTTTCATTAATTCCAAAAGAAGGGAGTTTTTCAGTAAACTGCCTGCATATCCATTACGGAGGTAGTGCTACAAATGCAGCAGCAAATTTATAGCACTATCCAAAAGCATAGCACCTTATCAAGTACGCAAGGCTACACATCAAGCTATGCAAACCAGTATAAGCTGACTTCTGATTGTACGAAAAACCTATATAATGCGAGGTCAGTTAAAACTGGAAATGTGTAGCTTGACGTATCAGCCGTGTGTACTGTGTACCTAGCTGTGTTGGAGGGGTTGACGTCACAGCTACCTAATGAGAATGCTTAACGTGTTAGGTACTTATTAAAGACCGACCGAATTTACTTTTCGGTTTTCGGCAATTTTCGGCTGAAATAGCCATTTTCGACAAGTTTGTCCTTGGGCCGAAAAAAAAATGATTTTAGGCCTTTGCCGAAAATGTTAATCAATGCCTACTTTCAATGCAGCTATTCAGATAATATCCATAGCATTGTAACAACAAGCACCATAACTGAAACATTGTGTAAAGTTGCTGTTTTTCAATTCAAAGAGACTCACTACTAGCTCTAATTAGCTAAGTACCTAAACTACCTGCACTAATCGTTGAATTACGGATTTGAACGGTAACTGGTGCTAATTGCGATCGTTAAGGTTGATCTTATTACCATCGGAAAATCACCCGAATGTGGGCCATGGAAGATTATAATGGAACTTGTCACATTACTGAGAACTGCCGCACTGACGTTTTGTGTCATCATTATCTTCACCTTCCTACCTTCTCTCATGTTACTTGGGGTCGGCGCAACTCATTTACTTCTTCCATTCCCCTGGCCAACCGTCACGCTATCATTCAGTTCCTTTTCTTTCATATCATTCCTCACACAACCATCCGTCTTTTTTTTGGCCTTCCTCTTCCTCTCCATCCACATGATCATCACACTCGAAAGCCATAGAATGCAGCCGATGTGGCCTACATCGGTTTGTTTGCATCATCATAATCAATTCATCACCATGGTCTCCAAATTACTGTATCTTTTTCGTATTTTATGAGACCATGGTTCATGTTCTGTCATACCAACGTGTATGTGAGACGAGCTAACTAACATACTTCAATAGATCCTTGTCATGTCGTATCTCATCCGCAAAACAAGTATAAGTTTACCGGCCTTCCTCTCCTCTGTCCACAATACCGATAAATTAACCAGGAACATTTGATTGATTTTGAAGTACCGTGTTTGACCGATTCGTTGAACGCTTGGCAAATGGCTTGTTCCAATACGGTTTTGCCCGACAAACCGTCCTCCCAGAAACGGTGGGACGTGCTGCTCTGCAGTATTATACTGAATACCCTGGTAAACACGTCACGTAATACTGTTGAGCGTGCCGTCTGCTGGCTGTAGGAGAATGAGAGTCAGGCTTGTAGCTTCAGGCGCTCCCGTCATCCACCATAGGCGGCGAAACGACGACTCATCCATCATAGTGCCTATGGTGGATGATTCATCGTTTCGGTTCGCTACGTGTCCCTGCTTGGGCGCACCTTGTGTTGTTCCGCCTTGGTGTCACTGCGGTGAAGCTTCCGACAATCTCGGGCACCATGGCCTGTCCTGCTGCAGGATCGCAAGTCGCACAGCATATTATTCGTCGAGCCCTTGTCACCGCCGGCGTACCAGCGGTATTAGAACCAAACGGCTTGGTACGTGATGATGGGAAGAGACCAGACGTTGTTGCCTTGGAAGGTGGGTAGGCCACTGGTGTGGGTCGCAGCGTGTATCAATACTCTTGCGCAGTCTCATGTTCCTAGCTCGGTGGGCTGTGCTGGCACCGCTGCTGCGGCTGTTGAACCCTCAAGTGACGCAAATACTGTTACTTTATGGGAAACTACAGCTTCGAGCTGTTTGGGGTCGAAACGCTGGGCTCATGGGGCCGAGTGCGCTTCTCCTTTTTAAGGAAATTGCTCGCCGGCTGGTCGACACTTCACGTGACCAGAGGGCTGGGTCGTTCTTTGGCCAAAGAATTAGCATTGCCATTTAACGTGCCAATGCTGCCAGTCTTCTGGGCACGATGACAGCTTGATGCGGACGAGTACTTCGATGCCTACCTAAGTGTCCTTTTGTTTTTGTATACCTAGTTAGTTCGTCATTTAATTTATTACCTGGGGTCCGGCGTTTCTAAATTTGATAAATATGTAAACTACAATGGCCGCTCAAAACAATGTTGTTTACATCTTTGGCAAAAGAAACGCCGAACTACAGTGTAAATAGTTAGTTACGTATCTTAACGAATCATTAAGTAATGTGAAAACAATAATTACACATTAATTGATCAGCGATTATTCAATAAATGAATGAAATGAATCATCATAATCAGCCTATACCTAATGTTCCCACTGCCGGGACACAGGCCTCCTCACTGTGAGAGGAAGTGCGCCATAATCCACCACGCGGGCCCAGTGTGGGTTGGTGCATGTCACATGTCTTCGAATTTTTGGGTCTAGGACATGCCGGTTTTGAGCACAGTGGTGATACAATAAATAATTAACACATAGTAAAGTGCCTGCTTGGGTTCGAACCTACGACCAACTCTTCTTCAGAACTCGTAAGTCGCAGCCGTTACCACTGGGCCACCACAGCTCAATGAAATTAATGCTCGCATTTAAATGAGAACAGCGATATTAGTTGCTTCGAGCTCTGATTACAAGATTTATATCTACAGCCTACAAGAGGAAGAATCTAGGATCACAAAGAAGATTAAAAAACTGGAACGGAAATTACAGCGCCTAAGACGCGTTATTTCGTCGGATGATAGCAGTAAGTAAAAACAATATTATTATAATAATTGTCGTTGACGTGTTACTATAAGCTACTGATTTTAAATCGTCTTGAATAACAAAATAATTACATATTTGAATCAATTACCGTCGTTGGTGGTTAATATTTGAATCAATTACCGTCGTTGGCGGTTAATATTTGAATCAATTACCGTCGTTGGTGGTTAATATTTGAATCAATTACCGTCGTTGGTGGTTAATATTTGAATCAATTACCGTCGTTGGTGGTTAATATTTGAATCAATTACCGTCGTTGGCGGTTAATATTTGAACTGATTACCGTCGTTGGTGGTTAATATATTATGAGCTAATTACCGTCGTTGACGGTTAGGTGTGTCAAGTTTTGAAACGAAAATGTATTTTTATTTGTCACACAGATTCTGAAATCGATGAGCAAGTTTTGCCCGTGATGTCACCAAGATAATCACCAACCGATCTTGGAGCTTCGCCACTCAACCACAGGAATTAATCCTTAAGATATGCCTGGACTGATTTCTCCTTTTCCACAAACCTCACTGTATGAATCTACTAGTTTGGAACATACCAATGCAGAAGCTGTAATTCCGGAGCCAGGACCGGCTTCTGCTCCCGATCCATGTTTGTCAAACGTGCAAGAGGAGGATACCCAGCTAGAAGAAGATATACTTCAGATCTTAGGGGAACCACCACAGCCAGATATTGCGCTGGATAAAAATGAAAAGGCTTTACCTAGAGAACAAAAATAACCGCTTCTCAAAAAGTATCTTATACCGGCTAACTGTAACTTTCTTGTAGCCCCGTTATTAAATACTTTAATTTCTGAATTGATTTTTTAAAATATTTTTTTACGGACGATTTTAACGTGCACGTCTTTCACATCGTTCTCACATGTATAATTTCAACATGAATGATGTAACCAATATTTTGTAACAATTTTATGATATAAAAGAGTGTCCGTGGAATTTCTTGCCCGTTCTTCTGCATAGGTACCTACTACGCTTTGGAATGGGCAACTAGCTTCATCTTTCTGACTGACTGACAGACCCTTTGAAAAATCAAAAATGCCTGTAATTGGTTTATTTGAAATAAATGGTTTGAGTTATGTGATGTACTTTCCTAGTACAGAATACAAAAGAAATTATGACTCGTGGACTGGTTAGGGCTGTTAAAATCCAGTGTTCGTTTTAAATCGAATGTCTTTAGGTTAATTGTGTAAGAACTTTGAGTTTTAGTGAAGCGTATCTAACTATCTACCATAGAAATGTAAAAAAAAACAGAGCTACCAACAACCTACACATATTATGTAGGTATGCGCAGTTAGTTAGAAGAGTTGGTATCTATGGCACTCTGCTGTTCTAACTAGATAATATGAAGATTAGAATATTTCCTGACAGTGCTTGTTTAGGCTCGCCAATAAGTAGTAAGCTGTAGACTCTCGTAGTGAGTGGAGTCATAGCTGCTGTGACTAGGCTCCTGCTGTCACGAGACATTTGAAAACAAACATTGCGCAACATCACAGAACAATCCACTATTTTTATAAAATACGGGTCGTGTTATAAATTCAACGTTTTTCATCTCTCATTTAGTAATGTAGGTCTGTAAGAATTCAACGCATTCCTTGTGAGGTGGGTGAACCATGGAAGGCCGTGCTCCTTCGAAGGCCAATTGTTAAAAATTCGTAATTATTGCCATGTAAATGACAAATTCCTTCTACTACACTAACACCCATCGAACTCGAGGACACAGACGCGGCGGAGTTGCTCAGGCCGCTATATTTTTGTCAGTGCGGTCCCTCGCTTCGTTGACTCGCCTTGGTCGTCGACGTTAAAATTGGAAGGCTTTAAGTAAATAACCTATTATTTTCTTTATTTGTTTTACTCTGAATTAATTTAAGTAAGTATAAGGATTTGCTATGGTACTAAAGAAAAAAAAATCCTTTATTTCGGTTTCAGTTAAAATGTCGGTAGTGGTCCTAGAAAAGTCAATGATTCCTTATACTTAAGGCTAATCAAAAAAAAAAAGGAAGGTGAGCCATGTCTGTGGAGAGACGCCGCATACACACCGGAGGTCTGAGCCTTCCATGAACCCCCAATTGTGGAAGTTGTCCTTGCTGCGGCCTACTTGGGTACGAATTTTATTTATGGTTTTCCAAGTAGGCCAAGGTAACTTGTGCCCGGATGGGAGAATGATGGTTCAGTAAAGAAATCAGGAGGTTTAAGCATTTCTTTCCAAAGATCACATCTTCCCGTTGTTGTGCCCGATGGCAGACGATGCTGGACTCACGCACCCATGAAATTATTGCGGCTTTTAAGCCTCTGTGGTACTAGATTAAAGTTGTACATTGAGTGACGTGGGTCATCCTATAGCTTATAGCCCTCTCAATGCGACTTGAATCTGAAAGGAGAGGAATTTCTGGAGGCGCGATGTTAATGAGCATCTAGATCTATGTTAGGTACTGAGTTCCTTCATGGTCTCAGCCATGACTACTGTGTTTTCGGCAAACCGAAGGGGAGTGATGTACCTACCTACGTGTAGCTTCTTTCGATGTCTAGCCCTTTCTTAGTTCAAAATTTTTAATATATCTTCCAAGGCAGTAGTAAATTGAAAAGTCCTAGTGATGACTGCGTACAGTGCTACTTAGTTGGGTCCTCCACAAGATGTACCGAGCACCTCCAACGGGTGCATGGCGATAGGCACGCGTTGGAGCGATTCTTTGAGAAGGCTTGGGACCTTACCTCAGAGACTATTAGGTACTTATAACTAGGACGCTTTTATAGGATTTTCCGGAATGTCTTAGCGTTTGACACAAATCCAATTTTCACAGCAAGAATAATGGTAAACCCACACTACAATCCAGTGTGAATTGAAAACGTTCCAGACACGTCTCAATTGTGTCTCAATTACTTGATGCATGTAGTTCTGATTGCAACTGCTGCCAGGCCGGCTGCAATAGACTTTATCCTCAGGATGAGTCCACTTCTGCAACTTCCTCCGATTACTGACTATTTTCTTCGATCGTTATAATATAATAACTTTATTTATTTATAACTTTATTTATAACTTTATTTATTTTATAACTTTATTTATTTGGATCATAAAAGTACAACCTGCACTTAAATACAATAATGTGATTATCTTTCTCACCTTTCTAACGTCTTATAAATGTTGTTCGTTAAGTACTTACGTTACATGATAATCATTTAGCACGCATTTAAGCACTAATCACTCGCCAACAAATTTTTACACTGATATTGTTATTTAGGTTGTAGCATTCGATTCACACTGACCTCCGTACTAGTAGAAACTGTATCACGGTAGGACAGTCTTCCTCTTACTCAATTAACCAGCTCTAAATACAAATAGTATTCCACTAATAATTCACAGCATAATAATTTAGTATCTTTTTAGTATCTATGATATTATGTTTCGATGTAAACAGGTAGGTATCAGAACATTTTGCATCATCTACGAACAGAAGTGATCACAATGCAGGTAGTGTTAAACTAAAATTTAGTATAAGCAAAGTTTACAGACAATTGGTAGAATTTATCCTATAAAACTTAAATATTATTTTCGTGGGAACTAACATAAACATAGTTAATAGCTGCAGGATGAAATAATAAGTTTAGAATTTTAGATTTAAATAATAAGTTAATGTTTAAATTAGTGAAATGAGTGTGTGTGTGTGAGCGTGATATTTTGAATATGGGTTTAGATGTTTGCAAGGTGTGGTGTGTGTGTTGAGTGTTGTTTGTTTGTGAGTGTGAATGTGTTTGTTTAAGTCAAGCTTTTCAATAGTTTTTCCGTTTTATCATAGTTAAGTTGTTTTAAATATTCAACAAGAACTTTCTTACAGGCAAATGAAGTCATATTACGTAGGTTGACGTATTGTGATATCTTATTATATAAGAATGGACTTAAATATTGCATAAATTTACAAGCGAATGCGGTTTTGTAAGATGGGACTAAGTATACTATGTCATTTCTTCGCCTTCCTGTGTAATGGGGGGGGGGGGGGGAAATTGTGTTGAGTTAGTGTTACACTTAAGATAAATAATTGCCTCACTGTTAGTACAGGCAATTCACTGTATAGTAATTCAGTTGAGTATCTATACCTCTTAAATGTCATAACTTTCAGTATAGCACGCTGCGAGCGTTCTAAGGTAATCATTGTTGACTTAGGTGAGCCTCCCCATGTGGAGATACAATATGTTAAAATAGATTGACAAAGTGTATAATAAAGTGTTAGTAGTAATTTTCTGTTACAAAAGTGGCGGATTTTTTTAAAGACATAAATCATCTTTCTCACTCTAGCTGTAGAAGTCATAATGTGCTCCTTCCAGTTTAGGTTTTGATCTACAATAAAATTAGTCCTAGATATTTAATAGATTGTGTTTTAGATATAGAGTAGCATGAGCAAGTACTGGAATCGCAACATGTGTGATATTTAATATGAAAGGTATTTAATTATTAATCAATTTATTTCAGATAAAATCAATCCATACAATTACAAATTATAAATAAATATAAATACAGTAAATTAAATAAAACACAGAGAAATAAATTATCAGAATTACAGGTATTAAAGGTGTTAGTAAAATCTTATGCACTATGTTAGTCAACACCCATCACAATATGCATCCATTTGTTCTGGATATGGTGGCTGTGTCTTATTTTGGATGCTAAAGGCAATGTATTTTGTTTTTTGTGTATTTAAAGTTAGTAGATTACGGTCGAGCCATTTAGATACCAGGGTAAAACCTTCATTGGCTAACCTATATACATCCTTCCAGGATTGTGCTTTAAATATTAGAACTGTGTCGTCTGCGAAAGTAATTATTTGACCTTGATTCAAATGCAAATTACACAAATCATTAATGTATATTAGGAACAATGTAGGCCCCAGGATACTTCCTTGGGGTACACCGTACAAAATTTTCTCAGGTTGACTCACATAATCACTCACTTTTACGCTCTGTTCCCTGTCAGTTAGGTAGTCTTTTAGAAAATTGAGGGTAATCCCGCGAACCCCAATTAATTGTAACTTCCTGAGAAGAATGGGAACAGAAACGGTATCGAATGCCTTGGCTAGGTCGAGAAAGATGCCAATAGTTTTTTCTCCCTTGTCTATGCTATCTACTATGAAAGAAGTTAGCTTGTGCGTAGCATTTGCAGTTGATTTTTGTGCTCTAAGCCCGTATTGATTCTCAGAGAGAATATTGTATTTTTCTAAATAATGCCTTAGCCGAGACTCGACGATTCGTTCCATAATTTTTGACAGTGACGGTAGCAGGGAAATGGGCCTATAATTTGCAACATTATCTTAATAACAAAAAATATTGCAATGGATAAGAGGTTACCATATCCCTCTTACACATACTCCTAGACAAGACTATTCACCAAGCAATAATAATTTTAATTCACAATAATAATTTGCCCCCACCTTTATGTATAGGTACAATTATTGATTTTTTAAGGACTGCCGGGAATACACCTTTGTCAATGCATAGATTAAAGAGATTTTTGCTATTGGTGGCGCAAGAGCTTCTGAACTCATTTTCAGCAATGCCGTAGGTATTCCATCCCAACCAGTAGACTTAGAGTTCTTAAGCCCTATAATAACGCGTTTTACCTCAGTTTCATCAGTTGGCAAGAGAACAAAGGAGTTTGGTGTAGGTTTTGTTTGACTTGTAATTTTTGCTAGGTCTTGCCTGTTTAACTGTGTTCGCGATTTGATATTATTAGCCAATTGGCATCCCACGCCTGTAAAGTATTCATTGACATAATTTAATGAATCATTAATGTTTGTTTTTATGTTTAAAAGGTCAGTATTTTTGTTAGAATTAGCACTTAGGTAACATACATCTTTTATGAGGGACCATTGTTTTTTAGGGTTATTTTTGTTGAGATCTATTTCCGATTTTAGGTAATTATTCTTAAGTCTTTTAAGAATCACATTGCACGTGTTTCGATACCTAGTATACGTAATTTTGAGGATAGCATTTTCAGGGTCTTTTTTCAGCCTTAGATGAAGTCGATCACGATTTCGCATACAGCGGCAAAGTCCTGGAGTTATCCAAGGCTTAATGTTTCTTTTCCTGCGAGATAGTTTTTGTGCCCTAGTGTTGTTTTCTATGGCTAAGCCAATTATTTTTAAAAAAGATTCAGTTATTTTGTCCGGATCATTGCCTGATACTACATTTTGCCAGTTAGTTTCTTCAAGGTGCTTAACAATAGCCTGATAATCAATTTTCTTAATTGTTTGATTACTATTTTTGTTGGTAGAACATATTTTATTCGAAACACATATCATGACGCTGGAATGGTCAGTGATAGTCGAGTTGCAAACAATAGTCAACGTTACACAATTGGTTTTTACAAAACAGTGGTCCAGGCAATTTTTATCACGAGTAGGAAGGGTATGTGAAGCAAGAAGTCCATGGGATGCCAACAGGTCCAAATATTTGGCCGATCTCCTGTCATCCAGAATATTGATATTAAGGTCGCCAATAAGGATAATACTTTTCACATCTTTCATATTGTGTAATATTCTATCTAGCGTCAACAAAAAATTATCAATACTTTTGAATGCAGGAGGTCTATACATAGCAATAATTGATAGTTCATTTTTTATAGTGGCAGTGATACAATTAACTTCATCGCCCACCCGTGTTGGTTCAATTAATGAAATGGTTATGCAATCCTTAATATATATTACTATGCCATCACTCTTGTTGAGGTGAAGTGTTGTAGTACCTACATGATAGTTTTCAATAGTCGGTATTACAATGTTTGGGGATAACCAGCATTCAGTTAATACAATGAAGTCGTACTCAATATCTAGCCTACTTAGCAAAACTTGCAGTTCCTCGAAGTTGTGATTTAGGCTTCTTATATTTTGCGTAAGTATTTTATATGAATTTGGTGTTCTACTAAAAAATGTTTTACAAAGTTTAGGAGTATCCACACTGTGCGCATTTAGGACATTGATAGTATTATCAATGTCTACTGTGAGATTTTCTAGATTAGCCATAATCTTCAATAACAATGATGAGCGCAAGATTTACGGTAATGTGATAGTGGAGATATTCAAGATTCGAGAGGAAAAAACATCGGTAGCTTAGTGTTATTTTTTGTTTGTTGTGTAGTTGTGTGTGTGGCTTTATATAAGCGTTATTAAATATTAGTAAAGTATGTTTGGTGTTAAGAGTAGCTGTAAACATATAACTTATCCCTGCAACTATTATTATATAGATTTTTACCAAAAATAAAGATAACACGGACTTAAGACTAACTATAGTACTAACGGTATATAAAGAAATATGAAAAAATGGATAAAATTCAAAAGATAGTGTTATCTGATAATAGCATTCAATTCTTGCAATAAGCATTGAATGATACGATGTTTGTTAGCTATAGGAGCAGTACCTATGTGGGGAGCGAGATTATTACTGGGGAAGCCATTAGATATTGTTTGGGAGCAACATGGCCTCCTACCATTCCTTACATGATCTCTCTACGTTGCGTTCCTAATCGGCAATTATTGAGGAAGCCGTTAGTGGACCCCCGGGGATCGCACAACGCAACATTACTCAAGAAATTATGCCTCATTAGTCGCAATATAGATGCTGTTGCTTAGTATTATAACAGTTGAGAGAAAAAAATATGTTAGGTACTTAATCCGATCAACACGCACGCGGCTTTTTTTTTGTTTCAGTCCTAGGAAAAGATGGGATCTAAGTACATATCAGTGTTGGACTCAATTACTTAAAGTTACTACTAGGATAGGGCACATCACAAAAAATCGTTAAGTGAGCATTATGCTCATTAATCACTCAATAATAACCGTCTGTAATTTATTATGGTGTACATAATAAAGAGAATTCTATTCTATTCTATGCCCACTTATCGGCTTCTTGATTAATTATTTGTGGATTGATACGCCATTACAATATTTTCGCAGCCAGTGCACGTGTTGACTGTATGAACGTGGACGAAGCAAAACAGTGTGCAGGGATCGTAGCAGGTGGCAGTCTGTAGTCTGTAGTTTCTACCTACCCCATGGAAAAACGGCGTGAGTTTATGTAAGTATGTGTTCTTTGGGTTCATCCGTTTATCCACGCCAAAAACTCCACCCTAAGCCTTTAAATTCCGTTTAAGTGTACCTACGACTAGGCCTTGGATGGATTCTTCACATGCGTTTCCGCCGGTACTTGCCCGTGGTCCCCCAGTCTAGTCCCCCTTGGGGTACCACGAACAAATATTTTTGCCCGTGGAACCCCCAAGGGGGACAAAGTGGTACCATGGGCAAATTACTTGGCCCATGGTACCCCCGCTAATCGCCAGATAAATAAAATGCAAATACAATCTCTTTGCTTAATGCGTTAAGTGAAAGAAAAATAAGTTTATGACTGTCAAAGACTGCGACTGCATATCCACCTTAGGGCGGATTTTTTGGGGAGTATAATCGGAATACCTAACCGTTTTCTCTGGTTATCAACTAAGTATGTTGAGATCGGCTTCCAGTCGGACTCAGCTAAATACCAGTGTATTACGCAGAGCGACTGCCTACCTCCACAACCCAGTTACTAGGTAACACCCCAAAAAATCCGTAGTTGGATACCCCATGGTAAGCCTGGTTTTCTTCAGATCTTCGGGCTTTTGACTACGCATAACAACTGTCATAGATCTTCGAATTACAGCTGGGTCCAACGGCTTAACACGCTTCCCGAGGCACGGAGGGGTCTTGATATGTAATGGATGGTCTCCCATCCACGGACCGACCTCGCTTTAATCAATGAACCCGTGCAGAGCAGCTGTTACTTAGCCACGAGCCCCTCATAGGCACCTATTGTTTAATAAATAAAACAATAGAAGAAAATAGTACATTATGATACATATGTGCTATGCTGATCATTATGCCCGAGGCGGCATTATTCGCAATAAGGAAGCCGAGAAGCGAGCTTTAAGTTAGAATTGTTCCCTAAGAACTTTTAAGTTCTTATGGAAAATCTAACTTAGAAAGATGTATTAATATGTTATGTGTAATATCTAGTTTTAATTCCGTGTAATTACACGGAATTAAAACTAGATATTACACATAACATCTTAATGTCATGGATTTCCGTAAAGTAACGCCTGATTCCATAATATAGATGTATTAATGATTCTAATGATTATAATTCTGTAAATACGTACCTGTTATAGTCGCGAATCATATTTTGATCAAGATACAACCTGAAATCGACCTGAAAATTGCAAAAAACGTAAGAAAAATTTAATTTCGCGGGCTAAGATAGCGCATTCACCTTAAGGTAAATAGATTTTAATTAATTTTGGGACCAAGGACATTTCAGACTATTTAAAAAAAAAGTGAAATATTCCTTTTAGCATGAAGTCTCTTTGATGAGATTAAGAAAAAAAAACGCACATCTCCGACCTCCGACTAGTAAATAGTTATCTGTGGCGTTATAGCACTAGTGTAGTAACGTATGATTTCTTTGGCGGGAAATTGAACTGCAAAGGCGCAAATTTATTAAAATTGAAATTTTTTATCTTTAATGTTCATAGTTTATTGTTTAATTCTATTTCAAGATAGATTGTAAATAGTTGTAAAATGTTGGGAGAAGAGGCCGGGGGTGAAATTCCGCCCGCTACTAAAGGCCTGTGTACTTCGGGTAAACGGGCTAGGAAAATGGACCCTTAGGACCAAAATTCATGTCCGTGAGGTACGTACTCGACGTCTATTTGCTACCAGCCTATGTAAATCCAACGCTGGCTCTCGCTCACCACTTCATCGTTTGGTCGAGACATATAATAATGAGTTTAGTTCTATCGACATTCTTTTTCTTAATAACAATGCATTTAGGAAGCAAATCCAAGCAACCCTGAGAGATCTGCAAACCAACATTTAATTATGTGACATAATTAATGCAAGACCTTATACACCCTAATTAGAGAATTATTGATAGAGTATGTAATAACGTAGTATTTGGTAATGATGGACGCTTTTAACGCGTACGTCTTTTTATTTTTATTTTTACATTGTTCTCACATAGAATTATAAATTCAACATTAATGATGTAGGTAACTAATATTTTTGAAAAAACATAATTTAAAAAGTAGTGTCCATGAGGTTTCTTGCCCGTTCTTCTCCATAGGTGCCTGCGCTTTGGAATGGACAACTAGCTTCATATTTTCTGACTGACTGACTTCTCGACATTTCGGGGTGCCTGTAAATGTCTTTAATTGATTATGAATGCTTTGAGTTTGAGTTTGTGTGCACACAAAATTTTACCTTTTCTTTTTTCTTTTATACATTATTAAATACTGATAAGAATGAGTAGTGTATCTGTGTTACTAGCTAGTGTTATGTATTTTAAATTGTAATCTGTGGAGAACGTAGTGGGTAGCATAATTGTTTTAATTGTTATATTTAGATTTTATGACTGTTTCTTATTGTGCTACTGTTTGTTTTTCCTTAAATAAATAAATAAAAAAAAAAAAAAAAAAAAATAATGACCAAGTATTAGTCAGCGGCGGTGAGGATAACTTTTTACCATACTTTAAGCCAAATTATAAAAGACTATCCAGAAAATTCAACCAACACGGACTTTAAGGTATTCGTACAAAGTAACAATAATAGTGATCGTTTGGGCAATAAGAGCCCAATCTATTTAAACCATATTTTCACCGCGGACGTCAAAGGTGTTGTCTCAATACAGCGAGTAAACGCTAATAAAATTGCAGTGATATTTAAGCAGTATAATAATGCGAATAACTTTTTGATGAATACTGCTTTCCTGGACAAATATAATATTAAATAATTTAAAATGGGCTTGTTTTTATTATTATTTCCTTTATTTCATTATTTACATATAAATTATATTTTTAAATATTAGCATATAAAATATAGAAAAACATTTAAAAATATAAAAAATAGTAGCCCACCGGTATCGGGAACAGGGTCCAAGCTACCGGCAGTCAGGGCTCCAGAGAGAGGAACCTCCGGACAATGCGGGCCGTGTCCAGAAGTACCGCTTTCTGAATCAAGCCCTTGATCCAGCAGCCCAACGAGAGCCTCCTTAGGTGTTGGTCGAGACTCTTGTTATTATTATTATTATCAGCCATTTCTGTCCCACTGCAGGGCAATGGCCTCCCTTCCCTCCTTCCACTTGTCTCTATCCTGTGCTGTTATACGCCAATCCTTTTGGTAAGAGTCGAGTTGCTTGTTTTTAGCTTTTTAGTTTTTTTTTAACTTAAGTTTTTTACCGCAATTTGTATATTTTCAAACTCAAATGGGTCCCGCCGCGGGACCCATTTGAGTTTGAAAATATAAAAAATGGAATGGGTCCCGCCTGCTTCCAACTTTTATTTAATTTAAAATGGATTTGTTTTAGCTTTTAGTTTTTTTTTAACTTAAGTTTTTTATCGCAGTCGGGTTTTTTAGTTTTTTTAATTAAGTACTTTTTTTTACCTGTAGATAAGAGTCCGCCATGTCAAAATGGAGAGTGCCTTTCCTTGAGATCCGTCGATGCGTAAAAATAACTCAGGAAGTAGAAAATGTGAGCTCTATCCAAAATCTGTTAAAATCCAAATAAAAATAAACCATACCTGCCTAACATTATAAAAAGTCAAACTGATTACGTCCCATAAATCATAGATCGTTTTTTTGCCACCTGCGCACACGCATTTGGAGCTGTTAAGGAGTGCCGAGAATAACTCGAACTGACTTACGCCGGTTATGGCTGGTTCGCGAGCAATAGGGGGCTACCGGGGTAATTAGCAGGTGCGCGACGCACTGAACGCGGGCTATTACAGGCGGGAGCGAGAATTTAGATATATAAGGTAGGTTACGTAATTAGGAAGACGACTAATTAATGTAAAGATCCTGCTAATCATTTTGAAAATCTTGTTGTCCTCTTTTGAATAACCCGTTACTAGAGCAAATACACACATCAAAAGTGTCTAGGGATCAACATATATTTTTGCAATAACTTTTCTCCTGATTGATATTAATTAAAATTTTCTTTAAGGATTCATCAAATAAAGTGTTTTCGTTTGTCACAGTAACGATAAACCAAGTCACCTTTGCATTAATAAAGAAATTTGCCATTTTCCTAATAAAGGGATTTTTGACATTTGAACCACTAACACAAAAGTTCGAAAAAAAGACTGAAATAACAGTTTTCTTTAAAATTTTATTGGGTAACTTAAACAATTAATAATCCGTGTTTCTACCGCGAACACTAACAACACAAGAACATCGGTTTGGCATACTCAAAATGAGTTCATCCAAATCACGCTGTGGAATGGCAGCCCATGTTCGTTGCAACAACAAAAAAAGGTCTTCTTGCGACTGGATACTTCTCTGTAGCATATCCCATGCATGCTCAATCGGGTTCAAGTCTGGCGACTGAGCAGGCCAGGGCAGGACATTGATGTTAGCTGCGGCGAGAGTCTGTCTTACAACTCTTGCGGTGTGCGGTCGTGCATTATCATGCATTAACTGAAATAAGGGACCGATTTGCACTTGTAGAGGAACGATGACGTCTGATACAATCGTCTCAGCATAAATTTGAGCGTTGAGGTTGCCTCTGATCCAAATCAACTCAGTTCTTCCGCCGATCCAAATACCCGCCCATACCATGATGGTTCCACCACTATAAGGATGGACTTCCTGGCAGGATTTTAATCGCTGTTGGCGTCCAGGGGTTCTCCAGTGTCGTATACGTCTTGTATCCGGTCTCATACCAAAACGAGACTCATCAGAAAAGCACACGAAACGCCATTGTTCTTCTGCCCAATTTCTGTGTTCAAGAGCCCATTGATATCGAATCCTACGATTGTGCATTGCTATAGGTGGTACCCGTAGCGGTCTTCGGGAATGAAGGTTCACTTCATGCAAGCGGTTTCTGACTGTTTGGTCGCTAATTAAGTTCCCTGAAGAGTGATGAAGCCTCACGGCTAACATCATGGCGGTTATTGTTGGAGCTCTTCGAGTTAAGATTTGAATGTATCGGTCTTGTCTCCGTGTGGTGCAGCGATACCGTCCTCCATGGCGCTCAGCCACGGTACCAGTGCTTCGGTAACGTGTCCAAAGTCGACTGATAACACTCTGACTTGTATTCAGAGCTAAAGCCACAGTACGTTGCCGGGAACCAGCTTCTATCATTCCCACGGCTCTGAGCATTTCTTCCCTGCTTAAATGACGTCGCCGCTCCATAATAACGTTGGTTTTAATCAGTAGTAGGGAAACAGTAGCACTAATAATGTCTTCAATGCGTTGTATGTTTTTATAGGGAAAATATTGACAGCTGATTTTCATCTTTTACTCGAATTTGATTCACAGTTCCTGATTCAAATTATGAAATGCACCAAAAAGGATCCATATAAATTTATAAAATCATAAATTTATTACAAAGCCACATCTCAATCTCAAGAAATCCGCATAAAAATGCTTGATCCCTAGACACTTTTGAT
The DNA here is from genome assembly GCA_914767645.1 of Hydraecia micacea. Classification (NCBI taxonomy): domain Eukaryota; kingdom Metazoa; phylum Arthropoda; class Insecta; order Lepidoptera; family Noctuidae; genus Hydraecia; species Hydraecia micacea. Next base: position 1,609,101 of record OU611774.1, read on the forward strand.
GTGTGTATTAGAGATTTAAATGTAGAAAAAACAACCGACTTCAAAAAAAACACTACAAAGTGATAAATAACTTTAATTTCGGAAGTCGGTGTCGTTGGTTCCGCATTTTCGTTTATTCACACCGCCTTCCGAAATTAAAATTATTTATCACTTTGTAGTGTTTTTATTTTTGAAGACGGTTGTTTTTTTGTAAAAAAAAATATTTTTCGCTTTTTAGTTGTCCCTACCCCACACAAATTCAATTAACACTAGTCCATTGAAGAATTGAAGACACCGACTAGAAGAATCATCAAAATTCGTATAGAAATGCCGGAGATGCAGTACATTTATATAACTTTGTACATAAGAATAATTACCTAATGTGTTATATACTAAATAAAATAAAAATACTTAAATAAATAAAAATTTAATTTTAAACCTTCCTGAAAGTATATAGATCACATTAGTGAAATAATTATTAAAATCGGTTCATTCGTTTTTGAGAAAATCGCGGACATACCAACATACATACATACGGGTCGAATACAGCGCGAACCTCCTTTTTTGAAGTCGGTTAAAAATCAGGACCTATCAACCTAAATTCAGTACAAAATTTCTGTTTGTCATGAGAACAGTAGAAAAAAAAACACCAAAAATAAAATTAAGAGCAGCTCGAGTTCACACCGTTTGTTTTTGGTAATACTTTAAAGCTGTACTGCAACTTAAATAGAGGAGTTTCCTGAACAATCCTTAGTCGGTGCTAGCATTTCGTCAGCCACTATCCCAACTAATGAGAGGATGGTCACATTCACATCAAGCAAAGCTGAATTAACGATGGGATTCCCCAACCCAGCCCAGTGTAGGGAACACAGTTTCATGACGAGCGAGCGAAGCGAGCCTACTGATGACACGACTAGTAGTGTGCGCTTATTCAAGCAATGAGTGAACGAAGCGATTCCTCATAAGATGAGCGAGTGCCACACACAAACACACTCTTAAAACCTACACAATGAGTCAGTTTTCACACGAAAAAGCGAGCCATCTCCATAAGAAATGTGAGTAGAGGAAGACCTCTTTCAAGACTGGCGAGCGAAGCGAACCAATCTACGAGAGAGCGGAGCAAGATTTTGAAAGACCAGAGTAAACTGGATTATGAGCGGATGTGTGCTCGCTTCGTTGGACACCTGGAAGTAGTAATATCTTATGTTGCAGACTTGCAGCAGTCGTGTTTCCTCTCTGCATCACCCTTGACTGGTAGAAAAAGCCTTAGGCATTCGAGTCCACCATTGTACATACGGTATTTTTACTAGTGCATAAAGGTTTAACAAAAAATAATAAATAACAATAATAGGCTTTTATCCGCCCCGCTGTTAGTGGCGCCGCACTCTCGATTCAGATTGTTAATTGACAGAGGTTTCGTTGAGAGCGGAACTTTATTGATGGTGATGAAACTTTGCCGATTTATCATTGGTATTGGTGAGACCATTAAATATAACGTTTTTATTAAAAGGAGTTCAATATCTGCTTCTTACTGGTTTGAGATACCTACCTAATAAGATGCCACTTAACTGGTGGGAAGACAAGGATTTTCGCACAGTCTCGGCATTGTACCCATATTGAACTTTTTTATTGTGTGAAATGAAGGTGCATTTCGTTAGCGGGCAATTGGAGCATAATATCAATAAGATTAGCCGACCTTCGGCTGCTGTACTGCAAATGGGCAGCATCCTGTTGATGGCCTACATCTGCATCGCCTTGACTCCATTCAGAGCTCACAATGGGTTCAATCACTTATTTGTATTGCAGACGTAGGGGGCAGGAACTTTCTCAGCATAACTAGCCGCTTGCTAAATCTCTACAATACAAGCCGTGTTAGCTGGAGTTTCCCATCGGTCAAAATTAGAAACTTTCATCCCCAATTTAACCCATTTAAAAAAAATATTGCACAAGTGTGTCTTTTTGAGCAGTGGTAGTCGCCAAGTGGTAACGGCCGCGACTTACGAGTTGTAGTCGTAGATTCGAACCCAGACAGGCACTTTACTTTCTGTACATTATTTCATCACCACTGCTCTAAAAACGGTGAAGGAAAACATCGTAAGGAAACCGGCATGTCCTAGAACCAAAAATTCGAAGACATGTGACATCTGCCAACCCGAACTGGGCCCGCGTGGGGGATTACGGCCACTACCTTTCACCGAGAGGAGGCCTGTGTCCCAGCAGTGGGAACATTATAGGCTGATTATGATCATGTGCCTTTTCGGGCAATATTTTTATGCTTCCAGACCCATCGGGGCCATCGGTTTAGCTGTGCGTTGTCCGTCAGTGAATGAATTTAAGAATTTATTTAGTAGATGAGCAGCTGTCCTCACCCAGTTCAGCTTTTTTTTTTAACTCTGCAAGCTATGTCGATACCGACGTTCCTTTTCCGAATAATGCCGTTGCGGGTCTTATCTGTCGTCTCACTCAAATGTTACAGATTATTAAAAGTATTACAATAGAAAAACAGGGTACCAGTTTTATAAACCCATTTATTTCAAATAAGTGACACACCTTACACATTTTTTGACCAACAAATAGAAGTTTTTCGACCGAACTTCACCTTTACAATAATTCAACTACAATAGTATTTTACAAACACAAACAATGTGTATAATTGGACCTCGGTAATTTCGTTAAAACAGATTTCAATTCTGGAGCAACAATTAGTATAGTCCTCCGGACCGTATTTCGGCCACGGCGGCCAATCTCAACGGAGCCTTCGGCGCGGGAGATATTATAGTGCACAAGTATGCGCGCAGACAATACGTATTACAATATTAGGCAGGTTTATTTCAGGTATTTACAATTAGTAATGCACATATAAACTGCACAATACATTAACATTACAACAAATTACACTCTTAATAGCCATTTTCATCATCCAAATTAGCCGAGGCGGGATCTGTACAACACAATTCCTTTTGTCTTCCCTTCCTGAACCGGCAATGACTAGGGTCAATGATTCGGTACACACATTTTTAATATGACTTCAATTGTATTAAATTTTAGCCGTTCGTACTTCACCAATACATTATATTTAAATTAGCAGGCAATATTTAATGCACGATTTTTTTACAGGCATTACTTACATTTACAGAGTTTTTGGCAGCCAGAACAGCTACAGCTATAACATTTTTAGTGTCAGTTTTGTCACTAAGATTCTCCATTGAGATTGTTCTTCAATAAATTAGGTCCAATTATACACTGACATAGAATTTTGTGACACCGCAAACACATATTTATATTTCTAAAACAAATCATTATATCGACATATTTATGTCTATAATAATACTCAATAGATTTGGCCTCTGCTTGGAATATTAAAAACAACAATAATTCTGATTGCTTATATAAATAATACACTAGTTAAACAATAACTTGAAGTCAAATAAACTGTAGCATTAAACGGGAACACCCAAATATTCCGAAATATTTTATTCCGAATTTCGATGTTCCGATTTTCAAAAGTCCGACTTTCATAATACCTAAAAATTATAATGTCTACTATTAAAAATCACGAAATTTATTTTACCGAAAGTCATAAATGCGATTTGTTTGTTTTCAGACTTTCATAATTATGTTCCAAGAATCAAATACTCGATGGGTTCTCGGTCCGAAAAACGACATTCCCATTTTCAATACTCCGAATTATTTCCGAATTATCTTTTCTTCTTTCGCTATATAATTAGGTACTTACTTTAGGTACCCTTACCGCACCCGAACTCAAAGAACACAATAGGCGACGTAGGATGCAAGAGCGAGCGAAGGCCCCCCGAGGTTAGGTTTGGTTAGGTTACTTTAAACCCTTTACACAGAAATAGGGGCCCGCGAAGCGGGGCTCCGTCGACATAGGATACAAGAGCGAGCGAATGACAATACAAATACCTTTACCGTGCATCGAAGTCAAGTAGTATCGCAGTGAAAATCTATCGCGGTAACGTGCAGCGAAGTGTTTTGGCTTCGTAGAGACGGTCTATCGCAGTAACATGCATCGCAATTTTGTAGCATTGTATTAGCATTTATCGATATTTTGTGCGTCGAAATTCCGTATTCTACTCGTATATTTGTCTTGAATTCTAATTAATCGGAATTAGTATTTTTGATGTTTCGAATTATCATTAATTAGGACTTTTTGTTATTCGATCTATTGAAACTCGGTATTTTGAGAATAGTAATTATTAACGTTAGGAATCTTCGGAATTATGAAAATCGGTATTTTGAAATTCGTATTTGTGATTGTCGGAATAAAGTTTTTCGTATGTATGTAGTGTACCTGCGTTAAAAATAATGTCAAGAAAGAAAACATATTTAATTTAATTTAATAATAATAACGAACATGAAAGTCTCTCTTTTGGAAAAATCTAAACAACATTTATACAATTATTAATCATATTCAATAGATAAATTAATACAAAAACACTAAATTGTCATTCAGTCCATTATTTCAATAAAATAGAGAGAACGCTAGTAGTGCTTTGATACGTGTGAATTTGAGGTTTAAGAAAATAAATAAATAAACTTCTTGTATGCAGGTGACATTAAAAGCGCCTTGGAATCATCAACATGACAAGTCATTCTGCAGGAATTTTATCGACTGTTAACTATACCAATTAAATTCACATTAGTCGCATTTAAATGATCATTCGCTTGACATAATACAGTATGTATATTATCTTGCGAACTAACTGCTTAATGTTAAGTCGAAAGCTTGCACATTTCCTTAGTAGGTGACGTCACGCAAGTGCATTGTAAAATTTAAAAATATTAATGAATAAACTACACCCCCACATATTTTGTTAGCTTAGGAATACGCTAAGATATTGTGGTCTGTGCTAGCGATTTAACTGATTTAACTAAGTCAACTAATAATCTGTATAGTTAATATCTAGCAAGCTACATATATAATTAAGGTTTTAAATATAATAATACTATCTGTTACTGCAAAAGCTTTTAATCTAAATAAAATTGTAACATCGTAAATCAAACAAAGAAAAGTACTTAAATATTTAATCTATTTGCAATGTTGGCAATGCGTGTCAGTGTTTAAACTTAAAAATGCAATTTAAATAAAATATGATATGCTTTTTGTTTAATAATAATTCATTAAATTAAAACAAAAAATGGATGTTTTAAATCTTACGGACATATTTCCATAACTATGTCGGTAAGATTGAATGAAAAAGCGCGGAAACTCTTAAGGGGTTTACAGGACCTAAACGCAAAAAACGCAAGTTTTAGAAACAAAATCAGAAAAATATATAATATTTTTCAGGATATACGCTAGGTAGATAATGTGTTGAAAACATAATACAATTACTAATTTAATACGATCGAAAAAAACCAAGAAGATACCTATAAAAACTTTCTTTTTACAATAAAAACCATACTAATAATAATTATACATACAATTATTATGATTTTTGTCAGATTATTCTACAAGCAACATACTAAAGAACTAGTGTTTTAATGTTTTAGTCCAAACTATAGATTTTTTTAAATAGGTTTATTGCTTCATATTTTGCAATAAATTACCAGCGTTGTGTCATCGCGCTTCTCTTTCTTTTCTATGCAGGCCGACAAAGACAGCGCTTTAGGTCATGTAGTCGCCGTAAGTTATTATATTAATTATGGATATTTAACTGTTATTATGTAACTTTAAAATAGACTGCTGACCTGGCAAACTTCGTACAGTCTCCTTCAGAATCAATTAATACAAAATGTATGAGAAAATGAATTATTTAATTTTTTTTCGTGAATTTTTCCCATGTTTTAATAGTTATTTTGCTATTCGGGGCAGAGATAAATCCAACAAATTATACGATCATTATATTAACTATTAGATCATTAAAATCGGTCCCGCCGTTCTTGAGTTATAAATGGTGTTTACTACTCACTCGACTTATTTCTTTATACAGATGGTTACTTAACTGTTTTTATGTAACTTTATCATAGATTATAGGCTTTCACAGTAACACATAATAAGTTTACAATCTAGGTATACATCCTCTAGTATTGCTTTTGGAATGATTATATTATATAACTAGAATACATAAAATATGTTTGGATATAATTTAAAATGTAGGCCTTCAATATGATCATACTGCTAAAGTGTATTTTTCTTTGCGTGTCTTTTTTGTTAAACAAATATTAGCGTATTGAAATTATTTATGCGTCTTGCGACAAAAACTTTGACCCTATTTAAAACGTATCTAATGTCAGATTTAAATTCAAAGTACATTCATTTATGTAGTGTTACGTTTTTCTGGTAAAGCAGTATATGTTTGAATGGAGCATAAGATTGGACGACGATTTTTAGGGTTCCGTAACCAAAGGTTGCAAAAAGACCCTATTACTAAGGCCCCGCTGTCCGTCCGTCCGTCTATCACAGGGCTATCATTTGTGCCGAATCATCTAGACACTTGATATTTTCACAGAGTGTGTACTACTGTGGCCGCTATAACAAAAAATAATAAAAATAAAATAAAGTTAAAAATTAAAGGTCCCCATACAAGAAAAGTATTTTTGTACTAAAGTATTTAAAAAATGTAATCTCAAGTATTGTACCGTGGTACGGAACCCTTCGGCGCGAGTCCGACACGCACTTGACAGATTTTTTTACATTAATTGAATATCGAATGTTTTTAATACAAAGTCGTTCCTACATAACCTTAAGTGTGATTGTTGCAAAAACTATTGATTTTCTTACTGTATTTGTTTATCAAAGAAGATTTGTAAGAAACCAATCACTATTCAGAGTGGCAAGCCTAGGACATTGACGAGCAGCCTGCTACCATGGATTCCGTCCATGATTCTGAACCACCCTGCGATGAACTTGTTCATTGGTTATTTAAAAAAAAAACTGTTATTTCATACATTTTGACCGCATAGGTATATGAAACAGCAGTTTTTTTTATAACCGACCAAATATTTCTACGTTAGGGCGTCTAGAATCATATGCTGAATTCATGGTTAGTTGACCCGTCATTGTCCCCGCCACCCTGTATAAGTAATACTACGTGCTACCAAAATCGATGACGTGGGTTATTAGAAATGTATCCTACATTATTATACATACCTTAAAGTGCAGCAATAATATATATACATATGAAATAGTGCGTATATTTTTACAGTTATTACAGTGCGTACATTGTACATGCATTACAAGCAAAGGCGATGGCCCAAAAATAGCCCAGGCCCGGCGCAAGTTTTGTAGTATCTCAGATTTTAGAGGATATTTAAAAACAATATTTAAAACTATCACTATCTCTCTGACGGGTGACTAACATTTTTTTTTGCTCAAGAAGTTTTGTATGCGTTTTTATTAAAAACTAATTTGGCGACCAAAATATTTATTATTCTTTAATTTTTTACAAACTGATACAAAACTTTTATTAAGCATACCTTTAGGTTTAAAAAAATAAATAACATTATTATAATCTTACTCCTTAGTCATAGCGTACTTAACGTAAAGTATTATTTTATGCATTCTCTATTGTCAACATAATAGTCGCAAATATTAATAAATATTTTAGTCGATAAATGAGATTTTAATAGAACGCATAAATGTTAGCCACCCGATAGAGAGATAGGTACTGATAGTATGGAATATTATTTTTAAATATTCTCAAAAATCTGAGATACAAAACTTTTGCTCCGGGCCTGGATTTTTTAATATGAGTGAAACAACATGGTACCAGAGAACCCGCGTTGCACGTTCGCTGAGTTTGTATATAATTATGCTTCTCACTATTACTAATGTAACTGGTATACATGAGGTGAGATAGCGCAGCAGCAGGTAAACATGACATGTCATGACAATACAGAATGCATAAAATAATACTTTACGTTAAGTATGACTATGACTAAAGAATTAGATTATAATAATGTGTTATTTATTTTTTTATCACTTAAATTCAAAAAGAGCTAGTTTATTCTTCGTAAATAGGGACTAAAAAAGCTCTTTAATCCCTAGGGACTAAAAGTGATTTGAATTTGGAGTTTGAATATTGTCAGTAAAAGTTCCAATCACCAAAGAGATCAATCACGAACATTGTATGAACAAAGAACAGGATGTATGATAAAGTAAACCGCGTGAACCAAATTTAAAAAAAAGATTGTGAAAAAATAAAAAAAACGCGCGAAAAGCATTCTGCCTTCGTTCGTAATTGTTAACTCAAATTAGGATTTTACTAAGTTTTATAAAAAAATGGTATGTCTTTCTCAAATAATTATTGTACTTATCTAAATAAACAAACGTACTATTCTTATTCATAAGTTGCACTTACTTATTTTTTCATAGAGGGTGATAAAAGGCAGTGTCCACCTCGGGAGCAACACTATTTTAAGCTGAAGCAACGTTCTTTGAATCCCTCGCTGCGCTCAGGATTCAAAGAAACACTCTCGCCTTCAAAATAGTTGTTTGCTCCCTTGGCAAACAATCTACTATTTTAAACCTATAGGTGTGCTTATGCTTGGTTTTGTATCAGTATGCTCCTTTGTAAAAAACTAAAGAATAATAAATATTTTGGTCGCCAAATGAGTTTTTAATAAGAACGCCTACAAAACAGACAGAGAGATAGTGATAGTTTTAAATATTGTTTTTAAATATCCTCTAAAATCTGAGATCCAAAACTTTTGCGCCGGGGCTGGGTTTTTTTTTTGTATGGGATTTAGGCCATCTCCTTTCCTAGCTAGCTAGTGTGTGGCGGCTAACCGGACTGATAGTCAATCAGCAGAGCAATTGCATAACACACTAACAGTAGCAATGGCTTTTACTTTGACAGTTCAACAACATTCATTGCGTTATTTACGTTGTTGAGCAATCAAATTTTCTAACATATGAAGTAATGGATTATACAGGGTGTGCCGTAAATAGTGGTCCATCTTTAAGGTTTCGATATACCAGATAATTTACTATAACATATTACAATTTTAACCATTTTTACCCAAGGGTTCCGAACATATTTATTTTTTGTTTTTTATTTACGAAATTTCAACCTTTTGTTACAAATTTGGTTGTAGTTTCAACAAAAACCATTATTTTTTCATTTTGATTTCTGTTAATTACTGTTGAATACTGGAGCTATCGTGTAAAAATATAGTTTTTTATCTAAATTTAGAGCTTTTGAAGAAAAACTTAGCTCTTCTCTATTTTGACCCTAATTTTTAGCATAATCATGCAAATTCAGGAGCGTTTTTTGTAAAAAAAAATGTACTACTAAAATGGTTAAAATTATAATATGTTATAGTAAATTATCTGGTATATCGAATCCTTAACGGTGGACCACTATTTACGACACAGCCTGTATGTGATTGAAACTAGTTTGAGTTTGAACTATGTTACGCAATTAGGATGCAGTCCGGTTAGCAACAGCGATATATACACGCGTTATCTACATGGGAATTAATCAATTTATACCTTGTACCAAATGCCATTAAAGATGTAATTTGAACCGGCTCACAACTGCAATACTTGCAAGCATTCACAGGAGGAAGAGAATCAAAGGTCGGCTCATGTGTTATTTATTTATTAGATTACCTTGGTTAGGCAGTTCTCAATAGCAGCCTTTGTTTTAGAAATGTGCCCATAGAGTCTCTGTCTTTTACTGGGCACCATAAATATATACCAATAGTGTAGACTAAATAAAAATAAAAAAGTGACTTGGACACAAGGTTTCAAAAATCTCTTAGCTGTCGATTATTGATATTTACTCTCTCAATGCTGCCTTTACATAGCCTGCGCTGGCGCATGTAGTAACAAATTCGTTTAAACGGTGCCTTTTAAATCCTTGTTATACTATTACTAAATTATGTTTTTTTATCTATCTATCCATCTATCTAGTTTCTATCTGTATAGATATAAGAAATAAAGATTAATTTGTTTGTCCCATAACTATTCATCCGATTGCGATGAAACTTTAGTTACTAGCAGCGCCCCACGGTTTCACCCGCATAAGTTTCGAAAGACACGTGGCGCCATCTATTATCATAATAACGTTATTGTTGTTTTCCTCAGGAACAGAACTTTTTTTCGGGATGAAAGGTACCTTATGTCTGTTTCTATACACCTGACAACGTATATGCAAAACTTCAGGATGATCGATTCAGTGGTTTAGGCGTGAAAAGGTAACAAACAAACAAACAAACTTAATTTCGCATTTATAATATTAGTTAGGATTGTGTGCACGCTTGCGAAGGTTTTTGAGTTTGTTTGTTAAAACTACCCTTTTTGCGAGCTAATCCGCGGGCAAAAGCTAGTCATGAATATAGTCACAACATTGTCTTTTCCTAACTATTGGAAGTAGAAGTACAAAACACAAACGTGGTTATACCACAGCAGAATTACTTATACGTTCAGCTTTTCTGACGGCCATCGCCCAACATAACAGTTGTGACAAGAGAAATAAGACGAGAGCAATAAGAGATGTAAGAGAAAGACCATAATTAATATACCTCTTCTTAAGCCCATACAAGTTTCTTGTCTGTGGCTTATCATAAGAATTAAGCAATAAATGACTTGCATCGTCTAAACACCGTTTAGTCGGTCCATTGTTGATTGTTCGTAGATCTTGAATCGTTATTTTTAACTGGGTGCAATAGCTGAAATATATGTTTACCCCCTTACTAATAAATGCTGTATAGCGTCTGTATAGTTACACAACGCTGTCTTCTTCTTTCGAAAGTCAAATCACTGACGACTGAAAGAGAGAAATCGGTGTGTAACTATTCATTTGATATAATACGTCTATTAGTAAGGGGGATAGTGTATAGTAAATTGCCGTGTATATCCAGATTTTAGTCATAAACCTAGCAAATATACAAGATGGCAGAAACTTCGATGCACAACCTGTGACCATGGATTCAGTACATGGTTTTGTTTTTGTTATCCGACGGAACGTTTCTTCGCAGCGAGGTTTAAAGTCATGTGCTGAATTCATGGTCACAGTTTGTGACACTCTGTATTCAACCTCACTAGTTCAAGACAACTTCGATGTTTAGCTCGCCTGAGGCACTTATTGCTTACTGTAGAACTGACTGACAAACACCTGCGGGATAATTGCGTAACACACTAAACAATTGCAATGCCTTTCATTTTTACAAATCGACAACATTCATTGAGGTTTTACGTTGCCGTTGATGAATTTTTCAAACATATGAAGCAATGGATTAGGAATTTGTTTCAAAATCCTCCGGTGGAGAGTGTTACGCAATTGGGGTGCTGGTTTTGACGGTACAGATATTGGAAGACTATTTAACAATACAATGATAAATGACTGACACTTTGCGGAACACTTAACGCCCCTCGACGTAATAACAATAAAACTTCTATTATGTTTCGTTCAGTCTCCTTCAATGTGTTAATATATGCTATTGCTTGGCAATGATGTTTTATCAAAATTATATGCAATGAATAGGCATTGCTCGGTTCTGGAAGACTTCACCAGGCAAACACGTAAAAGCAGTAGAGAGAGGTATTACTTGAAAAGTAAATTGACTACCATCTTCAATTGTCCGTATATTCAAATCGCAACTGTCATTCTTCGACAGATGTATAATATGGCTATAACACGAAAAGTTGATGTAGGATGTCAATTTGCTTAACAAATTATTTCCCAGACTGTACAGAAGCAGTAAAATTTATTGCTTTAATTAAATGTGTAAAAATCTTTGTAGTTGTGACTACCTGTCGTTGGTCTAGTAGTCACAAGCGCGACTGCTGAGCATGTGGGTTTCGGTTCAACTCCCACGACGGGCAGTTTTATTTGGTCTTCTCATTAGAGATTATAAAACCGCTTAGCAGGCAGGGCTTATACATAAGTAGATAGATGTGGGTGTACCTACTGTACAAGTTCGTCATTTCGGGGAATGTTGTTACATCATCATCTGCCTAGCCTGTTCTACACTATGTTGCGGCAGGTTTTCAATCTAACCGGATGTAGCTGGATATCAGTATTTTACATAGAGTGACTGATTATCTGACCTCCACAAGCTAGTTACTGGGTACAGTATTTTTATCTTACGAAGCGATGCGCGCTTGTACTTGTGGTAACCAAGTGAACAAACACGCTGCGAATGTGTGTGTAAATGCTGTGCATGAGCTCTGTTCTCGGTACCGACCGACACTATAACGAAGTCGGAAGTGTATGTGTGTGTTATATACCGACGCTACTCGTCTTCATGCACACATTTACAGCGTGTGTGTACGGTCACCAAAGGAGATAAGTTACCAGGGTCGTAGGTATAGTTGAAGTTTTGTAAGAATTCGATGGATGTTTTCGAATAAAATTTAATTTAATTAATAGAAAAAATAAAAACAGTTCATTTATCAAATTAAATTTCATTTGAAAATATCTATCGGTTTCATACTAAACTTTAACTATATCCGACGATCCTGGTTACTTATCTCTTTTAGTGACTGTACACTTGGTTACCATAAGTAAAGCGCTTCGCTTTTTGAGATAAAAATACAATAACATGATACCTCTTTGCAAGGGAGGTTGTCAGACTTTGTTGTTCTCTTCTTACATTATTTGTGATTTCGCATGAATTTGTCTCATTTTTCGGCGTATGTGACAGTTCACTTATAATTATTACTAAACATAAGGGAGCTGGTAGCAGCTGTCATACGTTATATCTATTCACATTACATTGATTATTCACAAATCACAACTGATGTAATGATATAATAAAGTAGTTAGTATGAAGTGATGTGTGCGCGCAAATATTATATCCAAAGTTGACATTTGAAATTTTTTGGATATGTCTCAACTTACATGTGTTTGAAAAAGAAAAATTATATTTAAAATTTAATAATAAACAATAAATGTTTTAATTTCACTAAAAGTTTGGATTTACAAAAATTATTGATATTTCAAACGAAAGTACCTACATTAGTCATTTCTCTAGTGAAGTGGTTTAGCTTTTTAACATAATTCCTAAAAACTAACATATTCTTAATCATTTAATGTTAATGCATTAGTATTATTTGAACGTACAATCACTCCATATCATTCTATCTAGCCTTACCTACAGTTCACAACGACCTAACCATGCTGCGTACATACTTGTCTACGTACTCGTTCTCTTGGGTGTCATAGCATGGGGAAGTGCGTGTCGGAGTTGTGGTGAAGCGCGGCGGCCAGCGCGGCGTGGAGCGCGTGCGAGCGGCCCGGCGGGGGCAGCAGGGACAGCACGCGCGCCTCCGGCTGCGCGCCCCCCTGCGCCGCCCCCTCCGCGCCCGTGTAGCGCGCCACGCGGGCCATCGCTGCGGCGCTTATCTGCACAGCAAACATACAATATTACTGCCCTGACAGACAGTGTCAGATGTTGACATGTGTTGAGAGGGGCTCGTGGCTAAATTATAACAGCCACACGGTTCGACCGAAGGTTAAGCCAACCACGAACTGACCCATAGATTCATTCACTACTGAATAACTAAACACCAGCTAACCGGCAGCCTAAACGTTTAAAAAGCACGTTTCTTCCCTTTGTGCTAGCAAATTAGAACGATAAGAAAATGCACACTTATGCAAGTCAGCACATCCGATTCGGCAGTATTTGCTGAACAACAAAGCCAATATAAACAAAAAATACACCGTTCGCCATTTATCCTCGCTAAATCATGGTCAGGTCGGCTCTGCACAATACGAGCTAAGTCAACCAGCTTTTCCCAAATATATATCAACATTATCAAAAGGATTTGCGAAATAAGTGAGTCGGCAGGAATATAACATACCATTATGTCGTAGCGAGTGAAAGGGACGACACAATGCCAGAGGGGCGCTCAAGCACCTCGATCACTTTTGCTCGAGAACTCGGAAGCGACGAACGAGTACTACGAACTGCAGATTTCAATTGTTTCGGTGTCTAACCATTTCTCATCATTGTAATTTATTTTATATTTTGTTATTATCAAATAAATATTTTTAAAAACGTTTCTAATCCATAAGAACCTACTATATTTTTTTTTTTTTTCAGATTTTGCAGTAGATTTTGAACAAACACCCTTCATACTACAGCATGGTTCACACATACCTGGTACTCATCGTCTTCGTCAACTGATTGAGTTTCAACCAGCTTCGACAGGTTCCTTTGCATCACGACCAACTGCAAGTAATTATATCACATGTCATGTTTTTGTTACAGGCATCTACAAGGTGTAACAGAATAAACGCAAAACCTTAAACACTGACACCCCCCCCTATAAAATATTAAATTATAAGACGTAAATATCATCAGATATAACGGGTGTTAAATGGCACTTAACGAAGCCGCGAGCCATTTGTACTACACGTCATTGTAATCGTTCTTTCGTACTGGACCTTACGTGGGACCTTCTGGTTACGAAGATATTAAATTCCAACTTTTACTGATTTTTTTACGAAAACAAGTTTTTAATGTTATAACACAACCTTAAACACCCCATGACCCATGTATCGTTGCATGCACCCATAAGCACAATGTTTTGTGTCCGTTATGTTGCGCAATACTGTAAACAGCGATATTTCACACGAAAAATAAAAGTCGTTCCCAGCAATTATTTATAACCCACCAGAATAATTTCCCCTTCATAGGGGCCCAGGCTACAGTTCCGGAAGTCAATCATCTCCACGATGCGGTCCGTGTCAGGCTCTGCTAGCACCAGGAACTGTAATATGAAAAGGTAAAAATTTGATGGATTTAATATGTAATATGGTACACCAAATTATAAATTAAATTAATAATTTATGACATATCTACATAACAGTGGAATTGCAAAGTAATTGTAATAATTAATTTATAAAGTAACTGTACCGATGTCGGGTATGATATATGTATGGGGGTGGGTAGGTTGACAACGTTTTTAATAAATGAGTGTGTTGCTAACCCTCGCCTTTCATTGACGCTTTTTTTTTTTGGATGGGAAATCATCTAATGACTCCTCACGCTCTGGGTGGAGCGGAAGGGAGTGTCTTACTGACTAAAACCCACCCGTGTTCCTTCCTTAGCCCTTTATGTTTCGGGGCAGCGGTAACCCTTTCGGACGATCCCGCTACCCCGGCAGGCTTCGGCCCTGGCGGGCCCCTTCTTTTATGCTGACATCTCTTTGAGGCGCGCGTGGAACACATACTTACCGTCCGGCACGGGCCTGGTCCTGATCGGACGGAGAGCTACCCATTACTCTCCGTCCGCAGGCCCGCGCCTACGGTGGCCGGGAGTCGTCACGCGGCTCCCGACGCCCGGAACGTCTCCCGCGGTTCATTGACGCTGCAGTAACTTTTGTTGGTTGTTTTGAAACCTATCACTCATGTATTTATATTATTTTCTTAAGTTTATAATATACTAGCTTCTGCCCGCGACTTCGTCCGCGTGAAATTTCTTGTTCCCCCGACCCACCCCGTCGCATCGCATCGCCTACCCGCGCTATCACTTCACTTTCGCTTAGCGTTCTTTCTGACTTTTATTCTTTTCGCTCGGGTCCTAAGAGACATAGCGTAATGTTAAATAGCCGATAGCATTCCTCAAGAATTGGGCTATCAAATGTAAAAACATTTTTTCAAATCCGACGGGTAGGTTCAGAGATCACCCCTACAACCTCACAAACTTTACCTCGTTATAATATTAGTATAGATAAGGATATACGTAATTATTTGGATTCTTATATTTTTATATCATGACATCCGCTTGTCAGCTAATATGACTCCTACCGTTTTTTCTTCTATTCTAAATTCTTCGTTCTTCTAAAATGTTATAATTACTAGAAAGGGTTGCATACCAAAACCTATGCATGTCGTATCTGTTGTAGGTTGTAAACAAATAGACAACGTCTCTATGTCCATGTGTCATAGGATACACCTGTCAGTAAAAAGCTTGCTTGTCATTCCTTGTTAAAACTAATGTCGGAGAATTAAATCTAATAACATCTTAAAATATATTCTTATTTTCCTACCAATAATCCATCAGGTTATGGGCCCAGGACCCTATTAGGAAAATGAGTATTTTTTTTTCCGAAAATGCGCAATCCGCTAAATACAAAATAGCCGGCTGGTGACTGGTGTGACCGGTTTGACCCACACAATGGCGTCTTCAACTAATTCACCAGGTACGTCATTTTCACTGATTCAAAATGATAAATTACGTGGATTAGAGAACTATGGAAAATGGAAATTCATAATGAAAATGATTCTGATCCATGAAGACTTGTGGGATTGCGTCGAGAGCAATGGAAAATGTGACGAAAAGAAGTCGCAAAAGGCACTAGCAAGGATATGTCTGTCCGTAAATTCGAATATATTTCCGCAAATTCGCTATTGTAAGAACGCGCAAGAAGCGTGGTCTAACCTTGAAAAGGCTTTCGAGGATAAGGGGCTGTGTAGAAGATTATCATTACTACGAATGCTGTTTAGTACAAAACTCGGCGGTGATGGTATGGACAGTTACCTCAGTAAGATAGTTGAATTATCACAACAATTACAGGATATAAACTCTCCTCTTGATGATGATTTTGTGGCGGTAATTATGTTAAGCGGACTGACGGCAGACTACGATCCTCTGATAATGGCTCTGGAAAACTCTAATGTCAAGCTAACCAGTGATGTAGTAAAGGCAAAGTTGTTACAAGAATCTCAACGTCGTGATAACCCAGATGAGAGTGCAACCGCACTATCAGCGTCACGGAATACATCAAGAAAACCTCCAAAATGCTATAGATGTAAGAAGACCGGACATTTTATTAAGGATTGTCCGAAACAGAGTAAGAAAGTCAACAAGGAAAATTCAAAATTACTGTTGACAGCGCTGTCGGTCAGCATCAAGTCAAGTGAGTGGTATATAGATAGTGGAGCAACGGCTCACATGTGCAATGATAAAAGTGTCCTAATTGATTTTGTGCATGGTAAGCCTATGAGTGTAACAGTAGCCAATGGTGAAAAATTAGAGACAGCAGGATGTGGCAAGGTCAAGGTTCAGCTCAAAGACTGTCTTAGGATAATTAGTAATGTTTATTATGTACCTAAGCTGTCTGCCAATCTATTGTCTGTCAGTACCTTAGTTAGTAAAGGGTACAAAGTAGTTTTTAATGCTCAGAAATGTCATGTTTATGATGGAAATGATGTTTTAGCTTCAGGAACCTTAGATGCAGGGGTCTACAAGTTAGACATATGTCGGATTCCGTGCTCAGAGAGGGTTACTATTAAAACATCAGTAACGTCAGTGACATCAGCTCCAGAAGCAGTCGTTATGGCTGCTAGTTCGCCTCAATCGAAGGAAAAGGTTTCAGTAGCATCGCAAGAAACCTGGCATCGTCGTCTTGGACACTTGAACTCCAGAAGTATGGCGCTTCTTAAAAAAGGTATGGTCAAAGGTATTAATTATGACTCCACAGTTTTTCAGCCATGTATTGCGTGTATTGAGGGCAAGCAAAGTAGATTGCCGTTTCCCAAAAAGTCATACACAAGAGCTTCTGAAGTTTTAGGTTTGGTACATACAGACCTGTGTGGTCCGTTACCTGTTGCGTCTTTTAGTGGTGCCAAGTATTTTCTTTGTTTCATCGATGACTATAGTAGGAAAACATTTGTGTATTTTCTTCGATCAAAAGATGAAGTGTTTGAGCATTTCAAACATTTTAAGGCTATGGTTGAAAATGAAACCAGCCAGAAAATAAAGGTTCTCCGTAGTGACAATGGTGGTGAATTTGTTAATTACAAATTACAGACTTTATTGAAGAATAATGGCATCAAGCATCACACCACGGTCCCTCACTCGCCACAGCAAAATGGAGTGGCTGAGCGTGCAAACAGGACCATTCTGGAGAAAGCGAGATGTATGCTGCGAGATGCTAAGCTTGACAATAAATTCTGGGCAGAAGCGGTCAACACTGCTGTCTACCTGAAAAACAGATCTCCAACCAAAGCTGTCACTGGATTAGTTCCAGAGGAGAAGTGGACCAATAAAAAGGTGAATCTTAATTATTTGCATATATTTGGCTGCATTGCATATGCTGTTTCTCATAATCGCAAGAAACTGGATTCCAAGTGCAAACGATACATCTTTGTAGGCTATTGCGAAGATACGAAAGGTTACAGGCTGTTAGAGCCTGATTCATTAAAGTGTATCAAGGCAAGAGATGTCAAATTCTTAGAAAATACATTTATTGCTGCAGATAGGTCACATGATGATATTTATAAAAACATGAGCTCATTAAATCTCACTAGTTCAAGTGTTGGAAAAACTGCTGAGGCTAATGTACAGCCTAATTCCCATGAAATATCAGGAACTGATGAGTCTCCTGAGCACTCTGAGACAAGTATTATCACAGTAAGTGACTCTGAGAGCGGGAACAGTTCTGATGCAAATAATGCTTTGGATTCAACATACATTCCAGGAGAATCATCAATAGAAGATGCTCTAGCATCATCAGACTATGAAGATTCAATGATGTTGAATGAGTCCGCACAACTAGTATGTAGATTAAGTAGACATGATGAAGAACCGGAGACAGTGCAGGAGGCACTGAATGGTCCAGATGCAGCTCAGTGGAAAGAAGCAATAACAGATGAGTATAAGTCTTTTATAAAAAACAATTGTTGGACCCTTACTAAAAAACCAAATGACCAGAAGCCAGTTAAATGCAAGTGGATTTTTAAGAAGAAAAGGGGTCTCAATGGCGAATTGTTAAAATATAAAGCACGGCTTGTGGCAAAGGGCTACACGCAACAATATGGAGTAGATTATGAAGAAACATTTTCTCCAGTTGTAAGATACTCTACAATTAGGACTCTCATTGCAATTGCTGCTCAATATAACTTAAATATTGATCATTTGGACGTGAAGACTGCTTTCTTAAATGGAGATTTAAAAGAAACAGTTTATATGGAGCAACCAGAAGGTTTTAAGATAAATGGCAAAGAGCAATTTGTTTACAAATTAAACAAGGCCATTTACGGATTGAAACAAGCATCCAGAATGTGGTATGAAAAAATTAATGATGTTTTAATGAATAAATTTGGATTTCGTAGAACATCATCAGAACCATGTGTTTATTTCAAAAGATTACAAAGCGAGTTTATAATAATTGCTTTGTACGTCGATGATATTCTTTTATTCTCGTCAAGTAATTCGTCTTTAAGGTCAACAGTCAAGAATGGCTTGATGAAGGAGTTTGAAATGCATGATCTGGGACCAGCCCATCAGATATTGGGGATGAGGATCTGTAGACAAGAAGATAAGATCACTCTGGATCAGTCAGGTTACATAACGAAAGTCTTAGAGAGATTTCACATGACAGAATGTAAACCTGCGAAAACTCCGATGGAGAAAGGATCGAAGTTAACTGCAAGTCAAGAAAAAAATTCTAAATATGATTATAGGAATTTAATAGGCTGTCTTATGTATATTGCAGTTTGTAGCAGACCTGATATTTCTCATGCTGTGAGTGTGCTGAGCCAGTTCAACGAATGTCATTCAGAAACTCATTGGAAAGCAGCTAAGCGTGTGTTGCGCTATCTCAAAGGTACTAAAGATCATTGTTTAATTTTTCAAAAGAGCGAGCTGAATGTCACTGCATATGTAGATGCAGATTGGGCAGGTGACGAAAACGATCGTAAATCCTACACTGGTTTTGTTTTCAAGCTTGGTAGTAGCACAATATCATGGGAGAGTAAAAAGCAAAAAACAGTGGCTCTCTCTAGCACGGAGGCTGAATATATGGCCTTATCAGATGCCTGCAAAGAGGCTTTGTACGTTAGAAGTTTTTTGCATGAACTATTTGGAAAGTTTAGCAAAATATTGATTTATAATGATAATCAATCTGCTCAAAAATTAAGTTCTAATCATATCCATCATAGTAGAACAAAACACATAGATGTAAGGCATCATTTTATAAGAGAAATTGTTAACAAAGACATTATTAAAATTGAGTATTTGTCAACTGATGTAATGATAGCCGATATCCTAACGAAACCCTTAACAAAGGAAAAACACGATTTGTTCTTGAAGGGTTTAGGTTTGGTTAAATGGTGTTAGTTGTAGACATTTATGTTTCTTTTTGTTGTTTGAATTACATATTTTTAATGAAATATTTAATATGTAATTTAAGAGTCAGTTAGTTGTCTGGGGAGATATCGTCTTTAGTTTAAGGGCAAGTGTTGTAGGTTGTAAACAAATAGACAACGTCTCTATGTCCATGTGTCATAGGATACACCTGTCAGTAAAAAGCTTGCTTGTCATTCCTTGTTAAAACTAATGTCGGAGAATTAAATCTAATAACATCTTAAAATATATTCTTATTTTCCTACCAATAATCCATCAGTATCCACTACAGTACCTTGTGTGTGAGCAGTATTTGCAGGTGCGCTTGATGCAGAAGCACCTCGTAGCCAGCCAGTGGTAAGAGGTCGCACAGGCGGAACATCCAGCGCACGCAGTCGCGGTGCCAGCCTGCCGTCGTGCGCGCCTCGATGGCAGACCGGAGGCTGCGAGGCTGTAACATAAAACATGTCATCGTCACCATGCTCGATAATGTCAAACTGTACTGCCGTCATAAGGAAAAAGGGCATAACTAACATTTTTTCCGAAATTGTACAAATAATATTAGCAGATGGACCTTTTTTTTCTGATTCCGAATATGTATAGAACTCAAGTTTCGAAAAAAATGTTAGTTATGCCCTTTTTCCTTATGACGGCAGTGTATGTCATGCAACCCTACCCTAAAGTAAGTTACTGTAGACCTAGGGTCTAGCCAGGCAATAATATTGTGCTGGATTTCAATAACTGAACTTGAATCTTAACTTAAAATTAGTGTGAAAACTTTAACATGTATACGCCCGTGACAGAAGACACTGCTTTATCCCCTCAATGTAGTCTACTATTAACTGTATATGCAGTGAGCGTATTGTACGATGCAAATGGCGCGTAATAAATGACCCGAAAAAAAATTGCTATTAGATACATTATGACCACGTAACGCGTAGGTATTGCACTTTTGTAGGAAACAACAAATTTTTCCTATTGTAGGAATTGACCATTTCGCGAACAGGCAAACGCAAGCTAAGGTTTATCATACAAGACCTCATACATCATACCTCGGGCACAGGATCCCAGCCAGTCTGTCGCAGTAGCCCGGAGCCGGCATAGGCCACCAGGTCGGCGGTGGCACTGAGCGGCTTGGTCAACGCTCCCAGTAGACCGCGGCGCAACGCCGCCGCGCCGCTCTCGGTCTCGCCAACGGCGACGCCTACGAGTGGGTGATGTGCGAGACCGCCAACAGCACCTGGATATGAACGTCACTTGTTACTACATTACGTGGACACATTAAGCTTTTTAGCTTTCATGAAACTAAACAGCTGTGAGGTTGCGGGTTTCTCCACTCTGTGATTACTGGTAGACACCGGCTCTCTCACAACCATCGACGTCGGTGTTTCCAGGTCGCACAGCGGTGATCACGAGACGACTATACATTTTGAACATCTTTCTGAGGCAGCCGAATTGGCTCAACAGAAATATCCGACAGCAGGGCTTGTCTTTCTGGGGGATTTTAATGCTCATTATAAGGAATGGTTGTTCCCGTACCAGAAAACTGACCGTGCTGGAAGAGAGGCGCGCAAGTTTGCGATATCGCTAGATCTCCACCAGCTGGTTGAGCAAGCTACCCGCGTTTCAAATGTTGACAGCCACACACCCAATTGCTTAGAACTTCTGCTGACAACAGATCCGGACAGAGACTCTGTATCGGTCTGGGCTCCGCTCGGATCGCACTTTTATGCTATCTTATTGTACACATGCTCAAAAGGGGCGGGCACTAGAAAATATAGATACAGTCACTGAATGCACACATGCAGCTCTAGCCTCAACTAGGGAAGAGAGGTTGGTATAAATATTTGATCGATAAAAATATCGATGAAAAACGACTTTGTGTTTTTTGGGCGTATGTTGTATTGTTAATTTTTTCTGCTTTTCGATGTGGTGTAATAAAAACACCAATAAAACCAAATCAAGTTAAAATATTATATATTTGTTTCTACCTGGTCATAAGGTCTCTAGAACTAATATTCATATTTTCTAAATGAAATGTAACAGCCGCACAGCACGATCGATCGATGCCGCGGTTGGTCTGTGGATGAGTTTTCGGAAAGCACGTTAAGCCGTTGGTCCCGGCTGTCATTCGTGGATCTTTGACAGTCGTTACGGGTAGACAGAAACCCGAAAGTCTGACAACAAGTCTTACCAAGGGGTATCGTATTACCCAGTAACTGGGTTGTGGAGGTCAGTTAGGCAGTCACTCCATGTAAAATACTGGTATTCAGCTGCATCCGATTAGACTGGAAAACAACCCCTAAATAGTTGGGAAAAGGCTAGGCAGATGATACCAATTCAAAACTAGAAAATATTCAGAACATCGATTAAATTTAAACTAAGTTCAAATATTAAAAAAAAAACGTATGAAAATACGGTTCCTACCATAACAAAATCTTGGAATTTCTACCTATTGTTTTAACTATCAAGTGAAAATACCGCAGATGCAATTGTAAAACAATAAAACACAATATTGGTTTGCCTAATACTTTAGCACATGGCTATACTAATAATAATTAACATACGGTTTCAAATATATGTATCTTAATTTGAGTGTAGGTACAGTCCACTCAAAAAACGTGCGTCTTTTCGTGGACGGCTTAAAACAAACCTCTTGAAAGTGGGAAGAACAAATTACACTTTGGTTTGAGGGAAACCAATTATTTTCCCTGCCTGTAGCATGTATCCATTTATTTTTAATTTCTGGATCTTTCGGGAAACATAAATAAATATATGAAATTTTGTAAAACAGGTTCTTAATATAATTTCTTATTGATAACAACTAGCAATTATCGATATCCATATCACAGCGCTACGCACTGTGTAACACACTATCAATATAAATCTGAATAATTTTTGAAGGTATTGCTAATCCATTGCTTCATATGTTAAAAAAATGTGTGTACTCAACAAAGTAAATAACGCAATGAATGTTGTTGAACTGACAAAACCCATTACTAATGATTGTGTGTACGCAATTAAACTTCTGGTCAGTTTGACCCGATGGAGGCGACATGTGCCACGCCTCCATGACGTGTCCTTCGATATCCGTGCTTCAGTCTGGCTCATCGGCGTAATTTTGTTTACCTGTCGGTCTTCTACAGACTGTACTCCGGAGTGTGTGTGCAGGAGCTCCACGACCTGATCCCACCATCGCTCTTTTACTACCGGACAACCAGACGTACTGCAGCGTACCATCCGCACTTTGTTGATATCCCGACGTGTCGCACTAAGCGCTTCTCCTCCACTTTTATTATGCGCACAGCCAAAGTTTGGAACTCTCTGCCGGCATCTGTGTTCCCTCCCATATTTAACCCGTTTGCCTTCAAATCAAGAGTGAACAGGCATCTTCTGGGCACGCTCATCCCATCATAGACCTCATCCATCGCTTTCCATCAGGCGTGATCGGGGTCAAGAGCGGGCTCATTTAGCAATAAAAAAAACGTTTATATTATTTTTTAATTTCATAAAAAAATAAACTAATAAATTAATTGAGGACCTCTCCTCCATGCTCCTGCATTCATCTGCCATGATTTGGCTATGCCGACATCCATACAACTATTTTAGTCATCACCTCTGTAGTCATCCCCTTTCTATCCATATCATCTGTCACAGCTCACCATTTCTATGATCTTTCCCTCTTCTTATAGTCATCCCAATTTTTACTCAAAATTAACCTCAAAATCTAATTTAGCTTGAAAATCGATAAATAAATAGTTTACCTAGTATATTGATAGCGAAGTTCGTGATGCCTGCCATAAGTCCCGCCACGAAGCTCGGAGGTGGTCTTCTCCTGGCTGCAGCCGCTCGTCGTGCGTGCTCCTCATCACCCGCCAACAGGTCTAGGTTCCTGGCCAGGGAGCCTGCCCAGGCGCTGAGGGAGCGTAGCAGCGCGGCGGCAGTGGCGGAGGCGACGCCCCTAACGCCGCCCGAGGCGCCTCCGAGGCGCGCCGCCAGAGCACCCGGGGCGCCTAGCAGTTCTAGGCCGCCGACTACCCAACCTGTTATTGTATTAAGATTTAGTTGAGTTATTTTAACTGTAGTTTATAAAAAAAACCGGTATAGTGCGAGTCAAACAACAAAAAATCGCCTCTCGTTTCTGCCCAAGATAATGCGACGACAAACTTTTATCGCATGCACTAGTGTCCACTAAGATATTATTTAATCAATAACACATAGTAACAAACCTGCTCCCAAAATGGCAGCGGACAGATAGTGAACGGTGAGCGCATGCGTGAGGCGCTCTGCTGACGTCATCATGTCGTGCAGCTTGAACGCGCTCAGGCGCAGCGGACTCTGGTCTAAAGCTATGTACATTCGCACCTGGAAACAGACATACATGATAAGGCTATCATATCCGACTTGACTGGACAACGTTCGGGACGCAACGCAAATATCTGCCGATTTGCTGGATTCGTTTTCTCCCTCTATTGATAATTATTTCTATTGACAAAGTTCATTTTGTTTAAGTATACACATATGTTTGTATTTACAACAAAGATAACGTCGTGCCCGTTTTTTGACGGAAGATGATGATTTTTCCGTTGATCCGTGAGGAAATAGTGGTTAGATATAAAGTTGAAACCACAGATGGAATATGTTCCGTTTAGAATTCCCTGTAGCGAGTGGATTGCGTATAAATTTAACCTGAAGTTTGTGCAGACTTACACCACATACATCAGATACTTTTGGAACAGAGCATAGTTGCAAGTTATTGGTACTTACAGCAGTGTGTAGCGTGAGCGTGAGGTCGAGCGGGTGCACGTGCAGCAGGCGCAGGCGCAGCGGGCACTGCATGGAGCGCTCCTCGCTGAAGCTCGTGTCCTGACCGTTGGAAGGCACCATCAGCTGCGACAGTTCTACCAGAGCCTTCACGTAAGCGTCTTCAACGTACAGGGCCAGCGTGCCCACACGCACCTCCAGCTCCGTCAGTTCTAAACAAGGGATACGAGTTTAAATTTAATGTAGATAACAAAATGGCAATAGTTTAAAATTGTATCTCAATAACGCATCATGAATGAATGACACAGGGAGTTTCAGGAAGAATATTTTTTTTGACAACTGTCTTTTTTTTGTAGGTTTTATTTTTATTTTTAAACAGCCTGTTCGTCGTCTGTACAGATGTATGAGGAACAGGGTGGAATATTCCTCATCCTCCATTGAAAAGGGAGGATCCTCCAACCAGACGTGTTGTGTCTGGGGGAGTACTGCCTGACAGTTGTTGTCGGGTTTCTGTATATTTTCCAATCACGTCGATTACAACTCTACTTGCGCGATCAACTTAACTTTCGCGATGCAGGATTTGCCTGACGTTAGGGCCCCTATTCTGTATTATTCCCCGCGAAAACTTACCACGTGCAAACCACGTCAATATCGTCTTTTTAACGGCAAGGAATCGAAATTTCAACCGTACGGACAACGTGTATTTTGACTTCAAACCACGCCCCATTGTGTCATAGAGAATACGTTAATAGCAGATGTCGTGATTAAATAAGGAATTGATGTAGTTTCGAAGTAAGGAATCGTTAAGTGGTCTTAGTGAATTAGGACCCTGGTTATAAAATTCAGTCGTGCCAGCGACACGAAGAAGAAGGAGCCAGGTGTGAAGCGTAGTTCGCAAGTAACGTTGTAGATGTCGCCACACCCGTGAGACAGGTCTACCAACCATTATATCTGTTGTTGACGACTTCCCACTTATCGTGCGTCAGTTTGAGCAGCAGGCGTGCGGAATTAGACCTGGCCGCGAAGGTATTTCTCTCGGCGAACATGTTCCACAGCGGCGGCCACCGGTCGGCCTCGAGCGGAGCCGCGCGCGTGCTCGCGACCACGGCGAAGTCATACTGTCCCGAGTCGTATTGTAAGTTGTCGATCTGTGCGTCTGCTATTGATAAGAGAGTTTTTGTCATCTGTGGGGGATAAAGCATTTATTTATTTAAGATATACGTATACAATATAATAGAAAACAAAAAAATGAAATAAGAAACAATGTACTTAAAGGGACGACGTTACCGGGACCTCCTGCGCTTACACACACATTCACAACTATATATACCTTGTTATCAGCCGTCACCAGCAGCGCGGTGCGGTCCAGATGCAGCGCCAACAGCGGCGTGACGTCAGCCGCGGCTGCCACCTCCACCGCCACGCCGGCGATCACGCAGCGGAACCGCTCCGAGTCCGCCCACGAATCGTCCAGATCGTCGAGAACTGCCACAAACAAATAATATTCTTCCTACCTGTGCGTAAGGCTACACATGAAGCTATACATAAGCAATATAAGCTGACTTCAGATTGTACGAAAAACCTTTACAATTCGAGGTCAGCTAAAACTGGAAATGTATAGCTTGACGTGTAGCGGTGTGTACCAGCGACCACATCCGACTGTTTGTAAGAAAAGTCGATTTATAGAATTTATTCTCATAAAGAATACAATTATTTATTAAAAATCTGTGATATTCCACTGCAGGGCAAAGGCTTCCCTACTCTCCATCTACTACTACTACTCCTACTTTCCATTTCTCTCTATTTAAAGCTGGTAAGGACGAGTTCTTGTAAAGAAAGACCTTACGAGGTGACACTGAAAGTTTTTAGAAAATCAAAAACTGAACAAACTAGCAAGTTCTTAGTATTATTATATCTTTTCAAAATAGTGTCCATTTACATCAATGCATCGCTGCATCCGATGGAACTACTGAGAAAAGCACTTTGCCCACTCGTCCTCAGAGGTCTCTTCGACGGCATTTTGAAACGCAGCCACTGCTTCCTCGGCGTCCATAAAACGTTTTCCTCGAAGTTTTTCTTTTATTTTCGGAAATAAATAAAAATCGCAAGGTGCGAGGTCGGGGCTATAGGGTGGGTGACCCAGTAATTCCACGTCTGACGTCGCCAAGTAGTCGCTTGTTTGCTTGGCGGCGTGTGACGAGGCGTTGTCGTGGTGAAGGAGGATCCTACTGCGCGGTCGTTCCTCCCGAACTTTTTCCAACACAAGTGGCAAACAATGGTTAGTGTACCACTCTGCAGTAACTGTTTTTCGATCCTCTAAAACAATTGTTCCGTAATGACCTGTCCTTCCGAAGAACGAGGCCACCATCTTTTTCCCACGCTTCGACCTCTCTTCACTTTAGTTGGCAACTCCTCGGAAGGAAACACTCAGACAGCAGACTGTCTGTGTATGTCGAACACAGCATTTAAGTCACCTCCGTTAAATCTTTGAACCATTTCACGACACCAATCAACACGACGGAGTTTTTGGGCCTCTGACTAATTATGAGGTATCCACTGGGTACAAAGCTTCCTGATCGCTAAATGTTCATGGAGGATTTTGTGCACTTGACTCATACCGATGCCTAAGCTTGTCCGAATCTGCTGATAAGTCACTCTTTTGTCAGTCTCTATCATACGCCGCACAACACTGATGTTATCTTCAGTCGTCGCTGTATAAGGCCGTCCCTCACGCAAATCACCGGTGCGATTAGTGCGACCACGTTTAAACTCATTAAGAGTCCCTATCAATTTCTGCGCGCTACTAGATTAGGTAATTATAGGAGCGCAATGTGTCTGTGTGCGTTCGAACTATAGCTGATAATCGTAGTGTGCGTTGAAGCGTACGATGAAGCGGGAACAAATAATCTTGGTCCGGAACCGCTATTATTAGTACTCCATAGTTTTTACTTACTAAGATTCCGTAATACTGGATGGATTTTATTGTGATTATGACATGTTATGTTTAGGTCCCCTAAATACAATTAATATCGTTGAAATAAAAACATCTTAACCTAGTATTCACTATAGTAAAAGCAAATTACAAAGTGTGACCAGCGTATACAAGGTACGTCTGAAACGAATTACACGTGTTATTGTTTACCTAATACAGAACGAAGGGGTCTGTAGTATTTCCCTTGCTATAAGACCGCATACCATGAGAGTATAGTATAGCGAGCCATTTTGTCTTATTTATTTTATTTATTTATTAGGATTTTCAACAATGAGTACACTGTTACTTTATAATTTGTCTTGTTTGTGTGTTTGTATTTGTGTTTTTGCTCATTGATGATGTTCCAAGTAATATTTGATTTTTGGTAGATTTCTGCCATGTAATTCTCTACAAATACAATTAAAATATTTTTAGACTATATAAATAATAGTAAATTATTACAATTTTCTTAATTAAGGTGATTGCAACAAATATTATTTACCTAAGAACTGCACGTGCCTTTGATTTTTCCATGATAATAAAGTTCACTTTTTCGACCCATTTTCTAAAAATATATTCACCA
The DNA here is from genome assembly GCA_914767645.1 of Hydraecia micacea. NCBI lineage: Eukaryota > Metazoa > Arthropoda > Insecta > Lepidoptera > Noctuidae > Hydraecia > Hydraecia micacea. The sequence continues at coordinate 1,637,444 of OU611774.1, forward strand.
TATTACTAATAGTACAATACAAAACATTAATAAGTCACACTATTAAAATAAAAAAATAAATATACTTAGTCTCAAAACTGGTCAGGCGTAGTACAAAATCATGCGCGATTCGCTAGTTACGTCGGGAGCGGCGAACGTCACAGGCGACACAGGGGGTCTACTCCCTAAGTCCGTCGACGAAGTGAACGGCTCGTCCGACGGTAGCCCGATACGTCGGACTGAACCCTACTCTCTAACGATTTCGGATTCATCAGTTTCAAACGGAATCATAGACAATATTCGTGAACGAAGGACGCATGGCGATAGAGTTGCGTTATTTTACCGGTCGATTACCGGTTTACTTATTTTGTAGTTTTTTAGCTTATTAAACAAAAATTAATACTTTTGTCGTTAGAAATTGACAACATATTTTAAAATATACTTTTTATTATGTCTTAAATATAGAATTGAATTATTTTTGCCATTTTTGTCCGGAAACCGGCATCATCCTGTTAAGACCTTTGCCTATTTACTTTTTGAAGGAAATTTTCAAATGAAATGTCAAAATCTATGGTCAAAGTATAGCACGTTTTTTTCTATGGCTATAGTAGGTACGATGTTGATGCTACGCAGTGGGGTATACCGCGTGCGCCGCGACAATACGGACGTACAGACGCCAGCACATCAACCTACTACAATCTGTCAGATTTCTGTAATAGACTTTCAACTTTATCGCCAAAGCATAAGGTTCAATGTTGATTGGGAAAATTTGACAGTTAGGTGTAGGTTGATGTGCTGGCGTCTGTACAACGGCGATCCTCCGCGACTCTCAGTCGCAAAGCCATTTTTATATATTGTACACAATGTGTTTTACTCATTGTATGTTAAAAAGCCCATTAAATGATTATTTAAAGAAGTGACTTTATTAAAAAGGTCATAAACTTTGTTAGCCGGGAAGTTTTCTGTATCCTAATTAGCTTTCCATTCCATGGTTAATTGTGTAAAATGTCCCCAACCGCTGCAGCAACTCACGGGCAAATTGAGGCCCTTCTCGATTATATGGGTGAGAACCAAGAATTGGCTCGCGGATTATTGAGGGGTGCCGACGGGAGAGTTCGCTCAAAACGGCTGTGGGAAAACCTGTGCAGCTCCCTTAACTCAATGGGAAGTTGCACTAAGTCCGTCGAGCAGTGGCAAAGGGTGTGGATCTAAAAGTAAACAAAAACCACAGTAAATGGGTGGGACGGAATGGTAATAAAGCTCAATTAGTTGCAGAAACTTTAATATGTCCTTACTTTCATTCTTGGATCAACACCACTTCGGCGTATGTGTTGAGGCAAAAGAGGTATTAATTCCGCACATACGTCTTCGAATAACTCCCGAGTGAGCCTATAGTTCCCTATGAACTCAACGTCGGGAATACTCGCCAAACTAAAGTTTTGGCGTAAATAATATCGACGTTGCCTCCGCTCTTCCTGTAAAGCTTCTTCAATCAATAAAAAAGCAGCCATAGTTTGAAATTATTTTATTTTAGTAACTTTCGTCGATAGCACGAGAACTATTTTGATGTCGTATCAACTGACGTAACTATCCGTCAAAACCAGTGTCATGTTCAACTGTTCGGACGGGCAAAAACACATCGGGAGTAGGGACAACAGTCAAATCGCGTTGTCATTCATTCTTCGCTCGGGCCCCGAACGATTCATCCGTTCGTAGGTCATAGGGAGTAGGAAACGCCCGTTACGAAGCCCGAAGCGACGGACTTCGTGCTTAGGGAGTAGACCCCCAGGTCCGTCGTCGAGAAGCCCTCGGGCGCGACTGAATGCATCGAGCGAGCGCATCGGTTTATAAGGCATTATTTAAATATTTTACTACAATTAAATAAGTAGTCTAAATTAAAATATAAAAATTGAGTTTGGTAGATAAACACCTCAAATTTTAAAATATTTAACACTTATTGTTATTTTCAATCAATTCTTACACATAGACGACGGTTTTGCACATGATTTTATTGGAGTTTTTCAGCGTAGTCAACATTTTTTTACAAGTACTAATTCATTAAACTTTTAAAAAATAAATTGTAGACTTACTAATATACTATGTGCCCAATATTTGGGATTTTTTTCAGATTGTTATTTGCTACCAGTAAGCTAAAAAAGCAATTGAAAAACATGGTGTTTCGTGTTTACGTAAAAACGTGTGTTAGATTTTTATTTTTCTTAATTTATATTAAGTAGTTATCAAAATTTTAATTTGTAGACTTACTAGATAAATAGATGATAAATAACTGTGCATTTAAAAAAAAAGTAGATAACTTAAGGATATTGAGAAAATTGCGCTGAAAAAAATGGAATTTTCTGTTTTTAGACAGCGAAATTGATAGGGACTCTTAAACCAGTTGTAAACAGTGGCACGAGATGGGGCTTCATCGTGAAAAGCCAATCGAAGTCTATCATAACTTTCTTGTTGACTTAAATGACATCGAAAGTCATAAAAAATCATTCAATCTCAGTGAGGTTAAATTCATGCTGACGTGACACAGACAATTTTCAATTTGCCGCCAAATCGTAAACAAATTACAAATTAATAAAATACATACACAATCATATTGGCAAAGAGTTCCATTTTCAAAATTTGAACTTATTTTTTAACCGACTTTTAAAAAAGGAGGAGGTTCTCAATTCGAATGTTTGTATTTTTTTTTTATTATATCGTTTACAAGTGGCTAGTTTTATAAACTTTCAGTGTCGCCCTCGTGAGAAAACAAACCGAAATAATAATAAACAGTTTTCTCAGTTTTTCGTGACATCGCCAAGCGGTTGACCGACTCTTCACGTGACCAGAGGGCTGGCTTATTTTTTAGCAGAATCAGTATTGCCATACAACGTGGAAATACTGCCAGCCTTTTGGAAACCTTTTCTGTTGACAACGATGCGGACGATTTTTTTCGAAATTCCCATTCGTGGAGCGCAAAAACGTGTTTAAAAGTTTTTCCTTAGTGCATAAGAGATCCGAGAACCAGCAGCTGCTACTGCAGCTGCAACTTTGACATTCTCTGTCAATGACATTCTCTGTCAAACAACAATGTCAAAGTTGTCAAAAAAAACTTTCTATTTTCAAATGTTTGAACTGACAAAATTTTGTTATTTTTATGTTGTCTGTTTTCAATATTTTTTTTCTTTATAGTTAGTTATTTGTATTAGTTTGTTTCCTTGCTATTTTGCATTTCATTTTGTTTTCTTTGTATGGTTTCAGTGGAATGTATTTTAATTATGAAACTTGTTAAACTATTGGTATCCTGTAATATTAGGCGCACTGTTATTCCGATGCTTGTATATTTGTAATTGTGCAGCCTCTGTGTGAGATCCAATAAATAAATTAATTAATGTATTATGATAATAGTGATTTATGGTGCAAGTGGTGTTCTTCAGCTGGGTACTCACCGGGATCGACGTAATCGTTGCGGATCGTAGATTCCGATGAGAACCTGTTCGCGGAGTTCACGCTCTTAAGCAGGGTGGTTGAGGGTTCAGCGGCCGAAACGGCGTACACATCCGACATCAGTGATTCTAGTAAACAAATGACGATTAATGTTATTTAATAAAGTCAGCTGCGAAGTACTAGCGACTGGGGTGCATATACATGCATGCAGTTAAGAACATTTTCGAAAAATAGTGTTACAGCCAAATTAGACCGATTTTAAATTTTCCATAGAAACAGAGATTTCCATTATCTTTTTTTAAATAAGACATTTCGAAAATGTTCTTTACTAAGTTTTTAGACCTTTGTATCCTGCTTATGCGTATGAAGTTTCATTAAAATCGGTTCATTCATTTCGAAAAACAAGGGCTTGAAAGTTTGTATGAAATGCCGTACGTCGTAAACGCTCTGCAATTCACAGGTCATTATCAGGTTGTATGTTGATCAAAATATGATTCGCGGCCACAACAAATATGTATTTACAGAATTAAAATCATCAAAACAACTCCCCATGACTTGGGGAGTTTTGCTTGAATTGACCTAATGCCATGATTTCATGAAATAGTCATTCAATGAGGTAATATGAACGTAGATACACACATCGAAAAAGTCTAAGCAACACGCATCATTTACAGAAACTGCATGATTTATTAATTGATGCTTTCTTTTTTTCTTAACAATGTAGATTGGTATACAAACTTTTTGCTCTCGGAAACATAATAATTATACTGGCTGATTTTAAAATTAGAAACTTTTCGATTGTGTTTTGTTTTCATTAAAATAAAACTTCATTATTTTTTTCCCGATTTCGTTTGCTTTGCTCGATTTTGGTATTTATCTCACTTTTATAATTTTAAGATATACAGTTTTTGAAAACATTGAGTGCTGATGAAATGCAGAGAGCTGTAGGAATTCTACAAGCGGGAAGAAATCAGTCCTAGGTATCTCGGCATTTTGGTGTCAATAGGAGCGTCATTTGTCGTCTTTGGCAGCGTTACGTTAATACAGGGGATCCTGCTGACCAGCACCCAGAACGTGGAAGGAGTACAACTGCTCGACAGGACCGATACATACAACTGACTGCAAGATGTCAGCCGATGTTAACCGCCCGGGAGAAAGGTTTAAAGCTACAATTCTCAAGCGGTGTTGTTGTTAGCCACCAAACCGCAATAGGCTGCATGAACACGGCCTTCGAGCACGACGCCCAATTAGGTGCCCACCTATACGCCATGTGAATCGCGCCCCTCGAAACGAATGGTATAGGGAACACTTGACATGGACCCAGGAGCAATGGGATAACATTTTATTTTGCGATGAGTCCCAATTTGGATTTAGGACTGATACGAGAAGGGTAAGAGTGTATCGTCATCCCGGAAATGCTGAACGGCTGAGATGCGTCCAGGAAGTGCACTCTTACAGTGGCTCCACAGTGATTGTATGGGCGGGTATTATGAAGAACAGACGCACTGAGCTCGTTTTTGTAGATGGCTATAAAATCAACAACTGAAAAACTTGTTAAAATTACATTGGGACTGATTGACGCAGGATCAGATAAACAATCTTATAAATTCAGTGAAAAATCGTTGCCGACAAGTTTTAAATAGCAGAGGCCGTCAGACTTTGTATTGAATTACCAAATACTATAATAATACCAAAAAAATCATAACATAACAATATATTATTAAACACCAACATGTAAACTCGTACACACTCATAAAAACACAAAGTAGTCATTAATTACATAACATATTATTTCCTATACTGTGATAATCAAGTAGTCCAGTGAAAACTACACAAGTATTTAATAAGTTTAAAATTTCGGTCGGTTTAAAAGCGAGTCAATTAAGATGTGGGTACTTACCACCTTTATAATATACGCGCCGCACTATGTAGGTACCATTTTGTTGAAACTTATACTCCATTTTATTATAACATTAGAAAAAAGAGGCTCGCAGAAGCAGGATTACGAAACCTTTTATTTTCAAGTTAAAGTTCAAACAATTTTAATAAATAATGTATGTGCTTTTTTTGTAAGTAACAATGTATGGCATACAATAAAGCATATTCTATTTATCTACTCGTCACGATGCTTGGATGAAATGAAACAAATAACAACTAAACCACGAAAATTCGGCAATAACAACGAGAAAAGGTATAGCATTCATAAGTATCCACATAAATTGACAAAATAAAAAAACACGTGCTGCCACAACTTATGAAGGGAATAGGTAACATTTTAGATTTGGTAGAGTTATAGTGACATGAAAAACGTTCCCGGTACTTTCCGCCCCTGCTTCTTTTAGATTTTAAACATTGACACGACAATATTTTATGTAAAAACTAAATAATATTAAATGAAAGCCTTGTAATTTCAGAAGATAGATAGGTTAAATAAGTAGAATTAAGTGTGACTGCTGTTATTTAAATTGATTATATTAAACTCCACATCAATCATGACTGTAGTAATGTTTGTTGTACTTTTATTACAAAGTGTGCCCCTAAAAGAGCCTTTTTTAACTTCTGTCTAATGCTATAGTAAATGGAGTATAGATGTGTCTTCTCGACATCCGTGTGTCACTAACGGGATGCAGCAGAATACCAGCGTCAGGTATTGTACCTGGCATATGCTGAGCTGGACTCCCATTTGGTGCAACCATGGGACATACACCGCCCAGTAGTGATCGACCGCTATAAATGTCATGTGAGGTGTCTATGGGTCAACTTATCTTTTTAATCTTTGTTTTTTTTTTCTCACCTTTTTTGATGTTTTTGTTTAATGCCTGTATTGTGTCTTTTGTTGTACTGAATAAACGGTTTATCTATCTTAAATAATTCATTATTTAATTTTGTAATCTTTAAAAAAATCATTATTTAATTTTGTAAAATATGTAATGTTTAATTTCGTTTTAACTTTATTTTATACTACGTAAGTTACGGTACACATATTGTTAATTATTGTTATTAAATGAACAATTGAATGAAGGATTTTGTTGCTTTAGTCATTATGCATAAAAATGCTTAGTTATTGTTTATAAAAGAAATATAAATATATTACAATAGTAAAAATCGTTCAAAAGTTCAAAACCGTAGGTACATGTTGCTTAGATTTTTTTATGTGTGTAGTTGTATTGATGTTGTTGTTCATTTACGTTCAATTTACAGCTTAGATACAACGGTTTAGTTATCCTTTTTGTTTTATTTGAACCCCACGCGATTTATTACTTCGCTTTAGAATATGAAATTTTCCAAAGACCTTCAGAACGGATTGAGTATAGTCCTAAACTAACTTTTTAACTTTTTGCTTTCAAGCGGCGGCTCACTGTCGGGCAGTTGGTTGGACACACTGGGCTGGGTGACATCGGTTTTCTCCCGACACGACAGTTCTTTCCGGAAGTCACGTGTCGACTCACGCGGCGAAGTGGTCTCGGTGAGCACCACTGCAATAATTCAAAACTCATCATTTATTGCATTCCAAAGATTATAGTCGTAAATTCGCCCTACCGCGTCAAAAAGATGGTCACGTTTAACGGTTTCGTTTCGTTTCGACACCTCCGACACACACAATGTCGCAGAGGCTTGACTTGATTATCATAAAAACCCCATTTTGTGTGAAGTCACTCCTCGCAGTATGGACATTTTTTCGTGCGACTTAGTATGGTGAGGGCAAATCTAACGATTAAAATCTTTGTTGCATTCCACAATGTGTACTTAGGTGGGCGATGATAATGTACACTGTCGGGCACGGCAAAACAAGAAGAGAGTGAGCTTTAAAAACTTACCAGTCTTCTTAACGAAATCTAATGTTATTAGGGTTTTTTTTCCCAATATTTACGACTATTCGAGTTTACTGTAGTATTAAAAATCTAAATAAAATAAGATAATAAAGCACTTAGATTTTATCGGTTAAATATTCGTTGCAAGTCTTCTCAACAAATATAGACGTAAATTCACTTGGCCGTTAGCCCGCATGCGGGAATGACCAACGAGTATCAGAATTACACAGGTAATAACCTTGGCGGTTACAAAATCTGACAACGAAGCTAGACCGAAACCCGTAAGCAATTTCCGACCGACGTAAGTAATTACCACTCTTGATTATAAAAATAAAGACATCTACGTCAATTACGTGAGTAATGCCCGTTTTCACCATCGTTCCTTAAATTTAGGGAGACCTTAAGAAATTTTAAGTGTTAGTTTCGTTTTCACCATCACCTAAGGGACACTTATGGTCCTAAAACATATGGGTAAGGGGCTGATTTAAGGAGTCTCTTATGTTAAGAGACTCTTAGTTAAGGAGTGTTTGAGGGAACGATGGTGAAAACGGGCATGAGTGACGTGCCGTAAGTGTGAATGTCTACGGGTGCGTTTCACCAATGAAACCGAACCGCGTGCTAGAGTTGTCAGTGTCAATATTCCACAGCAATGACGACACTGACAGCTCCTAATCGCTGTTTAGATTTACTGATCACGTTCAGTTCCATTGGGAAGTTCGCCCTAAAAGTGATCAAACTTCTCGCCAAGATTATAGTACCATTCATGGGAGACTTACGTTGACAGGCGCCTTTGTTTCGCGGCATAATGTTTGAGGCAGCCACCTGCAATATAACCACAATTCAAATTCAAAATATTTTATTTCACTTAAACTAAACTACAAGGTGATTTTTTATATCCCATAACTCTAGGGTATGAATGAGACCATATCAAATAATCAACTGGCATAATTATAAATTATTTTTCAATCTTTTTTTTTTGTTTTCGTTTTTCATACAAAATAATTCTACAGTCACGATTATTAATGTAAAACACCCTTAAGTGAAGTATGACAACGTCGCATTTTCATAGCTTTAAATATGAAAATGAATTACTCGTATTTATCAATGAAACTTAGATACAATCATGATATCATCGAAACTATGCATTTCTGGACCACATATTATTCTAAGACTTTTTGTATTATTTTTACTTATAGAATATAACCCTAAAGTTATGGGTTATAAAAAAAAACACTTTTTATAACTGAAATGAAATTGTTTATTCTGCGAAGCGGAATCACTTTTACACGTCATTTTAAACAAATTTAATAAAACTTAAGCTAGATGAAGTCGACATTTCCTATCTGACTACCTCTGAGAAGATAAACGAAACAAATTCAGGGGTCACAGTCTCTCTTAAAAGCCAGACATAATCTGGGTCAGACCATATGAGGACCATGTCTGAAATGGTGTTTTGAGGAAAGAACCACACAGATTTGAGTGGACCACTTCACTCAGTGCAAGCATTTATCAATAATCGTGTAGCTCAACTCAGTACTTAAGGAGCTCAACGACTCGACGAACACTTCCAAAGAAAGGATTTATGGGTAGGCCGCATAAAGTACTCAAACTACCAGACCATCATTAAAACTAACTGCAAAAAAAATGTGACCCAGTCCTCGCATTCAAAATAATGATATGAGTAATCTAATACTTTACAAGGTAAATATTCATGTAATTTCGTGTATAATATTGATTGATGGCAATGTGTATAAAATGGGTAGCGGGATCGTCCGAAAGGGTTACCGCTGCCCCGGAACATAAAGGGCTAAGGAAGGAACACGGGTGGGTTTTAGTCAGTAAGAGTCTGACACTCCCTTCCGCTCCACCCAGAGCGGGAGGAGTCATTAGATGATTTCCCATCCACAAAAAAAAAAACTGTGTATAAAATAATGATACATGATTTTGCATGATATTTATTTATATATACTTTATTGTAAAACACATACACCACAAACATACAGTACAAAAAAAAATATAACTCCGGGAGTGCCGAACTGCCGACAGAAGTGAAAACAAAACACAAACAGAATACTTTGCCATCACTCACTGACATATCTCTTACACACACACACACACAACTACAGGCACCCTGATTAACTTTTTGTTTATTTTTTAGCTTCTACCCCCAAAATTATAATTAACTTAAATTTTTAGTTAAAATCTCCTTATCTTTAACGGATTGTAATATCATATTTTTTTAAGTAAAACTTTCTGTTCTTCCGTGGGGAGGGGACCTGGTGATTTGTAATACAGGCATTTTACGCCTAACTCAGACACCAGCTCCTCACATTGCTAAAAAAACAAATAATATGTGAAACCTAGAATAAGCTTGTGAGGAGAAATAAATTATTATTATATCGGAAATACATTAAAACCGAGTACATCCCGAGGACAGCCGAACACATCCGAATGTAGCGCGGAGTCGGTAACAGTGTCGCGAGTTCAATGGGTTTTTCCCATCTCAAAAAATGCCCAACGCGCCTAAAGAAGTTTTAATTAAAAAAAAAATGAAATGTCAAGTTTTATGGCTTTATCGCAAGGCTTAGCAGAATGAGCAGCTCAATCCCAAGAGTTTGTCTTCTAAATAATCAGACATTGGGTTACTGGAATTGGGAAACTGGGTTCCGATCGTCCTACACATTTAGTTTCTTGGGAAATATTATCCATGAGTACATCTAGTTAGGGGCTACAAGTTGGAATAGATAAATGTGATTTGACAGTGACTTTGTTTTTTACAATGTATGTAAAAAAAGTCACCTATCGTGTGTGTGTCCTTAGTTCTTCTAACTACACAGTGAATTTTGATTCGATTTTCACCAAAATTTAACCTTTCACCGCCAACGTACACAGAACGCGATGCCTCGCCAGCGCCAAGTTATAGATGTACAACAAAATATACATATTGATGAGGGTATCTTCATATCGATGAGTGAGGTTTACACGCGTTAAGTTTTATTTATAATTTTACGAATATAAATAAAAACTGATTAAATGTTTCCATATTTGTTTTATGTCGCAGTATCCGGTGACATTATTTGCGGATGACAGTACAATAACAATACCGTGTAATCAAAGAGATTCTTATAAAGATGACATAAATAATACATTAAAAGATACTATAGAATGGTTAGACAATAATAATTTAAAAATTAATTTAAATAAAACTGTAATAATGCATTTTAGCCAGCGCGCATTGACTTTTTCTAATCTTGACATAACATACAATGACATTATAATTGACACAGTTAATTTAACTAAGTATCTAGGACTTACAATAGATCGAAATTTAAATTGGAAGGCGCATGTAGAGGCTCTGACTAAAAGGATAAGCAGTAGTGCGTACGCCTTGTATATTCTGTCACGCACTGTTAACATAGATGCGTTATTAACTGCTTACTACGGGCTAACTGAATCTGTTCTTAGATACGGTGTTATCTTTTGGGGTAACTCCACTAATAAAGAAGCTGCATTTAAAGCACAAAAGAGATGCCTCAGAGCAATGTTTAAGTTGAAAACCACTGATAGTTGTAAGCCCTATTTTATTCGTTATAAAATTTTGACATTGGCTTCACTTTATATTCTGGAAACAGTAATGTTTGTTAGAGGTAATTTTAATTTATTTTCGCGAATGGCAGATAAATTTCCAAGAAACAGGCGTGATCAAAGTCAGCTCTGTCTGCATAGTAGTAGAACGGCACTTATGCGCAAAAGTGTTTTTTGCATGGCTCCCATTATTTATAATAAGTTACCCAAAAGTTGGAGGGAGCTAAATAATGTACATTTGAGAAATCAACTAAAGTCATATCTAATTGGTAAAGTTTACTATAATATTAATGAATTTCTGACAGAAGAATTTATATTGACATAGATTTTGATGCATTATTATTTTTTATTTATTTTTCTAATATTGACATTTATAATTTATTTTTTGTTTACTAATTCACATAACATTAATGTTTTTTGACTTGAAATTAATAATTCAAAATCATAATTTATTCATAATATTTGCACGCCATAACTAGGTGGCAAACATGTCTGATCCGATATTTTTTATGTTATCCTGCATGCATTTATATTTTTGTATGTATACACATGTTTGAGCAAATAAATATATCTTATCTTATCTTATCTTATCCCTAGTAAGAAAAACCCGTATAAATTTTAATCACCGTTTTCCTCTTAAGGGGTCGCATTGTACTCATCATTATGAACAACTTTTACATGGGACCAAACATGAAATCACGAAAAAATAATCAGCTGTTCCCTACATTTTGACGAGTTATGCGAACATAAATGTAGGGAACAGCTGATTTTTTTTTCACGATTTCAGGTGTGGTCCTATAGTAAAAGTTGTTCATAATGATGAGTACAATGGCCCCTTAAGAGGAAAACAGTGATTAAAATTTCACACTGTATATAAAGTTCTTGGCATTCTGGGGACATTAAAAATGTTCGGAGTTTTTGTTTTTTCCGATTTTAAGACAAATAAGGGCTTCTTTTTTGTGGAAAAATATAAAACAGGCTATATTATTTTTATAAGACTGTCTGGCGTCCGTGGCGGCGAAAAGAAAGAAAGAAAGAAAAGAAAGAAAGAAAAAAAGTTTATTTGGTCACAGTTCGTGAAACACAAAATACAAAAATAAAATAAAGAGGTTTCAAACAACAATAGTGTGTGCCTCACGGCTGCGCCAAAAAAGGCTTTACATTCATACTCAACTGAGATATAGCACAGGAATCTCGATGTTTTGACATGTCGCTACATTGGTAAGTAAATTGCACCGTGCAATGCAGTGATTTATAAAAAGCACTTACCCTCCCAGACATAACGGGCTCAGTATCTTGCAAAAAGGCACCCAGTAGTCGTCGCCGTATGTCGCTCGCCGATATGTCATTCTGAAATATTTTTGGTAACAATAGTTTACGATGCAATGTACTTTTTCTTGTGGAAGGCCAAATAAATATGGATGCAATATTATGAAAGAAAAGGGAGTGAAGGATAGCGTAACGGTTAACAAAGGAGAATGGAAGAACAAAAGGTGTTGCGCCGACGCCAAGTAACATCCGCAGGAAGATTATGATGATGTACTTTTTCTTGGAAAATTCTAGAAGTGTATGTTATAACTTAGGGGAGGCTTATGTCCAGCGTAGGATGTCTTTCGGCTTCAATTATGAGGGAGTTTATTTTCGCGGACATTCTAAGAATCATGCAATCAAGAAGAAAACTCTAATTAATACTCTTTTTTAGGTATACCCGACCGCGACGTTGATTAAGTCCGTGACGTCACTGAGAAGACGCATATAAATTGTGGGAACACTCCAGCAATTTATATGCGTCTTTTTACACCTGAGGGGTAATTCTCAGAACGTTCACAGTCTGATCTCCGTTTCATTCTGTCAAAAGTACCTCTAAAAACCCTACATCTTTGACAACTTTTTGACATTGATTGTCGCTGAGTAGAGACGTTCTGAACGTTTTTAATTACGGGAATTGGCCTACAGGTCTGTTATTTAAGTCAATTCTCCTATGACTACTTGGAATGATCCAGCATACCTGGTCGACATCCTGCAGTTCCAGCAACGTGGAGTGCGGGTGCGTGCGCACGCGCAGCTTGATGGTGACGCCGCCGTAGTACTGTAGCAGCTGCTCGCCGTCCGCCGCCACCACGGGCGCACACCACTGGAGCATTACCTCGTCTGTGGGTGCGGAGTATGTGAGGTTTTGTGGATGCTAACTGGTATGTGAGTTACGAGTACAGTTTATAATTTTATAGCTATTTTCCTTACTGTAGAGGTTTTATGGGTTCAAATCCGTGCAAGTACCGATGTAACTTTCCAATTCATATGTATGTACTTTCTAAGTCTTAGACATTACAGGCATCGGTGAAAAAAACATCGCGAGGAAACCCGGTAACTGAATCTTTATAACATCACTTTTTTGTCTGTCACAGATACTTTTCTCGAGATCAATGCCACATAGGAATTTTAATTTTGGCATAATATTTAGGTTTCGATGGCGCGCACACTGTTTACCAGTCAAAAACTAAAAACATATTTGCATTTTGATTTTTCTAGCTTCACATCGATTCGAAGAAAAACATGTTTAGCGACACCATGTTATTTAGATGTATAGTATAGATTGTTTAGAAGCTAGCACAACTTTATTTACAAACAATAAAACGATATACCAGCGACCATTCTATAGTCTGACCTGCAGGCCTACCACAAGCTCTTAACGCGATCCATTTTAGGTCCTAAACTGAACTGTTCTTCTAATTCGTACCATGACGTCAGTTTAACGATTCAGTTTAGGCCGTGCCATCTGCTAACAGCGATTGTCCCAAACTACGTCGCAAGTTTTGGTTTCATTCATACTTGTTTGATACCATGACGTCCATAGAGCAGCTCAAGCGATGCAGTTTAGGAACCTCAACTGAAATGTCTTGTTTTTGAATCGTTTTAAATTAGATCATGGTAGGCCACCTGTGCAGTTTGGTGCGGAACCCTATATTGTGCGAGCCCGACTAGCTCAAGATCGGTTATGTTTTATTCATATCCATATAATGTGTAGTAGTGAATATTAAGTTTGTCGAGTACCTGTCCCCTTAGCGAAGGTGAGGATGGGCGAGGCTACAGAGATGGGCGGCATGGCGTCGGGCGGGAAGCGCGCGCAGTGCGCAGGTGTGGAATAGTGCACTGCAGTCTTAGGTGGTACCATGCACCACCACCTGCAGCCCGCGCACTCCACTTTAGCCTGCAAGTTGATTAGTATCGGTCGTTAGGAACAATCTCGCCTGTATTGTAATAACACCTCTTTTTACACCCGCCTCTGAAAAAAAAACATCTGACAAATAAACATTTTGACTTTACCTCTATGTTCGAAGAAGTGGCTTCGTCCGGAGAGTGTTTAGGCTGTGCGATGGCCAGCGTTAGGTGCGTGCGGTTTTGCACCACGAACTGGGGACAAGGGTCCGGAGCCACCACCACCAGCCAGCGGTCGCCCTGCTTCATCTGAGTCACCACTATCGGGATCTGAGGGTGAAGTTAAATACACAAACTTGGATTTTATAAAAATAAGAACCAGTGTACATCTCCCATCGGCAAAATGACGAACTTCCATACAAACTTTCATCCCCTATTTAACCCTTTTAGGGGTAGAATTTTCAAAAACCTTCCACAGGACTCCAAGCAATCATACAGTGAATGCGAATCTCTTTTAAAGGCAATTTAGTAACACAGTAACACATGCCTAGACGCACTAATATATACCTACACACACTTACACATCCTCTCTCTCACACACACATTCTTACACATAGTGCACATTGTAGCCATAAAAACCCTTTAACCTACTTTATTGTTTTTTTTTTAACTGTTTTAAATTAATTTAAACCTAGATAATGTTTTAATTACCCTAAAAAGACTGTAAAAACCCTTTATTAATGTAATGCGCATGTTCACTATATGGTAATACCACCCATAGACTCCACGAGACAGGCTTGTATTAGTATAGATTTCATAAGTAAAATGCTTCTTTTGCGTCTTATTTTGTTTTTGACGTGATAACGTCTTATAAATCGATGAACGCCGGCTGCACGCACGAAAAAGCATGACTCATTGTCACGTTCCGCCTGAGCCGAGCGTGCAAGCGAGAGCGCGGAACAAGCGATAGAGAGGCACGACCGACCTAAGCGTTCGGCTTGTGACGCATCTATCTGATGTTTTCTTATGACGTTATCACGTAAAATTATCGTCCGTAAACCGACTTTACAGAGAACCAACTTTTTTTGTAAACCTAGCTATTACTATATTATACTATAAGGAAATGTAAACACTGTTTTTGGCAAATAAATTTTTTTTTAATGAATTTATATATCTCGGGACCATGGGGTCCCGGTCCTTTGGAAGGCGTACGAGGAGCCGAAGCCAACTCGCAGAGGCCCCTTAGGAAATTTTAATGAAATGCGGCTCCAACCAACGATTATTCCTGTATGCACCTTGCAAGTGCACCTAAGGATAACCCCCGGTTGGTGTAGGACTATTACAGGATATGGAAAAATAAAAAGTTGGACTATGGGTTTGGATGGCTAAAGTGGACTGGTTACCAAGAACTATGAAGAACTATGACTCCTGTCTGATCAATGTTTTATATACAGGGTTATTTTTCAAAGACCAGCCAAATTTAAGGGTGTGGTGCAGACCATCAAACCGAACAACTTTCTCCGTGGGACCAATATCGTAATCGCGAAAAATTTATCAACTGTCCCATAGAAAACTTCAATACCTACTCGACTTAAACGTATGGGACGGCTGAATTTTTATTCGCGATTACGATGTTGGTCCCATGGAGAAAGTTGTTCAGTTTGATGGTCTGTACCGCACCCTTAAATTTGGCTGGTCTTTGAAAAATAACCCTGTATACGGATAATATGGCAGGGGGTGACTTGCACACTCAATAATGAGCCCCCTGAAACGGTCGCTAGCACATAGTGATGTCGCGACAAGGGGGCAACATGTCCTGAGGTGCTTATGAAGAGTGGAGAGGTATTCCACGGCTATCAGGACAATCCCGGAAGTACGGTCAAGATCCCTACCAGCATCTTACTGGAATACCTCCTTCGAGCACGTTTGTTCTTGCGAATCTCCACTCAAGTCGGCCAATAAAGGCAAGCCAGAGGTGAGGAACAAAACTTCTCCCGGGAGATAGGGTCCGTGGGGTCGCTACTGCCCAACAGCTCGTCACATGCTGCCCTGGGGGTTTTTGTATCTCTCTTGGTCTGGCTCCTCACCCTAGACCTGTTCCGGCAAGGTAAACTCTACCGGCAAAGGCCTAGAGTTTGGAGCGCGCATGCCCCGCCATGACGTCAACGTAGAGATACGGCGATGGAGTTATTATTATTAGCTCACCTTCGTTATAAAAGGTTTAGGGCTTATCTAATCTACTGAAACTGCAATTTCATGTCTATAAATATATTTTATTAAAAAAAAAAAAAAATCTTGACACACATACTGAGAGCATACTGGCACCAAGTGGGCGGGTGCTTGGCGGCGCGGAAAGACGGCGCGCGGTTTTTACTAATTATGTGACATTGTATATGTACCTACATTATTTTTTATTTTGTAAATTTTGTTAAAATTTGACTATGCAATGCCGTAGATATATTTTAATCGCCGTAGTTATGATGTATACGTACTTACCATAAATAAGTAAAATACTAACCGATTTAAGTTCGGAGTCAATAAGCGACACCGCTCTCCTGAGCGGCGGCTGCCCCAGTCGTATGGGCACGGCGAGGCGCACCCCGCTATCGCTCGCGGACAGCGCAAGGCACAGGAATAATCGCAACTCGTCCGGTTCGCCGCCGCGCCAGCGCCAGCGCAACCAAAATTTACACAATGGCGTGCCGGAAGCAGAGCTGGAAGTGCGGTACGAAGTTAAGCAAGGCAAATAGAATAGTCTGGTCACCAGACTCTGGTGTACCATTTACATACTCAAAACAAATATCAAAGTACCATCAGGTTTCCCACCTACTTCAGGAGATAGGGTCAAAACTTCATGGCAACCATCAGAGCCACCAAGTTATATTATTGTATACTTATACAAATATTGTTTGGTTTTGTAAAAGTATTTCGAAATGATATTCCTACAAATTATAAAATGTATTGTGGTGAGAAATATTTTTTTTTAATTCGTAATTTTCACAAAAACTTTTTTGACTCGAGTTGATCCAGTTATACATAGTTATGTATAGATGGATCAAAAACTCAATCAAAATAACTCAGCATAAAAGGGAAGCAGCTAACTTTTTCATACCTTGTATATTTAAACAATCTTACTACACACATCAAAAGTGTCTAGGGATCAACATATATTTTTGCAATAACTTTTCTCCTGATTGATATTAATTAAAATTTTCTTTAAGGATTCATCAAATAAAGTGTTTTCGTTTGTCACAGTAACGATAAACCAAGTCACCTTTGCATTAATAAAGAAATTTGCCATTTTCCTAATAAAGGGATTTTTGACATTTGAACCACTAACACAAAAGTTCGAAAAAAAGACTGAAATAACAGTTTTCTTTAAAATTTTATTGGATAACTTAAACAATTAATAATCCGTGTTTCTACCGCGAACACTAACAACACAAGAACATCGGTTTGGCATACTCAAAATGAGTTCATCCAAATCACGCTGTGGAATGGCAGCCCATGTTCGTTGCAACAACAAAAAAAGGTCTTCTTGCGACTGGATACCCTCCATATTCGGCAGAGCTCTTCTCTGTAGCATATCCCATGCATGCTCAATCGGGTTCAAGTCTGGCGACTGAGCAGGCCAGGGCAGGACATTGATGTTAGCTGCGGCGAGAGTCTGTCTTACAACTCTTGCGGTGTGCGGTCGTGCATTATCATGCATTAACTGAAATAAGGGACCGATTTGCACTTGTAGAGGAACGATGACGTCTGATACAATCGTCTCAGCATAAATTTGAGCGTTGAGGTTGCCTCTGATCCAAATCAACTCAGTTCTTCCGCCGATCCAAATACCCGCCCATACCATGATGGTTCCACCACTATAAGGATGGACTTCCTGGCAGGATTTTAATCGCTGTTGGCGTCCAGGGGTTCTCCAGTGTCGTATACGTCTTGTATCCGGTCTCATACCAAAACGAGACTCATCAGAAAAGCACACGAAACGCCATTGTTCTTCTGCCCAATTTCTGTGTTCAAGAGCCCATTGATATCGAATCCTACGATTGTGCATTGCTATAGGTGGTACCCGTAGCGGTCTTCGGGAATGAAGGTTCACTTCATGCAAGCAGTTTCTGACTGTTTGGTCGCTAATTAAGTTCCCTGAAGAGTGATGAAGCCTCACGGCTAACATCATGGCGGTTATTGTTGGAGCTCTTCGAGTTAAGATTTGAATGTATCGGTCTTGTCTCCGTGTGGTGCAGCGATACCGTCCTCCATGGCGCTCAGCCACGGTACCAGTGCTTCGGTAACGTGTCCAAAGTCGACTGATAACACTCTGACTTGTATTCAGAGCTAAAGCCACAGTACGTTGCCGGGAACCAGCTTCTATTATTCCCACGGCTCTGAGCATTTCTTCCCTGCTTAAATGACGTCGCCGCTCCATAATAACGTTGGTTTTAATCAGTAGTAGGGAAACAGTAGCACTAATAATGTCTTCAATGCGTTGTATGTTTTTATAGGGAAAATATTGACAGCTGATTTTCATCTTTTACTCGAATTTGATTCACAGTTCCTGATTCAAATTATGAAATGCACCAAAAAGGATCCATATAAATTTATAAAATCATAAATTTATTACAAAGCCACATCTCAATCTCAAGAAATCCGCATAAAAATGCTTGATCCCTAGACACTTTTGATGTGTGTATAATATTAATGTAGATATTTTGATGTGACTTGGATATTTGAAACTCAATCACGATTTAACCGATTTGAACGAGTTTGGCACACATGGTTATAATAATATTAATCTATTGTTGTCCCACTGCAGCAAAGGCCTCTTCTCATAAAGAAAAGCACGAGCATTGATCACCAAGCTTGCTGAACACGGGCTGACTATTTCAGATTTCTATTTATTAACTATATTTTCAGCTTTCCTCACGATGTTTATCTTCACCAATGTCAGTCCAAATTAAAACTGAGAAAGTACCCCGTACGATAATACAGTACCTGGATTAATATATGGGACAGTTTTTGAAGTGCGAACTTCTTTAGGCGCGTTGGGCATTTTTTTAGATGGGAAAAAACCATTGAACTCGCGACACTATTACCGAAACCGCGCTACATTCGGATGTGTTCGGCTGTCCTCGGGATGTACTCGGTTTTAATGTATTTCCGATAGGTCAGTGAGTGATGGCAAAGTATTCTGTTTGTGTTTTGTTTATATGACGATTCAAAAAATATACACGTACTTAATTGTTCAAGTTCCCACTTTTTTAAGGAGGGTTTGCCTCCTCCGTGTCGAAAAGTCTTAACGCAAAAGGTCCTAATAGCAAAACGTCTTATTAGCACATTTAAAGGTTCGATTTAATACATGTCGTAAAGAACGCTTCTGTCACCAAAGTAATCTAGTTAACTAGACGAATTTTGTATCATTGATTCGAAAAGATGAAGAGGTACTTGATATCCCGACCAGTCGTACTCAGCGCTTCTCCTCCAAGTTTATTATGCGCACAGCCAAAATGTGGAACTGTGTTCCCTCCCACATTTAACCCTTCTGCCTACGAAGCAAGAGTGAACAAGCATTTTCTGGGCATGCTCTTTCCATCATAGACCTTATCCATCGCTTTCCATCAAGCGTGATCGAGGCGAAGGGGCAGGCACATTAAAAAAAAAGGTAAATGGTGTTATGGATTCTGCAATACTGACCTGCTGTCTTTATTCGGCGGGACCACTTGGAAGGATTTGGGGCGCAGCGTGATAAAATCATCTACGAAGTCCGGAACTCCCATTGCTGAGACCTGCCAAAAACGAAGATCTCAAATAAACGAAATAATAGTAGTACAACTGAATATTAAATAATAATAATAATTTTATTTCAGACATAATTCTAGTCCATAGTTTCAACTCGTGCAATTAAAATTACTTACAAAATATATTAAATTCCAAACAGATAAAAACCTAAAATACAATTGTGATTAATTAACTTTAAAATATTCAACAGCACAAAAACTATAAAAATTACAGAATCATATAAATTAAAAATAAATAAAATGTCAAATATTAAATATTGATTGGTCGGCTGATATCGTTTCGGTAGTCAAATTGCAACCGTGAGAAGTAAAAAATTTACAATTTGATACATACATTTTTTTTAGTTTCATACATGTTTCTGCACATAATCCTTACATTTATTACAAAAAATAGTATAGTTTTGTCCCACTTATGCGATTTATGTAATTATTGTTTTAATTCATAGATATCTGAGACCACACGTGAGCTGCCCTTCCATCTGACGCTAGCGACGGACACTACTGACAGCTCACTTCAACTAAGTTTTCACGGTATGATGTTTACAGAATAGATTGGCTGGTGAAGGTCGCGAGAATCTGCTGAATGTGAGAAGTATAGGACCGATCACTGTGGCAACGCTTGGAGGAGGTCTATGTCCAGCAGTGGTTGTCTTGCGGCTGAATGATTATGATGATGGTGGATAGCATACCAGTATGTCCCGTTCGAGTCTGTTGAAGAGCACATAAGACGATGACACGCCAAGCACGTTGATCTGCTCCTTGATCTCGTAGTACAGCGTTAGGAGCGCCACCTAGTGAGCAATCACGGTAAAGTCAGGGAAATTTATTTTTAAGCGAATGGACTACTTAATTAAATTGCACCTTCGTATATTCAAGTTACTACTTTGATATGTATATGAAATGTTGACATGACATTTTGTGTATTATGAACTACTAGCTTCTTCCCGCGACTTCGTCCGCGTGAAATTTCACCCCCCCATTCACCCCCTTAAGGGATGAATTTTGAAAAATCCTTTCTTAGTGCACCCCTAGACCGCATAAGGAACGTACGTGCCAAATTTGGAATCTCTAGACCCAGCGGTTTGGGCTGTGCGTTGATATGTCAGTCAGTCAGTTCTCCTTTTATATATATAGATTGGTGAATAAATATTATTCTTTATTTCTTGACAGGCTACTGCCCTTTTCGGTACAGCATCTTTCAGTTCCATTTAGAACCAGCATCTTTGCCTCAAACGATATTCGAACGGGACGCAATAAAGGTCAAAAGTACAGTCGACTATAGAATTGTACAACCCTAAGGTTGCGGTTAACGGCTGCGACTTGCGAGTTATAAGTCGAAGGTTCGAACCCAGACAGGCACCTTACTTTGTGTAAATTATATCATCATCCAAACAACCCACACTAGGCCCGCACGGTGTATAACGGCCCACTCCTTCTCACCGAGAGGAGACCTGTGTCCCAGCAGTGGGAACATTATAGGTAGGTGTATTACTATATATGTATATACTATGTTATAGTATTATGCATGTATGGTGAATGTCACTTGTACGTCATAAAACGACAAGGTCTATTTTTTCCATTTGACAGCTAGTACGTTTCAACATTACTCAAGTTTAAATTTACTGGGAATGGTGTTAAGCGAACAAGAAATGAATATACAAGAGGAAGTCTGAAAGAGGTGGAGGAACTGTGACTGAAAAGTTGTGTGGAAATCGGTTGTGAGGCTGGGCATAAGGTGGGGAGGAATGAGGAAAACGTCGCGAGGAAAGTTGGCTATGAGAGCAGGGGAAGACCGCAGAAACGATGGATGGACTTTGTGAAAGATGATACGGCTAGAAAGGGAGTGACTACTGAGATGTGCTGCAACGACCTCAAATAAATTGGGAAAGAGAATGATAAATGACGATGCTGACAACTAGATCGTTCTAACATTACTGAAGTTTCAATTTACTGTGAAAGTTATAGTGTCACCTTCTGGTTGCACATTATGGCGAAGTTGGCGGCGTGGTCCAGGGCCACGTGTCCGAGCGGCAGGGTACCGTACCGGCCCGGGTCCTTTGTGGTCACCTGCAGTCGAGAGCTCACGAACGTCTCGCGACCCATCTCGATTGATATGAAGAACGGATTCTGAAACAGAATTATTAGTTACTAGTACTTTGCTGGTGACTTCCTCCGCGTGGATTTCGGAGTTTTCGCTATAAAATTCAACACCAGTTTCACTCCCAATAAAAAGGTAGTTTTCGAAAATTGATGATCTCTATTATTTATTTCGATAAGTATTCGAGATTTTCAAGTTTTTTTAATAAAAAAAAAATTATATAAACTGTATCTCCCAACAGGAGATGATGGTTTTTAAAAGTTCAAAACTTGTCTAATCCTATAGATATAAATTGATGTAAGTACCAACGATGTGTATTGATTTTCGAAAAACCTTTTTAGGGGAGAAGTTTTGAAAAACTAATAATGACAAGATAAATCACCCCCATAAAGATCGAATTTCCAAAAAAAAAGGGGTTTTTGCGGGATTCGCATAAGCATTCACCGCTCCCCCGACAGGCCTCGACCCGCTGTTCCTCAGCGGGTCCCACCTCCCCGTGCGTCCTATAATGGCCGTACCCACTCTCGAGTGGCGCGCGTGGAACACTGCAACGCCAACTCGGGCCTGTCTGGTCGGACGACGGACGCCCCTAGTCCGCCGCCCGCAGGCCACCTCTCATGGAGGTCGCAGATCGTTTTGCGCCCTTCTCGGGCGCGCGGTGCGTCTCCTGCGGGAGGGGAGAGAGGATGCGGCTTCTCTCTCCCGCTCAGCTGCCTCCTTTGCAGACATGACATCCTCGCAAAAGGAGGCAACTCCGTCCCATGCGCTCCCGTTCTCGACCATCGATTGAACGACGGCCGGGAGCGAGAGATCGCTCCCGCCTATTGCCGCGATGAGGTCACGGCGCAGCCCTGCCCAGGCTGGGCACTCCTCCAACGTGTGCTGCGCCGTATCCTCAGGGCAAGCCGCACAGTGGTGACACACCGGCGTCTGCTCCCGACCTATACGACACAGGTACTTCCCGAAGCAGCCGTGGCCAGAGAGTACCTGCGTCAGCCGGAAGCTGAGGGCGCCATGCCGCCTCTCGATCCACGCCTCCATGATGGGTCTTACTGCCGCTATAACGGCGTGCCCTGCAGTGGGTTGCGCAAGTCGCGTCTCCCATTCCGTCCTCAGGGCCCGGTGGAGCTCAATCCGCCGTGCTTTGATAACACGAGGCAGGGGTCTTTCGCCCCGCTCCAGCGCCTCCCCGCGCCACTGATATAGTGATGCGAGTGCTCTCGCCTCCAACATTATAAAAGGAACCCTTGTGCAAAATTTCATGTTTCTAGTCACAGTAATTTAAGCTATGCGCTGATAATGTCAGTCAGTATCTCCTTTTAAATATTTATAAAGATTTTTAGTGGTGTTCAAATAATAATAATAACCACACCGCTGTATCTTTACGTTGACGTCGTGGTGGGGCTTGCGCGCTCAGAACTCTAGGCCTGTGCCGGAAGGGTTTATTTTGCCGGAACAGGTCTAGGGTGAGGAGCCAGACCAAGAGAAATACAGAAATTCGCAGGGCAGTATGTGGCGAGCTGTTGGGCAGTAGCGACCCCACGGACCCTATGTCCCGGGAGAAGTCCTGTTCATCACCTCTAACTGGCCTTTATTGGCCGGCTGGAGTAAACAATGACGGGGAACACCTCATTCTTGCCTTTATTGGCCGGCTTGAGTGAAGATTCGCAAGAGCAAACGTGCTCGGAGGAAGGAAGTGTTCCAGTAAGATGCTGGTAGGGATCTTGACCGTACTAAACATTGCTAATCCATTGCTTCATAAGTTCGAAAAGTTTGTCTGCTCAACACGTAAATAACGCAATGAATGTTGTTGAACTGTCAAAATAAAAACCGATTCCGATTGATAATGTGTTACGCAATTGCCCCTCAGGTTAAAGTGACTATTAATTACATGTTTACAAATTAGAGTGCTAGTTCCTTATAAATACCTGTATAATGGCAGAAGGCGGCGATATGACGGTCCCGGACTGCACCTTACATAGTGGCGCGGCGTCGTGCGAGCGCAGCGTCATGGACACGGGCGACGCGTTGCACAGCAGCACCACGGGACACAGCTGCGCCTCCAGGCTGCAGCCGCCGCCCGCGCGCACGGCGCCGTAGCGGATCTGCAGGGAAATGTCACATTTATAAATATGCTCAAAAGGCTTTCATTGAAATAACCCGTGCTTGAGCAATGAAACAACTACCAATATATTCTGTTAAAAATCTCAACACGAAAATTTAGGTGAAGTAAGCTTGAAGTGAGCTACCAATAGTGTCAATTCCTAGCATCAACTAGAATGACAGCTCACTTCGCCTAAGTTTTCACGGTGAGATGTTCACAGGTTAGCACTACAGTATGTGGCGGTACCACATACTGTAGTGCTAATCTGTAAAAGTCTGCTGTCTTGTAACACTTTGCTCTAAGATAGTCTGTATGTCTGTAGTCAAATGATCAGAAGGCCAATTCCCGTAATTAAAAACGTTCAAAATCTAGTCGCAACACAGCGACAATCAGTCAAAAACTTGTCAAAAATGTAGGTAAATAAGAGGTATTTTTGACAGATTGAGACAGATCAGACCGTGAACGTTCTTAAAATTACGAGAATTGCCCCTCTGGTCTACAACAAGTTACAGTCACATCCTTCGTGCTTACCGTTACATCGCACCGCGGTTGCAGTTTCGAAGGCTGCCACTCGCCCTGCCAATGGTTTTGCACCACCGAGTAAGGCCACGTCCTGGTCGCGTGACGACCCGAACGGACCAACCTGCACAGACACATACATCGAACTCAAACACAAAGCATTTATTTCTAATTAACCATTTACAGGCACTTTTGAATTGTCAAGGAGTCGGTTAGTCAGAAAGACGAAGCAATTTGCCCATTCCAAAGCATAGACACTTCATGGACACTCTTTTAAAAAAAATTGTCATTGTCATCAAATGCATTACCTATGTCCTGTATGTACCAATTGCTATCTATAATTCTATGAACTCGACGCCTGCGCACATCACATGCGACTGACTAACTTAATTTAATCCGTCTCATCTCATTACAAAACGGGTTCTAACGTTTTAAAAATATGATTGACGTGTAGAAGTGTTTGTACAAACCAACTAACTAATAATAAGAATGAATTTTTAGTTTTAGATGCAAAAAGGGTACTTGGAAATTTTCCAAATGCTTTTCTTACATCTAAAGCCAAATATTCAGTGTCACGATATTATTTTATTGCATTTCTTTAATATTTAAGCGCACTATAGAGCGATGCCATATTTCCATACAGTAATATTGACAATTAATCAAAACAGTTAAGTATATTTGTCAACAATTTGCGACGTTGCCAACTTTCAGAATGCGCAGCCTTAAGGGGCGCACCAGTGTCACATAGTAGTTCACTTTACAATGTTTTTTTTTTTTTGTTAAAAATTATATACATTACAAAGGTTGACTAACCATTTCCTGATATCCACCATGACTTCATCGATGTTCATGACGGGCGACCGTTTGTCGAACACAGACGTGTCGGTCACGCCGTAGTGCATCGGAATCGCCTCGCGAGTCACCGGACAGTCAAAGTCCCTGTGGATATAATCATCATTACGTAGCATAATCAGCCTATACTATTCCCGGTGTTGGAACACAGGCCTCCTCTTTGTGAGAGGGAGTGGGCCGTAATCCACCACGCAGGCCTAGTGCGGGTTGGTGGATGTCACATGTCTTCGAATTTTTGATTCTAGGACATGCCGGTTTCCTCGCGATGTTTTTCTTCACCGTTTTGAGTTTTCTTCGTCATTACATAACAACTTATAAACGAAAATCAATGAGAAAACCCATATCGTTTATTTATTAATCATTTAACCAGAAAGACATATATTATACATAATTTATTAACCTTTTCACCCAACATAAATAAGATGTTTCTAGTACCCAAGAAATGACAAACTACCTAATTTAATAGATATTACTTTCTGCAGTACGCCTTATAGTGAGACAGATATCATAGACTTACGCTGACTTAAAATTGAGCTGTGTTCGGCTGTCAGTTACAAGTTACAATGTGAGTGCAAGGCGCTCATCCACCACCCGAAAGGAAAGTCTCGAATAGGCTAATCTGCAGCTAAAGTCCCCCGTAACTTAACGTACGAATTTCACAACGTTCGAGTTCTACTCATACAATTAACTGACCTGCCAATAGGGATGACGACTAACTTTTTTTTTCGTCTATCAGGTAGATTATTAAAAAGTATTGGGCACGTATTTTTTCTTTTTTCACATAATCAAAACATTACAGAGATATATTGATTTGAAATGTCGCATGACGTCACGTTTTGGTACAATTTTTACCTAAACGTGACGTCACGAGCCCCCACTCCCAAACTTTGACAGGCTTTATCTTTGTAATTTTTTGGTTGATTGACACAAGAAAAAATATGTGTCCATTATTTTTTGATAATCTAACTGACGGACTTAATAGAATTTCGTTTACTTTACCCCGTCGTCATCCCTATTAGCGTGTTCACTCGACGGTTATAATAATACATTGAAAAGTTGTCTGTGGTCTATTAGTTTATTACCAACGATTTTAACTTTGTGCATATTATTACTAACGATTATCTGACTTTACTTGGAGATGGTGAACGAGACCCTTAATTCTCACAAAGCTCCAAGTACAATATTAGCACCCGGATAATGTGCCTTAGTGATTACTGGTTAGTTAATTGGACCCAAACATTGAATAAAACTAGGTTAACATGCACCGCCCCTTGTTATGTATGGAAAATCCGACGAAAATTCTTAATTATTCTTCGGATTAAAATAGAAATAAGATAATTAGATTCATAATAAGTTCCAAAGCTGAGATGTAAAAGCGAAATTAGACTTTAATCAAGTTAGTTTAATACGAAAATGAACCTTATTCGTATCAAGTTAATGTGCATAAAATATTCCTAAAAACGACAGCGATCAAGTTTCATACGAACATTAACTGTATACAAAGGGGTAAGATTCATTTTGGTATGAAACGCTGTTATGCTTAGCTTGAATAAAGTCTAACTTCGCTCTTTAGATGTCTGGCTAAGTCTAAAGTTTCAAAATGTGGAATTATCAACTACTGAATTACTGATGGCATTGCGGCTCCCAACATACATTTACATATATCGTCACTGGAAAGGAGAAATCGCTAAAACGCCATTTGGTCCAAAATGAGTTATATAATATATCGTTGGATTAGATTTTGTTTTCTGCGTCGATCTGTTTAGGTTTTAAGACAATCTGAGTCAATTTTAATTACATAACTTGAACCAATGTTACAAATAACTTAACGTCGGTTTGTAGCTGTTAGCGATCATCATTTGGATTTTTACGGTGGTCCCCAAACTAGGCGGCGCCTGTATCTTGGGGACGTGAGTTGTGATACATAATGCTATTTACCACAGCGGTGTATGTAAGAGTGGGTAGGTAATTGCAAAAGATTATATAAAACTAAAATAGATATTGAGATCAAAGTGAAAGTAAAACTCGAAGTCGTAATTTATTAAAAACAGAAATAGAGCTTAAATTGCACTGAACAAAGCCTAAAACTAAAAGTATTAAACAACTAAAATGAAAAATTGGCTCAGATTGTCAGGTCTCAGATCTAATCCTACGATATATTATATAACTCATTTTGGCCCAAACGGCGCTTTAGCATTGTCTCCTTTCCAGTGACGATATATTTATAGTCCTTGGATTAATAGTTTAAAACCTACGGTCAACTGAGGGGTTAGTGACTATAACATCATAATATACATTTTATTTTTAATGTTACACTTACATGGCTGGTATGCTATAAAACATTAATAAATATTAATCTAAAATATTTTTAAGTTGAGTGAATCTATTATAACATTTATAAATACTTCCTGATTGGATATTCAGATGGAGGAAGTTATACATATAGTCCAAGGAATTAACACAACTGATGCACTATTGGACATGGGTTTTTACCAATGATGGTCTACCAAATTGTTGTCAGAGTTTTAGATTGAAGCTAAATAAACAAAACAGCACCCTGGGGAAATAACGCAATTAATGTTGCTGAACTGTCAAAGTGAAAGCTATTGCTACTGATAGTGTTCCGCAACTACTCGGCTGGTGGTACAAATTGTGTGTCTAACCGATCTAAATTAATATTATACAATACTCAAATAAGTTCGAATTGATTTTGGAAGTCACAATCACAAAGTGACGAGTATGCGAGCGCTTGTTCGTTTTCGCACGAGCGTGCTCCACGTGGCCAGTCTAGGAAAATAGCTGACTGCCTTCAATAAGTCAGTAGAGAAACAAATTCCGACACTTCATATCCCTTGAAAAAATATTGCGTTGTTTCGCTAATGCAAAATGAACTTAATGTTAATGGGATTACGGTATATTTTGTATTCAATTGGTCCAGGCTATATATTTTCGTAGATATTTGACAGTCATTACGGGTTGTCAGAACCCTGAAACTGACAACCAGTATTGCCACGTGGTATTGTGTTAACCAGTTACTGAGTTGTGAAGGCAGTCGCTCCATGTAAAATATTGGTTTTCAGCTGCATTCGGTTAGACTGAAAGCCGACCCCAACATTGTTGAGAAAGGGTTAGGTAGATGATGTTGATGATAATATATTTCGTTATGTGATGGCCAAATAACGCAATGTTTTGCAAAACCTGACGTGAACACCCACTTATATTGGAAGGACAGATTGTGCCTAACGGAGGTGGTGCCAGGCGCCAGTAAGTGCGTGCTGGTGCCGCGACCCAGCGTCGTCTGCAGTATCGGCTGTTTGACTTCCTGCGTCTGCAACTCCTGCGACTGCGACGTCGTCGACACCTCCCTCGTCGGCAAAGATTCAGTTGCTATCAGCACCTGGGAGAAGAAGCATGTGAGATTTGTGTCCTGAGCGACATCAAAAGCTTAGTCAAAATTACGATCATCAAGAGGGGAAGGGGAAAGGAAGAGTCAGCTGCATCCGGTTAGACTGGAAGCCAACCCCTACATAGTTGGGAAAAGGCTAGGCAGATGAGGTAGAAGATGTATGTCATGATGTTAATATCTTTAAATAGTTGCCTTAGAGAGGTGTCTCTCAGGCGTGAGCCTGCGGAGGCTATATATATGGTTCTGATGGCTCTTTTCTGCAGAATAAAAATGGCTCAGCACGGTCGGCTCAGCATATAATATTTCTTTGTAATAATCTATTGGTGCGTGGACAAAATCGGTATTAACGCCTAAACATCTTGTCTTTTTTTCAATACATTTCACAATCTCACAAATGTCTACCAACAGCGCCTCCCTATCAACATCATTCGAGCACCAAAAGATCCTTGACCAGTCCATTCAGTTATTTTACCTCTGACAGCAGCAACCTAATAGCAACCTTATGGTAATGAGAATAAAGTTCACTGCGATTTTGACGAAATCGTCTATGGGCGCAACCGAACAGCAACCTTATTACATTGATTATAAAGATCACTGTGATTTTGATAGTATGATTTTTTAGAAGGACTATAGCAGTGTACTTACGTCTGTGTCGAGCGGCAGGTGAGAATGTAGCACGTACAGCGGCCACATAGTCGCCAGGATGCGCCCGTCACTGCGCCCGCGCACCACGCGGCACCACACCGACACGAACTCAGATTCGCCATCCGTTGGCACTGAGGTGTTTTAAACAATGAGGACAGGTGAAGGAAAATATAAAATAAATGATTAGTCGTGTTAGCCCAGTGGACCACCTCGAAAATATAAAATAAATGATTAGTCGTGTTAGCCCAGTGGACCACCTCGTGGTCCCGTATTTTGGTCAATTTCTAATGATTGGTTTTAGTGTTAGCTTCAAGAATACGTATTTAATCCACTTGGTGTATGTTGATGATGTTATAAAACTCCCTGTCACTATTGTTTACATCGCAAGTAGTTGTATACGAATTTATTTAGGGTAGGTACTACAGCTAATAAGTGAAAAATAAAAAAAAACACTACAATGTGAAATATTACTTAAATTTCAGTAGCAAAAAACGAAAATACAAAACCAAAGACACCGACTTAATTTTTTTTTCTCACTATATTCTCCTCTCACTTACCCTCACGCACACGACAAAATCTATACATATAATAAAATTGTAGAAAAGTGGTGTCTGTACAATGGATATATATAAAAAAAAAGTAGCAGGGGTGGTTATTATATCGATGCCGAACCCGAAAGTGTAATTAAATATTTTTTTTCTGTTTGTCTGTGTGTTTGTGCACGCTAATATCAGAAACGGCTTATTCGATTTAGATGCGGTTTTCACTAATATATTGTAGTAAGCTTCACTTAACATTTAGTGTTTATTTTATGTCAATCGGTTCATAAATAAAAAAGATATGTCAATTTAAAGAATCACGGCGAACATTTGTTAAGGTCAGACGGTGAAAGTTGTGGGTGTAGATCTAAGTACAGCTGTTTCTCGCACGGTCAGTTGTATGTGGCTCTGTCACGGGTTAGCAATCCTAGAAGCCTGTATGGTTTCATCCCTGATGGCCATACGTCAAATATCGTATACAGAGAAGCATTACTGTAAAGTAAATTTTTAGCTACCCAAACGACGGTATATGTAATTCAAAATATGCTGCCCGAAAAGTCACTATTCCACGCGGGCGAAGTTGCGGGCACAGCTAGTAATAAATAAAAACCGGCCAAGTGCGAGTCGGAATCGCACACGAAGGGTTCGTACCACCGTACAATATTTAACACTACATACAGGTTGTGGCAAAATTAATACCAGATAATTTACTATAACATATTACAATTTTAACCATTTTTACCCAAGGGTTCCGAAAATATTTTTTTTTTGTTTTTTATTTACGACATTTCTACCTTTTGTTACAAATTTGGTTGTGGTTTCAACAAAAATCATTCTTTTTTCATTTTGATTTCTGTTAATTACTGCTGAATACTAGAGCTATCGTACAGAAAGGTTTTTTGGAGCATTCGAAGTAACAGTAGACAACCGACTTGTAAGTCACACGTTTCCCCTAGTTTAGGAGGCAGGGTTTCTATTATTTAAGCTACCTTTACTATCTAAACTTGTAACCTAATCTCTAAGTATTTTTGTAAAGGTTATCTGTTTCAATAAAGTTATTATTATTTTGTTGTCTGTCTGTGGAAAGAAATCACGTTGTCCCTAGCAGTGGCGAAGGTACCATACAACTCGATTCTCACCGGCTTTCCTTCGAAAAATCAGAACATAACCACTCTATAGTCAATTCGTCATCGAAATTTTTTTTGGCTTTATTTTTGCTCCGGCCTACCTCTGTCATAAATTCACCCTTCGCCACTGGTCCCTAGTTAAATGTCCCTAGCAATATCATCCAACTAAAATTAGGCTTCCACTTGTATTTTTTTTTTTTTATATTCGTTACGAAAATGTAAGAATACGTTTGGTAAATAAACAATTTATTATTTTTATTATACAAAAAAAGATATTGTGATTTTACGATTCGTAGTTACTGTTACGTTGTATTTTGTTAGAAAAGCATTCGATTTATTTTTAGTTCGATGTTATTTTAGTTATTACTAAGAGTTCGACATAAAGTTAGTTGTTGAAATATCGATTTTCTCTGAATAAATCAAACGAATGTATTGATTTGTCGGCACTTAATTGTTTGTCGGCCGAAAATGTATATGGCGAAAATGTATATTTCGGTCGAAAATTGATGCCATCTGCGGATTGTAGTTACATAATCAGCTATAATGTTCCCACTGCTGGGACAGAGGCCTCCTCTCTGTGAGAGGGATTGTAGTTATTAATTATTAATTAATAAATTATGTATTTTTTTTACGTCATAAAACTTGCGGACTTCGTGGATGATCTTACCTTTGACCAGCCATGGGACGTTCTCCTTGGGGCATTCCCTCAGCGGAATGTCGCCTGACCAGCACGTGTTCTGCGATGTGAACTTTATTCTGCAATTACACATTTCATTCAGTGTAAATTAAGCTATCTTAATTTAAATAATACAATACCTATGTATTGTATTATTTAAAAAAACCCGGGCACGTTGGGATAGTCCATCGGCCAAAACGATAAACTTCCATACAAATTTAACTCCATAAGGGGCTGAATTTTCAAAAATTCTTCCTTAGTGCTATCTTCCTTTTGAACTTTGGTACAACCTTTCATGCCTACAAACCGCGATTTAGGCCACGTGTTGTCTGTATTTAAGTTTTCTTATAACATTTTTATAACATTGAATTTAAATAAAGATTTATTAAAATCACCCAACGAGACACAGCTCATTTTTCGGCCATTCTCTGTATGACAAAAGGCTTTTGCTCTGTAGTGCGATAATAACAGACTGGGGGTCTACACATATTATAAATTGAAGTGGCTTTTCGTGTCTGTCTATGTGATTGCGTTGTTATTCTAAACTACTTTCGGAATTTAATGCAACCGCATTCATTCAACACCATTTTGAGAACTCATTCCGAAAGGTTTAGTATAGTAAATAAATCTTCGTGCTTTGTCAAGTCGTAAACCCAGCGGGGGCGTTAATATAATAACAAAGTAGTTACTTGAGCACCATCTCGCACTCGGAGCCGCAGACGATGCTGCGGCCGAAGGTCTCAGCGTCCAACTCTCCGGAGCTCACCGTGAACCACTGCGACGTGTCTACGCCGTGGGAGCGGACCTGCACATAAATATCATTGTTAACAAAACAGTTGTACGCGCTAATCTCTGGAACTATCGGTCGGACTTTCAAAATTCTTTTTTCATTGGATAGCCCAATTAACATCACGCTAGGACCCTTAAGAGCAGAGCAAAATTAATAAAAGTCAGAAAGAACGCTAAGCGAAAAGGAAGTAAGCGGGCAGGCGGTGCGATGCAACGGGGTGGGTCGGGGGCAGAAGAAATTTCACGCGGGCGAAGTCGCGGGCAGAAGCTAGTAATTAGAATTGATTTGAAATCGTTCTTCCGTACGTGTATTTGTAACAATAATGTGATCGTTAGCTCTGACCTTATACAGCAGGTTAGCCCTCAGCATGTTGGCTAGAACGAGCCGCCCAGACAGATGCATGAACCGACTGGCGCCCGTGTCCTTGATCCTCACATGGAGGAACGCGCCCATGGGGAATTGCTTGTCGCTCTCAGGGGTCCGAGTCTCCATCCTCAGCCGATTGGTCCCCGCTATGAATGGTATGCCTGAAAAATATTAGGTGTTAACTCTCACATATCGCACCTCCGATAAAATAGGGTTACAACTCGAAAAAGTCGAATTTTGAGTTAACGATACAGAAACACTGCTTACAAAAAATATATAAAAACAAACATATTTTTTGTAAGCTTTTCAAGTACTTATGTATAATTATGATCACATAATAATAATAGTGTAAGAATAAAGACTAATTAACAAATCCGTGAGTTTATTTTCGCTTTTCTAAAAATCCAAGTTTTTCAAGTTGTAACTTGTAACCCTATTTTATTGGAGGTGCGATATGTACTGTAAAACCTTTATTACAAGTTACACAATGCAAGGTGTAACAGATAAACGGAAGACCTGAAAGAAGTTTGTTCAGAATCGACTTCTGAATCGAATTAGTAGTTTATGAAACCATTAATAACCGGGGAATAAGTTGTCCACAGTATGGTATACTATTTTATCAAAACTCGTGCAGTTTCATCAAAAACACAATAGATAATATCTTCAGTACGCTCCCAAACCCAAAATTCTAACGTGAGGGATGTGCGCCACAGCAACCGATCAGCTATTGTAATGTTATGCCGCCATTACCACCACAGATAATGTAGAAACCGCGGTAGGCCGAGTCTAATATGCACATTATTCGAAAATGTTAAAATTGGTCATATACATAGACTGAAAACATTGTTTTTTTTATATTCTTTCGAGCTGTACGTTTATAGAAAATGCCTTTTTTTTGTACAAGTTTTCATATTTTTTTAGGTTCTTACGGTTTTTGAGGTTCTTAATTTTAACCACCTTATTGACTAGCGGGTTCTAATGAATTTCAGTACAATATTATTGCCCAGATACAGGCTAGTGTTATTGTGACTTGCTTTAGGAAAGGTTGGCATGCCATATAATTTGAGATTAGCTAGCAGGTGAGCGACTACCTATCTGATCTCCACAACCCAGTTACTGGGTAACACGATACCCCTAAGTAAAAACGGTTATCAGACTATTGGCCTTCTGACTACCCGTAAATACTGCTAAAGATATACGAATGACAACCGGGACCACCGGCTGAACGGAGGGGTTTCGATATGTAATGGTCGCCCATCTACGGACCGATCTCGGCAAGCGTACCTTAACCTTCGATCGACCCGTGCGGCTGGTATCATTCAACCATGAGCCCGTCATCATCATCGGCCTAGCCTTTTCCCAACTATGTTGGGGTCAGCTTCCAGTCTAACCGGATGCAGCTGAATACCAGTATTTTACATGGAGCGACTGCCTATCTGACCTCCACAACCCAGTTACTGGGTAGTACGATACCCCTTGGTAAGACTGGTTGTCAGACTTTCGGGCTTCTGACTACCCGTAACGACTGTCTAAGATCCACGAATGACAGCCGGGACCAACGGCTTAACGTGCTTTCCGAGGCATGGAGGGGTCTCAGTATGTAAAGATGGTCACCCATCCACAGACCAACCGCGGCAAGCGTAGCTTAACCTGATCGATCGACCTGTGCGACTGTTATTATTTAGCCACGGACCCCTCTACCAACCATGAGCCCGTAATAATCACAAAATATATTGCTTATAGTCCTTGCGGAACTAGTTGTCCGCCTCAGTGGCCACAGACTCGATGCAGCGGTTCGCAACGCACGTACTGAGTAATGCGCCCCCCTCCCCCCCCGCACTCACACCGCGAGCATACCTAAGGCGCGGCCGACTAGTTCCGCAAGGACTATAAAGTGAAATATTTCCCGTTAGATGATTAATACTATCCTATAGCAATTCGAATGAAATTTATATTTGCATTAGAGATGAGTATCGCCTGTCATCAATTTCTTTGTCAAACATGTTGAATAATGTTATTCCTTAGTAACGATTAATTATTTAGGCATTTAATCAGGAAATCCAGGGACCATATTATGAAGTATTAATTCCATCATTGTTCCAGTGTCAGAGAGAGACATCATACATGACCAAGAGCACCATCCCTTTTTCGCAACATAATCAAGAAGTAGTACTTACTGGAGGACCATTTCCAATTATCAGAGGGGTCGGCGAGTAAAAATCGCAGTTTCTTTGGAGCCGTTGGGTTGCGCCATCTGTAATGCGGACAGATATTTAGAAACACTTACATAAATCCATTTGCAAATCAATCAATTTTAATGTATTTGTAACTGTTTCTTTATAAACCTTACTACTTTTGTGTACCTTGAAACATAATTCTGCCATCTTCGAACGATTGACAGAAACAGAACGATGTTTTAATTTGTTTAGCGCTAAGAGCATTTAGTGATTCGTCTTGGAAGC
The DNA here is from genome assembly GCA_914767645.1 of Hydraecia micacea. Classification (NCBI taxonomy): domain Eukaryota; kingdom Metazoa; phylum Arthropoda; class Insecta; order Lepidoptera; family Noctuidae; genus Hydraecia; species Hydraecia micacea. Next base: position 1,672,802 of record OU611774.1, read on the forward strand.
GGGCCTAAATGTTTTAGCGGTTGTTTGGTTGTTTCTAATAAGTGGCCTCACCTGTAGGCGAGGCGGACCCCGGAGGCCAGCGGCACCACCTCGTCCGCGTGCTCCTGGCCGATGCGCATGTTGTTGGCGCAGGTGTTGTGTATCCACAGCGACACGCGACCCTCTAGCGCGTGGGCCGCCACCTTCGCCACTTCTTGCGCATTCTTGTTGGTGGTGTCAAGTTCCTTCGCTTCGTATTCCAATGGTGGTTTGCGGATGTACTACAAGGAACGGATATACTTATTTTCACACCATCTGCTCACTAACATCAAATTATATGTCATGTAAACCTAACCAAACGCAAGTTACTTAAGCTCTAGGCTTTAGCCGAGCATTAATATTGTACAGAATTTCATTATGACCCGCTGGTCATTAATGTGATTTGAATTTGGAATATCAACTGAGTAATCATATGGAAAAGTTATCAAAAAAAAAAATGTTCTATTAATCTACAGGTCGACCAAAGAGTTCTCACTACATAGGTTTTAGTCGCCGTCGACGAACAAAATAAAAAAGTTAGTTGACATTTTTCCACTTCAGCTGTGATGCCACATTCATCATCATCTGCCTGCCTTTTCCCAACTATGTTGGGGCCGGCTTCCAGTATAACCGGATGCAGCTGAATACCAGTATTTTACATGGAGCGACTGCCTATCTGACCTCCACAACTCAGTTGCTGGGTAATACGATACCACTTGGTAAGACTGGTTGTCAGATTTTCGGACTTCTGACGACCCGTAACGACTGTCAAAGATCCACGAATGACGGCCGGGACCAACGGCTTAACGTGCTTTCCGCGGCACGGAGCGGTCTTGGTATGTAAAGATGGTCACCCATCCACGGACCAACCGCGGCAAGCGTAGCTTAACCTGATCGATCGACCCGTGCGGCTGTTATTACTTAGCCACAAGCCCCTCAGCCCTTCAGCTGTGATGCCACATTATGATTTAAAATTAAAAAAAAAAACAGGTAGTCGTAAGGGATTACTTGATTATTTTTTATGATAAGTCAAATCACGAAAAAAAAATCAGCTGTTTCATACATTTCGGTCAAGTAGGTATTGAACTTTTGTATTAAACAGTAGATTTTTTTTTCGTGATTTCAGTGTTGGTCCCATAGTGAAAGTTGTTCAGTTCGATGGTCTAAAGCACCTCTTAAAGTTTGTGAGGTTAATTTTTTTGCACTTTGTATAATGCTGGAATCACAAAGCAATATCCTACAGCACCTTTTTGAACTAACATTTTACTACAAAATGATTATAGTACAGTAGAGCGCCGAACGAAAGACCGATACTTCTTCCTGCCCTTGTCCCACGTTACTTGGCGTCCTCGCAACACGTTTCTTCCTCCATTCTCCCCTGTCAACCGCCACTCTATCATTCACTGCTTTTATCCGATTTCGAAAAAACCCTACGCTAGATTCACAGTGTGCCTAAAAACTGACCTGGTCGTAGGCAATGTTCCAGTCGTTGAGAAGATACTGCAGGGTCAGAAGCTTCGGCACTTGCATCGACATATGTATGCCGGTGGTCATGGCCCGAGAGCGCGCGGTCAACAGCGAGCTCTTGACTGCTACACCGCCCTGCAGACGAAACTCTTCGATTATCTCCTCCATAGTCCCCGTTGAGCAGTCTATCAAGTCGCAACTGAGGACAAAGATAAACTATGTTATATCAATGAAGGGATGAAACGTTGATGAATGACTGTGTACGAGCTCAGTGCTAAGGTATATAATATGCGTGTATGCTTGGAATGACGCGGAAGACATTTAAAACGATAGAACGATAGTGGCTTTCGAAAGACAGAGCGAGAGACGAGAATACGTGTAATTTTTTTATAGACGATTTTTGTAGACCGGTTTTGTCATATTATATTTGGTTCTTTTTGTCTGACCTCAGCCTCCATTCCCTCATCAATGACGTCAAGATAGAAACCCAATATTAACGCATGTACAATATTGTTTTTATTGATCGTAAAAATACGATCAGGTTTTATAGTATTTCTCGAAAAAAACTATGAAAAATAAAGTTTTTCTGCGGCTGCAACCGAAAACATCCCATATCAAAATAGCAAAGTCACTTAGAATCATCATTATCCTTTTAATTATCGGATCCAACGTTACCCCACACGCTTATAATATATCGTTTATTGCGGATCACACATAAAAATACACTCAATCCATATAGAATAGAATAGAATACTCTTTATTATGTACACCATATAAATTACAGACATAAATATATAGTATCAGTAACAAAGACTTAAAAACTATGTTAGTAAAACTTACAAACTAACCTATCGACCACTAATAACTAGGAGCCTGAACACTTGTTGGCACGTGCCTCTGCACCGAGTGCCCACCACTGTCCACCTGTCAATGAATGTCTTTATTGCTATTTTGGCATATGTGGATTGATTTTCTTTAGCGCTACGCTAAATATATTTTCATAATTTCCCTACACGATTTATTAGCGGTGGATACACTTCTTTCACATTTAATCGACATTGTGCAGTCTCCGAGTAAAATGGCCCTGTGATATCCGGACAGACGGGACTTGAAGAAATTATAAGCGTTCCGTTTGTGTTGTTACCAGTCTGGCGCAACTGTCTAATAAAAAAAGAAACTATGAAACGTGCACTAAACATAATGGCGGCTATCGCTGTCTCGCTTTGACATCTGCAGGCTGTGCATAGTCTGTGTCATTTTTGCTATGTTGGTATTCAGTTTTAGCGCAAGTTTCATACAAGCGCCGTTTTTCATCTTTTTCTATGGGACTCCCGTCTCTTATAAGGAACATTACTTACTCTATGGTTTTTACGGAACTCTAAAAAAGGACTATAATGATGATGCACTCACGATAGCTTAGTATCCGCAATGAGTAATTTCCCAGCGGGCGAGCCAACCAACGCATGCGCCGCAGTACTGTGCGCGGCGATTGTAAGCACGCGGTGAGTTCGCATCAGCTGCTTGGACACGTAGTAGCCTTGTAGGTAAGAGACGTCGCTGAGAAAAAAAAAAAGATTTTTTTAAAACTTTCTTTTGGAAGTAAACCATATTAATAATATAAATGCAACAGTATCTATCGGTCTGTTTATCTTTTCACGCTTCAACGGCTTAACAGACTTGGCGTGGTTAATTCAGCTGCATCTGGTTAGACTGGAAGCCAACTCCAACATAATTGGGAAAAGGCTAGGCAGATGAGGCAGAAGATGTATTAGTGTGCCCATTAAAATTCTTTTAGCCTTTAAAACAGACATGAGTTTTTCGCATTTGTAATATTAATATGAGATAGTGAACGAATTTGTGAAAAGAAGTAAAGGTAGTCTCTAGGTTGATATTACCCTATTGAATGACTATTTCATGAAATTATGATACTTAAGGCCAATTCTAACTTAAGGAGTAGTAAGTATTGCCGATTCTAATTATGTAAATCCATATTTGTTACGGTCGCGAATCATTTTAAACAACATACTACCCGACATTGACCTGCAGATTGCAAAAAACTTAAGAAAATTTGAATTTCGCTGGCTACCCTGACGCCTCCGTCTTAGCAGTCTAAGTATAGCTAAAGTAAAGTCTAAGTACGCTTAGTAGATCTCATTGTAAGTCACCTGGTGAAAGCCGGCAGTGAGTTGTGCAAGTGCACGTGTATGTTGGCGGCGCGCACGACGGCCTGGGCGCGGGGCAGCAGGCGCGGCGCGAAGTACGAGTCCACGCGCAGCACGCCCGACAGTTGCTCCGCTGTCACTTCCGACCAGCGCTTCTCGCTGTAGAACTCTGGTGGCTCTTCAGCCGCCTGTAACTTACATGTTTAGTATTTTTATCCCACGAAGCGAGGCGCGTTTTATTTTAGCGTATGAACCCCAAATAAGAATAAAAATAATTGTGTTTAACTCTCTTTTAAATAACACTAATTACATTAATAACACTCATAAAAATACAAACATCCAAATTGAGAACATCCTCCTTTTTGAAGTCGGCTAAAAATATATTATTATTTCTGTTGAATCCACACAATTTTTGTCAAAGAGGATACAGAATCATTGAGGCATCATTGAGAGTAAGTACCTAGGTAGGTAATACGGTAAATACGGGCTCGTGTCCGCAACTCCACGTCAATGCGCATATTTTGCGTGCGGAAGGGTAAGCACCCATTACCCATAATGATACCCCAAAATAAAGTAATTTCAACAGTAAGTTTTACGGTCAAATGCCCGCGTCTCTAGCTGTGAAGTAGTATTTGTATCGTAACAAACTTACCATCAGATCTTGTTTTGGCAAGAACTTTTTCATGAAGAACTCATACGGCGGCGACACCGGCTCGGGGTCCACGTACGTGCGGAACCGCCACAGTACCGCGAACACCGTCTCTGTTCATAGATTATTATAAATTCAAATATACACTGCCACAATGATTACACAGTAATTGGGTTGTAGAGGTCAGATTTATGTAGTCGCTCTATGTAAAATACTGGCATTGAGCTGCATCTGGACAGGACTGGAAGCCCCAACGAAGTTCATGCATCCGTGTACAGCTATGGGTGGCTAAAAGTAAAAAATAACTGGTGAGACTCACGGACCTAAAGTAACACCTGTGAAGTTTCTCTAATAAATTAATTTGACCATGAAATTTCATACCTAAGTCCTCGCACACAGAGGAGGCGGGTGTCCCAGCACTGGGAACGTTATAGAATGATTATGCTGTGCTTTTTGGAACGAAGTTTCTTAACGCGGCTTGGAAAAGGAGTTGACTGCTAGAAGTCGTCATGTAACAAACATGCGGTATGCACCCTCCATGCCATTCTCTCACTGTCTATTGTATACGAGTGTGTGAGGATGTGTGTGTGTGTGTGTGTGTGTGCGAGTGTCGCGTAAGGAACTACTTTCCTGACGGAGGTCACCACGCCGCACACGGTTTTCTTACGTCGTCATCTTTATCCTATCCTTGTCCCAATTCATTTTGTGTCGGCGCAACATTTCGTTTTCTATACTTCTCTATTATAGTCGTCACCTCGGTAGTCACCCTCTTTCTTGCCATCTTCGCCCCATCATTGAACACAGACCTTTCATTATTTCTTTGGTCTTCCTCTACCCTTATAGCCATCCACATTCGTACTCAAAACTTTCCTCACGACATTATCTTCATTCCTTTGCATCCCATACCGTGACAACCGATTTCCACACAACTGTTCAGTCACGCGGCCCACTTTCTTACCTGGTGGAGGAACAAAAAGTTGCAGTTCCCGCGGCTCGCCAACAGGCAGCTTGAAGTACGTGTGCGGCTCCCACTGGCTCAGCATCGAGTTGTACAGCTCCAACACGCAGTCTATCTCTGTGTCCTAAACACTCACAAGGAAACACAGCTTTTTACAAATAAAAAATCATTTGCTCAAATTTGCCCGGGAATTAGTAACCTTTTCAGTTCAAAATTACATAAGACAGTCCCCTAAAACGCACACCCTTCACCAATCCCTGAAGCTTTAGCTGGGCAGAAGAAGTGGCGCAACAAACTACCCCCCATCAGCACAGCTATGCGGCGCGATATTAATTCGTATAAGTACACAAATTAAGTGCGGCTCCGGCGTCATGTACAGCAGGCCATTATGTTATAACTTAATTTTGAATACCCCACTACCCCTGTACCGCTGCACGCAGCCATAAGTAGTTTTCTTGCGATACATTGAGCGCTACTGTAGACAGCGATTTTTCACACCAAAAATAAAAGTCGCTTCCCAGCAATTATTTTTGTGCAATGTTAGTTAGTTTGATGTACAGAATGCGTGGTAGACGACCAAGAGATGGGTCTTATTACACCCCGTATGTATAGTTCATAATGACCTGTCCCGGCAAGGGGAACGCGACGACCCTGGTGATGGCCCTCGGGTGCGGGTACCGCCAGGAGACTGCGCCCCCACACAGCATCACCTGGTACGCCATCGGCAACTGTCCTCCACTTAGTATCTTGAATGCACCGCTCCTGTAATACGAAGTGTTTATGTTGTGTTTGTGTTATCTCACGATGGCGCGCTTTATTGTGGTGACCAAGTGCAAGACTGTGTGACTGTGTGCGTAAAGACGAGTAGCGTCAGAACATATCACTCACACACACTTCCGACTTTCCCGTGTCTCCGACGGTACCGAGAGCGCCTGCGCTTAGACACACATTCCCAGCATGTTAATACACTTTGTTACCACAAATAAAGCGCTTGTTAGATAATTCAATTGTTTGTTGGATAGTCGCATCTGTCACATTTACGATGCTTGGGACCAACGTAGAAATACCTACCTAATTTGAATAGATATTGTGTTTACAAAAAACAACAGTCTTAACTTGTCAAAATCACTTAAATGTTCTTACTATAAATGATTAAGTAATATTTGATTATACTTGTAGTATATCTTAGATTTTATATGGCTATTTCGATGTCATTTGAGTCAACAAGAAAGCTATGATAGACTTCGATTAGCCTTTCACGATGAAGCCCCATCTCGTGCCACTGTTTACAACTGGTTTAATGAGTTTAAACGTGGTCGCACTAATCTCACCGATGATCTGCGTGAGGGACGGCCTTATACAGCGACGACTGAAAATAACATCAGTGTTGTGCGGCGTATGATAGAGACTGACAAAAGAGTGACTTATCAGCAGATTCGGACAATCTTAGGCATCGGTATGAGTCAAGTGCACAAAATCCTCCATGAACATTTAGCGATCAGGAAGCTTTGTACCCAGTGGATACCTCATAATTTGACAGAGGCCCAAAAACTCCGTCGTGTTGGTTGGTGTCGTGAAATGGTTCAAAGATTTAACGGAGGTGACTCAAATGCTGTGTTCGACATACTTACGGGTGACGAAAGCTGGATTTATTGTTATGATCCTGAAACTAAGAGACAGTCTGCTGTCTGGGTGTTTCCTTCCGAGGAGTTGCCAACTAAAGTGAAGAGAGGCCGAAGCGTGGGAAAAAATATGGTGGCCTCGTTCTTCGGAAGGACAGGTCATTACGGAACAATTGTTTTAGAGGATCGAAAAACAGTTACTGCAGAGTGGTACACTAACCATTGTTTGCCACTTGTCTTGGAAAAAGTTCGGGAGTTACATGTCAACGATAGTCTGGCTGTTCTTTCGAAATGGTTTGCAGCTAATAATCTTTTACTTAATGCGAACAAAACTAAATGTCTTAAGTTCTCATTACCAAATGTACCTCAAGTGGATCTGAATTTAAAACTTGATGGCAAAAAACTAGATGCTATTACGGAAACTGTATTTCTGGGAATTACTTTAGATTCAAAATTACAATGGGGCGCACACATTAGAGCTCTTTCAGGTAGATTAAGTTCAGCTGCATATGCAGTAAGAAAAATAAGGCAGTTGACAGATATAGCCACAGCTAGGTTAGTATACTTTGCATATTTCCACAGTATTATGTCTTATGGTGTTCTGCTGTGGGGATCGGCAGCTGACGTAGATTCAATTTTCATTTTACAAAAGAGGGCAATCCGCGCAATATATAAAATGGGTCCTCGCGAGTCTCTTAGAAACAAATTTAAAGAAATTGATATACTAACTCTGCCTTCTCTTTACATTTTAGAAAGTATTTTGTATGTTCGCAAAAACTTAGGACTTTTCAAAATAAGAAGCGATTTCCATAATATAAATACACGCAGTAAAAATGAAATTGTGATACCTAAATTTAGACTAACTAAAACTAGCAAGTCATTTCTTGTAAACAGCATCCGTTTTTATAACAAGTTGCCAAAGTCGGTTACAGAACTTAGCGATGGAAAGTTCAAAACCCTCATCAAACGAGTCCTTATCAAAAAAGCATATTATAAGATTAAAGACTACGTTGAAGACAAGGTAGTTTGGCAATAATTCCTTCTGCACATGTGGCTTCCCTGGCACCTCTTTGACGGCATAAGTTCTACGTAAATGTCTATTAACTGCTCTCAAATTACGATGTTTATTTTTTATTTGTACATACTTCTATGACATAATCTTTTTATTATTTGACATTATATACAGACAATTTTAATTTTTCACCTCTTTCTTAGTTGAAATGGCAATCATATCTCTTGGTTTTAGTAGATTTTTATATTTTGTTTATCCTTTTGATACATCCTTATTTTGTAAATGTGAGGACTTTGTAAGCCTTGTAGACTAGATCTGTAGACCATTTTTTATTTTTATCAAGTACCTGGTACTTGTTGACAGGCCTACGCTGTCCTCCCATACCTACTGTAACTCGAAAACATTGTAAAAGCCAATTATTTTTAAAAGAGTAACCATGGAGTTTCTTGCCGGTTCTTCTCCATAGGAAACGACCAATTGGAACCGTGCACCTAGCTTCTGACGTTTCATAAGTGCCCATGTTGGTTTATGTGAAATAAAAATATTTTGATTTGATATTTTGATTTGATTTGATTTGATTTGGAGAAACGACCGCGCAGTAGGATCCTCCTTCACCACGACAACGCCTCGTCGCACACTGCCAAGCAAACAAGCGACTACTTGGCGACGTCAGACGTGGAATTACTGGGTCACCCACCCTATAGCGCCGACCTCGCACTTTTCGATTTTTATTTATTTCCGAAAATAAAAGAAAAACTTTGAGGAAAACGTTTTATGGACGCCGAGGAAGAGACCCCTAAGGACGAGTGGGCAAAGTGCTTTTCTCAGTAGTTCCATCGGATGCAGCGATGCATTGATGTAAATGGACACTATTTTGAAAAGATATAATAAAACTAATAACTTGCTAGTTTGTTCAGTTTTTGATTTCTAAGAACTTTCAGTGTCACCCTCGTATTATATAAGGTCCCCGTTAAAATAGATGGACAAACTTTTAGAAATCATTCAGACCCACAAAATAAGGACGATGGTAAAAAAATATATAAGAAAAATGCATTAGATACAAGAAAAATAATCAACTATACGAAAATACACTAATGTGCCGACAATTTATTATTTTAGATCAAAATAAAATCACTTCAATCAATGTTTGTTTTTGCTTAGATATCTTTGGTTAGACGTACTGAGCGCTGTGTTAAAATTTGTCCATCTATTGTAATGGTATCCAGTATATTTCTCGTTTATACTGTCTCTTCTCACACGCGCGTCGCTTCGTTAGATAAAAATACTGTAGTGTTTAATTAAACTTGTGTATCAACTATTCTTCATTTGGAAAGAATACAGGTATTCCTTAAAAAGCACCGCTTTTTTGTCTTACTGTTTTATCTATTCTTTTTTTACTCTCAAATCAACAATATAATAGCTATGGTAACCTAGATGGCCTGTATTATTTTTTAACAAAAAACAGTATTTAATATGGTTGAACATAAAGCAATTCGACTATTGATAACCGTCGGGATGTTTTATAACATAACTTTCGCTAGTTGAAAATGTATTAATGTTGTCATATGCATTTAATGAGTTGTAGTTAAGAGTTAAGTAACAGACGATTACACACCTGTATTCCTCGTAGGCAGGGAAACCAAGACCCCTCCGTGCCTCGGAAAGCACGTTAAGCCGTTGGTCCCGGCTGTCATTCGTGGATCTTTGACAGTCGTTACGGGTAGTCAGAAGCCCGAAAGTCTGACAACCAGTCTTACCAAGGGCTATCGTATTACCCAGTAACTTGGTTGTGGAGGTCAGATAGGCAGTCGCTCCATGTAAAATACTGGTATTCAGCTGCATCCGGTTAGACTGGAAGCCGACCCCAACATAGTTGGGAAAAGGCTAGGCAGATGATGATTCCTCGTAGGCAGGGGTAGTACACCCCACGGTTCTATGTTCGTAAGTTTAGCCTATACAGCCTCATATTCATGGTAAAGAACAATAAGTACCTGAGATCGTCCTTATAGAAGTGGTCAGAATCGTCGACATCTGACTCGAGTAAGGACGGATTCGATGATAGTTGGACCGACTTTTCCGTATCTTGTTGCGACTTTTCTTCCGTATCTTGTTGCGACTTTTCTTCCGTATCTTGTTGCGATGTCTCTGACTCTTGGAGACCCAAGGGAGGCAGCGCTGCTCTTGGGCCTGTTTGGCGCCTCCTGTACACAGTTGACGGAAAGCCCATGGGCACGTTGACCGGATGCTGCGAAAGGACCACACCGTTGTCATTACTAAACAAACTACAGATGATAGGCAAAAGGTGGCTAAAAATATTGTGTTTGTGTTTATAACAGCACTAGCGACCCGTACCTGCTTCTCTCGGTTCTTAAAACTAGACAAAACATCGAGATATATTTACTATAATATGTAAGTTTAATATTAATTTATTATACACATAAGCCTTTCGAAATAAATTCACTAAATGATGGTGAAAACCGCATCAAAATCCCTTTTGCCCAGTTTGTAAAAGCAACGCGGTCACGAAAAGCGACTTTAATCTATATATACGACTCTTGTGCTTTTCCTCCGTTATATATAAAACAAAGTCGGGTTAGTTACACCATTTATGACTCAAGAATGGTTGGACCGATTTTAATGATATTTGATTTGTTGGATTTGCCTCAACCTCGAATAGCAGAATAACTATTAAACATAGGAAAAATTCACAAAAAAAAAAAAACATAATTCGTAATCTGAGGAGATACGAAGTTCGCGGGGTCAGCTAGTTTATAATATGTATAGATAATCATCTTATAATGTCCCTAATGTTGGGACTCAAACATTCTATCTATGAGAGAATTTGCTCTGACAAAGAGAGAGGCTTGAAAGCCAGTGGATTCTGAGATGTCGGAAAGACATATCAAGCCGCATCCAAGTTTTGAACTTTACTAGTTCACTTATCAATTTGGTCAGAGATAGTTAAGAACGAGAGCAGTGCTGGCCCAGTGGTAACGGCGCGGCGGGCTTACGAGTTGGAAGTCGTGGGTTCTAACCCAGGCAGGCGCTTTATTTTGTGTAATTTATTTCATCACCACCGCTCTCAATAACGGTGATGGAAAACATCGTGAGGAAACCAGCATGTCCTAGGATCAAAAATTCGAAGACTGACATCTACAAACCCGTACTGGGCCAGCGTGGTGGATTACGGCCCATTCCCTTTCACAGAGAGAAAGCATGTGTCCTAGCAGTGGGAACGTCGTCTAATCTCTTCACCACCCTTGTTGGTTGACTGGTAGAGAATGCCTAAGGCATTAAGTCCGCCTTTGTAGCTTTTTGTGCGAATAAATAAATAAATAATAAACGTTATAAGCTGATTATGTATGTTATGTAGTTCTGAACTTGTTGATGTCCGAGTCGTGATGATAATGCATAAGTGGGAACTCAGACTAATATTATGAATGTGAAAGTAACTCTTTCTGTAAACCATCGACCCGATCGTAACGAAATTTCATAGATAGCCTGGGGCCTGGGAACTACTTTTCATCATGAATCGCAGTCAAAGTCGCGGGCAACCACTAGTAATAAATAAATTCACACTGCCCGAAGGCGCTGCAAATAGTTGAGCTACACGATTACCTACTTACTGATAAATCGCACTGCACTGATTGGATCGGTCCGCTCAAATCGGAGTAGTTTCTTACTCAAAAGACCATATCAAACACTAATCTACATGAATTTGTTTCGGTTTTTCTTCCCAGAGTAGTCTGATAGGGAACACCGATCTTATCTAGTTCTTAAAATATTATTGACGAATACAAAGTTATAATCACATGTCGTTTCTTCAACAGCTCTTTGTAACCGTTGTGTAGCCGGTTCAAGGCCGCCAGATCGGAAGGCCTCAGGTCCATGGTGACGTCATCAAGCTCGACGCTGATCTTCACGGTGGGCTCGCGCGCAGACAGACCGCCCTCCGCGCGCCGCCACGCCTCCCAGATTGCTTCTCCTTCCATGCTGCAAACATTATTTTAACACTTAAAATTATTACATTATTTTAAAAGAAGATATAGTGACAAACATTGAAAAGAGTATTCTTAGATGGTTCATGTTGAGAGGATGATTGAGAGGCGACTAACAAAAAGTATTTATAAGGCAGTTGTGCGTGGAAACGCCGCGGGCGGGAAGCCATAAAAGAACATAATTATATGTATTTCTCAAACATGCTTGGAAATTTGAGCATTATTTTGACAACCTTCTTCGAAAATCCAAATTGCTGTACTGGCCAAATACATGCCGGCAAAAGTTGTATGAAAATCCATATCTGTCGTGGTTTAGCGGCCAAATAAATTACATAGTAAACTCATATCTGTCGTGTAATTTAAAAATGGAACGATCTTTTACTCCGAAACATGGCAACAAAGGCGGTAACTTATCAAAGGTTTTATTTAAATTTCGAACTGGCTTGCAAATCGAAAGCTGTTTATTGAAAAAAAAAAAAAAAAAAAAAACAAATGAACACTGTAACGCAGGAAAAGTTATTGTTGTTCGGTGTTCGTCATTGATTTTAAAAAGTAATTGTATTTGACAAAAAAGTTTTGCCTAGGTACACTTGGTTTTAATTTCCGCGCATTATTTGAGAAAGGCACTATACAAGCCTTGGCCACAACTAGGCATTGATGGACTTACGTATGTACGAATTCTAGAGTGGAGACTAGAAAGGTGATTTCAGGTATGGTATATGGTACGTGTGTATGTGTGACGTTTGTGTTGTGTGTGTGTGTGTGTGTGTGTGTGTGTAAATGTGCGTATGACCAGAGGGGCAATTCTCGTAATTTTATGAACGTTCACAGTCTAATCTCAGTCTCAATCTGTCAAAATACCTTTAATTTCCCTACATTTTGACATTTGTTTGTCGCCGAGATGAGACTGCGACTGGATTTTGAACGTTTTAAGTTACGAGAATTTGCCTTCAGATGTATGAATGTAAACGATGCACCTTTCCTTCGCTTACATTCATTCATCTGGAAACTACAGTCAACTAGAACTACAGATTGTCTGTCTTTTCTGTGTACCTTCATGGGAAAAAGGAGTGAAAGTATGTATGTTTAAAATAGTCTAACCGAATATATCAATTTTTAATAGAATGTTTAGTCTACTTGTAAATTGTGTGTCCAACACCCTAATTGCGTAATATTCTTGCAATAACAATCTGAATCATTTTAAAGGATATACTAATCCATTGCTTCATATGTTCGAAAAAATTGTCTGCTCAACAAGGTAAGTATCGCAATGAATGTTGTTGAACTGTCAAACTGAAAGTTAATGCTACTGATAGTGTTTAACGCAATTACCCCGCAGGAATAAAAATAAATATACCTGGGATTTCCTAAGTGACAAGGATGGGCATGAAACTCCATAATTACTCTTTTAAAATGTTATAATATAATAGAAGTGGTTGGTCCCTCACTTTTTTTGGTGTATATAAATCAGCTGTGTAATCTGCTTCTCCAAAATGGAACAACCACCCTTGCCTGGCCTGATGATGGCCTTTGCTGATGACACTGCACTCACCTTTACTGGCGATACCTGGCACGAAGCTTTTGAAGCTGCCCAGAGAGGGCTAGATCAAGTTTCAAATTAGCTTAATGGCAATCAACTTACCCTCAATACGGACAAAACAAAAATAATCTGCTTTACACAGCCGCCGAACTCATATTCACTAATAGCTCACTCAAGCGTCTGCCCAGGCACCGCAGCTTGCTCTTGCCCTAAACTCGCATGTACCGCCACAATCAAATACCTCGGGGTGACTCTTGTTTTTTTTTATTGCTGAATGGGCTCGCTCTTGACCTCGATCACGCCTGATTGAACGACGACGAGGACGACGAGCGACGTAGACGAGGTCTATGATGGAACGACCGTGTCCAGAAGATGCCTAAGGCACTGGAACTACCGAGCATCGACGAAACGCAGCAGGCTGCTTGACGCCGGACTCCGGTGGTAGGGTGGTCGAAAACCAGGCGGGCGTTAGCCCTACCACCGCAAGGGAAGAATTGGCCAGTCAAATAAGTTGTTGGGTGCGCACTGCCCTTAAGACAAGTTATTTTATAAGTTAGTAGGGGTGCTGGTTGCAACACCTACCTGATTTGTTAACTAGCATAAGTCAAGTGTACCTACAGACTACTACTGTTGAATGTTAACATTGTTATTTCATTTGATTAAATTAAAACTTATTATAAAATAATTTTATAACATTATGTCATTGAATACAAGAAAACTGGAATGAAATCACTAAACTACGATAGGTACAAAATATTATAAATTAAGCAATGGCAGATAAAGTAATTAATCATGTTGATAGATACATGGTGCGCACTATTTACAAATATTGTAACTGTAAACAACCCTTCCTAATATTTTAGTAAAAAATAATCAATGTGTGTACAAAATGTAGAATGAATGTCATAATATGCTAAAAGTAATCCATACCCCAGCATGAGCGGCTGCAACACCACATGCCGCGTGTCCTCGGGGGGGCTAGCAGTCACCAACAGCGCAGTAATGAGACCCCTCCCGTGCAGTCTCTCAGGCCTAGCGTTGGAGCACACTTGGAGGGATGAGCTGTCCCAGCCCACGACGCCTTCTTGTCCGCACACGCTGATTTGAGTCGTATGGATCGTTATGTTTTCAACACCTTCGTCGACTGTGAACATTTATTTGTATTATTAAACGGTTGTATGCCGAAATATCCTCCACGTGGAGCCCTGACACAGCTAGAGGGCGTCGCGGCAGACCCCGTAGAAGACGGCGGGACGAGCTGGAGAAAAGAACGACCAGTGGTCCACTCTAGCCCTGGATCGAAAGAGCTGGAAGTCATGGACAGAGGCATTTCGCCAGCAGTGGGATGATGCAGGCTCACAGTAACAGTAAACGATTGTATGGAAGCTTTTAGGAGTGGGTTGGGGTTTATTAGTGTGTTTTATGTTATAATATTAAGCCTAAAGCGCAGATATCCTAACATAAGTTTGCACTTCGGGAATCATTGTGTGTCCTCAAAAAGTACGAACGCGCAGAGATGAGGGCTAATATAAAGCAGTAACAACCATGGAAGTACTTGCCATTTTTGAATCCATGTTTACAAAATTACATATTATCAACTTTATGAAATTCAAAAAACCCTTTTCTAAACTTTAGCAACACTACCCAGCGACGATCTGTCTCTGTCTGTATGAAGGGCGATCTGTCGATCTGTCTGAAGCGCAAACTCATCGATATGTGTATCCTGCCCACCCTAATCTACGGCGCTCAGACCAGTCGCTCATCGAGTTGCAAAAGTCCCGCCTTGTAGTCTACCAAAGATCGATGGAACGCAACATCCTGGACGTAATAAGATAGAACAGAATTCAGAACTCCACGCTGCGTTACAAAACGGGTAGGTACAATAGATGTAGGCAAGAAGGCTGCCAGGCTCAAAGAGAATTGGACGGGTCACATCAGGCGCATGCGCGATGACCGCCGGGCAAATGTCTACACACAATAGGTGCCTGAAGGTGATCGGCGCCGCCGGGGCCAGCCCATGGCCCTAGTTCACTATGACCACTTAATGATTCCTTACTTTGAAACCACTTCAATTCCTTAGTACGACATCTGCTATTAACTATTCTCTAAGACACAATGAAAGAAATCGCACGAAATAACGGGGAATTTGGCGTGGATTGAACTGTCAAAATACATGCTGTACGTACGGCTGACATTTGGATTCCTTGCCGTTACAGGGGTTTCTATAAGACACGATATTGACGTGGTTTGCACGTGGTACGCAGGGAATAATAATTACCATACGGAATTGGAGCCCAGGAAGAGGTGGACGCGTACCGTAAAAGTTGGTTTGACAAGGCGTGGGAAAAAGTTCAAACTCAAAGCATTTATTTAAAACTAGCTGTGCCCGCGACTTCGTCCGCGTGGAATAGTGACTTTTCGGGCAGCACATTTTAAATTACACATACCGTCGTTTGGGTAGCTAAAAATTTACTTTACAGTAATGTTTCTCTGTATTACCTTAACAAATGTTCGCCGTGATTCTTTAAATTGACGTAACTTTTTTATTTATGAACCGATTGACATGAAATAAACACTAAATGTTAAGTGAAGCTTACTACAATATATTAGTGAAAACCGCATCTAAATCGAATAAGCCGTTTCTGATATTAGCGTGCACAAACACACAGACAAACAGAAAAAAAAAATTAATTACACTTTCGGGTTCGGCATCGATATAATAACAACCCCTGCTACTTTTTTTTTATATATTTCCATTGTACAGACACCACTTTTCTACAATTTTATTATATGTATATATAGATAGATAGATAAATCAATTACAGGCACTTTTGAATTGTCACGCGGTCGGTCAGGCAGAAAAATGAAGCTAGTTGCCCATTCCAAAGTATAGCAAGTACCTATGGAGAAGCACGGGCAAGAAACTCCACTAACACTTTTAAATCAAAATAATATGTTTACAAAAGATCCGAAAAAGGTCGGGGGACCCCCGGCAGGAACGAAGTTCAAAATGATAACTCAAGATTACGACTGCGATAAATTAAAAATGACGAAAAGTTTAATCTTTTTCGCAGCTGCCATCTTGTATATTTATTTTGACCTCACTATCGGCTTCAGCATCCTCGAAAACGACATCCATGACGAAAAGTTTGAAAATTTTCGCAGATCTTGGATTTTCATCTTGACCTCATTATCGGCTTCAGCACCCTCGAAAACCACGAAAACGACACCCATAAAGAAAATTTGAAAATTTCGCAGCCGCCATCTTGGATTTTCATTTTACCTCACTATTGGCATCGGCACCCTCGAAAACCATAAAAACTATCTCTCTCTCTCTCTACGTCTCTTTCTATTATGTACGAGTATAAAAAAATTCGCATGAAGGGCGCATAACGCTTTTTCGTTACGTGAAGATTTCTTTAAGTTTACTCCTACCGCAAGCTCCGTTAAAGAACGTTGTTCCAAAAATAGATATAGATAAGTAACTCACTCAATTTGTTCTTCAATTGGAACAGGAGAGGTTCGTCAGCTTTCAGCTGCACCCGGCTGAAAGGCTGGGCAATGTTTCGCTTCAGCTGCAAAAAACGATTACATTTACACACAATTTGATTGCCTTAAAAGTACATCGATTTGCTCGCTACAGAACAAACGAGCACACAACATATTCAACGTCATCTGCAAATCATCTATTTGCAGATGGTTTTGAATATTAAACTTTATTTTAAACGACATAAAGTGCAAACAAGACTGCGCGGGAGTCGTGTGATGTCTAACTTGATGTTTGTCCAATTAAGCACTTTACAAAAAAAATCCTCTACTCTTTGTTACATTTATTTATTAAATACTTTATACACATAAAACAAAAAGTTCAAACATTTTTTGTCTTTATCATCATTCTCTTGTTCTTATCTCAATTTATTTGGTGGGGGGGGGGGGGGGGAGGTGCAACATGTCTTTTCCATCCCTCTATTAGCCTCATCCCGGTAGTCACCCCCTTTCTCGCTAAATCATCTTTCACACAGTCCATCCATCATTTCTTTGGTCTTGCGAGGTCTTCAACCGTTGGATGAAATAAACAATTAAAAATCCATAGTGTCTCGCGTGGATCCACGTTCCGGCATCATCATCATCATCCGGAATCACCCACAGCTGGATATAGGCCTCCCTTTCTTCTGCCATACTTCCCGGTTCCGTGCGTCCCACATCCAGAGAGGTAATTCTCGTAATTTTAAGAAGTTTCACAGTCTGATCTCAGTCTCAATCTATCAAAAAAGCCTAATTTCCCTACATTTTGGAAAGTTATTGACTTGATTGTCGCCGAGATGAGACTGCGACCAGATTTTGAACGTTTTCAATTACGAGAATTGGTCTTCTGGTGTTACCTGCGACTTTGACAATATCGTCAACCCAGCGCGCTTTTGGAATGCGGAAACGCTCCAAAAGCGCGCTGGGTAATACGAAAGGTTGATGAAATAAAAAATAATGATATTCGTAACTTACGAGGCGGATAATACCAGAGATTTTCAGCAGTCTGTCAGTGCACACGTTTAATTGCACCGGTCGCTCGATGTCGAGACGCATGGTGCCTCGCCCGCTCAAGTTCGACGTTGAGGAACCACCTGTATCAAATATTTCACTTATTTATCTAATAAATAAAAATCTTAAATTCAATGTTTTATTTTTCATTTTTCTTTGAGGTGGCACACCTCTAAATATTTGCGTTATTTCTCTACACGATTGTTTATCGGCGCACAGAATTCACCTTTTTTTTAAATTTTTAGATATACTAAATGCTATTAGTCTCCGAGTAGAATGCCTGTGTAACCTAACAAAATTATGAAGGTTCCTTTTATGGCACTTGATTACGGAACGCTGAAAATGACAACAGTAGTGATTTTGCACTTATTACAAGTCGTGTGCCCGAAGGGATTTCCCACCGAGAAAAGTGACGTCACCCATACTTTCATCTCCTATTGAATCCCTTTAAAAAGTGAATTTTCAAAAATCCTTTCTTAGTGCTCATCTACACTACATAAGGATCTCTTATGCAAAATGTCAAGCTCCTGGATGAATTCGTTTAGGCTGTGCGTTGTCTGTCAGAGAATGTCTTTAGTATTTTTATTAAGTAGAAGATAATGTAAATATCTCGTGGTGAAAACTTAGGTGAAGTAAGCTGTCAATAGTGTCCATCCTTAGCATATGGTGGAATAACAGTTCACTTCACCTAGTTTTCAGGATGAGTTTTTAACAAAATAGACCGGCTTTACTTTGAATGTTATTGAAACCACTCACTTGGGATAGGGGTGACGAGCTTGAAGGTAGCGAGCGCGGGCGGGATGTCCGTGACGGGGTCCAGCACGCCCTTCGCCGTGGACAGTAGCACAGCGTGCCACTGCCCCTCCGCGGCCGCGCCGAGCGCCACCCACGCGTTGAACAGGGACAGCTGTGGACGATGTCATTATTTATTTATTTACTAGATGACCCTACAGACTTCGTCCTGTCCAAATTCAAATAATTCATACAATAATGTTATAGAAAACACAATTTTCAGTATTTCCCGAATTTTCCGGGCAACTTTTCCAATTTCTCTTTCCCTTAAAACTTTATTTGGACTATTACGAACACTTTAAAAAATCCATAGCAATCCATAGCCAAATTAGTCCAGCTATTTTAAAGTGATGCTCTTACCAACAAATAGCATTTCATTTTTATTTATATAGCTTGTAAAAAGCACAGCCACATCACATACATTACACTTATGCTGGAAACGATATTAATAACTAAAGGAGTAATTCAGATGACATTAAGGTGCGCATAGCGATCATCACAATATATTGCTGCCTTAAAATGTAATTAACAAACGAATTTAAAACAGATTAGCGCAATGAAGCTGGGCAGTAAACAGACCATTGCAATGAAGCTGGGCAGTAAACAGACCATTGCAATGAAGCTGGGCAGTAAACAGACCATTGCAATGAAGCTGGGCAGTAAACAGACCAGCGCAATGAAGCTGGGCAGTAAACAGACCATTGCAATGAAGCTGGGCAGTAAACAGACCATTGCAATGAAGCTGGGCAGTAAACAGACCATTGCAATGAAGCTGGGCAGTAAACAGACCAGCGCAATGAAGCTGGGCAGTAAACAGACCATTGCAATGAAGCTGGGCAGTAAACAGACCATTGCAATGAAGCTGGGCAGTAAACAGACCATTGCAATGAAGCTGGGCAGTAAACAGACCAGCGCAATGAAGCTGGGCAGTAAACAGACCATTGCAATGAAGCTGGGCAGTAAACAGACCATTGCAATGAAGCTGGGCAGTAAACAGACCATTGCAATGAAGCTGGGCAGTAAACAGACCAGCGCAATGAAGCTGGGCAGTAAACAGACCATTGCAATGAAGCTGGGCAGTAAACAGACCATTGCAATGAAGCTGGGCAGTAAACAGACCAGCGCAATGAAGCTGGGCAGTAAACAGACCAGCGCAATGAAGCTGGGCAGTAAACAGACCAGCGCAATGAAGCTGGGCAGTAAACAGACCAGCGCAATGAAGCTGGGCAGTAAACAGACCATTGCAATGAAGCTGGGCAGTAAACAGACCAGCGCAATGAAGCTGGGCAGTAAACAGACCAGCGCAATGAAGCTGGGCAGTAAACAGACCAGCGCAATGAAGCTGGGCAGTAAACAGACCAGCGCAATGAAGCTGGGCAGTAAACAGACCAGCGCAATGAAGCTGGGCAGTAAACAGACCAGCGCAATGAAGCTGGGCAGTAAACAGACCAGCGCAATGAAGCTGGGCAGTAAACAGACCAGCGCAATGAAGCTGGGCAGTAAACAGACCATTGCAATGAAGCTGGGCAGTAAACAGACCAGCGCAATGAAGCTGGGCAGTAAACAGACCAGCGCAATGAAGCTGGGCAGTAAACAGACCAGCGCAATGAAGCTGGGCAGTAAACAGACCATTGCAATGAAGCTGGGCAGTAAACAGACCAGCGCAATGAAGCTGGGCAGTAAACAGACCAGCGCAATGAAGCTGGGCAGTAAACAGACCAGCGCAATGAAGCTGGGCAGTAAACAGACCAGCGCAATGAAGCTGGGCAGTAAACAGACCAGCGCAATGAAGCTGGGCAGTAAACAGACCATTGCAATGAAGCTGGGCAGTAAACAGACCAGCGCAATGAAGCTGGGCAGTAAACAGACCAGCGCAATGAAGCTGGGCAGTAAACAGACCAGCGCAATGAAGCTGGGCAGTAAACAGACCAGCGCAATGAAGCTGGGCAGTAAACAGACCAGCGCAATGAAGCTGGGCAGTAAACAGACCAGCGCAATGAAGCTGGGCAGTAAACAGACCAGCGCAATGAAGCTGGGCAGTAAACAGACCAGCGCAATGAAGCTGGGCAGTAAACAGACCAGCGCAATGAAGCTGGGCAGTAAACAGACCATTGCAATGAAGCTGGGCAGTAAACAGACCAGCGCAATGAAGCTGGGCAGTAAACAGACCAGCGCAATGAAGCTGGGCAGTAAACAGACCAGCGCAATGAAGCTGGGCAGTAAACAGACCAGCGCAATGAAGCTGGGCAGTAAACAGACCAGCGCAATGAAGCTGGGCAGTAAACAGACCAGCGCAATGAAGCTGGGCAGTAAACAGACCAGCGCAATGAAGCTGGGCAGTAAATAGTAAAAAAATCATTATCGTTAATCATCATTCTCCTGCCCTTATCCCAATTTATTTGGGGTCGGCGCAACATGTCATTTACTCGCTATAATGCATGTATGCAGATAGGATGGTTTTTTTGTTCAGATAGTACCAATAATTGTTTATTATACATAATTTTCGGATATTTAAATTTATTATTATTATAGAATTATTGCTTGTAGGTATGCTAACGTAAGCATAAAAAAATATATAACAATACTTCCCCTGATTTATCTAAATAAAACGCAAATCAAATTAGTGTATGTACGTAATGGTGTGAAAATGTGATCATTATGCTATACCTGTAAAGTTTTCTGTGTCTTCCTCTTCCAAAAATAGACGTTGGGCTGACACAGCGTAACTTGCAGGAGCGGCACGGTACCTTCTACCTGCTTTATCGCCTGTAACACACATAATTATCCTATTTGCATTAAAACATGTACAGTCAAACCAGAAAAGGCATATTTTGCTTCTTTTCCGAATTAGCACGAACGTCGCACCACAGAATAACCCCCCACAGAGGCAAAGCTTCTAAGTTCTGTACTGCCGCGCCTTTTAGTTGGACACCTATCATTGCGCGTTTGTACAAAGTTTTCTCTCTGCCTGGTTACCTACTTCGTTATCGAATTTCATCTGTCACTCAAATGTTTAAAACAAGATTTTTTTTCTCATCCATGCTTGGAAATTTGAGCATTATTTTGACAACCTTCTTCGAGATAAATCGAAATTTTTGTACTGGCCAAATACATGCGAGGAGCGGCCGGAAAAAGTTGTATGAAAATCCATATCTGTCGTGGTTTAGCGGCCAAATAAATTACATAGAGAACTCATATCTGTTATGTAATTTAAAAATGGAACGATCTTTTACTCCGAAACATGGCAACCAAGCAGGTAACTTATCAAAGATTTTATTTAAATTTCGAACTGGTTTGCAAATAGAAAACTATTTATTGAAAAAGAACCGTACGCAAAATACGCGCATTAACGTGGACACCAGCCCGTATTACCTATTACCTATTGAAAAAGAAAACAAATGAACACTTTAACGCGGGAAAAATTATTGTTGTTCGTTGTTCGTTATTGATTTTGAAAAGTAATTGTATTTGACAAAAAAGTTCTACCTAGGTACTACTTAGTTTTAATTTCCTCGCATTATTTGAGAAAAGTACTATACAAACCTTGGCCACAACTAGGCATTGATGGATTTACGTATGTGTGCCTCGGCTTCGCCTCGGCCCACATGTACACGTTCTTCCTCCAATGCCTCTTTTGCTGGCCGCTGCAGTAATGTACTATTAATTTGATTAAGTCGTTAATCTATAATTTTGTAAACATGGTAATAAATAATGGTCAATGCTGCCATGGTTGTTACACTTCTATATTTTGAGAGACGATTCCCGAAGAGCATACTTTCTTGGAAAGCTGTATGTTAGTGTGTCTCACCGTCAACTCCAGCTTCGTATGTCCGGCGCCTGCATCGCGGTGCAACTCGGTGAGGCTGCGGCTGCGGCTGCGGCTGCTCAGTTCCGACGGCTCATCGGACTCGGCATAAGGCTTCTTATGAGTATTCGCGGAATGATGCTTTTGCTACGAACATTACGAAGCGTTTATGAAGAGGAGAGGGAAATATCAGATATCATAATATAGAAATAAACCCAAGCATCGCGACTTCGACCGATTCTGTGTTTCTCGCATCCAGCGGACTCCTGTGGTCTTTACCAGCTCATCGGTCCAACTTGTGGGATGCTTTCCAACACTACTCTTCCGGTATGCAGTCGCTAGTCCAGAACCTTTCGGGCTCAACGACCATGTTCTGCGAGCAATGTGTCTTGCCCACTGCCACTTTAGTTTGGCAATTCTTCGGGTTATCTACGTACCCGTAATTACTCTATGGGGCTGCCACGGAGGGATCCATAACCTCTTGGTAAAACTGGTTGTTAGACTTTTGGGCTTCTGACTACCCGTAATGACTGATCAAAGATCTACGAATGAAAGCCCGGACCAACGGCTTAACGTGTTTTCCGAGGCACGGAGGGGCCTCACATGTGATGGATGTTCACCAATCCACAAACCGACCGCGGCAAGCGTAGATTGATCTTCGATCGACCGGTGTGGCGTTATCATTTAGCCACGAGCCTGCCACGTACAGTGTATCTACTTACCCGCTTTGTCGCCATAGTGGCCACGGGCGGCGGGGGAGGGGCCGGCGCGGCGGGGCACGTGCCATCCCTGGCGGGCGGGCGCAGTGCGGCCACCTCTGGACTGGCGTCGTCCGCCATGTACAAAGTCAGGTCGATCACACCCATTGTCACGAACACCTCCAGGAATTCCGACGCGTCCCCCCTAACAAAAATACAATTAAAAAAAGAGAGTTAGTACCTTTTTTTCTTTGGGGAAATCCTAATGGATACCCTCAGTCTGGGCACAACGGAGGGTTATGTCGAACTCCTACCGACTAAATCCCCACTGTTCCTTCTACTACCATAAGTCGGGGGCCCGGGAGACACATGTACATTCGCTGCACCCTCGACCGAACTAAAACCCGACTACGAAAAAAACGCCAAACAAAAAGGTATAAAAAAGAAATCACAAACAGACAAAATAATTACCTATTTATTACAAAAACATATTCCAGTATACTTAAACTAAAAATTACGAAATAAAAAAGTAATTTAAAAAATTAAATCGGCTTCAAAAATAAATTAACTCTAAATCCATACTTACTAATATTATAAATTCGAAAGTAACTCTGTCTGTCTATACCTTTTCACGCCTAAACCACTGAACCGATTTAGATGAAATTTGGTATAGAGATAGTTTGAGTCCATAGGATAGTTTTTATCTCGATACTCCCACGGGATCGAAACTTATGCGGGTGAAACCGCGGGACGCAGCTAGTTATGAAATAACTTTAATTTCGGAAGTCAGTCTTTGATTTTGCAGTAGTCGGGTAAAAATAATGCACGAAATGTTATCGAAATGTTTAACCGGTACTATATTATGAGCAATATTTCAGGGGTTAACGTTGCGCAAATACGGAGTGAATACTGTTCAAATACTAAGCGAACCCAAGGCGAACGCTAATGTCAATTTCAACGAGGAAACACTACTGTTAACTTTATTGATAATGTTAAAAATATACAATTGAAAACGGCAATGTAAACAAACATTTTAAACCGCACAAAAAAGCAACGTTAAGGGACATTAGTGAAAAAAAATTATGCAAAAATAAAATAAGAAAAATTAATTTAATTTTAGGTGAAAAAAAGTACATGGAAACCCTCCTCAAAAAAGCTTTTTTTGCACCTAAAACTGATAAAACACCTAATCCAGTGTCATTATTGCAATTCATAATTAATAGTTTAGTTCAACACAGATATATGTATTTCATAGTTTCATTTAGAAATATTGATGAATTAATCAAAACAGCGAAATGTTTGACAGATATTTGCGACTTAGAGCGGGTTGTTTCACGTCCACTTGACGCACGCGTGTAGGTCAAAAACGGCGCTAACTAACGTGAAACCAAAAAAAAGCGTTGTTTCAATTTACAATTACAAAATTAATATGACCTTGGCGTATGTCAAATAATAACGAGTACGTAATCGTTATTATTTGACGTACGTATGTTACGTTAACCAACACTTAGCCAACTTTCCGATTGCACAGCCTTCATTGCTACGCTGTGGCAACTGTAGTCGTCTCAGAACTATGATTTCTATCTAGGGCCAATGTGGACGAATAAAAGTGTTATTCAAATAATAATTGTTGCAGAAAGTGGTAAGATATAAAATTTGAAACGTTCAAAACTTCAAAATACAGATGATTGTGTTCCTTATTCCCTTTAGTGAGTGATTGTGTAATAATTTAACCTGACCCGGGTTTGTTTACACTATCATAAGATACTTTTGGACAGACCATACGTATGATCGTTGTCACTCACGTTTCCGCGAAGGCCACTGTCGACCTCCTCACTCTCATGTCGTCCGTCATCTTTGTCCTAAGGAAGGAAGAGGCGGCGGTCTCCATGCCGGAGTCGGACGCCATGCGACGCATATCCAAATGAGTGTCGTCTGGAATCAATAATAATAAATACATGTCGGAGTCATTCGTTTGACTATTCGGGACGCCAGCGCCAGGGCATTCGACAGAGTCTAGCCTGAGTTCGTGGGAGTCGAGAAGAGTAAGCAGCGAGCATCAAACGCGACAAGAGAAGAGTGGGCATCAAACGGACAACATGTGATCAGAAACTGTCTCGCATTTATCGTCGTGTTGTGTATCTACAGTGTGTGATTCGTTAGTATCACTAGTTTTTTCGTTAAATTATAATCTGAATATAACTGCAAACGGTTTTTCTGTTGCGCAATAACAAACACTACCCACAATACGCCCACAATAGTTAAAATATGGCTGATGATAACGAGAGACACGTACCTTCTCCGTCATACATTTATTTCGCTCTCAAAATAAAACACAAAAAAACAAACACTTCCTTAAGGTGTTAAACGATGGTTGTATAGCAGCACATAATTGACCACTCCCAAGCTAAGTCAAGGTTGTGTGGTGGTTCAAAAGATGCAGGACTTACGTAGACTGTAGACAAAACCTACTTTCCTAGGAAATACGTTAGGGGTATAGTAATCTCGTAATACGGAATTCACCTATTTTTACGGAGCACTAAAAGGCATCAGTGGGTCCTTGGTCTAGTGGTCGCAATCGCTACTGCCGAGCTTGACGTCCTTGGCTCGATTCCAGGTCAGGCAAAGTGTTGTTGGGTTCATCAGGAGTTTCTCAGTAGCAGCCCGATGTCTAGATTTGTGACCGGTTGGTAGCAATAGGCTCGCCCCTCTATTACATGAGACGCAACATAACTGGCTCAATGCGGGTAACCTCTGCCTGTGAGAACAGGTCTGATGGTATGTTATGCACTTATGTACTAAAAAGTACAAAATTATTACCGGGTATATTTGCGACGAGCGTCGAGTCGCTGGGCGCATTGGTCTCTGGCTGGATGAACATCGCGTACGGACACACACCGTGCTTGTCAAAACAGAACGATTGTGCCAAGTCGGGTCCACCGAATCTGGCAACAAAAAATTATTTATTCGGTTTAAAGACATTTTATTTCTCAAAAAAAAAAAAGAACAACAAGGTTCACTTATAAATTGAGAAATGTATAGAAAATATATAATAAAAATATATACAGTCTCTGTGATCACATACAATTATATTGAGTGAAGGTAAAGTAAATAGTAAGAAGTAGTCATTTGAAATTACTTTTGCTCGCGGATTCGCTTCTGTGTGGAAAATTTTTGAGGGATATGTAATAGCTTGTGTCAGTCCGGACAGTAAGCATGATGCAATTTTTTTTTTCAAACATTATGTACTTCAGGATGGCAGGGACCATAGATTCAGTATATGATTCTGAACACCCCTGCGTTAATATTTAACGTCGGTTATTAAAAAAAAATGCTGTTCCATACATTTTGACCACGTACGCATGATAGTGCGTACCACTAGGTTAACCGTTTTTGACAGATGGAACTAGTGATTGCAGCACCGTCATAACATAACACACGCACTTCGATAATTTACACTTTAACTTGTATGTAGTATCAATTATCGATTTTTTGCTGTCGAATAAAAAATGGTGCGGTTTCTATGCCTGTATTTATTATTATTAAATAGAAAACAATATAAATTAGCCGCTTTGTTTACTTTAATTTCAATTTTGCCGGTTTTATAGCGGAAATCAGCGTAAAAATAAAGTATGCTTTGGTTTGCGAGTGGTCGTGCGAAGAGCACATTTTTTGGAATGTTAATGTTTATCGCTGTAGATTTCACGTTGCATTGTTGATTTGATTTGGTTAATTCTTTAAATTTAAGGTAATTTAGTGATCTTTGTTCATTGATTGATTGGCGCCAACTCAAAATTACTTAGGTATACTTACATTAGTTTAAGAACTTAGTTATTAAGGTTAAATATAAAAGGTTTATTATTTTTTGCTTTTCAGTTTTTTAGGCGGTTTAATTTTTTTGTTAAAAAGTTTTTATATTAGGTACCTCGCAGAAGGTGCGAAAAGTAGAGTATTCTCCTCGGGGATAAAGGTGTTTTCGTCTTGGACGAGCTTGAATCCCTCATTGCACTCAGGATTCTAGTCTTAACTCCGTCGCTTCGCTCAGGAGTTAACTCACGAGCTCCCTCGCTACGCTCGGGAGCCCTAGAATCCTTCGTTGCGCTACTGCTTTATCTCCTTAGTGAATAATCTACTATTTTGTCAAAACTGATACACGTACGGTATTATAATGTCTGTAAGAAGTCATAAATAATCTAATTCAATAAGATAGTAGTAAGAAAGAAAGTTAACTTTTAAATAATTTGGAATGTTTACGTTCTAAGGCAGCTGTCAAAAAACGAATAAGCTAGTGGACAGAGTGTAGGTATTGCACTTTTCAATGAAACAGCAGATTGTTTTATTGATCATCATAATCAGCCTATAATGTTCCCACTGCTGGGAAACAGGCCTCCTTTCTGTGAGAGGGAGTGGGCCGTAATCCACCACGAGGGGCCAGTGCTGGTAGGCGGTTTTATTGATATCTGACGAAAAATTTCTCCACTGGGGGGGTTGAATCATGTGTTGAATTCATGGTTAAAGCTTTTTTCAATCAAAATTATAACAAGTAATTGATGAAGAAGGTCGTGAGACATTTGAAGTTGAAACCTTCTTCATACAGATGAATGTGTTACTAATTCTCTTTGAGCGATTGCGTAAGAATTGAACGTGAACATGCTTGGTTTACGCTTTCGTTCTACTTTTGGAACATTAATTGTGCACTTTTATCATTTTTAACGTCACGATATTATCGTGGACGTCCGCGTCCACGTCACGGCATCACGATAACACAGGGAAATCAAATGTATGAAAACCTTTCTAAAATTTCCGTCCTCGAGAACATTAACGATCACGTATTTCCATAAATTTTATGGACGGTCATCCACGATAATATCGTGACGTTAGAAATTATAAAAGCGCACATTACCTCTAAGATTGACCTTTTTGAGGTAGCCGTAAGGCACACACTGTTTTTATTAAAGCATTTCGTTTTTATTATTTCTGTTTTGCGTTTCACGATTTATTTATTAGCTTTATTTTATCCCTTAGGTACATGTAGTTCTTATATACTGTTCTGTACTTATTTATTTACTTGTTAGTAATGTTAGTTTTTTACTTAAATAAGGTTAGTATTGTTAGGTGTAAGCCTCCTCCAAACAGTTCCAGGTTGCTCTAACCTTTGCCCATCTCGGCTTCACGGACTATTGCCAAATAAATTATATTCTTTCTTTCTTTCTAACCTGTAGTCTCCCACAGCCTCGAGGAAGTCGGCGCTCAGTTGTCTGAGCAGCAGGTACTGCGCTATGCTGAACTCGAGGCTGCAGTCCGACACCAGGTTCAGTTCGACCGCGGAGCCGTAGGTCAGAACGCCGCCTAAGTAAAACGCGGGCGCGAAAATGCAGCTGAGTTCTATTCTGAAAATAAAGTGCACAATTACAGTGGTTTATCGTACATATAAATTGAAAAGAGTTTAAGAAACATTTCTGAATAATGCCCCAGAGAAACATACAGTCGGTCACCTTCGTGTTAGCACGAACGTGCGCCACGGAGTAACCTCCCACAGAGGAAAAGCTGCTGTGTTGTACAGTCGTACTTTGTAGCGGCACACCTGTCATAGCGCGTTTGTATAAAGTGTTCTCTCTGTCGGGTTACCTACTCCGGTCTCAGATCGTCATTTATCTTATTATTATTTATATTATTATTATTTACCTTGCCGCCTCGCCCGAGATCGTGCGGTAGCCCCGGATCAGCCTTACGGCTACCACCTTTTGGGCTGGGCCACCACTGCGGTTGTTATTTTAGTAAAGAGAAAGACCAATCACAACAACTCAGATATTAATAGTATCCAGACCAGAAACTTGACTGACTTAAATAAAATCGTGAGATTCGCCCGACCGTTTCAAAAGACAGGCACATTTCTCGGTTCACTAATGTTTCACCAAAACTCCATTGACAAATTTTTAGTTTCAACCAACGTTTCGTATACTATCTATTTCACAAACAACTCATTCCGCAAATGTTTTATTTTATAAACTCTCGCTTTACAAACATTTATTTGGCAAATGTTTCTCTTTGCAAATGTTTCGGATTATATTTAACCATTTATACATTTTTCATTTAATATTTAGATTCTTTTAGAAAAATCACCATTATACAAAATATCATTTTATAATACACTAGCGATTGCATTAAAAACTGCACTAAAATCCGTTGCGTAGTTTAAATGATCTAAGCTTAGACAGTGGGAGCGGATTTGTTTTATACTATGATTTTCTAAACCAGTCACAAAGTGATCATGACGGTATTTTCCATTTGGGTCAAATAATTTACAGGCAAGTAATTTTTTCTATATAATCTAGTCGTTTCTGGCACGCGCCGGCCGCTGCCGCGGCACTGCTCGCTTCGCTCGCTCGGCTAGTGCGTAGAGGGTCACAGTTTTGACCTGACCTAACCATTTTTTTTTAAATAATTAACATAATCTAACTAGTTCTGTTCTGAGTAGCCTACTAAACATAATCTCTTTTTTCTATTAACGCAAGTCGATGAAAGAATGAGTTTCATTTTTAGGAAATTGCGTAATAATGAGTCAATATGTAAAACGTCATTATCCCAAACTTGTTTTATGAGATAAAATTAATAAAAAATGATTTTTTTGTCAAATAACACGTTATTAAACAAAAGTCTATCGGGTAATTATTTTGTAAATTGAATTATTTGGCAAACTTGTTGTTGTATAATGATGAAATGACGAATCATGTTTTTGCCAACCGTCGTTGTCAAGTAAAAATTTGTAAATTAATTTTTGGTGAACTGAAAGGGCACCACATTTCTCTTTCGTTGAATACTAATTCATACTGAAAATCATATTTATCATTCCACGCGGGATGTGTGAGCTCACTCATCTAAGTATGGACATTTTTTCGCGTGACTTACGTTAGTTGAGAGTAAATGTTACGTCTTAAGTTTTCGAATAAAACATAGTTTTGTGAAATACTTACGAATGTAAAATTGGTACCATTTGAGGCACATTTTTTCTCTGGGTCCATTTCAAAGCTGGGTTCTCAGTACCCGTGCTCATTTTGGACTCAGCGCCTGCCGCCTGTTGACATACAGAAATAATTTGTTTTTGGTAACTTTCAACACGACATAGGAACAGCAAAATTAGAGGACCGTACTCGCCGCTCGCGGTGGTTACGTCCTTAATACTCGTACAAGGCCATATTAAATTAGCTAACGACACTCTAAATTAGATTATTCTTTTTTGATCAAAGGGCGCAGGTTATAATCTTGAAATATCACTTTTACTTAGCCTATTTCACAGACGTGAGGAGTATCAATATCTAAACACCATTAAAACCAAAAAAATACAAAATTTCTATACTCATACATCAAGTAAATAAGCCACCTGCGGTCGTTGACCCCCAAAAAATTATGAAAATATTTTTTTTGTTTTGTTTTATAGGTATTCGATATTTATACCCATCACGTCTGCGGAGTTTCACTGGCTAAATTAATTAAATCCAGTATACCTACTGACTTACCTCAGCGAGTGTAATCTGCTTGAACCTGCTGGACTGGATCGACACGCTTTTGACGACGACCTCGTACTGACGGCCATCGAAGCCACCGCTAGTCCCCAGCCAGCTTCCATCAGGGCCTGCGGTTACCGCACGCCTGCGAATTTTTGGAACGAAGTTCTTTAACGCGGCTTGCAGTACAAGTATTATTGCGGATTCTCACTGAACTAATGTATATTTCACTATGCCTTTAATAGTACTTTTTAATTCCATACTAACTAAACAAAAATTTGACATACGACAACACTACGATGATTTCCCACCTCAATACTTTCTTTACTTTGTACAAATAGCTTTTCTGTATATACTCGTAAATCTATAGTCTCATTAATTACTTTAAATAATATTAAGTTATAATGTTTCGTCATTGTATTTAACTCATTATTCTATCCGTTATAAATACTGATCCTATAGATATTATTCCTATATCCCGTTATAATAAATTCGAATAATAATATTTTCGTTTCCCTACCTTTGTTTCCTTTGTAATAAAGAACAAAACATGTCATAAGATGATCAACATAGCACACATGTATCATAATGTACTATTTTGCAATAATAATATCGAACAAAAATGGCGGGAAACGACGTAAATTCGAATACCCTATAAATTTTTTTTTTAATTACGGCGCTGTGGTAGTGAAACGCGAGTGCGTGACAATGTTCTTTTTTTGAAAAGGAGTTGTATAATGAAATTTAGTACAACATTATAACACTCGTTTGAATGATACTATGATTACTATGACACTGGTTGTTTTAATTTTCACAATAAGCTAATTGTTTCAGAAACTTTTATAGAGGTTTTATAACATGGGTGTAGATAATAGTACATTATGAATTTATGATACATGTGTATAATGATCAATGCACACGCGTTTCATACGACGTTTTTCACACACTTGCGAGGAAAAAAACAGACTTGTATTGTTAAATATTAACTTGTATGGATAATGGTGCGCTGGTTTTGTATTTCCGCGCGCCGCGCTAGCGTGCGCGCGCAAGTTTACCTCGCGTTTATTAACTCAAGCACTGACAAAACCGCTAAACAACCTATAGAAAAAATATAATAAACACAAAATAATGTTTAGACTAATCGTAGTGTTGTCGTATGTCAAATTGTAGTTTAGTTAGTATGGAATTATAAAGTACTATTGGCATAGAGAAATATACATCAGTTCAGTGAGAATCCGCAATAATAGTCAGGGTCTTTTCCATTTGGTCCCGTGGTAAGAAAATTTTATTTTCGCGAAAATCAAATTTTCTTAAGTTTTTTGCAATTTGCAGGTAAGTATCAGGTTGTATCTTGATCAAAATATGATTCGCGACCATAATAGATATGTATTTACAGAATTATAGTAATTAGAATAATTAATATATATCTTTAAGTTACGTTGTGTACTTGAACTTCCATTTTAAAGAAAAGCAACATAGTATAGAACAAGAACATACATACCGGCAAACAGGATTATTTGGATGTGGATTGATAGCTACTCTTCCGACCTGAAACATATTAAAAAAAAAAAACTTTTTTATCAGACTAAGAATTAGAATTTTATTTATTTGTAAGAATGTAGTTTTACATAGTATGGTGTTAATATTTTTTAAGTTCTATACACTCTACCATAACATAATTATGGTGTATAAATATTCAAATGTCATTTTATATAACTAATTACAATTAATTTTAATATTTAATGATTTCAATAAGTCCAATATGAATTATTATAATTAGGTAGTCGTTAGTTTAAAATCAATGTCAAAATTAGGAACATGTCATCTTGGATTTTTACAATATTCCATATATTCACCAATGTCATAAAAACAGTTATCCAATAACCAACTTGTCATAAACAAGGTCCGTATTTTGTTAGTATTTTGAAGTTAATATCAATAGTGCTTAGGTAAATAGGTTAGTATTGTTACTTTTCACAAATTCACCAGTCTAGTCACTCTGGGTGGCGACCGTCCTATGACTGTCGCCACCCGGAGTGACTAGACACAAGTGTCCTGAAAGGAACAATCCGTCCTGGCAGTGATAATTTTCAGAATGCTGTTGTCACTACTATGCAGGCGCTGTAGCAAGGAGACCACTTTCATCCTCATGAAACGACGTAACGTTTATATCTCAGTTTTGAAACAAACTTTCCACTTTTCGAGCTTAATTGGTGAATATGTTTGTGTCTCAATGGTTGTGACCAGTTTGGCAGCAACATAAATGAGGTGATTTTTCACTAAGTGTGACAAAAAGATCTGATTCCCTATACGCAGTGCGGCAGTGCGCACAAAACGACTGTAGCGAGCAAGTTGGCGCTATGTATTCTTAAAAGCAATGGGAAAAGTTGTTACGTGTCATACTTTGATGACGGTTCATAGCTCAATGTTGTTTGTATTATTTGTGCATATATTTCTAACTTAGTATTCGACGGAGTCAACAACACGAAGCAAGGAATGACTTGAGATGACAGGCTATGCCAGACCGCAGTGACTCGACTAGTGTCTTTGAAACTCTAGGAAAACAGCAACAGGCGGCAGTGGCGCCATCTACGAAAGCGTTTTAATAGAGCCGATTGCGTGACGGTGCTGCATCGGTTTGCGGTAGCGGTCGCCTAAAGGGTGATCAATATCGACTGATCTACCGCAACCTAGTACCACATTAAGCAAGGAATACTTACAGAAAATATGATGGTGTCATCCGAATCTGATAAGGTATCTTTTTCCGCCTGCTCACCAATGACGAGCAATCGTATGCCACCAGCGTTCAGGTAAATGTATGGCCATTGCCGATCCGGTTCACTGCAAATATGACATGCAAATTAATTATTTATGAACTAGAACATTAATGTATTAAACAGTACGGTTCTCAAGTGAACGTAGAAAAACGACACTCGGAGAGCTTTGAATAAATAGGATAGAAAAAAAGAAAGTTACCCGAAAGCAGACAAAAACCCACTATTGATATTATGACTCGCAAATGGCGGATAGCTTACTTCAAGCAAATCATCAAATGAACAGAGCATACCTGTCGACGTCCTCGCTTCTTAGCGGACAGTACGCTCGCGGCGACATCTCTCCGACTAGAGACATCAGATTCTCCACGATGTTCGGCTGAACGACGGCTTCCAACGGAGCCAGTGTTGCGAACACCTCCCACATGTAATCCGTACTCTGAAATTAATACAAGGGAAATATTTCATTCATCCGCTAGTTATTATAAAATTAGTAACTAGGGGATTTTAGGGGATTTTTTTTAATAAATATGACAAAGATAGGATATATTTAACTACCAAAAATAGGATATTCAAACGCAAGAACAAAGTATAAAACGTTTTCACGCAAACTTACAGTGGTATTTTCCAATAATTTTGGATGTAGCTCTTCTTTCCAGCTCTGAGGCAAGTCAGCAACCCTTAAAAGAACAACGAATTATTAGTGATTAAACTTCAATATAAGCTTGGCCTAAGTAATAATAGCCGCATGGGTCGCTCGAAGATTAAGCTAAGCTTGCCGCGGTCGGTTCGTGGATGGGTGACCATCCATTACATATCAAGGCCCCTCCGTGCCTCGGAAACCACGTTAAGCCGTTGGTCACGGGTGCCATTCTTGAATCTTTGTTAGTCGTTACGGGCCGAAAGTCTGACAACCAGTCTTACCAGAGGGCATCGTATTACCCAGTAACTGGGTTTTGGAGGTCAGATAGGTAGTTGCTTCATGTAAAATACTGGTAGCTATACTAGCTATAGCTGCATTTGGTTAGACTGGAAGCAGACCCCAACAGATAGCTGGGAAAAGTCTAGGCAGATGATGAATTAAATATAAGCTTTCTATACCATAAGCTTTTTTTAAGGTAACAAAAAATTATAAATTCAACTCAATTACCTTTAGCCTCTGCCCTAAAAAAAACTAGTTACTGCTCTTGAGGATTACCATTATTTTAGGATACAAAACATTTTCTGAAATGTTAATTGCGAAAACACTTGCCACAGACAGTATTTTTTATCAATGTTGGTATAAGTTTGTCTTTATGTAATTCTGGACAAAATGGTTCCATACAAAGTTCACGTAGAACCAACACGCTCTCAGAATCGGCTATCTTGCTGACTCGTTATGAACGATTATAGCATGGCATTAGCTGTATTCATGTTTATAAAAAGAACAGCACACAACAAATATGAAATATAATTATGAAAATTAATCTAAGCAACAAAAAGGGACAGGAAAGAAAAGGAGGAAGTAGTTACAAATAGTTACTTATTATTGATTTAAACTTCCTGCACACAAAAAAGGTACAAAGGCTTAAATATAAAATTAAAAATTAAAACGCTAAACGTTCTTTAGCCAAAGAATTAGCATTGCCATTCAATGTGGCAATGCTGCCAGTCTTCTGGGCACGTTTTCCGATAACAGCGATGCGGACGAGTACTTCGACGCCTAAGTATCCTTTTGTTTTTGTATTTATTCGTTTAGTTAGTTAGTCATTTATTTTAGTTCCTAGTTATGTATGTAATGGATGACGACGCTGAAGTAGAAAGATGATTAAATGGCAATACATGTACTTACATTATCTAGACAGATAGATAAACCATTTATTTAGTGCACACTAAAGACATAGCACAACAGCACAATTAAATGCTAACAAATTACAAGAATTTATAAAAACAAGGTGCGAACGTACAGAAAATGAAAACATACACACTCATCATCATGGCTGATCTAAGACCAGGCATGTGCCCGATGGCATTCCCACTCGGCAAAAATTACGACCTTCCATACAAACTTTCAACCCCTATTTACCTATTTAGGGGATGAATTTTCAAAAATCCTTCCCTTGTGTTTATTTCGTTTGAGCAAAATTTTATGCTTTTAGACCAAGCGTGCGTTTAGCTGTGCGTTGTCTGTCAGTGAATTTAAGTTTTTTTTTTTAATCAGACATTGTGTGTTCAAGTATAGACTGTTAGCAACAAACTCACTGCGCCTGCGTGATGGTGACGGACAGGAAGTGCGCGTCTTCCTGTGCGTTGCTCGGCTCGCGCGCCTCCAGCACGCGGCCGCCGAGCACGCCGGCCGTCCACTCGTCGTCGAGGTCCCTGAGAACAATGTTGCTTACAATACTCGCCCGTTATATGCCTCATCACATTTAACACTTTACTTTTATACAGCTGACGTCACGAAGCTTATGACTCGCCTGCCAGTTTCTCACACAGTGGTAATATTGTGAGATCGAGGGAGGACCCCTCTTTCCCTTGAAGGGTGTCGTTATTCATGGATGGCCTCTAAATTGGGATAGGAGGAGAATGGTTTTCAATTACCAATGATCTGACCAAAATAATATCTGACTTCTGATTTGTTTCAGTGTTTCTTCTAAGAGTAGTCGGATAGGTAGCACCGACTGTAATATTATTGAGGAGTAACACGAGTAGTGTTTATATAAATCCACTTACAGAAACAAAATTCATTTATTTTTACCGTTTAAAGTATTTGATAGATGCGGAGGCCAGCTTGATCTTTAACTGGTTGTACTCGGTCTGAATGTCCACGGTGCCGATGACGTCATCGATGTCCAGCGCCAGTTTCACGGTCGCCGAGGCCAACACCACCGTCACGCGACTCACCACCCATTGGAACCAGAAGAAAGTCTTCAACTCAGGCTCTGGGAATTACATTTATTACAATACTAGCTGACCCGACGGACGTTGTCCTGTCCGAATCTAATCAGTAAAAAACACATATTAATTTAAAATTATTAATAATTTAACATTATACAGTGAGCCGCAAACAATGCTGATCAATTGGTTGGCCGTCGGATAATAAATAATAATTTAAAAAAATGATAATACTCACCGGTCCGTATCGTGCGATCGAATATCGTCATCAGTTCATATTGTTCGCTCGCTTCCTCTGATGTAGATGGTACTTCTTCCATTTCCGAAAGTGACCTGAAATGGAACACCAATTATAAGAATCAATTGAAATCTACCACATACCGAAATAAGTAGAATAACATAATTTCTGGCATACAAAATGCATAGTGTGTCACTCAGAAACAGTGCAGCTTTCTTTAGATGAAATAATTATTGTAATCGGATCAGTAATTCTGTGGCCACTGGCAAGAAATAAACTAAAAACAAAGTCACTGACTTACAAAACAAAACGGTTTTTTTTTCCTTCCTCGGAAGAATACACTTCCAACCAATAAACGAATCATCAAAATCAGCCTAACAAGCAGTTGGCGTAGACATCGCTGAACATACATACAATAACATTCAATCGATTTGATAACCTCCTCCTTTTTGAAGTCAGTTTTCTCCTTTTTCTTCGTGTCGCTGGTACGACTGTATTTTAGATCTTGTTGGCCCAAAACTTCGCCACTTCCAGGGCGTCGTCGGTGGCAGCACAGAGGTCACTTTGACTACATATTTTGGGACACAGGGCAGGATAGGAGGTGGAGCATAGTTTGCGACATAGCACAAGCACACCCTACTGTCGTTCCGTTGAGGTAGCCCCACTTTACCAGGTTCGAAGTCAGTAAAAAGAACAATGCAAGTGCATACCGTATGAGCGACCGATGAGATTCGCCCAGAGAGAAGGAGGACGACATGTAAGGCGCGAGCGGCGGCCGGTTGAGCAAGGTGACTATGTGAGTGAAGCAGTGTATCGTTGCGTTCACAATGAGGACCTGGAATTATAATAATAATTACCAGCTACCCAGCAAGCATCATCTATCACCTGATACAATTAAAAATAAACAAATCTTAATTTAAATTGGTTTCGTTTTTGACCGCACTAAGCTGACAGTTGGCAGCTCAGAGTTAGGAGTGCTAAACACGTGTTCCTTTCGGCAGTATTTGTTGAACTAACCCAACCCGAAGTAATTACTACACTAGGTACACAAGGGTAGTTTGGCATCTACCCTTGGTTAATCATGTTCGGGTCGGCTCGGCACAGTCCGAGCAATGCCAAGCGATTTTTCCCTAAGATATATCTATTTCGTGGATAGATGGCGCCACAGTACACGAACAGCGCCATCTAAAAATTTGATTGGTAAACGAAGAATCATGTGATCGGAAACGCAAGCGAGCCCTACCGCTTGTACACGATCGTCGGTGGAGGGGATGCAGCGAGGACTGGCGGAGAGACCGAGTGTTGCAACAGTCTACAGTTGACAGTCGAGCTCGGACAGTCTTGTCAAACGCTCAATACCAACGCACGTGTCTGTTTCAGACGCACGTGTGCGTTTCGGTTGTTAATCGCTAGTTACTTTAAATTCAAAGTATATTTTCGTTCGAGTACCCACTGCAGTGCCCACATCTATCTAAACTATGTCGGATCGTGAAGAAGACCCGATGTTTCGCATCTCGGCAGTGATGCGACATCTACATTATTATATTCGATTCCGCCGCCCGGCTCTGCCGAATCATGCCGAGCCGAACATGTGGGTAGCGCCCCTTAGCTACCCATATAGCATTATTTATCACCTGACAACATTCAAAATAGCCAAATCTAAATTTAAAATATATTCTACCATTTTTTTCTATTATAAGTACAACTAAGTGTTAAATTTCGTGTCTGGTTGTGAGTACATTTTTAAATGCGGTCGTAGTATGCTTTAAGTTTACTGTAAAACACATCATCTGTCTTGTCTCATACAAACGATCGCTAAAAATAAAACAAAAATTAAAATTGACAGTTCACAAGTACTTTTTTATTACAAAAACTAAAACTTTAAAAAAATATTTTTCACGTAAATATAGACAATAAAATTAACGAACGAACTGTAAGTGAGTATTTATCTGGTTTTGTGAACCCAAGATAACTTTAAAAATCATGAACTTCGTCATACGTAATTTTGCAGAATAAGCCTGGGGACAATCAAAGGAGAGATGCATTAGAATATGCCACATTCGGGAAACCTGTATAGTTAGAATGGTAAGTAATCGTCGGAGTACCTCGAATGATATCGGTCACTCACTGCTCAAGCGTTCGGGAAGGAAGACAAGTCTAGAGCGAACGCGAGATTGATAATAAGCGGGCTGCTCGCAGGCGCACTTGCCAACTGCAAACGAAATACACAAATATTACCACTTGCCTTCCTTTCTGCTAACCAAATACGTGGGACACTCGGAAAGTTTTGCGAAAATAAAAATAAAATGTTCTATAGGTAAATATTTTTTTATTAAATCTTTTCAAAGTATGTACTCTCCACTAGCCTCTGTACAAAGTTTCATGCGTTTGAAACAGTTTTCGAAACACTTTTTCCAGTCCGCCGCAGACACCTCGTATACAGCCTGCTCGAACGCTGACAGCGCATCTTCCGGCGACGAAAATTGTATCCCTTTAAGCTGATTTTGTATTTTCGAGAATAAAAAGAAGTCACACGGTGCTAGGTCAGGGCTGTAAGGAGGGTGACCCAGGAGTTTGACCGACGTGCTGTCCAGGAAGTCCCTCGTTTTGAGCGCGGAGTGCGAAGGCGCGTTGTCGTGGTGAAGCAGTAGCCCGCAGAGCCGTGTTTGGTCGCTTGTTGCTCACAACAGAGAAAACTTCTGCCAAGCATTTGGTAGTATACCATTTAGCGTTGATGCTTCTTTGGTTCCGTAAAGGAATTGACACCAAGTAGCCAGTCAAATTGAAAAGCTCGCGATCAAAATCTTCCCCCCGCTTCTAGATCGCTTCACTTTTGTAGGCGTTGATTCGTTTTGAAACACCCAAACCGTCGTCTGGCGCTTCGTTTCTGGATCGTATTGATAAATCCAAGACTCATCACCTGTAATGATGTCGTAAATACGCCGAGACGAGCTTGCTTCTGAGCATTCGGTGAGGATGTGCGGCACCCAGCGTGAAACTATCCTCCTCACACGAAGATGCATGTGTAGCATTTCGTGAAGGCTTCCCGATCCAACCTGCAATATGTGCTGAATCTCTTGATACATAACTCGCCTATTGTCTTTCATTAAATTTTTCACTGCTAGCACGTTTTCTTCCATAACAGCCGTCAAAGGGCGACCACTTCTTTCTTCATCCCCCAAAGTTAGTCGACCGCGCTTGAATTCGTTATACCAACGATACACGGTTGCCTTGTTGGGAAATTTTGAAATTGGGAACGTACCTATTTTTACTTACAAATAATCATACTTATTTTCAAAATAGATTATAACTGGCCAGTCTCTCATGCATAAAAACTTTTTTTCGCACTACTTTCTGAGTGGCCTGGTATTGTAAACTATCAGACATAAAGGTGAATTCCGGGACTTGGGAGACAAGTTACGTTAAAATAATTATACCTGCCGGGGGTAAGCAAGATTGCGCGAGTGCTCCTGCCCTCTTGCCGAAGTTAATTGGAGGAATTTCGTGTGATTTTAGTCAGTAAGCGACAGGGTCCTCGCCGCGGCGGTGAGACAAGAGCTTAAATAATGATAAAACATACTCCAAAGATCTGCTCTGAGGAAGCTATCTTTTAGGCTTGGGATCACAATATGCTAATAGGGGTGTTGTAAAAACTTCTTTATACTATTCAATCAAACTGATTGATGGAGACACGATAACGGCGAATATGCTGATTTCATTTATAGTGGTTTTTATTTCGTAATTTTATTATACAGGAAAGTTTTTAACCGGTGCGCAATAAATTCAGCATATGATTTTAGACCCCTAGCGTAGACATTTTGCGTCGGTTATTTGAATAAAACACTTTTTACGACAGAATCTAAATGAGAGCCTATGAAAACTTTGTCTGTACTTAGATCCTTGTTATATTAGGCGCGTTGTACACGGTACGGTTTCTTTGCGGTACAGTCAGCGTCAGATAGATTGGAGCTTTTACAGTAGTCAAAATCATGTGAAGAACATAATTTCAATTATATATTCGCAGACATTGCATGCAAATTGTCGTAAGCATCCATAGTGGTCAAAATATCTTAGCTATCAGTTTTCAATATTGTGTAAGCTGTCAGTGTGTTTGTATTAATATTTGCGAATAGTTCGTTCAATGGTAGGTATCTAAGCAATCATAGTAGTTAAAAATATATTCACAATTAAGAAAAGTCAACGTTAATACCCGCAACTAGAGTATACTTTTGAGTAAAATTGTTAATAATAAATATATATTAATGTAATCTAGTTGCATCTTTAGGAGGATGCGATAAACTAGCCCGCGAAATTCAATATTTATTACGTTATTTTCTAAATTGCAACTCCGTATTACGTCGTTACATGTTGATTAAAATGTAATATGCGGCAGTTATTATACTACCAAGTGGACACGTCAATCAATCAAAACACTGATAATTCTAATGCATAGGAGTATTTAGAAACAATCAAATAAAACCTAACATCGAACCAATTTTTTTATAAAATTATTTTTTTAATCCATCACTATAATGGACCGACTCTGGGTGTTGCCGATCATTCGACTAACTATAGCGATTTAACTATTGGGTATATTTGGTTGAACATTACATGCAGACTGGGAACATCATTAGATATACGCAGTTTAATTTGTCGTCTCCACCTTGTATACTTGCTGATAACCTTAATCAAAAGGCTCTATTTAATAACCTTAATCAAAAG
This sequence comes from Hydraecia micacea, assembly GCA_914767645.1. NCBI lineage: Eukaryota > Metazoa > Arthropoda > Insecta > Lepidoptera > Noctuidae > Hydraecia > Hydraecia micacea. The sequence continues at coordinate 1,714,172 of OU611774.1, forward strand.
GCTCTATTTGTACAAGAAACGTCGTCATTTTCTCTTAATTTTAAGAACTTTCAGTCTCAGGGGCAATTCTCGTAATTTTATGAACGTTCACAGTCTGATCTCAGTCTCAATCTGTCAAAAATACCTCTATTTTCCCTACATTTTTGACAAGTTTTTGACATCGATTTGATGCCGAAATGAGACTGCGACTAGATTTTGAACGTTTTAAATTACGAGAATTGGCCTTCTGATCTCAGTCTCAATCTGTCAAAAATACCTCTAATTTCCCTACATTTTTGACAAGTTTTTGATATTGATTGTCGCAGAGCTGAGATTGGGACTAGATTTTGAACGTTTTTATTTACGGGAATTGGCGTTCTGATATTTTCCTGAAATAATCGTAACATAACATCACGCTCGTATTCCCTGAAGGGTTAGGCAGAGGTGAACCTTACACCCACATTTCTCCAACTATTTTTAAGTCCCACGTAACAGCACCCGCAACAGCAACCGGGCACAAATTCCAGACTCCGGGCTGCTCCTGAGAAATTCCAGATGGAAAAACCTAATCAAACTTTTCCCGACCCAGGAAACGAACCGAGGACCTCATGCTCAGTAAACTAACGAGGCAGTAAAAATAATCATTTGTCATATTTCCCAGTAGGCAAGGTACTATACCTGGTCCTGGTCGAAACGTATAACGATCGGTGGGGTGTCAGCGTGGAGGTGGATACCTAGGGACACCATTGGCCCGTCCGTGATGGTGAACTCTTCGGTGGGGACCTCTGGTTTCGGCGGCGATGAACTATCAGCCTCCTAAACACAACATTATATAATTATTTAATTTATATTATTAATTGGGTAATCATTGTAACAACTGTTACTTAAACATTAGGGAGTGTATTATGATCAGGGCATTTAGTTTATTTTTCTCAAACATGCTTGGAAATTTGAGCATTATTTTGACAACCTTCTTCGAGATAAATCGAAATTGACAGCAATTTCGATTTATCTCGAAGGAGGTAACTTATCAAAGGTTTTATTTAAATTTCGATCTGGCTTGCAAATAGAAAGCTGTTCATTGAAAAATAAAAATAAATTAACACTTTAACGCGGGAAAAATTATTGTTTTCTTTGTTCGTCATTGATTTTGAAAAGTAATTGTACTTGACAAAAATGTTTTACCTAGGTACTACTTAGTTTTAATTTTCGCGCATTATTTGAGAAAAGTACTATACAAGCCTTGGCCACAACTAGGCATTGATGGACTTACATTTACAAGTTCGTCCGTCAATGCCTCTTTTGCTGGCCGCTGCAGTAATGTACTATTTCGGCGGTTGGTAAATTAGTGTAAGAGTAAAACATGAACAAGTACCTAATAAAAATCAAAATTGGTCCGTTATTTCATCTTACAATGTGAGGACAAAAAAATACTCAAGTAGAGTAATAAATTAATGGCCAATAAAAATGTTGGAATGAACGGTTAGGTAAATAGTTCGGCAGTTGATAGGTTAGGTTGGAACTGTGACCAACCATGCGCAAGCCGAATTGATCGTTGTCGTCCTATATTACTGAATATAGGGCGAAAACGATCAATTCGGCCCACAGCTTGGCAAAAATAACATTATGTAAGATTCGAATACAAAAATATTTTTTCAAGTAATACTAAAGTACAGCCAACGAGACGAGATAAAATAAGTAAACCTGACCTTTCTTGCGTTACATTACGCAAACGATTATTATCTCTGTCCTTATCTCTCGCACGCAATAATGACGTCAGTTGGTCGATATTGTATGATTGGTGGTACAGGAAATTGGTCGGTATAGCTATCAACATTTGGTCATAATACTAATACGACAACGATTAGAATAGGAAGTTTATTTGTATACAATATCATTAAACAAAAATGTTATGAACCCCTGAAAGTATGTTTACATTCATCTCGTCCCGTTGGCCTTATTTTAAGAACCAACATGATTCGTAGTTAGGATAAAATACTTACATTGGAGTCAGGGGATTTATGTCTTCTGAAACAGAAAATTTTATTTATACGACTGCTATTTATGTGGAACGTGGAAATCAATTATAGCATAAAACATATTCTATGACACTAGACAATAGTGTAGCTTTCTATCGGTGTAAGAATTTTTGTAATCAGATCAGTATTCCAGAGTATACCGCTTATAAATAAACGAACAATTTTATCTTTTTTATAATTTATAGTTTTACAGTGCGGCCGACGAGAAAATGCGTTCTTAACAACTGCTTTATACAAACGAATACGTGTTTTCCGAAATTGATCTTTAAGTATTAGCTAATAGAACTGTCGCACTGACAGGTATCAGGAACGCATCCTCTCCACGACCGGACTGTAGTTTATTTATATCTTTAATTAAAACGGTTTAAAACAAATTACAGAAATTGAAGACACAGTTTGTATATACACATAAAAGATTAAATATTAAATCATGCATGTTCTCTGTCGCAGAAATACGACACGAGCGGTAGGGGCACGGAAATATGTGTCGCATAAATGCGACACAAGCGGTCAAAAGGTTAAGTGCGGCCAGAGTACGTTGGTAATGGGGACTTAGCACGCGCAACTGTGCGACATGGAGGCACAGCAAACAGCCTGTGCTTTCTGCCGCGGCAGTAGTTGTCTGGCACAAAGAAGCGGGCCAGCACAGCATTTAGATCAGGCGCATCAATAGTGCCACGGAGCGTCTTACAGGCTATGGTGAGCTGGTATTTTGCTCGCCTTACTTCTAACGAGTTACATCCGAGGCATCCCAGTAGAAAAGTCGTAGTAGTCGTTGAACTAATGAGCCAAGAAAGTAGTTACCGAATTGTGGATTTACTTTTTCACAAAGAAATACCATGATTAAGAATGAAAACTAAATATTTAGACACAATATTTTAGAACGGTCAATGTAACTAGTATCATATATTTTTCTAATTATTTTCAATATAATTAATAAAAACAGTACCTTGTAGACGGACCGCGTACAAATTCCTTTAATGTTGTCGGTTTGAAGTCCGTTCCAGACGTGAAATACCTCGTTTTCTGTTGAAAGACATAGTATTATTAACATTTTAAAACACGGTACTAACATCGGCAAAATTCGTAAAACCGATCACATCCGAACTGAGTGTAATTAGTTTTCTTATTTTATATATTAATGACATCAGCCAATGCTTTCGCAATACCAAGTTTTTACTATAATATGCCGATGACCTCAAGGTATACAGAGCCATACGACATTCAAATGACTGCCTTCTGCTGCAAAAAGATTTGGACCGACTATCCTATTATTGCCAAAAAAATAAGTTGCAAATAAGTTTACCCAAATGTAACATTTTAAGCTTTACAAAAAATAAAACAAAAATAAAATATACATACACTTTGTGCAATGCCCCCCTACTTAAAGTGGTCTTTATTCGAGACCTTGGCGTTATCCTTGATTCTTAGCTTTGCTTAGACTTACACATAGGAAAGATTGTTAATAAAGCGTATCAATTATATGGATTTGTAATGCGATCAACAATTGATTTTAAAAAGCCTTCTTCTTATATTTGCTTGTATAAGTCTCTAGTACGCTCTCAACTGGAGCATGCCGTGTCCGCCTGGAGTCCATATTACAAAAAGTACGTTGAAATGATTGAGAGTGTTCAATATAAATTTCTGCGTACCATGCATTATAGATGTTATGGATATTATTTGTCATACCAAGATTTGCTTGCAAAGTATAAGATCGGAACACTTGAAAATAGACGTAAGTACTTAGAAGCTATGAATTTATATAGTATTGTCAGAAATAAATTTGACAGTATTGAACTCTCCAACCCATGTTGGAGAGTATGTTATGCAGTTCCTAGGACAGTCCACAAGCGAAAGGTGCGCGCTGGCAAATTATTTTCAGTGGGTACTTGCAAGTCCAACTCTGGCATGCGTTCACCTGTCCGCAGAATGGTCGATTCCTACAATAGGACTTTTGAAGATATAAGACATATTTGCATGTGCTCCCGGGATATAGGTTCAAAAGTCTTGTACTTAAGGAGCTTTCTTGAATTTTATTCGGTATCTTTCTTTTTGTGCCTCTTATTGTATGTACATTTATGTTATATAGGTATATTACATTACATATTCACTACATTATTTATTATATACATCTTAAACACGAAAGTTGCCTTAATAAGTTAGTAAAACAAAAAAAAAATTAAAATAGAAATTGTAATCCTGGCGATTATTTTCACTGTATTGTATCCTATCGTTAACATGTGAACAGCGTTGTGGGCTGCAATATTGTCTATATGATTTGTTTTATTTCTTGTTTCTATGTTTTATATTGTAGCTGTTTGTTGTTCCTCTTGAATAAAAAAAAATATAAAATAAAATAAACCTGAAACACGAAAAAAAAGCAGCTGTTCCCTACATTTATGTTCGTAGAACTCGTCAAAATGTAGGGAACAGCTGATTTTCTTTTCGCGATTTCAGGTTTGGTCCCATAGTGAAAGCTGTTCATAATGATGAGTACAGTGACCTCTTAAGAGGTTGTTAATGTTTTTCCAATAACCCTGTATAGCGCGAATAGCGTTGAATGCCGCGATAGTGAGCGATTTCTATTGGTTGTGTAAATCGGAAGTGATCGGTTTTGCGATGCTACATATAAGATGTGTCATTCTGTACAGCTAGTTATAATAAACCCTAAAATTGGAGAAATAAAATTTTTAAAAACAAATTTTTGCAAACCAAATATCTATACGATGCCCGAACAGTTAAAGAGTCATCTCGTGTGGAAACGAACCTGGCAGTGGTAGCCAAGTAGTCAAGGCCACGACTTATGAGTTGTAAGGTCGTAGGATAAAACCCAAAAAGGCGCCTTACATCGTGTTGTAAAGTTTATGTTTGATCTATGGTTTTTATATATGTCATCTTGACTTGTAAAATAAACGTCAGTGTGCTACCAGCTGCCCGTGAGTTCATTTCTCCTTTATAAATCCTAGGCCTTCGCCCTCCGCAATATCCGCATATCACATCGTGTAAATTATTTCATCACCACTGCTCTCAAAATGGTGAAGGAAAATATCGTGAGGAAACCGGCATGTCTTAGAACCAAAAATTCGAAGACATGTGATATCTACCAACCCACGCTGGGCCCTCGTGGTGGATTACGGCCAACTCTTCACCAAGAGAAGGCCTGTGTCCCAGCAGTGGGAACAATATAGGCTGATTATGACAGACTGACCTTCGTACTTTTTTGTATGAAAATGCTTTGCGGTGCCAGTTTCGGATGGAATTTACGATTCTTTTTTCATTTCATGTTGCATTGCATACATTTGGACGGCCCATTTGTGTTACATTTGATGTTACGCTTCACGAATCTGTACCCGGCTAAGTGCAAAATTAAAAATATCATTAACTAGTCAAGCCCGGTTAATGAGACACAATTGATTTTCTATTGTAATATGCCATGATGCAATGGTACGCGCCGGGCCGGAGCGATTAAAAAACCAACCTTCTCCTCAGCGGACATTCTTTCTTTCTTGTTCTGTTCTGATATGGACACTTTCTTGAACTGCAGCGATTTGGAGACCACGGACACCGTGATGGTGGTGGTGACGAGCTCGAGCACAGTCCTCGGCGTGGCGACCTTGAAGTAAAAGAACATTGTTTATAATAAAAAAAAAATTTCAGACAGAGTCCATAGGGTTACAGTAAAAATTAGATAAACACAAAAATTTTAAAATACTTTTTACAAAAAAGAAGTGAAAAATTACTTTTTATCACCCTCTATGAAAAAATAAGTAAGTGCAACTTATGAATAAGAATCCACCTCTGGAGCAACTATTTACTAACTATTACTATTTTAAGCTCGAGTGACGTACTATGAATCCCTCGCTGCGGTCTGGATTCAATGAAGCCCACAAGCCACAAACAAACCACAAGCTAAGTAAATAACAGCCGCACGGGTCGATCGAGCAGACTAAGCTACGCTTGCAGCGGTTGGACCGTGGATGGGTGGCCATCTTACATACTGTCAGATAGGCAGTTGCTCCAAGTAAGATACTGGTATTCAGCTGCAACTGATCTGACGACCTGAACATAGTCGGGAAATAGCTAGGCAGATTGAAGTTCATTAAACAAAGGAACAAAGCCCCTACCTTAGGCATCCTGAGCCTGGACTTGAGCTTGGCGGACGCACCCGACTGCTCCGATTCCAGCAAGTGACTGACGCCCGGCACGATGACGGCGCGCACCTCCAGCGTGTAGCACGACACGTCCGACAGCTTGATCTTCCACGGAAATGAGTCTTCTTTCGGCTCTGAAATTACGTCAGTCAAATTCAAAGTAAATATATTCTATTAAACATAATCCCATGGGCATTTATGAAACTTCAGAAGCCGGCTCGGATGTAAAAAGACGCTTAACGATGCCGAGTCACTTTACTCCCCGACATTGTGGCAATTTTTTTTTTGTAATGCACCTGGGGATCTTCTCGACGAAAACAAGTTATTCATTTCTCATACTCGGAAAGTAGTGTTTGTTTGATCCGAATAGCGGGTGGAAGACGCTGCTTCCCACCTTAGGGCGGGAAATACTCATAGTAATTGCTTCCCTCTCTAGGGCGGGAATGACTTTTAATAAATATAGAACTAAATTGGTTAGGTAGTCAGCTACGAAATTTTTTTACATAATTAAGAAAAATGTTGCGGTCTTGCGAGTGTATAAACAGCCAGTGCGAATTAAAAAAAAAACTATTAAGCGGGACGGCCCGCGGCGGTGACGCGGTGTGTTCCATATTTAAAATAGTACACAAATTGTTCTAACATCTCAATTAATTTTACATAGGTACCTACTGTTCATGTTATTATTATCAATAAATATTTTAGAAAAACCACTATTTTTTACTTTCCTTATATTCGAAATGAAAAGTAGAGTGTTTAACACGGGTAAAAGTCATCAATTCCTACTCGGGCTATAGCCGCCCTCGCTGCCCTCGGGCGTCTAAATGCCTCGTATGGGAATAGATTACTTTCGACCCTCGTATAACAATCTACTATTTTATGTTACTTTAAAATATACCCCCACAACTCCTGTATCGTTGCGTGCACCTAAAAGCATTATGTTTTGCGTGCGTTACTTTGCGCGAAGATTATGCGCACCAAATATAAAAGTCGTTTCCCAGCAATAATTTTTGATCAATACTACTTAGTTTGATGTAAAGATTGCGTAGATAACGACTACGAGTATGTGATGGAATTTTGCTCACTGTAACCTTGGAACTGCTTTAACACTCGTAAGGTTGAAACTTGAACGTCATAAAATATCAAAAACAACAAAAAACAAAGAGTTTTTGTCAAAAGTCGACTATACTTATCCATATGGATTTTCTATCTGGATTATCAAGATTTTAAATTTTTACTTATAAACGTAATAACAGCTTCCTACAGAAACTATTTAATTGACTAGCAAACGTCAGAATTGTGTGGAAAAGGGAGAAGGGGGGCTTTGCCCTGCAGTGGGACAATACAGGCTAGTTTGATTAGATTAGAACACTTTCGAATCTTTTCAATCAATACTTCGTTTAGTTTAATTATCAGATGCATTATCAAAGGCATACATCGCCGGCGAGGCAGCCCACAGCAAAGGTGGTGTGAGGACCTGATAACGTTTGCAGGGCCAACATGGCCAGAGATCGCACAACACAGGGAGCTTTGGAGGGAACAAGAGGAGGCCTTGCCCAGCAGCAGGACACAATATAGGCTAATGAAATATAAAAAAATGCACGACAAAGGTGCTGTTACTATCTTGGAAGAAAGAATAATTGTTTATAACTCACTCTCTTTAATGTATGTGGGTCCGTCGTATCGCAGCTCCGACCACAGCCCCGACTTATAGCTCGATTCCATCGACAGGCGACCGAGGCTGAAATCCACAAGTTTCTTTACAAACAATGGGGGATATTATTATGATTATTTTACGGATTCACTTTCGGTACATCATCATTCTCTTGCCCTTATTTCAAATTATTTGTAGTGAGGACGAGAGGCTATCTCGGTAGTCACTCCCTTGCTAGCCATATCATCTTTCACACAGTCCATCCATCGTTTCTTTCGCCAAGAAAAGAAGGCACTGATTTTGATCACTGGCTCTTGAATAAACGACTGCCCATCACGGTTATTTTGATGAACGACGTGACGGGCAAAGGTCGTGTGTACATATCCCGTGCGCGTGCGTGTATACGTGCGGTTCATACCAAATGCCCATCACGCGGTGCGAGGCGGCCGCGTGGCGCTCCATGACGTCGCGCAGCGTGGCGCAGTCGATGGCGCTGGCCGTGCTCATGGTCACGTACATCAGCGCCAGACCCAGCTCCACGTTGAGCAGCATGCTGCGTAGCCGCAGGTGCAGAGCAGTCAGCCGCTCAGCGGACAGCCACGTCGCCTGAGGCTGTTGTTGCTGTTAATTATTTTAGCTTATTAATCTTAAAGGGAAAGTGATTAGGCCGCGAAATTCAAATATTCTTACGTTTTTTTTGCAAATTGTGGCGCTGTTTTACGTACGATGATCAAATTATGGTTCGCGGCCGTGACATATACACCGTGTTATTGAATTAACGCAAAACCTCTTAAGGGGTCATTGTACTCATCATTATGAACAACTTTTACTATGGGTACAAACCTGAAATCGCGAAAAAAATCAGCTGTTCCCTAAATTTATGTTCGCATACTCGTAACTCGTCAAAATGTGATTACATCTGTAATCAAATAGTTCTGTTGACATAGACAAATATTCGTAAAAATCTTCGTCTTTTTCCGTACGTCGAAATACTGATTGTGAAATTCTTAATGCAATTTACGATTAAAGAAATATTTCCCGAAAGCAAAAACTGTGCATCTCTGTTAAGAGCCATTTCTAGTGTGATCGCATCGCTCCAAAACAGGACACACAATTTTTTATCGCGCGAGCGGTTTCATCGCACGATGGAATTGCATCGCATCATCGCGCGAGCAATGATAATAGGAGGGCGCTTAACAGGTTGCGCGTCGATGTCCCCGCCACCCTGTATATTGTAATTAGCTATCGATTCGATACCCACTACGTGTACGATTTAACTAGGTTATTTAATTTGACCCTATATAGATACCTGAGTAATGGGCATTAATTTGAAATCCTTCTTTTCGCTGACCTCGCTACTGGAGCCGTGGCTGCGCGTGCGCAAGTGTACGAGCTCGGCGCCCGCACCTGACGTGCGGCTGCCGCCGCGCCCGCTTGATGTCTGGGAACGAATTCTTACATAATTACATGGTAGGCAATGACATTAACAAAACAAAGAATCAACGTCATTTTAACAAAAAATATATATATATTTTTCACATTTTAGTTGTGACAACTGCTCCACACAAATTTGTATACTACTACTTGCTATGTAAACAACAGTGAGAGGTACTTATAATAACATCATCAACATACACAAAGTGGATTAAATACGTCTTATTGAAACTATGTTTCTGGCCAATAAAACTTGAATTACTGTCGAGCCAGCGACACGAAGAACAATCTGTATTTCTTCTTCAAGCAAAGTTAATAAAATATGGGACCACCCCGCGAACTTCCTTTACCAAATGAAACTCATAAATAAATATTGTAATGCCACACTATATATATAAGATATCACGTGGATGTAGAACGGATGAATCAAAATCACATAATTCAGTGAGGGTAGTCACTAGTAAAAATAAACTTAAAAAATACATCAAAATTAATAAATACATTGTTAAAACCCAAAAAATGGTAAAAAGACAGAAGTTCTTTATTAAAAATGTTAAGCTTAATAGGGAAAGGTTAAATTTGCTTAAACAGTTAGATATGTATTCTTTTAATTTGGAGCAAAGTACTAGGAGATACCACATTGACACACAAGACTTGCAATCTCAACTTGACCATCTACAGGAGAAACTAACATCAATGACTAACAAATATAATACCTCTGAAGATCTAATGAGGGAATATGTGTTGGCAATGAATGAGCTGGTGAACTCACAAACAAACAGCTGTGAGCGCTGTCAAACACCATCCAATGTACCTACACCAGACCATTCATTGTCAGCATGCAATACCACATTACCGCATCCTTGTGTTGATTTGACAACTCCCTCTGTTACTAGTTCCATTATACCATGTAAACAAATTGTGAATCATGATATTGTACTATTTTGTGATGAGATTGGAAAGGACTTAGGTCACTTGTTGACAGATGAATATCCGGGACAGTCAATAATAAATTACTGTATGCCTGGTTGTTCTTTATTTGATATTATGAAAGAGATTATTAAATGTAACTTTAAGCAGGAAACAACTTTATTGATTTTTATGGGAAATAGGGGTAATTTAAATAAAGGAGAATTGCTCCAATATCATAGAACATTGTGCAACCTTAGTTTAAGAAAAATTGTTTTGTTTACATTCCCCTATAGTAACAGTTTGCCACAGGAAGAAAATAATTTAAGATTTGAAATAAACATGACATTGCACAATTTGACATATAATGATAACCAATTCCACTTAATTGATACTAACTATTATGTTGGTAATAATTTGTATTTGACAAAAGATAGATATAACATTGTTATGTACTATCTTACTAACTATCTCAAAAGACAGATAGCTGTGTCGCTATCATATTTTTTTTCTATTTCAGCCAAACATTTGGCTAAACAAATTGCTCCTTTTGAGCAATGCAATGACTTTTCAAACGATACTGTCAATAATTTGGTCAAAATTAATGACATTAATCAACATTTAAATTAGAAATTAGGACAATAGAGGCAACCTCTTGCAAAAATGTACCTAAAGTAAATAAGTCAAATGAAAGTGTAAAAAAATTAAATAGTATCAATCTGGTGCATCAAAATATTCAAGGATTTTTAAACAAAGACTTAGAAGTAGAATTATTCCTGAATTGTAACAATATAGATATTCTTTGTTTGACAGAACATTGGCTTAAAAGCCACCAGTTCATGTTCAATTTTAGTAATCACCAGGTTGGTAGTTCATTCAGCAGAGTAAATGCTATACATGGTGGCTCATTAATTTTAATAAATAACCAGCTTAAATTTAAGGACCGAAAGGATATTGTGAGCCTCTCTGTTGAACGGACAATTGAAATAGCCTGTATAGAATTGGAGCAGTTCATTATATTAAGTGTGTACAGACCTCCTTCAGGATTGTATGATTGTTTTGAAAAGGTAATGGATGAAGTTTTGCACAAAATCTGTAATACAAACAAGTCCATCATCATTTGTGGTGATTTTAATGTTAATTTGTTAGAAAATTCTGGGTTAAGTACTAAAATTATAAGTTTGTTTCAGTCATACAATCTTGCTCACCAATTTTTGGAGCCCACTAGAATAACTCCCACTAGTGCCACATGCCTAGATAACATTTATACAGATGTTATACCAACCCACAAAGAAATTATTAACTTGATAGACTCAGATCATTGCGGACAATTACTCACTATTCCAAATCAAAACAAAAAAGTTACTAAAAAAGATATCACTGTTAACCCAAAAACAACTAATCGATTGGAAACATTTAAAACTAAACTCTTGAGTAAATTACCACTTTTATTAACTAGTGATGACCCTAATCAACAATATAATGATTTTTTTAATATGTATTGCGAACAATTTGATAACACATTCATTCCAAAGACATTATCGGTTAATAGTAACGCTTCCTTCAGTGACTGGGCTACCATTGGTATACATAAAAGTAGAAAACGACTTTATGAATTATATGAAGAACGGATTTGTATAAACACTGATGAATTTAATTTATATGTTAAGAATTATTCTAAAATATTTAAAAAAGTTTGTAGTATTGCCAAGTCACGTTATTTGAGTTCAAAAATTAAAAATAGTAGTAACATTATTAAAATGACTTGGAATGTCATTAATAGCGAAACGGGAAGGTCATGCAAACGTAGTAGTGACTACAGCCTTGCTATTGATGACAATATAATTAAATCAGATTCTCAAGTCGCCGCGGCCTTTGAAAATTTCTTTGCAGACATTCCCGTATCAACTACTAAATCTCTAAACTCATCACCCACTGCTGCAGAGACTTTACTTAAAGAAAACGTTCCAGTTTGTGATTCTGAATTTCACTTCCAATATGTAACCTGTACAGATATAATTAAAACCTTTCACACATTAAATGTTAAAAAGACCGCAGATCTATGGGGTAATTCTGTGGATGTTGCCAAGTCCATTATAAACATTGTAGCTCCTACTTTAGCTGTTATATTTAATAATTGTATTGACCGTGGTGAGTTTCCTGATCTTATGAAAAACAGTAAAATAATACCGTTGTTTAAATCGGGTAGTACATCAGACCCTACTAATTATAGACCTATTTCAGTACTACCTACCTTTAGTAAAATTTTTGAAAAACTTATTTTAAATCAAATGCAAAGATTTTTTAATAAAAATAATTTACTACATAACAAACAGTTTGGTTTTACAAGGGGTCGTTCGACTACCGATGCCGGAGTTGAACTTTTAGGACATATTTATAATGCATGGGAGGACAAATGCGATGCTTTGGGCGTCTTTTGCGATTTGTCCAAGGCATTCGATTGTGTTCTTCATGAAACATTAATCAGGAAACTACACCACTACGGAATCCGGAACGCCGCTCTGGATCTTCTTGCTTCATACTTGAGTAAAAGGATTCAGAGCGTTGACGTTAATGGAAAAAGATCACCCGGATCTATAGTAACAATGGGAGTCCCTCAGGGCTCAATTCTTGGTCCTTTCTTGTTCCTTATTTATATTAATGACTTGCCGTACCTCATAAAGGATAATCATGATATAGTGTTGTTTGCAGATGACACTTCACTTTTATTTAAACTCAAACGTCAGCAGCTGGTTACTGACAATGTAAATAGCGCCCTCGCAATAGTAGTTAACTGGTTTAATGTCAATAACCTACTTCTTAACGAAAAAAAAACTAAATGTATTAAGTTTACGATACCCCACGTTAGACAAGTAGAAACTAGTGTTCTCATAAAGGATGAAGAGTTGAAACCCGAAGATACTACAGTTTTCTTAGGCATTACTTTGGATGCCAAGCTTCAATGGGGCCCCCATATAGATAAATTGTCAAAAAAGCTTAGCTCTGCAGCATACGCCGTTAGGAAAATTCGTGATTTAACTGATTTAGAGACAGCCCGTTTAGTTTACTTTAGTTATTTTCATAGTGTGATGTCGTACGGTATTCTGTTGTGGGGAAATGCCGCCGATATTCAGACAATTTTTATTTTACAAAAAAGGGCAATTCGTTTCATTTATAAGTTAAGTCCCAGACACTCCCTCAGAGACAAATTTAAAGAGATTAATATAATGACTGTGCCTTCTCAGTACATTTATGATAATCTTTTGTATGCACATAAAAATATTAATCTGTTTAAAAAATACAGTGATATCCATAACATAAATACTAGGAACAAACACAAATTTGTTGTTCCTACAACAAGGCTCAAGAAAATAGGTTGCTCGTTTAGATGCCAATGTATACGTTTTTATAATAAACTTCCTAGCCACATTCAAGAACTAAGCCTTAATAAATTCAAATCTTTTATAAAGCGAAAACTATGCCAGAAAGCTTATTATACTGTAAAAGACTATATTGAGGACAAAAAGGCTTGGGATTGAGCTGCTCCAATATGTTTAGACAGTGAATGTAGTTTTTATTTTTTTGCTATTTTACACTTTATTTTTCTTAATATCTATGTACTTAAACAATGACATGTACATTTACTGTATCAAATATTATATATTTTAATTATTTTGAATGTGAGGACTATGTGGGTCATTGTTTCCGTTTTAATCATGGTTTGGCAGTTTGAGTAGTTTATGCGGCCTACCCGAATGTCCGGTCTTTGGTATTGTTCGTCAAATCGTTGAGCTCCTTAAGTTCTGAGTTGAGCTGCACGGTTACTGACAAATGCGTGCACTGACTGGACAGGTTCACTCAATCTGTGTGGTTCTTTCCTCAAAAGACCATTTCAGACACCAATCTACATGGTCCTCAAAGATTATGTCTGGATTTTTATATACACATTGACATTTATTCATTTTATATATACAATGACATGAATATTTACTTTGTAAAGTATTTTTATTTTATTTAATTATTGTGAATGTGAAGACTATGTGGGTCATTTCTTTTTTCTGTTTTCCTTCTTAGTTAGTTTTAATCATGATCTGGCAGTTTGAGTAATTTACGCGGCCTACCCAAATGTCCTTTCTCTGGTATTGTTCGTCGAATCGTTGAGCTCCTCAAGTTCTGAGTTGAGCTGCACGATTTTTGACAAATGCGTGCACTGACTGGACAGGTCCGCTCAATCTGTGTGGTTCTTTCCTCAAAAGACCATTTCAGACACCGATCTACATGGTCTTCACATGATCTGACCAAGATTTTGTCTGGACTTTAAAAGAGACTGTGACCTCTGAGTTTGTTTCGGCCTTTCTTCTCAGAGTAGTCAGATAGGAAACGCCGACCTCATCTAGCTTTAAAAAAATATGATTGACATGTAAAAGTGTTTGTACAAACCTACTTACAGAAATAAAATCATTTATCATTTATCATTTAACGGCATGTCATTATTATTGAGAGCAAAAGAGACAAGCTTAAGTTGCTTCCGTTGACGCCGGCGCGACACTGAGTTCAGGTGTGCTAAGTAGCCAAGTTTCAAGCCACTTGCGGAGTGCTTAAAACCTATCTAGCTCTTTTTACTTATAATAACATTGCTAGTAGGTTATTGCTAGTAGGCTATACTTATGATGCTACTGGTAGGTTATAGGGCCGCCAAACAAGGAAGCGATGCGGCGTCGCAACAATAGAATTTCGTGTATTTAATGAACATATGCTTCGGGCGACGTCAAATTTGCGTTGAGTCATCGCATCATTCATGTGTGTCAACACATAAGGGTAATTACATAGCGAAGACTGCGATACCTCCCGATCGAAGTGTAGCTCGCTACCTCGATGTCACCTCCACGTAAAACAAATGCCTGCTAATAGATGCGCACGCACATGCCAAGCATCGAGATAAACCCCCAAACAGCCCGCGATGAATCGCAGTGAGATAACGTTCGGCATGTAAGTACGTATCTCTTAGCCTATTCACTACCAATCGACAGGCTGTCATGTCGAAACAGACACATTTACGATTACCTGGTTTACCTTCCCCTCAAGAGCAAATAGCTATCGTCTATTTGATTGAAACTAACACAACTTTCGGGTTTCATATTTGTGAACAGCGTTACGAAGACTCTTTCGATAACATTTATTGATGTTCGTTTTATCATGGCACCGTATCTAATGGTCGCGATGCTAGTCTACGATTCTTATGTTGAAAATTATATTTTGAAGGTGCTTGTTTAAGATGCAAATCGTCGCACTGTATGACAGTTCTGATTTATTTATTTATTTATAGGAGAACCATCAGCTATAACAGAAGCATAAAAATAGTATATGAGACATAAAGCCAATTACAGGTTCTCACGGGTAAAAACAGAAATTGTAGTAGAAATCTTAGGATCACTAACAAGCACGATAGAAAAGAATACAAATATAAGGTATATACACTTTTTAAAAGTCGATGCTGAATTGTAGTATAAGAAAAAGTTTAGTGAACTGACCGATGGGGTGCGGCGGGATCGTAAGGGTATGAACGCTGAAACCCCCTTCAGCGCGCTAGGCAGATACGCCGCGTCTGTGGAAGAACAATACAATGTACACAACACATACATTCATATCGAGATGTACTTAAACGATGCCCGTAGTTCGTGCAGACTCAAACACAAACTCAAGTCTGGGGTGTTGGCAAAATTACCAGTTTTGAACTTGTCATGTATATACCAGACAACACAGAAGTAAATTTAACTGCTCCATAATTACACCGATTTAATAAATAAAAAAATAACAGGTCGTGACTTTTCTGTAACGTCTAGTATTAGTTAAAACAACAATCAACATAAGTATTGTAATAATAATACCAGCCTAATATAGTACACACTACGACATAATATCAAGCAATACATTTGCAGTTTTAGCTGACCTCGCATTGTATGGGCTGGCAATGAGAAGTCAACTTATACTGAAAATGTATAGCTTGTTATATCGTCGTGCGCACCACAGCCGGGCAAACGCTTTTTCTCAAACAGAGAATATAAAAATATATATGAATGAAAATATACATGAATTCTATGTGTCTATATTTTTGATAGTTGTCAAATACTCTATTACCTAGTCGTCGTACCTGAAGATTGATTATTATTATTTGGTTAGACACACTAGCAGCTAATTAGCTGATGCGTGTGTATCGTATAGCTTGGAGATAGATATTTAGTCTGTCCAGACGATCGATTAATCTTCTGTAAACACTCACCCGATATCAAAGTAGGCTTGTAGGCGAGCCAGGATATGAGCAGCGGGTCCACAGACATAGCCAGCGGCTCCGTCCAGAGGCCGAGGTAGTCGAACGAGGTGTCTATCGGTTTTGTGCACCACTGGACCGCGATGCGGATGTAGGGGCTGGAAGTTTGAGCTCGACTTATGATAACCCTAACCGTACTTGTCAAAGGGCTGATTTTACTAAAGCCAGATATCTTTTATTCGTGGAATAAAATTGACGTCTGACAGTTCTAGTATGAAATAACTGTCAAAAATTCAAAATGTATTCTCAGGGTAGATAAGACTTACTCTCGGTATAAAAGTTTTGTGGAATGCGCCCTTAGACTGCTTGCTACAAGACTTTGGCTCCTGAGTGACATTGACAGGGGCGTCGTTGGTAAACGTTTGCGAAATTATGACAGAAATTGTATTGGAAAACAAGATGGTGGCGTTAGTTCCGATTTTGGCCACGCGAACCTTGTCAGTTTATACGATGTAAATGGGGACATCAAAAATGTGACGCATAAAGGTATGATTCCGATCCCGGCAGCACTGCACACTGCTGCTGTGCTCGGAATGTAATCTCATATAAACCTATAGAAAATGTATGGCGACCAGTAGTGACGCGGCAGCAATGCCGCGTGCAGCGCTGTTCGGAATCATACCTTTACGCATTACAACAATTGACAAAGAACAAGTTGAATGGTGTTTGAAGGTCCGTGGCATACCTACCAGTCCACCATTTTGAAAAAAAAAAAAAACAAAATGCCGCTACAGTACTACTCGTAAGACTAAATATTCAGTGTTACTACCTATTTTTGCAATCTAATTAAAATTTTAATGCGCTACAAAATAATATATCAAAAATTCATTGTCACATTGATAAATTAATCAAAACCGCCATTGGCGACATTGCCAACTATTTGATTGCAGCCTCTTGATATAGTATTTTTATCTCACGAAGCGACGCGCGCTTTGCTTGTGGTAGGTAGGTAATACGGGCTGGTGTCCGCAACTGCACGTCTATATGCGCGTATTTTGCGTAAGTTTTTTTGCAAGTGTACAAGCACGCTGTGAATGTGTGCGTGGAGTTGAGTAGCGTCAGCACGTAACACATGCAAACACACTTCCAACTTCAACTGATAGCTCCGCTCCTACTCTTACACACACATTCACAGCGTGTTTATAAACGTGGTAACCACAAGTAAAGCGCACGTACGCAACGTGTGATAATAATACGTGTGACAGGGACGAGGCTCTACAAAATAAAACGGTTTTATAGAACTCAACGTGCACTATCAACGCCCGCGCTATTGTACTTAACACTGTTTATTGTTTGTTTTCCATTTTGAGGGATACTAAACGCCCATAGGCGTAATAACAATAAAACTTCTATTTTGCCTCGTTCAGTGTCCTTCAACTGATTAACATCCTATTTCGTACTGTACTGTTAGCCTGCATCATCACACTGCTGGCCAAAGGCCTATCCCCATGACTCAGCATTTCCGATCCAGGATAAAAGTGGAACACTGGTCGCTGGTTTTCTCCAGCTCGTCCCGCCAACTTCTACGGGGTCTGTCGCAGCTCCTTCCTATTTCATAATCTATATACCTACTTATACTTTTTTTACAAATTGCCCCATCACCTTCCTTTCCTTATCCCAAAAGATTGCCTATTCCGCAAAAATTTATATTGAGGTGTAGTTTTTGTAATATTATAAGGTTGTTATTTACTACTTACGTTGTTCTAGGCTCGTCAGGAGCTGACAAGAGCCACGCCTGTTTTATTTCACCATCCTCTGTAATTTATTATAGTTATTTCAAAACACTTATTATTAAGCCGAGTCAGGTGACAATTTAAGAAGTGATAATTAAAGCCATGTATTCACAAACTTTTTCCTCAACAAGGAGCGACTTGTGTGTCCAGACACACAGCACGACGTCGCCCGACTTCGCAGGACATAACCTTCATAGTTTTCAAAGTCACCAGTCGTGTCGTGCAGTCAGGCGTAATCGCGCGATGTCTCTGGAGACACCATATTTCACGGGGCATGTGTAATGACATGGCTTAATTCTTATACACTACGGTCGACTAGAGAGGTCTACCCGAGACCTTGCGCCTGCGCTGGTTAACCACGTGTCGTATGTTCCATGAAACGCATAGGCCTATTTCAATTAAATACGTTATAACTGCTAGAAGCGAATTTTCATACTAACTAACCATTTATAGAAGGTACCAACTTTTTTTTACGAAAACTAGTTTTCAATAACTTTAAATACCCCTACAACTCCTGTACCGTTAAATGCACCTATGAGGACAAAGTTATGCGTGCATTACATTGCGCGCAGTCGTGAACAGCGATTTTTACACCATAAATTAAAGTCATTTCTCAGCGATATTTTTTGCTCAATGTTACTTAGTTTGATGTACAGTCAACAAAAGAGATAATTATGCAGGATCGTCGGATATAGTTGAAGTTTAGTAAGAAACCGATTGATGTTCTCGAATAAAATTTTATTTTATTAATAGAAAACAAACAGCTCAATTATCAAATAAAATTTCGGTCGACAACATCCATCGGTTTCTTACTAAACTTCAATTATATCCGACGATCCTGCATACTTATCACTTTTGTTGACTGTATATGTTGCGTAGATAACGACTATGCGATGTATTAGAGTATATCTACGTTCATAGCGGTGACAAAAAACTTACTCGGTTCGTGTAGCGCAGTGATCTTAGCCGATTGCAACGACGTCACAAGCATGTTCACACTGTCGGTGATGAAGCCGCGCAAGCCGTAGTCTTCCAGGGATATGTCTATGGCTACTAAATCTGGAAATCAGAAAGAAGTATTTTATCTAATCAGTTGTAATTTTTTTTTTAAGTGAAATCTTTAGGCGCGTTGGGCATTTTTTGAGATGGGAAAAAACCATTGAATTCGCGCCACTGTTCCCCTAAGCGACACCGCTTCAGATGTTTTCGGCTGGTTTCGGGATGTACTCGGTTTTAATGTATATCCGATATATCAGTGAGTGATGGCAAAGTATTCTGTTTGTGTTTTGTTTTCACTTCTGTCGGCACTCCCGGAGTGCCACTGTTTCTTTTGTTTATTTCTTATTCATTTATTGCATTCCATATTGTCATGAAAATGTTACAAAAGGCTAAGCTATGCTTGGCTAGGCTAAGGCTATTTTCGGATTTACTTTGAATAAGACAAGACGCACTTTAAAAAAAATCAATTAATTTTGGAGGCGTGGGGGCGGAAATTATCCCACAGAAACGTACTGCCAACCCGCACTGGGCCCGCGTGGTGGATTACGGCCCACTCCCACTCACTGAGAGGAGGCCTGTGTCCCTGCAGTGGGAACATTATAGACTGAGTATGTATGTTATGTAAACGTACTACCTGGATGAAAAGTCCTTTATCCTAAACCACGTTATGGTCTATCCGTGTGCCAAATCTGTTCAGCCGTTAAGGCGTGAATAGGTAACAGGCAGCCAAACAGAGTTACTTTCGCAATTTATAATATTATAGTACGGATTGGCTTGGCTTTTAGATTGGCCCAGTCTCCTGTCCCTCGCACATTATCTGCGCTCAACGCTCTCTTGGATGCTCAAACCGACTGTGATGCGTTCGCGACGGAATGGAAGATCTTGTCAGTATATTTGTAGGCCAATTCCGTAATTATAAACGTTCAAAATCTAGTCGCAATCTCATCTCAGCGACAAAAACTAAAAACAAGAACTTGTCAAAAATGTTGGGAAATTAGAGGACAGATTGAGACTGAGATCAGACTGTGAAACTTCATAAAATTTACGAAAATTTCCCATCTGGAGAATTGTGAGATGAGCGTATGACTGTCGAGTAGTTGTACTTTATGTTATTGTATTTGGCTTTAACAAATGTAATTATCCTTGGCCGTATTATGTTAAATAATTTAGTATGGAATGGCAAGCGACATCACGGCAGGCTTAGACGTAGATGGCGGGATGAACTGGACTCCTTCAGTAAGAATTGGAAATATATTTAAATAGAGAGAAATTGAAAGAGAGTAGGGAGACCTTAGCCTTGCAGTGGAACCACCACTGGCTTTTAATAATAAGGAGACCTGAGGAGGGTCTCGTTAGGCAGTAGGACCAAGGGTTTGATCCAGAAAGCGGTACTTCTGGTCTCAGGTCTGAGGTCTCGGTGTCTTTGGTTTTGTATTTTCTTTTTTTGGCACCGACTTCCGAAATCAAAATTCAGAAGAAGATTATTTACATTAAACCAATGTACAACTTTAAAGAGTGCTTCGTTAACTTGTCCAAAGTTCGTTAAGACGTTCGATTTAAAAATCGAAGTGTCATCTGCCAATAACACAATCTTGTGATTATCCCTTATTATGATAAGGTAAATAGTTAGGTAGGTAAGGGTTCATACAAATTAGAAACAAAAAAGAACCTAGAATTGATCCCTGCGGAACGCCCATGGTGACCGCAGATCCTGTAGACTCTTGCCATTAACAACAACCCTCTGAATTCTATTGTTTAAATAAGAACACGAAGGTCGAGAGCGCTGTACCTCATAGTCATACAATCTAGGTACAGTATACTTATGAGCGCGCAATTTATACGTGTTTAAAATAATAATTTGGGCCGGTGTACCGCTCGACTTACCCTCATCGTTGAGCGCGTCCACGGCTAGCGAGGTGTGTTTAAGATTGACGGAGCGCCGCTGGGTGAGCAGCGACATCAGCACTTCGAGGGCCGCCTGGAGCCGCGCCGACGACCCGCATATACTCATCTCCTCTGAACACAACATCACTCAATTATTAACACCATATTCATTCAGCCATTTTTTTTTCAAACCCGCCTGTATACGTTTCTATTTACAACATGACTGGCATTTAGAGAGACTAAAAAAACCATATGCAAATACACAAGATACTTCATAAAATATGCGAAAAACAATAAGTGAGCCTATAAAATTTGAGGGTTGCCCTCGATTTCTCTAAGATCCCATCGTCAGATCCTAACTTGGTAACAGTGGGACCACCTCAGAACTATCTACTTTCGAACAAAAAAAGAATTTTGAAAATCCGTAGACAATTGGCGGAGTATTCGATGAACAAACATACAAAAAAAAAAATGGAGCAAATGTTGTAAAAAGTAACAATCACATGGTGTTTGTGTTTTTTAAGCAGTTTAGTTAATTCCTTTTTTTTATCACAACAGCTAATAACAATATTACAACAACCGGCCAAATGCGTGTCGTACCACTCACAGTGCAGAGTTCACAGTTGGGATGAATATTTACGCATGCACAGGATAGACTAGATAAGTTTTGTTTTTTAAAACAATGTACAATTTCTGCGTTTGTAACTGAAAATATCAAATACCTCCAAAACTATTGACTTCAATAGCAAAGTCACATGGGAATATCTTAAACTTTTCAATGATTGAATCCAACAATACCCCATGACAATACCACGATAACAATACAACAATATGAGCATTGTTTTATTTATCATTTCTCGGTTACACGTATGGGGAGTGCCACCCCTAATTATTTTTTTCGTAGTTTCAGTACACCATTGTTTAACCTTTTAACCGCTTACGTCGGATTAATCCGACAAATAAAAAAAATTTGTGCCCATTCTGCCAGGGTCGTATACATATGACCAAATAACACAGCTCGTATAATCTGAATTATTATTACATCATCACAGCTCGTTTCATCGATAGTTTTTTTTCGGGCGCTGGGGGCGCGACAGCTCATATAAATTCGGGCGGTTAAAAGGTTAACGGTGCGCGGAATACACTTTTTGCCACGTTTTCATTTCAATGTAAAATTGACAAATGGACAGATGACGGAATTATAAGGATTCCGTTTTTGTCATTAGGCTAAAGTGGCTGGAACTTACTAATCTTTAAATGATAAGCGAACTCAACCGAGTTTCTATTCTCGAAGAAGGCCTTATGGAGAAGCTCGTTCATGACGAGTTTGATGTCTGCCCGGGCACAAGGGCGGGTCTCAGTGCCGGCGATATTGACGAGGCGGGCTTGCAGAGCGGCGATTCTGATGGTGGTGTGGCGCCGCGCGTACTGCCACAGCGGGGCGGAGTCGGAAGGCAGCTGAGAAACGGCGGAACACACCCTGTTGGATGATAAACAGGCTTAAGCAGCGTTCCAAAGAAAAGTATGCGCTTCGAGAGTCATCGTCTATCTTCCGATATATGAACGCGCGATAGTGAGATCTAATATAGAGCTGTTACAACCATTGAAGAACTTACCTATTTGTATAACCATCTTTACGAAATTATAGATTAAGAGGAAATGCGAGTGGTCGTTTCTCCATAAAAACGCCCTCGCCTGTTTTCTTTCTGGTTAATGACCATAAAGCAATGATTTTTCACAGAATAATAAATATTAACTACTTGTATGTCTCTATGTTTTCCTTTTTGATGATACATTACTTTTATAAGCACTAGAACGCTCAACAAATGCCGATTTAAACAGATGTCAACAGAGGCCTAGTGTACAAATTTGACAACTACTCGTATTCATGAAAAAAGAAAAACATAGGGACACAGTATATCCTTCTTATTCAATTTATGAAATATCTTTTAAATTGGTCCAATATTGGAGGAGAAAGTAGGCGAGAGCCAAACCTCGACTTATGACTTTTTACTTAGGTTTTTTCAAAAGTCTCTCCGACCGCATTTCCACTTACCAACTCTATGCAATTCCAAAAAAACGTTTTAAAACCTTTTGAGTGACAAATGACGATCTGAGATCGGAGTAGAAAACTATGAAATTATTCATTTATTACATTAAGTTTGTTGTTCCAAAATCATAACTTTCTAAAACCTTGAATTTAAGACTAGTATGGGCAGCGATCGTATCTTAGTGCTGAGCCAGAGCTATATCGGATTCGCATTATCCCGTAACTCTATCCCTTTCTGCCGCTCAGAAACACAGTTCACTAATAGGTAGAGTCTGGAAGTACTGATCTGATTACGAAAATTATTTAACTGATAGTAAGCTACACTACTGCCGAGTGTCATAGGACATATCCTATGACACTCGCCAATAACTCGGAAGAAACATATTTCCTCCATGCAGGCGAAGTTGCGAGCAGATGCTAAGCTGATTATTATTATTGATAGATCTCCAATAGAGGCAACACAATTACATGCAAGTACACAAGAGCCGGAACAAATACTTGTGTGCGCTTCCAATTATATGAGACGACAGTGATATCGTTCACCTATAAATATAATCTAGATACAATAAGTTTGACAGAGAAAAATATTAAAATAAACAAAAATACTTTACACGAAAATCATACAAAGGAAAATTAAATGCAAAATTGTAACAAATAAAATAATAACAATCACACAAAAATATGAAAACATTATGATAAAAAGATAAATGATTTTATTTCTGTAAGTAGGTTTGTACAAACACGTTTACACGTCAAACATATTATTTTTTAAACTAGATGAGGTCGGCGTTTCCTATCTGACTAAATCTGAGAAGAAAGGCCGAAACAAACTCAGAAGTCACAGTCTCTTTTAAAGTCCAGACATAGTCTTGGTCAGATATGATTTGGATACTATAACTAACAAACTCACCTATGAGGGTACATGGGTGCCGTAACAACGGCAGTGCTGGTCGGCAGTTCTACCTCCAACACTATCCCGGCAAGCGTGGGCCGCTCCGACAGCGAGTGGTTCCACGGCATTATGCGCACGCGCAAGTTTTTCATTTCCAGCTTTATCTGCTTCTGTGGCAGGTTCTCGTTTAAAGATTCGTTTTCTTCCACCGTTAGTGTACGCTTGGGTAAATCTGTGGAATAAATTGATACATTTTATAATCCCAGATTATTCTATAGAAGTATAAGGAACAGGGAGGAAAGTTCCTCATTCTCCATAGAATCCTCCGACCAGAGGAGTAATAACGAAGATACGGGCCCACCTGAAAGTAGTTTATGATCTGTCTAAACAAGTGACAAATTCAATTTTCCTAACGGGTAAAAAAATCGCGAGTAGGGAAATTGTCAAATCAAGTTGTAATTCTTTCTTAGTACAGGCTCTGAAACTAATCTTATGCCCGTAGATAATACGGAGCAAGGAATGCCTGTAACTTCGGCTACACGGATACGGATTTCGTGCTTAGGTAGTAGAGCCCCTGGTGCGCTACTGCCCGACGGTTGATGTCGGGATGTTAATCGCGCGAATAACTTCGCCTGCGCGATGCAAGACTTGTCTGCCGTCTGGTGTTAAATGCGTTGTTCGCACGGGCACAGTAGATGCCGCCACAATTCTATCACCTGACCGTGTGTAATGAAATGGAACCTCCGTCTTGGGAAGAATGGAGGTTATGTGAAGTGCGCGGTGACCTCATGGGTTCGTAAGGCTGTATTACCTTCTGTATAATGTATGTGCAGGTGTTACCTGGTGCTTGGGTCGCCTGCTCCACGAAGATGTTCTTCAGAGCCAACACCCGGTGTATCAGGCCCATGCACACCCTCAGGTTCACCGGCTCCACCACTA
Organism: Hydraecia micacea; assembly: GCA_914767645.1. NCBI lineage: Eukaryota > Metazoa > Arthropoda > Insecta > Lepidoptera > Noctuidae > Hydraecia > Hydraecia micacea. Next base: position 1,739,160 of record OU611774.1, read on the forward strand.
TCGTTATGATGCACTCTTCCACCCAGTCACTGCTCACAAATACAAAATGTTACACGATCCTTCGATTTGTACAGTCATATCCAAAATATTATGTTCATCACCTTAAGGGTTATTTTTATCTGTTCATTACACGATAGAATCTGTTTTACCCACTCCGCATTATACACCGTGTTCCGGACGATACATAAACTTCGACCAGATGTTCAGACCATGGAAATAAGCATTTTTCATTACGGACACTTTAATGAATTCTTATTTTTTATTTTTTTGTTAATTTTCATACAAACTAAATACCTTGACGTAAATCACCCGATATGCATGCCCAAATTTCATTAAATGAAATTACAAATATCTTTGTAACGAAGCCTTTTTAAGTAGGTACTACTTCCTTTGTTAGATTTAATTTGTAAAAGCTATAGAAGCGTTTGACAAAGTTTATGAATAACGTGAAGAATACGGTGTATACATATGTCATAAAACGGCCAGGCCATTAAAAATGTTGATGTCAACCCTATATTGATCGATGGTGTCATGCTACTTTGATATTTGTTATGAAGTAATTAAATACAATTTTCTATGCCTAGTGCATATGCTCAGTTGCCATAGCTTTTTTTTTTATTTGAAATGGACTTGCTCTTTACTCTAGTCTAGGTCAAAGGTGACAGAGACAAAGTCGACGATGGAGCGAGCTTATCCAGAAGAAGCCTGTTCACTCTCACTTTGCAGAGATTTGGGTTGTATGCGCTCGGAAAAACAGACGCAGGTAGAGAGTTCCACTCTTTTGCTGTGCGAAAAAACAGAAAAAAAAAGCTTCTAAGCAATTATGTGTCTTGGCTTGATAAAGGAAATAATTTGAAAACTGACGAAGTTTAAAAGATTAGATACAGGGTGCCGGGTCATGGACGCGCAAAGTAACCTTGAATCCAGTACGTGATTCTAGACTCCCTAGCGTAAAACATTTTTGCCGGCTATAAAAAAACAGCTATTTCATAGAAAAGTGCAATACCTACGCGATCAAAATGTATGGAACAGCTAATGTTTTTTGTAATAACTGACGAAAAATTTCAGCGTTCAGAATCACGTACTGAATCCATGATGGTAACAGGTTGCGCATTGATGTCCTTGCCACCCTGTTTGGTACATCGAGTTTTGGTAAAAGTTCGCCTTTTTGTCTCTGCCACTCATACTTGTGTGAAGGTCTCGTTCTAAACCTCATGTGCCATTAACGGCCGGGCGCGGTGAAGCCGCGTATCCATTGGGAAACACAGTTAGTTACATTGTTGCAGCAACGTGTTTTTGTGTTGCGGGAAACAATGTTGTTTTTCCAATAAATGCTAGGCGCAATACATTTGCTCACCTATACTCGAAGTCCTTAGGCGGGTTATCATAGGGGTTGGTCAGCGAATCAGGCGCCGACCGATCGTGCACGTAGTTTACGAACACAAGAGGCGCCATGGTGGCCCAAAATTCATCGACGTCGTCTCCGTTCGATTTGTCTGGTGTCAGAATCTCAGAGTTCGTTCTTTCTGCAGTAGACTGACCAACGTCGCCTTCGAAAACCTGATGGGGTGGACATATAAGTCACTATTAACATATAAGCCGCTGAAATGATGTTAATGTTATTAGCGGCTATTAATTAGTTCTTGAGTCCAAGTCCAGTAGCATAAAGATAAAAAAAAACTAGCCAAGTGCGTGTCAGACTACGCACAGTGAAGGGTTCCGTAGTCGGGATGAAAATATTTACGCATGCACAGTATTGATTTTATCGATCCCAAAAATAAGAAGTAGGTATGTATTTTATATTCATTGGTATTTCTCCAAAAAAAATTAGCACAGTTCTAGTCTGCGCCATTTGTAGTCGTGAAAACGTTTGGTCACAGCTGTTACCTAACTTAGTGTAGTGAGAGGGGTTAACTGAACAAACCTTGCTAGTGCTTTACCAGCCACTATCACGCCAAGCTTGCTCTACTCAACGAATGAGAGGTGGTCACATTCCCATCGAGCTAAGCTGACTTAACGATGGGATTCCCTAACTCAGCCTAGTGTAGCGAGCACAGTTTCGTAACGAGCGAGCGAAGCGAAGAAGAGCCAAAAAAATAAAGCTAGCAGATAAAATTGAAACTTTCTAAATGAAAAATACATGAATGTGAATTCCCTTTAGTGATTGCGTAAGAATTTAACCTGAACAAGGTTTATTTACACTTTCACCAGATACTTTTGGAACGGACATTGAGCACTCACCGTCTTGGACTGCCGGGACGTCTGCTCCGTCGGCTTGGCCGTGTTGTTCTCGTCCACGGCTACCCCGGTCTCGACCGCCTTCTCGCTGAGCAAACCTTCAGGCCACGTCCACGGCACTTCCTCGGATGCCTCCGGTTTCGAAGCCTTTTCCAGAAACACAGTCGGCTGTAACTTGGACTGTGATGGCAAAAATTTTGCATGATTAATATAAGTAGATCTAAGTCGCCTGCAGTGGGACAACACTTGCCCTTAATAATAAGCGGTATTTTTATTCAACCATTAAAAATGTAATTTATTTGAACATACAATAAAATAATAATGAATAGTGAAAGTAGTAGACGTATGGGACTGGTATATTAAAGAACAATGGCGATATCATACGTTAAATTAAAAAGAACGATTAAAGATAAATAAAAATGTCATTCATTCTACTTCTCAATTGCACTTTTTTTTACAAAATGTCTGTGCATGCGTACACTTTATTACTATTAAAAGCCTGTGTATTCGTGTAGTCCCACTGCAAGGCAAAGGTCTTTTTTTTTATTAAAAACTGTGTTGAGAGCAATGGTGATGAAATAATTTACACAACAGTGACGTCTAGATCGGAATTTACGACCTACAACTCGTAAGTCGGGGCCGTTACCTATCTCTATGGGTGACAATAAGTGTGCTTGTCGCAAAAATTTAAACCAAAATGCTTTTCCATTTCCCATACTCGGAAAGTAGTGTTTGTTTGATCCGAATAGCGGGTGGAAGACGCTGCTTCCCACCTTAGGGCGGGAAAGACTCATAGTAATTGCTTCCCTGTCTAGGGCGGGAATTAATTTTAAAAATAGAACTAAATTGGTTAGGTAGTCAGCTACGATTTTTTTTACATAATTAAAAAGAATGTTGCGGTCTTGTGAGGGTATAAACAGCTAGTGTAAATTAAAAAAAAACCTATTAAGCGGGACGGCCCGCGACGGTGACGCGGTGTGTTCCATATTTAAAATAGTACAGAAATTGTTCTAACATCTCAATAAATTTTAAATGGTCACCTACTATTCATGTTATTATTATCAATAAATATTTTAGAAAAACCACTACTTTTTACTTTCCTTATATTCGAAATGAAAAGTAGAGTGTTTAACACGGGTGAAAGTCATCAATTCCTACTCGGACTATAGCCTAAATACCTCGTATGGGAATAGATTCCTTTCGACCCTCATATAACAATCTACTATAGGATAGTTGTGTTTTCAAATTCAAATTCATTTATTTGTTTGTCACAGGTGGAAAGTTATTATTATAATTATATAAAGATCGCTGTAACATACCCATAGGGCGTACAATATTTAACAGTTATTTAATATCTATATAATTAAATTTACTTTTTAAGTAAGATTTTGTAGTAGGCACTTAGGTAGTTGAGGTTTTGATTCGGATTAAATATTTTTAAATAAAAAATATAATATTTACAATCACAAATCTAGAACGAAACTCAAGTGGGTTGATGAAATTAAAATACTGCAGGCGAGCAGCCCTATCGCGTGTTTACGTACCGCGCGGCTGTAGGTAATTATTTCAAGAATAGGGCCGAGTCACAATACTGTTAGATAACATTACCGTGCTTAGTACGATAGAATGTAATATAATACTGATGTGTATGTATGTGTGCGTGCCTGCACCATTACCACTATGTTGTGTCTGTGTCGCTATGACAGTAATAAACTAGCATCCACTCGCAACGGTGGTTTTACTCGGTAGCTGACAGATCAAATACACATAACAATTATATATTTTTTGTCAAAACTGATACACGTATGGTATCATAATGTCATTCAATAAAATAAAGCAGTTTATATATTTATTTTATTAACTTAACTTTAAGTAATTTATTAAGTTAACTTTTACGTAATCTGGAATAGTTACGTCTAACGTTACGTTCAAAGGCAGCTGTCAAAAACGGTTAACCTAGTGGACAGAGTGTAAAGTGATCACCTACAATACTCACCGACTTATAGTTAACAAAGCCGCAGACGCACTTTCCGTACGTGCGCACAATAAGCTCTCTGACGCCGAAGCGCACGCGCTGGAAGGTGGGGCTACAGATGGACGATTTGAGCGCTGCGTGTATCGCGCATACCTCGAGTACAGAGCGCGAACGCTTGCGGTTGGCGCCCTCGGTCTCCATCATCTAGACAGTTATTATGTTATGAAAGTCACATCCAAAATATTATAAAAAGAAAGGAAAGGAAAATGAATGAAAGGCAAACGCATGCAGCTGAGATGGGAATGCTAAGAGGGATGTGTGGTGTTGCGCGAATAGATAGAATAAGAAATAAGGGAAACGTGAAAAGTTGTGTGGAATTCAGTTGTCATGGTATGGACATGTGATGCAGCGGAATGAGAAAAATGTCTTGAGGAAAGTTTAGAGTATAACTGTTAGATCATATGGCTAGAAAGGGGTGACTACCGAGATGACGACTAATAGAGAAGTACGGAAGTAAAAGACGTGTTCCGCCCTACCCCAAACAAAATTGGGGTCCAAGAGATGAGTGAGAGTCAAAATAAGTTCGTCATCTTAAGGACAATTTCTGTCTGCTCATTTCAACGCCGTGCGTATCTGAATCATGTACTGAATCCATGATAACAGGTTGTGCATCGATATCACTGCCACCGTGTACTAGATCTAGTCATTCCGAAAATTGATGATTCCCGAAGCGCATATTTTTTCTGGTTGAACTGTACCTGTATTATAAATAAATGTTACCTTAAACACCAGCGACACATCATCAAGGTAGGCGTTGAAAGTGACGGGCAGTGGCGTGGCGGGCACTGGCGCCTCTTCCACACCGGTCTCGCGGTCTGCCAGCGACGGCAGCCACGACCATGCCCACTCCGTCCAGCTCCCCGAGCGTGCCGGCTCCGAGGAGTTCGCTGACGTCTGGTCTGTAATTAAATGTAATCACGTTTATTTCTGTAAGTAGATCTTTTAGAATACTTTTACACGTACATTTTTCAGTCAATATTTTAAAACTACAAATGTGCTTGTGGCTAAATTATAAAAGCCGCTCGGGTCGATCGCAGGTTAAGCTACGCTTGCCGCGGTTGATTCGTTGATGGTTGAAACCCAGCCATTACATATCAAGACCCCTCCGTGCCTCGGCAAGCACGTTAAGCCGTCAGTCCCGGCTATCATTCGTAGATCTTTGACAGTCGTGACAGAAAATCAGAAGCCCAAAATCTGACAACCAGTCTTATCAAAGGCTATCCCAGTTATTGGGTTGTGGAGGTTAGATAAGCAGAAGCTCCATGTAAAATACTGTTTGAACTGCACCCAGTTTACATCTGACAGCAACCTATTATGAATTTTATAGCACTGACAATAAAGATCACTGTGATGCAAAATCAGAAGCAAAATAACTGTGAAAGAACTGTAAACGTTCGTTGTAAGAACAGCTTGCAACAGCTGGTAGTGACTAGAACTTACGCAGAGGAGGCGGTGCGACGGTCTGCTTGGGCGGAGGCGGCGCCTTGCTTGGCACCGGCCGTTCCTTCTGCAGTCTGAGAAGCAGGACCAGCTGTTCGTTGCTCACACTCCATGCTAACTTGCCAGATCGCAGCTGGATGTCCAAGTTGGTCGCGCGGCGAGTGTTGGCTGATATCAGCCGAGTCATCACTCTGAAAACGTAACAGGGACATATTTAGTCACACGTGACTTTAAGGCCCGCTTGCACCAATCACTAAATGCGTTTAGCGCTAAACAAAGTATTTAATACATTGTTATGTTTCTGTCAATATGATATTACAGATAGAACGATAGGTATTTTAAATTCGTTTAGCGTTAAACGGATTTAATTAACTGCGATTGTATCATTTGAAAAACGTCCGATTTCTGTTTCTTATAAGTAGTGAAAAACTTGAAGAAGCTTTCTGTATAATTTTTGTTTCCTTTACGCAATAGATTCGATAAAATCTGAATCCACATTCATGCGATCTGTCATGCGCGGTGGGCGCATAACACAAGACATACAACTAGACTGAGCGAAGATTGACAAGTTGGATTTTGTATATCTATCGTAAGTAAACTAGCTTCTGCCTGCAACTTCGTCCGCGTGAAATTTCACCCTCCCCCCATTCACCCTCTTAGGGGTGGAATTTCTAAAAACCCTTTCTTAGTGGAAGGTATCCACTACTCTCCACAAAGAACACACCCTCCAAATTTCATGTATCTAGAACCAGCGGTTTAGGCTGTGCGTTGATATATCAGTCAGTCAGGACTTCGAATTTTATATATTAATAGCACTTTGCCCGCGACTTCGTCCGCGTGTATTTCGTACTTTCCTCTAAAAATTTCGAAAATGTATGTTTATGATCTTTATCATTTATTTAGATAAATGAGTATTCGGCCCAATTTTTAAGTTTATAGATCAAAGGAATCAGATTTTTCAAATAAACTGTTACCCTGCTTTTCACCACCACAGGGGCGGAATTTTAAAAAATCGTTTGGGATGTGTTCATTACTTGACTCGAAGATTTATTTATATACCAATTTTCGAGTTAATCAAGCCACGCAGTAAAATCCTCTCCTGTAAAATTAACTAGGTACCCCATTTCACCCCTTAAGGGCTAGATTATCCAAAAACCCTGATACCTACACGTTATTCTTTATTTTTGGTCTTTATACTGAGTTTCGAGTTCTTACATACAAATGTTGACACCCCCTAATCCCCCTTCTGGGGATAGTTTAGAAAAATAAAAAATGCCAAACTTCATAATTTACTTAGATAAGTATTCGTGCCAAGTTTCAAGTTTATTAACTCAAGAAATAAGATTTTTCATACAAACAAAATCCCCCCTTTTCACCCCCTCAGAGGTGAGTTATGTAAAATGCTTTCTTATCGCACGCCTACATCATAATAGCTATATGTGTGCCAAATTTCAGCGCAATCCGTTCAGTGGTTTGAGCTGTGCGTTGATAGATCAGTCAGTCAGTAACGGTTGCCTTTTATATATATAGATATACTAGCTGCGCCCCACGGTTTCACCCGCGTAAATGTCAATCCCGTGAGAATATCAGGGTAAAAAGTATCCTATGTGTTATTCTGATGTATAAGCTATATTACTGTAAAGTTTCATCAAAATCCGTTCATTAGTTTTTGCGTGAAAGAGTAACAAACATCCTCACAAAGTTTCGCATTTATAATATTAGTTTGATTTGGGTTTACCTGAGATCAAGCTGGCACCTGTACAGCAGAGGTTCCTGAAAGAACCGTATCTTGCCGTCTGCGTCAGACTTGTCGAGACACAGCGTCAGGTCATCGAGGTGCACCAGCCTTCTGATCATCGGGTGAATCTGGTCGATGTCTGGAATGCGGATTAGAGGACAGCTATTAACAACGTCACACGAGTTTCATGATTTTTGGAGCTCCTTCCTTGCTACAGCTGGTCATAATTGTGTGACCCGTGTGACGTCACACATTTACATATATAGGGCGACTGGTAATTAGTGACCGATACTTAAACACGTGATTGTACTCATGATAAACAACTACTTTTACTATGGGACCAAACCTGAAATCGCGAAAAAAAAATCAGCTGTTCCCTACATTTTGACGAGTTATACGAACATAAATGTAGGGAACAGCTGATTTTTTTTTTTGCGATTGCCTTTTCCCAACTATGTTGGGGTCGGCTTCCAGTCTAACCGGATGCAGCTGAATACCAGTATTTTACATGGAGCGACTGCCTATCTGACCTCCACAACCCACTTACTAGGTAATACGATACCCCTTGGTAAGACTGGTTATGAGACTTTCTAGTTTCTGACTACCCGTAACGACTGTCAAAGATCCACGAATGACAGCCGGGACCAACGGCTTAACGTGCTTTCCGAGGCACGGAGGGGTCTTGGTATATAAAGATGGTCACCCATCCACGGACCAACCGCGGCAAGCGTAGCTTAACCTGATCGATCGACCCGTGCGGCTGATATTACTTAGCCACAAGCCCCGGAATATAAATGATCATTCAGGAAATTTTAAAATCTGTCCGGTCCGTTGTATCATTTCATACCTGCAAACGTCGGTTCCCAGTTCGCCCCCGCGCTATCTACGGCCAGATGTTTGACATTAAGCGAGAGCACGATGTCGTCCTGCACGTACTTGACGATGAGGTGATGTACTCTCAGCGCGATGTTGCTGACGATGCGCCGGACTAACGCCTGCATGTAGCCGGGCGGCGCTTCCACCACTTGGGCACTGCGGCTGTTTTTTTAAAAGAAAGGATAAACCAAAGGATAAGGATATTCACCATAAAAAAACAAAACCTAACCTAACTAAAAGCCAAACGCCACTTACGTCAATTTACTTGTGGTAATTGTAATTATCACAAGCACAAGTAATGTATCCTTATTTCCACGGTGCAATTTAATTGCCTGGGGCATAAGTTGCACAAACAATAAAATTTACAATTCACCAATTTACAATTACCTTCCTGCGAAGATCGTCACTCAAGAATACGTCTACAGGATCAATCGTCGATCTTCGCAGGTTGGCTGGTAGCAGCTGGATGAGAGTTGCCAAAAATCGAGTTGAATCGCGTGGAATAGGAGAGGCCTATGTCCAGCAGTGGACTGCTATAGGCTGATGATGATGATGATGATGATGACCCCTTTATTCATAAACGTTGCTTAAAGTTAGGTAGTGATTAGCGACTGCTTAACCAAACATTTTTGACGTTTAAACGTCATTATCTTTAATCATCGTTATAAACACCATAGTGTTCAGACGATGCAAATCATTTGTTGCTTCTGTAGCGGTATCTACAACGCCACATGCTAACAACGCGTCATACTGACGTCAAGCAAAATCCTGCATCTCGCAAGCAGAGTTTACCGAGCAACTAGCATAGATACAACGGCCCGACATGAATCGTCGGGCAGTTGCCCGCCAGACACAACACCCGTCTGGTCGGAGGATCCTCCCTTTTCTATAGAGTATGAGTGAACTTTATACCCTATTCCTCATACCTCTATACTTCTATTTTTTTGTATGCCAAAGAAACTTGCTTCATGTAAATAGGGCTCAAGACGGCAAGAAGGATATGCCGCGCAAACGCTGCTAACGCGTGGACACCACACAAATGTTGTTTGCTTAAACATTCGTAGGTACAAACTGTTTGCGCATGCAACCCAACATACATCTTATGTTATATTTTGGTAAAATAATAAATAGTAATAACAATTTTTGTGCCTGCCTCTTTCTCCTGCAACGACTTAAGAAGTCAACTCACATGGTTTTGTGCCTGCCTAGGACATCGACGTGCAACCTGTTACCAATGGATTTAGTACAGGATCCAAAATCCTGAAAAAATATTAGCCATTCCATATATTTTGACCGTGTAGGTGGTCAATTTTCTATGAAACAGCGGATTTTTTTTTTTTTAAAACCGACGATATACTTCTTCGCTAGGTCACAGTGTGCGCGTCGATGTCCTTGTACACACGGCTATACATCAAGCTATACATAACCAGTATAAGCTGACTTCTGATTGAACGAAAAACTTATACAATGCGAGGTCAACTAAAACTGGAATTGTATAGCTTGATGTGTAGCCGTGTGTACACTGACAAAAAAAATCTTGCTCCATTTAATTTAACTGCGTTGGCCTTTTCCGAAAGTGGTGCAGTCACACTCACGCGCCTGATTATAATTTGACATTGACAGCGCCTTTATCTCGTTGCAATAAGGGCGGTTTTGGTAGTTAAACTGTTACCACTAAGGCACTTTTTTTTTTTGGATGGGAAATCATCTAATGACTCCTCCCGCTCGGGGTGTCAGGGTCAGACTCTTACTAACTAAAACCCACCCGTGTTCCTTCCTTAGCCCTTTATGTTCCGGGCAGCGGTAACCCTTTCGGACAATCCCGCTGCCCACCACTAAGGCACTGACGTGCGGTGGAAATTGGGAAATACTTTGTTGATCAGTGTAGTTACTCCTAGCTGCTCAAGCATTGAACTAAATAAATCAAATCAAATATGTTTATTTGTAAGCCGACGCTTTACCAATACTCAATAATTTGTTGCACTACACAATGTGTACTTAGGTGGTAATTTAAAAATGAAATAAGATCATTGTGGGTGGACCCTGTCGGGCACAGCAAAACTATTTAAACTAAGTTATCAGTCTTCGTAACTTATCTAATGTTATTAGGATTTTTTCTACCTTTGTGACGACGACGACGGGGTACCATCGGGTGGGGCTGGTGGATTCAGGCTGAGGACACATTCTGCAATAAACATGAGGTTCTATAAGTAAAGCAGAACGTACGAGCGTATGCACGGTGGGCTGAAAATGCACGGTGGGCTGAAAAACATGATCATACTAAGCATCACGTCATATACAGGATGCAACTGGAAATGTTGAAAATTATGCGTCAAGGACGTACTGCAGAAGCGATATATGGTCTGTTCCAAAAGTGTCTCATAATACTGTAAACAAATGGATCTGAAAACGTACCTTTGTATGCTAGTTTGTTGTACCACTTACAAATTGTATCCTTTGATTTGATTATTTGAATACTTAATTTCGAAATGAATAATCTCTTCGTTCTAATACTGAAGATTGTCTTAATAACTTTTATTATTAAAAACTCTTGCGCAATTTGCGAGTGAAAACCAGCCGACTGTCGCTGAAAAACAGCGCTGGGGCTCTGTCTCGCATGGGGTGTAGATGTGAAGCATATTTTCCCCCTGTTATTTTTTTTTGTGTTTGTGTTCTTTCCCTGCGTCATGTTTACCGCAAATCAACTTTTTTTTTCTTCTTTACATCTTTAATGAGTTAATTACCCTTTAATGATTGTTCAAGAACTAATCCTGAACAGCGTATGTTCAAAGTCAAAGTCAAAGTTTTTTATTTGTATATGTTTACACTTTCAGATAACTTTGTAACAGACTATAGACAGCTACATATTCACATATAGGTAAGAAACAAGTTCAATATGACATAGTCCAAAAGTGATCAACACGTTCGTAAAGATACCTACCTATAGTATCGATGGTGACGACGATCGGCTCGGACATGATCTTGGTCCAGGGCACCTGTATAAGAAGCTCGTGGATGCGGCCGGAGACCAGCGTGAAGGGCAGGGCCACCTCCTGTTGCAGTACATCCGCCTTGAGCACCAGGTTGTGGAGCGCCACGCCTCCGCCCCATAGTGACACCTGCGGAACATTATACAAGTTAGGCCATACTTCATCAGGATTGCAGCCGAAAAACGTTCAGGTTCACTGCTGGACATAGACCCAAGCATCGCCACAACGACCGGTCCTATGCTTCTTGTTTTCAGCGGATTCCAGTGGCCTTCACAAGGTCGTTGGTCCACCTTGTGGTAGGTCTTTCAACCATAATAATATGTTTATATGGTATATCTTTATATTCTTCTGTACGTGTGTATGTCGCTGAACTCCTCATAATCGGCTGGACCGACTTTGATTAACATTTTTGTGTATGTTTGAGTGGGTTCCTGGATGGTTTAGATTCTCAATTGGACCCGGTAGGTGGTGGGGATGAAGTCGCGAGCAGAAGCTAGTATGATATGAATCTAGAAACTTTACATAGGGTGACACAATGGGCTGTCTTATCGCTAAAAGCGATCTTTTAATAATTAAAAAAAACGACTTCAAAAATAACTCAAAATTATGAAATAACTTTAATTTCGGAAGTCGGTGTCTTGGGATCTGTGTTTTAGTTTTTCACCGACTTCCGACATTAAAGTTAAGTATTTCATAAATTTGAGTTATTTTTGAAGTTTTATTAAATTTTTATTTCGTAATTTTTAGTTTTAAGTAAAAACTGGAATATTTGTTTGTAATAAGTAGGTACTTAATAGTTTTGTTGTAAATATTGCACTAGAATTTGACCAATGTTTTGAGATGTTTCCCTTTGACATTTCACCCGTATATGGCACTTACACGTATTAGTCCATATCTTGAAAATTACTGAATCGATTTTGATTAAACTTGCACTGTTCCCTAAGTTGAAGTAAATGTAAGCCAATAAAAAAATGGTCACGATCCGATTAATAGTTGCGGAGAAATGCGTGGACAAACATACATACATCTATAAAATTTCATATATTTGTTTGGAAGGCCTAATAGATTGTCATGTATGAATATAATGCAGTTCCAATAATATTACATACATACGTGTCGAATTGATAACCTACTTTTTTTTGAAGTCGGTAAAAACAGGCAACACTGCAGGTAGGCTGTGGTGTACCATCTACATATACACTAAATACATACGTACAGACGCCAGCACATCAACCTACCCCAAACTGTCAAATTTTCCCAATCAATCTTGAACCTTATACTTTAGCAATAAAGTTGAAAATCCATTAAAGAAATCTGACAGATTGTAGTAGGTTGATGTGCTGGCGTCTGTACATAACACATATAATTACCATGAAACAACTACAAATAATTATGAAGGTTAAGGAGAGAGGAGGAGGTGGATGAGAGGAGAAGTAAAGATATTACTGTAAAATTGATGTGAGTTATTAACGCCATGCTACTATAATAATGTATTAGGAGGCAAGCTTATTGGAATTAACCAGGCACAAAAACAGATTTCAGGCTGCTACAATCAATATTCTTAAGGATAAACTAATTAACTATTTTACCCAGTTAGGGCGGTTTCGCACTACGTCCGATCCGAATCCGAGAAATAGTCCATAGTCCTATTTGCTCGGATCTAGTGCGCAACCCCTCATACAAATAGGACAATGGTCACTTCGGACCGGCATTTCTCGGATTCGGATCGGATGAAGTGCGAAACCGCTCTAAACTTATAAGAAATTGTTGCAATAGCCTTCTATTAGTAAAACAATATTTTATCATTTTAATAATGAAAACGATTGTTTCGATTGCGAGACGACCTGGACGCGTTCCGCGAGGACTGGTTCGAGGTGGCGCGGGAAAGGAGTTCCTGGAAGGACTTGGGGGAGGCTTTTTCCCAGCAGCGGCAAAACAAAAAAACGATCGTTGGTTGGCCGAAAAGAAAAATTGCCGGGGTCGAGGATTGAAGCCAAGCTCAGCATTCGCGCTTGCAACAACTTACGAAGAAGCGAACCGATGATATATTCAAACGCTCGTAGGTAAGCGAAGGAAGTCATAATAGACAATATTTATTAGTAACCGTTGAGAATTTATAAACTAGCCAAGTTGCATTCAATAGCAAGGAACCTAATAAGCGTTCTATCACCTCCGTAGTTTTTTTACTTTTGTTTTGTAGTATAATATGTTGTATTGCATGCCTTTTAGTCTGTGCTAAATAAATTTACATATCTACTTTCATTCTTTTTTTTTAGAACTTAGCACCCATCTAGATCGAACGCACTAGAATAAAGCGATGATCTTCGCAGGGTGGTTGGTAGCAGCTGGATGAGAGTTGCCGAGAATCAAGCTAAATGGCGTGCATTTGGAGAGGCCTATGTCCAGAAGTGGACTGCTGTAGGATGTTTTTGGTGAGGTTTCATTTACACCACCGCTGGCACGTCATCATCCATATCTATAAGCATAAGCATAATCAGCCTATAACTCTCCCACTGCTGGGACACAGGTCGTCTCTCTGTGAGAGAGAGAGTGGGCATAATCCACCACGCGGGCCCAGTGTTTTTTTTTTTTTTTTTAATTTAATTTTCAATTTTTCGTTCTAATTCGATTTTGACGAGAGTTTCACCATAATTTAGAAAATGTATCCTGGAAGGTTCATGTGTATTATACATTGTTAATAAACAAAAGTATAATAAGGAAATCTCGATGTTTTATAAAGTCGCAAAAACCGAAAGCGGCGGTTACTAACAAACCCTTGGCTCATGGCCTTTCAAATGGAAGGAAATCTATGAAAACATGTGTGGCACTACTACAAAGTTGAAACACAATCAACTTGCAGAAATAATAACAGGTGTGGTTTAATCGATTTATCGATTGGCTGGAACCTTAATTGTCTAGTGCAGTGTTGCTAATACCTAGGTCATAAAAGGCCTTGGTGTTGGCCTAGGCCTTGGTTCTAGGGATCACGATAGCGGTACTTGTTTGACACATTGCATGTTATCGAATAATGTTATCTACAAAATGATACACAATTTGTGCGTAAGGACTAGACTTCAAGTAACTTTACCTACAGCACAGTATCAATTAAATTCAATTGTATTTCGATATTAATAGTAAGATAGTAAGAACATCGACTTTCTGAATATTTAATGAATCCTGGTAGCTGCCTTGCTTCAACCTTGCCCTAGAAAGATGAAAAAGTGAGTAAAATAAATTCAAACCTTTGTTCGGTGAATCATAGTCACAAATTAGATTGTAAATAATTCGAAGTAAGCTATTTTATCATGATAAAATGATTATGTACCTGCCCCGCACGGTTTTTACGACTTGACAAAACATCGAGATTTTTTTATTATAATATGTAAGTTTAATAAAACGTATTATAAACATAAACCTTCCAGAATAAATTCTCTAAATAACGTTGAAAACAGCATCAAAATCCGTTGCTTAATTTATTTAGAAGAACAAGCGGTCACACAGCGAGACACAAAAAGAGAAGTCAATTATTTATAACATGTATAAGCCCCATAAGATAAGAATGAGGTCCACCAACTCATATGTACATACTTCCCCAGTAGACATTTGGACAAGACAACCTTCGAATAATAACGTAATAATTCGAATATCGATAAATGAACATCAGGTCACCCAATCTACTAATGACGAACACTGATGATGACTCATTTGATTGTTGTGTGTTACACAATATTTCCCTTAGTGTTTGCTGCCATGCATCAATATTTTTGGGTAGCATCATTATTAAAAAATCAAAAAAGGCATTCACTTTATTATTTTGATATTATTATAATAGATCATTACCTGCGCATCAGCCGGTTTGAAGTCCCGCACATATTTGTCCACATAGCTCAGCAGGATAGGTGTTACATACGATTCTATTTTAAACATCTTTCAAGGCACCTGCTAAGCTTTTGTACTCCGCATCATGGGTTGTTTTTTTACTGAAACTGATAATAAACAAATGCAATAAATATAATGAGGTAATCAATGTATGGTTTGTAATCGATGTCTCTTGAAACATGAATCACTTTTTGATAAAAACATGAATGTTTTTACAAATTTTGCCCCTTCTTGGCATTACTTAGTAATGTGATGTCTAACAAGACCATGTCTAACTTTTAACCTGTGGTAGCTCTTTGTGGTACATCTGAATAATGTAAGAGTAGAGGGACACTTTATCTGCCTAGCCTTTACCCAACAATCTTAGTGAAGAAGTACTAAATAAATCAATATTCTGAACCAAGGTGCTAGTTGGTTTGAGCTTAATCATTCTAATAAGAGTTGGGTGTATAAATTGTAAAGTAATGGGTAACTGTTACGTTGCACTGCCTATTGCAGAGCCTCCGTCAAGACTCAAGCCTTATTTAAAACTAATTTCAACCAATCAAATGGCTTTAATTTAGTTTTAGTTAATGCTTCAGCCTTGAGTGAGGTTCTGTAATATGGGCCTTAGTCCAGTTAAACTGTTTATAAATCCCAAAAATCCACCTTAACCAGAATAATCCATCCGAAGCCTATAAATTCCGTATCTACAGGGTGGTTTTTTTGGGGTGAATAAATAGAATAACACACTTAATCTACTTAATACTATAGTGTGTTGAAGTTCTCAAACAGCTAACCTATAATTGTGTTTATAAGGCCACCGCATTAACAGCAGTCTAGGGTGGAATATTTCCTATTACACTGCTTGTGTCCTTTGCTCTTCTGTTTTGTAATAACCTACTTCTCTGTTAAGTTACCAAGGCCGAAAACAAAGTTTACTTTAAATAAAACAAATAGATAATTCAGTGCGGTTTCCATTTTTGGACCTATAGACCATGGCAGCAGTTGGATTAATACAACAAATGTTATTGTATTTATACGATTGAGAAGTAGTGTAGTGACTAGTTATTTATTTATTTATGTACACACAGTCAAATACATAGGGACATAGGGATAGGTACATAGGTTTAGTTTATTTTGTACTTATTTCATAGCACAATTCAGTTCTCTGTATTCGTCGTAGATATTTATTTGTTGATTTATGAGCTGGGCACTGGGGGTGCTTACGGCAATTGATACAAAACCTAGCGCTCGTTAGGTTAATCAGTTTGCTTCATGGTTTGTGAAAATTGCAAAACGTTACAAAAAGTTAAGATTTTCCATAGATAGTCGTCGTGATAAGGAACTATTCAAAACTCAAAAAGACCTTCATAAACCACCGTGGTACGTGGATAAATAAATAACAATATACACAAATTCTGCCGGAAGTACCTAATTCATAAACAAGTAAGCCTTACCTATTAAATGCCATAAAGTTTCGGAAGGAAGGCGCTATAGAATTATTACTTTTATCATTACTTTCACAGAAATTTAACTACAATTTCGAGTAATGTGTTCATAAAATAGGAAAAGCAAAATAAACACCGCAATTCAGTTTTTTCTATCTGTGGTGAACTTCAAATTTCACATCAATCATCAATCTGTCAAACACTGACAAAGTGACAATGCTACTGCCAACTGGATTGGATTCCGTTCAGAAATATTATGAACACAGTATCGAATTAGTATATAAGTTCCAAAGAGATTGGAGTATTTGCGCCGTTTGAGGTTTTCCGGACCTGCAGCAGCCGCCCCGGCACAGCTCACCGTGCTTGAAAGATGAGATGGCGCAACGTTGCATCCCACACCAAAGGCCTACCTACCTTCCAAGGCATTATGTTCATTCCGTCTGGTCTCTTACCATCTTCGCGTGCCAAGCCATTGGGTTCTAAAACAGCTGGCACCCCGGCGGTGACAAAAGCACGACGGATGATGTTATTGATGCTGGCATGCCATGCTGTCCGGCCTGCGCTTTTACTGCAGGATAAGCCATGGTGTCCGAGCAACGGCGGATCCAGGGGGGGGGGTCATGGGGGTCATGACCCCCCCCTGAGCTGGTTCCAGGACTTAGGTGGACCACTAATTGAACATAATGATTTTATTTATATATTTTGTCACCATACATATTTTATGTAACTACATACCTTCAATATTTAAACATATCATAACATAGTTCTAAGTTAAAAAACTAAAATTTCTTTCTACCTATAATGTGTTTATAAGTGTACCTCTATAAGTATTCTTAAAAATTGTTGCTACAAATTCATTCATTACAAGAAATGCGGAGTTTTGCGTCATACCCCTCGACATACCTCTAGCTGTTATGACAAATCATTCACCACGGTTATGGAAAATAAATAGGCTGCCTCATTACGTGCGTGATACCCCAGCCCGATCTCTATGTATGGCAAGCCTATCCCTTGGGGTAAACAAGCCAAATACCTAGGTGTCATCCTCGACCACAACCTCAAATTCAAAGAGCACATAAAGACGACGCGCTCGCGCGCCGCTTTTGCTCTCGGTAGGCTCCACTCCCTAATGACTGCCCGCAGCAAATTATCACTTAAGTTCAAATTGCGCCTCTACACCGCAGTCATCCGTCCCATCATGACCTACGCTTGCGTAGTCTTCGCACACGCCAAGCCTCGCCATCTGCATAAAATGCAAACCCTTCAAAACTGGACCCTCAGAAAGGTCACGGGATCCCCCTTCTATGTCCGTAACATAAATCTCCACCTGGATCTTAGAATACCCTCCGTCCAGCAGTTCATGAAACTCGTCGCCAAGTGTTTATTCGACTCCGCTATTAAGCACCCCAATCCCCTGATTGCGGTGGCCTCCCGATATACTCCCTCCCGCATAAGTAGGATTCGGCGACCAAGGCATACCCTCACCATCCCCGACGACGCCACTACCCTCTTACAGGAGAGCAGAAAAGTCACCAGCACCATTAAGAGATACATAAACAAGACCCGTCAGCCGTCCTTCCGTCCCCGCCGTCGAGGACGCCCGTCGCGACGCCCCGTAAATTCTCCTCCCTGACCCTTGCTCGAGCCAGCCCGCGCCGCTGAGCCTGTAGTATTAAATTCGCCCCAAAATAATTCCGATCCAGCCTGTCCCTTGCTGCCCTCCCCCAGCGACGCCCTAAGCCGAGGTCCGTACCCCACAGGGGGTGCCCTTAGCGTGTAGTCGCTTAGCTTTTAAGTTTTTAAGCCCTGGCTGGAGGCCTTAATTTTGAGGCATCCACAGGCAAGTCCGGTTAAGCAGACGACAACCTCATAGGTTGAAATGCGAGATGCCATTACCAAAAAAAAAAAACCGTGCGTGATAGTGCTTCTCTGGATGTCTTCAAGAGAAGATGGCAATATGTACGTGTATATGTACAAGTTATTATGTGTTAAGTTTTTCAAGTGTACAATAAAGAATAAATATTTTGAAGTACAGTACTTACGTACAGACGCCAGCACATCAACCTACCCCAAACTGTCAAATTTTCCTAATTAATTTCGAACCTTATGCTTTAGCAATAAAGTTGAAAATCTAAGGTACCTGGGTCGAATATGGCCAGCCGATAAATATGGCCACATACTATTATTTCTAAAACGCAACACTTTATAAAACTAAACGCGACGGTATACGATCGCGGCCGAGCCGCCTATCCGAATAGCGCCCCCGCCACTCCTCTCGCACAGAAGCCAGTCGCTCAGTTTTCGTCAAAGTGGGAGGGCGCGCTGCCCTTATAAAAAATCCAAGTAAGTTCGGTCCTATATTTCTGTTATTTTTCGATTTTATTATTTTCTATTTACGTTGCCATGATGTGCGGCAATTGTATTTTGATATTTCTTTGTGTATTTTTCAAAATACTAATGTGTTTATGATTTGTCTGAATATAAAGAAAAAAAATGGCGTGACTGAAAATATGGCCAACGTTTGACCATATTTACCGTATGAATTATTGACACCTATATACTTATTATTTTTTTTGTTTTAGGCAATAGCGCGGTACAAATATATGGGGATTCGGGGTAACTGGGCTGAAGAAAATATGAAATTAGCTTTATTCACTGTCAAGTAAAGTGTGATGAAGGTATATACGGCTGCTAAACATTACAATGTACCAAGACGGACTCTAAAACGTTATTTTGAAGAGAAAAAAGAAATAAAATCTACTTTCTACTTTTTTTACTCTATTCGTGCCATTCGTAAATAAATATTTTTATAAAAGCAGACATCTTCTTTTACTTAATTTCGCTTCTAGAATAATTTTAAAGTGATACAGTAAATATGGCCACATCCATGGGCATATTTACCTACCTTGTCGGAAATATGGCCATTTTCTCAATTTACAAAAAAGTAAAGAATATCTGTAAATATTCAATGTTTTTATTATTTTTTTGCTACAATATGAAAGCTTCTTAGGTACACTTTATAAATAAATACCGTGGCTTGCCCTCTAATCTTAAAAAATATAAAAAAATAGACACGAAACCTTAAGGTGGCCATATTCGACCCAGGTACCTTATTAAAGAAATTTGGCTGATTGTAGTAGTAGGTTGATAACATAGGTGCCTACTTTTTACTTGTAGGTATCTATTGTTATCAAAATTAAATTATAAGTTCTTGACTTGACCACGACTATGTGACCCCCTCCTGGTGCCAAAGCTGGATCCGCCCTTGTGTCCGAGGCAGTCGACACCTTCACCGCATTGGCAGCGATGCGGAGCCACGCAAGGGGCGCCCAGACACAAACAAGTAGCGAGCCGGAAGGTGGTGTCACCCAGCATAGTGCCTATGTTGGGTGACGGTAGTGCCTGAAGCCAAAGACCCGACTCCCACTTAGCCACAGCTAGTAGGCGGGCACGCTTAGCAGTATTGGTGGACGTATTAATAAGATTATTCCGTACCAACCTGCAGAGCGGCTCATCCCACTGCCTCTGGGAAGATAGGTTCACGGGCCGATCTGTATCCGGGCAAGCCATTTTCCAGGCGTTCTCCACTTCGGTCAAGCGCGGCACTTCAGAGTCAACCAGGGAGGGGGCTAAAATCTTCCCGGTCAACTTTTCGGTGCTGTGGACAGAGGACAGGAACGCCGGTAAGCTAATACTGGTAATTTTGCGAACGCCGAGGCCACCAAAGCGGATGGGTAGTGTGGCTTGCAGCCACGCTCGGTCATCCAAGGCCACATTTAGAATTGATATTAGTGTGGTGCGAATAATTTGGTCAATTTTGTCCAAGAGGTGTGGCTGCTTCCATAAACAACAGTATCCAATCAGGGTGAATGCCGAATGTAAATTCATTTTGGAGAGTCTGTCCGAAATGTCGTTGAACTTTTTGATTTTTTCTTCGATAAAAGGAGAAAAACTATCTTCCAAAATTGGGTAACCTAGTAGTTGCAGTGAGCTTTTTGCTAAAAAAAATTATTTGTGGGGTATTGCATTCATTCTCTAGGGTCAATTGTCTGTCGGTAATGTCAAAAAGGTAAATTTCGCATTTTGAGGGGTTAAAATTCGCTGGCTAG
Source organism: Hydraecia micacea (assembly GCA_914767645.1). Classification (NCBI taxonomy): domain Eukaryota; kingdom Metazoa; phylum Arthropoda; class Insecta; order Lepidoptera; family Noctuidae; genus Hydraecia; species Hydraecia micacea. The sequence goes on from OU611774.1 coordinate 1,759,895, forward strand.
GTTGTAGAGTCAACTTGAACGTTGCGATTGTATCTCTGCGCTGTGCCGACAATGTGCTCTTTGGTGCCGACTGACTGAGGAGTTAGTCTGTGGTCCAAGGAGGTTACTGTGTGGACACTGTGGCTGAATGACAGCAGAGATGACAGCACAGAGTACTTATGATGACAGCCAGTTGAGTTGACACACGAGAGACACGATACGAAAGGTCGATGGGTCAGTAAAAATGTATTTTTACAATAGATTTTAGATGTCCGTCATGGTTTTTGCTCTTTGTCATTAAATGCTATATGCTATGGTTTTGTTTGTATGCATGTAAGTTACTTTGGTTCTCATTAAAAATATTCCGACTAGGTTAAAATATAAATAAATATATAAAATATTCCGGCAATGTTTTGTCGCATTTCCAACGATTTGCTTTTGTGTTATATTTGACGAAATAAAGTTATATAATAGATAAATGCGCTGTTGGCTACATGAAAATATTTTATTATGTTTGTTCAGGAAGACATTGTTTCGAACAATGGCTGTGTAACGATTTTTTGTAGCTTACTTGTTTTATTCATAATGTGTTATCTTACCAACCAAAAAGTTCAGTTTAAACCAGAATATATTTTGTCATAATTTTAGTTACGTTTATCGCTTGTTATCTATTATGAAACAAAGATGTTTATTTTGTTGTGATACTTGTTTATTGCATCAAAGTTGGACCATAGCTTCTTCTCTTTTCTATCATTATCGAGAACTAGGAGGCATTTCTGTTCCTTGTATGAAGCAGTCACTCAGTTTAGAAAGGAGGGCCCTGTATAAAAAGAAAGATTATACATAATTATTATATTGCGGAATAAACAAGGTCAGTTACTGTGCATTTGCACTGGTGAAACATTTACATAAAAAAACATGTTGAAAACTCTGTTTTCTGTGAATGTATTGAACCACATTATTATGCATTTTCTGGCAACTTGTTGCACAGGAACTTGTTTAATGATTAAATATGTTGACATGTTTTACAAACCAATTTCAAAACAAATCATACAGTTTCTGAATTTAAAAGCTTGCTACATATTGTGTAACTACTTGTTTCGATGTTTAACAAATTATTTGGGAAACACTAAACACAAGCTATAGACAAGTTGCGAGACCTAAACAAACAGCAGTGGGAACAACACACTTGACAAATCCCTGTATGAGCATGTCTAATCAATAAGATTTTAGTAATGCGAAAGCATCTAATCCTGAAAGCTAGAAAAAACTTACTCACTTTCATGTACTTAGTGCAAATGCAAATTCAACAAAACAATTGTGAGATTTTTTTCACATGACATATGTCTAATGTTTTTTGGTGCAAATGCATATTAAATAAAGCTTCTGTAATTCTACGGGACCAAACACGAAATCGCGAAATAAAATCAGCTGTTCCCTACATTTTGACGAGTTATGCGATCATAAATGTAGGGAACAGCTGATTTTTTTTTTCACAATTTCAGGTTTGGTCCCATAGTAAAAGTTGTTAATAATGATGAGTACAATGACCCCTGAAGAGGAAAACGGTGATTAAAATTTCACCCTGTAATATATCTCCTTGTTTTATTAGACTGATCATCACTATCTTCTTGATCCTATCATAATTATAATTTGTGGTGTCATCTCTACCGTCTTTCACAAAAGTCATTCAATTGTTTCCTTGTTCCTGTTTTTATTCTTAATCCCGTAAAACACCCTCTAACATGCACAAAAGTATGTGACTAGCTTGCATGCCATTGTGGCATTCTCCAATCAGAAGCTGTTTAGGCATACTGGCATGCAAGCTGCTTGTATACTATACTGCAAGTTACAGGTATATTGCAGGGGGAATACGAGCTTTATAGCCTTCCACATTCAAGTGCAAAACTTTACTCACAGATGTTTCTTTTTCCTTATGATAAAATTTTTAGTATCCTATAAAAATCCTAACCATAATATGGTTTTACGGTCAAATTTGAGAATGTATAATTACTAGTAGTACAATGTAAACATACCAGAATGTTGTGGATAGTAATGATCAAGCTACTAACTATTTTTAGAATCCCACTGAAACACGATTTTTAGCCTGTCTTTCTAGTTTTGGTTGAAACTGAAACTTATGTAGGTAGTTGAAAACTTGATGGTAGTTGAACTTAAAGATAAAATAAAGATGTCACATTACAAAATTTAGAATTATAAAAGACATCACTCCATTTTTGGAATGTACTGAAAGTAAATAGTCATTTTGCAAAATAATATCTAGTTATGGGTGCACTGCACTAGGTATACTCCCAGTTGCTTAAGTTACCCCGTAAAAGACTTGATTCTGATCTTGCCTCCGAACAGCTATTAAGAAATCCCTTATGCTTATGTATCCATAATCTGTTAAGGGGACTACAGGACCTAAACGCAAAAAACGCAAGTTTATAATGTCTAAAAGTATATGATCGGCTACAGTAAACAAAACCAGAAAAATATATGATATTAGTATACATACAATCATTCAGATTTTTGTCAGATTATTCTACAAGCAGCATACTAAAGCACAGTGTTTTAATTTTTTAGTCCAAACAATACATTTTTTGTAAATTTTGCAATAAATTACCAGCGTTGTGTCATCGCGCTTCTCTTTCTTTACTATGCAGTCCGACAGTGACCAGGCTTTAGGCCATGTAATCCTCTTAATATGCAATAGTCACAATCTCAACCCATAGCCAGTCACTAGACAGTCATAGCAATCTATCAAAACCTTTAGTTAGCTCAAGAACGCAAGTTTCGGTCGAGCCGAATTTTCGCCCACTTTTTGACCAAATGATATTAAAAAAACCTTTTAAATCAACAATAAAATCATCAATATTCTTTGTTCACATTTTTAGAATACAAACTGCTAAAGCATTTGAATAATCCTTGCAGGAATAAAAAGAAAACAGTATAGTTTTATTATCCTCTGTTGGCAACTGAAATACAGGTGCCCTTAACCTATTGTTTATAACCAATTGGCAAAAAAGAAATGTATTACTTATCCTCATGAAAAACACAAATGGTTTGCATGAAGTTGGTTTTAAAATAATTGACTACTGGTAAGACGGGGTGAATAGGGATGCAGGGGTGAATCGGGACGAAACTCTAAAATGGATTTTAACATTGATGTAATAAAGTTTATTGCCAACAAGGACACTTATCGTTAATTATAATATAATAAACACATTAGAATCCTTTTTAGCAAAAAAAAAAACAATTATTTCAATGTTAAAATCCATTTTAAAGTTTCGTCCCGATTCACCCCTGCATCCCTATTCACCTCGTTTGACGGTATGTCCATTGAGAGTGATTTTATTAATCTAAATGTTAACTTACGACTACACTTTTGTTGGCAGATTTTCGTTTGCTTTCTGGTTTATTCAATCATTGCAGTTTTTGATATTTTGCATGTCAAACAGCTATAAATGTGGCAACATATTCATATTTTTGTTATAATTATTATCAAATCAGTTTTTACCATTTTTATGCTGACATGACATTGGGGGTACATTTAAAACTAAGTATAAAATATTTCAACTTATAATGATTTTGTTTCAGGATGCAAAACTAACAACAGAGCAAATTTCATGTCAACAATAATATAAAAAATATATTAAGCATAACAGTAGCGCGTCGAGGATATAAGTAATGCATGTACAGAACGCTCTTATGAAACTTTATGTAGCTAGGCTAGTTTGAAAATTTAAATATGATTCATATAAATGTAAGACGTATCCGTAGAAAGCTATGCTGAAATTGACAAATAGTTTTTACAGATATTTAGTGTTTACATGTGAGAAGGTTAACAAGACACATGTGAGGAGATTCTCGCATTTGAATTGTGATCGGAAGACATGTGGCACGGAGTGTGCGGACATAATACTAACTGCACAGTTCCATTCGAGCCTTCATTTGCGACGACACGGCCACGGAAAGAAGCGGTTGAAGATCAAAATACCACCTTTGGGTTCTAATGAGTGCAAGAAACACAAACCAATGAGTGACCAGTTGCAACCATCGATTACACATGCAAGCTATGGAGGACAATTTGACGTGTAAGTCATTAGAATATTTTATTATTTTTCCACTGTTAAATAGATCGGCGGGTGTCCTCATGAACTCCTACAGGGATGTACAGGCAGCATTGAATTTCAATGATCATTGTTTTAATTTATTATATCTCGTCTAAATTGACACAAAATTATTTGATATGATGCTTTTCAGCATTGCATACATACAAAAGTCAAGAGTTGGTATGCATTTTACATCAGCCGGTCTATTCTTTGTCTATTCGCCGGAATAGACTCGTCGAAATAGAATCTTTTGGGCTTGCTCGTTCCATCATAGGCCTCATCCATCGCTTTCCACCAGGCGAGATCGAAAGCAAGAGCTTTAAAAGAGACTTTAAAAAATATAATTATTTTGCAATAAAAAAAACTCACCGTGAACACTTAGGTGAACTGGAGGCCTACCACAAGCTCTTAACGCGATCTATTTTAGGACCTAAACTGAACTGTTCTTCTAATTCGTACCATGACGTCAGTTTAACGATTCAGTTTAGGCCGTGCCATCTGCTGAAAGCGATTGTCCCAAACTGAGTCGCAAGTTTTGGTTTCATTCATACTTGTTTGGTACCATGACGTCCATAGAGCAGCTCAAGCGATGCAGTTTAGGAACCTAAACTGAAATGTCTTGTTTTGAATCGTTTTTAATTAGATCATGGTAGGCCACCTGAGCTTGAAGTGAGCTGACATTCCAGTGTGCGTTACGCCAGCGGAATGTTGTCGCTATTCAGGATTTCGGCTTGACAGATAATTAGTACCCCACCTCGTGCAAATGTGCCCGAAATTTAGAATTTGTGCGTCCAGCCGATCCAAAGATATTCACGAAAAACAGATTCCGCTGGAGTTACGTTACCCCAACGGCATGTTTTTTAACCAGTGGTCGTAGTTGAATACAAACTAGCTACTTAGATAGATCTCATTTGTGCCTAATTGTGCCCAAAAAATGAAATTTGTGCGTCTTGAGGTTTCAGAGATATTCAAGATGCCGCTGGGGTAACGTTTAGCAAATTGCTGTATCTCTTAAACTGCGTGACATACAACTACGATTTTTTTTACGACGTTGGGTCTTAATTTGTGCTTATGTTATGCAATTTTATGTTTTCCATAATCGACACCGTTGGAAAATAAGAAATTGTTTTTCAAAAACCCTAAAATCTTACCAATTATGGTGGTTTGTACCTTTTATGAACTCGAAGCATCATGCGAAATTAGATTTTTATATGCCAACTCCTCAGAGAGTTATTCCATTTTAATTAAAATCTGGCCACGCTAAAATGTAACACTCCTATCCTATACTTGACATGAGTTATTATTAAGTGACGGTAATTATGATTCGACAAATAATTAGTACCCTTATTCAATTGTTTATCCTTAAAGTTTCAGCTGATAAATCCTTGTAACTACTCAGATATAAGAAAAAAACCATAGGAAAAGATATTTCACGATTAACCGAACAAATTCGAATGACTGTATAAAAGCGACCGCTCAGTCCATTGTGCCAACCTTCTTAAATTTGTAGTACAAGATTTCGTTTTTTTGAAACAGTCTCACACAAAAGTATTACATAAAATTATTTATTATTTTGTAAAACACGTACGTACTACACACACACAGTATGTAAGCCATATTATATTGAGGATTTGCGAATCTTTAAACTTTCAGTCAAATGTTAGAACATCTACCTACAGCATAACTACCTACAGCAATTTAATAAAGACTACACTATGTTAATTTGACGGTAATAGTAGATTGTACAACTAGTACATGAAAGAAATTAATATCCATAGAAAACACGGAAGTGGTATAAATTAAAGCAAATGGAATAAATAACGACTTTAATCTGCGAAGTTTTATTGTACAGACGCCAGCACATCAATCTACCCGAAACTGTCAAATTTTCCCAATCAACTTTGAACCTTATGGTTGAGCGATAAAGTTGAAAATCTATTCAAGAAATTTGACAGATTGTAGTAGCTTGATGTGCTGGCGTCTGTACGTCTGGCTGTTGGGCATGATTATCTTAGTCTTAGAAAAAAAAATACTTTATGCATTAGAACAAAATTCAAAAGTGCCTTTAAATGGTTTAATTGAAATAAATGCTTTGAGTTTGAGTTTGAACATAAAAAGCGACTTTATGTCGCCTACGCACAACATAAAGACGAGCTTTTAGAGCATGAGAAGTGAAAATTGTATTTTTATTGCTAAAAAAGATAATAAATTATGACATAACAATAAAATAAAAATACTGTTTATAGTTTTTGTTTTGAATTGAAATAAAATAGCATTTCATACTATGTGAAATACTGTTTTATTATTTACTAAAAATATTCACAAATTAATCAAATTGAGGCAAGTGGGTGTCTATATTGCAATTATCTACTCGTCTAACAGTTGTTAATTTTATCTAAATAATGATACCAAAAACTCGATTCTATGACAATTGGTTTAAGAGATAATTATTTTAAGGGTAATAGATCATTGATGCGATGGCCAAAGCGAAGAGTAATAACAAATATACATGGAAAAATAAATAATGATTAAAAAAAAAACAACCGAATTGATAATCTCTTCCTTTTTTAAAGTCGGTTAATAAATGTGTACTTTTTTCCCTGCATTTCCCAAAAGTACTATATTTTTGTATATTTTTTCGGAAAAATTACATTTTTTTATTTCAAAAAAAAAAAAAAGGAGGCGTGAGCAGTCTATGGGTAAATCATACCCCTGCCAGTGTCCTGCGCGTTCAATATAACAACATCTTTAGGATGCTGATGCGACTGCTTCCCTATTGCAGTGCGTTGCTAATGTTTGTTGAAGCTCGAACGGATGGCTATTTATTTAATACTTTAAGCACAAAAAATGTACAGAGGCGGACTTAATGCCATAGGCATTTTCTACCAGTCAACCTTTGGGTGATGCAGAGACAAACAGTGGTAGGTGCAATCATGAACATTGAGGAATAAATATCAAGCTATTATCTGGAAAAAGGTTGCTTCTTTATTAAGGCGAGTGAGAGACAGTAACAATAGCATCCTCAGGATGATTGCTTCCCGCACTGACTGTCCGATCCAACATAAATGGATGTGAATCGTTCTTTTTTATTTTAGTTTTGTGTTTATGTTCATTTTTGCGTCATGTTCACCATAAATAAACGTATTTTCTTTCTTTCTTTTCTTTGTATATCGACGGGACAATACTGACATATCATTTTATTCAATTTTAATGTATTATGTATGTACGATTTCTAATTTAATTGATTGATTGACATAATAATATCTAATATTGACATTGAATATTTTAATTATTATGTATCTTCATTTCTATTGTATCTGCTTATAATTGAATTATTTTATTTTGTTATTTTTTATATTATTTGTACGCTGACTATTTTATTACTATTATGCTTTATGGGTTTAATCTGAAATAAACGTTTTATTATTATAATTAATCTCAGCCCATTCGTCATTCGTCAATCCGAAATAACACACTCATACATTTATACAATACATAGCTATCCTATTCCGATAGTAAAACATTACGTGGGGGGGAATCCCCAGACCTTGTAGTTAGATAAAACGAGACGCATTATGGTCAATTCACACCGCGACGCGGCGCGCACTTTTCAAGATAGCAATACAATTATAGACCTTATCTACTACACAAAAAGGTACACAATTCAGTGAGGTGGGCCGCGCGGCGTAGCTCGACGTAGTAGACACCACCTCACTGAATTGTGTACCTTTTTGTGTAGTAGATAAGGTCTATAATTGTATTGCTATCTTGAAAAGTGCGCGCCGCGTCGCGGTGTGGTGTGAACTGACCCTTAGTTCTGTTCGGTGATGTGTTGACTTATGTTTATGTGACTGACTTCAGTTGCTGCTAATTACTCGTGTGTGAAGTGTGTGCGCATTGTTTTTTTACCAGTAATTCAAGGCATTGTGTGTATAATCACGACGCGTGTACATTATGATTTTAAGGTAAGTTTATAATAAAATTATTAGTCTGTCTGTTTTTCAATTTATTTACAGTTATGTCCACAGCTCCTGCATTTTAATTGCGTAACGCGTAACACAATGTCAATCTCAATCAATTTGAAGGATATTGCTAATCAATTGCTTCATAAATATGTTCGAAAAATACAGACGCCAGCACATCAAGCTACTACAATCTGTCAAATTTCTTCAATTGATTTTTAACTTTATTGCTACAGGGTTCAAGGTTGATTGGGAAAATTTGACAGTTTCGGGTAGCTTGATGTGCTGGCGTCTGTATAATGGGCTAAGGTTCCGCAATGTATTATTGGTATTGCTGTATTAAATTAGTATCAACTTTCTACAAAAATAGAAGTAAACAATTATTTAAACCATTTGTACGCACCTGTACCCATCAAAATTCAATTATAATACTACCAATTTAAGAAGGTTGTCACTATGTACTGAGCGGTCGCTTTTATACAGTCATTCGAATTTGTTCGTTTAATCGTGAAATTGCTTTTCCTATGGGTTTTTTCTTATATCTGAGTAGTTACAAGGATTTATCAGCTGAAACTTTAAAGATAAACAATTGATACTAATTATTTGTCGAATCATAATTACCGTCACTTAATAATAACTCATGTATAGGATAGGAGTGTTACATTTTAGCGTGGCCAGATTTTAATTAAAATGGAATAACTCTCTGAGGAGTTGGAATATAAAAATCTAATTTCGCATGATGCTTTGAGTTCATAAAAGGTACAAACCACCATAATTGGTAAGATTTTAGGGTTTTTGAAAAACAATTTCTTATTTTCCAACGGTGTCGATTATGGAAAACATAAAATTGCATAACATAAGCACAAATTAAGACCCAACGTCGTAAAAAAAATCGTAGTTGTATGTCACGCCGTTTAAGAGATACAGCAATTTGCTAAACGTTACCCCAGCGGCATCTTGAATATCTCTGAAACCTCAAGACGCACAAATTTCATTTTTTGGGCACAATTAGGCACAAATGAGATCTATCTAAGTAGCTAGTTTGTATTCAGCTACGACCACTGGTTAAAAAACATGCCGTTGGGGTAACGTTACTCCAGCGGAATCTGTTTTTCGTGAATATCTTTGGATCGGCTGGACGCACAAATTCTAAATTTCGGGCACATTTGCACGAGGTGGGGTACTAATTATCTGTAAAGCCGAAATCCTGAAAAGCGACAACATTCCGCTGGCGTAAAGCACACGACAGTCCACCTGATTGTAGGGATCAACACTATTGGCAGCTCACTTCACCTAAGTTTACACGGTGAGATCTTTACAGGATAGGTTGGCTGTTCCTATTCTTAATAATTTTTGTGCTGACGAAATTTTAAATGTACAACTTAATCAAACTGAAAATGAAATTAATTAACACACCTAACACTATTTTGGCTTTGTTGTTTTGAGGGAGAGTGATTTGTTTGATAGACAGCTTCTACTTCCACGAGTTGTTTAAAGGATGTGTATTGGTATTTCTCTTTGTATGAGTAGGTATGTTAGATGATAGTATGCATGAACGTATCCTTGTTTGTCATTTCGGTATCTTTAATGTTTCCGAAGTACTTATAGCTACATGTCGAAGACGCCTCACTGTGAAACTCGCGGTTGCGGTTTAGCCCGCTACCTCCAAGTAAAACAAATGCAGGCTAATAGTCACGCAAGGATACCTCACTGCGAAACATCGCGGGCTGTTTGGAGGTTTACCTTGTTGCCTGACATGTGCGTGCGTGTCTATTAGCATGCATTTGTTTTACATGGAGGCGACATCGAGGTAGCGAGCTATACCGCGATCGCGAGGTATCGCAGTGCGGCAAGTCAAGGTTTCCATAAAATCTTTTACTACTTCTTCCTAGGCTAGTAAACTAGCTAATAGTAATTATTTATCCATTATTCAGTATAAATCTTGATGAATCGTCAATGTGTATACCTACCTACAGGAAGCCTCTACATTTCGAATCGCTTAAAAAAAAGTCATTATCTTTCCCATTAAATGGTATTTCTATTTCTTTAATATATTGCCCTTGGTTCCTTTCATTTTAACGTTTTTCTCTAGGACCTATGCCCTATAGTTAAGAATCCAAGTTGTCTTAAAAAAAACATTCTGTGTAAGAAACAGGATGTTACCAATAATACTGCCCTGTGGTACACCATCTTCAAAGTTCTCTTGCTAACAATAGCTGTACACTATATCATTTTTGAAGTTTGTAATTTTTAGTTTGTTTGTAATTATCGTTTAGGTTGTACGAGTATTAGCGATAAGACCGCCCATTTTGTCACCCATTGTAAAGTTTTCTATATTTATGTCTGTAATTTATATGGTGTACATAATAAAGAGTATTCTATTCTATCGTTTAAGGTAATCAGCAGTAGTATGCATCCGTAGTATGTTGTTTTCGCTACCGGTGTATTTTTTTTTATTTAGTCTGTTTTTGTTTCTCTTGCAGCTCAGTAATAAACCTGGTGTTATTCATGGCTTTAATATTGATCATATTCTTCGCGACACACGCTTTATTGAGGTATGTTTACAGGGTAGGCTTCTTGTTCCTTTCGTTATTTATACATTCAGTAAAAAAAGTATCGGGAATGGATGATTTGTTTATGGTTCCAATTTTTTTTTTTGTTATATTGGCACAACTGTTTCCCATTTTGGCGCGGAGTTTTAGTTGCATGTCATTTAGATTAAATACAGTTCTGTTTTAATTAGAGCATATCTAAGTGTGTATTGCGAATTTCATAAGGGACAAAAACATCGAGCAAAGAGTATGTCTTAAATTTTGTATCGCCAATGGAGTATCATGTTCGAAGTCACTGAAAATGTTACAGAAGGCTTACGGTGAATAGACTTTATCAAAAACACGTGCTTATTGGTACAAAGCGTTCAAAAGCGTTCGAGATATGCTGGAAGATTTAAGATTTGCATCGCCCTGGTAGGCCATCAACGTCTTCAACTGAAGTTAAAATCGTAAAAGTGAAGGAAATAGTGACTGAAAATCCTCATTCAAGTTTGAGAGAGATAGCCGCTGAACTTTCTGTTTCTCACGAGTCGATCCGTAGCATTTTAAATAATCACTTGGGTATGAAACATTTTGCCACTCGGCTAGGCCCAAAAGACCTTAATTTTCTCCAAAAACTCAATCGCAGAAGAGTCGATGAAGACATGCTAGAACGAGTCAATCCCGACCCAACATTCATGAAACGCATTGTTACTGGTGACGAGATGTGGGATTACGCGTTTGACATGCAAACTAGTCAAGAAGCTTCGGAGTGGCGCCTTCCAACTGAACCAAAACCGAAAAACCACGCCAAAGTCGATCAAAAGTCAACGTCATGTCATGTTGACTGTTTTCTTTGACTATCGCGGTGTTGTGCACTCGGAATTCTTACCGGAAGGTCAATCGGTAAATAAAGTATATTATTTGAGCTTTATGCGGCGTTTAAGAGAGCAAGTTCGAAGAAAAAGGTCAGATTTGTGGAAAGAAAATTGTTGGATTTTGCACCACGATAATGCGCCTTCGCACAAGGCCATCATTGTGAACGAATTTTTGACCAAAAACTCAACAAATACCATCGAGCAAAACCACCTTATTCATCAGATATAGCTCTAGCTGACATCTTTCTTTTTCCTAAACTCAAATTACCACTTCGTGGCACCCGTTTTCATTTGATAGAAGACATAAAAGAGAATAATTCGCGTCGAGAACTTTTTTTTTATTGCTAAATGGGCCCGCTCTTGACCCCGATCGCGCCTGATGGAAAGCGATAGAACTAAACTTAATTCCACAAAAAGCTTTTAAAAAATGTTATGATGATTGGAAAGTGTATCGTTTCTGAAGGAGCATACTTTGAAGGCGATAAAATAAATTTGAACGAATAACTAACATTTGTGTATTATTGATTTTTCCCGGTACTTTTTTAACAGAGTAGTAAAAGTTACACAGTCTCTCAGTTCATTAGTAACAGTTTCGAAGTTAGGCCTACCTATGTGGTTTTTGTTGACACTTATTTCACAAACATTATTTTTTTCTGTGGAACACGTAGTTTTAGAAACAAAAATAGTTTTAGTTTCCTGTGATGTAGGTATGTTTTTGTGTGAGTTAGTATACCTACTCTAGTTCAATTAGACTAACAAAATGCTAAAAAGTGGAACGAAGTTTATACTGATCGGATTTTCATGGGAGTTAAAAGGTAAGGAAAAAAATTAAAATAAAAATCGACGCCGATGACTATTATTTTAAATCGATGTCTATGACAAAGTAGGCCATTTATCTAATTTTTTTCTATGAAAGTGATAGTATCCATATTTTTAAGATAAAAATAATGCAACAGTTTTATTTCCGGAACATTTTTATTTCCTAGTTAACTTTTAGAAAGTATCAGCTACTAACGGTAACAGAAATCTTAATCTTAAAATTCGGTATTCCAGAGATAATTTGAAATAGTTAAAGAAACTCGGGATTACAAAAAAAAAGTTAATAATTCGCAATTCTCTGAAAACAATGGACAAACAGACCGACGTAAATGGTTGCAGACATAGATATATGAAAGAAGGAGATATGCCCGGTAGTTGAAAATGTATCAGAACCCGATGTCGCTAGGTTGGCCCCACCACCGCGCCACAACTACACATGTAGTTCAGCAAAAGCAATAGATACAAAGTCGCGCACACACTTACAATTCATAAATCAGAACGTACTACACAATCAATTATAAACCTTAACTCCTCAAACACAACGTGCATTTACCATGCACCGTACAACTTACTCACACAAAAACATCTATCGCTATCGTTGTGCTGTGCAAAAGCCATTTATTTTACATATACGCTAGTGATTGACTAAATCGGAAAGTTATCGATTCTTCCATTCATTATTGTACTAAAAATAATGTACGGTCATGAAAATAAAATAAATAAAAAACGATATGTCCAGAGCATATTATATTATAAATCAATAAAATGTAGTTAAAAAAAATAATTGAAGTAAATAAAAAAGTTAATATTATTTTACATCTTCTCAAGGGTCTACCAACCGGATTTAAACGTCATCTTGGCAGGTCTTCTATAAACCGGGTTAAAACGGTTGACAAATTGAAAAATTAACTATAATAGCAATATATTCGTTGGGCAATCGACATTGTTGTCGATAGCCTACGTTAGTGGACGTTACCAACTACATCACTATCTCGCCGCAAGACACAGCGGCTGTACTATGCGACGCTCGGCGAAAATAAAGTATCGTTTTGTAATGTTTACATTGCTTGTCCAGTCACTTAACGACATACTTAGTGGTTAGTGGTTAAGGAGCAATGTATTTGCTGCAAAAATAGTACAGCCGCTGCGATATTTGAAAACAAAAATAACGTAGTAAAAGCAAGAAATATTTTACCATTTGTTGTTTTTCATGATTTTAAAGACAAATACAGTAAAATACTTTTACTTATATATGGTAAGTGATTCCATGAGATACGAAGTTTTTATTTTGACTTCGGTTTTTACAGGAAACCACTAAACAACTCGGCATTTTTATATTTTATCACGATCACGGTCAAAAGCGCACTAGTTCGCGGAGACGGCCATTTGCCGAGTACAGGCTCAATTTGCCCATGGCGCGTGGACACAGACACGCCCCCTTGCCACTTCTCCTGTTTTTTACATTTCTATGGTTGCAGATCATGACCTCTGAGTTTGTTTCGGCATTTCTTCTCAGGGATCAGTCAGCTAAGATTATCCAGCGACAATATAGTTTTAAAAAAATATGAAAATTCAAAAGTGCACAACTCATAATGCTCATTTGATCGCATAAAAAGCCATAGATATCGATTAATATCTATATCTATGGCTTTTTATAATTATTAGTTAGTTTTTATTAATTATAATTAAACTACTTTGAATAAAAGAGCCATTTTCAATAGGGCTCCTACTATGGCTGAAACGAATCTATAAAAAAAAAAATGACTCAATTAATTGATTTTTTCGCAAGCTACAATGTTTTCAGAAGGCTAATTCTCTAATTTAAAATGTTCAAAATCTAGTCGCAATCTCATTCAGCGACAATGTCAAAAACTTATCAAAATGTATGGAAATTAGAGGTATTTTTGACAGATTAGGACTGAGATAGGACTGTAAACGTTCTTAAAATTACTAGAATTGCCCCTCTGGTCTCACACTTGATTGACGGTTTTTATTTTCGTTTGTACTACATTAAATAAATTTTTGAAAAGTACAGAATTAATCTCCAAAATTATCTATACAATGGTACATACATTAAGTAGGTTCTGTGTACTAGCAGGAGTATAACAATAGAAACAGTTGCAGAAAGGAGGCAAATAAACATTTTGATTGTAAAGCACTTTAATGCTTCGCATTATGAGTCGTTCATTATTGACAAACAAAATATTAAAATGTAAAAGTGTCATAAAAGATCTACTTACATAAAATAAACATTTCATTTCATTACGCCGCCATATCATGAGTTAGACGGATTACAAGTTATTCAGAAACTAATACGAGATTTTTTTTGTTTTTTTTTTATTACTGTCTTCTCCTCACCTCTAGGAACTCAGCAAAAAAAGTCCCATGAAAATCCAACCACTACAACTTCGTTCTAACTTTTGGAGCCAATTGAACGACGACTACTGAACTCCACTAGTAGTACGTGTGTGGAGGTGATAAACTGATAAGGATAAGAGAATAACCTTTTCGAGGTTAATAGATGATGATAATCATCCAATCCTCTATCACTTTTGCCTGGTGCTGTGTCCACATTAAAATCATCCGATATTTTTAGGGATCCGTACCCTAAGGGTGCCAACACGACCCTATTACTAAGGGTCCGCAGTCTACATCTTTTGAGTCGTACCTATTAGGCAGACACTTGAAATTTTCCCGTTAAAGTGGCGTGAGTTTATGTATGTATGTATATTTTTTTATTTTGCCGCTGGACTGTGCAGAATTTAAAATTTACTTTAAGACATAAAAATAGATTAAACATACCTACATCCCGATTAAAAATGCACTCCTCAAGTACCTATGTCATGTCGATAAAAATATATAACAAGTTACCAGAAGAAATAAGAAATATAAATAAATACAATATTTTTGTTAAAAAAATAAAACTATTTCTATTAAACAAAAGCTATTATAATATAAAAGAATACTTAAATGAAAGATTATAATTGCAATAAATACATTTTAAATATATACACGCGTATATTTATCAAGAAGATTATTTAACTAAATATAACATAACTACTAAATACACAATAAGTAAATTATAAAATGTTACCTACCTACTGTATCTATAAATTGTTTCTAATGGTGATACTCGTAAACCGATCTCTTTACTAATAATTGTAATCTTAAAATATGATCTCTTATTAAATAAGTGTTTGTGATAATATTACCTAAGTAATTACATATAACTCTATCTAAATGTAATAATAGTATTTTAAGAAAATAGCTACCTACTTATATATACTTCTACTTATACACCGTGTTCCGGACGATACATAAACTTCGACCTGATGTTCAGACCATGGAAATAAGCATTTTTCATTATGGACACATTAATGAATTCTTATTTTTTAGTTTTTGTTAATTTTCATACAAACTAAATACCTTGACGTAAATCACCCGATATGCATGCCTCTTTATTCGAATTGACAACGACGTAATTTTCATTCATAAGATTTCGCGGGCTGAAACTTGTCAAAACTAAGTTAAGATCCTTTCTCACTGCATAGCTCAATTAAATTTCATTAAATGAAATTGCAAATATCTTTGTAACGAAGCCTTTTTAAGTACTACTTCCTTTTTAGATTTAATTTGTAAAAGCTATAAAAGCGTTTGACAAAGTTTATGGATAACGTGAAGAACACGGTGTATATTCAGTTTTCATGTATAATTTTATTTTAACTTTAGTTTCTATGATTTAGATTTTTAACTATGCTATGTATCAAATATAAATTTTTGCTGTGCCCTAACAGGGTCTACAACGGCTCTTAGCTCTAAGCCTTTTGTAAACATCTTTTGTACCTTGTGGAATGCAAAATAAATGAATATGAATATGAATGATTTTGAACCGAACGAGTGTTTACGGTTTTGTGTCCAGAATTCGAAATCGAAACACCCAATTGCTCGACCCGGAG
This sequence comes from Hydraecia micacea, assembly GCA_914767645.1. Lineage (NCBI taxonomy): Eukaryota > Metazoa > Arthropoda > Insecta > Lepidoptera > Noctuidae > Hydraecia > Hydraecia micacea. Next base: position 1,776,135 of record OU611774.1, read on the forward strand.
GTTGAATCTAAGACCCAACGCTTAGCAGTAATTTTTGCTCAGCTACCATGTTGTTGCATGTTGTAATAAAATGAGGTTTAAGGTGTGACCACATCTGCCAAGAATGCAGGGTATCAGATAATAAACGCACTGATTGTACCGTTCGTTCAGAGGGCTTGCAACCACCTATAGTTTGTGGTCAATCTGAGTGTCCGGTTGCATAGGCTGATACAAAGCAAAGTCTGTGGAACACATTTGTTATGTAATCGAATAAATAAAAACAATCTTTATCAGCGTTTCATTTATTTTTATTTAATACGTTTCCAAGAGGCATAAATGCCTACTTATCTCACATCCCTGAAAATAAAACATTAATTTCAAAGATTTTATCAGAGCATCAACTTGTAATACAACCTTTTGTTATAAAACTTTTTCCCCAGGTTCTTGATCATTCAATCAATCTTACTTGAGTGTGAGATCATGTTAACTTTATTATAATGACACTATTTTCCGTGTACAAAAGATACATTTCTCAGCCTGAAGCACAGGGGAAACCCGCCTTTAGAATGAAGACATTGATATTGTGTATTACTTATAAAATAATATGATGTTTAATTAAAGGTTTTAATAATTTCTTTATTGTTCAGTACGGCAGGTAATAATGAGGAGTGGCTGCTGCAGACGGGCGACCCGGCATCGTCGGGCGAGGGTAGAAGAGCGCCACTTAATATACCATCTGACTTCAGGGTGTGGGAGACTGTAGGAGACGGCCAAGATAGTAGGCATGGTGGGTATTCTATTCCTTTCAATCTTGGTTTCAACAAACCTATAACGTCAGTCAGAATTTTCTAAAATTATTTTCTGTTATCCCAATACTGAGACACAGGAAGTGGCCCGTAATCCACTATGCGGGCACAGTGCGGTTTGGGAGATGTCGAAATTTTGGTGCTAATATTCTCAAATGAGACGCAATACAGTACGTTTTGTTAGGGTTCCGTAGCCATATGGCAAAACCGGAACTGTTAAAATTTCTTCCTGTCCGCATGTCACAGCCATTTTACTCGAAGACTTGGCACGGAAGGTGTATTCTATGAACCGCTGAAATTACTATGAAAAAAATTCAAAGTGAAAATTTTATTGTCCTTGTGCGTATATATAAATTTTTTAAAGCCGCATTGAAAAAGCTGATCACAGTTACTGCTTACCGAAGGACTGGTTTCCGCAGGTCCGACGCTCAAGTTCAAGGTGATGTCGTACAACTTGCTAGCTCAATACCTGCTGGAGTGCCACCCCTACTTGTACACAAACTGCCCGCCGCGCGACCTCAAGTGGAAATCCAGGGCTGCACGACTCTTCGATGAAATCACCAGTTTGTCACCCGACGTACGTTCTTATTCACAATCTGTTTGTATGAGAGCGTTGATGATTATGGTCAATTCTTGCAAGCTAATTTTTGAACACTTTCTCTTGGGTTATCAAATTAAACATTTGTGAACTCATTCAGTTACAATGACAATATATTTAACTCGTTGACATGACTTGATGCTGCTGTCGAAACCGCCATGTTGCGATCATTTTTAGGGTTCCGTACCTCAAAAGAAAAAAAACGGAACCCTTATAGGATCACTTTGTTGTCCGTCTGTCTGTCAAGACCCTTTGTCTCGGGAACGCGTGGAGGTATCGAATATTGAAATTAAAACCATACACTCAGGTCTACAGTCCCTTGAAGCTGTGATAAATCAAACTTCTGAGTTAACGTAAAAAAAGATACGGCCGTTTATGCCGCAAAAAACGTATATTTCGACACTCAAGGGAATCAAAATTTATAGGGTACTTCCCGTTGACCTAGAATAGTGAAATTTGGCAAGAAGTAAGATCATGTAGCACAAGTAAAGGAAAAAATCTGAAAACCGTAAATTTGTAGTTACATTTAAAAAAATCCCGTGATGTTACTACATATTTATATACTTACTTACAAATTTGTACGGAACCTTCGGTGCGCGAGTACGATTCGCACTTGACCGGTTTTTTATCCTTAGTTTGAACCTAAAATCGCTATTCAGATGAGAGAAATAACTTGAATGTTGATGTGTTTCAGATACTATGTTTACAAGAAGTACAATCGTCGCACTTAGAAACTTTCTTCTCGAGGTTCGAGGAGATCGGCTACACCAAGATATTCAAGAAGAAGACTGGGCACCGCCATGATGGTTGCGCCATTTACTTCAAGAGCTCGATGTTCAAACTGCAGGGGCATGTCGGTGTAAGTACAAGCATTCAATCAACTCAACACCTCGCACAACGTCGCATCTCCCAAGTTGCACCGTATCTCAGCATTCTCAGCCGCTTATGTAAAGGCTCACACGTTACAAATGTAATTTACGTACGGTGTAAAAGCCGGTTCAAAAGTGCGCTCAAGGGAAGAAAGAACGCAAAATGTGAAACCGTTTTAGTGCGGGTGCAACTGGAGTCAATGAAAAATGATCCAGCTCTGTGATGTGACATTATAAAAGCTGCGCTAGTAGGACCAACACAACAGGAATGATTTCCAAATAAATATATTATATATTCATACTTTTAAAACTTCGTTTATTAGTTTAGTACTTAAAGCTGTGCGTTACTCCGTCAATTAGCCACTTAATCAGGGAACTGTTTCATATGTAAAGATATAAGTGCAAAAATATCCTTTATCCATGCTGTGCGCTATATTATTCCAATACTCATGCATGAGGTCACTGAATTCATTAGAAAATTGGGGCCATTGAGTGTACATTTTCCTCACTATGTTGAATGCTAAAATTGACAATGCATACTCCAGGAATAAAGCGTGACCTAACCTTTCTATGCAGCTGCGACCTTGTCCGATACAGTCGCAGAGATAACTAGTTCAGCTGTCAGTTCATTCATTTATAGCACCATTGTCACCAAGTCGTGCGTTTCATTATCAACGCGGCACATTCATTATTTATCTATTGCTGTATCTGATAGTGCTTATGCGCACATGAAGATTTAAATGTGAGTGCAATCTTTATCTACGGATAAATGTATGCTATTGTATGTTATGCTCTGCTGTTATCTCTTACGTGTGTCGTTTCGTTTTATTGATGAACTCTGAGATCTTGCTGTCTCGGATTCTATTCCGTTGATGCTGTGTGTGGTACTAATCTTGCTGTGGGTAGCGATCGAAGCAATGCTGGTGCCAGGCGATGGTATATAATACACATATGCAAATTACCCCTTGATTTTTTGCTCGCGAATGCCTGCCATGTCTGTATTTTGCTGGCAACAAACATTATGGTCCTTTCTAGGAGCAGAAACTGAATGACCATCGGTTTTGACAGTGATTTGATATATTTGTTACGGCAGATTTTTCACAGCTACTTCAGAACAAAATACACAAGCTCTTAGGCTTTAAAAAATCCCCTTCTCATACGGGAGAAATTCACCGAGATCACGTTAAATCACCGCGCTAACTGCGCTCTTACTATTTTAGACCATAAGTTAATTTTCGTCAAATTGGAATTTCTAGGTTTACTCCTATTACTGTGGATTCCCCTTTTTGGAAAGACAGACGTTATGATGTTCTGAATGTCTTTATTCTAGCGAATTATGATATTGATATGCTAGTTACTTTTGCCCACAACTTCGACCACGTGAAGTTTCTTGGCCTCCTTAGCATCGCAATGCCCGCTCGAGCTCTTACTTCTATGCTATTTTCGCTTAGCGTTCCTTCTGGTTTTTTTTTTGCTCGGCTCCTAAGGGTCGTAGCTTGATGTTATATAGCCTATAAACTTCCTCAAGAATTAGGCTATGACATGCAAGAATTTCAGATCCGAAGAATGTATAAAGACGCATAAGTATCATAAGGATACTATATAACACATATCATCATCTGCCTAGCCTTTTCCCAACTATGTTGGGGTCGGCTTCCAGTCTAACCAGATGCAGCTGAAAGCTGAGTACCAGTATTTTACATGCAGCGACTGCCTATCTGACCTCCACAACCCAGTTACTGGGTAATACGATACCCCTTGGTAAGACTGGTTGTCAGTCTTTCGGGCTTCTGACTACCCGTAACGGCTGTCAAAGATCCACGAATGACAGCCGGTACCAACGGCTTAACGTGCTTTCCGAGGCACGAAGGGGTCTTGTTATGTAAAGATGGTCACCCATCCACGGACCAACCGCGGCAAGCGTAGCTTAACCTGATCGATTGATCTGTGCGGCTGTTATTATTTAGCCACGGGTCCAATACTACTCAATACTATATAATAATACATTTATATTATTAGGAAATTCTTAATGTTTGTCCTGTTTGACGTCAACTTGTTTTCAATAACATGTTTTGTTCGAGTCCTTATGTAATAGCATATAGTTTTGCAATAATAATGATTAAAATCAACGACCTATTTATTAACATAAACCTGCTATTGCGTTACACCGTGGCGACTGTTTATTCGCATAATTTGCTTAAGATTTGTGCATGACTAATTGTAAAAAGCAAGTATTGCTGATATCATCATCCACTGACCGATTTCACCCTCTGCTGGCCCTCTCTGCGTGCGTCAATCTCCACGCCCCTACGCCTCATCCAATGAGAACCAATCATACCTTGATAATAATTTTATGAGCCTTTAGGTTTAGTTGATTCCTAATTTAAGCGTGATACATAAAATTCATTATCATAGGTGTAGGCGAAAACTACAGAATGCCAATGCTTCGAACCTAGAGTGCTACGAGGATCGTTTGGCGCTTGAATGACAATGACAGTGTTTTTGTGAAACTGTCACAGTAATTGTAATGACAAAACAACATGGCCGATTACCTAGTAGCGTTGTAACAAATTCCTTTTGTTTCGTCTGCATTGAAATATTCTTTAAACACGTGCGCCTGTTATAAATACCACTCACCAGATTGGTGAAACTAACTCACAAAACTTGTCCTTCCACAGGTGGAATTCAACCAGCCCGAGCTTCCAATCCTGAACCGGGACAACATCGGGATCATAGTGAAGTTGGTACCTCACGAACTGCCCCACTCGGCAGTGGTGGTAGCCACCACGCACCTGCTGTATAACCCAAAGAGGACCGACGTGAGGCTGGCGCAGATGCAGGTCTTCCTAGCTGAGATCGACCGCTTCGCTTTCTTTGATGATGGGAGAGAGTAAGTGTTACATTAACATCAGCCTTTTATTGTCCCACTGCAGGGCAAAGGCTTCTTATAAAGAGAAGGCACGAAGCATTATGGCGATTTTTGTCGTATATTAACCAAAAGTCCAGTTTTTTTCACGATGTTTTTCCTTCACAGATGTCAGTAATGTCCAAGATAAACATAGAATTGAAAATGTCACATTGGTGATTGCCCGGATTTTAACCCAGAACCGTTTTACTTTAGAAAAATTAAATCCACAGATATAGATAGACGTAGATGACGCAAGTATCACGATCTGTATGATAACCAAGCGTGCCATTTTTTGACTACATACTATGACGTCACAAGCACTATTTAGTGATGGGAAAATCAAGTCGATACAAAAACGCCGTCGCGTGCGGTATCCGTCGCGCCCCACCCCCGGGCCCTAGCGCCAGCGCTCATGCTCACCCAGCCAGCAGTGCACAGGACTGAGCGCGAAAGTGGCGGCTTACGATTTTTGTACGTAAGCTGGTGCGATTTTTGGTACGCGAAGTAGTTGCTCTTACGTTATCTAGGTGTATCAGTCTATATCTGTGGTTAAATCAGTATCATACGCAACGAATGTTCATGGAACGTGTTCGGGGCTCATGATACGTTGGACGAATGATTGTAATCTATGGTCCAGTACACCCGTCCGGCCCTAATTTCAACCATGCCGAGGCGCGTATACGAACGATTTTTGGAATCCAAAATACAATAGATCCTATAGCTATAGTTAAATTTTTTTCGTCTAGCACAATTATTATCACCCGTAGATATGAATCAAGTCTTAAAACTAATTAAAAATGTATGTGTGAAACGACTATTTCCAACTTAATCGTTCGAATTTACGACACTTTTACTCCGCTCGTTCGTGCTAGGCCCACTAGTATCACAAAATTTGTACAGTCCTTTCATAATTGTTTTACCTCTGATTTTGCATCACTGTCCAAATCACAGTGATCTTTATTATCATTCTAAAAAGGTTGCTGTTGGGTTGCTGCCACTGACAAGTCTGTCAAAATCATTGTGATCTTTATTATCGTTACCATAAGGTTGCTGTTATGTTGCTGCTGTCAGAGGTAAAATATTAACTGTGAAAGGTCTGTAAACGTGATGACGGGTAGGTACAGTGCTGAGCATTTTACCAACTACTTGGCTATTTGATACAGGGGCTTGTGGCTAAGTAATAACAGCCGCACGGGTCGATCGATCAGGTTAAGCTACGCTTGCCGCAGTTGGTCCGTGGATGGGTGAACATCCTTATTTATATACCAAGACCCCTCTGTGTCTCGGAAAGCACGTTAAGGCGTTGGTCCCGGCTGTCATTCGTGGATCTTTGACAGTCGCTACGGGTCGTCAGACGAAAGTCTGACAACCAGTCAGACTATATATTTGATGACCTCTGTCTCGCTCTTTTCACATGTTATTACATCATTACATTTTCTATTGATTTCAGATCGGGACACCATCCTATAATATTGACGGGTGATTTCAATTCCACACCCGACAGCGCTGTTATAAAACTGTTAGATAGAGGACATGTTAGGTATGTCATGCTTCTATGGATTGTAATATTTACTGAGTAGGATGTGGATATCTATATAACCACATATGAACTATGTCAACATGAAATCGTGAAATAAAATCAGCAGTTCCCTACATTATGTTCGCATAAATCGTCAAAATTTTTATTAAACAGCTGATTATTTTTTCGCGATTTCAGATTTGGTCCCGTAGTAAGAGTTGTTCATAATAATGAGTACAATGATCCCTTAAGAGGTTATCCATTAATTACCGGACACCCTGTATATAGATTTTATCAATTTTAATACTGAATAAAACATTTGTTTATTTATATAAGTAGATGAAATTGAATAGGTGCGACAAATTAAAATATCTAATTCAACGTGCTATTAAAGGAGAATGCCATGGAACCGTACCAACTTGCGAGGGAGCGGGCCGAGCGGGTCACAACTAAATGTAGTTCATTACTCCTATGTTTTTAATTAGATTTACGATTTTGTTATGAAAAAAATTCCCGGATTTCGGACATCAAAAATAAAAGTATTTTTATTTACTTTTGTAAGTATTTTCTCTTATGTCACTACCATTGCACTTTCCGAATGTTGCTACTACGTAAAAATATAGGTACCTGTCAACAAACATTGAAATGTAAAAGATAATTTGTAAGTACCTACCGATATACTCAAAATCAAAATATTTTATTTCACATAAACCGACATGGACACTTATGAAACGTCAGAAGCTAGGTGCACGGTTCCAATTGGTCGTTTCCTATGTAGAAGAACCGGCAAGAAACTGCACGGTTATTCTTTTAAAAATAATTGGCTTTTACAATGTTTTCAAATTACAGTAGGTATGGGAGGACAGCGTAGGCCTGTCAAAAGTACCAGGTACTTGATAAAATAAAAAATGGTCTACAGATCTAAAGTCTACAAGGCTTACAAAGTCCTCACATTTACAAAATAAGGATGTATCAAAAGGATAAACAAAATATAAAAATCTACTAAAACCAAGAGATATGATTGCCATTACAACCACTAATAAAGAGGTGAAAAATTAAAATTGTCTGTATATAGTGTCAAATAATAAAAGGATTATGTCAAAGAAGTATGTAAAAAGAAATAAACAATAAACATCGTAATTTGAGAGCAGTTAATACACATTTACGTAGCTATGCCGTTAATGAGGTGTCAGCGAAGCCACATGTGCAGATGGAATTATTGCCAAACTACCTTGTCTTCAACATAGTCTTTAATCATATGCTTTTTTGATAAGGACACGTTTGACGAGGGTTTTGAACTTTCCATCGCTGAGGTCTGTAATCGACTTTGGCAACTTGTTATAAAAACGGATGCTAGTAGTATTATTGTAAGTTGTAACCACCTTATTATAAATACCTACATTCTGAGCAAATAAATGAACATTCTATTCTATTCTATTGAAAAAAATCCTATAATTATCGTCTTAGATTTGTGAAATGACTAAGTATTATGATTATGTAACAGTTACTGCACCTCCTGTTTGGATTTGTCGCAAGTTTTCAATTTCATTCTGTATAAATATTGTTAATATAGAAACTGAACTTTTTTTTTTTTTTTTTAATTGCGCTTCGAGTTCGTCGTTACGATCACAGAGACGGGAGAACTTATGAATTAATTTACTTGAATTCACAGTGCAGGCCCATACCGGGACGGTTCAGACTGGAGGCGGATAGGTGTGACTGACAACTGCCAGCACCTGTCAGTGTTCCTGAACAGACAACATGGCCGCGACACTAGCTTCAGTGAAATTCAGGTGAGACACACACGCGCTCGTTTGTAATATCTACGTGCTTCATTTAAAAAAATCGCGCTCGTCGCTTACATGTGACGAGGTGTCACGGCCTGTCGGTGTCTCTAACCTTACCTCAAAACTTGCACGCAAAAAATAGTTAGTAATATTAGAAAGAGCATTGAATTTTCCTCCAAATATACTAGGTTTGGTTCTGACAGGCAAGCTTTTGATTTAGTTCGGGATGCCATGGATTGGACGGCATGGTACGCTTTTTTATCTCTTAAGTGGCCAATAAATTGGCGAACCCCTAGGTGAGGTGTATAATAATAAATAACAGAGCTCCCCTAATCATTGCTACGGCGACCGGTCCTGCGCATCCCGCAACCACGGTATAATTATTTATACAGTATTCTATCTTCATACAAACGGTCGGAACGCGAGTCATACCTACGCGCCTCGAGGTTGGTTAACCAACAGTCTCGAATGCTCCGCAGTGACGAACGGGCGCCGGACGGTATAATGGTTTTATTTTATTTTATTATTTTTGGAAAACTTACAGCTAACATCGGACACAATAGTTACTAAGTTTTTAACATGATGATGGCCAATTACAAGTTTTCACACATAAAATAACAGTTAGCTATGTACTAGGTAGCAGACAATGTTAATTTCGCATACTTCATATTCGTTTTGTAAGCAGTAAGCATGCGATTTGTGACAAATATTCGTTGAAATAAGTACAAGTACTTCCTTAATATGGCAAAGAGCAATTATAGACTATATTGTGCTATTTTTGGTTGTTTGAATTCGTCAATAAGTTTTTTTTTATTAAATTTACTTATCAAAAAACACAACAAATGTAATTTTATTGAACTCTTCCTATTTCATTCACAACGAATTTCATATTTTTAAATAAAAAATATACATATCTATACAATCACAAAACTAGAAAGAAACAGTAGGTTGATCATAGAAATTTAAAAAACAGGAGAAGTGGCAAGGGGGCGTGTCTGTGTCCACGCGTCATGTGCAACATGGGCTTGTACGAGTACTCGGCAAATGGCCGTCTCCGCGAACTAGTGCGTTTTCGATCGTAATCATGAAAAAATATAAAAATGCCGAGTTGTTCAGTGGTTTCTTGTAAAAACCGAAGTCAAAATAAAAACTTCGTATCTCATGGAATCACTTACCAGTATAAGTATTTTACTGTACATGTCTTTAAAATCATAAAAACAACAAATTGTAAAACATTTATTTAGTTAGCTCGGAGATTTAGACGAAAACTAACATTAATAATTAAAATAAAAACTCTTGTTTATCGATTTTATTCAATTTCCAGCGGCCAATGTTGTTTACATCTTTGGCAAATCTGCCGCGGTCGGACTTTAGCGGCATCGGGTTTTGATACATTTTCAACTACCGGGCATATCTCCTTCTTTCATATATCTATGAGGTTGATGAAATTAAAATACTGTAGGCCCAGCCCTATCGCGTGTAATTACGTACTGGGCCGCTGTAGGTAATTATTTCTAGAACAGGGCCGAGTCACAATACTGTATACTTAGATAATTATACTGTGTCGTAACCTTCACAAATTTATCGATTTTATTTTGTAATGATATCATAATATGTATTCCTTAGCTATACAACTCGGAGCACTGCCCGGACATGACACGCACGCATAGCGATTTGCTGCTTGACCAGTTCAGCATAATGTTCAACAACAGCAACATCTTCCACACGCTCCAGCTCGGCTCCGTCTACGACAGCCACAGCGGCGCCACCACCTTCCAGGACTATTGGGTCACCGTCGACTATATTTATTTTAGGTAAGTTGTGTAATGTCAATCGTATTACAGTCATTCCCAAAAGTATCTGAAGTAGGTAAAGTATCATGTTAAAACTTGTTCCAACTTTATACCTCACCAGTTTTTCAGACAGTTATTATTGTTTTAATAACACACTAGGCGTTTAATTAACGGATCGGGTTTGAATCGAAACACAATATTGCGCTCCAAAACAAAGATAGCTGACGCAGCTCAAAAGGCTGCTCAAATTAAATAATTAAATAGTAATTGTAAAATCATCGACGACAATTTTATTGTGGTTATAAAATTACATTATCAAACATGAAAAACATCTTTAACCCATTGAAAGACACTGATCGAGACACAACAGAAGTTTTATTGTTATTTTAAAAATGTCTTTGACATATCTCGGGGCGCTCGGGTCCCGGACCTTTGGAAAACGTATGAGCGGCCGAAACTAACTCACAGAGGCCCGTTAGACGCTTTTAATGAAATGATTATTACGTCTGGGTGCTGCAAACTGCTAAGATGGTTTAAAATTAGAATTTCGGGTTTAAGTATTCAAATAGTCAAATCTTGTAAATGGCACCATAAATAATTGGCATCCACAGCAGAACTATTTGTTTACATTTTCATCAGATCTGATACTTTTGGAACCGACCATAGATAAAGTGACGGCTAGCATGATGGTGACTGTTCAGGATTATATCGCTCAGCGTAACATAAACAATGTTTTGTTTCAGTCGCTGCAGTCAGTTAAGCCTGGTGGAACGCTTGCGCTTGCCTACGCAGGCGGAATGCGAGGTACTGGGCCGCCTGCCCAACCACATATATGGCTCCGACCACCTCGCGCTCGCGGCCGCATTCGAGCTCAGTACATACCGCCCGATCTTACAACGGACACTAAGTTCGTAACTTTCTGTAACACTGCGGTACATTTCATACTACTAATAGATCATGTATGCGGCTAATGATTGGCATTATCGACTGTATTAACAACGTGGCTCAGCGAATTTAATACTTAAGGCGCTCCGCAGACGGCGGGCATTTTGTCGCGAGAAAGTTCATCCGGCAAGCATCTGCGACGCGGTCGTTTTGTCCTCCGTGTGTGTTATTGCAAGGATATCTATACGTTCTATCGTGGCGGACGATTTGTCCACGAACAAGTCTGTCGTCTGCTCAGCGCATGAAGATCCATATCTGTTTTGATAATAAGAGTGAGTACAGATAGTTGTTAGACTAAGGGATTTTAGCTGGAACAGGAGACTTACATAGGTTAATTAATGGCTCGCCATTTTGATGCCGTTGTAAATACTTACAACTTTATTAAAACAGTTCCGCTCTGTTCTGTGGCTTAAAGCCAGTGACACTTCAGCTATGAGTCTTCACACAAAACCGTAACGTATGTAGATAAGAAAAAAATATATTCTCCGTCATCAAATACCTTACCTTTATAACGTAGTGCAGGATTTTAAGATTCTTGGTGTCTATTTTACGTAATAATAAAAATCGTATGTTGATATACTTCTTAAAAAATATAGATCTTGCAAATCAGCAGCGCGCGTGATGGTTCTTGTAGTTGTATCTACGTGTAGGCGCATGTACATTGTGATAGAATGCGCGAGCTCGAATTGTTCACTTGTTTTCGTACACACAGATATACATATGAGTAGTACTATCTTTACCACAACCAAAGGCCACGCGCGCTCATGAATTGCGTGACCTTGTTACGGTAATAAAATAAGTTTTTGCCAGCTCATACACGAGACCGACTGTTTCTTTACATACAGCGCGGCAGGGACATCGACGCGCAACCATGGATTCAGTTCATAATTCTGGACGTCCATGCGTTGAAATTTTTAGTCGGTTATTTAAAAAAAATCAACTGTTCCCTAAAGTAGAATACCTACGCGGTCATACAGAAGAAAAATTTCAACGCAGGTTCAGAATTAAATACTGAATCCATGGTAAAAGGTTGCTCGTCATGTCCCAGCCACCCTTTATATTATATATCATAACCAATTTTGAATGTTGAACAATTGACTGAATTTGTGAAGTATTTATTAGTGTCACGGAAATAAATGTATTAAGAGGAAATGCGGTCGGAGAGACTTTTGAAAAAGCCTAAGTAAAAAGTCATAATTCGAGGTTTAGCTCTCGCCTATTGCCTCGTCCAATATTGGACCAATTTAAAAGATATTTCATAAATTGAATAAGAAGGATATATACTGTGTCCCTATTTATTTGTACACTAGGCCGATTTAAACATCAACCGCTGTCAACAATTTGACAGCGGCCCGGTCAAGCTCCGCGCGTGAACTATGGGTCACGAAACAATAGAAAATAAATTGTCTCATTAGCGAGCTTAATGAGTTATATCGGCGTTTTTTGACGGTTCTAGTACTAATCATCAAAAAGGAAAACATAGGGACATACAAGTAGTTAATAGTTATTATTCTGTAATAAATCATTGCTTTATGGTCATTAACCAGAAAGAAAATAGGCGAGAGCGTTTCTATGGAGAAACGACTACTCGCATTTTCCTCATAAGTATGATGGAAGTCTATACTCATGAAAATAATTATAAATACCGATATCAAGGCTCATGGCTTGGCGTCAGAGGAGGGAGCGACGATTACTATTTTTTTTTAATAGAGTTTAATTAGTCGTGTTATGGAGAATTCTTAAATTGTGTTTTGTAATTTATAAATTTAAAATAAAAAATGTAACTGATAAATGACTCGTAAATTCAAACAAAAATGGAAAAATCAGGTGGCTTGAAAAACTACTTGACTTATTTAAACTTGTCATACAAGTTGGATAAAGCGAAAAATAAAGAAATCAGTGTTTAATGAATATTGTAGGTGATATAATGTATAGTAAGAACAGGCTGTCATGCCTTTTACCTACTGGCTCAAGGTAGCTGCGTCTTTGTTTGTACATTAATGATACCTTATAGCTTTGAAAGCAGTAGTCGGTATGTTAGTGTACACATTAATAATACATTTTTAGACTTTTCTATAAAACTAGAAAAAAATAGGGTTTCTTCAGATTATCTTCACTCTTGGGTATTTAACAAAGTTGTAGAGCAGCAGCCGGTATTTCTTTTCTTTTGAATGTCCCCCCCCCCCCCCTTATTAATAAACTATGGTCTCTTTTAATTAGCTGCAGTAAAATTACACTTTAACTTTTATGGAAAATGGCGTGCTGCTTTGGTTTTTCCGCGCGCAAGTGTAAATAATGGCACTGGCAAAACCGCAAAACAGCCTATATAAAAATATAATAAACACAAAATAATGTTTAGACTGATCTTAGTGTTGTCGTATGTCAAATTATATTTTAGTTAGTATGGAATTAGAAAGTACTATTGGCATAGAGAAATATACATTACTTCAGTGAGAATCCGCAATAATAGAACGCCAGTCAGGGTCTTGACCGTATGGTTCCGGGAGGGACCACGGACAATTTAAGGTAAATAAATTTTAGTTTATTTTGGGACCAATGACAATTCAGATTATTAAAAAAAAAAGTGAAATATGGCCCGCGGATTCCTTTTGGCATGAAGTCTCTATGATGAGATTAAAGCGCACATCTGACTAGTAAATAGATCTGTGGCTTTACCGCGGTAATATAAAGTAAAAATCACGCGTGTTTAATACACTGCATTATGGACCTAAAAGCGGTTCATTTAGAGCCACTTTACGAGCAAGTGTGTTGATAAATATGTTGCCACACTATCTCTGCTAGTGATGTGATTAAAACGCAATGAAACTTCGTTTTAATTTCGATACCTATTTGAAATTGACCAATTTTGATTTAACCGTTACCATCATCATCATCTGCCTAGCCTTTTCCAACTATGTTGGGGTCGGTTGATTGATTTAACCGTTAGCAATCAAATATTATTTGTATTGATTAGATATAAATATTTGTGTTGTACTTTCAAATCAGCGTAAATACGTAGTCTACTAAAGATAATTTTATTTAATTTTTTACCCTAAAACTCCTGCTAAGTATATCGATCTAAGAAATCAATTGTATAAATAAAGTTTTCATTAGGAATAACTTTTAATATACAGGGTTATTAGCAAAACACAAAAAACCTCAAAAATAAGAATATTTAAAATAAATGTTTGTGATTAAAATTAATGCTTTTTATAAATGCAATCCGATCACTGATGTGAGCAATGCTTAATTATTGTTTTGTCATAAAACAATAATTAGGCATTGCTCAATGCTTTTGTTGTAAACTTATATTATCATGAATTTCATTATAAATACCATCCTAAAAATACATTTAAAATGGATCGATTTTTAACTAAATCTTACTTGAATGAGTCGATTCTTCTGTCACATCACTATTAAAGTTTCGTTAAAAAGTGGTAACACATAAGCTGTCATTTTACTGCAGCTAATTAAAAGTCCGACCATAGTTACTAACATCTGTAACTAAAATGGTGTAAAATTGTCCATTCTTTAGTCTCTTTCTCAATTCATAGTCATGAAAATGGTAGAAATAGTAGTATTTATAAAACCTTTACGTATAGACGTCGTGTACTTTTTAAATGAGGGGGCAATCATGTGCATACAATCATTTAAATAGGGGTTACAGCTTCTTTTCTGTATAAGTGCGCGTGTGCGAAGAAACTCATTCGAATAATTTGCCCTGTCTATTTACGAAGCGGTGTTCACGTAATTGTTGTAATATATTTTGTTTTACTTTATACATTTTTAATGTTACGGAAAGAATAAATGGTTTTTGTAACATGAGACTTTTATTTGGCAGCTTTGCTTGTATTAAACTTACGGGACAGTGCACTATTTTACTAACTTATGCAATATACACATTCGGACAAGTAGTTAACCTTTATAAATTTTACAATATTTAAGACAAAATAACTATTTACACTAGGTACTAAGTTAATTGTCTAACTAGCTAACTATACAATTAAATACAAAAACAAAAGGACACTAAGGCATCGAAGTACTCTTCCTCATCGCTGTCATCTGGAAACGTGCCCAGAAGACTAAATCTTTGGCCAAAGAACGACCCAGCCCTTTGGTCCCGCGAAGTGTTGACCATTCAGCGAAACATTTCCTTAGAAAGGAGACGCGCACTCGGGCCCTATGACCCGAGCGTTTCGACCCCAAACGGTTCAAAGCTGTAGTTAGTATCACTACAGCTGTAGTTAGTTAGGTTACAGTAACCTTATGGGTAACTAAGTAATATACTGCGGCGCAAATACTGATTTGCGGCGCTTGAGGGTCTCAGCAGCCGCAGCCTCGGCGCCAGCACAGCCGGCCGTGCTAGGAACATGACGTGGCGATTGCGCAAGGGTATCAACACAGGTTGCGTCCCA
The DNA here is from genome assembly GCA_914767645.1 of Hydraecia micacea. Classification (NCBI taxonomy): domain Eukaryota; kingdom Metazoa; phylum Arthropoda; class Insecta; order Lepidoptera; family Noctuidae; genus Hydraecia; species Hydraecia micacea. The sequence goes on from OU611774.1 coordinate 1,791,754, forward strand.
CACCGGAGGCCTACCCACCTTCCAAAAACAAAGTAAAGGCATTTTTTTCCAAGGCAACAACGTCATGCCGTCTGGTCTCTTCCCATCGTCACGTACCAAGCCGTTTAGTTCTAATACCGCTGGTACGAGGGCTCGACGAATAATATCGCTTCATAAGTTTATTTGGCAGTTTCTTGATAAAATGATAAAAACTTTTTAACAAAAAAATTAAACCGCCGAAAAAACTGAAATGCAAAAAATAATAAAGGTATATTTAACCTTAATAACTAAGTTCTTAAACTATTGTAAGTATAGAGGTATGAGGAACAGGGTGTAAAGTTCACTCATACTCTATAGAAAAGGGAGGATCCTCCGACCAGACGGGTGTTGTGTCTGGCGGGCAACTGCCCCATGATTCATGTTGGGCCGTTGTATCTATGCTAGTTGCGCGGTAAACTCTGCTTGCGAGATGCAGGATTTGCGTGACGTCAGTATGACGCGTTGTTCGCATGTGGCGTTGTAGATACCGCTACATCACTCCCCCCCGGAGACCGGAGGTCGATAGTGGGCTGAGTCTTGTATCTTGCGATGCTTGCCAGGCCAGCTGAGGTTCCAGTGAGTCGGAACCGGTTGCCGCATAGTTCACGGTGAGTCGGAACTGTCTGCGAAGATGTCCCCAGTGAGTCGGGGTGGCGCTGCGTTATGCTCCAGTGCGTCGGATGAGGTATAGCGCCGGGTTGAGGCTGACTGCTGGCGTCGACCAGGAGAGGCTTATTAAGGGCTCTGCTTGTAGACCGGCCGAAGGTGCAGTGTGCTGTGCCAAGGTTGCTGATGAGGCTGAGGGTGATGACCAGGTATGCGCGGTCGCTGCATGCTGGTGGTCAGGATACCCGTTGAAGCCGTGGGTGCTGGGCTGGCTGGGTGACTCGCCGCTCTAAAGCTTGCGGGAGTGATGATGATGACGTCACGCTGAAGTGTTTGCACGAAGGCTGCGCTGACGTTCATGTTCGGGGTCACCAGTATAGAGGTATGAGGAACAGGGTGTAAAGTTCACTCATACTCTATAGAAAAGGGAGGATCCTCCGACCAGACGGGTGTTGTGTCTGGCGGGCAACTGCCCCATGATTCATGTTGGGCCGTTGTATCGATTTGTTCCCAACCAGTCACACTATAACATGTCACAGTGTGACACTGTAACATGTGTGACTCGTTGGGATTTTGGGAACAATCGCAATTTTCTCTTTTTAGCTCTTTTTTTTCTATTTGCGCAAGTCGTTTCTGGCACTCGCCGGCCGCTGCCGCGGCACCGCTCGCTTCGCTCGCTCGGCTCGTGCGTAGAGGGGTCTCAGTTTTAACCTAACCTAACCGATTGTTCCCAACGAGTCACACTGTGACATGTTACAGTGTGACTGGTTGGGAACACACCGTTGTATCTATGCTAGTTGCGCGGTAAACTCTGCTTGCGAGATGCAGGATTTGCGTGACGTCAGTATGACGCGTTGTTCGCATGTGGCGTTGTAGATACCGCTACATAAGTATACCTAAGTAATTTTGAGTCGGCGCCAAACAAGAAAATTAATATCGTTGCGAGTGGTCGTGCGGAGAGCGCATTTTTTGGAATGTTACTAATGTTTATCGCTGGAGATTTCACGTTGCATTGTTAATTTGATTTGGTTATTTCTTTTAAGGTTTTTAATTACTTAGGTATACAAGGCAAATAGCTGTATACCTACTATCGTTGCCTAGCTGTCGCTTCGTTCGTTAACTCTTTTCCACTAGAGCTAAGCTATGAAACAATACTATTGGTTGATACTATACAAATGTGGAAAGGCAGCTTTGAGGTCGACGGCTGCAAATTCGGGGTGGCAGGGCGTGCAGCGTGCACGGTATTCTACTGAACATAGGAGATGAACATAGGAGACTGAACATAGAAGAGAGAGCGCGATGCACTGTGGCCACCTAATCGCGCCCGATTCTACCCTAAACGTGTACGTTACCCTAGCAGGAAAGTAGCTCCTAGAGTGATATGAGTGGAACGTATAATTAGTGCGTAATCTGCTGTAAATGTGCGCCAAATAAAAAATTTGTGCGCTTTGTCGTTTTGGAAAAAAACGGAAAAAACGATTCCTGCTAGGGTAACGTTTTTCCAGCAGGAAAATTCTAAACGAATGATCGGAGAGAGAAATATTGTGCATGGGCAGAGAGCTTATATTTGTGCAAAAATGTGCGCTGAAAATATAATTTGTGCGTCTTCAGGTTTTCGAGATATTGAGTTTCCTGCTGGAGTGACGTTTTGCAGAATCGTGTATCTCTAAAAATATTGTATGTGCGCCTGTAGAATAAACATACACGAGTAGCCCTTAATTTGTGCGTATTTGTGACAGAATTAGATTCAAGAAAATATTTATAATTTTCAAGTAATCGCGCTTTTTTGATAACGCGAAAACATGTCACAGCGCCTAAACGAGAAAACGTATAAGATCGCTGAAAACTGTGTTCGGTCCTTCTTGATGCTAATAATAACCATAACAAGTTTCAAAAGTGTACGTGCATGCTTTATTGAATAATATTGCCTAAAGTCAAAACGACGCACGGGGTCGTAACTTTGACGGCAAAATACAAGAAATCGGCTCAACCCAAGATGTGTAGTTTAAACCAAAAATTAGTGGATCTTTGACAGTAGTTACGAGTAGTCAGAGGCCCGAAAGTCTGACAACCAGTCTTACCAAGGGGTATCGTATTACCCAGTAACTGGGTTGTGGAGGTCAGATAGGCAGTCGCTCCATGTAAAATACTGGTATTCGGCTGCATCTGGTTAGACTGGAAGCCGACCCCAACATAGTTGGGAAAAGGCTAGGCAGATGATGACTTAATCATGTGCAAAGTCACGCAAGCTAGTAGAATATAATCTAATAACAAGTTTATTTTTTTACTTCTTTTCTACTTCAGTGTACTCAGGCACAACACGTGTCAACCGGTTCGTGAGTAAAGTTAAGAATGTCATCGATATGTATGAATCCGTCGCTTTTTTGTGGTCATTCGAATTTGGTCGGATAACCAGCCGTTGTTTACATGTTATGTTTTTTGCTTATATCTACTGAATGCGAAACATTCCAAGCTGAATATTTTAACTATATATTCTTGACTAGACGCACTAATTTTTGGTTTAAACTACACATCTTGGGTTGAGCCGATTTCTTGTATTTTGCCGTCAAAGTTACGACCCCGTCGTTTTGACTTTAGGCAATATTATTCAATAAAGCATGCACGTACACTTTTGAAACTTGTTATGGTTATTATTAGCATCAAGAAGGACCGAACAGTTTTCAGCGATCTTATACGTTTTCTCGTTTAGGCGCTGTGACATGTTTTCGCGTTTTCAAAAAAGCGAGATTACTTGAAAATTATAAATATTTTCTTGAATCTAATTCTGTCACAAATACGCACAAATTAAAGGCTACTCGTGTATGTTTATTCTACAGGCGCACATACAATAGTTTTAGAGATACACGATTCTGCAAAACGTCACTCCAGCAGGAAACTCAATATCTCGAAAACCTGAAGACGCACAAATTATATTTTCAGCGCACATTTTTGCACAAATATAAGCTCTCTGCCCATGCACAATATTTCTCTCTCCGATCATTCGTTTAGAATTTTCCTGCTGGAAAAACGTTACCCTAGCAGGAATCGTTTTTTCCGTTTTTTTCCAAAACGACAAAGCGCACAATTTTTTTATTTGGCGCACATTTACAGCAGATTACGCACTAATTATACGTTCCACTCATATCACTCTAGGAGCTACTTTCCTGCTAGGGTAACGTACACACCCTAAACACCATTCGTTTACCGTGGACTGCTCTTACAAGCCCGGCTACTTGGAGCGATTTGCATGCACAAACAACATTGTTATGTGGCTCCACAGTCCACAACGTACTGAACCGATTGCATGGTAAGAATACCGTTTGCAAGTATACAAGTAAAATTTGGCGTGTAGCAGGATCATTAGGTAGTCTTCGGCATCGAGGTTTAAACTTTGTGTTTGTCGACAGGTATTCACTAATCAGACTACTGAGATGAGTGCACTCTATACTCTATCCTACTACATAGTTTTGCACGACTTCATACGTCCATCTGTTTCTTGTTGACACGGGTGTATGGGTGATGTGCGCACAGCGTCCTCATATCCACTAACTTCAGCATATTAGCTTTAGCAGTTTAGTGTTCGTTAGTTGCACAGCATGACAGTACAGAATTATTATGAAAAATCGCTTTTGGTTAGGCAGTAGGGTTTCTAAAATGAAACATCGTTGTTCGTTTTATTTAGTCATTTATACAATTTGGATTCACAACTTATACGAAAAAGAAAATCATTCTAACATTACAGCTTAGCACTGCCAAGTTACAACTGAAGTACAAAAATTGGAAAAAGCTCCAGACATACCATGGAATTTTTCTAAACGGGTATTGTTAGCAATATAGTTTCGTGTTGAGGTGTTTGGACACGTAGACGTTATTGAAATCCGGTCTGACTTGGCTGATTGTTTCTTGTAAAACTTCATAAGCTGGTATAATAACTAAACACTGTTTCCGAGTTACAAATCCGTTCCAAGGACTCATGTCTGGGCGACACTAAACGTAGCGGGGTCGAAATAAGGGTTCTTCTAACAATCAAACAGACGCAATACAGTTACAAACGTTTATTAAGGATACAAGTGCGGGCGATTTTATCCAAGTCCGTCAACAGGGTTACAGAACACAAGTATTGCCTACTTTGAGATATTACGTTCAACATCCTAGTATCAGAAGACTGCTATAAAAACGCGTACGGTATTGAAGCCAGTGGAACAAAGGATCTGCCTAAACACCACTGTTGTTGCTATGGGTACGTATTGCGATATAGTGTTCATACATTCCCGAAGTGACAATAATGTCTATAGTCCAAACTAGCCTTCCACAAAGTTATCAGAAAGATTATTTTACTTCCTCATCATTCAGATACATTAAGTACTCTGTTTCGTAATAATATGTAAATCTAGCCATCGACAAAAAGATGGCTTGTGAGCATTTCTGAGTAATACAGTTGGCTCCATAAAAGCATTAAATTACAATTTATCCGTATTAACTATACCAATGAGCCTTCGCTTCGCATGCCAGATGCAGTAAACAACCACCACATTAAAATAAAATTGATCACCGGCCGCAGTGCCTTCAAATATATGCACGCCGTGGCGAGAGTGATCTAGACTTAAAACAATTACGTGTTCAATGTACAGTGTATGTATTCCAGCTGGTGGATGACGTCACTGAAGACGCCGTTGTGCTGACGTATCGTGGACGCGCCCACCGACTACGTATTAGCGATCACAGTGATACCCTGCGACTGGTGCCGCACAAGTAAGGAGGCAGCAACATGGTGCATACTTCTCTCTGTAGGTATTCAAATTATAGCCAGTGACTACTGTTCTGTTGCTCATATCCTTATTTGTTCGTCTGGGGCGTTAGAGGGATGTATTTCAAAGATATAGGGTAGAATCCCTTTGAGGTCATCGCTAATATGTATTGGGTGCTAAACATTATGACTGAGATAGTCCTATCGCATCACAGACGTTTTGAAATATTCTGAACAACATGTTCTTAGATTCACGTTAACCGTCATCTTTGTTATCTCCATTCTTTACCGTCCACGAAAGCATCACAACGTTGATCGTTACACATTCACATTTCCACTAACTCTATTTAAAAATTAAACCGTGATTTATAAATTAATATATTTCGACTTAACAGGACTATGGTATGGAATCGCTCGTTACATTTTACCAAATATTTTCGCACGTACGCTTGATGAACTCCGAAACAGACTCATGAACGCGAATCATAGTAACTTTTGAACGGACAAAAGTTCCTTAAAATGACGAACTTCACTAGAGCATCCGGCGATGTCTCCTTCGATCCTATTATCAGCACTTAACATTGCACCATTGGTTATAATATTTCAAGTTATCATTATCCCAATAGAGGATATAAATTTTAATATATTCATCAAGTCATGATAAACATCCTTGTTCTTTTATCAAAGTCGATAAATGACAGGCTAGTTAGTTCAGAGTATAATTATGATGGAATAGATTCCATCATTAGGAATATTTATCAACTTCGATAAAATCATAATATATAACCACCCTAGATTACTACAATATAACAAACATTTCCAAATTTTATTTGATATTACCTCTAGGTGGGAGTTCTGCCAATGACTTGACAAGGGAGCAATGCAAAGTTCTTTCGTTCTGACGTTGTTTCAATTGAACACTTACAATTTAGAATTCCATGTTTATACAATACAGGTTACTGTGTCCATCAAAACAACATCGACGACTTACCTATACTTATATGTATATATTTCTTGTTTCACGAGCGATGGGACCGAGACAAATCAAAAATATTTTATTCGGAAAATTTGTAGGTACTTAATTAAGAATTTTATCTGTTGGCCAATTACTGAACCTATGTTACATTAACTATAGGAGCTAGAAAATGGCAACTTTTCACCATTACACCTATTTATCTAATAATACTGGATGGATATTAAATATAATAAATTATCGCGAAAAATTCAGATTATTTCATAAGATCTCATTTTTTTTGTAAGTATACTAATCGAAAAGCTCTTAATATTATAAATCCTTAATGTTATGTATTGTAAGAGGATAATGTAATTATGTAACTAGAGAATTCGCTCCAATTTAACTTACATTAGTTGATGTAAAATACAGGAAGTTATTACATATCATTTAAATTCAAATAATATTTTAAGCTCGTAGCTAGCGTTACCCGATTTATCGTTTATGATATAGGCGACCGAATCAAATCAACAAACTGTATTATGAAAGACTGTATACACGTGAAACAATTTTGAAAAAACATTCGTAACGTGTACTTTAGAATAATTAAGATATCTTGTAAATAACGCCAATCGTGAGTGAATATGTCATATAAATTAATAATGTAAATATTTCATCGATGCTTGTAAGTATACGATATCCAATTTGAAATTTGTGATTTTATATCCAATATATGAACACGCTTTGACCTGGACGGAGAGGGGGCCGGTGAATTAGGAAAATTATAGCTACAAGATAGTGTAATACGACTCCTGCGCCTGTCACACTCCTCGCGAGTCCGTCGTACCGGAGAAAACAATGAAATGCGCAGTGTGAGCAGCGTGACAAGCCCTAGACATTATTTTTTAATTAACATTAAGTTTCAGCACTGCGATGACTATATATTGGAACGTTAAGCGCAATAACACGCGTAAAGGCATCTATCAAGAAGTAAAACTGGCACAGTTTTTTATTAAATCCGCAACATATACAGCGGGGTCCCATCGTACGTTTCGGAATTCATGCAAACACAACGGCCACGCTCGTCCCTCAGCCGAAACAATCCAAGCAAAACATATCAAATAACCTTAAAAAAAGAACGAATTTATAGATATACCACACACTGCTAAAAGTTTGCAGATATCACCTAACTATAAATCTTAAATTAAATTCAATTTAATTTACAGATAAAATTACTGATTACAGTTGTTTCCTAACGACCATATTACATATAGTCTGTCATAACGGACATTTCAGACTTCTTAATAAATTTAAAAATTTTCCAACTCCTTCCTAACTACGAGATTGATATTAAGTAGTTCCAAGTAAATAGAAAATTGTGATTTCTCCTGTGAAATCTATGTGGTTTTACTATCTACGACAATTTAATATTTTCGTCTCGTTAACATAATAATTTGAGAATGTTTTACGAAGTGTGATGGTTGAGAAATTAATCTTTCTGCTTGCACCGCGCCCGTGTTAGCCGTCTCTGTATACATACGCTATGTACGAAATATCAACTAATAATACTGAGCGAAAATTATAATACGCCTATTTTAACTGGCGTAACTACAATTTTGGCCAACTTGAGTAATTCACAATTTACCACTATTCTGTTTCTTGTATATGAGAGTCGACCACACAGGTCTTACGCGATCCTTTACACGCGAACGTTGCCAGGACAAGGCAGACGTCTGAGGCCGCGTCCTGCACCCTTAACACTTGTAAACGCTCTTTGTACTCATTCCTGCATTACTTAACTGGCATTGAACACGCAGCTTGATGTTAACATACCGGTACACCTGTTTAGGGCACAGAGCTGGGCTGAAGACATCGGCACCATCTCAATATGACATACCACTTGTGACGTCTGTGCGCAACAACGCAGCATTATAAACTGCAGACAAGAATAGAGATTGCGGGACTAGTTGAAGATCACACGGCTATCGACCGATGGGCGCGTGTCTCAAATGAGAACGTACAATCAATCTGATAAAAGTATATAGGTAACAATCGACCAAGACTCATTTACACCATATTTCTAATCTACTACGTACGTTCTGAAGCGCGAGGAGTCTAAGCTGAAGATCGTGTCATATCTCTGTAAATTGAGACTGATTTCTAAATGCGGGAATTTACTAGACATTAATTTGCTATGATTAAACAGACACACATAATGTAAATGAGATTTAGTCACATCTTCACATCAAACCGTTACTGCAACACAACCGATATATGCGAACACCAAGTTTACGATAAGTGATCTTTGTCACGTTGGGTGATGTTTTAACACTTTCAATAAAATCATAAAAATGTCTGGGCACGGGCATGTAATACCTACTGCCAATTCAATGGAGAAATGGACGTTTTCCACTAACTTACATTGGCCTAATCAGCTATAGAGTGGAATTATTCGGAGACACCGGTATTTGCAGACTGTCTCACAGAGTCTGCTGGGAAGACAGTGGACATCGTTGATCGGAAAGCGTGTGGCGACACAGATCCGAGCTCATTGGCATAGCTTGTACTAGCAAGCTTAATGAGCAGTGAGCTGAATGAGGATGGTGGATGAGAGTTGGAGTTGAACTTCCAAGTGCCATTTTTGTTGGCTTTTAGAATATCTGCCACAGTTACGATTCAAGGGCATTTAATGCCAAAAACGGCTGTCAATCGGATTGCTAGCGCTTAGAGTAACATTTTTAATACTTGCTTGGGATTGGAACGTTGATGCTGATTAGTGGAAATTTGCTGAAACGTGTTAGAATATTTTTTAACCATCATAAATGTTACCCATAGACGGCAGACATTTTTAAAGTTTTATTAAAAGTTTAGCGCAGATATCCAAAGCAATTTGGTAGTTAGTTTCCAAAATGTCGAAGAAAACCTTCAGGTTTGTCTCTCTATGCTCTTTCTTAACAGTCGAGGAATGAGTAGAGCTCCAAAAAATTCTACCATACTGGCTGGCTGTTCCTAAGACTGAGAAACTGGAACAGAGCCAAGGTTTTTTTTGGAGGATTGCTTTGGTTTTGTGAGTTGATGAACTAAACTGGGTGTTCGCTACTCTTGGCGAGTGGAGTTGGTCTCTCATTGCCGCGTTGCAGCTTCCTTCACAAGTTTAAAAACAGGACCCGTGTGCTATCCGATTACATAAACTTAAAACTATAATAAAACAGAACGTGCTGTCTACACTTCATACTTTAAACATTGATTGACATTTAATATATTCGTCGCAACAGCCTCGGCGTTTTACGTATATGTCGTAACATGTAGTATACACTGTCTACTAACTCCGCACATTTAACACAAATCGAATATATTGACAAATGAAGTGACCATATGATAGTCTTTACATATTATTGTTTATCTGTAATATGTACTTGACAATGACTGAATCCTTTGACGATGTGTTGCTTTCAGGGGTACTGTTCATAACGTTCGGTATGATAAGCAACGTTACAGTAACGTAGTAGGACAAGTTGTAACACTGTGACACGCAACTCGTTGCTGTGTCGGGTGCATGCCGTCATTAGTGCAACGTTGCTTATTATATTAGTGCTAGCATTTCCCATCGATCATTTCCACACCAGACGACACTAACGCAGTACAATCAAGACTATCATAATAAATTAATTTGCCAAACAATTCGAATCTAATTGACAGACATTATTGATATTCATTACAACAAAGACACTCAAAATATTATAATGTACTCAGTGAACATGCTTGCCCAGGATATCCTTGTCCCAGTCGGTAGTTGACTGACTTTACTTGTCATGGCCGAGGTTTGAGCTTGAGCTCTGCGTCATTTTCTTAGCGAGTTTTGTAACAGTGACTGTCGACTTATAACAATTCGCTACTCTCAGTCTTGCTGTTTCTAGCTCTCTGCAGTAAATATATATACAAAAGGAGAATTTTATTATAGTATAGCACATCCATCGATCCTGATATATATTTTGCTTTACTTCTGAACAAATCTCTTCATGTCTCATTCTACGCACGCGATCCCGCTCTCGTGGGCCTCAGTCACTGTTACTGAACCGCGTTCAATAGCTATTATAATATATTATCGAAATAGTTATGATATTATTATTAAACACCAATTTACACTGAAACATTGATCGGAACAATCTACTATTATCCATAACATAGAATTTTCTGTCAGAAGGAATGTTCGGGGTTGAAGACCAACGTAAGATTGACAGCTTGCTATACGCTCGCTCGGTGAGCTGAAGCATGACGGTGCGATGTACGCAGCGGACATTCTCAATCGTTCACTCGCTAAATCTGTTTCCAGCAAAGAGTTCTTTTAAGTTGCGAGATCTAGGTGCGTGAAGAACTATGAATGCTTGATGCTACGAAGCGATCAGCTGAATCAAGTTGTAATCTTAACTTTGGCCTTATTGCAATAGACGGACAACAAGTGGGTCGAGAGATATTATATACCCAGTATAAGGGCAGCACTTAAACTACTATCAATATCTACTTACCTACACTAGACTATAATATAGGGCGTAAATATGTCTTTTCACCTAGATGTTTAAACGCTATGAAATGTGTAATGATATGATGAAATAATTATTTCGGGTGTATCTATACCTAATAATTAATTGTCTTCTTTACAACTCAAGTCTAAACAAGTCCACGGACAGACAGACGGGAACGGTGAAAACCATCAGAAATACTATCCTGTCAGTTGTTGATGTGAGGCTCTGAAGTTGTTCAGGCAATCGAGGACGTTGCTCAACGAAGTAACCGAAAATGCAACATGAAAAGTATAAACCATTTTTTTTTCTTTTTGATAACAATTCTTCCCAGACATTCGCGAAACTAAGGTTACTGTCGCGTAAAGCCGTTGCGCACTGTACGTTGGATGGCAAACGGCAAACGGCTGTTTATACTTTTATAAACGAGAAGAGGAACTGTTGCCGAGTTCTTGTGCCGAAATGGAAAGTCCTTGCTAGGCGAATAGGTAAACAGCCAGGTTACAGTATTAAAAAAAATTAAATCTGGCAAAGTCACAATTGAAACAGATCCGCCATCAACAACTGAGGTTCAATACAACCAGTAACTGCGTTCTGCTAACGCTCCTGACGTTAAAATAATCAAGTAGAGGAGGTTGTTGTTCTAAGCTGCTAATGCTGTGTCGGTCGAGTCGCGTCTGTCGCCTGCCTTACTTACGAACATATATTAATAAATTCACTTCTTTCTAGATATGTTTGAACTGTATAAGCTAATACAATCGTTATGATTTCGTAAACGACCGAAAATATAACCGTCCTTGCATACTACCTAGCGCTAGCGGCGCACGCGCAGCCTTCGCGCCCCGCGTGCCGGCGAGCCTCGCGTGGCGTTATCGCAGGCCGCTGTGCGCGCGCACAACCCTCTGCTCTACATATACAAACAATTAACATCAATAAATTATCAATAACATAACAACAATGATGATAGACAAGTACGTCGTCATATTACACCTATTACATTAAATAAACAATATAGCCGAGACTGTTGCGCGACGTGGCAGGGCACGGGGACCAGGGCAGGGGACATCGAGGGGGTGAACTGTTATATTGGAATATTATACTGATATTGTTCCACGCACGACGATATAACAACAACATAAATTTTTAATATACGGTAACTTATTCTAAGATTCCTGGTTTCACGAACTTCCTGCACATGTGATTGTTGTGAATGCTTGAGCAGTTCTGAGTTGTGAGCTGGGCGTTAGTCAGCGGCAGTAGGCGCGGAGCGACCGGCCTCGCGACCGTCTGCAAGGGCTCGGGGGCCAGGAGCCAGTGAGTGTACGATGTGCGCATGTCCGTGTGTCGTGTCCAGGGAGTCGTCTGTCCGAGATTGCGGATTGCGGCGCGCGCATCCCGCCCGTTACAACTATTTACAAACTATGGTCAAGCGCAAGCGACACTTGATAAAATGTCCTCCGCGAACGGAATTTCTATAGGCCTATTCTGATTATTTTATTTGTCACAAAGAACCTAATTATTTATTACACAGTGTTGATAATGTAGAAAGTGTATACAAGCTTTTATAAGCATCTTGATTATTATTTACAATCGGAGCCGATGGCCGCAGCGGATCGGACTCACTGTAAGCATATTTAAAAGAATTTTTTTATTGTTTTTTAATGATTTTTTTTTGAAAACTTGTTCTTCCTTACATTAATATGAGTAATCTAATTGGGTTTCAGATTGAGTGAAGCAGTTATTTGTGTAGTTCACAGTTTGGTTATGGTGTCGGGTTAGTCGGTGGGATTGTGTGTGTTGGAGGGTGTGGGCGGGGGGGCGCGGTGGGCGCGGGGAGCGCGTGGGGCGGCGGAGTCAGGCGCTTTTCACACGTGGCAGGGTGGCGGGGAGCGCGCCGGCAGTCGGCCGCGCCACACTGCCGCCGCGTCGTAGCGCCGGCTCGCCACGTCTGGAATCATTGTGGGGTTCTATTTAAAACATGGAAATCAAGTTCATCACAATAAACCGATAACAATCAGCCAGGCCATCAGGGTTTGGAAACATAGGGACGTCTACAACGGGTTACATCACAGGACACAACAAACTAAACACGAGCGGACAAACATCACAGGGCTTAGGAGCAGTGATAGTGCTGATACCCCTACATTACAGAGAGACTGGTTTTTGTTTACACTCCCGACGTAATTTAACATCATTAAAAAAGTAATTCGTACTACGATTCACCGGGTCTAATTGCGTCTATCTATGTAAAACTATATTTCCACTCCAGATTACCGGCAGCCTTGCAAATAAATCTATCTTTCCACTCCAGACTAACGACAGCCGTGCAAGTAAAACTATCTTTCCACTCCAGACAATCGACAGTCTTTCAAGTGACACTATCTTTCCACTCGAGACTACAGTCTTTCAAGTGATAATAATATATCTACTCAAGACTACCGACAGCCTTTCAAGTGAAAATATCATTCCACTCAAGGGTTCCGACATTCTGTGAAAATATCCTTCAATTATTTCTCGCCTCGTAAGGTATTGCCTAGATGTCAAAAAATGATCAACTTCAATCGGTCCTTTTGATCATGATAAGGGATCAATGTGCCACGCGGACTTAATATTATCGTTTTAGGTAATGGTACTAGAGTAGGTTTACCTATGTACATAACTACGACGACATCGCCTAGATCTTCTTCGTCACTCCAAGAGTTCTACAGGAATTGTGATAGTTTATACCTGTCTGCTGAAATGAAAAACAATCCTACTAATATTATAAATGTGAACGTTTGTAAAGATGTTTGGATGTTTGTTACTCAATCACGCAAGAACTACTAAACAGATTTGGATGAAATTTAGCACACATATAGATTGTAACCGGGATTAACACATAGGATACTTTTTATCCCGATATTCCCACGGGATCGACACTTACGCGGGTGAAATCATTGTGGCGCTGCTAGTATTCTTATATTTGAATAGTTAAATCGTTACCGAAATTGAACCTCGTTTTAAAATAATCCGAAAACGAACGAAAAGAATTGCATAAAATTTCTCGTAATTTCCAAAAATGGTCGTTCAATATTAAATTTGCTAACAATTAGAAAGAAAATGCGGTCAAAAGGCTGCATCAACGGTTGCGTCACTAACCTGACTGTCTACAATGTCTACATCAGACGTTACAAAATGGCGCATCGTCGGTTTATTTACTACTAACACGTCCGGTTGTCGTCAGTTGCTGATAACGACAGGGTCGACAGTTGCTGAGCGGCATGCTGCGATCACGTACGTGCCGACAATGACGTCACGGGCTACCGCAGCGGATCGATGGCTGTCCATTCAAGCCGCTGCAAAGACCCTGCGCCTTTGCATAGTACCATTCACTCAACAGTTCGCCATCGTTCATAAAACTTGTAACAACTTCTCGGTAGGGGGCTACCCTCCCACCTCCCACTTCAAGCTCGTTAATTATATCGGTGATTATAAAAGGCCCAGTGCGGGGAATACCACGTGTTTTTACACAACTTTCTACACCTTTTTCGTACATTTGTAGTTATTAATGCCTAATTTAATTAGTAAAGTGGTCGGAATTGGTCTGGTCCTAAATTGATGGAATTACTGGAATATCAGACAACATTATTGATTAGGTATTATTTGAGAAAAAAAAAGAAAATTTTGTTTTCGACTTGAGAAGAGTGCTACAATTATTTTAACAAGACGTGCAAGATGCTAGCTCCACTGACGTTCAAATTGCGATTTAAAACTGACACTGAATAGGTAGATACTAATTCCCGAATCTAAGTTTATAATGATTAAATCCTCAAAACTGAGCTGCTAATTTTGAGACTAAGTTATGAATTAAACGTATTTTTAAATCTGGTTAGCTTTTAGCTAAGTGAAATGGTGCTACGACTGCAAAATTATGTCAGTTTAGGTAGAACCCAACGAGTCGAAGGAAAGTCGTAAGTTCAATCCCATCAAAAACATAAACGTGAAATGAGAGCCAAGTTCAATATTATGATATACGCCTTGGTTATTAATTTCAACGACAAAAGAAGTGAGATATAAATGGGTGCCAAGTTCAATGGTCAGCCTGAAATTTATTTACGAGTATAACAACATAAAATATTTTATATCAACTTAAAATATTATAATCTCTTGTTATACTTAACTTAGGATAATTATTGAAGCCTAAGGTCTGACTTGGCTAGTTCTCATATACGAATTATATTATAGCCTTCGTAAGTTCTTAAGGTGTAAGTGATTGACCTATCATCAAAAATATGAAGTAGATAGTGTTTATCAAAAACAAATACATGAAAACACAAATAACTAAGTGAGAAAATCTCACAGCTGTTTTGTTCTGGAGAATTAAAAAACAAGAAAAAAAAAAGTAAAATCTGTCAGCTCTGACATATTGAAATCTTATAAATTCAATTACTGTCGCTGAGCATAGGCATCCGGCCTTTGTCTGCATTTACTGCGCGGTGAAAAGGAAGGAAATTGATGAACTCGTAATTTCCTGTTTACGATTGTTGACGGTTCTCATGATAAGCATGTTACCTTACCAGAGACCCAATTCGAAATTTTATTGAGTATTGGAAAGGAAATCAGCGTCCATATTCAAGAGACGAACGTATTTATCTACGTTAACGTTGCGTTCTCGAAACATCGCGTATCCAACCTACTGTTTATTTTTTTAAACTTGCTACAAATCACATTTTTTATCATCATCATCAGCCTGTAGCAGTCCACTGCTGGACATAGGCATCTCCTATTGCACACCATTTAACTCGATTTTCGCATTTGTCACTTGGACCTAAATAAGTATGTATCGATGTTACAGGGCTATGTTATAACTAAGACTAGCAAGTCATTTCTAGTAAACAGCATCCGTTTTTATAACAAGTTGCCAAAGTCGGTTACAGACCTTAGCGATGGAAAGTTTAAAACCCTCATCAAACGTGTCCTTATCAAAAAGCATATTATAAGATTAGGTAAAGACTACGTTGAAGACAAGGTAGTTTGGCAATAATTCCTTCTGCACATGTGGCTTCCCTGGCACCTCATTAACGGCATAACTACGTAAATGTCTATTAACTGCTCTCAAATTACGATGTTTATTTTCGATTTTTTTGTACATACTTCTTTGACATAATCTTTTTATTATTATTTGACATTATATACAGACAATTTTAAGTTTTCACCTCTTTATTAGTAGTTGAAATGGCAATCATGTTTCAAGAGATATGAAAACCAAGGTTTTAGTAGATTTTTATATTTTATTTATCCTTTTGATACATTCTTATTTTGTAAATGTGAGGACTTTGTAAGCCTTGTAGACTTTAGATCTGTAGACCATTTTTTATTTTATCAAGTACCTGGTACTTGTTGACAGGCCTACGCTGTCCTCCCATACCTACTGTAATTTGAAAACATTGTAAAAGCCAATTATTTTTAAAAAGAGTAACCGTGGAGTTTGTTGCCGGTTCTTCTCGATAGGAAGCGACCAAATTGGAACCGTGCACCTAGCTTCTGACGTTTCATAAGTGCCCATGTCGGTTTATGTGAAATAAAAATATTTTGATTGATTGATATAAAACTACAAAATTTCATAGCTACGCGAAATGTTCGGCTATAGTAGAATATGCGAGTTCAATTTCTTTAGTTCCTATTCAAATATTCAACCATTTGCATTTATTTCACAATGTTGTTATTCACATACCTATGAGTTATAAACTAAAAAATCATCATCTGCCTAACCTTTTCCCAACTAAGTTGGGGTCGGCTTCCAGTGTCACCGGATGCAGCTGAGTACCAGTATTTTACATGAAGCGGCTGCCTATCTGACCTCCACAACCTAGTTATTGGGTAATACGATACTCCTTGGTAAGACTGGTTGTCAGAATTTCGGGCTTCTGATTATACCCGTAACGACTGTCAAAGATTTATGAATGATAGCCGGGACCAAAGGCTTAACGTGCTTTTCGAGGCACGTAAAAAATATTAAATAGAAAATTGGCATGCCTATTGAAAAAGATATAGAAGGTTTTGTGTGTTTGTCCCAATTAATTAAACTTGCATTGTAGATTTGAAATTAAATTAGTTTTAACTCCGCAGGGTGACTAAAAAAATATATATTTTTACACAACAAGTGGCCGGTCTGAAAGTAGGTAAAAAATCTCCAAATTCACTGTTTAAATGTCGTTACCTGATGAAAATTTACCCAAGTTAAATAGTAAGTATACAATTTTGAAACCGCCTGATGTACGAAGGTACTTACCTTATAAAGTAATATCGTCAAACATATTTACACTAGAAATCGTTAAAACTCAAAAGCTTTGGTTTAATTCGCCAGCATGATGCAAAAATGTTGAATAAAGCGCGAAGAATTTAGTGATTCATGTTACGCAGCGTACCGTGTTGCAGAACACGACGTGGAACGCAACGTGCGGTATGAAACATGGAGCGACGTGCTACAGTGTGTCGACGAAAATGTGCTCAGTGGCTGATGAAAGCTATATTACCAACTGCTCTTTTATAAAAAAACGTCCTGATTACTTTGGCTTTTTTATACCAAACTAAATCGACTGCTACCTTGGGAGAAAATCGCTAATTTTCTCCTCACTAAATGAGAAATATATTGTCAACTCCTTGACCGAAAATGATACGCTAATATTGATAATATAATAATATATACATATGAAATTGAATAATATAAAATATGCTCTATATCTACTAAAGTCTCTCTGTATATCTACTTTTTTTTTTTGTATGAAAACTGTTTATCGCTACGACGATGTCTACAAGTACAATGTATGTATTCTCTTTCTATTGGCAACCAGCTAAGTAACTAAAACTGGAGTGTAAGGAGCGGATGGACTTTAGGTATGGTGTAGGGGTCAATAGTCAACTCCTTTACCAAGCAAGGGCGTAAAATTGCTTTGCACACCCTCATAAGGCCACTTCGCTTCTTGAAAATTAAAAAGATTAACTTGAATAGTGATAAAATATTATTATAAAAAAAAGGAAAGCGAAGCTTTACTGCTTATAGTCTTCATGTAAAACGTTTGGCAGCTGGGATCAGAACCTTATGAGGGTTGCCCAGTAAAGCGTTAAATGTGTGCTGGTGAGGATATGATGACCTGGCTGAATGTTGTTGATACTACCGACCTGATAGTCAGACGTCAGTCTCAATAGCCTCTGCGGCGTGCAGGTTGTTGACGCGCACGGTGCAGGTGGCACGGCGGCGCGCGGGCTGCTCGCGGCGGCCGAGCGCGTGGCCGTGCGCGTGGCTGTGCGCGTGGCCATGTCCGTGGGCGTGTGCGTGCTCGCCGAGCGCCAGCGCCTGCGCGCGTAGTAGCCGCTGCGCAATAATAGCCTGGTGCTTCTGCAGCTCAGCTTGCCGCAGCTGTGGATTGTTCAGGCAAAACCCATTTATAACACGTTTACACACTCAAAATTAATACTTAGAACAAATGAATTCAGAGGCAGTGTACATCGTCATAGCTTTCGGTTGCTGCTTGTATCGTCATCATTATAAAGGAAGTAGTTTAGATAAGGTTTGCGTTTCTATCAATAAAACTCGTAGGTATCTAGTAAATTAAAATGTCGTCAGAATATGAGTATATTTTATGTATCTGAGCTCCGTAAGAAAACTGTTTACATTCAAACAAAAGCAGTGTAGCCTACCTACGTCTCTGTTTACCATGAATGGTTGAAGACCCTAAAGTGTTAATAGGATTTTATAATTATGAAGGAACATCAACTCGTTTGCATGTACAAGGTGACACTTTCTGTAATTCAAACCGGAAAAAAATTATAAGAAAATACAAACACCTTACAAATTGCTACCCCTTTTCCTCACATTGTTTTGTCTGAATAGTTTCTGCGTTGAAAGAGTAACTTTTCAAGGACCAGAACTCAAGTTTTTGGTTCATGGAATATTTTTCAAGTTAAAATGTCAGTCTTTGTTACGAGGTAAACAGTCCTGAACTCGCGAAGGACGACGTGGAAAGTCTGAAAGTAGTCGCGCAGTCACGTTGGATATATTTTTGCTGTTACGAAAGTGCGTAAAAGTTCTCACGTTTCGCAACCTTTGCGTTTACGAAGAAGAAGATTTTTCAAGTAAGTATGCTTTGAAGATTTTTTAATTAACTTATGTTTTGCTACCTAGTGTTAATAGTTAGTTGTGTTATTAAATACGTATATTTTATATAAGCATTTTAACGTCATTTATCATAATGATTCTCCTGCCCTTATCCCAATTTGGGATCGGCGCGATACCTATGTCTTTTTTTTTCGATACTTCTCTATAGTACCTATATAAAATAAATAGTTAAATGATGTTTTGATTAAGGTTTGCTTTGCGCGTTGCCAAGTGTCGTTTCATCTAGGTACTTTTTTCGAGGTTTTGTCTAGACACATGGTCCTCACATGATCTGACCAAGATTGTGTCCAGACTTTAAAAGAGACTGACGACCTGAGCTTGTTTCGCCATCTTCTCAGGTACTCCTGATCAGATAGGAAACGTCGACTCCATCCAGGTAATTTTTTTTAATATGATGTGTTAAAGTGATTGCGACATTCTATTTACAGAATAAGCAATTTCATTTAATTGATTTTCACTAACCTCTACATTAACACAAGGAAACAAGATTACAATGAGTGTCCCCATGGACACTCCATAGTTTCTAGCCCTTTTTTCTCCATAGGAACCTACTACGCTTTAGAATAGCTTCATCTTTCTGAGTTATCGACTGCTTGACACCTCAAAACTGCCTCTTAATGGTTTAATTGTAATCAATGCATTAGTTTGACTCGTCTTTTATAACACAACACTTATCAAGTTTTAGCTCTAACGTACAAAGCGACGACTTACATGGTTCAGTCGCAATGCATCCTGGAGCTCAAGGGCGGCGATGTCATCACAACCGCCGGCCTCCATAGTGGACTGTCGCTCCAGCAGGACCCTCTCCTCCTCCTGCAGGCGACGGAGATTCTGCTCCAGATGAGGATCGGCCACCAGCGTCCCATCGTCTAGCTCCATCATGTCCGATGATGAGTCGTCGCTCACCGAGGACTTCTTATGAATAGGCCCTGAAACTGTAGCAGGAGTATTGTATCCTGTATTGTTGTGGACGGACATGCATTGTATGTAGTTGGTGTATGTAAATTTTGATTAGTTTATGGTTTAAATATATATGGGTTAGGTTGTGATTTTGTTACTTCTGTTACTACATCGGGTTAGATCTTTTGTAGATTTGCGGTTACGTATTTATTATGGGGTAGTTGATTAGTTAATCGTGATAAAAAGTTGGTAATGAGGCCCCACGAGTTGCAATAGCTATACGTCCTATGCGGCTCTTATATCGATGACCGAATTGACGACGCACATGATAAAGGATGACGAGAAAGATTGTAAAGGCAATCGCATTACAATAAAAAAATAAAGTGTTTATTCGTAGGATATTTTTATCACTATTGCTTTAAAAAAACACATTTAAAGTTTATTCTTTAGACAATTTTCTGACAATTAGCAAATTACGTTTATTAAATGAAACTGCTACGAAAGTAGGTAGGTACTACGAGAATGTTACGAATTTAAAACGTTTGTCCTTAAAAGCTTTTTAAAACATTTGTATTATTCTTTACAGACTTCATTTCTTACAAAGTAACTACAAATAAATCCTGATAATAAAGCGATTGGATAAAACTTATGGTACAAACACTAGGTATAAAATGTATTTTTCTTGCCAGAATGATATATGTTGTTTATCTTTGTTAACAGATGGACTTCAATACTAACTGAGGTGCTGAATAGTTCAAACAAATTAAAACTTTACTTACAGTCTATTTTATTAAAAATTAATTATCTTTTATTTTAGTTTAATATGATAAATAGTACAAACGTAGGTATATAATTACCTACTTTTATTGGCTGTTGCAATTACTTTTAATTTGAGTTTAGAACATAATATTTTAACGGTTTTTTGATGATAATCGTGTTGTAACTATCTAGGAATCGAAAGTTTCAAATTAGTCGAGAGAATCGAGGTTACTTTGAAGAATGTAGGTATCAGTTTTATTTATATATAATTGAATCAGTTTAATGGAAGTAGTAGGAAACTCTGGTACTAGCCAATACTACAAATACAAACAAGATATCGGAGTCCATCGAGCGTGTAGCCTGGCGGGCTGCCATCGCACGCGACTTCGGCTGCCGTTGATTTACAACTTAATTGTAACTAACACTACGCGGTTTAAATGCGCACACGCAGCTTTTCAATATTACGACGTATGTGTTATACTTGTTTCGTACTTATTTGTTTCAAATCGGAAATATTTTTTCTATTCGATTTAATTGTTATAAAATGATGTGGGTAGTTTTATTTTTATTAATTTTGTCTGGTTAATATGCTGACGAAAATAAAGCGAGATGATTCAGCGAGCTTTGTAAGAAGTATTTTCTCAGGATTTTAAAATATAGCGTATGTATGTTAATTTTAGTTTGTCAAATCATTGGGTGATATTTTATGAAAACTACCAATGTATAACGTGATACGTAAATACATTCTAGCTGTTAATACTGATACGTATGAACAATGTAAGTCTATGAACCAATCTATAATATTAATGAAACGAGTGTTAAGTAAGTAGGTATCTACATGTTTTAGCTCATAGTAGACAACAACGAAAATTAAAATTACGTTACCCACAAATACCTACTCTACTCGTAATACTATCACGAATTCAAATAAAAGAAACCTGCAATTCATTCATCCGGGAATTCTTTAAAAATACAACTTCACTGAAGCACTGGCACAAAAAAAAAAAACAGGTATGTACTTACAATTAAAAAGCGAACGTAGTATCAGAAAATACTTATAAATAAAGAACAAGAAATCGAAAATAAGCCAGCCAGATATCTCGGTACCCTTGACTATCTAGTCATAAGGGCCATTCACATGCCAGCGAGCCGACCTATTGAATGGACAGCTTGGATGTGAATGCCAACATAACAGCTATAAAGGGGTTGCTCGTAGTTAATGAGGTCAGTAGGATAGACAACGAACAGTGATGTCTGACACTATTCATTTCAGTTCTTTGTTTTAACATTTGGGAGTGCAAGAATCAGCTGATTGTGCGTGAGTCAGCCGAAGAATTTGGCGCGGATCGTCGAGTTTCAGTAGTGTTGTGTAAATAACTACATGTGTGCACAATATACATCCATCTAAACGTCTTTTTTGCTACAATGTAAATTCCTCAAAATGGTTCCCCAAATATATTTAAATACTTAGCTATAAATAAATCCTATCCCGATGTAACAAAAAACATGAGAACGCAAAAAATAAACACGTTATAAACGTTGACAGCGTGGATGAACGTATTGTTTGTGTATGTTTGCTCGATATGTGCGTGGCCCATGTCCGTTTGAGTTTCAGTGCTTACACAACACAGCGCAGATCGCCACCAGACAGCATGATAGATGAAACGTCACTGGTTCAATTCTCGTTTCATGCCGTTGGAATAGCCGCGATCCCTCAGACCCCCTACGAACCCCGTGACTAATTGTTGTGACACTAACCATAAATGCACTCGCAGAAAATATAAAACAAAAGAAAATAAATAACATTGACAATAAAAACAAACTCGAACATAACTAAAAGAAAATAAATAACATTTTTTATTTCAATTATTTTTACATCGCTTACTAACTAAACTTATTTACACAAAAAAAATAAAACAAAAAAACAGTGCACTCGTTTGTCCCTTACGCGGTAATATCACGGATATCGTCTCTGGCGATTACTTAAGTCCTCATAATATAAATATAAACATTAACACCGTCATACAGTCATTGATCACCGCAAAACTCGTCCTTTTCATCGTCCTTCCCACCTGAAATTACCGAAAATCAACATAAAAGAAACGAATAAAAACAAAATAAAACTGAAAAAGAAAAATCAAAGCATGCTGTCAAAAATCATATTGGAAATCTACGCATGCTGTGGATTAAAATAAAATAAAAATACGTTTATAAAGGGACTACCACAGTTGAACATAGAAAACGGTTGGTACTTAATACTTTATTACAGTTGTGAACATTCGCAGAGTGTTGCAGAGCACAATAGTATGTTGGAAACAGTAACCATTGTGAAGCGATGATGAAGAAACGTGAAGAACTTACTAAGGTAGGGCTCGCCCATAGTTCCAGGCAGGTACGGACAGCTGGTGACGTGGTTGAAGTTTTGAGACTGCATCTCTTCCTGGTCAGTCTCACGATGATAGAAGTAGTTGAAGTTCGACACGATGACGGGAACTGGCAGTGCAATGGTGAGCACACCGGCGATCGCGCACAGGGAACCGACAATCTTTCCCCATACTCCAACCGGCCTATACCATAAAAACATTTCATTAAAACACAGACCTACACACCGTGCTCATCCAGCTAATAAAATAAAAACAAACTAATGATAGAACTAAAGAATATTTTGTTAATAAACATAAACGCGACTGATGATGTTCATGCGTTAATATGTTCAATACGTACCGTTGTAGATCAACTAAATAAGATAGTAGAAATAAACAAAACGTTGGGATTCTATTAAACATGTGAAAATAATAAAGAAAACGTGTAGTAAAATGGATAGTAGTTCTAAATTGGGAAGACCAATCGCTCGGCAAAATTAAGGGCGCAGGCAATACAATATCATTCTTCCCCTCACATACTCGCAAGCATGTCGCAGGGTCTCTGTAACATCAGTATGTTATTGCAATGCAGTTTTGTTTAACGCTAGCATGTAAGTCCAAATGAAAAACTGAATCGCCGAATTCGAAGACGTGTTAAGGTATATCATTTGTTTCTCAGCTAAAGCTAAATGTCACCAAGAACTGAAGACATTCCTCAAAACATCTACAGTCAACGATCTCGTTTATCAAAGGACGTCAAAGTTCAAAGAAAATAATGTCAACGAAAAAAAAACAGAACCTAAATAGGTTTATAATGCTAAAACATCGGCTACGAGTATTGTTCTCAGACCTACAGAACGACTTCACAGACATGCACTTGGACATTTTACGGCTAAACATAAATACAAATACTTCTCTATCGAAAATGGTGTATGAAAGCTAATGATTGGAAGCCAATGATATAAACAAGCAATGAATCATTCTGAACATCAATTTTGCATAGTAGCATTCATGTGTAAAATTTACCATCGGAGACAGGTTTGCAGGGCATTCCAACAACTAGACAGAGAGAGATAGTGGCGATGATAGTTGGAACACGGGGTGCAGAAGCGATGCTATAGAGTTCTACTGCACACTATGAAGAAGAAGTACACGACGTGATGTCAACGTGTGCATCTGAGATGGATCACCATTTTCGATATGCTTACGTTGGTAACATTCCTATAGCCACAACACCGACACAGGACACATCGGACGGTACACATCTAGCGAAAGCGATACAGAGGAGTAAACATTCGACAGTGGACAAGTATTCGGTACACAACGAGTCACTTCAAGTGCTGAGAGCGTGCGCTCGAGCTGGTGCCGGTAGCGACACATCACCACACTTGAAGTGTACAACTAAAGCTGTTCTCTCTCATAATCATAGAATACGCTTTGGGAGGGGCGATAGTCACACGGACGACGGGGCAGTGGTACACTGGCACCCTATGTGTACATGTCTTGTCAATGAAAAATTTTACAACTGGGCTTCCATGTAAAATTGTAAAGGTTCAGGACAGAAACGATGACACAAACATTTCATAAAAAATAAATAAAAGAAAAAGACAATAAGAAACGTTCTCGAACGTGCAAGAGTCTCAGTAAAAAGGTGAATAAAACGTGTAATCGGTTAAGTTCTAAGCGAACCGACGATCAAATCAAACTGAAGCATAGTTACATGAATGTGGCGAAAGAATATCACAATAGTGTTAAATATACCAATGTAAGGGTTGGGGATAAAATGAAATGACGAGAAGGCAAAGATGAAACTTAGGGTGAAGTCGCTGTATCATACGTCATATCTCCGTATCCTACGGTCGTC
Organism: Hydraecia micacea; assembly: GCA_914767645.1. Lineage (NCBI taxonomy): Eukaryota > Metazoa > Arthropoda > Insecta > Lepidoptera > Noctuidae > Hydraecia > Hydraecia micacea. Next base: position 1,816,641 of record OU611774.1, read on the forward strand.
ATTGTCACGACCGCCCACCAAAACGCATCTGGTATTGATTTGAAGAAGCTGTTCTCACTTCCCGCCTCAGCGAAGTACACCGCGGATGAAAACAGCACCACACCTTGAAGAACAAGCACACACCAACGGAGAAATACAGTGCGACATACAGTGGTGGGGATGGCTTGCGAGCGGCGGGGCGGGGAAGGCGGGGGGGGATGGCGGCGCGACACAGGTTACCTCATATCTCCATAGCCGACTGTGGTCATCGTAATTACTGCCCACCAGAAGGCATCAGGAATGCTATCGAAATTAGTGTCATGGCAGTCTTTGTCAGCAAAATAGACAGCACTGGAAAAAACCACGACACCTGCGAACGCAAAATAACATGTGAACGCACCGTCATGATGTGGCCGCGCTAGAGTTGAGGATTAATTACTTTAGGAATAAATAAATTGATTATGTATAGGATTCAAGATTGGAAAAGATTTTGCTGAATAAATGGAATGGGAATTGAAGTAACCGGCACCGCGCTCGCCGCTCGCGCCACCCAACCGGCTGATGCGTCGCAATACTCATCCCGAGATCTTCTCTCCATATCTCAAATATTCCTTGAGGACACGCTTTGACTTACTAGGTCAAGTATTAATTAATCAGCTATAATAAATACTACTCGTATTTGGACTCTATTGTTATAAATAACATTATATTAGTACGTACTTGTTGACTCGATTATTCAAATTCTCTGGCCAAAGATGTTTGTGATTAAAATTATTTAAGAATAGACTAACATGTTTAAGAACGCATTTAAGTCGATCATCACTGTTTATTGCAACGTGGTACTTACCAATGAACAGGAAAAATATCAATAAGCCAAGTTCCCTCATTGAAGCCTTCAACGTTCGTCCCAGGATCTGTAAGCCTTTGGAGTGACGTGATAATTTGAAGATACGGAACACGCGCACCAGTCGGATCACCCGCAGTATTGCAAGACTCATTGCTTGGTTAGTGGACTTGTCTTGCGGAGATACGGGCGCGCGTGGTAGGTTCAAAGTGTCTTCCTCTTCTGCTACTACTGTCGCCAATGTGATGAAGTAGGGGATGATGGCGATGATGTCAATGATGTTCATCACATCCCGGAAGAAGTTGAACTTGTTCGGACAGGCCAGAAACCGAACTATCAACTCGAACGTAAACCATATTATACAGAGGGTCTCTATCAAGAAGAACGGGTCGGTGATGTCAGGGACTTCGTCTTCTTCGATCTTAGTACCGTTGGTTGTTGTATTAAAGACCTTGTAGTGCTTGAACTCCGGGAGAGTTTCCAAGCAGAAGATTACGATGGACAGCAAGATGACAAATACTGAGATGATAGCTACGACGCGTGCGGCCTGAGAGCTCTCGGGGTATTCGAAGAGCAGCCAGATTTTGCGCTGGCGCTCGTTGGAGGGAAGTGGTTTCTCTTCCTCCTTGATGAAGCCCTCGTCCTCACTGAAAGGATTTTAATAGGTTACAGCTTATATCTGCAGCAAGTAGACTTAGAGGCGTTTGTTGGGCATGTGCTTGAACTCACCGGAATTTGTTGGTGGCCTGTTCTCCGAGTTCGTAGAACTTAATCTCCTCGGAGAAGACGTCTAGGGGTACGTTTACTGGGCGCCGCAGGCGGCCGCCGCTTTGGTAGTAATAGAGGATTGCGTCGAATGAAGGGCGGTTCCGGTCGAAGAAGTATTCGTTCCTGAAAATTACGCGAGTGTCAGAATACGAAGGGTGTTAATTATCGGGTCAACCCAGAGGCCTATCTTCAATGCTTTATTCACCTCCATGAGCTACATACTCTGGTGAAACGGACGCTATATCTTTTACTGTTCTGCTCTGCCTTAATTCATTAGTACTGACCTCAAGGGATCGAAGTAGCGTATTCTCCGGGTTGGATCCCCCAGAAGGGTTTCCGGGAATTGGTTCAGTGTACGTAGTTGTGTCTCGAACTTCAGGCCGCTTATCTACAAACAAAGAAAAACAGTCTTAATAAACCCTGAAGTATACAGAACTCGATGTTTACAGTTGAATTATAAATGGCAATGTTTTGAAGGCATATTCATAATCAATTCTAAATTTAAAATCCCTGCTGGACGTAGAAGTCAAATAACCTTGACACACAGGGACAATATAGATGATGGTAATCGATAAACGTTTCTCCAATTACCTAGAGATCAGCCCATGCAGTGTTCAGGGTCAAGTGTGGAACGTAATATCGTTGGTGCCCGATACCTACTGACCTCCAATCTTGCTACCAGGAATACTAGTATTAATTGACCACATTGCTAACGTGTAGGTAATTAGCGTTGTTTCTTGTATGAATTGGTCTTTGATTAATTAATTATGCAAACAAGATAATTACTTAATTAGGTACAATAAAATTATCTGTTGTGAGAATCGGAGACAGTTCTTGTAATGACAGAATAACAGTGTACACAATGCCTAGAATCCTGGACCATAGGTACTTAGAATCCGGTCACCTAAGACGTGCGACCCGAGTAAAAAAATCCAACATTCTAAAATTCATGACATTAAGTATATTTTATTTCGTATTACCTAATTTGTTTTATTTCGACGATATATTACAAAAAGAATGGCAATACAAACTCATTATAACCATGGAAAAACAATTGAACAATCTGTGCCTTAACTGCCAACAGAATTGATTGTTTAAAGAAACCGTTGATGGGATATAAACAACGCGCTCAACATGTCAAAACCCTTAACATTCCCACAGTGTGTCCAAACATAAACTCACACGCAGCGCCAGTAGCGTCCACTCTATAATTGTAACACCCTTGAACTTTTTTATTTGCGTTTGCCACGTGGCTTCCACGTCGCTTGAACTATTTGACAAACCACATGTGGGGGGGTACGACACTTAAACGACTCGCATACTAAATAGTTTTAATCACTTACTGCACTGAAATATTTAAACGTGTAGCTACAATAGCTGTATGACAGCTTGTGACGTTTGCTAAATGTGAGCAAACAGATGCCTAACTACATTGTTGGTAGACCGCAATAATGACGTACCGCTGGAACTGTAATCTATCAAATGGATAACCTACTATATTTATATAATTTGTCAACTGTCACATATGCCATCATACACTGACGCCGTTAAAGGTATCATTTATCATAATCTTATGGACAGTTTACTCGTACCTTGCTATTTTAAAACCTACCTGCAAGGAAAGTGCTAGGTACCTTGCTATTTCAATGCATCTAAAAGTCTTGCGTGATACGTTCGGACTCCATTACAATATCGGAAAAATTGCGTTTTATTATCAGGGTCCACTTCTCTAACGTGTCATCAGCATTACTTTTCCTGCCCTCTGCCCCCTTGCCCTTGTCTTTTAGTATATTTATTTAGGGTCGCCACAATAGGATTCCTTCTTTCAAACTTCTCTATTAGCCGTCATTGTGGTAGCCACTCCATTCTACTTCAACTTCTGTAAGTTTAAAGGCCAATAATCTTCCAAGGTAAGTTTTAGTACGATAAATTCAGACAAAAAGTTCCTTGCAAAAGCATTCATTCATGCTCTAATATAGTCTCAATCATAAACTGCATGAACATATTGACAGGTACGTAAAAAGCCTACGACCTAACAGTTTGCCTATAAAAAGAAACGAATTAACTCTGTCACAGTAACAGCGTCCAGCCAGTTCCGGATTAGCCCCTAAGCTAGCCCTAAGCAAATTAAGCAATTGCTTAGGGGTGTCACGTCTCGGGGGCACTATAAACAGCATCAAAAAAATATGTGCTAGCACATGAAAGGTAAGACTGTTTGAAAACCCGCGCGTTTTATCAGCGGGAGATGTCGTTGCGTTGACGTAGGGAAGGCTGGGTGCTTTATCAATATTATACAGGCAGATGTGCTAAAAACGTTGAACCTAAATACAATTGTCCGCGAATTTAATGCCCGTAAAAGTCGCATTTCAAAACTTAAAAAAAATAATGCTTTAGTTTTTATTGTAATACCTACTCCAGGTATCTCTTTCGTCTTTCGTACATATTCTAAGGAACGTAATGATCTATCTCGTTGTAATAAATAGGTTTTTTTTTTTTAAAACTGATATTAGTCTACTAGTGGATAGTGGTGCCCGCCCACAGGCGTGGTTTTCTAATTTTTTTAATGTTTTTTTTTTTGCTGTGGCTGACTTAAGGGCATCACGTACCTAGTCTTAATTCGGCACTACGCCCAGCTAAAAAAGATCGAGACAAAATCTGTTGAATCCAAAAGTTTAGTGGTTGCTTCACAAAATAGAAATAGACAGCGAATACCAGAATGCAGCAAACTCAACTATTAATTAGACTATTTTCAGCACAGACCACGGCACAGACAGACGCTGTTTCAATCAAATGTCACATATCACCGGTCCGTATTTTAGGAAAAGATTCCGTCACACATATCCAGATTTATAAACCAAAAGCTTAATTACTAAAAGGATGGACAGCGGTTATTAAAGTGCATTAATAGCTAACGGAGTTGAGTCTGGCTTCGCTTTATATTCGGCATTATTGAAAGCGCGGTTTTTGTAACCTTTTCTGGCCAACATTTCATAAGTGAGTAAATTGCCTTCAGTCCAGGGGTGACGTTAATTGCACTTGATTGTATTGACTGTACTACTTATTGTATTTGTGGGACCAAATTAATAGTCTTTACCAGCAAATAATGGAAAGTAGACCACAGATGTTGAATATTAGTAGCAAATCAAGGTTTCCGAAGTATGATTTTGTATCTACAAATAGTTGCTGCCAATCCGCCCAATATAATCCCTTAGTTGCTCCGCGCCCACGGGAAGATGAAGTGGCTTATTTGCAGTCAGAGACCACAGAGTACACCAACTAAATTACATAATATATGTATGAGCTATGTCGTGTCGGCACGTGAACGAAAACCGCTAAAGTTCAGGGAAAAGTTTAAAAGATAGGTCAAAAGATAATTGATTTACGGGAGTCTTTTCAATGTCGAGAACTTAAAGAGGAGAAATATCCTTTCTGTAATAGAGGTATAGTTTCATAAGGAAAATGAACAAGAAGATAAATGTATAAATAAAGCTAAAGAAGCGGCGGTCAGCGGTGTCGGCAGAAGGCAGCCTCATTAGGTACAAAAAAGAACTTGTGAAAAAATTGTTGCACTACACTCTTCTACTCACCTCCCCACGAAACACATGCGTGATGATGTTTATGTTGTCTATTTTGAAACGAGAATATTCAGTGCATTTACTGTGAACCTAAGTACAAGGTGAGAACACTTTCAAGGCGTTTGACCGGTTCGTGGAAGCCGATGGAAAGGCAACAGGTGTCAGAAATATTGGAATATTTTATAGACTTTTACCCTCACTTACATGTTTGTGTCAAGGTTTCAACATTTCAGCGTAAACGTTCACAATATTTGAACACGTACGTGAAATGAAAGGTCAGACTATTTGTGCTATCACCAATTCACCATGCGTGATCGACGGCTCGGTATTGAATTTATAGGTGTTATTGAATGAGGGCTTTCATATTCATCCTCTTCTCTATTCTGGAGGCCTACCACAAGCTCTTAACGCGATCCATTTTAGGACCTAAACTGAACTGTTCTGCTAATTCGTACCATGACGTCAGTTTAACGATTCAGTTTAGGCCGTGCCAATCTGCTGACAGCGATTGTCCCAAACTGAGTCGCAAGTTTTAGTTTGATTCATACTTGTTTGGTACCATGACGTCCATAGAGCAGCTCAAGCGATGCATTTTAGGAACCTAAACTGAAATGTCTTGTTTTTGAATCGTTTTTAATTAGATCATGGTAGGCCACCTGATTATGGTTATGAGCACTCCCACCAGACAGAAAAGGGATGGTTAGGAGCTTTGCGAACAGTAGGTACGTACAGTGATAAAATCACGAACTTGTCACTATCAGGCCAATAACTGTACCAGAATAGTGTTTTTAAGAACTTAGCAATCACTAAGACGAATATTATTTGACAAACTCGTACGTATCGATATTAGCATACCTAGTAAAAACAAATTTCACTCTGATATTAGCGACGATAAAGATTAAAGTGACATCATTATAAAAATGGCGATTAAACAAGTTAAAATAAGATTTATATGTTACATCCGCTAATATTTTCTGAAGCATAATATTTATAAGTACCTTAGGTACGGTCGAACAAGCTATTTGGTATACAGACAGCTAACTTGCAAAAAAAAATGTATAAGAAAAACGCATTAGATACTTAGAAGAAAAATAATCAGCTAACGAAAATAGCTACACTAATAATTATGCCGCCGGCAATTTATTATTTTAGGTCAAAATAAAATCACTTTAATCAGTGTTTTTTTTGCTTGGATGTCTTTGCGCTGTGTTAAAATTTGTCCATCTATCTTAATGGGACCCTGTATATTCCATCCTATTTATACCTCAAAGGTTAAGAACACACTCAGACACAGTCGTAAAAAGAAACACTTCATTTTACAAGTGAACAATAACTGTCACATATCAAATTCGTTCCACCTTTCAAGGTTTATCTCAGTACAATCCGCATACAAGTACGTAGTTGTTAAATGTTGACAAGATACTTTCTACCTTTAAATGCTCCACAACACGTGAAGTTGTCGCTCCGTAATGGTCTTGTTAGCGATAAAAATAAACTTAATAGGAACGTCCTAGTAACGATAGTTCTATTCTCATTTGTTGTTTAAAATGGTACGTAAATAAAATGTAATAAATAATGTATGAATGTGTTTTTTATGTGTATCCGAACACTAAATAAAAACAGAGTCATCTTGTGGAGGGAAGCTGCGGTTTACTGTTGTACCTACACATGAGACGGACTGGCAATGTGACGGTTATAACTGTGACAAGTTGTCCCAATTCTATATGTATTTAGGGGTCTATCGATAAATTAGGACAGCGTTTAAAATCTATGAATATAAATTTCAGTTATGAACTCGATTTCTGTGTAACAGCCCATAATAGACGTCATGAAATAAACACTTTATTTTTAATGTGAACACAAATAAAGTGTGAGAACCCTATTCCGGTTCAAAGCGGTTCAAACAGCGGCGTTGCGTGGCGACGCACGTAAGAATAGCAGCGCACGCGGCGCGTTGGTCGCGGCCTATCGACGCGCCGCCAAATTAATCAAATCAATATTTACAAGCAAACGCGCGTATACATTCACTTTCCGCGGACGCAAAGTTTCACACAATATTTCTTTCGGCGCGGATGTACCTCCGCGGCTGGCAATGGGTGTATCCAAAAATACATTTTATTGTGTGTGTTCCCCAAGGGCGGAGCGAGTTGTACGTCGTACTGCAGCGAGCTTTTATGAAGAGATTTTAATTAATTTTCCGTTGTAAACGCTAACCGCGAATGGTTCCATGTTTTAAGGTCGGGTTTCTTTTTATAAGCCGTGGGAGACGCGCGGTGGCGAGCATGCCACGCGTTTCGGCGCCCGCGCCGGTCCAGCTGAGCGAGCGAGCAACAAACATACGTCGACAGTGACGCTTCTATAATGATCTTGTCAACACCTATATTATTCAACGAAAATTAATTTAAACTTAGTCCGCTCCAGTCAATATTTCATTATACAGAATGATTGGAAGATGGGTGCAAAGCTTTAAGGCGAAGATTGTAGGTACAGACAATTTAGAAGCATTTAAGCTATGGTTGTCTTAGACGAAGTCTTACCAATTTTTTTTAGTAGTTTTACAAATTCCCAAAATTTTAAGTAACCTGCTTATTTATGGCCAAATTGAAAGATAAATGAATTCATTTTTATTTTATTTTATTAAAGTAATGTGTAAGCAATCTAGCAAAACATATTATAGGCCTCTGTGTCATTAGACATAAAAAAACATAAAAATTAAGTAAAAAAAATTGGTAAGACTTGGTCTAAGACAACCATTGCGTAAATGGTTCTAAATTGTCTGTACTATCTTCGCCTTAAAGCTTTGCACCCATCTTCCAATCATCCTGTAGAACTAACATTCTCATACCAACTCCACGGACCACGGCCGCTAATTACACAGTTTTATTACTTTGAAACCCAATTCACATATTCTTCGAACACCGTATTCATTTACACACACATTATTCATTTATAACTATCGTCATCTCGGATCGATTCACCGAATCATTTCGAGCCTCTACAATTTTGCAACAGAGTGCACTAAGCGGAAATTGCAATGTAAACCTAAAGGCAATAAGTCACGGACTGAAAATTTTCTATAAACGTTAGTGTGGCACTCAACTCCCACGCGCGGGTAACGTGCTGCACTTACATAGGCGATTTGTCAAAACCGTGTAATGTGACTGCGCCGCGTTTACTATTATAGTCTACCGCGCTCCGCTAATTAAAGGATAAGGCATCTATACACAAGGCCAATTTCTCGTAATTTAAAACGTTCAAAATCTAGTCGCAGTCTCATCTCGGCGACAAACAAATGTTAAAAACTTGTCAAAATGTAAGGAAATTAGATGTATTTTTGGCAGATAGAGACTGAGATCAGACTGTGAACGTTCTTAAAATTACGAGAATTGCCCCTCTGTTCTGTGTCTATACCCAATTACCCAAGCAGAATAGATCTCTCGTCTAACTATCCTTGTCGAACTACTTCCGATCTGCTGTTAATTAGTCACAGACATGTTTCAACTTCAAGTAGCACTTGGCACATTGATATAGTTAAAGTAAAGCGAAAGTCACCGTTATAGTGCCGATTGCATAACGCTAACTTCGATTTTGACGTAATGCAGGAATAGTAAAAAGATTAACTGCCCATTCGGCGCTGACGAAACTGCGGATGTTGAGTGCATTTTTGCTTTGAAGGAGTTTCACAAAGTTCAAAGCGATATTTACTAACAAGGCAGTGAAATCGTGATAATATCAACAGGTAGGCATAATTACGAGTCGTTGACCAATGGCCAGTGAGAAAATTAGTGTGGATTGACACGCGACCGAGCTTCGCATAATGGGGAAAATCGATAGCAGGTGAAGCAAGTTGCGGAATGGTACGTCCCAAAAAATAAACAAGACCAGACATGACAGAGTTTTAATTTATTTGTAGTTGCTACGGTATTTCTAAATTATCATTAGAATTTAACTATTTCTCGTAATCCGGAGTCACTCAAAACTTTAACTGTCACGGCAGAAATCAACAGAGAGTTCTACGAACGCGTCGCACCTTTTACGATTAGTCAGCTGTGATAACCCACTAGAAAAACGTGCGGTTTAAAAATAGTTGTTTCGATTAAATACCGCTCGTAACCCTGACACATTGTAAACCATTCAATCGGGGTTCGTTCGGAAGATTAATGGATCTAACATTATTGGAGAAACCAATTAACTGCAACGTATTCTGGAGTTTAATCCCATTTTCTTTACATAACATGCTGTTTTAAGATGCCTGGAGCTATGTATTAGGGTTTATTGGAGGGTAGGTAATAAATAAAACATCTATTTAATATGTTTAAACGGAAGGATGCAACTGAAGTTGAAAACCTTACTATAAGTAATATACATTTGTATAAGGGGCACATCACTACTTGGTGACAGATCTGGCTCGATCAGAGACATGCTAACTCCCAATGATACTAAAAATAATACTTCATGTCCCGTTTTAGTTTATCACGCTGAAAAGATTGTGTAGAAACAAATCAGTCTGGACGTAGTGGCGCGTGTCACCGACGACCTTGAAGATCGAGTCAACATCGGACGGGAACACAGTGCCCTCATGGATATAACTTATTACCACTTACCACATAAGTCTGATGTAATATGGAGGGTAAAGTCACATTGTTTACTGACTATTGACAAAGCGTCTTCACGGCCGTGTGTGTGCGAATTGCAAGGGAAAGCTTCAAACAGTTCAATTATAATAATGTGTTGAGGATGCAGTTGGTTTAACCGCAGTGATTACAAAAGAGTGAATCGAGGATTTACACGCTATAACGAAAAAATACATTCCCAATATGTTGTAACTGCAGTAAACAGATCAATTAGTAAAACTGGAGTTATGAATGATATGGCTCGATTTTTTTATTAATTTTTGGAGTCTTACGTTCATAATATTGTAAGGTTGCAAGTGTCATAAAATAAGTTTGGAATAATCCTAAAAAGTGATCAAGGACGAGCCATTTCTTTTTCAAATCACCTGCTCTCGAAGCTTTATTCCATATATGCTATTCAAACCTTATGCTTCAAGACAATTCCCATCCTAATGCCACCTCCACTGCTCCACTGCATCGCTCCCAGCTCGCATCGTTAAATGTATGTTTGGTGCTTTCCGCGGCCAGTAAACACCTCAGCGTTGATAGCTACCTGAGTGCCGCTGAACGCCACATTTCATCGTTCTTAATTATTTATTTATTTAAACAACAATCCCCGATGATCGCACTAAATTTAGACGCAGCTCGTTATTCTCTAAGTTCCAGAGATGTTGGATTGTTTGCCAGAGATTTTGATTTGCTCTGTTGTTTGGCTTACATGGAGTTATAGAGCTAGCAATGAAGATCCAACATTTTAAAAAATGTCTTTGGATGTTTTAGTCTCCTGTATAATATTTTAAGTTCTTTATTTTTCAACAACTCCATATCTGTAACAGTTGCGCATAATATTCGATTGAAATAAGAATATCGATTTGATGAACTAACTAACATATAACCAAGACTGTTCTTGCAGACTTCAAGTTATATCCGCCTAGATCTTATGGCTTAGACTTCAAAGTGAGTGGCGCTCCTAAGGATGCACTATGTTGAGAACAGTTCCCTTATTATAAAATCCTGTTAACTTCCGAAGGTTTCTAGAAAACCGTACCCGTAGTACAGTTTACTGAGAACGGTACTAGTTATCTAAGATTTTTTATTAAAACTATCTCTGTAACCACTTTTTCCAAGCACATTTCTAAGAATTCAATGTGCAGGGTTTTATAGAGCTGTGTACTAACTCGTCAAGTTCTATAAAGGTCAGGTTAAATTTCTCAGAATTTTTCTAATACTCAAAGTAGTGCAGTACGAATAAAAAACTTACAATAAACAAATACAAGCATACTTTCTAGAATGAAAAATAAATGCCCCCGTTTATGACATTAATTCGCTGTGTTGTTGCTGCAAGTCGAGGCTGAGTAGCATCTAATAACGAAGCTCCCTCCCACAAAGGATGCTTGTAAAGGAGCGGCTCAAGGTTAGACAATATTTTAATGTAAACTGCATTCTCATGCAAAGGATGGTCGTGGCCTTCATATTGCAGCTGAATATCAAAGGTAAATCCTAGCGGAGTACGGGGATATATCGCAAAATGAAATACCAAGCCCCGGCAGGACTCAGCATTGAAAAAGCTTCGCCGCTCAAAGTGGCGCCTTTCGTGCGCCTCCTGTGTATATTAAATTGAAGCCTGCGCTGCGGATTGGGCGCGAATTGCAAATTTTTCTTATATTACCTCCGTATTCATATATTTTAATCTCAGACGCAGTACATAATTAAATATGTGGCCGTTTCAATGTTTACGTGATCTTGACTTACGTGACTGGCAATCGATTCCATACAGCACGTTAATAAAATATCAGCTCTAGCGCAGCGAGACGTTTACAACATTGTATTATTAGAGAAACTCGTTAGAGTCCAATATCCCGTTCCAAACACAAATTTACTGAAGCATGCAATCGAGAAATTCATAAATACTCGTGAATGACAAGGTGTACCGTGCCGTTTTTAGAACATTTATTGATCTTCCTAAGAAGGTTGTACTTGGTTCTACCTGGACCTTCTTATTGCAGTAGGAATTTCCCAGTACATTTAGGGATTTGATATTTCTGTACGGAAAAATCCTTGTAAATGGATTTTCATCCTACGTTCCAAGTTCTGTAGAAAAGCACACCCAGTGACAGAGCAGAAATTGAATAGGATCGAAGCCTTAATAATGTTTTTTCCTTTGCTTTTGTGACAAGAATAAGAAAAAAGAATTGCTGCTCACGCCAGCATCTGAATAAAACTTCAAAACTCGAGATAATAAGGATGCTTACTGCGATGCTGTTCACAATATTTTCTTCCGTTTATGTCGGTTACACAAGCAAAGAACCACAAAGATAGAATATGGACGTAGGAGTTGATTTGCTTGTCATGTTTCTGACCCACTGGAGTATGAGGAACTTTTCGGTTGTCTCAAACCGAAATGTGAAAGCTTGTGTTAGGATATTATTTTTGAATCCGGGGTTTCGTTTGAACGTTCCATTTTTATGAAAATACATCTAAAAGGAAGTAAACCTAAAGCAAACTAATAAAAATATCACGATAGAAAGTAAAGACGCTTCTAAACCCGAATAAATAAGTCATATCGAGACCCCGCCGTGCCTCGAAAAGCATGTTAAGCAGTTGGTCCCGGTTGTTATTCGTAGATCTTCGACAGTCGTTACGAGTAGTCAGCAACTAATTGCGTAACACATTATCAATCTCATTCTGAAGCATTTTGAAGGATATTGCTAATTCATTGCTTCATAAATTATGTTCGATAAATGTGTCTGCTTAACAACGTAAATAACGCAAAGAATGTTGTTGAACTGTCAAAATGAAACCCATTGCTACTGATAGTGTGTTACGCAATTACCCCGCGAAGCCCAAAAGTCCGACAATCAGTCTTACCAAGGGCTCGATAACACGATTGTTACACAGTAACTGGGTAGTGGAGGTCAGATAAGCAGTCGCTCCATGTAAAATAATGGCATTCAAAAAACGCATGCAAAACGCTATAGACATATTGACATTATGACACAAATTCGCTTTTATTTACATTCATAGGAGTGGACATTATAATTGACATGCTAAACAGTGGTTTAGCCTCGTCCACAGTTTCACCGTCATGTAGTGTCGCTTGCAGTGTGAGCATAGCTTTCAACAGAGAGCAGAGTACAACAATGGCCACGGATTACGTCCTTCCGGAGTATTTTGGCCGCAAGTGTCCGTGTAAAGAGTATGTGTGCCTTGTACCGCTCGTATGTTTGTGTGCGTTGTTTATAGAGGGATGCCAAGTGAATTATGTAGTCCGATTATTATAATCATGAAAACGTTAAGTAGGTTTATATCTCGTTATGTTTCGGTAGGTATACTGATACTGCTATTATTTAATTGTACGGTAGATTCTTTATTCCAAGGGTCTTGTGCAAAACTGACTGATTGTAGGATTTATTACATAGCTGATGACACAGTTACCGGTCCAGCTAATAAAAACTTGAAAAAGAGAAATATAGACCGAAAACGTATTTAAATGTGAGATTTCTGTGTGTGAATAGTAATGATAAGTTGTGAATGGGGAGGCGTGTATATGTGCATGATTAATATGGCTGCGTGTTTACATTGTAGCTGTTAGATTTACAATTTCTTATTCCTGGCGAATAATTCTTTTGTGCAAAAAAACGTTCGGATCGGAGCGATTTTTGTAGAAAAATGGGATCAAGTGTTGGTAGTACTAGATCCAAATCTACGAGTATGTACTCGTATGTACATAAAACAAAGTCGGGTTAGTTACACCATTTATAACTCAAGAACGGCTGGACCGACTTTTATTATTTTTGATTTGTTGGATTTGTCTCCGCCCCGAATAGCAGAATAACTATTAAAAACATGGGAAAAAATCACGAAGAAAAAAAAAATAAAGATAATTCATATTCTGAAGCGGTACGAAGTTCGCCGGGTCAACTACTCAGTAATAATTGTACTTTGGTACTATCTACTAATTGTAAGCACTTATTAATTAGTTTTGGTAATTTAGAATTCATATTTTCATGTATTTTGTAGTGTAAGGCCAATTTTCAAAGAGTAGGGATAAAGTCGTTGCTATTCGAATACCCATAAACAATGTTCACGAATAACTATGAAGGTGCATCAAAATATTGCTAGATGAGTAGTCATAGTCATTCGTACGATGATTGACACATTGGCAAAGATCGGTATGTGAAGAGAAACAACTGAGTTCAGTGGCCGTACGGACAGAAAATAATAGCTGCGAAAATGACGATGATACTGAAGATTTTGGTAAAAACGTTGAGTTTTGTAGAGTCTTGAATAGTTCGGCAAAGATGGTGACATTGATAAAAATTGCAAAGATCATATTGGTATTGTGAACTTTGATAATAATAAATAAAAAAAAAATATTGTCAGGCATTAAGGCACATAGGGTGTTTTGGTAAAAACGGTGATTTTTGTAGATAATGATCTTAAAATTGGTAATAAAGTTTATCTGGTGGTTTTGTGAGTGACGATAGTGTTTGTCACGTTATTGACCTCAAACTCAAACTCAAAGCAGGCACTTTTGAATTGTAAAGACAATATAGTCTGAAGTGGTCAAAGTTATAAATTGGTGTATGGTAAAAAATATAAATCTAATCGTGTGTTATTGAGAAGGGTTTCATCAGAAGTAGCTAAATTGGTGAAACTGGGACATTCTTTTTATGGTTCAAGATCGATTCTGTGAAAATATCCATCAGATTTTATGATGGAGCTACCATGGAGTTTCTGTGCACCTATCTTCTGACGTTTGACAAGTGCCCAGGGGTAGGTTCATATGTACAAAAATATTTTCCTTGATGATTTAGACATAGATGATGATAAAAGTGATGCTAAACTATGTACTTACGTTGATAACAACTCTCTCGCAGAAGTCGTGGTCGTGTTGTATGGGTTCGAACGTCACCACCCCTCCCAGGGGCGGGCGTCCGGTCTCTTCTTCCTGGTTGCTCAATTTCGGCAGTGACCTGCGAAAGAAAGTTGTGGTCAGAAGTATGTTTTTGGTAGAGAATTTGACGGGCCATCCCTCAATTGAGAGATAGTTGATAATAATACAAATGAACAGCAAACGAGGAAAGAACTAGGTTTTGTGTTCCAAGCGGAACACTTGTTTTTTGGACATACAAGTTTCTTGCCTTGCCAATATCATTGAAGCAACAAATGACTTGCAGCATCTAAACACTGTTTAGACCATGCATTATTATTGCTTTCGTGGATTAACTGTAGGTACTAATTAGAAAAAACGGCCGAAAGGTCCGTGGCTGTACGCAGTCGTAATAATATAAAACACGCACAAAAATCGAAACACCACTTTTCATTTGTATCCAAGCGCCAGGTAGGTACTATTTACAAGCTACCACTCCATTCACGACCCTTCAAGGCGTCCTACTACAATGTATTAGTCCCGGCTTAGCCCAGCCAAACGTGCTCAAACATGCCACTCATGTCCTCTTAATAGCCCCAGTATGGCTGCGAAATCTGCCAGCCTTAACTACAGCCTGCAGGGTCGACAGTTACATACTTAGAAATATCAAGAGTTATCGAAGTTGAGAGCAGGTTATTGTTGGAGAGCTTGTTCCTATAAGATCTTAAACATAGCCTTATGTGTTGGAGAAACAGTTGATTGCGTCGTCAGAGCATACTCTTAAAGTGAGGGATAGCTTTAGGTAGATTAGCTTAATAAATTTTCTACAAAAGAGTTTCTGGAGCGGTCAAGAACTCTACTGTATTTGATAAAGGTCGTATAAGACGACGTAAGATGTAGGTGCATAATTTCTAATCACTATGCAAGTATAATTCAAATCAAATGTCAAAGTGATAACCCTAAAGTGGAGAGGTGCTGTAAAACCGCTGCGTGGTTCGTCGTCAGCAGGCACTTGGCACCGTGAGCCGATTGGCGTTGTTTTTCTAAAACGCTCCCTTATCGGATCGCTCTCCAGTCGGCTTCAGAACCTCTTCACACAAGATGGCTTGACGACGCCGCTACAAATGTGACGATTACAGGTCTACTTGACACTGCCACGCCGTTTTATTACCTTTTTTGGTTGGTTTTTGTTTTATTTGATCATGAATTTGATGCGGTAATAGGTCAGATAGATAAATTAATAGAATACTTTTGCCCCCTATTACTAAAACACAACTGGCGAAACATACCATACCATATGGACATACAATATGGACATACAATATGGACTTAAAAATAACTGGCGAAATGTGGGTGTATAGGTACACCTCTACCTAACCCTTTGGGGGTTACAGGCGTGATGTTATGACATTTTTTGTTATTATTTGACTCGCTCATATACCCTCTTGATGTGCTGGCGTCTGTACGAACGTACCCGACGGACACCAGCACATCAAGCTACTCGAAACTGTCTAAGTTTCCCAATCAACTTTGAACCTCATTCTTTAGCGATAAAGTTGAAAATCTATTAAAGAAATTTGACAGATTGTAGTAGCTTGATGTGCTGGCCTAGGTACTAGTTCATAAAATGGCTGTCGAAGAAATACGGTTGTCAAACTAATCTTTTTCCTTGACATCTAGACGAACAGCAGTAAAATCGATATAATATTTCAAACCAATTATTTAATTAAGTATTCACGAACAAACTGCCTGGAGTAAGTCGAGGTGTTTTATTGATAACATATCGATTGGAAGTAATTGCTGCAATTGGAAAAGGAAAAGGCGTATGTAAGGACCGCAGCAGGGGGCGTTCTGTGTCCGCCTACCCCTATGGGGGAGCCCTACAATCTTCCCGTCACAGGAAACAACGCTGGCTCGTAAACTTGACAGTGAAATGACTTAATGTTACGATTTGCAATGTGGCCTTACGATACAAGGGCAAGCGAAATTATAGGAATACTTTGAGAAAATGAAAAGCTGTTCCATTAATAATAAAGTAAATAACCCTTGGTTGTTTACTTTGTTGTGCGACGCAATCTAATAATTGTGTGAAACTACCTTTTGGACGCAACCTCATCTGCGTGCACTTCAGAATTGGGTCCAGAGTGAAATGAAAAATGCAGAAGCTAGTTTTAACATACATTGATAACAATCGTTAAGTCATATCATTTATCGGGATAAAAGAACCCTATGTGGTAATCCAGGTTTTAACTAACTGTGTGCCAAATTTCATCCAAATCTGTTCAGTAATTTTTGCGTGATTGATTAAAATACATCCAAACAGAAACTTTCAGATTTATAATATTAGTAGGAGTAGTGCCAGTGTGTGTGTGAACAGCCGCACGGGTCGGTTGTTCCGTGGATGGGTTACCATCTTTACGTACCAAGACCTCTGCGTGCTTCGGAAAGCACGTAAAGCCGTTGGCTGTAATTCTTGGATCTTTGACAGCCGTTACGGGCACCGAAAGTCTGACATCCAGTCTTAATAAGGGGTATCGCATTACTCAGTAACTGGGTTGTGGAGGTCAGATAGGCAGTCGCTCCATGTAAAATACTGGTGTTCAGCTGCATCCGGTTTGACTGGAAGCCGACCCCAACATAATTGAGAAAAGGCTAGACTGGTGATGTGGAGTAGGACGAGTGTCTGTTAGTTAAATAGTTGAAAAATGTATTATGTTTTCATTTCAGTTTTAAGCATATTTTCGTCGATATAAAATGATTAAAAGCTTATCATGTAGTGACGCAATTCCAAAATCACGTCATTAGTTGAATCGCAAATGGTTTAATTAAAACAATATAACAGAAATAAATAATTATTTCTGTAATATGTTTCAAGTCCAATATCAAATGTACACGTCGCCGTTTTAATTAAAGCGTGGTAATGGGTACAGCTTCATCATTATAATATTCATAAGAGGAGCATATATTCAGGAAATCTGAAGTTGTTTAGTTTACTGTCCAGTGCCTGGACCTAATGACTTATAGAAAAATCTTTCTATACTGTGAAGGAGTAAGTATTTAGACTTTAAAAATTCACACAGACATGTTACTATTATAATTTGACAAATACTTGACATTTAAATTGAATAACTATGATTTATGTACCAATTTTATTAGCTTCATTTATTTCATTCATTTAGGTAATCAATAATTTGCATGCTAAGGTCCGACCGCGGCAGATTTGCCAAAGATGTAAACAACAATAACCGCTCGAAATTTTCGAATTCGAGAGTATTTATTTTAAGTAATGTTAGTGTTCGTCTAGTTAGCTTGGAGATCTAGACGAAAAGTAACATTTAATAACTTAAAATAAAAACTTGTTTATCGATTTTATTCAAATTCGAGCGGCCATTGTTGTTTACATCTTTGGCAAATCTGCCGCGGTCGGACTATAGTTTTAGCGAATTGTTTTAGAAAACCCGACCATCTGTAAAGTACTGTTTCTTGTAAATAAATTTAATTTAATTTAGATGTTTCGTATTTGATGTTACAATAGAAAGTTCGGTTTTTAATCAGAACACATCATACTTTTTCGACCTTAATATAAAATTTAATAAAACGCAACATCTCTCTGTCCAACTAAAGTAATGTCTAAAACAAGGGGTTCTTCACCACCTATAAGTGAATTCTTGAATGATAAGCAAAGCTCTAAAAGCATAAGCAAAATCATCCTATAATGTTTCCACTACTGGGACACAGGCCTCCTCTCAGTGAGAAGGAGTGGGCCGTAATCCACTACGCGGGCCCAGTGCGGGTGGTAGATGTCACATGTCTTCGAATTTTTGGTTCTGGGACATGCCGGTTTCCACACGATGTTTTCCTACACCGTTTTGAGAGCAGTGGAGATTAAATTAAATACACAAAGTAAAGCGCCTGCTTGGCTTCGAACTCACGACCACTGGTGGCGGTCAGTGGTGGCCCAGTGGTAACGACCGCGACTTACGAGTTGGAGGTCGTAGGTTCGAAGTTCGAACCCAGACATGCGTTTTACTTTAACGCTTTTTTTCAAAACGGTGAAGGAAAACATCGTGAGGAAACCGGCATGGCCTAGAACCAACAATTCGAAGACGTGTCATCTACCAACCTGCACTGACCTCGCGTGGTGGATTACGGCCCACTACGTCTCACCGAGAGGAGGGCTGGGTCCCAGCAGTGGGAACATTATAGGCTGATACTGCTAAATTACTAGTTTTCTGAACGAATGTCACAAAGCACCGGACAGTACGTAACTATAAATCCTTGTCAATTGCTTTTCTGGCGCATCATTATCTAAAGTAACACTTAACACTGATAACCGGTACTGATAACAGCTGAGATTATAATGAAGTGTAGGTAAAGTAAATTATAGACATCTCTTTTCTGTTTTCACTTGCGAACCGATCTTACTTCGCTGAGTTTAAACAAACACTATGTTTGTTTAACCCTAGGTACTCTTCAAACGAGTTATCTCAATAATTACGATAAGACAAATAATTTATACGACGGTACGGTAAAATATAACATACATAACATTACATAATCAGCCTATAATGTTCCCACTGCTGGGACACAGGCCTCCTCTCTGTGAGAGGGAGTGGACCGTAATCCACCACGCGGGCCCAGAGCGGGTTGGTAGATGTCACATGTCTTACAATTTTTGGTTCTAGGACATGCCGGTTTTCTCACGATGTTTTCCTTCATCGTTTTGAGAGCAGTGGTGATGAAATAATTTACACAAAGTAAAGCGCCTGTCAGGGTTCAAACCTGCGACCTATATCTACAGGCCGTAATGCACAACGTGCGCCCATCGACAGTCATTATGTTACATTATAACACACATAATTTATTTGTAAATCGTGAACTGTTTGTGTTCTATAAGAGTATAAAATTCATTAAAGCGATAATTGAACAAAGCTCGGAATGGCCGACGGGACGACTAGAATCAATTATATTTTTATTAATGAAAAAGATGTAAAGTGCCTTTTATGTGCCAATTTGAAAAAATGCTTTGACTTTGAAAAATGCCAAACGAATACTGACAGTTTATTTTATGCCGAATATTTTTAAATACGCGGCGTATTTCGCCGAAATGTCAACCAATCATTTCCGCAACAATGATTTCAGTTCGCAGAACGATTAAATGCTTCATTTTAATTCATCACTCAAGGATTAAGGTATCCGTATAATAAAGTATTTATTTACTTTAAATGAACACTTGATAAAATTAATAATTAAGTAAAATTATTAAACATTTTATGCTCGGAATATTTTCTTTCCAGAATTCTCAGCTCAAACTGATTCACAGAAAAAAAACTGGGATTAATATTCAGATTTTAATTTTTCAAGAAGAAAATGTTTACGTATGTCTAAATTTTTCCGATCCGTTTAATCATTTAAAATCTTGAAAATAGAAGCGAATAAAATAAATTGAAAGATACTTTGAAATAGTACACTGTCACTCCTATTTAAAAAAAAAAATCTAAAGATCATTAAAATGATTTCATTAATTAAAAACAGAACCCTATAAAAGTATCATTATTGAAAACCAAACCCGTTTATTACACCATACACTAACAATGAAAAGTAAAAAATAAAACAATAACATTAAATAAAAACAATTTAATTAAAAAAAAACAATAAACTAAACAAAATAATCGAGAAAATGATAACACTGGTAATTAAAACTCACTGGAGTTCAACATCCGGGTCGTCATCGTCCTCATCGTCGTCGACGTACGGGTTCAGACCGCGGATGAGCCGCGCGTACCTCGCCATCTCCATCATAGTTGGTCCGGTGTGTTAACTTACGGAGTGATCCCGATGAACTAACAGCCCTCGAGTACCGAGAGCGTTGCATCCACCCCGACCCCCGGCTCCCTGCGAGCCGCCCGCGGTGCAAGCTGACCACTTCAACTAGCACCTACTTAGCAACATCAACAGAACTTAACCATTTCCAATTTCAATAATAGACCTTATAGCCTTATGAATTTTTCTATGATATTTTATTTTTAGTTCCTGACATTTAAAATATTGATCCATCGCCCTACACAACTTACACCTACTTATGCATCTCCTACCCACGTAACTTGAAATATCCTTCGATTATCAATTGTTACTGAGCAAACGAAGCGACTATTTATAAAATTTAACTCTGATTTATCATTGGTCTTGAACTTTAATGTCAGAAGGTGCGCGTGTATTTCAATGTCAAAGTGCACGTTTAGTAAGATTGCATTATTTATTTGACACGTATTATTTCCCCAGTAGCATTTATAGAATCGATGTAATCAATTTTGATTATTTATTTACACAAATGGGCTATTATCGCAGGTTAATATATATGATTTAAGGAAATGTAAATATGTATATCTTTTTGCTTGAATAAAGCTCTACGTCTTCATATTATGAACTTCTGGTTTCATCCCGATTTCGGTGTCGACGCGGTTTTTTTCTCCATACATTGACGATGCGCGGTTAGCGTTAAAACAGGTATTTTTTAACTATTTACCTAACGGGCTATGTAAAATATGTGATGTAACCCAGTTTCATCTGTAAATTGGGTATCCATTAAGAGCGTTTACGACGTAGGTACGGCATTTCATACAAACTTTCAAGCCCATGTTTTTCGAAATGAATGAACCGATTTTAATGAAACTTCATACGCATAACTAGGTCAAAGTAGTAGTAGGACAAAGGTCTAAAATGTTAGTGAAGAACATTTTGGAAATGTCTTCTTTAAAAAAAGATAACTGGAAATCTCTGTTTCTATGGAAAATTTAAAATCGGTCTAATTTGGCTGTAACACTATTTTTCGAAAATGTTATTCACTAACTTTTTAGACCTTTGCATCCTGCTTATTCGTACGCAGTTTCATTAAAATCGGTTCATTCATTTCGAAAAACAAGGGCTTGAAAGTTTGCATGAAATGCCGTATGTCGCGTCGTAAACGCTCTTAAACCAAGGAAAAAGTTGTAGTTTCGCAACTGTAACCGAAATATTGGTGCAGAAAAATTGGCACAGTCCGTTTCGACGCGGTTTTGTTGGATTCTGTAAAACATATAAAATGTTTTTTTAGTACACACACGGTTTGTGAATGAATGTGCTGGCTCAGAGTGGATTGCAGAGCAGATACCGAGCATTAAAAACCTGTTAGATGCGTGTGCCTGGGTTAAACTATTTCGTTTAAGTAAATGAAAGGGTATCAAATACTTATTGAATATGCAATTCATAAAGTGCATAAGAAAGAAATTGCATTTGTTTAGCACAGACACAGAATACACTAGATACATTCATCAGATAAAAAACAAATAAAAATCAAGTAAAAAGTAAGATAGGCTTGTGTTTGATTGAGGATTTGATTACATATGATTGTTTCAACACTTTTACGCGCGGATGTACCCGTGCTTAGTGCAGAGGATTTACGGGTTATGTAATGGTTTCCTTTGGGATGTAAGGAAAGAGAATACCTAATAGGAAACAGAGGTCATAGAGAATCGTAATTATGGATCAAACGTTCGCCAGCAGAAGTGTTTGTACGACAATTTGTCACACGTTATGAACAATAGTGATCATTACACGTTTCAGAGGGCAATTTAATAGAGCAATAAATAGCAGTACAAGTGTAGCGTTGTTTGAGGCGTAAACTTCGATCGGAACAATGCTCGCGAAGCGTTCCGTCCGTACACAAACATCGTTCGGCGCAATTTAGCGTATTGGCCGCGAGCTAATTAGCAAGTGCAATTCATTAGCGAGATGACGAACTGGGTTTTTTAGGAAGGATTGACCACTTTGCTCTGTCGCACCTTTCTTACTGCACATCTATGATATTAAGACCAGTTTTCTACATTAACATGTTGACGAACAAACATGTAAACAACTACGCATATCTGCATACGTTATGCAATCTCGGGTATGTATTAAAACACGCTGTTTAAAATACTCTCACGTCTAAAAATAGATGATATATTCAAAATTCCGACGACATAATATCGTGTGAAGACCAGTATTTCCCACTTAACGTGTGTGTTTGTGCGTTTGCGCATTAACAGAGTTTCCAGCCAGCCTCTAAAATAAGGTTGTGCTAATAATAGGCGAGTGTTGAGCGCACGCTTTGGTAAATCATAATAAATAGAAACACACGCGTAGGCACCGTCCACAGTGACAAAACTTATACAGCTTACTGTTGGTCTCCTCCTATCAAGAACTTTTTAGTACATGTGACAATATTTGTACAATCTTTACAAAGAGATCGAAAGCTGTCTGTCTAGGTCACAGATCTCGGTAGTCACAAAAATAAAGATGGTTGCAATAAACGGTATGACGTCAGATTTATTTTAATCTCTAAGAACCGATAGCCACTAAAGGGACTTGCAACATTCCTTGAGTACATAGACTAGACGCGATACGTGACACAAAATAATATCGACCGATACTCTCAGGGTTAAATACATAATAATGACGGAAGTCGGAACTTGAAGGCGCTCTCGTGTGACTTTAGCCGACTGTAATATTCTACCCAAGTGTGATGCTGTCGGCACATGATGATGATGAAGGGGCTCCCTTTTCCGCACTTAGACTCCCATTTGGCCCGTTGTGCATGGGGATTCTGGCTAACAGAGCCAGCCTAGCTCCGCCCAAAAGCACAGAAGCTTCTTGGGAGCTTCATAGGCTTCACGGAGCGACCTCACTGTTCCGAGGATTTCTTCACGTTGAGAAACCACGGCCTCGCATTCCAGGATGACGTGGGCGGCTGATTCCTCGGCGTCAAGGCAGGCCCTGCAAAGGGGCTGTCTGTGGCGCCTATGTTAAAACGATGTTGGTTAAGGGGTTATGGCCCGTAATTGTACCTATTATTATTCTAAGGTTATTTCTACTTAGGCTGAGAAGTGTTTTGGTTAATCACGGGTGTACCATTGGTAAAGCCAATTTTGACTGTCTACAGTCTGTTACCCGTTGTCGGCACATAAACTATGTGCATGGGGAATGTTCACACACTTACGAACATTTACATTTAGTTCATAGAACTTACGTATCTATATGAAGTATATAAGTGTGTTTTGTGTTTAGATATTACAGATAATGGAATATCTGGTACATTTTGGTAGGGATAGACTAGTTTAGGTTTCAATCAGAACTAATTTTACTGTGCAGAGTTTGTATTGTAAATCTTATAGAAATTGCATTGTACCAAGTGAAATATGTTTTGTTATGCATATTAGCAGTTTCCTGATTCGGACAACTAATGATACTTTATTGTAGGATTCGCACAGACACAGCACAGCGTAAAAAAAAACCCTAGAATTAGTATTCAAATCTCCACTCGTCTTTTTTTGAAGTGAATAAATACTTCGTTAGGCGGGTTGGGCATTTTTTGAGATGGGAAAAACCATTGAATTCGCGCCACTGTTACCGTAACGACACCGCTTCGGATGTGTTCGGCTGTCCTTGGGATGTACTCGGTTTTAATGTATATCCGATATGTCAGTGAGTGATGGCAAAGTATTCTGTTTGTGTTTTGTTTTCACTTCTGTCGGCACTCCCGGAGAGCCAGTTTTTTTTGGAGTCATATGTTATGAATAACAAATCATTGCTGTGTTAAAATATGAGTTTAACATTGTGAAAAGTTCAGAATTAGGGCACTGGTTAGTTTTCTCAAGATCAACATACATTGCTGTCTTACGTGCCAGTTAATTTGGGATTGCAGTGTGTGACGAGCATTCTTCGCGACACATTTAGATTACACGCTTGCGCGCTTTTGTTCAATGTCGGTCGGGCACCCGACGGCATGTTTTCAAGGTTTCATTAAAATCAGTTCAGTTGTTTCGGAGATTAGCGCCTAAATATAAATGTAATAATTACTTGTGTTAATTATGTGAGTTGAGTTTGTTTGTATTCGCGTGGCGGAAGTCAATATGTGATGATATTGTTATGGGAATTGTGACAATAATTAAGTATAACGTTATTATAGTGAGTTAACTTTAATTAAACTCGAGCACAGGAATACCTACCAACCCGCACTGGGCCCGCGTGGTAGATTACACCCCACTCCCTCTCGAAGGGAGGAGGCCTGTGTCCCAGCCGCAACATTATAGCTGGGCTGACTATGCTTATGCTATTTATTGTTCTAGAAAGTGAACAGCCATGTTATCAGCTAATTGCGGGTGTAGTCCTAATCGAATGTCAAGTCAACCAGTGAGCAATCTTTTAACATTTATGTATGTATTCGCCTCAAAGACTGATTATGCTACAGGCTAGTGTAGGTTAACACAAAAATATTCCTCCTTGTTTAGTATCATACCAGTATCTACATATTGCATCGTTACCTCTGCTGTTAAAACCTCACCTCTTATGGAGTCTACACACCAAACCCGCCGACCCGCCGACACAGCCCGGCGGCTTGGTGTCGGCGACCCAAACCCGCCAACCCGCCAACATGTGTCATGGGGCTGTGTCGGTGAGTTAGTCGGCGGCAAGAAATCAGTACAACTTTTTTAGTTAGTGATTGCAGTGTGTACGAACGTGACGTGTTGTTTTTCTCGAATATTGCAGCCTACAATAAACATGGATACTGATGCTGATCTAATAATAGCAGCATGTGGAATAATTTTAGCTGGGTCCCTGAAGAGAAAACGACAGTGTTGGGTTAGACCAAGCTTAATGAGGATGAATTATCGCTGGAGTGTCGGCGGGCAACTGAGCGTGCGCGTACGCAAGTCGCCGGCCATGCCGCCGACTTGCACGCGCGGGTACGAGTCGCCGACATGATTCTTGAAGCAAAGTCGCCGACACCAAGCAGGCTGTGTCGGCGGGTCGGCGGGTTTGGTGTGTAGACTCCTTTAGGTTAAAACCTTTTGTTTTCCAAATAATGACTGGTCTATTCTCCTGATTCCTCGTTTTTTTTCCTAATATTATTACACCAAGAATAATTGTCAAGTAACAAACCTCCGAATTTTATATTTAGATTTATTTTATACATTTTAATTTACAAAAAAAAATACGTTTTATCTTCAATAAATTTATTGAACCAATATTACAAATATTACCTTATAATTAACTTAACGTCGGTTTGTAGCTGTTTGCGATCATCATTTGGATCTTTACGGCGGTCCCCAAACTAGGCGGCGCCTGTATCTTGGGGACCTGAATGCAATGCAGTCAATTCTTATTATTTTTCGCTACAATACGTCTACAAGTATCCAACTTTTCCAATAATGATCCTTTTACGATCTTCCACGTATTCAAATCTCAGCAGAGACAAAAACAAACATATCACACGTTCATCTGCAATCTTTTGAACCGCCATTTTGTATTCTTCGTATTGACGTGGCCTGTCAGCCTAACGTCACGCGCTACATCCTACTCAAAACACTGTCAATAATAATTATATGTCTGATCAATTTCTTCACGAAACGTTATGTGTTGTTTCAACTTCAGGAAAAGTTATAACTCTAAAATATTTCTCCTGGGGTAAAGTTTTGACAAGATGGATGAACTTTAATTTGAGGTTTCGCACGTGAAGGCAGGAAGAGTCAGGAGATGTTCGTATTGTGATTGATTATCGTTGTGGATACTACCTTGGAGCTGAATGTCACAGTCAAAAGTTTATCACGAAACGAGAAACGCGCCTGAGAAAAGAAAGTTAGCAAAATGAAAAGGTCAGCTGATATTCTTTGTTTTTAGGGTTCCGTACCCAATGGGTGCCAACGGCAACTTGTTACTAAGCCTCCGCTGTCCGTCCGTTCATCCATCAGTTCGTCCGTCTGTCTGTCTGTCAACGGGTTGCACTTATCTCATGAACCATAAAAGGTAGGCAGATGTTTCTCAGTGTGTATTTTTATTGTCGCTATAACAACAAATACTTAATTAAATAAAGTAAAAAATTAGAGCGGGGGACAAGAAACGCGTTTATTTCAATGTTTTATGCCTTGTGGTACGGAACCCTTCGTATGCGAGTACGACTCGCACTTGGCCGCTTTTTTTATATCTGTGAACATGATCTTGAATGGTTTTCACGTGAAGAAACTTCCTAACTCTTTGTTAGGAAGTTTTGTAATTGTGATTGGTTATTATTTGTATGGGAAGTACTATTTTAGTTATAACATTAAACCCTGACTGCAGTGTCAAAAAGTTAACAAAATTAAAAGGTCAGCTGAAATACTGAACTTGAACACGAAATTTTTCGCACGTAAAAAATTAGGAATTGTTCTTATTGTGATTGATTACTTATGAAAGCAGTGCCTAACAGTTAATAGCTTCGTTCTCTATCGTAGAGACTCGCAACATTACCTCCTGAGAGCAGTGTCAAAAAGTTAACATAATGAAAAGGTGACCAGTATTTACTACCTTTTAAAAATTAGTTTCGCAGGGTGTAATAAACCGACACTTATGCAGGAGCTCTCAAATGTGAGTCATTTAAAATGTCGTAATGATGGTTTACGAGCCAGACATCCGCCAGCTCATGAATGATAGAAATATGAAGAATTTCTCTAGGGTATGAGCGCCTCAACTCAGAAACTAAAGAAAATGTAACACCGTGAAAGACTCCACTGTTTCTTAGTGAAGTTTTGTACAATGTTACATTTTCTTTAGTTGGTGATAGAAAGAAAGAAGATGTATTTATTGGGACTCGCACAGGAATATCACAAACTAAACTAAACACACTCATAGAAACATAAAAAATAAAAATAAAAACACAAAAATAAAATGAAAATTAAAACAAAAAGTCCTGCTGTACGATGCCAAAAGGCCGCTATCTCAGCAAAGGTAGTGTGTAAATACGTACCTAATAATAATTATACAATTGAACATTAGCTTTTCACAATTCCATCATCTGCCTAGCCTTTTCCCTACTATGTTGGGGTCGGCTTCCAGTCTAACCGGATGCGGCTGAATACCAGTATTTTAGCTATTATACTAGCTTCTCACAAACTTTCTCTTGAGTGAGGTTCGAAGTGAACTTGACATAATAGCACTACTGAACAAATCCATACTTCCACATTAATATTATAAATTCGAAAGTAACTGTCTGTCTGTCTGTATGTCACCTTTTCACGCCTAAACCACTGAACGGATTTCGATAAAAATTTGGCACAGAGATAGATTGCATCCCGGAGAAGGACATAGGATAGTTTTTATCCCGATATTCCCACGGGATCGACACATATGCGGGTGAAACCGCGGTGCGCAGCTAGTTATACAATAAACGATCGTAATGATATTGTTATACTTCGCGGACTGATTGGTGATATTCATTTTATTCTGTTTAGATAGTGAAAACCTTCTCATTTTCCAAATGTTGTGGCTCATTGGTAACGGCCCCGACTTAACGACTTGTATATAGGTCGTAGGTGCACAAACCCAGGCAGGCGCTTTTCTTTCGTGTAAATAATTTCATCAAAACGGTGAAGGCAAACATCGTGAAAAAACCGGCATGTCCCAGAGCTAAAAATTCGAAGACATGTGACATTACCAACCCGCACTGGGCCCGCGTGATAGATTACAGCCCACTCAAAGAGAGGAATCCTGTGTCCCAGCAGTGGGAACATTATAGGCTGATTATGTGTTGAAAAATAGCGATTTGCCGTCCCCAGGAATATACAAAATTCTCCTAACCGTTGCCAGGAAAATTGGAAACAAAACTTTACTAGTAAACATTAAAAAGAGAATGTTCAATGCATCACTACGGAGAGAGAACTTATTTCTTGCAGAAAATACAGGGTTATAATAATAATAATAATAAATAATAAAAATATTTATTTCATAAAACAAGAAACACATTGCACTGTATACATTGTAGAATATAAACACATTAGTCACACTTTAAGCACAATTGTATAGACTCTATCCCTTAAACTAGGTCTAGCCTGTGTCTTAAGAGATAGGGTTCAGCCGAAAGGGTACATTAAATAATTCATATTATTATTGTTTCATCCTGCCAGTATAATCCTGAATTCAAGCGGAATTATAGAACCGTTGAGTGTAGGTAGGTACTGATTTTATAGTGTAGGTAATTCGTGACAGCTTGTGAGCAGCGGCTCGTAGGACACTGCACGAATTTGCTAAGCTATCGTATAAGCGGACTTATGACGCAAATGTACCATGTACCGGAATTTATTTAGCTGTATTAATAAATTATGTTCTGATTTTTATCTCGGGCTTAATCATTTTGAATTAGATTTTGTAGATAGGTGCGGACTGCTCAGCTCTAGCTCGAGTAGTGGTGGCCAAGGGGTATCGTAGGTTCGAATCCAGTCAGGCGCTTTACTTTGTTTAGATTATTTCATCCCCACTGCTCTCAAAACGGTGAAGGAAAACATCGTGGGGAAACCGGTGTGTCCTAGAACCTAAAAATTCGAAGACATGTGATTATTTACATTTACAAACCCGCCCTGGGTCCGCGTGGTGGATTGCGGCCCACTCCCTCTCACCGCGAGGAGGCTGTGTCCCAGGATTGGGAACATTCTAGGCTGATTATACCGAGTTCGCACGAGTAGCTATGTATAAACTAGTGTTGATGTTTTACTAGCAGTTCTTGGTTAATTGTTCATCACTGTCGAAGTGTAGTTTTTATTGCTTAGTTAAGTGTGGTTAAGTGGTCTCTTTCATCTTTTAGAGCTCCAGAAAATTTTCGAAGAATTGGTTAGGCGTTCCTTGGTTAGAAACAGACATCAATATCTACAATTCTTTAACTATATCAAGTCATGATCACATCGCCGAACCGAAGTCATGATACTATTATGGACAAAGTTCAAACTTTTAATCCTCGAGGTAGAATGCAGCAGGTATATCCCTACGTTTTCAGCCACAAATTTGTAATTTCGCGGTTGTAAAAGCTAATCTTGCAGCTGCTAATGACGTAAGGCCTTATGCATTAAGTAGAGGAGGTCGAAATGTTGGGACAACGCGACGGGAGAAGTGACACAATCGCCCATTTCTAATTAAAGCAGGTAGACGGTCTCAGGAGACGGGTCAGTGACGCAAGCGACTGACATGGTTAGACTGGTCTCGAACTGATCGTGCAGCTAAATAGTGTTAAAAGTTGTAGGGTTTGTTTTAGATAAGGGCGGGAGAATGATGGCATAAGTGTTTTGCAATTTGGAGGTCAGTGTAAGGTTGTGTGTTAAATAAATGTGATTCACGGCCGTAATAAATATTGATTTATAGTATTATAATCATAAAATCATCAATGTAACTCTCCTAATTCTAGGTAGGTATATCATGGAATCGTGACGTTTGAGGACAACTAAACAGCATGTCTGGCATTAATGCTGAAATGAACCTTTTTGGCGCACCGTGAGGAACACACTATTGTTGTTTTACGAGTATATTTCACGAACTGTTTCCAAATAAACTTTATTTCTTTCTTTCTTTAAGAAGTTGTATTGCTGATTCTAATGATTATAGTTCTGTAAAGCCATATTTGTTACATCGTATAAGTAATTAGAATCATATTTAAATCAACATAAAACCTGACAGTGACCTGCAAATTGCAAAACAACGTACATAAGTTAATTTTAATTTCGCAGGCTACCTTAGCGCATCTCCCTTAATATATGTTATGTTGTTTAGTTTTGACGCTTTTATTTATCTCCGCAGCTTTGTGGACTCTAGCTGACTTTGGACAACTTCCTGTTGAACTATGAAGTTGAAACTTTGCGTACTCGTGTGTCACGGTGACAATTAATTTGTTTGGTACAGATGACCTGATTTTGCAACCACGGCCGTGCCGCACGAGGCAACTTTAACGGTTTCTGTTATTGTCCTTAACTTGAGTAACTTTGAGATAGGATTTTAGTTATTTGTAGTTAGCACTAGCAGCGACCCGCGGTTTCACCCGCATAAATCTCGATTCCGTGGGAATATCGGGATAAAAAGTATTCTACGTGTTAATTCTGGTTATAAACTATCTTTGTGCCAAATTTTATTGAAATTCGTTGAGGAGTTTTAACATGAAAGAGTAACAAACAAACAAACATACAAACAAACATGTAAAAGAGGACGTGCCTATTGCCATGAGCCGGGCACAAATCCAGACTCTTAAAACATATACAGGGTGGCGATACGCGTCCATGGCAGCGACAATTCGTGTCAGCGGCAGTCGTCGACGCTACGGCAGCTGCCGTCGACAACATGTCACTCCTGTATTTGAGCACCGTATCCTCAAATTCACGTTGTCGACGGCACGGCGGGTGTCGACGGCTGCAGTTACTTCTGCCGTTGACGCGTGTCGCATCGTGCTGCATCCGACAAGGGGTGAATAATCTAATAATAATTATTTATTTATCCATAAATGCATTTACATTATTTTGATCTAAAAATGGCTTAAGTTAGTGTTCCAGAGTGAAAAACCCTGACTTCTTTCTTTGTTTATGTACCTATCTGTATCTTAGAAGCCAGTGTCCCTTCAAAGTGATGTGAATAATATAGAAAATAGGACACACATTATACACAATATTCCATTAGGGCAAGTCTAAGAGAAAAAAGAAACAGAATACAAGAAAAAAAAAAAGATTATTCCCGTCATACAAAACAACTTTCGCTATGAAACTCATAACCGTATTTCCATGTCGAAAATAATTTCAGCATGATATTAATTTGTTTAACCGTTTTCAGAAATACGTTCTGAAATAGTTCTTGATTCATAAAGGCTGGGCTTTTCAGAAAGACTCGGTCGGTCGGGATAGGCCCTTTATTACTTAGGCGACCGACCGGGGGACAAGTCGCCGTCGGGGGCAAAGCCCGCTGATCGGCTAATCTGTTTACAGCGGCTTGCGTTCCCTATTACCTATCTCGTGCCAGCACGAGATGAGATTAATGTAACCATTAATAAGGTGGCTTCTTGTTTGAGTTTTCATTTACAAAGTTCACTGAAAAAAATGCACTCCAATCAAGAGACTTTTTAGCTTGATTGACGATATCTTGTTTAGATTAATCAAAATCTTAGTTAACTTGATCATCACGACATGATTGCAGCAATACTAGTTCAAATGATTGAACGCTCAAACAAGTTTCTTCATTGTAGAAGAGTTAAAAAAGAGACAAGTTAAAAAAATGTTAACTGTAACAAAGTAAGTTAGTTGTGTCAATCAAGCATTTTGATTACTTCAATAAAGATCATTGAAACTTTATTATGTTGATTTCACTTCCTATCATTGTAATTGTTAAGGACAAACATGCTACTTAGTTAGAGCAAACAAGTAAACCAAGAAAAAAAAAACTTTATGAATCCAAACAAGCAACTTGATAAAAGCAATCACATCATCTTGTTTAAGGCAATCAACTTATTGTGTTATTGTATGTTATGACTTGATTGCTGCAAATAGGTTTTGTGATAACTCCAATCAAGATCCCGTTTCAAATTTCAATCAAATAAAAGTAGTAGCTGTGATCATGGTGCTTGATAGGCTCAGATGCAAACAAGTTACTTAGTCAATCTAAACAAAATCTTGATTGTGGCAACTACTTTTTTTTTCAGTGTTGTTTCAGGTCGTCGCGCGGCCAATTTCGATTGAATTAACTATCGAACGATCGATTTAATTCAACTATGGTTTTAGAAAAGAGCTTGACTTGCTTATTTTATTAAAGATTCTAAGTTATACTGGGAGTTAGAGCGATCTTATGTTGGTAACATATGGGAAGTATGGTTTCAGGTGATTATAGACTTGATTTTTCTTCCGGTATTAAAAATATAACTAATGGTTCGTGATGTGTGGTGGTTTTTGTCTGTATTTTTGTTATTTCTCCATGAAGAGTGAAGAAATAACCAATTTTCGTTTATTTATTTAGGATTAGTTATTTGAATGGCCATAGTTGGTACTTAAGTAAAAAATTATCTCATGACAACAAGGGTGTTTACGCTGAAAAACACTTACCGTCGGAAACTACGATGTCCCTCAGATTTGAAATAACTAACAAAGCTAGTAAAGTGACAGTGTTGTACAGACTATAACGTCGAATTGGAATTTAAACAGGCATTACTAAATTAAGGTACACACATAATCAACCCATAATGTTCCCACTGCTGGGACACGGGCCTCCTCTCGGTGAGAGGGAGAGGGCCATGAACCAGTGATGTGGGGCCCAGTGCGGGTTGGTAGATGTCACATGTCTTCGAATTTTTGTTTCTAGGACATGCCGGTTTCCTCACGATGTTTTCCTTCACCGTTTTGAGAGCAGTGGTGATGAAATAATTTACACAAAGTTAAGCGCTTGACTGGGTGATTAATTTATTTGATCGTGCTTTTAGACTTGCAGCATAATCTCCATGAATAAGCGAGAAAGAGACACTTATAATGATCAGAAACACGTTTCTAAGAAACTCTAGGTATTTAGTAGTAAATGTTATCGTGTTTCGAACTGCATTTGTGTGTTTCAAAGGCCTTTCAAAACAGATATGTAGTAAGCCTTTGCAGGCAAGACGTATGTCCTGTACCGTTCCTTTGAGGAGAACACAAGATATCTAAGGCTTAAGCCTGATGCCTCTATGGATTAGCCAGTGGACTGTAAAGTCATCTGGCTAATCCATTAGAGGTACGTGATGGTAAGGTAACCTTAATCATGCGTTAAGTTGAGGCTGTAAGACGTGACCTTTGCTTCACTGCAGCACTAGCTTGCGTCACTCACGGCCGTAAACTCAAAGTCAAATCATGTATTTCAAGTATACCATTATCTATTATATAAAATTCAAAGTCCTGGCTGACTGATATGTCAACGCACAGCCTATACCGCTGGTCCTAGAGACATGGTATTTGGAGGGTTGGTTCTTTGTGAAGAGTAGGTATCCACTATGAAAGGGTTTTTCGAAATTCCACCCCTAATAGGGTGAATGGGGGAGGATGAAATTTAACGCGGACGAAGTCGCGGGCAGAAGCTAGTTAATTAATTGAATAAATATGAAAATGTAGGTAGATTTTAATTCATATTTTGGGTCTTTTAATAGCCCCGTCGCAGTAACTGGGTTAAAAATCATTTGAACGTCAAAATTTACAAGAAAATTTAATTGATTCAAGGCGCCCATTCCAAAAGGTATTTTCGTATGGATAACAATGGACAAGAAACTCCATAGTTATTTTTTTATGTTTACAATAGTAATTTGTATTGAATACCGTCGTCGTCACGTGCAACATGTGAACGTGAATTAAAGTTGTACTAATGATTTAAAACTGCACCCTAATTGTGTACACGTTTTCCATCACAATCTGAAACGTAAATAACGCATTATAAATGTTGTTGAACTGTCAAAATGAAAGCCATTGCTACTGAAAGTGTGTTACGCGATTACCCCGCCTGGTTGAACATAGTTTCCACTTTACTGCAAAATCAAATGTAGTCGCCTCTACTGGCGTTGTCGGAACAAATTAAATCAAAATCTCCTGCGCCATTACTTATTTATCTTGCAGAGCTCCAGAACCGTACTGTCATCATTTGCTCAACTATTCACTTCCGCAGGGGCTAGAGAAATTTTTCCTTTAAAAAAAGTAAATGGGAAATCTCACGATTCCAGTTGAGATTATGCAAATATTTTTGTTATTAGACTAGGTGTGAGAAGTGGGTATTAAAACGACGAAACTATAGCATATATACATATGTCAACATAAATAAGTAGGACAAACTTTACCGGATGGTCCCCAAAAAGAAAAGTTAGATCACGCGTCGTGAAGATGCCAGAGTGATGTTCAAGGGTGGAAAATATACAATGGACCAAAATATATGGAGCTCAAGTCGCGATATAAGCGAACATTTGTAAGAGAAACAAACAAAAGCTCACAGATGAATGAGAGCACACGATCCGGATCTCGCGGTTGAGCCGCGCCGCTGTCGGGCCATTGTCGTGCTGCTGCCGTGCCGGAGCGCATTATTTTTTTAAGACTTAGAACATCATGTCAGAAGGGTTATGTACAACATACCTACACAACACAATTCACTAAGTACATAACCGTTCTCTGCAGATTGCAATATAAGTAAGCGGTCTCTTGTTCCTTTCCAAAGGGGCGACCGAGGGATTGTTCAAACGAAATCAAGTTAAAAGGAGCAAACTCGATTCCGTTGGCACATTTGCTACATCGTTGGATGCGGAACAATGCGGAGAGTTAGATAATATCTAGCATGGCTGGAAATTCTCAAAATGAGGCGTGCAGGCAATGATGTGGAATGGTGCACAGTACTCATTGTTGCCAGCAGTTGTTTGTTCTGTTTTGCGATTTTGGGAACAGTTGAATATGAGTGGAATCTATGCGTATTTACTGACTGAATTATTGACTCAAAGCGAACATTTTGAACCTTCCATTTTTTCTCTCGTTTGAGCGAATGTTTACGGCAAAAACTCCTAATTTCATTAAACAGCTATGTGGTTCCGTCTCTTTACAGTTTTACCTGAAAGATTTATGTATTTCTTTTCCGACCCTCGTCATCTAGTCGGGTCGACGAGATGATACATCTTGAGATTCGTTCCGAGAGTTCAGACGCGGCGTATGCAACCATCCTAATCATAACAAATGCGTAAACTGTTTATATGTCACTCACTCACGTCTGCGGAGTGGCGACATGAAACAAAAGTTCGCAGAGAGGGTTCCCACGTCAAGCTAGTACTTTTATATGGGTTTAGACAGGCTTTTATTTGTCTTGTAATTCTCATGGGAAGGAGGGTGGAATGTCGTTCCCGTTCGTGATTTTATTCTCTCGTGAAGGATCAATACTTTTGTCCTAAGCATCTGCGAATGGAACTGGTTCAGAAAGACCGGTTTCAAAGTCTGATGGTCCAGACTACGCGCAGATGCGCAAAACTGGGGTTTGTTGCGCAATTTTGCAGGGCTGGCCATAAGCCCAGCATCTTTTAATTATTATTAATTGATGGTGACTCGGAACGAGCAAATAAACGGTACGTAATGGATTCAACGACTTCACTCTTATTAAGTACGCTCATTTGTCTAATTGACTTATGTATTTAGATAAAACATTATCGTTTTGATTAATTAGTACTACTGATTTTGATATCTCGTTTAACTATGATACAGTTATCATAACTAATATTGTTAGTTCCATGAAAAATCACTACTAATTAAAATAATTATATCCTTATCGATGTAAAACCTGCTACAGTCTGGGCCCTTGTTTCCTTTCATCAAATTAACTACCGTACTTCATAAAGATATAACAATAAAAGCGTTTGTAACATATTGTTAGCGAGCTATCGCAATATACACAGTATCAATCACCAAAGTTTGAAACGTTTACATTACTCTTCATATTCCTCTCCGCTTGTTATCCTCAATATCACATAGCACTCTTTAAGCTTCATAATAACTTCCATTAACAAAATAACGGAAGCTTCGAACGTTTTTAATATTGCGATTGAAATTCTGCATATCATCTCGCGTTCCGCGTCGATAGAACATCAATCTTTTTCCAAAACACATGTTATCGAGGCCATATACAATCAATGCGTATGAAATAGTAGTGACTACTGCTGCTAGTAGAAGATGTTATAATAATAAATGCAAGGACAGCCGCAGTGGCTGACGACCGTAAGACCCACTGCGTTGAAGTCAGCTTTAAAATGGAATCAAACGAAGTAGTAAGCGAAGCGAGCGGATCAGGTTAGAGCGGAGTAGCCACGAGCGGTAATCCGGAGCGAAGCATGCAGCCGAGGAGATACAGCCGCTGAGCCGGCCCGGCGTCGCTCGCAGGGTTCAAACGTCACTCCGACAATTTATTGGCTTTTACGGATAGAAGCCAGTCGGAATATAAACTCAATAATCTTAAATAATTTGCTTTTACCTCCTGCAGTTCGCGATATTTCAAAGTTATCATCAAATGGAGTGCTCGTAAAACGAGTATCGACAACTAAAGATTAATTGATATAGATTTGTGCGAGTTCACTATAAAGTTATCCACATACAATATATCAATTTGATTGAAAAATTTATTGTCTACTAAACATATTTTATTACCTATATTTCAATGTCTGCGTTTAGCCGTCTGTTGGAGCTTCGAGTTGGTTTCATCCACAACAAATCCACAACAAATGTACTAGATTATAAAATGTTGTCAGTGTATAGTACGTCCTGTGGTCGTGCCTACATCAACAAATAATCACAGTAATGCATGGCGCATTAACTCAATCATTTCCGATGACTGGCTCATCGGCGCATGATACGCGGCGTAGTGCTCGTGATTCACGCTTGTTATTATAATATATTTATTGATCCCGATTGAGAGATGTAATTTGAACGTAATCCCGCAGAGTGTGGCCGGTCTGCAGCATCCAGCGCGTTACGTTTACGACCTCAATCATCGATATTTTTACAGCTCCCGGAGAACGTTTCGACAAACGATCTGTTGTTGTCTCGTTGACTGCCCAGCGAGCAATACCGCAGTGAGAACACCCATCAATACAAACATCGCCTGGAATTCAAACAAAGCTATGTGCGGAAGCAAGGGGAGAGCGAACACAGTGTCTCAGGTACTACGACTCGCGATGATACCGTGTTGAGACGGTCGGGCGGCCTGAGATGAACGTCTTTTGTGACAGACATGTATGAATAATGCGAAAACGCCGAGGAAATGTAGGTTGGACGTGAGATGCGGACATTAACGGAATTCCTAAGACGGTACTCACCGGATGTCAGGTCGCAAGTGTTAGGTATTAGTTAATAGGGACGTCTGCTGCAACCCCGACTCACCAGCACATGTCAAAGTAGTCCATCGCGTGGAGCAGCGCGTGCGGCGAGCAGGACGCGCGCGCGTGTGCCGCCGGCGCAACACCACACATGTATTGTGACGTCAGCGGGACACATCCTCACCGCAAACCGCTTTACGACCGATGACTAGCTGCCGCCCCCGTAGCTGCCTCGCGACTCTAGGTCGATGATGCTGTGACTCTATATGCTACTGGCGTTACGTACCTTTGGTCTCCACCTTCCTCTGGGGCCCGGGGGCATTCCTGCCTCGGCCTGAGGACAGGCGTCAGCCCCCATTTCTCGACCAACTCTATGCGAGCAATGGTGGCTGCTCAACGACAATGTGTCATCGGCTCGGAGCTGGTGCGCTGCAGCGGGGACGCGGCGGAGAGGCCGGCTGGCCCGCGGCGCCGCCCGGCCGGCTCGTGGCGCGCGCCGCCCCCGCCACCTCACGAGCGCGCCATGCCAAGCCTCGCTCCTGACTTGCTGCGCTACGCTCGATCCTGGCCCGCAAAGCTCCTCATAATGTGCTTAGAGCGGTGCGCGGGTCCGCGGTCGCATCGCGCCGCCCGCGACACTGCGGCACGCCCGACGGCCGGGCCGCCTCACGCACCGCGCACTACTCGCGACCTGCGCAACTTTACCGCCGAATTCTGACCACCCCGAGCGCGCGTTCTGCCGCGCGAAGTTTTATCGCTGTCGATGGACGACTAACGTTAACTAGTATTACGATGATTATGTGAGAACGATTAGATATATATTTTGGATATGTGTGGTATGGCGACCGCCGGTGGCGGAGCGTCGTCGGCGACGGTTCCTTACGTAATGCGTAATCGGGACGCGTGCGGAGGCGCCTCACCGGGTGCGGCGAGTCATGTCTCGGCGGAGATCCGCGTGGCGGTCGCAAAGCACGGGCCGACAAGTGTATAGCCGCGGCGCGACGGCAGAGTACTGGAGCGGGCGCGCGTGCGTGCTCCCGGGCGCCCCGCGCTCCCGGCCCTCCCTCACCCCGCGCGCAGCACCCGCGCCCCGCGCTCCGCGCCGCACGCGTATCGACACCGGCCGCCAACCGCCGCAGCGCACGGCGCGGCCCGCGCCAGCCACGCGCGCGTCACGCCGCGCCGCTGCACGCCCGCACCGCCGCACCGCCGCACCGCCGCACCGTCACACGCAACCCCCTACACACCACTTACTAGGAAAACATTCGCTTTCCTTGCCCTTATTATTACGGGCTGGAATTTAATTCACTTTCCGATGTTCGTCGTCGACGAGGCTCCACGCAAGCGATATAGTGACGCGTTTCGGGTTTGACGATGTATGAGATTACTTATTAGGTAAAGCAAGAAGCATGATTCGTATTAGAGATGGTAGCACTTGAGTAGTTATATAAGAAGGGTTTACATGGGCTGCAGGTTCTGTACGTGTTGTGAGGAGCATCCGGCGCGGCGCGGCGTGGAGAGGCCGCAGTGTGTCGGCTGCACGTACTGTCACGAGTGGTGCACGGCGTGGCAGAGCAGACTGGGCGCCGCCGGTTCACTCACTAATCTAGATCAAAGGTTGCTGCGGCTCGGGAGTGCAACTTGAGCCAAGTAGCCGGCCTTCATGTGAAGTGAACAACATTTAATCAGATCGTTACGATAGATATACTTTTGGGTGGTACCGTAGCTTTAAATGCAACGACTGTAGACTGCATTTCTTGTAAACAGACGTGGAAGGCAAGGCGGATCGAATATGCTAATGTTGGGGAAAGTATAAATAATAAAGACAATTTGCTCGTTTGCCAGCTGCATAAGAAAGTCGTGAAGCTCTCTTGTTAAATTTTTATGGAGGAAAGAAACTCAAGATTAAAGCACTGCGTATAGTGTCATTTTAATGCTGTTCTTACATAATGTTGTTGTTAGCACTCAGGTCAGAGGTTCGAGCTGACGTAACGCGACCCCGCGGGGTCAGACGGCGCTGCGCTGGATGCAATTTGGGGGCTTAATCAAGCAACCCGACCCTGCCTAAGTGGATAGTTACCTAACGACACGTGTAGTACAGACTCGAGACTGACATGTGCTTTCCTTGCTTGGTAGATCGTCGTAGTTTGATCAGACATAATTTGGTAAACATTTTAGACTTTTCATTTAAAGTAAAAATGTAAAGTACCGCGTTATGTGGCCCGTGCCTTGCCAAAGATATTGCATGAAGTCGACTGCGAAATTGCATCAAAATCTTCCACAATAGAACACACAAAAGAGAACCGATCCCTTTCAACAAATAATTCAGCTCCACGTGATCCTACCTGACCTTACTCCCGACGCATGGAATATCACCCTCACTATTGACGACCAATACCTTATGACGACGTCTCGGGCGCGCCATACCTCTCCTTTATTTCCATCATGTACGCAGCATTGAAAATTCAAAGGTGAGATGCAAGGTATACTAAGCCTATATATTGACCGCTGCGGAATTCAAAATATGCGCTCATATCATTGCGCGTGCGCGATGCACAAAACGCGAGGAGAATGGACAAAATGATATGCCATTTCACCTGAATGCTTATTACAATTTTGTCCGTGATAAATTACGTAAGAATTGAAAATCATGCTGTAACAAGAACTGTAATGCCGTATCTTCATTGAACGTAGATGGCATTTCCCTTCTTACGGCGTAAGTAGGTCAGCGGGGCCATCGAGCTGGACTTAAGTATGTCAGTGCCACTCGGGATTACGCAGGATCGAATCGATGCTTTTGTTCGTGGAGATATTGCATTCCCTACCGAGGCAGACCTTGGGCACATGTTTCCTTCATTGAGTATTGTTGTTTATAGCCAATGTTGTCACCTTGACTTTAGAAAAATAGAAGCGGAGCTTTTAACCTTAATACCTACACAGATTTATTTAAAGATTATAACATTAAGTTCTGAACGAGTGCTTTCGAGAATAAGTAACACCTCCGCTAGATAGTCAAGTCCTAGCACAGAAAAGTACGAAAGCGAGCCAAAATTTCCCCAAACTCCTTGTTACATAAAATATTACTTTATCTACTGCCGCCCTCCCCCAAACAGCTGACACTCAACGACTACTTCAATCAAATATAGTTCTTTAGTCGACAGTTACTGCGACGGGGGACTTGGAAATATTTTTAGATGTTCTATGACCTCGTATGGGTCCACTGAGTAAGTTGTGGACAGAAATAGGGCTGTTTGTTAGTGGTGGTGTAAGGATGGTGTGTGACGGGCCGCACGAGGGCCGCTCGGGGCCGCACGGGGGCTGCACGGGGCCACACTCACCGCAGCGATTTCGCAGGACTTGCGTATTGCGGATTGACCCCAGTGAAATGTATCTATTCGTGCAAAAGCTTTCTTGTACTGAGTTTTATTTTGCTGGTAAACTTATACGTTTTTTCTAGGTACCTACTTACTTTTAAATCGTGTTTTATTATTATCATAATTTTGTTTTTTTGCATGATTGGATCAAGGCTTGTCTAGCACTCCTCTTGCTAGTAAGTAGTAGGCAGGTAGGCTGTGACTTAGGAGTAAACAATAGTGACAAAATGGTATATAATGATTCAAGAATACCTAACAATCTGAAGGCATATACCCGTAATCAAAAACGTTCAAAATCTAGTCGTAATCTCATCTCAGCGTCAATTAACGTCAAAAACTTTTCAAAAATGCATGTATTTACATACATTTTACAGATTGATACTGAGATTAGAATTCGAACGTTCTTAAAAATACGGGAATTGCCCCTCTGATATTTACAAGCTAAACACCGAAACAAAAGCTTCACTCAAATTAACATTAGTTCAAAGTTCTATAAAAACTGTAAGAGGTAGACGGACAGTTTTTTTTTATTTATTTATTTAGATTTACCAACGTTCGTATACACTGCAGAAATCACAGGAAACAACATACAATACAAAACAAAGTGTAGCAAACAATTACAGGTAAATACAGCGTTTTCTTATTATTACCTACTAAGTGAACAATCGAAAGTAGATTGGTTAGGTTAGGTTTTGAAGAAATAGTTCAAAACCGTCGCCGTCAAAGTTGAGTCGATGAAAACTTCGAACGAATGCCGATTGCATCGCAGACAGGGAGCATCTACTGTCGAACAGCTGACTGCTTATCGGACTTGTCTCCCGCATGTCAGCTCGTGGTGTTGGCAGCTGAATACCGCAGTTGTCGCGCTGCAAACAGCGCTGACATCGCTTCACTCAGCGCTTTCCAGCTTCACATAAATTTTCTGAAGAACATGTTGCAAAACCATGTCTGTTATTTTCCTACCAAACTATGTATTCTGTATGATAATTTTCTTGGAAACTGAGGCTTAATAATCCAACAGGCACAATATTCAGCATGGCATAACTTACAAAGGCACACGAAACCGCATAACACAGATACACTGATGGTGACATCAGAGCCTCGGAGAATGCCGAACTAATTGGGTTTCAGAAATGCATAGTATTATTCTAGGATTGCGTCGCCAGTCGTTGTTTCACCGACAATGCAGGAGAATTCCATGGAGGTGAATGTTCCGGTACTCCGACGCTCTGCAATTCATAGAGCGCCTATAGTTGCATCCGTAGAACGTCGTCATGACATACATAACATATTTATATCGTATGGAGATTATTCGTTTTTGCATTCTGCAGCGAGGAAGCTGATTTCAATCGCATAGGAAGGAACAGCAATATTAGATACATACATACAGAAATATGAGATAGTACGGAAATTGGATTTGTGTCTGAGCTAAAGTGTAGGATTTTATTTAAGGATAGGAAAATAACACTTCGTTTGATATCATGAGACGTATCTTTAGATTATTTTAGCTCACCCTCCATTATTTACAACACGGGCAATAGCTATACCTATTGTTAACAAAATTGAGCCAAACAAACAAACATAAAACATTGCATGTTCAAACTTCAAACTACGGTATTTTCTGAACTCATCTACTTGATTCGAAACTACCCACGACACGCCGCGGCAACATTGCAGCATGCAATCTGCGCGCGGAGACCACTCTATGAGGCCTTTTATCGAACGTGGGTAGTGTAAACACGGCCTTTATGTGGCCGCATAGTGGCGGCCATCCACCGCTTGTTACGGCCCTCCACGACAGTATCTGTGCTATCACAGCCTTATGAAAGACTCTCATTGTGGGGACACGGCTCGCGACAGCCTCCCATTTTGCGCTAGGATTCATTTTATGATTGTTAAAAATGTATACGAGGTAGTACGAATAGTTGGTTATCTAGTTATAGTTTCATACTTTTATGCTAGAAGTTTTGTGCTGTGTACACCATAAGAACAGTTACGCTATCATTTTACTGTTAGTAGATGCAGAGTACGTAGTTGGTATTAAAAAATCT
Organism: Hydraecia micacea; assembly: GCA_914767645.1. Classification (NCBI taxonomy): domain Eukaryota; kingdom Metazoa; phylum Arthropoda; class Insecta; order Lepidoptera; family Noctuidae; genus Hydraecia; species Hydraecia micacea. The sequence continues at coordinate 1,859,351 of OU611774.1, forward strand.
GTAAGAAACTTCATAAAACATACTCAATAAAAATGCGCAATGTTCAGTAATTCTAAAAAAACATCTTAGTTTGCTTCAGGTTAGCGAGATCACGAAAACAGGCATATCCTAGAACCAAATAATCGACGACATGTGATCAACCCGCAGTGGGCCCGCGTGGTGGATTATGGCCCACTCCCTCTCACTGAGCCCCAGCAGTGAGAACATTATTATAAATTATTATGACTGATTATGAAGCGTGATCGTCGCTGTGGTTGATCTGTCTCTTAATATATTTTGTAGCGATGCACAAGGAAATAAATAAATCCAACGTAACTACGTAACCTTATAAAAAACTGCAATTTCTTATATTTCTCTTCATTTTCCAGAGACGAGGCTTGGATATAAGCTGAAGCTTAGATTCAAGGACCCAGTTACCTAGCAACCAACCAATCAGCCTTCTAAGTTGTTGCAAGGCTGCAGGGAACACCCTGAACTTTTTCCTGGCACCTGGCCTCATTATAGGTACCTAAGTCCTTCAGGAGGATGATTGAATATCTAGGACAACACAAATAATATAGGACATGGAGATATTCAAGTATTTATTATTGTCGAGAGTGTGGAAAGAGTTATATTATTTGGACCGCGTTCAGTCCTGTAGTGTCGTTTTTTAAAGCTTGGTAGAAAAAAAACTTTTTGTAAAAAAAAAAACTCTTATTTACGCATTTCGATATGTAAAATTATAAAAAAAAAAAAAACTTATTGCTAAAGGATAGGTACTTACTACCTAATTATGTAATTAAAATAAACAATATTAGGAAAATAGGAACTAAAGTAACACCTTCTAAATATAATTCTAAATACCTATTCTAATCTATCAACTCAGAAGAAATTACTGTGACCCAATAGACTATTATAGATTAAAAAAAGATATTGTCGTTTATAGAACATCACTAATTCAAAGTCGATCGAACTGCCGCGCTGTCTGCTTGGTCGCGGCGCTGTACTGCAGGTTGGATGACGTCACGGCGCGGTGGGATGCCCTATTTTCGACCGAAATATGGGACTTTGCCCTCTTTGCACGGCCACGGGCCTACCCAGTAATAAAAGGGCCACTACGGGCTGTGTTTAGCGGCTCAGTTTTAAATGTCACCTCGAAATATGCGCGCCATGTTCTTCCGACTGCGGTTCTTGGCATTTGTAAGGTCGTAGTTTAATTTGAATACTTAGGTTACGGCAGATATAGAGAGATTTAGAGTGCTCTGTTCTTGAGATAATTTATAGAGAGCTTACTGAACTCTATTCTTGAGTAGAAAGTGTGAAAGGAGTAGAAGACAGTTAGTTACACTCTCTAAGTATATACAGGGTTACAAGAAAAGTCGAACTACATCCGTTAAGGACGTGTAGTTTGCATCGTTTCTGACTGATTCGACTATGAAACACCCTAACCCAAACTTCTAAAAATTTCTTTCTTTTTCCTTAAAAAAAAACATTCTAAAAATGTATTAACTTTTTTACCTTTCAATCGCCTACTACGACCTATTTAGCTAATTTACTTACAATATTAGTTACTGAGATCCTAAGGCATCTTATCTTACGTGTAAAAAACAAATAATAATATGAATTAGACTCACAAATTTCAAAGTATGTAATTAAATATCCAAAAAATCGGCAAATTTTATAAAAAATAAAATAAAAGTCGAATATCTTGAAGACGGTTAAGTTTGGGGTAGGGTGTTTCATAGTCGAATCAGTCAGAAACGATGCAAACTACACGTCCTTAATGGATCTAGCTCGACTTTTCCTGTAACCCTGTATATTATACACTACGATCCTGCTCCTTACGAAAAGTTATGTAAGTAGTACATGCATTGACTATATATATTACTAGTCCACGTTACCTTTTACTAATAATGGAACATTAGGATACTTCCTACATATTATTTTCGCAGATATATTAAAAAAAAACGTCATATTAAGTATATTATGTTCTACTTTTACCAACTTATACTTATGATAACGTTACGTCGAAATTATTTGCTCAGCATTATTTTAGAGCTACGGGCCTACCTAAAAATAAATTACGGTCTATGCAACAATTCATCTGAGTTTCCACTTTAGGAATTTTCACTAAAATTGTAAATAAGAAATTAACATAAATTCTATATATATAAAAGGAGAACTGACTGACTGACATATCAACGTACAGCCGAAACTACTGGGGCTAGGAATGTGAAATTTTGCACACGGCTTCCTATTATAATGTAGGGGAGCACTAAGAAGGGGTTTTTGGAAATTTAACCTTTAAGGGGGTGAAAAGGGGGAATTTTGTTTGTATGGAAAATAGTTAGTTAGGATAGGATTTCACGCGGATGAAGTCGCGGGGAAGCAGCTAGTCAGGTATAATCTATTATGGTAATTTTCATCCGGATACATAAAGTTGACCGAAGACATGTGACATCTACCAACCCGCGTGATGGTTTACGGCCCTCTCCCTCTCATAGAGAGAAGGCCTGTGTCCCAGCAGTGGGAACAAGGCTGATTATGCCACATAATAAGGTTGCTCTCATGTAAGCGACCACAAAGAACCTACTTATATAGTTTGGCAAATACAATCTTCCAACCCAACACTATTTATCAACCCCACAAAATAAACAGTGATTTTAATCTTCATCATTAGATGAAGATTAAAAAAGTCACTGTTTATTTTTGTATTAACAAAACGTGAGATAAAACATCGCTATCTAGATCAAATACACTCGAAGCTTGCTGCTCGTTCCTATTTCCACTCAGACGCGTCGGCCGACCGGCTAATGAAACTGCAGTCTACAGCTACAGAGGTTGTACGTATTTATGTGATTTCTTTTTAATGATAAACTGCACCCTAATTGCGTAACACACTATTACTCTCAATTTCAATCATTTTGAAGTATATTGCTAATCCATTGCTCCATATGTTCGAAAAATGTGTCTGCTCAACAACGTAAATAACGCAATGAATGTTGTTGAACTGTCAAAATGAAACCCATTGCTAATAATAGTGTGTTACGCAATTGTCCCGCTGTTCTTTCTGTGGGTTTTATTCGCGCCTGCCGGATGACTGCAATAAGAAGGGGTGAAAAACTGCGGTGGATTGTGTAATACTAGCGGGGGCTACATTGACTCTTTAGCAAATTGACACCCTACGTTAATTTTTAGTGGTATAGCCATTTCATAGAACTGTCAACGAATGACAGTTGTGATTTCAGTTGGTCGACAATTTATTTAGCAATTAATTTCCCTGACTTTGTTTATTAAATGGAAAATCTTTTATTAATAAGAAAACCTTCAGTTTTGTGAATTTATTGAATGATCGAATCATGGAAAATATGTTAGATTTTAAAGTAAAACCTGTACAGACCTACGTTTTAGTGGATGTGACCTTATAGTTCTTAATCACACAATAAAGTAAAATCCTAATCACGTCAGTATTTAGTTTAGCACAGGTATTATCTTAACTTAAAATTAGGTCCCTATGTAATGTTCACTGTAAAAGTTGTACAAGTTACGGCAATAAACTTTTTTTTTTTTTATCGACCTAATTTTTCTACTCACAATCGACTTACAAGTGAAAAATGATAACTATATTTCAAAGGTCGTACTCAAGCTGGGCCTTCGCAAAGTGCGTCAGCAGAAACGGGACGTGATGCCAAGTAAGCGTACTCAATGTGGTTATTAGGTTTTTGGCAGAGGCATACTTTAGTAATACCAGTAAAATATTATTCGACTAATATTTCTCGATAATGTATCAGATTTTCATGTATAAATAACTAGCACTTTGCCCGCGACTTCATCCGCATGTATTTCGTACTTTCCTCTAAAAATGTCGAAAATGTATGTTTATGATCTGTATCATTTATTTAGATAAATAAGTGTTCGGGCCAATTTTTCAGTTTATAAATCAAAGAATCAGATTTTTTAAATAAACTTTATCCCCGTTTTTCACCCCCATAGGGATGGAATTTCTAAATTTAAATCGTTTAGAATGTATTCATTACTTGACCCAAAGATTATTTACACCAATTTTCGAGTTAATCAAGTCACGCAGTATAATCCACCCCTGTAAAATTAATTAATTACCCCATTTCACGCAGTTAGGGGTAGTTTTTCGAGAAACCCTGATACACGTTATTCTTTATTTTTGGTTTTAAGTATAAATACTCTGGGTTTCGAGTTATCGGACCGCGCGTTAAAATTCTTCCATACAAATTTTGATACCCCCAAAACTCCCCTTTAGGGGGTAGTTTGGAAAAACAAAAAATGCCATCCTTCATAATTTACTTAGATACGTATTCTATTCGTGCCAAGTTTCAAGTTTATAAATTCAAGGAATAAGATTTTTCATACAAACAAAATCCCCCTTTTCACCCCCTTAAAGGTTGAATTTCCAAAAACCCCTTCTTACTGCTCCCCTACATTATAAAAGGAAGCTGTGTGCAAAATTTCACATTCCTAGTCCCAGTAGTTCCGGCTGTGCGTTTATATGTCAGTCAGTTTTTCCTTTTATATATATATACTCGTATATATATATATAGATAGATAGATAATGGTTCAGATATTTTAGTAGAATGCTACGCGAGTAGACGTTATCAGTGCAAAATACACAGTAACATGAATATCGTTCTGTTACAGATGGCCGATAGCGATAACGTCACATCCTATAGCATTTCCGTTATTTAACAAATGAAGTTAATTAACGTCCCGGTTATAGGAATAATATAATGCAAGTTTTTGAACTAGTTAATAATATATTATTTAAAAAAAATGTATACGTTCGAATCCGGACAGGCGCTTTACTTTGTGTAAATTATTTCATCACCACTGCTCTCAAAACGGTGAAGGAAAATATCGTAAGGAAACCGGCATGTCCTAGAACCAAAAATTCGAAGACATGTGCCATCTGCCAACCCGCACTGGGCCCGCGTGGTGGATTACGGCCCACTCCCTCTCACTGAGAGGAGGCCTGTGTCCCAGCAGTGGGAACATTATAGGCTGATTATTATTATACAGATGGATATACAGGGTGATTGGAAGATGGGTGCAAAGCTTTAAAGCCAAGATAGTACAGATAATTTAGAACCATTTAAGCCATGGTTTTCTTAGACGAAGTCTTACCAATTTCTTTTTACATAATTTTTGTTTTTTCGAAAATTCCCAACATTTTAAGTAAAGTGCTTATTTATGGCCAAATTGAATTATAAATAAATAAATTTTTATTTTATTTTATTAAAGTAATGTGTAAACAATCTAGCAAACCATGTTTTAGGCCTCTGTGTCATTAGACGTAAAAAACATAAAAATTAGGTTAAAAAAAAATTGGTAAATCTTCGTCTAAGACAATCATGGCTTAAATGGTTCTAAATTATCTGTACTATCTTCGCTTTAAAGCTTTGCACCCATCTTCCAATCAACCTGTATATCTGGTAACTCCGGCAAGGTTTTTGCAGCCGGCAGGCTTGAGCACTATAAATCCGGCTGCGTGAGTTGACCGCGGTCCGCGTTGCAAGTCACAACCCGTATTTGGTCTGTATTGTTTTTTAAGTGTCGTGTGTTTTTCAGAGATGTCTCTCGAAATAAAAAAACCGGTCAAGTGCGAGTCGGACTCGCGCACCGAGGGTAGGTAATAAGCAGTTTGAATTATTTTTTTTTGTAATGTAATTACTTTACGGTTTTCGGATTTTTTCCTTTACTTGTGCTACATGAAATTGCTTGTTGCCAAATTTTATAATTCTAGGTCAACCTATATACCTGTATAGGTTTTGATTTCAGAACATAAACGCCCGTATCTTTTGATTGCGTTGACTTAGCAGTTTGATTTTTTCACTGCTTCAAGGGATTGCAGCCTTGAGTATTTGATATTAATTTCAACTTTATAACTTCACGCGTTCCTGAGTAACAGGGTCTTGACTTACGGACAGCCAGACGGACAACGAAGTGATCTTATAAGGGTTCCGTTTTTCCTTTTGAGGTACGGAACCCTAAAAATTTATTTTTGTGACACAACGCATTGAGCAACATAAACAATGGCTAGATCAAGGTATAGCGTTCATAGATCTGTATAAATCATTTCAGCCATTTTATTCTAATGTGCCTCACACGCTTGGTAAACAAATAATTATAGGTACCTTGAATTAGCAAAGTAGCAATTAGCGTTAATGTACTTATTCATGCATATAGAACCTTACTATGTCTCAATTTTACGTAGCACCTTTTTCTTATTAAAGATTACAGATCTGCGCCCAAAACTTATACTTGTTTGTGTATCTAAGTACTTAAATTCTGAAGCTGTTCAAATATTCATGTAAGTATGCTAATCAGCGTATTATGATAAAGTTAATAACCATTACAAACTAACTAACATAAAGTTCCCATCCATACACACGATTAAATCGTTGGCATTGTTATCATCCTGCCCCCATAAGGAGGATCCCTACTGACCCACAAAGCGGGTCGCGCTGGCGTCGCGGCGTCTGCCCTCTCCCTGTGACGGCGTCGCACTGCTGTATCATTCCCGGAGTCGCGGGGTGGGTCCCCGGTCCCCCCACTACTTGCGCCCCCAACCTTGGCAGGCGAGGCGCCACGCTGCCTACAACTCCAGCTAAGCTCGAATTATTTTGCGCTCCGTGAGGCGATTTTGATCCTGTGCGGCATTGCCGGCATTCCGTCGGTTTCCTTAGATGTTCAAAAGCAGTCGTGTGCACTGAGAATTGTTGGTATTGATTTTGTACAAGTAATTGTATACCTAGTAAGGAAATATCGTTTGGGTGCCAAGAATGCTTACATTAATGACAGTTTTCGGGGGAGGCCCGCGGCCATCGTAGACAGTCAGGTCGATTTGATTTGTAAAAAGATTGCGGTGCATGTGATCTATCATGTTGTCATGACGTTTACATAAATATTAATGTATAAGGTGTTTCAAAGAAGGAGTTAATGCAGTATTTTGACTGATTTTGAGAGAAGGCGATGCCAATCGATGGATAGAACTTTGTTCACTGAACAAAGGACAGTTGAAGGCTAATAGTTAAATTTTATCAATGGCCAGTGATATGGGTGCAATAAACAAATAGACGTAAATAAGACTGAGGTAGTAAATTATTTGAATGCGATTTAACGTCGGTTTTGGTAACATCAATATGATTATAGGTAATAGGGATGATGACTAACTTTTTTTTCTTCGTCTATCAGGTAGATTATTAAAAAGTATTGGGCACGTATTTTTTCTTTTTTCACATAATCAAAACATTACACAGATATATTGATTTGAAATGCCGCATGACGTCACGTCTTGGTACAATTTTTACCTAGAAGTGACGTCACGAGCCCCCACTCCCAAACTTTGACAGGCTTTATCTTAGTAATTTTTTGGTTGATTGACACAAGAAAAAATATGTGTCCATTATTTTTTGATAATCTAACTGACGGACTAAATAGAATTTCGTTTACTTTACCCCGTCATCATCCCTATTCTTAGAAATGAAGTGCAATTACAAAACCACAACATTTCTAGTAGTAGTAAGGCAGTCATAGAATTGTTTTGAAATGTCTTTTTTTATATTTAAATCTTTCTGTTTTGTATCTGGGGTACACACATAAAGACTTTATTCCGAACGCGGATCGGACTAACTTTACTTTAACCACTGCGCCAAAAAGAAGCGCCAAGATGGCTGAAACGTTACCTTTGCATTATTGGTGAATCTTTCGTTACGGAACATTTAATTTTTACCATATTTCTTTGATGGTTTTAATTATGATAAATAATTGTTATAATTGTTACATAATATTACTATATTTTTATTATTGAATCAACTATAGGTACATGGTGTCCGGTAATTAATGGATACCCTCGAAATGGATTATAGAAGAACTACAAAATCTATCAAGTTGGATTGACAAATGACACAGATGATTTTATAAAAAGACAATTTATTCAATTATTGTTCATCCTTTTTAACAGCGGCTACAAATGCATGAATGCCGTGAGTTTTTTGTTTTTAAAATATGTTACTGATAGATAGGCTAAAAACAATACTAGTTATAATTAAAAAAAAAAACAATAGTAAGTGTTATTTTTTTTAACGTCTATTCATTTTTATATAAAAGCCATTGCAAAATTGTAAGGTTAAGATCTATGAACCACATTATACGTCAATGTTTATTTAAGTTATCAATAAGCTCTGCATGCAGCGGAACCATCACATTAGGATTTAATTTTGTTATTTTTAATATTAATTCAATATAAAAAATAAAAACCATCACATAATTTCCTCCTCAGCGAAGTTACTTCCTACCTAGTAAATCAAATTAAAACTATGAAGGGATACTTGCAGGAAATTTGTAGGTAACTCGATAACATGCTACGAGCTACGCCGTAGCGCTTCCGTAGCACAGATTTCCTGACTGGTCGTAGACTCGTAGCGAAAATGATGTTGCTACAATTAAATTATGAAACCGTACCAACGTCAAAGTTTTTACTTGTGGGTGTAAAATCAGGTGTTTTAAGTAAAATATGTATAAGTAGGTACACTATGTTTTGCCGTTGATGGCATACAAATATCAATAACGTGGGTATCTAAAAGATATCTGTCATACACATGCTTTTATTAAAAAACCGTAGCTACACGAGCGTGATATGTTTTTTGCTGTTGATTTTTATAGGTACTATAATGTTAATTATATACGGTCCCATTAAAATAGGTGGACAAACTTTTAGAAATCATCCAGACCACCAAATTATGGACGATGGTAAAAAAATATATAAGAAAAACGCATTAGATATTTACAAGAAAAATAATCAGCTATACGAAAATACACTAATGTGCCGGCAATTTATTATTTTAGGTCAAAATAAAATCACTTTAAACAGTGTTTTTTTTTGCTAGGATATCTTTGGTTAGACGTACTGAGCGCTGTGTTAAAATTTGTCCATCTATTTTAATGGGACCCTGTATATTGAGGAATCCTTAATTAAATAATTAGTGTTATTCCCTAGAGTCAAGACCTTTTTTCCTTTTAATGAAGGAATCAAAAGGCTGCTTTATTTTAGTTTACATATAATAATGGAGCATGTAAGGTTCGTAGCAGGGAACAGTGCCCAAAAGACTGGCAGCATTGCCACGTTGTATGGCAATGCTAATTCTTTGGCGAAGAAACAGGCCAGCCCTCTGGTCTTGTGAAGAGTCGACTAACCGCTTGGCGATATCTCGAAAAACCAAGTGGGCACTCGGACCCCATGGCCCTAGTGTTTCAACCCCAAACGGCTCGAACATATAACTCCCAATCAGGTTGCAATATTTTGGCCGTTTGAGGTTTTCTGCACCTGCAGCAGCCGCCCCAGCACAGCCCACCGTAATGTATCATAATGGAATGTAATTCCGTACAATGAGTAAGATTTGGTTTGATTAATCAAATAAACCTGTTTTCTATGTTAACATAGAAAATAGGCAATATTTTCTATTCATATTTTTTTCTGTAAAACATCTATGAATGGAGGTGATTTCACAGGGTTTTTTTTATCAAATAGGTATTAGCTGACCCAGCAGGTGTTGTCATAATTTCATCGTTCACAATTTTCCTTAGGGTGTCGTACATAGAAAAAAGCACTTTCAGTATTTCTCGACTTTCCAATTTTCCTTTCCCTAAAAACCTTATTCACAATATTATAAAAAAAAAAATGCTACAGCCGTTCTTGTGATGCGCTTATTAATGAACAGCAAAGTAGTCATTCCTTTAGTTTAGTGCTACTCGACCTTTTCAAATAATTAACAGTTCACAAATACACTGATGTTTGCGTTTTGAAGTGAAAATATATAAATGATTCATCATAATCATAATCAGCCTATAATGTTCCCACTGCTGGGACACAGGCCTCCTCTCTGCGAGAGGGAGTGGGCCGTAATCCACCATGCGGGCCCAGTGCGGGTTGGTAGATGTCACATTTCTTCGTATTTTTGGTTCTAGGACATGCCGGGTTCCTCACAATGTTTTCCTTCACCGTTTTGAGAGCAGTGGTGATGAAATAATTTACACAAAGTAAAGCGCCTGTCTGGGTTCGAACCTAAGATCTACAACTCGTAGGTCGCGGCCGATACCACTGGGCCAAATAAATGATTAAATTAAGTTTTTATTAAATTAACTAATACTTTTCAGAAACCCTATACTAAGTTAGACGTAGAATAATCCAATGCAGAGACGTATTCCGCTCAATAAAAGCCCACATTTTCTCGGATAACACAAATCAGAGTGGAACGGAGTTTCAAGGATGAAAGTTAGTTAGTTCCTTATTTTGTATTTTCAGAATAGGAGTGCCTTCAACTGTTTCAGAATACCTACTATATATTTTAAATATACTTCAGTTTTTAAATGTGTTAATTTTTGCAATTGGAGAATTATTCAGAGATTCTTGAAGTATTTAAATGTTAAAAAAGTAAGTTATATTTGCACCTATCTTAGTAAGTAACTATCTAAGGTACAGACGGCAGCACATCAAGCCACCCGAAACTGTCGAATTTTCCCAATCAACTTTGAATCTTATTCTTTAGCGATAAAGTTGAAAATCTATTAAAGAAATTTGACAGATTGTAGTAGCTTGATGTGCTGGTGTCTGTACCCAGCTACGCTACGAAGCTATACCGGGTCGTTTCAAAGATAAACCTACATAAAAGAACTCAACTAATGCAAGCATCCATGCAAATTTAGCGCTTCCTTTCAAGTCTTGCTCTATCTTTTTTATTAAGGCTGAGCTGTTCCCGTAAATGTAGATTGCGGCAACATGAGAGAAAATCTTGATTTATGAATTTATAATATTGCAGGCAAAACTTGTTTCCCGCTGACTTTCCGAGCGCCATCTAGACTGCCATGATGGAACGAATTGTGAAAACGCCACCTAGCGGCGGTAACTACATTGAACCGTGGGAACTAAGTGAAGCCACATCGTAGTTTTCCGATTTTCCGCTAGAGTGCCGTTCGCAGTGCATTGGCGGCCGTAGCGGGAATCTGTGGCATGTTGTTAGTTCTGCCAATTGCTGCTAGATGGCGTGCTACAAAGCTTTCATCCAAGCTTCTAGTTTCAAGAGTTCGTTCAAGGTATTAATGAATAATTCAGAAGTTTTTTTTGGCAAACAGTTTGTTGGTGTTAAGCCGTGTCTCCTGCTCGTGTTTTTTCGAAACATTACACATAAACATTTGTTTTCATACACAAGCTGTCTCCTGCGTATTAAAATATTTTTAGATTAGTGTCAACACTATTCAAAAGACAATATAACCTCAAAACCTGTGTAATTAAGCTTTCATAATTCTGCGCGGTGCGCGTGGCGGTTGAAAATGAAACAAACCCCTCTTCACCCGCGCGGGGAATGTTTTCCATGCAGCTCTGAAAACAAAAACACATACTACATAAATGTGTATGGCCACGCCTCTTTGTTTTGATGTTTTTGTGTAATGTTACAATAAAACACGCGCAGGTGACACGGCTTTACGTATTTCGCTAAGAGCCTTACACACGGAACATTTATTATTCATACATAACACAATGACATAAATCCAAACTTTCAGAAAAGTTAAACACAAGGCTAACAATTATATTTTAATGAATCTTCAGCTGTATTAGTTAACTTATATTATTTTTAAAATAAGTAGGTTGAATTTAGATTGAAGAAATAAAAACGGAATAGGTAATTGTGTTGTGTGGAGTAATCAATAAAAAGGGTTTTAAGAGGACGTTTCAACTGTAGTTTTTCTACTTTTCATTAATTGCCCTGAGTTTAGGTTAGATTGTGTTAGGTTGATAGGTGAGCAGTGGTGGCCCAGTGGTAACGGCCGCGACTTATGAGTTGTAGGTCGTAGGTTCGAACCCAGACAGGCGCTTTACTTTGTGTAAATTATTTCATCACCACTGCTTTCAAAACGGTGAAGGAAAACATCGTGAGGAAACCGGCATGTCCTAAAACCAAAAATTCGAAGACATGTGACATTTACCAACCCGCACTGGGCCCGCGTGGTGGATTACGGCCCACTCCCTCTCACAGAGAGGAGGCCTGTGTCCCAGCAGTGGGAACATTATAGGCTGATTATGTAGGTTAGATTGAAAATTGTATCAATAATTTTCTTGATGGACTGAAACCGGTAATGACTCGAAGAACTCACATCCGTTCATAATTTATAATAATACAAGCTGCGCCGCGGTTTCACCCGCGGTTTCCCTGGCACCTCTTTGACGGCATAAGTTCTACGTAAATGTCTATTAACTGCTCTCAAATTACGATGTTTATTTTTTATTTGTACATACTTCTATGACATAATCTTTTTATTATTTGACATTATATACAGACAATTTTAATTTTTCACCTCTTTCTTAGTTGAAATGGCAATCATATCTCTTGGTTTTAGTAGATTTTTATATTTTGTTTATCCTTTTGATACATCCTTATTTTGTAAATGTGAGGACTTTGTAAGCCTTGTAGACTAGATCTGTAGACCATTTTTTATTTTATCAAGTACCTGGTACTTGTTGACAGGCCTACGCTGTCCTCCCATACCTACTGTAACTCGAAAACATTGTTAAAGCCAATTATTTTTAAAAGAGTAACCATGGAGTTTCTTGCCGGTTCTTCTCCATAGGAAACGACCAATTGGAACCGTGCACCTCGCTTCTGACGTTTCATAAGTGCCCATTTTGGTTTATGTGAAATAAAAATATTTTGATTTTGATTTTGACCCGCGTAAATTTCGATCCCGTGAGAATATCGGGATAAAAAGTATCCTATGTGTTATTCTGATTTATAAAGCTTTATTAATATAAAGTTTCATAAATTTCCGTTCATTAGTTTTTGCGTGAAAGAGTAACAAACGTCCTCACAAACTTTCGCATTTATAATATTATTAAGTAGGAAGTAGGATTACTTTCATGTCACGGCTGTGATATTATTTTAAGTGAAATAGATAAGTTCTGCAACTTTACATTTTCCAGCTCTGAATTCTTAAACAAAGCTGTCAAAAAATGAGCTTAGTATCGTTTACGACAGCTTTCTAAAAGCACTGTGCTATTTACAACGGCATGCTATTTATAGCACTGCGCTATTTATACGACGCTATGAACCAAACTTCTTGAGTTAAACGAGTGCATATTTAAGAGCGGCTGCAGTACGGATGCAGCATCTTTTGTGAGACATCGGCATTTAAATTTCTGTGCACAGTAGTTGTGCTACGAGTATCTGTTAGAGGAATTCGTTTTAGGTGTGCAAATTTCACCGTATTGATTTTTTTGAACGAATAGAATACTATACAGGGTTCAAATCCTGTGAGGTTATTACGAGTAAAATTAACCACTTATACATACATACCTATATACATAAATTCACGCCTTCGTCCAATGGGGGTAGACAGAAACTACAGAACGCTACCTGCTACCTTTCTTGCATACCTACCCGTTTTGCTTCGTTTACGCTCATACATCTACACGCACGTCGGCTGCGAGTACGACGCAACTGACCTTTCTGAAGAACATCACCAATAAGGGTATGATACGCCTTTACTACTAATAACCACTTACATTTAAAAATACCACAGAGTGACAAGGTCGTCGTCGAATTTTATAGGGAGCGATGAACTTTTTGGTTTCGGCTTTCTTCATCAATTATTATAAAACTAGCTGCACCCAGCGGTTTCACCCGCATAAGTCTCGATCCCGTGGGAATATCGGGATAAAAAGCATCCTATGTCCTAATCTAGGTCATGGTCTATCCATGTGCCAAATTTCATCCAAAACCGTTCAGCCGTTTTAGCGTGAATGCGTAACAAACAAACTTACAGACATACAAAAAATCAAATCTTTTCTCTTTGTAATATTATATACTAGCTGCGCCCCGCGGTTTCACCCGCATAAGTCTCGATCCCGTGGGAATATCGGGATAAAAAGTATCCTATGTCCTTTCCCGGGACTCAAACTATCTCTATACCAAATTTCATCTATATCGGTTCGGCGATCTAGGCGTGAAAAGGTAACAGACAGACAGAGTTTCTTTCGAATTTATAATATTAAGTATGGATAAGTATATTGTGGATAGGTGACACATATTGCTGTGTACCAGTGGCGAAGTACCATACAACTCGATTCTCACCGGCTTCCCTTCGAAAATTCAGAACATAACCACTCTATAGTCAATAATTCATCATTGAAATTTTCTCTTTAGGAATTTTTTTTTGCTCCGTCCTACCTCAGTCATAAATTCACCCTTCGCCACTGCTGTGTACCTGTGCACTGTTAACGAAATGTGTTCGAATTTACTTCTATATTAACGTCATTTTACGCTAACATGATTTCATGAATAAATTCGTGAGGTACTATGGCATTTGTATAGAACATACGGGACGCGGCGCCATTGCAGGCACTTTAGTTCACCGTATTCAATGAGTGCTGCATTCATGTGGGTAGATGTTACTAGTATGCAGTTGTAAACCCAACTAAATGGAACTAGAATTTTTTTGATGAAATTCTCTTATGGTTTTAAAAAAGCGTTTCTTTTTTTGTTTGTTTCTTTTCCCAAGTGCGTTGCGGTCGGGTTCCAGTCTCACCAGATGCAGCTGAATACCAGTATTTAACATGGAACCTGCTTCTCTCAGTTACTGGGTAACACCTAGGACATATTAGCAAATATTAATGTTACAAGAATAATTAAAGATTAAAATGTCATTTATATTAAATGAGAATGTCAAGACTTCACACCTTCATTCCCGACGCAGCCGGACATACGGTAAACGGTTTAATTTCAAGTGTCTAGGTACTGCCGACTGATTGCAGGGCCAAGGTTACCAAACATCAACGATCCCATTCGGGAATTGTAACGCGACCTGAATTGATACTTGACTCAATTGCAAATGGATCATTTTACTGTGGTCGTGTTTGTGTTTGGTAGCTGGGTTTGGTACACTACAAAACATTACACTTTGCAGGGAAAAATGATTAAATCTTGTAGGACTCATAATTTTATCAAATTTATTTGTATAATTAACAGAGTATCAATTATACTTTTATGGCTATATTTTAAATGCAGTTTAAAGGAACATTTTTTATAACAATTTGTTCCTTAATCTAATATATTAAATTAGGATGATTATAACTTTAAAAACACTGCATTGTATAAGTTTGCATGCAAAAGAAGAAGCATTCTTTAAAAAGGTTATCTTTATTTTATATTTAGGGAAAAGTGGCCCAGTATTTACAATTTTCTGGTAATTGCCAAATATTGGGACAACTTCATCATCACAAATGACAAATGTTGGACATAGACGTGAATCAATCACGGTAAAGTACCTGTTGGGAGGTTTAACGTAACGTAACCTCCGGTCTACCTGTAGCGAATCCCGCGAGGGTTTTTGTGATTATTAAAAGAATCGACGCCCGCAGTGATGTCTCGCGTCCCGCGCGGCGTTTGTCTCAATGCGGGCAGAGCTTTTAATTGAGGTAGCAGCATGTTCGCTTTTCTTAGAAAATGGTTTCATTTGTTTGTTCATTTATAGTTTTGTATTCAAATCTAAAATAAACACATTTTGATTCTTCTTTAAATATCTTCGTCTCTGTCTGACTGCGTTGTTTCGTCAAGTCGGCTAATCCGCGCGAAGCAGGGGGGCAGGTCGCTAGTTCTATAATATTCAGTCATCATCATCTGCCTAGCCTTTTTCCCAACTATGTTGGGGTCGGCTTCCAGTCTAACCGGTTGCAGCTGAATACCAGTATTTTACATGGAGCGACTGCCTATCTGACCTCCACAACCCAGTTACTGGGTAATACGATACCCCTTGGTAAGACTGGTTGTCAGACTTTCGGGCTTCTGACTACCTGTAACGACTGTCAAAGATCCACGAATGACAGCCGGGACCAACGGCTTAACGTGCTTTCCGAGGCACGGAGGGGTCTCAGTATGTAAAGATGGTCACCCATCCACAGACCAACCGCGGCAAGCGTAGCTTAACCTGATCGATCGACCTGTGCGACTGTTATTATTTAGCCACGGACCCCTATAATATTCAGTATTTCTATTAAACCTTTCAACGCAGCCGCGCTCTTATCCTACCATCATCTGCCAATTGACTGGGGGGGCCTTGAGAGGCCACTCACATTCTACCGGCTACAAAAACAAGAAGCCTTATTCTGAACTTTAGTACAAGTTTAGTTACAAAATGCCGCTGTTAATCTAGAGAAAAGGAAACGGGGAGTTTCTCTTAATATTTGGAAGTGTTTGGAACATTCTCGGAAAAATATTTAAGACTCTAATCAATCAGAGAGACAAATGGTTTCTGAAAATGGAGCTTTTAAAAGTATTAATTTTTTTTAAATAAAATGTCATTTATTCAAACTAGGCTGAGAAACAGCTGTTCTTGAACGTCACAAAATTACATAAGACAGTCCCCAAAATCGGCCGCCCTTCGCCACTTCTTAGCGCTTTGGAAGCGAGGATAAAGTGGCGCAACAAACTCCCCAGCGGCTATTTGTTAAGTTAAAACAACTTGATACCACCCCTTTCTTCTAAAAGGTTCCGTGTTTAATAGACTAGAATAACATGATAAGACTGTATTGCACTTTAATCAAGTAGAGTGATTAAACTCTCCGTAATTTAGGTTCAAAAGAGCTTTTTATTTGCTCAATTTCTCAAGGTTCATAATATTTTTACTCTGTTTCCTTGGTTCTGCCGACGGGCTATTATTTTTTATGGGGTTTTTAATATTTTTCATTCAAATATTTAAAAGTGTAATTTATATCAATGAAATAAACTAATTATATTATGTGTAGCATAATCAGCCTATCGGTCCCACTGCTGGGACATGCCTCCTCTCTATAAGAGGCAGTGAAAGAAACGTAAAAACAATAATTCACTCACACAGATGGACATAGGTAAATAGTCGCAAATGAACCATCACCAGTCGCCGCACTGTCGACGCACGGTCCCGCGTGGGCGTTCGTAGCAATTGCGCCTACGGAACTCGCCTACGAAGGCTACGAAACCTACAGAGTCGAACAGGTGATAGATTTATTATTAATAAAATAATGATATAATAAAACCCAATTTGTACTTAGATAATGTAATAAAAAAAATAAGTAACCCCTTTCAAATAAAAATAACACCGACCCTTCGTAGACAGTCTACGACGCCACGCTGTCTACGCTTCCCGCCCGCGTAGGCGTTCGTAGCACACCTACGCGGCGTAGCGGCTACGAATTCATGTTAGGAAGTCACTTTTATAGTGTCAAGCGGTTTATTGGTGTTTATGACCCGGGACTA
The DNA here is from genome assembly GCA_914767645.1 of Hydraecia micacea. Classification (NCBI taxonomy): domain Eukaryota; kingdom Metazoa; phylum Arthropoda; class Insecta; order Lepidoptera; family Noctuidae; genus Hydraecia; species Hydraecia micacea. The sequence goes on from OU611774.1 coordinate 1,876,642, forward strand.
GGATTGTTTTTATAGTACTAGTAACAGTTATGGCTGTGCTTCTGATTTTGGTCTGTATTTACGGTGATAATAAAGTTTAATATCCTTTGTCTCTATTTTGAGTAACAAACATTTTTGTGATTAATTCAGTGTAATCTTCATGTTGAGTCTACGATGCTAATTTTGTATCTAATTATAAATTTTTTCATGGAAATAAAGCCAGGCATACTTGCTCTATGTGAGGTTTAAGGGAAGATTTATGACACCTATAATAACTAGTGCTACTAGAGCAAAATGTTCAAAGTTTTAATTTGCCAAACATACCGACGCTAGATTACACATAATACTTGAAAGTTCTTAACTTCATAAGATTAATTTAATTGTATGTTTGTGGTACATTTATTACAACTACTGATTCTGAATAAGTATGTAGGTTAATTTTAAACTAGCAATATTGCGACTTTTGCTATATTAATGACTAGATCCGAATATGTTTAGAGAGAGAGGCAATTCTTGTAATTTTAAGAACGTTCACACTCTGATCTCAGTCTCAATCTGTCAAAAATACCTCAAATTTCCCTACATTTTGACAAGTTTTTGACGTTTCTTTGTCGCCGAGATGAGACTGCGACTAGATTTTGAACGTTTTATATTACGATAATTGGCCTTCTGGTCGTATCATATTTTCGTATAAATGAAGATTTTAACAACGGCAGCTCCTTGTTTTAAAAGTAAATACCCCGTATTTATTTATATAGGTTAGACTGGAAGCTGACCCTAACATAGTTGGGAAAAGGCAGATGATGATGATGATGATGATTTATTTATAAAGGTACACCAACAGGAGTATTATACAAAGTGTTAAAATTGACCTGCACCATCAATAGTGCAGAGGAGACTAATTAGTTTCGTTTGCACAATGAATGGTGCATTTACCCGACAAACTTTAAGAGGTAGGACTTTGTAAGCCTTGTAGACTTTAGATCTGTAGACCATTTTTTATTTTATCAAGTACCTGGTACTTTTGACAGGCCTACGCTGTCCTCCCATACCTACTGTAATTTGAAAACATTATAAAAGCCAATTATTTTTAAAAGAGTAACCATGGAGTTTCTTGCCGGTTCTTCTCCATAGGAAACGACCAATTGGAACCGTGCACCTAGCTTCTGACGTTTCATAAGTGCCCATGTTGGTTTATGTGAAATAAAAATATTTTGATTTGATTTATTTGAGGTGCTTAAGACCATCGAACTGAACAACTTTCACTATGAAACCAAGTCTGAAATCACAAAAAAAAAAAACAACTGTTTCATACATTTTGGTCAAGAAGGTACGAGTAGGTATTGAACTTTTGTACATTGACTGCCACTGCGGTCAACGGTGACCGCAAACAATAGATTTTCTATTGCGTCTGTTGTCTGGCAGTAAACGTGTTAAACAGCAAATATTTTTTCGTGATTTGGTCCCATAGTGATAGTTGTTCAGTTCGATGGTCTAAAGCACCTCTTAAAGTTTGTAGGGTTAATTTTTTAACACCTTCTATAGGTAAAAATAGTCTCCTACTTACACAGTCACCAATTACAGGTTAGTCAGTAAATCTCAGAATAGAATATTTAATAGAATAAATCTAATATGTTTTATGGATACATATTGATTGAAAATTATAGAAATACGTCTTTTTAAGGCTGAGTGTGACATCGTGGCAGGCCCAGACGGAGATGGCGGGATGAGCTGGACTCCTTCAACAAGAACTGGTCCTTAGCAGCTTTGAACAGAGAGAAGTGGAAAGAGAGTAGGGAGGCCTTTGCCCTGCAGTGGGTAATCTATACTAATATTATAAAGAGGTAAAATTTGTTTGTAAGTTTGTATGTAGGGGGTAATCTCCGGAAGTAATGAACCAATTTTAAAAATTGTTTCACTGGTAGCAAGCTACATTATTCGTGAGTGCTATAGGCTATAAATTATAAAGATATCATGCATATTAGCCGAACTATCTCAATTTTTGTCTAGCCAGGCGGAAAAAAATAGCTCTTACAACAGAGTTATTGGCATGCGCTGCCTTAACATTTGTATATAATTGAAAACAATGTATGGCAACCTGGTCCGCTTTGAATAGTTCTACAAAAAAGTCCGCGACACCATATTTCTATCTTTTATATTTTAGCAGATATAGTAGCTTTTATGTGTTAAAAAAAGTATTTTTCGACGTACTTACCTTTGGACGATTTTTTAAACAACATAATATTAAACCTTATCGAAAAAAATATTATTATGATCACAAGAACATCGTAGAGATACGATTTGCCCAAAACAGTATGTCAATTGGTTAAATATTTTCGAAGATAATATAAAATTACTAAATCGGAAAATGCCGCCGTCCATTCACGAACCGCATTAGAACATGCTTTGTACGGACGTTTTATCCATTTACCCATAGATGGCGTTGTACAATAACGTCATTTTTCTGAATCGCGGTGACCCTCTCCAGCTATTATTTAACTTTGGTCGTTAGGTAGGTGAGTTGTACGCAGTTGGATGGATGTCGTTGGTCTTTAAAATTGTTTTGGTTGCTCGCTCGGTTTCTTAACACAAATACTACTTCGTTTCGTTCTCATTCTTCGAGTTCGAAGCTATTTCTGTTTTTGGGATATCATCCGTATCATAGGACAGTTTCAGCGATTGTACATCATGCCATCATGCCTAAAAGGAAATCACAACTTTCCCGTCAGACATCCCAGACAAGAGCAGCTCGAGTACGCCGTACGGAAGAGTCTGCTCTTGAAAATCGTCAGCGCCTCTCGAGGAATAGAGAAAATATTTTGCAAGTACCAACGCGCTGGGGAATCTAGCTCCGAGCGTTCACAGCGGCTTGCTAACCAAAGCTGGAGAACATCGCAAGTCCGTGCTCGGGAATCTAGCGCTGAACGTGCGCAGCGTCTCAGTGATTTAAGGCAGCATGTCTCTGCAACAAGGGATAGGGAGTCTAGCACTGAGCGCTCGCAGCGCCTCGCTAGCCAAACTGTGAGAACATCGCAGGCCCGTGCTCGGGAATCTAGCGCTGAACGTGCGCAGCGTCTCAGTGATTTAAGGCAGCATGTCTCTGCAATAAGGGATAGGGAGTCTAGCGCTGAGCGCTCGCAGTGGCACGCTAGCCAAAGCGCGAGAACATCGCAGGACCGAACCACACTCATAATTTCATCACAAGTTAAAATGATTACCGCCCAACGAAGTGGGCACGGGTCAGCTAGTAATAATAATAAGGCTGAGTGTATGTGGCGAGCCCCAGCTGTCCGAGCCCCGGCTGTCCCGGCAGTCCGCACAGCGTGGTTACGTAAGGCCCCAAGGTCAACGTGGTTACGTAAGGCCCCAAGGTCAAGGCGGCGATGTAATGAATGTGGCGCCGACAATTACGCCCCGCTGCCCCGCTTGTCTGTATAAGGTTAGCTCTTTTGAAACTCTCAGTGAGACAAGGATGTAATGATACTCAATGTTGAGACTTTGATAGAAGATTTTATGTGGAATAGGGCTGAATTATTTTTGTAAGTCAAGATTTTAATTGGAGTAATACTTTGATCCGTAATATTAAAAAAAAAGATTAACCGGTTGAATGACAAAAATGACAGAAACAAAAAAAACCATTGTGTCTCGCGTGGATCCACGTTCAGGTATACAAAGGGGCGAATTTCACCAATGGGACTGGATGCGGTTTGGATCGCGTTCAGTTTCATTTTTCACCAATGAAATTCACTTTTTAATCATTTGGTAGGTTTATCTAAAATTGTATGAAATGGACCTGAATAGTTTGTCTCTAAAGTAGTCATAACAGATAAACACTTTTCAGATAATAACATAAAAAACACTCGTCTCATTTTAAAAGCCTAACCCCCTAAAGTTTAACCTACTCGTACCTTTCTAAAAACAAATTAACTTTTACGCAACAATCCCTCTACAAATATTAAAAGAGCGAACGACACATAAAGTTTAACACAAAACAAAAACAACAATAAAGTCGAAACAAAGGACACATACACACACACACACACACACACTGTCTATAAATACATCAATACAATTAATACATAAAAACATTATTTATATACATTAAAAAAAAATACTTCGACTAAAGTCTCTTTTGGGAAATCCAAATGTTAATTACGAAGTGCGCGGAGGTAACCTCTCCATTCAAATTGATTCTCAATAAAATAACGTGTCTCTTTCTGTCGCGTTAGGTAAAGATATGTGCAAGTGAAACAAGTAATGATTTCGAGGTCACCGGGAGTATTAATACACTCGATCTTGTTAGAGAGTTTTAGTTTGAGTTTGGTAGGGAGCGGCGAGATGAGCTGTAACTTTGAATTTACGTTGCTACCTTTTTTATTTAATCCCCGTAAGGTAGCCGTTTCGTTCGCCATTTTGTTAGGAATTATTAACTATTCAATTTATCTGCTAAATGAAAAAAATCTACCTAGCATCCTGTGCATTGCATTTGTAATCGTGAACATGATTTAGATGAAAAGCACACATGCCTTTATGCTTTAGAATCCGTTCGATTTCAATCTGACAGTTAAATAATAATAAACAATATGGTCGAATTATTGTCAAATTGATGGGTATTGTGACCGGATGCAGCTGAACACCAGTGTTTCACATGAACCGACTGTCCGTCTGACCTGCACAACCCAGTTATTGGCTAGAACGATACAAGGTAACCCTTGACTGTACGAGGAATCTAGTGAATTGAGACCCTGTGACAATTTACCGTGTAGGTATTAACCATTTCTTACAACTGTCGAAGAATGACAGATGTGTGTTGAAAATACGGACAATTTAAGTCGGTTGTCAATTTGCTTAACAATTCATTTCCTTGACTTGCCATCAAACTTTTTTTTTATAATTATCTAACTGCGCCCCGCGGTTTCATCCGCATAAGTTTCGATTCTGTGGGAATATCGGGATAAAAAGTATCCTATGTTTTAATCCTGGTTACAAACCATCTGTTTGAAAAATTTCATCCAAATCCGTTCAGTAGTTTTAAACTACTAAAAACGTGAAAGTTTGTAATGATGGATAGCCATCATTACAAACTTTCACGTTTATAATATTACTAGTTGCTGCCCGCGACTTCGTCCGCGTGAAATCCTATCCTAACTATAAATTATAAATGCGAAAGTATGTTTGTTTGTTACCTTTTCACGCCTAAATCACTGAGCCGATCGTCCTGAAATTTTGCATATACGTTGTAAGGTGAACAGAAACGCACATAGGGTACCTTTCATCCCGAAAAAAAGTGCTGTTCCCGAGGAAAACAACAATACACGTCGCCGCGTGTATTGTTGTATTCGGGATGAAAGGTACCCTATATCCGTTTCTGTACTCCTGACAATGTATATGCAACATTTCAGGATGACCGGTTCAGTGGTTTAGGCGTGAAAAGGTAACAAACAAACTTAGTTCGCGTTTATAAAGGATTAGTAGGATTCTTTTGAAGAACTAATGTAGTATTGTATGATCTTATTATAACAGTAGCCTAGAGGTTTGTTAATGTAAGTAGTTAATCGTCATAAAATGATCAACATATATACAATTTGCAGAAGTTACACATCTTCCAGCTTCATTTTCCCTCGTCACGACCTGATTTAGGTCCACTCAAACCGTGGTATAAATTACGTACATAATTATGTATTCCACTCAGCATTGATTTCAACAACACTTGACCGAGCCACACCTGAGTACTTCCACTAACCGCACTGAAACATTTGATAAATGCGATTCTGTGGAACAGTTTATCAACAACAATCGACTTGTTCACTTTTAAGATAATCTTTTTAATAAAAAAATCACACTAATATTATAAAGGCGAAAGTTTGTGAGTGTGTGTGTTTATATCTTTGTTACTTCTTCACGCTCAAACGGCTGGACCAATTTTGATAAAATTTTGAATGGAGGTAGCTGACACCCTGGATTAACGTATAGGCTACTTTTTATCCCGATATTCCCAAGGGATCTATATTTACGCACGTGAAACCGCTGGGCGCAGCTATTGCTTATATATTTTTTTTCAGTTCGCCTATTTTTGACGTAATAATCGACACATCCCTTCGGGAGAGCGGTGGTGGCCCAGCGGTAACGGCCCCCACATTCGAGTTGTAGGTCGTGGGTTCGAACTAAGACAGGCTCTTTTGTAATTTATTTCATCACCACTGCTCTAAAAACGGTGAAGGAAAACTTTGTGAGGAAACCGGCATGTACTAGGACCAAACATTCGAAGACATGTGACTTCTGCCAACCCGCACTAGGTCCACATGGTGCTTTACGGCCCACTCCCTCTCACAGGGAGGAGGCCTGTGTCCCAGCAGTGGGAACATTATAGGCTGATTATGCTACACCCTTTTGTAGCAGCAACTAGCGTCAGTCTCGCTCTTCCTTAATGGAATTTAGGAGAGAAAATTACTGGGTGTTCATTTAAATTTATTTCTACTCGAGAAGGTTATTCTAATGCACCTTAATATTCACACAATATAATGTAATGTCAGCTTCACTAACTTGTAAGAGTTCGATTACTTAATTACCAATAGCACCTTTTACGGGATCATCATCATTTCAGCCGAAAGACGTCCATAGGCCTCTCCCAAGCACCTCCACTTCGACCGGTTCTGTGCTTCTCGCATCCAACGGGATAAATAATTAATAATAATAATTTGCGGGATACCGTTAAAATATTTAAAAGAAAGGAAGAAAAAGTATTTATTGTGACTCGCACAGGAAGATCACAAACTAAACTAAACACAATCATAAATATACAAAACAAAATTAAGTATATAAAAACAAACATAAAGTCCTGTACGAGGCCAAAAACGTCTTATCTCAGCATGATGCTGCGACATTTAAAAATAATGTCGCAGCACTGGTCACAAAATAAAACCTTTATCACAAAATAAATTAAACTAATTGCCAACCAAAACTACTGACTAGATAATAACGTTGAAACCCACACAACGTCACTCAATTCTGTGAAATTTCCACTCGTTTTAAATTATTTATCGGGTACTAGAAGCGCGTTGACCAGCAAACCGCAATGCGGGCATCAAATTATTATTGCTCAAACCAGATTTAAAATATATTTTAGCCATAGAGTAAGTAATGTTCCTTATAAGAGATGGGAGTTCCATAGAAAAAGATGAAAAACGGCGCTTGTATGAAACTTGCGCTAAAACTGAATACCAACATAGCAAAAATAACACAGACCATGCACAGACTGCAGATGTTGAAGCAAGACAGCGATAGCCGCCATTATGTTTAGTGCACGTTTCATAGTTTCTTTTTTTATTAGACAGTTGCGCCAGACTGATTTTAGCTATCCGAATCAGTGATTTATTCGTTTAAAAGATAGTAAATTGATAAATAATAATGGCTGCTTTGGCCGACCCGGGAATCGAACCTAGAGCCTCATGCCCAGCAGTAGCGCTTGCGCTTGCTTTTTAATTTTTATTTTTGACATTTATTTTATTGTATTATGTTTGCAATTAAGTATGTTAAACTGAAACTGTATGTACAGTCAACAGCAAAAGTAGATGATGAAAATCAGAAATTCAATACTAATGAACGGAGTTCGCGTCAGAACTGTGTGGCGTCGAAGTGATTCAAAAAAGTATGTGATTGTAAATTATACTAAACATTTACTACTAGTACAGTTGCCATATATTCGTGATCAGTTTTGACTCCAAAAGTTATGATTAATTTTCATCATCTACTTTTGCTGTTGACTGTACACTATTTGCATCCCATTGGACGGTAAAATATGGAGAACTTGGTTATAAATATGAAACATCTATGTGTCTTTTACCCATGTTTGCAAAGAAATAAAATGATTTGATTTGATTTGCGCCTACTAGACGGACGAGGCAGTCCTTATTTATTTAATACTTTACGCACAGACAGACGGTTTTAACAGAGGCGGACTTAATGCCACAGGTATTTTCTACCAGTCAACCTTTGGGTGATGCAGAGACAAACAGTAGTAGTTGCAAACTTGAAAATTGAGAAATAAATATTTCCTTTCCTAATTAACTTCCTATATTAATTTTCTTTTTCCTTATTCACAATTCTTTGCATTGTTTACACAAACTCTTAAGAAGAAAGTCGTAAGCGCCAACGCTTTTAAGGTGAATGTATTGCTCCACCTAATTTGGTAGGAAAGTTACAAGTTTAGTAAAATGTCGTAAAACTTTTGGATACAAGTACCTAGTGTTGAACTACGCCTTTTATGGAAGACTAACTTAATTAAATTCTACAACACACACCGGACTAATTAAAACTTTGGAATATGAATTGTGGTTATTGTTATTGGGGATTCTTGATTAATTGGAAAAACATAGAATTTTAGAATTTGGTGATGGCGATTTTTACATCAAATAGAAGCAAAAAAAAAACAAACAATTAAAAAATTAAATTATTAAAATAAGCCGTGGCGAATAAGAGATGGCCAATCCAAATTGACGGCGCCCAGTCACGTACATGAATCATGGATCAGATCCATTCAGCTCTACCATTTTGAAGGGAGTTAAATGATCCAACACACGCGTCTCCTCTCTCCTTTTATTCACTCGGATGTGTCATCGTGATCAACATAAAATGATATTAAAAAAAATTGTAATTAAAAATTAAAAAATCCAACTGCGGTAAAAAACTTAAGTAAAAAAAAAACTGAAAAGCTAAAAACAAGCCCATCATAAATTAAATAAAAGTTGGAAGCAGGCGGGATCCATAACATTTTTATTATATTTTCATATTCAATAGGGTCCCGCCTGCTTCCAACTGTTATTTAATTTAAAATGGGCTTGTTTTTAGCTTTTCAGTTTTTTTTGACTTGAGTTTATTACCGCAGTCAGGTTTTTAATTTTTAATTACTTTTGTTTTATTTCCAGACGATTTGTCACTTCGAATTACTTTTAACCATGTAAGTTGTATATATTTCTGTAATTACCTTTTAAAACACTATTTGACACCCCACTCGATAGGTTTTGAAAAAAAAAGACATAATATATGACATAATATACGCCAAAAATCCGCCATTTTTTTATTTTTTATTTCGATATACCCAGTGTCACTCTCACAGTAAATACGAATCTAACGACACCTCTCAAGCTGAAGTTCATGCCGCAGAGCGTGCCAAACAATAATACATACATACATACTTTCGAAAAACATAACCCTCCTTCTGGCGCAGTCGGGTAAAAAGGGCGGAACAGAAGCTTCATACATAATTATGGAAAAAAATATTTTTGGAGGAATATTGAAAACAATTAAAATGTTGGTAGGACGATAAAAGAACAAATGAATGCTTGCGTGAAGACAGCGGCCAAAAAGCTTGCGGTCGTGTTTTGTTCCAGAAGTTTTAAATTCACAAAATGCTAATAGAAGCTGAGTGTTTTTTAACCTCATTTCCTTTTATACCGAAACGATCTAGGATGTACTTTTTTCATTTATTCTGGAAGTTAAACTACAAACGTTTGTGAATATCTTACGAGCGAGCACTAGATTGGATGTCTTGTCTTGACCTGGTAAAGTGATTAAAACGAGAAGAATATAAGTATTCAAATACGCTACCAGAAAAAAAAAACATTTACCGTCAAATAATATTGTTTAAACAATAATTAATATTATACGAGCTTTGATAATAATATTGTAAAAAGGGTTTACCCTTTTTGTACTCCTTTTAACCTTTTTGTACTTACTTTTTTTTAAAAGGAGGCAACAAAGAATTCGTCGGCATCGGTGATAACGGGAAAAGTAAGTACAAAAAGGGTAAAAGGAGGCATCAAAGAAATCGGTGACAACGGGGATAAGTGCTCAAAAGGCTGGCAGCATTACCACGTCGAATGGCAATTGACACTGTGTTTCATACAAAAGTGCAGTACCTACACGGTCATAACGTATGGAACAGCCGAAAAAGGACATGTCCAGTTTCTGCCCTCTGGTAATTCTGGTATCGATAAATGTTCATGATTTAACGTTTTACAGTAAGATTTAAAAAATTTGATCTAAATTACTACGGATTTATTATTTCAGTATTACTTGCGTAACATAATTCTCAAAAAAACAGTACTCAATCGTAGCTTCCCTTTGCCATTTTTAACGGGAAGTACTAAAAATGTTTTTGACGTTCCATTTTATGCCGTAATTACCTTTAAAGAGTGTGAACAATAACTATAAGCCGCTTATTTTAGATAAAATGAACATATTTGCGTATAAAATACGACAATATTACTAAAATATTTATGTGTACACATCAAACGTGTTTTTCTTTGAATACCCACTTCTTGAGATGAAGGTAAGTATTTATTACTTTTTTGACATAACATTGACATAATTACACAACTTTGTGGGTCTCATGTACTGAATTCAAGGTCGTGTGACGATGTCCCTAACAACCTGTATTTTAATCATAGAAATAGATTTTCTTTGAAAGACGTAACCTGTACAAGCAGAGCTTAGCTTTAGTCAAGTGGCGAGTTATCGAAATTATCAACTTAGCTAAACAGTCGGGCTATGTGTAGTCACGTTAGGAACCTCTCGGATTAACAGAAGTGTCCGCCGCTCACCGGACTCAATACGTTGGCAAGGGAGATAGCTTCGTGTCAATGAATTTTCAAGTCGTAATTTGCGATGGTACAGTGGTGGCCCAGTGGGATCGGCCCCAAATTATGAGCTGTAGGTCGTGAGTTTGAACCCAGGCAGGCATGAGGCACCCACATTGTGTTTTTAATTTCATCACCACTGCATTCAAAATGGTGAGGGAAAACAACGTGAGGAAACCGGCATGTCCTCGAAACAAAAAATTGAAGACATTTGTGACATTTACCAACCCGCATTGGGCCCGCGTGGTAGATTATGACCCACTCTCACAGAGAGGAGGCCTGTGTCCCAGCAGCGGGAACCATAGGCTGATTGTGAATTTTGGATAAAATATGGCCTGTTTAAATTTTTAATTAAGTTATTTATTACATCGTCAAGCTAAATAATTTTAGCCATACATAAATTGTTTTTTTACAAATCAGTACTTGTCAGTTTTAGTATTTCGGACTTCATTCCGACCTTCAGTAAATTCAAAACTATTCAGATTTCTCAGATACCAGACTAATACATAATGGTACGGTTACGGTTAAGCATTAATTATTAAAAATTTGTGTAACAATAAATAATAATTACAACAAATCGTTAAATGTAAATACCGCAGATCAAATCGAAACAGAAATCCAATAAAACACAGCTAGGTGCAGTGACACCGGTATTCGCTGTCGGAATTAAAACGTCATGTTAAATCTGAAACGGTCTTAGCTGTTCATTAGTGGGTACACTAACAGTATTATCTCTGACCGGAGATCATTTGGCTATGAGATTACTGTGATTTGGGTGGGTTTGCCCTTAATTTTTATGACTGGGATTGCATTTGCCGTTTAAGACTTTAGGTTTCCACTGTCTGTCTCTGATAAGTACTTAAACTCGTGTTGGGGACTGAAAAGTTGTGTGGAAATCGATTGTCATGCTACAGGCATGTGGTGCAGAGGAATGAGGAAAATGTCGTGAGGAAAGTTTTGTGTATGAATGTGGATCAGAGTAGGGGAAGACCAAAGAAACGATGAATGGACTGTATGAAAGATGATATGGCTAGAAAAGGGGTGGCTACCGAGATGACGACTAATAAACAAGTATGGAAGAAAAAGACATGTTGCGCTGACCCCCAATTAATTGGGATACATGCAATGATGACGTAGTAGGGTATTTAAATTCAAAATCAAAAAGTTTATTTTAAACTAAGTGTACACATATTGGTCCTGTTATGTTGATACTTATGACTTACGATTTCTGCCTTCAAACGATTGACAGAAATGAAAAGATGTTTTAACCAAGTTTAACACTAAACACATTTAGTGATTTGTGGTGCCAGTGGACGGGGTAGCCCACGAAATTGAAATTTTCTGGCGTTTTTTTGCAATTTCCAGGTCAGTGACAGGTTGTATGTTAAACAAAATATGATTCGCGATCGTAACAAGTATGTGTTTACAGAATTATAATCATTAAAATCATCAATACAATCCTCTAAGTTCATATGAATCTATTGAATGACTATTTCATGAAATATCAATTCTCATCTTTAGTTTTCATCATTAGTCTGATGATGAAGTCAAGCCACTTTACTGTGTGCTGGACGGCGCGTATGTGTTCCACGCGCGCCTCAAAGAGATGTCAGCATAAAGGAAGGGGCCCGCCAGGGCCGAAGCCTGCCGGGGTAGCGGGATTGTCCGAAAGGGTTACCGCTGCCCCGGAACATAAAGGGCTAAGGAAAGAACACGGGTGGGTTTTAGTCAGTAAGAGTGTGACACTCCCTTTCGCTCCACCCTGAGCGGGAGGAGTCATTACATGATTTCCCATCCAAAAAAAAACCACTTTACTGTCAATGGTATGTCAAAAGTAACAACGCAGCTTCTACTACGGGTAATAGAGTTAAAACATAAGGAGAACAAATGCCACGTTATCAGTAAGAAACTGAAGTCAATTATCACGAGCACTGATGTTAACCATCATCATCTGCCTAGCCTTTTCCCAACTATGTTGGGGTCGGCTTCCACTAACCAGATGCAGCTGAATACCAGTATTTTACTGCACCCGGTTAGACTGAAGCACTAATGTTAACCATAAGCATTAATTTAGGTACCTTATAAAGCGCCTCAAAGAGTTTTTTAATGTCAGTTTATTTTTTATTTTTTTATTTGGTCGGTACCTAATGGTTTTTAATTAAAGAAAAACTGTCTGCAATATGGAGAAAATAACGAAACCAAAACAATTATAATAATAAAAACACACAGTCATAGCCTTGGCGTGGTTAAATCAAGCCAACGTGCGCCAATACTGGGGGTTCGCCAAAGTCGAACTATTATCAGCGCTGAAATGCAATTTGCCGGACACACGACCACTGCTGCCACCAACCAGGAACATCTTCATGCCTGGCCTTTTTCCAACTGTTTTGGGGCCGGATTCAAGTCTAACCGGATGCAGCTGAATACTAGTATTTTGCAAGGAGCGACTTCCTATCTGACCTCTACGACCCAGTTACTTGTAACACGGTACCCCTTGGTAACAAGGGGTGTCGTGTTAGCCAGAACTGGTAGTTAGACTGCCCACCAACCAGGAACGTACAGTAATTTCCTCTGACAGCAGCAACCCAACAGCAACCTTATTGTAACGTAAATAAAGATCACTGTGATTGTGACAGAGATGCAAAATCAGAGGTAAGTACCTACAATGACTGTGAAGGGCTGTATACGTGGAAAGTACTTACGCCTCAGTGTTGTCATCTCTGGACTCGGAGCGCTCCGCATTGGCCTGGCCGCGGCGGTGCCGCGCGCGCTGCTCGTCCCCCAGCCCGTAAAGGCCGGCGACGGCCGCCATGCTGCTCCGACGCACCTCGCCACTCTCACATACTCAACCAACACAAGCAAGTCAAACTCATCTTGTAACGTCAAACTGTCATCACACAGTACACTCAGCTCAGCTCAGCTCAGCTGGCACACACTTTTAAATACCTAATTATCCTACAAGAAAAATTTGGACGCATAATTTGGTACAGTACATTAATTTTTCTTCTTCTAATTTAATTTTTAATCACAATTTTTATTATTGTATCTCGTCATAAGTCGGATTAATAGCTAGGCTACATTTGTTTTTGTTTTTATTGTTATCGTTGCCGTTGCGAGTCGGTGTGCGTACGCGGCGTTATAGCCGTGATCCGCTGCATCTGTTGGTGTGAAGGGATCTTTAATATATGCCTTGATTTGCCGCTTTCGGGACCGCAAAGAGCGAGCTGTCGTAGTTTACGGTGCACGAGAGGTAAATAATTTAGGATCCGAGTTTTAGAATGGCAAGGATGCGTGGGTTTAGGTAGGGATCATTTGATTATTTACATAGGTCAACTATTCGTCAACAATCCATAATTTAGGCCGTAGGTACACGCGCTTTTGTAGTAATTTCCACTTTTTCCTATTAAATGTCAAATTCCTCACTGGAAGCTATAAACTTGCAGTATTTTTGGTTGATATTCTAGCATCAGTAACAGTTGAAACTAAAATTTAATTAAACCATGCCAAAACGTTCAGCAGGCCTTCTAGTTCAACCTACGTCTATAGTATCCCTCAGACTCCTGCTCGGCGTAGTAAAAACTTGGGGCCCGGTCAAGTGGCAATTGATAGCGGCTCGGAGCGCCATCGTCATACATATTTATGTAGCCAACCTGCTGAGGGCTCTATTTAAATCCTGAGGGGCGAGGGCTGATGAATTGTTTCAGAGCCGGTGCGTGAGGGGGTGAAAATAGTACGTAGGGACCCAGGGGGTTATTATTAAGGCTGAGAAATAGAGAATGTAGGTTTTACTGTTTTTAGAATCTTCGTGCGTAGGAAAAAGTAGTAGGTATCATTGATAATATAGTTTCAGTTATTGACGCGGAAATAAACAGGGAAGCAGATTGGTTGTATTTACAAGATAAATGATTTTATTTGTATAGCTTTGCACAAACACTTTTACACGTCAGTTATGTTTTAAAAACTAGATGAGGTCGGCGTTTCCTATCTGACTACTCTGAGAAGAAAGGCCGAAACAAACTCAGAGCACACAGTCTCTTTTAAAGTACAGACAAAATCTTGGCCAGACCATGTGAAGACCATGTAGATTGATGTCTGAAATGGTCTTTTGAGGAAAGAACCACACAGATTGAGTGGACCTGTCGAGTCAGTGCACGCATTTGTCAGTATTCGTGCAGCTCAACTCAAAACTTAAAGAGCTCAAAGAGTAGATAAATGTGAAGATGTAAGTTGTTTTTACACACAGGCACGGTCAGGGAGTGAAGCAATTTTCAATCTTCCTTCCGATATAGCGGGCGCATGTCATCTTTACAAACTTTGATTTATCATTTAAAATGTTGCCAATATGACGTAGTCGGAAAAATACCTACAAGAAAAAAATTACCTTGAGGAGCTTAACATACACAGGGTCAGATTAAATTAGCTAGCAAAACTCCGCCAACGTTATAAGTAAACTATTTTCTTCTAACATGAATTTCATCTAAACATGAAAAAGAAAAAAGATGATAATTTATTTTGGGCCAAGCGTAGGTAGGTCAAATATCAGTTTAAACTAATCAGTATTTTTTTTATGTAAACTTCACCGACACAAAGGTTATCGATATTGATAAAACAAAAAAAAAAGAGATTATCTAAACTCATACTTCAAGTAACTAAAAAAGCAGGGTTGACAACAAAAAATATTCATGAAATCATAATATTTTTATTTTATTGTATTTAGATATCGAAACCCACCACGTCTGCGGAGTTCCCCAAGTTAATTTAATCAAACCCTATATATTCCTTCGTTTGTCTATTTTGCTGGTTGAAAAAAAAATGTATAAGAATATAATATATATATATATATAATGCATATGTTTCTATTTGTTATAAAGGAAGCTACACGCTCCAATAATGACGCAGATTCGAACGGGTTAGCCACAGTAAACGATCGGCAATCATTGCCTAGAAATCGACCCTAAGTGCTTAACAGGTGTTTGCTAAATGTTTGTTTCTTGATCAAATCAATGTTTATACACGTCTATACATACAGACCTGCTGGACGATGTTGTGTCGCCAAACAGGGTCTGTTTGTCTTGTCTTGCCCTTGACGGCAAGTCAATAGCACTGACTGTTTCTAAAGGATTGAATTCTGTAGTGTTCAGGGAACTTAATTCCCTGGTCAATCTGCGGGGTAATTGCGTAGCAATGGCTTTCCTTTTGACAGTTCAGCAACATTCACTGCGCGGACAAATTCGAACATAATACTTATATGAACCAATGGATAGCGATAACCTTCAAATTCATTCAGATTATGATTGAAACTATGTTAGTCAATAATATCAATTTTACGTTTTCTAATGTGCTGGACTCAAGTTATCTCTATACCAAATTTCATCTAAATCGGATCAGCGGTTTAAGCGTGAAGAGGTAACAGACAGGCAGACACACTTTCGCATTTATAATATTAGTATGGATGCGAAAGTAAGTTTGTTACCTTTTCACGCCTAATCCACTGAACCGATCACCGTTAAATTTTTGTATATACATACGTTGTCAGGGGTATAGAAATGGATATAGGGTACCTTTCATCCAGAAAAAAATCGGTCACAATTGCTTTGGGACGCTAGATGTCGCTACGTGTCTTTCGAATCATGATTGAAATATTACCCGACTTTCTGAGCAGTATTCTAACAAAAAGTACTAGGCATACATGAATTCACGATAGTATTTCAATAATTAGTGTTATGACTTTGATAGGATTTGTATGAAAGGCAATCAGATATTTTATTATAACCTGTATTAACACATAGGATACTTTTTATCCCTGTAATACGTTTCCGTGGGATAATTTCCAACCTCCATGCGGGCGAATCCGTGCGCAAAAGCTAGTTTTGTATAAATAAGGGCAGGAACACAATGAGTGGCTTTAAAATAGATCAAGGATACACTCGTCGACTCTGCTCGAATACCTCGTTGTAGTTTAGACTTTAGAGAATACCGTGCCGGGCAACCAAGTAACCATTGTGTTTGGCATTCTTGCGGAATGTTTAATGCCAGCATTGCCAGCCCGTCCGACCGAGCACCTAACGGAGTTAGCAACCGTCATGAAGTCTTATTGGCGGGAACTGTGACGGAGCTGCCAAGTCATGTCAAATGTCAATAGTCGTAGCGAAGGTTCCACAGCCGGAGTATTAGGTCCCAAGTTTTGAAGCGAACCTAACGCATTGTGCTGGAATGTACGTAACAGTGGTGCCTATGAAACAATGGTTTAGCTAGGAACCAACGTGTCCCCAGCTTCTTTAATGTTCTTTGAAATAGGTGAAATAAGTTTGTGAACATACTGGACCTTATTAAAAAAACAAGGCTTTAAATAATGGAGGCATTTTTAAATTTCGAACTATAATCCGAGAAAGTTGAAAGTTTGTATATCGAAAACTAACGTTAAACTCGAGTTTAAGTTGTCAATTTTGCATTAAGTATTTTATGTTTGTCGTAATAAAGTTCTAAATGCAGTAACTGTCTTGCAGGTTTAGACTAGATCTAAATTTAGATCTCGTTTCGTTTCGATTTTAATTCCTTCACAGATCAAATATTCGTAATGTCAAACAGATACTTGTCTAAAGTATTTGTGTATAAACGCGCCGATATAGGAGAAATGCCTTGTGCCATACAACGTTCCTCATTATAAAAAAATATTAATTTAAAAGATAATTCTGAAGGTGAGCCCTTAGATCCATCGACAGATTACTATCAAAGAGAACAACAAAGCGGTCGGCTTTCATTTAATAGAAATACAGCAACATAAATCTTTCACACTTAAACCCACTGTGTAAAACTGTGCATATTTTAATTGCATTCAAAACCAACTATGCACAAGTAGTATGAATTATAGCCGAGCGGGCCGCACGCGTTTTGAGTTCTGTCATAACTTTATATGCAGAGTTTACCGTGGGGTACAAACGTGCACGGTTGGGGCACACGTATGCACGATCGGGGTACATGTGTGCCCCGCTGGGGTATATGTGTGCTTCACTGAAGGAACGATGTTGTATTGTTTGGTTTTCTTCATTACTGTAACGTTTGTAATTAAACTTTGTTGAACTAGTTAATGTCGCTTTGCTACGAAATAAACTAAAAATACTCGTTACAACTTAAACTATACTCATACAGAGATAGTTGCCACGAGTATTTCGAAGTTTAAGTTGTAACGAGTATTTTGAAAGTGGAATATTATTGTCGTTCTTGTTAAGGGGACTACATGGCCTAAAGCGCGGTCACTGTCGGACTGCATAGAAAAGAAAGAGAAGCGCGATGACACAACGCTGGTAATTTATTGCAAAATATGAAGCAACTATCTATTTACAAAATATATATTGTTTGGACTAAAAATTTAAACACTAGTGTTTTATATGTTGCTTGTATAATAATCTGAAAAAAAAAATCAAATGATTGTATGTATATTAGTATGGTTTCTATTGTAAAAAGAAAGTTTTTAGTTGTAATATGTTTTCAACACACTAAGTATCTACCTAGCATTATGTCCTGAAGAATGTTATATATTTTTCTGATTTTGTTTACTGTAGTCGATCATAATACTTTTAGTGCTTCTAAAACTTGCTTTTTTTGCGTTTAGGCCCTGCGGTGCTATTCTGTAAAATCTCACCGTGATAACTTAGGGGAAGTGAGTTTAAAGTGAGCTATCATTCCACGCCATGCTAGGGATTGACACTATTGACACCTCACTTTAAGCTCACTTCACTTATGTTTTCACGGTGAGATATATTACAGAATAGCACTACTGTATTCCCTTTAAGATTAACATTAAAAACTTAATAAATAGGTTACTTTACAGTGGTGAGCAGTGAAAGAAGTTGTGGCCCAATGGTAATGACCGCGATTTACGAATTGTAGGTCGTAGGTTCGATCCTAGAAAGGCAAAAATTGTGTATATTATTTCATCAGCACTGCTCTCAAAGCGGTTAAGAAAAACATCGTGAGGAAACATCATATCTTAGAACCAAACATTCGAAGGCAGGTGACATCCGCCAACCCGCACTGGGCCCGCGTGGTGGATTATGGCCTATTCCCTCTTACATACCGGAGGCCTGTGTCCCAGCAGTGGGAACATTCTAGGCTGATTATGCTATTAAGATTAACATTAAAAACGTCATAAGTAGGTCAATTTATAGTGGTCACTACTTTAGTCTATATAGTTCATATAAACACCCAAAAACTAGTTATGGCAAAATGCCAAAAATACGACCAACTCAGTACATTAAAGTTTTAGATTCTCAATTTCGTCGCCTGCCAAGATATGGCTACTGGACCTACTTTAAATTGGCTCGTTTTCAGTGTAGTCATGTTGTGACTGGTCTACTAAGAGGTTCATTATTACCCAAAGGTTCATGATCCACCTCATGTAGCACCATTGTGCATATAAGAGTTAAAATATTTTTTAAGTGAAACTACGTTCCAAGTCCAACCGCGGCTTCGCCCACGTGATATGTCGACTAAAAGTAGCCCATGTCCTTCCTCAGGGATCAAAGTATACAGGCTGTCCCGTAAATCGACGTCAAGCCGGAATCGGGTAATAGGCCAAGTCATAATAGTTATCAGGAAAATATTTAAAAAATCTAAGTTGTGTATTTTTTAAATTATTGGCATTTAAATGTCACTTTTTGCCCAACCAAATATTCAAAACTAATACTTTGCCAAACTTTGACTGACTATACTGAAAAAAATTTACTATGCTAGTTTGGCAAGTAACATTAAAAGTTGGCGCATTCCAAAAAAATATATTTTATTATTTATTTATTTTTTATTCGATAGATTTTTTTAAATATTTTTCTCATAACTATTATGACTTGCCCTATCACCCGATTCCGGCTTGACGTCGATTTACGGGACACCCTGTATATACGTACATATATGTATATACATTGATGAAGGACATAGGCTACTTATTGTATGGTTCCAACCATACACAATTTCATCAAAATCAAAACAGACGCTTCTATTGTATTTATTTGTAGGTATATAAATATACAGGTTGGGCAAAAAATCGTGGATCAAACGAAACAGGGCGATAGTTGAGGTTATTTACAGTAAAAAAAAACACATTTTTTACTACAAATAACCCCAACTATCGCCCTGTTTCGTTTGATCCACGATTTTTTGATAACTAATAACAAGATAACTAATAGCAAGTGGAAGACACGAGGAACCATCAAACACATTGTATTCAATCATCATCTTCGGATGAGACAGTAATTGCCGTCGAACTTCGTTTTACTATTCAATTATTTTAAGTAATGTAACAACCTGTTACCTGTAGTTATTTTCCTTAAAAAAATAATAAAGTGGGGCTACCTTGACGGACCGGCAGAAGGATGTGAATGTGGAGTATATATTTATTAACGAGCGTTTAATCTACAAAACAGATTTACTTTTCATCGTCAGTATCAACAGAGCTTGGATGCCTGATCGTAAATTATGTACATTATAAAGGTGCTTTCACACAGACAATTTTTATGGGAACGTAAACGCCCCCCGCTTCAAGATAAGGTCCATGAAGGGTCAAAAAGAGCATTGCTATAATTACCATTGTTGGCAGACAGTTTAGCGATTGTTTATATTATAAACTATTTATTAGCATTGTCAGCCTGTAATGTTCCCACTGCTGGGACACAGGCCTCCTCTCTTCGAGAGGGAGTAGGCTGTAATCTACCACGCGGATCCAGAGCGGGTTGGTAATGTCATATGTCTTCGATTTTTTAGTTCTGGGACATGCCGGTTTCCTCACGATGTTTTCTTTCACCATTTTTGAGAGCAATGGTGATGAAATTATTTGCACAAAGTAAAGCGCCTGTCTGGGTTCGAACTCATGACCTACAACTCGTAAGTCAGGGCCGACACCGCGGGGCTATCATTGCTCTAACTAACTATTGCCTACGAACAATTGCTAAAATTGCCAGACGAAATTATTAATAAAGTGCAGCAACTTACCGATTGCAGAAAGTAAGAATATACCATATTGTATGTTGTGTATGTGTGTGTGAAAGCACTGAAATGCACACTACACTATCACGCCCCGTACAAAGCCCCGTATCACGTTTTGCCCTATCTATACCAACATGGCATTGCCCCACTCCAGAATAAAGTCCTCTTCTCGTTGCTTAGTTGTGTCAAATAGCTGTCACATGAAAATTGTGGTGATTGCCCACAGGCATTCCAAGCCTGTGTAGGGGCACCTTAACAGAACTGGCGACACAATACCGAGGCGCGCAAACAATGTTAGTAATAGTAGCCCTGATTTATTGGAACCATTTGTAACAATTAATGGTTCGACCAGATAATGCAATTAATGTTAAACTGTATGAAATCACACTAACTTGTGTTTAGCAGCGGTTTAATTTAATTCAAAAGGTTTTTCAAAGTATTGAGGTCCTGCCTATTGTAAAATTATGCTGTACTTATAACTGTTCTAAGTATAACAAAAACAAGACGTAAAGATACCACTAGAAAATATTTTACAATAAGATTTGAATTTTCGACATAGCCCGATGAATTGCCAAACTTAAGTGGCAATGTGCATACTGCTCGCAGAAAAGATGGCCGATGAAGCCGAATGGTTTTGGAGTGGCGACCGCATACCGGAAGACGTAGCGTTGGAAGGCCTCCCGCAGGGTGAACCGACGACCTTGTGAAGGCCGCGGGAATCCGCTGGATGCGGGAAGCACAGAATCGGTAGAAGTGGCAGTGCTTGGAGGAGGCTTATGTCAAGTCGTGGACGTCTTTCGGCTGAAATGATGATGAATGAACAAGATTTCACGAAATCTCAAACAGTTGTAATTCCATCAAGCTTGCTTACTTACATAAATAAAGCCTATAACAATAATAATACCAAATAAAATTTTGACTTTGCTCACGAGGTTGTCGACATGTAGGATGTGGACTCAGCGATCATTGTGCCGATAGTCGTGACAGCTACTAGTTTAATAGCCAAGAGCCTCGACCAACACCTGAGGAGGCTCTCGTTGGGTAGCTGGATCAAGGGCTTGATTCAGGAAGCGGTAATTTTGGACATGGCTCGCATTGTCAGGAGGTTCCTCTCCCTAGAGCCCTGACCGCCGGTAGCTTGGATCTTGTTCCCGATACCGGTGGGCTACTATGTTTTATATTTTTTTATATTCTAATATTTGAAAATATAATTAATATGTATTCAATTGAATAAAGGAAAAAATACCAAACACAATTTAACAACAATTCTCTTTGAACGTCACTCTAAACAACAAACAGCATTCAAGGAAGCATCGAATGAGCATTTTGGTCATGTTACATTCTGACGAGGCGCGTGACGTTTGATTAACGTCAGCATGACAGCTAGCCGCCACTGGCACCATAGTATCGTGCGCGTCAAGTAGTAACAGTTAACGTATAAACGCCTGTCAGCCAGCGTCCAAGGTAAGTCACTGACGCGATGCAGGGCGAAAAAACAGAGAAAAGATTTAGCTGTTCAGTTATTCAAAGTTTTGCTGCAAATATTCGAACAAGTTAAAGTAAAAATAAAAGTAGAGCTGTCTATTGATTAAACAGTGAGTGTTTAGATCATAAGTAATTTTTGCTGCTTCAATTTTATTGTATGCCACATTAGGCAAGAAAGTATCGTGAAATCTGAAAATTTTATTGCAGTTTCGGGTTAACCTTGACCATAGAAACTATTTAGCTTCCGAGAAGCGTGGCCTTATGACGCACCGTTTCCGAATTATGCGCCTCCGAGTTTTATTTTATTTTACATAAAACGCACTTTACCACGCGGGCCCACGGGTTGGTATATGCCACATGTCTTCGAAATTTTGGTTCTAGTTAGTCTACATGTATCGTAAAATGGGGTTACATTGATCAATTTTGATCAATTTTAAAATTCGAGGTTGAATATTTCTGTACTAAGAAGGCTGAAAAATTTACAAAAATAAATGTAACATCG
This sequence comes from Hydraecia micacea, assembly GCA_914767645.1. Taxonomy (NCBI): domain Eukaryota; kingdom Metazoa; phylum Arthropoda; class Insecta; order Lepidoptera; family Noctuidae; genus Hydraecia; species Hydraecia micacea. The sequence goes on from OU611774.1 coordinate 1,899,223, forward strand.
GTTTTATGGGTTGTATATGTTTACATTAAAGTAATATTTTTGGACACTCCTTTATGAGAAAAAAAAATATAATCATCGTGATCAACTTCATACTGCATCGGGGATACTTTGATCGCACTAGTTTTTGGTACGTATTTTGATAGTAACCCCAAAAAACAAATTAATATCGGTCCACAAATGTTTGTGCTGCAGTTGTTTTAAGATGATGGTTTCTGGGTGGGATTCTTTGATAAATACAAATAACTGTTTTTTTTGTTCAAATCTATAGGTATATTTAAATCTAATAAAATTTAAGTTATGTTAAGTTTTTCATAAGTCAAAGTTTTTATCAAAGTAACCCCGTAGAATCAAACTAACCCCATTTTACCGATACCTAATGTAATTAGAAGTTAATTTATTTACTTATTACGATAAACATCAATAAACTTAACCCGTAATATCGCATCGCATCGCATTACCCTCCCCTCCACATAGGACGCTACGTTCAACTGGCTGAGGGTGAAACACGAAAATTAATTAAAACTCGGCTCCTGCTTGCGGTGGACATCGAAAGTTGCCCCGTCGCGTCGACTCGCATCTATCATTTAGTGTGCACCACTAGTTTTTTGATGGATTCAGAGAGATTACCTGTTAGCGCAGGGAGCGATAAAAGAGTCGACTGTATTTTGGGCAATGGTTTATTGCTGTGCTTATTACAAATAATAAAACTGTCCCGGACAAAAATATTTAAATATTAAATTAGAGAGGTGAATCGTCTCGATCGAAATCGGCGGTGGAGTCCGAAGAAGCGAGTGGTTGTCGAGCCGAGCTGTGTGGCCTGCGGGCCGCGCTATTGCAAAAGCCTTTCCTATAAGTTAGTGCAGATACGAAACCAGAAGAAGAATTTCCTATAGTTGTAATTATTTTCCCACTTGTTTCGTCTAAACCGTTTGAATAGTTTGGTAGACTATTAGTCGTACGCTCGGGCGGTCGTCGATTAGATTGCGGAAGCCGCGACCATGGTCGTCACTCGTAGGAAATGAGTTGGCGCGCATCGCAGTGGCCTCATGCCTGCTAGTTGCCCTTTATTTTTTATCGATCATCACTTTTGGTAGTGACTGTAGTTGTGTAGGTTAATAATTTAGAATGATCGTTGGATGAGAAACATAAAAGAAAGAAGTGTGAACGAGCATGTTTATAATAAACAGATGTGTCGTGTTTTTACTACATTATCACCTTATAATGTTCCCACTGCTGGGACACGGGCCTCTGTGAGAAGGAGTGGGCAATCTACCACGCGGGCCCAGTGTGGACTGGTAGATGTCACATGTCTTCGAATTATTGGTTCTAGGACATGCTGGTTTGTGAAATGTTTTCTTACACCGTTTTGAGAGCTGATTTTTACTATTACTTTTAATTCAGTATAAAACCAAAACCATTTTACTGTAAGTATATCAATGGGTTCACCGCGTACCTATAAATTAAATTGAAAGCGCACATTAAAATGTACACCAACAAGCAGACCAATTAAGATACAAACAAAAGCACAATAAATAATCTTCATTCATTTTATTTGTAAGCCGAAAAAACCCGAGAGGCGAAATAAATTCAAAAGCGCTTTAAATTTTTGGCCAGTTTTAATCAATCGGTTGCCGCAGCGAAAGAGAATTCGAGTTCCACTTCAGAGTGCTGAGGTCGAGTGCCCAATAAGATAAGGCTGCCCACAGACGAACCATTCCCGACCACAACTAGTGACCAGTAAATTTTCCAAAATTTTCATACATTTTGTAGGAGCTCGTAACATATGTATGGCCAGTGGTGGCTGCTCGCTGATTGTATGTGAAGTTTTAGAGTACATGCCGAAGATGCCTTACTGTGATACCTAGTGATCGCAGTTTAGCTTGCTACCTCGATGTCACCTTCATTTAAAACAAATGCATACTAGTATGCGCGCACATGCCAGGCATCGAGGTAAACCTCCAAGCGCAGCCAGCGATATATCCCAGTCATTTGCGTGCGTGTCTATTACGCCGAAGTGACATCGAGGTAGCGAGCTAGACCGCGACAGTGAAGTACCGCAGTGAGGCATGTAATTAACCTAAATGTTAAAAACAATCTGTTACTGAACAAATGATCCATTTCAGGGAGCTCGCGAAGTGGGGTCAAACAAAAGACGATCGTAGCCCGGCGTAAAAATGCGAAAGTAAGTTTGTTTGTTTGTTTCAAATAAGTCAAACGATACTTTCGTTTGACTTATTTGGAAATTGCGCCCGCATTTTGTTTCATACAATATCGTAGGTTTGCTCTACACTCGAATGAAAATGATCTCGACTGTTTACAAAACTCCTCGAATCATCATTTAGTTACGCTCACGTGTGCTCAACCTAAGGGTTGACACAGTAAATATTTACACTCAACCAGTATGGTAAACAAGCCATATTGATAAATATTCAATATTTTAATACGGTCAAACTTGTATAAAATTAATCGTTTGCGACCCCTACATATTTTGTTCGATCGATCCCATGCTGATTCGTTTTAAATACGAGTATTGAAAGATAACATTTTATTCGGATGACTTTATCTGTCATGGCGATTGAATTATGCAATTGACTCGATGGATATGACTTTATTAATATCCATTCGTGTCGTATAAATGGTAGCAAAAAATGTGCATAAAAACCTGTATTATTAACTTTAAGGTTACCTGTTATTGTTATTTGGGAAATAACTAACCCTTTAAAAAAATATTGGTGTTCTAGTGATAAACACTTGCTGCGATTGGTCACAGACTAGAACTGTGGCCAACCGCGCGCGTGCCGAGCGAGCGAAGCGAGCGGTGCCGCGCTAGCATCCAAGTTGGTAGCAGTTAATTAGCCATTAAGTATTAGTAGTGTATGTTAGCGTTCAATATAATTCTTAGGAGCGCAAAATGGGAGCTATTAGAGGTTCAAATAAATACATGCTCTATTATTTTTGTTATATTTTTTGTATTATATTTCACTAACACTTAAAATTATTGAAACTATTGTAAGACGACAAAAATGAAAAAAAAAAATACATTTACCGCCGTAGTTTTAAAAATCACTGAAAAAATCTACTGTCAATATTACCTAGTACAACTAACCTAAAAAAAAAACAAAAAAAAGCAGTTGGAGCGATACGGACGCACAGTTTTATAACGGTTAGCCTCCTGCAGTTATTTGTTATTTAAACAAATAACGGCCCAAGCTGTCGGTTTTTTATTCAGAGCACATTTTTTAGGTATTGCATTCCACCTATTGGGCCATCTATTTTTATGCAGCGCCACAGTGCAATGTGTCAAACGGTTTTTGATATGCGTCTATTAAACGGATTGCTGTGAACGATTTATCACATGCTGATTTTTAAAAAACAATATATTTCGTTGTTTGTTACAAAGGTACTGATGTAGAAGCTGTGGCGACATCACCACCACCACATACAAACTAGGTTCGACTAGCGTCTCATAAATCGTGACATTATCAGAGTTTGACGCGCGATTAACAGAAACCCGACAGCAACCGTCAGGCAGTACCGCCAGGCACAACCCATCTTGTCGGAAGATCCTCCCTTTTGAGGAGTATGTTTAGGTGGTAATATTACTATTTAATTTATCTAAAAGTAAATTATACTATAGGTAAGTATCATTAGGCAAAAAGGAGCGAGGATATATTAAGACCCCTCGGAGCTTCTCCAATAGCGTACAGCATAATTAGCCTATAATGTTCCCACTGCTAGGACACAAACCTCCTCTCGGTGAGAGGGAGTGGGCCGTAATCCACCACGCGGGCCCAGTGCGGTTTGGTGGATGTCACATGTCTTTGAATTTTTGGTTCTAGGACATGCCGGTTCCTTCTGAAAAGTGTTTGCCTGGGTTCGAGCCACGACCTACACCTCGTAAGTCGCGGCCGCTACCACTGAACCACTCTTTGCTGAGCCGTTACAAATCCACTGTATTATCCTGTTTTTACATTTCTATGGTATTATCGTTTTGGCGAGAATAAGTACCATAAGTACCTGTTCTGGTGGAAACATCAGGGGACTTCATGTTGGCATGTCCCAGGAGAAACAAAAGCTGTTCGGTAAATGGCTGCTCCGAAAGCAGGCATTTTAAATCGCAGTATAGCAGTTTGTTACTATGTAAATATCACCTGGCTTGCATGGAGACCCATAGATCGATGGTCGATTAGCCACGACTGTGGCAGCTTTACCTAGTACTTAGATCAAATCGGTATTGTCGGAAACACCACGGAAACACCAACAGGAACGGGACGTAGTCAAATGAATAAAATTTTTAGTCAGTTACGTACTGACTTATATTTCACAACTGCTCATACAGAAATCAGTGTTTAGCACTAGGTATAATATACTTATTAACTCTCACAACTTATCGCGTCGAGGCCAAAATCCCAAGCCCGCGCAATCAGCCAAGCGATCCGTTCCCACGTTTTTTCTCTATTTTTTGAGCGGGAAGAAGCGGGTTCTCTGATTGGTTCCCGCCATTTTTCGTCCACCGTGAACCATACGACCATGCATATTGTAAAAAGGGTAAAGTTGCCAGTGTAAAATATTAAAATGGAAGCTCTTTTAATACGAATATCAATTATTAAAATAATCGATTAGCAAAATCAAAATTCTAAAACCCTAACAGTATGTAGTAATAATTGGTATTAACCCATTTTTGTCCCACTGCTGGGCAAAGCCCTCTTCTCATACAGAGAAGGCACGAGCATTGATCCCCACGCTTGCTCCAGGCGTATTGGCGTTTTCAAATTTATATTAATTATAAGTCCAGCACCCTAAATGCGTAACACACTATCAATCTAAATAATTTTTAAGGATATTGCTAATCCATTGCTTCATATGTTCGAAAACTTTGTCTGCTAAACAATATAAATAACGCAATGAATGTTGTTGAACTGTCAAAATGAAAGCAATTGCTACTAATAGTGTGTTATGCAATTACCCCGCTGCCCGGTTACCTCACGATTTTTTCTAACACAAGTTCATATATTATGATGAATTGAAAAAGTCACATTGGTCTTGCTCGAATTTACACCCACAACTTCGTGCATGTGAGGCGAGGCATTAACAACAGGACCATCACGACATTAGCCCACGAACATTTTAAAATTACAGTTTATACTTCCGATTTTGGGCAAAGACCGCAAAGCCATTTTAAACAGTGTTGGTGACGTTTAAAGCTACATAAAAGTAAAGTATGGGGCATTAATAGACCGATAATGTTCACAAAGTAATAAATTGCTGCCATATCGACTAAAAGCACTACTATGGGATGATTTAATTTTGTTGCTTTATATTATGTTGGTGGTCAGGCAGGTCTATAGGTGGCATGTTACCAATTAATGTTTGGAACAAACTGTTGATTTTCACATATTAAAGTATGATATCTCTGTTTTTTTCATGGCAAAATGGAAAGTACCTATAAAAAGCTATAAGCAGCATTAGCATAATCAGCCTACAATGTTCCTGCAGGGACACGAGAGTGTGAGCCCGTAACCATGCGGGCCCAGTGCGGTTTGGTAGATGTCAGATGTCTTAGATTTTTTTGGTTCTAGGACATGCCGGTTTACTCACGATGTTTTACTTCATTCCTGTTTTGTTTTGCTCGCAAGTCGCGGCTTGGCCACCAACATTGACATAATACAATATGATGATCAACGAACCAAAACTTTTAAATAAATTATAATACATAATCCTGAAACCAAACTTCAACTCAGCCTATCGCAGTCCACTCCAGTAATGGACTGGGATAGACCAGGCTGCGACACAACATTCTGTCCTCCGCCTTCCGCATCTAGTCTGTCCCAGCCACCTTCTTTGAGACGTCTCGGTTCTTCTAGCTAGAGGACGTTTACGCTTGCCGATACGCGGTCAAACTAAACTTGTAACTGGCGAAATAAACTAATGAAAACAATGGTCACAAATAACTCAAGAAATAAATGAACGCAGTCAGTTCTTTTTTTTTTATAAAACGTCAACTTTTCTCTAGATAAGATTCATAACTTGCGTTCCCATTGAGGGACCACATTTGAATTATTTTGAGCTTTTGAATGCGTCAGCCTTTAGTAAATTGTAAATTGATTTTTCTTATGATAAACGTTTCAATTGAGGGACCACCTTAAATCGATTGTAACTTTTGAATGGCTTGTTTTACAAACTAGAGGTTGAATTTACAATCGTTCAAGTACTTTTACTAACGCTAGACCCATATGTAAATTTGAAATTCCATTGTGGTCTCTACTCAAGGTGAACTTATGGTGATCGGTTGAGGGACCACCTTCCGCATGCTCGTTCTTTTTATTCTGTGAACAGAATCGGTTGATATTCAATAAATTAGTTTTACAAATCTTTTACTAAGAGTAGTCATTTATAGCAGTTGTAAATTATAACTAGGTTTTGACATAGGGATGCCTGTCAGTCACGACTGAAGGACCACCTTTAACCGATTGTAACTTTTTAGTGGCTACTTTTACAAATTAAAGGCTGAATTTACAATTGTTTGAGAACTTTTACTAAAGGCTGACGCATTCAAAAGCTCAAAATTCAAATTTGGTCCCTCAATGGGAACGCAAGTAGACAAAATTTAATAAAAATCGGAAAAAAGTTCAATTTGGTTAGTTCCGTCGATTTTTTTGCAATTTTTTTTTATCTCTGTCAAATCTCGAAGCTTTGATGTGTCGTTCCTAATTAATTTTGCATATTGCCCTAATCACGTGACACGGAGGAGTTCGTAGCTAAATAATAACAGCAGCACGGGTCAATTGAAGGTTAAGCTACGCTTGCCACGGTCCGTTCGTGGATGGGTGACCATAATCATCATCTACCTAGCCTTTTCCCAACTATGTTGGGGTCGGCTTCCAGTCTAACCGGTTGCAGCTGGGTGACCGTCCATTGTATATCTCATTTGTACATTCATTTGTATAGTCATTTGTACTTGTTAAATCTTTGACAGTCGTTACGGGTAGTCGGAAGCCCAAAAGTCCGACAACCAGTCTTCAGTCTTACCCAGTCAACTGGGTTATGGAGGTCAGATAGGCAGTCGCTCCATTTAAAGTACTGGTATTCAGCTGCATCCGATCACAATACCTATCAATGTGACAATTACAATATTGTATAATTGTTTATTATTGTTTAATTGTCAGATTGAAGCCCCGGATTCTAAAGCATACAAGGCATGCTTTTGATCTAAATCATGTTCACAATTACAAATGCAATAAATGTTGAATTATTGAACTATCAAAGTGAAATTTATTGTGATTGTATTGTGCAGTTGCAAATTATGATTGAGTAGGAAATAAAGGAAGACAGCGTCGTTGGTCCAGTAGTCGCTAGTGCTATTGCTGAGACTGAGGCCCTGGGTTTGATTCTCAGTTCGGGCAAATGATATTGGGTTTTTCCATCAGAAATGTCTCACCTTGCTTCTTTCTCATATCTTCCCAAATCCTCCTAATAATCTCATTTCATCTCCTAGTCTGTAATTCTGACCTTCAAAGGGCCAGGGATTTTTTTTTATCATATTGACACACTTCCTCAACTTGCCGTGTTAAGAGTCATTTCGTACAACTATTAAAGACTGACAGTTACGATTGGAATATACGGCTAATTTTAGTTGTTAGTCAATTAACTTTCCCGGCGTAACTTCTTGCCAACTGGCAGCTATACGTCATCTTTAACTACTTTAAAATTCCATACTAGCTAATAAATGATTGGTATGGCTAGCTAAAGTTCACGGTCACCCAGTACAAGCAACAAACTTACTGAACGGTACCAGTTTATGTGCAGAGTTACTTGGAGTTCGGTAACTAACTTTGTTTATTAATTAATACTAGCTGCGCTCCGCGGTTTCACCCGCGTAAATGACCATCACGTGGGAATATCGGGATAAAAAGTAGCCTATATGTTAATCCAGGGTGTCAGCTACGTCCATACAAAATTTTATCAAAATTGGTCCAGCCGTTTGAGCGTGAAGAAGTAAAAAACATATAAACACAAACACACTCACAAACTTTCGCCTTTATAATATTAGTGTGATTTCTGCTGCTATAGATTGCTGTAGCGATGGTTAATTCGCTTAGTAATATACGTTGTCATTTTATTTAAAAAGTGAAGTAGTTTTTCGGTCACTACCTTTATCTTAGTATGTAAGCGATAAGGTAGCCCGCGAAAATCAAATTTTCTTACGCTCTTTCCATATTTTGTTTCGTTTTTTACCTATATATCGGTTTGTTTTAATATTGATCAAAACATCATTTTTGACCGTAACAAATATTTATTTATACAGAATTAAAATTATCAATACCACGCTCTAACCCGTTGAATGACTATGATGACATGAAATCATGACATTTGAGGACGATTCTCACTTGGAGAGTTGTATTGATGAATTTAATGTTTATAATGCTATAAATACATAATTAATCATATTTTGATGACCATATAACCTGCAAATTGCAAAATAAATTAAGAAAGGGCTTTGTAGGTCTGACCTGCACGCCAGCTTGATTTTTTTTTCAAAATGGCGGGCATGCATGAATCCTATGTGTCCTATTATGTTTTCTGTTTGCATTGATGTCAGCTGTCGATTTATATAGGTTTCATAGGTGGTCGCCATTTTGAAAAAAAAAGGCAAAATTGCGGACAGGTACTTAGGTACGCCAGGTTCAAAATAGAAATCTTCAATCCCCTTTGAATGTCGCGGACTACGTCAGCGCATCACCCTTAAAATTCAATATCCCATTAATATATAATCGAATAAGCATTAATTAAATTTCGAAACACGCTATATCGAAGTTATTACCGACGAAAGGAGTTCAATTAATTTACTCAGTAATTAATTCCTCTGAGACATCGACCGCTCCCCTTTCTCTCCTCATACACACCTCGTTCGAGACGCAACCGTTATCCCACTTATCCGCGGATTCATACGATTAATCTGTTGTCATCCCCGATTGATCTCTCGAACACATATTATTGTGAGATTAAATTGTAAATCTTTGTCGTCAACTCCATTATGGATATGTAAGATGTGGATAATATGTGGAAAGTAGGTATTCCTGCGTTGTAGTGGTAATTTGTTTTTTTGTATCTTCGATTCATGTTTCAAAATGAAGTACTATGCAGAATGCATATTCGTGCCTACTAATGACGAGGATTATACTCCTATAAACCAGCACCCTAATTGAGTAACACACAAGGATATAGCTAATCCATTGCTTCATATATGTTCGAAAAATTTGTCTGCTCATCAACGTAAATAACGCAATGAATGTTGTTGAACTGTCAAAATTAAAGCCATATTGCTAGTGATAGAGAGCTATACGCAATTACCGCGCAGGTATTATGGGCAAAGTTAATTTTTCCATCACGTTGTTTATTAAAAATGAATGAACCTATGTGTAATACAGTAAACTACTTGCGCTCAATATCGTAATTAATATATATCACTTAGCGCCCATTACTCACCGTCTCACTTTGTTTGGTTTTCAAAGTTATTTTTCAATTTCCACCCTTCCACATTCCTGAAAGATCACGTTAATGAAAGAAACATCAAAATTGGTTCATTAGTTTTTGAGAAAATCGCGGACATACAAACATACCTACATACGGGTCGACACAGAACCTCCTTTTTTGAAGTCGGTTATAAATGAGGAATTTTAATGCGTCTAAGAGCGTATACGAATTTATTGATTTTATTACATGCGTATACTACCTATTTGAGCTTTCCAGTCTAGATTTTCGTCTATGAATTTTGGTCTAACTTTGTTATTGGAACCTCGAAGGCAGAGGCTGATAATCACGCTAGAGCAGGTAACTTCATTGTCCCCTCCGGTGGGTTCCCGCATTGTCGAGGCGGGGGGCTCAGTAGCCGTGGCTTGGTGAAGCGAAGAGGAACCCGAAGAGGGGCCGCTCGTCAGGGCTTTTGCCGGTAAGCCGACGATGTAGCGGCCAACAAGTAGGTTGCGGTGCCGCTTGGGCGACATCGCAACTGAGGCGGGCCGCGATGTCGAATGGCAGGCATCGCGGCTAAGGGTTGGAGGCTGCGGCGGGAAAGGAGTGTCGGTATTGCGGTGCGCTGCTCTCCCAACCTTCCGCGGCCTTGACGGGGTCGCCACCGTCTGATGGCGGACGCGGTGGGGCCTCAAGGGAGGAGGAGTGTTGGTATGACGTTGGCCGCTCTCCCTATCCTCTGCGGCCGAAAATTGGCAGGCGGCGGGGCCAATGACCTGACCAGTCGCAGGGGAACAAGGGTGCCCCGATACGGGGTCGCCTGGTGCACATGTACTGCTTTGGTCCCTGGGGTGGTCACGGCGTGCTATGTGTTCTGGTGTGGCGGTGATGGGGAGTACTCCCCAGAGGAGGGACAGGTGACGGACAGCCGCAGCGGGTTCACGGATGAGTGTTAACACGTGCCCGTGTTTCCGCCGTGAGCGGCAGAGGAGGATAATGTGGAGTTTTAGTGGGTTAGAGTCCCACATACGTGTAACTGCACTATCTCCCCGTGGTAGTGCAGAACGCATGAGCATCTCTCCACGTTAAAAAAAATAAAAATGTAACTTCATTGTATTTGACGGCACAATACATGTCGGTGAATAGACGTGATAGGTAAATTGGTGATTGTGGAGACTGCTTCTTACGGAGTGTAATTTCGAAGTGTAGTTTTAAAAATGCTGTAACAGAAATAATCGTTTGGTTGAGGGAGGGCTATAAGAGTAGGGGGTGACCAAAGAAACATGTAATGGACTGCCTGAAAGATGATATGGCCAGAAAGGGGGGTGACTACTGAGATGTCGACGAATAGAGAAGATTGGAGGAAGATGACATGCTGCGTCGACCACAAATAAATTGGGATAAGGGTAAGAGAATGAAGCTGCATCCGGTTAGACTTGAAACTGACCCCAATATAGTTGGGAAAAGGCTCGGCAGATGACGGTAAGAGAATGAATATATTGAAGGGACTGATTTAGTATTTTATGGTTGAAAAAATGACGATATTCTTCACGCAGAAGCCACTACACAACATCCCTAACAAAAAAATGCAAATGAATTTGCCTTTTCAGACTAAACACAAATAAACCAACCAAATCTCCTTTACACGCACAGTATTGTAAGAACAATACCAAAGTTCTAACAAGTAATTCAACGAAACCGAAGCTTCGATTTAAAGCCAATGAAAACGACAATAAAATATAACATCAAATACATCAACCTATCACGCTGTTATAGCCAATCGTAACAAAATGGATTACAAAGATTACCGGTCGGTTAGAGCTACCCTACCTGTTACGAGTCGTAGCTTCAAGTGTTTGAAACCAATACCAGGGACACTTGATGCTTAATGAATATGAATTGTTGGTAATCTTTATCTTTTTTAGGGCTGATTTTTCAATCTTCAGATAACTTTTGACTAAAGAATAAATTTTGGCGGTTTGATAACTCTTGCAAAGATGACAAGGGAAAATAATTTTGCCTGAAAGATTTTTTTATTAAATCAATAGTTTTCAAAACGGTAAAGGAAAACATCGTCAGGAAACCGGCATGTCCTAGAACCGAAATTTCTAAAACATGTGACATCTACCAACCCGCACTGGGCCGGCGTGGTTGATTACGGCCCAGTCCCTCTCGCCGTGAGAAGGCCTGTGTCCCAGCAGTGGGAACATTGTATGCTAAAGTCTACAACCTGATCAAGTGACCAATCAAGAAAATAAACTCTTGCATATTGTTCTATGTGTACTCGTATAATATGACGATGCAACAGCTCAATCTGCTATTACTAAAGCTCAGTTTGTCAGTTCATGGCTCAGTTCCGTACAGTTCTGATCCCCTGCGCCGCTGAGGCAGACGGCCTATGAATCCGTAGCTATAAATCTAGTTTAAAGAAAATCAGGTGGATTTAAATAATCTACTTTGTGGCTTGGATAAACTAAAGCGATTCATTTTCTTGTCGGATTCAGTGTCGGCTTGAGCGGTTATTTTCTTTTATGTCATAATACTATCTCTGAACGTCCGTTCTTCATTCTTGTTACAATAGTATGTTTTGCTTACATATTATTATTCTTAGGAGTATTTTATTCTTTTATTCGAAATTAAATTGTTTTTTTTTTTAATAAGTTATCGGAATCACTTTTACACGTTATATTTTTATAACATATAAAAAATAAGCTTGATGAGGTCGGCGTTTCTTATCTGACTACTCTGAGAAGAAAGGCCGAAACAAACACAGAGGTCAAAGTCTTTCTTAAAATCAAGACATAATCTTGGTCAGATCATGTGAAGAACATTTAGATTGATGAAGATTAATGAAGCTTCGATAACAATAAATATAGTTTAAAGCTTGCCGATACAAAAATCTTAATCAGCCTATACGTGATGTTACACAGATCTCCTTTCTTTGGGAGGGAGTGGGCCGTAATCCACCACCCGGGCCTAGAGCGGGTTGGTCTTATTTCATGCTTCTAATTTCTACCCAGCGGTTTACTGTTATCTGGCTATGAGTGTATGTATGAATGAATGAATTTAAGATTTTTATTTTGTAGAAGATTGTCTATTTCACGTATTAAATAACTATATCAACTCAATTTGTCCCCTTCAAAAAGTTGAATTTGTGCAATTTTTACCAGCCTATGGAATATGCTATGAAAATACCATAGAGTAAACGTTGAAACACGCCCCTAACTGTTTGTCTATCACCATGGCAACTGAAGGAGGGAGCAAAATGAGAATTAAAACAACAACATTGTAAGTACTTTGTAATACTTTCTAGACACGCAAAGTGCTACAAACGTTCTAGTTTCTTAAGAATCAAATACACTCCGTGAAATAACGTGTTTATCAAATCGGTAAGTAAGGCTAATTAATAACAGCCGCACAGGTCGATCGATCAGGTTAAGCTACGCTTGTCGCAGTTGGTCTGTGGATGGATGACCATCTTTACATACTGAGACCCCTCCGTGCCTCGGAAAGCACGTTAAGCCGTTGGTCCCGGCTGTCATTCGTGGATCTTTGAATGTCGTTACGGGTAGTCAGAAGCCCGAAAGTCTGACAACCAGTCTTACCAAGGGGTATCGTATTACCCAGTAACTGGGTTGTGGAGGTCAGATAGGCAGTCGCTCCATGTAAAATACTGGTATTCAGCTGCATCCGGTTAGACTGGAGGCCGACCCCAACATAGTTGGGAAAAGGCTAGGCAGATGATGATCAAATCGGTAAGAAACGAAGTATACTAGGTGTCAAACTGACAGACCGCATTAGGACCTCTATACACAAATAGCGGACGCTGGCCGCACAGCTGCTGGACTAAAGTGGAACTGTCGCATGTCGGAGCAAAAATACGCAAAACCACTCAGGGGATCCCAAATACGGAAACGGAAACCACTACGCAGCAGGCCCAGAAAAAGATGGCGGGATGAGCTGGACACCTTCTTAAAGGATTGGCCCACAATCGTAGTAGACCGAGAAAAGTGTACAGACGGGAGGGAGGCATTTGCCCTGCAGTGGGACAACACAGGCTTATAATAATAATAATAAAAAAATAAATGTTTTTCTATATTTTATATGCTAATATTTAAAAATAATTAATTTGTAAGTAACAGCCAGTCTCTTGGGAACATTACCAGTCGACAGCGATGCGGATGAATTTTTCGACGCTATATTTTAGTTTCTGTATAGTTTTAGTTAAGTTAGGATTTAATTTTGTTATTTTTACTGTACTAATCTGTAAATATTGAAATAAAGGATAAAAAATAAAATCAAATATACACTACGTTATTAATTTGCAGTGTTATAGCAATTTCATATAACTGTCCAAGAAAGACAATTGAATACACAGGCAAATTAAGTGGGTGTCAATTCGATAAACAATAATTCATTTCCCTTACTTAGCACAACAGGATAACGTTGTTTATCTTCCCGTTTTTAATGTTTCATTCGATTTTTTTTATTGCTTTGAGTGACCAGTTTACGTTTTGGAAGACATGATGAAATTGGCGAGCATGAAATTGGAAGCTCCTACCCTTTAATACAATCACGTAATTTATTCGGAAAATGTTCTGTTGGGTGCCTCCACCTCTGCGATACCCTTTTGAGAAAACAGGCGCGTTGTTGTTATGTTTACTTTAATCAATAACTTCAACTTTACTAAAAAAATTACAAAACTGCACCCTATTTGCGTAATACACTATTATATTGCTAATCCATTGTTTCATAATAATATGTTCGAAAAAATTGTCTGCTCAACAACGTAAATAACGCAATGAATGTTGCTCAACTGTCAAGATTAAAGCCATTGCTACTGTTGGTGTGTTATGCAATTACCTCGCTTTTTCAGGTCTATGGCAAAACGAATTATATTAGAACGTCTAGAGTTGCTTTAGTTTTAAGAGATATAGGTACATATGGTGAGATATATAGGTGCGCGCACCTGGCACACTGAACAATATCTTCCCAGGAATTTACATATTTGATTGTACGGACGCCAGTACATCAAGCTACCCGAAACTGTCTAATTTTTCCAATGAACCTTGAACCTCACGCTTTAGCGATAAAGTTGAAAATCTGACAGATTATAGTAGCTTGATGTGCTGGCATCTGTACAGACGCCAGCACATCAAGCTACTACAATCTGTAAAATTTCTTTAATACATTTTCAACTTTATCCCTAAAGTATAAGGTTCAAAGTTGATTGGGAAAATTTGACAGTTTTGGGTAGCTTGATGTGCTGGCGTCTGTACATGCAAAGTGGTGACAAGTTCCAGAAATTGGGAGGGTAACAGAACATTACTATCAGAGATCTATGTCTAATTATAGTTTATTTGTTTTTCTACAATACCGATGTAAGTGTATTATTTATAAACTAGCCCACGGCTTTGCCCGCGTGGTATGCCAACAAAAAGTCGCTTATGCCCTTTCCCAGGGCTCAAAGTATCCCCATAAGAAATTCCATCTAAGTCGGTCCAGCCGTTTCGGAGATTAGCCGGAACAAGGAGACAGACAGAAATTAAATAAAAATGTTTGTTATTACTCCTAGTACCGTATAAAAGCCGTTGTTTCGACATTAAAAACATAAACATCAATTTTATTTAATTGTATGTTTCAATGTATAGATAAATAAGTAACTACCTTTTTACCCGACTACCGCGAAGTAAAAAGGAGGGTTATGATTTTTTACCCAACTACGGCGAAGCAAAAAGGAGGGTTATGATTTGGACCGGTATGTATGTATGTCATGTATATTCATCTGTTCCCTCGTAACTTCTAAACTCCTTGTCATAATTGAACAAATGAGGTATCGTTGGAAGCGTATTGATCGTCCGCTTGTTATACGCTATATGACGTTGTATTAAATTGAATATGGCGCCCTCTAGCGGACATAAAGTCATGATCTACAAAAAAAAATTTAACCATTCCGTGTTGGTTATCAAATAAATGGGCTAAATTAACACATTTCAAAAATATTAATATTACTGAAATAAGCCCCAAAATAATTAAATAAAAAATGAGTTTAAAAACTAAAACCCGACTACTGAAAAAGATGAAACAAGAAAGTACCTCCCCGTGGTCGCATGCTATAATATGTTAGTACAGTGGCATGCGACCACTGGAAGGTACTACCTTATTTCATCCTTTTCAGTAGTCGGGTTTTATTTTTTCAGTTTCAGAAAAACTCCAAGCACAGTGTTCCCCTATTATTTACATATGTTCATAGTTTCATAAACAAAACCTAGTCGCAGTCATTTTGAATGAGTGCGGTAGTAAGTAAAAACTCAAGTGCATTTAGTGATAGATCTAAGATAAAAAATATAGTTTCAGCTATAAATTCTTGGTTAGTTCACACTTTTCAAAACTTTGTGAAAAATATATGCTGATAGGCGTCGTTTTACATAACTTCGTGGTCGCGCGCCGTAATATTCTTATGCGCGGATTTTTTTAGAATTTTCACAGAGTATGTAGGTGAATATATGCTTACAACACGCCTTTTTAAATCTGTTCTCCCATATTGCTTGATGCGCATTATGAAATTAGTTTGTCCAGATTCGGTTACTGAATCGATTTATGTCATTTTTAAATTAAGTACTTATCTACTTATTTGTAATCTCAAAAAAAAATTGGTTGTCGGTAAAGTCGGTTTACGGACGATAATTTTACGAGATAACGTCATAAGAAAACATGCCTCTCTATCGCTTGTTCCGCGCTCTCGCTTGCACGCTCGGCTCAGGCGGAACGTGATAATGAGTCATGCTTTTTCGTGCGTGCAGCCGGCGTTCATCGATTTATAAGACGTTATCACGTCAATAATGAAAACTACATTAACACTTCCACTGTACAGTCAAAACCATAGAATTTTAAATTATCTATGGTCAAAACAAACCATAATCACAAGTGTGTGACTGTGTGCGTGCGTAGATTTGTGAGGTGATCACAATTTATATAATAATATGAAAATTTGGAGGTTGTGTTCTTTGTGAACAGTAGGTATTCACTATGAAAGGGTTTTTCGAAATTCCACCCCTAAGAGGATGAATGGGGGGGAGGGTGAAACGTCACTCGGACGGTCGAAGTCGCGGGCAGAAGCTAGTATTGTATATGTGTAAATATTGATTCTACTGGCTTTTTTTTGTTACCATCCCTCTCTACCAGCTTTTATCACCCAGATCTGAAGGCCCATGACCTTTTACTTTGATACGGAGCTCTTTCTTGTCAAAGCTCAGCTCTCATATCATCATTTTCACTTTCACGAGTCACTGAAGCAGTCGCGACTTCTCACACCTCAGTTATTTCGAATTTCACTTGACATGACGGTCTGAAACAGTTGGTTAAGCATAAGGGTAGCGCCCGAAATACGGTTAAATGTTTAACGTTATGTTGTTTTATGTAAACGTTTTACGGTTATATATTTGTCAGGTATCTTTAGCCTATATGCGTCATTCTTTGGCCAAAGAATTAGCATTGCCATTCAACGTGGCAGTGCTGCCAGTCTTCTGGGCACGTTTCCGGATGACAGCAATGCGGACGAGTACTTCGACGCCTAAGTGTCCTGTGTTTTAGTATCTATTTGTATAGTAAGTTAGTTAGTAATTTAATTTAGTATCTAGTGTAAATAGTTAGTAACATTTAAAGAGCAGTGGTGGCCAAGTGGTAACGTAAATTAAGGTAAGTGTAAATTATTTCATCACGGTGAAGGAAAACTTTGTGAGAAAACCGGCATATCCTAGAACCAAACATTTGAAGACATGTGATATCTTCCAACCCGCACTGGGCCCGCGTGGTGGATTATAGCCCACTCCCTTTCGAAGAAAGGACACCAGTGTTCCAGCAGTGGGAACATTATAGGCTGATTTTTTTATATAAGACAATAACGTAAATACATATTTTTAAATTAGATAAATTCACCAATTGATTGAAGAGCTCATTGTGCTTATCAATTCATCATCTTGCGATAATTATCATTTGTGTGGGTGGGTATTGTCTTATTGACAAACGTTCCGATCATTCATTGTTTACCTTTGGTCATTTTGATATTTGAAGCGCCTTTAATATCTGGAGTTTGTTTGTATTTTAGGTACTAGAGAATAACAGAAATATACTTGTAATTACATCTGTAGTAATAATAAAGCTGAAGAGTTTGTTTGTATGTTTGAACGCGCTAATCTGTGGAACTCCCAGTCGGATTTGAAAAAATCTTTTTGCAATTGTTAGCCTAAGTCTTGAGGAACGTTATAGGCCATTTAACATCTCGCTAAGACCCTTAGGAGCCGAGTAAAAATTAAAAAAAAATCAGAAAGAACGCTGTGCCAAAACGAAGTGTTAGCGCGGGCGGACGATTGGAAGCGACCCGGTGAGTCGGAGCCAGAAGTCGCGGGCAGAAGATAGTAATGTATAGTTTTAACTTTATAATTGTGATGAATTAAAGCTTCATTTTTTGAAATCTATAGAAATATAATCAGTCAACAGTGACACTGTACCTATTTCCTCCCATTCAACAGTTACCAAGCTATTGCAAGGATTTCGTGCAGAACCCAAGTCCGCATTCAATCGACTAGAAATTCAATGGACTAGACATTCAATAGACTAGACAGACATCTATGAATGCTCAACCTGTCGACATATACAAACAAGACGAGACGACGATTGGGCGTGACAGCCACGAATTGAATGAAGATTTCCGGAGATTGAACCAATGGAAATAAACAGAAGGGAACCAGGAATGGGAAACCTTAACTTGAGAGAAAATGTAAATTCAACAACATCATAAGGCGGGCCCTAGACGATCAATTTATATTACACAATAATATCAGGAATTGCGCAATGTTTTTGACCAATCAATCTGTCTAGCCTTTTCCCAACTATGTTGGGGTCGACTTCTGGTCTAAGCCGATGCAGCTCAACACCAGTATTTTATCTGGAGCGAGCCTATCCGACCTACATGACCCAGTTACTGGGTAACACGATACCCCTTGGTAAGACTGGTTGTCAGACTTCCGGGCTTCTGACTACCAGTAACGACTGTCAAAGATACCCGAAAGACAGTCGGGACCAACGGCTTAACAGGCTTTCCGAAGCACGGAGAGACCTTGGTATGTAAACATCACCCATCCACGGACCAACCACGATCGACCGGTCCATGCGGCTGTTATTACTTATCCACAAGCTTCTCCGCAATGTTTTTGACCGTCTAGGGTTAACATTGAAGATTGCGAAATGATTAAACAAAAGTTTGAGCGAGTTCTTGTGACGTACACCTCCCCATTTAGAAAAACACAGGCACGGCATACAGAACGACGTTATACTAAAGTAAGTTACATTCAGTTCCATGGCAAACAGATACTAAAATATTAAATGACATGGCGATTTAGTAAAGTGGGTTATTTAAAAAGCGGCCAAGTGCGAGTCGGAGTCGCCCATGAAGGGTTCCGTAGCAGCAAGTAACATAGTATAAAAGTTCTTGTAGTTCGTTGTAACTTTGAGTTGATTGAATGAAATGTAAATTGCGGTTTACGATTTATGACGTATTTAAAAAAAACACTTACTAGATCTCGTTCAAACCAATTTTCGTTGGAATTTTACATGGTAATGCACATCATATATTTTTTTTACTTTTATCATTCTCTTATTTTAGAAGTTACAGGGGGGGACACATTTTACCACTTTGGAAGTGTCTCTCGCGCAAACTATTCAGTTTAAAAAAAAAATGATATTACAAACCTCAATATCATTTTTGAAGACCTATCCATAGATACTCCATAGGTATGGGTTTGATGAAAAAAAAAATTTGAGTTTCAGTTCTAAGTATTGGGAAACCCCAAAATTTATTGCTTTTTCAATTTTTGTGTGAAAATCTTAATGTGTTTCTCAGAATACATCTACTTACCAAGTTTCAACAGTATAGTTTTTATAGTTTCGGAAAAAAGTGGCTGTGACATACGGACGGACAGACAGACAGACATGACGAATCCATAAGGGTTCCGTTTTTTGCCTTTTGGCTACGGAACCATAAAAAGGCGTTGTTTTACTGTTGAGTCATGCACCATGCTCCGCGGCGGGTAATGACCGTCTGTTTGTGTCCATTGATATTGCACCGTAATGTGCCAACATGCTGTTAGGGCATTATAATTTCACGTGTTTGCCCATAGTAATTGAATGTGGTAAACAGGTTAACTGGGCCTGAATAATTGTTTAGTAGCTGCAATTTAAGATGTTTAGAAATGCGGTAATTGAGTTTTGCCTTTACCTTTTATCCCTTTATTTAGAAACGTTGCATAAGTAGTGATTAAAAACTGTGTAACCAAAAATTTTTGAAGTTTGAACGTCACTTAACTTTAATCATGTTTTATAAGGCACCTTAATGTGATCGTTAAATAGGTATTTATTTTATTTTATTAGAGACAGCTAACTTAATATGCAGCGTTCTTTAACAATATAAAATTGAAGCCCATTTATAAGTTTCTACTGATGAACACTAAAAATAAAAACGAAGAAAAGGTCGGTACAAAATACCTATAATATACACAAATCACACTAATATTATAAAGGCGAAATTTTGTGTGTGAGTGTGTGTGTGTGTGTTTATATGTTTGTTACTTCTTCACGCTCAAACGGCTGGATCAATTTTGATAAAATTTTGTATGGAGGTAGCTGACACCCTGGATTAACATATAGGCTACTTTTTACCGCGATATTCTCACGGGATCGAGACTTATGCGGGTGAAACCGCGGGGTGCAGCTAGTTAGGAAATAAATAGTACACGATAGTCAATCACAAACTAAAAATTATTTAGACACAAACAATTACTTTTCCATAAAGAAGCTTTTCACCAATAAATGCTTAAGCCAATAAACACTGGCATTGAATATATTTAAATCATGTTCACTTCATAGTTTATTAAAACTTCTACTCGCACGGATTATTGACGCACGGATTTGGAATAAGGGACATGTATCAAGCTATGTTTGTGAAACATTGTATCATCCTAACTTTAATTTAATTATTTGAGGGCCGATTTTTCCATCACCAGATAACTTTTATTCGAGGGATAAAATTGATGTTTGACAGTTTTTGTACGAAATAACTGTCAAAATTTCAAAATTATTCCTCAAATAAAGTTATCAGATGATTGAAAAATCAGCCCTAAGTTTATTTTTTTACATAACAGGCAGAGGTGTACAGGTGGGAGGGAGGTGTGTAGTTCACCCACGTTTTACCAGTTATATTTAAGTCCCATGTAAATCCAGACACCCGGTACTACTGTGAAATTCGCGGGTAACTGTTCAAGTTATTTATTTTATTTTGACGTTTTTATAGACTAGTCTTTTCCATGTTGTATCAATCAAATTGACCTAATTTATCATATTATAATAACGCACAATAATGAAAAATTATCAATAGATAGGTAGTGCAAAGTTCAACCTTAATAACATTAATTTCACATGCACCTATGACTTTAAAACCGGAATAAAGCAATGTTGTTTGGCGACAGAAATAGAACGAATCCCGGATGAGACCTTTAACAAGATGCGCATACAAAATTAGGACAAAAACCCTCGCCAAAAATAATAATTCCTTCCAATAATTTCACAAAAAAGAAACAGTGGCACTCCGGGAGTGCCGACAGAAGTGAAAACAAAACAAAAATATAATACTTTGCCATCACTCACTGACATATCGGATATACATTAAAACCGAGTACATCCCGAGGACAGCCGAAAACATCCGAAGCGGTGTCGTTACGGTAACAGTGCCGCGAATTCAATGGTTTTCTTCCCATTTCCAAAAATGTCCAACGCGCCTAAAGAAGTTTTCACTTCAAAAAATTTCCTTCATTTTAGTGATACAACCTTATCAATATACCAGCCTATTATTGTCCCACTGCAGGATAAAGGCATCTTCTCAAACAGAGAAGGCACGAGCATTGATCACCACGCATGGTCAAGACGGGTCGGTGATTACAGACTTATATTGCCAACTTTAAGTTCAAGTTTCCTCACGATGTTTATCCTTCAGCGATGTCAATGATGTCCAAGATAAACTCAGAAGTACTTAGACTCTCGAAAATAATACGACCATAGAATAAGCCCGAACACACAAAATTAAGTCTTTGTGTAATTTAAAACGATCTTCAGTAAATTAATTGCGTCTATAGCCAATTAACGTTAGTACACTTTTCTTCACTTCATCAGTAATGTAATGCGCCTGCCACACACTCGACGAGTGGCATGGGAAGTAACGAGGAAAGGAGGCAGAGACATAGTGTGGCAACATTACTCGTCATGCCACACGTCATGCTCCTCGTCCTGCCCACTGCTCCCTATTTTGTCGGTTTTTGCGCGCGAGTCAAAGGACCGGCAATACGAGTGCGAGTGGCTGGCCACATAATCGCGCGGTCGTAGTCCGCATCGAGCGCTCGCGCAAGACGCACGCGTATGCAAAATTGGAAATTATGTCGTCGCCAAGCGTGGAATGGTCAAATGAAAAACTGTTAATGTTTATTGATTTGTCGACGACGACGACGATGTATACCTATTTCTTTTTACTACATTAATATAATTAGCTATACTAAAAATGCATAGCGCGCACGCTGCCACCGTTTCAACGTCCATTGTCTCACCAAGGCAAATGACAAGTGAGGAGCGTCGCGATTAATTGCGCGAGTAGAGCAGTGTGTGGGCAGAGAGGGCAACATCGCGGCAAATCACGGCAGCGCGAGGAGCATAGCGATGAGCAGCGCAAGGAGCATAGTCTGGCAGGCGCATTAAATTAATAGAAAACAAACAGCTCATTTATCAAATTTCAATCGACAAAATCCATCGGTTTCTTACTAAACTTCAACTATATCGGACGATCCTGCATACTTATCTTTTTTGTTGACTGTACATCAGTGTGTGTGTACCCACTAAAAACAAACACGATAAGTACATATTAGCCTGTTTACAGACCTATAGGAGTAGCGACTCTGCACTCCTTTGTATCGGCTTCATGAACCTAGTTTTAAACTGAACAATATCCATCTAATTACTTACAAACATCTCGATTGACTCAATTTGCACTAGACCCTAGAGAATGCACCACACGATCTACACGTATCCGTTGGTTCGAACTGGTGTTTTAGTTCTGCCTCTATTTTCAGGTAGAATTATTTCTTTATTGGTTGCCCTAGGTGTTTCATTATCGTCTTTGTTCCTATAAGCTCTCAATTGGCTTCTTCTAAGAAGCTTTTGTTCGGCTCATATTGAGCGGAGAAATTGAGCAATCAAATTTTGCTGCACAATTTTCTGCTAAGATCGAACGGGCGGGCTTGTTATAGCGCGCTCTTAATATTTAATAGAAGTTAGATGATACGGAATATGTTGTTATATAATGCATGTTTATTTAATGAGGTATTTAATCAGTTTTAGATGCGATCGTTTCGTAGAATAATTGGTTATTAGCGAGAATGCCGTTCGCGGCTCGAGCGATATGTTAAAATGTTATGTCTATGGTAACAAATATTTATTATACTTTGACATAATCTTTTTATTATTTGACATTATATACAGACAATTCTAATTTTTCACCTCTTTATTAGTGGTTGTAATCTTGTCACTTGGTTTTAATAGGTTTTTAAAATTTATTTTTTATTTATTCTATTGATAGATTCTTATTTTGTAAATGTGAGGACTTTGTAAGCCTTGTAGACTTTAGATCTGTAGACCATTTTTTATTTTATCGAGTACCTGGTACTTGTTGACAGGCCTACGCTGTCCTCCCATACCTACTGTAATTTGAAAACATTGTAAAAGCCAATTATTTTTAAAAAGTAACCGTGGAGTTTCTTGCCGGTTCTTTTCCATAGGAAACAACCAATTGGAACCGTGCACCTAGCTTCTGACATTTTATAAGTGCCCATGTAGGTTTATGTAAAATAAAATATTTTGATTTTGAATATTTGTAAATAATGTGAGAACCATGTAACATGATTTTTTTTCTGTCATAACTTGTTTTTAATACTTGTACATATTGTAGTTTGGTCATATTATTCCAGGTAGGTACAGACGCCAGCACATCAAGCTACTACAATCTGTCAAATTTCTTTAATAGATTTTCAACTTTATCGCTGAAGTATAAGGTTCAAAGTTGATTGGGAAAATTTGACAGTTTCGGGTAGCTTGATGTGCTGGCGTCTGTACATCATCGTTACATATAATTAGAGTCCGGCCGTCCGGAGAATGCGTTCGGGACAGCTGTCAGTGCGACAATTCTAGCAGCCAATAAAAATCATATTCACAAAACACGTAAGTACTCGTTTGTATTTATGTATAAAAATGATAAGTTTCAACAACGCATTCTCTCGTCCACCGCAGTGTATTCAAAATATTGTAAAACATTTTAAAACAGTTCAAGTTACAATGTCTCAAATGTCTGTAATGCCAGTGTCCCCCATTGAATTAATGAACTAGTTATATTAGAGTATACCTCTTACTTAACCATCACCAAAACCATTAAAATTGCATCAACAATTGATACTTTAAGTCCGTTAATATCATTGACATTCTCTTATATTTCATAACCAGCACACTGCCGTTCGGGGAACAGACTACATAATGCGCAATTTGTGGGCTGAACCGAACACGTCGCCTGATGAATTTTGTATGCCCGGCTATGCGCTCAAAGCATGGGCGAGCTGCATTTGAAATTAAAAGTGTCCTCGGTGTGATCGGCGGGCGCTAATGATCCGTGTGCTGTGTTCGAGGTGCAACAGTCATTCGTCAAGCCAGTGAGTTAAGTTGTAACTTCGCTTCTTGTTTTTGTAGGTGAAACAAACGACGAAACGGCTTTTTATAATGTATGTAGCTGGTGTTTGATGGTTTTGCTTGACTGTCCATTTTTAGGGTTCCGTACCCAAAGGGTGCTAACGGAACCCCATTATTAAGCCTCCGCTGTCCACATGGGCCCAGTATGGGTTGGCGGATGTCACATGTCTTCGAATTTTTAATTCTAAGACATGCCGGTTTCCTCACGTTGTTTTCCTTCACTGGTTTGAGAGCAGTGGTGATAAAATTAAAAACAAAGTAAAGCGCCTGCCTGGGTTCGAACTCACGACCCGTAAGTTGTGGCCGACACCACTGGGCTACCAGCTACCTTTGCTGTATAACATATAATAAGAATACCTATCACTATTTAATTAAGCACTGAAACAGCCCCTTTCAAGCAAGTCTCTTAACCGTCACCGTTCTGCAAACAGTATCGGGGTATTGGAACGAAAAGTCGCATTGTCGCGTAACTCATTTGATATTCAAAGTGCGACAGCTTGCTCCCGACGCTCGCATCGCTCCCGCCGCTCGCATCGCTCCCGCCGCTCGTGTCGCTCGCTCCGCCTGCAAACGCCGCAATAACCGCTTCCGACAGCTGACATACAACGCTCTGCTTGTAGCTCAGCATCACTTTCTATGCAACGCCTTGATCCGATTTGATGTGCGACTAAACAGATTGTGGCAGAATACATGGCACAATAGTTGCAATTATCCCTGGATAGGTACAGCATTGAAATGAGAATTTGCTACTTGTTCTGGTCAAAATTAAAGACTAACCCCCTCATCGGTGTTGAGCTTGTAGCAGGGATTCTCATTAGCTATATGGCAGTGTTACATAGGTAGTTGTTAAGAAATATTGTTACTAACATATTTGAGTCCATTGTTACTTGTACAATAAATATAAATAAATAAATAAAATTAATTTGTGAAGTGATTAGTTTTTAACGTTGAAACGTCACTTAACTTTAATCGTCGTTTATAAATAAACCTCTATATTTTCATGTATAGGTACCGAATCTATAGTCAAGGACTAGTATCAATAAACAGCCGGTCAAGCCCCGCGCGTACCACATGTGGCACGATACAATAGAAAATCAATTGTGTCTCATTAGCGGGGATCAAGAGATTAAAAAGTTTTGATTTATCTAAAATTAATGTTTCTTGACTTATTACAATTTCCAAAAGGGATTAGGAGGCAAGGTGGGGAGCGAGGGTTTTCCCTTTTGAATGATTTCCCTTGGAATAATAATAAGTTTATTTATTTTTTTCTCACAATGGAACTCATAAATTACAATATTTTTTATAGGCACTTTTATTTAATTTGACTGGTTGTTCTAGAGATTAGTCTGTTCAAACGGACTAACTCTTTTTATTATTATTTTTTTATTTGAAATGGACTTGCTCTTGACTCTAGTCTAGGTCAAAGGTGACAGAGACAAAGTCGACGATGGAGCGAGCTTATCCAGAAGAAGCCTCTTTAGCTTTATTATTAGTAATGGAGATTATATAAACACTTATGGCAAATAAATTGATTGTATTTGAGGTGAGCCACTAACAATTACTGCTGCAACATGACACTCTTCAACTCGTCTACGTTTCATAGCTTTGCTTCGACGGGAGCAAAGCTATGAAACGTAGACCGCGCCTTAAGTGACGTCACTTAGGACATATTGCAGTTGTAATGGATATTGTTACAGCTGCAGTGCTCGTCAGTCACGTTCGGAGGTAGCAGTGGAGACAGGTTACTACTTTATGTACACTATTGTTACATAGGTACGTAGGTAACGTCTTATTACAATTAGGTACCTACTTTTTATTAACAATAATATGCAGCGGCTTCCAAAAGTTAGTTGACATTTTTCCCGTTCAGCTGTCACGTTATGATTTAAAATTCTAGTGATCCAAATGTTTGAACTGCTATAACGTTTTTACTGACTAATATGATTGACTTATCATAAAAAATAATCAAGTACCTAATCCCTAAAAAAATTATTATATCTGTGTATTTTAGTATATACGTAATCTTATTGTTGCACCAACGACAAACCCATGTTATGTCCAGGCAAATCACTGTCCATTCCAAGGTAGCCTGGAAGAGATCGCAGAAAGCGATAAGGCCGCCCATTGTATGCTTGGTAGTGTTTGATATATTTTTTGTAATGTATTTTTGTGGTGTACAATCCATACTAATATTATAAATTCGACTGAAAGAGAGAAACCGGTGTGTAACTATTCATCCATATAAATGCGAAAGTGTGTCTGTCTGTATGTTACTTTTTCACGCCTAAACCACAGAAACGATTTAGATGAAATTTGTTAAAGAGATAGTTTAAGTCCTGGGAAAGGACATAGGATAGTTTTTATCCCGATATTCCCACGGGATTGAAACTTATGCGAGTGAAACCGCGGGGCGCAGCTAGTAAAGTATATATAAATAAATAAATAATATATGTCAGTTAAATATTAATGTAGGTACTACGCGCATAAGAGCAATGATGCCCAGTGGTAATGGCTGTGACTTATGAGTTGTAGGTCGCAGGTTCAAACCCTGACAGGCGCTTCATTTTGCGTAAGTTATATTTCATCGCCACTGCTCTTAAAACGGCGAAGGAAAACAGCTTGTGTTCTCTAAATCATGTTGTAAACCGCATCAAAATCCTTTGCAGAGTTTACAATATCATGCGGTCACACAGACAGGCGCGAAAAGAGACTTCAATTTCTAATACGAGTACCTATGTCCTAAATAATTTATATTCTTTTGGACTTACGATATATTTACGAGGTTAGAGTTTCTTAATTAGGTAAGTACTTAACTAAATTAATTCAATCCTACTACATTTGCAGATGTACGGAAATATTTTTTTCCATCTTCAAGAATATATGCGTGGGTACACCCACCAGAAGCTAGACCTATGACTTGGCAAAGGTCGAGGGAATTGAGAAAATGCGATAATGCAACCTGTATCTACCTCAACCTAGGTAAGTATATGTCGATGATGGTCACCACCATCATCATTTCAGCCGAAATACTTTTAGCATCATAAAATTATTGCTGCAAACAAAAAAAAAAAAAAAAAGTAAAATAAATGAACTATTATGAACATTCAAATCATTCGCTTATGTCATTAGGAAATCTTTTAAATTCCATTCGCAGACGCAAGAATACCCAATATTTTTATATCTGAAGCAAAATTGACACCTGTGCCAATAGTCCTAAAGTATTATTTCCCGTGTTGAGACTGAGTCTAGAGTGGGCCGGTTTATTTTTAGGTGGGTTGACAAAAATGTGTTAAAAATAATAAGATTGTAAGATCTAAAAGGAAAGATCAAAGATTATCATTTTTTGTTGCGTTAGAAGTTATTACCGCCAATTTATAACTGCTGGCTTTATGTTTACACACAAATTACTTAGGTAGTTGTTACGCAATTAAGCATAGCCGCGGTGATGACAGGTGGAGTGAGGTTGTGACAGAGTGGTGTTCAAGGACTGGAAGACGAGATGTTGGTCGTCCGGCGGCAAGATGGGCAGATGACATTGTTGCCATCGCGGGCAAAACCTGGATGAGGCTGGCGCAGGAGCGTGGGGATTGGCACAAGGAAAGAGAGGCATATGCCCAGCAGTGGGCGATGATGATGATGAAGTAGATGTATAGAGGTATGAGGAACAGGGTGTAAAGTTCACTCAACCTCCACAGAAAAAGGAGGATTCACCGACCAGACGGGTGTTGTGTCTGGCGGGCAACTGCCCAATGTTTCATTAATTCATTACGGGCCGTCGTATCGTATCTATGCTTGTTGCGCGGTAAACTCTGCTTGCGAGATGCAGGATTTTGCGTGACATCAGTATGACGCGTTGTTCGCATGTGGCGTTGTAAATAACGCTACAGGTGTAACATAACATCACGCCTGTATGCCCTGAAGGGTTAAGCAGAGCTACATTCCGCCCGATGATTATGTTTAAGTTCAACGAAATAGGGGAAGCCTATTCCCGTTAAATCCAGACATCGAGCTGCTTCTGTAAAATTTCTGCTGTAAAGCTCAATAACACTAAGTCCAACCGGGAACTCGAACCTAGGTCTTCTATATTCAGCTGTCGCACTTTAGAACATTCAACTATCGAATTATACGTAGGTATAAGTCTGTATATTCCATCCATTCGACACAGGAAAGCAATCAACATTTAGAAATTTGCTTTCATCCTAGATTTTTTTCAGAAACATTGCAAAGAACTCCAATCTAGATAATTGCAAGTAACTAGCTATGTTCCATGAATCGCAAACACTGATTGGCTGATATGGACCTTTCGAGCTGCCGGCCGCGCTGATTGGATAATCTAAAGTGATGGCTCCATTCTTCCGCCGTCTCTTCTTCTTTCTCTCTCTTGCCGTGGATATAGAAAAAGGAAGATGAAGTAATTAGGTATACCTAAGCCATGTGCTCGATGAGATTTCCAAAAATGACGAGTTTCCACACACACTTTCATTCCATCTTTATCCTCTTTAGAGGATCATTTTTCAAAAACCTTTCTAAGTGCTCACCTTCCTTATTTAAGGAAATCTTGCGCAACATTTTATGCTTCTAGACCCAGCGGTGTGCGGCTATGCGTTGTCTGTCAGTGAATTGTTCAATTTAAGATGTCAAAAGAATTAGTCACTTCAGTCGTAAATTCCATGCTTAGGTCGATCGATCAGGTTAAGCTAAGCTTGCCGCGGTTGGTCTGTGGATGGGTGACCATCTTTACATACCGAGGACAGCACGATAAGCCGTTGGTCCCGGCTGTCATTCGTGGATCTTTGACAGTCGTTACGGGTAGTCAGAAGCCCGAAAGTCTGACAACCAGTCTTACCAAGGGGTATCGTATTACCCAGTAACTGGGTTGTGGAGGTCAGATAGGCAGTCGCTCCATGTAAAATACTGGTATTCAGCTGCATCCGGTTAGACTGGAAGCCGACCCCAACATAGTTGGGAAAAGGCTAGGCAGATGATGCCGTAAATTCCATCGTTTTAACAATATACCGATCACCAGTTTAATCGTTTTCCAAGATGGCTCTCTATGGCGATATTTCCATAGACGAAGTTCATTAAAAGGTTAATTAATATTTGTAATTTTGAAATCAAATATTTGATTCTATGTTAATATTTGTGTTTGGTAATGGTAGTAGAGATGAAGACGAAACGTTACGTCACACTAAGGTTTTCCTAACACCTAGGTGCGTTTACAAACACAAATATTGTAACGTAATTTGTTTTTATTTCAAAATTCTTATTTCCATGATACTGATGGTTTCTAATTTACTAGCTTTAGCCGGAGGCTTTGCCCGCGTGAAGGTCGGAAACTATCCCATGAGATCGTACTACCGGAATAAAAAATATCTTATGTCCTAAGCTAGGTCATAGTCTACCTGAGTGCCGAATTTCATTGAAATCCATTCTCATACAAAATTGACAGAGTTTCGCTTAATTATATTATACTAGCTTCTGCACGCGGCTTCGTACGCGTGGAATTTCACCCACCCCCATTCACCCTCTTAGAGGTGGAATTTCAAAAACCCATTCTTAGTGGACACCTACTCTTCACAAAGAACACACCCTCCAAATCCATCCGACAGGTTTCCCATACAAACTTTCATCCCCTATATCCCCCCCATTTAGAGATATTTTTGAGACAAACAGTTGCCTATGTCCTTCCTCGGGATGCAATCTATCTCTGCCAAATTTTATCGAAATCCGTTCAGTGGTTTAGGCGTAAAAAGACAGACAGACAGAGTTACTTTCGAATTTATAATATTAAGTATAGTATATAGTATAGATTAGGTTGGATAAAGCATGGATTAGTAATATCAGTTTCCCAGCCCACTGCTGTGCAAAGGCCTCCCCCAAATCCTTCCAGGCATCCTTTTCTAGACCCATCTCGATCCAACCCTGGCGGTAAGCATCTAGGTCATCGCGTCACCTCTTTCTGGGCCGGCCCTTTACAGTATAGATATATTTAATACCTAATTAGCTCCGTAGCTTGACCATTTCTGTTGGGGTAGTTAAAGTCATAAGTTTTGACTGCAGGCTGAATATTCGTACAGTGGGTGGACCTTAATAAATGCATCGAATGTAGGTAACATGAAAATATAAATGTCACAAACCCCTTCTCTACAATAGGCCAACAGCTTTCGCCTGACCATTGTTGATTGACCGATTCGGCTGACCGACGGCTGATCGTATATTTCCGTCAGTAACATACGACTAGAGGTACGTTTTAAGCCGGGTCACTCAAGGTTACGTAACCCCAGGAGGTGACGTCGACAGGATCGTTAGTTTAATAGGGAAATACCGGTAGTAATCTGTATACATTCATAGGTACATAGCCTGTATATATACTTAAGGAGTTTATCTCGTGGGGGTATGCAGTAACTACAGGACGCCACCTGGAATCCCTTCTTAGTGTTCCCCTATATTATAAAAGGAAGCTGTGTGCAAAATTTACACACATTACACACACATCACACACACACACACACACACACACACACATTACATTTTAGTCCCAGTAGTTTCGGCTGTGCGTTGATATGTCAGTCAGTCAGTCAGTTTCTCCATTAATATAATATATAGATAATAACATCGAGTAGATACTTGCAACCCTACTTACCGGTTAACGGAACACAGCAAAGATAGGGCGAAACAATTAATTACTAGAAGGCGTGGTTTTGCCGCGTCACTATAACACTATCAATATAATCTAAGAGTCTCATGGTCTTTTTAAATCAATTTCGAAACGGCTGGTTGACACTTCCCGTGACCCAAGGGTTGGCTTTTTACCTTGGCCAAAGGCTAAGCATTGCCATACAACGTGGTAATGCCGCCAGTCTTGGGTACATTACCAGTCGACAGCGATGCGGATGAATTTTTCGACGCTATATTTGAGTTTCTGTATAGTTTTAGTTAAGTTAGGATTTAATTTTGTTATTTTTAGTATTAATTCAATATATAATATGTTATTTATTAATGAATAAAATATAAAAAAGAGTCTCCTACAAAAATAAAATGTACGAAAAAACTTACGACCAAACATTTTTCGTGAACTATTTAACGTTGTGCCAAAAATATTTACCGTGACGGTAATGTGCATTTGTGAATATATAATAGTAATGATAAATTCGTCCGAATTTCAAAGTTTCCTGTTTTACGAAATGTCAAAGAAATGAGGTGAAGAAAATTATCATTTACGCAAGTAAGCGATAAGGCCGCCCATTGTATATTTCGTAATGTTTGATCAATTTTTTGTTGTGGTTTACAATAAAGTATAAATAAATAATAATAAATAAAAACTCCCTATCCTCACATACGGCGCTCAAACCTGGTCATTAACAGTTCAGCAGAGGTTCAAGCTTGAGGTTTGCCATTGTTTGTCACCTACGGGTGTTAGCGCGATGTTAAATTAAGTCTTCCGCAGTGTAACAATATTATTCAAATCCGAATGGTAGTGTCATAAGTTAGCGTATTTAAACAAACAAAACGAGCAAACTATTCAGCTTTATTATTAGTATAAAAACACGGCTAAATCCAGCTGTCCCAGTTCACAGAAACTTTCATATACATCCCCAAGAGTTGGAGCATGGAATTGGGGAGTCAAGGTGTCAAGCAAGCTGACATCCTCTATTTTCTTTAATTCCCCGTCCAGCTTGAAAATCTTAGCACGTATTGCAGAGCATAATTTTGCTCTAGTGCCCCCGAAAAAATTATAGCGCTTCCCAGTGACAGTTGGCAGAACTTCACCGGCGCTAATAAACAATTTATAATTAATATCTGTTACATGACAACAGGTTCAGGTGTTCCATTTCACAACTTGATTTGTTTTTACTAATACAACTCCACGAAGGCCGAACAAACTTCACAGTAGTGAAGGCATACCTTT
Source organism: Hydraecia micacea (assembly GCA_914767645.1). Classification (NCBI taxonomy): domain Eukaryota; kingdom Metazoa; phylum Arthropoda; class Insecta; order Lepidoptera; family Noctuidae; genus Hydraecia; species Hydraecia micacea. The sequence goes on from OU611774.1 coordinate 1,931,435, forward strand.
TAGTGCATGGTGGAGTCCGAAACATAATATTTTAGGTTTAGTAGGTAGTACCTAAATATTTTTTGTGTTTAACAAAATGTCTTTTTTAATGAGATATTGAGGCAGAAGGTATGTACTTAATACAAAGAATATTAAGTTATATTTATGAATGTCTGAAGTGATTTGTGAAGCCACACAATGCACGTTAAATATTGCTAACTCATCATCTGCCTAGCCTTTTCCCAACTATGTTGGGGTCGGCTTCCAGTCTAACCGGATGCAGCTGAATATCAGTATTTTACGTATTTTATATATTAAATATTGCTAACTACTATACCTAAAATTACGAATAAGATAAGATTTCTAAGGGCTGATTTTTCAATCATCTGATAACTTTATTCGACGAATAACTTTCAAATGTTGACAGTTATTTCATACAAAAACCGTCAAACGTTAATTTTATTCCTCCAATGGAAAAATCTGCTGTAACTCACATTTTCAATAAGAGCTTTTAGTTTTAGTGATGATTTTCACCGACCACTGTTTATTTCTATTTTAGATCTTGAATTACAAAACAATACCAATAAATGAACGTTCAAAAGAATTAATTCAATATACACAATTATGTTTTATTAATCAATTTAATGGAACTCGGGTATCGCACGAGTTGCCTCGACTACAGCCAATTTGAGCGCAGTTCAAAAATGGATAGACAATTTGATACGAAGGAGAAATGACGTAACTTCTGCAAAAGTGGTTGAAACAACACAATTGAAGAAAGAATTGAAATCATTCTAATTAAACACTAGCGAGCCGCGCCTACACCGCAAGGTTTGTACGACTTGACCAAACATCGAGATTTTTTTATAAAATGTACGTTCAATATTAATGTTTTGCACACATAAATCTTCCGGAATAAATTTTCTAAATAATGTTGAAAACTATATGAGAATCCATTGTATAGTTTAGAAGAAATGGTCACACGGACAAACACGAAAAGCGACTTTATTTTATAATATCTATAGAAGACTACATCTTGGATAAATCAAAGGTTAATTAGTTAATTGACTTTGGAGCCATGCAACGAAATCTGTTTTTGTACAATTTTAATAAAACTTTACTTCCGAATCCTAGAAAATAGATAACGTTAACGAATACTTATAAGGTATTTTAATTATATCTAGAGGTGAAGCAGCACTCACCGATAAATTATACTAATTTTATTGCCTCTTGAGGTGACAATAATTATGGATTTTACCTCATGTTTGAAAGACGCTCTATCTTCAACAGGGGTCTTCGACCTTATAACATCGACGGCTTTTAAGGCGCTACCTCGAAAATCTAAAATCCTTGAAAACCTACTAAGCGAGCGAAAGTAATGCAGTTATTACTTTTGAAACGCAAAAGAAGAGTGATGGCTGCAGTGTGCGTGAGCTCAGAATAAAACGACGTATGTGCCAAAACAAATTTACTCCTTTTTTAACAAAATAAATACATTTTTAAAACTACTTTGAATAAACTTTGATATGATAATTCTCTATGTTTTAAAGTAAATTCCTTTGAATAACTCTTAAGCGTTACGCCGTGATGTCGAAAAAAGTAAAAAATAGATATAACTTTGCAATTTCTTTGTATCGAGAAAAATTAATCGAATCGTGTACTCCTTTTACGTGATACTAGACCAAAGAGTCAAAAAACATATACCAAAATATTGAATCCCTATTCCACATACTTAACAAGTTACACGAAATAGAAAAACCACACTTTTTTCAACATATCACATTAGTTTCAGAACTTTCCACACAAACCGAATTGATTAAATTATGTAAGTACAACTATAACATTGTTTTAAAAAAGTTGAAGGTCGATATTATAATTATTGTTGGTACAGTCACCAGCACATCAAGCTACCCGAAACTGTAAAACTTTCCCAATCAATTTTGAACCTTATGCTTTAGCTAAGTTGAAAATGTATTAAAGAAATTTGACAGATTGTAGTAGCTTGATGTGCTGGCGTCTGTAACTATATTGACGTGTGCTAGCTCACACAGGTAGGTACTACAAATAATTAAATTTAATGTTTTGTGTTTCGTAATCTTAATTACTTACTATTGTATAGTATCAAGTTCTTCTAAATGAACAGACAGATGTGCTGCTGGAGTGTTTTTTGCGTTTCTTCTTCCCAGCTAAAGCACTAGAAAGTGGGGAAGTGGTGCAGGACGGGCGTTTCGGGAGACTGTCTTATATAATTTTGACGTTCACTTTGAATAAATGACTTTTGATTTTGAAGGATATAATACTTCACTGCATGTTTGAAAGTTGAAACAATGTAACATCCTGCCTCCTACAGAAAATAAATGTCTGCTTACGTCTAAGGTAGATAAGCGGGGCTGATGCCAAGATGCGCACGAAGCAGAGTAGTGAAGGTTTCGGTGACGGTTGATGGCAGAATAAAACGTGTTGCTCCGACCTCAATTCACATGGGCAAGAGCACAAAGCTGATGATTGCTCAGGGTGTGCCGAACTGAATTTAAGCATCACCAATAACAGAGGCTCTTTCAATAAACCCCAATAAATAGGTGAATCCACCTAAGAATGGAACATGGACCATGGTACGATACTACTTGTTGCTAGTTTTCAAAACGCTAAAGCAGCATGAAGTAGGTTTTGAATAGGTCCTTCAACTCAACATTCACAGCACTTTACAATGGGAGAAAGTTTCAAAAGATATCTCAGGTCTCACGGAGAACCTTGTCGAATATTTTCTTTAAAAGTTGGCACGGGTTTAAAGATCTCTGCCGACTGTTAAGTTCAGCTGGCATTCATGTGGTCTGTATTATCGGTATGACGACTCGTTCAACTAACAGGATTATCCGGTGAATGAAATTGTATTGCTTTTGGAAAAATACTTTGAAAGTAACGAATGGAGGTTCAAGTACTAAAAAAAAGAATGCCTCAAATAGAGTTCAGACTGACACTCAGGTATGTGACTAAAATAATATTTACATCTGTAGGCACTTTGCTAACGTACCGTGGTTTTTAACCGACTTCAAAAAAAGGAGGAGGTTCTCAATTCGGTTGTATTTTTTTTTTTTATATTTGTTACCTCAGTACGCCGTCATTTATAAACCGATTTGGAAAATTCTTCTTTTATTTGAAAGTATATACTTTCAGATTGGTCCCATTGTCATCAGGTCAGGATCTGATGATGGGATCTTGGAGAAATCGAAGGAACTCTTCAAATATTATAGGCACACCTATAGTGATTTGGGTATTTTTTTCGTCTAGCCATTCCTTGGCTATACATTGACTGCAATCCTTACTGTCCCATATGGACTGTATGAATGTCGGCAATAAAAATATTATTATACTAGCTTTTGCCTGCGACTTCGTCCGCGTGGAATAATGACTTCCGGAAAAAAACAATTTATCCCCCTTTTCTCCCCGTTGGGAGGGAATTTCCAAAAATCCTCTCTTAGTGGTAGCCTAATCCTCCCAACAAACACACATGCCAAATTTCAGCTCTCTACTGCCAGTAGTTTCGGCTGTGCGTTGTCTATCAGTCACTCAGTAACGGAAGAGTTTTATATATATAGATCAGTGGCGAAGGTACCATACAACTCGATTCCCGCCGGCTTCCCTTCGAAAATTCAGAACATAACCACTCTATAGTCAATTCATCATTGTAATTTTCTTTTGGTATTTTTTTTTTGCTCCGTCCTACCTCTGTCATAAATTCACCCTACGCCACTGATATAGATAGCTGTGCCCGCAACTCCGTCAGTGTGTAATTCCTTGTGTGTTATTTTAAGTTAATGTATTGGTAATATTGTTTAGATCACGTTCACATGAGGCTTAAGTACCTATACAACGAAATTACTACTTCACCTAAAAAGAAATAAAATGTAAACTATTAATAATTTGTAATTTGAACAAATATAATACACTACCAAAATAACTAATACCTATTTTATACAATAACAACAAAAGAAAACTAAATTAATTTAAAGACTAAAGGTCGCGCTGATAAACAATATTGTCTGTCAATAAGGTCGAATGCTCGGAACGTCTACTCGCATCAACAGCCAAATATTGTATAAAGTTCGCGTTTTTTTTTTTTTTGGGAATGACATCTCGCAGTTCAACCTATGGGGTTGTCGTCTGCTTAACCGGGCTTGCCTGTGGATGCCTCAAAATTAAGGCCTCCAGCCAGGGCTTAAAAAAAACTTAAAAACTAAGCGACTACACGCTAAGGGCACCCCCTGTGGGGTACGGACCTCGGCTTAGGGCGTCGCTGGGGGGGGCGGGGCAGCAAGGGACAGGCTGGATCGGAATTATTTAGGGGCGAATTTAATACTACAGGCTCAGCGGCGCGGGCTGGCTCGAGCAAGGGTCGGGGAGGGGAATTTACGGGGCGACGCGACAGGCGTCCTCGACGGCGAGGACGGAAGGACGGTTGTCGGGTCGTGTTTTTGTGTCTCTTAATGGTGCTGGTGGCTTTCCTGCTCTCCTGTAAGAGGGTAGTGGCGTCGTCGGGGATGGTGAGGGTATGCCTTGGTCGGCGAATCCTACTTATGCGGGAGGGAGTATATTGGGAGGCCGCCGCAATCAGGGCAATTGGGGTGCTTTATAGCAGAGTCGAAGAAACGCTTGGCGAGGAGCTTCATGAACTGCTGGACGGTGTGAAGTTCGCGTTTGGATCCCCCGCCCTTTTATACATCCCGCCGCGAGCCGCGTCGAGCGCGGCGACCGTTACACAAAAATAATCCTTATAGCATGATTCAGTATTCACGCGCGATGGCTTATTAGCGTATTTCATGTATAACTTTGGTGTTTCTGTACCGATTTCTATGATTATTTTTTTATTAAATAGGTAACAATGTTAACATTTTTTAATTAGGGATGAGTGAGAGTGTTATAAACGTAAGAGTAGACAAATATAATCAGAAAGCTCCGAACTGCTAAGCTATCGGGAGTTACACGTATTATTGTGAGTCAACCATAAAAGATAGACATTTGCTGTCGTGGAATATTTTTTATATAATTTTAAGGAGAACATTTCCGTCATACATGATTTCTGTGTAGCTTTAACCATTAAGGCTGCACACGCGACGGAAGCTTCAAAAATGGAGTAAGTTCTCCAGTTTTCCCAACATTTCCCTTCACTGCTCTGCTCCTATTGATCGTAGCGTGATGAAAAGTATACTATAACCTGCCCAGGAGTATGAAGAACAATTGTACCAAGTTTCGTTGAAATCCGTCGAGTAGTTTTTGTTTCTATAAAGAACATACAGACAGACAGACAGACAGACAAAAATTTTACTGATTGCATTTTTGGCGTCAGTATCGATCACTAATCACCCGCTGATAGTTATTTTGGAAATATATTTCATGTACAGAATTGACCTCTCTACAGATTTATTATAAGTATAGATTATTATAAGTATAGATAGAAGATAGATTATTTATCTTCACATTGATAATACACACCAAACAAAAAATAATCTACCCAGCCTTTTCCCAACATAGTTGGGGTCGGCTTCCAGTATAACCGGATGCAGCTGAATACCAGTTTTTAGTTAATTAATACACATGAAACAATAAAAACAAATGCCATAAAAATCCGCAACAACAAATAAAAAGGTATTTAGTATGACGTCATCAGTTCTGGCTAGGCTGAAAAACGCGGCGCAGTATAACCTGCCAGGACAGGCAGTTGGCCCGCTACCAGCGTTTAATTGAATCTAAGGCTAATGTACAGTCAACTGCAGAACTCTATGAATTTCCATGTATTTGGAATTAAAAGTTGTGGAAGTAAATGTGCTCCAGGTAAGTTTTGTAAAAATAAAAATTTAATAAAAATAAGAACATAATCATTAGGTACAGTTAGACAGTGTGTAGGACCTTCAACAATATGGAGGATATATGATAAATGCTAAAGAAAGTAACTTGAGGGGCTTGTGGCTAAGTAATAACAGCCGCAGGAGTCAATCGATCAGGTTAAGCTACGCTTGCTACGGTTGGTCCGTGGATGGGTGACCATCTTTAGATACCAAGACCCCACCGTGCTTCGGAATGCACGTTAAGCACGTTGGTCCCGGTCTTTGGCAGGCGTTACGAGTCGTCAGAAGCCTGAAAGTCTGATAACCTGTCTTACCAAGGGGTTTTGTATTACCCAGTAACTGGGTTGTGGAGGTCAGATAGGTAGTCGCTCCATGTAAAATACTGGTACTCAGCTGCATCCGGTTAGACTGGAAGCCGACCCCAACATAGTTGGGAAAAGGCTAGGCAGATGATGAGACCTAAACTTAGCCGCCCTTATCCCAGCAGAAGGACGTGTGCTATGACTTGTGTGGTGGAGTGTACATGTGCTACCGGGGTACAGTGGGACGGCCAGTAAAGACGGTAATGGCCGCACCTGACCGTTACTCTTGTCCGATTAGCTTTTTATTGTTTTGAAATTACTGAATTGGCTGCGTTTTGTGGACTTATTCTAATAGAGGCGCTGTGTCGCATGGCTAATTTTCTAGATCGTAATATTAACTGTTTGTGATTATTTTTCATGAATAAATAAGATTTTTGCAGAGTTTTTAAGGCTTTTTGCCATGCCAATGCCAATTTACTACGCGTATTCTTCTTATGCTGAGCAGTGGTGGCCCAGTGGTAACGGCCGCGACTTACGAGTTGTAGGTTCGAACGCAGAAAGGCGCTTTATTTTCTGTAGATTATTTTATCACCATTGCTCTCAATACGGCGAAGGAGAACATCGTGAGGAAACAGGCGGCATGCGGCACGTCCTAGAACCAAAAATTCGAAGCCATGTGACATCTGCCAACCTGCATGGGCCCGCGTGGTGGATTACGGCCCTCTCACCGAGAGGATACCTGTATCCCAGGAGTGGGACTGTTATAGGCTGATTGTGCTACCCTTCTAATGGTAATGACATTTGGACTATTTGTAAACACTTTAGACCTATCACTTTTGTTTGAGGCATAAAAACTAAACAACAAATTAGAGCATCACCATACCTATACCATAAACTATAAAGTAAAAACCGGCCAAGTGCGAGTCTGACTCGCATACGAAGGGTTTCGTACCACAAAGCACAAAATGCAAAAAATAAAACACGATTCTTGTATATTATTTGTTGCTATTGTGGCAATAGAAATATATACTCTATAAATTTCAACTGTCTACCAGTTACGGTTTATGAGATACAGCCCGCTGGCAGACAGACATACGAATGGACGGACGGACGGACAGCGGATGTCTAGTAATAGGGTCCCTTTGGCACCCTGTGGGTACGGAACACTAAAAAGTTATTTTCTATCCTTTCCATTCTTTTGACTGAATGAAAACGTTCAACAAGTTACCATAACATAATCAGCTTATAACGTTCCCACTGCTGGGACACAGGCCTCCTCTCAGTGAGAGGGAGTGGGCCGTAATAGTGTAATCCACCACCCACCACGTGTGCCCAGTGCGGGTTGTTAGATGTCACATGTCTTTGAATTATTGGTTCTAGGACATGCCGGTTTCGTCACGATGTTTTCCTTCACCGGTTTGAGAGCAGTGGTGATGGAATAATTTACACAAAGCAAAACGCCTGTCTGGGTTCGAATCTACGACCTACAACTCCTAATTCGCGGCCGTTACCACTGGGTCACCACTGCTCCTTTAGTATTTAGTATAGATATAGATTTTAATACGTGGAAAAACCAAAAGTTTATTTTTATCATTAGTTCCTCGTAGTAAATAAAATACAAGGCATATTTTTCACTATTTGCGTCATCCGCTTAGATTGTACCTTGAAACTTGTCAAGTAAAGGCCATGCCACACACAGGCAGACAGGTTTAGAACTGAGCGGAACAGCGTAAATCGCAAAAAAACGCAAACGCAATAAAATCGATATAAAAGTGAGCAGAAAAATCCGTGTTCAAATGTTAAATTCGGCTTTGCGGTTTTCAGTGATAGTATTTACAATAGATTTTCAACGTATAGCTTTTTATTTAGTTGCTGAGAAATGGTAGAAGGACCGTTGGCAGGCTAATAATAGCCAGGTGGGTCGCGTGGAAGACCTGGATGAGACTCGCACAGACGAGTGAAGTGGCACAAAGGGGTGGAGGCCTGTACCCAGCAGTGCATGGAACAAGACTGCCAATGACGATGATGAAAGTCTATTTTAAATTAGTTTGATGTAGGACAAAAAACCATTGTTTTTACCCGACTACGGCGAAGCAAAGAGGAGGGTTATGATTTTGACCGGTATATATGTAAGTTCATCTGTTCCCTCATAACTTCTAAACTTCTTGTCATAATTAGACAAATGAGGTATCGTATCGCCCACACGGAGGTCGGGAACTATCCTACGGGAACGTATTACCGGAATAAATATCCTATGTCCTAACACAGGCCATGGTTCACCTGTGTGCCTTTCATCGAAATCGGTTCAGCCGTTAAAGCGTGAATCGGTGACAGACATAGTTACCGTCGCTTTTGTAATATTAAGTATAGAAATGAATATATCTGTGACCAAGGCCGCATTTGTAGATAAAGCAAAATGTAGTTCTAACGTAGTGAAACGATTTTCATATAAACTCTAGCAATAGAACACTGAACGTAAAGCGATAAAGTAACTAAAAATAAAAGACTCCCCACAGCAGTGAGTGTGACACAAAAAAGCAAAATCCAAATGTTTCCGAGCGTCGCCAATTCACCAACTTTCACTGGTTTTGGTTATCGGAGCCTCCTTGTGAACATATAGAATTTTGATTTGTTTTTTACGCCTACGCTAAACGACGCCTGTGTATTTGTAGTACGTTCTATGTATTTTTATCTGAAAGTAAACCAACGCGATTTTATTTGAAATATGGCCGAAAATTATTTATTTTAACCCCCTCACTAGATGGATAGCTACACACCGATTTCTTTCTTTCAGTCGTCAGTCATTTGACTTTCGAAAGATGAAGACAAAGCGTTGTGTAACTATACAGACGCTATAGAAAATTTTGGGGGGTAAAGCTATAAAATGACTAAATGCATAAATCATTAATAATTTGACATTGGAAGTTCGAAAAAATTGGGTCTGTTTGTGTGATTTTAACTAACTTTATTAAACACATATTGGTAGCTCTAGGTTTCTTTCAAGCATTATGGTATTAATACTTCATGAGAAACCAGTTATCCCCAATCTATACAAATAAATACAAACGAAGCGTCTGCTTGTAATGTCAAAATAACAGTCGATATCCGTGGTTTTTACTAAACATTTTTATAACAAAATATATTTTTTTTAATTTTAGTTTGTTTGTGCCAGCTAATCTCCGAAACTGCTGGGCCTAATTTGACGGGAATTTCACTGGCAAATAGCTGATGTTATAAGGAGTAACAGAGCACTATTATTAAAAAAAAAATATGGTACCGCGCAAAAAAATGAAAACCTATGAAATCCAATTTTTTCCGAAATGCTCGCGATCGAAGTTGCGCGCACAGCTAGTCAACGAATATTAATACAATCAAACATAAAGTAACATTACAAATTGAATGTATATTAGGTAAACTACAACGGTGACAAGTCGTCTGGTAGCTTACATAATTATGAGGGACAAGGCGCAATTTCTTTGATAGACTCATGAATAATAAAATTGTCATCGTTTCCGATAATTTCGTCGTGAAGAAAATTTCATCGGTATTGCAGCGTGCGGGCATATCGACCGCGTAATGACACAGGGCTTGTCAAGAAGTATGTTATTTTGACGTAACGAGGGACGATTGCCATGCATTATTGAACTGCAGTTCCCGGTAGGTCTATTAAGTGTTTTGTAACTGTAACTTTTTCTTGTTTTATCAGCCTTATTACGGAGCACGCAAAAATTTTTACAGAGTAATCCGATTTTGGTAATTTTTTTTTTATTGGAAAGGGTGTACCCCGAAGTTGGTCCCATATAAATTTGGAAAAAAAAACCAACCCTAAGGGTAGGAAAACAGGGGATGATTGATTATTCACTCACTGATTGTTTAAAGTATTTATATTATACAACAAATAATAGTTAAAGTAGGAATATATAACAGTTAATTGCTAAAGTAAGGTAAGTAGCTATTTTAAAAGTAATGAAAAGTTAAGCATGTAGTAATTAGTAAATAATTTCCACAAAAAGTTATAAAATAAAAACTTTTTAACAAAAAAATTAAACCGCCGAAAAAACTGAAAAGCAAAAAATAATAAACCTTTTTTATTTAACCTTAATAACTAAGTTCTTAAACTAATGTAAGTATACCTAAGTAATTTTGAATCGGCGCCAAACAAGCAAATTAATAGGAAAAGAACAACTTGTTTTACATGACAATTCTGTATTGTTTTGACATAACAACTTCAAACTCAATTTGGCAATGGCCCGCCACACGAAGCTGCGTAACAATATTAATCTGTCGTCAATACGGAGCGGACCAGCGATACGGACTAGTGAACTCATCACCACTGAATGAGAGTCTCTTTATATTTATTATGCAGCAAATTTTACAATAAAATATTTATAAGAGCAGTAGGTGGCCCCGTGGTACCAGCCGCGACTTACGACTTGTAGGTCGTGGGAACGAACACAAGCAGGCACTTTACTTTGTTTACAGGTCTCCCAAAGAGATAATGCGCATAGAAATCTTCGTCACTGTTCGGCAACGGTCGTATTCCCCGAGCGCAAAATGAACAAATTCACTTGCATTTTGCAAGTGCATTGTTTAGGGCTCTTACGATTCAATGATTCGGGTGTTTCCGGGAATACGACAATTAGCGAAGATCTGCATGCGCATTATTAATTTGGGAATACTGTAAATTATTTCATCACCACTGCTCTCAAAACGATAAAAGAAAAATCGAGAGGACACCGGCATGTCCTAGAACCAAAAATTCGAAGACATGTGATTTCCGCCAACCCGCACTCATCCCGCGTGGTGGCGCACTTCATTTCACAGAGAGGAGGCCTGTGTCGCAGCAGTGGGAACATTATAGGCTGATTATGCTTATGCTAAACGTTGTAATAAAAGTTATAACATGCATAAAAAATACGGCTACGGAATGCAATATCGCGTGATTTGGAATTCGCCGCGTTAGAAGTGCAACTATGCAAAGATATATTTGTATTTGAAAAGTTTGTTTTTATATTTATTTGTATTTGTATTTGTATGAAGAGTTCCGGTTAAGGGAAAAGACGTTTGAAATTCTAAACTACTTTCATTGTTAATATTCACGCGAGCTGTGTAATTTGTCACTTGGCGGTCGGTTGGTGTCTATTCATTTTCTTTTTGTTTTGAAACAACATACACATCAGCGGAACTGCAGTTTTTCCATTGCCTATTTCCATATCCATATTTCTTTTTTTGAGTTGTTGTTTTTATAAACTTTTATTTCTAGCTTTTTGCTAAGTCAAAAAAATGACACGATTATCATATCCATCATTCCATTCAACAGAATCCTCGGCACGTTGAAACTCTTCAGTAAGGTCGTTTTCCCTGTTTCTGAATAAAAAACATTTCATCGACACTCGTAAATTTAAATCCTGCACAATATACTTGAAAAGCTTCATTGGGGATCCAGTTTCATTCTCGGTAAATGTGGCCCAAACATGACGCCTTGAGGAATTTTAGCAACTGTAGTGGTAGAATACTAATTTTAGTGAAGGGAAGAAAGGTTCTTTTTACTTTATGGTATAGGTCTGTAAGTTGTTGGTTAGTTTTTTATGGCTTAAACAAACCTGACAGGTCTGAAGTGAGTGTTTGCAAATAGTCCAAAGTGTCAATAGCATTAGAAAGATAGTAGTAACCGTGATAGATTTATAACAACAACCGTACACGGTAAAGACAGGGATATAATAGCTTTATTAAAGGTGAAAGGTTTAAATGTTTTGTCCAATACTTTTAAAAAATTCTATATAAAATCTAACATTTCCTTCAATGAATACCAAAGTTCAATCCGCTAAAATGTTTGACGTAACATTCCACAGAGTACATATTCCTAAAGATGTGTTCCCTCAATTTCGTTATATGCTTGCTGGGATACGATGCAAGGCTCACTGAGATATTAAAGTATAAGCTTAAACGTGTGGCTTAGCTTTTCCTGGCCTAATATTCATAAAAGCCTTCTGCAAGCGTAGAAGATTTCTAAGTTATTTTGAAAAGAAGGCCCCGAAAACGTCTGTAAAGACCTGAACTAATTCGCAGCAGAATCTCTGCCAGCAGCAAGGTGGGAATAAAATTTAAAAGCTTTGGATAAAGTGTATGAAAATACTTTTTAATCAGCGTCGCTACGACGTTGAGAGAAACTACAGTTACTGTTAATTAAAGTTTTTTTTTAACATTTATGATGAAATATAAAATTTTCTTTTAAAAATGCTTTCTATATTTAGCGACAAAAATACCGTCGAGTTTTCTTTGATAAACTGATTGATTATTAAAAGCTAAATCTTTAAAGGTTCATAAGATAAAAAAAAAACAACCAAAGTAGCGAAAAACGAATCGGTAACATCAAGCTTGCGGCATACAGAAAAGTTCAATCTTTCCAATGCAGTGCAGTCGATTTCCCGGCGAAAAATCTAGATACATTTTTACTATTCTGCACTTCGCAAAAATAGGACACTAAAAAGCAAGTTATCCATCGCCTGACGGTAGTCCACATTAATCACGCAAACTTCGACTTGCACTAGGTACGGGTTTTTTATCGAAAGCCGTACTGAGCCCTTTCTGCAACAGATAAATATTCATGGCATCGTACGGTGAAAGCTGTGAACATTTCAGAATGACTGTACTGCAAATATAGATATCAGTCAACCAAGCACAGGTCACAGCCGTCGTCAGCCCTCGCGGGGTAGAGAAAAAATCGATTTGTGGAACAAACCCGAGCGAATCGACCATCGATAATGCACTTGATGGGACGCCTACCTACTAATATTAAGGAATACTGTAGATGATCGACTTGCCCATTAATTATCGTCCGCCCATTTTATCGATTAGATGGCGATCGGGGTTTTTTTTCTAATGATGCAGTTTTGCACACATACAGGATATATACTGGATGGTAAATGCTCCGATTTTTAACGACCTAGTTTTGACAGTACAATGTGGTTTCAAATTGAATGCCATACCGCCTCCTTTACCTACTTAAAAGTCGGTTTTAGTTGTCTACGATCGACGTCAGTTGTGTGCAATTGTTACAAAGTATTTTAATGTTACTTAACTGCCGGGTAATTGCGTAACACATTATCAGTAGCAATGGCTTTCATTTTGACAGTTCAACAACATTCATTGCGTTAGCTACGTTGTTGAGCAGACAATTTAATTGAACATATGAAGCAATGGATTAGCAATATCCTTCAAAATGTTCAGATTGTGATTGATAGTGTTATGCAATTAGGTTGCTGATAGTAATAGTAGCTGATTTTTCATAAAAATTTATAGAATCCAATACTTACGCTCATTGAAATTTCAATCGTAACAGAAAAATATAGCATTCAAAATGCTGAACCTTTAAAAGCCGAAGTTGTAATTAAAGATCAAGAACCTTTGAAAACCGAAGTTTTAATTAAAGATCATACATTGCCAGAATAAAATGCAATATCTACTTAAGTTAATTTGCATTCCGCGCAACTGCAGGTGAACGCCGAGCGCGTCCAATCCAAACTTGGTACTTTATTGTTGGGAACTTGGGCCACGAATGCATCGATATTGAAAGCGTGGGAGTCGCGATATCACGGCTTCGATCCCGGCCACCCGATTCAAACTTGCTCTTTGTATTACGAATTGAGACGAAAAATTGGAGGAGACGCCAAATTAAACGGCATGATTCCTTTATTTGACGTAGAGGAAACTGAACCTTTTGTGTCAAATTGCCACGGTAATTTAAGGGGATTACAGGACCTAAACGCAAAAAACGCAAGTTTTAGAAGCAATAAAAGCATAAATGACAGTAAACAAAATAAAAATAAATATATGATATTCTTCAGGATATAATTATGGTAGGTGGTAATTATGGCAGGGATAGCGTGTTGAAAACATAATACAAATAATTTGATATGATAGAAAAAAATCACGAAGATACCTCTAAAAACTTTCTTTTTACAATAAAAACCATACTAATATACTACAATCATTTTGATTTTTGGCAGATTATTCTACAAACAACATACTATAGCACTAGTGTTTTAATTTTTTTTTCCAAACAAAAGATTTTTTGTAAATAGATAATTGCTTCATATTCTGCAATAAATTACCAGCGTTGTCATCGCGCTTCGCTTTCTTTTCTATGCTGACCGACAGTGACCGCGCTTTAGGTCATGTAGTCTCCTTAACAGTGGCTGCTCTTTCACCTCCTACTGGGGAACCAGCGCCGCTGTCAAACTCAATCTGATTCATTTTGAAAGATACTACAATTTCATTGCTTCATGTGTTCAAAAAAATTGTCTGCTCAACAACGTAAATAACGCAACGAATATTGTTGAACTGTCAAAATGAAAGCCATTGCTACTGGTAGTGTGTTACGCAAGTACCCTTTTTTATCGTGTGGAAATCCTCATAGATGTCCACCACCCTGGGGTGGGCGGAGGGGTCTGTCAGACTCTTACTAACTAAAACCACAAGGTGTCCTGCTGCTACCTTTAGCCGGGTGCTGGAGTGCTTGCGCATTTCGTCACGCTCCCCCGGCCAGGTGTTGGTCCGCAAGAATCCATGCGGACCCCGTCACCCTGATCGTCACGCAAGTACCCTGCTGGCGATCTATTCTGTAAAAACCTCACCGTGAAAACTTAGGTGAAGTGAGCTGACATTCCACCTAATATTCTTCTTCTTTTTCTTGTCGATGAGACGACAGTTTATTAAATTTTATTCCACCTAATGTTAAGGATTGACACTATCGACAGCTCACTTCAAACTCACTTAACCTAAGTTTTCACCGTGAAATTTTACAGAATAGTTCGGCTGCCCTCCGTGCCTAGGAGAGCACGTTAAGTCGTTGGTCCCGACAGTCAACCGTGAATCTTTGACAGTCGTTACGAGTCGTCAGTAGGCCGAAAGTCTAACAACCAGTCTTACCAAGATGAATCGTATTACCCAGTAACTTAGTTATGGAGGCCAGAGAGGTAGTCGCTCCATGTAAATTACTGGTATTCGGCTGCATCTGGTTAGACTGGAAGCCGAGCCCAACATAGTTGGAAAAGGCTAGACAGGTGATGATGATGATCTGCTGCCACATGGGAGTTCGATCCAAAATGCCTTACTAGATATGGCTGACACTCGCAATCATAATACCGGTTGTTGTTAATAGGTAGACTTTTCTATAGGAGAAAACTGACATAATATCGACAAAAGCCATATTTATGTGATAGAAACGCAAGCCACTACGCATTAAAAAAAAAATCGCATTGCGCCCCATCTTGTCGCGACAACATTATCTAATCTAGCAAGCTATAATTCCGCGTCGCAAATGCTTTATCATCTACTTAGAACTTTAGAACCATTGGTTAGTAATTATGGAAATTCTTCAAAGTGAACTCTTCATTATGTTAATAGGCTTCCAATACCATAAGCGGAAGACGACGTGAATAATAAATGCTACTTCGGCTTTTAAAAAAAGATTCCCTTTTTATACTACGAAATTGAAAAGATCCCGCGTTTTATTTTTATTGTTATCAAAAACGGTAGATATTTTCCTTAAAAAAAACATAGAAGGGTTTTGTGTAAAAAAAAAATGTTAGATATTGTTTTTTCATGCCATTGAATCAAATTGATTTTGAATCATATTCCATTTCTTTCTTTTTGGGAAAAAATGAGCTATATAAAAAGAAATCAATGTTATCAAGAAAAGGATGCTATTATTTTCGGTAAAAGATACTACATTTAACATAACAAAATCTTTTAATTAAAAACTTAAAATCTGATTTAATTGTTGACAGGAAAAATCACACCCGGCACTTAAAAGCCGATATCTTTTTCTCTTTAATTAAAATCCAGTAAAATAACGAAGTAAGATTAATTAGGGTTCCCGTCAAAGATACTGAAACTGATTAAAACATAAAGGCGTTCCTGTTCGAATGCCGGTCGGATTGCAGACCACAAAGAAATTGAAGACCGTTTACAATAAACGGCACAGTATTCCTTGTTTTGGATTCGTTTGGTATGTCTTCAATTTAGACTGGCTAGGGGATCTGGTGGATCTGGGAGGCGTTTCTTCAGACGCGGGACAAAATATGGGACAAGTTTTTCATTAAAAATAATAATAATGGCAGATTCTCTTTGCGAATCACAATTTTTGCGAATATGTCAAAGTAAAATTTTACTTTGTCATCCATACTTAATATTATAAATTCGAAAGTAACTCTGAGTGTATGTATGTTACCTTTTCACGCCTAAACCACTGAACCGAATTAGATGATATTTGGTATAGAGTGAGTCCCAGGAAATGACATAGGATACTTTTTATCCCGATATTCCCACGGGATCGAAACTTATGCGGCTGAAACCGCGGGGCGCAGCTAGTATACATATATATAGCAAATTTACTATAACATAAAACATATGTACATATATAACATACCATCGCACATATATCTTTCGAAGGATTATGTAGGCAGAGGTGTACAATAATGGTCCCATGTAAAATGGAGCGAGCTTATTGTCATCAACCGGGCACACGTTCAGACTAAAAACCCAGATGCAAAAACCAAATATCACTTTACCCGACCCGGTAATCGAACCCAGGACCTCATGCTTGCGACCACTAGACCGACGGTGCAGTTACTATATGGTCAAGAAATCAGTCAACTACTAAGGTACGGAAATACTCCGACTACAGATGTTCCAAAAACTTTAAGTACCTAGCTGTATCCTAACGGAGGACATCGCCGACGAGGTAGACCACGGTGAACGTGGTGTGACGATCTAATAAGGTTTGCAGGACCAACATGACCAGAGATCGCACAAGACAAAAAAATGTGAGGCCTTTGCCCAGCAGTGAGACAATAATAAAGCCTAACAAAAAGAAAAATCTAACTGATACGTATCATTATAATAATGATCATAGGATAATGCACACAGATATTAAATCAATTCACACTAACCCTCTAACTATTTAACGTATTATATCAGTCTAGCAGCGCCCCGCGATTTCACCCGCATAAGTTTTCCGTGGGAATATCGGGATAAAAACTATCCTATGTCCTTTCCCGGGACTCAAACTATCTATATACCAAATTTCATCTAAATCGGTTCAGCGGCTTAAGCGTGAAGAGGTAACAGACAGACACACACACTTTCGCATTTATATGGATGAATAGTTACACACACCGATTTCTCTCTTTCAGTCGACTTTCGAAAAAAGAAGACAAAGCGTTGTGTAACTATACGGACGCTGTACAACGTTTATTAGTAAGGGGGTATTTATGCACGCTAATGTTATACTCGTACTAACAAAAGCCGTACATGTCACAGCCTGATCTTCAACAAGTCGGTCAGAAGTCAGGCCGCCAGTGACCTTAACCTGATGCCTGCCAATAAAAGCTAGTTGCCATATGAACACACACACACACACACTGGTACAAGTTTGCATGTAAAACTACAGCAAGGCATCGATCTTCTAGCTAATCTCCCACTCCTAAGGCTTCTTGACGAGAAATTAAATTAAGTGACATAAACCTAGTAGTATTTCTTTCTAATAAGTAAGATTTTTATACGATACAAGCGAAAATCTTAGACAACAGTCCATTGTCAAAATTGATTTAATTTGGTGAAATAAATTCATTTCGATTCCATCATCATCATCTCCATAAATATTGTACAGGGAGCGACTGCCCAGTTACTGGGTAACACGATACTCCTTGGCAAGACTAGTTGTCAGACTTTGGGGCTTTTGACTACTCGTAGCGACTGTCAACGAATGACAGTTGGAACCTCGGCTTGGATTGTTACCTATCTACGGACGTCGGCAATCGTTGCCTGACCTAAAAGACCGACCCATGCGGCTGTTAATTTCGGATCCGTATCGTAACTAAGTTCCTCAATGTATCAAAAAATCTGTCAGTCCCATATCTGGGCAAAATTGACCCTTAAATATATAGGCTTCATTAGCTCGAGGTTCGCACCCCAATCAGGTCCCTGTGGCAAACTTTTAAACATACCTGATATTACACCTGAGACTCTCTAAAGCAAATTGATTAAATTAAAGTTAACAAGAATCTCGGATGATTGACGCCAAGTTTAAATCCAGTTTGATGAGGCGAATTGACGGTTTGATAACTTGAACGAGTAAATGAGTCAAGTTAGTGTGCCTGTTGTGAAAACTTATATTAAAGGGGTAGCGCCACGGTAGCCCGCGAAATTTAATTTTTCTTACGTTTTTTGCAATTTTCAGGTCACTGTCAGGCTGAATGTTGATTAAAATATGATTGACGAGCGTAACTAATATGACTGTACAGAATAATGGGATTATATGAACTTATGGGATTTCTAACTTGTAACTGTCTCGTTGGCCGAGTAGCCGCAAGCGCTTCTGTTGAGAACGAAGTCCTGGATTCGATTCCTAGGTCGGGTGAAGTATGATTGAGGTATACCATCAGAAATTTCTCAGTAGCAGCCTGGCGTCTTGATTTGTGCCCGGGTGATGGCAATAGGCTCGCCCCCTACTACACGGGACCTAAACATAACGGGCGACATGTGAGTGAACTATAGGTACACCTCTGGCAAAACCCTTCGGGCATTAAAGGCGTGAAGTTTGTCCCGGTAGCACATTCCCGTGGGATAATTTCCGACAGCAGAAGCTAGTATGTTATACGTGTAAAATGGAATACGAAATATCAACCATCGTTTGTGAGAATATAATAATATAAAGAGTTCATGATTCATTATTGAAAATCCGACGCTTCGCTATCGAATTCTCGTGGGCGGCAATTATAAGTTTTAATGGAACGATGTTTCTGTAATTATTTTATGTACTTTAATGGATTGCAATTAAATTCAGAATGATATGGTGACTTATGCATTAATGAATTGTATATTTGAAGTTTTTTTTTTTATACATGAAGTTTTCTATACCTAGAGGACGAATTGCTGTAAATATCATGCTTGGAAAAATACTACTGATCACATAATCAGCCTAACAAGTTTCCACTGTTAGGAAATAGGCCTCCTCTCTGCGAGAGGCAGCGGGCCGTAATCTACCAAACGGGCCCAGACTGGGTTGGTAGATGTCACGTGTCTTCGAATTTTTGGTTCTTGGACATGCCGGTTTCCTCACGATGTTTTCCTTCGCTATTTTGAAGGACTGGGACGATGGAGCATGGATTGCTGTAAATATCATGCTTGGCAAACGATCGCTATAAAAAAAATCAGTAGGTGAAAAATCAAGCAAGCCTATCCAAAAAAAAAAAGCGGACTCCTCTTTAAAAATATGCCTACGCGTTGACTTCCAACTTTTTTCGTCGGTTAAAAAGTTACAGTTAGATGCATTAAAAACGACCTCCATGAGTGGCTAGACTTTATAACGTCCTGTCAACTCGGCTAACAACCTCGCTGACATGCTAAGAGGCTAATTTACTTACCATGAGACGAGTAAAATATAACTCGCACGAGATCTAAAGAAGAATACTTAAGATATAGAATAACATCGTCGGGGCTCTCCTTGTTACGATCAAGTTTTGAAAACAGAAAATTGTAACGTGGGCTCAAATAAAATATGCGACACCAATCCCAAAGGTACAAAATGTATGAAAATATATCTCTATTTCTTCGGAAACTCACTGATGTATAAATAAATCGATAGTTTTATTGTGTGCTTAGTAAGTATTTATAGATATGTGACGGAGAAAGAAAGGTTGACTTCCTTTTTACCTCAAGTTGGGATAAGCCGGTCGGTAAGCTTGATTTATTCATAGTGTTTCATTCAAAAAATATTTAAATAACAATATCTTGTCAGGAAAACATTTTGACGTTCATAAAAATCTAGAACTTACGAGTCAGTATCTGTCTCAACCATTTTAATTAGTATTAATAGTGTCACCTAAATTGGTATTTGACCAATATTAAAAATCCCAAACTCAAGGTTTGCCAACGTGCAATGGACCGAAGAAATTTTATTTTATTTTACATTACTAAAGGCGTCAAATTGACAGACCATATTCGCAACAGCACATCACTGCGATCCAAAACACAGATTACTGACGTTGGCTGTGTTGCCAGTGTGCATTATTACGCAAACGATGGGAATATTTCTCTTGACTTGCGGGTACATCGATGTAATGGTAGGAAAATAATTTTGGGAGATGGCCATCGTGATAGACTTTTGCGTTAGAATGACGAATACTATCCAGATAGTATGATGGTGTTAAGAGTACTAGAGCAGTGGTGGCCCAGTGGTAACGGCCGTGTCTTTCGATTTGTAGGTCGCAGGTTCGAATCTAGTCAGGCCCTTTACTTTGTGTAAATTATTTCACTGCTCTCAAAACGGTGAAGGAAAACATCGTGAGGAAACCGGCATGTCCTAGAACCAAAAAGCCGGAGACATGTGACATCTGCCAACCCGCCTATATTGTTCCCCTTGCTGGGACACAGGCCTCCTTTCTGTGAGAGGGAATGGGCCACGCGGGCCCAGTGCGGGTTGGTAGATGTCACATGTCTTCAAATTGATGGTTTACCGGTTAAAGTTTCGAAACATGCCTCGCTAGGCGTCTTACAGCCTCCACAATATTATTTTGCCGGAGACGCGTTTTTTATATAGGTATGTATAATTAGTATTGTTTTAGGTTAGCCTTGCATTCTATCTAGCGAGGCAGCACGTTTCTAAGCCTATCCCGGTTTACCCATAATATTTGGCAAATATTTTTTCTCATAATTTCATTCAACAATAGGTGTTTTTTTAAAGTGTGAGATAGACATAATTGGTATTTCAACGTAGCTTTTAAAATTAAACCTTATATTATTAAAATAACGCCGATAAAAATGTATACTTCAATCCATTTTAATGAGATTCTATGTTCGTTGTAAAAAAAGCTAAAAAGCTTTTTATATTATTTGAATAACAGACAACTGGAACAAAACGATCGGATCTCATTAATTATAAAAATATTGTTAGTAATAACATTTAAACAACAATGATAACGGAGGGTTGAACGAGCAGGACTTTCGCACAAAGGAATTATAACAGTTCTCTTCTTTTCAATTTTAAATAACAGTTTTCAGAACCTTTGAAGACATTGCCAGATTTTTTAAAATGTTATTCACGTTTTTAACTCGGTTTAAATATATTTTAAGGCACATTTTTTATTCGTATAAATTCTCCGAGTAATTCATTTAGTCACGAGTGGTTGAAAGTCAACTTTTATAAAATTAAAATAAAATAAATTCGATATGTTTGACCACATCACCACATACAGTTATATAATTACAGATTGAAACTGAATGCATGTAATTAAATTTAAACGAAATTAATTGTTTACCACATTGACTAGCAACTTATATTATTATGATATTTTTTTGTCAGTTGTATGAAATGGCTATAACACGGATAATACATAATACACCCGGTTTCTGGAATGAAAATTATCGACGTATCAAAATAATCGACGTGTTAAAATGATCGACGTATCAAAAGTGTCGACGTGTTAAAATTAAACGACTAGAAATAATAATAATGTTTGCTGATAATGTTAGATCATTTTTGTGCATTATTATTTCCAATTTAACAAACAATTATCTTCCCAGCCTGTACGTAAGTGAAATGAATATTAAAGGAATATTTTACCGTAATAATTCGCTGTGTGCGAAACGGTTAGCTGAGTCAATAGACACAATACGTTCAACATTTTGTTCCCATATTTGAGCTTAAACATTGTTCCCAATGTAAATCTGAACTGCCAGGAAAAGTTATGAGTATTTAGTGGGAAACATTTACGGAAACATTTACAAAGAGCGGTTTAATACACTGCAGTTTTTATTTACACGACTGATGGCTAAAAGATAACAGCCGCACGCCTCGATCGAAGGTTAAGCTACGCTTGCCGCGGTCGGTTCGTGGATGGGTGACCATCCATTACATATTGAACCCCTCCTTGCTTCGGAAAGCACGTTAAGCCGTTAGAACCAGCTCTCTTTCGTAGATATTTGACAGTCGTTATAGGTCGTAAGAAGCCTTAAAATCTGACCACCAGTCCTACCAAGGGGTATCGTGTTACCTAGCAACTGGGTTGCGGAGGTCAGATAGGCAGTCGCTCCATGTAAAATACTGGTATTCAGCTACATCTGGTTAGACTGGAAGCTGACCTCATAGTTGGGAAAAAGGCTAGGCTGATTGCTTGACTGCACAAAAAAGGAGTGTTATGTTCATGATTGTGTTTATGTATCTGTTGTAACGTCTTTTTATTATATAGCTTATTAAAAGTCAGTTCTTTGATATATTTTAATGGCTGCAATTTAGAAGAGACTGACTTCCGAGTTTGTTTTTCGGAAATGTAGACTCCATCTAGATTATTTTATTTTTTTGAACAATGCCGTGTAAATGTGATTCCGATTATCCCATTTATAAAATTCTATAGAATAAATAATTTAATTTCATAAGAAATAAAGTATAAAGTTTATTCTTGTAAGTTCATATCATGAAAAACTGGTTATCTACAGTATTGTGACTCCGTCTCTCTTATCTATCCAAAGGTTGCTTTTAAAAGATCGCTTTTAGCGATAAGACCGTCCATTGTGTCAGCTTACGTATAATTTCTACATTTATATCTGTAATTTTATGATGTAAAAACGCCAGCACATCAAGCTACCCGAATCTGTAAAATTTTTCCAATCAACTTTGAACCTTATGCTTAAGGCGATTCGCACACTGCACCGCAATACGCAGCGGGGCGCGGGAAACGGAGCCAAATTCCACTTGCGGAAGCGCGTTTTTATTGAATTTGTATCTAAAAAATCACGCGCGGGGTCGCGTTATCTGCGCCCCGTCGCGTAGTGCGTCGTAGTGTGTGATCCGCCTTAGCGATAAAGTTTCAAATCTATTAAAGAAATTTTACAGATTGTAGTAGCTTGATGTGCTAGCGTCTGTACATAAGAAACAGTAAACTATTCTTTTTAAATGACTCCAAGTAAATAACTGTGTATGTAGTGAACTCCTGTTAAACATAGCACCTGCCATTTTATCTCTACACCACAATTGGTTGTTTGGTAAAGAATGCCTAAAGCATTCAGTTTTACCTGACCTCGCATTGTATAGATTTTTCATACAACCAGAAGTCAGCTTATACTGGTTATGTATAGATTGATAGCCGTGCGAACCTAGTTGTGTGCGAGAAGCTTAAATAAATAATAATGCTTCCGCTAAGATCGTTAGGTTTAAATAGCGATAAGGTTGAATGCAACTGCAGCGAACATAAAAGAAAATTGGATGGAGATCTGTAACCACGTTTAACGATATTATCTTCTTTATTCCCATGTTTGTGCCAAATATGTAAAGCCAGTAACCTAATATGTATTATACTTCCCGTGACCCAAGGGCTGGCTTTTACCTTGGCCAAAGGCTAAGCATTGCCATATAACGTGGTAATGCCACCAGTATCTTGGGTACATTACCAGTCGACAGCGATGCGGATGAATTTTTCGACGCTATATTTTAGTTTCTGTATACTTTTTTTTTTTAGGATTTAATTTTGTTATTTTTAGTATTAATTTAAGGATTAAGAAACTCTTCACAACATACTGGCCAGAATATTATGCATTTAATATATATATATATATATATATGTATGTATGTGTATTATAAATGCGAATTCAAGTCTGTCTCTCTATCACTTTTCACACCTGAATGGCTGAACGGATTTCTATGAGCACACAGGTAGACCATGGTCTGGGTTAGGATATAGGATAGTTCTATCCCTGGAGTACGTTCCCGTGAGATTATTTCCAACTTCCACGCGTGCGAAACCGCGTGCAAAATCTAGTCTACCTTTATGTTAACATATTTTCAGGTTATATTATGAAAATTCGTGTTCATTTCTCATACTCGGAAAGTAGTGTTTGTTTGATCCGAATAGCGGGTGGAAGACGCTGCTTCCCACCTTAGGGCGGGAAAGACTCATAGTAATTGCTTCCCTCTCTAGGGCAGGAATCAATTTTAAAAATAGAACTAAATTGGTTAGGTAATCAGCTACAATTTTTTTTACTGAATTAAGAAAAATCTTATTTTATTTTATTTTATTTTATTATATTTGGGAAACAAACAGATGCAATAACAAACATAAGTATAAAAATTAGTTTAACACAATCCAGAAACAGTTCACAATCTTGCGGTATTGTTAGTGCATAAACAGCCAGTGTGAATTAAAAAAAAAAAACTATTAATCGGGACGGCCCGCGGCGGTGACGCGGTGTGTTCCATATTTAAAATAGTACACAAATTGTTCTAACACAATTAATTTTACATAGGTAGTACCTACTATTCGTGTTATTATTATCAATAAATATTTTAGAAAAATCACTATTTTTTACTTTCCTTATTTTCGAAATGAAAAGTAGAGTGTTCAACACGGGTGGAAGTCATCAATTCCTACTCGGATTATAGCCGCCCTCGCTGAGCTCGGGCGTCTAAATGCCTCGTATGGGAATAGATTCCTTTCGACCCTCGTATAACAATCTACTATGTGTTATCATTATCCAACACTAGCTTATGCCCGCGACTTCGTCCGCGTGAAATATTTTGTTCCCTCGACCCACCCCGCCGCATCCCACCAGCTGCCATTTCGTTTTCGCTTAGCGATCTTTCTGACATTTTTTTATTTTTGCTCGGCTCCTAAGCGTCATAGCGTGATGTTAATAGCTTTCTTTCTTAATAGGCTATGAAATACAAAAATATTTTTTCTAATCTGATCGGTAGTTCCAGAGATTAATGCGTTCAAACAAATAAAGAAACAGACAGACTCTTCAGCTATATTATTAGTAGATGTCAATAAAAACTTAACGCCTATCTGAAACATTTCAAGTAGATGAATAAATCGATCCGACATGAGAGCGACATTAGTCTGCCTGAAACATGCTGAGCTGGACTCCCATTTGGTGCAACCTTGAGACGCACACCGCACTGTGTATATTTAGTTATTATTAGTTTAATTTAATTTTAAGTTTTCATCATAGTGTCGCTTTTATTTCAATACCTATGTATGTTTTTTTTTTTCTTTTTGTTTTTATATCGGCACCTTCTTTTATATTAGGTTCGTGTGGGTAATTGGATATCATATCATCTAATATTGTACTTTTGTGTGTTGTGCTGTCTTTTGTATGCGCCAAATAAATGGTTTATCTATCTATCTAGTCTCAGGTAAAATTTGGTGTGACAAGCAAAAGAAAGTTCTGTAAATCGGATAATAAAATAAAAAATCAACAAATGTCACGTCATACAGGGTTACTTATTTTTTTAGTCTATTTAAGTAATTATAATAATCTTTTTCCCGCGATTTCGTCTGCGAACTAGGATAAAAAGTAGCTTATGTATGTTATGATAAAAAGTGGTCAGCGGATAGATCATGACCCGGGCGGGTAAGGACCAGGGTCATGGACTCATGGTCTATCCGCTGGCCAAATTTCATTCAAATCCGTTCAGCTGTTTTAGCATGGAACCGTAACCAACAAACTCTCTTTCGCATTTATAATTATATTATTATTTTTTTGTTATTTTTTTTATTTTTATAATATTATTATAGTAAGGTTAGCGAAATAATTATAGAGTACCTTACAACATTTCAGAAATCGAATAATATTGTTTAAGTACATTCTTGACGTAATATTCAGTGTAGTTATTGGAGACGGGCCGGCGGCGTCCCGCGCAGGACGTTTAACAAAGGGGGAGGATCCTCAAGGTCACTCGGATTATTGATGTCAGGGGAACAGGGGAACTCCACCGTCGATGTTTGGCAACCTGTTACTAGATATACTTGCGTAGGTAACACAGACATAGAGTTTCAATCCACTTTTATTTATGATAGCTTCAGCCTGCTTCATCGTCTGCGTGAAATTTTTGAAGTGAAAACTTCTTTAGGCGCGTTAGGCATTTTTTGAGATGGGAAAAAACCATTGAATTCCCGCCACTGTTACCGTAATCGACACCGCTTCGGATGTGTTCGGCTGTCCTCGGGATGTACTCGGTTTTAATGTACCTATATCCGATACGTCAGTGAGTGATGGCGAAGTATTCTGTTTGTGTTTTGTTTTCACTTCTGTCGGCACTCCCGGAGTGTTTTTTTTTTGTAGGTAAACATAAAATATATACTATGACACTCGGCAATACTGTAGATTCCCATTAGTGAAAGAATTTTCGGAATTAACCCCTTTTTTTGGGTGGGTAATCATCAAATATTTTCTTCCGCTCTGGGCGGTGCGGGAGAGGGGCATGTCAGACTTTTACTGACTAAAACCCACCCGTGTTCCTTCAGTTGCCTGTGCCAGGAGCAACGGTAACTCTTTCGAACTACTCGCGATCCTGGCAGGCATCGGCCCTCAGGTGTATTGTGTATAAGTATGGTGTATGTGTACTGTGTATATGGCAAAAATGTTTCTTGCAAAGAGTAGAGTTACACCCGTCGCGAAATAATTTGGACAAAAGTATAAAGAACTGTTGCGCATCTCTCTGAGTTTTTACCCTTGTTCAGCTTTTACAAAGCCAAGGTCAGAGAAGAAGATTCAATCCTTATTTTTGATGGCTCTTAGTTTGTGCCCGATACAGTAAATCATATATATTATGCTATTGATAAAGATCTTGCAAAAGATGCTATTTATAAAGACGAAAAAGTTTGGAAAAATATTATAGTTCAGCCTTCATTGCAGCACCCACTATTTTATATCAGCCTCCTTACTAATAAACGTAATATATCAGATGAATAGTTACACACCAATTTCTCTCTTTCAGTCGTCAGTAATTTGACTTTCGTAGCGTAGTGTACTTAACTATACAGACGCTATACAACGTTTATTAGTAAGGGGGTAAGTGTTTAAGCATCCCTAGAGCTAAATATTAAATAACAACATAATATCACGCCCGTAATACCCGAAGGTTTGGGCACTCGGAGGTGTAGCTGTAGTACGGGACATTTCGCCAGTTATGTTTAAATCCCATATAATAGGGGCGAGCCTCAACTGGGCACAAATCCAAACTCCGGGCTGCTACCGAGAAATTCCTGATGGAAAAACTCAATCATACTTTGCCCGAACTAGGAATCGATTTTTTTTTTTTTTTTATGGATGGGAAATCATCTAATGACTCCTCCCGCTCTGGGTGGAGCGGAAGGGAGTGTCAGACTCTTACTGACTAAAACCCACCCGTGTTCCTTCCTTAGCCCTTTATGTTCCGGGGCAGCGGTAACCCTTTCGGACAATCCCGCTACCCCGGCAGTAGGGCTTGCTTGTTCCTTCACAAAGTTGCGTTTAATACCACTTTTGGTACCTCACCATGCGGTACCGAAGTTCTTTAGGGATCGTGTGGGGGCTTTAAAAATTCATATGTAGCGACAAGGCCGCTTCCCTAACTGCAAGTTACACTACAGTACTGGACTTTAAAACTCACACGCGATAGTTTTCAGGACGTTTCTATCGCATTTTATGTCGTTAAGTTTCTTTAGGAAAAGTTCAGATTTTTCTGAATCTTGTTTTTGGGGTTTTCTGTCGTGTATTTTTTATATTGAGGGCGTGCTTTGTTTAGTTAGAATAAATTATGATTTCTTTCGTTATCTATATACTAATAATAAAGCTGTATAGTTAGTTAGTTTGAACGCGCTAATCTCTAAAACTATCAGTCGGATTTGAAAAAATATTTTTGCATTTGATAGCCCAAATCCTTGAGAAAGGCTATTTAACATAACGGTAGGAAAATAAGGAGCCGAGCAAAATAAAAAAACGAGTGTGCTTATGACCACACGACTGAAGTGAAACTTCAGTATTGCGTATTTGGCTATGAGAGGAAGAGAGAAAGAAAATGTGCGCGCGCACTGCTGTCTCTTGCTTATATCCCCCACTCAACTCCCGTTCGCCTCGCCCGATCACACTTTTCGTAACGCTTACGTCACGCGTTCGCCAGCTTGCTCCCAAAATCAAGCGTGCGTAAAGAAGTTTCACTTCATAAATAAAAAAAAAAATACACTAAGCTGAAACGAAGCAATTGCGCGGGCAGGCGTAGGCGATGCGATGAGCGGTCGGGGACGCAAGAATTTTCACGCGGAAAAAGTCTGACAGAAGCTATAAAGTTTAATATAATATTCTTTCTGCGATATATTGTAGGTATGTTTGCGCCCAAACATTTACCTATGAGACTCAATCAGGGCTACTGTACGATTATGTTTCTCAATCCCCATCCGATCGGTTACGCGAACTGAATTTTGATATGGACGCAACAAAAACGTCGAAGAAAAACTCGTTTCAAAAACCTAAGCCAGATAACAGTCTATAACTTGAAATATCCGCTGAACAGCGCTTGAGGCCCCGGCTTTGCCTGAACTCGATGTACTATCCCCTCACACGCTAGTAGATAAGTACACTTTGATATTCGTTGGAGTATACACACAGTGCTCCGTCTTTTTCACGGTTCGAACTCAGTATTAACTTCCACAAAGTATTTCTCCACTGAACTTAAGCACACTTAATATCAAAAGCGAGAAAATATGTAAAGAACACGCGACTACTTTGTGATGTAAGTAATATATTTTTCTTCTATAATACCTAATCATAAACTAACTTCTGCCCGCGACTTCGTTCGCATGGAAGTCGTAGGACTTAGGACACCACAATAATATACAGCCTGCCCATGTTCCGTACATGTTGTAATGTAGCTTTCTATGGGTGAAATAATTTTTTAAATCAGTTAAGTAAGTATTTTTTGAGTTTTTTTTTACAAACAAACATACAAATCATCAAGTCTTTTTTCTTTATAATATTAGTTTAGATTAAAGCCGCTTTTCGTGTCTGACTGTGTGACTGTTTTTCTAAACTAAGCAACGAATTAATTTGCTTTTCACCATTATATAAAGAATTTAATTCGGAGGGTATAAGTAGGTATGTAATACTTTATATAATATTAAACTTACCCCCTTACCTACTAATAAACGTTGTATATCGTCTGTATAGTTACACAACGCCTTGTCTTCTTCTTTCGAAAGTCAAATTACTGACGACTGAAAGAGAGAAATCAGTGTGTAACTATTCATCTGATATTAATACGTTTATTGGTAAGGGGGTTAGTTAATAAACGAATCTCGATGTTTTGTCAAGTCGTAAAAACCGTGCAAAGCAGGGGCGGGTTACTGGTGTTTAATAAAAATGTCTTGCCACGGTCGTCGGTAATACCAAGGCCGAATTTACTATTAAAACCCTCAAACAACTTTGACGGAAAATATCGTAGGTGTTTTGTGTTTCCTATTAAAAAGGAATTTGTTTCAAGAGACGAATAAAGGAAAACATAAATAGTGTCCGACGTTTATTTTGCTGTGAATATCATCTTTTATGATAAATCTGCACGATAAAAAATATTTTAGAACGCCATCGTATCGCATTTTATGGATATTTTATGACTCGATATAGACGATGAAATTATTAACGCTGCCAGGTGGGCACTACGGCAGATAAATGCCTGATTTCCGATTTTATATATTTTTAAAATGCGAGCGTCACGAGCGATATATGGAAGTTTATCTGAAGGCGCTGGACGGGTGCCCTAAGGTCCGCTAGTGTTGGCACTTCGCCAACTCTGAGGGTTCCAATGAGAAAAATAAGCCGCGTTAGGAAGTAGGTACATTAATTATACGCGTTTTAATGTAGGTTGTTGAGTTATTATTTTATTCCAGCAGTTTAGCGGTTCCGCAGAGCGCCAATACGGCTTGTGTTATAGTTAAATGTGACGTCACGGCGCGGTAAGTTACCGTTATTCGGTTTAATGGTGCTCCAGAAAATATAATCGTTCTTGTGATGTAATCTTAAAGATTTTTGGGGAGTGGAGCCGTGGCGTAACAAGAACAATTGTTTTTGACACGAGTGATGGGTCTTATTACGCGATTTTATGTTTCTTTGTGTTCTCTTTATTATATTTTTTTTCTCTGTTTTACTTTATGCGATGTTCAAGTTATTGGCTCTGTTGAGGGATTTTATTTTGATTTCTGTAATCACTTATTATACGTACAAATTCTTTATCAATCGAATCTGATTAACCGATTAGTTATTGTCAGTTTTAATTAAACAAAAACCTCGCAGTAGGTACCTACACGACCTTCATTAGTTTCATAAATAACAAATCCGCTGACACTTGTAACCGCTGTGCGGAAGCTACAATGCAATCCAATCTGAGCGTATTGCAACGTTTATATATCTTTGTGGTATTCACCGGCCGCCGGACGGCTGCCGTCCGACAGCCGGACGGCCGGCCGCCTGTTCAGGTGCCCACTCTGCGTGTAAGCGACGTCGGCGCCGATTCGACTTAACCAATAACGACATTTACACTCGGAGAGGATTGTACGCCTAGACAAACAGCCGGTTGCAACTTTCAACAGTTCTATATGAACAAACTTTATTTCTAACAGAAATCGAAGAGTAATCTAATCTAAATCTATCTAGTCTAATCTAGTTAATCTGTAGGTATTCGAGATGACGTTTAAAAATATCAAATATAATTAACTAATGTATTATGTACTAAAACCTTCCTGAAAGTATGTAGATCACGACATTAATGAAAGAAACATCAAAATTGGTTCATTACTTTTATTGCTATAATAATTTCGAAAAACAACTAAATTCGCACTTTAATTTCGCTTTTATTATTTTATACAAAGAAATTATACAAAGACTTCATTGATTGGGCCCTATTTTATAAGAGGAAAAGTAAATCTACTTAGTAAAACATAATTTAATTTCGACATATAAAAGTGTTTTTGAACTATTATACAAAAATAAATATAATTTATATTCGCATAATCATTAAATAATAACTGCCAAAGGCTAATAACGCTTCATAGATATTACTGCCGTAAAAATAATAACAACCTCTAAAAAAAATTGACAGCTGTAATAATTTTTTACTTAAACATATTTTATTTTTCATCCAGTTGGCTCTAAACGTCGGAGTAACATTCACCATGCAATTCTACTTTTCTAAAACCTCCTTTTAACTTGATCCTCTTTTATTTTTCTTTTCTATTAAGTTCTCAGCGGGTGTGGAGACAGGAGGCAGTTAACGTTTGTGAACACACCTCGCTTTATTGGTCCGTGTTTTCATTAGGTATGGTAATCGATCCCGGTTTGTGGAGCCACGCGACTGTGTCAGGCGTTAAGGATTTAGATGATTTTTATCGAGATTAGATATTTAATTTCTCGTTTGCTGGAGGTATTTTTTTTATAAAACGATTTGAAATGCTGATGAACGATTTGAGGTTTCTCGTTATTTTTTACGTAATTAAACCTTTAGTTTTTTTACATAAAGTATTGCATCGAATTAAAATTTCTGCTCTTTCATGGCTAGGCTATAATAATTTTCAAATAAAAAAAAACCCTAGGTAACCCTAGCGATTATGTTTTCACTGTTATGTATCCTAGAGGGGCCCGTGGCTAAATAATAACAGCTTCACAGATCGATCGATCAGGTTAAGCTATGCTTGCCGCGGTTGGTCCGTGGATGGGTGACCATCTTTGCATACCAAAACCCCTTCGTGCCTCGGAAAGCTCGTTAAGCCGTTGGTCCCGGCTGTCGTTCGTAGATCTTTGACAGTCGTTTCGGGTAGTCAGAAGCCCGAAAGTCTGACAACCAGTCTTACCCATGGGTATCGTTTTACCCAGTAACTGGGTTGTGGAGGTCAGATAGGCAGTCGCTCCATGTAAAATACTGGTATTCAGCTGCATCCGGTTAGACTGGAAGCCGACCCCAACAAAGTTGGGAAAAGGCTAGGCAGATGATGATGTATCCTATTAGTTAACCTACGGACGGCGTCGTGGGCTGCAAAATCGTCTATAAGTCTTGTTTGCTTCTTATTTCTATGCTTTATCAATATAAAACTACTGTTAAATAAAAATTTTGG
The DNA here is from genome assembly GCA_914767645.1 of Hydraecia micacea. Classification (NCBI taxonomy): domain Eukaryota; kingdom Metazoa; phylum Arthropoda; class Insecta; order Lepidoptera; family Noctuidae; genus Hydraecia; species Hydraecia micacea. The sequence continues at coordinate 1,963,475 of OU611774.1, forward strand.
TAGGTTAAATTATATAGAAAATAATATAATATATAATCTTAGGAAAAAGCATGGTCATAAATATTCATAACATAAACCCCTAAATTAACCAAATAAATGAGTAAGTAATTAATTATCGCATTAACTACAGTAATCCGATTAACGAATAAACCGATTGCAATTGAATTTTCACCAATAAATTGAGGCATTAATGAATTAATTGCAAGTAAGTACTTGTTCCACTGTTGAATAATTGTATAATCACCATGGCTAATTACCGACAAATACGGCGTGAACAGAATCCGTAGACACGTTGCAGAGCAACCAATCAACATGAGCATATCAATTATTTTTCAATTAATTCATCAAGTAGTCGAAATTAGCTGGGTGTTGTGAGATGGGATGGTTAATTTGGCATCCAATTGGTCCCAGCATATCTGATTAGTCTCATTTATAATACATATATAATCTACACCAGCAAAGCCCGATAAAGTAGCAGATGAGCAGTGGTGGCTCAGTGGTGCTTACGATATGTGTGTGTTGGTCGTGGGTTCAAACCCAAGCAGGCATTTCACTTTGTGTAAATTATTTCATCACCACTGCTCTCAAAACGGTGAAAGAAAACATCGTGAGGAAACCAGCATGGCCTAGAACCAAAAAATTGAAGACATGTGACATCCGCCGATCCGCACTGGGCCCGCGTGGTGGATTATGGCCCACTGTATCTCACAGAGAGGAGGCCTGTGTCCCAGCAGTGGGAATATTATACGCTGACTATGTTGTAAAGCTATATAAAAGCAATCAAACATGTACAGGCCTATGGATCAACCACCTGATTGTCATCTCAAATAAAAAATACTATAACAAGTAAGTTATAATACTAGGTATACTTTAGCAAAACGCAAAAAGCCAGCCATTCCTTCCACCATTAAAATACCGACTTCAATAATTGAAGTCCGTTTTATTAAACCGGCTCAACAATAAATAATAAGAGAAAAGTAAAATGCGATAAAACGAAACGGATTATTGCAGTTCTCGCACGGTAAAACTCTGTATTATTGCTTTTTTTTTAAAGCCAACCTGTTGTTTGCGCTTAGTTGGATTATTAAGAATATTCTTTTGATATTAGGATTTTCTTTGGTATCATAGTTTGCAGAGATACTTACTCGTTAAACTTTCCCCGCTTATCAGTTGATTGTTTCGGTCGAGCAAACAACCGTTTCAGTTTGGTTCTTCAGCTTCGAGACTTGCGAATGTACCTATGTGGATATACAGCGGGGTGATTGCGTAACACACCAACAGAAGGAATTACTTTAATTTTGACAGTTCAACAACGTTCATTGCGTTATTTACCTTTTTGAACGGACAAATTTTTCGAACATATGAAGCAATGGATTAGCAACATCCTTCAATCAGATTGTGATTGAAAGGATGTTACTCAATTAGGGTGCAAGTTTGAGGCTGGATTTAGTGGTCGACCGACGGAGTGCGCTGATTATCGGCCCTGACCGAGCGTTTAGTGCTTAGCTGACGGCTAACTGAGCACTCACAAGAGGTATTGCGTACGCGCGTACTTTCAGTCGTTCGGTCAGCGTCGCACTTAACGCCCGCATATACCGACATCACTGAATACTTAATAGTGCTGACATGACAGTCCTCGTCAGCGGGACGCAGCTGTACGCGCGTAGCGATTCATCAGCGCTGCAATGTAGTTGTTCATAAGTTTCATTGATATACTTAGCTATGTTCGATCGATGTCAGCGCTGACGCACTAAATCCAGCCTAAGGATTTGCCCTCATCGTACTAAGTCGCGCGAAAAAGTGTCCACACTGAGAAGAGTTAGGCCACACAATAATAATGGCGTTTCCATGACAATCAAGTCAAGTAGCTGGGACATAGTGTGTGTTAGGTGTCAAAACGAAACAAAAACGCGACCATCTACTCGTAGTCTATCGTCTGTCGTACTATCTACTCGTAGGTACGTTTATGGGGAAACGTCAAAACATACCCGTCGTAAACATGCACCGTCTCATGACTCCGCAAGAAACCACATCAATAGCTACTCCTTTTGAAGCATTGCATCAAGACGAAAAATCTTTACCCAAGCAGAAAAAATATTTTGGCCGTTGCATGTAAATATCCTTACCCTCATTTCATATCATGCCAGCAAAAAAATAAGGGCGCACATGCACGAATCGTTAAGATATACCCGGTTCATTTGCTATTCAGCCGTTCGTTATTCTTGCTCTCCCGTTGACACTATTCAGTCCCTGAACTTTAAAAACTGCGACGGAATGAATGCTAACTGCCTCGGTAATGTCATTCTCTATTCAAAACTTTATTCCGAAATGTTTTTGTTTATTTATTTGTGCCAGTTTTAATTGGGTTATTTAAGTTGTGGGTCGGTGGTTGACCTGTTTCTTAACAACCGGGTTGGCTGCGACGGGTTTTGAGTAGGCTACGGTTACCGTTTTCAATGTTTTTTGTGTCTTTGCGTTTCGTCATAGCAGTGTTTATAAAGGACATTTGGCTGTGATATTGAAAATAATGTGGTACGTTACTTTCAAAATTTAATCACATTTTAATATTTTTAGGGTTCCGTACCTCAAAAGGAAAAACGGAACCCTTATAAGATCACTTCGTTGTCCGTCTGTCTGTTCGTCAGTCAAGACCCTTTTTCTCAGGAACGCGTGGAGTTATACTCAGGGCTGCAACCCCTTAAAACAGTGAAAAAATGAAACTTAAGTAAACGTAATCAAAAGATACGGGCGTTTATGTTCCGTTTATGCCACATATTTTAACACTCGCAAGGGATCCAAAACCTATACATAGGGTACTTCCCGTTGACCTAGAATCATAAAATTTGGCAAGAAGCAATTTCATGTAGCACAAGTAAAGAAAACCATCCGAAAACCGTTGTTGTTACATACCTACAAATTTGTACTGTCTTTTTTCGCTAAAGTGAGCATTGGACTAAGTACAAATAAGTTTTGACAACAAAATACATAAAATAATGTTAATTTTGTTGGTTTTAAATGCTCCTTTTTCACTGCTTGTATTTCCAAAATAAAATCTTATTCCCTCTTTATTATACCTACAGGCAGTTACTTGCGGCTAAGTAATAACAGTCGCACGGGTCGATCGATCAGGTTAAGCTACGCTTGCCGCGGTTGGTCCGTGGATGGGTGACCATCTTCACATACCAAACCCCTCCGTGGCTCGGAAAGCACGTTAAGCCGTTGGTCCCGGCTGTCATTCGTGGATCTTTGACAGTCGTTACGGGTCGTCAGTAGTCCGAAAGTCTGACAACCAGTTTGACCAAGGAGTATCGTATTACCCAGTAACTGGATTGTGAAGGTCAGTTAGGCCGTCGCTCCTTGTAAAATACTGGTACTCAGTTGCACCCGGTTAGACTGGAAGCCGACCCCAACATAGTTGGGAAAAGGCCAGGCAGATGGTGAGCCTTGGACACCGAATCCAGCACCCTAATTGCGTAACACACTGTCCATCTCAATTTGAATAATTTGAAGGACATTGCTAATCCATTGCTTCATATGTTCGAAAAATGTGTCTGCTCAAAAACGTAAATAACGCAATGAATGTTGTTGAACTGTCAAAATGAAAGCCATTGCTACTGATAGCGTGTTACGCAATCACCCTGCAGTACCTACATATTGATGTCTTCACCCATTACTGTAAGACTCTCAGAATCCATATCAAACACATGATAAAAACCTTACAATACACAACACATTCATCTCCAACGTATGTACCAGCCATTATTACTAAAGGCTAACACAGCTGATGCTCTTGCTGCAAATCTCTTTAGTTCGAAACAGTTCGATATTGTTGAAAAATTCCTTAAAACGTGACCAACAACGTTCCGTAGTTCTTACGAGGCGTTCGGCATAAGCGTCGGTTACTCCGTAATACCATTTCAGCTAGTAGTTAGGAATATTGTTTAGCTAAGAAATGTTTCGTTGGCAGTTGGTACTGCCACTTTATTGTCTAGAGACTGGGTTAATCCGTTTTGTTATTTACTTTTTCTTTTGCTTCTTTCCTGAAGAACTGATCGAGGTTCTGATTAGTGAATTGTCTAATGAAGGCTTGCGATTGTGTAGCCTTTACCCCATAATGTTCCCACTGCTGGGAGTCAGGCCTCCTCTTGGTGAGAGTAAATTGGCTGTAATCTACCACGCGGTCCAGTGCGGGTTGGTAGATGTCACATGTCTACGAATTTTCAGTTTTCGGACATGCCGGTTTCCTCACGATATTTTCCTTCATCGTTTTGAGAGCAGTGGTGATGAAATAATTTACACAAAGTAAAGAACCCGTCTTGGTTCGAACCTTCTACCTACAAATCGTAAGTCAGAGCCATTACCACTAGACCACCACTGACTGCTCTTAAGCGATTGGTGTAATAAACAATAATAAGCAATTAATGACGTTGTCACGGAATTTGGCAATAGATAAAGTGTAAAAGCTAAGAAATCGGCATGTCCTAGAACCTAAAATTTGAAGACATGTGACATTCACCAATCCGCACTGGGCCAGCATGGTGGATAATGGCCCACTCTCTTTCACAAAAAGAGGAGGCCTGTGTCTCTGCAGTCGGAACATTATAGGCTAAGTATGCTAAAGCATGACGTTATACTGGCATAGCGGAGCGATGAGCGGGGGTTAGAATGAAAGGGGTCAGGTGGAGGCATTGCGTCTTTATAATTATTAATATGTACAACCATGGACAATGGCGGTCGGCCACTTTTCACCCTTATGCCCTCGGTAATAAGGTTGAAAAGTGGTCCACCGCCAGTGTCCGCGATGGTACTTTGCCGTTTGGCGCATCGTCGTGCTATTGTGTCTGGTTTAATAGTGAAGCCGCGAAGCTAATATCTGTTTAAAGTCATAAACTCACAAAAGCATCATCTGCCTAGCCTTTTCCCAACTATGTTGGGGTCGGCTTCCAGTCTAACCGGATGCAGCTGAATACCAGTATTTTACATGGAGTGACTGCCTATCTGACCTCCACAACCCAGTTACTGGGTAATACGATACCCCTTGGTAAGACTGGTTGTCATACTTTCGGGCTTCTGACTACCCGTAACGACTGTCAAAGATCCACGAATGACAGCCGGGACCAACGGTTTAACGTGCTTTCCGAGGCACGGAGGGGTCTCAGTATGTAAAGATGGTCACCCATCCACAGACCAACCGCGGCAAGCGTAGCTTAACCTGATCGATCGACCTGCGCGGCTGTTATTATTTAGCCACGGGCCCCTCCTCATGAACTCACAAAAGCGTCGTCTAAATATTTGTATTTTTAAATGTAATGTTATTTGTGTGTAAGAGGTAATGTCAGCAAGTTCTCATTCAATTTGAAAAATGATTTCGCTGATGAAATTATACTATTGCCGAATGCCATATAGGATATTTCATGGTATAAGTAGTTGACTTCTACGATGACATACACATACTTCTAGTTGACTTTGTCTCTGTCACCTTTGACCTAGACTAGAGTCAAGAGCAAGTCCATTTCAAATAAAAAAAAAAAAAAAAAAAAAAATGACAGGAGTTGCGGGCAGAAGCTAGGTTTCAATATAATAGATACCCTTAATACCCATGGTATATCCATAATTTTAATATACATATTTGAATAAACGTGGCTTGCATAATAATGTTCCCACTGCTGGGACACAGAGTCCTCATCTCGGTGAGAGGGTGTGAGCTACAAACGGGGCTTATTAGCAATCAATTCTATTAGGATTCAAAGTGATCATAATAGATTGTATCGAATTAATATCAAAAGCGATAAATTGATATTAGAAGACACGAGGCACCCCGAACTATTATAACCAAATTGGATATGTAAGCCAAAGCAAAGATTATTAATCCGTTTGACACACTAATATAATATAGCTGTCGGACTGTTTCATTATCTCGATATTGTCAGTTAACCACCTCAAAGAGATACTCGTTGCTTGGCTGTAATTCATGAATGGCGCTAACTTGATATTTGAGCTATTTTTTGGTTAAAAACACTAACTATGTTTTAATAAACGAGACTTTGAGTTGCAAAATAATGTGTATCTAATCTTACGTCGGGTTTTCCGTAATAAGATACTTCGATAGAATAGAACAGAATACTCTTTATAATGTACATCAAGCTACTACAATGTGTCAAATTTCTTTAATAGATTTTCAACTTTATCGCTAAAGTATAAGGTTCAAAGTTGATTGGGAACATTTGACAGTTTCGGCTAGCTTGATCTGCTGCCGTCTGTACACCATATAAAATACAGACATAAATATAGAGAATTTACAAGGGGTGACATAATGGACGGTCTTATCGCTTAAAGCGATCTTTTAAAGACAACCTTTGGATGGAGTAAAAGGGGAGGGAGAGACAAATACTTATTGTAGGTAGTCTGTGGTGTACCATTTACATAATACAATAAATACATACCTACATAAAGTTTATTATACTAATCTAAATAAATATATCCATACTAATAATCTATACATATAATAAAATCGTAGGAAAGTCAAAACTGTACATTGAATATTTTTTTAAAAGAATACTTGGGGCGTGATCTACAATCGATTTCGAAGCCGAAAATATAATTTTTAGAATTTTTGTCTGTTTGTCTGATTGTCTGTATGTATGTCCGGGCTAATCTCAAAAAGTGCTGCATGGATTTACATCAAATTTTGCATGAGTATTACTAAGAGGTCGGGTCAACATATAGGCTACATATTATCACGCTATCACCTACGGGGGAGGAGCTGTGAATCTTTATTTTTCTTACGCATTCTGTGACAGCGTGTAATCTAACGATGCATATTTAAATGTTGTTTTTGAGTAAGCCATGCTATTATCTAGCTTTACACTATAAAAACTACGCCATTTAAGTAACTTGGGCAGAGTAACATAGTTTAATGAATGTTAGTAGTATAAAGAAAAATTTGAAGCAGCGCCATCTATGAGATTTCATAAAAATCAAATCAAGTTACATGTTAACACTTTTTGGAAATTAATAATTTAAATTTGATCATGTTGGCGAGGTTAGTAGTTAGTTATTCTTAAAATTCATAGATGGTAATGTGCATTTTCTTCATAAAAGTTGGCTCGTATAGTTCGTTTTGAAAAATTCAAGTTCCAACAAAACCCTCAAAATCTTGAGCAGAGTTGAGGAAGACAATTTAAAAAAATGCGGTGTTAAGTATTACAAAAAAGTTATGTTCATTGATGATGATCATTTCTTCATCAATTTCATGTTGTTAGTACAAAATAAACATTGACTGTTAATACTTTTGTTCGGTATTTATCTGTGTGATTATTGCTTGGTATTTAATATATTTTCATGTCGTATACCTAATTATACACTTAAATGTGATGTAAAACAAATCCCTTACGTATGACGAGGTGCCTTCATATTACACGTACGACAAGCAAAGGGGTTTATTTAACCGACTTCGACGTGGAGGTGCTGTGGAAAGTTTTCCAGGAATTTTCAAGGACACCGCATTGGGTAGGGTTTATACCGTGCATCCGAATAATGGCGAATGCTATTTTCTGCGGTTGTTACTTCACACTGTCCGAGGCCCAACGTCTTTCGCCTTTCTGAGGACATTTGATGGCGTGGAGTATCCCACTTACCGCGCAGCCTGGGTAACACGTGACCTTCTCGACAGTGACCAAAATTGGGATGAAACCCTCGCGGAGGCGAGCGTCAGTGACAGTCCCAGCCGCATGCCGTCATCTTGGTGTTTTGTGGAGTCGCGAAACCGGTAGCTTTGTGGGAGAAGTATCGCCATCATCTGTCTGAAGATTTTCTACGAGCTTTGAGGCGTGCTACTGGAGACGAAGTCGAAGTAACTGATGAACGCGTGCTGAACACCTGTCTCAGTTCACTTCAAGATGTTGTCATTTCTATCGGCGGCAATCCACTGATCGAATATGGGTTACCAGCTCCCCAATCATCACCGCATCAAGACCGTGGAAATCGGGACTTTAAAATTCCCATCGATTCTGTTCCACAGTTCTGTTCAGTGGCGATTTCCGGCAAACGCTTTCCGTGGTGACGCGGGGATCGAGGGCTGACGAGGTGAATGCTTCGTTGAAATGATCTTCGTTGTGGTCACGAGTTCGTACGCTGCGCTTGACCATTAACCCATGGAACGTAGATCTACGCGAGACACAATGGCTTTTTAATTGTGTCTGTAATTACGACATTCAACCGTTTAATATGAGAGCTCGGCTCGGCGGCAATGCACGTGCTTAAGAATTCTCCGATGTCCTTCTAAGTCTTGGCGAAGGCACTCTACCAGAAGAGAGAGGTGGACAGGTGGTGCTTCCAGAGTCTCTCGGTAGAGTGGTATCCAGCATAGAAGAACTCATTCGCTGTGTGTACGGAGACATCAGTCGTATACCGCACCAGCAAAATTCTTGGGTGTGTGAGCGGGCCATTTTGACGCTTAAAAACGATCAGGCTGCAGCAATTAACGAATGCATTCTCTCGGAAATTGAGGGGAATGAAGTAGACTACACCTCGATAAACACTGTTGTCGAGCAAGATGACGCCACACATTATCCCGTGGAATTTCTGAACTCCACCACCACCAAGCTCACCACCAAGCACCAAGCACCATCAAGCTGAAGGTCGGTGTCCCGATTATGCTTCTTCGGAACCTATCTCCTCCGAAGTTGTGTAACGGGACCCGCCTTAAAGTCATCTCGCTCCACAGACACACAAATTGAGGCGGAAATTCTTACGAGTTGTGGCGTTGGCGAGGCAGTATTTATACCACGCATTCCCCTCATACCTCATAACTTCCCGTTCCAGTTCAAGCGCGTACAGTTCCCCGTGAGTGTTTGCTTCGCGATGACCATCAGTAAGTCGCAGGGGCAGACACTGAGGGCAGCGGGTGTCGACCTCAGGACGAGTTTCTTCTCACACGGGCAACTGTACGTCGCTTGCTCCCGCGTCACCAGTCCTGACTCTCTTTACATTTTGGCTCCTGGCAGCATAACTACCAACGTACGTTATAGGGAAATGTTGTAAGGTATGATACCTTTGTACGTATTTTTACTCTTTTGTGTCCTGGAATGTATTCCTGCATTATTTTCTCTATTTCCTTCAGTCACATCTTATGACTGAACTCAGCAGGATTCCAATATAACTCTCTTCACTTGCTTCGCTTGCAAAAAAAACTTATATTTTAATGCTATTTTAAAAGTTGTTTACTTATAATGCTATAGCGACACTGGCATCTTAGGTATTTTTGGTGCTGTAGAGCCTTCACGCAGACGACGTCGCGGGCAGCAGCTAGTATATTATAAATGCGAAAGTGTGTCTGTCTGTCTGTTACCTCTTCACGCTTAAACCGCTGAACCGATTTAGATGAAATTTGGTAAGTATAGAGATAGTTTGAGTCCCGGGAAAAAATAAAGGATAGTTTTTATATTCCCACACACATTTATATATATACACATATATATATTCCCACGGGAAACTTTTGCGGTGAAACCGCGGGGCGCTGCTAGTATAATATAATTATATAATAATAAACATGAAACAGGAGCAAAGAAAATGTAATGATGATGTTTAAGGAGACAGGAAGTGCTTTTCGATGATGCTTGCTTTTTTCTTCTTCTTGGATTATTAAAAACTGAAGTTCTAAATACTTAACTGATTACAATCTAGCCTAATATACTAATAAGCAATTAAACTGTAACTTATTCATGCGTCACACTGAGATAGCAGCCGTTTTGGCCTCGTACAAGTCTTCTTTTTTATGGTTTCACTATTTTGTCAGTTTTAATCTTTATTAGTTATAGTAGATATTAGTACATTACTGCAGCGGCCATCAAAAGAGGCATTGATTGGCTAGTTGTGGCCAAGGTTTGTATAGTACTGTTGGGGTGATCAACTTCAATAATTATACACTCTGGCGTAGGTTTTAACGTTTACTCTTGTGTTGAGTTACAGTAAGAATTCTTAGAATAAAATTAGTGCATTATGGTCATGCGCGGTGAAGAGAAGAGAGTAGAAAGGGCAGAGAGAAGATGGCCGCCGCCGGCGCAGGACAGCCCGTCGCGTTCCATCCGCGACGCATCGACGAGCTTCAGCATTGCCGCGTTCCAGCTCCGTTGCGAACATCCTCCCCCCCCTTGGGGACACGTTCCCCAAGGAGCTCTTGGGAATCTAGTAAAGATAATTTTGAGACGGGCCTATGAATGACGCCGTTCTCGGTCTTCACATCAACCACTCTGCATACGCCGTCAGCTCCCGGGTACAGCTTGATGATGCGGCCCATGAGCCACTTCATAGGTGGCAGCTGATCGTCTAGGATGAGGACCAGGTCGCCAGCACGAACATGGTCTTGTGCACGCTGCCACTTGACGCGTTGCTGCAGAGTGGATAAGTAGTCCTTTGTCCATCGTGACCAGAAGTGGTGTCTCAAGCGTTCAATCAGCTGGTATCGATTGATGCTGGCTTTTTGGATAACGGGTGAAGGTAGTGAGGTCAATGGTCGGCCCACAAGGAAGTGTCCTGGTGTAAGTGCTGACAGATCAGAAGGATCAGCAGACATGGAAGTAATGGGCCGTGAATTCATAATGGCCTCAATCTGTGCAAACAGAGTGTATAATTCTTCAAAGGTTAAACTAGAGTTACTCGCTATCCGTTTTAGATGATATTTAGCTGTCTTGACTCCTGCTTCCCAGATACCGCCGAAATGCGGTGCATACGCGGGAGAAAACTTAAAAGTTATACCCTCCCTGCTCGCGAAGTCGCTAACTGAACGTTCATTTTCCTTGAGCAGTCTGTTCAGCTCATTACAAGCTCCTACAAAGTTTTTTCCATTGTCACAGTATATGGTGTGAGGTTTACCTCTTCGTGCTATGAATCTACGCAAGCATAAAACGAAGGCATCACTACTCAGGTCACTCACGACCTCCAAGTGTACAGCCTTCGTGCTAAAACATACAAATATGCATAAATAGCACTTGGAGCTCTTGGCACCGCGACCCTTTCTATTTAGAATTAAAAAGGGTCCTGCAAAATCGGTGCCACAAGTCGCAAATGGTGGGGCAGGAGTTACACGAGATTCCGGTAGATTACCCATTATGGGTTCTAAAGGCTTAGCTCTAAATCTTTGACAACGAACACACTTTCTGACAGTAGTTGCAGCTAATACTTTCCCACCTGTAGGCCAAAATTGCTCACGAATAGTATTTAACAGTTGCTGAGGGCCACAGTGTAGGAGACGAAGATGTTCTTGCTCAAATAAAAGTTTTGAGAAAGTGTGTTTGGGGTCTAGCAGTATGGGATGCCTTTTTTCATAGGGACAGTGAGATGCATTGTCGATCCTTCCACCGACACGTAAGACACCGTGTCGATCCAAAAAAGGGTTCAAAGATAGAACTCGTGACTTAGAGTTTAATTTTTTCAAAGTTTCAAGTGAGTGAATTTCCTTTGGAAAGCATTCTCTCTGTGACGCTTTAGCTAGGAGTAACAGTGAGTTATTCAACTCAGAACAGGTAAGTTCACCATTTAATTTAGTATTACATTTTTTAATGTTATTCAAAAATCTCAGTATGTAAGCAAATATTCTTTGTAGTTTGTATAGTTTAGAATATTTTTCAAAGGGTATGACGTCACTAGACATAGTTTTAACATTTAAACTTATTTTTATTTCAGGTAAAGTAGAAGGAGTAGATTTAGATTGGGGCCATTCATGTTCACACTTGGTCAGAAAGAAAGGACCATGCCACCAAAGAATATTATCATTAAGAAGACGTGGTTGAATGCCCCTGGAAGCAATATCAGCGGGATTATGTTCAGAAGGTACATGACGCCATGTAGTTATGTCAGTTAATTCTCGAATCTGTTCAATCCGATTGCTTACATAAGTTTTAAGAGTCTTAGGTGGAGTGTGTAACCACCCTAGGACTATGGTTGAGTCCGTCCAAAATACTGAGCGTGCAATCTTAATTTTTAAAGAGTGACATACTTTAGAGTATAGTTTTGTACCAAGTAAAGCGCCTAACAATTCCAGACGGGGAATTGTTTCTGATTTCAAAGGAGAAACCTTAGTTTTAGCACATAATAAATTACAGTTAACTTCGCCTAAACTATTAGTCGATTTGAGATAAACACATGCAGCATAGGCATTTTGCGAGGCATCAGTAAAGCAGTGAGCCTCTATGTAAATAGGAGAACTACAGAAAATGTATCTAGGTATCTGAATGTGAGCAAAATGTTGCGTTTCATTATGGAATTCTATCCACGAGTTGTGAATTTCCTTTGGAACTTCGTCATCCCAATCTAATTTAAGTAACCAGAGCCTTTGTAGTAAGATTTTATGATAAATAGTGCAGGCAGATAAGAGACCTAAGGGATCAAATATTCGACACGAGTTCGACAATATAGAGCGTTTCGTAACTTTAGGAATCGATTTATTTTCGACTGAGTAGTTTAAAGTGTCAGAGATAGGTGACCATTTTAATCCTAAGACAGAAGATTGTTTACTAAAGTCTTGAGATTGGTCAGTTGTAAGTACGCTATCAAAAATATCGGGAGAATTTGTTCTAAATTTACGCAAAGGGAAGCAGCCTTCAGCATGTTTGGCAATCACTCCTGAAATTTTTGCCTTTAATAGAGATTTCGAGTTTGAACCAGTATTCAGGTCGTCGACATAGAAGTCATGTCTTATAGTATTGGCAACAGCTTCATCACTACACTCCGCTGCGAGTTGGACAAGACACCTCGTACTCAGGTAGGGAGCTGAAGCTGTCCCATAAGTGACAGTATTGAGTTGCAAGGTTTTGAGTGGTTGACTTTCGTCTTCCCTCCAAAGAATAAGCTGTAAATGACGCTGTGATTCATTTACCATAACCTGCCTATACATTTTTTCAATGTCTCCCGTCACCACATAGGCATACTGACGGAACCTGAGCAGAATTGCCATTAAATCGTCCTGAACTACTGGTCCAACAAATTGGATATCATTTAGTGACTTATTAGTAGAAGTTTTACAAGAAGCATCAAAGACTACTCTTAACCGAGTGGTTTCACTGCTATCGCGAATTACTGCATGGTGAGGAATGTAATATCCAAAGCTAGGACGGCTTACTTCAGATAAATGCCCTAATCTGCGATATTCGTTTATAAAATCAGTATATTCATTTTTTATTTTAGATTTATTTAGTTTCTTTTCTAAGTTAAAGAAGCGCCTTCTAGCAATAAGATAAGAGTCCCCTAAAGCCTTACTGGGAACCTCACGCAATGGAAGTTTCACACAAAATCTCCCATCACTCAGGCGGACAGTGTTTTCAATAAAATGGTTTTCACAATATTGTTCCTCATTGGAAAACTTAGTATTTTCATTTGACAGAGCAGGAATATCTTCAACTTCCCAGAATCTAGCCAGAGAGTCTCTAATTTCCTGAGAAAAGTTCGAATTAGTAGTAGTAGCAGGGCTCCCACCGGTAGGGCCTGACATGAGCCAACCCAGTTTAGATTTGATTAGTGTAGGTTTATTTTTCCCTAACTTAATTTGTTCAGAATCTACAATTTCCCAGTAAATATCAGCTCCTAGCAGTAAGTCAATTTCAGAGGGCATATAGTAGGTAGGATCTGCTAGTTCTATAGATTTGGGAAGATTCCATTCAGAAGTGTTAACCCTTGAGCTGGGCAACATGCCAGTAATATCAGGCACTAAAAGACATGAAACATTAGCATGGAATAGGTTAATCCGAGATTTAAGTTTTATGTTACACCTTTTAGTAGTATTAGTTAACTTATTGTTTATACCAGCAATTGAAATATTAGTATTAGAACAGGGTAGATTCAATTTTCTTTGCATTCTTTCAGTTATAAATGAAGACTGGCTTCCATTATCGAGTAATGCTCTCACAGTGTTTGTTTCCGAAGATCGGCTATCAATTAATTCCACTTGAGCAGTGCATAAAAGTATCTGCCTGGGCATTGCCACAGAGAGTGATACAGGATTAAACATGGCAACAGTAGATGTCTGAGAGGGACTTGCCTCTTGAGGAACTGATGTTGCAGAAGAAGTATCAACAGGTGTGTTTGTCTTATCTTTATTTGACTGTGGTTTATGTAGCAGTAAATTGTGTCTTTTGTTGCAGATTTTACAATAATTATGTTTGCAGTGAGCAGAGTAATGACCAGAACGCAAACAGTTATGACAGAGCTTATGCTTATTAACTTCCATAAATCGAGCATCCAACGACATGTCTTTAAATTTATCACACTTATATAGTAAATGATCTTGTGAACATACGACACAGCCCTTTTCATTAGTGTTTGAAGAAACAAATGATTTAGTTTGTTTATTGTCTTTAGAGTGAGTACGTTTTTCAGTTTTAGTAACAACATCGGTTTTGCTGTACTGTAAGGTTTCTAAAACGTCAGCACGATTTCTCAAGAAACTATAGAATTCATCTATTGTTGGCGAAGAAGCAATAGTACTCCTGTGTTCCTCCCACATGCGACCTGTGGCGCCATCTAGTTTGGACACCATAATATACACAAGTAAAGTATCCCAGCGGGATTCAGGATCATTCAAAGAAGATAGGGCTCGAATATTTTTTGAATAGTAATCTATCATAGTGCGAAGTGACTTGTAATTTTCTTTAGATATTGTATCAAAATTCAAGATAGCGTTTAAATGATTATTAGTAAGTATCCGGTTGTTATCAAAGCGTTCAGTAAGTAACTTCCAAGCTAATTTATAATTGGCAGCAGTAAACTCAATTGACTTTATTATATCAGATGCTCCTTCCTTCAATGAAGAGCGAAGGTAATGAAACTTGTTAATTTCTGGAATCGTATCATTGTTGTTGATTAGAGAATCGAAAGTGTCTCGAAATTCCATCCAATTTAAATAGTTTCCATTAAAAGAAGGCAGCTGAATTGTAGGCAACTTAATGTTATAGTTACGAATATCTTGATTGATATGCTGACAGGTAGATATTGAATTACAGTTCCTATTTTCAGGTATTAAATCACTAGGGGCAAGACTTTCAATTATCAGTTGTGCTTTAGCTATGTTAGAGCAAAATTCACTTTCAATCATGTCATTTTCTTCCAACTGATTAGGATCTAAACCCTCAATTTTAGTTTTTAAATCATCAAACTGTACCAACAATTCTTTAAATCTTGATAGTTTTAATTCAGTTTCAGCGATTATTTGTTTAGGAATACTGTCAGCCTCTATTAGTTTTATAGTATTTATGTATTTAGAAAATATAGTTACTCTAGCCTTTATCGTACCACGTTGTTGAACAAGAGATTTCAATTCAGCCGACATGGTGAACACTTATAAGAACTGAACAGACCGTCAAGAAATTAGCTATGCTGGTATTAAATACCACATGTAAAGTTAAGAAAATAAAGCCAAACCGTATATGTCGCGCAATGGCTACGACAACAGCTCGTGCAGTCAGCGACTCACACACAAGCAAGGCAGGTTACACAGCGCAGGATGCAAGCAGTAGCAGAGATGTGTAGGTAACTTTAAAGCAGCGCATTCCAACGGGACCCAAGAAGCAGGCAGCACAGCAAGTCTGGAAAATGCCAGGGTGGTCCCGTAAGCAAAGTGAAAAAGAAAGTAAGCAGTTGCTAGTAAGGCAGGTATGCTTGTCATTTAATTAGTAATTAGTACCTCCCTACTAAGCAACTTGTTATATAATCTGACTCCAGGTGCAAGTTAAGTAAGTAGTTAGGTGGGCAGTTGTCATTTATGTAGAATTTTCGACCTAACTATAAAAATCATCATTTGCAAGTAGTTATTTAGGTAGGTACCTAGGTGTCATTTCAGTATAGAGTAGGTACCTACATAAGAAATTATCAGTAACTAGAGACAGTATGGAATGTCTGGTGCACAGAGATCGGCCGATTATGAATGTCGAACCTGTAGATTAAGATAAGCATGTTAAGTACTAAAATTGGGCGTACTTCCCTGTGAACCGACCAAATCACTCACTACACAGGATTGCAGGGACAGGTGGGTCATCAGCACGCCACGCGGTCATCTAGGATTCTCAGAATCAGCAGCTCAGCTCGTTGTCGTTTCCTGGCACCACACCACGCCACGCGGTCGCCTCTTTCTTCAGTTGATCACGTCGTGGTCTCCATATGTTGGGGTGATCAACTTCAATAATTATACACTCTGGCGTAGGTTTTAACGTTTACTCTTGTGTTGAGTTACAGTAAGAATTCTTAGAATAAAATTAGTGCATTATGGTCATGCGCGGTGAAGAGAAGAGAGTAGAAAGGGCAGAGAGAAGATGGCCGCCGCCGGCGCAGGACAGCCCGTCGCGTTCCATCCGCGACGCATCGACGAGCTTCAGCATTGCCGCGTTCCAGCTCCGTTGCGAACAAGTACTTTTCTCAAATAATACGCGGAAATTAAAATTAAGTAGTACCTAGGCAGAACTTTTTTGTCAATTACAATTACTTTTCAAAATCAATGACGAACAACGAAGAACATTATTTTTTCCCGCGTTAGCCTGACCGCATACGTCCGGTTTCTTGATTCGGAATTCAGATTCGGAGGGTCGTCAGGGTTTCCAAACGGAAAATATAAGAACGTGTTCGCTAAAGAGAAGATTTTGTATGAAATGCGTGCATTCAGGGTCTCCGAATCTGAATCTGAAACCTGACGTATGCGGCCGGCCTTAAAGTGTTCATTTGTTTTTTTTTTCAATAAACAGTTTTTTTTTATTTGCAAGCACACACACACACACACACACACACATTTGTACACATTATGAAATGCAATAAAGTATTGAGTATTGTAAGCCAGTTCGAAATTAAAATAAAACCTTTCATAAGTTACCTCCTTGGTTGCCATGTTTCGGAGCAAAAGATCGTTCCATTTTTAAATTACACGACAGATATGAGTTTACTATGTAATTTATTTGGCCGCAAAACACGACAGATATGGATTTTCGTAAAACTTTTGCCGGCCGCTGCTCACATGTATTTGGCCAGTACATCAATTCCGATTTATCTCGAAGAAGGTTGTCAAAATAATGCCCAAATTTCCAAGCATTTTTGAGAAATAGGTTATTAGATAAACATTGAAATATCTTTTTTAATTTTTTTTTATGTTTCATGTTTTTGTTAGATTTAATGTTCTTTCTTATTATTTGTTTTTCCTGTGCGTGTCCTTCTTAATATTCTACGATTATAATATCTAAGTGTGTTACGTGTCAATTTGCACTTTTACACAGTTTCGAAACACTTTCAAACAAACACCTTGTCCATATTTTGAATGAGATACAAATTACAAACAACAATACTTATAAATGATTAACACCCGTAATGTGTGCTAACTGAAAATGATCGTGCTTTTAGCAGTTATGTGTGACGTAACGCGCGAGGCTGCAGCGAGGGTAGTTGTACAGTTGCTGCCATAATTCATAACTCAAAAGTGTCATGGCTGACTGGCCGTTCGCACCATGTGATACAAACCTCTTTTTTGCAGTGGATTTTTATCCTACTGATTAAGTATTACACTGAAATGTACATTGCAAAGAAACCCTTAATGACACTAATATTCGGGGCCCAAGATACAGACTTACTGTAGCGTGGGGCTCACTGGCAAATAATATATTGTAACCTAGCTGTAGGTAATATTTTAAGCTACTCATGTCATCTTAACTTGCTGTACTTGGACAATAAAATATTTTCTATTTCCTATTTCCATTCCAAACAGAAAAACTAATCTAAAAAAATATTTAATTGCGGTCGAATGTGGTTTCGGATGGTACATTTTAATATAACCCGGGAAGCAGAGAACAAAAAGGTAAATCATTAGCAAGCCCATTAATATAATATGGTGCCACAAAATCGCCGGTTATGTGACGTCACACGCGTTGCACCGGTACACCCGCTACCACAACTCATAACTCAAAAATGTCATTGTCGTCAGCCGGCTCGACTAAATCTACGTATTTGGCCACATACAAGGGTGTTATTGATTCGGCACCCGATGATTTAATTGGCTTAGAGATGTCAACTGTTAGGATTACTGTGTCGCCAATGTTTCTCTTTGAATATCGACGAGGAAAAATTGGGTTTTGCGGAGGAAAAATTTTGTTTAGTTTTGGCCTCAAGGGTGTTCAAATTGACTGTTGTAGTTTTGATTCAAACCGTTGTATTGAGATGTGTCTAAAGAGTGTTTTGTTTAGTTTTTTGTATAGCTCCTCTGTTTTATTATTAGTAGTTTTAGACAATTATATCAATAAGCATAAACCACAACGTTTACTTTGCTATATACAAACTTTAACATAAAGATTATTGCAAAAAAACAGCTACGATTTTTGTCGACCTGTAAAAGTTTGGTAAGAACCGCGGTAGGTCACGACTGTACTTAGATGAGTTGTCAGCTAGCCAATATTAGTTATTCTAATAATTATACTATTTATAGATGCTGGTAGGGATCTTGACCGTACTTCCGGGATTGTCTTGATAGCCGTGGAATACCTCTCCACTCCTCATAAGCACCTCAGGACATGTTGCCCCCTCGTCGCTACGTCACTATGTGCTAGCGACAGTTTCGGGGGCCCATTATTAAGTGTGCAAGTCACCTCCTGCCATTTTATCTGTGTAATTTATATAAAACGTTGGTCAGGCAGGGATAGTCCTCAATAACCAGTTCACCTTAGCCACCCAAACCCTTATGGGTTATTGGATTATTCTAATATCTATCGTCAGTTGGCCCCTCATTTCATTAAAAACGTCTAACGGGCTTCTGTGAGGTGGCTTCGGCCCCTCGTACGAGTTCCAAAGGTCCAGGACACCAAGGGTCCCGAGAAATATTAAAATAATATTTATACTTATTTCACAAAATCTAACACAGGATTCTCCTCGACACGGTTACATGGTATCGTATGCTTGCTTACCCCCAAAAATCCTACCAAAAATGTTCAGAGTTTCTGCATATTTTCGTTTCTATTCGGCGTTGCCTCTCTGCAGCGCATCCGGTGTAGAATGACCGGCGCGCGGTCAGCGGTGTTCGCAACGCGTGGACTAGGGGCGTTACTTCCCTTTTGGCGGAGGCCTATATATCTAGCGACTGCGAACGGCTAAATGAAATATGCCATTAGGCCCCAGCTTTGTGCTGTTTACTGTTAGCGTATAAAATGTGGCCTGGATCATCCCGGAAATCAAGAACTTCTTTTACGATGTCGAAGTCCAAACATGTCTCATTATTAGTTTTTGCCCAAGACTTTTTCGCATACTAACTTGAACTTTACCACTCTGGTATTGGTTTGGACATTGGGGTTCATTTCCACACTTTGTCCTTCAATGGACCATTGTATGTGCGCCATCGCGGCTGTCGTTGGTCATTCCAACCAGCTCACCTCGCTCCAGAAGTAGATTAGATCTCCTAGTCTGAGTAAAATATCTGTAAAAGATCCGGATGACCCGACGGTTTCTCTCTATCTTCCGAATTCCAAAATTATCATAATTTTAGTACGTCCAGTTACGATACTAATCATAATGAAATTAGAGGCATGAATATATACTTTAGTTAAAAAATAACCGATGCCATAGCATAAAGCGTTTCTTTTCTCTTTTAACCATAAAGACAATGTTGACAAAGACCACGCTGTAACCACAAAACTGTCGTTAAAGCGATCGTAAAAATTCAGTTGTTCCTGCCACCACACACCACACGCAACACATATTGACACTGTGAGCGAGTGACCATTGATGAGGCCACGTGGTCGGTAGCAGTGAAATATTACACACTGTATCATTTTAAATACTGTAATTTTTCAAAGGGTTTGTTCTGGTATCCGTTTCCTTTTTCGCCCATTAGGCATATGTAAAATTTAAAGAAGTTATTCGTTATGATTCAAATTGTTCAAAATTTCGTCAAGATTTAGAGAAAAGTTGAATTGTATCAAGGACATTTTCAAAACAGGAGTTTATTCGGGCGCAGTTATACCTATAGCTGCTTAGTGGTTAGATAAAACAAACCAGGTGCTTATTCAATTATTTTATCACTAAACGACTATTAATGAGTACTTTACCTTTAGCATTTTGGTTAAACAGTAGGTAAGCTACAAAATACCCATCTCCCAGAACTTCTAAAAACTTTAACAACAGAGAGAGACACGATTACAAAATGTTCCACCAAACCGAAAGTACCCAAGTAATATCACAACTACCTCCAGGCTAATACGAGGCTTACGCTTCTTAAAGAATTTTATTCTGCGAAACAGCGTCACCCTGCAAAAGTTCTATGCAAGCGCTCCCCATTATGAGAACTCGCTAAGACTCGAAAGTTGTAAGTTGAAAAGTATTGTGTTACCTCTTAAAGCCACATGTATGTAAGAGTGGGTACCAGTTTGTCCGACGATTGTCTGTAGAGTCGTTTTTTTCAGTCCGAGACTGGCTTGAATCATGAGGACTTTGTGAAGGAGGTCATCAGGGAAATTAATATGACCATCTATTTTTGCCGCCTAGCAACGTTACTGCGTTCTGGCTCATACGGCAAGGGTACAGACACATGGGACGTTTAAGCTTTGTCTCTGGGACGACAATGGATCGTTGAGCTCCTGAGTTGAGCTACATGGTAACTGACAAATGCTTGCACTGGCTGGACAGGTCCACTCAAATCTATGTGGTCACGTGATTCTGTGGTCACATGATCTGACCAAGATTATGTGTAGACTTTAAAAGAGACTTTGGCTCCTGAGTTTGTTTCGCCATTTCTTTCCTGGGATAATCAGACAGGAAGTGTCGACTCCATCTAATCTAATCTAACTAGCCTGTATTGTCCCACTGCAGAGCAAAGGCCTCCCTCTCCCTTTTCCACACAATTCTGTCTTATTATCTTATTGTTTCTTCTGACTCCATCTAGCTTATTTTATTATATGACATGTAAAAGTGATTGCGATACCCTTTTACAGAGTAAACAATTTTATTTCATTTCTGCGATACCTCTGACATTTATATAAACAATTGCGATGGCAACAGACTCGTTGGCCATCCAATGAAATATTAACTAGCATTATAGAGAGAAAAGATTTGATTATTTGTATGCATGTTTGTTACGCTCTCATGCTAAAACGGCTAAACGGATTTGGATGTTTGGCATATGAGTAGACCAAGATCTGGATTAGGACATAGGATACTTTTTATCTCGATATTCCCACGGGATCGAGACTTATGTGCGTGAAACCGCGGGGCGCAGATAGATAAACATACTTATAGAGAAATTGTTTACAACTCATAGATAACTGTGTATATTTGGTATTGGGCCGATCTTTATCGGATTTATTTTCCTTCAAAGTAAAAATTATTCATTCATTTGAAGGTAAAATATTTCCAATAATTTTATGGAATGTAATATATTTTACTGGTAGCCAAATAATAAAAATTTCAGGAGATTTTTTTCAGAATTGTTCTTTTACATAAGCTTAACCAGATTTTATTACTCTGGTCTCTCTCATTTTATGTCAAACAATACTTTTGCCAGACAGATGAATACACTTTTTTTCTGATTTGTATACAACCTTGTGAAAATCAGAAACTTTTTATCATTGTCATTTTCTGCAGTTTTTAGCGTTACGCGACAAATATATGAATGAATCGCGAGCATTATTTGAAAGTGAGAGAGACTCTTTGACCTTCATCTAACAGGAAAAATCTTTTATCCTTCAAATATCATAAAGGACAAAACAATACTGCCATATCAGAAAAGTTTTGTATGTCCGTCGCTTAGTTTTGATATAACGAAGATAATATAAACTTATAACATAAAACTATAGCGTAGATTAATATAGGTAACCCCATTCCATCTTGCGCCGCCTAAACGATTCTGATTGCCATAGCAAATTGAACTCTATTTCCAACAATAAAAGTAAACTTTTACAAATCGACAAGACTAAGTGCTAAGCGTTCGGTTATTTGGAAGTTTCCCCGGAGTTGTTGAAGCAGTAGAAAGTTCTGTAGACAGAGATCCACGGTTTACAAATGAGAACGATTTTAAGTTAGCTATTTATGCTTTTAATAAAACAGGAGTGAACTGAGTCTTGAACTAAAACTATGCGGAGACGACAGAGTTTGGCTAGTCAACCGATAAATAATTTAAAAAACTGCAGTTGACACAGTTTACTCGATTGCCCAGATACTAAAATAGGAAGTCATGAATAAAAGCAAACGGCGACATTACACGACTTTCATAAATAATGCCACCACTATAGTAAAACCGCCTTTTCCGACAAATCGCTTAGGCCCGTTGAGCACGACAACCGTAACGTTCGCAATACAACACTAATTTAACTAGTAGGTAAGTGGCTAAATATGTATACATTAACTACCTCTATTATGGAAATTCACGGAACGCCAGAGCCTTATAAATCCAGCTTAAAAATCAAGCTGATTTTTCAGCGGACAGCGATGGATGCGCTGTACTCTCAAGTTCATACGAAATTTTATAACACGTTCTTATAGCCGTCCGTCTCTCGTCGGACGATATCGGAGCGTTCATGATATGTGGCTGGTATTTTTCTCCCTTTAGCTATTAATCGCCGAACGCCACCCGATGCTGGACCGTTGAAATTAAATGTATGATCAATTACTTCACGCCAGGATAACAAATAGCACTGACGGGTTCGGTCAATAATATATCTATGATAGCCACAATGGCTGTCGAGTGCTCACCAATGTGGAAAAACATTTTGAACCTCGACGCTTTTGAAATGTTTCGTTTAAAATTCTGAGACCTGAAGTGTGCAGGGTCAAGTTCGAAAATGATTTCTGTATTTTGATCAATTCTTTTTTGATTGAGAAACGACGATAAAACCGGCTTAGGACAGCTTCGTCCAATGAAGCTTTATTAAAGGAAATACTCTTTTTCTGAAAGGCCCCTTCATCTACTTTAAAGTGGCACATTTCTCGTCGATGGTAAACATCTTCAGTAGACAATAAGCGAGTGGCTCTTTCCTAAAGAGCCATTCTTGGCGGGAATATTGACCAGGCTAGTACTCGAAATTGCGATATCCGAGACACATGACCTCTTAGACATACAGTGCACATCTAGGTCAAAAACATAGCGCAGTCGGCTGGAAAATTTTGCTTAACATCACGAATACACTGGCCTAAAATATTGGATAGAATGCTAACGATATATCACTTGTAGGAAATCGCATATAAAACTGGAATACTTAAAGATTTCTTACCATTTGTGACGGTTTCGTATTTTGCAGTGAATATGCAGGATTAAGTGGTAACTTGAAACAATACCTTAATAAAGCTTTGCTTTCTCTCTCTGCTTTGTTTTAGAAAACTTAAGATTTATAAATTATTTTTTGTGCATGGCTTAACGAGAGTGGTGGTACCTACCAGCAGAGATATTCACAATTATTTGACAGGCTTACGTCTTGAAAATGGCACATTTTCGGATACCAGAATGCCAATTCTCGTAATTTTAAACGTTCAAAATCTAGTCTCAGTCTCATCTCGGCGACAAACAAATGTCAAAATTTTATCAAAATGTAGGGAAATTAGAAATTAGAAGTATTTTTTGACAGATTGAGACTGAGATCAGACTGAACGTTCTTAAAATTACGAGAATTGCCCCTGTGTTTTGCTTAGTCCCCAAATAGCCGTTGGAACAACAGTGGTCGTCTATTTACTGTCTACTGTCACTGTGTATATCAACATTTTCGGCTTTTGAATATGTAAACAGCATTTAGACGACACCTTCGATAACATTGATTGATGTTCGATTCAGCACGGAAGTGTATCGAATGGTTGTGAATAGCTGAGCAGGTATGCTCGATTGCCCTCTTACTCCATTATTAAAAAAAAAAAATCTGGAAAGCCCTAATAAAAAAAGTTTATCAATTAAATACAACAAATAAGGTAAACGTACCAATAGTCGTCGGGTTTTGAAATTCACTGACTTTGAAGAAATATTGCGTGGAAAGTATTTAATTTAGAATGAAACTTTTTGCATGACGAAATAGAAAAATTATCCGTTATTCTAAATAAGTTGTTATTTTTTATAATTTTTAGTGATAATAAATACTTATTTAAACAAATGTGAAAAAAGGGCGATTTGTACCAGTACTCGCCAGATTTGTACTATTACTCATCAAATGGACCCAGTAGTCGTCAATTTTAGTTGCTAATATGAACTTTCGAGCCTTGAACATAGAGTTCAAGATGATTACACATTAAAACATATTCTAAGTGTCTTTCATATGAGTGACAAGTCTAAGAAACAAAAGGTAGGTAGAAAACCAAATCGCAAGAAATTACTAAAGGTTGTGGGCTGTTAGCAGACTAGGTAGGTAAATACTAATAATTTTTTGCTTAAAAAATTAAGATATCCGAATCACAGAATCAGTTTTTATCAGAATAAAGGAGATCAGCCCATTGTATATTCAGTTTTTGATGTATTTTTTTTATGTTATGTATTTTTGTGGTGTTCATAAATAAATAAATAAATAAATCAGCCATATTAGGGGCCCAAAACCCAAAATGGCCGGCAAAGAAAAGAAATGTATTACCCTGGTCGGGGAAGACCTCCTTATCATTTTTTACTATTGCGCTGAATCTCTAGGACCATTCCATCAGCTGTTTTTTTTAAGTTGAAAAATCAAGTTTTATACATTAAAAAACCTGATTTTAGAACTATATATGCAATAAAATTGTTATAGTAACACTCGCAGAGGTTTGTTGTTATAGTAGGTAATACTTGTTTAAGGTCACCTTTCTTTTATTTTCGCCAATCGTTACTTAATATAATGGCCGTAAAAATTCTAAATAATAATAAATTTTATTTCGCTTTCACTTTGGGATTTGAGCCCAACTCTGTATGAAACGTGACTGGTCTCCTATTGACGTGAAAACGTAATTTCACTTTGTAGCAAATTCAATATTTCTGAACGACAATAACATGTAACATTTGAACCGTTAATAACTACGAGAATTTGAATGTTTGGGTAGTGATTGAGCATTCAATTGATAGGTAATAATTGTAACAAATTTGAAGCAGGATCTAATTTGTCTTTGACCTCACATTGCAAATGCAGTGCGCCCGACCCTCCTTTTTTACTATGCGTTGAAATTTTAATTTGCAAAAACATGTTTTGCTACTAGGTACTGTTCACGTGCCATTGTCAAGAATTGACACAGCACTACTAGGATGTAAAGAGAATCAACAGAAATATTGGCCGAGTTAAAAGTGCATTTGAAGTTGACAATAGCAAAATAATTTCAAATGTCGTCCCATAACGGCCGTAGATCTGGCCAGAAATTAAAAAAAATCTCAATCAAAGTAAGCTTGCATCATAAGAAATTCAATGAGCCTCAAAAACCCAGTACCGAGCAAATGCAATAGCTACGGCAGTATGAGAAAACGAAAGAAAATCTGCAGCAAGTAGTATAAAAGTTAAAGATGTCGTCTCATATCGACCGTAAATCTGCTTAGAACTGAAGAATATCACATACGGTGAAAGGTCGCTTTATGTGAAATGCAATGAGCCTCTTTTTTCGTGGGAAAATCCTCATGGATACCCTCCGTCTGGGAAGAACGGAGGGTTATGTCGGACTCCTACCGACTAAAACCCCACTGTTCCTTCTAGTACCATGAGTCCGGGGCCCGGGAGATACTTGAACATTAGCCGCACCCTCGACTAGTATCAGCCCGTCATGCCTAGCGGGCCCCATCACCAAGTGCGGTCGATCGACTGCACGTCGTTCCATTAAGGCGCGCATACTGCGTGCCATCTCTTTCAGCCTGACTGCTTGAGCGACGACACGGCCCCTATTTCACCGCCCGCAGCCCCCTTCTTATGATGACCGGAGATCTTTAAGCGCCTTTCGACACCCGGCTGCTCTTCTGGTGTGGGTGAAATGAGAGCTATGCTCTCTCTCCCTCTCCGCCGCCTCCTTTGCATGCATCATCTCCTCACAAAAAGAGGTCACAGCATCCCACGCGTTTTCGCTTCCGACCATGGACTGAACCACGGCTGGAAGTGAGAGATCACCCGCACCAAGTGTCGCGACGACGGCACAGCGCTATTGGGCCCAAGCTGAGAACTCCTTCAGCGTATGTTGCACCGTATCCTCGTGGCAGTCCATACAATGATGACAAGCGGGCGTCCACTCCCGAAATGCAATGAGCCTACTAAGTCCTTTGTGGGACAAATACATTGATTACGGCTGTATCAGAAACCTTTTTTTTTTACAAAAGCCTATAATGTAAAAAAAGATTTCGCCTCATAATGACTATAAATTTGATCGAAATTAGAAAAAAGCCAACCAAAGAAAGTTTTAAATCATAAGAAACCCAATAAGCCTACAAAATCTACTTATGAGCGAATTCAAAAGCTAGGGTAATACCTGATAAACTTAATAAAATCATCGCCATCGGTTATTAATCGACGGCGCCCTGTCATCGTGCAAGTATGCATGAAGATTACGAGAACATTAGGAAGTTTCAACGGCAGAAGACTTAGTGAGAAGACACCTGTAGAGGATTTGATTAGAACTGTAATATCCGCGCTCGATCTGAGTAAGGTACTGTTGAAAAACTTCAGGGCTTATTACAGCTCATTATTATACCTTTTTCAGTAAGGCAGTTTACGTTAGAAATGAGAATACTTTTTACGTTTACGATACAGCGTGCAAAGCGAGCCCTTCCTATACAAAAGCAAATAAGCAAAGCACACTTAATTGCATGATGAGCGCGCTTAATCAGAAGATGGCTTACTTCTCTTGCTAGTCTTAACAGTTTCTAAAACCAGCAAGCGAAGCGAGCCCATCTTCGACACGAGTGAGTCGAACGCACTTACACATGACAAGAGCGAGCGAAGCGAGCTCTATCACGAGTGAAGCGCGAGCACAGTTTCGAGCCGAGCTAACGAAGCGAGCCCAATGACGCAACGACCAAGCAGAGCACGCTTACTCAAGCAATGAGTGAGCGAAGCGAAAACAGGTTGAGAGAAACCCAGTTTTACCGTCAAATGTAGCCCAAACTTTATTATATGTTTGTACAGACGCCAGCACATCAAGCTACCCGAAACTGTCAAATTTTCCCAATCAACTTTGAACCTTATGCTTTAGCGATAAAGTTGAAAATCTATTATGAAATTTAACATATTTACAATATGACGAGTTTAGAGGCAGGTATTGAGCGTGTCCCAGTAATCGTCCAAAAAGTACTTAATATGACGAGTTTTGGGTCAAGTAGGAATTTTTAGGTACCAATAGATGTCACCATCGAAAAAAAATACTTTTATGATAAAAGTGCTCTAAACTTCCAGTTATATCATTAGTAAATTAACTTAAATAATTCATCAAACAATCAGACTTACCGTAGAACCCATTGAAGGTTCGTAAATCAAAACACAAAACTACGTGCTGAGTTTGACATTTAGCAGCTAAACTTGCAAAAAAATGAAAAAATTGTGGGACACACTTTTCAAGTGAGATATCTCAGCCACCATTACAGTTAAAACTTTGTGTTTTATTTTAATTGTGCAATATGTTACCAAAAATATGTTGCCATAAAAATCGGCCAGTTAAATGTTTTGTAGAAAAAGATATTGATGTTTTTAGACAATTTGACGACTTCTGGGTCACTGTCGACTTCACCCGCGTTTACCCGCAAAACCGTACAATTCCCATGCACAAGCACCCTCATAGACTTATATGTTAGCTTAGTCTCGGTTCCGTTCATTTGCCGCATTCCACGCACTGTTCTCCTCGGAATGTGGTCGTGGCCTGAGCTGGTCCACTCACGTCCACTATGCTTGCACGCTGGACGACAATGGCCACTCTTCAGTATTGAAACTCAGTTTCCATGTGTGTTTGCTTTAGATAGTTTTGCGTTTGCTGTTTAAAGTACCTATTGGTTTAACTGTTTAAGTGTTGAGCTGTAAATGGTACCTAGTAAATGTATTGGGAATTTATCGTAGATTATTTGAACAAATTGATTTTTTGTATGTTTGTTTGTTACGTTTTCACGCTAAAACGGCGTAATGGATTTGGATTAAATTTGGCACATGGGTAGACCATGACCTGGATTCGGACATAGGATACTTTCTATCCTGGGTCAATATATACCATTGGGTTTTGTACAATGGACACCTACGGAAGTCAAATCAAAAATCAATCTGTCTAATCTTTTCCTAAGTTGGAGTCAGCTTACAATCTAACTGGATGCAGCTGAACACCAGTATCTTACATCGAGTGACTGCCTATCTGACCTTCACAACCTAGTTACGGGGTAACACGATACTCCTTGGTAAGACTGGTTGTCAGACTTATGGGATTCCCATTACCCGTAACGACGTATTTACCTGAACAACACTGGTAAAATATTTATAAATGAATTCATTTTTTTGGATGAGCAAGATCTTCTTACTTTTAATTAATACACGTTTTATAATTAACAAGCTTTTAAAAGTGAAATAATGACACGATCATTTCCTCATTAAAATGAAATGCTGTTTCATTTTATTTTCGGTGTATGAGGTATTTATTGTGTAAACTTAACACCAAGCTTTCATAATGAAGCTGGGCGGGAAATTTAATAATTTATCGGGACAGAAAACATAAAGTGAATAAATTCTGATATTTTATTTAAAATATATTTTTTGTTTCAGCAAAAATATTGGAAATCATTTAACGTTGCGCTTTTAAAAGGCAATTTATTATTATTTATTGCAAATATTTTGTAAAAACGGTTCCAAATGGGTATTTTACTGGTGGTGGAAACTTGATATACCTACTTAATCCTGAAGTAATTTGGATGAGAAAAATACAATTTCATTCTGTTTCCGCAAGCGTGACTGCTGAGCATAAGGTCTTGAGTTCAATCCACAGGTCGGGCAAAGTGTTTTTGGGTATTTATCTGGAATTTCTCAGGAGCAAACCGGAGTCTGGATTTGTGCCCGGTTGATGGCAATAGGCTCGCCTCCTATAAATAAAATAAAATCCTCCAGACCGTATTTCGGCCACGGCGGCCAATCTCAACGGAGACTAGCCTTCGGCGCGGGAGATATTATAGTGCACAAGTGTGCGCGCAGGCACAGGTGCAAAACCTCTTCTCTCACTCTCATAGTCCGATGGGATGGCAATCCGACACGTCCGGAGAGAGATCAGGCGCAGGACCAACGTGCTTGCCGAGGCACGAGGGTATCACACCGCCAACTTCCAAACTCCGGGCTGTTATTAACAAATTCATTTAGTGGAAAAACTTAATAACACTTTGCCCCGCCCCACGTCGCCCTGTGGTCGCAAGCGCGACTGCTGAGCGTCCCCACGTTCAGCAGTCGCGCTTGCGGTCCTGGGTTCGATTCACGGGTCGCCTCCTATAACATGGACTTAAGCATAACTGGCGAAATTTGGGTGTACTATAGGTACACCTCTGCCCCACCTGTCAGCGAAACAAGGCGTGATGTTGTCTTGGCGTAATAATACGTTTGGATATTAAGTTATCGTAATAATACGTTTGGATATTAAGTTATCGTAATAATACGTTTGGATATTAAGTTATCGTAATAATACGTTTGGATATTAAGTTATCGTAATAATACGTTTGGATATTAAGTTATCGTAATAATACGTTTGGATATTAAGTTATCGTAATAATACGTTTGGATATTAAGTTTCGTAATAATACATTTGGATATTAAGTTATCGTAATAATACGTTTGGAAATGATTCGATATTATGTTATCGTAACAGTCAATCGTCAGCGGTTTATGTACTCGTATTTCGATCGAAGATGTCAGAAAACATTTTAGTTTCGAAATATTTATTTATATTTTTAGGATTTCAAATAAAAATACATAAACATAAAGCATGTTTTCTTCCCACAAGGTTAGGCAGAGACTACAGAATGACAACTCCTACGATCCTTACACACTACTTACTTACAGCTTCAAATAAAAACGTACTTACCTACGTTGGATTTTTTGTTTTTTGCTACTCAATTGATCCTTACGATATTTTTATATATTTTTTTCAATAAAATAACGAATAAATTAATAATACAGAATAATATTCCTAGTGATTTAAAACATACTGTATTATTTTTTCAAATTGTGTTGTCGTTATGGTGTTCATGAATAGAGAATTATTTAAAACCGATTGCAAAAGCGGTTACTCAGATATACATAAAATATATCCGTTTCGTCGCGTATGGTCAAATTTCGTATCGGTAATCGAAACGGGACCGTAGCGATACTTCGTCCGTATAGAGGGGATGCAGATGCTAACCATTCCAAGCCGGCTTGGCAACGGTGAACGACCCCCATGGGGGATGCCACGTCATCCACACCAAGCCTTAATAGATCCACACATATCAATATCCATGTCCATGTCCATCCATTAATTTAGAACCGATATAAAATTTGACATTTAGGTACTTACAGAAAAAATAAGATTCTATTTTCTTTGTTCAATGAACTTTATATCCAAAAAAGCGTTTATCTTGATCTTGATTAGACTAACATTCCCACCCCTACTACCCTAATAGCTAAAGCCAAGATATACATTTGTAGTGTTTACATGCCAACCAATTAACAGCAACCGCAACACAACTAAACGCCTAATAGCCCTTACGTCTCACACACACACATGGGTAAACATGCAATAATTAAGCATGCGTCACCTGGAGCATGGGTCATTTATCGTCGACAACGCAGCCGGCTACCGTACTACTAAACTACTACGAAATTTACGACATTCTTCAGCTCCACACATCAAAATTGTGTCTAATAGAACCATGTACTGCATAGCTTTTAAAAACCCGCTGAAAATGTACCAAAATAAATAGAATTTCGATTCGGTTTCTTGTGTGGAACTCAAAGATGAAAACGTACGGGTCCCCATTTAAAAAGTATGTTTCAAGGACACGGTAAGCTCAATTTTACGGCTTAGCTACACTATTGATTTTGGTCGAATAACAGCTTTTGGTGTAAGGTTTGAATGGACGGACTTAATGCCATACTATCATGTGATCATACACGATCGACTCAAATGACGGCTTTTTCATGCCTATAATGTCTGACATCAAAGTAATTTTAATCTTCGAAATGGAACAGATAATTTGCCTACTGTAGATAAGTTTGCTCAACAGTGAAAATAAATCAGTGTAAGAACCGTGGGATGTTTCAGACTCAGGACGAAAAAGCAAGTTATCCAGACCCAATCCGGAAGAATTCTCAAAGATCTTCGAGAACATCTGTACAAAGCCCGGATCTTATCCAGTTCCAATAAAAAATTAAACGGACCTACTTAAAGCGGATACCTTTTCGCAAAACTATGCTTGATTTGACCCACTTCTTATTAAAGGTCGAGGCGAAATAGCATATTCATTTAAAGTGACGCCGGCACAAGTGAGCGGTAATAAATTAAAATGGGCTTGTGCTGTACAGTCACGGACCATTTTATTTCATTTTAATTTCTGAACTTCTTGAACTAATTAATGTTAAAATTTAATGTGTTAAGAACAATAGTAAACGCTTGCACCAGAACCTATTATATTCAGCAGCTATTCAAACGCTTGTCTCTGGCTTCTCAGCTGTTTAAAATCCACAGAATTAATTATTTGGAGGATTTTGCGGAGTTCCCACTTATTTCAACGAGTGCACTAGCTCTGCAACAGACCTCCCTCCGCGGGGGCTAAACGATGTGGTGGGTTTTTCAAAAGGAAATAAACTTATAATTCTATTGCGAGATTTTCTAAAGCCACCCTGTGGGCGGCGTGTGGATTAACAAGAAATAGTTTTGATATGCAAAAGGAGGAAATCTGAGGGGAGAACAGTCGACCGAGCGGTTTCACTTTACTTTTAACGAAGCGAAAAATATTAGCGAATATTATGATTTCACCTCTCAAATTTCTTTAATGTCGTTTACGAAGGGAGCGTCGTAACATTTTCCAGCTCTCGACACGCTTAAGCTTGTTTGAGAACAAGCTACGTGACGAAATGGATTTTTGTGATTGAGAAATATAAACGCGACACAAAACGGGTAATAACAAAGTTTTTATGAGTATCGGTACCTAATTAACGTTCACCTGAACTACAGGGAGTTGTGAAGCCTGTTTGAGACTTAAAAAACTGGCGTACCTACCTAGTACATAAATCGGGTCATTTTCTCGCGTTAGCTCTTTTGCCGCAGAAAAAAGCACCACATAGTCAGAGCCAAGCGTAATGTAGATCTTAATTTAAAGTAACTAGGAAGTATTACGACACTAAAGTGTTTTATTTGTATCGTGAGACTAACTCTGCAGGTTCCTCACATCCGTATTATAATGTCCGGTTTTAAATAAAATGTCAAATAAGTTTAGTCTAGATTGGAATCGAATCCGATAAATGGCAAGATTTTTTCTTCATTTTCACCTTGCATCTTACTTTGCGACGAAAAACGCATTATGTAGCTACGTCATCGAAATTGGAATATCAGGAATAATGTCCAGTCGTTTATCAAAGTCGAATTTTGTTATTGTCGCGAGAAACTTAAAAAAACAATGAAAAGTAAAATTCGTTGTGTAATCGGTTCTCCGGTAGATTATAAATAAGAACCTCCCAGTCCGTCCGTATTGGTATCGCGGAGGGATTGCTAGGGTTCCAAGAACAGAAGTTTGTGTTGCAGTTACATCGAACGTTGATCGGCGGAGCGTCGAACAAAACACCGCAAACGTCACAACTGAACAACAAATTTTTTTTTAAATTGATTTAGATCCAGAATATTTTACGTTGGATATTCAGAGTTGAGAAACTTCGTAAAATAGGATCCGAGGGAAGCGTGAATGAGAGTGGCAAATTTATTGTAACTGCGAGCTGAGGAGGGGGGGGGGGTTACTGCCCCAACTCCAGCTACATCCAGATGGTAACGAATATGCCGCGTCATCCGCAGCTTTCGAGTGCACCCCTCCGTTAAATAGACGTTGGCTTTTGGAAATAGCTATCTCATTTATAATAGAAACTCGGTCGTGTCCTACCAGTTTATGATAGAAATCAAACGACAACCCCCCAGCAGGGAGTGTTCACCAGAAGTTGGACAGGTGTAGTGGTAATAACGGCATTCAGTGTTCTAGTTTCAATCTGGCAGTGAGATATTATTACGTAGTATCTGTCCGGCAGAAAATTGTTTCCAATTCTGTGTAGGCTGGCACTGCAAAGTTCGTTAAATAAAAATAAAAGGAGCGGCAAATGTACACGAGAATTCTGCGGTCCGTGTTTCACAATCAGTTGGTGAAGGTGAGAGAAAACAATGCAACGGGGGAAAAAAGAATCATCTGCCTAGAGAGCCGATACTCATCAGCCATTAGAACAGTGGAGACCGGTAGAGAGCGCTGGAAATACGATTGCTTCCGCAAAAAAGGGCGCAGAGTTACGAGAAATGCAATCAGTGTCCCCGCACTATTCCGATTCTTTTGTGATCGCCCAGTACAAAGAAATGGTTAGCTGTTTTAATCTTTGATCCCAGATTGTTTGAGCTGTTTACACTTTGAATAAAGATTAAATTAAATAATATCAATGAGTATTTCGTTGGTCTAGTAGTCGCAAGCGCTACTGCTGAACATGAGTTCCTGTCTTCCTGGGTTCGATTCACAGGTCGGTAAAAGTGTAATTGTGTTTTTCCATTAGGAATTTGTCAGAAGTAGCCCGGGGTTTGAATTCGTTCGGGTAAAATACTTCTCTTCTTAAACCTTCTGTGATTATTAATGTGATGTTATGTTATTTTCATCCTATTTTGGACTTTATAAATGATTTTGAAATAGGATACTGTTGCCATATGATGCGTTTTGTTTATTTTGATGTGGGAATTTATTATTAACTAGCTGACCCGGCGAACTTCGTACCGCTTCAGAATTTTTTTTCTTGAATTTTTCCCATGTTTTAATGGTTATTCTGCTATTCGGGGCGGAGTAAAATTCAGCATATTTATTTTATTTATTTTTTATTTTATTTTATTTGGGAAACAAACATGCAATAACAAACATAAGTATAAAAATTAGTTTAACACAATCCAGAAACAGTTTCCACAGATTACTATGACAAGTACAGTATATGTAACTAAGTGATATGAAAGGTCATAAATATTGGTCTAGCCGTTCTTCAGTTATAAATGGTGTAACTAACTTTTTTATTAATATAGATAGTCATTGCGTGTCGTAGCTCGGAATGGACGTAGGTAGGTCCTAGGGGGTTTTCAAAGGAATAATCATGAACTTGGGCAGTCAACTGTATGAGCTGAAGTCATAGGTTCCCTTTAGAACCCTATCTGAAATCCTATTTTTTATTGAAAAATTATTATTTTTCTCTAAATATCACTATTATTATAGGTATTGATATTTTATTAATATTAAGTACTGTTGGATAACATCATGGAAAAGAGTATAATAGCTGTGCAAAATAAAATTACAAAGGGGGCACAATCAAACCTCATAGACATGTGACATCTATCAACCCGCACTGGGCCCGCGTGGTAGATAACAGTACACTCCCTCTCGAAGAGAGCAGGCCTGTGTCCCAGCAGTGGGAACAT
This sequence comes from Hydraecia micacea, assembly GCA_914767645.1. Lineage (NCBI taxonomy): Eukaryota > Metazoa > Arthropoda > Insecta > Lepidoptera > Noctuidae > Hydraecia > Hydraecia micacea. The sequence continues at coordinate 1,998,023 of OU611774.1, forward strand.
AATAGGCTGATTATGCAATCAAACCTTAAGATAAAAATAAACCTATAGAAACACCTGTTTTATTATGTAGGTAAGAGGACATAGTAAAAATCGTAGCGAAGATTTTCTAAGAAGACGCAGCATCGCCCGATAATGATGAGGAAAACAAACGCAAGCGACCTTCACCCCTTTCTGTGCTAAAAATACACGCAAAATTCACGGGCGAATCTCCGGATGACAAATAACTTAAGCACCACACATTTTTCGTAAAAATACAGTAATTTTTAGCATCGTTTGTATAACAGAAGACAACCCGGTGACACAATGTTTGGTCCGTATGTCAACGTATTTAAATAACATTTAGTATCGCATTTAAAATTAATCATAATCAATCATATAATTATTATGCAAGTCAAAGTCAAATCATTTATTTCAAACTAGCTGCGCCCCGCGGTTTCACCCGCATAAATGTCGATCCTGTGAGAATATTGACATAAAAAGTAGGCTATATGTTAATCCAGGGTGTCAGCTACGTCCATACAAAAATTTATCAAAATTGGTCCAGCCGTTTGAGCGTGAAGAAGTAACAAACATATAAACACACACACACACACTCACAAACTTTCGGCTTTATAATGTTAGTGTGATAGGCACATACGAGTAAAAGGCACTTTTTAACGTCAAAATTTACAAAACATAGAGTTGATTTTAGTCGCCCCTTCCAAAAGGTAGTTTCGTATGGAGAAGAATGGAAACTGTACTTTCTAAAAAAACCGCACGGGTATATCGATCGATCGGTTCGTGGATGGGAGACCATCTTTACATACCGAGACCCTCCTTTTTTTTTTTTTTTGGATGGGAAATCATCTAATGACTCCTCCCGCTCTGGGTGGAGCGGAAGGGAGTGTCAGACTCTTACTGACTAAAACCCACCCGTAATTCTTTCTTAGCCCTTTATGTTCCGGGGCAGCGGTAACCCTTTCGGACGATCCCGCTACCCCGGCAGGCTTCGGCCCTGGCGGGCCCCTTCCTTTATGCTGACATCTCTTTGAGGCGCGCGTGGAACACATACGCGCCGTCCGGCACGGGCTTGGTCCTGATCTGGCGGAGAGCTACCCATTACTCTCCGTCCGCAGGCCCGCGCCTACGGTGGCCGGGAGTCGTCACGCGGCTCCCGACGCCGACGCCCGTAGCGTCTCCCGCGGCGGCTGAGGCGTGAGGCTCTCTCCCTGAGCCTCCCCAGACCCTCCTTGACTCAGAAAGCACGTTCTGTCGTCTTAGCGTGAAAGCGTAACAAACACATACAAAAAATTAAATCTGTTCTTTTTATAAAATTATAATTATATACAGTTTGGTATACAGTGGGGTCCGTGGCTAATTAATAACAGCCGCACAGGTCGATCGATCAGGTTAAGCTACGCTTGCCGCGGTTGGTCTGTGGATGGGTGACCATCTTTTCATACTGAGACCCCTCCGTGCCTCGGAAAGCACGTTAAGCCGTTGGTCCCGGCTGTCATTCGTGGATCTTTGACAGTCGTTACGGGTAGTCAGAAGCCCGAAAGTCTGACAACCAGTCTCACCAAGGGGTATCGTATTACCCAGTAACTGGGTTGTGGAGGTCAGATAGGCAGTCGCTCCATGTAAAATACTGGTATTCAGCTGCATCCGGTTAGACTGGAAGCCGACCCCAACATAGTTGGGAAAAGGCTAGGCAGATGATGATACAGTTTGGTATACTATTCAGAAATACAATAATAATGTACGTAAATAACAACTAATACCTAATTAATGAATAAAAATAACAAAATTATATCCTAACTTAACTGAAACTATTATACACGGTTATTGGTAAAACATTAACAAACTCTCAAGACTATAATTATTAGTAACATCATAAACAACAACTTCTGTTCTATGACATTTATTAATTCATCAGACTTTCATGCAAAAATAAAAACATTTCAATTCAATGAATTGAAATTTTCTGTTACGAATTCCACACGAAGCAAAAGAAAGCGCTAGTTAGGTAAACAAACTGCCGTGTCTAGTACAAAATTCAGCGGAGGGTCGCGGGGTTTAGATAGAGCAACGAAATCATAAAGGTTTGTTTTTGGTAAATGTATTATGTTTTGAAAAAAGGTCATAGAACAAAAGTTGTTGTTTTGATGTTAGTAATTCACTCCTGCAAGGTTGTTAGTGTTTTACCAATAACACTGTATATATTTAGTTTAGATAAAGCCTTTGCCAATTAAAGTTAATGATTAAGTAACTTTGACTAACGACGAGCGCGGGACTAGTATTAAACGAAGAGGAACTTTCTAATGAATGTCACCCGTCAGAATGTATTGCAATACGCTCTTGCGTACGGATCTATAATTAACGTAAAGTTATAAATAAATAGAAACCATTTATTTTCTTCTAGATGTCTCACTCCCAGGCTGGAAATCGTTTATTTTTCATAAATTGTTCTATTTATATCAATGTGTTTGCTATTCCTGTGTTACTTTGAATATGATTCTGTCATGTTTACCTACGTAGAATCGTTGTTGGATTAATTTAATTGGGAGTTGTATCGAATATTGGTTTTGTAATGGTTCAAGGTCTCTGGTTGAATGTCACCTGCATGTTGTAAAACGACCTGGTGGCCTACCATGATCTAATTAAAAACGATTCAAAAACAAGACATTTCAGTTTAGGTTCCTAAACTGCATCGCTTGAGCTGCTCTTTGGACGTCATGGTACCAAACAAGTATGAATGAAACCAAAACTTGCGACTCAGTTTAGGACAATCACGTCAGCAGATGGCACGGCCTAAACTGAATCGTTAAGCTGACGTCATGGTACGAATTAGCAGAACACTTCAGTTTAGGTCCTAAAGTGGATCGCGTTAAGAGCTTGTGGTAGGCCTCCAGGGCCCTGTTCACTATGACCACGTAACGGTTCCTTACTTCGAAACCACGTCAATTCCTTCGTCAATCACGACATCTGCTATTAACGTATCTATCTTATAACGACACAATGGCATGGTTTGTACTGACAAAATACCATGTTGTCCGTACGGTTGACATTTCGATTCCTTGCCGTGAACAAGACACGATAACTATTGACGTGGTTTGCACGTGGTAAGATTTCGCGGGGAGTAATACAGTATTAGAGCCAGATGTGATAGTTAGACAGTTTCAAACTTAGTGTAGTGTCAGTTTAATGGGAATGATTGTCAAAAGTGGTCAGGAATTACGAGATCGACTATACAATATTTGTCGAATTATTAGGTTATGAGTATGACATAGTGTGGGACGACCCCTTTAGATGGATCGCTGGGACAGACATAGGATCCCGAAGGCGGAGGACTGGATGTCGTGGCGCAGTCTGGGAGAGGCCTATGTCCAGCAATGGACTGCAATAGGAGTTGATTAATAGATACAAACGTTGGTAAATCTAAATAAATATCTCGTATGATCCGTCGCAATACCAATTTCTACAAACGAATTACTTGTGAAAAATGTCCCTGATTAAAGAACATTGTAAAATTAATGCCGTATCCGAAATATCTAAAGGATAATAAGTTATTTAAACGACCGTTAAAAGTTTGACTATTAAACCGAAATTCGGATCCCTTTACGATTTTACACAGAAGATCCGCATTATCGGATCTAAAGGATGAAATTATTCACACAGACTGTTTAATTTTTTATATAATAGCTATTGATAATGGGTTCGATTTACTACAGTCCAGGTTTATTGTGGAGCATTACTTGTTTGTTTTGTGTAGCTAGTTCGGCCATATTTCACGGCATGCGGGCCCGTCTTTGCTTAGCAGTGGAATTATAAGTAAGTATATAGACTGTACGAGTATTGATAGTGTTTTATTAGCGTAGATGGTGCATAGCATAGTGGTGGTCAACAAATTAGAATATATTTTTGTTTTTGTATTTGTATAGAATATGTTTTCCATTGGAATGCGCTCCGTCAGAATATCAGGACGGCAACCAATCGGTTCATATTTAAATTGAAAGCTCGAAAACACATACACAAGAAGTTGGCAGATTCGTCTCATAATTAAATTGTTGTAGGGTTTCTTGTTTATCTCTCATAACCTTATATATTTTTTTGTTTTATATTTTCTTGTCTGTATGTATAATTATGTACTTATTTATTCTTAGTTTAAATAAATATTTTCTTATTTTTTTTTTCTGTTATTGCACACCTACTGTGTACTGTCTCTGCATCACGCTAAGGTAGACTGGTAGAAAATGTCCAAGGCATTAAGTCCGGGTAGCGGGATCGTCCGAAAGGGTTACCGCTGCCCCGGAACATAAAGGGCTAAGGAAGGAACACGGGTGGGTTTTAGTCAGTAAGAGTCTGACACTCCCTTCCGCTCCACCCAGAGCGGGAGGAGTCATTAGATGATTTCCCATCCACAAAAAAAAAAAAAAGGCATTAAGTCCGCCTTTGTACAGTTTTTACTTGTGCATAAAGTTTTAATAAATAAATAAATATATTTAAGCCTCTTAGCTTAAATATAATCTATACTATAATATTATAAAGACGTCCCATTTTTGTGAGTTGGTATGCAAGGGGTTTAGTAATCTTCGGAACTTCTGATCAGATTCCGAAAATTCTTTCACTAACGGGAAGCTCACTATTGTCGAGCGTCAGGATATATTTATGTTAACCAAAATAAAAAAAATATGCAGCCAATGTTGCGGGTAGAAACAAGTAATTATTCTAATAATTTTCAATTTACGTTCTAGTTTTTAATTTCCTTAATCATTGATCACATATTTTACAATGCTCTCTCAAGTACTAATACTTATAATAATAAAACCCCCAGGGCAGCATGTGGCGAGCTGTTGGGCAGTAGCGACCCCACGGACCCTATCTCCCGGGAGTAGGCTTGTTCCTCACCACTGGCTTGCCTTCATTGGCCGACTGGAGTGAACACTGGCGAGGAAAATAAATATATAGGTACATAGGTATTAAATTACATAGGTAATAATAGGACAGAAAATAATTATAACTTTATAACAAGGAAAATTAATAAAGCGCTCTTCCTCTCTCTACTTATTTCAAAATTTGCTGTGCCCGACAGGGATAATTGATTGTTTTATTTACCTGTAATTGTACATTATGGATTGCAAGAATCGTCGGTTGGTGCCGTATTTCATTAAAATTTCTTAAGGGGTCTCTGCGAGTTGGCTTCGGCCCCTCGTCTTCCAAAGGATCGGAACAACTACTACTATTACAACAACTAAGTAGTCAAATAAAAGCCCTCTCCTACTTTTGCTGTGCCCGACAGGGTCCACAATGATCATATTATTCTGTAAAAACCTACCACCCAAGTTCACATGTGGAAGCAATAAATATATTGAGTATAAAACATGTAATTTTAAGTGCTGTAGAATAAACTTAAAATTATTTATGTAAACTCTCACGTAATTTAGTCGAGACGACTTTGAAATTGTGTAAAGCATAATGAACTTTATGTCAATAAATTGTGTAACGTATTTACTAGATACGAGCCGAAAAACAGGTCGCGTGTCTTCCGGAGAATTCTCGCGCATTCTCAGGAATTCCCGTAGTTAGCAGCTGGTATCCAATTTGCACATTACACCATTGACATAAAGTTCATTTGGCTTCGTAACATTTTGTTACAAAAAATCTCTTCCCTCTGTTCCGCGGCAATATAAATTCAGCCTTACTAATCGAGTCGGTAAATATTATCTGCCGAACCCAAGGTTAGGGTCGGCTTCGAGTCAGACCAGCTGTGGTTGAATATCAATATATTACATGAAGCGACTGTCCAGCTGATATTGTAACGTTAGAACAGTCAGACTTTGACGAAATAGTTTCAAATGTTCCTCAATGCTACTGGAACATTTGTCTTTATGAAAATAAATAGTTGACAAACCTAAACAACAGTTCCAATGGTAACCGGCCGCGGAGTTGTAGGTTTGAAGTTTTGAACCCAAGCAAGCACTTTACTTTTTGTAAATTATTTCATCACCGCTGCTCTCAAAACGGTGAATGAGAAGATCGTGGGGAAAGCGGCCTGACCTAGAACGAAAAATTCGTAGACATGTGACATCTACCAACCCGCACTGGGCCCGCTTCTTGGTGGTTTACATAAAATGGAAACCATCACGCGCGTGTATGTAAATGTTTTAGTGTTGCATAAAATGTTCCCACTACCCCAGTAGTGGGAACATGACCCTCTCACCGGCCTGTGTCCAAAGTGTGTGGGCCGTAATCCACCACGCAGACCGAGTGCGGATTGGTAGATGCCACATGTCTTTGAATTTTTGGTTTTAGGACATGCCGGTTTTCCTCACGATGTTTTTCCTTCACCGCTTTGACAGCAATCGTGGTGAAATAATTTACACAAAATAAGCACTTTTCTGGGTTCGAACCCACAACCTACAACTCGTAAATCGCGGCTGTTACCACTGGACCGCCACTGCTCTCAATAATATGAACATTTAGGAAAATATAATGAAAACAAATGTCTTAGTTCGTTCATGAAGTTTTTCTCACCTACAGTAAAACACTATATTCACATAACGAGCATAAAATTTACGTCAGCAAGTTGCAAGACGGATTTTTTCTTATACTTTTCCCGGTTTTCCTCCCTAAGATCATTTCAAGTGCATTTTCATATATAATGTTTGCTAGCCAAGTGAACGGGGCTCAACTTTTCTCCGTCAATGCGTTATTCCAGGTGAAGAGGCAAGTTCTCAATATTTTGTTACCCCGATGTGTATCGTAATCCTTAAGCTATATTGAAGGTTCTCGTGTGTCTTATAGCTGTTGGCTCTTTTTAACCGACTTTAAAAAGGAGGAGATTCTCAATTCGACTGTAGGTATGTTGGTTTTTTTTTGTATGTTTGTTACGCGATATCTCCGTCAATTGTAAATCGGTTTAAAAATATTTTTTTTAATGTATTGGGTCCCATATAAATTTTATTAACTTTGCTTGGATAGTTTTTGAGTTCGCTTTAATAATACGTATTTTTGCCACTTAGTTTATATTAATGATGTTATAATGACTTCCTGTCACTGATGTTTACATAGCAGGTAGTGTTATACGAATTTGTGTGGGGTAAGTACAAATTAAAAGTGAAAAATTAAAAATTTTTTACAAAAAAAAAACAACCGACGTCCAAAAATACTACAAAGTGAAAAATAACTTTAATTTCGGAAATCGGTGAATTAAAGTGAAAATAAATAAATAATAATTAGACTTAACTAATTATTATGATTTATATAAATAATGATTATTCTACCAAAAAACCAAATGAAATTAATGAGCTATCTCTTGTTCATTAGTTTAAAAACTTTTTGTAGTTTTTCATACAACGTTCACTATTACAAAGTCCCATTGGTTACATATTTAAAAAGAAAACATAAGTCAAACGAAATACGTCTTTATTAGTCTTTGACAAAAGTCCTTACAATTTGAAGACAAACAACTTTTCTTTACTTTATGGAGAATTTTTTTATGAAGTTGACATCCTCAAATTCTCGATCTAAAATTGATTTTAGTTAAAAGGAACATAATTATGTTCGAGCCATTTGGGGTTGACACTCTAGGGTCATGGGCATGGGGTCCGAGTGCAAACTTAGTTTTTTGAGACATTGTCAAGCGATTAATCGACTCTTCCCGTGACCAGAAGGCTGGCCTATTTTTTGGCCAAAGAATCAGCATTGCCATACAACGTGGCAATGCTGCCAGTCTTTTGGACACTTTTCCTGTTGATAACGATGCGGACGAATTTTTTTATGCCTTGTAATTCTTTCCTATTTATATACTTGTACCATATTATTATTATTTTAATACTGTTAGCTTTTAAATTATGGAAATATTTTAAGATAATTAAACAAATATTATTAGACGAAATTATAGTAAATTTAAAGTAAGCTATCGTGTTTAGATATATAACGTTTACGTTCAAGTTTCGATAAAAATTTACATATAGTGTTTAATGTGTTTATGGTAATTATAATATAAACAATACTATATAAACTAAACATGATAAAGTTTAGGTAATTAAATCAAACTTATGTTTATTATTATCTATAGTTGTATATACACATTATTATAGATGAGGAACTACGTAAATAGTTTTAAACTTGATTAAACTATTTAACAAAGTGAAAAATACTTTTAAAGTTTTCAGATGGCGTTTTTAAACGAGGAGAACTACGAAACATAAGTACGTCTATTTGTATTTAACTATTTATAACATTAACGAAATATATTATAAAATTAAATTGGCGAAAAATTTGTAATAAGGTATTTTAAGAGTAAGTAGGTAAGTATTATCTTCGAATCAAGAGTACCATAATTTGAATTTATCCTTATAAGAACATATATTATAATATAAACATATCGTTTTAGTTCGCTAATGCAGTTTTTCTGTAAGTACAGGAAAATGTTATTTAGTGAAACATTATTTAATATTTTTTTTACATAACGGGCATAAAAGCTTTATTAGCAAGTTTCGTAGGTATAGACCAACTAAAAATGTCGGTTTTCAAGCGAAAAAGAAACATATCCATTTAGACTCAGCAGTACGACAGAAAATGTTCACAACACTAGGGTTATTATGGATTATTATGGAGGCAGAATACTAGTTTATGAAAAAGAGACCGCTAATTGGTACAGAAACAGTCTCAAAGAGAATAATGGCGATAACCCAACGAATCTCTTAACACCCCTGCTTAATTAAAGAGCCATAAATATTAATCACGAAATAATATATACAGGTAGTTAGACTTCAGTCCGAAATAGTGTAGTCCGATATAGTGTCACCTTATTCCGCGATAACGATAAATCCCATAGCGGAAACCAGCACAAAGTTTATTTTAATAATAAAAAGGACATTTTAAAAATATAGGATAAATTATGACGTTGGGGGATATCTTTGCTTTAATGGCGCATTTAGTGACATTAATATTTGTAGATGGTGCTTTCTACCGAAATCTTGGCGGCATTTCAAATACTATCGCAAACTATATTTAATATAACAAATCGGTTATATCATTTAAATAAAAGGTGTGACATCGTGCCGTCGTGCGATACCACACGAACTTCGATCCTGTGCGACGCGTTACTTAATACCTACGCTAATTCCAAACTTAAAAATTTAATACACACGTCACTGTTCTATATAAATCCATTGGGATTTTCTAGCCATTCTCCGTCCGCCAACAGTAATCTAATGTTCATGGAACATGGTAATTTGGGGACCATTTCCATTTATATAACTTCGTCGCTAGATATTTGGCATAATAACTTTGGTTGTTCGAATTCGCAAATGCGAAACAATTTCACCAACCTTGGAAAAACTGTAAGATTTGAAATGAAAACAGTACAAGAAAGCAAGGTTTTCGGTAATGAGGGGAGGCAGGAGCGCAACAATGACGGCCGGCTTCTGCAGCGCCCGCTTTGTCCACCCGAACTCGGATCCTCAAGAATTACTTCATTCAACCTGCCCGAATTTGTACTCGCTCTTTGCGGTAACGAGAGCGACACTTTGAACGCGCTCAACTATCGTCCACATGACGGTCGTCGGCGTACGATACGCGGGAACCGCACCACCGGGAAGTTCAAACTGGCCTTTCGGGGCAGTCGGCGCGACGGGGCCGATTCGGCGCGGCGATGGTCCGCGCTCGCATCGGGCGGCAGCTGGACGCCGTGGTGTGGCGACTGTGCCGAGCGGCCGCGGCGGCGCCTCCACGCTACTGCGGCACGCGCCCGCCCGCGCCGCCCCGCGCCACCGCGACGCATCCCCCGACCGCCCGCGCCCCGCACCCCTGCCGCGCCACCGCCCGCACGCACGCCGCATTCTTGCGTTCAGCCCGCCCTCAAGCGCGGCTCCGACCCGCACAAAGAGCCTAGACCACTCTGGGGGCGACTACGTCACTTCGACTGTATCCACGCTTTCTGCAGTACGTCGCTCAGGCAGTCAGCTGCCGCCACACGTTACATTGCAGATATCATTAACAATTAAAAAAAAACTTCGCACCCGATACTGAACTTGGAGAAGGGGTACTTTTTTCATGTACTTATTCAAAACGACTCGGCTTAAACAGCTAGAATTGACTGCAGTGCAATTAATTTGACGTCGCGCGTCTAAAAGTAAATTAGTGTCGCTGAATGGAATGCGAAGTGGCCACCAGAGCAGAACTAGACCCGATTGAAAATTCGAATGTTCGCGGTTTCAAGGTCTGTATGTTGATCGGTAGAAAGGACAGTTCGCGGTGTTGTGTTGCGAACTAAGTTTGTGCCACGGTGTTTATGGCAGCCGACGACGTAGACGATGTATCATGTATGTCGTTCACTAACAACAGTTACGTTTGTTGACGCACAGCGGGATATGGAACAAGTCCGAAGTTATTGGACTTGGATCAGTGGGCACACAGTGTCAATTACGCTGCATCGTCCAAAGTTCAAACAATAAGGCTAGAACCGTTCTTATTGAATTCTGCCTTTAATATCGAAAGCTTTCTGTAAATATCCGCCATTTCTATGAAGGCACACATCGCTTTTGTAAATATAAACTACTCTTCAAGTGCTTGGCAAGGACCGTACAAGTACCGCTTGACTTTAATCAACTCATACAGGTTAATCGGATAGTTCAGAACCTGGTGCACATTACTTAGCAATGAGTTTCCTGATGTACTCGTATACAAACTGGGAAACAACTCGTTCACCTGGCTGGTAACTAGATTATTCGGTCAGCGGAAGCTAGCCGTAGCAGCTGAACTTCTAAATAAATGTTGCTCATTTACTTTGAGGGACAATTAAAACAACTATATTAGGTGTTCAATTCATTTGAAAATGAATGTTAAAGGACTCCTTCGAATCAGGTATAGAAGTTTTAGGTCATTTTTTTTGAGACTATATGTAGGTACACCCCACTCTCTCATTCCTCGAAGAGACGAGGCCTGTGCCCCAGCAGTGGGAGCATTGCAGGCTGATTTTGAATATGTAGGTACAGTAAATTATTTCAAGAGCAAGAACACCGTGTCCCTTCACACAAATGACAAATACATCATCATTGGGTCTATTGATATAGCGAATAGCACATAAGTGTTAGAGTGTCTGTGGGAGAAGTCTATATATCGAGAATACATAACCCCTTTGACTTAAATGCTGATGTGAATGATTCAACACTAGATACGTAATGGCATAAGTAAAATAATATCAATAGAAGAGGTACTGATATTACTTTACACATAGAAAGCAAGTTAGCGCTATTTTAATTGTGTGCAGTTTTCAAGTAATTTTTTGTTGTTCGTAAGTCTTGGACGTCAGATTGTAATCCTCAAGCGAAGCCGTTTGCATAGACTGCAGAGCTGGTAAAGCCTACGGCTACGCTTCTGAGCCATCGGTACTTATTCGTTTCGCTAAGCGTTAGCTTTCTCTTTCAAAAAGTTTGCATTTAGTCGCAGGAGAATTTTTCTCTTTTATCAACGGGTTTATCAAAATGTTCTGCCAATTTTGTCACGGTTACAAAGATTTAGAAGACAAAGAAAATTAATGCAATAAATAATCGGAATACGCGGATGCGATGATTTTCCATTACTTGAAACAGACAGATGAAACTACATAGTTTTCGATTCAATTTAAGTTTAAAGTTTCGATGTAGATAACGTAAATATAACGATAGAGATACTTTTTAGTGAAAATACATTAAAACAGACAATATATCTTGAACATAAAAATTAACTGAAATCAAGATGTTACCAGACAAGAACATTCATTTTTTGAGAAAATTATTTGAACATGCTTTGTAAACTGTTCTGAAAAATAGAATCGGGCTGCTGTCGAAAGTTTTTGTAAAGCTCACTTGAATTGAAAGGAAAACAGTCGCACAGTATAAACCTTTTCGAAACAAAAGTAATCACTCTTCACAATTTGGCAAACATCAAAAGGCTTCCGAAAAGGCTGTCCTTAAAACGTGGAAACATTTAAACACGATGTCAAAAGATCAAACACATTGTTTTATGTTAATAAAACCGCCAATAACAGATGAGAGGCACCTGTGGACAGTCAAGGCCTTGTTTACAAAACTGTTGACTATAGAGAAGCAGCATTGAACTCTATACTTTTTGCACTTTTGATGAATGCGACTTGAAGAACAGATAAAGTTTAGATCAAAACTTGGCAATGACACGGTGTTGCACGAGTATGTGGCAAGAACTAGGCACGCTGTCCGTCAGTCTCCTGCACTTAGACCTGGATGTGATTGGGTAGACAGGTCAGCTCATAAGGAGGATGACTTGATGGTCAAATAGATACATGATCTTAGAGTGCATGTGACTAAGGCAGACACAATAAGAGATGTTGTATGAAATTCAACAGATGACGTTAACACTTTGACAGCTCAAAGATTGCGCTCTCATAGAGATTCGTTTATTAATACGGTGCTAAGTCTGGTGCAGGGGCAAATAAATACCTAGACGTTAAAAAAAGAAAGCGTGCACTCAGACGCAGATAAAAGTGGGTTGAACAGACTAGACAGCCAGCGATTAGTTTTTATAAAGTTCTATATTATGAGATAGTGATAGATAGATTGAAAAGAGTCGTGGTATCCGCAGCGTCAAAAGAGCATTTAATTTAATAGATACTGGCTATAACAGTTGACGTGGAGTCTGTGGCGTGGGACTACACGGTGTCGACATCACTTTATAACGGTCGCACTCATAAAACTGTTGTATTTCATAATGTTAGGCGATGTGCATATTGGTGCATAAGAGTTTTGTACTTGTAAGTAATATAGCAAACTAAGTTCAGGGCTATAATGTAGTGGATATTTATGGAAACTGTATTGGAAATTGGTGACGAATTTAGACTCTGAAATAGCCAATTAAGACTATGACTGTAACAACTGTTTCATTAGATTATTATTAACTGGCTGACCCGGTGAACTTCATACCGCCTCAGAATCAATAAACGCATAATCCAGAAAAATTCGTGAATTTTCCCATGTTTTAATAGTTATTCTGATAGTCGAGGCGGAGAAAAATCCAACAAACCACAGATCATAAAAATCGGTCCAGCCGTTCTTGAGTTATAAATGGTGTAACTAACCCGACTTTGTTTTATATAAATAAAATTAGGAACAGTAATACAGTAAACTAAGATTAGGACTTGATAGACTCAGAAATAGTATTAATACGTTCAAATGTAACATAATATGTTTCATTAGATTAATTATTGATTAGGGTCAGTAGAAGTACCTACAAAAAGCAAAGCAAACACTCTGATAAAGCTTAAGCAATCATCATAATCATCTGCCTAGCTTTTTCCCAACTATGTTGGGGTAGGCTTCCAGTCTAACCGGATGCAACTGAATACCAATATTTTACAAGGAGCTTAGAAAATGACGTGCGAAAACAAGCCAATTGATTGAAGGGCCGGAACAACATCGAACGGATTATATAAACCGATTGGACTCTGTCAACAGTTTAAAATCATCTATCGCAAAATCACAATGCCAATTTCATGATGCCGTTCCAAAAGAGGTGAATTACGCAAATACGTACAAATTATGTGAACAGCGATACGTTAATATGACGAGTTGCTTTGCATTCGTATTGAAATCGCGCCAAAGTCGACAAAAACAAGCTGTGAAAATATTAATCTTGTCATCTAATACCTCTGAAGGATTTAATATTTGCATTTGGAAGCGAGAGTGGGTGAGACTTGTAGTTCCTCAGTGTTACCTACATCACTTCAAAATTGGAACAGTGTCGAGGCGTGAATCCGCAATGATTTACTTTAAAAACAAATGAGTTCGCATTTGACTTTTGTATAGTCGCTTAAGCGAAGTTCGTGAAAATTTTACAGAATAGCACAACTGTAAGTATCTTTGAAAACATTGCAAAAGCCTGCTATTTATATCAAAGTTTTTTATAAACTTTGCAAAGAATTTCACGAAGAATCTTTAGTTTGCACTTAACAAGAGCAAGCCTGCTCTTGTTAAGTGTAAAATTAAGTTTGGTTTCTTTCTTTCCTATCCTAGCTTCTAGTATATTATAGTTTTAGTCTGTATTTTTTTTTAACGTCCAGACCAAGTGAACAAATTATATGGTCTGAAAACTATTTAAGGTTAATTGCCAGACTATTTTAAAAACAAACATTTTCAATGGAAAAAATATTTATATAAGAATTTAATTTAAGGTGTCGACTGTTCAATTACTTCGACCTGCTGTATATTTACAGCAGGTGAAAAGCTGAAAAGTTTTCAGACAGTATTCTGTCTGAAAGCTTTGCAGCCTTTTATAGCGTGCACTTAATTGAAACGTAGACAAATATTTTTTGATCGCGTAAAATGCAATTAGCACCGTCATAAATATATCAATTTTTATTTATTTTTTATTGTTGAATGGGCCTGCTCCCGACCTTGATAACGCCTGATGGAAAGCAATGGATGAGGTCTATGATGGAACGAGCGTGCCCAGAAGATGCCTGATCTCTCTTTGAAGGCAGACTGAATATCAATGTGAAATGAAGTTAAAATTACTTTTCCCTAGCTATTGCCCGAAGGGATATGCTTGGAGTTTCCCTGCGTGATCGAATCAGAAATGAGGAGATCCGCAGGAGAACCAAGGTAACCGACGTAGCCCGAAGAATTGCCAAACATAAGTGGCAGCGGGCAGGGCACATTGCTCGCAGAACAGATGGCCGATGGGGCCGAAAGATTCTGGAGTAGCGACTGCGTACCGGAAGACGTAGCGTTGGAAGGCCTCCCACAAGGTGGACCGACAACCTTGTGAAGACCGCAGGAACCCGTTGGATGCGAGAAGCACAGAACCGGTCGAAGTGGAGTTGCTTGGAGGAGGCCTATGTCCAGCAGTGGACGTCTTTCGGCTGAAATAATGATTTTTAAGAGTTATATAACAACTATTTGTTATTTAAACATAACAATTTATTGTCATTACAATGGTATTCAGCTGCATCCGGTTAGACTGGAAGCCGACCTCAATATAGTTGGGAAAAGGCTAGACAGGTTTATTTGAACACTGGTCATTACAATCACAACAATAATGCATAACAAAACACACAGAGAGTCGCCAAAACTCCCGTATGAGACCCCCTAATAGTGGAGCGTCGTGGCGGGAATGGCGCGTTTCCTGATTTTTTGCCAACTACCCACCGTTATAAGGCCACTAGGCCATAGTTGCGTTGTACTATTCACATAAGTCCTCTGTTTTGGCATCAAACTAAGGAGATTTAACTAGCATATCACGTCCTAAATCTACATAACATTTTTAAGTACCCGAGGTTTGAAGCTAAAGCAAAAACCTTTTTGGTTCTAATTGAGCAGATTTATAAAGCACATTTCACAAAACCACATGCGGCCTCAATATGGTGGATTAACTTTAATTCCTAAACTAAAACCTGTCTTTGTGCTGTCCGCTTTTAAACTAAGTCTCTTTCATTTTGCTCGTTCTATTCGTTGACTTTTATGTCAGCATTTAAATTCTGTATAGGTTGATGATGGTTGGCTGACACGTCAATTGGCACAATTTGCCTCGATCGCAGTCGGGTAAGGTATGGGCTCGCGTTTTTTCAAAGCCTGGCCTTTAAATGCACTCTTTGCCCATGGGATCAATTAGTGTTGTAAACGTTTTATTTTCGCCAGTGTTCTGACGTGTTTTTTGGAAAGTAGTTTATGAGATAGTGTAGCTTGATTTATAAGTGCCTGGTATTATTGTTTTCTTCATATAAATTGGCGCTGTCCTCTTTATCCTATTGTAGATATCCAAAAACTTGTGTTCAAAACATTTAAGTATCATGTGAAAACAGAGGAGTTATGTCATTGAACTTGAGCAGATTAAACGGAAATACTGACAGACATATTTATCATAATTATGAAGTGATGACTCATATAAGTAAGCTCAATATTTTCAGTGATAGTTTTAAACCCACTGACGTAAGGCAAGTCCGATGACGTCATTTCGAACTACGATGGACGCAAACATTTGAAATTATTTACGTTTACCTACTGTCAAGTTTCGTATCCATACGGTCCGGTCCCCAGTGGATTAGGAAAGATACTAGCGGCTACGACCCCGTACTTCCATTGTTCCGAACATTTTTCTCGATTCTTTTTCTAAAAGTGCAATATAATAAAATGTTGTTGAAGTATTACGTTGCTAATTGCAGTATCCAATTACTGAGAGCGTAAATAAACCTGCACGGAGATCGAATAAAATTAATTTGCTGAAATTCTGCGCGCTACGGCTATTTTTTTGGTTCATTGATTGGCAGGAGTTGGACGTAGTTCGTCCGATGGGTGCCACGAACGATCAATCAGAATTAAACATGTTAATTAAATTCTGTTCGGAATGGGTTTTCTATTTAAGTTGATGAAACTCTAAAAGTTAAACGTTTCCGATCATTCTTGAACAGAATTATCAGCCTATAATAGTCCTAATAAAGCATAAGTGTTTCTTCCAATACAGAGAAGGCATTGCTCATTGCTGATTTCAACGCATTCATAGTTCAGGCTCAAATGAGATTGGGCGGGTCACATCAGCCGCATGCAAGATGACCGCTGGGCAAAAGTCTCCACACAATGGGTGCCTGAAGATGGATGGCGTCGCCGAGGTCGGCCCAGAAAGAGGTGGTGAGATGACCTGGTCGCATACCGCGAGGGCTGGTTCAAAGGGCGCGGGAAAAGAGGTCCTGTAAGGACTTGGGGCAGACCTTTGCCCCTCTGTGCGACCATTTTAGGGAAAACAAAAAAAAATGTCTTTACTCCCAACATTTCATTTTGATTTCTTAGCCGTAATTCGCTTTTTTTGCACATGTGTCTAAACAACACAGTGAGAATATTTTTTACAAATTACAGAACTCGAATAAAGTAATAAAATATAACTGATATTGTATGTTAGGTTTTGAATTATTTGTCGACATGTAGTAATAATATTTTTTATGTAGGTAAATATGCAGAGAGAACGAACGGTATTAATTGACTCTGCCGGCAATTTACCAAAATAACATCAATTGGAAAAGCAAACAAACTTATCTTCACTATAATATTTATTTAGAGCTCAACGTAGACTAGGTTTCATACAAAAAACACCGGTCAAGTGCGAGTCGGACTCGCGCACCGAGGGTTCCGTTCGGTTTCCGTAGGTATGTAAATAGTTAATCACGGATAATTTTTTTTTTAATGTAACTACAAATTTACGGTTTTCGGATTTTTTCCTTTATTTTTGCTACATGACCTTGCTTCTTGCCAAATTTCATGATTCTAGGTCAACGGAAAGTACCCTATAAATTTTGATTCCCTTAAGTGTCGAACTACTTATACGTTTTTTGCGGCATAAACGGCCGTATCTTTTTTTTACGGTAACTAAAAAGTTTGATTTTTTCACAGCTTCAAGGAACTGTAGACCTGAGTATATGGTTTTAATTTCAACTCGATACCTCGACGTGTTCCCAAGATAAAGGATCTTGACAGACAGACAGTCGGATAAAAAAGTGATCCTATAAGGATTCCGTTTTTCCTTTTGAGGTACGGAACCCTAAAAACGATCGACTTCCAAAAAAAACATTACATTAAATTAGTTTATTGTTAGTTAGTTATTTTTCACTTATTATAGTGTGTTTTTTGGATATAGTTTTTTTTTTCGTGAAATCTTTTTAATTTTTAACTTTTTAGTTGTGGCACCTACGAGTACCCCACACAAATTCGTATAGTTACCACGACTTGCTATATCAATAACAGTGACAGTAAGTTATTATAACATCATCCACTTAAAGTAAATGGTAAACATACGTACGAGTAGGTAGGTAGATATTATTGAAGCTTACTCAAAACATAATCAAGTTAATCGAACTCGGCGAATGCTGTCTTACAGTAAATTTACCTAGGGAGCATGGATGGCCCAGTGGTAACAGCCGCGGCTTTCGAATTGTAGGTCATAGGCTCAAACCCAGACAGTCGCTTTACTTGTAAATTTTTTCATCACCACTGCTCTCAAAATGTTGAAGGAAGGAAACCAGCAAGTCCTAGAACCAAAAATTCGAAGACATGTGACATTTACCAATATATACTGGGCCCGCGTGTTGAATTACAGTCCACTCCCTCCCACCGAGAGGAAGCCTGTGTCCCAGCAGTGGGAACATTATAGGCTGATTGTGTGCAAATTCACCTAGTCCGAAACTTTCAAATACAAACTGTGTGT
Organism: Hydraecia micacea; assembly: GCA_914767645.1. Classification (NCBI taxonomy): domain Eukaryota; kingdom Metazoa; phylum Arthropoda; class Insecta; order Lepidoptera; family Noctuidae; genus Hydraecia; species Hydraecia micacea. Next base: position 2,016,212 of record OU611774.1, read on the forward strand.
GAACTCGCCTTTACCCACTTCCCCGTCCGTTATATTGACATTGACAGCGAAAATAATCTGAAAGACAATAATAAAAATAATCTGACTTCAGATATAGACAGTCGGGCGGTGTACGCACGACCATATATTATAGAAGAGTCACGTAATACGTACGTTTTTAATAATCTTGCTTTGATAGAGCTTGCTCGTAAATGTGCAGATCTGATATTCCTTTCAGTTTTAACTGACGTTAGTATAATTGATAGCTGAGAGCCGGAGTTACAAATTGATATGTCTTAACCTATTTGAAGATCGGTCCCGTTGAAAGATTTCCTTGTATTGTTTTCATGTCTTTCTTTATTTTTCGAGTGTTTATTTTGTAGTGAGTTAAATTCAAACATCAGTAGCTTCAACACATAGTTAATTTTTGTAGTTACAAAACAAATATTATTAACGATTGTGTAAAGGAATGCTTCACACAATGGCCCACGTTGGAGCTTGTACATCAATGTTATTGATGGATGGAACAGCGTTCCGAATACCAAACGCCTATCCATACAAATCCATTCTAACCTACCGTCGCTCTCTAATCGAGTTATAATTATAGGTTCGACGATGACACATCTAGTATTGGCACTACAGTCTACCCAAGCGTAGGCACGTTTATTTATACCACTTATATTACAAATCACGTCTAGGATAATTTTATTGATCTATGGCTATTGCGTAGACGCCACCACGGTCATATTAATGTGTAACCAGGTTTCCGCATTTAAAGTGGAGTAGACATATTGAAATAATTTCAAGAATATTATTTTAATAATTCAGACGTCTGCGCAGATCGTGAGACAATGTGTATTTATAAGACGGCGACTGCCAGCCAGTCTGTGAGTTCTTATCTTTACGCTGCACGCTGCGCTGTTACAATTGTGTGAGATGTGCAGAACTAGAATCTAATGCAGAATGAATGACTGTTAATCGGTCATCTTCAACATAATTCTAGCTAATTTAATTATACAGACTTTACATAGTATTATAATTTATTGCTAAAGTTAAAACCAAAAATTAAAAAGAGTATGCTTAGATAAAAATATATATTTATTTGCATAAAAACACGGTATAAAAAGGTGGTAAAAGTACAATTTAGAACAAAACATGTTTTGCCAATATAATAATAAGCATGCACATTTTTCAGTACCTAACTGACATTAACATTTTTGTCAATCGTATACATTTTATTTTTAAATAACTTAGGTAGTATTTAAATTTTTGAGATCATTGGCAACTTATTTTATAAACGTACACACATTGCAAGGCATCGTATATTATATTTAGTTAGCCTTGGAATCTCACTTAGTACGAGCCTTTAGGGGGTGTCGTCGGTTTCGGACATTAATATCATCTGCTTTGACAAATAAATTCTGATGCTTTCTTACAAAAATACATATCTCATAGATATAAAGAGACGGTAACGGTAACAAGCAAGGTTTTTTAATACAGCACCCTAATTGCGTAACACACTATTACTCTCAATTTGAATCGTTTTGAAGCATATTGCTAATCCATTGCTCCATACGTTCGAAAAATGTGTCTGCTCAACAACGTAAATAACGCAATGAATGTTGTTGAACTGTCAAAATGAAACCCATTGCTACTGATAGTGTGTTACGCAATTACCCTGCAGGTCTACATGATTCGTCTGGTTGGAGCCCGTAAATTGCTTTAATGCGTTTTTTCTGAGCAACGAATGTTCTATCATAATCGGTGCCTTTACCCCTCATTATTAAACCATATCGCAACAAGGACTCAACATATGCGTGATACGATGTTATCGCCTTTTTAATGTTAGTTATGCTTCTAATCCTATATATATTGTATATATGTACCCTGTGCATATTTTACTCTATGTGTTTTCCAGTTTACATCTTGGTCTACACATAGAAATTTTGTTTGAGTTAAAGGGCTTACAGGAACTAAACGCAAAAAACGCAAGTTTTAGAAACAATAAAACTATATGATCGACTACAGTAAACAAAATCAGAAAAATATATGATATTCTTCAGGATTTAAGCTAGGTAGAGAGTGTGTTGAAAACATAATACGACAAATTTGATACGATAGAAAAACATCATGAAGATATCTCTAAAACTTTATTTTTACAATAAAAACCATAGTAATATAGTATGTTAGAATAATCTGATTTTTTCTCAGATTATTCTATATGCAACATACTAAAGCACTAGTGTTTTAATTTTCTAGTTTAAACAATATTTTTTTTAAAATAGATAATGCTTCATATTTTGCAATAAATTACCAACGTTGTGTCATCGCGCTTCTCTTTCTTTTCTATGCAGTCCGACAAAGACCGCGCTTTAGGTCATGTAGTCGCCTTAAGTACTTATTCAATTTTAGGTATATTTAGATTTATATTGTATTTAGAATTATTTGATTTATTAAACTGTATAAAGACGGATTTATTTAGATTTAGATTTTGAGGTTTAGTCATGTTGAGAGGATGAATGAAAGGTGACTAACACTAAGGCGACTGATTGGAAATGCCGTGAGTATATACATACTCAATATATCACCTTAACTTAGATACCTAAGTAAAGGTGATATTATATTGAAAAAAAAAATTGGTTTTTCTATTTCTTGTAACTTGTTAAGTATGTGGAATAGGGATTTAACATTTTGGTATACTGGTTTTTGACTTTTTGCTCTAGAATCATGTAAAAGGAATACACGTTTGAATGATTTTTTCTTGATACAAAGAAATTGCAAAGTTATATCTATTTTTTAACTTTTTTCGACATCACGGCGTAACGCTTAAGAGTTATGCAATGGTACTTATTTACTTTAAAACATAGAGAATTATCATATCAAAGTTTACTCAAAGTAGTTTTAAATTTAATTAATTTATTTAGTTAAAAAAGGAGTAAATTTGTTTTGGCACATACGTCGTTTTATTCCGAGCGCACGAACATTATAGCCATCACTCTTCTTTTGCGTTTCAAAAGTAATTGCATCGCTTAGTAGGTTTTCGAGGATTTCAGATTTTCGAGGTAGCGCCTTAAAACCAAATAAATCATTATTATCGTAATTAGAGCTGAGCTTCAAGACGAAATTGGCCATATTACTCTAGAGCTAAGGTAAGTTTTTGTGTGTAAGTAATTTTAGTCTGCCCAAATAATATTTTCATGGCTTATTATTAATTCTAAAATAGTAGCCTTAACGAGTTCAAGAAATATGTTGAGCATTAAAAGGTTTCCTTCAATCTATTACTCGTCAGCGATACTTTCTTTACAAGAACTTTAAACTTTCTTTAGTTCAAAGTAAAGTTTAAAGTTCACGGTTTAAACGCGCAGGTACTTTCACTAGAAACACTTTCGATGATGGATCAGCTGTTCTGTTAAGTATGTCTGTTGCTATGCACTAGTATTCCACATATCGAATTTAAATAATTTAAAATACTTGTAATAAAAAAAAAAAAAAAAAATCAGTTCGTAGTGTTTTTTATTGGAAGTCGGTTTTTTTTTTGTAATAAAGTTTATATTCTTCACTTTTTTGCTGTGGTACCTACAACATACAATTTTATATACCTACGTTCACTTGCTAAGTAAATAACAGTGACAGGAAGTTATTAGGTATAACAATATCAATATACACTAAGTAAAAAAAATGCGTTTTATTGAAGATAATCTATAAAACTACTAATCAGAACTTGACCAAATACGGTCAAGTTCTGATTAGTAGTTTATATAACCCTTTCAAACAAAAGAAGAATTTTTCGAATCGGTTTATAAATGACAAAGTTCTGAGGTAACAAGCATAACAAAAAAATAAAACCGAATTGAGAACCTCCGCCTTTTTTAAGTCGGTAAAAAATGGGTGTACGTCAGTAGTGTAACGAATAGGAATCGAACTCATAACAATTCTTTCATGTTAGAATCGAATTAATAAAATTATACCTACATCATTGTCAAGCTTAAATTCTCCAAAGGGATAACTTAACTTAGGGATAAATCGTTAAGTTTGACAGATATTTTTGTTCCCTTAGGCCCTTTGCACACACACGTTTTTCTTACCGTGCCAACTACGGTTTGTTCGCCGTGTGTGAGCACGGTCGTCAGTGTTGTTAGGATCACTATGGAAGCTTATTGACAGACATGTTATTTCTGTACAGAAACTGTGCCATGTACAAAGGGCCACAAAACACACAGGTTCATAAATAAGACATAATTTATAATTCAAAAAATAAATCGCATTTAGTAATGAGTCTTTGGTCAACTGGACCCACACGATCTGAGTTGAGCGAGTTGATTGTTAGCAACGGACGCATATCAAGACTCCACAAAGACAAGATAATAATCGTATGGAATGTAACAAACAAAGGTAGAAAAGTCTAGTAAACAAGGAAATACAGGATAGAAAAGTGGTAACTATAGTCTGTTCGAAATTATCTGATCAAAATGTAAACATAGTCAAATTCTTGCGAAATCACTCACTACATTAGTGACACATTCATCTGTATTCAGAAGGTTTCAACTTTATATCTCACCATTTTTTCCTACAATTATTATTTATTTATTCACACCAATAAGTACAACGACTTACAGTATTCCAAGACGATGGTATACACAAACTTACACATATTATTGTTTGAATAACAATAATAATTGAAAAATCATCGACAAGAATTGAGGTTCAACAATTAATCTCAACTGTCAAATGAAACATCCTTAAGGAGATTTGAAATTAAAATTTCGGGTTTAAGTATCCAATTTGTAAGTGACACTACACATTGGCATCCACAGATTCGTACCTTTTCTGATCCACTTGTTTTCATTTTCTTCATCAGATAGTTTTGGAGCAGACTATAGTGTTTAAGACAATCGTAGCCCAACCTTACTTAGTATTTACCCTTCTTATCAGTACCGACGCAATCTAAGCTCTGGCAACACCTAGATATAACGATTCGTATTACCACCCTACCAGATATGTACACTTAGGATTCAATTATTCTATTTACAAGATTAGGCTTATATTACAAGTAGTTTAGGCCTTGGATTGTGATAATTAAGAAGGCATTTAATCCGAGTCGGCAAAAACATTATTATTCTGGGTAGCGGAATTATTTGATAATCAGCGTTATATTTTTATTTTCAAAACCACAGAGATACGGTTTTATAAGACACGCTGAATATCTAAAAATCTACATAACAGGATTTTTTTCTAGCAGGAAATTCTGCACAGGCTTCCTTAAATAATGGAGGTGAGCAATGATGGAGGTCTTTTGAAAATTCATCCTCTGGATGGGGTTAATTATGGGATGAAAGTTTGTACGAAAGTCCGTCATTATCTGACGATGAGAAATGCCGGAAGGAGCATGGCTTAAATTTTATTGTAGTAAAAAAATCTCTAATATCGACATAATAAGAACCGACAAGAAAATTAAAAAATCTCAGCTATTTTCATTATGTGGAGAATGTATCAGGAATCTGAGCTGAGTGAATGTTCGTCAGCCGAGTAAAACGGATTCGTGAAGGATTTTTTATCGAGAGGAGCCACAAAGAAGCCCCGTGGCAAGGAAATGCTGAATTTTAAATTCTCTTTTATTTATTGAGGACAGATCTGTTAAGTGTCTCTCGGGGCAACGGCACTTATGTTACCGTTCTACGGAAAATTATTTACGATAATTAATTTTGTGATTTTTGTGTTTCTGTCCAGTTTATGGATGGTGTTTTAATCGCAGAATTAGGGTGTTGCCCTGTCTATTTACGCTATTCCAGTCTTTAAGAACATTTGAGAAAGAAGTACTTATTTGGGTAAGCTTTGATAGTAGTCAATAACACAATGGCGATGAATACAACACCCTAATTTTTAATCAGAATCCGAAAGATTTTAAAGAATATTGCTAATACATTGGTTCACATGATCGAAAAATTTGTCTGCTCAACAACTTAAATAATGCAATGAATGGTGTTAGGTAACTGTCAAAATGAATGGTATTGCTATTGTAAATGTGTTACGAAATTACCTCGCAGAAAGATTACCAAAGGTTTGATAAAAAAAAGTCTAGATAAATCATTCACTTAAGTCCTCTTTCTCCAATTCTAAACATAGGTCTTCCCATACCTGAAACTCCACATAATATTCTAAATCTGTTACTGCATCCCAAGATTTTCCCTGCGGCGGGAAACCAAGCCCGCTTTTTGTCTAACGCACACTTAACGGTTGCGATACCACTTAATTAAGCCTGCAGTGACTGCGTAATGAATTTATAACGCCATTAATGTTTTAAAACATCCTTAGATTCCGTTGAGATTGGAAAATTGAAAATGGAGACTTGTTTTTTTTAAGTTTGTGTGGGATTTTCTTTAGCTGCTTTACTGATTTAGGGAGAATATCGAATATCACCAATGAAACTGAACGCGATCAGCAGGGTGATAGCGAAACACACTAACAGTAACAATGGGTTTCATTTTGACAGTTCAAAAACATTCATTGCGTTATTTACGTTGCCGGGCAAACTAATTTTTAGAACATATGAAACAATGGATTGGCAATATCGTTCAAGATGATTTAGGTAGATTGTGATTAGGTGTGTCACGCAATTAAAGTGCAGCTCATTTAAACCACGTTCCAGAGCTGTCAGTGTCATCATTGTTGTGGAACATTGACACTGACAGTGCTTCAACTCAGTTTAAATGTGCTGATTTCATTGGTAAATTCGCCCTTAAAACAAAGATTGAAATTAGTTCTTAATTTTATTCAAATTCTGGTACAAACTTAGAAATCCCTGTTCATGTGGGTATTTTACCAATGACCTGAGTTGTCAAATAGTTACAGCAATAGGTACCTACATACAACATTTAGATTTGGACAACGCCATGCTTCGATATTTCAGCTGTCTTACGCAAGCAATCGTCAATTTAAAAGATAACGGAATTAATTTTGAGTACAATTCATTCTTTCTCCTCCTGAGTTAAAACAATACACAGTACCTAGACCATCTTGAAACCTAGAACAGTTCAGTTTTCTATAAAGTAAACAGTAGAACCAATTTTCAGGAAAATGGAAGCCAAACGATTTGTCTTAGTCCGTGGTGCTTGCGATATAAATAAAGGGGGATTGGACTGATTGTCCATTTATTGTATTTCGTAAATCGATTCAGTTTGCTGACAGTGAGACGGTTCAGGAATGCAATTTCAATTTTTAAATATCTTTGCTTATCCATTTACTCGGTTTCTGAATTGAGAATTAAGAAAAAGAAAAGAAATACAAAGGAGTTTGAAGTTGCGAATTTGCCAAACTCTTTTTTAGCAACTTATGGCGATTCTCTTTTATTGCGCCTATAATTATGTTTAATATGGGTATTAGAGTCCCCTGATCACAGACCTTCGCTGGTACAGGTTTCCTGGGACACCCTGTATACAATCTAGCACTAAAAAAATCTATATGTATATTATGTACAAGTATATAAAGGTGAGAAAAAGGAAAGAACTCATTGATCATCAAACAATTCGTTATTTATGTTGTTGAGATGACAAATGTTTCGAACATATATGAAGCAATGGATTAGTGGTATCCTTCAAAATGATTCAGATTGATAGTGTGTTATGCAATTAGGGTGCCGTTATCACATCTTACGATAAGTACTTACTCGTAGTTTGATTGGTCTTTGTTATCTTGTTTAATCACATCCGCTAACATGAGATCCGACCGCAGATAAGATGATCAGTGACGTCATTCAAATTAATCAAACCGGGCGTTCGGAAACCGGGAATTTTTCCATTGATCTGTTTTACTTAATTGGTTATTAGGACGTAAGGTACATACATATTACATTTGTGGTTTGTGCTGTCCGTCCTTCCTTCCGACTGTCTGTCAGCGAACTGTATCTCATGAACCGTAATAGGTAGACAGTTGAAATTTTTACAGGACGTGCATTTATAAAAAATGTAGTGTCTAATATTGCACGGTGCCCTTCAAAGGCATTATATTAGTCGCTCTTACCGTCATTATCTCAGGATTTTTAGAACGTATCACATTGCTTAAAACTAAATTATTCTATCGTAATCTGTTACCAGGTTTAATAAAAAGAAACTGAAGCTAGAAAGTTAAAAGCGAAGCGTTGTCGGCTCTAATGCAAGTCTACGCTAATATATCAAGCCTGGCAAGTAACTAGAAGGCAAGCAGCTTGAACATAAACATCACAGGTTACAATTTCTTGAAAAATAATTTGGAATTTTGTACTAGGAAGATACAAATTATTCGACAGAGGAAAAGATAAGTAGTTACGTTAAGTTTTCACGACACTTCGAAATTTGAACGATGTCGAGGTTGCGAATTCTCGATGTTTTTTTTTTAAAACAAATGATTTCGTTTCGAACTGTGTGCTGCCATGTCGTGAGGTTTGCGTTAAAAGAACGAAATATATACATTTATATAAGTAGTACAGACTTAAAAGCACACAATAGAAAACAAATAAATAAAAACTGAAAAGTTAGGTGTAAGAATAAATTAGCAGGAAAGTGTGCGTCACGGCTGCGCCCAAAACTGTTTAGAATATACTATACATTGTGTTTCAGAAATGTGTAGGCATATTACCTAAAGGTGTAATACAGACAATCAAACTGAAAAACATTCTCCATTGGAAAAACATCGTAATCGCAAAAAAAACAATCAGCTATCCCATAAAAACCTCCAATACCTACTTGACCCAAATTTATACATAATTTCCTCCTCTCTGTGAGAGGGAGAGTGGGCCATAACTCACCACAAAGGCCCAGTGCGGGTTGGCGGATGTCACATGTCTTTGATCTTTCTAGGACATGCATGCTGGTTTCTTCACGATGTTTCCCTTCACCGTTTTGAGAGCTGCAGTGGTGATGAAATAATTTACACAAAGTAAAGTGCCTGCCTGTGTTCGAACCCACGACCTCGTAAATCGCGGCTGTTACCACTGCTACCTCAGCTGATCATTTTGGTCCCATATAGAAAGTTGTTCAGTTTGACCACACCCTTAAATATGACCACACATTTCTCTTACACGCTGTAGAACAGTAATTAACTGTTTAATTAATTGTTTAAAAGATTAACCAGTCAGCAGTGGTGACTGCCCATCTTCGCCTCATACGAGAGATAAGTGCTGACGCTTTATTGCAAATACGCATACATTACGAACCACACACTCAACACCACAGTATTCCGTGTAATATATAACGCGTTACCACACATTACTCATACATTATGACACACCAAAACATGTTCATGGTACGCTCTATGTTGTGTGCTTGTGTTGTGTGCGCGGGGGTGCGTGTGTGTGTCTGTGTGTAACCGCCGCGTGCCGTCAACAGCTGGGTGGAGGCGCCAAGCGGTCCAGTCGGCGGGCCTATCCTGCACTATATTAATGTGACATTGTGCTTGATCTGCAAAGCTGGTTCACAACGACGTGGAAACATTCTCACGAAAGTAACTGTCGTGGGTTGGTATTTAACGGTTTTACTCGCGTGAGTTTTATTGGGATTGTCAGACTTTTTTCGAACTAAAGGGAGAAGCATCAGGGAAGCGAAATTAAATTTTTTTTACTCTACTCGTCAGTATCAGGTTGTATATTGAACAAAAAATATGATTCGCGACCGTAACAAGGTATTTACAGAATCATAATCATTGAAATCATCAACAGTCTGAAAATCAATGTTTCACTTAATACTATCAACTAGCAGCGCTCCGCGGTTTCATCCGCATAAGTTTCCCGTGGGAATATCGGGATAAATACTTACTATCCTATGTCCTTTCCCGGGACTCAAACTATCTCTATACCAATCTAAATCTGTTCAGCGGTTTAAGCGTGAAGAGGTAACAGACAGACACATTTTCGCATTTATAATATTTGTATGGATAATTTTCCGGGGGCCCATTATTGAGTGTGCAAGTCACCCCCTACCATTTTATCCGTGTATATATAAAACATTGATCAGGCAGGGGTCATAGTTTTTCCATAGTTCTTGGTAACCAGTCCACTATAGCCACCCAAACCCATAATCCAACTTTTTATTTTTCTATATCCCGCAATAGTCCTACACGAACCGGGGGTTATCCTTGGGTGCACTTGCATAGTGCATACAAGGATAATCGTCGGTTGGTGCCACATTTCATTAAAATTTCCTAAGGGGCCTCTGCGAGTTGGCTTCGGCCCCTCGTACGCCTTCCAAAGGACCGGGACCCCATGGTCCCGAGATATGTAAAATAATTTAGATTTATTGCGGTATTTGCAAGTCCATGTTTATAATACCAGCCTACTATTGTCCACTGCACGACCAAAGCATTTTCTCAAGCAGAGAAGGCACGAGCATTGATCACCACGCTTGCACAAGACGGGTTGGCGATTATAGACTTATATTAACTATAAGTCCAGGTTTCCTCATGATGTTTTCCTTCACCGATGTCAGTAGTGTCCAAGAAAAGCTGAGAACGTAGGCCATGTGTATCTGTGGTCATTTATAATAATGCTGTCCCGGTCACGGTCCCATAAGTTTTATAGACAACTAACTTTTTATAGGTATTTAGTGAATGACCTACTTGTATCAAGTCCCCTTCCAAATGTTCCATTTGACATTTCCTGGCTCGGCTGGCACCAACAATCGGTCAAACGGCGGAAAGTCTAGCTTTTTGTACCTATACCTACTTTTGATCGTTTATGAGTCATAATACTTAATGGATTTGTGGCTAAGTAATGACAGCCGCACGGGTCGATCGATCAGGTTAAGCTACGCTTGCTGCGGTTGGTCCGTGGATGGGTGACCGTCTGTACATATCAAGACCCTGTCGTGCTTCGGAAAGCATGTTAAACCGTAGGTCCCGGCTGTCGTCACGTCGTGACGTCAGTAGCCAGACAGTCTGTCAACCAGTCTTACCAAGGGGTATCGTATTACCCAGTAACTGGGTTGTGGAGGTCAGACAGGCAGTTGCTCCGCGTGATAAACTGGTATTCAGCTGTATCCGACGATCCGATGTATAGTCTAAAAGCCGACCCCAACATAGTTGGGAAAATGCTAGGCTAGATTAATTAATTTATTAATAATTATCTAAAAATATACGAGTATCTGTGTGAAGTAATTGGCACATTATCATCATAATTGTTCTGCATTTAATTATTATACCCACTTGTACGCGGCGGAAGGTTCTCTATTTATTTTGAGGATGATTGGTGAGGGTTGTAAAATTGCCTCGTGCCCCGGACTAAACCGGCATCGTTAACCTCTGAACCATCATGACTTTTGATAAAGTTTTTTGCGTAAATAAACATTAACATTTTTATTCAAACAATAATGCGCGTAGATGCATGATTTCCTCGTTGAAATTGAATACTATTCGTTGGTTGGTATAAATAACAATTAATTGGTAAAGACAGTTCGTTTTCTCTTCTAAAATAATAATAAGGCGATTTTTTTATCGTTTATATATTTATCTATTTATTTTGGAATAATCGTTCTCCTGAACCCGATGCATGTTTAGGCAAAACCTCATGAAGAGCTGATTTGAGAGCTCTAATTTGCCGATTCTGTTGAATATAATCCAAGGATGCGCGCTCAGTACCGAAATGTAAGATGGCAATAAAAGAAACAACCAACTTTAAAAAATACACTACAAAGTAAAAATAACTAACACAAACATAGTAGATTGTACAACTAGTGCATAAAAGAAGCCATATTACCCCGAGAGTAAAATTAAGTCGAGGGGAAAAATGGCTCGTTTATACACTCTGCTTAAAATAATTGCGAGAAAATGATACAGGCATAAAGTATAATAGTATTTTCACTGTTGAAAATACATAAAAATGTTGCAAATTGGAAGAAGTAAATAGCTAATTCCCGCACCGAAACTTTTTAAAACTTTTTATTTTATTTTCAACTTGTGTCACGTACAGTCACGAGCATAAGTATGTATACACTTGGCTTTATTCAAAGGCGATTTTCTCCTTTATTTTTGAATGAAATTTTATGTTATTGCGAACATAGTATTTTCGAACCCATAGGCTTATGTAAAGTGTCGTGTTTCAACGTTACATTCGTTCAAGTGTTGACATATTATTGCTCGTGACTGTACAAACGTTTATTTGCGTTTATGAATAACAAATGACAACACTATATTATCTGGTTTTATTTTTACAATAGAAAACACGGAAGTGATACAAAATAAAGCAAATTAAAAAAAATAACGACTTTAATCTCCGACGTTTTATTGTGGGTGTGGCTGTTGGGTCTGATTATCATAGTCTTAGAAACAAATTACTTTATGCACTAGAACATAAAAAGTGACTTTATGTCGCCTACGCACAACATAAAGACGAACTTTTAGAGCATGAAAAGTGAATAATAATAAACACAAATTCATATACCACTACTTGCTTGTAGCATACAATAAAATTGAAGCAACAAAATGATTTCATCATCAAAAACTCTCAAGATGGTACAACTTTTGTCGCTTCAACGTACGGTATAAATGTACCTACATGCCACAGGTTATTAAACCGCGCGGTGTTCATCAAGCTTTACGCACAGAAGTTGATAATTTCAATATTTTCATCCGGGTGTGAACTTGAAACCGCAACTCTTGGTAACTTGGCCAAGTCTCAGACCTCTCGGCGTCATCTCCCAGTAGGACGGCGCTGGCGGTCGACGCACGCAGATAATGAATGCTCTAATAGGCGACGAGCAGAGAAATACACGTTTTGAGGTTAACTTTTAGTTTTTATTCTTATTGTTTTACACATTGACCCACTATTTCTTTTACTACTGATGTTAGTCCAACTTTTCCCAATTTGTTCCCAATTTCCTATATTGGTCTGTCTCCAGTCTGTTCTCATATTTGTAACTTCATGGTGACTGATTTGTCGTTCGATACGTTTAGGCTCCACATTGGTAGGCAGGTCCTTCCTGACCTGAATTTTAAAAGCCTCCTGCTTTAAGAGAGCAGTCTAGAATAGGCTGACCTAATATTTATTAGAATACGTAACCCTTAAGTAATCAAGTGAAGTTTCTTGTTTAAACATAAAATCCCGCATATGACACTAGTTACGAGTAGTCAGAAGCCCGAAAGTCTTACAACCAGTCTTACCAAGGGGTATAGGTAGTATTACCCAATAAATGGGTTGTGGAGGTCAGATAGGCTGCTGCTCCATGTAAAATACTGGTATTCAGCTGCATCCGGTTAGACTGGAAGCCTACCCCAACATAGTTGGGAAAAGGCTAGGCAGATGATGATGAAAACACTCGGCCATACAGTAGCTTCCCATTAGTGAAATAATTTTCAGAATCGGATCAATAGTTCTGATGATTACCCTCTACAAAAATTTTAACTCTTTATAATATTAGTATAGATAACAATACAGGTTAAATAGGAAGCCTTGCTACAATCATCCAAAACAATAATATAATATGTTACTATTAATAATAACTAATGCTTACATACAAATAGCTTCAGATTAATAAATAATTAAAAGCTCATCAAACCTCATTTAGTACGAAATGTGGAGACAGAGTTATTTCTGAATAATTAATGTGACTCCCAGTCATTATAAGTCCATAGCTGAAGTAGTGTGGTTACCAATACGTTCGAAAAAACATCTACAAATCAATTTGTAGCTCAACTATTAATTAATTGAATTTTAATACAACAGTAAGCTATCTGTATGATCTGTTTTTGAAGGACTAAGGACTAAAGGCTTGGTGTAAATTATGATACCTATTGAGCTAGTCTGTTGTTAAAAGTTTTGGTTTTTATTTATTTATTCCTCGTTAATTCTGGCGCATTACGCATAATTTTGTTAGTCTACACATATAGTAAAGTCTAAAAGAGCCCAGCTGCATGGCCTCAAGAGAATTCTTATTAGGTAAGTACGGAACACAATAGGTGCATCAAGAATGGTTGCAGCAGTACAATGTAGGCGGGTCTTGTTGTAGCTGTTAAGCTGCCTTATTATTTGAGTACCATTGCTAAGCAAAGAGTTGTTGTTGTTAAAATTCAGTTTAATGAGTTAATGAACCATAATAACGAAAAGAAAAGATGAAATACAGGGTGGCAGGGAATTTGAAGTGAAAAATGTACCTTGAATTCAGCACAATTGTTTCAGAAGTAAGCCACGAAATATGAAATATTTATTTAAATATAATAAAAAACGGCTAAAATAGATCTAAATTGAAATTGCAAATGACTTAATTTCAGAACAAAGATACAGACAGCAGACAGCTTAAATATCCGATTAAAATTAATATTATTTCAATACCACTGGCACGTTGAGTCGGAATGCATTTCCTAAATTACTTCGCAGAGTTTGTGCATCTCAAATACTAGTACCTAACTACTAAATTCGATTATGCTCGGACTCGAATTCGAGCTCTTTGCGGTAAACAACCGACTTCTGTTCAATATTCCCGACATTTTAGTCTTCAAAATCCTTTGGCTAGCCCAAGATATTCTCCTTTGCTGGAACAATCTAGAGTCTACGTTGAGAAATAATGATTGAGTTATTGATCTGCCTCCGGAAAACATACAGCATTGTTTATGACGAAGCAGTGTATACTTAGCCTTATTTGCGCGGTCAATATTACGGATACTTTAGTTTAACTTAAGAATACTAGTTGGCGCAACTATCGCCGACGTTGTATTTACTCTGTGCATGGCCTGTCGGAAAGACGCGCTCAAAATTTTGTCTACTTTTAAAATTACGATAAAAACACTTCCTCTCTCGTTAAAAATCATCATAATAATATTTTCATTGGTCCTGTTTCATGATTATTAATATTATATATGTATATATTTATATATATTAGTATACGCTTTATGTATGTCTGACAACTAGTCTTACCAAGGGGTATCGCATTACCCAGTAACTGGGTTGTGGAGTCAGATAGGCAGTCGCTACATGTAAAATACAGGTATTCAGACCCCAACATAGTTGGGAAAAGGCTAGGCAGATGATGATGTTAATGATGATGATGCTTTATGTATGTATATTTTATTGTATTATGTAAATGAAACATCACATACTACTCGTACCTGCAATATTGTCTCTCCTTCCCTTTTTTAATCTATCCAAAGGTTTGTCTCAACGATAAGACCGCCCATTGTGTCACCTTTTGCAAAAATTCTACATTTATATCTGTAATTTAAATGGTGTATATAATAAAGAGTATCCTATTCTATTCTACACCCTAGGTTGCAGTAGGATCAGCCATTTAATGCACCGCGCACGTAACCGACACGCGACGAGTCAGATTCAGAAATTCTCACGAATACACCGCGGCGTGAATGAATCGATTTGTATTCCTTAGTTGTGTTATAGGTGTTATTAAAAGGATTCAATTATTTGAAGCTTGAACATTGTGGTAATGGATTTCAGGTATTCTCAGTTACATAACATCATCAAATCTGTTTTCCCGGAAGGGTTCAGCAAAGGTGTATTTTAGAACAAACACCCACATTTTGCCAGTTACTTTTAAGCCCCATATAATACGTGGCGCGTGTCATCAACTGGGCACAAACCCAGACTCCGGGCTGCTACTGAAAAATTCCTGATGAAAAAACCTAATAGCACTTTTTAGTGAAGTAAAGGAAGTAGAAACCGAGGATATCATCTTTCGTCAAGATGGACATTCCAGTGACTAACCATCAGAATGAACTATGTTCAAAATTGGGCATAAAAATTTGATGATGTTTATTTTTAAGCTAAATTTAAAACTGTATATAGCACACTACTAACCTTTCTCTTGATATGAAGCATCAATCACTTACGGAATCAACTGAAATCTATAAAATTAAAAAATATATAAGGTCCCATTAAAATAGATGGACAAACTTTTAGAAATCATTCAGACCACCAAAATAAGGAAGATTGTAAAAAAATATATAATAAAAACGCATTAGATACTTACAAGAAAAACAATCAGCTAAATAACAAGCAAAAATAAAATCACTTTAATCAGTGTTTTTTTTGCTTGGCAGTGGCACGGTCGATCATGCCAACAGAAACAGCTTAGCATGAGTAAAATGTCGATCAAACGAAGAGAGAGCTTAGAATTCATAAATTGCTGAACTGTGTCTGTATCACTTTACATATTTATTAGTGACAATGTGTACGTCAGTCAGATATTACCGAGTATTGGGCACAGATCTCGATGCCGATCATTCAATTTATCGAGACAGGTTAAAAAAAATGTATCGTTGACGTCTTTTCATTAGAAAGAAAGAAAGAAAAATTGTTTATTCTGCACAAACAAAACGCACATTACAAATAAAAAAAAGACATTAAATATACACATACATCGTAATCGTATTTGCCTGTCCTTTCCCTTTTTAATCCATCCAAAAGTTGTCTTTAAAATTCTATATTTATGTCTGTAATTTATATGGTGTACATAATAAAGAGTACTCTATTCTACAACGTAGTCAAAAGCCTCGTACTCAAGCTTAAAAATGTTGTCAATTTTGTCCATTGCTTGATGTTAGGGCCAGGGACCAAAGATAACACACAGACTCCTTAGTGTACCTAGATACACAGCTTATTCAGCCTATAATGATCCAACTGCTTTTACACAAGCCTTCTCTCTATGAGAGGGGAGGGAGTGGGCCGTAATCCAACACACGGGACCAGTGCTGGTTGTTAGATGTCACATTTCATCGATTTTTTGGTTCTAGTACATGCCGGTTTCCTTACGATGTTTTCCTTAACCGTTTTGAGAGCAGTTATGTCTGGAATGTTCTATTTTTACTTGGAAAATTGTTTTGTTGAACCATAAATGTATTTTTTTCTAAAATAAAAATTTATTTATTATTATTATTTGTTTACTTTACATATTAGTGACAATGAATGCGTCAGTCAGTTATTGTTATGAGAACAGAAGGGCAATTCTCGTAATTTTAAGAGCGTTCACAGTCTGATCTCAGTCTCAATCTGTCAAAAATACCTCTAATTTCCCTACATTTTGACAAGTTTTATACATTTGTTTGTCGCCGAGATGAGACTGCGACTAGATTTTGAACGATTTAAATTACGAGAACTGGCCTTCAGTGCACGATGAAGATAATTCAAGTAAAATGTCGATCCAACGAAGGCCGCTTAGTATTGGTTAAATGTACACATTATGTAAACCTTTTTATTAAATAAATTATTCTATTCATAATTTGCTAAACTGTGTCTGCACAACTTTACATATTAGTGACAACGACTACGTCAGTCAGATATTATTGGGCATAGTTCCCGATGCCGATACCTAATTCAATTTATCGAAACAGGTTGCATGTTCTAAAACTTGTTTAGGAACTCAGCGTTTGCCTGTAACTTTCCACTCAAGCCGAGTTATGGGCCCTAAAACAGTAATATGCCTCTCCTGTCTCAATTTCCATTATTAGCTTGTGCAACTAGTTTCATAAATTTTGTTCTGAATTATAATTATGTAAGGTTTTTTTTTAGAAGAATAGTGGTGGCCCAGTGGTAACGGCCGCGAGTTACGAGTTGTAGGTCACAGGTTTGAACCCAGACAGGCGCTTTTCTTTGTGTAAATTATTTCATCACCACTGCTCTCAAAACGATGAAGGTTAAACATCGTGAGGAAACAAAAAATTCGAAGACATGGTGACATCTACCAACCCACACTGGGCCTGCGTAGTTGATTACAGCCCAATTCCTCTCACCGAGTGGAGGGCTGTGTCCCAGCAGTGGGGACATAACAGGCTGATTATGCTTATTTAGAAGACGAAGATAAAATAGTCCATACTAAAATTACAAAAGCGAAACTGTCTGTTACCTTGGATTTCAGTGTTTTGCACACGGGCAGTCCGTTACTGGGTTAGGACATAAGATGCAATTTTGTGATTTATATCCCAAAAGTCCTTACGTTTCCGTGGGATAATTTCCGACTTTCATGCGGGAGAAGCAGGCAAATGCTATGCTTTTCTTTTAAATTTGAAATATTTATGAAATAGAACGCAAAATAATATTAACTCAAACAACCGCTGAACCGTAGAGTCAGCCTCACAACCAATGTATTTAAACCATAATATTATTTCCTCCACCGCATAAGAACACAAGAAGAAGAAGAGAAGTTGGAGTCGCGTCACAACACGAATTCAAGTCGTTCGTGGTGCGTGTTCCGACACATCATCTCGAGAAGTTCCTCAAGGAAGAGTTCTGGCCGAAGAGTGTTGTGTACCGCCGGTTTCGTGGCCACACCAGTCAGCGAAACACGACGCAGATACTTCGTGTGCGTTAGTTAGATTTTTAGTGTAATTATAATGTTATATGTGTTTATAGTATTTTTAAGTTATATTAATATTGTATTGTACGTATTAGGGCCTTGAGCCTCACGTCCCAGCCGCCGCGGGAGACGCTCTGGGTGTCGGGAGCCGCGGGACGACTCCCGGCCACCGTGAGCGCGGGCCTGCGGACGGAGAGTAATGGGTAGCTCACCGTTCGATCAGGACCAGGCCCGTGCCGGACGGTAAGTATGTGTTCCACGCGCGCCTCAAAGAGATGTCAACATAAGGGAAGGGGCCCGTTAGGGCCGAAGCCTGCCGGGGTAGCGGGATCGTCCGAAAGGGTTACCGCTGCCCCGGAACATAAAGGGCTAAGGAAGGAACACGGGTGGGTTTACTCCCTTCCGCTCCACCCAGAGCGGGAGGAGTCATTAGATGATTTCCCACCCATAAAAAAAGGGCCTTGATGCCTGAAATAAATGGAAATAAATTAATAAGCCATTCTCATATATCCTGTAAGAGTAAAGGAGGAGACTTAAAATGTTACTTCAGTTATGCTCCTTAATCCACATTGTACTCTGCAACACTGCTAGTCGGACGGCGCCGCTTAGTGCATGAAGCACGTATACGCTACGGCAAGTGGTCCGATTCTGGCATTCTACAGCATTAAGGCATGGCATTCGACCTGTATCCAGTCAGTGGGGACATCCGGAGGTTACGAATGTAATGCTTTGGCGATTTTAAAGAGCACAATTTGGGATGCGGACGTTTGAGAGGAAAAGTCGTTGTATCACTACGTTATTATCCTTACATAGTATAAAACAAAGTCGCCAAAATGTTAACGCGCTTAACTTTCGAATGTCTGCAACAAATTGTATAATTATTTTTTTGTTGTGTTCGGTATTGACAGGACATGCAAGGTTTTTATGAAAGTAAATTTCGGAAATAAAAAAAAAAGTACACCCGCGCGGAGTTGGGGCGCGCTGCTAGTTATTATTATAAAAAAAACAAAGACCTGCTTCTGAACGCACTAAACTCAAACGCTACCGAACGGATTTTCATAAGGTTTCTACCAATGGACGAAATGATTCATGAGGAACGTTTAGATGTATAATTCATTAAGATTTTGTATAAATTGACAGAAAAAGGGTACTTTTAATCGGTAGTACGTTCCCGTGGGAAGCCGTAAAAGCTAGTTTTCAATATAAATGATTTGACTTTGAGGTTTGGAAGTGGAAAATTTGAAATTTCTGGAGCTGCAGCTCTAGTTTGCGGCTGTAAAGATACCATCAGATTGATTTGTTTTTGATACGAGACTTCAACATAACTGGAAAGAAAACTCCGTGCTCGGATAGCACGTTAAGCCGTTGGTCTCGGCTGTCATTTGTGGATCTTTGACAGTCGTTATGGTTCGTCAGTAACCCAAAAGTCTAACAACCAGTCCGTACCTGGTTTGGTGAGGTCAGATAGGCAGTCGTTCCATGTAAAATACTAGTATTCAGCTGCATCTGGTTAGACTGGAAGCCGACCCCAACATAGTTGGGAAAAGGCTAGGCAGATGATGACCTAATAAATAAATAAAATGAAAATAATACATAATTATAATATCCAAACTTAACTAATTAATAATATGGTGTCGCTGTCGACTGATAATGTACCCAAGAAACAGGCGGCATCACGTTGTATGACATGCTTAGCCTCTGGCCAAGGTAAAAGCCAGCACTTGGGTCACGGTAAGTGTTAACCAGCCGTTTCATAATTCTATAATAAAGTCAAGTCAACGCTTTCCCATTACCAATACAACGGACCAGTTAAATGGTGGTAATATGGAATGGTGGAACCTGGAGAAGGACATACTATAGATTACTTTTCATGCTGGATATTTGTATAAAAAGTCCAGCGAATTACAATATTTTTTAACGTTATGAAAGCTATAAAATCCGACGTTCAGCACTGGGCCTTCCCAAGCTCATATGGTTTAGGAATAATAGCATAAAACTAGGCCAAACTACAGACGTGTTCTGTTTAAAACTGGCTAATGAGTATATGACTACTTTTTTAAGTTTTAACTTGGCAAACGGCCGGAATAAGTTTGTATGGAGAAAGTTATGTTAAGCACGATACTCACCTACATACCTACTAGTAGCTAGGCGCAGTGGCTGAGAGGTTCGCTGGGTGTGCTACGTGACGTGGGTTCGAATCCTGAACAGGTCTAATATTCGAATGACTTGATTGTGATTTGTGACGACCTTAAAAAAAGATGGCTGAGCAAAGTACAGGGCACAACCTGGGAGAGGCCTATGTCCAGCATTGCACTGCGATAGGCTCAGTTGATTGAGATTGAGAGTCGTAATCTTTTGTTTTTCAATGATGAATTGAATAGTGACGATTCGGCCATATTGTTGTAGGTATGCGATGGGCCTGTCTGATTTTGCGTATTTTACAGTGACCTTTATTGTCATTAAAATAGGGTTGTTGTTGGCTTGCTGCCATTGACAAACCGGTCAAAATCACAGTGATCTTTATTCTTGTTACAATATGGTTGCTGCGGTCCGAGGTATAAAATATCTAAGAACGGAATGATCTCTCCAATCGGTATGACTGTGAGATTCGTCTTTATGATTTTTTAAAGCAGAAGATTTATTTTTTTAACTCACGTTAATATCCACACGTAGGTATTGGTACCTGCATAATTTTAAAACGTGCATTGACCAACTTTATTATCACAATGCCCATTTCCACATGTCGATTTCGTACAGTCAACAAAAGAGATAAGTATGCAGGATCGTCTGATATAATTGAAGTTTAGTAAGAAACCGATGGATGTTCTCGAATAAAATTTAATTTTATTAATAGGAAACAAACATCTCATTTATAAAATTAAATTTCAGTCGTCAACATCAATCGGTTTCTTAGTAAACTTCAACTATATCCGACGATCCTGCATACTTATCTCATTTGTTGACTGTACAAAAGTCAGATACAAGTAGTGCCAAAATCTAAGATAGAGTATCCAATTCCCACAATGATCCTATTATAAACTCAGTTCACGCCACGTTCCTGATTCTTAGAGTCAATAAATAAAATGGTGGCGGTCCTGCCTACAAATAATACGAATAGACTGCACCTTCACTTGGCAATAAATGGCTTTGGCGGACACTGGCACATTTTTCACTTAATAATCCTGCTGGAGATATTTTTCTAGTCATGATTTTTGGCGTTTTGGAGCCTAAAAGCTGTTGCCTATTTTATTGCTAAGGTGACAGCTAGTTATGATGCATGAAGAAGCCTCCTCGTGTAGCGCAGTTTGTTCCGCCAGTTACTCAACTGTACCGAGCGCTCGGCGCATCCCGGACAGTCACACCCAACACCTTATTTGACTGACCAATTCTTCCCTTGCGATGGTAGGCTAACGTCCGCCTGGTTTGCGGCCACCCTCCCACCAGAGTCCAGCGTCAAGCAGCCTGCTGTGTTTCGTCGATGCGTAGGAGTTCCAGTGCCTTAGGCATCTTATGGGAACGCTCGTTCCATCATAGACCTCATCCATCGCTTTCCATCAGGCGTGATCGAGGTCAAGAGCGGGCCCATTCAGCAATAAAAATAAAATTATGAATAGATTTACAGTGCCTTCCAAAAGTTAGTTGATATTTTTCCACTTCAGCTGTGATGCCACGATTCTATTCAAACTTTATTGCATTCATAATTTACACATAGTGGTAAGCACAGAACAGATAATTTAACTGTTCTGTGGTGGTAGTATAAAACAATAGAATCAATTATGGACCCTGTCGGGCACAGCAAATTTTTTAATAAGTAGTAAAGAGGAAGAGCGCATTTATGGTTTTCCTTATTATTAAATGTTTTATCTGTTTTTAACAGTAGTATTTATTTTTATATATTATTTATTACCCATTTATTTATTCTCAGAAAATAATTTGTGCAAGTCAATCTATTTATTATTATTTTTTGTATTATATTATAAGTATATTAATATCGTTTATTTACTTATTCGCTTAAATATTTTGTATTGCACTTAGTGTATTTAATATACTTATATATTTAAATAATTGTTTTTATATTTTGACTCTTTTATTTCACATTAAGATTTAAATAAAAAAATAATCAGGTACTCCTAAAGGATTACTTGATTATGTTTTATGATAAGCCAAAGGTAGTGGAATGAGTCACTAAAAATGTTATAGTAGTTCAAACATTTGGATCACTAGAATTTGAAATCATAATGTGGTCACAGCTGAAGTGGAAAAATGTCAACTAACTTTTGGAGGCTATTGTAAGTAACTATAGATAAAATAATCCTCATGATGGTGACGAAGCAATTCAACACCTTATAAAATCGTGAGAACATACATTCAGTGTGTCGCAACTAAAGAGCTGTCTTAGAAGCCATTGCCAGTCTTAAAATTTATTTAGGCAAATGAGAGTTTAGAGAGGATTTATAGCCAAGGGGAGATTCCCCCCGGGTGACGTCATGATTAGACCCCTTGGTCGTGTCAGCTCCCCTTTTTATGTACGATTTGTTGCAAATTTTGCATAGGGGGGAAGATGACACCTTAGAAATGTGCCATGGGGCGAATATCTTGAGATCGAATTAAAATACATCGTATACACAAATAGCTGCACCTCACGCTTTCACCCGCATTAGCCTCGATCCCGTAGGAGCATTGGGATAAAAAGTATCCTATGTCCTAATCCAGCTCATGGTCAATCCATGTGCCAAATTTCATCCTAACCCGTTCAGCTATTTTAACCTGAAAGCGAAACAAACAAACATACAAAAAATCAAATATTTTCTCTTTTTTATTGAAATTGAAAATATTTATTTCAGACCAAGCACACATTAATTGATACAAGTCCATAATATTATGTTAGAAGGTAGATAATTATAGCTATGTTAGTAAAATTTTAAAAATAATTATTATTTTGGACATGCATGAGCGACCAATGCCACAGGATTTGGCTGTCCACTCTGTGCGACACCTCGCTCAGAAGCATGTTGGTGCTACCCTTTACTCTAGACCACATCCTGAGGCCGTTCTTTTGCGAAGCACCGCCTGGAAGCCGTCCGTGGCACGGACGGCTCCGTGCTGTGGTCAGCGAACATACCGAAGGCACCGCACGACCATGGGAGCCCCAACAAACCCCTAAACGCGTTGTTGTTGTTATTATAATTTTCGTTTAACGCTTTTTTTCGATGGGGTAGGCAGAAAATACAGAACGTCTCCTACAACGATCGCTTTCTTTTGCATACATGGTCGTACACCATTAATCCATACTAATATTATAAATTCGAAAGTAACTCTGTCTGTCTTTCTGTATGTCTGTATGTTACCTTTTCACGCCTAAACCACTGAACGGATTTCGATAAAATTTGGCAGAGAGATAGATTGCATCCCGGGGAAGGACATAGGGTAGTTTTTATCCCGATATTCCTACGGGATCGACACATATGCGGGTGGAACCGCGGGGCGCATCTAGTAATTAATATAAGTATTATAACGGTAGATTCTATACGGGGAAGTTTACCTAACCATGGTTTTAAAGGTTTAGGTACCTTGTTTTCAACCCTTATTGGGCCCGCGTAGGGGATTACGTCCCTCTCCCTCTCACCGACAGGAGCCCTGTGAACCAGCTGTGTACAATGATATTATATTGTTGTGCACAATATAGGCTGATTATGCTACCTCATTTTTCTTAAAGTAATAAATAATAATAATTTATCATATTTTTATAATACATATACAGGATTATTGGAAAAACACCAACAACCTCTTAAGAGGTCATTGTACTCATCATTATGAACAACTTTTACTACGGGCCAAACCAGAAATCGCGAAAAAAAAATCAGCTGTTCCCTACATTTTGACGAGTTATACGAACATAAATGTAGGGAACAGCTGATTTTCATAATTGGGGTATAGCTTCAATTTCTTTGTTTAGGTACGGTTGTTACCTAAACGTAGCGTCGTTTTGCTCAGGATTCAAAATAAATGAGGAATCATCTGCCCGGTTTAGAGAAAGTACGAGCTCATTTGAATAATAAAAAAAATAATTCACGGTGTATAAAAATAAATAATAATCCGATGCATACGTCTGCGAAAACCATTAATTCTATGGTATATTTACAAGATGGCGTTTTGATCATAAATATCAATCACGTATGTAAGCCTTGTAATCTTCAAGCACAAACAAATATTCCTTTCGACATTGGAAATTCGAGAGCTACATTGAAACTGAAGTTAAAATATTTTCTCTTGGCTTAGTCGTGCCAAGCAATCGGACCCTATTTCAACTGAATATTGATGCCGCCGGCAAGACCGCAATTTTGAAACATCAATCGGTAAGTTTGCACATAGATGCAGCCTACAGGATTCATGGAATTGACATCGTTTCTATTAGATTCAATATTTGATTTTGATTTGTACATTTTGAATGTGTAATTTTATTCTACCTTGTAATATTTGCGGCTGCAAATAATTTCAGATAGATCAAATTGCCTCATAAATGCATATAATTAAATGCAAGTTTTTTTGGAGCGAAGTTCCTAAACGTATGTTATATAGGTAATCTGCATTCGCGATTTATTTGCCAAAGATGTAAACAAATATGAGTTTATGGAAAAATAACTTTAAATCCTACACAATAAAGTTCAGTTTACGCTAGAACTTCAAATATTTTTGTAACTTTTTAAATAGTGCTAGTCACTCTGAAATCAATGTTGAGATTTTTTTAACATGCAATAATAATAATTTGAAACATAAGTTTGAATAGACTTTAGGTTCTCTGCGCACGTTGGCGTATGTGAGCTAGCTGGAAAAACGTGTATCTAACATTTTCGTTTTTCATCGGACTATGATAGCACCTGTGTCTGCGCACACACTTGTGCACTATAATATCTAATAATCCTACTTCCTACTAATATTATAAGCGCGAAAGTTTGTGAGGAGGGATGGATGGATGTTTGTTACTCTTTCACGCAAAACCTACTGAACGGATTTGAAAGAAATTTGGCACACAGATAGTTTATAATCAAACGAAACGTCTGGATTTACAAATAAGATACTTTTATCCTGATATTCCTACGGGATCGAAACTAATGCGGGAGAAACCACGGGGCGCTGCTAGTTAATTTACACAAAGTAAAGCCCCTGTCAGTGCTCGAACCTACGATCAACAAGAATAATGTACCCAGGATTTTGTAATATCTTGATTTAAAAGAGTGTCTATGGAGTTTCTTGCCTGTTCTTCTCCATAGAGATTACGTTTTGGAATGGGCAACTAGCTTCAACTTTCTGAATAACTGACCGACTATTTAATTTTGACAATTCAAAAGTGCCTGTACATGGTTTAATTGAAATAAATGCTTTGAATTTAAATTTGATCTGTAGATCGTACCTACCTGCCATTATGGCAGGTAGAATATGTTCTAGGACATAAATATACTGGCTCTCGTTCTAGAAGTACATAAATACATTATCGTCATTAGCGATGGCCTTCAAGAAAGGCCAGGTGCTTAGTAATCCAAGGCGCATAGCAACTCTATTAAAAACGCGCTAACGAACAAGAAAAAAAATTTCATTTTATCGACTACTAGCTGCAGCCCGCGGTTTCACCCGCGTAAGTTTCGAGTTTCTAATATAATTCAATCATGATTCGAAAGACATGTGGCGCCATCTATTATCATAATAACGCTATTGTTGTTTTTTCAAGATAAAAGGTATATGTCCGTTTCTGTACACTTGACAACGTATACTCGTATGCAAAATTTCAGGATGATCGGTTCAGTGGTTTAGGCGTGAAAAGTTAACAAACAAACTTACTTTCGCATTTATAATACATATTATATATTTAATAGATATGTATAGTTAGGGTTCTAATACTTATTTTATTGTCAGTGACAGTCAGGGAAATTAATTGGTTATCAAACTGACACACGACGTCAACTTTCCGAGTTAAAGCCATTTCATTCAACTGTCAAAGAATGTCAATTGTGCTTTGAATATACGGACAATTTAAGTTTGCTAATCAATTAATTTCCTTAACTTTACGTAAGAAAACCCCACAAGAATATCAACCTGTGACTGCAGGTTCTGCTGTAGGGCAGATGCCTCTTCTCATAGAACATAGCACGATCGTTGATCCACGCTAAAAAATTAAGATTATACACGGTTTTTATTGTAAGGCAATTTCTAAAGGAAAATGGAGGCGTTTGCGGCGTCCCAGCAGTGGGAAATCATATAGTATAATCAGCCTATAATGTTCCCACTGATGGAACACAGGCCTCCTTTCTGTAAGAGGGAGTTCGCCGTAATCCACCACGTGGATCCAGTGCAGGTTGGTAGATGTCACATGTCTTTGAATGTTTGGTTTTAGGACATGCCGGTTTCCTCACGATGTTTTCGTTCACCGTTTTGATAAAAATGGGACATTACGGGCTAAATAGATAAATACATTTGTACTTGAACTGTAATTCATATGGTGTACCTACATAATGGTATTCTTTTCTATTCCAGTGTCTAAAAATCGCATGCCCTTAAAATGTTATCTTGCCCCGCCTACGCCTGTGAGAACGGTGTACTTAATTTATTAGGAACCATAATAATATATCTTCTTCGCTGCCCCAAAGACAGGCTGTTGCAGGCAATTTAACGTCCATGCATGACATATTGCTGTCTTATTGGCAAACATACTTGCGGTTAGCTTGGCTTACGCAGCGACGCGGCCTGACCACTAAGTATCTAGATAAACTACCTAAGTACTTGATTATGATCCGGGATAGTGCCAAAGAACATAATTGTATGACCTGCCATTTATATATGCCTTTTGCCCGTGCGAATAGGCAGAAACTAATAGTCCTCCAGACCGTATTTCAGCCAATCTCAACGGAGACTAGCCGTCGACGCGGGAGTTATTACAGTGTACAAGTGTGTCCGCAGACACAGATGTAATGTCTTAGTAACGGCCCGGAGTTGGAAGTTGGAGGTGTGATACCCCCGTGCCTCGGAAAGCACGTTAAGACGTTGGTCCAGCGCCTGATTTCTCTCCGGTCGTGTCGGATTGCCGTCCCATTGGACTATGAGAGTGAGGGAAGAGAGAGTATACTCTCTCTGAGAATCCCAATGAGAAAACCAATAACACTGCCCGACCCTGGAATCGAATCCAGGGCCCCACGCCACGCTTAGCAGTCGCTTTTGCGACCACGAGACCAATGGGGCAGTTAATATGCCATCTACATACTACACTGCTGTAATACCTCTTATGCTTTGTTGGCAAATTTATGGTTAGCTTTACAGCAGTTAATGGTAGTGCCTTTTCTGTAAGAGGAGGCCTTTGCCCCGCCGTGGGACAATAATAGGCTGATATGATTTAGAGTAGGTAGATATTACATTTTGTGATTTTATTACAAGGCAAAGTTATAAAAGATAACCCATTTATATTGAAAAATCACTTGCTGTTAAAGTTTATACGGGACGTGTTTTTTGAAACAGTTTTATTCAGTTTTTTGCACATGTCTAGCTAACTCGAATCGAATTTTGTGTTCGATATTTTTTACATTCGACCCGTATTAGGATACCGCCGAAATTTTGCATTTCTACTCTAGTGTAATCGACTTACTAAAAAACGTAACATAACATCAGGCGTGTATTCCCAAAAGGAGTATAATACACTAACACAAGGTTAATGTCTCATCTAAAGGAGTTTGTAATGGCTAAAGTACCAACCTAAATATCAAACCAAGAACCCCCCAGTCAAGAGTCGCACTTTCTACAACAAACGAGGGGCCAATTTTAACCAAACTGCTATCTTCAAATTCGATCCAACTGTCAAAGTCCGAGGCGAGACACAATAATATAGCGACTGGTAAATGAAACAGACTTATGATTTGTTTCAAAAGTATCTGATGAAAATGTAAACAAATGGATCAGAAAACGTTTAATCAAAGTCAAAGTCAAAAATTCAATTGATTCTAGTCGCACCTTTCCTACAAGCCAAATTGTACTGCCACTTACAAATCAAGTGTTCTCATTTGATTATTTTAATACTTATACCCGAAATTCAACTTAAAGATGTTTTTCCTTTGGCAATTGAGAAAACGTTAAATCAAAGTCAAAGTCAAAAATTCAATTGATTCTAGTCGCAATTTTGCTACAAGCCAAATTGTACTGCCACTTACAAATCAAGTGTTCTCATTTGATTATTTTAATACTTAAACCCGAAATTCTAATTTTAATTCAACTTAAATATGTTTTTCCTTTGGCAATTGAGGTTAATTGTATAACCTCAATTTCCTGAGATGATTTCTCAATTACCTACAATGTAATAATGTTATACAAAGTGGTGTTGAGATTGCGCAAGAGTTTAATATGAACAGGGTTTGTTTACACATTCATCGTACACTTTTGGAACAGACTGTAGCCGTTATAAACTTCATAGTTTCAGTGAGACGTGACTTTCAGCCCTCATCCATTATAAGATTAAGATGAATTCAGTCCGGTCCGAAGTCGCTGGTGGCAATTTACAGAAACTAAAGTTTCGATAATTAAATAAACCAATTTCAGATGCCATTTTACCTTGTCTAATATTTGTTTGGCCGTTGGATTGCTGCACCTGCCTTCGACTCGCGTTTATTTTTACTTAGCTTTTAGAATTGACTAGCTGTTTCTCGCGTCTTTATCTGCGATCCAAGATAAAAGTATCCTATATCCTTACGTATGTCATGGTCAATCTGTGTGCCAAATTTCATCCAAATCCGTTCAGCATTTTTAGCGTAACAAACAAACAAACTCACTTTCGCATTTATAATACCTTTCAAAAATTAGGATTACTTTGTAACAATGCAAAAGGCATTATCGAAACCATAATATTATGAAATAGTTTGGGGTCGAAACACTCGGGTCATGGGGCCCGAGCGCGCGTCTCCTTTTTAAGGAAATTTCTCGCCGGCTGGTCGATACTTCACGTGACCAGAGGGCTGGGTCGTTCTTTGGTCAAAGAATTAGCATTGCCATTCAACTTGGCAATGCTGCCAGTCTTCTGGGCACGTTTCCGGATGACAGCGATGCGGATGAGTACTTCGACGGCTAAGTGTCCTTTGGTTTTTTTATTTATTTGTATAGTAGGTTAGTTAGTCTTTTATTTTAGTATCTAGTGTATATAGTTATATTGAAATAGTTATTTTTTATAATATTGTGGTTTCGATAATACTATGACTGTTCATATCACCAAAAAATATTTACCTATCAATACTTTTCTTTACCTACTGATAGATAGATATTCCATTATTTCGTACCTTTTTCGAATGCCCACCTGACTCCAAAATACAATAGTCATATTCCAAGAAGTACTCACAAAGCAATGAATTTAATCTGCCTTCTTTAAAAATAACAATATCCAAAACCTCCTATTTATAATATTTCAAAGATCAACAATGGACTTAATACACTTATGCTTCGTTGGAGTTACTTCCGATTCCGAATGCTATTCGAACATACGACTCCGGAGAGAAACTAGGTCTTTTGTATTCTGCGGATTTTACAATACCTACCTACTGGATATTTTATATCACACTAATATTATAAAGGCGAAAGTTTGTGGGTGTGTGTGAGTTTATATATTTATTACTTCTTCACGCTCAAACGGATGGACCAATTTTGATAAAATTTTGTCTGGAGGTAGCTGACACCCTGTATTATCATATAGGCTACTTTTTTTATCCTCATATTCTCACGGGATCGAAACTTATGCGGGTGAAACCGCGGGGCGCAGCTAGTTGAACATAAAAATAACAAAGTATAAGGTAGATAATTTTGAAAAGTTTCTATTGATATTGAACTTGGAACTGAGTGATTAATTGAATAATTGTAAGAGGGTGGCGGGACATCGACGCGCCAACTGTGATCATGAATTCATCACATGATTCTGAACCACCTAGAGTAAAAATTTCATCGCAGACATCGGTGGCTCAGTGGTAACGGCCTGGACTTACCGAGTTCTAGGTCAAGGATTCGAACCCAGGTAGGTGCTTTACTTTGTGTAAATAATTTAATCACCCTCTCAAAACGGTGAAAGGAAACACGGTGACAGTTTATGTAAACGCATGTTTGACAAATAAATTATCTTTCTTTCTTTCTTTCTTTCGTAAGGAAACCGGCATGTCCTAGAACCAAAAATTCGAAGGCATGTGACATGCACCAACCTGAACTGCCACACGTGGTGGATAATAGCTCACTCCCTCTCAAAGAGAGTAGGCCTGTATCCCAACAGTGGGACATTATAGGCTGATTATACTATTGGTAATTTGATTTTGTAGCGGGTTACTTGTGGGTAGCTTCGTGAATTACGGCCCTAAAAGACAGCGCAACATTTTAGAAACCAAAAAAAAAAAAAAGATGATCTTTATACGTGAGATATGTTCTCGTCTTATTTTTTTTTTCAATTTCCGCAGCAGATAGCGGTAACAAACAGTTATTTTTCAGGTTTATTTTATTTCGAAATCTACGAGAACGACTGGAGGTAAATAAGACGATAGCTATTTAAATTCTGATGGGATTTAATCCCGATGAGGGAACGCTTTCGTTTGAATCGCGGTTGTTGTGAAAAGAAGTTTTTTATGTGATTGGTTATCAAACCATGATCGAAAGTGTTTACCGCCGCGGTGTGTTGGAAGAAGGGTTATATTGCGTGAATAAATCTTTGTGCACTTGTTAGACCGAAGAATTGCCAAACTTAAGTAGCAGTGGGCAGGAGCACATTGCTCGCAGAACAGATGGCCGATGGGGCCGAAAGGTTTTGGAGTGGCGACCGCGTACGGGAAGATGGAGCATTGGAAGGCCTGCCACAAGGTGGACCGATGAGGTCATCGGTAAAGGCCGCAGAACCGGTCGAAGTAGCGGTGCTTAGAGGAGGTCCCATGTCCAGCAGTGGACGTTTTTCGGCTGAAATGATGATGATAAAACGCATTAACTGACTTGGGGTGCAAACGGGCCTTAATATCATGTCCAGCGTATCCTGTTGCCTGCACGTTAGAGGAACTGTGTCCTGTTGCCTGGACGTTACAGGAACTGGTGGGCGCTACTGATAGCGATACACTAGCTAAATTCTGAATCGATTCAATTTAGATTGCCTTCGACACGCCAAGAAGAAGAATCAAGCCCATTGAACACCAAATTAATTTATAAATATCTGCGATCTATCCAAAACTTCGTCCAAATTGGGAAGGGACTGGTTAAGCCGACTGTTTATTTTTCGACGATAGCAAATTTGGACAGTTGTTTGAGGCTGCTCAGACATTCTGGAAAGATGAGTTTTCTTGTGCCAATATTATTTGATTGTAATTTCGAACCATTGCCGCCGATTTATCGTAAGCGACATTTTTAAGAAAATACAATTTTCATCGTAAAGATAAATTTAAAATGATGCGGACCGAATTCTTTGATGCCCTATGATTACTTTGCTTATTTTTTCATATAAATGTACATATTATTATAGTTTATATGTTAGCTTATATTATGTAAATATTTACAGAAGTAGTTTAATAATAATTAAAGTATGTCGTTTACTATAAAAATCGCATTTTCGTGAAAATATCGCTTACGATAAATTGGTGGTGGCTCGATTTGTTTATTTTACTTGTTTTAAGGGGCTCGTGGTATATAACAGCCGCACTGGTCAATCGATCAGGTTAAGCTACGCTTGCCGCGGTCGGTCCATGGATGGGTGACCATCTTTACATACCGAGACCCCCGTGCCTCGGAAAGCACGTAAAACCATTGGTCGGGCTGTTATTCTTGGATCTTTGACAGTCGTTAAGGGTCGTCAGAAGCCTGACAACCAGTAAGGGGTATCGTATTACCCAGTAACTGGCTTGTTGAGGTCAGATAGGCAGTCGCTCCATGTAAAATACCGGTATTCAGCTGCATCTGGTTAGACTGGAAGATGATGAGTTTACTTGTTTATTTTGCTTGCTTTTTTACCTAAATTTAACAATAACTCAGATTTATGTCTGTCTTGTTGTACATGTTTTTACAAATCAAGTCGAGTTAGTTACAACATTTATAACAAAGGACTGATTTTTATGATCATCGTTTTGTTGGAATTGTCTCCGCCGCGAATAGCAGAATAACTATTAAAACATAATATTGAAGATAATTAATTTTCTTAAACATTTCGTATGGAACGGCTTTTTGGATGATATCTCGAGAACGGATTGACTGATATCATTTAAGTATTGATTCTGAGGCGGTACAGAGTTTGCCGGGTCACCTAGTAAATAAATATATTTAGGTACTATATGTTTGTGTTTGTTCTACCTACCTTTGTTCTCCAGTTGATTACCAATTTTCCCAATCAACCTTGAACCTAATGATAATAGCGATAAAGTTGAAAATCTACTAAAGAAATTTGAGAGATTGTCCCTAGTAGCTTGATGTGCTGGCGTCTGTACCCACTACCTATCGTTAATGTTCGTATGCGATTTCTAATTTAATAATTCAAATCACATTAACGACCAGAGGTGCATAACGAAATTCAGTACAATATTAATGCCTTGCTAGACCTCAGGTCTTGAATGACGTACTTTAGGTTAGGTTTTGCATGACATATCATTTGACATTGTCGAGCAGGTGGTGTGAAAAATATCTTATAGCTACATTTAAAGTGGGTACC
Source organism: Hydraecia micacea (assembly GCA_914767645.1). Classification (NCBI taxonomy): domain Eukaryota; kingdom Metazoa; phylum Arthropoda; class Insecta; order Lepidoptera; family Noctuidae; genus Hydraecia; species Hydraecia micacea. The sequence goes on from OU611774.1 coordinate 2,049,131, forward strand.
TATATTATATATTTTATAAGATGCTTTTATAGCTGAATGTACATAAATACGTCAGATTTTCACGATCGAGCGCGTTGACGAAAAAAAAAATTTGCAAAATCGGAAGGTGTTAACTCGCGCGCCGACGCGAGTTTGTTACATTCGCCAGTTGACGAACAAGTCAAATAAATAAATTTAGGTACAGACGCCAGCACATCAAGATACCCCAATCTGTCAAATTTTGCCAATCAACTTTGAACCTTATACTTCAGCGATAAAGTTGAAAATCTATTAAAGAAATTTGACAGATTGTAGTAACTTGATGTGCTGGCGTCTGTACTATAATATGTTTGTGTTTGTTCTACCTTCCTTTGTTCTCCAGTTGATTACCGGTTTCCTATACTCATGTTAATACGAGCTAGACGCACATAATCAAAATGAATTCTTTGTCCAAACACCTCACTGTTGTATTTGTTTATACAGTTTACGCTAAGTTTGGAAACATACGCGTGGGACAAGTAAGTAATTGGGGAGGTCACGCTTGAAACAAAGTTAGAGATAGTTAATTACTTATAATTTATTCAGAGTGTTTTTAGATAACATTCGTGCGATCTTTCGTTTTTTTTTTTTGTGTATTATGTTCTTTATTGCGTCATGTTTGCCGCAAATAAACGTATTTTCTTTCTTTCTTTATACTTTTTCTTAACCTACCTACCTACTTAGAAGTTCAGCACCCTAATTGCGTAATACACTATCAATCAGAATCTGAATCATTTTGAAGTAAATTGCTGATCCATTGCTTCATAAGTTCGAAAAATTTGTTTGCTCAACAGGTAAATAACGCAATTAATGTTGCTGAACTGTCAAAATAAAACCGATTCCGATTGCTAATGTGTTACGCAATTGCCCCGCTGATAGGTAAATAATCTTTACCTATCTTAACGTCTCTATTAGTAGTTTCTGAAACTAATAAATAACCGGGGAATCCGTAATTATGTGCAATTTCATACAATGTTTATCTAAACTCATGTGACGGTACGCGCCACGACAACCGATCATCTATTACGATGGTAAGTCACCATTACTGCCACAGATTATGTAGAAACAGTGGTTGAACGAATCATGTCTATGCCCCGAGTGTAATATTGTGCACATTTTTTAATAATTTTGCACTTTAGCATACACAGAAAACAATTGTTTTATTTGTGGTTATTATTTTTGTATTTACTTACTTGTTACTTGAGTTATTACAATATACTAAATTTCGTAATTTAATTATTTTGTTCTTCGATGGCAACTTAAACCTATGAAGTGAGGACTCTTTGGTAGAGCTGTACTTTAACAGAAAAAAAAATTATAATATTGGTAAATGTTCTCATACAAATTGAGGTTCCAAATTCAAATCACCACCGACACCAGCACCAATATTAATGCCCGCGCGTACCCTATGTAGTACGATACAATAGAAAATTAATTGCGTCTGTTTAGCGGAGCTTGAGAGGTTGACTTGCTTATAATTTGACATTAGCGTCTACTAGAGTAGACGGTAGCCGCCAAAAACGATTCCCCGTGTTTCCCCATTTAGAATGTCATGTAAGCAATCGATTTAGTAAGCACGTGCGTCGGCTATCGATCGTTGCCTACCCCAAATGGACCTAATTACTTGATTTTTTTTAATATTGTTAGTTATAACTTCTCTAGGAGCACGCTTTTCGGCGGTCTCAGAATACTTAAAGAAAAACTTGTCCGAACTAATTGCTTTTAGTTTTGTTTCTTGTATTCATTCAACTATTTATTTGTTGGTGAAATAGATTATTGACTGTGGTTAGTGGACCTAGAAGAAGCGTCAAGCGTCGTCGTGTTGCTTCATCGGTCGATTTTAGATGACAATGTCAGTGTGTGATGTGTGTTGGGTGTCTGGATTCTTTCCCGTTTCATGGTAATGGGCTCGCCCCTTATTACATATTATTAAGATAACTGGATGTGGTGTACCTTCTAAAGATGCATCTCTGCCTAACCCTTTAGGCCCAAAAGTGTTAGTTATCACGCATGTAATCCCTAAAGTTTAGGGGTGACACGCGTGATGTTATATTATGTAAATGTGCAAGTTTATGAACATTTTTAGGATCCCGAAAGCAACATTCTCTATTTGTTCGTTCCAATGTTTTGACGGTAACACATATATTATATGTTCAGGAAGTGGTATTTTGGGGTTGTCTCGAAAAAGTTTTACGTTCATAAAGTGCTGACCCTCGCCCTAGTTGGAAAAAATGTGTTTCTTTTAAACGTAAGTGTTAGTGCTGCGCTTCAAAACACAAATCGCCGACGTCACCCAAAAAGCAGCCATGCTTAAGGTGATATCTTGAAAAAAATGTGGTTTTCTCTTTCGTATAACTTGTTGAGTATGTGGAATAGGGATTTAACATTTTGGTGTGTTTTTTTACTCTTTGGTCTAGTATCATGTAAAAGAAATACACAATTCAATGAATTATTCTCGATACAAAAAATTGCAAAGTTATATCTATTTTTTTACTTTTTTCGACATCACGGCGTAACGCTTAGAGTTATTCAATGGAATTTACTTTAAAACATAGAGAATTATCATATCAAAGTTTACTCAAAGTAGTTTTGGTGAAATTTAATTAATTTATTTAGTTAAAAAAGGAGTAAATTCGTTTTGGCACATACGTCGTCTTATTCCGAGCGCACGCACATTATAGCCATCACTCTTCTTTTGCGTTTCAAAAGTAATTGCATCACTTTCGCTCTAGGTTTTCGAGGATTTTAGATTTTCGAGGTAGCTAGCGGCTTAAGTGGGACTGGGCCGGACACGTTTGCCGAATGTCGAACGAGTCATGGGCCAAATCTTCTATCATGTGGGTCTCAGAAACGTACGGGGACATCGACGCAGACCCAAGAGAAGATGGCGGGACGAGCTTCACGCTTCACAGGATTGGTCCACACTAGCTCAAGACAGATAGGAGTGGAAAGGAGAAAGGGAGGCCTATGGGCTTCAATGGGACAAGAAAGGCTAAAAATATATAAATAATTAAACTTAATCATTGCGCAGGATTGAATTATATATTATTATGTACAAAAGCATCTATAATTCGTACAGTTAAATATGAGATTAATCCAGCTCAATTCTGCAATACATAATAACTTCATCATCTGCCCAGCTTTTTCCCAACTATGTTGGGGTCCGCTTCTAGTCTAACCGGATGCAGCTGAATACCAGAATTTTACATGGAGCGACGGCGTATCTGAACTCCACAACCCAGTTACTAGGTAACACGATACTCCTTGGTGGAACTGGTTATCAGACTTTTGGGCTCTTGACTACCCGTAACAACTGTCAAAGATCCTCGAATGACAGCCGGGACCAACGGTTTAACGTGCTTTCCGAGGCACGGAGATGAAGAAGGAAGATGGTCGTTAGCCACGGGCCCCTCTCAATACATATAGTAATAACTTTTTTTTTTTTTTTTTTTTCCTTTTTGGCAACTGAGCCGATGTCGACTATTCTGCCAACGTCAAGTGGTGACGGCAGTACAGCGAGGTGAGCCGTCGAACTTTGTGGTATTACTAGTTACAAAAATAGTAGCTAAAAGAACGAAGAAAAAGAAGAATATATATTTAAATATACACACAACATCACAAATCTATCTACATTAATATATTTACAAAGTTATTATTAGTTTGCACATTATGTAGTACAGCGGGCCCTATCAGAATACCAGCGCTGTGACATTTATTTTTTTAATGTTGCAACATCATGCTGAGATAGGAGCCTTTTGGCCTCGTATAGGACTTTCTGTTTCATTTTTCTTTTTATTACTTTGTTTTTTATATACCTTGGATTTTTTATTTATTTTTTTACTGTGTTTAGTTTAGTTTGTGATCTTCCTATACGAGTCGCAATAAATACTTTTTCTTTCTTTTCTTTACAGATTAACTGCAAGCAGTCGGTACAAAGCTTATTTGTGTTAACCATCAAAATAAAGCACGGTGCTCTGATTTCAGTTTCAGAATTAAGCCAATATTGATGATATGAAATTTAATGTAATAGATAGTGTTGAAATTAAATCAGTTAATACACAATGAGAAGTGTCTTTATTTGACTTAAATGCTTCATTAAATATGCATGTATTAACGAGTTTTATTATATAAATAATTAATTTAACCATGGATAATTAATTTTGTGTATAGTTCATTGCTGTGCTGTTTACATTTTTGTTTAAATCTATATAAATATCAATCAATTTCCGCAGAGTGACTTGACCGGTTTGGCTGCTCTTGTTTTTTTATTGTATTTGTAGTCAGGACAAGATTTGAATGTAAGATTTTTTTGGAAAATCCACCGGAATAGGCGAAAATTTTGAGTGACCTGAAATTCAAACGAGCGACTCCGGGCAAGGCCTAGTCCCTATGCAATACGTTAGACCACAGTTAAAGCACACCCGACTTACTTTTTTTTAGGGTTTTGGGTAGTCTATAAACTTACTTAAATATAAAGTCCGTAGGTACGTAATTCAGAAAAACAAAGAACTAAATAAAAACACATAATAGTTCCCCATGTTTCCCTACAATCCGACGGGATCCAAAAGGTTACATATACCGTGTCAATTTAGTTTCATCATTGTCTACTTTATTGAGTTCTGGGATTTTCAGATAGACTTCAAACATACAAAATAAGATACCCCTCTATTCCGCGGATACTACCTAACTAGACATAGACGTTATGTAAAACATATCCATACTTCGTCTGTTTGTCTGTGTCTCTGATGCACACGAATAAACACATAGTACGCACGATGACATATAAATCTATATATTTCCAGTAAGCATAAGCTGACTCTTGAGAAAACTGACTCTCAAGACGAAAGTCTTTGACCAGTGCGTGTTACCAGTGATGACATAGGGCACTGAAACGTGGTCACTCAAAATGGGCCTTATTAGAAGTATAGAGGTATGAGGAACAGGGTGTAAAGTTCACTCATACTCTATAGAAAAGGGAGGATCCTCCGACCAGACGGGTGTTGTGTCTGGCGGGCAACTGCCCAATGATTCATTTCGGGCCGTTGTATCTATGCTAGTTGCGCGGTAAACTCTGCTTGCGAGATGCAGGATTTGCGTGACGTCAGTATGACGCGTTGTTCGCATGTGGCGTTGTAGATACCGCTACAGAAGGCTAAAAGTCACCGAATGGAGAGTGCTATGCTTGGAGATTCTATGCGTGATCGAAGAACCAGAAATTAAGAGATACACAGGAGAACCAAGGTAACCGACATAGCCCGAAGAATTGCCTAACTTAAGTGGCAGTGAGCATCCACATTGCTCGCAGAACAGATGGCCGATGGGGCCGAAAGGTTCCGCGTACCGGAAGACGTAGCGTTGGAAGTCCTCCTACGAGGTGGACCGACGATCTTGTGAAGGCCGCAGGAACTCGTTGGATGCGAGAAGCACAAAACCGGTCGAAGTGGAGGTGCTTGTGGGGAGGCCTATGTCCAGCAGTGGACGTCTTTCGGCTGAAATGATGATGATGATGATGATAAGCTGACTTCTCATTGTACGAAAAGCATAAATACAATGCAAGCTCAGCTAAACCTTGAGATGTATAGCTTATTGTGGGGGTTGTACCTGGGTTAGGACATAGGATACTTTTGTATGGGAAATTATCCCTCGGAAACACGTATTACCCCCGTAATACGTGTTTCCGAGGGATAATTTCCAACCTTCACGCAGGCGAAGCCGCGGGCAAAAATTGTATTGCATAACATATCATTACGCCTGTATTTTCTGAAGGGGTTGGCAGTTATATACAAATACCAAATAACGCTTTGCCCGGCTCGGAAATTGAACCCCAAGCTGAGCAGTCGCGCTAGCAACCACTAGACCCACAAGTCTGTTTCGTTTTCCTAGAATAACCTTTCCACGCACGTCACCGGTCTTCTAGGAGACCGTACCTTTTGTTGCCGATTGTACAAAAAAGTAAGTTTGGCATATACAAAAAAAATATGGGCCGTAAAAGGAATAAAAAATAGGACGAAGCGGGAATAAATAATAAAAAAAAAAATTTGGGACGAAGGAAGCATATTGTTTGGGACGAACCAGGATTTTTTGGAATGTGGGACGAAACTTCGGGACGAACGAAGAATAAATCAAATAAATCCCTGGATATATAGAAAAGCTAATGAGAGTGCGTTCAGAAAGTTGGCAACATTGCACATTTAGTTGTCAAATATTCCTCTGTTTTGATTAAAGGATTGAAAGAAGGATGTTTGATTTGCATACGTAACCTGTTTTAACCCGAGCGGAATAGGACAACAATTGGAAACATCGTTTCAAAGAAAATGTATACGAAAGAGCATGTCACGGTCGCATGGACGGGACGGCGACGTGTTACCCGAGGGACGGGAGAATATCGTCGGTGACGATGTTTCTCGTCCCGGGCGTAGTTCCGCTGCGTATACAGTCGCTCCGGTCGTTCCGGAGAGCTTTTCTTTTCTTGTTCTTCACACGAGCACGTCAGTTTTGCGTCAGTGTCGCATTGCGTATGCATTATGAGGGTGCAGCAACCCATAAAAAATCAAGTTTCACCCGCGCCTCCTTGCCTACCCCTCTCATCAAAGACGACTAAAACAAAACACAATCCCATCCGCCAGCAGAATGTTTTCGCCCGGCCTATATCTAGGTATTTGAATTTGAATTTTCTGTAGTAAGTATACGCAAAATAATCAGATGAAACGGCTCTAGCACACGATGACCACATCTGTTAGCAAGCGTTACTATAGCGGCCGAGCGCTGCAAGCAAGAATAGCCCTTACGGTGTATAGATGTAAGTTTCCTCGATAGTACTTAAGTATGATCGCTGTGTACAAGTACGTTCACCCGTTCGTGTCTTCATACCACCATACACGTTCCGTCTCCATCCCGTCAAAGTTCTAATTATGCAGCGACCTCCCGACCTTAGCTAGTCAATATCACTGCGTGAAATTATGAAATATCGCTCTCTAGTCCACTAAAACATTTAATTGCAATAAAAATAGGAATTGCATCATCATCAGCATCTGCCTAACCTTTTTCCAGATGCATAATGTTAGGGTCGGCTTTCAGTCTAACTGGATGCAGCTGAATTCCAGAATTTTACCATGAAGCGACTGCCCATCTAATCTCCACAATCCAGTTACTGGGTTGTGAATATTGGGGTATCGTATACCCCAATATTTATATTATAACACTAAATATTTAGTTTGGATGCCATATATGAGTTCGAAATGCTATTTTGCGAAAATTGTTACATCGATGACTATACATGTACCACTTAGGGTTCCGTAGCCAAAGGGTACTAACAGGACCCGGGAGACGGACGGACAACGGAGACTTAGTAATAGGGTCCCGTTAGCACCTTTTGGGTGGTTTTCTAAGCCTTCGTTGTCCGTCCGTTTGTCTGTCAACACGCCGTATCTCGTCCGATTACGGTTGACAGTTGATTTTTTTTCAGAGTACTTATGTATTTATTTTGCCGCTACACACTTGACAAGTTACATCAATGACAAAAAATTGAGTCAATATACAGTGGACAAACATCACGTGTTAGTACAAGATTGTAGCCAGTAATTGTTTCGCTGCATGGCAAACATAGATCACCTAGCGTGTTAAATTCAAGACTTTGATTTCAGTCTAATAAATCCTGTTTTTTTCCCTAGCAGCAAATCAGTCGTGTCTTAGATTAGCTTGGCTAAGATTTTGTACAAGGTTATTGGAAAAACACAAAAACCTCTTAAGAGGTCAGTGTATTCATCATTATGAACAACTTTTACTATGGGACCAATACTGAAATCGCGAAAAAAATCGGCTGTTCCCTACATTTTGACGAGTTATACGAACATAAATGTAGGGATCAGCTGCTGCTGGTGTTTTTCCAATAACCCTGTGCAGTCTACAGCTTGAGCTTGCATTAGCATTATCATAATCTACAGTTTCTGCGCAATGTTGTTTTTTATCCTTAGCCTGAGGAAGACTCCACGTTCTAATGAATGGATGAATTGCACCGATCCCACCGTGGTTAAACCAGACTCGATTAATCGAATGAACCCCAAGATTCGCACTAGCTCCTGTAGCCTCATGTTCATGGTGCTACAGCGACCATTGCATATCAAGGAATAGAAGACTCCACGTTCTAAGGATAAAAACACTTACAGGGTGGCAGGCACATAACGCGCAACATGTATTTATGTACCCACGGATTCACTACATGATTCTTGGACTCCACTGCGCTACAAAAATTTGTCAGTTATTGATCGAGATTATAATGTAATCTTCCGGAATAAATTCCTCAAATGATGATGATTTAAAAGCCAAAAATCAAAATCCGTTGAGTAGTTTAGAAGACCAATTCGGTCACACAGAAGACACGAAAAGCGAATTTATTTTATAATACATGTGTGTAGTTATGGACGAACTTGACTCCTACCGAAAGGACTGAAGACAGAATTGTTTGGAAAACGCAGAGGGAGGCCTTTGCCCTGTAGTGGGACAATACAGGCTGGTTAGTTAGTTATAGCACATATAATAACTAATAGTATAGTTAAAGAAGTTTATACAATATTGTATGTTGGCGCACCAAGCCTTTGACAAATAAGCATATTTGCGGGTAAATTTGTGACTGAGTTTAAAAAAATGCAAATGCTTAAAACCTTCAACACACTAAACAAGGAAATAATTCTAACCTCATTTTTCATCCATCTTGAAGTCCAACAGTAACACAATACCTCCACCCCTCTCTTACAGAAATTGAACTCGTTCGAAGCAGAACCAGTGTAACTATTACCCCCCGCCATTATGCTAGCGTGCTCCAAGCGGAAGAGCTAAGGAAGTGACGATTAGATTTGTTGAGCTCTTTGCCGGTGATAATCGCTGGCGACAAGCCTCTAATGACGTTCGGACTAACAGCCATTTATTTCAGTTTGGTTACACGCGCCGATCTCAATGTGGTACAAGTAGTGGGTGGGGGAGATAGTTCGGTTTTTGAAGTTGCGTAATTGGTGGAGAGTTCGATTGTAATTCCGTCTGGTTGCCACAGTATATATATTGTAAATTTATTCGGGAAACATATCATTAGGCCCTTTGTACACACACGATTTTCTTTCCGACAATAACTGCGGTTTATTCGTCGCGTGTAGGAACGGTTCACTATGGAAGCCACGCCGTAGAAAAATCCTGTCTGAATACAAACTCAGACAGGATTTTACTACGGCGTATGGTTTATACGCTGAGCGGGCCTGGTACCTAAACATATTACAAATATCTTTATATTAGTAAATCTTCATAACAAGCAATAAGGTAAAATTCTGTGATATTTTATTATCTTTTCACTTTTCTAAAGAATATCAATATTAACGTAAAGTTGAGGATAAAACCTACTTAACTGTTTGCCTTCAAAGCTCTGAATGGAATCAAAGATGGCTTATGGACTCTCTTGTTGGCTTAAGGAGTTTTCCTTAACAATTGATTAAAAAGAAACAAATCAGTTTATAACTTACATACAGCCCATGCACAGTCCATTTTAACTCTGGTTTTGCATCACTGTCAATATCACAATGATTTTTAAACTCCTGACAATAAAGTTGCTGTTGGCTTGCTGCCACTGACAAGTCTGTCAAAATCAAAGTAATCTTTATTTCTATTGTATTAATTAAGGTTGATGTAGGGTTGCAGCTGTCAGAGTTAAAATAACTGTGAAAGAATCGAAGATACAACACTCCTAGATTATGTAGCCTCATTTGACTTTAATTTTTTAAACTTAATATAGAAATCCTTTAAGATACCAACGTAGTTTGCGTGCACATTAATTCAAAGATGCAAATAATTCAAACGATGCAGTGCACCAATAAGATAAGCGCTAAGTTATGCGTGCGCGCCGCCGAGTGCGTCGGCGACTTATCGCCGCTGTTGTCACTCGCAAAGTCACGTTATAAGAAACGTTCAGAAGTCCTATTGAATAGGATTTAGGGCTGATTTTTCTAACACCAGCTTCATTTTAATTTTTGACAGATGTCAACGACGCGTATAATAAACGCCGAGTAAGTAAACCTCCAATCCTTTCACAGTTATTTTACCTCTGAAGCTTGACAGTTGCAGCAACCCAACAGCTAATAAGGTTCTATTATTACGAGATTAAAGATCATTGTTATATTCACAGCAATAGCAATAGGAGAGGCCTATGTCCAGCAGTGGACTGCTATAGGCTGATGATGATGATATTCACAGTATATATACACAGTTATAGAAACATTTTTGGTGATTTGTTAGTTAACAGCGAGCATTTTTAAGACATGTTTTCAAAACAGATGCCTTGGAATCCCAACACTAAATGTTACTAAGTAACTAAATAATATGAACATCACTAGCGTGCACTCCCAGTAGCCCTTTTTATTTGAATGTCTCGTTCACTATCCTCAGTCACGGGTCGAGCCTCGACAGGTCGACAATTTGCTCCCGCCTCGCCTACTTGATTGATGGTGATTATTGGTGACTGGTGAGAATATATCGAGGGGTGAAAGGCTATTTGGTTTAAGTGACATAGCCCAAGATGTCGCTTAAACCAAATAGCCTTTCACCCCTCGATATAATTATCTCCTTATTTTTAAGAACTAGCTATTTTCCTCATCTATAAGACTATCCACTATCACACAACCCCACAAGGTGCTATAAATAAATATATTATAAATTTATATTTTTTTAAATGTTTGTTGTATGTTTAGTTCATAGTACTTCTGGAGTATTTTTTCTTGATCCTAACGTATGAAGCAGTTTGCAATGGCGCGAGCTTGTTGCTTTAATTGAATTTTCAGTGTGAATATTTGCGCGGTTTTAGTAATAGGTACCTATTTCTACCCAGGTAGGCGGGTAGGTACCACACGACGTTAGAACAATGCTTTCAATTACGTGCACGCTTATGTTATTTTTTTAATTGAATTTGTTGGTAAAGAGGGGTGAAGTTATAAAGGTGGATTTGTAGGTTATTTGAAAAAAAAACTGCGTTTGTTAAGGTTAGTTAAGGGTTAGGTGACCGGTCTATACGGGTCTCACTGACCAGCCGGTCTGTTTTGTTATGAGCAGGGAAACTGACCAGTGATACGCGGACTCCTACAAGGAGTCTGAGTACTGGTCAGTCTCCCTCAGTCGTCAGTTTATTTAATTCGCCAGTTTCGTTGATTAGTCAGTTTCACTGATTCGTCAGTTTTACCGATTAGACAGTTGCGTTAACTCGACAGCTTCCAGTGTTTGCCAGTTTTCGTCGATTCGTCAGTTTTATTCAATTCGTCAGCCAAAGTACAGTCAGTAGAAAACTGCACATACGTCTGCTAATTTAAATAGACATTGAGATCTATTTCATAACTTTTAGCATAGATGACCATTTTTTTTTATTTTGATGACACCGTATTCATTAAAATTACCTGCCAATTTTAAAGAAATATTTTGCGATGGTACCAACGCAAAATATTTCTTAAACGCACATACTACATACTTAAATGTCCATTTAAGTGCATTCATCACCATTTATCACCCAGATTTACACAGTTTTCGTCTATTCATGCAGACATGGCTAGTATCTACAGGCATCGAGACAAATATTGTTTCTCTTGCTTATTGCCTCTTACTGGACAAAAACAATCCACGTATTATCACGATTTCTGCGTGTTAAAATAAAAATCCCAAAAAAAACATGCAGATTATGAATTGGGAGCAATAAATGCATTGAAGGCTATTTCCTTCGCTCTAGTTGTGGGATGTTTTTATTCACTACCGACAATGCCCACTGCGAAAAGCAAAAGAGTTGGAAATAAGTAACTAATCCAGTGCCGAAGGACTATATTCCTGAGGTTTGGATGTCGATTAAGGAGAAAATGCCACATGGTGTAACACTCAAATTATCACATCCGTCACAGATACCTGGATGAATACATATAGGTATTACCAAAAACGACATGACACCTTCGGTCGCATTAATTTCCTTTTTAATTAACTCTATTTTATTTGAATTTACGACATATCGTTAGGTTAGGTATCATATTTAAGTAACTGTTACGTAATCTTAGAAGGTATTTTTTTTTTTTAACTAAAGTGTGATATTAATAAGTTTATATAATCCTTACAACAGGATAAATTATCCACAATATGTGTTTTTCAACACGTAAACACATTTCTCTTGAGTGTACAAAACTGACGAATCGACAAAAACTGGCAAACACTGGAAACTGCCGAGTTAACGGAACTGTCTAATCGGTAAAACTGAGGAATCAGTGAAACTGACTAATCAACGAAACTGGCGAATTAATTTTACGGAACAGCAAGATAGTTGATCTATGTTGGTTATGGTAAATCAAAATCCGTCTTTAAATGACGGAGTTAAGCAATGACATAACTCCATAAAAAATATAGGTACAGGGTGAAATTTTCCTCTTAAAGGGGTCATTGTACGTACTCATCATTATGAACAACTTTTACTATGGGGCCAAACCTGAAATGGTGAAAAAAAAATCAGCTGTTCCCTACATTTATGTTCGCATAACTCGTAAAAATGTAGGGAACAGCTGATTTTTATTCGCGATTTCACGTTTGGTCCCATAGTAAAAGTTGTTCATAATGATGAGTGCCCCTTAAGAGGAAAACGGTGATCAAAATTTCAACTGTATATAAACATCTGAATTGAGAACCTCCTCCTTCTTTGAAGTAGGTTAAAAAAGGCAGATAATAAGGTTAACATTAACTAGATGATTTCAACAACGCTTTTGTAGGCACAATGGAATAAAAAAAGTAATAAAAAAAATTAAAAAAACCCGACTGCGGTAAAATATTTAAGTAAAAAAACAACTGAAAGCTAAAAACAAGCCCATTTTAAATTAAACAAAAGTTGGAAGCAGGCGGGAGGGATCCATAGATACCATTTTTATTATATTTTCAAATTCAAATGCATACATATGTACATACATCCCTCTTCCGGCGCAGTCGGGTAATAAATAAAGGCAGTGCTGGTCCTGCTCCATAGGACAATCTAGAGTCTAGACAAAATCAAACTGGTCGCTAATTTAATTTATATATTTTTTTATGACATTAGTTTTACTTTTTGTGGCTACAGTAACTCACACACTTGTTAAAATTATATAAAAATAATCTACTTTAACAATAGTTGTAAATATGTGAGCACCATGTATCTATCACATAATTGATTTACCTGTCATTGCTTTATTTTTAATTCTTTTTACCTTTTGTTGGCAGACTAATTTTTATTCTAGATGCATCGTCTTCACATATAATTATATAATTAATGTACCTATACAGAACTTGTAAAACATTTTAAAAGAGTAACGGTGGAGTTTCTTGCCCATTCTTCTCCATACGAAAACTACCTTTTGGAATGGGCGACTAGAATCAATTGTTTTTACTATAATTTTTGACGTTCAAAAGTGCCTTTACTGTGCCTAATTGAAATAAATGATTTGACTTTGACTTTGCAGTGCAGTAGTTTTTACAATTATTTGGGGTAAGTGATGACTTTATTTAACTATTGCTGATGAATCAGCCTATACTCCGATTATTAATTTGCTAGGACAAAACGACAGCTAATATTTACTAAATTAAGTCATGTTGACAAAAAAAAAAAAGTCGATCGCAGCCGTCATTTTAGTCTAGCGAATTAAAAATCTGAGTATAATTAAGTGGGCAATGGAATAAGAAAAATACTATGTTGTTCAAATAGTTGTAAAACTATTTGAAATTACTTTAATTTAAATTAAAATTTTTATAGGTAAGTAATTCCTGGACGCTTGAAAATATGTATTTCTGAAAACAGGAACTTTTATGTAAATTTTTAAAGAAAATGCCTGAAACCTGAAAACTGCTTATGGCTAACCTTACCTTTACTACCGGTAGCTGTAGTTCATAGAAAAAAGGAGACTTACCTGAAAACAAGGAAAATAATTAGTACAACTATCATAATCAGTAATTACAACAACATTGTCTCTTCTCTCGTTAAACAATTAATTGTAGGTACAAGAAATTAATTGTTTGTCAAATTGACACGCTACGTCGATTTAAGTTGGTAGTCAATTTGGTAAACAATTAATTTCCCTGACTTTACATTATTATGTGTGTGTGTGTTTTAGTCTATAATAATAGGTATTACAGATAAATCTGAAATCCGTTTTGTTTTGGTCCCTAGGGCAATAAAAAAACACTCTCATGTATATTGTAATGTCATCATCTGCCTAGCCTTTTCCCAACTATGTTGGGGTCAGCTACCAGTCTAACCGGATGCAGCTGAATACCAGTATTTTACATGGAACGACTGCCTATCTGACCTCCACAACCCAGTTATTGGGTAATACCTGTTTTTTACATTTCTATGGGTAAGACTGGTTGTCAGACTTTCGGGTAGTGACGACCCGTAACGACTGTCAAAGATCTACGAATGACAGCCGGGACCAACGGCTTAACGTGCTTTCCGTGGCACGGAGGGGGATACCAAGAGGTATGTGTAGATGGTCACCCATTCATAGACCAACCGCGGCAAGCGCAGTTTAACCTGATCGATCGACCCGTGCGGCTGTTATTACTTAGCCACAAGCCCCTATTATATATTATATTGTAATGTATGGAATGTATATGCACTCTATCATTACAAGTTGTATCGTCATCATCACGTCATCCACAGAAACACAAATAATTTTTCAAATCCGACAAAAACAAACAAACTTCGTCATGAATCATATATTAATCAACATCCAACCTGATAAGTACTGACCTGCCAGTTGAAAAAAACGTAAAATAATTTGAATTTCGCGGGCTACCTTAGTGCCATGCGCATGCGCGCACATTACAGTCGCAACGGGCCGCAACGTGACACATTTTTATGCAAAAAAGTTCGGTGCGGCCCGCATGCAGTGTGCGTTGGTAATTGAAAATGTACGAAAGTGATGACGTACCGGTTACCTCACGATGTTTTCCTTCACCGTTTTAAGGGCAGTGATGATGAAATTATTTAAGCAAAGTAAAGCCACTAGGCGATTATTCACAATTACAAAATGCTTCACAGGCTAATAATACCGTAAGCCTATGCGTCTTAGTTGGCGATATGCTTGCCCTGCACCATTGCAATATTTCGTAATCAATCTGAATCATTTTGAAGAATATTGTTAATCCATTGCTTCATAATGTCCAAAAAAAATTGCTCCACAACGTAAATAACGCAATAAATGTTGTTGAACTGCCAAAATGAAAGCCATTGCTAGGCACTGATAGTGTGTTACGCAATTACCTCGCTGTGCTCCAGAGTAATCCCTGTAGCGGTCTAGACCTTGACCCACTGCGGTTCAAGGTTGGTACTTCAAACCGGACTCAAAGCAATAGCGCCAGGGTACCCCGCCAAATATAAATGTTCCTAAGTTTTTTGCCATTTGCAGGTCAGAATCAGGGTCTATGCTGATCAAAATATGATTTGCGGCAGTAACAAATATGCTTACAGAATTATAATCATCAATACAACTTTCTTCGCTTCTTAGTTTTGTAATACTACTTATAAGCCTACGCGTCTTAGTTGGCGACACGCCTGCCCTGTGCTACAGAGCAGGTAATCCCTGTAACTGCCTGGATCCTGACCCACTGCGGTTCAAGGTTGATACTTCAAACAGTCCAAACTGCACGTAAGGGTTATAGCTTATCGTTTGACTAGCCAACTGAAGTGAGGTTGGAACTGAGATCCTAATGATAGTGAATAGGTACATTCCTTTACCTACGATTTTAATTTTAAATAAATTACCTTAGTAAAGTCATTGCAAAGAAAGCATTGCATTGTTAAGCAAATTGAATAAGTACGAGTAGGTACCTACCAACTTAAATTGTCCGTATATTGAAATCACAACTGACATTCCTTGATAGATATATGAAATGTCTTTAACACGACAGATTGACGTAGGATGTCAATTTGCTTAATAATTAATTTGCCTGACTTTAAGGTGAATGCGCAGTGGTAGACCGCGAAATTCAAATTTTCTTACGTTTTTTGCAATTTGCAGGCCAGTGTCAGGTTGTATCTTGATCAAAATTTGATTCGCGACAATAACAGGTACGTATTTATAGAATTATAATCATTAGAATCATTAATACATCTTTCTAAGTTAGATTTGTACCACTAAGCAGTTTTCCATAAGAGATTTGTTGTCGTGGTACAAATCTAACTTAGAAAGATGTATTAATGATTCTAATGATTATAATTCTGTAAATACGTACCTGTTATAGTCGCGAATCAACTTTTGATCAAAATACAACCTGACACTGATCTGAAAATTGCGAAAAACGCAAGTAAATTTGAATTTCGCGGGCTACCCTGGCACTTCCCCCTTAACTAAGGCAAATAGGTACTTGTTATTTCTATAGTATGACGTCAGTAAAATTATAACTGAGCAAATCATGAAACATTTGAAACAGAAACTGGTATCGCCTTCGAAGAACCCTAGTAGGTTGATACTTAATTTAATATGAACTACTTATCTTAGACGGATCATTAGGCAGAAGCCTAATGATCCGTCTAATATAAGTAGTTGAGGGACTCTTTAATTGCTTAGGGGACACAATATGGCAATGTACTGCAGTTATATTTAGTCATACTCAAAGATAATATAAAACACTTTTAAACGTTAGTTGTTTTGTATTAATTATTAAAGTCTGTTGCCAAATGATTCAGTTTTATTTTTATTTTTCCTAGTAGACGTCACCGCAATCCTATTAAATTAAGTCATACGTTTAATATGCCTTCAGTTTGGCAAGACGAAACAGTGGGTACTCGAACAGTCAATATTATTACTGCATACTATCAGCGACATCTGACGGAAAATAGCGGCACTATTCTCAGTGGTGCTGAAGCTGAAATTCAGCGACGGGCCACCGGGACGCCATTTACGCGGATTTAGCGCCATCTAGTGGCAAGTAGCTGCAGCTACTGGCAACAACAGTTACTTGTGTTTCGTGCGAGAATCGTCCGTTGAATAGGTGGCGCTGTGGCGGGGTTGTGCGGTAAGAAGGGTGAAAGCTCGCAGTTTCACGAAACCAAAGTTGCGCCGAGCGTTTGATAGGTGGCGGGCTTGTGCACCGAAAATGGAAAATGTAGAGGTTCACAGTATCACGATAGGGAAGTTGCGCCAAACGTATCATAGGTGGCAGGCTTGTGCACTGAAAATGTAAAAGTTCGCGCTAGTTGCTGTTGGTGGCGCTGATCAAAGATGAGGAAACTAAAGCTTGTGGAAGTGGGCGAACCGCAAAAGTTAATTTGCATCGCTTAAAGATAATGTTTTCACACATTTTCCGATCTCCCGCTTAACTCGTGTAGGCACACCAAGAAGGATTTTCCTTGGAAAAAAAGGAAAAACGCGATGTATAGGTTAATTTTCCTAATTTCGGGGTCGCATTCGAACGCTATATTCTACAAACTTCCAACTGAAAAGTTAGTACGAAGTATCAGTATTAATAACCATATTTATGAATAACTAATAATAATCTATTTTTGTGTTTCCGATGGCTCAGGGTGACAAGTTTAATTTTTTCACATATTTGGTTTTGAGAAGATTCGTTCTTGCAAGTAATCGTCATCATTCGCCATTTTTTACAACAGAACCGAGTTTATATGTTAGAACCTTTAGTAAATATGTGCTAGGACTATCGTTTACGCGTGAAATAGTAGGAAACGCCGACCTCATCTAGCTTTAAAAAAATATGATTGACGTGTAGACGTGTGTTTGTACAAACCTACTTACAGAAATAAATCATTTATCATTTACTGGTAAGTACTTCCAGAAATTACCCCTACTTACAAACTTACAATCAAACAATTTTTACCTCTTTATCATAAAACAAAATAAATGTTTAATACTTTTGAACGATTTAGTTTTGAGAATTTTTTTACAGTTTTTAATTAGAATTTAATTCATTGTTTGTGATAACATTTCATATGCTCTTGAGGAGTACCTAGACCTACCTAATCGTACCTTTTTAAATTTATGCTGAGTGATGCTGAGTGAACAGCTCAACATCACATCACTCAGTATAAAATTAGATAGGTACGTTCTTTTTATTAACTGTAGGTACAGTGGCGTTCATAAGTCGATTAGCAATCTCACAAAACAATACATTGACGCTTCGGTTTACGACCTTATTCTATAAGTTTTGAACGCTTACTGTACCTACTTTATGTTTAAGTACATTTATTGAACTCTTTTATTGCATCATTTTCCAAGCTGTTTCATAGGTAATGAAGGCAACGATATAGCATTATTATTCAAGATAAACTGATAAGCTATCATATTTTTCCTCTTTTCATGTTTTTCATGAAAACAGGCAATTAAATTGAGTTTACCATCGAATGCAATGAACATAATCTACTGCGACATGAAAATTAAAAAGCGCAGGGAAGGATTGAAAAAAATACGAAGAACACATACTTATTCCTGCTTATTTCAAACGGATCACCTACATCAAATCTTGTTTCCAGTCAAGAAACAAATAAATTAAGCACCTTGAGGTTAATTTTTCACTTGTATCTTATTATTTTTCCAACGACGTCAATTGAATTTGGATAAAAATGATGATTTGATAAGTTGATATACGCTCGCGCTATGTCCGAAAGGAATATGTTTGATATCGCTTCTTGACCTATCTGACTACATAAATAAAGTAGATATAAGATCATCAAAAATAGTCACCACAGCAGATCAGCAGGTAGGTACCTATTATTGTGATTAAGTTTAAAATCAAGACGAGTTTAATAAAAAAACATTTATTTTAGCATATTCATCAGACGATAATGTTCCCACTACTGGGACACTGGCCTCCTCTCTTCGAGAGGAAGTGGGCTGTAATCCACCACGCGAATCCAGTGCGGGTTTGCTAGATGTCACATGTCTTCGTTCTTTTTGTTCTAGGACATGCTGGTTTCTTCAAGATGTTTCCTTTGGTTTCCGTTCACCGTTTTGAGAGCAGAGCAGTGGTGATGGTAGGTTTACGCAAAGTAAAGTGCCTGTCTGAGTTTGAACCTACGACCTACACACAACCCGTAAGTGGCAGTCGTTACCACTGGGCCACCACTGCTCTCTGAATTACATCAAGATATATGTGTTTGTTAGTAGAAGAATGAATTTAAGACTTGTATTAAGTAGATTCTTAATGATTTTAAATGCAATGAAGTACTAGTAAGCAATTGAATGAAACATTCCCCAGCATAATGAAAATTATGGCAAGCATGTCAGCCATTTAAAGTGTGGGATACATACATCTCGGTACATCATCTGCCTAGCCTTTTCCCAACTAAGTTAGGGTCGGCTTCCAGTCTAACCGGATGCAGCTGAATACCAGTATTTTACATGGAGCGACTGCCTATCTGACCTCCACAACCCAGTTATTGGGTAATACGATACCCCTTGGTAAGACGTTGTCAGACTTTCGGGCTTCTGATGTCCCGTAACGACTGTCAAAGATCCACGAATGACAGCCAGGACCAACGTGATTAACGTGATTTCCGAGGCACGGAGGGGTCTTGGTATGTAAAGATGGTCACCCATCCACAGACTAACCGCGGCAAGCGTAGCTTAACCTGGTCAATCGACCCGTGCGGCTGTTATTACTTAGCCACAAGCCCCTCGGTACACTGCCAGGTAAATAGACCTGGCTGCTAACGCAACAGTGTACATTGTGCATAATACAACCCACGCAGGCGCGGACTTGCGAATGTTACGTGCACCGTATACAATTCCAATTAAGGTCTCCATTACAGAACACGCCGCTGCTAGAGGCGGCTTTGTCACCACTTTCCATACAAACCATTCCTGTCAAAGATATAACTAGAACATTGTTTCCCGAGATCAATCGGTACTGAGAGCTGGGCCCGAAAACCCACTTCTTAATGCAAATATAAAAAAGAAAACAAAAAATAAACAACAATAGTTAATATACAGAAGAAAACATACCTATTCTGAAAATAGTCCATCTCTGTTCTGTAGTTTATTACATTTATAGAGGGATGTCCGGCTTTCAGGCAAATCTGGGAAATCTGGCCGTCTGTAAATGCCGGACATTCATTATGACGGAATCGGTGAAGCGATTTTTGCCGGAGTTGCTATTCACTGGACCGGAATTCGGTAGCGTGATGGACATGGCGTCAAATGTAGAACTGTATCTATGTGCTGCGCTATTGTCCGAGTTTTAATTGTCGACGAGTTTGCGCTTCAGGGAGATCGACAGATCACTCTTCATTAGCGTCTTCATGGACCAGTAGCTTTTCCAGGCGTTTTTCCAGCCGTTTTCAATTCGGCGATCGATTTCCTTTTCCTGCCTGTTTTCGAAAGAAGCTAACTGGCTCAGGTAGATATACTCATCGACATAATGTATTTCCTGCCCATCTACTTCGACCCCAGGGTCGGTTTTTTTATGACTAACAGCACCAAGCTTAAGCTTGGTGCTGTTAGTCATAAAAAAAATAAGCTGTTCCCTACATTTTGGCGAGTTATGCGAACATAAATGTATTGAACAGCTGATTTTTTTTTCGCGATTTCAGGATTGGTCCCATAGTAAAAGTTGTTCATAATGATGAGTACAATATCCCATTTCGATTTGTCGCACGTACTCAATTTCACCCGGTATACATATTGGTTTAATCACATTTAAGCGGTTCTATTGTTAAATGACACAGCATCAGTCACTGCACTTAGCTTATTAGTTGATTAGGGATCGCCTTTGTTTCACATGTATTGATACAATGGATGCAATATCGATAATGGAAGGCATTGTGATGTACAGAGAGAGAGCATTGTGATGTGTCCCAGGAGTGGGAACATTAGCGGCTGATTATATATGTTATGTACTATACAATCGGTATTAAATGCATACAAGATATCGATTTTTATAAGAATAGAAGTAATATCTCTGCTACCTGTCAAGAAAGATCGACGCCTGCTACGGCGTAGCTGGTGTTGAGATTGCGCTGCTACGCCCGCTACGTCGTAGCTTATCTCCAATCCGCTACGCGTTGAGTCATTATTGCTTCAGCGTTTGAGTTGCTGTGCATTTGAGTGATAGTTATCAGTTTTGCAAATGAAGGCCAATTCCACAATCTTATCTCCGCGACAATCAATTGAGTATAGACAAGAGCACCGAGCCACTCCAAAGTGTCACCCTTTTCACGAACAGAACATTGAGCACGACATCCGACATCATCGGCATTGGCCATAATCGGCCCTAAGTTTCATAAAATGTATTATTCCTTAATTAAGTTCTTTCTGCGTCGCTTCATGTAAAATACTCGCATCCAGCTTCATCCGGTTAGACTGGAAGCCGACCCCAACATAAAACTGGGAAAAGGCTGGGCAGATGAGTTCTTCCTACTATTTAATTATTTAAGAAAAGGAATGCAGGTAAAAAGGTGGAAGGATGATCTATCAAACGGTTGGCAAAGAACAGCTTTGGACACGAATAAGTGGAAGGGAATAGAGTAGGTCTATGTCGCAACACAGCCTGACCTGAGGGGCAATTCTTTGCTAATATTAGGTTAACAAGCAGAACATATAATATTATTTCATGTTTTTAGTTTTAAGAACTTGTTTATGTACAATGAAAGGTCAGAGGTAATAAAAACTTTTTTAAACCGCCCAAACGCCCTTATAGCAATATAGTTATAAACACAGTTTCCCGGCAAAACAGACGCTTTTGTTAATGGAAAAGTAGTCTTAAATACATCTAGTTTGTTTTTAAAGTGTTGCGGCCAAGTTCCTACGCCAAACTTCTTGGCATGCTCGACCGGGTGAGCTCGAACCGTATGGCGACACCAGCTGCCATGCCAGTACTTGCCACTCTAATGGCAGAGTTATGTTTTAAATACTGTTTTGTCTGCGATGTGGAACTATAAATTGTTGTTCTACTTGCATTCGGAGGAAACGGAAGTGTGTGATCTTTCAGTTTGGTCTATTTTTATATACAGTCAGGGAAATTTGTTGTTTACACATTTTTATACCCACAATTTTCCGCCATTTCATAAAATTGTCAAAAAGTTGCGGCAACTTGAATTTGTAGTCAATTTGCTTAAAAAATAATTATACATAAATTGTTCATAAATGTTGTACCATTTTCATAACTATGAAGATATCTTTTACGTGATCCTTTTTTGGGGTAAGGTTAGGTACGTATTTGTTCGCGAAAAATTTACCGAAATAAATATAAATACTTAAAGTGTAAATAACCCTGCCATTTTATTTAGGCACCATTATAAAAAATCGTGCAAAAAATTGCTATCTATAATTGGTTCACATTTTTTTTTAATATTTTTTAGTACTTAACTAACATCTTTATTTTGTCTACGCAATGTTAGTGTCTTTGTTGCAATACGATAAAAATTTATGTCATTTAGAGACTAGCGCTAGCGTATACGCGATGATATTATAGAGTTCTTCACTTGTAAGTGAAGAAGTCTATAAATGATGTCGGGTAGAAAGTGTAGAAACCATTAAGTGCCTTGTGAGTTGCATTGGTTGCAACTTGCTGGTTTGCCTCGGGGTGCCCTACAAAATCAGCGCAATTTTCTAGTTCGAGGCGCCTCTATTCCGAGGCAATAAGTACAGTTCAACCAGTAGTGTCTTGAGCAGGGACTTGAAACGTTACACAAAATAACGTTACGCGTTGTTCCGGTACCGACAATTTGTACCGTTCCACCAGGATCGTAACAAAATTAATTCCTTGGCTATAACGATACTGACAAACAGAACGAAATCTTAAACCGTTCAATAACAATATTAACAGTATATCGTTATTAGTATAACGTTATTCATTTCGACACCCGACAGTGCCAGCTTCGTGACTTATAAGATGACGAAAAAGACAAAAAATTATGAAGAATAACGTTACAAATTAATCTATAACGTTTCACCTGTAACGTTATTACAAGCGGATAAGCTTAATGTTACTGATACCTATAACGTTACTTAATATAATATTGTTCTACGAAAATGATATTCTATAACATTTTCTTTTTGTAACGTTATTGATATTTTTAGGTTTCAGTATTGTTACAAATTTTGAAACGTTATACGATAACATTAGTGGTAACGGATCGAAATTCATTTAGTTTTCAAGTCCCTGGTCTTGAGGTTTCGACAGATGTTCGGGCGAACTTGTTGTGATATTCCGAAAAAACGTGACGGTTTTTGCTATAACACAAAATGGAGGACGTTTGCATCAGTAAATACTAAGAATGAGTCGGCTTCTTTGATATGGCGCTCAATATTATTAAAGAGTATATACTCAATATAACAAAAGCGCTGACTCACACTAATCCTTCGTTTTATTTATCTTCATATTTTATGAGGTCATATTTGACGATAAATGATTTCATTTTTGTAAGTAGGTTTGCACAAATACTTTTAGGCTGCGTTTCCACCAGAGATGAGCGAGGATGCTTAGCGAGGGATGTGTGTAAAATTAACCAATACCAACGCTTACTTAGTTCAAGCTATAAAAATGAAGCGATTTTATTCGTTGGTTTCAGTTACAGCTAAGATTTATATTGTGCTTTTGTGTGTTGTTTTATGTCTTTTGTGTGCACTCAATAAATTGTTTATCTATCTATCTAAAATAATTATGTAATACTAGCAGCGCCCCGCGATTTCACCCGCATAAGTTTCGATTCCGTTGGAATATCGGGATAAACCTATCCTATATCCTTTCCCGGGACTCAAGCTATATCTATACCGACCACATCAAAATCGGTTCAGCGGTTTAAGCGTGAAGAGGCAACAGATAGACAGACAGACACATTTTCGCATTTATAATATTCCTATGGATTTATAAGGTCATATTTGTAACAATGAACAAATTTTATTCTAATTCATCTCTTAAAATGCTTTTATAATCAATCTAAAATGTTCAAACTCAAACTCAAAGCATTTATTTCAATTAAACCATTTACAAGCACTTTTGAATTGTCAAGAAGTGTTCCCACTGCTGGGACACAGGCTTTTCTCTTCGAGAGGGAGTGGGTGGTAATCTATGATATAGATGTTACAAATCTTCGAATTTTTGGTTTTAGGACGTTTTCTCACGACACGACCCTTAACCGTTTTGAGAGCAGTGGTGATGAAATAATTTACTCAAAGTTAAGTGCCTGCTTGGGTTCGAACCCACGACCTACAACTCGTAAGTCGCGGCCGTTACCACTGGGCCACCACCCAGACTGGCGCTTTCCTTTGTGTAAATTATTTAATCACGACTATTCTCAAAACGGTGAAGGAAAACGTCGTGAGGAAACCGGCATATTCTAGAACCAAAGATTTCGAAGACATGTCACATCTACCAACCCGCACTGGGCCCGCGTGGTGGATCACGGCCAGTTCCCTCTCACAAATAGGAGGCCTGTTTCCCAGCAGTGGGAACATTAAAAGACTGATTGTGATCATGAGTCCTTTTTTGGACGGGTTGAAAATATAAAACAAGTGAAAGCTCGGTGGCGGATTTCAACTACGAGTAGAGCAACTACTGTGGCGCACTGTTTTGTATGCAAATCCCTGCGAGGCACATTTGCGGTTTAGTGAATAGGAAGTCGACTCAGCCGCTGTGAAATCGTATGGTGGCAACACCAATGTGTTACTAGCAGTAAATACTACATTTGCATTTGGGAAATCTTGTGGCTCTAGTGATCTGAGAACCGGGGGGTATGCTGTGTTTTTGTTCTTATCGAGAAAATGTCATGTACTGAATAACTTGGGTGAGTAAAATAGCAAAAGTAAAAGGGTTTTAGCAGTTTAACATTATATAATATTATTTATTATATAACTAGTTCTAAATTCTAAAGTAACTCTGCCTGTATAATTACCTTATCACTCCTAAGCCACAGAACGGATTTCGATAAAAATTGGCAAGGAGATAGATGGCATCCTGGGGGTCCGTGGCTAAATAATAACAGCCGCACAGGTCGATCGATCAGGTTAAGCTACGCTTGCCGCGGTTGGTCTGTGGATGGGTGACCATCTTTACATACTGAGACACCTCCGTGCCTCGGAAAGCACGTTAAGCCGTTGGTCCCGGCTGTCATTCGTGGATCTTTGACAGTCGTTACGGGTCGTCAGAAGCCCGAAAGTCTGACAACCAGTCTTACCAAGGGGTATCGTATTACCCAATAACTGGGTTGTGGAGGTCAGATAGGCAGTCGCTCCATGTAAAATACTGGTATTCAGCTGCATCCGGTTAGACTGGAAGCCGACCCCAACATAGTTGGGAAAAGGCTAGGCAGATGATGAGATGGCATCCTGGGGAAGGACATCGGCTACACTTTGTGTGACTGTAATGTTTAATAACTAAATCTGGCAGAAGCGAAGGTCATCACTGCGTCAGGAGAATGGTATTTTTTGTGTCTGTGGTGAGCAGAGATCTTAAATTCGTCCCCATAGGTTTCGGAAACACAAGTAGGTATTTAGAATTTTTCACACGAACTTGAACCCGAGTCTCACTCAGGGGCTGCGAAAACATATAGTCCTCCTTATCGTTTTCGATAACGGTGGTCCTTTGAAATTATTATTTCCTAGCGTGTGCCCTAATATGACTCGCTAGACCAAATTTTATTTTAAATACCCGATCACATCAACAACTAATGCAATAATATTTCCCGGCAGAGTTAAAGGTATAGATATAGGAGGGCTTTGGTCTCGCTTTACATTTTTGACGTTATTCGGTTAGTGTTAAAATTTTTCGAAAGTTTTTACATTTTTATCGACAGTAGAGCACCAAGACAACATAATATGTAAAGCGAGGTTCTCCCAACCTATTGGATCAATAGCGCAAGCGTTTAAATTTCAATACTCACCATACAATACACCTTCTCTCTATGAGAAGAGGCATTTGACAATAGTAGGCTGGTATTATTATTACCTAACTGATATGTTTACGTATTACATTTACATGTCGTCCAGAGTTAGTGAAAACAGGCATTAGGCTCTTTGTACACGACACGGTTTCTTTATGGTATGGCGTAGAAGCAGTGCCGTAGAAAAAACGTGTCTATCAACAAGCTTCCATAATGATCCATACAACACTGAAGACGGTGCCTACACGCGAATAAACCGTAGATTTTCACGGTAAGAAAAATATGTGTGTACGAAAGGCCTTAGACTGGCAGGCGCCTAAGCCTCACGCAAGCTTCAAAGTCGCGAGGTGTTTACACAATCCATACATACACCCTTTACACCAAAAACACAGCTAAGTTCATAAAGCAATTAGTACGATTCCAACCGATTTGCATAACTAGCGAATGTGCTAGACAAAGTTTCAGCAAACGATATTTTCCTTGGCAGTGTAAAGTTGCTCACTTTGTATTTTTAGCTCTGGAAACAAAGTGTGAAACTCTGGAGGAAATATTGTGAGCGCTGTGACAGCTGGAATTGAATGCCCCCTGTGTCTTTGATGCTGGGTATCTTTTACACATACATACAAATAAATTAAATGTGTCTGTTTGTTCTGACACACCTGCATTAAAAAAAAAACCGGCGAAGTGCGAGTCGGAGTCACACAAGGAGGTTTGGGATACCACAAGGCAAAAACGCAGAAAAAAAACATATTTTTTGTATGGAGACCCCTTAAATTTTTATTAACTTTATATTATTTTTATATCTTTTGTGATAACGGCAATAAAAATACACACTCTATGAAAGTTTCAACTGTCTACCTATTACGGTTCATGAGAAACAGCCTGCTAACAGACAGACGGACGGACGGACAGCAGAGGCTTAGTAATATGGTTCCGTTGGCACCTTTTGGGTACGCAACCCTAAAGAAGTATAGAAATTTCATTTAATCGTGAAATACGTACCTATTAAGAATTCTATTACTTATTAAAAGAATGATAAACATGATGTTGTAACCCTTTTTTGTAAATTAGGTAATAAAAGTACCTCAGTGTAATTTATTGTCGTGGGTTGCCATCGATTGCCCTGAATGAGGCACGGTCACAGTTGAGTACCTACCATCTACATAAATTAAGTAATTGAATTGGAGGGTAGTTTGCTGTTAAATTGATTTTATTGTCTTTTACTCTTCTATGTTGGTTTTAGAATGTAAGATTATTCAGCTATTTTAATTAATCAGTGGTGGCCCAGTGCTAACGACTGCAACTTACGAGTTGTAGGTCGTAAGTTCGCATCCAGGCAGGTGCTTTACTTTTTGTAAATTACTACATCTCCACTCTGCCGACCACCGAACTCAAAACTCACCAAAATACCTTAATAGGCATTTTGGTGGGTTTTGAGTGCAGTCATCTGCACTTTAGGCTCAGGTGGGCAGCACTGCTCTCAAAATGATGAAGGAATACATTTTGAGGAAACCAGCATGTCCTAGAACCAAAACTTCGCAGACTTGTGACAACCCATACGGGGCAAGCGTCGTGGATTACGGCCCACTCACTCTCACCGAGCGGAGGCCTGTATTCCAGCTGTGGAAACATTATAGGCTGAATATGAACTAAGTATAACTTGGTCGCCACTGACTAATTTCAACATAATCTATGCATAGTAATTAGTACCTATAAAGCATTCTACAACATAACTTTACACCTGTAATTTCCGGAGGGTTATGGGTAGGTACATTTACATATTCCACCAGTTACCTTTAAGTCCTATGTAATAGGGGGCGACCCTAATGCCATCGGGCGGGCACAAATCCAGACTCCGGGCTGGTACTGAGAAATTCTTGACAGAAAAACCCAATTACATTTTGCCCGACCTGGGAATCGAACCCAGTACTTCATGCTCAGAATTAGCATTTGCGACTACTAAGAGAGTCAAAAGTATTCTATCTTTCTAGAAATAACATAAACCATGTTTGTCCAGTTGACCAAAGACTTAAAGGTGCTTTTGAATGGTCAAGGGCTCGGTCAGTCAGACATGTGAAGCTAGTTGCCCATTCCAAAGCGTAGTAGATACTTATGGAGAAGAACGGGCAAGAAAATCCACGGACACACTTTTAAATCATAAAATTGTTGGAAGCAGGCGGGATGCCGTCTGCTTCCAACTTTTTTTTTTTTTTTTTAGCCTGTACTGTCCCACTGCTGGGCAAAGGCCTTAAACTTTTATTTAATTTAAAATGGGCTTGTTTTTAGCTATTGGTTTTTTTTTTAACTTAAGTTTTTTACCGCAGTCGGGCTTTTAATTTCTTTTTTATTTCCTGCTTTTTAGTAATACAAATATGAATGATTTCGCAGGCGACTTAGTTCTTGGTACCTACGGGTTTTTTACGATTTGTCACTTCGAATTAATTTTAACCATATAATTATGTTGTATATATTTTTGTAATCACCTTTTAAAACCCTTTATTTTGATATCCCACTCGATAGGTTTTGAGTTTTTTTTTTAACACAATTTGGTGCCAAAAATCCGCCATTTTGTTTTTTTTATATACCCAGTGTCACTCTCACAGTAGATACGAATCTAACGACACCTCTCAAGCTAAAAGCCATCGAGCCGTTCATGCCGCAAAGCGTGCCAAACAATTATACATAAATACAATATACATACATACTCTCGAAAAACATAACCCTCCTTCTGGCGCAGTCGGCTAAAAACTATTGAAAATTAGTAACAACAACATATCCTTTGACCCTAGAACTTATAAGCGATCACAATTTAAACCCGTCACATACAGTTGCATTTGTTTGCGAAAATCCTACTCAAAACTTAAAACAATAGGCCTCGCCGGAGAGGCGCTACTCGGCACAATGAAAGTTAAGGAGAGGTTACACAAAATACAACTAGGCGACCTCATAAACAATGTGTACGAGCATTCTTATCTGTCATCCTACAACTTGGAACAAGGGGAACGTTCAACTGTGTGCAACGGACTTGCGAACTGTCATGGAGTTGCTAGTTGTTTGTTGCAGCAACGTGGTAACATACAGCAACGCGCGATTCCGGACGATTGCCATCTAATCTCGTGCCCCATATCACATGCAACCTACTATTACCTGAATCGAGCAGCCATGTTGTACGATGATTGGTGGCAGGACGATTGATTGTGCAAGAAAAACTTCTTCATTTGTTTTGAAATTGCCACTGGACGCCGCGCCACTTTGGCACCAATGCCTTAAATCATTACAATTTCGTTTAAGTCAACGATGATAAACTTTAAAGCCCATCACAGACGTAGCAATTTTTTTTTTCTTTTGTTAGCCTATACTGTGTCCCACCGCTGGGCAAAGGCCTCCTCTTTTTCCTTCCAAACCTCCCTGTCTTGTGGGATACTGGCCATGTTAGTCCTGCAAACGTTATTAGATCATCACACCACCTTCGCCGTGGTCTACCACGACAGCAATGTCCTCCCTTTTTTTTTATGGATGGGAAATCATCTAATGACTCCTCCCGCTCTGGGTTTAGCGGAAGGGAGTGTCAGACTTACTGCCTAAAACCCACCCGTGTTCCTTCCTTAGCCCTTTATGTTCCGGGCAGCGGTAACCCTTTCGAGCAATCCCGCTGCCCCGGCAGGCTTCGGCCCTAACGGGCCCCTTCCCTTATGCTGACATCTCTTTGAGGCGCGCGTGGAACACATACGCGCCGTCCGGCACGGGCCTGGTCCTGATCGAACGGTGAGCTACCCATTACTCTCCGTCCGCAGGCCCGCGCCTACGATGGCCGGGAGTCTTCACGCGGCTCCCGACGCCCGTAGCGTCTCCCGCGGCGAGCTATGTCCTCCCTATGAGCTAGCCATAATGTATATTAATATAAGTCATAGCTAGGCATGTTACGATATATTTTCATTAATATCTTTAAGTGTCCGCACAAACAGCTAGGTATAATATATGATTCTATGCCGTCACCAACCTATACTGTAATTTATATTATAGCTAGACCGACCATCAATGAAAAGAAGGCAATATATAATAATTATATTACATCGTCGTATCCGTGTGTGGTAGCTTGCTATAATATATACATAATTGTATATATGTAGGAAACGATTGTCAAATACAATAATTGTGGGTAGTCATCAGAATTTGTTATGATTGTTTTCTTATTATTAATTTAAGAGATTTTACTATCAATTATTGTCTAATATATCGGAACATAATTTATTGAGTACTCGGTGTACGCACTAATTGATTTTGGTAACTTATTTAAATTTATTGTCACCGATGATTTTGTTCAAAACAATTGATGACATATTACTTTGATTTTAAAATGATTTACTTTGTGAAATCACTATTGTTTCTTTACGGTAATTATTCTTGTATTATTTGATTACTTATAATGTAAGTCTTATTAGATTTAGCACATGTTTTGTATCAAGTAAACGTAATCACGTATTTCCGTACGCCATTGGATAGAGACTTTATAACTGAGCGCACTCGTTTGTGCTGGCATATGGCAGTTCAATCAGTCAGTTCAGTCAAGTCAGCCGCCTGTCTTTGGACTCAACTCTTGACAGAGCACTAGCTCCCGACAAACCTGTCGGTTTACTAAAGTTCATTTGGGTGGCTCTGTCACTATACGAACAGTAATCGATCCTACGATTTGTTCGCAATTACTTTGTTACTGTACATAATTATTTTACTGTGTATCTGGTTGTATCGTGTACCTACAATGTGTGATTTGCTATTGTGGTTAATTTGTTCGTGAAATTATAATCTGATTTGAACTGCAAACCGTTTTTATATTGCGCAATAACCAACACTACCCACGGTACGCCCACAGTAATTAAAATATGGCTGATGATAACGAGACACAAAACCTACCTGATCCGATATGTATATGTGTTAATATATATAATAGCTACATCTGTGGCATTCCACGAATTTTTAAGCCCATTGGCTTAAAAATGTATTTGTGTGTTCGTTTTCGAACTGACGGTCTAGCACAAACGCGTGTGTTAAATGTAACGTAAGTAGGTACATTTGAAAAGAAAACTCTCGTTTCCCACATAATGATTATTTAGTTTAAATACTCTACTAGCTTCGGCCCTCGACCCGCCGCATCGCATCCCATCGCCCGCCAGCGCAATTACTTAATTTTCGCTTAGCGTTCGTTCTGACGTTTTTGTCTTTTGAGCCTATAACCTTTCTCACCCCCTGACTTATTACTTGTATTTTTTTTATGGATACCGTTTATTTTTACCGTGTTTGTAAATATGTGAGCACTATGTTTCTATTAGATAATTTATTTATTTGTTTATTTGATGGTTTCGTTTTTAAATCTTTTGCCTATAGTGGTATAGTAATTTTATTTTAGGTGCATCGTTTTCACATATTATTATATTATAATTAATGTACCTATGCAAACTATTGTAAAACATTTTAAAAGAGGAACGGTGGAGTTTCTTGCCCATTCTTCTCCAAACGAAAACTACCTTTTGGAAGGGGCGACTAGAATCAATTCTATTTTAATGTAATTTTTGACGTTGACAAGTGCCTGTTTGAAATACTCGTAAATGCTTTGACTTTGACGTTGACAAGATTTGGGCTATCAAATGCAAAAATAATGATAGGTATTTCCAGAGATTAGCGAGTTCAAACAAACTCATCAACTTTATTATTAGTAATATAGATTACCTCAACTCAATTACTCAAGTTGAGATAGTTTAAGAACAATCGTACAACAGAATTACGAAGAGGAGAACGAACGAAGTATTTATTTATACCAAACAACCGATAGAATTCAATAGAAAGATATCCAACTGTTTTAAAAATATAATATATCACCCAATTACCGACAACGACGGAAGTTTTGAAATGATAAAACGAGAGGGTCATCAATCCGCAGAAAATTTTTACATCGCGATTCAGAATAATGACGTATTTGCACAACGCCATTTATGGGTAAATGGATAAAACATCTGCACAAAGCATGTGCGCGCGACGAATGAAAGTTGTATTCGTGAATGTTTTAGCGACATTTTGCGTTTTAGTAATTTTATATTATCTCCGAAACCCTATGACTAATTGACATGCTGTAAAGGGCAAATCTTATCTCCATGATGCCCTTGTGATCATAAATAAATTATTTTGATAAGGATTAATATTTAAAAATTATAATTTCATCCAAACGTAAGTATGTCGAAAACAATATTTTTTAAAACATAAAATAGATATTAAAAGATAAAATATGGTGTCGCGAACTTTTTTGTAGAATTATTTAAGGCGGACCAGATAGCCATACATTGTTTTTAACTATAAACAACTGTTTAGGCAGCGCATGCAAATAATTCTGTTGGAAATAATTTTAGGAGGTATTTCTTTCCGACTTGCTAGACAAAAGTTGTGATAGCTCAGTTAAAATGCAAGATATAAATATAATTTATAGCCTATAGCAGTCAGGAATAATGAAGCTTGCTACCAGTGACTTTTTTTAGAATTGGATCATTTGCTCCGAAGATTACTCCCTACATACATATAAACAAACATTAGTATGGATAATTATGTAATAAATATAATTATAGTTTAATAAAATAGTAGATTGTTATACGAGGGTCGAAAGGAATTGATGACTTTCACCCGAGTTAAACACCCTACTTTTCAAAATTAATTGAAATGTTAGAACAATTTGTGTACTATTTTAAATATGGCACACACCACGTCACCGCCGCGGGCCATCCTGCTTATTTTTTTTAATTCACACTGGCTGTTTATACACTCAACCGCAACATTTTTCTTAATTATGTAAAAAAATTCGTAGCTGACTACCTAACCAATTTAGTTCTATTTTTAAAATTCATTCCCGCCCTAGAGAGGGAAGCAATTACTATGAGTCTTTCCCGCCCTAAGGTGGGAAGCAGCGTCTTCCACCCGCTATTCGGATTAAACAAACACTACTTTCAGAGTATAAGAAATGAAAAATATATTGTACCAAGAATAAATCTTTAAAGGTAAAGCAGAGACTTCCAAACTTATTTTGCCATGATATACTTATTTTTCCCAGTGAAAATGTTGTCACTATTTTAGTTCTTCCTGTCTCACTAGATGGCGTTGGGAGTGAATTTGAAGTCACTATGGTTTCATAAATCAGCTGGAGTAATGAAACCAGTTTCGTCAAATATCGCACCGTACTAACACTATAAGCTTTTTAGGCGTATATAAATTTTTGAAGAGAGCCGGTCATTGTCGCAGAATGTCAGGCTTTCACTTAACCCCTGTAGAGAAAAAGTCAAGCAAAGCCATGTCACCATGACTGTGGTGGATTGGATTGTACTATGTGCTACCTATAATGTATACATAGGTATGTCTGTACATTACGATTATTGTTGGTTGTCTATATTATCCATACTAATAATATAAATTCGAAAGTAACTCTGTCTGTCTGTCTGTATGTTACCTTTTCACGCCTAAACCACTTAACGGATTTAGATGAAATTTGGCAGAGAGATAGATTGCATTCTGGGGAAGGACATATGATAGTTTTTATCCCAGAAATCATCCCTTAAGGGGGTGAAAAGGGGGGTGGAAATTTGTATGGGGAATCAATAACCGCTGAACCGATTTAGATGAAATTTGGTATGGAGATAGTTTCAGTAGTAGGACAGGATATAGAATAGTTTTTTCCCAAAATTATCCCTTAAGGGTGTAAAAAGGGGGGTGGAGATTTGTAAAGGGAATCAATAAAAAAGGACTACAATACTTTTATCGCGGGTGAAACTGCGGGGCACAGCTAGTTACATAATATAATTTATACTAATAGATTAATATCTATGGGTGATACTTATTGTGGTTGTCATCCATAATGTATACCAAAGAGCTATAAATATAATAGTTATATTTTAGATTAAAATATCGTTCAGATATATGTTACGTTTAATTTGTGCGTTCGTGCATGGCCTGTGTGCGGTTGCTTGGGTGAGGTTTCTTTAAAGAAAAACCCAGCATAATAAGCATGTTCCCACTGCTGGGACACAGGCCTCCTCTCAACGAGAGGGAGAAACCCTACGATGTCCAACTAAGAGATTATAGCAACTAAAAAAAAAGCGGCCAAGTACGAATCGGACCCGCACACGAAGGGCTCCGTACCACCGTAAAATATAAATGTTTAGTAAACTCCTTTAATTTTTAACTTTATTGTATTTTTATTATTTGTTGTTATAGCGGTGAACTCTGTGAAAATCCCAAGTGTCTACCGTAACCGTACTAACGGTTCAAAAGATAAAGAGCCCTGTGACAGACGGATAGACCCTAAAAACAATCTAATCAACGTGATCGCGTGTTCAAAATAAACTAGGTAGTCCTTGCATTCTCCATCATCTCATCATCTGCCTAGCCTTTTCCCAACTATGTTGGGGTCGGCTTCCAGTCTAACCGGATGCAGCTGAATACCAGTATTTTACATAGAGCGACTGCCGATCTGACCTCCACAACCCAGTTACTGGGTAATACGATACCCCTTGTAGTCCTTGCATTCTATAAGAGCATATTCGTACAAGGCTATGAAGGCTATTTGTGCATGGAGGTTGTACACACTAGATAGACGATCGGCTCAATGAGTGGAATGTATCGTCAAGGCTAGTAGAACACGTAACATGCATTTTAGTAGGTTACCTATACTAATATAATGAGGGGCTTATGGCTAACTAATAACAGCCGCACGGCTCCATTGATCGGGTTAAGTTACGCTTGCCGCGGTTATGACCATCTTGATGGGTGGGTGACCATCTTCACATATCAAGACCCCTCCGTGCTTCAGAAAGCACGTTAGGTCCCTTATTGGGCTCTCATTCGTGGATCCTTGGCAGTCGTTACGGGTTTTTAGAAGCCTGAAAGACTGTGTGAACGTAAACGAGGAAAAATAAGTATTTAAGGATCGTAGCAGGTCACGTTCTGTAGTTTCTACTTACCCCTATGGGAAGAAAGCGTATGTTTATGTAATCTGCATTCGCGATTTATTTGCCAAAAATGTAAACAAGTACCAGTTTATGGAAAAATAACTTTAAATCCTACACAGTAAAGTTCAGTTTACGCTACAACTTCAAACATTTTTATAACTTTTTCAACAGTACTAGTCACTCTGAAACCAACTATTACCATTAAAATAAAGTCGATATTTGTTTACATGCAATAATATTAATTTGAAACATAAGTTTTAATAGACTTTAAGTAATATTAGTATTAGCGGTGTTTGTATATTATGGCTCAGAGAGTCGAGTCAACATTATCGTTCACTGTATTGTACCTATACGTCACAACGTACGTTTTTGCGCCATAGCCCTTACATAATTTTAAAGATAACACGTAATAACACGTCCTATCGGTTTATAACATCGTGTCGCCGACATAACGTTCCTGCCGGTAGAGTACTACAATATCCATAGATATCCTATTTAAAATGCGAAATTAACTCTGTCTGTTTGTTACCTTTTCTGTTAGACAACAGAAAAAGTAATTGTGTCTTATAGTGACAGTTGAACTCTTAACGGCTGAACGGATTTCGATGTTTGGTACACAAATTACTATGACCTGGGTTAGGACATAGGATACTTTACTCCGGATGACTTTTTATCCCGGTAATACGTTCCCGTGTAATAATTACCGACCGAAGCCGTGGGCAAAATCTAGTGATATTACGCAAAACGTATTTTGATAATACTGTAACTTTCACTGTTTGATTCGAAGACATGTGAGGTCTGCCAACTCACACTGGGCCCGCGTGGTGGATTACGGCCCACTCCCTCTCACTGAGTGGAGGCCTGTGTCCCAGCAGTGGGAACATTATAGGCTGATTATGTATGTATGTATATTTTGTAACTTTTTATGAGGATTATCAGTTTAACACGACTGATTTTGTAAAAGCTACGCATTCTTCTTGATTCTTAAACACATTGATCTTGATATTTGTAAGTACAGACGCCAGCACATCAAGCTACCCGTAACTGTCAAATTTTTTCATTCAACCTGAACCTTATGCTGTAGCGATAAAGTTGAAAATCTATTAAAGAAATTTGACAGGTTGTAGTAGCTTGATGTGCTGGCGTATGTACATATTTTTCACCGTTATTTAACCTATGATATTATGATAAACATTTGTATGAATCATAGTTCCTACTCGGGTAATCAAATTCCGAGCCCCAAGACACAGACTAAGGCCCTTTGTACACGACACGGTTTCTATACGGCACGGCGTATAAGCCGTGTCGTAGGAAAACCGTTCGTGACACTGACGACCGTACCGTTTGTGTTAGGCAAAAACCAAACTAGACAGGTATGTCTAGTTTGGGGCTCGCTAGCAACTAACACTAGCTACAGGTATAATTTTAACCTTTTAACCGCTTACGTCGGATTAATCCGACATATATTTTCGTGTCCATCCCGCCAGGGTCGTATATTATACGAACAAATAACACAGCTCGTTTAATCTTAATTATTATTACATCATCACGGCTCGTTTCATCGGTATTTATTTTTCGTTTTCTTTCTTTTTTTCGGGTGCTGGGGGCACGACAACTCTTATAAAGTCGGGCGGTTAAAAGGTTAAGCCACTTCATCATCATCTGCCTAGCCTTTTCGTAACTATGTTGGGGTCGGCTTCCAGTCGAACCGGATGCAGCTGAATACCAGAATTTTATATGGAGCGACTGTCTATCTGACCTCCGTAACCATACGATACCCCTTGGTAAGACTAGTTGTCAGACTTTCGGGCTTCTGACTACCCGTAACGACTGTCAAAGATCCACGAATGCCAGCCGGGACCAACGGCTTAACGTGCTTTCCGTGGCACGGCACGGAGGGTTCTCGGTATGTAAAGATGGTCACCCATCCACAGACCAACCGCGGCAAGCGCAGCTTAACCTGATCGATCGACTTGTGCGGCTGTTATTATTTAGCCACGGGCCCCTCAAAATTAATTACATTTAAATTTGTGTTTAATCTGTGTACCTGCTTATGTGTATAATCTAGATAACAAGCAATTTCTATTTCAATCTTTATTTTCGTTGCAATAAGGTTGCTGATGGGTTGTTGGCTGGGTTGCTGTCAGAGGACTACGAAGGCGAAAGATATCGCGTGACTTTGTCGCATCTTGTCACCTACGTGAGACACACTCATATTAGTACCTGTCGGTAGTTCATACCTACCTAAAGTCTATTTAAATCCATGTTTCCAGTTGATATTATTTCCACTTAAACGAATATCAACTCTGTGTTAGTGTAAATTATATTGATTTTAGAATGACTAGTACTTCGGAAAAAGATATGAAAATGTTAGAATTATTTGTAGTGCAAACTGAACACTATGTGTGTCCATGACAGTTGTTTTTCCAAAAGCACATATTTGTTTACATGTTTGGAAAACAAATTGTGAACGCAGTATACAGATAATGGTTACCCTCGCAGTCACCTCTGGCCCCACAAATGTGTCCCTCTGCGAAACAATTGTTGTACCGCGCGGCTTTTACTTAATTTAACATATTCGCCTAATGGTATCACTACACCTTCGTGACTCTTGTCTCAGGGGTCAAAAGTAAGTGGTGATTCATAGATTATGTATGGAGTCTGTTATAAATTGGACCCTAATTTTGTAGGTGTTTTGTGAACTTTGACCTGTTGGCGGTAGGTAGTGTGTTTTGTTTTGTATTATTACTGTTATGTTATAATATCGTTGGCATTCATTATTATGTTCAGGCATGTCTTGAAATCTAAATATTTATTTATTTGCTTTAGCATTTATGTACACATATAATGTAAAAACAGACAAGAAAAAAAGGACAGAAAAATAGGTATAAAGGTGATGCTTATTTCTAAAAAAATCTCTTCCAACACACCTGCGGTAGTGTTATGTAGGTAGATGTAACGTACCGAGGCTGAGTAGTCCGTTGATAGATATTAAAGTTAGTGCGTCATTGACTAGCGTGTTTGACTGTTGTCCGTTCTATACCTGCATATCTAACAGTGGCGACGAGGGCGAATTTACGAGTGCACAATGTCTATTTTATGTATTTCATTCGGAATAATGACGAACTTTGACCATTTATCCCAGAACTGGATAAGTTATAAGTCACGGCTATAACAATGGTTTATTGATAAAAAAAAACATTAAAAAAAACTATCAGAGCTATCAATTTTTTAGACAGCCTGATAGTTTTTTTTTTAATGTTTTTTTCTTTGAGCACTATGCGAAGTCATTGAAAAAAAAACAAAAATTGGTCATAACTTTTGAACCGTGAAAAAATGCACCGACATTCTCAGGTTCAAAAAGTTTGGAAATGACCTTGCCCACGCCCCTATTCGATTTGATCCATACTTCCAGGGACACCCTGTATATCAGGCCCTTTGTACACACTCGTTTTTTTTTTCGTGAAAAACTACGGTTTATTCGCCGTGTAGGTCGTCAGTGATGTATGGATCACTTTAGAAGCTTGTTGACAGTCACGTTTTTTCTGCGGCGCCGTTTATACGCTGGACCGTAAATAAGCCGTGCGTTGTTCTTATATTGTGTACAAAGGGCCTCATGGCCCAGCCAGAGTGTGGCCGATACGCTACGCTTGACGATTCATATCTCCTGTCAAAGACCCACTGCCACTTCAGCTGGCTAACTAACTCTGCAAGGTACACAACATTATAATGGGCTTTCTATCGCTATAAAAATATCTTCGTACATGGCCTCGGCTGTTTCGTCAGAGTATGTCGAGGTTGCCATAATTTTCAGCTTCAGGCACTACCACCATGACCCACTTATTGGAGAATCCAAAATGACCATACACCTGCACGTTTGAAGACGTAAAGTACGCTTCTGATGTATCTAAAATGAAAATAGGAGTTCCTAAAGGTTCGATATTGGGTCCATTCCTCTTTTTACTTTACATTAATGATTTACCTACCTCAATTACTTCAAAATCAAACGAAAACGATGTTAAATCGATTCGAAAAGAAGAATGAGTAGAAGAGGCAATGCCTCTGTATTAGTAAGCAATCGTATAACACTGCAGGCTGGTAGGGACTTTATCGACCAGGAAGTCTACACCATCGTACTCTAAAGATGCTCCTCTGCAGATTTCCATCATCTTTGCGAAAATAAGGTAAGTAGGTTGTCTGGCCTTAAAAATTAAATTAAATTTTATAGTAATTAATTAATTAAATTATATTTTACTAAGATAAAATAAAACATTAGGTGAAAATTTTATTTAATAAACATTATTTATAATTGAATACATTTTAATAAAAGGTCTTAATAAAAAAAAAACTCTAAACAAGGATTTCCCCTTTTGAAAGTTTTTTATTGTTTTACTGCACCGGCATAGAGTACGAAAAACTTCATAATGATTAATTATTTATTTGTGATTTAGCAACTTGTGAATCGTGCTTTAAAATATACATGTTACGTTAGTAAGCATGATTAATATTAAATAAATGATTGATTCATAGCAACGAGCGTATGATATGAAATGAGGTGAACTTTAAATTCAT
The DNA here is from genome assembly GCA_914767645.1 of Hydraecia micacea. Classification (NCBI taxonomy): domain Eukaryota; kingdom Metazoa; phylum Arthropoda; class Insecta; order Lepidoptera; family Noctuidae; genus Hydraecia; species Hydraecia micacea. The sequence goes on from OU611774.1 coordinate 2,088,557, forward strand.
TCAAATCCTCACATTTGAAACTTTATCCTGGTAACAATTACATAAGGAACTACAATGCAAATTATTTCAAACGTTAACACAAACTCCAACTGCATTGTACTGCCAACAGGGCTTGCACTGACTGGACAGGTCCACTCAAAATTGTGTTATTGTTTCCTCATAAGACCATTAATTCAGACATTAATCTACATTGTCCTGACTTGAACTGACTTAGATTATGTCTGGACTTGAAAAGAGACTGTGATCCCTGAGTTTGTTTCGCCATTTATTGTCAGGGGTAGTCAGATAGGAAATGACGGCTCGATCTAGCTTACTTTTCTATATGCCGTCTATGAGTGATTCCATTTTATTACAGTACCTACAGTACCCAAAACATTGCTCAATACTGGTCCTACACGGTGCAATGAAAATATTGTGCAATAAAGTTGAAACTCGCTTAAACTATTTATAAACTCGCTAAAAATAATATTGTAAGTGCACGAGCCGCTTAATTCCTAAAGAAAAACTGTTTTCATAGACGGACGAGTTCTTTTATATTGGTAAATTTTTTTCTTTTACCAGAACGAAACCTATATTGTGATGACATCTGATAAGCGTGTTCTGATGAAAAGTGTTGCGTCGACCTCATATAAAGTGTTATGAAAGCAGGGGGATGGTGTATAATTCATATAAACAGAATCCCAGCGCCTGATTTGTCTTTCTATAAACTATTATTAGTACTTATTATTGGCAGAAAGACTACCTACTAAACTCAGATTTTTAATTTACTAGACTAAAATGAGGGTTGCGGTACCGCTGCTAACATAACAAAAAATGCTCGATCGCGTCTGTATTTTTGGTCAAGCAAAAAAAAAGGAATGTAGAAGTACCTACTCATTATTTTTTGTGTTCTTGAAAGGCTGCATTTGGTTGAATTATTTATCAACAGTTTGCAGTTTCAAACTTTATGGCCGCTGTGAAGTGCGATACTCGCTGCGCAGTCCCTCCCCCCGCTTACAGGTGAATTTTTACTGCGCAGCGACTCGCCTCATGTTCAGAGCGGCCATATTGTTTGAATCGGGCTGTAGGCGCGTTATTCGTATCGTTTCTAGAACCTGGCCCTAGGTGTTCGACCGGAGATGTATGACCGGGGCTAAAGCAACAATGATAAATTAGTTAATATGTTATGTATGACGCACATGACGTTATGTAATTTTTGCGTTAAAAAAGCGTGATTTTATGTGTGCACTGTGTATGTCAAAATAAAATAAACGTTCAACTTACTTGTATCCAAGAGTCAGTGCGCATAGCACTACACCCAAACAATGCTCCCATGTGCTACACCTGTAACAAAAAGGAAATTAGTACTTGTTTTAGACAAAGGTCATTTATGGCGATGATTGTTCGATCACGTGTTAGTGATGGGAAAACTGAGGTGGTCAGTCATAAAGGCAGTGACAAGCAGGTTGACTCGCATGGTTTTTGCGCGTTGGCAAAAAAGCATGCGTGAGCAGGCACGTGTTGTTAGATGGCTGATTTATGTCACTTCTCACAGCAAAATGAAGGTAGCTCTTATAATGATAACGAATAAGTCTACTTTCGTATGTAATCATTCTTACCTGAATTTAATTTCATTTCCTGTAATATCTTCAACCAGGTAATTCAGCTGACTCTGCTCGAAACAAACCACAAACATTCAAGGAGGAAGAAAATAAAATCATAAATGTCTTGCTTTATCAGCAAAATAAAAAGGGTAAAAGCACATATAATACATTTTTCTACAAAAAAACATTTCACATGATCCGTTTTTGAAATTGACGGCATTTATTTTCGTTGGATCAACCTATTCCCAAATTATTAGATCTTTAACTTTAACTAACAATAATTCAAGTAAACCAATTACATATTTTAAAAAATTGTCCGGAATTAAAAGACAGTTTTTGCCAATTTAAAAATTTTATTAATCAACAAAAATAAATCAGAAATGAAGAGATTCGCAGGAGAACCAAGGTAACCGACATAGCCCGAAGAATTGCCAATGGGCAGGGCACATTGCTCGCAGAACAGATGGCCGATGGGGCCGAAAGGTTCTAGAGTGGCGACCGCGTACCGGAAGACGTAGCGTTGGAACTTGGAAGGCCTCCCACAAGATGGACCGACGACAAGCACAGAACCGGTCAAAGTGGAGGTACTTGGGGGAGACCTATGTCCAGCATGGGGACGTCTTTCGGCTGAAATAATGATGATGATGACAAAAATAAAACAACAATATAATATATTAGTACGGCGCGGGGCATTAAAAACCAAAAACAAAAATACATCTTCAGTAAATTGACCTTTGCACTCGCAAACGTTCGGGTTGCACCATTCGCAGGGTTCTGCCTGTAGTAAGAACCTATAATAGTTATATATTATTATCTACCTGCATGTAAAGCCAAGATAAAAATAAATAAACAGAGAAACATTTTTTGATACCAACCAATATATACCGTTCCAAGTTTTTTTTTCCAAAATTTCGTTGTAACTGTAATGACAGTTACAACGAAATTTTAAAACGAAACATTATGTTGTAGCGGTATCTACAACGCCACATGCGAACAACGCGTCATACTGACGTCACGCAAATCCTGCATCTCGCAAGCAGAGTTTACCGCGCAACTAGCATAGATACAACGGCCCAACATGAATCCTTGGGCAGTTGCCCGCCAGACACAACACCCGTCTGGTCGGAGGATCCTCCCTTTTCTATAGAGTATGAGTGAACTTTACACCCTGTTCCTCATCCCTCTATACTGGTGACCCCGAACATGAACGTCAGCGCAGCCTTCGTGCAAATACTTCAGCGTGACGTCATCACCATCACTCCCGCAAGCTTTAGAGCGGCGAGTCACCCAGCCAGCCCAGCACCCACGGCATCAACGGGTACCCTGACCACCAGCATGCAGCGACCGCGCATACCTGGTCATCACCCTCAGCCTCATCAGCAACCTTGGCACAGCACACTGCACCTTCGGCCGGTCTACAAGCAGAGCCCTTAATAAGCCTCTCCTGGTCGACGCCAGCAGTCAGCCTCAACCCGGCGCTATACCTCATCCGACGCACTGGAGCATAACGCAGCGCCACCCCGACTCACTGGGGACATCTTCGCAGACAGTTCCGACTCACCGTGAACTATGCGGCAACCGGTTCCGACTCACTGGAACCTCAGCTGGCCTGGCAAGCATCGCAAGATACAAGACTCAGCCCACTATCGACCTCCGGTCTCCGGGGGGGAGTGATGTAGCGGTATCTACAACGCCACATGCGAACAACGCGTCATACTGACGTCACGCAAATCCTGCATCTCGCAAGCAGAGTTTACCGCGCAACTAGCATAGATACAACGGCCCAACATGAATCCTTGGGCAGTTGCCCGCCAGACACAACACCCGTCTGGTCGGAGGATCCTCCCTTTTCTATAGAGTATGAGTGAACTTTACACCCTGTTCCTCATCCCTCTATAATGTGGTTTTTATCGGACAACATTTTTACTAAAATTGATATTATAGTGTTAATTAGGTGGTAGCATAATGATGCTACCACCTAATTAACACTATAATATCAATTTAACACTATAATATCACTATAATATCAATTTTAGTAAAAATGTTGTCCGATAAAAGCCACATAATATTTCGTATTAAACATAATGATTATGTTAAGGTCGTGAATCTAAAAAAAAATTGGTTGTCTGTAAAGTCTGTTTATGGACGATAATTTTACGTGATAATGTCATAAGAAAACGTGCCTCTCTATCGCTTGTTCCGCGCTCTCGCTTGCACGCTTGGCTCAGGCGGAACGTGACAATGAGTCATGCTTTTTCGTACGTGCAGCCGGCGTTCATCGATTTATAAGACGTTATCACGTCAAAAGTCACAAATAAAAAAAGGAAAAAGAAAAAAATATTAGACACGCACAGGAAATACAAACAGTAAAAAAGAAAAAAGGTGCATTTAAAACTTACAAAAATAGCATTAAAAACAACCAAACAAAAAAAGACCGTGATGCTACGGAAATTTATTAAATCCCACTAGGGGATTATAAAAATAAATAAAATAAGAAAATAAAGCAATAAAATTTATTATAGAAAAAAACAAAAATAAATAAAAACCATAATTATTTACATTATCGCTTTGATCGATCTCTGAAATAATCCAGCGAATCTTTAAGCGTCCTTCAGTTCACGACCACCATATTATCATGTCTAGTCTAGTAGTATTTTGATGTTCTGTGGCGGGTTGGGTTACAACGAAAAATTAATGTCTCCGATATTGGTTGAATACAGTTGTACAGACGCCAGCACATCAAGCTACCCCAATCTGTACAATTTTCCCAATTGAATATGAACCTTATTCCTTTGTGGTAAAGTTGAAAATCTATCAAAGATATTTGACAGATTGGGGTAGGTTGATGTGCTGGCCTCTGTACAAATGTGGCTAGGAACGGATGCACGAAGCGTTAACAGTGCTAGTTGGAGACCAGCTGAAGAAATTAATGATTAATTCATAAATAATTTAAATATGCATTTTGATATAAACTGTGTAAATAAGTTGTGTTTTCACAAAAGACGGGAAGAAACTACAAAAGGGGTTTTTTAAATCGTTTGAGAACACCAAGAGCTTAAAAATTATCATTATTACATCCATGAGGGAATAATCATAAAGGAAAAACACTTTTATTTATACCAAAAGCTCGCTCAACCCTGCCTTCATACGCTCAGTGTCAGCAAACAAAACTGCAAGTAAAACCTAGGAAGTTTTTTAATAAAATGAAGCGCACGTCCACAAACATTCACCTACACCCCCCCACGTGGTTGCATACAATCATTTACATAGCGCTTTAGATTGACGAGTGAATTTATAGCGTGTCTGAACTACAATCAGGGGTAACCGAGGGTCGTTCCGCTGTCGATTTGATTTGATTCGATCTGTTCGCACGCTCGGACGAATAAATTCATACAATCGCGATGCACCTCAATCGTATTTCATATTTATTTATATGCTCGAACAGCTCTGTTCATTTAAAATAATATTTTCCAATATTATGATTGTGTATTTTTGTTGTAGGTTTTTAGATAACTTTTACTTGGAACAAAAGAAAGAATAATAGAATTATGTGTGTGTCAGAAACACATGCAGAGATAAAGATCATCATCATCTGCCTGCCTTTTCCCAACTATGTAGGGGTCGGCTTCCAGTCTTACCGCATGCAGTTGAATACCAGTATTTTACATGGAGCGACTGCCTATCTAACCCCACAACCCAGTTACTGGGTAATACGATACCCCTTGGTAAGACTGGTTGTCAGACTTTCAGGTTTTCTGACTACCCGTAACGACTGTCAAAGATCCACGAATGACAGCCGGGACCAACGGCTTAACGTGCTTTCCGAGGCACGGAGGGGTCTCGGTATGTAAAGATGGTCACCCATCCACAGACCAACCGCGGCAAGCGTAGCTTAACCTAATCGATCGACCTGTGCGGCTGTTATTATTTAGCCACTGACCCCTCATGCAGAGATAAAGATAAGATAGTTAAATAGTCGGCAGCTGCACGTCGACCCATCCCATTGCATCGCATCATCTGCCCGCACTATTACTTCGTTTGCTCTTAGCGTTCTCTCTTGCTTTTTTTCTTTTTGCTCGGTCCCTAAGAGTCGTAGCGTAATGGTATATAGCCTATAGCCTTCCTAAAGAATTGGGATATTTAATGCAAAAATATTTTTTCAAATCCGACTGGTTGTTCTAGATTAGCGCGGACAAACAAATATACAAACTGTTCAGCTTTATTATTAATATAGTAACTATTTCTTTGACAAGAATTTAATTATTATTCTAGGTATCCAAATTCTAACTATAAATAATATATAATAACATATAAATTATAATATATACTTAATCCATACTTAATATTATAAATTCGAAAGTAACTCTGTCTGTCTGTATGTTACCTTTTCACGCCTAAACCACTGACCGGATTTAGATGAAATTTGGCAATGAGATAGATTGCATCCCGGGGAAGGAAATAAAATAGTGTTTATCCCCGAAATTATCCCTTAAGGGTGTAAAAAGGGGGGTGGAGATTTGTAAAGGGAATCAATATAAAAGGACTATAATACTTTTATCGCGGGTGAAACCGCGGGGCACAGCTAGTATAATATTATAAATGCGAAAATAAGTTTGTTTGTTACCTTTTCACGCCTAAACCACTGAACCGGTCATCCTGAAAATTTGCATATAAGTTGTCAGGTTCGGAACAGCACTTTTTTTCGGGATGAAAGGTATTTCATCCCGAAAAAAAGTGCTGTTCCCGAGGAAAACAACAATTTTTTTTAAATAACAATAACGTTATTATGATAATAGATGGCGCCACGTGTATTGTTGTTTACCTTGGGAAAAGCACTTTTTATCGGGATGAAAGGTACTCTATGCCCGTTTCTGTACACCTGACAACGTATATATGCAAAATTTCAGGACGATCGGTTCAGTGGTTTAGGCGTGAAAGGGTAACAAACAAACAAACTTACTTTCGCATCTATATTACTACTAGTTAGGATAGGATTTCACGCAAACGAAGTCGCGGGCAGCAGTTAGTTGTCTATAAAACAGTTTATAAACCACGTAAAATATACATCTCTCTCACAATCCTCCGTATAAGTTCGCGATGTTATATACCTGCAAAACCTTTCTGAACCGCAGACGGCAAACTATAAACAAGTTTAACGTCCTTGGAGCACAATAAAATAAAACTTCAATCAAAACTGACGTCAAAAGCAGTAAGTAAACCCTCTTAGAGTTTGTCGGAAGCGCTTGCTTTTTATATTTCCTGATGTCATGGAGATTTAATAAGCTGAATGTAAGGGAAGAAGCCTTGCAGTGGAGGCGGCGACGCGTCATGTCACTTGCAGTCAGGGGACAACGAGATCTTTCCTAGCAGAATTCAGTGTAAGACCGCCTTTATAGTTTAATTTGTACGAGCAGAGTAAAGGAATCGAGGATCTATAGTGTGTTTATAATATAAGCTGACCCGACGTTGTCCTTCCGAATTTCAATAAATACAAAAATCCAATAGAAAAAAAACTTTCAGTTTTCCAGGTTCTTTTTTCACATTTTCTTTCCCTAAAAACATCATTGGGACTATAACGTAGACGTGTTGGAGTTCCATAGTGTCGAAATAAAATCTTGTCCTATTACGGTTTGTCGAAAATAATTCAGTTGGTAAGTCTCATAAAACAAATCTATCCAGCCATTCTCAACTGATGCGTTTACCAAAAAATAGCTTAAAAATTTATTTAAATATTATATTGGCCCGGTAATTAAAACGATAATGATACTTGTAAAGACAAATGATAGCTTGTCAACTAAGGAGTGGTTTTATTACAGTGTCATGTTATAGTAATATTCATTAGAACGTTATGTAGATTTAATGAAAAGTACATGAACACAAAAAAGTTAATCATTACTAAAGAAAGGTACCATACAACTCGATTCCCACCGGCTTCCCTTCGAAAATTCAGAACATAACCACTCTATAGTCAAATCATTATTGAAATTTTCTTTTGGCATTTTTTTTTTTGCTCCGGCCTACCTCTGTCATAAATTCACCATGAAGCTCAAAGAGCGTTGCGTTACAAAAAAATTATAGCAGTGAGATGACCGCCACATGCGGCTATAATGTCCAAATACAGGGCGTTTTTTGACAGCTTAATGTCAATTATTGGTAAAAGTGGCAGAATACGACGGAGACGCTCTAGGGGACCCTAGCTTTATTACTGCCAACATGCTATGGATAACAACCCTCGCTGAGCAGAAAAGAGCCAATGACAAACCTACTTCCAATCATAAAAGACGGGCTGTTCGAAGAATGTTTTCCATAGGTATGTTTAAAAATGTAGGTAAGCTATAGGCCGACCGCTTAACTGAGACGTTGCCTGAAGTAGCTGCGCGGTGCGGGAGGGGTGATAGTTGTCACAAGTTGGCGAATCATTGAGCTCTCGCATCACGTCACTACACCCCTCCCGCTCTGCGCTGCTATCTCAGGCAACGCAGCGAGGCACACTTTCCTGCAAATTTCTTACATAGGACTTTACACTTTTTTATTTGATTTTTATCTGATGTATGTCTCTGGTGTACCGTGTGTATTTTAGTCTGTTCTAAATAAATTAATTTTCTTTTTTTCTTTCTATTCTTTCAACGTCTCAGCTAAGTGGTCGGCCTATAGTTAAAGTGTTGCGTTGTAAGGCCCTTTTACTTACACATTTATCTTCTCGTGTGAAACTACGGTTATACGCCGTTTGTAGGCACCAGACAAGGTGGTCAGAGTTGTATGGATCACTATGGATGCTTGTTGACAGACACGTTTTTTTTACTGCGTGGTTTATACGCCGAACCGTAAAGAAACCGTATCGTGTACAAAGAGCCCATCCCATTCCTTAACACATGTGCGCACGGACTTAATATCGGATTTTCAAATCTTGGTGTACACTGTACAGGACGTAAATGCAAAAACGCAAGTTTTATATGATTGACTACAGTAAACTAAATCAGATAAATAATTATGATATTCTCCAGGATATATGATATATTTTGCAATAAATTACAAGCGTTGTGTCATCGCGCTTCTCTTTTTTTTCTATGCAGTCCGACTGTGACCGCGCTTTAGGTCATGTAGTCCCCTTAAGTCAAGCATTGAGAATCTAACAGAAAGCATCCTAGCGGGTCAAAAAAGCACACTTTTGTATTTTCAACTCTCATCAGCGCTAAGCAGTGTGCCAATAAAATTTGCTGCGGGAAAAACATGGTCGTGCAAACCTGGCCTTAGTGTGAAGTTGAACCGTTTTGTTTATGTCTCAAGTCTCACTTGCTAGTATTTTTCCTGTATATTACCAATGTTTCTTCAGCATTTTAGCTTTCAGTCTGATGCAGTAAGTTTTTAGTACTCGTATGTTCCAATTTTCCTCGCTAGTATTTTTAGCTTGCCTTGGACTATTCCCATTTATATGGCACGTTTGATTCGGAAGACGTAGGTAATCATTATAAAACCAAAAAAAATAACCGACTTTATAAAATGAGGAGGATATGAGGTCTGTGAGTTTTTTTGTTATTTAAACATAATTTTGGCTATACAGGGTTATTGGAAAAATACCAACAACCTCTTAAGAGGTCAATGTACTTATCATTATGAACGACTTTTACTATGGGACTAAACCAGAAATTGCGAAAAAAAAATCAGCTGTTCTAGGGAAAAAGGTAGGTCACCTTTTTCCCAAGCACAGCTGATTTTTTTTTCGCGTTTTCAGCACCCTAATTGCGTAACACACTATCAATCGGAATCATTTTGAAGTAAATTGCTAATCCATTGCTTCATAAGTTCGAAAAAATTGTCTGCTCAACACGTAATATAACGCAATGAATGTTGTTGAACTGTCAAAATGAAACCGATTCCGATTGATAATGTGTTACGCAATTGCCCCGCAGGTTTGGTCCCATACTAAAAGTTGTTCATAATGATGAGTAAAGGTTTTTGGTGTTTTTCCAATAACCCTGTATATGCTGCTTGATCCAGAAAATAGGTACATACAAATTAGAGAAATGCCCTATAACTTAAAGTGTACCGTTATTTTACAGGGAAATTTTCTGTGTTAACGATATACTTCCATCGAATGTAAATTGGAAATCAGTGTTCATGGCAAATGACCATTAAAATTTGGTCATTTGCTAGCAACATGTACGGCTTTATAATAATATCAAGTTACACACGGACTATTCGCTTCACCACCGTGTATAACTGAGAACCTTGATAATATGCTGATGCATAATATGCTTGTGTAGCTTTGAAATTAATATCTTAAGCTTTCTCAAAACATCGTGAGGAAACTGGCATACCTATCCTAGAACAAAATATTCGAAGATAAGTATGTGACATCTATCAACCCGCACTGGGGCCACGTGGTGGATTACGGCACATGGGGAGTGTTGATATACTATAATATACCTGACTGACTATATTAACCACCTGTATCATTGTCTGCTTCGTTGGTCTAGTGGTCGCAAGCTTTACTGCTGAGCATGAGGACCGGGGTTCGATTCCCGGGTACGGGCAAAGTATTATTGGTATTTTTTATCTGGAATTTCTCAGTAGCAGCCCGGAGATTGCAATGGATTTGTGCCCCGTTGATGGCAATAGTCTCGCCCCCTGTTACATAGGACTAAGTCATAGCTGGCGAAATGTTGGTGTACTACCTATAGGTATTTACACCTCTGTCTAACAGTTCGGGGTATACAATAGTGATGCTGTCGTTGATAATTTAGGCATTTTTAGAGTTCCGTACCTCAAAAAGAAAAACGGAACCCTTGTAAGATCACTTCGTTGTCCGTCTGTCTGTACCTCTGTCAAGATCCTTTTCCTCAGGAACGCATAGTTATCAAGTTGAAATTAATATCGAATACTCGGGGCTGCAATTCTAAGTCAACGCAATCAAAAGATACGGGCGTTTATGTTCCGGAATCATAACCTATAGGGTACTTCCCGTTGACCTAGAATCATGAAATTTCGCAAGAAGCAATGTCATGTAGCACAAGTAATGGCGAAAATCCGAAAACAGTAAATCTGTAGAGCTAAATTATAAAAAAAAATCCACTGATAAACTATTTACATACCTAAAAATTTGTACGGAACCCTCGGTGCGCGAGCCCGTCTCGCACTTGACCGGTTTTTTTTTTAAGTTCTGCCGACTTTTTGTGTTTCTATTTCTATTCTGTAAAAATCTCACCGCGAAAACTTAAGTGAAATGAGCTTTAAGTGAGCTGTCAATATTGTCATCTGAGTGACAGCTCACTCCACCCGGGTTTTCACAGTGAGATTTTTACAGGATAGACCGGCCGGTTAGTTTTTTTTTTTTATCGCACAGCAGAATTATACACAGTACAAATCGGTCAGTAGAACATTCGAGAGCATTATATTCGCCTTATTTTCACTTACCCGCCTCCGGCCACTAATATCATCTGCATCCTGCCAGGTTCCCTTTCGCCGGCTCCGTGAAGATACTACCATTGCTCAAGTCATTTTGAAGCAAGTATCACTCGCGATCACATCCTTGTACTTACACAATTGGACAACTATTTTAGTATTATTTTTTATTGATGCTCATTTTTAACATTTTTGTATTGTTTATATGTATTTACACATTCACTGATTTTGCTTTAGTTTTTTAAACACTTTTTGTAATCACACCTAGTTCACATGATCTTCACTTCGGTTATTTATTATAAATTAGTTTAATTTCAGTCTCATAGATGGATAAATTGTATTGGAAGGTTTAAGCGGATTGTATAAAGCACGATTGCAGTCTGAGTCGGCGTTAGTATAATAATTATGAGGTTAAATAAAATAATAAAAAATCACCCCGTTTTGAGACGATTTTATTGTTAAATAGTTGATTGGTCAAAACTAATCAGGATTATTGTGGTCGTAGCCATTTTGGCCCACAAAAGTGCTGAATTAAAGAAGATGAAGGCAATTGCATGCAGCTAAGATGAGAATATTAAGAGGGATGTGTGGAGTTACACGAATGGATAGATTAAGAAATGAGTACATAAGAGGAAGTTTGAAAGTGGCACCGGTAACTGAAAAGTCTGGGAAATTGTTTGCTATGGTATGGGCATGTGATACGGAGGAATGAGGAAAATATCGTGAGGATAGCTTTGAGTATAAATGTCGATGGCTATAAGAGGAGGGGAAGATAAAGAAATTAAGGATGGGCTGTGTGAATATGGTTAGAAGACTACCAAGATGACGAGTGACGACTAATAGAGAAGTATGGTAGAAAAAAAAACATGTTGCGCTGACCCCGAATAAATTGACATAGTAAAGTGCCTAATTTAAAAAATACTTTGATGTCAGTTAAAAAAATAAGTAAAGTTACTCTATAAATCAAATGGGAGCAGATTCGAGTCAAGATTTTATTCTTCTAGTTTGAACCTCTCGTTGAACTATTTGTTCAACCAGTAGGATCGAAATAATAGAACTTACACGCCTAGTCTGCAATATTGACTTTTCATAACCTTTCTTCCGCAGTTGAGGGGAGTGTGCTATGGTAGCCCGCGAAAGTCAAATTCTTCTTCGAATTTTCTTACGCTTTTGGGAATTTTTAGATCAGTGTCCGGTTGTAGGCTGATTAAAATATGATTCGCGATCGTAACAAGTATATGTTTACAGAATTATAATCATTAAAATCATCGATACAACCCTCTAAGTTCATATAATCCTAATCATTGATATCTTTTCTGAAACAATCTCTGACACTGACCTATAAATTGCAAAAAAAACGTAAGAAAATTCGAATTTCGCGGGCTACACTGGCGCTTCTTCCTTAATTCAATTGATTTCAGGCGATGCATGTCGCCTTCTAATTGACACAAAACGTTTTGGCTCCCTACAGAACCATAGATCTTCCGAACTTTCGAAAGAGAAAAACACAAAGCATTTGGCAACAACTAGCTGTTAGTATGTAACAACTGCACCAGCAAGTGATTAGTTGAACTTCATAATATTTGTGAAGAAAATTCCCTATTTTCTAAAAGAAAAGTCACTAACACACACGTACGCTCACCATTTTGGCGCAGCGCGTAAGTTTTATGCATCACCCTGCTTCGTCATGCCCCTTCTAGTTTTCCGCAGATCTAACACTAAAAACTTGTTTTGCTTTTACGAAATATATTCTCTTCCGTGGTATATTCTTGTGGTTTACGATGCTGAGTAAGAGAACTTGTTTAAATACAGTAAACTAGCAGCGTGCTCTGCTGGCGTATAAAGTTTTTTATTACTTTCCTTTTCCAGTGTTAAACTACCTCTCTGGTAAACTTCATCAAAAGTAATTTTTAGCAGTTGATACGTGACGTATATACTTACTGACTTGGTTATTTTTGCGTTTACGATATTAGAGTAATATTGATGCGGTTTGCGCAGTGCCATGATATCGTTTTCGTCGTTGCATCGATTTTGATTCCACACCCTGGCTGATAGCGTGACGATTGAGAATGCTAAAAGGAAACGTCTTCTGCCGTCTCCAAGTAAGAAGGGACAAGGGCAAGAAGATGACGATTATGATGATAAAAAAAACAGTGACACTCCGGGAGTGCCGACAGAAGTGAAAACAAAACTCACACACTGACATATCGGATATACATTAAAACCGAGTACCTACATCCGAAGCGGTGTCGGTTACGGTAACAGTGCCGCGAATTCAATTGTTTTTTCCCATCTCAAAAAATGCCCAACGTGCCTAAAGAAGTTTTCACTTCAAAAAGAATCAAATTAATTTTCTTTGGAGATATTATACGACATACTAATGAGATCATAACTGAACGTCACCACTGTTCCCTACCTGCCACTGCAATGAACGGCCATAGAGATGACGCGGCGGCAGGGACAACGACGCACAACGTAACTTTTCGTCATAATAAGAAAAAAAAAAACCTGTTCCATACATTTTGACCATCGTAGGTATTTGCACTTTTGTAGAAAACGGGTGTTTTTTTTTTTTTCAATAACCGACGAAACATTTCGACCCTGTTCCAGAAGTATGCGCTGAATCCAAGGTGACAGGCTGTGCGATAATATCCTGCCACCCTGTATGTATTATAAACACGTCGCTAAAAAACTACTTTTTAAGGTTCCGTAGTCAACAAGGAACCCTTATAGTTTCGCCATGTCCGTCTGTTTGTCTGTCCGCGGTTGAGCTCAAAAACTATTGGTACTAGAAAGTTGTAATTTGGCATGAGTATACACGTTAATGACGCTGAAAAAGTGGTAAAATAAAATCTTGAAAAAAGCAATTAAGTATTTAGGGTACCTCCTCTACATGTAAAATGGGGATGATAATTATGTTTTTCGTCCTTCCCATACTGTAGGATTTCGTTGGATAAGTCTTTCAAAAATATTATGGGTTTGGGAAGACTGTTTTTTGATTAAGTAAACCGTTCGTGACTTATCAACCTTTAAAGTACGCATTTTCGTTGGAGTCAAGTGTCCCCCCCTCTACCAACTAAACGGTTGTAGTTAGAAATTCAAATGTCACTGCAGTAGTACCTATATATAACGAAGTTTAAAGAAAAACTATCATACTTAAGTGGGCTTTACAAGTTTACAAGTAATAGTCGACCAACTTAAATTTGCAGTTGCAATGTATGGGAGAACAAGATTTTCAACTACAATGTTAAGTTTGTTCTTGGGATAAATTCATTCCAAATACGGAACCCTTCATTGTGCGTAGCCGGTTTTTTCAAATACAGATAGCGCCATCCACGAAGACGCGCCCCCTCTTCTTCCTAATCGCTTACCTTACAGTACAAGTGTGCAACATTCCGCTATTGTTTTAGTTTTGTCGATACACAGTAATTACTTATTAGCGGATAATTAGTGTGTATCAAAAAACTAAAACACTAGTGGAATTAACTAGCGATAACCACTAGCGATTAATAAGAAGAGTGGGGCGCGTCTTCGTGGATGGCGCTTACTTTCTATATATTATTTTTTTCAATTCCATATTCATAATCCAATAGCCGCCATGACACTACAAAGGTATTAAAGGCACGTCTATTAATTTCGCGTGTCCATAAATTAAGACTTAACACAGTTGGCTCAGTGTAAGTTCCATTTGTATAATTAAAACAGCCTTTCATTACCGCCTGTTATTTGCAATGGCGTCATAAGGTATATTATCAATCACTAATATGAGTTATGTTTTTTTTTTCTTTTTGTTGAAGAAAAATAAATAAATGCAGGGAAATATATTATTTTTTGCTAATCTACTGCCTGTACTTCTCCCAAAGAGTGGGCTTCCAGTTTATCGGATACATCGGAATACCTATATATTTTACATGAACTGACTACCTAAATAATAATTATGTCCTTTGCAAACCAGTTACTGGGTAGCAGTAAAAATACCAGGCAGAAACCTGGAGGTAGTCTGGAACAAGATAAACATAAGTCTAGTCAGCAAATTTAACGATTTTTTTCCAGAAAGATGTGTATAAAACAACCAATACGAAACAATTTAAATCGTTATATTCATACCGCGTCAAAAGATTGTTCCGTTTCTATTTCAATTTGACTCTGACTCACGCTATGTTACATGATGCCATGGAAACGCTAAATAGGGGATGTGTGAGCTCACTCTATTCAGTATTGACACTATTCGAAATGGTCGTGAACAGTGGTGGCCCAGTGGCAACGACCCCGACTTACGAGTTGTGGGTCGTGGGTTCGAACCCAGGTAATTTTACTTTGTGTAAATAATTCCATCACCACTGCTCTCAAAACGGTGAAGGAAAACATAGGAAGCCGGCATGTCCTAGAACCAAAAATTGGAAGACATGTGACATCTACCAGCCAGCACTGGGCCCACGTGGTGGATAACGGCCCACTCTCGAAGAGAGGTCTGGTGTCCCAGCAGTGGGAACATTATAAGGCTAATTTTGCGGTGAGGGTGTTGAGCGACACTCGATGATTATCAATTATTTTCGCTATTTTTACGATGCGTCAAAGATTCGTTATTGTGTCGCCTGTTTCGATAAAACTTCAAGCTCGTCCTTCTTGATAAGCAACACTAAAGTGCTTCCGTCTGGCACTTTGCCTGCGGATCTTAGAGTGCTACACATCATCTTATACTTATATCATAGAGAGAGACTAAGTTTGTATATGAGTTTATTTCGTGAGCTTATGTGTTTACCAGCTCTGTCCCGCGACTTTGCCCGCATGCAAACGACATTTCACAGACTCGCAAGTAACTCTATACACATGTTTTTATTGACCCCGTTTGAACGTCTCCAATTTTGTATACCGCTTTTTATATATGTAGAATTTTACAGATTTTGTGCGGAACAGCTCTTAAAACAGTGAAGGAAAACATCGTAAAGAAACCAAAAATTGGAAGAAATGTGACATCTACCAACCCGCACTGGGCCCGCGTGGTAGATTACAGCCTTCATAATTAATCATTTAATTAATTTAACTTCTTTAATATTATCTACTTTAAAAACCATTAAAAGTTTTGTTTGTGCAATGATGACATTGTTGCCTGATAATATATATTTTTTTTTAATTTTGATTGTTGATAAATTATTTATCGATGATTGCTGTCGATTAGGTCCTCGAACGGTTTTTGATTTTTTTCTCTTATGTGTTTTTGCCTATCCGATTTTAATGAAAATTAAATAAGTACCTCGTAGTTCGACTTAAAAACTGGTAAATGTTTGATTAAAATCTGGTGGTTATAAACTTATAACCGGATAAACATAGATTTGTTAAAAAAATGCACCCTCTGCAGGTTTATGGAAAGTTTCAGAACTTTCCGCGAACGAAATGCCAAGCAAGACGTTAACCAATAAGTCAAGTACTTAGTAAAACTACACATTTTACATGAGATTAGTTTTCAAAAATATGTTTGTGAACTCTGGCACGGGGGAAGTGGGCCATATGTTTCTCTTACCCCGGCCATCACTGTTTCACTTTCCCCACTCAGTACTTTTTGAGCTTAGGATTTCTACCACCATATAATTCAATTACCTGCACGTTTTAGCTAGAAATAATTATTGCAACATAAAATCTATAATTTTAATATATATTAAAACTAACCTGATAAACTTAGATAGAAAATTCTTCATAAACACTATTAAATTGCTTGACACCAGCGAAAAGTTTACGCACGTTCTATTCGTATTTTGAAGTTTCAAAGATGTCACATTTCTTTTTTTTATAAATCCTTGTAGAATAATCGTAGCGACATCTGTGCTAGAACATTGAAACCTCCTCGTTGATCCTGTTTTATCGATCGATCACTATTAGAGCTAAACTGTATAGTTTATTGTGTAGGGTTGAGTGTTTCACTTACCCCACCTGACTTATGTATCTTTTGAACCGTAACAGATAGACATGAAACTTTCACAGAGTGTGTACTATTATGACCACTATAACGAATAAAAATAAAATGAAGTAAAAAGAATAATGGGGACCCTCTTTACATACCCATACAAAAAACGTGTTTTTTTAATATACGAACAGATACCGGTGGTATGGAACCCTTCGTTTGCGAGTCTACTCGCCCTAGGCCGGTTTTTTTACTGTTAAAGATATATGGATAACTCTGAATATTTGAATTCAGAGTATATAAAGTTGGGAGGAAGGCATTAGTTTATGTATGCACTTCCTAACCCAGCGAACTTTGTACCGCCTCAGATTCAATAAAGACGAATGTATAAGAAACTGAATTATCTTTATTATTATTTTTTTCGTGGTGTTTTCCCATGTTGTAATAGTTATTCTGCTATTCGGGACCGAGGCAAATCGAACAAATCAAAGATCATCCAAATCGGTCAAGCCGTTCTTATGTTATAAATGGTGTAACTAACCCGACTTTGTTTTATGTAGGTATATAGATATATATAATATTTATATAGATATATGTATAAAGTTTGTAATAAGAGTACATAGTTTGTCTGACCAGTCACTGATACGTCATGAATTCAAATGAAGCTCACATAGCGTTGTTACATTGATATAACATAGTCGGTGGAGGTAATGATGTTAAGATGAAGATTAATTTCTCAAACAGAAAATCAATATATAGCTAGCTCCAAAGGCGAGCCGCTATCTTGAGATATTACGGACTGTATTTTATTTATTAAAGAACACGGACAGGTTTACAAAAATATAAAATGCTCTTATATCTTTTCTCAACAATAATTGGGTTACCAAATGCAAAAAAAAAAAACTAATCCGATTGGCAGTTCCAGAGATTAGCGCGTTCAAACAAACAAACAAACTCTTCTACAGAACTATTTTTACAGCATTTTTATTTCACGAAGCGACACGCGTTTTGTTTGTGGTTACCAAGTGTAAAAACTCGCTTTGAATGTGTGTGTAAGCGCAAGAGGTCTTGGTCTTGGTACCATCTGAGTCAGAAGTGTGTGTGTGTTATGTGCTGCCATCACTCGTCTTCACGCACACAGTCACAGCGTGTTTGTACCACAAGTAAAGCGCACGTCGCTTCGTGAGATAAACATACTGTAGTACCTTATATATATAGATAGGTTTAAGTTTATGCTCTAGCTTTTTCTTCTCAACCAAGTCAGGTGCAACTGACTGGTCGACTTGAAGGTCATATTTTGAACATGCCAATTGAAGGGGTAAGTGGACAAAGGTGTTAACTAACAAAAAATTCAAATTGAGATATGAGCGTTAGAAAATTTTAAATCTTATAATCAAGGTAGTTATACGTTTTAAATGTTTTATCTAAATCTGAAGTGTCAATCCTTTTTAACCTCTCTGCTCGACAAGATTTTGACAAGTGACACATCAGCTGACTCGACGGGATGTTGCGAATTACGTCATGATTTTCCGGAATTTACATCAACTTTCAGCATTCGAATTTATTAACAAAAATGTGTTACCGCGCCTATTTTGTACAATAACTTTGTGGCAAACATCTTTAACTATATGCTGAGGTCGGTCAAACCGCGTCATTCTACTGCGAAAGTTGTATAAAATAGATATTACTACACCTATACAAAAGGTAGGCACCTTAAAATCGCTGAAAATATGTACATAAACCACCTAATCTCTTGATGAAAATATGCAAAAGGGAAAAATAAAGATATTGTCATTCACTCTGCATTATTACTTTTACCATTTTTCATACATAAACTACAAAAAAAACATGATCAAATCTTGATAAAAATTATTAAAAATTGTGTTGCGACGTGACAGTTCTTAGTGCCGACCATCCATCCAATTTTCTTATTCCGATTCAAAAATGTCATAAAGCCTAATCGATAATCGGTATTAAAAAAAATGTAGAAACTGAATAAAAACTCTTTGGTATATTTTTCATGAATTAATTATTTTTCTAAATATAATAAATAATTTCATTATATAAGTACATACACATACAGTGTGCATAAGGGTGTAACGTTTTATGGTTCCCTATGTCCGAATGAAACAACGGAACCCTTATAAGATCACTCGTGTGTTTCTCTGTAGGTCTGTCATGACCGATTTGTTTCGAATCTACTGAACCGATTAAGTTGAAATTTGGTAGGTAAGCTGTGACTCAAACACGGACGTGTGACATAAATAAGTAAATTTTGAATATGGGTTCACTTTTTGGGGTCACATAGAAAATTTTAAAAAGCTTTGCTTACTGTAGGTACTGTGTGATATATCAAATGAAAAGGCTTGTCGTGAGGGTCACAAATATATTTTCATAATAACTAAAAAAAAGTTAAGCAAATCTCTCAATATACTGCGTACATACTTACATTTGGTCATAGGTAGTCAAAACATGTTCGGGATGTTATATTCAATTTAATGTTGGTATTTTTTAAATGTTATGCTTAAAACAGTTGTTATAAAAATAAGATTTTTGGCATTTTCAATCTCGTATAGCAGCCAAAGGGTTAATTTCAGACTTTCGCTGTAATAGTAAGAAATGCTGAAGATGTTATTCCCCATAAGAAAACAGTACTTTTCTTTTCTGGCCGGCACTTTAATTTATGGGTACGTTATGAACTTATGAATGATGAGTTTATGAAATACAAACTTATTTTTGCAGTTGATCAAATTAATTATGTGCATTGTGCATGCGTAAATATTCAACCCAACTACGGAACCTTTCACTGTGCCGACTGTGCGTGGTCCGATATAAACATGGTCAGTTTTTTAAATTTCATTGGAAGCTACCACAAAAAAAAGACAATTAAGTACTTAATTACTCAAGTAAACTAATAGAAACAAAATCTACCAAGCTCATACAACTAACAAAACATATTGAAATGTAAAGTGATTGCGGAATACCCAATTTACACAATTAATAATCATCATTCCCAAACTTTTGCTAAGCCTACCTAAAAAAATGTACACTGGGCATTCTGTAGCAAACTATTAGAAAGTATCAAAAATAATCAATTGTACAATAAATAAAAATAATTTTAAGCGGCGAGCGCATTCCGAAGATAAATATTCAAATATAGAAACAATTCGGCGCGAAATTCAATAAATGACTATGGTCAAAGGTTCTCGGGTATTGACTCAGTTTCAATATACTTAATGTCAAAAAAATTATTAAAATTACATTAGAAAAGCATAAGTCATTATTATAAACAATGCTTATTGTATTTAATGCTTAAAATAATTTTATTTCAATTTCCGAGTATCGATTTCCGAAATTCGACATATTAATTACCCGAGTCAATCGAAATTAAAAAAAAAATCGTTTGGCATAATCGCTTTCGCACATCATTACGATAAAAAAAAACAATAATGGACGGCGATTTTGAACACAAATTGAGTAGTGGTAATGAATAATACGTGTTATTGGACCTGTGTTTCAATATTACGTTAAGATTTTGGCATGTTCGTGTCGTTCATAATATTTTCAATAATATTTGTCTCATTTTAAATCTTATCTACATGTGTGTGTGTGAAATTTGTGAAAAGTAAAAATGTAAACACGCACGATTGGCGCGAAACTTCGGCATTAGATATCAAAAAACTTCATTACCCCTACTTATTTAACTTGAACAATGGATGAATTCGTCAAATAATTAAATGATGTATTATTCACTGCCCCTGTGGTGGAGTTTGGATGTTCGAAATCCCCAAATTTTATGTTTTTTAGCCTCGACCGCCACTGTCAACAAAATGGCGATTATCACATTTACAGACTTGAATTTAATAAAGGTAAATTAATAAGCTTGCGCTCGAAATATGAAATATTTAATGGCGTTAACAGATGGATTTTTTATCCAATTTTCTTAATTAACGCACATTCGTACGATTTGATGGGTAGCATAATAAATATTTACATAATCAATGTAGGGTGTCGTATGTCGTAATTCTCGGGTCCGAAAGGGGTCATTACCGAGCCGGCGGAGGTTCATGTGTTCGGGTCCTTTCGGGGGTGCTACCGAACTATACGGTTAAAATATATATTTGGATATGAATTAAAATTTGATATTTTGAGCCCACCAGACGATTTATCGTCACTATCACCTATTTTCATGCAAGAAACTCGATTTTTTCAGTTTTTTCAGATAACACCTTTGTCCACTTACCCCTTCAAAACGACGTTTGTAAACATCACAACACACGATCATGTATGGTATGCATATAGTAAAGCACCTTAACGATCCTTGATTGTGTTGCAATTTGCATGCAACTGTGGATGGGAAGGTGTATCGTCTGGTTTGCAAGGAGAATTCACTATACTTATGCGTTGAAAGACATAAAGTCCGATTTTGCATCACTTTCAAAATCACAGTGATCTTAATTCGCTTTGCAATAAGGTAGCTATTGGGTTGCTGTCATAGCCAAGTCTGTCAAAATCACAATGATCTTTATTTTTATTGCAAAAAGGTTGCTATTCAGTTGCTGCTTGAGTTAAAATAATTGTGAACGGACCGAGTAGAAACGTTAAGTAGAGGGCAGTGGGCTGTCAATACAAAATGTTTATTTGAAAATCGAAAAGTGCTGAAATCTCTGGTTGTGTCTTTTTTTCAGTATTTGACATCTGTCAAACCGACAAACGTCAAAGTAAAAAACAAAAAACAATCAAATGAATCAGTTTTGAAAAAGTATACAGACATGCTTCTTCAAAACTGAATCATAATTAGTTTTTTTTTTATTGAATCGCAAATCTTCAAACACATTAAAAAGTTTGGTCAGTGACCCCAAGCTGTGGTCAGTTTTTGGCCACATTGATCGTATTAATTGTATCTTTATTGACTTGGTTAAATTCAGTCTGAACCAACCCATTATTTCCGAATCTTTCCCTAACGAAAAAATAAAGATAAACCGGCATTAACGTTAAGCTAAAATCTACAAAAAGATAGAAGAGGTGTATACGTTATTACAATAACAATAAAGAAAAGCCTTTCACTAAATTAAAAAGGTTTGAAACAGTTACCGTAATGATGTTTATTTATAACATAAACGATGCCATAACCAGGGATGTTGGGCTAGTTGGGCATAAACATAAATGTCCTGATCTGTGTTTGTGAAAATATTTATAAGAATATTTCTTATACGAAGACGCTGCTTCCCACCTTAGGGCGGGAAAGACTCATAGTAATTGCTTCCCTCTCTAGGGCGGGAATGAATTTTAAAAATAGAACTAAATTGGTTAGGTAGTCAGCTACGAAATTTTTTACATAATTAAGAAAAATGTTGCGGTCTTGTGAGTGTATAAACAGCCAGTGTGAATTAAAAAAAAAACCTATTAAGCGGGACGGCCCGCGGCGGTGACGCGGTGTGTTCCATATTTAAAATAGTACACAAATTGTTCTAACATCTCAATTAATTTTAAATAGTTAACTACTATTCATATTATTATTATCAATAAATATTTAAAAAAAAACACAATTTTTTACTTTTCTTAGATTCGAAATGAAAATTAGTGTTTAACACGGGTGAAAGTCATCAATTCCTTTCGAACCTTGTATAACAATATACTATTCCACCAATAACCTAGCCTACATTTTACTAGAACCACTAAAACGTCCTCCCAACAAAAAAGGATAATTTCGTGGGGTAGGTTCTTGCATAGACAGTCGGGGGTTAACACCGAGACGCGGCGGCGCGGCGCCCGGACGTCCAGACTGACTGCCGCCACTGCCCTCCCCCTTTCATCCCACAGCCAGGGATAATCAATCAAGGTGCATTGTATAGACTTAAACTTTTTTCAGACGATTACGAAACGAAGTCTGTTTTTTGTTTGTTTGTAAATGAGTATTGTACGATAAGTGCTTTTGGTTTTGTGACCTAAAAAATAGTTTTCTAGATTAATACACATTTTAGTGGAACAAAGGCTGTAATCTGGTTCAATTGTTTGTTTGTCAGTCTCAATGTCTAGCGTGTATCTGAGAACTTTCATTGCCGTTGACGAGACTCATAATAAACTTTATTGATTTCTGAACAATGTATTCACGTCTATCGAAACTAACGTAGTTTAGACTTTTTTATTAGAATGGATAGGTATGGTGGTGCCAAACATGCTTTAGTAAGGGCTTAATATGACCAGCGGTACTATTCTGTAAAAAGATCACCGTGATAACTTAGGTGAAGTCAGCTTAAAGTGAGTTGTCATTCCATCTGATGCTAGGGATTGACACTATTGACAGCTCACTTTAAGCTCACTTCACTAAGTTTTCACGGTGAGATTTTTACAGAATAGTATTACAGTTGCCTGACGATTTAAATGATATCCATCGCACACGCTAGAAAATAAATACTCTATTTACAGAGCAACAAAACCATTCCGCACCGCCTCCTTCGAATTAAATCCCAATAAAAAGATAATACACGTCTTGACAGACACGCAATCGAGACTTATCACTATTCTTAGGACTTTAAAATTCACTTTTCCATTACAACCCAAGCTTGCCGGTGACCTCAAATTTCCATATTTATATTACGTCATCAAGGAGGTCCGTAGCAGTTGCTGTCATAGTATTTTCCCAGCAAGACTCCCGGCTAAAATTGAACTCCGACTTCTGCCAACGTTTTTGCCATAACACTTATTGAATGACTGACACAGATACATATAAAATATGTTTCCCCCATGTTCATATTATGCTGGGAAAGCCTTCTTTTATGTGGAGGCAATATGATCGTATTGTTATACTTTAGCTATAAGTAGTAGATAAACATAGTATTTGGTTTTGGGGCCAATTTTGTTGGCAGAGAACTCGAAAACGATTTATGTTAGGATCAAGATACATGGTCTTATAGAATACTAGATTAATTTGTTAGCGTCTCCTGAGTCACTTTTTGTATGTTCCTATTTGTGTGTGGAGACTGGAATAAGGCAAAAACTTTGTGAGCAGTTATCTTCCCACGCAACAAAGTGGAATCCACGGAGGCAAGTTAAGACGCAATATCCGATGCGATGCTCGTGTCCACTGTGAGTATTCATGCAATACATAATTAGGAACGAAAGTGTTTGTCGTATGTTTCTACGGTTTTCGGCATAGTACTGGCCATCCCTTTTCTTCATTTGAGTATAGAAACTATTAAATGGATTTGTTTTTTTAATTCATTCAAATTTAGAATTATATTTATTACTAACTTCCGCCTGCGGCTTAGCGTATGTCCTTCTCCAGGGTTCAAAGTATCTCCATGCAAAATGTCATCCAATTTGGTCCCGCCGTTTCGGAGATTAGGCGAAACAAACAGACAAAAACTTACAATTTTTTTTTTTGCTTAGGTACCTTGTATACTTTCATAATAACACTAGCAGGGGATCGAGGTACCCGGAAATCGAAGCCCAGACCTCATGCTCAGCATTAGCGCTTGCGACCACTAGGCCAAGAAGGCAGTCTGATGATGCAGCACTTTGCACCTTTTCTTATTCCTCATAGTTTCAAAATATTATATCTGAAACTCATTATTTAGGGTTTTATAATCTTAAGAGATTGATCGCAATCACGTCTGTGAAGATACGAGTACACTACTCAATTTGGTTTGACATAACGTGTGTTTGTATGATATGTGTTCTGCACGTGTCGTCCTACCTAAATAACGTACGACAACGCGTCACATCGCGATGAAATCATACAGTGGGGCACTGACACTGAACCACCTGGGACAAGTGTCAGGGACTTACTCGTAACACAGTTTGTAACTATTTTCTCATGTAATAAAAGATTATACTTAGTACTGTCACAGAGACACGTTAATGATTTAACTAATATTTTGTAATAATATCATTTAAAAGAGTGTCCATGGAGTTTCTTGCCCGTTCTTCTTCGTAACTAGCGTATTTATACTTTGGAATGGGCAACTAGCTTCATATTTGACCTACCAACTCCTTAGTAATTCAAAAGTGCATGTAAATGGTTTAATTGAAATACATGTTTGGAGAGCAGTGGTGACCCAGTGGCATGATGGTCGACTTACGAGTTGTAGGTCGTGAGTTTAAATCCAGGCAGGCACGTTACTTTGTCTATTTAATTTCATCAGCCGCTGCTTTCAAAACGGTGAAGAAAAACATAGTGAGGAAATCGGCATGTCTTATAAACAAAAAAAAAAAGACGTGACATTCACGAACCCGCACTGGGTCCGCGTTTTAGCTTACGGCCGCCCACTCCCTCTCACAAGGAGGAGGCCTGTATCACAGCTGCGGGAACATTATAGGCTGATAAATGCTTTGAGTTTGAGTTTGTTAACAGTTTGTCGGCAATCGTCCCGATACAAGCATTCGTAATAAGCAGTGTTTGAAACACTCATGTCGTCATTTATCGTCGCATCTCATCACATTTATGATTAGCGCAGGATGAGGAGGAAAACCATTGTGTAAGCTTTTAGCAACAACGGTTTAAGCGAGCAGTTGTCATTCTAGAAAATGCAGTCATCAGTGATACGTTATCGGAACATGGACGGCGAAGATTGTCACGCAGTTTTCTTTGGCGTAACAATTTTGGCAAATTCTTGCTGCGTTTTATGTCTGACTGACTGCATGTTTTTGGCCTATTGTTGGTACATTCTGGTTAATTCATGATCATGGTTCATCAAATATTTTTTTGTACATAATCCATAGGTACTAATATTATAAATGCGAAAGTGTGTGTGTCTGTCTGTTACCTCTTCACGCTTAAACCGCTGAACCGATTTAGATGAAATTTGGTATAGAGATAGTTTGAGTCCCGGGAAAGGACATAGGTTAGTTTTTATCCCGATATTCCCACAGGATCGAAACTAATGCGGGTAAAACCGCGGGGTGCTGCTAGTTATTAATATTCCTTTTGCTCATGTTCTAAGCATTAATGAAGGGCGACTAACAAGGCATATGTGTGTGGAAACGCCTTAGAAACACATTATAGTGACGTTATTGGTGAAGCTCTTCAGAAAGGAAAGGTGCGTAGTATTCGCAACTGGCGTGTGTGACTAGATGTATGAACATAAACGAAGCACAAAGAGTATGTTACGATCATAGTGGTAGGTGGCATTCAGTAGTTACTGTCTACTCTCATAAGAAGAAGGCGTGAATTTATGAATGTCTATTTACCATTGATTTAATTTTCTATGTACAAGTATGTAAAAAGGGAGCGGAAATAATCAAAGGGCATCAAAAATTCGTCCCCTGTCAACAGGAAACGTGCCCAAAAGGCTGACAGCATTGCCACGTTGTATGGCAATACTGATTCTTTGGCCAAAAAAAAAGGCCATATTATTATTTTAAGACAGCTTTTTGAATTATGTAAATATTTGAATCTTTTATTTTCTATGTCCACAGTTTGTAATGTATTTCTCAAACAGCCAGCGGACACAAGCAAGAGCCACTTAAAACCTACAGACCTGCAATGAGAGTGGGTAGTCCAGCACCGATAACTTTCTATTTCTGTGTTGAATGTGAATTAAATACTAGAACTTTCGGAACTAACTACCAAAATGCATTTAGAGGTAAAACGGAGCGCACACGCAACTTTGCTACCGGATGGAATAAATCTGAGTGTAGAATGTAAAGGTGAGTTAGTTAATTAAAATTCACACGGTATTTGAGCTAAAAGGGCTTATTATATTTCAAATTGGCAACACTTTAGTATAGAGGGTGGCCCAAAAGTCGTGGATCAAACGAAACAGGGCGATAGTTGGGGTTATTTGTAGTAAAAAAAAATTTGTGCGAGAGCCCTAACTTATCTCCTTAAAAGTTATGACAATTTGAGTGTTTACAGTAAGGTTCTAATGTTAGAAATAAATTTTTTTGAGCCTTAAAAGATATTGAAAAAATTGCCAATACTAATAAATCATGGTACCCACTGTCATAAAAGCACTGTTGTAGTGATGATACCTACTTTTTTTAATTTTTTTTTAATGTTTTTTTTATTATTTTTTTTCAATTTTTTTTTTACTGTAAATAACCTCAACTATCGTCCTGTTTCGTTTGATCCACGACTTTTGGGCCACCTTGTATATAAAATATTGCAAACTGATTGGGAATTACATGATCGAGCCGTTTGGGGTTGAAACACTAGGGCCATGGGGTCCGAGTGCCCACTTGGTTTTTCGAGATATCGCCAAGCGGTTAGTCGACTCTTCACGTGACCAGAGGGCTGGCCTATTTCTCGGCCAAAGAATTGCCATACAACGTGGCAATGCTGCCAGCTTTTTGGCCACTGTTCCTGTTGACAGCGATGCGGACGAATTCTTTGATGCCCTATGATTATTTTGCTTATTTTTTCATATAAATGTACATATTACTATAGTTTACTTATATGTTAGCTTATATTATGTAAATATTTACAGAAATAAAATAAGATACTTTAGTAAGTATATATTTTTGATTTCAAATTCCAATTCCGAGACCAAGTTTAAGGAAGGATGAGGTAGAGGAGGCCTCCCTAAGTATAAGCAGGCTTTGGCCCTGCAGTGTGACAATATGGGCTTTTAACTGCGAATATTTTAAACAAAAATTAATAGCTGACCGTATTTATGTTGCTAGTTGATTGGGTATCCAATTCAGTTATTATAATAATATGTAGTGTTTACCGAATGCCTGCTAAGCTGACGCCAACACCACGCTGACGCTAACGATATAAAACCCGATCAAGCGTTGGACTGCCGACGGTTAGTAACCTTATTACTAGCATGAGCGCAACTTTTAGCCGCAATTTAACGAAATTAACAACCTTTTACAACAATATTTTCGTCTGAATACGTACCTTCACTTCGATGATAGGAATTGGCAGTGTTCTGGGGCAAACAATGATTAGGTACTGCGCTCGGAGTAAAACGACGTATGTGCCAAAACGAAATTACTCCTTTTTTATCAATATTAATTAATTAAAAAAACTGACTTTTTGATATGATAATTTTCTATGTTTTAAAGTAAATTCCATTGAATAACTCTAACTTAACTTATTATAATAATTGTAAGTCTAATTTGTAAGATGTTATAACTACACTATTGTATTAGGTAAGCCTGTGATGATAGTTGTATGTGTTTAAAATAAATAAAAATAAATAAATCTTGTTTGAATAATTATGCTAGAATACAGGGTGGTGGGACATCGACGCGCATACTGTATGGTTACAGTATTTTCAGCACATGATTCTAGATCTCCTACTGTAGTTCTTTTTTTTAGCGGTTATCAAAAAAAAATCAACGCAGGTGGGTCCAGAATCTTATACTGAATTCATGGTAACAGGGAACGCGAGGAGGCTTGCGGCTTGTGTCGATCGATCAGGTTAAGCTACGCTTGCCGCGGTTGGTCTGTGGATGGGTGATCATCTTTAAACACCAAGACCTCTCCGTGCCTCGGAAAGCACGTTAAGCCGTTGGTCCCGGCTGTCATTCATGGATTTTTGACAGTCGTTACGGGTCGTCAGAAGCCCGAAAGTCTGACAACCAGTCTTCCCAAGGGGTATATCGTATTACCAAGTAACTGGGTTGTGGAGGTCAGATAGGAAGTCGCTCCATGTAAAATACTGGTATTCAGCTGCACCTGGTTAGACTGGAAGCCGACCGCAACATAATTGAGAAAAAGGCTAGGCAGATGATGAGGAAGCGCGTCGATGCCCCTGCAACACTGTTTAAGAGTAGGGGAAGATGGATAAAACGATGGATGTGTGAAAGTCATTATGGTATGATATGCTATGCTAGAAAGGGGGTAACTACTGAGATGTAAGAAAGAAAGTCAATGTATTTAGTTATCATCTCAGTAAATGTATTCTATTTATCAGTATGGGCCTTTATTACCAGAAGGCCAATTCTCGTAATCTAAAATATTGAAAATCTAGTCGCAGTCTCATCTCGGCGACAAACAAATGTCAAAAACTTGTCAAAATGTAGGAAAATTACAGGAATTTTTGACAGATTGAGACTGAGATCAGACAGTGAACGTTCTTAAAATTACGAGAATTGCCCTTCTGGTAATAGGTATTTTACCAGGGTAAGCTATTGTAATTTATTTCATCACCACTGCTCTCTAAACGGTGAAGGAAAATATTTTGAGGATACCGGTATGTCCTAAAACCGAATTCGAAGACATGTGACATCTACCAACCCGCACTAGGCCCCCTTGGTGGATTACGGCCCACTCCCTCTCTCCTGAAGTGCATAAGATTGTCTCACTTCCATTATCGCAGGGCTCAAGTTACGATAAAACTTACATCATGTTGTCATGTTTTATTATTGATACTTCCGATATTCAGCCATGGACTCTCCAAAAAACTATAGCATACCTTCCAAAAATGTTACAAAATGTCTACTCGTCGTACTTACATTCCCTGCACTGTCCTACAAACCTTAGTACAGACGCCAGCACATCAACCTACCCGAAACTGTCACATTTCCCCAATCAATTTTGAACCTTATGCTTTAGCAATAAAGTTGAAAATTTATTAAAGAAATTTGACAGATTGTAGTAGGTTGATGTGCTGGCGTCTGTACATTCACGCAAAAAAATACAAGTTGGTTACCATACCATCGTGCTACTAGAAAATATAAATAATAAAAATTGATATTTTCCGAGTTCCATGCGGCGTCCCCACGCCGAGTCTCCGTACCTAGTACCAAATCGTTTCGTCGACGGGAAACAATAAAACACTTTCTTTGTACAGTTGTGACTGGAGCAGGAAAGCGGGCAAAATGTCTTAATTTTACGTCCGACTGTTCTTTGCTAAGTTTGAAGCTAATTGGATGCTCTAGGTTGGATTTCACTGTCAGAAACGGTTGCAGTTCCTTCAGAAATGCATATTGTTTACAACATGCAGTAGGTCGTGGAAAGAAGATTTGTAATTATTTTTGTACACCGTTCTTTTTCAACTGTTTGTGCCATTGATTAAGATATGACATGCTCATGCTAAACCCTGTCAATATAAATATACAGGATGAAATTAAGTAAGCTAGCAGTTAGCTCTGCAGACGTGATGGGTATCGATGTCTGAAAGCGATTAAATAAAAACAAACAAGATTTGATGTTTTTTGAAGTGAAAACATCTTTAGGCGCGTTGGGCATTTTTTGAGATGGGAAAAAACCATTGAATTCGCGCCACTGTTACCGTAACGACACCGTTTCGGATGTGTTCGGCTGTCCTCGCGATGTACTCGGTTTAATGTATAGCCGATATGTCAGTGAGTGATGGCAAAGTATTTTGTTTGTGTTTTGTTTTCACTTCTGTCGGCACTCCTGGAGTGCCACTTTTTTTTTGGGGTTTGACAACAGTCTTGTTCCTTGAAGTATAAGTTGCGAAAATCTGTTTTCTTTTGTGTTGTCGTGTCAAGTTTTCTGTTTTATCGTGTTCGGATATCGTTGCCCATTACGTCCATGGAGTTCCGGTAGCTAGTTTAATTTGACTCTGTATAAATCAATGTTCAGAAATATAGATGTAGCTATAATAGACCTGTCGATATCCTACATGTACCACTGTCCGGCATTTGCCGTTGCATTTCCAATGAGCCTGCCTATCACGCAACAATAAAATTAAAATCTATCGATGAAAGCTGACAGGTAACAGTTGTCTTGATTTGTTCCCCGAAAATAGAAAGCTATGCTAGTTTTCATCATTACCTACATGCTTAGCCTTTCTCGAACTATGTTGGGGTCAGCTTACAGTCTCACCCGATCCAGCTGATTAACAGTATTTATTAAAACTTTTTTACAAAAAAAACAACCGACTTCAAAAAAAACTACAAAGTGATAAATAACTTTAATTTCGGAAGTCGGTGTCGTTGGTTCCGCATTTTCGTTTTTTGACACCGACTTCCGAAATTAAAGTTATTTATCACTTTGTAGTTTTTTTTGAAGTCGGTTGTTTTTTTTGTAAAAAAGTTTTTATTTTTCACTTTTTAGTTGTACCTACTCCACACAAATTCAAATAACAATAGTGCATTGAGGAATTGAAGACACCGACTAGAAGAATCATCAAAATTCGCATAGAAATGCCGGAGATGCAGTACATTTATGCATATAACATCGTACATAAGAATAATTATATAATGTATTATATACTAAAACCTTCCTGAAAGTATGTAGATCACATTAGTGAAAGAATTATCAAAATCGGTTCATTAGTTTTTGAGAAAATCGCGGACAAACAAACATACATACATACATACATACATACATACATACATACATACATACGGGTCGAATACAGAACCTCCTTTTTTGAAGTCGGTTAAAAATGGAGCGACTTCCTACAACACAGTAGCTGGATTACACCACCCCTTGGTATGACTGGTTGTCAGACTTTTGGGCTTCTGAATACCCAGGACCAACGGCTTTGCGTGCTTTCGAATTTGATCGACCCGTGCGGCAGTTATTAGTGGTAGTTATCGTAAATGACTACGATCGAATTACATGAGTACTAATTGACACAGTTCCTTCAACTACTTAAGTCAAAAATCAATTTTATTTTAAACAAGCTATTTATTTCCGTTGTTTCACTTGCTTACTAGGTATCCAAGTATAGTGTTTATCCAGCACAATATCATTCTGAGGCATTTGTTTCACCACATTTTTTTTTCTCAGCTAAAGCACTAGGAAGTGGTGAAGGGAGGGCATTTTGAAGGAACTGTCTTATGCCATTGAAACGATCCCAAAGTGCTGATTTTCAACCTAATTTGCATAAATTACTTTTGATTTTGTGTTTTGTGTGCCTTATCCAAACTGGTTCAGCCGTTATGCGTGATTGTGTTCCCAACATTCAAACTTTCACAGAGTTTTGTGTGATGTGGAAAATTATTTTTTATTTATCAGAGATGTTTAGGCAAATCATCAAAATTGAAATAAAAATCCAAAGTAACTTATTCAAAAGTTTAATACTATGGAAAATCCTTCGGAATATGGCTATTCAATATCGGAATAGTCATATTCCGAAGGATTTTCCATCCAAGTTTCTTTGAGATCCGAAGCTTAAGTACACTGAGAGAGAACAATGCATGTAATGAAGGCGGCTACAGTCCAGTTTGAGAACCAAATTGTTACAAAAAAAACTTGATATTTTTATTTGTCACGTCAACAAAAGTTGCAAAACAATGTTGCAGTGACATGTTTGGAAACATGTTTTGTTTCACAGACATATTGCTTACAGTGTCACCAGGAACTTTGTTCTTAATACAAAAAATATTATGTTGCAAATAAAAGTCATCTGAAGTTGTTCATCATAAGTATGAGGCTTTAGTTATGGAGGAACTAAAGAAAACATAATGATAGATAATATTTATGAATCCGTTCAACCAAACTGAAGAATATTTAATAAATGAAACTAGAATGACTTGTTTGTCATGGTTACTTGAGAGAGCCAATACCTACGCGCCGTCTGGCCGATCTCCAAAATGGGGTACTGATGTTATCTTTCGCTTCAACTTCATAATATGTCACATTATTGTTATCCTTACAAATCCTTCGGGTGGTACTGTGTCTGGCTTCTGACTGTCTGAAACGAGACGTTATATTTTTGTTGTCGAACAAACAGTGTAATTTGTGGCTTTAATAAAAGTATTAAAGCCACAAATTACACTGTTTGTTTTCTATTTTATAAAGATAAAAATATTTTCCTTCTACGGTTTGTGAACTGGCTCTTTTCATTTTCTAGAAAACCATGGGTTCTTAGAAAATGAAATTAGCTAGTTCACAAATCATATTCCTGTAGTAGGCTATCAATATGCGGTTGCCAAGCATCAAAGAGTGTGGTCGATTTTCATTTGTCATGTTGACAATAGGTTTTTTAATTCATGTCTTTTAGGATTCTGTTGATATGAAGGGCTTTACACACTCCTTAAATTCTTGAGTGCAATTTAGAAAAGGAAGTTTCGTAGCTACATGGACGCTGTGAGAAAATCTAGGTGGCAGTGAGGACAGATGGAAGTTTTGTAAGTGAAGCTAGTTCAGCAATGTGTAAAAATATTAATCGACTCGCTATGCCCGCAACTTCGTTCGCGTGCATTTCGAAGAATAAATTTGATGGTGCGGAACCCTTATTATTTGTTATTAGTTAGTAAACATAAGTTACATCTAATTGGTGATGTTCTTTAGAAAGGTCAGGTGGTCAGGTTCCGCAACCAGCGTACATGTATGAACGTTAACATAGCGATATGAGTATGTAAGGCTCGTAGTAGGTGGCTTTTGTATTTTCTGCCTACCCCCATAAGAAGAAAGCGTGAAGTTATGTATGTAATGTCTATTCAAACTTATGTTTTCAAATTAAGCAAATGTCAACTTTATTCTAATTGTAATTAAGTTGATTTCAGAGTGACTAGCACTATTGAAAAAGTAAAAAATATGTTAGAAGTTGTAGCGTAAACTGAACTTAATTGTGTAGCATCTAAAGTTATTTTTCCATAAACTCATATTTGTTTACATTTTTGGCAAATAAATCGCGAATAGAGATTATGTGATATTTATCTGCCATTCTTACGTCTAGACCTACAGACTATACGCATTAAAACTATCACGAACATAAATCACAATTTCGAAATACTTCAGAGAAGAGCCAATATCATTTGGGAGTAGCATCACCCAAATAAACAACCGTTCACGCAAATGCGTAGGTAAAATGTTTTAGATTAATTTTACTGACTGTTGAAATGTTACAAGCGCATTCAAAATGGGATTTGGCGCAACACATTTCATATGCGACTACAAATTGTAGTCTAATCTACAATTTTGTCTGTGACGTCACTTTATGTGACAGACTTTGGGTAGTAGGAGAGATATACCTATATATACTCGTATATATATATATCGCATGTTTATTAGAGGTCCGATGCGGGCTGTCTGTTTGCGTATCTGACCGAATACTCCTGGCCTTTAGAGGGGGTATTTGCCTCTACGACGATGACAATTGATGACGATAACAAAGAGAAATCCGATTTCAAGTATATGTAATGGGAATTTGATTGAGTCCGAATACCTTATTTTCAAACTCAAACTCAAAGAATTTATTTCAATTAAACCATTTACAGGCACTTTTGAATTGTCAAGAAGTCGGTCAGTCAAAAATAAAATGAAGCTTATATAGATAATTTTTAATTTTATAGATAATATTTAATTTTGATATTTATCTCTAACAGTCTACATTTTTTACAATATTTAACATAGCTAACCATTTACAGTAGGTACCTATTATCTAACTAACTATACAAATAAATACAAAAAAGGGACACTTAGGTGTCGAGGTACACATCCGCTTCTCATTCATCCGGAAACGTGCTCAGAAGACTGGCAGCATTGCCACGTTGAATGGCAATGTTAATTCTTTGGCCAAAGAACGAGCCAGCCCTCTGGTCACGTGAAGTGTCGACCAGTCCTTAAAAAGGAGAAGTGCTCTCGTATACAGGGTGGGCAAAAAATCGTGGATCAAACGAAACAGGGCGATAGTTGGGGTTATTTGTAGTAAAAAATATGTTTGTGCGAGAGCCCTAACTTGATCTCCTTAAAAGTTATGACAATTAGAGTGTTTACAGTAAGGTTCTAAAGTTCCAAATAATTTTTCGTGAGCCTTAAAAAATATTGAAAAAAGTGCCAATACTGATAAATCATAGTACCCACTGTCATAAAAGCACTGTTGTAGTGATGATACTTTTTTTTTTTACTGTAAATAACCTCAACTATCGCTTGATCCACGATTTTTTGCCCATCCTGTATAACAGTGTTTCCTTATTTTTATGATTAGTTAATGCTACATCATCTTCTTCAAGTCCTTGTCACATGTTACTTGGGGGTGTTACGTTGGCAAGTTAATTGGAGAGCTCATTTTCTAATCGATATTTGTAAAGTTTTTCCTCGATAGGTACGCGTTAACAAAAGTGTTATGTAGGTACCAACATGTTTTTGCTCGACAATGTGTGTCTGTTTCAGAGTGGCTATATTTTCAGTGTGTAAGTTAAAAGCCCGATGCATCACTGTCACACCAATAAAAGCTATCGGCGGAAGATTTTAATTGGTCATATTAACGAGGCTTTCCACTCAGAGCACTGATTTGAACCGCACGTTACAAACAAACACACCAATTAATATTTGAAATAACTAGCGTGACAATCTTAATAATTAACTCTCACCACTGCCTAACTTTTCTGGAAAACCGGGCTGATTTTATATGCTAAAAGTTGTACAGTGTAGAATAAAAACCGTTTTCTTTCGTGCGAGCAAACCTGTCGAGATGTCAAGACGTAATCTTGAGGTATCTTGAAGCAGAATGGAAAGCCGGAAACGCGCTGCGTCTGAGCTGCTCTCCACGGTATTCTAGAACCACCGCCCGGTTATGAAGTTGCTTGGAGTTTCAAGTAGGAACTTGACACAAGTGAAGATCTGAACGATGGGTATTTATTGATTTAATCAAAACAGCTATTGATACAGCAACCATCAATATTATTTCTTTCACACAGTTAACAGACGGCTGTGCTCCTGGGGAGTTTCACTGAAAAAAATGTTTCGTTCTAAGTAACCAAAACTTTATCTAGGTACCAGTTACATAAAATTAGTGACAGCCGAACCAATGTAACACATAACAAAAGCCAGTGGAGTTACTGGAGTAATGTAGCTTTTAACTAATCTATTTTTGTTTTTGAAGTGAAAACTTCTTTAGCGGCGTTGTACACTTTTTTTGTGATGGGTAAAAAATGTTAAACTCGCTTCAGGACACGTGACCTGATCGAGAATTCGTAAGACGGATGGAGAGTAGACAGCCGGCGCGGCGTAGGAGTATCCCCCTCTCTTTCTACGGCGCGAAGTTTTCACTTCTGCCGGCACTCCCGGAGTGCAACCCGTCGTTTTTTTATTGCTAATTTCCCTTGCTCATTGTTCTCAAACCGTTTGTCTACGGCTTAACTCATTCCAAATGACAAATGGTTAAATTTTTTTTAGGTAATATATAGACAAAATTATTATATAGAATGCCTTTGCTACTCTATACACTCAATGTTATTAAGCATAATATTGTCGAAGAGTTTTGTTATACTTATTGCGTAAGTACAGACGCCAGCACATCAACCTACTACAATCTGTCAGATTTCTGTAATAGATTTTCAACTTTATCGCTAAAGCATAAGGTTCAATGTTGATTGGGAAAATTTGACAGTTAGGTGTAGGTTGATGTGCTGGCGTCTGTACAAACGGTTTGGTTATAGGATAACGAATCAGTTCATTTAGAGAAGTTCGGTAAATTACAACAAAAATATTGATTAAATATAACGGAACTGAACACAACAAAACCAGTTTAGGGCTTGTTACATAAACCAGTTTTATTATTTTTAATTAACTTTATTTTTGAATAAACAAATTTCGGTTATTTCTAAAATAGCCGAAATACGTTCTGTTATTTCTTTATTCAGTTTTGTTGCTTCACTTCTTCATCCCAGTTAAAGCACTAGGAAGTTGTAGAGCGGGTGTTTTGAGTACTGTCTTATGTAATTTTGACGTTCAAAAATTGCTGGTATTCAACCTAATTTGAATAAATGACTTGATTTTCATACAACTTACTTCTCTCTTCTACCTTTAGCCAACTTCCAAACTCCGGGCTGTAACTAAGAAATTCCTAATGGAAAAATCTAATATCACTTTGCCCGGGCTGGGGATCGAACCCAGCATCTCAAGAGAAACAGTCGCGCTTGCGACCACGAGATCAACGGGGTAAGTATTAGACTAATACTTGGGACTGGTGCAACTACTAATGTGGCTAATATGCCGCCTTATTTTAGGATGTCGGGAGATTATTGTAAAATTATTGAGTTCACTATAAATTATAACCGTGTATCGCCACGTTTGAAGTGGAACTCCGAAGTATTTATATCAGAAGTACCTAGTGTAACATTGTACTGGCTTCATTTTCATATCCACTGACATACGGCGAACAAAATATCTATCTTTACGCAGAAAATGTCTGTTTTGTTCAGTGACCATTCGGGGAACTTGGTCACATTGTAATGTGTTTCCTTTACGAGCCACGTGACATCATGCAGCATCCGTTTCCGGGAATATGACTGTGTTACTGTATAAATTTACACTTCTGTGGAGCGAATTTTTAATGGAAGCCAAACAGAAGATTTAAAAAATTTCGTGGAATATCGTAATTAAAAGCAGACTCAATAACGGAATGTTCTCGACGTGAATTGCAATTAATAAATTGTTTTGATGTCCGCTTCGGATGTGATGTAATAAATAATTGTTTTTCAGTCTGTGAAATAAATGTTTCAATTAAACTACGAGTATGCAGGTATTCAACTATGTGTAGGAGTTTCGACGTAACGTAAGTAGTTCAGTATTTAGAAAAAGCGGCCAAGTGCCATTGGCACACGAAGGGTCCCGTACCATCATACAATATTAGTCCATAGATAGTCCATGATAGATAGACGTTTCAGCAAATTATTCAGCAGTTGGCTGAAGAATTACTTGTAAATAACTTTCACGACCGGTTTTGTGCTTCTCGCATCCAACGAGTTCCTGCAGCCTTTCAACGCTACGTCTTCCGGTACGCGGTCGCCACTCCAGAACCTTTCGGCCAAACCGGTCGAAGTGGAGATGCTTGGGGGAGGCCTATGTCCAGCAGTGGACGTCCTTCGGCTGAAATGATGATGATGATGATGATGAACATTCACGAACACGATTTCGATATGTGTCGGAATAATCGTAGGCTTTGGTGTGTCTAGAGTTCACGGTTCTCACATTGGTCATGAACTCGTGACTGATCCCCAGTCCCAATCGTGACGAAAACATAGAATTAAAAAAAAAATACACTACAAAATACAAAGTGAAAAACTTTATTCTTTGAACATCTACAAAGTATACAATGAGGACGAGGTTACGAAACATAATTATACAGATCGGTCTAACTTACCTAGTGCCGTCCGCTCCTTAATCATGTGAAGTAATCTCGTCCTCATTGTATCCCAACCCTTCCCAGATAATCAACATACTTATATGTGTATTGGATTGCCTTATTTAACCCCTTCTAGAAGTTTTGTTGTGCTGTATGCACTATGCCGGGACTATACGATGCCCATATAGGTCATCGTAAAGTCCCGTTCTTAATGCTTTGAAAGAATGATTGACAGATGTCAGGAGAGCGCGCTAACGACTGGACCACAGATAATATTTGTTTTCTTTTTTTATGATGAAGTCTCTCATCTTTAAATAATGTGATTAGCGAGTGTGCACGAGTACAAACTGTTGACAGCGATGCGGACGAATTTTTTGATGTCCTTTGATTATTTCCCCTCCCTTTTTATATATTTGTACAAATTATTATTTTAAGACTGTTAGCTTTTTAAATTATGTAAATATTTAAATCTTTAATAAAAACGGACAAGTGAAAAATAAACATTAATTTTCGGAAGTTTTTTTTTCTCCTAGAAAACACAGGAACCTTCCGGTCCTGCATGTGTGTTTCGTGGAGTCTTGGGACCGAATTATCTGTATTACTCGGTCGGGATTGAGTATTATTAACATTCTGAAGGAGTTCTTATATTTGGACTGTGTGACCATACATAAATATTTTGGGTATTATTTGGGCTTTGGAGATCTAATATTTCGTTGGAGTTAAAACCAAAAAACAAAACTCACCTAAATTAAACTTAGCCTAAGAATCAGCACTATGAAAGTCAACATATAAGAAAGTTAGAATCATGAGCTAAGTTCATGGGTATAGTTTGCTTGTCGATAACAAGGTGACATGGACCCATCCTGTATAACTTCTCCGTAAAATATTTGAATTTTGCAGAAGTCTGTTTTTGATAGAAAGTTTTATCCAAGAAGTCTGTTGGCGGCAAAATCGAATATAATATAAATGTTTGTAGATATTATTATTATGTTCTAAGAAAGCCGCTTAGTTCAGCTCAAATTGTGCCAAGTAGAGCCGAATTTAATGAAAGCGAGGGTAGATGCCGATCGGCACAATGCGAACATGTGTTTTGCTTCGAGTTGACTTTGTTGTTAAACATAAATACTGCCAAATCAAGTTTGAGTCGGTACTCGAACATGTGTCTAGTACCCCGGACAGAGATGACTCTTCGAAGCGAACCTGTTCTAAAGTTATACGTGCCGTATTTAAAGTACTTGAGTCCCAGTGGTATCACTGGAATAAAACTAAAGGAGACTGAATTTCCTGGACAGGTATGAAACAGAACTATCACCGGATCAGTGTCCGACCGGTGCCTCCACACGGTACATTTTTAACGACCCACACACGACGGTTTGACGTGACCCTATTACTAGTTACTATTCCAAGTACTAGAGCTTAGTAATTCCAAAAAGGAGTATTTTCAATGCTATGTCTGCATCTGTGGCAGTCTCTAAACATAGCTGCCTAGACGCATAGCTGCTACTGATTTTGTTAGGTTTAATGTGCTTTTTTAATGTTTGTATTTCCTGTGCGTGACTGTAATACAATATTTTTCTTTCTGCCAATTTGGCATCAAGGTGTAAGTCACCATGAATTAGATATAAAAAAAAAAGTGATACTCAAAATTAATTCAAATGAAACGAAACTGAGCAGCCCAATTCCCGTAATTAAAAACTTTCAAAATCTTGTCTTAATCTCATCTCAGCAACAATCAATGTCAAAAACTTGTCAAAAATTTCGGATAATTAGAGGTGTCTTTACAGATTAAGACGAAAATAAAGCGACCCTTTTTAAAATATGGGATTTTATCCTCAGGGGACTATAATAGGATACTTTAATCCAAGTAACAAAATGCAATCTCCTCTTGATTAGGAGGAGATTTATTCGGCAACGGCTGCAGCGCGGTGCGGCCCCTCCCGTACCGCGCAGCTACCTCAGCCATCCTCTCAGTTAAGCGGTCGGCATATAAAGAGAAACATCGAATCATTATAATATTTCCTTTCGATGCTTGGTAGTCTTCTAACAAGAATTGAAGATCATTCCAAATATAATACTTAAGATAACAGGAGCAATATGTCAAATACGTATCGTTATTATTCTTCAAAATGACTAACTAAATGTTACCAGCGGCTGAGTAAATGTACCCAGAGTTATGTAACAGCTTCATTTAAAGAGTGTCAATGGAGTTTCTTGTCCGTTCTTCTCCATAGAGATCTTCTCTTTGGAACGGGCAACTAGCTTCACACACACATTGCACATTGCTCGCAGAACAGATGGCCAATTTGGCCGAAAGGTTCTGGAGTGGCGACCGCGTACCGGAAGACGTATCGTTGGAAGGCCTCCCACAAAGTGGACTGACGACCTTATGAAGGCCGCAGGAACTCGTTGGATGCGAGAAGTGCAAAACCTGTCGAAGTGGAGGTGCTTGGGGGGAGGGCTATGTCCAGCAGTGGACGTCTTTCGGCTGAAATGATGATGATGATGAACTAGCTTCAACTTTCTGACGGACTGACTGACTGCACGACAATTCACAAGTGCCCGTAATAGGTTTATTTGAAATAAATGCTTTGAGTTTGAGGTTACCTTACATTAGAACTGCTCACTTGCTCTCTACTGCTCAAGGGTTGAATTACTAAAAAATAACTAGTTTATGGTCGCTCGCTGAGAGACTCACGCTTGGTACAGACGCCAGCACATCAAGCTACCCGAAACTGTCAAATTTTCCCAATCAACTTTGAACCTAATACATCAGCGATAAAGTTGAAAATCTAATAAGAAATTTGACAGATTGTAGTAGCTTGATGTGCTGCGTCTGTACAAACGCATATCTACGAGTAATCGCTCATCACCGTCGTGTACTCGTTGCTTTCCAACTCGATTATAGTTACTAGGTCTACTCGGTAGGTCAGGTGCCTAGTAATGAGATCATGCCACACGCGGCTAAGACACGAATCGAAAATGCAGCCGATATTCTGTTTTTCCCAAATATGCGGCATATTCTCGGCCTTATTCGGCTTTACGGAATATCCCAGTAAAATGGGTGGCTCGTCTGCGTCCATCCCATAAAAAGATATTTAGTGGGTTATGTAACATGCTGTTATACGAAATATCGATCGGCCAAGCTTATTGGTATCAACTGTACCAAGTAAAAAGTGTCTACCATGAAGCTAACTTCATGGTAGAAACTTGTTCTTTTTTTTTCATTCCTAAGAATGAGCGTACTGCCATTTTGATAATTTTCTGAAGGCTTAACGGGAACGAAATTAACGTTGTCGTTTGCATTTTTGCTAACGGGTACTTACTCTTTGTTTTCAACCTTGTTTCCTTCCCTTTTCTTGATACTTGTATCTGGTTGTGGCGCAAGTTGGGATTATGAATATCAATGTGGTTTGTTTAACTGTGATTCTGCACTTTTTAGTGCAATTATAATATCACACGAAATGATTTTTTTTATTACGCAAGGTTATTAGTCACTTTTACATGTCATATTTTTTATAAAATCCCAGGAGTCTCTTTGAAAGTCCAGATTTTAAAAATATTAACAATGATTTCGTGAAACAACCATAATAACTTGTAATGAGATTGAAGTTTGCATCAATAAACTCGACTTGCGATAGCAAGATTTTTCAGAGTTTCCTAAAAATAAAGGACAAGTCCTTTCATGACCTCATGCGACACCCATGAAGATATAAATCAAGGTCCGCAATAGAAAACTGGATGAAATATGTGCACAGTTTCAAGCTCAATCCTTCAGTCTCTGACAGCCACACGCAGCAACCCACAAGCAAACATAGGACAATAAAAATAAAGATCAAAATTATTTTGACAGTGATGAAAAATCGGAGGTAAAAAGCTGTGAAAGAACTGGATGTAGATTGTACACATATCGGAACGACAATTAAAAAAAACCTGCAGCACTCTATCTATCGATGGCGCGAACTGCCGAACGTTTAAATTTCGAATTCAGTTCCGAAAAAAGTAAAAAGTAGAGCTATGAGCACTATGGAACGCTGCTGTGTTCTCTGTGGAAACAAGTGCGGGGTGAAATGAAGGATTTTTATTGAAAAATGACTTCCACCTATGAGGAATTGTTTACAGTTTTCAGATTTAAAACAAACGAGTATTGAAATAGTTTTGACAACTTGTTCAATGTGATAACAACACTATTCCCAATATAATACAGTTAGAGAAATTAACGGTTTTATCAAACTGATACCAGACTTGAATTTGCTGTGAGCTTTGACAAGTTGTTAAATTTTCATTGTAATAATGATTATACATACCTACATACTCGTACATACATAATCAGCTCATAATTTTCCCACTGCTGGGACACAGGCCTCCTCTCTGTGAGAGGGAGTGGGCCGTAATTCACCACGCGGGCCCAGTGCGGGTTGGTGGATGTCACATGTCTTAGAATTTTTGGTTCTAGGAAATGCCGGTTTCCTCACGATGTTTTCCTTCACCGTTTTGAGAGCAGTGGTGATGAAATAATTTACACAAAGTAAAGCGCCTGTCCGGGTTTGAACCTACGACCTACAACTTGTAAGTCTCGGCCAATACCCCTGGGCCACCACTGCTCCCTAATAATGATTGTATTAATAATCAACAACAAGAATGATTGTAATACAGTTAGGAAAATTAACTGTTATATCAAACTGACACTACGTCAATTTCCTGTGCTATAGCAATTTCATATGACTGTCAAAAATTACAGTTAAATAATAGACGGACAGTTTTAGTTCTCTGAATTTAAATCCTAACCTTCGAATTATTAGTTATCATTATTTTATGATTAGCACACTTTTACTTCCCCGTCCAGTTTATCCAACATAAATTTTTAAATTAATCTCCCAATGTTATCCACCTTACCGCATCACTCGCTGCAATACTTATTCGTAGGCAATAACAACCAATGCATTCCTAATTAGAATTACACTAAATCTGGCATATTAAATGTCGAAACAAAAGATTAGAACAAACTTAATCATTAATAACTGGCTTGATCAATCTGCCCAGCCTATTCCCAACTATATTGGGTTGGCTCCCATTCTATCAATAAATTATGCTTTTAAAACTAGATGACTTCGGTGGTTCGAATCTGCCTACTCTGAGAAGAAAGACTGAAACAAACTCAGAGGTCACAGTCTCTTTAGGTCATGTAGATTAGCGTCTGAACTAACCCTTACCTTTTAACCCTTGCCTTTTCATTTATTACAGACTAGAGAAGTTGTACAGAGTTTTTGATTGAACAAATAATGAAACTCTGGTTCATTTCACAAAAAATAAATAACTTAAGAATTGTATCAATGTTTGGGTCAGCAGTGGATATCTTTCAGTTGAGATGATGATGATAAACAAAAGCGGTAGTTCACGGTTAGCGATACTCTAATGTACTTAGGTAGAATAGAATAGATTAGAATACTCTTTATTATGTACACCATATAAATTACAGACATAAATATAGAGACTTTACAATGGGTGACACAATGGGTGGTCTTATCGCTAAAAGCGATCTGTTAAAGACAACGTTGGATGGATTAAAAAGAGGAAGGACAGATAGCGACCTAGACTACCATAACGTGAATAAAATGGGTTAATGTCATCGATATAACATTTCCTAGATAAAGGATCATGAACAAAAATTAATTGTTCAACAGGCCACGTTTGCTTGTCATTTATATTCCTAAATACCTGACCTGAGAGACGTTTTCCTGTCCGAATTTCAATAGTTATTATAAAAATCCCATCGAAAAAAGGCGTTCAGTTTTACCACAATTTGAAAAATTTCCGGGACACTTTCCCAATGTTTATTTCCGTAAAAACCTAGCTCGGTTTATTACGAACATTTAAAAACAAAAAACAGCCAAATTGGTCCAGACCTTCTCAAGTGACGCGTTTACAAACGAGAAGCATTTCATTTTTTTTAAAGTTGATGTAGATATTTACGAGTAGTTGCA
This sequence comes from Hydraecia micacea, assembly GCA_914767645.1. Taxonomy (NCBI): domain Eukaryota; kingdom Metazoa; phylum Arthropoda; class Insecta; order Lepidoptera; family Noctuidae; genus Hydraecia; species Hydraecia micacea. The sequence continues at coordinate 2,132,367 of OU611774.1, forward strand.
ACATCAACTTCAGATAACACAAAACACATGAAAATAAAAAGTGATTTCGAGTGAAAAATAAGTAGTTTCTTTGATGCGAGTGAAACAAAAGAAGACAGGTAAATTATGAATGTGTAAATATATACCAAGAAAGTCCGATCAAACAAAACATGACCGCTTCAAAATGAATACAGAATATGATGGAGACAGTTGATCGACAGCAAGCTCCATTGTAAAATTGTTCCACGGCTATTTAGTCATTTTCTAGGAAAAGTTGCAATTCCTAATTATAAGGTGAGACTGATATACATATCAGTCATTTGTCACGCGTGACAACTTAATTCCTTGTGCTTTTGTATTTATTGGTATAGTTTGTTAGTCATTTAATTTCGTATCTAGTGTAAACAGTTGTGTGTATGTATTGAATCATTATAAGCATTTTACTTTTTCATAATCTCTATTTACACTAGGTATTAAATTAAAAGACTAACTAACTATTAACCATAAATAAATAAAATAAAATAAAACATAAAATAAATACAATAAAACATCTCCAGACACAAGTGGGAAGATTTAACTCCAACCTGGTAAAGTGGGGGGCTACCTCGGCGAATGTTTCTTTTAAAGTTTGTAAAATAGCATTTGCATTTCCCCTTGCAACTTCTTGGGGTGACTTTGTATGATATTAATTGATGTTGCTACCCCTAACTGTATGTCTCCATGGTCAACTGCAATATTGTAAAGTACACTATGGTTGTCTTCACATTTCCTAGTTTGCAGGTAAAAGGCATTGAAAGGATTGTTTCCACACTCCAAAGTAGCAGCGTCCCACAGTATTTCTTGTTGCTATACTTAAATGTGCTTCGTTATATTTTTCCTCGCTTATATTTTGCATTGTAGGTATATATCTAATAATAAACTAAATTGGTTAAACAGAAATGCAAAATAAATTAAATACAACTGCAGCTCCTCGAAGTACGATTGTTTACGAAACTGACTTTTCACAATGTTACATTTGTACGTCAAATGTCATTTTGTTATTAATCAGCTGATGCAGAGTCAGCCATTTTTTTGTTAAGTACTGTTATAGTAGGGTTCTGGGTTTCATAACTTTATAGTAGGTTTAAAGAACGTTTTAGTGCTAAAATGCGTTTAGGAATACCAATTTTTGACAACGAGACTTTGACAAGCCTTTAGATGTTCCATAACTTATTATGAATAAGACCGTAAATAACTAACTATAAAAATAAATACAAAAACAAAAGGATATTTAGGCGTTGAATCGATCGTCCGCATCACTGTCATCCGGAAACGTCCCCAGAAGACTGGCAGCATTGCCACGGTACAATGGCAATGCTGATCCTTTGGCCAAAGAACGACCCAGCCCTCTGGTCACGTGATGTGTCGATCGGCCGGCGAGAAGACGCGCACTTGGGCCCCATAACCCGAGCGTTTCGAGCACTTTACTTTATTTGAAATAAATTTATATTATCTATGAAATACAAATAAATAAAATTTAAGTGTCTGAACAGCTTTTTACTAAATGCATATGAAAGTATACACGGTACTTATAACAAAAAAAACATTTTTATTTTTTTTCTAATCAATAGGTATTACTGGCACGCGAACGACGACGTCGCGGGCAGCAGCAAATTACAAATAAACTAATAACCATTTGTGAAATAAACGATGCAATTTTCTTCTGTTAACAATGTGAATGTTTAATTCTTTACCTCAGCGCCTTCGACAACGTAGAACCACTTCAATTATTTGCAGTGAGTGTACTATAAGCCCACACACTCACGGGCGCTTTTTTCACTCGTCGTTTTGTACGCCGATAACGGCAAAACATAGAGATCTCTGTACCTATTTTATTTTACACCATCTATTTTTACACCTATGTTTATAAATAAAAAACTTTGACTTTGACTTTTGACGTTACTGTACGTTACGTGTATTGGTGCTAGTGGTAAGTTAAATATTTCTCGACGAAAAAAACATGTAAGATTTCAACTGCTAATTACTACAAGACTTTTTATGCTAGAGTGATGGTTGAGCATTTAAAAGATACGTAATATTTATACCAATTTTCAAATAGGATATAATTTACCTATGACGTCCCTTCACGAGTGCAGACGCAAGCGCGCGACACTATTTTTCACTATGTGTCAAAATTCAAATTTGTGTAGCGCAAAAACTTGTTTAGCTAGAACTGTAATACTGGTGCCGTTATCAAGAGTTGACAAATCTCTACCAGAACCTAAAGAGAAACAATAAAAATATTTGCCAAAATAAAAACGACTACAAAATGTTAACGCTACACGCTTAGGAGCCGAGCCATTAGAAAAAAAGTCAGAAAAAACGCTAAGCGAAAACGAAGTAATAATCGGGATGCGAAGCGACGCGGTGGGTCGGGGGTTACATGCTAACGAAGTCGCAAGCAGAAGCAAGATACAGAGCGCGGTAGTAACGTTGCGTTAAAAAAACCGCCCGGTTGGACGTGGACTTAGATCTATTTGTAGACTTAAACGGGGTATAATAGTACAAATTGAAAGTGGACTGTCATCGATCCCCGTCGTTATCTTCTACAGTTCCAGGAATAATTATTATTACTTCTATAATTCCATACAAACGTTTGAGTAAATAATTTGATGAGAACGTCGACTGGTTGCATTAAAGCGCCGTAATTTACTTTTTACTGGAAAAAAACTTTCCATAGTCTGTAATTTGTCTTCTATTTTTTTCTTTTTAAAGTAAGGCCTTTATACAAATCTAGAACAGCAAGGCCAGATGGTGATTTCAGATCTTTTATTCCAGGTTTTCCCACGATAAAATTCAGAGTTACAAATAAATTATAAATTAATTCACATTTTAAATCGTCATGCATAATCAGCCTATAATGTTCCCACTGCTAGGACACAGGCCTCTTCTCTTCGAGAGGGAGTGGGCTGTAATCCACAACACGGGCCCGGGTTGGTAGATGTCACATGTCTTCGAATACAAACAACCTGGCTTTCGTCAAAGGTTTCAGTGTTTGAGGTTTTCGGTTTCCAGATTTTGGTTTGAGGTTTCGTAATTGATGATTTTTGATTGGAATGGTGTTAAGAGCGAAACCTCCAAGTATTTTTCAAAAAGTTTGAGAGTTTTTAAGTAGTCGACAAACTTCGACCTACCTGTATCATGAGCCAACAAAACGAGCTAATAGGTAAAAATGGTAGGTAGCTACTACCTATCAAAAACAAGTTCAGTATTTTCGCCAAAAAATATCAGTTTTCAGGCCACAACAATTTTTAGTTCCAGTTTGTTTTGAATTAAATTGCGACGCGACGGGTTGTTTCAATTTGATTGAACAAAAACCACTACCAGTTTCTATTCACCTGTAGAGCAACGCCAAAATAAAAATAAATTATAATGGCGGTCCAAACCTGCAGTGGTTTTACCAAAAACAAAAGGACAATTTATTCCCTTCTTTTCGATATTGCACCTACAACTCTTGTCTCTGAATCACCCAAAGATTGACTGATAGAAAATGCCTATGGCATTAAATCCACCTGTGAAAATTCGTTGAAGGAATAATTTTGGAAATTAATTTCGAACTTTAATGGCACAAATCAAATTGTTGAATGCACTTGCTGTTTGGTGAAAATTAATAACAGTTACAACATATTGTGGACAAACTGTTGTGGTGACCAGGATTAGTTACATCGATAGGGTTAATGATATAGTCACTGGATACAGTTTTCAGTGGTCAGCAATATACAGAATGAAATTGAATAGGTGCGCCAAATTAAAATAGCTAATTCAACGTTTATAAAGAAAGTGTAGAGATATCTGTGGTGTGCATAGACGAGCGTTTTGTCAAAATTAGGTAAATACCGCTGGTTCAACGCCTTGCCAACTTGCTTCATGTTGTGAACTCTGCGATGAATGGATTGCTTATCGGGCGCGCTTTAAAACTGATACTTTAACGAACAAGGCTGGTAGTGATGATGTTGATAAACATAAATAGGTCAGACCCTGCTAACAAAGTTTAGGACATACGGTAGCAATCAGCAGTCTTATAAAAGTCACGAGAAAGAATATATAAGACGGGCCGTTATCACATCGAGCAACGATAAAAATATCTATAATAAAAATGGCACCCATTTCTCCAGTTTGTGGTTCTAAAGGATTTAAAGTATCCTATTCAAAGTTTCCTCTGGCTACTTCCGCTTAAGTTCAAGCAGACCATCGTTAAATCGTCACTGAACACCGAATCGATCCCCCCCTGCCTATCAGCACGTCCCCCTTTATCCCTGTCTATCATTATGCCTGCAGTTTGCTGAAGCAAGCTTAGTTTTCTTGTTACCTTAGTTTTTCTTCAATTCGTGCAATAGTAGGAGGGTGGCCGGGCCAAAGTCGTACGTGCGGTTATTATCCCATGCCCGCATGCGGTTGGACGCCCGCAACCACCAAGTAACATTTACGTTGTTGTTGCGGTTTAAAATTAAAATAATTGAGTGACAGTAACGATGTGGTTTTAAACCACATTGCATTGGAAATGCAATGTGGTTTAGGATCAATGTGCCCGACAGGGTCCATAAATGTTTCTGTTATTTTTTATTCACCACCTGTAATTGTACATTATCGCAATAAACGATTTGAGCTTTGAAAAAAAAATAGTACTTATTTAATTTTAAAGTCCGAAAAAACTGTGTATTCAATTCACACTCTTCGAAATGAGGTCTGAATGATAATTTTAGAATTTGTATTGAATTCATGAGTTCCAGTTTCTAAGCTAATAGAAGTTTTTACAATAAAGTTTGATACCACGCCGTGGGATCCGAAACTGACTGTTTCTTTCGTTTTCCTGTTCATTTCTAGTTCCGTCCACTAAAATGCATGTAGGTTATTATCCATGACTAAAGACGAACCCAATTACAGGTTATTAAAATTTGTTCCCATAACTCCAAATAAATCCAATCAGACAAAAATATACAATCTTATGAAGAGGGCTACAAACAAATGGGACATTTCTCTAGATAATTATAGCAAAACCGTTTCATTAAACTTTTGGCAGAAGCCTGGGTTCAAACTACTATGCTAATCCAGTCATGAGACTCCTACAAGATTCATATGGTGAAATATTCAGACTTCGTCTCTTCGCGACTGAATGGCAAGTGTCCAAACACATTATGTTGATTTTATGGTTCGCTTCTAGTGTCTGTGATTGGGCCTTATTTGAACCAATAGCCGGATTAATGATTGGGAACTAAAGTCAATGAACTTCGATGAAATCGACCAGTGATTTAGTATGGTTTGTCTTTTATTTTATGGGTTAGGAAAGTGTGTTTATTATAAAGAAGATTTATCTGGTTTGGCATCTGTGGTCCATTTTGTTAAGCTAGGAAAATTATGAAAGAGTTACTTTAAGTTTAATAGAGTAACGGCATAGCATAACCCATAATATTCCCACACCTGGGACACAGGCCTCCTCTCTGTGAGAAGATTCATTGGTTGATGTCATGTCTTCAAATTTTTGGTTCTAGGAGATACCGGTTGCCTCACGATGTTTTCCTTCACCGTTTTGTGAGCAGTGGGGATGAAATAATTTACACAAAGTAAAGCGCCGTGGGGTTCGCACCCACGACCTAGTCTTAATAAGGATAATAAGGATGCAGACAGATAGCACTGGCTAATACTGGTGTTCACGATTTAAATTTTTATAATAACACAATATAAATTGTCGCCATTATTTCTCTGACCTATTGACTTGTCGACAGAGCAAACTTCACTAAAATGGTATTAAATCTGTAGGTAAATTCTGTTGACTTGTAGATTTTTTATTTCATTCACTATAGTTACAGTGTTGAAAGAAGTTCTTTTTCAACCAAATGAAATACTTCAGGCATAACGGATTCCAACTCATAAAGCTATGCATAGCAACGCGAATGAGAAGCAAACTAAGAACGCCACCCTGGCGACGACATAATAACTTTAATATAAATGTTAACAAGACTTATATGAAATTCTTATATATAATTATATCAAATATTACTTACAGAGGTGTGAGGAACAGGGTGTAAAGTTCACTCAACCACCATAGAAAAAGGGACGATCTTCCGACCAGACGGATGTTGTATCTGGCGGGCAACTGCCCGATGATTCATGTCGGGCCGTTGTATCTACGCTAGTTGCGCGGTAAATTCTGCTTGCGAGATGCAGGATTTTGCGTGACGTTCGATATCCGTGGTGACGTCAGTATGACGTGTTGTTCGCATGTGGCGTTGTAGATACCGCTACATTCTCATCCTTCTGAAAGGATTGGCCCGCAATCGCAGTACAAAAGTAGGAAGAGGTAAGGGCCGCCTTTGCCCCGCAGTGGGACAACACGGGCTTATAATAATAATAATATTTTACAAGATTTCTGAAAGCGACACATTGGCGTACTCCGCTGAGTCGCAGTTATGCTGATACACTTCAAGAAAAAATTCCAAGACTTTCATTTTCTGAATGCGCCTTGAAATTTTACAAGCAAATATTTATCGGGAAACTTCTAGTGCAGGTTTCCTTCTGAATTTTAGTTCAGGTCACAACAATCTTAAGAGCAACAAGTAAACAAAATGTGGGCACCTGTCAAAGTTGAAAGTGTAAGCGTACAGTGTCCGAATTGTGGCGTGTGGCACAGAGCTGCTAAATTATTTCTGGCGAACTGAGAGGGAATTATAGACTTTGACATTAATTTGTGTTGGGTTGGGCAAAATCATGCATAAAAAATAGAAAATAAAATTATTTTATTGTCCAGGTAGTAAGCAGTTTCACAGGTTATCAGCAAATTGAGACAACATGAGTAGCTTAAAATATTACCTATAGCTAAGTATATAGGTAGGTAGGTATATAGTTAGATATATCTATTATTTGCCAGTGAGCCCCAAACTATAGCTCGGGGTACGAATTCCAGAGTGGAGACCAGAGGGGTAAGGGGGGGGGTTTCTCGTAATTTTAAGAACGTTTACAGTGTGTCCATGGAGTTTCTTGCCCGTTCTTCTCCATAGAGACCTACGTTTTGGAATGGGCAACTAGATTCAACTTTCTGACTAACTGACCGACTATTTAATTTTGACAATTCAAAAGTGCCTGTACATGGTTTAATTGAAATAAATGCTTTGAATTTGAATTTGAAAAGTCTGATCTCAGTCTCAATATCTGTCAAAAATACCTCTATTTCCCTACATTTTTGACAAGTTTTTGATTGCGACTAGATTTTGAACGTATTGGCCTTTTGGTGTATGATGTTTGTGTGATGTGTGTGTAAGTGTGCGTGTTTATTCCCATTGTGCTTCGTTTGATTCGGTAATTCGATATAATACCTACTACCCATAATATTTACTTTACACAGAAATGAACTGTACTCTGCAATCTCTGCATCGGTTGCCAAAGATGCTGATGGTTCCAATACTGCGAAATGTTGCGACTCAATAATCGTTTGTCGGACGAAATAATATATTATTCTCTGAAAAAACTTCCGATACAACTGTTGACTACTTTAATTTTCACTGACCTGAATAACGTAAACAGATGGAACCGTGTCGCACTTTTAATTAAAAGAAGAAGCCACGCATTCTGTTCGAAGTAACTTGATAATATAGTATACATCATCATCTGCCTAGCTTTTTCCCAACTATCTTGGGGTCGGCTTCCAGTCTAACCAGATGTAGCTGAATACCAGTATTATACATAGAGCGTCTGCCTATCTGACCTTCAGAACCCAGTAACTGGGTAATACGATACCCCTTGGTAAGATTGGTTGTCGAGAGACGGAGGGTTCTCGGTATGTAAAGATGGTCACTCATCCACGGACCAACCGCGGCAAGCGTAGCTTAACCTGATCGATCGACCCGTGCGGCTGTTATTACTTAGCCACGAGCCCCTCATTACTTCGAGCCCTTGACAATATAGCATAGGACATGGAACTTTTTTAAGGCAGTAAAATATGCTTTTTAAAAGCTGCAGCAATTACTATAAGTCTCTCCGTTCACACAGACCGTTCACACAGCTGCCATCGTCATCTTTTAACGAGATGTCCTTAATTTATGCTCAAGGGGCTTGCACATAAACCGCGTCGCCCATCGGTGTTGGTCGCTCTCAAAGACAGAATAATTTGACTAACCCGTCTACTCGTCTACAGGCGGTCTGACTGGTCTCGTAATGCACTTATAGAAACCTCTGTTGACCTAATTTTGTCAGACACATCTGACATAAAATGTCAGACGAATGACATTTGCTCCGGAATATAATAATATGTTTTCGTCGTATTCTTAGATTGAAGAGTGTGCGACAGAGTTATGTAAGCGCAGTCTTTTGTTGTCTTAAGCGAAGAGCAAAATGGGAGTACATTTATTGTACAAATGGGGTGTTCAAAGGGTAGATAATATAGTGGCTGTACGGCAAGTGGAGTTGTTGCCGCCATCTGTTACGCGTCCTCATCCACTCCGCATCACTTTTGGACCTGCATCCGCATCCCTGCTCGTTCAACGGTATACAATTCAATGCGAACTTTTTCTGTGTTCTGCGCTACCATAAAAAGCTATGTTTGTTTTTGGGACTGAAATGTATTGTTTGAGGGGCCCGTGGCTAAATAATAACAGCCGCACAGGTCGATCCATCAGGTTAAGCTATGCTTGCCGCGGTTGGTTTGTGGATGGGTGACCATCTTTACATACCGAGACCCCTCCGTGCCTCGGAAAGCACGTTAAGCCGTTGGTCCCGGCTGTCATTCGTGGATCTTTGACAGTCGTTACGGGTAGTCAGAATTAAGCCAGAAATTCTGACAACCAGTCTTACCAAGGGGTATCGTATTACCCAGTAACTGGGTTGTGGAGGTCAGATAGGCAGTCGCTCCATGTAAAATACTGGTATTCAGCTGCATCCGGTTAGACTGGAAGCCGACCCCAACATAGTTGGGAAAAGGCTAGGCAGATGGCTGAAATGTATTGCTTAGGAGGATATTTTTGACAGGTTTTTTCGATGACATAAAGGGCTGTTGTTCTGTTACGTTATCGGGGGTGACTGTGTGCAAAATATACACGTGTTGGTTTTGCGCCGTCTTTTCACGACTTTGGAAATATTACGCAACGCAAGTTTTCGATTTACTTCAGAACGTGAAGACGTATCAGTTAATTAGCTAGGCAACGGTTCACGGCAAAGTTTGTATTTATTATAAAGAAAATGCAGCACTGGTGGCCCAGTGGTAACGGCCTCCGACATACAAGTTGTACAGGTAGCGGGTTCGAACCCAAACAGGCACTCTACTTTGTGTACATAATTTCATCACCACTGCTCTTAAAACGGTAAAGGAAAACGTCGTGAGGAAACTGGCATGTCCTTGAACCAAAAGATTGAATAAGCAAAAAATATACTGCAAAACTGCAGTTCAGAGTTTTTAATTACTCGAGAAGATGCCAAAGGTCAACACTATTCGTTCGCTATCAAGTTCTCGTGCAGAAAACGGAAAAATAGTCACGAACAAAATGATAGAAAGTTAAAAGTTTGTAGCTGTTATTTTAAATATTATTAAATTCTCAACGAAGAAGTGTTACTCAAATGAACGAGGTGAAATCTCATATTTTATCAGCTACGAGTAAGTAACCAGAGAAGCTCTTGCCAAATACTTTTTAATTTAAACGCTTTAGCTTTCATGTAAGCTTGCACTAAAGGATAACCTGTTGTCCCTATCTGTAGATCAGCTCAATATTCAGCATTGTGATTATAAGATCTAATTTACCTGACTACGGCGAATCAAAAAGTAGGGTTATGATTTTGACCGGTATGTATGTATGTTCATCTGTTCCCTCTTAACTTCTAAACTACTTGTCATAATTAGACAAATAAGGCATCGTTGCAAGCGTCTTTATCGACCACTGGTTATAGGCTATGTACGTTACATTAAATTGAATATGGCGCCCTCTAGCGGACATAAAGCCATGACCTAAAAAAAAAAATATCATGCCTTGTTGGGTATCAACAATAGGCCATAAACGGACGTAACGCATAGCGGACGCAGTGTGACTCCCTCAAATGAAAGGGCTTAATTAGCACTTTTCAAAAATATAAATATTACTGAGATAAGCCCCAAAATAATTAAATAAAAAATAAGTTTAAAAACTAAAACCCGACTACTGAAAAGGATGAAACAAGAAATTACCTTCCCGTGGTCGCATGCTACCATAGCTTATAATTTATGTTAGTAGCGGCATGCGACCACGGGAAGGTACTTTCTTGTTTCAACCTTTTCAGTAGTCGGGTTTTAGTTTTTAAGTTTAGTTCTAGCCTAAACGGTCCGTCTGTCAAGAACCTTTATCTCGGGAACGCGTGGAGGTATCGAGTTGAAATTAAAACCATATACTCAGGTCTGAGGTCCCATGAAGCTGTGAAAAAAATCAAACTACTAAGTTAACGCAAAAAAAGATTCGGCCGTTTATGCCGCAAAAAACGTATATTTCGACACTCTCAAGGGAATCAAAATGTATAGGGTACTTCCCGTTGACCTAGAATCAGGAATTTTGGCAAGAAGCAAGATCATGTAGCACAAATAAAGGGAAAAATCCGAAATTCGTAGTAGTTACATAAAAAAACCCATGATAAACTATTAACATACCTACAAAGTACGGAACCCTCGGTGCATGAGTCTGACTCGCTCTTGGCTGGTTTTTTTATTTCGAACTTTATTTCGACTAATGTAAAGTTACTTTTGTTTAAATTATTATAATACATTTTTATAACAGCCGTGCCCTTTATTCAAAAATAGCGTAACATGTACGTGAAGATAAACCTTTAATAAAAGAGGTGATAGACAACTATAATACTGGAAATAGGTTATAATAGGTGACCCAGCAACTAGGTTTCAGACTGGCTAAAGTAGACTCATCTTTCATGGGGTACTGTGACCGACTCTTACTGACAAATCCAAAAGTGCTTTTAATTGGTTTTATTGAAATAAATGCTGACTGACTTTAAGGCGGAGGTTCCCGAAAACGGTCAAAAAGTTGGTTTTTTAAAGCAGTGTATCTCTTAAACCGTAAATACTTTTGACCAAAGAAAAAATTATGATATTTTCAAGTCTTACTTTAATACAGCGATGGAACTGAAATCATAAATAAATATACATTAATGCATCAAAATAATGTTCAAATACACCTCTTAATTTTCTTTAAAAGCAGTTTATCCCTTCATTAACAATTTTAATTACAATTAAAAATATACCATTAAATGTCTAATGCCAAACTGCATTCAATGATGGATTATTTATTATTAAATAGTTTTTGTAAATAGATAATTGCTTCATATTTGCAATAAATTACCACCGTTGTGTCATCGCGCTTCTCTTTCTTTTCTATGCAGTCCGACAGTGACCGCGCTTTAGGTCATGTAGTCGCCTTAAAACCTGATGTAAATAAACCTTGTTTTGTAGATATATTATATCGATCTCGAGAGCCAACTGGTGCACCCTTAACATAATATTAATGTTATAACAACAAGCAAAATTGCCTGAACATCCGCCCACCTTTACTCGAAAAGTTAGGAAGTTTTGCACTTGCCAAAACTAAAATTAGTACGAGTTACTGGCTGCAATTGCCAGGAAGATAAACTGAACATGTCGAACTCAAAACGGCATTTGTTTATCACTGAATGCTGTTTATTAAATGTGTTTTGAAACTACCAATGTGGATGGTTATTTGCTTTCCTGTTTATTAGATTACTCATCCTTTTAACGTAAATGTCTATTACTAAATTAATCGGGCGTAAAAGAGAATTTACCTCTATCAAACCATTGAAAATCTGTGAATCAAGTTTCGAAATCGTCAACCCTCGGTTCTTTTTTTTAATTACCTATAGAACGATAAATATTACTCTGTCAAAAAAGCACCGGGTAAATACGCATCTTTTGAGGAGTCTTTTTTGGATATCATAGCTTCGCTCCAGTATAGGCTCCGATTTCACGAAAAAGTGCGATCCCCTTATATCTCGCAGAGTTGTGAAGATATGATATTCAAAAAAGGCTCCTCAAAAGATGCGTATTCACGAAAGCTGTAAGGTACAAAAAAAATTATTCAAGAAAGTCGAAAACGAAAAACGTTATGGCCGAAATAGTGAAAAAAACAAAACATTTTTTTCCGAATTTTGGATTTTGGCGCTCGATATTTTTGAAACGAAGAATTATATAAAAAATTTGAGAAAAACTCTTCTGGACAATTTAGTCAGCTACAATTTGAGCCTAAACAAAGACGATTGGGTTAAGGGTTTGCCCTGTAGCCTAACCATTTTGAAAAAAAGTCAGAACGACATTATCATTCAACGTTGTAGTTTTATTTTGTAACCTTTTCCTTATTCTGACTTTCTCGTCGCTCAGCGACAATATTTTTTTGAATTCCGTAGATTCATTTCCAATGTGCTCGATAGTCGTGTGAGGCACGAAATCTATCATTTTTTGACTGAATGTAAGTTCAGAATGACCTGGGCTGTCAAAATCCTAAGCTGACTAAACTGTCTTTTCATGACGTCATGAGCTATATTCGTATAACCTAACAAGACATATAAAGCAGCATTCAGTGGTCAATTGGTTGCAGCTTCATTGCCTCTACTCCGGTCAGGCTCCTCCGGGATCCGGTTGTTCCGGACTCAGTGTCCGTACACATGAGAGCACACTCCGGAACATTAAAGGACCGGATGCGCATGAGACGGACAATCGGAGTTTTACACACAAAATCTACATTAAAAAAGTAGTTACAAGGAAAAGTTTGGTCGCATACCTACTCGTACATAAGTACCTACCTATATATAAGTTGAAATTTTCCCTTTCCTGACGCTACGCTGGAGGAGGCTTTTACTAAAAGGACTATTCGCACTGGCAAAAGGCAGAATAGTGTGGAAAAGTGAGAGGGAGGCCTTTGCCCTGTTGTGGCAAAATAAAGGCTAGTTAGACTGATACATATTCAATTCATTACTTTGTTGAACTTGAACCTCTGAACGACAGCTAAAAGGTTTAATAACAAACAACAGACTGCGCAACCACCGTCAGATGGATGCGCAGATATGATAGTGTACCGTACGCAAAATACGCTCATTGACGTGGAGTTGCGGACACCAGCCCGTATTACCAATTACCTATCAGTACTTTTGACGGTAAGTATAACTTATTCATATAAGGGCTGATTTTTCAATAGTCAAATAACTTTTATTCGTGGAGTAAAATTGACCTCTGACCGGTTTTGTACAGAAGAACTGTTAAAAATTCAAAATTATTCCTCCTATAAAATTATGTGGCGTTGCAAAATCCGCCCTTAGGGCGAATTCCACAAAACTTTTATACTTACCTAGAAGTCTTAACCTGAGAATACATTTTGAATTTTTCACAGTTTCTCCATACTAGAACTGTCAGACGTCAATTTTATTCCACGGATAAAAGATACCTTAGGTGACTTTAGTGAAATCATAGGTGAAGAAAGGTGACCTTCTCTTACTTTTCTGATACGTAATAACAAAAAAAAAATGTGATTTTTGTGCCTGAAATACTGAATAAATATACATAATTATGGTATAATACTTAACGACGACTCAGACATTCGTAAACTTACCTTTCATCAAGAAAAGTATTCGTACAGTTTCTTAGTCAAAAGTACTTTGAAATTAACGAAAACACAGAAATATAAAGAAGTTCAAGAAAATTCATCTACACTGACCGAAATGAAGAAAACACTGCTGAAGAAACTACTTAACTTTTCCAAGGAAAACTTTCACTCAAGTTTTTTAATATAGAAATAAATACAATGAAGTACATAACAAATATAAAAAAATGCCACCACACACAACAACTGGAGTCTTAGTAACCGTTCAGAATACCTCATGGTCTTCCAAATTGACGTAACTTCGATGGCAAAGAATTGGAAAAATTAAAGGCACGGCGACAATTTGCGCGCGAAACCCGCCGGACAAGCAGACGACCGGTCTAAGCGGCACCTATTTGTTTACTGTCTTCCCTATGTGTGTTAGGCAAGAACGAAGTTAGTCGGCGCATGCGTAATATGATTCACCTATGATATTTAATAATGAAACTGGTGTTTTAATTAATAATTTGACCATACTGACCTTCTGCTTAAACTGTATTAATTATATTGTACTTATAAAAAGCCATCCCTTTCTAATTATTGAATAGAAATCAACAAAATAAGTTTCCGCTGAAGTATTATCATCTTCATAATATTTTCTGGAAGTTTATTTTGTTTTTAAAATAAAATATCATTACAATAGAATGTGCATTGTAATAATAACATTGAGTTCGTCTACTCGTACTCTTATTTTATGGCTTGTGTGGCTGATTTACCAAAATGTCACCAATGTGACGTAGGTACTTTGGACAACCCACGCATGCATTAATTTCGGCCAAAAGACGCCCACTGCTGGATATAGGGCCTCCTCTAAGCACCGCCACTTCGAACGGTTCTGTGCTTCCTGCGGCCTTCACAAGGTCATCCAAGGCCTTCGAACGCGGGTAGCGGGATTGCCCGAAAGGGTTACCGCTGCCCGGAACATAAAGGGCTAAGGAAGAAACACGGGTGGGTTTTAGTCAGTAAGAGTCTGACACTCCCTTCCGCTCCACCCAGGAGTCATTAAATGATTTCCCATCCAATAAAAAAAAAGGCCTTCGAACGCTACCTCTTTCAGTACGCGGTCGCTACTCCAGAACCTTTCGGCCCCACGCATATTATTTATTTTTAATTATTTTAGAATACGCATAAAAATAAGGCTAAGATAGACTAAGGTCTTAGTCCGTCCTGCTCATTTTACCTATGTACATACCGTGCCGAAACGTGGACACTGACAGGCGGGTTATTCCATAAATTCAAGGTGATAAGACTATCCAGAAAAGAACCGTCATCGACATGGTTTGCAGGGTTAACAAGCTGAAAAGGCACTGAGCCTTTTTTGTCAAAGTACTAATAGCCGTTAGAGAAGATAAGTCCAAGAGTACCGCGTATCGGTCAGCGTAGCGTGATGGGTCGCTTCCAACCGACGACCTTAAAAAGGTGCCTGGGGCAGACAGGATGCAGACGGCAGGGTACAAGGAGTTGATGAGGTGGTGATGAGAACTATATCCAGCCGTGAACTGCGACAGGCAGACTTTATTTTGACATCTGTGTGTGGTGATGTAAATGTGGTGATAATTCTTGTATACACTCTGTCATTAGGCATGTTACTGGTAACTGTCAGCCAGCATCATTGCACTGCTGGGTAAAGGTAGGTTATTGGTAACTGTAAGCCTGTATCAGTCAATTGCTGGGTAAAAGTAAGAAGGATACTGGTCACTGTCAGCCTGTATCATCCCACTGATGCAAAGGCCAGTAGGTTACTGGTTGCTGACAGCTTATATCATCCCACTGATGCAAAGGCCAGTAGGTCAGTGGTCACTGTCAGCCTGTATCATCTCACTGACGTAAAGGTCAGTAGGTTACTGGTTGCTGACAGCTTATATCATCCCACTGATGCAAAGGCCAGTAGGTCAGTGGTCACTGTCAGCCTGTATCATCTCACTGACGTAAAGGCCAGTAGGTTACTGGTTGCTGACAGCTTGTATCATCCTACTACTGGGCAAAGGCCAGTAGGTCACTGGTCACTGTCAGCCTGTATCACTCGACTGCTGGGCAAAAATCAGTAGAGCACTGTTTGCTGTCAGCTTGTATCGTCATCATGGCTCGATAAAAGCCAGAAAGTTACTAGTTCCTGGTTACTGTCAGCTTAATTCTATCCTCTGATGGGTAAAGGCCATTAGGTTACTGTCAGTGTCAGCCTGTATCATCCCACAGCGGTAGTGGACCAGGTGTTGATGAGCTGGTGATGAGGCCTATGTCCAGCAATGGACTGCGACAGGCTAAGTTTATTGACAACTAGGAACTGACCACATTCTGTTATGTAATGTCAGCATGCATAATTACATTCAAAGATCTACGAATGACAGCGAGGACCAACGGCTTAACGTGCTGTCCGAGGCTCGAGAGACACAATATACAGGCTGGAATTATTAATCCTACTTCCTACTAATCCTATCCAATATTATAAACGTGAAAGTTTGTGAGGATGGATGGATGGATGTTTGTTACTCTTTCACGCAAAAACTACTGAACAGATTGTGATGAAACTTTACAGTAATATAGATTATACATCAGAATAACACATAGGATACTTTTTATACCGATATTCCCACGGGATAAACTCTTATGTGGGTGAAACCGCGGGGCGCTGCTAGTACTTATCCATTTTTAGAAACAATATTAAAACATGCGACCAATCCATAAACTAAACTAATAAAAACACCAAGTGCGTCTCGGACCACGCACAATGAAGGGTTACGTAGTTGGGATAAATTTATCACAAGAACAACTAGTTGAAAAAATGTTCTCCGATACATCGAATAAAAACGGTGTTTTTAAGTGATAAAACTACAAATTAACAATTTTTGGACATTTTCCTATACTTGTGCTGTGAGACCATGTTTCTTGCCAAAATCAACGGGAAGTACCCTATAGGTTTTAACTTATCGTAAAATTAAGTCGCACATTATAGCCGTATTTTTGTATTGTGTTGATTTAAAAGCTTGATTTTTATTAGAGCTCCGAGGGATCGTACTCGTAGACCTACGTATTTGATATTAATATCGACTTGATACCTCTACGCGTTCCTAAGCAATAGGGTCTTGATAAACAGACAGACGGACAACGAAGTGATCCTATAAAGGTTCCGAATTTTCCTGTTGTAATACGAAACCCAAAAAAAAACTAGATAGATATCGACAAAACCTGTTCTGCTGATCCTTAATATCATTCTCGAAGAGAGGAGGCCTGTATCTTAGCAGTGGGAACATTATAAGCTGTATATGCTAGTATTTACGCTGCCTCCGAATTGTTATGAGCATGTTGCTATGCTGATAACTGATAATAACACCGCACGTGCAATTATGTAAAGTGCTACGAGCATGCCATAATAATATTGTCATGTTTTACACTTTCTATACCTCGTGGATATGTCCAGTGTCGAATTAATTACTCGTTATAAGTAATCGATTGGCACTTAGTTTCGATATGATCGATCGGTGTAGTTTCGCCATCGTGGCTGATGAAATAAAATCCATTTTGGCAAACTGGTCATCTTTTATACAATCATATTATATTATACAGGGTGTCCGGTAATTAATGGATAACCTTGAAATGGCTTATAGCAGAACTTATGGCCGTTCAGAAAAAAATACAAAACGAAATACATCCTAAGTAGTACCTAAGATATGTTTTTTTTTTAAGACTACAAAGTTTTACCTTATTTTAAATTATTGTACGCTACGACCACAAATGAATGAATTGCATCGGTTTTTTTTTGTTGTTGTATACGCTAACTATGCTGACAGATAGATAGTAAATACTATGTCTAGCTACTGCAATAAAAAAAAAACTTTTATTAGTTTTTCAGTGAAAATTTTTCAAAAAGAGTTTTATTGACAAAGTTTAAATGTCTTGGGTGTAAAAAAAAATGTACGAAAATATGAGTGACCAATAATTTTAAAATAATTTCAGTTTCAAGTTTATTTTATAATGGTATAATTTATTATTGTAGCTAATGTAAATAGTGAATTGTTGCTATTAATGTAGTAAAGGAGTAAATTTGACTAAATAACAAAATTTGCAATATTGGAACATTTTTTACATTCGATTGCAACTGACCATTGGGGTTTAATAAAAAATGACATTTAACATTAACAATACTTTATTTGAGATTAATCTATTAATAATAAATGTTCAAATTGTTTGCCATCCACTCTAATGCAGGCTCTACATCTATTATATTAGGAGACCTTCGGTATCTCTCGACTTCTTCTTTGAGAGAATTACAGCTCAGAGTAGACAGGGGGTCCTCTTCCTCGGACTCTGTCTTTTTGTTTGTTCCGGTTAATCTCGGTTAATCTCCTAAACGGCTGGACCGATTTTGATGAAATTTGGTATGGGGATATCTTAATCCCTGGGAAAGGACCATCTCCTGATAAGTCTGCTCGCCTAGTACGATGCTTCACAAAAATTAAATGTTAATTTGGTATTGTGATATTTTTCTAATCACAAGCACTTCTAGCGTTGAGTGTACTTTAGGTAGAACGGCTGTAACGCGACAAATCCGAGAAAAAATGCATCTTCGTGAATACAATAGGGCTATAAACGGACGTAACGCGTAGCAGACGCAGTGCGACTCCCTCCTTTTTATCGACATACCACGCGGGCGAAGCCGCAGGCGGAAGCTAGACTATATATATTTATATAATTGTTATTAATTAAAATACAAGCTATAACGCTTTTCGTGTTTGCTTTTGTGTCCGCGTTGTTCTTCAAAATCCTGCAACGGATTTTGATACGGTTTTCAACATCATTTAGATAATTTTAACACAATAGTATTAAACATGTAGGTAATTAAGAGATCTTGATGTTTTGTCAAGTCGTAAAAACCTTGTGTGTGTAGTATAAAACAAAGTCGGTTTTCGTGTCCGTCTGTATGACTGCTTAGATCTTGTAAACTACACAATAGATTTGGATGCAGTTTTTCACCATCATAAGAGCGTGAACGAATGAACTGCATATTCACTAATTATCTTAGAATGCATTTTGATCATACTAGCTGCACCCCGCGGTTATACCGGCGTAAGTCTCGATCCCACATGAATATCGGGATAAACAGTATCCTATGTGGTAATCCAGGTCATGGTCTACCCAAGTGCTAAATTTCATCCCAATCCATACAGCCTTTTTAGCGTGAAAGCGTAACAAACTAACATAGAAAAAATCTTTTATTTTTATAATACTTATTGTTTAGCAATAAAGACTTGTTTTTGACATTGAAAATGTCTTTTCGTTCGCTCCAGTATAGGTTCCGATTTCACGAACAAGTGCGATCCCCTTATATCTCGGAGAGTGGTGAAGATATGATAATAATATGTACGAGTATGTATTAAAAAACAGAAAACTCTATGTATTCTCATGTCGCCTTTGCACTCGTGCGAAGTAAGGACGGGTCGCTCCAAGTTCTTGATATGTTGCAAAACTTAGGTTACTAGTCCCGCACTAAAACTAAGATATTATAAAACATGGCAACACATTTTGACTGCCTCGTTAGTCTCGTGTTCGCAAGCGCGACTGCTGCGCGTGTGGTTCTGGATTTGATTTCCAGGTCGGGAAAGTGTGATTGGGTTTTTCCGTTAGGAATTTCTCAGTAACGGAGCGGAGTTTGGAAGTTGGCGGTGTGATAGCCCCGTGTCTTGGAAAGCACGTTAAGCCGTTGGTCCTGCGCCTGATCTCTCTCCGGTTGTGTCGGATTGCCGTCCCATCGTACTATGAGAGTGAAGAGATAGTGAGTTTGTTTCTGCGCACACACTTGTGCACTATAATATCTCCCGCGCCGAAGGCTGGTCTTCGCTGAGATTGGCTGCCATGACTAGAATTCGGTCTGGAGGACTATTATATTATTATTATAAAACATGACTTCTATCTATATGTTGTGTATGTCTACTAGTTTCGTTTGTTGTTTACCTACACCTCAAACAAGTTGCAAGGACTATTTGTTTTACAAAACTTGTCAAAAGGTGTGAACATTACAAAGGAGTTAACATTACAAAGTTCATAACAACGTCAATACGTCATGTGTGACACATGTTAAATACACGACATGCTTTTTAACATCGTTGCCATGGTGCTTTTTACCATTTTTACATGGTTATGTTTTTCGAGAGTATGATGTATGTTATAATTGTTTGGCACGCTCTGCGGCCTGAACGGCTCGATAGGTTTTAGCTTGAGAGGTGTCGTTAGATTCGTATTTACTGTGAGAGTGACACTGTGATCCATACCATTTTTATTATATTTCCAAATTCAAATGGGTCCCTCCTGCTTCCAACTTGTATTTAATTTAAAATGGGCTTGTTTTTAGCTTTCAGTTTTTTTTTAACTTAAGTTTTTTACCGCAGTCGGGTTTTTGAATTTTTTTATTACTTTCTTTTTACAAGACTTCTCAAGCACATGAGTGTATCCACGGGATAATAAGCCAAGAAAGAAATGAATATGATATCTTTTTTACGCTGAACAGCGGGGTAATTGCGTAACACACTATCAGTAGCAATGGCTTTAATTTTGACAGTTCAACAACGTTCATTGCGTTGTTTACGTTGTTGAAAAATTCAAATATCAAATGATATTTGATTTTTTATTTGATTGAGAAAATAGTTTTCATGGTTTTCAAGGGCGGTGCTGAAGGCAATAGTGCGTTCAAAATAAAAATCCAAGATACCGACAATGTTTTAAAAACAAGTGTTTTTTTTAGAAGCCCTCATAATTATATTTGTCGCCGGCTCTGTATTAAAACGCGTAGTACCTATTACATTCACACTCTCTGTCTCTCTCTCTCTGTCTCTTTCTATTATATAAGGTGTTAAAAAATTAACCTTACAAACTTTAAGAGGTGCTTTAGACCATCGAACTGAACAACTTTCACTATGGGACCAACACTGAAATCACGAAACAAAAATTCAGCTGTTTCATACAAAAGTTCAATACCTACTTGACCAAAATAAACAGCTGATTTTTTTTCGTGATTTCTGAGTTAGTCCCATAATGAAAGTGGTTCAGTTCGATGGTCTAAAGCACCTCTTGAAGCTTGTAAGGTTAATTTTTTAACACTTTGCACGCACTCATATAGAGTGCGTGCGATATGACGTAGGAACTTCGTTCACACGTTTTATTCTATGCATCTCTGCCTTACTCTTCGAGGGATACAGCCGTGAGGTTATGCTGTGTGTTAATACCTTTAATATTTTTACTTTCGTAACATACAAATTCTTCAATGTTTAAAAAACAAGCATGATAGGCCCGTCTATACATCCTCAGCTTCGAGTTCTGATTCTAACTCGACCTTATGAATAGGGACTCCGTTTAAGTGCAAAACTAGTTCATTGGAGCACCAACTTCTAATTAAATGGCTGCGAAAACAAATTTGTATCGAACTTCTAATTGATACCTTCAAACTTTTTTATTGATTGGTAATATGATGAGGTGGGGTGGTGGCGTAGGGCTAACAGCCCCGACTTAGGAGGGCAGGCGCTTAACTTTGTTTAGATAATTTCATCATCACTGCTCTCAAAACGATTACGGAGTACTTAGAAAACATGTGACATCTATCAACCCGCACTGGGCCCGCGTGGTAGATTACAGCCCACTCCCTCTCGAAGAGAGAAGGCCTTTGTCCCAACTGTGGGATCATTTAGGCTGATTATGCAATACATGTTTTTGTGGGTATCGTTACCGTAAAACCTTACTACCTACATTGCCGTTGGAATAAAATTTTGGCAAAAGCCAGAAGTTTACTATTAATGGCGATCATGAGGGCCTGGACTGCCTTGCTGGTCTAATTGCCGCAAGAGCTACTGCTGGTCACGAGATCCTGGATTCGATTCCCAGGTAATGACAAGTTGTTTAGTTTTTACTATTTCTCAGAAAAAACCCCGATTTTGGACTTGGGCCCGAAATATGGATTTGGCTCTCTGCTGCCAAACCATTTCGGGAAACACGCTTGAAGTTATGTTCCTATGCGTCTAAAGGCCTTTGTGAGAAATAATTCAGTAAAAATCGACAAAACCGGCCACGTGCGTGTTGGAACTACGCACAATGAAAGGGTTCCGTAGTTGGGATGAATTTATCCTAAAGCTTGTTTCACTCGTACCGACACCACACCACAACCACAACACGTGGGCGGACGCATATTAATATTAATAGTTAAATTCACACGGACCACATTTTGCCGTTATTATCGACCGCGTGTGTGATACCGACCACGTCGCAGCCACGTCGCAACTACAACGCAACCACCACCGACACCGCGAACTAGCGGCCGGCCACATCGCATACACAACGTTAACACAACATTATGTAGGTAACACAACGCAACGACATGAAGCCGCAGCGACACGAATCACACGTAACCACAGCTTGACCACGTTTTGTCGCATGTGGTACGTGTGAATGGGCCCTAAGAACAATCTTAACTTTTTAGTAGAAAAATATTTAAGTATTGTAAAAAGTATTTTAATATGTACTCAATACGTATAAAAAAAATTATAATATTAGTTAAGATAGATAAGAGATGACATAGGTATTTTAAAAATCAATTGATAAATATGTCGTGGATAGATGGCGCCACAGTACAGCGAACAGCGCCATCTAACAATTTAATTGATAAACGAAGAATCTTGTGATCGGAAACGCAAGCGTGCCCTACCGCTTGTACACGATCTCAGTGGAGGGGATGCAGCGAGGACTGGCGGAGAGACCGAGTGTTGCGACAGTCTACAGTTGACCGTCGAGCTCCCACAGTCTCGGCAAACGCTCAATATCAACGCACACACAACACACGTGCATCGGAAACAAACACGTTTCCGACGCACGTGTGCGTGTCGGTTGTTAATCGCTAGTTTATTAAAGTTACTTTAAATTCAAATAATCTTTTTGTTCGAGTACCCACTGCAGTGCCCCACACCTATCTAAACTATGTATGTCGGATTGTGAAGAAGACCCGATGTTTCGCATCTCGGCCACCCAGTGATGCGACAAATATATAAACTCACGCTTCTTTCTCGTGGGTGTAGGCAGGAACTACAAAAAGCCACCTACTACCATTCATACATACTCCTTTCTACTCGTTTATAGTACAGAGGCCAGCACATCGAGCTACCCCAATCTGTCACATTTTCGCAATTGAATATGCCTTATTATGCTTATTCCTTTGTGGTAAAGTTGAAAATTCATCAAAGAAATTTGACAGATTGGGGTAGCTTGATGTGCTGGCCTCTGTACATACACTTGGCATTTTGGCAATAGATGTAGGTAACTACATCACTCCGCCAAGTTTTACCAACCGCCTTTTCGTTCGTTAAACTTAGGGATCTTCGGTCCCCATACCATTCGGCCATTGTGCCATTTAATGGGGGACGATAGCATCACTATTTACTGTCGACGTTTTCAATTTCAGGATAAAACTGAATTGTTTGAAGAAACCCCAATCACACGTTGGTCTGGTTATCTTTGTGGTCGTTAGAAAAAAAACTTTATTGCACAAGTTTTTAACCTATTTCAAAACAGGAGTTCTTGTAAATAACACATGATATGAATCACGGTATAAGGTGATTTTGAAGTGATTAAGAAGTGAAATATAAGAAAAGTTCTTTTTGTAACCTTATTCTCAAGAAATAAATATGTTAAGCACCTATAGGTTAATTTTTAATTGCACTTCATAATCTTTTCGGACTACGTCATTGCCAACATTTTGAATGAAAATGTTTGAAAAGGCACCCGCTATGAGAGAATCGATGAATTTATTTGAAAATTGCTCTTCTTCACCGTACCACGGTAACCTACCTACTGTTTTTTTACAAAAAAGTAAGCCATATTTACCGTCGGACGGTACAAAAGTTGCCCTTATACGTTTGCCCGTTGCTATGCCCGTGTGGAGGTCTTATTTTACCCTACAAGAACTAACTACTAGAATAAAAACTATCGTACGTAAACTATCCTAAGCCAG
The DNA here is from genome assembly GCA_914767645.1 of Hydraecia micacea. Taxonomy (NCBI): domain Eukaryota; kingdom Metazoa; phylum Arthropoda; class Insecta; order Lepidoptera; family Noctuidae; genus Hydraecia; species Hydraecia micacea. Next base: position 2,155,974 of record OU611774.1, read on the forward strand.
CTGGATCTGATTCACCTGTGTGTTACACCGACATCCGTTCAGCCGTTAAGGTATGAAAAGGTGACAGGCAGACGTAAGGTGCCATTTTAAGCACAAAATAAGGGATTCAGAGTGGACACGGACCATACAATTGCCACAATACCGCGCTACGTCATTTTAGCTCGGAGCAAATGACGTATCATGTACACGCACATCGGACGCACAGTTGTGGCGCAGATTCCAGAATGTTGTCATCATACATGTTGTGGCGTAATTAGTGGTCCACCGTTAAGGATTCGATATTCCAGATAATTTAATATAACATATTACAATTTTAACCCAAGGTTTCCGATTTTTTTTTTTTTTACAAAATTTCTACCTTTTGTTACAAATTTGGTTGTAGTTTCACCTGCAAATAACCACACTATCGTTGACGCAGCCAAATTCTACATAACTGAACGGAAATGTCAGCAATAAAAATTGTGTGTTTTTGATAAATAATGTAGGTACAATAACAACACTCGAGTGTCTCTCGCCTCACCAACGCATCGGCCATGCTGTTCACAGAGCGGAGTTATATCGAAAAATTGGATTTTGACCCGTACCTGACAGGTGAGATTGAAATTTGAAATTCTCCGCAGTTTGGTTTTTGTATAGAGTACTAAAATTGATTGGATTGATTTTCTTGTTTTATCCTAGGTGTAGAATATTGGAATCCATCCAAAAATATTATCAAGCTAGATATACAGCATCTTATCACGAGCGGTCCCTAATAAGTTCAGCTGAAGGCAATATTATTACTGTAATAAAAAAAAAACAAAAGACATACAAAATTAAACGGACTATAAAATTTAAAAAAAAATTATTCATCAATACATACATAGGTACAAATAAATAAAATTGAAGTGTGTTTGTAATGTAAAATTGAATGCTGCTTTTTGCTAATTGATTATGAATGTATGTCACGGTACTAATAACAAAAAAACATTATTTGTTTCCTTTTTGTCCTAGTAGCACATTCCCGGGGAATCCACGCGGACGAAGCCACGGGCAGAAGCTAGTATTCTTCTTCTTCAAACCAAAAGGGTTGTGTTGAATTATTGTGTGTTATTACTACATTAGAGTTTTAGATTTTTTTATTGTGGAACACATAGATATATGAAAGCATGTCTATGGTGGAACACGATATTGAATTGGCGCAGTGGCAGAGCATGTTGTCTTACGGATCGTAGTAGATTCGATTTCCGCACGACACAAGTGTCTAACTAATTTGAGTGATATCTTAATATGTGTTTCGAATCGTACTAACTGAAGAAACTTCTGGTCAGGGGTTACGTTTATAAAATAAAAGTATTGTGATGGTATAGTGGTGCAGTGGTACACCTTACTTTTTTAAAAAAAGAACACCGTTGACATTTTGTTTTATAACTTTTAGAACGCGGTCTCTCTTGATTAACCCGTCACGTGCCAATTAGCACACACAATAGAAATTTTATTGTTATCTGTACACCCCTTGTGGCTAAGTAATAACATCCGCACGGGTCGATCGATGAAGTTAAGCTAAGCCGCGGTTGGTCCGTGGATCGGTAACCATCTTTACATACCAAGACCCTCCGTGCCTCAGAAAGCACGTTAAGCCGTTGGTCCCGGCTGTCATTCGTACATCTTTGACAGTCGTTACGGGTCGTCGGAAGCCCGAAAGTCTGACAACCAATCTTACCAAGGGGTATCGTATTTCCCAGTAATTGGGTTGTGGAGGTCAGATAGGCAGTCACTCCATATAAAATACCAGTATTCAGCTGCATCTGGTTAGACTGGAAGCCGACCCCAACATAGTTGGGAAAAAGCTTGGCAGATGATGATCTGTATACATGGTGTACATTCGATATGTAAAAAAACGTATTTTTTTAGGAAAGTGCAGTTCATTCCAGGCAGTGCTTTTAATACCCAGTTCGTTGAACGCATTGGATAACTACTTGTGGCTCTTTACAGCTCCCGCGGGACTTAACTGGGCGTTATATTAGCTACCAGCCGTAGGTACAGACGCCAGCACATCAAGCTACCCGAAACTGTCAAATTTTCCCAATCAACTTTGAACCTCATGCTTTACAGATATAGTTGAAAATGTATTAAAGAAATTTGACAGATTGTAGTAGCCTGATGTGCTGGCGTCTGTACATGATACTGCAGGGCCATATAAACCCTGCTCTGCAGTCCCTTACTTAGTTGGGCTATACAGCGTGTATCAATTAGGGTCAAACTGGGTTGTGGGTATGTGGTAATTTTTAAAGGAATGGTACAGACCATAAAACTGAACAACATCCACCGTGGGACCTAAACAAAATTATCAACAATCCCATACATTTGGATCGAGTAGGTTTTGAAGTTTTGTATGAAATCACTGATTAATTTTATCGCAATTCCGATAGTGGTACCATGGAAAAAGTTGTTGAGGTCTGTATCACATCATTAAAATCACACAGCATAATCAGCCTATAATGTTCCCATTCCTGGGACACTGGCCTCCTCTCTTCGAGAGGGGTAGGCTGTAATCTACCACGCGGGCCCAGTGCGGGTTGTCAGATGTCACATGTCTTCGAATGTTTGGTTCTAGGACATGCCGGTTTCCTAACGATGTTTTCGTTCACCGTTTTGAGAGCAGTGGTGATGAAAATATTTACAAAAAGTAAAGCACTTGGCCGGGTTCAAACCCACGACCTACAACTCACACACCCTTAAATATAACCACACATTTCTAACACTCCTGTATAAACCATACGTAGCTCTGCAGTGTCTTACTTAGTTGAAACTGAGACTTCCTCGCCCACCCACAAGAGCAAGGACTCTTCGGTTTCAACTAAGTAAGACACAGGAAAAACATACAAAGTTAGTTATTTGTGAAACGAGGGTCATTTGGACCGACAGCTGAGGTGAGCTTACAGCGAAGTTTTATCATAAAGTAACAATGTTGTGTTGTACTGGTGTTCCGCGGGCGAGAGATGTGCGATGCTACTTATTTCATAAAATTGTTCAGGTATAAAACTAATTTGCATTATATTCGTGTCCGTATATTTAACATAATAATATATTATGCACCTCACCTTAGCAATTATCCGGGTGTGTTTGTCTCTAACACGGGTCAAACGCACTTTGCTAGCCGCGGTCGGGCCGTGGGTAGCAAAGCCTCGGTAGTACCGGCTGTCATTCCTGGATATTTGACAGTCGTTACGGGTCGTCAGAAGCTAGAAAATCTGACAACCAGTCTTATCAAGGACCAACCAATAACCCAATAACTGGGTTGTGGAGGTCAGATAATAAAAGTCTCAATACGAAATTGTAATTTCGTATCCTTACATGCTATTTGTACGCCGTTAACGGCAAAACATAGAGATCTCTGTACCTATTTTATTTTAAACCACCTATTTTTACACCTATGTTTAATAAATAAAAAACTTTGACTTTGACTTTGAGATAAGCAGTCGCTCCATGTAAAATACTGGTATTCAGCTGCATCCGGTTAGACTGGAAGCCGATCGTAGCGTAGTTGGAAGGCTAGGCATCTGCCTAGCCTTCATTTGTGGTCATACCATCGACAAATGAACACCATTATTAGATGACAATGGCGACGATAATGTATGACGATAACTTGTCACTGCTAATGAATTTGTAAAAGGGATGATAACTGCCAATGTAAAACTGAAAAGGTACCAACTAAAACGTAAACTTGACTTTTGCAAAAACTTGCCAACGAAACGCCATTATTATAAGTTGATGCCGAGGTACAGCCTAATTAAATAAACTCCGTATCTGTACTTCCAGAATCCTTGACTTAATTAAAATTCACTGCAGTGTCAGAAAGTATAAAATTAATAACACATTTCTCCAGTTCCGTAACGAAAACTTTAATTACTTTATGCAGAAGCTGTCTTGATGTCATCCCTTTTATGCAAGAGGTCAGTAACCAGGAGAGAACCTTCCTGTATGACTTTCAATTCATTCCAATAAAGATAACATAAACCAGCTAATTAATTCGATTATCAATTAATTTTTAAATATTTCATCAATTTGCAAATTCGACCTTTGCCAGCATTAGCAACTGCTCCATGGGCAACTCTAGATATTTTTTTAAAATATTTTGACCTCGTTAGATAGCTGATTAAATGAAGATGTCTTCGCTGTAATTAGTATGCTTAATATCATAGTAAAATTTTGAGATAACTGGTGTCAAAGTTCACGTAAGTAGATGATTTTTGAAAATGGTTTATAAACTTCTTCCTTCAACATTTAATTGTTTGATATTTTTGTTACATCGAAAGGTTGAAGTATTAGGAACCCAATGGAATAGCAATAATGGCCGTTCAATTTGAGAGTTTAGAGAAAAGTGATATTTAGTGACGAATTCTGGGAAATTTTCAAAAATATTCTCGAATTTTCGCCTATGCTTTATTGTTGCAAATGCGTCACACTATCACGTCCTGAAAGGAATACGTCAAATTACAAGTCACAACACAGCCACAATAATGCTTTTGTGAAGTATCGAAGACGAAGTTTAAGTGTTTTTTTAATATTTATTCGCACGGAAAAATCTTAGGAAGTTCACAATAAAATCAAGTTACAGACTTGCACAGTTTGTACTAAAAACCGTTGTATTTATTTATTATGACCAGCTATTGTCGGGCCGCCTTTTCATCGGCTAAAGAATGAGTGCTGTTGTGTGCAAAGGAGTTATTAAGTGAATAGGTAACCTCATTGTTGTTGCAGTCTTAGGAAACCCCAAAGGATACACTGACAATCGAGTTTGAGGAACAGAAGAGACACGACGAGAGCTACATAATAGTGATACCTTTGCAAGACGAATAATTTTATTTCAAACAGTAGATCATAAACTTTTGGTATAGTCAACCTCGGAATTGCGTTATTCATCTATTTAACACTTTAAGCACACAAATACGAAGTCAGGGACAGGGCGATGCGCCTCAAGTGAATTTGAGCAGGACATCTATTTAGACGAGGAGATGGCTGATGGAGAAAATCTGTGACTAAATAATGACCACGATTCCGGGCTGAAAAATGATGAATGGTGAGCACACAGACGTACTTAATGCCATAGGTATTTATTTGTAGGTACTACTTTTGACAACAACTCCCAGCAAATCGAAACTTCACTGAGAAACTTAACTGTCACATGGACAAATAGACGTTTCATGACGTGCAAGTGAGTTTTAAACCTAGGGTCGTAAAGAAATTACGAGGCTAAAAATTCAAAGACGGCACTACAAACGAGATTGAAGAATATTCCGCTTTACTGAGTGCTCATTCAAATATACATTTTCAATAAGCAACCGTTAGAAGGAGCTTTGCAGAAAACGACGCCCGTTGGCAAATCCTATTTCCCGTAGTGCACCGCTCTCAAAAACAAGACTCATCACGAAATAAAATGAGAGCAAAGAGAGCTTGATTACAAATGGATGGAACAGTCGATCAACACATTTTTTACAGGAAAAGGACGGAATTGTGTGCAAAGCCCTCAGAGTATCTGCGGACGCACAACAGTAATAAAAAAGTTACAAAAGCGCGCAGTCAAATTATAAAATTAGTGACTTCATATATCTGCAAAAGCAACAGGCAGGCGGGCATTAAGCATATAGTGACATATTCGCGTCCATGGATGGCTTCATGACTTCATGGCCAGTTTAACTGACGTCCAACAAAGCAAGCAAAGGAGCAGTGGTAGCCTCTGGTAACGGCCCCGACTTACGACATATAGGTCGTGTTTTCGAATCTACGCAGGCGCTTTACTTTGTGTAAATAATTTCATCACCGCTGCCCTCAAAACGGTGACGGAAAACTGGCACTGGGCCCGCGTGTTAGATTAAAGCCCACTCTCTCTCGAAGAGATGAGGCTTGTGTCCGAGCAGTGGGAACATTATAGGCTGACTATGCTTCGACTAAACTCAACGCAACTCTCGTAATCTCTCGCATCACCATTCGCTTCTGATCTGATTTCATTTTCATCTTTTAGTTGACTCGTTATAAGCATCTCAGATTAATATTACAAGTCAAGCATTTGCTCAATAACCATTTTACTGAGTGGTTTCTATGTAGTCGTAAACTCTTCTGAAACGTAGTTAATAATAAAACAGGGACAAATACTTCAAGGTATCCAATTAAGCATGAATCAAGAATGAAATTAGGTCATACAGCTTCGTAGAACGCATGTCATTCAAACAATTTCATTTGAAGTTACAAAATGATAGTTCAATGATGGGACTTTTATTCAGTAGTTTAGAGACGTACCTGGGCGTTTTTAAATTTTTTTGACCATTGCCATAACATAATGTCCACTGACTTATCAATTAACTTATTAAATAATTATTAGTCAAAAAATCATGTTTAAAATGGCAATCGATAGCACATTTCAAGAAAAGTAAATTAAAACAGAAAAATAATTTAAAATATACACTCAATTTAAAAAAAAAAAAAAATATGTACTAATGCTACCCCAATTTCACGATGTCCCATGCATACTTTCCTAACTTTGAAGTGTATAATCCCTAAATATTCTCATCATACTCATATTAAAATCACTAGGCTCGTGGTAAAACAATATGAAATTATGTTTTTATATGTCTTTTAACTGGTTGTTATATCAAAATAATAAAATGATATAATAAAAGTGTTACTAATTGGAACTACCTGTGCTCTACCAGTGCTCTATACAAACTCATTTTTTGGCTCAACTACTTGTTCAATTACAAAACAATTGGTATTTTCAAAAAGCTCATTTAATAAGCTATCCAAAAATTAAAAAAATTAAATACATTTTTTTTTTTTTAAATAGCGTTCCGGTTCCGTAACGGTCAGCTTTTATGAAAAACGCCCACCTACCGAGGAATTCCTAATGGGAGAACCCAATAACACTCTGCCCGACCTGGGAATCGAGCAGAGTGCTCAGCAGAAGCACGGAAGTTGTAGTGGCCCTGTAGGCAAAGCATAGTTATCGTACGAGCTCATATTTATGTTATTGAAACTTCTCAATACCCTGGCACGTTCTAGACCTGTCGATAGCAGGTTCCAACTTAACCGAATGTCGCCTTTGTTTCTCACGCGCGCACATGCAGCTGCAAATGTGTTTCTATTGTTTGTGAGGCTATGACGCACTGGGATTTTTCCACTGTAAATCATTGTGCAATAGTTTGAAAGTATAAAGGGACTGTCTCCGGACAGAGTAGTATCGAGTTATCCTACAATGAATAAACATCTCCAGTCTCCGCCTACTACCGACCGCGTTCCAAATAGTGCCATTCAGTATAATTATATAAATTCAGTGTTTTCGTGCGTAAGTTGAACCTACATAAATGATTTACCTGTGTCGTGTCTTTGTGTATTGTGTGTAATAATCGTACACCTGCATAGACGGTATACTACTGTTTTTACCTCTGACAAGCTGGTTTTAATTCACTTCTTCATCACGGGATCACCATCACCCCCGCCTACATCACCTGACTCCCGTTGTCTTCAACAGGCCCAGTGGTAACGACCGCGACTTACAAATTATGTTACACAATTACGTTGCTGGGACAATTATTCAAATTCAAGGCTCAGCCTAGTTCTCACGCTACAATTTCGACAACTACGTATAATTGTTAGCAATAGCTCCCTCATTCAAGTTTAGTAATAGTCGATATTGCTTCCTGGCAGTCCTATAAATAGTTCAAATCTAATTTCTACGAGAGAGAGCAACAGAGTTGGCTATAATCTCGACTACTATTCTAGTTTCGGTAACTTTTCTTGAGGTCGTGTGTTGTAGCCCCAACATACGACCTCCCCCTTAAGTAGGTAAAGGATCATGACCGATGATGTATGGAAATCCGTCTTAAGTTGAAACACAATAAATCTTTATTTATTATAGACTACGCTTTATATACTATTAAATAAAAGTGTTCATTTTCACACAAGTATCCGAGTTTTAAAGTAATTAAACAAATTCGGAGATAACCTAAAAATTATGTTTAAACTACTCGAAACTTATAAAATGACCACAGATCACTCATGTAGTACAAAACAACAAAGATAGTTGTTTAAAACAAACACACCAAAGAATTTCCGTCAGTATTAGGTACTATTTAAGTGAAGAGGTCAATCGCGGTGACTATTCTCAATCGACACATAAACAATAAACAGTAATGGCGGCTTCCGCAGGCGCCGGCTTAGGGATGGGGATCTAGAATCGATTTTATAGGTCAAGTAAATTGTTTTTATTTTTTTATCGATCATAAACAATGAATTATAGATTTTTTAATCGATTTTAGAAACTTGAAAACGAGTTCTGATGTTTTTCCTGCGGATTGCAACTTTTAAGTTTTGATACGCAGTTTCTTTGTTCTGTTTTTTGTAACCAAGAATATTATTTAATTTATTTTGTATTCGATTATTCATTACATTTGACTAATTATTCTGGCAACACCAAAACGAATAAGTGATTATCTATAGTAAAGCAGTCGATGTAAAATAATGGTGGGAACAGATCTATCAGAACTCAATTTATTGCTGAATCGATTCTTTCCTGCGCTTCGGATAGATTTAAAAATCGATATTGTTTAGGAATAATCGTCATCCCTACCGGTACGTCTGTCATCTGCCTTGACAGTTGCATCTGCGTGAGATGAAACACAAAAATAAATATTTTCACAACGGAACTATGAAATACATATACAGTACCTACGTTATGATTATGATATTACTATTTATTTAGCTATTTATGAGTTTAATATCATTTTTGTGATGTTTTTATGTAAAGGCTCATATTTACGTAACTCGTACAAATGAAGAGAACGAAACGTCCATGATGACTATACGGAAATGTAACTAGCAATCGTTAATTTACTGTTTATCTTAAAATCATAATTCCGGATACGAAAACAAAATTCCTGAAGTGAAAAGCTTGTAAAAAATAAGCAAATAATTTGTATATTAATTTGGTTTTCATACGTGCAACTTTTCTAGACTGGTTTTCAACAATCTCCTTTGGCAGTCGTAGTTTTGAGTATGCATGTGAATGGCTATAAGAGTGGAGAAGACGAAACAAACGATGGATGGACTGTGTGATATCGTTAGAAAGGGGGTGACTACCGAGATGACGACTAAAAGAAGAAAAGTGTGGCAAAAACAATCAAAATCGGTTCAGCCGTTTAGGAGTTACGATGGCACAGCCAGACACACAAATACACAGACACACAAACCACAAACAAACTTATAACACCCCTCTGTTTTTGTCGGGGGTTAAAAAGGATTTGTTGCGCCGACCCCAAACAAGTTAAATAAATATCTTTATTTTCCAAAAATACAGATAATTGTACTTTAAATTGGCATAAAAGAAAGAGCATTTGGTATTATGGATATGTACCTTACGTTTTTAAATAAATAAATACTTTGAAATTTTAATGTTTGTTTCGAGTATACGCTCTAAAAGGTGTAAAAAAACTATTCATGAAGCCGTCACCTATGGATTGTCATCACTACGTAAGTAACTTCGTGCGAAAATTGCTGGGAAACGACTTTCATTTTTGGTGTAAAAATTCGCTGATTTCGGTACCCAGTACCAGTACCCAGTACCCCATATGTAAAGTTAAGTTACATATTTTAAAACTTGTTTTCGTAAAAAAACCTCAAGAAAAATTTGAACTTTGACCTTGAATATCTCCATAACAACAACAAGACGGTTCCTCAGTATGGTCCAGTACAAACAAATTATCGTAATAAAGGAGGCTATTACAATACGAGTATAGACCCGAGATTGAGTAAATTGAGTGCCATGTCAAGCATTGATATGCAAAAGGCTGGAAAGGTCGAGAGATCCAAGTGAGACTAATTAATTTCTATTAGCTTTAATTTGATCGGACTATGCAAGAAATTATAAAATTGTTGATTGTAGAAAAACACAGCTGGCAAAATGTTTTAGTTCAGCGTTGTGTAGTATAAGCATAATCAGCCTATAGCGTTCTTACTGCTGGGACACAGGCCTCCTCTCAGTGCGAGGGAGCGGGCTGTAATCCACCACGTGTCTTCCAAATTTTTGTTGAAAGACATGTCGGTTTCCTCTCAAAGTTTTCTTTCACCGTTTTGAGAGCAGTGGTGATGAAATAATATACTTACACAAAGTAAAGCGCCTGTCATGCTTATGCGAATCCCGCACCCCCGGCCATAGCTAGAGGTGGAACACCGCGGTGGTTTTAGCCGGTAAGAGTCCGGCATGCCCCTCTGTCCCCCCCACGATGGAGGAAGTCCATGAGGATTTCCACCGCGCAACAAAAAAAAAAAAAGGTTACGAACCGACGACCTAAAACTCGTAAGTCGCGCCCGTTGTTACCACTGAGCCACCACTGCTCCTGTTGTGTAATGATCGTAAAGTATATTCTGTTATATTTTTCTCTATGGCAATGGTACTGATGTCGACAATTCTGCCAATGTCAGACTAAATCGAATACAGTCATATGCACCTTTAAGTTTTTTTTTCAATAACGCTATTGAAAACATTAAACATTTTGAATAAAATTCGAAAAGATGACATTGCGAGAGGTGATATGCGCCTGCCATCAGAGAAAGGAATTTGTTTTAAAATTGCGGACCTTGATTGTACCTACCGAATCCATTTCCAAGCGTTTATATTTTATTTTCTTACGGAAATATCCAATACTGGAAAATACTTTTATAAGAAACTCGCCCTAATTTCTAAGTTTGCTTTAAGAAACTCATTCGTCAACCTCGTTCTATTGTACTCCTATTAAGTGCCATCTATGTCAATCGGCTTCGAGCAGTGGTGGCCTAGAGGTAATGGGCCCTACTTACGAGTTGTAGGTCGTGGGTTCAAACCCAGGTACCGGCCCGGGTTTGAACCCACGACCATTACACAAAGTACCTACTTTGTGTAACTCATTTAATATTCACTACTCTCAAACCGGTGAAGGAAAACATGTGTGGAAATCGGGATGTCCTATAATCAAAAATTCTAAGACATGTGACATTGACCAACCCTCACTGGTGCATAATCAATGGTGGATTATGGCCCGTTTGCTCTTACAGAGAGGAGGCATGTGTCTCAGCAGTTGAATCGTTATAATTTAAAGTATCTGCTCTGTAGCTTTTATATTTTAGAGTTTTTATATTTTAATCTTCGAGAGATTGTAATGGTTCACGGATATTCTCAAAATAAAAGGTCTGAAGCTCAGAGTCATTTTGAAGCAACTTGCGTTTGCTTTTAACGTTTAATGTTTGAAAGAAACTTCCACAGTTTCTGAAATTTTATTAGTTACATTCTAAAAATAACAGGTCTGAGTCTCGGTTCCATTTTTAAGCAACCTGGCTTTCCTTTTAACGTTCATATTTGAATTGACAGCGAAAGGCGACTCGGAATCTAAATTAAATATTTTAGGAATGTTTTTTGTGTTTTTTTTAGAACGTGTCAAACTACTGTGGAGCGCAGCCAAGATGTTTACTACTGTATGGTGGCCGCAATTATATCAGTAAACTACCAAGTGGTTGAAAAGACTTGACAACAGTGCTGTCAAAGAGTAAACTACGTAAAGGAGATGGATATGAACAGCAATGCAAAAATCCGTAGCCCAAGAAAGGCGAAATCACTCAGAAATGCAAAAAAGATAACCAGAAACACAGCCAATAATGATATTTTTGAACAAATCACGACAAAACATTCATGACGCTGTCACACGTGGCACCATCCTACTAATATTATAAATGCGAAAGTTTGTGAGGATATTTGTTACTCTTTCACGCAAAAACTACTGAACGGATTTTGATGAAACTATACAGTAATATAGCTTATACATCAGAATAACACATAGGATACTTTTTATCCCGATATTCTCACGGGATCGACATTTACGCGGGTGAAACCGCGGGGTGCAGCTGCACCCCAGAGTTATAAAAAAGTGCTGTTCCCGAGGAAAACTACAATAACGTTATTATGATAATAGATGGCGCCATGTGTATTGAACTTTGTCACATTATTCAATTCTGAGGCGGTACGAAGTTCGCCGGGTCAGCTCGTATAATATAATATATTCTACACAATATTGAATCTTTTGTTTTAAGTTGATGAGGTTGCAGGTTTATAATTTAATTTTGGATTGGATCACCTGATTTAATTATAGCCACAAAATTGTTTGCACAAATTTTATAATATTATAACCGTCAAATAATTACTATCTGAATACGTTGGCTTGAATGAAACATATTTTACCGATTTCATTTAAAAAACACGACTTATCTGGATAGGTAGTATTATTTTAATGGAATCGAAGCGATTATATTAAAATAGAAATCGGTTCAATGCTTGTGGAAATTCGTAAAACAAAACTTAAAATAATTATTTTGCGCGAAATGAGGCTAGCCAGGTCGGCAGGTTGTAGGTTGGTTGGATGGCCAGCAGGGGGGATGTCTTTCGGCTGAATGATGGAGATGAGCTGATAAGTAAGGATAGCCTCAGACTTACTTAAGCTCTTTTAAAAATTAACTTAAAAGTTTCCTGTTGAATAAGTGTCATTCAAACGTAACGTGGGACGCCCTCAAGCTAGGTGGAGCGACGATCTTCGCAGGATGACTGGTAGCAGCTGGATGAGAGTTGCCGAAAATCGAGTTGAACGGCGTGCAATAGGAGAGGCCTATGTCCAGCAGTGGACTGCTATATGCTGATGATGATGATGACATCAACAAATATGTATTTGCAGGATTACATAAAACATGACATTTTCATTCACTTAAATCTATCTAAATAAGTAAAATATGTTTTGTAACTGAATTTCCTACTCCTATGTTCAATGCATGCCGCGGGGCAGCCTTTAATTAAGGCTACACTATAAAATGTAATAATAATATGGGTATTTAACATGTATTTTTGGTGTATGCTTTGTTATAAATAAATAAACATCATACCTCTTTTCCCTGAATGATTAGGGAGAGGTACACCCACAACATCATTAAAACCATCAATACGACTCTCTAATTGGCTTCGAATGTCAAGTATTCACAAAACAAACAAACATGCGAGTAATTTGTCTTTCGAGAGTTCATCATCTGCCTAGCCTTTTCCCAACTATGTTGGGGTCGGCTTCCAGTCTAATCGAATGCAACTGAACGCCAGTACTTTACATGGAGCGACCGCCTAACTGACCTCCACAATCCAGTTACAGGGTAATACGATACCCGTTAGTAAGACTGTTATTATTTTGCCTCATAACGATTAATAACATGATGTTTTTATAATAATAATAATCCTAGCCTATTATTGTCCCACTGTTGGGCAAAAGCCTCTTTTCATACAAAGAAGTCAAGAACATTGATCACCACGCTTGCTCAAGACGGGTTTTAGATTTCAGACATATATTAACCATGATGTTTTCCTTCACCTCTCTCAGAATGTCCAAGACAAACTCAGAAAGTACATATGAATTTATTGAAAAAGTACTGCCCGGATTTGAACCCACAACCTCGTGTATGAGAATCGAGGCTTTAACCACTGGGCTATCACGACAATTGATAAAATTATTTTGTTAATATAATATTCGTTTCCGTCGCATCTTATTACCATACTGCAACCCTTTTAGGACTAAGACTGCTTTATAAATACGCTTAGCTTTTAGTCTACGAGAAACGTCTTAATTCGAACTAAATGAGGCTCAGGTTCGCTGCACTGCGGCTTGAAACCTGAATTTATGAAGTCTTATTTTATTCTTATTCAACCCATGTGCATAAGGCAGTATCAAGATTTAGACTGAAGCTAAACAAGAGTTTACATTTTCCAGTTAACTGCAAGTTGATTATGGGATTTTGTAGACGAATAAAATTCTGATAACGTTCATGTAACACTCTCCAGGGTTGATAATAAACAATTTGGGATTCATAATCAGCCTATAACGTTCCCACTGCTGCGACACAGGCCTCCTCTTTGTGAGAGAGAATGGGCCGTAATCCAGTGCGGGTTGGTAGATGTCGCATATCTTCGAGTTTTTGGTTCTAGAACATGCCGGTTTCGTCACGATGTTTTCCTTCACCGTTTTGAGAGCAGTGGTGATGAAATTATTTAAACAATGTATAGCACCTGCCTGGATTCGAACCCACGACCTACAACTCGTAAGTCGGTGTCGTTACCACTGGTCATCACTGCCCTCACTGCTTATTCGTACCTGAATGCAGGTGCAACGCAGGTGCACTGCTGAACAATCACTGCTGAGCTGTGGATCATCAAACAATGCCCAATCTCTTGTCGTGTTTTTAGCGTAAAAAGACCTTTGAAATACCTGTGCCAGCGCTGCCGCCGGGGCTGAATTCTGTTTGAAACTTATATAGATAGATGTCGATACTACAAACAATAGCTTCTAAAATAAAATGTCATCTTGGTTGGGATAGCCGCTGGAACTTGTCAAAATGATTTACTCAAACGCAAACTCAAAGCATTTATTTCAATTAAACCAATTACAGGCACTTTTGAATTGTCAAGGGGTCGGTCAGTCAGAAAGATTAAGCTAGTTGCCCATTCTAAAGCGTAGGTACCTATGGAGAAGAACGGGCAAGAAACTCCATGGACACTCTTTTAAATCAAAATAATATGTTTACAAAGTCTTGGTTACATCATTCATGTTAAAAATTATGCATGTGAGAACGATGCAGGAAAAGCGTCCATAATGAAAAGTCTAGAAGAAAAAAAAAGCAATTCAAATATTAAATTAAATTAAAATAAGCCATAGCAGCAAAGAGATAACCAGTCCCCACTGACGGCGCCCGTTCACGAACATGACGCATGTATTAGCACCATTCAGCTCAACCATTTTGAAGGGACCTAACTTGAAGTTACACAACATAATGCTTGGTTCTGTGTTCGTTTCGTCTAAGCCCAGCTTAAAGTATCAAACAGCCAATTAATGGTGTGCATCAGAATGACGGGTGTACGACTACAAATGGCCATGCGATATGCGTGAGAGCAATGTACCGAATGTAAATTGATTGTGAGTTTATAAATTAAGTATTGGGAATATTTAAAGTATAATATTGAATAGTAAATCCATTTAATATTATACTTTTGACAATACCGATATTTGACAGACAACTCCTTGTCTATTAAGGTAGTCTGGAAAGATAGTGAGCCAGATGGCGATACTTGGCCAGAAGGATTGGCATTGCCATCGCGTGAGTGTGCCAGACGAGTGGGCACGGACCCAACTGGCAGTGGCACACGCTTCGTTCCATATAAAGGTGTTCAGACTACGTTCAGTTTTCTATATGAAGCCAAATTCGCACATTGAGGGGTCGAAAACCGCATATTGAGTACTATGTTTGTGTAGTGGATTGTAGATGCAGCTGTTCATGTGCAGTCGAGGAAAGAAGGTTGATCACCTTTAGGCATTTGGATCAATTGTAACATGCAGTGTCATCATCATGTGCCTAGCTTTTTCCCAATTATATTGGGGTCAGCTTCCAGTCTAACCAGATAAATCTGAATACCAGTATTTTACATGGAGCGACTGCCTATCTGACCTCCACAAGCCAGTTACTGCATAATACGATACCCCTTTGTAAGACTGGTTGTCAGATTTTAGGGCTTCTGACTTCCCGTAATGACTGTCAAAGATCCACGAATGACAGCCTTACTTAGCCAGTACTTTTCGAGACACGGAGTGATCTCGGTATGTGAAGATGGTCACCCATCCACGGACCGACCGCGGCAAGCGTAGCTTAACCTGATCGATTGACCCGTGCTGTTCACGAGCCCCTCACCCATGCAGAGTAAGTAATTATAATAAAGTTAAAATACTTATATTTTAAAATGTCGTACACAAAACCCTATGAATGTACTCGTAAATACATAGAACAGTCCGAAACAGTGCCATGTCCGCGATGCGGGACGCAACGTAGTTGTTAATTACTGAGCCCTTTGTGCCGCGAGTGTATCCAGCTCTCGAGTCCCGAATTAATCTTTTTGAGACTTTTTTGACATGACATTCTCTATTACAACCTAAATTCGGTATGAATCTCGTGAAGCACAGTAAGCTAGATGTGAGAATGTTAGAAACGCTGGAAGTAGACGCCCTAAACAGACTTATTCGGATGATTCGTCGCCTTCCAATTTTAAAAGGGTAACGTATCATCCGCGGATGAAATAATTTGCGGAGGTGTAGTCACCTAAGTCGCCGAAGTCACCAAAAATAATTGTCCAAAACTTTTCAAGGTTCTACAAATAGTGCAAATATCATATCATTATGTCGACTGCGGTACCTCCCGTTCTGTGTATTAGCTCCAATTCCAGTCAGACAAAGGAATGCAGTAGTGAAATGTTTACACTAATCTTTGAACAATAGATGGCAAGCTGCCTATTGTCTGTTAGCTAGTGAAGTTGCAAGCTTATGGTCTAGAGAGGTAATTTTATTTCGTCTTCTATTTACCAACCTAGGACTTGTAATAAAATTAATTCTGTATTTTGTAAGTATGGTAAATGTTTGGTCCGCTTTAAACTTACACGATTAGATAATGCCAAATTCACTACATGAATTATGAACACAATTAATTAAGGAGCTTACAGGACCTAAACGCAAAAAACGCAAGTTTTAGAAACAAAAAAAGTATATGATCGACTACAGTAAACAAAATCAAAAACATATATGATATTCTTCAGGATATATGCTAGGTAGATAGTGTGTTGAAAACATAATATAACTTATTTGGTACGATAAAAAAAAATCATGAAGATGCCTTTTAAAACTTTCTTTTTACAATAAAAACCATACTAATATACATACAATCATTATGGTTTTTTGTCAGATTATTCTACAAGCAACATACTAAAACTCTAGTGTTTTAATTGTTTAGTCCAAACAATACGTTTTTCGTAAATAGATAATTACTTCATATTTTGCTATAAATTACCAGCGTTGTGTCATCGCGCTTCTCTTTCTATTCTATGCAGTCCGACAGTGACCGCGCTTTAGGTCATGTAGTTTTAAAGAAGCTTGCTACGCCGTAGCACGCGTACTTGCTACATCTGCTACGAGTGCTACGATGTCGTAGCAAGCGCTACGCATAGAAGCATTATGTAAAGTTTGTTGTTTATAGACTTAATTAAGGCGAATTCGACCAAATGATTTTGACCTTATACGAGTATAAGTCTTATCAGAGTCTTATCATCTCCTCCGTGTCATCTCCTCCGTGCCTCGGAAAACTGGAGTATCGTTGTTGGTCCCGGCTGTCATTCGTGGATCTTTGACAGTCGTTACGGGTCGTCAGAAGCCCAAAAGTCTGACAACCAGTCTTACCAAGGGGTTTCGTATTACCTAGTAACTGGGTTTTGGAGGTCAGATAGGCATTCGCTCCATGTAAAATACTGGTACTCAGCTGCATCCGGTTAGAGTGGAAGCCGACCCCAACATAGTTGGTAAAGGCCAGGCAGATGATGACAAGTCTTATTAGAACAGTGGTATCAGTCCCGCCGCGACTTACGTGTAGGTCGTGAGTTCGAACCCACGAAGGCACCTTACTTTGTGTATTTATTTTCATCACCACTGCTCTTAACACGCGTGGTGGATTATGGCCCACTCCCTTTCACAGAGAGGAGGCCTGCGTCCCACCAGTGGGAACATCACAGGTTGATTGTGACAAGTATTATCCTGTGAATCAATATGGAACTTTACACAGTTTTTACACCGATAAAAGATTATATTACATTGTTTTGTGGCTTTTAGATATTTGCCAAAGGAAATAATTAATAAATAAAGTGCGGGCTGGTTCGCAATAATTAATTAAAAATATCGCAGTCCATTTTGCAGTTTCATAAAAGCTACAAAAAGTTTTTAAAGCTCATATTTGTAACTTGCATACGTCAAAACCAAAAAGCTCCTTTTCCCGCTTTTTCGTAGAAATCTTTTATTTTTCTCTTTTTTGTTTTTTGTGGTGGCGGTTTTTTGTTCCTACCTACCCCACAAAGATTGCAACTGTCTACGTGTTATGTTTACAACAGCGACGGGAAGTTTTTTTAACATCATCAGCATACACCAAGTGGAAAAACACGTATTGAATCATTTTTGATAGTTGATCACTACAATGGTAGTGATCGACTTCATCATCAGCATCATTTCTGCTGAATGATGTCCCCTACTGGATACAGGCCTCCCCCAAGTACTGGCACTTCGACCGGTTCTGTGCTTCTCACATCAAGCGAATTCCTGAACGACTTATAATTAACAAATACTGCAACCATAATATACTAAAGCTAAAAAAGGGTAAACAATTTCATTGCTAGTAGTTGTTTATTATTCAATTATCATTAGAATGAGAGTCGGTCGCCGCACCCAAGGCGGAATCCAAAGTTACAACATGCCTAAGTACAGACAACAATGCAATAGCATGCAATAGTCGAGAGGTGTCATCGAACACCCGGTTGGAACGAAGTTCTTTTCAGTGTACATTATGTATTGCACAATGAAGGAAACGTCATACAATTCTAATTAATTAATATGTACCTACATATTTTTTCATCCCACACGTCTATTCTGCAGTAGAATATAACCTATAGTAATATACAATATAGACATACGCTTTTAAGTGCACAAACATACCTAATATAGTAAATAGTAAAAGTGTCGTGACGGTAAAAATGTTATACTTTTTCCTTCTAGCTCTCTTTTGCCACGTGGGCAGAGTAAAACGTGCGATTATGACTTCGTTCCAAAAAAACAGACGAACATAGATCCTGTTCCTTTTTAGAAGTTGGTATGAATATGTCTAAAATCATTTATTAGATGATTTTAGACACACTCATTAATATTTTTTAAACCTAAGTTTTTTATAAATAAAAATGTATTTTGTTCACAGTACTCTCATTAATTCGCAGAAACCATTAGCAGTTAATTTGTAAAATGCTTTTAAATAATTTCGTTTCCAACGTTGCACTTTATTCGCAATGAGAATTTTCCTAGTAACTCGTACAGGAAACCTAGGTAGGTGGAGAGTGCCTCAGTTTTCATTTCAAATATTTCTTGTGTATTAAAACGTGACTAAACGAATACCTCTTTCTACACTCTCGTGTCTTTGTACGTACTTCATTGCTATAATTCAAAATAGTGGTTTATTTTTGAGGTCACTGGTGGCTCGACATTGCAGGGAAAATAAAAACACTTTTTCATAAATAATATGAAATAGATGTGTTTCCATTTTGTACACAACGTGAGGATTCGAACTCCATCAACTAATTGCACCGCTATAAGATGTGATTTCAATATTTCTGCTTTGTTTCTTGTGTTAGATTCGCGATGTTTGGAAAACCAATCTCTATTGTTTGTTTTTAGGATCCGGGTCTACCTTCAAAGCAAAACCGAATCATTTTGGAGCATTGTGCAAACATTGCAGACATTGTGTTCGTATTGAAGATTTCCCCGTATTTGAATTTTGCCGTAGACAAGCAGAATTACTGGGAGAAAATACTTCAAGTAAGTAACCTGTTGCACCAAGCTTTTAAGCCTTGATAATAATACCATACTACTTAATTGGAGCTCAGGTCTTTGTTTCCAGCAGAGAGGCAAATACAGCTAAGAAAAAAAAAACAGACTTCGTAACACAGATAGATACTTCTGCAATAATCAGTACATAGTATAAAACAAAGTCGCTTCCCGCTGTCTGTCTGTCCCTATATATGCTTAGATCTTTAAAACTCCGCAACGGATTTTGATGCGGTTTTTTTAATAGATAGAGTGATTCATGAGAAAGGTTTACATGTATAATACGTGCACATTATCATAGAAAAAAACCGAGAAATTCAAAGATTTGTAATGTGATGTCGTAACAAACATATTTTAGTGCGCTTACATTGCAAACGCTGGCTAAAACTTACGAGATAGATCAATTTAATGTACTACGGAATTGTATATCTTAAAAAGATCGATAAAAAAGTAAATTTTTATCATTTTCATATTACAAAAAAATTATGGGTTATTTACCCAGCTATTTTAAACAATACGGTATTATTCCTTACCCAATTAAATACATAGATACGTTGTGCATTATGTGTAAATCAAAATTGCCCTTTATAGCATATATCATTAAAATGAATATCTTAGAAGATATCATAGATTTAAAAAGCGGGGGCAGAGTGGCTGGCGGGGCGGTACGAAGTTCGCTGGGTCAGCATAGTAAGACATAATCAGCATCCTAGTTGCGGAACACACACTCACGTGTTTCATTCAGAGTCATTTTGAAGGATATTGCTCATACAATGCTTCATATGTTCGAAAAATTTGTGTGCTCGACAACGTTAATAACGCAATGAATGTTGTTAAACTGTAAAAATGGAAGCCATTGCTACTGATAGCGATTTGCGTATCTATGTGTACATACATATAGATACGCAATTACCCCGCTGGTTCCAAGCGAGAAGAAATTGCACGATTTTGCTATTTTGTTGAGCTCTAATGGCGCCACTTACTACGAGCGCAGTACGTATTAAACTGCAGTTCAGCTTGTTGCGCTAACAACCTCGCACTCAGAAACACTCGGCTTTGTGACAAGGCAGGTATGAGTGGAAATGCCGTGAACTGCCATAGAAGGGCATATAGTGACCTTATTGGTGATGCCCTTCAGAAAGGACAGGTGCTTACTCGTATGTCCCTATGTAAGATTTACTGTATTTGTACAAGTTACCGCAATTTTTTTTTTTTGACCTGGCGTGTATCGAAGCAAAAGGAGTAATATTTCCAAAAAAAAAACACACATATCATAACGCGCCTGCATTTCTCAAAGGCTAGGCAGTGTGTGGGTGTCTATTTCACACATCCCATTTAAAAATCCCTTTTTTCATCGCAGGGTTTATTTTGACCGAAATACAGACAACTTGTACATTCCTAACAAAAGTTAACAGGCTCGCCCCCTATTCCATGGGACTTGAACATAACTGGCGGAATTTTAATGTACAGTCACGAGCACTAACATGTTAACACTTGGCAACTTTCAATTGCGATTTTTTCGTGAAATAACGAATGCAACGTTGAAATACGACACTTTACATAAACCTTGAGGCTCGAAAATACTATGTTCGTAATAACATAAAATTTCATTCAAAAATAAAGGAGAAAATCGCCTTTGAATAAAGTCAAGTGTGTACATACTTATGCTCGTGACTGTACAGTCCCCAAAAGAGATAAGTAACCAGAGTCGTCGGGTATAGCTGAAATTTAGTAAGAAACCGATGGATGTTTTCGAATGGTATTTAACTTGATAAATGAACTGTTTGTTTTCTATCCATTCAATTAATTTTATTCGAAAACATCCATCGGTTTCTTACTAAACTTCAACTAGATCCGAATACCCTGGTTACTTATCACTTGTGGTGACTGTACATGCTAAGGTAGACCACTGCCTAACCCTTTGGGAGTACAGGCGTGATGCTAAGTGTCTTCAACCGTTATAGTACTCAACTAGCTTCTGCCCGCGACTTCGTCCGCGTGAAATTTCACCCCCCCCCATTCACCCCCTTAGGGGATGAATTTTGAAAAATCCTTTCTTAGTGCACCCCTAGACCTCATAAGGAACCTACATGCCAAGTTTGGAATCTCTAGACCCAGCGGTTTGGGCTGTGCGTTGATATGTCAGTCAGTCAGTTCTCCTTTTATATATATATAGATAATACTCCAGCTACAGCTAGACGTATAAGTATCTTGGAAGAAGAACAGAGTGTTGACATTGTATTTGGGTGGATCCTTATTTTCTTAGTGTCAAGGTCGGACATTACTGCTCCGCATTGCGGCCTAGGTCCTATGCGGGCTAATACTAATGACAAATCACGATTCGAAACATTTCTGTTTAGTGGCGTTGTTTGTACAGACGCCAGCACATCAAGTTACCCGAAACTGTCAAATTTTCCCAATCAACTTTGAACCTTATGCTTTAGCGATAAAGTTGAAAATCTATTAATGAAATTTGACACATTGTAGTAGCTTGCCGTGCTGGCGTCTGTACCAACGATATGGAGGTGGAAAAGTAGCGCTCTGAAGTATCAGCTTACCCCCATGGGAACGGGGGGTGACTTTATGGAGAGTCAAGGAAATTCATTGTTCAAAAAATTTACTCCCTACGTCAATTCGCCGTGCTATAGCCATACCATACGACTTCCAAAGAATGGCAGTTGTGATTTGAATATACGAACAATTTAAGTTGGTAGCCAACTATTCTAAACACACAGTACTTAACTAATTAACATATAATTTTTCCGACTTTACCAAAGAAATGAAGGTGAAAAAAATAATTTTGTAAATCAACTTACCTATAAAAAAAAAACGAGAGTGCTTATGACCACACGACTGAAGTGAAACTTGTTCTTAGATATACGGAACGTATTTGGCTATGAGAGGAAGAGGGAAAGAAAATGTGCGCGCGCACTGCTGTCTCTTGCTTATATCCCCCACTCAACTCCCGTTCGCCTCGCCCGATCACACTTTTCGTAACGCTTACGTCACGCGTTCGCCAGCTTACTCTCCAAGTCAAGCGTGCGTAAAGAAGTTTCACTTCAATAATGGAGTTCTGAGGTAACAAACATTAAAAAAAAAAAAACAACCAAATTGAGAATCTAGCTCCTTCTTTTTTTGAAGTCGGTTAAAAAGAGTGTGTAATCGTAGTAGCATTCTCTAAATTCTGCCTAAGCCCATTAAAGAAAAGCGTGGGTTTATGTTTGTTACGTATTAATTAATAAATACACCTACGGGGTGGGAAAACTAATTTTGTTCGGAAACGCGCGTGTACGGATCAGGTTTCCCATCACAAGGCACTTTTTGGATCGTTTTCCTTGTTGTCATTTTGGGCTTCTATTTTTAGAATCCTGTATTAATATTTTGTTCTTCCTCTTCATCATTGTTATGTTTTGTGGCAATTACAACCTTCACTATTAGAGAAGTATGGATGAAAATAACATAATTATTATGTTGCGCCGACCCCAAATAAACTCTTGGAATGAGCACGAGAATTATGATGATACAAACTGCACAAGAGCAGAGCAGTGGTGGCCCAGTGGTATCGGCCGCGACTTACGAGTTGTAGGTCGTAGGTTCGAACCCAGACAGGCGCTCTGTGTAAGTTATTTCATCACCACTGCTTTCAAAACGGTGAAGGAAAACATCGTGAGGAAACCGGCATGTCCGAGAACCAAAAAATCGAAGACATGTGACATCTACCAACCCACTCTAGGCCCGCATGGTGGATTACGGCCCACTCCTTCTCACAAAGAGGAAGCCTGTGTCCCAGCAGTGGGATCATTACAGGCTGATTATGATGATACAACCTACACCAAAGCTGTATACAACGAATCAAATAACTTGTTTCTTACAGGAATCGAAATTATGACCCGTGCAGAACTCTAAATGCTCAGACTCATCTTAGGCCAAGATCTATAAACGTCACTAGGCACGTACTTAGGCTAAGCGTTATTCCTGTCACTGTCACACAACTGTCAAACTACAAGATAGAGACTAGAGAGTGCGGGATATAGACGGAAACACGTCTAAGAAAAAACACGAGCTAAGTAACATTTATAAATCTCGACCCTTAGTCTTACCCAAGCAATGTCATATTGTTTAAGGAAATTAGCGATGCCATTATTATAATTAACGATTTAGAATTTAGCAGTAGAACTTAATATGGTGGTTGAATTTATATTAAATACTTACGATGAAAGTTTTTAAGTTGACAATACAGGTTGAAAAATAAAAAACAAAAGAAAGGCTTTTACCTACGTTTATCAAAACCTTCAACGCAAATTCTTATAATGAACGGAGTTGGGATCAAAATAATCAATAACATGCTTACAACAAATATTAGAAATGAACATAGTACCTACTCATATAATTTACATTATGTCCAACAGTCCAGGTACCTTCAATGTTCAGTGTTTTTCTCAGCAGCTTCCTAAATAAACAACATTTACTTAAATATTCTAAACTTACCTTTACGCGGAGACGAGGCTGTCTTCGCGTTCAAAATAATATTATAGGTTTTAGGTAAGGTTAGGATTTGTAACTTACCTGCAAAGAAAAGAAAATAAGAATTAGTACAACATTAGTACAACAATTTTAAATTTTAAATAACGTACTTAATAAACATACAATAATATGAGCAGTATCAGAGACCACATTACAAAAATCTACGATTAAGTAAACTCTCAGGCTAACAAATACTTTAAACAAGGCAGGTCGACGTCCCTGCCACCTTATACAATACTAGCTGTGCCCAAGACTCCGTTCGCGTGCATGACGAAATTCTTTTTCTAAAACAAAAGTAGCCTAATTTACTCCTTATTACATCAGCTATCTGCCAGTAAAAGTCCCATCAAAATTGGTCCAGCCGTTTCAGAGATTAGCCGGAACAAACAGACAGACACAAATTTTTTTTTTTTTTAATTGTTATATGTAGGTACCGTGTCCATATGCAATTAGTAAAAAGCGGTTATTTTAATATTACAAACAGACGCTCCATATTTATTTGTATGTATAGACGTAATAATTAACGCAAGACCTCATACGCTTTTATAGTACAAAGTTAAAAGCATACCTAATACAATGACCTAAACTTATTTTTTAAAGCTATTATTAAGAAAATCGTGTTTACCTTAGCATTACTTATTGCATTTAAAATTGAACCTTATTGCGTTGATATAAGATTTTATTTTCTGACAACCAGTCTTACCAAGGGGTATCGTATTACCCAGTAACTGGGTTGTGGAGGTCAGATAGGCAGTCGCTCCATGTAAAATACTGGTATTCAGCTGCATCCGGTTAGACTGGAAGCCGACCCCAACATAGTTGGGAAAAGGCTTGGCAGATGATTATAAGATTTTATTTTCTTTCGCTCAATCGGCGGTCAGTACGGCAAAATACATAATTATTGAAAGAAATAGGTACCTACCTATATTAAAAGGATTTATTCCGGTCTGATCCCCCCCTCCACCCCCTCGATTGAGGAGTTAATTATGAACAAACTACATTCAGGACTTGCGTTTATTCGGTTACACCTTGCAGAGGGTGAAACGTTGAGACAACTTAAACATTAAAAAGTGCAAATAGTGTTCAACATTTCGTTGGAGAACTCACAGAGCTACGTAATTTATTTTCTAACCCCTATTGCCTTGACCTTGCTCCTCAAATAAATTAAAAAACAGACAAGCATTTAAAATACATCTCTATTTGCTGCTGCATAGAGTTGATTACTATAGCGAGCGTAGTGATTAGTGGTGCCACCCTCATGTTTAGTGAAGTAGTTTTACGAAGAAAGGGTGTGTTGCAATAGTTCACTTTTTTATGGATAGATGGCGCTACTAGTTACGCTGCAATACAAATCTGCTTTGAACACTTAACCGTGTCGGCTCCGTAGGTATTAATTTTCTAATAAGAAGCCTGCAATAATATTATTATGTCTTCAAGTAGGTATACAATATATTATTATAAGTCAAACGAACAAAGAAATATCAAATAGAACACTTTGTTTTGTTTCATAAACAATGAATAATGATATCTACAAAGACATAAATCAACTAGAATAAACGGAGTACGAAGAAAAGAAAAACTGAAATGTTATAACTTCATGAGAAGTGACTCGTTTTGATTTCACGGATCATTTAATTTATTGCTCTATTTTAGTAAGCATTCGCAGCATCTTTTCGGTTGACTTCAAAGCTCATTACAGCTGTTTTGGCAAAGGCCCAAATCTTCACCGATTTTCCGTTTTGCCGGCCTAGCCTGGCCTTGAGTGGCCTTGATCTACTTGCGATATTCCATTGACCCGCGTGGCCCGGTGACGATGCGAATAAGGTTCAAACTCTTTACTTTAAAAAAAATCGCTTTTCTGCACGGCCAACAAATAATATATTATTTAAGCTACCGAGATAACGCTTTCTGCTGTGTTATTACTGCTTTTTGGCAGTGACCCAAGTCTCAGATTTTCCCTTTTACCGGCACGGCCTTCCGTGGCCTTCGTTGGCCTTGAGCCACTTACATACCTACATTACCCTGACCTCCCGCCAGGTGTCGCTGCGAAGGCTATATGCTCGCGATTTTAACAAAAACTTTTCCAATCACGATTGGGATTTGTGCTTGCTAATTTCCAGGCGAGCGATTGCTCAAGCAAATGTGAAGAGTGTTCGATGGATTCGATTCACGACAATCGACAAGTGACATTCACTTTTAGTTAGTTTAAATGATCCTCTGTGTAGCTGCATAGGTACCTATTATTCAAACTTGAACTGAGTTCGGCAAACTTCGGCAAACTTCTGAGTTCGGACTTTTTTATTCATAACATCATTATGTTATGAATAAAAAAGTCCGAAACAAGCGTCACATTTGACGCTTGTTTATTTATCCCGAAATGTTAGACAGAGGTGATGATACCCACCTATCCATAATACACTCACATGTTTTTAATCATTTACTAGCTACGCCCCGCGGTTTCACCCGCATAAGTTTCGATCCCGTGGAAATATCGGGATAAAAACTAGCCTATATGTTAATCCAGGGTGTCAGCTACCTCCATACAAAATTTTATCAAAATTAGTCCAGCCGTTTGAGCGTAAAGAAGTAACAAACATATAAACACACACACACTCACAAACTTTCGCCTTAATAATATTAGTGTGATGTGATTAAACTTTATGCCCAGAGTATTCTCTACCAGTTAATAGGGGTATATTGTCTTTAGGCTGTTATGAAGATCACGACAGTTTCCTTTGTGGCTTTCTTTTGTAAGCGTGAACTAAGTTTCAGCGCTTACTAATCCATCTGATGAGTAAGCATTATGACGATAGAAAACTAAACTGAATTGTTAGAAGTTTCGTTAAAAACGCTATATAAAATAAATTTATTTACGGTTTAACAATTTCAAGAAAACCTGTCATAACAATATCTAGGCTAATGAGATTTACAGTACAACTGACGGTAATATCGCTAACAGGCGATGACCTACTGAACTAGGTAGGTATGTACGCTGTTTCCCTAGAACGGGTGGCAGTTCTTTGTTTCAATTAACTTAGTTGTAGCTCTTGGTACCTTTTTATTAATAAAAGATACAATTGCGATACGTTTCTGTTAAGGCGACTACATGACCTAAAGTGCGGTCTTTGTCGGTCAGCATAGAAAAGAAAGAGAAGCGCGATGACACAACGCTGGTAATTTATTGCAAAATATGAAGTAATTATCTATTTATACAAAAAATCTATTGTTTGGACTAAGAAATTAAAATACTAGTGCTTTAGTATGTTGCATTAGGTAGTATGGTTTTTATTGTAAAAAGAAAGTTTTAGAGGTATGTTAATGATTTTTTTCTATCGTATAAAATTATTTGTATTATGCTTTCAACACACTATCTAGATCTACCTAGCATATATCAAGAAGAATATCATAATATATATTTTTCTGATTTTGTTTACTGTAGTCGATCATAATTATACTTTTATTTTTTATAAATCTTGCTTTTTTTGCGTTTAGGTCCTGTAAGCCCCCCCCCCCCCTTAAGGTAATAGTTTGTTTATGTTTTGTGAGAAAATATTTTAATTCAAATGTCTTGAATCTTAGGCAGATGACATTACAAAAGACATTCGAATTTTTCCCAAAATATTTTGGGGTCGGCTTCTAGTCTAAACGGATGCAGCTGAGCACCAGTATTTTACATGGAGCGACTGCCTATCTGACCTCCACAACCCATTTACTGGGTAATACGAAACCCCTTGGTAAGACTGGTTATCAGACTTTCGGGCTTCTGATAACCCGTAACGACTGTCCTAAGAGAGCCGGGTGATGTGTAACTCAGGGCCTCAGTCAGACACCTTTCTCTGTTAAAGATTGTGTATTTTATCAACCAGTGCCTGTATTAAGATGTTGAGTTAAATAAAAAGTATGATAATGAGTATGATTATTTTGATTTTCACCTAAGATCATCGCAACATTTTTTTTAAACTGACGTTGCAATTTTCCTATAGTAACTCAAAATGTCTTTGGCACATTATGCATTCTCAACCTATTTGGGCTTAGAAGATTTCCATCGTCTCGTATATCGATGCAGCGCGACCGACCTTCGCACGTAACAGTAACAGGATTACTCCGGTTCAACAAATTGCATTACCTAGCTGCCTGCGACTGCGTTCTCTAGTTTCTTTTTCACTATTAGCATTGCATTTCTTTCTTAATGAGGGATATTGTGCAGGGTCGTTTTATTGGTGGAAAGCTGAGGTTTTAACTTGCTAACTTTGTTGTTGGTTTATTTAAATACAGCGTTTTTTTTTATCAAAAACTAACTGTTGTTAGTAAAGAAGGCCATACACGGAACGACATACTTGCGCAAAAGTTTGACTTGCACAAATATGACACGTATGTACTCACGTGTATAGGATTCTAAAGCAAGTAACTGAACCATTTGTGGCCGTCGCCACATACACTTGTGCAAGTCTAAACTAGCGCAAGTATGGCATTACGTGTGCACGTTCAGTTGGTTGACAGGAGCAGATTAGTTCTTTGAGGTTTACCTCCCTGGAACAGTGCAAGCCTGCCATTCTGCGGTAAACTAACACCTTCTTTTGCCTTTAACAATATCAATTTAATATGCTATGCTACCAGTCTTCTGGGCAAATTTCCGGATGACAGCGATGCGGATGAGCACTTCAACGCCTAAATACTTATCCTTTTGTATTTTTTTTTTTTTGTTACCGTGGGATCCTGGTCCTTTGGAAGGCGTACGAGGGGCAGAAGCCAACTCGCAGAGGCCTTTAGGAAATTTTAATGAAATGCGGCGGCGGTATTTATTGTTATACAAACAAACTGACTTTAAACTGAAGTGGCAGTGGGCTGGCCATGTTTGTCGAAGGACCGATGGCCGGTGGAGCAGACGAGTCCTGGAGTGGGGACCGCGTATCGGCAAGCGTAGTGTGGGACGCCCCCCAGCTAGATGGACGGACGACCTAAAGAAGGTGGCTGAGGTAGACTGGATGCGGAAGGCGGAGGACAGGGTGCTGTGGCGCAGCCTGGTAGAGGCCTATGTCTAGCACTGACAACTGTGTGTTGACTGCAATAGGCTGAGTTGATTGATTTATTTATATAGTTAGTTAGTGTTTTAAATTAATACCTAGTGTAAGTATAGTTAGTTAAGAGATTATAAACATTTTATATAATATATACAATAACAATATCTTCTTGCACCAGACGGCGTTGCGTTGACATAAATCGGCTTTAAAATTCATTGCTAACAGGGGATTTCGTCACGATATTTGCCTTTCACGAGAAGTCGATCGGTTGTAAATAAGTAACACATAGCCACAAACGACTACTTACGTTGCGGCAAAAACCTTAAAGTTTTATACAAAACTAGCTTTTCACTTGTTTTAACATAAAATACAGGGTAGCAGGGACCTCGACGTGCAAAACTGAAACCATGAATTCAGCACACTACTACCAAGTAGCGTACAACTATATCATTAAAAAAAATACTGCTGTTTGAAAAATAAAAAAAATCGTTTCATAGAAAAGTTACACACAGAAGAGACCTGTGTCCCAGCAGTGGGAACATTATGTATTGTTTTCAATTGAAAACCCAAGTATTTTGGAATTAATTTATCATTGAATAAATTATTTGAAAATGCTTTCTAAAGACAAAATGTCTCTATTTCTTTTAGCCTTTTAGCGACCTAATTCGGGTAAAATACCGGTATTCAGCTGGAAGCTGACCCTAATATAGTTGGGAAAAGGCTAGGCAGATTGATTGATAAAATCTTCAATCAGCCTATTACGTTCCCAGTATTATGACGCAAGACTCTTCTTTGTGAGAGGGCGTGGCACAAGCAAAGTGCGGGTAAAAGTTAAAAGGTAAATCGAAAAGTACAATGCGCATCATTATGATTCTGATTTAAAACTACAAGAACATCGAACCGTGTTTCAACGCTCGGCTTAGCACTGAGAGCTGAAAATATAATAGTCCTGCGCCTTAATTAGGCATTCTTTTTAACCGACTTCAAAAAAGCAGGTTCTGTATTTGACTCGTATGTATGTATGTTTGTATGTCCGCGATTTTCTCAAAAACGAATGAACCAATTTTGATAATTCTTTCACTAATGTGATCTACATACTTTCAGAGAGGTTTTAGTATATAATACATTATGTAATTATTCTTATGTACGATGTTATATGCATAAATGTACTGCATCTCCGGCATTTCTGTGCGAATTTTGATGATTCTTCTAGTCGCTGTCTTCAATTCTTCAATGCACTGGTGTTATTTGAATTTGTGTGGAGTACAACGTTTTTTAGTGTTGGAGTAACGTAGTGATAAAAATATTAAAGCCTATGCTAAGTTGTTTGGTCATGTTGAGAGGATGAATAAAATGCGACTAACAATAGTAGCCTAGATTGTTGCATCGAGCGCATGCGAGGGCACTAAATTAACACGAGTGCATTAATTACTCACTTTAGCAGGGTGCATAATCTACTTTTCTTTCAACTACCAATCTACCTACCGTGATAATTTTATCATTTTTTTTTGTAGGTATACGAGTATTTACTCGTATACTTGGGCTTGTGGCTAAGTAATAACAGCCGTTATTACTTAGCCACAAGCCCAATCGAAACAAACTCTTCAGCTTTATTATTAATATAGATTTATTATTTGCATAATAGTGAGCTTGAATTTTGAAAGCCTTGGTGTTTTGTTCCGTCTAATGATTTCCTAGGATCTAGAATATCTGTGCAATATTCAACTTTTGCGAATGTTGAATACTTATCAAAGTATTCAACACTAACTCCTTCTAGTTCGAAAACAATGCGCGCATCAAAGCGCGGTATTGTTTTCGAACTAGATTTAGTTAGACAGGTATTCTGTATAAAATTCGAGCGCAGCGAGATCAATCATTTATCTGATATTGTTTGATCAGAACAAAGAGATATTGAATTCTAAACAAATCACAAATAATTACTATGCGACAAATAACATATAACATTTTGGAAATAAATGTATTTCCCACTGCAGGACAAAGGCATCTCTTCCCTCTTTCCACTTTTCCCGGTCTACTGCGATTGTGGGCCAGTCCTTTAAGAAGGAGTCCAGCATCTCTTACTGGGTTGAAAAGAGATGAAAGAGATGGAAATAAATAAAGTTGTTTATTTATTTATTTGGATTATCTTAAGGGTGTTCTGTAGAACATCCATAATTGTAAAAAGAAAGAAAGAAAAAGTATTTATTGCGACTCGTACAGGAAGATCACAAACTAATCTAAACAAAGTAAAAAATAAAAAATCAAGTTATACAATAAGAAAAAGTACCTAACAAAAAGAAAAATGAAACAGAAAATCCTATACGAGGCCAAAAGGCTCCTATCTCAGCATGATGCTGCGACATTTAAAAAATAAATGTCACAGCGCTGGTATTTGTGTTAGTAATGTACTCAAAAACTTTGATAGAAAACCGCAAAAAAAAACAAATCAAATAGACGCGATAATGAGGACGCCGCTCTCTTTCTCATAATAGGATAAAATCCATCAAACTGAGCTTCCACAAATACGCCAAATGCACTACACTACATAATATCTCACGCAGCTTAAAAAACAAACATGCTCTGCTCATGAGCGGGTGCTGCTTGTGGTGACAGCTCGTCTTGTGGACCATGTTTTTGTTATTGTTACTAGTAATTTACTGTTTACTCGTACTTATTTTACTTCGAAGTTTATCATTAGTAACTTCAAGTTGTTAATGTCAACTAATGTGTGTTGTCTTTGGTCCCTGGCCCTAACATCAAGCAATGGACAAAATTGTCAACATTTTTAAGCTTGAGTACGAGGCTTTTGACTACGTTGTATGTGTATATTTTATGTCTTTTTTATTTTATTTGTAATGTGCGTTTTGTTTGTGCATAATAAACCATTTTTCTTTCTTTCTTTTTGTTCAACTACATTATGAACGTAATGCAGCACTGCATATGTAAGCGGACACGTCCTTAATGCCTGGACCTTTTAGGTGTTAAGCTCTGTATAATTACGTCTTTTCTTTATTTCTGCTTGATTGTGCTAGCTGACATTATGGCAAATAATTCAATGTAATGTTTCGTAATGTTAATTACTTACTATTGTCTAAGTAGATCAAGTTCTTCTAAATGAACAGAAGGCTGTGCTGCTGGGAGTTAGGAGTCTTTGGCACTTCTTTCCAGCAGCCCCACTTTTCGATCGTCAAAATTTGTTTGAATGAATTACTTTTGATTAATTTAAATACCTAAAACATTTTTCTTTTCTGAAAAATCACGGTTATTTGGTTAACTATTTAAATCTCCCTTTATTGCTGGCCAATTAAATAAAAACGTCTATTAATCAGCCATTGAAAATGTTCACATACAGACATATAAAGGCTTTAGTTCATTGACTTAAATATTACTTTGCTTTAGTTATAAAGTCAATTTGTGCTACCACAACACCCCTTTTTTGTCGGGGGTTAAAAATTACGAGCTAACTTGAAACTCACGCATCATTGAACAATGTGTAAAGGCATGTGAAGGTAATAAAGCGATTGCACGATCATGCGAGTAAGCATTCTTGGTATGCGTCGCGTTGTCATGCTATTGAGAAAACAATGTCGGCAAGTTCAACATTTTGTATCGATTTCTAACAAGAGGCTACGAAGTAGTCTGTGCTAAGGTAGCCAGCAAAATACTGTACTATACTTCTGTAGGCGCGTTGAGCAATTTTTGGTAGAGGAAAATCTTAAAGGTTCGAGTCACCGGCATAGCGATGTTAACAATAATATCAGTTTGTAGCTGTGAGTTGACGCTTGGCCGGCAAATAACTTTTTTCAGCGGTCATCTATTTTTTTTTGCAATTTCCAAGTCGGTACCATTTTGTTTGGTCATAAAAAAATAAAAGTCCGTAACAAATATCATTAATTAATTCATTCATTTCAGCCGAAAAACGTCGACTGCTGGACATAAGCCTCCTCCCCCAAGCACCGGTACTTTGACCGGATCTGTGCTTCTCGCATCCAGCGAATTCCATCGGTCCATCTTAGAGGCCTTCCAACGCTGCGTCTTCCATCTTTCTGTCTTCTTAGAATTACATCAGTAGGGGCTTTTTGCCGGGGTAGCGGGATCGTCCGAAAGGGTTACCGCTGCCCCGGAACATAAAGGGCTAAGGAAGGAACACGGGTGGGTTTTAGTCAGTAAGAGTCTGACACTCCCTTCCGCTCCACCCAGAGCGGGAGGAGTCATTAGATGATTTCCATCCACAAAAAAAAAAAAAAAAAAAAGTGGCTTTTCCATCTAGAATTTCTCAGTAGCAGGCTGGAGCCTGCATTTGTGCCTGGGCTTGTTTGGGACTTAAACAATTGTAATTAGGAACAGCGGGACGTACAACTTTTGATTGGTGATAACATTAGCAAGTAACTGACATGTGTATGTAGAGCCAAGCATAAGTATGTATAGCCATGGAAATTAATTGTGTGTTACGAGTAGGTATAAGCATTTCATGCAACTGTGTGATTTGAATATACATATGTGTTAGTAGTCAATTTATGTGTTAGTAGTCAATTTATGTGTTAGTAGTCAATATATGTGTTAGTAGTCAATTTATGTGTTAGTAGTCAATATATGTGTTAGTAGTCAATTTATGTTTTAGTAGTCAATATAGGTATATGTTAGTAGTCAATATTATGTCTTAGTAGTCAATTGGCTTAACTTCCTACTTTATGTTGATTTTGAATTCGCAGCCTAAGTGTTAAAAAGGGGAACCGAGAAACACATAAACCTACACATAAACCTACACCTAAACTTTGTACCGTCCGAATCGAATTCCAAAATTGTTGTCCCTTTGTCAATTACTTCTGTGTTTCGAGTTCTGAGTAGCCCACAGTTCACCAGTTATCCTTTCGTTTGTGATGGCTGTTCCATCGCAATATTGAAATTGCAACTGTGTTTGCAACATTCAATACCGAGATAAATGGATACCTGTCAGCTAGCTTATTTGTTAGGAATGATTTTGAAATGGGCACTGACAAGGATTCTTTGTTTGGCCTAGGCTTTACTGGTTTATTCCAGGAAGGGTTCGTTCTATACCACAATGGTATTTCTAAAGATGCGTCTAGGCATTGCGAAAATTATTTTTGAAGTGAAAACTTCTTTAGGCGTTTTGGGCATTTTTTGAGATGAGAAAAACCATTGAATTCGCGCCACTGTTACCGTAACGACATCGCTTCGGATGTGTTCGGCTGTTCTCGGAATGTATTCGGTTTTAATGTATAACCGATATGTCAGTGATTGATGGCAAAGTATTCTGTTTGTGTTTTGTTTTCACTTCTGTTGGCACTCCCGGAGTGCCACTGTTTTTTTTTAATGTACGATGCCTCAGCCTGCATTTGACGTAATCGAAGCACGTCATGTCTTGCACTCAATCAAAGTTCAATGAGCCTGCTATCAGAATCATTAATGTCACCCCAGTTTCTATCATAATCTCATAATAATCATTATGAGGTTTGACTCATAAAAAATATTTATTTGCGATTATAAACTTACATTTGCAGTAGGAGTGGAGACTTGATTCGACCTTGACTATACCTTCCGATGTATAGGAGAACACTTTTTCAACTACAAAGGTAAGTTTCTTCTTGGGATAAATTCATCCCAACTACGGAAATCTTCACTGTCCGTCGTCCGACATACTCTTGACCGGTTTGCCGAAAAGTTTACATGCCGCATTCCTTTTTTTTTGCATCTGACTAAAGTAATTTGTAGAATGTGGTTGCCTGATTGCTAAGCTGCATAATAAAATGAATTTAATTTCAAAATAAGTTCCACATAATTCTTGTTCATTAGTCTGTTCTACTTCCGAGGTATTCCACTCGGAGCACTGATTTCAAACCTATCAGATGTAGCCAATTCGTAGAAAGCTAAGGGCACTAGAGATAGAATTCTATTGAAATTTTCTATCAAGAGACTTTCCGCGTAGTTCTTGTTCAATAGCAAACATCATTTTATGTTGCCCGATATATTCCCGATAGTCGGATGAAATCCAATTCATGGAATGATATTGTAGAAGCTTGCAGTTTGCTGCTATGCTGCACAGAACTCGATAATTATCAAGAGTTTTTCCGCGTATTGGACTCGTCGTATTTTGTTATGATTTCTGCAAAATTTTCAAGCATCAGTTTTGAATACCATAAAATTGAAGCCTGCACTCTGGTAAAATTTTGCCCTGTATTTCATTTATTTATAAACATTTAGAGCTTCGGATCATTTTCAAATGTAGGATTTACAATTCCAGCTACTATTAATTGCAGCTAGCATATTTGCTGTCCGATTTTAACGTGTACTATTATCCAGCACCGAATTTCAATATTCGAGAGGTTTCTCTGCACAATGTTCCGTTGAATTTTATTTTAGAATATAAAGCAGAAATAATTATCCATTTGCAATATTCCATTTATTCAGGAATTCATAACTTTTTTTTAATAGGTATCGTATTTACAATAGGTATCTGAAATCTGTTGACTGAAAAAAATATTATAGGCCGACCGCTTAACTGGGACGTTGCCGAGGTAGCTGCGCGGTGCGGGAGGGGTGAAACTGTCACCACGTCACAAGTTGAAGAATCACTGAGCTCTCGCATCACGTCACCACACCCCTCCCACACCGCGCTGCTACCTCAGGCTACGTCTCAGTTAAGCGGTCAGCCAGGTTCGTTTATTGGAGTAAAAATTACCTTTGATATGATTTACTTTTATATATTTTTAGTAAAAGAATAGATCCTGGAATAATTCCACGTGAACGACTTTCTATTGTTGAAAAAATATGCATAAATGTTGCTATATTGCTATTGTTTGCCTGTTTTTATATTGTTGTTGTACGCCTAAGGCGTTAACTCCGCCTCTGTACCTTATTGTGTACGAGAAGTTTAAATAAATAAATAAATGTGACTGTTAGAGGATTGTCACCATGATGAATCATATAATCAGTCTATAATGTTCCCAATGCTGGGACGCAGGCCTCCTCTTGATGAGAGGGAGTGGGCCGTGATCCACCATGCGGGCCCAGTGTGGGTTGATAGATATCACAATGATGAATGCTTCGCCAATAATTCGCATTGGCAGTGCATTCTTATAAAACAAAGATGTAACGGTAAGAGTGAAGCACTACATTAACCACAGGTACAATATTATCTGTGCCACAGGTTGCCTTATCACTTGGCCCAAATTGTTTCTGTCAATAACTTACAAACTACATAGTTGATGGTTGTCGTCAAGCAGAAAATTAACTCATGCTCTCGATTATACTCGTTACACCCCAATTTAGGAACCTCAAATCACTTTATTGTCACGAATTTGAACGTTCACGTTCATCAAAAGTTTTGTATTGTTCAAAGTTTTGAAAGTATTTCTATTGATTTAATTTTGTGGGCAGGCTAGTCAGTCATTGGTAGGCATTGGTAGGCAATTTGACATTAAATGGACATTTGCAAATTAAAGTTTGTAAATCTACACTGTACCGTTTAAAATATTTCTGTAAACCAATATAACTGAACTAGTTTAGCAAATACTTGTGTTTGGGATACTTGTCTTAGGTAACTATAGGATAGTGATGGTCAAACAGGTTTAAATTAAGATCGGGCGGGTAGCTACCTAAAGTTCTTATAAAGAACCATCGTTACTTGCACCTGTAATAAAAATACTTTAGGTTTTTTAGGCACATCAATTGTATATATAAAAAAGTAAAACAACGTAAACGCGTCCTTATTAAAAATGTAACATTGCAAAAATCATAATGGAATATGGTTGTAAAAATGTCTGACGATGATGCAAAAAAGTAGCATACTATTTTGCTCAATTTGAATACACATATTATTATAATATATTTTTATTTTTATTCTAGATGCATCGTCTTCACATATAATTATATAATGAATGTATACAAAACTTGTAAAACATTTTAAAAGAGTAACGGTGGAGTTTCTTGCCCATTCTTCTCCATACGAAAACTACCTTTTGGAATGGGCGACTAGAATCAATTCGTTTTATTATAATTTTTGACGTTCAAAAGTGGCTTTAGTGTGCCTATTTGAAATAAATGATTTGACTTTGACTTTGAATAATAATATGTTTACCTCCAAAAACTTAGTACTACTTTACAATGGCAATATGGCAACAATTTCAATTAAGGTAAAGAGATTAGCGTCTGTAACCGAACTAGGCATGGTCTGTATTTCGGCTATCAGCACCATTTCCCTCGAGTATTATAATACAAGAATAGGTGCCTAGCAATAGAGGCATTATAATTAAATCAGTAGGTACTACAGAAATACATAATAATAGTTGATAAGTAAACTAAATAAGTAATTTGCAAATAAGTAAGTAAGTACATGATCTTAATCTACTTAATTAAATGGATTGTGTGTATGTGCGGTCGTGGGTATTATAACCATAATTAAAGTATATAAATTAGGAATTGGACTTTTAGATAATACTTATGTACCTATAAGCAGTTGAGTCAGATACCTGAGATACAGGTTTATTCCCAGTTCAGGTAGAATCCAATTATTTCTTACCTACCTCTAGTTTAAGGCCCGTGGGGTAAGAGAGGTCCGTGGCTAAATAATAACAGCCGCACAGGTCGATCGATCAGGTTAAGCTACGCTTGCCGCGTTTGGTCTGTGGATGGGTGACCATCTTTACATACTGAGACCCCTTCGTGTCTCGGAACGCACGTTAAGCCGTTGGTCCCGGCTGTCATTCGTGGATCTTTGACAGTCGCTACGGGTAGTCAGAAGCCCGAAAGTCTGACAACCAGTCTTACCAAGGGGTATCGTATTACCCAGTACCTGGGTTGTGGAGGTCAGATAGGCAGTCGCTCCATGTAAAATACTGGTATTCAGCTGCATCCGGTTAGACTGGAAGCCGACCCCAACATAGTTGGGAAAAGGCTAGGCAGATGATGACTAGTTTAAGGCCCTAACTTGTAAATATTTATGTAAATCAATTATTTAACTAGGTATACAATTTCAATTCAATATGTAATCTTACTACTGCTGTCTAGATGAAAGCGTTTTACACAATAAAAAAATATACACGCTTCCTGCGCTTCACTCAATGTATTGTTGTAAGACTGATGCTTATAAATCGTACAACTTATATACTTACAAGCTCAAGCGTTCATGTGAAGAGCTTCTTACGATTCTAGTGAGAATAGCAAGCGTAGTTTCCAGCAACTAAGCCTGTTATACTCACTCCCACCGTTTCATATGAAAACAATAAGCTGATAGGTACCTAAGCATATTATTTTCTTATGAAACGACACGACGAAGAACTTCGCATGAACGATTGAGGTTGGAAGCTACGTTTTATTCTAAGTAGGTATAGGAAACTTAAATATAATTATTTTTTTATTATATGCAACACTGTGAGCAGTGTTGTCGCGACTTACAAGTTGTCAAAGTTCGAACCCAGACAGGCGCTTTACTTCATGTAAATTACTTCATCACTACTGCTCTCAAGACGGTGAAGGAAAACATCCTGAATAAACCGGCATGTCCTAGAACCAAAAATTCGAAGAATGTGACATCTACCAACCCGCACTGGGCCCGCGTGATGGATTACGGCCCAGTCCCTCTCGAAGAGAGGCGGCCTGTGTCCCAGCACGGTGGGAACATTATAGGCCGATTATGTATGCAACTGGAACATAATAGTAAAATGAACCGTATATTCATCGTCTTTATTTCGTACCGGTGTAGTTTTACATAATAACACGCCTCCCGCCTGAATTCACCGAAGGGCTAGCAGAGGTGTATATGAACTAGAGACCGTGTTCAAAATTGGCTAGCATTTATCGAACGGAATTTTAGAAGAGACAGCTTAAACCAGCCAAGCCTCTTCAACTACGCTTGAATTTCAAAATGCTGTGCCCGAGGCTTCGCTCATGCGTCTGAGTTTTTTTTTTGTCATTAGGTATATAGGGTGACTGGTAATTAGTGACCGATACCTAAACACGTGATTGTACTCATGATAACAAACAACTTTTACTATGGGACCAAAGCTGAAATTGCGAAAAAAAAATCAGCTGTTCCCTACATTTTGACGAGTTATACGAACATAAATGTAGGGAACAGCTGATTTTTTTTGCGATTTCAGGTTTCGTCCCATAGTAAAAGTTGTTTGTTATCATGAGTACAATCACGTGTTTAAGTATCGGTCACTAATTACCAGTCACCCTATATATGAATGAGTTAATAGACATGATCAAATTATCAGTTATTGTTTTCAGGGTCCCGTAGATAAGTGACAAAAACGGAACCCTAAAAATAACTTGATACTGAAAACAAATCACGACGAGGAGATATGGGTGACGGGGGCCCATTTTCCTCTTTGTACCCAGGGCTTCTGATCTGAACTGTGTAAATCACAGGCGTTAGATAGGATAATAATTTTGTCTGTATCCTATAGATAGATAGCGCCTGTTACAACTTTGACTACGAGGTTGCGGGACAATGGGCGACGTCGCAGCCTTTAATTACTCAGTCACGCTTTTATTCCTAAGAAAAGAATCCACTTACATTAATAATTGTAATAATTGTTCTTGTAAATGTAAACTAAAACGGCGGGGTAGTTGCATAACGCACTAACAGGAGGAATGACTTTCATTTTGACAGTTTAACAGTATTCATTGCGTTATTTACGTTGTTGAGCAGGCAAACTTTTCGAACATAAGAAGCAATGGACTCGCAATATCCTTCAAAATGATTCAGATTCTGATTAATAGTTTGTGCTGATGCTGGTCTCATTTGTAGATGTTTATAAAATAATTGCATATTAAGCAGTTATTATAATAAATCCTACCATTTTACTGTTTTTTTGAGAGAGACGACATGTTTTTCTACTATCATATTAGGTACCTATGCCCTTCGACTAGATTAGAGAGATTAGACTAGATTAGGGAGATTTATTTTAATGGCTTTTCTTTATACGACACCTTACTCAAATCATTATCACACTGAAAGAAATAAGCAGTAATTGATCTGAACTGCTTTAAACAGTTCCATATGAGCCTAACATTCAAAAACGTATTTTTTACTGATCCGAAAACAGTTAAAACATGAGGCAGAATGTTACCGTCATGACAGTAAACTTTAACGTTTTAAGTAGCTAAAAGGTCACAAAATTAACTGTTTTATTTATTTGGTGATATCGTTCAAACCATTGAAATTTACAATACATTACAGTAATGGTGGTTTTCCTTTTTTTTGTTGTTTTTTTTTTTCAGTAAAAAGTATGTTCAATCATTAAAAGAAATGTTTTGTCTTTTACTGTTTTACAAAAATTTCTTCTTACTGTATAAAGTCAGTAAGTCGTAATGAAATCGCTTTAATGTGATGTAGTAAGAAATTATTTTGTTCAGTGCAATCATGTAGCTAGGGCTGCGTCAGAGGTCTACTGATGACCACGACCACGAAATTGGGTTATTGGGATTTGGGTTTATTTATCAGGAATTTCTCAGAAGCAACCCGGAGTCTGACTCGCCACTCATCAACGTCTGACATAATTATGACTATATTAAAGAAACAGAGACCTGCGGGGTAATTGTGTTACAGACTATCAGTAGCAATATGGCTTTCATTCTGACAGTTCAAAAACATTTATTGCGTAATTTACGTTGTTGAGCAGACAAATTTTCGAACATAAGAAGCAATGGATTAGCAATATCCTTCAAAATGCTGTGCTTTTTACCAATCTATAGTTTTGTCCGTGTATTTGTAAAAGAGGTAAATAGAATTCATCTGTAGACGCCATATAGCAGAAGTTGCTTTCGTCATAACCTTAAGAGGACTACATGACCTAAAGCGCGGTCACTGTCGGACTGCATAGAATAGAAAGCGAAGCGCAATGACACAACGCTCGTAATTTATTGCAAAATATGAAGCAATTATCTATTTACGAAAAATCTATTGTTTGGACTAAAAAATTAAAACACTAGAGTTTTAGTATGTTGCTTGTGGAATAATCTGACAAAAAATCATAATGATTGTATGTATATTAGTATAGTTTTTATTGTAAAAAGAAAGTTTTTAGAGGTATCTTCATGATTTTTTTCTATCGTACCAAATAAGTTGTATTATGTTTTCAACACACTATCTACAGTACCTACCTAGCATATAGCATATAGGTATCCTGAAGAATATCACATATTTTTCTGATTTTGTTTACTGTAGTCGATCATATACTTTTATTGTATCTAAAACTTGCGTTTTTTGCGGTTATCGAACAACAAAAATATAAAGAGAGTAGCGATCCGTGCAAAGAAAATAACGTAGAAGTAATATATTTTAATTCCGTTCGGGAATCGTGACTTTATTATCGTGTCCATCGTTCAATCTATGAACAGTTATTTCTGTTTATTTTTGCATCCTTCGTTCGATGGAGTTTGCTTATTAGACGCAGACTTCAGGATATGAACATGAAAATGAACTTTATTTTTCCAATATTTAAAGTGCTCTTCATATTTTTTGCGGGAAAAGCGTTTCATAAAACTTTAATTTATTGGCGACCAGTGTGCTAATACACACACAGGGGGAGGCACTATGTCTATAATTATATTTGCGAACCTTTTAGCAATCCATAAAGCTTTTAGTTTCACCAATCTAGTTTCATACAAGTTATTAGCTGACTATAAAATCTATAAAGCCAATTTTAATCCACAAATTACAACCATAGCTACGCTAAAGCGCCAGGCTAACTCGCGAAATTCAATTTTAAAAATAGTTTTTGTAATATTCAGCTCAGTATCAGGTAGTATGGGTCCAGTAAAAATGTTCGACCCACGCACCCGCAACTAATAACATACGAGGATGTTTGGTAGCTGGATGCAAAGCCTTAAGAGGGTGATAGTTGACACCATTTAGAGTATTTTGAGCCATACATGTGTTATATGAAGTATGTTTTTTATTTAACTGCAACCTTTTAGTCAACCAATACCAACTTTAACTGGGAAGGAAATAATAAAAAACATACTTTTTTTTTGGATGGGAAATCATCTAATGACTCCTCCCGCTCTGGGTGGAGCGGAAGGGAGTGTCAGACTCTTACTGACTAAACCCACCCGTGTTCCTTCCTTAGCCTTTTGTGTTCCGGGGCAGCGGTAACCCTTTCGGACGATCCCGCTACCCCGGAAAAAAAAACATACTTTGTCTAAGACATGTACTTAAGGCTCAAAATGCTGTAAATGGTGTCAACTATCGCACTCAGTTTCCAAACACCCTGTACCTATATATTATACCGATCATTAAAATCTTCAAGAGAGCTCTAAGTTCAATTCGCCCGATTGAACGACTATTTTCATGAAGTCACCACATTTGAAGCCAATTCAAAAGTTTTAGTTATTTTCGTTTCTGTATAGTTTTTAATTTTGTTATTTATAATTACTTGGCAAATAATATCGCTTTGTAGAGTTTTTTTTATTCAAAAGTGATAAAATGATTATAATGATAATGATTCTGTAAAATTAAATGTAGATTTGTTTAGACCGCGTAAGTATCATCTGCCTAGCCTTTTCCCAACTATAACTAACCGGTTGCAGCTGAATACCAGTATTTTATATGGAGCGCCTGCCACCCAGTTGCTAGGTAATAGATAAGACTGGTTTTCAGACTTTCGGGCTTCTGACTACCCGTAACGACTGTCAAAGATCTACGAATGCCAGCCGGGACCAACGGCGTAACGTGCTTTCCGAGACACGGAGGGGTCT
This sequence comes from Hydraecia micacea, assembly GCA_914767645.1. Lineage (NCBI taxonomy): Eukaryota > Metazoa > Arthropoda > Insecta > Lepidoptera > Noctuidae > Hydraecia > Hydraecia micacea. The sequence continues at coordinate 2,198,722 of OU611774.1, forward strand.
TGGTATGTAAAGATGGTCACCCATCCGCAGACCAACCGCGGCAAGCGTAGCTTAACCTGATCGATTGACCTGTGCGGCTGTCATCATTTAGCCACGAGCCCCTCTTTAGGCTGCCTATGAATAATTTTCATTAAGATACGGTTGTTAGGTTTTTTGCAATTTACAGCTCAGTGTCGGTGCCTTGAGTTACACACTAGAAATCTTAATCTGATTCATTTTGAAGGAAGCTAATCCATTGCTTCATATTTTCGAAAAATTTGTCTGCAACAACGTAAATAACGCAATGTATGTTGTTGAACTGTCAAAATGAAAGCCATTCCTACCGATAGTGTGTTACGCAATTACCCTGCAAGTTTGATACTGAGCTGCAAATTGCAAAAAATCTAAGAAAATTTGAATATCACGGACTGCTTTAGCGCATCTCCCTTAACGATGTAGATTGTTTATTCTCAGAACGTCCTCTGTGGGTGTAAAGTTGTTCCACAGTTCACATTATAAATGATAATGTGATCTAGTTTTACTTGAAGTTTTTATTGAGATGCCTGTAGAAGTCTAGCTGTTGTTAAATAATGTTGATCTAAGCTACGTGGCTCACAAGTTCCTAATTCATCATCATTCTCCCGCCCTTATCCCAATTTATTTGGGGTCGGCGCAACATATCTTTTTCTTCCATACTTCTCTATTAGACGTCATCTCGGTAGTCACCCCCTTTCTAATCATATCATCATTCACACATTCCATCCATCGTTTTTTTGGTCTTCCCCTACGCTTATAGCCATCGACATTCATACTCAAAACTCTCCTCACGACATTTTCCTCATTCCTCCGCATCACATGCCCATACCATGACAACCGATTTACACACAACTTTTCAGTTACCGGTGCCACTTTCAAACTTCCTCTTACGAGTATGTACTCATTTCTTATTCTATCCATTCGTGTAACACCACACATCCCTCTTAGCATTCTTATCTGTGCTGCATGCAGCACACATCTGCTGCATCACAAGTTCTTAATTATTAAAAAAAGAATAACTAGACCATCCAATGTAGGTATGATAGTGGACGAAGCGAAGGGATTAAAGTGATTGTTTCCAATTGATATTCCTAATTCCACATAAAGTAATATTAACTTTATTATCAAGTTCATTAAGTTGAGTTCAGAATGCGAGAGTGAAAATTGTGTATTGAAAATTGATGAAGTGGTGCAAATTAAACTTTATGTATATTTATGTTTGAAAATTTTATTGAGGTGCTCGTGAATAAGTAATAACAGTCGCACGGGTCGATAGATCAGGTTATGTTACGCTTGCCGCGGTTCGTCCGTGGATGGTGACCGAGACCGTGCCACGAAAAGCACGTTAAGACGTTGGTCCCGGCTGTCATTCGTGGATCTTTGACAGCTGCTACGAGTCGTCAGAAGCCCGAATGTCTGAAAACCAATCTTACTGAGGGGTATCGTATTACCCAGTAACGGGATAGTGGCGGTTAAATAGGCAGTCGCTCCATGTAAAATAGTGGCATTTAGCTGCATCCAGCTAGACTGAAAGCCAAACAACATATTTGGGAAAACGCTAAGCGAATCATTGCAGATGGCATTCTGTAGCTTCTGCCTAGCTCCCAACTTTTTGCTCGTTCTAGCGTCTTAAGAAACACAGATCTGACAACATCTTTTATTACAATACCTTTCATTACAGAAACGAAAACTTTAAAGACAATTTGTAAAACAATAACATTTTCAATAACTGACTGCGTGTCGTACGAGGTATTCAATATTCAAGTCTTCCAAAAATAAAGCACTTGTTTATTTTTCTCGACATTAATGGAAAGTGTATCAAACTCAAAGCATTTATTTCAATTAAACCATTTACAGGCACTTTTGAATTGTCAAGAAGTCGGTCAGTCAGAAAATATGAAGCTAGTTGCCCATTCCAAAGCGTGGGAAACCTATGGAGAAGAACGGACAAGAAACTCCATGGACACTCTTTTAAATTATATTTTTACAAAAATATTAGTATTTATTTTGAATTTATAATTATATGTGAGAACGATGTAAAAAAAAAAACTTACGCGTTAAAAGCGTCCAGAGTACAGCAAATACTCGTAGTAACAAAACAACAATCCAAAATAAACTAATTAAAAATAAGCCGAGGCAGCTAAATGATGACCAGCCCAAATTGACGGCGTATGAATGTTTGGTCCGTTAAGAGTGGTTTGGAGACTCATTCAAGTTTCAATAGGAAGCTGAGACTTTCGTGTGACGTTTCATCTTATGTTCTTTTGTATTAAAAAAGTAACTGTAAGAAATTTATTATAGTTTATCATAGTTTTATGAGGACCAAGGTGTGATCTACACGGTGCGTCGCTAGGACGAGCGTAAGGAAATCGCTCACGCAGGTAGGAAGGATAAGACGGGTTATGTAAGATGTTTAAGAGGAGACATAGAAGCCGACGTTCCTGCGAAGGCGGATCGGGAGCCAGCACTTGAGTTCCTTGCGAAAGTGTGAAAGGAGAATGTGGTCATACTTTCGCCGACCAAAACCAAAGCGAATACACAAATTTTGCAAGCGCTCAAGCTAGTTTAATAGCTCCTCACTAGCATCCAGGGAACTGGTGTCGCATAATCTATCGGTTGAATTAGTTTTTGCGCCATACAAAAGTACGTAATCTATACTATTGATAATAATAAAGCTGAAGGGTTTGTTTGTTTTTCCTTTGTTTGAACGAGATAAGCGATCTCTGGAACTACCAGTCGGGTTCCGAAAATTCTTTTGAATTCAATATCACGCTACAACCGAATATAGTAAAGAAAAAAGTCAGAAAGACCTCAAAGCGAAAACGAATAAAGCTCGGGCGGCCGATGCCATGAGATAATTTCCGACATCCACGCGGGTAAAGCCGCAGGCAAAAGCCTGGAAAACAAACGCACTCTTATTTGACCTTATTTTAGTATAAGACCTTTCCAATCAAAATATTTTTTTTTATCGTGACTATTTTGAGATAAAAGTCGTGTCTTGATAAGGGGACTACAGAACCTAAACGCAAGTTGTAAAATACACAAAAGTATATGATCGACAGTATATGATACAGTAAACAAAATCAGAAAAATATATGATATTCTTCAGGATATAATATTATGCTAGATAGTGTGTTGAAAACATAATACAATTAATTTGATACGATAGAAAAAAAAAACATGAAGATACCTCAAAAACTTTCTTTTTACAATAAAAACCATACTAATATAGTACATAAATGTACAAAACAATCATTCTGAATTTTTGTCAGATTATTCCACAAGCAACAAACTAATGCACTAGTGTTTTAATTTTTTAGTCCAAACAATAGATTTTTCGTAAATAGATAATTTCTTCATATTTTTCAATAAATTACCAGCGTTGTGTCATCGCGCTTCTTTTTCTTTTCTATGCAGTCCGACAGTGACCGCGCTTTAGGTCATGTAGTCCTCTTAATATAATATAATTTTTAAAGAAGCTTGCTACGTCGTAGCACGCGTATTTGCTACATCTGCTACGAATGCTACGATGTCGTTTTAACATCTTTTCTTTTTGTAAGTTTATGATTGACCAGAAAATACAGGACATCGGAAACCCGAAATTTTCCGAATAAGTCTACGACGCCTAGTTTCACAATAACGCTTATTTGAAGCGGCTCTCTGCGCTGGGTAATGTTGCTTCACGATTCTCTTACGTGAACAACCGCATTTAGTATTGCTGTTCTATCTTGGAGCGATTCAGCGATTTATTACTATCTTCGTATCAAATCTGGAGAAAATATTGAGAAAGAATATCGTCATGATAAATTGAATGTTATACTGAAGAGCATTGTGGCTAAGCAATAACAGCCGCACGGATCGATCAATCAGGTTAAGCTACGCTTGCCGCGGTTGGTCCGTGGATGGGTGACCATCTTTACTTACCAAGACCCCTCCGTGCCTTCCTATCACCCTTTTCACGACTTTTGTATTTACAAAAAAGTACTATTTTTTTTTACAAGTTGGACCGACGACCTTGTGAAGACCGCGGGAACCCGTTGGATGAGAGAAGCACAAAACCGGTCGAAGTGGAGGTGCTTGGGGACCTATGTCCAACAGTGGACGTCTTTCGGCTGAAATGATGATGATGATGACTATTTAAAAATAATATACTTGTATAACTGGGGTCCGTGGCTAAATAATAACAGCCGCACAGGTCGATCGATCAGGTTAAGCTACGCTTGCCGCGGTTGGTCTGTGGATGGGTGACCATCTTTACATTCCAAGACCCCTCCGTGCCTCGGAAAGCACGTTAAGCCGTTGGTCCCGGCTGTCATTCGTGGATCTTTGACAGTCGTTACGGGTAGTCAGAAGCCCGAAAGTCTGACAACCAGTCTTACCAAGGGGTATCGTATTACCCAGTAACTGGGTTGTGGAGGTCAGATAGGCAGTCGCTCCATGTAAAATACTGGTATTCAGCTGCATCCGGTTAGACTGGAAGCCGACCCCAACATAGTTGGGAAAAGGCAGGCAGATGATGATGACTTGTATAACTTTCAACAGATTTGCGGCAGTCTGCCAATATTTAAGATGGCAATATAAAATTCTCCTCTTTAGGCCTGCGTTTAAGCCACTTTCCTTATCATGTTAATTCAGGCTTATCCGTCCTGTAAGCAGTATCGTAAGTCTGTAACTTCAGCGTTTCAGTCCTTAGTTATAAAGATTGTAACTTTCTATAAAGTTACATTTAAACATACAAAAGTTTAACGTCTATACTGTTTAAGATGCAGTAATAAGCTTTGTAGGTAATTGACAATAGCGCATCGCGGCAACAAGGTTCAAATAGCGCGATGCGTTTGATGTTAGTTGAATCGAATGACCACCAAAATAATGGTAATATTATTGCAGTTTTAATTAAATTACAAAATAAATGCACGGCTCAGTGGAATAATTTTGAGGTATTTCTGCAGTTGATTGAATTCCCTTTATTATCATTACATAAAATATTTACTTTATTGACGCCCATAATTTATAGAAATAAGTGACGAAAAAAATTGTTGAGCTCTGCTTTACTATTTTTTATCGTGATACTATTTTATTTTTATGATTTATTTTATAATAAGTCTCTTCTTTGACAATACACTATTTTTTTCTGGTTTGTAATATGTGCGTTTGGGCAGTGCCTTAAGATGCACGTAGTAGACCCAGTAAAGAATATAATAGCATAAGTAGGTATAAGCATAATCAGCCTATAATGTTCCCACTGCTGAGACACAGGTCTCCTCTCTGTGAGAGGGAGTGGGCCGTACCTACTCCTCCACGCGGGACCAGTGCGGAAACAGTTTATTTATGGTGCCATCAATAATTTTCGTATTGATATATTTATCGTCGATACCTAATTTTATTGATATTGTATCCATGAGCGTCATGAGCGATACCTCAATATAATTTATTCACATCGATTAAGTACCAATTAACACTTGCGAACACCGGTTCGCAAGTCTAAACATTTTCCGATAAGTAACCGTATCGGAAAATGTTTAGACTAAAATCATAATTTTGCATATCAGTAAAATCTAAATTTATATAGGTATTGCTCCTTTGGTGTCAAAATCAAATGTCATTTATTCGAATTAGGCTGAGAATCAGCACTTATCGAACGTCAAAATAATATAAGACAGTCTCCTAAAACGCCCGCCCTACACTACTTCCTAGTGCTTTAGCTGGGAAGTAGTAGCGCAATAAACTCACATCATCTAGTCATACACTCACGCCGGTTGCGAGTAGGTACAGACGCCAGCCTGCACATCAAGCTACTCGAAACTGTCAAATTTTTCCAATCAACTTTGAACCTTATGCTTTAGCGATAAAGTTGAAAATCTATTAAAGAAATTTGACAGATTTTAGTAGCTTGATAAGCTGGCGTCTGTACTACGCACCTGATTTTTCTGAAGAATATCACCAATAGGTCACTATACTGTCCTTCTACTGCGTTCCAGACGTTTCCACTCACGTCTGCCTTGTAAATAATAATAGGAAATAAATAATCAGGACTATAATAATCATTATTTAATAGTAATCATCATAATTATAATTATATATTTATAAGATTCTCGTTAAACCATTGTTTTGATCTCATTAAATCCTAGATGTATAAACAGGGTTATAAGGTTTTTGTAGTTCCAAGTCCCTAGTTCTAAATACTCTTACAGCTAAATGCTGTAGAAAGTTTGACCAGTGCCTTCCCAATTTTGATCCAGCTTTACATTATCAAGCTATTCCACGATACCTTGATTTAGAATCCACAAAAACTGTAACTTAGCTTTATTTCAGTGCGGCCATCGAGAGAACGCGTTGACACATCAGCCAGGAACTCATTCTCGTGGAATACGTGGAAACTCTCAAATTCGCTTGAAAATGTAAAGCTGGATCTAAATTGGGAAGGTACTGGTCATGAAAGCTGTCTGCAACTTTTACATATTTATATCGAAAACCATTACCATTTCGACAGTTTGAAATGTCTGAAAATTTAATTATTACATCGACGTTCTAAAAATAACCGGTCTGTCGCTCGGTGCTGGTTTTAAACAACTCGACTTTGCTCTTAACTTTCATATTTGAAACGTCGGCGAAGGGTGAAAACTGAAGTCACTAAAAGGATTTTAAAATAGAAGAGAACTAATTTGTAAAAATGCATATAAAGAGTAGTTGAGGGGCTTGTGGCTAAGTAATATCAGCCGCACGGGTCGATCGATCAGGTTAACCTACGCTTGCCTCGGTTGGTCCGTGGATGGGTGATCTTTACATACCAAGACCTTTGACAGTCGATACAGATCGTCAGAAGCCCGAAAATCTGACAACCAGTCTTACCAAGGGGTATCGTATTACCCAGTAACTGGGTTGTGGAGGTCAGATAGGCAGTCGCTCCATGTAAAATACTGATATTCAGCTGCATCCGGTTAGACTGGAAGCCGACCCCAACATAGTTGGGAAAAGGCTAGGCAAATGATGTTGATGTATATAAAGAGTAGTTCCATAGTTCCAGAAATTAACGCGTTCAAATATGCAAACAAAACAACAAACAAACTCTTTAGCTTTACTAATAGTGCAGATAGATTAAAGGACAATTATTTCATCAGAATGTATGCCAATCAATACCATGATAGTCTTCGAAATCTGCACCAGGTTATTGTTTCACCCCGTTAGGTTCACCCCGGGGAGCACAAATTCGTATCCCCCTCCCGCAAGCCTATCCACCTGTTATCCGTTACACACCTTTTAAGGAGAAGGGTAGCCCATTATTTGCAGAGGCACGAAGCTCGGAGTTAACTATCCTATCCATCATTGTTAGCTCACTTGTTGAATACCTTTCGATTAGGCAGCAAGTTCGCCAAGAGAGGCCCATCGAAGTGATAGAAGGAAGGAATAAACAACAAACGAAAGAGGAACGGGAGTTTTATGGAAAATCGTCATGGTTGAGTTTTTGGGTTCTCTCTGGTAAAAAGGTTTGTGATCCCTGTTTTTAAGGTGACCGAAGGGCCCTACTAAAATGGATTATAATGCAGCTGTATAGGTAGTTGTACAGCTGCATTCGGTAAGACTGGAAGCCAACCAAAACACAGTTGGGGAAAAGGCTGGCAGATGATGAGATAAAATACATCATTTCAGCAGGGCAGGGAAGGCCATTAGCTTCTGCCCGTGTCTTCACTCACGTGGTGTAAGTATGTCGTAAAATATCCCACGGGAATGTACTGCCGAAATTAAAAGTACCGTATGTGTTAATCCAGGTTATAAACTATTTGTGTACTAAATTTCATCCAAATCCATTCAGCCATTTTAGCGCCAATCCGGAACATACATCCAGACAAACGGACTAGAATTCTAAAAACTATATTTTCGAAATCAGACTCATTTACCACATCTCGTAGAAATTACTTTTTTCACAAATATTCAACGTGCTGCTTCGATCTCGTTACCTACTATTTTATTATAATACTAGCTGTTACCCGCGACTTCGTCCGCGTGGATCTTTTTCGTGAGACCCTATTTTTTTTTTTTCTAAAATAAAAGTAGCCAAAGTTACTCTTTATTACATTTCAGTTCAGAAATCGGAAATCGCGAAAAAAAAATCAGCTGTTCCCTACATTTATGTTCGTATAACTCGTCAAAATGTACGGAACAGCTGATTTTTTTTTCGCGATTTCTGGTTTGGTCCCATAGTAAAAGTTGTTTGTTATCATGAGTACAATCACGTGCTTAGGTATCGATCAGTAATTACCAGTCACCCTATATAGGATGACTGACTGTATAACAATAGGGTAGTTAAGTTTGATGTAGGTACCTAACACGAAAGTTTAGCCGCGTCACCGTTAGATTGTAATAGATCCTCTGGGATGCCCCTATAAATATAATCTCTTATCAAATCTCACAGTTTAAGGCGCTGCCCAAACGTAGGCCACTGTAAAATGATCAGTTTTTTGTCGCACAGTTAGGACTATTGGTACATAATTACAAGGCAAAAATTGGGTTTATTGCTAAAAATGTTCAAAGTAGACTTGTGCAAACATATTTCTTTAAAATAATATAGTATCATGATAAAACGGGTCCATATTGGCTCACCTAAAGTTCTTTACCCGAAATTGTTCATCCTAATGATTTGTAATCCGAATGATCACTCTTCCTAAAATTTTTCATCCTAAAGTTTTCATTCATACTATTTGTAGTGCTATCGGCGATGTTCATAACACTCATGTTTCCGAAAATTGTAATTAATAATATCATTAATGTAAATATATTTAAACTCCTACTGTTTTTTATCATAACGCTTTTATCCCTAAACATAATTACCATAATTACCGCAGTTTTAACCGTACCTAAACCAATAATTATAGGACCGATTCGGTTCTGGCACTTCGCCGGCCGCTGCCGCGGCACGCTCGCTTCGCTCGCTCGGCTCGTGCGTTGTGGTCACAGTTCTAACCTAACCTAAACCAATAATTATCTTTGCAGGTACACACCGCTATAAATAAAAAAAGATATGACTTTGAATAATAGTGTAAAAGATGGTTATGTTGAGAAAATATAGGAAAAGAAATAAAAGTATAATAGATGTTTATTGCTACTGACATTATGAAGTTGAATGCTTCGGAATTATGAACATTAGAGACAGAGTAGTTAGGAATTGTGATTGTTAGGATAAAAAATGTTAGGAAGAACATTTTCGGATTTCCAATTATCGGAGTTGAAAATTTAGGTGAACTTTGGCGCACCCTGATAAAACAATCGTAAAATAGCGCTCAAAAATTTTTTTTTTCGTCGTATACCTAATTTTCAAAATTTTGAGCGTAAACTTTCACATTTTATGTTATGACATCAAAAAAGCCGGTCCGTACAAAATGTATGAGACTTGCATAATTTTTTTTTCGTGAATATTTCCCATGTTTTAATAGTTATTCTGCTATTCGGGGCGGAGACAAATCCAACGGAACGGCTGGACCGATTATTACGATATTTCATTTGAAAGATCATAATGGGAATTCAATCAACTAAAGAAATAACTAAAAAATATTCCGCTGAGCCGTGCATTCATGTTTTGATTTAATTAAAACTGCAAATATAATTTTATTTTGGTGGTCATTCTATTCAACTGCCATCAAATGCATCGCTGTTTGGAACCTTATTTGTCGCAGTGATGCGATTTTGTCAATTAACTAAAAATTTGCTACTTACCGCGCCTTAACAGTCAAGCCATCATGGCAATAGGCGCAAAATTGATGGTTAGTGGTTTTAGTTTTGAAAATCATCTCATTAGTCCTTTAATAGGTTTTTTTTTTAAATAAATTATCTGGTTATTTATTTTTTCTTTTTCTTATATATTGATTTTTTTGCTCAGTTCATGGCAATAGGCTCATTCCCAATTACGTGGGACTTAAACATAACTGGCGAAATGTGAGTGTAGGTACCATAGGCATACTTCTGCCTAACCCGTCGGAGACAGGCGTGAAGTTATGTTGCATTTAATCTGTTGCTCACTCTTCATTAGAACCATTTAGTTACAAAACATTTAAGAAAACGAAACAATAACGTAAACTTGCATTCATTCATTAACAAAAAAACAAAAGAACAACGGGAAAGTATTTTAACTTTTCGCACAAAAGTAAAACGTGGTGAAATTCCTTTCCGACAGCTGCAAAACAATCTAGCCAGCGTTAACATCGCTTTACATTAACACCGTCTAATGAAGGCGCGGGATTACAGCGCTTTCCGCTAAATGGTGGCAATCTAATGAAGGGGCACTCGCTTCATGAAGCGTATGAACCTTCTCACTTTCTGGTTTACGTGTTCGAGTTTATCGCTTATTAGTGGAGCAACATACTGCTGCCGAAAGTACTCGTCGGTTATTCGGCGTGCTTACGTCTAAATTACAAATTATGCGACGTATAGTTTCGGCGATTTATCGTAGGTAAAACAAATACCTGTCCGACTGACGCCTGGACAATTCAGAAGTGCCTGGAAAATTGGTTTTATTGAAATAAATGCTTTGAGTTTGTAATTGAAATTTCAAAAATATTTAGTGCGGTTATTGGAAATGTTCAGGTGTGGTTCGGTTAAATGCTGTTGAAATCAGTGCTCTGAATGGAACACCTCTATTTTTTGGTGTAAAATCTCTTGTATACCTATTGCAAAATGGGTCGTGATATTGATTGATTGATTGATTAGATAATTATGTTTAAAAAAACTAAACTACATTGATGTCATAGACCCTCTCACTAGAGTGTACTGTGTATGTTATCCCTAATTAAACTCTCAGTTTAATGGCAACTCTACGTTATATTGGTGTCTCAATTATCTTTGTCTAGCCTTTTCCCAACTATGTTGGGGTCGCCTTCCAGTCTAACCGAATGCAGCTGAATATACCAGTATTTTACATGGAGCAACTGCCTATCTGACCTCCACGACCCAGTTACTGGGTAATACCATACCCCTTAGTAAGACTGGTTGTCAGACTTTCGGGCTTCTGACCACCCTAACGACTGTCAAAGATCCACGAATGATAGGCGGGACCAACGGCTTAACGTGCGTTCCGAAGCACGGGGATGTCTCGGTATGTAAAGATGGTCACCCATCCACAGACCAACCGCGGCAAGCGTAGCTTAACTGTTTTAATAATTATTCTACTATTCGGGGCGAAGACAAATCCAAGAAATAAAAGATCATTAAAATCGGTCCAGCCGTTCTTAAGCTATAAATGGTGTAACTAACCGCCTTTTTTTATATAAATACGAACTTAATTCCGCCTCAGAATCAATAAGCCGTTCAATACCTACAAATGTATGAGAAAATGAATTATCCTCATTATTATTTTTTTCGTGAAATTATCCCATGTTTTAATAGTTATTCTGCTATTCGGGGCGAGGACAAATCCAAAAAATCAAAGATCATAAAAATTGGCCCAGCCGCTCATGAGTTATAAATAACCCGACTTTGTTTTTAAAGATAGATAAGTAGATTCTATTTTCCTTGCAAAATCTATATTCCGTGTTGCTTCTAAAAAATCCTATTATGCCTAATAGCCAATTTACAAACCTCGTCAGAATCGAAAGCAATAGGTAAGGCTAAGTTCATAGAAAAATACAGATCTTAAAATATTACTTAATTATTGTTTAAACATTGATACAATATGTAATACAATGTAAATGGTATACCACACACTACTTACAGATATGTTTTTTCTTTCTCCCTTTAACCCACCCAAAGATTGTCTTTACAAGATTACTTTAAGTGATAAGACCAGTGTCACCCTATGTAAAATGTCTACATTTATAATTATAGAAAAAGAAAGAAAAATGGTTTATTCTGCACAAACAAAACGCACATTACTAATAAAATAAAATAAAAAAAAGACATAAAATATACACATACAACGTAGTCAAAAGCCTCGTACTCAAGCTTAATAATAATAAAAATGTTGACAATTTTGTCCATTGCTTGATGTTAGGGCCAGGGACCAAAGACAACACATATTAGTTGACATTGACAAATGACAATTTGAGATTGACAATGACAATGACAATACAAATTAATCCTTCCGTAATGCGCCCGCGACGCCAAAACACTGAAAACAACAATCAAAACAAAAGGCCAATTGCAGAGTGGAAAAATAACTACTTTTGTAACAAAAAACAATAATATACAATAATATTATCTGTAATTCATATGGTGTACATTATAAAGAGTATTATGATCTATCCTATCACACGTTAAAAACAACCTATAGACGACATAGACCTCAACATGGTCCATGAACGAGTTCTCACAATGGCGAGATTTTCCAGACGAATTCGCGACGTAACACATGGCGAAGTAACTTCACATACTGAGCTAAAAGCGTGACTGTAATATAATTTTATTCCACAGCAACCAAGTGTGAAGTATATAGTTTAATCTGTTTACAATAGCGCCCTTGACAGAAAGGTTTACTGGCTACAAGGGTGGAACATTCACACTCTGGCAAGGCGCCAACTCCGATATTTTTGTTCCACTCACTTAATATAGATGAACATTAAAGATACACCGCCCAGCCGGCCGTATTCAGGGTCTGTACGGTGCAAGATTGCGTGAAAATATTAACATGTTTTCAAGGTCAAAAAGCCCGATAATGTTGTAGTTTGCCGGGCCGTTTTGACTCTACTGCGTACCCACCCTTACCCGTAGTGCGACGACATTGTCTCTTCGAGGTCAAACCGGGCCTTTTTTGGCTCGTATTTATTTCAATGTCTGAATTTAATGAGATAATAGAGAACACGCGACTCGTGCGCCGTCGGAATAACAATACCCTTCTTTACTGACGTCAAGGTTTACAATTTGCCAGTAGGTTGAAACGAAACTAAAATCAAGAACGCGAAGCATTCCAACATTTCAGTGGAAAAAATCTAGCACAGTTTCAATGCAAAATTGCAAAAGCAGCGAGTTGCTTCAATGGTTTCAAAAGAATTTCAGTTAAAAATAAGAAACTATTCCGATATATAATTGGATATTTAATGTCAAGTAAGACGTGGTTACTATATCGAGCGTCAAAGGAGGAATAAAAAAAGCAGCAGTTTACAAGTTATGAGGGAACAGATGAACATACATACATACCAGTCAAACTCATAACATAAAAACAAAACCTAATCCATCGCTTTCCATCAGGCGCGATCGAGGTCAAGAGCCATTCAGCAAAAAATAAGATAACGCAGAACGGTCGATCTATTAAAAATAATAATAAATTGAAGAAATCTCAGCGTGAAAACTTAGATGAAAATGAGCACTTAAGTTTTCACGCATTTTTGCAGATTAGACCGAGAACATTGTCAAGCGAAGACATACTCGTACATCTATGATACGAGTATCATATTAGGCGCTCATTTTTCCAAATTCTCGAAGATTCTTGAAAGAAAAGTCTCGTTTTATGCTGCAAGTCCGAAGTTACGGCATGACCTGGAAATAGCCGGCTTCCTTTAACCGGTCGTAACTCTTAATCATAGTGACCGATAAAAAAATATGTTCCGATAGTTGGTGGGTGTCATGGCTGAGTTGGCTAAACATTTGGTTAATATCTGTTAAATTTTTTTGTCCGTCTACATTGCTAATTCGTTATTTTGTAATATCTAAATATATAAAACTCAAAGGTGACTGACTGACATAGTGATCTATCAACGCACAGCCCAAACCACTGGAGGGATCAGGCTGAAATTTGGCACGCAGGTAGATGTTATGACGTAGGCATCCGTTAAGAAAGGATTTTGATAAATTCTACCCCCAAGGGGATAAAATAGGGGATGAAAGTTTGTATGAAACTTTGTCAATTTTAAACCGATCGGGCTGAGACTTTGCATGCATATAGCTACTATGACGTAGGCATCCCCTAAGAAAGGATTTTGATACATTCCACCCCTAAGGGGATAAAATAGGGGATGAAAGTTTCTTACAAAAACTCATTAAGGAAGGTTCAGTACTTAAGGGGGGTGCGCTACGGTGACCCGCGAAATTCGCTTAGGTTTTAGGTTTATGTCTTTATATGTCTTTACAGAATTAATTTTAAAGAATCAGGAATACAATCAATAACAATAGCAATATATAATCTTAAGTTAGATTTGGCCTCAAATGTCATGATTTCATGAAATAGTTATTCAACAGGGTAATATGAAATTAGAGAGTCGCATTGATGATATTTATGATTATAATTCTATAAATAAATATTTCTTACGGCCGCCAATCATGTTTAGATCGACCAACATGATACTAACCTATAAATTGCAAAAAATGTAAAAAAAAAAATCGCGGGCTATCCTGACTTTTCCGCCTTAACTAAAAGGTCCCGCAAGAGTTGAGAACGTTATTAAAGCCGGTTTAATTATCAGTTCATTAACATTCGCTTTGTAAGGCAAAGTGACCGTCAGTTAAGAGGCAAATGGCTTGGTCCGGCATTTGATGTGATAGGTGCTAATGTATGCAAGCGGGATTCAGTCACAGGCCATTCTAGTCCTTGTATTCAAAACTGCTCTGTCATGACAGAACAGTTTTGAATACATGGACCGCTTAGTGACGTTTTCTATGAATGAATGAATGATTATAATATAAAGAAAATAAAAAAGAGGAAGAAAATACATTAATTTGCGTTAAACATACAGAGAAAGAACACAAAAAGAACAAGTTGCGGGAAAATCTATCTGACAAAAAATCAGAATGATTGTATGAATATTAATATGGTTTTTATTGTAAAAAGAAAGTTTTTAGAGGTATATTCATGATTTTTTTTCTATCGTATCAAATTAGTTGTATGTATTATGTTTTCAACACACTATCTACCTAACATATATCCTAAAAAATATTATATATTTTTCTGATTTTGTTTAATACTGTAGTCAATCATATACATATTTTTATTGCTTCTAAATCGTTTAGGTCCTGTAATCCCCTTAATGTTGACTGGAGATTGTGTGGAAATATTGCAATATTACTACCTTGGAAAAGGATTGGGGCCAAGGCTAGGTGTGCAGCTTCAGAAGTATTGCATAATAACAAACATGTTGGACTGGCGGGGTAACTGCGTGACAGTTCATCAATATTCATTGAGTCATTTACGTCGTTGAGTAGACAAAGTTTTCGAACATATAAAGCAATGGATTAGCGATACTTATCCTTCAAAATTATTCAGATTGATCACAATCAAACTTATTTTCAATATTAATCAGACTTATTTTGCGCGCGGCCAAAATCGGAAATAATCGTTTGCATATCTGGACGTTTATTTCACATTTCAGGTTTCAAAAGAGTGTGCTGTGTTCCGTGTTTTCCGAAGTAAATAATTTCCATCATTACGCCGAAAATGATTAAAACTGCTAGCAGGGATATAATCTTGAAGTCAAACGTCGCGCGCAGACTTTTCATGCGCACACTCTAGTCAGTGTGTTACGCAATTAAGATGTGGGACGTGAACATGGATGTGGATGAAGCAGTCATAATGAAACAGAGGGTGTGTCCCGCGTGATACAGTGACAAAGGGATGGCTGAGCGCGAATTTTTTTTTCAGTACCTAGCAATCCATCAGCAGAGTTTATAACAACGACACAATGACAGTAACAATGACAGTAACAATGACAGTATAACAACGCATTTAGAGTGTTGTTGCGTCTGCCTCGGTTCTGTAGCGCGTCATCTATGTTCGCTGAGGCACGTACCGACTGCTTCAATGCTGTACGGCGTAAGAGAGCGGCCTCGCTGCTAAATAGACTCCGTGGTAGCCCTAACAGCATTCTATGCGCTATAGCCGGGAGACATGACAGCCCGTTGGTGAGGTCACTTGTCACCTGTACATTGTCTGTGGTATTAGTTAAGTACTAACATAAGTTAAGACTATTGTTACTAACCCAATGGATCTCTGTTATCTGAATAAATAACAGTGCCGCGTTCAACACCATCCTGTGATGGAATCTGTATTCCGCGAAATTGTTTTCCATTTTGTTTTTAGACGAAGCATAATTACATTTATCAACTCTGTCCACTGTACGAATTTCTACGGTCCGCAAAGTTGATTGACATTGACATAATCTGCCTAGCCTTTTCAAACTATGCATTCGCTTTGACTGTAAGCCGAACCCAATCCGGCTGCCGAATGAAAGCTGCATTCAGTATTTAAAAAATACCAGTATTTTGTGACGGCGACGTATATCGTTTTACCGTTAAATGAATAGCCTACAAAATTTTAATCATCTTTTAAATAAATTGCAATCTATAGTTGTGTATAATTTAGATGCATTTATTCAATTTTGTAAATGTAAGCACCATGGATCCGTTTATTATGATTTTTTGATGTTGACTTGAAAGAGCATGGCAGTTGAGAATGTGTCATGCTCACTTAAATGTCTCACTGATTGTGGCGCGTGTGTTGGATCATTCGGTTCCCTACAAAATGGTTGAGCTGGACGGTGCTGATCCACGCGTCATGTTCGTGAACGGGCGCCGTCGGTTGAGACTGGTCATCTCTTAACTGCCAAGGCTTATTTTTAACCGACTTCAAAAAAGGAGGTTCTGTATTCGACCCGTATGTATGTATGTATGTATGTATGTATGTATGTTTGTTTGTCCGCGATTTTTTAATCTTATATTTTGAATTGTTTCTTCACTTGTGTTTTTTTTTACATTGTTCTCACATATAGAAGCATCAAAAATAATGTACCCAGGATTTTGTAATATCTTCATTTAAAAGAGTGTCCATGGAGTTTCTTGTCCGTTCTTCTCCATAGAGATCTACGTTTTGGAATGGGCAACTAGCTTCTATTTTCTGACTAACTGACTGACTATTTAATTTTGACAATTCAAAAGTGCCTGTACCTACATGGTTTAATTGAAATAAATGCTTTGATTTGATTTGAATTGGTAGGTACGCTGATAATAATGATAATCACACAGCGGTCAATCAAATAGTATTAAATCGTTGGTCTCGTGACTGCTGAGCGTGGGGTCCTGGGTTTGATTCCCGGGTCGGACAAAGTGTTATTGGGTATTCCATTAGGAATTTCTTAGTACCCACCATAACCAACCATTAACCATTTTTCTTTCTTTTTCTTTTCTTCTAATAGACCCAGAGTTTGGAAGTTGACGGTTTAGTATCCCCGTGCCTCGGAAAGCACCTAAAGCCGTTAGTCCTGCACCTGATCTCTCCCCGGTCGTGTCGGATTGCCGTCCCATCGGACTCTCATAGTTAAGGAACAGAGAGTGCGTGTGCGTGTGTGTGTGTGTTTGCGCACAGACTTGTGTACTGTGTTATATCTCCTGCGTACCCGCTTATCGCCGTAGAAATTGGCCAGCGTGACCGAAATCGATCGGGAGGCTATTATTAAGCCATAAACTTTTATTTGTCGCTTGCAAATACACAATGGTAGGCAGAACTTACTGCTGCTACTGGAAATTTCCAGAAAAACCCATTATCTAACTCAAGACTCAATTTCTGCCGCGGTAGCGGGATTGCTGGGGTAGCGGGACTGCCGGGGTAGCGGGATGCCGGGATAATGGGATTGCCGGGGTAGCGGGATTTGCCGGGGTAGTGGGATTGCCGGGGTAGCGGGATTTGCCGGGGTAGCGGGATTGCTGGGGTAGCAGGATGCCGGGGTAGCGGGATTACCGGGGTAGCAGGATGCCGGGGTAGCGGGATCGTCCGAAAGGGTTACCGCTGCCCCGGAGCATAAAGGGCTAAGGAAGGAACACGGGTGGGTTTTAATCAGTAAGAGTCTGACACTCCCTTCCGCTCCACCCAGAGCAGGAGGAGTCATTAGATGATTTCCCATCCAAAAAAAAAAGACAAAATTTTCAGAATCCGTGATTGCAACCACTAAACATCGGGGTACCCAACAAAAAGATCAAGTTCCCTTATCAACAATTGCGGAGTGTTGCCCGTCCGCGTCAGTGATATTTATTTACTTCTCTCCCGTCTTAGTGATTTACTACCTAAATTATTTTCTGTGATAATCCCTGGAGGCGAGACACTCCAACACTCGATCGATACGAGTGCTATGTCACGGCCTTTTAGGTTTCGTCCAGCACTGTGATTAATGCTGTGATTCATTAATGAGATATCTAGATTTAGAACAGACTAGCCCGAAGGAAGTTAAAAGCTAATTTAAATTTTGGTTGAAACTGTCAGCCATAGACAGAAGTGACGATGGTTTACCATTAATTGGACTATTTTAGAGTTTTATTTTGACACTAGCTTCCGCCCAAAGATTCGCCCGCGTGGTATGTCGATAAAAAGTATCCTATGTTCTTTCTCAGAGTTCAAAGTATCCCCATGCAACATTCAACAAAATCGGTCTAACCGTTTCGGAGATTAGCCGGAACAAACTGACCTAATACCTAATTGTTTTTTTTTGTTATAATTTGTACTGTATACAGGGTGGGCAAAAAATCGTGGATCAAACTAAACAGGGCGATAGTTGAGGTTATTTGTAGTAAAAAATATGTTTGTGCGAGAGCCCTAACTTGATCTCCTTAAAAGTTATGCCAATTTGAGTGTTTACAGTACGGTTCTAAAGTTACAAATAATTTTTTTTGAGCCTCAAAAGATATTGAAAAAAGTGCCAGTACTGATAAATCATGGCACCCACTGTCATAAAAGCACTGTTGTAGTGATGATACTTCTTTTTTTCTTTTTTCTTTTTTTACTGTAAATAACCTCAACTATCGCCCTGTTTCGTTTGATCCACGATTTTTTGCCCAGCCTGTATACTTTCAAGCGTGTAGTCGCTTAGTTTATAAGTTTTATATATCCCCATATGGAGACCTTAATTTTATTAATATACTAGCTGCGCCCCGCGGTTTCACCCGCGTAAATGTCGATCCCGTGAGAATATCTAGATAAAAAGTATCCTATGTGTTATTCTGATGTATAAGCTATGTTACTGTGAAGTTTCATCAAAATCCGTCCAGTAGTTTTTGCGTGAAAGAGTAACAAACATCCAAACAAACTTTCGCATTTATAATATTAGTAGGATTTACAGGAAAGCCAGGATAAGCATCCGATAACCTCTTAGGTTCACCTGCGAGATACCATTTCAAAATAAAATAAAAACCCTACATTAGAGAACCTTTGCTTTACTGTGAGCAAAAGAGATAATTGTTCAGACAGGTAATTTTGGTCGTATTAAATAAAATAATGTTAAGTTCTTAGTTTTAGGTACTTTATCAAGGACATACTATTGATATTATTTCCACTTAGGACTGATTTTTCAACAGTTAGATAACTTTTATCCGAAGAACCATTATGACAGCTTCACATATTTTCTATACAAAAGCTTTCAAACAGCCATATCTATTTCACAGATAGAAATGAGAAATCAGCCTTTAAACGAATATAAACTTTATGTTACTGTAAAAATTTATTACAGAATGACTAGTATATCTATATATACTTGATAAAAATGTTTGAATTTGTAGCGCACTGTGAACTTTATGTGTATAAAGTTGGTAAAACAAAAAGATATTTGTTCACATTATCGAAAAATAAAACACGAAAGTAGGAAATGAAATCCCAAAATAAACACTAGTAACAGTGATTTGTATTCGATACCTTTTGCTCATTTACAAAGTGTTCATGTTTGTTTTTCTTTGAGCGACGTATCATTTACAGGATTAATTAAAACTCAAAAATACCTGTGGCGTTTGTGAAGAAACAATTAAACATAGCAAATTAAAACGTCAATTTAGTTTTGGTTTGGCTTTTGGTTTAGTTTGGTTTACTTTAATGTTAGCCAATTTTAGGTGCAGTTTCAAGTTCATTCGACGTATTTTCAATAGCTTTTAACCATCATTTTTTCGTAGATTAAAGGCAACGTCATCAACTATCTAGCATTTGCAACTGAGCTTATTTTTAGACTAAATGATTATACTTTACATTTTTTTTTTGCTTATAAGATATCACTCTGGACGATGGAACAATTAGTCTAATTTTAATTAAGTTGTTGAGCAGGATAATCAGAAAATATCAAAATATCTCATTTTCTATATTGTTTCTAAATATAAACTTTCATTTCTAGTCTTCGTCTTTTTTATTAAGCTTGGAAGATCATTCAGCAGAATAGATTAACGTTTTCATTAGAAATAAGAGAAAATTGTATACAGCTTTAATTCATTTACACAAATTTATTATTCTTACAACTAAGAAAAAGATTTAGTTTTTCGCAGAGTGTAGGCTTGACAAGTTTTAATAGCAGTGATATTATATTATTTTCTCTGGGTTGTGGAGGTCCGATAGGCAGTCGCTCCATGTAAAATACTGGTATTCAGCTGCATCCGGTTAGACTGGAAGCCGACCCCAACATAGTTGGGAAAAGGCAGGCAGATGATGATGATGATGATGATGATTATATTATTTTCTCTTTTACTCTTACACACGCTGTCTACATTTTTCCTATCGCAGGTAACTACCTGGACGATCCTGGAGGATCTTGGATGTAACTACATCCAAGATAAGAAGTAGGTTACATCCAAGATAAGAATGCTTGGAAACAAGCTGGTCCTGCTCCATATGACAATCTAGAGGCTAGACAAAATCAAACTGGTTGCTAATTTAAAATTATATTTTTAAATTTTTTTATGACATTATTTTTACAATCTGTGACTACAGTATAACTCACACACTTGCTAAAATGATATGAAAATCATCTACTTTTACAGTATTTGTAAATATGTGAGCACCATGTATCTATCACATAATTCATTTACCTGTCATTGCTTTATTTTTAATTATTTTTACCTTTTGTAGGTAGACTAACTTTATTCTAGGTACATCGTCTTCACATATAATTTGTTTAATGAATGTATACAAAACATTTTAAAAGAGTATTAACGGTGGAGTTTCTTGCCCATTCTTCTCCATACGAAAACTACCTTTTGGCGAAGAATCAATTTCGTTTTATTGTAATTTTTGACGTTCAAAAGTGCCTTTAATGGGCCTGTTTGAAATAAATGATTTGACTTTGACTTTGGTATGCTGGAAGAGATTTCTTTACAAGTAAGCATCACTTTTTCTGGTTTATTTATATATGTGCTTACATAAAATAAATGGTGAAATAAATAAATATCTTAAATTCAGGGCCACTGCACATAGTTTTTCTTGCTAGATTTAGTAGTCTATCACGTGGCTCGCTGCGAGCCACGTGATAGTCTGACCGCTCGCATCGTGGCCTGATATACAGGTATGTAAATAGAATACTCTTTATTAAGTACCATATGAATTACAGATATAAAAAAAAGTAGAAATTGAAACACCCAGAAATTAAAACAGTATAAGGCTGAGTATGTAAATACAACCGGACAGTAATTATCTCAAAATATTACCACGTAATCTAAAGTTCAAGGAAGCCCGTCAGACCTAGTTTTGCCCGTGCACCTGTCAAGTTGTTGTTCCAACTGTCAGATACATTTACGTACACTAACCGTAATGGTTAATGAAATACGATATCTATGCAGATATCCGACAGATGCAACTGATATAACTGACGTCATTGCTATGTGAAGGCAGTAGATTCTCAGTACAGCTGGAGGCTAGTTTTGCTTACACTATGATGTGTGTGGTCAGCGGTTATGAAGTAAGTAATCGTAATTTATGTTTTAGGAAGGAGCTGAAAATAATGGAACAGATGCTATTTCAGTAAGTTTAGAATACAACGCATGTTAGCATCGAACTTTTGACATTGGAAATGTCTATTCGTTCGCTCCAGTATAGGCTCCGATTTCACGAACAAGTACGATCCCCTTATATCTCGGAGAGTTGTGAAGATATTATATTCAAAATAGACTCAAAAGACGCGTATTCACGAGAGCTGTAAGGTGCAAAAAGAGATTCGAGAAAGTCAAAAATGAAAAAAGTTATGGCCGAAATTGTAAAAAAAAATATTTTTTTTCCGAATTTTTGATTTTGGCGCTCGATATTTTGGAAACAAAGAATGATATTAAATATTTGAGAAAAACTCCTCTGGACAATTTAGTCAGCTACAATTTGAGTCTAAAACAAAGGCGATTGGGTTAAGGGTTTGCCCTGTAGCCTAACCTTTTAACATTGGAAATGTTTTTTTGATCGCTTCTGTATATTTTCGCTAAAAGTGCGACATGGCCCTAGTGTCGTGATTTCTAGAACTACGAAAGTGGTTGAGGTCTCAAAAGATGCATCTAGTCAAGGAATCTAATATAGTAAAATTTAAAAAATAAAGTTTTGAAAATTGCGAAAATGTCAAATAATTTTGAATTTTTTCAGGGTCTTTTGGCATTATATGTCGAGAACTAAGACCGACATAGAAAAAATGAAAAAAACACTCTGGATATTAAGTTGGACTACATTTTAAAAGAAACCGAACTTCTCTATCTCTTACGGCCTAGACAGGAAGGTGCCCTTTGTGTGACGCAATCGCGGGCTGCGAGCTCCTTAGATGCGCATCACGTCGCTGAGTTGTTATGGCAATGTTAGTGAAATGTATTTTTATTTATTTGTAAATACATATTTTAATTTAATTTTATAAATTAAAAATATTTTTTTTTCTTTCAAAAAGAGTCTTAAGAATGTTTAATTACAGCTTAAAATTGCATGGCGTAATTTTTACCTTACGGAATTTTTACTTCGTCCATTTGAGCTCTATTACTTCAAAGACGATAATATTTATGCAACTGTTGTACCTATAATAAGGGTTATTGAACGTGGTTATATCACGTGAGGCGAAGCCGAGTGTGATAATAGTATCACATGAGTGTTTTAATACCTAATTATGTACAGTTGCATACAAGACTTTATCTACACCCATGATATGAATCCTCTATAAAAGGTTTTGACACCATAGGGAGTTGTAAGAACTCTATGTAAATTCATGGAAAGTTTAATACTGAATATCTAATACAAACAAACTATGTATAGGTAATAATTCATAAATATACCACGAATTGAGTAGGGAGAATGTGGCTGTTTGATGAGTAAAAAAGCGATCGAAAAAGCAAAGGAGTTGCATAAGTGCAAAAAACACTAGTTTGCCGGCAATTTATTATTTTAGGTGAAAAAAAAAACACTTTAATCAGTGTTTTTTTGTTGCTTGGATATTGCTTAGACGTACTGAGCGCTGTAATGTCAATGTCAAATGCTGTGAGCTAAGTAATGTCATTTTAGTATTATGAACTGCATGAATCGAAATATATTTCAAAATACTAATACTGGCAAAGGTTTAGGTTAGAACTAAAGTTAGATTTCGTTTTGTAATAAGACGGTACCTCTTTAAAAGTGCATTTTTGAAGGTTTTAATTTAGGGGTCAGCACTAAACAAATTAAAATCATACATTTTATGATAATCTAACCCAGCCAACACTCAATAACACCTTTATTTATAAGCTTTTTTTCAGCTATATTTTAACATGAAATAATGAATGATGTACCTATGCAAAAAAGTGCGAGCAGTGGTGGCCAAGTGGTAACGGCCGCGACTTACGAGTTGTAGGTCGTAGGTTCGAACCCAGACAGGCGCTTTACTTTGTGTAAATTATTTCATCACCACTGTTCTCAAAACGGTGAAGGAAAACGTCGTGAGGAAACCGGCATGTCCTAGAACCAAAAATTCGAAGACATGTGACATCTGCCAACCCGCACAGGGCCCGCGTAGTGGATTACGGCCCACTCCCTCTCACCGAGAGGAGGTTTGTGTCCCAGCAGTGGGAACATTATAGGCTGATTATGTATGTATGCAAAAAGTAAAAAATATGAAAGTTAGCTATTATAAATTCAAATTAGGGTCGAGGTTTAAATTACCCTCGGCGGAATGAAGCAACATGTGCTCTAACGACATTTTCACATAATCTACTGCCTGATTTAATATTTATATAACCCGCCTATTTAGGCCCAAAATGATATTATTATTTTCTCGATATAATATTATTGGTAGAAACTAGAGTTATCGTCTAAAACGCAAACTTCTATAATCATTTCTAGGGTTCGTCGTATTTAATTTGATGTGACGTCATTTTTAATAGATAAGATAATTATATACAACATACAAAGTAAGTTTCAAGGTAGGTACCTACCCCTACCCGCCAACCGGGTGCCCGAGCCCGATTCGCTCGTTACCGGTTTATCTTACTAGCAGTCTCACTGACTATAACAAAATATTTTCAACAATTTCTAGTTGTTAGTTTCAAAACTATATATTACAAACCGCTTACATCTCATTATCCGAGCCACAGCCCAAGATCCACGGTCAGATAGCTCTCTATGGGTGACCACATCAGCACGAGTGCGAGTGCAAGTGTTCTCAAACTCGTGCCAAGGCACCATATTATGATAATGCAAGTCTTTATTACGAATACATCGTAAGCCTTTCGCAGTTGGTACAAAGGCAAAGAGTTTAAAGCTATTTGTGGGCTTAACTCCTAAAGTTGTGTACTACAAAGTGGCTTGGTACTTTTTAAGTGGAATTTGTGTTTATTTGAAGTGGTTTAGTCTTGTGTGAATTAGGAAGTCACTTTTTTTTTCTTCTCGTTTCGCTTTGGCATGTTTTAAGGTTATGCTTCGGATGAGTTCTTTTTTAGGGTTTCGTAGTTCTGACAATGAACCCTTATAGTTTCGTCATGTCCGTTTGTCTGTCTGTCCGAGGTTTTGCTAAGAGACCGTTAGTACTAGAAAGCTGTAATTTTGCAGGAGTGTGTACATTAATTACGCCGACAAAGTGGTAAAATAAAAATTTGGAAAATATTTTTTAGGGTAGCTCCTCTACATGTGAAGTGGGGATGAATATTTTTTACCCCATCGTGTGGGGTATCGTTGAATAGGTCTTCTAAAATAACTTGGGGGTTGCTGAAATTATTTTTCGATTTAATGCTTTATTTACGAAATATTAAACATTAAAGTGCAAACTTTTGTTCCACTAAGGCGTCCCCCTTTTAAAAGCAAAACTGCTGGCTTGAAAAATCTGGAAAAAATACACGATGATAGTGCATTTCATGAAATTTAAAGGAAAATTATAGCAGTTAATATAATTTTATTAGTTTAGCAGTAATAGTCGTTGAACTTGGGTGTTGGATATTTTTTTGTTATTATAACCATTAACTTCTAATATCTTTACCATTACTTATATTCAGAATAAATAACAACAGAATCGTACTATATTGTGATAACGGGCTACTACGGCACCCTACACTGTGCGTGGCCCGACACACACATGGCCGGCTTTTTTATTTTATTTATTTATTTATTTAATACTTTAAGCACAAATGTACAGAGGCGTCATCATCATCATTTCAGCCGAAAGACGTCCACTGCTGGACATAGGCCTCCCCCAAGCACCTCCACTTCAACCGGTTTTGTGCTTCTCGCATCCAACGAGTTCCTGCGGCCTTCACAAGGTCGTCGGTCCACCTTGTGGGAGGCCTTCCAACGCTACGTCCTCTGGTACGCGGTCGCCACTCCAGAACCTTTCGGCCCCATCGGCCATCTGTTTTGCTAGAAATGTGCCCCGCCCACTGCCACTTAAGTTTGGCAATTCTTCGGGCTATGTCGGTTACCTTGGATCAGACCGAGATCGAGATTGAGATCGGTTCTCGTATAGACAGATACTAAAATACATTTCACATTCAGTTCATTCCATGTGGGTATGTGATTGAATCAAAATATAAACAGCTCACAGCTTTAGAAAATTAACACTTTACTTGAAACCAGAACACACAAATAGTTCACTAGTCGTAGTTTCAAATCAAATTGTAAAAGCCCGACAGTTTGACGAAACTGTACCTATACTGTAGTGTGCAGACCGAGTGACGACTCGGCCTGCAAATTATTTAGTACAAAATATAGTCGCTACCACCTCACCTCTTTTGACCAAAACTCCAAGTAAATTAAAATATCGGGTGATCGTATATACACGTAGGTACGTCTATTTCGGGTGAACATATATGTTTTGATTTAAATGAGTGTCCATGGAGTTTCTTGCCCGTTCTTCTCCATAGGTACCTACGCTTTGACTGACCGTCCCCTTGACAGTTCAAACGTGCCTGTAATTGGTTTAATTGAAATAAATGCTTGGAGTTTGTTTTTCAAACTAAAAATCATGCTGAGTGAATGCCTTTTTATCATAGTCACGAGGTGCTGCCGAGTATTCTGTTTTGTCACAGAGTAACTAATAGTAGTTCTGAGTTAGTTATTATAATACTATATTATAGTTTTTATTTTTCTTTATTATTTACAGGTAATTTTAGTTTTGTATGCACGAGTGTTTCTGTGACAAATAAAAATGTTTTTTTAAATCAGTATCGTCTGCCTCGCCTTTTCCCAACTATGTTGGGGTCGGCTTCCAGTCCAACAGTCCAATCGGATGCAGCTGAATACCAGTATTTTACATGAAGCGACTACCTATCTGACCTCCACAACCCAGTTGCTGAATAATACGATACCTCTTGGTAAAACTAGTTGTCAGACTTTCGGGCTTTTGACGACCCGTAACGACTGCCAAAGATCTACGAATGACAGCCGGGACCAACGACTTAACGTGCTTTCCGAGGCATGGAGGGGTCCTGTTATGTTAAGATTGTCACCCATCCACGGACCAACCGCAGCCAGCGTAGCTTCACCTTCGATCGACCCGTGCGGCTGTTATTACTTAGCCACAAGACCCTCTTCTCTCCTTGAATCAATGATCACATGAATTACCATAATCAGAAGAATATATATCAATTAATTGAAGTATACAATGTCCGTCGCTTTCTTCATGCTTGTGACAACAATTAATTTAATGAAACACAATACACAGTATGTTATAATAAACCAAATGCCCCAAAGGATTTTCCCGCAGTTATACTGTAGAGACGACAATACGACAAAATGAAAACACTGGCGATACTAAATGCATAGGAGTGTTAGTAAAATTAAACTTAAAATAATAATAACCCCATCGCCGTATCTCTACGTTGACGTCGTGGTGGGGTTTGCGCGCTCCGAACTTTGGGCCTGTGCCGGAAGAGTTTACTTTCCGAAATGGGTCTAAGGTGAGGAGCCAGACCAAGAGAGATACAGAAACCCGCAGGGCAGCATGTGGCGAGCTGTTGGGCAGTAGCGACCCCAACTAAAATAATAATAACCCCATCGCCGTATCTCTACGTTGACATCGTGGTGGGGCTTGCGCGCTCCGAACTCTGGGCCTATGCCGGAAAAGTTTACTTTCCGGAACGGGTCTAAGGTGAGGAGCCAGACCAAGAGAGATACAGAAACCCGCAGGGCAGCATGTGGCGAGCTGTTGGGCAGTAGCGACCCCACGGAGCCTATCTCCCGGGAGAAGTCTTGTTCCCCACCTCTGGCTTGCCTTTATTAGCCGGCTTGAGTGGAGATTCGCAAGAGCAAACGTGCTCGGAGGAAGGAAGTATTCCAGTAAGATGCTGGTAGGGATCTTGACCGTACTTCCGGGATTGTCCTCTCACTCCTCATAAGCACCTCAGGACAAACAAGTCCTGAGGTGCTTATGATTTTGGACCTGACCAATAAATTTTAACATCGAAATACAAAAAAAAATAAACAAATTAAATTTAAGTGATGGGCTGGCTATGGGTATTGCCGATCTTTGACTAGCTATAGTGATTAAAATTGTTATATATATTTGATTACATTTTCGTATGCAAACTGGGAACATCATTAGATATATGAATTTTATATTATTGCTGTATCGTCTTCTCCAACTTGTATAAGGAGACACGGTGGTTTAGGCTGTACATTGTCTGTCAGTGAGTAATCACAAACATAGGTACAATACGTCTTAGCACAACCCATGCTAACAGCTTGTCGACAATCAGCAGCGAGGATACACTACAATACAGATCTCTCCTAGGTTCTCAATACAAACCGCTCACACGGCCCTAGATAATATACTTTAATTGTCAATCAGACACTAAGAGATTAACACTCAGCTTTATTAGATGCAGAGATCAATTAGTAGGTATAGTGATACAAATACAAAAAAAAATACAAATCGTTTATTGCAAAAACTTGTACAACTTTTACAGTAAATCTTACATAGGGACCTCCTAAAAGATATACCTGTACTAGGAAGCCCCGCTCTTCATTGACAAATTATAAAGTGGTAAAAGTTGTGTACCAAAAGATAATAGAATTTAAACAAGAAAATATAAGTAAAATCTAAAATTAAACAAGATAAGACTTGAATAATTAATAAAAGAAAAAATACTAAATAAAAAGCTTATGATTTATCCTAAAATAGTGTGTGTGAGGGTGTGTGCACCATTA
The DNA here is from genome assembly GCA_914767645.1 of Hydraecia micacea. Classification (NCBI taxonomy): domain Eukaryota; kingdom Metazoa; phylum Arthropoda; class Insecta; order Lepidoptera; family Noctuidae; genus Hydraecia; species Hydraecia micacea. The sequence goes on from OU611774.1 coordinate 2,227,010, forward strand.
AGCACTTTTCCATAAGAGATTTGTTGTTATGGTACAAATATAACTTAGATAGATGTATTAATGATTCTAATGATTATAATTCTGTAAATACGTACCGTACCTGTTATAGTCGCGAATCAAACTTTGATCAAGATAAAACCTGACACAGACCTGAAAATTGCAAAAAACGTAAGAAAAATTGAATTTCGCGGGCTACCACTGCGCATTCACCTTAAGGGGCTTAGAAGACCTAAACGCAAAAAACGCAAGTTTTATAAACAATAAAAGTATATGATAAACTACAGTAAAAAAACTCAAAAAAATATATGATATTCTTCAGGATAAATGCGAGGAAGCTAGTGTGTTGAAAACATAATACAACTTATTTGGTACGATAGAAAAAAATCATGAAGATACTTCTAAAAACTTTTTTTTTACAACAAAATTCATACTAATATACATACAATCATTATGATTTTTTGTCAGATTATTCTACAAGCAACATACTAAAACTATAGTGTTTTAGTTTTTTTGTTCAAACACTAGATTTTTCGTAAATCGATAATTGCTTCATATTTTGCAATAAATTACCAGCGTTGTGGCATCGCGCTTCTCTTTCTTTTCTATGCAGTCCGACAAAGACCGCGCTTTAGGTCATGTAGTTCTCTTAAGTGTTTTGGGTTTTCCCATCAGGAAATTCACAGTAGCAGCCCTGGGTCTAGATTTGTGAATGGTTGATGGCAACAGGCTCGCCTGCACCTAGGAAAACAGACGTGGTGTTATATTGGATTATGCATGTTTACTTAATTTTGACTCATGGAAAGGAGACTGAGGTTTGTCTGGGTTGTAAATATTTGAAGTTAGACAAACTCTCAAAAATGCCGGGTCAGATTTTGATGCTCCTTTGCACAGGTAAAGAATGAGGTAACCCTACACAAATATCTAAATCGTATCACTATGGTTTAAAGACCACTTTTCCCAGCTTTGAGCAATACCAAACAAGATTGCATTTTCCGAATTGAGCCTGTGTACATCGTCATACGTCAACGTTCGCCTGTAAGTCAATTTTGGTAACGTTGCAATCAGCCAATCAAATCAAATACACTCAGGCATCGCCTCAAAGGTTCTCTACAAGTAAGCAATGTCGATCACAAACATCAAAGTCGGGTTGGTTATGACCGAAATTGGTTTCAGAGAAGTCCGATGTTTTCTTAGACATATAGGTAGCCTGAATAAACACTCAATGTACTTAATAAAAGTCGTAAATTCCCTGACAGACAACGCACAGTCTAATCCGCTCTAGAAATATGAAATTTCGCACAAAAGATTCTTATAGTATAGGATGGTAGGCGAGCCCAGAGGGTTTTTGAGCAAGCATTATGCAGGGCGAAAACTTTATAGCTGAGTAGGTTCGGCATGATGAGAGAACACTGAAAATATACCGTGTGGCGATTAGGTTATCACATTAGTTGAAACCACGTATTCTACCTCACGTGTTTTAAATATACACAATTAAAATTATTCATAACAATTAATATTTCAGCCGTGGTACCTAGCATGAAAACCATAAAACTGAATCGCCGAAATGTATGTACGCGCATAACTTCCGAACGACTGCGCCAAATTGGATAATTCTTTTTTTTTTGTGTTCGGTATTGTCAGGACAAGGTTTGTATGAAAGAAAATTTCGGAAATATTTTTTTTAAATTAATATTTTTGTAAAATTGTTTATTTTATTTTTTTAACAGACTAATAACAACATTTTAATAAACGCTGTACTATTTAATGTGATAACTCAATCGCCACTGTATTTGAGAAGCGTCTGATAGGAGCCCCGTGGTCACGAGTCCACATTCAGATTTCAAAAAAGGACCAAAATCATATTGATCTTCAGAGGCGTTGATTTTGATATGATGGGGTGCGGCCTAATCCATAATGACTTAAATATGCAAATCTGATGAAGAAATTATGGGCTTTCCCTAAATCTGGCGACTTTAAAAACTCAGTTTTGAACAATTTAAAAAGATATTCTCGTGGCCTACCATGATCTAATTAAAAACGATTCAAAAACAAGACATTTCAGGTTAGGTTCCTAAACTGCATCGCTTGAGCTGCTCTATGGACGTCATGGTACCAAACAAGTATGAATGAAACCAAAACTTGCGACTCAGTTTGGGACAATCGCTGTCAGCAAATGGCACGGCCTAAACTGAATCGTTAAACTGACGTCATGGTACGAATTAGAAGAACAGTTCAGTTTAGGTCCCAAAATGGATCGCGTTAAGAGCTTGTGGTAGGCCTCCAGGGCGAATAAAAGTTAATCTGTGCAATAGCGTTACATGTCTTGATAGTAAATATATAAATATCTGACGGATTGATGGAGCCTTTTGGCAAGTATGCCGATTCACAAAAGTACCCGAAAGTGGTTAAGTATAACTAAAAATTTACCTATCTCTGAATCAACAAATTGAGTAGCTTTGATTGCTATTATTTGACTTTGAAACTCAGGGTTTTTGTAAAGATTTTTCGGTATTCAGAAGTTGGAAAGTATAAAACTTTTGTGTTTTATATATTTTAATACTAGCTGCGCCCCGCGGTTTCAGCCGCATAAGTGTCGATCCCGTGGGAATATCGGGATAAAAAGTAGCCTATAATGTTAATCCAGGGCGTCAACTACCTCCATACAAAATTTTATCAAAATTGTTGTAGCCGTTTGAGCGTGAAGAAGTAAAAAACATATAAACACACACACACACTCACAAACTTTCGCCTTTATAACATTAGTGTGATTAAAGTTAAGCGTTATAAGGTGGATCCACACATTGCGAGGCATGCGCTCCGCACGGCGCACAACGCATGCCTCGCCAAGTGTGGACCTGTATATTCGTGGCGAGGCATGCGCTCCGCACGCGCGAGGGCGAGCCAACGTATGTCGGCAAATGCTTCAAGATCAAAGTGCCTCAGTGCGAGCATTACGTTAGGTGTGGACGTAGCCGCGCATGCACGTTCGAGGCGTGCGCCGCGTAGAATATCAACGCACGCCTCGACTGCGAAAATGAAACTGCGTTTGCTCGGGCCAAACAGCGCGCAGCGCATGCTCGGGCCGATCCAACCCACACAGCAGCAGTCAAGATGGCGCCTTTGCATCGCGTGCGCGTATCCGCTGCTGCTTTTATAATTATTAATTCAATTATTGAAAAGAAAAGGAAAGAAAACGCCATACGTCTTCTTTTTTATTTTTATTAAAATAATGATTATGTTTAGGATCCCATAATAATCTATTACTTTCGTATAATAAAACTGCTTTTCTTAACATTTCTTTGTCGTTCATAATGCGCGCGTACATCCGCAGCGAGGCGGACACAACCATCCAAACGCAACGCACTGCTCGCAATGAGCCGGCCGCCACACGGCGCACAGCGAATAGCGCGTGTGCGGCGCACACGCGCTGTGCGTTGTGCGCCGTGCGGAGCGCATGCCTTGCCAAGTCTGCGCGCCTACTTGCCTCGAGCATTTGCTTCGCACGCGATGGCTCGACCCGAGCATATGTTGGTATAATTTGTCAACACGCACGCCTCAAGCCGAGGCATGCGTTGTGCGCCGTGCGGAGCGCATGCTCGCAATGTGTGGATCCACCTATAGACTTGTTCCGTTTCACTATAAAAAAACATGGCGTCTGCCAACAGATGTTCACTTCGTATTCGCTACAGGAAACCTGTTTATACATACACATGAATATTTATTATTTTAACTGCGCATTTAAAACAACATCATTTGTTGCTTCATTCATTATATTCGTAGTTTTAAAGAACGACCATTTTCGGACGAATTTTCGGCAACTGATTTTAAAGTTACGTTTACTCGTAACTGTTGATATTCCTTTTGTTTTTTCCTAATCAAACTTGCATAGTTTTATATTACCTATACGATGTGGAGATGTTGATACGATGACAATTTAAACTTTGTCTATGACGTTCCTTGTCTGCATACAAAAAATCAATCAAAATAAATGTCCAATGGTTCAGTCACTGTAGGCCTGTAGCCAGTCGGTCCATTAGCAAAACCCATCACTATTATAAATGATAAATGAATGGTAAATGATTTTATTTCTTAATTATATTATCTTAATTATATTATATATAAATGATTTTATTATATTAGTTAGGATTTATTATATTTATTTATTTATTATTTATGATTATTTATCTACATATTTCTGTTTTACCAATTCATGCAATGTTTTTAAACAATACATGAAACCTTAAATACATAATTTATAGATATAATATATTCAATATTGTACAATGTGTTCTTATTACCTATTGTTAATTTATCTATTGTTAATACGGGCTGGTGTCCGCAACTCCACGTCAAAGCAAGTATTTTGCGTACAATGTATCTACATTGTACGCAAGAATTTGTTTATTACTGTGCATCGATATATATCAATAATTATTTGTGTTGATGTGCTTTGAAAACTTGTGAAATGTACAAACGTCACTCTTGTGTCGTGTGCTTCGCTTTTTTAACCGAATTAAAAAAAGAAGGAGGTTCCCAGTTCCTCGGAATCTTTTATTTTTGTAAATATTGTTCAACCTTGGTCCACTCAATACATTTGCATAATCAGCCTATAATGTTCCCACTGCTGGGACACAAGCCTCCTCTATGTGAGAGGGAGTGGGCCATATTCCACCACGCAGCAGTTCAGGTTGGTAGATGTCACACGTCTTCGAATGTTTGGTTCTAGGACAATACATTTATTTAGTAATTAGCATCGCCCCGCGGTTTCACCCGCATAAGTGTCGATCCGTGGGAATATCGGGATAAAAAGTATTCTACGTGTCATTCTGATGTGTAAGCTATATTACTGTAAAGTTTCATCAAAATCCGTTCAGTAGTTTTTGCGTGAAAGTGTAACTAACATCCATCCATCCATCCTAACAAACATTCGCATTTATAGTAGAAGTATAATAAAAGCAGCTGTATCATTTCACTATCTTCCACCCTTCTATGGTGCGAAATATGTTAAAGAGAAAAGCCTGTGGGTCGGTGTAAATAATCATTATCAGATACATAACATAACATAATCAGCCTATAATGTTTCCACTGCTGGGACACAGGCCTCCACTCTGTCAGAGGGAGTGGGCCGTAATCCACCACGCGGGCCCAGAGCGGGTTAGCAGATGTCACATGTCTTCAAATTTTTGGTTCTAGGACATACCGGTTTCCTCACGATGTTTTCCTTCACCGTTTTGAGAGCAGTGGTGATGAAATAATTTACACAAAGTAAAGCGCCTGTCTGGATTCGAACCTACGACCTACAACTCGTAAGTCGCGGCCGTTACCATTTGGCCACCACTGCTCTCTCTCATTATCAGATAAAAGACGCCATTATTATATTCAACACAGGTAGGTATTACCTCCAAATTATAGCTCTCATGTTCAACACAATAAACATAGAACATCCGCTTACAGGCTTCAAATTGAGCATCTGACTGCAAGTTTAATTGCCAGTAATGTGGTTGCACGCAACACACTGCCAAGTTCTATCAATTAATTCAACATTGGAAACTTCAGTATCCGATTACTCTGATTAACTAGCGTTGATATCGAAAATAGCTTTGTTACCTGCTTACTACCTGTACCTTGGAAAATGAACATCACGTAAAATATCCGATCTACAGTATGTTAACTGACAGAGAGCATTCCCGTTAACCCACAATAGTATAGCATCCATACATGCTAAAAAAAAAATACCATTCGAAAATAAAATGTTTTTTTTTTATATTAAAATATTCACTAAAAATGTTAAATTGATACGTAAAAGATCGCCGCACACGCGGCCCGTCATTCATAAATAAATTGCGATGTTGCCGTCCTTCAAGTACGCGTGTACAGAGTGTTTATTTTACGTATCAATTTAACATTTTTAGTGAATATTTTAATATATAAAAAAAAACATTTTATTTTCGAATGGTAATATTTTTTTTAGCATGTATGGATGCTATACTATTGCGGATTAACGGGAACGCCCTCTGTTAGTTAACATACTGTATATTCTGTAAAAATCTCACTGTGTTTATTTTCTCTTGATTGTACTTCCCTGTCAAAAAGAGTAACCTAAATAAAGTGGATAAGACAGAGATTAAAACAAAAGAAGAACTAGCAGAGGGTCCAGGGGGTGGGGGGGTGTACGGGGGTCAGGGGATCAGACCGGAATAAATCGTGAAAACTTCGAAATGAGTTGTCAATCCCTTAATTCCGCGTCATTCAGCAGGGTAATTGCGTAACACACTATCAGTAGCAATGGGTTTCATTTGGACAGTTCAACAACATTCATTGCGTTATTTACGTTGTTGAGCAGACACATTTTTCAAACATATGGAGCGATGGATTAGCAATATACTTCAAAATGATTCAAATTGAGAGTAATAGTGTGTTACGCAATTAGGGTGCTGGTCGCACTTCAAGCGCATAATCAGCCTATAATGTTCCCACTGCTGGGACACAGTAACCTCTCTGTGAGAGGGAGTGGGCCGTAATCTACTTCACCTACATTTTAACGCAGGAAATCTACAGAAATTGTATAAGCGAGAGCTGTGTGAACGCATAACTTGATGGAAATAATTTTCTGCAGAGAAACGCTATAATACTCCTATTACTCTGCCTGAGTGATTTGTCACAATGCAATGCTGCAATGTGAGATCAACATGAAATTCAAAGGAAATAACGATGTTACATGACATAGAGCGCAGTGGTGGCCCAGTGGTAACGACCCCCCGACTTACGAATTGTAGGTCGTTGGTTCGAACCCAGGCAGGCGCTTTATTTGTGTTATTATGTGTCTGTTAATACGTGTGATAGTCGTTACGAGTAGTCAGAAGCCCGAAAGTCTGACGACCAGTCATACCAAGGGGTATCGTATTACCCAGTAACTGGGTTGTGGAGGTCAGATAGGCAGTCGCTCCATGTAAAATACTGGTATTCAGCTGCATCCGGTTAGACTGGAAGCCGACCCCAACATTGTTGGGAAAAGGCTAGGCAGATGATGATGATGTGTCTTTTAATCTGTGCTAAATAAATCTATTTTCTTTCGTTCTTCTTCTTTCTTTATGTAAATAATTTCATCACCACTGCTCTCAAAACGGTTAAGAGAAACATCGTGAGGAAACCGACTTGTCCTAGACCCAAAAACTCGAAGACATGTGACATCTACCAACCCACACTCGGCTCGCGTGGTAGATTATAGCCACTCCCTCTCGAAGAGAGGAGGCCTGTGTCGATATGCGTTGTCCCAGCAGTGGGAACATTATAGGCTGATAATAACATGAAATAGTTCGACATACTTTAAGTCGAATCCTTGAGGTTTAACTCTTATTAGCCACGAGATAGTTTTATTTTAATATGCGAGGCATGTCGAAAGCGGTAAGTCATAGTTTAATAACAGACTACTAAAAAGGTCCGCATAGCCTTCCATTATAACAAAAATGATATACTGTTCATTGGTAAGCGCATCACTTCACAACGGCTGGACCGATTTGGCAATTTTTGGTTTTAAAATGGCTCATAATATAGTCCGAACTTATGAGTCAGGGACTTACGGATATAAACAATTTAAATGTTTCTGGCTAGGGAAGAAACTGAAAGTGATATTGTTCTGTAGATTAAAATTTTGCCAGGATGACGTGTGTCGGGTCAGCTAGTTTCCAATAAATGTTTTGAAAGTGTTCATAATTTTTAAACCGATGAAAAAACGGAGGAGGTTATCAAGTCGACGTGTATATATTTTTTTTTTTATGTATGATCACGCATAACTTTTTACAGAGCAGTCCGATTTTGATAATTAGTTTTTTACTGGAAAGGGTATACTCGAAGTTGGTCTTTATAGTTGGTCTTTATAGTTGGTCATTATAGGGGTTTTAGAGGTATTTTTAACAGACTTCAAAAAAAGAGGTTCTGTATTCGACCCGTATGTATGTTTGTATGTCCGCAATTTTCTCAAAAACTTATGAATCAATTTTGACAAATTTTTCATTAATGTGATGTGTGTGTGTGTGTGTGATGTGTACTTTCAGGAAGGTTTTAGTATAAATAATACATTAGGTAATTATTCTTATGGGCGATGTTATATAGGTATAAGAGCTACTGAGAGAAGACTACTTCTTCTGCTTGAGAAGAAAAATGAAATGATAATTTACTGATATTATCATTTCATTTTTCTTCTCTTTATTTCTATGCGAATTTTGATGATTCTTCAAGTCGGTGTCTTCAATTCTTCAATGCACTAGTGTTAATTTGTGTGGGGTAGGTACAACTAAAAGTGTCAAAAAACGAAAATGCGGAACCAACGACACCGACTTCCGAAATTAAAGGTATTTATCACTTTGTAGTGTTTCTTTAAGTCGGTTGTTTTATTTGAAAAAAAGGTTTTCATTGACAGATTGAGGGAATAAATCGATCAGGCAGTGAACGTTCTTAAAATTACGGGAACTTCTCCTCCTGATCTCACCGTGAAAACTTAGGTGATAAATGACAGTTAATTTCAAACTCACTTATCCTAAGTTTTAACCGTAAAATATAAAATTAGATTTTTACAGAATATTTATACGAGTATTAGAGTAACAATCGAAGAGATTTCGAAAACTCATGCTACTTAAAGTCAAGGCAATCTACCCGACATGATACGTTATATTATAATCAGCTCGTAAAACCCAACTGCTGAACATGGTACCCTAAATTGACGTCCTCAATCAACGTTTAATCCCCTGAATTAAATTACATACATGACGAGAATGTTGGTAGCCAGGAAGTTCCGTATTCCCTTTTGATTTTTTTTAAGTACCTATACAATAAAGTTTATGAGTTAACAACCCATAAGTGAGACCGAAATAATAATTTTATTTTAACTTATAACCACTCACGCATCCCGCTCCCCACGTGAAATCGCGTAGAACGTCCCAAAACATTTTTTTCAGCGCGCCACGGGGCGTCTCGCCATTTAAAAAGAGCCAAGAACATTATTTGCAAACATAGGTTATAATATCCCTGTCATATGCATGTAATAATACTTTACAGGATTTGGAGTTCAGATAGGCACAGGCAGTCACGCTATGTAAAATACTGGTATTCCGCTGCCTTCTGTAAGACTGGAATCTAACCCCAACATTGTTAGAAAAGGCCCGGCAGATTGATTGATGTAATAAGATTTAATGCTAGTATTCTTTGTTTACAAATCTTACTCAATCCATTCATAGATAAAGCAGTTATATTGAACAGCGAGTGACTTCATTCATTAGGAAATTGCAGAAGTAGGTAGGTGTTTACCAGTTGAGATAAAAAGTAAACTTTCCGGAAGAATGGCTTGCTGCAAAAAGTTTGCCTGTTCTCATTGTATAAATTGAAAAGTTTTAAAACGATTGTAACCATAGTTACGTAATTACAAATTCACCAAACTTACTCAGAAAAAGGTATTGTTATTCCGTGTTACTTCTTCTTCAACAGGGAAACAAATTAAGAGCATTAATTTCATATAACCACCGTCGAGATTCTTGCCGGCTCTTCTCCATACTGCCATCATAAGGAAAAAGGGCATAACCATTTTTTTCCGAAATTGTACAAAAAATATTAGCAGATGGGCCTTTTTTCTCTGATTCCGAATATGTATAGAACTCAATTTCGGAAAAAAAAACGACGGGTTGCACTCCGGGAGTGCCGGCAGAAGTGAAAACTTTTTAAAATAATATTTTTAAAATTATTTCGAGGGTTTCGATTTTTAACTTTTGTCTTACGAATTTTCGATCAGGTCACGTGTCCTGACGTGAGTTTAACATTTTTTACCCATTACATAAAAAGTGTACAACGCCGCTAAAGAAGTTTTCACTTCAAAAATGTTACTTATGCCCTTTTTCCTTATGACGGCAGTATAGGAAACGACCAATTGGAACCACGCACAGACCTACGAGTAGCTTCTGACGTTTTATAAGTACCCATGTAGGTTTTATGTGAAATGAAACATTTTGAATTTGTTTTTTATTTTTCCACTGAACTGATATTTTTTCAAGAACCGTAGATTTGTCCGTTTTAAAAACAAGTCACCCTCCAAACAATAAACACATTGATCTGTTAATCCACTGCTACTTGAAACAGGGACAAACCAACAAACACACATAGTCATACAAATTACCTATTGCAGATGTGTGTGGTGAATGTGATACCAGGTGTTGTGTTGAAACTAAGGAGACTCTTATTTCTAGCAATGAATATAAAGGGTGTTCCGACAGGTAGGCGGGCAAGCGTGTGACAGGTTAAAAACGTTCAAGATCTAGTCACAATCTCATCTCAGCGATAATCAATGTCAAGAACTTGTCAAAAATATAGGGATATAAGAGGATTTTTTGACAGATTGAGACTGAGATCAGACTGTGAACGTTCATAAAATTATGAGAATTTTCCCTCCGGTCATACACGCCGCGCCAGTTGCGAGTACTACGCTCCTGACTTATGAAGATCCTCACCAATAAGGTCACTGTTTGTGATGTTCTTCAGAAAGGCGTCCCCTCCGACTCCTCCGAGCATATCCAATCACAACTGCCTTGCAAAACCTTTTGTTAGTCACCTTTCACTCATCCTCTCAATATAATACTAATGTGATGCCCTTCTGATCCTGACTACTCGTCCGTGATTTCAGTTTGTAACTGTTTACTTTTGAGTAGGCTCGTGGACAATGGGCGTTAATGTTTTTATTTAAATAGTTTAATATCTTACTTTGATGCATACCTATGTATCTAGTACTTTTTAGCTAGTACTTATATTAGTCTGACGCTGAGGCTATTGGAGATAAAATCTCGTCTTTGACAGTATCTCGTGTGATCGGTCTTCAGGCTTTATCAGATCCGGGGAAAAAGCTGGATCGGAAAGTGTGAAAAGATGGACGCTGCAATGCTTAAGTTAGAAGGTAAATTATGGTATTATAGTGGATGGTTTTGTTACTTAATTTATCAACGTTAATTTCACACAAAATGTGTGGGAAAAGTTGTTCACAAAACGCGTATTGTTGCAAAAAGTTGAATATTCTATAATACAATTCCTTCGTTACAATTTGTTCGTTATTCAACAGACTTGTTGATAGTGCTATGCGCAAGCTGCAAGTACTTATCTTAGCTAATTAATAATCATAGTAGCTACTATTGGTACTTCCGACTAAACTATTTCTTTTATTTTTACTCAGTATTTCATAATACATAATAGTGAAAACCGATCGTAACCAAATTGATTTTTTTCATCTATGGGTAGATTAAAAAAACACGCCACGGTCAAGCTCACAGCCGTGCCCTACCAGCGTGCCTCTAAACCACCGAACCATGACGACAAACGAGCGACGATCATAAAATAAATAAGGTATCACACCGTACCTCGTTCAGTCGCGACGACACGTACCACTCACGAGCCGCGTTAGTATGTCACAAGCTTTATTGTAAGTGCCATTAGGCCAGTAGTACACAGCACGAATTTTTACGCTACGGCGCGCTAGCCGCACCGTAGAATAAAGCCCTTTGTACACGGCACGGCTCCATCACGTTACGGAGTTATAAACCGCGTTGTAGAAAAAACGTGTCCGTGTACAAGCTTCCATAGTGGTCTATACAACACTGGTTTTTCACGGCAAAAAAGTGTGTACAAAGGGCCTAATAAAAAAAACTTATATTAATTAATAATACTTATATTTAAAAAAAATATAATAAATAATTATAATTCATTTATATTAATTAAATATAATTATTTATTTTATTTCTGTAAGTAGGTTTGCACAAACACTTTTACACGTCAATCATATTTTTTTAAACTAGATGAGGTCGGCGTTTCCTATCTGACTACTCTGAGAAGAAAGGCCGAAACAAACTCAGAGGTCACAGTCTCTTTTAAAGTCCAGACATAATCTTGGTCAGGTTATATGAAGACCATGTAGATCGATGTCGGAGATGGTTTTTTGAGGAAAGAACCACACATATAGACACGGCAAACCACCAGATGACGCATAAGGCGACGGCACCGCCACCGTGTCTGTCCACAAGACGCCATAGTGATCCATATAACACTGACGACTGCGCCTACACAGCGAATCAACCGTAGTTTTTCACGGCAAATAAACCTGTGTGTACAACGGACCTAACACAAATTACACGCACAAATACACTCGTGACAAATGTTCTCAATGGGTTTTTCCGATGCGGAAATTAAAACCACAGAAGCCAAATACGCCTTTATCCGGGTTTGAGTGATCCAATAAATACTCGGAAAAAGGTTGTATTACTTACTTTTGTACAACGGATAGAAAGATATAAATTATAATGAATAACACAAATATTGAAGAAGGAAAACTATCAACTAAAAAAGCTATAAAAAATATAGACATTCATGGGGACTGCCTATATTTGAAAACTAAAAACTATGAAATAACATTTTAAATTTTCAAATTAATTTGTTGTATCAAAAATTAAAATTTCATAATTTGTCAATATTTATTTATTTACAATGAAAAACAAGCTATTAAAATAAAAACATAATATCCTAACCTAACTAAAACTATTAACAAACTTACAAAATTAATTACTTAAGAACTTAAAACATAGCTCAATTAAAATAGTTATAATTACATACTTTCATTACTGCCCAAGCGCAACATTTCGCAGTCATTGCTACAGGTATGTTGTGAACATTAGCATGTCGGTGACGTCAACCCATCAACATTCCCCTTTCAAAAATCACTCGACGTTTTAACTTCAATTAGGTCAACCTATGAATAAATCATAGCAATCGCTTTTAATCATGCAAATATGCTTTCTTTCTGACATTGAAACAAAGAGCTCCAAAGTCAACAGAGGGTTACGCAACGTAGCGCTCTTGCGTAACGATACGATCTTGCTACGAGGCTACGCGGCTACGGGGCTACGGCGTAGACATTTACGTAGCATCGCTAGAATTTTTGAGCAACCAGTATTTTCGTGTGCTTTATTTTGCTCCGTGTGTTTTGTGTTTTTATTTATTTTTCTATGGTACTTTGGAACTCATTTTATTGTCCGATAACTGAATTCGGCAGTTATCGGATGCTGTACACAGTTTCTGTTCTTACAGGAAATCTATTTAGTAGCAGAAACTTGTTAATAATAATTGAGAAAGGCCATCCGCCTATTTCGCGTTTACTGAACGCAAACAGACATTTCTCGGTCTGAAACAGGAAACTCGCTCTAATAAGGTTGAGAGCGCAGGTCGTGCACAGTGCATAATAATTGCATAACAGTTCAACAGCGACAAGTGAACCTGCAGAGAAATTGCGTAACACACTATCAGTAGCAATGGGTTTCATTTTGACAGTTTAACAACATTCATTGCGTTATTTACGTTGCTAAGCAAACACATTTTTCGAACATTTGAAGCAATGGATTACAAACAAACAATAAACTTAATAAACTAAACAAAAATTTGGAATAAACTTCAAAATGATTCAAATTGACAGTAATAGTGTGTTACGCAATTAGGGTGCTGTTTTAGAAATGGATGTCTAAGTGAAGAATAAAAAGTACCTTTGAGTTGGATTCTTTAATGGTGTTTGCGAATACTTGGATAATTAAAATAATTTATGCTTTAAAGCTTGATGAGAAATTCGAGTCTTAGTTTATTGGTGACGTAATTTAATAATTTAACGTCTGGTTATTAACATTTTTATTTGTATGCTAACCAAGGTAATTTATTAGAAAAAGAAGCCTTCATCTCAGATAATTTTTTTTAAATTATATTCATGATTCCTTAAAGAATATCGTTGTCTCTTTTTAATGATATAGCTTCCTTCCTTCAAAGCAGTCGGCTGATTGACTGTCTTTTTTTAAAGTTATACTTATACAATAATCTGTATGATGCCACTGAGTAGGACCTGGCGACCTGTTATACAGGTTTTTTTTAAAACTTACATCTGGCACCAGCTTCCAGAATGTGATTTTTTATAGGTCAAAACTGTTAAGTTCTACAAAACCATTATGAGAGAAAATGAATAAACTTTGACATATCTCGGGACCCTGGGGTCCCGGACCTTTGGAAGGCGTCCGAGGGGCCGAAGGCAACTCGCAGAGGCCCCTTAGACGTTTTCAATTAAATAAGGCACCAACAGACGATTATACGTAGTACGCACTAAATAAACTTATTATTATAATTATATACAGGGTGTCCGGTAATTAATGGATAACCTCTTAGGGGGTCATTGTAATTATCATTTTGAACAACTATTACTATGGGACCAAACCAGAAATCGCGAAAAAAGAATCAGCTGTTTCTTATATATTGAAGAGTTATGCGAACAGCTGATTTTTTTTCAAGATGTTAGGTTTGGTCCCTTAGCAATAGTTGTTCAAAATGATAAGTATATCCATTAATTACCGGACAACCTGTACATTAGGCAAAGTTCTTCCATAGTTCAAGGTTACCGATCCACTATAACCAACCAAATCTCATAGCCCAATATATTTTGTTCCCATGTTCTGCAATAGTCCTGCATCAACCGGGGAATGTCCATGGGTGCACTTGCATAGTGCATACAGGGATATAATCGTCGGTTAGTGCCTCCTTATCATTTCAAATTGTCTAAGAGGCCTCTGCGAGTTGGCTTCGGCCCCTGGTACGCCTTCCAAAGGTCTGAGTCCCCAGGGTCCCGAGATAATTATGTGAAAGTATAATAATTATCAAGGTTGAAATTCCCGCGATTTGTTTCTTACTAAATTTACTTTGGTTAGCCTTCATAAACTTTTATCGTTCTTTCGCTACTCCACTGAGATTCCACTCAATGTCAAACAAAAATCTTTTCGCTTTTTGCGCTCTCTAGCTTTTGTTATAAAGATATTTTTAACTATCCAGGGTAAAGACTATTATGCCTAGTTGTTTCGCCATATCTATACCTATATACATAAAACAAAGTCGGGTTAACCATTTATAACTCAAGAACGGCTGGGCCGATTTTGATGATCTTTGATTTGTTGGATTTGTCTCCGCCACGATTAGCAGAATAACTATTAAAACATGGGAAATATTCACGAATAAAAAATTATGAATATTTTTTGATGATATCTCGGGAACGAATTGACTGATTTCGATGGCGGTACGATGTTCGTGCGTCAGATAGTGATTATATAAATTGCCCGTTGAACCCGTTGAATGCAATTGTTTTAAGCTGATATCAGATGCTCCACTCGAATGAATGTTAATTTTTGTTCCATTCCTCGTTCACACGACACCGAGATAATTACAGAGGAATGAACGGTCATGTTCATCTGCTCATTTAATAGGGATGATGATACATTTTTGTTTTTAAACTCAAAAAAAAAATTATTTTTAAACTCAATAAAAAATTTTGTTTACAATTAGTGCAAATACATCATCATCTGCCTAGCCTTTTCCCAACTATGTTGGGGTCGGCTTCCAGTCTAATCGGATGCAGCTGAATACCAGTATTTTACATGGAGCGACTGTGCAAACAATACTATAAAAAGTCATTTCTAAAACCTTAAAAAAATGCCAAGTTATACACGTTTTAAAATAACTGCTAAACAAAGACGGCACTGTCACTGGTAGTAGCGACGCTACGACTATATAACTTCATACTAGCGCCATAAATTGTCTGTAATGTGCGACAAGGACGGAAAAAATCTCCTCCAAAAACTTTTAAACCGTTTTTTTTTCCTTAACTCGTTCTAATATGCCTTTTTCAAAATGACATTATTTATGTTCGAATGAGAATAAACGAAAAAATAGAGAGCAGTGGTGGCCAAGTGGTAACGAGTTGTAGGTCGTAAGTTCGAACCCAGACAGGCGCTTTATTTCGTGTAAATTATTTCATCAGTACTGCTCTCAAAACGGTAAAGAAACATCGTGAGAAAACCGGCATGTCCTAGAACCAAAAATTCGGAGACATGTGACATCTGCCAACCCGCACTGGGCCCGCGTGATGGATTACGGCCCACTCCCTCTCACCGAGAGGAGGTCTGTGTCCCAGCAGTGGGAACATTATAGACAGATTATGTTTTATGATTATGTATTATGTTCGAATATTTCTAATATTAGTCATCATTCCTATTCGAGTGAAAGATGCCAAGCGCCGAATGCCAATATTAAATAATGAATTTGTTTTTACTTTTGATTCATTTTGTGTGCATACACTTCACTTCAAGCGAAAGATGATGAAAGACAAAAATGAAGCGTCTAAACACTGCTTTAATAGACTAACTTTTAATTTTGCTCTAAACAAAGCCCTATGACCCAGCTATACTTGCAAATTGCCAGTACAACTAGTAAGTGAGCTAATGAATTATAGGTCCTTATCATACGCTGCGTAGATAACATCAGAGTGACCCGGCGGTAATATGATCAGTTACTGACGCCTTTACTGCATCATTTTAATGTTACATTTTTAATATTCATCTAGGACAATATTATGGTGTGTTGCGCTAAGTAACTTTCAAGATAATTGTATTAATTATCTAAAAATAAAGAAAAAAATATATAATCTGTAGGACCCAACCCGGTCCAAAGCTGAGAAAGTCTCGAGGACTGAAAAGCACGTCCTACGTTGAAGATGTAAGTACTCTCTGTTCGTATATCAAGTGAATTTTTATGGTGGTGAAGTAATTTCTGGCCAAAAGGAGGTTTTAGAGGCCTCATTAATAATAGAGTTGACTAATTGATTATTGTAAAAAATTTACTTCGGTTGGGAATTTTAAAAATATCTACATAATTTTTTTTACCAAATCAAGGTTTGTGCATGTACAGCCTCCAGCACGTCAAGCTACTACAATCTGTCAAATTTCTTTAATAGATTTTCAACTTTATTGCTAAAGCATAAGGTTCAAAGTTGATTGGGAAAATTTAACAGTTTCGGGTAGCTTGATGTGCTGGCGTCTGTACCTTAGATTCAAGCAGATGAGAGCCTTGCAGAGAGCCTTCCATATGTTGTGAATTCTTACACCACCAATTGCACGTTGACAATAAAATAGTAAGTGACATCCGCTAGTTTGTACCTCTTTTATTTGTCCGTTTGTTTATTTAACACACTCTGCCTGATCTGAAAACAGTTGCGACCACTAAATCAACGAGGCAGTTCTACAAAAATAACTTTAAAAATCGAAAGGAGTAGGTACAAGTCAAAACGAGCGCCGCCGCCTCGCCACTTTGACATTTTAAACTGTGGAATAACAAAGAAAGCCTGTAGTCATTTGTTGCAGCGCAGTTGTTGCTCCTCCGGTGAAGAGCTCGTATTGTTGTTACAACTATTGATTCTGACATCTGTTGCGAATGGCGCCCCTAGTCGAGTGGATGCGCTGCCAAAACAAAGGTTGTTATTCTGGCATGGAGTTTAGTCATGGAGTTCTTGCCCGTTGTTCTCGATAGATACCTACTACGCTTTGGAATGGGCTTGCTTCATCTTCCTGACTGACCGGTCGGTCACTTTTGACTTGTCAAGAGGTCTCTTGACAAGTCAAAAGTACTTGTAAATGGTTTATTAGAAATAATTGTCAAAAATCGGAAAACGTTTGTCATCCTAGGATTCGTAGTGGAAACTTTGCAGTTCTATAAGTTAGTGCGGAATGTTACCACCACCAGTATCAGGATGCCAATTTCCTGTTGTATTGGATTTTGTTTTGCATTTTGTTTTGTTTTTAAAATAAACAAGTGGCCTAAATTACGTTTGTTTTTGTTGAGTTCTTTTTGTGATTGTGTAGATCCGTCATGTTTAACGTGAATAAACGTATTTTCTTTTTTCGTATTTTTTAAAATGTGTTTTATTAAAAAGTTTTCGTTATTTCTATTTTAACGATCAAGATAGGTGATGTTCTGTATTTGATAGATTTTTGCTATAACTAAAAACATTTAACTTCAAACTTTCAGAAACTAAAGTAAGTGTCATATCAGACGAATTGCATTACCAAAATAATTACAGGGAATCGTATCTAAAATTCGCAAATAGCGTTTGGCGACAAGCCAGGCGTCCGCCAGATGGGCAGGCTGGATATTGGCGCTCCCTGCGGCAATGTAATGTACGTACTTACATAATAAATTCTTATATTAATATAGGAAAAATACATTTTGAAGGAATTATGGCCGCAAAGTTCATAATGAATGTAACTGTTGTTGTTTACAAAGGTTTCTTCTCATTCGAAGAGTGAGCATGGTGATTGCTATACGTAATGGTGGACTCTGACTAAAGGCTACAGATAGGAGTGGGCCGCGCTGCAACGCAACACATTGCAAAAATCCTCCATAATTACTTTCGTACATTTTGTCAGAACCAACGCACACTACAGTCGGATCGCACCACACTTTTTAGTATGAAAATGCGTTGACCCGTCCGTGGCTCGTTGCGAGTTTAATGTGCGCTTTGCCTAATAAGTCATTTTCGTGACGCGTCAGCGGCCGGCGAGCGCTACTTTCAAGTTGGTCGCAGTTACTTAGCTACTCACTATTAGCGTAAGGTGTGATCCGTCGCATGCAAGTTTGATATCAGTTCACAATTTGTCGGTTTACCATGGACAGGTTATATACTATCGAAAGTATGGTATAGTTCGCAATAAAAATATAAACTAACGGTGTTCACAATCATACCGTGGCATATTTATATAAGGTGTTAAAAATTAACAAACTTAAACATAACTTTAAATCCTATTCAATCAGTTCAGTTTACGCTACAACTTCAAACATTTTTAAAACTTTTTCAATGGTGCTAGTCATTCTGAAATCAACTTCATTACCATTAATTAAAGTTGATATATTTATTTAACTTGAAATACCTAATATTAATTTGAAACATAACTTTGAAAAGACTTTAGTGCGGTGTCTTATATTTACCGCAGAACACAATAGCCTTTTCACACAAACATTTCATTTTCCTATGTTTGGGGTCAGCTTCTAGTCTAGCCGGATGCAGCATAATACCAGCCTATTACGTGGAGCGACTGCCTATCTGACCTCCACAACCCAGTTACCGGGTAACACTATACCCCTTGGTAAGACTGGTTGTCAGACTTTCGGGCTTCTGACGACCCGTAACGACTGTCAAAGATTTACGAATGATTGCTGGGACCAACAGCTTAACATGCTTACCAAGGCTAAAAGAAAAGAAAGAAAGAAAATGCGTTTAAAAACAGAAGACGAACTAGCAGGGGATCGAGGAGGGGGGGTGGAGGGGGGCTCAGGGGATCAGACCGGAATTTTTTTGGACTTTATTTGCGGTAAACATAACGCAGACAAAAAACACAAACACAAAAAAAATAACAAGTCATCAGCACAATTGCTACCTCGGCTCGGTATGTAAAGCTGGTCACCCATCCACGGACCGACCGCGGTAAGCGTAGCATAAGCTGATCGATCGACCCTTGCGGCTGATATCCATTTAGCCACGAGCCCCGCCTAGCAATGGCAATAACGAAATAAAAAAATCCTAAAAAACATTTTCATGCACCCGGTTTTACCCCAGAGTATATTAGTGAACCTTACTGGATTCAATTAGTGCCTCGCCGCATAATTTCTCACCGGCGGAGGCGACCGCGTCAAAAGTGCAGTGTCGACGGCGACTTAATTATTATTGAGCAGTCAAGCTTCACAAAATAGTGACACTAAGTAGTTAACTATGGTGTTTAGGATTCCGTACCTAAAGGGTGCCAACGGAACCCTATTTCGTCCGTCCGTCCGCCTGTCTGCCAGCGGGCTGTATCACATGAACTGTAAATAATAGATTGACAGTTGATATTTTCATAGTGCGTATTTCTATTGCCGCTTTAACAAAAAATAATAAAAATAAAATAAAGTTAAAAATAAAGGTGTCTCCATTTCTATTAAAAAAATTAGTTTCTGCGGCGTTTTTTGCAGCGAGCTGTATCTCATGAATCGTGATAGTTGAAATGTTCACAGGATATAAAGAGAAGGCAGTACGATGACTGAAACTGAGACACGCCCCACACCTATCCAGTCAGTTTCTTTATACAGGAGGTACATTTTAGTATCAAAACTTCAGTAGGACTAACAGCAATAACATACCCTCGTGGACCTACTGGTAGGACAAAATAGTAGGACCACGAGAAAATACCCGTATTTCTATTGCCGCTATAACAACAAATAATAAAATATAAAGCTAGTAAAAAAACAAACGGGGTGTCCATACAAGAAACGTGTTACCCTTTGTGTGCGAGTCCGACTTGCACTTGGCCGGTTTTTTGAAGTAAAAACTTTTGGGCATTTTTTAAGATGGAAAAAACCATTGAATTCGCGCCACTGTTACCGTAAGCGACACCGCTTCGGATGTGTTCGTCTGTCCTCGGATGTACTCGGTTTTAATGTATATCCGATATGTCAGTGAGTGATGGCAAAGTATTCTGTTTGTGTGGTATTTTCACTTCTGTCGGCACTCCCGGAGTGCCACTGATTTTTTTTATTCAGCGTCGTTGTCATAGTAAAGTGGTCACTATTCAAGAGTATATTATTATATAAATAGTAGTCGGCAACCATGCTGACTACATTAGTATCTATAAATATCAACTTAATATACTTAGTCGGAATAAAATCAGATATTATAAATAAAGCAAAAAAAAGTAATGGGAGTAATTAAGTATGTCAAAAGTAAATTACATTAAGGGCTGATTTTTCCAACGCCAGATAATTTTATCGGAGGAATAATTTACAGTTCTTCATACAAAATCTATCAGACGTCAATTTTATTCCATGAATAAAAATTATCTGTAGATTGAAAATACAGCCCTAAATTATTCTGTATACATGTCAGTCCCATTTAAAAGCCATATTTGTATAACATAATAGTATTTTACAATTAATAATGCTAACAGTCTTTTAAAGTTTTTAATTGTGTCATTTCAAATTACAGGTATGTATT
Organism: Hydraecia micacea; assembly: GCA_914767645.1. Lineage (NCBI taxonomy): Eukaryota > Metazoa > Arthropoda > Insecta > Lepidoptera > Noctuidae > Hydraecia > Hydraecia micacea. Next base: position 2,247,909 of record OU611774.1, read on the forward strand.
AAACTAGCACTTTGCCCGCGACTTCGTCCGCGTGTATTTCGTACCTTCCTCTAAAAATTTCGAAAATGTATGTTTATGATCTTTATCATTTATTTAGATAAATAAGTATTCGGGCCAATTTTTCAGTTTATAGATCAAAGGAATCAGGTTTTTCAAATAAACTGTATCCCCCGCTTTTCACCCCAACAGGGAAGGAATTTTGAAAAATCGTTTAGGATGTGTTCATAACTTGACTCAAAGACTCATTCCCATTTTCGAGTCAATGGAAGCAAGCAGTAAAAATCTATCCCTTAAACTTTATTACCCTTTTCCACCTTGGTAGGAGTCCATTTTTGAAAAACACTAAGACATATTTTTTTATTTTTTGTTTTAGTAGTGCCGAGTTTCGAGTTAATCCGACAGCGAGTTAGGTACATATTTTTCTAACCTAATAACTTTGTCACCCCTAAATCCTCTGTGAGGGGTTTGTTTAAACTAAATGTGACAATCTTTATTATTTTCTGAGCCAAATATTGCCAAGTTTCAAGTTTATTAATCAAATGAATAATGAAAACTGTATCCCCTCTTTTTATACCCATAAGGGTGGATTTTTAAAAAATAGTCTGGGATGTTTTATAACTTGAATTAAAGATTATTTATACCAATTTCCCAGTTAATAGTTAATCAAGCCACATGCTAAAATATTCCCCTGTGAAATTGTCAGGGGTAGATTTTCGAAAAACCCTGATACTCTTTATTATTTATTTTGATCTTTCATACTAAGTTTCGAGTTAATTGGACTGCGCGTTAAAATTCTTCCATTTTTTGGCACCCCCAATCCCCCTTTAGGGGGTAGTTTAGAAAAACGAAAATTGCCAAACTTGATAATTTACTTAGATAAGTATTCGTGCCAAGTTATTAACTCAAGGAATAAGATTTTTCATACAAATAAAATCCCCCTTTTCACCCCCTTAAAGGTTGAATTTCCAAAAACCCTTTCCTAGTGTTCCCCTACATTATAAAAGGAAGCTGTGTGCAAAATTTCACATTCCTAGTCCCAGTAGTTTCGACTGTGCGTTGATAATTATGTCAGTCAGCCAGCTTCTCCTTTTATATCTATCTATGGTGGCCTAGTGGTAATGGCCACGACTTACAAGTAGTAGGTCATAGGTACGAACCCTGACAAGTGCTTTACTTTGTGTAAATTATTGAATCACCGCTACTCTCCAAACGGCGAAGAAAAACATCGTGAGGAAACCGTCCTAGAACCAAAACTTCGATGACATGACATGTGACATGTACCAACCCGCAATGGGTCCTCGTGGTGGATTACGGCACACTCCCTCTCACGGAGAGGAGGCCTGTGTCCCAGCAGTTTAAACATTATGATGATGATAATGATAATTAATCTATACTTAATATTACAAAGAGGTAACATTTTTCTTTGTATATAGGAGGTAATCTACGGAGCTACTGACACCATTCCGAAAATTCTATCACTATAATGGAAAGCTACCGCAGCCGAGCCGTGGAGTGTCATCCATACTAATATTATAAATTCGAAAGTAACTCTGTCTTGTCTGTCACGCCTAAACCGCTGAACCGATTTAGATGAAATTTGGTATAGAGATAGCGAGTCCCGGAAAAGGACATATAGGATACTTTTTATTCCGATATTCCCACGGGATCGAGACTTATGCGGGTGAAACCGCGGGGCGCAGCTAGTAGGATATACTTTATGTTAAAAAAACAAGAAATTTCACGCGGATGAAGTCGTGAGCAGAAGCTAGTAATGTTATAAAGAGGTAAGATTCTTTGTTAACTTGTATGTTTGTACGATTAAGAGCTAATCTCTGTAAATATGATGGTTGAGCTGAATGGTGCTGATGTATGCGTCATGTTCGTGAACGGGCGCCGTCAGTTGGGGCTGGTCATCACTTAGCAGCCTCGGCTTATTTTTAATTATTTTATTGTTGTATTGTTGCTTTCTTACTATTTGCTGTACTCTGGACGCTTTTAACGCGTAAGTCTTTTTTTTTACATTGTTCACACATATAATTATAAATTCAACATAAATGATGTACCTAACTAATATTTTTGTAAAAATATAATTTAAAAGAGTGTCCATGGAGTTTCTTGTCCATTCTTCTTCATAGGTACCGACGCTTTGGAATGGGCAACTAGCTTCATTTTATTTTTGACTGACCGACCCCTTGAAAATTCAAAAGTGCCTGTAAATGGTTTAATTGAAATAAATGCTTTGAGCTTGAGTTTGATCAGATTACGAAAAGAAAAGGAGAAAAGAAAATAGCAAGGAATATTCCTTTTTAATTTAAGATGGAAAGTTTCTATGGTACCTACACGTGTTTTTCTACCTTGGTTCGTTTATGGTTTCCACCCCCGCAACACGTGGTCACTACTCACTCATCAAGGTAAAAAAGTTTTAACATCGTCCTTACCTGAAAGAATTCTTAACTCACGTGTTGGGTCTTTTTCCACCACTGAAAAAATATTTCTTACTACACCATATTAAAGCGATTTCATACTGACATTATACAGCAAGAAGAAATGTTTGTAAAACATTAAAAGACAAAACAGTAACTTCTAATGATTGAACAAACTATTTACTGAAAAAAACAACAAAAAAAAGGAAAACCACCATTACTGTAGTGTTAGTAAATTTCAATGGTTTGAACGATATCACCAAATGAGCAATAACTGTTTTCAGATCAGTAAAAAATACTGTTTTGAAAGTTAGGCTCATATGGAACTGTTTAAAGCAGTTCAGATCAATGTTTTTCCATTTTTATTTACTGCTTATTTCTTTTAGTGCATCTTGGTTTTAAATAGAATTTTTAGTATACCATTAGGAGGAAGAACTGGAACTATTTATGTATTTGTGTACCTAGTTTTAATAGATTTTTTTATCATTGTTCATCTCAACCAAAGCACTTGTCATCTAATCTCTTCACCACCCTTGGTTGACTGGTAGAAGGCATTAAACCCGCCTTCTACCTTTTCGTGCAAAAAGTTTAAATAAATTAACTGGACCTGCGGGGTAATTGCCTAACACACTAACAGTAGCAATGGCTTCCATTTTGACAGTTCAAGAACATTCATTGCGTTATTTTACCAGGCAAATTTTTCGAACATATATGAAGCAATGGATTAGCAATATCCTTCAAAATGATTTAGATTTTAATTATTGATATTTGTCCGTCTGTCACAGAGGTTGTTTTTAAATACAGAACGATTCGTTAAGAAAAACTAGCACCTACTAGTTGATGATATTACCAATTAAATGATAAATGATTTTATTTTTAGTTTGTTTGCACAAACACTTTTACACGTCAATCATATTTTTAATAACTAGATGAGGTCGGCGTTTCCTATCTGACTACTCTGAGAAGAAAGGCCGAAACAAACTCAGAGGTCAGTCTTTTTAAAGTCCAGACGTAATTCTGGTCAGGTTATATGATGAACATGTAGATCGATGTCCGAGATGGTATTTTGAGGAAAGAACCACACAGATTGAGTGGACCTGTCCAGTCAGTGCACGCATTTGGCAGAAATCGTGCGGCTCAACTCAAAACTTAAGGAGCTCAACGATTAGACGAACAATACCAAAGAAAGTACATTTGGGTAGGCCACATACATTACTCAAACTGCCAGACTATGACAAAAACTAACAGAACAAAGAGAATAATAAAAATAAAAAAATTAAATAAAAAGACCCACATTGTCTTCACATTCACAATAATTAAAATAATATAATACTTTAAAAAGTAAGAAAATGTCATTGTTTATATAAAATTCATTAATGTCGATGTGTATATAAAAATTAAATATATTCAAAATGCAAAAATTCGAAGCAGCTCAATCCCAAGCTTTTTGTCCTCAATAATAATATAATCATTAACTGTATAAAAGGCTTTCTGGCACAACTTACGTTTAATGAATGATTTCAATTTATTAAGGCTTAGATCTTGTACGTGGCTTGGTAGTTTATTATAAAAGCGAATACATTGGCATCTGAACAAGCCACCTATACAGGTTGGGCAAAAAATCGTGGATCAAACGAAACAGGGCGACAGTTGGGGTTATTTGTAGTAAAAAATATGTTTGTGCGAGAGCCCTAACTTGATCTCCTTAAAAGTTATGACAATTTGAGTGTTTACAGTAAGGTTCTAAAGTTACAAATTAATTTTTCGTGATCCTTAAAAGATATTGAAAAAAGTGCCAATACTGATAAATCATGGTACCCACTGTCATAAAAGCACTGTTGTAGTGATGATACTTTTTTATTTTTTTTACTGTAAATAACCTCAACTATCGCCCTGTTTCGTTTGATCCACGATTTTTTGCCCACCCTGTATATTACCTATAATTATATATACGTAAATACTTATTTTTGTACTCTTTGATTTTGTGACTGGCGGACCCATTGACAACCCAAAAGTGTCTGTAATTGGTTTAATTGTAATAAATGCTTAGAGTTTCTTGAGTGTTAGTTAGGATTGTAAGACACGTTCTAGTTAGGGCGAATATAATTATTGTATTTTTATCCGTGTACAGGAAGACGTAGCGTTGGAAGGCCGCAGGAATCCGCTGGGTGCGGAAAGCATAGAACTGCTCGAAGTGGCAGTGCCTAGGGGAGCCCTATGTCCAGCAGTGGACGTCTTTGATGATGTTGATATTTTTATCCAACAATAAAAACTTAGACAACTTAGACTTAGATGTTCAAGTCCTTCAAAACTACCGAAAAACAATCAAAATCAAAATATTTTATTTCACATAAACCTACGCGGGCACTTATGAAACGTCAGAAGCTAGGTGCACCGTTCCAATTGGTCGTTTCCTATGGAGAAGAACCGGCAAGAAACTCCACGGTTACTCTTTTAAAAAATAATTGGATTTTACAATGTTTTCAAATTACAGTAGGTATGGGATGACAGCGTAGGCCTGTCAACAAGATACAACAATGATAATACAAATCTAGTTAAACGGTTAATATCTTTTGTTCGACAACAGGAGCTCTGATACAGAATTCGTGAAACACACGCACCCCCATTTTATCGAACGGCGACGCGTTGAGAATACTAATACCGTCGCTTGTCGGACAGAGCGGCGAAACTGAACGTTTGTCCCCGTGTTCCAGAAAGCTTTCAACCGATTATAGTTGAACGTGTTTTTTACAGGTCAACAATGGTATTAATACTAGGTTAATACTTTTAATACTTTGTATTCTAAAAAATCTGTCCTATTTATAAAACCTTATCTGCTAGCCGCTAGCTATTGTTGCCATTTCGCAATATCAGGTCTAACTGTGTGCCAAATTTCATCGAAATCCGTTCAGCAGTTTTTGCGTGATTCAGTAACAAACAAAGATACCTACTCACTTTCGCATTTATATTAAAAATATTTTTCCGCTTTAAAAATCTGATCGCTATAATTTCCAATATCAATTTTATTAAAGACTCTTCGAAGCGAAGGGAAAATAATTTGCAATATCTGTCAACTAGTGCTGTGCACGTTCTACTTAATAAAACTCGTGTAAAGCGTTCCGAGTCCTACTGCTCGCTGATTGGATCACCTTTTCTCATTCGAAATGGATATGACGTATCGACAGAACGTGAAATTAAAACTGCACGTTTGTGAAGTTCCAGTTTGTCCTGCCTATTTGATTATTTATATTGACAGTTAACTGTTTGTTGTATGATTGCGTTATTTTGGAACGATGTTACTGTTATACTTCGTACACAAAATCCGACAAACGTAAAGTTCTTAATGCAAAATAATTGACAACTCAGACTCGGGCTTAACGTCAGTATTTGTGTCGTATTTGTAATAGGAACTTTTTTCGGATTATAGTTCGAAATTTAAAAATGGCTCACGGGTTCTTGGGTATAAAGATAAATTGTTTTGTAATAAAGCTATTTGAGTTTTTGACCGACACGAAACAATTTTTAAACTAAGCGTGTTTCCGTTCTTTCATTCAGCTATTCTCAAACGTTGTTAATTTATTTCACTGCACCTGTTATTAAACATAATATACAGCGAAAGGAATTTGTTTACAGCCGGGTGTCCCACGACACCTCTTGACCTTTTTTATTGGAGCAAAATGTGTCTGTGATAATTGTATAATTGTGATTACAAAGAAAACTATAGGCCTATATTTTTAAAGGCAGCACGGACTACCTTCGTCATCTGCCTAGCCTTTTCCCAATTCAGTGAATCTTTAAAAATAAGTTGAACATAAGAAAAAGCATGTCACGCTTTGTATCTTGTGACACAAGCGCGATCTCTATACAATGATACCCGATAAAAATATTCCTATTAAGGGTGTCTCGGTCTTCCCTCAAATTACCCGGTCCTCATCCAAAATACCTTTGAGATCATTTTGACGCTATGAATGTTAATATTATTAATAACTTATTAATTAATACACATCAGCCGTATGCACGAGGACAGCTGGGCAAAAATCTTCACACAATGGGTGCCTGAAGATGGACGGCGCCGCCGAGGCCGGCCTAGAAAGAGATGGCGAGATGACCTGGACGCGTACAACGAGGGCTGGTTCGAGGTGGCGCGGGAAAAGAGTTCCTGGAAGGATTTGGGGGAGGCCTTTGCCCAGCAGTGGGACACTATAGGCTAAAAAAAAAAAAAAAAAAACTTATTAAGTGTTTAAACACTCGGGAACGATCGCTTATGAGCACCTTTCCGCATCGAACATTTATAAACGAGCTGATTGGCTGCGTTACTTATTCTAATTACAAAATCTGCTATCGGAAAAAAATGAGCTTTAATTAGTCAGCATTAAATTATACATTCAAGGGCCAGCGAGCTGAAAATTAATTTAGCGACGTGCTGTAATAAATAACCTAATAATTAAAACGTTGATGATGATGTTGATGATGATGAAGGGGCTCCCTTTTCCGCACTTAGACTCCCATTCGGTCCGTTGTGCGTGGGGATTCTGGCTAACAGAGCCAGCCTAGCTCCGCCCAAAAGCACAGAAGCTTCCTGGGAGCTACACAGGCTTCACGGAGCGACCTCACTGTTCCAAGGATTCTTCACGTTGAGAAGCCACGGCCTCGCATTCCAGGATGACGTGGGTGGCTGATTCCTTGGCGTCAAGGCAGCCCCTGCAAGGAGCTGTCTGTAGCGCCTATGTTAAAAAGATGTTTGTTAAGGGGATTATGGCCCGTAATTATTATTGTACCTATTATTATTTTAAGGTTATTTCTACTTAAGCTAAGAAGATTTTTGTGTACCATTGGTAAAGCTAATTTTGACCGTCTGCAGTCTGTTACCCGTGACCGTCTGTTGTTATGGAGTTCGGTCGATCTTTGGCGAATCCACGCACGAATTTTTGAGAAAGGCAGAGGGAGAAGTGGGTACGGGCCTAGTACCTTTATATCAGAGCCTCTCTTTGCAAGTTCATCTGCACCATCATTGCCCAAGGATCCACTATGCCCTTTGATCCACTGGAGGGTAATTCGACTGAACGTCGATAAACTCTCCAGAACTAGATGGCACTCAAAAATTAGCTTGTTGTTAGTTTGTTTGTTCTCTAAAACTTTGAGCACGGATAGGCTGTCGGATAGGAATTTAATGCCATAGTTCCGGATGCCTAAGCGCTTTACTGCTATTGCGGCTTGTGTTAAGGCAACACATTCACATTAAAACGTTTTAGATTAATTCATTTTTATTTGTAACTTGTAACATTAACCGCATGTAAATCTATTTTAAAGAACTGAAAATTAACTGTTCCTGGTATTTAAGTACATATATATTTGAATGCTATTTAGTTAAAACGCACTCCGACTTATTTCTTAAAGCGGGCACCTCAGCTTCGCACAGGTACAATTTTTTTTTACAATTTTCGTAATTTTCTTTCGTACGAACCTTATCCTGGCAATACCGAACACAACAAAAAAAGAATTATCCAATTTGGCGCAGTCGTTCGGAAGTTATTCGCGTGGGTACATACATTTCGGCGATTCATTTTTAGGGTTCCGTACCAAAATGGTAAAAAGGAACCCTTATGGTGCAACTCAGTCTATCTGTCTGTCACAGCTTGATATCTGAAGAACTACTAATGCTATCAACTTGAAATTTGGAATAGTTTTACATGACGTTTGCCCAACTGTTTTGCAAATAAGAAAGAAATAAGAATATTTATCTTTTTTTGCAACAGGGTCTGAAAGGGGGTCTTAAAAATTTGTGGTGGGGCTACTAGGGCATGTGGGATATCATACAGAGCGCAGTTTGCACATTCTCAAATATTTTGTCTTTTTTTTAGGTTGCATAGTTTTCGACTTTGGATGAAAAATGTAATGTAAAGCTGATTACAGGAAACATAAAACCATGTCCCTGAATAGCACACTTTTTTCAGAAATCATCAACAAAAGTTACATTAGTTCTAATATCGGTCAAGAGATTAATAAAACAGCAATTTTCTACACCGCAGCGCACAGTGTTAAAGTTCTCTGACGAATATAGATTCGTCAGAGAACTTTAACACTGTGTGTGTTTAAATTTTCATCGACGAGACCTATGCCTCGTCGATGAAAATTTACATATGAACAATAAACATAACATAAACATATGATGGTACGGAACCCTCGCACAGTATTCCATTTGATCAAAAAAGATCCTTCTGCTGTTTATGGTATGTATCTAACAAGAGATACATTTATAATGCACGAGCAAAACACCCACGTATCTATTTCAAATACTTTTTTTTTAATGATGAAGTTTAGGTGACCTTTTCATTAGAAAAATTAAAATTAATTCTGAAAACGTAACTGTCTAATCTAAGATATTTATTTTATATAAATATATTTTGATAACGCATCTTTGGGCGCATATTTTCCAGTTTTTTATTTTTGGGAAATCACCTCCGGATACCGAGTAATTTTTTTTTCAGATTTTCGTTTTTATTTTTTTTGTCCCTAAAAACTCAAAAGTGCGACTTTGAAACTAATACAGAAATATTGCTCGTAATAAAGCCTATCACTGATAAAAAAAACACAGTGCAACGTGTTTTTTTTTTCATCAGTGATAGACTTTGTTGTTTCGCGGTTTTTGGGAAGAATACGCCATTTCGTTCTAAGGTCAAATAATACAACATAGGGTTCTCGCAAAAGTATGAAAAAAAAAGTATGTGAAATGGACACGTGCGTTTTTGAATCCCTTGATCGATAAATGCCATAAACAGCTAAGAGATTTTTTTTTAAATCAAATGGAACACTGTGCCTCGGTGCGCGAGTCCGACTCGCTCTTGACTGGTTTTATCTCGTGGATAGATTTCAAAACGTCTTGGAGACACTGTTACGCTTAAGGCAAGATATCCTGTTTCATTAATTATTTCTTCAACGAAAAGCTATTTATATCACATAAGTTGCTTTCCAATGGTTATAATTAAGGATATAATAATAAACTACCAACATCATTAGTGGAATTGCCAATCAATCGTCTTTATTATTTATGGCTTAAGTATGGACAAAAATTTATTTATTTAAATAAAGTTTCGAATATTCTATTTGTGCATGTTATTTTTAGCTAAATGTGTATGTGTGTGTGTGTGTAACAAACACACACGCATAAATATGTGGTGAATAAAATTCTTGCAAATAAATTTCGTTCCATTTCATTTCATACAATATTTTATCTATGGGAGCTCTTATCCGCACTTCATAGTTAAGCCGGTTTCACGGATGCAACCAATTGTAGTAATTGACTAGTGATCCGTAAAAAATGTATTTAGCAAACAATTGTATCAGATTTGCAAATCCATTCAAAAATGGATATTGTGTTGTCAAAAATAACTTTAAAAAACTAAGCCCGACTACTGAAAAGGATGAAACAATATATACATAAAGTCCCATTAAAATAGATGGAAAAACTTTTAGAAATCATTCAGACCACCAAAATCAGGACGATGGTAAAACAATGATGTAAGAAAAACGCATTAGATACTTTGAAAAATCACTTTAATCAGTGTTTTTTTTTGCTTGGATATCTTTGGTTAGACGTACTGAGCGCTGTCATAAAATTTGTCCATCTATTCCCCTGACCCTGTATATATTCACTTTAACACAGTAAATTCCCTGTATCTTCGTAACATCCTTTGGAGAGCAGGTTAGGATTGACTTTACGTTGAGAAAAAAAGCTCTCTAGGAAAATACACCAACTTACTAACATAAATAACGTTTCAGTGACGTTATTCGCCAGCAAAATGTGGACCGCGGCGACCACTGGTCTTCTAAGAAACCGTACCTTTTAAGGCGGATACAGACATTGCGAGGCATGCGCCGCGCACCGCCGCGCACGCCTCGCAACACACGCAGCGATATTACTTTTCCTCGAGTAACGCTTCGCAATGTGTAGACGTTCATATTCGTGGTGCGGCAACTACTACGAATATGAACGTCGACACATTGCGAAACATGCGATGAGCGCCGTAGGTACGCTGCGCATGCCTCGCAATGTCTGTATCTGCCTTTACAGTGTTGTCACCACAAGTGTCAAAACTAATGTTTGTTGTAAACACTTGGTAACTATATTGATCGCGACACATCTCACAGCTTTGTCGCTGGGAATTTTGTCCTGTGCTAGGATCCATTGTGGACAGCTAGGAGAACCATCTGTTGTGTGTGTTGTAAAGCCCAAAAGGGTTTACGCCAGAATGAATTTACTACCAGAAGCCAATGGTCAAACGCCCCCTTCCTCATACAAAGTCAAAGAGAGTGTAGCCTATCCTATTTAGAAATCCTTTACTAGTGTAACCCGAAGCAAATACGCAGTAGGTCCGTTGAATTTCCTTTTCTGTACATTTAGAAAATGTTGCAAGTTAAGACCCTTATAGGTTTGCGTCGTAAATTGTGGTCATCGTTATCTTCAAAAAGTCTTCCAAAGATTGAAGACGTCTGACTTTCGTCCTTGTTATTGACAATGGCGAAAATGGCACCATAACTGCAGGCGAAATGTGGGTGAATTATAATAGGTTGTACACATCTGCCTGACCCACAGCCTGACCTATCGGAGAATGCAGGCGTGATAGTTGGTATTTAAAATAATGATCCGTCAAGTAGTTTATAGCGCTTAGCAAATAAACCAACAAACGAGATTTTTAATCGTTATAGGTACAGACGCCAGCACATTAACCAAGTCTGTCAAATTTCTTTAATATATTTTCAACCTTATCACTAAAACATAAGGTTCAAAGTTGATTGGGAAAATTTGACAGTTTCGGGTAGGTTGATGTGCTGGCGTCTGTACCTATAACGATTAAAAATCTCGTTTGTCTGCTTTGTTTCAGCCCATCCTACAATAGTGTAGGTAATTATATGCTTATAATAAAGATTACATGATAATAAGAGGTCTCAGGAGTTCAAAAAAACATCCTCTCGATCCGAAATAAGTTCTATTCCGGGTGACAAGTACGTTGAAGGGTGAATTTTGACCCTGAGAGGTTTATTTACGGTTTTGCGTGTGGGTCAAGGTCAAAGGGCTCTTTAGGGTTCACCCTCCAACAAAGTCGACGAGGCGCTGACAGCTAAGTGGACAGTTAAAGCTTTGGTATCGATACAGTTCTTTTATTTTCCGATATAATGGTGACATATTCGGTGTCTCGCAACCAGCCTGCGTGTATCAGCGTGCCAATTCAAATAATTTAAAACGTTCAAAATCTATTAGCAGTCTCATCTCGGCGACAAACAAATGTCAAAAACTTGTCAAAAATGTAGGGAAATTAGAGGAATTTTTGACAGATTGAGACGAAACCGTGATCGTTCTTAAAATTACGAGAATTGCCCCAGATGTATGAACGTAAATGAGGCAAAAGGAGTATGTAAGGATCGTAGCATATGGCTTTCTGTAGTTCCTGCCTACCTCCATGGAAAGAACGCGTGTGTTAAGTATGTAATTGTGACATGTCCACAGAACGTTAACGTTAGGTTGTGGACTATTAGAAAGTTTTATGTTCTAGTGGTAATGGGTTCCACGCAGTTCATTGCCCGCCACGGGATGCGGGTTTGCTACTTGCTCGGTTAAAAAATATGTTTGTCTAACTGAACAGACGTTGTCCGGTTCCAATATCCATAGAAAAAAGCTTCACCAATTTTTCTTTCAATAAAAACCTTATTTGGAGAACAACAAACATTTTTAAAATATAACCAGCCGTTCTCAAGTGATGCTTTTAACAACAAACAGCATTTTAATTTTTATTTATACAGTGTGGCCATGGAACATCCAAGCGCAAACTGTAATCATTAGGTTCAACACATGATTCTAGACTCCCTAGCGTAAAATTTTACGTCGGCTATAAAAAAAAAAATCTGCTGTTTCATAGAATACTGCAATACCTACGCGGTCAAAATGTATGGAACAGCATTTTATTTTTTTAAATAATCTAGGAAAAATTTCAGCGCAGTTGGTTCAGAATCATGTACTGAATCCATGGTAACAGGATGCGCGTCGATGTCCCTGCCACCCTGGTCCCCTAATCCCCTAGTCCCCTGGTTCCCTGGTCCCCTGGGCCCCTGGTCCCCTGGGCCCCTGGTCCCCTGGGCCCTTGGTCCCCTGGTCCCCTAGTCTAGGCTAGAAGTTTGAACATGCGAGATTAGTGTCTGTAAATGTAGCTAAAATACAAGAGTGGAGCCAAAAATCTAGGGGCTGCACCAAAGTGTCGGTTTCTTTGTGGGTACAATAATGGTCAATGTCGACCGCCGACACTCTTCTCGGGGTCACTACTGAGAGCGCGTGTGTACACGCAGTCACGCATCGCCTCACTTAAATATCGAGCCTTTTCAGGAAGAACATCGTAAGCGCCAAAAATCCCAAAAAACTGTTTTAATATCAATCGCCAGATCAACTGATTTTGCATTTTGCATCACCTTCTCCTGTAAAATATGCAAAATGGCGGTTACGATCTTCTTCCTGAAAAGGCTCTATAGGTATATTGTTTGGTTTAAAAATTGTTGAATAAGATAACTTTCAAGAGTAGACTCGCCTATTATTGGAGTGACCCTAATATTCTCAACAGTCAGCAACACCGTGATAGCTGTTGCTATGGTTTAGTCCCATCTCTTCCCCTACGCGTTTATACCAAAAAAAAGAACATTTTTGTAAGTTTATTCCCATAGGGAAAGAGATGGGAAGGGGAAGAGACCACGAAATGACTCACGTTTGATTTCAGTAATTCGATTTTAATATCGTAACAAGTGTAGCTTAACCTGACCGATAGACCCGTGTGACTGTTATTACTGCTATTATATAAATACCTACCTTATAACCGTTATTTGCTCACTAGCCCGTATAATTTAGCGCCACACAACTTACCTGTTAGTCCCATTACACATGACCTGATTTGTAATGAATTTAAAATGTGACACACACTAGCCGACACAAACTTAAACTGGTTTTAATTACTTTTAAACACGAACTCTGGCTTAATCAAAGGTACCGATTTTACGCTCTACCTGCAAAGGCCGTTTAGGCGTTTAGGTTAAAAATAGAGTAGTAGTGACTCCATTGGCAAGAAAGAACTACGTTTATTTACAGTAAAACATGACGCAAAGAATAAACACAAAAAAGAACAAGATGGGGGAAAAATATGCGTCAGTTCCACGCAAAATATGCGTCACTACCACGCAAAATATGCGTCACTTCCACGCAAAATGGCCATCGCTCAGCATAATGCTGTGACCCTATGTGAGGCGGAGCCACAGCACTGGTTTTCAGCGACAGCCGGCGTTAACGTGATGACGACAACCATTGCATAAAAGTGTAGTTTGCTAAACTATTCGCTGTCAGGCAACATTGCTGGGCTCTGCTTTGATCTACGTTTAATTCTCCTGGAGACAGAAGTCTATGTATAAAAATGTCCTTTTAGAAAAGGCAAATATTTCGATCAGCTGCAGCTAGGTTATCCAAGGAATGAATTAATTCAAATATAGGTATAAACTAAGTAAGCTTTAAGCTGACCTTTTTTAAAGTCAGAAATTGTTTCGAATGTAATCGAGTTGATTACACAAAACAATATCAGATAAGCGTCGGAAACTAAACGCCCTCGTAAAGAATGCTCGTTTTAAATATGAGAAACTTGTAATTACAGATTTAAATACGAGACAGTCACTCACTCATCAAGCGGTGTTATTATCATTGATTATAGAAAACGAACCATTACCTAGAAGTTTAGACACACGCAATGACACACATCCTAAAATCACGAAAACAACATTTACACTTTTATTTTTAATATTAGACAATTTATTGAGGCGACACGCCTACAGATTTAATAGTCGGGTTAATCTATTCAGGGTGTTCGGCAGAACGTTGAACACACGAAAATGGCAGATAGGTGGGGTCGTCTGCTACTTACCCAGCCCAAAAAAAAATCCTAGGCCACATAGTTCTTTAATTTATACGTGTCTCAGTGTTTTTGATAATTTCAACCCCAAAGGGGGATGAAGTTGTGTAGTCCTTAATTTTCGAAGTAAAAATCATAACAATTATTTATTATCTAGGCGTATGGTTGGAAGTTAACGCAACGGTGTTGTTAGAATTTCAATCCTTCTTCTGGGGTGAAGAGGGGCATGAAATTTTGTTTTTAATTAAAGTTCATTATTTTTAAGTCAATATCACTACAATTTCCGCTTATGGTTGGAAACTAACACAGCGTAGATTGTTGTTTTTTTTTTATTTCAACCCACAAAGGGGTGAAAAGGGGTATGAAGTTTTGTATTGAAGTTGTTCATTCGCAAATTTTGTGTTCAAGTAAAAATAATATAAGTACACGTGTACCGTTTCTAACTTTTTATAGAATGAAGCGATTGCGATGAAACAAAAACTAAATCATTATAAATAAAAAGAAAAGTCCTGACTGACTGACTTACTCATCAACGCCCAGCCCAAACCCTTGTACCTAGAAAGCTGTCATTTTGCGCAGAGGTTCCCTTTATAATTAAGACAAGGAAAAAGGTAGGATTTTTCGAAAATCAACTCCTAAGGGAGTTAAATATGAAAGTTTATATGGAAAATCTTATTCCTTGAGTTAATAAACTCGAAACTTGGCACAAATACTTATGTAAATAAATTATGAAGTTTTTCGTTTTTCTAAACTACCCTCTACAGGGGGATGGGGGGGTGTCAAAGTTTGTATGGAAGAATTTTAACGCACGGTACGATTAATTCGAAACTCGGTATTTATACTTAAGACCAAAAATCTATATAATGTATATAAAATTCGAAGTCCTGACTCACTGATATACTCGTATATCAACGCACAATCTAAACCTCCGTCCTAGAGACATGAAATTTGGAGGGTGTGTTCTTTGTGAAGAGTACCTGGGTATCCACTAAGAAAGGGTTTTTCGAAATTCCACCCCTAAGAGGGTGAATGGGGGGAGAGTGAAATTTCACGCGAACGAAGTCGCGGGCAGAAGCTAGTATAGGATAGAAATAATGTAAACATTTTTGCATGCGATTGTTTCGACCTTGCTGTGATGGGTCTGTGTCACGAGACTGGTTCTGATCGATATGAAGGTATGAGAGCAAGATACACCACTGAAGGCTTATCGTCCTACTTATTTTATTTTCATCCTTAATACCGCCATGTAGGTGTAGGTTAGCAAGCACGATGTTCCTAAGACTTTCTGATAATGATAAATTTCTGTAATTTATTATCTTTCTTTATTTACATAATATATAAGCTAGTAGGCTTAAAATAATATTAATAATATGCATATAAAAAAATAATCATAAGGCATCAAAAATTCGTCCATATCGATGTCAACAGGAAAAGTGACCAAAAGGCTGGCAGCATTGCCATGTTGTATCTATGGCAATACTGGTTCTTTGGCCAAAAAATAGGCAAGCCTTCTTTCTGGTCACGTGAAGTGGCGACCAGGCGCTTGGCGATGATTCGAAAAACCAAGTGGGCACTCGGACCCCATGGCCCTAGTATTTCAAGCCCAAAACGCTCGAACATTATAACTCCAAATATTTTCGCCGTTTGAGGTTTTCCGCACCGCTTTTTTCTGTTAGTTGGTTTATAGAAATACTTTCATACGTCAATAATAATATTTTAAAAAACACTGAAACAAACTCAGAGATTTTTGCAGAATAGACCAGAAGAATTATCAAAATACTTGACAAACTATTGCAGGAGACAAAGTTCTAGAACTAAAACGAAGTTGCTCCTACAAGGTATTGTCTGTGGTTTATTTTAATCACAACGCATCGATTCTGTAAACTTATGTTATTAATATTGTATGTCCTAATTGACGTGTAAAACTTCATAGCAAATTGTGGAGCGAAGAACTTAGCATGAACGAAGAAGGTTTGGAGATAAAGTTTAAGATAGTTTGATGAATAAAGTCAAGAATATAATACGTATATTGTTTGCGAAGCAGCTCGTGTATACATAATATATAACGGTATTTAATTCCACCTGAAAGTTTAATTAGCTTCCCGCAGGGAAGGAATTATATATTAATTATTAAGTTTCCATTAATATATAATTTAAGTACGTTTACGTTAGCAGGTAAAGTAATTATACTGATGATCCTTTGAAGGATGACGGGCAACGTTATGGAAATAAATAAGAAAGTGTTCGCGATTGTTTTTATGATAAGTATCGATGAGTTAGGCTGACGTTTGATTGTTGAATTTCAAAACGATTCTTATTTGAATAGAAATAAATAAAAGGAGGAGCTTGTGGCTAAGTAATAACAGCCGCACGGTTCGATCGATCAAGTTAAGCTACGCTTGCCGCGGTTGGTCCGTGGATGGGTTACCATCTTTACATACCAAGTCCCTCCGTGCCTCGAAAAGCACGTTAAGCCGTTGGTCCTGGTTGTCATTCGCGGATCTTTGACAGTCGTTACGGGTCGTCAGAAGCCCGAAAGTCTACCCTCATGTCTTCTTAGCTTCTACTTACTTCTTTTACTTGTAATAGGTACTGTGAATTCCCAATATTAATATCACCTTGCATCCCTTCCTTATGTAGGGAAACAAACAAGCTTTCTAAGTCGGGACAAGGCAGCTTAGTTCATGGGAATTAATTTCTTATAAGGGTGTGGGAGGGCGCCCATGTCTGGTGACGAGCCCCACAGGAACACGCGGAACGGAGGGGCTTGTAATCTTTCACAGGGAGAACCGTGGAATAATCCATCTTAACTATAATATTAACATTATAAAGAAAAACTAAAATTTTATCAGCCTAGGGTAATTTAGGAACAGGCACAACATAAAAGATAAAATATAAAATCACCAAGTAAAAAGTTAACAACACTTTCATAAATCCCTCTCACAGTACTTCTGACATGCCGACAAACTCTTTGTCCATTCGTCCGCACACAGATCGTTTGTTGGATTAGAGTCCAAGAGATCATTAAGTGCGGCCAGAGTATGTGGTACTGGGGACTTAGCATGCGCAACTGTGCGACATGGAGGCAAAGCAAACAGCCTGTCCTTTCTGCCGCGGCAGTAGTTGTCTGGCACAAAGAAGCGAGTCAGCTTACCTCTAACGACTTATATCCGAGGCATCCCAGTACAAATTTAGTCGGATAGAGGTAAGGATAGAGGTAATAGCCATGTTTCGTTTCGATTCCACACGCAGGAGCTAGATTCAAATTTGCTACGTACGAGTGCATATTAAATATAATGTTGATGGCATGTGCGGAGCGAAAATCGCGGCAATTACACAAAACAAAACCCAATATTTGGTAGGATTTCTTAGTTACCGTGGCGAGGTGGTCGTGGAAGGTGAGCTTTCAGTCGAATGTGACTCCCAGATCATTTACGGCTGCTATTTTCATGATGGTATTGTTATTTAAATTATATTAATATTTAACTGAGTGCCGTATCCGACCGAATGTCATCGCGAAGCATTTGGAGGGGTTACATTCCATCTTATTGTCTAAGCTTTACTTGTATATCGCGTCTGTCTTACTGCAGTGCTGAACAGTCACGTTCGGAGTTTATTTAGAGGTACAATTTCAAGTCATCAGAGTACAATAGACATTTTGCATGACGGAGATATTGGAGAAGATCATCAACCATGATTAAAAATAAAAAAGGCCCCAAAATTGTGCCCTGACTTACTCCGGAACGCGGGTGGTAGGTGCTTGATACGTGCATACCGAGCCTAACGAACTGCTGACGATCGCGTAGGTAGTCTGCGAAGAAACAGGAGAGAGATGGTGCCAAAACTATTTTGCTAAAATTCATCAGCAGCGCGTCGTTGTTAACTCTATCAAACGCCTTTCGAAAGTCGAAATAAAGTACAACGTGTAAAGGTGAACAGTAAATTTTCCTGAATTTACAACTACTGTGTGCAGTATTTTGTATTGCAAACAGTATGAGTAAGAACATTTTGTTATTATTAAATTAACATTAACTACATACAAATACACTAATCCTTTTAACATTAAAAAGCCTAAGAATAACACCAGGTTTATTTCATCTGCAAGTCTGCAATGGCCCATAGATCAGGCCGCATAGTAAATCAGGGAAGGCGTTTCAGGAATCTTAATAGATATCGCTATTCCTGTATGCCGTAGTCACGGAATCCCTCTGAGAGAGCGAAGGTGTTATAACCGAATTTTACCTCGACTTGCCCAACTGTTTGGAAGATGGACAGGCAAACTAGTTTCGTAAGATCGTAAGTGATAGCTATGGAAGTACTAGTATTAACTGCAGTCTTTTAAAAGTTTGATTTGATGGTTTTATTTTTTCATGGTCATAAAAATAAAGGTGGTTTAATAATACCTAAAGCTCTCTGTTACTGTTATTACGGTACCTAATAACGGATATGACCGTGAGCAGAACTAATTCAAAATCAAAATCAAAAGTCATTTATTCAAACTAGGCTGAGAATCAGCACTTTTCGAACGTCAAAATTACAAAAGACAATCCCCCAAAACGCCCGCCCTTCGCCACTTCCTAGTGCAGTCGCTGGGAAGAAGAAATGGCGGAACAAACTCCCCAGCAGCACAGCTGTCTGTTCAGATAGAAAATAATTGATTTTATACAACACTAGGTATGAAAGTAATTAACGTTACAGGACACTAATTCGGCATTGATATAGTAATGTAAAAAATAAGAAAGTTCTAACTAATGTGGGGGGAGCAGTGGTGGCCCAGTGGCCACCACTTACGAATTGTAGATCTTGAGTTCGAACCCAGGCAGGAACTTTGCTCCGTGTATTTAATTTCATCGCCACTGCCCTCAACAACGGTGAAGGAAAACATCGTGAGGGAACCTTCATGTCCTAGAAAATCGAAGACATCTGACATCCACCAACTCGTACTAGGCGCACGTGGTGGATTACGACCCACTCACATCGCACACAAACAGTAAAATGGGTGGAACACAGAATAATAAAACTTCAGAAAGGTTAATATTCTATCTACCTGTCACAAGTGTGCAAGCAAAATTCAACCTTAAGATAATATAGCAATTGCAAGGTCGACAGTACCTTGTAACTATGTTCACGTATGCTTTGGTACTATGTTTCATGTATGAAAGTAATTTGTCTATTTTATCAGAGCCTTGCCTCGAGAATACTAGGAAATTTTAATTTCGTTTGACTCTGAGAGTGCTCCCTAGTTGTGATCCAAGGCTTACGCGGATGAATTTTTCGACGCTATATAATTTAGTTTCTGTATAGTTTTAGTTAAGTTAGGATTTAATTTTGTTATTTTTAGTATTAGATATACTCACATTGACAATAAAGGCTTACATATTAAATTATGACTGCCTCGTCGGTCCACTGGTCGCAAGCGCAACTGCTGAGCGTGACGTCCTGGTTTCCATTCCCAGGTCGGGCAAAGTGTTAAAGGTTTTGCTATCTAGAATTTCTTTGCAGCAGCCCGGAGACCGAATTCGTGCATTTGCGATTTGGCAGACAGGTAGATCATGACCTAGGTTAGGATATACGATACTTTTTGTATCCCACTCGTACGTTCCCGTGGGATAAATTCCGATTTTCACGCTAGCAAAGTCTAAGGCAACAGCTAGTATGAAATACATTGTTAGTCCATGTAGTCGAGGTTTTTGCCTATCGATCATTTCGCAATGAAGGTGGCACTAGTCGTTATTTATTCCATACAAACGGGAACCTTCCCGAAATTTGTACCACCCATTACTCCACTGTTTGACATTATACATAAATCCAACGTTAAATATGATGTCGTTTTGTTTTATTATTAATGTTGTCTGTGTAAATAAAAAGTCATTAAAAAGTTATGAGCCAACAAAGATTCGTTTTTCAAGTGCTAATTTTAACGTAACTTTGGGTGTAAATTACTAATAAAAGAAGTGCAAATTCTTCAAAACTAAGTCGCTACCGACAAAGATCAATTATCGAATAGTTCAAGTAACTTTATTTGTAACTTACTTATGCAGTGGTTTTTTCATAAAACTCGATTTTCCAAAGGACTTTTCGTATTTTTTACGCGCGTTTCAGTTCGGAACGGTGTTTGTGTGCGTGTAAACTAGACGTTGTGCGTGTAGACTAGCGTCTAACTGCTCATCACTGATACTATCTCTGTCGGACACGATGCCAGGTGAGACAGCGTGCTTTTTGGCCATGCCCGCGAGTGCTTCAAGCTCATGACTAGTTCGACTTTAAGTAGGTACTTACTTAAATGCATTTAACGAGTGCGCTCAGCCACTAAAATCATAATTATGGTATAATAATAAATTATGTAATATAATTATGTTTATATCCAATTTCTTATTCACTCTCTACAAAATTAGTAAATAATTATGATGTCCTGTTCTCATTATCTCTTTGACTTAATTTAATCTTTTTGACATTTATAAACTAATATTTGAATTATTTTCAATTCAAATATTATTCTAATTTATTTAGTTCAATGTTATATCTAAAAAACTAACCAAAAACCATGAAAATGTATTTGTACGTCGAAAACGGCAGAATTTTATGAACTTCAAAAACTATGTAACATCTCTGTAACAATATTCGGATAAATAAATGTAGTATGACTATTACTATAAATATTGATAGACGGATACAAATAACAGTTGAAAAACATATTAAACAAACGTTTCGCAATATTTGTAAATAGGAAGGTAGGTATTTAATTTTTCTATGACCTTATAGAAAATTACTTTCGTTAGTTTTTTTTTTTTTTTAAATTGCACTCACTATACCTACCTTATCTATCTATAATCGACCTATAATTTTTGTTTTTTTGTAGGTTCTTAATGAATTAAAAATAAGTGTTCGTAGTACAACATTTGAATTAGTATGAGTACCAACAGCCAATATGCCTTCATCGAACAATAATTAGGAATAACATGCAAGTCGCCTGTCAACATACGCACCGTAATCAGCAAACATGACGTCATCACTCTAAAAACAACGTGTTCGAATCTAAATTTATATTTCGAACGAACAGTACATTGATCCACCATTGTCCGAAAAATAACATGTCAAGTGGACAGTGACACGCGACGACCTAAGATCTTTGAATTGAGAACTTTTTCGA
Organism: Hydraecia micacea; assembly: GCA_914767645.1. Lineage (NCBI taxonomy): Eukaryota > Metazoa > Arthropoda > Insecta > Lepidoptera > Noctuidae > Hydraecia > Hydraecia micacea. Next base: position 2,269,415 of record OU611774.1, read on the forward strand.
CCAACTGACTTAGCATTAGAAACTTGTATTTTTTTTAATAAATCTCTTTGTGATCCATCAGGAATCTATGGAATTGGTTAATGCTATTATATACCTCATTTTGCACGTATTTTCCAAAAAAAAAATAACAACTAATCTTTTATAAATTATATCATCATCTGCCTAGCCTTTCCCAACTATGTTGAGGACGGTTTTCAGTCTAACCGGATGCAGCTGAATACCAGTATTTTACATGGAGCGTTATATACATATATATATATATACAAGGTGTCCGGTAATTAATGGATAGCCTCTTAAGGGGTCATTGTACCTACTTATTATTATGAACAACTTTTATTATGGGACCAAACACGAAATCGCGAAAAAAAATCAGCTGTTCCCTACATTTATGTTAAAATGTTGGAAACTGCTGATTGTTTTCTCGCGATTTCAGGTTTGGTCCCGTCGGACACCCTATATTATTATATAAAATGTTTAATGCACATAACAAACTTAACAGTTTGTATTCTATTTAGCAAGTTATAACGGAACTGTTGCTGTGACCGAATATAGAGCGATATTATAAGTTGATCTTATCTTGCAGCTTGATTCGATTTACTAAGTTCGACGCAATTACCGGAAAGTTATGAGCCCAAACTTCACATTCGGGACGTTGCACGAGTCTTCAGAAGAAAGTTAGTATTAAAATCATGCTAGATTATGGAATCAAGCCATTACTTTGCGTAAAACCGTGACAGTAAAATATCATACAGGGACATCGACGCGCCACTGTGACCATGAATTCATTCATGGTCACAGTGGCGCGTCGATGTCCACACTTAATTTTAGATCCCCAAGCGTAAACATTTCGTGGTTATCAAAAAAAATCTGCTGTTTTATAAAAATGTGCTGTACCATCCCGGTCAAAATGCATGGAATAGCCTTTTTTTTTAAACCTTCAAAAAATTTCAACGATGAGAGAATTTTCTGAATTAAGTACTTGGTAACGGGTTGCGCGTCCTTGTTTAATTTCAGTAATTAGTTCTAATTCTACCAAAGACTAAATCCAGGCTTGGGTGCAGAATTATTTGTTAAATTCTGAAATTGCATACTTCATTAAAATCTTGGGTTAAAAAAAAGCTGGGCTACTGGAGAATCGACTAAACTGGGCCTTATAAATTTAAAGATACAAAAATACATGAACAATCACGTACCTGAATCTGTTGCACATCTCAAAAATTATTCTCGAACTATATTTTTTCTATTCATTTTTCTTTTTTCACAGTCTCTACTGCACAAGTGTACTCTGCACTCAACTGTGTTAATAAAATGTCCGAAAATTACAAGAACAGACTCAATTATCGATGTTAATCTCTGAAGCGTAAGCATTAGACTGTCAGTTAAACCTTAAAATTATTTAAAATGACTGACAAACACTCTTACAATTTGATTTAAACTATTCTTTTGTTGGACATGCGAATTGAAAACCGCGACCAAATGTTTGTGAGGCCTCTGACGTCACAGCAGTGTCGAGGCGAACAAGACTGATGTTAACAAAAGCGCAAGTTCTTTTAATATTCAAATGTTCTCGGGTTAAGAGATCATGTACGTCACTGAAAAAACACAGTACAGTTTTTAAACATGTACGGTCAAGGAATAAATATGGTAAGCACTTGAAGATTATTTCTTACTAATAGTCCTGCAGACTGTATTCCGGCCATGGCCTACCTACACACAGGTCACAAAACAGGTATTAAGTATAGTCCACAAGTGTGTGCGCAGACACAGGTGCACTCCCTCTTCTCTCACTCTCATAGTCCGATGGGACGGCATGCAATCCGACACGACCGGAGAGAGATCAGGCGCAGGACCAGTGAAACTTACTACTAAGCAACTTCTAATTTTTCCGACTACATCATTGTGCCAGCGTTTTAAATTAAAATGACAGTTCGAAAAGGTGACTTACACTCGCTATGTGGGAAAGAGGAATTTGTTTGAAAATTGCTTAAAATTATCCGTCCTTGACTGTACAAGTACATATAAATTAACGTAGATAGTTTTTTCTAGTTATATTTCTATATCATTTAACGTAAACAAGAGTAGGATTTCTTTTCAGGAGCATTTCCATGTTGAAACTTTTGTTATTAGTAATGATTAAACTTTATTATCTTCGAAAAATCTATCTAAGTTGAGCATACCTTTGATTCTCTGCAGTTTCAGCCGAACTGAGTCGTTTGTTACCACTAGTTCTGTTCACCCGTGGTCTCAGGCAGTCGGACGGTGTGTTCTTAAGTAGGTAAATATTCTTTTACTTACTCGATTTCGTTCCTGAAATAAAACAGATTTTATAAAATATAGTATTCACAATCAAGGTATAATCTCAAACTCAAAGCATTTATTTCAAATAAACCAATTACAGGCACTTTTGAAATGCAAGGGGTCGGTCAGTCAAAAAGATGAAGCTAGTTGCCCATTCCAAAGTATATTAGGTTCCTATGGAGAAGAACGGACAAGAAACTCCACGGACACTCTTTTAAATAAAAAACAATGTAACAAAATATTGATTACATCATTCATATTGAAATTATACAAGTGACAATGATAGAAAAATAAGCCGCGGCAGCTAAGTGACGGCCTGTCCCTACTGACGACGCCCGTTCACAAACATGAAGTTTGAATCAGTACCATTCAGCTCAACCATTTTGAAGAGAATTTAATGATCCTACACACAAGCCACGACCAACGAGACTGATAACTCAGTGTCTCAATAATGATATAATGTAGGTAATCTACAGCTATTGTTTATAAGCTGCATGGTAACATGAAAAAACGGTGCTCCGTGAGATGATTTATAGCATATTACCAGACTGTAATGGCGAGCTATTCATCTTCTACGTATTAATAACAAGATAATTAGCGTCATCATCTGTCTAGCCTTTTTGCAACAATATCTGACCTCCGCAACTCAGTTACTGGGGAACATTATAACCCTTGGTAAGACTACCAGTAACGAAATATCTACAATTTCCTGGCGGGACCAACAGCGGAGCCTGATTTCCGAGGCACGGAGGGGTCTCAATATCTAATAGATGGTCATCAATAGACGTCCATCTGTAGACCAACCTCGGCAAGCGAAACAGTCGACCGACCCGTGTGGCTTTTATTACTGAGGAAATTGCCATATTAGTTACATTTAAAATTAAAATTGTAAGTAAACGGGCAGAACTGAGCTGTATTATTTTAAACTAGCTCCTAGAATTTCTCGCTTAGTAGTTTATTTTAACCAGAAACATGCTGAAACTATGACCAGTAATAATACTAGTTTGATCGGAGCAGGAAGTGGCAACTTTACTGGGCAAGCCTCGAGGCTAAGCGCACACCGAATTTTGAAATAGAACAATTCTAATGACGTACCTAAAGGCTAATTTACTGTAGCGGACATTATCATGTTCTAAACGTGGCATTATTTACGCTGCTCCACAAGACGACTTGATTTTTTTTGTAAACTCGAAACTCGTAATCGCTTTTGAGCAGCGTAAATATATTTTTTTAAATATATTTTTTTAAACGATCATAGCAGTACCTACCTTGAAAATTTTACAAAACTATAACTATTAAACAAGGTTCTAAATCTCCATACGAATCCATTATATAAATAATACTGAACACGAATAAACCAAATCACTAAAACATCACTTGTACACACGAAACGGCAATAATAATAATTGTTGACGAATATTTCCTTTAATTAAAATAGTTCAAGGTCATCGCGGTTCACCGCTCAAGGTCAAGAGATCGCTATCAACGTGGCGTTCGCCTCGCCTACTGTTAAGGGAGGTAGTTATTTCTGTATTAGCTACCACGAATTATGGCCGCTGTTACGTTAAAATAACCAAGTTGAACGGATTTGGGTGATTGTGTTTTAATTTCGCGGCTTGGAAGGTACGACTTTTTGATTGGAAGAAAATTCGACGTGATGATGACGTGGATTTTATTTTAATGGTTTCTTATAAATCAAGTTCAATTTATTTTGTGATGTCACTTCTTGCACTTTTCTAGTAGATTTTACTTGTGAGATTACATGGCCACGAAATCACGGAAATCTGTAAAATTACGAGTACATAAGAATACCCCAAAGATAAAGATGCATTTATTTGTTTAAAGATATGTAACATGATACATAGATATGCACATATGGATGGAAAAATATTGCTGGTTCAACATGAAATATAACAACATGAAATCAAAAATCACCGATTCCACACTTCCCGTTTCAGCAAGACATTTCTGTATTCTAGCTACGTTTGAAAAGTTGGTACAGATCCAAAATATAAACTCGATTAGCATAATATCGACTAAAAGTGACAGACAAAGACGAGATCTTAGCTAGCTGTATCCGTCCGAAGTAGTGTCTTTTTCAATGTCTATTTAAGAGGGTTATGGTAAGGTATATTCATAAGTTTTTAAGCTATTGCATAGCTTTTATCTTTGGCTTTGAGCGCGGCGACCGAATGAAGAAATTCCGTAACGAAAATAAACCTAAGCATCGTCTAACGTCGTATCAGTTCGGCAGACTTCGGCACGGTGTTTGTGTGCGTTGCTATGCAATAGCTTTACCGCGGCAGTCCCCGAGTGCCACACGTATTTTTTTTTCAATTTAGATGTCAATGTCAGCTTGTACTCGTATGTTGATGAACATATGATTCGCGACTATAACGAATACGAGTATAGGTATATTTACAGACTCATAAACATTAGAATCATCTGTACAAAAATCTTAGTTAGAATCGGCATTAAATGTCATGATTTCATGAAATAGTAATTTAATAGGGTATTTTGAACTCGGAGAGTTACATTGATGGTTTTAATGATATTATGATAAGCATGTGAATAAGCCATATTTTTTACGTTCGAGAATCATACTTTGATCAAAATACAATCTGATATCATCATCTACCTAGCCATTTCCCAACTATGTTGGGATCGGCTTCCAGTCTAACCGGATGCAGCTGAATACCAGTATTCAAAATACAACCTAATACTGACCTAAAAATGGAAAAAACATAAAAAAACAATGGCACTCCGGGAGTGCCGACAGAAGTGAAAACAAAACACAAACAGAATACTTTGCCGTCATTCACTGACATATCGGATATACATTAAAACCGAGTACATCCCGAGGACAGCCGAACACATTCGAAGCGGTGTCGGTTACGGTAACAGTGGCACGAATCCAATAATTTTTCCCCATCTCAAAAAATGCCCAACGCGCCTAAAGAAGTTTTCACTTCATAAATAACATTTTGGCTACCTTGGAGCTTGGAGCTTTCGCCTTAAGTACAAAAGCTTAATAAAAAATAGGCTGACGGTAGGACACCGTTAATGGAGGGTAAGTGGTTCCCGTCACCCAAAGACAACTACTCTTTACCAAGAGATTTGCGATTACCTTGTCAAGTTCTCAGACAAAGAAACTCTACGGTTAGTTCGAGGTGAAAACCAGCGTCAGGCACTAGTTGTCTGGCATTTTTGCTTAACTGAGCCTTTTTTTGCGCAGCAATAAGGCATATTTTCTTACTAACGCATTTTACTCTTTTTATTGTTTATCTGCTGTATATTGTGTGCCTTTTAGTCTGTGCCATAGATATAAGAAAGAATTAGATAGCCTTCTAGTTGAAAATGTATCGGAACCAGTGTCTCCAATTCGACATGTTTTTTTTTTATATTTCAATGGTCTGTGCTAAGTACATGTATTTTTTTTATCTTTCTTAATTTTTCTGCCTTAAAATGTGTCAGAAATTCTGTAGCTAAAGATAGAATGTCTGTTATTACTACACGTCCCTGTCTTACCAAGGGGTATCGTATTACCCAGTGACTGGGTTGTGGAGTCAGATAGGCAGTCGCTCCACGTAAAATACTGGTAGTCAGCTGCATGCGGTTCGACTGGAAGCCGACCCCAACATAGTTGGGAAACGGCTAGGCAGATGATGATGAATACACGACCCTGTATAGCACGGGGGAAATGTGCTGAAGTGATGTCATGTCTAAATATCGACACTTCTGTGCTGCACAGGATGCCAGGGACATCGACGTGCAACTTGTTACCATAGATTCGGTACAAGATGCTGAAACCTTGCGTTTAAATTTTCGTTCCATACATTTTGACCGCGCAGTTATAGCAGTTTTCTATAAAATAGCTGGTTTTTTTAACAACCGACTAAAATTTAACTGTCCCGAGTACCTTGCATAATAATAATAATAATAACCTAACCACCGATAGCTTGGAACTTGCTTCTGACACCAGCGGACCACTATGTTCAACATGCTTTTTTATATTTTTTAAGAAATATTTAAAAACGTGTATTTTATGGATAATAATTAAATAAACAAAATAATAATAAATGTTATCTATCTAATATTAATGTTATATACACATAAACCTTCGGGAATAAATTATCTAAATGATGGTTAAAACCTCATGTAAAAAACTGGTATTCAGCTGCATCCGGTTAGACTGGAAGCTGAACCCAACACAGTTGGGAAAAGGCAGGCAGATTGATTGATTGATGGTGAAGACTGCATCAACAACCTGTATGTAGTTTTGAAGAACTAAGTGGTCACACAGACAGACACGAAAACTGACTTCGTTTTATATTATGTATAGGTATAGAGATAGATAAAGATAGAAATCACGTATCCGCGAGATACTCTTGACAGCTCACTTGGCGCATTGACTGAAAGACTGGCTTCAGCGCTACAGGTTGCCGGTTTGATTCCAAGATGAAGCAGTTATTTTAATGGCCACAGTAAGTTCCGGGTCTGACTGTTTTTTGGAATTAAGATGCAAGGTTTTTTTTTTGTTGGATCAGTTGTCCTGAGACACTAGGTACAGTCAAAAAAATGATGTTTGACGCAAAATTACTACTTAAATGATCCGAATATTCAAATTACAGCTCATTTTTTTTCAGTTGTATGTACTAGCTAAAAAGCGAGAAATTGATATAGGGTATAAATTTGCTTAGCAATTCATTTATGACTACCAGCTTAAATGGTCTGTACCTATATTGTAATCACAACTGTCATCTCAGAGTTACATGAAATGGCTAAAACACGGCGAATTGAGGTAGGGTGGTACTTTTCTTAACAAAAAAAAAACAGTGGCACTCCGGGAGTACTGACAGAAGTGAAAACTTGAACAATTACGTGTGTATTTTTTTAATCGTCATATAAACAAAACACAAACATAATACTTTGCCATCACTCACTGACATATCGGAAATACATCCCAAGCACAGTCAAACACATCCGAATGTAGCACGGTGTCGGTAACAGTGTCGCGAGTTCAATGGTTTATTCCCATCTCAAAAAATGCCCAACCCGCCTAAAGAAGTTTTCACTTCAGTAATTCCCTGACTGAACATGGCCCACGATGGCTCAAAAGCAACACGTGAATAAATCACAAATAAGAAAAAACTTCCCAACTTCGAAAGGCAAGTCCGTTTACTACAATTTATTCATCCATAATCCTATTTTCCGGTTATTTAAAGTTCCTTTTCCCTCTTATTATATCCGGATAAAAGAGCGTTCCAGTTATAAAATTTTGTGACTTCTCTTTTCCTACTAACAAAAACGTGAATGTTTGACAATACTTTTTGTGGTTCTATAAAAATATTTACTGTTCTTTATTATAAATAAGAATTTATGTATTTTATCGTTCCCCAAATTATTTCAATTTTGGTTCCTTGTTCTAGTTTAGGTACTGCGGTCACCTTTAAAAAGGCTAGTTAGTTTTAAAGAGGCTCATTTATTAAATAGGCGATCATCGATAGAAGCCTAAAAAGTTTAATAGCTAATAAATAAAAACACGATCACCATTGAGAATATCAATATTTTTTTAGAGGATCAAATAAAATCTGTGGTGTCTGGGAAAAACGTAATTTTTCAGTATGAGACTTTTAAGGTTCAAGTTTATCAGTTAGGTAAAGTAGAAAAAGCCAACTACCGCTATGATTCTCCCACTCCTATGATAGTTACACTTATCAGCAATAGACCAAAATAAAATATGAATTTTTTTAATAACAACGTAGTGCCAAACTAAAAAATTACGAAAATGGAGTTATAAGGTTTCTCCCAGACACCACAGAAATATTGCTTTCACTAAGAACAAAGAAGAATCTTACAGATAAAGAAGAAAGTAGTAAGACGACACGGTTGGCGCAGTGGCTGAGCGATCGACTGCTGTCCTGCGTGTCGCGGGATCGATTCCCGCACGGAACAAATATTTGTATTGCCTACAGGTAGTTGTTCCGGGTCTGGCTGTTTGTGTATGTGAGTTTAAATGTTTGTAAATGCACCCACGATACATGAGCAATTCCTAGTGTGGCACAACGTATAAAAAAAAAGCTGCGTGTCACCGAGAGCGTCTTGGTTTCGATTCTTAGGTCTAGCAAAACGATATTCGGTTTTCCGATAGGAATTTCTCAGTAGTCACCACCGACCAGTGCCCTATTTAATAAATCGGACTGGCAAGGGTGACAATCCGTCAGTTGCACAAGTTTCTTTCATACATTTTCGACCTTATTAATCAGCACATGTCGTGAAAAAGTGTAATATGTTGACTATTACGTCTTATTTATAGGGGCTTGTGGCTAAGTAATATCAGCCGCACGGGTCGATCGATCAGGTTAAGCTACGCTTGCCGCGGTTGGTCCGTGGATGGGTGACCATCTTTACATACTAAGACCTCTCCGTGCCTCGGAAAGCACGATAAGCCGTTGGTCCCGGCTGTCATTCGTGGATCTTTGACAGTCGTTACGGGTAGTCAGAAACCTGAAAGTCTCATAACCAGTCTTACCAAGGGGTATCGTATTACCCAGTAACTGGGTTGTGGAGGTCAGATAGGCAGTCGCTCCATGTAAAATACTGGTATTCAGCTGCATCCGGTTAGACTGGAAGCCGACCCCAACATAGTTGGGAAAAGGCTAGGCAGATGATGATTACGTCTTATTTATCAGTCAAACTAGTCCAGGAGTTTGGATTTGTGCCCGATTAATTCCCAATAGGGGCGCCTCTTTTTGGCCCCTACTCCATGGAACTTGAACATATCTGGAAAAATATAGGTATACCAATACCCTCTGCCTAACCCTTTGGGGAATATTCACTTGAATATTAATTTACAAAAAAATCTACGCGCAAGTACAGAGCTTTTCATTTCAACTGGGAGCCATTAGCTACTTTCCCTTTCACTGACACGCTATGCAGTCATTGAGTACAGTGCGATGAGGTTTGCCACCTTTCAATAAAACACCGTCCTTCGGTGGAAGGTAGCGATCAAATTCCTAGTATCTAGATGAATGCACGCCTTGACCCGATGACCGTTACTATAGAGCTCTACTATTTGCTTTGATATCTAGGAACAGGTAGCGACACGGCGGCGAGTGACGTGAAACCGCCGTTTTCAACACGCAGGAAATGCTTTTCGCAACGCGCTGAACCGAAGCGGCCGTTTTCATAAATTCAGTTTGAAAATTTAGCATTGCCATTCAACGTGGCAATGCTGCCAGTCTTCTCGGCACGTTACCGGATGACAGCGATGTGGGTGAACACTTCGACAGCTAAGTGACCACAAAACAAAAGGATCTTTTGTATTTATCTATTTGTATATTTAGTTAGTCATTTAATCTAGTACCTAATGTACTTACACTAGGTATTACTAGATTAAACTTTACTTGCGTTAAATGTGTCATATTGTATATTATCATTTTCATTCTTTATTTCAATATTTACATATAAATTATATTTTTTAATATTAGAATATAAAAACATTTTAAAATATGAAAAATGGTAGCCCACCGGCATCGGGAACAGGGTCCAAGTTACGGGTCAGGGCTCCAGAGAGAGGAACTTCCTGACAATGCGGGCCGTATCCAGAAATACCGCTTTCTGAATCAAAGCCTTGATCCAGCTGCCCAACGAGAGCCTCCTCGGGTGTTGGTGGAGGCGCTTTGCTTATTAAACCATTAATCATTTTAATTGTTAGGTATGACATAAAATATTAATTTTATTAAATTATTTGAAAATAATTTATTTCAAATTCAAATTCTTTATTGCATTCATGTGTACATTTAGTTGTTACGATAAAAGTAAGTTCCAACATGAAACCCGGTTAGGGCACGGCAACATAATAATAAAAATTTTAACATAATAAGAATAATAATGTATGTCTGCGTTCTTTTTTTTTAAGACTATAATAAAATATGTAATTATTTATCTAGCTATCATATTTACTAATTATTTTGTTCTAGGTTTTCTGCGACCGAGTAAAAGCATTTTTGTGTTAGATATTCTCTTAATTTCGTCAGTTTCTTCTTTTATTTTATTATTTTTATTATGTTGACTTCAATATCAACATGGGTACATAATTAAGTATGTAACTTCAGAAGTTAGGTGCGCGGTTCTAAATTGTTCGTGTCCTATTCTTAGTAAAATAATTGATCTTCACCGAACAGCCTTCTTTCAGAAGGTTAATAAAGATAAGGAGAAACCGATAACTTGTTTTCTTTCAGTCTTCTCAGTTTCCAAGAGACAAGGTTAGTATTCATGGTACATTTTCTTCAACGAGCTACTAACTGATATCTACATAATGATGGAGTGACGGGGAAATGAAAAAAAAAAATTCTTCATAGTTCTTTTAGATTTAACGATCTACCTGTAACTGTGAACGACATACTGTCAGATGGGGTTAAATCTTCCAGGGCTTTCCAATTGTAAGCTGGAAGTCCTGACAAAATGGATAAGCTTCAATTGCAAAAGTCCAGGCACAATTTGATTTACCTGTTACAGACACAACGGCCGCGACAAACGAATGCGAACCCAAGCAATGCGTGTGTGTTGCACTTTACTTTGTGTTCATAATTTCATCACCACTGCTCACAAAACGATAAAGGAAATGTCCTAGAACTCATAAAATCGATGACATGTGACATCCGCCAATCTGCACTGGGTCCGCGAGGTGGATTATGGCCCACTCCCTCTCACGGAGAGGTGGCTTGTGTCCCAGCAGTAGACTTGCTATGCTGCGTCACAAACATGCAATTTTTTAAACGGAATAATTTTCGCATCCAATGCAAAAAAAAATGGAATAAAATCGGTTCAAGTTAACAGCCACTTAGTTTGCGACAGCACTGGAAAGTGTACTTTCAGGTGCTGAGAAACACAAAAATGCTTAGGGAAAACTTGCGTTTTTTTTTTTGGATTATTTAATATCTTTCTGGTAAGGCACAGTTTTGTATTATACTAGCACTTTATTGGATTATTTAATATATTTCTGGTAAGGCACAGTTTTATATTTTATGTTACTACCTATATTATAGTTTCAAACACTATACTCAATAGTTTACCTTTTCCCCACAATTCTCTATTCTATCTATCGCCTACTCTATCTTCATTGTCACCTTCCTTCAGCCACAGCGATGCATTCACGATTCAGACTGTGTTCTAATATATGCGATAGTTCGGCGAATCCCCAAACGCTTCGAAAAAAAGAGCAGTGGTGGCCCAGCTGTAACAGCCGCAACTAGAGTTGTAGGTCGTAGGTTCGAACCCAGATAGGCGCTTTACTTTGTGTAAATTATTTCATCACCACTGCTCTCAAAATGGTGAAAGAAAACATCGTGAGGAAACAGGCATGTTGGTACTAGGTACCAAAAATTCAAAGACAAGTGACATCTACCAATCCGCATTGGGCCCGCGTGGTGGATTACGGCTCATTCCCTCTCACTGAGAGGAGGCCTGTGTCCTAGCAGCGGGAACATTATAGGCTGATTGTGTGTGTTGTGTGCAACGCTTCGCCGCTTTTTCCGAACAAATTGTGACAAATATACGCGACGATTTTTTTCTCAAGAGTTTCTTGCACCTCCTCTTCCCAACTAAAATAATAGGAAGTCGTGAAGGGCGGACGTTTCGGGTTTAGTCTCATGTAATTTTGTTGTTCATAAAGCACTGAATTTCTACCTAATTCGAATAAAATATAACTTTATTATTAATATTCGCGTTACGATCGCTTATGTTAGGACATGGGGTCAACATTCTCACGTAGAATGAGGTTCTTTTGTGTGACAGGCGACACACTATAACTGTAAGTATAGAAAACGTGAAATCAGAACAGTTTATAAAAAATATACTGAAGTTATTTAACTTTTTATTTGAGAATGGAATCTTTTGATGCGAGTAATATTATGAATGGTTTAGTTTTGAATGGATCTAATAAGGTGTCGTTTAGTGATAATTTGGAAAGTAACATCATTCATGTTGAAAACCTCTGTTACATGAATATTTTCAGTTAGATACTGATAATTTTTTAATTAAATAGATGTCTTTCTACTTCCACGTATTATTCGATCAAATCAAAAATACGCTGGACGTTTGAATACAGACTTTGTGTAAAAAATGTACAGCATAGTTCATAGCCAAGTAGGTATCATATTCAAAAACATTTCGTACATTTTTGTTGTCGTTGAGAAATACACTGAGTCTGGCCATCTGCATGTGCATGACATTGCATCCCGGACTGCATAAGTGCATATCTCTCCAGACTATGCAGGATATACAATCATATCTATGTATATTCAAACACTATGCAAACGCAGGATAGGTATCTACGTATATTCCTGGATATTTGGAAGTGAAGCCGGAATGACGCGGTGCATAATACATCGCTCCCCTGATGCACTGCGGTACCACTCTTGACAATGTTCATGCTTTAATAGCAAACTAGTCGTGAACAGCTATCACAAAATGTTTTTTGATAACAATAGTAATTACATCTGAACGTATTTGGAGCTTAAAATGTAACATGAATCGTAAGTCTCGAGATAGACATGAAAAAAAAGTGAAGACATCGTTACGTCGACAAATCTGAAGTATGTCCTGCGAATTCAATTACGGGTCTAATGGTGCAAGAAAACTTTCCGTCGCATTTACGGATTTCAAGACAAGATATAAATAAACACATCATTAGCTGAACTGCAGAACGTCATCATATAAGGACCGCACAAATACCTACTCATCAATAAAACTGTTTTCTCCTCGAACCATAAATGTCTCCGGAACTTATAAAAATGTTTTTATCAAATAAATTAAACCGTTCCTTTAGTCTGTAATATCGATTTTATGCGTACCCCATCCTAAAATTATAATTTTACATTGCTTTTTTTATATAATTGTGACTTCAAGTGACAGCTATGTGAACTTAACCCAGCATTGTATAAATATGTAAGCTGTCATGCACGTCCTTTATGCCTGGAGGCTTTTATTTAGGTATTAAGTTTTGTTTACATTTTTTAATTTTTAGTTATTATTTTTACTGTTTTATAGAATATTTTTTTTCTAACTGAACAGACACCTGTGCTGCTGGGGAGTTTGTTCGACTTCCCACCAAAAGCACTAGGAAGTAGTTAAGGGTAGGCGCTTTGGGTTAAGGGTAGGCGCTTTGGGGGACTGTCTTATATAATTTTGACCATCGAAAAGTGCTGATTCTCAGCCTTATCTGAATAAAAGACTTTTAATTTTGACATCAATTTGTAAAATGCAATGGACTATTTGGACTCTAATATGATGTACAAAGTTCAGCATCGCATTAAAACAATATTAGAATCTCTAGCGACACGACGTCACAATTCTGTAAGCCTCGTTAATGACATGAATGTGTGAACTGACCTTGTCAATCGTTATTTGTTCGGATAATTGTGATATTGTTTACAATATTGTAACATCAATAGTGTTTTGTGTACCTACCGAAAGGATTTTGTTGGCAAATAATTTATTTGTATATATAACCTATTTCACTTTTCTTTGTTTTTCCTGTCTGTTTATATACATATGTGTCTTTGTATAGGGTGGGTAGTAAAATTAAGGTTCCATTAGGAATTATCAAAAACATTGGGAGCTTTCCTTAAAGTCTGAAAAACTACCAACTTAAAATGTACGTAAATTCAAATAACAACTGTTATTCTTTGACAATTCTATGAAATTGCTATAATGCAGCTAATTGGCGTAGTGTGAGAATTCGATAAATATTAAATTTTTATGCCTGGAAGTGATCGCAGAAAGCGATAAGGCCGCCCATTGTATGTTTTGTAGTGGTAATTATTTTTATTTTTGTTATGTATTTACTGGTGTACAATAAAGTATTTATATATAAATAAATAAATAATTTACCAGACTGGTAGGTAGGTACATTAACATATCCAATAGCGTAATACTTAATTCTTATTTTTCATCTGATCACAAATTAGATCAAGAAAATCAATTTTGTTAGTAGGTACCTAAGTACAAGAATATTTCTCAAGTGAAGCAGTCCCTATTATTTCTCACCTTCGCCTTGAAACTTCTTTTCTACTTAATTATGCAGGAGCTAGACGTAAAACGTGTTTTACAATTTTATTTCAAAGTCATACATAAGTTTCCCGACTTTCAAACAAGGAGGTTCTTGCGGTTTACTGTCGGTAATCCACCTACGTATTTTACGAGTAGTTCCGCTTTGGAGCTAGTTTTTACTTTACTCTACGTTTTCGTTGCAAGGGGAAGAATGAAAACACGGTCTAATGCTCGGTTTTTAAGGTTTTAAATCAATCGAGATGAAATAACAGTGTCGTGCCTCTATTTCTGGAAGTTGCAGTCAGAAGTGTAGTTGAGCATCTACATTAAACTAAGTTCCATGTGATAAAAAAATCAGAAGTTCTGAGAATTCCCTAGTATAAAAAACTTAGTGCCTAACTACCAGACCATCAGCCATCAGGCGATGAGGAAATGTTTGTGGAAATTGTTAGAAAGTTTAACATCGTAATTATTTACAAACGTCAAGACTGTCTAAGCATTATCGTTCTTTGAAAACAATGAACAAAACAGGTTTTTTCAAAATTATAACATTGTGAGATTGTTTTTTCACTGAACAAAACTCACCTGTCTATAAATTACAAAACAATTTTTATTACTTGCAAAGTACCAGATAAGCTAATTGACGACCATCTTAAATTGTCCGAATATTCAAATCACAACTGTCATTATTCGATAGATTCTTGAAAAAAAAAAAAGTCGTTTATTCAAACTAGGCTGAGAATCGGCACTTCCTAAACGTCACAATTACATAAGACGCCCTTCACCCCTTCCTAGTGCTTTAGCTGGGAAATGGTTAAATAAACCAAATAAATAAAAATAAATATGTAATGACCACAAATTAAGGTAGGGTGTCTTTTTCAAGTGATTGTTAAGCCAATTGGCTTAACAATTAATTTCCCAGATTATTTTACTGTTTCCTTACAAAGAAATGCACTCCTTACTTCTAAGGAAACAAGTGTCTAGACTGAACATCAAAAGGAGCTGGGAACCAAAGGGCCGTATGTAGGACAAGCACCAGAACATGTTTGTTTAAGTGTGAAAGGGCTCAAATGACGAACTCCTGCATTCCGCCTTTTAAATCTTAAAAGGTAAAAAGTCTTGTGCCGATGTTGCGCAATAGATTTAAATGGACGAGAAATAATAGAATTAATTTGATTGACGTGAAAAACGAAATGAAATAAAGGAGTGGAACTAGAATTGTATGGAAGAAAAAGACACTTCGCGTAGACCCGAAGTTGACAAAATGAGCAGAAATATGGTTTTCATAATCAGCCTTTAATTTTTCCCACTGCTGGGATACAGGCCTCCTCTCTGTGAGAGGGAGTAAACCGTAATCCACCACGCGAGCCCAGTAGGTGGAATGGCGACTGTCTTCAAATTATATGGTTGTAGGACATCCTGGTTTCTTCACGATGTTTTCCTTCACCTTTATGGAGATGAAAATGTTTTGCACAATTTCAAATGCCTACCTGGATTCGAACCTACGATTTACAACTCTTAAATTGTAGCCATATCCACTGGGCCACCACAAAAGATGGTTGATGAAGTAGAACTTAATTCAGGCGAGGTCTTTATCGAGCAGCTGGGTGTTATACCCAAACTAGGCTGGAATAGAATAGTCTACTTACAATGTCTTTGAAAGAAGAGGACAGCGTATTATGTTTGCGAATCGACGTGACACAGTAGGTACAGTGACTTGCAATAAAGTCATTTGTCTCTACATCTCTTTTGACATTGAAAATGTCTTTTCGTTCGCTCCAGTATAGGCTCCGATTTCACGAACAAGTGCGATCCCCTTATATCTCGGACAGTTGTGAAAATATGATATTCAAAAAAATCCTCAAAAGACGCGTATTTACGAGAGCTGTAAGGTGCAAAAAGAATTATTCGAAAAAGTCAAAAACGAAAAAGTTATGACCGAAATAGTGAAAAAAAAATTTTTTTTTCCGAATTTTTGATTTTGGCGCTCGATATTTTGGAAACGAAGAATGATATCAAAAATTTGAGAAAAAATTCTCGGGACAATCTGGTCAGCTACAATTTGAGCCTAAAAAAAGACGATCGGGTTAAGGGTTTGCCTTGTAGCCTAACCTTTTTGAACATAGTCAAAACGACATTATCATTCAGCGTTGTAGTTTTATTTTGTAACCTTTTCCTTATCCCGACTTTCTCGTCGCTCAGCGACAATACTTTTTCGAACTCCTTAGATTAATTTCCAATGTGCTCGATAGTCGTGTGAGGCACGAAATCTGTGAATTTTTATCTACTTTCCTATTCATTGTATCCTAGAAGAAATTTCTTAACAACTTTTACTTTTGGTGTGTTTTGCTGATACGGCAGTGCGCAGTGGATGGTGCATGCAACGGTACAGGGATCGTCGGAGTATTTAAAGTTAAGTTATAACATTTAAAAGTGGTTTTCGTAAATAACGTCAAAGGAATTTTGATCTTCAATATCTCTGTAACCAGAAGGTTTCCAGGTACGGTCAAGTACAAAACAATCTCATAATTACGAGAAGAACAAATGACTATTGACTTCGTTAAGGGGATTGATTTTACACTTGTTCTGTGAGTACATACATGGTTAAATAAATACATGAAGGAGAAATCTAGAATTAGTGGACTAGTGCATGTTGGAATAGCAAGAAAAGACCTCAAGCAAACATATGAAAATAAATATAATTTTCAATGTTTTCAAGTCGTTCACAAGATAAATACAACCTTGCAAACTGAGATCAACATTGTTTGGACAAGTTTTCTTACAATCTAAGTTTTTGATTCAACATTATTTGATTTTGTTTCTATTCAACATATAATCCTTATACAGTGACTTCTGCCCCAAGTTTGATTTCTGCTTCAAGGAAAATGCTACCTATTTTCTATTCTGCATTAAGACTCAGAATTCGACATCACGTCAAGAGGTTGAGTATTTTGAATTCTATTGACTGTTAATAACCCTAAACTTGAATCATCATTCCGTCGCCTAGTTTGGTGATTATGGTGATTTCCCTATAACCACTTGTTGTGGTTCTTAGCAAGCCACGTTTGGCTTCTTTGTCGCAGTAGATTAAACTAGAAAAATTTATGCTTAACATAATCAGTAATAGAGCAGTACGGTGGCCCAGTGGTAAAGGCCCCGACTTACGTGTTGAAGGTCGTGGGTTCGAACCCAGGCAGGCGAGCCAGGCGGCGAGGCGGCCAACCAGGCGGCAGACTTTGTGTAAATAATTTTATCACCACTGCTCTTAAAACGGTGAAGGAAAACATCGAATGGCAACCGGCTTGTCCTAGGACCAAAAATTCGAAGACATGTGGCATCTACCATCACGCAGAGGAGGCCTGTGTCCCAGCAGTGGAAAAATTATAGGTATATTATGCGCTTTTGTGATTATTAGGAGGCTACATTTGGCTTTTACGTCGGAGCAGACTTAATGGGCTAATATTACATCAGGTTTGTGACTTCAATAAGCTGTTTTAAGTAGACATAGAATCCAGGTCTAGAAATCTGGTGAAAATTACAAATAATAAACATCACACCTGCTTACACCGACTTTTTAGGTCTTAAGTACCTCCAAATTTCGCCAGTTATGTTTAAGTCACATTTATTAGAGGGCAAGCCTACTGCCATCACCCGAGCACAAATCAGAACAATTTAACAGAGAAATTCCTGAAGGAAAACCCCAATACCTAACATTTTGCTTGACCTGGGAATCGAACCCAGGATCTCAAGCTCAGCAACTAGTCCGACGACGTTATCCAACAAATAAAAGGCGTACCTACATTCATAAATTAAAACGTAACTGATCTGCGTTCGCGATTTATTTGTCAATAATGTAAATAAATATGAAATAATGGAAAAATAACTTTAATTCCTACACAATAAAGTTCAGTTTACGCTACAATTTCAATTTTTTTTTAATAATTATTTCAATAGTGGTAGTCACTCTGAAATTAACTTAATTTTCATTGAAATAAAGTTGATATTTGTTTAACTTGAAATAGGGTAGGGGTGTGCAGCACTGCTCACTTTTACTATACAACTAACAATTTGTTTCGTCTTATAAATCGATGAACGCCGGCTGCACGCACTAAAAAGCATCTCATTATCACGTTCCGCCTGAGCCGAGCGTGCAAGCGAGAGCGCGGAACAAGCGATAGAGAGGCATCTATCTGATGTTTTCTTATGACGTTATCACGTAAAATTATCGTCCGTAAACCGACTTTACAGACAACCAATTTTTTTTTATGAAACTTAAGAAATCACTTAGAAATTGTGAAGTGAGGTATAGGATGAATGTCTTACGAAGCATAGCTTAACTCATTCTCTTTATCTTTTAGAATGAATCCCTTAAAAAAATAACTTTCAATCACTTGAACAATACCTATTAAGTTCTTTTCGTACAAACACAACTAAGTTTAACTTAAGTTTTCATACTATAGATAGGTAAAGAAATTAATAAAACTACGAATGAGCATATATTAATTATTAACATTAAAAACTAGGTATGATGAATAGTTAAACCTAAATAACCTAATAAAGCGTCTTCTCCTAGGAATTTAACTAACGATAATTGGCGTTTTTAATAACGATGCAGCACTAAGAGGCTGCAATGGCCAAATTATGTGGAATTTTGCGATGTTGGAAGAGTAGCCTATTGTTTTAATTTTAATAGGTCACTTTCCTCGCAGATACCTATAGTCAAAGTTTTGTGAACTGTTTCGTATAAAAGTACAATACCTACGCGGTCAAAATGTATGAAACAGCTAATATTTTTTTTTTAATAACTGATGAAAAATTTCAACGCATTTCAACCTTCAGAAACATGTACTAAATGCATGGTGACAGGTTGCGCGTCAGTGCCTCTACCACCCTGTATTACTATCTATACTAACATTATAAATACGAAACTAACTCTGTTACCTTTTGATAAAATTTGTCACATAGAATATTTTATCCCGTTAGAGTTCGTTCCCGCGAGATACGAGTAATTCCCGACCGTCAGGCGGGTGAAACCGCGGGCAAAAGGTAGTTTGTTTATTATAAGTACAGTCCTAACCTAACTTATCAATATTATACTGCAATTATCAGTCCAGGAATAAAAACTAAAGAGAAAGTTTATAGTGGATAAGACAGAGATTAAAACAGAAGAAGAACTAGCACGGGATCGAGGAGGAGAGGGATCAGACCGGAATAACTCCTTTTAACATAACTGGTGAAATGTGGGTGGCTGTAGGCTTCTGCCTAACCATTTTAGGTTAAAGGCGTGATGCCGTGTTGCCAGGTTTTCAACCAAGATAGGCGATTAAGGCAATTTTCTCTGTACCGATATTGTTGCGGTTGCTGGCAGTGCCTTAATATTCATGACTTTAGTTTTACAAGCTCAGATAAGAAACTTGAACGCGCAAGAGTTCAAATTGGCTTTTTAATAAACTTATTTCTTATCCTGCTAATTTGTTAACATTGGTGACAAAACTAACCGTGTCGGGCCATCCATTGTGGAAGAGTTTTTCATAAACAAAAGCAGCCTCAACACTCAACAAGCCTGTTGGTACAAGACTTGCTGGTCCGCCAGGAACAAGTACAAAAGCAATACATTTAATTACAATAAACTTAACAACTTAAGTTAGAGTTGAAGATTTAACTAATCAAAGCGACTTAGCGACAACTTTTCCAATGAAATCACTAATTCCAACGTTTTTAAATAAAAACTCTTAACTGTCCCTGAACGAACAATTAAAACATCAAACGCATTAAAATAAATAGTATTCCCAATTTGAGTGTTCCGCACATTATTTACAGGGTAGGTACAGTAAGTTTATGACTCCGAAAAGTTCGGTTCGCGTGTTAAATTTCAAAGGAGTCTCCCAGATTGTTCAGTATGATCATTTAGTTGTAATAAAAAAACTTGGGAACAGCTTAGGTGTGGGTATAATGAGGTCTCGCTGAGATCGATCGTCGACGGAGGCCGATGCGGTAGACCCACCGATTTCGCAAACAGCTAGCTATTCCAAGGTGAACACTACATGAACATTTTTACGTTGAAATTGTTCAATGTCAGAACGACCGCAGAACTAAATTGGTCGCAAACACAATATTAAGTTTAGCTCGCACGCAGACGCCGTAATTTCATGTTTCAACATGCGAAGGATTACCATCAGTTAACACCTTACACCGATACTATCGTTGGATTTTAAAAGTTACAGAATTTATGTTGCCAACTTAAGTTTTGTGTAAAAGTTTTAGGTATAAATGTGGCTATAAAAGTAAAGGAAGACCAAAGAAACGACGGATGGACTATGTGAAAGATGATATGGCCAGAACAGGGGTGACTACTGAGATGAGGACTAATAGAGAAGTATAGAAGAAAAAGATATGTTGCGCCGACCGAAAATAAAATGAATTAAGGGCAAGTGAATGATGGTAACATAAGTTTGGTGTGAGTTTTGGTAAATTTTGAGGAGTTTGACTCACTTCTTGCGCGGCTTGCGACGAAGCCGGCGACGCTCGCCTTCCAGCTCGTTGTCCAGCCCGCGACGCCGCGGGCCAGATGCTCCCCGGCGACGCTCCAGCTTGCCGATCCCCTCTCCCACCTCCTCTACTACGGCCACTCGAGGCAAGCTCTCATCTTCCTCTATTAATTTTGGTGTCTGCGGTGCGCCCATCCGAAGATGGCGTTGTCGCCACCACAGCACCCACGAGCTGATGTTATCGCGAATCTTGAAATTGAGTGGTCCAGCTTCGGTAAATTCGACGGCTTCACGTCCACGGTATCTATTTGTTATATTTGAAAACGTTTCAGTCTTTGGCTCTCACCATAACCTAACTTAGGACTAACGAAGGCAGCTGCAGTGTAAGCGGACGCTAAGCGATGATTGCTTTATGACAGCTATGCGTTCTTGCGGTGAACCCATCGAATGAACTGGCACGGAATCATTTTCACGTACAGTTTTTTATCACAATTTAAGCAAAGCGTTCACTACTAGGTATGTTGTAAAAACTTATAAAAATTGGCAGGAATGTGTGGCAGTTAAGTTGGTGGTTGGTAGTTGCTACATTATTTTAACGTGTCGGCGCTCTTGTGTTCTTGGGTAGCCATGGCGACGGCTTCGCTATCAGTCGCGGTGTCATGCCGTGCGCGCTGAGAGCGGTGCAAGCGTGCGCGCGGGGGCTCGTACTCAACAGATGTTAGCAAGCCGTCAGGACGTTACGTAACTAGTTCGTACCGAGCGCACTGCGTGGTGGCGCGAGGACGCCGAGCGCGCGATTGCGGAGGCTTCGCTCTGCCGCTGCCGCTGCGAGCCGCCCGCTAGCCCGCCACCGCGCCCCCCGCCGCGCCCCCCACCCCCTCTTCCTGTTATCGCTATTGTCCTTACTAAATCATTTTTTGGTCAGTGTTCCGGCAATGTTAGTTTTTAACTCTTACTGGACGTTGTATTGCAGTGATCGTAAATGAAGCCGCATACCGGAGAGAGTAGGCAATAATGTTTTTATTGGGTTAGACGTGCGATCTCAAGGTCGCACAGAGAACATTCACTTCGATTTAGTTTACGAGTTCTCTTAACAACCAAACGTGTATATTATTGGACGCAATGCGTAACAGTTCAGTAAGATGGTGTTAAAAAGAGTAAAGAATGTAGCTAGGTAGGTAGGTAGGTAGGTACTCAAAAATAATACTTACTTCATTCATTATAATCTCGTTTCGAGTAGTACCCATTAATTTGGCGAACATGGCGAAGATTTCATCTTCAGAAGATTAAAATCGTAGTTTACTGCCATTCTCTTTGGAAAGCTGCAGAATCTATAAGAAAATGATCTTAGTCTAATAATTTCTAGCCAATAAAGAATGTTTGATGTTCATAAAATATTAAATTTCTTCCTGCTACTAGCAGCGCTACTAGCAGCGCCCCGCGGTTTCGCCCGCATAAGTATGGTACAATATAGCCTGTAACAAAAGTTAATATGAGCGCAAAAAAAATAATGGCCAGTTTTAGAAATATATGGCTATGTCTCTGAAACTGGCCATTTTTTTTTTATATAAAAGTTTGTCGCGAGATTTATCGGTGTAGATAAATAAACAAATAAAGCTTCTATATCATATAAATTGTGTAATGACGTTATAAGTTGATAGTAAAAGTTTTAAAGGAAAAGATTATTTTATCCTTTAAGCGCATTTCAATAAAAGCTTGTTTTTAAAAATGTTTTTACTTTTTAGTTTCGAGTTATTCTTAGCAAGCCCTTTCATTTGATACCCATATTGTAGGAGTGCGTTAAAAATAACTAGTTCACCTTCTTGAGTGTTCCGCCATATTGGATTTAGAATGACGTCACACAACTAACCATGCATTGTCATCCAAACTAAACGTGTATGCAAAATTTCAGCTCAATCGGTTGAAGACATCTGCTTCAAAATTGATTTGCAAGATTCCACCCCAACAAACAGATACATACATTAAATAAAAGAATATGTTATTGTTTAAAAAAATATTGCTACGTCTAATATACCCTGAAGGGGTAGCCGGCAAAGATGTTTATTTAACACACAGTTCGTATAGTAGGCAAGTCGTCCTTCCGGTTTTGTTTAAACTATCGGAACAACAAAAAAATATGGACTTTTTTTTTTAAGTAATGTTTACAATAACATTTAGAAAATATATAGAAAAGATAAATACAATTATATAAAACAAAGTCGCTTTACATGTCTGTCTGTGTTGGATTCCACCAACATTTTAAAGAATCTATTTCGGATGTATATCGGATGTATAATAAGTACATTATTTATCTATGCATGTTGTACATCAAACTAAGACTTAAATGATTGCTGGAAAACGGCTTTTGGTGTGAAACATCGCTGTTTACCGCAGCGCGCAATGATGCACGCATACCTACTATTGAAGTGAAAACTTCTTTAGCGGCGTTGTACACTTTTTTTGTAATGGGTAATAAATGTTAAACTCGCGTCAGGACACGTGACCTGATCGAAAATTCGTAAGACAAAAGTTAAAAATCGAAATCGTCGAAATTATTTTAAAAATATTATTTTAAAAAGTTTTCACTTCTGCCGGCACTCCCGGAGTGCAACCCGTCGTTTTTTATACACTGTGCTTTTGGGTGCATGCAATGCAACGGCACAGGAATAAAAGTTAAGCTTTATTTTGTCGTGAATTACCTCATCCTATTACTTAGGTATGCGAAAGCCACCCAAACACAATAAAATAAATAAATAAAAATAAATATGCAAAAACTAGTTTTGGTTTCGAAAAAAGGTTAGATCTTTGACCTTCAATACCTTCGTAACCAGAAAGAATGTTCCCAGGAATTGTATCTAGAACAAAAAAGAAGCATACGTAAAGTCAAACATATAACCTCCTCCTTTTTGGAAGTCGGTTAAAAAATATTATTTATTCCGGCGGGGAGAACAAGTGACTCTCGGGTTTCGATGTTTTGATATGTCGCCACATAAGTATACTGCACCCGTGTGAGGCAGGGGCGGGTCGCTAGTCTAATTTAAAACTAAAATAGGGTATCGAAAAATTCCTCCGTATCTCTGTCGACCTGGTAGCGCGTCCAAATGAATGAAATCATTGCCACGTTGAATGGCAATGCTTAGCTTTTGGTCAATGTAAAAATTAGCCCGCCTTTGGTCCCGGGAAGCCAACCAACGGTTTGGGTATTTCTTTAAAAAGGAGATTAGCGAAGTTATTATATTTACGCAGCTTGAGGTTTTCCGCTGCAGCAGCGGCAGCTCAGCCCACCAAGCTACATTAGGCACTGGCATCTTGTCTTTAACGTTGTCATTGTCTCGTAATTGCTTCAAAGCCTATATTTTCGCGGACGAAACATACAGACACAAATTGTCTTAAAGAAATCATGACGAACTGAAAGTTTGTCTCGTTTACCTACTTACAGAAATAAAATCATTTATCATTTACGTTTTGTTTTTGGCCGAAACGAAAATTGCCCAAGATAGATATTTGGGCCGATTTTCTGTCAGACACTAAAAACTAACTAACTGTCCACAAAAACAAATCGAAAATCTACATAAAAATGGTCGCTGCACATAAGCACACTATCACACTAATATTAGGTATAAAGGCATATGTTTGTGAGTGTGTGTTTATAATTATGCTTGTTACTTCTTCACACTCAAACGGCTGAACGGATTTCAATGTTTGGCACACAGATAGTTTATAACCAGGGGATCGGGGAACTCACGGGATCGACACTTACGCGGGTGAAACCGCGGGGCGCAGCTAGTTATACCATAAATCATCACGCTCTGTTTCCCCGAAAGAGTAGGCAGTGTACCTATAGTATATGATATGAACACACCATGTTTTATTTTGATGTTACATAGTCGTGGCATATTGAGCGTTCCAGCTGATGATGCTATATCCTGCTGCGAGCCGCGTCCCAATACAAAACCCTATGCTTAGATTGAACTTGTGATATCAATATTAAATTCTTTATTGCATTTTATAACATACTAGCTTCTGGCCGCGACTTCGTCCGCGTATTATTTCTGGTTCCCTCGACCCACTACGACGCATCGCATGACCTGCCTGCGCTATTAATTCGTTTTCGTTACCTGTCTCAGCTCACAGACGCGCTACGAGCATTTCATTGTTTCTTTAATACATAAGTTGATATTGTAAATTATGGTACTACACCTATTTTAAAACAGTCCACTACTTCTTTTATTATAAAGTCCCGATTGAGCCCATTCAATGGTGATTTGAATAAGTGTCTTTTAGATGGTGAATGAATCAGTGTCTGGCGGTGTTCCTGCAGATAATAAAAATAAAAATTGAATAATAACCTAGATTGCCTATTCTTACTGATAACACAGTTATAAAATCAATCGGTAACACAGGTAAGTTAAAACATACATAATTATAATAGGTGATTATTTCGATAGAATAATAATGTGCTGCCTCCGCACAATCATCAGATTGAGTCTGTATATTAAACCAAACATGATTGGTGATTATTTCGATAGAACAATCATGTTCTGCACAATCATCAGATGTCCAATACTTGTCTTCAACTCCTGCGCTGATGATTAGTGCAGCGAAGGATATGAAGGTTAC
Source organism: Hydraecia micacea (assembly GCA_914767645.1). Lineage (NCBI taxonomy): Eukaryota > Metazoa > Arthropoda > Insecta > Lepidoptera > Noctuidae > Hydraecia > Hydraecia micacea. Next base: position 2,294,875 of record OU611774.1, read on the forward strand.
TGATCGACATTGTGAGTCATGGGTTACACGATGTCCGACCTGATCCCTCTTATAACCTTCTCTACTAAATAGTGGCGATGGAGATCACTGTGACACTGCAAGTACTAAAATTAGAACAATTAGCAACCTAGAAGTATGCTACTATACTTATGACGTAAATACCTACCGCAATGTTGTTTATTTCATGCTGCAAAAATGTGACCCGTACAACAAATTAATACCAAACTTTACTAAATAATGTTACATCACAATAATATTAAACTTACAGGCAACTGGCAAGAACAGTATTAAAACGCACAATTTATAAAAAGGAAATATAATCATGCTTAAAGTTAAACATCAATGACTTGGTAAGTAGACAATAAATAGTAGCGATAACTATTTAAATCCACCCAACCTGAAGTGTCTTCAAGGTTCTGGACTGGAAAGGGGCTGGCATTAACATCAATGGCGAGTACATAACTCACTTTCGGTTTGTCGACGATATCGTAGTACTGGCTGAGACTATGGAGGACCTCAGTACAATGCTCGATGACCTCAGTGGAGCCTCCGAAATAGTGGGTCTTAAAATTAACATGGACAAAATGAGGGTAATGTCCAATGCCCATGTAACACCCACTCTCATAAAGATTGGAGACGCTACACTCGAAGTCGTGGACGACTATGTTTATCTAGGACAAACTGTCCAGTTAGGAAGGTCCAACTTCAAAAAAGAGATCAATTGTCGAATCCGGCTCGGCTGGGCAGCGATCGGGAAGCTACGCAATATCTTCTCGTCCCACATACTGAACTGTTTTAAGACGAAAGTCTTTGACCAGTGCGTGTTGCCAGTGATGACATATGACACTGAAACGTGGTCGCTCACAATGGGCCTTATTAGAAGGTTAAAAGTCACCCAAAGGGCAATGGAGAGGACTATGCTTGGAGTTTCCCTGCGTTTTGAATCAGAAATGAGGAGATCTGCAGGAGAACCATGGTAACCGACATAGCCCGAAAAATGGTCAAACTTAATTGACAGTGGGCACCACATTGCTCGCAGAACAGATGGCCGATGGAGCCGAAAGGTTCTGGAGTGACGATATACGCGTATTTAAGTTTCGATTACATTGTAAGTAGGCTATTTCCACTACGTCGCAATCAAGACCTTAGTCTTCATTCTATAGGGGTCCAGATACCTTCCAAACAACAAGGCTGCGTCTTCAGTTCCCTGTGCATGTCTCGATAAGCGGTGTAATTTCCTACTCGCAGTGCTTATCAAGATGGACTGCTACAAATGCACATACAGTGAGGTTTCGCAATGTATAACAGATTCTTGCTGTCTCAGTATAACATCATAAGGATATATATATAAATATAATTATTAAAATCGTCTGAGTTTTAACGACAATTACTTGGATGGGCATAATCAGCATTTAATTTACCCACTTTGGGATGTAGACCTCATCTCAGTAAGTGGGAGTGGGCCATAATAGCACAGACACGAGGACATGAATTCAACGTTTGAGAGCTTTGGTTATGAAATAATTTAAATAAAGTGAAATGCCAGTCTGGGTTTAACCTATAACCTGCATGTTGTTAGTCGCGGCTTTCGGTTTCCAGGTTGAAAAATGACAGTTTTCCAAATAGTAAAAATAAATTTGAAGGCATCGTTTTGTTTTTACCCAACAATATTGCAATTTTCCTGTCAAAACATGATTGCTATTCATACATTCAAAACACCTGAAGATCAAAACAATTACTTATTGATTTAATTTGAAAAGATTATTTCTTACTCTTGTAATAACTACCCGCGACTGCTCGCCAAAAAAAAACCTTAACACACTTACTTTTTCAGGAAATAATCCGTATAAAGGTACATACCTATAACATCTACCTACATACAGAACATTCTCATAAAAATCGATAATCGATATTGTACCGAGTTAGAATAAGTAAACAACACAGCTCAAAATATGAAATAACTAACTAACAAACAAAAACATCTTTCAACTCCTTATTTTCTCTTCCGTCGCATTAAAATGACGTCTCGGGCGCCGGCGCAGACGATAGGATGTGAAGCTCCGACAACAACTATTAGAGCATTGTCCAGAGCATTCTCGGGTTACTATCTGGGATAATGCCTAATAGTTGTCACGGACATCAGGCTTTCGACGTCTTTTGAAGTAGAGATAAAAGCTGGAAAGAACTTTCGTTAAAAGAAATGGAGGCGTAAATTATTAAATCATTCATTATGAGTCACCTAACCTACAAAAAAGATAAAACTGTTCGTGTTTCTTTTCTTGTTTTTTTTTTTTTTTTTTATTTGAAATGGACTTGCTCTTGACTCTAGTCTAGGTCAAAGGTGACAGAGACAAAGTCGACGATGGAGCGAGCTTATCCAGAAGAAGCCTGTTCACTCTCACTTTGAAGAGATTTGGGTTGTATGTGCTCGGAAAAACAGACGCAGGTAGAGAGTTCCACTCTTTTGCAGTGCGCATTATAAAAGACATTTGCAAACGCTTAGTGCGAATTGGTGGAATAGCAACCAGGTAGGGATGGTAACATGCTGTGCGTCTGGATGTCCGAAGGTAGAAGGGGGCCGGTGGAATGAGGTCGTGGAGTTCTAGGGCACACTCACCGAAGTACAGTCTGTAGAAGACCGACAGGCAGGCAACCTTGCGGCGATGAGCCAAGCTGTGAAGCTTGGCATCCACTAGTTTTACGTCGCCAATGAGCCTCTTAGCTCTGCGTTCCACCGAGTCAAGCGCAGCAAGTTGGTATTTCGCTGAGCTTGTGTTAAAATTCTAGAAATTTAACACTTATATCGGCTTCCCCCCTTGAGGGGAAGGGACTGTGCCCCTCCCCGCACAGTCCTGTAGCGCTCGGCCCTGACTCGAAACTCTTTCATCGAATCAAAGAATCAAAGTTCAAAATATCGTGATCTATTATTATAAGGCAAAAAGTCGAGACAATATGTCGTGGGGGGTACGTATCAAAATCCCGAAAGTTTATAATACCTATGATTGAAATACCGACGTCCAAAACACCGAAATTCAAAATACCGAAAGTTTTAAATGCCGATAGTCGTTATATCGAAACACAAAATACCGATGTTCAAATGCTCGAAAGGACGAAATCCCGAATGGACGAAAGATTAGGTTATTTTTTTTTTTTAAATTGTTAGGTTAGGTCAGGTTAAAACTGTGACCCCTACGCACGAGCCGAGCGAGCGAAGCGAGCGGTGCCGCGGCAGCGGCCGGCGAGTGCCAGAAACTACAGGATTATAATATAGAAAGTTAAGTGTTTTGAGGTTAGGTTTACAAAAAATAGTTTTTCTCGGAAACGTGACAATTTCGGGATTTTAAACTTCGGGGTTTTAAACTTCGGGATTTTAAACTTTCGGGCAAATGAACTTTCGGGATTTTAAACTTTCGACCAAACAACCATTCGGCGTTTCAATTTTCGGGATTTCGTCCATCGGTATTTTAAAATTCGGTCTTTTAAAATTCGGGATTTTGATACGTACCCGTCGTGGGATACCTACCCGGTTGGAAAGAACAATTTTCGTTGTATTTTACAAGCTTTTATTTAACTTGCAATGTACGAGTATCTTCAACCGATTGAGCTGAAATTTTGTATACACGTTTAGTTTGGATGACAATGCATGGTAAGCTGTATGACGTCATTCTAAATCTAACATGGCAGAACACCCAAGATGGCGGACTAGTTATTTTTAATGCACTCCTACAATATGGGTACCTATCAAATGAAAGGGCTTGCTGAGAATAACTCGCGAAATAAAGTGACGTCACTCTAAATCCAATATGGCGGACTTCTAAAGATGGCGGACTAAAGTTTTTATGATTTCCTACAATATGGGTATCAAATGAAAGGACTTGCTGAGAAAACGAATGCGAGTTAAAAAAAAAACCTGTCCAGAGACAACTAAAAAGTAAAAAATAAATTAAAAGTAAAAAAACTTTTTTAAAAACAAGCTTTTAGTTAAATGCGCTAAAAAGAATAAAATAAACTTTTCCTTTAAAACTTTTACTATCAACTTATACCTAACGTCTTACACAATTTATATGATATAAAAGCTTGTAGCGAGATTTACCTGTGTAGATAAACAAGTGAATTAAATAACTTAATCTTAATAATTTTAATTTTTAAAATTTTCAAACTAAGTAAATACGAGTACTTACTTAAATCTCGCCAAACTCCATGAATTGCGGTTCGAAATGCTACCGCATCCACCCTGTTCCCCAGACCTGGCCCCGTGCGACTTCCACTTATTCCCAAACCTGAAGAAATGGTTAGGTGGCCAGAGATTTTCATCAAATGATGAAGTCATTGTTGCCGTAGACGAGTATTTTAAGGAATTGGAGAAAACATTTTATCAAACTGTTGTAACGGCATTGGAGAAGCGGTGGACTAAATACCTACATCGAGGTAGAAGGAAACTACGTTGAGAAATAATTTTCAAAAGACTATTAAAGTTTTTCTTTGGCGTTTCGGAAATTTATCAATCAGTCCTCGTATACCTGTATATGTATCTTATTCACACTTGAATACCACCTGGATTACAAAACACAAAAAAAAAATCAGCTAATACATTACTTTTAGTATATCTATACGTTATGCAAAGTCATAATATAATACATATCTTCTTTTTTTATATACCTATAAAAATCAATTGCCGTGCGATAGTCTCACAAAAACTCGCATATGGCTCGCGATGAAACTTTGTTATGTTGTTGTGTGCGCGCCAGAGGGATCCTAACAACAAACAATGAAATAGGCATTGCAACGCATTAGCCAGTCATAGCTATTTAAGACTGTTGCTAGTAAAATTAAAAAACCGTTTTCTTTAAAGTAATCTAACAAGAACAACTACAACTAAGAAGTCCTTCCAAGTTGCCAGTAACTCATGTTCCTGCACTACACAGCCCGCTAACCTTGCGGCTGCACTAGAACCAAGCGACCGTGGCCCACTTCAGGCAGCTGTTGCTTTAGCGTATTCAGACCTTTTTGTACCACTTTCAGCTGTTATGGCAATAAACAAGTGTAACAGAAGTTTCATGGATCTCTATACAACATGGGACATTGAAATTCGCAAATTTGTGCTCACTTAGTATTTGCTAAACGTTACACCCACAGAATATGCTTTTTTTTTATGGATGGGAAATCATCTAATGACTTCTCCCGCTCTGGGTGGAGCGGAAGGGAGTGTCAGACTCTTACTGACTAAAACCCACCCGTGTTCCTTCCTTAGCCCCTTTATGTTCCGGGCAGCGGTAACCCTTTCGGACAATCCCGCTACACCGTCAGGCTTCGGCCCTGACGGACCCTTTCACTTATGCTGACATATCTTTGAGGCGCGCGTGGAACACATACGCGCCGTCCGGCACGGGCCCGGTCCTGATCCGGACGGTGAGCTACCCATTACTCTGCGTCCGCAGGCCCGCGACTATGGTGGCCAGGAGTCATCACGCGGCTCCCAACGCTATGCTTGGAGTTTCCCTACGCGATCGAATCAGAAATGAAGAGATCTGCAGTAGAACCAAGGTAACCGACATAGCCCCAAGAATTGCCAAACTTAAGTGGCAGTGGGCATGGCACATTGCTCGCAGAACAGATGGCCGATGGGGCCGAAAGTTTCTGGAGTGGCGACCGCGTACCGGAAGACGTAGCGTTAGAAAGGCTCCTCACAAGGTGGATCGATGACCTTGTGAAGGCCGCAGTAATCCATTGGATGTGGGAAGTCATCTTCTCTTCCGTCGCTGTCTAAATCTCAAAGAAGTCAAAAAAGAAAGATAGAAAGAAAGTCGAATTTGTACCAGCTCCGACTTCCTAGCTGTGTCTCAGGGCTCAATGAGCTTTTCTTCTTTCTTGCGACTGTTATATTACCTAATATATAATTATTATACAAAATTAGAGACTAACAACATAAAGAAAAAAAAGTGAAGTCACGCTGGATGCGAGTAGCTTAGAACCTGTCAAAGTGCAGGTGCTTGGAGGAGGCCTATGTCTAGCAGTGGACATCTTTCGACTGAAATTATGATGATGACACCTACAAAGCATAGATACGCGTCAGCCTAGGCCGTTGCAAGAGGGGGTATTGTAAATACTTTTCATACAAACCAGGAGTGTCACCGGTTCTCAATTCCCAAGGTCGTTCCCAAAGGGTCGTGTCTAACGCGCTCGACGCACTTTTGGCGCGAATTTTATTAGTACTGCCGTCTATAGATTCTGCCGGAGCGGGAATTACATGCTCTGCCTCTATCTTATAGAAAGAGAAAAGCCACAATCACCTCATTGTTAAATACGATCTCATTGATCATGAGTGCGGTAGCTAAGTAACCCCCAACCCCAGGTATTGAACCTAGAACCCTAGATTCAATACCTGCGGGTAATTGCGAAACACACTAACAGTAGGCATAGCTTTCACTTTGATATTTCAACAACATTCATTGCGTTATTTACGTTGTGAGCAGACTAATTGTTCGAACATATGCAGCAATGGATAAGAAATACTCTTCAAAATCATTCGACAGTTCGAAAGTGCCTGTAAATGGTTTAAGTAATTGAAATAAATGGTTTGAGTTTGTAGAATTCAAGTACCTGCCTAAATATGTTAAATTTACCTACATAATTATGTTAAGATCAAGAAATACTTAAAAAAAACCTTATTAGGCAGGTGCAGATATGAAAATAAATTGTTAAACAAATTCACATTTGACGTAGGCATCCTACGTCAATTTGCCGCGTTATAGCCGTTTCATTTGTCAAAGAATAATAGTTGTATTAAGAATATTAACGAGCAATTTAAGTTGGGAGTTAATTTGCTTTACAATTAAGTACCATGACTTTACAAAAAACGTGGTTACCGCAAGTACTTTCTTATTCTTTCAAACGTAATAATTCCCAATATTTCGTCAGATTCATTTCAATACTTACAAGCAGACATAAAAGGAGCGATTTTTCAACCTTTTTCTGCCTGTCTGTATCCTAAGTGACTTGGTTTCCGTTACCGCCTTCAACTATCTACATTTATAATCATCACTCTACATAATAAAATTGTAGGTATGTGTCCAGTCCATACATGAACATCATCTGCCTATCCTTTTTCCAACGATGTTGGGGTCAGATTCCAGTCTAACCGGATGCAGCTGAATATTTTATATGAAGCGACTGCCTATCTGATGTCTACAACCTAGTTACTGGGTAATTCGATAGGTACCCTTGGTAAGACTAGATGTTTCAGACTTCTCACGACGCGTAACGACTGCTTAAGAGCTACGAATGGCAGCCGGGACCAACGGGTTAACGTGTTTTCTGAAGCACGGAGGGGTATATGTAAAGATGGTCACCCATCCACGGAGCAACCGCGACAAGCGTAGCTTAACCTGATCGATAGACCCGTGCAGCTATAATTACTTAGCCATAGCCCCTCGATAGCTATACTTGAACATTATTCTTTAAACAATTTATCCTTCTAAGTCATATATCACGACGTGTTATTCAAACGACATAAATATTCAAGAGTATTGAGGCTCCTACACACTATGCCGGCGGCCAACAAGCCCGGCGGCATTCCCGGCGAGCATTTGAGCCCCACAAACAAGCTGCACAACTGAAATGATGCTCTGCGGTCACCTGATTATGCCGGCGGCATACCCGCTCGGCAAAAACCCGCCAACTGTCCCGCCGGCATAGTGTGTAGGAGCCTAAGAAATGAAACCAATCATTACGTATAAAATATTCGTGGCATGCAGGCGTGCAACAACTCGAGAACGCCTATCCAGTTCCATTTGTTATGCACCAAACAATGCAATATGAACGACAGTTTACTAGAAAACCAACTCAGTTCTTGTATTGATCGGTTTTCTTTGTATTTAGTTCATTAAAACAAATGGCGATCTATGTAACAGGGATTTCTTGAAACATCGTTTTCTTTAGTTCATGTTGTAGACCCAAAATTACATAACGAAACTAGTGACATGATATGACATATTGGCAACATTTCCATAGGTGACAGTCCCATGGTTGGCACGGGCCCCTGCACCTGACAGACTGCCCCGTTGGTCTCGTGGTCGCAAGCGTGACTGCTGAGCGTGGGGTCCTGGATTCGATTCCCAGGTCGGGCAAAGTGTTATTTGAATAGTAAAGTAACATATTTTCATTAAAATACATTTTTTTTTTTTTGGAAATTGATCAAGCGTTGCCGGGTGAAGAGTTTGTACACATTTTTATGTGACAAAATTTAATGAAAAATATAATGGAGATGCTAAGCGGCTGGCAAAAATTTTAGAATACAGCAACGATACGCCGCAGACGATTTTTCAATTTCCTCTGCAAAAGAACTGAATGATCTGATCACAGCCCCCTTTAAACCTGAAGCCTAGCTGTAGGGACTGGAATTAGCTGGCCAGTATTTCGCTGTAAAAAGCACAGCAAATTTTGGCTGCGATGCGACTATAAGTGGACCCTAAGGCAATGGAACGAATGCCGCCATCCTTCTTCCACAGGGCACACATATTTGCCCCATACAAAATATCAATGACGGCTTCGTTCACATTGCCGGAGAGCATGAGACTGATGAGGGCCGTCAGCTCCTTCAAAAGGGACTCACCACCTTCTCTGGCGCCTGAATTCATTAAGTCCTTCAGGTGTTGAGGTGTCAGGCCGTCGAGGCCGCCGGCGGAGCCACTTCGAAACGAGCAAAGGGCCGCAAATACTTGCTGAGCTGTCATTTCAAGTGTGTTGAATTCCGGATCGGGTGAATCGGGGAAGAAGAGGTCATCTGCCTGCATCTGTGCATCTACAGAACTGTCATCGCTGCTAAATATGTAGCTGCACCTCTTATATCACCCTCGCCTAGTTTAGACTCCACATGGTGCAATAATCTAGATCAATTTGAAACATTTTAAATAGGTAGACTTTATGTCTGTTACTTTTTCGCGCCTAGTCCACTGAACCGATTGTAATGAAATTTGACAGATAGAGGCTACATTTCATCCTGGATATTATTAAAAAAAAAATTAAAACAAAAAATACAAGCCGACGAAGTCGCATAACTCTCCTATATAGTACAACCAATTGCAATAAAGTAATTAGAAATAATAAAATTCTAGAAATCGAACGCTCATAAGTAATATTCCATTCCTTCAGTGGCGCATAAATAGCCATTTCATGCTAAAACCTATTAAAAAGGTAAAAGTCACTTGCGTCACAATGTCCTAGGTTAGGTAATGTGTGACGATGTCCTCGCTAGGGTATCTACTGGGTAACTGTGTCAGGGATACTAAGCCACGAGGCCAGTCTACCATGCAATCGGTACCAGTTAATATGCAGATATTTTTTTCCGCAAGTACAAAAATAAATGTCGATCGATATTGTTCTACTACGAGGAACTCACTTGTAACTGAATGTGTGTGAAACTGTTTTTCTAAGGTTGGCCATTGCCATTCAACGTGGCAATGCAGCAAGCGTTTTGGGCACCTTTGCGCCGGGAACAGTTAGGGGCGGATTATTTGACTAAGTTAGACGTGTAAAGCTATGTTTTAAGTTCTTAAGTAATTAATTTTGTAAGTTTGTTAATAGTTTTAGTTAGGTTAGGATATTATGTTTTTATTTTAATAGCTTGTTTAGGTTCTGATACTCAAAAGTGCCTGTAAATAGTTTAAGTAATATTTAATTATACCTTTTAACAAATAAATTGCCGGCACATTAGTGTATTTTCAGTGTTTATATTGTGTGCAGCTGGCCGTACGGCAGTGGTAATCCAACCAGTCAAAGTCAAATCATGTACGGTGAAATGGGGTTAGTTTGATAACTACGGGTTTACTTTGATAACAACTTTCGACTTATGAAAAACTTAATTTTATTAGATTTAAGTATATAGATTTATCCAAAAAAATCTGTTATTTGTAATTATCAAAGAATCCCATCCAGAAGCCATCCTCTTAAAACAACTGCAGCACAAAAACTTGTGGACCGATATTTTTTTGTTTTTTTCTTGGTTTCTATCAAAATACGTACCAAAAACTAGTGCGATCAAAGTATCCCCGATGTCAGTATGAAGTTGATCACGATGATTTTTTTTTTTTCAAAAAGGAGTGTCCAAACAATTTGAAGAATAAGAAGTAATGCAGTTACAGCTTTGTTTATTTAGTGTGGAAGGGCACTACAAATCAGAGCGGTCCAAAGTTCAGACAAAGAGTTTTTCCTTTAGAAAATTCACAGTGAGTCTGCGCATCTGGCCGGTTGATGGCAATAGGCTCGTCCCTTTTTACATGGGGGTTACTACATACTCTGACAGAACTGCCTATCCCTGCAGGAAATACAGGCGCGATGTTATGTTAATACAGTTGTAAAGCTCGTAGCTAATATTAATTTTATTTATTAACAAGTATTTAAATTTTACTGTATACATTGTAATAATTAAAATCATCAATACAACCCTCTATATTCATATAACTTACTGATTGATATTTATTACAAAAAATATTGGCCGCTTCATTAATTTTAGCAAACGATGTATCCTATCACACCCATTTTATTAACATTAACAAATGACTACCACGAAGAAACAAACTCGATTGAACGAATAGGTAACTTCTAAACCGCCCAAATCTAATCGTAGAATTAAAATTAATTACAAAGTTTAACCTGTGACCTTGACCTTCTGGCGCCAGGCGGGGTCACCCACGGCCTACGAGCGATGTAGCCGACTTTATTAAGCTATTCAAAACCAGTGCTATGCAAAACTAGAACTTACAACTGTCTAGGTGTTCGGCTTTATTATGCAACATGTAGTTTCTGTTATAAAGGCTTGTTGCTTGTTTTGTGCTGTTGCCAGATTTGGCATAGTAATGAAATAACCTTCGTAATAGCATAATCAGTCTATAATGTTCCCGTTGCTGGGACACACGCCCCTCTCGGTGAGAGGGAGTGGGCCGTAATCCACCACGCGGTCCCAGTGCGGGTTGGTAGATGTCAAGTCTTCAGTTCTGGAACATGCCGGTTTCCTCACGTTGTTTTCCTTCACCATTTTGAGTCTGTGACCTTGCGTTGTGACCTTCATCCCTAATCATTTCCTTGAAATAATAGATTTTTTTGTTTAGTAAGTTGCATTATCGTTGTTTATGACGTCACAAAATAGTTTGGTATCTTCTGAAGACCATCGATGTTTGGGATATATTTTTCTCTCGATCTTTTCAATATTTATTATGAAAATACGAAGTATGTGTTAATTCCAATAGTTCAGACAAGGTGGTTCAGAATTGCGCCAAACCTAGGTTTAGACCAGCTGAACCCCTCAGATTTCCACACCAGGACCAATTGGTCCTAGAAATCTAACCCAACTGAAGGGCACACATAAATACCTACCCTACACTTGTCGTTTATATTTATAGATAGCAATTACGATGTCTCTCTCAATAATTCTCGCAACCTTTTCGTGTCATCTTTAAACAAAACAAATTAAAATATTTATTTCCAGTTTTCAGTTCATTTTTTTCCATAGATTTCTATTAAGTATATTATATTATGTATAACAGTAGTAAGTAAAATAAGAACGCGTGTTTCAGTACAGTGTCGCATTGTTCTCCACCGCCCACTGCCCTCGCCTCTCCCCCCCGGTCACGTCCTTCGGTCACGATCCTAATCCAGAACTGACGTGCATTCGAAGGCTGTTGAAGATTATGATAGTTATTACCCTAATTGACTGTTAGCATGGGGTGCTAGCATTAATTTATAATTTATATTCGAAGAGCAGTGGTGGCCCAGTAGTAACGGCACCGACTTACGAGTTGTAGGTGGGTTCGAAACCAGATCACAGCTCACTCCCTCTCATAGAGAGGATGCCTGTGTCCCAGCAGTGGTAACATTACGGGCTGATTATACGTATGCGTTTATGTGACTCGTTAAAACTGAAAGTCTTAGATCAGTACCATTACTAAGGTTAACCTAATGAATGTTATTTCTTTCTAGACTCCTCTAGGTTATTAATATCACATTTTTCCCTATCATTTATGAGCTACAATTCCTACAATGTGCCCGCCTCTACCCAGACAACTCATCTCCCTATCATCAGAAATTCGCCACAGACATTAATCTCTTGTGATTAAAATTTTCAAAAAGAAAAACAATATATTGAAATTTTTGTTTGCCCATTTTAATGCAAATATTTTATTAGTTAAGAATGCGAATATAATGCAATTCAATATTTTTTCACATCTAATTTTATTATTAATTAATCAATGTAAAATGTTATTTACTTAATTAGTATTTGTATACCGGTCACAAATACCGTACGGCAGACAGAACGAACAAATCACTTATTCTGTAACATGAAGTCAATATCTTATTGTTTCTTTTAGACTACTTTGACTTTATTATCGACTAAGAGATTACTGCCTGTACCCGGGGTGCACCGGCCCGACGACTGCTCATCTCCCCGGACTTATCAGAAAGAGATCAGCAGCCATCGAACACGCGAGGAGGTTTTCTGTGAGCACCCCATCGGCTTCCCAGAGGGGAAGGGACTGCGCCCCGCCAATACCGCGACAGTCCTGTAGAGCTCGACCCTGGCTGGACGCTCTTCCACCGGTTGAAAGAATCACAGTTCAATAGATCGTGGTCTATAATTATAAGATACAAATAAGCTTTACCATTAGCATAAGAATTTTGAGTGTAGAAAACCAACGGCCTATGAAATGATCACGTTACTTATACTATATTATTTGGTATAACAGGTTTTGTAAAATAACACGAAATCAATCGTGATAATGAAGGAATACAGGAGAGCGTTGCTAGAGAAATTTAATTAGCACGTTCAAGCACTATTAATGACTATAGCTAAGTAGCCATGGAGTTTGCCTGGAGAACGTGAAATTTTTGTTTCTTGAAATTTAAAGAATTAATATTAAAAAATATAAAAAAAGATTAATAAGATAAAGGAAAACAACAAAGAGGTGCAAGGGTTTGATCAACTCATTGAAGCAGTAACCATAAAACCAATCAAAGAGTTTGTCAAGAGAATATGACACTTTTGTCCGTCGCATATTAATAACAACACAATCAATCTGCCTGGCCTTTTCCCAACTATGTTGGAGTCGCCTTCCAGTCTAATCGGATGCAGCTGAATACCTCTACATGGAGCGACTGCCTGCCTGGGTGCAAAAAAACTTGGTGGATTTTGTAGACAAAGTCTACTACGGGAGTTTAACGACCAATCAGAAGCCACATTCAAAACTCAGTTGGTAGACTTTGCTTGCGCTTTGCTTTGCGCTCCGTGTGTCGTTCCAAGTCTTGCTCCGAGTCCCGTTGTGTTTCATGTTTTGTTCATGTTCTTCCTTGGCATACTGGGACAGTTCACTCTCTCGCAGCTGCTTTTGAGTCAAAAAATCTATTTACGATCAGTATGCAACATTATGCACATCCAGGTATCCAACGGAGTGAATACAGTCTTTGTTTTGAAAGCTGAAACATAAAAATATAATAAAGGACAAATTGCTTTATGTTTCATAATGATATATGTATGTATTACATTTAACTTACACAGTTCTTTTGACACTGGTTTTCGCAGCATAGACTTTGGCGTAGGCGAGTCAAATCCATTTAATTTTGATATTCCTGGAACAAATTTCAAGTTGTAAAACCATTTTCTTGAACAAAAGAATATGCATCATTCAAATAATAATACTTACCAACATTGTTTGGTACATTTTCCTTCAAGAGTTCCGCGGAGACCACAATATCTTTACCAACCTCAACAAAACTTGTTTTAGACCTCGTACTTGTAATATAATAGAATGTAATCATTTGCATCATAATAACATTGCAGAATTCTTTGTATAAAAATATATATGGTGTGACTGTTCCTAAATTACTTAGGCTGATAAAATTTTCATTTTTCCTAATTATGTTAAATATTAGTGTTTAGGTCGGTTCCCCCCTAAAGGGGAAGAGCCGCACTCCGCCACCGTGCGGCTCTGTAGAGCTCGTCTCCAGACTGGACACTCTCCCACCGATTGTAATGAATTCCCAAGAAGTGTTTTGCCTTGTCCCGACTAGAAAGCTGGGAACAAGGAGGGGATACAAGAAACAATTTCAATATAAAATAAGTTTGGGAATCAATTGATAAGGTGATTAAGGAAAGGAAATTTACTTTTATTTTGCATATGAAAGTTATAAGACTTGAGAGGAATACAAAATGATAACTGACACGTAACGCTTGTGTTGGAGAACACATTATTTAAAGTTGCGTTAATTACTTTCCTTACCATAAATTACAAACCCACCCCAAGCGACGTGGGGCTGCCTTACAGCAGTTGACAGCGTCGTACGTGTAATGCTAGACCCGAACGCATAGGACCACTAAGGGCACTGCTATGATTCTAACAAGACACGTCCCTAAACAAGCATGTCTTACTCAGTCCTAAGACAGAGTACCGCGAAATCCAACTGCCATTGAGCGAGACACATTCCAATATTACTGGATGCAGACCATTGTAATGAACTCTTTGCAGCGGCCTACTCTCCCTTTACTAAGACAATACAAAACTAGCACAAGCGTATCGCATCGTCAGTCGGTTGCAGAATTCTTTTCGATTGCTCCTGCTATACGCCGAAGTGGTTATCTCGAATCGTCACTTCTCACTTTCTTAATATTCCCCATGGAGAGGATGCTTGCAATGTAATCGGCAGCCGTGGGACCGTCCTTGTCAGCAACGGGAAGTTTCCATCTGGGCAATTAAATTACATGTCTCGCTAATAATTTTGTGAGAGGCCCGAAAGCCGGATGAGGTTTAACGAAACATGATTAAGTACTAGCGTTCCTTAGAACGAACTATCAACTCATGTAGTTTAGGGAACTTGGCAAAGTCTACCTCGTCTCCCGGAAGTGTGCGTACATCAAAATAATGCAATGCAAGGTATCCTGCAGTTAGTCAGAAATCATATCTCTTGGTTTTAGTAGATTTTTATATTTTATTTATCCTTTTGATAGATTCTTATTTTGTAAATGTGAGGACTTTGTAAGCCTTGTAGACTTAAGATCTGTAGACCATTTTTTTATTTTATCAAGTACCTGGTACTTGTAGACAGGCCTACGCTGTCCTCCCATACCTACTGTAATTTGAAAACATTGTAAAAGCCAATTTATTTTTAAAAGACTAACCGTGGAGTTTCTTGCCGGTTCTTTTCCATAGGAAACGACCAATTGGAACCGTGCACTTAGCTTCTGACGTTTCATAAGTGCCCATGTCGGTTTATGTGAAATAAAATATTTTGATTTTTTTTTTTATTGATTAAAGAAATGTTTGTAAATAAGACCGACCGTGATCTATAATTATTAGGTAAAGATAAGCTTTAACGTTATAAAAGTTGATGGCTTATGTACCTACAGTCCATATTTTGGTTGTTTGGGGCATGCGAATTAATTTTACATAAATAACTCAGTCTTAGAAAACTTAGTCAAGTGTACGGCAGTAAAGAAAATCAAATAGTTTATTAAACGTTAAAGGCTCCCGCAGAACGGCATGACGTATCTCAGTAGAGTACTTTCTATGACAACTTCGTGGAAATTGTTCTACCAGAATCGCGTCGCACCGCATAAATCAGATTACAAGATCTATATCCCCATACTTCGATGAAACTGGAATATGAAAAATCTTGAGTTTAAATCTTTTTGATCTTACAGCGACCTAGTACTATCTAGAAATTAATATTATTCAGTGGCGGATGATTTTCAAATTGTGAATAAGTAGGGTTGGAGTTTATGGTTTAGTTAAATAACAGTTTTTTTTTTCAAAAATATGATTTGCTTATTTGGCGTAGCTTTCGACCTAGCCTGAAATAAAAGTTCAATTATTTAAACTTGATAGCTTTCTGGCAATGGAGTACAGCACGCCAGCTAGTTGCAGTAACTAGAAGCTTTTGTTCAGGTTTGACTGCACTGGGTTAGCGGTTTCAAAGCAGCGTGAATAGATGGGGCTGTAGTCGCCCGGTAAACGCGTTCCCTCAACCCCGCGCCAGATGGTGCTTCTATACACCTCAGAGTAACCCCTCGGGGACTACAAAAGTGATGTTGACAAATGTGAAAACAGAGGGAGCTATTCGTAGTTCGGAAAATGGTCGAGAGTAGCGCAAATTGAAGCTACTTTTGATAATAAGTGAAAAATGTGAAAAAGTGTAAAATCATTGCAGCAGCTAAACTTTCGTTGCTAAACAAATGCCTATATTTTTAAGTAAATAAAAATCTTTGAGTAGGTATCTTACTTACTTGAAGTTAATAAAAGGGTGCTCAGCAGAACTACCTACATAATAAAATTATTATGCTCCATTTCAGTTAGAAATGGAAATAGTTTATCATCATTGCACCTTTTTTCAATAACGTAGTAAGTAGAAATATAGGGTTTTAGATTTTAAAAATCACAAAGTAAATTAAATGCGTTTAGTTTTAAATTTTATTTGGAACTAGCTGCTGCCCGCGACGTCTGCGTGAAGGCTCTACAGCACCAAAAATACCTAAGATGCCAGTGTCGCTATAGCATTATAAGTAAACAACTTTTAAAATAGCATTAAAATAAAAGTTTTTTTTGCAAGCGAAGCAAGTGAAGAGAGTTATATTGGAATCCTGCTGAGTTCAGTCATAAGATGTGACTGAAGGAAATAGAGAAAATAATGCAGGAATACATTCCAGGACACAAAAGAGTAAAAATATGTACAAAGGTATCATACCTTACAACACTTCCCTATAAACTACGTTGGTAGTTATGCTGCCAGGAGCCAAAATGTAAAGAGAGTCAGGACTGGTGACGCGGGAGCAAGCGACGTACAGTTGCCCGTGTGAGAAGCAACTCGTCCTGAGGTCGACACCCGCTGCTCTCAGTGTCTGCCCCTGCGACTTATTGATGGTCATCGCGAAGCAAACACTCACGGGGAACTGTACGCGCTTGAACTGGAACGGGAAGTTATGAGGTATGAGGGGAATACGTGGTATAAATACTGCCTCGCCGACGCCACAACCCGTAAGAATTTCCACCTCAATGGTGTGTCTGTGCAGCGAGATGACTTTAAGGCGGGTCCCGTTACACAACTTCGGAGGAGATAGGTTCCGAAGAAGCATAATCGGGACACCGACCTTCAGCTTGATGGTATGCGCTGGAAGTCCACTTGCTGACAGGGAGTTCAGAAATTCCACGGGATAATGTGTGGCGTCATCTTGCTCAACAACAGTGTTTATCGAGGTGTAGTCTACTTCATTCCCCTCAATTTCCGAAAGAATGCATTCGTTAATTGCTGCAGCCTGATCATTTTTGGGCGTCAAAATGGCCCGCTCACACACCCAAGAATTTTGCTGGTGCGGCATACGACTGATGTCACCGTACACACAGCGAATGAGTTCTTCTATGCTGGATACCACTCTACCGAGAGATTCTGGAAGCATCACCTGTCCACCTCTCTCTTCTGGTAGAGTGCCTTCGCCAAGACTTAGAAGGACATCGGAGAATTCTTGAGCACGTGCATTGCCGCCGAGCCGAGCTCTCATATTAATGGTCAAGCGCAGCGTACGAACTCGTGACCACAACGAAGATCGTTTCAACGAAGCATTCACCTCGTTAGCCCTCGATCCCCGCGTCAACACAGGAAGTGTTTGCCGGAAATCGCCACTGAACAGATTTGTGACACCACCCATCAAATGTTCGTTCCTGCGGATGTCCTGCAGGGTGCTGTCCACGGCCTCAACTGCCTTCCTATTGGCCATCGTACACTCATCCCATACGATCAAAGAGCAATCCTTGCACGTGTCCCTTATCGCTGTTACGTGACACACCACAAACAGGCGTTTCGGCGCTCTCTAAATCGATGGGAATTTAAAACATGGCATCTGCTGTCATGCCACTCGGAAGCAGTGTGTGTGGCAGCGATTCCCGACGACGCTACAGCAATAACAATTTTGCTTTGCCTCCTGACCTTTGCAAGTATGCCAGTGGTAACAAATGTTTTTCCTGTTCCACCAGGAGCATCCATGAAAAACATTTTACCCTGGTTTTGCCCAACGCTTTCAAGGACGGTGTCATAAATTTGTTTTTGCTCTGAAGAGAACAAAGCGACATGGTCATTTCGTATGGTGGTCATTTCGCCCGGATCGTAATTTGTCTCTGCGTTATACTTCCGATTTCCACGGTCTTGATGCGGTGATGATTGGGGAGCTGGTAACCCATATTCGATCAGTGGATTGCCGCCGATAGTAATGACCACATCTTGAAGTGAACTGAGACAGGTGTTCAGCACGCATTCATCAGTTACTTCGACTTCGTCTCCAGTAGCACGCCTCAAAGCTCGTAGAAAATCTTCAGACAGATGATGGCGATACTTCTCCCACAAAGCTACCGGGTTCGCGACTCCACAAAACACCAAGATGACGGCATGCGGCTGGGACTGTCACTGACGCTCGCCTCCGCGAGGGTTTCATCCCAATTTTGGTCACCGTCGAGAAGGTGACGTGCTACGCAGGCTGCACGGTAAGTGGGATACTCCACGCCATCAAATGTCCTCAGAAAGGCGAAAGACGTTGGGCCTCGGACAGTGTGAAGTAGCAACCGCAGAAAATAGCATTCGCCATTATTGGGATGCACGGTATAAACCCTACCCAATGTGGTGTCCTTGAAAATTCCCGGAAAACCTTCCACAGCAGCTTCTCGTCGACGTCAGCACCTCGTCATACGTAAGGGATTTGTTTTACAGCACATTTAAGTTTATAATTAGGTATACGACATGAAAATTTATTAATTACCAAGCAATAATCACACAGATAAATACCGAACAAAAGTATTAACAGTCAATGTTTATTTTGTACTAACAACATGAAATTGATGAAGAAATGATCATCATCAATGAACATAACTTTTTTGTAATACTTAACACCGCATTTTTTTTTTATTGTCTTCCTCAACTC
Organism: Hydraecia micacea; assembly: GCA_914767645.1. Lineage (NCBI taxonomy): Eukaryota > Metazoa > Arthropoda > Insecta > Lepidoptera > Noctuidae > Hydraecia > Hydraecia micacea. The sequence goes on from OU611774.1 coordinate 2,313,821, forward strand.
TGCTCAAGATTTTGAGGGTTTTGTTGGAACTTGAATTTTTCAAAACGAACTATACGATACAACTTTTATGAAGAAAATGCACATTACCATCTATGAATTTTAAGAATAACTATCTACTAACCTCGCCAACATGATCAAATTTAAATTATTAATTTCCAAAAAGTGTTAACATGTAACTTGATTTGATTTTTATGAAATCTCATAGATGGCGCTGCTTCAAATTTTTCTTTATACTACTAACATTCATTAAACTATGTTTCTCTGCCCAACTTACTTAAATGGCTTAGTTTTTATAGTGTAAAGCTAGATAATAGCATGGCTTACTCAAAAACAACATTTAAATATGCATCGTTAGATTACACGCTGTCACAGAATGCGTAAGAAAAATAAAGATTCACAGCTCCTCCCCCGTAGGTGATAGCGTGATAATATGTAGCCTATATGTTGACCCGACCTCTTAGTAATATTCATGCAAATTTTGAAGTAAATCCATGCAGTACTTTTTGAGATTAGCCCGGACATACATACAGACAAACAGATAAACAGACAAACAGACAAAAATTCTAAAAACTATATTTTTGGCTTTGATATCGATTGTAGATCACGCCCCAAGTATTCTTTTTAAAAAATATTCAATGTACAGTTTTGACTTGCCTACGATTTTATTATATGTATAGATATAGATGTATTTCAAGCGCCTGCTTAAAGCGAAAGTACCTTTCGTATGCCTATACGAAAGGTACTTTTGAACCTCAAAACTTCGCCCCTTCCAAAAGGTACTTAGTTTCGTATGGAGAAAAATGGGAAAGAAACACCACCGTCATTCTTTTTATAATGCCTTGCAATATTTTGTATTCATTTTTATGTGATGAATAAAAATAAAAATTACTATACCAAAATAGTTAAAAGAGTTCAAAATGAAGCAATGGCAGATAAATGAATTATGTGATACAAACATGGTGCTCACTTAACAAGCATCGTAAAAGTGGAAGACTAAAAAAATAAAATAACAAGTAAGTACTGATAAAACGTGGCATTTAAACACCAAATAGGTAATAATTAATACAATAATATATAACACCAATATCTTTACAGTACCTAGTTCTATTGTAGTCAAAGATAAGATTATGTAGTCGAATTAAGTGAACCTAGATGTTAAGGGTGAACAGGATTTCAAGGTCCGAAGGCGAGAACACCCAATGAAACGCACACACTGTTTCAATTAGGATAAAACTACGAATTATTTATTCGTAGGGAAAAAAGGACTACCTATATACTTACGCTGTTTTATTCCAGTTCATGGATTTGTTGATCATAGGAGAGTTAAAAGTATAAACCTAAATATTAAAGGGGGAAAAAAGATTTTTTAACTAGACTAAAACGAGGTTTTAGTCTAGTTCCTGTAAAATCAGCTTTAGTCAAATCATCACTTACCTGCTTTTTTCTTCATCAACTTCTTTTCAACCGAGAGCGTTATAAAGTAAATTAAGTAAATGTTGTCTGAAAGTTTAAAAAATTCAAAAACAAACCGCGCCACAAACCCATAACGTACCGAAAATATTTATTTTTTTTAAATTGGACGTCTCTCCCATTGCTTATTTTTATTAATTTCTCTCTACGACAAGACTTTTTTAAACTAATGTATGCTGTTGAACCTGTAAATTGACCCTAATGTTTGTTAGTTTACACTCACTCATTATTTGTAAACAATGTTTCAAGCTAGATATTTCATGGTAAATAACACAAACTATATAATATATACCTACTCAGTAATAATCCTTTGACTTTTCTTTTGTTGATGAATTGAAAAACTGAAAAACATCACACTAATCCTCCAAAAATCTGAAAAATATTCCTAAAGTTCCTGAAGTAACAAATAGTCCGTTTGAAAAAAAAACATTGATAAAATGTACAAATATGAATAAAAACAGCATTTTTTGTTACAGGACCTTAGAACTTATTCACTAGGACTCACCAATTGTTCGGGATATCAGCTCCAGAGTTGGTGTTGGTACTCTCCCATGGTGGCTTTGACTGCTTCTGGAAGCCGGCGCCTCCTCCCGCGAACATGGTGCACTGATTACACTCACTGATAACACAGAACTCTCTACACCACTCACTCCCGCACTCACGCAAACATTTATCCACACAGGTAGAGATGAGCAGACCACAACATTCAGTTCGATTCGCGTTTGTTTATATCGTTTCGCGTATTTTTTTTCGCTAGAGCGTTCGCTGCGTTAACGTCGACGAGCGCTCTCTTTCAAACGTTATCTTAAAATATTTTCGGAGTACGTAAAGTATTCCTGGATTACGGAGCGCGTCCTATCACCGTGTCTGTGACTGCTGAGTTTTATTTTTACACTGGACAGTTTTTCTGCTCAGATTTGCGTAATTACAAAAACACGGTATTATAAGAGGACAATTAAAGATGGTTTGTACCATTAAAATCGTGAGTTTGGAATAGACGGTGTGAAGTTAATAATAAACTCATTATTATTACAGTTTTCGCGTCATACGTCGCGCATTAGGTCAATGTCGGGACTAAATAACTACGGTATGAATCGTTTATGAAATTGGATTACGGTTTTACGTTGAGAAAAAAAACGAATTGTTTTGTACAAGTTAATTTAATAATCTATTCCTAAATGTTATTTGAAAATCGTACGCTTTGAAGAATTAATGTGAATGTTTACATTCTGGAGTTATTTCATTCATTCATGAAACTGATTTAATGTGCTAGCCGTGCAGTTGAAAGTTTGTGTGTGACATTCATTAGTGTCTGAGTGTGTCATTTGCATAATAATGTACGGGACATTATTCAATTGAAATATCTAGGTATTCTAATGTTCACGATGATAGCCTATCTTCGTGAATATTACTTACCGTGCTGTTACATACGTAACAGCTATGCAATAGTAGCTACCAGATATTCTGAGATAGGTAGATACATACGGCTACTAATAAATAAATATGTAGTTGGTCATTATTATAACGCAAACACGTTGCAAACTTAAGGTCATGGCACATTATACCGGCACCGAAATTGCACAGCTGCTGCAGCACAACGCGACGTCGCGTCGTCGCCTCGAATTTAGGCTGCGGCTAGCTGCCAGCGCGCTAACTGCGCGTCGTCCGTGAGGTGCAAGCTCGCAGTTCGCGCGCTTGCCGCAAGGTGCAAGCTTGTTGTCACCGCGCACAAAATTGGCATTTGGCGGTGAAGCGCAGGCGACTGACGACGACGGCGCAACGAAGTTGTTTCGCTTGCGATTCAGAGTCGGCGCGCAGCAGTAAGCACGCCAAAGAGTAAAGTAACTATAGAGGGAAAGAGTGACAACTCTGTGGTAAAATTTGCATGTATGGAAAGTGCTGCCACCTTGAGTTTGGTGGGTGACCTAAGGCTCTAATAAATATACACATACCTATAGTTAAGCATACTTACTACAAGTAGCGAATCTTTATTTTAATGTTTAGGGTCACAATCAGGGTTTAACAAATAACAGTAACAAGTAACAATTTTAACATAATTAGCTGAGATAAACTCGGGATTTCGGGAAGCGCATCAACGTCGGGAAAGCCGTAGTTGCGGAGTTGACAATGATAATGGCGGATGGCCGGCGGCGACAATGACCACAATGACATTTGTTTGACAATTTGACAAACAAGAAAATGGCTGCCAAGTTTTTTTAACCCACCAAACTGCAGATGTCGCTGTCGTCTATGGAAATTGATGACAGTGCTAAGTGTGCCCCCCCTGAAGCACGCGGACGGCGCGTTGAAAGCACGCGGTTCGCTCGCTTGCAACGTGCGGGCTGCGAGTCGAATTGTATGGTAGCGGCAAGCGCGATAACTGCCCGCCGTTGGCTTTTTTACATGGACGTTATGAAATATATTCTTCGACACACGATTTAATGCTCTAATTTTAATGACAAGTAAATTGCTGGGTTGGAGAGGTCGGCCGGTATAGTGTGACATGACCTTTATTGATTCAATTTAGGTTTTCCTGAAACATAAATTGACATAACCAACTAGACTGAATATTTGAATGATGTTGATGTTGCAAAGTTTAGAGTTTGTTTTGTTGCATAGTTATCTCATCGACTTTCTTCTAGCTATTTTATTTATTATTTGTTTTATGGTTATTTCAGGGTATTCAACTTTTTTCGTTGCCTGATAAAAAATATAGGAGTGACTATAGCTAATTTAAGCATCGTTAAAATCTGATATTATGCTAGGGTTAGGCCACGTCCTAACCAAAAGCGACCGTCGCGCTAGTACGCGATCGACGCGATTGTTTATATGAATTATAACGTCCAAACGCGACTTGATTAATAGTGTGAACGGGTGTAAGTGGAGCTTTTATCTGACGAATAAAGCCTGTCACAGACATAGCTATAATATATATTAATATGAATCATAGCAAGACATATTACGACATATTTTCTATATAAATTTACGAGTGACCGCACACGCAGCTATAATATATATTTCTATGACGTCACCAAAATATGTCGACATATCTGTAATTTATATTATAGCTAGGCCGACCATCAATGAAAATAAAGGCAAAATATATATTATAGCATCGTCTCCGTGTGTGGTAGCTTGCTATAAAATATATTATAGTACGGTATATTAATATATATTATAGCTAGGTGTGTGACGAGCTTAATAGATACCGCGATAGACGGAGCCGCGCACGTGCTTGAAACGTCATCATGCAGACGAAGCCGCGCTCGTGCTCGTGATGGTCGCGCAAACGGAGCCGCCCGTGCTCGCGTATTTCGCGTAAATTTAGCCGCGCACATGCGCCTGCACAGGATTGCGGATTTGCGGCCTGTGGGTCTTTTGTAACGAGCACACTGTGTCATTGACAAAAATTAAAATGCAATTAAAACTGTAGGTACACGGAATATTACAAAATACCTTTTCTCAAACATGCTTGGAAATTTGGGCATTATTTTGACAACCTTCTTAGAGATAAATCCAAATTGCTGTACTGGCCAAATTACATGCGAGCACCGGCCGGCAAAAGTTGTATGAAAATTCATATCCGTCGTGGTTTAACGTCCAAATAAATTACATAGTAAACTCATATCTGTCGTGTAATTTAAAAATGGAACGATCTTTTACTCCGAAACATGGCAACCAAGGAGGTAACTTATCAAAGGTTTTATTTAAATTTCGAACTGGCTTGCAAATAGAAAGTTGTTTTTTGAAAACAAAAGAAATGAACACTGGGCTTACGTATGTGTGGCTCGGCTTCGCCTCGCCTCACATTTACACGTTTGTCCGTCAATGCCTCTTTTGCTGGCCGCTGCAGTATTGTACTACGAGTACCTATATGTATGAATTTCACAAAATATATTAGATAAAACTCCCACAATATAAAAAATACATTTAATTTACACTGCAACTGCATTGTTACAATATTATACAAATTCAAAGACAATCCTAGTTATAATCATAGTCATTAATTAGTCATTAACACAGTCATATACAAACATATTATAGATAAGTATACCTAGGATATATAGAATTTAATTACACACAAAACCAAAACAAAAAATATTTTTACATATTATAATTCTAAATAATGTAATAATCAGATAGGAACTACATACTTGGTATATAGACATTTGTTCAATAGGTTTTTTTAGCTATGTTTTAGAACCGACAAAGGGCGTTTTCTAGATCAAAAGTAACATAATTATACATGTGACAGTTGAATATTCGCGCGGCGACCGTTTTTCAATAGGACGCGAGTTAAGGTATTTTTTTCATTAGGACTGCTGGAGTGGTGCAACATTTTATGCTCCAATCATTGGATTCCAATTTCAAATTTATATAAACTAAGGCCTGCATCATTCTAATAGCATATGAAGACGAACTAGCCGGAGATCAGGGGATCAGACCGAAATAAATCGTATTTTTCTTGGTAGCAGGACACTTGCACGAAAGACATTTTAATTATTATAAGTTCTAGTTCTTGAATCTGACCCTGACTTATTACTTGTTGGAATCACCATTTATTATAGCATTAGAAACGGAAAATTAACGACAGTTATTGTTTAATATTTTTGAAATTACTGCACTTTAAGAGTTATTTTTTGACATTGGAAATGTCTTTTCGTTCTGCTCCGATTTCACGAAAAAGTGCGATCCCCTTACGAGAGTTGTAAAGATATGATAGGTATTCAAAAAGGTTCGAAAGCCGCGTATTTACAATAGCTGTAAGGTGCAAAAAGAATTATTCGAGAAAGTCAAAAACGAAAAAAGTTATGGCCGAAATAGTGAAAAAATATTTTTTTTCCGATTTTTTTATTTTGGCGTTGATATTTTGGAAACGAAGAATGATATCAAAAATGTGAGAAAACCTCCCCTTTACAATTTAGTCAGCTACAATTTGAGCCTAAAAAAATACCATCGGGTTAATGGTTTACCCTGCAGCTTTAAAAAAGTCAGAACGACATTATCATTCAACGTTGTAGTTTTATTTTGTAACATTTTCCTTATCCTGACTTTCTCGTCGCTCAGCGACAATATTTTTTCGAATTCCGTAGATCAATTTCCAATGTTGACCAACTCGATAGTCGTGTGAGGCACAAAATCTGTGAATTTTTGATGTACTTAGATACTTAAATGGTAAATAGATTACATTGCTTTGTATTTATCCTGAAATATCGGATTATATTAAGTACGTTTTTTAAGTAGGTATATCGAAATAACGAAAGGGTGATAACCGCTATTTTTGTAATGTAAACTTCAGAGGTTAGAGACTTTATTTTTATTGATCATATAAGTCGAAGGATTTAAAAGAAGGATTTATTTCAAGAAAAACTTATAAAAAAATGGGACGTGTCAAGAACAAAAATGATATCATCAGGTGAGAATTTCCCAACAATAAAACGTCTGACTAAACTATAAGTAGGACCTACTTAATTGCTAAACATACGTGGTGGAGTTTCGAAAAGCACTTTGGAAAGAGGCTTATTTTTTTTGGACTTCTTTTCATGGTCAATCCTGTCTATACCTACTTAGATGAAGTACTAAGTACATGAAGTAGTACGTAGGTACCTACATATATGAAGTACCTACTTATAGTTTATTTATCAAGAACAATTGTCAGCGGATGTATTCCTTATGAATATACTTAGGTACCTACCATGGCTTTGTTTACGTTCTCATTAATTTAAAGTTCCAAAAAAATACGAAACAGTCAATTTAACGAAGCCACAGAACGGAGAAACAAATGAAAGAATTTGCTAAGAGCAAACCTCCGTGAGAGCCTTTTTACACGTTCCGGCAACCGGGTAGCCGGTAACATTTGCCAGGCAATCTACGCCGGTAGGTACCTACGTGTGAAAGCTAACGTACCTACATGGCTATTCATTTCGCCGCCGGGTACCCGGCACCGGCTACCCGGTTGCCGGGACGTGTAAAAAGCGCCTGACGACAACAACAACAACAACAACGCGACGGACGTGACGAGCAACAGCCAGAAACAAGTGACGTAAAGGGTCAGTTCATACCGCGACGCGACGTGGCGCGCATTTTTCAAGATAGCAATACAATTTAGACCTTATCTACTACATAAAATGGTACACAGTTCAGTGAGGTGGGCCGCGCGGCGTAGCTCGACGTAGTAGACACCACCTCACTGAATTGTGTACCTTTCTGTGTAGTAGATAAGGTGTATAATTGTATTGCTATCTTGAAAACTGCGCGCCGCGTCGCGTCGCGGTGTGAACTGACCCAGAGTATGCACGTGTCGCTTGACGCAAGTAGAGTCGCAACTCGCATTGCTCGAGCTGGTGAACTTTGCCTACATTCAACATTTACTACTTTGCCGCGTGTTCTGAACGGAGTAACGGAGCCGAAACAAATGGCCCCTCCTACACTGGAATGTGTTTAGGTATATATTATGTACCTACGAGTATCTATAGGGTAGAACGGTTGTCATGAATATTAATGTTTTATGCTGAGCCAATCGTAGTACACCGTTGGCTGTAGAATGGGTCCACTGCGAAGGGGGTTACCGCTGAACGCACCAATGACAATGCTGCCTGAAATTCAAACACGGGTAAGTAAGTACCGTATAACGGGGTGAATAGGGATGCAGAGGTGAATCGGGACAAAACTTTAAAATGGATTTTAACATTGAAACAATTTTTTTTTTTTTGCCAAAAAGGACTCTAATGTGCTTATTATAGGTATTATAATTAACGATTTGTCTTTGTTGGTAATAAACTTTATTACATCAACGTTAAAATCCATTTTAAAGTTTCGTCCCGATTCACCCCTGCATCCCTATTCACCCCGTTTTACCGGTATCTAATGTCCGACCGCGGCAGATTTGCCAAAGATGTAAACAACAATGGCCGCTCGAAATTTAATAAAATCGATAAACAAGAGTATTTATTTTAAGTAATGTTTGTTTTGCCTACTTAGTTAGCTCGGAGATTTAGACGAAAACAAACATTACATACTTACTTGTTTTCGTCTAGTCAGCTCCAGCTACCATAACTTACGCATAAGATTATAATCTTATGCGTAAAGTCGATGATCCTGCCCTCTATGGGATACTGTTATAACCATATCCATGCATCTGTCAGTGATTTCATCCCTTTGAGATCAACGCCATCTGTGTGGCCAGTATAATGTTCCTCTAATTTCGATGTTATATTGAAAACTAAAGTGAAAAATTAAAAGGGATCATTTATTTAATGACTTTTTACAATTCCACATTTGACAGAATACCTAAAAAGGCGGCGCCGGCGGCGCCCTACCGATGTAGAAAATAGCGCCGATTACGTTTGGTCAATAGGTAAGTACCTCAATGAGAAATAAATCAGTTTGAATGTTATTTATTTATTTGTATTTAATTAACAAGAAACAATGGACACCACGTTACAGGAACTGATGGACGCTAGTGATGGCGCCAAACAAGTAGCCGAATTCTGGGCAGAGTACATAACAGACGCCAGCACATCAACCTACTACAATCTGTCAGATTTCTGTAATAGATTTTAAACTTTATCGCTAAAACATAAGGTTCAATGTTGATTGGGAAAATTTGACAGTTAGGTGTAGGTTGATGTGCTGGCGTCTGTACATTTAGATTGCTATCGACACGCTAAGAATGGACACCAAATATGTTAATACTGTAACAATAATTACTTAATAAATAGGTATGTTAGTAGGTACCTAAACTTAACCTAACACTGCCATAAAACTAATGAGAATCTCTTCTACCTACAAGCTCAACATACAGATGTGGAAAGCTTGCAGCAGTGATTCACACACAAGAAGTCCAGTCTGCTCGCGCACCGCAGTGTGATGTTGGGGCTGGCCCGCTCGCGGCGCATCTTTTCGCAGAGCAAACGACACGAGCTTCAGCAAACATCCATGATGCGCTACAATACAAAAGCGGAACAGCCCCGTCAACACCCGGAATGCATTATTATATTGAATCGAAGGCCACTGTACGATTTTTGAGTGTAATCTACCCACAGGCTGTTCGTATAAAATAATAGTATTGTTAATTAAAACGGTAACACCATAATAAGGTGCAATAATGCACTAAATACCTAAGACTTTTTTCACTATGTACTCTACTAAAACCACGTGCAAACTTGCGATCAGTTCAGCTCACCGACAGAGTCTTTCTTTCTCATTCAATATCATTTTTATTGTCCATGCTGTGGTCTCCTGTAAATGAAAGAGTACACCTACCAAATACTTTGTCGTCCATAATGTTTAGTGTATATCTTTTGTTGGAGATCCTAAAATAAATTAAAAAAATCATCATCATCGTTAGCGGTTAAAATATGTGTCAAGTATTTCAACTTAGGTATAATAGGTATATAGGTACCCTCGATACTTAACCGGAGGCATAGGATCAGAATAACGACAGACTTTTAGTGACGTTGTAGACCACTTCATGAACTAAATGCATAGATACTCTTCACAGATGGTCCCCAACCTCCTAAGACCACAAACCGTTAGGCGGCCGTTAGTGAGAAATTCTGAGTGTTTACAAATTACAATGTACTTACTGATATATTGTTTTAGTGATAGCTGTAGTTATATAGGTGTAAAAAGGTTATTAGAAAATGGTGCAGATTCTGTTATTCACAAACTAAACTAAATTTAAGTTTCTTTCTATTTCACTAAGAAAAGGACAGAAGATAAATTTTAGTTTAGTCCTGTCAAATTAATCAGCGTCTGATGTAAATTGACGTAATTTTAGTAGGCAAGTAGAAGTGGATAAAGTGAATACACTTACCCCCTTACTAATAAAAGTTGTTTAGCGGCTGTATAGTTAAACAACGCTTTGTCTTATTCTTTCGAAAGTCAAATTACTGACGACTGAAAGAGAGAAATCGGTGTGTAACTATTCATCTGATATAATACGTTTATTAGTAAGGCGGTTAAATTTTAAAGGAACAAAAATAAAACTGCAAAGAAAACGTGCTAGATTTTTAATTTCCAAAGAGAACTAATTTATTGTAAATATGTCGTAAGCTTTCCTTGGAAGTATTTTGCAACTTTGCTTCATACTTTAGTCTATTAATATAATACTGTTCGATTATTAGTTTTATTAATAGGTGTGGATAATGCTGACGAATTATACATGGTTAATGTCAAGCATTTTAAAAAGTTTTTACAGGACACAAGACATTCGTTTGCCAATTATTTAAACATATTATTTTCTTTTTTAAACATAAATATTTACATCTTTCCCTTTTATTTATTTTTTGAAAACTCGTTCAGACTGTATACCTACCTACCTATCAGTAATGTAGAGCCATTTTTGAATATCGAACTTTATTCTGACATAGTTAAAGTTCTAAATACATAAACTGATTATAACCTCGAGTCTAAGTTGTCAATTTTGTATAAAGAACTGTACCGCAGTTTGAATAAGGTTTGATATACAACTGGCTCCAATAAGTTTAATCCAGTAATAGAACTCTTAGAACGTTTTGTAATGACACGGTAGCTCTTTCAAAGGAGACCAAGTTGTCTTCCAAGGATGCAGCTTTAGCGGTAAGATGTGGACACGCCAACCTCAGAGGAAACCTGGAATGTGAGATGAGACAGCCAATGAATACGAGAGGGATTATATTATATACTATAGTCAGTATCTGGAAACAGGAGAGAAAACTAGAAGTTAAAATTACATTTATAACCACAGATATAGATAAGACCTAGATAACGCAAGTATCACGATCTGTATGAAAACCAAGCGTGCCATTTTTTGACTATCTACTATGACGTCACAAGCACCATTTAGTGATGGGAAAATCAAATCGATTCACCCAGCCAGTAGTACACAGTACTGAGCGCGAAAGTAGCGGCTTACGATTTTTGTACGTAAGCTGGTGCGATTTCTGGCACGCGAAGTAGTTGCTCTTGCGTTATCTAGGTGTATCTATATCTGTGCTTATAAAATTATGTTTTTTGCACAATTCACAGTTCCTAAAACTGTATATGATTTTTGTTTGTGTATGTCTTAGTGAGTAACTCGTTGAAGTGCCATAAAAATAAATAAAGAAATATTTCCCGGACCATACTGTATGTATGGGTATACATACAGTACTCGTAATACAACTGTTATTTTAATGGTCCGGGTTTTTTTTTTTTTTTTAGTTTTTGTGTTGTCCTGCATGTAACCAAACGCGCAAACGTATAGATTTAGTACATGATTCTGAACTACCCTGCGTTGAAATTTTTCGACGGTTATAAAAAAAATTTGGTGTTTCATACATTTTGACGAGTTATGCGAACATAATTGTAGGGAACAGCAGATATTTTTTTCGCGATTTCATGATTGGTCCCATAGTAAAAGTTGTTCATAATAATAAGTACAATAACCCCTTAAGAGGTTATCCATTAATTACCGGACATCTTGTATATCAGTAGAAGCTTGTAATTAGCAAATTTCGTCTACCTACCTAGCATGATTATTTAAGTTACTATTCTGTAAGCTTTCTTGAAAATTAAAATAAATAAATTCGTACCTTGTTCTGCCACTCAGTGACCTCAGCCTGCAGCTCCTTGGCGGTCTCGTCCAGCTTCTTGATCTGCACGTTGTGCTTGTACAGCGGTTTCATCACCTGCATGAAGAGCGATATCACCGCATCGTGGGTCGCTGCTGCTTCCGCCTTTTGACGTACGATGCGGGACTTCATCTCCATTACGGCTTCCTGTAAAAAGAATAAAGAAAATATACAATACATATAAAATATAAAACAACCCATAAAATCGCGGCCTGTAGTCTCCCTTCATTACATCTCAAACAGCCGTATCGTCAGTTTGTCTCGCTCTGCTACTATAGCGCTCACCTCTCCCTGTGCCCCTCTTGTTGTCTCGCATCTTATCCTCCAGCTCCCTCGCTCGCGCGGCAGCGTGTTGCTGCTTCAGTTTGCACTCCCTTCTAGTGCACTACTCTTCTCAGTTTCCGTCGGTGTAACGGCACCGCCAACTCTGCTACCTACATCACAATAAAACATTAATAAAACAATAATAAAAAAATAAAAAATATATTTCATTTCAGACCCATAACCTCCATTTGATTAGTATACAAACGACTTAGAAACTAGTGTTAGTACTTACATCTACCAGAGATATATAATCCCGTTGCCCTGGTTTGATAATTATAAAAAATGCGTTTTTTATTTTATTAAAGTTTAGTTTATGGCACTCAGCCTTCTTTTGTTTCGTCATGCATCGGCGAAACGTATGGCCAAGGTGAGTATTCTTATAATACGATCTTGTTATGTTGCTCAAATAATTCATTCATTTTTAATCGACGTAGGTTCTTTAATCGTGTTACAGTTTGTTAGGAAGCCGTCGTTTGTGGTATAAATTGCTTTTGAGATAAGGGCTTGAAAGCCATTTAGGGCCTTCGCACTACAGTTAAGTTGACCAGTTTTTAGTGTGGGAGTACTCATATTGCGCAGTCGGCAGGGGTTTCGTTTGTCTGTAGATCCAGTGTACCGCAACCACGATGTTTAATTTGTTTTCTATGGAATCCGGTACATTTTTGTCCCAGCCAATGTTTTGACAGTTATCGCTCCATAGTTGTTATAAAGCAGTTTTGTTAGTTACTAACAGAGGGCGTTCCCGTTAACCCGCAATAGTATAGCATCCATACATGCTAAAAAAAAAATAGCATTCGAAAATAAAATGTTTTTATTTTTTTTTATATTAAAATATTCACTAAAAATGTTAAATTGATACGTAAAAGATCGCCGCACACGCGGGCCGTCATTCATAAATAAATTGCGTCGTTGCCGTCCTTCAAGTACTTACGCGTGTACAGAGTGTTTCTTTTACGTATCAATTTAACATTTTTTTTTATCACTTTGTAGTGTTTTTTTTGAAGGCGGTTGTTTTTTTTGTAAAATAGTTTTTCAGTACCCATCTTCGTTCTTTTTGCAGTAACTTTGTTGATAGTATGGTGGCCCGTTATAGCGTCATCCATATAAAATTCTTTAAGTAGCGCCTTTAAGGCCAGAGGAAAAGCGTAGCCTTCCTCTTTGGCCAGCTGTTGGAGAGTACGCATCGCTATGAATGGTGCGACTTTGATCCCGTTTGTTAGGGTACACAGCAGGATATCTCAGAGGATCTCTCTTGAAGTCACTACAAATTATTTTTGAAGACATTGTTGATCTTGATAAATAAGGATTTGCCGGTACATTTTCTCAATGTGCGCCGTTAAAACATATTTATAGATCCCCAATTTTATCTTTTTTTTTTTAGATTAGGTCTTTTTCTATTTAATCGTTTAGGGTGCACTCGGAGTCTGTTTTCATTGATGCGTTAAAAACAGCTCTCAGTTTGGTTGTTGTTGAGCACTCCCTTACTGCAGGCTTATACTCGACATTCCGATTCTGTCAGTGGTTTCTTGTGACCTAATTCGATGTATTCTCGGATAAATTCTTTGTATAATTTAAAAAATAAGTGTTCTTTTCTTGCCATTTTCAAAGAAATTGTGGTTTTGTTCATAGTTAGCGTTCATTGCATTGCCATTTTCACCAAATAACGCTAGACAAACATCGTTTTAGACTGCTTTGTAGCACCGCACCGTAACCAGCTTATCTTTCTATTTGAAGAAATATATAAATACATAAGCGACATCATAATCAAGAACTACTTAATTGTTTACTATTAATTAAATAATTTAATTCGTTAATCCACTAACGAGACGAGAACTGATAACTAAATCGATTTCTCTCCGACTGGTCGACACTTCACGCGACTAGCTCGTTCTTTGATCAAAGAATAAACATTTCCATCCAACGTGGCAATGCTGCCAGTCTTCTGAGCGCAGGGTTCCAGATGACAGAGATGCAGATGAGTAGGTACTTCGACGCCTAAGTGTCCTTTTGTTTTTTTTTTCTAATTTATTTGTAGATATTATTTTTATAAAACATATGTGTGCTAAATTACATCCAAATCCGTTCAGATGTTTTTGCGTGAATGAGTCCATACCCAAACATACAAACTTTCACATTTATAATATTAGTATGTTAGTCATATTTATAGGTTTAGTAGGTTAAGCCGTAAAGAAAAAAGTATTTTTAATATTTTAGGTTTTTATATGATATGTAATTAAACTAAGGTTACATTTGAACATGAACTGCAAAACCAAGCATGAAAACTACTTTGTTAAATGACCAAATCATCATACATAATGAATTTCGTAATTCAATATTTAAAGTTATAACAGTACAAAATGGTGGCGATTTTATACAGCTAAGTGAGAAATTATAAGTCCAAATTAATGTTGTGTTCTGTATTTAGTAAGGTTCGCATGCGTGCCTGTACAATTACAGTTGCAGTAAAAATAGGTGGCATAAGCTTATATTCAGTCCTGCGAAGTAATTTCGTAACACAATAAAAGTACAAATGGCTTTCATTTTGACAATTCAACAACATTCGGTTTGTTCCCACTAGTTCTACTGAACAGTTCTACGGTAGAACTAATGGGAATTTTTTTCCCACTAGTACTACGATATCAGGTATAACAAAATAGTAGAACTATTGGGAGTCTCTAAGTTCGGTTTGTTCCCACTTGTTCTACTGAACAGTTCCACGGTAGAACTAATGGGATATTTTGCAAATAGTGGGAGTCTCTATTTCCCACTTGTTCTACCTGTTCCATCGGTAGAACTAATGGGACATTTTGTTCTCACTAGTACTACATTTTGATAGGTTCTAGAAATGGAACTAAAGTACCAAATATGCTAGTCGTATCTCAATATTAGGTTTAGAGACTTAGATATTACTGGAAACATTAATCTATCTATACATATAATAAAATTGTAGAAAAGTGGTGTCTGTACAATGGAAATATATAAAAAAAAAGTAGCAGGGGTTGTTATTATATCGATGCCGAACCCGAAGTTGTAATTACTTTTTTTTTTGTCTGTTTGTCTGTTTGTCGGTTTATCTGTTTGTCTGTGTGTTTGTGCACGCTAATATCAGAAACGGCTTATTTGATTTAGATGCGGTTTTCACTAATATATTATAGTAAGCTTGACTTAACAGTTAGTGTTTATTTCATGTCAATCGGTTCATAAATAAAAAAGTTATGTCAATTTAAAGAATCACGGCGAATATTTCTTTAATCTTTGCGAAACAGACGCATTTGCTAAGACACTCTTATACAACGAAGTTCCATCGTATTATACCTATAATAAACAACAGGGTATTTTTAACCGAAGAAGACGTGGAACAACTGTAGTAGGTGAACCAGGTATTTTTAAAGATCATATCATTGGTAGGGTTTATACGGTTCATCCAAATAACTCCGAATGCTTTTACCTACGCCTACTGCTGCACGTTGTCCGAGGGCCTACTTCTTTTGCCGATCTCCGAAAGGTTGACAATATCGTACACCCTACATACCAAGCCGCTTGCCGGGCACGTCACTTGCTGGATGGGGATCAACATTGGGATGATGCTTTGTCAGAAGCAAGTATTAGCGAAAGTCCTCATCGGTTGCGACATTTGTTTGCAGTCATGCTGGTGTTTTGTGCACTTTCTGACGCTGCACAGTTGTGGTATAAGTATCAGAACAAATTGGCTGAGGATTTTTTTAGGCACGTACAACTTAATGATAACAACCCAATTGAGGAGAGATTACGTGAAAGTCAATTGAATCGTTGTTTGTTAGCTATTCAAGATATAGTTACATCTATTGGAGGTAATCCTATTTCTCAATATGGCATGCCGGAGGCATCATTTGACGGTGAACGTATTAATAGAGATTACGCGATGGAAACCAATTATGATCCAATCGACCTGGCCGAAATTTTACAAACTGATATCTCCAGGCTAACTGATGAACAGCGTTTGATATTTGATCGGGTGTGCCGCAGCGTTGATAGTACTTTGGGAGAAATGCTATTTGTAGATGCACCCGGTGGAACGGGTAAAACATTTCTTACGAAAGTTATTTTGGCGAAGGTACGAAGCCAAGGTAAAATCGCGCTTGCTGTCGCTTCATCAGGCATAGCAGCCACATTGTTGCCAGGTGGGAAAACTGCTCATACAATGTTCAAAATTCCGATCGATTTAGACCGCACAGAAAACCCTGTTTGTAATATTTCAAGAAACAGCGATAAAGCTAAGGTTCTTCGTGATTGTAGCCTTATTATATGGGATGAGTCCACAATGGCCAATCGAAAAGCAGTAGAGGCAGTAGACAGATCGTTGCGTGATGTGAAGCAAAATGATCAAACCATGGGTGGCATTACTTTGCTTTTTTGTGGCGATTTTCGTCAGACTCTCCCTGTAATACCACGCGGAACAAGGGCTGATGAAGTTAAAGCCTGCCTAAAGAGTTCTCGACTGTGGCATTACATTATCCCTTTGCATTTGACATTAAATATGCGTGCACAAATTGGAGGCAACGAAAATGCTCAAGAATTTTCTGATTTGCTACTTGAGATTGGTAACGGTGTGTATCCGCAGGAACAAGGAAAAGTTGTTCTTAATGAAAACCTATGCAACATAGTTTCATCAATGCGAGACCTCATTTCATCTGTGTATGGAAACGCAACGCAAATACCAACTTGCGAAAATTCCTGGCTTTGCGAAAGAGCTATTTTGACGCCAAGAAACGACCAAGCAGCAACAATAAACGCTGAAATTTTAAGCTATGTTCCGGGGGATTATGTTGAGTATATCTCCATTAACAGAGTCATGGAAGAAGGAGAATCTACAAGCTACCCATTAGAATTTTTAGAATCCCTCAATGCTCCTGGACTACCAGCACATAAAATAAAATTAAAAGTAGGCGTACCAATAATGCTTCTTAGAAATTTAAGCCCTCCAAAACTTTGCAATGGCACCAGGTTAAAAGTGACCAATTTACAACGAAATCTGATAGAAGCAGAGATTTTAACAGGGTGTGGAAAAGGTGAAAGTGTTTTCATTCCTCGGATTCCTCTCATTCCAAACAATTTTCCATTTAGTTTTAAACGAGTCCAGTTTCCAGTCAGCCTATGTTTTGCGATGACAATTAATAAAGCCCAAGTTCAGACGCTGAAAGTTGTGGGTGTAGATCTTAGTATCAGCTGTTTCTCGCACGGTCAGTTGTATGTGGCTCTGTCACGGGTTAGCAATCCTAGGAGCCTGTATGCTTTCATCCCCGATGGCCATACGTCAAATATCGTATACAGAGAAGCATTACTGTAAAGTAAATTTTTAGCTACCCCAACGACTTTATACGTAATTCAAAATATGCTGCCCGAAAAGTCACTATTCCACGCGGACGAAGTCGCGGGCACAGCTAGTGTGTAATATTTGTAAAATATTTCCTTCATTTTTATTTATTTCATTATTAATTTTGTGATGCCATCCTTCAACTACATTGTTTGTCCGGTGACGTTCTCCATATATACACCACATATTAATGAATTCATCTCTCATCCAGTAATTTTCAAAATAGGTAAAGAATTCTTTTAGTCGTTCATTATTATATTCGGCTATTTCACTTTTAATATATTCCCATCCTACCTTTATTTCACCTACTGGTAAGAAAGGGAGCTTACTGCATAAGGATATAAACCTGCGGTCGAATTTATTTTTGTTTAGCCCTAACTGTTTTGCCTTGCGCCACAGACTATTTGAAAAATGATACTGGCATCCCTTTACTGTTACGTTCAATTTAGATAATGCTCTCATTGTAGCTTATTCAAAATCTATAGTGACTTTACTAGGTTGCCAATCTGGGATTTGTGACTTTATTAGGTCAAATAAAATTAAGTATGCTTCTTTTGTCTGATGCGACATAAATGCATACAGTAATGGAATTACATTCGTTTGGTTGCAATTACTGCCAATATCGCCATGAATACTGAAAATCTGCTTAAATGGTGAAGGACAGGACTTAAACGTCCCATCCATAAAAAATGTTTCACTTTTTTCATATTTTCTCTGGCATCTTCTGAACAAAACATTATTATTCTATGTCGTTTGTCATAATAATCAGCGAGTAAAAAATTTTGAAACTGTCTAGGCACTTCTACATCTCTAACACTATTTGTAAAAACTTTTTTAACACTAGCATTTTTATTTCTATATCTATAAATTGTTGACTTTTTATTTTTGAAATTAGGGACTGGTTTATTTACAGATAGATCCAGTCCTTTATCCCTTATGCTCGCCAAACCTCTATTAAATGCTCGTGGCGCTGGCTCCTTTCCACATGCTGCTTCTTCGTATTCGTACGTAGTACTAGTGAGAACAAAATGTCCCATTAGTTCTACCGATGGAACAGGTAGAACAAGTGGGAAATAGAGACTCCCACTATTTGCAAAATATCCCATTTGTTCTACCGTAGAACTGTTCAGTAGAACTAGTGGGAAAAAAAATTCCCATTAGTTCTACCGTAGAACTGTTCAGTAGAACTAGTGGGAACAAACGCAACATTCATTGCGTTATTTACGTCGTTGAGCACATTTTTCGAACATATGAAGCAATGGATTAGCAATATCCTTCATCCTTCAAAATTATTCAGATTCTGATTGACTGGGTGTTGCGCAATTAAGTTGCAGGGCTGGCATCCTGATCTTCAACAGTTCACACGAATACGTTAACCATCTAATAAATCTAACAATACTGATGCAATATTTATATTTTATCATTTAAAAGTTTTAGAGATCCGCATTCCAAATTACCTAAATATATATATTTTTTAATTAATTAATTTTTTTAGCCTACCTACTTATGCTGTTTAAATTAGTTCAGACATTTAGGCTATTAAAATGGACGCCCACGATTAAGTGCCGTGTCCTCAGTTTGGGAGGAAAATAAAAAAATAGACAGGCCACCAGAAAACAAAAACGTTTAGTAAGAAAAGCAAAATCATTTCTAAGTCCAAACTTGTTTCTTTTTTCAATGATATATGAAGTAGGTGATTCATTTATTTTAAAACAGTGTGGTACAGCCTTTCACAATAAATATAATTTTACAAATTTGGGATCAATCGTAACAAATTACATAATTGAATCTGGCGTCCTAGCCATGTTACATGTTGTATTAAGGTTTGCCAGCACAGGTTCAAACAGGAGTACAAAAATTGACTGCCTAAGACTATAAAGTGCAATCTTATACTAACTTATGCTAATTGTGTTAAGTTTTGTGTCAAAAAAAGTATCTGTCTAAACATCACCCAGTGACTAAAATTTTGCTCAAAGTAGGAATGCCAAATTTAAGCTTATTTGAATGTTAGGAAAACCATAAAAATAGATTAATCTAAACAGAAACACACAAACAACAAAAATCTGTTATTCGATTTACCTACCAATCGTTCACCCCTCGTTCCGCGTCTAATAACTTTATAACAGTTATCTTGATAAACATTTAAAGTTTTAGGCGTTTCAAGTGTTAACGTTGAACATTAAACGATATCGTTAGCAATTTGGTACCTCAAAAATCGTGATTATAGCATTTTCAATAATAATAATAATATAATAATATTCCACAACTATCACACAACGCCATCTAGTCCCAAGCTAAGCAGAGCTTGTGTTATGGGTACTAGACAACTGATAAACATACTTATATATTTCTAAATACATACATATTATTATAGATAAATTACAATAACCGTTATATCTTTTGTTTCATGTACACTTTTCTTTACCCTGACTCCAAACTAGACGCGGAACGATGGGTGAACGATTGGGAAAAAAATGTCGCGTTCTTCAACACGGTTAACGAGTGGAACAAAACATTCCCAGTCATTAATAGCGTTAACGACGGGGTTTTAACGAGCGACAACGACCTGTCTAGGATATCACTTAACAAGTTTATGTGATCGACTGTTTAGGTATACAGTTAAAAAAGGTTTAGAGGACAGTTCGAAAATTGATTCATGGTTTTTAGGTAAAAGTGGCATAATAAAGGATAACAGTAAGATTTTTTTTTTTAATTATTTTAAGACTAGCTTTTGCCCGCGACTTCGTCCGCGTATATGTCGGTTATCGCGGACGCAGACGAAGTTGAATAAAAAGTAGCCTATGTCCTTTGTTGGGGTTCACACTTACCCTGTACCAAACTTCACACAAATCGGTTCAGTAGTTTAGGCGTGAAGAAAAGACAGACAGACAGACAGACAGAGTTACTTTCGCATTTATAATATTAGTTAGGAAATTAGGATTTAGTGGTTGTGTGTGTATAAGTTAGTATGTGTGGAATACAGTGTAGAGTAAGGTTTTTACTTATTTAAATGTAGAAACTAACATGCAACATTAATATTAAAATTCTTAAGCGGTAAGTTACACAAATTATAAAGGAGATTCACCAGATTTGACATTGCTACTTTTTTCTGGGTGACTTAAGTTAATAACAATCGTAATTCTTGTTTTTTTGATTTAATTTAATTGATTGATTTAATGATTTTATCTAGCAATGTAAATCCTTAAATTCTCCGCATAAAAAAAAATATTATTTGTTATTTCGATTTAACCCATACATTGTTTTTTTTTTCATGCAAGAAACCTCAAGTGCCATTAACATGTCATTCAAAGAGTAGCTATGTAAACAATAAAACCTTGACTTACTCTAAATAATTAACGGGGGGGTATCCGAATCCAGTAGCTAAGTCAGTCACCACTGCTGTCGAAACGGTGAAAAAAACGTCGTGAAGCAGTCTGTATACCCTAAAACAAAATATTCGAAGACATGTGACATTTACCATACTGCACTGGGCCCGCGTGGTGGATTACGGCCCACTTCCTCTCACTGAAATGAGGCCTGTGTCCCAGCAGTGGGAACATTAGATTATGCTATCCAAATTTGCCTGTTTTAGAATAAATTCTAAATGGTCACATAAGTGTATTTAGGTCTTGAAAAGAATACACGAAAAATCTATTGTTACATATAAAAATATATGAAAAAATTTGATAATTTGGCTCCAATTTTGTCATAATTATAGATGGAATTACTACAGTCATGTCCTATGTACGAAAAGAATTGATTGTTTCTAGCTGACAAAAAACTTTGTTTACATTAACCAAAATTAGAAATATTTGAAAAACTTCCTTAGCAAAGTTGCGCAACACCCTTTTGTGTTGCTTGCAACTGGCCACATGTTTCACTGCAGTAAGAAATGATGCCAAAAAATGTTTCCAAGCTGCACAACTTTGTTTTAGAAGTTTAATTGCAATTAAACTTCTGAAACAAAGTTGTGCAGCTTTCGTTAACATATCGAGGTATAAATTAGGCTAGGCAAAATAATCAAGTTGCAGTAAAGACACCTAACCCAATCTAATATTTTAAACATAAACCATATTTGTTTCAAATGGCCTACCTTTATTCTGTAGCCGTGGCTCCGGCCTGCAACTCTTCTGCAGTGAGCAGTGCAAGCTCTGTCTTAATTTTTTTTAAATCGTCTAACAACTCCTTGCGCTCTTGCAACGCGTGGAATACCGAAGGTTCCTAGAACAAGAATGGTTTCATGAACTCGTTACATAACCAACTGACTGAATAAATATTGATATTGTGTCTCATTAGTCGAGGCTAGATGGTTTAAGCACAGTAGGCACTTAACGTAAAATAACGTGTGATCATGATCATTAGGACTAAAACCGGCTTACTTACGCGAATAAATCGTCAATCACACCAACACCACTTTACTAAGAGGACTACATGACCGCGCGGTCACTGTCGGACTGCATAGAAAAGAAAGAGAAGCGCGATGACATAACGCTGGTAATTTATAGAAAAATATGAAGCGATTATCTATTTACGAAAAATCTATTGTTTGGATTAAAAAATTAAAACACTAGTTTTAGAATGTTGCTTGTAAAATAATCTGACAAAAAATCATGATTGCATGTATATTAGTATGGTTTTTATTGTAAAAAGAAAGTATTTAGAGGTATCTTCATGATTTTTTTCTATCGTACCAAATAAGTTGTATTATGTTTTCAACGCACTATCTACCTAGCATATATCCTGAAGAATATCATATCATATTTTTTTGATTTTGTTTACTGTAGTCGATCATATACTTTTATTGCTTCTAAAACTTGCGTTTTTTGCGGTTAGGGCCTGTAAGCCCCTTTAACAGATTTCAAAAACGAATGAAGTTTCGTCTGCATGTGTAGTTTCTTTTTTTAATGTATTTTCATCTTCGCTATTTTGTTAACTGATTTGGATGATTCTCTTTTGTTTGGAAGAGTATTCTCTAAAGGTAATCCCGTGAAGATCTAATGACTACGTTCGGAGATAATCAATATAACGAACAGTGCACGTAGTGTGATTTGTTTATTGTACTGTGATTGATTGTTTGTGGTCAAAGAAAATTGCTGGTTAGTTACCTATCGGCGGTCACCAGATCATGGTCTTCAAAGATATCCCATAGAACTCAACATCGAGGAAAAGCACACATATTGTGAATGGTAATCATATTATGGAAAATGAAATAAAGTTGCTGTGCATGTAGCGGTACACAAATTTGTGAAACCACAACTAGAAAAATATGAAAAACAAATTATTTTGCACTTGCTAGTATTTTATTTTGCACTTGCTAGTATTTTCCTTTTGGAAGTCGGTTGTGATTTGTGTTAAAAAAAAAAGTTTTTTTTTAATACTCTGTTTACATACTTGCACTATTAATACATAATTGCATGCCTAATAAAAGATAGATTGATAAAGGTATGTAAAGTAAAGGAAAGGTATGTAAGTCGAACAATGCAGGGCCATTTCTGGAAGGATTTTTTGAAGAGAGAGCCATTGAAGCTTAGAGTCGACCTGTCCCGACAGACGGCATGCACACATTAGTCATCGTGTAGCTCAACCCTATTTTAGGAAACTCAACCACCTGTCACACGGCGCTACCACATCCGCAGGACATAAGCGTATGCCACATACAAAATATGTGTAAGTGCAACATCGATCTAAGTGAATGTGGCGAAATACGGAACTAACGTGCAATGTGCTGGATATTATACATCCATTTACAAGCAGCCCCGAAATCTCTTTAATTAAAATCCGTGTCGCACTGTATACAGATAACCCACCTCGACCATAGGGCCGCCGGACATTGCGCCATTCGGTTCGACCACGACACCGTCCACCGTGACGCAGTAGCACTCCACGGCCGGGTGGAACGCCAACTTTTCGGCCGTATCCCAGTCTCGGACCACCAGCGCGTTGCCGAACACCCAGTTCATAGCTGGTTCGTACTTGCTATCAAAGGAGACCAGGTCCAGCGCCAGCTTCACGTTCTCTGGGCCTCCGCCCTGTCCGAACATATAAATGATAGGATTTAGTACAATTCCGCTATGCTGTTATATGGCCATGTTAATGATCGAAAGATGACATACAGGTAAACCAGAAAAGCTATGCACTTTGGCAACATTCGTGTTGAAAGTAACATTAAATTTGTATAGCTTTGGAAAGCTGAGGGTCCTTGGAAGTTTTAAAGACTACTTTGGGGTTATTGCCACACCTCTTTTTTTAAAGACTGAAGAAGAAGAAGAAGATGATGAATCTAGAACGAAACTTGTCAAGCAAAAATTTTCGCTTTGAGTCAGGTTTTAGTCACTTTGAGTGATAGACAAAAAGTATTTTTTATCAATCGTAGACTAACAAAACGCGACATAAAGATAAAAATAAAAAAGTCTGAAGTCAAGTGAGAACTTTCCAAAAAATATTAAAAACCGTCTAAAGTAGCTCCCAAACTATAAATAATCACTGAACATACTAGAGGGTGTTTCGGGAAGCACTTAGAGAGAGGCTTCTAAATTCTTTGGACCTCCTTTCACAGGCTACCCTGTATACTCACAAGCTGCTGCGCGACTGCCAAAGTCTCCCTGTCGATGACTTCCCCGTTGACTATATCAAGCATGACGAAGGTGGTGTTCCTCACCAGTTTACCTTTCTGCATTAACAGCATGCTGGTATCCTCTGTGTCCACCACAACGCCGTACAGCTGCAACAAAGGCGGGTTACAGTTCTTTCAGTTATTTTACTATTGACAGCAGCAACCTACTAAACTCTTTTTCGGACGCACAAGTAAATTAGACAGTTGATTAAAAGTGATTA
The DNA here is from genome assembly GCA_914767645.1 of Hydraecia micacea. NCBI lineage: Eukaryota > Metazoa > Arthropoda > Insecta > Lepidoptera > Noctuidae > Hydraecia > Hydraecia micacea. Next base: position 2,338,397 of record OU611774.1, read on the forward strand.
AAATAAAGACTTTTAGGGTTCCGTACGTAAATCGTAAAAAGGAACCCTTAAGGTGCGACTCAGTCTGTCTGTCTGTCACAGCTGGATATCTCAAGAACTACTAATGCTATCTAATTGAAATTTGGAATAGTTTTAGATGACGGTTTCCCAACTATTTTGCAAATAAGAAAGAAATAATTTTTTTTTTGCAACAGTGCCTGAAAGGTGGTCTGAAAAATTCGAAGTGGGACTACTTACAAGGGCATGTGAGGTATTATATGAAAGAGCGCAGTTTGCACATTCTCAAACACTTTTTCTTTTTTTTAGGCCGCACAGTTTTCAACTTTTGATTAAAAATGTAAAAAAAATACCCCCCCCCCCCCCATTTTCTCCGAAGTTTGCAAAGAGAAACATCTGAAATAATTCTGTGTGATAGAAGTTTATGTAAAAATTACAGGAAAAATAAAACGATGTCTCAAAATAAATAGCAGACTTTTTCAGAAATCATCAACAAAAGTTTCATTAGCTCCACTATCGGTCAAGAGATGGCGCTGAGCTAAAACTGCAAGACAGATATTGAACGTAACGTACCCGTTCTCCAGCTACAACCTCCAAAGCAGTGCAGTACCGCGGATCATACCACTCTATTAAGCTGCACACGGTCCCTGGAACAAAAAACCCCAATATTATTCCAACTTTTCAATGAGTAACACGTGATCATAGCCATCACGAAAGGTGTGTTCACTGCATAGATCATATCAAGTCAACTGTTGGTCTGGGTTTCTAAGTACCGCCTCAACCCTGTCCCCACCTCAGCGGCCAACTAGTTCCGCGCGGACTATAATTTAACATAAATACGAGTATTTTTAATTTGATTACGTCATCATATCAGCCGAAAGACGTCCACTGCTGGACATGGGCCTCCCCCAAGCACCTCCACTTCGACCGGTTCTGTGCTTCTCGCATCAAACGGGTTCCTGCGGCCTTCACAAGGTCGTCGGTCCACCTTGTGGGAGGCCATCCAACGCTACGTCTTCCGGTACGCGGTCGCCACTTCAGAACCTTTCGGCCTTTCGAACCTTTGATTAAGTAAGAAGCATTAATATGATACAGTGCCACATACCCATAACCCTAGTGCTGTCGAAGTCTGGCTCAGGCGGCGAATATGTAAATGTGCAGCGTCGCAGCTGCAACCCCAGCCTGTCACACATGAGCTGCTTGGTGCGCACGTCCTCCTGCAGTGCGCACATCCTGGCCTGCCGCGCAGATCTGCTCATGCCCGACAGCTCCGCCTGCCGAAAAAGAAACAAAAATATTTTATTTGAGACATGATGAAATTATGTTTTTGTACGTAAGTAGATCTTTTATAAGTTTTAAACGTCAATATATCGGTAAAAATTTTAAAACTACAACACAGGAAATACAAATAATAAAAAAGTACGGTGGTCTTGTGAAAACCATTTTCGCTGTTTTCTTGAAACTTTTGTGAATCTGGTGCGTTATGGCACGTCGTCATTTAACACGGGAAGACTTGCTTAGGGCTGTGGGTATGATTGAAGCAGGACGCAGTCAACGTAAAACTGCCGACGCTGTCACCGCACAGCCAAACGTTATGTGGTAACGATGGGCGCATTACAAGGTTACAGATGTTTCTGAACGTCACCGAGGAAGATAGAGGGTCACTACTCAAGGGACAAGACCGCTTTCCGAAAAATGCTGTGAGGCCTCAAATTACGGCTCGCCAGTAGGTAAGAACACTCCGGTCCCAGCACCAAGTGGTCATCAGTGACCAAATCACCAGGGAGAAGATTGCATGAAGTTAATCTTCAGGCTCGCAGGCAACTTAGACTTCCAGCTCTGCGACGCAGAAATGGAAAGTGTCGTTTATCTATCGCACATTTATTTATTTTACATTTGCACTGGTCCGACACTCATTGGCTCATGTTCTTTTTTCTGATGTGTCGCGCTTTGGATATCATCCCGATTCAAGAAGATTGCGTGTTTGGAGAGTTCCCGGTCATCAGAATCGACTTCAGAATCCTCAGAAAGGTAATCCGTACCAGGGAGGAACGATTATGGCGAGGGCTGGATGTTGCCGGGGTGGCAGAACGGACCTCGTTTTGATACGAGGCAATTTAAATGCGAAACAATACTGTGACGAGATTATGCAACCTATGGTCATCCCTGACTGACAGCAGTATGGGCAAAATTTCATGGGCATGCAAGATAATGCGCCTGCACACACAACCAGGCTGGTGATTTGCTCGGGAGCAAAATGTTAACACGGATGAAGAGCTTTTTATTCAGAGTATAGAGCAACATTCCACTTCCAGGTATAAGAAAGAAAGAAAGAAAAGAAGAAAGAAAAAACGTTTATTTGCGGTGAACATGACGCAAAAATAAGCATAAACACACAAATAAAAAGAAAAAGAAGGTAAGGGAAATATGCGTCACATCCACGCAAAACGGCTATCGCTCAGCATTATGCTGCGACCCTATGCAAGACAGCTGAGCCCCAGCGCTGGTTTTCAGCGACAGCCGGCGTTGACGTGATGACGTCGTCCGATGCAGCACACAATGGAGTATGGGTATGGAGTGTCAATAGACAACCTGATACTCGGTGGTAGACTTTCTCTGAGGCCAATGACGCGGGGGGTCAAGGACGGCCAACCTGCGGCTGTGGCTGCCAATATCTCACCTCAAAGCCCTAATTAACTATGAACACTTAATGATTCCTTACTTCGAAACCACGTCAATTCCTTAGCTAATCACGAGATCTGCTAATAACGTATTCTCTATGACACAATGAACGAAACCGCGCGAAATGAACGCGAATTTGGCGTGTTTTGAACATGGTAAGATTATGCGGGGAATAATATTTACCATACAAAATTGGGGTCTTGTACAAATAATGAAGCTAAGTTTGAAATAATCTGAATCGAACGCAATGTTTTTGACTTTGCTATTTTTACCCCTCGTTAACACCAAGGTATAAAAAATGTAAGTATTCTTCTGTTTTCATTTATCGTTTACAATTACTAAAACCAACATTAAATTTAAAAATAAAGCAGTTAAATCATAGTAACAATCTTGTTTGACGAAACGGTAGTCTGAAAAAGTCAAGGAAGAAATGAAAGATTAAAATTCGCTCGGAAGAAGCACCACCCACAAACTACCAAAAAATTAGTTGTATCAACTAGAACTAGTTGTATACAAAATTGTTTATTTTTTCAAACTCAAAGCAATTATTTCAAATAAACCAATTACAGGCACTTTTAAATTGTCAAGGGGGGTCGGTCAGACAGAAAGATGAAGCTGGTTGCCCATTCCAAAGCGTAGTAGGTACCTATGGAGAAGAACGGGCCAGAAACTGTTACAAAGTATTGGTACATCAGTTCATGTTAAAAGTTATGCATGTGAGAATGATGCAGAACATTAAAAGCGTCCCTAATGAAAAGAAAAAAAAAACAATTCAAATATGAAATGAAATTAAAATAAGCCATGGCAGCAAAGAGATGACCAGTCCCTACTGACGGCGCTCGGTCACGAACATGACGCATGGACCATTCAGCTCAACCAATTTGAAGAGCTAAATGATCCAACACATGCGCCGCCATCAGCGAGACATTTGAGTGAGCAATGAGCATGATATACTCTCAGCCGCCAGGCCACATTCAAGTCAATGAAAGACGTACCCAGTAAATGATAGCTTTATAGTATGTACATAGTACTCACACATGTGCAATTATACAATACTAGGAGATTGAATTTATATAATGCAAAAATTGTATTTTAAAATCTTCAGCAGCTCCAACAATATTTTCAAATGCTAATCAATTTATTTATGCGTCCTGATGGAGCAGGACCAGCGCCTACGTCTAGCCAAGCATTTTCATCAGCGATGTAATCCCCCAATTTATAATATGCCTGGCTGCATAGTGTGCGTTTTATACAAGATTTAAATTTCTTATCATTCAGTTGAAGTACGTGGGGAGGTATGTTATTGTAACAAAGAAACAGTCCCCTTAGAGAGTCACGCCTGCGGACGCATTTCAAAAGGTGAACAAAATTGTTAACAATATGTCTGACACAGCGTCAATACATGTTTTATACAATACACGACATGCTATTGAAATAATTATAATAAAGCCGAACAGTTTGTTTGTTTGAACGCAGTAATCTGTGGAACTTACAGAGCCCAATTCTTGAGGAAGGCCAGATGTGCCTTGTTGTGCCGCCATTGCTTTAGCGAAACTGTGTTTCATATTCTTCAATTTTTTTTTTATGGAGTTCCCTGAAAACAAATGAACAAAACAAAATCAATATCTTGCTCACTTTGAATACTTGATTGGCGCCACGAAAATAAGTGAAATTTATTATTATAAAAGAAATAACAAAAGAATACTGTTTAAACATAGCAAAGGCATTTTTTTGCAAACACATTTCGACATTAAGTCCGCGCAGCACATTAGAATACAAAAGGCCGATTACACTGGTTCAATTTTATAAGTAATTAGCTTTTGCTCGCGGCTTCGCCAGCATGGAGGTTTGGAATTATCCCACGAACATACAACATATTACATTAATTCAATAAATCAGAGTTCAACGGACATTCGCGGTGGTCGGTTTTATTTCATCATCATCCCCATAGAATCGCCCCGGCATCATCATTAAGTGTAGGGATCCCCTACATTTACCGACTACTTTACATCTCCACCTGGTGCTTTAAATTATGCTAAATAATAATACCCAGTCTGACGCAACTGTCTAATAAAAAAATAAACTATGTAAACGTGCCCTAAACATAATGGCGGCTATCGCTGTCTCGCTTTAACATCTGCAGTCTGTGCATAGTCTGTCATTTTTTCTATGTTGGTATTCAGTTTTAGTGCAAGTTTCATACAAGCGCCGTTTTTCATATTTTCTATGGGACTCCTGTCTCTTCTTACATATTATAGTGAACATTACTTACTCTATGATAATACAAGTTCGCAATAAACGTTTTGACTTTGACTTTAATTAATTTTCAAAAAAAAAATCTGTAACTGATCACGTACCTTTATTCATATCCTCTGCCTCCGACAAGCTTGCCAATGACTCATTATTGTAATACCGTAGTCACCCCGACCGACTCAGTCGGCCGACATAAAATCACCTCTTTAAAATAACACTGTACACAACGACTCGCCGCTGCGTTCGCCCAGCCGATACTGAATCAAAAACAGGCCGTGGTTGATAGCTGTGCGTGTGCCACCATGCTAGATTGCTAGTATAGTATTTTGATCTCACGAAGAGACGCAAGCTTTATTTGTGGTACCTAACCAAGTGTACAAACCCGATGTAAATGTGTGCGTGAAGACGAGTAGCATCAGCAGTCATGTGCTGAGTGCGAGAGTGCGCGCATGTATATTAGCACACACACACGCGCGCACAAACACACAATTCCTAATTCGCCACTGTCTCGGACGGTACCGAGAGCTCCTGCGCTTACACACACATTCACAGCTTGTTTTTCTACACTTGGTTACCACCAGTAAAGCGCGCGTCGCTTCGTGAGATAAAAACCCTGAACTTCGGGACACAAATAGATCGCACGTTTTCGAATCGCTAGCCAAATGTAACTTACGTTAAAATCCGTCACAAAAATCGCTACTGTATAGGTACACTTGTATAGAAAACTATACGTTATATTTTCCAGCAGTTTCAAACCGCTTACGTTTAATCGCAGTGCGTGCTAAGCAGGTGTGATGTTACACTATGTCAATACTTTCTTTGTTTTTGTTGTATACTAAAAAATCCTAATTTACTAGTTGGGAAATAGCTTACCATGCTCCTTTTTACAGATGAGTGGGTTTGATGCTCTGAAGAGTGCAGTATACACGTAGCACTCTAGCAGTCTATCAAGTAATTGCCGGAGTCCCTCCGCTGCTCAAAGGAACCTAGAAATGACATTGTAAACGTTAGTGGTGAAGCTAATAGAAAAGGTTTTGATTAATGTCAGCGGGATATCAATTTACCCCAAACTTACTCCCTGAAATAATAGACCCAAACTTAATGTTTGGTTCTGTGCTTGCCATAGATATATGAAAGAAGTTAACTGTTTTTTTACATTTCTATGGTGCTTGCTTTCAGGGGTAAGTCTCCACTCAAGTGAATTTTCACTCTAGTGAATGTTTATTTTTGCTTTAGTCCACTTTCACATGACACCGATAAAATAACATAAAATTAACTAATAAATAATAAAAATAAAAAGATAATATAATAATTTTAATTCCTGCTTTTACCTGTGCATTCATTTTGTTTCATATTTCGATCATTTGGAGCGCGACTGAACCATGCAGAATGCTGAAAGCCGACAACTACGAATACGTTTATTAATTAATTAATTTTTCATGGATTAGAATGGGCCACAAAAGGGATGAATGAAAGGCAATTGCATGCAGCTGAGATGAGAATGTTAAGATGGATGTGTGATGTTACACGAATGGATAGAATAAGAAATGAGTATAGAGAGATGAGTATAATAGATGAGCGAGCCTTATCGTTTTACGGCGAAAACAGTATAAAATCGATAGATTTGATTATTCTGAACCCAAAAAAACTAATTTCAGAAAGGGGTTTGAGTAATTCTGTATGAACCAGTGGCATGATTTTTTTTTTGAGCGGCCACTTAGTTTGTTGTTGCGAACGTATAGTGGTATATATAATAATAATTACTCGTAAAAGAATTTTGCCCTAAGTAATATCGGAGCTGAAATATATGATATCGAAGTAGGTAGAATTTCAACATCATGTCGTCGAAATAAAGACGGAACCCCATATGTATTGGGAACACATACAGCACGTATGACACAATACATACATTCATAAACTTACGCATGTTATTGGAGGAGTATTGTATGGCATTATTATAAGATAATTAAATAAAAAACAATAATACTACAAAATCACTATATTTTTACACAAACTTTAATTATTTAAAACATTTAAACGACTTGTCGGGTGTTTTTAACCGACTTCAAAAAATGTGGTTCTGTATTTGACCCGTATGTATATATATTTGTAAGTCCGCGATTTTCTCAAAAACTAATGAAGTAATATTGAATTTTGTTTTTTAAGTAAATCTTTCATTGTGATCTACATACTTTCAGGAAAGTTTTAGAATAAATAATAAATTAGTTAATTACTCTTATGTACGAAGTTATATGCATAAATGTACCTACTGCATCGGAGCGAGGAGATCGGTGCTTTTGGTGGGCTCATGGGCGGCTTTTATGTTGTTGTTTATCGCTAATCACGAGTTATAGAGAGAAATAGAAGTAAAACTACAATTTCAACAATACAACAATTTAATGAATGAAATAGACACCATTTAAAGCAAATGGCGATTTGATTGTATAGATTTTTCACATTAAATATCTCGGCTTCGATGAACATGGGAAAGCAACGTTCATAGAAAAAAATGAATCTCTTAATGTGTTCTTTTTAACGAAACACTTTTCATAAGTGGCCGCGTATTTAAAAAATCATGCCACTTTTACTCAAACCCTTTTTCCGCTTCACGTCTGACTGCATAATTATGCAAATAGGTACGTGGAAAAAATTACTGAACTGTTTCTTAGCAATCTGTCTGATTTTCAGAATGTAATTGAAGTATAGATTTTAGATATCTACCGAAAACACAATTCTCAGACACCAGTAGCGTCGCACGTACCGGACCATTTGAGAAAATTAAAAACGGAGGCAAAATTAAAAACCCACAGCAAGCCATCTAAAAATCGTGTTTTCAAGTGAACATTGGTCAGTTTTTATTTTTCAGAAGAAAGTGTGAGCATCTTATGTTGTTGAACCATTCTAAACGTGTTGAAAAATGCTGATCAGTAACATAGCATTGTGTAAACTGTTAGAAAAAACTGTTACGAATACGGACATGATAAAAAAGCTGCCCAGATGTAGAAAAAAAATTATATCAGTTAAAGGACAATGGATAATTTTGTATGGGCACAGTACCCAAAAATAAATGTTGACTATGTCTATCTTTTATGCCTTCAGGGAGTAGTTTAATTAAACCTAAGAAAGCATGTCTGAATTCACTTGGAGAAAAAAGATATGCGAGATAGCGTTAATAAAGGGAAACATTTAACTTACCCTCTAAAAACTTTTAACCTGCTGATTAATGAACCTCAAAAAGCCTTTCTGAAATTAATGAACCTCAAAAATCTTTTTGCGTTTCTAATGATGCACTGTTTTTTTAATAATTGAGCCTCTTTTTAACCTTCTGGCCTTTTTGTCACTGCTGGTGGTAGTAACTAAGCTATGGTATGTACTTTTACCATAATATGCATTTGCTAAAAACCTGTTCTTTTGAAAGTACAAACAGACACTTCAATTTTATTTATTTGTATAGATTTAAAATGTCTGGAAACAGGTTTTAGGTAATCCTTCACGGTGCAAGGTGAAGGGTTAGCTAAAAGATTAAAAAAAAAGTTGAAACCGGTTTCTATGAGACAGGTCGGTTAAATTTTATGACATTTTTTTTTTAAAAGGTCAGGCCACATTTTCATGCGCAAAATGTCTGAACACAAACTTAAGTAATAAAATGAAAAAGCCTATTGTATATTTTTAATATCTGACATATCGTGATATAACTGCGAAGTTTCTGTCTGGAACTACCCACCGAGTCGGGTTCAGAATCTTCTAAACTGACGATTTTATATGGTTTTGGCCGTAAAGCGATGCGACATAGTTTTGGTCGCGGGCTCTCGTACTATAGAAAGGGAGCGTCTACCAAGATGACGACTAAAAGAGAAGTATGGAAAAAAAAGACATGTTGCGACGACCATAAACGAATTGGAATATGGGCAGGAGAATGACGAATTTTTCACTTTTGATTCATTTTGTGTTCAGAATTTCACTTCGATTGAAAGATGCCAAATGAAAGACATATTAATGGCCAAAAGTGAAGCGTCTGATATCTGACTATAGCTCTGGTTTACCTCAGGTATGTAGTAAAATCAGCCAGGCTTCATGGTGGCCCCAAGCTTTGGTTTACATTACGCGTTTCTGAAAGATATCAATCATATTCTATCACAAAGTAGTCTACGAAGGGAAATCTCATTTCACAAATATCGAGGCTGCGAAGGCGACTGCTGTGATTTTAGACAGTTTTCACCAGTATTGCCACCTAGAGACCAAGGAAATATTTGATAAGAATTAATACTTCAGGCCTGAGCACAGCCTAACGAGACCACAAAAAATCAAAAACAGCAGCAGTTCGCTTGTGTAGCAATCACTGCAAGCCTGATAACTACCACTGCGAAGATGCGATCAAACAACCAATGACGGCAGCACCCTGTGGCAAATACCCGAAACTACACTACTTTCAAAAGCACTACAACATCATACTCACAGAAGAACAGTGTGACTACTCAGGGTCTGCACTCTCTACCTAGATAACGATCGCTTTACGAGTGACTTCGGTCGCACAGTCAGGGGCTGTCTCCACGAGCGAGAGAATCGCGGCGATATTATCGTCGTGCCACGTGTTTCTATAGACTGTCTTAGAACGTGTCTCCACACGGTGATATCATCGCGGCGAAAATTTGATGACATGGCGAGACTATCGCCGCGATTCTATCGTTCGTCGAAACGACCCCTTAGAGTTATCGATTTTCATCGGTATCATAACGATACATCCATTTGGTATAAGTACTTAAAACTCGTGCGAATTAACATGACACCTGGCTCGGAACCCACGCTACCGGCGCGGCGGCACGCTGTCGCCATGCGAGGGAAACGGCGGGCCGCCGCGCGGGTAGCGGGGGTTCCGAGCCAGGTGCCATGTTAATTTGCACGAGTTTGTACAGACGCCAGCACATCAACCTACCCCAAACTGTCAAATTTCCCCATTCAATTTTGAACCTTATGCTTTAGCAATAAAGTTGCAAATTTATTAAAGAAATTTGACAGATTGTAGTAGGTTGATGTGCGATGTCTGTACATGATTTTGGTTTTATGGAAATTTATAATTAAATTATTATTATCCAGTCTCTATTAAACAAAGAGACTCGACAATAATACTTCTTCAGGTGGATAAAAAAATATTTATTTAAAAAAGCTAACATTTTGTGACCAACGTTATATATTTACAACATACAGAAGTAGGGTCATATAATAGATTAAGTAGATGTCTCCTGGCTCCCAAACTAGGTTTATACCTGTCACTTGAAGTTGAGAGTCAGTGTTCCTCCATTAAAAAAGTTATTATGTATGTCATTGGTTGTAAATAATGTAGTGAAAAAGAAAAACATAAAGCACATTTTTCTAAATACCTAGAAAAGTAACAATTATGAAATAAATTAGTGATGGCCTGTTGTGAGAGGATGAGGTGTTGAACAATTAAGTAGGAGAGAATAGAATGTTTTCCACATTTTCACCTGTGCTTTCACTGCAATTTTACATTGGTGTAAATTAAGTTTTTGTATCGCAAGCACTCTGTTGATCCTGTTATACAGTTTTTGGCTGAGATAAGAGAATTGGTGTTCAGCAGAGGTGGTATTATGTCTAACAGTTGCAAAGACAATATCAGCTTGGCTTTTTTGGATATTTTTATTGGCATACAATATTTTCTCAGTATACACTGAAGCACAAACAGATTCCTTACAGAAAGCACTTCACAATTACATGACATGTCAGTAATTTTTGATGACAGTCGATAACTTCAAGTGTCGAGACTACCAATTATCTTTACATCCGGATCGTTAGGACTTTACCGAAATCCTAACTAATATTATAAATGCGAAAGTATGTTTGTTTGTTTGTTACCTTTTCATGCCTAATCCATAAAACCGATCATCCTGAAATTTTGCATATACTTTGTCACATGTACAGAAACGGACATAGGGTACCTACCATTCATCGACAGGGCCTCAGTTTTCCAATCCGTAGGGAAAAAGTATACATTAGAACATGTTGCGGTATCTAACTGCAACATGCTAACACTGCAAAGCAGCTGACAAACTAGCAAGGAGAGGATCCAGCATGCCAGTCTATGGACACAAATCTATCAAGCCCATCCCTTTACAACCAGCTAGGCAGATGGCTATAGGAGTTGACACACACATAAGCAAAGATCTGATGGACCTTGACAATGAGCTGCAGGCAGGCCAAGGAAGCTCTGCCATCCTGATCCTGTTCCTGTCAAGGTTTAATAAGCGCCTGCTTATTAGATCTAGACAGGAACAGGCAGCGGCAGGGGCCATCACAGGACATCTTGAACACTGAGGAAATTGGTGTGTATGTGCTCTTTGGATGCATAAGTGTCACCCAGATCTATTACAGATATTCTAAATAGACCAGGAGACCTAATGTACTTCAGGAGGGAGGTTGGCTAGATGGAATGACCAGCGACGGCCTCCATGGCCCTGCATGTGGACCATGAAGGCCGTCGCTAGTGGTGGTTCACCTGAAGGACTCAACTCAATCTCAATGCATTTATTTTAATTAAACAATTTACAGACACTTTTGAATTGTCAAGGAGGTTCAAAGCGTAGTAGGTACCTACCTATGGAGAAGAACGGGCAAGAAACTACATGGACACTGCTTTATATTATATTGTTACAAAATATTATTTACATCTTTAATTTTGAATTTATAATAAAACTATAACTAAGTAGGTAAGTATGAGAGGACGATGTAAAAAAGACGTGCTCGTTGAAACCGTTCAGAGTACACTAAATAGTAACATAAAAAACAGTTAAAAAATAACATAATTAAAATAAGTAGTTGAAATAAACCGGTCTGTTGATCCAAATAAAATATAAAAAAACCTATTGAAATCCAGACTTCAGCTTGCCTTCTTGTTTAGTCGCGTTAGAGGTAGGTTCTAAATATAATTAGGTAAAATTCTGGACTCACCAGAATTCGGCTCACACGAAAATTATTTGTTTATTTAGTCTTATTGGCAAAGCAAATGAAATTTTGAGATCGACAGTTATACCACAGAGTACATTTTTATATAGGGTAGACAAAGTATTCAAAGTATCGATCGAAAAACAGACCAGTGTTGCCAACCTTAACTAACTAAAAAGTAGCAAATATAAATCAGTGGTTACTGAATAAAAAAACGTTAGAAAACTTTCTCGTAATCCCGCTGTTAAATAATATAAATGGTTTTAATCAGCAAAATACAAATAAAAGATTACAGTCATAATGACAGAAATGCCAATATCAATTAAAGTTAACTCCAATAAGTTTCTATATCACCACACCCGCGGCGATACGACATTTATTCAGGAAGGACATAGTTAACCCAAGCGTCGCTAGAAGAGAACCATATTAATTTGTGATCGACACAAAATTACACAAAAGCAAAAGGTTTGAGACGGACAACAGTGCTGCCACCTATGACAAGCTTTCGGTTTTTACCCCATATTATATTAGAGACTCAAACAGGGATGGCATAGAAAAAACAGTAAGCTTTGTTGTTTTTTTTTCTTTTCCTTCTTGCTAAATCTGTTAATACTGAAGCGTATTGACAAAAAAAAAAATACCACTGAAGAAGAATATAGTTTTTAATCATTAGATACGGTAGTATGCTTTTAAGCGTTTGATATTTTCAAACTTCGGAATGCCGACAAATCCTCACAAAAGGGTCAGCTTCAAATTCAAATAGCAATTGTCCTCGGTTTGATGATTTAAAGGTAATTGCAAAATTTTCCACTCTTTTGGGTACTTTTGTGAATCAATGAAAGGGCTTTGAAGTTCCTAGGCATACCAGCCCGCCATTTAATTTTTTTCAAAATGGCGGCCACGCTTGAAACCTAATCAATAGCTAATCGATACCTTACATATCAATGCAAACAGAAATCATAGTACGACAAAACCCCGTAGTGTCACGTTTCCGAGATATTAACGTTCAAAGACCAAATAAAGATGTGACAGCTAAAAGGCCCCCGCAACCAGGCCATTAAAATAATAATAATAATAAAAAAGTTCGAAGTTGATCACGTGACATCCATAGTTTTTACCTCTTACTTTGATTATATAATCAAAGAGTTTTTAAGAATGAATCACTTGAAGTTTCGTCCCGATTCACCCCTGCATCCCTATTCACCCCGTTTTACGGTAATCAAACATCTAAAAGTCTGACTTTTTTAATCAGCTGCAGTAAAATGCAAGTTCAAAAAAATATGAATGTCGCCTATGGTATGGTCGGGCCATAGGTAAACCATAATTGGCTAATTATATGCCTGGCTAGGCATTATTTATTTTATATCCTAGCTGCCCGCCTGATAGCTCGCCCAGCGGCTCCTACGTGTTGTTGAAACTGTCTTATTCCACGATGCCTATCCACTTGTTTCTATTTGTGTGAATAGGCTAGTTGGTTTCGCTCGAACGTTTCGATCAGCTTGCCTAAAATAATCGAAATACGATACCTAATTTTCTTGCCGCACGTGGTGGGCGAGTCCATTTTTTGTGCTTGTGTGTGCGATTGGCGCCTGTTGCGCGCCTGCCTATTTGTTTGGTGGATGTCTAAATAGCTTATATAAGGGCCTAAAAGTTTGCCTAAAGCTTCAATCTAAGCACTAAACCCTAACTATTGCACTTAGTACCTAAACTATAGTACGCCCTAATAAAGCACGTGTACGTTTTAAGCCTATGTTGCAGACGATTGAGTTCTGTATTAATATCTAACTTGGAGTTTACGCCTATTACCATACCTAGGTAACCTAAGTAAATTCTAGATTTATAAATAGTGCAACCTAAAAGTAACGGTTATTTCACCAAAGCTTGCCGACTATTCCAGGTGCGGTGAGTGTGCATGGCTTAATATTCAATATAAACAACTAAAACCGTTTGTTCGGAATAGGGTAAACGAAATAAATGAAATTACATCTGACTATTCATGGCGACATGTGCCTACAGAATGTAATCCGGCTGACTTGGCTTCAAGAGGTGTAACCCCGCACCAGTTACAGTCCTCATCCTTGTGGTGGGAGGGACCTTCGTTCCTTAGAAAGGAACCAAGCGAATGGCCACAAATAAGTGTTCCAAATATAGAACTACCAGAACTAAAGGTTCTTCAAATTAGACTAGAAGCTAATTTCTTAGACTTTTCTAGATATTCAAGTTTTAATAAACTCAAAAAAAAAATAATAATGCAAGCACATAGAATTCCTAAAGGATCAAAAATTTTGCAAGTCATTGAGATTATTGTTCTCTTAGTTATTTTTGAACTAGATTCTATATCTATCGGAAATTGAAATGTGTCCATTTTAGGGGACCAATTGAGACCTAGAACACATGACTGCTTTGTAAGCTCTAATGTATCATTTAACGTAGGTTCGACGCAAATATTTGAGGACAATTTGTGCGTATTTTGCGTAACGGAAAATGTGCTGAGCCTAATATTTGTGTCACAGTCTTATGAATATGCATCAGCTCTTCTTTAGTAGATGCTCCAGTGCTTAAATCATCATAATAAAAATCATTTTTAATTATATTAGATATATGTTGATCTGTACATTCCTCTGCTAGCTGAAGAAGACATCTAGTGCTTAGAAACGGCGCTGACGCTGTACCATAGGTCACAGTGTTTAATTGCAGGACCTTGAGGGGCAGAGATGCATCTTCCCTCCACAAAATTAACTGTAAATGACGTTGTGATTCCACAATAGAAATCTGTCTAAACATTTTCTCAATGTCACCCGTTAGTACGAATTTATGAGTGCGAAAACGTAACATAAAATTAAATAAATCATTTTGTACAACTGGGCCTATCATCTGGATATCATTTAGTGATTTTCCAGAGGATGTTTTCACTGAAGCATCAAAAACAACTCTAAGTTTTGTTGTTTCACTTTTTTCTCTTAGTACTGCATGGTGAGGCAAGTAATTACCAAACCTTGGACGCTCTATTTCTTCCAAATGACCCAGATCTGAATATTCTTTAATAAAATCACAATACTGTTTTTTAATATTTGGATTCTTATCTAACTTACTTTCTAAACAAAAAAAACGCCTTTTGGCTATATTATAAGAGTCACCTAGTGCCTTTTCTGGTGAATCCTTGAGTGGCATTTTAACATTAAATCTACCACTTTGCAAACGACTCGTATTTTCTATAAAACTCTTCTCACAAGCTTGTTCTTCAAGGGTGTAAGATATTTTGTTTGAAGGCAATTCTTCAATCTCCCAAAATCTTTGTAATGATTCTTGAATATCATCCTGTACAATCTTACAATGTAATACATTAATACTAGAGTAAGCATTTTTAGCATGATTTAACTTAGAGTGTCCATTCCTTATAGGGCCTGACACTAGCCAACCTAATTTTGAATCTTGTAATACAGGTTGGTGTTTACCTAATCTTATTTGTTGGGTACCTACAATGTCCCAAAAAACGTCTGCCCCCAACAGGATATCTATGTCAGAGGGACAATGGAATCCAGGGTCTGCTAGATCCAAATCAGCAGGCAATCCTAGGCCTAAAACATTAACATTTAGTGTTGGTAATGTACTAGTAATTTTAGGCACTACTAAACACATAACTTGTAAATTAAATGAATTGTCAAAACGTGAGTACAATTTTAAACTACAACGCTCCTTAATGTCACATTGTACATTATTGATGCCAGAAATTCTTATTGGTTCTGTACAATGAGTTGGTATTCCTATCTTTGCTTTAAGTTTTTCAGTAACAAAGGAAGATTGACTTCCAGTATCCAAGAGAGCTCGTGCATGGTATGTAGAATTATTTACAGGATTAACAATTTGAACAACTGCTGTACACAATAGGACCTGTTCCGCAGAGATAGCAGACAATGTTACAGGTGATGTACTTGGAGGTAAGTCGTTATTATTTGTATTTAAATTGGAAGAAACATTACTACATCCTGCTGTTGTATCTTTATGCACTAAGCTATTATGTTTCCCATTGCAAAGCTTACAGGAACCTTTAAGAAAGCATTTTATGGCAGTATGTCCACTACGCAGACAGTTAAGACATAACTTTAGCTTTAAAACTGTCTCTAACCTAACTTCAGGTGACATATCATTAAACTTGGTACACATATACAAGGGATGATTGTCCTTACAAACAACACATGAATTTTTGGAAGAGTTGCTACTCGTAGCACTCACAAAAGCCTTAGCAGAATGCTTTGGCTCCTTGGAACCACCATGTGACTTACTACTTATCAATAATACTTATCAATAATACTTGCGAGTCTACTCTTGTAATGTTATAATTCAACATAAAATACAATAAGGATTAAGGATAGACGCGGGCGACTGCGTGTACGCACGCGCTCCTGATATAGTGACCCTGAGCAGACTGTCGGCGGTTGGCTCGCGGCGAAGCGACGCGGCCGCTCGGGCCCCCGTCCCCCGCGTCCCGCGGGCTGCACAGTGGGCTCGCCGCAGTGACACGCACAGTGTGCGCGTTAACAGCCTCCCACACCTTGATAGCTCAGCTATCAATCTTAATTTGTTTTCATGCAGTCCTTGTCATCTTCATTAGGTATAATACAGAACTTATGGACTGCTCTTTTGATAGTACCTCTCGACGTGTAGACATCAGCGACTCTGCTGACACCATCTCGTCCCGGGTATAGTGTTGTTATGCGGCCTAGACGCCAGCATAATGGAGGTAGGTGATCTTCCTTCAGTATAATCAAATCGCCTACTTTTGGTTCATGTTGTGGTCTCCTCCACTTAGTTCTTTGTTGCAGTTCAGCCAGGTACTCTCGACGCCACCTCTCCCAAAATTGCTGCCGCAGTTGCTCTATCCTCTCGTATCTGTTGGGTCTCGTTTTATTAATGCTTAGAGACGGCACTGACATGAGTGGCCGCCCAATGAGGAAGTGCCCTGGAGTAAGGGGTAGGATATCTGATGGGTCTGATGAGAGAGGAGATAAGGGTCGTGAATTTAGGATAGCCTCTATTTGTGTAAACAACGTCGAAAGTTCCTCAAACGTTAACGCAGCATTGCCTGCTATTCTTTTTAGGTGGTGTTTCGATGACTTTACCCCAGCTTCCCAAATACCCCCAAAATGAGGTGAATATGCAGGGCTGAATTTGAATCTAATGCCTTCAGTGCTGCCATACTCTGTCACAGCTTCGCGACTAGATTTGAGGACTCGACCCAGTTCATTGTTTGCCCCTACAAATGTTTTGCCATTGTCTGAATAAATTTCAAAAGCTCCTCTTGCTACAAATCGTCGTAGGCACATTAGGAACGCTTCAGTAGTGAGATCACTTACAAGCTCTAAGTGGACGGCTTTAGTAGTAAGGCAAACAAATAAACAAAGGTAACATTTTGTTACACGATTACCTCTGCCTTTCTTACTCGATATCATGAATGGACCAGCAAAATCTGTTCCACATGTATGAAAGGGAAAACTGGGATTTGTTCTAACATTTGGAAGGTTACCCATTATAGGCTGTACTGTTTTACCTCTAAAACGTATACACACAATACAGTTTCTTAATATGCTACGAGCCAAGTTCCTGCCACCTATTGGCCAATATTCCTCCCTAATGGAGGATAAAAGCAATTGTGGTCCAGCATGGAATAAACGTATATGCTCATATCTCATTAGTAATTTAGTAAAATTATGTTTAGAATCAAGTAATATTGGGTGTCTTTTCCATAATTATAATTTGTATTTTGTATACGACCACCCACCCTGAGTATACCATCTGAATCTATGAATGGGTTCAGTGGCAGTATTTTAGATTTATGATGGAGCTCTTTGTTCCCTTTGATTGTATCTATTTCAATATAAAATGATTGCGCTTGGCAAAATTTAATTAATGTTTTTAATGAATTACTAATCTCATCAGTGCTAAGACAACCTGTTAACACTTTATTAGTTTTATCTTTACTATACTTGCAAATAAAATTGTTAGTAAATCTATGTACATAAGCTATAATTCTTTTGAGTTTATTAAAACTTGAATATCTAGAAAAGTCTAAGAAATTAGCTTCTAGTCTAATTTGAAGAACCTTTAGTTCTGGTAGTTCTATATTTGGAACACTTATTTGTGGCCATTCGCTTGGTTCCTTTCTAAGGAACGAAGGTCCCTCCCACCACAAGGATGAGGACTGTAACTGGTGCGGGGTTACACCTCTTGAAGCCAAGTCAGCCGGATTACATTCTGTAGGCACATGTCGCCATGAATAGTCAGATGTAATTTCATTTATTTCGTTTACCCTATTCCGAACAAACGGTTTTAGTTGTTTATATTGAATATTAAGCCAACCGAGTACTACTGTTGAATCGGTCCAAATAGTTTTACTAGTAATGTTACAACGGAGTGACTGTAGGACCTTTGCACACAGCCTGGCTCCGAGCAAAGCACCACACAATTCCAAACGTGGTATAGTAGTTGGTTTTATGGGAGCTACACGGGCCTTGGCACATAGTAGCTTAACTGTAACTTTATTATTAACATCAGTTGTGCGCAAATATACACAGGCACTATATGCATTTTGTGAAGCATCAACATAACAGTGTAGCTCTATTGATATAGGCATATCACAAATAACATTCCTGTCTAATTGTATACTAGATAGGCATGATAGGTTTTTTATAAAAGTCATCCAAGAATTTTTTATATCATTAGGTACTGGATCATCCCAGTCTATCTTAGCACTCCATAAACGTTGTAAAATTATTTTTGCAGTAATAATGCAAGCACATAGAATACCTAAAGGATCAAAAATTTTGCAAGTCATTGAGATTATTGTTCTCTTAGTTATTTTTGAACTAGATTCTATATCTATCGGAAATTGAAATGTGTCCATTTTAGGGGACCAATTGAGACCTAGAACACATGACTGCTTTGTAAGCTCTAATGTATCATTTAACGTAGGTTCGTCTGCAAATATTTGAGGACAATTTGTGCGTATTTTGCGTAACGGAAAATGTGCTGAGCCTAATATTTGTGTCACAGTCTTATGAATATGCATCAGCTCTTCTTTAGTAGATGCTCCAGTGCTTAAATCATCATAATAAAAATCATTTTTAATTATATTAGCAATATGTTGATCTGTACATTCCTCTGCTAGCTGAAGAAGACATCTAGTGCTTAGAAACGGCGCTGACGCTGTACCATAGGTCACAGTGTTTAATTGCAGGACCTTGAGGGGCAGAGATGCATCTTCCCTCCACAAAATTAACTGTAAATGACGTTGTGATTCCACAATAGAAATCTGTCTGAACATTTTCTCAATGTCACCCGTTAGTACAAATTTATGAGTGGGAAAACGTAACATAATATTAAATAAATCATTTTGTACAACTGGGCCTATCATCTGGATATCATTTAGTGATTTTCCAGAGGATGTTTTCAATGATGCATCAAAAACAACTCTAAGTTTTGTTGTTTCACTTTTTTCTCTTAGTACTGCATGGTGAGGCAAGTAATTACCAAACCTTGGACGCTCTATTTCTTCCAAATGACCCAGATCTGAATATTCTTTAATAAAATCACAATACTGTTTTTTAATATTTGGATTCTTATCTAACTTACTTTCTAAACAAAAAAAACGCCTTTTGGCTATATTATAAGAGTCACCTAGTGCCTTTTCTGGTGAATCCTTGAGTGGCATTTTAACATTAAATCTACCACTTTGCAAACGACTCGTATTTTCTATAAAACTCTTCTCACAAGCTTGTTCTTCAAGGGTGTAAGATATTTTGTTTGAAGGCAATTCTTCAATCTCCCAAAATCTTTGTAATGATTCTTGAATATCATCCTGTACAATCTTACAATGTAATACATTAATACTAGAGTAAGCATTTTTAGCATGATTTAACTTAGAGTGTCCATTCCTTATAGGGCCTGACACTAGCCAACCTAATTTTGAATCTTGTAATACAGGTTGGTGTTTACCTAATCTTATTTGTTGGGTACCTACAATGTCCCAAAAAACGTCTGCCCCCAACAGGATATCTATGTCAGAGGGACAATGGAATCCAGGGTCTGCAAGATCCAAATCAGCAGGCAATCCTAGGCTTAAAACATTAACATTTAGTGTTGGTAATGTACTAGTAATTTTAGGCACTACTAAACACATAACTTGTAAATTAAATGAATTGTCAAAACGTGAGTACAATTTTAAACTACAACGCTCCTTAATGTCACATTGTACATTATTGATGCCAGAAATTCTTATTGGTTCTGTACAATGAGTTGGTATTCCTATCTTTGCTTTAAGTTTTTCAGTAACAAAGGAAGATTGACTTCCAGTATCCAAGAGAGCTCGTGCATGGTATGTAGAATTATTTACAGGATTAACAATTTGAACAACTGCTGTACACAATAGGACCTGTTCCGCAGAGATAGCAGACAATGTTACAGGTGATGTACTTGGAGGTAAGTCGTTATTATTTGTATTTAAATTGGAAGAAACATTACTACATCCTGCTGTTGTATCTTTATGCACTAAGCTATTATGTTTCCCATTGCAAAGCTTACAGGAACCTTTAAGAAAGCATTTTTTGGCAGTATGTCCACTACGCAGACAGTTAAGACATAACTTTAGCTTTAAAACTGTCTCTAACCTAACTTCAGGTGACATATCATTAAACTTGGTACACATATACAAGGGATGATTGTCCTTACAAACAACACATGAATTTTTGGAAGAGTTGCTACTCGTAGCACTCACAAAAGCCTTAGCAGAATGCTTTGGCTCCTTGGAACCACCATGTGACTTACTATGATCATTTTGACTTTGTGTGGTTTCTAGAACATCTGCTCTGTTACGCAAGAAATCAGTAAATTGATCTAATGTAGGCAATTCTGGTAATACATTCTTATATTCTTCCCATTTTCTACTAGTAGTGACATCAAGCTTTATTGACACCATATATATAATTAAAGCATCCCATTTATCTGTAGGCTGCCCTAAAGTATTCAACGCTCTTAGATTTTTTGAAACTAAATCAATAACATATCTTAAAGCCTTATGAGATTCTCTTGTGAGTGATTCAATACTGAAAAGCGCTTTCAAATGATTATTCATAAGTAGGTTTTTATTATTATATCGCTGGCATATTAAATCCCACGCTACTTTGTAATTGTTTGATGTAAACTCTATAGACTTTATTACTACTAAGGCTCCTCCTTCTAAAGATGACCTTAGATAGTGAAACTTGTTCATATTTGGGATTGCATCGTTAGAATTTATTAAGGAATCAAAAGTATCCCGATACTCTAACCATTTTGTGTAGTTGCCATCAAATGAAGGCAATTTAATAGTAGGCAACTTCACTGAATTAAACTTATTATGAGTACAATGACTATTATTATTTGAACCACAGTCCGAGCCATCAGACCTTTGTTGATCAGTTTTAGACACATTGGCCGATTCATTTAACTCTTGAGCCAATGATATACATGAAAAGAACTGATCCTCAATTAACTCTCTTTCTCTTAATTGCTCATCCAAATCTAGACAATTCAATTCAATATTATTTTGTAACTTATCAAACATACTCAGTAAAGCTTGAAATTTATCTATTTTCATTGCAATTTCTTTGGCTTGCAAGCTACTGAGTGGACTACACTTTGACATTTGTTGTAAATAGTCTTTAAATTTAGTTAGTTGGCCTTTCATAGCGCTACGTTTTCTTATTAGACCTTTAAATTCTTGTTGTTCAATTTCACTCATTTCTACTTTATTTATCTCACTATCCATCATATTATATTTATTTGAAGTAGTTTAATCTATATTCTAACCACTAGTTATATAGGCAACAATGAATTGGGTACAATAGTCACTTGTATAATTAACTCAAGATCGCTAACTTACGGTACTGAAGCTGTGACAGCACGAAGTATGCAGCACTCACCACACCAGGCGCCTGCACTGCAACGCGTAGACAGGCAGGTAGCTAGCAGATCAATTAGCGAAGCTCGGGTTCATGCCATGCACACTCACCGCACCTGGAATAGTCGGCAAGCTTTGGTGAAATAACCGTTACTTTTAGGTTGCACTATTTATAAATCTAGAATTTACTTAGGTTACCTAGGTATGGTAATAGGCGTAAACTCCAAGTTAGATATTAATACAGAACTCAATCGTCTGCAACATAGGCTTAAAACGTACACGTGCTTTATTAGGGCGTACTATAGTTTAGGTACTAAGTGCAATAGTTAGGGTTTAGTGCTTAGATTGAAGCTTTAGGCAAACTTTTAGGCCCTTATATAAGCTATTTAGACATCCACCAAACAAATAGGCAGGCGCGCAACAGGCGCCAATCGCACACACAAGCACAAAAAATGGACTCGCCCACCACGTGCGGCAAGAAAATTAGGTATCGTATTTCGATTATTTTAGGCAAGCTGATCGAAACGTTCGAGCGAAACCAACTAGCCTATTCACACAAATAGAAACAAGTGGATAGGCATCGTGGAATAGGTAGGAATACAGGAAACGGGCTTACTTCCCTCGGGCTAGACCTCTGGTGCACGTGCAGGCGATGATATTGTTGCCAGCTTGCGTAGTCCGAAGGCCCCGTGGGTGACTGAAGAACAGCATACGCGCCAATCTTCTCCTTGATACCCGTCGTTTCCGGTGATCCTGTCTCCACGTGTTTTCTCGAATGTTCTCGCCACGCAGCTTCGGTCGTTAATATTGTATTGATTTGTAGGTTCGACGAATATTATCTTAGACGGTCGCCACTTGAAGAGAATAGTAGGGTCACTTCAATAATACTTGCGAGTCTACTCTTGTAATGTTATAATTCAACATAAAATACAATAAGGATTAAGGATAGACGCGGGCGACTGCGTGTACGCACGCGCTCCTGATATAGTGACCCTGAGCAGACTGTCGGCGGTTGGCTCGCGGCGAAGCGACGCGGCCGCTCGGGCCCCCGTCCCCCGCGTCCCGCGGGCTGCACAGTGGGCTCGCCGCAGTGACACGCACAGTGTGCGCGTTAACACCATCTTTACCTACTTCTACGCTGAACGCTGAAAAATCTAGTAGGCATGTTGACAGCACACGAAGTTATCGACGTGTGTGACGTAGACTGTAGAATCATTGTAGGTACCCATAACAGGAACAGGCGCGGTCGCAGCCCAAGATTTTGGGGGGGTCACCATGGGTACCGAGGAATATTTTTAGGGAGATACATCTCCATGGTTTAGTGATCGCCAGCGTCACTGCTGAGCATCAGATCCTGGCTCGATTCCCTGGTCGGGGAAAGTGGTATTGTGTTTTTTTTCATAAGGAATTTCTCAGAAGCAGGCTGGGGTTTGGATTTGTGCCCGGTTGGTGGCAATTGGCTCGCCACCTACGACTATGTGTCGTAGGGGGCGCGGGGTAGCGGGATCGTCCGAAAGGGTTACCGCTGCCCCGGAACATAAAGGGCTAAGGAAGGAACACGGGTGGGTTTTAGTCAGTAAGAGTCTGACACTCCCTTCCGCTCCACCCAGAGCGGGAGGAGTCATTAGATGATTTCCCATCCACAAAAAAAAAAAAAAAAAAAAAAAAAAAAAAAAAAAAAAAAAAAAAAAAGGGTGAACGGGGGGAGGGAGGGTGAAATTTCACGCGGGCGAAGTCGCGGGAAGAAGCTAGTATAATATAAAAGGAGAACTGACTGACTGACATATCAACGCACAGCCCAAACCACTGGATCTAGAGATTCCAAATTTGGCACGTACGTTCCTTATGAGGTCTAGGGGTGCACTAAGAAAGGATTTTTCAAAATTCATCCCCTAAGGGGGTGAATGGGGGGGGGGGTGAAATTTCACGCGGACGAAGTCGCGGGAAGAAGCTAGTATTCTATATTTTTTGCAGGGTTTTTGAAGTAAAAACTTCTTTAGGTGCATTGAGCGATTTTAAAAAGAGCGAATCTTATGGGTTCGCGTCACCGAAATGCTAATGTTGGCAGTATAGCTGCTGTAGCTAAGAGTACGACGTGTTGAGCTTGTCGTTGCTCGGAGTGCTCATACATACCTAGATGTGAAAACTAGACTATGTTAATATTTCAATGTACAGACGCCAGCACATCAAGCTACCCGAAATTGTCAAATTTTCCCAATCAACTTTGAACCTTATACCCTTAGAGATAAAGTTGAAAATCTATTAAATAAATTTGACAGGTTGTAGTAGCTTGATGTGCTGGCGTCTGTACAAATTATGAAATTTTAATATTTGATACTCTATTTTAATGGTATTTGATACACTTCTGTTGGCAGTCCCCATGACTGAATATGCCCATCGGGGTCTCCGTGGCTCAAGTACATCATTCGGTGAATGCTTATGCGAATCCCGCACCCCCCCGGCCATAGGTAGAGGTGGAACACCGCGGTGGTTTTAGCCGGTAAGAGTCCGGCATGCCCACGCTGATGCAAGACAGGTCCCACCCTCCCGCCCTCATGCAAATGCAAACATGC
Source organism: Hydraecia micacea (assembly GCA_914767645.1). NCBI lineage: Eukaryota > Metazoa > Arthropoda > Insecta > Lepidoptera > Noctuidae > Hydraecia > Hydraecia micacea. The sequence continues at coordinate 2,362,793 of OU611774.1, forward strand.
AGGAAAATGAGGATAGCATGCCACGCAACCGAACCTATACTCGACACGTGTTTCACCCCTCCACGGGGCATCCTCAGATGTTGACTCGTCGACCGCTAGTCGTAAAGTGAGGCATGCCCCTCTGTCCCCCCACAATAGAGGAAGTCCATGAGGATTTCCACCGTGAAACAAAAAAGTTCTCGACAGCTTGATAGCTTTGGTCATGACCCTCGAACCGCGCCCACCGGCAGCTTGGATCCTATTCGTGATGACGATGTGCTACTATTTGTGGCTACTATGTATGCTATTCTGTAAAAATCTCACCGTGAAAACTTAGTGAAGCGAGCTTAAAGTGAGCTGTATCAATAGTGTCAATCCCTCGCATCAGGTGGAATGACAGCTCACTTCACCTAAGTTATCACGGTGATCTTTTTTACAGAATAGCACTGCTGGTGGCGTTCTATAGTACCCCCATGTGAAGAAGACGTGAGTGTAAGAGTGTTTCATGTCTTGTGTACTTATAAGTAAACATATTTAATTAAAATAAGTTTATACTTAATAATTTATTCTTTATTTTAGACAGAGATCAGTATTCGAAAAACATTAATTAAAATAAATATTAAAAATTACATTTATTAAGAGCTTTACTGTGTAAAGAGTAGCAATTCCACAGCTTAATCTGCAAGCTTTGCCTGCGCCTCCTCCAAATCTCGAACTAACATCTTGAGCGCTTGCGTCATGGCGAGTCCAGATCCCTAAAACAATGTTTTAATGAACTCATTACTTTTCATAACCTTTTTCACAACCTGCCGACTCCCAAGAGAGCCACCAACGATTTTGATGTGAACAAGTATGTGTGTGTGTCGTACAAGGGTCACTCATTTTATTGTTACAACGTATTTTATGTACCTACAGTCAAAGCAAAATACTTACATAGGACTTCTTACTTATTAAGATTTAACAACAATGTAACACACATCACATCACACAATGGAGGGCCATTTCTGCCGGGACTATTTGAAGAGAGAGCCATTGAAGCTTACAGTCGACCTGTTCCGGCAGACGGTATGCATACATCAGTCATCGTGTAACTCAAACCTATTTTAGGGAGATCAAAGACCTGTCCCACGGCGCTACCAAATCTGAAGGACATTTGCATACGCCATATAAAAAATATGTGTAAGTACAGTGCGACATCAATCTAAGTGAATGTGGCGAAATAAGGAACTAACATGAAATGTACTGGATATTACTTCTCCCTTTACAAGCCGACTCTCTTTAATAAAATACATGACGTACTGTAGACAGATAACCGACCTCGGGTTCGACACCGCCGCTCAACGTGCCGTCCGGATTGATAATGTCGCCGTCCTCCGTGACGACGCGGTAATACAGGCCCGGGTAGTAAGCCATCCTCATGGCCAGTTCCAAGTCTTTGCACACAAGCGTGCTGCCGAACACAAACTGCATGGCTGGTTCGTACTTGCTGTCGAAGGCGATCAGGTCCAGCGCCAGCTGCACGTTCCCTGGGCCTCCGCCCTGATCAAACACACAAATTATAATACAATATAGTACGATTCCGCTACGCGCTATATGGCCATGTCAATGACCGAAAGATGACATACAGGTAAACCAGAAAAGGTATGCACTGGCAACATTCGTGTTTCCTTATTAGGACGGATGTCACGCCACAGAGTAACCCCCCAAGAAAAACAAATACTTTAGTTTAAAAAAAAATGTGTTTTACGCCTTACTTACCATCTTCGAACACCAATTACAACAAATAATTACCCGAAAAGTAATTATTATTTGTATTGCTTTGGAAAGCTAAGGGTCGCTGGAAGTTTTTAAAATAACTTTAGGGTCATTGCCACTCTTTTTTATAAGTATTTATTTACTGAAAATCTAGAACGAAACTTGTCGAGCAAAATTTTATCCTTTTTAGCCTTTGGGTGATGTTTAGACATAATATTTTTTATCGATCGTAGACCAAAAAAAAATAATAAAGTCTGAAGTCAAGTAAGAATTTCCCAAAAATATTAAAAACCGTCTAAGGTAGCTCTCAAACTATAAATAATCACTGAAAATACTGGGGGTGTTTCGAGAACCTCTTGGAGAGAGGCCTATAATTGTTTTTCTTTGGACTTCCTTTCACAGGTCACCTGTATACTCACAATCTCCTGCGCGGCGTTCACAATCTCCCTGTGGATGACTTCCCCTTTGACCTGATTGAGCGGGATGAAGTTGGTGCTCCTCTGCAGATTGCCGCATTTCAGTAACAGCGTGCTGGTCTCCTCTGAGTCCACCACCACGCTGTACAACTGCAGCAAAGGCGGGTTACAGTCCTTTCACAGCGTTATTTTACTCTAGCGGCAGCAACCTAATAGCATCATATTGCAACTACAATATAGATCATTGTGACTTTGACAGACTTGTCAATGGCAGCAACCCGACAGCAATCTTATTACAATGATGACTATAAAGATAACTGTGATTTTGACAGAGATACAAAATCAGATGTAAAATGGCTGAAACAACTGTAGTCATGTCCGCAGCAGAATCGCACGGTCAAGCAGTGAAGTTAAAACAAGCAAACTGTACATGAAGAGAGTAAAAATAAAATTACTACAGTGTAAGAAGTCATGGTTAGAAAGGGGGTGACTACCGAGATGACGACTAATCAAATTAAACAGTTGATGACAATTTATTAAAATAAAGATTTTGTATTATTTTAAGTTCTAAAAAAAAACGCACATATTACATCAGAGTGCACATTCATATTTTTGGGACATCAAAATGCGAATTATTAGGCGTTTACCATTGACTTATATATTACATTGAAATCATTAGCGTTTACAATTTTATTTATAGGTATGTAAGCAACGTACCAGTTCTCCAGCTACAATCTCCAAGGCAGTGCAGTATTTCGGATCATACCATTCTATTAAGCTACAAATTGTCCCTGGAACAACACATTCTAATGTCAACGCCATACTTTTCAATGAGTAACACGTGATCATAGCATTAATAGCCATCACGAAACCGTTGATCTGGGTTTTCTAAGTAGACACAGTTGGTGCCTAATAAGTTGTCAGTAACGGTCGTTGACTCACTTACATAATTTATTTACAGATCTAGCATGTCTCATTCTCATTATACGTGTCAGAATTTTGCAAATTTTGTAAACCAGATCGGAGAAAATGCTAAAGCGCCATTTGGGCCAAATTGAGTTAAGTATACTGGGTGTCCCAGAAAGCCTGTACCAGCGAAGGTCTGTGGTCAGGGGACACGAATACCCATCGATTGAACCCCTATGTATGTTCCGCGATATTTTGTATTTCCGGGAAATCTTCGAGAAAAAGTCTTTATTACAGCACAAATAATAAAACATTTCATATTTTGTCAAATTCGTATTTACTTACATAATTCAACACTAATGAATTTATTTGATTTGTTTTTGATTACTTAAAAAGCATTAATATGAAAGAGTGCCACATACCCATCACCCGCTCGCTGTCGAAGTTGGGCTCTGGCGGCGAGTATGTAAAGTTGCAGCGAAACATCTGCACCCTCAGATCGTCGACCGCGGCCTGTTTGCTGCGCACGGCCGCCCGCAGCTCGCTTGCCTTGTCCGCCTGCGAAGAACTGGACATGCTCACGTCCGACTGCTCCGCCTGGCGTAAAAGAAACAAAATATTTTTTGTACGTAAGTACATGTAAATTTTTCGGTCAATGTTTTAAAACAACAGGAAATACAAACAGTTTAAATATAACATTTTGAAATGTAGCATCTTTAGAGATTAACTGTCCATAATCATTGTTTTTCTTGTAAAAATCAGTTTCCCTGCTTTCTTGTAATTTTTGTGAATCTGGTGCGTCATGGCACGTCGTCAATTAACGCGGGAAGACTTGCTTAGGGCTGTGGGTATGATTGAAGCAGGACGCAGTCAACGTAAAACTGCCGACGCTGTCACCGCGCAGCCAAACGTTATGTGGCGACTATGGAGTCGCCACATAACGTTTGGCTGCGCGGATAGCGTTAGTAGTTATTGAGATATCCAGCTGCGACAGACAGACAGTCTCACCATAAGGGTTCCTTTTTACCACTTTGGTACGGAACCCTAAAAACATTCAGAAATATTATGCTATGATCTCTGGACGGGGTGCTAACATTTTCGGGCTCGCTTCGCTCGCTCTTGCATCCTACACTCTCTTAATTCTTAAGCTTTTTTGTACAAATCGAGTTTTCTTACTAGCTAAATAGACAACAGAAACCCCATCCCGGGCGGGATGATTTCACAGTATTTATCGAAAAACAATAAAAAAACAAGTTAATAGCTTCCGGCGCGGTAAACGAACACACAATACTTTTTCTACAACCGCCACTTTTAGAAACAACGGTTCTTTAGACAATTATAAAACACTGTTTTGAATAATAGTCTAATGTTCCACTTAGATTTGAAGTTATTTGCACTGCATTCATTGTTTTTTTTTTTTTTTTTTTTTGTTAATTATAGTGAAACATTGTTAGTTTTAAATGTAATTAAACAAAACTGTCTTTGCACTGTATTTTGTAAATAGTTATTTTATCACTGTACTTGCATATAACGCTAAGATAACACTAGTACTTCGTTATTATGCTATTTTATTTACACTTTACTATTCATTTGCGGCTTAGCTGTGTTTTTATAATTTTTTAGTAATTAAAATACGCGGAGCTCACGTTATGCCTGGCACTAGCGCCATCTATCGTAACTGTCATAACATAGGAACTATTATTATCGCATTTTCTTTTTCTTTGTCTTCGTCATAGTGGTGGCCCAGTGGTAACAGCCGCGACTTACGAGTTGTAGGATAGGTTCGAACGCATTTACTTTGTGTAAATTATTTCACCAACACTGCTCTCAAAACTGTGATGGAAAACATCGTGAGGGAATCGGCATGTGCGAGAACCAAAAATTCGAAGCCACGTGCCATCTACTTATTCGGACTGGGCCCGCGTGGTTGATTGCGACCCACTCCTGTGTCCCAGCAGTGGGAACATTATAGGTTGATTATAATTATGCTTATGCTGCCAGTCACTGTCCTCTAGTTTTGTCATTTAATATGTCAGTACCTAATTGATTTTCATATCCTGATGAATTGGTGTCGTGAGGATAGTTCTTCTTTCGTGGTGGTTATTATTGGTGGGTTGTGAATTCTGTGCTGGAGGAGGCAGCGTTACATCAGCCTCCCTGTCCTGAGTAGACCACGATACATTTCTGGTCGTTTCCCGTTTCTGCACGTTAGGAATTAGGAAAAACATTGAATCGAAATGAACATATTTCTTTTTCCTTGGAGGAGCAGCTTGTCCAGATTTGCCTTGTTGTGCCGCCATATATTCTTGCATTTTTTTGTTGTTTGGTGTTTCCTGAAACCAAACAAACAAAATTAATATCTTGTTCACCTTGAATACTTGATTGGCGCCACGAAAATAAGTGAAATTATTCGCACTACTACTATCATATGAAAGAAATAACAAAAGAATACTGTTTAAATATAGCAAAAGCGTTTTTTTAACAAACACAGTGTCGGCGCAGCACGTAAGAATGGAAAGGTCCGATTACGCCGGCTCAGAATCATTCCATTATAAGAAATTAGCTTTTGCCCGCGGCTTCCCACGGAAACGTACTAACGGGATAAAATGTATCTTATGTCCTGAACCAGGATTTGGATGAAATTTGGCATATGACTATAGTCTACCCATATGCCAAATTTCATCCAAATCCGTTCAGCTGTTTAAAGGCTGCTACACACATGCCGGCGGCACAGCCGGCGGTTTTTTGCCAAGCGGGTATGCGCCGGCATCATTTCAGTTGTGCAGCTCGTTTGTGCGGCAAGCCCGGCAGCACAAACACCCGCCGGCAATGCCGCCGGGCTTGTTGGCGGCATGCCCGCCGGCTGTGCCGCCGGCATGTGTGTAGCAGCCTTTAGCGTGAAAGCGTTAAGGCTCCTACACACTATGCCGGCGGCACAGCCGGCGGGTTTTTGCCGAGCGGGTATGCCGTCGGCATAATCAGGTGGCCGCAGAGCATCATTTCAGTTGTGCAGCTCGTTTGCGCGGCAAGCCCCGGCGGCTCAAATGCCCGCCGGGAATGCCGCCGGGCTTGTTGGCGGCATGCCCGCCGGTTGGGCCGCCGGCATAGTGTGTAGGAGCCTTAACAAAGACACAAACTTTCGCCTTTATTTTATAATATTAGTGCGACTACTAGTTAGGACACAGGGTTTTATTCTATTATTTTGCTAACTATTGCTGAGGCTAACTATCGTTTCGTAGTGCAGTAGTTAGCACTGGCAATAGTGCATTACGAATCCTATAGTGACGCCAGCGTATTCCGAAATTCAAATTTTGGTAGATGACTTCTAAGAAACCAACTGGATTTACCAGCGTCCTCTATGATACCAAATTATAATGAAGGATCTGAAATAGAGTTTGGATTTGTTGGTGATGAAGCCTTTCTACTTTTAAAAACATTTGATGAGACCATACCCAAGCAGAAAATTATCTATCAAAGAAACTACTTATAACCACAAACATTCGTATAATGCAAGAAACACATAAATAAGTACTTATACATTATATAAACTCGTATAACACATACAATAAGTACACATACATTCGGTATTATGGCAAATAAATAGCGTATTTTTCACAGACCGTTAGATAAAAAACTTGAACTATGTGAGTACATAGTGGCAGCTTGCTGTATATTGAACTTCGTAAGAAAACACGATGGGAAAGAATTACAAGAAAATTTGTAACAATGGGAACATTCTGAACTGCGAAACTTTAGACGTCCTAGTACTGACGACATGCTAATACAGAATTTATTTGCATACTACATTACATCTCCACCTGGTGCTTTAAATTGGCAGTAGGATGCTCTTTAGCTAAATAATTAATTTTCAATAATAAAACTGTACGCATCACGTACCTTTATTTTTCTCCTCTACCTCAGACAGGCTTGCACTTTCCCTGCACACATTTTGATATACCTCCTAAATAATAAGGCCTTAAGGTGCCACTAGTCGATATTTTTCCATACAAATTTCGGGAGAGTATTACTCCACTGTTTGACATTGTACATCCAAAGTTAAACATGATATCGTTTTGTCTTATTATTGATTGTGTCTGTACGGAAACAGAATCGTAAAATAACAAGCCATTAAAAAGTTATGAGCCAACAAAGATTCGTTTTTCTTGCTAATTTTAACGTAACTTTGGGTGTAAATAAGTGATAAAAGAGGTATAAAATCATCAAAACCAAGTCCGTACCGACAAAGTTCAGTTATCGAAGAGTTCAATAAACTTTATTTATAATTGATTTATCCAGTGGTTTTTTCCTAAAACTCGATTTTCCAAAGCACGTTTCGAATATTTTTACGCGTATATCAGTTCGGAACGGTGTTTCTATGCGTGAGAACTAGACGTTGTGCGTGTAGACTAGCGTCTAACTGCTCATCACTGATACTAGCTCTGTCAGACACGAAGCCAGGTGAGACAGCGTGCTTTTTGCCCATGACCACCAGTGAGTTCGAGCTCGCGACTAGTTTACTCTTAATATTTCTATTTCTGTATTGATTCAAAGATTTTTCATAATAACGCCGTCTTTTTTCCACACAGACACATTATTATACTATAGTAGTTTCTGAGTCGGACGACAACATAACCTCTTTACACACACACAGCGACTCGCCGCTGCGCTCGACCAGCCGATACTGAATAACTGAATCAAATATCGATCGAGTGTGGTTGACCGCAGGCGCGGTAGGAGGCTAAGATTAGAGGGGGAGGGGGAGCGTCACCATAAGAACATACATCTCCTCGTTGGTCTAATGGTCGGAAGCGTTACTGCTGATCATGAGACCCTGGGATCGATTCCCAGGTCAGGTATAGTGTTATTAGGTTTTCCATCAGGACTTTTTCAGAAACAGCCTGTGGTTTACCTACAGGTTACAGTACTTAATAATGCTGCCAAATTGGTCGCAACAGTTTTTCATAAATAGTACGTATTAGAACAGTAGATTATGTAGGAGAAGAGCTAGCAAAGCGAGCTCGAAAATCTTAACAACCCGCTTCAGTTAGCATAAGTTTTGTTTTATGTTTAGGAGTGGGCTTTCTTGCGTAAGTCGACAATGTATGTATACATTGTCGACTTATGTAAGAAAGCCCAAGCAGCTATGAGAATATAGAATGTAAGAGCGAGCGAAGCGAGCTCGAAAATTTTGCTGTATGTTAACAGTATACCTGGAACTATGAGTACGACGTGTTGCAATGTTGTTGCAAAGTTGGTTAATTTACAAATTATGATATTTAAATTTTTGATATTACAATTAATTTGAAAGTTCTGTTATTCATAGTTTTATATTTTCACTTCTGTCGGCAGTCTCCATTACCCGCACTGCCTATGTTCTTAATGTTTTTGTATAGGTATGCCCATTTCAGGCTCCCGAAAGCTTGAATGATTTTCCGTTAAAATCAGTCACAAAAAATCGCTAGTGCGTGCATTTCTATAGAAAACTATATGTTACATTTTTCAGCGGTTTCAACCAGCTTGCATTTAATCGCAGTGCGTGTCAAGCCTTAAACATAACTGGCAAAATGTGGATTTACTTTAGGTACACTTCTGCTCAACTTTTCCTGGAGAGCAGGTATGATGTTACACAGACACTATGTCAATTCTTACATTGTTTTTGTTGTATTGTTACTAAAAAACCTAATTTACTAGTTGACAAATAACTTACCATGCTCCTTTTAACAGATGAGTGGGTTTGATGCTCTGAAGAGTGCAGTATACCCAATAGCACTCTAGCAGTCTATCAAGTAATTGCCGGACTCCCTCTGTTGCCCAAAGGACCCTGGAAATGACATTGTTAATGTTGTTAGTGGTAAAGCGCAAGAATTTTAGATTATTATTAGTACAAAATTTTTTGATTAATGTCAGCGGGACAAAAGTTTACCCCAGAAACCCCTAAACCTAATGTTTAGTTCTGTGCTTGCTTTCAGAGGTAAGTCTTCACTCAAGTGAATTTTCACTCGAGTGAATGTTCATTTTTGTTTTAGTCCAGATTTACATGACACCGATAAAATAACATAGAAATTAACTAATAAATAATTATAATAAAAAAATAAAAAAAAACAATAACATATTAACTCCTGCTGTTACCTGTGCATTCATTTTATTTCATATTTCGATCATTCGGAGCGCGACTGAAAGATACAGAATGCTGAAAAGCAACACCTTTGAAAGGTTCAGTAATGAATTAATTTTTCAGTGGTCAGAATTTTGGGCGACAAAAGGGATGAATGAAAGGCAATTGCATGCAGCTGAGATGAGAATGTTAAGATGGATGTGTGGTGTTACGCGAATGGATAGAATAAGAAAAAATGAGTATAGAGATATTATGAGTATAAGAGATGAGAGAGCCTCATCGTTTTACGACCAAATAAAAGAATAAAATCGATAGATTTGATTATTCTGAATCCAAAAAACATATTTTCAGAAATTTTCCGCGTCACATCAAACAATCTGTCTGATTTTCAGAATGTAGTTGAACGATAGGTTTTAGATAAGTATCTAAAATACAATTGTCAGATACCAATAGTGTCGCACGTACCCAGAAGACCATCTGAAAAAAATAGAAATGAAGGGATAAAAACCCAGAGCAAACCGTCTGAAAATCTTAGTTTAAGTGAACATTGGTCAGCTGGTGCGAATAAATCACTCTTCAGAAGAAAGTGTGAGCATCGTATGTGTCGAAACCATTTTGAACGTGCTGAAAAATTTTACAGACCGGTCGGTAACATAGCATTCCGTCTAAAAACTGTTACGGACATGATGAAAAACTTGGTAAGCTACACAAAAGCCATTTTCTCAGGCCACATTTGACGCGCAAACTGTCTCGACACAAACTTTTTCGTAATAAAATAAAAACACCTATTCCACTTTGCCCCACCAGTAGGGCGGCCGGTGGGGCAAAGTGGAATAATTCTAAGTACCTATATACATTGTTAATATCAGTCAGTGATAAAACTATTTACCAATAGGCAGATAGTTCAGTAAAATATTATTTTACATAGCAGAAATTTGCCCTCGTAAAACTGCGACGTTTTTGTCTGGTACCTACTACCCACCAAGTCGGGCTCAGAATCATCTCGATTTTATATGGTTTTGGCCGTAAAACGATGCGACATAGTTTTGGCCGTAGGCTCTCATACTATAGAAAGGAAGCGACTACAAAGGTGATGACTAAAAGAGAAGTAGAATGGTAGTATGAAAGAAAAGGACAAGTTGCGCTGACTACAAATAAATTGGGATGAGGACAGGAAAATGATGAATAAATTAATTTACTTATCACTTTTAATAAATTTTGTATTAAAAATTTCACTTCGATTAAAAGATGCCAAATGAAAGATATAATTAAGTACCTAAATGGCTAAAGGTGAAGCGGCTGATATCAGCTTGACTATTGCTCTGCTTTACCTTAAATAGTAAAATCAACCAGGCTTCATGATGGCCCCAGTCTAAGTAATGTTTGCTTTCCATTACGCGTTTCTGAAAGATATCAAGCATAAATTCTATAACAAAGTAGCCTTCGGAGGGAAATCTCATTCCACAAATATCGAGGCTGCGAAGGCGACTGCTGTGTGTTAGACAGTTTTCACCAGTATTGCCACCTAGAGACCAAGGAAATATTTAATAAGAATTAATGTCCCAGTCTTGAGCACAGCCCAAAGAGACCACGAAAAACTGCAGCAGTTCGCTTGTGTAGAAATCACTAGCAGCATGAGAACGACATTCGTATGTAAATAAATAACACATAATCACAACCATTCCTTACCTACCCACATGACATTAACAATGCACTCACATGCGCATTAGAAGGGAGCCTAAGACATTTACCTAAATAAAACCCTATAAAAGAACATGACCGCAAACCATGTTTTCAAATTTATTAAATCTCCATTATAACAATCATCTCCTTCACATATTCTAATAATCTAGACACTGTTTACACAAGACAAGTTGCACCTTACCTATCCGCATGACATTATTAATGCACTCAGCATTTAACTGGCTGTTAATTAAGATCCCCAAAATTTGTTTTCATATAAGCAAAAATATTTAAGACATGTACCTAACAAGTAAATAATTTAATGTCTTTGGATATTAGTAACTAGCTTCTACCCGCAACTACGTCCGCATGAAATTGATTGTTCTCCCTAACTTTTTTTTTTTTTTATGGATGGTAAATCATCTAATGACTCCTCCCGCTCTGGGTTTAGCGGAAGGGAGTGTCCCTTTTACTGACTAAAACCCACCCGTGTTCCTTCCTTAGCCCTTTACGTTCCGGGCAGCGGTAACCCTTTCGAACAATCTCGCTGCCCTTTGGATCTATACTTGTAACCTTTAGTGGTATCACAGTAACCAATGAAAACAATTTTACATACCTTAGGATCCAGCTATTAGCGTTCTTTCAGATTTTTTTCATTTTGCTCGGCTCCTAAGGGTCCTAGTGTGATGTTAAGGGCCCATACCCTTCCTCAAGAATTGGACTATCAAATGCAAAAATATTTTTTCAAATCCGACAGGTAGTTCCAGAGATTAGTGCGTTCAAACAAACAAACTCTTCAGCTTTATTATTAGTACTAGCTGTGCCCCATGGTTTCATCCGCATTAATTTGAGGAAAAAACCTAATAAAATATTATTTCACCTGCACCGGTAAAACTCTAATGTTAATTAATAACTTCGAGTGTCGAGACTTCGAGTATCATGACATCCGGATCGTCAAGACTTGACCGAAATTGGTCCTGAAGCACTTGCTATGCTGAGAGTATACATGAATGGATCAAAGACCAACTCCGGAACCTTAAACCTCAATACATCCATATCGGACCTCAATATATCCAGTCTGCTGGGAAAGTTCAACGCCATCTACCAGGCGGAGTATCCTCTAATTTTTAGGGAAACAATATAAATGACAAACAAGGAATGAAAGGATCCAGATTTGGCACAGACGGGCACAATAGGTGGCTAGCTGGTTGAAGGGGGCACTCTTCGCGACCTTCCGCCAGGCGCTGGTGCAGGTGCAATAAAGGAGTTTACCCACACACAAGCGGAGAGCTGGTGGACCTTGACAACGGACTGCAGGCAGTCCCAGGAAGCTATGACACTCTTAGATGGCAGGCTAACCAGGCTTTTATTATACCTAGACAGGAAAAATCCGTCCCTAAGACGACCCACTGACCGAACGGCCTGCTTCAGGTGGCCGGGACAATCACAGACGCCCTACATTTTTTTTTTGAGGTCTCTAGCTCAACTTTATCTCAAACTCAATGCATTTATTTCAATTAAACAGGCACTTTTGAACTGCCAAGGATTTGGTCAATTAGAAATATGAAGCTAGTTCCCCATTCCAAAGAGTACCTATGGAGATGAACAGACAAGAAACTCCATGAACTATCTTTTGAATCATATTGTTACAAAATATTCGACATCTAATTTATAATTTTAATTATGTGACAACGATGTAAAAAAGACGCGTACGTTGTAAACGTCCAAAATAATGTAAAAAAAAAAAAATTAAGAGTACATAATTAAAATAAACCGTGGCAGCTAAGAGATGTCCAGTCCCAAGAGCGGAACCCAGTAGCACTAGAAAATTACTGTATATTATTATAGTATAACGCAGACTACCGAGTAACTATTGGTGTACCTTAATAAATAAATAAAATACTACTGAAATCCACACTTCAGCTTGCCTTCTTGATTAGTCCCGTTAGCGGTAGGTTCCCAAATATAATTAGGTAAAATTTCGGACTCACCAGAGTTCGGCTGACACGAATCTTATTTGAAATGGAAAATAATTGGAAAAGCAAATCAAATTTTCAAACTATCGGCAGTATAATAAAGCAATGCAAATATCAAATATTGATCGCATAGAGAAGGGTACTTCTTATTCTGTGGCATAGAGTAAAGTAATATAATTATCGATTGATCGCCTAACAGACCAGTGTTGCCAACCTCACCAAACGAAAAGTAACAATAACAAATCAACCCATGGAAATAGAATACCGTATATTTATATAAAATGGTACCTACTACGTTATGGTCTTATAAATATAATTATGATCTTACATGTTTTGCAAAGGACTGGCATAGGTACAAATATTTAAACATGATAAATGTAAAAATTATAAGCGACATTTATTATTACTCCAACGTGTCTAATAATACGTCGATGACCCAGCCACCCGCATAGAGTATAGTAACTAACACAGACTACTTAGAGATACTACGTATCAGACGACCCACTCCCATAGAGAAAAAATGGTTAGTAGCGGATTGTCAAAAGTTGGAAGTTTAGAACATGACAGTTAATTTTTTTTTAATTTAGGTGTTGAGTTTTTGGCAAAGGCTCACACAGACAGCCTCAATTACCCCGTTGCCGTTGGTACTGTATTCGGATCTCAATTTTTTTTTGCTCTTAGCAGCAAAAACCCGATGAGCTCATCTAATAGAACTACTGAGAAATATGTAAATTAAACACAACAAATACTTCTTAAGATTTTTATTTTTTAATTTAGTTTTATATTTATTTACGGCAGATAGGCAGTCGCTCCATGTAAAATACTGGTATTCAGCTGCATCCGGTTAGACTGGAAGCCGACCCCAACATAGTTGGGAAAAGGCTTGGCAGATGATTATGATGATGATGATTTATTTACGGCCGAAAACAAGGTTGGATAAGAACCAACTATGAGCCGATACTTCTCACTGATGAACCTTTTTTCAAAGTGTTTCTGGCATACACATAGTTTTTGAAGTTCTTGCGCGCTTAAGCTACCCAAATAATCACTGTTAATGCTCAGAAGCCACTTTTTGAGTCTTATCTCACTACACGGAAACGGATGCATTTTAACGTCCTTTCGTTTAGCACCACAATGTTCGATACAACACTTGTTGCAATCTTGCACTACTGATACAAAATATTACAGTTTAAAATCGCTGAGAGGCTAAATACGGAAATTAATCAACGCAGACTTCACTCGATCAACAACAAAACTTAGTCAACAACCGCCATATTTTGACAGTGATATTTGTAAATTGTCTATAGTTTTGGCACCGGGTGTAAGAGGGGTGAAGAATGATAAAAGGGGGCGAGGAGACCTGTCATGTTCATTTCTTCCAACCATAGAGTATACGGTTGAAATTTTTTGTTTTAAGTTTGCGTGCCGTGGTAACTAAAAAGGGCCGCCCGAGTCGAAGAATTTGACAGCTAGCTGTCACCTATATTCTATTGTAGTCTGTGGCTGTCACTATCCATCACAGAGTACTTCAATCAAAAAGTACTCTGTGGAGTACTTTGTGGAGTACTGAATGGTACGGTACAATGACTAATAAAACCTATGGACTTGTCATACCTACAAAATTAGCGTGATACCTAAAAAAATCGGGCAGTTAAGATGGCCGCCTTTCGTAGGGTTGTAACTGCGAGCAACTTGCGCCGCTGATATCGACATTATTTATTAACCTACATGAATTTGTTTTCTATTATTTATTTAAATTTTTCGAATTAGCCTCGTAATGTAATGCAGCTGAAGTGACAAGAATTTTAGAAGTTGTGGGTGTTTTATCTTTCTTGGTTTTATAAGACGTTGTAACTTGTCACCTTTCTCAAGCTTCATTTAATATCAGGAGGCCAATAATCTCGTAATATATTTACCTACTTACTACAGGTGTAGAGTATTGTTCATACGAGCTTACACACTAACCAGGACCAGGAGACTTATGATGTCGTGACTGGCAACAAAATATTATTATTTATTTCCTACCCCGTTGGTCTAGTGGTCGCAAGACCGATTGCTAAGTGTGGGGTCCTAGGTTCAATACTCGGGTCGAACTTCGATTATTAATTATTACTTTTGTTATTACATTAATGGCATTTAAATAATACTAGATTGCTAAAAAAATACATAGTTGCGGTCATCTATTCGACTATATTTAACAGAATATATACAAAAACCATTGAAATCGCGAATCGGCAAATGTATACCTTGTTTAAGTTGGCTTGAGACAAAGTATAAACAATCACCACAACCAAAACTAGGTAATGAAAAATTTGAAACACACACACAACTCCTCCTTATTACACAAGAAGATCATACAATTTTTGTCAATATTATATGATCATATAATAGAAGGATTATCATCCATTGCAAGGCTATTAATGGACACTTATGGATTATAATCGATAATAACTCAAAGCATCCGACTATTTACCCAACACTAGCAATCAACCGTTTGACAGCACATCTACCACAAAACTCGGCAACATAGAGGAAAAACCCCGGCACTTAACATGGCGACCGACCACGCATAGAAATGATTTTGACGTCACACAAAAGTGTTGCCAAATTTAGTACTTGACAAACATTTGACGTCTCTCTTTTCATATGCAGCTCTTGATTAGTTAAAAAGAAACAAAACGCTTTATGACATGTGTGTGTCGATATGACAGATATTTGTATAACTATTATTTCTATAATAGTAGAATAATATGCCGTCTCCATAGTTCTCCCAACTCAGTGGGTACGGTACGTAAACTGTCGTAAACGCTAATGACATTGTCAATGTCAATATGTCAACAAAATCCACAGATTATATAAGACATTATAGGATGATTCGAATCGAAGGTTGGCGTCAACTTTTTTCTTTTTTTTTCTTGATATTGTTAGGTACAGACGCCAGCACATCAACCTACACCTAACTGTCAAATTTTCCCAATCAACATTGAACCTTATGCTTTAGCGATAAAGTTGAAAATCTATTACAGAAATCTGTCAGATTGTAGTAGGTTGATGTGCTGGCGTCTGTACTATGTATTCCGCATAATAATTTATGTTTAGTTTAAAAAGTGCTTTGTAGTTTAACCAATGATGTTTAGAATTAGACGTTGTGAGATGGCGGGTGGTGCAGACATACAACCTTCGTACCAGTTATTTGTGTACTTAGTCTTTTTTTCGCATTATTTAAACTATAAAATAGATATCTATTTTACTTACTTAAATTGTAATGGTATTTACGTTTACTGACAATAATATTCACGCCGTCCTGTCCTGCAACCTAATTACGTAACACACTATTACTATCAATTTGAATAATTTTGAAGCATTTATTTCTAATCCATTGCTCCATATGTTTGAAAAATGTGTCTGCTCAAGTGCTCAACAACGCAAATGACGCTATGAATGTTGTTGAACTGTCAAAATGAAACCCATTAATGCTACTGATAGTGTCTTACGAAATTACCCTGCTGATTTCCGAAACTTGGCTCAAACCTAACATGCTTTCAACCACTTACCCGCTTCATTCCGCTTCGGAATGACCAGATCGGTAAGAGGGCCGTGTAGCAACCTTCGTGATGATTTCCCTTTTAAAATTCTAGCTTCTTCCAATGAATCCGACTTTCTTTTTCTCGAGATTTGTGTCAATTGCCCCTTCTATTGATTACCTTACTGAATTCGAATCGGTACTCGACTCTTGGGTTCGGAGTATGCACTGCATCACATTATTATGGCGGCCATTAAACGCTGACTGATGGATGACTGACTAACTGCCATCTGAAGGACACTTGAATGAGCGTGTAGGTAAGTAGGTACGTGATCAGACTTGACATGACTGACGTGGAATATTTTAATTTTTGTTTTCAATCATGCAGTCACTAGCGTGTAAGGGCTTGATGTCACTCACGCATCATTCAGTCCTAAGTGAGCACAGTGAGTTAGCAACAGCAATGGAAGCGTGCACACGGTGCTCGGCGAAGCCAATTCCGCCGCCGCTCGACGCGGCGCCACAAGAGCAGCATTACCGTTAAATAATTTAGAAGTCTAAAAGGAGTTTATATTTATGTTTTAAACGTGTCCCGCTTTGTGTAACCCCAAAAATAATGGTTACACAAATACGTAAGTATATAAGGCTAGAATAAAAATTAACAATTCGAACCGTGTGCGTTTCGGTTAAAAGGGATCGCTTGGAGTACAACTGGAACTTCTTCATGAAACTGCTAGGATTCGGTGTAATTTAGATGATACGCAACGCTAAACGCCTGTACCTAGTTATTTCCGGCCTATCTATCCCGTAAGTTGCACCTGCCATTTTTTGTCTCTGCATCACCCTAAGGTTGACTGGTAGAAAATGCCTCAGTCATTAAGTAGGTAGGTAGGTACTTACGCCTTCGTTCAGTATTTTTTACTTGTGCTGCTTGTGCATAGAATTTTAATAAATAAATAAAATTGGTACATCTGTTTGTTGTTTATTTTTGCAGTTATATAAATAAAAAGTTATTGGCTTATGACCACATTATAGAAGAGAAAACTTACTTCCGCCGAGCCGAGTAGATACGCGATTTAGAATAGAATAGAATAGAATAGGTCTTTATTTGCTTAGAATGTAGGTACATAAAAATAAGTTGTTAAATTATGTAATAGAATCCATGTACATTCTGCCTTAATATAGCATGCAAATTAGTGGATAATAAAGATATTACAAAAAATTATCATTTAAGAAATCCGGGTTAGCGCCGGGTGTACGCGATCAGCGACCGACGACTGACTGGAGCCGAGTATACCCTATTTAGCGTCATCGACCCGAGCGTGACGGTTCAGTTTCGATTACTTACTACTCAGAATTTCAGAAAGAGCGCAGTGTGCCTAAAGAAGTTTCATTTTAGAAACAGCACCACTTCCAATACCTATAGTTGTACCGTATTAATCATAAACGTTGCTTACAGTTAGTGTTTAGCAACTGTTTAACCATAAATGGCGCTTAAACGTCACTTAACTTTAATTATCGTTTAAACATAAACCCCATAAGCACCCAATTCCCTAAAGGGGATAAATAGGTACTTAAGGGATGAAAGTTTCTATGCAAGTTCGTAATTTTTGCCGATGGGTGCATCGGGTTCATAGCTTTTAAGTGTTACCATAATTTAGGATGGCAAGTAATCCGTTACCAGAATGAACGACAATATTAATAATGTAGGTAAAAGTTACAACCGGGGTTGTGTTTTCGCCATACATAGGTACTTAACTAACTGTTATTGGAATATTTTTTGTAACAAGTTCCCAAAAAACTGTATAACATACCTGGCTTTTGTCAGCGAAAAATAATATAATAAGTAATAATAGGTATGCCTAATGAAAATTTAATCTACAGGACAAATATTTTGGCATTACCTACTATTGGTATCCAAATATTGACTAACGCACGCTACGTAACGTTTTGTTTATCTACAAGATATCGATTATAAGCGAACGTCAATTTTATTTAGAACCCTGATAATGCTTCACTTTTCTCGATCTTAGTAGGAACCATAGAGCTCAGTTAATACACTGGTGGCTTCACTACTAAGCCCAGTCTAAAATGAGCTCTTATTTCAAAGAAAAAATCAGGTATACAAAGGTACAAGTTAACTGGTCATCGGGTGTTTGGCCACACCTAACCCTAAACTGCCAGGTGTCGTGTGTTCCAAAATCAATGTGTTGATGTATCAAACGTCAATTAATTATAGTAGCTAGTCATCAGTCTTTTGTTTTTTTTTTGGATTCAAGAAATGGGTGAGGTCGTAGAGGGAGCTTTTGGTTTAATTCGTATGCTCACAAACGCTCACAACGCCAACGGGGAAAAATTGCTTGTTAAAAACAAGATTTCTAATGAATACGGAATGCTAAGGGTGGATGTAATGGCGTCAGGTGACTCTGCGACTCTCGCATTTCCGGTTAAGATAATAATCAACAGACTCAGATTTAGTCGATAGACACATTGACAACTCTTTGCAGATTGTTTCATCATCTGCCTAGCCTTTTCCCAACTATGTTGGGGTCGGCTTCCAGTCTAACCGGATGCAGCTGAATACCAGTATTTTACATGGAGCGACTGCCTATCTGACCTCCACAACCCAGTTACTGGGTAATACGATACCCCTTAGTAAGACTGGTTGTCAGACTTTCGGGCTTGTTGACTACCTGTAACGACTGTCAAAGATCCACGAATGACAGCCGGGACCAACGGCTTAACGTGCTTTCCGAGGCACGGAGGGGTCTCAGTATGTAATGATGGTCACCCATCCACAGACCAACCGCGGCAAGCGTAGCTTAACCTGATCGATCGACCTATGCGGGTGTTATTATTTAGCCACGGACCCCTCCTATGCAGATTGTCTATGGAAAATAATTCTATCTTGTTGTTGTCTAAGACAAAATATAGGAATTTTATAATAGAAGAAACTGCTTGTATGTATCTGTAGATAACTGCCTACATACACCACGTCCCATTATAGGTAAGTATATTTTCCATAATACAATGTTTGTTACCAAATGTTAGAAATTGGTAACATACATTGTAAGAATCCAGCATTATCGAAGATAAAGAGGTGCTTGAAACTGTAGTTTTTCTGGGCATCACAGTAGGGTTGAAACATTGTTTCAACCTTTAATTATATTATCTATTGTATTACAGTTACTTAACGTAAAAAATCATGAAAAAATCAATCAACTCAGCCTATCGCAGTGCACTGGTACTGGTGTGTATTCATGGTTTTAGGCTAAGTGATTAGAATAGGAATACCTACTAACATAGGGTAAGGAACATTGTTAATAACACAAATGAGTCGTTACTTCTTGTTGAATAAAAATATTATTACTTATTTTTATGATTTTACACATCTCGGGACCATGGGGTCCCGGTCTTTTGGAAGGCTTACGAGGGGCCGAAGCCAACTCGCAGAGGCCCCTGAGGAAATTTTAATAATTAAATGTGGCACCAACCGACGATTATCCCTGTATGCACTATGCAAGTGCACCCAAGGATAACCCCCGGTTCGTGTAGGACTATTGCGGAATATGGAAAAATAAAAAGTTGGACTATGGGTTTGGGTGGCTAAAGTGGACTGGTTATCAAGTACTATGGAAAAACTATGACCTCTGCCTGATCAATGTTTTATATATACACGGATAAATGGTAGGGGGTGACTTGCACACTCATAATGGGCCCCCGGAAACGGTCGCTAGTACATAGTGACGTAGTAACAAGGGGGCAACGTCCTGAGGTGCTTATGAGGAGTGGAGAGGTATTCCACGGCTATCAGGACAATCCCGGAAGTACGGTCAAGATCCCTACCAGCATCTTACTGGAATACTTTCTTCCTCCGAGCACGTTTGCTCTTGCGAATCTCCACTCAAGCCGGCTAATAAAGGCAAGAATGAGGTGGGAGCTCTGTTCCTCGTGATTGTTCACTCCAGCCGGCCAATAAAGGCAAGCCAGAGGTGAGGAACAAGACTTCTCCCGGGAGATGGGGTCCGTGGGGTCGCTACTGCCCAACAGCTCGCCACATGCTGCCCTGCGGGTTTCTGTATCTCTCTTGGTCTGGCTCCTCACCCTAGACCCATTCCGGAAAGTAAACTTTTCCGGCACAGGCCTAGAGTTCGGAGCGCGCAAGCCCCACCACGACGTCAACGTAGAGATACGGCGATTATTATTATTGCTGGACATAGGCCTCTGCCAGGACAGGATGTTGTGACACAGTCTGGCATTAAAAGGTTCAATGAAACCTTGCTGTTATTCAGTTTTTCGGCATGCGCCACGCGGCGATACACGTAGATATTCTTCAGAGAAAACTGCAAGATGGAGTTGAAAGCACACGATTTTGGACATACCAGCTAGAACCTCAGAATACAGAAATCTGTGTTCTGAGGCGAGAACCTATTCCAAAGGTGCCGCCTGTTGCTGCGGTCGAACGGTGACTATGTCGCACTGTAGAAGAGCGATCAAAACACAACGGTTTGAACGTGTCGCAGCGTCATGAGTGTGCGCCGAGTGCACAAGTGTTGCCCCCGTCTCCCGCACCTCAGTCCGATGTCCGTAGCGTAATTATGTAGCCACTTGACAGCGGCCCACTAAAAATGTAACTTTGAACTTCTCGCAAAATAAATCGCTCATTCATTTAAATTCACTAAATTTATGTAGCCACTTAATATAACTGACGATGAGCATTTGTTTTTTACGTTGACAAAGACTCAATTTGAATCGGTCGTTTTCTTAGAATGCGATCAAATCATCCATCGCGGTTTACTATACGCATAATGTAGCCACACGCATATTTTGTAGCACTATTGAACTAGTCGTGCAAGTGAGAAATTTTGTAATAAATTAGCTTCAATTTCGCTGATATGTTGATGTAGCCGATGCCGTGATTACAGTAATGTTGTTCCTATCGCATAAAGAACATCAATGATCGCTAGTAATATTTATTTGTTTTAACCGCTCATGTGTCGCAGGTCGCGTCGCATCCTAATGTAGCCTCAGCCTAATACAACATTTAACGAACTGGCTAGCTGATGCTTAGGCCATTTATATAATAGGGTGAATAACAACATTTATATAGGTACAATAGGTAAATCAATGTTTAAATCCCTGCATTGATCTACCATAACGCTAAATATTCATACAAGGTTCAAGCCCCGAAAGAAAAAAACGCCACCACCTGAATAATAAATATTTAAAAACCACTGAGCATTAGTTGTTATCGCTCAGAGGCGTTAAAGAGGGTGGCCCGACCCGCCCCGAGCGTCCCCCGCGATTACCGGCCGTTCATTGAGCATTGCTAATTACCTACGAATCGTAGATTTTCCTATCGTGTTACCCAACTGGGGTGCAGGGCTTAGATAGGCGATAGTCGCTTCATGTACTTAATTACAATCTACGTGCTGGTATTCGGTTATGCTGGAAGCTGACTCCAGCATAGATGGGAGAAGGCTAGGCCGATTGATTGATTGGTAGCTTTTCTAACAACTGCTGTTCTTACTGTCGTTGAAACTGATCCCGTCCGTCGTACCATTGAAAGTAGTTTATTTGTATTTTGTCATGAAACTTCCTGAAGAATAGTGGTGATTCACAGGTATCGGCCCCAACTGTCAAATTGTAGGTCGTGGGTTTGAACAGAGGCAAGGGCTCTTCACTTTGTCAACTAAGTACTTATGTGCAATTTATTTTAACACTTAACACACATCCCAAAAGGATGAAGGAAACGTTGCGAGGAAACCGGTAAGTGAGTAGCTAGAACTAAAAAAATCGAAGACTGGCGACATGTACCAATCCGCACCGGGTCCGCGTGGTGGTTTATGGCCATTATGGCCCTCTTCTTATCATTGCGAGAAGGCTATGTCCCAGCAGTGGAAATAATATAGGCTTATTGTGAGGAGACCTATAGTAAAAAACCGGCCAAGTGCGAGTCGCACTCGCACACGAAGGGTTCCGTACCACCGTACAATATTTAAAATATATAATGCGATTTATGACGTATTATAAAAAAAACTACTTACTAGATCTCGTTCAAACCAATTTTCGGTGGAAGTTTACATGGTAATGTACATCATATATTTTTTTTAGTTTTATCATTCTCTTATTTTAGAAGTTACAGGGGGCACACATTTTACCACTTTGGAAGTGTCTCTCGCGCAAACTATTGAGTTTATAAAAAAATGATATTAGAAACCTCAATATCATTTTTGAACAAGTCTTGTGATTTGAATATACGGACAATTTGTAGTTCAAAGTTTTTATTTTCTTAATGGTTCGTTCACGAAATCTCTAAACGGCTGCTTGACCCTTCCCGTGACCCAAAGTCTGACTTACCTCGGCCAGAGGCTAAGGGCGCCTTCCGAATTGCGTTAAAAGCGATTATATCGCGAATCCGACCAAATTTAATAGTCACAAAATATAAGGGCTATTGAGTAATAATTGTGACATTGCGCGTTGGTCGGATTCGCGATATTATCGCTTTTGACGCAATTCGGAACGTAGGGTAAGTATTGCTACACCACGTGGCTATGCCGCCAGTCTCTTGGGTAATAACCACGCGACAGCTATGTGGAGGAATTTATCGACGTCATATTTTAGTCCGTTAATAGTTTTAAGTCAAGTTAGGATAATACTTAATTTTTTATTTTATTTAGTACCGGTGTTTATTTTGTTATCCTCCTGAATGAATGAAAAACATGGCGACAATTTGCTTAACAACTAAAGAAAGTGTTTTTATTTCGTAAGCACTAAGGGCAGTTTTTGTATTCAATTCAAATAGGTATCTGATGGAACATTTTTTTCATGCGGTGAACTCGTAAAACCGCTACTATAAAAGTATGCTGTAGGAATTTTCTAGATTTTTTTTTGTGAACTCTTGTGCAATTTCTGCATAATTGTTATAAACAGAAGGTAGAGGTACCTAACTAGGTAAATGACTTCATCATCATCATCATCACCAGCCTATAACAGTCCACTGCTGGACACAGGCCTCTCCACGCCATTCAACTCGATTTTCGGCAACTCTCATCCAGCTGCTACCAGCCATCCTGCGAAGATCGTCGCTCCACCTAGCCAGAGGGCGTCCCACGTTACCTACGTTTACCGATTCGCGGTCTCCACTCAAGAACACGTCTACCCCAGCGGTCATCGGTTCTACGGCTAATATGGCCGGCCCATTGCCACTTCAGCTTGCTTATTCTGTGAGCTAAGTCGACAACTTTGGTTCTGTGCCGGATCGGTAAATAACTTACCATTGGAAAAACATTACGAGACGCTTTACAAAATACTAAGTAAGTATGCGAACATAAAAAAAATTATGAAGGAACGTTCCAGTCGGCGACCAAGACATAGCTAAATAAAAAGTATAACTTTCAAGTGTGTTAACTGTTAGTTTCACCTTCAAAAGATAGCACACAATGTCTATCTCAGAGTACAAAGAGTCCAAAAAGTTGGTACTTGATACCAGTTGGTATGCGGAACGTCCTCTGCTCGACTACCATTGAGCCGGCCCGGGATAACCCGCGCAGGCGAGCCCAGGCCCCGCCCCGGGGCGTGGCTTCACCTTCCGGCTGCCACCCCCGCAACCCTGCCTACGTCTCCGACGACCGGACGAGGCACCTCGCTTTTATCCCGGTTTCCTGTCGGTGGACGCTCGCTTTGCTCCGGTCTATCGATTTGTTTATTTTTTTAACAAGACAAATAGGTCAGACTTGTCCCTTCCGAGTGCCGTGTCGTGTCCGTGTTGCGTCCGGCGCGTCGCCGGTGCCGTCGGAGTGTTAGCGATGGACTGTGTCCGGTGTAGGTGCGCCAGCGTCTGGTCTGTGGCGGAGATGGAGGCTGTTGAATAAAGGTGAGTGGACAAGTGTCTCCTCAGGATGTCCTGCATGATGTTCGACCTGTGAAGCAGTCTTTGCATGTCTGAGTTTACCTATGTGAGTATTGATGAGAATTTCCGAATTGGAAAATCTCACTTAGGTATAGTCACAACACATTCATTCAATCAAAAGTGTTTTGTTACCGACATAAATTTTATTAAATTACCGGCATCATCAGACTTCGTCATCGACCTTACCTACCCGAAGTATTTTTACAAACTTTTTTTTGTTATCAAATCAAAGAAAATCAAATAATTTATTTGCTTAATATGGCTAATACATGAGGTGGTACATTTAACAAAGGTCATTATACCATTATCTTACCTATTATAATTAAAATATTTCTTACATTATTTTTTACTAAAACTATGAGCCTTGTCTCGAAATAAAATGATTATTATTTTTTATTTAAACATACCTCGGGTCCCGGTCCTTTGGAAGGCGTACGAGGGGCCGAAGACAACTCGCAGAGGCCCCTGAGGAAATTTTAATGAAATGCGGCACCAACCGACGATTATCCCTGTATGCACTATGCAAGTGCACCCAAGGATACCCAAGGATAACCCCCGGTTGGTTATTATTATTATTAATCGTTCATAATAATTCTTAGAGTACCTACTTGTGAAATTTATTAATTCTATAATTACTTAACTTAAAAAATAATTACATTACATTGGAAAAGAAACTCATTTAATTTGCTGTGCCCGACAGGGTCCACAATTGTTTCTATTATTTTTTTATTTACCACCTGTAATTGTACATTATGGATTGCAATAAACGATTTGAGATTGGAAAAAATATGTTGGTTTATTTAGATGAACTTTAGCATTATTTTCTAATAATACTATGCTATATTACACTAAAACCATTGAATGTGGTAAAAAAAGTGCGTCCAGCTCGAATCCTACAATTTGTTAGAAACTCAGTTGTCATCCACAAAACAGTAGATAGATAGATAGAGATTTTTATGTCCACACAATCAATGTCCATTCCAAGGTAGCCTGGAAGAAATCGCAGAAAGCGATAAGGCCGCCCATTGTATGTTTTATAGCGTTAATTGTATTTTTTGTTTGTTATATATTTTCTGGTGTATCTACAATAAATAAATATCATGATTAAAGAAACATTTGGCAACCTGAAAGTATGTAACACGTAATCATCATCTTAGGAATCTTGATGATAGTCCGATGGGAAGAAAATATATCATACAAAACGCCGCGTTCGCCTACGAATGCTACAATCCTATACTCATTTTGCATCCTGCATGTCTCATAACTCTCATTCGTATTATCGATACTTAAACAAAAACTTAAAAAAAAATCACGCGATTCGAGAGAAATGGACTGAAACACAAGTTCAGAGGTTCATTCTGTATGAAAACTTTGACGTTGGTCCTGGTTTCGGTCATGGGTCTGCCAGTGTTACTGGTAATATTCATGGGAAATACAGTACCTCCCACTCCTCCCAGCCTAACCTTTTGGTGTGTGTGTGGAAGTACAAGCGTGATGATAATGCCAGCCTATTTATTACTATTACTGCAGGACAAAGGCCTCTTCTCATATAAAGATGGCATGTACACACGCCAGCACAACAAGCTACCCGAAACGGTAAAATTTTCCCAATCAAACTTTAACCTAATGCCTTAGTGATAAAGTTGAAAATCTATTAAAGAAAGACAGATTGTAGTAGCTTGATGTGCTGGCGTCTGTACATTGATTACCACGCTTGAAAGGTGGATTATTGATTTCAGACTTATATATCCAGGTTGGACCAAAGTTGTCGACATAGCTCACAGAATAAGCAAGCTGAAGTGGCAATGGGCCGGTGATCTCGCAAGGCGGCTGGTAGTAGCTGGATGAGAGTTGTCGAGAATCGAGCTAATGGTGTGCAATAGGAGAGGCCTATGTTCAGTAGTGGACTGCTGTAGGGTGATGACGAAGTCGAGGTTTCGTTACTATGTTTTCCTTCACTGATGTCCATTTGAAGACTACATAATTTAGAAATGAAGCCTATGACACGTAGCGGGATTGTCCGAAATAGCGGGATTGTCAGAAAGGGTTACCACTGCCCGGAACATAAAGGGCTAAGGAAGGAACACGGGTGGGTTTTAGTCAGTAAGAGTCTGACACTCCCTTCCGCTTTACCCAGAGCGGGAGGAGTCATTAGACGATTTCCAATCCATAAAACAAAAAGGTTATGACACGTGCGCAAAACTTTCCAAACCAGCCACAACGTAATAAAGGCACCCGTTACTCCGTCGAGAGGCCAAGATGCGTTCAAGACCCATTATAATAAATTGCGAACTGAATTCAGGCCTTGCATTCCAGTTGACGAAGCGCATTGTGCGTAGTCGATGCAACCGTGGCTGCCATCGGGCCCTATTGTGCCACATTTGAGGGCCACTTATCTTGAGCTGTTACTACCTAGTCAGTTTATTTGTTACCTACTTCAGCTTCCTCCTGAGTGGCTGACGAAGTGGAGTCAACGTCTTGATAACTCGGCAAGGTGAACGAAGCCAATAATTGCATGGCTTTTTTGTTTTGTTCCTTGGGAATCCTTTCTGAAGACTTCCTGAAGACCAAAGAAAATATGGAAGGAATGTGTGAGGAAGGGATTCGGGAGACTGGAAGAAAAAAACGTTTTGCACCGACCACCAAGGAAAATGGGACAATTGCAGGAACATTATGATGATGGAGATCCTTTTTTTTGAAATATTGAGTAGCACCTTATTTTAGGTATCTATTACTAGAGAGGCTTTTGCTAAACAACTGGGTCAGAGATACATGAGGCGGTCGTCTTGGACACGGCACGCATTGTGACGAGGTTCTTCACTCTGGATCCCTAACCACCGTTACCTTGAGCCTTATCACCTCCGAGTGGGCGGAGTGCTATTTTCTCCAGACTGAGAAAATAATGAGATAGTCTTTCCTTCTAGAGAAGAGGATAGCCTCTTTAGACAATAGATCCAAGACTTACAATAAAAAGAAAGGTGTATACAAAAATTTAGCTTGTATTTATGATAAAATGATACTTACTTAGGTAAATGATTTTTCAACACATTTGCTCGTAGTGGCTCTTAATAAACCGCGTTTAGGTCCATAATGCAGTGTATTAAAAACGCGTGCTGTTTACTTTACGTTACGGCACTAGTGCTATAACGCCACAGATAACTATTTAATTTACTAGTCGGAGGTCGGAGATGTGCGTTTTTTTAAATCTCATCAAAGAGACTTCATGCAAAAAGGAATTCGCGAGCCATATGTCACTTTTTCTTTAAATAGTCTGAATTGTCCTTCGTCCCAAAATTAACTTTAAGGTGAATGCGCAGTTGTAGCCCGCGAAATTTAATTTTTCTTACGTTTATTGCAATTTTCAGGTCAGTGTCAGGTTGTATCTTGATCAAAATTATGATTCGCGACTATAACAGGTACGTATTTACAGAATTATAATTATTAGAATAGGTTTGTACAAACACTTTTACACATCAATCAGATTTTTAGAAAACTAGATGGTTAAATAGACTTAATACAAAACCCTCACAAAACAAAAATATTAATACCGAAACATGCACTTGGTGTGTGCAACAAATAAGTTAAGCATGTTATTAGCATGCCAGTAACTGTGTTTACGCCAGTAACGTGGCCGGTTTGGCACACTCCCTGAAACCTGAATGAATGGCACATGAATGGCACGCGAGGCAGCCGTCGCAACTCGGAATGTTTAACTAGTTAAATCTCGAAAAAATTGAGTACTTACTTACTTAGTACTTAGTTGTAGCAGTATATCATTTTTAAATTGACTCATGAAGAAGTTTCTTCAGTCAGATATATAACAGTAAATTGAAAATTTTAAATAGCTTTTATCTTAAGCTACAATGGTCAAAATGCTATGGAAAATACATGTTTCTCATATCTCCAACCGGGGTGGGCAGAGGGCTAATGAAGTCTGCCGTTAGCGATGCTAAAATCGTTTTTACTTTGTCTGTTAAGCTTTTGAGGCTTTTTTTCTACTGCTAGCTATAGGAGTTCTCGTGACAGTGTCCGTGTTCTTAGTAACCAACACCCTTATTTCGTAACACACCTTCTATCACAATCTGAATAATTTTGAAGGATATGGCTACTCCATGGCATCATAATGTTGGAAAAATTTGTCTGCTAAGCAACGTAAATAACGCAATGAACGTTGTTGAACTGTCAAAATAAAAGCCAATCCTATTGTTAGTGTGTTATGAAATTACTCTTCTGACCTTATCATACGGGCATAAGTTACCTTTAGGAGCAAATTTTTCAATAGTCAAGAATACGGCACTTGGACATATTTTAAAAATTGTCAAACCGCCATATTTATTCTTCAGATAAAAATTACCTGACGGTTGAAAGTCAGCCCGAAGTCATCTGTAACTTATGTAGGTAACCACCTAGGAGCTGAAGCGCTGAAAGTTTCCAGAACGGAATAACTAGCAACAAACGGGCAAAAAAGTGTGTACATAATTATAAATGTTTTGATTAGCTATACCTACTACGCAAATGTATACCTAGGTACATAATTCTTAGTCACATCTGAGCTTGGACAGTCATTTCATTTTTGATTTCAAATATCTTTATTTAGGTACAATCGGAACAATGAACATAATGCACTTACCTACTCTATTGAGGGACTTTATGAGGCTAGTGATTTATCATGTAAAGCTAATGACAGATATCGTCACTGGAAAGGTGAAAATGCTAAAGCGCCATTTGGGCCAAAATGAGTTATACAGGGTGATTGGAAGATGGGTGCAAAGCTTTAAGGCGAAGATAATACAGACAATTTAGAACCATTTAAGCCATGGTTGTCTTCAACGAAGTCTTACCTACTTTTTATGTTTTTTATGTCTAATGACACAGAGGCCTAAAACATGTTTTGCTAGATTGTTTACACCTTACTTTAATTAAATAAATTATAAATTAGTTCAGTTATCATTCAATTTGTCCATAAATAAGCAGTTTACTTAAAATTTTGGAAAAAAACAAAAATTTGGTAAAAAAAATTGTTAAGACTTCGTTTAAGACAACAGTGGCTAAAATGGTTCTAAATTGTTTGTACTATCTTCACTTTAAAGCTTTGCACTCATCTTCCAATCACCCTGTATAATTATCGTTGGATTCGATTTTTTTTTCTGCGTCGATCTGTTTAGGTTTCGACTTTTCTAAAATTATCTAAAATAATAATTGTTGAAAATTGCTTAAAACAAATCTAATCTAACGATACTTATATAACTCATTTTGGCCCAAATGGCGCTTTAGCATTTTCTCCTTTCCAGTGAGGATATGTAGTTTTAACTCCTAACAACATAAACTTAACACACAATAATCAAGGGTACTTTTATTTAGTTAGCGTAGACAGTAATTTTAAGTCTGTAGCAGTAAAAACTTGGCTAACAATACATTTTCTGAACTCCTAACCATTACGTTATTATCAACACTGTGCCTTAAAACACATCAACTTACAAACAACTACACTAATAAGCAAGTACGTAAATAAATCACAAAAATAAAAATGCACCTGAAAACGAAGAATTTTAAAATCCACTCAGCAAAGATAACGTTGTACCGTTTTTATTTATAAACGCTAATGTATTCCTTGTTACATCAGCATGTATTACCATAGATGCATAAATCTAACGCGCGGTAGACACTCGGAGTTGGGGCCGACTGTACATGTATGTGCTCGCATAATATTCGCATAAATCACATGGGAATTAATTATTGCTTCTGACTGTACTACGAGTGGGGTGAGGAAGATTAGGCTTGTTTATGATGTTAAGTTCATCTCTTTTCAAGTGTTACTAACTTAGGAATAACCTGAAGCCTTTCTCGTGAAGATCCGTATGGATTTCGTTCGATTCGCAGGCGTAAACTATAGGTACCTACCTGCCGCTATCCTATAAAAATCTCACCGTGAAACTTAGTTGAAGTGGCAATCGGTTTCTTTTCAGTGCTTTCAACTAATGACTACTTAGCTAAATTCTGCGGGGCAATTGCGCAACACATTATCAATCGGAATCGGTTTCATTTTGACAGTTCAACAACGTTCATTGCGTTATTTACGTGTTGAGTAGAAACATTTTTCTAACTTATGAAGCAATGGATTAGCAATTTGCTTCAAAATGATTTAGATTCCGATTGATAGTGTGTTACGCAATTAGGGTGCTGGACTGACTTTATTAAGATTGCCATCGACACCCTTCGAAGAAGTGCTTTCAAAGCGTTTTGTGTTCCACAACAACTTTCAACTGGATTAACATAAGCTTTCCGGTACCTTATGTCAGTTTCATATATTCTTTTCATTCATCGTTATTGCTGATCGAAATCGGCCTAGTATTTTCGCAAACCTATTTTTGTGAAAACTAAAATTCTAGCATTGTGAAAGATTCCTTCCCTATTGACCTTTAAAATATAATTACAATGTAAGTAACTATGTACACTACATACTAAAATAAAAGACTAACTAACCTACTATACAAATAACTAAATAAAAAATAAAAAATAAACCTTTAAAATAAATTCTCCATAATATGTGTTTCAATTCACCTCCCGTGAGCCCTTTCAATAAATCAATACAACTCTGCATCTTTGATTTAACATCTTCAATATCAATGAATATCCCATCAATCAGCTATATATAAATCTAATCTTATCAGTGTTTTTTTTTTCTGGAAAATTATTGACATACAAAACAGAAAGCTTTTTGTATAAAGACATCGAGCATTGATTTTCCAATAAAAAAAATGGGCATAACATATCACCACGCTTTACGATTTTTCTCGTTAAGGGTTAGGCCCAGTTAGGCCCCATAGTTCGTCAGGTATGTTAAATATGTTTCGAATATATTCTCGTGTATTTTGCTTAGGTGGTGCACAGCAGATGTCGGCAGTACTCGCGACTCCGGCCCAATCACAAATGGTTCTTTAACAAGTTAACAAGCATGTTTCTCACAAGCTTTCCTGTTGCGTTGGAAAATTAATTCCACTTGTATTGTAAAGAGGTTAAGTGAACGAAGTGTTGTTATTTATGTCTGCAGCCATGACTCTGTCAACCGTATTTATACGCTGTGAGCGTACGAATCCAAAATGATCCATATTAACATTATAGTGAACCAGTGGCCCGCCCTAGCTTCGCTCGGGTGCAATTTTTTGTTCGAATTTCCGAAATTTTCTTTCATACAAACCTTGTCCTGGCAATACCGAACAGAACAAAAAAATAATTATCCAATTTGGTAAACTCATTCGGGAGTTATGCGCGTACATTTCACACACATTTCGGCGATTCATTTTTATTGAAGTATATACTAATGATGAAATTTGGCAGTGGGTCCAGTCGACTTATTCAAAATTTGACTTAGTCAACTGGACCCGCGGGTTCAGTTCGTGTGGGTCCAGTTGACCAAAGACTCGTATAGGAGAGAAGATAGAAGTAACTCCGGCAGGTACCTATTCACGTCAATTTGGATGAGGCACACGGATATACCGTGACCTGGGTTAGGATATAGGATACTTTTTTATACCGGTAGTACGATCTCGTGGGATAATTTCAGTATTCCACACGGATGAAGCCGAGGGAAAAAGATACATGTAAATCGTACAGACGAGACGCCAGCACATCAAGTTATCCGAAACTTTCAAATTTTCCCAATCAACTTTGAACCTTATGCTTCAGCGATAAAGTTGAAAATCTATTAAAGAAATTTGACAGGTTGTAGCAGCTTGATGTGCTAGCGTCTGTACAGTCTAGCTTGCAAATGAACAGCTGACCATACAGCGGGGTAATTGCGTAACACACTAACGGTAGCAATGGCTTTCATTTTGACAGTTCAATAACATTGATTGCGTTATTTACAATTTTGAGCAGACAAATTGTTCGAACATTTGAAGCAGTGGATAATTTTTTTTTTCCTTTGAAATGATTCATATTGTTATTGATAGTGTATTATACAATCAGGGTGCAGGACCACTATAAAATTGTATCTGAAATTCGTCATATTGTACTGTGTAAGAACTTACATACAGAGGTATACCTATGCCGCCATGGCCATACCACTCGGCAACCGCCCAGCCCTTTCAAAATCAATACACCATTTGTTTTCCAGTAACACAGACTCGGAGGGGATGACGTGTTTTAGCTCGAATGTCTACAAAAATAGATGAGGCACTATGTGCTGTATTGAATGCGAAGTTTGGGCCGATTTCTCGGTCGATTAGGCCCGTGATAAGTAGCCGCTGGGCCTACAGGGTAAGGGGAAAATCACTGTGTCTGCTATTTTAATAAAGTATGCCAAAGAAACTCGTGGCTTATATTTTGTCTATCTATTTAACTAACAGTCACTCGTGCATGACAAAGGTCCTCTTTTGTAGTTTATTAATCTAATTGTGAGATACTAAAAATAATTGAAATACAGGTCTGTGTGACTATAAAATAAAAGTAGATATAGTTACATTACAAATCTATGCACGGACACTGTCGCACAAGTTTTGTGGGTCTTGCCTAGTATCTAGTATTTCGGCCATTTTTGTTTGGTTTGCTCGTAGTTATCTTGGATGCTCTCTAAAATGTAGTTGATTTTGCCTTTGATTTACTTAATGAAGATAATTTTCTAACGTCATTATTCGGGAAACTCGTTGCGAATATTGGTGATTAATGCCCTTATTATTAATTTATATTAAAAGTCCTGTCAAGGCACCTGTAAGCCCAAAAACTCCACTTTTCAAATCATTACAAACAGTGAAAAAAATTGTGCAAACTGAGTTCAATGCTCAGGTTCAATGATAAATGATTTTATTTCTGTGTGAAGACTGTTATGTAGAGTTACGTTAATACTATTAGTTATTCTGTGGTAGAGTCTTATGAAGCTCTTTGTTAGTTAATTGTGGTATTTACAAATATTTAACATTTACAAACAAAGGGCATCAAAAAACTCGTCCGCATCGCTGTCAACAGGAAACGTGCCCAAAAGGCTGGCAGCATTGCCACGTTGTATGGCAATACTGATTCTTTGGCCAAAAAATAGGCCAGCCCTCTGGTCACGTGAAGAGTCGACCAACCGCTTGGCGATGTCTCGAAATACTACGTGGGCACTCGGGCCCCATGGCCCTAGTGTTTCAACCCCAAACGGCTCAAATATATAAGTTCCAAAGAGATTGGAGTATTTGCTGACTACTCTGAGAAGAAAGGCCGAAACAAACTCGGAGGTCACAGTCTCTTTTAAGTCCAGACATAATCTTGGTCAGGGTATATGAAGACCATGTAGATCGATGTCTGAGATGGTCTTTTGAGGAAAGAACCATACAGATTGAGTGGACCTGTCCAGTCAATGTTGTAAGTAGTACTTACGCGAAAATGTCACGGGCAGAACCAGGTACCCAGTGTTGCCAGATCCAATTTTCAAAAGTCCGTAGGGCTACGCTCAAAAATCCGTAGAAGTCCGTAGATTGCCTCTACAAAAATCCGTAGATCTACGGATATTTTTTAAAGCTAAATAAATTGACCATTTAGAGATGGACTGACCTTAAACTTAATTATTTGCCGGTAAAGAAATTGTTAACTAAAAAAATCAGCGGGAAAATCTCCAAGACAAAGGAAAAGCAATAAAAATTTTGTAAAAAAAAAAAAATACTGTCGGTGTCACAATCATGATTTTCAGTAACATGTTTTTGTATGATATAATTTTGAATTAAATAATTCAAAATGCTTCCTCTTTGCTTCTACCTCATAGCAAGTAGTTTATTTGCATGAATTTTTGTATAAAGCAGTCCTTTTATAGATTATGTGTTAAGTTTGTTTCTGGTAAATGGAATCGAACAAAAATCCGTAGATTTGCGACTAAAATCCGTATGTCCGTAGACAAGACCTAAAGTCCGTAGATCTACGGACAAATCCGTAGGTCTGGCAACGCTGCAGGTACCTATTCTTTTAGTTAGACGATGACTGACGCGTGCATGTCGCCTGATCCAAGATGTGTTCCTAGGCGCTTCAGTCAAGAGGCTATTTCAAACCTCGCCCTAAATTGTTGCACTAAGCTAATCCTGTATCTACCTAACTGCTAGAACCGGATTAGACTTGAAAAAGTTGGTTATTATACGTAGTCTGATTCTTTTTTGCGAGGGGCTTGTGGCTAAGTAATAACAGCCGCACGGGTCGATCGATCAGGTTAAGCTACGCTTGCCACGGTTGGTCCGTGGATGGGTGACCATCTTTACATACCAAGACCCCTCCGTGCCTCGGAAAGCACGTTAAGCCGTTGGTTCCGGCTGCCATTCGTGGATCTTTGACAGTCGTTACGGGCAGTCAGAAGCCCGAAAGTCTGACAACCAGTCTTACCAAGGGGTATCGTATTTCCCAATAACTGGTTTGTGAAGGTCAGATAGGCAGTCGCTCCATGTAAAATACTGGTATTCAGCTGCATCCGGTTAGACTGGAAGCCGACCCCAACATAGTTGGGAAAAGGCTAGGCAGATGATGATGATTCTTTTTTGCTCGTTCCTGTCGAGATCAAGGTTATATGTAGAATGAGAGTTTGTTTTGCTAATCTAGGCACTAGAGATTTTTAAATGAATATATCATCATCATTTCAGCGAAAGACGTCCACTGTTGGACATAGGCCTCCCTCAGCATCTCCGCTCCGACCGGTTTTGTGCTTCTCGCATCCAACGGGTTCCTGCGGCCTTCTCAAGGTCGTCGGTCCACCTTGTGGGAGGCTCTTTCTCGAAGTTGAACCTACCTAACTGGCTGCTGCCCTTTTACGACACACACGGGAAATAGGGTGGCGCTATCCTGTAAGTCTTTATTACCGCTGGTCTCAAAACGGCGGTGAAGGGAAACATCGTGATTAAACCGGCACGACCTAGAACCAAAAAATCGAAGACAAGTGAAATCCAACACGCACGGGGCCCGCGTGCTATATATTACGGCCCACTGCCTCTCAAAGAGGTTAATTATGTTAGATTATTTTCTTTCTGGCAATATTTTAGGACCAAAACCATTATTTTTAACTAAAATACACTCGTGTATTTTATATAGATCAATTGTCTCTTATGAAGGCCGCCACCTGTTTGGCCGACAAGCGGATGACACTTTTACGGGATATAATAAGGTAATGTATAGACTTCCTGCAGCTAAGTGGCGCGCGCGCCGGTCCTCGCGCCCACATGCGCGCGTCAGTTTTATATGTACATTTGACGGTTGGTGGGGTTAGGCGGTAGTGCGGACGTACTATTAGATTCAGACGATGTTCTTTTTGAGTTTATACCTACTAGGTCGATTTATTTTAAGGTCGAGATCTTTTCAAATGTCTGCATCCAAACAGCATTACTTTTATTCAAAGGTATGGATACCGGACTGCCGGTGAAATAAGAAGCACATGAGATATCTCAGCTTGCTCTGTAAAATTAGCAAAGCAAAGCTACGTAGCGTTTACGCTTGATTCTCTATGTTCCACCATCTCTGTGGTCACATGAAACCTGTAGGAAGCGAAATGAAAATTAAAAAAAAAAGCACTTGATACTTAATAAATTAGAACGACTAACTAAAACGCGTTTACACCATAATTTCACGACCGTGGTCAAATCGAGTGGTACATTTAAATTGATTGTAGGACATATTTCCTTGAAGCCGGATGCATTCAATTGGCATCAGCGGAGTGCGCAGGCGACGAACAGTTCGCGACCGACCGTTCTGTCACTCTCACCGCGGTATCGATAAATCGAGGTATCGACGTGTTGAACTATCTTTAAACGTGAATCTACGAAACGATTGGTGAACTGATAAAAAAAATTGGAAAGATTTTCAAAAAACTTGTTTGTAATTATTTCGTGGTGAACTTTTTTTTTTTTTGGTGGACAGTGGTATTTCAATTATATTTATCAAAAATGTCTCTTCATGAAATCATTCTTTTTGTGGGACAGTGTTAGTAAATAGTTTCATCAGTTTTTAAAGAAAGTGGTAGTCTGAGGAGTGAGTTTGTGAGACGCGAGTGGTATCACTGACATGTGATACCACAAGACAGCTATCACGACGGAAAAAGACGGGAAAGAGAAAAAGCGACCGAAAAGGAAACGAATATCCGATATGAGGTGAGAGTGAGACAAAACCGAGCAGTAAGCAACAAACGAAGTGAATTTTGTTGGAACCTTTGGAAATGCGCATTCACTCAATATCTTAAAACATATTTTTCATTTCTCATACTCGGAAAGTAGTGTTTGTTTGATCCGAATAGCGGGTGGAAGACGCTGCTTCCCACCTTAGGGCGGGAAAGACTCATAGTAATTGCTTCCCTCTCTAGGGCGGGAATGAATTTTAAAAATAGAACTAAATTGGTTAGGTAGTCAGCTACGAAATTTTGTACATTGCTGCGGTCTTGTGAGTGTATAAACAGCCAGTGTGAATAAAAAAAATACCTATTAACCGGGACGGCCCGCGGCGGTGACGCGGTGTTCCATATTTAAAATAGTACACAAATTGTTATAACATCTCAATTAATTTTAAATAGGTACCTACTATTCATGTATTATTTCCTTTATTCGTCTATATACATATAATTTATATTTTTAAATATTAGAATATAAAAAAAAATATATAAAAACATTCAAAAATATAAAAAATAGTAGCCCACCGGTATCGGGAACAGGGTCCAAGCTACCGGTGGTCAGGGCTCCAGAGAGAGGAACCTCCTGACAATGCGAGCCGTGTCCAGAAGTACTGCTTTCTGAATCAAGCCCTTGATCCAGCTGGCCAACGAGAGCCTCCTCAGGTGTTGGTCGAGGCTCTTGGCTATCAATCCATTGGCTGTAACGACTATTGGCACAATGATTGCTGAGTCAACATCCCACATGTCGACAACCTCGCGAGCCAAGTCAAGATACTTGATTTGTTTATCTTTCTCAGCTTTCACGAGGTTCTCATCATGCGGGACGGTTATGTCAACAATCATTGCGCGCCGCTCTAATCGATCCATCACCACTATATCAGGCTTATTGGCAACAATAGTCCTGTCAGTGATGATGGATCGATCCCAGTACAATGTGATATTTCCATTTTCGAGAACTGGGTCGGGCACATACCTATAGTACGGCACCTCCGATTCCACAAGGCTGTATTTCAGAGCAAGTTGCTGATGGATTATCCTGGCTACAAGGTTGTGTCTATGCAAGTACTCCCCGTTAGCTAGACGAGAACACCCGGAGATAATATGCCTGATTGATTCTCCCGGCCGGTGGCATGCCCGACAGATGTCAACCGTGCCGTCTTTCACAATAAATCTCCGGTAATTGTTCGTCATCATAACTTCGTCCATAATTGCACAGACAAAACCTTCGGTTTCTCCAAAAAGATCACCGAAACGCAGCCAGGCTACGGACGCTAGTAAATCTACATCGGGTCCATGTAGGGCCCGGAAAAAGCGTCCGTGAAGCTCCTTACTCTGCCATACCTCCATGCGATCATTAGTGTCAAGCACTACTGGTTTGCGCCAGTTCTCTTTACCTAAGGAGAGCGGGGTGAGGCCATTGTCCACCACGACTACATCTCGGTGCATCCCCACGTCGGTTTCAAGGAAATATTCCCTGAGACTGCATATCTCGCGATTGTGGAGAGTCTTAGCGTTTAAAAACCCTCGACCTCCACACTTTCGCGGAATATACAGCCTCATTACCGATGACCGTGGGTGATGCATTCGATTTGCAGTCAGCAGCGTACGGACCTTCCTATCCAGGGCGTCGAGTTCGGTCTGAGTCCATTTGAGTATGCCAAAAGAGTACATCAAAACCGGCATGACCCAATCGTTGAAGGCACGCACCTTGTTTCCGCCTGAAAGAAGACTATTAAATACTTTTTTCAGGCGACCAAAGAAGCGCTCCTTCAACGATTGCTTCATGTCAGTAACATTGATGCCCAACGCTTCTGACATACCCAAATACTTATAGGTATCGGATGCGGAGAGGGCCCTAAGGTTTGTGGAATCCGAGAGTTGGTTTCCCACGGATTCCACAATCTCCCCTCGCTTATCATGCATGACCGCACATTTGTCCACACCAAATTCCATCCTGATGGCGCTACTAAAAGTTTCAGTAATTTTCAGTAGCTCCATCAGTTGCAAATTGTTGGGGGCAAAGAGTTTTAGGTCATCCATGTAAAGGAGGTGAGATATAACCTGACCACCTCTCCTCAGCCGATAGCCTAGACCTGAATCCTCCAGCAGTGTGCTTAGAGGATTCAAGGCCAAGCAGAACCAAAGCGGACTCAAACTGTCGCCCTGGAATATGCCTCGCTCGATCCTTATCGGCTCGCTATTCCTCTGGATATTTCGACATCCTGGATAGCGAAGGACCGTCCTCCATTGCCCCATACACGACATCAGGAAGGTGCACAGAGTTGTATCTACTTTATACAACTCCAACACCCTCATGAGCCATGTATGTGGCACGGAGTCATAGGCCTTCTTATAATCTATCCAACATGTCGACAGATCCTTTCGGGAACGACGAACCTGTTGGTTAATGGTCATATCAATGAGGAGCAGCTCCTTAGTACCCCGGGACCCATTCTTACATCCATTTTGAGAGACAGACATGATGGAGTTGGTGTCTATATGTTTGTTAATTTTAGCTCTCAAAATAGATGTAAGAACTTTATAGACCGTCGGTAGACAAGTGATCGGTCTATAATTTTTGGGATCCGCGGTGCTACCTGATTTATAGAGCAGGTGGGTTATTCCTGTCGTTAGGAATTGGGGTAGCGACCCTGACTCTAAGGCTGACTGGAACTGGGATGCCAAGCGGACGTGCGACCGTTTGAACCATTTTATCCAAAAGTTGTGCAGCCCGTCCGGCCCTGGAGATTTCCAGTTAGGCAACGGACGGACTGCTCGAGCAACATCTTGGGGGCTGATGATAAGTGCCTCCATTTCTGGTATTAGATCGCACGCTCGCTCAATCTTCCCAGTCCAATCACCTTCGGTGTGACTGACAGGCACCGACCAGATGTTTCGCCAGAATGAACACATGGCGTCATCATCCGGCAGGCGCGTGTCAGTCACACCTTGGTCCGGTCGCTCCCAAGCCCTATAAACCCACCTTTCATCACTCTGGAATCTGCGATTCTGAGTGTACCGCTCCACTCTCCGCCTGTACCGACGAATACGGTTTGCCCACGCACAGATCTTCTGTTTCAGGAAGTCGATACGCTCTGTAACGCGGGACAAGTAATCTCGAGAACTAATATCTGTCCCCGAGAACGCCCGCCTCACAAAGCGCATCACTCTAGGACGAGTATTACCCTCCCTGAAACAGATTAGCTTGCCGATGAGTGCTCTAGCCTCACCGATACGACACTCAATCCTGCACTGCCAAGCTGGTACAGCTGGTTTTGGTCGTGGAGCTCTGTCACTGTTGGGGAATTTGACATGAGCTACACGACATGCCGCTACAGCTGCACAGTACAAAATTGAATGGGTATCGGCGAGATCTTTGCTGTCGTTAAAACAATTTGACAACTGCGAGTCTAGAGCACACACCAGCGCCTTGTTTTTCTTGTGCATGGGCAAACGAGGTAAACGTGGTCTAAGTCCAGGTGGAATAGAGC
The DNA here is from genome assembly GCA_914767645.1 of Hydraecia micacea. Classification (NCBI taxonomy): domain Eukaryota; kingdom Metazoa; phylum Arthropoda; class Insecta; order Lepidoptera; family Noctuidae; genus Hydraecia; species Hydraecia micacea. Next base: position 2,402,658 of record OU611774.1, read on the forward strand.
GGTACTCACGGAAAGCATCCTCCAAAGCACTCCTCAATCTTGCATTGCACTGGGAACTCACGGATATAGCCTCGTCATCATCCTCTACGTCAACACAGTCGGGTCGCAGTGGAACACTGGGTTGCAGTTGCACCGCGACCAATGACGAAGCAGGCGTAACATGGCTATTCCGTGATTCGAGGCGTAGTCGATCAAGTACGACGTTATCCAGCATATGGTTACGCTGGATGACCCGCACCTGATCCGACAGTCGTTGCGCCGACACGTTGACAGCCGGTTCAAGCACCTGAAATAGAGAGAGCATCCGACCACGGTACGCAGTCAAGTTACTTCCCCCCTCTGTAGCCCCAAAGTATGCGCGCATGACATTTTCATTGACAGTTTGTGTCCATCTCATGCGCTGCACACTTCCACCGGGAGCGGGGACCCTCTCAGAGGCCGGTGGGCCTCGGAGTCCTAAGCTGGCCGGTGGTCGGCCTCTTCCACGCCGACATACTGGTGGTGGTGTCGTCGGCGGCGAAAAGTATTCGTCGCTCGAGCTCGACGCAACTGCAGCGGCCGGTGATACAGGACTCACGTCTGGAGCAGGTTCCGGCAACTGCGAGGCGGAGCTGAGCGACGAACCCGAAGATGTTGGGTGTGTGATGTTAGGTAATCGTCGTGCCCGACTTCTTGTTAGCATCTCGTGTTAGGTATGTATTTCATTTATTTCCATCCTGGTATAGATATATCGTGGTGCTAATATTGATCTTAAAAATGGTAGAATACGTATCAAAACATTATTTATAAATGATTAATGATGAAAAATACTATAAAATACCACGGAGAAAAATTTTTGTAACCGTCAACTTGACAGTCGGGCCACTATTATTATTATTGTTATCAATAAATATTTTAGAAAAACCACTCTTTTTTACTTTCCTTATATTCGAAATGAAAAGTACTGTTTAACGCGGGTGAAAATCATTAATTCCGACTCGGAAAATACCCCGTATGAGAATAGATTCCTTTCGACCCTCGTATAACAATCTACTATAGGTACTGTACTGTGTGTCCAGCAATAAAATTAGATTTTTTCAATATAATTATTCTTACTCTAAATACAATTTATTTCCTGTATGCCAGTTAAAATTATCAACATAATATCAAACACAGCCTTCTTTGAGATTGAGTTGACATTCTTCTTGGTCGTGTCGATGATTCCAGTCTTCTTCTTTTTGATTCGTGACGGACCTTTTTTAGACTAGTTGGGTCCAATATATGACCACATTTATAGCAGCATCAGTGGCGTTTATAAGATCCTCAAAAGGGTTTTTGGACACTCCATTTATGGGGTTATGTTCTAGATCATAGATATAAGGAGGCACCCTCACATTGGGTATCGACAGGTCTATAATTTTATTTTATATTTAATATAAAAATGGACTCAAATATATGTTAGTAACAACATTTCTTAACAACTATGTTAGTAAACATGAACACACTTAACCTAACGTTGCAATATATAGGGTGACTGGTAATTAGTGACCGATACTTAAACACGTGATTGTACTCATGATAAACAACTACTTTTATTAACCAAACCTGAAATTGCGAAAAAAAATCTGCTGTTTAGTCGTTTATGTTCGCCTAACTGGTCAAAATCAAAATTGCTACAGCCGCAAAAAGCTCTTTGAGTGACCCAGAGGACTGGCCTTTTTTAGAACAAAGTATCTTGATATCCGACCTGACTCGTTGCTGCTGGCAGCCTTTAGGGCCAAAGCACACACGCTACTTTTAGCATCGGCGATCGGCGATTTAGCCGCTTTTTAGAAGCTAAATGCAGCGACCAAACATAACACACCGCACACTTAAAAACGCATCTGCGCCAGCATCGGAGCAGTCGATAAAACGCGCGATTCCGATACCGCGTCCGAACGCAGGAAGTCGCGAAATCGCGATGCAGCATTGATTCCATCAGAGCAGTCGATAAAACGCGCAATTCCGATACCGCGTCCGAACGCAGGAAGTCGCGAAATCGCGATGCAGCATCGATACAGCCGCAAAATCGCCGATGCTAAAAGTAACGTGTGTGCTTTGGCCCCTTGGCATCGTACCCGTTGACAGCAATATCGATAGGTACACACGGCGAAATATCAAGCTATACATTTCCAGTACATCCTGACTTCTTCAGAAAATCTATACAATGTAAAGTCAGCTAAAACTGGACATGATAATATGTCACCGTAGTACATTTTGACACTTCATTTATTAAGTACAAAAACCTAGTGATACCATTTTCGTATGGGTTTCGTAGAAGTAGTTCTTACGACTAAATCAAACCAAGCCATGAAGTGTAAAGAACACCATACTGCGGGCTTTGACAACCTATTGTCGTCAAAAACGAAACAAATCGGCTACGGTGACTATTTCTGTTTCGTTTGTTCATGTAGTACCTACTTATACTCGTAATATTATAAATACATCATGTATTATATTCTTATTTTACACGAAATTTATGAAAAGTGGTCGTGCACTTGGCCTCTCGTGTGCAAGGTCCCTTAGCTGCATGTGAAGTCATCAATCATGCAGTCATTATTTAATCAGTCTGTATAAATAGATGCCCAGATTAAACAATCACTACATTGCTTGAGCTTCCTATATGACCATAACAACTCACTTCTGGTTGTTTATTGGTTATAATTTTGGCCGTTGGATATTCACGTGTAGTTTCCTGACGGAAAAACGTGTGAGCTAGGGTATTCCTTAAACAAGTATTTATTGGTTTGGCAAACAAATATTTACAAATAGGGCAGGTTGCAATATTTTCGCCGTTTGAGGTTTTCTGCACTTGCAACAGCCGCCCCAGCACAAGTTAAACAAGTTATTTTTTTTTACGCATACCTTTTTGAAACTCGTAATAACCTGAAAATATTAGCCCGTTTTATGAACGATAACCTGTACCGACCGCATTATCATCTTGTTAAGTTGTGCGGGTACCGCACTGCGACCTGTAACTACGTGTTTTATTTTTCACTAGCTGCGCCCCGCGGTTTCACCCGCGTAAATGTCGATCCCGTGGGAATATCGGGATAAAAAGTAGCCTATATGTTAATAACGGCCATATGATGGGTCACCCAATATTTTGCAGAAGTACTTCGTAATCAGAATACAACCCAACACCTTCTATATCGAAATTTCTTTGTCCCCAGGGTTGATCTTCGCAGTCTAAAGTGTGCGTCTGCACTTCGCGCTGGCCTCAAAGCTGCAATGTACGAAAGCAGTTGCTCCTACGCAGGAGCCTTAGAATTAAAGAGAAGCGCATTAAAGGAGGAGCCATGGCCTGCAGCAGAATGGCCTCCATACCGACTCCACCAGTCCACTTTCGAGCAACTGAAGCAGAGTGTGGAGAAGGCCAAAGCGGCCTTACAGGACAGGTCAGGTCTCCTGGGGTCTGCGACAGCCTTCGGTGATTTCTATGGAGGGCAGCTGGGGCAGGATGCTACCAGCTCCACGCTAGGATTCGGAAGGACGGCGAGGACCGACGACTCAATGCTCGGGGCTATGGATAAAAGTAAAACTATTGGTAAGTAATTTCTGTTGTTTCCCTTTATTTTTATCGAATTGTTCGTACAAATTCTGTCAACGCGCTAGGTAACGGGATCAATAATATTTGTACACCAATGTCTATACCAGCAATTAATTCTTTCAGTATCATTGTAGGTACAATACAAGGGTGCGTTGCTCTAACAAACATATATTTTATATGTGTGCATATATACCTTCCTAAGTGAAAATATAGTCGCTCATCGTTTCACCGCAATTGGCTAACGTCAACGTTATCTCCCATAATAAACTGCACTACGTCATGATGATAAAATTCAGCACCAAAACGTAAACTTTTCCACAAACCATTTTACATTCATATCAGAATTTAAGGTATATTGTCATATGCCTTAACCTCGCGATGATAACGCGCCGGTAGACAGTCACGTCTGAATATCGATTGGTTGCGGCGACAGGGTAAACTCGCCCTTAAGATAACAAAGCACGATCACATTTCGCGTGTAAACTAAACCCTTTTAGATTACTTTGATGTAGGTAGAAGAGGCTTGGTGGGGAGGCATCTTCAGATAACAATCAAGGGAGAGGGGCGTACGGGATTTCATCCCCATGGTTGCTATAGAGACGCGCCCGCCCCTTAACGCCCCGCGATCATCGCGCGCTCGGTAAATAGTGGCGAAAATAAATTTTTATTATCCAACCGTTCATTATTGTGGATGTTAGCCGACGCTTTTTTCTCTTAACGAGGGTAGAATGATAGTAAATTCTGTTGCATTTTCCGTGCATTATCGTTTGTTATAAGAATTTCTGGCGCGATTGAAAACGCTGCCAATATTTTTTTTTATGTTATATTGTTTTTAAATTACTTAATATGCATCTACTTTTAAGGTTTCATTAACTTATATCATAACTTTTTTATTCTTAATAATTCAACAGAAATAAATACCACTTTTTCAAGTTATTTATACTGTACCTACGTCCTCGTTTACTGTGAGGTATTTACTGCATGGGTACGCACAGCTTTGACGGTGTTATATTCTTTCCTCAACTTTAACTACTTACTCGACAATCGACATCACATGATCACATTTTCAAGTGAATATCAAGTGAAAATTATTTCCATAAAGAAGCATTAGATCTACAAGAGCACGCACAGGACAAACATATTCCAATTGTAACAAAATTCTTTGTCCCCGCCAGAGGTCGCCACAAAAGCACAGTGACAAAGGAGCTGCTCTCGAAAAAGACAATAAAAGTTTTTGCCATTAAAAAAAAGTAGCGCAATTCATAAAAAAATGTAAATTCGAAGCGAGCGGCCATTGTCTTGGCTGCGCTGCCGAGAGGAGATCGGGCCTTTCCGCTTTCGTTAACTAGATGGAAACTCTTGCGTTTCGGGAGGTATTTTTTAATTTTAATGTCGTAGGAGTTCTTAAAGTTTTATTTTAGTGTTCACTATAATTCGAGTCTGTCTGTTTGTTTGGCTACTTTAAAAATATGACCATCTGATCTATTCTGTAAAAATCTCACCGAGAAAATTTTGTGAAAGTCAATCGGGTCAATCCCTGGCATCAGGTGGCCTACCATGATCTAATTAAAAACGATTCAAAAACAAGACATTTCAGTTTGGGTTCCTAAACTGCATTGCTTGAGCTGCTCTATGGACGTCATGGTACCAAACAAGTATGAATGAAACCAAAACTTGCGACTCGGTTTGGGACAATCGCTGTCAGCAGATGGCACGGCCTAAACTGAATCGTTAAACTGACGTCATGGTACGAATTAGAAGAACAGTTCAGTTTAGGTCCTAAAATGGATCGCGTTAAGAGCTTGTGGTAGGCCTCCAGGACTGGAATGACACCTCTCTTCAAGCTTACTTTACCTAAAGAATAGACGATGTCTGTAGATATCTTTAGGCCAATGTTGTTTATTTTTATGTAATCAATTTAGGAAGTGATCTCAATCATGTTCATGGCTCTCACACTGAACTGATTCAAGAATCGACTGGACAGTATAAATATCTCCAAGCTATTTGATACACACGCATCAGCTAATTAGCTGCTACTGTATCTAAATAAATAATAATAATATTCAAGAGTCAATAATGCAGTTGCAATGCTACGAAACTATCAAGTTAATTTGTTATAATATTAACAGAAATTAAGTACTTAAGAGGAATTGTGGGTGGTCTTTTCTCCATAGAATCGCTCTCGCCTGTTTTCTTTTTGGTTAATGACCATAAAGCAATGATTTTTTTACAGAATAATAAATATTAACTACTTGTATGTCCCATGTTTTCCTTGATACATTATTTTTATTAGCAAATAGAACCCTCAAAAAATGTCGATTGAAACCGCTGTCAACAGAAACCTAGTGTAAACAACTATTAATGGAAAAAGAAAAACATAGGGACACAGTATTTATATCCCTCTTATTCAATTTATGAAGTATCTTTTTAATTGGTCCAATATTGGAGGAGGAAATAGGCGAGGGTGAAACCTCGAATTATGACTTTTTATTTTTACTTAGGCTTTTTCAAAAGTCTCTTCGACCGCATTTCCTCTTAATGGCCGCTCAAAACACTATAATGGCCCAAATTCAAAACAGAGTCTCGTTAACAAAATAAATTACTTTTTGATCACATCCAAGACAAAGTTGCCGTGTTAAACGGCTTGCACCAACATCCATTACCCGACGGCTTTGATAAACACACGAGCCGAGCCAAAAATACTAAGCAATGGTCGAGTATTTACATAATATTCAAATAAGTGCCAAAATCCACGCGCCACCACCGCTTAATCTTAGTCATTAAGAGAAATGTATTAAACGGAACCCTCCAACGATCGCGTAAAGAGTTGTTAACACGATAATGATTGCAGAACGCCCCAAATGCCAGTTGCTAGTATTTTACATGGCTATCGTGGCCCGGGATCAGTTTGGTACAAATGTCATCAATTATGAGGCCACACTTTAGATCGTATCGCGATAAAATATATATCAATAAATCATGCTCCAACTGCTCTGATATGAGTTTATTGATTTTTTTAAATGTATATTGCAAAAGGGCTAGGGTTGTTGTTCCTCGATTTATATTCATTACGGACGGGGGGATGGGGGGGGGGGGGGTTGTGTGAGGAGGATATAGTTAAATCAGAGCATTTAGGAACTCTTTTGTTTTGAAAATGGGAAAGTGCGTCCCTGAGGGCCTAGACAAAGTTACATCCTATCAGATAAATTATGTGAAAACGTGATGGAAAAGTCTAAAACGTATTGGATTGAGATATTTAAGCTATAGAGAAACTTATGTCAATCATGTTGAAAGCCGTTGAAGAAATACAAACAGCTTTGAAAGCGATTGCCACTTGTCTAGGATTGTCCTGCTTCTTAACCTATAAACTAAAAAAAATCATTATTCACACCTCTAATTAATGCATTTGAAATCTTCAACTTCAAGTTATTACATAAATTACTTGTTTAATAGTTACTTAGCCTGGCTCCTCTCCCTGGAGCCCGACTCCCAGGATTATATACCGATGTCAAGGCTCCAGCGAGTGGAACCCCTTCAAAATATGGTGTAAGTTGTAGTATTTGATAGTAGGTATTGCTTTCAGTAATCCAGAACCCGCTGAACCGAGTATTGTTATCGACGTGTTAATTAACGATAATAGGAACTGTAGAGGCAGCTAGAGACGAGCAGGGGGCCTATACAAGAGAAAATCGCTTTCAAAGCGTTTCTTTCTACAGATAAAGACTACAGACGCCAGCAATCAACTTTGAACCTTATATGCTTTAGCGATAAAATTGAAAACGTATTAAAGAAATATGACAGATTGTAGTTGCTTGATGTGCTGGCGTCTGTACAACGACTTTCAACAGGATTGACATAAGGTTTTCGGTACCTATCTAGCTGCATAAAAAATAATTTTTCATTTCTTATACTCGGAGTAGTGTTTGTTTGATCCGAATAGCGGGTGGAAGACGCTGCTTCCCACCTTAGGGTGGGAAAGACTCATAGTAAATTGCTTCCCTCTCTAGGGCGGGAATGAATTTAAAAAATAAAAATAAATTGGTTAGGTAGTCAGCTACGAAATTTTTTACATAATTAAGAAAAATGTTGCGGTCTTGTGAGTGTATAAAGAGCCAGTGTGAACTAAAAAAAATACCTATTAAGGGGGACGGCCCGAGGCGGTGACGCGGTGTGTTCCATATTTAAAATAGTACCTACACAAATTGTTCTAACATCTCATTTCATTCTAAATAGGTACCTACTATTCACGTTATTGTTATCAATAAATATTTTAGAAAAACCACAATTTTTACTTTCCTTATTTTCGAAATGAAAAAGTAGAGTGTTTAACACGGGTGAAAGTCATCAATTCCTACTCGGACTACCTATAGCCGCCCGAGCGCAGCGAGGGCGTCTAAATTCCTTGTATGAGAATAGATTCCTTTCGACCCTCGTATAACAATCTACAATTCTATAATCTTATTCTGTATTTTCAGTATCGTTAAACTGAAATAGCTTCTCCGCCATTCACTGTGAATTTAGTTTAGTTTGTGATCTTCCTGTGCGGCAATAAACATACATTTTCTTTCTTTCTTTTCTTTTACTGAAAATTTTATAACACAAATATACACGTACGGCGTGCAGGCACTTTAATAGCATAGTATAGATAATCTACAAAGTAGAGTATCGTAAAACGGTGTAACGAGTGTGAAAAGTGACTCATCACGGGGCGCCCTGCTGTCTACACCGGCCTGATTATGTTTAATAGTCCCTCGGCCCCAAACGGTTTGCCTTTTAATTAGTAAACCTTATTGTATTATTATAATCTGACTCATGGATGTTTGTTGAAACGAAACTGATCATTAAAGGGTTGTTTTGATTTTTTTGTGTGCGTTTCGGTTTAGTTACAGCAATATGGTTTTGAAATAATTTTTATAAGAAGAGGGTTGGTTTTGTATTTCGCAATTTTTAGACGTTGGGTATCCGTCACGTAATCCTACCTACTTTATAACTATTTTCTTTCTTTCAATTCATGCAAGCGTCCATCAGGCAGGCATCAGCCGGTCTATTCTGTAAAAATTTCGTCGTGAAAACTTATGTGAAGTGAGCTTGAAGTGAGCAGTAATGCTATTCTGTAAAAATCTCACCGTGAAAATTTAGTTGAAGTGGGCTGTCAATGGTGTTAATCCCTAAGGTGGAATGACAGCTCACTTTAAGCTCACTTCACCTAAGTTATCACGATGATCTTTTTACAGAATAGCACCGTTGTAATTTCACGTGATACTAGAAATTGACACTGTTGACAGCACACTTCACCTAAGTAATTTTCACGGTGTGATTTTTACATAGAATAGGTCGTCAGGTACATAGCGAAATGACGAGAATGTAAATATTACCAGTTCATCCTCCATCTTTTAAACTGTACCTTATTATTTGGTATTGTATAAATTATTTTTAATACAAGACTAACTAATAGACATATCACAACTCTAATTCACAGTTTCAAATTGGATAATCATTCTGTAAAGCCACTAACCCTCTCGAGCTACACAAACACTTCACATTAAGCCAATAAGCCAAATTCCCAGTCCCATGGGGTGATCCCAAGTAGTACCAAACAAACAATTATTGCACAATCAATGGCCATTCGCGCGCGAATATTATAAATCAGCGATAATGGATCGCGTTACGGAGAGTGACATCGCTTTTAGTTCGCCGCTCATGACAATAGATGGCGCACGGCCGACGCGCGCCCGCGCATCTCGTAAACACGCCGCGGGCTCTAAACCAGCGGGAAGCATAGCGGAGCGGGAATTTGTGTAGTGTTGTTTTTTGTTATATTAAATTATATTGTTGCGAAAGTAAAACTAAAACGTTTGTTCATAAAGTAGGATTTTCCTTGACTATGACTAAGTATACATTTACCAAAAAAAGAGCTTGAGTAAACACACACATAGGTCAGGTACAACATTATACACGTTAGTTTTTTTTTGGGCTGGGTCTCTGGCTTGTTTCTATCAGCTACCTTCTAATCCGCTTTCGAGTATCATATACGTACATACATAATTATATTACTACAACTTACCATATTAAAAAACGAATAACCATTTACCATTAGCGAAAGCAGAGTAACCGCAAAGTAAAGAGAAGTCGCTGGTATCAATTTATCTGCTGTTTTCATGGCCCAGTCAATGTTGCTTACCATTTCATGGGAACCATGGTCGAGACAATGTGAGCTTAATTGTGCGACAGATACCAGTAATGATGATACCACCCCATTTTTTTTTGGATTTATGGATATGCCGTGACCACGCGACCTCACCCCAGCGTTATTTTCAACAAATAAATTGTTCAAAACATATTGTGTTCGGCAATTTGATACGTTTGACTTTTAGCGTGGGAGAGCAGAGATTTTTTTGTGTTTTATTTGTTTATTAGGTTCGTTGCAAACCTTGAGTTGTTTTGTTATTGAATTATTCAAGTTTGTAACGGTTTGCAAGGATTTTTACGAAAAGTCAAAGTTAGTTTTTACCCAACTACCTTTTTAATTTTTTATTATTATTAAAGCCCCTTAATAAATTATGCTGAGTTCTATATAAAAAATTATGGACACTGCAAATAAACTGTTTACCTACCCTTTTTAATTAATAATCCCGTAACGTCTCAACTTCTTTCAAAAAAACATTACTATTATTAATTTGATAATTATTTTTAATAATTATTTTATAAGTAAGTAGTGCATGAATTTTAAATAACAATAAAAAAAATAAAATTGCTAGTACTAAACTATTTTTTTTTCTCAGTTGGTAACGCTTCATATTACTTTTCGGTCCCAAATAGAAACCCGTTTATTTTTAGTAAGACCCCTTATTGTTTGGTAATTGTTATGTAATTTTGGACGCGACAGGTTCAGACAAGCTGTCTGGTGGGATCGGTAAAGGCTACTCCACACCGACCCTGTCCGACTCGCTACGGGCTACAAAATGTTCAGGTATGTTCCCTTTTCACGCTCTGCGAGAACCGGTCTATTCTGTAAAAATCACACCGTGAACACTTAGCTGAAGTGAACTTGAAGTGTGCTGTCATCTACCAGTGCTGGGGATTGACATATTTTTTTTAATTTTATTCAAATGACAATGTTGACAACTCACTTGAAGCTAACTTTATAGGCTATATTTTCAAGGTGATATTTTTACAGAATAGTTCGGCTTATCTACGATATGCGATCTGCGCGGAGCCATTAGGCTTAGTTATTATAAAATAATAGTATTTTTTGTAAATTTTTACAGAATATAAAAAAAAAACTGATTTAATAAAATAGACTATTTAATTTTATATAATTTGCTACTCGTAAATTTTAACCCCACAAATGCATCGTCAGTGTGTTTAGGCTTAATAAATCCAGATGTACGCGGAATTGACCGTAACTGAAAGACCAGACAGTACCTAATAACCCCGTTACTTGAAGAGTTGTAAGCTTGTGGATAACAATTATTCATGATTTAGTTGTAAAAAAAAACACTCAAAATTCAAACAATAAACTCTTTAATCTATCAAAAAGGTTTTGCCCATCTGAGCATAGTAAATAAACCTTATCTTCTACGACTTGCATGGTCTACTACAAGAGACAAAACTCTTCAAAAATTCTGTACAATTTAACTCATGACAGTAGCAATGTCAGACGAGGCGTAAGTTCAAAGGATGGCCACAGAGGGCGCTGGAGAGCTGCAATTAAAAGTTACTGCTTTACCATCAAAGCGGTACTCGTTACGCTCGGTAAAGCGGTAAAATGATTGTGGTGAGGACCATAGCTTTATCTGCATCGGTAATGAGCGAAGATAACTGCTCTACTGCAGTAAATGCTCTGTGGATTGAGTGGAAACTGTAACAAAAAAAGTTAAGGCCAAGAACTTTTGGTACAATAACTTGATTTATCTAAGTTACAATTAATTATTTCTGAAATGGCATCATCATCTGCCTAGCCTTTTTCCAACTATGTTAGGGTGGGCTTCCAGTCTAACTGGACGCAGCTGGCTGAGTACTAGTATTTTAGATGGAGCGACTGCCCATTTGCCCTCCACAACCCACTTACTGGGTAATACTGGATGTCAAACGACATTTAAAAAAAAATTGTTCACATTTTCACGTGTTGTCAACAAATAGGTAGTACTAAACAACGTGATTTGCAAAACTAAACCTCAGAATGACATCCCCTAGCTTATTTTTGCAACAATACTCCCGAATCACGGAACGCACGCATTTAGTTTACAGGCTCGAAAAACGACTCAAATGAACAACATTATAACTACGAGTACTCCAAATACAATGCGTACTAGTGCTGTGACTAACCCGCCACGCGCCCGTACACGTTACGCTCTTAATTAAGAGCTCTCGCCGTCCTTTCGACCGCTTCGTATAACGCGATTCGATACCGTTTCGGATATATCCGCACATTTCTATTCATTGATACTCGCTTGTCGATTAAAATCGATAAGGCTTGCTGTTATTGTTTTATGCGCAGTCTCGACGTTTCAACTGATGTCCAGATAGAACTGACCGCTGGTTTTCTCTATTCATTTATTCCGTCATTATGGCTTGCCACAGAGAAAATCATAATTATTTATGTATATGAATAGATATTTTTTTTTTATAATAGGTACACTTTTCTAGTACTTAATTTGGTATTGAATTGTTTCTTTCTTATAATGCTTTGACTTGGTGTACCCACCACTCAATTAGAAATAATAGCTGTCCCAATTCAAAAATAACGTATCGAAGAAAAATTTTCGCGGTCCATTCGAGTGAGTTTTTTGAAACCTTTCGAGTACAAAATTGAGGGGTCTGACAGACCCCACTAAGCATATCGAATAAACGCGCGTGTGGGTTATCCCTGCGATCGTCGGATCGTCGATTAGAAATCTGCGGTGACAAGCGTACATTTTGCGTAGTTTTTTTTTCTCATGCGGTACAAAAGACCACGGGGCGATATTATAGGGTTGACTTAATACTGTAATTGCGATATGAATACTTGAATTATCATCTATTATGTTTATTTTGGGAACAATTTTTGTTATAATTAAGTACGAGTATGCGCGTGGGGTTTCGTTATTATTCGCAAAACAATATGCTGTAAGTATATAGTCAACTAAATAGCATTAACTAATAGGTTTGTAAATTAAATTATTAGTTTATTTTAAGTGTGCCATAAACTCATAAGCAAACATTTAGAACCTACAGATTTGCTAGATTGTTGTGATCGACACGTGTAATCAAACAAAATCGAATAAATGTGTAAGCTGCAGACGATCGACGTCGTATTTCTCATAGAAAATCTATAAAAGGCTATAACATATCGAGCAACAATAATAACGATAGTCAAAAATTGAGCAAATCTGTAGGCACCTTAAAACGCCGCAGTCAATTCCAAAGTTCAATTAAAATGTATGATTTAAAAGAGTGTCCTTGGATTTTCTTGCCTGTTCTTTTTCATAGAGCTACGTTTTGGAATGGGCAACTAGCTTCCGGCTGATCGACTCTGACATTTCTGCGGTGCTATTCTGTAAAAATATCACCGTGATAACTTAGGTGGAGTGAGCTGTCATTCCACCTGATGCTAGCGATTGACACTATTAACAGCTCACTTTAAGCTCACTTCACCTAAGTTTTCACGGTGAGATTTTTACAGAATAGCACCACAGTATTGCCCGTAAATGGTTTAATTGAAATAAATGCTTTGAGTTTGAGCTTGTGTGTGACCAGTCGCACCTTAAACATTAACAATCAATTTTCAATAAACTAGTAAGTTATATCAAGAAGCTATTAATAACTGCCACAAAACAAACAAACACTTTGGCATCCAATATTTATTTACATCGCAAAGATAAATAAATCAGGATCACCCCTGCACAGCACCAGTCTATTTCCCAGTCAATCATTCTGCCGTTCAGTTCCGGTGGCGGGACGTAAATACGTGGGTGGAGCGATGCCCTGGCGTCACTAATTTTTGGATTATCCTTACTCCATAATATAGATGTAACCCCGTGAGAAACTAAATGGGGCTCAAAATAATGAAGCGATTACAAATAAGAAAAGGATGGAATTATAATTTTGCTTTGTGTTTTAGAACAAAATGAAAATTAGGTCCTGCACAAATGGTAGGTCCAACATGATAGTTCTTATAAGTATGTACTCTCCATTCATCACCGTTATTTTCTTGCCGATAACCTGATTTGCTTGGGGTCGGCGCAACATGTCTTTGCGTCCATAATTCACTATTAGTCTGCATCAGTAAGTTCTATGATCAGCTTATACTGTTCCCACCACTGGGCAAAGGCCTCCCCCAAATCCTTCCAGGAACTCTTTTCCCGCGCCACCTCGAACCAGCCAATTATTGTAAATTTTTTTAGATGAAATCTATGATTTGTTTTAAATATAATAAACAGAAAGAGATAACAGTATCACCATTCAAACATTAGGAAATAATTCAAATATTCATACAATATTAGAAAGATACAGGTACTCCCTAACTAATAAATGTATCAGATGAATAGTTACACACCGATTTCTCTCTTTCAGTCGTCAGTAATGTGACTTTCGAAAGAAGTAGACAAAGCGTTGTGTAACTATACAGACGCTATACAACATTTATTAGTAACCCAAGATTACTAACTAAGTTTACACTGATCCCTTAAAATCGCTCCCTCAACCTATTTTATTGCCCGGGACAGAGTTAACAAAATAAATGGCTTAAATTTCTACACCAGTAATGAATACAGCGAGGGTTGCAGAATAAATCATTGTTACGTTGCATTTTGGGGATGCGTTTGGGTACAAGATAAGTGAAGTAGCGGGTTGTGATGGGGCAAGACAGAGACGACAGCGGAACTGAAGAACGCATTATATGCACACATCCTTACATCCATCTATTAATAAAAATTAAATGCTGTTCGTCGGTAGCGCATCACTGCAGAACGGCTGGACCGATTGAGCTATTTTTTATACAAATTAGGTTTTGCGGAAAGAAAAATTCGAGAAGTTTCCCGGAAAAATGTCAAATTCAGGAAAAAGTGAACGTCCTTTTTTCTATGGGATTTTTGTATGAACTATTGAATTTCGGACAGGACAACGTCTGTCGGGTCAGCCAGTTTATTACCTATAAAAAGCCTCTTCGGTCAGTGTGTCCGTTAGTGCAGCCGTGCTATTCTGTAAAAAATTCACCGTGATAACTTAGGTGAAGTGAGCTTAAAGTGAGCTGCCATTCCACCTGATGCTAGGGATTGACACTATTGACAGCTCACTTTAAACTCACTTCACCTAAGTTTTCACGGTGAGATTTTTACAGAATAGCATTACAGGTAAAAATCGAAAAACACTAGTCCGAGATCTTATAATATCCTTTACCTACATATTATCTACTCCTGGGATTTAGAATATCGTTATAATTATTGCCCTGCACAGTCAACACATTAGTGGTAAAACTTGCACTACGAAGATCACCCTTACAACTACGACATAACGGCGCTGTCGATGTTAAATTGTTGCGACTAATTTGCAGTTGACTAGGGAAGGTAGGAAATTTCAGCCAAGTATCGAGTATTTGGTTTTTGAAGTCCACAAAATATACCTACCTACAATTATTTTCTATGAATTTAAAGTACCCCGTTGTCGCTTATCTCTCAGCCCAACCCTTAGCCACGCGTCACGCACCGGATGTAGGAGCGCGTGCGCACACTATTCAAATGATCAATGGAACGTACGGAGGCACACTTAAAACATTTTTACTGTTACAGTCCATTGTTAAACCACCCCCCCTAAGGGTTGTTCGACAAAAATGCCATATCTTCCAAGTTTTAGAACTTGGAAGATATGGGATTTTAGTCATCATGGTTCTCATGTCGGAGTACATAATTATAACGACTTCAATATTCTTGTTCAGTTTAAAATAATTTCAAATTTTGCTAAATCACGCAATAATTATTTTTAATTAGCAAACTTAATAGAAGTTACGTGAAAAACAATTTATTTTAATAATTATTGGGGAATTTATAAGTGCAACAAACAGCAAAACTTTTCTTTAACCTAACGTCTTTTTACCGACTTCACAAAAAGGAGGAGGTACTATGTTTGGATGATTGTATGTTTTTTTTTTGTATGTTTGTTCATCGAATACTCCGCCAATTGTCAAAAGATTTTCAAAATTCTTTTTTTGTTCGAAAGTAGATAGTTCTGAGGTGGTCCCACTGTCACCAAGTTAGGATCTGATGATGGGATCTTAGAGAAATCGAGGGCTACCCTCAAATTTTATAGGCTCACTTATTGTTATACCAATGTCCAAAATTTATGAACAAGCCCAGGAAACAGTACCACTTTTTTTAGAAAGCGAGATATATATATATATGGTTTAAATCATTTATTCTCATAAAAGACAAAAGCCACTTACATGAGAACAGACAAGAAACATTCAGTAAACTTATTTTAGGTAACCATCACCAAAGTATATTATAGTATTATATAAAATTATTCTATTCTCATTCAGCAGTTCAACTCTCAACCATTAAAGTTCATTGGAGGACGTTAGTCAAGGCAGTTTTCAATTATGTGTTTGGATAGCCGAGACTTAAAACCGCTGAGATATATATATTTATCTACTTATAATAAAACTAAAAGCAGGAAAGAGCCCAGGATCTGACGGAGTGTCAAACGAAATGATAAACGCTGCGAAAGAAGAGCTAATAAAACCACTCACAAAGCTCTTTAACCGTTTCCTAATAACAAAAGAACTACCAGAAACATGGACATGCTCGGAAATAGCTCTACTGTATAAAAAAGGAGACACCAAACTGATATCCAATTACAGACCCATCAGCTTATATCCTGCCTATATAAACTATTCGCATCGACCCTACTACGGTTCATGGAATATGACCTCCCCTTATACGTTGCTTTCATAGATTACTCGAAAGTTTTCGCCACAATTTCAAATTACTCCATATGGCATGCTTTAAACCAGCAAGGACGACCACGACTACATAGAATTTATCAAAGCGATTTACTTGAGAACTAAAACAAGAGTACGTCTAGACTCAAGAGGAACAACATTTCAAGTAGAGAGGGGGGTAAAGCAAGGCGATCTGCTTTCCCCAAAGCTTTTCATAGCAGTCCTAGAATCCATATTCCGAAATCTCGATTGGAATGATAATGGAATAAATATCAATGGCAAGTACCTCTTACACCTCAGGTTTGCGGATGACATAGCATTGCTGTCGGAAAACCCGTACACACTGAAAAGTATGATAGAGTCCCATAGTCATCACAGCGAGACCGTTGGATTACAAATCAACTGGGAAGAAACGAAAATTATGACCAATCGTGAAGAAATACCTATATCTATACAATCTAAACCGATAGAGTACGTCGCAGACTACATTTACCTTGGACATCTCTAATATCAATAAAATCCTGTACAGAAAAATAAATCGATCGCAGAGTGAAGAATACTTGGAACAAATACTGGGCTATGAAGGAAATTTTCAAAGGCCCCATACCAACAAAACTGAAAACGAAAGCGATGAACATCTGCCTTATGCCGGTTCTTAAGCATGCCAGACGTGGTCTCTTAAAATATCAATCTTAAATAAAATAAGAAGCTGTCAAAGAGGAATAGAAAGGAGCTACGTGAACATTTAATTAAAAGATAGAGTTAGAAGTTCCCTGATAAGAAAAAGAACAAAAGCGAGGGATGCGGTCAAACAGATGCTGACACTGAAATGGATATGGTAAGGTCATATTCAGAGAGCTATGGATGAAAGATGGTCACAAATTATTTCAAATTGGTAGCCAAAATATAAGAAAAGAAGGAAGGGCAGACCTTCTAAAAGATAGAGTGACGACATCATTCATATAGCCGGAGCCGTATGGCCCAGACGGGCAAAGGACAAAGACACCTGGAACGGTTTGGAGGAGGCTGTCACCGCAAAAGGCGGCCATAACAATACTAACCTTATTTAAGTACAAAACTAACATTACTAACAAATAAGTACACAACAGAAAACTAAATGTAAGGGATATAATAAAGCTAATAAATAAATAAATAACTTGTATGTGTGGTGCAAACTGTTATTAGAAGTAGGTTATTAATAAATAATAAATAAAATAAAATATATTAGAATGCAGCATAGATGTATGAAAGAGGGAATGCAGCTTTTAATACTCTTTGGTCTTACGATCTAACATAAAAATCTAGTGAATATTCTTTATTTGTGGGACATGTCAAATTTTCCTTGTCATGATTTAGCGTATAATGATTTGTTAAAATTTTTATCATAACTATTACACAAATGCACCGAGAATCATTTAGTATTCAAAATGTCTCATAAAGACTACTATAAACGATGGCTGCAACTAAAGGAGGAGTTCAGAATTACACTAGCAGAGGATATGCGCTTACAAGAATTGGCAATTGGCTGTATCGGTATCAAGCCCCAGGCCACTGCCGTTGAAGTAGTCAGTAGAGTTTACAGTAAATATTGTGAATTGTATAACAGATTATGCGATTGTTATGACCAAATGGCGCAAGTACAAAGAAGACCATGCATAAAGAAAATTATTGATAGTATCACTTGTCGAATTATTGAACTAAAACAAACATTAGAAGAAGTAGAAGTTTTCGAATTCACTTATCCTGATAACGCGTTCCAACAACTGCTAATCCAACCTCAAGATATTGAAATACTTTGTCCATTCTTCTATCCATTCGAAATACGTGTAGCTGAAATGCAGTATATAATGGACCAAATATTTGCCGGCAAACGATTGGGAGACCCGCCTCCTACACAGGAAGAACTAGAGCTATTAGAAGCAAAAAGACTGGAGGAACTGGAAAGATTGGCAATAGAGAAAGAAGAAGAATCTACCAATGTTGTTAGCGGTTTCACTGAAAAAACAGTATTTCTAACTCCAGAAGAGGCAGAAGCTAAAAGGCTCTTGGATATACTCAATGGCTATGCTTATACTATTCAGAGAATGGAAAGATCACGACTTGTAACAAAAGAGCTTGCACAAAAGGCTATTAAAGATGAAAATTTATACTTAGAATTAGCTGGATTAAAAAAACCACAGCGACCCGTTCCAATCAGGAATGCAGCTGCTTTACTCATACAAAAAATTTGTAAACAGTTTATGGAGATAAAACGCAAACATTTGCGAGAGACTAAACTGAAAGTAAGGATCGGTATGGTTATTTCTTCTTATCGACCGCCATCAGCAAAAGTTCAGTTAGAAAATGTAAAAGAGATCAGACGGAAATTTAGACGTAAATATTATGAGGATTTTATGGCACAGAACCTGAAAGAAAAATCACGCGTACTAAGACTGAGAAAAGGAGACATAATGGACGATATAACGGATGAAATTAAGCAGTGGTGTGAAGAATGGTTTGTAGGAGCTCGTGTGTTCGATGAATTTCCCTGGGCTGAAGAAGGTGGATCCATTTTGATTGTAACAGGTGAAACATTTACAGTCGAAGAATACATTGAGTGGCGTTCTGACGAAGAGAAGAGGTTGAAAGCTGAAGGTGGAAGTCCAAAAAGTGCAGAACAGATAAAAGCTGAGAAACTGGCGGCACGTGAAGAAAAAAAAAAATTAGCTGCCGAAGCTAAAATAAGAGAAAAGAAAAGGATTGAAGACTACAAGAAGTCACGAATGAATCCCGACAGTGACCCCGGTATTTACATTTTAATTGGCAAACACCACGATAATTTAAAATTTAATTGGCTCGATTATGAAATTGAATGGAATGGCATAGATACACCCGATGCGCAGCTGGATGCAATAAAAGGTCATATCATGCAGCTTATTACAGAAAACGCATATAAAGACATACAACTAGATCTACGCCCAATTGCAGATGAACTTATGAGATTAGAATTAGACATTTTAAAAAATGCTCTAAAAAAAGACTATGAAACCATTGAAATGAAAGTACCAATGACCAAAAAGAGGAAAAAGCCTAAAAAGCAAAAGCCACCTAGACCTGAAAAAGTAACACCCGAATTCATGTTCCAACAGTTAGCTGATAGCGGTATTGTAAGAAAATATCCTCGTGTGTCACTCGATGAATACTGGGGTGACAGGAACTATGCTGCAGCTGATTGCAGAGCCATACTTTGGACACCGGTGTTTCCACCGCCTTGTATAGGTGATATAAAAGAGCAGGTTAGGATTCGATGTATCTTGACTCTCGGATCTAACTGTCCAAGCGTGGAAAGGTCGCAACTATTTGTTGGCCCTGAAGGCACCGGTAAGAAAACCTTAGCGTACGCCGTTGCTACAGAAACCAACTCCCTTCTGATTGATCTGTCACCTTTAAATGTATATGATAAATTTGTCGGCCCAAAAAATCAAAAAACCATGTTTACATTCATAAACAAGATAAGCCGATTAATGCAACCGACAGTAATACTTGTCGACAATGCAGATAAATTATTTTACAAGAAGGTGCCGAAAGAGGAGAAGATGCTTGATCCAACGCGTTTATCAAGAGATTTCTACAAAGAAATAATCAAACCACTTGGGAATAACGACAGAATAATTGTAATTGGAACGGCAACAGAACCGTGGCTTTCAAAAGGTAATGTTATGTCCAAAGTGTTTCCATCGACTATTATGATTCCTAGTTCTGATTACGGTAGCATTTCTTACACTCTGACACATATGCTCATGAAGTACCACGGTGTCGATCGTGACTTTGATGTCAATTCGACAGCCCAAACTTTAAGAGGTTACAGTATAAGCGCTATTAGAGATGCTGTTGAAAAGTTGATGGATGGTAAACGGTTGGCTGAGCTTTATTACAAGCCTCTTAAGCCTGAGGAAATTGTTACAAAAGTATTAAATAATGATAAATTAACAGTTATGGGTCAGTTCGAAATCGACATGTATAGAACGTGGTATTTGTCTTACACGCCTTGGGGACAGAAATTGATGGATTATATGCTTATGCTGGAGTCCCAGTATATACTCAAACAAAAAGCGGACAAGAAAAAGAAAAAGTGAAGTCGTCGTTAGATAATAATATATTTTTGGTCTTCATTTAGAAGCGGTGCGCAAAGAATGAATTCGAGTTATACAGGCTGTTTGGTGCTTCGTTTGCCAAATGGAATTGGCCGAAACGAGAGATCATTTGCTATCTCTTAAGGCCCAATAACTCATTCCTTGTTACACCGGTTTTTTTATTATGTTTTTTAAATTTTTGTTTTGATAAAATACAAGAACTCCGCATTTATGCTTAAATTTAAAAAGTTATTAGTATACTAATAACTTTTCTTTTTATCCCGATCGCTTTTACTTTTTTTTACAGCAATTTAAAGTTGAGTTTTAAGTGTATTTTTCCTTTTTCCAAAAACTTTGTGAGTTATTAAAAAGGAACTAGATGTTATTAGCAAGTAATTTTGAATTTCATAGAACCATACAAGAGTAAACATTAAAATGAATTTTGAAGGCTATACTAATATTTTTTTTTTAATTTAAGCGTAAATGCAGAGTTCTTGTATTTTTCTAAATAAAAAATTGGTAAACGATGCACCAAACACCCTGTATAAAACATTTTTTTTCTACAAATTTTTCAAGTACATATGTTTTATATTGTAGTTTCAAGTTAATTTGCTTATTCATTCTCCCACCCCTTTTCAAAATATTTTAATCTTGGATAATTAATTGCGATGTTTCGCTAAATCCTACTAAGTTCTACTATCCTACTATTCTACTTCCTACTATCCTACTAATATTATAAATGCGAAAGTTTGTGAGGATGTTTGTTACTCTTTCACGCAAAAACTAATAGATGGATTTTGATGAAACTTTACAGTAATATAGCTTATACATCAAAATAACACATAGGATACTTTTTATCCCGATATTGTCATGGGATCGACATTTACGCGGGTGAAACCGCGGGGCGCAGCTAGTAAATTGCATAATTATGTTGGTCTAAACTAAAACTCCCCAAATACCTACCTAATATGTATATTTTCTTATATCCGTGATCGTATCCCCGTAAATGTGTATCTTATCCGTAATATAAAATTGACGTTTAGCAGTTTTCGTATGGAAAAATGAAAGGAGATTTTCCTTCTTTTCAGAATGTATATTGCGGCTTGACAGCTTTTGTATAGAAATTAGGTCGACCTGTCAAGTTTCTTCAGTTAAAAGTTATCTGACTATTGAAAAATCAGCCCTCAATATTATTCAAAATCCTTTGATAATTTTATATGGCGTTAGAAAAATCAGTCTTTGATCAAATTTTATTTCCAAAAGTAGTATTTTCTAAAACGTATTTCGATGCCACCCCATCTACCCTTAAAAAAAGACAATAGCACGAATGACATAGGGCGCTGGGGTTTTGCCTATACTTTGTAACCCCTCTGTATCGTTAGTTCATTATCGCTAAGGTAGAGGGCGCTCACCCTCGTGAGAAGCAACTGCCGTTGTTACTAAAGTGTGCTTTTCTCGTGAGATGGCGTTTCTCAAGTATTAAGAGAGTGCATAGAAGAACGAGATCTTCGAAGGACAATCTTATTTTGTACAAGCCGCGTACCCGATTGACGAACTGCCATACAAACCTTCATCTTCTATTTAACCCCTCTAGGGTATGAATTTTCAAAAATCCTCCCTTAGTACTTATTTTTGCTTTTTTTTTTTTGTTTTAGTGTATATCAGTAGTGTAAATTAATCTAGGCCTATTATAAAGGAACTCTTATGCAATTTTTCATACTTCTAGAAATCTAGAGCCAGCGGTTTTTATGCGTTGTTTGTCAGTGAATTTAAGATTTTCACTACCTAAGTACAGACGCCAGCATATCAAGCTACCAGAAACTGTCAAATTTTCCCAATCAACCATGAATCTAATGCTAATAGCGATAAAGTTGAAAATCTATTAAAGAAATTTGACAGATTGTAGTAGCTTGATGCGTTGGCGTTTGTACCTAGATTATCATAACAAATACCAAACACAGCTATATGGGCATGCGGACATGTAAGGTCCGACCGCGCTAAATTTGTCAAAGATGTAAACAACAATGGCCGTTCGAAATTATTATTGAATAAAAAAAAATAAGTAATGTTTGTTTTCGTCTAGTTATAGACAAAAATAAAATAAATGTTCTTGTATATCGATTACCTATCGGTAGAGGTATCTAACGCTAAAATTTTAGTAATGTCTTATGTAATCGATTCATAATCACGACCTGTCCAACATTGGACGACGATTGGGTATATTTTTTAAAATGGCGAATACATTACAATTAAATAAAATTCCAACCTGTGATTCCAACTACCTACTATACTCAACAATACATAACGTAGTTGGATCAGACTTGTAAAAACCAAAATGACCTTACTAAAGTCAAGCTTCTTATAATGAGATCAAGAAATTAATTAAAACTAATCTTTTAAAATACACCAAGAAATCGGCGTCAATGTCAAGTTGAAAAAAAAAACAATAGATATAAAATCATAAATTGTCAATGAAGTTCAAAAAGACGCCGTAATCCGTCAGAGTGGCGGATAATAACGGGTATTTCCAAAAGTGGGTCGTAGGTGGGTGTTCGTCCGATAATACCCGGGTTTACACTGAACCGGGTACCGCTAGCTTCACCTCGCCGGATGTCGCTGTCTCCGTTCTCCGCCGCCATTTCCGCGCACCGGGGCGAGGAGAGGCGAGGAGAGGCGAGGAAAGCGAGGAGAGGCGAGGAGGTTCCGACTGTGCCGCACTACAATGGACCCTTTATATCTTCCTACCGCTAATCTAGGAGCTGATAATATGATTAGGCTCTTTGTACTCCCTTCATATGTTAATCGTTTGGGTGTTTGAGCATCCGCGGCTCGTTTTGTAAGGTTCTTTTTATGGGACGGAATTTATGTTGTTTTTTGTTTCAAATTACATAATTATCATTTTTTAAATATTATTTCTTCTGTGATAATTTTCTTTTAATAAAAAAGATCTCAAGAAAAGAGATCGTGGTCGTGTCTACGAGTAAGTAAGAACCTAGAGTAGATAATTACGATTTGGCAATTCATGAGGAGGGGTTAATTAAATAGTCGTAGGAAAGTACATAATAATTTAAAAAAAAATAGTAATGTTCATCAGCGAATTTCCACGCTGCTGATTGGCTAATTCTTTCACGATGGCATCGACACGCTAAGAAAAAGATCTATGACCGTATGGCACCTTTTTTTTAACTTGGGTAAATGCTCATGCATTGTGCACTACCACGGGAAGATAGTGCAGTTATGTGGGACTCTAGCCAACTAAAACTCCACGGTGTCCTCCTCTGGCGCTTACGCCGGGAACACGGGCACGCGTTAGCACTCATCCGTGTACCCGCGGCGGCTGTCCGTCACCGGACCCTTCTCTGCAGAGTATCCCCATCACCGGCACACCAGAACACATAGCACGCCGTGACCACCCCAGGGACCAAACCAGCATATGGGCGCCAGACGACCCCGTGTCTGGGCACCCTTGGTCCCCTTGCGACGGGTCAGGTCATTGGCCCCGCCGCCTGCCAATTTTCGGCCGCAGAGGATAGGGAGAGCGGTCAACGTCATACCAACACTCCTCCCCTGCGGCCGCACCGCGTCCGCCATCAGAAGGTGGCGACCCCGTCAAGGCCGCGGAAGGTAGGGAGAGCGGCGCACCGCAATACCGGCACTCCTCTCCCGCCGCGACCTCCAACCCTCAGCCGCGATGCCTCCCATATGACATCGCCGCCCGCTTCAGTTGCGATGTCGCCCAAGCGGCACCGCAACCTACTTGTTGGCCGCTACGTCGTCGTCGGATTACAGGCAAACGCCCTGACGAGCGGCCCCTCCTCGGGTTCCTCTTCGCTTCACCGTGGGTGACCAAGCCACAGCTACTGAGCCCTCCCACCTCGACAATGCGGGAACCCACCTGTCAGATAGGAAACGCCAACCTTATCTGGTTTTAAAAAATAAGATGGACGTGTAAAAATGTTTGTGCAAACCTACTTACAAATATAAAATTATTTATCAATTACCAAATCTGTAAGTAAAAAAATAATGAACGCCGAAATAAAAACAATTTAGGGCTTTATCCGAAATGCCTTTGATAAAAGATATTGCCCTGCAGCGCGTCGCTTAACCCAAGTCGGACTAACTGAAGGCGCTTCGTCGCTGGGTAAACTAATTTAAGTTTTCGCAGCTCCAACTTTTTCAATGGAGCCAGTGCCTTTGTCTGAGAGCTGCCAGACCGTTATGCTCTTTTTACACCCCCAGGCTTATCGCCTTTATGTGTATTTGCACCTGCAGAAATAAAGGTTCTCGGCTAATTAGAAAGCGTGTGGAGTATCCAGGTTTTTCAAGGAACGTGACCTCAAATTATTCGATGAGAATACTACGTCTGAGATTTATGTAATGAATACGTACGCCAGTCTTTATAGAAAGTCTTGGTAAGAAAAGGAGTCCGCGTATCACTGGTCAGTTTCCCTCAGTCGTCAGTTTATTTAATTCGCCAGTTTCGTTGATTAGCCAGTTTCACTGATTCGTCAGTTTTCCCGATTAGACAGTTGTGTTTACTCGACAGTTTCCAGTGTTTGCCAGTTTTCGTCGATTCGTCAGTTTTATTCAATTCGTCAGCCAAAGTACAGTCGGTAAAAAACTGTACACACGACTGCTAATTTATATATAACAAGCAGTGCCCCGCGGTTTCACCCGCATCAGTGTCGATCCCGTGGGAATATCGGGATAAAAAGTATCCTGTATGTGTTATTCAAGCTATATTACTGTAAAGATTTATCAAAATCCGTTTGGTAGTTTTTGCGTGAAAGAGTAACAAACATCCATCCATCCTCACAAACTTGTCACCTTTATAATATTAGTGTGATAGTAGGATTAAGATCTATTTGATAACTTTTAGCCATATTTATGGAATATTATACAAACTCATTGTTTATTCAACATTTAAAAACCTTTTCCCTTGAGTGTACCAAACTGACGAATCGACGAAAACTGGCAAACACTGGAAACTGTCGAGTAAACACAACTGTCTAATCGGGAAAACTGACGAATCAGTGAAACTGGCTAATCAACGAAACTGGCGAATTAAATAAACTGACGACTGAGGGAAACTGACCAGTGATACGCGGACTCCTTGCATAGGGTCTTAGCATTTATGCTGAGCGATGGCCGTTTTGTGTGGATGTGACGCAAATTTTCACCCAACTTTTCTTTTTTTTCCCAGCGTCATGTTTACCGCAAATAAACCTAATTTCTTTCTTCTGTATGTCTACTCATATTATAAAAACTGAGACTGACAAACAGTCTTACCAATCGGCCAGTAATCAGTATTACCCAGTAACTGGGTTTTGGAGGTCAGATAGGTAGTCGCTCCATTTAAAATCCGGTCATTTTAAACATCGTAGGGCGCAAAAATTGCACTGTAGGTACTGATTTTTTGGGATGCACAACCGTAGCTCTGTAGGTCCAATAGAACCCGAGATGCAGCACTTCAAACATTGGCAATTTTCACAAAACGTTCAAAATTCTAGTTTTACTAGTTATTAGTCATTACAATGTTGCCAATTTTCGACGGATATCCAGCAGAAAACGACGCCACACTACCCTTTCAGCCGCATCATGGAGTCATAGAGTGGATGATGGAATTGGATCGGCAACGACTATGTATGGAATGTTTCGGATACAATAGCTAATAGGGATGTCCGTTCAAGAATCAAACACAACTACCATCCTGACGACTTATAAAGTGAACACACCAATGAAACGTTGCAATCAGGATTGAAAAATTGAAGACTGTTGAATTGGAACTCATAGCGATAATGCAGTAGGTACCTATTTGGAAATTGGTTTCCCAAAGATGACGTGTGAGATTCAAGTGAATTCCTCTTTGAACTGGCGCTATTCGAGTGACAGTGTGCTGTGTGTGTGTGTAAGTGGACTAACAGTCTGTTTCTAGTTAAACAAGCAAGATGCTGTATGTTCTGTAAACAAGAAATAGAGTAAGCAATATAGAAACTAGTCATGTTTTATTTACCGTCGATAATATGATGTTTAACAGCGCATCTCGTACTTTCACAGAGTACTTTTTGATAGACTGCAACGTACTTTCCTAAAGAGACATGACAACGGTTAGGTACAATCGATTTGCACAATTTGTATTCCTATAACACATAAGCACATGGCATTCTTTAGAAAACCATATTCCAACAAACCTCTTATATTATATGCAAGGCAATATCGATTGTATATAATATAGTCCGCAGCAGAATGCATTCAAGATTCAGATGGATATTGCTGAAAGCCTACTGCTCCCAGCCAGCGATGGCAACTGCGCGATAAGTCACCACCGCTCCCAGGAAATGATTTGTTGATCTTGATGGAACATGTTCGTTATGTGGATTCAATTTAATTAGAATTGGTTGCTTGATATTGAATGTATAATTTATTTTGAATGTGGCACACTTTCCGACGCGAAATGTGACAGAAATTCCGTGTGAGTTCTGTGAAAATTATCGGTCTAATGTGTCATAGGTAATTTAAATGGCATGTAAAAAATATCAACTATCTCTACCAACGTGTATCTGAATTAATGCACATTATGAAAGTATTTGTGAAAGTAGTTTGTTCAGAATCGTTTTAATGAATCGATTTCTGTCATTTTTAATATAGGTAATTCTTTTTCCCAAAAATAATTAAGACTACTTAAATTACTGTCACACTTCCGCCATACTGTCAATGTAAACCAAAACGGTAACGTACTATGCTACACCCTTATTTTTTATATTTTTATTTATCCATTTATTTCAGGCATCAAGGCCTATATAAAACACATACAATACAATATTAATATAAGTTAAAAATACTATAAATACATACAACATTATAATTACACTAAAAAACCAAGTAACGCACACGAAGTGTCTGCGTCGTGTTTCGCTGACTGTAGGTGACCTACTTGCAGAAATTACGTTGCCCAAGCGCACTCCCTCTGCCCGTAGATCACTGATGGTGTTGTTGGACACCTCCAGCTTATGCTGCATCTCGGCCTGGCTTTACTTCAGGAATGTAATGTCCTTCAGCAGCCTGGTGACGTCTATGTGGGCGAACGAGGCGGGAGGCAGCTTGTGCAGATCCTTCGCCACGAATTCAGGCACTTCGTCTGGGTCGGTCTTCTTCATCAGCGTTACGATGTCCTGAAGTCTCTTCTCTGTACCGTCCCTTCGACGAGACGGCATCCGGCTGACTTTGCCGAGTATTGTGAATAGCAGCGACTTGGCACTGCTACTTCTTATACGTGTGCGACTATGTCCCCTCATTTTAGTATATCTTTAGCTATTCTATAGCTATAAGACATCTTATCTTATCTTTATTCTACGACATTCCATCTCCATAACTGAATCATGTGTGAAGGATTCTATGTTTAGATAAACCAAATGTCTCGTTTTTGTCCTTCATTGTCAAAGCTTAATGTTAGGGTTTACTATGTCCGCTGGAGCTTCACTATCTATCAGGTTTCCTCATCGCTCATTGGACACATTATACAAGAGAGCGCCCGCTTTGTTTCACTTGCTTCATGTTTTGGGTCCAATTATAACAGCGAGTTATTCTTCAGAATACAATTGATAAGATTAGTTATATTAATAGAATGTAGGAAATATAAATGGCAGTGGTGGCCCAGTCGTAACTGCCGCTACTTACGAGTTGTAGGTCGTAGGTTTGAACCCAGACGGGCGCTTTACTTTGTGTCAATTATTTAATCACCACTGTTCTCAAAACGGTGAAGGAAAACATCGTGAGGAAACCGGCATATCCTAGAACGGCCAACCCGCACTGCCAACTCTCACTGAGAGGAGGCCTGTGTCCCAGCAGTGAGAACGTAATAGGCAGGGTACTCCATACCCCGCATTTCCGTTGGTCTCCCAAAAATTCTCGTAATTTTAAGACCGTTCACAGTCTGATTTCAGTTTCAATTTGAATACCTCTAATGCCCCTACATTTTTGACAATTGTTTGCCGCCGAGATGAGACTGCGACTAGATTTTGAACATTTTAAATTACGAGAATTGGCCTTCTGGTCGCTCACCGGGTTGCAAAAGTTCTGCCCTGGAGTATGCCAAAGAGCGATGGAACGCAGCATTCTGGGTGTAAAAAGACACACAGTGTACAGAGGATTCGGAACATCACGCTGCGTTCAAAAACGGAACGAAACAAAGCTGCCAGGCTCAAAGGGGTTTGGGCAGGTCACATCAGCCGCATGCACGATGACTGCTGGGCCAAATTCTCCACACAATGGGTGCCTGAAGATGGGCGGCGCCGCCAAGGCCGGTCCAGAAAGAGATTGCGAGATGACCCAGACGCGTACCGTGAAATAAATGATCTGACTTTGACTTACCGCGAGGGCTGGTTCGAGGTGGGACGGGCAAAGAGTTCCTGGAAAGATTTGGCCTTTGCCCAGCAGTGGGACAGTATAGGTTAACAAAAAAATAAAATATGATATTCCGACGACAGCAAGAGCGACTCTGTCTTTAATTTATTTTGTTTTTTTTATTGTCTTACTTTCATATTTTCCTCTTTGTAATAATATATTTAAAACAATTATTTTCGTTCTTCAAATAAAAATAAATAATTAAATCCACGTTAGGTTTTTATTGCTGACGCTAGCTTCACACACACAAATACGCTATCGGGATACGTCACTAGTACCGAGTCTGAGCGGACTTCGTGAGATACTCGTAGATCATCTATATCTGTATTTAATTAACTGAATCCTGTAGTATCCTACCTGCTAAGGTTTGTTATACCTAACTATGAAAACTCACTCTTGAACTCATTTCAGATAGGATATTCAGTAAAAATCTCATTTCTACTTTAAACTGTAGGAATCATCATTCATCATAAAAATAACAAATATTGTGGTTTGATGAATAGTAGTTACCTACGTACAAATACAAAAAGTTTTATTGTCAAAAAAAACGAAAGAAGAAAAAGAAAAGAAGGAAGGAGAGAAAAGAGAAGAGTTGTTAATTGTGTTGTTGTTGTTGTGGGGAAGAGCTGTTCATTGTTTTGTTGTTGTTGTGGGGGAAGAGTTGTTCATTGTGTTGTTGTTGTGGGGGAAGAGTTGTTCATTGTGTTGTTGTTGTGGGGGAAGAGTTGTTCATTTACCCTGGATCCCTGGACCTTAATAGGACAGGTTCCTTCAGACATAAGCCCTAGCCATAAGCATAGTTACCTCCTCATCAAAACACAATTTGTTTTTTCCAGTATAGAACATACACATACTTATTGGTATTGTAACTAATTTATGAATCCCCAACATTTAATTCTGAAGCAAAAAATAACACATCACAACGTCACGTGAGTATTTTGTGCGACACAAGCAACGGTTATCAAATTATAACGTCGGCTCCGTCTAATTCGGAGGTCGGGCTACCCCTCCCCGCCGCATAGCCCCCTATCCCCCTAGCCCCCCTTCAGCTCTAAGCTCATTTCCTGTGTGCCGGCTGGTTGTATTAATTTTAAATTAAGTACAGATAGAGCTTCTCGTCGCGTCGATCCGGTGATGTAAACAAAAATGTCCTTCGTAAAGGACCGTGCTCACTGCTTACATCGCATCATAGATTTTTTTTTGCAAATATTCGTTGCGGGGGCTTTACGCAATGAAAATTAATTAGTTGAGAATGGTGCATAACGCGAGCGGTCGCTTCGCGTTTTGCTTCGCAAACGTTCGTTGTGCGAACATTTGTTCCGCAAAGAACATTAATTCGCGAAAAAAAAAACAGTTTCGTGAGTACACGAATCCAAACCAGAAATACATTTTTTTTAGAAGCTGCTCGCGAACGAACGTTCTTTGTATAAACAAATGCTCGCGCAACGAATGTTTACTAAACAAGGCCTGTTGGCTGCTACTGAAAAATTATAAATGAAAAATCCCAAAAATACTTTGCCCGAACCGGGAATCGAATCCAGAACCTCATGTTCAGTAGCGCTTGCGACCACTAGACCAGCGAGGCAGTCATACGAATAGAAGGAGTCGATACGTAATGCGTTTACCCGTCACTCCCGGCACATATCCGTGCAGGCGGAGGCTGTTGAAACGAATATTTGCAATAACAGACCGTATTTACATTTTAGATTGATATATAATACGATAATAAATCAAATAAATAACTGGAGGTTATTGAATGGTCTTGAGTACATTCAGCATGACAGATTATTGTTACGAGCTTGGGGTTCGTGACAATAAAAACTGCCGATTTAATAACCAAAAATAAACACTTTAATTAAATAACACCAATAAAACAAACACACTAATTATAAAACACAATCGCACTACTGATCACTCTTAAGTCGCACTTGAAGATCGCTTCGAATGTTATCGCTTGTATCGCAGAACCAATACTGACCCAGTCGCGGGCCATGCCGGCCTTATATAGGGCCTCAGATAGTTCCAGAACTTTCTACTGTAGAAACATCTAGAATGTTCGAGTACATACCGGTCCCGACTGACCCGATGTCGATAGTTCTAGAATGTTCTAGTATCGAACGTTCTGGAAGCATCTCGACCTACTAGTTCTGCTACTCGATACTAGATGGCGCTAGTGGTAGCTTATGTCAGGCATTAATTGTGGCGCGTAACACTGCCCCCTCCTAAGACATGCTCGTCCCGAGCATTATCGGCCCCGTAATAACGCGCCAGTCGATCCACATGGACGATCTTAGGAGTACCTCTTGCACCTTTCTGTATCCGGTAGGTTACGTCATTGATCTTTGTCACAATCCGGTACGGTCCGTCCCATTTAGCTTGAAGCTTAGGAGATTTCCCTTTGCTGCGGACTGGATTGTGCAACCACACTAGTGAACCTTCGTCAAACCCTTTATTGTTCATTTTGCGGTCATAACGGGTTTTCATCTTTTCAGACATTTGCTGGCCTGATTGTCTGACGTGCTCATAAATGTCATTCATTTTGTTCCGCAAGTCATTCGCATAATCGGTTATACTGCGTGGGGCATCAGGTGGTATTCCGGTGATCAGGTCTGCAGGCAGCCGTAATTCCCTTCCAAAGTTTGCGAAAGCTGGTGTCACCGATGTACTTTCGTGAACAGCACTTCGATATGACAACAAAAACGGTTGTATGTGCTTGTCCCAATCTCGTTGCCGATTTTCCACAACTTTTGCCAGGTATCTCTCCAAGGTTTGATTAAATCGTTCCACCATTCCATCCGATTGTGGGTGGTAAGAAGTTGTTCTCGTTTTATGAGTACCCATGACTCGGCAAGTTTCCTGGAATATTTGGGACTCAAAATTCCTTCCCTGATCGCTGTGAATCTCCAAGGGTACTCCAAAACGGCAGAAGACTTCATGAACCAGTTTATCTGCAACTGTTGAAGCTTCTTGGTTTGGAATGGCGAAGACTTCCGGCCACTTAGTGAAGTAATCCATTACAACCATGAAATACTTGTTACCACTTTCACTTTCCGGAAACGGCCCCGCAACGTCAAGGGCTATCCTCTCCCATGGTGCACCAACATTGTACAATTTCAATGCACCTCTACTACGAGTCTGAGGTCCCTTTACAGCTGCACAACTCGTACATTTGCGACACCAGTCCTCGACATCGTCCCGACAGTGGACCCAGTAAAACCGTTCTCGTATCTTCAGTAGAGTCCGTTTTACTCCCAGATGGCCTCCTGAACAACCATTATGGTACAGCTGTAGAACATCCGGTACTTTAGCTTTAGGGATAACCATTTGCAAATGACAGCTGTCCCCCCGAGCATTTTCCCATTTCCGGCACAGGACTCCATCCTGAACCACCAAGCTGTCCCATTGGGCCCAATAGCTTTTTGTGGTCGAACTCATCGCTGAGACGTCGCTCCATCTGGGCTTAGGTGCACTGGCCTTCATCCACTCTAGAATCGGCTTGAGGTCTGAATCTTCCTGCTGTGCACGTTGTAGACTTTCTTTCCACTCATCGCTGAGGTCTGTTCTGAGCATCCTCACAGGTACCACTTCCTTACCCTGGTGCCTAGAATAATGCTTGCAGTCTTCAGGACAAGGTCTTCTTGACGATGCATCTGCGTTGCCACGAGTTTTCCCGTCATGGGTTTGTGTGATCGACATCCTCGGGGCTCTTTGAACATCAGCCAGCACTCGCCCCACAGTCCTGGCTATTACTCGTTTTCCCTGCTGCTGCTGGGCGGTGCTGTTAGCCGCACTACCCTTTGGATACCAGCCATCTTCTCTTTCTGCAGTTCGCTTAGGGCAACTGGGTCTAAGGTGGCCCCTTTCCCCACAGCCGTAGCACCTAGGGCTGTATCCTTTATAGCGGTCGCGAACTGTAGCCGCTGCAACCTCCCTGACGCGATGGGAACGATGATCCTGCCGCACAGCTTCCACCTCGAGTGCATGGGCCAAGGCGTCCTTAAGCGTCCCGTGGTGACCGAGCCTCACAGCAGCTCTAACTTCAAGGTCGCGGATGCCATCGATGAATACCTGCACCAGGTTCCCATGAATAAGCGCAGGTACAGACTGGTATGCTTTCCGAACCAGCTTCTCCACTTCAAGGGCCCACTGCTGCAGGTTTTCGTTGCTGCGTTGCACACGATCCCTGAGCTGCGCACGAAACACGTGTTCCAGGTGAGCGTCGCCATACCGAGCCTCCAATGCCTCAAGGAGCTGCTCGTAAGTCACTTCCTTACCGAGAGCTTCCAAGACAGTTAAGGCCTGGTCGCGCAGGCCTAGGGTGAGGGCAGTCATAGCCTGACTTTCATTCCACCCGTTCGCCTTCATGACAGCCTCAAACTGGATTTTGTAGGCCGACCAGGAAGAAGTTCCGTCGAATGGTGGTACTTTAAATCCACGTAGCGAAGGTGTTGTGGCTACGGGAGCTGCGATTCCATCCTCAAGTTTAAGGCAATTCAGCGTTTTCTTCACGTCAGCCATCACGTTGTCAACCCGATTATTCACTTGGTCGATTCGGGTTTCAGCTTCCAATAGGCGGTTGTCATGTTGGGCAACCTTATCCTTCACCTCCTTCATGTCTTTCCCGAAGGTAGCGTGAAGGTCCTTCATAAGGAGCATCTGTTCTTCCTGGCGGCGGGCCTGTTCCTCCTTATCACGCTGGAGCTGTTCTTCCAGCCGACGAGCCTGTTCCTCCTGACGGCGGGCCTGTTCCTCCTTGTCCCGCTGGAGCTGTTCTTCCAGCCGACGAGCCTGTTGCTCCTGACGGCGGGCCTGTTCCTCCTTATCGCGCTGGAGCTGCTCTTCCAGCCGACGAGCCTGTTCCTCCTGTCGGCGAGCCTGCTCCTGCAGCATCATCATCAGAGCAGCCAAATCTGGTGCTGATGATGCTGGAGCAGCTGTGGACGGGCCAGCCTCCGTGGTCGGCAGCTGGCCCTCCGACATCTGTGGCGTAGCGCCACCAAAACGTCTCTGGTCCGTCTCTTGTTGACGTTGACTCCGGGTACGGATACCCTCCGTGTCGTCTTTGGGTAAAATCGGCATGATTTTAATCCTTGCTTCTGACACCAATTGTTACGAGCTTGGGGTTCGTGACAATAAAAACTGCCGATTTAATAACCAAAAATAAACACTTTAATTAAATAACACCAATAAAACAAACACACTAATTATAAAACACAATCGCACTACTGATCACTCTTAAGTCGCACTTGAAGATCGCTTCGAATGTTATCGCTTGTATCGCAGAACCAATACTGACCCAGTCGCGGGCCATGCCGGCCTTATATAGGGCCTCAGATAGTTCCAGAACTTTCTACTGTAGAAACATCTAGAATGTTCGAGTACATACCGGTCCCGACTGACCCGATGTCGATAGTTCTAGAATGTTCTAGTATCGAACGTTCTGGAAGCATCTCGACCTACTAGTTCTGCTACTCGATACTAGATGGCGCTAGTGGTAGCTTATGTCAGGCATTAATTGTGGCGCGTAACATTATAATAATGTAATCTTTTTGTTGAACATTACTGTAATCTATATTTATATATATACATTTATTTCTTCAATTAATTTTTATCTGTACACACATTATTACATATATATAATTCAAAGTCCTGACTGACTGATATATCAACGCACAGCCTAAACCGCTGGTCCTAGAGACATGAAATTTGGTGCGTGTGTTCTTTGTGTAGGTATCCAGTAAGAAAGGGTTTTTCGAAATTCCGCCCCTAAGAGAGTGAATGGGGAAGGTGAAATTTCACGCGGACGAAGTCGCGGGCAGAAGCTAGTATCTAAATAAAATTTAAGTGTCTGTGACGTCAAAATAACAGCTCTTTACTAAATGCATAATTAGTATGGTAAAACAATCTATACAAACAAATAAATAAAATTGAAGTATCTATTTGTAATGTCGAAATAATAGCTTTCTAAATGCATATGAAAGTAAACA
Organism: Hydraecia micacea; assembly: GCA_914767645.1. NCBI lineage: Eukaryota > Metazoa > Arthropoda > Insecta > Lepidoptera > Noctuidae > Hydraecia > Hydraecia micacea. The sequence continues at coordinate 2,437,644 of OU611774.1, forward strand.
ATTTTTAAAGTTTTTGTCTGTCTGTGTGTTCGTTCCGGCTAATCTCCAAAACGGCTGGATCGATTTTGACGGGAGTTTCACTGGCAGATAGCTGGTGTTATAGCAGCAAGTAACTTAGGCTACTTTTATTTTAGAAAAATAATTAGGATTCCGCGCAAAAAAAATAAAAAATACGAGTATCCAAATTAAATATTATTGTTTTCCAACATGCACGCGAACGAAGTAGCGGGCACAGCTAGTTTATAATATGTATGTAGATGTACAAAGTAACATAGCCCATTGCTTAGCCATATACTAATATCCAGTTATGCTAGAGGCTAGTTACGCCTGACGTCGAACGTCGACTTAGCTTCGAGGTTAATCAATAATGTGATCACAGGTTACAGTCACAGGAACATTATTAACTGATCAATATAGAGACGCCAGCACATCAACCTACCCGAAACTGTCCAATTTTCCCAATCCACTTTGAACCTTATGCTCTAGCGATAAAGTTGAAAATCTCTTAAAGAAATTTGACAGATTGTAGTAGGTTGATGTGCTGGCGTCTGTACATGTGACTTAGCATTCCAGAAACTCGTGGTTGTCAACCAACAGTGTGGGTTCTGAACCCGGCACCAAAATTACATAACACTCTTTTGTGCTATAGATAATTATTTTTATTTTTCCTGTTATTAGAATTAATTATTTTTTGTATGCACGTGTTTCTGTGACAAATAAGCCTATTTTTCTATCTTTCTAACACACTTTCAATCACAACCTGAACGATTTTGAAGGAAATTCAAAATCCATTGCTTCCTAAGTTTGAAAAATTCGCCTGCTTAATGGCGTGAATAACGCAATGAATGTTGTTGAATTGTCAAAATCAATGGCAGTAGCATTGCAAGTGCGTTACGCAAACCCACAGTTATTATATTTATATTACGAGTAATACTGCCACATACAACAATTCCTTTTATAAGGTAACATTATTTTGCGTTCATCTATCGCTTTCCATCAGGCGCTATCGAGGTCAAGAGCGGGCGCATTCAGCATTAAAAAATAAAATAAAAACTAAGCCAATCGCAGACTTGCACTACAGGTCTACAGGCCAAGGTTCTCTCCTGGTTTCCATCACACTAATTCGCTTGTCTCACTTCTTGGTAACTGAGCTACACCGAGGCAAGCGATCAGTTTAAATCTCCTCGACGGCTTCACCAGTTTAAAACAGATTTTTCAATAGAATTGCTCGATTAGTATAAGGCCAACTTCTATAAGTAGATTAACTGGTTATTAATACTGGTCTAGGGAAAAAGATTCTTCTCAAAATTAAAAGAATGAAGCAATGAACGATGGCATAAGTCATAGTGTTATTTTACCTTTGGACTATCAAGTAAACTTGCTTGAACATTTCGAAAGCTTTTGCGATTTCAACTCTACGAGAAAATTTAAAATATATTATTTACGAATTTATCTTCTCATGTTCATCATCATATGCCTTTCCCTTACGATGTTGGAGTCAGCTTTTTGTATAACTGGATGCAGCTGATTACCAGTATTTTAATAAACTGTGACCTTGAACTTTGTTTCGGCCTTTCTTCTAGAGTACCTAGTAAGGCAAACGCCGACCTCATCTAGTTTATTTTAAAATATGATTGACGTGTAAATGTGTTTGTACAAGCCTACTTACAGAAATAAATCATTTATTTATTTACATGGAGGGACTGCCTATCAAACCTCCACAATCCAGTCACTGTGAAACACAATACTTACCTCTTTGTAAAAAAATATAACTGACATCTTCTGTTATTCTAAAAATAAAACTGTTTGGACTAACACTACTAAATAGCATTTTGATTTAATTGTTGCTTCATGAGGAATCGGACGATTCGATTCGTGAGCGGTTCATCCACGTCTTTCCATTTCCGATCATTGCAAAGCTTTCAAATGAAAGCTTGAACATGTGGATTCCGAAATGGGAAATCCACTTATTATTTTTCTTGTCAGCTTTTCGGCAATTTGAAACACAAAATCTAGTTACACAGTTCTACTTACTTTGTGGATACCAATGGAGGAGAAAGTGCAGGAAACCTAATAAATATCTACTATTTTAAGATGATAAGCTTCTAGCTATATTTTAGATCTAATGATAAATATGTGGAAAATTCGGCTATTTATTTAATACCTACTTAATAAGTACTTCATAATTAATTAATTCTCATGTCTTCGACGGCGAAGATTCTAGAAACTCTTATGAATCTTCGCTAGAATGATCTAGTAAGGTTTAACTAGATTTAGACCTATTTTCTTTTAATCAAATGTTTTTCTGGTACCTGACGTCAGTAACTATTAATTTTACGTTGCTTTTCCAATATAATCTATGCAAAAATATACAAACATAGTTACTTACTTGATTCCCGCACGTAGATTTTTAGTGATCTATTAAAAACAATCGGTTCAAAATTGTCCACTGTCTCTGAAAACCTGGAACGAAAATATCAAAAAGCATGAAAAAAAAATAGGCTTTAATCCACAATTTCAGTTTTACGCAGCCTAGCGAGGGCTGGCGGCGTCGCAACCGGAAGTGCGCGGAGCGGCAACGCCGCACCGGCATCGATCATGGCTGTAGACACACACAAGCTTGCACACACAGACACTGGATACACACAAACACGCGTTCTCTCAGGGCCTTGAGGTGTTTGGTTGTTGTTTAAATTATTACTTTTTACCCTCTCTTGATTTATGGGGTGAAAGAGATACGAGATAAGATTTGGGCAAATAATAAGATGGTGTATGATTTGTGTTTACTTTTAGTCGTTGATGTTATGATTTTTACTTTCTGTGATGTTGTTTTCGAGCATTTATTTAGCTTAATGATAATTTTGAGTTTCAAAGTTTATGTCAGATCCCTCTAATTATTTTTAAACTAGGATGTGTTAAATCCTTCATCTTTATGAGTAGAAATGCTGGGTGGACAAGTCTTTGACAGCGCTGCTTAAGTATGTTTTTGCCTGTTATAAAGAGAGTATTTTTTACTGTATGGGAAAGTCCGATTTCGATACGGGGAAACTGTTTTAGGACCCATTAGGTACTTTTCGTGGAAACCGTAGGTAAAAACCAGTAATTAAAAAAAAAAATTAATGCCCTCTTCATTTGTGATGAAAGGATGATTTCATTGTATCGGACAAAATAGTCTAAATAGATAGCAGTTGCTCAAAAATTAAATATTTTTCATACAATTTGTTGGGAATCTTACAGCCTTTAAAAACTATAATGCTATGCTTCAATAAATGTTTTCTACGGCTTCTATCTTTAGTATCTATGTATGATGATTATGATTCTAATGTTCTAGATTCCTTACAATTTGTATGTTAACATTTTTAAATTAAGAAATCGCAACTGACACGGTTAACAAAATCAAATCGGAGAAACGTAATAAGCTTTACCTAGCGCCTTGAGACGGTGTCTTCATCACGCGTGTATCAATAATAATAAACCATTTATTTTCAGGTTACAAAGACCAACAGATAGATACCTTAACCTAAGAATACATAATAATATAGTAACAATTTTTTTAGTAAATAAAAATTAATAACCATGTTTATATCACTTAGTTGCACTAAGTCTTTGTGCGTTCCGGTGGCACTTGTCCGCGAAATCGTCGGAATACCACATCCTGCGGCCAAAAGCTTTCTACCGTCACCTGGTGCAGGTAGCATGTTGGTATGCGCACCACAAACGCCAGTAACGTCAATATAGCTAATAGCTATACAACTTATATGTCTAAGATATTTTTGCATGAATGAGCATCCACGAAGTAAAAACACATAAGTACTTCGTGGGAGCAGCTGATGTTTATTCGCGATTTCAGGTTTTGTCCCTAGCAAGAAATGTTCACAATGACAGCTTGTCATCTTCAAAGAATTTTAATTACATCTTGTAGATGGTCTGAAAGTAACAAATTAATACGATAGATATTACCTTTTAAAAAAGACTCGTGACGAAGCATCGCGTTTTAACACAAAATGGTCGGCGGCGCATCGTAAATGAATACGTTGCGCTGCATTAGGGGGAAGCGGAGGTAGCGTTTCAAAGGACTACAGGCTCCGAAAACATCGCCTTAATCAAGTGCCAATGAAAATATCATATGAGTGCTATTTTCGGACGAAAATTACTATGATAACTATTAAAGCTCTGCAAATTTACAAATTTGACTATACAACCTTTAACGCCACTAATAAATTTACGCTGACCATCAAATCGGTTTGTAGACATCGGACTCCACAGTTGGCTGATTGGTTGGCTTCCGCGTTACGTGTCGTGGGTTCGATTTCCGCTCGGCACCAATGTTTGTATAACCTATATTGTTCCTTGTTTTGCAAAAAGCGTCACGCTTGTATTTGCTGAACGGTTAGGCAGAGGTGTGCCTATAATTAACCCATATTTCGCCAGTTATATTTAGGTCCCATGTAATAGGGGTCGAGTCTGTTACCATCAACCGGGACCATCACTAATCCTGAATCCGGGCTGCTAATGAAAAATTCATCATCATCATCATTTTCCCAAGTATGTTGGGGTCGGCTTCCAGTCTAACCGGATGCAGCTGAATACCAACCAGTATTTTACATGGAGCGACTGCCTATCTGACCTCCACAACCCAGTTACTGGGTAATACGATACCCCTTGGTAAGACTGGTTGTCAGACTTTGGGCTTCTAACTAGCCGTAACGACTGTCAAAGATCCACGAATGACAGCCGGGACCAACGGTCCCGGAGTGGAAAAAGTGTTTCGAAAACTGGTTCAGACGCAAGAAACTTTGTATAGAGACTAGTGGAGAGTACTTTGAAAAAATATTTACCTATTGAACATTTCTTTTTAAATTCGCAAAACTTTTTGAGTGTCCCACGTATGTGTAGGTATGTTAGGATAGGATAATCAAAGTCAAAGTCAAATAATTTATTTCAAATAGGCACACTTTTGAACATCATGAATCATTATTCCTATCAATCAATGCTACTCATTTTACATCATGAAGCGCTCTGTCAGCTCTCCAAGCTGATCCTCTATTCGTTTCTAATTGTCTAAATATGCAATAGTGTTAGATGCCATCAACTTAATAACATATTCGCGGGGGCCGGTTGCCAAAGCCAACCGGACAAAACCTTTACAGTACCAACTCGCACTTTAATTCCTAATGTCCACAATACAACGTAGGTACAGAGCAAGGCGTCGGTTATATCGCACGGTAGGGGGGCCAAAGGGTGATCTATGGTGAAGATAATGGCGTTGCGTATAGAGCAACATCCATTAATGCCACTTGAATACAGAACCCCACTCAATTAGCTTCATAACTTAACGGGGAAAGAAAGAAGGTGGAGTAATTTAAAACTATGGTTGTAGGAGCGAATGTATTTTGTCTGTCTCAGGTTTTTTCCAGTTTTGAGCGTAACTTTTCATCATCATCTGCCTAGCCTTTTCCCAACTTTGTTGGGGTCGGCTTCCAGTCTAACCGGATGCAGCCGAATACCAGTATTTTACATGGAGCGACTGCCTATCTGACTTCCGCATCCCAGTTACTGGGTAATACGATATCCCTTGGTAAGACTGGCTGTCAGACTTTCGAGGTTTGTGACCACACGAAACGACTGTCAAAGATCTAAGCATGCTATCCGGGACCAGTGGCTTAACGTGCATGAGGCACGGAGGGCTCTCAGTATATAAACATGGACACCGCGTCAAGCGTACCATATCGATGAGCCCTTTGTGAACAATACAGTTTTATAGCCATAAAATATTGACCAATATTTGACGAAAAGTCACGGAAAACATCGTGAGGAAACCGGCATGTCCCAGAACCAAACATTCTAAGTAGAGAATACAATCCCGGGATCCCGAATCCCGGGATCCCGGGATCCCGGCCAGTTTCTGACCCCGAAAATCCCGGGATCGTACTTGGCTAATCTCGGGATTTTCGGGATTGCCGCAAACAGGTCTAGTTTGCACTCCGTAGTCCTTTGCGCCTTGACAATGAACTTGCCTAGATTATATTAATAACAACCCTTTGATACGCGTACGATACGTACTATATAGGTACACCCCTAATAATAATATGTTTCTCGTAAAACTTAGCCCAATTGACACTAAAGGAAAAGTTACAGCTGGAAAATGATAAGAGTATGAAATCCCCAGATCCTGAACCTGAAGTACAGAGGCTTTTGAACGCTTACTGTACATTTACAAAATGAATCGGGGTTGGCAAATAGTATTAGACGTGAAATGAGCCTGTTTGAAAATGGAGGAGTTCGTGGATATCACTTAGAAACAGCATATAAATATCTAAATATTGTCTATTCCTCCAACCAGTGTAGAACCTGAACGAGCGTTTTCAGCTGCTGCTTATGTTGGCAATAAACTACGAGGCAGGCTTGGAAGTCAAACTTTGGATGCATTGATATTTGTACGATTATATTTTGAAAATTCTAAATTAATTCATTAATTTTTTGTCTTTTTATTTCTTACAAAGTATAGTATCATTGTATTGTCTTTTTTCTTTTCTTACTATATTGTGATTTGTGTTGTGCAATAAAATTACTCGATTTTTTTTTACATTTGAGACCAATTAGAAACCACATAGTCTAATCCCGGGATAGCCCCGGGATCCCGGGATTACGCATCAAGAATCCCGTAGTCCCGGGATCGAAAAACATGCTCGGGATTGTATTCTCTAATTCTAAGACATGTGACATCTACCAACCCGCGTTCGGTCCGCGTGGTAGATTACGGCCCGCTCCCTCTCACCGAGAGGAGGCCTGTGTCCCAGCAGTGGGAACGTAATAATGTTCCCACTGCTGGGAAACAGGCCAGACTATGACTGGCTGATTACGTTTGGTCAACGACGCGAAGTGCAGCACCCTAACTGCGTAACACATACAATCGCAATGCCTTTCATTTTGACAATTCCACAACATTATTTGTGTAATTTATGTACAGTCAACAAAAGAGATAAATATGCAGGATCGTTGGATATACTTGAAGTTTAGTAAAAAACCGATGGATGTTGTCGACTGAAATTTAATTTGATAAAAGAGCTGTTTGTTTTCTATTAATAAAATTAACTTTTATTCGAGAACAACTAAAGTGAAGTATATACTTTCATATGCATTTAGTAAAAAAACTTTGTTTTGAAATTACAAACAGACACTTCAACAATTAGGCTTCTAACTAAACTTCAACTATATCTTGTATACTTATCTCTTTTGTTGACTGTACGTTGCCGTGCAGACAAATTTTTCAAACACACAACCTCACCGAATGTCCATCGACAAAGTCAAAACCTATAGGTAATCTATGAATTTATGGATTCGCAATTTTCATTCATTCAAGTCATTGAAAGTGTGTTATACAATTATTGTGGTGCTGCAGTATCTTTTCTTTCATACTATCTGTTTGTGACGACAACACATAAAACATTGTTCGACTTGTATAATGGTGTAAGCATGACAAGAATATTATGTTGCTTGTTGTTGGTCAAGCGTTCATAGAGTGTATTGTCTTTGTCTTCCATTTCGCATTGTTGATCAAACTGGCCGACTGTACCTGCCAAGCATAGGTTGATTTGCAGGTCTATCAATCCACGCCTCTGATATGAATACTCTGTAATCCCTGTTTTATTTTTAATCTAAACTAGCTCACGTCCACGGCTTCGCCCACGTGGTATATCGATAAAAAATTGCCTTTTTTTCATCAAAATCGGTCCAGCTGTTTCGGAGATTAGCCGGAACAAACAGGCAGACAGACAAAAAAGGTTTTTTTTAATGTACCGTATATACTTTCATATGCATTTAGTAAAAAAACTTTGTTTTGAAATTACAAACAGACACTTCAATTTTATTGATTTGTATGTATGTATAGATAAACAGATAAGTAGGTTTAGTTTAAAAACATTGTTGGACGTCGTGAAATAGGCATTTTGTTTTGTACAGTTTTATATAAGAGAATATTAAAAAAAAATGCATTCAAGTATAGTAACGATTTGATTGTAATAACAAGTACCTAATCTCCTATCCTCACTTTTTTCATTTTTGTGTGTCTATAGTTTAGACGCAAAATTAATCACATGATCGCGTAGCATTTTGCGTCTAAACAAGCCGATATGCCACGCAACGGAGATCTGAAAAACCATTATGATACAAGTGTGTACAAGGCCTAACATAAAAATAATGCTGGCAAACTAATGTGCTACGGTGTAACACTGTAGCTTTTATTTTCGTAGCAGTGTTGCTACGCTTCGTAGCGGTCGTAGCGAGCCTACGATAGCGTTCTATTGTCAGACATTAGAGACTATATTCCTGTCTAGACGTTTGAGTGATTTCGGAATGGAAGCTAAAAGGTCTACTTGATTTTTAATTTAGAAAGAGGCTTCTTCTTTACCTCTTCATTCTGATAAAAGGCAGACGATTTTGTACCTTCACAACGCATTCTCAAATGCAAAAATGGGCATTTTAATCTAAATGGTCATTTATGATTTTCTTTTAAATATTATTTTCTTGCGGGCCCATAAAGTTAAAAAAAAAAATTATTGGTAGGTATAGTCAATATTTTCGATGAACAGTTGCCATAAATAAAAAAAGTCTTTAGTACCTATCTACTTTTTGCTCTAAAACAAGGAAGGTCATTTAGTGACCTGATTGGAGATATTCTTCAGAAAGGTCAGTTTTTTAGTACTCGCAACCGGCGTGCGTGTATGACCAGAGGGAAAATTCTTGTAATTTTAAGAACGTTCACAGTCTGAGGGGCAATTCTCATAATTTTAAGAACGTTCACAGTCTGAGGGGCAATTCTCATAATTTTAAGAACGTTCACAGTCTGAGGGGCAATTCTCATAATTTTAAGAACGTTCACAGTCTGATCTCAGTCTCAATCTGTCAAAAATACTTCTAATTTCCCTACATAATTATTTGACAAGATTTTGACATTTTTTTGTCACCGATATGAGACTGCGACTAGATTTTGATCGTTTTCAATTAAGAGAATCGGCCTTCAGATGTATGAACGTAAACAAAGCAAAAGGAGTATGTTAGGATCGTAGGAGGTAGCGTTTGCTTCTGCTCACTCCCATGGAGAACAGGCGTGATTTTATGTATGTAAAACAATTGTGAACCCAAAACTGTAAGAAAATGTTTGTTATAAAGTTAATTCGTTATGTTTTTATCCTGCTGGGTGGCGACCGAGCGCGGGTCGCGACCGTAACCCCGGCGGCATAAATTATAATAAATCGACCACTGGCATGGCTATGTTATGGTGAGCCTACCGTTATCATGGCTACTATACTGAGCCTGCCCAAAGATTAGACCAGATTTTATAGTTAATTTTTTCAATGTGTTCGTTTTTCAAGTGAAAACTTCTTTAGGTGCGTTCGAAATTTTTTGAGATGGGAAAAAACCATTAAATTCGCGCCACTGTTACCGTAACGACACCGGTTCGGATGTGTTCGGCTGTCGACGGTTTTAATATATCCGATATGTCAGTGAGTGATGGCAAAATATTCTGTTTGTGTTTTGTTTTCACTTCTGTCGGCACTCCCGGAGTGCCGCTGTTTATATGTCATTGATTTTTCAAAAAAATCACCCCTCCGTACAAAGAATTACTTGTCATCATTTGCATTATTTGGAGTATTTATACTCGTACATCAATTTTTTTTTTATTGTTGCTTTTAAAAAAAATGAGGTATTGATACCCACAGCGGGAACCATGCTAAAACAAATGTATCCGCGGAACAACACCTGAAAAGCATTGTGCCAAAATTCAAAACACAATATGCCTAAACCCAGCCAATTATATGGGCAATTATCGAGATGGGAAAAGGCAGGCAATTTATAAAAATAATACAAAAGCGGGCACAAAGGCTACCATTGTTCGGGCCCGAAATTGGAGCGCGCGAATTAATAAAAAAAAAATACAATATGCGACTGACAAACAAGCCGAAGCGAGTGCCAACTTCGATAGGCAATAGGCTTTTAATAAAAACGTTCCATGCTCTTTGTAAAAAAGGATCGAACGGTTCAATTTTCTCCAAACTGTGTGACGGCGCGGGGCGTTGGGTGCCACAAAGCCTGATTATCGCCGCTCTGCACGTCATTATCTACCGCCCACTGTGTTTATTTTTCTCAGATATGGATTAGCCGGAGTGTTTTGCTATTGGCGGGGTGGTGTGTTGAGGTGAGAGGGGGCGTGTGTGGGCGTGGTTGGGTGTGTCTCCGCCCCCTGCGGGCTCCGGCGTCACAGAGTGAGTCGCAGGCCGCGCCGTACGCACGAACATGTGGACCGCGTGAATCATGCTCGATATTAAAAGCTCCGCCGACTATCTGAGTCGGTCGGGCACTTTGACCAACTTCTCTATGTTATTTGCGGGTGAATATATCTTGAATACCTTTTTCTCATAATATTTTCTTGTGTGTTGTGTAGTGACACGTGCAGTGTTGTGTGATTTTTTCAAGGTTTGGTCCGAAGTTCGTAAGTACAACGGAACGAGTGAATGGTTGTCAAAGTTCGTCGGGATGATTTTTTTACCGACTATGTTGGTCCTGTTTGTGTTCAGGCTAATAAGACCCGATATTCTAACTATAATATAATAAAGTTATTTTAGTTTTAATCAGCTTATTCGCAATGATTTAAATAGGTATACTTATATAAAAAATAACTTATTCAATTTAATATCTAAAAACAAGGTGAAATAAGGTCTCCTTGGAACCGACATAATCTCGGAATACCTATAGCTATGTTATTTGTGGTTTCGGTATCTGTAGTGTATTTTGATAGCCGTTTATAATAAACATCGATGTTATTATTCAATGAAGTAGGGGTGTTTCAGGTATCCATCTATATACTTTTTCTTTTTTTGTTGCGCCGTGGATAGCCTTATGGACTTCCTCCATCGTGGGGGGGACAAAGGGGCATGCCGGACTCATACCGTCATACCGGCTAAAACCACCGCGGTGTCCCACCTCTACCTATGGCCGGGGGTGCGGGATTCGCATAAGCATTCACCCAACTAAAACTATCCTAACTAGCAACCTAACCTAACTAAAACTATTAACTAAGTTAAATATGGCGTCGAAAAATTCCTTCGCATCAGTCTCGACTGGTAATGTAGCCAAGAGTCTGGCGGTATTGCCACGTTGTATGGCAATTCCGCCAGTTCCTAATCTCTGACCAAGGTAAAAGTCAGCCCTTGGGTCACCGCAAGTGTAGAAAATTTCTTATTAGATTTTTTAAAACCGTTAGGTGCAGATATTGCTAAGAAACTACTCCAGACCTCGCTTCAAATTAATACTTTTCTTTTTTTTTGTTTATTGGACCCCTCAGACATTTTAATACCATTTGAAGTGTGTTTAGTTTCTGCAAGTCCTTAGGTATTACATTTATTTAATGCTTAAATTATGGCTCATTGTACAAGTCATGTATTACTTTTTAATGGCCCGGTCACTAGATTTTTAAAATATTTATATCAATTGGTTTACTCAAACAATATTTTGTACGAAAATCGTAATGTATTATCGTAAAAATGCCAAAATTCAAAAGGAACCTTTTTATCCAAGATGATAAGATAGTTTTACTTGATTTATACCTACAGAAGATGTGTATATGTAATCCACCACGCGGGCCCAGTGCGGGTTGGTAGATGTCACATGTCTCCGAAGTTTTGATTCAGGACAAGCCGGTTTCCTCATGATGTGTGAGTTTTGAATTGCACATTATCGTGTGCTGGCTTTCGACTTCGTTAGTGATTTTAGTTAGTAGGCAAGTTTGTTTTGAGTAGCTTAGTGAGAAAAACCCTTTCTTGCTCTCACATCAGTTTGTTGCCTTCGTATCAAGTTGTCTTTCAAGCTCTATAGGTACGCCATTAATCTTGTTATAGACGTAAAAACTGACTATTTGCTGATTAATACATATACGTACGTTCATGTACAGTTATAGTGGTACATATGCGGATTTACACGCACACGCCACTCGGTTTTTTCTACCAGTCAACCTCCGCGTTATGCTACCTACTTACCGAATCTTTACAAGCATGATGGTTACGCAGTATCGAATATTAACAAAAATCTAACAGTTTTGCAACACATTTATAGGTGGATAAAAGTTTACCATGACAGATGTAAGGCATAAATAAACCAATTTTGATAAATATTATTCATCGTTTTCTGCAAAAAAAAAAAGATATTTTAATGAATGGGCATTACCTACCTCAAAGGTTTATATTCTCTATGATCTTCCTACATATTGATTTCAGGGCTTAAGGCCTGCGCAGACGACAAACATTTAGTAAAATCTGCTAAATGCGTGTCTCCTGCGTCTCTGACGGCGGACAATTCGCGACGTATTCTTTTGTCCTTCAAAAGAGACAACAAGGCAATGAAAAAGATTAATGAAAGAAAACTATCACAAAAAGAATGCAGACCTCTACAAAGCAGCGCCTCGGCGGCCGCTGCTAGGCAGCATTGTCAACACTTTCCTTTCAAACCAAGCGTGTTACTGTCATTACAACAGAAATGACGCATAGAAACTGACGGCATTGAATGGCCGTCCGTGACAGACATTCTGCTCTCAACACACTTTCAGCACCACGAACGTTATTAGCAGTTACGTCGCTGGACCCTGACGGCACCGGCGCGCGGCGGTTGCGTGCTCAGCGCAGATACAGACTCCGAATAGTTTGTATGCCGTAGACTTCATAATCATCGTAATCAGCCTATAATGTTCCCACTGCTGGGACACAGGCCTCCTCTCAGTGAGAGGGAGAGGGCCGTCATCCACCACGCGGGCCCATTGCGGGCTGGTAGATGTCACATGTCTTCGAATTTTTGGTTCTAGGACATGCCGGTTTCCTCACGATGTTTTCCACCGTAGACTTAGGTCTTTTTTATTATAAACCGCGCTGTAGACAAAACTGTCATTCAACAAGCGTCCATATTGATCCATACAACACTGACGACCGTGCCTACACACGGCGAATAAACCGTAGTTTTTCACGGCAAGAAAAATGTATGTGTGCAAACGGCCTAACGCATAACACTTGGTCGCTTGAAAAATAAGAAACGGCTTATGTTTAACTTATCAACAGATAAAGAATCAGAATCAGAATAATTTATTTGTTAAACATAGGTATAAATATGAATGATCTTATAAATAATAAAAGCTCTTGCTTGTTTTATCGTTACAGACATACAAATTTGAATAAAGAAAAAAAAATGAATTAAAATTACAAATAACATGTCAATTCAAATAAAAGATTACAAATATAAAAAGTCAACTGAAATAAAAGATTACAAATATAAAAAGTCAACTGAAATAAAAGATTACAAATATAAAAATGTCGACTAGAAATAAAATAAAAAAAATCACAAAAACGAAATGTCAATTAAAATAAAAAATTAAAAAAAAAAAACAATTTAAAATGTAAATAAAGAATCGTAAAATCACAAATCAGAATAATTCATACATAAAAGTAAAATATAACACTTTTTACTGCCAAAAATAGTAAATGATCACCAAAATTAAAACTCCATTTTATTGTAAAATAGGTAAATGTATTTGTACCTATTCTCATTTGCTCGCTTTTGCATCCTATGTCGGTGATTTAATTAATTTTTTAATGTTTAGTATATTTTTTGGTGGTCATTATATTTAACCCCATATGAAACCTGCGTCCCGTCCTTTTACAACGTTCCTAATCTAGAATCTAGCTCCATTGTCATTGTTGGTGCAGCATGCAGTCCCATTGAAGAAGTTAAAAGCTCTGGGGAGGGTGTGCTAAAAAAAATGGGAATTTAAATTCGTTCGCAGCTTCAACGGAAATAGAGCCTCCCGCGAAGACAGCTGTCATTGGCCAACAAAGGAACCTCACATGTTTTATAAAAGGCCAGATATTCGGAATATACTTATAAATAACTACTCGATTTAAAATTTCAGTCGAGCACCTACCGGGATAAATACTGAAAACAAAACGCCGCGCTGAATAATCAGTATTAATGAATTTCTGATAGAAACATTTATTCTGACAAAGATTTTATACATCTTTTTTAAATTGTTTTTTTTTTACTACTGACATTACAATTTAATATTTTTATTTGCTAATTCACGTATCATTAATTTAGTTTCACTTGAAATTAATAATGAAAAATTGTTGTTTATAATGTTTGCGCGCCGTACTGCAGACGTAGTGTTCCCTTGTTTCGCAGACAGAAATTTCATAGAATTTCGTTTCGCAGCAAATGTTTCATATAATAAATGTTGGTCCTTTTATTTTTATTTCGAATATTATTCTTCCAATTAATATTTATTTGAATGAAACATATTTCTCAGAAAAACAATTCAATGAATTTTATAATCACATTTTTTTATTTAACAAACATATCAAACAGTAGAATTATTTTTAACTATTATGTGAAACAAAATTCTATAAAACTGTTATCTATAAAACAACGTACCTACAACCTTGATAATTACTTACTTAATTTGTTTGAGAAATTGTTCTAAGTGTCGGTCCAAGAGCGAGCGAAGCGAGCTCGGGTCTTGGGGCACCCCGACTCGGACTGGTTAGGTTCGAAGGAGATGACGGGGGCTCGGTCGCTCGCTTTGCTCGCTCACTTGAGCTCCCGTCATCCTTTTCGTGTTAGGTTCCTTTAAACCCTGTAGACAGAAATAGGTGCCCCGCAAAGCGGGGGGCTCCGTCGACTACGTCTTACTATTATTGCTTCTAAACCAACTTGTTTTTACTCCGCCCCTAAGATGACCCACTGACCCTTACTTTATATATATATTACATAAAACGTTTAGAAACTGTCCTCGATAAAATGTTTTTCTTGGTAATAAGTTTTGTATTAACTAAACAATATGAGGATAAAGAGTATTTGATTTGTTATTCTATTTTGTTATTCTAATTTTGTTGTAACAAAAATCAATTACTAAAATTTTTTCAAAGTATTCTGCGTATTGATTATTCTATGAAACGATAATATGAGAAAAATGTTGTATGAAATTAAATTCTCCAAAACAACGTACCTACAACCATGGTGCGTTAGTTTGTTGCCTAAAACAAAGCCACTTGCTTAGGCACGGATCACTATCAAAATAATGAAGGGTTTCTGTTATCCATGTAGCCTTTTGTAGTTTTACTGTCTGTTTTGATACTCAATATAGCCAAGCTATGGAAAAGTCCCTGAGTACGTTGTTCAGACATCTCAGAATCCAGCATAACTAATCCAATTTTGATGTTATTTTTTACCGGTTCTAAATTTAATTTTCTAAAACCCTAACGGTTCTAAACTTGACGCTATAATCAGGACCTTTTTCATACCTACTTGAAAGAAATATGTTTTTTTTTTAAGTTTTGATGCAACATTTTTCCTGCAGGTACAGAAGGGCTTTGAAGGGCTTTGCTTTTTGAGGGTGCAGTCTATCTTTCACTATCTAGTTGCTTATTACTATTCCGTCGTTTTCACAGATAATAGCCTCTTCAGCCTTTCATCACCTGGCCACTTAAACGTCTACTTAGGGTATTTTGGCACCTTTTAAGGACTGAAAGCCTTAGGGGTAGTTTCCCGGTTTGAAGGGGTTGAAAGCTTTTCAGTGAAGGAGGCGATGAGCAGTGACTATCTGCTCCGACTCGTTGAATGTTCTGTGCTGTGGTGATAAAAGGCTTATTTATGTAAACTTTTATGTACACATATGTATATATAAACAGATGAGATGAAAATGACACAAAATACGTACAAAGGTGCTACTGGCGGTGGTGAGGCTTTATTAGAAGCTTATTAGAAATAAAATTAAATTATGTAGGTAAGTAGGTAGTTGATTTTAAAGATTGCTGCTGAAGTGTATTTTTTTTTATTGAAATGGGTTTGCTCTTGACTCTAGTCTAGGTCAGAGGTGACAGAGACAAAGTCGACGATGTAGTGAGCTTACACAGTAGAAGCCTGTTCACTCTCACTTTGAAGAGATTCGTGTTGTATGCGCTCGGAAATAGAAAAAACAATAACAGAAATGGAAACAAAAGTTTATAGCCGTTTATTTTCTAATTAAATCGACACTTTCAACCTATTAATGAATAATTGAATACATTAATAGATTTAAAGTATCGAGAATTTATCTCTTGACCCACAATGACCTGATGCAGCAGAAATCAGAGGGCTTAGAGAAATAAGTGGCTGGGCAATCGCTTTCTAAGTGTTTCTTATTACAACGACTTTCAAACAACACTCCAATTGTGTAACACAATTAATAACAATTTAATCAATCGTTTTACATTTTTGATAACTTCGTCTCCTCGACAACGTAGTTACTTAAGAGTGTTTACGACATACGGCATTTCATACAAACTTTGAAGCCCTTGTTTTTCGAAATGAATGAACCGATTTTAATGAAACTTCGTACTTACGCATAAGCAGGATTCAAAGGTCTAAAAATTTAGTTAAGAACATTTTCGAAAAATAATGTTACAGCCAAATTAGACCGATTTTAAATTTTTATAGAAACAAAGATTTCCAGTTAGCTTTTTTTTATAAGACATTTCGAAAATGTTCTTTACTAACTTTTTTGACTTTGCAGTAAACGATTTTGCTGAAATTTCGGCCAAAGAAATTTAAAAAATACTAAGTATATATTTTTTCGTGTTATTTTTGGCATCGACACGCTAAGAAGATCACTTTTGGTCTTTGACTTGGAAATCTTTTGGTCTTTGACTTGGACTCGAATTTGACTTGGAAACTGAAATACGGCAGTACAGAGCATTTTTCCGACGCGAACAACATGGCTGTCCTTCCAAAGAGATTACAGATTAATTTATCTTTATCAGAATAAACAAATGACAATTGTACATTGGGTTCACTGCTACAAGGATCCTTTGGCGCTCGAATGTCGTTGACCAAGGGCTTATTTTAAATCTTTTTTTTTTTTTTTTTTTACGTTGTTTTCACATACAGAAGCAACAGGAATAATGCACCCAGGATGTTGTAATATCTTGATCTAAAAGTGTCAGACAGCTGTGCTTCTGGGGAGTTTGATGCGCCACTTCTTCCCAGCGAAAGCACTAGGAAGTGGTGAAGGGCGAGCGTTTTAGGGGACTGTCTTTTGTAAATTTGACATTCGAAAAGTGCTGATTCTCAGCCTAATTTGAATAAATTACTTTTGATTTTGTCCTTGGAGTTTCTTGTCCGTTCTTCTCCATATTTTTGAATACATCTAGCTTCAACTGAATATTCGCGATGGAAAGTCAGGCGTGCTTATGCAGCAGTGCTTTTGAAACTGCTTACGACACATCAGGCCATGATTACATCGCGTAACTTGGACAGCTGTAGTATTACAAATAAACCGGTCAAGCGCTAGTCGGACTCGCGCACCGAGGGTCCCGTATAAATTTGTAGGTATGTAACTAAAAATTTACGGTTTTCGCAATTTTTCCTTTATCTGTGCTATAAGACGTTGCTTCGTACCAAATTTCAAGATTCTGAGTTCACGGGATCCTGTAGGTTTTGATTCCCTTGCGAGTGTCGAAAATTTGCGGCATAAACGGATTGATTTTTTCACAGCTCCAAGGGACAGTAGACTTGAGTACCTATTTGATATAAATTCCAGCTTGAGATCTCCACGCGTCCCTGAGAAAAAGGGTCTTGACAGACAAACAGACGGACGGACGGACGGACAACAAAGTGATCCTATAAGGGTTCCGTTTTTTCCTTTCGAGGTACGGAACCCTAAAAACCATTAGGTATCTGAGCTAGAACATTTTCAGAAATATATCACTCAAAAATGTATAATTCACCAGACCATTTATGCTTCTTGTTACACTAGTAACACTGGTTCAGAAGGGAGGATCTTCCTTCAACTTGAGAAGAAATGTTTGAGAGATATTATTATCTCCTTTATTTCGTTATTTACACATAAATTAAATTTTTAAATATTAGAATATAAAAACATTTTAAAATATAAAAAAATAGTAGCCCACCGGTATCGGGAACAGGGTCCAAGCTACCGGCGGTCAGAGCTCCAGAGAGAGGAACCACCTAACAATGCAGGTCGAGTCTAGAAGTAACGCTTTCTGAATCAAGCCCTTGATCCAGCTGCCCAACGAGAGCCTCCTCAGGTGTTGTTGCTATTACGATTATCGGCACAATTGTCGCTGAGCCAACATCCCACACATGTCGACAACGTCGCGAACCAAGTCAAGATACTTGATTTGTTTATCTTAGAGATATATTATTATTCTTATGACTAACTTACAGAATTGACGCCATCGAATAGTGCCATAAAAGTAGAGGGTATTCTTTTTTCGCATTTGAGTTGGTTCCAAGTGACTTAGCAAAGATGTACCTAACTGTTGAACGATTTTCCGTTGCGGATATTGTTACAGTTTCCCAGCATTATGAAGGGAGAACTTCAAAAATGAAACTGAATGCCATCAGAACATCTAAACCGCGTTAAAGAACTGTCAGTGTCATCATTGCTGTGGAATATTCGATTTATTCCGGTCGGATCCCTTGAGATATATCCCCTGCTAGTTCTTCTATTGACTCTGACTCTTGCGGTTTAGATGTGTCCCCCAAGCACAGCCTTTGCTAGGTTCATGCACTCACTTTAATATAAGTAATAACAACTCAGGGTGCAGACACTAGATGTTTGTAGTATTAAAGCACCGAAAGGATAAAAGAGCTTACAACTTCGGCGTTTGATGCACCAGCGCGGTCATCGCGTAACACAATAACAGTAGCAATAGCTGTCATTTTGACAGTTCAACAATATTCATTGCGTTATTTATGATGTTGAGCCGGCAATTTTTTCGAACTTTTATGAAGCAGTGGATTCGCTTAAATATCTTTCAAATCAATCAAAAACGGATACAAAATTCGCAATTAGCCCATAGAATAATTAATTCACGTACTTCGACGAACTTACGCTAGATAGGTACATCAATCAACTCAGCCTGAGGAAATAGGCCTCTCCCAGGCTGCGCCAATACACCCTGTCATCAGCCTTCCGCATCCAGTCTGTCTCAGCCACCTTCTTTAGATCGTTGGTCTATGCTTGCCGATACGCAGCAAGACGTTTAAAGTTGAAGCCAACTTCAACTAACATGTTAAAATGTCTTAACTGAAACGTTTTGTATTTTTTTCCAGATGCCTCATACAAAAGTACTTGGTCTACACACGCTACGTCACAGGGTTCACAAGGTAATACCTTTCAACTTATTTTAGTACTTTAGTTAGAACAGCTTCATTTTGACTTGACGCGGCGCCGCCCGCCCGCCGCGCCGTCGGCATGTAACACATGTCTAATTAAAATGATTTTGAAAGCGTGTTATGTTTAATGTTTTGCAATGTTAAGTTGAAAGGAACATTTTTATTGTAAAATGAAAAGTATAGCAGTTAGAGTTTTTGACGTCGAAACTAGAAATGCTTCGGTTGATTATTTTCGTTCGTAGCAATACTGTTCTTTTAGCTAAATAGTACTTACATAACTATAGTGTAATTATTTATTTATTTTATTTTTATTATTTTTTTCCTTTATTCATCTAAATACATATAAATTACATTTTTAAATATTAGAATATTAAAATCAAAATATATAAAAACGTTTAAAAATATATAAAATAGTAGCCCACCGGTATCGGGAACAGGGTCCAAGCTACCGGCGGTCAGGGCTTCAGAGTGAGGAACCTCCTGACAATGCGGGCCGTGTCCAGAAGTACTGCTTTCTGAATCAAGCCTTTGATCCAGCTGCCCAACGAGAGCCTCCTCAGGTGTTGGTCGAGGCTCTTGGCTATCAATCCATTGCCTGAAACGACTATCGGCACAATGATTGCGGAGTCAACACATCCACATGTCGACAACCTCGCGAGCCAAGTCAAGATACTTGATTTTTTTTTGTTTGTTTACCTTTGTGTAAATCAGTGCTATTTATTATTTAGCAAATCGATTATTCTTTGATTAATTAATTAAAAGCTTGATCCGACTGTTCTGCCTCTTTAGGCCGTGGTCGAGGCTCCTCTGTGGTAATTGCGTAACACACTATCAGTAACAATGGCTTTCATTTTGACAGTTCAACAACATTCATTGCGTTATTTACGACAAATTTTTCGAACATAATTATGAAGCAATGGATTGCTAATCCATTGCTTCATAATTATGTTCGAAATCCTTGAAAATGATTAAATTTGTGATTGATAGTGTGTTACCCTAGGGTGCTGGTTATTTTTAAATTTGTCGTAACCATTAAAACGGAATAATTTCTACTGTGATTACATCCTATAACTTACCGTTCGATTGCTAGATTCCTGCCTTCCAGGTTGCGCCTGCTTATTCTGAAATGACGTGTCGGATATATTCCTGTTACGATGTTATGTCCGACTGATGTCCTCGGCACCTTCCTTTCCAATTTAACCGAACTAATTGATGAACAGCATAATATTGGTGCAGCTTATCGCAAATGAAATCATGACACATGCCCCAATTCTGCTTGAAACCACGGCGTTATTGACAACTCATATCCGTTTATGATCGGATGCCAAATGACGCTGATTTGTATGACGTCATCACGGTATCTATGGACGTCATCATCAGGTGTCGTCAGATAAGATAATATAATTGGACGCGTGTGAGGACTTGTGTTGCACCTCGCGTGCTGTGATAATTAATTGAAATTAAATTAAATGAAATTGTTTATTCTGTAAATTGGATATAGGAATCACGTTAAATCGTCATATTAAAATAAAATAAGCCCTGAGAAGAATTGGCGAAACAAACTCAGGGGTCGAAGTCTCTTTTAAAGTCTAGACATAATCTTGGTCAGAATTGGGAATGCTTGGAAATGTTGTTGGTACTTTTGTGAAGTTCGACGTCATTATAGTGCGATATGGTCAGATAGATTATAATAACTAGCTTCTGCCACGGCTTCGCTCGCGTGGATGTCGGAAATTATCCCACGGGAACGTGCTATCGGAACAAAAAGTAGCCTAAACGAGTATGTTACTCCGTAACATCAGCTATCTGCCAGTGAAGGTCCCATCAAAATCGGTCCAGCCGTTTCGGAGATTAGTCGGAAAAAAACAGACAGACGGACAGACAGAAAAAAAATCTAAAAAATATTTTTTGTTATAAGTATTTACAAGTTTATACTTTCGTATACATTTAGTAAAAAGCTGTTATTTTGATATTACAAATAAACAATTCAATTTTATTTATTTGTATAGATGGGATATTTTTAGTGTGTTCTTGATTCAGGTCAGCATATTAGTTGACTATGCTTGCCATCAAACGCCACCTATACCTAATTTTGTTATACCTAGTAATTTTATCCTATGTGCATCGTCTTCACATATAATTAATGTATACAAAATATTATAAAGACTTTTAAAAGAGTAATGGTGGACTTTCTTGCCCATTCTTCTCCATACAAAACTACATCTTGGAAGGGGCAACTAAAAACAATTACATTTTTTTTTATACATTTAGACGTTCAAAAATGCCTTTTATGTGCCTATTTGAAATAAACGTTTTGACTTTGACATTTTCAATAATTATGTTAAGCTTTTACCAATTGCCTATTGCCCACAAAGTGTCCATATGCTTCGTATTTGTTAGGGCTACGTAGCCCTGTAACCAACGAATCTAGCCAATATGACGTATCCGTGTCATTTCACGCGCAAAAATCAAAACAATGGGCCCCTAAAATGTTGCATGCGAGCGTTCAGCGGAGCGGAGCCGCGCGTGGCCGACGCGTGGCTTAACAATACAGACTTAATTCTTTGATTGACACTTACAATATTTCGATAACTGATGCAATATTTTGATGATTATCACTCTAGCGCGGCTCCCGCCGTATTATCGTGAGCACGGCTCGGTTCGTTCATGTTGATTGACTTCTGAATGCAAAATTTAATGTATTGTTTACATGTTGAGTGGAACCTAGTGTGATGTCATTTTAGCGGCGTTAAATTATCAGATTTGAAGTATGTTTTACGAAGTTTAGTTCGGTACTTTTTTATCAAATAACTGTAAAAAATATGGTGGAACTGGTAATATAGTAAAAAAGGAGCATTTAAAACTAACAAAGTTACATAAAAAAAAAACAAAAAGAAAAGGAAATATAATAGTAAAAAAATTGTAGGTACCGATTAGGTACAAGCTGTCACAACTATTCCCAAAATTACAGGTAAATAATAAATATCACAGTATTGTTTCTTGATGACTGCACACACCGCCGCACGAGACGGCTACACCCCTTACCTCGCGGGCTAAACTATTTTGTCACACCCTGGGGAATACCTTTATAGCGTACATAAATACCACTTACAGTAGCATTTCGAATACGTTTCAATAAAACTCAAGTAAATCACACATCACGTCATAACATCACGCCTTGTTTCCTCGAAGGGGTGGCCAGAGGTGTACATATAGAAGGTACACTCATATTTCGCCTGTTATATTTAAGTCCCATGTAATAGGGGCGAGCGTATTGCCAAATCCAGACTCCGGGCTGCTAGTGACCAATTCCCGATAGAAGATCACTTTGCCCGACCTGGGATCCGAACCCAGGGTCTCATGCTCAGCAGCAGCCCTTGCGACCACTAGACCGACGGGGCAATTCAATCAAACTCAAACTCAAAGCATTTATTTCAATTAAACCATTTACAGGCACTTTTGAATTGTCATGAAGTCGGTCAGTCAAAAATAAAATGAAGCTAGTTGCCCATTCCAAAGCATAGGTACCTATGGAGAAGAACAGGCAAGAAACTCCATGGACACTCTTTTAAATTATATTTTTACAAAAATATTAGTTACATCATTAATGTTGAATTTATAATAATATGTGAGAACGATGTAAAAAAAAAAAGATGTACCTATGCGTTAATAGCGTCCAGAGTACAGCAAATAATAAATAAAAAAAACAACAATCAAAAAATAAAATAAATAAAAATAAGCCGAGGCAGCTAAGTGATGACCAGCCCCAACTGACGGCGGGAATTAAATCGTTTTGACATAATGATATATTTTTTTAAATCTATCATCCTATCTTGTATTAAAGTTTTGAAGTTTTGGTTTTACGAAAGGATGTTTGTGCCTAACTTTGGTCCTCAAGCATTGGAAAAGCGTAGAGGTTTAAAAAAAAATCAGCGTTGTTGTAAACCGTATAATAACATGTGTGACCGTTCCTGAAAACTGCACTTAAAACTCTATGTGCCTTCATATGGCTTATTTACGTTCGGATTTAGTTCAAGTAGCAATTTATGTGTCCAATATAGACAGACTAGCTTCTGCCCGCGACTTCGTCCGCGTGAAATTTCACCCTCCCCCCGTTCACCTTATCAGGGGTGGAATTTCAAAAAACCCTTTCTTAGTGGATACCTACTCATCACAATGAACACATTCTCCAAATTGCATGTCTCTAGGACCAGCGGCTTAGGCTGTGCGTTGATATTCAGTCAGGACTTTGAATTTTATATTAAATTGTCACGTACAGACATCAAGGGATTCAAACCACTTATTATCTAATGTATAAAAAAGTAAATCAGCTTTGACGGCCGTGTGCCTACCAAGTATTTTTATTATTGTCATTATCGATTACTTGACTCCGTCGCGGCGTCGCGAGTGGTCGCGTCAGGTCGCGTCGGGCCCGCGCGAATGGCCACAAATGATTCAGCCGCACCCAAGGGCCCGATTACGTTTACCTACTCGACGAGGTAGAGGGAGTGATACTTATTATTACAATTATTAACTGTATTATTTTGATCGCTTTTCTTTTGTATAGATCGGATGTAAAGCACCTAGGTAGATATTTTTCTAATGTAAGGTGTAATTGAAAGCTGGAATCTCTTAAAGGGTGAAATGAAATAAAATAAAACAATAAAATCTTTTTAATTCAGACATATTTTGCCCATAATATTGTTAGTAATACAACTTAAAAACTATGTTACATTAAAAAATAATAATTTAAGTATTCGCCGCCCTCTGGCGCCCCGGGCACACGCACTTGTGCTTGAAGCCAGTGCCCCAGGAGAGGGCTGTTCAGCTTGTGGATGAGCACCCCCAGGATGGTGTTGGCACTCCCACACGTGCGGAACATCAGCGAAGCGATGCGGCGCCGCAGCACAGTGTGAAAGCCATCTGTGTGCGCTTTCGCAAACATCGCAGACGCACTACAGTAGCGTGGGAGCCCCACCAGCACCCTGAACCCGTTATTATATTGTATTCGGAGAGCGTTGATGGCCCGCTGTGTGTAGTTGACCCACAGATTGCAAGTGTAGGGAAGGTTTGGAATGAAATGTTTATTTAAGTTAGTGGACATTTTAAGACACTTTTACACGTCACAAAATGTCATCATCTTCATCATTTTAGCCAAAAGACGTCCACTGCTGGATATAGGCCTCCCCCAAGCACCTCCACTTTGACCGGTTTTGTGCTTCTCGCATCCAACGAGTTCCTGCGGCCTTTACAAGATCGTCGGTGAGAGGTCTTGTGGGAGGCCTTCCAACGCTATGTCTTCCGGTACGCGGTCGCCACTCCAGAACCTTTAGGCCTCATCGGCCATCTGTTCTGCGAGCAATGTGCCCTGCCCACTACCACTTAAGTTTGGCAATTCTTCGGGCTATGATGGTTACCTTGGTTCTACTGCGGATCTCTTCATTTCTGATTCGATCAGGCTGGGAAACTCTAAGCATAGCCCTCTCCATTGCCCTTTGGGTGACTTTCAGCCTTCTAATAAGGGAAACGGCAAATTGAAAATGTAGGGTGATCCCTACATTTTCAACTTGTATTTCGTTATTAAATCTAACCCAGAGCTGTTGCTCTGGGTTAGATTTAATAACGAAATGCAAGTGTTCCGTTCGTAGCTTGGTATGCATTAAAAGGTGTGTTGCCAGAAGATACTTAGGTACAAACATACTCATCATCACATCATCCAGCCCGACTTCACCCACTGCTGGACATATGCCTATCGTTTCTTGTACCAATCCCCACGCTCCTGTGCCAGCCTCATCCAGGTGTTGCCCGCGATAGCAACAATGTCCTCCGTCCATCTCGCGGCTGGACGACCGACATCTAGTCCTAGTCCATGGACGCCACTCTGTCACAGCCTTACTCCACCTGTCCTCATTGCGGCTTGCCAGGTCTCCTGCCCAGCTCCATTAGAGTTCCATAATACGCTTTTCGATACCGAAGACCTTCGTAAGTCTTCGTATCTCGACGTTTGGAACTCGGTATGTTAGCCTGATGCTAAGTAAGAGTGCTCTTTGGCTCTCTGTGCAACTCTAAGCCTGTACACAGCCGTACATCGTGGTGGGCAGAACACATTGTTTATAGAGGCGGGAGTTCAGGCATTATTTTTTTTAACATAACTATTTACTGACTGCCAAAATTCTTATAACGGTTCAAAAGGTAAAATAATTGATTAGCATAAAGCGTAATACTTTAAAATATTGATTTGCGTAGAACAGTTACAATGTCTTAATAGCTTTAAAGTGACGTTCCATCATAGTTAGCACAATGACAATTATTTAACTATTATCGTCCCCTCTCTATTTGGCCCCTAAAACTGAACTTTAGCCCACCGGCTACTAAATGTTAACAATTAACGCCCCGGAGTTAATCACTAACGGTTTCGATCTGTTTTACTTACATTAAACTTTCATCAGGGATTTAGGGAACTAAGTTGTAGGTTCTAATTCTAATGTGCGCCATCTATCTAAACTATAACCTTAAATATTATAATAAATTATAAAGCATGACAAACACACATACAAAACATCTAATCCTTTCTAGATTAGATGATTTAAAAAAACTGCTAAACTGAATTGGATGAAATTTAGTACTTACATGGGTAGACCATGGCTTGAATTAGAACATAGGATACTTTTCATCCCAATATTCTCACGGGATCGAGACTTATGCGTGTGAAACCGCGGGGCGCAGCTAGTGTTAAATAATAGCGATTTACGTACGTACCAACTCCAAGTAGTTCATGTGTAAGATAATTATATGCTAGTAGAACAATTCGCGACCAATACCAAGATTTTGGACTGCGCGTGATCGCTCGACCTTTGGACTCTTTCATAGTGGTAACCTCGCTAACTGCCTATGCGGGCTATGCTTGGTTGACCAAGCAGTCAAGTGCATGGACGCTCTTAAAAAGGTTACTAAAATTAGAGGGACTAGACCAACTAGACATAGTAACATTCTACCAGCGATAACGATGATTACAAATTAAAAATGTTAATCCCGTTGAAAGTCTTTGTAGAAATACGAAATGGTTTGAAAGTGAAACAGTCGGTGAATAGACGTTGCGTCCAACTGGACTAGGCGGCCAAGAATACGATAGTAGATCAATTATCATAATGTAAGGACATATAGACCTGATACGACCAGTGGTAGTAAGCTGTCATTTACAAGAGTTGCACAAAGTGCTTGCTGTACGCACAGAATCAGCATCGGGCTGACCGAAGTGTGGTTATAGAAAAAAGAAAAGAAAATTAGTAATCCTTTCTTCCGTAGACAGTGGTAATCTTCCTCTATCAGAACTAAAATGGTGACAATTTGTCACCATCCTCCGTTCTATTGGTAAAATACTGTTGTATGTTTCTAATTATTAAAGAGAACTACTTGTTTATATGATATAAAAAGTTCTAAAGAACTACTTGTTTATATGAGTACTTGTTTATATAAGTTCTAAAAAACTACTTGTTTATATGATATAAAAAGTTAATTTTATTCTATTTTGCATGTGGAAAAATCCACTCTAAGGTTGCCATTGTCTGAAAGTGCCAAGATTAAAAATGTTCATTAGTGAAATCACCAAAAATGCATTTTTAAATCAGAATCAGAATAAAAATCATAAATCATCCCATTCTAAACACAGAAAGTCAGTTTAAAAACGAACCAATATTTTAAGTCAGGAGTTTGCACGTCAACGAGAACCGGCGAGCGCCGGCGAAAATTAGCTAAAAGTGGCTTTCGTCACCGTCATCTATACTCCTCGCTCTTACTAAGCGAACAATGGGTGAGAGCGGGACAGGAGATGCAGGAAAAACCGCTTCAGGCACCAGGAGGGAAGCGGTAAGCACCCTATTGTTTTGCACTCCCTGAAGCGCGAATCGTTTGTAGTTATACGGGTGTACAAGAATTGTAATTTAGAACGAAAATTTTGCGCTTATGTATTGGGGTACGTGGAAATATATAAGGTGCTATAAAAATATCTGCCACGGCTTCAATGGGAGACAGTATTTTGTATATACATTACAGTAGTGAAGAAATTTTGTACCCCGGAATAGTTAAATCAATTTGAGAAAATAAAGTACTTAATTAAATAAACATTTACTCTATTTTGCATAACGTGGTTCACAAACTATGCGCGATGTGTCCTTCGTCACATTTTGCGAATGAAATGACGGTGCGGCAATAGCTAATTACTATGGGACGGTTTCGTGCAACTAAATCATTTCAAATTTATACGCACATTTTTTGTATGAAAAAATTTATGACATAAGATCAATAATGTATCATTACTATTGTAATCTATATACAGAATACTGTCTCCCATTGAAGCCGTGGCAGATATTTTTGCGTTGATATATCATTCATTCAGGACTTTGAATTTTATATAATACCTATATATAAGGTGTTAAAAAATTAACCTTACAAACTTCAGAAAAAAAAATCTGCTGTTTCATACATTTCGGTCAAGTAGGTATTGAACTTTTGTATTAAACAGCAGATTTTTTTTTCGTGATTTCAGAGTTTATCCCATAGTGAAAGTTGTTCAGTTCGATGGTCTAAAGCACCTCTTAAAGTTTATAAGGTTAATTTTTTAACACTTTGTATAGATGGACAGCTCGGCAATAATATCTGATTTCATGATTCACGTCAAGATGACGGCAAATATATGTGATCATATTTTGCGGAAGACGCCAACATAGTCGGGGAAAGGCTAGGCAGATGATGATGATTTTGTGGAAGGTATATACAAGTGGCCGCACAAATATGTGACATTGTAGTAAGACCAAAACATAGGATGCTGCATCGGCGTCAAAAACTAGAATGCAATAATATCGGTCATGCCTTGCGTACTCCAGCAGCCTACTCAGTTGAATATATAAAAGTGTTATTGAGATCAAAAACTCGTTGAGATCAAAAACAACAAAATAATACCGCACTCTCTACTTCTTTTCAAGTCGATGGTGGTTTTTAAGATCAGTTGGGTTCCGTTAATAGCGTCAGTAGCGTTCATTAGATCTTCAAACTTGCAGAACACTTGGGACACTCCAGCAGTCATGTTCTGGACAGGGGCAATGCTCTCGCATTGGTTGTCGGACAAATCTGTAAAACCAATTTAACTAAAAGATCATATCGTAATCATCATATAAGTAGTTTAGTAGAGTAATATATAGTGTCTGCCTCATCATTTCCCGGCTGCGTTGGGATCGGCTTTAAGTCTAACCGAATGCGGCTGAATACAAGTATTTTACGTTGCCGAGGCAAGGAGTGGTCTCGGTATGTAATGAACGGGGAACCTTGAAGATCGACCCGTGCGCTGTTATCACTTAGCCACGAGCGCCTCACTCTAAAAGTATATGCCATTCAAATATTCATATAAACCGTGTCTCTTTAAAAATGACTTCTATTCGTCGCCACAACAGACGACACGAAGCATTTTATTAGTCTGTTGAGTTGAAAATGCACCGCTCACAGAATTTCATTACGCCCACGACCAAACAAATAGTTTTGACACGAGCCTTTGATGCTGTGTAATGAGATATCTAATCTGCGGTCCTCGCAGCAATCCCAGCGGTCTTATTTAAATTGTTTTGAGTGTAAGTTTTGACAATGGGGCGTTTGGTGTTTGTAATCCGGTGGCGCGAAGTTTTGGGGGACTCGAAGTGTCTGAATTTTAAGTTATTGCTTTGTCTTATTTATTCATCGTTGTACCTAAACGTGTAGGTGATAGGCCATAATTATTGAAGTGAAGTCTTTATTAATGAACAAGTACTTACAATTCTTCACATATTTTAACTTTTATAATTAGGATAATTAATAAAGTTAACAATGTAACAATCAAATTTTTAACGGCAAAAAGCCGTTTAAAATCTGTTGTGTTGAGACAGGTACCTACTTCTTCCTGGCTGGACGCTTTAATTTACTAAGCCACCCACAGGCAAGTCCAGTTAAGCAGACGACAACGTCCTAGGTTCAACTGCGAGATGCCAATAATAAAAAAAACAGATACTTCTAATCTATTCGTGGAAAACACTCCACGACAAAAGTATCTGTTAGAAAATTAAACCTATCCGCAATTTTGTACAATAGGCACTCAGTAGGTACGGACTGCCAAATTACTTGTAAACATTTTACGAGCTGTGTTTGTGACGGACAAAAATGGTATTCTACATTATACTCATCCTATTAGGTACTTCTTCAATCACTGAAACAATCACCAATCAATACAAAATAAACGACAAAAGAACGACAAATTACCGTTTTTATTTTTCAATCTCCGAACTCAGTCGGAGCCATATAACGATATTATTGTGGAGCAAAACAATGAACTGGTAACTCAGGGGATTTTAAACCTTATTAACTTTCCCTTTCTTGCGACTATGAATAAAGTCGTTTGCTATGACGTTGGGTACGTTTTGTCAATCGATTAAAAGTAAAGGCAATTATTGGTTTATTATTTCACCAGTTGATAAAATATAAGAAAGCTCCAATTTCGAAACAAAACATTGTAGGTAGATTGGTACGATTATTGTATAATTTTTTTTTCTGTTAGTGTTAAGAATTATTTTATTGAATATAACTAGCTTCCGCCCGCGGCTTCGCCTGTGTGGTATGTCGATAAATTCTGTGTCCTTCCTCAGGCTGTAGAGTATCCCCATACCCAAATTTCATCGGAATCGGTCTAGCAGGTCGGAGATTAGCCGAAACAAACAGACTGTCAAAAACCAAAAATAAATTTAAAAAATATTTTTTTTCGTTTGTTAAAAGTACCGTTTGTACTATAAAAAGCTGTTATTTTGATATTAAAAACAGACACTTCAATTTTATTTATTTGTATAGATCATCATCCCACGTTTTTGTAAACTGTGGGTGTCCGCATTAAATTACTTATATTTTCACTCACTCGCCATGTCGCCCCTTCAACACTATTATTATTAAGGTTTCTTCGTTCAACGGAGAAACCCTTTTCCTATTCCTGTAAAATCTCAAAAAGCTTCAATCTGTGTCCATCCGTGATAGGAATAATCTTTACCATTATATTATTCATATTTTTTTCTCAATCGGTTCGTAATTAACCCGACTGTCATCGCACAGAGCGACAGGATTTTCATTGACAATGTTAGCCGTTTGTTTCTTAGGGGCGAAAAAGGCCCGAGGCGTTTGTGTGGTTTCTGCTCTTCTAGTTTCAACTTTGTCCACCAAAGGTAGGGTTGATTTTTATGTGGCAATATATTTGAAGGATTAGGTTCTCTTTGATGCTCTCAATAGGATTTCACGCATAGTTAGTGTTAGAGCTATATTGTGGAAAGTTCTTTGATTCTGGGTGTATTTTTGATTCCATGTTTCACGGTGCTTGAACCACTTTGGGGGAACATAATCGTGATAGTGACAGGAGCGACAGAAGTTATTTTAGAACATTGTTTTTTTTGTTATCTTCTTGAATTTTTGGACTATGTTTTATCAAACACTAGCAGCGCCCCGCGTTTTCACCCGCATACGTTTCGACAGACACGTGGCGCCATCTATTATCATAATAACGTTATTGTTGTTTTCCTCGGGAACAGCACGATTTTTCGGGATGAAAGGTACCCTATGTCCGTTTCTGTATACCTGACAACGTATATGCAAAATATCAGGATGATCGGTTCAGTGGTTTAGGCGTGATAAGGTAACAAACAAACTTACTTTCCCATTTATAATATGAAAGAGTTCGGATGTTAGGATAGCATTTACATTAGCCTCGAGTTTTGGGGCTATAATAGATTTGAAATATTTTATTTGATTGTTTGGAAACATACTACAACTTTCAGTATCGTCGTTGTCACTAGATGCTAGTACTTTTTCAGTCTCCTCATCCCAAATGATGATGTAGTTAAAACCCTCTTAATCATCACCTCACCTCATGATCATTCATTATTAAACACATCATCATTTTAAAGTTTTTGCCTTCACAACCCATATAATTATATATCCTAGGATATTTACGACCTAGGACGTCTAGACGTCTTACCAATCGATAGTTATAATCTCTGAAGACATGCATAGCCCATCTCCACATCCCAATATTGTTATCCAGTGAAGCGTCCACCAGACTCCGGTCATATTCGTGAACATCGATCATTCGTAATGCGATCCTTGTCGCTCTTGTAAAAGCACTATGTTTGAGGGATTATCTTTTAGTTGCGCTATAGTGGACGAAATCGGATGGTTTTGGTATTGTCAGCTACACACATTATAGAAAACTAGCTTTTGCTCGGACTTCGTCTGCGTATATTTTGTATTAATTTTTTTTTATATAAAAGCCCAGCATGAAAAATAACCTATATAATTTTCCAAGCCCCAAACTATCCATCTGTTAAATTGCATAACGATCAGTTCTGTGGTTTATGCGTACAAAGACAAACAGAAAGATAGATGGGGTTACTTTTTTTTTTTTTTTTTTATTACAATTTAATTTACATTCGTTTCTATATTTATATTTGTAATTTATATGGTGTACATAATGTAGAGTATTCTATTCTATTCTATTGTGCATACCGTTAGAACCTTTATACACGACACGGTTTCTTTACGGTACGGCGTACAAACCGCGCCTTAGAAAAAACGTGTCTGTTAACAAGCTTCCATAGTGATCCATACAACATTGACAACACTGCCTACACACGGCGAATAAACCGTAGTTTTTCACGGCAGGAAAAACGTGTGTGTACAAAGAGTCTCAAATTTGTTTTTCCTGGGAGTCTTAAAATCCCAATAGGTCACATCTAGACAAGCTTGCTTCGTATATCGCATCATCTTTAGCCATCATAATATGAAACAAACCATAGCCATCACAATTTAAAGCTTGAAAATATTATTCTCCATCTTTATCGGAAAACAGTACCTACTTAGTACAATCAGGGAAATAGACTCAATGAATGACAGTTGTATAAAAAGGTGTGTAACACGTACATTGACGAAGTGTGTCAATTTGATAAACAATAATTATTTTAATGACTGTACCAGCTAATAAACTTAACTAATAAGCCAATAATTTCGATAACGCCAACAAGATTTTTTCAAGAATGAAGAATCAAGTATTAATAAAGCCGCGATGATCAGTATTAATTTAAGTATGTAGCCAATTTTCTAAACAATTAAGTAGATACCCTGACTTTACCTACAATATAGGCTATCATACTATTTCATGTAACCTTTTCATTCACTAATTACTGTATTTTGTTCCAGGCTATGGCACCAACTCGTTATCGGCTATGTCGAAGTCGACGCTTGATGCTCATACGCATCTACGTCAACCAGGTTAGTGAATTTACACCATTTCATCAATAAATCTTGGTTATAATTTCGCTTAAATTAGTTGTGTACTATAACTTCGCTTCAAGTATTTTCTTCTACGCAGATTGGGTTACTATTCCTTCACTCTTATTGTTTTCAATTAATCAATCTGTCTAGCCTTTTCCCATCTATGTTGCGGTCGGCTACCAGCCTAATCGGATGCAGCTGAATACCAGTATTTTACATAGAGCGACTGCCTATCTGACCTACACAACCCAGTTACTGGGTAACACGCTTGCTCTTTTATATACTAGCTTAATCTGAGGGCCTTTATAAACAAATTGCTGTCGCTTTCAAAGCGGATTGTACTCCTACAACTTTCAACAGAATTGTCATCATGTTTTTCGATAGCATATATGTTAGTTCAATACGATTTGACTTTTCCACCATCGTTATTGCTGATAAAACGTCACTTTGTCTAGGCCCTCTTTCTACAACTACAGCAACTGTATAAATCTACACTTTAATAAATACTCCAATATTATGTACAGTCAACAAAAGAGATAAGTATGCAGGATCGTCGGATGGAGTTGAAGTTTAGTAAGAAACCGATGGATGTTCTCGAATAAAATTTAATTTTATTAATAAAAAACAAACAGCTCATTTATCATATTAAATTTCAGTCGACAAAATCCATCGGTTTCTTACTAAACTTCAACTATATCCGACGATCCTGCATACTTATCTCTTTTGTTGGCTGTACCTATCTGAAAAGAGTTCTCTACATCCAAGACTCAAAACACAATTCTTGGAAGGTGTAACGAACTAAAACAATTCGAGCGACCGAACTTGAGCACTCAGTCAATGTTTGTTGTCCACGGTCAGTTACCCAAGGTACATACGGATTATTTGGTGACCGTACCTTTAGTGAAGCTGAGCACAAACGTGAGCATTTCACGAAATGGAAAATGCGACCGTTCGATGACGGCGACTCGCAAATATTCACTTGTAAAATGTTAGATTTGTATGAATGTTTGAAATCTTCAAAATTGTATACAGGTTGGCGATATAGACACCTGCCTCCGACAAAAAGGTGATTCGTGACAAGTCATTCTAATCAACTTTCGCCATGAAACTTATAAAGGCATTTAAAAAAAATCTCATTGTTGTACTTATAGGAGTTTGTTTTTTTTTTTTAAGAATCGGATAAGTCATTCGTAGTGACAGTTTAAAACGACGGGTAGAATCACACCCTTGACGGATGTAGATGACTAAATCGCCACCCTGTATGACTCCCCAAATGAAGTATTAGAAAACAAATGCGACAAGATCCACTAACGGCAGCTCATTTTGTTAAACCTTACCAGAATACTATAACAACTACTAATAGCACTATCGAGTACGGAATCACTACAGATGATAATGGTAACAAAATCATAGCTACAAATTGTCAGAAATGAGAAAACACTCCTTCACTAATGAAGATCGTTACTAAAGTTGCTTCATATATGGACCCCACACACGTGACCGTTATACCGATTAGTAGCATAATGAACCATAATCTAAGTTATTTTTGGTAAAATACGAGGAAAAATGAAAAAATCTGCCGTTTTGGGAAGTTGGCAGTGAAATGTCTCCAATTTGGTTTAAGTAATATCTATATCTTCTATATCTATACATATAATAAAATAGTAACGAAGACTGTACCTGACTGTAAAGACTGTACCTACATTGAATATTTTTGGAAAAAGTAATTGCTTGTTTTTAGTATTTTTGTCCGTTTGTCTGGATGTATGTTCTGGATTGGAGCCAAAACGACGAAATACATTATTTTCAAAATTTGCACAAATATTCCTTACAGATCTGGTTATCGAAAAGTAGTAGTAATGCGATTCTATAGGATATATTGTACCTACGTTAAAACAAGAAATATCATGCTGACGATGTCGCGGACAGAAGTTAAAAAGATAAAAAGTAATATTAATAATTATACAGAATAAAAATGAACAAAGGAAACTTAAATCTATGCCTACAACAAGAAAAATTACACGTGTCGCATATTTGTGATATTAAGCAACTTGTTACAAAATACTATTTCAGCTGGTTTAAAACGGGTAGGTATGAAAGAAAGAAAATAAATTTATATAACCCAGGCACACATTATTCACATAAATAAAAAAAAACATAACCCGCCTTCTGGCGCAGTTGGGTAATAATAAACGCCGGAAACTTATGGTCGCCATTTTGGAAACAAAATAACTAAAAATCAGTTCAAGTCCTTCGCTTCGTCAGTCAAAAGACAAACATAAAACTGAAGGCTAAAAAAAATACCAGTTGTAGGTAGGTTACCTATGGCCGCCCCTCTACTCCAGGCAATAACTCTTACAATAATCAAAAATAAAACAAAAAATGCGTTACGCGAAAACCTCACACTGTTAGAGATCAAAGTTTATACAAAACCACAATATTGCTGAACCAAGTGAGCATAGTAACTCGACCCTAGCCTGTCACCAGGCACGCGGCGAGCGCAAACATCGGAGCCAATGTTTTCTAATGAAATCGAGAAGTGACGCGCCTCTGTGCTGTCACTCATTTCCAAAGTGAGGGATCTTGGACAGAACTGACTGATGTTTTGGAAATAGTTAGCTGAAATAATTTATATTCTTTGTGTTAGATCGCATCTTCAGTATGTTTTTTTTTTGTTTCTAAGAATGCACATAGGTAAACATTTTTTTTGCCACTTATGCTGATCCTTGTGATTACCGATATTCTCAGGTCTCTCTGTGCTGTTCCACAAAAGATGGGACATTGTAGGTAATATCGTGTCCTGCATGTCCTGTCGTCTGCACATTGCAGGAGCTGATGGACGCTAATTATGGCGTCAAACACGTAGCCGAATTCTGGACCAAGTCCATTTAGATTACCACGCTAAGATTCTTCTTCTTCTTAAGAAGTCTTCTACTGAAGACTTCTTAAGTCTTCTACTGAAGACTTCTTCTTCTTAGCGTGGTAATCTATATCTGAGAGAGCACTTAGTGCTCTGCAGTTGTGATATTAAATCCGAAAGCCTACAAAACTGCACTGTTAATTCTGGTCTACTTGATGTCGAAGGAGCCTAAAGCTATTTCAACTGTTTCTACTAAAAACAAGGAATTAGAAATTCTAAGACAAATAATACTGCTGTAAAAACAGTTTCAATTTCTGACCCAATCGACTAATGACGGTGGCGTACATTCAAAATATTTGTGTGGTGTACTGCATGGCAACGGCCACTTTCTTACATACTTCGAGTTCGAAACAACTGTACTAATTGCTTATTAACATGCGATCTCTTATCAGTGTCGTATTTCACTTCGATTTATACTTATGTTAGGTATGTGTTACGGAATCGTTTTGGTTTTAGTAAGTGTAGGTGCTAGGAATTAAAGGTTTTTTGAGATGTTTTTGGATTAGTCTATTTTAGGTATTCATTATATTGGTTTATCATCGCAATTCGCTAGCCGATTGAGATGTTTCTCATTTATGATTAGTAAATGTTTAATGGCTGGCTTCATATCCGTCAATTTCAGTTAACAGTTCAGTCTCTGAACTATCTACTGGTTTCGTGGACGAATGGAGGATGTAAATTTTGGTCCCACCTTCCAATAGCTACATGTGATACATCGTTGGATAGGTATTTTTGAACTGAACAAAAGTTACTATGGCGCCAAGTTTTAATCTTAGTCCGTTCAGAGTTAAGCATTATTAAACATGTCAGTTAGTCAAAAAATGTGAATGCTAAGTCTTTAAATGTGAACTGAATTGTCCAGTTCAGTGAGTATGTCAAGGAGAAGTCTTCATAACTTACTGAAGTCACCTGTCCGTCAGTTTGCAAGTCATTTATTTTCAAAAGTAGGTACCATCAAATTCTTCATCTCATCAACCACGCAAAATGATTCGTCTTCAATTATGTCATCAAAAACAAAAAAATCGCTAGCCCTGGCTAGCAAAACATGTTTGCCTAGCGTTTGATCGGTCGCACCCATAGCCTCGCAAACAGGGGTAAGTAAAATACGAAAGAAATCAAAACGATGTTTTCACAGGCGTGCGTGCGGTGACGGTCGACATTGTCTTTTTGTGTGCTATAGTCGTGTTTTAGGGAACTAGGGGCCCACGTCATGCGGAACTTATCGCCTTCGACGCTATCCAACCGAATTTCGAAGTATGGAAGAATTTACTAGGAATTGTTATGGAGATGGAGCCGTTCCAAGGTTTTGTTTACGGGATTTTTTATAAGGCCGTTGAACTTTTGTTTTTGGTTGGTAAAAGAATAGGGAACTAGACTAGAAGCTGGTCTGATGAAAGTTTTCTGAACCCAAATGTGTTTTCGAAAAAAGGGTTTCTTGATTGCGAGGATATGGATAATTGCCACTATGCTTTTTTTAATATTATGTTACAACATGTCTTCTTGAATAGGTAAACTGCCTGGTTTAAGGAACTGTTCAATAGTGGAAGTCAGTGTCGAAAATAACCTAACGAATGCTATTGGTTCGACGAGCGTCTCAAATAACTACATATTTACAAATGCATGTCTTGAAGGTCAAAACGAAACAAATATACCTACCTAATAAAGTTGTTCAATTTCATGCATCCATACTAATATTATACATTCGAAAGTAACTCTGTCTGTATGTTACCTTTTCACGCCTAAACCACTGAACGGATTTCGATAAAATTTGGCAGAGAGAGAGATTGTATCCCGGGGAAGAACAAAGCATAGTTTTTATCCTGATATTCCTACGGGATCGACACTTATGCGGGTGAAACCGCGGGGCGCAGCTAGTTTGTCATAAAGTGCACTAACTCGATCTGAATAGATGCATTACGTGGATCTAGGCCAGACTGAATTGGATAATTATATTCCTGTGATAGGTCCAGACCGGCGACTCACAAGCATTGATTTGGATTATTCCACTATGACCTACTAAATTGTCAAAATGACCAAATTGGTCAAAGGGAAATGTTTAAAATTTTGATGTACAGACGCCAGCACGTCAAGCTACTACAATCTGTCAAATTTCTTTAATACATTTTCATCTTTATCGCTAAAGCATTAGGTTCAAGGTTGATTGGGAAAATTTTACAGTTTCAGGTAGCTTCATGTGCTGGCGTCTGTACATACACATTGTCCCAGTAATAAATGTTTGGGATTATTCCACTTTACCTCACCAAGATGTTCCACCAGTGGGACAAACTAGAATGTTTAATCCATACAATAACTTTTGAAAATCATTGGTTTTTCTTTTTATTCAAAATATATGAATTTGAAGAAAGTTGGTAAAATAATAATTCAAATTGATCTTAGTTTATTTCAAAAGCCATCAAAGGTACGAGTAGAAAGAAAGCTTAATCTAGACGAAATATTTGACGCATTCGTCATTCCAATATTTTGTCTAAGCTCATTAGCCTGCTCATCATTCCAATGATAAATGATAAATGATTTTATTTCTGTAAGTAGGTTTGCACAAACACTTTTACACGTCAATCATATTTTAAAAACTAGATGAGGTCGGCGTTTCCTATCTGACTACTCTGAGAAGAAAGGCCGAAACAAACTCAGAGGTCACAGTCTCTTTTAAAGTCCAGACATAATCTTGGTCAGGTTATATGAAGACCATGTAGATCGAAGTCCGAGATGGTCTTTTGAAGAAAGACAATCTCGCTTGATGGCGAATGGATGAGGACTACGATGGGACGAGACTGCCCAGAAGACACCAGCACCCTAATTGCACCCTAATTGCACCCTAATTGCATAACACACTATTGCTCTCAATTTGAATAATTTTAAAGTAAGTATTATGCTAATCCATTGCTCCATAATTATGTTCGACAAAATCTGTTTGTTCAACAACGTAAATAACGCAATGAATGTTGTTGAACTGTCAAAATGAAAGCCATTGCTACTGATAGTGTGTTACGTAATTACCTCGCTGGTCATTCTTGCTTTGACGGCAGAAGGGTTATAGTGAGTGGTAACGCTGGCAGAGAGTTCCACACTGGCTTTTGCAGTAGACGCCCTTAGAAGAGCGACGTTAATTGTCTCGATAATGAAAACTGCACCGTAACACACAGAAAATTAAAATCTGATTGATTTTGAAGGATATTGTCAATCCATTGCTTCATATGTTCGAAAAAGTTGTCTGCTCAACTACGTAAATAACGCAATGAATGTTCTTGAACTGTCAAAATGAAAACCTTTGCTACTTAGTGTGTCATGTAATTACCCCACCAATAATACTGATTAAGCTATCAAGTACCATGTGGATGAAGACAATGTAACAAAGTCTTCTCAAACAAGATTTCCCGATTGATCCCACAAAACAATTACTAACTAATAATCATACATCTTAACAAATAGAAACGTCAAAATAAATCTGCCGGGGTGAACATTATTGAATCCGGGAGTGGGGGCCCAGGATTGCAATCAAACGGCTAATGCTACAGGGGCCCGGAATTGCACTAACGACTCACTGGGGGACTCGTAATGCACTGAAATCGATTAATTATCCTTTTATTATTATTTTATGGACCTTTTGCTTCTTCTGAACTGGTATCTCCGAATTATTCTGCTTGTATTAGAGTTTTGTCGGAAGTCTGGGTGTGAAAAGAAATAAAAGCTAAAGTATTTTCTGAACTGTATAATTACACATGATTGTAAACTTACTTTCGTTTTCGTCATGGTCTGTTTCGTGACTCCTAATACAAAGCTAAACAGAACAGACTACGGCGCCAGACATACTAAAATATTATAAAAAAAACACTGCCTTAAAATGACCACCTTTTATTGATCGACGGATGTCTATGCTGGCGTCATAATTGGAATACAAATTCGCTCTTTGACGCCGCGGCCGCACGTCGGGCAGTGATTTGGCCCTTTGTGCCGCACGCATTAACTCCTTCAGGCCTCCAGCAACACCCCACACTTTATCACACCCTAACCGAATAACAACTTTAACTTAAAGCACTAAGGCGCAAAATGCCTATTCAACTTCCAACGCCACCGATTTTCGATTTTCAGCTAACGCAGTAAGAACTATTTCTCTTTTGTCGTATGACGCACATCATTGGCTCTCAAAGTTCCCGTCGAAGAATAATGCGTCTTATTACGTGTGGAAAA
Organism: Hydraecia micacea; assembly: GCA_914767645.1. NCBI lineage: Eukaryota > Metazoa > Arthropoda > Insecta > Lepidoptera > Noctuidae > Hydraecia > Hydraecia micacea. Next base: position 2,477,314 of record OU611774.1, read on the forward strand.
GAGTTTATTTTAGCTACTGCACGTATTTCTGCTGCGAAAGATTAGTGGTAATGGCGCGTAATTACAGTAGAAAAGACTAACACCGTGAGGTTCATTTGGCGAGCACCAATCAGTTGTAATGTGAAGGGGTTTCGCTTTGAGTGCCGCTCTGGGCACCAACTGATTCACTTAACGGCAAACACTTGGGCCACTTGTTCAGACGACTCAGGAGTTTCTTTAACCAGAGCATTTATTTTGGCAAATGAGTTCCACAAATAAAACCGGCAGTTGAAGATTTTGATAGGTTCGGGATAAATCTTGCATTTGTGTCAAATGAGTTTATTGCACTGATAGAGTTGTGACCTTGAAAATAGTTGATTTTCGTTGTTTAAATAATATTTTCATTATACGTCTCAATGAAGTTTGCGTGGCGGATTTCGTATTTATGTAGGTAGTTGACGCAGAAAATTACACATTTATATTTCTCCTTGCATATCGATAACTTTAAAAGTGTAAAGAACATTCCAAGAACTCCGAGATTGACTCAGCGAAGCTCAACAAATATTCCATTATATTCCAATATTTCATTTAAAATTTATTGTGCCAATGTCGAGAAACATCTCCGTCGAGAATTTTCTCGACATTGGCACAATAAATTTTATATGGAGTTCACCATATTTTCTATAAGAATGTATTGTTGACAGAACGTCGAGGGGAAGCGACAGACCGTCCCTGCAAACAGCGGGGGATAGACTCGTATTGTCCACTGCCAAAAATAAAAACGAGAAATATGTTCGTCTTAGTTTATCATTTAGAAGATAATAAAGATGGAGTAAATATCTTAGAAGAGACATGACCAGAACAAAGAGTAAAATAAAAAGCATGCAGCAGCTAACTATAAAACCGCGAATCTGAGAGATTTAAAATTAAACAGTACAGTTACGGAAACAGTAGAGGGTTCTCGAAATCAATCAAGAAATCAATTGCAATTGTCAATTTTTACGTGTTTGATACACATTGATGCGCAAATTGATAATCTACGACATGCAATAGTTGAAGCGTACTACATTTACAATTGACGTTTCGGGGACCCTTAAAAGGTCTCTTGTAGTATATCGTATGAGACAATTGTAAACAAACTGCAACTTTTCTGATCTCAACACTCATCTCATCTCTCACCAACGCCAAAACAAAAGCGGATTCCAAGATACCTTTACAAATCAGAAACCGAATGAACACACATAAACAATCAAAGGCAGTGAGTGGCGACAGTAGCACCCGCGGGGTGCACGTCCCACCAATTTTGATCGCAAATGGAAACTGTTATCGCTTTTCGACAATTCTATTGGGGACGTTCCAGAGTTATAACTTCGTTTCAGGTGATTCCAGATATTGATGATTTACTTGATGAGTTTTAGATTAGAAATCAAATGCTTTTGACTTTTATATTCTGTTTCAATCTGGTTTGGTATATTATTTTGTTATGTTAGGACTTGTGCGAGTTGGTCTAGGTTTACGGTTATTCATAATAGTTTGTGAGTTTTGTATCATTTACCTCGCTTCGTATAGTGAATACAACTATGTGATTTTATATCTTTTCTTTTGCCTTAGAATGTCTACTAGACGTAAAACTAAATGCTTTTTTGTACACTCATGGTAGGATCTCTCCAGTTTGCTCTTCGGTCCATTCATGGAGATCTTTTGTTTCAAATCTTATAATTATTATTTTTCTTTGAGCAATTATTTACTTTTCTAAAAGCCTGCAATCATAAAATAGTAACAAAGTCAAAACTGTACACACAATGAATTTTCTCGAAAAAGATCAATTGCTGCGTATGATACCGAAAATATAGTTTTTAGAATTTTTGTCCGTTTGTCTGTTTGGTTATATTGTTCCGTATTGGCTTAAAAACGGCTGAAAGAATTTGGATGAAATGTGACACACAGAGTTTATATTCCGATACCAACGCGAGCGGACAAAAATACACTAGTTTCACGTAAAGTAGTAAATCCAAATTTACTTATCAGCATAAATTCCAAAAGAATTTTTACATCCATAAATAGATATTATAATCATTTCACTCATCCATCCAAAAGCGAATCAAAACGGGTGTGACGTCAAACGAATGGAAATTGGTCACCATTTCGAAGGGGTGGCGATTAGAGGAGATTATTAACTTGTGTCGAGATATAAATTATGATTCAGAAATTATGGGGCATTTTAGAGTTCATAATAAAATAATGATTTGATTTTCATGATGGTTGGTTTAGTAGCATAATGAAGTTAGATGAAAGCAATAGAAATAGGGTTGTTAGAATTGACAAAAATAAATTCAGATCTGCGTAATATGAAATTGGTCTACGATAGGTTGCCTATTGTAAACTTTTGTAAATGCTGTGGATGCAGTTAAATTCCATTCTGCTGCAATATTTTACTTCTAAATAACGTTCAATTCATGCAGTTTCCAACAAAAAATGTAGATACGAATATTGCTCCTACCATAGTATCCAAAATCAAAATCATGTACTTACAAATCACGTCTGATAGTCACCGTTCGTGCTAATCCATCCGCATCACTTTGCGCTCGCTCCGCAACGCATGGAAACGCTCAAAAACGTTCGACGATCATTTATCATAATCATCTCGATTGGATCGCGCCTCGCCCCTTCGAGCGGCTATTTATCCACCCTCGATTTAACTATTATTGTGAACATTTTTTTATGTTCAACTTGCCTTTTGACAGTAACAGTGAGTTGCGATATTCCAAGTCTTTCATCTTCGTTAATAGTGCTTTGACAGACTTTAATAGGCTCTTCTTCCGCTGCATTCATGTTGCAAATCACCTTGTATTTAGCTTCATGTTTAGTAACACGGCTCATTGTACATTTATTAGCATTTATTTCTGAACTATTATCAACGTTGTAAGTGAAATTACTAAGACCAACATGTTTCACTAAAGAACAAATTGGCAAAAATCGCTTGTGTGTTTGTAAAAAAGTGGTTGGCTAACAATAAATACAGACAGCTGTACGTTAAATGTATCATTATTCAGCTACCGCTCTATTATTACAATTCCTTACTATAATTATGTAATTTCTATATTCAACCTGCCCGCGCCATGCTAGCGTGTTCTGTTCATACAGTATCATTATTGGGAACGGATGAAATTATGAGCGAGAGCGAGTTGCGTTTCTGGGGTGCTCATCTGTTTCGGTGACCTAAGTGTAGGTGGGTACTTGTAAGATAAACCCATTGTAGACTCTATGGCGGGGTTTCATAGAGTATGAACCTAAAAAACCGAGTAACAATAATAATCTACGGATGGTGACTTTTGAAAACTCAACTTTTCACCTTCAATGTCTACAGTCTAAACATTACTTTTATAGCAATTAAGCTCTCTAATAGAAGTAATCTAGTTGAATTTAGGAAAAATAAGTCATATTATGCCTTATTATCATTCTCCTGCCCTTATAACAATTTATTTGTTGTCGGCACAACATGTCTTTTTATTCCATACTTCTCTATTAATCGTTATTAGGTACAGACGCCAGCAGATCAAGCTAAACTGTCAAATTTAGCCAATCAACTTTGAACCTTATGCTTTAGCGATACAGTTGAAAATCTATTAAAGAAATTTGACAGATTGTAGTAGGTTGATGTGCTGGCGTCTGTACCTACATCAGAAATAGCAATCATACAGTTCGGCCGACGAGAGAGTGCGTTCTTGACACCTGTGAGTTTCATACAAACGAATCCGTGTTTTGTGAATTTGATCTTTATACAAGTGACTAAAATGATCGCACTTACAGCTTTCAGAAACGCAGTCTCTCGATGGCCAGACTAGTGTTGCAATGAAAGTAAATTTTCGCTTTTAACATGGACCGATTAAACTTTAGAAATTATTTACATTGCAACGGGTATGCAAATGTTTTGAGCCAATGTTGGGCAAAAAATTAATAACAAATAGCAGCTAAACGGACCGGAAATGTTGCTCTGCTAATAAATGACTTAGTTTATTTTTCATATTTATTTGAATGTTACCTATCCAAAAATTAATAAGCCTATATGTTGGTGCTAATACAAGTTAGTAGATTTAGCCTCTGACGCAAAAAAGAAGGCTGTTAAATGATTTAAGCCTTTGAATGTTTTTGGCATCATGGCTGACGAACATTTTTTTTTTTGTAAATCTTTTCTGTCCCACTGCTGGGCAAAGGCCTTTCCCAAATCATTACAGGAACTCTTTTCCCGTGCCACCTCGAGCAAAACCGCGCGGCCGGCCGCGAACTTAAAAAAAAACTATAAAAAGTTTCAATTTATTTACAGCCGTGAACCCATTGCGGCAAAATGTCTATTATTAATAAGTTTTATATTTTAGTTTAAGTAAGGGTGTCGATTCGTTACATTCAGCTTGCTTTATAGTCCGTCCAGCTTGAGTGTCATTACCATTGCCACTTCATTATGACATTAACAATAGGCGAGAACAGTCGTTAGGGGGCGCTATTGTTTCAATTTGAATGTGCCATTGGAATTATTACTATAATTTGCATAGCTGACACTAGTATGTATGAAATTATGAGGGCGATTTTTTATGGGCGATTCTGAGAGGGTGAAAGTGCGGCGGGTGACTTGAACGAGTGTTGGGTTGTCTTGGATTTAGCGTTGTTTTACACGAATATGTTATGGATTTTGTAGGTTTTAAAGTTACCAGAAAAAAAATACGTTTGTGTTCACTGTGTGTGTCCCAAATGAAATTTTCTTTCTTACTTATTAAAGGAACGAGAAAGTATCGGGAAGGTGTTACTATATACTTACCTGCCGTTTAAATAAAATAAATAAGATAATTTTATTACGGACAACTAAAAGATACATAAACTGTTAAACACTTGTTCTAAAAAAGATGGGCTTATTAGCTTTATTACTTCGAAAATAGTTGTTGGTATTGCAATTAGTTATTGAATGAAAAAGTGATGATATTTAGCAGCTTTATTTTATATTTGTGATGGTTAACATCGTGTTATTATGACGAGACATACCTATCCTAAAACTGACTCGATGACCACATTCCATTTAGGTACGTGGTGGGTTTGACAAGTGCCAAAAAAAACTAGGTAGGTACTTACAAAACATAGTATGAAGCTATTTAGACGATTCTTGTGCATCAGTCATTATTTGGTTACGTTTAGATAGCAAGAAAATATGTTTATATGCGTTTAGTGCTTCGTATACTTAATCTTCTTTGACTGTCAAGATCTAAACTATAAAAAAAAACCTGAAATAAGTCTATGAAAATCTAAACGAAAAATTTCCACGAATAATTCAAAGCGTGTAAGACCGCCGACACAGTGTCGACGTCTAGCCGACGGCCGACTATCTATGCAAATTGAGATAGTTGCACACCGGGCTCATTATGCCTATTTGTAATGCAATCTATGCAATGTATCAGGGTTTTTTCGGTCGGCATTGTTGGCGGTTCCGTTGTCATGGCGACGGTTATCTTTTACGATTCTAGGTGATCTACAGCCGGGCGTGATAGAGGCAATCGTTTTAGTGATTTGCTGTCTTAAGATTGTTGTCGCGAGTTGGACGTCCGATTGTAGATACCCTGAGGGGCAATTCTCGTAATTTTAAGAACGTTCACAGTCTGATCTCAGTCTCAATCTGTCAAAGATACCTCTAGGTTCCCTACATTTTTTACAAGTTTTTGACATTGATTGTCGCTGAGATGAGATTGCGATTGGTTTCCAGGTGTTTTGTTGTTGAAGTTCTGTTGGAGGGCTAAAGGATTTATCATTTAGTTCATTTACAGTCCCGCCGTCGAGAGAATGCGTTCCTGACTGCTGTCAGTGCGACAATTCTAGTTGCGAATAAAGATCAAATTCGCAAAACACGTAAGTATTCGTTTGTATGAAACTGACAGGTGGCAAGAACTGTAGTTGGCTAATTAAGAATCTGATCATTTTAATCAGCGTGGAGAAGGAATGAGGAGACAAATTGATACCTATGAATTAGTAGCTATTTATTTATTCATCATCAACTTTACACTTGTGTTGAAGAATGGTTTTAACAATAACAATAAATGTAACACAAAATTAAGTAATCATCGTAAAGCCAGAAAAGAGAGAAAAGAAAATACCTACTAGTTTGCACAATATTGTATTGCTTAAGGCCGTCCACTGCGTTAAGCGGCTGCACGGAGCGGGAGGGTCGGACCACACTTATTCAGCTCTGTTCAGCTTTAGTCCATAGAAAACTACGATTTTGTGTGAGATACGTACGCATCCGTTCAGCCGCGGAAAGCTGACCGGACTTAACACTTATGTAATAGTTTGTCTCTCACATATTATTTGATGGTTACTTAACTGATTAGAATCTTGTCCTGCTGGTCTCATCATCTGCCTAGCCCTTTCCCAACTATGTTGGGGTCGGCTTCCGGTCTAACCGGATGCAGCTGAATACCAGTATTTTACATGGAGCGACTGCCTACCTGACCCCCACAACCCAGTTACTGGGTAATACGATACTCCTTGGTAAGACTGGTTGTCACATTTTCGGGTTTCGGACGACCCGTAACGACTGTCAAAGATCCAGGAATAACAGCCGGGACCAACGGTTTAACGTGCTTTCCGAGGCACGGAGGGGTCTTGGTATGTAAAGATGGTCACCCATCCACGGACCAACCGCGGCAAGCTTAGCTTAACCTGATCGATCAACCCGTGCGGCTGTTATTACTTAGCCACAAGCCCCATCCTTCCTCATCATCCTTGACCTGCTGGTCTATTCTGTGAAATTCTCACCGTGAAAACTTGGGTGAAGTGAGTTTTCATTCCACTTGATGCTAGGGATTGGCACTGGTGACAGCTCATTTTATGCTCACTTCACCTAAATTTTAACGGTGAGATTTCTACAGAATAGGTCGCCAGGATCTTGGTACACGAGAGTATCCTAATAATTATGCAATCCACGGCTGTCATAGGCACCTTCTAAATGATGAAAGTGGTCTGCACAGCCACAACACACTTTCTTCTCCTTGGCCAAAGGTTTAAATCGTCAGATTTGCCATCACCGTGCATAGGTCGTGCGAAAAAGTGTCCATAGTAAGATGACCTTACACATCCCGCAAGAAACAATAGATACGATTTTTTTTTGTATGACGGAGCGAAAGCTTACAAAAATTTAAAACGGCAAATGAAATCAACGAAACAAAAACGTGACCATTTTTTGACGAGATCGGGCGAATGTAACGATACAATGAATACGCCCCAATTCTTACTCGAGGATGTTGTAAAAGTGACCAAAGGAGCAGTCAAGAGAATCATCTACCATACCTATTGTGTTAAAGGCAGAACTTTATTTGAATGTTACATAGGTAACAATTACCTTTTTACCTAACATACTTTGAATCACAATCTGAATTATTTTGAAGAACATTGCCTTTGCTTCGTAATGTTCAAAAATTTGTCTGCTCAACAACGTAAATAACGCAATGAATGTTGTTGAACTTTCAAAATGAAATTCATTGCTACTGTTAGTATGTTACTCAATTTGCTCGCCGGTTATAGGGAAGACCTAAGTTCATTAGTGGAAGTCAACTGGGAGATAAAATGAGATCGATAATAATTGCCAAGGGAATAAAGGCATCGCAGGGAACTGTGGGAAGCTATGGGAAGACCTTTGCCCAGAAGTGGACCAAAGAGGTTCAATAAAAAAAAAAGAGTACATTCTGTTAATTTTGGTTAAATTACGTTAATTATCATTTAACTCGTTACTAATTAGATTTATCGTTTTCCCCCAAAAAGGAGAGCAGTTACCCTGGCAACATTGTAAGAAATTATTTTAATTAATTTGTTATTTGTAATGAGTAGGTAATGCCACAAATTTATTGGTTTTAAAATTGTTTCAGATCCATATCAAATGTTTGGACCCACAAGCAGTCGGCTAGCAAACTCAGGTTCGTAAAATCTATAATTATCTATTATCAATTTAATAAAATTTTCTTAAATAAATTTGCTGACAGAAGAAGCACAGACTACACCGCGTCTGAAAGCATGGAATATTGCGCAAGAGTTCCTTTTCCAGGGTGGCGCATCGACGCGCAAAATGTAACCATGCATTCAGCGCATGATTTACGATGCTAGAGCGTAGAAATTTTTCGTCGGTTAAAAAATAACCGGCCAAGTGCGAGTAGAACTCGCTCACGAAGGGTTCCGTTGACTGTACAATATTTAAAACTAGATATATAAAAAAATCACGTTTGTTGTATGGGAGCCCCCCTTAAATATTTATTTTATTCTGTTTTTAGTATTTATTGTTATAGCGGCAACAGAAATACATCATCTGTGAAAATTTCAACTGTCTAGCTATCACGGTTCATGAGGTACAGCCTGGTGACAGACAGACGGACGGACACACAGCGAAGTCTTAGTAATAGGGTCCCGTTTTTACCCTTTGGGTACGGAACCCTAAAAAGACTGCTGTTTCATAGAAAAGTGCAGTACCGACGCAGTCAAAATGTATGGACCAGCAATTTTTTTTATACGCGTTTCGATTGCCTATCTGACCTCCACAACCCAGTTACTGGGTAACATGATAAGACTTGTTGTCAAACTTTTGGGCTTCTAACAACCCGCAACGACTGTCAAAGATCTACGAATGACAGCCCGGACCAACAACGGCTTAACGTGCTTTTCGAGGCACGGGGGGCGGGAGGGCTTGATGCGTAAATGGATGGTCACCCATCCACGAACCGACCGCGGCAACCGTAGCTTAACCTTTAATCGACCCGTGCGGCTGTTCTTATTTAGCCACGAGTACTATCAATGAAAAATCAAAATTAGGGTTGTCTGACTAATAAGCAATGTTCTATTACGTTGGTACAAATTAACATTGGCTCCCAGAGTCGAAAGGGTCAGGTGACCTGAGAAAATGGGGTGACCAGTTCTCACAATGAAATCACGCGAGATCTCGATAACGGCCCCCGATACGGCTTCATGGGGTTGGGACTTGGGGTCAAACAGGCATTAACCGTTACTTAGCACTGCAATTTAGGGTTATTTGGTGAGCAGGTACTTTGAAGTAATCATGTAGATACCATGTTTTAGATACGATTTTAGTGAGTAAACTTAATTTCTAGTGCCGCTTTAGAGGTCCCTTTTTATAAGTATCTAAGGATGATGAGAGTCATTAGCTGCATCTGGTTAGACTGGAATCCGATCCCAACACTGTTCGGAACAGGCTAGGATGGGAGTTAGTCTCGAATCGTTGCCACGAATCTCATGCAGAAGAACCCGGTACTGCAATATTATCCTCAACGAGGACGTAAAAACTGTTGCCCAATGTTAAACCCTAGTCCAGTAGTTAGTGCTATTATATTCATTTCGAACCTCTGAAGTGACCGCACATAATTCAAATGTGAACTCTTTTGTTTTTAAAAGTAAATCGTCTTGTTCGCTTCAAAATTCGAACGGTGTCCGAATTCGCCATGATTTATAGGCACCTACATATATCTGCCTAACCCTTGGGGATATACAGGCATAATGTTATGAATGTTGCTTTAATAACAAAATGATTTAGCATTCGAATTTTGCGTTTTGTCAAAAAGGTGTCTATATCACCGCCCGCGCCGGCGATTAACGAGAGAGCACGTAAGGCCACGGACACGAACTCAGAAGCGGCGGCGGCGCGGGGAGCGGCGCGTTTCAATGCATATATTTATATGGAACTGGCCTCGAAGGCAACGGCGCGGCGCGGTGCGGGGAGCGGCGTACGAGCGGTGCGCACCAGTCTAGCAGTGCCCGCGCGTCTGCATTGATGTAGTGTTGTTCTCTCTCTTTCTCTTTCTCATAACACAACACTACGCCGCTTTAGCGCCGCGCGATCTGCCCGCTGGCTTCGAGACCGGCGGGGCAATTGCGTAACACATTATCAATCGGAATCGGTTTCATTTTGAGAGTTCAACAACATTCATTGCGTTATTTACGTGTTGAGCAGACAAATTTTTCGAACTTATGAAGCAATGGATTAGCAATTTGCTTCAAAATGATTCAGATTCCGATTGATATTGTGTTACGCAATAAAATTAGGGTGCAGGTCTACGTCACCGAAACGCTCCCCGCGGCACCGCCTCCTCCGCGCCGCCGACGCTGACTTCTTGTCCGTAGCCTAAAGCTACTCGTAGCAATTTAACGAATGCACGACGGCGACGAGCGATTACTCGCTGGTATGCGTGAGCCTCTCAGCGAATGCTCTGCCCACCAAGCGAGCGACGCTGAGCGAGTACTCTCTATGATAGCTCTTATTGCTGCGACAAACGAGGACTCGCCGGCGATATGAACAGTCAGCAATCAACTAAGTATTGATGTATCTCAAGACCCCACAATCTTGTGTACGTTTCTAGAGCGAGAAAGTCAACGCCTCTTCGTCAGCCGTGGGACAGGTGCTTTACAACCCTCAATAGCAAACGCAAGTGCGACTGTGTGGCGGCGCTTTTCCAATATATTTCTTATGACTCTGTGAGCGCGACACGCTACAAATTGATAGCGCCGCGGGAACGTGCCAACGTCACGAATGTACACGATATTGGCATGTTCGTGTTTATTCCGTTCAAGGAAGCCGTAATGTGACCGCTTTCTGCTGCTTTTTAAAAAAAAAGGAGGATTTTATAAACAAAAACCGTGGTTTCAGAGTTTAGTTTTGGGAATTCAGACAAGAAATCATCTTGGTGAAGGGAATTAGTCACCTCTATCATGTTAAAAATGTAATCAAATTCCTTCTCTTTCAAACAAAATGGAAGAATTTGGACCACCGATGTTTTCCAGAACCAATTGAGGCTATAGCCGTTTACAAAATAGTTGGATTCATTTGTTTGTCTTGTATCTCAACTAGTGTGTACTATAAGGGTGCATAGCCTACCGTGTGTGCTTAGGACATATAATTTAAAGAGCCCTACAGGGTCCATAATGATCTAAATTATATAGTTACCACCTAAGTACACATTATGGTAAAGCAATAAAGATATTGAGTATTGAGAGCGTCAAGCTTTAATCAGCAATTATTTTACTAGAAGTACATTGTATCAAGACAAAACTAGCACTGCTTCTATATAAGAAAAAACACTAACAGAATATTTGACACACGCTTGAATGTTCCAATGGAACACGCCCTCAAATTATAACCAGCCTGCGTCATGAAGGAGGTGCGAGCCTCTACAGTACTGTATAATTTATTAATTAAATCAACGCTTTGTTGTACAAGGTTGTACATCATATAAAACGAAAAGGACAGACATTTATTTGAAACCACTACTTTCTATGGAAGTTCTTATCGCACAAGTCGATGTCTTGCAGACTATATTTGGGTGGACCTAAAGAAAGGGGTTAATGTATTTATTTACTTTAAGTATAATAGTTTTGATTCGATAATAAAAATAACAAAATTAAATCCTAACTTAACTAAAACTATACAGCGGTGCTATTCTGTAAAAAGATCACCGTGATAACTTCGGTGAAGTGGGCTTAAAGTGAGCTGTCATTCCAACTAATGCTAGGGATTGACACTTTTGACAGCTCATTTTAAGCTCACTTCACCTAAGTTTTCACGGTGAGATTTCTACAGAATAGCATGGCTGAAACTAAAACATAGCGTCGAAAAATTCATCCGCATCGCTGTCGACTGGTAATGTACCCAAGAGACTGGTGACCACAGAGTACTTTTTGATACTGGTGACATTACCACGTTGTTTGGCAATGCTTAGCCTGTGGCCAAGGTAAAGAAATAGACATCTTGGGCTGACAGTTTTTAAAATGGCAGACAATACTCAATCAACGGTTTCGATTCCTGGCTAGAAATATTGATTTTTCAAAAATTCAATGATGCTGTTTTAGTTTTCATCAAAATCGAGCACGAGGCTCCTTTGAGTACTTTTCGTTATTCCTCATAGTTTCGAATTTGGCCATCCACGCCCACTTGAAAAATTCATCCTGTATATTATTTGTGTATTAAATAACAGGCACAATTAAATAAATGAACAACGTTTGAGAGTAACTAAATAAAAAAGAAGACTAGGTACAGCAGAGTGTCATGACGGTCTAAATATCATTCGCCATATGTGCAGCAGAGTATAAGGATCTTTGTACACAGCACGGTTTCTTTACGGTACGGGGTAGGTATATAGCGTCCATGTTTCGGCACGTTGGTGCCGAAACATAGACGCTCACAAAGGAGACTGTCCACCGCATACGAGTAGCACAAAGGGCCATGGATCGAGCCATGCTTACCAATTGACATAACCCTACTAGACCGAGTGCTTAACACCGAAATCTTTCGTCGGTCGAAAGTCTACGACGTCGGGGACAGAGCGATGCGCCGCAAGAGGAGTTGGGCAGGACATCTAGCTAGACGAAGAGATGGCCGACGGAGTAAGGCTGTGACCGAATGGCGGTCAAAAATCAGTCAAAGAAACCAGGGCCGTCCAAAAGCGCGCTGGGTTGACGATATCGTCAAAGTCGCGAGAAACACCAGCAGGGGAATTGCGTAACACACTATCAATCGGAATCGGTTTCATTTTGACAGTTCAACAACATTCATTGCGTTATTTACGTGTTGAGCAAACAAAGTTTTCAAACTTATGAAGCAATGGATTAGCAATTTGCTTCAAAATGATTCAGATTCCGGTTGATAGTGTGTTACGCAATTAGGGTGCTGGATAAGAGACGCACAGAACCGGGAAGTATGGCAGACGATAGCAGTGTGTGATTCCGGGCTGAAATGGTGGTGGTGTTGGCGGTATAAAACGCGCCGTAGAAAAAGCGTGTCCGTCAACAAGCTTCTATAGCGATCACATACAATGAAGACCGTGACTACACACGACGAAACCATAGCTTTTTATGGCAAGAAAACGTGTGTATAAAGGGCCTGACGAGCGATAAGAAACTTCACATAAACATCAAGCCTACCTATATCCATCGTATCTATAAGATCGACCCTCCACAAGTCAAAATGTTAACTGTCTAACTGCCACAGGGGCAGCAACTTGCAACACTTAGATTTATGTAAATCGCACGTTATTATGGCAACATCGAAGGGAAATTATTTATGTAGGGTAACTCTATACTGTTAGTTATATCAATGTTAAGTAGAATTAAATTGTTGGGGGTAAGGGTGAAATATTCTCATGGTTTTATATTTTCAGGTAGTTTTATTAATTTAATTAACACAGGGATCTTGAGCGCTGGTTAAGTGAACAGATACCTACATAGGGTACCTACTATCAATACCAGACATCAAAATGATGATGAGATGCTTATCGTAGAGTGGTCTCTAGATCTCAGAGTAGTCTGACAAATATTTTTGACGTGTAAAACTATTTGTACTAACATTCTTAAAGAAACAAAATATCAGCACTCAAATGGCGTAACACACTATTGATATAAATCTGAAGGATATTTCTAATCCATTGCTTCATATGTTCGAAAATTTTGTTTGCTCAATAACGTAAATAAAGCAATGAGTATTGTTGAACTGTCAAAATGAAAGCCATTACTACTGATAATGTGATACGCAATTACCTCGCTGTTATCGTTCAAAAAAACTTCTATTTAGATTTACTTTACAAAAAGGGCCAGTAAAGGGGTGATAGTGTACAGACGCCAGCACATCAGGCTACTACAATCTGTCAAATTTCTTTCATAGATTTTCAACTTTATCGCTAAAGCATAAGGTACAAGGTTGACTGGGAAAATTTGACAGTTTGTGTTTGTTTGTGTTTTTGTTTTTCAGTCTGTATAATTACATTCCATTATTTCCTTTATTTCAGTAGAAAAATACATATAATTATATGATTAAATATTAGAATATAAAAACATAAAAAATTGTAGCCCACCTATATCGGGAATAGGGTCCAAGCTACCAGCGGTCAGGGCTCCAGAGAGAGGAACCTCCTGACAATGCGAGCCGTGTCCAGAAGTACTGCTTTCTGAATCAGGCCCTTGATTCAGCTGCCCAACGAGAGCCTCCTCAGGTGTTGGTCGAGGCTCTTGGCTATTAATCCATTGGTTGTCACGACTATCGGCACAATGATTCCTGAGTCCACATCCCACATGTCGACAACTTCGCGATCCAAGTCAAGATACTTTCCATTATTATTAATTTCATTTATTCATTACTAGCTGCGCCCCGCGATTTCACCCGCATATGTGTCGATGCCGTGGAAATATCGGAATAAAAACTATCCTGTGTTCTTCCCCGGGCAGCAATCTATCTCTCTGCCAAATTTTATCGAAATCCGTTCAGTGGTTTAGGCGTGAAAAGGACACACAAGGACAGACGTACACGTGTCAGTACAGACAGACGGACAGACAGACAGAGTTACTTTCGAATTTATAATATTAATATGGATTAGTATGGATTAACTGGCAAATCCCTGTGGAGAACACACACACAACAACACCCAACTTGGTAGAGTAATTAAAGATCATACACCACAGGAAATAAAAAAACACTACACAGGTACTTATCGGTAATTTGATTTCGTTCAATATTTTAAGTACCTACAGGGCAATGAAAACACGTTCACATTAGATCAAGGAAGCGATTACACAATATGGACATGGGTCGCTGCACCTATAAATGAAACCGTATAATTTACTGACAGTAAATCTTAGCTCAGCGCACGCGCCGTCGAACGAAAAACAATTAGAGCCACGTGCCAACCCTGACTCGTAATTATTGCCGCACCTTACCTGTGCACGCGATTGTGGCAACCCTAGATTGGTTACATTGAGTATTGATTGCTCCTTTTGTGTTAAACCTCAGAAAAATGGTTTTAGTTATAGATGCGAACGAAAACATATGAAATAGTGGAGGTTATTATAGATTGCACAGAGAATAAAATCTTATGCATTGTGCATAGGATTTTTTTCATTGTGCCTACGTCAGAATTATCTTTTTAGAAGTAAAACCAAAGTATGAAATTAATCGAATCAAATCGGGAATAACAAAAAAAAAGTACATTACAGTTTTCCGCACAATTACATCTGCAACATAGCTATAAATTCATAGCAGCTTATGTTACCAAACACGGCACTACTTCCCACAGCCATTCTAAGGCAGGGAGCACAATATTTTGCCGATCGACGAATTAATTGCGAGTCATAAAACCGATGAGCCATACACCCAACAATGGATCAAGCGAGGCGAGATGCGCCGCTACAAACGTTGTGACGTAATAATCGATCCGCGTATAAATCACGTGAAGGCACGCTCGTGTGCACCACCCTTAGTGTACGGTCCGTAGAACAAATGGGCGTTAGGGATGGAAAAATATCTCTGGATTTATCCATTATTCGTTGGATGAGTGATCTGTTTCTGCAGTTTCAACCTAAAAAAGTTCGTCGAAAAAAGGTTAAACGGACTAGGTATTCGGAATAATATATATTATAACACAATAATCCGGCTGTTATTTTTAAAGTAGATGATGTTTTTTGTGATCCACTAATTTCTATATCTGTACTCCATTAATTCATGGTTGACCAAATTATAGATTTTTAAGATGTTTTGTTTTTTAAATGAGTTAGCCAAGTAACTTTTCAGTGATCTCACTAAAAGTTTCGTGGCCCCGAGACTCCCCTAAATCGCCTTCCAAAAATAACCGTATCTAAATCATTCGCGCTGCCCTTACAAGGCCGGTTCCACACGAGTGCACTCGTCGTCGGTCGTGCGCGGATGTAACACACCACCCAATATCGTCGTTCCGACCCTGCCCATTAGCCCCAACTATCCGCCAGTGTGGGACGCGCCGATTTTTATTGTGCGAATCTTTTAGTTATTTCAATGAGCTAACAGACGCGAGGGTTTCGTAAAATGTACGGCTTTTTAGTGAAAGTTTGAGAGTATAATGTTATGCTTTTCTGACTAGCTACGTAAAATCCACACGCACCTAAAAAAACCTAGACAATTATAGATTCTTCATCTTTTAACCATGTAAGGGGTTTTTGTTATGTTTAGAAACTGACAAATTTAAATGAAACTATGTAGCGTAAACCTTAGGCCTGTCTAATAAAATGTACTTACATTAATTTCTGTAACATCTCCACTCCAGGTTCAGGGCAGATTCAGCTGTGGCAGTTCCTCCTGGAGCTGCTGAGTGACTCCAGCAACGCCGGCTGCATTACCTGGGAGGGTACTAACGGGGAGTTCAAGCTGACGGACCCCGACGAGGTGGCGCGCCGGTGGGGCGAGCGCAAGTCCAAGCCCAACATGAACTATGACAAACTCAGCCGTGCCCTGAGGTAACCACCCCGAAACACCGCGAGCCCTAGCGACCGTGCGGGTACCCATCCTCGGCTTTCTCTCCGATGCGACTTTTGACTTTTGTTGCCATGCGATTTTTTTTTAATTTTATGTAATGCGACCGTCAACTTTCGTTGACCTTCCCGTTTGACACCTATTTGATGATTGTTTTTCGATTACACAGATATTACTACGACAAAAACATAATGACAAAGGTTCATGGCAAGAGGTACGCCTACAAATTCGATTTCCAAGGCTTGGCTGCGGCCACGCAGCCGGCGGCGAGTGATCCAGCGTATAAGTACCAGAGCGATCTGTTCATGAGCTCGTACCACCACTCGGCTAAGCTCTCGTCTTTCATGGCCCCACACGCGGCTATGCCAACATCCACAGGTAATATATTTTAGTTACAAGCGATGTGCCCCAGCGACTTGTTTTTTTATTATACTATTGAAGTGTGTGTATCTTTTTAGCTCAGCTTAAGTTTGGGTTTCATAAAAGAGCGCTATTCTTTTTATATTGGACTTTTACCAGTGTTTTGACTTCATTTGAAGGAGCCAAAAATGGTCTCTACATGTATTATATTATGGATGACCATGTTGTTGCAGTCTTTAGGCGGGTTCACGACTTCGAGCAATGCGACTTGCGACAAGCGACACGCGCGCGCGTCATATCTATTTTCCATCGGTCCGCAAGCCGCATCACGGTGACTCGTGGCATGCTATAACCAACTTCTTTCAATTGTTTTCTCTGTAGTCGCTGTTGCAAGACGCGTGTCGCTTGATCGTGTAGCTCGGGGCCGCAGGGTTCCAGCGCTTTCTTACGAAACCCAAGCGTTACGATCAATTGATACAAATTTGATGAGACCTTACAGCCAATTTTTACAGCGTAACTACCCAGGGAAATAATGTTAAATATAACGTTAGTAAACCCGGATGAAAAAGTTCCCACCCCAACTCATTATGGCTTTATTAATAAAAATAAAAATTAAATTTGTATGCCCCAAACTGATGAGAGTTTAATATCACATATACCCCCTACCAACAACGTGCGCGCGACAGTGTAAACTGTTGTGCTGGTAATCTGCATTTCTCTGCTAATGCTTCGGTACACTTGCGTGCACAAATATTTGCACGCCGCTCGAAAGGGGTTGTCATTGGCACGGACTGAGTACACTTGACTTAATGGAACATACTATTTAAACTCGGCAGCCGTCTTGGAATGTTTAAAGGAGATCTTGTAAAAATGTATTCGTAACAGAACTGTTTTGTTTATTGAGTCCTGTTTTAGGACCTTGATTGCCTGCCTCACAATTTTTTACATGAAAACTCAAATCAAACTGTAAAAACGAGAGCTTTATTTAGTAGCTTATTGACAAAAGACAAACAGTCTATGTACACCTTAAATAAGACAGTCTTAAAAATTTGTAGTCAGCATGTGTTCACATCTATTGTCTCCTAAATGATTTCATTGGGTATGATAAATTGATGACTATTTCATTATTATTCTCATATTAATGCGCTCTCTGCAAAATGGTGTAATTTCCTTTTTTTTTCATATTTATTGGAGACAGACAAGAGCGTATACGGATACAGACTTGAAATAGCCTTTTTTATTTGCCTATTAAACTTGCACATGAAAACTTTGTTGAGACATATCAGTCTTTATTCCTAAGAATTCCAATATTTCTCCTCTACAAGTGCAACAGCTCCTGAAAGTCCGATACGCCCTTGTGTGTCACCTCCAGCACTTAATAACTGAGGTAAGAAAACTTTTGTTTCAGCGTCGATATTCCCGTCTGCGTCGTGGGGTAACTGGGGCGGTGGCGGGAGCAATCTGTACTCACCGCACTCTATGGCCCCACCCCATGTGACGTCACACCTTGGCTCCTACCCGCACTACGCATGACCATCATACATTAATACGGCGATTGATTAATTTTGATATTTTATTTAATGTTACCTTTTTGTTGCTCGACCGTTTTCGAACGTTTCTATTTTAATACATGTTTATACGTGTAATAATTTGGTTGCCTATTTAAATCAACTCTGTCGTTTTAACAACATAAATATTTATTTTTTTATTTTTATTATTGAATATTTCGATCGCGACGATTTTTAAAAGACCTTTTTCACCAGCATTCCTTCGAAGAAACCATGTTTTAGAAATATATTTGATTGTTATCATTTACCTCAGTTAGATGAATGTAATGTTTCTCATAACACGATTGAGGTGGACCGCATCCCTAGTCTTTTATCAAAGAATGATGTAAATAATAGATACTCATTAAAATTAAGTAGAATTATTTATTTAAGATAACAAACTAATGAAAAATTTTATTGGTCGTATGAAAATTAATGTGAAAATAACGAATACTTCTCGCTTTTAACTGATCAGTGTTTTGCAATAACATTCAACTATCGAATGAAAACCTGGTAGGTGTCTACTGGTCTGAAACCCAAAGTTTTTCTTTTTACATTATCATGAATATCTTTTATTTCCAATAACAATTATGCTCTAAAGTTATTTTAAAATATTTACACAATATTTATATTTATTTATGAATATCTTACAAGACATACATTTTTTGAATATTCTAATTTGTATTTACCGTTACCATTTTGCTTTACTAATCTTAAGACCTTAATGTAGGTAAAATATTCTGAAAAAAATATGATGATGATTATAAACAAGAAAAATATTTCTGTACAACGCTAAAGCTCGGAACTTCGACATTACCAAATTGTTTTTTTTTTTAAGTTATTGCAAAATTAGCTAAGAAAAGTATTCGCTACTCAAAAAAATTAAGCACATTCGCCACGTATAGGTAACGATTGGTGATATTATACTCAGTATTAATAAACATGTAAAATAAATTTTACTTATAAGCAATGATATTTCAATGAATCCCAAATGATTTTTATCTGGAACATCAAACCAAGCTCGTTTTGAAATAATAAAATAAGCTCAAAATGTTTGTGCCATTATAAAAATAAAATGCATGAGTAAAAATTTCGCAGATTTTGTTTTAGGCAGATTGCAATGTTTGATTAAGTACAGTGACTAACCTTTTTTGTACATAAAAATAACATCAGTATTATAAAGAAGCAATACTTTGTATTTATATTTATGCTAGTTTATTTATATAAGTAATTAATAATTTGGTAATCCACTTGATTATAATATTATACCTAATATATTATAATATTTATTTTTTGACATTCGGACGTTTACAGTTTAATTGTATCGTTAATGGGATCACAAATGAATAGATTTTAAAAATTTACTTTACCGTTCATATTTAGCTTCTTTCCTTCTATGTGTAGGTTCACGACCCAAGTTGTTTCCCGACCTAATTAAATACCTTTTAAAGCAGTATTAATCAATTCAATATTTTTATTACTGTCATCAGGATAATCCTGATAGGTTATATCTATTACCAGTGTTACCCCCTATTGTACCTAATAATTCCAACTGTGAATTATAATAGATGTGTATATATTATTAGATTATTTTGAAAAGTGCAATCGTATTAGTAATAGGGTCTAGTTTAGATTTAAATTATTCGTGTAATTTATTATTTACATAAAAGTATTACCATTTATTTTATATGTACCTACCTATAGTTAGTAATTTGATTTATATGGTTAGTTGGGATTTGAACTGATTTGATTTTGGGTGTCGTCATGCTAGTTTTTTTGAACACATTAGGTATGAATGTTTTAATCATTAATTCTAAAAGATTTTTTTTAAAGATTATGATTGTCCAAAACACGTCTCCAAGACTGGTCATTTTAACAACTAAGCTCAATTTCACTCTTTCTGGGCTTAGTTTAATAAAGTATGCTTGCTAGCATGGGATGCCCTATAGAGTGAGAAGATAAATAAGTATTGCATATAATTCGTCTATTTAAATATCTCAGCTAAATATTAGTGTTGTAATTTTATTTTAAAGTATGTTTTTAGAATAATTTTAGTTATCCTAAGATTTACCTACTCAGGTATAGTGATTTGCAAAGGGATTCCAGTCAATAGATTATTTATTTATTTTATTTATGTACATTGTGGAATTGTTTTCTGTGTATTTCTTTTCAATACCTATAAAATATATTTTTATTTGAATGCATGTGTCAATAATAATGAAAAACATTTAGTCGTAGAATACCATTGTATAGATGTTATTGTATTTGAAAATGAATAAAACAAATGAAATGTCTTTAAGTTAGTTTATTTTTCTATAATATCTTCATCCAGATTCAGAACATAATTATCAGCGATAATTGTGTAACACACTAACAGTAATAATGACTTTCATTAACCGACGAGTAAACGGAGGAGGTTCTCAAGTCGACGCGTATATACCTATATATTTTATGTATGATCACGCATAACTTTTTACAGAGCAGTCCGATTTTGATACTTGATTCTTTTTTTTTGGAAAGGGTACACCCCGAAGTTTGTCCCATATAAATTTGGAAAAAAAAATCAAACCCTAAGGGTAGGAAAACAGGGGATGATTGATTATTCACTCACTGATTGTAATGTATGACCACGCATAACTTTTTACAGAGTAATCCGATATTGATAATTCTTTTTTTATTGGATAGATTATATATACCTCGAAGTTAGTCCCATATAAATTTGGAAAAAATTCCTACCCTAAGGGTGGGAAAATAGGGGTGATTTATTGATCATTCACAGATTTTAATGCTGAGTTGTGTATTAAAATTAAATAAAAAGGCCTACACATGTCGGTATATAAAGCCTGTAATTTTTTTAAAGTATTTTATTATACAGAAAATAGTAGTTAAAGTAACAGTTAATAGCTAAAGTGAGGTAGGTAGCTATTTTAAAAGTAATCAAAAATTAAGCAAGTAGTAATTAGTAAATTATAGCCTCAAAAAATTATAAAATAAAAACTTTTAAACAACAAAATTAAATCTCCCAAAAAACTGAAAAGCAAAGAATAATAAACCTTTTTTATTTAACCTTAATAAATAAGTTCTTAAACTAATGTAAGTATACCTAAGTAATTTTGAGGTCGTTTTTGGTAATAAGTACCTATATGTATTCATCCAGGTATCTGTGACGGATGTGATAAATTGAGTGTTACACCATGTGGCATTTTCTCCTTAATCGACATCCAAACCTCAGGAATATAGTCCTTCGGCACTGGATTAGTTACTTATTTCCAACTCTTTTGCTTTTCGCAGTGGGCATTGTCGGTAGTGAATAAAAACATCCCACAACCAGAGCGAAGGAAATATATAGCTTTCAATGCATTTATTGCTCCCTATTCATAATCGGCATGTATTTTTGGGATTTTTATTGTAACACGCAGAAAACGTGATAATAGGTAGGTACGTGGATTGTTTTTTGTCCGGTAAGAGGCAATAAGCAAGAGAAACAACATTTGTCTCTTTGCCTGTAGATACTTAGCCATGTCTGCATGAATAGAGGAAAACTGTGTAAAACTGGGTGATAAATGGCGATGGAATGCACTTAAATGTACACAATTTTGCGATGGTACCATCGCAAAATATTTCCCTAAAATCTGACTGAGAGAAACTGACCAGTGATACGCGGACTCCATAAAAAAGCATAATAATATAAAGGCATATATATCCCCCTGTTCCTTATATCCTCACTGATATATCTCCACTGGTAGGGATACTTTCTATAAATCCATAGGCGAAAATCGCTTTTGAATCTTACATAAGTGTATAAGATATTTATGCTTGTCAGTCCGTTCAGTTATCTTAGCTCTGATTTTGCATCATTGTCCAATTCACAGTGATATTTATTCTCATTCCAATAAGGTTGCTGCCACTGACAGGTCTGTCAAAATAAGGTTGCTTCTATGTGTCCTGTCAGCTGCACGTTACAGGAGCTGATGGACGTTAGTGATGGCACCAAACAAGTAGCCGAATTCAGGGTCGAGTCCATTTAGATTGCCATCGACACGCTAAGAAGAAGATGTACCTATAAAGTTGCTGTTGGGTTGCTTCTGTAATTAAGAGATTATGAGATATAGGAATAATGTTAAATAGTTCCTCCTTGCCGAGACGATCTTGTTTGCAGCATCATAACAGCATCATTTTACGTTTTAATCCAAGTTCAACCCAACTTTGTGAGGAGAAGATCCTGGTTACATCATCAGGACATCTCTTCTATATAAATATAGGTACTGCTTCGTCGGTCTAGTAGTCGCAAGCACTAATGCTGAGCATGAGGTCCTGGGTTCGATTGCCGGGTCTTTTTTTTTTTGGATGGGAAATCATCTAATGGCTCCTCCCGCTCTGGGTGGAGCGGAAGGGAGTGTCAGACTCTTACTGACTAAAACCCACCCGTGTTCCTTCCTTAGCCCTTTATGTTCCGGGGCAGCGGTAACCCTTTCGGACGATCCCGCTACCCTCGATTACCGGGTCTGGCATAGTGTTATTCAGTTTTTCCATCTGCAATTTCTCAAGAGTCTAGAATTGTGCCCGATTGATAGTAATAGTTTTTTTTTTGTTGGTGAATATTGTACCTATTCTGTTATTTTTTATGATTTCGTGTTTCATTGTACATTTGGTGAGTTGCTAATCTGGTTAGTTGAGAATCTGGTGACTTGCTCATGAGGGATAGCCTCGCTCCCTATAACATGGGACTTAAACATTACTGGCAAAAATTTTGCATAATATAGTTTGTTCAACCTGTTGAAGCCGTCGGGGAATACAGGCGTGAACTTATGTTAGACAGGTATTGTATTGTCACAGAACACGAAGGCGTCTCTGTCACTTATGTTAGATACAGGTATTGTATTGTCACAGAACACGAAGGCGTCTCTGTCACTTATGTTAGATACAGGTATTGTATTGTCACAGAACACGAAGGCGTCTCTGTCACTTATGTTAGATACAGGTATTGTATTGTCACAGAACACGAAGGCGTCTCTGTCACTTATGTTAGATACAGGTATTGTATTGTCACAGAACACGAAGGCGTCTCTGTCACTTATGTTAGATACAGGTATTGTATTGTCACAGAACACGAAGGCGTCTCTGTCACTTATGTTAGATACAGGTATTGTATTGTCACAGAACACGAAGGCGTCTCTGTCACTTATGTTAGATACAGGTATTGTATTGTCACAGAACACGAAGGCGTCTCTGTCACTTATGTTAGATACAGGTATTGTATTGTCACAGAACACGAAGGCGTCTCTGTCACTTATGTTAGATACAGGTATTGTATTGTCACAGAACACGAAGGCGTCTCTGTCACTTATGTTAGATACAGGTATTGTATTGTCACAGAACACGAAGGCGTCTCTGTCACTTATGTTAGATACTGGTATTGTATTGTCACAGAACACGAAGGCGTCTCTGTCACTTATGTTAGATACAGGTATTGTATTGTCACAGAACACGAAGGCGTCTCTGTCACTTATGTTAGATACAGGTATTGTATTGTCACAGAACACGAAGGCGTCTCTGTCACTTCCGGAGCGTTGATATCCGCGTCGGAAGTGACAGAGACACCTTCCCGAATAATATTCGTGTACATAGGAGATCACCTTTTGTGGTAGACTAATTTTATTCTAGGTGCATCCAGAGTAACGGTGGAGTTTCTTGCCCATTCTTCTCCATACGAACACTACTTTTTGGAAGGGGCGACTAGAATCAATTCTATTTTATTGTAATTTTTGACGTTCAAAAGTGCCTTTTATGTGCCTGTTTGAAATAAATGATTTTGACTTTGACACCCATTTTGTTCGGCGACTTGGGATGAAAAATAAAAATTCGGCGGCCAGGAATGAATGAAGTACATTTTATTTGAATGGTCGCAGTAGTAGAAACATTTGTTTGTATGTCGACAACGCTGTAATGAATTTGAGAACAAAGATATACAACGATCTTATCTTTCGATCCGCCTCCAAATGTATATGTGCGCCCCAAGGTTTCACCCGCATAAGTCTCGATCCCGTGGGAATATCGGGATAAAAAGTATCTTATGTCCTTTCCCGGGACTCAAACTACCTCTATACTAAATTTCATCTAAATCGGTTCAGCGGTTTAGGCGCGAAAAGGTAACATACAGACAGACACAAACAAAGTTACTTTAAAATTAATAATTTCAGCATGGATAACTTCGGATACAAATTGTTCTCGATTTTGACGCCTTAGCAAAATATAATGAGATATATGTGTACTTTAAAAACATGTAACAAAAAAAAAAAAATTAACTTCAGTTGTACAAAAACAGTTATCTAACACTATGCAACGTTACAACTATTGACGACGGCCGCCAAAAAAAAATTCCAGAATGGATGCTGACCTTTGGCGCAACTGAGCGCACACTAGCTGTCACAGCGCATTAAGGCCTGCGGAGACGATGGAAAAATTTGTCCGCGGCGATAGAACGTGTGGAAATCTATGCAATAACGCACACGAAGGAGAAGTAGGTTGCTGGGATTTCCATACATTCTATCGTTGCGGACAATTTGTCTGCGTACAAATTGTCCATCGTCTGCGCAGGCCTTTATTGGAATTGACGAGTCGACAGTCTCTATGAGTAAACGACGTCTATTTACTGACACGCTCTTGTTTTCTATGAAAATTGTTGACATATTATATAATTATTACCTATTTAACCTTTCACAGTTATTTTACCTCGACAGTAGCAATCCAATAGCAACTTTATTGTAACGAGAATAAGAATCTCAATGATTTTGACAGACAGACAGAGATTTTGAATGACTGTAGCAGCAGCCGGCGAGGAGTCTTTGTGCTCTGTGGGTATAGTCATTGACAACGGAACGGGTAAACTCGGTTTCAGGCTGTCAGACGGCGAGGAGGAGGATTTAACCTAAAACAAATGGCCCAGTGGTTAAGCCCTTGCCTCTCATGCACGAGGTTGTGTGTTAAAATCTGAGTAAACACCAATGTGACTTTTTCAATTCATGTGTACTTTCTATATTCATATTGGACATTACTGACTTAAGCTGGTATGCATGGAGATAAAAACTGAAAGGTAAATTATTATTACTTTATTAGATAATAGGGCCATAGACCACAAAACTTTACATTTACAAGTTACAATGAACAAAGTAAATCTTACGAGTGCATGTACCACAAAACTCTAAAGCCTTGTACCTGTGCTTGTACGGTGTACGCCTAGTCTGTTACGCGTACATTGGAACGTTTAGTCCGTACAAGGCTTTAGCTACGCAAATTTAACGGAAAAACCTTACACATGGTTAAATTTTAGTGACAAGTCTACAATATTGTAACTATATTTATTGTAACTCGAAGGTACACAAGGTATTTTACAATTTAACAATTATATTGTATCGTAAATTTTGTGGTATTTGGCCATAAACGTGCACCACACAAGTCTAGTCGAAGAGAGTCATCACACCGCATTCATATTTCAGTTCATCAAACAAAATTATGAATATTCAATCCACTCTACCGTCACCCTAGAGCCATCTAGCGGAATAAAACGGAGCTAGTTATTCTCACCCCAAGCTTCAATGCTAGTTTGGTCGGGCACAAAATGGGGTGGATGTTCACCCCTGTTGTGTGCCCGACCAATTCTTTTATCGCTCTAAGTGGTTTCACACAGTGTTGGTAGATGGCGCAATTGTAGGATGCTTATTAATATATATCTCTTATTATATATATAGATTACTATTGTAATCTATATACAGAATACTGTCTCCATTGAAGCCGTGGCACATATTTTTATAGCACCTTATATATTACGTGATAAAATGGTGTATTTTCATAAGCTAGGTAATAAATAGTATGTATATAGTAGTTTAGTTGAAGATTCAGGACCTAACGCCGTGGCTCACTGTCGCAGTCTTTGTCTAAGCCCAGTTATGCAAAGCAAACACTGGTGGCAATCTATTTAATATTCTGTTTTCTGAAAATCGAATAGAGCGAATGAAAAATAAAAGGATATTGTTGTATTCAATAACGCATGCATTTACACTTTTGAAACTTTTTATGGTTATTATAAGAGTCAAGAAGGACCAATAACAGTTTTCAGCGAGCTTATACGTTTTCTCATCTAGGCGCTGCGATATTTTTTCGGGTTTTAAAAAACGTCTGTCACAAATACGCACAAATAAAGACCTACTCGTGTATGTTTGTTCTACAGGCGCACATATCTACAATGGTTTTAGAGATACACGATTCTGCAAAACGTTACTCCAGCAGGAAATGCAATATCTCGAAAACCTGAAGACGCACAAATTATATTTTCGGCGCACATTTTTGCACAAATATAAGCTCTCTGCCCGTGCACAATATTTCTCTCTCCAATCATTCGTTTATAATTTTCCTGAAATATATGAACTACGCTAATAATTAACTTTGTATCTGGGTGCGGTCTTAGCCATTCTTCTTTCATTTGCGGCGCACACACACGCTATCCGTCCATGTACTTACTTTATTTCTCTATCCGGTCATTCGTTTTTAAATCTTCCTGCTAACAATAACGTCACTCCAGCAGGATTAGTTTTGCGGTTTTTTTTCCAAAACGACAGCACGCACAGTTTTTTCTTATTTGGCGCATATCTACAGCAGATTACGCTCTAATACTTGTTAAACTTAATTCATTCTAGGAGATTATCTTGATGGATTAACGGACATATGAATTCATCGTAGAGTTTCATCCTCCTCCGCAATATCGAGGAATCCCACCAATCTGCGAACACACTGAGAATACCGTTGATGCTGCTGCGAACACAAGACATCTCTTATTCTAATAAAGGCGAAAAAAAATATGATCTGTAAACGTCCCTGCCGCACTACAGCGCCACGGAGCTGCAGCAGTACTCTCAGTATATTATTTTATATTGAACGCGTAGGTCGCTGTACGACCGCTGAGTGAAGTTGACCCACCGTTTGCACGTGTAGGAGGATAAACATATATTATGATACAATACATAGCTATGTTTATGGAAACCGTTTAAATTAAACCAATAAGAACGTAGTACAAATTTAATATCAATACATTTATTTCATACACATATGAAAAAAGGGTAATTAATACACTCTGGGTACAGGCGGGATCCATTTGACTTCATTATCATCTATGGTCTTATCAATCACTGGCCGGTAGCTGATACTAACTTTGCCAGTGCAAAGATCTACACAAGATAATGAATGTTTCCTCCACTGTTTTTCGTAGGGCACTCTTGTCTGAAGCAACCAAAATTGATGCATTAGCGTAATAATCAGCCTATAAAGTGTTCATTGTTGAGAGGCAAGTGTCCTCTCTGAGCGAGGAGGTAGGCAGTAATCCACCACAAGGAACTAGTGCGAATTGGTGGACGAAAGGTTCTGGGACATTCCGGATTGGTAATGAAATAAATTGTAAAAAGTAGAGTTTTTGAAAAACACCTCGTAAAGACCTCCGACTTCTGTCCTTGGCTCGTGCCAATATGGCAACCAACTTGTATGGAGGTGTTTAAACAGGCGCGTGACTCAAGGTCACTGTATACTGGACGACGGGACGTTCGGACGTGGATGGACCGGAGATGGAACGTGGTGTTATGAAAACACGGACAGGTGTGTAATGCATACGCACCATGACAGTGACGCGAAACTAACGTGCTAGTGTCGAAATAAGAAAAGATAGACTGGACTGCGACCGGAGCGACTGTGTATACGCAGCGGAACCACGGATGGGACGTGGCGCGCGCGGGACAGGACGTGCTAAACATCGTCACCGACGATATTTTCCCGTCCCTTGGGTGTCACGTCGCCATCCCGTCCATGCACTGGTGACGTATGCTCTTTTGTATACTATGAAACTTTCTATGAAACAATGTTTCCAAAAATTGTCGTCGCATTCCCTAATGGTTAAAACACTTAACGTATGCAGCAACCCTTAATCTTCAAAATAAAGACGCGGCCAGTCGCGTCCCACATCCCGCGCAGATTTGCCTCTATTTCAACAGTACTTAAAGACTATAGTTGTACTGTTTTGCGACTTCCACGCGGTTAAAGTCGTGGTCGAAGTCCTTGAATAAATAAAAGTTTAATTACCTGGTCCTTTGTTGGTTTGCTGTAGTCAAACTCATCGGTTCTTACAGGGAAATCGTCCCTGAAATGTGCTCCTCTGCTTTCTGTCCTGTTCTTAGCACAAGCGACCACCTGGACAGCAGATTGGAGCATGTTCTGCAACTCCAAGACCTCAATCAGATCGCTGTTCCAGTTCAAACGCTTGTCCACAACCTTGATGTCGTCGAAAGCACTGAACCATTTTTGAATTTCCAGGTCAGCTGTAAAAGACATCGTAAACCTTAACGCCTGTATCCTCCAGAGGGGTAGGCATTTCGCCTATTATATTAAATTTTTTTCTTTGTTCTTTCTTTCCATTAATGAGATATTCCTTAATATGCTTTTCCAAAAATATGATATTCTTAAAATATGATAAGTCAATACCTATTTATAAAATGTAAGAAAGTAACATTTTTATTTTTTTCCTTTTAATACAGGGTAATTGGTTATTGGCTGCAATCCTTGGAATGGGTTTTAACTGATGTAAATATTATAATCACAGGGTGGAAAAAATCAATGGGCCCTGAAGGGAAACCACTTAAGATAGATTATTTTACTTAAAGGAAACATTCCTTTATTTTTAAAAAGAAATAAAACTGCAGTCACAGATTTCTCGACAAGCTTACCTAAACTGGGAATCGAACCAGCTAAAACTTCAAAAAATAAAAACTCGCTATTTTATTCTACTAATCGATAGGATTATTTGTTCGGGAGAAAATCTCTCTAATAAACATTTGGTCTTAGAAATAATAAAATCTAACATTAATTTTATTTTATCATCAATTCTAATATAAAGGACACATGGACATGAATGAAAATTAGCTAGCAAGACATTGATACTTGAACTATTTAAAATTACAATGTTGTTACACTTTAATAAATTTAACTGATAAGTTGTTCGAAATGAGACACCTCGATACGGATACACAACATAGTCTTTTTTTAAATTCATTTCGTGTAGCCTTCTGTCAAGTCTTGTGTGTGGTATATGCTCCTTATAACATTTT
Source organism: Hydraecia micacea (assembly GCA_914767645.1). Classification (NCBI taxonomy): domain Eukaryota; kingdom Metazoa; phylum Arthropoda; class Insecta; order Lepidoptera; family Noctuidae; genus Hydraecia; species Hydraecia micacea. Next base: position 2,506,644 of record OU611774.1, read on the forward strand.
TTACGTGGCCCTCTCACCATCCCACCACTGTAGAGCTAAATTGCAATTCTTGTTGTTTGAAAAGTAAGCTTCTAATAAATCGAATTGTTCTTGATATGCCATTAACCCCTCAAGCGTCAAGTATACACCAAGTGTACATAAAGTGCTCGAAACGTCAACGGTACACCAAGTGTACACCAGTCTAGTCCTTCCAAATTACTTGTATTTGCAGAATACGCCGTAAATCTGTTTTATTCAGGACTATTGGACACCTATTAATATTAAATGCCTACTTGTAAACTACACTGTCACAGTGCAACCTACTTATACGTTTCTAGAAGACGGTCAGATTTAAAAGTGGTGCTCTTCGTTCTGCAGGAGGATAGATATTTATTTCAAATTTAGATAAAACTTTCAGTAAAAATTTCATCCCGAGGCCGAGTTTACTGCGCTGGAGAACCTTCTTCGTTTTCCAAGCTTCAAAGATTTTCTTTACTAAGGCAGTTGTCCCACCGCCGGCGAGGAAGCTACTAACTATCGGCTATTTTCTCGCTCAAGAAACGTACAATAGATATAAATTCCGTGTAAACAAAAGAGATGCATAAATTAATACTTGATCGCTGACTGTTCACACTGCCGGCGAGGACTCGCTCAACACGTTTGTCACTGAGCGACAATGCTATCAAAGATAATACTCGCTCAGCGATGCTCGCTTGGGGGTCAGAGCTCACGCCCGCTTATATATATCTCCGTCCCGAGCGAATGGTGCGAGTAAGTGCGAACACTCGCTGATAGCCCAGCGACAAAACTATCGGAACTACACACTCGCTGCTTTGCCAACTCGTTTTCAGTTGCTAGTTCTACTCCCTACTCGTTCATCGCCGGCGGTGGGACAACTGCCTAAAGAAGCCTTATTTCGTAGCTATCTGAAGAAAGCTGAGAAAAGAAAAATAAACAATAGAAGTATTTACAAAAACATTAAAATCTTTTTGCATTTTATTGTTTTCATCCACGTAAATACCTATCTGAATTTCTTCGCGATATTATCAAATGTTTGCCCGCCGAGGACAAGTAGGCTAGTACGTTAAATTGATAAATATCGCAGAAATTACGTGAGTGTACGGTAATCAAATAATGTATAATTCTACTTCGATACTCGATATTTCAGTGATAGACAATCAGATATTGTGACGGTGGTTATCCGTTATTTGAATGTACAATGCCTCATGACCTCCTGCAACGCCGAGGCAATGACAGGACAGTCCAGTGCTGTCGGCCGAGTGCTTAGTAACTATACCGGCAGGTACCTACTCGCTATAACGTATAATCAAGGCATTACAAATTCAAGTGAAGGTCAGCCACATTAACAAAAATTCTAACAATACGAAACGAAACTCTCTAATCACAGAGAATGCCCTCGAGGACTTGATTGTACGAAGAATCTCAGGGTGTGACAGCCTAGGTAATATTTAAACGCATAGGTGCGATTACAGAGCGTCTACGTGGTAAGGTATTTAATTATTGGTTTGTACGATACACCCTGGATAGACGTAAACATAGCTGACTATAGGTTTTGATTTATTTCGGAGTATCAAAATAATGTTGCATAAATGGCCGTGTTTTTTATAGCGTTGACTTAGAAGCTAGATTCTTTAGATCTACGGGACCGTAGATCTACGTATTTGATTGCTACCTCCACGCGTTTCTGAGAAAGAGGAACACCACTTAGCGATAAATGCGCAGCACTTGTTTCACTACGGGTGGCGCACTGAGGAGACCATTACGTGATTAGCGTATATATAGGGTTATAGGTCGTCAAACAGTGTGAGCGGGTTGTGGCTTGTGGGGTAGGAACCACATGCTTCACTTTTATTTGGCGATATAAAAGAGGTTACTAGCTTTCTATTTCTTGCAACAGATCGATGCCGCGGCGAACCAGAGGCGGATAAAAATTTTAAGGAATTTTAGAAATAAGACTTCGCGTAGCAGGGGCGCTGAGCGTCTAGCCCTTTTCGCAAAAGCGATACAATTTCCTTTAATTTTTTTCCACAGCGCTGGCGCACAGGCGGGGTTTTGCATAGGCCGGTTATGTTTTCTTTTATCGTTTTGGGAATCAAATTAATTTCTCGAAGTAAAGTGAGAGCTTGCCTGCACGCGTAGCATGACCGCCATAGAAACGGGTTTTGTCGACCGAAGAATAGACAAAGATGATGTTTTGTGTAGACAGTACGACGGCAGCAAAGTAGAAAGAGTCAACTGCACTTTTGCAATATTCACTCTTACATAATTCGGGTTCATGGTTAAATAATAACAGCCGCACAGGTCGATCGATCAGGTTAATCTACGCTTGCCGCGGTTGGTCTGTGGATGGGTGACCATTTTCACATACCGAGACCCTTCCGTGCCTCGGAAAGCTAGGCAGATATACAACAATTTTTCTCAAAGTGTCGAACACCGTATTTTGGAACAAAAAAAACATTACAGTAATATTGGCCTTAACCACTTCCTTGGTAATGCCCTATTAACTAAATGATGTAAAATAGGAGAAGATAGCTTTGTTTTTCTATTAATTATCACAGTTTTGCGTTCAAAACGCTCTCCTGTAAAATCATGATTTTGTAGATAACCGTATATACTTTGTGGCCGTCGAGTAGAAAGTTTTCTACGGTCTTTAGCATGGCGATGGCGATTACAAAATCTCTTCACTACCTTAGACAACTGTCAGATGTCAGTGTAATTTTGACAGTTGAGATAGAAAACATTCTTCTGAAATAGTCTAAATAAAAAATGACCTAGACAAAGATCGTTAGAAACGAAAGACAAAATGATAGATTGTAGAAGGATTTCTACGGCGCGATGTCAAAAATGGAGAAACGAAATGTCACTTTGTATAGAGAAAGAGCTATGTCTATTCTTCGTAGAAATAGAAACCGTCATGATAAGCCTGCTGGGTTTGAACCCACCTCCTACAATTTGGAAGCCGAAGCCACAACAGTTATTCTCAGACCTACCTTCATTCAGCAGTGTGGCGTCTCTGAAGACTCCACATTTGTTCTGCATAGTGTGCCTCATTGCTTCCCTTAGTTCATGTGGTGCAGCACAACCGGACGAGTTCTTCAGCTTCTCTAGATTGTCCAGAGTTGCGTCACACAAATTCTGAAAGAGTAAAGGAGAATGGGTAAGAGCGTAGATAATTGTAGCATTATGAACTATGTTGATCTTTGATGCCCTCATGGAGTAGTTTAATTAATCCTAATACAAACAGCCTTATTAATAAAAATCTCGCTAATCACTGATTAGCCACTGTTTAGCTTAACATTTAGTTAACTCTTAATCAATGCTTAACTTTTCTCTATATTTATAAACGCTAGTTAGCAGGTGATTAGTAGCGATACGAAATAGAGGTGAAATTATGCGTTCGGCACAGATTATAATCAAAATAGTTGACTAAAAAACGTAATTTTTAGAACAAACTTGTCTTTTTTATCTGTCGTGACTTTGGCAGATAAAAGTCAGAAATATCATCGGATAATTTGAATATGAATAAAATAATTTATTATGTTTTATCATTGTGTTTGCTATGGTAGCAATGAAAATAATAAGCTCCAATAATTGGAGTAAACAGGAAAAGGTATTTATCTCTTGAATGTATATCTACTTACTACTTAAACTGACCAAATTAATGTTAAACCAGTAGTAGATAATAAATATGTATTTTCATGCCCTTTATGCTTGTTAACATGAATTTGCTCTTTTACAAATTTAAGTGGTTATATGTGCCTATATTATATTACTTCCTACTGCTTCTGTAAAGGGGTTTCAGTGTCTTTTAATAACAATTATTATACTTGTTTACAGGTACAAGTTTGACTGCTGTTATGAAAGTATTAGCACCTAGCACCAAACTATTCAACCTTGCAAAGACGATGAGGGAGGAGACCATGCTACGTGAAAGATAAGAGATGAGAGTGGCATGAGAAAAGCATGGCACACATGTCTTTGGAGGAAGAGTATTGGAAAACAAAAACAATGAATATAGAACAAAATGTAGTTTTATTACGTATCAAAATAAATAATTTCTACAAAATGTCTCTTATTATTCGTGTGTGACAGCTACAACGTGGCTTTTCTTTCGTTCTGTACCTTAGAACTGGCGTAAAAAGATAACATAGTAGCACATGGGATAACACATTGAATAATCACTATCTGTGATGAGCTTCTTCACGAACTCATTCTCTTGAAACTTCCTGAGCCACCTCATTGAGCTTTCCCTATAAATCCTATCATCACATCATGTGTACTCGGAATTAAGAATATGTAATAGGTAATCATTCTCGTAGCAGATTTAAACGACCTTTGTAGGTCTTCCATCTTCTACTTCCCTCCGGCGTTTCAAAATTGTTTAACTCTTCTACGTGTTTTTGTAAATCCAATAATAGATTGTCGAAATCCATATTTACCCACTACTTGATATTATGAACAAAATAACCTCGAATCACAATGATCCTATTGAATCGATCAGCCGAATCAAATAAAATCCGCCATCTTGCCTCTTAGCATCCTCTTAACAGTGCTCCGGTGGTGTTTAATTTTCACAGTTACTAATCAATTGCTGAGCAACCTCTTAGTGCTAAAACGTGTTTATTAATAAAAATTTTGCTAATTCGTTGCTTAGCAATTGATTAAAATTTAAGTAGCGTCTATAAATAAGACTGAGTATGACTGTCTGGATTCACTTTGAAAAAAAAAGATTATTATGTATTGTCCAAAATTACTTATTGTCCTTTTAAATAAGTTTTTCTAGTGCAGCTCGGGATTGAGTTGAATGGACAAAAGAATGTGAGGCCTTCGTCTTGTAGTGAGTCAACACAGTGTCGATGTTGAATCCACACATGGTGCACACGGCAGATGACGCAGCGTAGCCAAAAGCTGGCTTTCACCAGCTTTTACCGGAAATAGCGGAAATCCTCAAGACGCAAGAAGGACAGAACTGGTCCATGGACCATACTTGGGAGGTCTACGGCAGGCAGTGAAAACAACTTTTGGTCCAAAGGTTATGATCATGACATCGCAAACTATAACGTACCACAGATTCTTAGAAGACCATTGGTCGTCATATTATGACGGACGTCATGAAAATCTGTCACACAATTATTTGGCATAAAGGTGTCAAAAAAACCCTTCGAATTTGGACAGCCATTATTGTGTGACCGTTCACCGCTTTCTTAGAAAACCAAAGCTTTAGTCAGGGTAAATTACCCAAATACTTTGCATCTATTGGTAACCAAGCAAGTTATCATGAGCCCTGTACAACATGCCCTTGGAAAGAATAGAAAACCGTTAAACTTAATTAATAATAATTACTCACTGGTTTCAAAGACTTTTGTTTCTCTCCTGGCTTCGTTATTTTGGCAATGGTTACCGACAGTGATTTTCCGAAGACTACGACGTCTAATATGGAGTTAGCTCCGAGCCTGTTTGCTCCATGAGCATTGCTGACCACCTCGCCGGCCGCGTACAGACCAGGCACTATGCAGTCTTTACCATTTTGATGAATTAAGACCTGTTGAGAATAAAGATAATTTGAAAAAGACATTTCATGAAGACCAGAGACAGAGAGAAAAGACAATTAAAAGGTAATTGGCGTGGCCTCACACTGCCAACGTAATTAAAGGCACATTTCATTTTCAGCTTTTTTTCTGGGCCTTACCATCAGGCTGGCATGTATCAGCTTGTTTGCCAAGGTTCTGGCAATAATAACAGCCGCACGCGTCGACCGAAGGTTATGCTGCACTCGCCGCGGTCGGTTCGTGGATGGGTGACCATCCATTACCTATCGAGACCCCTCCATGTCTTAGAAAGCACGTTAAAGCTGCGTTTCCATCAGATTTTTTTTCCTCGCAAGTGTGTTGAAAAACGTGGTATGAAACGCGTGTGCAGTGATCATTATATTCTCGGCTTCCTTGAATAAAATAATACCGCCTCGGGTATAATGATCAGCATAGCACACATGTATCATATAATGTACTATTATGTGTGTTTTAACAGTCATGAAAACGCAACCAAAACGCACCGAAAAGCTTTATTTTTGTACTAACTGGCTTATTTTAAAACCACTACTGGGCCTATACTTGGTACTGATCCCAGAAAAAGAAGCATTTAGTTACCTGTCCTCCATAGTTAATGGGTATACCACCCATAGTGTAGTGAACGGTGGGTAAGACCGGTACGGGCTGGGTGTAAAGATCAGCTCCGGTAAACGTGAAGGCGGACTCTGAAATCCCTGGCAATCTTTCCTTGATCACCTCTGCGGGAAGGTGGTGCAGTTGTAGGTACACGTGGTCTTTCCGCGGTCCTACTCCGCGACCTGGTGGAAAATTGTAAATGTGTTGAGAGAATTGAAGGGTACTTATTTAGAGATATTACTATTCATATTAGTTTTTATTTAAGACGGATTCTTATATGGAGCATGTTGGAGATGTTTGCTTACTTTAAACATTCGAACCGAATGCTACAATCTAAATAACAATGTCAGTGTAGGGAGCTCCCCTGTTTGCTTGCGTTTGTACAAAAAGGCCATACTGAGCAATTCCTCTAAAAGCGATTCATTTCTCAAATTCCTAGCAGATCATTAGGAATTCCGTGAAAAAAAAAAGTGTCCGTTTCTCCAACAAGAAAATCTCTTCGCGTAATCTCCTGTACCTAAATGTGCGCCATATGTAATGTAATATAACATGTATAATGAACTGGGCAAGGTCGCACTTTTGAAAGAAGAGTACACCTCTGTTCCATGCCTGTGGCGTTTAAGGCTGCGTTTCTACCAGAGATGAGCGAGGATGCGTAGCGAGGGATGTGTGTGGGATGTGTGTTTCTGTACTCCTGACAATGTATAAGCAAATTTTCAGAAACCCGGTTCAGTGGTTTAGGAGTGAAAAGGTAACAAACAAACTTACTTTCGCATTTATAATATTAGTTAGGATGATTTGTGCAAACAATTGTTGGCTAACCTAAATAAATAAATCGAACTGACGCTGGACCTTTTAAATATTGATGATGTCAAGGGATACCATCCCTTATGATGTCAAGGGATATAGATGAAAATAGAATGCGGTCTGTAAAAGATACCTTTCATTGGTTCATTTTTACTTGTTTTATGGTCGAACTATCACTAACTACCGAGAATCGACAAAAAAAAACACATCCGTCGAAAACATGTCGAAAGGACGCCAAATTACAGAAGCCAACGATATAATGCTTTCAAAGTTGGTGAAATTAAGGGTACCTTGAAATTACGTATTCAGGCCAATAAAAAGACAATTCAATACCTTGTCGTATCTCTGTGGCCATTGACCTGGACACGACGTCACGACTCGCCAAGTCCTTAGCTTTGGGAGCATATTTCTCCATGAAACGGACCCCTTCACTATTGACCAGATATCCACCCTCTCCGCGGGCACCTTCGGTCATCAAGCAGCCTGACCCGTACATGCCTGCAAAGAGGAAGCATTGATGGTACGTAGGGAAATAAGGTTCTCTGCAAAGGGAACCTTACATCATGGTTGGTAGAAAAATGACTCTCGATTGTATTTGATCACTTAAGCAAAATAATTAGTTTCAAAATTGAATAAGCGGCGATTATTTTCATAAAAGAAACTTTTTTACAAAATAGAACATTGCTTAACAAAGAGTCCTAAAAGCAAATGGTCCAATGTTGCTTTTAGGACGTTTTGATAAAGAGGAAAAAAATACAATCGACTTCCAAATAAAAAAAAACACTTCAATGTGTAAAATGAAGAGGTTTCATAATTTTTATTTCGGAATTTTTGTCGTCTTTGGTTTTGTATTTTCATGATTTACCACCGATTGCTGAAATTAGACGTTCTAGTGTTTTTTTGTAAGCCATTTGTTTTTTTTATTTGTATTTTTTTTTTCACTTTTTACGTCTGGTTTAATTATTAGGATAAACCCCAAACAAATTTGTATACCACTACTTACTAAGTAAACAACAGCGACAGGAAGTTTTATTACTGCATCAACGTGCACCAATCGCATGAAATAATTATTTCATCCGATTGGTGCAAGTTGATACACATGAGTACATAATTATGTACATATTATTGAAGCTAACTCAAAAAGTGAAGGGGAGCTAGTATTTTTAGGTTTGAAATAATTAAAGACGTGAATGAAATATAACGTGTGTACTTCAAGACGATCCATACAAGAAGACAAAAAATAAAAATTATAACTAATGTAGGTAGGTAGTCTACGCTAGTGATGCGAATGTTACTCGCAATCGCGAACATGCCCCCGCGCGTTGAAGGCTCGTCCTTCAACCAACACAGCTTCTTCTGGCAGCAGTGGAACTATATTGCTGCAGCTACGCCGTACAACTCCTTTCGCCGTTCTTACGTCAGCGACACGACTTATACCATCACTGGCACCAGGATGAACTGCTAGAATACGTCCCAGCTTCCATTTTAGCGGTGGAAGGCCATCTTCCTTGATCAGGACAAGGGTATCAACTTTTAGCGAGTATTTGTTGGAGCGCCATTTGACTCTCTGTTGAAGTTCAGCGACATACTCTTTACTCCATCTTGTCCAGAAATGCTGGCGTAATTGCTCGATGCGCTGGAAGCGTGACAGTCTGCTGACGGGGTAGTTTGTGTAGCTCCGGTCCGGTAGGGCGGTGAGAGGGCGGCCGATGAGAAAATGGCCGGGCGTGAGTGGCGTCAAGTCTTCGGGATCCGATGACAACGGAGAGAGTGGCCGAGAGTTCAGTATCGCCTCGATTTGCACTAACGTCGTAGTAAGCTCCTCGAACGTCAAATTACAACTACCCAACACTCTATTTAAATGAAATTTAACGCACTTGACTCCAGCCTCCCAGAGCCCACCAAAGTTAGGACTATACGCAGGAATAAAATGAAAGTTTATACTCTCCTGTGCTACGTTAGAAGCCAGTGAATCACAATTACTTTTTAAAAACTTAGAAATATCATTATATGCACCCACAAATGAAGTGCCGTTATCTGAAAATATATGAGAGGGTTTACCTCTACGTGAAATAAACCTACGTAACGCTAGAAGGTAGTTATTGCTTGTCAAATCACCCACCAACTCGAGGTGTACCGCTTTGGTCGTGAAACATACAAAAATAGCTATATATGATTTGACAAGTCTACAACCGCGACCAGTGCGACTAGCGACGGCTACTGGGCCCGCGTAGTCAACACCTACACTCTCAAACGGGTATCCGCCTGGTTGAAGTCGCTGCTGTGGTAAATTGCCCATTAGAGGGTTATAAACCTTACCCTTCATGCGATTGCAGCGCACACATTGACGAAAACACTTTTTCGCTAAATTCCGACCGCCTATAGGCCAATAAGTTTCCCTAATGGAGGCCAGTAGAAGTTGAGGACCGGCGTGCATTAACCGTAAGTGTTCAAATTCAAAAATTAATTTACAAACTTGATGAGTGGACTGTATAATTATAGGGTGTTTCTTTTCGAAAGCAAAATCTGAATTATCTAAACGACCTCCAACACGAATTAATTTATTTTCGTCTAAATAAACATTAAATTTTAACAATGGACTTTTACTAGGCAAATCTTTATTTTGAATTAATAAACCATATTCCGGGAACGATTGAATCTGTGACTGTTTCAAAATTAATACTAAAGCGTTATTTAGTTCGTCAGAATCCAAGAGGTTAGTTTTACGTTTCGTCCCTTTTTTTAAATTATTTACAAATCTTAGCACATAGGCTACCGCACGTTGAAGCCTAGGAAGCTTTGAAAATCTACTAAAATCGATCAATTCGTGCTGAGTAAAATCAGTAACATGTAATGAAACTTCATTTCGAGTTTCAGGTAACCCTTCAATATTGCTTGGAGTTGCAGGCCAGTGCGACGAATCGAGGTTTAAATAATCTGGTCCATGCCACCATAAATTGAGAGACTGAAGAGAATGTAAACTAGTTCCGCGCGATATCAAATCCGCGGGGTTCTCGCCAGTCGGAACATGCCTCCAAGTACAGTTACCGGTTTTTTCTAAAATATCTGCGACACGATTGCGCACGAATGGTTGCAGTTTACAAGGTAGCATCTTAAGCCAACCCAGGACTATCATGGAGTCAGTCCAAAAATTAACCCGACTTATTTGCGTTCGCAAAGCAGCGTCAACCTTTGAAAACAGTTGTGCACCGATCAAGGCTCCGCACAATTCAAGTCGTGGAATTGTCGTAGGCTTGATCGGAGCGACTCGGCTTTTGGCCATTAATAAGTGAATCGAGACTTCACCACTACTGTTTGTACTACGCAAATAAACACAGGAGCCATAAGCACGCTCGGACGCGTCTGTGTAAATGTGTAACTCACGTTGAAAAGCTGAATCACAAATGACACGTCGCGGTATTCGTAGGCTATTCAGACTTGGCAAGTTACTAACCAACTCCACCCAGGTTTTGTTTATTTCTGCCGGCAACTTCTCATCCCAAGACAACCGCTGTAACCATAGTCGCTGTAACAGAATTTTCATGAGGATGACAAAAGGTGAAAGAAGCCCTAATGGGTCAAAGATTTGGGCAATTACTGAAAGAATGTCACGCTTTGTGTTTCCTTTGACTATGGTAGGACTGATGGGGAAATAAAACTCATCTGAAACTGAGTGCCACCCGAGGCCTAATGTTTTACTTGCCCCAGTATCCCCAATGTTTACGTCGGGTGATAAATTATCTGTTTCAGGCAATAATCGAGGATCATTTGACCGCCACTTCCTAAGAGGCATACAGGCAGAAGCTAACTCTGAAGTAGTTTGGTCACGGATGTATAATACCTCATTTATTTCGTCTCCTCCGCTCAAAAAATCGTCGACATAAAAATCTTTGATGATTACTTCACCTATTTTAGGGTCCTTACATTCTAGACCTATCTGTTTTAAGCAGCGCGTAGCCAGAAAAGGAGCACTAGCGGTGCCATAACTCACCCGATTCAATGAATAACATTTAAGGGGGGAGTTAGGCTGATCTTGATCGCGCCAAATGATTTGTTGAAGCGGACGATCATCCACGTGAACTTCTATGCACCTATACATTTTCTCTACATCTGCTACAATCACAAATTTATGCTGCCTAAAACGTAAAAGAATAGACAGAAGGTCATCTTGAACCGTAGGTCCAATCATTTGTATTTGATTAAATGAAACTCCTGAGGTAGTAGGACTGCTCGCGTTAAAAACAACTCGTAGCTTGGTTGTAGAACTACTCTCACGAAGGACACCATGATGAGGTATGAAATAATGAGGGACCGATGTGATCGGTTCGCACTCTGACATGTGACCTAATGATTCATACTCCGACAGAAATTCAGTATACATTTTACTAAACGGCTTATTAATTTTGAGTCTACGCTCTAATGATAGTAAACAATGCTTCGCTCGCTGATAAGAATCACCTAACACGCATGGTGTTTGTTTTAATGGGATCCTAACACAGAACCGACCGTCTGCGAGGCGAGTTGTGTTTTTCACAAAATGTTTTTCACATTGTTTCTCCTCTGGAAAATAATGAGATGACTGAGGGCTAACTTCTTCGAGCTGCCAAAACCGCGCAAGTTGGGCTTGAGTGTCATCATCAGAAGAGTGAGAAGTACTTGAATAAACTTGACTAAAGTTACATTTAATGGGTGGAAAATTAGATACGCGGCCGCAACTTACAGGACCGGAAACTATCCAGCCTAATCTGGTTTCGTAAAGTATCGGTTTTCCATCACCTAACTTAATACGTTGAGAACCTAATATGTCCCAAAGAACATCGGCGCCGATAACCATATCGACGGCAGCGGGCGAATAAAACTGAGGATCCGCTAAACAAATATGAGACGGAATGTTTAAATTATTAATATCTATCTGAGAGCCGGGAACATTGTCGGTGATCGACGGCAGAATAAAACAATTAAGAATAGTTGAATAACTTTCACTTAAAGACGAGATAGACACGCGACACATTTTATTTATGTTTGACATTTTACTATTAATGCCCACAATGGTTCTGTCTGTGCGCTCGGCTGGCAGATTTAGTTTTTTATGCAGCCGCTCGGTCAATAAACACGAAGTACTACCGCTATCTAATATAACACGAGCTACAAGCTCGCGATTATCGCTGTCCCGCAATTTTACAAGCGCAGTCGACAATAGCACCTCGGTGTGTCCTGACAGCTCGCACGTCGCAGATACGCTCCCCGTAAGCGCGACGCTCGGAATGCCATTAGACTGCGGCGGAGGCGCCGCCGCCGAGTCGTGCGCCCGCGCATTGTTTTCGCGCTCGGCTGTAGATATAGATGTAGGTATCGGTGTAGACAGCAGCTGTTTTGATGCATTAAACTCGTTTACGTGAATAAGTGTGTTATGCCTACGCTTGCATACTTTGCAACCAGGACGCTTACAAGTATTAGCGAAATGACCACTACGGAAACAATTAAAACATATTTTATACGTAGGTAACAACTTATAACGTTCCTCACTACTTAATGCAAGAAATTTAGGACAGTTATTCAAATAATGATCGTCATTGCAACTGGGGCATGGTTTCGTTAACGATGAATTCGAATCATGTTTTTTGTTACTTTGATGAGAAACCATAGCTTTAATTTTAGGTGCACTTTTACTGTGATTCGCATTGCTTTGTGACATTTCAATAGTTTCAATTAAATCTGCGCGATTACGCAGGAAAGAAAGAAAGCATTCTAAACTAATCGGCTTATCTTTAGATAAATTACCTTTATGCTCTTCCCACTCACGGTATGTTTTCGTATCTAACTTTTTCGTAATAATATAAATCAAAAGTGTATCCCAATGATCCACTGGTTCTCCTAGTGATTCTAAACAACGTAAATCTTTATTTACCTTATCGATCATTTGTTTCAAATTAATGGACGATTCTTTTATTATTGGCTCGATATTAAATAAAGATGCGACGTGATTCTGTACCAACAGACGTTTGTTATCAAACCGGTCACATAAAAGTTTCCAAGCCACAGAATAGTTTTTAGCTGAAAACTCAATGGATTTAATTACCACAGCAGCTGAACCTTCTAATGACGCCCTCAAGTAGTGAAACTTGTTAATTTCATCAATCTGATCGTTTTTATCAATTAGACTAGAGAAAGTATCATGATATTCCATCCAGTTTTCATAGGAACCACCAAACTTCGGTAACGAAATCGTGGGTAATTTAACAAGCTTATTATTAGAACGAGCACTATTAAACTCACTTTCAACCTTTTGTGTTTTCCGAAAATTATCTAACATTCCTTGCGCCTTAGCAAGTACACGATAATAATTATTTTCAAATGCGATTCGTTCAGATAACTGCAGATCATCATCAACAAGACACTCGATTTTTGACTGTATCTCATCAAAGGTGTTATATAAAGATTCAAGCTTACCGGTTCGCAATTGTAACTCCCTGGCATCCTGATCACTCAGCGAAGATTCATCCAAAGTGGACAAATAATTAAGGAATGAGGTGATACGACCTTTAATATTGCCTCGTTTTTTAACTAAGTCCTTTTCTTCTGGTGTTCTAGGAGACTGAGGTCGCGATGGTACTTTTAAATTTAATTCCTCTGTCATCCTGGAATTGATACAATTGACAAGTTTATTTATGTACTTAGGACTATTACGAAAAGCACTGAATTTATCAAATGAGAATACAAATCAATTGACTAGGTAATTAATTATTTTACAATGCAAAGGTTGAGATGAGTGAATATTATTATTTTACAATTGAAATGATTAAACATGAATAATTTAATAATTAAAACTGACCAGTTAACATTCAATTTATTTTAAATCTACTATGTGGAACAAATCACAAGTACCTACCTACTAAATTAATGACGATATCTAGAATGAGTGTTTAAATTAATGATAAATTAGTTGAAATTAAATGCCAGGTAAATTAAACAACACAAATAGTAATATTTAACTAGCTTTGGTAACCAAAATTTATCTAAATTACACTGCAAATTTCTAGGTAACAAATGGCTGTTGCCTTGCGGTTCACAAAATCAAAAAGATGCACAAAAATAGTAGACAAAATGTTACTGACCTTATAACAACGTCTTATTTTACCTAAAAATACCTGATAAGAGTGTTGGGTTCTTAAAATTAACACTTTTGTTCCGATTTTCACACAATATTTCCGTTGGACTTTGAACTCATCAACCACTCTTTGACGACGCGCAATCCCCAATGACACTAACTGCGCTTTAAACCGCTCCAATTTTGCGTAAACAGGTTTCTCAATAATAAATCAGCTGGCAAATATCCGGCGTAGAAAAGGCCCATGAAGGGGAGCTAGTATTTTTAGGTTTGAAATAATTAAAGACGTGAATGAAATATAACGTGTGTACTTCAAGACGATCCATACAAGAAGACAAAAAATAAAAATTATAACTAATGTAGGTAGGTAGTCTACGCTAGTGATGCGAATGTTACTCGCAATCGCGAACAAAAAGTACCCAGACAAAGGTAATCAATTTTTTAAAGGACCACCTCGGAACATCAGTTTACAATGATGATTGCCGAAGATATCGCTGAACATAACAAAGGTACATACAAAAAACAAACAAGTCATTCGAATTGAGAACCTCCTGCTTTTTGAAGTCGGTTAAAAAATTTTGTGCTTTTCAAATAAATAGCGAAAATTAAGTATTACTTCTTATTTTCTTATGTAGCTCCTATACCCCCTATGGATCCCTTTCCCGGTACTGCAGTAGACGCGCGCAGCAACATAAGCTAAGGCTTCGTTCCCACCAGAGATGAGCGAGGCTACGTAGCGAGGGATGTGTGTAAAACTAACAAATACCAACGGTAACTTAGTTCAACCTATAACAATGAAGCTATGTTAGAGCCTGTGCACACCACGTTTTTTAAACGCGCCGTCGACGCGCGTTTCAGAAACGCGCGTCGACGGCGCGCTTTTATCCTACAGAGCAGTTTGTTGTCGTTTGTATCGATTCAAACGCGTATTTGAATTTATACAGGTGTGCAAAGGTCTACAGGCTGCGTCTGACTTGCGTGCGTATCGCGTCTGTATCGCTACAAACGCGCATCAACGGCGCGTTTAAAAAACGTGGTGTGCACAGGCCCTTATTGGTTGGTTTTACACACATCCCTCGCTACGCATCCTCGCTCATCTCTGGTGGAAACGCAGCCTTAAGAGAGTGCTGAACTAAAATAACAACATCCTTTTCTAACCAGTTGGGTGGAACTGTATGAATTCCATGTCCTGGAGTGGAATACCAGCTCGTGACGCCATTGAGCATCCATCACCAGTGCAGGTATGAGCAGCTGTACAAGAAAAGAACATCCTCGGGTAACCTCCGGTTGTTATTACAGTACTTTTAGCTTGAAACCTGTTAATTTCATAATAGCATGAATTTTTTTAACTGTACTTTGATCTCATGAAACTTTACTACAGAAACGCACAAACTTCCTTATGCAAGAATTGTAAAAGGCTACAGATAACCTCAAAGATCGTATGCAGGCCTATCCATTAATTTTACAAGGAATCTTGTCTTAACCTGAGGGGTGCCACACACAACGTGCCCGCCAAACAGGTACTGCATAATCATGTTCGGGCCCCGGCTCGACACAATTCGGGTTGTTTCCGTTTCGACAGATTTTCGTTTCGGCTGATTTTTATTTCGTCGGATTTTCGTTTCGCCAGATTTTTGTTTCGACAGTAAAACTACAATCACAAGGAGTGATAGATTTAGTTAAAATTATATATTTATCACAAGCTTTACTTTTTTTAAATTCGACACAATATAGTTGTTTATACACTAGCGGCCCGCCCGCGCCCTAGCTTCGCAAGGCTGCAATATTCTTTTTTCGAATTTCTGAAAATTTCTTTTGCATATAAACCTTGCCCTGGCAATACCGGACACAACAAAAAAAAATATCCAATTTGGTGCAGTCATTCGGAAGTTATGCGCATACAGACATTTCGGTGACTTTGTTTTATACGATGTAAGGATATTTCAGCGGTAACTTTGTAACTACTTTTATTAGGATCCCTATATTATACAAGTTTAAAAAAGTGTTTGTTTGACATATTTTTTTATTAATTTTATTTTTATTTCGTCGGTAGATTGCCATTGGATTTGCATGACCTATGATTTGATGTTTAAGTTTTCACTAGCGTCATACCATCCAATACCATCAATATACTTTATTAATATACCTGTGTCTTTTATTTTGTACGTAGCTGTACGTTGGAGATAACAAAGTGACACGCTGTCGAAACAAAAATCTGTCGAAACGGAAATAACCCCACAATTCGAGCCAAGCCGAATGAGCCGAATGAGAGTCTTCTCCATACGAAACTACCTTTGGAAGGGGCGACTAGAAGCAATTCTATTTTTTATCATTTTTGACGCCTATTTGAAATAACTGATTTGACTTTGAGCGTCTTTTTCCGTACGCCACCTGGCTGCGCCGTATCATGACCACCCAAACATGTGCGTAGCACCCCTCAGGTTAGGTAAAAATTCCTTTTATTATAACTGGATCGACATGCCTTCGATTTTTGTGGTCTTTTATGATTCTCGCTTATGGAATATTGTGAGTTGTCCTGAGTTCGATTCCCAGGTCGTGAAATGTGTAATTGGGATTTTCCATCAGTAATTTCAACAGTCTGGATTCGTGCCAAGATGACAATAGGCTCGCATCCTATTACATGGGACTGAAACATACCCGACGTATAATGTAGGTGCACTAGAGGTGTACTCTTCTACCTTACCCTTCAGGGATAACAGGCGTGATGTCATGTTAGTATCATGAATCAATTACCTGTGAAGACTGCCGTTGTCCATCTCTATGGCGAGGCACCCGACCACCTCGCCATCTTGGACCATCAAGTCCATCACATAGTACTCGGTGAAGTGATGGATGTTCTTGAACTTTGTCGAATATCCATAAAGAGTGTGGAGTAGGGAATGACCAGTACTGGAAGAAATACGGGTTTGTGAAAATTATTAAAATTGTATCATCATCATCACTATCATCAGCCAAAAGACGTCAACTGCTAGACATATAGCTCCCCCAAGTGTGCCACATCGACCATGTATGTGACTCTTGCACTCAGCAGATTTCTGCGCCCCTTCACAAGGCTCATAAAGTTATACATGTAACTATTTCTTGTGGATTTAACAAAATTTAGTAAGACCGAAGCGTGTGTGCTGTAAGTAGATTTGAACCATAATAGTACCGGTCAGCAACTGCACATGTCCTCTTGGCCATAGTCTTCCCAAAGTTGACCGTCCCTCCTCCAAAAGGTCGCTGGTATATTTTTCCATCCTTTGTCCTCGAAAACGGCATACCCATGTTCTCCAATTCCTTTACACAGGTGGGAGCTTCTCGGGTTAAGAAGTGTATGGAATCCTGCCAAAAATCGACCAAGCTCATTGCTGGAGACCTGAGTTTATTTCGGAAATGCCTAATACCTATGTAACCTACTGTATATATTGTGAATCGATAGCTTATTCACAAAACATTTTTAAGAAAAAAGATTACTTTCTTGCCCGTTCTTTTTTAGATAAGTTTGGACGGGCAATATATTTTCAACTAACTGGCAGACCTTGACTTTTCAAGAGCCTGTTAGGCTTCTTACTATGCCATACCTCCCTACAATCGTAAGTGCAAGCACGGCAGATTTTCGCCATTTCTCATTAGCCAAGGAGAGCAGGATAAGGCCCTCGTTCACTGCGACCATAAGACTCCTTGTTCACTGCGACCAGAGGGGCAAGTCTCGTAATTTTAAGAACGCTCACAGTATTTCAGTCTCAATCTGTCAAAAATATCTCTAATATCCCTACATCTTCGACTTAAGTTTTTGACATTTGATTGTCGCCGAGATGAGATTGCGACTAGATTTTGAACGTTTTAAATTACGTGAACTGCCTCTCAAATCTCGGTATTTCCTAGAAGCCGACGTGGGATAGGGGGGGGTGGGTTTGGTTAAAAATATTGTGCGAGTACCTGATCGCCAAGCCAATCTGATCCTTTGACTGTGTCATAAAAGTGGAATTTCCAATCGTCTTCGTGCATGCTTCCTGTACAAAACGGAAAATTTTAAGAATAAAAAGGAGTTTGGCACAGTTTACGGAACACTGGGTAACATTGATTTTAAACTAGCAAAAGAATAAAATAATTAAAAACAATTTTATCTCCCACAGGTGAACTTGCGAAAAAAGTTAATAATGCCGACCTCATCTACATAGTTTAAAAAAATATATTATTGTGTTTGTACAAACGTACTTACAGAAAATAAATCATTTAATATTTAATGCCAAACAGATGTAGAGTTATCGAAATGAATTGATTTCATGTCCGGAATGTCCCAAAATGTCCACCAGAGAAACGGATTTTGACAGATTTCTTTAGGAATCTGTCTACAATCTGTGACTTTGTCTATTCGTCCATCGACAAACCTGGTTTATATGGTTGTCATCCTACGCGTGAAGGTTGAAGCCTCCACTTAACAAGCCTCCAGTCATGGCAACGCTTTGACCTGATGTCCCTGGAAGACCGCAGTTTTTCACTTACCAAGAGCAGCATTCATGCCACCCTGTGCAGCTGTGGTGTGGGATCGAGTGGGGAACAGCTTGGAAACCAAGGCTACTGAGAACTTTGCCTCAGCAAGGCCAATAGCAGCTCGAAGACCTGCGCCGCCTGCGCCGATAATCACACAATCGTGGCAGTGGTGATGAATAGTGTATGAGCCTTCACGGTGACTGCCTAAACGAAAAAATAATAATTCAACACTTTAGTCGACCAACAGCTCACCTGGTAAGGGTAAAACGTAAGGGTACTTTGAAAATGTTGAATTGTATATTCTACATTCTAAACGAATCTTAGTAGTTGGAATCAGATTTTGTGAAAGTCAAACGAGTATATTAATGTTCTTACTTTTTAGCGGTAGTTGAGAGCGAAGAATGTTTGCATTTGGAAATCGACCACCGACTTTCTGAAATTAACAAAATTTAATTTATTTTGTGTGTAAGTAGATTTCTTATTATTTGAAACGGTATGGAGGAGCAGAATAGGTCCATACCTATTCTGTAACTCTCCCCATAATAGTTAATAGGCACCTTAACATATAAGAAATAAGAATTGCGCAGACAGCGTTAAAATGTAGTTCTACAATAAATGCCTATGAACACGGAGCTTTTGTACAGCACCCTAAATGGCAAATGGCAACGCACTTTCAACACTTTCAATCACGATCCGATGGTTTTGAAGGAAATTCCTAATCCATTGCTTCATAGGTTTGAACAATCCGTCTGCTCAACAACGTAAATAATTTAGGTTTATACAAATCCAAGGGTGACTGATGCAGCGGCGCCGCTCTGCAGCTGCGGCATAATTGTGTAAACGGCCTTACCACCGACTTGTGGGCGATTGTAACTTCTATTACTAATTATCAGTTGCCGCGAATATGATAATTACGAAAAGATGAGATGGTACTGTCTCAAAGTATCAAAATCCTTTACCTTAGCGAATCCAAACATGATTTCTAAATATTAAATTATTCTAAAAATAAAAAATTATTTTGCCTGTATTCAATGTCAGAATAAAATTATTATGAATGACAGATAAAGAAATACGTTGTGGTCGTGGTCGTCATTTGTTAAGTCAGAATGTCACAATTTATTTTTTCGTTTGTGTTCGTGCCAGGAAAAATAAAAACTTTTTTTTAATAACACAAATGCTTAAAACCTTTTTAAGAAATTATCCATTGATACGATTAAATAAGGTAAACCACTTCGCCTGCGGGGTATAGGGGCGCAGGGTTAGGACGAGAACGGGGACCGGGAAAAGTGCGGAGGCGCATTCTTGTCAAAAGTCAGTTCACTCGCTACGCAGGCTACGCGTAGCGAGACAGAGACAGACAGTTGCAGACGCTTTGTGAGAGTTACACATGAGATTACATTACCAAGATGAGTCAAAATATCTTCGGCCATAAAATTGTGCAAGCAAACGGCTTTAACGGCTTTTTTTTTAATATTTTAGATAAAAAAACTGGATCCAAATTCTACTGAATATCCACAAGACGTAGCAAAAGTTCTGGACTATCGGAAAAGTCTGTATCTAGAATTCTACAACAAAGAAAATTATTAAAAGCTTTTGCACTTTTGAAGCACAAAAGTAAAAAAACCACCATCCAAAAAAAAAAAAAAATAAGCCGAGGCAGCTAAGTGATGACCAGCCCCAACTGACGGCGCCCGTTCACAAACATGACTCATAGATCAGCACTATTCCGTTCAACCATTTTGAAGGGAGCTAAATGATCCAACACACACGCCACAGTCAGCGAGACATTTGTGTGAGCATGACATACTATCAGCCGCCAGGGCACATTCATGTCAATGAAAGATATATTATTACCCGGTAAATAAAAGCTCTATAGTACATAGAACGCGTCACCATGCGCTCAATGATATTGTGCGGAGGGCTTTTGTGTCGGCAGATGTCCCCTGCGTGCTGGAGCCTCCGGGTCTGTGCAGGACTGACGGCAAGAGACCGGACGGGCTGACCCTGGTACCTTGGAGAAACGGCAAGTGCCTAATATGGGACGCAACTTGCGTCAGCACTGTTGCCGCCAGCCACCTTAGTCGCACCGTCCTCTCACCGTCAGCAGCAGCGGAAGACGCCGCTGAGAGGAAGAGGGTGAAGTACGCACCGTTGATGGAACGCTACCATTTTGTGCCCATTGCATTTGCACCATTAATGGTGCAAACGAAACTAATTAGTCTCCTTTGCACCATTGATGGTGCAGGTCAATGGTGCATACGGTACAACGGGGTGTTAACCATGTAATTAAAGTCGAGGACGAATACAGACTGCAAACATGACAGAGCTCTAGATGATGTTGTTGATTTTATTATATGTGAAGGACGATTCAGATGATTCTCATGATGGCAGCTTCGAAAGTGAAGAATCAAGTTTCAGTTTGATATGGGAATAAGTGATTGATTTACAATTTTGATAAATCTTGCATATAATAAAGTACATAAGTGTATTACCTAATATTTTATTTTGTTACCTACACATTTGTTTCACATAGTTTTTGTAAAGTCATCAATTAATTTTCTAATAAAAAATCACCACCTGTTCACCGTTTACCACTGTGACGTCACATATCTTAAGAACTGTCCAGTCTGGGTGCACATTTCGCCTCTTGTGTATCACGCTACGAGCGCCCGCCGCCCTCACCTCTCCCGATCCCCGTTCTCGTGTCCTACCCCCGTGCCTCTATAAGGCTATGTCCCGCAGGAGAGGACTCAATTAAGCGGTTTGCCTATATACAAACAAAGTAAGAAAATTTTAAAAGTCAGTTTTAACCTATTTCTGCATAATTTTCGTATCGAAATGAAACTTTGTATGTATATGTTAAAGTAGTTCGAAAAACAAAACTATTATGAGTCAGGAGGTGGGTAGTGGAACTCTTCGGTGGCTACTAGTAAACCCCTCGAGTTTGGGCTCATATGATTCGTTTTGATGAATCCAATATATTGCACTTGGTGTCGAGGATTTGATGATGGAGCCAGGAGGTGAATAGTGGAACTCTTATGTGGTAACTGGTTTCTGTGGTATATTTTCAAGATCTTGAATATACAATTACCCCAAATAACTACTAAAACAATTTCTACCAGACAAAAAATAACGTATTCAAAGTTCACCGCTTTTGGCAAAATTGACCTAAGTGCTGCAAATTAGCGTATCTGCCAACCCTCCCCATTCCCATGGCAACCACCAATCAATATCAACCAAAGTAAAATACCGAAGGCGATTCGAGAAAAGTAATATTTCTTACTACAACAGTCTACTACTGTTCAAAAGTAAACACTTAACGGTCAATAATGACAAACAATCAAAGTATTCTATAAAAACTTCGCCTAGTAAAGGACAATTACAATTAACAATCGGGGAGTTTAGCCTCAGAGTTCATGACGTCACCCATTAAGGGATCAACGACAGACAGGGCGCGGCGAGTCTACTGTTCGCGCTTGCGCAGTACGATGTACAAGTAACATAACGCAGCTTGTATGCCATTTTGTAAACTTTATCCCCTTGACTCAATCTTGTTAGATTCATCTTTTCGGGAATGGTATTAATATAAACAATAAAAAAATTGCGATTTTTCAATATAAATATAACCTGCAAAAGTGTTGCAGAAGTGCTAGTATTAGGAGGTTGTAGTAGCGTTACCGGATAGCTTAACGACGACACTGTGCTACAATCATTACGGTAGTACAACCGCGGCCACGAGTCCGAACACTATTCTAAAAATAACTCTGTAAACTTTTATTTTTAAACAAAAGTTAACTGTATTTCAAAGTAGTTTTCGCACAAAGTTACAAACAGTGAATTAACAGTTTTAAAAATGTTTAACTCTACTGAGATTTGTTTTTTTGGTTAAACATGTACCGGTGAAGAGCAAGTGAGGTTTGGTGAGTGAATAGTGAATACGTGCCTTATTAAGAAGTGAGAAATCAACTGAAAGTTACCGCCATAAGTTGGATTTGGTGATACGTAACTACCGCATTGTAAGAGTGAGTGACCATAGTTTTAAACAATTATGGTTTTAAATAAAATAATTATTTTTATTATTTAAAGCCGTAATATATACTTTAGTTTTGCATGTTATTTTAAAATTTTCTACTACTTTTATTTTTTTTTAACATAGTATTTCTATAATTAAATAACTTTGAAAGTGCATACGTGCTACTAGATCGGTCAAATACCCCTAAATGTCGAAGAAAGGTCGATATTGTTGGCGTATTAAGGTAGCGTTTCAACAACGGAGCGTACTATTACATTTAAATTCTATATATTTTTCTATTTTAGATTTTATGCACTTCAATCTACGATTGTCAATATTTATAGTGTTTGACTGTACATGTTTTAACGGATGATAGATTTATCGGACGATAATATTAGATGAGAGCGCCAAGCTTTCAGAGTTCTAAAACAATGGACTCGTTTTTTCAATATGTTTTTCCTTCGTTAGTTAGATATTTATTTATTTTCAACGTATATTTTAGTCGCCAGATATTATTTTGGGACTTCAGACGTCGGGGCTATTGGTAGAAATAATTTGAAAGCCAGCTTATGGGGTCTGAAATTATTATCTAGATTCTTTGGGGTAAAAGTAGTGAATATACATACCATAGTGCATATACAATTCATAAGATAAAATAATTACTATCAAATTATTTTTATAAGATAAAATGTACCCGTACGCAAAATACGCGCATTGACGTGGAGTTGCGGATACCAGCCCGTATTACCTATTATTACCTAAGATAAAATGTATTTCTTTTATCCATGCCCATAAATGCATTGGCTTTGTACAAAGGCAAGGACTAATAATGTAGGACCTTTGATTTATAATACTTAGTCTCAATTCCTGAAAGATAAAATTGAAGCATACGTACGTCACATATTTTGGCAACCATATTGCTGGAGATAAAATAATTACGTAACTACACTGCGGATATTTTCGCGTTAGTCGCCTTTCACGGCTGTTCTATGCGGATTACTGTAGAAACGATTACTTGGTTAAAGAACATTTATGTATTTTGAAAACTCTGTCATATATTAAAATGCTCTTGTATGATTTTACCAGTATAACTACGGATAATAATGAGACTTGTTTACTTCGTTTTGTGTTGTATAGTTATTTGCATTATCTTTTATTATATCAGCTCTTCTATAAAACAGGACTTTTTATACGATGTATTGCTAAATAACCCACATTTGACTCCAATGATTACATTTTTTGGCTCGCACTATTTAGTCTAAAGTCTGGTCCGAACAATTTATTTTTACTTGCGTTGGAATCGCACCCTAAACAAGCTGAATAGTAGACACAATACAAGTACAGGCAGAAGGTCCACGCCAGGATCAACTTGGACAAATAGTTAACTGTGCAGACAACTAACAACGTCTACTTCTTTACAACCGACTTTAAAAAAGGAGGTTCTATGTTCGTCTGTATGTATTTTCATCAATTAAGGACCGATTTTGAAAATTATTATTCGCGCTCGCGCGGTGATCTCATGGTATGAATTTTATTAAGTTTGTTTTGATAATTTTTGAGTGACTTCAATAATACGTATTTTATCCACTTTGTGTATGTTGATGATGTTATAAAACTTCCGATCAATGTTTTTTACATAGCAAGTAGTGGTATAAGAATTTGTGCGGGGTAGGTAAATATGATATTTAACTATAAAGTTAAAAGTTTTTAACATAATTATGTACAAACCTAATTATATATTAACAGAATATATTTCTGTATTGTTAGTTGATGCCTCTATTGTTGACTTCGCCTCAACGCCACTCGAAATGTAGTTTACAACAGTAGCATTTATTTTTACCGCAGTACAGACCCCTATTTTTCTTGATTACGATGTTGATCCAATGGAGAAATTTGTTCAGTTTGATGGACTGTAATACCCTTAAATATATCTGATACACGCTGTAAAATAAAAAATAGAAACCAATGTACACAATAACAAAAATAATAAACGTAAAACTAATTGAACAAGTCAGCAGTAGGTACCTACAATACGAAAATACTTGCAAAGATAATTGCATCTTGTTTGAAGCAGGCATTCGGCTTTCATTGCACTGTGGTCCTTCCGGCGTGGATGATTCCACGAATTTAGGAGCAACGTCCTGTGAGCGAGGCTGGGGAGGCGTTGCTCCGGACGTAGCAAATAGTAGCAATAGTATTCCTGGATAAACTGAAGCATAGTTGCAGTCATTGACCTCGTTACGTAAGTGGGTAGACTGAATTATTATTTTCACAAATCTTTTTTGCTGCACCCCGTTTGTAAGCAGTATCTGTTTAACTTTTTGAATCTTGACATTCTATTTTGACACTGTTTTTTATAGGTAGTTGAACATTTTAAAGTATTGGTATTGCTATATTTAAAGCATTAGGACTTTTGAGTTTCTTTGCTTCTAGACACTTCAGCGAATGATTAAATAAAAAAAGAAAATACTATAAAATAAAAAAAAAACGCAGCATTGCCATTGAACGTGGCAATCACAGAGTACTTTTTGATAGACTGTGGCAATGCTGCCAGTCTACTGGGCACGTTTCCTGATGACAGCGATCGGACGAGTACTTCGACACCTAAATGTCCTTTTGTTTTTGTATTTATTTATGTAGTTATTTAGTGTCTTTTAATTTACTACCCATTGTAAATAGTTATCTATATATACAATAAAGAAATTAATAAACAAACCAGACTGCGGAATCACACTAATATTATAAAGGCGAAAGTTTGTGAGTGTGTGTGAGGATGTGTATGTGTTTATATGTTTGTTACTTCTTCACGCTCAAACGGCTGGACCAATGTTGATAAAATTTTGTATGGAGGTAGCTGACATCCTGGATTAAGATATAGGCTACTTTTTATCCCGATATTCCCACGGGATCGACATTTACGCGGGTGCAACCGCGGGGCGCAGCTAGTATGCAATAAATTATACCTCATACTTGTTATCGCCTTTTCTGAAGATATTTAGGTATTATGCAATACTGCCAGGACAAGATTTGTATGAAAGAAAATTTCGGAAATTCGAAAAAAAAATTGCACCCGTGCGAAGCTGGGGCGGGCCGCTAGTATTATCATTTTTTTTTTGAGTGACGTGTTGACGAGTAGAATTGTTTTTTTAGACTAATTTACAGAAATAAAATACCTATAATTATTTATCATTTATCAATGTGGCAGTGCACGGCTTCAGACATCAACCTCGCTGAAACGCCAGCACCCCTAATTGAATTACAGTTAATCGTTTGACATTGCATACAATAAATAAAAAATAGACTGCATTATTTTATATTAATAAGCCAACACTTTCTTTAATCCTAGTATCCTACTCATCATCTGCCTAGCCTTTTTTCAACTATGTTGGGGTCGGCTTCCAGTCTAACCGGATGCAGCTGAATACCAGTATTTTACATGGAGCGACTGCCTATCTGACCTCCACAACCCAGTTACTGGGTAATACGATAACCCTTGGTAAGACTGGTTGTCAGACTTTCGGGCTTCTGACTACCCGTAACGACTGTCAAAGATCCACGAATGACAGTCAATCCTAGTATCCTACTACTTACGAGTAATATTATACGCGAAAGTTTGTGAGGACGGACGGATCTTTGTTACTCTTTCACGCAAAAACTACTGAACGGATTTGGATGAAATTTGGCA
Organism: Hydraecia micacea; assembly: GCA_914767645.1. Taxonomy (NCBI): domain Eukaryota; kingdom Metazoa; phylum Arthropoda; class Insecta; order Lepidoptera; family Noctuidae; genus Hydraecia; species Hydraecia micacea. Next base: position 2,532,917 of record OU611774.1, read on the forward strand.
CAGATATAGTTTATAACCAGGATTAACACATAGGCTACTTTTTATTCCGGTATTCCCACGGGATCGAAATTTATGCGGGTATAAAACCGCTGGGCGCTGCTAGTTCATAAGTACATACATAGAAGCGCATCTGTATCTCCCGAAGTGTTTGGTAGAGGGGTACTTAATAATTGTAATCACACATTTCGCCAGTTATGTTTAAGTTCCATGTAACAGGGGGCGAGCATTTTGCCATCAACAGGCACAAATCCAGACTCCGAGCTGCTACTGAAAATTCTAATTGGAAAAACCCAATAACGCCTACTTAGCCTGACCCGGGAATCGAACCCAGAACTTCATGCTCAGCAGTAGCGCTTGCCACCACTAAACCAAGGAGACTTTAATATCGTATTTATCTACAGTTTAATATCTTGACATTATCTTAATCCAGCTGAAACACTGCTGCACATAGGCGGTCTTCCCTATGGCTCAAATCACACCGAGATAGCAGCGGCGGCCGGCAGCGAAGCGGCGAGCAGGTTCAGTGTCATATAATTTTAAACTTTTTTTGGATTTTCGTTTTGACCCTACTGAAGCCTTATAGTTATAGTTTACATGGTTTTCGAGGGTACTCCGTCGAAAACCATGTAAACCAGCTCTCTCTGTCTCTATCTCTCTGTCCCTTTCTATTACATAAATGAAAAGTCGCATGGAGTGACGTTTTCTCCCATTTTACTGCTACCGCAAGTTCCGTTAAATAAATTCGTTCCAAAAAGGTTGTGATGGCTGCAGGACAAAGACCATTATATGTACTCAAAATCACATAAGGTAGTAGTACCAAAACGCTAATAGTAAAAGCGTAATCTATAAACAGTTATAAATCAAAACCACAGTCACAAATACGACTCACCACAAGCACAGAGAACATTGTGTTCAGTTAATCACAGCGACCAACCATTGTCGTTGCTAGAACAGTACATATGCCTTTGAACAAAATATATTAGATTTTACTTAGCTTTAAATGCATTCTAAAGCAAGTCTAGCAATGAAGGCCAGCTTGTTATAAAAAAAGGTTATGAAGCCGGTGAAAGGAAGCACGTCGTTTGTCCTTAGTGTTAAAATTGTGTTTACATGTTTACATCCATTGGCGAATCATGACGTCATAGCATGTAATTTAAACTTGATTAATTACATGTTTTTAGTTATGTCAGTTGTGGTCAAATATCTATAAAACAAGAAGGTTTGAGTTCAGACGCCATTGTTGAACTTAAAAACAAGAAAAAGTTTAATGCCTTTTAACATGCAAAGAATATTTTGTAAATATCGGTTGCAATTTTATTTCATAGAGCGCAAAGTCTTATCTCATAGATTAGCAAACAATATAGGGAAAATGGGACAACTGATTACAGCCACAACTCGATCGCATCAAAAAGGGGAGAGAAAACCACAATAAGCCTGAAATGATCCAAAAATTTCTCCGAAATGCGCAAGCACTCTAGCGCCCTGGCTAAAGGTAGCAGCAGGACACCGTGTGGTTTTAGTCAGTAAGAGTCTGACAGATCTCTCCACCCACCCCAGGGTGGTGGACATCACATCCATGAGGATTTCCACACAATAAAAAAATTAAAAAAGAAAGGTAACTAATTATTATGCCCAACACGATGGTAGGCCACGAGGCTTTGCCCTGCGTGCTCCCGACCTCAAAGGGTATTGCCAAGGCCTAATCAGTTCACTGAAGCATGTTTCAGTAGTTCGGGTTGAAGCCGACAACAGCCGGCTACATATTTGTACAGATACGAGTACCACGTATCGTGTGCTTGTTGCACACAGCAGCTAGATGCAAAGGGTTCTCGTGGTATATGACTATTCTAGTGCCGAGGGATACGAAAATTCAAATGACGAGGCTACCAGTCTTGTTTCGAATCCCACCTTTGAATAAGTTACTGCATCAAACCATGTTTTCTTGCAGTCAATATCGAAGAGACAATGCAGTGCCAGGAACGCCCGTACTTACGAGTACAATGTACACATGGTGTCCTAGAAATCAACGTGATAGGTGAAGTCAAGACAGTTATCAGAAAAATATGAAAAAAAAAATCTCGGTAACTTTCGAATTATAAAAAAATAAATCGGAAATATTGATACCAGCTGACATCCTGTGATGATCTTCTAAGTCCTGTGACTAAAAATATTAACCTTTTTCCGATTTTTTGTTGGGGAGGTCTGCAGAGCGAAAACACAGGTTATGCTGTTAAGTATTTATTAGGAAGATATATCTAAGAACAATGTGGAAAATGGAAACTCATAAAAAGAAACTACATGTCACATCTTTATTTCAACTAACCAGTAGGTACCTACTAACGCACATGGAGGTGATATACCATCAACATTTTTTTTTCTGTAATGTGACCATGATTAAATAAGTAAATTACAGTTTAAAGTTAAAACATAACTGCTTTAGATTTTTGCCCAACATTGAATTCAAAATAATGATATCACCCAACATTAACCGACTGTACTATAAAAAAAATTTACTGCGCTATTTTGGCAAGTGACTGAAAAAGATAGCGCGTTTAGTCTGGATTCCAAAATGTTATGATACTTGCTAGATTATTTCTTAATTGCGGAAAAATATGTATAATCATTTCAAGTATCAGTAATATACTGTTTGAAATGCAGGGTCTTTTCACACGTTGCGGTAGCCGGCGATAGCAGTCCGATAGCTACAGTGAGAAGCCTCGGAGCTCTGCGTGCAATATTTAAGCCATTGTGCATTGTTAATTAAGAACTGTATAAAGATGAACTTCATAGTTAAAACCCTATTGAACTGGGATTACAGCTAGTAGCTGTGCTTTCTTTCAAGTAATATGATTGTTATTATTTTCCTTCACGATAGACATGTCATTGACTTTCTTTAAAAGATAGTTGCTGTCCGACATTATACAAGGCTCTCGTCTTCATCAGTGATATCAACGAGCATTTCATCATCTATTGCGGTTAGTAACAAAACAACATCCATCTTTGTCAAAGACAACGTCTTTGTATTAATATTATTACTTATCGCTGTCTCCTCCTCACCGTATGTCACAGTCTCCAGCGTTATAGATAGCTGTTTCAGCCTCATTAACTGGCCATTGGAGTGGAATGAATAGGCAAGACAAGGCCTTGATATTTGCCACTTTATACATTAATTACTTAATCCAAGGGTCGATTTCTCAATGAAAATTGAAAACTGAGGAATGAAAATTGCGCTTTGATAGCTTTTGTGTCGAAAATATAATTTATGTCAAACCGCCATATTTATGTATCAGATAAAAATATAATAAAGATGTAAAAATCTGAAAAAATAGAGCAATTGTTTTTTTATATTGTTGGAATTAATCTATTATTCTATAATAGTCATACAAAATCACTAGATAATCACGACACCACCGCACTATTTCTAATGTACTTACACACATCAGACAAAGAAAAGTCTAACCCCAAGGTAGTGCAGTTTAGGTGACAATTAGACAGTAATAATATAATAGTTTTAATAGGTTTATGCGTATCTTTATATTTAAAATATTTATTCCTCAATTTTCATGATTGCACCTACCACTGTTTGTCTCTGCATCACCCAAAGGTTGACTGGTAGAAAATGCCTATGGCATCAATTCCACCTCTGTACATTTATGTGCTTGAAGTATTAAATAAATAAATAAATAATACCCAGTTCATAAATCTATAGTACAGACGCCAGCACATCAAGCTACTACAATCTGTCAAATTTCTTTAATAGATTTTCAACTTTATTGCTGAAGCATAAGGTTCAAAGTTGATTGGGAAAATTTTACAGTTTCGGGTAGCTTGTTTTTCATGCTTGGTTTTCATCTAACTGAACAGTCTCACCACAATTATTTTTAAACGCCATTGTAGAAAGGCATAACAAGTGACGCATAGGGACATTCGTGCCACAGTCTCAACATAACGTTAAAGTACCCCTAGAAAAGGAAAATAAATCATATCAAGAATTAATTCGTATCAGAGAAAGTTTTCTTTAAATCGATAAGCATATCCTTTACACTATCCCTTTCTTACGTGTACCGCCTATAAACGCCTCCCTAATTGTACCCTGACCTGCTCTACAGTTCATGATGTTCATCGCAAAAGTTCATGAAACATTGCGCATCGGCGCAAATACCGCGCTGCCTCATTTAATAGCTGTCGCACGGCAGAGCGGACGTCGCTCGCGGGTACCGAAAATTGAACGGAAACGTGAATATTGATCGAAGGCGGAAAGTGAGTAAATGTGAAAAATTTAAAAAAAACATTTTCATTCCAGTGACATACCAGTGACGTGTATAATAATAATCGTGTAATCAGCACAGCATAGAAGGTACGTGTTGGTAATTATTTAAAAAAAAAAACTTAAAACTTTTTTTTACACAAAGTGAAAAATAATTAATTTAATTTTTGTGGCAAAAAATGTAACAAATTATTAAAATAAATAAATATTAAAATATATATACGTAAAATAAAAAATGTAGTCCTCTTAAAAAATATATTATGGATAAAATTTTTTTTTTTTTTTTAAGTGAAAAGTGAAATCCACCTATTCACTGCTACGGGGTTTTTAAGTGGACGTCTAAATATGTGGAAAAACAGCTTTAAAATCCTCAATAAAAGAAAATGTCCTACCAATAACGAAAATATATGGGACAAAAAAAACTCATCGAATACTTTTTTCTTATTTTTTTTTTACAACAGTTAAAAATAGAACAACAATTTTTATGTAAGTAACAGTTTACATAAAATATATAAACTACTAACATGAAATACATAACATTTTATACTACTCATATTTTTAAGAGAAACGTTAGGGTTTATTAGACAAACGAGGAATTATTATATAAATAAGATTCTATAATAAAAATTCTGTTTTATCACTAGGGGATATCGAACTATAATAATGATGCCCATGAAATGGAACAAAAAATCAGTGATCAAGATGGTAGCGAGGCTGATTGCCTTTTTTAACTATTTAATTTGTGCCTGACATAAAAATAAGCATCATGACTCGTGGAAGCTATTTTGAGGCATGTCTACTGCTACAGACAGTTTCACAATTATTTACTCATGCTGGACTTCAGTTTTTATCTTGAATATCGATCAGTCTGCAAAGACTACTTTCGTTCAGGCTTTAGGCAAATCGAAAGTCGAATTTATATGAAGAAACAACATAACGATGTATTGTAAATTTCGGCGTGATACTGCTGTGGACTCCACTTGTCACGACTGTGATTCGGGTCTGTGATTTAGTTTTCGAAAGAAAGTAATGTGTATCCAAAAATGGGGATTTTTAGACCCAACGATCACAGGTCGGTGAAAAAAGTTCAGGGTTTTTTTTCAGTAATGAGCTTCTATCATCATAACGATAGGAGCTCAAGTGGTCCATAAACTAATTGTTCCTTAGATAATTAGTTTTTTTTTTTTCATCATCAGGTAAACCGAATACATATCCTTGCTTTGTGATTTTATTTAGGATTTATAGTGAAGTTATGTATAGTGAAGGTGTTAATAGTGAAGGTATGTATAGTGAAGGTGTTAATAGTGAAGCTATGTATGGTCTCATAACTTCACTATTATACATACCTTACCAACTTTTGTCACGATCTTTCCTCTCGAACGTCTGGTGTAGTATGTCGAAGTCTACAAATACTTGTTTCAAAATACAAAAATAAGGACGACAGAAAAATCATTCATTATTTCAACGAACAGCAATAAAAATAGTAAAAAGGTATTTTCAAAAAACCTCAACTTAGCACAAACTGTTACTAATGTTTCCAATACGTTGTAAGAAATTAAAAGCTATAATTTAAATTTATATCCCCATTGAAAATTAATCTTTGTTTAAAAGAGTATATCAATAATCTCGATAGGTAGCCTGTTTTATACAAAGGAAAATTGTGATACCACGTTTTTCCCCATAAAATCTATTTCCCCGCACATTATCACTTTTTTTTTCACTATAATAGAACTTACATTGATTACTCAAAAAATTCATAAATGATCTATTTTTGTGTTTAATAAAACATCCTTAAAATTCTTAGAACCTGATCCTTAGAACAAACGTACAAAGTTGGCTAGGCTAGTTCGATCTTAAGGCTCGGTATACACTTTGGTGGGAGATAGCAAGAACCTAATCTATAATAACACCGACACGACCTAATTTTTACCGCGACCCGGCTGCTGTGTACAATGACCCTTCATGCCCTGGCCAATGCACTCTTGACCTCTCCCGGCCGTAGCTCAGCGGGCGCGGTCAACGACACGTAGATAAAACAGCCACTGTACCCGGCAGCGCCATCTGTGCAGATTCACCGGTCATTTCTTGTTGTAACTTTAACTACTGCAGTAGTACAGCAAACTCATGAGGTGTAGTAGTTTGTTCCGCATGCAACAGGTGGCGCCGTCCGGCTTGCAATATCACTGCAATAATATAATTTTCAGTGAAAATCTCAGGATGAAACTTTCAGTTTCCTGAATAGATGACGCTGTTTACAAGAAGACCGAAGTGCGTCCGACAGATGTCAGGGCGTGCATGCATAGATTTGTTTTTAACAAAGACTTGCAATCTTTGGTTTTTACGTAAAGCTTCAGTTCTCCAATGCGAGGTTGCTCGCAGCGGATAAACATAGTTTAACAATTCGCTGCCTTCCTGTCGCATACAGCCGAGTATGATTCTATGCAAAACGAATAACGCCAACATTTTTTCGCATAATCTAATGATATGACTTCTAGGCCAAATTAAGCAAAATAAGCTCGTTTTTTCCCACATAATAAGCCTATAATGTTCCCACTGCTGGGACACAGGCCTCCTCTCTGTGAGAGGGAGTGGGCCGTAATCCACCACGCGGGCCCTGTGCGGGTTGTTAAATGTCACATGTCTTCGAATTTTTTGGTTCTAGGACATGCCGGTTTCCTCACGATGTTTTCCTTCACCGTTTTGAGAGCAGTGGTGATGATAAATTATTACACGAAGTAAAGCGCCTTATCTGGGTTCTGGTTCTGGGTTTTCTTAAGAAAAGGATAAAAATATTATAATCTTAATCAAATTTAACCAAAATTTCCATTGAGCTGTTATTTTGATTAAGTTTTGGAAATAATACATGATTCAAAATGTCCGTAGCCGCGTAGCAAAGACCGTACCAGAGCTCGTAGGCGCGTAGCAAAACCCGTAGCAAAGCTCGTAGGCGCGTAGCAAAGACCGTAGCAATGAATGTACATTCGTGCGCTATCATGACCGTTCATCTTTTGTTTTCAAGATCCAATTAATCTTCTGTGATATTCATCTGTCAAATATGACAAAGTGGTCACTTTCTCATCTTGTGTTTTGTGCATATCGGCGTTCATGCAGGCGAGCATGCGGTTGAAGCTGAAAACGCACGAGTGACCTCTGAGTTTGTTTCGGCCTTTCTTAGAGTAGTCTCATAGGAAACGCCGACCTAATCTACTTAAAAAAAATATGAATGACGTGAAAAAGTGTTTATACAAACCTACTTACAGAAAATAAATCATTTATCAAAAGTTCCATAACTGCGTAGCCAAAAGTCGTGTAGCAGCGGAGCACAACGCGTAGCTACGTAGCAGACCGCGTAGCAGGCCTCGTAGCAGCGTAGCAGCGAAACAGAACGCGTAACTCAACATTTTAATATCTAAGGCTCGCTTGATCACAAAAATGACTAATTTGCATTCGTGGCACAAGGTATAAAAAACCAATAGCCAAGTTATTCGGCTTCGATGATGGAGCCCTACCTAGACAAGACTGATGTGGATGCGGCCAACGAACTGAGAGGACGTAGATTACAATAAATCACGATAGATAAGTAAACTTGCTTTATTCGTTAATTAATCAATAATTTGACAGTACTATAGTTGTAGAATATTTTGTATTGTAATAAAATGCATTTTCCAAAAATGACTAATTATGTATAGCGCTGAATGAATTTAGTGATTTGTGGTGAGAGCGGGCCTTTACGTTTCAAACCTCATTCGGCGGGCGCGTTATTTCACTTTAGAAGAAAGTCCTGTAATGCTATTCTGTTGTTCATAATCTAGTCGCAGTCTCATCTCGGCGACAAACAAATGTCAAAAACTTGTAATAATGTAGGTAAATTAGAGGTATTTTTGACAGATTGAGGTTCTTAATATTACGAGAATTGCCCCTTCAGACTGTGAACGTTCTTAAAATTACAAGAATTGCCCCTCTGAGCTGTTACCTCAGTGCAGTTATGTACGTTTGACGTACATCATTTTAAGATATATAATTGATCGGTTTCTAAAATGGTGGCTCTGCGGCAGAGCATGACACCAGGCAACGTCTCAGTTAAGCGTTCGGCCAGATGGTGTAGTTGATGGTTTGAGGGGATGGGCCGCTAACTTAAGGTATTTACAAGGCACAAGAACGCTCTAAATAAAATGTAAATGAAGTAGCAGTATGTAAGGATCGTATAAGGTGGCGTTCTGTAGTTCTTGCCTACCTCCAGGCGTAAGTTTATGTATGTGAACGTATGCAAGACACCAGCACATCAAGCTATCCGAAACTGTCAAATTTTCCCAATCAACTTTGAACCTTATACTTTAGCAATAAAGTTGAAAACCTATTACAGAAATTTCACAGCTTGTAGTAGCTTGATGAGCTGGCGTCTGTACTTGGAACTAAATTACATAACCAATATTTTAAATAAAAGTCATAGTTTATTGCATGTTTACGTTTTTAATGTACTTAAACAATTTTAGGATAGTGTAGACTAAATAATAAAAAATAAACAATTTTGTGTGTAACTCATATCGTGCGTTATCATTTATTATACGAAGCTATCAATAATGAACTCAAAAAGGCCATTAAGAAATTTAATTTACTAGTTACGGCAGCCAGATAGAGGCGATAAAGAATTAAAACGTTTACAAAAACCTTAACTCCTTAAGTTTTTTTACAAACAAAATGTGCAGACGCCAGCACATCAACCTACTACAATCTGTCAAATTTCTTTAATACATTTTCAACTTTATTGCTAAAGCATAAGGTTCAAAATTGATTGGGGAAATGTGACAGTTTCGGGTAGGTTGATGTGCTGGCGTCTGTACAAACATTGGTCGTATAAATTATGTTGGTACTTAGGAATTAGCAGCCCTTTGTTAACATATATTTATTACAGCACAAATACTTTAGCATGCATTAAACATTAATTCATATCTTGACGATTGTTAAGTTTTGATTTCTTTGATGACGTATTTTCTTTTTTAACAACTAGCTTCAACATTGACTAATTGAACGACTCTGACAGTTCATAAGTGCCTATAAATGGTTTAATTGAAAATGGTTTGAGTTTGGTTGTTACTGGTTCAGTCTAAGTTAACAATTTAGGCGAGTAACAAGTGATTGAGTATCAATTTAGTATGAGACAGGCCTCAAATAGAATGTTGATTCAATATTCTAAGACATGACCAATTCAGGGTCCCCTCGGGGTCTAACACGAATAGTTTTGCTCGGAGCACGAATATAATGTATTCAAACCTACATTTCAGCGAGCATACAGGTTTTAGATGAGATGTTGGAAGTTAGTTATTGGTTATGATACAAAAATTGATTCATAGAAGGAAATAACAACCTAGGAATTATCTTACATAGGAAATGTACGTATTAGTAGATCTTAAACAATACTTTGTGGTTTTGAAAGTAACTGACTACTCCAGTCAAAATAGACAAAGAAATTGCTCAGAATAATTGGCATAGACCTCAAAACTGATACAGACTGTATACAAATAATATTTAAAGTCCCCACGATTAAAGGTCAAAGATAAAGGAAAAATTTATATTTTGTCTAATATATATTTAAATGTTCTAGAAAGACGATTAAATTTTCTGTTAATGAAAAATTATGTCACAAAATTTAACATGGGATAGCAATTTTAAGAACTAGCAATCCCATTCTAACTAAAAGGCAGTTCTTTAATGTTTTTGTTACTGCATGTTCTTTAAAGCCCTCACTCTTGTTCCAAATAATTAGAAACCAATGTTAATTTTGTGTCCGCACTGAAGCGAAACGGATTTCTCTTGACATGTAATTAACAAAATTAACTCGGACTAAGGAAACATCCAAATTGAGACCCTCCTCATTTTTTGAAGTCGGTTAAAAATAGGCTCAGACTTGTTTAGTTGTTAACGGGTAGTCGTCTTCTACTGGAGTTTCTGCTTACAATTTCCGACAATGCGACATATTTGAATAAAAATAACATATTTATTGATTCTCACGACAGGTGTTGTTCAATATAGAAGAAAATGTAAGAAAGATTCTTTTGAACGACAGTTTTAAAGTAATAAGATTGTCACCCGATACGTGTGCGTATATGCGTGGGCGTGTTGCCTTTCTTTTAATCGAGTTTTAGGTCTAGTTAATTACATTTATTAGACGCCGCGGCGTGTCGTGGGATTGAAGAAACAACATTGAAATTAGTTTCTAATTTTGAAACGAGAGTGGGGATCCGTAAGTGGGAATCGCACATCTTGTAGCTATACAATCTTTACGTTGAATGTGTGACAGCATTTTCATGAACAGTAACTAAAATCAGCTTTTAGTCATTTACAAATTTACAAAGTAATATTGAGAATCTCCTTAAGCTACTTCTTTCAGAAGATAATTAATAGATCTAAGTCCATCCCTTCTGTTAATCGATTTTCGTGTCCACGGGTTTTTTGTAGTTACTTAAACTTTTCTACACCTCATCCTAAACCGTTATTAAGGGTGACTGGTAATTAGTGACTGATACCTAAACACGTGATTGTACTCATGATAACAAACAACTTTTACTATGGGACCAAACCTGAAATCGCGAAAAAACATTTTGACGAGTTAGTTATACGAGCATCCGGTTAGACTGGAAGCCGACCCCAACATAGTTGGGAAAAGGCTAGGCAGATGATGATGATGAGTTATACGAACATAAATGTAGGGAACAGCAGATTTTTTTTGTGCGATTACACAGTTTTTCGTTTTACCGAATCATTTATTACATAATAATTTTAGGTTCAAGATTTCTCTTAAGGTTGGTTTAGACAGAACGAGCGAATGCTCATTCTCTCCGCACTACTTATTATTTTTGTGTAACCACCAGGATTAAAATGCTCTTCTTCGACTTCTAAGTACAGACGAAAGCACATCAACCTATTAAAATCTGTCAAATTTCTTTAATAGATTTTCAACTTTGTCACTAAAGCATAAGGTTCAAAGTTGATTGGGAAAATTTGACAGTTTCGGGTAGGTTGATGTGCTGGCGTCTGTACATTTCGTTTAAACCTATCTTTACAAAAGGACGTCGAAATTATTAAACAATTAGATTATTACTTTATCGTTATCAAAATGTTATGATTGGTGAAACGACGGCTTGAAAATGCATTGTTCAAATTGTCAAAATTAAACTGATATTTTAGTTTAATTTTGACAATTTGAACAATGCATTATATAAGTGATAAACTACTCTGATGATATAGCCAAATACCTCTTTCAGATAAACTGACGCCTTAACTTGATTTATCCTTCGTATTTGGTCCGGGACAAAGTAATCTACCCCTAAAACGTGCTTGGCAAGACATTTCAGCGATCGCTGAAAAATATTGTCAAGCAAATAATTTTTAAGTTTATTTCAGAAAATATTTGTTGCAGTTAAGTGAGCATTTCTCAAATTTTTTTACCATAGTTTTCACTCGTTTCCAAGTAACAAAATAAGAACTTTTATTTCGACCTTAACTAATATTTTACAGGCTTTTTGTATAAAAATTCTACTAAAACAAAAGACCAATCAGAAATTCAGAATCTGTCTAGATTTAGCTAGCTGTATTTAACATAATATGTCCTAAATATACATATTATAAAACCTGTAAAATATTAGTTAAGGTCGAAATAAAAGTTCTGATTTTGTTACTTGGAAATGAGTGAAAACTATGGTCAAAAATTTTGAAAAATGCTCAGGTATTAACGAGAGAAAGCTGATGAGTGATTATGTTTCAACTCACACTAAGCACACACAACTTTAGCATCGTTGATCTGTGGTTTAACACTTTTTGGAATCTCGATATTGAGAACTCTTCACTTCGTAGATTTGGCTGTTCGGTTTGAAAGCTAGAAGCGACAGTAAGGGCCTGTGCACAGCACGTTTTTTAAACGCGCCGTTGATGCGCGTTTGAATCGATACAGACGCGCGTGTGTAGCGACACAGACGCGCGTGTGTAGCGATACAGACGCGATGCAAACGCGCGTGTGTATCGATACAAACGCGCTGGCATTTTGCGTTTTTAAGCAGAACCTCGTCAACAGACACCACGTTTTTTAAACGCGCCGTTGATGCGCGTTTGTAGCGATACAGACGCGATACGCACGCAAGTCAGACGCAGCCTGTAGACCTTTGCACACCTGTATAAATTCAAATACGCGTTTGTATCGATACAAACGACAACAAACTGCGCGTTTAAAAAACGTGGTGTGCACAGGCTCTAACTGCTATCTAGCCTATACACACGTTTTACCTTTACGCCCGCGAAACTCGTCGATAGAATTGCTAAAACATATCATTTTGAAACCACGGTAAAACGCAAAATGTCACCTAAACGCTATTTGACAAAGCTAGAGACGCAAAATCTCTGATCGGCGGTGCGTGAATTGTCGTGTGTGCTTTGGCCTTTAGGCGTCTTAATATGTTTAGAGTAAGGCGGCAAATATAAATGTTAGGGCTGCAGCCGCGATCAGGGATTTATGACTAGTGGCATATACACTCTTTATATCCAAAAATTTGACAGCATTCCACGCGATGTACCGCATCGCGTTGAAGTAATGGAAGCAGAAGGGTGCGCCAAGCAGAATTTTCAGGATGAATATCGTCATTCCACCCAAGTTGAGGCTTTGTATGATAGACACGTAGGTTAAGGCGCCGTTGGGGAGGAATAGTGCGCCCCAGGCCAAACCCAGTGCGTAGGTAGTAATAATGATACCTGAAACAAATACAAAAAATGTGTCAGTTTTTTGTTCTGTATTTTAATCTGCGATGATAGGCCTTGCACATATCACTTGGTGGTTCACTATTCAGAATAAGCCCACATGTATGGGTTCAGAATCTCTGTCCGAGTTCAGGTACAGTCAACAAAAGAGATAAGTAGGCGGGATCGTCGGATATAGTTGAAGTTTAGTAACAAACCGATGGATGTTGTCGACTGAAATTTAATTTGATAAACGAGCTGTTTGTTTTCTATTAATACAATTAAATTTTATTCGAAAACATTCAAAATTAAAATCAAAAGTCATTTATTCAAACTAGGCTGAGAATCAGCACTTTTCGAACGTCAAAATTACAAAAGACAGTCCCCCAAAACGCCCGCCCTTCGCCACTTCCTAGTGCTTTCGCTGGGAAGAAGAAATGGCGGAACAAACTCCCCAGCAGCACAGCTGTCTGTTCAGTTAGAAAATAATTTGATTTTATACAACACTATGTATGAAAAGTAATTCACGTTAACACAGGACATTAAATTACATTATTTGCCATAGGTTAGCTAGCCACGCCAATATACCAACAAATACAATAAACACCATAAGTACTCAAGCAAAAAAAAAAAAAAATTAAAAATGTAAACAAGAAAAAAAAAACTTAGGTACTACCTAAATAATAGCCTCCAGGTATAAAGGGCGTGACAGCTTACATATTTATGCAATGCTGGGTTCTGTTTACATAGCTGTCACTTGAAGTCACAAGTGATAAACTAGGACCATCTAAGCAAAATAAATAAACAAGTTATTACTAATAACAACAATAAAACCATGGTCAGCAAGACGACCAGTCACCACAAGCACCCGTTCACGAGCATAACGCAAAGATCAGCCATTACCCCCCTCGCCATATTTGAGGGAAGGAGGCAACCCGACCCCCGACGCTACCGCAAGCAGTGACATCTAAGGGAGCATGACGAACTTGCTGCCGGTTGCTCAAGCAAGAATAATATGATCAATCGTAGAGATCGCTAGCTAACCACATATTGCAATCAACTAATTAAAAAACATTGAAATGAGTAGATTATGTCAATAATAAATTAAAATAAAATTAAACTGAATTGACTAAAACTGTCTACTAAAAAAAAACAATTATATGAACTCATATAACCTGTCAGTAAGCTAATTCTGGAGAAAGAACATAAAAATTGTCCTGATTTGATCAGGGCGACCAACTATTCTTATCGTTTAAGTAGTCGTTGATGGAATAGTATGGTTTTGAACAAAGGTTGGATTTTACTTGAGATTTAAACGTATTAAAAGGCAAATCTAGCAAAGAAGAAGGTAGCTTGTTATAAAAGGTTATACCAAGCCCAACAAATGAGTTATGAACCTTATGAAGCCGGTGAAAGGGAGCACGTAGTTTGTCCTTATTTCTAGTGTTAACATTGTGAATATCACTGTTTTTAGTGTACAAGTGTATATTTTGCCTAATACACACATCAAAAGTGTCTAGGGATCAAGCATTTTTATGCGGATTTCTTGAGATTGAGATGTGGCTTTGTAATAAATTTATGATTTTATAAATTTATATGGATCCTTTTTGGTGCATTTCATAATTTGAATCAGGAACTGTGAATCAAATTCGAGTAAAAGATGAAAATCAGCTGTCAATATTTTCCCTATAAAAACATACAACGCATTGAAGACATTATTAGTGCTACTGTTTCCCTACTACTGATTAAAACCAACGTTATTATGGAGCGGCGACGTCATTTAAGCAGGGAAGAAATGCTCAGAGCCGTGGGAATGATAGAAGCTGGTTCCCGGCAACGTACTGTGGCTTTAGCTCTGAATACAAGTCAGAGTGTTATCAGTCGACTTTGGACACGTTACCGAAGCACTGGTACCGTGGCTGAGCACCATGGAGGACGTTATCGCTGCACCACACGGAGACAAGACCGATACATTCAAATCTTAACTCGAAGAGCTCCAACAATAACCGCCATGATGTTAGCCGTGAGGCTTCATCACTCTTCAGGGAACTTAATTAGCGACCAAACAGTCAGAAACCGCTTGCATGAAGTGAACCTTCATTCCCGAAGACCGCTACGGGTACCACCTATAGCAATGCACAATCGTAGGATTCGATATCAATGGGCTCTTGAACACAGAAATTGGGCAGAAGAACAATGGCGTTTCGTGTGCTTTTCTGATGAGTCTCGTTTTGGTATGAGACCGGATACAAGACGTATACGACACTGGAGAACCCCTGGACGCCAACAGCGATTAAAATCCTGCCAGGAAGTCCATCCTTATAGTGGTGGAACCATCATGGTATGGGCGGGTATTTGGATCGGCGGAAGAACTGAGTTGATTTGGATCAGAGGCAACCTCAACGCTCAAATTTATGCTGAGACGATTGTATCAGACGTCATCGTTCCTCTACAAGTGCAAATCGGTCCCTTATTTCAATTAATGCATGATAATGCACGACCGCACACCGCAAGAGTTGTAAGACAGACTCTCGCCGCAGCTAACATCAATGTCCTGCCCTGGCCTGCTCAGTCGCCAGACTTGAACCCGATTGAGCATGCATGGGATATGCTACAGAGAAGAGCTCTGCCGAATATGGAGGGTATCCAGTCGCAAGAAGACCTTTTTTTGTTGTTGCAACGAACATGGGCTGCCATTCCACAGCGTGATTTGGATGAGCTCATTTTGAGTATGCCAAACCGATGTTCTTGTGTTGTTAGTGTTCGCGGTAGAAACACGGATTATTAATTGTTTAAGTTACCCAATAAAATTTTAAAGAAAACTGTTATTTCAGTCTTTTTTTCGAACTTTTGTGTTAGTGGTTGAAATGTCAAAAATCCCTTTATTAGGAAAATGGCAAATTTCTTTATTAATGCAAAGGTGACTTGGTTTATCGTTACTGTGACAAACGAAAACACTTTATTTGATGAATCCTTAAAGAAAATTTTAATTAATATCAATCAGGAGAAAAGTTATTGCAAAAATATATGTTGATCCCTAGACACTTTTGATGTGTGTATATAAGATGTTGGCAAAGATGAACTGTGATGCAACCGTGAGAATACCAATATCATTCATCGGTTTCTTACTAAACTTTAACTATATCCGACGATCCTGCGTACTTATCTCTTTTGTTGACTGTACAGTCAACAGCAAAAGTAGTTGATGAAAATCCGAAATTCAATACTAATGAACGGAGTTCGCGTCAGAACTGTGTGGCGTCGAAGTGATTCAAAAGTATGTGATTGTAATTATACCAAACATTTACTACTAGTACAGCTGCCATATATTCGTGATCAGTTTTGACTCCAAAAGTTCAACATCATCATCATCGTCTACTTTAGCTGTTGACTGTACATGCCATCCCGAGGGTGATGTCGGGCTCATAGTTTGATGTCACCATCGCTGTTCTTTAATTTACTAGCCAAGTAGCCAGATAGTACTATAAGTCTTTAATTTCCTTTTGTATATTTCACGAGTTTATTATTATTTCCTTTATTTCATTATTTACATATAAATTATATTTTTAAATATTAGAATATAAAAAAGAATATATAAAAACATTTAAAAATATAAAAAATAGTAGCCCACCGGTATCGGGAACAGGGTCCAAGCTACCGGCGGTCAGGGCTCCAGAGAGAGGAACCTCCGGACAATGCGGGCCGTGTCCAGAAGTACCGCTTTCTGAATCAAGCCCTTGATCCAGCTGGCCAACGAGAGCCTCCTCAGGTGTTGGTCGAGACTCTTGGCTATTAACCCATTGGCAGTCACGACTATCGGCACAATGATCGCTGAGTCCACATCCCACATGTCGACAACCTCGCGAGCCAAGTCAAGATACTTGATTTGTTTATCTTTTTCGGCTTTCACGAGGTTCTGTCATGTTATTATTTTCATAATTATGTTAACATAGCTTGGGACCATGGAGTCCTGGTCCTTTGGAAGGCGTATGAGGTGCCGGAAGCGAACTCATAGAGCCCCCCCCCCCCCCCTTAGGCAATTTTAAATAGACGACGAATAGTTGACGATAAAATAATTATTTGGATAACATCAGATTTATTAGGGGAATTATAAAACGAGCGAATAAAAAAAAACTTAGCGTCTGATGATGAGATACAGTAGTTTTAATAACTTGAGCGGTATGAATTTGAGTAAGCGAAAAATTAACTAAACTAACGACGAATATTGATTAAATAATAAAATCCAGAACGAGCTTACAAAAAGTGGGTTGTGATTAATCCATATCAGATATTAAAATTCTAGCCGTGCGACTAAATTACTCAGTGAGCGACTAGAAATACAGAGAGGGCAACTTCAATATTAAGATTGAGACGATTTTTCCAATTGAGGTTTTACATAAGGAACTACTAAAAAGTTCACTTTAAGCAACGTTTTGTAAGCTGCTTTATTAATGATTATTGATTACTGATATTCTATTTGAGGTCTATTTTTTATTTTGATACAATTTTTCAATGAAAACTACAGATTGTTTGATTGTTTGAATTCGAATGGGGGCGGGGCGACTAATCGATGCAGTCAGGTATTAATCATATTAAATATATACGCGGGGTTATGTCGACTTAGGATGCAAGAGTGAGCGAAGGGCACCCCGAGGTTCGGTTTGGTTAGGTTACTTTAAACCCTTTACATATAAATAGGAGCCCCGCGAAGCTGTCACTCAAAAATACTAATTATCAATAATAATAGGTACGATAAACAATGCCATATCGACGATGAAATGACAAGAACTCCTAACTGAAATTTTTTCAATTTTACTTTTTTTACGTACTCGTAGATAGACTTTAAATAATCGTTTGTACTCTATCTACGTAAAAAAAGTAAAATTGCAAAAAATGTCAGTTAGGAGTTCTTGTCATTTCATCGTCGATATGGAATTCATTCCATCATTGTATTCTTAGCACTTCAATATATCGCAAAACAAAATCAAGTGGTTGTTTTTTTCTTGAAAAGCTTTTACTTAATGCTGTTAGCAGAGAGCACAAAACAACTTAGGTACCTTCCATTGCACTGAAGGAGGACAATTGTATATTCATTCTTTCACTACTTTTAGTGTCTTAAGCATTGTTAATTTCAAATCAAATCAAATCATTTATTGGTTTGCAAACATGGGTATTTAGTACATAGATGTTTAATTTAACGAGTTCTCCATGCTCTACCGTCACATGGGCATGCAAAAACATATAATTATTCCATTTACACAAATTTTAAATAACAATTAAAGAGAACAAAATAATACAAAATATAAACTAATGTCAAATCGTTAGAATGACAGTAAAAAAATGGCACAATAATAAATAAAATAATGGCAAATGACAACTAAAAATTTCACAATAATAAAATAATGGCAAATGTCAACTAAGGTTATCTACAGTTAAATTACAAAAAAAAAATGTTATTGTATTTCTATTGTATTTGTACATAATCTAAGTATTGTTCGAATAGACGTGGCTTGAGTCGGACAGCTTGAATTTTAATTTAGATTCATATGCGTTGAGCATTCATTGACATTCCTTACATACTAAATTTTACATTTGCATTAGCAGACTTTAATGTTTCGTTAACCCGCCCAACAGCGTTCTTGAAAATACTGTTATTAATTACATAACAAACATTTATGTCTGAATTAGAAATACTTCCCAATGCAGATATTTTGTTTTGATGTTATAATGTTAGGTAACTAGGTATATATGGTTAGTTCTGCTATTCTCGACTCCGGTTATGCACGGAATTCGAAAATATGTGTTTAAATTCAAGTTTAATTGCGTATTTGAATGAGAACCAAAACAAGAAGCAGTATACAGGGTGTGGTGTAATCCTTAACGGTGGACCACTATTTACGCCACACCCTGTATAGCGGTTAGACTGCAAGCCGACTCCAACATAGTTGGGATAAGACTAGGCAAAGAAAGAAACGCCAAACGCCTCCCCCAAATCCTTCCAGGAACTCTTTTTTTTTTTCTAGTTTATGATTAATATCCTGAAAAGTTCACTATTAATTTTGATGGCCGTTTCATGTCCAAACCTTTCAACAATCACTAGTTTCGTGTGTTGTGTTTTAATTTGACTAATTGATGGATTGGATGAAGGATGGATGGTTTGGTTCCCAATCGACTTTTAATGCAAGGCACGTACAAAATAAATTGTAAAAACATGCTTTCAATGTTAGTGTTTTGTGTTATGTAGGTATCTGTAATCTATAACGGGAAAATTAGGTAACTGTTATTACTGATGCTTGAACCTACGGGACATCAAATTATATCAGTACTACCACCACCATACATTTTTTGCCGGCCAGCTTACTGTGTTCCGGATTGAAGGGTCGAAATCAGCTTTGTTTTTAGAAAGGAACGCATTAGCACTGCCTTTGGCCCTACAAATTTGCCAAACAAAGGGAGCGCAGTGAGTTGGTTTCTACAAGGTAGGCTGTCTTCGAGGTAGTTACGTAACACACAATAGCAATGCCCTTCATTCTGACAATTCAACAATATTTATTGCGTTAATTATGTTGGCGAACAGACGAATTTATCACACATAGATAAGTAGGTATTCGAATCAATGGGTTAGGAATTTCCTTCAAAATCTTTCAGATTGAGATAGAAAGTGATCATCAGCCTAGCCTTTTCTCCCAACTATCTTGGGGTCGGCTTCCAGTCTAACCGGATGCAGCTGAATACCAGTATTTTACATGGAGCGACTGCCTATCTGACCTCCACAACCCAGTTACTGGGTAATACGCACAGACATAGATCTACATAGATAACGCAAATGCATGCACTTCGCGTGTCTGAACCCCGGCCAAGCGTCGAGGTTGGTCGCCGCTAACTTCAGTCCCGCGCGTCCGTTGTTGCAGCCGAACGTCCGCAAAAAACTAAACAAATGCCTCGTTGCGTGATAATTAACTGCAATAGCCCAAAAATTTCGAACACCCAAAGGCAGGAACATATTTCCTATCACAGGTAAGTTATTTTAAAATTATATTATGCGTAAATTCATATTAAAACTATTTTTAAGTATTCCAAGCTGCGTGTCGTTCCAGAATATTCCTAACTATAAATTACCGTTAAGTAAACTTTATTCACATTACATTGCCGCGTTTGCTTTGGACGTTTGATCTGACGTTGTGTGTTAGGAGACGATGAATATCGCACAAGCGATACTGTCGCGCATCGCTTCGACTTCGTGATACAGGCAATTTGTCATTCGTCTGTCAATTGTAGCAACTAGTGCTGTTCGTTCTACAACATATATCAATAATCGATTTTAATCGATATCGGACTGACGAATGATATAAAGAAAGCCAATTTAGTAGATATAACAAGCTCATATGCATGAGCATGACCTAATTTTACAGGACTGCTATAAAAAGGAGGATATTTTTTTTAGGGTTGATGTATTTAATGTGTTTTTGTCTATCCTTTCAACATTATACGACTATTTTTATATATTTAATGTTTATTTTCTATTGCATTTAAAAATATTTTTTTTTAGTTTCCCACATGATCCAATCATAAAAGAAAAATGGATTGCGGCCACGGGACGGAAAGACTGGTTCCCGACTTAACACAGTACTATTATTTGTACTCATCTACTCACGCTTATACAACAAACTATATCTGTGCAACAAACATCCAGCTTGACCAATTTGCTTTATTCATAGGATCCTTTGCCTCAATATGTGAAAAATGTTGGCTACCTCAAAGATGAAACGCCATGTAGGATGTGGACTGGTAATTCCTCGAAACTCTCCCATTCAAATATATCATTCGTCTGTCTATGTATCATTCGTCTGTCTATATCATTCGTCTGTCTGAAAATCGATGTCATTCATATTAATCGATTTGTAATTTTTAGGTTATCTAACTACTGTTTCTTATCTTAATCATGCATGTCTATACTAATGCTTTGTGTTTCAAAGAAATATCAACAAATATATTTTAGTAAACTTACTTGAGATTATGCGAAAGTATCCAAAATGTAGAATGAAATTGCTCTAAAGCGCGACGCGACTGCTCACTTTTAAACAACTCGGCGTACTGACGATTGCTGTGAGAGCGAGCGGGACAACAGATATAAAATATATGAGTATGAGCGAGACGATCACGGTGGCAGCTTCAGTTGAATCGTAGCGGGGCGAAGGGGCATCGGCGGCATCGATGGCTTTGAATCGGTTTGGATGTCCCGTCACTAAATTGCAGCTGTGACGTCACAGTAGGTATAAAAAAGTCGGCACGCTTGGTTTCAATACAAATCGTAATAATTGCGTTATCTATGTAGATCTATGTCTGTGGTAATACGATACCCCTTGGTAAGACTGGTTGTCAGATTTTCGGCCTTCTGACTACCCGTAACGACTGTCAAAGATCCACGAATGACAGCCGAGACCAACGGCTTAACGTGCTTTCGGTATGTAAAGACGGTCACCCATCCACAGACCAACCGCGGCAAGCGTAGCTTAACCTGATCGATCGACCTGTGCGGCTGTTATTAATTAGCCACGAGCCCCTCCTATTCCTATTGAGATAGAAAGTGTGTTACACCATTGGGATGGTACTGCATTCTAAGGGTTATTACATGCTGAAGATGACTCACTGTGATACCTCGCGATTGCGATTTAGCTGCTACTGTGATGTCACCTCCATATAAAACAAATGCATGCTAATAGACACACACGCACATGCCAGACATCGAGGTAAGGCTGCCTTTCCACCAGAGATGAGCGAAAATGCGTAGCGAGGGATGTGTGAAACTAACCAATACCAACGCTAACTTTGTTCAAGCTATAAAAATGAAGCGATGTTATTGGCTGGTTTCACACACATCCCTCGCTCATCTCTGGTAGAAACACCTCCACGCAGCCTGCGATGTATCGCAGTGCGTGTTCATTAGAATGCATTTGTTTTACATGGAGGTCAGATAGTAGCGAGCTAAACTGTGATCGCGAAGTATCTTCGGCATGGACAGGCCTGATGGTCTAGTGGTTAGTGACCCTGACTGCTATGCCGGAGGTCGTGGGTTCGATTCCCACCCAGGACAAATGTTTGTGTGATGAGCACGATCATTTGTTCTGTGTCTGGTTGTAATTTATCTATAATATGTATGTATTTAGAAATATATAAGTATGTTTATCAGTTGTCTAGTACCCATAACACAAGCTCTGCTTAGCTTGGGACTAGATGGCGTTGTGTGATAGTTGTGGAATATTATATTATATTATATTAAAATGTCAGTACTCTTAGTTTTTCGGGCAAGTTTAACGACGGAACTGATATTAGAACGTTCGTTAATATTGAAAAGTGAAGGAAGCACATAGGCAGAAGTTCTAGTTTAAAATAAGTTACAAATACTAATGTTGAAGAAGATCTTACACAGTTAGCAGTTTGTCCAAATAATTAACATACTGTCGGTGAGGATAATTCGTAGTCGGGGTCGTCAATGAAGTAGTATTAATCATCACACTCAATGCCTGCGGGCGCTCTGGTGATATTATTATAAAAGTTAAAGGAGAATGAGTAATGGTGGGCCCACCTCTCAATAGAAATAAGACACTCGTAGTACTTTCGGAGTTGTACTTGTACTACCTATTATACTGCCATAAAAGTGATCCTAATCTAAGCAATTAATGATTGCAGTTCACTTCATTATAAGATAAAAATTATCCAGACTCAAACCGGACGACACGGTTGGCGTAGTGGTTAAGCGATTGACTGCTGCGCTGCATCTGCGTGTCGCGGGTTCGTATCCCGCACGGTACAAATATTTGTATGACCTATTAATAGTTGTTCCGGGTCTGGCTGTTTGTGATGTGAGTTTAAATGTTTGTAAACGCACCCACAATACAGGAGGCCTACCACAAGCTCTTAACGCGATCCATTTTAGGACCTAAACTGAACTGTTCTTCTAATTCGTACCATGACGTCAGTTTAACGATTCTGTTTAGGCCGTGCCATCTGCTGACAGCGATTGTCCCAAACTGAGTCGCAAGTTTTGGTTTCATTCATACTTGTTTGGTACCATGACGTCCACAGAGCAGCTCAAGCGATGCAGTTTAGGAACCTAAACTGAAATGTCTTGTTTTTGAATCGTTTTTAATTAGATCATGGTAGGCCACCAGGAGTATAATTACTAGTGTAGGGCAAAGTTACCTAGGAGTTGGGAGATATCAACCATTCGTGGCCCCCGGACGTTTGTTAAATGATGTGATTGTCACTGATGTCCAGGACGAATAATAAATCTTTTTTTATTTTAAAGTGAAATACCATGTATTATTACTATTTTACCTTATAGATATCCATAAAGAATATATTAGACTGAGACGACTTTAAGACGTCGTATCTCCGAAAGTACTAACATTTTACCATAGTTGTATTACTAACATAATTATGTTTCGCTTAAAAAGCCCTATCCAACGGTATATCACATGTTACTATTGAAGAGTGGGCCCAGACCCCATAGATTTAGATTCCCATCACTCTCCTTTTATCACAATATACCTTCCTACCTGCATCTGTCCTTTTTGTTGGGTACTGCCCACTGGGTCGTCACTAGAAATATTAATAACAAAAACCAATCACGAGGTAAAATGATCGCCTACTCATCATTTTCAGCTCCATTGTAACACCATAGGTATTAATTAGACCACGATACTTTTAAACAGGAGATCTGAAGAAATATTTAAAAGGCAATATGAAAACTTGTTGCTAAGAAACACGATATTTTATCAAGATTCAACCGCCAACTATAAGCAAGAAGCGGTGTCTATTCACTGTTTAGATTGAAGACTCTGCTGGAAAATACTTCTTACAGTTATCTTACAAGGAGTTTTTACTTAGCATTCAAAGAAAACGTCCGTGCCTCAGAAAGCACGTTAAGCCGTTGGTACTGCCTGTCATTCGTGGATTTTTGACAGTCGTTACGGGTCGTCAGAAGCCCGAAAATCTGACAACCAGCCTTACCAAGGGGTATCGTATTACCCCAGTAACTGGGTTGTGGAGGTCAGATAGGCAGTCGCTCCATGTAAATATACTGGTATTCAGCTGCATCCGGTTAGACTGGAAGCCGACCCCAACATAGTTGTGAAAAGTCAGATGATTCAAAGAAAACGTCATAGCTCTTTCTTTGACTGTCTTCATTACTTTAACACCGAACAAAAAAAAAAAAACTTATACATATCTTATCTAAATATCTGTTTGCAAAGCAACCGTTTGCATTAAAACGGCTACAATAACATCATGTGTATAATAAAAACGAAGTAAGTATTCTAATATGACGTTTATGTTACCGTCAAGTAAATAAACGAACGATGACTATAATGTATGAAATAACAAATTGTTTTATATGCAACTAGCTGACCCGACGAACTTCGTATCGCCTCAGAACGAATGTACTTGATTATAATATTTTTCTTGAATTTCTCCCATGTTTTAATAGTTATTCTGCTATTCGGGGCGGAGACAAATCCATAAAATCATAGATGAAAAAAGACCACCTCTTAATGTTTGTTGGGTTAATTTTGAGACACCTTAATTCATTTTCGACAAAATCTCCCACAGTCTCATGTTATTTCATATTACCACTATCGAAGTCTTCGAATTGTTTGGTTCTAGGGCATGCCATTTTCCTCACGATGTTTTCCTTCGCCGTTTTGAGAGCAGTGGTGATGAAATCATTTACACAAAGTAAAGTTCCACTGGGCCACTACTGCTCAGCAATAAAGGTTAATGATTGTTTATTATTAATTGTTAACCCGACCACTCCGACACATCGCATCGCATCACCTGCCCTGCGTTTTCGCTTAGAGTTCTTTTATGACTCTTTTCCTTTTTGTTCGGCTCCCTAAACGAACTCCTAAGCGAACGAACGACTGCTGTACACTAGTAGACCCGGCAGATGTTGTTCTGTCCGAACGTTGGCTTGTTTTTGTTTGCTGGACCTACCCTACCCTATCCCTAATTATGACTAACATAACACACTACCAGTTTACAGTTTAGTTAGTATTAATAGATTACAGTGATTTGTGGTGACTAATAGTTAATTGTCAGTAATGATTAAAAATTATCAATAATAGCTATTATTAATAGTTTATTATCAATAATGATTAAAAATAGTCCATTTATTTGTGTTAGTTCATTTTTAGTCAATAAATAATTCACAACGAAAAACTAGTTTTTCTCTTGACTCCCTGAACAAAATTTGGAGCGCTTCGGTTTATAAGTTAGTAATGAGGTATGGAACAAAATACACTATGTGTACATTCTAGGCAGCACTTGGTCCAACATCCATACATAGATTGTCAATGTCCTTTTACTTCTTTATAATATTAGTATAGTTTAATAAATACGTCTTACCACTAGCTCTTTGAGCGAGCGAAGTCATGGCTGGCAATGTGGGAGCATAGTGCGTCAGGTGGGGAGAAATTGGCCGCTTCAGAACCATGTTCTTGTGATCGTGGTCAGGGTCATAATGGTGTACGTAATTCACATATTTTATACTATGCCCTTTAGACTTACTGCACAAAA
The DNA here is from genome assembly GCA_914767645.1 of Hydraecia micacea. Taxonomy (NCBI): domain Eukaryota; kingdom Metazoa; phylum Arthropoda; class Insecta; order Lepidoptera; family Noctuidae; genus Hydraecia; species Hydraecia micacea. The sequence continues at coordinate 2,558,484 of OU611774.1, forward strand.
AGTTTAGGACGCCAGGGGACACACGAAGAAGGCCTCCTCTGAAAAAAAAAAGGGACATTTTAATAGTCTTCACCATAACAGTTTGTATCTGCCAAATGGCAAAACACAGAGAAACTATAATAATAACAATTGTAACATCTTGCACACTTTTGGAACCTATCATTACAAATAAAGACTATTGATTGATTGATTTATTGATATCTATCCACTACTCGGTTTGCGTTTGACACACAAATAAAGAAAGAAAAGGAGGAAAAGTATTTATTGCAACTCGTACAGGAATATCACAAACTAAACACAGTAAAAAATTAAAAACCAAATCATATTTTAAAAAAGTAACAAAAAGAAAAATGAAACAGTCCTATACGAGGCCAAAAGGCTCCTATCTCAGCAAAAAATTGGCTACCAGTATCATAACGCCAGTCGTGATGGCTATTTTGGCATACCCCAGCATTCAAAGTACATTTAATACAGTTATTATTTATCACTGCCATATCAATCATAAAAAATATCATCATCAGCCTAGCTTTTTTCCGACTATGTTGGGGTCGGCTTCCAGTCTAACTGCGCTGAATACCAGTATTTTACATGGAGCGACTGCTTATCTGACCTCCACAACCCAGTTACTGGGTAATGCGATACCCCTTGGTAAGACTGGTTGTCAGACTTTCGGGCTTCTGACGACCCGTAACGACTGCCAAAGATCCACGAATAAATATTAAATATTAATACTTTTTTAAATATACTCGTAAGTAAGTGGAAATGTAGACTTGTGCAGGGTGGCCTGTTCAGCTTGGTTTCCCCGTAAAATTTGCATAAGGCCACGCAAAGTGAACCACAAAGCATTTGCAAAGCCAAAAAAGGTTGTCTCAGGGGTTACGTTCTACATTTACCCCCTTACTAATAAACGTTGTATAGCGTCTGTATAGTTACACAACGCTTTGTCTTTTTCTATCGAAAGTCAAATTACTGACGACTGAAAGAAAGAAATCGGTGTGTAACTATTCATCTGATATAATACGTTTATTATTAGTAAGGAGGTAAAATTCATAAATTATTAACCTTTCTTTCTAAATGTACCTGTGCATCGTGTTTTTTTGTTTTTTAATAATTGCTTTAACATTTGTATTATTTACTATAATGAGTCTATGACACTATTTGATTGTATTTTTTTGTACCATTTAGTTAAGTATGGTCTCTATATTATTCGCTGTGTGTAATGGACGAATTTAAAATCAACTGATGCTGTGTAGCGTCCGACATCTTATATTTGTACGCCGGTCAGGCAAAACATGACTGTTTATAATTATAATTTGACGTAACATCTTGCATGCTGTGTGTGTGTATACTCATGCTTTGGACAAATCAAAATTATCTTATCTTATCCTTAGGGACCTCTTCAATGGCTTCATGGAACGCATTCACTGCTGATTCAGGGCTCGTAAAAAGTGTGCCTCTAAGTTTGTCTTAAATTTTTGTAAACAAAAAGAAGCCGCAGGGTGCGAGGTCCGGGCTGTAAGGCGGATGCGTCATCAGTTCCATATTTGAAGCCTCCAAATAGGCTTCTGTTACCTTAGCGGAATGTAAGGATACGTTATCGTGGTGAAGGAGGACATTGCTTCGAGGACGCTTTCGCGAACTTTTTCTAAGACTCTGGGCAAGTTTACTCTGTTGACGTACCAATCTTCAGTCACTGTCTTTTGATCTTCAAGCGATACTGTAGTGTAATGTCCTGATTTGCCGAAAAAAGAAACAATGCTTCAACTTTTCTTAACTTTCGTTGGCAAATCTTTCAAAGGAAAGACCCACTCTGTCGACTGGCTTTTTCTTTCGGGTTCAAAGCAGTACACCCATGTTTCGTCACCTGTCACAATATTATAGACAGCCAATTACTGTCCTCCGTTAAACCTTTTTTATTATTTTACGGCACCACTGGACATGCAGTCGTTTCTGGTCATCCGTTAAGTCATGCAGTATCCATCGAGTGCAAAGCTTCCAAACCTTCAGATGCACATGTAAAATGTTTTGCACATCGATATATATGTACTACTCTATGGTTTTGCACTTGGCTCATTCCAATGCCTAACAAAGCACGAATTTGCTGACAAGTAATTTATTTGTCAGTTTTAATAAGTTGTCGTACGGTGTCAATATTAGAGTCTGTAACCGCAGTCGCCGGCCGACCTTCACGTACCTCGTCATGGAGATGATCACGTCCACGTCTAAATTCTCCAAACCACGAATACAGAGCTGCGATATGGTGCTTCGTCACCAAATGCCAATTGAAATCTCTGGCAACTCTCTTGTTGACTTTAGCCATAACGAAAATCATAACGAAAATGTTCACGAGTTAAATTCATTTTGAAAGCGACATACAATTTTCGAAAGGACGTCACAATGAAAAAACAAATGACAGTTTGCAAAATATAAAGTAACATGTCCCCAAAGAGTTCCATTTTCGAATTCCATAATTGTTTTTTCACGTACATAATATAACTTTCAGTATATGTCCCACGTATGGCCGGCCGGCGGCCCATTGCCACTCACGTTAAATTATTCGAAACATTTTGTAGTGATTTATTAATTGGTAGTCATTAAAATTTCGTAGCTGACTGGACTGATCAAAAGAACGAATGATGCTTTGTGTACTTTTCATCGTAAAATGTTTTGTTTTTTAAACGATATTATTATGCTTTTGTTTTTGTCGACAAAATGAAATGTTTTCTTTGCAATTGGTTTGTATTTTGATTACTATAATAAGTCAGATAAGGTTTAATTTAAATAGGTTGGACGCTTGTTACGATACGTGTTCCTACTTAATTTGAAAGAAATCACATTTTAATTAAATGCCAGTCACGCGGTTTATTTTGAAATTCTGAAGACTTTCTTGTTTTTTTTTTAAGTTTCTTGTTCTTCTATCTAGTTTGGCAAGCACGACACTGTTTATGGCTTCCTGTACATAGTGAACTCCTTTGTCCCTTCGTGTTATAAAAACTTTCTTTTTAAAGTGAAGAGTAACATAAAAATAGTTTGCTGGAACAATCTACATATATATATATTATATGTCACGGCTAATGGCCGAAGTGCGGCTACACCTAGTTTTAGCCGGGTATAACTAGGTTGTATCGGTTGCATGGTTGCGGTCGGTCGATAGGCGACGTAGGATGCAAGAGCGAGCGAAGAGCACCCCGAGGTTAAGTTGTGGACGCGCTGGCCTGCCTTAAGGGCCAGGTGAAGGAGGCGATGGAAGCGGGGGACGGATTGTTGGCTGTGTCATTCGACATAGCCAATGCCTTCAACTCCGTTCCCCACTCCACCATCCTAGAGGCGCTACGATTTCACGGAGTGCCTCGATACATGCGCAGTCTGCTGGCCAGCTACCTGGAGGATCGGGCGATCCTCCTGGTAAATAGAACTGACCAAGTCCGGCGGTACGCCGTCGAAGCCGGCGTTCCACAGGGGTCAGTCTTAGGACCTCTCCTCTGGAACATCGGCTATGATTGGCTCCTGCGGGGCACTCTCCTCCGAGGCACGAGTGTCGTGTGCTACGCGGATGACACTCTCCTCACCGCCCGAGGGGAGAATTTCAGGGAGGCGGCCAATTTGGCCTCGGCGGGCGGATCCTTGGTCGCGGGGAGGATCCGCCACCTAGGTTTGACGGTGGCGCTGCACAAAACCGAAGCTGTGTTCTTCTACGGACCTAGGCAGCGTCGCCCTTACCTGACGCCCACATCTTCGTGGAGGGCGTCAGAATTGAGGTCAAGGCCCAGATGAAATACCTGGGCCTTGTAATTGACAGCAGGTGGCGCTTCGGTCCGCATTTTAGCGGGCTGTCGTCGCGCCTGCTGAAGACCGCGGGCGCGCTGTCGTGGCTGCTTCCCAACTTGGGGGGGCCCAGCGCACGATGCCGGCAACTTTACGCCGGCATCTTGAAGAGTATGGCCCTCTACGGAGCCCCTATCTGGGAGGACTCCCTCCAAAGGAGGGAGAACGCCGCTGCATTGCGGGCACCCCAAAGGGCCATAGCCCAGCGGGTGGCGCGGGCCTACCGTACGGTGGGCTTCGCGGCAGCATGTGCTCTGGCCGGCACCCCTCCTTGAGAACTCGAGGCGTGGATGCTCGCCAGAGTATATGAATAGACGGCGGGGTGGAGGGTGAGAGGAGAACGCCCAGCCCAGGAAGAGCTCCAGGCCGTCCGGCAGGAGGCGAGGGACGCCATCGTCGTCCAATGGCCAGGTTTCCCCGGCCATTCCCGTAGCCCCCCAATATGGGGGCATGCGGGGCCCGCTAGCTAGGCGGGCATGCGCCGGCAGGATTGTGGAAGTAAAGGCTGAGCTGGTTTCCCATGGCCCTCCCATCACGGCGATGTGGGTACACCGCTGAGTTTTAGTGGGTATACTGTCGGAGCCATTCCGACAGGAGTCCCACATACCCTGTCTCATCCCCCGCGAGCGGGGATGCGTACTGCATTCCTCAGCGGAAAAAAAAAAGGTTAGGTTACTTTAACGCCTTCAACACCCTGCCCTGGGGTTGTATTCGGGACTGCAGTGTCCTTGGGTGCCTCCCTGCCTCCGCCACATCGTTGGGGCTTATCTATCGGAGAGGTGTGTCACCTACATGGGACGTGATGATGAAAACCAGCACCGCATGTCACGCGGTGTTCCACAGGGCTTGGTCGTAGGCCCGCTCCTGTGGAACATCGGGTACGACTGGGTGCTGAAAGGCGAGCTCCAACTGGGCGTGGACCTGACGTGTTATGCTGATGACACGCTGGTCACTGCCCGGCGGAGCTCTTACAGGGACACAGCGTTGCTGGCGATGGCTGCGGTCTCACAGATGGTGAGCCGCATACGTCGCCTGGGCCTGGAGGTGGCCCTCAACAAGTCGGAGGCCATGGTGTTTCATGGCCCCCGGCGGGTGCCGCCGTCCGGCTCACTCATCGTGGTCGGGGGGGCCCGGATCGCTGTCGAGTCTACCATGAAGTACAGTAGGCTCCAAAAGTCCATAGGCAAAGTCACAAAGCAATAGCTTGACGTTTAGTTTGACTTACGACCTTCTTTTAATGAGTAATTAGACACACACACTCGCATATTACTCGAATATAGTTTCGTGTCATGTTCGTCTTGTTCACATAGTTCATAAAACTTTATGATTATACCCACAGAAATCTAAATAAATAAAACATAAGGTAGACAGATGCTTAACTCATTCACCGCTAGTCCCCGACTAAATAGAATGTTGTTGCTTCTTGGTTGGTGGATAATTTGATATGTGAAGTGTGTTTAATCTATTAGCGTTGTTGTAGTTCATTTTGAAACGCAAGCAAATTTAAATATCGAGATGATAGCTGCTGATATTATCGCGCTGCGTAAATATGGACTTATTATTATATCACAAATATTTGATGAAACCGGACTGACTGTGAGTATTATGATTTCATTATTTTATCGAACATTTATCTAATTAAAGTATAAATGATGATTTCCTGAAGTTTATTTATTTACTTTTGGAATGATGAATATAATATTAAGCATAATATTATAATATATAATAATTTTGTAACATTTCTATTTTCAAAATAATTTTGTTTCAAAATAGTAATAATATTTTATAATTTTGCTAGTAGCTTAACAGTATTCCTTTTTTGTTTTAGAGAAATTACCTACTGTGAGTCGGAGGGTCAAAAGATATAAGGAAGAGGGTAGCCTTGCCAGTCGAAAGCGAAGTGGAAGGCCCAGCTGGTCAGTGAATATGAAACAATTGGTTTCCGAGATATTTTGCCGAATTATTCAACAAGTGTTTACGAAGCGTTCGCCGTGCAAACGAAAACCAGCTCAAAAACATAATATTTGATTGGAAATAATAAACAAGAACATTTATACAAAGTATTAAGTTATAAATTGATTTTAGTAATATTAAAATAAAATTGTGTCATATCCGTATTAATAAGGATTATTTTGAGGTTTAGTTTCAATCTTCTTTTCATAATGAAAATGAATACTTAAGCTATAACCGCAATAAGTCCTAATAAATATGACTGTTTATAACGAATAAACATTTTGAAATCACTTAAGTATAAAACATTTTTATTTTTAACCCCATATAACATAAGCATAACAATATAATAATAAAAACATAAAAATTATTACATTGTTATTCTCCTTTATTATCTCTATTGAATAACAAAAAAAAAAAACGAAAAAGATAATTGTTGAAAAGAAAAATAATAGTCTCATCTCGAGATTGGAACCCAGACTTTCACGTTTGCTAAACCATTAGGTTACGTTACCAGCTATCTATACTTGCTATGATGAAGTGAATTTGAGCAATAGTATGAACCCACCAAGGTTATGTGTAATTGTAGTACCGTGTGCGTAAAAGCGACGATATGTTTTGTTTCGTTCGACGACGCTAGGACAGTAGAAAGATATAAATTTATACTGTGACGCTCACGCTAGCCAATGCGTGTTCGACTTACACACACAGATGTGGCCTGCGGCGCGAGGCGGCCGGTATTATCACAGCAATTTGAACTTTAATATGCTTATGCAAAATTGATGCCTTACTGTACCTGGGATTGGTGTTCGACAGCCGGTGGGATTTCGGCCCCCACTTCCGGTGGCTGGCGCCCTAGTTGTTGGGCGCGGCTGGGGCGCTGATCTGGGGGCCCCGAGCGCCGCCTCTAGGTGGCTCTACGTGGGGATCGTGCGATCGATGGTCCTGTATGGCCCCGATCTCGGCGACTGACCTGACGGCCGGTAGCACCGCAGTTCTGCAAAAGCCGCAGAGAGCGATGGCCGTCAGTCTTCCGGGGTTATCGCACGATCTCCTACGAGGCGGCCTGCGTACTGGCTGGATCCCCAATCTGGGACCGCCCGCCGGCGTCGTCACCATCGAGGTGGTCCGGCCGAAACTCGAGCGCTGGCTCGGGAGGAGGCACGGCTCCCTGTCGTTTCGGGTGACACAGGTACTCTCGGGGCATGGTTGCTTCGGGAAGTACCTGTGTCGCATAAACAGGGAGCCGGACGCCCGGTGTCACCACTGCGTCGACTGCCGGGAGGACACGGCGTGGCATACGCTGGCAGAGTGTGCGGCTTGGGAGGAGCCGCGCCGTGCCCTCATCTCAGAAGCAGGCAGTAACCTGTCGCTGCCGGCCGTGGTCGAGTCGATGGTCGGCAGCGAAGAGTCCTGGGACGCGGTGGTTTCCTTCTGCTAAACAGTCGTCTCGCAGAAGGAGGCTGCGTAAAGGGAGAGGGAGATCTCGTCTACTCACCCGTCCCGCAGCAGGCGCACCGGGCGTCGGCGGAGGGCGGAGAACGCCCTCTTCCAGCCCCCCTAAATGGGTCCAGGGGCGACGAACTCGGGGACGTCCGTCACCCCTCATACACTAGGACCCGAGGTGGCGGCGCCTAGTGTCACACGCGCCCCTCTTAGACGTTGCGTGGGGAGTCAAACACCTCACTCCCCGCCCTGACCCGAGGAGGTTCGCAGTTGCGGGCGCAGGCCCGCAACTGCGTCAATCGTACGTTCCCGCGACCCCCGGCGTAGGTGTGAGATGGAACATCGGGGTGGTTTTTAGTCAGTAAGAGTCTGACAGAACCCGCCGCCCGCCCCAAGGCGGCGGACATCCATGAGGATTTTCCACCCCGGAAACAAAAAAAAAACAAAAAATTATTAGGTTACTTTAAACCATTTACACAGAAATAGGAGCCGCGCGACGTTCTGGCTATAACTATGTGTAGCCGCACTACGACTATTAGCCGTAACATATACAATATTCATCACTCATTTAGTCTCATGCGTTTAAATACATTTTAATTTAGCTTACTTACACGGTCTATTAAAACTTGCCTTTTATTTCGACTAAACGACGAAACAGTTCGTCAATTCTACCTACGAAATCTGCATTAAAATCTGCCGTAGATATCAAAGATACAAGAACGTTGTTTGTAAGTAATACACCACGTCACTTAAATTTTTTTTAATGTTCGGTTAATCAAGAGACATTGGGCAGCAGTGAAAGGGATCTTGATGGGACGGTAAATCACCAAACCAACGCAATAGAATACAATTCGAAAACAAACGGCTGTCACCGATCCCCAGGTGGCTACCGACGTTATTTGTCAAAGCGCTTTGTAAGGTATAAAGCCTTGATCAAGACCCTGATCACAGCTTTAGCTTGGTAATGTAAACATGAATACCACTATTCATATCTCAAGGCTATTTTGTAAGTGCTCATATTTGTCGTGAAATATCCACAGCGGTTTGGCTATTTGTAAGCTGTTCATATTTGCCGTGAAATATCAACAGCGGTTTACAAAGACTGACGATTACTAAAGGACATCGGTACTCAGACGAAGGAACGACCAGCATAGCTATTCACATTCACAAACATACGATTCACTATCGTATCGACAATGACACTTTTTCGATAACCTGATTTCTGAACCGAAGGACTGGCAAAACGCTATTCACAGATCCGTGTGGAAGGGTTTTTTTCTCAACCGACTATAGGTGTGTATACGGGGAACGCTACAAAATGGTAGTAAATAGATATTCTTGGTAGAAAATTTTAAGTGGTACATAAATTATTTTTATTGAGTGTTTCATTAAGAGCAACTATAGATTATGCATCGAGTAACTATTAACAAATAAAAACAGTAAACAATGATTTTATTAATAAATCAAATTTACCAGATTTCTATTAAACTTGCTTTGTAAACTTCAACTATCTGCCAAACCTGGAATAATAATGTTATTTCTATCTATTTTTCCGAACTTTGATAAATTATGAAGTGAAAAATTAGTTTTTCACATAAGTACCTATAAGAAATCATTTTACTGTACTTTCTTTTAGTTCTATTGGGATTGCGGCTAATGACTGCGTGCTACCAAAGTAGGGATTTATTTAGTTGATAATATGGCGTACACAGACTGGAAGCGCGGATCGGCAAACGGATCCGCCGCGTCCATTAGGGTCCGATGAAGAGACAATATCTCCTGCCTCTGTTGATCTGCGGCACGACCCCTTTAGGGTATATATGTTCTGTGGGCACGACGATGGTCTCTAGATTGCAAAATCACGTACTCCATCTACTCAAATAATTTAAAACAAAGTCTAGAACGAGTTTAAGTGTTACGTAGATACGTACAGTAAGGGACATAAGTGGAGTAGCAAATTCACAAAGCAATAGATTGACACTTTGGTTTTACTTACGACCTTCTTTTAATGAGTCATTTCTTTACTATAGACACACACACTCACATTCATTTGCAACTGATTGTATTTCATAAATTCAACCGCAACGGTATATGTCATGATAGCCTAGCGGTTATCATATTTGGGTAAGTGCGTTCTGCGTAGCGATCCGTGAGTTCGAATCTCACGCGCGACGATAGTTTTTTTAATGTTTTAATAATTACTTCGAATAATCACGCTTTTGACTATAATTATATTTCCTTGTCATGTTCGTCTTGTGCGCTTAATTCGTAAAACTTTATGATTATACCCACAGATATCTAAATAAATAAATTATAAGGTAGACAGTTAAGTTATACGAGTCATTCACCGCGATTAAATATTATAACGTTGTTGGTTGGTTGTTTATTGGCGACGTGTGTCTGTGTTCTATCTATTAGCCGTGTTGTAGTTCCTTTTAAAATGCAGAATATTGAAATTAAAGCGAATATGATTGCGCTGCGTAAAAGTGGACTTAATATAACACAAATATCTTATGAAACCGAACTTAATGTGAGTATTATGAATATGAGTTAATTATTTTTTCAAACATTTATTTTATTAAAATAGAACTGCTGATCCTTGTAGTTATTTTTTGAAACGTATTATAAGGTCTAAATAGATAAAAAAATTATAATTTCGAAGTCCTAGATTTTAAGTGATGATTATCTATATGTAACATTTCTTTTTTTATTATAATTTTGTTTCTAAATCATAGGTAATACTTATTCGTATTTTGCTAGTAGCCTAACAGTACTTCTTTTTTGTTTTAGAGAAATTACCTTCTGTGAGTCGGAGGGTCACTAAATAAGGAAGAGGGTAGCCTTGCCAGTCGAAAGCGACTGGTTATATACCAACGAGATATTTTGCCGAATTATTATTCGACACTCAATAATAAAATTATGTTGTAGCATATTCGTAATAAGGATTATTTTGAGGTTTAGTTTCAATCTTCTTTTCGTAATGAAAATGAATACTTAAGCTATAACCACAATAAGTCCTAAACTAGAAGTTTATTTATACTTTATAAAATTATAACGAATAAACATTTTGTAATCAGTTATAAAAGATTTTTATTCTTAACCCCATATTTCACTAACTATATAATAATAAAAACAATTATTACATTATTATTCTCGTTTATTAATTTATCGAATAATAAAAGAACAGATGAAGATAAAATTGTTGAAAAGAAAAAAAAATCCCATATCGAGATTAGAACCTAGAACCTAGTGTTTCTTTATCCTATACGTTGCACTATGAGCTATTTGAACTTATTAAAACGCTATCAATTTTAGCAATCCTATGAACCGCCCAAGGTCATACGTAATTAGAAAGTGATATGTTTTTGTTTCGCTCGACACCAGTGTATAAATTCTGAGGTGTGCGTTCTGTGTTAATACACTTATAAATACATATTAGGTACGGGTACGGCTTGTACTGCGCGTTCACAGCAAAACAATCCTTACCGTGCTACTCGACTTATGTCCCTAGATTGTATGTAACCACCTTAAATTTTATATGCAGCGGTCAAAACAATATTATAACTTTACATAAGTACATAAATTATGTAGATAAACTACACTTAATGCGTAGATTACTTTTTTATAAACAATATTTGTTGTTCGATAACACTTCCGACAGCAAATACCTGTCGGAAGAATTGATGTCTTCATACCGTATATGAACTGTCAAAATTGAACGGTTTCGGATTTGTGAATAGCGATTAAAGGAATTCGTCGATATCATTGACGTTCGATACGGTACCAAACCGTATCGTAGCTTTGTGAATAGCTATGCAGGACCATTGAGCAATTGTGTAGCTCAAGGATTCTTATTTAAATCCGTTAAACATTATTTTCCTTGGTATAGGCTTATTATGCCTTTTACATATAGCTGCGTTACAAAAAATAAAAGAGTAACGGTGATACTTACTTTTGGAAGGGGCGACTAGAATCAATCTTATTTTTTTTTTAGTTCCTATTTGAAATAAATGATGTGACTTTACGGAAAAAAATAACTGTAAACCCACGCACAAACACGCTTGTCAAGGATTTTTTATTGATTAAAATTATCAGAAGGAAGAATCCTCTATCTCTAATTTTGCTTTGTAGCTAGTATGTGAGTACAATAAAAATGTATTAATTAGTACCTGCAGTAACAGTAGAGTCGCTATTTGAGTCCTAAATCTCCTCTAATTAAGAGAACATTTAGCACAAGACTAGATTTTCAGTTTTAGTTAGGTATATAAGCATGTGTGACCTATTATTCAGTTCAAAGTTAGTAGCTTTTGTGAATTTATCATTTGTTAGAATATCCAAAATTTTGCAGATTTTAATATAATTCTATTCCGCTTCGAGGAAGTCCTAATCTTTTATAAATTCTCTTCAGGCTTGCAGAATTGTGGTTGTAAGTACTACATTAATTACATGTTTGCAGTCATTTGCTTAGTGCAAGGGGCTACATACTTGTCCGGGACGTCACAATTTATATTCGATGTTGTTACCCGGATGTCCTGAATTGTACCAACCGGACAAGTGTCAAGTGTGCCTTTCCGACTGTCAATATTAGTGTGTGCATAGGCTGGTTGACGGATTTTGGAAAACCAATTAGTAATATTCCTTGAGGTTTTTTTTTTGTTAGCCTATTTTTTCTATAATATATGTTTTGTTTGTAATATATTTATTGCTTCCACATGTGAACTTAGGTGGTAGGGTTTTACAGAATATGATCATTGTGGACCCTGTCTGGCACAGCAAAAGTAGGGGCTTTTATTTGACTACTTTGTTGTTATAATTATTTTATAAAAAACATGTAATTTAAAATTTGCCATTTAAATATTCATTGATATTATAATAGCAGTTATATAATAGAAATTATTTTCATTTATTTATGAATGTATTATATTTTGGTTCTTCTTTAATTATTTCTTGTAATTTATTATATATTTTATTTGACATGGCTTTTTGAGTGCATTTTTAACTTAGAGCTTGGTAAGTTTAACCTATTTTTATGGCGCAATGTACATTTTGACTGTATATTTTCTCTTGTTGTGTAAAAGAGTTGATAATTTCAACGAATTTGAATAAGTATTTCTAAAATGTATTAGCAGGGGAGATGTTCTTGGAAATGAGGTTTGCAACTGTCGGTGTCTTCTATATTTTTTCCTCCAAACCTCCCTGTCTTGAGCGATCTCTGGCCACGTTGGCCCTGCTAATGATATAAGATCGTAACACCACCTTCGCCTTGAGGTTTATTTAACTCAAAATATGAATATTTCAGCGAAATATTAACATTAACAGATCAGAACTAATTTTTCTAATGAAATTTAATTTTGATTGTCAAAACGGGCGTCATCAATTTATACATTCAAGACTTTCATTCTGTCATATCTGCGAGTTTTTTTAATGGTGTTGCTCGCACAAAAACTTTATTTATTGCTTCTGTCGGAATATTTTACTATTCGGTAGACTTGAAGGTGAAGCGCTAAGGTAGCCGCGAAATTAAAATTTTCTTACGTTTTTTACAATTTGCTGGCCAGTATTAAGTTTTACGTAGATTAAAATATGATTCGCGACCGTAACAAATATGTATTTACAGAATTATAAGCATTATAATCAGTAATACAACTTATTAAGTTAGTATAATCCTAAAATTTCAAGATTTCATGAATATAGTCATTCAGTAGGATTACCTATTTGGTCTTAGAAGGGTTGTGTTGATGACTTTAATGATTATAATTCTGTAAATACATATTTGTTACGTAATCAACTTACAACTTAATACTGACCAGCAAATTGCAAAAAACGGAAAGAGAATTGAATTTCGCGGGCTACCCTGGCGCTTTCGCCTTAATTAACAATGTTTTTAAACATTTAAAAACCAGTATTCAAAGTAGATAAATAATTATTTGTGCAATGTCTACTTTAACAGCCGTAGGTAGACGATTTCAATTTCCTAACTGTATTTTGTGCCCAGGCACAAAATATGACTGTACAAATTTAAGCCGACCCCAACATAGTTGGGAAAAGGCTAGGGCAGATGATGATTATATACTAACTTAGTAGACTAAGGCCACCAGCCTAACAATCAACACTGCCACATCGTACGAGAGGGTCACACTCCAATCAGTGTTCCTTTCAACACCATTCCTATTGTTCGATTATTAGTGTTGAGTAACGTGCCTGACGTATAAAGTTTGTTTCTATTTACAATTCAAAAATCTCATCTGAAAGTCGTGACATTGTGTGCTCCGATTCGTGTTCAATATCATCAATGACTTTATTTTTACGCAACTTTTTATTTTTGGGTGTAAAGGGTTATCAAAAATCATTTACAGGATTAAGTTCATTATAGAGATTTTTAGCTCACAAACATTATACAATGCAAAATTCTTATGGTATTTTTCATACTGCCAACTACCCTATTATAACTCCGTGACCACCTATTCCATGTACCTAATCTCCTTTACAAATTTTCCAAAGATGTGTAAACACCAAATGAATACTAATGTCACAGCCTATTTAAACAAAGATGGTTGCAATGTGTGGTATCAATTTTATAATCGAATTGGTGCCTCTAATCCAGGGAGAATTAAGTCCTCCGGTCGTGATACCTTATAGGCCCCATTGTGTCAGAATCGGGAGCGGACAAAGTGTAAACTTTTAAATTCAATATATCAACTGTCGAGATGTATTTTTGCGACCTTTTTCAAAGCGCTGCCTAGTCCATTTCACATTCGAACGAATGTGAAACGGAGAAAATCCTTTCGTAGGTACATTTCTACGAACCATTTTGGATTCAATTACGCAAAAACGGGTGAACGGATTTGAATGAAATTTGGCACACAGGTAGCCTGGATTAACACATAGAATTCCCGGTAGTGAGTTCCCGTGGGATAATTTCCACTCTTCACGCAGGCGAAGCCGCTCGCAAAAGCTAGTTAATGATAATTTATTAACTTCAAGTTGTCACTTTAACTTTTTTTTTCTCAAAAAGTTAAAAGAGGCTCAGTCAGTATACCTAGTCTAGCCATAAATTCTGTCCCTCGTAAAATGGTCTCTATAAATTTAATAAAGAAAATAATTTACGAAAATACATTATACACATTCTTTATTGCCCATTTTTTAAAATAAATGTTAAAATCATTCAATGTGCTATGGAACTAACGTGGAATACCTAATTACATAGTAAGCAATGCTCTGCGTATGTGTACATGATAGAACGGACTCGTTGATCAAACCATACATTTTGTAGGACAAATATTTTTTTCAATAATGTAAATTATTTTCTTCAGATTTAATAAAAAAACCAACAGTTATTAATAAATTTTAAGAATCGTCAAATCGACCTACTTTATCCCTGCTACCTCTGTTAGCTATCTCAATCGAAAATTTTCGTATTGGAAATTGTTGGGCGTCTCATCGAAACGAAGCTATTCACGAAGATTCAGCTTGATAGTATTTATTATTTTTACATCCGGGATCTGTACTACAACTTATGATAAGACTGGGATAACGTACCACGCAATTTGTAGGACAACGTGGCTGTTAAATTATATAAATATTAACTAAGCAACAATAAAAGAACAGCTAGTTAGTAATAATTTTTGATGACCTCGTTATCGATACATGTTGGAAGGAGGGGAGTGTTTGATCAAACCTTTAAAAACCTTTTGATGAAATTTTTAAAGGTAGGGACAGAATTTATGGTCAGACTAGGTATAAGGAGACCTGAATAACCCGGCCTCAGGCATAGCCATAACCATAGAACTTATATGTAAATAAACGTATTTACAGAAACTGTATGTAAACGTATTCCGAGTACCTTTAGATACCCGATAGTCTTTGAGAGACGCCGCTACAACAATATTAGTTTACTGTTGTACCTAAGTTGTTTACCGTGATGACGTGACATTTACGACTTGACAAAACGTCGGGATTTCTGTACAAAACAAAGCTTAAGCCGTGATATAGTTATATCCCTAGGGACATAGCTATATACGAGTATTACGTTGTATTTAAAATGAGTCACCAGTTGTGCAAATCAAAGAAAATATAAACATAAAATTATTATTTCACTAGATTGGTCTAGTAAGATAGAGTTATATTATTAGACCGTGGTCGTATCGTACTCGTATCATAGTTATATTCTTAGTAAGACAGTTATGAACCGCTTTCATATAACTATATTACGGGATATAACTATATCAGGACTTTAACCATCTTACCTACTGCGCCATTTATACGCATAAACCTTCCGGAATAAATTTTCTAAGTAATGGTGGCAACCGCATCAACATCCGTTAAAAGAACAACGCGGTCACACACGAAAAGCGACTTTAATTAATAATTATGTAGGTATAAATATCTACGACCACGGGTTAAGAGAAAATGCGGTTGGAGAGAATTTTGAAAAAGCCTAAGTAAAAAAAATTGGCAATTTTGAACATTTTTTGAGGGTTCTAGTGCTTATAAAAATAATGTATCATCAAAAAGGAAAACATAGGGACATACAAGTAGTTAATATTTATTATTCTGTAAAAAATCATTGCTTTATGGTCAAAAGAAATCAGGCGAGAAAAAAGAAAGAAGTTTCTATGGAGAAAAGACCACCCGCATTTCCTCTTAAGCTAAGCGTATGGCTAAAATTTGGATTTTTGGCTTGCCATCATTAAAACCGGGAGGAGGCAATAATGACTCGTCAGCGACTCAATCGGCTACCGACAACGGTCTATATCGGCCGGACCACATATTCGTGATGAATATTTACGCACGCACAACATTGATGTTATCGAGAGCAGAAACAAGTTTGTGTTTCATAGATATTTCTCAAAGAAATGAAAAACTAACCGACAATATCCCATACCTCAAAAATTAAAGGCTGTCTTTTTTCTTCGGCTTTTTTTTTCCTTGTAGTACGGAGCCCGTTGTGTGCCATTCTGACTCGCACTTGGCCCTTCGGGGAACGTGCAAGTAAGTAGATATGTACATTTTTTTCCAAAAAAATGTGATATTGTCTTCAATTCATCATCACAATGTCACATTTAAAATGATGGGTTGCATAATACAATTCTTTGCTCTTGGCTGCTTTTTTATTATGACAATCTGTCACTATTATTCAATGTTTCAAGCGAGACTTCTGCGTGTCCTCGATTGTACAGTCATTTTAATACAGACACAGGTATATAGGTATTATAGCAGATTAACAAGCAGAGGGTGGAGGGGCTTGTGGCTAAGTAATAACAGCCGCACGGGTCGATCGATCAGGTTAAGCTGAGCTACGCTTGCCGTGGTTGGTTCCAGGATGGGTGACCATCTTTACATACTAAGACCCCTCCGTGCCTCGGAAAGCACGATAAGCCGTTTGTATGTTTACTTTTTAATATTCTGTTAAAGCCATTTCACAATAATGTCTTTGCTTGAAATGTGTGATTTGAATAATTATCACCATCATCATTCTCTTGCATCTGATTGTATTTGAGGTCTGCCGCACTTTTCTACGTTCTATGACGATTCAAAAGTCACTGTAAATGGTTTAATTGAAACGCTTTGAGTTTGAGTTCATGTATTTTTTTTCATACTCCTCTCTCCTACTCCTCTATTAGTCATCATGTGATTTTGACATATGAACTTGCCTACAATTCCCGTACAGGCTATTCATACAATCAAATTTCAATTTGAGATATACGCTACCTTTGTTTTCGATAGTCGTCAGACAAAGAGTTTTGGGTAAGGATAGGTAAGGGCTGGTAAGGGCTGGTAAGGGCTGGTAAGGGCTGGTAAGGGCTGGTAAGGGCTGGTAAGGGCTGGTAAGGGCTGGTAAGGGCTGGTAAGGGCTGGTAAGGGCTGGTAAGGGCTGGTAAGGCTGTAGGGTATAGAGAGCACTCTGTGTGGCGATACAAGCTTTGTGTCGATCCTTTCCTTTCTAGTTTAAATGGGGAATAGTAGCAGAAAGGCCTAAATTAAATTGTGTTCTGAAAGGACTATGTCAAGCTGTCTTTGTAATTGAGTTTTTTTTTGTGGATGGGAAATCATCAAATGACCCCTCCCGCTCTGGGTGGAGCGGAAGGGAGTGTCAGACTTACTGACTAAAACCCACCCGTGTTCCTTCCTTAGCCCTTTATGTTCCGGAGTAGCGGTAACCCTTTCCGACAATCCCGCCGCGATTTGCCGCGGAAGCGGAGTTTCCCCCCGGTGTAGTGCCTCCGCGCGCCACTCGTACAGGCGCGCGAGGACTATCGCCTCCAGATCCCATGGCGGCAGTCCGGCAAGGAGGCTTGCCGCCTTGCCCGAGATCGTGCAGTACCCCCGTATCAGCCTTACGGCTACCACCTTTTGGGGCGCGTTCAGATAGTGGGCGGCTCGCCGCCGCAGTGATCGCGCCCACACCGGGGCCCCATATAAGGCCATGGACTGCACGAGTTGTTAAGGCTTGACTTCTCGAATCTATTCTGCAAAGAACGTATGGAAGCTGATCCTGATTGCTACCAGTTGTAGCATAGTGGTCTATCTCGATATGGGCTCAGTTTCGCTCTCGTACTTGTACGACTTAGTCAAACAGCAATCTTGTATAGTATAAATTAAGTCGATAACAGGTAAATAGGAGAAGTTAATCTCGAGTAGTTCAGTTAGTGCGTACTGCCAGTCAAGTAAGTAGTCAAGTCGGTCATCCATTTAAAAGTTATGAACCTTAATAATAGATACACAATAGCATACGAATAACACAACTTTCAATAGAAATCTTTATCAAATTCTAAAAGCTGACAGAATAACGGGAACTTTAATAAAGTTTTTATACTTCTGTCCGCGTCTTCCTCCGCGTGTTTCTTGTTCAGACCCACCCCGTCGCATCGCATCACCTGCCCCGTCGCATCGCATCACCTGACCGCACTATCACTTTGTTTCCGCTTAGCGTTCTTTCTGACTTTTATTCTTTTTGCTCGGCTCCTTACGGCCATAGCGGGATGTTAGCCTATTGCCTTCCTCAAGAATTTGGCTATCAAATGCAAAAACAAATTTTCGAATTCGACTAATAGTTTCAGAGATTACCTCCTACATACAAACTAAAAAAAATCACCTGTTTATAATATTATTATATATAGACGGTATATAATTACTATAAGCTAACCGTTAGAAAACGAAAGATTAGTAAATAAAAAATCATCGCGAGAGTTTTTTTGTATTAAAACTTCAACTTAAAAATAAATCTTAGTATGTTTCTACAGGACCTACTAAAACAAAACAAACACATTGTAATTTTCATAACCATTTCATCACATTCAGATGTATCGAGCAAGGTGAGTTAACAATAATTACTTCGGAGCATTTTCGCTTAAAACGCTCTGAACTAATTAATAATACACACCTCACCTCCCAGCCTGATGCAATGTGCAAAAGCCGACAAATACATGTTTGAACGGGGATTTGCTCCCCCAAACTAAGTCATTACCTAAAACCGACAAGCTAATTATGGGTGCTCTCTTCCCCCTTTATACCCCCACATGTCGGGACCATGTTGTAGTCAGTTAACCGGTGAAAATCATTATTACAACGAACAAACTTTTTTAATTTGATTGATTGAATTTCCAATGTTGCGTCTATAGCGTTACGGTATTCTTGGTTCTCGTGAATATTTGTTCTGTGAGATTACCTCTTTTAACCCAAATCAGATGGGAAAAGACCAGACGGAATTACCATAATGCCCTGGAAGTTAGGCAGACCTTTGGTGTGGGATGCAACATGTGTCGACACGCTTGCGCCATCCCATCTTCCTAGCACGGTGGACTGTGCTGGGGCGGCTGCGGCAGGTGCAGAAAACCCCAAACGGCGAAAATATTCCAACCTGATTGGGAGTTATATGTTCGAGCCGTTTGGGGTTGAAACAGGCCATGGGGTCCGAGTGCCCACTTAGTTTTTCGAGATATCGCCAAGCGGTTATTCGACTCTTAGACGAAAACAAACATTAGGTACTTAAAATAAATGTTCGTGTAGAATGATTTTATCCAATTTCGAGGTTTTAGCAAATTTAGCGTGGCCGGATCTTACATAAACTTCGACCAGATGTACAGACCATGGTATATGCATTTTTCATTATGGAGACATTAATGAATTCTTATTTTTTATATATTGTTAATTTACGTACAAACTAAATACCTTGACGTAAATCACCCGATATGCAAGCCTTTTATCCGACTTGGCAACGACGTATTTTCATTCATAAGATTTGGCGGGTTGAAACTTGTCAAAAATAAGTTAAGACCCTTTCTTACTGCATAGCTCAATTAAATTTCACTCAATGAAATTACAAATATCTTTGTAACAAAGCCTTCTCAAGTACTAGTATTTCCTGTGTTAGATTTAATTGCTAAAAGCTATAGAAGCGTTTGAAAAAGTTTATGAAGAACACGGGGTATAAATAAAAATGAATCGCTGAAATGTATGTACGCGTATAACTTCCGAAGGACGGCACCAAATTGGATAATTCTTTTTTGTCGTGTTCGGTATTGCCAGGCCAGGTTTGTGAAAAAAAATTGCACACGTGCGAAGCTGCGGCGGGTCGATAGTTACATTAAAATTAAAATTAAGTTTCATGTGACAAGGTTCCATCTTGATTTAATTATGGGACCTAATGTGCTATAGTCCGCGCGGAACTAGTTGGCTGCTGAGATGGGGACAGGTGTGAGGCGGCGGTTCGCAACGCACGTAATGAGTAAGGCGCCCCCGCCCCTCCGTCCTACCGTTCACATATCTAAAGCGTAGCCAACTAGTTCCGCGCAGACTATGATCAACAGTGCGCTGCAGTAATAGATTTAGTATAAACATAATTCAATCAATCAAGCCGTGCTCCTCATAATAGCTTTTTATTTATTATGTTTGCAATTCATATCATTTTTATTTTTAATCTTTTGACATTTTATTTATTTTTATGTTATACAATTTTGTCATTTTTGTGCTGTTGAATATTTAAAGTTAATTAATCATATTGGTATTTTGGGTTTTTATCTGTTTGGAATTTAATATATTTTATAAGTAATTTTAATTGCATGAGTTGAAACTATGGACTAGAATTATGACTGAAATAAAATTATTATTATTATAATTTCAAACCATATCATTTATTTGCGCGGCGAAGTTTCTATAGTCAATTATAATATCAATCATAATAATTGACCAATATAACTGATCATTATATCTCTATGATATTATATTGATTTCTCATTATATAGCGCTAATATTCAAGCCATCTTCATGGAATAATACTCCAGCCCTTTGTTACAGGGTTAAACTTGCCGTAATAATTATTTCAATCAATCAATTTAGATTAAATTTCACACCAATTTTTTTTTTTAATGTTATTGTCACAAAAATACAATTATGTCAATGTGACAACTTTTTCAATAATTGAGCTTCATAATCAAAAAGTTACGAGTATTAACTCTTTTTGTTAGAATAGATGCTTCACAACTATTAAAAATACTTATTAAAGAATCTAATTTGAAAACTGATAAACATGTTTAGACCGATGACTGTAGATTGTACGATTTTACAGTTAATGGAAATGAGGAGCATGGTGTAAATAAAACTGTTAAATTGTAGAAAATGTGCACGACCAAACCTAAAGAGTGAGCATTGTGCGATAAATGATATGACTACTAGGAACATAATTATGTACGAGTATATGTAAGAAAAATATCAAATAATTTCTAGCTGAATCGTAATTGAATATCAATTTCCCATTCAACTTCTACTGAATCCAAGTACCTTCCCGTCTCACTTTCCTGTTAACGCAATATTCCTTTATCTTTTACTGACTTCTCGCGAAATTCAATAGTGCTCTAGTTAGCAGTACAGCATTTCGTTCGACACCCGACCTTCGTAGTTATGAAGAAGAAGCCCTCAACAATTTTACTTAGGGCTCGATCACACGTACCAAAACCACACCACACCACTTTATATACACATTGACTTTGGTGAATATCTATACTAAATGACATGAATATTGTTACTTTGAAAAGTATTATTTTACTTTAATTATTTGTGAAAGTGAGGACTATGTGGGCCTCGTGGGCCTTTTTTTTACTGAACTGACTGGGCTGGTTCACACAAATCTGATTAGTACTTTCCTCAAAAAACCATTTTAGATATCAATCTACATGGTCTTCACATGATCTGACCAAGATTACGTTTGGACTTTTTTTTATGGATGGGAACTCATCTAATGACTCCTCCCGCTCTGGGTGGAGCGGAAGGGAGTGTCAGACTCTTACTGACTAAAACCCACCCGTGTTCCTTCCTTAGCCCTTTATGTTCCGGGGCAGCGGTAACCCTTTCGGACAATCCCCAATCCCAATCTTTAATTCGAGCTCATGTGGCTTTTGAACAATTTTCTGTGTTGTATATGTTATTTTATAAAAACAACTTCAGAAAACTCTATAAACTTGTTTGCGTTTGATCATAATATGTATTATCATTTTTTTTTTGTATTGAAGCACATGTCCTAACACGTTGGGGGACGCCGGGTCTGTACAAAGTGTTTAATGGCCGCTTGCATTTAGTAACTCATCCGTACCTCGAATTTATAACAAAAGTGGTAACTGGAAATTCATAAATGAATTCTCCAATACACCAAATATATCCGGAAACACATAATAAAGATGATAACACAATACACGTTTAGTGTTTCATATCAGCACGAAATAATAAAGAGCAAGCAGAACCGAAACAATATATAATGCAGAACATAATACAGATTTTCAAAAGCACATTGTTTACAACGCTGCAAACCGACGTGTGCTTTGTTCATCTTTGTTAATGGGGTAGATAGTTCGATTTCTGTTTAATGCGTGAAGCTTCAATCAAAATATATCGATAATTTTCGAATATAATTATCATATTCGTTATGTGAATATGAATTTCTACTACACTACACTTTTCTGTATTCTGACAGCCTCACTGATAAACTTTTACGCACGACGTATACCGGAGTTATAACGCTTACTCTACCAATAAACGATATTTGACAGTTCAGTTGTACATAAGGCGAATTCCCGTAATTTAAAACGTTAAAAATCTAGTCGCAGTCTCATCTCGGCGACAAACAAATGTCAAAAACTTGTCAAAAATGAAGGGAAATTAGAAGATTTTTTGACAGATCGAGGCTGAGATCAGACTGTGAACGTTCTTAAAATTACGAGAATTGCCCGTCTGTTATAGTGGGAGTTTTTATTGTATGAGAACTTACACAACTGTTATTCAGTCCTCAGCCCTTGTATAGTGAGAGCGTAACCTTAGTAACCGGAGTTCTGGCGGGCAATTTTACTAATTTTTAGGAATGTTCGCATCCAAATCTCAGTCAATGATGGATTATTTGTATTATTTCGACGTTTTTGATGAAATGGACCGTGAAGAACCACCAAGAAGATGAAAATTTTACAAAAGTCGTTTCGAACCTTTTACTTTACAAGACACAACTTACTGAATGAAATGTAGATTCAGTTAAATATATGTACAAAAAATAGTTGAGATAGGTAAAAGTGATATGACTTCAGGATGATATGACACTAACACGCAGGATGGCTGGTAGCAGCTGGATGAGAGTTGCCAAAAATCGAGTTGAATGGCGTGCAATAGGAGAGGCCTGTGTCCAGCAGTGGACTGCTATAGGCTGATGATGATGATTATGATGATGATGATGATATGACTTCTGAATGCTGCTAGTGGTGGCGGGCTGGCTGTAGAACTTGAAGCTTGTACAGCTCTCAGGACATGGGCTGGGCAAGAAATTCAATATGACGCAGTAGACATTCATGAACTTAGCCAACAGTCCATTAATGTATTAATGAATGTATGCCGAAGAGCGGTTCTCGCTTTGGCAAATAAAACGGCACAATGGTACATAGTAGCACTCGTTGTATTGCACAATATTGCCACAGACATGAATAAAGACAGTGATTTTCTTGAAACCGTCATATCAGATAATAATTTTAGACAGCGGGAAAGTATTCATGGCCAAGCTGGTCAAGAAACAAGAAGACTGTTTACAGAAACACAGTTTAAGCATAAAAAATATGTATTATGTTTATTTTTTATTTTAGCAATGACATTTCCAATTTTAATTTTTCAATTCTCAGCTGGGTTTCTCCTTCTCAAAAATAATTTGATTAATTTTTAAATGGTGTTCTTCCATAATAACGAGCTACGAGCTTCTGACGTATTTTTCATTTTCACACTATGTTGCTCCCTTATACAATTGACAAGAACATAATGGCGTACTCTCGCAAGCTCCCTGTTCTGAAATAAATTGATTAATTATTATTAATCACAAAGTACCATATCAGTTTGTAAGTTTGGTTAAATCTCCGAAATTAATTTGACTATCAGAAACATACCACCACACACCACATCTACATCACCATCGCTCTCACAATGGTGAAGGAGAACATCGTCATTCACAACCCACATGTCCTACAACCAAAAATTCCAATGTGACATCCACTAACCTGCACTGGGCCCGCGTAGTGGATAACGACCCACTCCCTCTCACAGAGAGGAGGCCTATGTCCATGTTGTGGGAACATTATAGGCTGATTATGCTTATGCTTTTTCATCAGAAATATTAAACCAAATTCATATAGGTAGGTAAACATGGTATTTTACAGACCTTTTTGCGACCGCTTGCCAAGCAATGGTTTTATTTTTATTGGTATTCGTGTCGGTATTTTTGTCTTCTATTATGGAAGCAAAGTCCTTCATACAGCTTTTCAATAAATTCTGAAAGTAAAATGCACGAATTTGATCACAAATTATGACCGTGTGGTAATTATGTATAGCTACAAATCTTTTATCTAGTAAAATGACCATACCTTTTTTACAGTGTCCTAATTTACAGATAGTTTTCTTTTTGCCTTCAACTGATCACTGTTTATGTTTTTATTCGCCATTATTGTAATATTTAAAACCAAATGATTTAATTTCGTTGTTTGAAAGGTGCGTTCTTCAATGACGTAGTATTAACTTATAAAGTAGGTTTCATTCTTTCTTTCGTTTTACCGTACAAAAAAACATACAATTATTTTTAAATCATTTCAAAACAACATTTTGGCCACAATTTGTATTATTTTTAAAAATAAACATTTTTTTTTACGCTGTTTCCAAGGTTTTCTAAATGTCTCCTCAATTTGATAATCCAGTTTCAAAATGTTTCTGAAGAATGCTACCAGTGACTTTTGTTATAACGAATTTATAAGTATACAATGTTTACACACCAATTATTAGTAAAGTGAGTGTGTAACTCTTATCCATAGCTTATACAATATATAAGCATACAATTGTTATGCAAGTGTTTAAAATACACAATGATTTGCGAGCCATAGAACACCAACCACAAAAGTATGAAACCATACCTACAATGATATTATAAGTGTAAAAAGGATAAATATAATATTAACAGTTATCAACTTACCGGCCGTATTTCAAATCAACAGCTCCGTGTGACACATTAGCCACGCGAATATGTCTAAAAAACATGATCACAAAACTATAAATTCAAAAATTTTAAACCAGCTCAATCATAAAAAATGACAATAACAAAACTTCTGTCGTAATGACGTTTGACAAAACAAAATTATAGTTTGAATTGTCAAGGAAGTGTAAAAAGGTTTTATGACTTGTGAAAAGAAAATAATAATGGGAAAGGTGTGATTAATTTTTTTTCAATTTATTGATTTTGATACCGCGAGACAGGTCTATTTTAGTTACTTTCATAGTATTATGTCGTACGGTATTTTACTATGGGGACGGGCTGCAAACATCGAGTATATTTTTATTCTGTAGAAAAGAGCCATCAGAGCCATATATAATCTCCGCAGGCGTGACTCTCTAAGGGGACTTTTAAAGATATTAACATCGTGACGGTACCTTGTCAATTAATGTCTATGAAAATATCATGTACGTAAGGAAAAATCTACATATTTTTACTAAAAGAGGCGAAAGACACAATTATATCACTAGAAATAGGGACCAATTAGTTCAACCAGGTTTCAGGCTGGCTAAAGTAGACTCATCTTTCATGGGCTACTGTTTAAAAGGTTCAATAATATACCTACCCACATACTTCAACTGAATGAAACGAAATTTAAATCTTGTATAAAACGCACACTATGCAGCCAGGCATGTTATAAATTGGGGGATTACATCACTGATAAAAATGCTTGGCTAAATGCTGGTCCTGCTCCATAAGGACGCACAAATAAATAGATTAGCATTGGAAAAATGGAGCTGCTGAAGATTTTAAAATACTATTTTTGCTTGCGCCATCCCATCTTCCAAGCACGGTTAGCTGTGCCGGGGCGGCTGCTGCAGGTGCGGAAAACCTCAAACGGCGCAAATACTCCAATCTCTTTAGAACTTATATATTTGAGCCGTTTGGGGTTGAAACACTAGGGCCATGGGGCCCGAGTGCCCACTTAGTATTTCGAGACATCGCCAAGCGGTTGGTCGACTCTTCACGTGACCAGAGGGCTGGCCTATTTTTTGGCCAAAGAATCAGTATTGCCATACAACGTGGCAATGCTGCCAGCCTTTTGGGCACGTTTCCTATTGACAGCGATGCGGACGAATTTTTTGATGCCCTTTGATTATTTCCCCTCCCTTTTTATATACTTGTACATATTATTATTTTAAGACCGCTTTTAAATATTGTAAATATTTTGATTTGTAAATAAAAATAATTCTACATTTTGCTACATATAAATTCAATTACCTAGTATTGTATAATTGCACATGTGTGAGTACTATGTACATACTGTAAAGCTACCATTTATTGGGTACGTTTTTCATTGACTTGAATGTGCCCTGGCGGCTGAGCGTATGTCATGCTCACTCAAATATCTCGCTGATGGTGGCGCATGTATTGGATCTTTTAGCTCCCTTCAAAATTGTTGAGCTGAATGGTGCTAATACATGCGTCATCTTAGGTACTATTTAGTTGGGTAGTATTTAGTAAATTATCTCCTTTATTTCATTACATACCTACATATAAATTATATTTTTAAATATTAGAATATCAAAACATTTAAATATGTAATAAAAAAAACCGCATTGAAATCGGTTCACCGGTTTAAGACCTACGGTGCCACATACAGACACACACACACTCACACACACACACATAGCGGTCAAACTTATAACACCCCTCTTTATGCGTCGGGGGTTCATAAAAAATACATAGTACATATCTTATTATTTTATTTGAAATAAACGAAAAGTGTATATTATTATGCATTGATGCAACGTTTTAGAGGTAAGAATTGCACCCATGAAGGCGGTACGGAGTGACGGGTCGGGAACCCGAAGCATTTGATGAGTTCTAGAGGCTTACAGGACCTCAACGCAAAAAACGCAAGTTTTAGAAACAATAAAAGTATATGATCGACTACAGTAAACAAAATAATAAAAATATATGATATTCTTCAGGATATATGCTAGTTAGATGGTGTGTTGAAAACATAATACAATTTATTTGGTACTATAGAAAAAAATCATGAAGATACCTCTAAAACTTTCTTTTTACAATAAAAACCATACTAATATACATTCCAATCATATGATTTTTGTCAGATTATAGGTACTACAAGCAACATACTGAAACTCTTGAGTTTTAATTTTTTTGTCCAAACAATTGATTTTTCTTAAATAGATATTTTTTTCATATTTTGCAATAAATTACCAGCGTTGTGTCATCACACTTCTCTTTATTTTCTATGCAGTCCGACAGTGACCGCGCTTTAGGTCATGTAGTCCTCTTAATACAAAAAAGGCCAATTGGGCGGCGCGCGACGCGGGAGGCCGCGCAACCTTTTCAAGTTTCTCAAGCGATACTATTGTATTATAGTAATGAAGATAAATATTAAAATTATATAACACTGAGACTGCTCGCCGCTTCGCTACCATCTCGGTATGATTTGAGCCTTAGGCATACCCGGTTTAGGACGAGAGACAGGACAAAACCGTAAAAACATATCTTTAATACTTAATAATTATTTCTTGTTACTTAGAATTGAGACAAAAGTGATTTCGAATGCAATATTTGAATGATTAATAGCATATTAAAGTTTATTTATAATCTTTCAAACTTTTATTTTATGAAAAATTTTCCTTAGCGTCTAGTGCTATTCTGTAAAACATCTCACCGTGATAACTTAGGTGAAGTGAACTTAGAGTGAGCTATTGTTAGGGATTGACACCATTGACAGCTCACTTCTCTTATGTTTTCACGGTGAGATTTTTACAGAATAGCACTCCAGCGGTGCTATTCTGTAAAAAGATCATCGTGATAACTTCGGTGAAGTGAGCTTAAAGTGAGCTGTCATTCCAACTAATGCTAGGGATTGACACTTTTGACAGCTCACTTTAAACTCACTTCACCTAAGTTTTCACGGTGAGATTTCTACAGAATAGCATGGCTGATATACTGTTAACAAACATTAGCATGTTGGTGACGCGAAGATAAAATAAGATTTTCTCCTATCAAATATCGGTGGACACCCCCTAAATAAATGTTCAGTTCAAAATAAAAATCCTTATCTATATATATAAAAGAAAGTCGTGTTAGTTACACCACTTATAACTCAAGAACGGCAGAACAGATTTGGGTGAAAATTGGTAGGGAGGTAGCTTAGAGCCAGGAGACGGACATAAGATACTAAAAAAAATCAGAAAAAAAAAAAAAAAAAAGAATCAGACTTGGAATAACAAAACTCAAATGACAGGTCTAGGAGTAGGCTCGGGGTAGGGCAGGAGTAGGGTAGGAGTAGGGGTAGAGTAGGAGTAGGAGTAGGGAAGGGTTAGGGTAGGAGTAGGGTAGGGGTACGGTAGGAGTAGGGAAGGGGTAGGGTAGGAGTAGGGTAGGGGTACGGTAGGAGTAGGGAAGGGTTAGGGTAGGAGTAGGGTAGGGGTACGGTAGGAGTAGGGTAGGGGTAGGGGTACAGTAGGAGTAGGGAAGGGTTAGGGTAGGAGTAGGGTAGGGGTACGGTAGGAGTAGGGTAGGGGTAGGGGTACAGTAGGAGTAGGGAAGGGTTAGGGTAGGAGTAGGGTAGGGGTACGGTAGGAGTAGGGAAGGGGTAGGGTAGGAGTAGGGTAGGGGTACGGTAGGAGTAGGGTAGGGGTAGGGGTAGGGGTACAGTAGGAGTAGGGAAGGGTTAGGGTAGGAATAGGGTAGGGGTACGGTAGGAGTAGGGAAGGGGTAGGGTAGGAGTAGGGTAGGGGTACGGTAGGAGTAGGTTAGGAGTAGGGTAGGAGTAGGGTAGGAGTAAGGGGTAGGGAAGGGGTAGGAGTAAGGTAGGAGAAGGGCAGGGGTAGGATTGGTAGGAGTAGGGTAGGGGGTATTAGTAGGACACCACGCGAACGAAGTCGCGCCGGGCAGCTAGTATTATATAAAACCTAACAACAAACCAAATCCGTTGATAGTAAAGTTTATGATGAATGATGTAGATTTCATTATTTATCTAATAGGAAAACTCTTCGATCAAGACTAATAATTATTGATAGTTTGCAAAACTGTTGCAAATGCAAAAGTCAGTCATTCACGAACGCTACTGCGGTTTGAAATCCGAAGTACCCATCCGAATCGATGCGACAATAGAGCGTTGTGTGTATCACACGGATTGTCGGACGCTGTGATGAACCGCAATGAATGCTGTGCTACGAGTTAATAACGAGGATTAGTAATTTCATTCGTAGTAAATGGTACGGTGTGCGTGAGTTTTGTACCTTCGTACAACGTTCGGAAACGAAATGTGCTGGTTTATTAAACTTGATTAAAAGATTCAAGATTTGTTAGTTTACCTCTCATTGAACTAACATTAAATAATACTAAACATTAAGGTGGTCTGACGATCTAACGAGGTTTGTAGGGCCAACATGGCCAGAGATCGATCAAGACAGGAAGGTTTGGAAGGAAAAAGGGGAGAACATTGCCCAACAGTGGAACAAAAAAAAGGGGGGAAGAGGTCATAGGGCATCAAAACTAAATCCGCATCGCGGTCAATAGAAAAAGTGGCCAAAAGGTTTAGAGCAATGCTGATTATTTGGCCAAAAAATAAGCCAGCCTTCTGGTCACGTGAAGAGATTCGACCAACCACTTATCGCGCGATATCTCATAGACAAAAAAAGACATTTATTTGTCGGATAATTGTGGTAAGTAAAAAGTTGGTTAGTATAAATACATATATTGTATAGACAATATGAAGTTCAGTACACATCCGCCGCTAAAAGCGGAAAACGAATATTTACAATATTAGGTACGCGTGGTTATAAAACCTATTAACTTATATACTACTTATACTTTAAAACAATAGGTACAAAACGCTTAGACTATGGACATAAAGACATGTATTTACACATACATTTATACAATATAAAATAAAAACACAACAATAAAAACATTTGTATTATACAACTAAGTAAATAAATCTAGGAAAACCAAATGGGCACTCGGACCTGCGCTAGTATTTCCACCCCATACAGCTCGAATATATAGCGATTGAAATTGTGTTACATACAATGAGGACGCCGGAAATGAGAGGGCAAGCTCCTATCATGGCCCTACGCTCGTGTCTGCAGCGCATCGATCTGACCGCGGCGGCACACACTGTCTGTATATTCTGATACGCAGACAGTGTGTGCGCCGCGGTATCTCGCGGTCTCTTAAACACACATACATTAAATAAAGCTTCCATTCTGACCGAATTTTGTTAGAAAATGTTAAAAATACTTATGGAAATATTATATTATTTATACTTTCTCACATTATGAGCAAGGTTTGAATTATTTTCAGTAATTAGGATTAAGGTATTTTGTAACAAGTGAGTGACGAGAACGGATAAAGTCAGAAACAAATAATACAGCAAGTCGGAAAGTGGCGCCATGCAGAAAAAAATTTAAAGGGAATGAACGGTAGCGTGGCGGTTGACAGGGGAGAATAGATGAATCAAACTAGTTGCACTGACCCCAACAAACATGGGAGGAAATTCATGTAGCAAAAATATTCTTCTAAAATTAATCCCGGTAATTTTAATAGTTTTTCATTCACACGTCATGACTGGTAAAATTAAAGGCATTATAGGTATAATTTATTAATTATTACGATATCGAGATCTCTACGATTTATAAATCTCCATTTTAAAATAGTGACCCGCACTGAAAAAGTGGAGCGTTATCAACAAACTCTCGAAAGGTCCCAGTATCATTCAACACTGCAGTGACGAGTCCAAACGCAATAGTCGCGCGTTTTTATAGCCAGCATTCGTGCAACTCGTCAGGTCAAAAACGAAGTCCACGCTGCCAGTTTATGCTGTCAACCTTGATTTAAAAGAAAAATCATAACCCTTCCTTTCGGCTTTGCCGTATTCGGGTAAAAAAGAAAGAAAGAAAAATGTTTTCTTGTCATAGAAACACGTGCATAAAATTTCGAATACTAGTTAGAGATTACCTAGCCTTTTCCCAACCATGTTGGGGTCGGCTTCCAGTCTAACCGGATGCAGCTGAGTACCAGTATTTTACATGGAGCGACTGCCTATGTGACCTCCACAACCCAGTTACTAGGTAATACGATACTCCTTTTGGTAAGACTGGTTGTCAGACTTTCGATAATTAATTTTTAATTTGTTAAAAAAAAATTGTTTGAAATAAGTACTTTAAAAAAATACTTACATAATTATGGAGCTATTAGAATCAATATATATATTATATTATATGTCCTGCTCTTATTCCAATTTATCTGCGGTCGCCGCAACATGTCTTTGTCTTCCATACTTCTTTATTAGTCGTCGTCTCGGTAGTCACCCCCTTTATAACCATAATCATCATTATAATCTATATTCCATCCAGTTAAGAGTTATTCTAGCAAGCCAATTTTGATCAGATTCCTGAATAAAAACTTTGTATTACTTTGTATATTTCTTCCGTTCTGATGTACCTACATTTCATTTGGTAGACCTTTTATAGTATTGTAGCTAGGATCATCTCCACAAAAGAAGTCTGGTATCGACATAAAATACCTACAAGTGTAGGATTTCATACCAAAATAATCATAAAAGTGGCTACATGCACCACCCACACGTGAAATATGTCGAACGACTACACTGTCAATAATCCCACAGTGGTCCAGCCGTCATGCCAACTCACAGTATTTTCGCCGTCCGTTTTCACGGATTTGATTTTTCCCTGAAGTGAATAGAAAGCTCTGTAATTAATCCTTCCTTTTCAGCGCCTTCTCGAAACTAATCAAAATAATGCAAGTGTTAGATTTTCTTCATGAAATAAGTTTGCTATTTCTCCTTGAATTTTCCGTTTCGTAAACTTCTACATTGTGAAAATTGAATTTATCAGTAGTACTTAAATTAAGTTTTCATTGTGTAATTTAATGTTTTATATCGATTTGTTACTATAGAAATAATACCTATCATAGTTATAATGAACGCCTCGCAGCTCCTTTTTACCCGAATACTGCGAAGCAAAAAGAAGGGTTATAATTGTTTGACTGTCTTCACCAAGCGAGACCAGTCTATGTTCCATCTCTTCAATCTCTTCCGATTTTCTGAATGTCCATTATATTGAACTTTGTCTAACAGCTAATTCATACTTCCCGTGACCTAAGGGCCTGGCTTTTACCTTGATCAGAGGCTAAGAGTTGCCATATAACTTGATGCCGCCAGTCTCTTGAGCACATTACCAGTCAACAGCGATGTGCAGGAACTTTTCGACGCCATATATTAGTTTGATTAGTTTTAGTTAAGGTATGTTATTACTTATATTGTTTTTTTTTACATGTATAATAATTAATTTACTTTACTACTTTTTTTCCCCGACAACGTCTCAGAAGATGGGCCTCGATGGCGAAGACAATAGTGTAAAAATCCCTGGGTCCCGACATCGTTCAAAATTTTGCAAAGATACGTTTTAGTGTAATTCAATATCCGAATTGGGTATCCTAATTGCAAAGTATTTGTACCAAATCAAATCAAATCAAAATATTTTTATTTCACATAAACCAACATGGGCACTTATGAAACGTCAGAAGCTAGGTGCACGGTTCCAATTGGTCGTTTCCTATGGAGAAGAACCGGCAAGAAACTCCATGGTTACTCTTTTAAAAATAATTGGCTTTTACAATGTTTTCGAGTTACAGTAGGTATGGGAGGACAGCGTAGGCCTGTCAACAAGTACCAGGTACTTGATAAAAATAAAAAATGGTCTACAGATCTAGTCTACAAGGCTTACAAAGTCCTCACATTTACAAAATAAGGATGTATCAAAAGGATAAACAAAATATAAAAATCTACTAAAACCAAGAGATATGATTGCCATTTCAACTAAGAAAGAGGTGAAAAATTAAAATTGTCTGTATATAATGTCAAATAATAAAAAGATTATGTCATAGAAGTATGTACAAATAAAAAATAAACATCGTAATTTGAGAGCAGTTAATAGACATTTACGTAGAACTTATGCCGTCAAAGAGGTGCCAGGGAAGCCACATGTGCAGAAGGAATTATTGCCAAACTACCTTGTCTTCAACGTAGTCTTTAATCTTATAATATGCTTTTTTGATAAGGACTCGTTTGATGAGGGTTTTGAACTTTCCATCGCTAAGTTCTGTAACCGACTTTGGCAACTTGTTATAAAAACGGATGCTGTTTACAAGAAATGACTTGCTAGTTTTAGTTAGTCTAAATTTAGGTATCACAATTTCATTTTTACTGCGTGTATTTATATTATGGAACCACCACGTACCTACCAAATTAAGGGTAATTTCCCGGCATTTTTTTTTGTTCAGTCTTTCGGGGACTTGGTTCATTTAATAGAAATAACTGAGGGTATTTTTTTTACAAATAAACAAACTTCAAAAATATACAGACATGAGAGTGGAAGAATTTTTAATTACTTAAATAATGGCCTGCAATGGTCAAAATATTCTGCTCCACTCATGGCACTGATATTTTTTTTGCACTATGAATGCTCTTTTCACATCGACTGAATTACCCCATATCACTAGGCCGTAAAACAATACTGACGAAACATATTGTTATCTTCTGTGTTCATGTCTTCGCCACTTCATTCTACGAACCGCCATTTAAAAAGTAAAATACCGATTTCTGTGAACATATTTTATGTGAAACGTGGATGTCATCTCCGACGATAGTTTGAAAATTGTAGCTTTCTAACTGAACTGAACGTAAATTATCGAGAAATTATTTAACAAGAATTATCAAGGATCACTCAAAACTCGTTCGTTAGTTCTCCGCCAACGATTCCTGCAAGTACCTATAAAGGTATTCTGCGTAAATCTCGCTGGAAAACTTAGGCGAAGCGAGTTTCAAGTGAGCTGTGCGAGTAACGCTAGGTATTGACTGTATTGCATAATTTATTACGTGCTTTCCAAATTGTGGCACTTCTTTATGGTGTAAAACATTTTGCAAAAAACCCATCCTGTCTTGAGTGCTCATAAACCGCTAGGTCTAAAACGTTCAGAAAGAATTTTTTTAACTACCAACTCAATCAAACAAATTCTAAAAAATAAAAATAAAATATTTGTATTGGCCCTTTAACTTAGTAATATTTTGATTCAATCTTCGCTGCGTCGACGCGTCGGGAGACGTCTGACAAAGTTACTGGCAGCCATCCTTTCTACAACACCTAAAAGGTTACATGCTCTGTGACAACACCAATACCATATTCTCATTATTCCTTGGTATAAGCCTCGTCTGTTTGGCGTTTTTTTTCCTTCGGGGGTTAAAAAGAAAGGAAACATTTCTCTCTCATACATTAAATGAATGAGAGAGAAATGTTTTCTCTCCAGTTTCTAGTATATATTTTTATAACTGTACCTAACGATAATAATAAATCAAGCCAGAAAAATGTTTGTTCCGTACAACTGCAGTGGATTTACTCGAATATCATCATTTTTTTCAATGAATTTAATCAGGCCAGTATTCCGATATTGAAATATTTAGTTTTTAAAACATAAGGTTTCAGTTTGAGTAAACTGCCCCAGCGTTCAATTTCAGTAAACAAACAGTTCAATTATTTCAGTCGGTTGCGGTTTTAATTATTTATTCCGCGATTATGTGTTATCATGCTATTGTATTTCTTTCGTTATCAGCATAAATTGGCTGCGATAATTAATCTCAGCGAGGGAGGTGTCCGTGGCTAAGTAATAACAGCCGCGCAGGTCGATCGATCAGGTTAAGCTACGCTTACCGCGGTTGATCTGTGGATGGGTGACCATCTTTACATGCCGAGACCCCTCCGTACCTCGGAAAGCACGTTAAGCCGTTGGTCCCGGCTGTCAATCGTGGATCTTTGACAGTCGTTACTGGTAGTCAGAAGCCCGAAAGTTTGACAACCAGTCTTACCAAAGGGTATCGTATTACCTGGGTTGTGGAGGTCAGATAGGCAGTCGCTTCATGTAAAATACAGGTATTCAGCTGCATCCGGTTAGACTGGAAGCCGACCCCAACATAGTTGGGAAAAAAAGCTAGGCAGATGATGATGATGAATTAATCTCAAGGAGCAGTGGTGGCCCAGTGGTAACGGGCGCGACCTAAGAGTTGTAATTCATCACAAGACTTTGATTTTGTATTTTCTTTTTGTATAAAGTCACAAAGTTTTACGTTAATTTATGTTATGTTAACTTAATTCAATCGATGTTCGACAGCCTCCGATCCTATATTATTGCCTAAAATTGATTATTTATGGGTCGTATTTCAGCATGGGTACGAGTACCTATATTATTGTATATTTTATCATGTATTACTGGTTGGCAATTCTTAAATAAATAAATAAAACCTAGTACTCTGACATTTTTATCCCTAGTAACTACATAGCGTTGAGCAAGCTTTTAGGCTTTATTAAGTAAAAACACAGAGTACTTTTTGATAGCGTAAAATTGAGTTAAAGGACAATGGCGAACGCCCAAACAATTTTTTTTTAAATTTTTTTTTGGTCTTCCGATGAAAAATACTTATGTTAAAATACAGAATTTGAGTTTCTGTACAGTTGCACTTTTATAAGAAATCAGGAATCAAAGATATTCCAATTTGAAGTTCTAGATGTTATTTCTTATCAACAACAGGCCCTGATCGAAAAAGAAAATAGAAATACCGACTTACCTACCACTTAAAATATTATTGCTATAAATTCATTTTCACAGCTAAATAAACTGCGGTCTACGTATTCAGAATTATAAGTCTAGCCGACCCCGACGTGCGAAAGTCTGCCGCACGGCCCACATTTGCGTTCGATTTCTTTGGCGCTGAACACTAAGATGTTCCAAATTCAAAAAGTGCGCGGCAAAGATAATTGTGGTGCACTTATGAACAGAATTAAAAACTCATTACCGCCCGCTAAAAGTTTCTTATAGAAAACACCATCTTTGGGTGCACTTAAAGGCGAACCAAGTCGTCCTTTTCGAATAGATGGGATGAAAACAATGTTTAAAAGCTGACTGGTTGTTCTAGAGATTAGCGCATTCAAACAAGCAAACTCGTCAGTTTGATTATTAGCATAAATAGATTATATAGTAGGGGTACTCGTAGATCATAGGTAGGTTTAGATAAATAAAACAACAACATAATATATTTTTTAATATATTATATTCCTTATCATCCCTAACCTCAATGCCATCAAGAAAAACCACCTACGGGTGCTACAATATTTGGTAGAAGTCTGGTCTTGTAAGAACCGCTAAGTACATAAGGCTCCCTATGAGCTGTTGGTAAGTATTTTGACACTTTTGAGCATCCTTTTTTTACAATATTTAACTTAGACTCCATGGGTGCATCAACAATTTTACCGTTGGTCATGTTAAATTTATACAACAAATAATAATCTATGTAGTTTGCTTAACACAATGTAATAACGTTGATTACTTTATCAGTGTTAACATTTATACCAAGACACTGTTTAATTTGCCCTAGATCTTTAATTTTAAAACTACTTAAAATATCTTTCAACAATTGCATTTCCTTTTTATCATTAGAAAAAAAAAATCAGCGACATACAATGTTACAACTGTTCTAAGACCATTCACTATCTTAGTAGGTATACAAACAGGGCTCTAATTTGAATTTCATAAAACCACTTTTATGCCACGCCCACGAGGATTATTTGAAACCATATATAGCTGAAGTTAAATTCAACTTCAGAACTTTATTTTTATCATCAGAACACTCAAAACAATCTGGTGTTTGCATATATATGTTTTCCTCCAATTCTCGACTGAAAAATGCAGTTTTAACATCTAAATGGATAGTTTCTAGATCAAGTCGCACAGCCAAGGCAAACAATAACCTTAAAGTAGAATGCCGACAACAGGAGAGAAACTCTCATAGTAATCAATACCACTTTTTTGATTATAGCCCTTTGCAACTAGTCTGGCACAATAACGAATGTAATTTTCACTATCACACTTTTTCTTAAGCACCCATTTACATTTTACAATAGTTCCATCTTTTGGAGCGTCTGCAAGCTCCCAAGCACTATTATCATCCAAGCACTGTAACTCTTCTCTTACAGCACATAACCAAAAATCCTTCTCCAGACCTTGTAGAGCTTCCTGTAAAGTCAAATCGCTAACGTCTATGTTGGTACTTTCTGTACACATATTTGAGAATCCATACCTGTCTGGCTTATACCGTTCTCTATAAGGCATTTTTTTTATTACACTTCCAGTACTCCCAGTAGAACTATCTGGCTCTTCACTCTCACTCGGTACATACCTATATAGGATCATCTGCATTGTCTGCTGAGATAAATGAATCATCCGAATGAGTTGACTGACTGCTGTCCCCCACTGAATCTGAGTTTTTTTCTTCGTTGGAATCCAAGTTCTTGTTTCGACAGTCGCTGTCACATTGCTTGTTTCAGTCTACCAAAAAGTACTATGTGATTGCTTGTATGCAATTCTTCTTCAATGATAATGACATCTCGACTGTTTGTTATTAACTTGGATTCAGGATTATATATTCGAAATCCCTTTACATTTTCTGAATAACCCACCAGAATAAACTTCACAGATTTCTTAGCCTTTTCTCTTTTGGTACATGTACCATTACGGTACTTCCAAATACTCCTAATATCAGGTTTTTTGTTAGTCCATAATTCATACGGGGTTTTATTATCTAAACTAGCTGATACTGTCCGGTTCTGTAAATAAACAGCAGTGTTAGTTGCTTCTGCCCAGAACTCCTTCTCTAAGCCAGCATCAAATAACAAACATCGAGCCTTCTCAACAATGGCGCGATTCATACGCTCGCTTAGGCCGATTTGCTCAGGTGTGTAAGGGTTCGTCCTTTGGTGTGTTATGCCCTTCTGTTTTAGATAATTTTCAAATATATGGTTACAAAATTAACAACCGTTGTCACTCCGTAGAACCTTAATCTTACGGTCAAGTTAATTTTCTACATTGCCAACATAATCTCTAAAGCATTGGAAAGATTCACTCTTGTTTCTCATGAAAAAAATGTGAACTACTACTTAAACTCAATCTCAAAGAATTTATTTCAAATAAACCAATAACAGACACTTTTGAATCGAATCACTTGTGAAGGGGTCGGTCAGTCAGAAAGATGAAGCTAGTTGCCCATTCCTAAGTGTAGTAGGTACCTATGGCGAAGAACGGGCAAGAAACTCCACGGACACTCTTTTAATAACAATAAAACTCGTTTAAAATAACAAATTTTGTATAAAAAAATAAATAAAAAAAAACATTTATTTCTAGCAGCACAATAACAACCTTACGAGCATATAATATATATATAAGAACAAAAATAAATAAGAATAACATAAGATCTCTGGACGAACGTATATGGTTGTTAGAGAGTAATTCACACTGACCTCCGTACTAGTAAAAACTGTATCACGGTAGATCAGTCCTCCTCGTTCTCCGACAATGGTTAAATCGAAGCTGATTTGTGTTTATTTATTATATTTATTTACAGTAGTACACATAAGTATTTATATTATACATGTTGGCGCCAACATAAACTCATTGTAATTTTACCGTGCACCAAAATCATCGACTATGAAATGTTATGTTTATGCATTCGTGCGTTCATGTCTACACATATATTGTTATAGAAAGTTTGGCACGAAAGCTCCGCGCGTTCATGTCTATACATATTGTTATAGAATGATTGGCGCGAAAGCTTGTAAGTCTACAAATTATATTGGCTTTCATTAAAATAAATACCTACATCAAACAAAACTCCGGGGCATTTGGAATGGTCTGAACTTTTGTTTGCTTTTATTTTGACCAGTATTATTTAGTAAGCCAACATGCTTTGCCATGGTTTGCCGTCTTAACTTTGATGCCTATGGTGAAAGCATCATCAAGAAATAGTAAGTAATCATGCGGCTAACTAAAACTTTTTTTTAAACCAACTTGTGTGTCAACTTAATTTTTTCTTCCTCTGAGTGTGTTTTTAGTGTAAAAAGTTTTTATGCGCGGTATGACATTAAGGTTAAATAAATGTTTAGTTGTAGTGATTGGATAGTTACCTTAGGTACGAGTATCTATAGTAAGTATAATGTATCAAAAATGTTATTACATGACCAAAGCATCCACGATGTCGCCGCGCTAAGTGCCGTGCTATGAGAAACCGCAAGCACGCACACAAGCAAGCGGGAGCCGTACAAAATCGAGCGAATCGTGGGCGGCGGATTAGGGCCCTGGCTGGAGGCCTTAATTTATTAATGTATCTACAGGCAAGCCCGGTTAAGCAGACGACAACCTCATAGGTTAAACTGCGAGACGCCCTTCAAAAAAAAAATGGCGACGGATTACATACTTGCCCATAGGTACTTTACAAAGAAAGTTGGTAGTGATACAAGTTGTTTGATTCCGATAGTGACGCAGAGGATAGCGGATCATAGAATTAGCAATTCTCAATAACTAGATTGAGAACGAGAATGCCGATTTATTAAACACAAAAAGCTCGAATTTTGACTAATTTACAGTATACTAAGTTACTCTGTCAAAAAGGTACCGGGAAAAGATCAATAATACAAAAAGTTTTAGTTAGTCTACCAAATTTATTTTATCGCCTTCAAAGTATGCTCCTTCAGAAACGATACACTTACGCCAACGAATAATCCAATCATCAAAACATTTTTTTTTTATGATTGGTATATTATATTCATTAATAAACAACATATTTTATATTGAATTAATACCAAAAATAACAAAACTAAATCCTAACGATTGGAATTGAGTTTAGTCCTCGACGCGAATTCTCCTTTATGTCTTCTACCGAATGAAAACGGGTGCCACGAAGTGGTAATTTGAGTTTAGGAAAAAGAAAGAAGTCGGCTGGAGCCATGTCTGGTGAATAAGGTGATTGCTCGATGGTATTTGTTGAGTGTTTGGTCAAAAATTCGTTCACAATGATGGCCTTGTGCGAAGGCGCATTATATCGTGGTGCAAAGTCCAACAATTTTCATTCCACAAATCTGGCCTTTCTGCTGCATAACGCTCAAATAATATGCTTTATTTACCATTTGACCTTCCGGTAAGAATTCCGAGTGCACAACACCGCGATAGTCAAAGAAAACAGTCAAAATGACTTTGACTTTTGTTCGACTTTGGCGTGGCTTTTTCGGTTTCGGTTCAGTTGGAAGGCGCCACTTCGAAGCTTGTTGACTAGTTTGCATGTCGAACTTGTAAACCCATACGTCTCGTCACCAGTAACAATGCGTTTCTTGATTGTTGGGTCGGAATTGACTCGTTCTAGCACGTCTTCAGCGACTTTTATGCGATTGGGTTTTTGGAGAAAATTCTGGTCTTTTGGGACTAGCCGAGCGGCAACATGTTTCATACCCAAGTGATTATTTAAAATGATACGGATCGACTCGTGAGACACAGAAAGTTCAGCTGCTATCCCTCTCAAACTTGAATAAGGATTTTCAGTCACTATTTCCTTCACTTTTGCGATTTATTCTTGATGGCCTACCAGGGTAAGGCAAATCTTCCAGCATATCTCGACCGCTTTTGAACGCTTTGTACCACTCATAAGCACGTGTTTTTGATAAATTCGATTCACCGTAAGCTATCTGTAACATTTTCAGCTACTTCGAACACGAAATTCCATTGGCGATGCAAAATTTAAGACAAACTCTTTGTTCGATGTTTTTGCCCATTATGAAATTCGCAATACACGCTAGATGTGATATAACCATATCTAACTAATAACCAATTTTTTTTTTAATCTGTAAAAACAGCACTGTCTTTAATCTAAAGTACACATGCAACTCAAACCCCGCGCCAAAATAGAAAACAGTTGTGCCAATCAAACAAAAAAAGTGAAATTGGAACCATAAACAAATCATCCATTCCCGATACTTTTTTGACTGAATATATTTCCCACTGGGAACTAACAGATATATTATATAATTTGCCAATCAGATGTACAGATTTCCAGCAGATGTGTGGGGCAACACATACACACGTCAATAATAATTATTGAAACTGGATACAGGTAGCCGTGTTTTTTTTAGGGCTGCCTACATCCTGAGAGTTTTTTTTTTGGCCCACTCAAACTCAAACTCAAAGCATTTATTTCAATTAAACCATTTACAGGCACTTTTGAATTGTCAAGAAGTCGGTCAGTCAAAAATAAAATGAAGCTAGTTGCCCATTCCAAAGCGTAGGTACCTATGGAGAAGAACGGGCAAGAAACTCCATGGACACTCTTTTAAATTATATTTTTACAAAAATATTAGTTACATCATTAATGTTGAATTTATAATAATATGTGAGAACGATGTAAAAAAAGACGTATGCGTTAAAAGCGTCCAGAGTACAGCAAATAGTAAATAATAAAAAAAAACAACAATCCAAAAATAAAATAATTAAAAATAAAAATAAGCCGAGGCAGCCGAGTGATGACCAGCCCCAACTGACGGCGCCCGTTCACGAACATGACGCATAGATCAGCACCATTCAGCTCAACCATTTTGAAGGGAGCTAAATGATCCAACACACACGCCACCGTCAACGAGACAATTGTGTGAGCATAACATACTATCAGCTGCCAGGGCATATTCAAGTCAATGAAAGACATATTACCCGGTAAATGGTAGCTCTACAGTACATAGAACTCACATCTGTGCTATGCAATTATACAATACAAAGGAAATTGAGTTTATACAATGCAAAGATAGTCTTACAATCTTCAACAGCTCCAACAGTATTTTCAAGTGTTAATCGATTAGTTGTGGTTGTGGAGCAGGACCAGCAATGAGCCAGGCATTTTTATCAGCGATGTAATCCCCTAACTTATAATATGCCTGTCTGCATAGTGTGCGTTTTATACAAGACTTGAATTTTGTTTCATTCAGTTGAAGAATGTGGGGAGGTATCTTATTATACTTAACATTTTAACTGTCTTGTAACGTCTATTAATCGTAGTGTACTTAAAAAACCGTAACCAATTTATCATTTAAAATGGTCGATGTTATCAATAAAGAACCTTCCTTACCTAATTACAATTCGAGATGGTAACTGAATCTCTTTCAATAAGTTAAAAAATTTACCATTGACGCTGCAGCAGGTCCTCCTGTGTTTAATCCCATTTTTAACCGACTTCCGAAAAGGAGGAGGTTATTATTTTTGCTTACTCTACCGTAAAGTTGTTTAAAAATCAACAAAAACCAAAAAAAAAAAATTCACATAAACCTACATGGGCTCTTATGAAACAATTCAGTTCAATTGGTCGTTTCCAATGGAGAAGAACCGGCAAGATAGGTTTTCAAATTACAGTAGGTATGGGAGGACAGCGTAGGCCTGTCAACAAGTACCAGGTACTTCAGGATCTAAAGCTAACAAGGCCTAAAAAGTCTTCACATTTACAAAATAAGAATCTATCAAAAGGATAAATAAAAAATTAAATTTAAGAACCTATTATAACCAAGTGATATGGTTGCCATTACCACCACTAATGAAGAGGTGAAAAATTAGAATTGTCTGTATAATAATGGCAAAGAAGTATGGAAAAAAAGCAACTAGAAACGGATTGTAGTTTTTCGTTGTTTGTCAGTTTCACTCTAGTGTTGTTACTCAGTCATTAAAGTTCAGGCACTCAATTGTCTCGATTAAGTAAATCTAAAACAAAGATCATCACAGAAGCCTCGTACGTTTGAAATGCACATAAAAAAAAACTTAAATAATTATAGCAAGAACCAAAATCTGTATTTTGGTTCTTGCTATAATTCTTTAAATGGTTGCTGTCAACCATTAAATATTGGTAGATTGAGGTTTGAGTCAGTGACATTTGGCTAATGTAAAGAGCGCCTTCTCGTACTCACATTCCACTATCAATCTGATAAATAATAATCAATGACGATACGATGACGATTTTAATGCCAAATTAGGTACACGTAATCAACTGACAGCATTAACGACAGAATATATGTATTTTTACTCTTAATAAAATTCTGTGATTATACGTCACAGTATTTTGACGGTTAATTACACGAAATATATCTATTTCCTGGTTTATTAACTACCTTTATATTGAATTATAGAATAAAGAGTAACAGTTAACTATATACTAGTGTGGCAGTGTTGGTGATATTTATTTTGTATAATCCCGGCTACATCGACTGACACCTAGAGAGAAAATGGATTCATGCCTTTATTTTATTTACTCGAGGTACGAGTTAAATAAAATCGAGCCGCATCTGACACTGTCAGAAAGACAAGTGCCAAGTGACAACAACACTTCATCTATACGGTTGAATTTTTCAAGTGAGCCCACGCCCTTAATTTGGCCATCCACATGGCCAAATTCTGAAAACGATTGTGCTGCATTCAGCATTACAATATTATTGATTCCATTAGAATATTTTCCAAAGATCGTAATCAAAATTTGAATTTAGAACATAATGTTGTAAAGGTGACTGCGCTGCGGGTGTGTGTTAATAAAAATATTGAGCATAATTTCGAACAACTCACTAATCAACGAAACTGGCGAATTAAATAAACTGACGACTGAAGGAAACTGACCAGTGATACGCGGACTCAATGTACAGACGCCAGCACATCAACCTACACCTAACTGTCAAATTTTCCCAATCAACATTGAACCTTATGCTTTAGCGATAAAGTTGAAAATCTATTACAGAAATCTGACAGATTGTAGTAGGTTGATGTGCTGGCGTCTGGACGTATGAATACCTACTTTAAAATAAGAAGCAGTTTATTAAAATCCAACATTTTCCTTAAGTTTGTCGTATGTCATTACTTCCCAGAATTCGATCCTTATTAGCGACACTATCGAATGTTGTACAGTGTGTGTTTTCTTTTTCAAAATCAACAGGTTCGATTCTTGGCTAGAAATATGTATTGATTTTTCTAAAATACAATGATGCAGTTT
Source organism: Hydraecia micacea (assembly GCA_914767645.1). Classification (NCBI taxonomy): domain Eukaryota; kingdom Metazoa; phylum Arthropoda; class Insecta; order Lepidoptera; family Noctuidae; genus Hydraecia; species Hydraecia micacea. Next base: position 2,602,154 of record OU611774.1, read on the forward strand.
TGGTTTTCATCAAAATCGAGCTCGGGACTACTTTGAGTACTTTTCGCTATTCCTCATAGTTTCGGAAACTGGCAAACTAAATAAACTGACGACTGAGGGAAACTGACCAGTGATACGCGGACTCCATCCACGGCCACTTGAAAAATTCATTCTGTGTATATATACAAATGAATCCCAATTTCCCTTAGTCACGCACTCACGCCATAACTTGAAAACGACCTTTGGTACCGCTTTCATCCATCTTTTTTTTTAAGCTTTCTAATACTTTTTAGAAGGTTCTTACGGAAAAAAAAGTTGCGCAAAAAATGAGAAAATTTAAGAAAACTTAGCGACTACAATTACAAACACAGAGTACTTTTTGATAGGCCGAAATATACATCATAGATACACATGAAAGACATCCCACTGTTGTTCACTTGGCCGTACATTTGGAAAATGAGCAAAGAGTGTATTTTACCGCGGAGAACGTATTACGACGAGTTAAGAGGTTGCCATCGTAACATTGACCATCTTCTTTGAAATGAATTATGTTTGCTCGAAGACTACTTGACTACGAAATGTTAAGATATTATACCTGGAATCAATCGTCGAAGAAATTTCAACGACGGAAACAAGGACAGCCAGTTCCAGGTAACCGTCAAGTGTTTTTCATTGATGCACGTCTTTACACAGTCCATCCCAGCCAAGACGAGTGTTTTTATTTGCTTTTATTGTTATTCAATATTCCTAGCCCAACATCATTCCAACATTTGCGAACTGTTAATGGTGTAACGTGCGGTACACACAGAGAAGCCTGTCAACGTTTGGGATTGCTAGAGAATGAACCACACTCTCGAAGATGCTGTAATTTCGTCAAATGCTAACAAATACGAACATTGTTTTCTATAATTTTGTCTACATGCTTCCCAGTAACACCGATAGATTTATGGAACAATTAATATAAAGATCACATGGCCGAAGATACGAGTATATTACATCAGATGCGTCTTAGAATGCAGATTTGCAAATGAACGAATAAATTCACAATGAAGCATTGATTTTAATTAAGGACGTGTGCTTGATGTTTACCAACAAAGGATTAATACAATTAGGAATGACAACGCCCAATGCACGACGCATTTAATCAAGAGTTGAGACGCGAAACCCAATACGAATCCAAGGCATTAAGAGAAACCGTCAGCAACAAAAATATGCCTACGATACACTCATAAGAGTAGTGAACGATGAAACTGGCGGAATTTTTTTCTTAGATGCTCGTTGTTGGAAGAGTTTCTCGCCTTCTCACCTTCCAACAACGTAGCGGTCGGACAGCTCATTTCGCACTCAAGTTGCCGTTGAACATGCAAATTAATGAAACTCAAATTGCAACCATTCAAGAAATTCTGCGATGGCCAGAGTGTTGCAGTAAAACAGATTGATCGCTTGGGATGAATGCACGATGGCACACAAAAAATCTTAAAAAATCTTTGAAGGCATTAGATAGCACGATGCAAGATTTACGAAACAACCAAAACCGGTTTGGTGGTGCGATGATTCTATTGACAGATGATTTTCGACAAACCAGCCAGCCGACGAACTTAGTGCATGTTTGGAGTCGTCCATTTTATGGAAATACCTCAAATAACTCAAATTAAATAAAATATGAACATGCGAGTCGAATTGCACAACGACCAATCTGGAGAAGTTTTTTCCAAACAATTGCTCGATATTGGTACTTTATGGCAATACATTACATTCCTGTTGACTCATTGTCTGTATACAACACATTCCTGTTGACTCATTATCTGGGTCCATTACATTCCTGTTGACTCATTGTCTGGATACACTACATTCCTGTTGACTCATTATCTGGGTCCATTACATTCCTGTTGACTCATTATCTGGATACATTACATTCCTGTTGACTCATTGTCTGGACACATTACATTCCTGTTGACTCATTGTCTGGATACATTACATTCCTGTTGACTCATTGTCTGGATACATTACATTCCTGTTGACTCATTGTCTGGATACACTAATACATTCCTGTTGACTCATTGTCTGGATACATTACATTCCTGTTGACTCATTGTCTGGATACACTACATTCCTGTTGACTCATTGTCTGGATACATTACATTCCTGTTGACTCATTGTCTGGATACATTACATTCCTGTTGACTCATTGTCTGGTTACACTAATACATTCCTGTTGACTCATTGTCTGGATACATTACATTCCTGTTGACTCATTGTCTGGATACACTACATTCCTGTTGACTCATTGTCTGGATACATTACATTCCTGTTGACTCATTGTCTGGATACATTACATTCCTGTTGACTCATTGTCTGGATACAGTAATACATTCCTGTTGACTCATTGTCTGGATACATTACATTCCTGTTGACTCATTGTCTGGATACACTTCATTCCTGTTGACTCATTGTCTGGATACATTACATTCCCTACCAATTTTTTTCACTTGACTGAATCAAAGACTGAACTTATCGAGAAGGTTTTCCCAAAAATAATTACAAAAATCACGTTTGGTTGAGCGAACGTATTATATTGGCTGCAAAAAATATTGATGTCAACGAAATTAATTTTCAGATTCAAAATAAGACATACAAATCGGTTGATTCCGTTACTAACTATGCAACGGAATTCTTAAATTCGCTGGAATTGCCTGGATTACCACCTCATAATCTGCAATTACTCGTAAAAATCGGATTGGTAATCATTATGTTGCGGATATAAACCAGCCACGTCTTTGTAATGGCACCCGGCTCGCGGTGAAGAAATTAATGAACAACGTCATCGAAGCCACAATTTTGAAAGGGAAGTAAGTACAAAGGCGAAGACGTTTTGATTCCACGCATTCATATGATTCCGAACGACATGCAATTCGACTTTAAACGGTTACAATTTCCAGTGCGGCTTGCATTTGCAATATCGATAAATAAATCACAAGGGCAGTCATTAAGTGTTTGTGTGTGTGTTGTGTGGGGATTGTCCGAAAGGGTTACCGCTGCCCCGGAACATAAAGGTCTAAGGAAGCAACACGGGTGGGTTTTAGTCAGTAAGAGTCTGATACTCCCTTCCGCTCCACCCAGAGCGGGAGGAGTCATTTAGATAATTGCCAATCCAAAAAAAAAAAAAAAATTTTGGGGCATCTATCTTGAAAATCCATGTTTTTCACATGGCCAGTTGTATGTCGTCTGTTCCAGTGTCGGAAAACCATCAACATTATTTATTTACGCGTAGTTTTATAATTTTATTATTTAATATTAGCTAACATATAAACTATAATAAGTAATATGTACATTTACGTATTTAAAAAAAACTAATTAAAATAATCATAGGGCATCAAAGAATTCGTCCGCATTGCTGTTAACAGGAACAGTGCCCAAAAAGCTGGCAGCATTGCCACGTTGTATGACAATGCTAATTCTTTGGCCAAGAAATAGGCCAGCCCTCTGGTCACGTGAAGAGTCGACTAACCGCTTGGCGATATCTCGAAAAACCAAGTGGGCACTCGGACCCCCCATGGCCCTAGTGTTTCAACCCCAAACGGCTTGAACATATAACTCCCAATTAGGTTGCAATATTTTCGCCGTTTGAGGTTTTCTGCACCTGCAGCAGCCGCCCCAGCATAGCCCACCGTGCTAGGAAGATGGGATGGCGCAAGGGTGTCGACACATGTTGCATCCCATACCAAAGGTCTGCCTAACTTCCAGGGCATTATGGTCATTCCGTCTGGTCTCTTTCCATCGTCGCGTGCCAGGTCGTTGAGTTCTCAAACAGCTGGCACCCCGGCGGTGACAAGAGCACGACGGATGATGTCATTAATGCTGGCGTGCCGTGCTATCCGGCCTGCGCTCCTACTGCAGGATACGCCATGGTGCCCGAGGCAGTCGACAGCTTCACCGCACTGACAGCGATGCGGAGCCCCGCAAGGAGCGCCCAAACGCAGACAGGTAGCGAGCCGAAAGGTGGTGTCACCCAGCATAGTGCCTATGTTGGGTGACGGGAGTGCTTGAAGCCAGAGCCCCGACTTCCACTCACCCACAGCCAGCAGGCGGGCACGCTCAGCAGAATTGGTGGACGTATTGATAAGATTATTCCGTACCAACCTGCAGAGCGGCTCATCCCACTGTATCTGGGAAGATAGGTTTATAGGGCGATCTGTATCCAGGCAAGCCGCTTTCCAGGCGTTCACCGCTTCGGTCAAGCACGGCACTTCACAGACAACCAGGCAGGGAGCTAAAATTTTCCCGGTTAACTTTTCAGTGCTGTGGACAGAAGACAGGAACGCCGGTAAGGGTAATTTTGCGGTCGCCGAGGCCACCAAAACGGATGGGTAGTGTGGCTTGAAGCCACGCTCGGCCGTCCAAGGCCACATTTAGAATGGATGTTTGTGTGCTGCGAATAATTTGGTCAATTATACGCGTTAGAAAACAAAACTAACAATGTTGTGTATCAAAAATCATTACAATAAACAATGTATTTGAAATAATATTTTTTTATTATTTATTCCAGTTCGAGTTGAATATTCACGTCGTATCGTATTTCCTAATAAGTGGGTTGTGAAGGTCAGATTGGCAGTCGCTCCATGTAAAATACTGGTATTCAGCTGCATCCGGTTCGACTGGAAGCTGAACCCAACAGAGTTGGGAAAAGGCTAGGCAGATAATGAGTTAAGACAGCCCAACGTCTGTCGGGTCGGCTAGTTCATTATATCTTTTCCGTTTCTTTCGAAATGCTTGAAATTGATATTTCTATTTTCCTGTGCGTAATTGTAGGATTATAATGAATACCTATGGAATTTTTAAGATGGTATAGCATTTACACCAGAAGGATGTTATGTTAATTGTTCAGTAAGATTTCAACGCAATGTGCGAAGATATTGTCCGAGACTGCTGCAGATGTGCGGTCACTTGTGTACGCATGGATTTTTCGCTTGTTTTGATCAAACAGTCTAGATGCAGTTTGAGAAATTGCGTATTGATGATGCAAGAAAGTATTTAAACTATTTATTAATTACGAGTATGAAGATTTGCATACAGGAATATTTACATTCCATGTCGATCTGCATAAAAACTATGCGGAAAAGAACATTATTTTGCAGTGGATAGCGTGGGTGGCACATCAAAGAAAACAATAGCAATATTAGTTGTAATAAGCTTATTTTCTACCACAAAGCTATTGTTTTCAGGTGCATTTAGTTACGTAGAACTACAATTTCTAAAATTAGAGCTACTCTTGCTGGATATTGTTGCAAGAATCTAGCAAGTTGTTTGGTGGGCAGACGTTGATACTGTTGGATGTTGTGCGCATGTAATGTTGAGCGTGCGGTATTTAAAGTATTTTTATCTTGGACACTGTACCTTTTTATATGAAATACTATCTACTTCTAAGTCGCCTGACGTCGAAATTGATATTATAATTATAGTAATAAAAATCCTTTGTTACATAGGTATGTGATGTTTGATTTCATGAATTTTTCTAAACACCCTATATCACTACTATTTATCTAAGTATTACTGAGCAGTTCACTATTCTACTACATTATAATCAAGCCAACCTACTCACTAAACAAAAATATTTTTAGTGATTTTAAAGGTTATGATCGTATTTCTCAGTATTCCCGTTAAAGGAAGTATAATTATTACTAGATACCACTGTAATCAACATGTGTTTCATTAGTAGATGCCACAATTTTTGTTGGGCCTATTTGTCGAACAAAAAAAACTAAGTATCTCCTATTATTTCGTCTCAAAAAAATATAAACTGGTCGAACAATTCCACAAAGACCGCGATGCAAGTTACAAATTGAAAAGAACTTGTCCAAAACTTGAAACTTCTCTATGAAACTTTCTTACATGCATCGTTCAATTGTACCTATAAACGTTAATTTGTTTGTTGTGTTAATGTTAACTTTAATAAATAGTTACTCGCTAAAAAGTCACTGCATTGAAAACTGAAGTACAATGTAAATATTATCTTGATTACCTAAGTAAATAAATATTATAGAACAGAACATAACCTTTATTCCCAGAGGATAAGGCAGAGGTGAGCCTATTCACCATTACTTACTATTAAAGTATTTTTTCCAAAACCATTTCTTTTTAATATTTGAATTAATAGAAGACTTTAAAACCGAAAGTGCATCTCATTTTCCCTAGAAGGAAGGCGGGTCCTATGCAATAGGCGGTAACAATATGGCCTTGAAATGAGTATTAATCCAGGTAGTGAAACCCCCTCTGAAAGCTCTGACCGGCGATGTTGTAACGCAGGCCGTTAGTGGACCGCTGGTCTCAAACAACGGTTGACGTGTTGACTTTAGCATCGATGCACGTCCGATTCACTTCGCTATAAACTCGGAGAACGCCGGTGGTCCGGACCTCGGAAATAAAATTCGAACTCGATATTTAAGTTACAGAAGTGATTTTAAAACATTATTAGTTCGAAATCTTTTGAAAAAGTGGTTTTAAATAAAATGTGGATATAATTTCAAATAAATATCGAAATTAACCAGTGAAAACAAAACTTATCAAATTCTGTTTAAACTTTATATTAACTATTTTTAGATTAAAAACTCTTCTTGCTAAACTCTTGGTGAACATCCTTACCATAAAACTTTGTAAAGAAAAACGTCAAAAACTTTACGTACAATTTTAGTTTATAACCAAATCCAGAACAACTATTTAAGCCTAAACCTGTAAAATGTAGTATTTAAAATGTCTGACGTTCCAAGTCTTATGTGTGAGCCCTATGTTAAACTGACATATAAGTAATAACAAATTACCTAATTTATAAATAATTTTAACCGTAAACATTTACTGACCTAAGTTTTTCCTTCTAGCCTCATAGAATGGAAAGATACCATCGTTGCCTGCTTCAACGGAACATGTAAGTATTATCACTTATTCCGAAAAGATTTCTAAATATGTCTGTGACTGCAATTTTTATCCGTAAGCATTTAGAGTCGATTTTTCTGTCTACTTACTAGTTGACATTTGTCACACTGTGTGACATATATTTTCTTGGTCTGACACTCCCTTCCGTTCCACCCAGAGCGGGAGGAGTCATTAGATGATTTTCCATCCAAAAAAAAAAGGCCCTTACAAAACACGTGGTAATGCGCAAGAGAAGTCTTGTCAATAACTTTCCAAGTCATGAAACCTATAAAGCATTTGTACCTATAACTAATTTATTAGACACACAAGATGCTGAAAAAGCTCTAGCTTAAGAATATTGAGAACTCCATGCACTGTAGGTTCCAATGGCTCAGTGGTTAATGCTTCGCTAAATAGGTACCCGCCGCCGCGGCAAGTATTTAGCTAAGCTTTAATCTCTGAGCCATTCGCCGCGACAGAACGGAATATCTTAAACGCTCCAAAATTTTAAATTTATTTCAATATGTGGAGCGTTATCACCTACGTCACAAAACTATTTTTGCAAAGCGTTTCTTTTGCTATCTAGATGGCTACTTAGGATAAAACTCATAAGGTGTTACATGTCTTTAATGTCACAAAGAATAAATGCAAAAGAGGCTAACTGACTGGCTACTAAAATTAAACTATAATGATACTGAAAACATTCTTATAAAGACCTAAACAAACAATCACATACCCACAAACACACACACCCACACAGTCACCCATACTACACATCTACTAACATTCTTCTCGCATACTTAACCTAGATATTAATTAAAATAAATCTATTAATGTCGTATGATACCTTACTACATTCTGTCAGCGCGCTTAGTACATCATTTATGAAATGATAACGTAAAGAGGTCGGATCCTGGTGTCCTGAAACACAGGCCACGAGCCTAGGTTAGGCACCAGTCTCCCACAATATATACTTACCTGAACTATGTGTCATTGTCGAATCTGACCAATATAAAATATGTATATCGTGGTGAGAAAAAAATAAAGTTGATTAAATATTCTTAGCGCACATGTTCCGGTGATATTGTTGCGAGCTTCGAGGATTAAAGTTTCAGCCTAAAGTGCGCTTAGTGAATATGAGCGAGTCAGAAAAGGGAATGAAAACTATATGTATAGGTAATAATATCAGCTTAATTAGCACGCTTTGAGTGTCAGGATGGTTACTAGTTATTTACTGTGTACGAAGTACCTATGAATATGGTGTGTAGGGCAAGAGTTTTATAGTTTTTTTTTAAAAGCACAGAAAGACAAGACCAGGCGTTTATTTCAATAATTAGGCTTGTCAGTTAAATACGTTAATGAGAAAACTAGTTGTCCGGTCCAAAACTAGGTCATCATGTAGAAGGAAGAATAAGGAAATTAAAGTATTGTATCATTTTATAACAATAAAATTATTGTTATCACATTAATCCCTTGGACCATTTCTCAAAGCTATAGCAACTTATCAACGGAAAGAAACAGAACATGAATATTCCTTAATTCGATTTAACACAAAGCAATATTAGACATATTATACCACATATAGAACAACATAGTTAACAGCAATAATATCCATTAACTATTACAAGAACGGTAATCCATCTTTCACCACAGTAGAATCAAAGAGTTCCCCAAATCGGCGGATACACATATTTTTATAGTCTCCCAATATTACTCAAGTACATCTAAAATTACTGCCATTTTGAACCAATCATACATTTTGACCAAATGACTTTTAATATTGACAGTCTTAAGTTAATCTAATTTGGCAGAACTGTTTTAAAACATTGTAGGATATTTAATGTCTTTTTATAACAATTTATCCGACTATAATAGATAAAGTCCCTTAAACATAACATCCTACTAAGTTTACTACAGTTTAAGTTTAACTACTTATAAGTACATCACCTAAACTATACTTATACATCATATAAAATAGCACCTAACAAGAGTTAGGTGCTATTTTAAGAGAGAGAGGTAGGGAGAGGTAGGTAGGAACCTACCTCTCTGCCAACATCTGTGTTCCCTCCCACTTTACGAGTAACCCATCTGCCTTCAAATCAAGAGTGAACAGGCATCTTCTGGGCACGCTCGTCCCATCATAGACCTCATCTAACGCTTTCCGTCAGGCGTGATCGGGGTCAAGAGTTTTAGGTTTTTTTTATTGCTAAATGAGCCCCATTTAGCAATAAAAAAAACCTAAAATTAAGAAAATGTTTCAAATACAATGTTTAACTCTGTTATCCTTAAATTTTGGGTGATAGTAAAATAAGTTTTTGTAATTATTTAGACCGACTCATATATGTAGATCACCGGTTTCTTTCGGAGTTCGTCGATTATTCGTCTAGAAATACTCTTAACAGTTTAGCAAGAATAAAGTACATACTAATTCCATGCAATTTAAGAAAAGAAATCAAGATTATATCCATACTAATATTTATAAATGCGAAAGTGTGTCTGTCTGTTACCTCTTCACGCTTAAATCGCTGAACCGATTAGAATTTGGTATAGAGATCGTTCGAGTCCCGGGAAACAACATAGTATAGTTTTTATCCCGATATTCCCACGGGAAACTTATGCGGGTAAAACCGCGGGGCGCTGCAAGTTCTATATAATTCTACATAGGTATTCCGACAAGCGCTAAGTCCTATTTGTATTAAAATAAGATTCGAGATCCTGTTTATTTAGTCGGTAAAATGTTGACAAGTACGCACGATAACTACAAGCATACTATAGGGTCCCCAAGATACAGGTAAGTATGTAGTTTGGTTTCCACCGTCCAAGAAAACTGATTGTTAAGATAATTACTGATAAAAAAATATGTTAAAGCTGTAAGCTCCATCTTTGTAACAACGACCAAAATATTCTTACTCTTACATTTAGCACATTTGACGCAAACATAATCAGCCCATAATGTCCCCACTGCTGGGACACAGGCCTCCTCTCTTCGAGAGGGTTGTAATCCACCACGCGGGCACAGTGCAGGTTGGTAGATACTTACATGTCTTCGAATTTATGGTTCTAGAACATGCCGGATGCTTTCCTTCACCGTTTTGAGAGCAGTTTCAGTTCAAAATAAACACACCTACCTTAGGCAAACAAGTAACCCAACCATGACACCTCTGCCTATCCTTTCGAAAAACACTGGCGTACTTATATGGGTACCTACTTCTTTGCTTAAGGTAGATATTTATTTTCCACAATTGCGTCAAGCAGTGGTGGCTCAGTGGTAACAGCCCCGACTTACGAGTTGTAGGTCGTAGGTCCGAACCCAGACAGGCGCTTTACTTTGTCTACATTATGTCATCACCACTGCTCTCAAAACTGTGAAGGAATACATCGTGGTGAAACCGGCATGCCCTAGAACCAAAAATTCGAAGACGTGACATCTACCAAACCGCAAACCGGAGCCAGGGCCCGCATGGATTACAGCCCACCCCCTCTCATTTTCTATTGTGCTATGCCTTGATCGCAATGTTTTTAGAAATGAATTAATTGCATACTACTAAAATGAATCTATGGAACTCCTGTAATTCCTGGAAGTTAAATCAACACAAGTGAAACGAAAAGCAGACCAATTACAAGTTTATAATAAATAGTTATTATCTTTCTCATTTCAAAGAGAAATACACCTACAAATTACTAGGAAATACGAGTGCAGAACGGCAATGGCCCACCTGTTAAACTCGCGGTAGTGCGGCACTCCAGCATGCAGCGGTCGTAGGTACGGAATCAACTTTACATTTCTCAAAATCGGAAAGTAGTGTTTGTTTGATCCGAATAGCGGGTGGAAGACGCTGCTTCCCACCTTAGGGCGGGAAAGACTCATAGTAATTGCATTCCTCTCTAGGGCGGGATGAATTTTAAAAATAGAACTAAATTGATTAGGTAGGTAGTCCGCAACGAATTTTTTTACATATTTAAGAAAAATGTTGCGGTCTTGTGAGTGTATAAACAGCCAGTGTGAACTAAAAAAAAGCGGCCAAGTGCAAGTCGGACTCGCCCATGAAGGGTTCCGTAGCAGCAAGTAACATAATATAAAAGTTCTTGTAGTTCGTTGTAACTTTGAACGATGTTTTAATAATAGTGTAAGTTTTTTAATTTAAGTGTTTGATAAGTAAACATTATAATTAGGTACCTAAATGATGGGATTTAGATCTAACTATATGCGAGCCCATATAGGCTTGTGATAGCTAAACAAACTAATATATATTCCAGTTTGACAAGAAATATTTCCAAAAATATTATCAATTTGTGTGCCTCCTCGCGTAGTTGGACAAGGTTGTAATAACGTCCTGTATGCAGCGTTCTGCATGAATGATAGTATAAAATTGTCTTTTAAAAAAACTTCGTTGAAGTCTCCAAAAAGTAATGTTGGCATATTGTTGTTGCAAAAAACATTTTTGTTTATGAACTCCATGAAAGTTTTGTTTGTACATCTGGGCGATTTGTATAATGCAAATTACTTAGGCACCTATTACATATCGCGTTTGTATCGATACAAACGACAACAAACTGCTTTGCAGGACAAAGCGCGCCGTCGACGCGCGTTTATAAAACGCGCTTCGACGGCGCGTTTAAAAAACGTGGTGTGCACAGGCCCTTAAGCGGGACGGCCCGCGGCGGTGACGCGGTGTGTTCCATGTTTAAAATAGTACACAAATTGTTCTAACATCTCAATTAATTTTAAAAACGTACGTACACATGTTATTATTATCAATACATATTTTAGAAAAAACACTATTTTTTACTTTCCTTATATTCGAAATTAAAAGTAGAGTGTTTAACACGGGTGAAAGTCATCAATTCCTTTCGACCCTCGTATAACAATCTACTATTGTTGAGCAAAGTCGTGATCACACGTTTGCAGTTATAATTGTTGTAACAAAAGTTTCTTCACCGTACAGTAAACAAAAGAGATAGTACAAATAATTTTAGAGGTTTTAGAAAACCGGAAGACAACTGAAACTGAATTACGGGAAAAGACTACTAAGTATTAACATTTCAGCTTAAAATTATACTTAATTTGACACTTGACTGCTGAAACCTGAAACTGCTGAAATCGGGTTTTCCGTAAGATAATTACTGATAAAAATAATATGTTAAAGTTGTAAGCTCATCTTTGTAACAATTAACAAAACATTGTATGTACCTAACTCTTATATTTAGCACATTTGACGCATACACAATCAGCCTATAATGTTCCCACTGCTGGGACACAAGCCTCCTCTCTTCGAAAGGGAGTGGACTGTAATCCACCATGCGGGTCGAGTGCGGGTTTGATACATGTCTTCGAATTTTTGGTTCTAGGACATGCCGGTTTCCTCACGATGTTTTCCTTCACCGTTTTGAGAGCAGTGGTGATGAAATAATTTACACAAAGTAAAGCGCCTGGCCGGTTTCAAAACCACGACGTACAACTCGTACGTCGGGCCGTTACCACTACAAAGTTTCTTTAAAAAAATCGCACCCGCGGATGTGAGCCTTCAAATATCAAAAAATCTGCATCCGCAACATCCCTGATTACACCTTAATAATATACGGATAGCACCTATTCAGGACTCAGTGCTTGGCCAGACTGGCAGCGCGGGGCGGGAGCGGCTCGGGTGCGAGAACGCACGCGGTCTGCCTGTCTGCAGTGGAGCGCGGCTGCGTTCTGCGTGTCGTCGTGTCCAGTATTTGTCAAAATATAATATGGATGAAGAAGAATTATTCATACAAAAAAAAAAAGAGCTCGAACTAGTTTGAGAACCCCGGCACCCGCGCGGGCCGCCCCCGCACTCACTGCGGCCACTTGTATGAACGAGCTATGGCGTGAGGTTCCCTCGTGCTCCCCGCGCCAAACACTGCTTGTGAGCGGCGCGGGCTGCTTAGCAAGCAGCCCGCGCCGCTCACCGCGCCCGCGTGCCCGCTATGGACGCTCAAATGAAGTTCTTATATTTGAGTACGCTGCGCCGCACCCGCCTCGCGCCCGCCTCGCGCCCGCGTTTCAGTCTGGCCAACCACTCACACTTTTTTCGACGCGTGATAAATTAATAAGAATGTAATACTTCAAAAATCTCTAAAACTGGTTAAAATCGTATGTAAACCTCATTAGTTATTTCAAGCTAAATAATATAGTATACGTTTAACTAGGAACCACAATTTGAAATACTCGTATGAAAATACGGGGAACGGAAAACTTAGTTGTTATGACATGAAACAAACAGCTTCGTCGGGGCTTATTAAAGTTATTACACTAATTAATTAGTTTAATAAGCTTTACAAACCTTAATTAACTGAAAATGTCTGATCAGCATAATCAGCCTATGACGTTCCCACTGCTGGGACACAGGCCTCTGGAACTATTATCCACCACGCGGGCCTAGTGCGGGTTGGTAGATGTCACATGTCTTCGATTTATTGGTTCTAGGACATGCCGGTTTCCTCACGATGTTTTTCCTCACTGTTTTGAAAGCAGTGGTGATGATACAAAATACACAAAGTAATGTGGGACCTGGGTTCGAACTCTCGACCTACAACTCATAAGTTGGGGCCGATACCAGTGCTCTGTCTTTCTTGGATTAGTCCATTGATTACACTAATTAGTTTAATAAGCTTTACGAACCTTATCAAGCTGAGAAATCTAATCATTCAACTTTAATTAAAGAAATAAAACACGCTTCCGTTGTCCTGAATACGTTATACCTTCTTTCTTTCTTTCTAAAACGATATTCTTAAGTTCCTCATTCGTTTTACCAACTGATTGAACAATTAGCCAAATAAGAACGATAAGCTGGTGAAATAAACAACTATTTTTTATCGTTTCGGAAAATACTGACGCAACGAACTACGTTAAACTGAGGTGGAATTTAATAACACCAGCTCAAATACAAATCAATATACTCGTAGCTTTCATGTTATTCTGGCATTTTCACTTTACCGATAGATAGATAAAAGCTGAAAAGAACTTGCAAAAAATCTAAGATCAAAAACAATGTGGAAGAGCTTGTTTGTTTTTGAATAAATACTATTTAGCAGCTCGCTTTTTTGAATGAATGAATGAATGGTTTATTCACTTAAAATTTCTTAAAGCTAAATACATTGCCCCACAAAACTGCTTACACAGTTTAACTGTGAGATCGTTGAGTCTCTCTTACAGTTCACTTAATAATATCAGGTACATCTATAACCTAAGTATACTTAATACCTACAATTATATACATTCTAATAAATATTTTTTAAGTTTACGTGCGAATTTTACTTTAATATCTTCTTGTCTGATGTCAACAGGCATAGTATTTTTTTTTATTCCTACTAACCAGTGTTTTAAATAAATAAATATTTGAAGATCGTGAATGTGAAAATGATTTAGAATCTGTATCTTCTATTGATTTAGTAGTCCCAAGCTGAACTACTACTGAGTAAGAGCAGTTATGGCCAAGTGGTAACGGCCGCGACTTACAAGTTGTAGGCCGTAGGTTCGAACCCCAAAACAGGCGCTTTACTTTGTGTAAATTATTTCATCACCACTGCTCTCAAAACGGTAAAGGAAAACATCGTGAGGAAACCGGCGTGTCCTAGAACCAAAAATTCGAAGACATGTGACATCTGCCAACCCACACTGGGCCCGCGTGGTAGATTACGGCCCACTCCCTCTCACACCTCACACTTTAAAACATCACATATCCACATATAATATATTTAAAAAGTTATTATTACTACACTCCAAAACTACAATTTGATTTTATTTAGGTAAGTTTAAAAAAGTTGACAAGATTTGGATAAGTTTACGAGAAAAGTTATTCAAGAGGGAATGGAAGTTAGTAGGAAGAGGGATTTTAATTTTGGAAAGCTTATTCAGCTTTTTTTGTTTACTTGAATTAATTCGTACCTATAATTAATTATAATATTTTATCAAAAGTCCGTGATGTCCCACTGCAGGGCAAAGGCCTCCCTACTCTCTATCCACTTCTCTCTGTTTAAAGCTGCTAGGACCAGTTCTTGTTGAAGGAGTCCAGCTCATTCCACCATCGTTATCATCGCCAACTTAATTCGTACCTAAACAAACAATATTACGCCGTACCTAATAAAACATTAATTTTACAAAATAAAGACGTGTTCCTATCGGCACAAATGTCACCAACAAACTCTCATCACCTAATTAGCCATAGAGGAGGAATTTTAGCTATGTGCTCCTCTTTGGTACACAAGAATCTCTTGCGCATAATCCCACGGCTGTGCGTTGTCTGTCTTTTTTATATAAGTATATATATTTGTGTCTTTCTCAAAGATTAAAACTTAACTATCGATGCGTATTCTCGTGATTATAGTAACGAAATTAAATAAAGCGTGTATGTATGCACTTTCACTATTTAATTTTAATTTATTAATCTTTATAACCTCGTTTGACTTGTAAGTTTGTAAGATAACATTGATAGATCGGGTATATTTGAATGTGAAACATTAAAATACCTACGTGTAAAATGTCAAAATTCAAAACATCGAAAATTTAAATATCGATTGCATCGTTACATCGAAAATTGTTATAACTAAGCTTAAAATGTCTAACATTGAAATTCCGAGTGATAAAAATATCTAATGATTAAAAATATCGATAGTTATTATACCTAAGTTCAAAATGTCAACATTTAATACACTTTAGTTCATTATATTTACGTTAAAAATACTTACTAGATAAATTATCGTTTCGCTTAGACCAAACCAGTTCTCCCTACGTGGCGTGGGTTGCATGCGACGTAGGATGCAAGAGCGAGCGAAGGGCATCCCGAGGTTAGGTTTGGTAAGTTTACTTTAAACCCTTTACACAGAAATAGGGGCCCCGCGTAGCGGGGTTCCGTCGACATAGGATGCAAGAGCAAGCGCGGCCTAAGCGAATCTAGTTCATCCTAAAATCGGGTTTGGCCGGTAACATATACATGAGGTTCTCTCTTGTTTTTTAAAACACCATCGACAAATAAATTTTTAGTTTACAACCAACGTTTCGTATAAGTACTATTTATTTCACAATCAACTTATTCATGCTTGCTCAACTCTTCCTCAGCTCGCGGGCCGCCTCGCCTCTCCGCGCCTACGCGAGCTTAAATTACACTCTAGGGGTAGGCAGACAAGACCACGTGGAGTCGGTTTTGCAGCGATTTTTTTCTGTCACTAACTTTTGTAGCACAAGGACATTCGATACTCTGTACTTCTATATTTAGGTCATTAGATAGTCTAAACTTCGATATTTATGATTTTCGATGTCACGTTGGTCGATAATTAGATTTTAGATATATTGGACGGTGGTTATCTAACCATTCGATAATATAAACTTACGTTATTTTAATTTTCGATTTTATGGTCGTTCGATATTTAAATTTTCGATGTTTTGAACATTGGAGGGGCTTGTGGCTAAGTAATATCAGCCGCACGGGTATATCGGTCAGGTTAAGCTACGCTTGCCGCGGTTGGTCCGTGGATGGGTGACCATCTTTACATACCAAGACCCCTCCGTGCCTCGGAAACGGAAAGCACGTTAAGCCGTTGGTCCCGGCTGTCATTCGTGGATCTTTGACAGTCGTTACGGGTCGTCAGAAGCCCGAAAGTCTGACAACCAATCTTACCAAGGGGTATCGTATTTCCCAGTAACTGGGTTGTGGAGGTCAGCAGTCGCTCCATGTAAAATACTGATATTCAGCTGCATCCGGTTAGACTGGAAGCCGACCCCAACATAGTTGGAAAAAGGCTAGGCAGATGATGTTTTGAACATTGACATTTTAACCACAAACATTTTAATTTTCGAAATTCAAATAGGTATGTACCCGTTAAATCCATTAGCTCAGTTGCCGTGATGTTATCGTAATAAATCATTATTTAACTCGGTAATTGTTTAAGTAGATAAAAGGTCCTTTACGAAGTCGGGGAGTTGAGTCTCCCTAGTGCACTACAATAAACAATCGTACGGAACTATTTGCTCAGTCAATACCTACGTACAAACAGTGGAGACTTATATACGGCCTTCAATTGCATATTTTTGAAGAACACTGTATTAATCAGCTGTAAGTTTCCTCAAAAGAAATAAATCATTTATACAATGCCCACGAATAGGACAGAGATTTGCCTATCTTCTCGACCTCATGAAACGACCTTACTGAATAGTATTCAAAACCTCTTTCAAAACTAGTCAAATTCATGTTATGGAATTTACAAGAACTGCAACTGAGATAGCCATGTATTTTTTCTTACGTGTAATGTTATAGACTACGATTTTGATGTTGTTTAGACGAAGCTGAAACATCACAACTACGGATAGCTCGCTCCGAAGAAGTCGACACAGGACTGCTGACACCCGGCTGCTACAACCGCACACATCCAAATGGTAACTACAACGTATTAAAAAATTAACCTTACAAACTTTAAGAGGTGCTTTAGACCATCGAACTGAACAACTTTCACTATGGGACCAGCACTGAAATCACGAAAAAAAAAATCTGTTGTTTCATACGTTTTGGTCAAGTATTGAACTTTTGTATTAAACAGCTGGTTTTTTTTTTGTGATTACAGTGTTGGTCCCATAGTGATAGCTGTTCAGTTCAACGGTCTAAAGCACCTCTTAAAGTTTGTAGTTAATTTTTTAACACCTTATATACTTTCATAATCATATAACGTTCCCACTGCTGGGACACAGGCCTCCTCTCTGTGAGAGGGAGTGGGCCGTAATCCACCACGCGCGCCCATCCCATTGCGGGTTGGTAGATGTCACATGTCTTCGAATGTTTGGTTCTAGAACATGCCGGTTTCCTCACGACGCTTTCCTTCACCGTTTTGAGAAACGTGGCGATGAAATAATTTGCACAAAGTAAAGCGCCTGTCTGGGTTCGAACTTACGACCTACAACTCGTAAGTCGCGGCCGATATCACTGGGCCACCACTGCTCCTACCTACTTTACCTAAACTATTAAAGAAACGAATCTGATACTCGTACCACCAAAAACATATATCTAGTGGACCTGACCATTCAGACGTAAAAACTGTCCAAAAAGCTGCCCAAGTAAAAGTAGCCCAAAAAGGGCCTTCTCCAGTAAGAACCGTAGAGAAACCATCTTCCAAAGTCGCAGCTGCTCAAAACCTAAAAGATCCTGTACAGCGTAAAGCTCCAAGTCCAGGTCCTTTTAAGGCAAAGCCGACTGTGCCTAAGCGCAGGATACATAAACAAAAAAAGGTCAACACAAACACCGACCTTGATGGTAACTATACTTAACTTTTCAGGTAAAATTCAACTCGGCACATCAACACCTAAGCACCTGCAGGTGCCTACAGCTAATGAACCTACAGGGAAACAAAATGACCAAGTACCAGCTCCAGGTTCAGGTCCTTTGAAGCCAAAGCCGACTGTGCCTAAGCCCAGGGAACCTAAACAAAAACCAAGCTCAACACAAAAAGAATCCGACCTTGAGGGCAACTATAACTTTTCAAACCATCATCAAACAGGTTCCTCAAGACATGAGCCAAATGAGCCCACAGGGAAACAAAATGAGCCAGTAACAAGGTCGGTTCAAACATCGGACCTTGAGAGTGACACAGACTCTGTAGAGGTCCGTAAGGTACCTGTAACAAAGAATGCGACTCAGAGCATCTACAACTCATTAGCAAACTCAAAGTTGGTCTGTTTTGGAAGGCGTCATAGCTTCGACAATTTGGACCTTCGCTATGACGCACCGCCTTCACCCGCGCCTTGCGACCCAGAACTTGATGATTTAAAACACGTGTTTGTTGACCCCTTCTATGGGTTTGTACCAACGCTACGCTACGGGCGATTTACGAATGTGTTTTCATCTGATGAGTGCGGTCAACCTCAGAGGCGTACCAGATCACCACGATCGAGATCACATTCAGGTGATTGGAGATATAATCGCCACCTTATCTACGACGATGCGCAAATACTATTAAAGCTATACGAGGCTGACTCCAGTGGTCTACCGTCCCTTGAAACGTCCGAACCAGATGAATTTATAAGAAAGGACGTATTCGCGTATCGGAAAAAAAGCTCCAAGTGCTTTTTAGATATTTCACCGGAGCTACCAGAAGACCATAAAGAGTTTAAGGTATTTTCTTATTTCTATCCTAGTACAATAGGCCGCATGACAATGGTAACAAATCCAGTCTATGTTGACCTCGTATTGAAACTCCATTCTAAGTTAAGCCAGCTCGAGGTAGTTGCCCACAGGTGTTTGGTCGACTGAGCCTATTTTTTATTAAGACTTTTAGTCAACAAGTAGTGCGTGCTTTAGGTTCAATTCATTTATTGCCCGTTTTTCTCCATAGAGTGCCACAATTCCAATGATTTAATTGAAATAGATGTTTTGAGTTTGTCTTTGATTAAAACTGAGTGTTTGTCTAAAGCATTTTTTTTTATTTATAAAGCATTGCAGTCGTTACTTGAGGGGCTTGCGGCTAAGTAATGACAGTCGCACGGGTCGATCGATCAGGTTAAGCTACGCTTGCCGCGGTTGGTCCGTGGACGGGTGACCATCTTTACATACCAAGACCCCTCCGTGCCTCGGAAAGCACGTTAAGCCGTTGGCCCCGGCTGTCAGTCGTGGATCTTTGACAGTCGTTACGGGTAGTCAGAAACCCGAAAATCTGACAACCAGTCTTACCAAGGGGTATCGTATTACCCAATAACTGGGTTGTGGAGGTCAGATAGGCAGTCGCTCCATGTACAATCCTAGTATTCAGCTGCATCCGGTTAGACTAGAAGCTGACCCCAACATAGTTGGGAAAAGGCTAGGCAGATGATGATGATGATGTAGTCGTTACTTGGACTTTAAGCTTTTTTTTTCTTTTAGCTTCTAGCACGAACGCGCGGGCTAAACTTAACGTAACTGTACTGAAAATAGTGGCATCACACATAATATTTACTTAGAATTATATGATTTTATTAATTTCTATAGTTCATACACATTGTGCTTGTTGCAATATTTTAAGCCAAAAAAAAAAAAATAATAATACAACCGAATTGAGAACCTCCTCCTTTTTTTGAAGTCGGTTAAAAATGCAATAGAATTTGTATTTTCGAAATTACGTAACACTTACGTTACGCGCCTCGTGTTTTACGCGTGTCGACTGGTACCACAAAGGCGAGCACGCGTAAAACTAAAAAAAAAAAATATTTACATTACTTTAATATAATAGATAATCGTTTTCTTTGTTGTTCATTGAGAACTATTCATTGCATTTCTAATCAAGCCAATCTGAACCTTAATTCCTAGGAGTTCCTATTCAACCGCTGGTTGGCCAGCTCTTCAAAGAGGGATACGTCTCCAGAACCTCGCGTGGGACCAGAACATCCAGTTGTCTATCAGGGCCCAAGGTTAAACGAGAGTCCCCCGCAAGAGTCAGAAGAACAAGCTGAGCTGGAGGACCGATCTTTGAACAGTTCACGACACCGCCGCAGCCGCGAGCGAAGGAAGAGGAGGATGGGGCGCATCAATGCTTTAGATGATCAGGAGAGGAAGATCATCATCGAATTCTGCCATCTCCTCGAAAAGTCCAAACAACTCTTCAATGGGCTACGGTAAGTAGACTTTGATGAAACTAGTAACTTTGTATTTTTAAGCGAATATTTTTATGGTTATGTTTGTGTTTAGGTACCTACGCATTATGTGTCTGACAGTTAGTCACCCCTAGCGAATAATATTCTTCATTTTCGAAGATTAGAGGGCATATTAACTACATCAAAAAACGTAGTAGGTATTTTACGCAGCTATAACTAAAATCATTCTTACACCACTTTACATTACCGAAAAACTATTTTTTATTTCAAACAAATGTGTTATAAAGTCGTGAAAACGTAATAAGTAAGAGTTTATGAAAAAAGAATGGTAGAATGAAACGACTAGGTACTTAAATGGCGATATTCCGAGACGGGACGAGCCATGACGACTCGCCAGCACTGGGGTGCTGCCACTTGTTACGTCTCTCGACAAATGGCCCGCAGCGGACCATTTTACTCATGTTGAATTCAACACTTTTTATCTTTACAAAACCCACGATATTTATGATACTAGTTTCAACTAGATTTCCACTCTTGCTGTTATAGTTTTGTAACTACTTAGCTTGTCTGGTGCGCTACTTGTTCGTTATTGTTTTTTTCGTCCTAGAATTAACACATAGGCGCTTTTAGGGGACTAATTTGGAACTTTTAACCTTCACAAGTGGGGGTCCCAGCTTAATAAAATTATTTTGATTTTTTCACGCATACTTACACACTACAAAGTGTTAAAAAAATAACCTTACAAACTTTAAGAGGTGCTTTAGACCATCGAACTGAACAACTTTCACTATGGGACCAACTCCGAAATCACGAAATAAAAATCAGCTGTTTCATACATTTAGGTCTTCGAAGTGGGACGAGTTGACCCCTAACGAAATTAGAAAGGGGCAACTGGTCCCTGGTCCCAGTTTTGATGTGGACGAGTTGCCCCCAAACCCATTGAACTTTTGTATTAAACAGCAGATTTTTTTTTTGTGATTTCGGAGTTGGTCCCATAGTGAAAGTTGTTCAGTTCAATGGTCTAAAGCATCTCTTAATGTTTGTAAGGTTAATTTTTTAACACCTTATATTATACGTTGAAGCTTTTTGCGTTTCGTTACGTTGTCATTTCACGGAACAATTTCAGGGTCATTGCTATTCAACGATAACTGACTCCGACACTGCGATTGTCATTAAATTGCAAGTAGCTGTTGCTGAATGCAAACGCGACTAAAATCATGTATTTTGTTAGCTTCACAATATATAGGCTGGCTGTTAAAACAAAATTGTTATTTCATACATTTTGAGCGCGTAATTTTTTGCACGTTTCTATGAAACAGCAGTTTTTTTTTAACCGATAAGAATTTTCTACAGGTCTAAAATATGCTGGATTCATGGTTACATTTTACACGTCGATGTCCTTGCCAGCCTGTATCAGGTAGTGTAGACAGTCAAGTCATTTACATTTTATATCTTCGTCAGTTTACAAATTTTTCAAAATAGTTTTCTATGCAATGATCAAGAAAACAAAGATCAAAAAGCGCCTTCTACCCATCTTTGACCAACGTCGAGTTCACATTAACCTAAAGCGTTTTTTAATAGTCTGGCCATTTTATGAAATATTAAAATAAAAAAAACACCATTTGTTCAATTTTCCGACTGTCAGAGTGAAATTTTTAATTTGGTCTGAATTTTTTTAAGAAAATTGCTGAATGTCATTCTGCATTAATAACATAATGACGCAATTAAAATTGCTGAGTCGGTAAAGCAAATACCATCGCGCAATGAGCTGAGAAATATTGCCCTTAAGGTGACGAATATATTTTGGATGTGACTGTACTTGCAAACACTAATATGTTTAGGGCGGCGGTTACATAAGTGCTGAGCTATTTAGTGTAATTGAGTTGAATTCTTTCCTTACCGTAAATCCTCTTGCAGTGAACTCCCGCAATATGGCCACAAGCAATGGCACGCCTACTTCGGAAAAACATTCGACGTTTACACTAAGCTCTGGAAGTTCCAGCAACAGCACAGAGCCATTCTGGATAGCAAATACGGCTTAAAGAGATGGCAGATTGGCGAGATCGCCTCCAAGATTGGGCAGCTATATTATCACTTCTAGTAAGTACCAAAAGATATAGGGTGACTGGTAATTAGTGACCGATACCTAAACACGTGATTGTACTCATGATAACAAACAACTTTTACTACGGGACCAAACCTGAAATCGCGAAAAAAAAAATCTGCTGTTCAGAACATTTTGACCAGTAAACGACTAAATAGCAGATTTTTTTCGCAATTTCAGGTTTGGTTCCATAGTAAAAGTTGTTTGTTATCATGAGTACAATCACGTGTTTAAGTATAGGTCACTAATTACCAGTCACCCTATATATCAATACACGTATAGGTAATTCCGATTATTGTCTAGGAACATTTCGTAATACAATTTTACTTTTTAGCTTGAGGACAAGTGACACGGCCTACTTGCACGAAGCTTATTCTTTCTACTACGCTATCAGAGGCAGAAGTTATTATACTCAAGCGTGTAAGGAGGACAAATGCGAACTGATGGTCAAAAAACTCCGATACTACGCAAGATTTATAGTGGCAAGCTTGCTACTAAAGAAAGTTAGCCTAGTAAGTGAACTACTAAGGGAATTAGACAAACAAATCATTGAATATGGCAATGCTTACGAGCCTGATGACCAGAACGAATGGCGCATCGTTGCTGATGAAGTGAGGACGTTCATTGAAGTGGAGGCGGTGGTGGAGGTCACGCATCCCAGGGAATACCCAATTGCTTTATCGCACCGGTAAGTAAATGCTCCAACGTCATATTTGAAATAAATGCTCATTCATTGTAACCAACGACTCACAACACTAAATTCGAGTGACTTTTCAGGCTGGGTGCTCCATTAGGACCTCCCAACGCATCTGCGCTCGACAGAGCGTCACCAATGACTCTGACACTCCGCGAGGCACTGATCATTGGCAGCAACTCCACTCAGTTGAAGTTCTCGGAGTTAACCATGGACATGTACAGGATAATGCAGACTCTGGAGCGCGAACCCCAGACGGATGGGAATCATCTGTACGACGAGTCGCCGCGGCAACGAAACCCATTGACCCCAAGTGCGATACACAACAAAGGTAATTATCACATTAACAGTCATTTAATTTTAATTGTTGATTCTAATTTCCAACGCAATTGTTTTAATGTTTTCTTGCGAAGTTTTTAACTGCTGGTGCTCGCGCAATTCTCGCAAAAAGCAAACTAACTTAGCTGTTGTTAGTCGTTTGATTGTTAATCCTATAATATAAAGTATTTTAATACACACATTTATACAGGGTAGCTAAATCGAACCCCGAACAACTGTTAGGTGAAATACATTCTTTAGTGTGAATGTTGTTTACAAAATGTCCACGTATACAGGCGCTTGCGGTATCCGATGACGGAGCGAAGGTCCAAGGACTTGCTACAATTAGCAGTAAACAAAAAGCTTTGCCGTTTTTATTTCAGCATTTTAGTAAAGAAGTAAATGGGTAAAGATACATATTTAAAGTTAAAGGAGTTTAGGAGTAATGGGATAAAAATGTAAAGAAGAGTCATTAGTAACGCGATGAAAAGGTAAGAGACAAAAAAAGAAAATGATAATGTGGTAAAGTTAAAGGAGTTCTGGGGTACAGGGTCAACAAGGAATGGGCTGAGGAGCAGCGAATAGTGGGTAAAGGGAACCTGCAGGTTCGTGGGGTTAGGAGTTCGCAGGGTAAGTGGTAGGGGTTCGGAGATAAGGGGTTAAGGGTTGGAGGTTACTTTTTAGGGGTAAGGTTAAAGAGATAAAAGGCCGACTTTTATATGAAAATAAGAAATGGGTATGCTCAGAAAAATATTATGTTAAAAAATGCATATAGCGTTAATTGACCAAAAATGCATATAGCGTTGACCAAAAATGCATATAGCGTTGACCAAAAAAATCTAAAGATGTTTCATGCTTGATTGTTCTAGGGTATAACTTAGACGGCACTCATAACACGGGCGAAGCCCCCCACAAGCAGATGCTGTTTAAGCCATCGCCGAACCAGATCTTTTTGTATTTATCAAGCGCCGTGGATGACCTGCCCCCCAATGGAGTTATCCTGCTGTACATCTCAGCAGAAGGTCTGATCGTGCCAAACTTAAAACATCCTGAAGAAGGTGTGTGAAAATTTAAACTTTATAACACTTTATCTGACAACTAGTCAAAAGCTGTTTAAGTAAAATCAGTACATCAATAATACTGCAGCTAGGATTTAATCATAAAATGATTTTACTTTTTAGTACAATAAGTAGGTACTCCTCTGTCTTTACTTTCGGGGATTACATGCGTGTATTGTTGTGTTATTATCGATCAACCATGTTTTTTTCCTACAGCAGGTGGCTACGACATAGGAGGTCTGATTACCACCTCCAAAACGGACGTCCTACAAAGAGAAACTTCAACATCCAAGGAGGGTAAAGGTCCGTAACTACCTACAATGGCTGCCATACCCCACATTACCCTATCTGTAAATATTCTTAGTAAAGCCGACGAATTGGTTCTGCCTAGCCCGTCATTTACGGCAATTTCAAAATTAATCGGAATGTGTCAGGTATATCCAACCGGATATACCAGACATATTCCTATTAACATTGTAGCCTCGCTTGAGTATTGTGTTTCGTACACAAAATACGTGCTTTGACGTTTAATTGAAAGGCCCCTATCATCGGAATTACCGCTATAAGGCAGTTGTCCCACCGCCCGGCGAGGAAGCGACTAACTATCGGCTATTTTCTCACTCAAGAAACGTACAATACATATACATTACATGTAAACAAAAGAGATGCCTATATTAACAGTAGATCGCTGACTGTTCACACTGCCGGCGAGGACTCGCTTCACTGGTTTGTCGCTGTGCGACAAGAGCTATCAAAGATAATACTTCCTCAGCGATACTCGCTCAGCGATGCTCGCTTGGCGGTCAGATCTCACGCCCGCTATATATATATCCTCCCCGAGCGAGTGGTGCGAGGAATCGCCCGTCGTACTCGGACACTCGCTGATAGCCCAGCAACAAAACTATCGGAACTACACACTCGCTGCTCGCCGTTCGCCAACTCGTTTTCAGTAGATAGTTTTACTCGCTACTCGTTCATCGCTGGCGGTGGCACAACTGCCTTAGTACCAACATATTGCAGATACCTGACATGCCTGACATATTTCTATGCAACGCTGAATTGGAATCTGACAACTGTTTCAAACATTTCACATATTTGGATCATTTACTGAATGAGAAAATTAAAGATGACGAGAACATTGAAAGATAAAGACGTTCCCTCGATGCTAAGAGTAATATTAATTAAAATAAATAAAATAAAATTCCTTTTATTCAGACTATTTAAATGTCCATATTTTATTAGTTTTTTTATTTTTTTTATTTAATCCATAATGTTAGTTTTATTTTAACATAACACCTGCCAAACTGCAAAACAATAATTTGTCAGCAGTAGGTTCTAGTGGATTTTGCACGACTTTTTGCTTGACTAAATATTAAAATTAAATCGAAGTTAAAACCATGGCTCTGTAGGCAAAGATTCCGTATGTGAATACACAGTATAATAGTTACCCACAAAACCATAGATTCTACAACCGCATCTACTACACCATCCTATAGTACCTAATCTGCATTCGCGATTTATTTGCCAAAAATGTAAACAAATATGAGTTTATGGTAAAATAACTTTAAAACCTACACAATAAAGTTCAGTTTACGCTCCAACTACAATTTTTTTTTAGTTTTTTTTTTCAATAGTGCTAGTCACTCTGAATTACCATTAAAATAAAATTGAGGTTCGTTTAACTTGAAATAATATTAATTTGAAACAAGTTTGAATAGACTATAATGATTTACATTAGGCACATGTAATTTATTTTTCTTTGCAAGTCGGGTTGGGTAGTTATGTACTTTTTCTTTTTTGTGTTTGCTAATATTATGTTTTTCAAGAATCATTGTCATTTTTACTTTCATTTCAACATTGCACTTCTTAAATAATTGTTCATATTCCTTGTTCAAGCTTTGTTTATATAGTTCTCTGCTCACCAACGTTTTTAGAAGTCATATTTGTAGTATTTTAATTTTATCTAGACATGTTTTAAAAGCAAGTCCATAACCACACAACCCATAAATAATAATCGAGTCGGCAAGTGCATAGTACAATGCATACAATAGTCCTTTCTTGACTACAGGCTTCAGGTTATACAGTTTACCCAGAACTGATCGAATTTTACTACAAATCGTGTCTATGTGTATGTTCCATGCAAATTTGTATCAATCGTCAGTCCTTGGTACTTGTATGATTTAACCTGCTCTAAATTAATACATTGACAGCTTCATTTTCCATTGTGAAGACATTCATAACTGTGAAATTTTATATTCAAGTCAATATTTTTATTACGTGCATATGGAGAATGTACTGGCATGCACTTAGTTTTGCTTACATTAATAATAATGCCATTCTCGTGTGCCCATTTAATTATATTGTTCAAATCGTCTTGTATTGCTTTTTGTATGGACGTTTGGTCCTTACCACTGAATATGAGACATGTATCGTCGGCGTACAATCGTACATATAAGCTTTACATTTTTTGATAACGTTACACGTACTATTAACGTGTACAATATAATCAACTAACAGCACCCCGCGGTTTCACCCGCATGAGTTTCGATCCCCTGGGAATATCGGGATAAAAACTTTCTATGTCCTGTCCCGGGACTCAAACTATCTCTATACCGAATCTCATCTAAATCGGTTCAGCGGTTTAAGCGTGAAGAGGTAACAGACAGACACACTTACGCATTTATAATATTAGTATGGATAGGCCCATAAACAGATCCGGTAGGAACAACATATTTGACAGCGCCTTCCGTACTTTGGACATTAGCAACCTGAACTTGAATTATAGTTCTTTACTCTAAGTATTGACCAAACCATCTGCTGATTGGTCCACTTATGCCACACTCATCCATGGTATTAAATTATCTTAAAAGTAAGTATTAGTCATGAGGAGGTCAATTAATGTATTTAGATAATATAAAAAAAAATACATTATTGAAAATAAATAAAAAGATAATTGTAATAAATAAATGAAAATAATAGAACATAAAATCGAAATAAATAATAGAAAATAAAATAAATAATTGAAAATAAAGTAAAATGAAAATAAAATTTCAATAAATAATTCAAAGTAAACTAAAAATAAATTAAAATTGAAATAATAAATAATCAAATTAAAAAATGTAAAGAATCATGTAACATGCTCCTCGAATTCCGTGAATTTGTGAGACTGACTTTTTGCGCATTATAGCGTAAAAGTCATCCATCATCGCGTCGGCAAACAAGCCCTGTAAAATCGAGGTAGCCGCACCAATATGCAAGTACGATTTGCGAAATGTTGAAATCAAGTGAAAATCACCCGGTTTAACGCATACTGCCGGAACCTTGACACCTGTGCCGGGCTATAGAACTCGCAGCGTGCTCACAACACGTTGCATACGGTAAAAATCGGTAAAACAGAAAAAGTTAAACACAGGGGGTGTTTAACTTTTTTTATGAGCCGAATACATAAATCTGGCAATATCTACTGGTATATCTACCTCTTCGTATATATGTCATTAATATTTTTTTTTTAATATAGGGTTGTAAATAACACACCATTATGACTTACTATTCTTTTTTTTACAAAGGACTGGCTCCAAAGCTGAAGGAGGCTCCAGTACTGCACCCAGGAGACTTGTACCCATTCACTCGTCGTCCCCTATTCATCATCATCGACTCTGATAACTCCTACATCTTCAACAATCTACCAAGATACTTCGGGCAGCCAATTATCATCCTGATGTCACCAATGGAGCTGCCTGCTACGTTATACCGTAAGTAGGTGCAGTCGGTTACACTAGAGGGAATTTGACTTCAAAAAATCTTAATTATTCCGTATTATATAAAATTGGCAGAAAAAAAATAAATAAAATGTCAAATACCCTGTTTTTTTGTGAAAATTGGCTTGTTTTAAGTAGGTGTATTAACTCTACAGGGCGAATAGGGCTGGACAGAAAAATGATTCTTTATCATATTTCCTGAATTTAAATTTAAACAAATTAGATACTAAATACTAAATTCAATTCAATCTTTCAGCTTCTTTTTAATAATAAATGATATATTCATCATCATCATTTCAGGCGAAAGACGTCCACTGCTGGACATAAGCCCCCCAAGCACCTCCACTTCGACCGGTTTTGTGCTTCTTGAATTATATATTATAGTATATTTATTACAAATTAGTAACTAATTTAAAAAAAGCAAGTTTTCTTAGAACTTTTCGCACAGCAGCAGAACCTAGAGCATAATTCTAATATTACTTAGAATTTACGTATTTATAAGTACGGTCAAGTGGTTGCAAGCGCGATCTAGTGCACCTGAAGCGGCCACTTCTTCAGTCAGGGCTTAGGCAGCAAAACGTAAGTGCCCAACTCCATGTCAGCATTTCTGCCGTTCAAGGAATTTACCATCCCCGTCCAGGAGGACCATGAATCGGAGTCCCTATAGCACGACGAGATCGGTTTATCTTTACCACCAGCCTGCGTAATCGTCAAGAACAGCTTCGACACTTTCATGCACTGAATATTTGCGCTGGAACTGTTAGAAGGAGACTCGAAGAACGTGGCCTAAAACCTATAAGCCAGCCAATTTGGGATTATAAATATCGGATTTTTACGAACCCTGGGATAAAATATAATATTATAGATCAATAACTCATTATCGTTAAATAAATAATTAGAATTAACAGCGGGTGTGGGTGTGGCAGACATCTTATATTTATTTTAAATGTAAGATGTCCACCCCGCCCACAACCGCTGTTAAGACGGACGCGCTAATGTAGTCAAATATAGAAATTCAAATTTCCTTACGTTGTTTATAATTTGCAGGTCTCTTGATTAAAATATGATTCGCGACCGTAACAAACCGTAACGCTAGTGTTTTACGTTAATTTTATGGGAATTCCCTGACGCGTACCGTTCGAATACTTTATAAAATATTATTTTAATTTTATTAAAGACTGATTTTTCAATCGACCGCTACATTTTTTTTTTTAAATAAAGTTGTCGTCTGACAGTTTTTGTATGGAAGAACTGTCAAAAATTCAAAATTATTCCTCTGTTAAAGTTATCTCACGTTGGAAAAATCAGCCCTTAGGTAGTGTTGTTTAATAAACTGGTTTTTATACCCGTGTTTTTATTAACTAAAACATTAAATCATAAGACAAACTTTATTCTGCAACAAAAAAATATAAACCACGTACCTACAGAATGAAAATCGCTTCTCTTTTTATACACGATCAAATATCGGATATTTGATTTGATATTTATTATAAATATCGGATTTTTGTGAACCCAGGAATAAAATAATATTCATCAATAACTCATAACCATTAAATAAATAATTAGGTAACTTACAAGATATCTGCAACACCCACACCCGCTGTTACGAGTAAGTGGAGAGAGTATTGAGCATAGAGATCCCCGATTAGTAGTAGTAGTTACCGACACATGACAAGTGTTGTTCGTAGTTGTTCATCAGGTAATAACACATTTGCACGCTATTTCCTTTTCTATGGCAGTATCTAACCGATTGGACATTGACAAAAGGTCAACTAAATTTAGAAAGCTTTATCTGTATTTTTCTATGTATATCTAGTTGTTGTCGACTTTAGTGGTTTAGTCTCACTTCTGACTAAGACAGACATATGCGGTTTTGCTCATTGGTGTTCTTATTACCTTAACCTTTAATAATCACATTTTTTTAAACTTTATTCAGCTCCGCTTCTCGTGGTATGATAGATTCTTGACAATTTTTTTTAACAACTTCGACTTGGGCAATCAAGTCGAGACATTGTACATAGATAATTACATTAATTGCACTTCAGTGTCGTAGGACACAAAATAACTTATTTTGCTCATAGTTCCTGATATGTGTAGTTTATAGTCAGCTAGTATATAATTATCTACATCAAAATTAATACCCGAAGAGAATAGAGGCTCGTTAAAAGACTGCATTAATGATCTAATTTATATCTAATAATAATATATATCGGATACATTTCAGAGGGTTAATTCTCGTAATTTTAAGAACGTTCACAGTCTGATCTAAGTGTCAACCTGTCAAAAATACCTCTAATTTCCCTACATTTTGACAAGTTTTTGACATTTGTTTGCCGGCGAGTTGAAACTGCGACTAGATTTTGAACGTTTTAAATTACGAGAATTAGCCTTCTGATATCAGATATTTTGATATTTATTTTAAATATCGGATTTTTACGAACCCTGAAATAAAATACAATATTAAACATAACTCATAATCATTAAATAAATAATTAGATAAAATACACATGACATAACTGCCACACCCACAACCGCTGTTACGAGTAGGTAAGTGGAGAGAGTATTGAGCATAGAGATCTCCGATTAGTAGTAGTAACTGACACATAATATGTGTTATTCGTAGTTGTTCATCTGCTAATAACAAATTTGCACGCTATTTCCTGTTGTACAGCCGTATCTACTCGATTGGACATTGACAAAAGGTCAACTAAATTTAGAACGCTTTATCTGTTTTTTTCTATTTATATCTAGTTGTTGTTAACTCTAGTCGTTTTAGTCTCACCTCCGACTAAACCAGACATAATATGAGGTCTTGGTTTTTGGTGTTCTTATTACCTTAACCTTTATTAATCACGTTTTTTTACAAGCTTTATTCAGCTCCAGTTCTCGTAGTGTGATAGATTCTTGACAGAAAATTTTAACAACTTCGTCTTGTATTATCAAATTGAGATATTGTGTATATTGTTGTGTGAGTTTTTTAATTTAATGATTCTCGTACAATAACGCCGATTCCTTTGTTCACAAACTAAACTAAATTTAAGTTCAGTGCATCTTATTCTTTCTATTTCATTAAGAAAAGGACAGAACATAAATATTAGTTTAGTACTGTCAAATTAGCGAGCGCCTGGCATAAATTGACGTGTTTTTAGTAGTTACGTCACGTCTAAACTTGTCTATGGAGTATCTGATTTGACAGGTCTAAACTAATATTTTTATCTGTCCTTTCGTTAATGAAATAGAAAGAAAAAGATGCACTGAACTTAAATTTAGTTTAATTTGTGAACAAGGGAATCAGCGCCAATGTCAACCTCTGCGTTATCACTCACTTTGGAAAGTTATAATCGTAACGTTTTTGTATTGACTCTTTACATTCTTATGAATCAATTTGTATAATCTTCGGTAAGGCGGCGTTCACACTGCCCCGCGTCACATGACGGGAAAAACGACGCTTAGAAAAGAAGCACTTTGTAACTTGAAAGCTCGTTAAAAAAAACTGCATATTTCTAATAATAATAATATAAATCGGATACATATCAAATACAGGACATTTTGATATTTATTATAAATATCGGATTTTTACGAACCTGGGAATAAAGTATAATATTATACAGCAAAAAGTCATTACGATTTAATAACTAATTAAATAAAATAGACAAAAGATGTCTGCCACACCCACGCCCTCTTTTAAGTGGAAAGAGTATTGAGCATAGAGATCCCCGATTAGTAGTAGTAGTTACGACACATGACATGTGTTGTTCGTAGTTGTTCACCAGGTAATAACACATTTGCACGCTATTTCCTTTTCTATAGCAGTATCTAACCGATTGGACATTGACACAAGGTCAACTAAATTTAGAACGCTTTATCTGTATTTTTCTATGTATATCTAGTTGTTGTCGACTCTATTGGTTTTAGTCTTATCTCTGGATAACCAGACATTTGAAATCATTTGAGACACTGTATAACTGTTCATCTTCGGCTAAACCAGACATATGAGGTCATGCTCATTGGTTTTCTTACAACTTAACAACTTTGTCTTAGGCTATCAAATCGAGACATTGTATAACGATTCGTTTTTAACCGACAAAAAACGGAGGAGGTTCTCAAGTCAACGCGTATATTTTTTTTTTAATATAGTGATTGATACAATATCAACCTCTCACTCACTTTGGAAAGATAAAATCGCAAAGTTTTTGAATTGATTCTTTATGTTCTTATGAATCAGTCTGTACAATCTTCTGTAAGGCGTCGTTCACACTGCCCCGCGACACAAGACGGGGTGAACGACGCTTAGAAAAGAGTCACTTTGTAACTTGAAACCATGGGTAACTAATATCCGTTACTTCTCTCTATTTGTCAACTTTAGTGGTTTAGTCTCATCTCCGGCTAAACCAGACATAATTATGAGGCCTTGCTTAGAGATCCCCGATTAGAAGTAGTAATTACTGAAATTTATGACATGTATTGTTCGCTATTTCCTGTTCTATAGCAGTAGATATCTACCCGATTGGACATTGACTAAGGGTCAACTAAATTTAGAACGCTTTATCTGTTTTTTTTTCTATGTATATCTAGTTGTTGTCAACTCTAGTGATTTTAGTCTTATCTCCGGCTAGACCAGACATATGAGGTCTTGCTTATTGGTTTTCTTATTACCTTAAACTTTATTAATCACGTTTTTTACGAGCTTTATTCAGCCTCACTTCTCTTGTCTCCTTGAGCCTCTCTTCTATGCCAAAAGTGCCTTATAATGAAAACTGGTAAGTGAGTTACGTTTGGATCTTAAAGGAAAAATAATAAGATTTAACGTAGTGATGATGTATATCACGATATATGTCAATTGATATTTATTGTCAAAACTACAACTTTCGCAGATTCAAAGTTTATCCCTAACACTAGACAAAAACTACAATTATTTGGATTAGCTTTCCCGAAGTAGCAATCGGTGATTAACCAAATAACGTGCAAGTGCGGATAGCTTTTTTTCTAATATCAGCTATGTGCTAATTAAAGTCTCGTCAAAAACGTTCTAGCCGTTTCGGAGATTAGCCGGAACAAACAGACATACAAATATTTATTTTTAATTGTTTTTTTTTTTACTATAAGTGCCGTATACAGGGTGGAATTTTCGAAGCGTACCAGCAAATTTTACTCAAAGGAAACATTCCTTTATTTTTAAAAAGAAACAAAACTGCATTTAAAGATTTTTGAAAATACACTAGCCACACCGGGGAATCGAACCGACTAAAATCCGAAAAAATAGCATGCTGTACTTTTATGGCACCAATCGATAAGGTCAATCATAAGGTAAATACATATGTAAAGACAACTACAACTATTTTTCTCAAAGTGTCGAAGTACCGTATTTTGGACCAAAAAAATTGTACAGTAATATTGGCCTTAACCACTTCCTTCGTAATGCCCTATTAACTAAATGATGTAAAATAGGAGAAGATAGCTTTATTCTTCT
This sequence comes from Hydraecia micacea, assembly GCA_914767645.1. Classification (NCBI taxonomy): domain Eukaryota; kingdom Metazoa; phylum Arthropoda; class Insecta; order Lepidoptera; family Noctuidae; genus Hydraecia; species Hydraecia micacea. The sequence goes on from OU611774.1 coordinate 2,636,014, forward strand.
ATTAATTATCACAATTTTGCATTCAAAACGCTCTCCTGTAAAATCATGATTTTGTAGATAACCGTATATCTTTGTGGCCGTCGAGTAGAAAGTTTTCTACTGCTTTTAGCATGGCGATGGCGATTACAAAATCTCTTCACTACCTTAGACAACTGTCAGTTGTCAGTGTAATTTTCACAGTGGGATAGAAAACTTTCTTCTGAAATAGTCCACATAATAAAAGGACCTAGACAAAGATCGTTAGAAACGAAAGACAAAATGACGGATTGTTGAAGGATTTCTACGGTGCGATGTCAAAAATGGAGAAACGAAATGTCATTTGTATAGACAGAGCTGTCTGTTCTTCGTAAAAATAGAAAGCGTCATGCTAGTATTCGTTGTTGGTGAATAAAGGCGCGGCGGTCATTTCCAGGAATCGGAGCGTGTCCCAATTTTACGAATGCTATTGTGATAACTTCCTTTGTCAGCCTGTGCTGAGAGAAGAATTTTCCTGGGAAATTGTAATTTACTAAGTTTTCAGTCCCCCTTATCGATTTCGATAACCTTCAAAAATACCCTTTGAATTTCTTTTTTAATTAAAATTTCGCCAACTGCAGTAGTATCATTTCATTGGACCACAGAGGAAGGGCCGAGAGCGTGGATTTTTACCTGCCACTATACCTATACAATTCACGGGTAGATGACCGTAATCTATCAGACCATCATAATATATCTTATTCATCTGAGTGAACCCACTCATTAAGCGCATAGTCAGTCATACTAAAATCAAAGTGGAACATAATCTGAATTTCTGATCGAAGAAACGAGAGCAGTCAATGTTTGGCAGCTGCTCGTACGCAACGAATGCCAGTACTTCACAATCGTCAGGTCGAAGGGTCATTGTCGCGCATTTTAACTGCGCGCACATTTACAGTTCTACAGACATCTTTATATCTTCTATGACGACTTTTTCTTCGTTCGTCGACGATTTTCACAACCACGTTACGTTTCTAATTGCTTTCGCAAGTTATCTTTTCCTTTCAAACTTATGAAATGGCAGTGCGAAATTCTATTTGTCGAACGTGAAATTAAAATTTTAAAATTCCGTCAAAAAATGTAATGAAAGGCAACGAGTTATATTTAAACAAAGTGTTAATATGTCCTATTCGCCCTGTGAATAATATCGAAATCAAAATTTAAATGTTTAAAAATACTTTTAAAATGTAAAAACCGACTGTAATAATATAGGGTTTAGGTGTAATTTTGGTTTCCCTAGTGCGGATTCTGACGCTGAGTTTGTTTTGGTGTTTCTTCTCAGAAAGTCAGTCAGCTAGGAAACACCGACCTCAACACGAGAATAGGGACCGCAGAATAGCTGCGTAGTTAGAATACGCAAGTCCACAAAGTAGATTATTCTGAATCTACGACACAAATCCAAACTGGAACAAAAACGAATCATAGTTCAAAGAAATTCAGAGAGCATTTCTAGGTAGAGAAAGAGTATAGAGAATTAAAAGCTTCAATTAAAAGCAGTGGGTAGGTAATTATAATATTTGAAAATTTGGCAAGTATTATAAAACTAGATAAATTATTATAAAAAGACCCTAGTCCCGACAAAACACATTCAAGGTATCAAATATAAACCAATAATAAATAGTTGATTATTTGAGTGTCAAAATAATCAATCCTCGTTAACAATGTAGCTATAATTGACTGATTCTAACATGTCCCAATGTAAACATATTAAACATGGTCTTACAAGTATAGGATTATTAGGCTTTCGCATTAGGTGATAAAAACAACTTATAGTTGTATGTAAAGATTTGCTTTGTTTTCTAAACAATATCTTTTATATAGTAAAAAAAAAAACGGGTTAGCTGCACTAAAGCCAAAAAAAAAAATATCTTTGGCAGTCAAAATTAATAAGAAATTATAATCAGAGAAAACAAACGACCAAATTTCTTAGTACCTAAATTGGCGAATATTTTTAAAAACAAATTGGTGCACCTTACCCACCGTAGACAAGTTAGGTCCGGAGGCTGGTACACTTAAGTTTCTACTTAAGTCTACCAGCCTCTATCAAACAATTACAGCGGGGACGGATGACCAGCGTATGGAAGGTAGCCTCTTTACGCTTTTCCTCCACGACTCACTGTCGGCAGTCTGCCTTTGCTGTGACATCAAGAGGATGCCTTTGGAGGAGTGGGAGCGGGCCCAGAATATCATCGATACCTACCTGAAAGAAGCTGCGATTATATTATCAAGGACTCGAGGTACGTTCTCAATATTACAATATTTTTATTATAAAAGTTCGCTAACAAGGTCCGAGTTTTTGTGAAAAAAAAAAAAAAAATCAATGAAAGTATCTGTGATTACTTTAAATAAAACGTAGTCTTATTTAATTGAATTAGTTATTTAAAATCGGAATGTCCAATTTCAGACTGCATGTACGTGGCCTTCTTGAGTGATGACTTCATGAGGCTGCTAATCCTGCGGTTCATCTTCTGCGAGACAATCTTGCGCATGCACCGCATGTTCCGCGGCCGAGCACAGCGCACGCGCTGTTCGCCGCCCATCCCCGACGACCTCTACGACCACCCGATTCTCACCCGTATTGTCATGGAGTTAGCGGCCAAATTGCAGGTAATTGAGCAAATAAATAGACGCTGATTCATGGCAAGTTGTATGTTCTGGAATGTAACGCGAAAATGAAATGCGTTTCTGTAGCTATGTGCGAATTTCATTTCTTTTTTGTTTATTATTTAATAAGCTGCGCCCCGCGGTTTCACCCGCATAAATGTCGATCCCGTGGGAATATCCGGATAAAAAATAGGCTAGGTATATGTTAATCCAGGGTGTCAGCTACATCCATACAAAATTTTATCAAAATTGGTCCAGCCGTTTAAGCGTGAAGAAGTAACAAGCATATAAATACACACAAACTTTCGCCTTTATAATATCACATTCATTGCTCTCCAATATTAACATAACATCATCATATTCATTATGCTTGTTGCCATCAATTGGGCACAAATCCAGACTCTGGGCTGCTACTAAAAAAATCTTAAACAAAAACACTTGGCTTGCCCTGGGAATCCAATTCAGGACTCCGAGCTCAACTACCGCACTTGCGATGAACCAGGCATTCTCTCCCATAGTATTCTACCACTAGCTCATTAAACTTGTGACGTAATATGTTGATGCTGAATTTTTCAGGTCCGTGGACACTTCCATGACCCCGCTGCAGTTCAGCGGGAATGATACACCAGACCCTCAACAGTATCGTTTGCTGATCAGTAAGGCAACGACGGCACTTTGAATGCGACGTTAACTGGCAATGAAACGCGACGAAATTGAGGAACAATCTAGACACCTCATCTAGTTTAGTTCAGTGGCCCTTGACAACAATTCCGTTTAGTGAAAATTAAGAAACAATGCCTAGACCGCCTAGACGTGTTGACGACTAATACTGACGTAGTCACTACTAAGCGGCATTGTCTTTCTAGAAGAATTGTTTACGATTATTAATTTTATCTCCTTACTAAGAAACGTTAATTAATACGTTTGAGAAATCGGTGTGTAACTATTCATCTGATATAATTACCAGATGAATAGTTACACACCTATTTCTCTCTTTCAGTCGTCAGTAATTTGACTTTCGAAAGAATAAGACAAAGTGTTGTGTAACTATACAGTCGCTATACAACGTTTATTGGTAAGGGGGTTAGAGTAAAAGTGTGTAGGTTAAAATTAAGTACTTTTGTACATACTTGTATTTCAACATATATTCATATTAATAGGCCCACCTGCGCATTCATGGGTTATCCTAAATATCTCGATAGTTAACAGCTAACTCAGTGTTAGCTGTCGTAGTTGGTACTAAACAGCAGGCAATAATATTCTCGAATTCGTATACAGAGTGTGTCCTAAATAGTGGTCCACCGTTAAGGATTCGATATACCAGATAATTTACTGTAACATATTATAATTTTAACCATTTTAGTAGTACATTTTTTTTTTTAATTGCTCCTGAATTTGCATGATTATGCTAAAAATTATGTTTAAAATAGAGAAGAGCTAACTTTTTCTTCAAAAGCTCTAAATTTACATAAAAAAACTATAATTTTACACGATAGCTCTAGTATTCAACAGTAATTAACTGAAATCAAAATGAAAAAATAATCGTTTTTGTTGAAACTACAACCAAATTTGTAACAAAAGGTTGAAATTTCGTAAATAAAAAACAAAAAAAATATATTTTAAAACCCTTGGGTAAAAATGGTTAAAATTGTAATATGTTATAGTAAATTATCTGGTATATCGAATCCTTAACGGTGGACCACTATTTACAACACACCCTGTAAAAATAAGTAAGTACAAACTATAAAAATCAATCATAAAAAACCATTGCTTAAAATATATTTTTCCATCTGACGTTTTCGTCAATAAACTAAATCGCCATGAAAACCGTCTATAATACGATTAAAATTAAATGTCATGTTATAAAATTCAAGTAGGTAGGTATCTTAATGTAAGTAGTGTAAAAGAGATGGGTTTACAACTTCCATTCATTCGTTTTTGATCGGGTTACATTATCATGGCACAGACATGCATTTCCATTTTATGTTTCGTTGATTGAACTGCATTATTCCCAACTCAAAAAACACTAATATCAGGTTAACAAACCTGGTGTTACTTTTTAGTGGCGCAACGCGTATTATAAGTTAAAATGTTAATTACAAACGGTACATTTATTCGTGCAAGTGGGCCATTTGAAAATTTCACTAGAAAACTGTTTTATTTATGTTGTAAGTAAATAAAATTCTTCTTCACAGGCGTAATTACAATTTGCATCATTATCTAATGAGATAAGAGATCTCGTGTCTAAGTAATAACAGTCGCACGGGTCGATCGATCAGGTTAAGCTGTGCTTGCCGAGGTCGGTCCGTGGATGGGTGACCCTCCGTCAGATTATTACAAAATAAAAGATTAAGGATTTTTGTTTACATAAAATAATTATTTATTTAGTGAGTAAGAAAATGAATGTAATAAAATACAATTATAAAATGGATAAAATTATATTTCGATACGTTAGAATACTATTGTATTAGGTATATTATAGTATAATATATATGATTATTTATAATGTAAATAATTAATTAAACTATCTTCCAAAACTTGTTATCTCCTAATGATAAAAATGTTGTACAGTGCGAGAAATTTCTTGTTTAAAAAATTGACACAATACGCCAACTTGCCGTATTATAGCCATTTCATACAACTGTCAACAAATTACAGTTTTGATTTGAAGATACGGTACATTTAAGTTGGCAATCAATTTGCTCAATAATTATTTTCCTCCCAATTTTCTTCAAATTACTTATATTATACTTAAGAAGGTAGATAGGAATGATACAATAATTATATCTTGAGCGGCGTACGCATGCCACTGGAAAGCAGAATTGCGGCAACGAACGCGATAAGGTCATACATTTTCTAAAAAGATGAGCCTGGATTATGATATCCAACTGTTGAAGAACGTACAAAACATAGTACAAGTACTTCGGCTTTACAAGTCTACACTATAGCAACCTGTGGCAGGTTGACTCGCACTCCGCAGTTCGACTGCCGGGAACCCATGCCGCTGAACGAACTACATGTTTGCGTCGTCGCGATGTTCGCATGTCATAAACAGAGACTAAGGCTGAAAATATATTAACAATAGCGTTATACGTTAATTGGGTTAAATAATATATATTTTCAAGCCTTTGTTCGTTCAAATGAGTAGGTAGAAATACCTTAAAAACTTATAGAAAAATGGACAGTGTTTATTGAATAAACACAATCCGAACATATGATTGATTCTCGCAATGCAAACTGACAGTTCAGTACCTAAACGTCAGTCACTTCCTGTATTTTTAACGTCGGTCGCATTCTACTCGTAATATCAGTCTCATTCTGCCAAAAAAATGTTAACATCGATTGTCGTTGAGATGAGATTCCGACTAGATTTTTAACGTGTTTACATAATTATGGAGATTGACTTTTAGGTTCAAATGAAAGAACGCTAACAGTTGACAGATGGTCCTGTGAGAGTGTTCGCTGAATTAAGAAACGCGTGATGAACGCATCATATTACGTACTGCATTTTTCTTGAGAGAAAATGGCCTGTTTCATCACTTTCAACATCGGTTAACTAACCTGTCAGATAATCTCATGAAAATGTTCGCCATTATTGTTAGACAACGCTTCAGTGACATCATTCGACGCTACGTTACGACTGCTATGTGTCGGCTCCGCTCAGTGGTGGATTTACCAGCAGGCTGAGTAGGCTTGAGCCTAGGGCGGCAGAACTTAGGAGCGCCCAATTTGGCGACTGATTCTTTTTGTTTACCTTCTTACAGAAATCAAACGGTTTTCTGATGTCTTGCAGCAAGCAGTCTACAAGACATCTTTCCGGTGGCTTTTAGGTAAAAGTCATCGGAAAGATGTCTTGAACTAAGCGACATAAGTGACCAGTAATACTAACCACTCAATTTGGGCACCCCCCTCGTACGTAAGGTTCCAAAGGCTAAGGTAAAGGCCAGATTCCAAAACTTTAACTGCAGTAAAACGAGTTTAAGCTTTTCGTCATGAGTTGGCAAAATAAGTTCACTTTCTGTATACTGTATAATGGTCAAAAGAAAACAGAACCTAGTCAAGGTAGGGAGCTAATATTTCCAGGCTAGCTTCGCTCTCTCTTGCATTATACATTTTCTGTATCCTTGAGCTTTTCTTCATTAAATCGACAAAGCAAAGTAATGCCTTGTTCTTTTGGAATTATCAGAAGTAAATCTAACCTATCCAAGTTTGTTTCAAATAGTTGCTTATACTTACCTGCATTTAAATCGTCACTGTAATTTCTATTTCTGATTGAAAATATTAAAAAAAAAACCTAACCTAACCGAGCCAGTCGGATTGTTAAAAAATTTCGAGCTCGCTTCGCTCGCTCTTCGCACCCTGCATAATCTGCCTAATATTTATCAAAAAATGCTGTGACCACTTTAGTAGCATAATTAAGTACCCCCCATATATAAGCTGCATCCCTGAATAGCATAAGTAATGTGGAACTGGAGATATACGTAAACATTCACACAACATAGCGCCTTTCATCCCCGAACGGCTAGGTAGAATAGAAGTATACATACATACGAGTATAGTACCCACATTTTACCAGTTACGTTTAAGTCCAATGTCATGGGGGGGTACCTACTGCCACCAACCGGGCACAGATCCAGACTCCAGGCTGCTTCTGAGAAATTTTTGATGAAAAAACCTAATAACAGGGTCGGGTAAAGACCCGACCCTGGTAATCGAACCTAAGACCTCATGCTCAGCAGTAACGCTTGCGACCGCTAGACCAACAGACCACCCTAAAAATATTCTTCGGCACCCATAGTGACCCCCCAAAATATTGGGCTGCGACCGCGCCTGCGCTATCAGGAATACGTCAAATGACAAGTCAACCTGTATAAACTCTGAAGACCGGGAGGCGGCCTCATTTGTTTTATATGATTGAGCTTTGATTAACTCGGAAATATACCCAAAAACTCACGTCGTTGGAATTACCAGAAGTAAATCTAACCTATCCAAGTTTGTTTCAAATAGTTGCTTATACTTACCTGCATTTAAATCGTCACTGTAATTCCTATTTCTGATTGAAAATATTAAAAAAAAAACCTAACCTAACCGAGCCAGTCGGATTGTTTTATATATTTCTCGTTCTATTTCAACCAAATTGTCGGATTGTAAAAATAATCTAGGATCTGACATTATTGTAGAGGTTGGTAAGGGCCGCAAAATTTGAATAGCCTGCTGGCGGCAAATGTGTAAATCCACCACTGGCTCCGTTCTACTGAATCGTAGCCTAACTGTTCCATTCAATTTATTGATTCGATTTTTACCTACGCTATTGTGAAACAGGCCTATAATATTTACTCATATTATATTAGAATTTAATCATTTATTTAGAAACCATTTTTTACTTTTTTTAATATCATTAAGTATCATTCCAAGACGCTTCAGTAGAAAATGTTCAGTAGGCGGCATTTATTTGTAAAAATATATTTTTAAATAGATGTATACAGATATACTAGATACGCTCAGTCAGTCAGATATTAATTATCAAACTTGTTTACTTTAACTAATAAGACTAAACAATCAGGAGAAGTGAGATAGCCGCCGCCATCTGATTTTCAAATATACCTACGCGATATATTTATCCCTGGGAAGAAATCGTTCATAATAAACGGAAGATTTACAAGCATGTGACGAACCGGTTTATTTATCTGAGGTACGATTCAAAATCAGAGTTTTGAGCTGAAAAATTTAACAAACGCACATTATTTTGCTAATTATTTATTTGGCTATCTCTCTCTCTTTATTGTTTACTCTTTCCTGTTTCCCGTGCCTGAATCACAGTGTAAGTCAGGTTGTTCTTCTGCAGATGACAATTTTACCATCAAGATATTGTTAGATGCGTTTTCCTCCTTATCCCCCAAAATCCACCCTTTTATACCGTTTTTACTTTACACTCCAATCAAAGATTGTGAGCATTCCTTTAATATTTATTGGCCCGTTAATTAGAGATCATTTTTCCTATCTATAATGATTCTGCTAAAGGCAGAAAGATGCTACACAGCAAAACAATGACTGCGTCAAAGAGCGGAGTTCGCGTAGCTGAATTTTGGGCCCATGATGAACTTTTTATCAAAATCAAAATTCATTTATTAAAATTAAGCTGAGAATCAGCACCTTTTCGAACGTCAAAACTAAGATAGTTCCCCAAAACGCCCGCCCCTAGTGATTTCGCTGGGAAGATGAAGTGGCTCAAAAAACTCCCCAGCAGCACATCTGCCTGTCATCTGTCTTTTGCCATCGATACACTAAGAAGAAGGAGCAAAACAAAAGGAATGTCCAGCATCATAGGTATGTCTGTAATGTCAGAAAGATAGGTTAGGTATTATTTATAAAAATGTCGTTCTAGCTTGTAAGTTCAATCCTGTACAATTTTGAATTATAAACTCCTGTTCTTCCATACAATTATTTGCCTACATAATAAGTGAATAATAATTATTGTTGTTAACTTTATTTATTTTCCACAGCATCTTGACTTATAATAATTATTACAACGGTCCAGATTGACCTAAACCAAGTGAAGCTAATCAACAACGATGCCGGTCGTTTGCCTATTGCTCTCTTTTGTCTATCATTCATTCTACCATAGTTTAATGAACCCCATTCGCTGTAGTTTTTACCTTATTGCACCATTATCGGTGATTCACTATTTTAAACCAAATGAAGTTGTTAAGTTTTTCAGGTCGCGTGGTCCGGCCACAATGCGACCACCCCATATCTTCCCCTGGGAGTCGCATCGACATAGGGACTGTTAAATCATCGATAGGGCAAGCAACAATTACTGCTCGTCGCCTATTAAGTAAACCGCAATGCCAAAGATCCTGACTGTCGCAAAACAGTTGGCATGGCTAATCCGCAACATTGTGGTGAACTCTCTTAATAGAGTTCGCAGGAATATTAGCAGTTTCAAGACTAGATAAGTATGGAACAGCTATATTCCTTTAAAAATGCGTTCCGCTTTCCAATCAGGCTAATCAAACCCAGGGACGGCTTTAAATGCCTGGTCCAAAGGGTAGGCCTTTGTTCTGAATAGCGAATCGTTGTTTCGCGCAGACAGGATAGCACCAGCCAGGAATGAAGCACCAGTATAATTGAGTACAAAGTTTCGACGTCTGCAGTTTACACTGTCTGATGTTGTCTCCTCTCTCTCTCGTCCTGACCCACTGGTCACTGCACTCAAAGAGCTAGTCATTGAACCTCTTTCCACTACGCTCATGCACGCAACATTCCCTCTTTCCCGGTCGTCCTTTCTCTCTCTGCAAACACGCCGAAAATTATGCACATTTCGTGTGTTTTCTTTAGTGAATTGGTATGTCGGCTAAAAAAGGTCGGTAGGAACCTCTTCCATTGTTTTAATTTGTAACGTTTCTTCAGGAAAAGGCTTCTCAATTGGCTTTGTACCAATGATTTCATAGAAGAAGCATCACTTAAAATGCCTAAGAAAAATATACTTTTATTGAAAGTCCCAACATCTAGGCTACGAACATCTTTTGAATTTTTGAAAACGACAGCGAAACGTTTTAATTATTTTTGAGAACATGTTCTCAGTTTTAATACTTCTTATTTTGTCTGTTTTATTACAAGATTCGGAAGCTAACATCTGATTTTATAGCTGATTATCAGTTTTATACTTCCTACCAAGCCACATGCATTAGGTAATATTATACTTCGTAGACATTCCAAAAATCTTCCCTTTTAGATATAGTTAGACAATAGGATAGAATAGACATTCTTTAAAAATCAAGAAATTATGTAATTCAAAAATTGTACTTGGTTTGATTTATTGTTATATTCATTAAGTGTATGTATATCTACGAGTATATATTATGTAGGTACAACATCTTACAGAATAATCTCAAATTTTCGGATACTCATTCAAATATGAGTTATTAACAAAAAAAATTATGATTAAAATAAAATTCAGTGTATCTGCGTGGCAATTGTATCTACTGCTTTTTGAAACCAAAAGCAATTTTTTTTTTATATTCGATTCAGAACAAATTTTTTTTAGGACTTGTAAATGGACTTGCGCAACGTCTATATTTATATAACTTTGATCTGGTGATCAAAATTATATAACTAAATTATATAACTAAGCTGGTGCTTAGTTGACAGTTAATATAATAATAATTTAAATATAATTTTGACTACCGATCACTCTATTTACTATAATATAATTTTAAGTACCTCCATACTGCAACTGTTTTTGTTAATCAAAATGTTTATTTATAGAGCTAATAAAGGTATTTTATTTATAGATTAATTCAAAAATTATAAAGATGAAATAAAAATTATTATTTAAATAAAATTATAATAAAATTATTTTTTAATTATTATTTATTCTTATGATAATGGCAAAATGTGGAAGGAAAACGGTAGGGAAAAGTGGGTATTTGTAATTTATTATGACTTCCTCTTCTACACATTGCAAGCTGAAGTCACAGATTACTGAATAGTTACTACGCTGAAGTGGCAGTGGGCCCGCCATATTGACCGTAGAACCGGTGACCGGTGACCGGTGACCATAATTACTTTATTCACCACTGCAATTTCAGATGAATAAGAATCGAATGGCCTATATTTATTTATTTATTTAAACTTTTCGCACAAAAAGGTACAAAGGCGGACTTAATGCCTTAGGCATTCTCTACCAGTCAACCAAGGGTCTACTTGTGATGCCTGACAGTACCAAATTGCCAATACACCATTTTTAATGGTCATGCTATTGTTGTGACCGATGAGTGAACAATAGGTGGCGAAACCTTCGTCTTATCCTTTATATTCTGAGCATGGTGGGCTAACATTTTCAGCACGGGTTGAGACAGAATACCATGGATATCTGTTTTATATAAGTTTCTTTGAAAGTTTTATTTAATCAATTAAAAGCTATACAAATATAATATCTATGTACATATATCTAATACTAAAAATTACAAAATTAAATCCTAACTTAACTAAAACTATACAGAAACTAAAATATTTTATTGCTGTCATTTCTGCAGTAAAGATACTAAAACCCGTCAATTAATTGGTAGCTTTAACTTTGGCCTGGAAAATCTTAATGGTTCCGAGCGTGCTTACTTATAGCTGCTTGCGACTTCTCGTATCCCGGTCACACGATCATTTAAACAAAATAAAAGTTTTTCATTCCTATGTGGCTTTTTCGTAATCACTCCTGTAATCTTCGATGGGTTAGGTAGACGTGTACCTAATAGGAAACCCTCGTTTCGCCATTGACGTATATTTTGTTATGTTGCATGCTTTCTCATCTCCTAAATATTATCCAGTCTATATGGTGGTGGCAGGCCAAGGTGCGCTGGTAGTACATTTTACTATCATTTCGATTCCTGGTCACTCTGTGGATGTTCTGAATACGCTGTCAGACTTTTTGTTATAAAAATACGTCTATCCTCTCTTCTTTAGGACAAAAAGGGATATACCTACTGAGAGGCTTATGAATCAACAAATCAGTAAGTATTGTTTTGAGCCGCCCGCTCCCGCTCCCTTGTCAGAGATTTAGGTTGGAGAACACCGTGTGCTTTTAGTTGGTAATGTGGGCTTCACACAGGTGACTATAGCCGCACGATTTTTGCGGCACGGCGAAAATCGACTGTCTAACTAGCAATTCGGCTAGGCCGCAGATGACTAAAATCGCAAGTTCCAAGGTAGAGTACCTAGGTTTCGACTTTTGTCGTACAGCGACAGGTCACATCTGGCGGGTGACTAAAATCGACTGTAGGGAAATCTCCCTAGAGTAAATATGTTCCTTGCAGGCGATCGCCCGCCGATTGAACGTCGCCATTTTGATGCAAAATGAATTAGTCACCTGGCGATTTTTATCGACCTTTGCAAATGGGGTGGTGATTCGGCTTGTGAGGCGATTTATTAAGCGACCACCTGCACGGCGAAAATCAACCCAGTGTAAATCCCCCGACTCAAAGAAAAGGCAGAATACGTCCAAGTATTTAAAATTTAAAAAATAATGGGTGCAGTTTATAATCCCTTATAACGACGTACGCTAAAAAAATAAAAAACAGTGGCACTCCGGGAGTACCGACAGAAGTGAAAACAAAACACAAACAGAATACTTTGCCATCACTCACTGACATCTATAAAAGGAGAACTGACTGACTGACATATCAACGCACAGCCCAAACCGCTGGGTCTAGAGATTCCAAACTTGGCATGTAGGTTCCTTATGAGGTCTAGGGGTGCACTAAGAAAGGGTTTTTCGAAATTCCACCCCTAAGAGGGTAAATGGGGGGGAGGGTGAAATTTCACGCGGACGAAGTCGCGGGCAGAAGCTAGTTTCGGATATACATTAAAACCGAGTACCTACATCCCGAGGATAGCCGAACACATCCCAAGCGGTGTCGGTTACGATAACAGTGGCGCGAATTAAATGGTATTTTCCCATCTCAAAAAATGCCCAACGCGCCTAAAGAAGTTTTCACTTAAGAAAATCGAGGTGGGTGAAAGTCAATATTCAAGTTAAAAAAATATCAGTAAACAGTAAAAAAGTCATAAAGTCACTTTACGTGTCTGTTTGTGTGACGACTTCGTCCAGCCAGCCAACCAACAAACAACAAACCAGCCTCACTAATAATAACTTGCACAAGACGTATACCGGAGTTATAACGCTTACTCTACCAAAGATACTTATTTGACAGTTTTACACAAAGCGGGAGTTTTATAGGTATGAGAACTTACACAACTGTTATTCAGTCCTCAACCCTTGTCTAATGAGCGCGTAACCGACGTAACCGGAGATCTGGCGGGCAATTTTACAAATTTTTAGGAATTTTCGCATCCATTTCTCAGTATCAATGATGGATTATTTGCATTATTTCGATGTGTTTGATGAAATGGACCACGAAGAAGAAGAAAATGTAACAAAAATCGTTTCGATCATTTTACTTTACAAGACAGACTTTCGAATAAAATATAAAAAAAAATATATATATATAGTAAAATATATGACGTGGCCTAGGCAAGAAGTTCAAGATGACGCAGCAAACATTCATGGACTTAGCCAACAGTCCATTACGAATATATGCTGAAGAGTGGCTCTCACCTTAAAGCGACACAATTTATTCATGCCTGGGATTCTGGAAGAGTCTTCACCCCTTTGCCGCGGATGGTAATACGGTGCCTGTGGTATGTTGAGACAGTTGTTCGCTCGTGAGAGTGCTTGCTATTTGGTTTCTGTAGGCGCACAGCGCCGCTTTCTTCACGACATCTTGGCCTGACCACGTGCCGGCAAGTGGCACGCTTTTAATAAGGTCCTACATTACAGAGGTTCATGTAATTTACACCCATTTTACTCGCGAATTTCCCTAAGCCGAAATCTTTGGAGCCTTTATTTTAATAGATTTACAAAAAAAATATTATTATTTTATACAAACAAATATTGTAGGATTAATAGTAATCAATCCTACAATATTTGTTACGTAACTTTTCTTATATATATCCTTTAATTCATATTAAATAACAATATTTAACATATCTGTTTACCATAAAAATAATCTAGAAAATAAACCTTAAATAATGTCGGTTGGTACATTTTCCTTACACAAATCTTGTATTATCTTCCGAATGCGTGGTCTGATTTACATAAATCCAATTGGAATATTAATTTTATACATAACTCATTACTCACACGTTTTACCAAACCAAATTGGATTTATTTAAACCAAATTTAATTCAATATCTACATAAAAAATGGCATTTTTTTAATATATTATCCTTTCTTATTATCTAATATGTACAAACTTGTAATACTAAATTAACTACAAATTATTAAAATAAAAATATAATAACTTAATCTAACTAAAAATATTAAAAAACTAAAATATTGCGTCGAAATATTCCGCCACAGTGACAGCGATGAGGAGAACAGCAAGGGGCTCCTAGATGCAGGGAAGCAGCTAGGCGGAAAGTAGTGTCGTCGAACAAAGTGCCTATGTTCGACGAAGGTAGTGCATGAAGCCAAAGACCCGACTCCCACTTACCCACAGCCAGCAGGTGCGCACGCTCCGCAGTAGTAGCAGACGAGTCAAGTAAATTGTTCTGTACTAGTATTTTGCAGAGCGGCTCATCCCACCGTCTCTGGAAAGATGGATTGTCGGGTGGATCTGTATTCGGGTAAGCGAGTCTCCAGGCATCCATAGCCTCGGAGAAGCACGGCAATTAATCAATGAGAGGCTAAGATTTTTCTGATTCATTTATCAGTGCCGTGGACCGAGGATATGAAAGCCGGAAAACTAATACTAGTATTTATGCGGACGAATGGGAAGAATAGTTTGTGCCCAAGCTCGGTCGTCCATGGATGGACACATTTAAAATAGAAGTTAATGTATGCCTGATAATTTGGTCCATTTTGTCTAAAAGGTGAGTGTGCTTCCATAAATGGGAAGCGCGAAGGAAATAAGTTATTTAGGGCCGAAACAGCTGTAGCGGTGGCGGCACCGGTAGGTTATGGCCGAATGCATATTATAAGTATTATTTATTATAAATAAACATTTTTATGTTAATTACAAAGTTTTCTAAATACTTCCGATTTCGCTGCATGCTGGTGGTCAGGATACCCATTGAAGCCGGCTGTGTGAGTCGCCGCTCGAAAGCTTATGGAAGTGATGACAATGACTTCACGCTGAACTAGCTGCTCAAAGGCTGCGCGAATGTCCACGTTCGCGGACAGACAGTATAGAGATATTAGGAACAGGCTGTAATTCACTCATCCTCCATAGAAAAAAGGAGGAGCCTCCGAACAGACAGGTGTTGTGTCAAACTTCGCTTGCGCGATGCAGGATTTTGCATGACGTCAGTGTGATACGTAGTTTGCACACGTGGCGTTGTATATGCTGCCACAAGACAAATCCAACTAGCCCAAACACAACGTGCCTGCTTTGTTTAGTTGATGAGTTCCTATGGCCAGCTTCCGACTGCATCATTAGACTAGCTCTTACATTGTCACCGAAATTGCTTAGGTAGGTACATGTATCACGTTTCAGTTCAATCGGACGTGCTTGAAAATGGATTACGTTGTAAACAGAAACACATAGGTACCTACAGTATTATTATCTCACGAAGCAACGCGCGCTATACTTGTGGTAACCAATTGCAAACATGTTGTGAATGTGTGCGTGCATAACACACACACTTCCGATGTCGCCCGTGTCTCGGAGAGAGCTCCTACGCGTGTACACATTCAAAGCGTGTTTGTTCACTTGGTTACCGCAAGTAAAGCTTTAAAAATACGGTACAAATGTAGCAAAACAAAGAACTTATATTTTCTGATTCCTCTGAATCATCCACACACATTGAAACTACGTTGGAATCGTTTTGAAGCGATCCAGTCAATATCGAAGGCTTCTAAGAGGAAATTGACGATTTTTGCGACTCTTTGGCAACCTACTTCGAACTTATAAGTATATTTTTTTCTGAGCTCCTTTCATCTTGATTCGATAATCACGACACTTCTCATTGGCAACTGGATTTAGCCATTTAATTTTACAGATTCTTCTTTTTGATCTTGGCATTTTAGTAAATTGGAAATAACTGAGAGCAATTATTACTTTAGGCAAAAATGTTTAGCAACAAATTGAACCCCCTATATGTATGGCCGAAATTCAATAGATTTCAAGATATTTGAAACATTTTTGAAGCATAAAATGTAAATATTGGTAAGATATTATTCCTAAATCGCTCATCATTTTAATTATTTTGTTGCAATAAGTAGGTACTTTTATTTATGTTCATAGCTTATTTGAAGTGCCGGCTACAATATCATTTTTAATGGTACCCATTCAATATGTAGTGTTTTTTATTTGGAATTATATCGAAAAACCCTTAAAATTCAAATATCTCGAAAACTATTGAATTTCGGCCATACCTATGGGGTTTCAATTTGTTGCGTTTTGCCCCCCCCCCCCCCCCCCTATCAGCTCCTGACGGATATACGTCGAATTACAAGTGAAATAAGATTTATTTCCTTGACATATCTATTTATTTTAAAATATTTGTGTGTATTTCACGATATACCTATATTATAGGATACTTGATATCAACCCGTTCTGAGCCTGCCTACAAACTCACGCTGGGTCCTCGTGGTGGATTACGGCCCACTCCCTCTCGCAGAGGAGGTCTGCGTCCCAGCAGTGGGAACATTATATACTAGTTACTATTATGCTTATTTATCCACTTGATTCGGTAAACGTTACCATGGTAATGGTAGGAGAAGCACATCTTAATGTAAATTATGCACACAGTAAATTCATTTATCCTTCAAAAATAATACCTAAACAAGGTCGACCACGAAGATCATCAATCATGTGTGAAGAATATAGGTACGGCTCGTTACATACATAAACAAGTATACACAGTTATCACCTGGCATAGTATAATAGATAGTACAACAAACCCCAAAAAATGTTTTCCCACCTGTTAAATACACACATACGCTTACATAATGCGTGAGTAGGTACGCATAGCAATTATAACTATACATAAATAAATAAATGTGTAAATGTAGCAGTCACGCGCAAGCAGTGCCCGCGGCCCAACCGCGCCAGACATTTGGACTTCGTTCAAGGTGCCATCGGTAAGTCAACCCATTACCAGCCTGAACACCTACCTATACTAATCGCCCTTTTCATTCATTAACGCACGTACTAGAACCTCAGCTTCTCTGATTACAAACCATACAGATAGCCTCCAAAATCGTGAACGGTCCTATAGTTTGAACTGATGACGCGAAATACTCACCAAAAATAAATTCATGCTCAATCTTATATTTAGCGCGCCTGCGCGGACTAAGACGTGTCGGCCAGTTGAACCGGGATTCAGTGCAGATCGCCAATCGGTTTCAATCGGAAAAAAATAAATAAAACAAAAAAAAAACGCGTCTAGTGCATCCCATGTCAACAAACAAACACCAGGGATGGTGAGGACTCCCGAGAGAAGTGCCCTGAACGCTTCAAGGTAACATCGGTGCATTAGTCCAAAATAATCTGTTGGCCAATGATCATAGTACACAACTTATTCACACCTATTTCTACACGAGCCCACGCAAACATAACGTGTTTTCAGTCAGAGATTCTCACATTGAAACGAAATGTTGTGTTCTTAGTTTACACGGTGAAAAAGTGAAAATTTTGCGGGGTTCGTGCATTAATATTTCAAAATTATCATTAAACCCCACAAAAAATAATATTGTGTCCGGCAAATCTGTTAATAGAAAATATTTTTCAAGTTAATTAAATTCAATAATCAAACATATGGAATCTGAATTGTCACCAGATAAAGAAAAAGATATACCAGCAGTGCCTATAAAAACATATCAATGGGAAGATTTGAGAAGAGCTCGTGAAGCGGGAAGGTATCCATGGACGCATCTACTAAAGGAGCCGCTTCAAGGTGAAATAACTGCAGAAGATATCATCAGAGAAACGACGCCGAGAAGAAGTATGTCACGAGAATTTTCACGGTCTCGGACACGTTCGCCGGTGGACAGCGACGTTCAAAGGATACTGAACCTCGACTCTTCACCTGGCAGCAGTCGCAAACATGGCGAAGAAGGTGAAGATGAAGGAGTACATGTACCGAATTTTTCTAAGGAAATATCGCAAGATTCCGAAGAAGATGTCATAAATCAGGCTGTGAAAGCTTATATTGTTAAACGTCCCGAAAGTCAAGCTAGTACTCACTTAGCTACGCCTGTTGAAGTACCCAAAAATGTGTCCCCTAAAGGCATACTTAAACGCCGAGTACCAGAACAAGAATATAGTATAGGAGTAACATCAGAAACAAGGGAAAAAACCAAATGTTGTCACCCTTTGGTGAATAAAATAAAACATTTAGCAGACAAAACTTTACATAAACTTGAACGAAATGAAAATGAAAAATCTCCCATATCAAAACGCAAAAAAAATGATGAAGCTCAAGAAATTAGACAGCTAAGATCGTCGCCTGGCGCCGTCAGAAGACAGAAATTCGGTGCAATTAAATTAGGAAGCTCTGATGAAATGAGTAAAACTATGATTGTAGACACACCACCACCGAGGAAAAAGAAAGAACATATTTACGAAGACATAGAGGAAGGTAAAGATGTGCATTTCTCACCAGATGTGGACAAACAGGGCGTTAATAGAATGGACGATGAAAGTAGGAGTAACAGCAACAAGGAGAATGAAAGCCTGTTGGAGAAGAAGTCGATCGCTTCCCAAGATCCTAGCTTGGTTATGGAAAATGCTAGTCTAAAATCCGAAGAGCACGTCATGGAAAAATTGCATAAAATGGATAATGTAAATAAAGAAGCTGTAATTTTGGACGAAGAAATGGATGCAGACGAGCCTAACGTAGACGAGATTTTTCAAAACCAATTAGATGAAAGAGGACCAAGCAACGGATCTCCCAATATTACCATTACAGAATTAACAGGAGAAGATGCAGAGGTGATAGGAGACCAACCTGCTGCAACGCCTATAGAATCATCACCCAGCCCCAGCCCTCACGACGCCAACGATCGACAAAATATAGAATACCCGAGAAAATGGTCTAAACCCAGCAGGTAAATGTTTTATTATTTAACATTACAATAACTCCATTGTAAGCAGTAGTACATCATATGTAACTGTGACATAACAACCGTGTTCAACACATGCAAAGCGAACGCGCTAGCTTCTGACTGTTTGATAAATATAGATCGGTCCAACCGATCTTCCTGCACATTGGGGAAGCTCTTTAAAATTGTCATCAGTGATCAGTGCTCGCGGCTGCTTTCACGTCTGTGCTTAGTTCTTTTACTGTCCAGCTTTGACAAACACGCTTAATGACTCATTGCCCGCGTGCAAATGACAGTTCGTGTAGTTTACGGGAAACGTGTAACTAAAATAAATATGCCCTGGATTCGGTAGTCGGTAGTAATGACGACACTTCGGCGATGGACATCCGAAGGTGGCGCTCCTATAGAGCGTCCTGTGAGGCCAACCAGAGAAGGCAGCGCTCAGATATTTACTCCTGACGTCCGTTGTGGTTGTCAGTTCTTCCAATGTGACTCGCTCCTCCCGGAGAGAGTAAATCCAGTGGGTACTAGACCGACGTCGCGAGCTAGTAATTTAATTTCGTACGAGAGGTAAGTTGAACCACCTACATTCATTTTCGACGGTTTTGATGACATTTTACCTATAACTAAAATTACGAACTGCAAAATAATATGAACAACGTCTTTCGCCCGGCGGCTGCGGCTAAAACGAGCGCCGCCTGTTGGCCTAATTGTGACTTGAGCAACGTGTGTGTGAAGTTTAAATATAACTCAAATCTTCTGCGACGAATCACAATTTTTGCGATTTGCACTTCTTTTTTATGTTATGCTCCTTACTCCATTTTTATGCTCTGCGGCTGATTTACTGCTATTGAAAAAGTATTTTTATTAGTTTTGCGAATGTATATAATAAATATGCTGTGCTATACCTAGTTATAGTGCTACTTAAATTATAAAAGATTGTTATTTTTTTACAGTGATCACGAATATGAAATCATCGAAAAGCCACCGCCAAATATTATTTACACTGCTCCGAGTGTAGATGAGAAACCAATTCAATTGGTTAAAACGGATGATGAGTTGTCAAGTACCACTTCTCTGGAGAGAAAATATTTACAGCATGCATCAGATGATGAAGAACAATTAGATGAAAATTTACATTTAAATGATGACAAGAACGAAGAAATGATAAGCGCTGAAGCACTTCAAAGAGACATTGAAGATAGGTATTTCGTAAGCACTCCTTCGTCAACATCGCGCACAGAATGTGAAGTCAGCACTAGTCAAGTTGACTCGTCTGCACTGGAACAGTTACCTCTAAAACGTGACAGTAGATCAAAGAATGCTGAAAGCACTGACAGTAAAATTCAACAGCGCATCAGGGAAGGTACGGGTAAACTAAAATCGCAAGCAGGCAAATTGAAATCAAAATTACAAAGTATAAAAACAAAGCAGTTTGAAAAACCTAAGTTCAGTATGCCTGAACGGCCTAAATTCAAAATGCCACAAAGGCCTAAGATATCTCTTCCAGATCGACCTAAATTCTCATTACCCGATAGAAGGAAGTTTAGTTTACCTGATCGTCCTAAGTTTAATATAGCTGAAAAACTAAATCGATCAAAGTTCACATTGCCAGAAAGGCCTAAGTTTTCCGTTCCCGATCTTCCTAAATTCAGAATGCCTGACAGACCCAAAATAAACTTCCCTAGTCTTGGTAGGAAAAAAGAATACAATGTAGAGAATGACTCTACGGAAACAAATGCGGAGCCTACAGACGTCGCTACTGTGGAGTTTGAAAGTAGAACTTACCCCAGGCTATTTAATAGGAAGAAAAAGTCAGAAATTCCCAAAACGTCATCATCACCGACATTAAACAGGGAAGACACACCACCGCCCACGTTTGCCTTCACCAGGGTTAAAAAACATAAAGATGAACCAACTTACATCCCTGATAGTCCAGAAGAGCCACGTGAATACGGAAATATGGAAGAGCCACGAGAATACGGAAATAATGATGATTCTAATTTTGAGATGGAAAATAGCAGGCGTATTGAGACCACCTATGATTTTGACAAAGTGGACAACGAATATATGGACGATGAACCTGAACCTTCTCACCTGGAAGACCAACGTAACGCTTCATCCATACCCGATATTTCACCATCTAAACAAGAATACACGCATGTCATAACCGAAATTAACAACGACGAATTTTTTGTTCGACCGAGAGGAATTTCTCGCGAAGATATTCAAACAAGGGAATATTTGAGCGATGAAACACGAAAAGCGTTCCAAACCCCGAAGAATATTCTCTCACTGATAGGGAGCAATTCGGTAATGAACGACGACAATATGTACGTCAATGATCAAGATGCTGATCCTGAGCTGATGATCGATGACAACGAACCGATGAGGTATTCTACTGAAGATTTAAATGATAAAGATGATGGTTATTACACATTTCCACCAGTAAGGCCATCGAGAGCTAAGCGGAAGAAGAAAGCTGAGGAAGCGACTCCATACATGGACGATAGTGTGAACGCCAGTATGCAATTTAGTGAGGTAGACTTAGTTTTGTCAGAAGAGCATCAAGATGAACATATAAGTTGTGATGTGGAAGATAACATTGATATGCACGTCAACAACCACCTTGATTTCACTCCTACTACTGATTTGCATTCTATACATGAATATGCCAATGACGACGTTATCCAGTATCCGGAGAATGTTCCCATCCAGTCACAAACTCTACCGATGCCACCAAAAAGAAAAAAGAGGTTTAGCAAAAAGGACTTCAAGCATTCATCCCTGAGCGACTTCAACAATGTCGCGACTTCGGAGGTGTGGGAACAGCCGCAGGAACATGAGAACACAGACGATGTAAGTATTACCTTTCATTATACATTTTACAGCATTACTACCTGAAAACGTACAGTCCATCGCATGCCCTTGGTAACAATTAGACTTTGAAAATGCCTTCGTATCAGTGTTGATAGTTCAAGTGTTAGCGGTGGTTGGGTTGACCGTACATTAAAATATAGGCCATTATTCCAAAGCTCAGAAAACACTTGGTTATTCCAGTGTACTGCACAGGAGAACGATTTAGTCCATCGACTTCATATTATCACTTATCTCTTACAACAGCAGCCTAATTGCATAACATCTTAGCACAATCGCTCTCATTTTAGCTTTAGGTAATACGGGTTGGTGTCCGCAACTCCACGTCAATGCGCGTATTTTATTTTAGCTTTTTAATAATATAAACATATAAGTACCTACATTATGGTTTTCTAGTCATCGAACATACGAATTAATTATTCAAAATTAAATGATAAGTACTATTGTATTGTAATATTACCAATACGAAAGTGATTGACGTTACTAACAGAATAAATAACATAACAACACATTTATTTGTTTAGTCTGTTCCAAAACTATGAGATGAAAGTGTCAACAAACCCGTCCCCAAACAGACCCTGTCTAGTTTAAATTCATACGCAATCTCCCACTAAAGGGAATCAGTAATACATTAATCTGTATTAATCTGTTTCATCTATATATTTCACCACCTTTTCTAACAATTATGGTTTGAAAAAACATGATTAAATAGTAATTGATCCCTTCTTGAGGTTATACAATTGAATGAAAGTGCCAAATGAAAAACCTCATAATTAGAATTTCGGGTTTAAGTATTCAAAGAATTAAAACAAAGCACTCAATTTGCAAGGGGTACTCTAAATTGGCATCTACAGGAACGTATTCTGATTTATTTGTTAACATTTTTGTCAAATACTTTTGGAGTAGACCATAGCACACCCACATTTCCTCTATTATGTTTTAGTTCCACTTAAAAGAGGACTAGCCTGTTGCCATTATCTCGACAAAAATCTAAACTCCGGGCTGTTCCTGAAAATTTAAATAAACCGAATAACACTATACTTACCCGATACAGGGATCAAACCTTGGACACTATCAATATCCACAACGAATGACCATCATCTACATAGCAATTCCCAACTTAGTTGAGTTCGGCTTCCAGTCTAACCGGCTGCAGCTAAACAACGAATAATAATTATTATTAAATTATTAACTTATTATTATTTATGTTAATACTTTATTTGCATTACTTAAAGGGGTATTGTGTTACCCAGTGATTGGGTTGTGGAGGTCAGATAGGCAGTCGCTCTATGTAAAACACTGTTTTTTAGTTGCATCCGCTTAGACTGGAAGCCCCCTAAGACCCCTAATAGTTGAGAAAAAGGCTAGGCAGATTGATTGACTTTACTTTGGTTCAAATCCGGGCAAATACCAATATGACTTTTTCAATTCTTAGGTGCTTTCTGAGTTTATCTTGGACATTAGTGCCATCGGTGAAGGAAAGCATTGTGGGGAAACCTGAACTTGTAGTTAATACCAGTCTGAAATCGCCCGCCTTGAGCGAGCGTGGTGATCAGTCCTCGTGCCTTCTCTGCATGAGAAGAGGTCCTTGTCCTGCAATAGGACAATAATAGGCTGGTATTATTATACGAGTATTTTCACTCGTGAAAAGCTCCTGATTTTGAAAACCTAATCTTGTGGCATTCCATGTCTATCACAATGTTAGGGATCTAAGCTCCCATAAATCATAAATTTTATAAATGTGGAAACTTGTAAAGCAAATTGTCCTGCCTACGAATGATTTTTAATTGTGTTATTAGTCTGTAAGCTTTCTGTAAAAATAAAATGAATAAATAAATTAAATATTAGCATTAACCTAAATAACAATACAAGTCACGCCGATCTATTCTGTAAAAATCTCACAGTGAATACTTAGGTGAAGTGCACTGTCATTTCACCTGTTCCGGGTGATTGACACTTTTGACAGCTCACTTCAACCTTACTTCACCTTAGCTTTCATAGTGATTTTTTTACAGAATAGACCGGCTGGATCAGCGTTCAGAGCTATTAATAAAACCTTCGTACTGTTATTGTTTAATTAACGTAACCGATGTTCAAAGCAATAAAGTTTTAACATCTCGCAGACCTGCCACGAACAAATTGACGTTACGTAACGCTAACATATGTGAATTTATAATCGAAAATAGAAATATACAGTTAAAATTTAATAAAAAAATACAATATGAAGAAATGGCGGGATGAGCTGGACTCCTTCTTAAAGGATTGGCCCACAATCGCAGTAGACCGGGAAAACTGGAAAGAAGGAAGGGAGGCCTTTGCCCTACAGTGGAATAACAGAGACTTATAATAATAATGTGCGCTCTTTGTACAGTGGGCTGCACGTAAGTGGTAATACTTTGACCTTGAGCTGGCCTAGCGTAGTTTCAATAGAATATGAAGCCAGCTTACACAAGTAATTAATCTCTTAATAAAAAACAACTTTGGCTACGGGACCAAACATGAAAGCGCGATATAAAATCTGCTGTTCCCTACATTTATGTTCGCATAACTCGTCAAAATGTAGGAAACTGTTGTTTTTTTTTTTTTGCGTTTTCAGGTTGGGTCCCATAGTAATAGATGTTCATAATGATAAGCACAATGACCCCTAAAGAGGTTATCCATTAATTACCAGACACCCTGTATAGCGTTGGTAGCCTAAATTAAGATTATAAAAAATAAGAAAATGCGGGCTAATTACGTAACACACTAACAGTAGCAGTGGCTTTCATTTTGACAGTGCAACAACATTCATTACGTTATTTATGTTGTTAAGCAGACAAATTTTTCGAAAATATGAAGCAATGGATTAGCAATATCCTTCAAAATTATTCAGATTGTGATTTATAATTGTTACGCAATCAGGCTGCTGGTTGTGTTCCCAGTGGCGTGCGCCTACCATACCTATTTAACGTTAATTTAAAAAATATTATGTTCCCAAGCATCAACAAAATATTTCTGATTTAAAATTCACTAACGTCAAAATAGTTCGTGCCAGGCCAATCAAATAATGAGGCCACGAAAAATATTTAATCGCCAATCACCTACGATTTCAGTGGCATTTACGTCATTCGTGCGAATGATAAATACTGGCGCAGAAACAAATATCAAGTTCGGTATCAAACGAGATGATTTCTCTGCAATTTATTCTGGCATTCTTCCAATAACCTCTATATGATGGACTTGGATTTTATTTTTGGACATTGGTTTGTTGACCTAGATAGCGAAAATATAAACAAATGGCGGCTGCTAATTTCAGTTCAGACACTACAGTTCTTTGTTATTCTGGTTTATTGATCAGACATGTAACGACCCTGTACCCTAACTAAAAACATTTAGGCAGACATAGTACTTTTGTGCGCCATATTTCGCTGATGACGCAATCATTCTTAGGTAATAATAGGAAAAGGGAGTGATCAATTGACCATAATATTGTCATTAGGTAATATCAAAGCACATCGTGATAATATTATTGTTTAATTATATCATAATTATATCTATAATATCATATAGGTACTCTAGTTTGGCATGTTCGCCAAGTAACTGGCTTCTCTGCTACTGCTCGTGAATTGGATTCTCGCACAGATTAAATATTTACAGTACCTACCTGCGCAGAATACACAATACGCAATTGTATCTAGGCTTACGTGTGATTGGGGCTTCAGTTAGAGCGTACAGCTATCAACTACAGAGATACGTTAGTGGTAATAAAACCAATATAAGCTGGCCTGCTATTCTAGTTAAACTCCGTACTAAACGGCCAGCTCAAGGTCAAAGTGTTACCACTGACGCGCGGCCTACTGTACCTACCTATTGGAAATATTTTCATACAACACACATTTTTGTTATCTTTTATATTTAAATCGAAATACTTACCAATCACTGACCTCAGACTGACGACTGATTTAATTCGGCGGGTATATCCTTCGGTATATACCTACATAATGTTAGTGACAGTTAACCTAACCTAACCAAAGGATTGCTTGATCTGCCCACCTGAGCCCCTCGGGAGGTTGTAAACAAGTTGCGGGAACAGCTAGTTAATCAAATTTTGAAAACAATATAATGCTTGGAACGTTTAATTTTTACTGTTCTATAAAGCCCAACTCCCAACACACAATCCACAAAAGCAAGTCCCGTGCTTAGAACAATGTACTTACGTAATATATACCTTCTGTACCAATCTTAAAAGAACACAATTAAGCCCTACCGCTGTTACGTTTTTGGTCCCATTAGATATCATTTTTGTTCCCGTTAAAAAAATACAAGGTCAAGACCCCGCTGTCGTTAGGTACTGCCGCCGTATGAATATTTTAACAAAGCCTGAAATTCGATAGTTCTCTTGAATGGGCCATTCACAATTGTATTTATACTACCGTTTTCATAAATGAGACATAATTTTACGCAACTTTTCTTGTATTGTTTGTTTGCAAACGACGTCACTAATTCAATTTTTTTTTTATTTTCCAGATAATTGTTTATCGCACTGAACATGAGTACATCGTGCCGCAAGAGTACACGCAAACCGCGACGGGGCACAGCCCCGTACCCCCGCGGCGCACCCGCTCCCGCAGCTCCCGGGGCACCTCCCTCTGTGACGATGACCGCACGTCGCACGGCGCTGAATCACTCATACTAGACACTAACATAGCACCGCCTGAAGACATTGAAAGGGAAATTCGCCACGAGAGTCCCGGATATGCAACAGTCGATAAAGGCCCCCACGCACCCAGCAAAGGCGTACGACGTTCTAAAAGCAAGACGCCACCAAGACGCCGCAAGAGCAATAGCTCAGAACGTAAATATTATACTGTGGGACCCACTAAACCTGTTGGTCCCGATCGACCTCCCCGAAAGAAGTCATCCACAAGTCTCATGACATTAGATAGCTTTACTAAACGCTCAGTGAGTGGAGATTTAACGCAGTACGTTGAAATTGATGAACCAATTGAAGAGGTCCACAAAGACTTAAAATCTGGGGAAGTTGTCAATAAAATGAAAGATAGACCACTGCCTCCTCCACCACGTCCGCCAAGAGGATCCCGGCGACGAAGAAAGAGAGATAAAAGTGATCTTCAGCGGAGTACATCTACAGACGCCGAGTCTACAATGGGAGTGTCACGTGATTATGATGAAGATCAAACAAAGCACGATGATGTTTTAGAGATTGAAGTTTCTACTCAGACTGATCCTCTGCCAGACGATGTAGAGTTTGAATTAGGTATAGATGATAATCTAGAATTATCTATGTCAAGCTCATTAAGGGACATGATTGATGAAGAATCTATGCTTTCTAAAAGTCAAGCTAAACTATCTGAGATCCCTCGTGATTCGCGGCCTACATCCCGCACTGATAAATCATTAAAACTTTCTGATCCAAAAATATCTGAATTATCTAAACCAAGTCTTGGGCGTACATCGCCTACAGTTATATTGGTGGAAAAACGTGTGTCGAGTCCAACTAGGATCAACGAACGTGAAGTAATGCTAACCGAAGCTTCTTTAACTGTTCAACCCATAGATATTGATGAATCACAAATCCCAGATGTTCCTCCACTCCCAAGGTCAAGAGGTATTTCAAGCACTAGACCAAGACCTAAAAATACTGCACAGCTTGCTGAAGAGCGTGCTCTTGAAAAAGTGAGTGACGCAAGCAGAGAAGTGCAGTTAGATAACTTGGTAACACAACGACTCCAGGTGAAAGATTTAGATGTAGGTAGGCTGAACGTATCAGAACTTCAAGCGAATAAGATATTAGTGTCAGACATAGAAGGAATGACATTGCAGGTTTCAGAATTAGATTCCAAATCAGGTCACATTTCTGTGAGTGGGATTGAGTTTTCTCAGTCAGTAATTGACGAGATCGTGAAAAAGTTCGCTGAGATATCTACTGCGCACGCTCCCCCATATCCAGCCCCCGCACCAGCAACTCTAGAAGTAATTGAAACTCCACGACCGGTTAGTAGAGAGGAACATACACAAACAGATGACCAGCCTAATGAAAAAGTGGAGCAAAAACTGGAAGTAAAAACTTCTCTTGAAGAAGAGGCGCCTCAAACGCCACCTCCTCCTAGACCTCCAAGTGCCGAGGAAGCAGGAGCTCCACCTCAAAGACCACCACCCCCCGATTTGACTCCGCTATTGTACTCATACCTCCAAGACATAACCATACCTCCGGCATCTTTCTTCCCTGCTCGGTCGCTACGAGAACGGCCTCATTTTGATTTTCATGACCCTCAACACCAGACCCCTCCGCCACCAACACGACGAGCCAAGAGGAAACCCGCAGCTCCTCATTCAGAATCTAGTTCCGAGGATGGCAGGCCCCGTCCGTCCCCTCGCCGAATCCCTCCCCCCGTGAGATCGCATGAGCCCTCAATAACCGAAGCAGGTGCGCAATTCCTGCGCGTCTGCCACTCATCGATCACCAGGACTATAAGGAGTATATTCAACTCGTTCATGTCGTACATTAGCGGTGCCGAAGACAAGAAAGACATCCAGATGGCGATGGTTATATTCCTCGTGCTGATTGCGGGGCTGATCATGTTAGGACTGAGCGACAGCCGAGCGGTGCATCATCATCACTGGGAGTTCTTCAACCCACCAAACGGGAAGCCGTGATCTGGTTGCCTCATCGTGTATATTGGTATAAACTCAATTAACGTTGTAGAATACGAATTAGTTTTAAGGTCGACGGACTTGTTGGACGTGTTACATGAAACTTTTGTGTTCATTTTAATTTTGATGAGGACCATCGTTTACACGGCCTCTCCTGAAAACGTCATGTACTCGTATGTAAAGAAACAGTTGTTTATCTGTTAGTTGTGATATCTAGTCACCTTTTCTTAATGTTATTATTTTCCGGATTAATGTGAGAGTTAAAGAATTAAAAGTAGCGTCCTAACAAGTCTGGTTTATTGTCGTGAACTGTAAGATGCAAACGTTTTATGAAAAGAAGTAAATAAGCATTTTATGCAAAGCAGACTTTCCACTACAGTTTATTTTTAATGAACACTATAGTTTTTATTTTAAGTTTAAGTATATTCGTACATAATCGCAATAGGTCCTGTTGGTGCTTGATCCTACAGCTATGAAAATAAAAAAAATAACACTTAAAATATAGAAAATAACCATCTAATGAAATGAAATGAAATTAACATTATTATCTTAAAGTATAGTTATGTTTCGTGTAGGCGAGAAAGTAGAAGTTACAAAGATTTGTATTATTCTAGTCAACTTTAGTCATCTCAAACTGATCAAATTATGCAGTCAATATAATTCAACGAGGGGTTATCAATTCTACTGAGAACACTGCATTTCATTATATAGTTCAAGCGCCATTTAAAAGAAAAATTGCAACTAATTAAAGGCCTTTAAAATTAGGTAGGTATTTAAATGGCATGTCTTTCTCCTGATACCTAATATAATAAATTTATTAGTAAGGGGGGCTAAAATTTTATAAACAAAGGAAGCTTCGATCAATAATTAGAAAGGAAATAAATAAGCAATTTACCATCAAAATGACACTGACAAGACCATAGCTGTCATTATGACAGCTGCATCGATATGCAGCGTTGCAGTGTTTAGGAAATAAGGCATTAGCATAGCCACCAAATCGGATCGACCATCTGTCACCTAACAAACCCTGAGATTCAATTACAAAAATATTAAGCTTGTAACATTATTAGGTGAGAATAATGTCCAGTAGCTTCAAATTAACAGCATTTACGTAGGTATATATAAACAAAATTTCAAGACTTAATTTTTTCTTAACTTCATTAAAATAAAATCAAACTTAATATCTTCTTTTTTTCGTAGATTGGTTTACCCTTTTTTAATATTGATGATTTAGAGGAGTTATACGAATAGGTAGGTAAACCTCATAGGTTTAAGCCAATCTGAGTTCTAGGGATGTTTTTCAGAACATTGTTCGTATACGCAAGCTATTAGCAACTATGACGCAGATTTCTATAAGTGAATGACAATATAACATCAAGTCTGGCTTCACCGAAGAGTTCGATAGAGGTGTAGGTATATAAACACCCACATTTTAAATTAAAAAATATACTGAAGAGAAGGTTATATTTCATTTCAAGGTATTTTATTAAAACCTATTTAAAGGTCCCAAAAATATTAGCATCTAATAATGTTACAAAATGTAAGTATAGGAACTAAATGGTACATAGGATGAAAAGATAGGTCTAGGCAGTAAGGCTCAATTTACATTGCCACATATTGAAACGGGAGCCAATTTTTGTAACCAAAATGTGACGTCAAATTGTGTAACGTACAAACTACGACGATACGAGCTTTTAGCTGCAGGAATTCCAGAGAAGGCGTGAAAATTCTCCGGAAGAATTTCGTATCTAGTTTATACGTTAATCAGTGGACTTAAAGTTCATTATGCCTTGTACAATTTATTCAATCTTCACCAGAATACTTAGCAAATGTTTTGAAGTTCATTTAACATTTTGTCGCGAGCCCAATGCAAACTTAGACCTTATTGCCTTGCCTTTTATTTACCTCCTGTATACTACAGTATAATTAAAACACTATATTGTTACCTAGTTATATAATACATATATTATTAACCACACTGTTAACGTAGTGTTTCAGATGGCGTTATGCATTTTATAAATTTCCTTTTTTTGTTGTGTAATTGTAAAGGAAAATAAAATTTGTTAAATAAACTTTATGAGGTTTGCTTTAAATATTTGCATAACATGCATAAAAAGCCTATAATGTTCCCACTGCTGGGACACAGGCCTCCTCTCTTTGAAAGGTAGCGGGCCCTAATCAACCACGCGGGCCCAGTGCGGGTTGGTAAATATCACATGTCTTCGAATTTTTTATTCTATGACATGCCGGTTTCCTCACGATGTTTAGGTACTTCACCGTTTTGAGAGAATTTGCATAAATTAAAGATTTAAATACTTAACAATTAAGTATTAATTTTTCAAAAGTTAACTGTTTACCTATCCGCTTAAGTAATTTCAGTATTTGCTAGTTCTTATTTACGTAATGTTTATTATACCTCCCCAAAAAGGCACGTCCTTTACAAATAGAAGAATAAATTCAGCGGGATAATTGCATAACACACTATCAATAGCAATGGCTTTCATTTTGACAATTCAACAACAAACATTGAGTTGTTTACTTTATTGGGCAAACAAATGTTTCGAACATATGAAGCAATGGTTTAGCAATATCCTTGAAAATGATTCAGATTGAGATTGATAGTGTGGTACGCAATTAAGGTGATGGTCGATTCTGACTAGCTCTTTTTCCTTCCTCAAGGAAAATTGTGAAACTACATTATTTTTAGAAACTCGGGGCACGGTCTTGGCAACACTCGTGACGGCTAGGGGAGAGAGAGACCTTAGGACTGCATTGGGCCAGATACCAACGGAAACTGCCTATCTACGAAAAGTTTTAAGTGAGATTCGTGTTTCTCAACAGAGGAAAATTCCAGTGCCCAAGGTTTAAAATATTATACAGTCTCACCTTCCTGATAGCTAAAGCACCTTTTGAAATGGAAAGTTGTTTAACAGGTCCAAAAAGACATTCATTGGAAAGAGTATGGTATTTAGGTAACTTATAGGAAAAAAACACTTTCATTTATAAGTGCTATTATTGAAAGTTTTTATACAGTCATTGGCACCCTACACAAAGTGTGTGTTAGCGTCAGGTTCGATCTCCGTCTGAGCCACTCGAAGATGAAATCTCTCTTTTGAAGATTTCGTTCGTGAACAAGTTTGCTTAATGTAGTTTAATAGCATGTCCATGCACTGGAAAGTTATGTCTGCAAAAATCCTCAAATGTAAACTCTGATTTTTTATTTGATAGGCTAAAATGACAGCTGCAAACGAACTTTTATTGTCATCGTGAAAAAAAAAAGTGACATTCAGTATACTTTAGGTGTCATTTTGGTCTAGCAAATTTAAAATCAGAGTTTAGTAATGTAATCCAAAGTACAAGAACTCGGTAACTCGAGGAGTGTTAGTTTTATCGAAAATATTATCTTCCAAAATGAGAATTTGTCTTAGCTGAAAGTTGAAAAAGCTCCTAGAACCTCCACATTATAATAATGTGCCACAATCAACTAAAATTCTAAGAGTAGGTAGCCCATAGGCTATATCATAATATACCTAGACTAGTATCTACTCTACTTACAAGTACGTAGTGCAGACATTCCAAAACAATGGATACAAGTACGCACGGCCCGTTTACAAGACATATAAATAAACATAACATATATATACATGTGTTGCCATTATGTGGGATATAAATAGGCGCCTTGGCGGGAATGGACGCCAGCCAACACATAACTGACCTAACCCGATTTATTGGTAAGGTCATCGGTATGGTAACTGAGGGTAACTCGCAACTATAAAAAAAAGTGTCCCTGGTGTTTCTTGCCCGGTCTTCTCCATAGGTACGAACTACGCTTTGAATTGGGCCACTAGCTTTCCTTGACAATTCAAAAGTGCCTGTAAATCGCTAAATGCTTTGAGCCTGTGTTAGATACATTCTGGAGCCGTAAGTAGGTATATTTAAAAAACAAACGTAAGTTTCACATGAAATAAAAATATATACTGGTGGTTACAAAGCAGGGATAAGTTAATTATTATTTATTTTATCAGAACTGCACCCTAACTGCGTAACACACTTTCAATCAAAACCTGAATCAAGGTTTGAAGGTCAATATCCATTGATTCATATGTTCGAAAAATTTGTTTGCTTAATAGCGTAAATAACGCAATGAATTTTGTTGAACTGTCAAAATGAAAGCTATTGCTAATGTTAGTATTGCCCAATTACCCCGCTGGCCGTGCTACGCGTGCTACAATCTTCGAAAGGTGGCTGGTAGCAGCTGGATGGCAGATAATTGAGTTGAATGGCGTGAAATTGGAGAGAATGTGGACTGCTGTAGGCTGATGATGACGATAATGTGCTGATAAGTTTAAAGTAAATGCTGCAGAGAAATGGCCATTTCATGTTTTAATTTCCCGTAACTGACCGAATAATCATGTCATGAATAATAATGACTTTACTTATTATTATTCGTTTGCACTATTGTAGGCCGCTTCCCAACTAAAGCGAAATCCAAACGCGTGGTCGCGCCGTCAGAGAAAGCCTTCCAGTTTTCCGAACAGATGACTGGCATTGAACGCGACGATCGCGTATTCGCGCAGATGATGAGTTTGGTTAAGATTCGGGGTTATACGCAATGAACTTTACACAGTATTCCTTATTTCATTTATTTATTTAACATAAAACGGCCAAGGCCAAGTACATCATCATCTGCCTAGCTTTTTTCCAACTATGTTAGGGTCGGCTTCCAGTCTAACCGGACGCAGCTGAATACCAGTATTTTACATGGAGCGCCTGCCTATCTGATCTCCACAACCCAGTTGCCCAGGCCAAGGCCAAGTACATTAGTTAAAAACAAATACAATAACATAAAGTTCTAGGTTTCAAGGATTGACTGGACCACTCTTCCCCAAGATTCTTTTGACAACTCTATTACTCAGCAAAAAAGATAAAAACTTGGGGATATTCATTGACAAGAACTTCTCTTGGACTGGCCAGCTACAGGAAGTTAGCCGCAAGGTATTTGCATCCGCTGCATCTTTGAAGAGACTGCGTAATTTTCTACCAACTGCCACTAAGATTGCGCTTGCACAGTCCCTTCTTCTGCCCATTCTTGATTATGCTGATGCCAGCTATCTTGACCTTACCCAAGACCAACTCGATAAACTTGAACGGCTTCAAAATGTCTGTATAAGGTTCATATTCGGTTTACGTAAATATGACCATGTTTCTGAATTTCGTGTGAAGCTCAAGTGGTTACCTACCAATTCGCCTTCGCCGGAATGCTCATAATCTTTCCCTATTGTATAATTTGCTCGTTTCCCCTTCCACCCCTCTCTATCTTAAAAAAAACGTTTATCTTTGCGACTTCCACACGAAGTTTTGAGAGTAGTTAAGAGTCCATCGCGGACAAACAACGTGACACGTAATTTATATATATTATTATATAAGATAAGACTAGTCTTCACAAAGAACACACCCTCCAAATTTAACGTCTCTATCACAGAACACTTTTATCTGTTCTGTGGTCTCTATAATAGGACCAGCTGTTTAGGCTGTGCGTTGATATATCAGTCAGTCAGGACTTTGAATTGTATATATATTAAGATATGTATTCATTACAGTAGGTATAATATTTTGCATCACTGACAACCCCATGTTTTTATATCCACGCAATCACTGTTCATTCCAAGGTTGCCTGGAAGAGGTCGCAGAAAGCGATAAGGCAGCCCATTGTATGTTTATTTTTTTGTTATGTTTTTTTTTGTTTTGTTTTAAAGTGTATATAAATAAATAAATAAAGTATACTCGTACAACCACTAGACAGTCACACGTGCATCTTACAATACTCCAGACTTACCCACAAATTCTTCTTCAATTCTAATTAGGGTAGCAGACAAAGTCTTATTTTCCTGGCTATGGAAATATTCATCATTTTGTTTTCAACAAAATGCCATTTCTGTTGAAAACAATCAGGTATAAGTGTTTTAATACTATATTTGATAACAAAACTCTATATTATATCCACAATTTTTTTTTCTACTTTAATCGCACCTATCTTTTCCAAATTAGTCTGAATATGCAAGATAAATTTTCTCGAGATTTTCTCTATCGCTGTGTGTAGCGAGAAATTTTGTTTTGTACCTATATGCTTCTGCTTTGGCCTTCGCCATCTTCCGTTTTTTTTTTGTTTCACTTGACACTGATTCTGCAAAATTTGATGCATCCAAAATTGCTTGTTTGATGTGCGCAAACCCATCTTTTACACGTTTTCTCAAAATATTTGAAGTATTTAAACTGTTCTCTTCATTAGGATCTATTTTATGATCAATCATAAGTTCTGTGATATTAAACATAGACCTTAACCATTTCAACTTTTTTATTAAAGCTGTGCTCTCCGGACCATATTTGGTTTTACTCTTTTCAAGAATCTTAAGTGCATCTTCCACTCTGATCTTTGAAGGGCCTGTATCGCCTGCTTGTATTTTTTGTTTCTTTGTGGCTTCTGTTTTCTCTGTATCTTCTGAATGCTCTGTATCGACTGGTTGCTCTACTGTGTATGTTGTATCTCCAGCATCTATTGTGTCTACAGCATCTGTTGTGCTTACAGCATCTGTTGTCTCCGTATCTTCTGATTGCTCTGTTTCGACAGGTTGCTCTACAGTGTATGTTGTATCTCCAACATCTAATATGTCTACAGCATCTGTTGTGTCTACAGCATCTGTTGTCTCTGTATCTTCTGATTGCTCTGTATCGACTGGTTGCTCTACAGCGTATGTTGTATCTCCAGCATATGTTGTGTCTACAGCATCTGTTTCCTCTACATTTTCTGGGTGCTTTGCATTTTCTGGTTGCTCTACATTGACGGGTCGGTCTTTATCGTCTCGTGGCTCTCCAGCATCTGTTGCCTCTTCATCTTCTGGTGGCACTGCATCTTTTGGTTGCTGTACATCGCTTTGTTGGTCGTTTTCGTTTAGTGGATCTTCATTATCTGTTTTCTCTTCAGCTTCAGTTTTGTACATCTCACACTTTAGTGTACAAGTAATGTATCCTATTAAGATTAACAGTGTGCTTTTCATTTTTGCTGGATTATATGATAACAAATTCAGGAGAGTGTTGCTTAAAGCATTTAATTTTTATAAACAATTTTATGGAGCTCGAAACGATATTATATTTTTATTCCATTTCGTAACAATATTTCAATTTATTTTATTGACGCTGTTGTTTTACTTGTAAACTAGGAAGTACACCTGCTTTGGCGACAAACTAGTCTAGTAAAAGCAGAGTGAAATTGATACTCAGTCTTTTTTTTATGAATAGCAATATTTTTTGAAAATCTCTTCAAGTTTTGGCAAATAAAATATAAGTAGGCACAGAACTTGACAAGAACCCATTTTTATGAATTTTTCTTTCTGTGTCTAATTTGGAGACATTAAAACCAGTTGTATGTTTAGTACTGACAGGATAAATAGCATAAGTCTAGTCAATAAGCCACCTTGAATGGACACAGCGAAACAAAAATCATGTAACCATGTTTGACTACGAAAATCCCCCACTTAGATTTTGGTAGTGAATGAAAGATATGAGATGTACCTAAGTACCTACATGTTAAATATTGCTTTCCACCAGCATTTGGCGTCGGTATCTACCAATCCACATGCGAACTACGCATCACACCAGAAGTATTCTTGGATCGTACTTTAAAACGTTCAAAATCTAGTCGCATATACTTAGTCGCTACGCGATAGGCGACGGCGACGCGCGGAGTTTGACCGGTTAAAATTAATCATTATTAAATATACCCTATTTAAATAATGGCGAAATTGGTGCATAGTGCGACTTGCGAGTATTTAGGGTGGGGTATTCGGTATTCCCCACCCTAAATACTCGCACGTGACGGGTCTAAGTTGGTTTACATGCAATGATAATAAGACGTAGTCGATAGGGCCCCTATTTCTGTCTACAGGTTTTAAAGGAACCTAACCCGAAGGAGATGACGGGCGCTTTGCTCGCTCACTTGAGCCCCCGTTATCCCATTCGAAAATAACCTGTCCGAGTCAGGGTGCCCCAAGACCCGAGCTCGCTTCGCTCGCTCTTGCGTAAGTTCTCATTGCGTTTTACTATGTCGAGATAGATGAATGTACAGAATATTTAAAATGTATTTAGCATGGTAACATTAGGTACAGCACCGGAACGCGTAACGCGCGACTTTTCACAACCCTGCCGAATCCTTTGCTCTGCACTCGTACGTAGTTTGCTTTGGAAATGACGAACATAATGTATACTAATACAGAGAATACAGTCTGACATTTAGTGCCTCTGAAAGCACGTTAAGCCGTTGGTCCCGGCTGTCATTCGTGGATCTTTGACAGTCGTTACGGGTAGTCAGAAGCCCGAAAGTCTGACAACCAGTCTTACCAAGGGGTATCGTATTACCCAGTAACTGGGTTGTGGAGGTCAGATAGGCAGTCGCTCCATGTAAAATACTGGTATTCTGCTGCATCCGGTTAGACTGGAAGCCGACCCCAAGATAGTTGGGAGAAAAGGCTAGGCAGATGATGACAGTCTGACATTTAGTAGTACGTAATCACGCAACGCTAGGTCCTAAATATACCCGATTAAGATACTCCAACTCGGGTATATTTAGTAAGTAAGTAGTTAGAAATTTCGAAAGCCTCATGCTAACTATACCCGACCAAAACCCGGAGAGTTTCCACAAGTTACATTTACTAAAGACGATTACTAATCATGATAAATCAAAAAGAAATTAATTTGATATTTTTGTGTAGTAAAATATAAGTAGGTACTTAGTTTTTTTTGTAATTTTCACAGACGTGAGGTATCGATATCTAAACACGATAAAACAAAAGAAAACAGATTTTCTCAACTTATAGGTCATCATCTGCCTAGCCTTTTCCCAACTATGTTGGGGTCGGCTTCTAGTCTAACCGGATGCAGCTGAATACCAGTATTTTACCAGTTTTTCAGTATTTCTCAACTTATAGGTACCTACTTTAAATAATAAAACTATCAGCGGTCGTTGGACCCAAAAAAGACATCAAAACTTTTTCATTTTATCTAGTTTAGACGTAGATACCCATCACGACTGCAGTTTCGCTAGCTAATTTAAATTTCTGTTCGTTATGTACAGTGTATACCTACTGCCTTTTCTATGTCAGATGAGGACCTTTCCACCCTGTTCCTCATGCTTCACAAAACATACTTTTAGAAAGTTTTTTTTTTGCGCTACTAACGCTCAGTTTGCGAAGGTACGGGTGTGAAGTGCAGTAATCTCGGCACCGTATGAAATGTATGGTCATCCATCCACGGACCAACCGCGGCATGCGCTGCTTAACCTTGATCCGGCTGTTAGCCACGAATTCCTCGCGTTTTGACTATACTGGCCGCCATATGGGAGCGTAACGTAATCTGAATGTACTTAGTAACTAAGTACGTACCTATTGATGGACACACCACCTGGCATGGGTCATATTAGTGCCCTGATACCTGCATAAAATAGCATAATCAGCCTATAATGTTCCCACTGATGGGACTCAGGCCTCCTCTCAGTGAAAGGGAGCGGGCCACAATCCATCACGTAGGCCCAGTGCGGGTTGGTGGATTTCACATGTCTTGGAATTTTTGGCCGGTTTCCACACGATGTTTTCCTTCATCGTTGAGAGCAGTGGTGATGAAATCAAATAAACAAAGTAAAATGCCTGTCTGGGTTCGAACCCACGGCCCACGACCGTCGGGCCCGATACAACGCCTGGGATATCCTGAAGGATGCTGCCAAGGCTTCGAGAGCGCCCTTCGTGTAGAGGAATACCTACTTTGCTAATAATATAATATTTTATTGCCTGTATTAATTCGGCGGCGGCGGCACCAACAGTATTCTCAGGGTATTCGTAGATTATGTTGGGAATCGATGTATGGAGTGAAATTGTTTGGAGAACAATAGATTTGGAGCTCCTGGGAATAAGCCATCAAAACGACTGATTGAACGTCTGTAACGTCAAAATAAATCATCATGAATAAGTTACTACTAGAGCAACTTTTTCAATATTGTTTTGTAATTCAGTGCCCAATATACAACACTGATTTTTATTAATTATTTATCTCTAATTTTGTAGATGTGTGACGAGCACGAAATATTTGGAGAGTGAATATCGAAAAGAAAAATGAAACCGACGGCGTCGCAATAGGAAAATAAAAAACCCGTTTGAAATAAATAAAGGGAATTTATGAATCAATGTTTTTCTTATTTTAATTAGTACTAAAAATAATATAATAGTGATCACACATAGTAAATAAGTAGGTACTTAATGCAATCAGTGTACTGGCCCCTATGCTGTTTAACATCTACCTACACTAATGATCAACTGGTGAGCCCAAACACAACCCACTTTCTGTACGCAGACGACCTGGCATTAACATGCCAAGCCACTGACTTTGAGGAGATTGAAAACAACCTTTCTACCGCCCTCTCAGATCTCAGCCATTATTATGCTGACAACGCCCTGAAACCAAATCCCTCTAAAACGCAGTCATGCCCATTCCACTTTCATAACAGAATAGCGGGTCGAACACTGATTATCTCATGGCAAGGGGTTCCAATCATCCATAGTACTCACCCAAAGTATCTTAGAATCACTTTGGATAGCTCCCATAACTCCCGGAGAAACTGCGAAAATGTCAAACAGACAGAGAGCCTGTCCAGTATGGAACCGATCAGCCCACACTAAGTTAGTAGATACAGCTCTAAATGGCACATTAATAATTATTATTACTGATTGCTTAAAACCAACCCCGTTGCAAATGCTGTATCCACTGACTGGCATCGCGCCACCAGAAATTCGCAGGACTATATTAGCCAGCCGCATCGAGAGGTTGAAGCTACAGGATGATCCACGCCACTCAATGCACAATTTTAATTCTGTGCTACAGAGGCTTAAAAGCCGCATGTTTATGTTCCCTAGATGTCTTAGATTACAGTGGTAATAATAGTTAAACTTCATCTAACGGGAATACCTACTTGAGAAATATGATCATACCCTAAAACACAACTGCTTTCAAAACGGTGAAGGAAAACATTGTGAGGAAACCGGCATGTCCTAGAACCAAAAATTCGAAGACATATGACATCTGCCAACCCACACTGGGCCCGCGTGGTAGATTACGGCCCACTCCCTCTCACACCTCACACTTTAAAACATCACAAATCTACATATAATATATTTACAAAGTTATTATACACTCCAAACTACAATTTGATTTTATTTAGGTAAGTTTAAAAAAGTTGACAAGATTTGGATAAGTTTAGGAGAAAAGTTAGTCAAGAGGGAATGGAAGTTAGTAAGAAGAGGGATTTTAATTTTGGAAAGCTTATGATACAAGTCAAATTATTGGGAATTTAATGGACAAGAGAAAAAGAGTTGGTCCTGAGAACCATCATCAAGGCCGCATTCGCACAAGGAACTGTCACGAAATACTGGACTGCAGCAGTGGCCAAGTCTCAATCTACACAAAGTTGCAACAGTTACAGTTCTTCTCTTCTGGATAATAATTTTCATCGCAGAACATACATTATTATAATCCCTGATGCCACTTGACACTTTGACAGTCTTGACTCTTGACACTTGTCTTTCTGACAGTGTCAGATAGTGCTGCGGCTTGATTATATGTAAATCTACTCTAAATAAAATAAAGACTCGATTTCATTTTCTCTCGATTTGCCACTTGATGTAGTCGCGATTAGATAAATATCACCAACACTGCCACACTAGATAACTGTCCTTCTTAATTCAATACGTAGGTAGGTATCAAACCAAGAAGCTTATAGATAAAAGTGGAGGCAACACTCTGAATACCTATCTGAAGACGACTGTGGTCGGACACTCTCTTTCTAAATACACACATAAGAACGAGACAGTGATATGTGCTTTCTTTGTCATATGTATGTATTTAGAAAGAGAGCGGCAGCCCACAGTCGGTTTCACTTAGGTATTAAGAGTGTTGTCTCCATTTTTACCTATAAGCTTCTTGTATCAAACCATAGATATAGAATTTCCGTAGATTGGTAATGTCAGCAATCAAACGAGACCAAAAACCATTGATCTAAGTATATTTTGTTTGTTACAATAAGTACTTAAATATAATCTATTTTTCTAAGATTATGCATTTGTATGAAGCTACCTATCTTAGCTGTCGATATCAACAAAAATTAGGCTATCGCATCACTAAAAAGTGAAGTTATAACTCCTTCGTATTTCTCTATTTGTTATTTCTTAAATACGGTGGTTTTAGGCATGCTAATTCATCTAAATCGTAAGTATAATAATGTTCTCATCATAGTTTGCTTATAGCCGGCTTATTAGTGCATTGTTAATGCAGAAATAACGATTAAAACACATTGTAAACTTACTGGTGAAACGAGTAATCCTGGGGGTTTTTCTTTTTGGAAGATTCACATCCTGGTACTGCACAAGAAACCATCGTATTATGGTTATTTAATCACAGGTTATCACTCTAGTTCGCTTAAATAATTGCCGAAACGCTCACGTAAACAGTCACCGGGGCCGGTATGGGCCGGTAGCAAATACGTGTTTGGCCCTGTTAACAGCGTCACTTTCTCTCTCTTTCTAACACAGCAAAGTTCCGTTAAAGCGGGAGCTCTCATTCACTCTCATGCCCAATCTACGGAAATTCTATATCTAAGTATGTATCAAACCAAGGAATAGATAATAAATATTTCGCGTGATATCAACCGTCATAATACAGTGGTGAAAATACAGTTGTGTGGGTTAGTACTCAAAATGAAAAGAAAATCAAAATCAAAAGACATTAACGTATTCAAACTAGGCTGAGAATCACAACTTTTCGAACGTTAAAATTGCAAAAGCAAGTCCCCCAAAACCCCCGCCCTTCACCACCTTCCTAATGCTTTCGCTAGGGAGAGGTTGATAACGTGTAATTTGTTATTAAAATCGTCGTCGTATCGTCATTGATTTTCAGATTGACGGTGGAATGTGAGTAGGAAAAACGATTTTTACAAAGTCGAACAAAGCCGATCTTAGTTGAATGTTACTGACTTAAATACCTAGGTACCAATATAGAACGGTTGCTTTATTGTGGATCTTGCTATGATTCTTTCCTTTAATTTCTTTTTTTTTTTTTTTGTGCGTTTCATACATACGAAGCTGCTCTGTTAGGTTTGAAATATTTAAGGCAAGTACTGGCGGGAGGTAGTACATTATCTTAGATTCAACTTGAATTGAGTTTTCGAACTACATAATCGGAACGGGTATAATATTATGTTCTGTGATCGGGACAATCGAGTGCCTGACCGTTAATCACAGATTGAGAGTACTAATAATTATGTAGCAACCGTTAATGACTGAGTAACAACACTAGTCAAACTGACAAGGAACCAAAAACTACAATCCGTTTCAGGTTGATTTTTAAACTGTTTAAGTGTTTACCTACGTTACGCGAGAGTAAGCAAACTTATAAATGGGATTAAGAACAGGAGGACCTACTGCAGCGTCAATGGTAAATTTTTCTACTTAATAAAAATAGTTTTGGTTATCACCTCGTATATAATTTGTTTTTTTTTTTAAATAAAATCGCTTCAATACCTACTTACACGTTTTTATTACACTGACGACCTTATCGGGAATTGAATCTATTGAGTGCATTAATGAGCAGTGGTGGCCAAGTTGTAACGGCCGCGACTTACGAGTTATAGGTCGTAGGTTCGAATCCGGACTGGCGCTTTACTTTGTGTTAATTATTTCATCACCACTAATCTCAAAACGGTGAAGGAAAACATCGTGAGGAAACCGGCATGTCCTAGAACCAAAATTCGTAGACATGTGACATCTGCCAACCCGCACTGGGCCCGCGTGGTGGATTACAGCCCACTCCCTCTCACTGAGAGGAGGCCTGTGTCTCAGCAGTGGGAACATTATAGGCTGATTATGAGTGCATTATCAAAACATTTTCTTTTTATTACAATTTCGTGATCCCGGTTAAACTTTATTTCGAAAATCGACCATTTTAAATAATAATAATTATGGTTATTTTTTTTGGGTACCTTAATACAATTTTATTAATAGACGTTACAATACATGTTGCTCAAAAATACTATCTTCACTCTGCAACCCTTTTCCACATTAGTTTGCTATGTTCCCATGCTTGGGTGGATTTGTTATAGGTATTTCAATTATTTCTCTAGGATTAACTCCCGGCGAAGCAGTTGTGGGTCATACTAACACGACGACTTATTCGTGTTTCACTAAAAATAAAACTCACCTCATTAATATTATTATAATTAATCTGTTAAGCGATATTCCAATTAAAAATGCGTAAAGTAAGTACCTACACCAGATATTTTCATCATGTAAACAAACTACGACATTGTAAAGACAATACAAACATCATCATCATCTGCCTAGCCTTTTCCCAACTAAGTTGGGGTCGGCTTCCAGTCTAACCGGATGCAGCTGAATACCAGTATTTTACATGGAGCGACTGCCTATCTGACCTCCACAACCCAGTTACTGGGTAATACGATACCCCTTGGTAAGACTGGTTATGAGACTTTCGGGTTTCTGACTACCCGTAACGACTGTCAAAGATCCACGAATGACAGCCGGGACCAACGGCTTAACGTGCTTTCCGAGGCACGGAGAGGTCTTGGTATGTAAAGATGGTCACCCATTCACGGACCAACCGCGGCAAGCGTAGCTTAACCTGATCGATCGACCCGTGCGGCTGATATTACTTAGGACAATACAAACATAGGTACAAATATTGTTTTCTTTCAGCTACGTAGTCTACGTACTTAGTAATGTTAGGTATCATTAATCACTACAAAACCGATCACAAAGGACGTACCTATTTTTTGCTTAGAACCAAAGCAGTGCAGAAATGTTATATGAAATCTCATTGTTGCACAGGTTTTTTATTTTTTATTTGGTTAAAAATTTACCACAGAGGTTTAATGTAAAATGTATGCATTAAATTAAAAAGATACTGGCTGAATATAAAAATCGGCTGAATAAAGGATCAATTCATTTGCACCGCTCACCACGTCTGTCTAGGTACTTCTCATGGAAATGATTTGAACACAGAGTACCTACTTTTTGATAGACTGAAAAATTGAGCCCGCTTCTACCTGTATCGTCTGATTCTGATGATAATAATTTTATTATTATTCACAAATAAACCAAACAAATACTAGAATAAATGTTCCAAGTAAAAGGTCAAA
The DNA here is from genome assembly GCA_914767645.1 of Hydraecia micacea. Classification (NCBI taxonomy): domain Eukaryota; kingdom Metazoa; phylum Arthropoda; class Insecta; order Lepidoptera; family Noctuidae; genus Hydraecia; species Hydraecia micacea. The sequence continues at coordinate 2,680,011 of OU611774.1, forward strand.
TTTCACTTTTTAACTGCACATCTAAAATTGTAAGTTTTAAATGTTTGAGGAGAAGATGAATTAAACTTTGTTTTCATTAACTTGAGTTTTTATTTTTGAGTAGGCATATTTTATCACGGTAGTTAGATTGGTAGTTGAAAGAAAAGTAGATTACGCAACCTGCTAAAGTGAGTAATTAATGCACTCGTGTTAATTTAGTGCCCATAGAGTAAGTAACGTTCCTTATATTATTAGTGCCCTCGCGTCTGCTCAGGCACCAACATAACACTCGTGCATTAATAACTCACTTTGCGCTCGATACAACAATCTAAGTAGGTACTATTATTTGGCGCGCAAAAATATTTTTTTTTAATTGTTGCATGACTTATCCATACACGTTCAAAATCACGTTGATTCTTTAAAAGCTACAAAGTTGTTTTGACCGTGAAATTGAGCTTTATAATGCTTTTAGATAATGTATCAAGGTAACTTGTTATACATAATCATATATGTATATACCCAAGAAAATCAAGTTTCTATTAGTTTCAAAAAACCGGTCGGGGTGAATAGGGATGCAGGGGTGAATCGGGACGAAACTTTAAAATGGATTTTAACGTTGATGTAATAAAGTTTATTGCCAACAAGGACATTTAATCGTTAACTATAATATAATAAACACATTAGAGTCCTTTTTGGAAAAAAAAAAAACAATTATTTCAAATCCATTTTAAAGTTTCGTCCCGATTCACCCCTGCATCCCTATTCACCTCGTTTTACGGAATTAGATTTAAGTTTTTGAACGATGCCTATTAAAAAGACAATGGTATTACAGCAGGTCGCAGACAAGAATTACCTTCGTACTTTAGGTACTACATACATACTAGGTGCGGCCATCGGTAATCGAGTATTTTCTTCGTTAGTACTTTTTTAGGTAAGAAAGATTTAATGGCGTTAACGTAGGAGTTTTTTATTCAACTATCTTAATTAACGCACGTCCATAAAATTTGATAGGTAGTACAGACGCCAGCACATCAACCTACACCTAACTGTCAAATTTTTCCAATCAACATTGAACCTTATGCTTTAGCGATAAAGTTGAAAATCTATTACAGAAATCTGACAGATTGTAGTAGGTTGATGTGCTGGCGTCTGTACATACCTAGCATAAAAAATATTTACCTAATCAATTTGGGGTGTATTTAGTATGTTGTCGTTCTTAGGTCCGATGGGGGACCCGGTACCTAGCCGGCGGAGGTTCGTGTGTTGGGGTCCAATCAGGGGCGCTTGCGAACTATACGGTTAGAAACTTACTTATTTTACAAAAACGCAATTAATTGATCACACTAAAAATAACAAAACGTGTTGTAACCAATGCTTGAAGTTGCATTTTGTACGGCATGGAACGCTTCTGAAGTTTCTGGTACAGTGTTGCCACTAGTAAAATATAACATATTTCTTATTGTTTCCGTTTGAATAGTTTTATATTTTAACATTTTATTTTTTCGACAATATAAAATACGATAAATTTAGTTTCCTTTTTCAATTACATTTGCGAAGGTGGATACCAAAACATCTCTCAACCACTTTCAACATCTCTTGTCTTGGCAACATTATGTGACACGAGGTAAAACTGTAACAAGTCAAGGTTTTTGGTTTTGTCATATTATTTTTTTTTTGCACCGTCACAAATATTTAATTTAAAATAAAATTGGATTACTAAAATTTTGTTGTTACCTGGTCTTCTTATCCTTGATTATTATTACTTATATTGTGTGAGTCCTCTGGTAATTCATTATTACCTTTAATTTATTTTATGTACGATTTTTTATTTGATTGTCGTTTCGTTTTTATCAAGTCTTGACAATGCTCATTTACCTCAACAACGTGTCGTGGTACTGTATATGCAGCTTAATAAAGGCTAACTCAGCAAAGTTCGTGATTGATCGGTATTTGCATAACGATTTCAATTTTTCAGCTGCATCGGGTGAAGGGAGAAGATTTCTATAAATTATATTCAAAAAGTCGTTGCCGTTTGTTTTGATATTGCATTGCATAATTGTTGTTATCATTAGTTGCACTAATTTTGTAGCTTTTGCATAATAGTGGTGGTAAAATAGAGAACTATTATGGAAGGAGCATAAGGTAGCTGCAACTTGCAGGTTGTTAACAGAGACATCTAGGGTTACAAAGCTGTATTATACAGGAGACCAAAAGTAGCGTCTATTTGAGGGAAGATGGCAATGTACTGCAGTTTAGCACTATTGCATTTTCTGCAATACTTTAACTTTCGGTATATTAGCTGACAATAAGAAAATACCTACTCCATATATCAAAGGTGATCCCAATTGCATACTAAACTTTTACAATTAATTTAATTTAGAAAGGTATGCATTGCTTTTTATTCTTGCTATATTTTTTAATTCGTTTTCCTCGACAACGGATTTATACAGAAATAAAATAAATATCCTTAAATACCTAGTCAAAATGAAATAAATTTTGATTATTAGTGCGTAACGACGGATGCAGGTTTCTTTGCGATCTCACCTAGAGCTAGTTGGTATGGCTACTACGGCAGGACAAAGATCTTATTTTATTGCCTCTTTATTTTCGAACCTCTGGACCTCAAAAGTTGGACTTTACGCCTCTATTCACGTCACAATGATAATTTTTGAAAAGCACAGATAGGCCGATGATGGGATCTGGACCCGTCATCTTAAGGTACGTTCGAAGAACGATATTGAACACTTAATAATTAAAAGCAACTGCTAACTTTTTATTTCTACACAAAATTCAATTGAAATTTATCAGAACCATTAATGAGCTCGCGAGCCAATACGCGGAAGGATCCTGCATCTCGGCTAGAGGTAAGTATCTACTAACAGAATCCTCTCGCGCATTCATTATTCCTACGGCCTGAATTCACCACATAGGCACTAAAGGGTTAGTTAGCGGCACGGCTCCGCTGGTAAGTCTTCTGTGCGTGGTATCGCTTAAAATTGATAGAATGGCTTACATCAGTTACAACATATTCCTCCGGATACGTGGGGCATACTGAAAGTTTCTGGATCTGGCCACTTACAATAAAACAATGAAAAAACAATTATGGAATTGGAAAATGGAACTCTTTGGAAATATGCTATTTTTTAATTTGCGAGACTGTAATTTGTTTTTTCATTGTGACGTCCTTTCGAAAATTGTGTGTCGCTATCAAAATGAATTTAACTCGAGAACATTTTCGTTCCATGAGTTTTTATGATTTCCGTTGTCGCTTAAGTCAGCAAGAGAGTTGCCAGAGACTTTAATTGGCATTTGACTTTGATGAAGCACCATGTCGCAGCTCTGTGTATTCGTGGTTAAAAGAACTTAGTTAGACGTGCGCGTGATCATCTCCATGACGAGGTACGTGAAGTTCGGCCGGCGACTGTGATTACAGAAACGACTGCGTTTCCAGTGGTGCCGTAAATAATTATAAAAAAGTTTAACGGAGGACTGTCATTGTGTCATTGGCTGTCTATTATATTGTGACAGTTCATGAAATGCAAGGCTCCTTCACCACGTTAACGCATCCTCACATTCCGCTAAGGTAACAGAAGCCTATTTGAAGGCTTCAAATGTGGAATTGATGACGCATCCGCCTTATAGCCCGGACCTCGCACCCTGCGACTTCTTTTTGTTTCCAAAAATTAAAGACAAACTTGCTTTTTACGAGCCCTGAATCGGCAATGAATGCGTTCCGTGGAGCCATTGAAGAGGTCCCTAAGGAAGACTGGTCCAACTGCTTTGTACAGACGCCAGCACATCAACCTACACCTAACTGTCAAATTTTCCCAATCAACATTGAACCTTATGCTTTAGCGATAAAGTTGAAAATCTATTACAGAAATCTGACAGATTGTAGTAGGTTGATGTGCTGGCGTCTGTACAATGCTTTCAACGAATGCAAAAATGCATTAATTGCGAGGGAATATAGGTACTTTGAAAAACAATAAATGTATCGTAATAGTCTTATACCTAGTCTTATTTATCAGAATCCAAAAATTTTCAGTATGCCCTAAATATTAAATGGAACAGCTGCCGCAATCAAAGGGTCTGAACCTGCATCATTATTCATAGAGTCCACACACTCTCCTGATCGCATATTGCACTAGCGCAAGAGGTCGTAGACGAGCGAAGTGTGGACCCTTATTTGCCTATCACAATGATATGCCAACGATTGTTTTGCTGTGAAGATGAATGACGTAAACGCCAAGCGCATCAATTCCTGATTCTAGAGCTACACCGGTAGGATTCAGATCCTCATGTTTTTCTTTTTGAAGTGAAACTTCTTAGGCGACAATTCGATAATTGGACGAGTAGTGAGAGTGATATTTTAAGGACGCGTCACGTTTAGGCACATTTCGTTACGTAAGAGAGAAGAAAGATATAAATCTTTCATTTAAAAAAATTGGTTGTCTTTTAAAGTCTATCTTTTGTTTTTTATTATTGTGTGGCAAAGATATTGAACTCTTCAGCCTACTTTTGAAGTAGAATTTAAAAAATTTGTTTAAAATTAATGACTGCTTGAAAAACCAAAATATTGAAATTAAAAACTAAAACTAACTAAAATAACGAAATCTATAAACTTAAAATATAAAAAAAAATATTTGAAAAAAACTTACCGAATTATGAAGCACACATTTTATGTAATCTTACGGTAATATCTAAAACAGTTTCAGACAGTCTGTTACAAAAGTGATCACAGTTATATTAGTAAGTAGGTACTTACCTAAAGTAAATCTTGATGTTATCCTTTGTCATTAATTTACAGTTAAATAATTATTATGATTGACGACTTCGAAGCGTTGAACAAAGCACATGGTTGTCGTGATGAAAAAAAAATTGAATAAGGTACGGTGGTAAGGTAAAGTTTTGTTTAGAGAGAGATTTAGATTTAGTTTTGCTTTCATTGCGACAACAGTATAATTAACAAAAAAAAACCAGTTTAAAATCTAAAACCCGACTAGTGAAAAGGATGAAACAAGAAAGTAGCTTCCCGTGGTCGGATACCGCTGTACTAACATACATATAAGCTATGGTAGCATGCGACCACGGGAAGGACTTTCTTGTTTCATCCTTTTCAGTAGTCGGGTTTTTATAAATTTTTTTTTAATTATTGTGGGGCTTATTTCAGTAATACTTATATTTTTGAAATAGCCCATTCATTTGATACCCCACAAGGCACCATCCCAAAATATTTATTTTTAAATTCATTACTTTATGTCCTCTAGAGGGCGCCATATTGAATTTAGTGTGACGTCACATAGCCTATGACCGCCGACGGGCAAGACGCTTCTAACGATACCTCATTTGTCTAATCATTATAAATACTCATTATAAGTAATCATTATAAGTAATCGTTATAAGTACTTTTGAACTTATGAGGGAACAGATAGACATACATACTTAATGGTCAAAATCATAACCCTCCTTTTTGCTTCGCCGTAGTCGGGTATAAACCGCAAAACTCCATCTATCGAAAATATTGATGTTATTTATTGTTCTAATCAGCCTTATTATCAAGCGTTTGTAAGTAAGGATTGAAAGTAAGTTTGGATGTAATTTGGATGTACGGTAAAAATCACAAATAATGAAAATTTAATTTCGGTTGGTCAAATCTGCACGAATGTTACTTTGTTTTTTTTACTGTCCTAAACGGAGTTTAGAAATCTAAAAAGAAAGGTTTAGGTAAGTAATACTAACAAAATCATGGGTAGGTACTTAATATATGTCTGAATGAAAAATAAATAAATAATAAAGATTTGTGAAATAAAATCATTGATATAGTATGTTGGGGTAAGATCGTTGCTGGGGTAAGACCGTAGGAATTAAATTCCCACCTAATGCGGCTATGTTTTTAATGCAGTACTTAATAAATATTGTGTTCTCCATCATTATTTTTATTCTGCTACGACGAAGATCAGAGTAAAATTTAATTTTGCAGGCAAAGAATTTGATTCCTACGGTCTTACCCCAGCAACGATCTTACCCCAACATACTATACCTACCTAAATAGAAACGCATACATGGGCTAAGCGGTGATAGATCAATTTTATTAAACCGATCCATTACCCAAATTGTTTTAGTACGCGTACTTTAATTAGGTAATTCATAAATATAGACAATAACGGATAAGGAGGGCTAGATGAAAGTTAAGTTATACTTTCGTTTGGAAGTATCTGGTAAAACTATCTATCCGTTCCAATATTATATTGATAAGCCTTTGCAAGACAAACCAATCAAAATTCGCAATGTAGTTGGGAACATCGCTTGCATATTCTATCTCGTTCTGTTGCAACGTGTATGAATTCCCTCTATCAAAGGCCAAAGCTCCGGTTATGCTGGTTTTCCGATAGGCGGCGCCAAACCAGAGCGAACGAGAGAGTGAGTGAGCGAGGGCGAGGAGCGTTCCCGGTCATTTAGATTCATTCGGTGCTTGTTCGTTAAGTTGTCAGCACTTGGCTGGCGGCCTGCCGCGCGCCGTCCGACTTCGTACTTTCGTAGTCGTTCGCCAGCACTGTAATCAACTCTTATCGCGATCGCGTGTCCTACTGCAAATACGATAAATACCATCTAAATATTCGAAATAAACATGAGACACGCTGTGTCTCCATAACATCTTGACACATAAACACTGTTATTATTTATAATTTTCAAAAATGTTACCCTGAATCCCAAGTTCATGAGGTGTTAAGAGATAAATCTCTCGTCGTTACGATCTCGGCGTTTTCGCCCGAGAAACTTTAAACCCCGTGGTCACTTAACGCCGTCAAAATTGATAATAATAATATGCAACGATGTGGTTTCTGCTCAATGGTTTCTGGAGCTCTGAGGAGGGTGATGTGTGTCGGCAGCAGGAGAGGTAGCAGTGAATCATACTACCGCGAGCTGGGCGACCAAGACACGCTGGTAAACATTTTAATTAGCTTTAACCGCATTTAAACATCGCTTTAGTAGCACTGAGCAGGTTTTGTTCATTCATATTATTGTTTATTTCATAGCGTGAACGTGTCGTGCATTAGATACTGGCCATCAACATGTTTACCTGTCTTTAATTAATGTGTGTTATGATACTAACTAGGTAACGTAAACCTGTAGTATGCTAATTACACATGTGTGTATTTTTATCAGAGCTAATATTTTGATTCAATGTATTCAATTTATTTGACTAAAATCAAATTTATGTGTGCATGAAATTTTTGTTTTGAACAAGGAGTGTTCTGTGTTTATTCATATTCATAAGTAAACATATTGTCTATGCTTTATGTGTAGTGAAAGTGAAGTTTCTCTTTATGTTTAGTCACTGCTAATTGTTGAACTATTAGCCTTAAGTATGTATTTTGTGGTCTTTGTGTGGAAATACCTTTTTAGGATAGTTTCTATGATTGGTATGACATTGTGGTATCTACAGACTTCATAATCAAACTCATTTTTTTTTCTTAATACTGTCACACTCAATTTTGTTAAAAAAATTCAATTTTGACCATCTCCAGACAATGGAGAAACCTCTTTCCTTTCAATGCATTGAAAGTCATACTATTTAAGCTGTTGTACCTATTGGGTAAACAATAACAAGTAACTATACTGCCCATTTCAACAGCACATTTATCCAAAAGTCAATAAATTTAACATTTAATATGTAATGTGGTATGGGAACTTGTCCCATCATTAATAACCACACTAAGAATTCCTAACAAAAACATTGTAATTCTCATCAATCAAAGACAAACAAATCACAAACTGTCTCTTATTTGGCAAAAATAAAAAATAAATGTTGGTAGAGGTACCGTTCATGTACCTACCTATTAAACCAACTTAAAACTAGCTCAGATAAGAACTATACTCAAATATTATGAATGACATTGCATGCTGTATACCTTTTTAATTTATTTTTGAATTAATGAGAAACTAAAAACATGTTCTTCGGATCTTACTATTCTCCAACTCCCACCATACCCAAATAACTAACCTTCTTTTGAACAATTACATAAACAGATAATTAAAAGTAATAGGTAGACACAATTTGAAAATAGAACTGCAATGCAAAGAGGCCTTGACTGCCTGCTAATCTGCTGGGGGCCAGCGACACATAAAGTAATGCCTAATAACCATATTATTATAATACAAGGTGCAATTGAATTAATGCACATGTGAGGGCTAGCAACAATCTGGTAACAATTACTTGGCTCAGTTTTAGTATTTGACATTACACATTAATGCTAAACATAGTTCTGAGTAAACAAGTTTATTAGAAAATGTATTTTTGGAGTTTATATGCGCAGACCTTGCGTGGTGACATGGATTTTCATAAGAAACAACACTAGCAGCGCCCCGCGGTTTCACCCACGTAAGTTTCGATACCGTGGGAATATGGGGATAAAAACTATCCTGTCCTTTCCCGGGACTCAAACTATCTCTATACCAAATTTCATCTAAATCAGTTCAGCGGTTTAAGTGTGAAGAGGTAACAGAAATACAGACACACTTTCGCATTTAATATTAGTATGGATTGATGCATTAGAATGTATTTGTATTCTATTTTAACACTTATGTAACTAAATAATTTCATAGACAATACAATTATTTTGTATTATATCAAAAATTAAACAAGATAAAATATACTAAGAATTGTAAAACACTTGAACCCCACAATGTATGGTAAAAAAATTTACTGTCCTGTTATGTCCTGTCAATCTTGTGATCAAATCAGACAGGCTCTAAAACGTATCAAATAGCAATAAAAACAGCGAATAAAACAACAAAGCTGGAATCTAAGAGATATTTCACCAACAAGGGTTAATATGTGAAGAATACATGCAAAGAACCAATTTTACAGACAAAAACATTACAAACAGCATGTTTGCAAGTTTTAGAAACAATGACCTACTTGGTAGGATGATTGATGATCAACAAAATGCTGGCTGTCAGAGTTGGTACTTATTATCTTTGAAAATTTGATTTTCTAAGGATTGCATGTCTTGTGTAACCAAAATCAAGAAGGTCTCTGTTAAACCCCATAAGTGAGTCAGGGGGATGTAATTCCCAATTTTCTCCCATACAACTTGATAGTGGACAGATTTTTATATTGTGTTTACAGGTATAGTTTTGGTATGACTGGGGCACAGTAATCCTGTAGGTACCCAAGTCCAAGTAACTAGTAACTTTAGTTAAATATATCCAATATTTTAGTACCTACCCAGTCTGTTCATATATACATATTTCTTTTTCTTTACTACACACTGTTACTACGCACATAGGTAACTGCTCTTAGCGTAACCCCCTCCCCTCTTATATTTCTGCTGCGTGCGCCTACGTCAAATTTTAGTCGAACGCGTGACGTCAATGTTTTACTAAAGCATAGTACTTACAAGATATTCTACAAAAGCAGTAATTCACTCCAGCGTGTATAAATAATAGAATCATTAATAGAACATACAAGCAATTACTTACTCTGTTTGCATGGAGGAAAATACTTAAAAGGTCACTCATTCAACTCATTTGTAGCTAGCACATATTATTATAGTAAAAAATTGAAATTACTAGGTATCGATGATAAGCTGTTTACGTTAATTAATTATATTAGGTCGCCAAGACTACTATTTACACGCGGGTTTACTTGCTATTTAGTTATGAGACGGTATTGGCAATCTGAGGAGACAAACATATTACATAATAGAACAAATGTCAGGCTGCGTGGAAAACATCGAATTGTTGAATTACGAAATTCATTATTTAAACGTTTACTGATGACGTAAGCCAAAAGTGTATAGGTATCATCCAACTTCCTCAAACGTCACATTATCTGCACGCAGTGGAATGATATCAAACAAATGGCCAAACAAGGGCAGCGGGATAATAAATGTGCCACCTGTACATTGTATAGCTAGTCTAAATCAAGCACTTGCAGCAGCAGAGGTCGAGGAGTTAGCTATCAAATTACCAATAAACAGTATCACCTCGGTATACGGAATAACAATAAAATTGCCTTAATCATTCATTATCCGCGAAGCAGACACAAAAGAGTTTAACAACCATAACTTTGTAGACCTATGAACAGGAACAGGGAAACAGTTAATTGAGCGATGACGATATCAAATCAATCTAATGAACTACAACGCAAATCATCCGCAAATAATCAAAACTACTCCATATTATTAGTATTGAAACAAAACAATCCTCTATAAACAGTTCCGTTTCGCGGAAGTGTTTTCAAACAACCAACAGGAATTAAACCTCGTTGCTAAGTAGATTGTATATCACACGGCACACTACATCAGCTTTATGCTCATGGTCGAGACAAATTGGTAGATACTCGGCACTTATGTCAAGATACAATTTTCAGCTCTGAGGGAGGCATTTAATACTCCTACGCCATGAAGATAAGACTTCAGGTATTAAGAGTCCCTATCAATTTCGCTGTCTAAAAACAGAAAATTCAATTTTTTTCAGCGCAATTTACTCAGTATCCTTAAGTTATCTACTTTTTTTTTAAATACACAGTTATTTATCACCTATTTATCTAGTAAGTCTACAAAATAAAATTTTGATAACTACTTAATGTAAATTAACAAAAATAAAAATCTAACACACGTTTTTACGTAAACACGAAACACCATGTTTTTCAATTGCTTTTTTAGCTTACTGGTAGCAAACAACAATCTGAAAAAAAAACCCAAATATTGGGCACATAGTATATTAGTAAGTCTACAATTTATTTTTTTAAAGTTTAATGAATTAGTACTTGTAAAAAAATGTTGACTAAGCTGAAAAACTCCAATAAAATCATGTGCAAAACCGTCGTCTATGTGTGAGAATTTATTGAAAATAACAATAAGTGTTAAATATTTTAAAAGTTGAAGTGTTTATCTACCAAACTCAATTTTTATATTTTAATTTAAACTACTTATTTAATTGTAGTAAAATATTTAAATAATGCCTTATAAACCGATGCGCTCGCTCGATGCATTCAGTCGCGCCCGAGGGCTTCTCGACGACGGACCTGTGTCGCCTGCGACGTTCGCCGCTCCCGACGTAACTAGCGAATCGCGCGTGATTTTGTACTACGCCTGACCACTTTTGAGACTCTAAGTATATTTATTTTTTTATTTTAATAGTGTGACTTATTAATGTTTTTTATTGTACTATTAGTAATATGGTGAATATATTTTTAGAAAATGGGTCGAAAAAGTGAACTTTATTATCATGGAAAAATTAATGGTAAAAAGAATAAAGTTGCAAAAACACGAAAGGCACGTGCAGTTCTTAGGTAAATAATAATTGTTGCAATCACCTTAATTAAGAAAATTGTAATAATTTACTATTATTTATATAGTCTAAAAATATTTTAATTGTATTTTAGAGAATTACATGGGCAGAAATCTAACAAAAATCAAATATATACCTTGTATACGCTGGTCACACTTTGTAATTTGCTTTTACTATAGTGAATACTACGGTTAAAATATTTTTATTTCAACGATATTTGTATTTAGGGGACCTAAACATAACATGTCATAATCACAATAAAATCCATCCAGTATTACGGAATCTTAGTAAGTAAAAACTATGGAGTGCTAATAATAGCGGTTCCGGACCAAGATTATTTGTTCCCGTTTCATCGTACGCTTCAACGCACACTAGGATTATCAGCTATAGTTCGAACGCACACAGACATATTGCGCTCTTATAATACCTAATCTAGTAGCGCGCAGAAATTGATAGGGACTCTTAATAACTTGGTTAAATATAGGTAACGTGCTAGACAACCAGATAGAAGCGTGTCAAAAGCATTCTTAATGTTTTAAGAGTCCCTATCAATTTCTGCGCGCTACTAGATTAGGTATTATAAGAGCGCAATGTGTCTGTGTGCGTTCGAACTATAGCTGATAATCGTAGTGTGCGTTGAAGCGTACGATGAAACGGGAACAAATAATCTTGGTCCGGAACCGCTATTATTAGCACTCCATAGTTTTTACTTACTAAGATTCCGTAATACTGGATGGATTTTATTGTGATTATGACATGTTATGTTTAGGTCCCCTAAATACAAATATCGTTGAAATAAAAATATTTTAACCGTAGTATTCACTATAGTAAAAGCAAATTACAAAGTGTGACCAACGTATACAAGGTATATATTTGATTTTTGTTAGATTTCTGCCCATGTAATTCTCTAAAATACAATTAAAATATTTTTAGACTATATAAATAATAGTAAATTATTACAATTTTCTTAATTAAGGTGATTGCAACAATTATTATTTACCTAAGAACTGCACGTGCCTTTCGTGTTTTTGCAACTTTATTCTTTTTACCATTAATTTTTCCATGATAATAAAGTTCACTTTTTCGACCCATTTTCTAAAAATATATTCACCATATTACTAATAGTACAATAAAAAACATTAATAAGTCACACTATTAAAATAAAAAAATAAATATACTTAGAGTCTCAAAAGTGGTCAGGCGTAGTACAAAATCACGCGCGATTCGCTAGTTACGTCGGGAGCGGCGAACGTCGCAGGCGACACAGGTCCGTCGTCGAGAAGCCCTCGGGCGCGACTGAATGCATCGAGCGAGCGCATCGGTTTATAAGGCATTATTTAAATATTTTACTACAATTAAATAAGTAGTTTAAATTAAAATATAAAAATTGAGTTTGGTAGATAAACACTTCAACTTTTAAAATATTTAACACTTATTGTTATTTTCAATAAATTCTTACACATAGACGACGGTTTTGCACATGATTTTATTGGAGTTTTTCAGCGTAGTCAACATTTTTTTACAAGTACTAATTCATTAAACTTTAAAAAAATAAATTGTAGACTTACTAATATACTATGTGCCCAATATTTGGGTTTTTTTTTCAGATTGTTATTTGCTACCAGTAAGCTAAAAAAGCAATTGAAAAACATGGTGTTTCGTGTTTACGTAAAAACGTGTGTTAGATTTTTATTTTTCTTAATTTACATTAAGTAGTTATCAAAATTTTATTTTGTAGACTTACTAGATAAATAGGTGATAAATAACTGTGTATTTAAAAAAAAAGTAGATAACTTAAGGATACTGAGTAAATTGCGCTGAAAAAAATTGAATTTTCTGTTTTTAGACAGCGAAATTGATAGGGACTCTTAACATTAAGCTTGAACAATGTTTGGACGTTACAAAGTCAAGCTTTGTTAACCGCAGTCAGTTCTTGAATAGGAAACCTTTCCTTTCTCACTAATTAATTTGTTTGGGAGTTTGTGCTCGTTTCGCTCATCCGCTGGTCCTCGAAAATAAAGTTTGACAACCGTGTCCAGCAATCAGCAACCCAAAACTGTATTTACCTTTAATATTATTATAACCTTCGTACCGTCGTATATCGGCAAGCTGAAATTAAGATGGCAGCAATTTCGTGTAAAATAATTAGCCGCACTTTTAAGCCGACGGTAAAAATATTGAGAGAAGGGTTGGCAGGTGACGATGAAATTAAATCCCGTTTTAATTATCCCGAACCCCGAAATATATTGATGGTAGAACTGGGCTCACATCTGCATTACAACGCCTGAAGTTTAATGCTCTTTAACATTTATTTATTTATTTATTCACTCCATCATCATCTGCCTAGCCTTTTCACAACTATGTTGGGGTCGGCTTCCAGTCTAACCGGATGCAGCTGAATACCAGTATTTTACATGGAGCGATTGCCTATCTGACCTCCACAACCCAGTTAGGTACTGGGTAATACGATACCCCTTGGTATGACTGGTTGTCAGACTTTCGGGCTCCTGACGGCCCGCAACGACTGTCAAAGATCCACGAATGACAGCCGGGACCAACGGCTTAACGTGCTTTCCGAGGCACTTTATTTATTCACTCCAAACATACAAATATCCTTACAGGCTAGACAAAATGCGATATTGTAGTACACTTAAAGATTAACGCATTAACATTAACATAACATAACGCTCCCAGATCGAGGATTATTCACGTTGCAATTTCCACGGGAGACGGTTTTCAGTAAGTCCGGCTTGCGTATTTCCCCAGCTTTCCAGCCGCCAGATTTCTTCCATTGGTATATACCTATAAATTTTATTATTTCGCTTCGTCAACAGCTGAACATGAAATCGATAAGCATGGTACAGGCCATCAAGCAATTTTGTTATCCTAAAAAAGTATTGATTTCTTCACGTTTTAGCTTATGTTGGTTCTGCTTATATTATTCATCTTATACAGGCTGGCCCAAAAGTCGTGGATCAAACGAAACAGGGCGATAGTTGAGGTTATTTACAGTAAAAAAAAAATAGGAAAAAAATTAAAAAAAAAACATTTTAAAAAAAGTATCACCACTACAACAGTGCTTTTATGACAGTGGGTACCATGATTTATTAGTATTGGCACTTTTTTCAATATCTTTTAAGGCTCAAAAAAATTATTTCTAACATTAGAACCTTACTGTAAACACTCAAATTGTCATAACTTTTAAGGAGATCAAGTTAGGGCTCTCGCACAATTTTTTTTACTACAAATAATCCCAACTATCGCCCTGTTTCGTTTGATCCACGACTTTTGGGCCAACCTGTAGAGTGGTATTAAGTTTTACATACGACAACGCGATCCCCATTTTGATTTTCCAGTAACCTCAATCGAAATAGACACCGCATTTATTGTAATCGGGTTTTTAGTTTAGGCTGTAGGATGTAATTAACAATCTCACAATCCTAAGATTACATTGCCTCATAACCTGCAAGATTCACAAACATAGAGTCAGATAAAGAAAGAAGGGAAATGTAGCGAGACATGTTGCACTTAAAATTCACTTGCGAAAATGAGTGTCACGGTCACCCCTAGATCGCCAAAAACTGATTGAGATACTTAGATGAACAGTATTACGATACATCAATTTTAATGCCAGATATATAACTTATGCTTTTCTGTCGCTTTCCGCCTTCTAAATTCTATATTCTAATAGGTACCAATTTGCACAGTCCAGTATGCAGTGGGTTAACGCAGGCGTTTTCGCAGGGAATTCGTGCAGGGGTAGCGGAACGTAGTAGGCACTGTTTAGGTCCCAACCTACCGTTCTATAGCATAGGATATAATTTTAAAAGCTGTCATTTTCTGATTTCGAATGTAAATGATCCGAAAATATTCTCTTTTAAGCGGCACAAGTTGGTTTACCAATTAGACTAGGTATTTAAAGTTATTTTTTCCCAGGATTTTTGTTTTTTGGGGTAGATGCCGAAAATCAAAATCAAATAATTTAATTTTTTTTCTTCATCTGGGTTGTCATTTTCTTGGTTTTCGGGGAATAATGCTGATACCGAATAAGATGAACATTCTGAATTATAAGATGGGGGCTATTCCAAATAATAATAATAATAAAATATTGTAAAGCAACTCTCATAGACACGAACTATACGGTTAAAAGACTTCAGCCTAATATTTATACACTTTTAATCGATATCGTCGTCTATAACAACTGTCATACCCATTATTAACATGCATGGAACTAAGTCCCCAGAGATGTAATAGAACAATAAGTGGGTATATCTGAAACGCCTCCAAGACTAATTTAAATATGTAGATTCCTGATTAATTTATTGATTGCGGCCCTGCTAGCATAAAACACTATTAACGCTACAGGGAACATCACATGTTTCACACAATATTGCTATTTAAATTAACAACTAAATACTTTGGTGTATACCTAATACTGGTATTCAGCTGCATCCGGTTAGACTGGAAGCCGACCCTGACATAGGTGGAAAAGGCCAGGCAGAAAATGATGATACTTTAGTGTATAGTTGGTGAGAGTACCTTAACACTTGCACCTACAGATAAATAATTCAGTATTTCTGAATATAGCAGTCTTTAAACCACCGCGGCAGCTGCAAAGGACTACTAAAATATTGGAATATCACTTTCGAAAGTACGCCCGGTCATATACGGGACCTATCAGAACATGTGTTACTTACGTGCTTTTCTTCACATTAAACCTGTACCGCAAGGCGTCCCACTAACAGCGGCTAAATGTGTGAGTAATCAGTCATCAGAGACCTACCTCAACATAAAATTATCGCCACGTCAGCCATATTTATCGCTGAATTGTTTTCGCTCGACAAACGTAGTATTGTTTGATTTAAAGTTCGCTTCACCTTCTAATTGACAACTGCAAATAAATTGTGCAACAAGTGCCAGTGCTGTAAAGATTTCGTTTCAATGGGTACGGTATTATAATGAATTTGAAGTCAAATAAAATTCTTTAGTGGGGAATAGCAAAGAACCTGGTGACACGGGACTGCTTCCACTATTCTTGCAGTAACTGTAACTGTGAGTATTTTTGACACCCCATTTACCACTAATTTCGATCTAACTGGAAAAAATATACTTAAGCGCTAATCGAATAAATCGACGGTCGTAGACTCGTAGCACATGCAAAGTGATAAACAATTGGGAGCTCAAGAACAAATAAGCTTAAGAACAAATTAATCAAAATTATGTACATAATGACGTAATCTTGTAGACCCAACGAACGTATGTATTGATGGAACTAATATAGAAAGATAATATACACACATCAAAAGTGTCTAGGGATCAACATATATTTTTGCAATAACTTTTCTCCTGATTGATATTAATTAAAATTTTCTTTAAGGATTCATCAAATAAAGTGTTTTCGTTTGTCACAGTAACGATAAACCAAGTCACCTTTGCATTAATAAAGAAATTTGCCATTTTCCTAATAAAGGGATTTTTGACATTTGAACCACTAACACAAAAGTTCGAAAAAAAGACTGAAATAACAGTTTTCTTTAAAATTTTATTGGGTAACTTAAACAATTAATAATCCGTGTTTCTACCGCGAACACTAACAACACAAGAACATCGGTTTGGCATACTCAAAATGAGTTCATCCAAATCACGCTGTGGAATGGCAGCCCATGTTCGTTGCAACAACAAAAAAAGGTCTTCTTGCGACTGGATACCCTCCATATTCGGCAGAGCTCTTCTCTGTAGCATATCCCATGCATGCTCAATCAGGTTCAAGTCTGGCGACTGAGCAGGCCAGGGCAGGACATTGATGTTAGCTGCGGCGAGAGTCTGTCTTACAACTCTTGCGGTGTGCGGTCGTGCATTATCATGCATTAACTGAAATAAGGGACCGATTTGCACTTGTAGAGGAACGATGACGTCTGATACAATCGTCTCAGCATAAATTTGAGCGTTGAGGTTGCCTCTGATCCAAATCAACTCAGTTCTTCCGCCGATCCAAATACCCGCCCATACCATGATGGTTCCACCACTATAAGGATGGACTTCCTGGCAGGATTTTAATCGCTGTTGGCGTCCAGGGGTTCTCCAGTGTCGTATACGTCTTGTATCCGGTCTCATACCAAAACGAGACTCATCAGAAAAGCACACGAAACGCCATTGTTCTTCTGCCCAATTTCTGTGTTCAAGAGCCCATTGATATCGAATCCTACGATTGTGCATTGCTATAGGTGGTACCCGTAGCGGTCTTCGGGAATGAAGGTTCACTTCATGCAAGCGGTTTCTGACTGTTTGGTCGCTAATTAAGTTCCCTGAAGAGTGATGAAGCCTCACGGCTAACATCATGGCGGTTATTGTTGGAGCTCTTCGAGTTAAGATTTGAATGTATCGGTCTTGTCTCCGTGTGGTGCAGCGATACCGTCCTCCATGGCGCTCAGCCACGGTACCAGTGCTTCGGTAACGTGTCCAAAGTCGACTGATAACACTCTGACTTGTATTCAGAGCTAAAGCCACAGTACGTTGCCGGGAACCAGCTTCTATCATTCCCACGGCTCTGAGCATTTCTTCCCTGCTTAAATGACGTCGCCGCTCCATAATAACGTTGGTTTTAATCAGTAGTAGGGAAACAGTAGCACTAATAATGTCTTCAATGCGTTGTATGTTTTTATGGGGAAAATATTGACAGCTGATTTTCATCTTTTACTCGAATTTGATTCACAGTTCCTGATTCAAATTATGAAATGCACCAAAAAGGATCCATATAAATTTATAAAATCATAAATTTATTACAAAGCCACATCTCAATCTCAAGAAATCCGCATAAAAATGCTTGATCCCTAGACACTTTTGATGTGTGTAGGTAGGTTTTTAGTAGTTGTTATAATACCAAAACAATTTTTTTTCTTTGATCATATTTCCAACCAGTGAACTCTATATAATTCTTCACCAAATTAGTACCACTCAGAAGCATCTAGAAATTCTACAACATTATACCTAAGGTTGGTGGATCCTTACAGAATTGGTCCGAAATATTTCATGCCATTAGCTGCGCTCGTTGCCTTAGGTCAGTCAATTTTATTCATTCTATATTTCTATACCGTTTGCCGATGCAACCCGAAGGTTTAGTACCTAGTACCTACTTAATTCAGATTTCTCTCACATTGTGAAAGCATCTTTAATAGTACTTTGCGTATGCGACACATATAATATTATCATCATCATCATTTCAGCCTAAAGACGTCCACTACTGGACATAGGCCTCCACCGCCACTTCGACCGGTTCTGTGCTTCTCGCATAGAATATAGTTAAATCCATATACATATGTATATTTGGGATTAACTTCCAGGGTCTTCAAGATCTAACTGATTGCAGTTTGAAAAAACCAACCCCAACACACCAGACAGTATCTTATTTAAA
The DNA here is from genome assembly GCA_914767645.1 of Hydraecia micacea. Taxonomy (NCBI): domain Eukaryota; kingdom Metazoa; phylum Arthropoda; class Insecta; order Lepidoptera; family Noctuidae; genus Hydraecia; species Hydraecia micacea. Next base: position 2,698,702 of record OU611774.1, read on the forward strand.
ATTTTCTTACATATTAAGGCTGGATGTTGAAACCATTTCCATCCGAGTGAGGAAATAGAACGTCAGGTAATGAAATTTATGAATGCCGAGACGTCGCAGTGGCGCCTATTTCCGGCTCGCGAGTCTTCAATAGGTGTGCATCCCGGGTGTGAGCATCGCCGCGTCGCACCGGTTCGCATTACAACCGTGGTGCAAGCTAACTTTATTTCCGTTCTTGAGTAGAGTTAGACACGAGACTCCGTGAAAAGACTCTTGACTCGACGGTTTAGAGGCAGGAACTTTCATAATAATGTCATTGCGTCGATATAATCGTGACTGTTCCTAAATTACCCTATAGGCTGTATCAAACTTTCGTTTTTGCTAATTATGTTAATATTAGTATTTAGGTCGGTCGGCTCCTTTTGGGGAAGAGCCGCACCCCACCCCGTACGACTGGAAAGGCGTAATTGTATTATTAGAGAAGTTTCTAGTTTATCGTGAGTCTGCTATAATTGTTTCTATGCATTTACAATACCTAATTAGATTGAATAAAGTTTTTTTTAGTTAGGGACTCCTCATTTAATTTTAACCGATTTCAAAAAATAGGAGGAGGTTCTCAGTTCGTCGGAACCTTTTTTTTTAAATTTCTCGAAGACGGCTAGACCGATTTGAAAAATTGTTTGAAAGGGTATACTTTCCAAGTGGGGCCCCATTGTCATCAGATCAGGATCTGATGATGGGATCCTGGAGAAATCGAAGGAACTCATCAAATATTATAGGCACACGTATAGCGATTTGGGTATTTTTTGTAGTAACTCGTGCATTTGCTTTCGGTAAGCACCATTTCGTGAATGATGATGAAGACCAAAGATGACCACCGGAACTACTCAATAAAATTAAAATTTAAAAATATTATTGATATAGCCAGTAATGTTACTTATAATAATTTCTGTAGGGTAGGTAGGTGCCAGTGATAAATAAAAACTTAAAACAAAAAAAAACCGACTACCAAAAAACACTACAAAGTGAAAAATAACTTTAATTTCGAAAGTCGATGGAAATAACTCAAATACAGATCCAAAGACACCGCCTTCCGAAATTAAGTTATTTTTCTCTTTGTAGTGTTTTTTGGAAGTCTGGTTTTATTTTTGTATAACGTGAGTCTGTTTTAATTTTTCCTATGCATTTTCGGTTGTTGGACTAAATAGGTTGAAGTTATGATTTGGGAAGCTAATTTCGTTTTGTCGATACATATTTGCAACTGCATTACAGTCTATTCTTGTGTGACGTGAGCCTGTATTTATTACCTATGTATTTTTAGTGATGAGACTGAACAAGGTATATTTTTGTAGTTAGGGACTCACACTAATTTCATTTTGTCGATACGTTTATCCAGTTGCATGTAATATGTGTAAGTGTAAGTTCCTGACCACGAAAAGCTCAGCCTATTTAGTCCAAGATCCGAAAATTCATAGGAAAACTTAGAGCAAATTCACATAAAAAGCGACTCTAATCCAGTTGCATGTAATTAGATTTGCTTTTTTGAAAGCAGTGTATACATATAGTCTATTCTAACTTATGTTTCAGATTAATATTATTTCAAGTTAAACAAATATCAACTTTGTTTTAAATGGTAATTAAGTTAATTTCTAAAAAGAGTTATAAAAATCTTTGAAGTTGTAGCGTAAACTGAACTTTATTGTCTCTCTGTCAAAAAAGTACCGGGAAAAGATCAATAATACACAAAATGTTAGTTATTCATCCAAATTTATTTTAGACTTTGGCGTAGTTTTTGTTGGTTGCGGTTCAGTTGGAAGGCGCCACTCCGAAGCTTGTTGACTAGTTTGCATGTCAAATTCGTAAACGTCTCGTCACCAGTAACAATGCGTTTCATGAATGTTGGGTCGGAATTGACTCGTTCTAACATGTCTTCAGTGACTTTTATGCGATTGAGATTTTGGAGAAAATTCAGGTCTTTTGGGACTAGCCGAGCGGCAACATGTTTCATACCCAAGTGATTATTTAAAATGTGACATAGAAAGTTCAGCGGCTATCTCTCTCAAACTTGATTAAGGATTTTCAGTCACTATTTCCTTCACTTTTGCGATGTTAACTTCACTTGAAGACGTTGATGGCCTACCAAGGCGAGGCAAATCTTCAGCATATCTCGACCACTTTTGAATGCTTTGTACCACTCATAAGCACGTGTTTTTGATAAAGTCGATTCACCGTAAGCCTTCTGTAACATTTTCAGTGACTTCGAACACGAAATTCTATTGGCGATGCAAAATTTAAAACAAACTCTTTGTTCGATGTTTTTGTCCATTATGAAATTCGCAATACACACTAGATAATCTAACTAAAAACAGAACTGTATTTAATCTAAATGACAGATGCAACTCAAACTCCGCGCCAAAATGGAAAACAGTTGTGCCAATTTAACAACAAATAGCTGGTTTATGACCGACGACGAGCATACAGCAACCCGATAGTTCTAATGCAAGAACCAACCAACGTCAAAACACTACAACATATTAACCAGTACAACACACGTGAAGAGCAAGGACAATCAACGAAACCCCCGTCTCAAACGAACAGCCCCCAATTGGCATTACACAGTATGAAGAACAAAATCGTAACGGGAACCATTTATAAAATGTGTAACGGGACAGCTCCCGGAACTGACCAAGTGGTAATTGAGCTTTACAAAGCGATACTCCAAATATTACAGGAAGCCGTCACATGTGTCACCAAACACGAACAAAGTCTGGACACAAAACGAAGCGCCCGACACGGAGACCGTGCAGGTACCAATTCCAAAAAACAGTCGCCGCATATTGGTTTGCAATACGGGATACAGAATTTACGCCTCATACCTACGTCCTAAAAAAATGAGGTAATATAGGTAATAACGGAATTGGGCAACTACCAAGCAGCCTTTTTAAACAATAGATCAACAGACGACCACATCTCTACGCTTAAAACACAAAGAGCCAACAAATGGCTAAACAACAGGATAATCGAAGTATGCATGAATGAACGAACATACATCAAATGGTGTGGCCAGCAAAGCAGTTGGATTATCAAAGGAAAGGGAGTCAAACAAGGTTGACCTCTGTCCCCTCGCCTGTTTACACCGGTTATCGACGAAGTCCTTAGAACTTGACGAGGAAACCCAATTAACAAAACTCCAAATAAACGAAACAAAATACTGATTAGGGACCTCATAGATAGAAAGAAAACGACCTACGTGACCCTTAATGGAATAAATATAGCGACATGTGATGAAATTAAATACCTAGGCTTATACATAACATCTAACAGCATTAAGCAGACAAAGCACTATAAAAAAACGTTGCGAATAGTCCATTGAAAAACGTCAAATCATTACTATCATTAATAAAAAACTCGAAGATGGACTGGAAATTAAACAGACTCATCTAGGTATCGAATGGTGATCATACTGTGCATGATACATGGTTTGAACGAAAGTATCGGCACTTACTAAAGCTAACAGTAATGCTTTTCTGTAAAAATCTCACCGTGAAAACTTAGGTGAAGTGAGCTGTCAATAGTGTCAATCCCTAGCATCACGGTGATCTTTTTACAGAATAGCACCGCAGGTCAAGACTCGGAAGATATGAGCGAGTTATCATGAGAGACTTGATTAATTAACTATGCCAGGAATAAAACAAGACAAAAGAAAATGCATAAAATCTTAGACGTGTTAATTCGCTCGACCTTTTTTTTCCGGGGTGGAAAATCTTCATGGATGGGCGGCGGAGTCTGTCAGACTCTTACTGACTAAAAACCACCCTGGTGTTCCCTTCCCACACTTGGACCGGGGATCATGGGAACTTGTACGCCTTCCACGATCCCCGGCTGGTGCCAGCCCGTTTTTGCGGGCCACCTCAAGTCCACGGGGGGGAGTGAGGTGTAAAACTCCCCCCGCGACGTCCTATAGGGGCGCGAGTGGAACACTACGCGCCGCCGCCTCATGTCCTGCTAGATGGGGGGACGGCGAACTTGGGGACGTCCGCCGTCCCTCAGGACCAGTTTATGGGGGCTGGAAGAGGGCATTGTCCGCCCTCCGCCGTCGCCCGGTACGTCTGCTGCGGGTCAGGAGAGTGGTCTCGACCTCTCTCAACCTTTCCGCAGCCTCCTGTGAAATGTCGGTTTCACAGGTGATCACCGCGTCGCACGACTCGGCGCTCCCGAGTCCCGACCATCGAACGAGCGACGGCCGGCAGCGACAAGTCGGCTCCGACTTCGGATACGAGGACACGGCGCGGCTTCTCCCATGCGGCACAATGCCAGCGTATGCCACGCCGTGTCCTCCCGACAGTCGACGCAGTGATGACACCGAGCGTCCAGCTCCCTGTTTATGCGACACTGATACTTCCCGAAGCAACCATGCGCCGAGAGCCCTTGCGTCGTCCGAAACAACAGGGGGCCGTGCCTCCTCTCGAGCCATTCGAGCACTGGTCGGATCGCTCCGACGGTAGCGAGGCCGGCAATTCGCTCAACCTGAACCAACCTGGCGGCGACGTCGTTAAAAGATGCCCATCCATAGATAATTATCACCCATCTTTCCACTAGTCCAATGCTTACTCTAGGATACATATCCGGTATGGCTCTTAAATCCTTCCTTATCCTACGGGCACGTCTTCCCTACCATTACCGCGCCCCCGGTCTACTCCTTGATTCTTGATATGCAATGGTCGCTATAGCACCATGAAACATGAGGCTACAAGGGCTAGTGCGAATCTTGGGATTCATTCGACTAATTATTGAGTCTGATTAAAACCACGCTGAGGCCGGTGCATTTTATTCATTCATTCATTTCACTGTTTGGCTAATTTCAGACGGACAAAAAGAAGGACGGTTTCGTATGTAAATGCAAAGCCGTTGCATCATATTTACACCAGTCCAACAAACACCATCGTTGATAATGCTTTACGAAATAACATTTTCATGACGTGAAACAACAATATAACCTAAACATTGTTATAGGAATACTCCAAAAATAAAACATAATTATCAGCGTTGTATACGTACATAGGGAAACCGCACCTCACTGCCTAGGGTTTATACCGTAACTATTTGTATAAGTACAAGTACATTGATAAATTCTAAACGTTCTCCTTGTTGGACTACGGGCAACTCGTAATTTTAAGAACGTTCACAGTCAGATCTCAGGCTCAACCTGTCAAAACTACCTCTAATTTACCCTCCCTACATTTTTGACAAGTTTTTGACATTTATTTGTCTGCTGAGATGAGACTGCGACTAGCTTTTGAACGTTTTAAATTACGAGAATTGGTCTTTGGCTCCCGCGCCCTGATTCATCATCATTAGAGTTATAAAGTAAACTATAAGCAGTAATACTTTGCCTCCTTTTAGGTATCTAATAAGCAATAATAAAATAAATGGAGAAAATAATGCAATAACAGCTATCCTAAACCTTTAGAATCTTCTAAATATACTGTCAAAACCACAAGATTTCAATAATAATTTTAACTACTCTCATTAGGTGTGTAGCAACACTGGCGTCACTTCCTCTCGGGCAATGGCTATACATATTATTCTATACTCGTCTGTAACATAACAACGTACCATAATAAAAGTATTATTACTTACCTATTGGTGGACTTCATATTTACTGACCAGCACCCCTAATTGCATTTGAAGGATATTGCTAATCCATTGCTTCATATGTTCGAAAAATTTGTCTCCTCAACAACGTATATAATCATTGCGTTATATGTAGGTACGTTGTTGAGTAGACAAATGTTGTTGAACTATCAAAATGAAAGCCATTGCTACTGTTAGTATGTTACGCAATTACCCCACTGATACCTATGAAGACCTATGTATAGCCGTTCCTCTTGATATTCATCCTGCACACGACCACGTTACATAGATTTTGTCATTTTAATGTGGTCTGTGGCAAACTGTCGATACGACTTTGCGGCTGGAGTCGCAGGCACAACTAATATTCCTATATTTCAGAAAACATAACCGCATTGGGTGACTAACTAATAATGAAAAATGTGAATTACCTAGTCTTGGTACATTAATTCGAATTTTGAGGAAATACCTAGAATCACATTGAATGACGTTGTTTCACGTGGTTTACAGATAATATTCAGGGTGGTAATTTGAGATGGCGCATTTTAGACCACGTACTGAAGTTCTGTTTAAAAGTTTATTTGCCTTCATATCGGCCGCGCACTGGACCTTAACCGTGGCGCGTTGTAGCTACAGGATATGTAGCTCTCAGATGAGCATATATCTGCCTGTTTTCGAGCTATAGGTATCGTAAGCTCTCTAAGCCAAATTGCCTTATAGAGTGCCTCTTGAGGTGTTCGTCAAGGCTAAGCTTTATTGCAACAAACTGCTAGACTCCCATTTAAATCGCGTATCTCCTGTCTTCAGTTACTACTGCCCATTGCATGCACAGAAGATTAAGGGAGTTGGTGGAATGATTTGTTTTGTTCCATTTTAGAATCTATATTACGTTACGTATTTGAAAGTAACTACATCGTGAATTCGTGACGTAAGTTACTAATGAGTCATGAAGCGCAGACCAACGCCGGATAAGTATCAATAAAAAGATTTCAGAAGATTGATTTCCTCCCACCCAAAGCCAAGAGATTAACAAAACCCTAATTATCTATTCATCCGTTTCAAATAATTTATCAGTGCGTTTGCATCACTCAGACAAAAGCCGCGTTGTTTTCTTATCGCAACCATGAGACTGTATGTCTCCACGTTTATCAGATACTGTCTACTCTACAGTGCATGTACCAGATCACTCAGAAAATATTGCGAAAAAAAGTTTTTATGTATGAGAGACTGGCCAGTTATAATTTACTTATTTTGAAAATATGATTATTTGTAAGTAAAAATAGGTAAGTTCCAATTTCAAAATTTCCCCCCACATTGTTTGCGAGCTAATTTAAATTATCGTGTCTCATAAAAAAATGGATCGCCGCCGGGAACATTTTCGCGCTATGATTTTTTACAATTTCAAGTGTCGCCTGAAACCGAACGAATCGTACAATAGACTTCAAATTGCATTCATGGATGAAGGTCCTTCTAAGGCAACCGTGTATCGTTGTTATAACGAATTTAAGCGCGGTCGACTAACTTTGGGGGATGAAGAAAGAAGTGGTCGGCTTTTGACGGCTGTTACGGAAGATAACGTGCTAGCAGTGAAAAATTTAATCTAAGACAAGAGGCGAGCTACGTATCAAGAGATTCAGCACATACTGCAGGTTGGATCGGGAAGCCTTCACGAAATTCTACACGTGCATCTTCGCGTGAGGAGGATAGTTTCACGCTGGGTGCCGCATAACCTCAACGATGCTCAGAAGCAGGCCCGGGTGGAATGGTGCCGTGATATGATAAACAAATTTGAAGTTGGCTCGTCTCGGCGTGTTTACGACGTCATTACAGGTGATGAGTCTTGGATTTATCAATACGATCCAGAAATGAAGCGCCAATCGACGGTTTGGGAGTTTCAAAACGAATCAAAATCCTACCAAAGTGAAGCGATCTAGAAGCGGGGGGAAGATTTTGATCGCGAGCTTTTTCAATTTGATTGGCTACTTCGTGTCAATTCCTTTACGCACCCAAAGAAGCATCAACGCTGAATGGTATACTACCAAATACTGGGCAGAAGTTTTCTCTGTTGTGAGCATCAAGCGACCAAACACAGGGCTCCGCGGGCTACTACTCCACCACGACAACGCGTCTTCGCACACCGGGTTCAAAAACGAGGGACTTCCTGGACAGCACGCCGGTCAAACTCCTGGGTCACCCTCCTTACAGCCCTGACCTAGCACCGTGTGATTTCTTTTTATTCCCGAAAATAAAAAATCAGTTCAAAGGGATACAATTTTCGTCGCCGGAAGATGCGCTGTCAGCGTTCGAGCAGGCTGTAAACGAGACGTGTCTGCGGCGGACTGGAAAAAGTGTTTCGAAAATTGGTTCAGACGCATGAAACTTTGTATAGAGGCTAGTGGAGAGTACTTTGAAAAGATTTAATAAAAAAATTATAGAACATTCTCTTTTATTTTCGAAAAACTTTCTGAGTGCCCCACGTATTATCCATCATTATACCACAATAATGTGGTGACGTAAGGCATCCAAAAATAATAATAAAAATAAAAATTTGACACTTTTACTCATAGCAGAGCTCATACCTATATTTATTTTTGAGGACACCAGTGGAGCAATGGAGTAAAGCTGTCCACTAGTAAAAACAGTATCGTTTTAAAAGTATCGTTCGTCGTCTGTGATTTAAGCCTACGCACAACTAATGCCATCTAAAAATAATTTTGATGAATGAGTATTGCGATGAGTCGAAAACGAAACGATTTAGTTTCGTTTTCGACTGATTTTAATTCTAACATCTGAATATTTTCGAACTGACCGCGTGTTTGTCACACACGACTCCGTCAGTATTAATTTTCATTTGAGCCAGGCTACAAAATACGTTTTATTAATATTGGTCATTCGGTTCCGGTCTTGTTTCCCAATAGCGACGGAAATCTAAATAGAACTGCTATGAACTCCGTTCCGCTAAATGTCTGGGCTAAGGTACCTGTACTTTTGCAAGCTTTTATAGGAATTAGGACTTAAGTTGGCTTCTCAACTCCATCCTCTATTTCTCCAATATCGCTTGGTTCATATAAATGCTAAAGGATATCAAACAACGTCAGTTATGTCACAGAATAACTATGTAATTTTACTAACGATTATGCTTAACTTTTATGGCATGGCTTTTCGAAACCTTTTAACCTTCCATTTTCGGCAGGCCAAGTACTTACATACGTTGCTCTTGCTGAATAGACCTTCAATCGTCCGGTTGAACGCTCACCAACTTCACATATCGGCTTTTTACCGAAACCGCTATTTGCCCAATGACCCAATCAATCCATACTTACTATACAATAATATTAATATTATAAATGCGAAAGTGTGTCTGTTTGTCTGTATGTTACCTCTTCACGCTTAAATCGCTGAACCGATTTAGATGAAATTTGGTATAGAGCTAGTTTGAGTCCCGGGAAAGGACATAGAATAGTTTTTATCCCGATATTCCCACGGGATCGAAACTTATGCGGGTGAAACCGCGGGGCGCTGCTAGTGGACAATAATGGTCTTTTGAATACTTGACAAGGGTAGTCAGCAAGTACCAACGTATTTAAAAAGGGTTATAAATACGTTTGTGAATTCTTACTTTCAGTATGAGAGTAAAAGGTTATTGACGGGGGACCAGCGGGGTTCTAGAGCTAAGTGGACTGATGCTGAGCTCCTAAACAGCGTTATTGTAGTAATCGCGCTATTAAGCATGACTGTTTCTCTGAACAATTACAGTGGTTCGAGGTTCTTTTCAAACAATTTTAGTAAAATGTTTTTGTTGTTTGTGAAATGTTGAACACACGTCATATTGTGTGCTGTTTGTGTGCGTCATATTGTGTCCTGTGGGCTGTTGTAGTTACTACCCAAAATTACCACCATTATCATAATTCGGCCGAAAGGGGTCTGGCTGGCTGGACATAGGCCTCAACCAAGCATCATCATAACGACCATTCCTGTGCTTCACACGTTCACCTAATTCTGTTGATCTTCACGAGGTTAAAAAGTCCACCTACATTCAGTAAAAAAAGTATCGGGAATGGATGATTTGTTTATGGTTCCAAATTCAATTTTTTTTTTTGTTAGATTAGCACAACTATTTTTCATTTTGGCGCGGAGTTTAAGTTGCATCTGTCATTTAGATTAAATACAGTGCTGTGTTTAGTTAGATCATATCTAGTGTGTATTGCGAATTGCATAATGGACAAAAACATCGAACAAAACGTTTGTCTTAAATGCATCGCCAATGGAATTTCGTGTTCGAAGTCACTGAAAATGTTACAGAAAGCTTACGGTGAATCGACTTTATCAAAAACACGTGCTTATGAGTGGTTCAAAACGTTCAAAAGCGGTCGGGATATGCTGGAAGATTTGCCTCGCCCTGGTAGGCCATCAACGTCTTCAACTGAAGTTAATATTGGAAAGACTAGACAAAATCAAACTGGTCGCTAATTTAATTTATATATTTTTTTATGACATTAGTTTTACTTTTTGTGGCTACAGTAACTTGTTAAACACACTTGTTAAAATTATATAAAAATAATCTATTTTAACAATAGTTGTAAATATGTGAGCACCATGTATCTATCACATAATTGATTTACCTGTCATTGCTTTATTTTTAATTCTTTTTACCTTTTGTTGGCAGACTAATTTTTATTCTAGATGCGTCGTCTTCACATATAATTATATAGGTAATTAATGTACCTATACAGAACTTGTAAAACATTTTAAAAGAGTAACGGTGGAGTTTCTTGCCCATTCTTCTCCATACGAAAACTACCTTTTGGAATGGGCGACTAGAATCAATTCGTTTTACTATAATTTTTGACGTTCAAAAGTGCCTTTAGTGTGCCTAATTGAAATAAATGATTTGACTTTGACTTTGAAAAGTGAAGGAAATAGTGACTGATAATCCTCATTCAATTTGAGAGAGGTAGCCGCTGAACTTTCTGTGTCTCACGAGCCGATCCGTATCATTTTAAATAATCATTTGGATGTGAAACATGTGGCCGCTCGGCTAGTCCCAAAAGACCTAAATTTACTCCAAAAACTCAATCGCATAAGAGTTGCTGAAGACATGCTAGAACGAGTCAATTCCGACCCAACATTCATGAAACGCATTGTTACTGGTGACCAGACGTGGGTGGTGTACGAATTTTACATGCAAACTAGACAACAAGCTCCGGAGTGGCGCCTTCCGATTGAACCGAAACCAAAAAAAAACCACGCGAAAGTCGATCAAAAGTCAAAGTCATGTTGACTGTTTTCATTGACTATCGCGGTTTTGTGCACTGGGAATTCTTACCAGAAGGTCAAACGGTAAATAAAGTAAAGAAAAAGGCCAGATTTGAAGAAAGAAAATTGTTGGATTTTGCACCACGATAATGCGCCTTCGCACAAAGCCACAAATTGTGAACGAATTTTTGACCAAAAAATCAACAGATACCATCGAGCAACCACCTTATTCACCAGATATGGCTCCAGCCGACTTCTTTCTTTTTCCTAAACTCAAATTACCACTTCGTGGCACCCGTTTTCATTCGGTAGAAGACATAAAGGAGAAGTCGCGGCGAGAACTAAACTCAATTCCGGAAAAAGCGGTTAAAAAATGTTTTGATGATTGGATTATTTGTTGGCGTAAGTGTATCGTTTCTGAAGGAGCATACTTTGAAGGCGATAAAATAAATTTGGATGAATAACTACCTAACATTTTGTGTATTATATTGATCTTTTCTCTGTACTTTTTTGACAGAGTAGTAAAAATATAACTACATCGAATTATGGAATTACATTTACCTACAAGACATTTAATTAACAAAGCGGAAATCAGTAATATGTATAGTTCCAAGATAACATACAGGCTTGCAAAAAATCCATTAATTAAAATGCGGTGCGCTGCATGCTGATTATTTAATTTAACTTTTCACTTTTCTCGACGTCTAGAGCCCTTTACAGCTCTTGTGGTGTGCATCAGCTGTGTAATGAAATAAAATGCTTGAAACGGGAATTATTTTAATTAATTAATTAATTATGGAAATAAATATTAAATGGCTGTTCAATATGGGCTTCCGAGTTCTTGAGAGGCGGTAATTATAAAACGTCCGGCGTCGTCTGGTCAGTCGGCCACGCTATCTTGCTGAATGGAGTGACTGGACCACGGCATGACAAGAATGAAAGAAAAATAGGTTCATTTGTCTCAGAAAACGTGCTTATAAAAACATAATTGACTCGATGAATAGAGATAAATAAAAAAAAAATAGATCTGTAATCACGAGCAAAAAACAGAAATAGCACATCATGACTGTGACAAGAGGTTTCTACACAGCATGATGCTGTGCTATGGGCGATCCACAGCACAGCACTGATTTTCAGTGGTCCCCACACAAGAGTACTTGTTTCTATGAGTAATCATTTACTTAGGGCGAATTTCACCAAACTTTTATACCCAGAATAAGTCTTATCCTGAGAATAAATTTGACAGTTTTTCCATATTAGAACTGTCAGACGTCAATTTTATTCCACGGCTAAAAGTTATAAGGGCTGATTTTACCAAATGAGTGAGTGAGAGTTCTTCAAAAAGGGTCACTGGTAACATCACCATACAAACGTTTATTGTGCTGGATTTGACGGTCTAGCGGTAGGTACCTATACTACAAATATACAGTTTTAGAATGTATAGGTACAGCTGTGACGTTCACATACAGCACTGTGCGCCTATACCTAACTATAACGTTTTATTTAAAATATCCTCAAGTTTCAACTCAGTCAAGGTTTGTAGCCATAACGCACCGACATAATAATAAGCAAAGGATTCTCATTAAATGCTAATTTATTCGGAGTATACCTATTGTAGCGAAAAAAGCGGAGAAAAACACTCTTCGCCACTGTAATACGTTTAATTTTTGTTAATGTTTGTCCGAATATAAAAGGTATCAAAAATATATGTATAATATAAAGGTAGAAAATGCAACACTCATGAAAAGAACTTGTCATGGTAACTAAGAAATACCTTAGGTGTGTGTAAGTACCTTATATTTTTAAAAGCGTGACTGTTACGCGACGAGATAAGATTCGGTTGCAACATGCACCCTAATTGCGTAACACACTATCAATCACAATCTGAATCATTTTGAAGGATATTACTAATCCATTGCTTTGTATGTTCGAAAATTTTGTCTGTTCAGCAGCGTAAATAACGCTTTAGCGGTATCTACAACGCCACATGCGAACAACGCGTCATACTGACGTCATGCAAATCCTGCATCTCGCAAGCAAAGTTTACCGCGCAACTAGCATAGATACAACGGCCCGACATGAATCATCGGGCAGTTGCCCGCCAGACACAACACCCGTCTGGTCGGAGTATCGTCCCTTTTCTATAGAGTATGAGTGAACTTTACAACCTGTTCCTCATACCTCTATAACGCAATGAATGTGGTTGACCTGTCAAAATGAAAGCCTACTTACTGTTAGTGTGTTACGAAATTGCCCCGCAGATCCCTAAAACGAAGACGTAACTTAAATAGAGCCGCGTATAATAAGTACGACTAAGTGTAGGTATTCAAAGCTTTAAACAACGCGATATAAAAAAAATAAAACAGATTTTATGCAATGTTAACAAAAGAATTGTTATTTTAAAATATACTGTCTACTAGAGAAAAAAACACCGCCCAAGTGCGAGTCGGACTCGCACACGGTGGGTTCCGTACCACCGTAAAAAATTTAATACTACATATATAAAAAAATCATGTTTGTTGTATGGGAGCCCACCTTAAATAATTATTTTATTCTGTTTTTAGTATTTATTTGTTGTTATAGCGGCATCAGAAATTTGTAAAAATTTCAACTGTCTAGCTATCACGGTTCATGAGATACAGCCTGGTGACAGACAGACAGACAGGCGGACAGTGGAGTCTTAGTAATAGGGTTCCGTTTTTACCCTTTGGGTACGGAATCCTAAAAACTATTAATAATCTGCCATATCTTGTCCAAAGCCTTCGTGGTAACGACGAAACTGCCAGTTGTCCCGGTATCTTACTTGGGAACTTCCTAGATATTAGATGATGAAATGGCCGAACAAATCAAATCGCTGTCTACAGCAGCACAGATAGAAGCTAATACGTAGGCAGGTGGACCGAAGTTCAGCGGAATGAATCCTCGGACGAAACCAGATTACAAGAAAAATAAATCAACGGTTTGGTTTTTCACCGGGTGACAACGACTGTACATAACCACTTCACGTACACATTGCTATGATCACGTTATGTATTTATACAGTCAAATTTTGGCGTAAATTCAAATAATATACTTGGACCCGTCGACTATGATAGATTTTCTACAAGTGTCACTAGCTTTTTATTAGAAAAATCTTCCATGACACTAGCAAATTCCCGATTTAAAATAAATTCGAAAATAAAATTTCGCGCCCAGCAAAGTACCAAAGATGAGGTTGAATATATTCTTAAAGAAGGATGAATGTCGAACCACACAGATTGAGTGGACCTGTCCAGTCAGTGCACGCATTTGTCAGTAACCGTGCAGCTCAACTCAGAACTTAAGGAGCTCAACGATTCATGTGTTCCATGTATCCAGTATAAACTATATGTGTGCCTAATTTCATTCAAATCCGTTCAGCCGTTTTTACGCCAATCCGGAACATACATCCAGACAAACGGACAAAGATTCTTGGTTACTATATTATTATATTTAAAGAAGACATATTGTAACAAGTTATTTTTTTTTTTCAGAAAGTTGAAGACAAATCCTCAGATCTTTCAGATGACGCGGAGGAAGAAACAAGTGAGTATCTTTCAAATGTATCAAAGCACACATTAAAGATTCCAAAGCTTTACACAAGTGAGGCTAGCTACTTCTGGTTTACGGCAGCCAACTCCGTTACCAATTTTGCTGGCTTGTGGATATTTAATATTGTACATACGCCAGCACATCAAGCTTCTACAACCTGTCAAATGTATTTAATCGATTTTCAACTTTATCCCTAAGGGTATAAGGTTCAAAGTTGATTGGGAATATTTTACAGTTTCGGGTAGCTTGATGTGCTGCCGTCTGTACAACAGTTCGTGCTAATCGGAGGTATTCTACGGCTTACGGCACTTTTACTAATAGTAATAATTATTAAAAAAACATTTTCGAATACTTACCTAAGTGGGACAATGTTTTCGTGATATCAGTCATGAAATAATCAACCTAAATTCAGCAATACTAATCACTGCAACATAAATTCCTTCCAACAAAGAGTCTTAACTTCCTGTAGGTTTTACATTAAAAGCGTGTATGATGGTGCGATTTCCAAAGTCGGCGCACCCTTCCCGCTTTTAGTATAATACATCGACCACCCCACCCAATGGGCCATTCGTACCACCACATCAATCGTTACCAACCGTTTGGTTCGACTAAATATTCTTAGGAGGCTTTCATATGAAATGCCAGCCATAGTTCTTGGTCTAGACGTTTTTGATAGCAGTGTGTCACTTGAATTAATGCAAATAACTGAATTAGATTACATCAATATTTCATCGTAATGGAGGGTTATCTACGACCATTTCATAAATGCTGCTGTAGAAACATGTGTGTGTGTGTCAGGTAGCTAATTGCGTAACACACTATCAGTACAATGGCTTTCATTTTGACAGTTTAACAAAATTAATTGCGTTATTTACGTTGTTGAGCAGACAAATTTTCGAACACATTAAGCAATGGATTAGCATCCTTCAAAATTATTCAGATTGTGATTGAAAGTAAGTTACGCAATTAGGGTGCTGATTATCCTGTTTCTAGTAACCTTACAGCTAGTCCTAAACAGCATAATAATCAATGAATTTACCTGTCATTATTAAAGCAACTCAAATTGTACCTACACTCGACTCTGAGAATTTCAGATGATTGCTGCTGCCCTACTAACAAATCATTCATAGAATCGTAAACATCCTTGTTTTGAATACAAACCCATCTTAGTAACACGTTAACAAGTTGCAACTGACGGAACAGCCCACGTTACTAATATTTCACAGAATTGCAGTTTAAAATTAAGTTGACCGATACATTTTATTTGCACTTTGAAGCATTGCCAGAGAGCAAACTTAATATGCACCTTTGACTCGTCAGCCATTAACGTTATTAATTTCTGTTATTTTCATAAGATCGTAAGTGCATTCAAGTGAAGTAAGCTTTGCGTCATAATTCTAAATGAAATATCGTTGCGTTGGGTCAGGCTTGGTTCAATTCGATTGACCGAACAATTTATTTATTGATCATTGTAGTACGGCAGTAATTATTAGATTGCTCAGATGGGCTCTGAAGTAAAACGGTTAAAAGGCGGAATGTCAAATTGAGTATGGCAGTAGGTACTCATAATCTTAGATAATTTACATTCAATTGCCACTTAATCAGTTATAGACTTTAATGAAATGTATTCTAAGTTGATTTTTTAGTGACCATTTGTAACCAAAAGGTCCTAATAAGTTTTTGGTTGCAATAGAATTTGAACTTTGTTAAGTACGACATTCAGGTTGTTGTTCCATAACTTGAAAATTATCTTAAATACCTGGCTCTAATATAGAGTTGTAGTGTTCAGTTTTTGATGGATAATAATATTGAAAATGTGCGTTAATGAGATTCTTCGGTTTCTACGCCGCGCCGCAACGCATGTGTTACGGTATGCGGATAATTCGCTACAGGCATTAGGAATTCTTTGTATATAAACACTACGTACCTCATTAGGTACGTCGAATCGAATTTATTGAAAAAATACCGTCTGTGACAATAAATTTGATTCCAGTTTCTGAAAATGGTCAATGTCATAATTTTAGCCAATAAACATTCACGGGCTGGTATTCGCTCTTCGTGAAATCTGCTAAAACGTATGATGAGGTTAACCTCACGATGCATTTAGAGGTTAATAACTATTCCTATGATTCATGAAGGTTGGGGAACCTTCAAGACGTTAATCAGTAAATTGCGAGCGGTCACTGCATAACAAAAAAAAAAAAATTAAAGCGTTGTAGAAACGTTGTTGTCGCATTTCGTTGGTGTCTGTGTGACCGCGGTTCTTCTAAACTACGCAAAGTAAGTATTTTGATTCCTTGATGCGGTTTTCACTTTTAGATAATTTATTCCGGAAGGTTTATGTGCATAATAGATTAATATTAAACTTACAAATAATAAAGACGTCAATAAATATACAGGATGAATTTTTCAAGTAAAACTGCATCTTTTGATTTTTGAAAAATCAATATTTTTAGCCAGGAATAGAACACGTTGATTTTGAAAAAAATACACACTGTATTATTACACTATTACCTAATTATGCATGCGTGTGATGCAGTTTTAGTTTTCATCAAAATCGAGCCTCCTTTGAGTACTTTTCGCTATTCCTCATAGTTTCGAATTTGGCCATCCAGGACCACTTGGATAATTCACCATGTATAATATATTTTAGTTAAGTTAGGCTTTAATTTTGATATTTTTATTAATTAATTAGGTTTTACTTATTATAATTTACTTAGGTACTTACTTGCTATTTTTATAGATAAAGAAATTTCATCTCCATGTTAGGTATGTCAAGTCGTGAAAACCGTGCGAAGCAGGGGCGGGTTGCAACTTGCAAGTTTGGTATAAATGTCGCAAGCGCTTGATTTTTGAACTAAAATACTAGTCATTTACGAAAGCATTCTACAGAATGTAACTGTGTTCATATACAATTAAAGTTATTTCTCTAAATTAGCAGTTAGCAGTGTACAAGACCAAAAACGACTGACTAGTTCTAGGCTTTTAAGAAATGTAAACACCGAATTCACAAGTCAATTAGCAAAATATTTTAACGTCTGTCTAGCTGTCGACATATCCCTACATAACTTGTCTTATAGATTTAAATCTACATAAACAAAGCGAATATAGCAATCTCACCTTACTTTATTTCCTTATACCAGTCTATGTATTACGAAACGTTTAATGTATTATTCCATACAATCAATATTCTTGAATGCATTGAATTTAGATAAATGGTTCTAACAGATTTCCTAACAGAGCAATTCGTGACGTCGATCAAAACACTTATTCAATGTATCATAGCGAGGTATGTAAAGATGGCTATGCAATTCACGACGCGTACTTACCTAAGTACTTCGCCGCTGTTCTAACGTTGTCTACTGCTGAATGGGTCTACCTAACAGTGGCGAAGGGTGAATTTATGACAGAGGTAGGCCGGAGCAAAAAAAAAACCAAATGAAAATTTCAATGATGAATTGACTATAGAGTGGTTATGTTCTGAATTTTCGAAGGGAAGCCTGTGGGAATCGAGTTGTATGGTACCTTCGCCACTGCTACCTAATTGGACAGTTTGCTCACAGTCACAACACAAGTATTCGACAAGCTTGTATGCCAATTATACTTGATTTGCAAAACGTCGCCACCTCTAGTATGAGTGCAGACTCAAAGGAATTCAACAGGTGAACTGTAACGTATATATGCAGGAAATTAATAACAGAATAATGCAATACCAAGACCAGGATGTTTTCCGGTAGCTATCTATTAGTTTATCAAGTTACTATGTTAATTTTATGCTTAAACTATCACCTACATATTGACTTCTTGTTATCGTCACTCGGGGCAGTCGGGGCGAGTCGGGTTCATATGAAATTGTTCATAGGGGCAACTGCAGAGAACTATATGAGAGGCAGTGAAATATGCTAGTGGATAGCGATGCATAAGATCTTGGTACAGTAGAGCGCCGATTATCCAAAGGAGAATGCTCTTCGTCCTTACATAGCTCGCCTAAGATCCAACAGGGAAGTGTATTTACTTTTTGGGTTTTAGATAATGTATATATTCGATTGAACCTAAATTAAAACAACGGACACTTTTGAGAATTCTGAAAAAATCAAAACACTTTCGGATTTTGAGGTTATAATTACGTCAATAAAAAGGTTACGTCAATAAAAAGGTTACAATAAAAAGGTTACAATATATAAGCCAGGTCGTTGTTCTAAGTAGGTCCGTATCAGTAAAACTCAGACAGAGGTCGATATTTCAAGAGAAAATCACAGTCCTTTGTTCACGCCAAGTTGTTAGATAAAATCGGAAAAGTAAGAAAATGCAAACGAATTCAGTAGGTACGCAACCAACGCAAACGCAGGTCGAGTACAGATACAGAATGCGCGCGCCAAGTGACATTACTACCAAATGTCAAATGTTGTCATCTGTCAATTCATCAACTGTCAGTGACGATATTATTGCTCGATTCAAATAGCGCTTTCAATCGAGTTTTTTGATAAGCCGTATTATGGTTCCGCGACATCATAGCGGACTGTTTGTAACTAAAAATCATTATCGTATATCAAGTGTTGAGAATACTGACGCTTGTCTGTGTCAAACTCTTATTAAGAGTGCTGTTACAAATACTTGGCTGTATGAGCTAATTACCTTTGCCTATTAAAAACCTCAAATTGAACCAAAAAATAACAGAAATATCACCGAGGATTATGACGGAAGCTAAGGGCGGAAGTGAATACTTTTTAAAATGTTTTCGAAATTAAAAAGTGTCCGTTCTATTGAAATATTTGTAATGTATATTATTAAAAGAACTAGTAATTATAGTAAATGTTTGATGCGTGTTGATTCATAGGCCATTTTTTACAATGTCCTTTATTATTGGACACGGGGACACGGTTCGGAAAACCGATTTATTCGAATAATCGAACTATATGAAAAAGTGTTCCAAAAAACCATATTCGGTAGTTCGTACATTCAACAGCAAAAGTAGATGATGAAAGTCAGAAATTCAATATTAATGGACGGAGTTCGCGTCAGAACTGTGTGGCGTCGAAGTGATTCAAAAGTTTGTGATTGTAAATGATACCAAACATTTACTACTAGTACAGCTGCCATATATTCATGATCAGTTTTGACTCCAAAAGTGACTCCAAAATTTCATCATCTACTTTTGCTGTTGACTGTACCGAAAATTCACTTTAGGCAGGACGATGCTATTCTAAGGTATCGCTCTATAAACTCACGAGTTAGCCAGAATGTCACATCACTAGTATTTTTTCAATGGCGGTCCGTACTATTCACTGAAACCATTTGCCTTATTGGATCTATACCTATCTATCTACGAGGGGCGTCCAATGTATTCTCGATATCGGCATGACAAAAGACATTCAATTAAAATAATTTTTATTTTTCAATGTAATCCCCCATTACCACAATGCATTTACATCTCGAAATTAACTTTTCAATACCCTGTAAAAATAACTTTTCTCTTTCTCTGAAAAATGCGCATTTATTACCGCCTTCAGCTCTTCATAGTTGGAAAATCGTTTTCCACGAAGGTCTTTTTAGAACAAATAATAATCACCCGGGGCTAAGTCCGAGCTATAGGGTGGGTGGACAATTTCTTCGAAACCACAATCTCGCACAGCAGCCTTGGAAACGCGCGTCGTGTGGACCGGAGCGTTGTCGTGAAGAAGCAACACACCGGTAGTCAGTTTACCCCGACTTTTTTCTTCAATTGCTTCCCGTAAATTTCGCAAAGTGGATGCGCAGGATGCTGCGTTTATGGTTTTTGTGTACTCAATCAGCAAAATTCCTTTTGAGTCCTAAAACACTGTGGCCATGATTTTTCCGGCAGACTGAACGACTTGAATTTCTTAGGGGCAAGACCCTCTTGTGCCACTGCATGGACTCTTGGTTACTTTCAGGGTCATAATGATGAACCCTCATTTCATCTTCAGTAACAATTCGATCGAAAATACTTGATCTTCATTACAGAGCTCTAAAAACTCTCTACAGCACTCGATTCGCACTTGCTTTTGAGGCGCCGCGGCGAGAGCTTTCGCGGCACCCATCTTGCACTGACTTTTGAAAGCTAAAGAAGGTCATGAAGAATAGTGTACACAGATTCAACAGAGAGGTGGGTCATCTCTGCTATCATTTTGATCGTCATTCGGGCATCCTCCAGTATAAGCTTCTCAACTTTTTTCTCGATAACGAAGGTGCAGAATCTTGGTAAACAGCCACCATCTCTTCGTGAATAGTTTTTTTACTTTTTCCTTGTTTGGTAATTAATTTAATAACAACATTATATGAAATTTTACCTTTATACTACAGATGCCGCGAATACTCACTATTATTTGTTATTCGTCGAATACCGAATAATAGCTACTTAGTATTATTCGACATTCGGCGAATAGTTCTCTAAAACTATACTACAAATAATCAATTTTTTTTAAACTAATGACGCATTAATGTTAATTATTATCATTACCTAATATAAAAAGTTAGCCAACAAATATCAATTATGTCATGTTGAAGTTAATTAGTTAGGCTTTTTAATTAACATTTAAAGTCCAAAAGGGGCAGACTTTTTAATTAACATTTAAAGTCCAAAAGGGGCAGATTGTGGTGCAAAAAACTTGTTTTTCTGCACGATTGGGATCAAGTCGCTTGCGCTTTTCTTCATAAATCAAACCTACCTTAGAAAATAATCTTTGTGAATAAACAGAGCTTGCTGGTGTGATTAAGTATCGTTCAGCAGGCTTTAAAATGGGGAATCAATTCTTATTGGTACTCAAAGCCCAGCATTCATATGGGTTCATACTTCTGTCAGCGTTTGCTAATGCGATGTGGTGGGCGATTTCTTCAGCAGTGGTATTCTCGGGTTTCTCTTCAGAAGGCTGCTCTGTCGTAGATTCTTCTTTACATGCCCAAAAAAGTTAGAAGAAAAGGATTTCAAGCATTTAAAAATGTAAAATCAGTATTATATGAGACTACAGATTACAGTAACAAATAAATGATTGGTATGTTCAAGACTACAAGCGTGATATTATTATTTGATAACAAATAAATTATTTTTTATGTCCAATAATAATTGCGAGTTATTCGACTATTCGCCATAAGGAATGGCGATTAATCGGTAGGTATTCCACTATTCGCTATAACAACTATTCGCGGAATCTCTACTTTTTACCCTTAGATAATGTCATTAATTAATTAATTAGTCAAATTACCGACATCGTTAGTAAATCACCCTGATACCGAGAATACATTGAACGCCCCTCGTAATTATAGGTACTAATAATAAAGCTGTCGAGTTTATTTGCTTGAACGCGCTATCCTCTGCAATTACCAGTCGGATTGGAAAATGATTTTTGCAATTGATAGCACAATTCTTGAGGATTTATTTAACAAGCTAGGACCCTTAAGAGCCGAGCAAAAATAAAAAAATCAGAAAGAAAACGAGGTAACGGCGCGGGCAGCCGAAGCGATGCGACGGGGTGCGTCGGGGAAACAAGAAATTTCACGCAAATGATGTCGCAGGCAGAAGCATAAAATATGGGCATCCATATGGGTGAGTAAACAAAAAGATAACATATACCTATGTTAATAAAGTTATTATCTATTTGGAACCAAGGCTGTTGTTCGAAATACATCTTCGAACAACATCACCTAATAAAGGAGAGTCGCACCTCCCCGCTATGGTCTTCAGGATGGAGTTGGAGCTCTTCCGCACTCTGCAGAGCAAAGAGGCAGATTTCTGTGTGACGATGGCGTGGAAGCCATCGACGTGTGCTTGTGCAAACATACCTGATGCACTGCAGAAACAGGGCCGCCCCATCAACATCCTGAACCCGTTATTATATTGGACCCAGACTGCACAGCGTTATTTTGATTGCCCTGCTACAGCGTGCAAAGCTACGAGCCAACATGTTACATCGAACTGCCAGCGCCCTACGTTCTCTCTCAATATCCACTTGGTCATTAAGGTCATCGGTTACATAATGCCCCAAGTACTTGAAGTTATGAAATAGAAGCTGTAGTTTTACATAATGATTACAGACTACTCTACCACAAACCGCTACTGCTTGTCCTTACCTCGTCTTAGACGTCAAATTGTTGTAATTTGAATTGAAATTGAAAGTTTCAGCCCCAGTATGTGGACTGCTTAGAGAAATAGCTATGAATGATGGTGTTGAGGCCGCAGCTCTGTCAATAAGTAAATAAACTGAAGCTGTTCTAGTATTCAGGCCAGGATTCAATCCTGCAAGATTTTTCAATGCATTTCTATCTTTCTTTGGAGTAACATATTCACAGGAGACATCTATACTAATAATAAATCTTAATAGTTTGTTTGAACGTACTAATATCTGGAACTACCAGTCAGATTTGAAAATTTTTTGTTGCGTTTTTCTGCCCAGTTCTTGAGGAAGGCTTTTTAACATCACGCTAGTAACCTTAGGGGCCGTGTGCACGAGCGAGAGAATCGCGGCGATAGTCTCGCCGTGCCATCAAATTTTCACCGCGATGATATCGCCGTGTGGAGACACGTTCTAAGAGAGTGTATAGAAATTCGTGGCACGCACGACGATAATATCGCCGCGATTTTCTCGCTCGTGGAGACGGAGACGAGCAAAAAAAAAGTCAGAAAGATCGCTAAACGAGCACGAAGTACCTAATAGCGCGGGCAGGCGATGCCGTGCGACGGGATGGGTCGAGGAACAAGAAATTTCACGCTGACGAAGTCGCGGGCAGAATCTAGTTTTCTATAAAATCTTGCGACGTATATGTGACGATTTATTTAAATCAAACTATTGAGTGTATCTAATAAAAGTTTGGATTCCGCATTTGTTTACAATATTGTAGACAAAAGAATGTTGGATAGACACGACGTTGACTTGTTTGACACTGAAGCCGTTTTGTTTGTCATCATCAGACAATTGCAATGAGTGATAAGCGTTGTCATCTTGGCCCGTCAACAAATATTTGTTAGGGTAGTAACTGTAATCAATGATATCGATGAATGGTCAACATTCCTAAAGAGACCATCCCAGACACAAACCTGCATGGTCATATTTATAGCCTGACCAACATTGTGTCTGAACTTTAAAAGAGACTGTGACGTCTGTGACCTCTTGAGTTTATTTCGGTCTGTCTTCTCAAAGCGGTCGGATAGGAAAAGCCGACCCAATATTTATATTTGACGTGTAAAAGTGTTTTTTGAACCAATTTACAGAAATAAATATAATTTGTTACCTACATTAATTGCACTTTCGCAAGTCAGCCCTGCTACCATATTGCTGGCTGGCTTAAATTACTTGGGAAACATGAATCGCCCATCTCTGACCTTATATCGCAATAGCGTGAGAACCCTAGCTGTCCCGTAGAATTCCTAGTATTAAAGATAATCTACAGTCAACAAAAGAGATAAGTATGCAGGATCGTCGGATATAGTTGAAGTATAGTAAGAAACCGATGGATGTTCTCGAATAAAATTTTATTTTATTAATAGAAAACAAACAGCTCATTTATCAAATTAAATTTCACTCGACAACATCCATCGGTTTCTTACTAAACTTCAACTATATCCGACGATCCTGCATACTTATCTCTTTTGTTGACTGCACCTATGTGTAGGAGGTCAACTTGGTAATCTTCATGTTAGGCGTCATGGAATAACTTCGAACTATTGTTTTTTCATGTAATCATTTCCACTTGTAACAGGGAAAATTCACTTACTGATAGCGTAACAGCTCATTTAAAAAAATGTTCAATTCCTCACTTGATCAACAGCTGTCGCAGGCATCTACCTATGATTGACTAGTTATACTAGTAATTATCAGTTCGTTGCTTAGTCTAGATAGCATATTAATTATAGAGACGTCACCAGTATTTTTACGTGTCTCGACTCAAGATAATCGCCGTATAAATGGCTGACCAGAACTCACCCCGACTATATTAATTGACTCTCTACAATCGCTTATCTGTGACCTGCTCTTAGAAGGTCGCGTCTTGTGTTACTCATTAGTTTGTACAGGGTATACTGCCCTAATTACATGTTCGAAATTAATTTGAATACCCTTATCTTTTTGTTATGTGTTGTTTGTACTTAATTTCATATTATTACTTATTAGGTTCCTATTATAAAAGATAGAATAGGATTGCGTCTATCAATTCAGTCTTCACTTTGTCCGCTTCGAGGAAATATTTCGTCAGGTTCGCGCTAGACTCCCTCCGATTCTACAATTCCCTCTCCGTCTATATCAGTTTATATGTTACCATCTTTATGGATGTTTCACGAACTCCGTCCTGACAGAATTGATGAAAGGATAATCTTGTTTCATTTAATACCTTGAGCATACAAAGCTTAGCGATATGATACTACAGAAGCTGAAATATGTTTCAAGGTCTGTATAATTGGCTCGCAGTTCCCTGTAATCGACTATTTTCATAAGAACTAACTAATAACTCCATAGAGAGTCAGACAGACACCTAAGATGATCCAATCATTCAAGTGGCACCTCCCCGTAGCTAAGCCTTGTTAAAATATATCACATTTCGGCAGTCCTTTTTTGGATCCACGGTTACATAAGTTTTTCTTATGTAGAAAACTTACAACCACCTGTCATGTTCCTGTCGGACCGTAATTACAACGTTCTAGACAGCAATTTACTTTAAGATGTCTAAATAAAGTATCTATGAAGTCAATCGACTCCCATTACTGCTCAACAGATCACACCTTCTCCGTAAACGGTCTCACTGTGACCTAGTATTTAAAGCCATTTGAGGCGACGTACCTACCTACTTTGTTAAATCCGCTATATTTGCTAACTAATCGCTTGCTGCTCGGAGCATGACCTCGTCCTATAAATTATTGTTTTATCTTTTACTTACCTTATAAGGTGAACCACTTTGTTTCATACTCCTTGCTAAGGTGGCTAGGTGGCTTACGTGAACCACGACACTTTTACGGCCGGAATAAAATATTTCTTCCGGTCGTAAAAGTTGCTATAATGTGTATAATCGACTAATCGGCTTATCGTGACTCGATATGTATTATTATCGATGACATGAGATAGGTATTCAAAACAAGCACTATACCAACGGTGGCGGCGCGTCACGGCTGTACATTTTCTTCTTCAAAATGATTCTAGTTACAATGTAACAGTCCTTTTCCTACAGTCCTCTATATAATATCTTTGTATTACCAAGTCACACTAATATTATAAAGGCGAAAGTTTGTGAATGTGTGTGTGTGTTTATATGTTTGTTACTTCTTCACGCTCAAACGGCTGGACCAATTATGATACAATTTCGTATGGAGATAGCTAACACCCTGGATTAACATATAGGCAACGTTTTATCCCGATATTCCCACGGGATCGAAACTTATGCGGGTGAAACCTCGGGGCGCAGCTAGTCCTAACTAATATTATAAATGCAAAAGTAACTCTGTCTGTCTGTCTTTCTGTCTGTCTGTCTGTCTGTCTTTGCTTCACGCCTAAACTACTGAACCGATTTGTGTGAAATTTGGTACAGACATAGTTTGGAACTTGAGAAAGGACATAGGATAGTTTTTATTACAAAAAATAAAATAAAAAATAAAATTTATTCCGGACATATAGCGCCATCTATTGGTCAAGAGTCGGCATCAATTCAGTACTGAAAATTCATCGGAAAAATGTAAATAAATAGTAAAAAGGTATGAAAATATAATAATTATAATACAACTTTTAGTACAAAGAAAATGCTCTAACGGAGTATAGATAATTCTATTAGTACTATAATGTCGAGTTGGTGATCGCGCAATGGTGTCGATCGTTACACGAGTTCGGTTCATGTTATTGTTTTAATTCATCGGAAAAAAGTAAATAAATAGTAAAAAGGTATGAAAAAAATAATATCAATATAATAAAACTTTTAGTACAAAGAAAATGCCCGAACGGAGTAGGTATAGATAAATAATCCGAGTTGTCACTATGCTCGATAGATGGCGTTGGGATCGAAATAGATCGCGCTATGGTTTCGTTACACGCATTTGGTTGGGTTCCACGTTTCATTTTTGAAGAGATCCCGCGAGATCGGGAACTATGTGGGTAAAACCATAAATCTGCCGGAAGTCACTATTCCACGCGAACGAAGTCGCGGGCAAAAGCTAGTATTTCATAATTGTAATATTTCAATATTAAACCCCTTTCATGTTGATGAAAGACTAGTGATGTGTGATTGATGATCATGAAGAGTCGTGCGAAGACAGTTTAAGAAGGAATACTCGTGTCACGCGTAGTCATACCGAACCTTCTTAGTTTCTGAGTTCCTGTAAAAGTAATAGCTATCTATTAGGGTGATATATTGAAACAAATGTGGTTTTTCTATTTCGTGTAACTTTTTAAGTATGTGGAACAGGGGTTTAATATTTTAGTATACGTTTTTTGACTCTTTGGTCTAGTATCATGTAAAAGGAATACACGATTCAATGAATTTTTCTTGATGCAAAAAAATAGTAAAGTTATATCTATTTTTTTTACTTTTTTCAACATCACGGCGTAACGCTTAACAGTTATTCAATGGAATTTACTTTAAAACATAGAGAATTATCATATCAAAGTAGTTTTAAATTTAACTCATTTATTTTGTCAAAAAAGGAGTATATATTACTACGTTTTGGTACATACGTCGTTTTATTCCGAGCTCGTAGCCATCACTCTTCTTAATGCGTTTCAAAAGTCATTGCATCACTTTCACTCGCTTAGTAGGTACTTAGGTTTTCGAGGATTTTAGTTCGAGGTAGTAGTAAAACTTTTTAGTAAAGACTCTGCGTACAATTTACCTCGGTCTACGTTCTAGTGCCAACGTTTACGTTGCAGCGAGTCTCCTGACTTCGTTTGTTAACCTTTAGTTTCCTAGGAAACCGTTTCCATTTTACACTTGCGTGCAAAAAAATCGACCCACCCCATGATCTTTGATTCGAAAGAATATAATTCAATAAGTTTTATTAACAATAACCTAATATAAATTGTATCTTAAAACCTTTCTAAAAGTATGAAGATTACGTTAGTGAAAGAATTATCAAAACTGATTCATTAGTTTTTGACAAAATTGCGAACTTACAAATATGGGGGTTGAATAAAGAACCTCCTTTTTTTTTTTGAAGTCCGTTAAATAAATCAAGTTCAATTTTGATTAAACAAACAGAAATAAACAAAATTTAACGTTTGTCAATTTCATTGACAAAAAAAGTCACACACATTTTCCGAGCAAAAGTGAGTGATGAGAACATCTGAAGAATCGAGTCGATCTTGTCAAGAATATTGCTTTTATCAAAATAAAGTGTATGTTCAAATAAACTGTTCCTTACTTACCTTCACACAATATAAAATAATAAATAATATTTATTATGATTTTTGAGTTATTGTCTCTCAAATGGAGAGCATGGGGTGCGCCAATTTTTTTGCACGCAAGTGTATTTTACTAATGGTCTTACCTAATAATTTGTCATTCTCGCCAGGATTTGACGTTAAGGTATCAAAAACACTCTGTATTTGAACAGCCGGTATTGTGTGACCGTTCACCGTGTTCTTAATAAACCAAAGCTTTTAAATCAATAGTCCTCCAGACCGTATTTCGGCCAACGCGGCCAATCTCAACAGAGACTAGCCTTCGGCGCGGGAGATATTATAGTGCATAAGTGTGTGCAGTCTCCCTCCTCATGTGCTCACTCTCTGTTCTCACTCTCATAGACCGGTGGGACGGCAATCCGACACGACCGGAGACAGAGATCAGGCGCAGGACCAACGGCTTTACCTGCTTTCCGAGTCACGGGGGTATATCACGCCGCCAACTTACAAACTCCGGGCTGTTACTAAAAAATTCCTAATAGAAAAACCAACACTTAGCCCGACCTGGAAATCGAATCTAGGACTCCACGCTCCGCAGTCTCTTTGCGTTCATTCAGACGTACCTAATGCGACCCTATATTAATCTCTTCTTTTTCGATATCTAGCTGTTATCTCACTGTTCAACTTACTCCCGGTTTCTTAAAGACTCTTCAAATAATCTTTTGTCGAGTGTCTCTTGAAGTGCTTCAATTTTATTGGTTGTTGTTATTTCTGTCAAACAAACATTGTGCTGGCATTTGCAGCTACTTACATACATTGACAGCGGATTTCATTCATCGTAGTGACTTAGCAGGCCTGTGTTGTAGTCACTACAAAACAAATTTTATCATTCTATTCCTGTCAGTTCGCATATACTTGCGTTGTATTATTTAAACTTTATAAAGTCCCATTAAAATAGATGGACAACATTTTAGAAATCATTCAGACCACCAAAATAAGGACGATGGTAAAAAAAACGAGTGTGCTTACCTATGACCACACGACTGAAGTGAAACTTCAGTATTGCGTATTTGGCTATGAGAGGAAGAGAGAAAGAAAATGTGCGCGCGCACTGCTGTCTCTTGCTTATATCCCCCACTCAACTCCCGTTCGCCTCGCGCGATCACACTTTTCGTAACGCTTACGTCACGCGTTCGCCAGCTCACTCCCCAAGTCAAGCGTGCTTAAAGAAGTTTCACTTCAAAAATATATAAGAAAAACGCATTAGATACATACAAGAAAAATAATCAGCTAACTAACGAAAATACACTTTGCCGGCAATTTATTATTTTAGGTCAAAATAAAATCACTTTAATCAGTGTTTTATTTTGCTTGGATATCTTTGGTTAGACGTCCTGAGCGCTGTGTTAAAATTTGTCCATCTATTTTAATGCGACCCTGTATATCTATGTTGCAGACGATGACGGAGATAACACTTAGCTATATCAAAGCTGCTATGAGTTCTATAAAGCCACGTTCTACGAACGATCTGACTGTAATTTCACATTTCCGAATGGCTCATTAATTGTTTGCTACGTCACTATGAATTTCGTACAAACGCCAGCACATCAAGCTACCCGAAACTGTCAAATTTTCCCAATCAACTTTGAACCTTATGCATTAGCGATAAAGTTGAAAATGTATTAAAGAAATTTGACAGATTGTAGTAGCTTGATGTACTGGCGTCTGTACAACAATCTTGATGATAACACCCATCAAATGATAAGAGATACGAATAAAAAATGTTACACGGTTTGAGCGTAACGTTCATAAAATTGCCTGTGTATTATGTTATAAACCTGGCGGTCAGACGCGGCTGTTCCGTATCTTTCTCAAGGTATCTGATCTATCTTTTACAAGTACGTGTATTAAGATAAAATAACAATAAAATTAAATCTCTGTTGCGGCCAAGTGCGAGTCTTGCATATTCGCGTGCTGGGGGTTCTGTATGACTGCTATTATATTAGTTCATTGGGTAATCTTTCCAATAACTAATGCCTGAATAGCACAAACAACATTGATGAATTCCTAAACGGTTCTGTCAATTACAAGACTCACAGAGATATTCTGGCCTGTGACTGATGGACAGCAGGAATCCACGCATAAACACGGAACCCTAAAAGCCGTGGTCGATATTTACGTACAGATTCAACAAAATGTGGAATCCTAAAAGTAGTGTGCACCGATTACGTATCAGCTGGTTGATAACAATCGCTATCAGTAACATTTATCGATACAAATCAGCCTTGCTTTACTAAGACTATGAGTTGTAACACTTGTTACGATTTAGCGTGATAGCGCCATGTATAGATAGCAGTACAAAATGGTAGCAATTGATTAAATCTTCACTGTATCGTGTTGCTGACTAATTGTGTAATAATTCATCGATTGCTAATAAATGTTACAGCGCTTCATTCACGCTTGTTGATAAATGTTAAAGCGCTTCATTCACGCTTGTTGATAAATGTTAAAGCGCTTAATTCGCGCTTGTTGATAAATGTTAAAGCGCTTCATTCACGCTTGTTGGTGAATCAATCAGTATCGAGTACTTATCCATCATTTTATTTTACGATCACGGAGCAGCTTTTAGTGAACGTATATATAAAAATCTTAGTTAAACTACGCGGGCTTGTTAAGATAGTTTTGCTTCGGAAGAAGGGTAGTCGTGACTCGTGAAGCGGTTTTGTCTTCATGTAGACGTAGGTACTTACTAAAGTTTCATAAATATGTAAACAGTGTTAGTCGTTATCGCCATGTACGCACATTTGTTGCAAGGCTGTGAATTAATTATTACGCGTTAAACTACGTACCTAGTTCTACTTAAGGAACATATTATTTATGGCTAAGAACTCCGATAGCAGTGTTATTTTCTTGGCTAACACTACCGCTCGCTCTCGGTTGCGGGGCTGCATTATCTCATCGAATCTCTTGCCCAGCTATGTCTGAAGCTCATTTTCTTAAAAACGGTTGAAGCCCAACTGTGGACTCCCAGTCCCATTATAATAATTGGCTAACCAGATCTGGGGGCTTTTTTTCCATTTGCTTTTACCACCGTCTTCGCCGCAACAGCGTCTTCGTTTAAGTAGCTCCACTCATCATCGTTCTCTTAACCCTATCCCAATTTATTTGTGGCTTCTCAACGTAAAGAAATCCTCGGAACAGTGAGGTCGCTCCGTGAAGCCTGCGAAGCTCCCAGGAAGCTTCTGTGCTTTTGGGCGGAGCTAGGCTGGCTTTTTTTAGCCAGAATCCCCACGCACAAGGGACCAAATGGGAGTCTAAGTGCGGAAAAGGGAGCTCCATCATCATCATATTTCCGGAAGTCGGTGTCTTATGATCCGTATTTTAGTTTTTTACCACCGACTTCCGGAAATAAAGTTAAGTTTCATAATTTTGAGTGAATTTCCTTTTGAAGTCGATTTAATTTTCTAAAATTGCTTTTTTCATAACAAAAATTTAAATGTAATTAAAAAAAAATAGGAGTAATTTTATGAACTAAGTACATTTGGTTGTGATCAGCGCCCTCGCAAGTTGGTACGGTCCCATGGCATTTTCCTTTAGGTACTAGATTTGATTTAACTTTAATGATAAGTTATTTGCTGTTTCGGAGCGGTGCAGTTATAATGATTGATGGACGAACATTAGACGGTTAACTGCCCGTGCCGATGTAATAGATCAATTTATTCAATCTGCCGACATTAAACCTCTATTTAAGTCTACGAATAGGTAAGTAAATTATCTAGAAATGCTTTCTTTGTTCTTTAAATCAAGCACTTTATTTGCTTAATGTAGTCACTTGCAGGTAGAAGTCAGTTCAGCTGTTACAAATTTTGTCCTTACGCCATATATTATGGTAAACTAGCTGCGGCCCGCGACTTCGTCCGTGTGAAATTCTATTATATCCTAACTAAAAGTAAGCTTGTTTGTTACCTTTTCACGCCTAAACCACTGAACCGATCATCCTGAAATTTTGCATATACGTTGTCAGGTGTACAGAAACGGACATAGGGTATCTTTCATCTCGAAAAAAGTGCTGTTCCCGAGGAAAACAACAATACACGTGGCGCCATCTATTATCATAATAACGTTATTGTTGTTTAGCCTAAGTTACTACTTATTACGTCAGTTATCTGCTAGTGAAAGTCCCGTCAAAATGGGTCCAGTCATTTCAGAGATTAGCCGGAACAAACAGACAGACAAAAATTTTAAAAATGTTATTTTGGTATATGAACCGTGTATAAATCCATATTATTATGCATTTAGTAAAAAGCGGTTACTTTAATATTACAAACAGACACTCCAATTTTATTTATTTGTATAGATTACGCGTTTTGTGTTGGATATAATGACGAATATCGATACGATCGATCTGTTCGATATACCTATCGAAATGACGATATTCCTAATAATATTCTATACCTAATAATAGCAGTTCTATATACCTAAACAAAGTTTTAATTAACTAATCCAGTTCTTATCATACAATTAAAACAACGTTATTAATAACATAACTGCAGTAAGTTTATTAATACGTTAGATTACACGATGTTGACATTGATGTTGTGACGTCACATATTTCAATTCAATTTATCCCTATCGTATCGTAGAGATATCCTCAAAGTTAATACATAAAGAATTAATTAGTTAAAGGGCTTCTAACACTGTTGGAAAAGTTTCACAACAGGAATGTTATAAGGTTATAACGTATTTTGGGATTTTAAGGATTTCAATGCCCGAAAAGGCAGTTCTAGTTACATTGCAATTGCAATAAGTACAGATAGGGGAATTAATTGTGTTCAAAACTCAATTAACTGCATAATATTTAATCGCAAATAATTAAATTCTGTTTCACAACACAATCCACATTGTAAAGTGTTGATATTACGTAACGAATGATTGTGTTTCCTCTGGTCAGATTTCGTGGACGGACCCATATTTAACAAAGTATTTAATACCTCTATAGCTAATAGATTTCAGAAGGATTTTTTTTTAATTTTGATCATGTCACCAGGAAGTGGACCAAGGAAAAACGGCGCGTGACGAATAAACATGGATTTTTAATTTAACTTAGTTGTTGCTCGAAGTCATGACCTCACGTTTTAAGGATAATTCGGGAAGGGAAATTCTTAACGTCAGCGCACGTCTTACGTACCTATATTCACGTTTTTACTATATTGGAAGTATATTTTGGGTACGTTCACGTGCAAAAAGATTTTTGTTTAAGTACACTTAGCATAAGCAAGCGTGGCAACATCATAGTCTGATTATCAGCCTAACTTCTTACTGCTGAAACACAGGCCTCCTCTCTGGTGTTAGTTGGCCGTATTCCACCACGCAGCCCCCGTGAGGGTTAGTTCAAATATTTCCTTCACCGTTTTGAGAGCAGTGGTGATGAAATAATTTATCCAAAGCAAGGTGCCTTAGCAAGATTCAAAAGCGATTTTCTTGTAATCAATTATTAAAATCAATTTCAACATTTGGATCAACCCGATTCAAATGTAGAAATTGAATACACTGTGTATAAAACGCCTCAAAAATCCGATCAACACACAGACATTCAACAGTTTTTAAGTTTCTACAAGTAGACAGTTAACTCATAGAAGTTTATAATGTATTTTTTTTACAATAAAGTCTTAATAGCATATACATCCTATAGGTACCTATGACGTTCCCACTGCTGGGCCACAGGCCTTTCTGTGAGAGGCCGTGGCCTATAATCCACCACGCGGGCCCCAGTCGTGTCTGTCAAGTTTTCTTGTCTGAAAAAGTTTTGCAGCTTCAACTGCATTAATCTATTTTCAATCAATCAACTCAGCCTGTCGCAGCCCATTGCTGGACATAGACCTCATCTATGCTGCGCCACAACACCATGTCCTCCGCCTTCCGCATTCAGTCTGTCCCAGCCACTCCTTTCGAGGTCGTCTGTCACTCTAGCTGGGGGCGTCCCACGCTACGCTTGCCGATCCGCGTTTCCACACCAGGACTCATCTGCTCCAATGGCCATCGGTCCATCCAGTCATCTATCTTACGACCTACCAAAAACCTAAAAACCCGTTATACCTAGTTTCATTAAAAATATTTTATTCCATTACAAACAGCGTCACCATAAAACGCTAAACATAATAATTAACGCTAACGCGTTACGCAACATTATTATGATGGCAAATCAGTCTCAGAATGTAACAAGATAAAGGTGTGATTTGTCCCACTAACAAGTGGGTTATATTAAAAATAAGATAACGTAGTCCAGATAAGGTGATGTACTTGCTTACTTTAAAATTACACAACGGCGTGAGTCAGTTGCTCGCGATCGGGTCATCCCCGTGTTTGGATTGGACAAAACATCAAAATTGTTACAACGTACATACCATCCGTATTGTTGTGAATCAAACTAATGCATATCACCTTTTTTCGGAACATTAATATTGTATTCTAAATTCTAGTGATTTTTTGCTGTCAGGTGAGACACATGTCACCTTTTGATTTCGATTGAATGTGAAAAATAAAACTGTGGCTACCTACCAGCGCCTTTTAATCACAATTGATAATACGTATATTAAACTCACGATTTTTTTTTTCAAAAAATATTAATAGTAGGTACTCGCAACCGGCTTACGTAGGTATATGACCAGAGGGCCAATTCTCATAATTTTAAGAACGTTCACAGTCTGATCTCAGTCTCAATCTGTCAAAAATACGAGTACCTCTAATTTCCCTACATTTTGACAAGTTTTTGACATTTGTTTGTCGCCGAAATGAGACTGCGACTAGATTTTGAACGTCTTGAATTACGAGAATTGGCCTTCTGATGTATGAACTTACTCTATGTAAAAGAGAAGTAGAATGAGAAATATTTTAATCCCATCCGTTCTGTGCTAAAGGTTTCCCCGCAAGGTCAACGAAGTTGAGACTTCCGTTGCTGGTTTAATAATTCTTTTCGTCTTTATTTTGGAATGTATAATTGTACGCTTTTTTGGGGTATATGAGATCTGTTTGCTACTCGGGTTCTTATGGTTAATTTTTGCCCCAGGTTGAGGCCCGAACCATTTGCAAGCCGATACACCCAGGCACCTGGAATTTTACACCTGACCGATTGGCTGGTAAAAGCGTACAGAACGCTTTTACCAGCCAATCGGTCAGGTGTCTGGTCATTCCAAGCCACCGGCCGCTGTCCGAGTTTTCGGAATTTACCTGAAGCCTTTTTTTTCCTGCCAAGAACAAAGTACTCCCTACTCTAACATTTGACTGTTATCTATTTTTTACTTCCTTGTAGTTTATGTAGTCCAGATATTCTTTACAATAACTTTAAATATAGCAGGTTTGTATCTTTTTATGCGATCTAATTTTAACCACGTTGACGTGGAATAGATATTGATTGCAATCATTATTTAGGCTCGTCGCGTGGCGTTAATAAATCCAAATTTATTTTTCGATACATAAGCTAAACGTATTTCTTTTAAATTCTATAATTTAATTTATTACTCAATATGTGACCAGCTTCCTCAAGTTTTGTTATTCTTTTCATCATATCTTTTTATTTTTTTGTATTTGGTTTTTTATTATACAAAATTATACGTATATTATAGCGAAAGTGTCCCTTTTTCATTATATTTCGCTACACTACGTAACATTTTTCAAAATAATTGGGCTAATTGTAATTAAATGCATTCTAAACGAATCTTATACGTACGTTTGTTTCAAGAGAGTTGAAAGCTGTTATTATCTCTTCGTTAAAAACAAAATGGCGTTGACTAAAGCCTTAACTCAATTGGGCTCAAAATTGCAGCACCAACTCTTTAATCCTAAAGTCTGGAACATCATGACTTAAAATACTGCAAGAGGCCTCCAGCTATTTGTCAAAGTCGAACCACTTTAGTTGTCTTAAATCTTGCTAAAGAGCTTTTCATAATTGGTTGCTTTAAAACTAGTTTAAAACTTTAAGCTCGAGTAATTATCTATATCTTCTATCGTAATAATAAAGTTGAAGAGTTTGTTTGTATTTGAATGCGCCAATCTCTGGAACTTCCAGTCGGATTTGAAAAAATCTTGTTGCATTTGATAGCCTAATTCATGAGGAAGGCTATAGGCTATGAAAAAAGAAAAACCGGCTAAGTGCGAGTCGGACTCGCACACGAAGGGTTCCGTAACACCGTACAATATTTAACACTACATAATTATATAAAAAAATCACGTTTGTTGTATGTTAGGACCCTTAAATATTTATTTTATTCTGTTTTTAGTATTTATGTTATAGCGGCAACAGAAATACATCATCTGTGAAAATTTCAACTGTCTAGCTATCACGGTTCATGAGATACAGCCTGGTGACAGACAGACAGACAGACGGACAGTGGAGTATTAGTAATAGGGTCCCGTTTTTACCCTTTTGGGTACGGAACCCTAAAAAGGCAGAAAGAACGCTAAGCGTAAACGAAGTAATAGCGACGGGGAGTTTTATAAAAATGTGGCTGTTATTTTAGTATCTATAGGCATTATGTACTACCTATCTTACGACTGCCACGTGAACGAAGTCGCGGGCTGAATGAAGTTAGTAACGGATGCTGGAGAATCAGATATATTTGCTCGTAGAATAAGCTGAATGAATGCTGGGCCTGATGCCACCAGCTGAGCATCCAGTTATGTCACTAATATTGCGACTGGGGAGATATAAAAACAGTCCAGTTATACGAGATATTTCCTAGACTTCCGGGTTCTAATTGAGACTTCCGACTAGGTAGTTCTTTGCGCTAGGAATATTCATAGGTAATCCAAAAAGTTAGTACTTAGGTAATAGGTTATTTAACATGTTTTATGACATGAATAATTAAATAATGGTAATTTTTTTGGGGATTTAGACTTTATTATAGAAAAGTACTACTTTAGGATCGCACGACGACATATCAACCAGTGTACAGACGCCAGCACATCACGCTACCCGAAACTGACAAATTTTCCCAATCAACCTTGAACCTTATGTGGTAGCGATAAAGTTGAAAATCTATTAAATAAATTTGATAGATTGTAGTAGCTTCATGTTCTGGCGTCTGTACAATGCGAGGTTAGCTAAAACAGGAAACGATAGCTTGATATTGCGACACATTGTGGAAATACAAAGCCTTGTAAGCCGAAATAATTACGTTGTTATGATATTGAAATGATGTCCATTCGATGTCAACAAGGGAGGCGAATAATAAAAGTATTACAGGAATAAAATCGGTGGAGAGCCAGTCAGGCGCTCTTCATCCCGGTTTTTGTATCAGAATTTCGTCAACAAAAACGAGGTTGAACAAAAAAGGTTTAAAACAGAATGACGTACTTTTTAAGTATAATGGATTGGATTTCTCTTTTGTTTTCGATACGTCATAACGAAATGAATTTCTAGAATTTGATGTTTTTATTTGATTGAAAATACCTGTACATATTGAATCAGTAAAGGCATGTAGTAAAACCATAATCAGCTTATATTGATCCCACTACTGGAACAGGGAACACAGGCCTCCTCCATGTGAGAAGGAGTGAGCCGTAATCCACCACGCGGACCCAGTGCGGGTTGGTGGATGGCACATCTCTTCGAATTTTTGGTTCTAGGACATGGCCGGTTTCCTCACTAACCGTGTCCTAGTATAAGAATCATATAGATACAACAATATTTTTTTATTGCCACACAGCTAATGCTTCAATAAGCAAACAACAAAGCGCCTATATTTACGCAGTAATAGAAAAGATAAATATTTAGTCAATCTCCTTAATTGGTATTTCGCCAATCAAACAGTGATGATAGATATTAACCAATTAATTGAATTATTAGTATTGTGCCCTCGGCACAAAGTTAGAACCGAAGCGACGATATAGTCACCAGCACTATTTACTTATTGAGGAGTTCAAATTTTATAGCGTAATCATCTGGCGTGGCACATCGAGCATTAGAAAGAGACTGTCAACGGGCAGGTAGGTACGAATGACAGAGATGACTTTTTACAAATCTAAACTAGGTTAAGATGTTATGTGTAATATCTAGTTTTAATTCCGTGTAACAAAAAAAAAAAAAAAAAAAAACTAGATATTACACATAACATCTTAATGTCGTGGATTTCCGTAAAGTAACGCCTGATTCCGTAATATATCTAAACTAGGTACCTATACAAATTGTTGTCATTACGTGTGTGTTCTAGCGCCCATGGCCGTGAACTAAGATATACATCAGATTGAAATACCATAACACTACTGCATACCGTCGCGTATGTTCTCCTGTTGTCTATCGTCAAAATCAAAATGCTTTCTGACAGATCAGTTTTTAAAAGCATCCTGGTGGCCTACCATGATCTAATTAAAAACGATTCAAAAACAAGACATTTCAGTTTAGCTTCCTAAACTGGATGATCGCTTGAGCTGCTCTATGGACGTCATGGTACCAAACAAGTATGAATTAAACCAAAACTTGCGACTCGGTTTGGGACAATCGCTGTCAGCAGATGGCACGGCCTAAACTGAATCGTTAAACTGACGTCATGGTACGAATTAGAAGAACAGTTCAGTTTTGGTCCTAAAATGTTTTGGTCGCGGTAGGCCTCCTGAACAAAATGCAAAAACTAGAGCTTTACAGATTACCGCACACGCGCTGCGAAGGCATGCATCACTGAATTACGTAGAAACGATCCAATAACCGTAATTTGTCCATGTATGCGGAACGGTGGAGTTTGGACAAAATGTGTGTTTTGCCCGTATTGCTCTTTGGTTCAAACTGATTGAGCTTTCAATGGTAATTAAAACCACCTGCACACACAGCCTACTCAAATGAACTGTCAGCAGTCTACATATTCCGCAGTTGAGCAGCCTCTGACAGATAGACGAATTGATTTGAAAAATAATGAAGCTTACGCTTTCAATTAATTAAGAAAACCAGCAAATATTGCGTTTTTATGTAATTATATTAGCCTCAAAGCAGCCACAGATCGCAGGAAAAATATGTTGACTTAAAAACAAACTTAGATTTCTAGTTGCTTAATGAAGTGTTACTTTTAATAACAGCGGCATGTAAGCAGAGCTAATAATAATAATTGCTTTTATGTTAATTCATTTCTAACTATTGTGAGAAATGAATTCCTTAGGAAGGCGGAAATAGAATAGCAATGATAAATAAGTAAATTGAATTAGAAGAGCTTTCACAAATCATTACTTATACCTACTGTCTGGCGCACTCGAGGCAATCCTCCTTGCTGTCAATTTGCGCGCAGGATAACTGAGCAATCATAACTCATGCAAGATAAGAAATACTGGCAACAGGAAATATTAAATTCAACCTTAAATTGCATTAAAGGAGCAATCATCCCTGCAACTAATTTGCTGCTATCCCGTGATAACCAAGCTTTTTGTTTAGCTTTAGCTCAAGATAGATAAGAACGAATTGATTCTGTTTCATGCTAGCCAGACAAATTAAATGTAAACTATTTTGCAGTGGCGAAGGGTGAATTTATGACAGAGGTAGGCCGGAGCAAAAAAAAATTCCAAAAGAAATTTTCAATGATGAATTGACTATAGAGTGGTTATGTTCTGAATTTTCGAAGGGAAGCCGGTGGGAATCGAGTTGTATGGTACCTTCGCCACTGCTATTTTATACAGATTATTAAAATCTTACATAAGTACTTAAATTACACTTATTTTTAAATTAAAAGATAAATACATTATAAAAGAATAAGAAAAAAATATGTATATCTTAAAAATCTTATCATAGTTTGGTCAGATAGGTAGTCGCTCCATGTAAAATGCTGGTATTTAGCTGCATTCTGTTAGAATGGAAGCCGACCTCTACATAGTTGGGAAAAGGTTAGGCAGATGATTAATCATAGTTTGATCGCTACCTTCTTACCTACGCTAAACTACGGAAAATAGCCATGATTGAAGTCGTTTGTTGCACTTTCACGTCAGCTGTCATGATGTCAACTGTCCGCCGGCGCCGCCCGCCGCGCTGTCTGAACAACGTTATCGTTAAACCACGTTTTGTGCAAAACTGCTTGCAAAATAGTTGCGCAAAAATATTCGCCGGTACCTTTAGATAAGTATTTTGTTTTCTCTAAACTCAATAAATCTATAATGTTTTCTTGCATTGCGTATGTAGTAGAATATAAAACATTGTGTTACTGTAGTATTGTTTCACACGGATATCGCTAATTCAATTATTTCTCGATACGATAACGTCAACAGTTAGATTGTGCAAATACTCTTTTGTTCAAGTTAGTTTAATTATTCAAGAATTCCACAATTCCATATTTATGTTTTTTTTTGAAGTCAAGACTATCAAAGCATGGGTTTGTGATTCCCCAAAAGCAGTTTTGAGTAGGTAAGGCTGCCATCAGACGGACTGCATCGCAGCAACCGTGCGCAATCGATATATTCAACTGCATGCAGTTGTACGTTCGACTTCGTTCAGTCATGATATCAACTTCACGCGGTCGGCTGCAGTCATGTGAAGTCAATATTAACTGCATACAGTCGTAACTTCAACTTTACATTGATTGAGTTCAGACGACCAGACAGACGTTCTTTTTCTTCGTCTTTTGTATAAATTACACTAAGCATCTACGACGCGATAACGTGAGCGTATAGCGTATTGTAGCGAAAGCAAGCGGTCATGTAGGTACATTTAAAAGAAAATTTAAATTGTGCTGAATACTGTACAGTATACATTAACCTCACTGACTCATCACAAATTGTCTTAAAAAATGATAAGGTACCGTACCTTTTAAACAAAATATATCCCTATACAAGATCTACGGCATTTAACAAAAGTTACAAGTTTCATGAAAACGAAGACACGCGATTAAAGCAAGGATATTCATATTCATATAAATAAACAGATGATTCACGTACGAAAAATACAGTTACTGTCGCGACAATATAATAATAATTTATAAGTGTCGCGATGTGTGTATTTTGTATTGTGACGGGTTTTACGACACGCCCACGACGCGACGGCATTCAGGCGTGTGCAATTATTAGATCAAGATGATCTTGAAAACTGTAACTGAAAATGTTTGTAAGAAGGTGAGGCGTAAAAATAGACTCCGGGACTCCGTGGGCACGTAACTGGGCTTTGCGAAGTACGTAAGGGTTTAAGAAGTGAAAGCTTCTTTAGGCGCACTTTGCGCTTTTTCCAAACAGTGAACGAAACTAACTCACTATCATTCACAATCTGAATCATTTTGAAGGATATTGCTAATCCATTGCTTCAGATTGTAGCGAAAAAAAAACACCACATTGAATATAAAACGTATAGTTTTCAAATGCATCCGGTTAGACTGGAAGCCGACCCCAACATAGTTGGGAAAAGGCTAGGCAGATGATGAGTTTTCAAATCAAATCCAAATATAAAATGTACCTATATATAAAAAAAAAACTAAATAATTTTATAAAAAGCGGAGGTTCGTTGCTTGAAAATTGCTGGAAAAATAAATATTAAGAAAAGAAAAAAGGAATTAGGAGGGAAAAATAGCCCTTTTTCACTGGCTCTACACCAGGTTTGGAGAAGGGTCGGCTTATGATGCGGCGCTCGACATCAAGACAAGGCAGTGCTGGCTGGCAGGAATCAAGGCGTGGATGTAATAATAACAGCAATTTGTGAGTAGATTATCAGTAATCTTCAAAATACATCAGGTGAAACCAGGTCAACAACTATCAAGCAACAAAAAATAATCAAAAAAATATTTGATTAATCAGATATGACTTTCTCTTATGTCCAAAAAAATACGAATTCCGTTAGAAAAAAAACATTTAAAAAAGTCAATATTTTGAAAAAAAGGTTTTAACTTAAGAGGAGGTTTTACTCGCAGAGGTAAAGCTGCAATATGTTCGACAACATCGTAAATAACGCAATAAATGTTGTTGAACTGTCAAAATCCATTCCTACTGCGTGTTACGCAATTACTCCACTGATCGGTGACGCTGAATCGGGTATACTCGGCTGCAGTCGGTCGGTGACGCCGAATCGGGTAAATTCGACTCCAGTCGTAAGTTACCACTTCTTTCGTGTGGTCATAAGCACACACACCCTCTTTTTTTAATGGATAAGTTAATTTTCTTGAACTTATTGGTAGCAATGTATCATCTGTTCAGGGTAACTATCGTACAATAAATTTGCTGCGTGCAGCAGCAAATATAGTACTGAACGTAGGACTATAGGTGTTAATTAAAACTCTGTAACAGTTTACTAACAAGCCATGTAAAAGCTTACTAAATAGCATCAAAAATATTAGTCCCAGATACCTTTTTGTATTACAGTAGTCAACAGCTGGTAACAATATGCACAGTTACGCTGTTTTCGCATTTCAATGTTCTGAATAATAAATGAAACACATTTAATTTCTTAAGTGACAAATATCTAAACTTCTGCCAATACACCACGTCACACGTGCCATTTCTTTCCGCGTTTTTTCTAACACACAACGTGAATCAAAGAAAACCGCAAGAAAAAAAGGAAGAAAAAACACATTTTAATGTTTTACTTTATTTTATTTGTTGCATAGTAGAACACACTGTTACGTTTCAAATATATAGCCGTGTGACACACGAACGGACAGAGTGGAGCCTTATAGTAATCCCCGTTTGCACCTTTTGGATACGGAACCCTAAAAAACACTAACTTAAACAAAGGTGGAATATAAGTTGACTTAATATAAGTTGACTTAATATAAGTTGACTTAATACTCGTACCAAGAGCCATTCTCTGCCAATTAACCGTCAGTAAAGTTATCGATTAGATGTTTCGTAATTGACACTTAATGGCTATTAATTATTTCTGAAATAGTTGTTTGTTTACATTCGTTCCCTGGATACAGGGTACTCAAGATACTAATTATTAACATCTTTAGAAAGGCAAGCAAAAGACTCGTTCTACTTTTGTAAATGTTAGTACCTAACCAACCCGTTAATGTGATGGGTTTTCACGTTCAAAGCCAACCTTATTTATACATAGAATCAATTAGAAAATTAACCAAGGATTGGAGTGCTCGATAGTTTACCTCAAAATCAGCCTATAATGTTCCCATTGCTGGGACAAAGGCCTCCTCTCTTCGAGAGGCAGTGGACTGGAATCTACACACGGGCCCTGTGCGGTTTGGTAGACTGAAGAAGAACTAGCACGGGATCGAGCATGGGGGGCGGTCTCAGGGGATCAGACCGGAATAATTCGATGTCACAACATACCATGGCTTCCAATTTTTTGTTTTAAGACATGCTGGGGTTCTCACGATGTTTTCTTTGACCGTTTTGAGAGCAGTGAAATAATTTAATATAGGTAGTAAAAATAAATAAATAATTGACTTATCTAATTAAAATAAAGGTAAGTAATCGCGTGCTATGCCAATCATGCATCGAAACTCAGGACCACATTGATCAGAGCAACATGTGTGAATAGAAAGTAGAAATAAATATAATAACATGGGCAGCTCAATGAAAAATGTTGAGGGAAGTATTTCAATATACATACCATGCGACGCTACGACATCTATCAATATTGCTCTACTACGAAAATATCATATTTTTCTTCATCACCGCGACTTATTTTTAGCTGTGTTGAAATACTGACTGGACTATGCGAACTATTTCGTTTTCAACTGATTGAGCACAGAGATTGGTAACTGGTGACATTTAAGTGGAGCAGTAGATGAGCCATTATTGAGACACATTTGGCTGAAGTAAGCATTTTTTTTTATTGGATGGGAAATCATCTAATGACTCCTCCCGCTCTGGGTGGAGCGGAAGGGAGTTTCAGACTCTTACTGAATAAAACTCACCCTGTTCCTTACTTAGCCCTTTATGTTTCGGGGTAACGGTAACCCTTTCGGACGATCCCGCTACCCCAGCAGGCTTCGGCCCTAGGGGCCCTTTCCTTTATGCTGACATCTCTTTGAGGCGCGCGTGGAACACATACGCGCCGTCCGGCACGGGCCTGATCGGACGGTGAGCTACCCATTACTCTCCGTCCGCAGGCCCGCGCCTACGGTGGCCGGGAGTCGTCACGCGGCTCCCGACGCCCGGAGCGTCTCCCGCGGCGGCTGGGAAGTGAGGTCCTCTCCCTCAGGCATCCCGCCACCTCCTTCGCTAGTATGACTGCTTCGCAGAAGTAGGTGACTGCCTCCCACTCCCTCTCGGACCATGGCTTGAACCAGGGCCGGACGCGAGAGGTTGCCGCCGCTGCCAATCGCCTTTACGAGGACACGGCGGTGCTCCGCCCAAGCGGGGCAGACCTCCACCGTATGCTCCACCGTGTCCTCTGGGCGACTGAAGTAGGCCTACTGCTACGGTTACCGGTTAAGTGCTATCCCTGTGCGGACACGAGCGACGGTGCGACACGATTTTCGAATAGAA
Source organism: Hydraecia micacea (assembly GCA_914767645.1). NCBI lineage: Eukaryota > Metazoa > Arthropoda > Insecta > Lepidoptera > Noctuidae > Hydraecia > Hydraecia micacea. The sequence continues at coordinate 2,742,861 of OU611774.1, forward strand.
ATTTCCATAGAAATAGTTCTACTAGCGTCGTGTCGCGTTTGACTGCGGGAGAGCCTTGAAATCTTTCTTAGTAAACACTAAGAAAGATTTCAAGGCTCTCGCAAACAAACAAACGTAAAACGCACTCACGGAACAAAAAAAATCTTAGCCTTTGAAAAACTGACCAAAAGCGAGTCGGGCTCGCACTATTCGGGTTCCGTACCGAACTACACTGAGCAGTTTATAGAACCGTCGCTGGTCTGCAGTAATTACTATAAAGTATTGGACGTAATAAAAAAACCGGTAACCATCTCCTTAAAAGTACACATTTAAATGACATAGTGACAAGGAAAAAATATAATTCAGTTAACTAATATTATTTTATTGGTAAAGATTAACAGGCAGTAACACCAAAACCCTTTGTGACAGTGTTACTAAATTCCTATAAATAACTATTTCCTTGGATTTACTTCACAACAATCCTTTAAAGGGTTTGATTGCGAAAGGTGATATCAAATAACGAAAACAATCGGGGCTCTTAACTTTCTAGCTAGCCGAGCTATCCTCTGACACTCTCACCATAAAACTTAGGTGAAGTGTCGCGATTGATCCCTAGAATCAGGTGGAATAACAGTTCACTTCAAACTTAGTTCACCAAAATTTTCTCGATGAGTTGTTTTACAGAATAAAAAGTGACCGGGTTTTGTTTATTTTTTTTTTATGATGAATAACATAACAAAATGATTTTCCGTTCAAATAATTTAAAACATGGCCAATATTATCCAGGGTTTAGGAGTGCTACACACTTCAAGTGCCACATGATACGGCACAATCGGGCGGCAAGATATACATTTGATTTTGCCACCGAATCAGGCCAACCCAAAGGTTTATAGCACCCTACACCCCAGGCTTTGTCGATTCTCAATTGTCTCTGTCCAAACATGCGTAGGTATTCCGGAAGCATTACAACAGGAACGGTACGGGAGCGCTTATACGTGGGACGATCAGAAAGTTTTGCGAAAATAAAAATAAATGTTCTATAGGTAAATATTTTTTTATTAAATCTTTTCAAAGTACTCTCCACTACCCTCTATACAAAGTTTCATGCGTCTGAACCAGTTTTCGAAACACTTTTTCCAGTCCGCCGCAGGTTTACAGCCTGCTCGAACGCTGACAGCGCATCTTCCGGCGACGAAAATTCTATGCCTTTGAGCAGATTTTTTATTTTCGGGAATAAAAAAAAAAGTCGCACGGTGCTAGGTCAGGGCTGTAAGGAGGGTGACGCAGGAGTTTGACCGGCGTGCTGTCCAGGAAGTCCCTCGTTTTGAGCGCGGTGTGCGAAGGCGCGTTGTCATGGTGGAGCAGTAGCCCGCGGAGCCTTGTGTTTGGTCGCTTGTTACTCACAACAGAGAAAACTTCTGCTAAGCATTTGGTATTATACCATTCAGCGTTCTTTGGTTCCGTAAAGAAATTGACACCCAATAGCCAATCAAATTAACAAAGCTCGCGGTCAAAATCTTCCCCCCGCTTCTAGATCGCTTCACTTTGGTAGGCGTTGATTCGTTTTGAAACACCCAAACCGTCGACTGGCGCGCCGTTTTTGGATCGTATTGATAAATCCAAGACTCATCACTTGTAATGATAAACACGCAGAGACGAGTCTGCTTCAAATTTGTTTATCATATCACGGCACCATTCCACCCGGGCCTGCTTCTGAGCATCGGTGAGGTTATACGGCACCCAGCGTGAAACTATCATCCTCACGCGAAGATGCACGTGTAGAATTTCGTGAACGCTTCCCGATCCAACATGCAGTACTTATGTGCTGAATCTCTTGATACGTAACTCGCCCATTGTCTTGGATTAAATTTTTCACTGCTAGCACGTTTTCTTCCGTAACAGCCGTCAAAGGGCGACCACTTCTTTCTTCATCCCCCAAAGTTATTGATTTGAGATTGCAGAGTTGGTCGCATAGCATAGTGATAGTTAGACGTATTGGTACATATTATTACAAGCTAGAAATATGTACTTACTAATACGTACGGCTAACTGTGTTAGTGTATTGTCAAACACCTTCAGTCTTACATCAAACTATAAAAAGTTAACATCAAATGACAACCGCAGATCACTGCGGATTATTCATTCGTTAAACCCCATTTAGCCTCGTGAAAACAGGGATTAAAACAACATATAAACTTTTGCACTTTACTATTAAAAGTAATCCGCAGATTACCTCGTTAATTCGTGGATAAATCAACATATTTACCATCATCCTCAAAGTATTTACTTAATACTTATTAAAATCCATTAATGACCACGAATTACCTTGTTGGATATTCATTGAAACGTGTCACAGACCTCGAATGTGTCAGAAGTTGTGCTAAAATCTCCGATCCTGCAGCAACTCAAAGGCAAAACTGAATGTCAGGTTTAACTAGGCGAACTCCCAATTATATTTACTAAGACTGGGATGCCATCGGACTGCGTTTTGCTCGGGGTAACCATTATCCTAAGCTTTGACCAGACTCAGGCAACTGAAGCTGGCGATAGCTTTTAGAAACAGCTCATACCACACTATGTCCTGCAGGGTCATTGCGTAACTTGGCAGCTTTCATTTTGGCAGTTCAACAACATTCATTGCGTTATTTACGATGTTGTCGAACATATTGCAGCTTTACCTCTGCGAGTAAAACCTCCTCTTAAGTTAAAACCAATGGATTAAGCGAAAGCACTTCGGAAAACCTCAAAACGTCGCCGTCGCAGCTTAAGAAATCCATACGTCATCAACTCATCACGTCGTGTAAGACTGCAGGCATCTTTGCTCATTCGATATGCAAGAAAATCATTAAGCGACGAATCCCTCGCTCTCAAGCACGTACATTGCGCATGCACTTCAATATTTATTACTCGAGGGCTTAGATCGAAACACGTCTTGCGTTCCAGAGAATGCTCATCACACTTGCATTCCTCGATACGGGTAACATTCACTCAGAGTATTGAATAACTAATGGCGTTTATCACGTATCAAATTAACCGAAGTGCAAAAGTTGCAAAGAGAAGAAAGGTAACAAATCCTTATTCCATCATTTTTAATCAAATCGTTCATGATCATGTACAATAAGTAAATCCGCTATATTAAACATTGTTATCAATTAACACGAAATTATCGCGAGATTGTTCGCCAATTAACGATAATTTGATTAGAGAGATATTTTTAATATGATATCACGATACTTGGTCCCACTTGAGTAGGTCTTAAGCCAAAATAAACCTTCCTGATAAAACACATAATTATATTAAGTACGTATGGGTCATTTATGCGAATGATTGTGTGTTTTTTAATATATTTTTTTTTCATCTACTTTTCGTAACAACTGAACAGAAGGCCAATTCTCGTAATTTAAAACGTTCAAAATCTAGTCGCAGTCTCATCTTGGCGACAAAAAAATGTCAAAAACTTGTCAAAATGTAGGGAAATTAGAGCTATTTTCAACAGATTGAGACTGAGATCAGACTGTGAACGTGAACGTTCTTAAAATTACAAGAATTGTCCCTGATTTTAATGAAAATAGAGCCGTAAGTGCATAATTAATGTAAGTCAATAATTATTATAAGAAGTTGGCAATGCTGATGCAATGATTTTGGTCTCCATAGTCTTGCGATGCGTTTATTTAGTGCCAGTACTAAAACAGTTCAGTGTCAATTTCGGTATCCACCACCAGCTGGTTCGGGATCCCTAAGGCCCTTTGTACATACTCGTATACGTTTTTCTTGCCGTAAATAACTACGGTTTATTCGCCGTGTGTAAGCACGGTTCGTCAGTGTTGTATGGATATATAGATGCTTGTTAATAGACACGTTTTTTTACGGCGCGTTTTGACGCCGTACCGTGGAGAAACCGTCCCTTGTACAAATGACCATAACACTCTTGCAGCCGATTTCAGAGCAATCCATTTGGATAGAGATTTGTTCATAGCCATACAATATGTCAGTCGCCAATCCGCTTACCAAATGACTTTGGTATCCATGTTCCGCTTTGATACTATGTTGCTCGGAAACATAAGCTTAGAGGATTTTAGGATAAATTGCAGCAAAGCTGGTAAAACATTTCTCGCTGTGATTGTGTTAGTAAACGGCTTTTAATTTTTGTTTTACTACCAAACGTTTGATACAGTTTCATAACTGGCCACATATAAACTATACTGTCTAAGGCTGGCCATGTATTTCACAAATACAAGTTTTCGGACTACAAGGACTATTTTGAAAACATAAAAGAATGATTTTGTTGTACCTACATCAGCGTTACAAAGAAAATTTTAATTAATTCTGCCTACGAACGAGAGTGGCCATCCTGAAACTCTACTTAGAATTTGTATACGTTTTAAACAATGGGTTGGGCCAACCTTTAGAGCTTTAAGAGGCTCTCAGCACCTTTCACTTAACTCCGAAGAGAAGGATCTATACTGTCATATAAAACGGTACTTAATGATTGTTAGAGAATGATCAGCTTCAACGGTTGATATACGAGTATCTTTACTATTAAGTAGTATTGAAGTTGCTTCTCACTCCTCAGTGTATTTTGCACAAAAAGGATTGTCTACAATGAAACCCCCCTTTTCTCTCTTATTGGACCGTACTTGATGAATAGTTGATGCCCATTGTAATGAATATAAACCAACCAGCAATGTGGTCAGTAGGGAGTCTTAACAGCCCAGGGAGTGACTACTGAGTTACTGACTCAAACAAGCGGTTCGAAAAATGATTTTTTCTTTGGAATGTGAAAGAAATCGCTGGCTACAAGTTCGTTATACCTACAATATTAATCCACGTCGACCTAACACAAACAAGTTTGACAATAAAAACAAATATTTCAGTCTTAAAAATGCAATTAACACGACTGACGTTTGTTTTCAATTCAATATTGGAAAATAAAAGAGGGAAGTAAATTATAGATGGTAGCTGGTAGGCCGACCGAGCCACGATGTAAAATATTTTTTAACGTTTCATGTCTTTTAATTCGTTGTTTGATTTCGACTTCCGAGCTTTTAATTCTTTTAGATTATTTTAGTGTTATGTAATAGGTAAGATCTGAATACCTAGGATAACAAATTAACAAGGACGATTTAATTTGTGACAGTCCCTTGTAGACAATGATTACGAATATACTGGATGAAACTGCGCAGGTTTCTTTAAAAGTAGGTTCGTACTTCACGTTAAAATCGTTAACAAGGGGTCTCAACATACGCAGAGACAACTTTTCAGTCTCAAACTGAGCTTGAATTTCTAGGTACATAAACTTTTTAAGTGCCGCTCTTTGATGTTAGGTATTAGGTATATTTGTTATCACATATAATGTGCTCCACTATTTATGTATAAAAGTTTATAGACATACGCCCCTTTAAGTCTAGCAATCATAATAAACGTACCTACTTAATAAAATATACTTAGTGCAGAGAGTACGCGCGTTTTTATTTCATGGCAAACACGGTCGTTCCTTTTGATTTCTTCTCAAAGAGCTATTAGGTTCCTCTAATTAATGGGAAGCGCTACTTGTTAGTGCCCTTCAACATCTTAATACTTTTACCATGAAATCTCATTACAAATATTTCTTTGACATCGCTTGTTGGTGACGGTTTTATGAAACGTCGTGGGAGCAATATTTTTCAAAGAACTTAGCATTCTAAGTTCGCTAATAAAGCAAATCAAAGACAGGCAGAAGTATGTCGAACGCTAGTTAATTATGTTGTTTCGGAGAACTTTTTTCAGGCAGAGCTTAGCCATACAATTAGGGGTCGTCACCAACATAGAAGTCACTTTATTTATACAACCTCATTAGTAAAAAAACGACAATGAAAAGATCTCAACATCCTCTGTGGCAGTCTGTAAAAAAACTTTTTATACCTGCCTGACTACCTAGTAAAGATGCGAACTTTGATTCTCAAACAACAAACTTGTTTAAATAATTAATCCAAACGTTGCAGAAGTTGCCGCAAAGCTGCTTACAGTTTCATTGAAACCGACGACAGAAGTCTATGTTTAATTGAATACTGTGTTGTATTTTGTTGCGTCCCCGAGGACGTCCCCGCGACCTTCCCTGAAGACGTCAACAGGCTCTGCCGCTGGGACGATTTACGTTTGTCGTTTCTATTTTACAATGGTGGAAGACTAATATTGGAAATACTTCTAGTCTTTTATATTCGAAGTCTTGACATAACCTAATTAAATAGGCATACTTATCAATTTGTATTTTTTTTAATAATTTCAATTAGCTGAAAACAGAGTAAACTGGTAGCGGCATCGCTGATTAGGTCACAAAAGTCTCTAGACACAAGTGATTTGATTTTTGTTATAACCTACAATTCAATTGCACAACCCACCAATGGCCCGTACCAGCGCAATTGAGTTTTAAGTGACTATATTAAATAACAATACAACGTTAAGTGATGCCAGTTGACTGCTACTTCCCTTGAAGTGCAAGGACTCAGATTTTATACCGATCATTATTGTTATAGGTCTCTGCCGTCGATGCCGCAAGACGCCGCGGGTGAGCCCACAATCCAGCCCGAGGGCCAGCCCGCGGACGTCCCCACGCCCTTCCCGGCAGGCGTCCCCGCGAACGTCTCCGCGACCTTCCCGACGGGCGTCCCCGAGGACGTCCCCGCGACCTTCCCTGAAGACGTCACCGCGCTCTTCCCGGCAGGCGTCCCCGCGAACGTCTCCGCGACCTTCCCGACGGGCGTCCCCGAGGACGTCCCCGCGACCTTCCCTGAAGACGTCACCGCGACCTTCCCGACAGTCATCCCCGAGGAAGTCTCCGCTAACATGTCGGCACGTGTCCCGAAAGACGTCACCGCGACCATCGCGGCCGGTGTCCCCGCAAACGTCTCCGCGACCATCGCGGAAAGCCTCCCTGAAGACGTCACCGCGACCATCGCGGAAAGCCTCCCTGAAGACGTCACCGCGACCATCGCGGCAGGTGTCCCCGCAAACGTCTCCGCGACCATCGCGGAAAGCCTCCCTGAAAACGTCACCGCTACCATCTCGACAAACGTCCCCGCTAACATCCCGAAAAGTGTCCCTGAAGGCGTCTCCGCGACCTTCCCGGCGGGCATCCGGGCTGACTTCACCGGTGTCAACCCCACCTGCAAGCCCGAAGACTTCACCACAGACGTCCGGGCAAACGTCTCCGCGGGTTTCTCCACTGTCGTCCAGGCGAACATCCCCAAAGACCTCGCCATGGTCATCTCGGCGGTCGTCTCGCCAGTCTTCGCCAAGCTCGTCTAGGGTCTCACTGCTAAGATCCTCGTGGTTGAAGTACACACGGGGGTCCCACCTACATTATCTACGTGAGTAACCCCTGGATAAATATGAATGTTACTCGCTAATGTGTTTTTATATGCCTAGTTACATTTTTGACACCTCTTTTAGGTTCAGGCTTCTGAGAACAATGCATGTATTAGTTTGTGTAGATCGAATATGTGGCTATGCCAGCCAGGTCTGTTGGTATCTGAAAACCTGCAGCGTGAAAATGCTAAGACCGTTTGGCATAGCTGCAATTCCGCAAATCAATTACGCCGTAGTAGTAATTTTAAAAGACGTAGCGTGTTTTGTTTATGCACCCAAATTATGTGTTTGAAGTAGTTTGTGTACTATGAGTTTTTTTTTTTTGCCTTTTTAGTTTGTTTGTTTGTTTGTGGAAATATGCTAGAATTAACTACTGAATTTTTTTTGTACTACGTCATCCGATTAGGCTTTAAGGATACACCCTTTTATTGTGGTTTTTAGTCGTAGCACAAGACGAGAATATTGATGTTGTATGGATGATGCGATGGAAGCTAATTGTCGCTGAGATGAGATTACGACTAGATTTTGAATGTTTTTAATTACGCGAATTAGCTTTCTGATCTTACCTAGGTATATGTATTTAATGAAAGTGCAAGTCGTAAAGTATGTTATTTTTTTCTTTTTTCTTGTCAAAACGAATTATGAATATTGGGAAACGACTAAATGGGTGTATTTTTGACTTGGATACTCCAGCTTGTGACTTCTTGTGACAGCTTTTGAAGAAGGCCGTGTAAGAAATTAAGCTTGCTAACTAAAGATACGGCTTATGTACATTTCACCAATTATGATCAAACGTACACATTGAACCATGTTCTAGTAAAGTAATATTTTATAGTTTGCTCGATTGCTTGCTAAGAGTACCTGTACACATGCAGCAGCCTTGCTCTTCGTACAGTGTAACTATCTATTAACATACTCACATGTGAAGTAGGTACGTCTTTAGTACCACAACGTGACCAAAACAAAAGACTGCCGAGTTTATATATCTCAACGCAAAACTTTATAGGATAACAGTGCTGTGTCCAGCTCAGAGAGTAAAGAGCGTACCTACGTCTACCTATATCAACACAAATCCCTAGCTGGCCATATTTTCACATTCTCTCGAATGCAAGCCTTTGTGAAACCTCTCGATTTTCTTTTACGTACAAATACGACGCACGACACGTTTTCAGAACATTAAAAAAAAAGAAAATGTTTGATCCAACTCTCCACTCCGGTAAAAATCCACCTTCTAAAAAGAGGTAAAGAAAAATTTGGTGCCAGTGCATTCGGCAGATTATGCAATAGATCCGAATATCTTATAATACAAAGGACTATTACTAAACCCGGCAGTCTGCAGAAAACTGAAAACATCACGTACGACTAGATTAATGGGTTTACTACAGTTTTACATACATACTATTGTGCTATTGTTACGTATTTAATTTCCAATGGAAACTACTCCTCAGATTAGTTACCTGTACCTACATGATAACGTTTCTTCGTCATAAGTCACTTTTAATAATTTATTCTTTACTTTTGAGAAGCTACATTATTGTAAGACCATAGAGTAAAAAGTAATCGGTATGTTATGTGGTTTGCTCTCAAAACGGTGAAGGAAAACATCGTGACGAAACCGGCATGTCCAAGAACCAAAAAAATCGAAGACATGTGACATCTACCAACCCGCACTGGGCCCGTGTGATGGATTACGGCCCACTCCCCCTCTCACCGAGAGGAGGTCTGTGTCCCAGCAGTGGGAACGTTATAAGTTTCTTATGTTGTGTGATTTGGAACAAAGTTGTACAAAGTCGGGAGACACGTGATGCTTTGACGTATGTCTATTAGTAACTGAACACATTAGTCAATAAATCATAGGGCTCATACCAGACAGCCGTGACTTTAGAGGTATTGCAGCTGTTGTACAGACGCCAGCACATCAAACTACCCGAAACTATCAAAGGATGTCACCAAAATCTGCCCAAACGAAGTACCGTGGTACACTTAGTGCCATAAAATAAACTAGATTACACGGAATAATATTGCATTAATATTTATTCTTATGGATGCCCGGAGACGAGAATAAAATAACAACAAAAAGCACGCTATTTTGGCACCCTTTCATCGGCACACTACCTACCATACTTATAAAAAAGAAAAACTGTCAACTTGACAGCTGGCTTCTGTCAGCTTCAACCACTGTTGCACTAGTGTTTAATTTCTCTTTGCACTGTTGTTTCACATTTGTTTCGTTTCGAATATTTATAAATAAGTAATTCAATCTGAATTCAATAATAATCCGTACCCCGAAACGCAGAAACGACGGAATGATAAAATGTGAATGACATTTACGAAAATGTCAGCTCGAGTGTCAACCAAATGTAACGTAATTACGTGTAAAGTTGCCACTTAATTGTGTTACAGGTAGGTAATTAAAATAATAAAACATAATTTATTATGTTGTTTTATATTATGTAAGGATAAAGGTACAATTATTTTCGAATTCCTCTATTTTTTCTCTACGATTTGGTATACGTGTACCTCGAGGTACATGTTTGGGCAAAGTTGTATGGGCTTTTGCTGACCTCCTTTTCCCAATCAATATTGAACCTTATGCTTTAGCGATAAAGTTGAAAATCTATTAAAGAAATTTGACAGATTGGAGTAGCTTGATGTGCTGGCGTCTGTACTACACATGCACATATATCCGATAAGTCATCTACAAGATCAGACATTTGCTAAAAAAAAAGAAAACTGCCACTTTTGGGAATCCAAGACGCGTTTGTATAGTGAGTGTGACAATAAAACTGACTGACAAGGATTATCCCTCCTTGCTTTCTCATAGTTCAGAGAACCGAGATCTATATTGAAAACTTTCGCTACAATATTCCTCGTATTTCTCAGAGCAAGGCGATAAAAGGTAAGGATGAAGCCCGATCCTTAGCTGCATTATAATATCATATTTCCCGCTGCTGACAAAGTGGATGGATTGTAAGCAGAGTCTTGCGCGCCTGATCTGATACTATGATGGAGTTAACCTACTTTGTGAAATATTAATCTTTGCAAGACTCAGTCGGGGTCAGACGACAAAGAACAAAATGTGCTACGTAACTGCTGTTGTCTTTAATCTATCCGTAAATATCAGCTAATAAGGTAAGAGAAGAGTAGGTATAAGGTACCTAGCTCATCTTTGCCGTAAGAGGAACTCAAATTAGCACAGCAGTGTTTCGTAGGTATTTTTGAAAAATTACTGGCTATTCTCGAAATTTTTGGCTTTGCTTCTCCATACAAACGTATCTAAGTTCGTTCTTATGTTCTTGTGTTCTCACTTGTCAAGTATTTAATCTTATTGGCGCTTTAAATATTCATCGCCTGTTCTCTTCCTACGATGCAGCAAATGATAAGAATCTTGGCAGTTAATTGACGTTTAGTTTTCCTGTTACTTGTATCAAACTTTAATTTGATGCATTGGAACGTTTACACACATACAAAATAGTACCTAGTCGCGTAGAAATAAAAATATTTCAGATTTTTCGTTTACAAAATTGAGCATTTTTCCAGTCCAATTATTTGTAGGTACGAGTACACACAGTTCGATTATTCAGCTAGCGCCGAAAATATTGTACAACACGGCTATTGTATTATTACTTACTGTATTATCGCAACAGATAATACGCTGCGAACTTTATCAACGCGGCACTGTATCAATACCGCATTTTGTAACTATTTATTTTGCCATCAACAAACGCTAGAACGTAGTTCCATGTTGTCCGGCGAGCTTTAATTATAAACATTAATTTTAATTAACTACGTGACATTTTAACTTTTACATAAAATAGTAAAAGCTCGTCGTACAGAACAACAAAGTCGTGAGTTTTATTCAGTGTTGCATTTTCCATCATTGCCAAGCGTGCTATATCAAGCTATCAGGTAGCATTGTACTCCGAGCAAACTAGAATTTTGTTAGCTTAACTTTGTTGGCCATTGTGTAGTTTTTCAACTTACTGTTACGTGAATTTGTTTGTTACTAAAATAGTAAGTAAAACTTCTGTACCAGTTATTATAACTTTATTATTTAGCTGGAAAATGTTCACTATCTGTGACCATGGCAACTTATTTTGTACCTTGTGCGTAGAAAACGTATCTTTGAGACGGTAACTTCAATTTTGGAACGAAACTAAATACAACTAAGCTAATAAAAGCTACGGAAGGCCACCATTTTCAGCTGGCTTCCAATATCACGACCAGTATGGAAAGCCAGTAAATTCAATATTGCAACAATATTTTGACGAGCGCGGCAGTACACAGATAATTATTCGTAACTAGGGTTCTCAAGTTTCGAGTCCATAGGAGATAGGTAGCGGTAGCGGCCGCTGCCGCGTTTGTAGCCTGTATCCTAATTGCTCAACACACTATAAAATACAATCTGAATTATTTTGAAGGATATTGCCTGTCGGTCGGATCTGTTATCGGCTATAACCGCCTAGCCTTTCAACTATCGGCCTGAATGATATTCAATTATAGTTTAGGTTGTGGTGGTGAATTTGTCGCAGTAACTAAGCCAGGACACCCTGACCAAATGGGTTAGGTTAGGTTAGAACTGTGACCAACCGCGTGCGAACCGAGAGAGCGTAACGATACGAGTATCTACTTCCAAAGGCCAGGCTAGGCGGTTAACTAAACAGCTAATTTAACCAGTTGGCTGCGACAGATTCCATTGGTTAAAAAAATGTGCTCAATAACGTAAATAACGCAATGACTGTTGAACTGTCAAAATCAAAGCTATTCCTACTGTTGTTAGTGTGTTGCGCAATTACCTGCAGATTCAACCTTCATACTAGAACCTCTAGAGGACAAGTGTAGGTTATGTACATAGAATAGATATAAATGATGACAGTCAGATAATTGACTGATATCAAAATTGATCTGCCAATTTCTTAATTATTTTTTGATCGAGCAACTATCGTGTTTAACGCCTGTTAGAAAGCCTTATTAAATAAAAAATTACTTTAAAAACTAAAACCCGGCTACTGAAAAGGATGAAACAAGAAAGTACCTTCCCATGGTCGCATGCCGCTGTACTAACATATTATATAAGCTATAGTAGCATGTGCTAATTAAGCCCTTTCATTTGATACCCAAAAAAGCATGATAAATTTTTTTTTTAGATCGACTGTCCGCTAGAGGGCGCCATAATCAATTTAATGTGACGTCACATAGCCTATAACCAGCGGACGATCAAGACGCTTTCAACGATACCTCATTTGTCTAATTATGGCAAATAGTTTAGAAGTTATGAGGGATCAGATAAACATACATACATACATACCGGTCAAAACCATAACCCTCCTCGTACAGCGAAGCAAAAAGGAGGGTCAGGTAAAAATAAAATAAAATTCGTTTAATACAGACTATTTAAATTTCCATATTTGTGTCTCATTTGTAGTATTAGTAGTTGAGCTCATATTTAAATACCCGCGTCTTTCAAGGCTGTCTTGAAAAGTTTTACAACGGGGTGGTTTTTCATAGATTTATATTACCACACAGTTTTTGCGATGGATTAGAAAGGCTGTTTTAAATGTTTCTAGCTAGTCAGCTACCTTGCTTAGGGTCAGTTTCTCAAACGAAAATTATCGCAAAACGAATGTGACAAATTGCCAAAGGCGTGTAAACTTCTGCGATTGGCTGTTGATAAATAATTTTCTTTCGATAAACTGGCCGTAGTGCGCCACAAATTAAATGGCTTTAATTTAGGTGGCGCATATACTGCAAGCCAGTTACAAACGAGCTCTCATTCTCCCGATCCGGTGCCGTGTGATTCAAAAAATGCTTTTCCACTTAACGAGCTACACAGGATTCTGTAATCGATTGGCATGGTACTTAGAAACGTAACACTATTTAGAGCGCTTCGTAAACGCTTTTACTGGATTTTTATCAATGCTTTTGTAAACAATGTGTTTGATAAACTGCTATGTTGCCTGATATACATTCGTGTCGATATCATCATTCATTGTCGCGCACCTCCTCGGCCGTTTGTGTTATCCATATTGCTCCGTCGTCTTCCGTTTTCTTTTTCCGAGAAAGTTTAAACTTCACCGGCCGCCTCAATCATAGTAAAGAATCTTGAGAGAGTCCTTGATTGCATATTTTTATACTAAATGCTCGTATTTTTTACAGATTCAGAAGTAGCGACGGATTCAATGGAGGAAAGGGATCCGGAACACTACCAAATGAAAATGAAGAAGTTATCGTCTAGCCGGTTCCTAACAATGCATAAACGGCGCAAAAAAAGACTCCTTACACGATGTTTGTATCACGACAGAGGATTACTAGACGACCTGATGCTGGGCCAGGTGCAGGTGAGTACCTGCCAAAGGACGCTGCGCGCGGGCGACTGCGGACTGCTCACATGCGCGGGAGTTTTATCGAACGCAGCGTACAAACCAAGAAGAGCATAAAATATAAGTGTTGTATATGTCCAGTTATAGTTATCAAGCATCGGTTTATCTAACGATCTCGATAAAAAGTTCATACCTCGCGTGGGAATCCAGAGTTGCTGGATATGTGAAAAGCACAGAGCGCGACGTGCATTACTCGCTCTGGCCCCAGTGTTGCGTCAGAATGAAGTATGCGTCGTCAAGAGTACACAACGCATAGTTAATCTACGCCATAATGGCCATGTTTAACGCGGCGGCGTCACTCATTGTCTCTCCCATCATGGTCATTCCGCAGTCCTTCGCTACAGCAACTCGTATTGTTTCTAGCGCCGCCGCAAATTTAAATGACGTTTGTTTGTATTCAAGAGTCGTCCTCACGCACTATTTGTAGGTATGTTCTTGTGACATATTGTTAGTCGCTTTGCGTTTAAAGTAGTCGAAGCAAGGACGTAGCAATGTGAATAAAAACTTATGTCGTTGCTTTAATTTCTACAGAGCGTCGTCCACCCCGATGCGAGTTGATGCGGGTCAGCCGTGTTTGGTGCGACGTTATCGCTCTTGATTTAATTTTTAGCGTTCGTAAATGGTAACTGCGCCTTATACGATATGATGGAATCTCGACACTCATATCATAAACAATAGTAGGTAATTATAATTGTAACTGCTAGCAATATAATCTAGTGAAATTGTATTTAAAACGATAGTTTGCAGCTATAGACGCTCGCGCAGATGTTCAAATTGAAAGCGCCTAACATTTTCATTGCGAAGGATATAGTTGTTTCTCTGATTTTGCGCTTTTAGAGGTGACGTCACATGTATAGAGAATATTAATAGACTTGGCGGTCAAATAATGAACTACTTGTTTACTGGTTGAGATTTAACCAAGCCTGGCCTCGTAAACAACTATAATGAATTAATTTATGTCTATTTGATGTTATTTGCACGAGGTAGTGTCACACGCTTGTGAGACTAATACATTTTGTGTGCGTGTGACGTTGACAAGTATTAAAATTCCTACCTGATGCAATGGGCATTGACGATGGGCCAAGAATCCGCGGAACAAACATGCATCGTTATTAATCCAACTTTACATTCATCTTGCGAAAAGGTCGTTGACTGGCAATACGGCGCCTGCGATAATTTGACGACAATTTTCTACTGCAATGCGAGTGGCGGCTCAGAAACTGCTAGCGATTGTTTCGCGAGATTTTAGAGAAGCGATTTTGTAGGTGATTATAATGTTTTCTGCTATTGTTACAGTGTGTCCTGAACCAATCTGTAGAATGGAAATTTAATGCCTTTACGCTTGAAACAGTCTCTGGAGGTAAGACATCTTATTTTCTTTGTATTGTATTGTCAGAGCGGTGAAAGAGCCAGACGTTGTCGGCGGCGCGCTGATTTTGACCTTTAACAACGAAACACTCAACTTTTTTACTCTCAATTTATGAGGACTGCGAATAATTGTAGTTAATGACACTTAAGATTTTGAGAGCACTTATATTGTAAAGAAATTTATTTTTCTCAAGAACCTAGGTCCATGCATTAATAAGTTATTAAGTGTAGAGAGAGAGTACTTTGTAACTGAAGTGTCCCTACTTGTATTTATGATTTGGCACATACATACAAAATAAAACATCAATTTTAAAACTCGACGGTAGTGCGTCATTGCTACTCCGATACTCGATACCTAGAGCCAAGTGGCCGGGAACTCCAAACAATCAATTCTGCATTAACTGTATGTTCATAAAGGAAAATAAAAGCGACTGAAATTCATAACACATCAAACTGCACAACATGATAATGAAACTACTATACGATCGCCACATTTTGATACTTTTGTGACAATGAGCTGGAGATTCCACAGGCGTTTGTTTTTAAAACTAGTAATTTCAAGTTTAGGGTAAATTACTAATTTAGGGTAGTAAATTACTAGGTTAGGGTACGTAGTAAATTACTAGGTTAGTTATTGAAGTGAGACGTTACAGAAAAGTTGTTGTGTTAAATAAACCAGTAGACTAAATAACAACCTTTGCAATGTGATTAATTGAGTATAGAAAAACGTAAAGATTTTTTTAAATGTTTTTTTAATTTCAATTTGATGAACGTATTTTCAGTTTTTTTTTTTTTGGATTCTTGTATTGCGAGCCTTAATCTGGGTCAAACTAATTTATTTACAATTCTTTCTATCAATCAATGAAGTACTAGATAAAAGTATCAACTATAATAATCGCTCTATATGCAACCTCATACCGGCTGTCAACCCAGATGCCAGACCGCCATTCCGAGCTTTCACAGTGCAAATTTTAACATATTTCATCGAGAGTTATCCGGTTACGAATGCCCAATTATTGATTTTAATTGTAATCACGAATCAACTGGTGAAATATCTGAAACCAACGTGTAGCTGTTAATAAATTGGTTTATCAGTGTATTCACATAACGTGACGCCTTGTTTCCCTGAAGGGTTGGGTAGAAGTAGACCTATAAATACGCCCATATTTGATGCTTAAGGGGCTTACAGGACCTAAACGCAAAAAACGCAAGTTTTAGAAACAATAAAAGTATAATATATGATCGACTACAGTAAAAAAAAATCAAAAAAATATATGATATTCTTCAGGATAAATGCTAGGAAGATAGTGTGTTGAAAACATAATACAACTTCAAATAAGTTACGGTACGATAGAAAAAAATCATGAAGATACCTCTAAAAACTTTTTTTTTACAACAAAATTCATACTAATATACATACAATCATTATGAGTTTTTGTCAGATTATTCTACAAGCAACATACTAAAACTATAGTGTTTTAATTTTTTTGTCCAAACACTAGATTTTTCGTAAATCGATAATTGCTTCATATTTTGCAATAAATTAACAGCGTTGTGGCATCGCGCTTCTCTTTCTTTTCTATGCAGTCCGACAAAGACCGCGCTTTAGGTCATGTAGTCCTCTTAAATCCCATGTAATAGGGGACGAAATTATTGCCATCGACCGGGCCTACCGGCGTTCAGTGTATTCTCGGTATCGGTATGAAAAAATACGTAAATTCATCAATACCCTGTAAAAATAACTTTACTCTTTCTCTGAAAAATGCGTCGTTGGAAAATTGTTTCCCATGAAGGTCTTTTTTCAAATTAGGGAACAAATAATAATCACTCGGGGCTAGGTCCGGGGGGCTATAGGGTGGGTGGTCAATTTCTTCGAACCCACAATCTCGCACAGCAGACCGGAGCGTTGTCGTGAAGAAGCAACACACCGGTAGTCAGTTTACTCCGTCTTTTTTCTTTAATTGCTTCCCGTAAATTTCGTAAAGTGGATGCGTAGGATGCTGCGTTTATAGTTTCACCTTTTTTTGTGTACTCAATCTGTAAAATTCCCCTTTCGAGTCTCAAAATATTGTGGCCATGATTTTTCCGGCAGATTGAACGACTTTGAATTTCTTAGGGGGCGCAGTACCCTTCTTGTGCCACAGAGACTTGCTTACTTTCAGGGTTATAATGATGAACCCACGTTTCATCTCCAGTAACAATTCGATCGAAAATACTTGATGGAACTTCACCACAGAGCTCTAAAAACTCTACAGAACTCGATTCACACTTGCTTTTGAGGCGCCGTGAGCATTTACAGCAGGGCCATCTTGCACTGACTTTTGAAAGGTAAAGAAGTTCATGAAGAATAGTGTGCACGTAACCAACAGAGAGGTGGGTCATCTCTGCTATCATTTTGATCTTCATTCGGGCATCATCCAGTATAAGCTTTTCAACTTTTTTCACGTTTTCTTCCGTAGAGGCAGTAACCGGGCCGCCCGAGCGAGTGTCAATTCTCTCTCTGCCCCTTTTAAATACACTTGACCACTTTTGAACCGTGGATAACGAAGGTGCAGTATCAAGGTAAACAGCCACCATCTCTTCGTGAATAGTTTTTGACTTTTTCCATGTTTTGTAAGGAATTTAATAACAGCGCGGTGCTCGATTTTCTTCAACATTGTCACGTTAGCCATTCCAGTTGTCGTTGATTAAGGAATAAGGATACTTAACTAGCAAACTAATGATCACAACTATATGAAATTTTACCTTTATACCCTTCTGTCATTAATTAATTAATTAGTCAAATTACCCACATCATTAGAAAATCACCCTGATACCGAGAATATATATTGAACACCCCTCGTAACTTAGGTATATTAAGGTAATTGAAACACAATTGGTTGAGCGATGTAGTAGGTAGTACTTTAATACTTAATCTTGTTTTTAAGTTTATTTATTTAGCCATTTTTGTACACACATATAAACAGACAAGAAAAAAGGAACAGAAAAAACGTTCAAAGGTGATGCTTATTTCTAAAGAAATGTCTTCCTGCATACCTGCGAAAGGAGAGTAGGTACATAAAAAGAAATGTGTGTAAGAGTGGAAGGGAAACCAAAATACACAAAATATAAAAAATAAAAATTCTAAAATCTCGCTGTAGATGCGGTTGAAAGAATTTTGATGGACAATAATTTTAAAACATTCTAGTACCTACCCAAAATTGTATCCTCTATTCAACCACTTCGGGGAATTTATTTTAAAATCACAGATTTCGTGCCTCACACGACTATCGAGCACATTTGAAATGGAAATGAATCTACGGAATTCGAAAAAATATTGTCGCTGAGCGACGAGAAAGTCGGGATAATGAAAAGATTTAATTTTTTTTCCACTATTTCTTCCATAACTTTTTTCGTTTTTGATTTTATCGAATAATTCTTTTTGCACCTCAGCTCTCGTGAATACGCGTCTTTTGAGCGTTTTTTTTAATATCATATTAACACTCCGAGATATAAGGGGATCGCACTTTTTCGTGAAATCGGAGCCTATACTGGAGCGAACGAAAAGACATTTCCAATGTCAAAACAACAATGTCCTTAATAGTGCTCGCTTTTGTAATATAAGCAACCCCTGTGCAAAATGTCATGCTTCTAGTCGTAGACCTAGCGGATCAAGTTTTTTTTTTATTTAGCACCTCATAATATTTTTCTTCTTCTTGTCGCTGGCACGAGAGTTATTCAAATTTTGTTGGCCCAAATCTTCGCGACATCCACGGCGTTATCTGTGGCAGCGCAGAGGTCACTTTGGCTAGTTGTTTTGGGATACGGAGGGCAGGATAGGAGGTGGAGCATAGTTTGTGACACAGCTCCACATCCACACCCTGCTGCCGTACCGATCACCTCATATTGCAACTCACTGAGTTCCTTAATAGATACTGACTTAATTACTTAAATTCGATAACTTCATTTACATATCAGGCGTGTGGTTCTCATTGAAATTCCTAACTGACTTTAGTTCACAAAGAGAACTGAAGCTGAACGCCGCTCACTATTAGTTCATAGTTAACTGTTCGTAGTCTCTAATTCAGTTTTAGCCAATCAGCTCTTTACAGCGGAACATCTGTGAGAAGTCCGCTGCTATTGCATTACATTCTGATAACGAGATATCCATAGATGAAGATTATCCTTGGATTCTACCCCGGGGGTAATAAGCTAGCTGACAGTTCTTGAGAAACCAATAAGTAGGTTCGTTGGTCCAGCGGGTGCAAGTGCTAGTGCTGAGCTGGGTTCGCCAGGTCGGGCAAAGTGCACCAAACTCCTCTTCCTATATTTCGACACGCTTTTTTGGGAGTCAAGTTTTAAGCATTTTTATTACGACTAGAATAACGATCAAAATCGGCTTGTCTTCGTAATTTTTTTATGATCGTGTAAAGTTGTAAATATCATGTTTTGAACCATAAATAATCAAGACTGAAAATGAAACTACAACATATATTTTTATCCGAACAATACAAAAAAATATTTTGATTGTTAAATCAAAATGGGTAAATTTCGAATATCCTGGCCTAAAACGATGTTTCATTGTGTTTTAATCACACCACTGGTAGAGATAGTGTGGTAGGTATAACTTTTAACGAAATGACAGTACGAAATGTTATTTTACTGCAGCTAATTAAAAGTCCCACTATAGGCCATAGGTCGCACACAAAATAACTACAACTACGTTGTGTTAAAAAATATAATGAGATTTAGAAATGTGGTTTACATTTCTCTTTAAAGTAATTTACTCTCCTCCAATGACTAAATATTGTAAAACTATTGTCTAAATTGGGCACAAGAACAATTCTCTAAACAGCGTTTGCATAATAATAGTGCATGCCTGTTACAAATTAACGTGTAAGCGACAAGCGTGTTCGCGACAGTTGCGACACGTCTGCGACGTGCGCCTCGTTGGCTCGTCTCGACTTATTCACGCACAAGATGTATCGAGGCATTAACGCCAAAGCGTCAGGGTTGTTTGCAATTTGCAGGTCTGTATCGGGTTGTATGTTATCTAAATATGGTTCGCGGCCGTAACAAATGTTTATTTATAGAGTTATAATCATAAATACAACTCTGTAAAGTTCATATTATCCAATTAACCTTTTAACCGCTTTATACGCGGGATTAATCCGACAAATATTTTCGTGTCCATTTCGCCAGGGTCGTATATTTACGACCCTGGCGAAATGGACACGAAAATACCACAAAAACTCATTTAATCTGTTTTTTAATTTAATTACGCTGTGTTGTAACAGGTTTTTTTTTTCGTTTTTTTTTTCGGGCGCTTGTGACTACTGATATGAACTATGAAGTCAAGCGGTTAAAAGGTTAAATGACTATTTCATGAAATCATGAGATTTGAGGCCAATTCTAATTCAAAGTATTGTATTGCTGATTCTATAAAGTCATGTTTGTTACGGTCCGAATCATGTTTTAATCAACATACAACCTGAAACTGGCCTATAAATTGCAAAAAACGTACGAAAATTTGAATTTCACGAGCTGCCGTAACGCATCCCCCTTAACTCGCAGGCTGTGTAAAACTTAACTAACAAGTAACAAAGGGCTATGGCCCAGTCTTACGAGTAATTAGGTCGTATGTTCAAAGGGTTCCCTCTATCTGGCAGAATCATGATGCTCCGAAATTTATTTGGCATAAAAATTATTTAACATAATTATTGTTTGGACGAATGTTTATATGTCCGAATTTACAATGGCATACTTTTAAGATGGCAAAATTTAAATTCCGCATAATTTCGTTTAGCATAACGTTTATTTAGAGCGACAATTATTTAGTACAATTTCACTTGGCGTACAATGAAGATGGCAGAATTTCATATGGAATAATGTTATTAGGCATATTGCTATTTGTATAAAATAGCATTTTGAACCTTAATTAAAATTAAAATATTGTCTTAAAAAGTTAATATGTACAACGAGGCGGCCCGCGAGCTGAGGAGCAGGCAGTGAGGCGGCCGGCAAGACGAAGCTGCGCTGGTAAGCGTGAAAGCCATATGCGACATGTACAATAAATGTTTGTAAAGCGAGTGTTTATAAAATAAAACATTTGCGGAATGAGTTGTTTGTGAAATAAATAGTATACGAAACGTTTGTAAACTATACTTTGTCAATGGAGTTTTGGTGAAACATTAGTGAACCCGATATGAAATGTATGCCAAAAGACGATTCTGACTGTGAACTTTCTGCGATACGATGGTTCTACTTTTTAATTATTATGGATATGAAATTTTATTTTATGCGTAAAGATGATTCTGACTTAGAAAATTATGAGTTTTGAATGTATGATAGACGAGTGTTTGCCAATCGATTTTCTGCGAAATGAAGTTTATGCTATCCGCTGTTACGCAAAATCGTATTATGACATAAAAAGTTCTGCTATAAAGGGTGGACTCATGTTCAAACACTTCTTATCCAGCCAGGCACTTAACTTTGTGATATCTATTTCATCATCAATGCTCTTAAAAACGGTGAAGGAAAAATTGTGAGGAAACCATGTCGTTGAACCAAAAATTCGAAGACATGTGACATCTACCAACTCGCACTAGGCACGCGTGGTGGATTGCGGCCCACTCCCTCTCACAGAGAGGAGGCCTGTGTCCCAGCAGTGGGAACATTATAGGTTGATTATGCTATTTGTCTGAAATACTGAAAGAAACTCCTTTACTCCTTTCAATTAAACTCAAAAGCATTCGAAAAAACAGCCCTTTTCCCTTCTCACACTGAAACTAAAAAAAATAGAAATAGTAAGTTACCTTTTTATTGCTCGCTATGATATTAGTGTCCCCAGCTATTACTCGAACTATCAAAGTCAAGTGCGACTCTGTTAGCTACAGTTATTGAGGCCAATAAAGAGTTAAGTTCACACTCTGCAAGTTTTCAACCTGTTGACTGGCTCTTTCACCGACGCGACGACTAAAATATTTATATTATACACTTTTGAACTCGTTATAAACTTTAATACTACCATATTGTACTGAATTATGTGATTTCGGAACAAGTCTTCTGAATTTTGTTGCTTCATTCTGTTCACTTTTTTATGAAGGTTGTTAAATTTGGGAACATTTTAAACCTATTTTTATTTGGAATTTCATTAAAATTCGAGTTCGATTGTCGTACTAGCAGTGATTGAACAGTAGGTGCAAATATATTGGACAGATATTTCGAAGGTTTCAGTGCCTCGTATTCGTTTTGGTTGATTGCATTCAAAAGAATTCGATATTAATTAAAAACGGACGCTTTTGTCACTGGAATTCATAACATGCAGCTGCTGTTCAAAATTGTGAAGTATATATTTTTTTAGTTGTTCATACTCTGCTTATATTTACAGTTTACACATAGGTACGTACATAGGTCAAAACTATTACTTAGTTACGCATAAAATCATAAAATTAGGTTAAATCTACACAAATAAAACAAAGTCGGGTTAGTTACACCACTCAAGAACGGCTGGACTGACTTTTATGATCTGTAATTTGTTGGATTTGTCTCCGCCCTGAGTAGCAGAATAATTATTAAAACATGGGAAAAATTCACGAAAAAATAATGAAGATAAATCCAAGGCGGTACGAAGTTCGCCGGGTCAGCTAGTTATATAAAACGGGACAATTTATTTTTAATCAAGCGACTATTTTTTAGATAAAAATAAAATAAAATTAGATAGAATTAGAATACAAATTATTATTTTCTACTACAAGGGGATTGTGCTGGCAGTAGGAATACTTACAACTGCGTTACCAATGGCCTCAATAAAATATTCAAAGTAAAATCGCCATATTTTCCATACAGCTAAAGTTCGCGGTCCAGTTTAGCGTTCATTTATCAAGGCGCGTCTACACGAGCCGCGGCATGTTCCAGAACATTCATTAAAACTTTGACCACAGCTTTGGGCATATTTAAACCGGAGCCAGAAGTTTGGCCGATGTTTACGTAGAGGTAAACCCCGCTTGAAGTTATATGGGATTGCTGAGCAAATTAAGTGCTAGTAGTATCCCATTAAGTTTTATGTAAGTGAAAAACTAGCCGTGACTACGTCATGGAACCATTGCTCACAAGGTGCAACTTTCAACTACCTAGACGACTAAGCAGTCGTTGAACTGAGCTTATAACGGAGTATGGTATCATTGGCAGTTGAATCTCGATGGTCACACATCTGCTAAGTGTATGTAAATTCACACGAAACGTAACAAACAAAACAAATACACACAGAAACAGTGATTTTACGAAATTAATACAAATTAAAAATAAATTTAATTAAATGAATACACTAACCCCTTTACTAATAAACGTTGTATAGCGTCTGTATAGTTACACAACGCTTTGTCTTCTTCTTTCGAAAGTCACATTACTGACGACTGAAAGAGAGAAATCGGTGTGTAACTATTCATCTGATATAATACGTTTATTAGTATGGGGGTTAACATACAATAATATAGGAACAGATAGGAATTACGAATTTGTTCAGTAGGAAATGTTTGCCATCTTTAGAGTCCGTCTCACGAAGGAAGTCTCGCAGACGCGACGTCACATGCATGCGACGGAATCATACAATTTAATTTATTTATTTACCTAAACATATTACAGACACTGATTAATGAAATTCACAATCTTAGACAGAAAGATGTCTGAAGCAGGAGGGTTGTTGTAGGAATGTTGCTTACTGTATAATAATAACTGGCTTCTGCCCCTGACTTCGTCCGCATGAAACTTCTTGATCCCCCGACCCGTCGCATCGCATCCCCTGACCGTGCTATCACTTTGTATCCGTAGCGTTCTTTCTGACTCTTATCTTTTTGCTCGTCTCCCTAGGGCTATAGCGGGATGTTAGTCTATTGCCTTCCTCAAGAAATGGGCTATCAAATGAAAAAAAAAATTCAAATGCGTCCAGTAGTTCTAGAGCAAACAAACAAACAAAAATCAAACAATCTCGCCAGCTTTATTATTAGTATTAGTAGGTATAGAACAGTTCCAGTTATTGCCGCGGGACTTCTCTCATGAGACGGAATGTACTCATCAAGCCATCACCAGTACCTAAATAATTTGATCATCTTTAATTCTTTTTTTAACTTTACACCGCAGCAATGGCGAAGGGTGAATTTATGACAGAGGTAGGCCGGAGCAAAAGGAATGCCAAAAGAAAATTTCAATAATGAATTGACTATAGAGTGGTTATGTTCTGAATTTTCGAAGGCAAGCCGGTGAGAATCGAGTTGTATGGTACCTTCGCCACTGCACCGCAGGGTAAAGAAACACTCTCCTTCACAATTAATGCCCGTCCTTCCATCTTATCCTCAACAAAAACTAATTTCTCTTTCCCTCACCAGGACGATGCCTGCCAGTGCTGTGCGTGCATCTCTTCCAGATGTATGGCCTCTTGGCACACTTCCAACTTGATGCGACCAAGGCTTGGAAACTGTTCAGCCTGATCGAAGAAGGATACCACAGCTCTAATCCTTATCACAACTCGATCCACGCGGCTGACGTCACACAAGCTATGCACTGCTTTTTACAGCAGAAACGGGTAAGTACATTTTTTCAGTATTGTTGCTGAATATTGTGTTAGTTCTACTAATAGAATTTATCAAGACAACAGAAAAGAAAAAAGAAAAAGATTTTGATGTTTTTTATTTACACAAAAATGATCCAATCCACACAAAGTCCCTTTAATGGACGTTTGAAGTTTGGAAGATATTTTAACGTGCTATACATACTTTTGGAAACTAGGATCATTTTAATTGAACACAACATTCACAAAATATAACCACATGCACACGGTGTTCCATTTAACGCCAGTACGTCGATTCTGTAAAATTCAGACAACAACTCGCATCTCACATCGCTATTCACTCTCACTTCGCATAAGGTTCAAACTGACCTTGATTTTGCATTCTGTAAGCATCACCTCGTCACTTGCGAAGTGAAGTGAGCTCCGAAGTGACCAATATTGCACTAGTGTCTACCATCTCAACAAAATGTTAGTCGAGATTTATCGACTCCAGTTTTTTGACACAATTGTTGAGTTTTTGGCACAGAATTAAATTAAAATTATTTTTTATAGTAAGAAAATAGAACTTTGCTTTTAATTCAATATTTATTCCTAAGAACATTGTAATATTTCTCGAAAAAACAATATATTTGTAGCTGGCAGATAGATTGATTTGCCGATTGTCAAAATAAAAAGAAAATGGATAAAAGTCAAAGGATGACATGTAAACAAACAAAGGGAGAGATTGTGATTTTTATTATTGTAAAATTGAGAAAAAGTACTTTTAAACTCAAACCAACTCATCTGTCGCTATCCTTATAGCGATAATCGTATTTCGGTCGTTTATCGTCAAGTGCTGACTGAAGTGTAAAGTGTTAAAGTCAAGTTATGAGAAGTATACAAAAAAACAAGCTAAATATACTATAAACTACATTAATTTATTCACTTTACGCGTGATAAAGTGTCCCTTGGGCTTATCGTTTATCATGTTCGTGTTTTGGAAGTTTGGAAATGAAAGTTATGAACAAACATTCTGCAAGAACATGTCACCATGTACAGACCGACAGCGGCACAAATTGATGCTCTCCTCATCAAGATTTGGCCCAAGGCAACTTGAGGAGCATCGACAGTCGTACCTACGCTGAATCATCGACTGTGGGAAGAAATTTGCACCACGCTGAATGCTATATTATTTTTAGTCTTACTTGTAACAAATTGAAGATTAGTTCTAGTTGTTTAGTATTGTAAAAATATATATTATTCATTATTATCTAATGATTGTATCAGTCTTTCCCTCTCTCTTTGTGCCCTCCTCAAAGCATCTGCGACAAATCATCAGCAAATATAGCAGGCTGATTATATCACCTGCCGGGAGTTCTCAGATTCAAAATCATCTTGGGTTAACTCCGGAGCACTCACTCCGGCCCTTACCTATGCACATATTATGCAAAACACAGCAGGGTAACATTATTCTGCCTCCTCTATGTGCATCCTAGTGCACGTCTCTTGCTGCCAAGAGACACCTCCATCAACCTTTGACTATCCCAAATGTGTGTTCAATGGTGGAGCAGGCACGCTGTTTACAATAAAAAAAATCTAGAGCATACACCTTAAAAAAATAGGTTGGTACAATTTCCTTACACAAATCTTTTAATATCTTCCGAATGCGTGATCCGATTTACATACATCCAATTGGAATATTAGTTTTATACACAACTCTATCATTTGAGACCGAATTTATTTCAATATCTACATAAACAAAAAAACACATTTTCAAGTTACGTAATTATACCTATATGACAATCCTTACACATATTCCAGAAAATGCCTTACAAACTTACTTTAATCAGTGTGCGGGATTGATCCAGGTATAAATACGGGAAGAATGAAAAAATACGTTGCTTGATGGTCACAGATGTAGGTAGCCGGTCGAAAAAGTTAAGAAAAATAAAAACGATTAGCTACAATCTACGTAGCCTCAACATAAACTGTAGATATGCGGATTTCTGTAGGCGCTTGCGGGAATAAAGTGTGTTCCTTGGTTTCGAAGTAGTTTTTAACCACAAATTATATAGTTATTGTACTAATTTTTATAACTGTGACATAAAAATATAATTTTAACACTATTTATATAGGATTTCTTCTATTTTCACTCGTAAAATAGATGCTTATTATTTGACACTTTGAATCGGGTTCGAGTGCGAAGTAAGCGTCGAAGTGACGGCGGAATTACGTTAGAGAATACCACTTCTTACGTCATCTCATACTTTATCTGTCAAAATCTCACGGTCAATTTAGTTCAACTCGCTGACACGCTCGCAAGGGTAGCGCTAGTGTAGATTCGAATTGTCAACCGAGTTTTTAGAATACCAATCAAGAAACTCACAGCGGATTCAGATTCGAACTTTAGAACGAGGTCTTACAGAATCGCACTGCAGCTCGGTTACATATTATACAGTGTGTATCACATTAATTGAAACCACGCATTCTACATCACGTATTTTAAATATTTATACACAATTAAAATTATTCATAACAATTAACATTCTAGCCGTGGTACCTCTACCTAATATGAAAACCATAAAAATGAATCGCCGAAATGTATGTACGCGCATAACTTCCGAACGACTGCACCAAATTGGATAATTTGTTGTGTTCGGTATTGCCAGGACAAGTTTGTATGAAAGAAAATTACGGAGATTAGAAAAAAAAAATCCTTTCAATTCCTTGTAAAATTGATTATTTTATTTTTTTAACAGACTAATAACAACTTTTAATAACCACTGTACTGTTTAATGTGATAACCTAATCGCCACTCTGTATATCAGGTGTTTGGACAATAACATGTTACTTACTTAATGCTGACAAATACAATCACGTACATTTTGTAGGAAAAAGGACCGTATTTTCGTAATTACTAAACTAATGACCAAATTATTTACGAGAAAGAACTTATTCGTGATTCGGGGGTTTATATTGACAATAAACTTCGGTTTAATATTCACGTTGATAAAAATGCTACTAAAGAGTATAAGATGTTGGGTTTCATTCTGCGTAATTAAAGATTTTAAGCACGCCTCAACTAAAATTGCAATCTTCAACTCAATAGTCAGATCAGGCATAGAATATTGCAGCATAGCTTGGACTCCATTCTACAAAATATATAAACGTCGTTTAGAATCAGTGCAGAAAAGATTTCTTTGGCACTTGTCAATAATAATATGGCCAGAAATCTAACTACCTACATACAGCTCACGCTTGAAACATTTCAAACTCATGAGTCTCGAAAATCGCAGTATGTTTCTAGATCATCTGTTTCCTATACTAAATAATGAACACTCATATTGATTGTTCGCGGTTGCTGAGTCAAATAAATTTGAATGTGCCTTACAAACTTGCTCGTAGTCTAGATATCAGTTGCTCCGCGCTAAAAAGCTTTAAAACCAATCTGGGCAGATTCAATTTTTCGCCCGTCACGTTCACCCAGCGTAGATATTGATATATCTTACTCTTTACATACTTAAAGTCAAGGCTGTCTTGCATAGGGCATTATCATAAAAGTGAAAAATTAATATTGTAGTTTCTATTGTCTTTTTCATTTACTTAAATCTATCTACAACTACATAAGTAAAATATGTTTTGTAACTGAATTTCCTACTCCTATTTATTAAGGCTACACTATAAAATGTAATAATAATATGGGTATTTTAACATGTATTTTTGGTGTATGCTGTGTTGGTTGTCCTGAAATAAAAAATTTAGTATATTGAGCAGGCTCGGTTGCTTAATATTTTCCGAAAAATTTCAGCCGAAACAGCCGCTTGTGGATATCTGCATTCAATATATTATATTTAAAATACTGAACGAAGTTTTAATCATTTTTAATCAGGCTCTCTAAATGATTTAAAATTAAGGGATGTCCTTACCGGTTGAAAATTTTAAGCCACTCAATAAATACGAGTTACATTTTACTTAATTGACATGAAATCCATTTAAAATGAGATCCATTTAAATAAAAGCTTTTATAACTTTGTCTCAAAGGCTGGAAACGTGTGAGTGAACTTCTTGGAATTGCCGGTGTGTATGTATACCTATAGGAGTCAGGTACACTTTGTATCACATGGTCCCTCGGCGGCCATTGTTGTAAACATATACCTATACGTTATACGGCGTGGTTCTAATTGCATGTTAGTGCTTACCACGACTTCATTACGACGAAAACTAATTATGAGCGAACCATCAAAGGAAGTCGCGTCAATCACACGATGAAAACGTTGAACCGATTCTTGATATGACCATTCATAAAACTTCGTCAATCTTTATATTGAATGCTCTTTGTTAGAATATAACATTTCAAACAAAAGACGGTATTTTCAAAAGAGAGTTCACTCACTCTGGTTTATTTATAAAATCCAACAAATTTTATACTTTCGTACAATTTGTTGCACAAAATTACGCATTTATTTTGGTGAAAACCAAACAAACAGTAGCGAAAACAGAAACTGAATTGACGCCAAACTAACAATATGCGTTCAATAAAGTGCATCATTCTTTGTTAATTATGCCGTTCCATGAAGAAAGTCACTTCGCCCGCCCTTAGCAGTTAAGTATTCCGATTTATTCCGGTCTTCCAACTATTTTGAGCGCTTTGAAGTATTTTTAGTTTGAGATTCAGTAATGGTTCAAAGAATTAGCATTGTGCCCTCTTTATTCTATTTTCTTTGAAAAGTACTTCTGGCACAAAGTGCCTATGTCAATCGAATGATTTCAAAATTCTTACATGTGACCTCCTTCGAAAAACCACTAGTGGAGTTCCATAATAATATGAAATTCAATACGTTATCGGCATGCCGTATACGTATCATCTGTATTTATGCAAGACATCTTTGCTAGAGCAGGCTCCAATTCTATATTATTCCTCGTGAAATCTTACCACGTCCAAACCACGTCAATATCTCTTGTTCACGGCAAGGAATCGAAATGTCAACCAATAAGGACAACACATATTTTGACAGTTCAAACCACGCCATTATGTCATAGAGAATACTTTAATAGCAGAGGGATAATTCTCGTAATTTTAAGAACGTTCACAGTCTGATCTCAGTCTCAATCTGTCAAAAATACCTCTAATTTCCCTACATTTTGATAAGTTTTTGACATTTGGTTGTCACCAAGATGAGACAGTTTTGAACGTTTTAAATTACGAGAATTGGCCGTCTGATGTCGTGATTGACTAAGGAATTGACCTGGCTTCGAAGTAAGGACTCGTTAAGTGGGCATAGTGAACTAGGGCCTTGTAAGACGGATACGAGAGGTGATCTAAGCGTGTACCTACGCAAATTATGCTGAAAATGTGAAGGATCGCTTAGTAAATCTTTCTGGAGTCTGTCACGGTTTTTCCTCACATGTTAATTTGGGGAATATAATACATAGTTTATTTATACATACTGGTATTCAGCAGCATCGGGTTAGACTGGAAGCCGACCCCAACATAGTTGGGAAAAGGCTAGGCAGATATGATGACATAGTTTATTTATAAAAAGGGGCACATTTACAAGAAGTAACTTAACAATTACAATAGAACACAGTTGCTGATTTTTCTGAACTTGGTCGAACCTGTTCTTCAAGATAGGAAGTGCATAACTACAATAAAAATAAAACAAATTAGTGACTATAAAGTAAAAACTAAATTAAAATTAGATAAATAAAAGGAAAATAGCATGTTAGCGGTTCCATTTGCAAACAACAATTAGATCTTCTGTCTTTGGTTAAGCAATGGTTAGTATCTAGATATTTAAGTTTTTTTTTCTATAGCGATAGTTGGGGTTATTTGTTACCAAGTTTTGTTTGTTCTAGAGACATGAAATTTGGAGGGTGTCTTCTTTGTGAAGAGTAGGTATCCACTAAGAAAGGGTTTTTCGAAATTCCACCCCTAAGAGGGTGAATGGGGGGAGGGTGAAATTTCACGTGGACGAAGTCGCGGACAGAAGCTATATAAGTTATATTAAAAATGTAAAAAATCTTTCTACAAAGACATAATATTGTGAAAACTTTGCCGAACACACAGCGTGTTTCTCTTTATTAAAATTTTCTTTACATTGGATTCAATATTGTTAATGTTTTTTAATCACGTGTTTTCTTGATTTCCCAAGTAGTTTCGAACTCGTGCGGAGCTCATAGTAATGAACAATGACGCGGGGTGGTAGGGAGTAAAACAGCCAAAGAGTTGTTATTTGACCGCGTGTTGAGTAAGTGACTAGTCAGGAGGCTCTCACGCGGCGAGGGTACGCACCCTTCCCTTCTTATTTTATAAACACCTTACTGTTTTCCTCAGTTTGGATATTACGAAATATTGCTGAACACTTGAAAGACTTCTGTTTAATAAAACTTTCTTTACATTTTACACACAGACATAAGCTCGCACTCTGGTCACGTGATTAGGGTTTGGATCGGTCTTGTCTCGAAGTCCCGCGACTTTTAGTTGTCTCAGATGCCGACACTTTGTGGTCGATGCTAGCTCACAGCTTACAGTAATACGATTTTTTTTACTGACAATTTGAGTAAAACTGCACTTATTGCTGACTTTTTGAAAATATCCCTCGTTGTATATACGCCAGATTTGCAAATATTGGACGCTCAACGTAGTACTTGTAGCCTCACAGTACACAACGCAATAAAAAGACGAAGAAAATATACCCGAAATTATTTTAAAAAATCAAGATGAACATTAAAAAAAAACCGGTCAAGTGCGAGTCGGACTCGCGCACCGAGGGTTACCTATAGGTTTTGATTACCTTGCGAGTGTCAAAATATGTGACATAAACAGAACATAAACGCCCGTATCTTTTGATTGCGTTGACTTGGAAGTTTGATTTTTTTTTTCACTGCTTCAAGGGATTGCAGCCCTGAGTATTTGATATTAATTTCAAATTGATAACTCCACGCGTTCCTTAAAAAAGAGGGTCTTGACAGACGGACAACGAAGTGATCTAATAAGGCTTCCGTTCTTCCTTTTGAGGTACGGATCCCTAAAAAGGAGTTCCAGTTGTTTGAAGTAACCGGAAAAGTACTGAAAGTTTGGAACTGCGTTACAAATAAAGAGATTTTTCCTTGACCGCTGGCATTATTACAAAAATCACAAACAAATTGCCTGTCTTATTAATACATCTGGCCCAAAATTAACTGGATCCTAATTTTATACTGAGAAGGCTCGACCTCCCGGGACCTGAGACTGTCGTGACTTTCCTAACCCTACGCGTGATGACTGTAAGTACTCAACACGCGGCCAAGTCGCAAGTAGAACTAAACGTACTTGCGACCACGCCGCGTGAGGAACACATTGCTAAGAGCTCTGCACGAGTTCAAAACTACTCGGACAAATCAGTAAAACACGTGATCAAAAACTAAAGAATCAAAAATTAAATCTATGCAAATATAAAATTGGAGTGTGTGTTTGTAATATTAAAATAACCGCTTTTTACTAAATGCATATTGATGTATACACGGTACATATACCAAAATATTTTTTTTTTACAATTTTTGTCTGTCTGTCTGTTTGTTCCGGCTAATCTCTGAAACGGCTTGACCGATTTTGACGGGACTTTCACTGGCAGATAGCTGGTATAATAAGGAGTAACTTAGGCTACTACCTATTATTTTAGAAAAAAATAGGATCCCACGAAAAAATTGCACGCGGACGAAATCGCGGGTATCAGCTAGTTCAAATATAAAGCTTTAATTAAGAGAAATCCTTCATGTGTTTAGAAATGTTTCCGCATGCCACACTGGTAAAGGAAATCGTATGGAGTAAATAAAAGAAGGAGGAAACATACGAGGAAAGTTAATTTTAGAATTTCATGTTCGTAGGGTAGGAGGCGAGCTGTGATGGCCCAGTGGTAACGGACCCAACTCACGAGTTGTAGATCGTGGTTTCGGATCCAGACAGGCGCTTTACTTTGCGTAATTTGTTTCATCACCATTGCTCTCAAAAACGGTGAAGGAAAACATCGTGAAGAAACCGGCGTCCTAGAACCAAAAATTTGAAGACATGTGACATCTACCAACCCGCACTGGGCGCGCGTGGTGGATTACGGCCCATTCCCTCTCAGCGAGAGGAGGCCTGTTTCCCAATAGTGGGAACAGTATAGTCTGATTATGTGTTCGTAGGTTTCCGAATTCCGTACCGTAGATCTCTTAAACTTTCCAACCTTATGAAATAGGGGGAAATTCAAATAAATTTTTAACAAAGAGAAATCCTTCATGTGTTTGGGAATGTTTCAGCATACCACAAACCCGAGGAGAGGAAACCCGTAAGGAGTAAATACTCGTAAAATAAGGACGAAACTCATGAGGAAAATAAATTTAAGAATTTCGTAGCTATTCGAATTCCGTAGTGAAGTTTCATACACTTTTCCAACCTTAAGAAATAGAGGAATTTCTTAAACTTTTCCAACCTTTAGAAATAGAGGAATTTCTTAAACTTTTTCAACCTGGATTTCACGTTGAAACAAAATGTGGCTAAAGTCACTTAGATTTCATTTAACGGATATAGTAAGTTAAGAAAATTACGAAAACCGAAACTTTATATAGGTTCATACAAATTGAAATTATTCAGACATTGCTGATAAGTCCCTAGACAAATTTCCATTTTGGTATCTATTTTGTCCAGCTACACTGCCTGTGGCGAACGTGCGTATCCTCGATGGAAGTCCATTGTCCAGAATAAAACAAATGGCCAACGTCGAGCTGAACCAGTGTTCAAATTATTTTTCACTGCTCTTGCTCAAAAAGATTGTAGCGTACCAGAGCGAGGAAAAAATAGCATTTCTGCCTCTAGGGGAATTTTTTTTTAAAGTTTTGTCTGTTACGACGAGCCTACAAAAACGAAAAATTCTTTATTCATAACTAGAATAATCATGAAATCGTCTTAAATTGGCATGGAAATCTCACTATGTATCATTATTTTGAGAAGTGGAAAGTTAAGGAACAAAATGAAAGAGATATAGAGAAAAATAATGATTTAGTTAGTTTATTCTGCTCAAATAATACGCACATTAAAAAATAAACACTCACAGATACAATATTCATACATATTAGACATTGTACTACGAGAGAGCCAACAGATTAACTTAAATATACATATTATATTATATGGATGAATCTCACGTTAATTTAATGCGGTTGAAGCAGACTACCACAAACACATCCGTCGAATGATGAGCGGTCGCACTGGGCAGTGCGCAAACGATCGAAATTTACGGAGCACAAACAGAAAGAAAACACGGAACAGCCGCCAAACGTGCATAGTTATGAAAAGGGTTGCTTTCCGTAGCACGGGAACTATAGATACCTGCGGTTATCTCGATCGGACAGGTAATTTTCGACCTGTCAACATTCGGACATCGTAGCGGCTGCACAAAGGATGCTGTTCATTTCAAACCAATTATAGTTTTCGGTTCCCTCATGAAAATGCCGGTGTATTTTAACTTTGGCTTTTATAACGAGTGGTATAAGCAGGTGACGCCTTGAAACAATTGTCTAGTTCCATAATTATATAACTTCATAGTCGTTTCAAACGCTTGAAGCATTTTCCTGGCCTTAAAATCTGCTAATACAACTAAGTTATAAATTAAAGTCAAAGTCGCATTAAAGCTGTGATCTACTTTGTGTTAACATTATTCGATTACGTGCTCTTTATAGTTTCAAAGGAGTCTTGTGTGGAAACTTTAGCCTGAGGTTCTAGGTGTTCAACTAGTTAAAATAAATCTTAACTTAAAATTAAACTTATATTTAACTTGAAATTGTAAAATAACTATAAAATCACAAGCACCAGGTATGTAACTTTAGGGGAACAGACTATCATAACCTAGCTAGAAGAGCAGTGCACACCAACACGAGTGTAGACATAGTAAATATTTTGTAAAAGTATATTAACTGCAATCCTTTGTTTGAGTAAATAAATATATTTTGTTTATAAATGGCTCAGGATCGAATTTTGCCCTGCAGTGGGACAATACAGGCTAAATATATATACTTAATATAAATGGAGTAGTAGCTCTTGTAATACATTTTATAAATAAAATATTCGCAATCGCAAAACTTCGATATTGCAATCGACCAATTGTCCAGTGCTAGACAAAAGCTTTAATTTCAATTCAATTTCGGAGAATAATTCTAATAACAGTACGAATCCGAAACTGTGTAAACATACAAAAATCAATCGAGATTTCTGCGAAATCATCAATTGGGAATTTCATGAATTGTACCTATTCTGGCGCGCCGTGAATACGAAAGGTTTACCATAAATAATATTTCTGCAAAATGTATTTTTAATAGAAAATTATGATACAATGTGTGCTATGTTGATTATCACACCCGAGGCGGTATTATTTGATGAAGAAGCCGAGTGTATAATGATCAATGCACACGCGTTTCATACGACGTTTTTCAACACAATTGCACAGAAAAAAAACAGACTTGTGTTGTTAAATAATTAACTTGTATGGAAAATGGCGCGCTTGTTTTGTTCTTCCGCGCGCCGAGCTATATACCGATGCGTGCGCAGGTGTAAATAAAGGCACTGACACGTAGATAATAGAACGCCAGTCAGGGTCTTTTCCGTTTGGTTCCGGAAGGGACCACGGACAATTTAAGGTAAATGCGCAGTGGTTAGACCACTTAATTCAAATTTTCTTACGTTTTTTGCGATTTGCAGGTCAGTATTAGGTTGTATCTTTTAATTTATTTTAATAAAAATAATACATATTTGTAAAAAGTAACAAAACTTATTTACACATTCAAATATTTACAAATATTTAACATTTACAAACAAACGGCATCAAAAAATTCGTCCGCATCGCTGTCAACAGGAAACGTGCCCAAAAGGCTGGCAGCATTGCCACGTTGTATGGCAATACTGATTCTTTGTCCAAAAAATAGGCCAGCCCTCTGGTCACGTGAAGAGTCGACCAACCGCTTGGCGATGTCTCGAAATACTAAGTGGGCACTCGGGCCCCATGGCCCTAGTGTTTCAACCCCAAACGGCTCAAATATATAAG
Source organism: Hydraecia micacea (assembly GCA_914767645.1). NCBI lineage: Eukaryota > Metazoa > Arthropoda > Insecta > Lepidoptera > Noctuidae > Hydraecia > Hydraecia micacea. Next base: position 2,778,512 of record OU611774.1, read on the forward strand.
TTCCAAAGAGATTGGAGTATTTGCGCCGTTTGAGGTTTTCCGCACCTGCAGCAGCCGCCCCGGCACAGCTCACCGTGCTTGGAAGATGGGATGGCGCAAGGGTGTCGACACACGTTGCATCCCACACCAAAGGCCTACCTACCTTCCAAGGCATTATGGTCATTCCGTCTGGTCTCTTACCATCGTCGCGTGCCAAGCCATTGGGTTCTAAAACAGCTGGCACCCCGGCGGTGACAAGAGCACGACGGATGATGTCATTGATGCTGGCATGCCGTGCTATCCGGTTGTATCTTGATGAAAATATGATTCGCGACTATAATAGATATGTAGTTACATAATTTTAGTCATTAGAATCATTAATATATATATCTGTCTTTAAGTTAGATTTGTTCCCTAAGAACTTTTCCATAAGAGATTTGTTCTTATGGAATAAATCTATCTTAGAAAGAAGTATTAATGATTCTAATGATTATAATTCTGTAAATACGTACCTGTTATAGTCGCGAATCATATTTTGATCAATATACAACCTGACACTGACCTGAAAATTGCAAAAAATGTATGAAAAAATGAATTTCGCGGGCTGCAACTGCGCACTCAATTCAAATTTTCTTAGGTTTTTTTTTGCAATTTGCTGGTCATTATTAAGTTGTACGTTGATTAAAATATGATTCGCGGCCGTAACAAATATGTATTTACAGAATTCAAATTTTCCGCGGTATCCTCTTCCTTGTATTCCGTTAACGACACTGAGGTCCGACTCGAAGATATCGTATTGCTAACGTTTGCAGCACTTGTAGGCACATTGGTTGAGTTTAATTTTTTATATTTTATAACGCGCCGACGAAAGCCACCAATCTTTTTATTTTTTCCACTTCATCCATATTTCTACTTGGTTCTATTTGAAGAGAACGTCCCGTTAAATGTCTTTTTACTCTAAACTTACTAATTTTAGTCAAAAAGGATTACAAATATACTCAAGAAAATCAGTTTCAAGAAATTGGTATTTATCTACAAAATCAATTTTTTCTTTGTGAGTCTAATAAGATAATCCAATTATTCACTTGAAAATTAAGGAAGCTTTCAAATATTCTGAGTATCGTAAAAAAAATATTTTTAGTTTTAACTGTAGGCATACTTAATACAATCTAGTTTTGAGAATACTTAACCTGGTTTTTGGTATTCCTAGTAGTTTAAAACGATTTCATATTAAAGATAGAAAAGACTTAACGAAATCCTTTTTGATTTAGCAAAATCCAAATTTAGATAAAGTATAGATATGTAAGATTTAATCACTATTCTTGTTTGCTACTTAGGCAGGGTAGACCGCGAAATTTAAATTTCTTACGTTTTTTGCAATTTGCAGGTCAGTATCAGGATGTAAGTTGATCTAAATACAATTCGCGGCCGCAGCAAATATTTATTTATAGAATTATAATCATAAAATCATCAATACAACTCTTTAAGTTCATATTATATTGAATGACTATTTCATGAAATCATGACATTTGAAGCCAATTCTAACTTAACACTCTCCCTGCCGACAATATACAGGGTGGGCAAAAACTCGTGGATCAAACGAAACAGGGGCGATAGTTGGGGTTATTTGCAGTAAAAAAAAAAAATAACAAAAAAAAGTATCATCACTACAACAGTGCTTTTATGACAGTGGGTACCATGATTTATCAGTATTGGCACTTTTTCCAATATCTTTTAAATCTCACGAAAAATTATTTGTAACTTTAGAACCTTTCTGTAAACACTCAAATTGTCATAACTTTTAAGGAGATCAATTTAGGGCTCTGCCACAAAGATATTTTTTACTGCAAATAACCCCATCTATCGCCCTGTTTCGTTTGATCCGCGGTTTTTTGCCCAGCCTGTATAAAACTTTTTAAGTTCAGGAGGCCATGGGGGTCGCCGGCGGGTCCCAAAGTTTTTGCTTGTAAACGCCGTGAGTCAGAAGTCAAAATTATTACAAGAGGCCGTGGCATACGCCGGCGGGTCCAAAAAAAAATGTGCTTTGGCCTGCTGAACAAAATTTTTTGGGGGTCGCCGGTGGTTCCCATCGCAGGGAGTTTGTTAAGAAGTGGTATTGCTGATCCATATTTGTTACGGTCGCGAATCATATTTTAATCAACATACAACCCGACACTGACCTGCAAATTGCAACGACAACGCGGGTTACCTTAACGCATTTCCCTCAGTTTTTCTGTTCACCGATAACTACTCTTAAATTAAAGAATGTCAATGTCTTTAAAAGATTCACTGATCGTTTCGTTCATTCATCGATGTTCGGTCTTTAAAATCACCTATGTGAAATGTGTTAGCAGATTTTCCAACAGACGTGCTGCGTTAAATTAGGGCGTGTAGCTGTCGGTTACGGAAACAGCCAGACACTGTCAGAAGTTGTCTGTTCCTGCCCGCCACCGCAGCGATTATACAGACGAACGGACAGCATCCACCTGACGACGGAAACCTAGTTTCCGTATCTACGTGATAACATGGCTAACTCCTAATTCATTTCAGATAGAATTTGGAACGAATGTGCATTGTTCGTTAATTTCATAATTACATAATATTTGTCGAAGCGAAAATTTTAAATTCATTATCGGTCTGAACGTGTTTTTTCTACTATATTCTAACTTAAAACTACAAAAAAAATGTTCTAATTACTTTATTTTGATCAACGGTACTTACACCTATTACCTACTTCTTTATAAACCTTGTTTATATATATGTTTAATATATATTAATAATATATTTTTTATATATTAATAATAATTATATATTTAAGTTTATATATATTTTTAAGTAACTACTTTATGGCAAAATGTTTGTGTCAGAAGACTTAAAAAATCACAAGGAAAACAACTTTAATGAACTGGTTGAAAGTGTAATCTTTTAACTTAACTGAAGTTCATAAACTTTCTAAAGGGAATGTGGCAGAAAATTTTGCTGTAACAGAGGTGTGACGAGGAGACCGCGAGACCAAACTTTTACAAACGCTCCACTTTTATTTTCCACTTCACTAAATGCAATTTATTGGCATTCTGACATACAATCTATCTGCTCCCGACAATTTATTGCCATGAAAATTTCTAAATTTTTGATGGAAACCCGTTTGATCGTTTTTATAATTAACTTGTCAGATTCATCGGATCAAAAATAAATGCATTTGATTTCAGCACCAGCCGAAAACTTACATTCTTTTCTTAATTAAAAATGAAACAATAAAAACAGTAAAAAAGTATACCTAATATAATAAAAACAACAAAAAATATTATTAGCTAGCCGTAGGTAAGTTTCTCCGAGTAAAGGAGTTTTAGACGAACTTTTATCGTGACACTAGAAAAGTTCTCAAATTTTTCGTTTCATATTTTTTAACCAATAACTATTTCATTCGACGTAAAACATTGGCTCTCACTGCCAGTTCCAGTAATTAAAACAAATGGTTTGAGTTTATACAAAGATCGTTTAGGTAGGTACCTACCCGAAACCAATAACCATCCAATCGACTAAATGAAAATGCATAATTTTGTCATTCTTTATCACATGTTGGTTAATCGCACTAGAGAGACAATTTCCCTGATTTATCTGCCTTATTTTACGAAAGAAATCTCTAGCTGCTATGATTATATATTCATAATGTTCCTATTTTGCAATAGTGAGGTACTTAGACTGTTATTTAATTGAAGAGGTACTCTGAACGCAGTAATGAGTAAAAGCAGTTCGACCATTGAAGTACCATCAAGCACGCCGTCTGAGCACTCAATGCGCTCAAGCGTTTAAAGGCAAAGCTAACCAGCTCGAAACAGTTCAACGGAACAGCAGTTAGTATGTATTTGAATATAGTATTCAGTATTGAATCAACATATTCGGAGCGGTTTCATGCTCATTGACCTGAAAACGGTGATAACGTGAGGACAGACAATTTGGACCAATGATTGCTGAGATAGGACTATCTGTCAATCTACTATTGCCATAGAACGAAGTGCATCCGTGCACAGGAATAAGGTATATATTGCGCTGTTGAATTGTGTAATAGTCAGCGATCTGATCTGCCCATACAGCTGTATGACTGCCTTATTGCATTGTCTGCTGGGTGGCCTTTTATCTTAATCACAGTACAACGGTCTACCAAGTATTTGGGTCGTACGAAATTAAATTTTCATGTGATATCAACTTCTGACGTCACTAGGCTAGATATTACTAAAACTGGGTTTGTATTGTTTGTTAGTCACTGGATTAGTAATCCAATTGAAATGATTTTATTAGCCGAATTCCAAATATTGCGGCGCGGGCGGCGCGGCGGTTGGGGTTCACTGTTCGACACCTGTGTTTGTTCTTAGCGTGCTCTATTTGCGTTTGAGTCTGAAAAATCCTGTAACCCTTTTAGAGCCAATAAGTTCGGATTTCGTAGCGATACGAACAGTTTTTTTTTTTTTTTGTTTGGCGATGGCGGTGTTTGTTGGTTTTTTTTACGCATGGTAGATTACTCTGGGTCGGAAAAACGTTTGGCCAATATTGATTTTCTACTTGAATAGGATTTTCAGATTATTACTAGCTAGCCAATATGGGTTCACCTTTTATGAAAATTTCGTGGAAAAAAATTGCTTTTTATTTTAAGTATACCGTTTCCAATAAAATGGAATGTTTGCGTTAATTTAAAATTCGACTGAAAATATAATTTCATTCGTTCGCTTTCGCTCCAATTTTTTTTATATTTAGTACAGCTAAAACCCATTAACAACTAAATAAGTAAAGCAAGATCCTTCTAATATAATGTCTATTGAATACGCAAAACTCCGGTAGTTCGAGCCATACACTTGTTACCTACGCAGATTTAAAAACACTCTGTCAAACTTTTGGAAGGTACACAGTTTTTAGGGTTCCATACCAAAATGGTAAAAAGGAACCCTTATGGTGCGACTCAGTCTGTCTGTCCGTCTATCACAGCTGGATATCTCAAGAACTACTAATGCTATCAACTTGTTTGGAATAGTTTTAGATGACGTTTGCCCAACTATTTTGCAAATAAGAACGATTTTTTTTTGTACAACGGGGATTAAAAGGAATTCATAAAAATTCGAAGTGGGGCTACTAAGGCATGTGGGGTAATAATACCCACACACGCACAGCGCACTTTCATATAAATGAAAGAGCGCTGTTTGCACATTGTCAAACATTTTTTCTTTTCTTTTTTTAGGCCGCATGGTTTTCAACTTTTTATGAAAAATGTAAAAAAAAATACCGTACCCCTTATTTTCGAAGTTGCATAGAGAAAAATCTCAAATTATTCTATGCGATAGAAGTTTATGTAAAGATTACAGGAAAAATAAAACGATGTCTCTAAGCAGCACACTTTTTCGGAAATCAACAACAAAAATTACATTATTTTCACTATCGGCCAAGAGATGGCGCTGACCTAAAACTGCAATATTCTGCACCGTACTGTTAAAATTCTCTGACGAATAAGGCCTCGCCGATGAAAATTTAAAAACATTTCACGTTTCACAATACGGAACCCTCGGTGCGCGAGTCCGACACGCTCTAGACCGGTTTTTTTGTAAAAACGATACACAATAGCGTGATCTTAAAGTGAAATGCTCTCAAATTATATTATATTACTAGCTTCTGACCGAGACTTCGCCGCGTGAAATTTCTTATTCCCCGACCTACCGCGTCCCATCTCATCGGCCGCCCGCGCTATAACTTCGTTTTCGTTTGGCGTTCTTTCTGACGTTTTGTTCGACTCCTAAGAGTCATAGCATAATAATAGCAGCCTATAGTCTTCCTCAAGTATTGGACTATCAAATACAAAAGTTTTTTTTTTTTCGAAACTAGTTCCAACAGGAGATTATGCATTCAAACAAAAAACAAGCAAACTTCAGCTTTATTATTAGTGCGTGTGTTCGGGTTGTCGGCGGTATTATTCGCTGGCGTGAGAGACTGCTCAGCAAGCCCGTTCGAACTCCCTTATATTAGGGCACTGGTTACCTTGAATGCTTCTTCGAAGACATCTTTATTTGCAGTACCAAGGGAAGTGACACAATACAGGTGATAGATAATCTGTCAAGATGACATTAGTACAATGTTACAATGTGTAAATATTATTTAAAATGTTGCAACTTCCAACGATATAGATAGATATACATAGATAAATTGTCTACATGCGTTTTGATAGTTGTTTGCAAATCGCATTTCGTGGTTGCAGTCGACGCACTGTCTGTCTGTCTGGTCCGTATCGATTGGTGAAGGGCATTAACCCACCTGATCCGATGTGGTTATTATTGTCGTTGTGTTGTGGGTGTGGCATAAAGATACAACTCAAAAGATTTATTTAGGATAGCTTCTTTGATTTCAAGTTGTTTAATAACTTTTCTTCTTCTTTTTTCGTGTCGATGGTACTCTTTCTCAAAGTTTTATTTTTATAGTTTGAGCCCATAGGTGGCCACGTTGATCGCGGCATCGTTAGCATTCTTTAGGTTATCCAAGGTGCAGGTGAACGGGCACTTAGGACAATAACTAAAAAAAAACTGTTTTCTTAGAAAATGTTATCAACACAAATACTTTCAAAATACATCGCGATAAACATTCGTTATTAATATTTTAACATTTTTATTGCCTGCAAATGTATAAAATCACTCGTGATTTTGAAATAGTTAATTTTGTTTTGAAGATCTGTCACATCAATCAAACGATTCCATAAATAGTTATAACTAACTAAACACATAATTACTTCCTTGTTTAAAACTAACATTTTTATATCGATATCTCTTTGCCCATTAGATTCGTGACCACCTGACTCCACTGGAGATAATGGCGTCGCTTCTAGCCGCCATCGCTCATGACTTGGACCACCCAGGAGTGAACCAACCGTTCCTCATTGCGACATCCAACCATCTTGCCGCTTTATACAAGGTAAGTTCATGAATCTTCTACACATGGCGACACATCAAGCATTTCCAGTTGTAGCTGACGCTGACCTCGCATTGTATAGGTTTTTCGTACAATCAAAAGCCAGCTTATACTGGTTATGTATAGCTTGATGTATAGCCGTCAGTACTAAGGCCTTTTTAAGGAATGCTATTGTTATATTACCCTTATTGTTGATGTTCTTCAGAAATGTCAGGTGCGTATTAGTACTCGCAATCGGCGTGCGTGTTTAACGAGAAGACTATTCTCGTAATTTAAAACGTTCATAATCTAGTCGCAGTCTCATCTCGGCGACAAACAAATGTCAAAAACTTGTAAAAATGTAGGGAAATTAGAGGCATTTTTGACAGATTCAGACTGAACGTTCTTTAAATTACGAGAATTGCCCCTCTGATGTATGAACGTTAACGAGTCAAAAGGAGTATGTAAGGATCGACGTGTAAAAGTGTTTATGCAAACCTACTTACAGAAATAAAATCAGTTATCATTTATCGTAGCAGATGGCGTTCTGTACTTTGTGCCTATCCACATGGAAGAAGCCGTGAGGTTTATGTACAGACGCCAGCACATCAACCTACTACAATCTGTCAGATTTCTGTAATAGATTTTCAACTGTATCGCTAAAGTATAAGGTTCAATGTTGATTGGGAAATTTGACAGTTAGGTGTAGGTTGATGTGCTGGCGTCTGTACACAGGGTGAAATTTTAATCACCGTTTTCCTCTTAAAGGGTTTTTTGTAAGTACTCATCATTATGAACAACTATTACTATGGGAAACATGAAATCGCGAAAAAAAAATCAGCTGCTCCCTACATTTGACGAGTTATGCGAACATAAATGTAGGGAACAGCAGATTTTATTTCACGATATTAGATTTGGATGGTGAGTACAATGACCCCTTAAGAGGAAAATGGTGATTAAAATTTCACCCTGTAAGTATATGTAAGAATGTATAATGAAGGGAGAGTTAAAAATTACGTGAATCAGTATGTTAGTTTAACCATTTCTTGACAGATGGAACTAGTGATTGCAGCAATGTAACACATTTCCTTTGTATGTACAGACGCCAGCACATCAACCTACTACAATCTGTCAGATTTCTGTAATAGATTTTCAACTTTATCGCTAAAGCATAAGGTTCAATGTTGATTGGGAAAATTTGACAGTTAGGTGTAGGTTGATGTGCTGGCGTCTGTACATAGTATAAATTATTATCGATTTTTTTGTCAAATAAAAAATTATGCTGTTTCTATGCCTGTGTATGTATTATAATCACTAAAACGGATAATAGTGGCCTCTTTTATCCGTTTTAGTGATTATGATAAAAACTAAACAATGTAAAACTACCGTTTGTAATAATATTAACGTATAATCTTGTAGAGCACAACTTAACGTGCTTATTTTCTGCATTTTCATTCTAAAATAAAAGAAATAACCAAAAAACTATGAGGGCGCCACTGTGCGGTCGGCGTATGGTCGGCGCCGTCTTAATGGTTCACTTTTATAGTTTATAAGATGATTTAGTTATTTGGATTTCTATTTGTGAAATTCATTATATAACTTGTTTTGTCAATATTTATTTTTAGACTGTACACAAGTCTGTCTGAGTCTTTATTGAGGCTAAGCATTGCCATACAACGTGGTAATGCTTCCAGTCTCTTTGAGTACATTACCAGTCGACAGCGATGCGGATGAATTTTTCGACGCTATATTTTACATAGTTTGCGTATAGTTTTAGTTAAGTTAGGATTTCATTTTGTTATTTTTATTAATTAATTAGTTAGGAACCAATATACATCACGACAAAATACTTATCTGTTAGTCATGGCCTAAAAGAAAATTAACGTGAAATAACGTGAATACCTACCATTGTAATGATGATGCTACGATGAGAAATGTCAAAGGGACATTAATCGTGCGCTTTGGTTCGTAAACAATAGTTTTAATTACAAAATGATCGTTTGAATAAACTGTATTATCTATATGTTTAGTTGATAAATTTACTGTTTTAATTTCCCTCCTGTTTTAATTTTTTCCTAACATGTAGAAATACGTTTGAAGTTATAATAGTGTATAATAGGTACTGTCATACAGTATGGATATTTTTAATAATAATAAGGGATTATTTATATTAGATCGGGGCGTGCCGTGTACGTGACCCGGACGGGGCACAAATTTGAAACGTTGCATACATTTCGTATGAAGCAGTTTATATTACACAGTGCTTGATCCGTGCCCCGTCCGGGCCACGAGTCCCTAAGCCTTGTACACCGACACCTGCTGCTATTGTGGAGCAAGTTTTGGGTGTAAAACAACACTACATTTAGTTACCGTAGTCGGAAAATCCCCGTGTATCATGCCGTATTTTTCTTTTTTATTCTACACCATTGCTACGCGTTCCGTGTGTTTTAGTTTTATTTGTATTGTAGCAAGGCTCACAATAATAAATTGTTAACAAACTGAAGGGGAACTAACGCAAATTCGAGGCGGAAAGCTCCAGATTTCTACTCTCTGAGGGATAAATAATCTAATTTTAGATGTGTCTGTCTGAAAAAAGGTTACTTTACTTATATATATGATAGCCGTCATTTCACTTAAGTCCATTAACGTACTTCACTGAGTTGAAGATACGCCTACGCCACGCGACCCACGCGCCCCAGGCGCTACTCCAATACCTCTGACCTAGGCTAGATTCAAGAGCACACCCATTTCAAATAAAAAAACACCCTCGCTGTTGCGGTCAGCCTCTAATTTCTAATAGAATATCAGAATTTCACTCTGAAACCGAAGGCTAATTGACAGACTTGTTTAAACGCGGTAACATGCCCTGGCTTCTGTAACAAGACTTTCCATTTAAAACTTTGTGAATGCCTCAAGAGAGCTACACAATAATGGTACCTGAAATTCCGCAAATAACCTACAGTTTATAATATGTTTATTATTAGAGAGCTTTCCTTTCTGACGTATATAATTTCCACTGCCTCGTTTCAGAATCCATAAGTAAGTATTTTTGTAGTCTGTCGCTCTTCATTACTCCGGTGAACTTTTATTCAAGGGTAAACATAGCAGACTGTATTTTTGTCCTACCAATGGGAACCAGAAAACACTGATTATGGTTAGTATAGCAGCAATGCAGCACACTGCTGGGCAAAGCCCTCTTCTCAGACAGAGAAGGCACGAGCATTGATCACCACGCTTGCTCAAGACGGTTTTGCGATTTCAGGCTTACCTATATTGAGTATAAGTAAGGGTAAGGTTTCCTCACGATGTTTTGCGATTTCAGACTTACCTATATTGAGTATAAATCAGGGTAAGGTTTCCTCTCAGACTTACCTATATTGAGTATAAGTCAGGGAATGGTTTACTTACGATGTTTTCCCTACACCGATGTCAGTAATGTCCAAGATATATATATAGGTATTACTAGCTTCTGCCCGCGACTTTGCCCGCGTATAATTTCTTGTATCCCCGACCCACCCCGTCGTCTCGCATCGCGTGGCCGCACTATTAATTCGTTTTCTCTTAGCGTTCTTTCTTACTTTTAATCTCTTTGCTGGGCTCCTAAGAGTCTAACGTGGTGTTAAAAATAGCCTATAGCCATTCTCAACAATTGGGCTAACAAATACAAAAATATTTTTTCCAATCCTACTGGTAGTTCCAGCGATTAGTGCGTTCACACAAACAAAATCTTCAGCTTACTAGATCAAATTCAAACTAATTGTTGCCCGCGACTTCGTACACGTGGCGCCATCTATTATCATAATAACGTTTCCTCGGGAACAGCACTATTTTTGGGATGAAAGGTACCCTATGTCTGTTTCTGTACACCGACAACGTATATGAAGGGATCAGGGGAAGAACAACTTTTGTCACATTTTTAATTTTTTTCAACTGGCAATGCAGTCTGAATGGTTATACCTGTCGCTATGTTCTGGCAATAAAAACAGGGCAATAACGTCCATAGCCTCCGAGCTTTCATGCTTTTAAAATATCGATACAGGGAAAAAACATACAATGCCCGGACCGTTCAGCCCTCCCCCCTACCACATACATACCTATTACAGTTAAAGTGCCTTGGGTATAAATGACACTATTTTATTAAGATCTTATCTATCTCAGTTTGTTCATTAGGTGACAAAAGTGGTTCTTTCCCCGATCCCTTCATATTATGCAAAATCTCAGGATGATCGGTTCAATGGTTAAGGTGTGAAAAAGTAACAAACTTACTTTCGCATTTATAATATTAGTTAGGATAAACCAATTACAGGCACTTTTGAATTTTCAAGAGGTCGGTCAGTCAGAAAGATGAAGCTAGTTGCCCATTCCAAAGCGTAGATACCTATGGAGAAGAACGGGCAAGAAACTCCACAGGAACTCTTTTAAATCAAAATAATATGGTTACAAAGTATTGGTTACATCAATCATGTTAAAAATTATGCATGTGAGAACGATGAAGAACGTTAAAAGCGTCCGTAATGAAAAGATAAAAAAGTAAAACAGTTCAAATGTTAAATTAAAATAAGCCGTGGCAGCAAAGAGATGACCAGTCCCAACTAACGGCGCCCGTTCACGAATATGACGCTCTCATTAGTATAGATAGATTTATTCCGATTCAAAGCAGTAACACCACGATATTCCTACCTATATCTAACCTAGCTTTAGCCATTTCAATCAAGCTGCTAATTTTAGTGCATACTACAGTGTTTAACATGCCCGTTAGCTCAACGAGCTCGGAGCAATCCATTAATCAGAGCAATCAATTAACTAAGTTGAGGTACTATTGTATCATCATCTGCCTAGCCTTTTCCCAACTATGTTGGGGTCAGCTTCCAGTCTAACCGGATGCAACTGAATACCAGTATTTTACATAGAGTGACTGCCTATCTGACCTCCACAACCCAATTACTGGGTAATACGATACCCCTTGGTAAGACTGGTTGTCAGACTTTTGGGCTTTGGGGCTTTTTTTTTAACGACTGTCAAAGATCCACGAATGACAGCCGGGACCAACGGCTTAACGTCCTTTCCGAGGCACGGAGGGGTCTTGGTATGTAAAGATGGTCACCCATCCACGGGCCAACCGCGGCAAGCGTAGCTTAACCTGATCGATCGACCCGTGCGGCTGTTATGACTTAGCCACAAGCCCCTCCTCCGTCAAGGTACTATTGTATCTGGTTTAATTATAGTTAGTTAATGATATCTTACGGCTGATAGACAAGCACGCCTTGAATTTCGATGACATGTGAAAAGTTCTTGTCTTTCATCTTCTACCTCCAATCTGGGGTTGTACTCTCGAGGTCCATCAACGAAGACCCTTCGAAAACCAATCGTCGACGACCCGTCCGAAGGTTGTAGATTCGTCAAAACAAATGACAAATTAAATTTTTCCGACAGGCAAAAACACGGACAATTCAAATCGTATTGTCATTAATGCTTAATTCGGGCTCCAAACAATTTAATTGTATCTCCCTAAGTGATTCGGAGTAATAATCCATCGAAAAAACCGTCAAAACCCTTTTTTTCAGGGACACGTGGAGGTATCAAGATGAAATTAATTTCCTCCTTTCCCTCTTGTAGCTCTAAATATTCAAACTTCTAAGTCAACGCACTTAAATATACGGTCATTTATGCGTTATATCTTGATACTCGCATTTAAATCAAAACCTATAGGGTACTTCCCGCTGACCTAGAACCATGAAATTTTGGAAAAAGTCCGAAAATCGTTAATTTGAAGTTTAATTACTTACAAAAAAAAGAAAAAAATTAACTACAAAAATAAATTTGTTCTTGGGATAAATTCATCCCAACTATGGAACCCTTCATTGTGCGTGGTCCGACACACACTTGGCCGGTTCCTCTATAGGTTATTACTTATTACACTAATTTATAGTTTGAGATAACTTTTAAAAAGTAACTTTAAAGCGCAAGGGTTACTTATGTCTTACAAGACTTTTCACTTTCCAACAACATTCCTCTATCTGAAATACAGCGCCAGACATTTTGTCTGTTTCAGCGGCGAAACGTCAAAATTATTAATTTTCCGTTTTCCGACTGAGGCGCAAGGCCGGATATTGGTATCCGGCACTCCGCGGTGGACCTAACCACCGACATCCGTTGTTTTCGAAAAAAAATTCTTTGGGACGTTACTTAATTTAGAAAGACTGAACGAATGATGATTAATTAGAGGATCATTTTCTCTTTGGCTTTTCCGATTTGGAAAGGTTATGGAATCAGGCGTTATTTTGCGGAAATCAATTACTGTTTATAGGGTGACTGGTAATTGTGACCGAGACTTAAGAGGAATTGCGGGTGGTAATTTCTCACAGAAACGCTCTCGCCTGTTTTCTTTCTGATTAATGAAGATGCAATGATTTTTTACAGAATAATAAATATTAACTAATTGTTGTCCCTATGGTTTCCGTTTTGATGATACATTATTTTTATAACACTAAAACCCTTAAAAAATGTCTATTTAAACCGCTGTCAACAGAGGCCTAGTGTATAAATTTAACAACTATTATTGAAAAAAGAAAACCATAGAGACACAGTATTGTAGTAGTTCTTATTCAGTTTATGTAATATCTTTTAAATTGGTCCAAAATTGGAGGAGGTAATAGGCGAGAGCCAAACCTCGAATTACGACTTTTTACTTAGGCTTTTTCAAAAGTCTCTCCGACCGCATTTCCTCTTAAACACATGATTGTACTCATCGTTACAAACAACTTTCCCAAGGAAACGATATTCTTTAATTTACGAAGCGCATAACCCCAACAGAACCGTCCGTACGGTAATATTATAAAGGCGAAAGTTTCTGAGTGTGTTTATGTCTGTTACTTCTTCAAGCTCAAACGGCTGGAGCAATTTTGATAAAATGTTGTATGGAGATAGCTGACACCCTCGATTAACATATAGACTACTTACTTACTTTTTAGCCCGAAATTCCCACGTTATGGTAAAGCAATAAAGATATTGAGTATTGAGATCATTAAGTGCGGCCAGAGTTCGTGGTACTGGGGACTTAGCACGCGCAACTGTGCGACATACACGCAGTTAGGTCGCATCTAAGAAAGGAGACTGCATTACAAACACGTGAAAATTGCAATCGTCTTATCTAAATAGTAATTCGTCATTTTAATGGATAAATGACGTCAATGATAATTATTAATTACTAACATAAGTAAACAGATGGATCTTTGAGATAAAGAGCTTTAACTTGACTCATTGAATTTATAAGTCCAGATTTCATGGTTTTCCTAACATTTAATTTATCAAGTTTGTTAGTGAGATTTCATCCTTATAATTGATCCTAACGATCGATGCAATAAAAGTACAGGTTGTAATTTTTACAGATTTTAGTCGGTTCGATTCCCGGGTGTGGCAAGCGAAAAGCAAACATTGTAAAATCCAATTATTTTTTAAAAGGGTAACCGTGGAGTTTCTTGCCGGTTCTTCTCCATAGGAAACGACCAATTGGAACCGTGCACCTAGCTTCTGACATTTCATAAGTGCCCATGTTGGTTTGTGAAATAAAATATTTTGATTTGATTTGAATTTTTGAAAATCTTTGAATGCAGTTTTCTTTCTATTCAAAAATAAAGGAATGTTTTCTTTGAGTAAAATTTTCTATCTACAGTATTAAGAGTACTTTCCCTTCAGGTGGCATTACAAAATTCCATGGAATTTTGAATTTTGCACTAGGCAGTCCCCAAACACACCCAGTGTATATAGGTACGGTCTCTTGTAGATTTTCGAGTACTCGATTGCAGTCCGCAGTGAAATCAACGTCCAAGCTTTTATAAAAACCAATAAACAGGTTAAGTCCAGCTTCACTCGATTTATTCTGCACGCTTGGAATTTGCGTTCGGAGTAAACAGCGGCTGAAGTCAGTAGAGATTACTTGAGAATGCCACGGTCAATTGAATGCTGAGATAAATCCGATTGGTTTAATCTATCTAGTGCAATTAATTTAACACTTGTACCCGTTACGACACCAAATGAAAGTGTTTCGTAAGTAGGTACTCGTACGTTTGTTTTACCCTTTTCCAAGTTAATACCGACATAGTTTCGATCTGTCAGTTTGTTTAACATCTAAGCTTTGTTTCTAAAAATGTGGTGCCAGATATTGTTGTGGTGATTTTTTAAGCATCAATTAACTAGAGAGCAATGGTGGCCAAGTGGTAACGGCTGCGGCTTACGAGGTGTAGGTCGTAGATTCGAACCCAGACAGCGCTTTACTTTGTGTAAATTTTTTCATCACCACTGCTCTCAAAAACGGTGAAGGAAAACATCGTGAGGAAACCGGCATGGCCTAGAATCAAAAATACGAAGACATGTGACATCTGCCAACCCGCACTGGGCCGCGTGGTGGATTACGGCCCACCCCCTGTCACCGAGAGAAGGCCTGTGTCCCAGCAGTGGGAGCAAAGGTGATTATGTAATCAAGTCAGCCTAACGCAGTCCACTGCTGGACATAGGCCTCTCCCATGCTGCGCCACATCTTTCTGTCGCCCGCCTCCCACATCCAGTCTGTCCCAGCCACCTTTTTAAGGTCGTAGGTCCATCTGGCTGAGGGGCGTTATAAAGCCTACAGACTAGTTTATTTATTAAGTGAAAAATTTATAGCAGAACAAACATACATATAAATGGGACTGGCTTAGTCAATATCGATGAATAGACAATGAAAAGTCTTCAATTCGGGAATGATCTTCGATCAAAAATACTCTTGTTCGAAGGTAATGAAAAAATCATGGTGGAAGGTGAAGATAGGGGATGCGCTACGGTTGCTCGCGAAATTCAAATTTTCTTATGTTTTTTTGCAATTTACAGGTTTGTTTCAAGTTGTATCTTGATTAAAATATTTATGATTCGCGAACGTAAGAAATATTATATGACTTTACAGAGTTATATTATTAAAATCATCAATACAACCCTCAAAGTTCATATAATAATCCTATTGATTAATATTTCATGAAATAGTAATGACTAGTCGAGTCATTTTAGTCAAAAGACGTAAGAAAATTTGAAATTCGCGGGCTACCCTGACGCTTCCCCCTTAAATCTTAAAATAATATAGGATAACACAAAAAGGACTATCTACCTACATTTCCACATTTTTACTTATATTTTCTAGTGCCTCAGAAGTCGTCTCAAAATTCAACACGCAAGTTAAGTACATACGTCACCGTCAAAGAGGACGTCTCTGACGGTTGTCAGCAATAAATTAGTATCAGGACCCCTTCACCACCAATAATTCTCGCTCATCGAATATCGACTTTTGAGAAACAGTTCAAAGGAGTATTGAAATTGGAAAGCCGAAATATATCATATTCCTTTGTATTTCGCGATACCAAAGGTGTATAGTACAGACCTACCCACACGCATTTTACAATTATTTTCAAGTCTCATACGAGTACTTAATAGTAAGTAAATGGAGCCTAATTCTTCACAAAACACAAATAAAATAAAACTAAACATAAAAAAGACCTTGGAATTTGAGTTAATAATAATCGCGTTATACTTATGGCGGTCTCCATGAAAAAAAATCATTATTACCATTTATAATGGTTAATTTTCACTGATGCTACGAGTATGTCATTTGGAAGTCCCTGATGCAAGTGGAAAGATGTAACTCCAACCTGGTAAAGTCGCTACCTTGACGGAACGTCAGTAGAGTGTGGATGTGGTGCTATGTCGCAAACTATGCTCCACCTCCTATCCTGTCCTCTGTGTCCCAAAACTTGCAGTCAAAGTGACCCCTGCGCTGCCTCCGGCTACGCCGTGGAAGTGGCGAAGTTTTGGACCAACAAGATCTGAGAAAAATCGTGCCAGCGACACGAAGACGGAGACCGATGCTATTTTATCTGTGATTAAACCCCGGCCCACGTCCTTACAAATGCTCGGCTGGTTTTAGATACGTGTCCTTTGTACTTTGTAAAGGTAACCCGTTCTTGCATGATAAGCGAGCCGAGATGGGACGGAAAAATATAAATATCTTTGTCATGGAAGACCCTAATTTTGGTTAATTGAGTGATCATCGATGGCTCACATGACAGCGGTAATTGATACAATTCTTTAATCTTCGATCGTAATTAACGTATTTGTGTATATAATCAGCCTATAATGTTCCCACTGCTGGGACACGGGCCTCCTCTCTGTGAGAGGGAGTGGGCCGTAATCCACCACGCGGGACCAGTGCGGGTTGGTAGGTGTCACATGTCTTCGAATTTTTGGTTCTAGGACATGCCGGTTTCCTCACGATGTTTTCCTTCACCGTTTTTGAGAGCAGTGGTGATGAAATAATTTACACAAAGTAGGTAAAGCACCTGTCTGGGTGCGAACCTACCACCTACAATTCGTAAGTCGCGGCCGTTACCACTTGGCCACCAATGCTCTACGTATTTGTTTACCAACTTTTATTTATAAATTATATGAAACACTAGCGGTGTACACGGCTCCGCTCGAAGGCACTTACATATGCTCAAATTGACCAGAAAACATGCTTTTAAGAGTTAAATAACACGTACCTACCTAAAGTAGATATAAACTTACTAAGACAGACAGAGATGTGTGAGGAATGATATGAAAGAGAAGGGAGTGAATGATAGCGTGATGGTTGACAGGGAAGAATGAAAGAACCAAAACATGTTGCCGAATATTATGATCAAGTACTTATCCAAATCTTCTTCTTTGTACAGAATACATCAGTGTTGGAGAACCACCACTGGCGTTCAGCCATGAGCTGCCTCGTCGAGAGCGGCATACTGGACCATCTGTCGCGACTGCCCGGCCTGCGAAAAACACTAGAGGATCAGATTAGTTCCCTGATCCTCGCCACCGATATTACACGTCAACAAGAGTACCTGTCCCATTTCAAAGTGAGTTCTAGTTTCAACTTATGTGGGATTTCCGAAAAATACCCGAAAATAATTTGATACTTTTTACATACGGTGCCGCTTGACTTCAAACACCGGTCGGTTTCAAACGATATTTTCTTAGTAAACACCAATCATCAATGTTTTAGGTTTCTATCCGCTGTAGTTTATTTATTTATTCCTCTTCAGAAAGCTTACAGTCTAATATCTAGGTAAACATTGTGCAGTTGCCATTTACCTATAGTTAAACAGACACGTCAAACTTATAACACCCCGTCGTTTTTGCGTCGGGGGTTAAAAATAAATAAAAATACACATAAAAATATTTTAATATACAGGATGAAATTGAGTAGGTGCGACAAATTAAAACATCTAACTCATCGTGTTAAAAAGTAAAGGACATCATTCACGTTTCATACATTTTTGGGCCAAATCTGAAAGTGCCGGCCAGAAAAAAAAAACGTAATATTCGGATAGATCACCAAATTCCTATTATTTTTTACTATGGCACCAAACCTGTGCGCCCTATGGTTATGTTGTTACATGCTTTAAAAAAAAATGTGAAATAAAATGTTATAAGATGTGTGTTATTTTAATACATTTGGTCAAATATAGTAAATATGAAAAAAAAAAACAAGCAACAATACCAACAGTACCTCATTTAGATTCAGTACCTTTCATTTAGGTAAAAAAGAGCAAAATGAAACAACATTAAATTGTATAAATTCATTTATATTTGTCCTAATCTAACATATACATCATGTAATCCTATTGCAGGTGGGGTGAGGTATGGGTCATGTCTAGCATAACCCATGTACCAGACTATGGTCATGGTATGTGAGCAGCATCCAATGGTCCTCTTGCCGATATTGCATGTACAATAATAATGAGCTAATGCTCGACGACCATTTGCTGCCCGGTCTAGTGCAATGTACACATGATATTTTTTGGCTTGGATGTGGCGGGATTGTATTCGTCCTCTTATAATCCACAAGTCTTCCCCTTCAAGTTCCCTGACTATTTCCAGAGGAATCCCACCACCGAGCTCAATGATAAAAACTCCGTCGGATTGAAGGTGCTCTCCGTAATAACTTTTTGCTTGTTTGAGCTGATATACACCAAGGCTGAATAATATTAAATCTTCTTCTGTCAATGTTGGAAAATCATTGAAATCTGTCATATCCGCAGCCATGGGTTGGAACTGTGATCGCCTTCGGTTTAAATTGGGTAAAACGGTTGGTGAAGCATGAGGTTCAGCGTTGACTTCTTCGTCTGCAACATCATGATCCACTTCACGTTGGTGTCGGAGATACCGACGCTCAGCCCGTTGCCAACAGGGTCGACAAATAACCTCTGTAGGTTCTTCCTGTAAAACAAGAAACATGTATTATTCGTTGCACATGTACATACATGAGCCGTGATATTCTAATCGTTTTGTTTCCTAAGCAAGAAGGGTTCTATTTCACGGTATATACATACAAGGTGATACAATGATTAGTTAAGTACAAAGGAGTACTTATATGTATATATATAGAAACAAAAACGTGTGAAATAAATAATTCTAATAAATGGTCAAAATGAATGAGTTGATGGCAAGTGACCAAATTATTTGGAAAAAGAAAACATACTGCGCCGACATCAGGTAAACTGGTATACAGACAAGGAAATGATGAAATAAAGACTTAGTCAAAATCATATAAAACTCTAGGTAGGTAAAGGTCTGTATATAAAATGAAATAAAATAATAATGATTCATACCTGTCGAACTAATAGATCTTCAATAACAAACTGTGCAACATCCGTATGCTGTGATTCTCGGGAAGTCCAAGTATAACTTCGACGATTACCGACAGGCGTACGACACGAAATACACAATTGTCCACTCATAACGTCAGTTAAAACAATAACAATAACAAAAAATAACTATAAACAAATAACAACAAACAAGAATAACAATATTAACTGAGGAGTGCAAGTCGCGATTTAGCCGTCCGATGTAACAAGAGTCGCATGGATAACTGAACAAAACAAAAGACGGGTGACGCGGGGTACAGTAGTTGCGGGCGGCGGGGAGGGACAAACCGGTGATTTTCCAGGTACCTGCTTAAAACAGGTTTGGACTTGTTGTGAATTGTGACGCTCTGTCTGTGCCTGTGCGGTGCGTGGAGTATCAATGATGAAAATACTCTCTTAATAGAGAATAGAATTCATTTTATTGCACATCAAAAGGACATACACAGTATGAATAATTAAATATACATGATCAAATGTATGAAAATAACAACTTCATAATAACATTTTTATTGTATTTTAAAAGTGTTTAACACCGTAACCAAAGGGCGCACAGATTTGGTGTCGTAGTAAAAAATGATAGGAATTGTGAGTTCTATCCGAATATTACACATTTTTATCCTGGCCGGCACTTTCAGTTTTTGGTCCAAAATGAATGATGTCCTTTAGAGCATGTCGTTAAGGAAAGGGATGCACATACCTACATGCGCGTAGGCAAGCGATTTGGCAACGTCGTCGCGCGCTCTTTTTTTTTCGTAGTAACGGCCAAATTAAGTAAATACCGCTAGTTCAACGCGTTGCCAACTTGGGCCATGTTGTGAACTCTGCGTTGAATAGATTGCTTATTGGGCGCGCGCTAAAATTGATACTTTAATTTTCTTATTTGTTTTGATAATTTAGAAAAAAAAACAAAAAACTGGAAGACAATAATTCGTGTCTTCTTAAAGACAATAACTTAGTTTGCACTATCAAAGACGATAATTACACTATCTTTTTCAAGAATTTAGTTTTGGGAAATGACATTAATTTTCAATTTCATCCTGTATAATAGAATGTTCATAAACAAAACAAATTCTTCTTCAAGACAAAACTTACTTACCTACAACTAGAATGAAAACAAAATGCAATTACTAGTCCTTTACTTAGGAGTAATGGCACTGTGAGTGCCTTGTCTAATAAGCAGGAAGTCTGTTATAAAAGAGAAAAGAGAGTGATATAGACACAGCATCTACAGAACATCACCGTACTTAGACACTCAACGTTCATACAACTGAAAATACACGCAGCGATGCGAGTAGGTACTACCTACCTGAACTTAGGTACATAACCGATCAGTGTATGGATAAACAAAAATATAAATAGAATGTTCTCAATTAGGATTATTGCTTGTATAGCTAATATAATTTGCGTGGGGTTGGATAATGATATTATTATGATTAATTTCTGTATAGCTAACGATTCATATTCTGTGCTATTCGCAGCCGTTCATTAGTGGAGTCGAATAAAGTTTGACTAATGCCCCTACCAACGGGGTAATGACGTAATAGTAGCAAATAGTAGCAATGGCTTCCATTTTGACAGTTCAACAACATTCATTGCGTTATATACGTTGTTGAGCAGACAAACTTTTCGGACATCTGAAGCAATATCCTTCAAAATGATTCAGATTGTGGTTGATCGTCGTTAGGGTGGGTGCTGATAAGAGTAGTTGATATTCGATCGTTACTGTTTCAATTACCTTGAACACCCAAACATACCGAAGCAGATCCCCTAAAACTTAAATACACACAGGATTATAAACCGCCCAGCGCAAGATTATCATAGTATCAAGCTGCGGATAAAGAGAAAAAATATGCTTTGAAAAACATGTAAAAGTATATTCGTGAACAAAAATCAATCAGTTGGGATGTTAGTATGAATGAATGAACAGTCATTGCAACACAAAGAGTAGAGCTTTTACAAATGTATCCCGTTACGCAACAGGACATAATCGGACGGAGTGGTGCCTTTCAAATCCGTTCCAATACACACCGGTTTGATTGGCACCTGCATTGTAATAAAACTTTTCCTATCAACAACTTTTTTTTTTTTTTTTGTAGTTATTGTTTTTCGGGAATCCCATTTCATGTTAGTTTTCATTGTAGGAGCTATCGGCGTGCAGCAGCTGTGTTTAGAATATTTTTGACCTGTGTTTTAATTTGGAGTGTATTATTTTATTTGGTTTTTTCGTTGATCATTTCAATTGGTTTCAATAACTTCAAGAACGTGGTGGATATTGAAGGGCGAAAAATAAAATAATCTGTTTGATACAAAAGTTCAATACCTACTTGACCAAAATGTATGAAACAGCTGATTTTTTTTTTCGTGATTTCAGATTTGGTCCCATAGTGCAAGTTGTTCAGTTCGATGGTCTAAAGCACCTCTTAAAGTTTGTAAGGTCAAATTTTTAACATCTTATATAATTTCTTACTTTTTTATCATTAGTATGTTTAATTATTTTAGGTACCTACAGGTAAGTGTCACTGCGATAATATGGTTCGAACGAATTGGCAGTAGGTACTTCTTCCCAATGATCGTCATCTGTTTCTGAATTTCCAATATAGCTACGAGTAACAAAAGCCTATGCTTTTATTATTATGCTAACATAATCAGCCTATAATGTTCCCACTGCTACGACACAGACCTCCTCTCTGTGAGAGGGAGTGGGCCATAATCCACCGCGCAGGCCCAGTGCGGTTTGGCGGATGTCACGAGTCTTCGAATTATTGGTTCTAGGACATGCCGGTTTCCTCACGATGTTTTTATTTACCGTTTTGAGAGCAGGAGGCCTACCAGAAGCTCTTAACGCGATCCATTTTAGGACCTAAACTGAACTGTTCTTTTAATTCGTACCATGACGTCAGTTTAACGATTCAGTTTAGGCCGTGCCATCTGCTGACAGCGATTGTCCCAAACTGAGTCGGAAGTTTTGGTTTCATTCATACTTGTTTGGTACCATGACGTCCATAGACGTGACGTGACGTGACATGACGTTCAAGCGATGCAGTTTAGGAACCTAAACTGAAATGTCTTGTTTTGAATCGTTTTTAATTAGATCGTGGTAGGCCACCAGTGGTGATAAAAATAATTTACACAAAGTAAATTGCCTGCTTGGGTTCGAACTCACGACCTACAACTCGTAAGCCCGTTACTGCTGGTTACAGCTGCTCTCCAAATCTAGCTAATTGCGGCTTAGTATAATAGCTTGGCATGAGGGTGTGCTGTGCAACAGTGGCAAAGGGAAATTATTAGTACCTGCGATCTTCTCTACATATACCTACCGCCATCTCAGACATTAATCTGCATGATCCTCATATGGCCTGACCAAGATTATGTCTGGACTTTAAAAGAGACTGTGACCCCCGAGTTTGTTTCGGCCTTTCTTCTCAGAGTAGTCAGATAGGAAACACCATTTTTGACGTGTAAAAGTGATTGTTAGAACCAGTTTACAGAAATAAATATAATTTATCATTTCAACATTTTTATCTCGATAGAACGAACATGAAACTTCGTTGTCCGTCGAGAAAAGCAGACGTTTATTTAGGCTTTTTATAATGCACTGACTAAGGCAAGCTCCCTCACTTACAGGTTCCACATAAAGCAAGAGTTTTCAACTCTTTAAAACGGTAAATGCTAAAGTGCTGTGAGCTTCATTTCGTTCCGACTATTAAATATAACGTGTGATAATATCTACTTACGTCACTCAAACATTGTTTCCGGGAAACTCAAAATAGATCATTAGAATAAGATTTTATTTAATCATGATTACTTGCATCCGGTATACGTAGGTAGGTACACGATCTTCCTAACGACAGGATTTCCTTGAATAGAAATCTACTTTGAGAACATTGTTAATTTCGTACGCCTGTTTCGAAGATAATAAATTGGTAATAGGTTTCGTGGGAGTTAAGCACGACTGTCATGCTGAAGTTCGAAGCTCAAAATACCGATGTACTGTATACAGAATGTTCATCATCGCGAAGTACGGAGCTTCGATAGTTTGCTATAACGAATTACTTCATTGAGAATGTTCATCATCGCGATGTACGGAACTTCGGAAGCTTGCCATGACGAATTACTCAACGTCGAATGTTCCTCAACGAGATACTGAGAGAGTATTTCGCTTTTATGTACATATATCGATGTAAGGATAACTAAATTAAAAAGAGAGTGGGTATGGCCATACTCAGATACAAAGTTATTAATAGCATTATGAACGATGTCTGTATTTTATGCCCTCCAGGTGTGTTTAATTAATCCTAGGAAAGCATGTCTGAATTCACAAGGAGAAAAAAGATATGTGAAGAAATAAGATTGATTTAATAAATGGAAGTATTAAACTTATTCTCTATAGACTTATTGACCTGGTGATGATGGCCCCTTTTTAAAATTAATGTACCTCTAAAAACCATTTGCGCTTCTAATACTGCACGTTTTTTAAATAATTGTATCTGAGTATGGACTTACCCATTCTCCTTTTTCTTTAGGTATCCTTACATCGATATATGTACATAAAAGCGAAATACTCTCTCAGTATGTCAATGATGAACATTCGACGTTGAGTAATTCGTCATGGCAAGCTTCCGAAGTTCCGTACATCGCGATGATGAACATTCTGAATACAGTACATCGGTATTTTGAACTTCAAAGTTCAGTATGACAGTCGTTAAGCACGTGCTGACATCTTCGCCTTGGTCTGCCGTAGTTTCAAACCACCGAGTTTCAAAAAACTTTGAAACTCAGTGGTTTTTTAGCCCACAGCTCATCCGATATCCATTCTATGCCACTAGACTTAGCAGCGTTCTGGCATAGAATAGATAGTATTGGATGATTTATGGTCTGTCATCACAACAAAAGTCTACGTCATAAAATCTAATACTCAATAATAATCATAGATAGGTAAATTGGAATCCAATTCCGAGTTTTCCGACATGCCCATTTCCGATCCATTCTCGGGTGCGGTTCGTGGGTTGATTGTGATCCATTGTGCAGGATGCCTGCTTAATTAACTATCTGTTATGACTGTTTTTGCTTTTTGAGGACACTACAATCTTGTAATCTAACCCCCGTGTAGTACTGTCCATGGCATGCACTTAAGAATAAAGAAAGAAAGGAATATTATTTTTTGGCATTACAGAAAAAAAAAATAAACCTCGAAAACTATAATCAAAACATTTTTACAAAAGAAAAAACCGACCTTCAAAAAAATTACAAAGTGAAAAATAACTTCAATTTCGGAAGTCGGTGTCTTTGGATCTGTATTTTAGTTTTTGCTACCGACTTCCGAAATTAAAGTTGTTTTTTTTTTGTTTTTTTGGAAGTCGGTTTTTTTTTTGTTAAAATGTTTTTATTTCTCGATTCTTAGTGGGTCTGCTTATAATTTATCTAAGTTACAATGGCATGGTGTCAAGTTGCTCATCGCCTTTTACAAAATATTGCTTTTCCCGATGCAAGGATGTTAATTGTTGAGGACTTCTCCTGGCATTTCACCATCAGCTCCATTTCACCATTCGCATTGTGACGAGCATAAACTGCTTAGCAACCATATTAAAGTAATCGAATCGCAACCCGTGAAATATTTATCATAGGTAGTTCCGATGGCCATCTGTGGTCTTCATCATCAGCTCTACTTTACCAAATGATGATTTCCGATAGCAAATGCTCAAGAACTTTAAAAATACTGAAATCGCTATAGCTTTGCCTATAAAATTTGAAGGTTCCCTCATTTTCCATGGGATCCTCTCGTCAGATTCCAACTTGATGGCAATGGGACCACCTCGAGAGTATACCCTTTAAAACAAAACAAAAAATTCAAATAGGACCACAATTTTATTGACGGTGAAATCGGTGAACATACGTAAAAAAATATACATCAAGTCGAACATAATTATAACCTCCACCTTTTTGGAAGTCGTTTAAAAAACAGAAAACAAAGACCAAGACGAAGGAAATTTTTAATAAACTTTTAAAAAGCATAAAGCGATGCCATAAAAAGTAGTTGATGCCGTTTTCTCGAGTTTCCATTCATGAAATATTGTATTGTATAAATTATTGTTAAAATAAATATAAAAGAAATAACTTTTCGTAAAGTTTTTTTTTTAATCAATGTTATTTAAAACTCGTTTAGAACTTTAAAAGGTTTCCTTTAGTCAATTTTAAATAAAAGCCAAGAAACTTGGAGCAGGCTTGGCCTTGGGAGCTTGGTAAATACAATGCTGTAGGTACTGTCTAGTTTATAACACGAAATTATAAAATTACTTAAATAAGATTTTTTAAGTAATAACAGTTCAATACCTTTCTTAAAAACAAGTTTTCTTAATAAAAAACGAATGGAAACTTTTTGTGCCAACTTTATATCTTCTTCTTAGCGTGTGATAGCAATCTAAGTGGACTCGGTCCAGAATTCGGCTACTTATTTGGCGCCATCACCAGCGTCCACCAATTCCTGTAACGTGCAGCTGACAGGACACGCAGGACACGATATTAACTATATATGAAACTAAAAGCAGTTGTTATGAAAATAATGAAATCTCCAGAAATGAAGCCTTTAGGTATCTATTTAATTACTGTCAGATTAATTACGCAAGACCATCTGAGTTCTAATACACACCCTACTTTGATGTGGATTAAATCCGTGCAGATTATCATGCGGTGTACCAATCCTTCTTGTATTGCAGAAATAGGTAGCTGAAGCTTAACTGATAATACTACTGATAAGTACCTTCTATCTATTAATCCTTCGGCAAACAATATTTCTAATTATTCTTCTTCTTACATTGTCCAAAGCAAACCTTGTGTAATTCGGAAGCATAGCCTGTTCAGCTGGTCGTCATGTAGCAATTTCACCGCTCCCATATTTGGTTGTTTGTAGTGCCTCAGGGCAACACCGTTGGATTATCAAAGGCGTGCCACATGCACCGAACGAGTCGTAAGCTTACTCCTACTGAGTTAATTCTACAAAGAAATCTATACTTTATACGCGATAAGGCCGCCCATTGTATGTTTTACGTTAATAATCGTTTTTTTTTTTGTTACGTTTTTTCTGGTGTACAATAAAGTATATATAAATAAATAAATATAAATAAAGTGTGTCTGTTTGTAATGTCAAAATTACAGATTTTTTACTAAATGCATATGAAAGGTACCTTATAAAAAAAAACTGTCTGTTCCGGCTAATCTCCGAAACGGCTGGACCTATTTTGACGATACTTTCACTGGCGAGCTGATGTTATAAGGAGTAACGTAGACTTTTATTTTAGAAAAAGATAAGAATTAGGATACCGCACAAAAAAAAATCCATGAAATCCAATATGCACGCGAACGAAGTCGGGGCACAGCTAGTTTTCTAATAATATTCTAAATTGCAATATCTTGAACAGAAAACGATTTAAAAATTGTATTGTTACCTTTATCCTATTCCATTTTTTTTCCTACAACTGCAAGTCCTTATTTCGTAAGTACGTCGGAGTTAACTTAAAAGCTTAAGAGCATCCGAAATTTTTCCATACGGGAGAGTATTACATTGACTGCCACTGCGGTCACCGCTGACCGCAAACAATAGATTTTCTAGTGTGACTGCTGTCTGGCAGTCAACGTGTTTTCTTATAACTCACAAACATTTTTAAACATGTCTAATGTAATATTTATTTTTTATTTTTTCGAGTTAATATCAGGCTCAGTCACATAGTGCTTGCATTTTGCACAGTAGGTATTAGACAACAGCGTCACATTCTTCCCATAACTATTTTCTAATTTGCCGTCATTCACCATTCCTCTAAACAACTTGGCAGCAAAACTGCATCCGTTGCACATGTTATTTGTGCTACCTAAGGTTTCCATTGTAATTTTCCAACTTATAATTTTGGGACGCTTAGATACAATCAAAGATTGTAATCTGTTACAAATATGTTGGCCCGCAGTTGGCACCGCTTGCGTTGAACACAGAATCATTTTAATCCGATGGTTTCATAAGTAATTAACGCTGTTATCAGAGTCATGCCATTTAGAGAATGCATTTTAATTTACTTCTCTGATTGCTTTTAGCCTTGATACCTATAATGAATATAGAATTATGTTTTACAGCATTCAGTGAGAGTTTTCTTTCAGTGAACATAAACAAACACCTATTTTGCACATAGGCACCTCCCTGCTTTGCATAACCATCATCATCATCTGCCTGCCTTTTCCCAACTGTGTTGGGGTCGGCTTCCAGTCTAACCGGATGCAGCTGAATACTAGTATTTTACATGCTTTGCATAACCATAATTAATTAATCAGCTTATAATGTTCCCACTGCTGGGACACAGGCCTCCTCTCTGTGAGAGGGAGTGGGCCTTAATCCGCCGCGCGGGCCCAGTGTGTGTTGGTGGATGTCACATGTCTTCGCATTTTTGGTTCTAGGACATGCCTCACGATGTTTTCCATCGTTTTGAGAGCAGTGGTGATGAAATTAAATACATAAAGTGTCTCGGTTTGAACTCACGACCTACAACTCATAAGTCGGGGCAGATACACCTTGGTCACCACTGCTCCCCCTTCCTGCTTACGGATTCCCAAACTATATTTCGATAACTACTTGCTCAATTTAGTTGCTGGGTCTAAGTCGAACCGAGCTAGTCACTCCTACACTATGATATGATAGTTAAGTTGCATGTATAATTAGAGCTTTTACTTATTGGTAAATTACAAAAGAGTGATCTTGCCGACAACACATCATATTAACTGTAAAACCAAGTTTACGTTGTGACCGAACTTCCCTCAAGACTTCTTTCACAAGTCCTTTATGTCATTTCCAAGCCAACAAAAACCTTATTTCTGGTGGGGAAAAAGCACCTTACCTCTTTACCCATTAAAAAATAATGATTTTCTAGAAACTCTAAAATATATAAAAGCATTGTATTAACAGACACTTTGGAATTTTCAAAATTTTGGACAGTAAATACAGATGTTAATTATGTAAGCATCAATACTTGTTCTAGGTATGTAAGGTTCATCAACGTACCGTTAGAACATGGTCAATATGTCGAAGAGTTTCCGTGTGACGTCCCCTGCGGCGACCTAGCTTGTATTTAATGAACAAGAATAGACAAGGATAAATATCGCTGGCTGGATCGACGCGTAAACAACAGACAGCAATTTTTTTTTTTTATCACCGATGAAAAGTTTCAACGCAGGGGGTTCAGAGTCATTTGCCATTGTTAGCAGGTTGCGCGTCAATGTATGCACCCTGTAAATTCTTGGAATTTTCATGAAATAAATACCTACCTACACCTTTGCTATATAAATCCTCTATAAAAGTTTCTGAAACAGTTAGCTTATTGCCAACATTAAAACAACCAGTGTCATAGTAACAATAATATCATCCAAACGAGTGGTATAATGTTGTACTTAGGTACTAAATTTCATTATGTAACTCCTTTTCACAAAATATTTTTTCCAAAAAAAAAACATCCGACTTAAAAATAAAAACTACAAAGTGATAAATAACTTTAATTTCGGAAGTCGGTGTCGTTGCTTCCGCATTTTCGTTTTTTGACACCTACTTCCGAAATTAAAGTTATTTATCACTTTGTTAGTGTCTTATTTTGAAGTCGGTTTTTTTTTTTTTTTGTAAAAAAGTTTATTTTTCACTTTTTAGTTGTACCTACCCCACACAAATTCAATTAACACTAGTGCATTGAAGAATTGTAGACACCGACTAGAACAATCATCAAAATTCGCATAGAAATGCCGGAGATGCAGTATATTTATGCATATTATAACTTTGTACATAAGAATAGTTACCAAATGTATTATATACTAAAACCTTTCTGAAAGTATGTAGATCACATTAATGAAAGAATTATCAAAATTGCTTCATTTGTTTTTGAGAAAATCGCGGACATACAAATATACATAAATACATACGGGTGGAATACAGAACCTCCTTTTTTGAAGTCGGTTAAAAAGAACATTATCATGCACGCGCGTTTCGCTACCACAGTACCATAATTAAAAAAAAAAAGAACTTACAGGTTATTCGAATTCACGTCGTATCCCGCCGGCCGCCATTTTTTTTCGATATTAGTATTGCAAAAATCTGTTTCAGAACCTTTTATAGAGGATTCATATCCAGCTGTACATAATTAGGTATTAAAACACTCATGTGATACTATTATCACACGAGGCGATCGTGTTTTAATACCCCTTATTATACAACAGTTAGGTACATAAATAACTATTATTTCCTACATTGTTTGCCGTACGTAGAATTCGTAGGAGTATCAACTTGCTACAAATAGTACAAATTGAAAAGCTTTGATATCATGTTTGCCTCTTACGCTTTATTATAGGGTTTTATTTTTAGACTTCCGTCGGTAGTCAACAAGGATCACTTATAGTTTCGCCAGGTCCGTGTATCCGTCCGTCCGTCCGTCCGTCCTCAGCTTAGCTCAGGAATTCTTAGTACTAAAAAAGCTATAATTTGGCAAATCACACCGACAAAGTGGAAAAATAAATCTTGAAAATATTTTTTTTAGCTACACGTAAAGTGGTGTTTTTTGTCTACCCCATGTTGTGGGGTATCGTTGGATAGGCCTTTCAAAAATATTGCGGGATTGTGCAAACAATTTTTCGATTCAGGGATCCGTTTGTGAAATATTAAGCTTTAAAGTGCTAATTTTTGTTAGATTCTAGTGCCCCCCCCCCCCCCCTGGCGGCTAAATGGTTGCTTTTGGATATGTGAAAAAATTCACGGCAGTAGTATATATAACGAAATTAAAAGGAAAACTATCACAGTTAAGTAGGTTTTACAAGTTTACGAGTAATAGTCGACCAACTTAAATTTGCAGTTGCAATGTATGGAAGAACATGATTTTCAACTACAATGTTTGTTCTTGGGATTAATTCATTTCAAATACGGAACCCTTCATTGCGCGTGGTCCGACACGCACTTGGCCGTATTTCATTGTTAGAATTGCTATTCCAACGCGTTAATGGAGCTTCTAATAACATATTCCAGTCGGTTTTTCCTATTCATCGGATGGTTTCTTTTTTCATATCAATAAAAATGATTTGAACAACAATTTTTTTTTAGAAAATATACGAATAGGGGTATAAAAAATATTGTTAGGTCGTATTTGTAGGTACTTAAATATAGGTGCATTGTAGGTATACGGGTGAGTTCTTAGATTATGAATTATTTTGCCTATAACACGGCCGGTATGATTAGAAGCAAATCTTTCTTACTAAAACGTCCAGCCGTTTTGGGTTTTTCAGACTCAACTTTTCAGATTCCCGTTTCAATTCCCGTTATTTTAAGAACGTTCACGGTCTGATCTCAGCCGCATTCTGTCAAAAATACCTCTAATTTCCCTACATTTTTGACGTTGATTGTCGCTGAGATGAGATTGCGACTAGATTTTGAACGTTTTTGATTACGAGAATTGGTCTTCAGAGTTATCCCTCAGTATATTGGTGTAGCCACCACTCATCACAGTACATTACCACGTGTTGGCCCTCTGTTAATGAAAAACGGAAGCAACCAGAGGGTCACAACAACTTGGTATCAGTTCTTTTGAGAACTGTCTGCTTCTGTGTTTCATTTACAGAGGGTCAAAACATGGTAATAACTGTGATGAGTGGCGGCTACATTGGCATTCCAATTTAATTTAACATGCATCAATACTTGCAACCCTAACATTCCTAATTGATGCATCGAGCACCGGAAAATGTTTGGCATTTACATACAGCATCAATATTCGCATTGTTTGTTCAAATAATAGGTTCCTATACCGAGCCTTCCATCGGAATGAACATTACTGTGGGGGAAAACAATGCGCTCACATTTTATTAACTGCATATCGATTCAATGAAATAATGGAATCGTTGCTATGTTTTGGCATCGATGTAAAACCACAATACTTTTTCAATAATTTGTCAAACAACGTAACAAATTATTTTTTTATGTTTTTTGAAGAGGAGCGAGTGAACTAGCAACTAAAAACGAGTTGGCGAGCGAGTCCGCGATGGCGACGGGCGAGTGTCCTGCCGCCAAGCGAGCTGCGCTGAGCAACTTCTTTCTTTGATAGCTCTTGTCACTGCAATAAACAAGTACTAGTACTACTAGCGGCGGTGTAAACAGCCAGCCATCAACTATTAATATACTAGCTGACCCGGCGGACTTCGTATCGCCTCATATCATCAAAAAAGCCGTCCCATACAAAATGTATGAGAATATGAATTATCTTCATCTTTTATGGCTGTAAATGGTCCTTGGGAGTACATTCGACAGAGGCCTTTTTTTACCTTAAACTTTAGTTTCTAGTTCATACTAAAACTTACCTAAATATTTAATGCCTAACCAGCCAAGGCTCATCGGCACTAGGACACAAGTCACAGTACATGTATCGCGACTTGTGTCGGGCTCGGGCACATGTATCCGAAACAGATTTTTCTGTTCTGAATCTTCACAACTTGTGCCAATATCTAGTGCCGAAACCAAGCTGCGATACAAATGTGCCCAGAGCGGGAGAGTTGTAAGTTACATAAACTCAAACACTACCTATTGCAAACTAAAGCATTAAAGACCATCACAACGAATGCAGCCATTTGAGGAATAGACAATGACTAATCAAATTAAGATCCTTACAAGAATAACCGGGGAGTTTCATGCCGGCTCTTCTCCATAGGAAACGACTAATTGGAACCGTGCACTAGCTTCTGAGTGCCCCATGTAGGTTGCTGTGAAATAAAATATTTTTAATTTTGATCAATCTCAAAGCATTTTTTTAACTAGCTGAACTTGTACCGCCTCAGAATCAATAAATGTTGCGTTAACTTATTCATCAAAAAAGCCGTTCCATACAAAATGTATGAGAAAATTAATTATCTCCGTTACCTATTATTTTTTTCGTGAATTTTTCCCATATTTTAATAGTTGTTTTGCTACTCGGGGCGGAGACAAATCCAACAAATCAAAGTTCATTAAAATCGGTCCAGCCGTTCTTATACGAGTAAGTGGTGTAGGTAACTAACCCGACTTTATTTTATTTACATACATATATGTACATAGATTTACCATTTACAGGCATTTTAATTGTGTTCAGTTTGCCAGAAAGTTGGAACTAGTGGCCCATTCCAAAAACTAGATCTCTAAGGAACGGATAAGAAACTCCAAGGATATTATTTTATGATATTACAAAATCCTGGGTATATTATTCTTGTTGCTTCTATATATCTCCTCCTCTATGAGGCAAGCTTATTAAGTTCGGTAAGAAAATGTAATTGTGTCTCATTAGTGACAGTTGATCTCATATGTGAGAACAAATTAAATAAACAATATAAAATACACACATCAAAAGTGTCTAGGGATCAAGCATTTTTATGCGGATTTCTTGAGATTGAGATGTGGCTTTGTAATAAATTTATGATTTTATAAATTTATATGGATCCTTTTTGGTGCATTTCATAATTTGAATCAGGAACTGTGAATAAAATTCGAGTAAAAGATGAAAATCAGCTGTCAATATTTTCCCTATAAAAACATACAACGCATTGAAGACATTATTAGTGCTACTGTTTCCCTACTACTGATTAAAACCAACGTTATTATGGAGCGGCGACGTCATTTAAGCAGGGAAGAAATGCTCAGAGCCGTGGGAATGATAGAAGCTGGTTCCCGGCAACGTACTGTGGCTTTAGCTCTGAATACAAGTCAGAGTGTTATCAGTCGACTTTGGACACGTTACCGAAGCACTGGTACCGTGGCTGAGCGCCATGGAGGACGGTATCGCTGCACCACACGGAGACAAGACCGATACATTCAAATCTTAACTCGAAGAGCTCCAACAATAACCGCCATGATGTTAGCCGTGAGGCTTCATCACTCTTCAGGGAACTTAATTAGCGACCAAACAGTCAGAAACCGCTTGCATGAAGTGAACCTTCATTCCCGAAGACCGCTACGGGTACCACCTATAGCAATGCACAATCGTAGGATTCGATATCAATGGGCTCTTGAACACAGAAATTGGGCAGAAGAACAATGGCGTTTCGTGTGCTTTTCTGATGAGTCTCGTTTTGGTATGAGACCGGATACAAGACGTATACGACACTGGAGAACCCCTGGACGCCAACAGCGATTAAAATCCTGCCAGGAAGTCCATCCTAATAGTGGTGGAACCATCATGGTATGGGCGGGTATTTGGATCGGCGGAAGAACTGAGTTGATTTGGATCAGAGGCAACCTCAACGCTCAAATTTATGCGGAGACGATTGTATCAGACGTCATCGTTCCTCTACAAGTGCAAATCGGTCCCTTATTTCAGTTAATGCATGATAATGCACGACCGCACACCGCAAGAGTTGTAAGACAGACTCTCGCCGCAGCTAACATCAATGTCCTGCCCTGGCCTGCTCAGTCGCCAGACTTGAACCCGATTGAGCATGCATGGGATATGCTACAGAGAAGAGCTCTGCCGAATATGGAGGGTATCCAGTCGCAAGAAGACCTTTTTTTGTTGTTGCAACGAACATGGGCTGCCATTCCACAGCGTGATTTGGATGAACTCATTTTGAGTATGCCAAACCGATGTTCTTGTGTTGTTAGTGTTCGCGGTAGAAACACGGATTATTAATTGTTTAAGTTACCCAATAAAATTTTAAAGAAAACTGTTATTTCAGTCTTTTTTTCGAACTTTTGTGTTAGTGGTTCAAATGTCAAAAATCCCTTTATTAGGAAAATGGCAAATTTCTTTATTAATGCAAAGGTGACTTGGTTTATCGTTACTGTGACAAACGAAAACACTTTATTTGATGAATCCTTAAAGAAAATTTTAATTAATATCAATCAGGAGAAAAGTTATTGCAAAAATATATGTTGATCCCTAGACACTTTTGATGTGTGTAGTTCAAAATATAAGATTAGAGATAAACCTTGGCAGTTAAAAGATGACCAGTCTCAACTGACGACGCCAGTTCACGAACATGTCGCGTGGTTCAGCATCATCCAGCTGAACCATTTTGAAGGGAACCGAATGAGGAGTTACGTGCCCATCCTTCTGCATACGAAACTACCTTTTGGGAGGGGCGACTAGAATCAATTCTATTTTATTATAAATTTTGACGTTCAAATGTGCCTTTTATGTGCCTATTGGAAATAAATGCTTTAACTTTGATCCAACACACGCGCTACCATCAACGAGACCTTCGAATGAGCATGATCCTCCATGAATGTTACCAATAGGTAATAATTGTGAAGCCTAACAAGCTTGACATTCAATCGAAATTGTTTGTGCAACCTGCTTTGACAGATTTATACTAATTTAGTCAATATTCCTTGATACTTAGTATTCTGAGATATCCAAGGCAGACAAGAAGCAATCAAAGTGAAGCCGAAGCTACTAATTAGTCTAATTTAACTAGATTTGGGAATCAAGCTCATAGCGTAATCAATTTAAGGGTCATAGCATAGCGTGTTAACTATCCTTCCTCAAGAATTGGATTTATTTTCGTTGGATCCCCGCTTTTGGGCTATCATATGCAGAAATATATTTTCAAATCCGACTGGTAGTATCTGAGATTACCCCCTAGATACAAACAAACAAATTTTACCTCTTTATAATATTACCCCCTTTTTTTTTTCTTGTGGATGGGAAATCATCTAATGACTCCTCCCGCTCTGGGTGGAGCGGAAGGGAGTGTCAGACTCTTACTGACTAAAACCCACCCGTGTTCCTTCCTTAGCCCTTTATGTTCCGGGGCAGCGGTAACCCTTTCGGACGATCCCGCTACCCCGGCAGGCTTCGGCCCTGGCGGGCCCCTTCCTTAATGCTGACATCTCTTTGAGGCGCGCGTGGAACACATACGCGCCGTCCGGCACGGGCCTGGTCCTGATCGGACGGAGAGCTACCCATTACTCTCCGTCCGCAGGCCCGCGCCTACGGTGGCCGGGAGTCGTCACGCGGCTCCCGACGCCCGTAGCGTCTCCCGCGGCGGCTGAGGCGTGAGGCTCTCCCCTGAGCCGTCCCGCCAATATTACCCCCTTACTAATAGACGTTGTAGATATAGCATCTGTATAGTTACACAACACTTTGTCTTCTTAGGTACATACCTACTGCCAAAACTAACATCTTGAAAACATGCAACTTTGTGGACACTTGATGAGAAACAATAGAAACACTAGTACAGCCTGCTTATCTTGAGACTTTTACAAAAGTATAATAACGAGCTGTCCGGGAACATGTTATTCGTAATAGATAGGCACATCGTTTGGTACTCTCTACTACTTATGTAGGTTCTTAGGTGACTAGGCAGTTGTCCCACCGCCAGCGAGGAAGCTACTAACTATCGGCTATTTTCTCGCTCAAGAAACATGCAATAAATATACATTCCGTGTAAACAAAAGAGGTGCACCCTAAACAATACTAATGTAGTTTGACAAGATTTCAACTTCAAATTCTCAAGTCAGATACTTACTGGATGGTAGGTAATCTCTATTAGAAAACTGTCAGTTAGTCATAGCTAGACTTGTTCGACCACTCAGAGAATTAACAAGTAGGTACCTTGTAATTATGACGTGCTTTCTATTGGCTGCACGCCTTTAGCGGCGCACGCGCAATACTTGTTGATGGCTACGATTTAGCAAACACATCAGAGGGGCAATTCTCGTAATTTTAAGAACGTTCACAGTCTGGTCGCAGTCTCAATCGGTCAAAAATACCTCTAATTTCCTTACATTTTGACAAGTTTTTGACATTTGTTTGTCGCCGAGATGAGACTGCGACTAGATTATGAACGTTTTAAATTACGAGAATTCGCCATCCTTTGATCGATTAAACAATGATTGCAGTTGTTTGAGAGATCTCGTTTACAAAATAAATACACTTGTATAAAATAAATTCCCAAGATCGACAAGCTATACCTAGTAGAGCATAGAAAAATAACAATAAATGAAGTGAAAAACAGGTTCGCTAAGCAAGTCAAGTGTCACTCAGACAGGTAGTGTTTACTCTTTCCTAACTTATGCCCGTTTTCACCATCTCGTTAAGAAATTTTAAGTGTTAGTTTCGTTTTCACCATCACCTAAGGGACACTTATGGTCCTAAAACATATGGGTAAGGGGCTGATTTAAGGAGTCTCTTATGTTAAGAGACTCTTAGTTAAGGAGAACAATAGAACGCAGGTCGTTAACCCAAGCGACTGGCACAGCGACGCTGTATACATAATCCTAATCTGATCTCAAGAAGTCGGCGTGTTTGTTTGCTCGATCTCAATCCGCGGGTAATTCTCCCGCTAATCTATTTAAGATAGACGCCACTGGGTCACCAGACCCACCATTACACGTTTGGTATAAAACGACTCACCGACCAACCTAATTCTGTGCCACAAACGTATTCATAGTGCGTGTATTTTTAGTTTTCTCCATAAAAGTGACGTCATTCGTTTGTCTTCGCACTTCTACGGACTGGCGGGTTGTGTTTGGTATTCTTTGAGAATTTACAAGGTACTCGAACTGCTTCCTCTTGCAATTAGGCGAAGGTATTATAGCAATTAGGAACCTAGATAGGCTGACGACTTTAAAAAGGTGGCTGTAACAGACTGGACGCGGAAGGCGGGGAACAGGGTGTTGTGCCGCAGCCTGGGAGAAGCCTATGTCCAGCAGTGGACTGCGTTAGGCTGAGTTGATAATAACAATTAATGTCTTGCATTAGGGTAGGCGAATTATGTTAACAGACGAATACATTTTTATTATGAAAAATCTGAAAAATCTGAAAAATCTTCACATCTATTGTTGCCAATACCTGCAATAGGGCAAATAAAAATAACGCTTTAAATAAATAATAATAAATTCATTTATTTCAGGCAAATAACACCCATCGCCAAACATAAATTCATAGAAATCGTATAAAATAAATCAAATAAAAACACAAATAAGATCAAATACAATCGAATAAAACGAAATTAAATGGAAACAAAGTAAATGCTTTATCTAGTCAGAAGAGACGAAGACGGTACTCGACATGACGTTTCCTCTTATTCTCAAGACAGCAATAAGGTTCAACGTAAACGACTCGATATAGATTAAACGTTACAAAACGAGCACGTTTTATTTTGATGTTATAATCATTTTACTTGGAAGGACTTTGGGGGACGGTATAAGCTAACGAAACAAAAACGTTGCACAGCACTTCCAAATGGCGTTGCTTTCTTGACTCTTTAATGACGAAAAATGCACATCAAATGTTAAAGGCATACAATTATAATCCTGCAGCGTTTAAAATTGGACAAGGCTTCTCTCAACTTGGGAATGTTCCTCAACAATTTTGTGTAATTCTTTCTCAAATGAAACTGCTAAGTGGTGTGGGTTTCATATTTTCTAGTGAATCGTGCCGAGGTTCACTAAGAGTTATATTTAATTGTCTCAACAATTCCGAAATTCGTGGTTCACAATGGAAAGAATGAGCTTCTTTTGAGAATGTTCTGTGATGTTATATTAACAAGTGTTTTCATAAAATGAAGAATGCAATTGTCTGCGATACACCGTCTCTCGTTCTTTTTATATTTCTCGCCTGTCTTGTTAGTGCGGCTTGGCCACCAGTTACTCTAGATCGATGCCATAATAACATGATATTCTTTTCTTAGGCTTTTGCGACAAATGAACCGTGAAGGCTTGTTATGTGTTTGAACACGAGAGCTCTCGCTCGGCTAGTCACGAGCTTACACACACGTAAGGCGAAAACAATTTAAATCATGTTCACACTTTGAATGTACCATTTGTGCCAAATGAATGCGTTTTAGAGTGCTATGACGCTAATAGCACTTTTATTAAGGATTGTCAGCAGACAGAGTCGGTGCCTACTATTAACCAGGTAGTCAGCTGAGCTTATATACGGAGTACCTACTCGTACCTACGTGGTTGTCAATATTTTTAGCACACAGATAAGGCCTTATTAGTAACCCCGTGCGTTTAAATAGACCACTTCATCTGAATCAAAGTAATTTATTTGGCGATAGGTACTCTTTCAAACACAAACAAAATGTATATTTCTTCACCGGTAATGTGTTTTGTTTTGTTCTCATTACAATGAGTATAATTATAAGAAGTAATATAATAACGTCTACAGCAGACAATATCATATGCTCTGATGTGAGTTTACGATTATGTTTATAAGTGTATCAGTAGTGTTGGGTAAATAGCCGGATGCTTTGAGTTATTGTCGATTATAATCCATAAGTGTCCATTAATAAGCCTTGCAATGGATGATAACCCTGCAATTAATATTGTTAAAAAAATAAATGCTTTTTTTGTTTTATTGTAAAATCTGTGGGTGTGAACATAAATTGGGTGCGCTTAAAATAATTTTTGAGCAACAAACAAAAAAAAACAACTAATAACGAAAATAAAAAAATCCAAATAAGAATTAAAAAAAACCAAGTACATAAAAAATCGAATTATCAAAAATCAATGTAAATAGCTGATTGAAAATTTTTAAATAGGCCAGATTAGTTTTAAATTGCACATTTATTTACTACAAAGAAAGATGATGAAAATGAAGTCTAATCTGACAAGATTAGACTTCATTTTCATCATCTTTCTTTCCCTTCATGGTCATGGCCTTCATGGTGGATTTCCCTTCATGGTTTTCAGGTCGTCCTAACCCTGAAAACCATGAAGGGAAATTTTCAATCACTAAAATAACATTAACAGCAGGGTTATCATCCATAATTGCTATTAATGGCTACTAACTTGCTTTTAATCGATTATTAGCCAAATGATATTAACCGGATTATTATCATTGCCTTACACTATGTATGAGCCAGCATTGTTTTAGTCAGCTCACGTACACACATAATATTTATTAAATTTATCACGCAAAGAGGAAGACTATCAAATACGTATAATAAAAGTGAAGTCGTTGTGTGTCATATCCCGCTGTAACATGTCTCCGTCATACAACCTACTTATCACGGGGAAACTCGTAAGTGTATATCTGAAAGGCGGCGAAAGGTTGCTCAAAGCAACTTTGTTACTGAGCATATACGACGCGTGGTCGGAGGACAGCAGTACTTACTTATAATCCGGGATATTGCCTTTGTTTGTCTTCCTCGTGTAAAAGTTTGTGGAGATTTTAACTAATTGGTCACTCACAATGGAACATAATTTTTAGGCATGAGGCGAGCATTCTTCTCCATACACACTATCAATCTCAATCTGAATCATCCATTGCTTCGTATTTTCGAAAAATTTGTCCGCTCAACAACGCAATGAATGTTGTTGAACTGTCAAAATGAAAGCCAATGGCTACTGATAGTGTGTGCCGCAATTACCCTGTTGGTCCATTATGCTGACAAGATTTAAAATAAATGAAAGCGCAACATTATCGTCCTACAGAGTCGTTTTCCATTCGTCCACAAATCATAGATAAATAACATACTTTTGAGCACAAAATCTCATCGATCACTACTACTGCTAATTATGGTTAGTAGGTACAGGCACCAACGATACACTCTTTTCTGTAATGCTCATTTTTAGTTTGAAAATTGCTTTTGTGAACCTTAAATGTGTTTTTTATGAAAATAAATTTATTATTATTTATGAGAGGCGATGGCCGGACATGCGCTGACATACCCGAAAAATGGATTTCAGTACCGCGTCATCACTCCGTAATTAACTACTCGAAATTATTTTCGGTATTACCGAAATTTTTGCTTCAATTTCGGAAAATTAATTAAGTTGAATATTGTGGTGAATCGTCAGTTATATGAATATACGAGTATAACGCGGTTAATGCGGTTGGGGGCTCTGACTTGTAAATAGCCATGTCCTAGGCGGGATGTGTACAATAATTATATATACGACTAATAACGCAGATAAGAGTGATATATGGCTGTTTTGATGCCTAAATGACAGGGGGTCGTAATTGTTGGTAAATATTTGTGAAATTGTCACAGAAATAAAAAAGATGGCGGCATCAGTTCCGATTTTGGCCAGGCGTTTAAAGACCCTTGTATGTGTTAGTTCAAGAAGTCCTACTTCGTCATATGGGCCATATGTCAAAACCTAGCATAAAGTGGATAAGACAAAGTTTAAAACAGAAGACGAACTAGCAGGGGATCGAGGAGGGGGGCTCAGGGGATCAGAACGGAATAAATCAAGTAATAGAACTCCTTGAACAACAGAGCTAATAGCAAATTGCAACTGTGTCGCACTGTGCCTACTCCGAGTGCTTCCTTCCAGGTCTCTTGGGTACCTACGTATTCCATCAAACGATGCACTGATTGTACGTACCTATCTAGTTATTTCTACAATGCTGCCAGTCTTCTGGGCACGTTTCTGGATGACAGCAATGCGGACGAGTACTTCAAAGCGTTTTTGTATTTATTTGTATAGTTAGTCATTTAATTTAGTGTAAATTATTAGTTTTGTACATTATTTTGTGTTAATTCACATTTGCAGTATTATCAATTGTTATGATATTACGCATTCCTTATAGGAGATGCTTCCTCAACATTAGTAAAAACCGTATTGTCGACGCTTCGACATCAACTGTCACGTGTGTAAGGGGATGAAACTTGAAGTTCATTATGGTTCGTCTATAGACCACAGATCATATCGGTCTTTGGTCTTAGCCCGTGTCCATGTCGCGCGAATCATCGCATTCATTTTTAGGGTTCCATACCTCCAAAGGAAAAACGGAACCCTTATAAGATCACTTTGCTGTCCGTCTGTCTGACAGTCAAGACCCTTTTTCTCAAGAACGCGTGGAGTTATCAAGTTGAAATTAACCCTTCGTATGGAACGTAGATCCACGTGAGACACAATGGCTTTTTGATTGTTTCGGTAATTATGGCATTCAACCGGTTAATATCAAATATTCAGGGCTACAAGCCATTGAAGCAATGAAAAAATCAAACTCCTAAGTCAACGCAATCAAAAGATACGGGCTTTTATGTTCCAAAATCAAAACTTCCCGTTGACCTCATCATCATCATTACAGCCGAAAGACGTCCACTGCTGGACTTAGGCCTCCCCCAAGCACGGTTGGCCTAGAATAATGAAATTTGTCAAGAAGCAATTTCATGTAGCACAAGTACCTAAAGGGAAAAATCCGAAAACCGTAAATTTGAAGTTACATTACAAAAAAAAATTAAAACTATTTACATACCCACAAATTTGTACGGAGCCCTCAGTGCGCGAGTCCGCCTCGCACATGACCGGTTTTTTTTTCACTTATTTGCTCGGAAAAAATCAAAAATATTTTTATTTCACATAAACCGACATGGGCACTTATGAAACGTCAGAAGCTAGGTGCACGGTTCCAATTGGTCGTTTCCTATGGAGAAGAACCGGCAAAAAACTCCACGGTTACTCTTTTAAAAATAATTGGCTTTTACAATGTTTTCAAATTACAGTAGGTATGGGAGGAAAACCCGAACGCGCCCTCTGATGTCGCGACGCACATGATTCACACATGATCATGTCTTAAAGAATTCCCTTTTGATATAAACGAATCACCAAACCATAGACGAGAACAGCAAGGTAATTGCGTTACACACTTACAATGGCAATGCCTTTCATTTTGACAATTTAACAACATTCATTGCATTATTTTACGTTGTCGAGCAGACGATTTTTTTAAACATACTTCTGAAGCGATAGATTAGCAATTTCCTTAAAAAATAAAAGTGCGTACCACACTTAATTTTGAAGGAAATTGCCGTAGTATATAGTTTCTCGATACAGTTCTGCACCCTAATTGCGTAATTAGGCGCTTTGCAGATGGAGCAACTATTGCAGCAACTGGCAACTACTTAGCTGTTTACATACATCTCGGGCAATTTGGTTGTAGCAAATGGCACCTTTT
The DNA here is from genome assembly GCA_914767645.1 of Hydraecia micacea. NCBI lineage: Eukaryota > Metazoa > Arthropoda > Insecta > Lepidoptera > Noctuidae > Hydraecia > Hydraecia micacea. The sequence goes on from OU611774.1 coordinate 2,820,996, forward strand.
AAAGGAAAATTTCAAAATGTTGATAGTTGCCTCAACTAAAGCTGATCCATCTGCAAAGCGCCCTAGGGTGCAGAACTGTATCGAGAAACTATATACCGAGGAATTTCAGAGTACACACACTACGTTTAACATTATTAGATGCAAAGGGATAAAATAAGGACATGTAGGTAGCTCTGTTTTGTGCTTTTGGCTTTTTGAGGCAAGACCTTAAACATGAGGTCAAAGCCTGTCCTGACAGACGCACGCTAGTACCAAACAGCGAAAACATTATTATAGTAGTCCACCCATATTTAATCGGTATTGGCAGCTGAATGCCTGCACCTACTAGCAGGCTTCGTGCATAACAAAGGGCTTAAGAGCTTTGATCATCGTGAATGGTGTTAAAAGATTTTTTTGTTGGAATGAAAACACAAAGGACCTTCACGTATCCATTCTTCGTACGGGCAGAAGAGTATAGTGCATCCACATTTCGCCAGTTTTGTTTGGGAGCCTCCACCAGGCTAGTGTAACGGTCGGCTTACGAAAACCTTAACCATACTTAAGTATACCATACTTAAGTATGGTTAAGGTTTCCGCAGTCCCGATCTATTCTATACAATCCATGGTACAATCTCTCAATCTCATTTGTCTAATTATTATATGTACTTTTGAAGTTATGAGGGAACAGATGAACATACATTCATACCGGTCAAAATCATAACCCTCCTTTTTGCTTCGCCATAGTCAGGTAAAAATCGGAAAAAACTGAAAGTGCTTTACTCCATGATATTTTTGTATGAACTCAGGGCCATAACTTACGGTTTATTGATAGGACAGCACAACGTCTGTCAGGTCAGCTTGTGGGAAATAAATCTCTCGCTCAACAAACTCGCTTGCCACCACTAAAACAATGAGGCAATGAACAATGTATTCGGAAAGACGGAATCGTCAAGTGTGCCCAGTAATGATATGCACACACAAATCAAATTTTATTCGTGATCGATATCATAGCCTACGCGGTCACAGTGCCAAAGCACCACTTGAAACTATACCTATTGGCATAAATAAACGTAAGCTTCAAGTTTGCGTGCATTAGTTGTTGATAGAATGCCAATGCATCATAGCTTTACATCATTACATCAAAACATTGTCTATGTTTCTGTAAGTGCGTGTGGACTTGTTAGTTTAAGACGCGAAACTTTTTCGTATGAAATGATAATTATCGCTATACTACTCTGTCAAAAAATTACCGGGAAAAGATCACTAAAACACAAAATGTTATTTATTCATCCAAATCTATTTTGTCGTCTTCAAAGTATGCTTCCTTCAGAAACGATACCTACACTTACGCCAACGAATAATCCAATCAACAAAGCATTTTTTAAACGCTTTTTCTGGAATTGAGTTTAGTTCTCACCGCGAATTCTCCTTTATGTCTTCTACCGAATGAAAACGGGTGCCACGAAGTGGTAATTTGAGTTTAGCAAAAAGAAAGAAGTCGGCTGGAGCCATGTCTGGTGAATAAGGTGTTTGCTCAATAGTATTTGTTGAGATTTTGGTCAAAAATTCGTTCACAATGATGGTCTTGTGCGGAGGCGCATTATCGTGGTGCAAAATCGAACAATTTTCTTTCCAAAAATCTGGCCTTTTTTTTCGAATTTGCTCTCTTAAACGCCGCATAACGCTCAAATAATATACTTTATTTACCGCTTGACCTTGCAGTAAAATTCCGAGTGCACAACACCGCGATAGTCAAAGAAAACAGTCAACATGACTTTGACTTTGGCGTGGTTTTGTCGGTTTCGGTTCAGATAGAAGGCGCCACTCCGAAGCTTATTGACTAGTTTGCATGTCATACTCGTAAACCCACGTCTCGTCACCAGTAACAATGCCTTTCATGAATGTTGGGTTGGAATTGATTCGTTCTAGCATGTCTTCAGCGACTTAAGAGTTTTTGGAGAAAATTCAGGTCTTTTGGGACTAGCCGAGCGGCAACATGTTTCATACCCAAGTGATTATTTAAAATGATACGGATCGACTCGTGAGACACAGAAAGTTCAGCGGCTATCTCTCCCAAACTTGAATGAGGATTTTCAGTCACTATTTCCTTCACTTTTGCGATGTTAACTTCAGTTGAAGACGTTGATGGCCTACCAGGGCGAGGCAAATCTTCCAGTATATCTCGACCGCTTTTGAACGCCTTGTACCACTCATAAGCACGTGTCTTTGATAAAGTCGATTCACCGTAAGCCTTCTGTAACATTTTCAGTGAGTTCGAACACGAAATTCCATTGGTGATGCATTTAAGACAAACTCCTTGTTCGATGTTTTTTTTTCATTATGAAATTCGCAATACACACTAGATATTTATGATCTAACTAAAAACAGCACTGTATTTAATCTAAATGACAGATGCAGCTCAAACTCCGCGCCTAAATGGAATACAGTTGTGCCAATTTAACAACAAAAAAAATTGAATGTGGAACCATAAACAAATCATCCGTTCCCGATACTTTTTTCACTGAATGTAGGTTTAAAAAGTTATTTCGTTACTTCTGTCAGGACGTCTAGCAAGAACACAACAAAAACTATCAATGTCACTAAAGTTTAAAAAGGTATCAATTACGAACACAGCTATTGAATAATTAAATTTTCTTGTTCGAAACCCTAAACTGTTTTGTATTGCTTGCAACTGAAGTGTCTTGACATCGGAAAAGTTCCGTTTTGAGAAGTTTCCGTGCCCCCATCAATAACAAAGGGATCTCGTGTGACAACTTGACGCGTTCAGTAATTTAACCCTTCCTTCATGATGACACTACATTTTAATTGGATATTGATTTATTGTGGATTTTTGCAGCGACATTTACTTTTATAAAACGGTGCAATTCTTTTTTTTTCTGTATAATATCCTACCACAGGTACATGTGATCTTTTGCAAGAACTGCTTAAACCTCCAGATTTCTTTATTAAACCATCAGACAGCCTCCCATCCGGACACAAGCTACCGTGGCTTGCTTGGAAAACCTTAAATAGACTTCGTACCCAAGTAGGCCGCAGCAAGGACAACCTCCACAAGTGGGGGTTCATGGACGGCTCAAACCTCCCCGGTGTGTATGCGGTGACTCTCCACAGACAATGGCTCACCTTCTATCTTGCGCCGCATGCCCTGTCACCTGCACACGTGAGGACAAAATGGCTGCGTCAGCAATGGTCACGTTGCTGAATTTTGGGCCACACAAATCTAAAAAACTATAATTATATTTTTTCGTGTTATTTTTGCCACCGACACGCTAAGAAGAAGACGCCTTTTTTTTTTCAAAACAACTCTTTGTTATGTCATGTATGTCATTATCACACTGTGTACCTATTTGGTGGACATTTCCTTTTTACCCGACTGCGCGACGCAAAGGAGTGGTAATGTGTTTATCAGCCTATGTATGTTTGTATGTTCCTTTGAAGCACTATACAGACCAAACGCCTGGGCCGATTTTTATGATTTACACGTCAATCGATTCCTCTTAGTCCGGCGAGTGTCACTAAAGACATGACGTTAGTGAAAATTCAATATGGCGACTACTGGACGCCATATTGTGAAAATGAAAAAATTAAAAAGTCAACAAACTATGTCAAGTGGGGTATCGTTGTTGAATAGTCACCTGACTGCGGCGAAGCCCAAAAGGAGGGTTATGTGTTTGACCTGTATGTATGATGTATGTCAGTTTCTTTGTTCCCTCGTAACTCCTGAACGAATGAAATGGATTTGGATAAATTATACGTCTTTAGATTTGTCTTGGTGGCGCGAGTGACACTGGCTACATGAAAATCAAAAACAAAGTAAAATGGCGGATTTGGGGTGCCACAGCCTGGAGTTCGAAATGTTTTTTTCTTCTAATACCATCGAGTGGGATATCAAAATAAAGGGTTTTAAAAGGTGATTTCAAAAATGTATACAACTTATATGGTTAATAAAAGTAATAGACAAAACGTAAAAAACTAAATAAAACAAAATATAATCTTTCACATTTGTAAACTAAAAAGCTGAAAATAAAAAAAGTAATTAAAAAAACTAAAAAACCCGACTGCGGCAAATAACTTAAGTTAAAAAAACTAACAACAAGCCCATTTTAAATTAAATAAAAGTTGAAAGCAGGCGGGACCCATTTGAGTTTGAAAATATAAAAAATGGAATGGGTTTTTAGTTTTGAAAAAAAAATCAGCTCTTCCCTACATTTATGTTCGCATAACTCTTCAAAATGTAGGGAACAGCTGATTTTTTTTTTCGCGATTTCACATTTGGTCCCATAGTAAAAGTTGTACATAATGATGAGTATAATCTCCCATTTCGATTTGTCGCATGTTTTCAATTTCATCCTGTATAATATATAGGCTTAAGAGCGAAATGGGTCTGTGATTCTTTAAAAAAAGGTCTAATCACCCTTTATAAGTTTTTGCGACAAGGACGACACAGGTGCGGTGGCTTATTTTCGCGGAGGATTCGCAGTTCAAATGAAACTATTTCTTTAGAATTTCCCCGTAATGATATCAACAACTCTAAGCTCTTATTAGAAAATTCTATATAAATATATAGGTATTAGGTTATTGTTGACAAACTAAGAAGACTACCTTTACTTTTAGCAGAAAATAAATGTCCAAGAAACATTGAATAAGTACACTCTTAAGCTTGCTTATCTATACTTCTAAGTATACTTTATACACATTATAAATTAAGCACTTTTCGTGTCTGTCTATATGACCGCGTTGTGCTTCTAAACTCCGCAACGGATTTTGAAGCGGTTTTTCCCATCACTTATAAGAGTTTATTCCGGAAGGTTTATGTGTATAATACATTAATATTAAGTTTATATATAAATAAATAAAGTAATGATTTGACTCATCAAACCGTGCGACGCAGAGGCGGGTCGCTAGTAATATTACGAGTATGAAGATGTAAAGGAGAATGCCGCCAAATATAGATGTGAGTGAACTTAGCAGATCATTGTCCAGCAGATCAAAAATAAATATGAGTTCTTTTCGCATGCAGCTGAGTTCTACAGTTCCTGCAATGCTATTCTGTAAAAACATCACCGTGATATCTTAGGTGAAGTGAGCGGTCAATAGTGTCAATTCCTAGCATAATGTGGAATGACAGCTCACTTTAAGCTCACTTCACCTAAGTTATCACGGTGATGTTTTTACAGAATAGCACCGCTGATACTTTTTAGAAATAGTTCTGGCGTTTTCACCTTAAAAAAGGTCAATTGGAAAAATGATCTGCCAACTTCCCGTAGCAGCAGATAAAAATCAAATGTGAGTTCTTCTCGCATGCGGCTGATTTCTACAGTTCCCGATACTTTTCAGGAATAGCTCTGAACTCAAGTCCACTTTTGTGAAAGGCTAGAACTCTCGTTTTTCACAGATTCGTATCAGAACTGCAATCAAGAATACGATTCGAGTCCAGAACTCCCGTTCGAGTGCCAGCAGATCATGTCAAAACGTTAAAAAGTCGAAAAATAATATTTTCATCCTTTAAAATTATTATGAAAGGCTAAAACTTTTAAAATTTAAACTAGAACATATTAAAACAAAATACAGCCTTACCAGTCCAGCCGTTCTCAAGTGCCATGCTAACCAATGAACAGCCTTTCATTTTTAATATAATAAGTTAAAAGCTTTTAAAAAATAAAAACCGTCATACTGCTATCCGTAAAGATGTGAAACTTAATCCAATATATTGAGGAAAAGTTTAAAACGTTGCGGCTTGCAGCGCAATTCAATTACGAAGGTAACAACCCAGCTTGGTCATCGATGCGCAAAATGAAACCATGAATTCGACACGTTCTTTTTTTAGTTAGTTAAAAAAAAATCTGTTTCATAGAAAAGTGGAAAACCTACGCGCTCCTAAACGTATGAAAAACATTTTTTTTTTGTTTGTTGAAATAACCAGTGGGTTTCAGAATCATTTACTGAATTCATGTCCCTGTCGCCCTGTATTTTCTAGTTTACTGGAAATACGAGTAGGTATTACAAAATGTTTTCTTCGCGAAACTGCACAATAACCGTCAGTGCTCCAGATGGCAGACAAAGCATTCCATATATAAAGACTAAATGAGAAATATCTGATGAAAGTGCGCAAGAACCGGCAAACAAAGCTTTTCATAATATATAGATTATTGTGTATCTGTGTCTATCTGCTTCAAAGCTGACAAAACAAGTTAAAATCTCTTTCACAATTCTAACCAGGGACACTAAAACTACAAGTGTAAACAACTAGAGGGATTCCATACGTTGGCAATAAACCGGGCTAATGCACGTCAATGAATATGGGGGCGCTATATAAGCCCGTATATCACGGTGACCTCAACCGGAACAAAAACGTGTCCACGGCACGTCAAATATGTATGATTGCAAGAGACCTAGAGTACATCGACCGAGTGAAAAGGTCTAACCTTTAACGGTACTCTAAAACGTGAGAAGTTTACAGAAGCAAAGAAAAAATAAACATTAAAATCTGATTAGAGTTTTCGAGCAATATGTGGACAAACACATCCAGAAAATATAATGGTTTTTGCGTATTTAGATAAATGTAAGTTTCATATATTTAGTATAAACTAGATGTTTGACCAAGCCGATGGTGCGGGTCGCTAGTAATTATACATAACATCCTTTCAATTAATTTATTTATTTTCAGACAAAGTATTTTTTTTTTTTTAATAAAAATCAAGCATACTCAATAAAACAATACACAAACATTGAAATGAAATAAAATTAAAATACATACACATGTCATTCAAATTCAAATCAAATATTAAATACATACAAAACGGCTTCAAAATTTTATATTGTAACCATTATTTCTAGAATAAAAGGGTTAAAAAAACTCAAGCGCACTTAAACCGAAGTGCTTCAAAGAAGTATTAAGTACTTATAAAAATATAGTTTCGCTTAGGATAGCGCGACCCCGAAACGGTTGTTTGCGCTCTGTGACCGTATTACTCCCGAGATATTCGGCACATCAATGAGTCAAATGCTCTTTCAACGCATTTCCACGTGCTTCCGAGACAGTCTTGTTCTATTCTATTTTAACAAGCTTTACTTGAAAACGTTTGTATGTTAGTCTTCCATTTATTTTTAATGTTTTTTTGGTCACTTCCACGCTTACGTTCGAGCTGACATATCGCAGATGTGTGGTTTGTGCTTTTATCTCGTGGGGCAATCCTCCTTCGTTCTCCTCAGATAGAGGGTACCTAAATTGGAGGACAGTTGAGTTAGTGTCTATATTATGTCATCGATTTTGTTTATTTTAACTTTTCGCACACAAAAGAGGTACAGAGGCGGAATAATTAATGCCTTAGACATTCTCTACCAGTCAACCAAGGGTGGTGGAGCAATTAGATGGCAGGTGCTTTGGTTGAGAGGTACAATGAAAAAAAAATTAAAAATATTACACAATGAAAACGAAAAAAGAATCAGCTGTTCCATACATTTATGTTCGTCAAAATGTAGGGAACAGCTGATTCTTTTTTCGCGATTTCAGGTTTGGTCCCATAGTAAAAGTTGTTCATAATGATGAGTACAATGACCTCTTAAAGAGGTTGTTGGTGTTTTTCCAATAACCCTGTATATTATGTAAATATAGTCTTTAATCAAGTTTTCCCAATACATATTTGTATCTTCAAGCTCTTATATATAAAGAGACGTTTAAACGTCAAATAATGTATAATTAAGCTGACACTAATCATTCCTTAACTTTAAACAACATATATATGTTATAAATGTATATACATTTACAGGGTGTTTGGCGCATAGACTGACACAATTTTTTGGGGGGTTGGGAGGGTCATTTGCGAGGTTTTACACAAAGACCCCATGTCCTAAAACATTTACAGGCACTTTTGAATTGTCAAGAAGTCGGTCAGTCAGAAAATATAAAGCTAGTTGCCCATTCCAAAGCGTAGGAGGTACCTATGGAGAAGAACGGGCAAGAAACTCGCATGTACACTCTTTTAAATTATATTTTTACAAAAATATTAGTTACATCATTAATGTTGAGTTAATTATATGTGAGAACGATGTAAAAAAAGACGTAGGTACCCGTTAAAAGCGCCCAGAGTACAGCAAATAGTAACAAAACAACAATCCAAAAATAAAAGTATTTACCTTAAAAATTATGGAGATATCATCAGCAAAGAATACCATTTCTGGTTGATTTTTTAATAAATGGAGTAGGTAGATATAGACTAAAAAGAGGAAAGGACCCAATATCGCTCGATATTGGGTCCTTTCCTCTTTTTAGTCTTGTGGCACACCCATTTTTACTTTTAAACCAAGGGAATTGACACCATTTATTTGAACTTGCTGTTGCCTATCATTTAAATAAGAACTAACTAGACTGAGTGAGAGCAGTGGTGGCCAAGTGGTAACGGCCGCGACTTACGAGTTGTAGGTCGTAGGTTCGTACTTCGTACCCAGACAGGCGCTTTACTTTGTGTAAATTATTTCATCACCACTGGAGAGCAGTGGTGATGAAATAATTTTTAAAACGGTGAAGGAAAACATCGTGAGGAAACCGACATGTCCTAGAACCGAAAACGTATTAAAAAAAACTAAAAACCCGACTGCAACCTTAAACTGAAACTAACTGAAAGCTAAAAACAAGCTTATTTTATAAATTAAATAAAAGTTGGAAGCAGGCGGGACCCATTTGAGTTTGAAAATATAACAATGGTATGGTGCCGTTGCACCTCTCAAGCTGAAATTGATCCAGCAGTTTAGGCTACAGAGCGTGCCAAAGAAATATACATACATACACTCGAAAAACATAAACCTCGTTCTGGCGCAGTCAGGTAAAAATGCCAAGACATGTGACATCTACCAACCCGCACTGGGCCCGCGTGGTGGATTACGGCCCACTCCCTCTCACAGAGAGGAGGCTCGTGTCCCAGCAGTGGGAATATTATAGGCTGATTATGTACCTAAACTGAGCGCAAGTTTTCCAATTCCATAATACTCAAGTTTCAAAAGAAAGGTTTCGTGATCGACTCAATCAAATGCCTTGGAGAGGTCACAAAAGATTCCTATGGCGTCTTGGGTCTATTCCCACGCGCTAAAAATGAGTTTTAAAAAGGTTACACCGGCGGCGTCGGTCGTACAACGTCCTTTGATGAAACCATAGTGTTGATCGTGAAGGATTTTATTCGTGTTAAAATAATTGAGCATTTGATTAATCTTTTCAAACACCTTGCTGAAAACCGGCAACACAGATACAGGTCTATAATTATTGGTGTCTTTATTGTCCCCGGATTTGTAAAGTGGTTATTACCTTACAGTATTTTATTAAACCGGGGAAGACTCCTTGATCCACACACGAATGAAATACTAAGGCTAAGTAAGACGCAATAATCTCAATTATGGTGGTACAGACTTTAATGGACATTCCCCAAAGATCTTCGGTCAATTTGATCTTAATTTGCTTAAAAGCTTTTATTACCGTTGTGGGGTTAATAATTATGCTGAAACGTTTGCCCTTACTAAATCAAAAGCGAGCGAGGGCGAGGAATTTAAGGTTTCAGTTGTTTTGAAGGGGAGACTAGTAAAGAAATTTACAAATTCTTGAGCAACTTCTTTGCTATCGCAAATGAGACCACTTGACGTCTGCAGTGTATAATCAGAATTTTATTATGCATTTTGTTCCTGTTCGTTTCATTATTGATAATTTTCCAAACCGTCTTTATTTTATTGTCTGCTGATTTAACCTTGTTGCTAATGTATAAAGCTTTAGCTGCCTTCCAAGCGTTCTTAAAAGTTCTAGAGTAAGTAGCAAGAAAAGTCTTTCCCTACTTTTGTTAAGTCCTTTAGTTGCCCAGTAACAAAATAAAAACTTAGGGCTGATACTTTTAGTGTTCTTCTTTACACAATGACTGCCAGATAACAGACACAATAGAAAATCTATTGTACGCGGTCACCGCTGACCGCCCGCCGTGGCAGTCAATGCTTTAAAAGAATTATTGAACTCGGTTTGGACTACCGAAAAGAATTATTTATACAAAATAATTATTAACATTGTTTACTGTAAGGTTTACTGTAAGGATAGTGTTAATAGTCACAGCAACAAAAACACTATCAATACATGTAGCAGTAGTCGTAGTTGTTCGGGTTGGTTCTACAAACACATTTGACTAATTTAACGATAATCTACTGGTATTTTAATTACTTTCTAAAATGTTAATATTAAACCTGTTAGCCGTAGAACCGATGACCGTTGGGGTAGTCGTGTTCTTGAGAGGAGACCGTGAATCGGTAAACGTAAGGCGGGACGCCCTCAGGCTAGGTGGAGCGACGATCTTCGCAGGATGGCTGGTAGCGGCTGGATGAAAGTTGCCGAAAATCGAGTTGAATGGAGTGCAATAGGAGATGCCTATGTCCATCAGTGGACTGCTATAAGCTGATGATGATGATGATGATGAAACCATTTAGAGAGCATCCAACACAGTTAGTATTGAGCCCTTGTTTACCCATTCGTAACTGCAGCAACACCACTTATTTACATCGATTCAATATTATTACATAGCTACTATTTACCTTTTGATCTGACCCCGCCGTTATTCTAAGCGATCGTAATACCAAATCCAAAATACCTTTTACATACAATCCATCCAACTTTTCCATAATGGACATTTTATATTCATCACTTTTTTAGTCACATGCATTTCCGCCCTCCTGATCACCCCAAGCCATCCTTTCGAATATTTGTGTACATGGCAGCGTTGGTTTTGCACCACTTTCCAAATTGTGTATGCTCGCATCACTATTGGTATTACCTACTCCAGTTTTTTACATATTGATGTTTGTGTTCACTCAATCGTAAGAATCGTTTGTAAACTTACAAATATTTGTTCTATTCGAACATAGTGCATCAATAGTATCGTATACATGCGCAAGTAATTTCGGAACGGATATTGTATATCAGTGGCGAAGGGTGAATTTAGGACAGAGGTAGGCCGGAGCAAAAAAAAATGCCAAATGAAAATTTCAATGATGAATTGACTATAGAGTGGTTATGTTCTGAATTTTCGAAGGGAAGCCGGTGGGAATCGAGTTGTATGGTGCCTTCGCCACTGTTGTATATTGCCTTTAACGTACGGACACACATGGCCCATGATTTTGCGCCAATAAATACTAAAAGGAAGATTCAACAACTTCAATATTTATCCATAAAATGAATAAACTTCAGACCTTCAGGATTAAAAGTTGAGCGATATAAAAGCTCTCACTGTTCTCTTTTACGAATATTTTATTTGAGTGACATGTCTACCGAACTAATATCCGCACTACAGTTAGCAGGGCCTGGATACGACACTTGTCATCAATAACTGAAACAACAGATGCGGTCCATTTTCCTTTGTCGTTCGACTACATAATCGCCTTTACTTGGCAACAAACAAAACTCGAATAGTAGCTCCAATTCATTTTACCTTCATCTCACTCACCTATCAAAATCATAAGTTATGTTTGAATCGATGGAGACCTCAGCATTATTACTGAGCTGTATTTGACGGATTCTATAAATGGATATAATAACCTTCTAGATGCATTACCAATAACAAGATATAACCGTCCATCTATGTCAAGGCTGCAAAGAATAGTCAATCATACTGGCCTTTTTAAAAATGTACTCTATATTCCATTTCGAAGAAAGTTATTCTTATTCGATATATTGGTTGCAACTCAAATGAATATTTTAATGTGATACGCGCGGCTACTGCTTTCATAGTTAATGCGGTACTGTATTACGTGTCTACGAAATATGATAATCTCAATATGCTATTAAGGTACCACCGCCGGCAATTAACGGGAAGCGAGTAGAGCTAGCAACTAAAAACGAAACACGACAGCAACAAGCAATTAGTTGCTGGTGTACCGAGTACCAAGCGTGACTCTCTCGGTGAGTGGTCTGCCCGCCAAGCTAGCGACGCTGAGCGAGTACTCTATTTGATAGTTCTTGTCGCTGCGACAAACTGGTACTCGCCGGGCGGTGTGAACAGTCAGAAGACAGTCAGCGATCAACTATTAATCTATGTATTTATTTTACTTAAACAGGACCTACAGTCTTTTGTACCTTTACTAAGCGAGAAAATCGTTGATAGCTAGCCGCTTCCTCGTCAGTGGCGGGACCAGTGACTTAATTGCTTTAATTGTAAATTAGTATACACACAATGCACCTTCACGCCTACACGTAGCTTGCAAATTCGCGTAATCCATTTTGTAATACAGTTAATAGGGATTAATGTTGTTAGCGCAACATGTAGTACTTACTACTTAGTTAATTTCACGAGAGATAATCTAATTAGTAAGAAATCGAGATAATTACCGTGGGCCGGTTTCAAGTTACCAATTAGACAAACCAGTGCATAGCAACACACAAGTCATTTCTGAACTCGGATTTCAGCTCTGATTGCGGCAAGGGATGGCATCTTCGATTAATTGGGGAATGACCGACCCTTGCGAGTAATATGGTTGAAAACATTATGCAATGGGTAGGGATCCCATGTTCAGCAAGTATGAGTTGATAGTACGGTCACCAAAGTAACCAGGGTCGTCGGATATAGTCGAAGTTTAGTAAGAAACCGATGGATGTTTTCGAATGAATTTAATTAATAGAAAACAAACCGTCCATATATCAAGTTTTTCATTCAAAAACATCCATCGGTTTCTTACTAAACTTCAACTATATGCGACGACCCTTGTTATACTTATCTCTTTTGGTGACTGTACATCTATAGACCCCATCTCTTGGTGTCTACAGTGTCGTGTCCTTCAGAGTTGGTCCGATAGATCGGTGGTATGCTGTGAAACCCTCGTATTAGTCAAGTTCGTCCTATAGAGAGAAAGCTTACGGGTGTGCCTCACAAACTTCAGTGTGTAAGCTCCCCACTGGTATTAAACACACATCTGTCGGTTCGCCTCAAGCCTTGCAATTTAATATCCTCCTGAAAACTTTGTTGACTCGGATATGATGGCCGCTTTATCGAATATTGTTGTTTAAGTAATATATCAATAATTATAGAACTTTTCTTGGAAGATTACCTACCTTATCTTTTCCTGCATTTCTTCTGTTTAGGGGTGAAGGTTTTTGCTGAATGAAACTGGTACTTACCTCTCATACTTACAAAATGATATCATTGTTTAGAAGCAAGTGTTCTCCAAGGTGTGATCTTCAAAATAAAATTCAATACTTTATCTACCTACATATATAATTTCGTACTTCTGTTAGTTTGCGTTTTAAAATTTTCTATTATATATATATATAGAATTTTTAATAAAAAGATCGATTTCATTTGGTCTAAGTTAAGACGACCGAGAAAGGCATAATGCTTTAGAAGTTTGTCCTTCTCTAAGATAAAAGTTTGTCAATGAAAAATTATTTTTTCTTTAATAAATTAGGTAGGGTAAGCGAATAACCACTGATTGGTTATTTGAAGGGTTATTATGATAACTGTCTTACAGTTAAAAGAGCTCTAAAATTCTCATACCTTCACGAAAATAGTTCTTGCGTGTGAATCGTGTGATAGTTATTAGCCAGTCAACTATGTTTACGCTATCCAGGGTGTATTTTATAAACCGATAATTAACTACGTCACCTCGTAAACGCTCTGAAATAGCACCTTTGCTTTAAATATCACCTAGGCTATCAAATCCAAACAATTAAGTTAACTCGAGGGCCCCCTAGGTAATCAAGAGAGCTTTGTATAATTGCACCTATGACTTAAATATTATTTTTGTTAGCGTTTCCTTGAATGTGGCTGTCCGTCACTTGAATAATTATGATGCCTTGGCTACACGTTATAGCGAGTACAGTTATAGTGACGAGCCATTAGCCAGTAGGTACCGTCGGCCGAGTGCTTAGTGAGTATACTGCACTGTCATTTCACTGGCTCGGCATTGCAGGAGCTATTTACGTGTAATTAACGCATTAAACATTCAGATGACGGTAAACCACATTCACAATATATGATTATCTATCATTGAAATATCGAGTAAGTGGAATCGAACTTTGTTTAATTACCGTACACACACGTCATTTATGCGATATTTGACAATCATTATTAGATACTAGTCTATACTTGTTCACAGCGGCAGAGATTTGATAATATCGCGTCGAAATTCAGATATTCAGCTGCCACGACAGTCAGCTGTTGCTCGCCTTCATGCACGGCTGCGCTTGCGCGTTTTGATTACCACTCTCTTATTTACCTTTTAACCGACCGTTGTAATTTCATTTCTTTTATTCATTATACTAGTTATACAGTCCGCTATCATTTCATTTTGCTCCAACACAACCTATCGTCGCGATCAGTATTTACGTGGACGAAAACAAGAAAATGCAAAAAGATTTCCATATTTTTGTAAATACAATGTACCTATTGGTTATTTTCCATTTTTTTAGTTTTCTTCAGGTAGCTGCAAAATATGGCTTCTTTAGTAAATAAATTCTTTTACGCCTGGAAAACTTTGAAAAGAAAAAGTTCTCAACGAAGCGCTCTGATGTCTAAACTCTGCCTCGGGTTAAAATTTTTAACTGAAAGTTTTTTCTGAACTTGAAATACTTAATAGGAAGACATTTATCTACCTGCAGAACTCAGAGCACCACTTCTGATTTATTTACTTCTCTGACCTAGTTTGTAGTAGTTCTGTTATTTCTTCAATTACTTATTATGGTAGTTTATAATACTTGTATCAATTATTTGATTACCATGAATCTAATAGTCTTCAAGAAACGTAGAAGTAGTTTGCATTATAATGGTGTAGTTTACAACTCTTTAATATTAATAGGTGTCCAATAGTCCTGAATAAAACAGATTTACGGCATGTTCTGCAAATACAAGTAATTTGGAATCACGTGTCATTTTGGTTAATTTGGAATCACGTTCATGGATGTGTTTTTTTTCACGCTCAGCGGGACTACGTATTTCGTACTTTGTAGAATCTCTTTATTACAAGCTTTTATTTAACGGCCTTGTTAGTTAATATGTATCTGTCGAATCTTGCATGCTGAATTAAAACCATTTCCCTTATCCCACCGAGTTGATTTCATTTTATGTACATTCTAGGCGTCAAATTGACAGACAATATTCGCAACACCACACTGCGTTCCAAAACACAGATTACAGACGTTGCTCAAAAAGCCGCTAAGCTGAAGTGGGACTGGGCTGGCCACGTCTGTCGTATGCCCAATAAGCTGTGGGCCAAAATAACCACCACGTGGAGCCCTGACACAGGTAAAAGGCGTCGCAGCAGACCCCGTAGAAGATGGCGGGACGAGCTGGACAAAACAAACGACCAGTGGTCCACTTTGACGTAGATCGAAAGAACTGGAAGTCATGGGGAGAGGCTTTTGCCCAGCAGTGGGATGATGCATGCTAACAGTAACAGTAACACCATATAAATTACATAATACCGATACACCCATGTTATATGGTGCCCAAGACAGGCTGTTCCTAGTTCGGGCCCAACGATACATATTGTAATTTTGAATGTTAAAATAAACGATTTTACTTACCCTGATTACTGATGTATCTATAAATGTGGAAATTGTAGGTACACAGGGTGGCACAATGGGCGGTCTTATCGCTAAAAGCAATCTTTTAAAAACAACTTTATTTTACTTTTTATTTCGACTTGGTTTGGTAATGGATTACCTGTTGCCCTGATATGGGTCAAAAACAACTCCATGGAGAGAATTGTATTCAAAAGCTAAGTTACAACCGAATCTTCTCTGCAATATTTCCTTACTTCTTCCATACATGTCATACAACCTAATAATTGCTGACCTATTTCCGTTTAAAACAAAAATTAAAAAGCAACAATGACTTTTGTCATGAACTAAACTTAAGACGAACTTTTGTTGCATCATGCAGCTTCAAGTCTTAACTTAAGTCTAACTTAACTTGCGCCCTCAAAGTTGCACGTTAAAAGCCGATATATCGGTAATACATATATATACATTCGTTTATCGTTATTGTGTTTGTCATCCGAGTCGACATTGAGGCTAATAAAGCACTTAGCCTGGCTGAACTGACTCTGCTTCCATGATGCACAATGGATAATATGCTAGAATGTTTCGGCAGATACCAAACGAATTGAGTTGTGCGACCACTCAACAACGCGAGCAAGCTAAATATGGTTTATCAAAATCAACTTTATTATATTTACGTGGGACACTTAGAAAATTTTGCGAAAATAAAAAAAAAATGTTCTATAGGTAAATATTTTTTTATTAAATCTTTTCAAAGTACTCTCCACTAGCCTCTATACAAAGTTTCATGCGTCTGAACCAGTTTTCGAAACACTTTTTCCAGTCCGCCGCAGACACCTCGTTTACAGCTTGCTCGAACGCTGACAACGCATCTTCCGGCGGCGGCGAAAATAATTATATTGTTGATGATATGATACAAAATTGATGTTTTTCACTCGTGTTAGGAAGGAGCTTTAAACCGATAGGAACGTGTAGTCAAACCTTCACAAGGAAGGTTACAAAATAATAAAACGATATTTTTGTTAGTTTTGGGAAATGACTTGCTTATACTTTGACATGTCTTCATTTCCAAGATACCATTTTAATGTTAGGCCTGCATGCAACATTTTAAAATATAGATGGATAATGAAAAAACATCTGCTTTGCACCGGAAATCGATTCTCCGAACGTCTGGTTCCGCTAAGACCTACAAAATCGCATAAACGAATACGGCTTTCGGAAACAGAGGATATTGCATTGAGTAGTCTCGAGATGCAGCCGAGGGCAAGACGGATGCGGTACCTACAGCGCTTTTGTTCTGTCGGTATATTTCCAACGCGAAACGGAACACAATCAGACAATACACAGTGCAGTTAGTTAGGAGACATATATACTCAAGTAGTTCTTGTCTGGATCTTATCCTTTTAGAAGATCTAAGGGACAATTCTCGTATTTTAAAGAACGTTCGCATTTTAATCAAAATACCTCGTGTTTCCTACATTTTTGGCATTGATTGTCGCTGATATGAGATTACGATTAGATTTTGAACGTTTTTAATTGCGGGTATTGACCTTTCTGCCACTCACAGAGTTGTCCCAGCTGTGGGAATGTTACTGGCTGATTACGCTAAGCTTACCAAAAAACTATACAACACCGATCCGTGTACCTGGCGCGGTTGATGATTTCCTAAGTAACCTTTCTTAGTTTAATAGTTTTCACAAGACGTATACAGGGTGTTATTGAATTAACGCAAATCCTCTTAAGGGGTCATTGTACTCATCATTATGAACAACTTTTACTATGGGAACAAACAAGAAATCGCAAAAAAAAATCTGGTGTTCCCTACATTTTGACGAGTTATGCGAACATAAATGCAGGGAATTTTTTTTCGCGATTTCAGGTTTCATAATGATGACTACAATGACTCCTTAAGAGGTTTCGGTGTATATTGTGAAAACTATTAACTGCAACTAATTTCATTTAGGACTGAAACCTGAACATAAACCACATATTCTGAAAATAATTCTCACTCATCATAAAAATGAACAAGCAATGCTCATATTTCTATCGCTAAGCAATAATGATTTAATTAATAAACCGAGCGTGTATGCTATATCGGACGCGCGGGATACCGGCCCGTACGTCATACTAACGTACTCTGGCGCGGCGGTTCATAGTAAAATATATTTAAATGCGTTACGCAACGCTACTACAAGCGCAAGAACATTCATATTCAGTAGGCCCAGTATGTACGATGTTATGATTCTTTAGGATGGCTAATATCTTGATATAATCTCGTGGGCGTCTACCTAGAAGACGACTACGAGATTATATCACATCAAACACTAGAAAGTGATGAAGGGCTAACTTATGTAAGTTAAATAAATGATTCATCATCACTGCTGGGAGACAGGCCTCCTCTCTCTGAGAGGGAGTGGGCCGTAATCCACCACGCGGTCACGCGGGTCCAGTGCGGGTTGGCTGATAACACATGACTTCGAATGGTTCTAGGACATGCCGGTTTCCTTACGATGTTTTCCTTCACCGTTTTGAGAGCAGTGATGATGAAAATAAATTACCTACGCAAAGTAATGTCTGGGATCGAACCCAGGTTCTAACCTAAATGATTATTGAAATTGAGGATCTCGCTAATACTTACCAGCATACATGTAAGACAAAACATTGTGTAAGTAAGTTCTGAAGAGCATTTAAGCTCCATTAATACGATGCAAGTTTCTAGCTTGTGGCACACAATAAAGTTGAACTCGAAAAACTATTTAGGCGGTGCAACTTTTAATGTAGCTTCAACTTATGGTCTCGTCCACAGTACGGGCACATATTCGGCGTGAGCCTCGTCCACAGTACGGGCACATATCACAAATGCATAGGGAAACGGAAGTTATTAATAATATTAATCTAAATAATTGTGATAATTTATAGAACATCGTACATCGTATTTAATGTCAGTTGCTTAAAGTGGGCCTTCTCTATTCAATTACTTGTTGGCTCAGGTGATTGTTAAACGTAAGTGGGTATCGTACGATGATCCCACACAGTGGTACGTTGCCTCATCACTTCGTCTTTAGGACGTACATTCCGCAATCAGCCCAAATGCTAGTCGCTATAGAGTGCGATAGAACAGTGGTGGCCCAGTGATAACGGTAGCGACTTACAAGTTGTAGGTCGTGGGTTCAAACCAGATAGGCGCTTTACTTTGTTTAAATTATTTTATCACTACTGCTCTCAAAACGGTGAAGAAAAACATCGTGGGAAAACCATGATTGACATTTACATGTCTTAGAACCAAGACTTCTAAGACATGTAACATCTACCGACCCGTACTGGCCCACGTGGTGGATCTCACAGAGAGGAGGCCTGTGTCCCAGCAGTGGGACCATTATAGGCTGATTATCATTGGAAATGAGTTTAACACATATAAGGAGGCGATTTAGTCACCTGTATCCAGTAAGATTCTCACCGTCCTACTGAACAACTGGTTACAGTACGAAATTCATACCGACTGAAAATAAAAAACGTTTTTTTTTTACGAATTGTATACGAGCTTCATAGCGGCTGTTTTCAGTATGATGGGAAGAAACGCCCCTTTACGGATGCATTGGTTCTTCTGTCTTCTAGTCCTGTATAATTTTACTCTCTAGAGGTCAGCTTTCTTCGTCTTCTCTCTCGATTTTTTTTCTGTTTTTAATGTTTTCTCATTTTCTGAAGTCTATGACAGACTTCAGTTGATCTACTGTCTATCCGAGGGACGAGGGTTTTCTCCCCATGAATCATCATCTGCCTAGCCTTTTCCCAACTATGTTGGGGTCGGCTTCCAGTCTAACCGGATGCAGCTGAATACCAGTATTTTACATGGAGCGACTGCCTATCTGACCTCCACAACCCAGTTACTGGGTAATACGATACCCCTTGGTAAGACTGGTTGTCAGATTTTCGGGCTTCTGACGACCCGTAACGACTGTCAAAGATCCACGAATGACAGCCGGGACCAACGGCTTAACGTGCTTTCCGAGGCACGAAGGGGTATTAGTATGTAAAGATACCATCCACGGACCAGCCGCGGCAAGCGTAGCTTAACCTGATCGATCGACACGTGCGGCTGTTATTATTTAGCCACAAGCCCCTTTCTCCCCATGAATGCACTGCAAAAATATTGACGCTAAAAGTCTTCAGGAAGTGTACGGTAAAATAATGAAACATTTTCCTTGGAACATCCTAGTCTACTTGGTCCTAAATGAAGTTTAGCTCGACTTAATAGGGCGGTAACCTGAAGTAATAGTTTCCTCACTGAAAATATCTACTTCCATTTAGAAGAAAATCAAGCTGGTTTTTACTATAAAGTCAGTAGAAAATGTATCTTTTTTTTTTTTTGTTAAGTCTTGTTTGTTTACTGAAAAGGAAATATTATACAGGGTTCAACTAAATTAGCTAGCAAAATTCCGCAGAAGTGGTAGGTGGTAGGTGTAGGTATCTCGGAATCTAAACAAGATATTTTTTTTTATTGTTGATCTTTTGGCGGGGTCATCGACCGCTCTTAGTGACACACACACGGGACGCGCAATTGAAATATCAGTTTAAAAATCAGTTTTGTTTTATAAACTTCTCAGACGTGATTGGTACCGATATCTAAACTCGATAAAACATATTTACTAACTCATACGTCAAGTAAAGAAGCTACCAGCGGTCTTTGACCCTTAAAAAAGACATCAAATCTTTTTATTTTTATTTTATCGTGTTTCAATATCGATACCGAGGGGCTTGTGGCTAAGTAATAACAGCCGCACGGGTCGATCGATCAGGTTAAGCTACGCTTGCCGCGATTGGTGCGTGGATGGGAGACCATCTTTACTTACCAGCTGTTGGTCCCGGCTGTCATTCGTGGATCTGTGACAGTCGTTACGGGTCGTCAGAAGTCCGAAAGTCTGACAACCAATCTTACCAAGGGGTTTCGTATTACCCAGTAACTGGGTTGTGGAGGTCAGATAGGCAGTCGCTCCATGTAAAATACTGGTACTCAGCTGCATTCGGCGAGACTGGAAGCCGACCCCAACATAGTTGGGAAAAGGCTAGGCAGATGATGATGTTTAAATAACGATACCCATCACGTCTGCAGAGTTTCTCTAGCTAATTTAATTTGACCCTGAATACATACATACATAAACGCCTTCTTCCCTTGGGGGTAGGCAGAAACTACATATACACATACTCCTTTTGCCTCGTTTACGTTCGTACATCAAGAAAATATTAAGGAACACCAAATCGCTTAACTCATTCAACGCTAAACTAATTTTAAACATAATTGTGTATTTCCCTGACAGTCGTTTGGAGATGACATAGACAGAGGGATGTATTAAACAAGGTTCGCTGATATTATATCAGTGGATGAACTAGAAACTCAGCATGTAGTGATGAAACTAGAGCAGATTCAAAATTTGCCCTAGCAACACCACAAAAAACAACACTTTAACCTAACGTACTGAAATAAAAAATATGGTCAGCAATTAAAAATATTATTCATAAAATACTCTATATTGTTTGTCACTTACTACCAACCCACACTGGGCCCCCGAGGTGGATTACGGCCCATTCCATCTCGCAGAGAGGAGGCCTGTGTCCCAGCAGTGGGAACGTTATAGGCTGATTATGCTTATGTTTGTTACTTTTATAATAAAAACGTCAAATAAACACAAACTTTTATTCTACAATTAAAAAACATAAACCACTTACAGAATGAAAATAGCATAATTATACCTGGAGGAAAAGTACTCTAAATACTGTAGACAGCAAATTTTACTGAATGGAAACATTCCTTTATTTTTAAAAAGAAACAAAACTGCGTTTATATATTTTTGAAAATATGCTTGCCACACCCGGGAATCGAACCGACTAAAATCCGAAAAATAGAACCTTATATTTTTACGGCACCAATCGATAGGGTCAATTATGCTTCGAAAATTGATATCAAAAATTGAATTTTTACAAACCCTGGTTTTAAATACGTTTAACGTAACATACGTAACTTCTGTGCGTAACGTATGTCAAGTGACAGGTGGTGCAAGCGGGTCTAAATTTCGTTTCTAAGCTACCGGAGGGCTTCAGATCTCTCTCCGCGCAGTGGGTCGGAACGTGAGCGGCTCATTTACATGTCGTTAAATAAAGATAACAATAATTTTGCAAGCGTTTCGCAACGCATGCCTGCGCAGGCGCCGGCGCGGACGCCTTGAACATATTGATAAGGGTCTCAGGTTGCTGTTATCATACTGATGGCTTAGAAATATGGCTCGTTGTTTGGTTGCCTAATCCTTTCTGTGGTTGCAAACTTTTTTGTGATTTAGTTGGGCTAGTAGTTCTGACATGATGCGTTCAATAACCTTATGCATACCATACGTTCGATTAAACCACTAAAAACAACTAAATAAATAGAATACCTACAGTGTAATCAGCTTACAATGTTCCCACTGCTGGGAGACAAGCCTCCTCTCTTCGAGAGGGAGTGGACTGTAATCTACCACGCGGGCCCAGTGCGGGATGGTAGAAGTCACATGTCTTCGAATAAACAGAATACTCAAAAATAATTCTCTATCTAAAGACATCATCAATTTGTTTCTAAATCTGACATGACGTTCTATCTTATTCTAGATCACAGTCATTGACTGTATTTATAATTAGTTCATCGACAGCCCTGTGCTAATTCAACCGGCCAGATGCGGCGGCGCTCTAAACATGTCACATTTAAATCATACTTGCGAACTGAAGCCGTGCCCAACATTACCATTGACACCTGTTGCCAGTATTATATTAGAAACCCTAAATTTTGTCAAGCATGTTTGCTCACCTCGTAAAGATCATTAGTTGCGGTCATACCAGCCGCATGGACATCATAAAGTCTTCCAGATGTGTGCAGTCCACTAAATATTATGTACGAGTATTGTTGGTGTTGACATAGTTATGTTGGCGATAGGTATAAACACGCAAGAGCAGTAAGACGCCGTTTGTGGTTGGTGCCAATACACATTAGTGTGACAAAGTGTGAGGCTCCGTACTAATGGGCCGTAACGGGAATAGAACCGCGGTCCTTACTGCGACGGACATGCTTTGACCTCAGCGGCTATGTGCAACTAAGTTGTGGCAAAACACATTGCCCTTGGAAACCGCGCACTTGCAGCAATACACACATTAGCATATCCTTTGGGATGCTTTCTTAAAACAACCGACTTCAAAAAAAAAAACTACATAGTGATAAATAACTTTAATTTCGGAAGTCTGTGTCGTTGGTTCCGCATTTTCGTTTTTTGACACCGACTTCCGAAATTAAAGTTATTTATCACTTTGTAGTTTTTTTTTTTTAAACCGGTTGTTTTTTTTTGGAAAAAAAGTTTTTATTTTTCACTTTTTAGTTGTACCTACTCCACAAAAATTCAAATAACACTAGTGCATTGAAGACACCGACTAGAAGAATCATCAAAATTCGCATAGAAATGCCCGAGATGCAGTACATTTATGTATATAACATCGTACATAAGAATAATTACATAATGTATTATATACTAAAACCTTCCTGAAAGTATGTAGATCACATTAGTGAAAGAATTATCAAAATTGGTTCATTAGTTTTTGAGAAAATCGCGGACATACAAACATACATACATACTGGTCGAATACAGAACCTCCTTTTTTGAAGTCGGTTAAAAATAGGTCAAAACGCAAATCTTCAACGCTTTGAGGTGGCAAAAATATCGATGTAACCTAGTTATTTTTAACTTGTGATGGACTAACTAATAAATAAATCTATTTAACCGTATTATTGAGTAACATTCGTACTTATCATAAAAAAGTTTGTATGAATGTGGATGGTCATAAAAGTAGGGGAAGACCACGGGAAGGTTTTCTTGTTTCATGCTTTTCAGTAGTCGGGTTTTAGTTTTTAAATTAATTTTTTATTTGATTATTTTGAGGCTTATTTCAGTAATATTTATATTTTTGAAATGTGCTAATTAATTCCTTTCATTTGATACCTAACAAGGCACCATCCCATAATATTTATTTTTAAATTAATTACTTTATGTCCTCTAGAGGGCGCCATATTGAATTTAGTGTGACGTCACATTGCCTATAATCAGCGGACGGTCAAGACGCTTCTAACGATACCTCATTTGTCAAATTATTATAAGAACTTTTGAAGTTATGAGGGAAAAGATGAACATACATACATACATACCGGTCAAAATCATTACCCTCTTTTTTGCTTCGCCGTAGTCGGGTAATCCCATCCCAACTAAAATGAAAATAAACGTTATGCACACATTTCAGCACAATAATGCTACTCAAACATGTTTATTGCCACTGTGCTCGTAATTAAAGAGTCTCATTTGTACGTCGTAAATAATGTAAACTATATGTTTACACGAGTTCCAGCTGAGCTGTGTGAACGTGCACAGGCACACATCACGTGGATTATAAAGCTCCCTGAGACAGGTGCGGCGCAACTCCGGAAAAACAATTCCCATGATGTTTTCATAACCTAACCTTCATAGAATTTGTAGAAGCTTTTATACGCTGCACGGAATGGAAGTCTCACCTGATATTTTGGAACTTAACCAACGAGTTATTTCCTTTATGAACCACTACTGGAATTCTTATCTCTGGTAAAAGCTCGAAGTAAAGGGCTGGTGTTTAGTCACATTACACGCATATAAGATACTAGCCTCGACTACTACTACTAGCGCGACTTCGTCCGCGTGAAATATGTTGTTCCCTTGCCCCACCCCGCCGCATCTAATCGCCTGCCCGCTCTATTACTTCGTTTTCGCTTAGCATTCTTTCTGACTTTTTTCTTTTTGATCAGCTCCTAAGAGACAGCTTCATGGGTAGCGGGATTGTCCGAAAGGGTTACCGCTGCCCCGGAACATAAAGGGCTAAGGAAGGAACACGGGTGGGTTTTAGTCAGTAAGAGTCTGACACTCCCTTCCGCTCCAGCCAGAGCGGGAGGAGTCATTAGATGATTTCCCAACAATAAAAAAAAAGAGACAGCTTTATTTTAAATAGCCTATAACCTTGCAAATGCAAAAATATTTTTTCGTTTCCTATTGGTAAGTAGTTCCAGAGATTACCGCGTTCAATGAAACCAAACTCTTCAACTTTATTATTATTATAGATAGATGAGTACTTACTTACCTTAGGTGTTTTACCATGGCAATGAATTCTAAAGGTGTGACTAGATTAGGTATACCAGTAAACGATCACTTCAAAATATCATCATCTGCCTAGCCTTTTCCCAACTATGTTGGGGTCGGCTTCCAGTCTGACCGGATGCAGCTGAATACCAGTATTTTGCGTGGAGCGATTGCTTATCTGACCTCCACAACCCCATTCCTGGGCAAAATGATACCACTTGGTAAGACTGGTTGTCAGACTTTCGGGCTTCTGACTACCCGTAACGACTGTCAAAGATCCACGAATGACAGCCGGGACCAACGGCTTAACGTGCTTTCCGAGGCACGGAGGGGTCTCGGTATATAAAGATGGTCACCCATCCACAGACCAACCGCGGCAAGCGTAGCTTAACCTGGTCGATCGACCTGTGCGGTTGTTATTATTTAGCACTTCAAAATATAATTACCTATAATCGATGGTCGATCGTTGGGCTGTCATGTACCACGTTAGATCAATCAGTCCCCGATGGAATGTCAAAATATATCGACTGCAGTCTAATTCACCTTGATACTGAAAAATCTGCCTCTGAGAGCTACTCAGAATGGGATACGAACTACATTTTTAAAGCAGAGAAGACAGAAAACCGCTGCATTGAGGGAATGACGAAAAAAAGAAACGTAACGCGAAATTTTCAACCCTCATATAGGCCACTTGCAGAATAGTCAGTGCCACTTGCAGACTAGTCAATTTGAGTCACTACGCAAAGATAATTAGCAGTTCGGATTAACAATGAGGGACAATATTGAGAGCTCTATGTAAATTAATTAGCGGCGAATCAATTACGCTCGATACAGCTTCGCTATAATACAATTAATAAAAAACAAGCTCTTTTTATTATTAGGTTCGAGTTTATTTGAAATGCATTTCAATGGAGATTCGTTTCGTTGAATTAATTAATAACTTGTAATGAACTCTTGATGATTTCAATATTTTCAATATCAGATATAGCCAGCACTGCCGTGTCGATTTTAATATTATAGACAGCATAACTGTCCTTTCTCCTGTTCGAATCAACGTTGACGACTTACTTACTACATAAACCCATCAAATACACACATCAAAAGTGTCTAGGGATCAACATATATTTTTGCAATAACTTTTCTCCTGATTGATATTAATTAAAATTTTCTTTAAGGATTCATCAAATAAAGTGTTTTCGTTTGTCACAGTAACGATAAACCAAGTCACCTTTGCATTAATAAAGAAATTTGCCATTTTCCTAATAAAGGGATTTTTGACATTTGAACCACTAACACAAAAGTTCGAAAAAAAGACTGAAATAACAGTTTTCTTTAAAATTTTATTGGGTAACTTAAACAATTAATAATCCGTGTTTCTACCGCGAACACTAACAACACAAGAACATCGGTTTGGCATACTCAAAATGAGTTCATCCAAATCACGCTGTGGAATGGCAGCCCATGTTCGTTGCAACAACAAAAAAAGGTCTTCTTGCGACTGGATACCCTCCATATTCGGCAGAGCTCTTCTCTGTAGCATATCCCATGCATGCTCAATCGGGTTCAAGTCTGGCGACTGAGCAGGCCAGGGCAGGACATTGATGTTAGCTGCGGCGAGAGTCTGTCTTACAACTCTTGCGGTGTGCGGTCGTGCATTATCATGCATTAACTGAAATAAGGGACCGATTTGCACTTGTAGAGGAACGATGACGTCTGATACAATCGTCTCAGCATAAATTTGAGCGTTGAGGTTGCCTCTGATCCAAATCAACTCAGTTCTTCCGCCGATCCAAATACCCGCCCATACCATGATGGTTCCACCACTATAAGGATGGACTTCCTGGCAGGATTTTAATCGCTGTTGGCGTCCAGGGGTTCTCCAGTGTCGTATACGTCTTGTATCCGGTCTCATACCAAAACGAGACTCATCAGAAAAGCACACGAAACGCCATTGTTCTTCTGCCCAATTTCTGTGTTCAAGAGCCCATTGATATCGAATCCTACGATTGTGCATTGCTATAGGTGGTACCCGTAGCGGTCTTCGGGAATGAAGGTTCACTTCATGCAAGCGGTTTCTGACTGTTTGGTCGCTAATTAAGTTCCCTGAAGAGTGATGAAGCCTCACGGCTAACATCATGGCGGTTATTGTTGGAGCTCTTCGAGTTAAGATTTGAATGTATCGGTCTTGTCTCCGTGTGGTGCAGCGATACCGTCCTCCATGGCGCTCAGCCACGGTACCAGTGCTTCGGTAACGTGTCCAAAGTCGACTGATAACACTCTGACTTGTATTCAGAGCTAAAGCCACAGTACGTTGCCGGGAACCAGCTTCTATCATTCCCACGGCTCTGAGCATTTCTTCCCTGCTTAAATGACGTCGCCGCTCCATAATAACGTTGGTTTTAATCAGTAGTAGGGAAACAGTAGCACTAATAATGTCTTCAATGCGTTGTATGTTTTTATAGGGAAAATATTGACAGCTGATTTTCATCTTTTACTCGAATTTGATTCACAGTTCCTGATTCAAATTATGAAATGCACCAAAAAGGATCCATATAAATTTATAAAATCATAAATTTATTACAAAGCCACATCTCAATCTCAAGAAATCCGCATAAAAATGCTTGATCCCTAGACACTTTTGATGTGTGTATGTTTCCAAACTCGTCACGAAGACTTAAATTTTATTAAATTAATATAAATATATTTTTTGTTAACAGAATCATCTTGACATGGGCACTCTGGACATGACCAAGAGTGACCATCGTCATTTAGTACTACAGATTGCTTTGAAATGCGCTGACATCTCGAACCCCTGCCGCCCGTGGGAGATCAGCAGGAAGTGGAGTCTCAAAGTGTGCGAAGAGTTTTTCCGCCAAGGCGACTACGAGCGGGGACTCAACCTGCCCGTCACGGCTCTCTGCGACCGACATACCACCTCCATACCTAAGATTCAGACAGGTAAACTTAATGAAAATAACTACTGTTACAAAAATGCTCATTATACTATCTACAATCATGTTTTATAATTACAGGTTTCTTCAAATTTGTGGTGACGCCGCTGATTAGTCAATGGCATAGGTTCCTACACAATGATCTGTCCACTCAGATGCTCTATAATCTTATGTACAACCAAAACAGATGGGAGACGTTAGTGAATGAGGAGGCAAATGAGGAAACCAAGACTGAGATATCCGATGCGGATATAGTGGACGACGAGTTGGATACGGACAACGAGAGCAACAAATCGGAAAGTGCCAGGCTACTCCTGCCGCCGCGAAGGGCCTCGCTCAATCCTGTCAAGAAGAAGAGCCCTTTCAAGGATCAGATCCGACGTTTCTCCGTGCCCCTAAACGTGTTCCAGGATGTTAGATTCCGACTTCGCGAGAGGAGTCACGCGGCATCGCTGGCGGACGAGCGTGCGCGCCGCTTCGCCAGCGCCGCCAGCAGCCAGCCCTCCCTGCAATCACAGCTCAGCGTGTGCGGGCACTTCTCACACTCACAGGAACCTGAAAGGCAACTCAACTCAGAAAATCTTCTACCTGATTCTACCATAGCCTCTATCACGACTCCCGCGCAGGCCGTACGCCTCAATACTGTTCTCAGGCAAGGCGGCACCCTAAACAAATTGGTCAGACAAAAAACTTTCCCTCCTTTGGAGTCAACGTTTTGGGATTCCTCTGAGGATTCTGACTTCGTACCACGGTTCAGACCAGACGCTCTTAGTCCTGTCCCGGGAACAAGCAAGAAAGAACCTAAATATAGCTATTTAGTCGTGAGAGATATTAAAAAGACTGATTCAGAAGACACTTCTGATACTAGTGTAGAAGAAACACCGCGTAAGTTAGAGAAGGAAAACTCCGCACAGAGGCATAGCCGAAAGGAGTCAAGCACGGTGGGCAGTCAACTGCGTGACAATTTGACTTGGATGCCTTTAGAACTCGAATCAGACCCGCTGCTGCAACGGCGGAGGAAATCGATGCCCGCTGAAGGTTTACAATTTAGTGAGTTATTTCGGAATATTTCTACTTACCAACCCCAAAACCGAATCTCATTAAATTACTTTAACACAATAATAAATCTTACAGCTCCCAGAGAGAAGAAGATTCGCGAGGTGCCGACAGTCCTCCCGCAGTTCCTGCGCCGCACGTTCTCCGGCAAAGAGTCGTGGACGAAGCGGCGCGGCTCAGCCCCTTCGCCTGTGGCCCCCTCGGACTCCGAGCTGCGGGGCCTGGCCTCTCTCGGGTCCCTGCGACACAGCGTAAATGGCGGCCGCAGGAAGCCAAGCCTCACCGTCACATGCCAACAATGGCTCGCCAAAGCTACCCACGGGGTTCAAGAGCGAACCCTCCAACAATTCCCGCGCAGAAGCTCACTCCCCGCTGAGGTGATGACAGGTGCTCAATAGCTTAGCGGCTTTTTTATATTTTTTCTTTTGCATGTCTTTACTACATTATTTTCGCACAGAAGATTTTATTTTATGATGCCGTTTGAATTTTACTTAAATTTTATTAACGACTAACCTGATGATTTTGTTTGCTATCAGAATTTTAAATTCCAAATCAATGGAATTACTTTCGCGCTTTTGATGTTGTTCATGATAGAAGCACGTATGCAGTGCTGCGTGAGGGTAGGGCATCAGAACTATACTAAGAATAGTAGACCACCTATGATTGCGGTGTTTTTAACCTTACCCGACGCTGACGTCTCGTGCCGATAAATTAAATACCTACACAGTTTGAACACTCACGCATTTACAAGTACACCTCAAAAATATTTTTTTCTATGAATCTAATTAACATTACAAATGATATATATTCCAGGTATCTCAACCCACTAACTATGGCGAAGGTACATAATATTTGCTTGAGCCCGGAGAGGCTCAATACTATGATTCGCTGGACGATGAAGATTCCGACCAGTCTTCTGACAATTACGATGCGGACGAAGAAGATTCGGACGACGAAAGTTCGTACGACGATGACTATACAAGTCAGTTCCACGAAAATTTAGTCCTCGACTCTTCGGACGATGCTAACGAACATTTGGATGATGATGACGACCCGAACTTGCTCATCAATCTTCCCTTCCTCAATCGTCATCGCGCCACGTCTATGTAAACGATCTTTTGAATCCTGTTCCTCTCCCATGTAATTTTACTGTAAATACGTCTATCACTTATCCTATCTTTAATATATGGCCGCAGAAGTGTGTTTACATCTGTTGGTGTTCGTATAAGTGACATGTGTACGATAGTTGTGTTAGAATGTGTGCCGGTCATCAAGTTCCACTCCCTCTCCATCCCCTCTTCGACTCTGGAACCAGATCGTTTACTTTAAAGTGATTACAGTGAAATCAGACTTCTCGGAGCCACAAATGGCATTAATGTTTTATGTAAATAATTGTATTTGTCTCGACCATGATTATCGTAAAGTGAACAAAATGTATTTTTTGTTCGAACCGATATTTGCAGGAAGTTTAGTTTCTCGGTTCATTGCGCTAAATATTATTTGCTGGATGGATACTGTATAAATGAAAAATATGATGATGTAGATATAGCCTACATTCTGTGCGCAGTGGATAGTGAAACAGTACATGTCAATATATTATAGTAGTGTAGGTGTAATTTAAAATTTGTCTCGAACGTAACATTAATTTGTGATAATCATAAAAAACCGACTCAGTGTAAATAGCCTTAAACTGAAGGGCGTCATTATAATAATATTTGTAATGCTCAGTGGGCACACTTTCCCGTTCCATTGCGCTACAAATACCCAACAATGTTAATATATCTAACGGATAGTGACACAGTACTTACTGGAACGATGGCAGACGTCGCATAGCTCAAATGGGTTTTCTAGACTTTAGACATGGATGACACTCCAGAATGGAGACACATCATATATCTTATATTATCATGGATATTAAATCTATGGTCGAGTTAGAGACACATTCAAATATTTGTAATGCTCAGTTCAGCTCAGAATGGTGTCCTCTAATGTATAGCAACATTTTCGAAGGTGAATGTTGGAAATCGGAAGCACGTGTGTTCATACACTAGGATGCCGCTTTCCACCACTGCCACTTCTAAATGTTTATTTTGCAAAACCGCAGTACAAATAATTTCCACACAATGTATTATTTTTATTTTTTTAATGTATATTTAGTAAATTAATTACAATATTTTGTCTCACAAATTTATTGTAAGTTTTAACAGAATTTATGTTTCGCCTAATTTATGAAAAGTACATTATGATTATACCAAAAAATAAGCTTATCCTATTTGAAAAAAAAGGTTACGTTAAATCTAAACAGCAGGTTTGACATTATAGGGATTTGAGTCTCATAATTTGTAACTTTCTATTAGTATTTCGAAAGTTATATAGTCATAGAATTTAAGTACTTAGTAGTTTTTAAGACGGCAAATGATGAAAGTGGTAGACGCTCTTTTTGAGTGAAACACGTGAAGATTTTAATGAAGGAGTATGGTAGAGAAATGTTCAGTATTAATTGGAGACAGACAGCGTAGAGCTGTGACTGTTGATCGCTTTCACAAGGTCGCCACACAGAATCACAGACTTGTACAGAATATAAACTCGTTAGATGAAGTTGCACTTACCTATTATGGACAAAATGAGGGCCATAAATTTACTTGAGTGTACATAGCTTACATGGTTATCACGAAATTCCTAAAAATGTTGTGCAGTATAAAAGTGCATAATCTTTTGTAATATATTTTCGACATGTAGAACACAAATGGATTTTTTTATATTAGGATTGACATTTAAGATTGTAAGTCCTATGATAATTATTGTGACCTAGCGGTCAACAGGAACGCGGCGTGGTGTGGACATTGTGAAAAATTTTACAATAGTATTTAATATTTTCGTTGTAACGTTGATTTGTATATTGTTTCTTTTTTTAAAGATATTATTACATGTCAGATTTACGCTAAATTCGACTGTGAATTTATTTCTTCGGGATTATTTTTAGAAAAGTTTTTTTTTTGTAATGTTAGATTTATTTGTTCCAAAGATCTTTCATGGTGGTCCACGTCTGTTATTGGCACAGAAGCTCGTGCTATTTCTGTCAAAATTCGGGCCTGTATTATGGGCAGTAGGTTACTTCGCAAAGTTCGGGAGGTCAAAGACAATGTCAAATACTTAATAGGTGAATAAATTTTTCATACCATCAGTCTGCTGACACGTTTTTGATGCAAACGCGTCAGTGTAAAGATTGCGTGAACGTTGTCGTGCAGCGGCAGGCCCGTAGGTAGGTACTGCTTGTGGTCACACTAGAGGTCATGTTGCTAAAAGCAAGATTTATTTTATTTATAACATAGATGGCAATACTAGTGGCGACTGAGCGATCTTACAGAGCTGGCCAACAACCAAGCGTTGTTTCATTCGAGTGACAAAAGACAACTTCACTCTAATAGCCGGAAACTTGAAATCATCGATCGTGCTTACGGCTCAACCAGTCACAGATGTTTAACTCATTATGTTGGATTAGTCTTAACAGTATGTGCATAGGTATAGAGACAGATGCTCACTGTTTCTCTGTGCGTAAAAGTGGCTCGACTAATACTGAATGCTCCCCGACATTACGCACAACGCACGTGCATCTAAAGGCGGATACAGACATTGCGAGGCGTGCGCAACGCACGGCGCTCATCGCATGCTTCTCAATGTGTGGACGTTCATATTCGTGGTGAGGCCGTACGTAGCACACACAAGACGAAGCCACCGTCGTGAGTTAAGACATCTGAGCAGACGCTCAGCACTTCTGTCGGCACTCGGTCGTCACATCCTTCGAAGTAAAAATTGTCAGCGCTGGCTCGCTGAACGATTGTCGATGCTCCCAAGAGTATGCAATCCTATGAGTTATGGTAGGAAAGTATTTTAGTATAGTGGGTACAATGGGGCAGATATTAAATCAAAATACGACTATTGTCGATTTAAGATTTTGACGGATTCTGAGCCTAGCTCATGAAGAGTATTTTTGTATACTTTTTCTTTAATTTATTATACTTAATATTATATCGGTGGTAAGTTAAACTAAGCATCATGATGGAAAACAATGATAAAACAAGACGATTCCTACGAAGGATGAATCGTGAAGCTTTTCTTTTCAAGTTATAACGACCTCTAGTGTCCAGAAGCACTGCAGTGGGAGGGTCTCTTTTATATGTAAGCAAGCAGTGTTTTGCTAAATGTAAAAAGTGTTAATTTATTTTGTGTTCGTGTACCGAGTAGGTTTCTTGACGAAATGTTATACGTTTAACGTTATTCGTGCGTTGGATGTGCCAGGGGTCAAAAATGACGACCGCGAGTCTTTAAAATGAAATGAAAACAGAATCAAAAATACTTACAGTAATTTCGAACACGACGCATTTTTATTGAGAAGAGGAGACGCGATTATATTTGTATAAGTACATGGTTCTCGCCAGAAAATATACCTGTAGACTACGACAATGTTTCGTCATTTCAAAGTAAGTGTTAGTTGTTAAGGTGTTAGCTTTAGTAATTGAGTCGATCTTATTGATTTTGTTCGATAGTTAACTGCCACGCCCGCTGTTATACGTTTGTTGCGAATATCTTGCATAATTATGTAGTAGCCACATAGATAAGTACAAGTCCGCGGACGTTCTGTTTTTGCACAATATTGCAAAACTAAATGTATATGTATAATATTAGAGAGTCACTCGCAAAGTTTAAGTCTACGTTTCGTCACCACAAAAGGTTACAAAGACGCTAATAGGGTGCACTTTCAAAGAGGTTGAAATGACTCCCCAATTTCAAGATGATATCTATGAAAACGTGCCAAACGTCTCAACAGCGGGATATATTTCTCAATATATTTTTAGTAAATAGATTGAAAAAATAATGTGCTCAAGAACTTCACTAGTATTATTCAGAAGGGACTTTTCCTTCGAACTTTTAGATGCACAACACTATTTTATAAAGTATATAGTTAATGCCTCAAGAGTCTACTGCTCGTGCGCAGTAGTGGGACATTATCTTGTCACTAGTCTTTCGTCTTTTATAATGGTACTTGTTTAAATCGGGCTCAATATTCATTATAATATATGTTTACTCTCTATGCACTATATGGATGTTTACAATCTGTGTTTATGATAATAAAGTAGTTTCAGTGTT
Organism: Hydraecia micacea; assembly: GCA_914767645.1. Lineage (NCBI taxonomy): Eukaryota > Metazoa > Arthropoda > Insecta > Lepidoptera > Noctuidae > Hydraecia > Hydraecia micacea. The sequence continues at coordinate 2,854,832 of OU611774.1, forward strand.
ACGAATGGTATATCAATATGAGACAGTGACGGAAGTTTGTTCCGCTATCGATATCAAAGTATTGCTCGATTAGACGAGCTTCGGGCCTATCTCACAACTAGAATGCCCCATTCAACTTGTAGTAATTTGAATTTCTATGTGTTTTTGATGTTAGATAATAATTTAAATAAGTATATCGTCTTTGGCGTCGCCGCGGCTATGATGTCACAAGTTCTTAGTTATAATGTTTTAAAGTAACTGGTGTATGTACAATAGATGAATGTCCCGTCGTAAATAGTCACATTATGTTGTCTTCAGAAAATATGTAATCACAAACTAAATATTAAACCTAATACATTGTGTAACGACTCCGGTGACCCGGGTATTCTACATGTTGTATACAGTTTAACTGCAGTTCATAAATTCGGAAATAAGGGAACATTAGTAAATTGTAAGAATGAAAATGTAAGGAGCTCTGCATTAATGGTTCAACTGTAAACGACTGAATTATGTCATTTTAAAGTAGGTTGTGTCTATTAGGCGATTTATGTGTTTAGAAAAGCTGATATTTTAATCGACAGACTTACAGGCTAAAATCATTTCAGGGCTGGAAGATTTTATACTGTTGTTCTGGCCTCAGCTCAAAAAGTATTGTAGTGTCAGAAATATAAATTTTAAATATAAATTATAAAAAAAACTAAACAAAGCATCTGAGTGTTAAGTAGTTGAAATTAATTATTGTCCCCTCTCTCTGTCACTCCAAGTCTGTCTCTAAATCCTATTTGCTAACAAAAAAAAATGTTTAAACCGTTTTCTACAACTGTTAGTAGATTCTTGACAGATGTACACTCAACAAAAGAGATAAGTATGCAGGGTCGTCGGATATAGTTGAAGTTTAGTAAGAAACCGATGGATGTTGTCGACTGAGATTTAATTTGATAAATGAGCTGTTTGTTTTCTATTAATAAAATTAAATTTTATTCGAGAACATACATCGGTTTCTTACTAAACTTGAACTATATCCAACGATCCTGCATACTTATCTCTTTTGTTGACTGTACCTAAACCACCTGTATAATTGAGTCCGCGTATAGAAACCCTGCTTGAGGTGTTCAAATGATTCGGTCCTGACTTAATTTATTGTACTCTGGGGGCCATAGATCGATATTTTTCAAACGGTGTTCAGTATACTTGATTTGGTTTTGTAAATGGCTATATCGGTCAAGCATGTGTGTCGACCGTACCTTTGCCTATGTGTAAACCAAAAACTGTAAAGATAAAACAGCAGGCCAAGGGAAAAAATATAAGCATTTCCAAACTGTTGTGTATTCACTATTCTCAAATAGTTTTATGATACATTCAAAGCGTTGAGAGGCAATTTATATTGTAGCTCATAATTTCAAAATAATCTTATACTAACACAAAATAATTTTGTTTATTGATATAAAAACCTAAAGCACATAACTCCTTTAAAATGTGGCATAACTGTCTCCGATTATTAACAAAAATGTCACAAAACTATTATCAAAAAACAAGTACACCAAGTAACCAACAGGTCACAACAGAGATACACCGGGTTTTTGAGCAACAACAGATGCTGAATGTGAGATAACTTTCAAATTATGGAACAACAAACTGAATGTCATACATAACAAAGTTCAAATTCCATTGCAACTAAAAACTTATTAGGACCCTTTTGTTACAAATGGTCACTCAAAAATCTACTTAGAATACAGTCTACTAAATTATCTGAGATTATGAACACTGCTATAGGGGTTTTATATCAATGAATTAAGTCTAATAATTGTCTTGTTTCATTAAGATGCACAATAATAATAATTATGTATTACGATCGAGTATTTAACATTAAATTAGGTAATCCAACAACTCATTATGTAAAAATGTGAAGTTATTTTTAAAATATGGATGTTGTACTTAAAATTGTTTTCGAAATAAATGTTTTTTTTTTCATTGGTTTTCTTTTCCTTTTCTCATACATTTTTGCTAGCAGATTTATTGTGCTTTATTCTATATTTTATTATATTATAATGCTATCAAAATGAACTTTCAAATACATTCACTACATACAGGAGATTTTCGGTTTCGTCTTACAATTTATTTTGGTAATGTTAAATGTATCCGTAAGAGAAGACTGCAAAATTTTAAAAGTTGATACCTATTTATCCCTTTGTAGTGTATTTCTAATGGTACCCACCCCGGTACTTCAACTTTGTATGTACTTTCTCTACTGACTATTGTCAAGGACCGATGTTTATCGTTGTATTAGTGTTCTAATATAAATGTGAGCAATTTATGAGCGGAATCGGTGTTTTATTTCTTACCCTTGCTTATAAAAAGATAGTTATATATTTTTAATAATACAAGCACTGTCCCACTACGGGGAAAAGGCCTCTTCTCATAGAGAAGGCACGAGCATAAGGCTGCGGTTCCACCAGAAATGAGCGAGGATGCGTAGCGGGGCATGTGTGTGAAACAAACCAATAACATCGCTTCATTTTCATAGCTTTAACTAAGTTAGCGTTGTTATTGGTTAGTTTTACACACATTCCTCGCTACGCATCCTCGCTCATCTGTTGTGGAAAAGCAGCCTTAATCACCCCGCTTGCTCAAGGCGGATTGTTGATTTCGCCCATTATCGCTACATCACTACTGGTAGCAACAGTTTTTTCACTACTGGTAGCAACACGGCCGTATTCACGAAATCTTCACGACTCCGGAATTGTTAATACGCATTTTTCAAATGAATTATAAAGAAATATTTCTTCCCTAGTATGTGAAGTCATGAAGTCTTGGTACAAGGTACCGGTCAGGAACGGTGAATCAAGCTCCCGTCGTAACTGAAGTATCTTCTAGGTTTCCGCTGGTTTGTTCTTGCTTTCAAAACTACACGAACTTCGAAATCTGTAGACTTCCCTTCCAAACTTTCTATGGAAATAGCATATCGAGTTACGTTTCATTGATTTGGAACGCGGTCGTAATTACTGTGAATATTGGTAACGAGGTCGGCGGTACCTATTAGCTTCAGCATCAGTTCATTTTCAAAGTTGCAATCTCAAAGCGATTCGATAATTTCGTTGATATGACACTTGCTACGCGCGGCGCGTAGCCGGAACGGCTACGCGCTGCTACGGCCTACGCGTAGGTGCATCAGATTTGCTACGCGCACGGAAATATCGACGCACGGTATTATAAACACGTTCGGCCCTGGGGGACTACTCTGAGTCCGTCAACGAAGATACGGGCCCGAAAGTAGTTTGAAACTTCGGAGAGAAGTATTTCACCTATAGTTTCGGATTTAGTCATCCACGCTGACTTGAAACATTCAGCCTGTATATACAGACGAATTGATAACCTCCCGTAACGTTGCACCTTGCAAGTTACAGTTTGAAAGAGTTTAGTTTAAGTACCTGTTGCAAACTCCTTGGTTGAGTTGAACTTTTTAGAAGATGTTTAGTTTTTATTTGAATTATATATTCTTTTGTTTTTGCTTTTTTTTTATCTTGTTACGTAGCTGTCAAAGGTTTGTGTCTTCAATTTTATGTTTTATTATTCACTAAAATCCTTTTATCACAAAGCTTTAGTTTTATTTCATTCCACCAGCCATTAATACATACAGTCCCTTTATATCGCCTTCAGTACCCTTAATAATAACTAACCTATTTACACTTAAAACTATACTATTTACACAAAACTTTCAAAAAATAACCTAGTATAATATTTATAAGTCATCATCATCATCTGCCTAGCCTTTTCCCAACTATGTTGGGGTCACAATATTAAACCTTGATGACGTAAACAAGTCGTTATTTTTATTTTAGTAAGTATGACTCCGTCTTTGCCAGCTTTATCAATCGACGGACACAATCTCTCAATATTTTTATTAAATGTAGAATAATTTTTGAAATGATAGCTCTTTAGTTTAGATAGTCCATAAGATGAGGATGTTTTTTAAATAATTGGTTTGCTTCGTGTAAAAGTAAAATTTTTAAATAATCAAATTTGTTTATGGCGTACTCTGACGATGTTTTAATGTTGCTACTCTATAATAGCTATGTAATAATTAAGGGATATTTTGCTACTTAACTTTTATGATATTTTCCAATTTCTGCCGAGAAATCTTCACAAAAGGATCAGCTTCAAATTCAAATAGCAATCAAAGCTACTCGGTTAGTTGATTTAGAGAAAAATGCAAAATTATGACCACTTTTGGGTACCTTTGTTAACCTTTTAACCGCCCGACTTTATATGAGTTGGCGTGCCCCCAGCGCCCGAACAAAAAAAAAAAAAAAAACGAAAAATAAACGCCGATGAAACGAGCTGTGATGATGTAATAATAATTCAGATTAAACGAGCTGTGTTATTTTGTCGTATATATACGACCCTGGCGGAATGGACACGAAAATATTTGTCGGATTAATCCGACGTAAGCGGTTAAAAGGTTAATCAATAAAGTTTCGTCATTTTTGTCTAAAATTTAAAAAATTGACCAAATCTGAGTTTTCAAACTCGTCATTTAGGAAAAAGCCCTGAATTTCTTTATCAAATGTGGCTATTTAAATTATTACGGTTAGGTAGGCGCATTTGATCATAACAAAATCAACGGCTTTGAAGATCACTATATTTTTGGCCCTTTTTCGAAGTCTAAAAGTGGACTCCTGACTACGGGGACCACTCCTATGTGAAACTTTTCAAATATATTTTCGGTGTTCTCTAGCTATCGACTTTTCGCTCGGCATATGCTTGCTCAAAAACCCTCTGGTAGGCAAACACTGAACAACAGGGGTATTACTGATCGGGAATACTCAACTTTGTTGGGTTCGGCTTCCTGTTTAACCGGATACAACTGCATACAAGTATGTCACATGGAGGGACTGCCTATCTGATCTCCACATCCTAGTTGCGGGGTATTCAAACAGAAACCAATTCACAATAAAACTATACTTGCTAACTAATTTGATTTAATTTACGTGTTTTTTAATAAACTTAAATAAAACAAACTACTATATATACATTTAAACGGGGGGGGCATCGGGCTTGGCTGGCGGGACCTCGACGGGTGCAGTAGGGGCAGTTGGAGGCGATGGCGCCGCCGTCTCTAAGCCCTTCAAGTTTGTCTCAAACTCAACGGGTTCAATGAACTTCTTATGAGGGAACGGTGTTCGCCCCAACAAGCGTTCGATGTCTTTGAAGTTTAGCGTTTCTTTCTTCAGAAGCTCTTCGGCCAACTGGGATAAAACAGTAATATTTTAGATTTTGGGATTAATATTATGAATTATGAATTTGAGATAATTTTCAAGTCATGGAACAATTTAATGTCATACAAAGTTCAAATTCCATTGCAACCAAAAACTTATAAGCACCATTTTGTTACAAATGGTCACTTAAAAATCAACTTAGAATGTATCATACACACAAAATCTGGTTTCCTCATTCCTCCGCATCACATACCCAAAACATGACAACCGCACAACTTTTCAGTTCACCACCTCCAGACTTCCTCTCTATAATCGCCTTTTTTTTTTTTCTTTTTTGGGGATGGGAAATCATCTAATGACTCCTCCCGCTCTGGGTGGAGCGGAAGGGAGTGTCAGACTCTTACTGACTAAAACCCACCCGTGTTCCTTCCTTAGCCCTTTATGTTCCGGGGCAGCGGTAACCCTTTCGGACGATCCCGCTACCCCGGCAGGCTTCGGCCCTGGCGGGCCCCTTCCTTAATGCTGACATCTCTTTGAGGCGCGCGTGGAACACATACGCGCCGTCCGGCACTCTATAATCGCCTTACACATAAATATAAATGAGCCTTACACTTTAAAATATCTGTGACTTACCAAGACAAGTTTGTCCTGATTTTCTCTGAGCAGCTTCTCAGTCCTGAAGTACGCTTCGCCGATCAGTTTCCTGGCTTCCAGGTCGATGAGGTTCTTCAGCATCTTGCTGTACGGACTCTTGCCGTGTGCCTTGAGGTCAGGGAAGGATAGTAGCCCGACTTTTTGAGACATGCCATATACTCGGACCTGGGGAAGAAATAAGGGTATTGTTAAGACAAGATAGAAACTCAAACCTTTCAATTCAATTAAACCACTTACAGGCATTTTTGAATTGTCGAGTTTGTCAGTTAATCAAGTCAAAGTTGAAGCTAGTTATGTATGACACAATGTTTAAGATGTAAATAAATATTTTTGTATTTTTTTTTTTTACAATTAAATTTGTCTTTGGCTCTGATTTAAACTCGCAATGCTTTAAAATAAAATTCGCAAGCAACTAAAGTTTTAGAAATGCAAATAATTCGCTCAGTAGCCAGTCGCTGTCAGTGTTTTATTCATTGAACACTTTGTTTACTCAGTTTAGAAAAAAAAATGCGTATCAGCCGAATCGGGCCTGCGCATGCGCACATGTGCTAGGTAAATTTTTAAAAAACGAGTTTGCGTTGTTACTGTTACTATTCCTAATCTGTTCATTTTGTGATGCTAAATGATATGCTAAATATTAATAAAATGTAACTAAATTAGTATTTTTTAAGCCCTGGCACAACATCAATAGAATGTTGATTATTGATAATAGAGTTATGAACTTTATTATGTATCTACGATAATTGATAGAAAGTATATTCGATCCATTCGCAACGTAGTACAGTTTTGTGTTGTAGGGCTCAGGTGAAGATCCGCGATCCCGCGAGAATAACGGGTCCTCGCGAACATACCGGATTCAGATTCGAGAACATCACACATAGAACCGGTCGATGTGGCGATGGCCTATGTCCAGCGGTGGACGTCTTTCAGCTGAAATGATGATGATGCATAACGGCACTTATCCTATGATACCTGAGCGTAGGCGATCTTGGTGACTTTCTCGAGGTCGTTCTGCGCCCCGCTGGTGATCGAGTTGAAGGTGATGGCTTCGGCCGCGCGCCCGCCCAGCGCCATGCACATGCGGTCGAACAACTGGAACACAAAACATAACTCAATAATTTATTATCAAAAGAAAAACAGTGGCACTCCGGGAGTGCCGACAGAAGTAAAAAACTTGAACAATTACGTGTGTATTTTTTGAATCGTCAGGAAATATTTTGAAATATTTATTTGGTGTCGGTTACGGTAACGGTAACAGTGTCGCGAGTTCATTGGTTTTTCCCATCTCAAAAAATGACAACATGCATGTGTATCTATGTACGTACATACTCAATATATGTACACACTTATATACAGAGGTGTCGGTTACAGTAACAGTGTCGCGAGTTCAATGGATTTTACCCATCTAAAAAAATGCCCAACACGCCTAAAGAATTTTTCACTTTAAACAGTCATTTATTCAAACTAAGCTGAGAATCAGCACTTTTTGGATGTCAAAATTACATAAGACAGTTTCCCTGCACGCCCTGGGCCACTTCCTAGTGCTTTAGCTAGGAAGAAGTGGCGCAACAAACTCCCCAACAGCACAGCTGTCTGTACAATTAGAATAAGTTAGAAGCTATTGCATTCCACAATGTCTGCTTAAGTACAGACGCCAGCACATCAACCTACTACAATCTGTCAAATTTCTTTAAGAGATTTTCAACTTTATCGCTAGAACATAAGGTTCAAAGTGGATTGGGAAAATTTGACAGTTTCGGGTAGGTTGATGTGCATACGAAATACTCTTGATTGCGTAAGAATTTAACCTGAATAAGATATTGTTTACACTTTCTTCAGATAGTTTTGGAATGTAGTGAAACACACGTAGGTTGGTTAAGCACTTGTTTATTTACGGACAACCTCACATACAATTATGATCTTATGTTGACATACCGACTATTTACATCACAGCGGCAGGCCCTATCGGAATACCAGCGCTGCGACATTTATTTTTTAAATGTCGCAGCATCATGCTGAGACAGGAGCCTTTTGGCCTCGTATAGGATTTTCTGTTTCAATTTTCTTTTTGTTAGGTTTTTTTATTGTATAACTTGATTTTTTATTTTTTACAGAGTTTAGTTTAGCTTGTGAGCTTCCTGTACGATTCGCAATAAATACTTTTTCTTTCTTTCTTTCTTTACATACCGTCAGACTACTTAATACACTATGTGAAACACACTATAAATTCTGAAGATTTCCTTACCTCTTCCTTACTGTAAAGCTTCTGGTCGGACGTGGTGTACTGCGCGAACCCCAGCGCCATGTTGGTGCGCGGCACGATGGTGACCTTCAGCAAGGCGTCCGTATGTTCGAGCAGCCAGCCTGCTAACGCATGACCTGCCTCGTGGTAGGCGACCACGCGCTTCTCTACCGGTGACATCGCGTGACTACGCTTCTCCGTGCCTCCTGGAATATGAATGTTGGAATTGTTATTAAATGATAAATGCAGTAGGTATTCTGTAAGCTAACCCGACTTTGTTTTATTTATTTAAGACTAGCTTCTTCCCGCGACTTCGTCCGCGTGAAATTTCACCCCCCCCATTCACCCCCTTAGGGGATGAATTTTGAAAAATCCTTTCTTAGTGCACCCCTAGACCTCATAAGGAACGTACGTGCCAAATTTGGAATCTCTAGACCCAGCGGTTTGGGCTGTGCGTTGATATGTCAGTCAGTCAGTTCTCCTTTTATATATATAGATAGATAGAAAATTAATATAACAGTGAATTTCGCGGGCTGCATTAGCGCATCCACGTTAAGGAGCTCAACGTCTCGAACAATACTAATGGCGATGATGATGACTGACCTACGACTCTTTCGACGGCGTACTCCAAGTCCGTGTGGCGCACGATGGACTGCTTGTGCCTCGCTGCGTGCAGCGCCGCCTCGTTGCACACGTTGGCGATGTCGGCGCCACTGAAGCCGGGCGTCAGGTACGCGAGCCTGCGAAGTGTACAGTAATAATTACAGTTTTAGAAAAGCATGTCTTGTAAAATCTACGAATGACACCTGTCAGTGCGTCAATTCTAGTAACTAATAAACATCAAATTCGCAAAGCACGCATTCGTTTGTATGAAACTGACAGGGTGTCACGAACACATTCTCTCGTTGGCCGCACTGTAATTGTTAAACAAATTGACTATAATACCAGTCTATTACTGTCCCACTGCTGGTCAAAGGCCTCGTCTCATACAGATAAGGCACGAGCATTGATCACCATGCTTACTCAATACGGGTTGGCGACTTCAGACTTATATTACCTAGGGTCCACCGGTCCAGATTTCCTCATGATTTTTTGGAACAAAGTTCTGTTACAGAGCTTGCGGTAGTACGAGTAGTAAACTTTTAGAAATCGTCAGGTAACGAAACAGCGTGATGCCCCGGGCCATGCGACTTTTTATTACATATAGAAAGAGTCAGAGAGAGAGAGCTAGTTTTCATGGTTTTCGAGGGCGCTGAAGCCAAAAGTGAGGATAAGAAAAATTCAAGATGGCTGCTGCGAAAATTTTAAAATTTTCATCATGGGTATCATTTTCGTGGATTTCGAGGGTGCTGAAGCCGATAGCGAGGTCACAATGAAAATCCAAGATGGCGGCTGCAAAAATGTTAAAATTTTTCGTCATGGGTATCGTATTCATGGTTTTCGAATGTGCTGAAGCCGATAGTGAGGTCACAATGAAAATCCAAGATGGTGGCTGTGAATATTTTCAAATTTTTCGACATTTTCAAATATTCGCAGCCGCCATCTTGGATTCTCATTTTGAACTTCGTTCCTGCCGGGGCCGGGGGTCCCCCGACCCCACACGTTTTTTTCCTTCACCGATGTCTGTAATGTCCAAGATAAACTCTGAATTGAAAAAGTTACATTGGTACCTGCCCGGATTTAAACCCACGACCTTGTGCATGAGAGGCGAGGCCTTAACCACTGGGCCACGCCAGTCAGCGACAGCAAATTGCCTACTAACTTCAATTCTATTATATTTCTTAAGATAGCAAACAGTTTTTGATCCCGGTAGTATGTTCCCGAGATATAAATTCCGTCCTCCATGCGGGCGAAGCCGCGGGCTAAAGTTATATATAAAACGTTTTCAGTTGGCCATTTATTATGAAAAAGAGGTAACAACTTACCTTTTCACATAGAAATCGGGAAGTTCTTCGAGAACGATGTTTTTGAGATGCCTGTGGAATATTTCCTCGCGTTCGATCAGCGTCGGCAAGTCAATCAGGATGTGGCGGTCGAAACGTCCGGGACGCAACAAAGCCTGAAAACATATAATTATGTATTTATTAAGGTGTACAGTAAGCTATAGACTGACATAACATAACAACTCGCATGATTACTTGAAGGGTTACGCAGAAGTGTACCTATAATATATTCACAGTTCGTTAGCTTGTCCCATTTATGACTCTGGGCTGCTATTGTGAAATTCCAGATGGAAAAACACAATAACACTTTTCTCGGCCCGGGAATTGAACCCAGAACATCATGCTTATGCGTGACTGTGGATAGAGTATACACATGTATATAATTTTTATCATATACGTCATACTTCTCGAAAAGCATTTTAAGACGTTGGTCCCGGCTGTCAATTCGTGCATCTTTGACAGTTGTTACGGGTGATCAGAAGCCTAAAAGTCAACCAGTCTTACCAAGGAGTATCGTGTTACCCAGTAACTGGGTTGTGGAGGTCGGCTAGGCTCCATGTAAAATCCTGGTATTCAGCTGCATCCGGTTGAACTGGAAGCCGACCCAACATAGTTGGGATAAGGCTAAGCATACGATGATGGACCTAACGCTAGAGACATTACCTTATCCAGTACATCAGCTCTATTAGTAGACGCGAGCACCACAACCCCCTCGCGACTCTTCATGCCATCCATCTCCACTAACAGCTGGTTGAGGGTCTGTTCGCCCTCGCCGCCGCCCGGGCCGAAGGAGCTAGTTCCCGTGCCCCGGGCGCGCCCAACCGCGTCCATCTCATCTATGTAGATGATGCACGGGGCCCGGGAGAGGGCTTCCTTAAATAGGTCTCTGTATGGAATAAAGATGAGTTAGAAGTTGTATGGAGAAAAGGTTTTAAATCTATATATATAAAAGGAGAACTGACTGACTGACATATCAACGCACAGCCCAAACCGCTGGGTCTAGAGATTCCAAACTTGGCATGTAGGTTCCTTATGAGGTCTAGGGGTGCACTAAGAAAGGGTTTTTCGAAATTCCACCCCTAAGAGGGTGAATGGGGGGGAGGGTGAAATTTCACGCGGACGAAGTCGCGGGCAGAAGCTAGTCAGACATAAAGCAAAATAGATTGATCCGTTATTGCTTAATTTGCAAATACTTTATACTATAGAGGTGTGAGGAACAGGGTGTAAAGTTCACTCATCTTCCATAGGGACGGAATGATCCTCCGACCGATTGATGTCGGGACGTTGTATATAGAGTCTGTTTGTGTCCCAGCAGTGGGAACACTATAGGCTGATTTTGCAAATGTTGATTTTATTTATAATCCTTCTCTTGTCAAGAATGTAACTCTGCGGGTATTGTGGCGTCTGAAGTCAATCGAAACTACTACCAGCGGTATGAAGAGAGCGTCGCCGCGTTGTTGGCGACCGTCCAGCACTTTTCGCACAATGTACGTCTGGGTTCCGATTTCATGCATTGATGAATGCAGTTGCGTATAAAAGCCTGTTTAATGTAATCTAGTGAAAAACTTAAAATAGGAAGTGCTTGAATTGTAGTTTAAATAAAATTGTAAGAGCGTAAATTGTCAATTTTGTATTAAAATTTACGTTTGTCGGAATAAAGGTCAAAATACAATAACTGGCTCGAAGATTTGAGCTTGATCTAAAGTTAGAACTCGTTTGTTATGTAAACGATGTGTTGATAGAGCAATTTAAAGTTCATAAGATCCATTTTAATACCGTTTTTTCCCCTGTTTTGTTTAATATAGATAGAAATACCTGACTCTAGCTGCTCCAAGGCCCCCGATCATCTCTATGAACTCCGATCCGTTCATAGACAGGAACGGTACGTTGGCTTCAGTTGCCACCGCTTTCGCTAGCAACGTCTTGCCACAGCCAGGCGGGCCTAGTAGCAGAGCGCCTTTCGGTACCTGAGGTGACAAATAATAAAGTTTATTCATCAAAAGTAACAATACATACATAATAAATACAGTATGTTGGGGTAAGATCGTTGCTAGGGTAAGACCGTACGAATCAAATTCTTTGCCTGCAAAATTACATTTTGCTCTGATCTTCGTCGTAGCAGAATAAAAATAATGACGGAGAACACAATATTTATTACTGCATTAAAAACATAGCCACATTAGGTGGGAATTTAATTCCTACGGTCTTACCCCAGCAACGATCTTACCCCAACATACCATACTTTGACTTTGACTTTACAATATGTTCAGTGAGCCACGAACTAAACAAGTAATTTAAACTCAAAGCATTTATTTATTTAGAAACACATTCAATTATTGACAAAGAGTCGGTCAGTCAAAAAGCTGAAGACAGTTACCAATTTCAAAGCGTAGTAATTTCCTATGGAGAAGAACAAGTAAGAAACTCCTTGGACACTCTTTTAATTGAAAATATTGTTGCGAAAATCGTCTTTCGATCACAGTTCGAGGTACTCTAAAAGTTAAGCAAACGGGTACACACATGTTCGGCTCGACACTGCCGGATGGCAAAATCAAATATATGAAGATACCTATATATGTTCGGAAAAAAGCCGCTTGGCTTAGCTCGAATTGTGCCGAGTCGGCCCGAACATCACTAAGCGAGGGGATGCCAGACAAATTTCCGCGGATCGGCACGAACTAAATGCAAGCCGAATATGTGTAATGAAATGAAATTGTTTATAATGTGAATAATTTTATTATGATACCGGGACCGGAATCACTTTTACACGTTATTTTATAAAAAATAAGCTAGATGAGGTCGGCGTTTCTTATCTGACTACTCAGAGAAGAAAGGCCGAAACAATCTCAGAGGTCACAGATTCTTTTAAAATCCAGACATAATCTTGGTCAGATCATGTAGATTGATGTCTGAAATGGTCTTTTGAAGAAATTACCACACAGATTTCGAGTACTTAGACCAGTCGACAGTCCAGCCAGTGCAAGCAAGTAAGCAAGTATGGATGAAATAAAAATTTAATTGAATTGCAAGCATATGTCAGTAAACGTGTAGCTCAACTCAAAACTTGAGGAGCTCAACGTAAATAATTAAAAAAAACAAAACACAAACAGAATACTTTGCCATCACTCACTGGCATATCGGATATACATTAAAACCGAGTAAATCCCGAGAACAGCCGAATACATCTGAAGCGATGTCGATTACGGTAACAGTGGCGCCAGTTCAATAGTTTTTTTCCCATCTCAAGAAATGCCCAACGCGCCTAAAGAAGTTTTCACTTCAATAATAATAAATAAATAATTAAACGCCAAGTAATTGCTATGGGTCGGCTTTGTTGTTCAACAAATCGTATGCGCCGAACATGTGTGTAGCATCATCATACTGCTACTGTTAGCCTGCATCATTCCACAGCTGGGCAAAGGCCTCTCCCCATGACTTCCAGCTCTCAAAGTGGACCACTGGTTGTTAGTTTTGTCCAGCTCGTCCCGCCATCTTCTACGGGGTCTGCCGCGACGCCTTTTAGCTGCGTCAGGACTCCACGTGGTGGTTATTTTGACCCACAGCTCATTGGGCATACGGAAGACGTGGCCAGCCCAGTCCCACTTCAGCTAAGCGGCTTTTTGAGCAATGTCAGTAATCTGTGTTTTGGAGCGCTGCGTGGAGTCGCGAATATGGTCTGTCAATTTCACGCCTAGAATAATGCGCTCCATTGCCAGTTGGCAAACCTTGAGTTTGGACTTTTTAATGTTTGTCAAAGTCCAAGTCCATCCATAGGTCAGAATGGCAAGGATGCACAGGTCCATAATTTTTCGCTTTATTGTCAAAGGCAGATTTCCTTTCATAAACTCTTTTATGGACCAGTAGCTCGTCCAGGCATTTTCGGTTCGTCTTAAGACTTCCTTGTCTTGTCTGGACTGGGAAGAGACTAACTGGCCCAAGTAAATGTATTCATAAACATATTACAATTCCACACCATTCACTCTGATCCTATATTTAGTGGTGTCTGACATCAGCTTCGTCTTCGACATGTTCATCGCCAATCTCAAGGCTTGCATCACTGAGTTGGTTTAACATAAGCTCCAGTTCTGCCGCCGTGGAGGAAAATACGACAATGTCGTCAGCAAAGCGGAGGTTTGTTAACCGCACCCCGCCGACTTCAATGCCGCATCTTTCCCAATTTGCCGATAGCTTTTTAAACACTTCTTCAGGAGCGCCGATAAAAAGTTTGGGTGCAAGCGGATCTCCTTGTTTTACGCCTTTTTCGATACAGAATGATGGTCAGACTGTTTGTAATCTAATTGAAGCAGTGCTGTGTAAATATAGGTCAAGAAGTAGGTTGATGTAGGTGGGATCAATTTCTTGGTTGTTCAGAGCGTCGAATATACATAGCATCGTGTGTAAAGACTATCGAATGCTTTCGAGTAGTCGATGAAGACAAGATAAATTGGTATATTGAACTTTTAATATTTTTCGATTATTTGGTTGATTGCATGTAGAATGTAGATGGTCAGTAGTGTAGAGGCCTGGTCGAAAGCCAGCTTGTTGTGGAGGTTGATGTTTGTCCAATAGGGGCGAGGTACGATTATCAATGATTTTAACTATGTGATACAAGACTAATCGGTCGATAGTTGTTAAGGTCTGATTTATCCCCCTTTTTATGTAAAAGTAGTATATTTGAGTGACAAAAGCTACAGGGAATATACCCGTTTGTAAAATGAAATAAAATAGATTTGTAATTATAGAGAGAACAGTTCGATACCAAGCATAGCATCATCATAATTCCACAGATTTTTTATAAGATCACACAGTACCTTAGCTCCCAAGCTTTTATAATGCTCAGGTCTCTTGAGGTAGTCCACAAACTCCATGACTTCGATCTTGGCCTCTCGAAGTCCGGCCACGTCTTCGAACTTCACTCCTTTGCCCTGGCCACTCATAGAGTCTACTAGAGTGAACTTGGCACGGCCCATCTGATTCTGTAAACAAATTAATGTATTTTTTATAGTCTGTTAAAGTAGCGACTCGCCCCTGTTTCGTACGGTTTTTAAGATTTGACAAACGTGAGATTTTTTTTATGTGTAAGTTTAATACTAACGTATTATAGACCTTCCTTTCCTTAAATGATGGTAAGAACCGCATCAAACCCCGTTGCGTAGTTTAGATCAACAACGCAGTCGTACAGACACACACGTAAAGCGATTTTATAATGTACAGACGCCAGCACATCAACCTACACCTAACTGTCAAATTTTCCCAATCAACATTGAACCTTATGCTTTAGCGATAAAGTTGAAAATCTATTACAGAAATCTGACAGATTGTAGTAGGTTGATGTGCTGGCGTCTGTACAAGATTGAAAAACTTCCTTCTATAGCTATACTATGCGAGCCAACTAAGAATAGGATCGCGCTTGCTGCCAACTTCACACGATAACTGTCAAATTAGTACTGGCAGCCAAAAAAAAAATTAAAAATAAAAGTTATATTTTTTTATTCATAGATTTTATTATTATTTAATTATTTTTTATAAAATGTTATTCTTGAATTCCATAAATAGATAATTTTGGATAAATTAATAATATATGGAAACAGTATTAATTAAAAAATAATTATAGGTATAGAGGAATTATAATGTCATTAAAACTGAAATAATTAAGAAATGGTTTTTATTAACATGTTTTTTTTTTCAAATCCTACTCATGTATAATTAATTTGGCGTAAAATTGATTAGAAATACCAAAAAAGTGAACAAAAATTAAACTGAATTTATAATTTTTCTTTAGTTATTTTTTTGCACACCTTACGCTTTGTTAATGAAGTTCGAGAGTATTGCAGAACAAAATGGCGTCTTGACAGTACTATTCTTAGTTGGCGCGCATAGTACAATAGTTGGTATTATTATTTTATTATTATAAGCCTGTGTTATCCCACTGCAGGACAAAATGCAGTTAATATTACGAGGCACAGAACATTAAATTAAACTATTTGCCATTATGTCATCTAGCGAACGGTGTTCGATTATTCATTAACAATCTGATGTATACCTACTCGGCAAAAAAGTGGTCCGCCACGGCAAGATTGGAAATAGTTTCCGCGCCTCATAAAATGATAATGTATTTCATGCGTTACTGAAGTTTGTTTAAATAATTTTTTTCTGCTAGGAAACATTTTCATCATCGAGTGATGGCTTATTCCAAAATTAGTTTATAACAGGCAAAATCTTCAACAATATTAAAAATATAAAGCCAATTATTTTTAAAAGAGTAACTGTGGAGTTTCTTGCCGGTTCTTCTCCATAGGAAACGACCAATTGGAACCGTGCACCTAGCTTCTGACGTTTCATAAGTGCCCATGTCCGTTTATGTGAAATAAAATATTTTGATTTGATTTGATTTAATACTTTACTGGCGGGCGAATATTTTTAACAATGGCATAAAATCAAAATCAAAAGTCATTTATTCAAACTAGGCTGAGAATCAGCACTTTTCGAACGTCAAAATTACATAAGACAGTCCCCCAAAACGCCCGCCCTTCGCCACTACCTAGTGCTTTCGCTGGGGAGAAGAAATGGCGGAACAAACTCCCCAGCAGCTAAGCTATCCTTAATTAAGCTCTGATCAAACTGAGGTGAATCCAGCGCGGGATGCGGGACGAAAATGTCTCACGGCTTCTATAGAGGAATTCAATCTGCCGCGAGTAGTGGCGTGACTTCCTAATCATTAAAACAATCGAGCAGTCGAGTCCCGAATCCCGCGCGGGCCTCCCCTCAGTTTTATCAGTGTTTTATAAATGAAAGTCTCAACAATTTTATACTTCACAGTATATTTTAATCACTAAATTCAATCAACATTTTTGATTCGTGCCTCAGATTTTCATACACTGACGTCCCAGAAGGCGGGCTGTCAAAACCTACATTTTTATGAATCTCAATCTGACACAGTGGCTATTGCCCATACAACAATCAGTCCTTTAGTTTATACCGATAAAAGACAGAGCAGAGCAGCGGCGGCCCAGTGGTAACGACCGCGACACGCTTTACTTAGTGTAAATAATTTCATCACCAATACTCTCAAAACCGTGAAGGAAAACATCGCATCGTGAGAATACCGGCATGACCTAAAACTAAAAATTCGAAGACATGTGACATCCACCAACCCGCACTGGGCCCGCGTGCTAGATTACAGCACATTCTCTCTCGAAGAAAGGAGGCCTGTTTCCTAGCAATGGGGACATTATAGGCTGATTATGCTATAAAAGACAAGAAGAATGAATACTCACAAACCCTCCCAAGTTGATGTTCATCCTCATGGACTTAGTAGAGTACAGGAAGGACAGTATGACGGCCGCTATCAGCAGAGTTGTTATCACCTTGCCGGCGACGCTGCCATTTCTGTCGTATATCACGCGCACGCCTACAAACAACCACAATTTAAAGCCACTGACGAGCGATTAAATAGCTACAGATTCTCTTGTTCATAAATAGAGAGTTGTTATCTTTAAAGACAGTAACTCTTGGCGTAGTCTGTTGTCAAAAGACTATCATTTATAAAACTTATCATCAAGCCTGTAATCCACGATATCAGGCCAGGGGGTACCTGTCGTACCATTTCGCCGGTTATATTTAAGTAAGAAGTTATAGGGGGCGGGCCTAGACTTCGGGCTGCTAATAAGAAATGCCTAATGGAAAAACCGAACAACTTTGTCCGACCTGAGAATCGAACCCAGGACCGCAGAGGTCAGCAATAGCTCTTACAACCACTAGACCAACGGGAATCTTTTACGACGCATGAAAAGAATGTTGATAGATGAGAACTACGTTGCAGAGCATTGATGGCGAGCAGTGGTGCCCAGAGGCAACTTGTAGCTCACTTGTAGCTCGTGGTTTTGAATCCAGGCACTGTTTTTATGTAAATTATTTCATAACCACTGCCCTCATAACGGTGAAGGAAAATATCGTGAGAAAATCATGTGACATCCATCAACGCGCCCCGCTGGGCCCGCGTTGTGGATTACGGGCCACTCCCTCTCTCCGAGATGACACCTGTGTCCCAGCAGTTATAGGCTGATTATACAGATGTCATTACGCATTATGAACTTCACCGTGTGTTCAAACGACACGGACTGAAGTGCCATATCTTCATGAACACCTTCAACACAACATACCTTCTTTAACACCTAAATTCTTCTCAGTGGCTCGGAGTTTTTCTTCAAAGCGATGGATGTCACCGACATTCATGTGAAACACGCGATGATTGGACTGCAGAATAATACAAAAATATAATACATAACATATACGTAATCGTATAACTTTGTTATTTTATTTCTCCTTCAGTAATAGTAATAGTTTTTATATGGTTGTGTGGTCAACCGTCGCCTTCGGAATTGTACCATATTGACAGTGACACCCATGGTATACCTACAAAATAAAAAAGCGGCCAAGTGCGAGTCGGACTCGCCCGTGAAGGGTTCCGTAGCAGCAAGTAACATAATATAAAAGTTCTTGTAGTTCGTTATAACTTTGAGTTGATTGAATGAAAGGTAAATTGCGGTTTACGATTTATGACGTATTAAAAAAACCTACTTACTAGATCTCGTTCAAACCAATTTTCGGTGGAAGTTTACATGGTAATGTACATCATATATACTTTTTAGTTTTATCATTCTCTTATTTTAGAAGTTACAGGGGCAGGGGGGGCACACATTTTACCATTTTGGAAGTCTCTCGCGCAAACTCTTCAGTTTAGAAAAAAATGATATTAGAAACCTCCATATCATTTTTGAAGACCTATTCATAGATACCCCACAAGTATGGGTTTGATGAAAAAAAAAATTGAGTTTCAGTTCTAAGTATGGGGAACCCCAAAAATTTATTGTTTTTTTATCTATTTTTGTGTGAAAATCTTAATGCGGTTCACAGAATACATCTACTTACCAAGTTTCAACAGTATAGTTTTTATAGTTTCGGAAAAAAGTTTCTGTGACATACGGACGGACAGACAGACAGACATGTCGAATCCATAAGGGTTCCATTTTTTGCCATTTGGCTACGGAACCCTAAAAATGGTGGTGGTATCATGTTACAAAATAAGCAGTGATCACATACCCGTCTCCCTTTGATGATGGCACCTTCGTACAGTATGATTGTGACCACTTCAAGGTCCGGTCTCACGATTAGCTCCTCGACCTCGCCTTTGGACAGCATGGAGTAAACAAACTCGTTCCATGACACGTAGCGTATCATCTGAAAGTAAAGGTAAAGTAATAAGTTAAATTGTTAAACTTTTTCAGCAACATTTTCATGTGTGGCCACATGTAATGTTACGGAACTTTAATGCAAAATTCAGCGATTTAAGGCTATGCATTGTCTGTAAGTGAATTTTAGATTTTTAATTAAGTGGAAATTAGAAAATGATTGATGAATGGATTCGGGAAATGCTCATTTATTACAATATCTTCTATCTATATATATATAAAAGGAGAACTGACTGACTGACATATCAACGCACAGCCCAAACCGCTGAGTCTAGAGATTCCAAATTTGGTACGTAGGTTCCTTATGAGGTCTAGGGGTGCACTAAGAAAGGATTTATATAAAAGGAGAACTGACTGACTGACATATCAACGCACAGCCCAAACCGCTGAGTCTAGAAATTCCAAATTTGGTACGTAGGTTCCTTATGAGGTCTAGGGGTGCACTAAGAAAGGATTTTTCAAAATTCACACCCTAAGGGGGTGAATAGGGGACGGTGAAATTTCACGCGGACGAAGTCGCGGGAAGAAGCTTAGTACATTATATTACACCTCGAGACATGTTGCCCCCCTTGTCGCTACGACACTATGTGCTAGCGACCGTTTCCTTGGGGCCATTGTTGAGTGCAATGTTGTACAAGTCACCATAGTCCTCCCATACCTACTGTAATTTTCAAACATTGTAAAAGCCAATTAAAAAGAGTAACCATGGAGTTTCTTGCCGGTTCTTCTCTATAGGAAACGACCAATTGGAACCGTGCACCTAGCTCTGACGTTTCATAAGTGCCCATGTCGGTTTATGTGAAATAAAATACTTTGATTTTGATTGACCCCCTGTCATTTTTTTCGTGTAAATTAAAACATTGATCAGGCAAGGAGCATAGTCCTTCCTTAGTTCTAGGTAACCAGTAGACTTTAGCTATTCAAACACATATTCCAATATATTTGTTTATGTTTTTACTGCAATAGTTCTACACCAACCGGGGCTTGTCCTTGGGTACACTTGCATTATTTCATTAATAAAGTATAATGTGCCCACTTGCCCAGAGGCGTAGTTAAGTGACCAGGAGCCCCGGTGCGAAAAAAAGTAGGGGCTCTATCCAAACTGGTTAGGTTTTATTTTATCAAGTAAATAACATAAATACTTTTAGAGTGTAGGAGTACCATAACAATATTTTGTAGAAGATGTCAAAGATATGGAATTTTGTCAAAAAAGGGAGTGCAGTTCATCTATATATATAAAAGGAGAACTGACTGACTGACATATCAACGCACAGCCCAAACCGCTGGGTCTAGAGATTCCAAATTTGGCACGTACGTTCCTTATGAGGTCTAGGGGTGCACTAAGAAAGGATTTTTCAAAATTCATCCCCTAAGGGGGTGAATGGGGGGGTGAAATTTCACGCGGACGAAGTCGCGGGAAGAAGCTAGTTACTAATATTTCAGTAGAGTAGTTCATAAATCGGTCGCATAACAGCCGATTGGTTGAAGTGGCTAAAACAAAAGAATTTACACAACACAACAGAAATAATTTATTATATTTGTTCTGAAGGTGGTAGAAATTTTGTGCTAGGTCAGTTCGAGGTTTGCTGGTCAGGGTCGAAGGGCTCCCTGATGGCTCTGCTAGTTGGTTTCGGGCACTCGTACGCCGTTCCAAAGATCCGGGACCCGAGATATGTAAAAATATGCATTTATTATGAAATATCCCACCTCATTTTGACTGCTATCTCCTCCCGGTACAATAAGTGAGCTCAAAATAATCAGAAAGCAAGTAGTGAACAGCCAGAAGGCTGCCTTCATCATCAGTGACGACATTTCTTCATTCTTCTTTTTTTTACCTTTATCATCCTGAAAATGTTAATAAAAACGATAAAATTAGCAAATAATATTATTAGATAGATCCATTTTGTGATCAATATTATTTAGGCATATTGGTAGAAAAGAAAGTATAGACATTGCCTCTCGCCAGCGCGAGTCATGTGATTCTTATGTCATTGTTACTTAATAAAATTTAAGCAATATATCTAATAAATAATATTTATAGTAGAAATCGCAATGATTGACGCATGTCGATTTAATTTTTTTTTTTTTTTTTTAATAAACTACGAAAAATTTTCAACCTAGGGGCGGCAGGTGTTCATGTTCGATGTCGCTCCATGTAAAATACTTGTATTCAGCTGCATCCGGTTAGACTGGAAGCCGACTCCAACATAGTTGGGAAAAGGCTCGGCAGATGATGATGGTGCTGATGGGCGGGGGGTGTTCACAATCATATATAAAGTGTTAAAAAATTAACCTTACAAACTTTAAGAGGTGCTTTAGACCATCGAACTGAACAACTTTCACTATGGGACCAACTCTGAAATCACGAAAACAAAATCTGCTGTTTCATACATTTTGGTCAAGTAGGTAGGTATTGAACTTTTGTATTAAACAGCTGATTTTTTTTTCTTTTATTAATATTAATAAATTGCGAAAAAAAATCTGCTGTTTAGTCTTTTATGTTCGCCTAACTGGTCAAAATGTAAATGAACAGCAGATTTTTTTTTTTTGCGATTTCAGGTTTGGTCCCATTGTAAAAGTTGTTTGTCATCATGAGTACAATCACGTGTTTAGGTATCGGTCACTAATTACCAGTCACCCTATATACTGAATCCGTGGTAACACATTGCGCATTGATATGCCACCTAGTATGTTATAAATGTAACCTACCTTATCATCCTTTTCAGTTTGTTGTCTATTTGAAGGAGTAGAATGAAATCCCCGGATATTGTTGAATAAAGAATGTACACTCGGTAGATTAGACCTCTTAATTAAAGCACAAGCTGCTTTGTATTCCGCATTGAAATGGCGCAGTTGCTGTGAAAAGACAAAAAGGATACAATTTAATTTAAAAAAAAAACATATGTTTTCATTGACCATGAAGCAGACACAGTGGTTAAAAAATCACCATGAGATGTAGGGTATGATGTCGGGGGAGCGGCGAATGTACTTGTATCTACCGGGCCCCCGTCTTGTGGTAGTAGAAGGAACAGTGCGGTTTTAGTCGGTAGTCGTTTGACATAACCCTCTGTTCTCCCAGATGGAGGCAATCCATGAGACTTTCTCCACGGTAAAATAAAAAAAGGGTATGATTAGTGAAAGGTCAGATTCAAGAACTGCCACTCACAAATACACCCTTGCTGGTTTGAAAACAGCATGATACACAATATCAATAGTCCTGATCTTATCCTAGAGGTTGTAAGTCACCATGGCTTGCAACTGTTCTGTTGACAATGCAAGTAGATCTTGTTCATACGTGTAGAGAAGGCATCCCATTCATCCTAAATCCGCACTCTGCACTTTGTTAACTAATGCAGCCACTAATATGTTGTGATGACTAAGGTCCAAAAAAGCTTAGAAACCTTTAACCGGTTGAATGCCATAATTACAGAAACAATTAAAAGCCACTGTGTCTCAATTGCATCCACATTCCAGCATGATATGAAGGCTTAAACAAGTGAAAGTCATGTCATGAGTTCCAATCTAAAGGGCATTTCCCCTATTTTTTTTTTTTAACTTTTGCTTTCCTAATCTATTTCAATCTGACAAAAACAACTTCAAATTTAACTACATTGTTGACCTGTTTTAGACATTGATTGTCGAGATTAGTTTGCAACTTGAATGTTTTCATACAAGAATTTACCATCTGGTTATTCAGCTATTGTCCATGTCACATTTTTAAAGTGCTGGAACGTTTTAAAGTGCTTCCGGTTACACTGGAAGCCAACCCCAACATAGATGAGAAAGGGCTAGGCAGATAATGATGATATTTTTAAAGTACTGAAAGGTATTCTGTTTTATTCATTTGAACTAAATACTTAAAGTTATAGGACTAATATTAGCATTATATATCATCATGTTAGTGCACATAATATTTCACAACCTTTCACAACAATGTGATTGAATTGCATTAGAAAATGAAGATCATTACGATAATTAAGTTTATGGATTATGTCAAAACGTGCTGAACCTTAAAAAGAAAATTACCCAAAATGATTGATTCCATCATTAGGTAATGCTGTTTAAATAGAAATTTTTTGCTTTATGGATGGCAAAGGTGATAACTTAGGTATAACCCAGGAAATAAACATATTTCAAAATCATCTTACCGGGTGCCTCGATTTACTCGTTAAATTGTGTAACACAGAGAATGATCTACACAAATTCACTAAACTATTCTGGCACTGTTTATTTATTTGCCTTTCAACAACACTATTTCTTAGCAGAAAATTTTTATTGGGCTGTATTTTAGATGCAGACAATGCCGGTAATCGTTTAATTGAGAGCATTTTTAAATAAGGCGCATTTGTGTCTTTTTTAATTCAAGTATTAAGCAGCAGTAGTTAAACTAATCATTTTATTCTATTTCCAGTGAGGACTTAGGTTAGCCCAAAACTGTCATTTTGACTTTGACATAAAAACATCTATGTCTGTCATAGTCAGTCATAGACAATGATCATAGACTCATAGTCAATAGCATGGTATCAAAAATTGTTTTAATTAGCGACAATGGATCATTGCCTTTGCAGTAAAGTCGGGACACAACAAATAACTTTGTGTCGTTTGTTAATTCCAAAGTAAATTCAATATAAATTGTATTTTGTAGTGATTCGCGATCGACCTTAGACCGTTTAGGCTAAGTTCACGACCATTTTTGCGACAGGATATATAAGAAAGGATAATTTTAGAGTCCACTTCCTCAAATTATTGAGCCTGGCTGCCAAACATTCTACGAAGTATTACATACTTCGTAGCACGACCATGAACGCATTCATTATAACTTTAGATGGTAATAAAATCCTTTTAATTTGTACTATTTTATACCACTGGGGGCTTACCATGACCTTTTACAGAAACGTTCAATTTCCAGTCAGTTCAAATGCAGGCCTACTTCTGCCCTGCTAATAATCGTACTACGAGAGTAATAAAAGTTAACGACTATTGAACGAAGTTCACCAAAGTTGAATGGTAATGCTTGTCTGTGGCCTGCTTTAATGCCATTGTCTTTTTAATAGGCATCGTTCAAAAACTTAAATCTAAGTCTATTTTCATATTACCGGTTTTTTTTTAATAATAGAAACTTGATTTTCTTGGGTATATACATATTTTAACTATGATTATGTATAACAAGTTACCTTGATACATTATCTAAAAGCACTATAAAGCTCAATTTCACGGTCAAAACAACTTTGTATCTTTGAAAGACTCAACGTAATTTTGAACGTGTGTGGATAAATCATGCAACAATTAAAAAAAAAATTTGGCGCGCCAAATAAATTATATTATACCTAAAAAAAATAACCGTATTATCATTTAAAATGATCGATTTTTTTAATAAAGTTTAACCGGGATCACGAAATCGTAATAAAAAGAAAATGTTTTGATAATGCACTCAATTGATTCAATATTCCAGATGTCGTCAGCGTAATAAATACTGTATTGAAACGTATTTAACGACTTAATATATAAAAAAATAATATATACCTACCTAATTACAGTTCGAGGTGGAAACCAAAACTAAGTAGAAAAATTTACCATTGACGCTGCAGTAGGTCCTCCTGTGTTTTATCCCATTTTTATATTTGCTTACTCTCGCGTAAAGTAGTTTAAAAAACAACGTGAAACGGATTGCAGTTTTTGGTTTCTTGTCAGTTTGTCTAGTGTTGTCTGTGATACTAGTACTTCTGTGATTAACGGTCAGGCACTCGATTGACCCGATCACAGAACATAATTATACAGGGTTATTTTTCAAAGACCAGCCAAATTTAAGGGTGCGGTACAGACCATCACAACTGAACAACTTTCTTCATGGGACCAATATCGTAATCGCGAATAAAAATTCAGCCGTCCCATACGTTTAAGTCGAGTACCTATTGAAGTTTTCTATGGGACAGTTGATAAATTTTTCGCGATTTCGATATTGGTGGTAGTCCTCCCTCCAGTACCTACCTCAAATTCAAACCTAGCAGCTTCGTATATTTGAAACGCACACAAAAAAATTCGAAAGATCAAATCGAGAGAAAATTAACTCCAGACTTTATTTTATTTATGTTTTATTTAGAGTAACGAGTTACATATAATCAAGCCGCAGCACTACAAAGTCAGAAAGACAAGTGTCAAGACTGTCAAGTGACAACAACATTTCAATTTCATTCATTTATTTATTCCGTTTATTTCGATTTGCATGAAATTGATATTTCTGTTTTCCCGTGTGTAATTGAAGGATTTTAATGAACATGGAATCTTCAAGACGGTACAGCATTTACTCCAGGCAATGTTTGAGGACATTGTTCGCGTTTGGCTGTTGTGCACATGTAGAGATCTTGGACATGGTACCAAGATGAGAAGTGGAGCGACCTGCATAATTTTAGATGAAATACTACGCCCCTAAGACGACCCACTGACTCTATTTACTTTTATGTCGTCTGACGTTGAAATTGATATCCTACATGAAGTAATAAAAATATTTTGAAAATTATGTGATTTTTGATTTCATAAACCGTTAACCGTACACTACCTAATTCCTACTATTTATTACTGAACAGTGCACTATTTTACTAAATTATAAAACCGAGACCGAACTACTCACTAAACGAAAGCTCTTTTAGTTTGTTTTAGGGTGTGATCCAAAGAGTTTAATAATAATACGGGAGGTATGATCGTATTTCTCAGTAGATATTCCCGTTAGAACGAAGTTTAACTATTATTACGGTACCACTATAATCACATCTAGGGAACATAAACATGCGGCTTTTAAGCCACTGTGACTGAATTAAAATTGTGCATTGAGTGAGTGGCGTGGGTAGCGTGTAGCTTCGCCCTTTCGATGCGGCTGGCTATAGTCCTGCGACATTCTGGAAGCGCGATGCCAGTCAGTGGATACAGCAATCGCAACGGGGTCGGTTTTAAGCAACTAGTAATAATCATTAATGTCTCATTTAGAGCTGTATCCACTAACTTAGCGTGGGCTGATTGGTCCCATACTGGACAGGCCTGCGGAGACACAAAGCGCCATTCCAGTTGTTCGCTGGAC
Organism: Hydraecia micacea; assembly: GCA_914767645.1. Taxonomy (NCBI): domain Eukaryota; kingdom Metazoa; phylum Arthropoda; class Insecta; order Lepidoptera; family Noctuidae; genus Hydraecia; species Hydraecia micacea. The sequence continues at coordinate 2,881,189 of OU611774.1, forward strand.
TTGAGCAGATGCGCCCCATCTGGTGGATGTTAGGCGACGGAGTAAGTGATTTCTGGTAGGTATGCACTTTCTGTTTTTCGCAGTTTCTCCGGAAGTTAGGGGACCTATCCAAAGTGATGCCAAGATACTTTGGGTGAGTACTGTGGATGATTGGAACCCCTTGCCATGAGATATTCAGTGTTCGACCCGCTTTTCTGTTACGAAGGTGCAATGCGCAAGACTGCGTTTTAGAGGGATTTGGTTTCAGGGCGTTCTCAGCATAATAATGGCCGAGATCTGAGAGGGCGCTAGAAAGGTTGTTTTCAATCTCCTCAAAGTCATTGGCTTGGCAAGTTAATGCCAGGTCGTCTGCGTACAGAAAGCGGATTGTGTTTAGGCTCACCGGTTGACCATTAGTGTAGGTAGATGTTAAGCAGCATAGGGGCCAGTACACTGATTGCATTAGTTACTTAATTACTATGTGTGATCACTATTATTTTATTTTTAGTACTAGGTCAAATAAGAAAAACATTAATTCATAAATTCACTTTATTTATTTCAAAAGGGTTATTTATTTCCTTCTTTATTCTCTTCTTCTTTTCGATATTCACTCTTCAAATATTTCGTGCTCGTCACACATCTACAAAATGAGAGCTTATAATAAAAATCAGTGTTGTATATTGGGCACTGAATTACAAAACAATGTTGAATAAGTTGCTCTAGTAGTAACTTATTCAAGACGGGTTATTTTGACATTACAGGCGTTCAATTAGTCGTTTTGCTGCTGTCAATTAGCACGTCATGGTATGAAATTCTATACAAAAAACAAGGTGAACAGCAGTGAACAGTATTTGTAAACGTCAACGTAGCAGGCCTACTGCAGGCCTGCTAATATGACGTCATAGTACAAAAAATCAATGCAGTTCAACTTCTGCCCTGCTATAAGAGCTGGTGGTAAGCCCCCAGGGGGCTTACCATGACCTTTTACAGAAACGTTCAATTTCCAGTCAGTTCAAATGCAGGCCTACTTCTGCCCTGCTAATAATCGTACTATGAGAGTAATAAAAGTTAACGACTATTGAACGAAGTTCACTAAAGTTGAATGGTAATGCTTGTCTGTGGCCTGCTTTAATGCCATTGTCTTTTTAATAGGCATCGTTCAAAAACTTAAATCTATGTCTATTTTCATATTACCGGTTTTTTTTTAATAATAGAAACTTGATTTTCTTGGGTATATACATATTTTAACTATGATTATGTATAACAAGTTACCTTGATACATTATCTAAAAGCACTATAAAGCTCAATTTCACGGTCAAAACAACTTTTTATCTTTGAAAGACTCAACGTGATTTTGAACGTGTGTGGATAATTCATGCAACAATTAAAAAAAAAATTTGCGCGCCAAATAAATTATATTATACCTAAAAAAAATAACCGTATTATCATTTAAAATTATCGATTTTTTTAATAAAGTTTAACCGGGATCACGAAATCGTAATAAAAAGAAAATGTTTTGATAATGCACTCAATTGATTCAATATTCCAGATGGCGTCAGCGTAATAAATACGTGTATTGAAACGTATTTAACGACTTAATATATAAAAAAATAATATATACCTAATTACAGTTCGAGGTGGAAACCAAAACTAAGTAGGAAAATTTACCATTGACGCTGCAGTAGGTCCTCCTGTGTTTTATCCCATTTTTATATTTGCTTACTCTCGCGTAAAGTAGTTTAAAAATCAACGTGAAACGGATTGCAGTTTTTGGTTTCTTGTCAGTTTGACTAGTGTTGTTACTCAGTCATTTGCTACATACTAGTACTTCTGTGATTAACGGTCAGGCACTCGATTGACCCGATCACAGAACATAATTATACAGGGTTATTTTTCAAAGACCAGCCAAATTTAAGGGTGCGGTACAGACCATCACAACTGAACAACTTTCTCCATGGGACCAATATCGTAGTCGCGAATAAAAATTCAGCCGTCCCATACGTTTAAGTCGAGTACCTATTGAAGTTTTCTATGGGACAGTTGATAAATTTTTCGCGATTTCGATATTGGTCCCATAGAGAAAGTTCTTCAGTTTTATTGTCTGTACCACACCCTTAAATTTGGCTGGTCTTTGAAAAATAACCCTGTATACTCGTCCCGATTATGTAGTTCGAAAAGTTGAATATAAGATATAATATCTTATATCTTAGATATGTACTACCTCCCTCCAGTACCTACCTCAAATTCAAACCTAGCAGCTTCGTATATTTGAAACGCACACAAAAAAAATCGAAAGATCAAATCGAGAGAAAATTAACTACAGACTTTATTTTATTTAGAGTAACGAGTTACATATAATCAAGCCGCAGCACTATCTGACACTGTCAGAAAGACAAGTGGCAAGCAAGACTGTCAAGTGACAACAACATTTCAATATTTCATTCATTTATTTTTATTCCGTTTCTTTCGAATTGCATGAAATTGATATTTCTGTTTTCCCGTGTGTAATTGAAGGATTTTAATGAACATGGAATCTTCAAGATGGTACAGCATTTACTCCAGGCAATGTTTGAGGACATTGTTCGCGTTTGGCTGTTGTGCACATGTAGAGATCTTGGACATGGTATCAAGATGAGAAGTGGAGCGACCTGCATAATTTTAGATGAAATACTACGCCCCTAAGACGACCCACTGACTCTATTTACTTTTATGTCGTCTGACGTTGAAATTGATATCCTACATGAAGTAATAAAAATATTTTGAAAATTATGTGATTTTTGATTTCATAAACCGTTAACCGTACACTACCTAATTCCTACTATTAATTACTGAACAGTGCACTATTTTACTAAATTATAAAACCGAGACCGAACTACTCACTAAACTATAGCTCTTTTAGTTTGTTTAAAGGCTCCTACACACTATGCCGGCGGCCCAGCCGGCGGGCATGCCGCCAACAAGCCCGGCGGCATTGCCGGCGGGTATTTGAGCTGCCGGGCTTGCCGCACAAACGAGCTGCACAACTGAAATGATTCCGGCGCATACCCGCTCGGCAAAAAACCGCCGGCTGTGCCGCCGGCATTGTGTGTAGGAGCCTTTAGGATGTGAGTGATCCAAAGAGTTTAATAATAATACGGGAGGTATGATCGTATTTCTCAGTAGGTATTCCCACGAAGTTTAACTATTATTACGGTACCACTATAATCACATCTAGGGAACATAAACATGCGGCTTTTAAGCCACTGTGACTGAATTAAAATTGTGCATTGAGCGAGTGGCGTGGGTAGCGTGTAGCTTCGCCCTTTCGATGCGGCTGGCTATAGTCCTGCGAAATTCTGGAAGCGCGATGCCAGTTAGTGGATACAGCAATCGCAACGGGGTCGGTTTTAAGCAACCAGTAATAATCATTAATGTCTCATTTAGAGCTGTATCCACTAACTTAGCGTGGGCTGATTGGTCCCATACTGGACAGGCCTGCGGAGACACAAAGCGCCATTCCAGTTGTTCGCTGGACTTGAGCAGATGCGCCCCATCTGGTGGATGTTAGGCGACGGAGTAAGTGATTTTTGGTAGGTATGCACTTTCTGTTTTTCGCAGTTTCTCCGGAAGTTAGGGGACCTATCCAAAGTGATGCCAAGATACTTTGGGTGAGTACTGTGGATGATTGGAACCCCTTGCCATGAGATATTCAGTGTTCGACCCGCTTTTCTGTTACGAAGGTGCAATGCGCAAGACTGCGTTTTAGAGGGATTTGGTTTCAGGGCGTTCTCAGCATAATAATGTCCGAGATCTGAGAGGGCGCTAGAAAGGTTGTTTTCAATCTCCTCAAAGTCATCGGCTTGGCAAGTTAATGCCAGGTCGTCTGCGTACAGAAAGCGGATTGTGTTTAGGCTCACCGGTTGACCATTAGTGTAGGTAGATGTTAAACAGCATAGGGGCCAGTAGGTACACTGATTGCATTAATCACTTAATTACTATATTGTGTGATCACTATTATTTTATTTTTAGTACTAGGTCAAATAAGAAAAACATTAATTCATAAATTCCCTTTATTTAAGTATTTCAAAAGGATTATTTATTTCCTTCTTTTTTCTTTTCGATATTCACTCTTCAAATATTTCGTGCTCGTCACACATCTACAAAATTAGAGCTTATAATAAAAATCAGTGTTGTATATTGGGCACTGAATTACAAAAAAATGTTGAATAAGTTGCTCTAGTAGTAACTTATTCAAGACGGGTTATTTTGACATTACAGGCGTTCAATTAGTCGTTTTGCTGCTGTCAATTAGCACGTCATGGTATGAAATTCTATACAAAAAACAAGGTGAACAGCAGTGAACAGTATTTGTAAACGTCAACGTAGCAGGCCTACTGCAGGCCTGCTAATATGACGTCATAGTACAAAAACGCAATGCAGTTCAACTTCTGCCCTGCTATAAGAGCTGGTGGTAAGCCCCCTGGTAAATTGTTAGAAAAGCAAAAAAACATCTTCTGCCTATAAGCCTGTATATGATTCGGTCGAAGTGGAGGTGCTTGGGGAGGCCTATGTCCAGCAGTGGACGTCTTTCCGCTGAAATGATGATGATGATGATGAAGCCTGTATATGATTTTATACTTGGCACTAAATAAAATTACAACAAGAAAACTTTTATTTCGGAAGTCGTCGGTGTCCATAAACGCAAATGCGGAACCAACGATACTGACTTCCGAAATTAAAGTTATTTATTTTTCACTTTTTAGTGGTACCTACCCCACAAAAATTCAATTAACACTAGTGCATTGAAGAATTGAAGACGGCGACTAGTAGAATCATCAAAATTCGCATAGAAACTCCGGCATTTCTATGCGAATTTTGATCATTCTACTAGTCGGTGTCTAATATAAAATCAGCTGTCCCCTACATTTGGACGAGTTATGCGAACATAAATGTAGTGAACAGCTGATTTTTTATAGTAAAAGTTGTTCATAATTAGGAGTACAATCTGTACAATGACCCCCTAGAGTTATGGGATATAAAAAAACACGTTGTAAACTACCTATGTTATTTTGTGTAAGTAATTTTATTTTTTTGCATTTAATGCCATCTAGTGTCAAGTATAAAAATCATAAATAGGCTTATAGACAGAAAAAGTTTTTTTTCTTTTCTAACAATTTACCAGACCAGTAATGAAACAGGAGTACATAATTACAGAGTACTTTTTGATAGACTGAAACATAATAAATGCGTTCATGGTCGTGCAGTCGTGCTACTATAATAAACAAGAAGTACTTACTCTTTGCGTGCTACGAACTACAACACCATTCTGTCAAGTGGTTTTCCAAAACAATAGAGCGTGGAACGTCTGATCGTCATTACTTCAAATCCTATTCAATTCACTTTTTTACAAACGTATCGTACAAGCAAAGCGTAAAAGTATCGCTTATTATTAAAAGTATCAGTGAAATACCTACTTGTAAGAGTTATGATTCGTTTAAGATCTTTAATTTCAAGTACTTTGCGAGCAAGCAGTGTGTTAACTCATTTAAACACACCTTTTAATAAAATGCAAAAATATGGGTGCCATCATTCTGGACCTCCACAGCCGTTTGACAATATGCCGTTTAGAATACTAAATCGGTTAGCTATTTTTCTTTAAACATAGCAATAAGTACATATTTACCTAGTTCCTGCAATTTGCGGCGACTTCGCCCAGTCGTTTTCATAGCCATACGTGGCCATTCCATGATAACCATGAAAACGCGAAGAGTTAGGCAGAGTGTGGGTCAGTGGGTCGTCTTAGGGGCGGATTTGCCCCATTTCGTCCCACCCACGTAGTAACGGGGGGCGAGCCATCAACCAGCCACTTATAATCCAGACTCGGGGCTGCTACTGAGAAATTCCTGTTAGCAAATCCGAATAACACTTTGCCCTATCTGGGATTCGAACCCAAAACCATCGTGCTCAGCAGACATGTGACCCCGAGATGGGCGAGGGAGAAATCTCCATCCACCAGGAAGTCTAGCTATAGAATCAATGTGAGTCTGTCTGTGTGATACTTCTTGACTCGAATAACACTCCCATCACTCCATCAAGAGAGTCAATGCATTACCAAAAATTAAATTTTTCTTAGGTTTTTTGCAATTTTCAGGTCAGTGTCAGGTTGTATCTTGATCAAAATTTGATTCGCGACTATAGCAGGTATGTATTTACATAATTATAATCATTAATACATCTTTCTAAGTTAACCATAAGTTAGATTTGTAGGTACCATAAGAACAAATCTCATACGTATGGAAAAGTGCTTAGGTATGGTACAAATCTAACTTAGAAATTCTAATTATTGTAATTCTGTAAATACGTACCTGTTATAGTCGTGAATCAAATTTTGATCAAAATACAACCTGACGCTGACCTGAAAATTGCAAAAAACCGATTTTGTTTACTGTAGTCGATCATTTATATACTTTTATTGTTTCTAAAACTTGCGTTTTTTGCGTTTAGGTCCTGTAAGCCCCTTATACACGAGCGGCACCTGCGGCACTTTGTCGCGGCAGCCTCTGCCGCGACAACGTGCCCCTCTTGTGAGAGTTTTCGATCTGGCGTGCGACTCAAAACTTTTTTTCTCAAAACGTATAAGCATGTGTCGCAACAACATGATTCTTTGAATATAAGTAGGTGTAGACCCACTGCGATATATGAGTGGGTTCAATCAATCAAACTGCAATCAAAATAATATTATAATATTTTAATTTACTCCGGTCTGGTGGCCTACCATGATCTAATTAAAAACAATTCAAAAACAAGACATTTCAAACTGCATTGCTTGAGCTGCTCTACGGACGTCAGGGTACCAAACAAGTATGAATGAAACCAAAACTTGCGACTCAGTTTGGGACAATCACTGTCAGGTGGCCTACCATGATCTAATTAAAAACGATGCAAAAGCAAGACATTTCAGTTTAGGTTCCTAAACTGTATCGCTCAAAGTCGTACCATGACGTCCAATACTCTCAGCGGCATTTGGATCGTTAAAAGTGAATGAAAGATCGCAATTTGTCGCTGAACCGCGTTTGAAACGTTTTTGGCGAAAAAGAGCAACGCTATTATTATCAAATAAGTTTGTTTCGCGCACATTTTAGTGTCAGATACGTTCAGAAGCAAGTAATATTTTATTTGTTCTTAACTCAGTATCATTACTTTAAAGTAAAAAAGACACTACAAATTTTATTGTTTTTAAGATTCCACGTTAATGGGTAACTATTGCTATAATAATTTTTAGTCAAAGTACCTAAGTACATAAGTATTTATTTACCTTTTGTTTTTTATTATACGAAAAAAATATTTTTATTTCGACGTAATAAAACAAATAGGTAATTATGTTTCTGTGTCGAACGCACGTGAGTAAAAAAAGTTATGTGAGTTGTCATAGTGTGAGGCAGAATCTTCCTCTTCCGTATTATTATTATACTCTTTGATCTTCCTCAAAAAACTCGAAATACAAGTGTTCATCAGGTTAAGAAAAACAAATGCGGTTAAAAAAGGCATAGGTATTTTTTAGACTTTAAAAGAAAGAGTGCACTTACATTGATTTTTGTAAAATTCCACTAAAATAGCACTAAAAAACTTTATTTTCGTCAATAATTCACCAAACGTTTCAGTTTATGTTAGGGAAATAGTAACTTTTATTGAATCGCTTATTTGCGTTTCAGTTGAGCTGCTGTATGGACGTCATGGTACCAAACAAGTATAAAATTAAATGAATGAAACCAAAACTTGCGACTCAGTTTGGGACAATCGCTGTCAGATGGCAAACTAACGTCATGGTACGAATTAGCAGAACAGTTCAGTTTAGGTCCTAAAATGGATCGCTTTAAGAGCTCGTGGTAGGCCTGCAGCAGATGGCACGGCCTAAACTGAATCGTAAACTGACGTCATGGTACGAATTAGAAGAACAGTTCAGTTTAGGTCCTAAAATGGTAGGCCTCCTGATCCTCTGAGCCCCCCTCCTCGATCCCCTGCTGGTTCGTCTTCTGTTTTAAACTTTGTCTTATCCACATTATCTAGGTTTTGTTTTCTTTTTACAGGTACGTAACGAGTGTGTTCTTCGCATTCTTCTTCGGTGTTGGGTTGTGGGCTCCATTCATTATTATATGGTATTCTATGGCGAAAAGAAGTATGTAATAATGATACCATAAATAAACAAAAAATTAAGAAGATAATCGTTTAATTTTTTTGAGCCCTCTTCTCTATCCACAACTTTCCTTTGGCTTTAAGTACTGTAGTTAAAATTCCCGGACATTATTTAATTTTCGGCATATTTTTTAAAAAGTTAGACTACACTATCCCACTGCTGAGAAGACCTCCCCCCAACTTCCAGGCATCCTTTTCCAGGGCTACCGCGATCCAACTCTTGCGGTAGGCCGCCTCTCCTCTTCTTGGGTCGCTTGGGCTTCTTTGACAGCACCGTCGCATCTGCCGCATACAGTACTTCTGTATATTCCTAGGTATTCATAATCAGGAGTGCGTATTAAAACACAAGGTACACCTTGTAAGTATAATAATCACCCACTGTGGGGTCTTTTAATTTTTATGCCATGGAGACGAACATAGGTAAGGCATAAAGCTATACATAGCCAGTATAAGTAGGCTTCTGATGGTACGAAGGGTCAGATAATAGTCCACTCAACGAATAACCCAAAAGGAGAGGTGTAGAGTGCGTGAGCTGCCGCCGTGCTCGTCTGTAAAAATATCACCGTTAAAACGGGTATTTTCTCGTGGTCCTACTATTTTGTCCTACCAGTAGGTCTACGAGGGTATGTTATTGCTGTTGGTCCTACTGAAGTTTAGAAACTAAAATGTACCTCCTGTATAATGAAATTGACTGGATAGGTGTGGGGCGTGTCTCAGTTTCAGTCTTCATAAGTACTGCTTTCTTAGTGAGTCAACATCACTTTTAGTACCTACATACCTCTTTTTAAAAATATCGTTGATGACATATTACTTCTTTATAATTTATCTAATAAAAAATTACCGGTTGTTTTATTAACACCATGAATTAATTCTAATTGAGATTTTAGAATGTTATCAAGTACTTCATTATTAAAATATTAATGAAATGTTTTTTTTTTTTTTGTTAATAAACCAGTTACTTAATCAATATCGTAATTTGTATCTGTATTATTATCAATGAGAAAAAAAATATTTCATTTATACCAACATGGGCACTTTGGCATTGGCAACTTGTTATAAAAGCGGATACTGTTTATAAGAAAGGACTAGCTTGTTTTAGTTAGGTATCACAATTTCATGTTTACTACGTGTATTTATACTTATTATGGAAATCGCTTCTTATTTTGAAAAGTCCTAAGTTTTTGCGAACATACAAAATGCTTTCTAAGATATAAAGAGAAGGCAGTATGAAGACTGAAACTGAGACACGCCCCACACCTATCCAGTCAATTTCATTATACAGGAGGTACATTTTAGTTTCTAAACTTCAGTAGGACCAACAGCAATAACATACCCTCGTAGACCTACTGGTAGGACAAAATAGTAGGACCACGAGAAAATACCCGTTAAAACTTAGGTGAAGTGAGCTGTCAATCCCTAGCTCTCCCTAGCGTCAGGTAGGTAGAATAATCACAGAGTACTTTTTGATGATAGGGTAGAATGACAGCTCACTTCGCCTACACATTTTCACGGTGAGATTTTTACAGAATTGCACACAGCTGGGCCCTAAGCGATTTCTTCAGAAAGTTGTTCTGGGTGCTTAGGGAGTAAACATACTACAAGTTCCCCCGTGCCTAGGAGGTGAGTCGGAGGGGGGGGGGGATTAAAGTTCCCACTTTTGAGTTTTTCGCTAATATCTTTAAAACGGTGCGTCGCGACGGCGACGCAAATTTTATTATTTATTACGTAGAAGATCTACGTAATGAAAGCTTATAATAAAATTTTCTACAACTTTCATCTGATCACTTTTTTCGAATTCCTACCCATTTAAGTACGAACTACACGTTCTGGAAAAGTGAAAATTTAAAAAAAAAAACAACCGACTTCAAAAAAAACTACAAAGTGATAAATAACTTTAATTTCGGAAGTCGGTGTCGTTGGTTCCGCATTTTCGTTTTTTGTTTGACACCGACTTCCGAAATTAAAGTTATTTATCACTTTGTAGTTTTTTTTGAAGTCGGTTGTTTTTTTTGTAAAAAAGTTTTTATTTTTCACTTTTTAGTTGTAGGGGAGAGGGGGGCAGTTTAGAACAGGGGCAGTTTTGAATTGTTTGTTTTATGAACGCATCCTTTATCTTTCCTAACATCCGAAACCTTTTTAATACTGGTAGCACCGAACTAAACATCTGTCAGTTCCCAACTAAGGTCAATGTCAGTGTCATTTTGAAAATCATTGGACGGTTGGTTTACAAAGCCAGGAGTAAAAAATTACTGTTTTATTTGTAAGCGAATTACTGACAACGTAAGTATTATTTTCAAGTTGTTATTATTTAATAGTGTTGTATATATTATTGCCTGAGTATTACAGATGGAAATTAATTTGATCTCAAGTAAGTTTTTCTTCTAGAGTTGTTAATTTTTGCAAGATAGTGTTGGGGCAGATTTGAACAAAATTACTGGGGCACTTTTGAATAAAATGTTCAAAAGTGCCCCTACGGGTACGGAGTCAAGTAAATACGCATCCATCATGAGTTTTATTTTTTTTTTTGTTACAGTCATTATGGTAAGAAATTACAAAAAGAAAAAAGAGAACTCTGTGAATGAAGACGATGCCGAAAAAGCTGTATTGTGTGTTGTGAATGATGGCATGAAGCTGAGAACTGCTGCTGCTATATTATGACATAAAACCAACTACTTTATACTATAGAGTAAAAAAAAATTATTCCCTGATAAAGAAGATGAATCTTTTATCTATTATCTTTTTTTTTTTTTTATTATATTATCTTTTTTTTTACGGATGTTGTGAAGAAACTTCCTAAGCCATGTCCTACTGCAGGAACTTCACGTACAGCTGCTCTTATGACTTTCAAATTTGATTTTAGTAAATTTAAGCTAGGCTAAGTTCTAACTACCAGTTTTTGAAATTGTTTCTTTTTATTATTATTTTTCTAATAACCCTTTTTATTTTGCAAGTTAAAACTTTAAAAGTACGTTCCTAAGACTGTTATGTTATGTTTTTTTATGATAGGTATCATAAAGATTCTTTTATATGATTGTTTTGCAATGTTCATTTTGATCTCTATTATAACTTCTAAGTTAGTTTAATATTGTTCAAGACTGCCCCAGACTGTAGACTGTTTTATTCAAATTATTTAAGTAATAGTTAGTGTAGGAATAAATGGCAATGCTCAATGATAACTTATCATACAACTAATTTAAATACAGCGTTAATGATATTCTAAGTTACTTGGTTTTTATTTTATTCTTGTTTTTCAATACTGCCCCTAGAGGTTTCGAATGTGCCCCGCGAAGGGGGCACAATTGAACAAAAAAGGGTTTTAAAAAAATGGAAATTGTTTGAGTTTTATGGGTCAAAATAAGTAAATATCATTTTCATTATTAAGTAAAAACCCCATACCTATCTATAAAATACAATACATCTTGATTTATAATACCACATGACAAATATAATTTAAAACCTAAAAAGTGTTCAAAGGTGCCCCCCTCTCCCCTACCTACTCCACACAAATTCAAATAACACTAGTGCATTGAGGAATTGAAGACACCGACTAGAAGAATCATCAAAATTCGCATAGAAATGCCGGAGATGCAGTACATTTATGCATATAACATCGTACATAAGAATAGTTATATAATGTATTATATACTAAAACCTTTCTGAAAGTATGTAGATCACATTAGAGAAAGAATTATCAAAATCGGTTCATTAGTTTTTGAGAAAATCGCGGACAAACAAATATACATACATACATACATACATACATACATACATACGGGTCGAATACAGAACCTCCTTTTTTGAAGTCGGTTAAAAACGACTTTTATCAAACACTAGCTGTTGTTGTTGTCGTTTTTTCACGAACGAAGTAGCAGGCAACAGAGCCTGTTGTCTGCTACTTCGTTCGTGTTATTTCGGGATTAAAAGTAGTCTATATGTTAATCCAGGTCCTAATCTATCTACCTACCTTTCATCCAAATCCGTTCAGCCGTTGATTTATCGAAACTTGTATCTATATACTAGCAGCAGGACAAAATTCGAAACACCATGCTGCGTTCCAAAACGGATATAACAGACGTAGGCAAGAAAGCTGCCAGACTCAAGTGGGACTGGGCGGGTCACATCAGCCGCATGCAGGATGACCGCTGGGCAAAAATTTCTACACAATGGGTGCCTGAAGATGGACGCCGCCGCCGAGGTCGGCCCAGAAAGCGGTGGCGAGATGACCCCGCGAGGGCTGGTTTGAGGTGGCGCGGCAAAGGAGTTCCTGGAAGGACTTGGGGGAGGCCTTTGCCCAGCAGTGGGACAGTACAGGCTAAATAAAAAAATAATCTAGCAGCACCACTCTGTTTTACCCGCATAAGTTTCCCTTTGGGAATATCGGGATAAAAACTATCCTATGCCGTTTCCCGGGACTCGAAACTATCTCTATACCAAATTTCATCTAAATCGGTTCAGCTGTTTAAGCGTGAAGAGGTAACAGACAGACACCAGCGGAACTTTTCAGAGCGTGATGCTCGAAAACTGATTATTGAATTTAGAAAAAGTGTGACAAAAGTTGTAGAAAATTTAATTAGCTTTCAGGCCCCTCCCACCAACTGAGAACGCAGCTAAACAGCATTGTCCTATACACGTTTTTTCATCCGAAAAACTCAAAAGTGGGAACTTTTATACCCCCCCTCCCCCCACTCCGGCTCACCTGCTAGACGCGGGGACTTTTAGTATGTTTACTCCCTAAGCACCCTGAACAACATTCTGAAGAAATAGCGGGCCCAGCTCACGCACTCTACAACTCCTTTGTTAAGTGGACTATAAAATTGGGAATGTAAGTATAGCTTGAAGTGCTTGAAGTGTCGCCAATAGGTCTATTATCTGTAATTGTAATTTTAATAAATACTTTGATTCTAGTACTAGGTATTGCTTTTTATTGTCTCGTAGATGGCGTGAAAAGTAGAGTATTCTCCTCGGGGATAAAGGTGTCTTCGTCTTGGGATATATGTACAGACGCCAGCACATCAACCTACACCTAACTGTCAAATTTTCCCAATCAACATTGGACCTTATGCTTTAGCGATAAAGTTGAAAATCTATTACAGAAATCTGACAGATGGTCACCCCATCAGTTGTAATAATATGATATTTTTGATCTTATTTTGATTTTTCTTAGCCTATGGTATTAAGTCCGCCCCTGTACATTTTTGTGCTTGAAGTATTAAATAAATAAATAATAAATAAATCTTTTAAAGTACCTAACGAATGTAGGTACCCCACATCATTTGTTCCCAACGAGTAACACCCTCAAATGTCACACTGTTACTCGATGGGATTTTTTTCTGAAAAAATTCCCAACCGGTCACACTACCAGTCACGGGAACTCGCAATTTTCTCTTTCTAGCTCTTTTTTTTCTATTTGCGCAAGTCGTTTCTGGCACTCGCCGGCCGCTGCCGCGGCACCGCTCGCTTCGCTCGCTCGGCTCGTGCGTAGAGGGGTCTCAGTTTTAGCCTAACCTAACCGATTGTACCCAACGAGTCACACTGTGACATGTTACAGTGTGACTGGTTGGGAACACACCCCCCACATTCGTTCCAGATAATTACATAATTCAGGAAGTCGAAATTTGTAAAAGAACATGTCATATTTAAAAAGATAGGTAGGTATAGTAGGTAGGGCCGTGCTGAATGAACTAAAATTGGTTTATTTTTTTTATTTTGCAAGTTGTATGAGAAACCAATGCGTTAATATTGTTACTTGCCAAACATACAACATATTATTTAATTATAGTTTTTGGCTAAGATTGTTGTCTCTTTTAGATATTGTCTTATAATTCTTTTTCCAGCACGGCCCCCTATCCACATCTAGGTATACAAAGGGTTAAAAAATTAACCTTGAGGTGCTGGAACTGTACAACTTTCACTATGGGACCAACTCTGATACCTACCACGAAAAAAAAAATTTGCTGTTTCATACATTTTGGTCAAGTACTTAGGTATTGAACTTTTGTATGAAACAGCAGATTTTTTTTTTCGCGATTTCTGTTTTGGTCCCATAGTGACAATTGTTCAGTTCGATGGTCTAAAGCACCTCAAAGTTTGTAAGGTTAATTTTTTAACACCTTATATATTATTTGTTATTATCTGATGCGGCACATATAGATTACATTCCTTGAGTTTAAGAAACTTTTTAATACGCTAGGTATATATTTTTCAAGTTACACGGGGGCCGTGCTGAAAACGTTCGGCTGGCACGGCCCCCTTTTTTGCATATTTTTCAAAAGTACAGAGGTACATAGAAACAGGTAGGTACCTACATATTATACTCCTTGAGGCGAGTACATTGCATTGGTGCACACCTAAAACACAAATTTTGAGGGCCCGTGCGGGGCAAACGTACATTATGATCGATCAGGTTAAGCTACGCTTGCCGCGGTTGGTCCGTGGATGGATGACCATCTTTACATGGTCCCGGTTATCATTTTGTAATCTTTGAGAGTCATTACGGGTCATCAGAAGCCTAGAAGTCTGACAACGAGTCTTACCAAATAGTATCGTGTTACCCAGTAACTGGGTTGTGGAGGTCAGATAAGCAGTCACTCCATATAAAATACTGGTATTCAACTGCATCCGAATGCAGCGGAATACCAGTATTTTGGGGTCGGCTTCCAGTCTAACCGATTAGACTGGAAGCCGACCCCAATATACCTAGTTGGGAAAAGGCTTGGCAGATGATAACTCTGTTAAAATGTGTTTACAAAATAAATGCAAACAGCCATTTGTTCCCAACGAGTAACACCCTCAAATGTCACACTGTTACTCGATGGGATTTTTTTCTGAAAAAATTCCCAACCGGTCACACTACCAGTCACGGGAACTCGCAATTTTCTCTTTCTAGCTCTTTTTTTTCTATTTGCGCAAGTCGTTTCTGGCACTCGCCGGCCGCTGCCGCGGCACCGCTCGCTTCGCTCGCTCGGCTCGTGCGTAGAGGGGTCTCAGTTTTAACCTAACCTAACCGATTGTTCCCAACGAGTCACACTGTGACATGTTACAGTGTGACTGGTTGGGAACACACCCAAACAGCTATCTTAAAAAACTTTTTTACAAAAAAAAAACAACCGACTTCCAAAAAAAAACACTACAAAGTGAAAAATAACTTTAATTTCGGAAGTCGGTGTCAAAAAACGAAAATGTGGAACCAACGACACCGACTTCCGAAATTAAAGTTATTTTTCACTTTGTAGTGTTTTTTTTTGGAAGTCGGTTGTTTTTTTTTTGTAAAAAAGTTTTTATTTTTCGCTTTTTAGTTGTACCTACCCCATAATACAAATTCATATAACACTACTTGCTATGTGAATATTAGTGACAGGAAGATAAACATCATCAATATAAACTAAGTGAAAAACAAACGTATTGTTGAAGCTAATTCCAAAACTACCCAAGCAAAGTTCATAAAATTTATATGGGACCACCTCTGAAGCATACCTTATTCATTAATTAGACTAGATGCTGATAATCCTGGCTGCAGCATCAGGCCCAACTTATGTCAACATTGCATTGAACTTAAAATTTAGGCCTGTTTAAAATGAGCCCAAACACGACTACGGTGCTGTAATTTCAAGGTTTGTACTTTTTCTGATGCTCCTGGCTTCAGCATCAGGTCTCTATGTACTTCGGTGTTCCTCATTAACATTACGTTTATCCACACATCGAGCCCTTTCCAATGAGCCTAAACACGATATATCTGCTGTTAGTTGTCGAGGAGTTAGGTACTCTGCAGACTATCCTGACTGCAGCATCAGGTCATGACTTGATGATCATGAGACCAAATGTGGCAAATGCCCTATCAAACATCAAAACAATTTACTAAAACAGTCCTTGCCTGTTCGAGTAACTTCTTACTGTTAAGGAGTTGTACCTTCCATCATCAGCCCAGCTACCTGAGATGGTGACAACCATACGCAAATACACAAGATACTTCATAAATTAGCAGTCGTGTATGCAGTTTTCTACCGACTGTACTTTGGCTGACGAATTGAATAAAACTGACGAATCGACGAAAACTGGCAAACACTGGAAACTGTCGAGTAAACACAACTGTCTAATCGGGAAAACAGACGAATCAGTGAAACTGGCTAATCAACGAAACTGGCGAATTAAATAAACTGACTAATGTTTGTGAGTGTGTGTGAAAAGTTGCATGTAGGTACACAAAAGGACATATCCAGCTATACATACATGTCCAGTATAAGCTGCGTATCATTGCACAGAAAGGTCAGAAAGTATATACCTACCTACTTAATGAATTTTATGATATTGTGTGTCATGTTATAAATAGGTATTAAGATTAAGTATATACCTTAGGGCCTGTGCACACCACGTTTTTTAAACGCGCCGTTGAAGCGCGTTTGTAGCGTAGCGATACAGACGCGATACGCACGCAAGTCAGACGCAGCCTGTAGACCTTTGCACACCTGTACAAATTCAAATAGGTACGCGTTTGAATCGATACAAACGCGCTTTAACGGCGCGTTTTATAAACGCGCGTCGACGGCGCGTTTAAAAAACGTGGTGTGCACAGTATTATTGGAACCAAGCGAAATTTAAAGGCGAAAGCGCGCTGACAGCAGGCTTCGGCTATGGGAACCTCTGCCCACCAAATTGTGACAGGTCACAGTCCTGGCTATGGCTGGCCACCAACACCATCGCCACAACTACGGTTTCCGCTAGGACAGGGAAGCCGAAAAGATTTGGTCAGAATGGCTGCCTAAGCCCTGTCGTCGTATTCAGAATATTATTACACTAGAAAAGAGAGCCAGAAACTACCTAACATTATTAAATAAGAACTGAGTATTTAGTTATTAATAAATGAAGTATTACATTATTGTCACAAGCAAAGTTAATTACCTAACTTGTATTGATGGGTTATTGCCCCGCAAAAGACTGGCTCTGTAAATCATAAAATGGTATCCAAACTCCATCCTAAAGCAGATGCTTAGAGAATGACACAAATGAAACTTTCTAACTGCTCCGGATTAGAGGATCACTATTATTATCAGCCCTATGTCCCACTGCAGCCCAATGGCCTTTCCCTGCTTCCACCTATCCTTATCAGGTCATCATCACAACTCTGCCGTTTAAGACACACACCCATAGCTCCGTTAAAACTTGTGGCTTCATGAATAAAACAAACAACAAATATAATCAATAAGACTATTTAATTAAAACTGAAACATAACAAACACTACAATACAAATATCTTCAAGGCCAAGATGGTGGGACAACTTCCTTCTTGTCCGTGGGTTCATAGAGTTGCGACTTGTCCCTGAAGCTAATCATTCTCAGTGTTTCTTGGTCATCCACGAATTTACCTAAGCAGAAGCCCACAATGGGAACGGCAAACCAGGCATAACGTAAGGTGATGCCAAAGACAGCCATGTTATTTCTATTCTTTCTGTTGTAATTTCCAGTTCCTTGTGTGACTCCAGTCTAAATAAATAATTGCAGTAGTAAATACCGGGAATGATATGCTCACCAGGTTACGGCGTATGAATCTTATCACCTCCATATACCTGACAACAAATAATCAAATTAATAAGTTCATCTGCCCGACAAGAGAAAATAATAAATCATGAGTTCAATCAAATTTGCTAATGACAATTATGGAAGGATACAATAAGAAGCATTTATAGATCATCATCATCTGGCTAGCCTTTTCCCAGCCATGTTGGGGTTGGCTTCCAGTCTTACTAGGACCAAAAACTTGAATGTGCTTTCGAAAGCATTTTACATGAATTTTCAAAAGTTATAGCCACATAGGCATGTTGTCCTGCATAATTGTTTGCATTTATGTTATTATGGGTACATACAAATAATTAATAGTGAACATCAACAATATATTTGAACCAAATGTTTGTTTTCAAAGTTCACGTTCGTTTGTATTGGTTGTGTGTACCTGGCTTAAGATCTATAATTGGAGCAGACACACGAAAATAAAAGAAATTCTAGTTTCTTGGGGGTAAATATTGATAGATTCTAATAATTAAACTATTAGCATAATAAAAATCATGGTCATTGTTCTTTATATAGTCGCATGATTTTTTAGTACCGGTAAGACGGGGTGAATAGGGATGCAAGACATTTTAAAATGGATTTTAACGTTGATGTAATAAAGTTTATTGCCAACAAGGACACTTAATCGTTAATCCTAACTAATATTATAAATGCGAAAGTAACTCTGTCTGTCTGTCTTTTCTTCACCCCTAAACTACTGAACCGATTTGTGTGAAATTTGGTACAGGGTAAGTGTGAACCCCAACAAAGGACATAGGCTACTTTTTATTCGACTTCGACTTCGTCTGCGTCCGCGATAACCGACATATACGCGGACGAAGTCGCGGGCAAAAGCTAGTTATAATATAATAGACACATTAGTCCTTTCTGGCAAAAAAAAAACAATTATTTCAATGTTAAAATCAATTTTAAAGTTTCGTCCCGATTCACCCCTGCATCCCTATTCGCCCCGTTTTACGGTAACCCTAACAGACCACAAAACTTATACAAACACTGTAGTAAAGTATATGAAATGTTTTCAATACAAGCAATGACTTATCACCATCAGCATTACAGAGTAGGTTACCTAATGGGTGGTATTTTATAATAAATTATTATTTTTACTAAACAGACAATAAATAAAAATGATTATATCTTGAAATAGTGAAGACGTTGCACGAATCTCGAAAGTTTGAAGAAAATAACATAAATACCAATGATATATTTATCATTGATAATACGGAATACCATATAAATACAAGCACCAAAATAAAAACAACACTACGTGAAAACTGTTTAAAGTAGGTTTTCAAACACAGAACGATTTGATTAAGAAAATATGATTTATTTGTTCAAGATAAACCAAACTTCGAGAATAATAAAATTTTAATAGGAAAATCTAACCTAATCCCAACTGGCAATAAAATTATTCTGGAATCAATTCAATTGTCTATTTGTCTATAGCAGTCAAAGTAGTATAAAAATGTACTCTGTGGTCTATGGATGCAGTACACATACATTGGGCCAACGTGCTGGGCGAGTGTGTTGGGCCAACGTGTAGAGCGGCTACTTGGCGCATGTCCGATAGTTGGTGACAGCCGGCGGTGTGGACAAGCAAGATATTACAATAAAGGAGAAGTCCGCTTTTTGTATGGACGTTGGTTTTTTATTCCGAGAAAAATCTAACTAGAATCTAACTACACCCAAATAAAAGCTACACATATATGGAACTTGGAACCACTGAAATAATATTTTTAAACCCCTCCATTTTACAGAAAAAAAAAATATATAAATTATTTGTTAGTACAGACGCCAGCACATCAACCTACTACAATCTGTCAGATTTCTGTAATAGATTTTCAACTTTATCGCTAAAGCATAAGGTTCAATGTCGATTGGGAAAATTTGACAGTTAGGTGTAGGTTGATGTGCTGGCGTCTGTACATATATTTTATTTGTTGATGGCAGCCCAAATGAAACCTGTCACACACTTTGAAAATGTCAAAGTGTTGACCGTCAGGAGCCGTCAGGCTGATACGTCAGTCAACGTCATACGGTAGGTACCGTCCATTGACATACAAAAGTTGTTTTATGTACCTCAATGCCGCCGGCCATCCGCCATTATCATTGTCAACTCCGCAACTCCGGCTTTCCCGACGTTGATGCGCTTCCCGAAATCCCGAGTTTTTCTCAGCTAATTATGTTAAAATTGTTACTTGTTACTGTTATTTGTTAAACCCTGATTGTGACCCTAAACATTAAATAAAGATTCGCTACTTATAGTAAGTATGCTTAACTATAGGTATGTGTATATTTATTAGAGTCACCCACCAAACTCAAGGTGGCAGCACTTTCCATACATGCAAATTTTACCACAGAGTTGTCACTCTTTCCCTCTATAGTTACTTTACTCTTTGAATACAACCTTCTTTTTGCGGTTGATAGAGTCAATCAAAGACTACAATAGTATACTGGCTAGAGTCAATATTGTGCAAAGTATCACTGACCTCTAATTAAACATGGGTCAGTGGTAAGTATTCATCAAAATTACAAAACCCTTCACTCACAGGCACAGCACAGTTCACTGTGCGTGGTCCAACGCGTACTTGGCCGGTTTTTTATTTTTTATTTTGAATTGATCGCAAACGAATACGCAGATTTTTTTCTTTTAATTATATTTTATTGAATTACTTATTATTATTTTTTAAAACTTTCCGCTTTTTTTCCGTTGAATTAGTCAATACATACTAATTCCGTGGAATTAATTAATGGTGTTGCATGAATAAATAAACTTTTAACTTCCAATATTATTTTGTCGGATTTTGGCGGCTGCAAATAAGCTACGGTATGATGATAAATAAATAAGATTTTGATTCAGTACCGTAGTTCTGTAATTTAATGGTAGTTCTTACTTGTAAGTATGGATTTCTTCTATCCAAAATATAAACTAGCAACATTGTTCTGATTGATTATGTTGGCATTACGAAATTGAGAACCAATTTCGACTTGTGCGTCGCGACGATCGCGAGCGAGCATGGAGCGAGCGAGCGAGTGCCTTCGTCATCGTTTGCTGATTTTCCAAGTTAAAAATTGCAGTGTAGGGTGTTAAAATTATGTTAACGAAGTGAACAATAGAATTGGTGATGTTGGCCTTAGGCTTATTGTTAGTTCGCAGAAAAACTGTTACAGATCACAAGTTTACCGTAGTAATCCGTCGAAAATCGAGAAAGCTTCAAACGTGTTTGAAGCTTTCGTTTTTGCATTAATGGAACTATGAACCTGGACTCTTTAACGTTTAGCTTATCGCAAATCAATTATCTCGTTGTAAATTTAAGTAAGAAGAACTTCAAGCAGACGAATCAAGAGTTGTCTCAGGTGAGATATTGCCAATTTGCAGCTATTCTTTGTTTTCTGTTGTCGCCATATTGTGCATACGGAAAGTCATGATCGTTTGGTAATATCATTGACTGGTTTTGACTGTCATAGTTTACTATAATTATTTGTGTATTATGTTGCGATGCGCGATATTGGTTGCCAAATCATCTATTACGTGATTTTCGTCTTCGCCGTACGATATGTTACGGATGTGGTTGGCTGCGCGCCTCAGCCCGCCACCGTCCGTTGTCTTGCCTACCTACTTTTTTATTTTTACCTAGTTATAATCGAACAGTACTAATAATGTTACCGTAACTAATCGGATACAGTAATATGTAAAATAACAGCTCTGTATAATTATAAAAAGTCGAGAAATTTTCGTAAAACACACAAGCTTAGCTGAATAGTCTAAATATTTTTAGCTTATTATTGTTAATTAAATGTAACTAAAATAATCATGAATTCAAATAATATTACCATAAATAACGAGAATATGACATGAATTGCTTAAGTAAAAGAGATATATCTTATCTTGGCGGCTAGATAGGTGAATAAATAAATACTCAGTCTGAATTATTTATTCTAGCTAGATCTGCTAAGGGCTTAGCATAAGCATAATCAGCCGATAATTAAGTGTTAAAAAACATTAATATTCTAGTAGGCATACAAAAATGATGTTTCACTGCTCAACTTCTGCACTACACGAGGAAAAACTATGATAGGCTCTTAAAATACAGTCAGTGAGTCGTTTTAGGGGTACTATTGTGAATTTTACATTATGATTCACTGTTGTGGAAAGTTAAAAATAGGCTTCCGCATTGACGCAACCTAAAATCAAACTTAACCCACATGCAGAAGGTTAAAATATATTACATGGATCATAAGGTTTTGGTGTTACAAACCTTGAGGCATTGTGAGAATAAAAAAGACCCACTTTTTTATTATTATTAAATAATCAGCAGGCCTACCTCAAGCTCTTAACGCGATCCATTTTAGAACCTAAACTGAACTGTTCTTCTAATTCGTACCATGATTTCAGTTTAACGATTCAGTTTAGGCCGTGCCATCTGCTGAGAGTGATTGTCCCAAACTGTGTCGCAAGTTTTGGTTTCATATACTTGTTTGGTACCATGACATCCATAGAGCAGCTCAAGTGATGCAGTTTAGGAACCTAAACTCAAAACTGAAATGTCTTGCTTTTGAATTGCTTTTAATTAGGTCATGGTAGGCCACCAGTACTTATTATTGAACCAAAATTAAATGTAAAATAAAAATATTTCTTATAGTAATTTAAGAAATTAACAACATAATATACAATTTGAACTTATAGCAGATGAAAACAAATTATAACAAAAAAAAATAAAGAACAAAAATGCTAGTTCATAATTAGTTACATGGAGCGTGAGATACGTGTGCTAGGCTTTGACTTACACTTTGCCGAGTGGCAGTGCACTCAACCGTGACAATTGGCACTTCCTTACCACCCCTTGCGCAACTACTCAGACGCACGGTGGGCTGAAAATCAGCCTTCATAGACTTAGGGCTTTCAATTCGCAAGTGCCAGATTTTGCCGCATATCGCTTCAATTAGTTATTACTATATACAAAAATGACAGCCGAGTTAATTCTGCACAAAAATGAAGGAATTATAATTTTTTTACGAAAAATTTGTATGAAGCTAGTATGAAAAATCTAATTATCTCTTAAACGCCAAGGAAAACCGCAATATCCTTACAGGTGGTTATATTACTAATTATTTATGATTTTTTCTCATATTCCACATAGAGTTTATCACTGCTCATTTTTTTTTAAATTATCAAATATCTTTATCTATTTTTACATATGAGACGGTTCCTATAGATATGAAGAATGTTATTAACCCAAATATTAAGAATATACGTATAAAAAATATAATTAAATATTACAAATTTCCCTTCAAATCAAATCAAAATATTTTTATTTCACATAAACCAACATGGGCACTTATGAAACGTCAGAAGCTAGGTGCACGGTTCCAATTGGTTGTTTCCTATAGAGAAGAACCGGCAAGAAACTCCATGACAGAATCTTATCACTCTCATTGTCGAATTTCCTTCAATTTTGAGTCAGAATCCAGATTGGATATATCTAAAAACTAGAACTCAGTTTCCTGAAACTGTATTAAGTCCAGAGTTTCAGCAAAATAGCTCTGCTTCCTCTTAGCATCTAATTTAGGCCTTTGTGCACATAGGAAAGGATCCGAAGAAAGAACACGCATATTATTATTTAGGATATATTGATTAGAATCTTGAATGCTTCTTTTCCGCGACTGGTGTTCCCGGAACCTCCTAAATTAAATCTTTGTTTCGAGACTCTGAGGCTCCTTCCGAGAGACTCTCAATCGGCACAATATCATTTTTCTCGATTATGTCAGCCCGTGTATTAATAATTTATGTACGGTTGCCGACATGTAGTACCAGTCGTATAATTCCACGTACTTTTCTGTTGTTTTGCGCGGACAATTTTTAAATTTGATTACGTCCATCTTCTCGCCAGGTGTTATTCCTTGCAAAATCACAGCAAATCCTTTTAATAAGCTCTTCATCCAACCCGGTAATTGCCGTAGTTTTATTGGGAAACTCGAAAAACTTTTTTTGCGGTATTCCCATCATTGGTAGTTCGCGAGCCTTGTTTCATATATATCAATCAACAGATTCAGCTCATCTTTGAATTTATTTTGAATACATTACTTCTCGTTGCCCACCATTTGTAGTCGAGCCTGTACGCAATGTGTAATAGACATTCTATGCAATTTATACGGGCGTGTAGGGATGACAAGCCAAAATCGTATATGTCAGGACACACAGTCTTTAATGTTACGGTTCATTTCTGTAGGTTTTGTTAAGCACAGGTAGCACAATGCATTTGATCTGGCTTCAGAAAGGTACGTGCTGACTTTAGAGTCGATCATTGTCATCATTAGTTGATGAGCCACCTTGTTGTTGTTACTATTGCTGCACTCTGTGGGAGTAAGGGCTTTAATTTCATCATCCATTTGTCTCTTGAGATAAATGACAACTGCTTCGCTCTCGTTTACAAAAGTAAACTGAACTGGACGACAATACAAAGCTGAGCATGGTTTTGGGTTCGTCCATAAAGTATTATCTCCATCTGTCAGTTTTAGTGGCACCAAGGAGGTCATGAAAATGCTTGAATCATCTTGCTCACCCTCCATTTTTTTGCTTGTATCGGCTTTGGTTGCAAGCACCATCAAATCCTCACTTGGATATCAGCTTTAGCTGCTTATTTTGCATATCGTCAGAAAGACTGAAGGCTCCTCGTCACCGTGATGTCAAGTAAAGCTTGGAAGTGTAATTCTAGCCGATGTATCCGTAACTGACACTGACTGCTTCGGAGGGTAGCAATCAAGCTTAGTTTGTTGCACTTTATAGTAGGATGGATAAATATACTTAGCACCTTCTCGAATGGCAGCCTCTCGCAACGTAATATATTGCCACTACAGTTTTAGTGAAAGAAGCAATCCAACTGCTTTCTCTGGTGTAAATATGACTTTTTCACTGGTTTCTTAAGCGTTCCATTAATTTGAACGGCTGTTTCAGGATTTTTCATCATATATTCGATCACAGATGCGATACCCTGATGCCCTTCTTCTTTTATACGTGCTGCAGCTGCATATGCCAATTCACTGGAATCTTCGCCTATATGATCATCAGAGCTTCTCTTTTTCTGTTTTCTTCCCAGATCTTGGAATGGTTTTCGGGACCTTTTTGCCATTATTCCAACGGACGATGATGACGACGGTTCTTGAGAGACTGAGTGTGCTCTTGGTATCTCATCAACAGTTGGTTCTTGATTAAATAAAGTTTTCACACAACTTGTCCAATCAATATTTGCTTGCAGCCAGTTTTTCGTAGTCTTCTGAATTTATCAAGGAATCTGTTGGATTTCTGCCACCTCTGTAAAGCAGCTCGGGTGAATCTCCGACAAATTTTTTTTGAGAGTTATTCAATCTTCAGCAGAAAGGCAATCGCCTATGCGGGATACAACTGCACGAAACAATACTTCATGATTAAATGAAGTACTCTTACTTTTTAGAAGAACAAACAAGTCTAAATTGGTGACTAAACTTTCCATTCTAAGATTTTATAGTCGCAGAGCAAAGATTTAGTGTAATTAGTTAACTATCCTCATTAGAGGTTTAAAAGATGTGAACATTTCTTAGAACTCATAGCACAACTAATCAACAAATCAGCTTAGCTGTGGCAGATATTTTTATAGCACCGTCCCATAGTAATTAGCTGTTGCCGCACCGTCATTTCATTTCGCAAAATGTGACGAAGCGACACATCGCGCGTAGTTTGTGAACCACGTTATGCAGAATAGAGTGAATGTTTATTTAATTACTTTATTTTCACAAATTGATTTAACTATTCCGGGGTACAAACTTTCTTCACTACTGTAATCTTATATACAAAATACAGTCTCCCTTTGATGCCGTGGCAGATATTTTTATAGCACCTTATCTATAGCTCAAACATAGTTGTCTTAAGTGTGGGTGTACTATAAACCTCTGCCTACTCCTTCAGGGATATAGGGGTGATGCTATTTTATGTTACGTGTTGTTAAAAGTCTGTCTTCCTCAACTTAAACACTAAAAGGAACCGTTTCATATGTAAAATAAATTAAAATATTTTGATGATTAAAAAAAATGAGCAGTGATAAACAATATGTGGAATATTACAAAAAATCATAAATAATTAGTACTATAACCACCTGTAAGGATATTACGATTTTCCTTGGCGTTTAAGAGATAATCAGATTTTTCATACTAGCTTCATACAAATTTTTCGTAAAAAAAATATAATTCCTTCGTTTTTGTGCAGAATTAAGGGGACTACATGACCTTGCGCGGTCACTGTCGGACTGCATAGAAAAGAAAGAGAAGCGCGATGACACAACGCTGGTAATTTATTGCAAAATATGAAGCAATTATCTATTTACAAAAAATCTATTGTTTTGACTAAAAAATTAAAACACTAGTGCTTTAGTATGTTGCTTGTAGAATAATCTGACAAAAAATCATAATGATTGTATGTATATTAGTATGGTTTTTATTGTAAAAAGAAAGTTTTTAGAGGTATCTTCTTGTTTTTATCTATAGTATTAAATTAGTTGTATTATGTTTTCAACACGATATCGACCTAGCATATATATCCTGAAGAATACTTATAATATATTTTTCTGATTTTGTTTATTGTAGTCGATCATATGCTTTTCGACATTATAAAACTTGCGTTTAGGTCCTGGAAGCCCCTTAACTCGGGTGTCATTTTTGTATAACAGAAGCGATATCCGGCAAAAAATCCGGCACTTGCAAATTGAAATTCCTTAGTCTATGAAAGCCGATTTTCAGCCCACCGTGAGACGCACAGCTCAATATTATATTATTAACCACACAATTAAAATATTGATCAATTTATCTTGTTCTGGGTGTACCACGCCCAACCTTACGCTTGCAGGGTTAAAAATATTAGCAAAGTGAAGTAACATTCCTAGATTTACAATTTATAATGGGTTCTATGGTGATGCATAGAGATAAATAAGAACACTGCAGAACTGTATTACATATAATACAGACTCTACAGTGTTCTTATTTATAAAAATAAATAATAAAATTTACTTTACTTACTTCTTATTTATCTGATATTAAAAGTACCATTAACTATCGCAAGATAACCCTAAGCGAATAGATACACCAACTTATTTTAGCAGTTATGTATAGCTAGGGCATATGCATGAGTTCCAAAGTCAGTTGAATTACTTCATACAACATGGGACTAAATGAAGTTAATATCTAAGAGTCAAGAGCAAGTCCATATCAAATTAAAAAAAAAATATATATATGGAAGTATTTAATCTAAAATCTAAATTTTTGATTCAATACCTACTTGCCTGCATTTGGTACTAATTTAAATAATGGTAGGTAGTTAGGAATGAACTTTTTTTTTATGCAGGTGAAATCCCTAATGGCGCCTGTACACTCTCCTCGAGACACCGCGAGGCATGACGAGTGCGAGAGTGTACAATGCTACACTCGCGAGGCGACGCGAGTGCGTCACTTTACACTCGCGTCGTTCAGTTTAGCGCAAGCTTTCTAACCGCGTAGACGTTTGACTTAATCATTATGTGGATTAACGAAGCTGAACTAAATTTTATGGAAATATAACAAACCGAGCCTTTTTAATTTTTTTTTCTATGGTATTGTGCATGTAATTATAATAACTGATAGCGCATAGGGTAAGAGCTGCCGTAACTTGTAACGCGTCCATCTTCTCGGCATTCGCAACCGTACTGAATAAACGAGAGTGTACAGGGTCGCACTCGTCTCTCGACTTCTCGCGCGAGTGCTCTCGGCGGAACATGGCAAGCGCACTCGCGGAAGAGTGTACAGGCGCCATAATGATTGTAAAATCATTAACGTGTTCTGGTGCAGTAAACGAGACAGAGTAGAAGTTTTATTGTTATAATGGCTATAGCCATATAGTGCCCTTGAAAGTGATAATCATCAATGTATTGAGAAATTCTAATTAATTTACATCATGTCAGTAATTTAGTAACATCCTGATGTTGTTAAATTTCTGACAATTTAATGTAAATTAATTAGAATTTTGAACATAGACAGGCACTCCTTACTTCTGGACAAAGACATTCAAATATAATACTTACAATAGATAGGACAAAGCAACAACATCAAAATCTACTAGGTATTGCGTACAGGGTCATCTTGCTCAGTTCTGTCTCGTGTCATAATATCCACGTGACAATTCGGATATTTTGTGCAAAAGTAAATGATTTTTGAAGAAAATATGCCAAGTTGTACATTGTGGTATTGCAAACCCCATATTGATAAAATGACTGGACTTGACTATGGTTTATTTATATTAATATTTTATAAGTTACTGAGTATTTGGATATAATTAAATAACTTTCTAAGATATGTCAAACTACAAGAGGGGCTCATAGCTAAATCATGCCAACAACAGGTTAAGCTAGGCTTGCCGCTTGCCGCGGTCGGTCCGTGAATGGGTGACTATCCATAACACATGAAGACCCCTCCGTGCCTCAGAAAGCTCGTTATCCGGCTACGTTCGCCTTTCATCCGGCTGTAATTGGTAGATCTTTGACAGTTGTTACGGGTATTCATAATTCCAAAAGTCTAAAAATCAGTCTTACCAAGGGGTATATTGTTACCCAGTAACTAGGTTGTGGAGGTCATATTGGCAGTCACTCTATGTAAAATACTGGTATTCAGCTGCATCCGGTTAGAGTGGAAGTCAACCCTAACATAGTTGGGAAAAGGCTAGACAGATTGATTGAGATTAAACTATTTGACGGCTGGCAATCAAAGGTTGGTGTCGGTAAAAGTGTATTGCTTCCAAAATAGCCATTATGTCATTTGCCTATATTATCCTGATGGCGTCACTGAGACATGTGATCATAGTTTTTCTATGACTCTCTTCTAAAAACTCTTTGCCTGAATCAACACAGTTATTCATTTATGGTATAGTCATCCTTCATTAATTATGAATCAGTTGAATATGGTTCAGAATTTCAATACTTGTATCTTTCCTGTTAAGATTAGATAATATGAATCAGACATTGTATGTCGCCTGCATTACCACCTTCTTATCATTTTGATGGTACTTTTTATTTCTTTAAACTGAATTTTAGGGTTATCTTCCTTATCTTTTTCGAGTTTTTTTTAGTATTCCATACCCGAAATGTGTTGTGATAGCAACCGCTTATTCCATACAAGACAATGGTCTTAAGAAGTAGATTAATGTTAGTGTAATGTTTCATGTAATGCTGTTGGTCATTTAACATCTCATATAACTAGTAATCATTGCCCATGCGAAATCATTTATTCTTTATCATGCCACTGCTGCCTTGATATAAAAATAATTGTTGTTTTAATTATTATAAGCTGTATGTCGAAATAACTACTCAAAATTTTATTTGTCGGATTATAAATTGATAGGATTACACTGAAACAGGCCTATTATGCCCGTTTGATAAGTGGGTAGATTAACCTCAAAGCTAACTGTTTGAAGCCAACAATAATTGATTTTATCATTTCACTATGCTGTGTTACAAATTACAGAATGATGATGATGATAATTCTCATATGTATAATCTGATATTGATCACAACAATTGATACAAAATTAATAAAGCTGAAGCCAGAAAATCAAATACGACCAATATTATTCATTCATAATGCTGTGCGTTCTGTACTTATTATCAACAAAGAAACGACGTCGTCACGGACCAGTTCCCTTTGAAGTCAACAAACTGACATAAAAATAGTATACCTGACAAACTCGTCCGATACCCATGGCCCATGAATAATATAAATGCAATTGTTTCCTCTAATTTTGTCCCCTTTGTAGCATGTCAGACTAGTAGAAAATGACTGGGAATAAAGACACCTGACAAATTGTATTTCCTTGATTTCCTCGCATGAAAAGGAAATTGCTTTTACTTTGTGTATTTGTATGTTCTGTGTTTCTATGTTGTTTCTTCAGCGAATGACACATTTCAATGTTATACCTAAGCTGTGATTAAATTGAGTAAAGTGCTGGTCAATCAATGCTGGTGAAGGTAATTATGTTGTCCACGCGATTTTATGGTGAGACTCTGGAACCGATTGCTTTCAATCAGTCAATATGATGTCTTGTTAACTGTTGCTGTTAGTTATTGTTATTACATAGCAGTTATTATAGTGACGACTCGAGAGACTTCTCCTACGGAGAATGTTCTGCAATATTCTTGTTGACGGAAAATATTCTCAGAACATGGAGAATAGTTGAAAACTAGAAATTGTTTTCTCTCAGGAGTGTTTACTAAGAATGTTAATTGTGAGAATTCATAAAAATATCTTGTAAATATTCTCGAGAATGTTTTCGTTCAGGTGAGGTTTAAATTCTCGTAGAATTTAAATTGTGGAGTAGATTATTTTAACGTCAACATCGTAAAACGTCCAGATGCGCTTAAAACTATACCTATAAAATAGATCTAAACAACAAAGACATCATCATAATCAGCCTATAATGTTCCCACTGCTGGGACACAGGAGGCCTACCACAAGCTCTTAACGCGATCCATTTTAGGACCTAAACGGAACTTTCTTCTAATTCGTACCATGACGTCAATTTAACGATACAGTTTAGGCCGTGCCATCTGGTGGCCTACCATGATCTAATTAAAAACGATTCAAAAACAAGACATTTCAGTTTAGGTTCCTAAACTGCATCGCTTCAGCTGCTCTATGGACGTCATGGCACCAAACAAGTATGAATGAAACCAAAAATTGCGACTCAATTTAGGATAATTTGTTATCATGATGACAAACAACTTTTACTATGGGACCAAACCTGAAATTGCGAAAAAAAATCTGCTGTTTAGTCGTTTATGTTCGCCTAACTGGTCAAAATGTACTGAACAGCAGATTTTTTTTTTCGCGATTTCAGGTTTGGTCCCATAGTAAAAGTTGTTTGTTATCATGAGTACAATCACGTGTTTAGGTATCGGTCACTAATTACCAGTCACCCTATATAGTAGTAGGATAGGATAGGATGTATAATTTTCTCAAAGCCCGCCTGAAAGTCTCAAACCCACCCGTGTTCCTTCAGTTGTCTGTGCCAGGGGCCACGGTAACTCTTTCGAACAACGCGCGACCCTGCCAAACCAAAAGCATTATTGTTATTGTTTTATAGATTTTATTATTAGCTAAAAGTTGTACCTGTCTTGACCGAAATCGTGAATTGTACAGTCGCCGAATCAATGCTTTACGTACGTATTGTTTAATGTTATTTATGTTATTTGTTATTACTTGAGAAAACCAATAAATTCCAACAATTTTAATACAAGCAATTTAGGCTTAATTAATTAAATATTATTGACAATATTAGCAATAGTGATAGCAAACGACGTTGTTCTGTACTTAATTACCAAATAGGTGCTCATCAATAGAGGTGTGAATGAATGCGAATGGGAGGGAGAGTATCAATAGAGGTGTGAATGAATGCGAATGGGAGGGAGAGTATCAAAACTTGTTTTTGCTGAATATACAAGCTGAGAGTGATTGTCAAAGATGGTTTACTTTCAATGTGTATTTCAAATGCTGTGATTGTTATCATATCAAGAATAATTATATATATATATATTACCTTTTTAAATCTATACGTCTATATAAATAAATAAAATTGGAGTGTCTGTTTGTAATATTAAAATAACCGCTTTTTACTAATTGCATATTATATAATGTATATACGGTACATAGTACAGACGCCAGCACATCAACCTACTACAATCTGTCAGATTTCTGTAATAGATTTTCAACTTTATCGCTAAAGTATAAGGTTCAATGTTGATTGGGAAAATTTGACAGTTAGGTGTAGGTTGATGTGCTGGCGTCTGTACATAGTACATAATACGAAAATAACATTTTTTTAAATTTTTGTCTGTCTGTCTGTTTGTTCCGGCTAATCTCTGAAACGGCTGGACCTATTTTGACGGGACTTTCACTGGCAGATGGCTAATGTAATAAGCAGTAACTTAGGCTACTTTTATTTTAGAAAAAGAATTAGGGTTCCGCGCAAAAAAATTAAAACGTTTTCCGTCACACACGCGAACGAAGTCGCGGGCGCAGCTAGTTTACAATAAAAATGTGAGTCTGCATGATGTGTTTACTTACAATTTTCCTGAGCTAATGAATTGCTTACTGGATGCATACACCTCCAACACAGCCTACCTTTTACCCTACATTTTTCCCTAGAAGAACCTGGATACATTCCTGGCTCACCTTAGATATTTATCTCGAAAACATCTAAAATCATATAGCACAAATAAGGTTAATTTTAACTAGGTACTGATTTTATTTTATTCTAATACTTTTGGACACGTCAGTACGAGGACTGGTCAAGTGTGAAAATTGCAAATAATTTAATTTTATATTTTGGGGACGTTGGGAATGAATGTATGAAAAATCATTTTGGGGAACTTGGGGAATAGGCCATCATCCCTTTAAACATAATGCTTGTAATCTAGGTTGCGATTGTTATTTTGAGTTCATGATAAAATGTTAATGTTATCTCGTTCGCGGCAGCTTTGGTTTAGAATCGATAGCCCACATTGTGACCTGAGTCATCACGTGACCCATGAATACAGATAATCCAAACTAATATTATAAATGCGAAAGTAACTCTGTCTGTCTGTCTGCCTGTCTTTGCTTCACGCCTAAACTACTGAACCGATTTGTGTGAAATTTGGTACAGACATAGTTTGGAACTTGAGAAAGGACATAGGATAGTTTTTATTACAAAAAATAAAATAAAAAATAAAATTTATTCCGGACATACAGCGCCATCTATTGGTCAAGAGTCGGCATCAATTCAGTACTGAAAATTCATCGGAAAAATGTAAATAAATAGTAAAAAGGTATGAAAATATAATATAATACAACTTTTAGTACAAAGAAAATGCTCTAACGGAGTATAGATAATTCTATTAGTACTATATGTCGAGTTGGTGATCGCGCAATGGTGTCGATCGTTACACGAGTTCGGTTCATGTTATTGTTTTAATTCATCTGAAAAAAGTAAATAAATAGTAAAAAGGTATGAAAAAAATAATATCAATATAATAAAACTTTTAGTACAAAGAAAATGCCCGAACGGAGTATAGATAAATAATCCGAGTTGTCACTATGCTCGATAGATGGCGTTGGGATCGAAATAGATCGCGCTATGGTTTCGTTACACGCATTTGGTTGGGTATCGGCCGAGCGCTTCGGTACTGTCGTGGAATTGTGGATTGATCGTTTCGTAAATTTAAAATTGGCTCATTATGTTGATTTTTGAAGAGTTCCCTAGAATATCTTCCACATTTCATTTTTGAAGAGATCCCGCGAGATCGGGAACTATGTGGGTAAAACCAAAAATCTGCCGGAAGTCACTATTCCACGCGAACGAAGTCGCGGGCAAAAGCTAGTATCCATATAAGTTACTCGGTCTGTCTGTCTGCTACCTTTTCAGGCATACGGATAGACCATGATCAGGTTAAGAACAAAGGATACTTTTTATTCCGGTGGTAGGTACGGATATTTTCCGACGACTGTGCGGGCAAAAGCTAGTGAATTATAAATGGCGATTCGATTGAACGGAGTGTTGAAAGTAGCCAATAATTCATGGAAATACACGTAGCGTCGGTGGGGTTCTATTTCTGGCTTTTAATCGAGACTATTGATCTACCCATACTTCATACTTTACCACACTTAATGAATGCAATTGTAAATTCTAATGCAACCGTTTAAAGTGTAAATTAGCTTGCAACCTTGTCATTGATTTTTGACGAGTTTATTACTTTAATTATACTGGAAGCTAGTCATATCATTAGTCACACCAAATTATTTGTTTTTATCAGTAGTACATTGATCTTTAAACTTTAGCGACAGCACGTTAGGTTCATTTTCGCTAAATCGTCGCAGCGATACCTACCTACTTGGACGCACAACAAAGAATTACCACCTCCTACATTTTCTTGCATTCTTTATGACTAACTGACGACTGACTGAAATAAAGTCCGTTAACGTCCTGAATCAATATCTATCGTGATCGTCAACATGTTCCAATAACGAAAGACTATACATAGTTTATTGTTTGGGTTCTTGGTTGATTTTAGGGAGAGGGCAATGACCGCTATTGCCGTGCTAGAGATTCGGGTAGGGATTACTATTATGTATACAATTTTTGAATCTAGTTCTCACACGGTGCTAGTTGCTAAACGTGTCGTTACGAGTCGCCAGAAGCCCAAAAGTCTGACAACTAAGGCGTATCGTAATCGTATAACCACGTATAACCCAGTTACTGATTTATGGAGGTGAGATAGGC
Source organism: Hydraecia micacea (assembly GCA_914767645.1). Taxonomy (NCBI): domain Eukaryota; kingdom Metazoa; phylum Arthropoda; class Insecta; order Lepidoptera; family Noctuidae; genus Hydraecia; species Hydraecia micacea. Next base: position 2,915,203 of record OU611774.1, read on the forward strand.
AGTCGCTCCATGTAAAATACTGGTATTCAGCTGCATCCGGTTAGACTGGAAGCCGACCCCAACATTGTTTGGAAAGGTTAGGCAGATGATGTTGAATCTAGTCCATTTCTTAAGTCGTTGCAAACAATGGCGAGACGTTAGACTAGAGCGGTAAAAGAAAGTGGATTGGAAGACAGATTGTTTTACGACTGGTTTTGTTTTAAAATGCGATTGCACTTTTGCGTTGCCTCAGATTTTTCGCGAATTAAAATTAGTGATAAAGTAAAAATAACATAACATTACGCCTGGCCCTGTCATCCCCAAAGGCATGGGCAGAGGTATACCTACACATAGTACACCCATATTTCGCCAGTTATGTTTAAGTCCCATGTAATAGGGGCGAGCCTTTTGCCATTTACGGGGCACAAATATACCTAATAATCCCGGGTCGGACAAAATGCCGACCCTAGAACCTCATGCTCAGTAGTAGCGCTTGTGAAGTTGCGATCACAAGAGACCGCCGATTCAGGGCTCGTAAAACGTGTGCCTCTAAGGCCTGAAACTGCGTTAAGCAGGCGCACGGGACGGGCACCTGTCGCGTGTCTACGCGCGTGCGCAAGATATCAATATTATTATACAGGGTTACAGGAAAATTCGAGCTAGATCCGTTAAAGACGTGTAGTTTGCATCGTTTCTGACTGATTCGACTATGAAACACGGAACACCCTACCCCAAACTTAACCGTTATCGAGATATTCGACTTTTTTTTAAATAAAATTTGCCGATTTTTTGGATATTTAATTACATACTTTGAAAGCGAGTCTAATTCATATTATTATTTGTTTTTTACGCGTAAGATAAGATGCCTTATGATCTCAGTAACTAATATTGTAAGTAAATTAGTTAAATAGGTCGTAGTAGGCGATTGAAAGGTAAACAAGTTAATACATTTATAGAAAGTTTTTTTTTTAAGGAAAAAGAAAGAAATTTTTAGAAATTTGGGGTAGGGTGTTTCATAGTCGAATCAGTCAGAAACGATGCAAACTACACGTCCTTAACGGATCTAGTTCGACTTTTCCTGTAACCCTGTATACAGGGTTATTGGAAAAACACCTCTTAAGAGGTCATTGTACTCATCATTATAAACACAACTTTTACTATGGGACCAAACCTGAAATCGCGAAAAACAATAAATCAGCTGTTCCCTACATTTTGTGTCAGAATGACGTTGAAATAAAAAAAAAACATAACCACTGCTGGTACAAGTCCGCGAGGCGGAGTGTTTTTATATGTAGAAAAATACGACAACAAATGTATGAATGTACTTAATAATAAAGTACAAGTATGTACAGACGCCAGCACATCAAGTTACTACAATCTGTCAAATTTCTTTAATAGATTTTCAACTTTATCGCTGAAGTATAAGGTTCAAAGTTGATTGGGAAAATTTGACAGATTGGGGTAGATTGATGTGCTGGCGTCTGTACATAGCCACAGTATTACAATATTTCGTACAGTAGCGCAACGCCTTTGATGTCGTTCGATGCCGCCGCCAGTGTAGGTACTTACGCTGTCACATGCAAATATGCTAGGGTTGTCACCAAATGGGAAATAAAACAATTGTGATTATTAATATTATGATGTAATCATTTATTCATAATGTACATTCAAAATAATTGTGAATATTAAATCTAATGTAATTATTTATTCATAAATATATATTTACATATGTTGCACTGCTGAATATTCCATAAGTCTATGGTACACAAATGAAAAAAATCTACCTCTCGTCGTGGGGAAATCTATGAAACTTTAAGTCCTTCTGGGATTTCGATGTCGCTTTACATCCATACACAGAACAGTTTGTGCGCACCATTATAGAATATGTAAGTATAATACAATTATTACACAAAAAACACGCTCGCGTCGTACCTTCGCGCTCGGTACCGCAAACTAAGCGTGTTTGCGGTACGCGGCCCGCGCGGTCCGACCCCCCGCGAGTTCCCCTCCGTTGCTCTGCGCAAGTACATTCTTCGCGCTACTGTAGGAAATATTGTAATACTGTGACATAGCCACTTAATTCTATGATAATTGACAATGACAATGTCAGTCAGCTGTGCTGACTGACATTGTCATTGGCCCACAGGGCTGCCAACCCTAAAATATAAATAATGTTTGTAGTTAGTGATGCAAGTATTTTATTTTTCAACGCTTATTTAAAAAAAAAACGAGCGACTGTAAAAAAAAGAAATTAAATGCCCAGACATCAAAATAGTTACCCTCTGTCGGCCTATAAAGCTCAGAAGGCTGTTTAAATATTCAATTATTTTAGTACCAAGCCCCATACATTTATTGAACGTCTCCTTTGCAAATCTCGTTGACTTTCCGTTCATCTATGTTTTTGAAAATATACATACATATTTTTATTGAGTTTCATAAAATGGTTTTTTTGTCCGTTGCGTAGCCCGTACACAAACTGGGCTTCAGCAAAACGCGAGAGGTTTTGCTGTAGCCGAGTTTGTGTACGTGCTACGCAGCAAATACAATAAAAAAAACGAGTGTGCTTATGACCACACGACTGAAGTGAAACTTCTTCTTAGATATACGGAACGTATTTGGCTATGAGAGGAAGAGAGAAAGAAAATGTGCGCGCGCACTGCTGTCTCTTGCTTATATCCCCCACTCAACTCCCGTTCGCCTTGCCCGATCACACTTTTCGTAACGCTTACGTCACGCGTTCGCCAGCTTACTCCCCAAGTCAAGCGTGCGTAAAGAAGTTTCACTTCAAAAATGGATTGATTTGGAGGCCTAAACTAAAAACTGGGAAGATTTCCAATATGTAAATCTTGCTACAGTACCTCGCTTCGCTCAAGCATAACGGTCGCACCTGGTTACATTCCCGATTTTATCCACAGGACTACTAAACACGCGAAGTCTCAAATGATAAAGTACAATCTTCGTAGTTAATTCAACATAGTATCTATTTTTTTATCATTAATTACAATAACAAAATCATGGTCAGCAAACCGACCGACAGCACCCTCCCGTTCACGAGCATAAAGATCGAGCCACACCTGCGCGACATAAAGTTTCACGCGGATGCAATTGCGGAAGAGTTTTAGCGCGCTAAATATTTTGCTTTAGCGTAAAGCTTTAGCGCCCTAAAGGATGCTCGGATTAGCTTCCTTTAACCATTCAATGGGTAGTTCGTGCTATGCTGAGGCTACATACAGCAACGTCAATGAAAATGAAATGAAAAACGTTTGTTGATGTGTCAAATTCGGCTTTGCATATAAAAAAATGGTGTTTTACCGGCTCATACGACGATCAAACGGAGTAAGTGTACACGTCAAGATTGTATGTGCACCTACGTAACAAGTATCCTAACGCGTTATTCCTAAATACGTAATTATAATTATGAAAAAAAAAAAATTGTGAGCCGTCACGGGACGCCTGGCAGATGTGAAACATCGACATTATCTGCATATAGACCGTATATTTTTATATACCATCATATATCGCCACGGCATGCGTCGCCACGCCAGAAATCGGTTTTACGTGCGGCTATAGATGTTTCACATCAAAAATTGTGAGCCGTCACGGGTCGCCTGGCAGATGTGAAACATCGACATTATTTTGTAAACGCGCGTCGCCACACCATACACACTACTGCATATAGACCGTATATATATACCATCATACGAGTAGCGTGGCGACGCGTCGCCACGGCATACGTCGCCACGCCAGAAATCGGTTTTACGTGCGGCTATAGATGTTTCACATCAAAAATAGCGCCCCCCTGTCCGTGAGTGGCTAATGGCAACAATAAACAGCTTTGTCTGTACTTTTATACTAATATAATAAAGCTGAAGAGTTTGTTTGTTTAAAAAAGCGTTAATCTCAGGATCTACTGGTTCGAATAGAAAAAATATTTTTGTGTTGGATAGTCCATTGATCAAGGAAGGCAATAGGCTATAACATCACACTACGACCAATAGGAGCACAGCATCAATTAAAAATGTTGCAATTTTGCAAAAACGGAATTCCTTTTGAGAGCTACCGTTGCGTACGCTGCCGCGCTGCGTAAACGGTCAAAGTTAGAATGAACGCGAAAACGAAGTAATAGCGCGGGCAGGTAATGCGATGCGACGAGGATGAGGTGGGTCGGGGGAGCAAGAAATTTCACGTGGACGAATTTGCGGGCAGCAGCTATAACCCGATAAAAGACGAAAAATATCGTCGCGATATGAAAATCTCATTTTGACGCAACTTTGACATAGAAATTAGTAAAATCGCTTTTATAAGCATATTAACCTAAAAACGTAAAAAAATCGCTCTACTTTATCTTATTCTTAAATATAACACTAAATTAGCCGTCTTAATTTATGCAAACATGAACATAACACAACAACGAGGCCTTTTTTTCAACGTGTGTAACAGTTTGTGTTGCGTTTCTCATATCTGTACGCGGCATTATACTCTACTAACACAATTAAATCCCAAATTCAATTTTACTTATACAATAAATTACGTTTTAGACTTAAACCCAACTGTGTAAACTTTTAAAGTATTAGTAAAAAAGCTTTGAATAAACTACCAACAAGTTTATAAAATGGTACAATTTACTTTTACCTAATGGCAACCCTCATGATACGATCCATAGTTTTGCAATTTGTGTTTTGTAACCTCTGTGCTTGCATTATTCACTGTTATGTGGTAGATTGTAGTTTATATTCGGAAATGTGAACAAAATGTTTTCTTTTACTGAAATATCGGCATCACGTGCCATTAAACGCCCCTCGTAATCACATTGAGCAGAACGTGTTAGTGATCAAGGTAAAAACAAGCAACTGCACGAGTGCGCGCTCGTACTTACATTGTCTGCACTTTATTGTAATGATATTTTATGTACTTCCGACTTCTATTTTAAGGAAATAACTACTTTGACGTATTTTATCTTTTGATATAATGACTACAAATCATACCTTGTTACAGTGTGTTGGTATCTATCCATAATGCAACAATTTGTTTATTTGTGTTCTTTTGCGATTATGTTGTCACTTGGAGGATTGTAAGATAAAGATAGTTAGATAAATACTCAGATAGTTTATTGTTTTTCATATTGTACCAACTTAATTAGTACTTAGGGCCCTTATAAAAATATATTATGGGGTAGATTGAGGTAGATAGGCTTAGGGTTACTTATTGTCTAAATATTATTTTTATTTTCAATAGTATTTTTTTTCAGTACTTACCTACCTAGTTTTTAATAGTTCTTATTTTAAATATTAAGAAAAAATAAACAATAATAGAAATAATATGGTTAGGTATCTTTAGGAAATTAACTGTATGCTGTGCTGAAGTTGAGGGGAACCTATCTTCATATACATGTTGAATGGCTGATGCAATGTTTGATTTTGGTTTATTTCAGTCTGTTATTTTGAATTAGTATCTGGCCGGGCTAACTTTACATATTGTTGACCAAACCGACCAAACAGAAAGCATGCGTAAAGAGTTAGACTTTGACCTTCTCGCACATTATATTTATACTGTTACAAATATAATATGTGAGAAGGTTAAAATCAATGTCAGACCATTTAAATATTTCAAATAGGCACATAAACGGCACTTATCGTACATAGGCATTTGGAGAAGATTGAGCAAGAAACTAGTTACTCTTTTAAAATGTTGTACCTAGAATAAAATTACTTTAACAATTAATAGTGCAATACATGGTGCTAACATTTACAAGTTTTGTAGAAGTAGACTAAATTTTAACAAATATCAGTAACATGAGTCAGTGTTCGAGTTAAAGTGATCAGAATGTTCAGGTTATGTTTTGTGAACAGTGTTCACAGAATGTAAAATTAATGTCATATAAATTATGCAATTTAATTAGCAACCAGTTTGATTTCTCTATACTAGATTGTCCTATGGAGCACGATAAGCATGTTTCCAAACATTCTTATCTTGAAGGAGCAGTGACATTGTAATTTTTTAAGACCCTGGTACTGGTTGACAGGCCTAAACTGTCCTCTCATACCTATTAACACTGTAATTTGAAATATTGTAAAAACTAATGATTTGTAAAAGAGTAACCATGAAGTTTCTTGACAGCTCTTCTCCATAGAAAACAACCAATTGTAATTGTGCAGGTTAATGTGAAATTAAATATTTTGATTTGGATTTCTATTCAAATATGGTTGATTTTACATTAATTTTGGATTTTTAAACAAATTGTTCTTCTTCTCGTGTTGATGACTTTATTTTTCTGAGACGCAATCCACATTTTTTTTGTAGTTTTCAAAATATAAGTCACTTATTAATTGAAACCATTTGAAAAACCAGAGGCCTCTTTAGTTGCCATGTAATTAGGCGTCTTGATTACAACAACAAACAATTTCAATTAAACAATTACCCATCAGTATTGAGTCAAAACACCCACCCACATTAATAATTTTGTAACATGGTATTTAATTTACAAATAACATAATTGCTGGTGTCTCATAAATTAGCTATTTGAATGAAATTGATTATGGGTACAGCATGCATGCTTGTAAAATAGTATGCGAGTGAAAAGTAGCTGGCATACCATTCATGTGTGTGTGTGTGTGTTCTTAAGCGAGCTGCAAGCACACCACCACCGGTAACTTGACATGCTGAGGCATTCAAAATTGTAGCTGCGCGAATCGCCACTGCCATAATTGACACATGCAAATAGCTGGCATATCCAAGTACCTAGTTTGTTTTTGTCCAAACCTGCGATTCCTGTTTATTGCAATAAAAAGCTTAGCGATCTTATAGCTATTTTTTTGAAAGACACTGCGATTTTTTATATCGGGAATAATAATGTTTTGATTTTGTTATCGATTTTTGTGCCAGTCTGCTTTGATAATAACAAAAGGTTTCTTTGTCTTTTCACAGCTGGTCAGTATATACGGGCTGGAAGCAGAAAATCAACTTTTGAGGTGTTTGCTTACTGAGGCAGCCAAGAATTCCTGGGACACTGATCGCCCAGGGAATATTCCTACCAACAGCATCCACGCGTCGTTGCTAGCGCAGCACCTCGCGTCCTTGCTGAACCACCCAGCCAAGTCGACTGTTATCTGTCGCGCTGTAGATCAACCCACCAGACCTCTACAGAAGGTACCCTTAACAAAACACTTCCTCCCAATTGTGTAGATGCTCATCTATATTCCGACGCCCATTTCAGCTGTATCGTATGTTTGTCCTGATATTCATACCATTATTATACCATCCTATATTTACCACATATTATTACTTAAATCCTGGTTTTGTTTTTATATCATGCTAACAAATATAATTTTGATAAGATATTTTTTTTTATCATTTACTAGTTTCACTATATTTTACTGTAATTATACATAATAATGTAGTGTTTGTAATTGTTGGTATGAGATGTTCTGTGAAATATATTTTGTTAACTGCAGCTGGCCAGGAGGCCATGGGGATAATCATAAACACAAGGACATAACACACCATACAGATGTAGGTACTTTAAGTTTTTACTATGTCAATGTCATATTATATTGATATAGTGTAGATGAGGTTTAACAACCCTCAAATGTTATAAATACCGAGATTACGTATGTTGAATTCTATCGGACAAGGGCATTCAGAAGCAGTTTCTTATTTCATTCCGGTGCTTTTATCTAGCTGCTAACTTAATATAATATATGAATACTACTAAAGCATTGATTTCTTACAGATCTTAAAACCATCAAATACTTTATTCAATCGACTGTCAAGATTGTTAAAGTTAACCACTGCTGAGGATGTTGCCCTTTCGCTGGTTCTGAGGAGGAATTCGTCGAAATCTGAAATCGTAAATTTATCCAAGCAACATCTTAAAAAGAGATTTTTAGATCTCGTACAGTGCTACCTCGACGCAGGTCGGTATTTCGGATTACATAACTCGATATTTTAGAGAAATGTAACTTATATTACGATGATTTTATTTGATTGATGTCGGTTCTGTGGCAGAACAACAGCTAACACGTATTGTTTCGGTTCACAGAACGCGGACATCAAGTGGAGCGTGCCGGACTTCAGGAATGCAGCCCTGAAGTGTTGCAAACTCTTCTAACTAATCTCGCGCATGAAAACTTTCGTTTAGCCGCAGTGACAAAAGACTTGTTTTTGAAAAAGTTACGAATTGATTTCCCTCGCGAAGTAGTACCCATAGTGCTTGCGCCCCTGCTGTATCCTGACGATACTCAGACGCCTCTCGAGGAAATGACTACAGCTGACGACATGGCCGCAGCCATGATGGACAACTCGCTCGCTGAGATCATCCGAGACATCGGCTATTCTTTCACCTCAACCGTTGAGGAATGCAAGAACAACATGTTGAACTTCGGCGCCCGGGAGCCTACGGCTACGGATGTCGCCAAGATCATATCGACGATGGTGAGATACCATACGACCGTCCCAGACGGACCACCGATACAGACACCCGGCAACTTCTGGCATGAAGTCAAGAAGGACATGCTACAAGGACACGGCGAATCGTGGAACGCAGAAGTGTTGGTGCAAACACTCAAGGATCTAGCCTCTAACCTAAACTGGAAGGAGGTCATTCTACAACTTGATCACCCTGAATTTTTCGTACCCGACAGGCAAGGACTAAGCTTGCTATTCACAATTTTGCGACTCGGCCTTCAAAGTGCGGGCTACCCAGCCAACATATTTCCAGTTGAATACTTGTGCCGTCGTTGGACAAACCTGGAGGGACAGATGAGTCTTATCACCAATATACTGAAGTTCACCGATATCTTCAGTTTCGCTGATCACCCATTCCATCCGGTGTCTATTGATTTATTGAAATCGCCTCCCGAAAACGACAACAAAGATGTGGGTACATGGCGTTGCCTGTACTTGGTCGAGCTATTGCTGTATGCTTCAGAGCGCGGCTACTACATGCAAGTACAGGATCTATTCAAGATTCCTTTGCAATACTGCCCTGACGTTTTGATGCTGGCTCTACTGCAGATTAGCCCGCCTGTCAATGTTGTCAGACAAGAACTATTCTCGACACTGATACCAATATTTTTGGGTAACCATCCTAATTCTGGAATCATTTTACACCACGCTTGGCATAATCAAAATCCGAATATCAAGCCCGTCATTATGCACTCGATGGCAGAATGGTATATTCGTGGAGATTGTGATCAATCAAAACTTTCAAGGATCTTAGACGTCGCACAGGATTTGAAGGCGTTGTCCTTATTATTAAATGTCCAATCGTTTCCCTTTGTGATTGACCTGGCTTGTCTGGCGTCCCGGAGAGAGTACCTAAAATTGGACAAATGGTTAACCGATAAGATCAGGGACCACGGCGAGGCGTTTGTGTCCTCCATGGTAAAATTCCTGCAAAGGAGATGCCCGCTAGTTCTTGGCAAAGGGCCAGATGAACAGTTGCCGAAAGCGGCTCAGTTACCGCACGAGACTGTCGCCACGATGTTGGCATGTTTACAATTGTGCATACCCAATGTCCAACAAGAGCTACAGGAGGCGATCTGCAATGTGATTGCTAACTGCCAGACGCTCATTCTGAGCAAGACGCGGCAGACCATTGCGGGTATCGCACGCCCGCATACCAGAGTTTTGGAGACTCCTTTCAACCCTGCTGGACTCGGCGGTCAGCTGTTCCCGCAGCATGTGGACTCCATAACGAATTTGACCCCGAACGTTGCGAACATGAGCCTAGGTGCTCCAGCCAACACAGCGTTTGCGATGCCTGGAACTCTAGGACCACTAGTCGCAACACCCGGCTCTCCGTCGCGGCTTATGGGCGCTGGGCCTAATAGCCCTTTCGCTATGATGCCGCTACAACATAACGCTAATGTTGCTAATATGGGACTGGCTAGGATGGCTCCCGCTCCAGCAATGGACAAGCAACGCATTCCAGACCCCATCCACTTCCCTGAGATGATGCACAATGTTGCCAAGGAAATTGAGGATGAAGCTAACGGTTATTTTCAAAGAATTTACAACCACCCTCCGCATCCAACGCTGTCTATAGATGAAGTGCTTGATATGCTGAAGAAGTTTCAAGACTCTCCGAACAAACGGGAGCGGGAAGTGTTCTCGTGCATGCTGAGGAATCTCTTTGAAGAATACAAGTTTTTCCCTCAGTACCCTGACAAGGAACTTCACATAACTGCCCAGCTTTTCGGGGGCATCATTGAGAAAGGACTAGTACCCAGTTACGTTTCGCTCGGATTAGCATTGAGGTTCGTACTCGACGCCTTAAGGAAGCCAGAGGGGTCTAAAATGTACTACTTTGGTATAGCAGCTCTGGACCGATTCAAGTCCCGTCTCAAGGACTATCATAAATACTGCGAGCACGTAAGAGCTATACCTCATTTTAGCGAGTTCCCTCCGCATTTGATTGAGTACGTTGAATACGGGCTCCAGAGTCAGGAACCGCCTTCGAAGCCATCGGGCGCCGTGTTGCCGACCAGCCTCGCCGCAATGTTAAGCCAAACTGCAGTCGTTACTGTATCAGCACCATATAGGTATGTACTCGTCTATTCGTTGTACCTTCCAAAAGAGGCCAGTTTATAACTAGCCCCAATAGCAAGAGCCTCTCTCTTACAGATAAATTGGTTGTAATAAAGGTATCACACAAATGTAATAATTATTAACTGTTACTTTGTTAATTGTGGATTGACACATTTTCTAAATTAATGCTGTCATACCGCCATTTTATTCAGATAAATGATAAACTTTTTATTTAACAATTCAATACCATTCTTATTTGCCATCAATGCGCTAAGAAGAAGCTGTTTGATGATTAATGAATTGGCACTAATCTATCTATTTGTTTACAGGGCTGTTGCTCCAACAATTTCTGTGATATCCAAAGTCGCTACCGGCACAGGTGGGATGGGAAGCCGGCCGTCTATCGCGAACGCTACGAACATCGACACGCTGCTCACCGCCACCGACAGGGAAGAGAAGATAAATGCTCCTCCGGAAAACATTCAAGACAAAACTGCTTTCATTTTCAACAACTTGAGTCAGCTCAATTTGCAAACAAAATGCGAAGAGCTCAAGGAAATACTCACTGATGAATATCATCCTTGGCTGTCTCAATATCTAGTTATGAAGAGAGCATCCATCGAACTTAATTTTCATGCATTGTATTCTAATTTCCTTGACGTTCTTAAAATTCGTGATGTCAACAAGATGGTTACAAAGGAAACTTACCGTAACATCAAAGTATTATTGCGCTCAGATAAAGGCATAGCAAACTTTTCTGATCGTTCATTACTGAAGAATCTCGGTCACTGGCTTGGCATGCTGACCCTGGCCCGTAATGAGCCCATCTTACATGTGGATATCGACCTCAAAGCATTAGTTCTCGAAGCTTACCATAAGGGCCAACAGGAACTCCTGTATGTGGTACCATTTGTCGCCAAAGTTTTAGAATCATGTGCTAAAAGTTTAGTTTTCAAGCCACCCAACCCATGGACGATGGCATTGATGAATGTCCTTGCTGAATTGCACCAGGAACCAGACCTGAAATTAAATTTGAAGTTTGAAATAGAAGTACTGTGCAAGAATCTAGGCTTAGATATAGCTAATCTGAAACCTGCTATTTATCTGAAAGATCCTGAAAAAGTAAGACAGATTGAATTCCAACTGTCTCAACCGAAACAGAATAAGGAGGCGGCGGCAGTGGTACCCGTGAACCAGGCAATCATACAGGCCCCGCAAATGCAGATGATGCCTCCGCAACCGCCAATGATCGCGGCCGAAGACATGGCCGTCACGGCGCCCACGCCCACAAGCGGCCTCATGGGCGACCCCAACCTCATGGGCGTAATCGGACTTCCCGAGCCCAGATTTAATTATTTGGACGTAAATGTCTCTTCAACATCTGCATTTGGCCAAAAGATATGCTTCAATCCTCACATCCTCCTGTTCCAAAACTATCCCCATCTAAAACAGTTTGTTAAGCCCGCGATCGAGAGGTCGATCCAGGAATGGATCCACCCTGTGGTGGATAGATCAATCAAGTATGCTTTGACTACTTGTGAGCAAATAATAAGGAAGGACTTCGCGTTGGATCCTGATGAAGTGAGAATGCGTACCTGCGCGCATCACATGATGCGTAACCTGACCGCTGGCATGGCGATGATCACGTGTCGCGAGCAGATCATTAGCACCATCAGCACCAACCTGAAGGGCGCTTTCGCTACTGCCCTGATGCCTTCCACACCCCAACAGGTTAGTATTTCATAAACAAAATGAATTGATTGTCTTCTAATACATCTTGAATAAGGAGCTCACTTGGATCCGCTCTGTGGATGTGAGGTCCCTATACAACATGGATTATATATGTATATGAAATACTAGTCAAATTAAAATATAAGTATCTCTTGTTGACAACTTCCGTAAATGTTTATACCAATCAAATCAATCTAAGACATTTATGGATACAATTAAATTTTAGTGGGCAAATAGGTAGCGCCTAGGGACTGATTGGCCTGGATAAAATTGTATTTGTATGGGGCAATAAATTAGTAATTTTCTAAAACTTAGTATGCTAGCGATGATAGTGTTGGAGGTAGGTGTTAGGTTGTTGTATTATAGCATGGGTGGGACAAGATTTTTACAGGTACATTAGAGCTGATCAAAACTATTCCATCATCATGGAGAGAGGCCCTGGACGTAACTGTAAGAAGGCTACGAAACTATTTGTCTCGTTCAATGATAGGTTCGACAACCATCTTAAGAATTATTATTACTTATTTTTCAAGTTTTATTATCTAAACAATTTTAAAGTTTTATTGTAGAATTTTAGCTTTGTATATCCTCCTCTACAATCTCTCACAAGTAACGAGGACATTTTCAATATTTCTCTGAACTACCTACTGACTGACAAAACCTAAGGCCCTATGATTTACTTTTTATTTTGTTCCCTATAATGGCAATCAAAAGATATTTTACTATCATATTAATAGTTTCTGGTATTTCAGAAGGAGGTTATCGAAACCGCAGCTGCTGTTCTAGCTACCGAAAATATGGAGCTAGCTTGCGCATTCATTCAGAAGACAGCGGTGGAGAAGGCTCTGCCTGAGCTGGACAAGCGCCTGCACAGCGACTACGAGCTGCGTAAACTGGCCCGCCAGGAGGGCCGTCGCTATCTCGATCCCATGGTGCTGGCCTACCAGACCGAGCGTTTGCCTGAGCGCGTACGTTTGCGCATGGGCGGCCCTACCGACACGCAGATCACCGTCTACGAAGAGTTCGCTTGCAATATCCCCGGCTTCACGCCAGTACGCGATGTCGGATTGTTCATTCCTAAGCCGTCCGCTCAGGAACAAATGACCCAACTCACGTTCAGTCAGGTCATCAACCCGACCCAGGTCTACGGCACCGACGAGATGAGCGCGCTGATCACCAGCGCCGAGCTCTTTCTGGCAAATTGCATCGGCGCTGCATCGCTCGCGGTACAGGCCGGCAACATGCACTCTCTGCTCGAGTGCCTCTGCATCGCGAGAAGAAATCGCGACTTTGTGTCCGGATGCGCTTTACTGCAAAAGGTAACATAGTTGTAGATTAAAAAAAAAATTGCAACGAAGTGTCAGCAATTATTGCGTTACTTTTGATGCAAAAGTTGATTGATGCATATTTGTTGCGGATTTTTACATACTTATATTTCCTCTTTTTATTTCAACTGTCCTAGTTTTTTATTTTTTTTTCATTATTTTCGTTTTTTATTTTTACCTTCCCTTTATTGTCAGTACTGATGAATCAGTCATTTGTAACTTACAGATATCTAAAAGCGAGGCTTGAGAGGATCTGGTAAATTAGATGTTGTGACAATATAAATTATAAAAACACGAAATAATATGTGTGTAACAATGTTGAGTGGTTGTTGTAACAGTAGTTTGTCTGCTAGGCGGTCGAGGGTTTGCTGGACGGTCACATCGTGCAGCCGAACATGGGCAATGAACACATGGAGATGATGGGGCGGTACCGCGACACGCACCTGCGCGTGCTGAAGCTGTTGGAGGACGCGCGCGTGTACGGGCACGTGTGGACCACCAAGCAGATCACGTGCTGTCTCACCGAGTGCCGCGAGGAGCTGCGCTACAACATCGAGGCCGTCGACTGCCTCATCAGGAACCACCTCATCAACTTGCCACAGGTACTTTTTCATTACATAAACCTCACAGATAACAATTTTAAAACTTAATTTACTATGTCAACACACACTGAAACTAATATTTCTATCATCAGTACGACCTGGCGATCGCTCACATGATGGACGGCGGCAACAACTATATGGCTGTTGCTTTTGCGATGCAGCTGGTGCAATTGTACCTTGTCGACGACAGGAACAATATCTTCGTGAATGAATCTGATCTGTTCCACATCAACGAGACGCTGGTCCGCGTGATGTCGCACTCGCGCCAACCGCCGCCCGAAGGTCTCGGCTCCCTCATCGAGATGCTCCGCGTCAATCAGGATCCCAGTGCGTATCTCGGGGAAAGGTCCCCACTGGGCCCTACAGCTCATATTCACTCTGGAATCCTTCAAGTTCGGGTAAGTTTGCAAACATTCAGATATTATATTAATTCGATGATTTGCTCAGGTAACACCCTGTGTAACACCCATTGTCCATTTATAAAACTTGATCTACTTCCACAGTCACAGACCTACGACGACCCACCTGGCCTACAAGAAAAGACGGAGAACCTTCTCCGCGAATGGAGAAATGTGCTCCTCAGCCCCCTGACCGAAATCGAACTCGCACAGAATTTCAACTTGTACGTCCATCGCATGAACATGAACGGCATCTTGAAGTCTGACGACATGATTACAAGATTCTTTAGGATCGCGACACAGATGTGCGTTGAGAACGTGTATCAGCAGCTCAATGAGGACAGGATGAACACGCCTCCCTTGCCTCCAAAGAGGGACAAGTATTACAACATGTGCGATTCCTTCATCAAACTGGTCTCGCTCTTGATCAAGAATACTGCTGATGGGGGAAATCCGACGCCGAAGTTGAACCTATTGAACAAGGCAAGTTTTTAATCATCGTTTATGTAATAATGGCCCTATTAAAACTATTTTAGTGTTCTTTGTCAGCACAGAGCCAATACTGTAATGCAACTATTGATATTGTACAATGTTCTGCAGTTATAGCTAGAAGTTTTGTGCATATTTATGAATGTTTCGTTTTCCACAGATCCTGGGCATAATCGCCGGATGCCTTCTACAGGACCACGAGGAACATGGCACCAACTTCCAGCAGCTGCCGTATCATCGGCTGCTTCTCATCCTATTCCTTGACATGAATATGGCTGAACCCGTTTTAGAATCTATGAATTATCCGGTAAAAGTAACATTCCTTACATACCCCTACATAATGATAGATGATGAAAAAAAAAACATTATCGTAATATATGATGAATTTAGATATTACTTGTGTCTAAATTGATTTTCAAGACTTTTTACAGATCACTTTTCGCGTGGAGGTCTGTAAAGTTCATGATATAATGTAGTTTGTGACGTTTTGTACAGTCCATGTTCTATGTTGCTAATGTTGTTTGTTACCAGAAGTATAATCTGATATTCTTGTGATAGGTTCTCACGGCGTTCTGCCATACGCTGCGCATCATCCGGCCGTGCGCCGCGCCTGGGTTCGCGTATGCCTGGCTCGAGGTGGTCGCACATCGGGCCTTCATCAACCGCGTACTCGCGGTTACACCACAACAGAAGGTACTACTTGTTATATTTTAACTGGAAACCATTTTGCTAGGGTTTTTATAGTTCATACCCATCTCCCATTGGCCTACCAATAACAATAACAATATTAGTGTTAAAGTTAACAACTGCCGTGATACACTTACCAGTAAAAACATTTTAATCATTCACTTTGAGTTTACATAGTTCAATTTTACTAACTTAAGCAGAAGTAAACCGTATAATATCGCTTTAAGTAACATAATGTGGCATAAATGTAGGGTGATCCAAATAAATGAGTATTTACCTTTTGTAGCTGCTGCAGATTTGCTTAACTCATTGAAAACCTCCACTCTAATAGTGCATTTGTATATTTTGGATTACTCTTCATAGTAACCTTCATAATGCGAATTTCTTCTATTCAATTGTAAAATAATATCATATTTCATTCATTTATACAGTCCTTACACAGACCGGCAACATCCAGTCTTGTAACAACATTGGTAAAGGAACTTATCATCAGCTGAGTTGACCCTGAAATTGATTGCTATTAATCAGTTTTTTTTTTTTATGGAGCCCCATTATTATTTTCGATAATTGCCTGACCTCGATCGAACCCTGAACCTCAAAATCATAAACAGCGCTTATTATCCCTTAGTTAATATAAAATATAAGATTAAAATATGACATAATATTTGATTTAACTCTTTGGTTGCATTATTCTTCTTGAGTACTTTCTCTGTGCTCTCTGTTGCTTAGTATTTTTTTTTTCAATGTTAATGATAAATATTGCAATAGAATTCATAAATATTTTAATGGAGTTTTGTCATGAAACACCACAAACAGGAAAATACTTGATGAATCAAAGCTATAAAGTACTAAATATTGTAGCCCTGATAAGTTTGTTCACCAGATAAACTGGGCAAGCGCACCTATTGATATATATTTTTTTCTATGTTTAATTTATTTTTATTAGCTTATTGGAGGAGGCCAGGCAATTAAATTTATTTCCTTTTTGTGTGTATACTCAAGCGGCCTAATTATTAGAGATGGGCCAAATACATGTTACCAGATCAGCAGTTCAACTATTTGTTCAGTATATTCTGGTTACGATTATAATGCAACACTAGTTCTTAAACACTTACAAAATTTAACCAAAACTAAATTTAACCAAAACTATTATCACCCATCCTCATTCATGCTAACGCTAAGCTATTGAAATGCTAATATATTTTTAACATTTATAAATGGTTATTTTCCAAGTGCCAGATCTCGAATGCCGGCTGTGGACCGAACATTCGGCCCATCTCTATTAATTTTTATTATAGCGTTACACCATAGTGTGTTTGTCCATCAAAATCACGTAGTTCTAACTGCTCTATGTTCAGAGACAAGTCAAATGCTGCTGCCGCGATGAGTCTGCTTTTGGAGCTTACAGATTCGCTTTGTTCTTGTAGAAAGATCAGTTATTTATTTACATACCAAAGAAAAAACGATGAATCATGCCGGAACTTAATATTCTATGTTTGAGTTAAGTACGATCACTGAATGGAACACTAGTCTTATGATTTTAACATGAAATGACATCATGAATCGTAATTCTTTCTTCATTCTTTATTGTGGGAACATTATTAAATCTCGTCACCAAAATCATGGGTCTGGTATTAATTTTACTAACCAGAAATGGACATGTTATGATGTTTTAGACCGCTAGAATCAATTCTATTTTAATATAGATGTTGATGTACAAAAGTGTCTTTTATGTGCCTATTTGAAATAAATGCTTTGACTTAACTTGTTCAGGGTATGATTAATTGTAAGTTAAATTATCTCAATGTAATAGTCTTGCAATTTAAAATTTAAAACAAGTTTCAGAAGTCTAAATTCAATTATACAGGGAGTTTTTTTTATCACAATCCAAATTTTTACAGGATGTTCCACCCATGAATATGAATTACTATCATTATGGGACCAACTCTCAAAAAAATCAGCTGTTTCATACATTTTGGTCAAGTAGGTATTGAACTTTTGTATTAAACAGCTGATTATTTTTTCGTGATTTCAGAGTTGGTCCCATAGTGAAAGTTGTTCATATCACAACCTGTAAAAATTTGGATGGTGATAAAAATCTTCCTGTGTATTAAATATTGTCAAAGAAGTAAAAAAAATAAGTATTTAGTTGATTTGATTGGCAGTACATTGTGCATGTGCGTTGCATGTAATGTGTTGATCGCAGCGCAGCACATCAGCACCCCAATTGCGTAACACATTTTCTATTACAAGCCGAAGCGAAGGATTTTATTAACGTTCCGTCAACGTAAATAACGCATTAAAAGTTTTCAATTATAATAATACAAGCCATTGCGATTGTATGTGTGTTACGCAATTACGCCGCGGGGGTACTGCTGTGCGGCGATCATAGTGCATGGTGATCCAAGTGCTGATTACTCTTCGCAGGGCTGGGGGATGTACTCGACGCTGCTGATCGACCTGTTCAAGTTCCTTGACCCCTTCCTGCGCAACACGGAGCTTGCCACTCCCGTCATGATGCTGTACAAGGGCACGTTGAAAGTGCTACTTGTCTTACTCCACGATTTCCCGGAATTCCTCTGCGATTACCATTACGGTTTCTGTGACGAGATCCCGCCGAACTGCATCCAGATGAGGAACCTCATTCTGTCCGCGTTCCCGCGCAATATGCGTCTCCCAGACCCTTTCACTCCTAACCTGAAGGTGGATCTGTTGGCGGAGATCACCCTACCGCCGCGCGCCGTCATCAACTACAACACCATCATCCCGGCGTCGCAGTTCAAGAAGGATTTGGATGCGTACCTCAAGGCACGCGCGCCTGTCACATTCCTGTCAGAACTGAGAGGCAACATGCAGGTATGTACGCTTGTAAAAGTCAGCAGTCCTTTAATAATGGTTATCTACTATATGATCAACGAGTCTTCACGTGCCGCAGGTTTTGAACGAGCCCGGGCGCCGGTACAACTGCCAGCTGATGAACGCCGTCGTCCTCTACGTGGGCACGCAGGCTATCGCGCACATTCGGGCCAAAGGACAGACCCCTAACATGTCCACCATTGCACACTCCGCGCACATGGACATCTTCCAGAACTTCACCGTGGACTTCGACTTCGAAGGGCGGTAAGATCGTAGACTTAAATTTTAAGGATTATAATAAACTAACAGCCAAATACCTCTGTGTAAACGTAAAACATGTATATCTTACACTAACTGCATGTTTGGCAGTCTTAAGATAACAACTATAGGCCAGCTTAGAGTGCTGGCTGATAGGTCGCGAGACTAGAGGAGCCACGGCACGACCAGCAGCAGACAACTGGTCCTGACCAAAGACGGAGCGAGAGAAGGCAAGACAGAAATGCCAACAGGAAACCACGAGGTTAAATTATTTGATTTCAGAGAACATCAAGAACCAGCGTCAAGCAGACATTCAATTGCCAATTAGTACCAGAATCATGTAAATTACTGTGTTCATAGAGTTTAGACTTCTTCATGCGCGTTCGGATGCAAGGCGGTGGCTGCCCTTACCTTCCAATACAGCGGACGCTCCTTGTTCACAGGTACCTGTTTCTGAACGCGATCGCGAACCAGCTGCGCTACCCGAACAGCCACACGCACTACTTCTCCTGCTGCCTTCTATACCTGTTCGCCGAGGCTAACGCCGAGGCCGTGCAGGAGCAAATCACCAGGATGCTCCTTGAGAGACTCATTGTCAACAGACCACACCCCTGGGGACTACTCATCACGTTCATCGAACTCATCAAAAACCCCATCTACAAATTTTGGTCACATGAGTTTGTGCATTGCGCACCTGAGATTGAGAAGTACGTACCCCTTTCTGATTCTTACTAAGTAATATTAGATGCTATCGCTGTCATTAACATATTAACCAACCATGGAGTAGTATGTATGTACTATAAAGTGATAGAATAGCATTCACCCTTTTGTGAGATGTCCGGGGTTCGTTTGTGTTGTACGGCCGCTACAAGCGCAATGGCGATACGAACAGTGTTGATGTAACCGTTCACCCGCACATTATCACTCCATTGCTTACAATCCAATATTAACAAAAAAAGCCAGTCCTATTCATAGTCTAGTAGTAGACACTAGACAGTATTAGAATGTCTCATTACTAGCCCACATACGTTTATTTAATAGACAGTATGTTTTAAATTCAGTCATTTAGTTGGTTACTCATGGGCGTAAAAGGGGTGAAATAGTTATTACTATCAGAATGAGGCTGGATGCACTGAAGGAGATACATTCTGAGCGCATGTCAATGGTTTACTGTGATTGAAGTTCAATAAGCACATGAAATATCAATATATTGCTGCATGCTTGGAGAAGCATTTTGCTTTCCTTATAGTCGAGAGCAAGTAGAATAAAACGAGCCTCTGACGAAGTTTTTATTCAATGGATTTTTATAGGAATGTTTTTGTTGAGTTTCTAGACGTAAAATTAAAATGGTGAGATTATCTCTAGGCTATAATATAAATATATATACTAGGCTGTAATCAGATGTATTTCCTTAACATATTATAGTATACATGACCTAACCAAAAGTTCAAATAATAAACAATTTTTTAACTTAATTGATATGTTGAATACCGAATTGAATAACTTTGATTTCTTTTATTATTGGTAGCTGACACTTTTTGAAACAAAATTAGCTATACAAATGTTCTTGAATGTCAAACAGCTAATGTGATGCTTGCTTTTTTTATCAAACATTTTGAGTGAAACCCAATGAAAAAGGTCTGTGAAAATCGATTGACTACAAACCTTGCTGGAGGTAAAACTCTGATTGTACTCGACTATTATGTATTTCATTATCTTACGATTTATGATGTTTGAGGCTGATATAGACGTCTTCTACTCCCCGGATTACACAGTCTGAGTTAACTCACATAATTCAATACCATCAGATTAAATAAGTAATTAAAACTGTTTACGTGTTCCGAGTTAGTAAAAATGTGCCATCAAGGGAACCGGGCATGACAAACTTGCACGTTGCGGTGGTCGATATACCGAATAGTGAAGTGGCCTCGTAACACGTCGACATACATAAACTATTCCTAATAAACAAACTAATTAGAATAGTGGAGACGTGTAAATCTGCTTCTGGATAAAGTTTGCATATTCATTCAGTACAGGTGATAATCATGTTTTTCTTTTTTCATTAATAGTGCTATCCGACTTCACCTGGAGCGGTAATTAGCCCCCTTTTATAATTGCTTGTCGTGTACCGATCGAAGCCATACATCTGTCTCAAGTTCTATTTTTTTTTTGTATTTTAATTTTAATCCTCCCCCTTTGGTATAGTTGCTGTCGTAAGACATTTTCAAACTAGCCTACAATCTCTTACGGCAACCATCCTTGCAGTTAGAGATTGAGTAAATTGCAAAATTCAGTATGGCCCTCCGATCAGTGCCCGTCGGTGCACATATTAATACATAGTAGTATTATTTTAAAGGACCCTCGCAATCATACAGTGGTCAGGCGTTCTCTGTAATTTATTCAGTTTTTACAATCCATATTCGCTATGATCAGTGAAGACACATGCTCGCTAGATAATCTTATAAGTTATAGAACGAAAGCTAGCACGCACGCGTACGCCTACCGCTGACCGCTTTCTGGTTGCTCGCGCTCCTTCAACAGGGTGAGATTCCAATAGGATACTAATCATAACTCATTAGTACATTTTTTCGTGTTTGCTTCCCTCTGCCTCAATGGAGTTTCACCCTAAAGCTGATTCCAGAGCATTTGTTACGCCAAAGCGGCCGGCAGGTAGCGCAAGTGTGGTGGGAGGATGGAGTTCATAGTATCGCATCAGACTGTCATGATCATGGCCCGCGATGAGCGATATTTCGTGCTGCCGAGGTAGCAATGTAGTCCATGCGCTCGAGCTTGTTCCGCTAACCGACCGCGTTGACGTAACCGCTGCACTGGAATAAGCCGAAGGCCGAGACTTACAAGACGAGCCTGCCGGTTCGGCTCCGATCTCCACACAAACGCTAGTTGAAATCATTGGTCTCGCTCGAAAATTTTTGGATACCGTAGCTTAACCGGCTCTCGTCTAGTCCCGGACTATATACTGCTAGTTGGGAGTGGTGACGGCCAATAACAGCTTGAAATTAACGCTCGTCATGGTATTTTCAATAATGCCAATTGTAAAAAAAAAATAGAATATGGGTCGTCAGCCTATCGCCTATCTAGTAAACTAGACAGTCGACACTGCTAAGCGCGTATGAAGACTAAATCAATCGACCGGTTTTGAATGAAAGACTGAATTGATTCTAAAACATATTGTAGAGTAAGTTTCCGTATGAAAGATTTGCTCGGTTTCCTATGCATGATGTGCGGCGTTACTAACTTTACAAACATTTTAATATCAAATTGTTATTCTTTACGTGTCTATTCATTCCTACTGCTGTGCTCTAAAATATTTATATATTGATATAGTATTGGAACTCGCCTGATTTTCTTAGCGTTCACGCTGACACATGTACTTACATCGAACACGTATGGTGTAGCTTTCTTATCGGCCGACTGAGTTAGCTACCATGCGCGCCTAGCTTTACTATGTTTTGTTTTAAATTTCGTGCCCAATATAATTCACGCGTTGGAAGAATGTGGTTTTATTATAAAAGTAAATAAAGATAATAATGTGAATCCGAATATACTGGCTGTTCAGTTCCAAAAATTATGATTTATTCTGATTTCGCGTGAATTATATCGTTTTTTGGAATACGAGTAGGCATTTCAGGATGTTATGTTGATGTAATTAATTGGATTGGTTGTCCCAATGGTTATGCGACGCAGAAGGGACTCCCAAATAAATAGCAGGATATACGTATTAACTAAAAACATCATATTGCAATCACCAACTGTATTTAATAGCTGGGACAAAACGAACCTTTTATAACTAATAATTATGTTTTTAGGGGTATGCATTTCATCTCTTTTATATACAAAATAATATCAGGTTTAAAAAACAACGATTTAACCGCTATGTGTTCTGTTAATCAAAAAGAACATTATTTTGTATTAAGAATAGATGAATGGCGTTACCTGTTTTTTTCATGCTGCTCTGGAATATGTAAGGTAAAGTTAATCACTTTTAGAACAGGACTTTGTTCATCATGTTAAATGAAATATCAAATAAAGCCATTCTTGAATTCAAATGGTACTAACAGTATTAATTGGGCAAATCTTTCTAGATGGTGCCGCTTTTGCGTACGTATTTAATTTTAAGATTTTTCTGTAATTTAAAATAAATTAGCATTATAAAAAATCGGTTGATAGAAAGCGAAGCGTTGCGTGTAAGTGGCGCCGTCTAGCGTTAGGTTGGTGTGTAGTAAGCATGATTTTTATTGTGCAACATCACTTCTGTGGGATTCTAACATTTGTTTTTGGCCAGGCTGTTTGCGTCAGTGGCGCGTTCCTGCATTGTAGACAAGACGGGTGCGGGAGGGGGGGAAAGGGAGATAGCCGAGTAGCGTCGAGCCAATTGGGAGTCTGTCCGGCATAAGCACATGTATAAAGGCTATGCCGAGAAAGGTATGTTGAATTTCGCCATTAATTACCAAGATATTATTTGTAAAGTATGTAGGGATACGATTAACTCCCATTTGTTCCCCTTTAGTGAAACAATTTCTGTTTATCCTAGATCATAATTCGAATGACCATAATATTTTACTTCAATTTCTAAATAAAATCTAAATCTTTGATATTACGGCCTTGTTATTGTTAGCGCCTTTAATAACTATCGACGCATTGTTCCAGGCTTCCAAGGCGAGGCAGGACCGAGCCAGCCGCCGCAGCCACAGCCGTCCACTTCAGGCCAGCCCCCCAAACAGGTGTTGCAGTGGAACAAACTGTTTCAAAAGAAGTAAATCAGTGACGAACAATTTTATTGTAAATATATTTGTATTGTAGTAGTGAACTCTTGTACATTAATCAGTTGATTTTTGAGATTCTCTCGGTCAGCCCTAACATTTTTTAGAACATTTTAATTGAATCATTTTATAATATTCTAAATTTTGTCTCCTAAAATGTTCCTTTAGATAACTTTTAGTCGGGAGTTTTAACTTTCTATACAACCTTGTACCTGCGTTGATTTTGGTGTAAGTAGTTTTCCCTTAAATGTATGTTCCAATTTGTAATCCGGATTTAAAAAAATCAAGGATTCTCAAAAAAATATGTGACTGAAATTGAACTCCTTGACACTTTAGTTCCTCGACGCTCGGACAAGGTTACATGAATCGGTTTATGTCAAAAATCAATTAATATAAATATTATACCTACGGAATGTCTGCGCGGTGGTACGGGAATTCGCCTGTTCGGTGGTCGAATCACAAAATTAGTTGTATTTTTAAGTAAGTAGTGTATAAACATAAGCGTGATCTCTGAAGGTCGAGTCTCTATCATCGCGCTGCTGTTACAATGAGCGGGTTCCATAGGAACCACATCTTTTGCCCTCTTTATTCACAAATATAAATTGTTTTTAACCATTTTTAGATTTCTTAAAAATTCTAAATGTTCTTGTAAATTCCGAGCAAATCGTTTAGATTGAATGAGATTAATAATTAAAATGAGTAACTTGTATAATTTATTCGGAAACGTATAACCTTCCCGAATAGATTATACCTTCCCCAATAAATCCTTCTGGATAAATTTGGTTCGATTTCAAACCAAAATTATAAAAAAAAATCTTGCTTCACAAATTTTTGAAGTGTTTGTGGTTTCTATGGAACCCGCTGTGATGGCACCACTAAACTGAGACATTAACTCGGACTATTCGCGATTAGTCAATATGACGAGGCGGCAGCTTGCAGCACGACGTGACTCGCTCGCACAGCGTACCGCACCGCCGGCACCGCACTAACGTATGACGTTGCGCACTTGCCCTAACGCGCGCGGTACCCGCGACGAACTCTATGACGTGTTTTACTCAATATAACCATACAAATATGTCTATTTACGCCACTGGTCTGGTGTTTGACAACAAAAAAACTTATCAAGAAAGAAAATGAACAATTTTACAAAATAATTCTATGGATAATAGTTTTGCGGTTGAAAGTGGATAGTTGATGGTGGACGTTTCATAATGCGACTGTAGTGATCACTTGGCGTGCAGCGGGTGGGATAGGTCCGTAAGATTTACGCGACGTTTTCTATCACTCGTGTTCGGTGACTTGTGCGGCTGGTCGCGAGCTCAATAAGCTGCATCACATTCATCTCCCGACCAGACTCACAACACACCCAACTCACTTATTTTAAGGCAAATTACACTAAGTGATACAGAGCTAGCTCGTCGAATTAAGTAAATCGACTGATTAAAAGTAACCGCTAAATCGATTGTTAGTCTTAATAAATTTTGTATTGATTGTAATAATTCGACTCGTATCTTGTAGTTTTTAATTATGAATTGAATTAATGATGGATTATCGCAACGGTTGGTTTAATTGTAAAACATTTTAGTGATAATTATAATATTTAATAAGTTTTGAAGAGCGTAAGTTCACGTTGTAAAGTTTTCTAGGTGTGATTTGAACGTAATATAGGAATGTATGCACCGGTGAGGCACGTTGCTTGTCGTATCGCACGCTGCGGTCGTGACGACGTCCCACTTCACCGGGCTAAACATTTTAGATGTAATGCTAAAATTAAAACTTCACTTTGATTAAGCCATGTAATCACCTTTTTCTAAAGTGTTTAACAAAAGTATTTTTCGATCAAACTTGTTTTTATTTATTACTTCCTAAATTCCTTTTTAAATCCTCTTTTAAATCCTCTCTACTGACAGTCGAAAGATTGTTTCAGTAGGTTGTCCTGAATTCCTGATACTGATCAACAAGTAAAAAAGAGTGCTGGAGTTTGTAATTATGTATATTTTGATTGCTGCTGTTTGAACTCGAGCTTGAAGGTGTGATTACACTGTTAGGTCAGCAACTCGCTGTACACACGGCTACACATCAAGCTATACATTTCCAGTTTTCGCTGAACTCGCATTGTATAGGTTTTTCGTACAATCAGAAGTTAGCTTATACTGGTTATGTATAGCTTGATGTGTAGCCGTGTGTACGTACAGACGCCAGCACATCAACCTACCCCAAACTGTAAAATTTTCCCAATCAATTTTGAACCTTATGCTTTAGCAATAAAGTTGAAAATTTATTAAAGAAATTTGACAGATTGTAGTAGGTTGATGTGCTGGCGTCTGTACGTACAGCGAGTTGCTGACCTAACAGTCTGATTCCAATTGTGTTACCCTTCTACCTGTATCAGGGGTGCCGACTTCGTAAAAATATTGGGGGGATGATAGAGAAAAAACGAATATCCCCGATCAGTCACACCCTATTTGTCAACAACACTGTTGACGATCGGGGAAGAAAAAAGTTCCGTTCGTCCACAGTGTTGACGAACGGACTATAACTACCTACTGTGATGTTTGCTGCTGTTCGCATATGACACTCATGATGTGGTCACGATGTGCTAGTAACAGCACAGCTCGGATTTCTCATGCTTACTCCCGCTGTATTACATAAATAGTTTTTCCCAGGCGTTGCTAAAAAAAGACTCGAAAAACTGTGTAGGTCAGAATGACGGGTGTATTGCTACATAAATGAATATGTTATATGAAAGGAATGTACTTGAATGTACCTTTAATGAAATTCAATGTACCTCTCCAAGAAACAAGAACAATTATAATAATAAAATGAGCCGCAGTCCTGACAGTCAGAATGACGGGTGTATACTAATAATGAAAACTTGAGTAAAAGAAGTGAGGGGGAAGCGCCTAATAGGAACCATTCCAAAGTTAGCACTGCGCAAATGAAATTGCAGTAACCTTTCTGCGAAATTATTTCTCACGTCCATCTTGCTTGTGTCTACCTCAAGAATCATGTTGACTGCCCAATGATTGTGTGGTATGCTGATATGCTCCGTATGGAGTTGGTATGCTCCGTATGGAGTTGGTCAGGACAGGCGATAAATCGATGATAACTGGAGTAAGGCTGCTGCTGTGACCGAGGGGCTTCCAAAGACTACAAAAAGAAACGACTAACAACTAAAAAATTGTCAAGAGCATCACCCTAATTGCGTAACACTAACAATCTCAATCTGAATCATTTTGAAGGATATCTAATACATTGTTTCATATGTTCGAATTTTTTTTTTCTGTTCAATAACGCAATGAATGTTGTTGAACTGTCAAAATGAAAGCCATTGCTACTGATAGTGTGTTACGAATTTACCCCGCATATCACACTCCGGACCCACCATACCCCTGGGGCAACGCCGTCTTAGGGCAGGCCAGGGCCTGGGCTGCGAGGACGCGCGAGCATTTTTTGTCAGGTTCAAGCATTCACTATTGTAATAATTTTAAAGTTTATTTTCAAGTGCGTTAATAAAATCCTCTCCGCTGCGCTGCGTTCTGTCTGCGCTGACCCCAAGGCGCGATGACTATGAATTAAGAGTAGGTACCTACCATACGTTACGGGTATGTGCACACCATATGGAAAGTGTGAAGAAATCATCACAACTGTAATACATTAGAGTTGATTTAATAGAAGCATAAGATCTTTTTGGTGTAGGTACCTCTTATTCTTGATGATGATAGCTAATTGCTTCCATGAAAAGCATGCCCCTAAGTTCTTCGATGGTGTATCACGGGACCTTTGGGAGTCTCAAGAATCGAATCCGCCATCCGGCTGGAATAAGGCTAGAGAACCGAGAAAGTACCTACTATTAATAGGTATGGAGTTTCACGACTATTGAATTCACTTTAGGTGCCAGAACTGGTTACTGAACTGGAACTGGTGTAAGTATACCTAGTATGCGTGGTTAGATTCAATCAAGTTAGCCCATCGCAGTCCACTGCTGGACATAGGGCCTCTCCCAAGCTGCGCTCCAACACCTGACTGGTTTAAGGTCGTCGGTCCACCTAGCTGGGGGGTGTCACACGCTAAGTACTTACACGCGGTCGCCACTCTTGGATTCGTCTGCTCCACCGCACCGGCTAGGTATCGCTCCTACCCTACCTGCCACTTCAGCTTGCTAACCCTGCAAGCAACGTCGGTGACTACGTTTATTTTCTGAATAATCTCATTTCGGATCTTATCCCCTAAAAACCTTATTATGAGTAGAAAGGAAAACTTAGCTATGATCTGCGCAAGACTAGCTGCTCGCTTCGACGATCTTCGACGAGTCTTGGATGACTAAAGATAATTACTGAGATTGCGTACCCACCCATACCTATTGTGAGTATGAGTTGAATTGAAACTCCTTACTGCAGATTCGAGGTTAGGTACCTACCGCATGCATGTCTACGTACGAACACTTATCAATAGTAGGTATAGTGCAAAAAAGTCATGCTATCTATCTATAGTACCTATAAGTACATAGTTAGATCGGACGTCAAAAAATGTGTACCTAAAGGTGTAAGTATTCGGATTATTATAGATTCTACTTGTAGAGCTGATCGAATGTATGGGTAGGTAGGTACCCTATATTTTTATATATACATACTTAGTAGCCATTCTCACACTGAGTGGGACAAGTGTAGGTACCTACATCATCCTAATTTGCGTTACACACACTTTCAATCAGAATCTGAATCATTTTGAAGGATATTCTATTGCTAATCCTTTACTTCATAAATGTATGAAAAATGTGTCTGCTCAACAACGTAAATGTAATGCAACGTTGTTGAACTCATGAACAAAGCCATTGCTAATATTAATGTGTTACGCAATTACCCTGCAGGTCCCTTGAAGAAAATTAAGCAAATTAGGTACCTAATCTATATTTTTTGTTAAGTACTTTTACAGGTTTTTCTCGTCGACGTTCACAACAGGAGAACAGTTAGGTACATGCTCTGTGAGGAGAACTACACTGAGATGGTGGTGAGCCAATAAGTTATTAGGTAGGTAGGTACAAGGGAATCTGGTACCTATCGTGTATTTATTTTATTTTCATATTTGTCTAGCTGAAGAAGCTAGAGAGATATTTAAATAACCGCGGGATCGCCTGCGTTGATGTCGGCAAGTATCCCGCGGGAACGTGCTACCGGGATAAAACATAGCCTTATGTCCTACCCTATGATGCCATATCTATCTCCTTGCCAAATTTTATCAAAATCCGATTTTTTTGATTTTTGAAGTAGGTATGGATTGTGTGCTGCACTGCACCGGTCGACGACATCCGTCAACGCCGGCTGTCGCTGAAAACATGCTGAAAACCAGCGCCGGGGCTGTCTCGCATAGAGTCGTAGCATTATACAGGGTTATTGGAAAAACATCAACAACCTCTTAAGAGGTCATTGTACTCATCGTTATGAACAACTTTTACTATGGGACCAAAACTGAAATCGCGAAAAAAAATCAGCTGTTCTCCCTACATTTTGACGAGTTATACGAACATAAATGTAGGGAACAGCAGATTTTTTTTCGCGATTTCAGGTTTGGTCCCATAATAAAAGTTGTTCATAATGATGACTGTAATGACCTCTTAAGAGGTTGTTAATGTTTTTCCAATAAGCCTGTATATGCTGAGCGATGCAACTTGTTCTCTTTTGTGTTTTTGTTCCGTCTTTGCATCATATTTACCGCAAATAAACGATCTTCTTTCTTTATTTAAAAGCTCTAATAATGCGAATGCTTGACGATGAGAAGGTAGGTACAGACGCCAGCACATCAAGCTAGGTACTACGGGAAGTACCATATAAATGCCTACCCTATGGTTTTGATTCCCTTGCGAGCGGCAAAATATGCGGCATAAACGGAACATAAACGCTCGTATCTTTTGTTTGCGTTGACTTAGATGTATGATTTTTTCACGTGATTGCAGCCTTGAGTATTTGATATTAATTTGAATTTGATATCTCCACGCATTCCTGAGAAAAAGGGTCTTAACAGACGGACAGACAGACGGACAACGAAGTGATCTTACCTATATGGGTTCTATTTTTCCTTTTGAGGTAGGTATACGTAATCCTAAAAACAGTAAGTATAAACTGGCCTTAGCTGGCCCCTCATCACAGAATATAAATATAGGGTGACCGATACCTAAACACGTGATTGTGCTCATCATGAGTACAATCACGTGTTTAGGTATCGGTCACTAATTACCAGTCACCCTATATAATAGTAGTCTACGCTAGGCCATCTTATATATGGTCAAAGTTTCACCACGGACGTGCGGTTGACTGTACTTTTACCTATTAGGTACTTACTAAATTAATTTTCAAACAAGATAATAGATATAAATTTACATATAAGCTAACAGACTTAAAAATAGGTAATAATTATTATGTACATGTACATCAAGCTACCCGAAACTAAAATTTTCCCAATCAACTTTGAACTTTATGCTTTAGCGATAAAGTTGACAATCTATTAAAAAAAATTGACAGATTGTAGCATCTTCATGTGCCGGCGCCTCACATTGGGTGTATTGGCTGCAATTTGTAGTCTTGGATCCAAAAGAGGAGGAAGAGGTAAAGAATCATAGGGCATCAAAATTCGTCCGCATTTTAATATAGTAAGTATTAATTTTATCAGCCTAGGGTATCTAATTTAGGAACAGTCGCATAGTATTTCTTCGTTGAAATCCACGGCGCGCGGCGCCTTTGGATGCAAATAAAAAAAAGGCACGCGAGGTCCACTCCAGACCCAGACGGGTTCGGCGTCGGCGGCGCGCGGGGCGGCGTCTTCGTTCCACGGGGTCGCCGCTCAGCGCCGCGGCGCCACCGTCGCCTGTCACCAGCGACGACGACCGACGACGCTCGCGCTCGTGCCGTTATTACAAGTCTACAACACTCTTGCGCCGACGCGACGCTTTATAAGATTCCTCTTTTAAGTTTACACATACTCGTGCGCCACTAAAACCCAGTGAACCATAGTAAAGTGTTTGTTCTGTTGGATCGTAGTACCACGGTAAGTGTTTCAATATTTTTCACAATAAAGACTAGTTTTGTATGCCCGCACGCACGAGGCTTCACTGACAGATAGCCGATGTTTTTGTTTATGTTTTGTGTTGTTGATAATATTTATTTAGCATTCAGTTTACAATACTTCTTTTTATCATAGATAATAATAATTAACAATGCGAGCTGCACCTATTTCACTTGATAGGTACCTACTTACATATTAAACCTGATTACTGAATACCAACATCTTTCATATATTTCTGCTATAGCGAATAAAATCTGTTGAAATGCTCGTTGTTGTTATTTTTTCTTGTGTTTTAAACTTTGAGTCGCTATCGAGTTTACTAAGGCTCGATTGTCCGGCGTGCATGCTTCATAAAGTTTTTGTACATAGGAGATAGGACCCTATTAGAATGATTTAAGAGCGGTATTTCCGTGTGCGTGGGTGTAGCCTTGGGGGAAAGGGACGTCGCGTCGCCGCCGCGCCGCCATCCAGGTAGGCAGGCTATCGTCGCGCTAAAGAATATTCTTTCCAGAATGGACACTGCTTTGATTTACGTCTCATAAGTTTTAATTTAGAGGCTAACTTCAAAGGTTATTTAAAGTGTCTAATGTTAGTCTACTAAAAATCGGTTTCTGGAAGGGAAATCAACGACTTCTTAAAATTAAACGTAGTACCTAGGTAGGTGCACTGCAATGAGGATATTTTGGGGCTCGAATGACGTTGACAGGGGTGCTGTTAGTAAACATTTTGTGCATTTGTTTTGTGAAATTTCACTTGAAATGTATTAAACAAAATGGTGGCGGTGTTAGTTTCAATTTTGGCCACGCTCCACAATAACCTTGTAGCGCTAATAATCGGTCATGTACCTATGTCAAGATTGGCTGTAGAAAATGCAGCCAATCAATTATAGCAGTTGACACGAGTTTCACTATTTGTTAGTAAAGTTATCGGAAACTAGCAGTCCAACACCCGAATTTCGTATCATACTATCAATCACAATCTAAATAATTTAGATGGATATTGGTAATCCATTGCTTGTGCTGTGTGCAATGTTGTTGAACTGTCAAAATGAAAGCCATTGCTACTGTTTGTGTGCTACGCAATTGCCCCGCTATTCTTAAACTGTCCTATTTAATCCTACATAACATCGATTTATATTGATGAAGTCTGAAAAACTATGCTTGATGAAATTGTAAGTGTCCTAAAACCTCAGACTCAGATGACACATGGTGTTATTCTAAATTAAAAGGTAAGTATTATAGGTGTCGTATGTTTTTATTTATTCTAATAACTAATAAATAGCGACATTTTTTAATTAGTCTGTGTTTGTAAAAAATAGGAACAAAATTTTGCGAATAAACCAGTGACTAAGTAGGTAGGTACTTATAAGTTTTCAGCACTCATACCTACTCATACAAGGCATGACCTAGTAATAAAAATTCTAAGACCGGCCCGCTCTCTTTCACAGAGTGGAGGCCTGTGTCCCAGCCCGCAGTGGGAACATCATAGAATGATTAAGAAGATACTGTGCTAAGGTATATTTAACAGAAGGCCTCTAAGAACACAGTACCGTGTAGGCATAAAGCAAAAAGAATTCGTCTCATCTGCACAATTGATCAGTCTTTGCTCAAAACGGTGACCGAGAAGTCCGAATGCTACCCGGGTAGGCTCTATAATTTTAATTAAAGTCAAGACTTAATTAACTATTGTGAGACGTAAGTCCTTAATCGAATGTATGCTGTTTGTATTATTTTTCATTTGACAGTCATCTGATTGGTTTTGAGAAGAATTTACACTTTGATTTCGAGTTCCAAGAACTTCCAGCGTGACTAATACAATGTGTCACATTACCTACTCGTGGAGCAGTGGTGGCCCAGCGGTAACGGCCCCGACTTACGTGTTGTAGGTCGTGGGTTCGTACCCAAGGCGCTTTACTTTGTGTAAATTATTTCATCACCACTGCTCTCAAAACGGTGAAGCAAAACATCGTGAGGAAACCGGCATGTACTAGAACCAAAGATTCGAAGACATGTGACATCTGCCAACCCGCACTGGGCTCTCTCACCGCGAGGAGGCCAGTGTCCCAGCAGTGGGAACATTATAGGCTGATTAGGATGACTGTAATATACAGGGTCCCATTAAAATACTTACATGGACAAATTTTAACACAGCGCTCAGCACGTCTAACCAAAGATATCCAAGCAAAAAAGTGATTTTATTTTGACCTAAAATAATAAATTGCCGGCACATTAGTGTATTTTCGTTAGCTGATTATTTTTCTTGTAAGTATCTAATGCATTTTTCTTATATATTTTTTTTTACCATCGTCCTTATTTTGGTGGTCTGAATGACTTCTAAAAGTTTGTCCATTTATTTTAATTGGACCTTATAATAATATCTTACTTTTTTTGACTGTACGAGTACCTACTACATTCAAAAAAGTTTTGGTTGTATTACGGCACCCACAATAGAATAATCCCCTTACTAATAAACGTATTAAGTATATCAGATGAATAGTTACACACCGATTTCTCTCTTTCAGTCGTTAGTAGGTAATTTGATTTTCGAAAGAAGAAGACAAAGCGTTGTGTAACTATACAGACGCTATACGTTTATTAGTAAGAGGGTTAAAATAAATAGTAAGTACATCTAGGAAGTTTTCCCGGAAGCTGTTAGGTTGTAACTCACCTTCAAGTTCAGCAATAGGAAGGCACAATGTTGGGTAGGCAGCTGTTATGTCAGTTAGTTCCGATCGTACTCCAGAGATGGCGCTGCTAGTATCACTTTTAAAATGGCCGTGCAGTTATTTATTGTGTTGAGGGCTTGAAGGTCAAGCACGAAAGGTTGTTGGGTAGAACTAGAATAGAAAAAGAACTGTGTCATCAAAGTAACATAACTTATCTTTTCCAAAAGTATCTGAAGAAAGTGTTAACAAACTCTGGAAAAACTAACTCACTCACTCACTAACTAATTCTGGAGGTTAAATTGTTACGCAAACCCACTAAAGGGAATTTGAAATACAACTCACCACGGGGACTACATGACCTAAAGAGCGGTCACTGTCGGACTGCATAGAAAAGAAAGAGAAGCGCGATGACACAACGCTGGTAATTTATTGTAAAATATGTAGCAATTACTTATCTATTTACAAAAAATCTATTGTTTGACTAAAAAATTAAAACATTAGGTAGTGCTTTAGTATGTTGCTTGTAGAATAATCTGCCAAAAAATCAGAATGATTGTACGTATAGGTATTAGTATGGTTTTTACTTTTTATTGTGAAAATAAAGTTTTTAGAGGTATTTTCATGATTTTTTTCTATCGTATCAAATTATTTGTATTATGTTTTCAACACACTATCTACCTGAAATCGCGAAAAAAAAATCAGCTGTTCCCTACATTTTGACGAGTTATGCGAACATAAATGTAGGGAACAGCTGATTTTTTTTTCCCGATTTCAGATTTGGTCCCATAGTAAAAGTTGTTCATAATGATGAGAGAACCATAGATTATATTTATTTTTATTATAACCATAGATGATAGAAGAGACCTAAAAATATGTAATGTTTTTCTGTGTACGTTCTACGAACTATCATAATAATACCTATAATAAAATGTAAAAAGAAAAGAATCACATAAATTATCAATATTACACATGTAATGGGACTTCCAACTTACAGCCACAGATTTGCAAAGAAGTCGTGAAACCGCGAAGCTATTTGCTTTGTTGAAAGTTGAATAAAATAACCGTTCTTATAGATGTCATGAATCATGATTGACTGCTTAGCTCCATAAAGGTATAGCGTGGTGATAATCATTTAAAAGGTTAAATCTATTACTATTAGTGTCCGACCGAAGCTTCGGCTTCGGCTTCGGCTTCGGCCACCTTCGGCCAAAAAAGCACCTTCGGCCAAATCTTCGGCTTCGGCCAAAAATTTGCCGAAGGTTTGGCCGAAGCCGAAGGTTTGCTAGTTGTCAAAATTTGAAATTTACTGAACGATGCTAGAGCGAGACGGAGAGTGTGCAGAGCAGCAGAGTTTCGCCGCGCCGCCGCACCGGACCAAACGACATGTATATGTTGGTCACTCGGCTCGTTATTGGGCTAAATCTCTAAAGCTCTCACAATATGTATCTAGTATATTCTGAGATCAAAGTAACTATCGTATTTCTCAAGGTCAATGACACCTTCGGCTTCGGCTTCGGCTTCGGCCGAAGGTTTTGGTGAATACCGATTAATCGGCTTCGGCTTCGGCTTCGGCCAGAATTGCACCTTCGGTCGGACACTAATTACTATCTGCAGCAATTGTAGAATAATACGAACATAATGCAATATTGCTTATCCCCATAGCAAATAGCGTGATCGTTGATCATACAGACTGACAACCTATCCATCCGGTTGTATTTGCGTGATGCTGACTTATAGAGACAACCAGGCAAATAATCTAAAAACTATTTTGAAAAAATGTAATTGCTATGAAAAATTACATTTTTCAAAAATATTATTTATATTGTGTTTACTTTATTGTGTACACCAAAAAAATATATAACAAAAAATAATTCGTACACTACAAAATATACAATGGGCGGCCTGAAATATTCAATGTACAGTTTTGACTTCGCTACGATTTTATAATTCATATTCGTTTATTTGCGTTCCACAAGGCAAACGGCTTAGAGCTAAGAGCTGTTGTAGACCCTGTCAGGTCACAGAAATTATTGTTTGATACAAGTTAAAAATCTAAATCGTAGAAACTAAAATTAAATTAAAATTATACCTACATGAAAACTGAATCATTAAATTCGCATAATAAGTTATACCTACATAGATATGAATAACATTACAAAATTGTAATTCAAAAACAACTTTAGGGTTGATTTAAAATTTCAATTTATTCCGGTCTGATACCCTAACCCCCCCCCCCCCCCGCCCCCTGGATCCCCTGCTCGTTCTGTTTTATCCACTATAACTAGGTCTGATCCCCTTACTCTTTTTGACAGGTAAGTACCTACAGTCAAGAGAAAAACAGTTGACATACGTAGTATCTGCGGGGCAATTGCGTAACACATTATCAATCGGAATCGGTTTCATTTTGACAGTTCAACAACATTCATTGCGTTATTTACGTATTGAGCTGACACATTTTTCGAACTTATGAAGCAGTGGATTAGCAATTTGCTTCAAAATGATTCAGATTCCGATTGATAGTGTGTTACGCAATTAGAGTGCGGTTTAAATATTCGAATAATAAAATCAAAGCACTCAATTTGGGAAGTAGCACTACACATTGACATACACAGGTACAGACGCCAGCACATCAAGCTATCCGAAACTGTCAAATTTTCTCAATCAACTTTGAACCTTATGCTTTAGCGATAAAGTTGAAAATCCATTAAAGAAATTTGACAGATTGTAGCAGTTGTAGTTTGGCGTCTGTATATCATACTATCATTTATTTACATTTTTCATCAAATATTTTTGGATGCATGAAGAAGCCTCCTCGTGTAGCGCAGTTTGTTCCGCCAGTTACTTAACTGAACCGAGCGCTCGGCGCGTCCTGGACAGTCACACCCAACACCTTATTTGACTGGCCAATTCTTCCCTTGCGGTAGTAGGGCTGACGACGCCCGCCTGGTTTGCGACCACCCTCCCACCGGAGTCTGGCGTCAAGCAGCCTGCTGTGTTTCGTCGATGCGTGGGAGTTCCAGTAACTTAGGCATCTTCTGGGCACGCTCGTTCCATCATAGACCTCATCCATCGCTCTCCATCAGGCGTAGTCGAGGTCAAGAGCATTAAAAAAAATACTTTGTAACAGATTATATTTTTCCGACTGCTCTTAGGTGGTTTTCAGTAGCGGTATTTTAGATACTAATGAATTTAAAGAAATCCTTACAGTGGGACCATCACTAGGCCGGTACCTATTAGTTAGTACAGCCGGTCTATTCTGTAAAAGTCTTACCGTGAAAACAGGTGAGGTGAACTGTCACTCCATCTGATGCGGTGCTATTCTGTAAAAACATCACCGTGATAACTTAGGTGAAGTGAGCTTAAAGTGAGCTGTCATTCCACATTATGCTAGGAATTGACACTATTGACCGCTCACTTCACCTAAGATATCACGGTGATGTTTTTACAGAATAGCATTGCAGGATTGACACTATTGACAGCTCACTTCACCTAAGTTTTCAAGGTGACATTTTTACAGAATAGATCATCATAACTTAAAATCAAAAATATTTTACATATAATACAACTAATTTAGACGAATAAAATGGCTTGAAACCACATAGTTTTAACTTAAAGTTAAGTATTCTGTGCTTAAAGTACCTAGGCTTCTATAATACCGGCCTTAGTCCTTGCTATAGTACGGTCAACAACGAAAGTCAATTAAAACTTTGACAAATGATTTAAAACCTAAATTCACAGATTTTTATTTTCATGTACCTAAACTTAATATAATATATACACTGATAAAATGTCAGTTAAGATGTTGTTTTTTAGTTCAGTAGGTATATCATTTGTTTTGAAAATTATGAAAAGTTATTCTACCTTCGTTGTTGTTCTACCTTGAAGTCGCTAATAGTAGGTCAATCCTCGTAATTAAAAACGTTCAGAATCTGGTCGGAATCTCATCTCGGCGACAATCAATGTCAAAAATGTATGGAAATTAGAGGTATTTTTGACAGATTGAGACAGATACGACTATGAACGTTCTTAAAATTACGAGAATTGTCCTTCTGATCAGTGATCTTCAAGCATAAAGAGTTGCACAGAAATTACAAAACTGTAAATTAGGTACCTTAGTGTGCTATAAATGATGAAGCTAAGTAACTAACTCCTAGAGAATTATGATACCCCACTTTCACACATTCTTTTATTAATTCATAATTATTTCAGCCAAAAGACGTCCACTGCTGGACAATGCCTACCATACACCGCCACTTCGACCGGCGCCCTAATTGCATTTATAACAAACACACTTTCAATCCCAATCTGAATGGTTTTGAAGGATATTGCTAAACCATTGCTTCATATGTTCGGAAAAATTTGTCTGCTCAACAACGTAAATGACGCAATGAATGTTGGTGAACTGTCAAAATAAAAGCCATTCCTACTGTCGGTGCGTTGCGGAATTGCCCAGTTCTGTGCTTCCCACATCCAGCGGATTCCTTTGGTCTTCACAAGGTCATCGTTCGTTCATAAATTACCACTCCATAATTTCATATCAGATGTGTATTATCACTTTGTCATAATAAATAAGTAACAACGCACATTTTTTTACTTCAAATAACAACATTTTCAACAGTACTTTACGACCACTATAATTGTTAGCGCTCGTCTAGAAATATAGCTCCAGGGAATGTGCTTAACCTAACTATTATTATTTAACAAGATCAGTCTGTCCGTCCGTCATGATAATATTTATTGTTTGCAACAATATAATATTAAAAGGTTTGCGTTTATGTTCAGTTAATACCTTTAAGATTATACGTTGCGAGCGCCTGATCGTGGCTTTTACAATAAATAAATTCAGTTTGACGGTAAAATTGTATTATACGTTTTAATAAATACCGATATATAATGACAGGGCTTTGAACGTGCAGATTGCGAGGCAATGCTTTAGAAAAATTATATTTTGACTCTTTGGCGAATCGCGAATTAAACGAGGGGTGTAGGAGAAAATAGGCTTGTTCTTTGTTTATCCTGATTCGTCAGTGTAGCGGCACAAGTTTCAATTAAAAGTTCACTAAAATTCACTTCTGTCAGATTAAAATCATCTACCATCATCCAAACGAGAAAATCCCCGTCACTTGTATCATCAAATCAATAAACACTAAAATTCATTCCCAAATCTGATTCCCGATCCCAATAACATAATTCCAAGGGTGATTGAGCACCCACCACGCCTTGAAACCGACATTTTACATGATTTGCAAGTACGGACCCCTGCTGAGCGTATAGCATTGAGCAGTTGTGTTTGGAATAGGCCCTCGGGGTACCACAGGGCGTGCTCTGCGGGCTTCTAATACGTAGTTTAAATATTTTCAATTTTTAACTATTTTGCGTCCCGTAGCGCTGTAATGAAATCTAAGTAGTGCAATATTTTGAGGGTGCACGCCATGTGTAACGTTGCATGCGTTTTTAGTCACTGGTTGACTCGGTGTTCGTTATGATGTTGATTTGAAGTATCTACACTGCTGGATATGGATCGAGGAGATAATACAATGATAATCTTCTCGTTCTGCCAAATAAAAAAATAATTGATATAGAAATATGACTAAAAATAGAATCAATGTCACTGGATACATCGATATAGTATTCAATAAAGATTTTATTGACCGAAATAGTGCCTATAAATGTGTTAATCAAACTTAAATTAACCCTCATGTGAGGAATGATATGAAAGATAACGGAGTGAGTGAATGATAACGTGAAGGTTGACAGGAAAGAAAGGTGGAAGAAAACGTGTTGCGCCCACCCCAAGCAACATGGGGTAAGGGCAGGAAGATGACATAGAAAAGAAAAGGTGTTGCGCCCACCCCAAGCAACATGGGGTAAGGACAGGAAGATGACATAGAAAAGAAAAGGTGTTGCGCCCACCCCAAGCAACATGGGGTAAGGACAGGAAGATGACATAGAAAAGAAAAGGTGTTGCGCCCACCCCAAGCAACATGGGGTAAGGGCAGGAAGATGACATAGAAAAGAAAAGGTGTTGCGCCCACCCCAAGCAACATGGGGTAAGGGCAGGAAGATGACATAGAAAAGAAAAGGTGTTGCGCCCACCCCAAGCAACATGGGGTAAGGACAGGAAGATGACATAGAAAAGAAAAGGTGTTGCGCCCACCCCAAGCAACATGGGGTAAGGACAGGAAGATGACATAGAAAAGAAAAGGTGTTGCGCCCACCCCAAGCAACATGGGGTAAGGGCAGGAAGATGACATAGAAAAGAAAAGGTGTTGCGCCCACCCCAAGCAACATGGGGTAAGGGCAGGAAGATGACATAGAAAAGAAAAGGTGTTGCGCCCACCCCAAGCAACATGGGGTAAGGGCAGGAAGATGACATAGAAAAGAAGAAAGAATCCCCATACATACCTACCCCTTTAATTGAATGAGTGTATCTAAAAATTAAACTGCTCCCACAAAAGCCAGCTATAAGAAACATAGGTATTGTTCAGCTACACCACCATTTCTGCCCACCATCTAACCGAGCATGTATGTCTGGCTATCAACCGCGGCCGTACCGTGTAATTCTATCTCATAAATATTAGCACAAATAATACATATTCGAGTTCAAATCGCTCCTTGATTGATGTCAAAGCATTTGCTGCAAGCCGTGGCAACTCTACGGGGAAACGATCCCGGCATCGCTTACTTTAATATCTGTGAGAATATTTGGAACTGAGTTTTATAATAATGGGTTATTAGAACATTTAAAAGGTAGGATTTTGGAGAATTATTGTGTTATAGAAGTCCGGAATTGGATAGTACCTATGGCAGAAGAAAGCGGCAGTGGGTGAAATAATATGTGTTATGTTATGATGATTGTGTTAAAGATAAAATGGCTATGAAAAACGGATATACGGATGACGGGCGACGGCTAAAAGATGTGTGTTAGAAAAATTGTACGAATAATATTGTTTTTTTCTGTACATTATTGAACAGATCCCGTTCGTTACTTAACTTTCAAGATGATTGCATGGTGCAGATTTAATTAAAATAACGTTTTTTTTGTTTGACAAATTGATATGTATAGTAGACATACAGATAGTCAAGACTTACGAATATATTACTTTCCCACATCGATCGAAAATCGAACATCGTGTGAATTGGCAGTTTACCCAAATCTGGATATTCACGCCTTCGGCTGATTCCATTAAATCTAATGTCAACGTACTTTTGACAACGCAATAGGCACTGTTCAAATGTTTCCCATGAGAAAATACTAGTTTCAGGTTATCGTTTACGAAATATTTAAGTAAGTATTTGGCCGTTTTGCGTGGATGTGTCGCATATTTCCCCTATGTTGTTCTTTTTCTTTGCTTTTTTTTGCGTCATGTTTTATCGCAAATAAACGTATTTTCTTACTTTCTTTAACTTTGATAAACTATTTAGACTGCATTTTCAAAAGACAGTCTATATTTACATAATTTAAAAAGCTAAAAAGTCTTATACTTAATAATAATATGTACAGGGCATCAAAAAATTCGTAGCATCGCTGTCAACAGGAAACTGCTCAAAAGTCTGGCAGCATTGCCACGTTGTATGGCAATGCTAGTTCTTTGGCCAAAAAATAGGCCAACCCTCTAGTCATGTGAAAAGTCGACCAACCGCTTGACGATGAGACAAAGATAGTCTTGAGTCAGGTATGGCCGCAGCGTTAGGTACCTGTTTTTCGTCGATAAAAATCAGCATTGTAGAGACTAGCTTCTGTCCGCAGCTTCCTCCGTGAAATTTCTTGTACCCCCGATCCACCCCATATACCGCCTTCCTCAAGAATTTGGCTATCAAATGCAAAAAAAATATTCCAAATCCGACTGGTAGGTTCAGAGGCGTTCAAACAAACAAACTCTTCAGCTTTTTTGTAGACTAGCTGTTGCCCGCGACTTCGTCTGCGATTAAGGATGAAAAGTAGCCTATGCTCTTCTCCAGGTCATGGTCTACCCATGTGCCAAATTTTATCCAAAACCGTTCAGCCGTTTTAGCATGAAAGCGTAACAAACAAACTTACTTTTGCATTTATACTCAGAAAATTAAATAATGTGACAAAGTTCAGTAGACACGTGGCGCCATCTATTATGATAATAAGGTTATTGTTGTTTTCCTTGGGAACAGCACTTTTTTTCTGGATGAAAGGTACCCTATGTCCGTTTCTGTATACCTGACGACGTATATGCAAAATTTCAGGATGATCGGTTCATTGGTTTAGGCGTGAAAAGGTAACAAACAAACTTACTTTCGCATTTATAATATTAGTTAGGAAGTTAGGACATCAGTCTGTTTAGATTAAAATATCTAGCAAGCTGTGTTATATTTTTAAATACTTACCCCTTTATACGCAGGAAAAAAAAACGAGCTTGCTTAACCCGCCAATCATCATGTGCAGGTTACAAACGATAGTCAAAGCAAAGCGGCCCTATTTGAGTACGTCACCAGCAGTCTCTAATATTATGTGTATGTGTATGTACTATGGTAATTGCACGGTTTCACAGGGGTAGCCTGCGTCCACAAGAGTGGAGAGAAGCGGAAATACGCTACTAGGAAAACTGCAACCAAAATTGGTAGAATTCTGGTCAAAACTCGTATCATCAATACGACGAAGACGTAACATGAAGAGTGGATATTTGAGAACACTCCGCTACTCTGTTCCCTAGCTTTTCCCGCTTACTCGCTCCGCTCCTATGGACAGGCAGCCTTACAATCGCGTCAAAGTGCCTGCTCGCCTGTCAGTCACCGCCATTCCCTGAGCAAAATGTTTTGAAGTGTTAACGCACACGTTTTGACTGGTTTTTGGTTTATCAACCATTTTAGTTCTTACTCTACTGTTTTTGACCGGTAGTTAGTTTGTAACTTTGTAATGGAAAAGTCGTGATTGATGCTGGCGACGGGCGTGTGGAACGCTGAACGGTGTGTGGCTCGGTTTCAATTTTCAATCAAACTACCAGTTCTCGTATTTAAAAAACGGTAAAATTCAAGTCGCAATTTCATATGAGCGACAATCAATGTTAAAAACTTGTAAAAGTGTTGGGACATAGAGATTTTTTGACATTGAGGCCGAGAATGCAATGTGAACGTTCTTAAAAATACGGGAATTGCGGGGTATGCGTTTCTTTCTGGCTCAGGTTCTCGTCAAAACTACTTATTTCATATTTTGACAATTCAACAAGATCCATTGCGTTAATCATGTTAAAATGTAGATAGATTTCCCCAAATTAAGAAGCATTGAATAATGTTGCATTGTCAATATAAAAGTTGTGATCATCAGTAGGTGCGCCGCTAGGGATAGGTGATGCTGGAGTTAAGTACCTAGTTGCAGTATTTGGTGTGTTTGAACATTCATTAACCGTGTGACCGCTTGTGTCGCATTTATGCGACACATATTTCCGTGCCCATACCGCTCGTGTCGTATTTTTGCGACAGAGAACATGCATGATTTTTTCGTTCTATTTTCGTCTAATTAACTGCGTTGTAGGTACAACTAAAACCATTATTAAATAGAGATAAAAACTTTTGGACTATTTTTTTATCGATACAACGATTTCTCCTCCTTATTTAAGTATTGTAGGTATTATTTTATCTTGATTTTATAGATTTGTAGCCGCGCGCTAGGGGCACGGCAATTGGTATTTAGCCAAGCGCTTAAAAGGTTAATGATTCATGATTCAATGATTTATTTTAATTTTTGTATAGATA
The DNA here is from genome assembly GCA_914767645.1 of Hydraecia micacea. Taxonomy (NCBI): domain Eukaryota; kingdom Metazoa; phylum Arthropoda; class Insecta; order Lepidoptera; family Noctuidae; genus Hydraecia; species Hydraecia micacea. The sequence continues at coordinate 2,958,283 of OU611774.1, forward strand.
GAAACTAGGTATGTGTTCGTGTCCCCTACGTGTCTGTTAATGATGATGATAATTATCACAGTGTGGTTTCCAGTATGATTGAAGCCTTTGCGAAAGAGCCGTTTAGCTCACTTCCATAACTTGAATGATCTACACATAGGTACTAATATCAGCAACATTGACCATGTAAAGATCAATTTTACGTCGATCGGGGCCTGCGTACGCGCCGCAAGCAAGCGCACTCCCTTATTAGGAATTATAAAAATATAATATGCCCCTGCACTTCTTGCTTTTTGTTTCGGTAGCCGATACTCGCCACAAATTATTATGTATTAAAATAGGCGAGGTGCGACTGCAAGCGGAGTTTGAAGAATCAGTAAAAACAACTTTATTAAAACCGCTCCTGTTTTCGTCGCAGAGGTGTGTAGGTAGAGGTCCATATAGTTGGTACGCACGACGACACATCAAGCTATATATTTCCAGTATAAGCTGACTTCTCATTGTACGAAAAGCCCATGCAATGCGAGGTCAGCTAAAACTGGAAATGTATAGATTGATTTGTCGTCATATGTACACCAACATTTCGTTAGTTACGTTTAAGTCCATGTACCTAATGGGCAGCCAGTAGGGAATGCAATCTTTTGTCGAGATTACCTACTTAATCGAGATCTGGCGTGCTAAGTCTGGTCGAGGTTGGCCATTCGAGATCTCGCCCAGCAGTCAGACGAGATGTCATTTTCGAAATTTACGAGACCGAGATTTTTTTACCATGGGAGAAAGGCGTGAGTTTATGTATGTACTAGTAGCGCCCCGCGGTTTCACCCGCATAAATGTCGATCCCGTGGGAATATCGGGATAAAAAGTATCCTATGTGTTATTCTGATGTATAAGCTATATTACTGTAAAGTTTCATCAAAATCCGTTCAGTAGTTTTTGCGTCAAAGAGTAACAAACATCCATCCATCCATCCTCACAAAGTTTCACGTTTATAATAGTAGTAGGATAATTAACTTTATCAAAGAGGACAAATATATATTCACTGCATACACCTAAAGGTTTTTCTAACGCCCGATAATTTTATTTCGAGGAATAATTTTGGATTTTTGACAGTTCTTTCATAAAAAATCTGTCAGACGTCAATGTTATTCAGCGAAAAAAATCAGCCGTAAATTGACATTTACGACTGATTTTTCAATCGAGAGATTTTTTTTATCTAAATAACTTGTTTGTTAGTTAGAAGTTTATAACAAACTATTAAAATTAAAATATAATAACTTAACCTAACTAAAATATGGCGTCGAAAAATTCCTCCGCATCGCTGTCGACTGGTAATGTACCCAAGAGACTGGCGGCATCGGCATTGCCACGCTATATGGCAATGTTTAGCCTCTGGGCAAGGTAAAAGTCAGTCCGTGGGTCACGTGAAGTAGTACGTATAATTAGGTAGAGTTAGTAAAGAAAAAGTGACATTCCATCCTATTTGGTGTGTATCACAGTCTCACAGGTGCATATCCGCTCCGCTTTCAATGTGGCATCGGATATAATACAGAAGCGAGAGCATCATTACTTTATTTTACTATAATTACTTTTTTTGAATTATTAATCCAATATTTAAAAACCTTTTTAAGAGTATTTTTGGCGCGCTGCTTGAGTTTCGCATCCTGTAGCGTGTCTCAGCTAGGTAAGACATTATCCAACAATTTAGTAGCACTGAAGATATTTATAGTAGGTAAGTAGTTCATTTTCGTTTTTTTTTCATAAACATTTCAATGAAAACTTTCAGTTTTCGCAATCCGATCTTATAATTTTCGGAATTAGAAAGTACAAAAATTTTCCTATACAAAAATACCTACTGTCTGTTATCTTCACATAAAATTTCAAAAATCGTTGCAGAAATGCAAATCGCCTATAGCACTCATTATTGTTGTTTATTAGTGCGAAATTGCAAACTACGATTGGTTATTACAGCATTGTTTAAATTAAAATAATAAGTAAGCAAATAACAACTAAAACCTACCTAATTAATTAATAAAAATAACAAAATTAAATCCTAACTTAACTAAAGCTATAAACAAACTAAAATATAGCGTCGAAAAATTATATATTATTCTTATAGCTCTTAAAAATCTACGCATCAAGAAATCAGGAGTCCTACCACAAGCTCTTAACGCGATCCATTTTAGGACCTAAACTGAATTGTTCTTCTAATTCGTACCATGACGTCAGTTTAACGATTCACCAAAAACGTTTCAAACGCGGTTCAGCGACAAATTGCGATCTTTCATTAACTTTTAACGATCCAAATGCCGCTGAGAGTATTGGACGTCATGGTACGGTTTAGGAACCTAAATGTCTTGTTTTTGAATCGTTTTTAATTAGATCATGGTAGGTCACCAGAGACGCAAAGTCTACATTAAAAACAAAACGTCACTCTGTTCCTGATAATAGCCAGTTACCGATAGCCAGCCCATCTATCATGTGTGTTCGTGAAAACATGGGTACCTGCGTAGGCTTGCAGTCAAGAATTTAAAAGAAAAATTGCTAATATTAGGTTCTTACATTTTCTATACAAAACTAGCCGAACGTGACCGGTTAAATGACAGGTTGACCATCGCAGCGAAATTTGAATAAAAACATGTTGCATTGTACGACAATTGTCCCCAGCGGTGCGTAATGTAGGTAATATGGCCTGTAATAGAGCGCCCGGCGACTTGTAATCATATCAAATTAGCAATCATAGGAATGAAAGTAACTGTTGATCACATTATCGTCGAGCAAACCGATATTTGCTTAGCATTTGGTAGGGCTTTGTGAAGGGGTTTCTTCTCTCGAAGCAAGCCAAGCAGGTTTCCTCGCGAAATGAGATCACCCATTTTGTTCGGCGCCTTGAAATGAAAAATAAAAAGTGAACGGCCAAGAATTAATTATTATTTGAACTGTGGCAGTAGTAGAAACATTTATTTGTATGGCGACAATGCTGTAATGAATTTGAGAACAAAGATATACAACGATCTTAGCTTTCGATCCGCCTGCAAATATATATATCTTCCGAACCCGTAGTCTAAGTAAAAGATAATGCGTTCTAAGTATGTGTACTTTAAAAATATGTAATTATTATTGATGGCCGCAAAAAATATATATATATATATCCCAGAATGGGTGATGTCCTTTCGCCTTGGTTTTGGTCAGATTTGTCTCTAGCCAAAACCGTCATTAGCTTTCACAATTCAGCTACAATATTAAGTGCTACAATTACGGAGTTCAGTGGATACAATAATTTATTGTTAACGTTTCTTTGTTACCCAGTAACTGGAGGTGAATTTGATCGCTCGCTATAGTCGCTACTGACACCATATCCGCTGTTATAACAGTAGTTTTTGCTTTATTATAATTATCTTGTCGTTCGCCGTCAATCGTTATTACTTTAACTGTATCGATTGCAGTCTTCCTCGCTGTATCGACTTTAGCATGTCTCATATCTTGAATAGGTTATTACAAACAATACAAAGTTATAGGACAAGATATAAGATATATTTTTAAATCGTTACCTACATAACTTTATTTTGCTGTAAAAAGTAATGGTATCTTTCAATTAAACATATCATAAACATAAAAATACACCGTCCATTGTGTGTTTCAGTGTTCAATTTATTTTTAGTTATGTATTTTTCTTGTGTACAATAAAGATAGACCTATCTTCTGTAGTTAATTAGTTTCTTTGTTTAGTTTCTTTGTATGTCCATGTCAGTAGCAGTAGTTGCAGGACGCATGTCCCCACCATACAATTTAAATGATTCAAATTATACTAAGTACTGCTAAATGAAGTCTTCAAAATATAATTCTGGAATCGTTTTTTGCTTTCGCCACGGGTAATCGGGTAAATTACTAACTGTGTTACTGGCTATTATATAATTATATTTGCGGCAAAGAGACTTGATTTGCAGACAGTTGCAGGATATTCTTATTTTGTTTATTAATGTAACATGAACTGTATGCGCAAGGTGCACAATCATAAGTCTTTGTTTTTATTAATATATTGTATAAAGGTACTTAGCATCGCAATTAGGAAAATGTTTGCTAAGAAGTAAGAACATGCTTGTTGATTCTTCAATTGCTTTTTTTTCTCCTATATCCTTATTCTGACGTAAAGAAAGAAAAAAAAAAAGTAAATTGAAAATAAAAACAAAGTCCTATACGAGGCCAAAAGTATCTCAGCACGATGCTGCGATATATGCTGTTAACACTACCGATGCCGCTATCAATAAAAGTCTAGCAACGAAGCAACTTAACCAGCATAGGTACTTCAACTTATAGCTAGACGAAGCCACGACGTGAAAGCACTAAAAATCAGCTCACTATCCTGACCCAAAAGGCAAAAAACTTAACAAAACCTTCGTCTATCCACGGATCGTGAGAAAGTCATAATAAACATATCAATTTGAAGATCGATCCGCTTTCTCGTGATGCCTAACTGTTTATTAGTAGTCTATATAAAGGTTCAGTAAGTATACCCAGGTTCTCCAGTAGCGATATTTATTGAAATTACTTACAATTTGATTGTGGAGTGTAATAATGGCCTGCAAGTCGGTAGCTTCGCTCGCCTTAATATTAGGGCGCATTTTGTTAGTAACCACTCGAATTAGATGGTATATATGTTAACGATTTGGTCCGGCTCGGGGCGGTGAGGTCGTGGCCTCGCGCAGGTACTCTAACGTTTTTCTTCTGCTTTCTTCAGCTTTGCCTGGAGTGGTTACTGATAAACTTTGTGCAATTAAAAACTGTTTTTTATTTTATTTGTAGAATGTGTGTATGTGACGCTGTTACCAGACACATTTATAAGTTAGTCATTCATCATCATTTTCTAGTCCTTAAATGCCAATTTATTTGGGGTCGACGCAATGACTTCTTCCATATTTCTCTATTAATCATTCATTATTTTTAATTTTATTACTGCTGTGAGCAGTGAGAGTCACCATTCATTTAAACATTTATCGTTTTCTGTAACAATAGATATTGGTTTCAGAAACTCCTCTAATTGCAGAGCAATTTTTTTATTTCCACCTAACGTGCGAAGTCTGTCTCCGTTTCTAACGACATCATCTTCATAGATCTCTAATTCTAATTATTTATTTGTTGGCGTCATCGTTCATCATCATCGTCTTCCTTTCCGCCTACGTCCTTTGTTCCTGGTCAGCCAGCATGGTCTTCTTCTTCCATACATCTCTATGAGCCGTCGTCTCCCTCAGCAGGTACCTTGTCTTCAATTAGCGTCACTCTTCTAGACAGATGATGCTATTTTCCGGACACTCCTCTCATTCTTATAAGTCACCATACATTATTGAACTCAATAACCTCAACTAACTAATTATAAAAAAAAAAACAATGAAACAATCCTATGCAGCCTTGTAAAATAAACCGTGTGCCTAACTAACGACACACAGTAGCCAGTTATTCAAAGTTCGCCCGCTATTCAAGCTAATACTTATTCTTATTTGTCTAGCTCGTTGAAAGCCAGGCATACCGGTAGGAGCCCGACAATTAATCATTTAGATAACCCACCAATGAAGGAAGGAAGTATGCAACATTTATATTTTGTATGACAAAATACCTAGCGGTTTGATCCGGACATAAAAACTCAAACAGTCCGCGATGTAGGGTTGTTCAGCTCTGATATGTTATATCGATGATTTCATCATTATTGCTATATGCTACTCTTGTTTGTGTTACCAGTAGCAAGTATAATTTGTAGTATTATTCAAATTCTTCAAAATAAGTATTACTTACTAGCAGCATTGCCATTCAACGTGCAATGCTGCCAGCCTTTTGGGCACTTTTCCTGATGACAACGCGGACGAATTTTTTGATGCCCTAGGATTCTATCCTTTTTATATAATATTTGTAAATATTATTATTATTTAATATTTTAGCATTGGTACTTTTTATTCATACCTATAACTTATATGACTTGCCTACTTATATGATATATACTACGTAAATCGACTCGCAAGCCACAATCAATTACTTATCTATCGTTGTCGCTGCTTGCGGCGACGATGCTTTGTACAAAAAGATGTAATCTACCTTCGGAGTTTTGGATTTAATAAAAATAACAGAACATATTGAGATAAATTGTACTGATTCAAAATTGCTTAAGCTATAGAATATTTATATCTAAAACAGGTTATTGCATTATCCTTTCTTTTGTTACAAGCTGACAACACAAAACACTGAAACTAAACTGAAGTGAGCAAAACCCAACTCTTGGATAAAAGCAGTTAAAAATTTATCACATCCGATACAATCTGCCTTTCTCTAGCAAAATTCCCTTCCTCACAAATTCGCTCGTCGGCACTATCGATATCGATATCGGTGCACCGTCGCAGGTAACATCACTACCGTTTCACATTTGAGCCTTTCGCGTAGTCGCTTATCGGGCACGTTTTACATTTTTATTGCAAGCGGATACGGGCCGCGCTGTGTCGGCGTTATTATTTCTCCCTACAATTATTGCTTAGAAGCCCGGCCGGCGGCGGGCGACGTGCGGGCGACGTGCGGGCGACGTGCGGGCGTCGTGCGATTGTCGTGCGAATGTTTCTGCGCTACTTTTTTACATGATACACACGAATGGGTTATGCGGTTGTTTGTCTATTAGACGGACGCGATTCTTGTTAGGATACGTTTACAGGGTTTATGCGCGGGTCTTTTCCTGAAGTTTTCAGGTTTTTTTTTTTGACCCCTATTCCCCACTTTGGGGTTCAGAACTTTAACTTTATAGGGGTTTTTGCTCAATTACCTGTGTTATTTTCTATTATAGATTAATTAAAACCTAATTTGAAACATTAAACTAAGATTAACTCATTTTAAAACATAATCAATGTTTTTTATTACTTTTATTAGCCTTTAGTGTCCTACAGCTGGGCAAAGGTCTATTCTCTTTCCACCTCTCTCTGTCCAGAGCTGCCGTGGACCAATCTTTATTAACGAAGTCCAGCTCATCCCGCCATCTCCGTCGGGGCCTGCTGCGATGTCGTTTGCCATTAAGCGGGACCTACTGGGTCGTAAGTTTGGCAAATTGATCGTCTGACATGCAGCAGATGTGTCCAGCCCAAGCTTTCCGAGTGACATCAGTTATTTTAGTGATGGAATGGATTGTTGTATTCTTAACCCGGTCCACTAGTTTAATACCCAGAATACTCCGTTCCATAGCTCTCTGGCAAACCTCGAGCGTGGGTGGACCTCTGCTGAATAGTCAAAGACCATGTTTGAGAACCATACGTGAGGATGGGAAGAATAAACAATTTATTTATTATTACTTACTATTAAAAAATGCACCAGAATTACACGTCGATAAAGTAATTATAAGTACCTATACTGCCTATATTTTCTTTGATTCTATAATGTATTAGGAAAAATAAACATTAAGATAACAATTTTTTACGAGGTATTTAATACAAAGTGTGTCCTATTTCTAATAATAGGTTCCTTACATTGTTAGTAGAAAAGGTGAGGGGCTTGTGGCTAAGTAATATCAGCCGCACGGGTCAATCGATCAGGTTAAGCTACGCTTGCCGCGGTTGGTCCGTGGATGGGTGACCATCTTTACATACCAAGACCCCTACGTGCCTCGGAAAGCACGTTAAGCAACGGCTTAACGGCAGCCGGGATCAACGGATCCCGGCTGTCATTCGTGGATCTTTGACAGTCGTTACGGGTCGTCAGAAGCCCGAAAATCTGACAACCAGTCTTACCAAGGTGTACGTTACCCTAGCAGGAAAGTAGCTCCTAGAGTGATATGAGTGGAACGTATAATTAGTGCGTAATCTGCTGTAAATGTGCGCCAAATATAAAATTTGTGCGCTTTGTCGTTTTGGAAAAAAACGGAAAAAACGATTCCTGCTAGGGTAACGTTTTTCCAGCAGGAAAATTCTAAACGAATGATCGGAGAGAGAAATATTGTACATGGGCAGAGAGCTTATATTTGTGCAAAAATGTGCGCTGAAAATATAATTTGTGCGTCTTCAGGTTTTCGAGATATTGAGTTTCCTGCTGGAGTGACGTTTTGCAGAATCGTGTATCTCTAAAACTATTGTATGTGCGCCTGTAGAATAAACATACACGAGTAGCCCTTAATTTGTGCGTATTTGTGACAGAATTAGATTCAAGAAAATATTTATAATTTTCAAGTAATCACGCTTTTTTGAAAACGCGAAAACATGTCACAGCGCCTAAACGAGAAAACGTATAAGATCGCTGAAAACTGTGTTCGATCCTTCTTGATGCTAATAATAACCATAACAAGTTTCAAAAGTGTACGTGCATGCTTTATTGAATAATATTGCCTAAAGTCAAAACGACGGGGTCGTAACTTTGACGGCAAAATACAAGAAATCGGCTCAACCCAAGATGTGTAGTTTAAACCAAAAATTAGTGCGTCTAATCAAGAATGTATAGTGAAAATATTCAGCCTGGAATGTTTCGCATTCAGTAGATATAAGCAAAAAACATAACATGTAAACAACGGCTGGTTATCCGACCAAATTCGAATGACCACAAAAAAGCGACGGATTCATACATATCGATGGTCTTCTTTATTGGTCGTATTAAACCTAAGCTGTTGTCCGTACAGTTGCGTTCAAACGTTTGTTTGCAATTATATGACCTAGTTTTCAGGGAGATTCAGCTTCGCAGATTTCGGCGAGTCACGTGTCGATCGTATAGCATATTTACTAGTAATATAATATTATTAAGTTTAAAAAGCAAGAAATAAAAGTTAATTTAAAAATTTTAAAAACCCCCGACTCAAACACAAAGCTCTAAAAACTAAAAAATAATATATATTGGCCCTGTAAGTTTAATATAAGTTGCAGGAAATATTTTGATCCAAGCGTCCTCACGTCGGGGGACGGCTAATGAAAACGCCAAACAGATGAGGTTTAAACCCAGCAATAATGAATGCATGCTATTGTAGAAAACATAGCTGCTGTTAACTTCCAATTTTCATTCCTAGAACCTAATTAATAGTGACTTCATATGCACGGCATTCTTAAATTATACAATGAGGTTTTATATAAAATTAACTAAGTATATGTCTTTCCACACCACCTGCTCGCTAACGTCAAAATATATGTCATTCAAACCTAACCTAAAGCAAGTCATTATTAAGTCCTAGGATCTAGCCGGGTATTAATATTGTACTGAATTTCATTATGACTCGCTGGTCATTAATGTGATTCGAATTTGGAACGTCAACTGAGAAAAACGCATGGAAATATTAACCAAAAAAAAAAAAAAAAAACTTTTTTTCTAATAATGTACAGGTCAACCAAAGAGTTCTTACTTCATAGGTTTTAGAAGTTTTAGTCACCTTCGCCGAACAAAATAATCGGTTGCTGTGGCGCGTATACCGCGATAGAATGTTAAATTTGAGCTGACGCTCCATCACAATAATATGTTATCTGCTGTATGTATTTTAGTGAAAGCTGGAATGAAGAAGATAGCTTATTCCTTGGAATAGCACTTAGGCTACTTTTTATAATGTACTTAATCATGTGCAAAGTCACGCAAGCTAGTAGAATATAATAACAAATTTATTTTTTTACTTCTTTTCTACTTCAGTGTACTCAGGCACAACACGTGTCAACCGGTTCGTGAGTAAAGTTAAGAATGTCATCGATATGTATGAATCCGTCGCTTTTTTGGGGTCATTCGAATTTGGTCGGATAACCAGCCGTTGTTTACATGTTATGTTTTTTGCTTATATCTACTGAATGCGAAACATTCTAAGCTGAATATTTTCACTCTATATTCTTGACTAGACGCACTAATTTTTTGTTTAAACTACACATCTTGGGTTGAGCCGATTTCTTGTATTTTGCCGTCAAAGTTACGACCCCGTCGTTTTGACTTTAGGCAATATTATTCAATAAAGCATGCACGTACACTTTTGAAACTTGTTATGGTTATTATTAGCATCAAGAAGGACCGAACACAGTTTTCAGCGATCTTATACGTTTTCTCGTTTAGGCGCTGTGACATGTTTTCGCGTTTTCAAAAAAGCGCGATTACTTGAAAATTATAAATATTTTCTTGAATCTAATTCTGTCACAAATACGCACAAATTAACGGCTACTCGTGTATGTTTATTCTACAGGCGCACATACAATAGTTTTAGAGATACACGATTCTGCAAAACGTCACTCCAGCAGGAAACTCAATATCTCGAAAACCTGAAGACGCACAAATTATATTTTCAGCGCACATTTTTGCACAAATATAAGCTCTCTACCCATGCACAATATTTCTCTCTCCGATCATTCGTTTAGAATTTTCCTGCTGGAAAAACGTTACCCTAGCAGGAATCGTTTTTTCCGTTTTTTTCCAAAGCGACAAAGCGCACAAATTTTATATTTGGCGCACATTTACAGCAGATTACGCACTAATTATACGTTCCACTCATATCACTCTAGGAGCTACTTTCCTGCTAGGGTAACGTACACCTTACCAAGGGGTATCGTATTACCCAGTAACTGGGCTGTGGAGGTAGGCAGATAGGCAGTCGCTCCATGTAAATGACTGGTATTCAGCTGCATCCGCTTAGACTGGAAGCCGACCCCAACATACTAGGAAAGGTCTTTAAAAAAAAAACGATACCCGTCGCGGGTACTAGTGGTTGATACTTGTTCGGTATCACATGATAATTTTAATTTCCCCATCTTGGACTACCTATAATGTTTTCCTTAGTACGTGAGTCAGGTGTGGAATGTGGTGTAACAGGGTGCAATTCCTTCGATAGCACACATGCATGTTTCCTACATACTTATAGCATGTTTCTATATGGCCCCATTGCGTCGAAACTATTCACATGAATCTACACTTTGAAAGCTGACGAGTTTTTTGATTATTTGAACGCGCTAATCTTTAACCCTTCGTATACGGAACGTAGATCTACGCGAGACACAATGGCTTTTTAATTGTGTCTGTAATTACGACATTCAACCGGTTAACTACCAATCGGATATGAAAACATTTTGTTGCAATTTATTGATAGCCTAATTCTTGACACCAAAAATAAAAAAAAGTCAGAAAGAATGGTGAGCGAAAACGAAGTAATTGCGCGGATAGGCGATGCGATGCGACGACGGGTGGGTCGTGAGAACAACAAATTTCACGCGGAAGAAATCTCGGGCAGAAGCTAGTTAAAAATCTTTATTTAATTTGACATGGTATGCCTAAGAAATATATAATTAACTAGCTTCTTCCCGCGACTTCGTCCGCGTGAAATTTCACCCCCCCATTCACCCCCTTAGGGGATGAATTTTGAAAAATCCTTTCTTAGTGCACCCCTAGACCTCATAAGGAACCTACATGCCAAATTTGGAATCTCTAGATCCAGCGGTTTGGGCTGTGCGTTGATATGTCAGTCAGTCAGTTCTCCTTTTATATATATAGATTGATCAAAAAAGTCGTACTCTTTTGGAATAAAAAATAAATAAATGAAGACAAAAAAAACGAGGTAGGTCATTCTAATTAGGCCATACGAATTCCCATTTTTAACCTTTGATTAGAGCTGCATCCTAATTGCGTAAGACACTATCAATCTCAATTTGAATAATTTTGAAGGATATTGCTAATCCATTGCTTGATATGTTCGAAAATTTTGTCTGCTTTGCAACGTAAATAACGCAATGAATTTTGTTGAACTGTCAAAATGAAAACCGTTGCGACTGATAGTGTGTTACGAAATTATACTGGAGTTTGGTCAAGCTTGTCGAGGGTTCCGTGGATAAACCGTATTATGCTAAAAATAACTTCATAATATTGTTGGTAGTTTATACTTTTATATATTATTTTACTTTTGCGAGATAATAATATTGTAATGAAATACTTATTAGCATTACGTTTTTTATTCCAGAAAACCTCAATTAGTTTCAGAATCCACTGCCTGGAATACACTGATTTCACATGCCTTACATAAAAGTGAACAAATAATGTATTTTACTAGGGCGCATTCCACAAAACTCTTATACATAGAATAAGTCTTACACTGATAATAAATTTAGAATTTTTGACAGTTTTTCCATACTAGAACTGTCAGACGTCAATTTTATTCCACGGATAGAAGATGCGACTTTGGTAAAATCAGCCTTAAGTCAAACATTTTAAAAGATTCGACATAATACTTATCATTGCAGCCCTTAGAGGTAGTGATGTAAAGTTAGCAGATTAGAATTCCGCTTGATTGGCGAACGTGCGATGCGGTGCTCAACGAACGCCACCTGCCAAACATTGCGCAATCGATAGCTTGGTACTAATTAAACATTGTTCAGTTCAAATTGGAAGCCTGCTTGCAAGTGCACCTGTGTGCGTATGCCTAGCTTGATTTACACCTATCATTTGTATTTCATAAATGTATGCTTTATGTAGGGGTGGAACGAATATCTTTGTGAAGGTTCTTCTCTCGCGATTGCGGATTCCCGAAAAACTTGGCGCGCTGGACTCCGGGTGGGTATATCTACCTACCTAGGTAGGTACGTCTTTTTCACTGAATATCATCCAGATTCTACATACAACAAAATCAATCAATCATTAATTTTATTAAACATAATTATGGTTACATATAGTTTATTGACCTAATATTGACGCTCTGAGCGCTTCATTTCATATTTGTTTGAGTAGGTAAAGCTTTTCGCAAGGTTTACCTGTGTAGATAAACAAGTAAATTAAATATATTGATCTATTGATTTAAATTTTCAAACTAAGTGAATACGAGCACTTACTTAAATCTCGCGACAAGCTTTTATATCATATAAAGTGTGTAATGACGTTATAAGTTGATAGTAAAAGTTTTAAAAGAAAACTTTATTTTATTCTTTTTAGTCGAAAACAGTTTTAGTAGTCGAAAACAAAAAACAAAGTAGGCCTAGTCACTATATATGTAAATATAGCTAGCGCATGTGATGAATAATTTTACAAACTCTTTGTTTATTATGAAATTCAAATACTTACCTAACTCAATTTAGCCTGCCCTAAGATCGCTAAGATCTCAATCTTATCGCTTGCCTTCGACACGCCTGCGCAGACTTATATGTAGGTATAATATAGGTAGGTATAGGTATTAAAGGAGACATCGTCTGGGACTTACTGTACCTACCTATGTGCACTATTTACCTACCTATCAAGGGTATTGTGAGTGACGAAAAATATTATGAACTGCAAAAGTAACTTTGTAATCGCATATCTCTATTTATATAGGATTACAGCAGCTAACTAGAAAGCGGGACTGAAATTGTGGTATTTTTTAGTTTGTCCTTGCTTTAGAGGCTAAACACTAATTGTGTTCAAAATTTGAAGTTGTATGTCTGCTAAGTACCTTAGAATTTTAACGATCGATCGGTGAGCGAGTGTGCCGGTGGCCAAATTCAGGAACTTTGACTTGCAATGGTTCTCAAACTACAGGTTCAAATTAAATGTTATTTGGGAATATTTCTAGTTATATTATGCCCTCTTGGTCACTGAAAATTTATTCTTCTAGCTTTGTCTACAAGCAAGTCACAGGGGGTCGAAAATGTCCTGAATGGCTTCGAGAAAGGCTGTACGGCTGTGCCTTTATTTGTTTGGTTTTGCTCGACTTGGCTGGGGCACTAGATTTGCAGTGCCATTTCTTGAGTAGGTATGTAGATTTATATACTTAGAGGTTATTTTAAATATTTAGTTGGCTAGTTCTGCGTAATGAAACGAGACTAACATTACGTTATGTTGTTTTTAGGGTTCCGTACCTCAAACGGAATAAATGGAACCCTTATAAGATCACTTCGTTGTCCGTCAGTCAAGACCCTTTTTCTCAGGGACGCGTGGAGTTATCAAGTTGAAATACCCATAGCTGCGGACTGGATGCGGAAGGCGGAGGACAGGGTGTTGTGGCGCAGCCTGGGAGAGGCCTATGTCCAGCAGTGGACTGTAATAGGCTGAGTTGATTGATTAACTCAAGGCTGCAATCCCTAGATGCAGTGAAAAAATCAAACTTCTAAGTCAACGCAATCAAAAGATACGGGCGTTTATGTTCCAAAGTCAAAACCTATACTTTGGGTACTTCCCGTTGACCTAGATAGAATCATGAAATTTGGCAAGAAGCAATGTCATCTAGCACAAGTAAAGGAAAAAATCCAAATACCGTTAATTAGTAGTTACATTATATATAAAAAAAAAAACTATTTACCTACATAGGTACCTCTACAAATTTGTACGGAACCCTCGATGCGCGGGTCCGATTCGCACTTGACCGGTTTTTTTGCAGTATTTAAGTACTCTCATAGTATAAAACAGTCGGTTTTCGTGTCCGTCGTCGTGTGACCGCTTAGTTGTAACTACACAATGGATTTTGATGTAGTTTTCACTGTTAGTTTTATGTGTAGGTATAATTAATTATTATTATTTAATATTATAGTTAAGGTACATAATCCTCGATGTATTGACAAGTTGAAACATTTGTATAACAATACATGGTTATTTTAGCACGTGGCTAAAATCGGATCTTACGCCGCCATTTTGTTTTTTTTAATACATCTCAAATAACATTTGACAAAACAATTGCACAAAATGTAAACCAACAGCGCCCCCGTCAACGTCATTTGAGCAACAAAAGTAGCTTGTAGCAGTGTACAGACGCCAGCACATCAAGCTACTACAATCTGTCAAATTTCTGTAATAGATTTTCAACTTTATTGCTAAAGCATAAGGTTCAGAGTTGATTGGGAAAATTTGACAGTTTCGGGTAGCTTGTTATGCTGTCTGTACCAGCACCCGAGAGCCCCTGCTTCTCTCGGGTGATTGTAGTCTACAGACTAGCGACCCCGCTAGTAGACTACAAATTTTTCAAATCAAACGAACCACTGAAAATAGGACAATATGAAAAGTAAATAGTAAGTACCTAAAACAGTTTCAAACGGTCACTGAAATAAAAATGATTTATTTATTATTTTAAATTTTTCGCACACAAAAAAGGTACAAAGGCGGACTGAATGCCTTAGGCATTCTCTACCAGTCAACCAAGAGTGGTGAAGACAGGATGGCAAGTGCTTTGGTTGAGAGGAACAATGATAAAAAAATACCTGTAAAACTATTGAGTTATAAATAAAATAGGTACATAAATCCTAACTAATATTATAAATGCGAAAGTAACTCTGTCTGTCTGTCTTTCTGTCTGTCTGTCTGTCTGTCTGTCTGTCTTTGCTTCACGCCTAAACTACTGAACCGATTTGTGTGAAATTTGGTACAGACATAGTTTGGAACTTGAGAAAGGACATAGGATAGTTTTTATTACAAAAAATAAAATAAAAAATAAAATTTATTCCCGACATATAGCGCCATCTATTGGTCAAGAGTCGGCATCAATTCAGTACTGAAAATTCATCGGAAAAATGTAAATAAATAGTAAAAAGGTATGAAAATATATACAAAGAAAATGCTCTAACGGAGTATAGATAATTCTATTAGTACTATATGTCGAGTTGGTGATCGCGCAATGGTGTCGATCGTTACACGAGTTCGGTTCATGTTATTGTTTTAATTCATCGGAAAAAAGTAAATAAATAGTAAAAAGGTATGAAAAAAATAATATCAATATAATAAAACTTTTAGTACAAAGAAAATGCCCGAACGGAGTATAGATAAATAATCCGAGTTGTCACTATGCTCGATAGATGGCGTTGGGATCGAAATAGATCGTGCTATGGTTTCGTTACACGCATTTGGTTGGGTATCGGCCGAGCGCTTCGGTACTGTCGTGGAATTGTGGATTTATCGTTTCGTAAATTTAAAATTGGCTCATTATGTTGATTTTTAAAGAGTTCCCTAGAATATCTTCCACATTTCATTTTTGAAGAGATCCCGCGAGATCGGGAACTATGTGGGTAAAACCAAAAATCTGCCGGAAGTCACTATTCCACGCGAACGAAGTCGCGGGCAAAAGCTAGTAGGTTATAAACCTATTACACAACCAACCTATAAAATTAACTCAGTTGAATCACCAATAATGAATCTACGAATGTCATTTCTTAACTGAGGTCCCATAGTCTTATTTCCATCAGCATTATCCGTATCCATAAGGACAAAATATTTTTAAATACTAACCCATATCGTCTAAAACAGATCATTTATCAGCTAAAGAAAGCTACATCAGTACCAACCCTAGGTCCCAGTAATTATGGCGAGAGGAGCTGGATATTTCGTCTGATTGATTGCACATTTCCAACATTTTGTTTGTAGGTACCATAGATATATGAAAGATTTCTATGGTAGGTACAGATTATAATGCTCCTCTGTAGGTATCTTCTTAGGAGAGCAGCCAGAATGTAAAGTTATCAGAGTGTTATGCATATATTTTCTAGACATTGTTGACATCTTTACCCTCTTAGTAATAAAAGTATTATATCAGATGAATAGGTAGGTACATACCGATTTCTCTCTTTCAGTCGTCAGTAATTTGACTTTCGAAAGAAGAAGACAAAGCGCTGTGTAACTAAACTATACAGACGCTATACAATTTTTTTTTAGTAAGGGGGCTAGTCTTTACATTAGCATTTCAGGAGATGTCAAATCTAAGGGAAATCTTAAAATAAGACTTTTTATGTCCGTTTTTGGAGCAGAGGTCCAAGTAGAACGATTTGTAGGCGTGGGTTCGAACCCAAACAGGCACTTTACATAATCAGCCTATAATGTTCCCACTGCTCGGACACAGGCCTCCTCTTTGTGAGAGGAACTAGGCCGTAATCCACCACGCGGGCCCAGTGCGGGTTATTAGGTGTCTTCGAATTTTTGGTCCTAGGACATGCCGATTTCCTCACGATGTTTTCCTTCACCGTTTTGAGAGCAGTGGTGATGAAATAATTTACACAAAGTAAAGCGCCTGTCAGGGTTCGAACCTACAATACTAGCTTTGAACCCTGACAGGCGTTTAGGTAGGTATACCTACAAATCGTAAGTCGCGGAAGTGGCTACTGGGCCACCATTGCTCCTGATGCCAGTACCAGCCAATGCACAAATAAAAACCAAAAATACACCCAACAGTCAGTATTATTTTTAGCAGACCCCCGGGCGCCAAATTATATTCCGATTCCGACCCGACCCAATTTAATATACGCCTTGCACGGAAGCTGTGCCCTTGGAGTTTAAAAATTCTCCGTCTCAAAGACAGTTAGGCTTTAAATCTAAATAGGTATTATTAGGGGCGTAAGTACCTTCAGTTGAAGGTGTGCGGTGTTGAAAGGGCGTAACTGCATTGCAATATCCGAACGGAAGGATGCCAGACCTCCCCAGTTACTTGGTATTATCGTTCCGCGTACCTAGTGTGGCTAGGTGAGGTTATACGGCCTGAAGGGCCTGAAGGGGGGGGGGGGGATTTTTGGCTGTCACCATGCTGTGGACTGATTAGAAAGTTACATAGTCGATATTCTGCAAATTTGGTTGTCGATGGAAACGGTTTGATGAAGAGGGGAATGTCTGGAATATTTTGAGTCAGCAGACTTCAGAAAAAATACCTTCGGTCTGCAAAAATATAT
Source organism: Hydraecia micacea (assembly GCA_914767645.1). Taxonomy (NCBI): domain Eukaryota; kingdom Metazoa; phylum Arthropoda; class Insecta; order Lepidoptera; family Noctuidae; genus Hydraecia; species Hydraecia micacea. The sequence continues at coordinate 2,975,817 of OU611774.1, forward strand.
ATAAAAAAATAGCAAAAAAGGACTTATTTCAACGATAAAAATGTAACTAACCATACAGGATGGATTTTTAAGACGGAGCAGTAAGGGTTCCTTAGGTTTTAGTTACAGGAAAACGGTCTTAGGAGATTGTCCTTATTTTTTTGAGAACATTTGATCTCTATTCACAGATTTTGAAAAAAAAAATTACAGTCGGCATGAAAACGTAGCGACACCGGTTAAGATTCCTTACTGGCTCATCGCAAAAATCCACCCTGCATAAAAACAACGTGACGGCCGAAGAACTGCAGAAGACCGGGTTTCTTATGTGTTTGCAATTTATATACACAGATTATCTACTACATACTGCATCGTATTTATTTCCCTAAACAGATCTAGTACACACCGACACGCCACGCCATCCAATATCTGTTTATTAATCTATAGGAGGTCGGAGAAAATTAAATAATCTTCCCCACGGAAATAAATTGCAATAAGGCGAAAACCGGCGTCGTCAAGTGACAATATTTTAAATTACATCAAATTATCAACAACCAATAGGAACACGGGAAGCGTAGGAGCTCGTGTCGCCCTACCAATAGGATAGGAGAATTTGAATTTGGAATTTTACGCTATGAAGCGTGGGTTCTGTTGGTAATTGTTGGTATCGAGTGGCCTTGGGGTGAATCAAATAGCTGGGAACATTGCGAGCTTTTGTTGATTTATTTACATATCGTTTTTGAACCACGCTGTTAATATGGTACGAGTAATTGCGTTGCCGGGGTTACTTGCTCACGGCTTGGAAAGATATTTTTTTCTCCCGTCGTGTTTACTTTTCATGGAGATGATTCCACGGAGCAGTGCGGCGTTTGAATTTTCACATTTTTTCAGCACTAATAAAATGCAAAGTATTTTATAACTTAGACTCGAGAACTCGATATTGTTCAATTCAAGTCTGACAACAAGTCTTACCAAGGGGTTTCGTATTACCCGGTAACTGGGTTGTGGAGGTCAGATAGGCAGTTGCTCCATGTAAAATACTGGTACTCAGCTACATCCAGTTAGACTGGAAGCCGACCCCAACATGGTTGGGAAAAGGCTAGGAAGTTGTATGTATGTGTATAATTCAGATTGTAGTATTTATAAACAGCGAGCGGAGTCTGAGCACAGCACAGCCGATGCTGATTTTGATGTTATTATCAGTGGTCGGAGTAGGTAGATTGAATTGGGTACATTGATCCGAAACGTATAGGTATATTAATATGGACATTCCTCCGGAATTTCGGAACTCGATTGTTTTTTATTATTCAACAGATAAATAATACATTAATTTAGTTTTGATACCTTCCTTTAAATTTTGAATTGAGTAGTAATAATATCACTACCAACATTAACAATATTTAATTGGATCCGGAAATACCGGAATTACTTTCCGGGAAAATGGATTATCCATGTTATTCTTTCTGTGGGCATTTATGATACAAGTACCAAAAATCAATCTACCTACTCCGATCACTGATTATTATGTATTTATCTTTATGTTTATTGTTGCAGGATTTTGGGAACATCCATCTGGCAGGGAGCAGTAGTTGCTTCGAAAGAGCTTTAGTAAGTAGACTATTTATTGCATCATCTGTGTTACAAACTATGCTCCAACCCACACCCTGCCCTCTGTGCCACAAAACAAAAAAAAAAAATGTTGAAATGTTGAATAAATGATAATGATTAAATAACTTTTATATTTATTATTTATTTATTTTACCATTTATGTACACAAATATATAAACAGACAAGAAAAAACAGAACAGAAAAATAGGTACAACTTATGAGTTATTATTTTTAAATATGCAACATTTATGATTATTTCTAATTTTTACCGACTTTACAAAAAGGAGGAGGTACTATGTTCGGCTGTTTGTATGTTTTTTTTTTTTTTTGTATGTTTGTTCATCGAATACTCCGCCAATTGTCGACGGATTTTCAAAATTCTTTTTTTGTTCGAAAGTAGATAGTTCTGAGGTGGTCCCATTGTCACCAAGTTAGGATCTGATGATGGGATCTTAGAGAAATCGAGGGCAACCCTCAAATTTTATAGGCTCACTTATTGTTTTTCGCATATTTTATGAAGTATCTTGTGTATTTGCGTATGATTGTCACCATCTCAGATAGCTGGGCTGATGATGGAAGGTACAACTCCTTAACAGTAAGAAGTTACTCGAACAGGCAAGGACTGTTTTAATAAATTGTTTTGATGTTTGATAGGGCATTTGCCACATTTGGTCTCATGATCATCAAGTCATGACCTGATGCTGCAGTCAGGATAGTCTGCAGAGTACCTAACTCCTCGACAACTAACAGCAGATATATCGTGTTTAGGCTCATTGATTAGTCGTGTTTGGGCTCGATGTGTGGATAAACATACTGTTAATGAGGAACACCGAAGTACATAGAGACCTGATGCTGAAGCCAGGAGCATCAGAAAAAGTACAAACCTTGAAATTACAGCACCGTAGTCGTGTTTGGGCTCATTTTAAACAGGACTAAATTTTAAGTTCAATGCAATGTTGACATAAGTTTGGCCTGATGCTGCAGCCAGGATTATCAGCATCTAGTCTAATTAATGAATAAGGTATGCTTCAGAGGTGGTCCCATATAAATTTTATGAACTTTGTTTGGGTAGTTTTGGAATTAGCTTCAACAATAAGTTTGTTTTCCACTTAGTTTATATTGATGATGCTTATCTTCCTGTCACTAATATTCACATAGCAAGTAGTGTTATATGAATTTTTATTATGGGGTAGGTACAACTAAAAAGCGAAAAATAAAAACTTTTTTCCAAAAAAAAACAACCGACTTCCAAAAAAAACACTACAAAGTGAAAAATAACTTTAATTTCGGAAGTCGGTGTCGTTGGTTCCACATTTTCGTTTTTTTGACACCGACTTCCGAAATTAAAGTTATTTTTCACTTTGTAGTGTTTTTTTTGGAAGTCGGTTGTTTTTTTTTGGAAAAAAGTTTTTATAATTTATTGACTTAGCCAATTTAATTTGTATCTAAGTAAAAATAATGAAATTGTGTGTTGTGTTTTGTGTTATTTATTTTTCATATAAGTAATATTTATGTAATGTACTTAATGCTATTATAAATGATCCAACTGTTGATTTAAAAAAGGAATTGAATTGAAAACATGCAGCCAAAGTGACCAAAATTATAATAACTGTCGTGCTAGCGTCACGAAGATGAAGAGTTAACCGTATCTTGGAGTTACTTGTCAAGGTTTGCCACATCCTTTGGTCTATTGGTGGCAAGCGCGACTGCTGAGCATGGGCTCTGGGTTCGATTCTCAGGTCCGGCAAAGTGTTATTGTTCCATCAAGCAATTCTCATATCGTAGATTCAAATCCAGACAGGCGCATTACTTTGTGTAAATTATTCCATCACCACTGCTCTCAAAACGGTGAAGGAAAACATCGTGAGGAAACCGGCATGTCCTAGAATCAAAAATTCGAAGACATGTGACATCTACCAACCCGCACTGGGCCCAGTCCCTCTCACTGAGAGGAGGCCTGTGTCCCAGCAGTGGGAACGTTATAGGCTAAATTATATAACCCGGAGTCGGGTTTTGTGCCCGGTTGATGGCAATAGGCTCGGTCTAGCAAAATGTGGTCCTCTGCCTTACCATTCGGTGATGGCAGGTGTGATGTTATGTTATTTGTCAAAGTTCAAATCTCTAATGGTCTCGTTACTTCTTATCTGTTTCCGAAGCGTGCAGGACTGCCATTATTCCATTTATTTGCTTGCAGATGAGAGCGACAACTTGGGGTTGCTGTACAACGGACAACGGGAGAAGCTATCTTTGTACATCAGTTCGGTAAGTTCATCTAAATCTAAGTTCTGACTGAGTGATATATCAACGCACAGCCTAAACCGCTGGTCCTAGAGCCATGAAGTTTGGAGTGTTCTTTGAGAAGAGTAGGTATCCACTAAGGAAGGGTTTTCGAAATTCCACCTCTAAGAGGGTGAATGGGGTGAAATTTCACGCGGACGAAGTCGCGGGCAGAAACTGTGTGCATATAACTTCAAGAGGCGCAAATATAACAACTGTTTGAAATACATATTTGAAACATGCTTGGAAATTTGAGCATTATTTTGACAACCTTCTTCGAAATGACTTAGCTATTAAAGCTCTATTATAGCCTAGCTATTAAAGCATAGTTGGGAAAAGGCTAGGCAGATGATGATAGCCTAGCTATTAAAGACCGATCCCCTAAAGTATAATGACCTAAAGTTACATACCTGGTCCTTGTGATGTTACTGTTACAATTTAAAAGTATTGAGTTTCATAATTTTAAGTTAAGATTTAAAACTATTTTAACTCTAGTTGAACACCTAGAACCTCAGGCTAAAGTTTCCACGCAAGACTCCTTTGAAACTATAAAGAGCACGTAATCGAATAATGTTAACACAAAGTAGATCACAACTTTCATGCGACTTTGACCTTAATTTATAGTTGTATAACCAGATTTTAAGGCAAGGAAAATGCTTCAATCCTTTGAAACGACTATTAAGTTATATATAATTATGGAACTCCACAATTGTTTCAAGACGCCCACAACTACCTATACGTACTCGTTCAAAAAGCTAAAATTAAAATCCATCGGCATTTCCATGAGGGAACCGAAAACTATAATCGGTTTGAAATGAACCGCATCCTTTGTGCAGCCGCTACGATATCCAAATCACATCCGAATATTGACAGGTCAAAAATTACCTGTCCGATCGAGATAACCGCAGGTATCTATAGTTCCCGTGCTACGGAAAGCAACTCTTTTCATAACTATGCACGTTTGGCGGCTGTTCCGTGTTTTCTTTCTGTTAGTTGACGGATCGTGTCCGAAACACAATACCTACTGCGCTCCAAAACAAAGATAGTTGACATGGCTCAAAAGGCTGCTAAATTGGGCAGGACATGTCTGCCGCATGCCACAAACTGTGGGCCCAATTAGCGCAGAATTGGTGCCCTGAGACAGTGAGGCGGGGTCGCGGCAGACCACGTAGGAGATTTTATTTTTATTTTATTTTATTTGGGAAACAAACAGATGCAATAACAAACATAAGTATAAAATTAGTTTAACACAATCCAGAAACAGTTTCCTCAGATTATATTAAAGTTAGTATATGTAACTAAGTGTAACAACAACCAGAAGTTCACACCGCTAAGTTTATAGAAATTACAATTTAATATTGTATAACATTCCTTTATTCCTTTATTTACATATAAATTATATTTTTAAATATAAGCATATAAAATATATAAAAACATTTAAAAATATAAAAAATATAACATTATTATTATTATTTAAATTTCGATGCCAAAATATTTAGAGCCAGAGCCACAAGATACAAGCGATGCTTAGTTTGTGGCTCACCGAAACCGTCACATTGTATTTTTACTTTTTGATGAATAAACTTATTATTACTTATTATTATTATTTCTTATACTAAATTTGAATTTGGGTAGAGAAAGGTGAAAAATATCTAAATCTTGATTTGCTTTTAATGAAATCGTGTCGTTGTACAGACGACATGCTCTTTTAATAAAAGTATTCTTGCCATAATTGGTTCGGGAGAAACCAATTTTTAAGAGAGTTCTTTTGCGTGCATTTAAGCGTGGACATCCAAAACTTATTTTGCTGAGAAGATCAGGGGAGTCCAATTGGCCTCTAATAATTTTATATAAATAAACTAGATCTCGCTCTGCACGATGTTCCTCCAATTTCTGAAGCCTAGGTGGCGGGACGAGCTGGATAGGTTCCGTCAAAACTGGAAGAAGGACGCGCGGGCTCGCGAAAGATGGAAGGAGTGGAGGGAGGCCTTTTCCCAGAAGTGGGACAGTGCAAGCTAGAAATAATAAAATTGTGCTCCGTAAATTTCAATCGTATGCGCACTGCCCAGTGCGACCGCTCATCATTCGATCAGCTCGCCATCCGGTAAGGACCAGGCCCGGGTCGACGGCGCGTTGTGCTCCACTCGCGCCTCAAAGAGATTTCAGCACTAACTGACGGGGTCCGCTAGGGCCGATGCCTGCCAGGGTCGCGGGTTGTTCGAAAGAGTTACCGTGGCCTCTGGCACAGGCAACTGAAGGAACACGGGTGGGCTTTAGTCAGTAAAATCTGACATGAAGAGAGGGAGAAGTTATTTGATAAATTCCCATCCAAAACAAAAGATCAACAATAATCAACATACTTAGTTCATAATGCTACAGTCAATTTTTTTTGGGCACGATCTTACCTATTCGCCTTTATCTAATAAAGATTAAAACTAACAAAATTGTGAAAAACACCGGCCAAGTGCGTGTCGGGCCACGCACAGTGTAGGGTTCCGTAGTAGCCCGTTATCACAATATAGTACGATTCTGTTGTTCTTAATTCTGAATATAAGTAATGGTAAAGATATTAGGAGTTAATGATTATAATAACAAAAAAATATCCAACACCCAAGTTCAACGACTATTACTGCTAAACTCATAAAGTTATCTTAACCGCTATAATTTTGCTTTAAAGTTCAGGAAATGGACTATCATCGTGAATTTTTCCATTTTCCAGTTTTTTCAAGCCAGTAGTTTAGCTTTTAGAGGGGGGGGGGGGGGGGGGGGGGGACGCCCACTGGAACAAAAATTTGCACTTTAAAGTTTAATATTTCGTAAATAGAGCATTAAATCGACAAATTATTTAAGCAACCTCCAAGTCATTTTAGAACTATTCAACGATACCCCACACGATGGGGTAGACGACGAAAGTGAAGTGGGGATGAATATTTTTATTTTTTTCATGTAGGGGAGATACTTACCCTAAAAAAAATATTTTCCAAAATTTTATTTTACTTCTTTGTCGGCGTAATTGATATACACACACTCCTACAAAATTACAGCTTTCTAGTACTCTTAGCAAAACCTCGGACAGACAGACAGACGGACATGACGAAACTATAAGCGTTCCTTGTCAGAACTACAGAACCCTAAAAAGGAGACCTGTGGGAGGCCAAAAAACCTTCTATATCAGCATGAAACTGCGTTATTTGAAAAAAAATCCGTAATCGACTATATTTTTAGTCGACCTCAGATTTTTTTTTCAAATATTTTTTTACGTCTTTACCCTAATTGCGTAGGTACCACACTATCAATCTCACTCTGAATAATTTTGAAAGATCTAATCCATTGCTTCAAAAGTTCGAAAAATTTATCTGCTCAACAACGTAAATAATGCAATGAATGTTGTTGAAATGTCGAATGAAAGCTATTGCTACACCCCGCTGTAATATGAACATATACCATGGAATAACATGGACGTATAACATGACATGGAATGAGTCAAGGTCATTACTACCATCATCTAGCCAGGATTCAAACCTGCAGTTGCGTTCCCCTTCAGGCCTAAAAATGAGTAAATAAAAATGCTCATTCGTTTGCTTTCCGTTCGTTCATCCCTCCTTCCCCTGAAGGGCAGGGCAGGCACCTCGGTCCTCGACATACAAACATCGCCAGCTATAGAACTAAGAAGACTTTTCGATTTCCGTTGACGTAGGTTCCTTTATAATATTGAGTTCCCTGAATTACTTCCCTCATCTCCTTACTTCCTATAAATCACTATCTCATTTTTCCTCAGTGTGTTAGAATGAGACAGCCATATTTCGCATGTTGCGTCTCACTTTGCGCCTGAGCTTAACGGTATATAAATCAAATTATTTATTTCCATACATTTGTAACAGGTTGACGGCAAAATAGTTTTTGAATTTATTTTCCGGACAATTTAATTTTTCCCGACGCGACGTGATGCGATGAACGAGGAATATTGAAATTTGACGATATTGAATATTTACTCGGGCAGTAACTAAAGGTTATGTACTTTGCTTATTCAATAACTATTTAGTTATCTTTGCCAGTAACTATAAGGCTACGGGCACGAAGTCAGCGGGCGCGGCGCGGCAGCGGCGGCGGCGCGGGGAGCGGCGCGTTTCAATGCATTTATGCACTTTATTGTAATAATTTTAAAGTTTATTTTCAAGTGCGTTAATAAAATCCTCTCCGCTGCGCTCCGTTCTGTCTGCGCTTACGAGCAATGCGCACTAGTCTAGCGGTGCCCGCGCGTCTGTCTGCATTGACGTAGTGTTGTGCATTTTATTTTTTGCTTTTTTAACGACCGACAACGTTTCAAAATGTTCAATCAAAAATATGTTGTCGCCGCTGTTTAGACATTTCGATCGCGAACAAGGACACTAATTTCTCATAACACAACACTACGCCGCTCTAGCGCCGCGCGATCTGCCCGCTGGCTTCGAGACCGCGCGCCGCTCCCCGCGCCGCCGCCGCCCCGCAACCGCGGACTTCGTGTCCGTGGCCTAAGAGCAAAAATTCTGGAAAATCAAAAGTGGTAGGCACTGGCAATAATAGTAGTTGGTAGATGTCGCATGTCTTCGAATTTTTTGGTTCTGGACATGCCTCACGATGTTTTCTTTCACCGTTTTGAGAGCAGTGGTGATGAAATAAATTACACAAAGTAAAGCGCCTGTCTGGGTTCGAACCCACGACCTACAACTCGTAAGTCGGGGTCGCTACAACTGCTCCCTATCGATGTGAAGCATGTTTTCTTCAAATTTTTATTTTTGTGTTTGTGTTCTTAGTATGCGTCAAGTTTACCGCAAATGAACGCATCTTCTTTTTTTCTTGTCTGTCACTGAAAAAATCTTACATTCGTTTGAATGTAAGTTTTAACATTAGTCCCAGGAGTTACGGCTGTGCTTTGACATGTCAGTCAGTCAGTCCGTTTCTCCTTTTATATATAACTAGCCTAGCTGCGCCCCGCGGTTTCACCCGCGTAAATGTCGATCCCGTGGGAATATCGGGATAAAAAGTAGCCTATATGTTAATCCAGGGTGTCAGCTATCTCTATACAAAATTTTATCAAAATTGTTCCAGCCGTTTGAGCGTGAAGAAGTAACAAACATATAAACACACACACACACACAAACTTTCGCCTTTATAATATAGTGTGATAATAATTATAGATTTTTAACACAACCTCACTGACAGTCTGTAGACGTTAAGGCACATCAAGGTCTATTTTTGTAGATCTAATTTGAAGTATTTTTTTACTTTAAATTGTTTGTATATGCCGTTTTGTTATAAAACGATTTATTCCGGTCTGATCCCCTGAGCCCCCCCCTCCACCCCCCCTCGATCCCCTGCTAGTTCGTCTTCTGTTTTAAACTTTGTCTTATCCACTATATAATCCACACCAGCAATTGTTTTTCAATGTTAAAAAAAAAGTAAGTAATATCAACTCCCCCAATGTTAAACATAACATTCCTTGCACCTACATTCATAACCTTATACAAAGTAAAACAATTAAGCTGCCGATGTCGCTAGTTGGAGCCGTAAAGTGTGGGACAAGCAAATGTTTAGCAATCCCAATCATAGCAGGGCGGCGGTATAATAAATTAATACTTTATTGGCTGTACTCGGCCTTATGTGCGTCACTGGCGGGCGCGCCCTACCTGTTACCTGGTTTTTCTTTCTGCTCATTTTATTAAAAACAAGCTGATCCCGCAGACGTCGTTGTCCTGTCAAAATTTTAGGAAAATAGACTTCAGTTTTTTTTCGAATTTGATAATTTTCTGAGAAACTGTTCCTATTCTTATCTATACAAAGTGTTAAAAAATTAACCTTACAAACTTTATGAGGTGCTTTAGACCATCGAACTGAACAACTTTCACTATGGCACCAACTCTGAAATCACGAAAAAAAAAATCTGCTGTTTCATACATTTTGGTCAAGTAGGTATTGAACTTTTGTATTAAACAGCAGATTTTTTTTTCGTGCCTAAACCGCGAGGGTGTGTTCTTTGTGAAGAGTAAGTATCCACTAAGAAAGGGTTTTTCGAAATTCCACCCCTAAGAGAGTGAATGGGGGAGGGTGAAATTTCACGCGGACGAAGTCGCGGGCAGAAGCTAGTTTCCATATGAAACTAATTCGGACGATTAAGATCATTTTCAAACAAAAAATAGCCAAATCGGTCTAGCCGTGCTCAAGTGATGCGATTTACCAACGAAAATTTAATTTTTATTATAATTTATGTATAGATGTACTGAATACTAGTTTCCGATTGCTAGTTTTAGATATATCGGGATGGTATAAGAAATGTCTACAAAAGAGGATGTCTGGAAGTGGCACCGGTGACTGAAAAGTTGTGTGGAAATCGGTTGTCTGAAAAGAGCACGTGATGCGGAGGAATGAGGAAAATGTCGTAAGGAAAGTTTTGAGCAAGAATACGAGGCTGGTTATAGCCAAAGATGATCGGCAGGGTAATTTCGTAACACACTATCAGTAGCAATGGGCTTCATTTTGAAAGTTCAACAACATTCATTGCGTTATTTGTGTTTTTGAGCAGACACATTTTTCGAACATATGGAGCAATGGATTAGAAATATGCTTCAAAATTATTCAAATTGAGAGTAATAGTGTGTTAAGAGAAGTATGGAAGAAGATTATAATTACGTAATTGATACCCCGACCCCAAATAAAATGAAATAAGGGCAAGAGATTTTAAAAAATTTGAAATAAAGTTATGTTGAAATTTGTTTTTTTTTTTTAGGGTCTTGTGGCTATGTAATAACAGCCGCACGGGTCGATCGATCAGGTTAAGCCACGCTTGCCGCGGTTGGTCCGTGACCATCTTTACATACTAAAACCCCTCCGTGCCTCGGAAAGCACGTTAAGCCGTTGGTCCCGGCTGTCATTCGTGGATCTTTAACAATCGTTTCGGGTAGTCAGAAGCACGAAAATTTGACAACCAGTCTTACCAAGTATCGTATTACCCAGTAACTGGGTTGTGGAGGTCAGATAGGCAGTAGCTCCATGTAAAATACTGGTATTCAGCTGCATCCGGTTAGACTGGAAGCCGACCCCAACATAGTTGGGAAAAGGCTTGCGCAATTAGGGTGCGGCACGTCTTAGCCCAGCAGTGGCACATTACAGGCTAAAAAGATAGATGGATAAGCTGTTGAAAGCGCAACGATCTTATCAATGCTTGGTCAACCACATCCCATAACTAATTATAATTATATTAATTATTTTTAATTTGATTTTAAGTAGGTATTCGTCATAGGTTCACTTTTATTTCGATATGTATGTTTTTCCTTTTGTTTCCATATATCGGCACCTTGTTTTTATATTATATTCATGTAGCTACCTGACATGGAACATACTATTGTACTCAGAAAGTGACACGTGTAATTACACGTCATACACAATTCTGTCACCATCCAGAGTAGGTACCAACTCTGGTTGTATGACGTGGGAAAAAATAGATCCAGTAACAAAATTTTGTAGGTATGACATGTTTATCAGATGTGCTATTTCTGAGCTCAACCGTTTGAACAATTTCAATCTACTGTAATTAGGATTTATTGCGGTCTGATCCCCTGAGCCCCCCCCCTACACCCCCCCCCCCTCCTCGATCCCCTGCTAGTTCGTCTTCTGTTTTAAACTTTGTCTTATCCAGTATAAGCTTAGGACGTCGTCGATTGTTTATCATCTAATATTGTACTTTGGTGTTTTGTGCTGTCTTTTGTGTGCGCCAAATAAATGGTTTATCTATCTATCTATCTATAACTACCTATGATGGTCTACGTGCTTAAAACTATGTTTCATCCATCTACATATTTAATTTCAATTCCCAATCTGCACCACAGACATCAATAGCAACAATCACATAGAGCCAGTTGATTTGCGCCCAGTTGCATTATCCAGTGTATGTACGCTATGCCGAGCGCTGTGCAATATTAAGCCTGCAGCCCCGTGAGAGAGAAATCTTTAACGCAGGAATTTGCTCCGGCCGACAATAAATATGTATGCACCCGGAGTCTAATTGCATTTTAGAGATACACTGAGATGCGTGTTTTATTGTCATATAGGTAAAATAGGAACTATATATAATCTATTACGCGAAACAGTGCAAAACTGCCGTCCTAAAAGTATATGTCAAAGTTTTTGAGCCGTCAAAACTAATGTACGGGCGCCGCCGCCGTCAGTAGGGACTGGTCATCTCTTTGCTGCCATGGCTCATTTTAATTTAATTTAATATTTGAATTTTTTTTTCGTCTTTTCATTACGGACGCCTTTATCGTTCTGCATCGTTCTCACATGCATAATTTTGAACATTAATGATGTAACCAAGATTTTGTTACCATATTATTTTGATTTAAAAGAGTGTCCATGGAGTTTCTTGCCCGTTCTTCTCCCTAGATGTCTACGCTTTTTGGAATGGGCAACTAGCTTCATCTTTCTGACATAACTTCGACCGAAAATACGGATTGGAGTCGGTCGACTGGAGTCGACCCCCTGATAACTGACAATCACTTTCAAAGCATTTCGTCTACAAAGACTTTCAATTGACATAAGCTTTTCGGCAGTTTATGTAAATCCAATACATTTTTGCCATTTTAACCGACTTCAAAATAAAGGAAGAGGTTCTCAGTTCGGTTGAATATTTTTTTTAAATGTTTGTTACCTCCGAACTCCGTTATTTATAAGCCGATTTGCAAAATTTAATTAACTTTGCTGAGCTAACTCAAAAACTATCCAATAGTTTTTGAGTTAGCTTCAATAATACGAATTTTTACACTTAGTTAATATTGATGATGTTTTAATTAAAGTTATTTTTGAATTTGTAGTGTTTTTTTTTGGCAGTCGATTGTTTTTTTTTTGTAAAATAGTTTATTCATCATCCTTATAATCGATAGAATGTCACTTTGTCAAAATCTTTAGGTTGAAAAGTAGCCTGTAACTTTTTTCAAGTTCCAGGATACAACTTTCATAACGATTGGTTTAGTGGTTCACGCGTAAAAAGGTTACAGACAGACATACAGAGTTTCACATTATATAATATATATATATATATTAATAATAGTCTAGTAGGGATGAGTACTTGAGTACTCTGCGCAGTAAGCCCCGAACACTTAGCGTTAGTGCTGTAAGTCCACAGGATGCGAGATGATTGTTAAGCCGACTCCACGCTACAGCCTTCAACTTACCCCAATACAACACGTGGAGACGGTATTCTCAGCTTTGGAGATATTCTGCATCGGAATCCCGTCTTCCAAAGACACGAACTTTGTAATTTTCATCATTTTTTTCTTGTATATGAGATAGGTGTGTTAAGATCAAAACTCTTAACCAGTCAAAACTGCTTTTGACTGGTTTCAGTGAAACGTGTTTCCTCTATTATACACCAGTTTTTACGTAATGTCATAGGTATACCTAGAATTACTACAAAAAATTGGTTGTCTGTAAAGTCGGTTTACGGACGATAATTTTACGTGATAACGTCATAAGAAAACATCCGATCGTGCCTCTCTATCGCTTGTTCCGCGCTCTCGCTTGCACACTCGACTCAGGCGGAACGTGACAATGAGTCATGCTTTTTCGTGCGTGCAGCCGGCGTTCATCGATTTATAAGACGTTATCACGCCAAAAAAAATAGAAGACGAATTTGTGTTTTTAGCTTTAATTTAATTTCCCTTCCCTTAATTAGTTAGTAGATATGTATTAGTCACATCTTGCAAGCTGAATCAACACCACTTCCTCTTATCCTACGGTGGTGTTTACATGTTGATTTTGTTTCGAAGATAATGCAATTTTATTGAATAAAATGGTATTGAATAGCAAAAAAAGGTTTGTACCGTTTTTTTCAGGCAAAACTAGTTTTAACTTGTTAGTTAAGAGTTTTGAACTTTTGAATGTGACAGAGAGGGTTCTTTTCACACAATTCACTCGACGGTTTGTTGGCACCAAGTAGGAAGTGTCTGCGTGAAATATAAAAGACTAGCTTTTTCCCTCGACTTCGGCCCGCGTGGTGGGCGGCAATTATCCCACGGGAACGTACTACCGGGATAAAAAGTATACTTTGCCCTAATCCTAACTAACTATGGTCTACCCGTGCTCCAAATTTCATTCAAACGAGGGGCGTTCAATGTACCTATTCTCGGTATCAGGGTGATTTACTAATGATGTGAGTAATTTAATTAATGGCAATTAATCTAAGGATATAAAGGAAAAATTTGTGTTTGCTAGTTATCCTTAGTCAACGACAACTGGAATGGCTAACGTGACAATGTTGAAGAAAACCTAGTACCGCGCTGTTATTAAATTCCTACCAAACAAGGAAAAAGTCTAAAAACTATTCACGAAGAGATGGTGGCTGTTTACCAAGATTCTGCACCTTCGTTATCCACGGTTCAAAAGTGGTCAAGTGAATTTAAAAGGGGCAGAGAGAGAATTGAAAACGACACTCGCTCTGGCGGCCCGGTTACTACCTCTACGGAAGAAAACGTGAAAAATGAGAAGCTTATACTGGAGGATGCCCGAATGAAGATCGAAATGATAGCAGAGATGACCCACCTCTCTGTTAGTTTCGTGCACACTATTCTTCATGACCTTCTTTAGCTTTCAAAAGTCAGTGCAAGATGGGTGCCGCGAATGTTCAATGAAACCGAGTGCGAATCGAGTGCTGTAGAGAGTTTTTAGAACTCTATGGTGAAGATCTATCAAGTGTTTTCGATCGAATTGTTACTGGAGATGAAACGTGGGTTCATCATTATGACCCTGAAAGTAAGCAAGAGTCCACGCAGTGGCACATGAAGGGTACTGCGCCCCCTAAGAAATTCAAAGTCTTTCCGTCTGCCGGAAAAATCATGGACACAGTGTTTTGGGACTCAAAGGGAATTTTGCTGATTGAGTACACAAAAAAGGTGAAACCATAAACGCAGCATCCTACGCATCCACTTTAAGAAAAAAGATGGGGTAAACTGACCACCGGTGTGTTGCTTCTTCACGACAACGCCCCGGTCCACACGGCGCGTGTTTCCAAGGCTGCTGTGCGAGATTGTAGTTTCGAAGAAATTAACCACCCACCCTATAGCCCCCCGGACCTAGCCCCGAGTGATTTTTATTTGTTTCATGATTTGAAAAAACATCTTCGTGGGAAACGATTTTCCAATGATGAAGAGCTCAATGCGGCAATAAATGCGCGTTTTTCACAGAAAGAGGAAAGTTATTTTTACAGGGTATTGAAAAGTTAATTTCGAGATGTACTCGTAAATGCATTGGGGTAATGGGGTATAACATTAAAAAATAAAATTATTTTAATTGAATTTACGTCTTTTTTCATGGCGATACCGAGAATACATTGGACGCCCCTCATCGCCCTGACGCGCGGCCTGGCGTACATCTACCAACAGACACCCGGCGCCGCCAATCCGGCAGCCGGAAAGTGTGAGAAGGGGTTTTGTTACGTATATCAGAATCGCGGGTGTACTTTCAGATTTGCCTGTTCCAGTTATTCGGTACCTTCTGTGTACCTTTACGTACCTCTCTTGAAAATCTGTGTACCTACATCCGTACAATGATATTTTAAAAATTAGGTACACCCGCTATCCTGATGTCAGAACCGCGGGTGTACTGCTATCCAATAGATGTAGCTAAGTACACTGTATAAGTAGATTTGGTACCTCTTGTGTACCTGCAGAAACACGTATTTAATAAACAAAATTCTTTTAGGTTGCTGCGAAAAGTAAAAAAACGATTTTATTTCTTTGACGTCGATTCTGATATCGTCAAATCGTCGTTAGAGGGTAGGTGTAATATATTAATGTATACCCGCAGTTTTGACATCATACCTAAGTTTTAAAATATCATTGTACGGGTGTAGGTACACAGATTTTCAAGAGAGGTACGTAAAGGTACACAGAAGGTACCAAATTATTATTATTTTTTTATTGTTTTTTTTTTTCTTGTTTGTTTTTATCTGGTGTTTTGTGTGTCTTTTGGTCTGTGCTAAATAAATATATTTCTTTCTTTTTTTCTTTCTTTCTTTCTTTCAAATAACTGCAATAAATTGAGGCAAATCTGAAAAGTACACCCGCGATTCTGATATACATGTTTTGTTGCCTAAACATCAAATCGAAATTCGACCGTGTCGAGGTGTGGACGCGCGGATGTACCTTCAAAATAAATGAGTCCTCCGAGGGGGCCGTCCTAGTATCTATAGACACGTTTGCACACTAATCTCAGTCTCAATCTGTCAAAAATATCTCTACATTTTTTAAACATTTGACGTTGTTGTCACTGAGATGAAATTGCGACTACATTTTGAACTTCTTTAAATACGAGAATAGAGCAGTGGTAAGGGCGCTGACTTACCGTGTTGTGGGTCATGGGTTTGAACCCAGGCAGGTGCCTTACTTTGTGTAAATTATTTCATAACTACTGCTTTGAAACATGTTCTAGAACCATGAAGACATGACATCTACCAATTTGTAATGGGCCCGTGGGGTGGATTACGGCCTACTCTCCCTCTCACAGAGACGAGGCCTGTGTCCCAGCAGCAGTGGGAAAATTATAGACTGATTATGCTATTGTACTAAATTCGAGAATCGGCCCTCAAGTGCACTTTAGCCGGGTACCCGGCGGCGAAGTGTATAGCCATGTTGTACGTTAGCTTTCACACGTACCAGCGTAGTTTGCCTGGCAAGTGTTACCGGATAGTCGGCACCGGCTACCCGGTTGCCGGGACGTGTGGAAAGGGCCTTAGAATTGTGTGCGGACACTTGGTTCCAAGTGAACTTTACAGAATAGGAAAACTGAAAACAATACACTGTCCCATGCCATTTTAGGCAGGAATCAGTGACGGCGTCTGAACTAATCTATTACAGTCTTTGCTCCCTCGAAAGCGTTGTACTATTGTCGTCTCTACGTCACTCGAGCTTAACTATACATTCAGAACAAAGAAATGTCAACTGTACCTGTCTAAACATAAGGGTGGTCGAACGTGTAAAGGTATCGTGGTAATATTGACAGGACAGGTAGTAGGGCCCGCACACGTTTGCCTCTCACGAGTCGTGGAGCAAGTCACGACTGTCCGTGTTACGAATAACAATGGGGTGACCATACTCCGCACGAATTGATTCGGTACTTCGATTGTCTAGGTTTTCACGTATTTGTCATTATTTTAATGTGACATGTGTGGTGGAATTGTGACCCGATTGTGTGACACAGTTCGGGACCCAATGGGTCGGAGTTTGGAGCCGTGGTAGCCCAGTGGTAACGGCCATAATTTACGAGTTGTAGGTCATAGGTTCCATCCTAAGCAGGCAATTTACTTTGTGTGAATCATTTCATCACCACTGCTCTCAAAACGGTGAAGGAACACATTGTGAGGAAACCGGCATGTCTTAGAACCAAAAAATCGAAGACATGTGATATCAGCCAACCCGCACTGGGCCCGCGTGGTGGATTATGCCCCATTCCCTCTCACCGAGAGGAGGCCTGGGCTGTGTCCCAGCCATTCAAAAAGGAGAACGATGACAGCGCGTCGCACACTCGTTTTTACAGTAACATTTCAAAGCTAACCAACCATACAGAATTTCATTGTTATTAAAAAAGACTGCACCTAACAACAACAAACAATCGACGCGATACCTGCCACCATGGCCGTACATAATTCTGAACACCTCGGCGTTGATATCTTTCGTCCATTATAAAAAAAAAAACTGCTTCATAGAAAAGTGCAATAGCTACGCGGTCAAAATTAATGAAACAGCAATTTTTTTATAACCGACGAAATATCAACGCAGTGTCAGAATCATGTACTCAATCCATAGTAACAGGATATATCTCCCGCGCCGAAGGCTAGTCTCTGTTGAGATTGGCTGCCGGGACCGAAATATGGTCTGGAGGACTTTTAACTGGTTGCACGTCGATATCGGCCGCTCAGGAGGCCTACCATGAGCTCTTAACGCGATCCATTTTAGGACCTAAACTGAACTGTTCTTCTAATTCGTACCATGCCGTCAGTTTAACGATTCAAGTTAGGCCATGCCATCTGACAGCGATTGTCCCAACGTTAAAGTTAAAAGTAAATGCCACTGAGCGTAATGGACGTCATGGTACGACATTGAGCGATGCAGTTTAGGAACCTAAACTGAAATGTCTTGCTTTTGAATCGTTTTTAATTAGATCATGGTAGGCCACCAGTATAGTAAATCACACCATTATTATAAAGGCGAAAGTTTGTGAGTGTGTGTGTTTATATGTTTGTTACTTCTTCACGCTCAAACGGCTGGACCAATTTTGATAAAATTTTGTATGGAGGTAGCTGACACCCTGGATTGACACATAGGCTACATTTTATCCCGATATTCCCACGGGATCGAAACTTATGCGGGTGAAACAGCGGGGCGCAGCTAGTATTTAATAAAACCTTGTGATAAAATTGCACAGTCAATCAGAGCTAACGTGTTTCTTTCCGCTAACCACATCCAGCAGGCCGTATTGTAGACATAACCAATGGACTGCTAGTTATGTATCTACAGAAATCATGCACTAATTGCATAGTCGCTGTTCAAACTTGGCGTCAGGAGTTTTTGAAACTTTTCTAGATGTTTTTTTTTATTATTTGTTGGGGTTCTGCCTTTACAGTGGTGGCCCAGTGGTAACGGCCCCGACTTACGAGTTCGGTCGTGAGTTCGATTCCAGGCAGGCGCTTAACTTTGTGTAAATAATTTTATCACCACTGCTCTCAAATCGGAGAAGGAAAACATTGTGAGGAAACCGGCGGGTCCTAGAATAAAAAATTCGAAGACATGTGACATCTACCAATCCGCAGAGGGCCCGCGTGGTGGATTACGCCCCACTCCTTCACACCCAGAGGAGGCCTTTGTCCCAGGAGTGGGAACATTATAAGCTGATTATGACGATTTATTTCTTATTATATCCAGTCGAGTAACACACACATTCCTCTTAGCATTCTCATCTCAGCTACATGCTGTATTTCATTCTTTCATTTTGTGGCTCAACATTCTGATAACAATAAATAATTCCAAATAAATATTATTTATAGGTATTTATATAATTTAAAAAGCTAACAGTCTTAAAATAATATTAATAACGTAACCTCCTCGATACGGCTCGTATTGTGAGGAGGTTCCTGTCTCTGGAGCCCTAACCACCGGTAGCTTGGACCCTGCTCCCGACATCGGTGGATCACTATTTTTTATAAGATTTTATACTTATTTTAAAAAATATTTGAAAATCTAAGTAGGTAAGTAAATAGATAAATAAACGAAATAATAATATGTAAAAGTATATAAAAAGGGGGGGAAATAATCAAAGGGTATGACAAAATTCGAGCGCACCGCTGTCAACAAGAAAAGCGCCCAATAGCCTGGCCACCACGTTGTATGGCAATGCTGATTCTTTCGCCAAATAAATATGAATTTAATGCTTTAAATTGCAA
Organism: Hydraecia micacea; assembly: GCA_914767645.1. Taxonomy (NCBI): domain Eukaryota; kingdom Metazoa; phylum Arthropoda; class Insecta; order Lepidoptera; family Noctuidae; genus Hydraecia; species Hydraecia micacea. Next base: position 2,995,141 of record OU611774.1, read on the forward strand.
TCTAGTAAGTTTGCAATTCGTCAGATGTCGTACTGTGCCCGTCTCCACAATGATATTGTGCTGGAGGGGTACGGTCGGTAGGCTCTCCAGTGAAGCTCCCGTTAGATTACTATGGACCCTATATAGGCCACTAGTTGTGGGCAAATATGATACAGATAATGTTAGCCACCTATATGGGCTGGTAGGGATGAAATATGAAAATTTTAGAAAGGCAGGAAACTTGCAGTCTTTTCCCGTTAGTTTTTCATTATTGATTGGTTAGATTTGAGCATTCGGTGATTCTATTTTTTGCATAATTATCGCTCACTCTCGATTACCTACGTGAGACGACGGAACGTGGTGTCTATATATATATATATATTTTAGTATATTGTATAGTTATTATTTGCACCAACGACAGCCCCATTTAATGTCCAGCCACATCACTGTTTCAACGTTGCCTGGAAAAGATCGCAGAAAGCGATAAGGCCGCCCATTGTATATTTTGTACCGTTTGATTTATTTTTGAAGTGAAAACTTATTTAAGCGCGTTGGGCATTTTTTGAGATGGGGAAAAACAATTGAGTTCGCGCCACTGTTACCGTAAGCGATACCGCTTCGGATGTGTTCGGCTGTCCTCGGGATGTACTCGGTTTTAATGTACTTATATCCGAGATGTCAGTGAGTGATGGCAAAGTATTCTGTTTGTGTTTTGTTTATTATAAGACGATTCAAAATAATTGTTTAAGTTTTTCACTTCTGTCGGCACTCCCGGAGTGCCACTGTTTTTGTTTATGTATTTTTGTGGTTTAGGTACAATCTATATATATAAAAGGAGAACTGACTGACTGACATATCAACGCACAGCCCAAACCGCTGGGTCTAGAGATTCCAAACTTGGCATGTAGGTTCCTTATGAGGTCTAGGGGTGCACTAAGAAAGGGTTTTTCGAAATTCCACCCCTAAGAGGGTGAATGGGGGGGAGGGTGAAATTTCACGCGGAGGAAGTCGCGGGCAGAAGCTAGTAAAGTATATATAAATAAAAATGAGGTAAAGGCGTGAAGTACTATTTCTTTTTTTCTGCCTAAATGATTTGAAATAATACTGCTGCTTATATTATCTCAATATCTTATACTCAAAGTGTCATTTATATAAGTTAAACGTGCGAGATCTCACTCATACGTTACATAACTCTAAATTCCACTTGATTTCACACAACGCGTGCGCGAGGGTGGCGCGGCTTGGAACTCAGAACTCTGTGTTTAGAACCAAGGCTTGTATCCGGTGGCAGACTGGGAGAAAAATTACACTGGTACGTTCTACAAAAAAAGCAACATGTTGCCCTCAACCCCTACTTAAAAAAGTAACATGTTGCCCAAACCTATTTACAGAAAATAAATCATTTAAGTATCATTTACCCAAAAATAACATGTATATTTTTAAATATACGGACTTGTATGTCCAAGATTTTTGACTACACTCAGCATCTAAGTTACCCAGAGAGCGTTTTATAAAAAACTAGCTGATCCGGCGAACAAAATGAATTACCTTCATTTTTTTTTCATGAATGTTTACCATGTTTTATTAGTTATTCTGCTATTCAGGGCGGAGACAAATCCAAAAAAAAAGATCATGAAAATCGGTCTAGCCGTTCTTGAGTTATAAATGGTGTAACAAACCCGACTTTTTTTTAAGAAGAATAAATATACCACACCACACCACACAAACACCTTTAGATAACCAGCCCACCAGATCTAGCAGCACCATTTTTAATCGGATTACAGAGTGATCATCCGGATTGACAGGCCACTACTAGTCAGGGGGGCTGCGACCCCACCGGCCGTCTTGACCGTCCGACACGGGAATTCGATTAGGATGCGTTGGGAACGTAATTGGGGTACCCACCGCAGCCACATCCTGCTTCCCAATTTAACGTCCCACCGTACTAAGGACTATCCTATCTATACGAAAGCCTTAAATGATTGTATATGTACCGATCATCGTCTTTTCCCTTAAGAGCGGAGATTGCAGTTTGTGCGAATTAATTAGTCTACTAGCGCCGAACGCGACGTCAACGTGTGGAGTGAGCACTAGTTATTTCCTAGATGGAATTACGTAACCATAGATCGAGTGAGTCGGGATTGTTAGAAGCTACATAACATTGCTCAACACAAGGAAAAATGCATACTATCCATACTATAGTGACACATTATTGTTTTCCGACATCCACGCGAACGAAGTCGCGGGCACACAGTACTATATACTTATCCTAACTAATATTATAAATGCGAAAGTAACTCTGTCTGTCTGTCTGTCTGTCTTTTCTTCACGCCTAAACTACTGAACCGATTTGTGTGAAATTTGGTACAGGGTAAGTGTGAACCCCAACAAAGGACATAGGCTACTTTTTATTCGACTTCGTCTGCGTCCGCGATAACCGACATATACGCGGACGAAGTCGCGGGCAAAAGCTAGTTAATATTATAAATTCGAAAGTAACTCTGTCTGTCTGTCTGTATGTTACCTTTTCACGCTTAAACCACTGAACCGATGTAGATGAAATTTGGTATAGAGATAGTTTGAGTCCCGGGAAAGGACATAGGATACGTTTTATCCCGATATTCCAACGGGATTGAAACTTATGCCGGTGAAACCGCCGGGCGCAGCTAGTAAATATCTATATTATACTAATCTACACTAATAATAGCTGATGAGTTTGTTTGTATGAAAGTGCTCATCTCTGGAACTACGGGTCGGATATGAAATACTCTTTTTGCGTTTGATAGCCCAATTCTTGAGGAAGGGTTTAGTCTATTTAACGTCACGCTAGGATCCTTAGGCATAATCAGTCTATAATGTTCTCACTGCTGGGACACAGGCCTCCTCTCAGGTGAGAGGTAGTGGGCCGTAATCCACCACGCGGGCCCAGTGCGGGTTGGTAGATGTCACATGTCTTCGAATTTTTGATCTTAGGACATGCCGGTTTCCTCACGATGTTTTCCTTTACCATTTTGAGAGCAGCGGTGATGAAATAATTTACACAAAGTAAAGCGCCTGTCAGGGTTCGAACCTACGACCTAGATAGAACTCAAAAGTCGCGTCCGTTACCACTGGGCTACCACTGCTCGAAAGTTAGTGTGTGTGTGTGTGTTTATGTGTTTGTTACTTCTTCACATTCAAACGGCTGGACCAATTTTGATAAAATGTTGTATGGAGGTAGCTGACACCCTGGATTAACATATAGGCTACTTTTTATCCCGATATTCCCACGGGATCGACATTTACGCGGGTGAACACGACCAAATCTATTCATGAGGGAGGATTATATACAAAGGCCGCGCGGCCACAAATTATTCATACAGAGAAGAACATTGCATTGATCACCTCCACACAAAGCTTTGATCCAAATAGTGTTGCCTTATCCGAATCTAATGAAAGCATTATGGGACCTCGCGCACTAGACGATCACGACTCCGGCCAGTGGCCGCAGCGACCAAGCTAACTATAGAAACCATATACACGTCGCGCACTTGGCCGCAACATGGTTTCTTTAGTTCATCTGGTCGTTGCGGCCACTGATCGTGGTCGTGGCCGCCTAGTGCGCGAGGTGCCTAAATCAACAACCCTTGGTTATATACAGGGTGAAATTGAAAACATGCGACAAATCGAAACGGGAGATTGTACTCATCATTATGAACAACTTTTACTATGGGACCAATCCTGAAATCGTGAAAAAAAATCAGCTGTTCCCTACATTTATGTTCGCATAACTCGTCAAAATGTAGGGAACAACTGATTTTTTTCCCCCGATTTCGGGTTTGGTCCCATAGTAAAAGTTGTTCATAATGATGAGTACAATCACCCATTTCGATTTGTCGCATGTTTTCAATTTCATCCTGTATATGTGGTATGGTTCCTGTCGTTTGTTTAATAAAACGAACAATTAACAAGGGGCCTTCTGCCTTTGATTTCGAAACCCGCAGAGTTGTAAAGGATACCACTAACACCGATAATAAAGCAGTGAACTATCACGGTCATGGCGTAGGTAGCATCAGTATCGAGGTACCCGAACCACTGGATAGAGTAGTACAAACAGATACCGAGGTATGTTTATCATATATACAGATTTTAGTGAAATGTCCATTTTGGAATGATCATTTCTTCCACCTACAGCCTGCACCCTAATTACATGACACACACAATCTGAATCATTTTGAAGGATATTGCTAATCCATTGCTTCATATGTTCGAAAAATTGTCTGCTCAACAACGTAAATAACGCAATGAATGTTGTTGAACTGTCGAAATGAAAGTCATTTCTACTGTTAGTGTGTAGTTGCTGGTTATTGCGGAACATCAATTCGAGATTGTATTTGGGGCTCTCAGTTTTACCGAAATAGAGGCCTACAGTACTAATTTTTTTAGGTTGTTATTAAGTAAAAATTATTGAGCGATGCGAGCGATTAAGCCTTATCATTTGAGAGTCAATTAGCACTAACTTTTTGTCCAACTTGTCACTTGAATGTGATTCCTGTAGCCTTTAAAACTGCTGTCCAGGTTGTAGTCATAGAGATAGTATATAATACGCTAGTATATACTACTATGGTTGAAGTAGATAACAGTTAACATAGAACATGTAGACCACTTGAAAAAAATATTCTACAAACCTTTTTTACAGGTAAATCGACGAGGTGCGTGGTGGCAATACTGAGCGAAGGTTAGCTGATCACTGTGGAACACGGAGTCTTCGAGGGAAACTGATTCGACGGACGGCTCGACGGGCAGTTCGGCGAACGGATCGACGGGCAGTTCGGCGAGCAGTAGCAGCAACAGCGCTCCTGCAACCACCGAGCTGGCGTGCAACGTGTTACACCGTCGTCAGTACACACCACGCACTACCTGCAGCAAAATTAAAAACAAATGATTTTGGTGAGTGTTTGATCTGAATTTTGGCTTGGGTTTTGTCTTCGTAGAGTATTATAATATTATATGTGCTCGGGTTTTTGGTTAGTTTAATATATTTATTTCTAACTTTTTTGAAAAGAGTGGAACTCTCTTCCTGCGTCTGTTTTTCCGAGCGCATACAACCCAAATCTCTTCAAAGTGAGAGTGAACAGGCTTCTTCTGGATAAGCTCGCTCCATCGTCGACTTTGTCTCTATCACCTGTGACCGAGACTAGAGTCAAGAGCAAGTCCATTCCAAATAAAAAAATAAACTTAATTTATTTTAGGAATTAAGGTACAATTCCAAAGGCGACGGCCACAGACTGCAACAACTGCCGCCCAACCGCAGTAACAGACCCTAGCAACACTACTGGTTTCTATGTACTTATTTCTATTAAAAATCTACCGTAGATGGCGACAGTGCCGCCTTCTGGTGCGGTCAAAAGACGACTACAGATAGCATACCAGTAGTGCTGTTAGTGGCTGACACTAAAGGAGTGACGAGACGTATTTTTTGTTTGACAAATGAGTTCCACGAAACTGAAGAAGTGAAGAACTGCTCTTTTAGATATAACGTCGCGTTCGCAATAAAAATGGCAGCAGCATTACCGCCTGTGCTTACTGTCAACCGAGACCATAGAAATGTAAAATTTATCTATGACTGAGACGCTTCTGCTGTCTGGGGTCTGTCGTAGCTTTTGAAAATTTACCTATAGATTTGGTAAGGGATGTTTATCGAAGCATGTTGTAGAAAAAAGATAGCGTATGCGTTTCATGCACGTCAGTTGATATTATTTTTAACGTATAAGCATAATCAGCCTATAACGTTCCCACTGCTGGGACACAGGTCTCCTCTCTGTGGGCGGGAGAGGGCCATAATCCACCACGCGGGCCCAGTGCGTGTTGGTGGATGTCACATGTATTCGAATTTATGTTTCCAGAACATGCCGGTTTCTATAATAATTAAAAAAATACACAACTTAGATTTTTTAAATATTTTACTGATAACTATTATGACTTGGCCTATTACCCGATTCCGGCTTGACGTCGACTTACGGGACACCCTGTATATTTTTTTTGTTTCATGCAGGAATAAAACCCGCACATTTAGCGTAGAAGCCAAAAGCTCGGCCAGTGAGTCAACAGTACGGTGCCTTTGTAGCCAAAAATTACAGGTTGCCTTTTCACATTGTGCGGAATATCTGGTGGAGTTTCCCAACTGTGATTTCACGGTATAAACCCTCTATGTGTGGCGCTGTGACATATCCCTGTGATTGTTGACAGCTAACACCCGAGAGTACACGAGTACACTATAAGTCTGCGGCTGCTGTGATCCTGTGATGCTTTGATAATTAGCGCACATAAGTTGTGTATAATCAATCACACTAAAGGGCAGGTTTTTGGATTTTAAAGAAAAAAAAAACCAGTGGTCAAACTGTCACCACGAATTTCTCATCACACTAATATTATAAGGGCGAAAGTTTGTGAGTGTGTGTGTGTGTTTATATGTTTGTTACTTCTTCACGCTCAAACGGCTGGACCAATTTTGATAAAATTTTGTATGGAGGTAGCTGACACCCTGGATTAACATATAGGCTACTATTTATCCCGATATTCCCACGGGATCGAGACTTATGTGGTTAAAACTGCAGGGCGTAGCTAGTTGTAGATACACTTAAGATTTATTTTAATTAGCTTTTTCAGAAGTGTTACATGGACTTAATACATCATCTATATACTTACATATATAAAATTCAAAGTCCTGACCGACTGATATATTAACGCACAGCCTAAACCGCTCGTCCTAGAGACATGAAATTTGGAGGGTGTGTTCTTTGTGAAGAATAGGTATCAACTAAGAAAGGGTTTTTCTCAATTCTACCCCTAAGAGGGGGGGGGGGGATGGGGCGAGGGTGAAATTTCATGCCGACGAAGTCGCGGGCAGAAGCTGGTTCATACTTAATCTGGCTGGGAGGGACTGGATGTGTAAGCCGGAGAACAAGGTGTTCTGGCACAGCCTGCGAGAGGCCTAAGTCCAGCAGTGGTGATTGCGAGAGGCTGAGCTGATGGATTGACATAAACTCGCCTTTTTTCCGCAGTGGAAGGCAGAAAGTATAGAACGCCGCCTTCTGCGAACTATGTATACTAATTTTTCTTCGTTTGCGTTCATACATCAGAGGGGCGATTCTCGTAATTTTAAAAACGTTCACAGTCTGATCTCAGTCTTAATCTGTCAAAAATAACTTTAATTTCCCTACATTTTGACAAGATTGTCGCCGAGATGAGACTGCGACTAGATTTTTAAAGTTTTAAATTACGAGAATTGGCCTTCTGGTCATACACGTACTACCTGACCTTGCCGAAGATCATCACCGATAAGGTCAGTATTATATGCCCCTCTAGCGTGGGCGGCCCTCCCAGCGTTTCTACTCACATTTTACTTGTAGGTAAGTTCATTAATTCTCTTAGCATGACCAAACCATCTAAGAAACTAAAACTTTTTTGAATGTTTGCCACTACATCTGCTTTTATACCGCATTCATAATATATCTCAATCTATAATCATAAATCTTTTTATCTACACCCATGCTATAAATCCTGTATAAAAGTTTCTGAAACAGTTAGCTTATTGCCAACATTAAAACAACCAGTGTCATAGTAACCATAATATCATCCAAACGAGTGTTATAATGTACTAAATTTCATTATGCAACTCCTTTTCAAAAAAAGAACATTGTCATGCACGCGCTTTTCACTGCCACAGCGCCGTAATTAAAAAAAGAACTTATAGGTTATTCGAATTCACGTCGTATCCCGCCGGCCGCCATTTTTGTTCGATATTAGTATTGCAAAAAACTGTTTCAGAACCTTTTTTTTGAGGATTCATATCATGGGTATAGATAAAGCCTTGTATGCAACTGTACATAATTAGATATTAAAACACTCATGTGATAAACCAACATTCATGTTTTAGTACCCCTTATTATACAACAGTTGCATAAATAACTAATTTATCTCAACATAACATCATATTATTACCTACACTCACATTCACTGGTTAATAGTTCTATCTCTACCATTGATAGTTGTCAAATAGGCACATAAACGGCACTTTTCAACGTCAAAATTTACAAAAAGTAGAATTGATTCTAGTCGCCCCATCCAAAAGTTAGTTTGATAAGTAGGTATGGCGAATGGGCAAGAAACTCCACCGCACCACATACTCTTTTACAACATTTTGTATACATTAATAATATAATTATATGTGAAGACGATCACCTATAATAAAATTACTGTACCACAATATTAAAAACAAAGCAAATACACATACACATAAATGCAAATTAATTATGTGATAAATACATGGAGCTCACATATTTGTAAATATTATAAATGTCAACATCTGTCTACCCTTTTCCACCTATGTTGGGGCCGGCTTCCAGTCTAACCGGATGCAGCTGAATACCAGTATTTTACATGGAGCCACACCCTACCTGACCTCCACAAACCAGTTACTGGGTAATATGATAGATACCCGTTGGTAAGACTGGTTGTCAGACTTTTGGGCTTCTAACGACCCGTAACGACTGTCAAAGATCCACTAATGACAGCCGGGACCAACGGCTTTTACGTGCTTTCCGAGGCACGGAGGGTTCTGGTTATTTACAGATGGATATCCACGGATCAACCTTCGCAAGCGTAGCTTAACCTGATCGATCAACCCGTGCGGCTATTATATTATAAATGTAGATGATTATGAATGTAAAACAAAGTGATTTAAAGTAATCGCAGAAAGTAATTTTACCGACATTTAAATTAGTAACCAGTTCGATTTTGTCTAGAACTCTAGTCTCTACGTACTTCACACATACTTTGCAAGGAACGTATTTCCAAAGCATCTATACTCTGTTCACGCCTCTTTTGCCACACCCAACATTCACTTCGATACATAATCGTAGGCACCAGCTCACCGTCGACCCTTTATTTACATCGACTGGTTGGTCACAGTCGCATGTATTAATTTTAGTCCCTGCATTCACTCACCTCTTCACATCTTCATAAATCTTATTTATTTATTTATTTAAACAACATGGGAGACTTACAGCTAAAACAAACAGATCAAGGACAGTACATTAGTCTGAAAGCCAATTACAGGTCTCCTCTTATAAAAACAGAGAAGAAAAAGTAAATTCTAAGGACATTCACACCAAGTTACTATATAAGTACAAAGCATAATTAGTATGTTGCTCGCACTGCATAACAACCATCATAAATGTAAAAAGTTACGGCTTATCATCTCTTGTAAACAGACTCCTCCAAAAATTGAAAACCCATATCTTCGAAAACTACTGATTTTCGCGGAATATAATTATGTTGCGACGTTAGGCGAAACCATGGGATGTCGCAGACTAAAAATAAAAAATATTGTACCACTATAAATGGGCCACTCTGTATATTTCTTAGTGTTTCTCAAAGAAACTGTGAAAACAAATTTATTTCTGCAGTTGTAGGTAAACGAAAACATTCCATGAGATATGGGATATTTTCGGAAAAACTACACGACTTTATTCACTCCACTTTATGAACTTAAAAATTTTCATTATAGGTATTACGCTGTGTGTGTATGTAGGTACCTATGCTTCTTTGATTCGACGAATTCAATATACATATTTGCAGATTTCGACCAAACGTTTACTACAGTTATTTTTTACCTGTGGTTTTGCGTCTCAGATTTTTTTTAAATGCAATTTTTGTGTGAAACGTATTTAATTGGAAAAACAAGATAAACGTTTACTACAGTTATTTTTTACCTGTGGTTTTGCGTCTCAGATTTTTTTTAAATGCAATTTTTGTGTGAAACGTATTTAATTGGAAAAACAAGATAATGGCGTTATTTTCCTTGTACAGTTATAAAACAATTGTGAAAATATTGTTAACAACCTAGTAGAACGAAGTAGGCCCTGTAGACTAGATTTGTAGACCATTTTCAATTTTGTTAGTACAGACGCCAGCACATCAAGCTTCTACAATCTGTCAAATTTCTTTAATAGATTTTTAACTTTATCGCTAAAGCATAAGGTTCAAAGTTGATTGGGAAAATTTGACAGTTTCGGGTAGCTTGATGTGCTGGCGTCTGTACTTCTTGACAGACCTACACTGTCCTCCCATACCTGTTAATACTGTATTATTTGAAAACATTGTTAAAAGAGTTACCGTGGAGTTTCTTGCCTGTTCTTGTCCACAGGAAACGATCAATTGCAAAAGTGCACCTAGCTTCTGACGTTTCATAACTACCCATGTACAGTGTTCTTGCTCCACTATTATTCAATATATTAATGACATGCCTAAAACTATTAATAATCCAATGATTTTATTCGCTGACGACAGCACAATATTAATCAAAGTACCTAAAGATGATGTGACATTCGAAAAAGAAATAAACGACAACTTAAATGATATAATAACTTTGCTAACGAAAAATAACTTAAAAATAAATCTTGAAAAAAAAAACAAATTACGTTTCATTTGAACAACAAACACACAATAAAAAACCGGATATACGTTACGGTAACAAAATTATTAGTGAAGCAGAACACACTAAATTCTTAGGTATTTTAGATAAATAAAGATATGAGCTGGAAAACACGTGCAAAAAGCTTAGCCAGTATTCTTATGCTCTCCATAACTTAAGAAAAGTGTCAAATCGTGCAATGGCGTATCACGGGTGGGTAGTGGGTATGTTGCTTCTACTCTACGCTACGGACTCATATTTTTGGGGGAACTCGCCAGACAGAGAAATGGCGTTCAAAGCCCAGAAACAATGCATAAGGGCAATGTGTGGCATACAGAGCACAGACAGCTGTAAGGCACATTTTCAACAGTTCCAGTTACTAACATTCCCGTGTCTTTATATATATATGAAATGGCGATCTTTGTCAAAGCGAATCTACATCTTTATACCCATCTAAGAAGGCCACAACCCAAAAATAAAATATGCGGAAGACGTCTTAAAAAAGTAGTATTTAATAAAAACATTTTGGGCATGGCACCAAAAGTATACAATAAGTTGCCAAAAAGTAAACCTACACAAAATGAACCAATTCAAAATATTATGTTTCCACGAATTCTTAGTTAAAAAATGTTACTATTCAATTAATGATTATTTAAATGAAAGGTGAGTCGATTTTATCTGAAATGGCACCACAAATATAATTATTATTGAAATTTTGATCTGACTTGTATAATAATTTGACATTCTGTTTTTTAATGTAACTCAATTTAAAATTTATTCTGTTGATATTAGTACCTAATATATTAATTTGTACACCTCAGTAGGTTATAATACAATGTACCTTTCATACTTGTAACATCTTTTTAACATGTATTATGCAAATAAATGATTTGATTTGATATAGGTTTGTGTGAAATAAAATAATTTGATTTTGATTTTTTATCCTTCTGCCAGTCTGTTGTAAGTAAATGAGTGTTCAATATAGTCAGGTTCTGAATTATAGTGATGTGGTCAATATAGTGATGTGGTCAAAGTGATTCTTCACTTGCATCTGAGTGGCGTCCGCTCGATGCACGCGTTAATTCGTGACGAACAGCAGCCGGTGGACAGTGCATTGTGCTAATATTACACGAACACCAGAACTAGGAACCGATTGATCTGACCACAGACACCCGATATCAATAATTTTTAGGAAAGCGAGGTTTTTCTTTGGCTTCTTGGGATGGATTTTTCGGTGCTTGTTTTTGCTCAAAATGAGGCAGCTCCTGTTTTGTTTGGTTTTTCCGGGATAGCTCTGAGGAGAAAAACCGTTTTTTTGGCACTACGTTCATATTTCAGGATTGTAGTGGCACCAAAAAAAGCATGTGTTCCTGATCTCATGCTGCACTATCGAAATACATCGTAGGCTTCGATTTCTTTCTAACTTAGCTATTTGGAAAATGAGGTTGTTTTTGTTTCGCTTAGTTTTTTCTAGATATATGAAAAGCCAGTTTTACGGTGGTGTGGTGGTGTTTCCATCTCTTTGTACTGTTAGCAAATAAAATGTGTTGTTATGATCAGTTGATGTACAGACGCCAGCACATCAAGCCACCCGAAACTGTAAAATTTTCCCAATCAGCCTTGAACCTAATGCCAAAGCTATAAAGTTGAAAATCTATAATGTTTTTCTTCAACAACCATTCGCACGATCTACCACCGTGTCTCTGATTATGGTCATCTTAGGAATAAATAGTAACTTACAGTGTGGCCGAGACGAGAGAATGCGTTCTTACCACCTGTAGTTTCATACAAACGAATCCGTGTTTTGCGAATTTGATCTTTATTAACTACTAGAATTTTCGCACAGACTGGTGTCAGAAAACGCATTCTCTCGACGGCCGGACTGTATTAAAACTCTTGTGTCAATGTGGCTAAATGATAAATGATTTATTTCTGTAAGTAAGTAGGTTTGTACAAACACTTTTAACACGTCAATCATATTTTTTTTAAGCTAGATGAGGTCGGCGTTTCCTATCAGACTACTCTGAGAAGAAAGGCCGAAACAAACTCAGAGGTCACAGTCTCTTTTAAAGTCCAGACAAAATCTTGGTCAGATCACGTGAAGACCATGTGAAGATTGGTGTCTGAAATGCTCTTTTGAGGAAAGAACCACACAGATTGAGCGGACCTGTCCAGTCAGTGCACGCATTTGTCAAAAATCGTGCAGCTCAACTCAGAACTTGAGGAGCTGAACGATTCGACGAACAATACCAAAGAAAGGACATTTGGGTAGGTCGCGTAAATTACTCAAACTGCCAGATCATGATTAAAACCAACTAAGAAGGAAAACAGAAAAAAGAAATGACCCACATAGTCCTCACATTCACAATTAATAATTAAAATAAAAAATACTTTACAAAGTAAATATTTATGTCATTGTATATATAAAATGTTGGTTTGGACTTCTTAAGTACACTGAGTAGGTACAATAATATTATGTATATTATGATAGATCTTCTTCTTTTTCGTCGTATCGATGATTCCTTTTTATTAATTTTATACAAGCTTCGAATAGCGACATAGTCGTATCGCGAAATGGGCAATGTGAGATATAAACCAAACGCTTTTTTGAAATGACGTTTAGGCATAATGCGACTTAGGCGCACTGCGTTATAGATGTACAGCGAGCAAAGGCATTCGGCCACTTCGACAGCGTTAGCGTTGGCCTCGCAAAGGATTTCCATACTGCAGATGGTTTTGCACAGAGAGCACGACAAGAGGCGAGGCATCGTTTGTGACGTGGGCCCACAGTCGCACGGTGGCTCGTCGGAGTACCCCCACGTGACTAAGTTGTACCTGCAGCGGCATATGAGTTTTTAATATAAATAGGTAGAAATGAGTCGTAAAGTTTAGCACAATTTATTTCTCCCAACTAATTTATCCATTTATATGCCTAACCGGCCTACATGCTTCAACATACGCTTTCTCTGAGTTTAACAACCAGCATGTGACAAACAAACATATAAACGAGACTTTCGCATCTTTAATATTAGATATTCTGCATTATTATAGCCTTAAACCATCTTGATATTCAAACGTGGTCTGGTAGGACATGTTGGAGCAACTTTTTTATTATTTTAATATCGGATACAATGTTTGCAATCGTACTATCTATATCGACAAGACTTGTTTTCCTACAAAGTTATATTAAGTATAATTACTTGTTTTAAAGTTATTCACACACGAACATGAATATTACTTTGTTGAGATGAAAAGTTCATTTTTATAGATCGCCTTATTAATAAAGTTTTCATGTTCTTTTTTTTTTAATAAAGCTGATAGTTGGCTATCAGGCTTTTATGACACATGTCCTGTTTGTAAAGATTCATTATGAATTTAATCGACTGCTTACATTTACTTAGTATGCACTTCTTTTAAAATTAATTTATTTTACGTACCAATATTGATGAAATAAGAACGTAGAGATAATTATTAAACTTGAGCTCTTTAAGTTCTGAGTTGAGCTGCATGATTACTGACAAATGCGTGCACTGACTGGACAGGTCCACTCAATCTTTGTGGTTCTTTCCTCAAAAGACCATTTCAGACACCAATCTACATGGTTTTCACATAATCTGGCTAAGATTTTGTCTGGAATTTAAAACAGCACCCTAATTGCGTAACACACTATCAACCGGAATCTGAATCATTTTGAAGCAAATTGCTAATCCATTGTTTCATAAGTTTTAAAAATTTGTCTGCTCAACACGTAAATAACGCAATGAATGTTGTTGAACTGTCAAAATGAAACCGATTCCGATTGATAATATGTTACGCAATTGCCCCGCAGATTGAAACAGTAGTCAGATAGGAAACGCCGACCTCATCATTTTTAAATATGATTGACTTAAAAATGGGCTCATAGCTTCAAATAAATATTTGCGCCAATTCTCAACATTGTGAACTCATTGTTGAAAACTTTAGAACTTGTAACTGTGCCTATTTTGTGCGGTTTGTGCTTTTACGAAATAGGAAGATGAAGTTGTTATCTTGATCACTTGATCTCATTGTAGAGAAAAAAAGCATCAGACTTGAAAAACCTTGTTTTTAAAATCAGTCTCTTACTTTACTATGGGCTGATTTTTCAATCGACAGATAATTTTTATTCGTGGAATAAAATTGACGTCTGACAACTTTTGTATGGAAGAACTGTCAAAAATTCAAAATTATTCCTCGGATAAAATTATCTGGCGTTGGAAAATTCAGCCCTAAAGAAAGTACCTAAATCTAAATGCTTAGTTTACTGTTCGATTGTATGGTAGCTATATTTTGTTTAAAAATCTTAAACTCTTTGTTGTGTTTATACCTAGGCAGACACAAAATAAAAAAAAAACGTACCATCTACTTTTAACATGTTTATGCAAAAAAAAAAAATTAAAAACATTGTGTGTACAATAATGTTAAAATTTAAAATGCTGTTGCTTCAAAAATCACAGTTTTAAACTTTGCAGCAGGTCCTGTACCCACCTGCTATCCGTACTGGTACTGGTACTCCATCTAAAAAGTAACGGTGCCAAATTCAGGTACCCAGCGCGCACCTACCACAAATCCTATATTACGAGGAACCTCGTACGGTTGGCAACCTTGGAGTTATTTTTCTAAATGACTATTAACTGTCCTTATTACTTACTATATCTGTTTTCTCACTCTAACTTACGGAAATAATTCTTTGGTACCGCTAAAGTATCGATACTGATTAGTAATACCGATAGTACAGGTACTACGTTTGGTACCGGTACCAATAGAACAGTTACTACACTGGTACTGGTATCAAACAAAGGCCAATGGTATCGTTTCCCAAAAATACCGGAATTTAAAGCCGTTCGTGGCATGTCCACTGATTCTTATGTCCGTGCGGCCGAGCCGTGCACGTTCATTATTAATTCTAACTGTGCAACCGTACGGTCTCGCATATGAATCAGAGATTTCAGATCGTCCGTCAATCGTGACCACTCTTAATTGATGATATTAATTGCGGCATTTGTACTGTACCTATTTATGTGATGCATATGTAATCAGCTTGTTTTGGAATTTGCGATTAAGGCCCTTAATATGGGGGATTTGATTTAGCGGTTAGAATAAACGGCTTCTGTGTTTATATGATGTGGAGATGAGTTTGGGTTTCGAAGTCTGGGATTTAATTTGTCAATTGGCAGTACTTTGGTTGTAATCTTAGGGACTACAGGACCTAAACGTAAAAAAGCGCAAGTTTTATAATGCCTAAAAGTACTTATATGATCGACTACGGTATACAAAATCAGAAAAATATATGATATTCTTCAGGATATATGCTAGTTAGATAGTGTGTTGAAAACATAATACAACTAATTTGATACAATAGAGTAAAATCATAAAGATACCTCTATAAACTTTCTTTTCACAATAAAAACTATACTAGTATATACAATCATTATTATTTTTTGGCAGATTATTCTACAAGCAACATGCTAAAGCACTAGTATTTTAATTGTTTAGTCCAAACAATAGATATTTTGTAAATAAATAATTGCTTCGTATTTTACAATAAATTACCAGCGTTATATCATCGCGCTTCTCTTTCTTTTCTATGCAGTCCGACAGTGACCGAGCTTTAGGTCATTTAGTCTCCTTAATAACATTATCTACTGTAGTAAGTCTGGAATTAGCTAACTCTGTTAGATTAGTACCTAAAACATTTATCTTGTATGGATTTTTAAAATATTTCGGAGCAATTTAGAAACAATGCTTTACGATTCATCGTAATACTTCACAGCCCGACTTCACTTAGGGTCAGTTCACACCGCGACGCGACGCGGCGCGCAGTTTTCAAGATAGCAATACAATTATAGACCTTATCTCCTACACAAAAAGGTACACAATTCAGTGAGGTGGTGTCTACTACGTCGAGCTACGCTAGCCTCACTGAATTGTGTACCATTTTGTGTAGAAGATAAGGTCTATAATTGTATTGCTATCTTGAAAACTGCGCGCAGCGTTGCGTCGCGGTGTGAACTGACCCTTACTCATCATAGACCTCTCTGTGGTTGTTCCAATCCCCTTAATAATACCAATTCCTTACGATTACTCTTCTAAGAAAATGTTATCTTAGGGCAACGCCATCTTTTCTCTCTTCTTTCCTTCTACTATTAAATTTTTCTGAAACGTAAGTGGTTCTAAAAAGTACCCTGAAATCTACTCTTAGAGAAGCGCTTCAAAGATACCTAGATATATAAAGATAAATGCAAATATCGCTGGCTGCTCTGGATAATGTAAACAGTTTTGAAAATTCATTGGTAAACAATGAAAATTGAACATTACAGTACTGAACTGATCCGTGTGTTTGAGACGAGAGTAACAAACATTATGCACTTTCGTTTTGCAACAGAAATGCATCTGGTTTAAAGAGCTTTGAAAGAGTGTTACTACATTACACTTATATCTCTTTAAAGCTGGGTTTACATTATGAAACTAGTGTCGTGAAACTGTGGCTTGACTGTTGTGTTTCGGTCTATAGCTAACTAACACTTGATAGGCATTTCCCGTAATTGAAAATGTCAAAATAGTTGGGAAATTGAGGTTTTTTTTGACAGATTGAGACTGAGATCAGACTTTGAACGTTCTTAAAATTACAAGAATTGGCCCTCTGGTTTTTGAAAAGCTGATAAAATCAATTAACACGCTGTCCTATTATCTCTTGTTAACTGCTCAGATTAGTTGGCTGAAATAATTATACATTTTTGATTAGGTACCTATATAAAAATCAAATAAGAAAATCATAATATCCGTATTTTTCCATAGACCACTATTGTACACTCTCCTTTCAATTTAAGCCTCCAAATCGATATCTAATACGGCTTACAAAGTTACAACTACAATTATCATTGGAAAATGTCGGGTTTTGAATGCGCTTCCACTTTATAGTCAACATGTCTATGCCAACTAAGATATTATAAGCTAGTTAGAGCTTATTAGTAATGTAGGTCCTAACTACAAAGGGCGCATGTAACTTTTGCGCAACGCTTGTAATTTCAGCATCACGTGTGACTTCACATGTCAGTCATTTTTATAAGCGATGGAGTTCATTGTAGGTTCATCAATACTTATGGGGAGGAATTTTAAAGAGGTTATACAGGGACAAATAAAGTTATCACACTTACATTATATAGCTTAGCGACTTCTGCGAAAAAGTATGTTAATTTTATATAAACAAAAAATGGATTAGTGCAGATATTTGCACAGTTTCAAACAGTTCAAACATTTGGATCACTAGAATTTTAAATCATAATGTGGTGTGTCACAACTGAAGTGGAAAACGGTCAACTAACTTTTGGAGAATACTGTATATTATCGTCCGGATACTGTATCAATAATATCGCCATTATCACCACCGTCTGCCGTCGCAAATGGTCATTAACACCGTCAAATCATCAAGTGCATCTTACTTAGCATAAAGCAGAGAAACACGGAGTTACGACACACGTAACATCACTAAACATGCTGCCGATGAACTAAAGAGAAATTATAATCCGTCCGTCACATAACTACAGGTTAAGTTTAATTAGTCGCCACCAGTATTAATAACAGGCCGTCGACGTACAGCTGGACACAGAAGGGTTTGTCACGAGACTGTTGGAACAATGTCGAAGTTAACATTTTTGTTCCAAATTTTTAATGTTATCCAAAAATTAATATATATTTTATTTTAATAATTAATTGTATTGTATTTTAATAATCAATTATTTTTTATTTTATATATTATCTGTGTAATGCTAATCTAGTGGCACTCTTTATATTATCGTAATGTTGTTAACATGCGGGTAATATAGTGGGCTGCAATATTGTTAAGGCGACATGACCTAAAGCGCGGTCACTGTCGGACTGCATAGAAAAGAAATAGAAGCGCGATGACACAACACTGGTAATTTATTGCAAAATATGAAGCAATTATCTATTTACAAAAAATCTATTGTTTGGACTAAAATAATTAAAACACTAGTGCTTTAGTATGTTGCTTGTAGAATAATCTGACAAAAAATCATAATGATTGTACGTATATTAGTATGTTTTGATTGTAAAAAGGAAGTTTTTAGAGGTATCTTCATGATTTTTTTCTATCGTATCAAATTAGTTGTATTATGTTTTCAACACACTATCTACCTGGCATATATCCTGCAGAATATCATATATTTTTCTGATTTTGTTCACTGTAGTCGATCATAATTATTATTGTTTCTAAAACTTGCGATTTTTGCGTTTAGGTCCTGTAAGCCCCTTAATACTACTTATGAGCCTATATTATTGTTATTTGTAAACATTTTATATTGTAGCTCTTTATTGTCGCATAATAAATAAAATAAAACATTGAATTTAAATAAATAAACACATTAAACTATGAAATAATGCAGCTACAGATATACTAAGGCACTTTTGAACGTCAAAAATTATTATAAATGAATTGATTCTAGTCGCCCATTCCAAAAGGTAGTTTTCGTATGGAGAAGAATTGGCAAGAAACTCCACACACACACGGACACATTTACACAATTAATGCAGCTGAACAGCTGCAAACGCACACGATCAAAAACATCACTCTTTCACCATCGCATTGTCGCATCACGACAATTGAAAAGAAAAGCTCATATTTTAAGGAATCTACCTCGAAAAGCAATATGCGACAGCCCTAAGTGTTGATAAAAAGGCGACAAAAGAAGAATCTCTTTATTCTATTAAGCTTATTAAATAATTTCATAGGCACACACAAGAGACTGTTAACAAAGGCATTGCTCAGATTTTCTCGATTTTTGTCTGACACAATACCTACATATCTGGCATTCGATCGAGTGAGAGGAAATCGGAGCGAAAAAATTGGAAGCACCCACTGACGAACTTTTTGATTAACTTTGTCATAGCCTGAACTGTAGTGTGTTCGCTGTTACATTAGCCATCGACAAAATAGAGGTGGTAGTCTACAGGTACCTTTATCCGGAGGGGACTGGGGACTCGTCGGCGAGAGATTTTGTTTGTCTGCGGAAGCGGGGGGATTTGAACTCGGGTAAAAGCTCCGATGCGCTCATTTATAGGAAAGGGAATTCTGGGAGTGCTCGTCGCCTTAGCCAGTTGTGTACCTACTTACTGCCGTCATTATTTTGTTAACGTGGTTCTGTCTGTTTTTATAAAATAATACGCTTTTGCTTGTAAACTGTTTAGTGTTTGTAGTGGTAACAGTTTTAGTTACTTACTTGAGTTTCTGCTTGCAGACACTTAGCGTAATCAGCCTATAACGTTCCCGCTGTTGGGCCTTCCCTCATTGAGAGGGAGTGGGTCGTAATCTACCACGCGAGCCCAGTGCGGGTTGGTAGATGTCACATGTCTTCGAAGTTTTGTTTCTAGGACATACCAGTTTCCTTACGATGATTTCCTTCACCGTTTTGACAAAAGTGGTGATGAAATAATTTACAAAAAGTAAGGCGCCTGCTTGTGATCTAACTTACAAACCGTAAGTCGCGGCCGTTACCACTGGGCCACCGCACCGCTCTGGTGGCCTACCATGATCTAATTAAAAACGATTAAAAACAAGACATATCAGTTTAGGTTCCTAAACTGCACCGCTTGAGCTGCTCTATGGACGTCATGGTACCAAACAAGTATGAATGAAACCAAAACTTGCGACTCAGTTTGGGACAATAGCTGTCAGCAGATGGCACGGCCTAAATTGAATCGATAAACTGACGTCATGGTACGAATTAGAAGAACAGTTTTAGGTCCTAAAATGGATCGCGTTAAGAGCTTGTGGTAGGCCTCATGCACACATTTGCAGTGCCTCGGAAAGCAGCACAGTAACCGTTGGTCCTGCGCCTGACTTTTTTCTGGTCGTATCGGATTACGTGCCGTCTCATCGGACTAGGAGAATGAGGGAAGAGAGTGCATTTGTGTCTACGCACTCGCTTATGCACTATAATGTCACCTGCGCCGAAAGTACGTCTAGTACTATTATATATTCTGCGCCGAAAACTAGTCTCCGTTGATAATGGCCACCATGGCCGCAATACGGTCTGAAGGAGTATTATCATTACACTTGAAACTAGGTATTGCTTAAACACGAAAACAACTATAGGCTAGATTTTATCTAGTCAGCTTTCAACAAAAATAAATGAACAATAGATGACATAAAATACAAAAATAAATAAACACTTCCGTTATCGACTGTACCCATATTATTGCCGTTTAATTGTTATGTATATTTACAGATAGACTCATATAGTATAAAATTATAGACAATTGAATTATGACTTCTTTCCGTCACCGTGTAATTGCGTATGTGTAAGTACCTATGTCCGGTCGGTGACGACTGTCCTTTAATCAGCACCGTGCAATATACTTTGGTACTATTGTTTTGATTATATATCCACACATGGTATTAAATATGAATTCCGCAGGTCTCACGCTTGCGTGATTAGAAAATTTAATTGAATAACGAGAAAAACCACTCGGTTATTTGTTATTAAGTACATGGTACATGTTTTTTTTTCTTGTTTACTCGTGAAAAGTTTGTCATGTACGTACTTCTTTTATTCATTTTATATTTTCTTCTTCAACCAGAACCCTTATTGCGTAACACACGATCAATCACAATATGAATGATTTTGAAGGATGTTGCTAATCCATTGCTTCATATTATTATGTTCGAAAAATTTGTCTGCTCAACAAGATAATAACGCAATGAATGTTGTTGAACTGTCAAAATGTAAACCATTGCTACTGTAAGCGTGTTACGCCATTACTCTGCCGAAGTCATCGCCTTTTACGACATTGAAATTAAAGCCTCGTGGGCACAGGCGACATTCCGGCAAAGTTAGCTCGTTGGTTGTTTCAACTCATAACTGACAGTAGGTCGCGCGACACGTGTCACTGCGACATCACGTGATGTTGCATTGCAACTACATCGTACGCAAAATACGTGCATTGACTTGGAGTTGCGGACACCAGCCTGTCTTACCTTTTACCTACCCTTGACCGCGAAATGAACAAAGTAAGTAGTGAATAACTCAGCAGAAAAAAAGTAGTGACAGTAGCAATGGCGTTAATTTTGACAGTTCAGCAACATTCATTGCGTTATTTACGTTGTTGAGCAGACAAAATTTTTCGAACATATGAAGCAACGGATTAGCAATATCCTTTAAAATGATTCAGATTGGCATTGAAAGTGTGTTACGCAATTAGGGTGCTGGTTTTTGAAAACCTATTCAATACAATACAAGTCGTGTGCCCGATGGGGGGTTCCCCAGCGTCAAAAATGTCGAACTTCCAAACAAACTTTCATCCCCATTTAACCCCTTTAGGAGACCAATTTTCAACCCTTGCGCACAATTTCGTACATGTAGATCCAGCAGCTTAGATCGTGCAGTGTCTGTCAGTGAATGAACGAGAGAAATTTAAGATTTTAAATAAGAAGATTATCTAATTTAATGTCAACTATGGTTGCTGTTAGCATTTTGACAAAATATTTATAACAAATAAGTAGAAAGTTTTATCGATCCTATATGGTATGTATTTTAACTAACTATATTTTCGAGCCGTTCGGGGTTGAAACTCTCGGACCGTCGTGGGGTCCGAGCGCTCATGGCTTGTTCAACGAAAGTTTCAAACGGCTAGTTGACATTTCCCGTGACCCAAGGGCTGGCTTTTTTTACATTGGCCGGAGGCATACAAGTTCATACAACGGCAATGTCGTCAGTCTCTACATTACCAGTCGACAGCGATGTTTTTCGACGCCATGTTTTAGTTTGTTAATAGTTTTAGTTAACTTATGTAAGAGAATATTAAAATTGTTAGTTTATTCACGGCTGATATTTCATTTTTTATTCGTGGAATAAAATTGACGTCAGACAGATTTTGTATGGAAGAACTGTCAAAAACACAAAATTATTCCTCGAATAAAACTATCTGGCGTTGGAAAAATCAGCCCTTAGTATTAGAAGTTTATCCAGGTAGCCTACCATGATCTAATTAAAAACGATTCAAAAACAAGACATTTCAGTTTAGGTTCCCAAACTGCATCGCTTGAGCTGCTCTATGGACGTCATGGTACCAAACAAGTATGAATGAAACCAAAACTTACAACTCAGTTTGGGACAATCGCTGTCAGCAGATGGCACGGCCTAAATTGAATCGTTAAACTGACGTCATGGTACGAATTAAAAGAACAGTTCAGTTTAGGTCCTAAAATGGATCGCGTTAAGAGCTTGTGGTAGGCCTCCTGTTTATAGTAACTTATCATTTTTCGTTAGCGTTTCCCATTAGGAAATTCTATTCCGAGACCGCTCACCGCTTTCTTAAGAAAATCTGTGGAAGATGATACGGCTAGAAAGGGGTGACAATTCTATTCAATCTTTATTGCATCCATAATGTATACATACAGCTGCTAATTATAAATCAATGGAATCAACCGACCAATCGGCCGACATGACGACTAATAGAAGTCATCATCTGCCTAGCCTTTTCCCAACTTTATCAGAGTTGTGTATGTATTTATTATTTTGATTACGTTATATTTATTTTAGAAGTATGTATGTTTATTTGTGTGCATGTAAGTATATTCTCATATTATTTGTTTCGTTTATTAAGTGAATTGTTTTTAGATTTTATGTATTATTTTTTGTCTCCTTTACTCTTTAACACCCTGTCTACATCTCTCTATTTCTTGTCCTATAGCAGGTATGCTGGAAGAGATTTCTTATGAAATAAGCATCACCTTTGTACCCTTTTTTTCTGTCTGTTTTTTTCTTGTCTGTTTATATATATGTGTGTACATAAATGGTCAAATAAAATATGTTAGGGTCGGCTTCCTGTCTAACCGCATGCACCAGTATTTTACATGGAGCGACTGCCTATCTGACGACTAATAGAAGTATGGATGAGAAAAACATGTTGCGCCGACCGCAAATAAATTGGAATAAGGGCAGGAGGGTATGATGACGGATGAAAATTACAGATTTTCACATAGATATCCGGATTTACATGACGGAACCGCTTTCCTAGGAACCCAAGCTTCACGAATGTGCCGATAACGTCGATATTTCGCGCATCACAGAGTACCAATTACTTACTAATATTAACATCAAGGGAGGGTCTCGCACGCAGTGCATTTAATTTGCTTGATCAACTTAATGGCTAATTAAAAATGATTTTAATTAGGAAACTGTCGATCTGTTTGAAGAATATTTAACATTTGTAAAAACGTGATTTATTCGGCTGGAAAGTGTAGACAGGTTTTATTTCGGAAAATTTGCTTTTACTTTAACTAAATGTTTTGGAGTTTCTTAGGACGTGTCAGTGCATTCGAACACTAAAACTTCATGGTTTGGGGGAACAGCACGTCGTTGTTAGTGTACCTCAAATATGGAGGATCAATCAATCTGCCTAGCCTTATTCCAACTATGTTAAAGTCGGCTTCCATTCTTACCCGATGCAGCTGAACACAAATATTTTACATGGAGCGACTGCCTGTCTGACCTCCACAACCCAGTTACTGGGTAACTAGGTACCCCTCGGTATCTATGACTGGTTATCAGACTTTTGGGCTTCTGACTACCCGTAACGACTGTCATATTTACATTTTTCTTATTCTATCAACAAAACGAAATTTAATTATTATTATAATGACTTCCTCCGCATGAAATGTATTGTTTTATGATACGATAGCGTCCATTCTGACTTTTTTTCTTTTAAATCGGCTCCTAAGAGTCATAGCGTGATGATAAATAGCGTAAAACTTTCCTCAAGAATTGGGTTACCAAATGCTAAAAAGATTTTTTCAAATCTGACTGGTAGTTCCAGAGATTAGCGCGAGAAAACAAAAAAAAATATTAAGTATTATTATTTTAAATATATAGTTAAAAAAATATATTGCACCAAGAATAAATTGTCAAAGTTACAGCAAAGAATTTCCCTTCGACCTTATTTTAATACTTATTGTTTCCGATAAAAATCTGTCCCTATTTTAGTTCCTCTTTTATCCCTAGATGGCGTTGGGATCGAATTAGAAGTCGCTATGGTTTCGTTCCACCCCAGCTGGTAAGTCCTTCCAGCGTGTTTCGTCAAGTCAATGCACTAGTTAGCAAACACTTTTTTGAGTAAAGCGTTTCACATTAAAGTGTGATCGCTTTAATTTAAACCTTGTATAGTAAAAATCAAGCCAAAACCATGTGGCGGATTGTACAATGTGCTACCTATACATTTGTAGGTCTGTACATTACGATTATTGTTGCTTGTGTATATTAGCCAGTGTCTTATACTTATTACTCTTGTATAGACGCCAGCACATCAAGCTACCCGAAACTGTCAAATTTTCCCAATCAACTTTGAACCTTATGCTTTAGAGATAAAGTTGAAAATCTTATGAAATAAATTTGACAAATTGTAGTAGCTTGATATGCTGGCGTCTATACGTTGATAGTGTTGCCACAGTGGATATTATAATGCTGTATTAAAATAATGCATGTTTAAAAAAAAAACAATGTAATCACGACAGTATGGATATAAATATGTAAGTATAAGATAGTTAATATACATTTTTCAACATATACTTAAAACAATACGGATATTGCATTGACAGTTAAGGTATTTTAATTATTACGGTATATGGGCCGAAAATAATTCAATTTTATTCCCTTGTCTGTAGAACTAGCCTTATGATCATAAAATATAGATATTAATTAATCAATAGCTAATAAAAGTTAAATGAAGGTAACAGTAAATATTTAACTTCGTCTATAATAAAACATAACAATTGGCCAAGGGCGAGCTGGTCTCACTTTTTGTGGGTTCCGTTGGGATTGAGCATTATTTTCTATTGCTTCATATCAGGAATTTAATTCAAGTTATTTAACGTTGGGAACACAAAAAAGCAGTATTCCAAAAAAACTTCTTAGGAATGGCACCCACATATTTATAATAAAATACCTAATGCTTTGTTATGTATTACAAATATCAATGTATTTAAGAAGCAACTCAATAATCTACTGCTAAGTAAGACATACTACACAATTAATGAATACCTGTCAGATATAAATTTGTGTGTATAATAATAATATAATTATGGTGAATACTTGGGTTCGATTTATTTTATTAAAATGATTTTATTTGTATTGTTAATTATGTGTTGACTGTATTAGACATCACATAATTATTATGACATTATATACTCTGACATTACTTACTTATTAATTTGTATTTATGACTTTGTATAACTTATTGATTTGAATTTATGACATTGTTTATGGTATTATTTTGAATTAATGAAATTGTATAACGTATTAATCTGAATTTATGACATAGTTTAATTTTAATGATAATTTTGCATGCCTGAATTGGTGCAAATCATTGGACTGCGTGCGCATTCACTTTACATCTAGAAATGTATATTACTACTCGTACTGTGTTGAGCAATAAACAATTGAATTTGAATTTGAATTTGCGTGTCCCAGCAGTGGGAACATTATAGGCTGATTATGTATGTATGTATATGTAACCATAATTCATGTTTGTTTGTATGTGAAATGACTCTGAGAGAGTGAAATGCCGTTCGTTCTTAAATACAGTCTGGCTGGGACATCGACTCGCAATCTGTAACCTCATATTCAGCACATGATTTTAGCGTATAAATTATTCGCCGTTTATAAAAAAAAAAAATCTGCTGTTTCATAGAAAAGTGCAATATATACCTGCGTGGTCGAAATGTACACAGCATAATGTAACAGTAATTTTTTTGACATTGGAAATGTCTTTTCGTTCGCTCCAGTATATCTCGGAGAGTTGTAAAGATATGATATTCAAAAAAGGCTCAAAAGACGCGTATTTACGAGAGCTGTAAGGTGCAAAAATAATTATTCGAGAGAGTCAAAAACGAAAAAAGTTATGGCCGAAATAGTGAAAAAAAAAATTGTATTTATTCCGAATTTTTGATTTTGGCGCTCGATATTTTGGAAACGAAGAATGGAAAATTTAGTCAGCTATAATTTGAGCCTAAAACAAAGACGATCGGGTTAAAGATTTGCCCTGTAGCCTAACCCTTATCATTCAAAGTTGTAGTTTTATTTTATAACCTTTTCCTTATCCCGACTTTCTTGTCGCTCAGCGACAATATTTTTTCTAATTCCGTAGATTAATTTCCCATGTGCTCGATAGTCGTGTGAGGCACGAAATCTGTGACTTTTTTAAAAAACCGACGAAAAGTTTCAACGAAGAATCATGTAACTGAATCCATGGTAACAGGTTGCGCATCGACGTATCTGCCACCCTGTATGTAAGGTATTGAACTTCGTATAGGTATCAAATGACGTTCCCAGCCTGCATACAAAAAACAGCCGAATGTATCCAATCGTTTCGTTAGGCAACGCCGTCTTATGGCAGGCCGGGGCCCTTGGGTACACAAGAATTTGGGGCCCCTTTGGAAAGTAAAAAAGACCGGTCCGGAGGGTTCCGTACAAATTTGTAGGTATGTAACTACAAATTTACGGTTTTCAGATTTTTTCCATTACTTGTGCTACATGACAATGCTTTTTGCCAAATTTCATGATTCTAGGTCAACGGGAAGTACCCTATAGGTTTTGATTCCCTTGCGAGTGTCAAAATATGCGCTTTTGAATGTAGCTTGCGTTGTAATATCTGCCTTCCGGGGCCCCCGTGGGCTAGAGGGCTCTGACGGGCCCCGTATGCCCTTATGGTTAAGACGGTACTGTAGTTAGGTACTAACTTATAGTTACCCATAGTCGGCCCATGATTACTATTTACATACCACAGGCGTGCAGTCGACTGTATCTAATCATAATAAGTAATTTTCACAAGGATAGGTAAGTTTTAACACATAATTTGTGAGAATCAATATCAAAAACTACTTAGTTAATTTGATTGAAACAGTTATTTAATTTAGACAATTGTGTCTACTTTGTGGAAAGTGTTAAAGTACCTAATATTGAAAGGGTTTCGTATCATTTCTTTCGAGATACAGACCCCTGAAAAGGAAGAGACAACTTAATTAAAAGTTCAATTTCACGCGTTTCAGTTAGCAATAACGAAACTATTAAGTTTTATAACATTATAAATCTAGAAGACTGCACTCTGCAGTACCTATATTGTAGTTAGTGGTTTGAGCTTTCAATCACTATTTTATTTGTTACTAGCTAGTGACCTGCCCCTGCTTCGCCCGGTTTTAACGACTGGACAGAACATCGAGATTTATTTAATATACAGGGTGACCCTGGAAGTATGGATCAAATCGAATAGGGGCGTGGGCAAGGTTCCAAAGTTTTTAACCCTGAGAATGTCGGTGAATTATTTACGGTTCAAAAGTTATGACCAATTTTTGCTTTTTTTAATCACTTCGCATAGTGCTCAAAGAAAACAATCATTTAAAAAAAAACTATCAGGGCAGACAATTTAATTTTTTTAGATAGCCCTCATAGTTTTTTTTAATGATTTTTTTGTATATTAATGAATTATAGTCATAAACCTTCCGGTATAAAGTCTCTAAATCATTGAAATCCGCAACAAAATCCGTTGCGTAGATTAGAAGAACAACACGGTCACACAGACACACGTAAAGCGAGTTTAATTTATAATAGATATAGATTTCCTATATTTAGGTACGTCTTTGAGGGTTTTATGATTTAATTAAGTATTAGCTACCGACTACAAAACATAACTGCTATGAAATGAAATGATATTGTTTAATCTGTAAATTATAAATATCGGAATCACTTTTACACGTCATATTATTAAAAACCGGCCAAGTGCGAGTCGGAGTACCACCGTACAATATTTAACACTACATATAAAAAAAAAACCACGTTTGTTGTATGGCCCTTAAACATTTATTTTATTTTCTTTTTAGTATTTGTTATTATAGCGGCAACAGACGGACGGACAGACAGCGAAGTCTTGGTAATAGAGTCCCGTTTTTACCCTTTGGGTACGGAACCCTAAAAAAGGTAGTTTAAAAGTAGTTTCGTATGGAGAAGAATGGTCAAGAAACTCCACCGTTACTCTTTTAAAATGTGTTACAATATTTTGTTAACATTCAAATTACATAATTATATCTGAAGATGATGCACCTAGAATAAACTTACTATACCACAATAGGAAGAATTAAAAATAAAGCAATGACCACCTTCAACAGTGAACGATCATGGGTCACACAGGCTTTCCGTACATAATAATAACATTATTATTAAGGTACAGACGCCAGCACATCAAGCTACTACAAATCTGTCAAATTTCTTTAATAGATTTTCAACTTTATCGCTAGAGTAAAAGCTAGGTTCAAAGTTTATTGGGAAAATTTGACAGTTTCGGGTAGCTTGATGTGCTGGCGTCTGTACATAAAGGTTTTGTAGTTCATGAGGGACCTAGATACTCGTAGTATGCATTATTAATTACATGGTGTAGGTACAATGAATTGTTGGGTGAATCGCTGCTCTCCTAGCTAGATTACTGAGTATGTCATTGTAATCTGTATTTAGGAGAGACAGTTTCAACTCCCTATTTGAGTATCACAATAAACATGTCTAATACTTTTGGAACCAAAAAGTAAAAAGTTCTTTTTTTTTATAAAAAATAAAATTGAATAAAACAAATTGGAATGGGGAGAGGAGTGTTGGTGTGGTCGGTGTGGTGTGTTGGTCGAGTGAGTGCATATTTGTGTATGTATGAGTGTATGGGTGTGTGTACATTTGAATAATAGGACATAGGGTTACTTTCATGTAAGTATTAATAAGTACTTTTCAGTCTAGTCGTAGGTTTTATTCAGGAGGAATGCACGGAGGGCGATTTTTTATTTGCTGTGTTTTAAATTATGGATACATAATATGGAGATGGACGCGTTAATTTGGGTTAGGAGGCAACTCGTCCTTGTACAAACAAGGGCCAAAATAGTAGAAAAATGTCTTAGTGTATTTAAACTGAGTTTGTGGAACAGTACAAATCATATCTTTACGTCGTTTGGTAAGAGTAGTAAGAAGGGTTTTTAAATATACAGTTCCAAAAACCTAGTTTACCTGACAATAACGACAAGCTCGGACCGGACTGTCGCATCCAATGGCCTCCTTTTTACAATTACGCACGTAATGATTTTATGCCTAATCAGTTTTAGCGAATCTGATTGCACCTCATTAACCGTTTAACTGCAAGTCTGCAACTTTCTACTAACTGCAGAACGGTGTGGGTGCGCTTTACACCCCCGGTAACAACCGTTTCGTGCCACTGAAATGCCAATGGCTTTCGATATAACATTAAAAATTTCGAACTAATCAACAATTGAGGTGCTATTTTCAAATAAAGACTGCGTGTTTCACTCCAGTAATTACTGAGGGGGTGTTGGGGGGCTTGCTGGGGGGAAAGGGGGTGTATTGCGAAGTGAAAGCGAAGCAATAGTGGTAGGTGGCGCCCTCAGCGATTTATTGTTTTTAATAATAACGTGAACCCGTAACAAAGAGAATAAAAGTCGGCGGTGCGCCGCGGCGGTCCCACCGAGCGGTGCTCGCTGCGCCGTGGATGCGGTATTTAACTAACTTACGAGTATCATCAATATCATAATCAAAATTAAAACATTTTATTTCACATAAACCTACATGGGCACTTATGAAACGTCAGAAGCTAGGTGCACGGTTCCAACTGGTCGTTTCCTATGGAAAAGAGCCGGCAAGAAACTCCACGGTTACTCTTTTAAAAATAATTGGCTTTTACAATGTTTGAAAATTACACTGTTAAGGATAGGTCTTCTCCCTTGTGTGCCATGTTTCCCTGGTCTCTGCGAGTTTCATCCGGGTTTTCTCCGCGCTCTTCAAACGAACCTTTAAGAAAAGATTTCCAACTTCAGAGGTTTAAGCAGCGAGTTGTCTGTAGCGCACCTGTTTCTCCTAAATTCTGGGTCCTGAAAAAAAAATGTTTGTGCAGGTGACTGTCATATTGGTTATCATTGATTATATCATGGTTAAATCACAAAAAAAAAAATCCCAATTTGAACTCCATCCCGCAATTTCTTTCTTTCTTTTACCTTTAAAAAATCGATCATGCTAGTCATGGACACATTTATGTTTGTAACATCTAAAATAACAGATCTTCAGAGAGTAATAACTTTTTTTGAAAAATATAAAAGTAAACGACACTTTGGTAATAAAACAACTCAATCACCTAAATATTTAATGGAGGCATCATCGGCTAATTAATACGTTAAAAAAACTGTAATGTTTTTTGTTATATAAAGCATAATTACAGTTTAACTATCTGAAATATTTCAGAATAACTTTAGGATTTATTTTTATACTTTATTTGTGAACTAGTTTTATTGATCGCGTTCTTAATTTTATTCTGTTTAGTTTTAACTTTTTACTTGCATGCCGAAAGGTAAAATATCACTATATTTTACCTTTCGGCATGCAAGTAAAAAAAATAGGTAATTGATTTCAAATACCTATTTTTTTATTTAAAATTTATTTAAGTATTGATAATCATAGCTTCTACAAGAATAGATTGGACAGTGACCCCTAAACTAGGCATTTGCACTATCTTGGGTGTTAGAGTTGCGACATTTTCAAAGTGAGGTATAATTTGATTATTGCATGACAGGAAAACAAAAATTAAATTAAACACATAAAATATACATTGCCATCAGCGTGAGATCAAACAAATGATTTTGAATTTCAACCGCATCCATAGCAGAGTGTTTCCTACATGCATGTAGCGGCTCTATTCGCAGTCACACTGGAGCGGGCCGTGGTCGCAATATTAACATTGGTACGTTTTCATCCGACTGCGCTTTTTGTGATTATAACCTAACTCGCAAACGTTTGTCCAACTATTTAAACAGTTCCACTATTGAGGGTAATTTGTCTCTATTAATTTTTTAATAAAGTGTGATATTAATAAGGTTAGATATTCCTTACAACAGGATAAATGATTAACAATATGTGTTTTTCAACACGTAAAAACTTTTCCCTTGAGTGTAACATAACTGATGAATCGACGAAAACTGGCAAACACTGGAAACTGCCGAGTTAACGGAACTGTCTACTTAATCGGTAAAACTGACGAATCAGTGAAACTGACTAATCAACGAAACTGGCGAATTAAATAAACTGACGACTGAAGGAAACTGAACACTGATACGCGGACTCAAATAATTATGTTAGTATACCTCATCATCATATGCCTAGCCTTTTCCCAACTATGTTGGGGTCGACTTCCAGTCTAACCGGATGCAGCTGAATAACAGTATTTTACATGGAGCGACTGCCTAGCTGACCTCCACAAACCAGTTACTGGGTATTACGATACCCCTTGGTATGACTGGTTGTCAGACTTTCGGGCTTCTGACTACCCGTAACGACAGTCAAACATCCACGAATGATAGCCGGGACCAACGGCTTAACGTCCTTTCCGAGGTACGGAGGGGTCTCGGTATGTAAAGATGGTCACCCATCCACAGACCAAATGCGGCAAGCGTAGCTGAACCTGATCGATCGACCTGTGCGGCTGTTATTATTTAGCCACGGACCCCTTATTTTCTTAGCCACGGACCCCTCATATGTTAGTATACCTATTATGTATTAAGGACGCTATCACATTTTTCCACGAATAACAGTGCTTTTCAGGTACCATTTTAATGAACTTGGAGTCGCAACTGCAAGGATATCTTGGTTTCAAATTAAAGATAATATATTCATCTCCAGAATGGCTCCATAACAATTAAATAGCCCCATACAAAATTTTCATACAAATACGTTTTTATCATCACAGTAATCGCAAAAAAATTAATAAAAAGGGGTTTGAATAAGGACCTATATAGCTAAATCCAATACATATTTTAACTTAAGAATAAGAAGATATTGTTGCTTATATAGTCCTCTATACGACAAGCTAAATATTTTGTAGATAAATAAATAACTTTTTCATTTATGAGACAAATAAGAAACGCTCTCAAATTTCTCCATACATTTTCTACCCGCGGACACTTGCGGTTCGTCATTCCGCGCTCAGAGGCGCTCGTGGAAGCACGTCTGTGTCGCTTTCTCGCAAAAAATAATTACGTAAAAAAGTGAGTTCCGAGTTGTGTACTGAGGTCGGACGAAGTTGATACTTTTTCGGACCGAAATAAAATTAAGTAATTTTTACAAGCTTTTATTTAACTTGCAATGTATGTATGTACCTATGTTTGTTCGGGTGGACTCTTGCAACTAAATTTTGAAGCAGATATCTTCAACCGATTGAGCTGAAATTTTGTATGCACGTTTAGTTTGGATGACAATGCATGGTTAGCTGTGTGACGTTAGTCTAAATCCAAAATGGCGGTACGCCCAAGATGGCGGACTACTTATTTTTAAGGCACTCCTACAATATGGATATCAAATGAAAGGGATAGCTGAGAATAACTCGAAAAATAAAATGACGTCACTCTAAATCCATTATGGCGGACTTCTAAAGATGGTGGACTAGTTATTTTTAATGCACTCCTACAATATAGGTATCAAATGAAAGCGATTGCTGAGAATAACTCGAAAAATAAAGTGACGTCACTATAAATCTAATATGGCGGTCATCTAAAGATGGTGGACTAGTTATTTTTAATGCACTGCAACAATATGGGTATCAAATTAAATTACTTGCTGAGGATGACTTGAAAAATAAAGTGACGGCATTCTAAATCCAATATGGCGGAACACCAAAAATGGCGGACTAGTTATTTTTAATGCACTTCTACAATATGGGTATCAAATGAAAGGGCTTGCTGAGAATAACTCAAAAAACAATGTGACGTTACTCTAAATGCAATATGGCGGACTTCTAAAGATAGCGGACTAAGTTTTTTATGCTTTCCTACAACATGGGTATCAAATGAAAGGTCTTGCTCAGAATACGTATGCGAGTTAAACTCCACAAAAAAACCTGTCCAGCGATAACTAAAAAGTAAAAAACAAATTAAAAGTAAAAACTTTTTTTAAAAACAAGCTTTTAGTTAGATGCGCTAAAAAGAATAAAATAAAATTTTCCTTTAAAACTTTTACTATCAACTTATAACGTCATTAAGTACACAAGTTATATGATATAAAAGCTTGTTGCGAGATTTACCTATGTAGATAAACAAGTAAATAACATGATCCGATTGATTTTAATTTTTTTAATTTTCAAACTAAGTAAATACGAGTACTTAAATCTGAAAAAAACTTTTTTACTTTTAATTTATTTATTTAGTGGATGTAAATGACGGATAAAGATTGTATAAATATTTATTTTATTATTTTATAATCAAATTAAAATGATGGAAAAATTTTTTTTAGACATTCGATATTAATAGTCGATTTTGGGGGTTTTCGGGGTGATGATTACGAATATAACATCCATTTTTTATTCAAGGTGGCGGATTTTTGTTTGTGACAAATCGACTTACGGCCAATTTCTTCATAATACCAGTATGTCCAGTTGTCATGCTACGTCACAGTTTTACTCTTCAATTCAATAATTTTTTTAGTGAATTATAATGTTGCTATATTGAAGAATACAATTGTGACGTAGCATGACAACTGAATAGACTGGTATTACGTTTAGTCGGTTAACAAAGTCGCGTGGTTTTTTTGTTTACCTTTATTTAGCTACCTAAACCTATGGAGTATAGTAGTAGTACAATGAAATATTTTCTATGTGAAAAGACAGCTGTGCTGCTGGGGAGTTTGTTGCGCCACTTCTTCTCAGCGAAAGCACTAAGAAGTGAAGGGCGGGCGTTTTGGGGGACTCTTTTGTAATTTTGACATTCGAAAAGTGCTGATTCTCAGCCTAATTTGAATAAATTACTTTTGATTTACTTTGTTTTAATTTTTAAGTAAATAAAATACTTACTGTTTTCATAAGGGAATGATTATTTTTAAATATCACAACGAAACTCTACGATAAACTCCCAGGCTATAGTATTTGATTATGTAATACTCCAACAATTGACATCAAAAATAATATTTAAAAGTACTTAGGTACATCTTTTCAAACTAACAGCAGACTGTGGTATAAATGTGGATGTTCCTTGTAATACTAAAATGTTAAGGTCGTTTTTGGGTACCTAGTAATGAACGTATTGACTGATGAACTTCAACAATACTAAAAACATGATTATCACGCAGATAGTAAGTACTAATAACACTTACCAAATTCGATTGCGAACTTACAACTAATTTTACTCAATAAATACCAGCAAAATAAAAAATAAATATCTTCAAGTACCAAGATTAGTTAAGTTACGTATAAAAATCGAGCGAACAATGGTTTCAATGTGTGCGTGCGCGTAATGTTGCTGTGTTGCGATTCAGATACCTAAACTTGAGCGAGTTCAAAATGTGATAGCGTCCTTAATACCTAACATCATCACTGTGAACGATGGTAATTTTTTTTTGTTATAACCAAAAAAAAGTTGAGCCAAAGTTATTTTGTAACATTTTTCACGATTGAAAGTCACCCATATGCTATTTGCAGCGTGTAAATATTCCATGTTGCACGACTATGCCCGATTTTCCGCATTCCGTTTAGTAGTTTTTCCCTGCAGTAGTCAGCTCAAGTGGTGCTTCCGTTCTCCTATAATTGTTGCCTCTTCAGCTGAACTGGCTTATAGAGATCGGAAAAGGAATAATATCTGAAGTAAAAAAATCGAAACTAGCGCTTAAAAGGTGCAGTTCAAGGCTACTCCTGTAGTGTTATTCTGTAACAATATCACCGTGAAATCTTAGGTGAAGTAAACTTGAAGTGTGCTAAATGTTGCCACTACATACTTAAAGAGTAAAACGATTATTGAGGATTATATTCTCATAGCATGTACTGTATCTGTGTCTGTTTTCTGTTTAGTATAATATTATTCTATCACATCTAAATTTAAAGATTAATTTTCTTTAAGTACGCTGCACCGGCACAGTGTTTTAATAATTGTGTGCTCCATCGGACGACGTCATTACCTACGTCAGCCCCGGCTGTCACTGAAAACCAGCGCTGGGGCTCTGTCTTGCATAGGGTCGCAGCATAATGCTGAGCGATACCTAGCCGTTGAGCGTGGATGTGACGCATGTTTCCCTTACCTTCTTTTTTTATTTTATATTTGTGTTTATGTTCATTTTTGCGTCATGTTCACCGCAAATAAACGTATTTTCTTTCTTTCTTTCCTTTCTGTCAATCCCTAGATAACCTAGCGCACCCTAAGCGTCAGTAGGATGACCGTTCACTTTAAGCTCACTTCACCTAAGTTTTCATGGCGATATTGTTACAGAATCGTTCGATTGTCCAGAGGGGTAATTCCCGTATTTTTAGAAACGTTTGCATTCTAATCCGTCAAAAATACCTCTAATTTTCATACATTTTTGTCAAGATTTTGACATTGATTGTCGCTGAGATGAGATTGCGACTAGGTTTTCAGGGTTTTATATACTCTACATGTTCATTTAGGTATGAGAAGCTAATGTCGTGGTCTGAAAATCTATGGTTATAAACTCCGTCATGGTTGCTTACAGTTTGGGTTCATACAGATAGGAAAATAATGGTTCGGACGCTTACTAACTTTAAACCATTGGTGATCCTTCTTCTACCCCATTGCCCCGACAGGCTCTAATTTTACCTTGTCGTCTATGACGTTAGCATAATCAGCCTATAATGTTCCCATTAACCGGTTGAATGTCGTAATTACAGACACAATTAAAAAGCCATTGTGTCTCGCGTAGATCTACGTTCCGGCATACGAAGGATTAATGGAACCAGCACCCTAATTGCGTAGCACACTAAGTATCAATCTCAATCTGAATCATTTTGAAGGATATTGCTAATCATTTGCTTCATATGTTCGAAAAATGTGTCTGCTCAACAACGTAAATAACGCAATGAATGTTATTGAACTGTCAAAATGAAAGCTATTGCTACTGATAGTGTGTTACGCAATTAGTCCGTCCGCAGGCCTCCTCTCTTCGAGAGGGAGTGGGCTGTAATCTACCACGCGGGCCCAGTGCGGGTTGTTAGATGACACATGTCTTTGAATTTTTGGACTATGACGTCAGCTATTACAAAGCTGCCAGAAAGTTGAAGCTTTAGGTACAGTCAACAAAAGAGATAAGTATGCAGGATCGTCGGATATAGTTGACGTTTAGTAAGAAACCGATGGATGTTGTCGGCAAAAATTTAATTTAATAAATGAGCTGTTTGTTTTCTATTAATAAAATAAAATTTTATTCGAGAACATCCATCGGTTTCTTACTAAACTTCAACTATTTCCGACGATCCTGCATACTTATCTCTTTTGTTGAGTGTACATATAGGTACGTACTTACTTCGTAACATAACTGGTGAAATGTGCGTTTACTACGTAAACGTACAGTTGTAAACCTCTGCCTTACCTACCTTGGGGAAAACATTAATGAGTTGTGTTGTGTGGGTACTCACCTCGCCCATCGGAACTCAATAGACAACCCATAAATCGTCTGTAAACTGATTACTCTGCAGAATAATTAGAACCTCAATGAAAATATCGGCTCCGGTCGACAGATTCCCTTTTTATTCTCATAATGGGACGACAAACAAATCCCCTCTTCTGTTGCAAAGTCGCCAACACTTAACCCATTTAGCAAATGACTCGTTGAATCTGATTATAGTCTTTTTTCAAGCGTTTTCTTCTCTCTGGGCGACATTGTTTTGTTTTTGAAGGAAAAAAAGTCCAGAGAAAAAAGTTCAGTTGATTTGTGGCGTGGCTGTGCCAACCTGTAATTGAATTATATCATCGATTTTCCATTAAAATGGTTTATGGTATGGAATGTAAAAGTGTGGGAGGGGTCTGGAGGTACTTTCTCGTGTTTAAGTGCGGATTACATTAGGCGGCGGCGGCGTAGCAAGTAACTGTTGTGGACTCATGAATGATGAATGGACACGTCTCGCTGGTATTACGATGATCCCTGAAAGGGCAGAGGTGCAGCCGTGCACTCAGTATGCCGATAACTGTTTTAATCCCACGTGAATATAGGAGTAGAGACGATATTTTTTTAGTCCAAAAAAGTTTTTTTACGTCCATTAGGGGCCGCGCGTCAGGGCTATCAAAGAAATAAGTTTAAAAACTAAAACCCGACTACTGAAAAGGATGAAACAAGAAAGTACCTTCTCGTTGTCGCATGCCGTTGTACTAACATACTTATAAGCTATGGGTAGCATGCGGGCACGGTGAGCTGTGCCGGGGCGGCTGCTGCAGGTGCGGAAAACTTCAAACGGCGCAAATACTCCAATCTCTTTGGAACTTATATATTATTTGAGCCGTTTGGGATTGAAACACTAGGGCCATGGGGCCCGAGTGCCCACTTAGTATTTCGAGACATCGCCACGCGGTTGGTCGACTCTTCACGTGACCAGAGAGCTGGCCTATTTTTTGGCCAAAGGATCAGTATTGCCATACAACGTGGCAATGCTGCCAGCCTTTTGGGCACGTTTCCTGTTGACAGAGATGCGGACGAATTTTTTGATGCCCTTTGATTATTTCCCCTCCCTTTTTATATACTTGTACATATTATTATTTTAAGACAGCTTTTTAAACTATGAAATAAATAGTATAGGACCATTAAATGTAACTCATATTTTCAGTTTTCCTAATTAAATACGCGTCATAGATTAAGACGCATAACTCGCGACGGATGTACAAACGCCAGCACATCAACCTACCCGAAACTGTCAAATTTTCCCAATCAACTTTGAACCTTATACTTTAGCAATAAAGTTGAAAATCTATTAAATAAATTTGACAGATTGTAGTAGCTTGACGTGCTGGCGTCTGTACTTTAGAGCTGAGCTGTCCATAGGAACTATTGTGTGTATGGAAGTACTCAACACATCTAACAAGGTGGCGTGAGTGTGCCATTAAAAAAAAGGCACCAGTTGCCCATACATTTCAGACAAAGCCCTTTGATGTTTACTAACTACTAGAATAAAATTCTCGCATTTACGGGTGTCGTGAACGAATTCTTTTGGCGGTCGGTCTGCAGATAGGGATTAAAACTATCACTAAGGGCTGATTTTTCGAACGCCAGATAACTTTATCGGAGGAATAATTTTGAATTCTTGACAGTTTTTCCACACAAAAATTGTCGGACGTAAGTTTTATTCCACGAATAAAAATTATCGGACGATTGAAAAATCAGCCCTTAGACCAGAATTTATTTTTTACAGTCTGAAACCTATGTCTGAAGCAACCATCACTTATTTATTTTGGTTGTTAGCCTACACTGTCCCACTGCTGGGCAAAGGCCTCCGCCAAATTCTTCCAGGAATTGTATTTGTTTGTCACCTCGAACCAGTCCCTCAGAATAATCAATTATCATTCAATAATTGCAATAGTGGCCCAGTGGTAACGACCGCGACTTACGAGATATAGGTCGTAGGTTCGAACCCTGACAGGCGCTTTACTTTGTGTAAATTATGTCATCACCACTGCTCTCAAAACGGTGAAAGAAAACATCGTGAAGAATCCGGCATGTCCTTGAACCAAAAATTCGAAGACATGTGACATCTACCAACCCGCACTGGGCCCGCGTGTTGGATTACGGCCCACTCCCTCTCACAGAGAGGAGGCCTGTGTCCCAGCAGTGGGAACATTATAGGCTGATTATGTTATGTTATTCAATAATTGCATAGCTCAGAACTATATTTTCATCCTAACTGTTTCCCAATTCCTATGTTGCCTGCAGCGTTACAGGCAACAGGTAACCACAATGCATTATATTCCTTACAAAGCTTTCGGCTGGTGTGTGCTCGACCTAAGTCAAAGACGTTTAGCCGGGCCCTTTGATTAATTGTTTCGAAGCTAGGTATACAGCGTTTTCGGGCTGAAGTGGTTTCTGCGACGTATTGTTCAGGCTTGGGATTGGGGACTGGAATGGTTGTTTGGAAGTGCAGTTTCTTGTGATGCAAGGAAGTTTGGGAGATGGTGGATATTCAGTCATGTGTTTTAACGGTGTCTTAAGGGTTGGCGGACATGGTTGAGTAAATGAATGAAGTATAGGAACTCTCAATAATATCCTTTCAAGCAATGTTTATAGGGCCAACTCTCGCACTTAAAAATTCTCCCAACCTAGTTCTTCAAACGGCGTTCAATCTATTGTTCATCATCATAAAAGAAAGATAGAAAATACGTTCATTTGCGGCAAACAAGACGCAGAGAATAAACACAAAAAAGAACAAGTTGGGGAAAATATGCATCACGCAAAACGGCCATCGCTCAGCATAATGCTACGACCCTGTGCGAGACAGAGCCCCAGCGCACGTTTTCAGCGACTGCCGGCGTTGAAGTGATGAGGTCAACCGGTGCAGTGTACGATGAGATATAAATAGCACAGTAAAAAAATAAAATAAAATAGACAATACCTAGTCATCATCCACAGCCTGACTTTGCTTTTTTTTGCTGGGCATACATAGTCCTCTCTTTTCTGTTCAATCCAATCTATTGATCGCACTACCAAAACTAACCTGTCGTCAAACTCCAACTAGTAGCGTCCTGATCGAAAACCGTTTAGCCCTCCAATTTACACTTCGTGCCGAAAAAACATAGCCGCGATATTCATAGATATCGCTCGTGATTTCAATTAATGTCTTGCAAAAATAGTCGTGAAAACGCAAAAAAGTCGCGCACAAAACTCTTGTTCACACATATCGACATGCCGCGACATCGTGCGACTGCTGTCTGTCCGAAAACCCTTTTCCAATTAACCGCGCGTCACTGCGACGACACTCACAAATCGGAAGTATGGATGAATAAAAAATATCCTTACACCATCCCACTAACCAACCGATAGTGTAGGCTTTTGTGTTAATTACACCTTACAAATGTTTGATTTAGTTTTTTTTCGCATTTTTTTAGAGGTGGTCTCTTTTTTTTTGTTGGACTTGTAAAGTTTTCGTATTGAAGTCATAATTGCAGTGTATGAAAATGTTGCTTTCAATGTGAATGATTTAATGATGGCCTACGGGGTAATTGCGAAACACACTATCAGTAGCAATCGCTTTCATTTTGACAGTTCAACAACATTCATTGCGTTATTTTCGTTGTTGAGCAGACAAATTCGAACATAATTATGAAGCAATGGTTTAGCAATATCCTTCAAAATGATTGTTATTGATAGTGTGTTAAGGTTGCGAGGCTGGCTAAGGACTTGTATGGACTATACATACCTGTTGGCAGGAACATCGAAGCGCTACCTGTTACCATGGTAAATGGTTTCAGTACATGATTCAGAACAAAAGTTGAAATATTTCGTGGGTTTTTTTTTACTTTACTTTAGGCTGTACTGTCCCACTACTGGGCAACGGTCTCCCCCATTTTCTTCCACATTTCTTTGTACTGTGCCTTATCCGTCCAGTCGGTTAGGAACGATTTCATACATTTGACCGCGCCGCGTAGGTACTGAACTTTTCTATGAAACACCAGATTTTTTTTTTGTCTAGATTCTTGTGCTGACTTCATGGTTTCAGTTTCCGCGTCGATGTATCTGCCAGCCTATAAACCGGCAATGCACCTTCAACTATCATCCCATTGAATTTGAGTACTGCTGATGCTTCGCAAATTTACTCGCATTTCGCCCGGAGAACCCATTTTTTTAAATTATTTTTGAATGGGCCCGCTCTTGACCTCGATCACGCCTGATGTAAAGCGATGGATGAGGTCTATGATGGAACCAGCGTGCCCAGAAGATGCCTAAGGCACTGAAACTCCCGCACATCGACGAAACACAGCTGGCTGCTTGACGCCGGACTCCGGTGGGAGGGTGGTCGCAAACCAGGCGGGCGTTAGCCCTACCACCGCAAGGGAAGATTTGGCCAGTCAAATAAGGTGTTGGGTGTGACTGTTCAGTTGACTAACTGGCGGAACAAACAGCGCTACACGAGGAGGCTTCTTCATGCAGCCCAACATTGACATTTACCAGCTACTTGATGCTAATGAAATATTTTACTGTGTAAAAGCCCAGTAGCTCTTTACACTAGAGATTGAACCATATACCACATTCAGTAGTCGCGTTGCCTGCGGCCACTGAACCAAGGAGACAATAAAAGTTTATTTTGAATCATCATCATCTCTCGTTATCTCAATGTATTTGAGGTCGGCGTAACATTTATTTTCTTATTCCATACTTCTCTATTAGTCGTCATCTAACCGTAACATTACCAGCTTGGAGTCTCGATGAGCTGCCTATTAATAATTGTATTTAGCTCCATTCCCTTCTTCAGCCGTTTTTGTTATTTTTTTAAAAAGTATTTTTGTATTTCCTGTCATATTTTGTGAATATCTCATTTTTATTGTATTTTTATTTTATGTTTTTAAGTAACTTCCAATTATATCTGGTACATACGTCTGTATGTGACGGATTCACAATTCCTAAAACTGTACTTTCACATAAGTGAATAAGTCGTTAAAGTGCCTTTAATTATCAATAAATCATCATCTGCCTATAGCCTTTTCCCAACTATGTTTGTTGGGGTCGACTTCCAGTCTAACCGGATGCAGCTGAATAACAGTATTTTACATGGAGCGACTGCCTAGCTGACCTCCACAACCCAGTTACTGGGTATTACGATACCCCTTGATAAGACTGGTTGTCAGACTTTCGGGCTTCTGACTACCCGTAACGACAGTCAAACATCCACGGACCACGAATGATAGCCGGGACCAACGGCTTAACGTCCTTTCCGAGGTACGGAGGGGTCTCGGTATGTAAAGATGGTCACCCATCCACAGACCAACCGCGGCAAGCGTAGCTGAACCTGATCGATCGACCTGTACGGCTGTTATTATTTAGCCACGGGCCCCAATTATCAATAAATAAATAAAATAAAATAAATCTCGGTAGTCACCCCCTTTCTAGCCATATCCTCGTCCACACAGCCCATCCATTGTTTTTTCGTCTTCCCCTACTCTTAAAGCTATCGCAGGTATGCTGGAAGAGATTTCTTATGAAATAAGCATCACCTTTGTACCTATTTTTCTGTTCTGTTTTTTTCTTGTCTGTTTATATATGTGTGTACATAAATGGTAAATAAATAAATAAATAAGGTCACTTTGAATATTTTTATAAAACTACAGTTCAGAAACTGAACATTAAACTTACTTTTCTATTTGCAGTATTTTGATACGATCAGCTCTAGCTTTTCTACGTCAACAATTAGCGGTATAAAAACTATTTTAATGAAGTACCACGGGTATATGATATCGTGAGTCATTTGTACGCAATAAAACACTATCTGTCATATGTATCTTTTAATTTATTACGTGTTCTAGTTTTATTGCATTTTACACATGGGCACACGCGTGTTCATTCATGTTTTTGTTGATTTTGGATGACGCGGACCTTTATGGTGATTCCGTGCATTGGAGACTTTCAAATCATTCAATATCCTTTTTATTTTTAATTAGCGACCCGCCCCAACTTCGCACAGTCATTGTGACTTAACAAAACATCGAGATTTTTTTCTGTATACCTACATAAAAATAAATAAAATTGAAGTGTCTGTTTGTAATGTCAAAATAACAGTTAGGTACCTATATACCAAATTAATAATTATGAATGTATACATATACGGTACACATAACAAAAAAAAACAATTTTAAACATTTTTGTCTGTCTGTTTCGGCATCATCATCTCAGAAACGGCTGGACCGATTTAGATGAAATTTGGTATAAATTGGTATAAATTTGGTATACTTTGAATCCTGGGGAAGGAAATTGGCTTTTCATCGACATACCACGCGGGCGAAGCCGCAGGTGGAAGCTAGATAGATGTGAGTTTAATATAAATGCCTTATACACATGAACCTTTCAGAAGGAATTCTCTAAATGATTATGAAAACCGAATTAAATGGTCACACAGACAGACATAAAACGAAGAGTTTAAAACTTAAAGTCTGGTTTTATACTACTTTCAGGTACATCGCTAGCGTGGTGTTTCTGTCATTTGTGCCAGATACATCGCTAGCGTGGTGTTTCTGTCATTTGTGCCAGATACATCGCTAGCGTGGTGTTACTGTCATTTGTGCCAGATACATCGCTAGCGTGGTGTTTATGTCATTTGTGCTAGATGCATCGCTAGCGTGGTGTTACTGTCATTTGTGCCTTATATATTGCTAGCGTGGTGTTACTGTTATTTGTGCCAATACATCGCTAGCGTGTTGTTATTGTCATTTGTGCCAGATACATCGCTAGCGTGGTGTTACTGTCATTTGTGCCAGATACATCGCTAGCGTGGTGTTACTGTCATTTGTGCCATTTTATAACTGTGAGTACTATCTAATATTGCTTGTAGTTAACCACTTCAGCAACCAAACCTCTTAATCAAACGACTACTCCCACGAAAAGATCAGCACCCTAATTGCGTAATTCACTTTCAATCACAATCTGAATAATTTTGAATGATATTGCTAATCCATTAATTCATATGTCTACGTAGTGGCCCATTTTCTGAAAGGGCATTAGCAGTATCACACTTGGAAATTTATTAGCAAAATTATTAATGTTGAAAAACAAAAAAATGTTACCTCTTGCCGTTTTTACTGTCTCAAATTGCTGAAACTTTCATTTAAACATGCTTTTTATCTTTTGCTTCCCTCCCTCATAATAATAATTAAATGAACAATTTTAATATGACGCTAAGTAACACAAGCGGTACTCGTTTGAGCTTCATTCTTGGAAAATATTCTAAACGCTGTATAAGACATGAGTGTAATTAGATGCGTCTTTTTTAAACACTCTGGACAAATATTAGTGTCGCCTCGTTCGCCATGTTTTTAGTGAATAAACGCGTTCTACGAACTTTCGAATTTAATTTTTGGAATCTAAACGCTTGACGTTACAAAGTCACTTCGTGGAATTTGGTGTAATTTTTAACTTCGTAATCTATATATATAAATAAAATAAAGTTGTGTTAGTTACACCATTTATAACTCAAGAACGGCTGGACCGATTTTTATGATATTTGATTTGTCTCCGCCCCGAATAGCAGAATAACACAAAAAAAAAACAAATGAAGATTGATTCTGAGGCGGTATGAAGTTCGCCTGGTCAACTAGTAATACAATTGTGCTCAATATCTAATTCTCGTATGCAGAGAGCAGTGTACGTCGTGGGTTCAAACCCAATCAGGCATGTTACTTCGTGTAATTTATTTCATTGCTCTCAAAACGGCGAACGAAAACATCGTGAGGAAACCGGCATGTCCTAGAACCAAAAATTCGAAGACATGTGACATCTACCAAACCGCACTGGCCCCGCGTGGTGGATTACGGGCCACGTCCTCTCATAGAGAAGATGCCTGTGTCCCAGCAGTGGGAACATTACAGGCTGATTGTGTAATGCATGTTTCCCTTGCAGGATTTAAAATAAATTTTCTATACAATTCATCAAAGCAACGAGGGAAAGCCTTTTCAAATTGCATTGCCAATAAAGCTTTCCTAGAAATTTTGTACAGAGGTCTCGTACTAA
Source organism: Hydraecia micacea (assembly GCA_914767645.1). Taxonomy (NCBI): domain Eukaryota; kingdom Metazoa; phylum Arthropoda; class Insecta; order Lepidoptera; family Noctuidae; genus Hydraecia; species Hydraecia micacea. The sequence continues at coordinate 3,040,105 of OU611774.1, forward strand.
GCTTTCCCTGAGTCTTTCAAAGGAAAAAATCCAAGAAAAGAAATTGCACTGATGCTCTACTAGGAACCAATTTTCCTGAGATAGCAAAGGGCGCAATATATTTTGCAATATTCAATTACTTACTAACTATGGTTTCTTGGAAGACCAAGTTAATTGGCTGTTCATTTGCAACGTCGACTTCTGATCAAATGAAAAAAAGTAACAGGTATTGTAATCATGGACTATTGATTCTGAGAGTCTTGTTAATAAAACTTTCAGAGAAAAGTTCACATAGCTTTGGAAGGATCCTCAGAAATACAGTACTTTTACAGTTATTTCATAGTAGCTTCTGCCCGCGACTTCGTCCGCGTGAAATTTCATCCCCCGAGCGCCACCGCATCGCATCTCATCTCAGTCTCGCTATTGCTTCGTTTTCGCTTACCGTTCTTTCATACTTTTTTTCTTTTTGCTCGGCTCCCGAGTGTCGTCGAGCTTCCTCAAAAATTGGCTATTAGAAAGTTGGTGTTGAAATTTTAAAGCGGTTAAAAAAATTGCTGTTCCATACATCTTGACCGCGTAGGTACTTAGGTACTTTTTTATGAAACAGCAGATTTTTTCTTTACTGACGAAAAATATCATGGGGTCTAGAATCATTTGCTGTATTCATAGTCACAGTTAGTGCGTCGATGTCCTGCCACTTTGTATGTCCAACCATTGTGTGGTCTCAGGAAGACGCGTTAGCTTTTTTCCTCTTACAAAATTGTGGCTATTGTATGTCACGGCTAATAGCCGAAGTGCGGCTACAACTAGTTTTAGCCGGGAACAACTCGGTGCAGCCGGCCACATGGGGTTCGTGTGTACTTCGGGTGACATCGGTTGCATGGTTGCGGTCGGTCGATAGGCGACGTAGGATGCACCTCACCTGGTTGTACCCGGCTAAAACTAGGTGTAGCCGCACTTCGGCTATTAGCCGTAACATATACAACGCACCAAGAATGACCAAGTTAATATCACGTGTAGAGAAGAGAATTGGACGCCCCGCCATTAAAACTTCTATAAGTATCTACCAACATCTGAAATGTGTATGCGACAGGCAGTTACGACGTGCAACTTTAAATTAGACGATATCTTCTTATGTGTTTGCAATGGGAAATCACCTACGTAGGTAGGCACTTACGTTCGAAATATCAATGTAAGTAAATATTTTTCCTATTCTATAAAACTAACTTACAGAGGTATTTTGTTCTACAGGGTAGTTTGAAAAGTATTAGCAAGTTTTTACAGAATGCCTGTTGTTGACATTGAAACATAAGCACAAACTTTTCCTCCATAACATTCAAAATAATGAAAAGAAAAAACTTTGTCAAGATCAATGTTGACAAAGTTTGTTTCTTTTCACCTATAGGGAGAGAATTATTCTTTTCTTTCTTTATTTAGGTAGTTTCTGAACTCTAACTTTTTTAAAAGTAACCGAACACACTTTCAGAAAAAAAAATCAAATGAAAGAGGCCAATTCAAGTTCATGCTGACATCGCCGCAAGCAAGTTCTGATTAATTCCGCTAGATGGCGCTGACTTCCAGTAGCGACCCGCCCCCGACTTTATAGATCCATAAATATGCTAATACAGCCATGACTTTTTTATAACTTAATTAATAACGTGTTTGCCTGACGGCCGTAGTCGAGATTATGATTTAGAACATTTTATGTGGTACAATTTAATTGATGTTCGGCTACCTCGCGTGCCAGGCATTGTCGTCACATACTGTTTACGGCGATGTAAAATAATGAAAAATACCAAGACTCTTTTATTCCCTGTTTGATTTAGTACTGAATGTTTATGGATGTTGGTTATAAGTGAAATTGTGATCATAATGGATGGGTCATGAATGTGTGCCGTGGATGCGTGATGACCCTGATTATGATTGTTGAACGCGATAAATTAAATTACGACGATAGTTTTCTGAAATTGTTTTGGTTAGCCAACCGTGTCTTGTGGTATGCGATGACAGAGCTCTAGATTTATTGGTCGTTTAGCATTTCAGCCTACAATGTTCCTAACTTCCTACTGTTGGGACACAGGCCTCTTCACTTCGAGAGGGATAAAGCTATAATCTGCCACGCCGACCCGGTTGGTAGATGTCACATGTCTTCGATTTTTTTGGTTCAAGGACATGTTAGTTTCCTCGAACATGAGGCTACAGGAGCTAGTGCGAATCTTGGGGTTCATTCGATTAATCGAGTCTGGTTTGATCACGCTGGTATCGGTGCAATTCATTCATTCATTCACAAGGACATGTTAGTTTCCTCACGATATTTTCCTTTACCGTTTTGAGAGTAGCTACTTAGTGGTTAAATTATTTACACAAATTAAAGCGCCTGCCTGGGTTCGAACAACACTACCCGTATGTGGGGACCGTTCCTTGGCCATCGCTGCTCCCTTATTGGTCGTTTATGGAGTAAGAATTGGCTGAACCTAAGTCAAAGCTGAAATGTGTCCATCCTCCAGCTAAATACTGCCTATATATGGTACACTTCCTAATTCTAAGTTCTGTCTAAAAATTAAATAGAAGCTTTTCACGTGAACTTCCTAAGTTTTGCTTTTTCTGCTGAACACAACACTCCATCACCTAATTATATCGTATCTATAGAAAAAATGCTTTGTATGTTTCACAAATAAAGTAAAGTGGATGCTTCTGCGCAGCCCCCACACGTTACCGATACCATCTTGTTCTTTCTCTCTCTGACTTGTGTTAATGGCATTATAGTATGCGAGACAAAACATGACAGGTAGATACTTTTTACCGCGCTACTGTGACATCGATTTCGGTTTTTGGTTAGGTACGTTACTTTTTATCATTAATTTTGGCCTTAAAAAAATAAGGAAACCATAAGACCAATTTCCGTAATTAAAAAACCTTTCAGAATCTAGTCGCAATCTTATCTCAGTGACAAAAAAAAATAGCTCGAATTTCCCTACATTGAGACTGAGATCAGATTTTGAACGTTCTTAAAATTACGAGAATTAACCCCCATATGAGCCGGGTTTTCATAGAATGAATTCATCATTCCACTGCTGGGACAAAGACTTCCTCTCAGTGAGAGGGAGTGGGCTGTAATCCACCACGCGGGCCCAGTGCGGGTTGGTAGATATCACATGTCTTCGAATTTTTGGTTCTAGGTCTTGCCGGTTTCCTCACGATGCGATGTTTTCCTTCATCGTTTTGAGAGAAGTGGTAATTAAATAATTTACACAAAATAAAGCGCCTATCTGGGTTCGAACCTACGAGCTACAAATCAAAAGTCGCGACCGTTACCACTGGGCCACCACTGCTCCCATAAAAAATCAATTATTACCCATTGGATATAATTATTGATTGCGCCCGGATTGATTGCGTACAGCGAGCTGTCAGTAATTTAGAGATAAAAGGTAAATTCCGCGGGCGAATCTGTGGGTAAAAGCTAATTATGAATAAATAATAGGAATTTATTTTAGATCATTTCTTTAAGCCCGTTCACACAGACTGTGGTCGAACACGTTCTGAAGTATATTTTATGATTTACCTACTTTATGTTAGGTAGGTTTTATTTTAGAGGTCAAAAAACCTCTTGTTGCGTCTACATAACGAGTATTAGTTACTGGAAATAACTTGATATCGTGTGTTTACAACTGAGATCCTGAAGCCCAGTGCAATATGGTACTGTTGAGTAAAGTTCAGTGACTTAAGAAAGTACAGTCAACTAAGAAAATAGGTGATTATTGCATGTCTTGAAAACTTCCAATAGATTTTGAAGAGAGCTGAAAGGCATGACCTAAAAACCTACAAATCAACAAGCACATAATAAAGCTGAAGATATTTTTTGTTGGTTTGTTTGAACGTGGTAATATCCAGAGATTTGACACTAGGGGACATTTGTCCCCTAGTGTATCCCTGACTTTAGTAGTGGCAGACATGTCATCTTTTCAAACTGACATTTTTATTTTATGATGCTTTCAATTCGGTAGGGTTCGAACCTACGACCTACAACTCTGTAAGTCGTGGCCGTAACCACTGAGTTACCACTGCTCTGATAAAACGCCTGTAACAAAATAAGTTAGTCCCATTTAGTGACCGGTTATAGAATGATGACGTTAACTGTACATCTGGTTCGTTTCTCTTTTTTTACATTTACCTTTGAACTCTAATTCAATCGGAGAAATTGATATTATTGGCTTTCGTGAGTCAAAAGCAATACTGATTACATTTTTCAATGAAAACCTTAAGTTGCTACCTTTTTAAGGTTTTCATTGAAAAATGTAACACGACCGTAGCTCTTTCTACTGAAATTTTAGCTGGCTGGCAATATTATAATATCACTATAATCGCCTACCTAATTTATAAGTTAAATTACTTCAAGGTTCCATTTGGACCACATTTTATTGCGGTAGACCCCTATTTAAGTTTTGTTGATTTATTTTTATAAATATACGGTGTTTGAGATAGTTTGTTGTTTCCTTATTTTCAGATACCAAACCATCAAGAACAATTTTTAAATTGTAACAGTGGCGTCTTCATACTAAGGCTCGAGGGGTATGAGGACGTACCTACGTATATTCTTTGTATTTTTTTTGATACCCTAGGAGCAGTGGTTCTATTTTTCGGGGTAATTGCGTAACACACTATCGATAGCAATGGCTTTCATTTTGCAAGTTAACAACATTCAATGCTCTTTTTTTAACTATTTCTATTTGCTGTATGTGTCCCAAATAAAATATTTTTCTTTGTTTCATGGCGTTATTTACGTTTTTGAGCAGACACATAAAAAGAAAGAAAGGCAAATAAATTAGTAGTAGTTTAATTGGTCACTAAACAATTGCAACTATTACTAATAAACCAATTATATCAGATGAATAGTTAGACACCGATTTCTCTCTTTCAGTCTTCAGACAAAGCACTGTATAACTATAGAGACACTATACCTACAAAGTTTAGATTTATTCCTAAGGGGGATAATCAATTTTTCTTTCTCTGTTTTTCTTTTTCTACTAAGTACCTACTTACTAAAAACTTTCATCCAGTTAAGGTAAAAGTTATTTTCATCCAGTTAAGGTAAAAGTTACTTTTAAAGTAACTTTTGTTTGAACGGTAGTTCTGTTATTTATTTAGAATTATTTTAAGGTCTGATATTTCCAACGTCAGATAATTTTATCCGAGGAATAATTTTGAATCTTTGACAGTACTTCCATACAAAATCTGTCAGACGTCAATTTTATTCCACGAATAAAAATTATCTGTCGAATGAAAAAACCACCCTAAGTCTTGTTAATCATTTAAAATATATCCTATGACACTCGAGGCTTGTTGCTAAGTAATAACAGCCGCACGGGTTGGTTGCCGCGGTTGGTCCGTGGTTGGGTGACCATCCTCACAAACCAATACCCCTTTCGTGCCTCGGAAAGCACGTTAAGCCGTTCGGGTACGGGATTCGTTGGTCCCGGCTGTCATTTGTGGATCTTTGACAGTCGTTACGGGTTATCAGTAGTCCGAAAGTCTGACAACCAATCTTACCAAGGCGTATCATTATTACCCAGTAACTGGGTTGCGGAGGTCGGATAGGCAGTCGCTCCATGTAAACTACTGGATCCAGCTGCATCCGGTTAGACCGGAAGCCGACCCCAACATAGTTGGGAAAAGGCTAGGATAATGACTGCTATACCTAGGTACAGACGCCAGCACATCAAGCTACTACAATCTGTCAAATTTCTTTAATAGATTTTCAACTTTATCGCTAAAGTATAAGGTTCAAAGTTGATTGGGAAAAATTTACAGTTTCGGATAGCTTGATGTGCTGTGGCGTCTGTACAATATATAGCTTTCGATCAGTGTAAGAATGTTTGTAAGCGCATCAGTACCTACTCCCAGAGATTAACATTTACAAACATAAAAATAATTTTACATAATCTGCATTCGCGACTTATTTGCCAAAAATGCAAACAAATATGAGTTTATGGAAATGCAACTTTAATTCCTGCACAATAAAGTGCAGTTTACGCTACAACTTCAAACATTTTTATAACTTTTTCAATAGTGCTAGTCACTGAAATCAACTGAATTACCATTATAATATAGTAGAGCCACCAAAGAGTACGCGCTACCAAAGAGTACGCAGTGCGTTTATTAGATGTATTTTATTATGAAATAGCAACACTACTGTCACTTGTCAGTGGCACATGTTATGTCAAAGTGTTGGACAACTATTCACATCGCTAAGGTATTTATTTTGAATTTTATAGCTAAAAATAGATTTTCGGAGTGTTTGATCTTAATTTTTTTCATTTTTAAACTAGTTTTGTAAGATTTGCTATTGATTTGAATACAAAAACTGTTATTATTCTAGAAACTTGTCTTCCAAACTTTGTTTATTATGAGAGGTTATGTCGCCATTACACTTGTTGTCGATAATTTTGAGGTTTATGAAAAAATACACTTATTAGGTAAGAGTACGCACCCAAAGAGTACGCATGCGTACTCTTAGCTTGTATGAAGCAAATGTGAACAGCATGTTTTTATTTTGAGATTTTTTAAATTATTTTTTCACAGGACTGCCAAGAGATGGGTAAATACAAAAGAAAATCTAACAGAAAATTGGTATTTACAGAGGAAATCCTAAAAGAATCTCTTGCTCCGGACCAGATGACTTCAGTTCGCTCTCTTGCGCACTCTTAGCTTGTATGACTGCTTCTTACTGCGTACTCTTTGCAACACGGCACCCTAAGAGTGCGCACGTGACAAGTATTAAGTTTAAGGCGTTTTTATATTATTTGAGACTGTTTCTTAAGATTTGTGTTTAAATTTATGTTCCTAAATGACCAAAGCTTGTATTAAGTAAAAAGTAAAAAGTGTAATACTAAAGTTGATTTTTTAATAAATAAAAGTTTCTAATATGCGTACTCTTTGGTGTCTCTACCCTAAAGTTGATGTTTGTTTAACTTGAAATAACAATTAAATTAAAATTTGAAACAAATTTTAATACTTTACATACATAAACTCACGCGTTTTCCCCATTGGGGTAGGCAGAAACTACTGAAACGCAGCATCCGAATTGCGTAATACGCTATCAAGCTCAATCTGAATCATTTTGAAGCATATTGCTAATCCATTGCATCATATGATTGAAAAATTTGTGTGCTCAACAACGTAAATAACGCAATGAATGTTGTTGAACTGTCAAAATTAAAGCCATTGCTACTGATAGTGTGTGACGCAATTACCTCGCAGTTTTACCTCTTTATAATATCAGTTTAGAGTTATAAAACGTTCGTTCTGTCATCTTTTCCCGTTCGAGTGTGAGCGTGTAGGTAGTTGCACAAACAACCTTCGCTGCCGGTGGTCCGACCAGCCCTTTACACAATTCTATTATTAACTATTTGAACAGAGCCAAAACTATTATAATATTTGTACTATATACTTACACCATGAATTTTTCCACCCCGACCATAGATGTAGAAAGGTAGGAGAGCTGCTTATATAATAAATTTATTGTGCAATATAGGTTACCTATAATATAATTTTTAACGGAGGAGGTTTCAAGAAAAATAAGTTTGTTTGTAACCTTTTCACGCCTAAACCACTGAACCGATAATCCTGAAATTTTGCCCATACGTTGTCAGGTGTACAGAAACGGACATAGGGTACCTTTCATCCCGAAAAAAAGTGCTGTTCTCGTGGAAAACAACAATAACGTTATTATGATAGATAATAGATGGCGCCACGTGTCTTTCGAATCATGATTGAATTATAAATATTAGATATAAAAGTTCGCCGGGTCAGCTAGTATAAATCTAAGTATATTTTAATCTAAGACTACGCGTATTTTTTTTTTTTATAATTTACATACTTGTCGTAAGGTCATAATCGTTGCATACCCTGGCATAGCATTGCTCTGGGATGAGTGCTGTTAGACATTCATTGTATAAATCTATATCCACCTATGAAAATAAATAAAATTAAAGTGTCTGTCAAAATAACAGCTTTTTATTAGATGCATATAAAAGTTTATACGGTACTTAATTATAACGAAAAAACATATTTTTTGTCTGTCTGTTTGTTCCGGCTAATCTCCGAAACGGCTGGATCGATTTTGTCGGGACTTTCACTGGTAGATTATAAGGAGTAACAGCTTAGGTCTTTTATTTTAGAAAAGAAAAAGAAAGAAAATCAAAAGTTATTATTGACGATTGAAGTGACGATTTGGACTCGTTCCTAACTGATTGGACGGCGAAGACAGCGCAAGGAAAGGTGGAGGAATATGAGGGAGGCTTTTGCCCAGCAGTGGGACAACATAAGCTAAATGAAAAAAAAAATGAGTTCATAAAATAAATGGCTGTTAGGTTCTGTAAACAACTAGAGCACTTCCTTAGATAAACTTAAAGTTCACCTAGTTAATTTAAGAGCACTTCAAAAAGCTCAATATTACCGTTATTCAAGATATTGCTACAGTGACAATATTCTCATAGCTGCGAGAAGCATGTCTGCAAATCTGGATATAGATTCTAGAGGGTTTGAGGCAAAGACATTTAAATATTAAGTACGATAATTAGGACAAAGCGGATAATATGAAAATACCTCTGATTTAGCATCAGTGTCAAAATCACAATGATCTTTATTGACGTGGCAATAAGGTTGCTATAGGGTTGCTGCCACTGCCAAGTCTGTCAATATCACAATCACAAAACAGTTTTATCTGTTCTGTGATCACAATGATCTTTATTTTAATTGCACTATGGTTGCTATTCGGTGTAGGTATGCTGTCAGACCTCGCTCAGTTTAGTTCTATGTGTCGTGTCATACGCCCCACATGACAGTATCCTTATTGCGTAATCAGAATCTGAATTATTTTGAAGGACATTGCTAATCGCTTGCTTCGTGTATTCGATAAAGTCTGCTCAACAACGTAAATAACGCAATGAATGTTGTTGAACTGTCAAAATGAAAGCCATTGCTACTGATAGTGTGTTACACAATTACCCCGATGGCCGCATTGTGTGCAATTGAAAATTATTTTCCATGAAAATATTTCGAATTATTGTAACATTGTGGTGTTGTGGTATTGCAAACCTCATAGTGATTAAACGACTGGACTTTTAACAAACAATCTATGTACTTAATAGCCATGTTTGTAAACCAATAAATGATTTGATTTGATTAATTGCGGTTTAATTTCGTCAGAATTTTATAAATTGTCCGACCGCGTATTTTGATTAATTAAATAATTTCATAAATATATCAAACTATCTGACGGTTGGCGGTGGCATAAGTGTACCTACCGGCTAATATTAGGTATGTAATTTTGCTATATTACGCTAGATGGCGTCACTAAGATATTGAATCACAGAGTTTCTATGACATTTCATCTCATAGACTTTCTATACTTAGGTAATTAGTTTCTGTTTGTATATTCTGTATATTTTACTAATATGTGCATGCCGTAAACTGGCGAATTATAGGCTGTACTTTTAACCATCAACTTTTAGGTAAGTACAACAGATAACACTTATATTTTCTGCAAATAAATGATTTCAATCTTGTTCTTAAACATCCTTAGTTAAAGGTAAAAAATCGGGGTAAAACGGCGCATCTAGAAGGGCTAAGGCTGCGTTCGCATGCGTACTCTATTTGTTTGCAGTCCACGGAGGGCCCTTGTATATTTTATATTGCCCCTGTACAAACACAGGCGACTGGGTTCCTAGAATGACTTTATGTTAGGCTTGTGTTACTCTTTTGTCTTTGATAGCTTGCATTTTATTTGTTATCTCTGCCGCGAAAGGGTTGTCGCGCTTTTGAGTGGGTACTGGCAGTCTCAGAAACTCACTCTTGGTCGTTGAGTAAGACGAAACTCTGGGGACAGCTACATTAACTGCTGAAAGTACAGGATAAGTTTATTAGGAAAGAAAGAAAGATAAATATTTTATTTGGGACACACGCAAATACGTAAATAGTAAATAAAAGGAGCATTTAAAACTAACAAACTTAAATTAAAAACAAAAAAAAGACCTGGTAACACTTTACCTATATAAGAGTAGTATGTTTAGTGACTACGACTGAAGGACATGTATCCATGGTCATGAATAAAGATTAAAAAAAAAATCTGAAAGAAGTCTAGCTAGGTACAGTTCGCAAGAAAACTTGCAGTCCGGATGACGAGAGAATGCGTTCTTGACACGTCAGTTTCGTACAAATGAATACGTGTTTAGCGAATTAGATCTTTATTAGTTAGGTACCTACTAGAATTGTCGACTGACAAGTGTTAGGAACGAATTCTCTCGGCGGCCGGACTATACACTGTACTATTATCTATATATATAAAAGGAGAACTGACTGACTGACATATCAACGTACAGCCGAAACTACTGGGGCTAGGAATGTGAAATTTTGCACACGGCTTCCTATTATAATGTAGGGGAGCACTAAGAAGGGGTTTTTGGAAATTTAACCTTTAAGGGGGTGAAAAGGGGGAGGGTGAAATTTTACGCGGACGAAGTCGCGGGTATAAGCTAGTTAGTAATACCTAGATACTTATACCTTAATCGTCTATTGTGGAAGATCTGGGGGCAATTGCGTAACACATTATCAATCGGAATCGGTTTCATTTTGACAGTTCAACAACATTCATTTACGTGTTGAGCTGACAAATTTTTCGAACTTATGAAGCAATGGATTAGCAATTTGCTTCAAAATTATTGAGATTCCGATTGATAGTGTGTTACGCAATTAGGGTGCTGATTTTAATAATTTATTTGTCATAAGAAAGTCTTGCTAATTCAAGAAATGAATGATTATATTAGTGCACTTGTTAATGCAATTATATTAGTGCAACGTCTGCACAAGGTTACAACTCCGCGTGCAAAAACACGTGGGTGACAACAACTCACCCGCAGAAACGTGGGAACACTTATAAGATCAGTGGGGTTGCCTTGCCACGTGACTTCGCTTGCCCACTCCACCTACACACTCCGTTTGGGAAATCGCTAGATTACACCAATTTTTTTTTGCTCTTTGTTTTCAAAAGGGGATTTGCTGCTGAAAATCAGCGTCACCTTGTGTTTCCATCTGACATTATGCTGAGGCCCTTTTGTCATTATAATAATTGTTTTCTGTTTAGTACTTATACTTAGTTTTAAAGTGTATTTTTTTTGCTGTAATGCCAAATTAACAATAAAAAAATACCTACAACTATATTTTTTTGCCATTACAGATATGCCCATCTCCGTATCTTGTTAACTGTTTAACTTAAATTGAAATAACTAAATACTATGTAACAGAAATAGGCTCATTGGCTAGGCATCTTCACCAGGCCTCACAACCTCTTTGCAATTGCCGATCTAAGGTTTGCTAAAATGTTTTGAATTAGCCCAACGTCCAACACTCAAGAATCTATGATTCTGAGGATGACTTTTGTTTTTTTTTTAATTTCGTTTTCATTTTTGGTTTCCCTTTCATTCTTGTTGTTAACATGCTTCATCAAAAAATGTGACACATCTTCAATTTGTTGCATATTACACAATTGGGTGATGCGACATTTTGCATTAAAAAAGTTTTTGCCAATGTATAGTGCCAAGAACGCAGCCTTACCTCCTTACTAATAAACGTATTATATCAGATGAATAGTTACACACCGATATTTCTCTTTCAGTCGTCAGTAATTTGACTTTCGAAAGAGGAAGACTAAGCATTGTGTAACTATACAGACGCTATACAACGTTTATTAGTAAGTGGGTTAGTGTTAATTTAACATAACTTCCACTCGGGGGGGTCGAATGTCTAAGCGCGACATCCATAGTTTTGGCCAAATTATGTGCGTTTGCTACTCCGTATCACTTACGGACATAACATTAGTTCGGAGCGTGAACTCGTCTGAGTTCACGCTCCGAACTAATGTTCAGTCCGAAAAAAAAATCTGCTGTTTCATACATTTTGGTCAAGTAGGTATTGAACTTTTGTATTAAACAGCAGATTTCTTTTTCGTGATTTCAGAGTTGGTCCCATAGTGAAAGTTGTTCAGTTCGATGGTCTAAAGCACCTCTTAAAGTTTGTAAGGTTAATTTAACACTTTGTAGGTATATATATATAGATATCGCTTGACGTCTCAACTCAGTATTTGCACTGAGAACACAGGAAGACTAATAGTAGGTAAACAAAGAGATTACACTCATGTTAAAATAGCAACGAAGCTTGAAACCAAACACGACATAAATAAGCTTTCTTGAGTATAAAGAAAATGCTATGACGTTCCATGCATTGTCATTGTATTGGAAGTTTCCATTAGCCTAGAAAAATGGCCCTTTCTTTTCTAAGCCGTAGGAAAGGAAAAGCCCACTCCTCTCTGCGATAAATAGAGTGGGCAGTAATCCACCTGGCACGGATTGGTAGATGTCTTTTGTGTGTTCTAATTTTTGTTCTAGGACATGCCTGTTTCCTCACAATGCTTTTCTTCACCGTTCCTTCAGTCTTAGGTATAGGTACTATGCTTTTTATAAACGGGTCAAAATTTGTTTGAACAAGTTAACAGATACACGGTGACACAATTAATTTAAGCATGCAAATAGCCTGGTACAAAATAAACGATCAATGAACCCCATGCTAGGAATAACCTGAAGAACAGAGGTCATCCATCCGTCCATTACTATGGATGTTCTAAATTTCGAATAGTTACTTTGCAATGTGCACTTTTGTGAAAAATAAACTAGACTAATACAAGTAATTTTGAGGATACGAAACGTGGGGAGATTGTCATTTGGGGTAAAATTATTTGATCTGGCAACATTATCGCTGTCAATGTCACTTGATGACACTCACATATTTGCATCGCATTGATTCAATCAATGTTCAGCGAGGCTTTGTCTATATAATTTTAAGACTTCAACATTATCTTCACAATAAGGAGGGAAATCTTTTCATCACGCGTCTCAAAGATTTCTAAGCCAACAATGATTTTTCTTCGACACTAAAAGACATATCTAGGTGAGAGGAAAAAGGCTTTATCTCCCCTAGCATCTAGAATAGCCTTGATAACTACCTACATTGTCAATGACATAGAGTTACAAGGCTTTTCGCTTGTTTATGTAAGGTAAAGAGACTGAAAGTTCTATGTCGTGGTGACCCATTAGTGATGGGCTCGCCTCTTATGCACGAGGTGGTGGGTTCAGATCCGGGAAAGAATCAAAGTGTCTCTTGGACATCACTGACATCGGTGAAGGAAAACATCGTGAGGAAACCTGGACTTGCTACATTCAATAATGGGCCCCCGAGAAGGGTCGCTAGCACATAATGTCGTAGCAAGAAGGGTAACATGTCCTGAGGTGCTTATAAGGAGAGGAGATGTATTCCACGGCTAAGTATGGGCAATCCCGGAAGTACGGTCAAGATCCCCACCAGCATTTTACTGGAATACTTCCTTCCTCCGAAAACGTTTCCTCTTACGAATCCCCTCTGAAACAGGCCAATAAAGGCAAAAATGAAGTGGGAGCTCCGGTGGCCTACCATGATCTAATTAAAAACGATTCAAAAACAAGACATTTCAGTTTAGTTTCCTAAACTGCATCGCTTGAGCTGCTCTATGGACGTCATGGTACCAAACAAGTATGAATGAAACCAAAACTTGAGACTCAGTTTCGGACAATCGCTGTCAGCAGATGGCACGGCCTAAACTGAATCGTTAAACTGACGTCATGGTATGAATTAGAAGAACAGTTCAGTTTAGGTCCTAAAATGGATCGCGTTAAGAGCTTGTGGTAGGCCTCCTGGTCGCAAGTAAGTTTTATTTGTGTAAAGCTTCAATGGGTATGAAATTGTGTTAGCAAACATAGCAATAAGCAGAATGCTGGATCATGTTCCTTCGATATCATTTATAACAACTTCTGAGAAGTTTCTGTATTAACTTCTTTCCTATTTATAAAAAAGTAACCTTGTCCCAGAATCTTAGTTCTTCAAAAATAGAAATAGACTTTTAAACCGGATGATACTGGAACTTCCCGTTAATCTATTGTCGTGGGTCTTTGTTGATTTTTTTTCGTGATTTCAGAGTCGGTCCTATAGTGAAAGTTGTTCAGTTCGATGGTCTAAAGCACCTCTTAAAGTTTGTAAGGTTCCCTACATACCTCCCCTATCCCTATTTCCCTACATACCTCTTCGGGCAAATCGGACAATACAGGATTGATGCTATGGAAGCTATAGATACCTCATACTACGTCTACCGACCCGCACTGGGCTCGCGTGGTGAATTTCGGCCCGCTGCCTCTCATTATAGGCTGACATGTCACTAGTTAGTTTTCCCAGAATTCGTGAGCACGTCCACATCGCAACTAATGGTATATATTATAATCCCATGTCACTGAGAGCGAACCTAATGCCTTTTGTCGGGAACTAATCCAGCATCCCAATTGCGTAACACACTACTTACGATCCAAAGGATTTTGAAGGAAATTTGTAATCCATTGATTCATTTGAAAAAATCGTCAGCGCAACATTGCAATGATTGTCGAATTGTAAAAATGAAAGTACTCGCGAGTCTCGCGACCACAAGTAAAAATGATAACCATCATCTGCCTAACCTTTTCCCAACTATGTTGGGGTCGGCTTCCAGTCTAACCGGATGCGGCTGAGTACCTACCATTATTTTACATGGAGCGACTGCCTATCTAACCTCCACAACCCAGTTACTGGGTAATACGAAACCCCTTGGTAAGACTGGTTGTCAGAATTTCGGGCTTCTGACGACCCGTAACGACTGTCAAAGGTCTTTCTTCTCAGAGTAGTCAGATAGGAAACGCCGACCTCATCTAGTTTTTAAAAATATGATTGACGTGTAAAAGTGTTTGTGCAAACCTACTTACAGAAATAAAATCATTTATCATTTAAGTATCACAAATGAGAGCCAGGACCAACAGCTTAACGTGCTTTCCGAGGCACGGAGGGGTATTGGTATGTAAAGATGATCACCCATCCACGGACCAACCGCGACAAGCGTAGCTTAACCTGATCGATCGACCGTGCGGCTGTTATTACTTAGCCAAGCCTCTCAAGTTATAACCGAAATCTCGATTTCAAAAGAATCATTCATTTCGGGAGAGTGCGAGACCTGCATTGATCCAATGACCACCCAATATCGTAAAGGCGTCATTAAAGTCGTTTATTGTAAAAAAAAGCAGCACGCAGTTTCTCAGGCGTATAATTAATACTCCAAAACGGACCAAGTGTTGCTGCAAATTTTATCAAAATGAATGCGTTCGTTTTTGTTTGTTGGGCAAACAATTTAGAACCAAGAAGAATGAAATTAATCTTTGTTAAGACCGTATTCTTTACATACGAGTACGTTAATTTCTTTATATACATATACAAATAAATAAAATTGGAGTGTCTGTTTGTAATATTAAAATAACCGCTTTTTACTAAATGCATAATTATGGATGCATGTATACACGGTACATATACCAAAATAACATTTTTCACAATTTTTGTTTGTCTGTCTGTTTGTTCCGGCTAATCTATGAAACGTCGGGGCTCATTTTGACGGAACTTTCACTGGCAGATAACGGATGTAATAAGGAGTAACTTTAGCTACATTTAATTTAAAAAAAAAATAGGGTCCCACGAAAAAAATCCACGCGGACAAAGTTAACCTACGGATTAAATAATTAGCTGTATGGGTAGTGTAGAGCAGTGCTGACCCAGTGGAAACGGCTGCGACTGAAGTTGTAGGTCGTAGGTTTGAACCCAGTCAGGCGCTTTACTTTGTATAAATTATTTCCTCACCATTTTTATTTATGATTTTTATGTTATTTAATAACATTTATTCATAGTATAATTGATTGTATAAGTAGTTGCTTTATATTCTAGGTACTGATTATTTTATATTGTTACCTATAAGTACCAATCATTAAACCGGACTTGGTTTCCGCACGTCGTCGGGTACCTAAGTAACCACTGAAAATCGGCGCTATGCTATGAGTCCCCCATAGCACAGATCTTGCTGAGTGGAAGCCTTCTTGACAGTCTATTTCTGTTTTGTGCTCGTGATTATCGTTTCTAAAGCCAAAGATGTATACAACAATGGCCGCTCGAAATTGGATAAAATCTTTATAGAATAAAAAACGTCTTTGGCTTTAGAAACGCCGGAACTTAGATCTATATTGTTGTTAGTTTCTTTATTATTCGGGTTAATTAATTTTTTGTATTTGAGTGTTTCTATGACAAATATACTTACCTATTTTTCTTACTACGAGTATATGGGTTTGTAGAAGAAGTAGCAGAATGCTGTTACTTTGGTACAAAAAGAAATTCATGACAGGTTCAAAGTGGTAGCAAAGCTGTCCTAGGTGCAACGCAAACGTTTACATATACGTTTCGAGTCTTTATTCAATCTAACAATAACATACCTAAACACCAAACCTACCTAATACCCATTGCGAAAAGTATTAGCGTACATAACCTGTAAATTGTGCTGTAACAATGAAAAAATACATTATTTACCGATATCAGTAGCGCACACACGCACAGACAAGTGTAGGTACACGAATGTACAGACGCCAGCACATCAACCTACTACAATCTGTCAGATTTCTGTAATAGATTTTCAACTTTATCGCTAAAGCATAAGGTTCAATGTTGATTGGGAAAATTTGACAGTTAGGTGTAGGTTGATGTGCTGGCGTCTGTACTTTAACTTTGACACACACACACACGCACACACATGTGACGAAAGATTTCCTATACTTTCTGCGTTTAATATATCAGAAGGCCAATTCTCGTAGGTAATTTAAAACGTTCAAAATCTAGTCGCAGTCTCATCTCGGCGAAAACTTCAAAAAAATTTAAACTTAATGTCAAAAACTTGTCAAAATGTAGGGAAATTAGAGGTAGTTTTGACAGATTGAGACTGAGATCAGACTGTGAACGTTCTTAAAATTACGAGAATTGCCCCTCTCATTTCAAAAAGGTAGGTATGTTGTGTCGCCATCCGAGTATTAAATCTATGTAAGTAGGTACCGCATCGGTACTGTGGACACGGTCATTGATGAAAGGTGTATTTTATAATTCCTATAGAATTATTTCAATCAAATCAAATTATGTATAACATTTTACACGATGACGCGCTCTAACTAGCTCTCCAAGCAGCGAGGTAACTACGTAACACTCTCACAGTAACAGTAGCAATGGCTTTCATTTTGACAACAACATTACCTATTTACGTTGTTGAGCAGACAAATTTTTCGAACTTATGAAGCAATGGATTAGCAATATAGGTAGGTACCTATACTTCAAAATTATTAAGATTGTGATTGATAGTGTGTTTTTATATCTTTTAAATTTGAAAATACATAATCTCATTAATATTCCATCAACTTGTAAAATACTAGCTGCGCCCCGCGGTTTCACCCGCGTAAATGTCGATCCCGTGAGAATGTCGGGATAAAAAGTATCCTATGTGTTATTCTGATGTATAAGCTATATTACCTACTGTAAAGTTTCATAAAAATTCGTTCATTCGTTTTTGCGTGAAAGAGTAACAAACATCTTCACAAACTTTCGCATTTATAATATTAGTAGGACTCGTAGAGGTTGAATTGGTAACGCCATACAGGATAAAGCCACTACACCAACTACATACACCCCTACTGGATGAAATAGGGTTAACATAGTGAAACCAATTTTCCTCAAAATGATCTGACCAAGACTATATTTCCGGATTTTCATTATACACATTGACATGGTTAAGTTTTAAATATTATACCATGACATGAATATTTACTTTGTAAAGTATTATATTATTTTAATGATTGTGAATGTGAAGACAATGTGGGTTAATTTTCTTTTGTCTTTGTTTTTCCTCAGTTAGTTTTAGTCATAGTTCATGGTCTCTGGCAGTTTGAGTAATTTATGCGGCCTAGCCAATTGTCCTTTCTTTGGTATTGTTCGTCGAATCGTTGAGCTCTTTAAGGTCTGAGTTGAGCTGCATGATTACTGATAAATGCGTGCACTGACTGGACAGGCCGACAGGTCCACTCAATCTGTGTGGTTCTTTCCTCAAAAGACCATTGCAGACACCAATCGACATGGTCTTCACATGATCTGACCAAGATTATGTCTGGACTTTAAAAGAGACTGTGACCTCTGTGTTTGTTTCGGCCTTTCTTCTCAGAGTAGTCAGATAGGAAACGCCGACCTCATCTAGTTTTTTTTTAAATATGATTGACGTGTAAAAGTGTTTGTACAAACCTACTTACTGAAATAAAATCATTTATCATTTAATACTGTGAGGTGAGGTAAAAACACTATATACATCCAGACCTGCCATACTACTACTGTAATTACCAAGCACTCGCTGAGGTTGCATGGATATGCCTGCACAGTGCATAGCGCGAGCTGTTCAGTGTTCATTGTTCAGGCCTTCCGAAATATCGAATTCCAATGTATGGGATAGCTAGGTACTCCGAAAGCCCGTCAATATAATCTGATATAACCGTTCATAACACGGATACAGAATATTGGACGAATTACTTTTGTCATCAATATATCGCCATTTTGTATAGAATGTGTCACTGAATATGTTCGCAGTATTTGGAATGAAAATTGGAATGCCTAACGAACATTAGGAATTTTATTTTATCAGTGAATATGTAGCTTCGAACGTAAATGTTTAAAGAGAATATTCGAAACATTGCGTAGCGATGAACAGCCAGTCTATATCATAATTAATAATAATAAGTTTATTCATCAGAAACTATAAATACCATGTGACGGATTCGATGACTCACAAACTAAGCATCGCTAGTACACACGGCTACACATCAAGCTATTCATTTCCAGTTTTCGCTGACCTCGCATTGTATAGGTTTTTCTTACAATCAGAAGTCAGCTTATACTGGTTATGTATAGCTTGATGTGTAGCCGTGTGTACCTTGTGGCTCTATTGTTTAATAGTTCTAGGAAACTGTTTTTCATTTTCGAATTTGGTACTGAATGTTTTTTTCAGCATTTGGTATAGGTTTACAAAAACCATTGCTTACAGCGATGTTGTTGTTTAGACGTAAAGATGGCCTGCATCGAGACTGCTACTTAGCTGTTAAAGACAATTCGACACACCCATTCTTATTTTTAAATACATTCACTTTTTTCTCATTGTTAACAGAAACTAAAGAATACTACGTGACGGATCCTTAAGGTGCGTCCAGACAGTGCGAGGCAAGCGTTGCAAATGCATTTTATATCGCGTCTCATCGGGCCTTTCCATTCGAAGCGAATGCACTGTCTAGACACACCTTTACCTACACGAGCCTACTGCTTTTGCTTTCACACAAGTACTAACTACACTTCACCGTTTTGAAGGACTTCATTAATTAGATCAGTGCAGTATTGCATTTGGAATGCATCAAAGCAATTTCCGTATTTTTTAGGAACGGTCGCATTCTAATCTGTCTCATTCTGTCAAAGTACCTCTAATTTACGTACAATTTTTGACAAGTTTTTGCCACTGATGCTCGCTGAGATGATACGGGAGTTGGCCTTCTGTTGTAAGTTTTTATTGTACTCGTGGTGTACTTAACTATTTTAGATCTGCTGGCCAATACGAGACGTATAGCCTGTCCACTATCTCCTGAAATCTTGTTACTTACTGACAGAGAGAGTTTCTGATAGCCAATGCATTCCCAGAAACTGTGTCAGTGTCAGTCACAGTTTAATACGGCCTCTCAGTGTAGGTACGTCGCTTGTCCAGAAACTGTGATTGCCTCTCTGTATGCGAGGGCTTTCTGTCTACATGTAACTATCTCTGAAAATAGTATAAGTCGCTTTCCGTTTACGTCTGTGTGACTACTAAACTTCAGCATAGATGATGCGGTTTTCAAAATCATTCAGAGCATTTAGTCCGGAAGGTTTATGTGTATAATACATTAATATTTAACTTATATACAGGTTTTCCGGTAATTAATAGATAACTTCTTAAGGGGTCATTGTATATACTTATTATTATGAACAACTTTTACTACGGGAACAAACATGAAATCGTGAAAAAAAAACCAGTGGTACATTTATGTTCGCATAGGTAACTCATCGAAATGTACGAAACTGATGATTTCAGGTTTCGATTTCAGGTTTTTTCCCATAGTAATAGTTGTTCTTAATGATAAGTACAATGACCCCTGAAGAGGTTATCCATTTTCAAAAACTCAACCTCAAACTCAAAGCATTTATTTCAATTAAACCATTTACAGGCACTTTTGAATTGTCAAGAAGTCGGTCAGTCAGAAAATATGAAGCTAGTTGCCCATTCCAAAGCGTAGGTACCTATGGAGAAGAACGGGCAAGAAACTCCATGGATACTCTTTTAAATTATATTTTTACAAAAATATTAGTTACATCATTTATTTTGAATTGACCTATAATTATATGTGAGAACGATGTAAAAAAAGAAACTTACGCGTTAAAAGCGTCCAGAGTAGGTACAGCAAATAGTAACAAAACAACAATCCAAAATAAAATGATTAAAAATAAGCCAAGGCAGCTAAGCGATGACCAGCCCCAACTGACGGCGCCCGTTCACGAACATGACGCATAGATCGGCACCATTCAGCTCAACCATTTTGAAGGGAGCTAAATGATCCAACACACACGCCACCGTCAGTGAGACATTTGTGTGAGCATGACATACTATCAGCCGCCAGGGCTCATTCAAGTCAATGAAAGACATATTACCCGGTAAACGGTAGCACTATAATACATAGAACTCACATCATTATCATCACAGATTAATTACCGGATACACTGTATACCTATACTAATATACTTACAGATTGGTGAAACGAAACGTGAAATGTAACACAAGTTGAAACATTCGCTTAGTTGTTCTTACATTTCATAAATTAGGACGATTAAGTACTTTAGTACGAGAACAGTGGTGGCCAAGTGAGAGCAGTGGTGGCCAAGTGGTAACGGCCGCCACTTACGAGTTGTAGGTGCCCCGAGTTCCGAGTTCGCTTCGCTCGGTCGCTCTTGCATCCTAAGTTCTCATTGCGTTTTACTATGTCGAGATAGATGAATATACAGAATATTTAATATATATATACCTATTAGCATGTTAATATTAGGTACAGCACCGGAACGCGTAATTCCCGACGTTTCACAACCCTGCCGAATCCTTTGCTCTGCACTCGTACGTAGTTTGCTTTAGAAATGACGAGCATAATGTATACTAATACAGAGAATGCCTGTGTTGAAATACATTTTGCTCTTTAGTGTAACGAGCACAAAGCGGTCCAGCACAGACTATGGATGTCTGTGGTAATATAGAGACTGTATACAGTCTGGCACTGGCATTATGCGGCTGGGTATATTTAGTAACGTAATCACGCAACGCTAGGTCCTAAATATACACGATTATGATACTCCAACTCGGGTATATTTAGTAGTTAGAATTTACGAAAGCCTCATGCTAACTATACCCGACCAAAAACCCTATGGGGAGTTTCCACAAGGTATATTTAGTAATAACGCGTACCGGCATGAGATAATATAGCACAGAAATCTCGATGTTTTGACTGTCGTAATCCCAGTCTAGTTTCTGTATAAAATCACTATTGACAGGACACACGGTCGATAGTGCGTTGACACGTTCGACAAAAATTTCGCGGGTCTTCGCACAGCGACCTAATTGAATTGATAGAGTTAGGACACACTCAACGAGCTGCCGATTTTATACGAACCTTGCAACTGCTATTATTGCGAAAAAGTATGTAGGTACAGACATCAAGCTACCCGAAACTGTCAAGTTTTCCCAATCAACTTTGAACCCTTATACTTTAGCGATAAAGTTGAAAATCTATTAAAGAGACTTATGGTATAAGTTTGATGTGTTGGCGTTTACTACATCCTGCTAACAATTTTAAAGCCGAACTCACAATTTCATTATTTCTGCGAATATTTTGCAAGTTGCGTCACTGCAACGGTTTAAGGTGAAGGCGCAGTAGTAGCCCGCGAAATTCAAATTTTCTTACGTTTTCAATTTTTAGGGCAGTGTCAGGTCTTATCTTGATCAAAATTTGATTCGCGACTATAACAGGTACGTATTTACAGAATTATAATCATTAGAATCATTAATACATCTTTCTAAGTTAGATTTGTACCATAACAACAAATCTCTTATGGAAAAGTGCTTAATGGTACAAATCTAACTTAGAAAGATGTTAGGTAATAGGTACGGGCTGGTGTCCGCAACTCCACGTCAATGCGCGTATTATTGATTCTAATGATTGTAATTCTATAAATACGTAGGTACCTGTTATAGTCGCGAATCAAATTTTGATCAATATACAACCTAACACTGACTTGCAAATTGTAAAAAATGTAAGAAAATTTGAATTTCGCGGGCTACTACTGCGCATTCACCTTAACACGAAAAACGTGTCAGTCTCAGAAGAGCATCGTCCCTTAAAACAAAGATTGGCCCTAGAAGGATGATGAAGGGGATGTCCGTTCACCTGCACCCTTGACAATCTGAACAACACCTCTGACACCTCTATAAATGTGGGCATTTAAAACTGTATAAGTAGTTTGGCAAGGATATCGACGCGCAAATTATAATCATGAATTCAGCACATGATTCTAGACGCCTTTGTAGTGTTTTTTTTTTGAAGTCGGTTGTTTTTTTTTTGTAAAAATGTTACCTATTATTTTTCATTAAAAAAAAAAGTGCAATAGGTAGTACCTACGCGGTCAAAATGTATGAAACAGCTAAGTAATTTATTTTTTAATAACCAAATATAAATGTCTCTAAAATTATGTGCTGAATCCATAGTAACAGATTGTTCATCGATGCCACAATGTTCTGTATACAAATCTTTAAATACCTACTACAACATACAAGAAACGTAGATATACTTAATTAGGTAAAACGGATGGTTAAAGTTAGGTACCAATCCTAGTACCTACCTAAGGTCCGACCGCGCCAAATTTGCCAAAGATGTAAACTACAATGGCCGCTCGAAATTGAATAAAATCGATTAAACAAGAGTTTTATTTTAAGCAATGTTATTTTTCGTCTAAATCTCCGAGCTAACTAGACGAAAACAAGTAAGTAATGTTTGTTTTCGTCTAAATCTCCGAGCTAATTAGACGGAAACAAACATTACTTAAAATAATACTCTTGTTTATCGATTTTATTCAATTTCGAGCGGCCATTGTTGTTTACATCTTTGGCAAATTTGGCGCGGTCGGACTTTACGTAGATAACTTTAACCGATTCCTTGTAAATCTGTTGACTAGGTTTCTCGAAAATACGTTGAGATCCAGCGGAGCACTTAGGTACCACTATCTACTGGCTAATGAAAACTGCGCGGACTATAACGCTTCGTAGCTAAATCGTAGTTTTGTACGCCGACTACGCTTCGTAGCAATCGTCGTAGCAGCGAATTAGTTTTTGGTCACTAGGTATCTTTTGATTTGGTACCTAGGTATATTATTTCTTTTTATTCTTTTATTTGAAATGGATTTGCTCTTGTTAAAATATTAATATTTAATTGAGTACTTACCTACATAATATAAGCTACACAAATATAATATCTATGTACCTATATCAGTCTAATACTAAAAATAACAAAATTAAATCCTAATATTTTTAAAGAAATTTCGAAACGGCTGGTTGACACTTCCCGTGACCCAAGGGCTGGCTACCTTGGCCAAAGGCTAAGCATTGCCATACAACGTGGCAATGCCGCCAGTCTCTTGGGAACATTACCAGTCGACAGCGATGCGGATGAATTTTTCGACGCTATATTTTAGTTTCTGTATAGTTTTAGTTAAGTTAGGATTTAGTCTTTAGTCTAGGTCAGAGGTGACAGAGACAAAGTCGACGATGGAGTGAGCTTACCCAGAAGAAGCCTGTTTTATTGGGAATATAGCAATTTTCTTAGCCCATATTTTCTGATTGAAAACTAATTATTTATTTAAATACCTACATCTTCACATAGGAGGTACTTTCTACCATATATGCCAATAGGATAAGAGAAAACTTAGAAGTGCCTTTGAAGGTTTTCTTATTTTATTAATAGGAGGATAGGCTACATTAAAAACAAATTATTAAAACAATATTTTCATGATCAATTTTTTATTATCGACGAAAGCTAAATAATATTTTTCTAAAAACTCCTTACTTAGAGAGTTTTTACCCCAGGAGGGTTTTTAGAAAAATATACTTACCTACCTACCCCTAATTAGTGAGTAGGTATAATTTTAAATTAATAGTGCACTTGACATTATTATCCATGGGGCGTTCTTGTTAGGTAAGTAAATACCATGGTAGGTAACAGGCAGATCCATAATAGATACCTACCTAATTATGCCCAGTCCACCTGCATGGTAATCGAAGATACTCACAATTATTTCGTCAGCACGGTAGATTTGCATGAATTAATAGTATGAAGCTAATGGGAAACTCCGGGACATAAATTATGTGGATAATGAATAGCAGTGTATGGCAGCAATAACCACTTGTTGATGTAAGCATGTCACCAACAATATTTATCAATAGGTACATGTAGGTATTAATCATTATAAATCATGAATAAATCATAGATCAATATATTATAATTTCTATATGAAATCGTGCGCAGTGAGTGCCACGATAATTGTATTCGATTCTAACTAATTAACTTTTTGTACCATCACCGACGTACGAGTACCTGCGAACGGCACTCTTCTAATGATAGAATTAACAATTTAAAAAAGTCATATTTATTGCACTACTTACTGGAGTTAGTATTTGAATTGCCATTTAATTGTAATTTATCGCCAAATGTAACGCGAACATTGTATAATATGAGTGTGTGCGCGCGTGGTGCGCGGGCGCCGGCCGGCAGTCGCGTGGGGGCGCGGGGCGCGGGCGCGGGACGCGGGGCGTGGCGCCATGGGGCGGCCGGACGGCGCGCCCATTCGCGGAGCAAAGTGCTGGCTCCGCCCCCGCGCGCCCCCCGCCCCGCGCCTCGCCGCGCCGCTCTGAGGCTCGTCGTTCAGTGCCTCGCGGTCCGTCGTCTGTGTCGCATGCGTAGTGTGTCTAACTCGCGCCTTCCGCTGCAGATGCGATCCCGTTGTCGTTGAAGTGATGCCGGCCGAGGAGGACCCCGCGGTGATGGAGAGTCGAGAGCCGGTAGATTCGCCGCAGCAGTTCTGCCTGCGGTGGAACAACTACCAGAGCAACTTGACCAGCAGCTTTGACCAACTTTTGCAAACTCAATCTTTCGTGGATGTGACTCTATCTTGCGATGGACAAAGTTTGAAAGCACACAAAGTGGTTCTGTCGGCATGCAGCCCCTACTTTCAGTCGTTGTTTATGGACAATCCCTGCCAGCATCCGATAGTAATAATGCGTGATACCAAATACTGCGATCTCAAAGCTGCCGTGGATTTTATGTATCGGGGCGAGATCAACGTGTCCCAGGAGCAGATCCCGGCGCTGCTGAAGGTAGCGGAGTCACTGAAGATCCGCGGGCTGACGGATGTGAGCGGAGACCATGCCGTAGTGCAGCCAGGGGGGCGCACTGCCAAGCGGCCCGAGCGCAGCCGTGATGCGGACTCACCACCTAAGTCCCGGCGCCGCATGTCTGAGGACCGCGCCAGCGTGGGCTCGAGCCGTGCACCAGCCCCGACCCCCAGCCCCACGCCAGCCACTGAGCTGCAGCCGCCGGCCGAGCCGACCGGTGCCGCACCCGTGCTGCCGCCGCTGCACCCTGACGACGTGGACATTCGGCCTGGCATCGCCGAGATGATCCGCGAGGAGGAGAGGGTGAGTCCGCATTTGTTCGCACTAGCCCGCGCCAGGCCGCTCGGGGCCGCACGGCGCCGTCGAGCGTCGCTTCAAAAGTTTTCCCGCCGTCCGGAGCCTCTCCCCGCGCGCCCTCTCACCCCCGCCTCGCGAAACTTTCCATACAGTAGCGCATTACGTAATTAATTTATATTTGACTTGACTACTTTGTTAATGCTAATGTGAAAGTTAGGTATAATAGTGTTTCTTACTTCGTCCGATCGATGTAGGCCTCCGTTATGTGCAATTTGTAACTGATGCAGCTGCACAAATAATTTGCATCTCGTTAAAAAGTTGCAAAATTAAATTTGGTGGATTTCTCTGGGCTGCATAGTTAGCCTAGATATTAGGTACTTTCACTGGGTGCAAATTTAATTTTTTTACTTACTTAATATTTGTGATAGCACTTAAAACAATGAAATTAAGTTAGGTAGGTACTTATTGGGTTTCTCTTTTTTATATTTATTTAAAAGCCAACTTTTCTGCAATGTAAGAAGTTGTAAAAGTTGCAAAAAATTTGCACTCCGCGTACTTACCTATGTAGTTTTGGCACACTACTTTCGGAAAATATAAAAAAAAATTAACAGAATTTAAAACAACATATTTTAAATTTGCAATTCACGTCGATCGATAGGAAAAGCTCATTAAGATGTTATTTTAAGTATCTACTTAATTAAATTAGTACAAATAAAAGCATTAGTCAGTGAAAAAAAAACATTATAAAATTAATATATTGGTAAAAAAAGTAGAATAGGAAGAAAAAATAATAATTATTAAATAAAACAATAATTTCGATAAATTCGAAAATTATTTAAGCAGGTTTTGTAACCTGCCTTCCTAAAGGCAATTGAAAGGGGATGAAGACGCGTCTTAAAAGATATCGTGAGCAACTTCAAGAAAAGAAAGAGTTAAAGAAAGACGGGAAAGTAAAAGGACGCGCGGGAAAACTTCTACGAATTTACTCTTAATTTCAACACCGGAGTATAGACCGACTTAAAACTTTAGTTTTTATTTGTCTAGTCATAATTGAAATGGGTTTTAATTTAAGTAAAGATATTTTCCAATTTGTAAACTTTATACATAAAGAGGTAATCATATCAATACTAGGTATACGAGATAGGTTACAAAAAAAATAGCAAATTAAAAAATAATAATAATATAAATATGTTAGGTAATAGGTAATACGGTCTGGTGTCCGCAACTCCACGTCAATGGGCGTATTTTGCGTAGGTACGGTTGAATATAATTATGTTATACATACATATACAAAAAAAATATTCGCTAATTAAAAAAAGTCTAGAATAATATGTTTATTTATTATATAACTTTACCAAACACTTTACACACAGAACTATCTATTTGAGTTTTGTTGAACTCAGGTATCCAAATACCTACCTTTTTACAAGGCAGATTTCTTTCAAGATTTCATACGAACTGATAAACTCACACCGAATGAATCGAAAAAAAAAAATCGAGTAACTTCTCCGACAAACTTTCTGAATACCTAAATAGCATTAAACAAACTGAAACGATAAAAGTAACTAAGTTCTAACTTAAAAAGAGATTCATTGAGTATGGCACTACTTTGATATTTATCGCAACTGTCGAGGGCAACTTAATTTTAGAGCATCGGAAACTAAATACCTACGTATGCGAGTCGACTTGGCCGGCTAAAAGTCATGTATTAACCATTCAGAGTCAGAATATTGAATATCGTCGGATATATCGGGCAGCGATAGGTAATCGCACTACAAAACGGTTTCAAAATAGATCGAAAATACTTCACCTACTTCAAAGAAAGAAAGAATAAAGAACGACATATTTGCAATATTCGAAGTAATCAATGTATTACAAGCAGCGTATGTTCCTCGAATCTAACTAACTCTAACATTTGAATAATAACCATTATTTTATAACAACGACCAAGAAATACTAAGAAACGTTCACAAAACCACCAAGCAGTTGTAGAAACATAATTTTTTGTTGAAAATATAAATACTAACCGTCCATTGTTAGTGCAAAGTTGTATAATTTAGCGTTTCGCGACCAAAACTAGGTCTTTCTTGTAACAAAAGGATATTGTTTCAGTACAATTAGCAATGCAATCAACATAGATAAGTAAATGTTTGCGCTACAGTGCCTACTTTGGTTAAAAAATGTTACGATTATTTAGCCGTATTTGTTAGTGCTTTATGGTTGGAAAATAAGGGGCCTTATGGATACATATGCCAAAGCCGAATATTGGCGCAAGCCGAATGACGAACTCGGATAGTCGCG
The DNA here is from genome assembly GCA_914767645.1 of Hydraecia micacea. NCBI lineage: Eukaryota > Metazoa > Arthropoda > Insecta > Lepidoptera > Noctuidae > Hydraecia > Hydraecia micacea. The sequence continues at coordinate 3,068,186 of OU611774.1, forward strand.
CGAGGGGCGACACTCATTGTTTTCGGCTCATTGTGATGTTCAGAAGTTACACGTTATTGGGAAACCGTGACTTTGAGGCCGAGGTTGTTTTATCGCTTCCTTGAAAGAGGGAAGTATGTGTTTTGTTACGTAATCTTTTTGCGAATAGGTAATGTTTAAAATAATTACTTTTGATTACAAAATAAAAATTTGCTGAAATACTTTGAATACTTGCGTTACGGAATATGTATATCTGAAGCCGCATTTTACCTCTGTATTTTCCCCCGAATCTCGTTGAATGCGAGCCGCGTCCACTGAAGAGCTTGTACCTCACCCCTTTCGTAGCGGGAGGTTCTCCCTCTCAAGTGGTTATAACCTGAGGCGTTGATAATTTGAAGTTAACTTTGAACAAATAGTTACACGATGGGTTACGAGTTACTAGTTTATACATGGGTGAATCAATTGCCTTCGAGCGAGTTCTATGATCACCTGTCTGTCGTTACGTGATAAGTGCTTGTAACTTACATTGTATGTAATGATTTTAGAAGCTACCTGTTTTTCTTATAAGAATTGTTGGGATAAAAATAAATCTTAATAATTTGCATAAATAATACTCGTATGTAGGTATTTCGGTAGGTGAAAATTAGGAAGACTTAAATTAGAATTGTTTGGCCTCAGTTCCTGAAATAAATATATTTTAGAAATATATGTAGGTCTGCAAATTTTTTAAATATAATAATTAAAAAAATTTAACTATTTAAAGTAAAATAAATAAGGAACAGTAGGTACCTATAGGATTAAAGTGTTTGTCAATTTCTAAAAATCAGATATTTCATTAGGTATTCTGCAATGGTGGATCTATCCGCCAAGAGATAGCTTTAGGTATTAAGTACGTAAGTACCCATCGAGACGGATGCTTCTAGGTGCACTGCAATAAGACCTTAGTTTACTCAAAGCCCGTAACAGAGCGGGCAAATTTCCAACTTAAATATATAACTATCCCGAAAAGGGAATATTAATAAGTACTTAGCTGCCATCCGTAGACAAGGGAACCAACATTATACTTTCTAGCATAATATTGTGCATTAACTTGAGTACTAAGGTGCTGAAGTCAAGGTTCTGTTTAGACAAGCTGCAGCGGCGTAAATGTGGCCATTTAAATTTTCATATTTTATCATTTGAAGTTTAATAAAAAGTGCTGATTTTCAGCCTTGTTAGAATAAGTGACTTTTGATTTTGATTCGATTTGATAAAGTGTATCTGTAGTGACACTCTAATACGATTAAAATATACTTTTTCAGCTGCCTTTTCATGGAGTTGTAACTAAGTTACTTTTAAGTTGATACACCTTGCTGACATCCGTTATGACTACAGAAAAACTTTTAGAAGGAATAATCATATAATTTCCCCACTACTGGATGACAGGCCTCCTCTCTGTAAGAGAATATTCTGCTCCGGAGTGGGCTAGAATTTTTGACACTTTACATAGGTACTCAATTCGCAATCTTGAAATTTAAAAAATCGCTATCTGGAATCTAAATAAGTATTAAGTATTCTAGGATCTAAAAAATATGCAATTCAATATGGAATAGAACTTTCAAGTTACCTACACAAAGTTATTTGAAACTTTTCTCGCCCGCGGTGAAGACGGAACGAGGTACAATTGATATACTTTGATACGAAAGGGACTCTAATCCGCTTTTACCTTTTACTTCTGTAAATCGCTTACGCCCTTTTACAGGACGATTCTTCGAACTCATGCATTATAAATCGTATGGCATTGTCTTTATTGTTATTACTTATTGATATTCATTCCATATTTGTTATGAGCGGAACGATTTCATTCCATCTAATAACTTAATATTTTCTTATAAAATATTTTTAGAGATAATAAAACTTACGCTTTTTTTAAAGATTTTTTGTTTTAAACGTAGAAGAATTTTTAGAGCGCTGCCGTTAACTTACGTGGGGATGGTTGTCAAAAACAACAAGTTTGTCAGTCAGAATAGTGATTAGTTAAAACTAGTTAATGTCTAACCTTCTTACTCATAAACGTTGTATAGCGTCTGTATAGTTACACAACGCTTTGTCTTCTTCTTTCGAAAGTCAAATTACTGACGACTGAAAGAGAGATATCAGTGTGTAACTATTCATCTGATATAATACGTTTATTAGTAAGGGGGTAAGTACTCGTATAGGTAAATAAAACAAACTCGGGTTATAACCGCTGGACCGATTTTTATGATCTATGATTTGTTGGATTTGTCTCCGCCCCGAATAGCAGAATAACTCTATTAAAACATGGTAAAAATTCACGAAAAATTGAAGATAATTTATTTTCTCATACATTTTCCAATTTATTGATTTTGAAGCGGTACGAAGTTCGCCAGGTCAGCTAGTATTTTTATAGGTACCTACTTATTATAGTAGATAGTACTTTGTTATCGTTATCACACCGATGATGGTGTTACTGCCTATGCACTTAACGAACGTTAAGTGTGTGTGTGTGTTACTTACCTATCTTTATCAGAAAATAAGAACAATTCCGTTATTAAAACCTCCAACATTCAAACCCATTCTAGAGCTGCAAATTAGAAATCTTAGAAATTAGAACTTAATGAAATAAATAATTTTTAATTAAGATTTTTAATTAAAAAGCATCAAATCTAATTATCGATTATTCTTTTTCGATTAGTGATCCCTATCAGAAGTATCGTGTCCTAGCATTAGTCTGTTGATTTTTTTTTCTAGAACAAACTAGTTAACATTAATTCCGCTTATGAAATCACCAGCACGGCCATGCAGATTTCAATTAACGTTCGTAATTAAAAATGTAAGTAGAGAGAATAAAAAAAAATATAGTATTAAGTAGTAGATTAATTTATGCCAGTTGATAAGCCTATTTATTATACTTGGTGTACGATTAATTCTGTTAATATCCATTGGCCCAAGTAGCTTTGATAAGGGGGCCGATTTTATTACTTATTCGAGACGGAGAACATTATTCTGCGTTTTTCGGTACGTTTGTGACGTTACCCCTTAAGTTTATCGATGCGTACGTCGTCAAAGCTGGAAGGTGTTCTAAAATGGATAACAACCTCATCATAACTTGAAATTAGAACTTTTCTGAGCCCTGCAAGTGAAGTCTACGCTAGGAAATGTCTGTTAAAGTTGCAACTTCTTATGGATATGTGATACGACAAACCACTATATATATAGGATAGGCGAAGTGGATATAAGTCTTCGAAGAAAAAGAGGTTTTAGTGATTTACTATTCATATGACTAAATAAACAGTCGTTTCAATTGACACTCGTTTCCGTGAAATAAAGATTTTGAATTCTGGAAGTAAATACTTAGCACTCGTTATAAATTTTTTAGATAGTGATTATTACCGAAGTAGATTTTTCTCACCGCAAGTTGGTCGACTGCCATGTTATTATTAAATAAAAAAATCTATGACACTGTTATTTGTCAGGATTCTGCTAATTTTCACAATGTGCCAAGACAATGATAAGGCAATTTGAGATACTAAAATGTAAAGGTAAATGTTTGGTTATCTAGCATTCTCGTATATTATTAAACATTACAGATCCTACTAGGCTAAGTAATAACAGCCGCATGATCGATCGATCAGGTTAAGTTACGCTTGCCGCGGTTGGATGGGTGGCCATCTTTACATACCAGGACCGTGCCTCGGAAAGCACGTTGAGCCGTTGGTCCCGGCTGTCATTCGCGGATCTTTGACAGTCGTTACGGGTCGCCAGAAGCCCGAAAGTCTGACAACCAGTCTTACCAAGGGGTATCGTATTATCCAGTAACTGAGTCGTGGAGGTCAGATAGCCCCCCAACGATGGAAGAAGTCCATGAGGATTTCCACCGCGCAACAAAAAAAAAAGGTATACCTAATATAAATCGTTCCACGTGTTAAATCACTCTTCTTAATATGGACACTTTTTCGAGCGACTTTAGTACGGTGAGGGCTACTCTTAACAATTTTAATCTTTGTTATTTTACGATAATTTTGGACAACTGACCTTGTTCTATTCAATTGAACGTTTCAATAATGGTTCAGTTTTGATGACAATACTTTTTACCTCCGAAATCCTCAAATATGATACTGTCCCTTACACATTACAAGTTAAGAAGCCGAAACTATTAAAGAACATATCTTCGAAGGACAAAGACCAGCGAGCTACGTCGAGTCGCGTCAAAAACTTGGCCCGTCTTTCAACTAGTGTTTACCTAGTACCTATACCAGTTCCGGTATTCTAAACAGTTCCGGGGAACTGTTTTCGACGGGAATCGGAACTGTTGGATGATATGGAACGGAACGTATTGTACTTTGTGACTTATGTTTAGTTTATTCAAGTTAGTTATCCAAGTTTGTTGTTGTGTTGCATAGACATGACTTAGGGAGGTTTAGTTCTACGGGTTTTGGCAGTTAATATTATGGTATTAGAGGTAGATGGGATGCTAGGGTTGGGTATTCGGGATCACAGTTAATTATGGAGTGTCGTGAACAGCTATGTGGAAAAACTGGATGCGGAAGGCGGAGAACATGGTGTTGTGACGCAGCTTGGGAGAGGCCTATGTCCAGCAGTAGACTACGATATTCCTATAATGCTTTAATAAAATAATAAGCGGAGCTACAAAGTTTTAAGTGTAAAAAATACGCAAAACTGAAAATTGTGTGGACACAGTTCGTGCAACACAAAGTACCTGCAAACAAAAATAATGTTTTAACAACAATAGTGTGTGCCTCACGGCTTCGCCAAAAAGCCTAACGAATGCGTGAGCTTCCAAGCACTATTTTCAGTATTTTCTCTCTGTGAATATCATATTACTTTTAGAAGCTGGGATTTAAACCTAAGAGTTCGACTGCCGTATCTAGTTGTAATTCAATATCTGTTGAGCTGTACTCCCGAATGTGCCCGTATTCTACACCAACCCCTGTTTGTATAGGGGTGCAACATATGATACGTTCGGGTGCATTCATATGATTGCGGCAGTATAATTTTAACAACCAAACTGACCCGAAGCAAATACCTTTATACAAAAAATCCGTAGCACTTTAAGATTTTCCCGAATTTTCAAATATTCGTCAACTTTTCTAATTTTTCTTTCCCTTAAAACTTTATAACAAAAACATGTCGGTCCAGCCGTTCTTAAGTGATGTACTTTCCAAAGAACAGAAAGAACTGTTTTTTATTTATTATAATAAATAGGTACTCAAATTTTAAATGACGCTTTGAGTAGTACCTATATGTTTTTTGTATCTAACTTAAGGCATCATCATCCTCTAGCCTTACACCAATTTATTTGTTGTCTGCGCAATATGTCTTTCTTCCATACTTCTCTATTCCTCATCTCGGTAGTCACCCTCTTTCTAGCCATTTCATCTTACACACAGTCCATCCATTTGTACCTATCGTAAGTAAAATAATACAATTGAATACCTACTGCAATTATAATGTATTCAATTAGTGGATTAATTAAAATAATTAGTAGTCGAAGAGCAGTGGTAATGGGGGACTTACCGAGTTGTAGGTCGTAGGTTCGAACCCAGACAGGCGCTTTATGTAAATAATTTCATCACCACTGTTCTCAAAGCGGTGAAGGAAAACATCGTGAGGAAACTGGCTTGTCCTAGAACCGAAATAAAATTCGAAGAAATGTGACATCTACCAAACCGCACTGGGCCCACGTGGTGGGTTATGGACCACTCCCTCTCACAGAGAGGAGGCATGTGACGCAGCATTGGGCACATTATAGAAGACTTTATTAATTCGATGTTCTAAGTGACCCTGAAATTCCTTCAAGAAAACTGGTACCTACTTAGGTTTCCACGCGTTACATCGAGCTGCCCAATAAATTTTTAATGTAAATATTGTATAGCTGTAACAATAGTTTCGCGTTCATTGCTCATAAAGATAAAATGGTAATTACATTCTTAATGATCGTGATTCAGTGCTTTCGACCATTATTTTAGCCGATATGTGAGTAAGCTGTGAGCCGTTTTATGGTGGTGACTGTTCGACCTACTTCTAATACACCTACTAACTTTTCTATGGGTTTATGTTCGTAGACCTATGTCTCATCGACTGAGAGTGAATTTAAATCTTCGAAACAAAGAGAACAAGGATTTTTAAACATTGTCAATTTTTTTTATTCTCAGTTCGGGAAACTTACATCTAACTTTATAAAGGTGAATGCGCAGTGGTGGCAGACCGCGAAATTCATACGTTTTTTTGCAATTTGCAGGCCAGCGTCAGATTGTATCTTGATCAAAATAATGCGTACTATCACAGGTACGTATTTACAGAATTATCGTCATTAGAATCATTAATATATCTCTTTAAGTTACATTTGTTCCATAAGCACTTTTCCATAAGAAATTTGTTCTTATGGAACAAATCTCACTTAGAAAGATGTATTAATGATTATAATTTTGTAAATACGTACCTGTTATAGTCGCGAATCATATTTCGACCAAGATACAACCTGACACTGACCTGAAAATTGCAAAAAACATAAAAAAAAATTGAATTTCGCGGTCTACCACTGCGCATTCACCTTAAGTTGACACTTTACCAGGTCAGGCCTGTGACCAGGTGGCTGGCTCGTTCTGTGGCCATAGAATTAGCATTGCCATTTAACATGGCAACACTGCCAGTCTTCTGGGCACGTTTCCGGATGCCAGCGATGCGGACGAGTACTTCGACGCCTAAGTGACTATAAAAACAAAAGGATTTTTATTTCAAATTTATGAAATTGAAGGTCACGTACAATTCTCCGCTGATAAACACTAAAATAAGAATGAGTCCTGCTATAATGCTATCCCACTACTCAGTTTCATATTAACCCCCTTACTAATAAACGTATTACCTACCTATATCAGATGAATAGTTACACACCGATTTCTCTCTTTCAGTCGTCAGTAATTTGACTTTCGAAAGAAGATGACAAAACACCCTGCCATCATATGGATCAAGGTCTGAAATAAAGTAATATTTTTTTTATTTTTTTTTTGAAACGTTGTGTAACTATACAGACGCTATACAACGATTATTAGTAAGGGGGTAAGTATTTATAATTATGCATTCCACATTTTTTCTTGTTTTCCAACGAAAACTTAAAGTTTTATTAGATTATCTCACCATCATTGGCTCACTATCTCCATTCCCTATTTAAAAGCATTTCACCACAACCAGAAAACAGGGCCTTTGTGGCTGATCAGTCTGCCTGTCCCAGAATAATTGAGCCGTGAACATAACTTAGTTAAACCCGACACAAACACTACTCCAGTCGCTTTAACTAATTTTAGCTAAAGCCTTGATTACGTTGACCTGGACATAGACAACATGGAGATTTAATAGGCGGGGTGGAAATAGAAGGAAATATCTTTAAATATTGTCGATAAACAATTATTCTGACTTAAGTGACTTTCGCAAATAAAATGCGGCTTGAGTGTCTAAAAATTCTAATCCTACATCCTGTATATTATTTTTATTATGAAACCATGAGCTGATTGAAAAAATAGTTATCAATATTTTGAATGACAATATTACATAAACCCTTTTTCCCATGGGGTATTATAGTTGTCGTTAGGTTAGTTTGTAAGTTTTACTAACATAGTTTTTACGTCGTTGTTACTAATACTCTATGGATTGTGTGTATTTTTATGTGTGATCTGCAATAAACGAGACATAAATTATTATTATATTATAGGCAGAAACTACAGAGTACATATTTTGGAAGAAAACATGTAAAATATGATAAAATACCAAATTTAAATGGAGTTTTAAATTGGTTATATTATACAGTTCATAAAAAAAAAAACACTTAACTATTACTTTAAGTACAATTGTACCCGATTTAAGTGCATTATAAATTATAATAAAATAATATAATCATAAAAACAATACTTACAGTGTTGCTCATGGTATTGATAGAGCAGGTAACTCACCGAGGTTTTCTTCAGAAAGGTTTTATTTTGAAATTAAAAACGCTTTTAGGTACCATGTGGCAATACGATACTAAATGAAAACACTGGTCAATACTCACTAGTATTGACCAGTGTTTTGAAACCTAAATCAAATGCCTACCTAAATCGAAACACAGCGGCCAAGTACGAGTCGGATTTGCACACGAAGAGGACACCACAAGCCAAAAAACGCCGAAAAAACACATTTCCTTTAATTTATAACGTTACTAGCTGCGCCCTGCGGTTTCACCCGCATAAGTATCGATCCCGTGGGAATTTCGGGATAAAAAGTAGCCTGTATGTTAATCCAGGGTGTCAGCTACCTCCATACAAAGTTTTATCAAAATTGGTCCAGCCGTTTGAGCGTGAAGAAGTAACAAACATATAAACACGCACACACATTATACACTCACAAACTTTCGCCTTTATAATAGTGATTTTATTTTTACTTGTTGTTATAGCGACAATAGAAATGCACATTCTGTGGAAACTTCAAATGTCTACCTTTTACGGTTCATTTGATACAGTCGGCTGACGGACGGACGGACGGACAGACAGCGCAGGCATAGGGTCCCGTTGCCACCCTATGGGTACGGAACCCTAAAAATAAATTAAAACAAACAATCTTAATAGTAGTGATGGGCCGACTATGTGTTCTGCCAATCAGCTGACTATTTGTAGTTACTAATTGGATATTTACCCCCTTACTAATAAACGTTGTACTTATAACGTTGTACTTATAGCGTCTTTATAGTTACACAACGCTTTGTCTTCTTCTTTAAAAAGTCAAATTACGACTGAAAGACAGAATCGGTGTGTAACTATTCATCTGATATAATACGTTTATTAGTAATTGGATATGTATCTATTTGATAATTTTTTTTTTTTTGAAGACTGGGTATTCGCAGTGTAAAATTTTATATAAATCTAACTAAGTAATGATATTTCATTACTTAGTTAGATTTATATAAAATTTTGGGTTCCTACCTAACTACAAACTGAAACAAACCTATAAGATACGCCAAACAAAAATAAAAATTGTTTCAAAATATGTCTCTAACAGTTTCTGATTGCATAAACAATTAGTAGAACATTGTTATGTATCTGAAAGGGTTCGAATGAGTGCAGGAGGGGTATAAAGGTCACGGGGTCGACGACCCCAGGGGACATTTTTGCCAAATGACTGCCTGCTAACTTGCCTATATCATTTATAGCACTATTCAATAGAAAGTGTCTAAGCTGTATATTATTATCTATAATAATAATAAGAGTTTGTTTGTTTTTTGTTTGTTTGAACACGCAAATCTCTGGAACTAGTCTAGTCGAATTTGAAAAATTATTTTTGCATTTGACTGCCTAATTCTTGAGGCTATAGGCTATTTAACATCACGATAGGAGGCTTAGGAGCTGAGTAAAAATAAAAAAAAGTCAGAAACAACGCTAAACGAAACCGAATTAATAGCGACAGGGATTTTTATAAAAATGTCTGTTATTTTAGTATAGTCATTGTGTATCTTAAGACTTCCACGCGAACGATGTCGCGGGCAGAAGCACAACATTTATACGCGTTACCAAAAAGTCGCAAGAATTAGTTTTCCTTACGGCATATTTTTCAATCGACCGCAAATTTTTATTCGTGGAATAAAATTGACGTCTGACAGATTTTGTTTCGAAGAACTGTCAAAAATTCAAAATTATTCCTCGGATAAAATTATCTGGCGTTGGAAAAATCAGGCCTTAGTTACCTACGTAATTATGTATTATATTAGGCGAGATCGTGTGAATTTGAATAAAAAATTGCAGCGATATTTCACAACGATTTTTAACGTCAATCTACCAAAATCTAAATAATCCAGCTGTCAATTTTACCATTTTCTTATCACCGTTAGTTTTCTTGCCCGTTCTTTTCCATAGAGAGTTCTACGACGTTTTGGAATGGGCAACTAGCTTCAAATTTCTGACTGACTGACCAACTATTAGACAGTTCAAAAGTGCCTGTATTTTTTTAAGTTAGTTTATATTATCCCACTGCTGAGCAAATGCTCCCCAACTCCTTCCAGGCATCCTTTTCGGTTCTCTTTTTTTTTCCTTTTTTGGCTTTTCTCTTTTTTTTATATGGTGTACATTAATAAAGAGTAATCTATTCTATTCTTTTCTAGAGCCACCTCCGGTATGCGTCTAGGTCGTCTTGCCACCTCTTCTTGGGCCGGCCTCACCGGCGCCGTCCATGGTCAGGCACCCAACGTTAATAGTTTAATTTATTGTGGTGTTCATGATTAAAAATTAAAGAATGAATTAATGAATTGCACCGATACCAGCGTGATCAAACCAGACTCGATTAATCAAATGAACCCCAAGATTCGCACTAGCTCCTGTAGCCTCATGTTCATGGTGCTACAGCGACCATTGCATATCAAGGAATAGACCGGGGGGCGCCGTAATGGAGGACGTGCCCGTAGGATAGGGAAGGATTTAAGAGCCTACCGGATATACATCCTAGAGTAAGCATTGGACTAGTGGAGAGATGGATAATTATTATCTATGGACAAAAAAACGTAAAACCAGTGGCATAAAATAGCGTTTGCTCTATGGCTGGCTTTTATCGGTTAAGTGCCAAAATAAGGCGAGTTTTTCACTCTCGCGGCTAAATATTACAGAGAGATAAGATAAAATAATTACAACTTGCATTATCTATTGTTTAAACTAAGATATAATCTTTACATGTTGGTCCTAAGCCGTTATGCGTAAATGCCGTTGTTAATGCTGCAATAGTAGTTCAACATTTTAAACTTATTGAAATATCTTCTTAGGAATTAGGTGTGTACTGTAGCAATATTTAAAGCCGGACAAATTGTTTAAATAAAGATGTTTGTGTAAATGTTATTACTATACGGCCAATTAGGGATTAAGCATTAAATTAAATGTAGTTACGAATGGAAATAACATTATTATAGGACGAATGAAGCCAGTCAACATTTAATCATATAGAGTATAGTTTTGTTTGTACATAAGATCCCTATAAGTAATTTATTTATTTATTTATAGTTAATTAAAACGGCACAACACCAATTAGGTTCATTAATTAACATACAGCATATGAGACAATTATTACGTTGACAATAATTATGTTAAATATAGTTTAGTTAAGTTTTTTATTTTTATTAATTTTGTGTTTCACGAACTGTGCCCAAATAAACATTTTTCTTTTTTTTCTTTCTTTTTCATTTACTTTAAAACTAACTTGGCTCAATGGACTCCCTTGCATACTTTCTCTAACAGAACACCAGACATATATGCATAATTTTACTCTATTCATCCGCAAACATCACATACAGGGTTGGCAGTCAGAAGGGCGTTTAGCACCTAGAGTGCGACAGACGGGGATTCAGCTCTCGCTACAGTTTTAGATGGCAGTGAAGCATTAAGTAATAGATACTCCGTTTGGTTGGGTTACGTTTTGTTTATAATTACCACAAAAAAAATGTGTTGACAATAATGTATCTACAAGCCGAACACGAACTGACAAATACATCAAAAACAAAAGAACCTCATGAGTGTCAAATATTTTTTTCTGACAAATTCTTGGTGCCCCGTAAAGTTGTTAGCACACCCAGCGGTCACATCGACATGTCAATAAAAACTTAGCCTTAATTCATAGGAACTGACACTTTTTTATGTTATCCGTGTTTTTTTTTTAATTAAAGAGATATCCGATGTTTGCGGAGGCTTAATGAGTTAAAGTACCGCCCACGTTTGTTCTAGACAAATTGTGTAAGGCATGTTGTATCATTGTATGAACGTTGATAACGAAAAAAGATATCATTTGCATTGAGTAATAGACTAATGATAACATTCTTAAAGAAATCCTTTTGTTGTGCGTGCGAGTTACAACAAAGGAGGTATCACCGCGCTGTCTGTAATAAATAAAGAAACTTAAAATCGATACTATTATAAAGGGGTAAAATTTTTGAGATTGTGTTTATGAAGTAATCTTCGGAACTACTGATCCGATTCCAAAAATTCTTTTCACTAATTATTGGGAAGCGACGGTATTGCCGCGTGTCTTAGGATACCTAATTATATTTTACTAGCTGCACCCCGCGGTTACACCCGCATAAGTCTCGATCCCGTGGGAATATCGGGATAAAAAGTTTCCTATGTCCTTTCCCGGGACTCAAGCTATCTCTATACCAAATTTCATCTAAATGGGTTCAGCGGTTTAGGCGTGAATAGGTAACATACAGACAGACAGAGTTACTTTCGAATTTATAATATTAGTATGGATGTTAGAACGAGAAATTTCACGCTAGTATAAAATAATGTCATAAAATAATAATAATTCATTAAAATAACAAGAAAAGAAATTAACCTCTACGTTCATTTTTTTTTCTTATTATTGAACTAGATTTTCTTTAGTCAATGTTAACTGAGTATTATTTATAGTGACAGGCTTTACAGCCCACCCCATTTCCTCTTGAAGTGAGGAGGCCTGTGTCCCAGCAGTGGGAACATTATAGGCTGATCAAGCTTATGCTATTCTTACAGTGAATGTAATTGGTCAAGTTGACATTAAGAAGGGTACGTTCAGGTAGCTCTGTTTGTCTGTCAAATGATGGAATCTGAAACAAAATAACATTATCCCCAACCATGAATTTATTGAGCCTCGAACATGAGTAATTTCCCTACAAATGGAACCTTATTATGTTTTACTACATCGATAGGTAGGGACTTACCCTAATCGAATGTATTAATATGAATAACAATCGGATTCGAATCACTTAAGAATGTGTGCTTTTTTAAAGAAAATAACGTAACATACCTACTTATTTTTTTTCAAAAAATTATCCGAATGTTTTTTTTTTTGTTCAGGGCTTATGAAAAATAATATTAATTCAATTAAGTCGGTTAGGAGAACAGTAGTGGCCCAGTGGGAACGACCGCGACTTAAGAGTTGTAGGTCATAGGTTCAAATCAAACCCTGACAGGTGCTCTATTTTGTGTAAATTATTTCATAACCACTGCTCTCAAAACGGTGAAGGTAAACATCGTGAAGAAACCGACATGTTCTAGAACCAAAAATTCGAAGACATGTAACTTTCACCAACCGGCACTGGCACTGGGTGGATTACGGCCCACTCTCCTCTTACAGAGAGGAGTGCACTGGGAACGTTTATAGGCTGATCATGCTGTGAAGTAGGTTATAGTACCAACAACGTTTGTATTGGAACAACGTTTTTACTGATGTGCTTTTAGCTACGTGACAGGCGGGATGTTGGTATTGTTGAGACTATTAACAAATGCATTCAAGTTCAGTTTACATCATTAGTGATTGGATAGCAATTATATTGGATCGTTACGTCGACAAAACAATCGTTCTAGCGTAGTCTAAACAAGGGATCTTTTATGTTATAAATTAGTTCGTTGATACGTTCACCTGCTCAATCAATCGTGTCAAAAGGAAGCACTTACTGGACAGGTCCACGCAATTTGTGTGGTACTTTCCAAAAAACCATTTCAGACTACATGATCTTCACATGATCCGACCAAGATAAAAGATAGATAGATAGGTAGATAGTTTAAAATACTCAGACTGTGACCTCTCAGTTTGCTTCGGCCTTTCTTCTCAGAGTAGTCAGCTAGGAAACGCCGACCTCATCTGGTTTTAAAAATATGATTGACAAAAAAAATTGAAAACATTTATCATTCAACATATTATTTTGCCAATATGATTTAAGTACCTATTTGATATTATTGACACATAATACACATAATTATTTAACCTATAACGATCCCACTGCTGGGACATAGGCCGCCTCTCTGTGAGAAGGAGTGGGCCGTAATCCACCACGCGGGCCTCGTGCGGGTTAGTAGATGTCACACATGTCTTCGAACTTTCTAGGACATGCCGGTTTTCTCACGATGTTTTCCTTCACCGTTTTTGAGAGCATTGGTGATGAAATAATTTACACAAAAAAAACCCCATAAATAAAATCAGAAAACTTACTTTTTCTTTCTTACCTTATAAGAAAAAATAAGTGAAGATTAACATGAACCCTTCCCGGGTCAGGCAATGAATCCTTTATTTAACCTCGGCCGTAAACCTCGGAAAGGACATGCATGAAACAATATTGAAATCGACTGATCACATTGCGCATAATATGATTTGAAGAATCGAGTAGATCGGATCGACGACCGCGCATGACATTCAGTCAAATTTAAATTTTGAATCGAAAACCCTAGAATAACTCGTCGCGCATTCATTTATTCGTTCATCGATGCGTGTGACGCTGTTATCTTGAATTAGAGTCATTCGGGCTAAAAGGACGCACTTTTTATTATTTGTCTCCAATGAACCAAAACTATTAAAATATTAGGATCGTTTATATGTGCTAACTGTAGCATAACTATGAAGCTCCTAAAACGCAACAAATATTCGACGATGGAGCAATTAGTCTTTTATATGATAAGCTATAATGTGCCTTGACCAGGCTGCGTACCTTTTCCCCAACTTATGGGTAAAATACGCGGTAAGTAGGGTTAATATTACGCATGTACGAAAAAAGTACAAATTTGGGTATAATAAAATAGAAAACAATTGCAGAATTAATCTTCTCCTCCGAAATACTTTACTTATATAATTAAAATAGGAACTTTATGAAGAAAGGTGGCTATTCATTTATTTTTATTTTAGATATTTTTTTTTCTTTTTTAAATTCCTTGTTAAGTAAGCAGACTTCACGTGCGTACTGCTCACGTACCTACTTACAACAAAAATCTTATCAGCTCCAATTCCGGTAAGGCTTAGGGTAAAACGTTGAATAAGAACATTACATAAAACACCTTTAAAAGAACGAATGCTCCACTTTTACAAACTTTTTATATCGCAAACGCGACACGCACTTATACGCGTCTTATGACACAATATGGCGGTCCTTGCACACACATTCTCCATGAACTAGCGTCCCCCGCCCTACCTCCCTCATAGAAAACACCACTGCGTACTTTTCCCCACTGCGTCTTTTTACCCCTAATGACTCTAGACCTTTATCGTAATGAAATATTAATATTTTGGCCAGTTATTTACTCGATGCAACACTGACTTTACAAACAGGCCCGTGCCGTTACGTCATTAAACATTCATGATTGTTGTGCGCCCGTATGTATGTGTTGCGGATAATACTGTACTCGTACAATGCAGTGTATCTCATGATCCGCAGAACTTGATTCTTGAAGGAATCATGGTCAGATGCGTGAAAGTAGGAGTCGAGTCGGAGACAATGAGATATGACCCTGTGTCACATTGATGCGATACCATTTGTATTCCTAGTGACGTTTATCTGACAAGCAACTCAATAGCTCGGTGCAACCCCAGCCTATTTCAAACAAAAGTGTTAGATATCCTAACGGAAAGTAATAAATACAATTTTATTAATGTTGAAATAATAAAGAATTGCATATTGCGTGAATTTTAATATCAACCGATATATTTTTTTAATTTCACGGGCAAATAAATATTAATTGAACATTATAAAATATCTCGTTACGATTATTAATATTTTCAAAGTTTTATTGCTTCTGTGTCGATAACTTGGGCATTAATCTGTATAAACAAACTTATATTTAATTGGCACACATAAATACTAAACAGAAAATTGAATTTTTGTACTGAAACTACTAAAGAGGTCCACACAGCACACACTGTAACTTTTGGCATATTATAAACAATACTTCAAAGTTATAGTGCGAGCACCTCTTTAGTCGTCGATAATAATACTAAAGGTGAAGGAATAAGGCTTATCACAGATTGGAAATTAAGCCACGCAAAGACCAGTGTTTTTACAGTCACACAGCGTACCTCCTCGTAAATGTCAAAGTGCCATCATTACGAATTACGATACTTAAAGGACAAGGACAAGGACAATCGACACTTAAAACAATAAATATAAATTCAATCTCAAATAACTCTTAGACAACTTACTGAAATTGTTACAACGAAATACAATCTAGCGTTTCTGGTCTTACAATACATCTAGTCCTTCCATTTCGGGTAGGATCACGTGTACAGCCAGAGGATGGAGAAGGAGAGATTCTAGTAGAATAATTTCCATGAAGTTTTTATAGAAATTGTTCTACTGGAGTGGCGTCGCGAATGGCTGCTCAGCCTTTATGAATTGCATTCATAGATTTGACACCGATATCGATATTTCCAGGAGACGCATTATACTAGCCGTATTAATGAACACATCCCTACATTATGTACTAAGAACGTTCGAAATATAAATGTTAATTTAGGAATCTCATGAATTTTACAACGTGATTGATAATAAAATAATGAATGCAATATTTAGACAGCTCTCCTCAGGCAGTGTTTATGAAAAGTGTCTTAGGACCAATATAATAGAACTCTTTTTTGAGTTTCTATAAATTATCTAATGTATAAATTTTGGATGACGTTTAACACTGACAGTTCTGTCGGAGTGGGCTTTCAAATCATATGAATTTCCATAACATATTCAGGACACAGGCGGAATAGTCGACGTCGCGCGTCGGCGCTAATGGCCAAAAAGAAAAATAGGCAGTTATTATTGTACGGATTTTATTTACTTTCGGATAAGTCTTACTTAATTTATCTGCGAGATAATTATCCACAGCCCGACTTCACCTACTGCTCTCTTTTCTTATTCCATTCCCCACTTTGATTGATCTACTGGCCTACTATCGTAAAACGTTGATAGTGAATATATAATGCACGCTGCCATTAATGCCGCTTTTCCTCAGATTTCGAGTGCATGCTCCTTTTGATTATCTTGGATGTTCTATCGAGCAGTGGTTTTTATGTGTAGGGGAAAAGTTGGGTGAAATCGGGACGATAAGGCAATTTTTATATAATATACAAGTTTGAAAGAATATAAATGAACTTTAATATAATTATTTATAAATATAAATAATTTTTAGTTTAATAGTGTTAAGTAAGTTAGTTAATTTAGTAGAGGTTAGTTTTTGGAATTTAGTAGTGTGTTAGTTAGTTTAGTGAGGGGCTTGTGGCTAAGTAATAACAGCCGCACGGGCCGCTCGAACATCCGTGGATGGGTGACCATGTTACATACCAGGACCCCTCCGTACCTCGGAAAGCACGTTAAGCCGTTGGTCCCGGCTGTCTTTCGTGGATTTTTGACAGTCGTTACGGGTCGCCAGTGTAGGTAGCCCGAAAGTCTGACAACCAGTCTTACCAAGGGGTGTCGTATTACCCAGTAACTGGGTTATGGAGGGAGTCACATTACGTCCGCTACGCGTAACGTCCGTTTATGGCCCTATTGCATTCTTGAAGGTGATTTTTTCTCGGATCAGTCGCGTTATAGCCGTTCTACCGAAAAGTACACTCACCGCTAGAAGAGCTTGTTACTCGTATTAGAATAATAACACACACACCAAATTAACATTTTGTGAAGCAAGGCACTAGGCGAGTAGACTTATCAGGAGGTACTTTTCATCATAGGTACTCATAATCAGCCTATATTTTTCTCACTGCTGGGACACCAGGCCTCCTCTCTTCGAGAGGGAGTGGGCTGTAATCTACCACGCGGGCCCAGTGCGGGTTGGTAGATGTCATATGTCTTCGAATTCTAGGACATGCCGGTTTCCTCACGATGTTTTCCTTCACCGTTTTGAGAGCAGTGGTGATGAAATAATTTACACAAAGTAAAACGCCTGTCTGGGTTCGAACCTACGACCTACAACTCGTAAGTCGCGGCCATTACCACTGGGCCACCACTACTCTCAAGATACTTTCATATTATTAATATATAAATTAACTCTTTGGACGAGTATTCCGTTTGTTCATTTAATTTAGTACCTAATGTAAATAGTTAGAAATAGAAAATATTAAGCATTTTCGATGAAAACTGCGGCTGAATAAGGTTATCGCCACAGCCATAAATTATCTAAAAATTTTGCAGAAAATTACTTTAGCAACTCGAAAATGAAAAACCGTTACTTTTCGTCCCGGAAAATTAAAAACTCTTAACTAGATCACAGTTAGTAAAAAATAAACACCCAAATTGCACGGATAACTTCCAAATGAAGTTTTTTAATAATTGAAATACGATATTTGGCATCGGATATATTCGGATTTACCTACAACCTATGATACAATTTCAAGCTCTCGTCTCATTTTGATCAGATATTAGAACGGATGGCCAGGCAGCATCACCACCACAAATGGCTGGGTGTTTGAACCTGAGGGGCAATTCTCGTAATTTTAAGAACATTCACAGTCTGCGGGGCAATTGCGTAACACATTATCAATCGGAATCGGTTTCATTTTGACAGTTCAACAACATTCATTGCGTTATTTACGTGTTGAGCAGACACATTTTTCGAACTTATGAAGCAATGGATTAGCAATTTGCTTCAAAATGATTCTGATTCCGATTGATAGTGTGTTACGCAATTAGGGTGCTGGTCTCAGTCTCAATCTGTCAAAAATACCACTAATTTTCCTAGATTTTTGACATTTGTTTGTCGCCGAGATGAGACTGCGACTAGATTTTGAACGTATTAAATTACGAGAATTGGCCTTCAGCAGGGTAATTGCGTAACACACTATCAGTAGCAATGGGTTTCATTTTGACAGTTCAACAACATGCATTGCGCTATTTACGTTGTTGAGCAGACACACTTTTCGTACATAAGGAGCAATGGAATAGCAATATACTTCAAAATGATTCAAACTGAGAGTAATAGTGTGTTACACAATTAGGGTGCTGGTCTTAAGACAAACTTTTGTAATAAGATGAATTATAGGATGACCAGCTACCGAGGAGTAGATAGGTACGTTTCCGTGACGTTTTTAACATAAGCGCTGAACCGTATTATCCGTCAACTATGGAGCTATTATTGACTATTGTAGCCCAGGGAAAGCGTGCTATTTTGTAACTAATTGCGCTAAACAAATCGTATAGCAATTAGGTTTACGGGCTTTCTATGTAATAACGGGATGGGCTGCGATGCACCATTGCTTTTTCTTGCACATAAACATTTTCTAATTTTCCTATCAACCTCATTTAAGTAGGTGGATGATGCAATGAACACATGTAGGAGGTCGTAAAGAGAGACCTCAGCCCTCCTATACGTTTATCTTTGATCCTACCGGCTAACTCTATTGCATTACTTGTGACCGGGTATTTAACTTCATTAGGATGAGGTAGTACGCATGTGTACTAGAAGCGGTACTTTGTACCAGCTCGCCCCTAAGAAGTTAGAACAAAATATCGGTCTGGCGAGTCATTAAGGGAACTACAGGACCTAAACACAAAAAATGCCAGTTTAATAATGCCTAAAAGTATATACTTTACTGATTTTGTTTACTGTAGTCGATCATATGATCGACTACAGTAAACAAAATCAGTAAAATCTATTATATTATATAATATACCTACTATATAAAATATATAAAATTCAAAGTCCTGACTGATATATCAAAGCACAGCCTAAACCGCTGGTCCTAGAGGCCTGCAATTTGGAGGGCGTGTTCTTTGTGAAGAGTAGGTATCCACTAAGAAAGGGGTTTTGGAAATTCAACCTTTAAGGGGGGGATTTTGTGTGTATGAAAAAGCTTATTCTTTGAGTTGAAACTTGACCTTGAAACTTGGCACGAATACTAATCTAAGTAAATTATGAAGTTTGGCTTTTTTTTTCTAAACGATCCCCTGAAGGGTGATTGGAATATTAATTTCAAAGGGTGGGCGTTATTGAATTTACCTACAATAAAAGTTGCACCCATCTAGGCAGTGTTTAGGGGATGCAAGTCGATTGTTGTCTCATCGTATGGTAAGTACTCAGGAAATTAGATTGCATCGTTATGACCTTCTTCCTGCAGGCTCTTTTGACTTTTCCTACAGGCTATTAAAATACCTTTGTGATAGGCGGCCTTAAAGGTAGTCTTTATAAGGTCGGAAGCGGAACCCTGAAAATGACAACCACTTTGACTAAGACAACCACGTTACAAACTAATATTAGGGCTTTTATTTTGATAGTTCAACAACGTTCATTGCGTTATTTTTAAGTTGTCGAGCAGTCACATTTTTCGAACATATGAAACAATGGATTAGCAATATCCTTCAAAATGTTTCAGGTTGTGATTGATAGTGTGTTACGAAATTATGGTGCTGGCTGTAAATTGTAAACGATAACTAGCTTCTGCCCGCGACTTCGTCCGCGTGAAATTTCACCCTCCCCCCATTCACCCTCTTAGGGGTGGAATTTCGAAAAACCCTTTCTTAGTGGATACCTACTCTTCAAAAAGAACATACCCTCCAAATTTCATGTCTCTAGGACCAGCGGTTTAGGCTATGGCTATATTTCAGTCAGTCAGGGCTTTCAATTTTATATATTTACAATAGATTATGTCAAACGGGTTTATATCAAACTTCATTTTAATGGAAATTAAATCGATTTCAGAGTGACTAGCAATATTAAAAAAAAAATACAAAAATGTTTGAAGTTGTAGCGTAAACTGAACTTTACTGTCTAGGAAATTGAAAGTTATTTTTCCATAAACTTATATTTGTTTACATTTTTGGCAAATAAATCGCGAATGCAGAATAGACTTATAGTTAATATAAGTTTGAAATCGCCAAACCATCTTGAGCAAACCTGGTGATCAATGCTCGTTCATGTCTTCTCTGTATGAGAACAAGCCTTTGCCCAGCAGTGGGACAGTGATAGACTGGTATAACTTTGAGAAGAAGAGTAGGTTTTCTATGTTGGCACAAGTTCCAGTTTAGTCGTAGTGAATATAATTAAGTAGGACAAGTGGCTTTACTTAATGGACTACACGCTGACATTACGCTACTCAGTACCCTCGCAGCAGTAGGTACCTGCCCACTTTATCGCAAACATAGTCCAGATAATATAAATTGATATAATTTTAAAATGCAGCACGGCCACGTACGCTTCGATACATTTAAATCGCTAACGCAATCGACACGTTCCCGTATATCGATATCTCATCGAGTCAATCGAATTACATTTTAATATTAAAATTATTCATATTGCCAATATATTACTGCTGGACCGGTGTCGATTGATCCAACTCCGGTAGGATTAAATAACTTGAATACATGTGAAATTATAATTAAAATATCCCTTATGAATATTTTTTGCATTATCCACGTCGGACAGGCAAACATTTTAAGTTTTTTAAAGTTAAAATTTACATTTAAAACGTTATAGGATCATGTATCGACGTCGACGTCGGTTCGAGATTAAAAAAATTGTTTCGTCATGATCACAAGTTATGGTAATATAATAATATCGTTAGTGGTACTGGTACTACATACTCGGTACTCATTTGTAACTCATTACTTGAGTGATGCGCACGTCACAGGATATCGACTTCATGGGTTTTTGAGATAAGTGTCATAAATAACACTTAAATACAACAAGAACTATAATAAATACGTAAGTGCTACTAATTAGATAGAAGTTTGTAGAAACTATTAAGTATAGTACATATTTAGGCGTTTGGTATTTCTGACATGGGTTCAGCAGATTCTTTCAAATTAGAATTTACATATTAATAATCAAATAGTACAACAATAGATTGGGTGGTGACCCCTAAATTAGGCCTGTATCTTCGGGAATTGTAACATTTTACGTAATGATATCAAAACAAAATATAAATCAACAAAAATCTAATCAATTATAATATTATTTGCTTTACTTTTTTATTTTTGATTACGACTTAGCTAACTACCCTAAATTATTAAGTACTTCTTTCCTGTTACGTTGGTAAGTATATGATATAACTGAGCTAACATCTCAGTTAATATTTTGCATATAATTATAAAATTTTATCAAACGAGAAGAGCAGGTGAACAGATATGACTTCAAAATTACGAAGAACCCTAAAAACCTGAGTTTATTAAGATAATTAGTGAAGAAGCTTACCTCAAGCTTACCTTCGTATCATTTTATTTGGAAATAGGAAAGATAAAAGAGTTTATTTATTTTAAATACCGATTTAATGGGAGTAACTCAGCCCTGGGTTCATATTATATGATCTGAGGTAAGAACAGTCGAATTCTAATCTCACTCAATCTGTCAAAAATACCTTTAATTACCTACCCTACTTTTTTTTTAAACTGATTGTCGTTGAGATGCGATTACGACTAGATTTGGAACGTTCTTTTTTTTGTTGTTAATCTATAGTACTGTCCCACTGCTGGGCAAAGGCTTCCTCCAAATCCTTCCAGAACGTTCTTAAATACGCAAATTGCCCTTCTGATGGCAATGAAGCGGTCGACAAAGAACCTGTTTACTCGACACTTGAATCCTCCTGATGTTCATATTATAGAAATAGAGCAGTGTTGTCCAAAATAGGAGCTTACCACTAAATAAATAAACACCAATTCAAGCTTGATATTGACAACAATATCCCTGTATTAACATTTACTTTAAATTATTTATATACTTGTTGGTATTTTATACAAAGTTCAATGAAAGCTCTTACGGAAATTCTTTGTGAGTGTGTTACCTACTCACATTACGGGTAAATGTCAATAGTTAGCGGGTACCTGCATACTTTATTCATCCGCATAATACATTAAAAATATATTTATAACAAGTTTAGTAAACCAACGAAACCTTTCATTTTTATTTCAGGAAACCGTGTTGGATTGAAAAATGTCCACTCTATTTGGATTTATAATAAAAATAGATGAAAAATCAGTCTATACGTGAGGATTTGTAATTGGCTTTCGGGTGACTATGGTTTCCTTTTGTGTTTGTTTTTATTAGCTGTAAGTCCTCCATGCTAAAATAAATAAAACTCGACTGAACACGACTGAGCTTCGGTTTGTCAAGCCCCAAAAATCACTAAGCTGCAAGTGCAAATGGCGATTTCCAACTAGATTTTCTACAGCTTTAGAGAGATTGGAGTAAAAAATATTACATACCGATATTTGATTCGGCCTTTGTTCAGAATAAGCTATACATGTCACTTATATCGGAACTTTATTTGTATACCTACAACTGGTGTTTCTCATTCTAAGTATCGTCATCTGCCTAGCCTTTTCCCAACTATGTTGGGGTCGGCTTCCAGTCTAACCGGATCTCATTCTAAGTACCTAAACAAGTTTTATTCGGTTTTTGAGAATATTTTACTTAAAAAATTGTGAAAATCGACTCAACAATAAAACATTATTACTAAAATCTTCTGATGTAAATAATCGAGACAATTAAATAACCATTTTTCTCCAATCCCAAACAATAAAAATGTCAAGAGCAAAAACGGCAGCACCTCTACTTAACCCTGCGCCCGCGCATTAATCTCCCGAGTTACGTAATTTATGTCAGAACAGTATTGAGTGCTGAAACCAGGCAGTATCGGCGATCGTCGCCGGTGGGTTAGCGTGCTTTTTTTACACGTGTAAGAAGCGGCGCGGGCGCGACGGCACCCCAGATTAAGATCTATCATAGACTAAGAATGTACAGACGGGAAAAAGGATTGCCTCGTTGGTCGCCAGTGTGACTGCGGGGCATAGGGTCCAGGATTGCATAACCAGGTTCATTTCCCTGTTGATGATAAATGATTTCATTTCTGTAAGTAGTAGAGAACAGTGGCGGCCCAGTGGTAATGGCCGCGACTTACGAGTTGTAGTTCATAGGTTCGAACCCATACAGGCGCTTTACTTTGTGTAAATTATTTCATCACCACTGCTCTCAGAACGATGAAGGAAAACATTGTGAGGAAACCGGCATATCCTAGAACCAAAAATTCGAAGACATGTGACATCTACCAACCCGCACTGGGCCCGCGTGGTAGATTATAGCCCACTCCCTCTCCAAGAGAGGAGGCCTGTGTCCCAGCAGTGGGAGCAATATAGGCTGATTATGATGAAGAAGGTTTATACCACCACTTTGCACGTCAATAATATTATTAGTATTTCCTATCCGAGTACTCTTAAAAGAAATAAACTCAAGAGGTCACAGTCTCTTTTAAAGTTTAGATACGATCTTGGTCAGAGCTCAGACCAATTATTTGGTCTGAGGGTCAGAGCATGTAATGACATTACTGGCCTACATTTTGTGGGCATTTAGAACGGTCCACACAGTATTGAAGCGTCATTTGCGCACTTTATGCTCCGCACTTGTTCATGGTCAAAATTGATAACCCTCACGACAGGTAACATGTTGGGGAGCGGTACTGTTATTTTACTTCTGACAGGAGCAACCCAACAGCAACCTTAATACAACGAGAATAAAGATCACTATGACATTGACAGACTTTTCACTGGCAGTAACCCAATAGCAATATAGAGGTGTGAGGAACAGGGTGTAAAGTTCACTCATCCTCCATAGAAAAGGAGGATCATGGATGGATGATTCATGTCGGGACGTTGTAATATGCTAGTTGCGCGGTAAACTCTGCTTGCGAGATGCAGAATTTTCCGTGACATCAGTATGACGCGTTGTTCGCATGTGGCGTTGTAAATACCGCTACAGTAACCTTATTGCAATGAAAATAAAGATCAATGTGATTTTAACAGACTTGTCCACTGGCAGCTATCGGGTAGCTGCCAGTGACCTTATTGCAAGGAAAATAAGATCTTTATTTTCCTTTACTGTGACTTTGACAGTGATGCAAAATCAGAAGTCAAAAAAAACTGTAGGTGGTTCTATCAGCTTTTGGATAAGTATCAGCAGCCGCACGGGTCGATTGATGAGGTTAAGCTACACTTGCCGCGGTTGGTCCGTGGATGGGTGACCATCTTTACATACCAAGACTCCTCCATGTCTCGGAAAGCACGTTAAGCCGTTGGTCCCGGCTGTCATTCGTGGATCTTTGACAGTCAGAAGCCCGAAAGTCTGACAACCAGTCTTACCAAGGGGTATCTTATTACCCAGTAACTGGGTTGTGGAGGTCAGATAGGCGGTCGCTCCATGTAAAATACTGGTATTCAGCTGCATCCGGTTAGACTGGAAGCCGACCCTAACTTAGTTGGGAAAAGGCTGGGCAGATGATGAGGTGGTTCTATCAGCAAAATGGACTTCTGAGTTTCGCTTCTGTACATTTCTTAGTCTGTGGTTCTTCCTTCCTATATCGCTTCACGGGCTCGTGGCCCGGTGCTACTGAATATTATAATATCGTTAATTACATACCTAAAAATAGATTTTTAGTTCGGAGTGTCCAAGTTTCGGGTGTAAAAGATGTAGATAGATTTAATGATAAGACTGTGTAATTGGTATGCGGTCGCCGTGTTGTTATGATTTAATATACATATTTTTCTAATAGCTCGTAATATTAATTTAGTTTTTTTTTAATTTATTGCCCGTTAGAGATGACATGATAGTGGATTGTCTGTCTGTCAATCAGTCAGTGACTAAAAAACTGTTAGTAGGTACACACTATCCAGTTTTAGCTGACCTCGCATTGTATAGGCTTTTCGCACAATGAGAAGTCAGCTTATACTGAAAATGTATAGCTTGATAGGTCGCCGCGTGTACAAAGGAATTAACTCGCTAACAGTACACACAATTCACTTAACAATAGAAACAAATGTTATTAAAACTTCTTGTAATTGTCTTATTTCCCTGTCACTGTAGCCTTGACTAAAATGGACGGACAATTGTCCTAACTTACCACGGAACCCTAATTACTTATGTATATGTCGCAGGCAACTGGTTAAATTAGCCGTTTAGTTAAATGCCTAGCCTTTTAACTAAACGGAGGCCGTTCAACTAACGGCCTGAATGGTATTCAATAATATAATTTAGGTTGGAACTGTAACCAATTCATTCATACAGGGAGGTTCATTTGAAAACCAGCGTCAGACAGCATCTGTCTGGCATTAATGCTGAAATGAGCCTTTTTTGGCGCAGCCGTGAGGCACACACTATTGTTGTTTGAAACCTTTTTATTTTATTTTTATTTTTGTATTTTGTGTTTCACGAACTGTGACCAAATAAACTTTTTTCTTTCTTTCTTTCTTTCTTTCAATCACGCGAGAGCCGAATTGGTTGCAGTAACTAAGCCAGGGCACCCCGACCAAATGGGTTAGGTTAGGTTAGAACTGTGATGAACCGCGTGCGAGCAAAGAGAGCGAAGCGAGGCGAGCACTACTTCCAAAGGCCAGGCGGTTAGCTAAACGGCTAATTTAACCAGTTGGCTGCGACATATACATGACCCGTCCTTCATTCCATCTGGCTCGTTGAAAAAGAGTTAAAACACGACAATTACTGCACGACATAAAAATTAAATATAATTAAATGACAATGTGTACTATAATGCATGATCGGGTACTTGTTAGGAAAATGTAGTTAATGACAGAACGGTATAATAGCGATTAAGGGTGCTCCGTCAGTGCAAGCGGACGCGGTTGTAAGACTCGCTTGCTGTATAGCAGGGCTTTTATAATCAAGATGGTTATTGTAGTACATTTGGTAAATTAATTAATTAATCATAATTATGTAAAATAGATACACCTCTGCTCTGCCTAACCCTGCGCAGAATACATGGAACGACTGCCTATCTGACCTCCACAACCCAGTTACTGGGTAATACGATACCCCTTGGTAAGAGGTTGTCAGTCTTTCGGGTTTCTGACGACCCGTAACGACCGTCAAAGATCCACGAATAACAGCCGGGACCAAACGGAGAGGTCTTGGTATGTAAAGATGGTCACCCATCCAAGACCAACCGCGGCAAGCGTAGCTTTACCTGATCGATCGACCCGTGTTGCTGTCATTATTTAGCCACAAGCCCCTCCGTGATGTTATGTTATATGTGTACATTAATAATGAATTGATATTGTAAAGTCAACATTGAAAGTGTGTCTATTTTCAAATTCCCTGACTGTACAATAACTAATTAATTGTGCATGTTGTATTGATCATAACTTTAGTCCCATTTATTCTAACAGATAAATACAATTTTTGGACAATTAAATTTGATTGATTGATCTAAGTACGGAATGATTTAAATCAATCAACCCTGCTGTAGTTAGGTACTCTCGTCGCTAGCTCTAGCCCTCTAGGTCCACTCTTTTTAGTACATTGTGTCCCGACAGTCCCGTCGGCCGAATATTTTTGTCACGTTACGAAAAGTGACGTGTCGACGCGGTCATCTGTGCGCGAGATAAGCTTACGTTGTACAGTCACGAGCATAAGTATGTATACACTTGGCTTTATTCAAAGGCGATTGTCTCCTTTATTTTTTAATGAAAGTTTATGTTATTACAAACATAATATTTTCGACGCCATAGGAAAGTGTCGTATTTCAACGTTGCATTTGAGCAAAAAATCACAATTGAAAGTTGCCAAGTGTTCACATATGACACACGTGACTGTACGTACTTTAACGCAAACTTTTACGTTTCGTTTACACCGT
Organism: Hydraecia micacea; assembly: GCA_914767645.1. Lineage (NCBI taxonomy): Eukaryota > Metazoa > Arthropoda > Insecta > Lepidoptera > Noctuidae > Hydraecia > Hydraecia micacea. The sequence continues at coordinate 3,095,540 of OU611774.1, forward strand.
AGTTAGTTAGTTATCGTAACGTAACCATTCCCGATGTTCGACACCTTTCGCGTTCTGCTTCTACTCTTGTTTGAGCTCGAATTGAGAATAATAGCTCATGCTACTATTGGTGGCCGGTGGCCCAGTGGAAACGGCCGCGACTTACGAGTTGTAGATCGTAGGTTCGAACCAAGACACGCGCATTGCTTTGTGAAATAATTTCATCACCACTGCTCTCAAAACGGTGAAGGAAAACATCGTGAGGAAACCGGCATGTCCTAAAACCAAAAATTCGAAGACAGGTGACATCTACCAACCCGCACTAGGTGCGTGGTGGATTACGGCCCACTCCCTCTCACTGGGAGGAGTCGTACAAGAGTCCTATCAGTAAGAACATTATAGGCTCGTAAGACCCTGCTATGAAGTAAAGTTATTGTCAATGATATCGAAGACACTGATGATGCGTGCCCTAACGGTAATGAGTTGACGGGTACGTCATAGTAGTGACATAATTACGTGAACGCTATCATGGCGGGCACCGGTGCGCGAAGTACCTCGGCGATGTAAACGCGGGGAGGACGGATCTGGCGCAAAAAATAGAGTAGAATGCAACCACGGTTGCAAGTCAACAGATGTTTTCTATTTAATCGAATGTCAGCCGTCGTGATGTTTGGAACTAGACGGGGTCAACGGGTGAAGTCAAACGTGTGCGGCCGGGGGACCCCCATCACCCCCTCACGTGGTACTCGCACGCACACATTCATAATAAAAAGTCAGAAAATGTGAAAAATGTAAGTTTAATACGCGTTTTTAATACAAAGACATAAGTTAGGCATAAGTTTTTGGAAGTTCTCATAAAGTTGTCGCCATGTTGAATTTTCATTTTGACCTCGCTATCGGCTTTAGCACCCACAAAAACCATGAAAACGACACCCATGACAAAAACAATTAAACTGTTGGCAGCCGCCATCTTCTTGAGAAGTTTTTATTATATATTTTCATCTATTTCTATAATAAAATAAAATAAATATTTACATAATATAAGCTAACATTTGAAATAATAATATGTACATTTATATGAAAAAATAAACAAAAGAATCACAGGGCATCAAAAAAGCCGCCATCTTGGATTTTCTTTTTGACCACACTTTTGGTTTCAGCACCCTCGAAAACCATGAAAACTATTAATCTAATATTAAGATTCCGATTAATAAAAATAAGAAAATATTATGAATAATAGTTAGGTACCTTTTACTCAGAAACATGGCAAGTTTCCTAAGCAACAAAGTTTAGCGAGTCCAAATCCGAGTATGACTTGAATAAGTAAAAAGGAAAATTCTTAACTTCAAATAAGTTATAATAAATTTCTACTGGCCGTTATTATTGAACTTGACAGGACAATGGATAGCAGTGTCCATATAATTGTCATTTCTAGCAATAACTGCTATTTGAGTAAAAATAAAAGTTACATGTGAAAAATCCATCGACCCCTATTTCTCTACCCTTAGACTGGATTTGTATTTGAATTTTAAATGGGAACAACTTTGAGGTGTTCCCTTTCCAATTATAAAAGAATCATCAAAATCGGAGTACTTGTGACACCACAGACATTAAAAATAGGAGTCCACACGTCATGTAATTAAGGCATAAAACGAACAGATTCAACAGACAAACGTAGCCTGACAAAATCATATCCTTTGGCTTTGCCCTAGTCGGGTAAAGATGAACTTGGAGGTATGCGTACAAGCTATCTGAACACCATTTAATTGTGCAAAACTATAATAAGTAACTAGCTTCTGCCCGCGACTTCGTCCGCGTGAAATTTCACCCTCCCCCCATTCACCCTCTTAGGGGAATATTGAAAAACCCTTTCTTAGTGGATACCTACTCTTCACAAAGAACACACCCTCCAAATTTCATGTCCCTAGGACCAGCGGTTTTGGCTGTGCGTTGATATATCAGTCAGTCCGGATTCAGAACTTTTAATATTACAGATAGATGAATAAAATCGTCTAATGTTCATAAAAAAAGTTTAAAAAAAATGTTATGGTCAGTTAATACGTCCTTATTTATTTATGTATACTTTATTGTAAACCACAAAAATACATAACATAAAAAATACATACATCAAACACTACAAAACAAACAAAGGCCCGCCTTATCGCTTTCTGCGATCTCTTCCAGGCAACCTTGGAATGGACAGTGTTTTTCCTGGACATAAAATGGGGCTGTCGTTGGTGCAAATATTATGTATATGTCACGGCTAATGACCGAAGTGCGGCTACACCTAGCTTTAGCCGGCCAAAGTGCGGCTAAACCTAGTTTTAGCCGGGTACAACTAGGTGTAGCCGGCCACATGCGGTTCGTGTGTACTTCGTGTGACATCGGTTGCATGGTTGCGGTCGGTCGATAGGCGACGTAGGATGCAAGAGCGAGCTAAGGGCACCCGAGGTTAGGTTTGGTTAGGTTACTTTAAACCCTTTACACAGAAATAGGAGCCCCGCTTGCGGGGCTCCGTCGACGTTCCGGCTAAACCTAGGTGTAGCCGCACTTCGCTTATTAGCCGTAACATATACAATACAAGTCCTTCGGATAATTGGTAATTTTTCAGCGTGCACGAGCTTAAATATATTGTGACTATAAATATAACGGTGCAAACCGCCCTGTTCTTAGTAACAAAATATTATTGCTTGCTGGTTTCGGGCCAGCAAGTTATTATTGGCCGTCTTAAGGGGGAGGCGTCAGGGTAGCCCGCGAAATTCAAGTTTTCTTAAGTTTTTTTGCAATTTGCAGGACAGCGTAAGGCTGTATGTTGATTTAAATATGATTCGCGACCGTAACAAATATGATTGTATAATCTCTAAAATCATCAATACAATCCTCTAAGTTGGTATAATCCTATTGAATGATTATTTTATGAAATATCAATCAATAGGATTAAAGTTCATGATTTTAATGATCATAATTCTGTAAATACAGACTTGTTACACTTGCGAATCATATTTTGTTCAATATGCAGCCTGACACTGACCAGCAAATTGCAAAAAAAACTAAAAGAAAATTTGAATTTCGCGAGCTACGTTGCGCTTCCCCCTTAAGGCGGAGGTTCCCAAAAACGGTCAAAAAGTTGGTTTTTTAAAGCAGTGTATCTCTTAAACCGTAAATACTTTTGACCAAGGAAAAAATTATGATATTTTCAAGTCTTACTTTAATACAGTGATGGAACTGAAATCATAAATAAATATACATTCATACATCAAAATAATGTTCAAATACACCTCTTAATTTTCTTTAAAAGCAGTTTATCCCTTCATTAACAATTTTAATTACAATTAAAAATATACCATTAAATGTCTAATGCCAAACTGCATTCAGTGATGGATTATTTATTATTAAATAGTTTTTGTAAATAGATAATTTCTTCATATTTGCAATAAATTACCACCGTTGTGTCATCGCGCTTCTCTTTCTTTTCTATGCAGTCTGACAGTGACCGCGCTTTAGGTCATGTAGTCGCCTTAAGGCTATCGATACTTCGACAGTCACATATCACTTACTGCCCGTGACTGCGGCCGCATTTTTTGCCGTTCAAAATGTTCAAACGTACAATAATTGTTTCTTATTATTTGCGGGGCTTTATGACACATTAGCACGATCAACACTGATACAATGCGGTTAGAAAACTTTGTAATTGCCACACATTGTTGGTCCACTCGACCATAATAAAGTATGTATTATAGCCGAGATAGTTTTTATATACAAATAGTTTTTGTTTGTTGTCTATGCGCAAGCGAGTGCACGGCGGACAGGCTGGCTTGGAGAATTCTTTTTTTTTATATTTGCAAATTGGCATGGAAATAATGATAGGGTAATGTTTTTACTTGGTTTTACGGTTTTTTTTCTTTGTACGTTATTGTTCATTAAATCAGTCTGTGTGTAACTGTAGAAAATGAAATAGCGTTTCCGCTTGAAAAATAAGTACTTAGTACTTAAAAATCTTAAAGTCTTAATTTGTGGCTTTTGCAAAGAGTCACTACCATGTCGCAAATGTCATGCACCTACTATTTAAGACCTACAAACTAGATCAAAATCAATCTGCCCCAACTATGTTGGGGTCGGCTTCTAGTCTAACCGGATGCAGCTGAATACCAGTACTTTACATGGAGCGACTGCCTATCTGACCTCCACAACCCAGTTACTGGGTAATACGATAGATATCTCTTGGTAAGACTGGTTGTCAGACTTCCGGGCTTCTGACGACCCGTATCGACTGTTAAAGATCCAAGAATGACAGCCGGGACCAACGGCTTAACGTGCTTTCCGAGGCACGGAGGGGTTTCGGTATGTAAAGATGGTCACCCATCCACGGACCGACCGTGGCAAGCGTAGCTTAACCTGATCGATCGAGCCGTGCGGCTGTTATTACTTAGCCACGAGCCCCTCCTATAAACTAGATCAATGACTAACAATTAAAATAACTACCTACTAGAAGAAATGCTGTGGAAACAAGTAAAGAAGATGAGAATTTTGCACTTCAATACAATCCATCATTCGTAAGAAGTAATAGTAGCCAAACAAAGAAATTTTCCTGAGATCGCTCTTAGCGATAAGACCGCCTATTGTGTCACCCATTGTAAAGTTTCTATATTTATATCTGTAATTTATGTAGGTACACCATACAAATAATAAAGAATATTCTATTCTATTCTATTCTTGTACTGACTGATTGTATTGTTATAATTCTGTAAATACGTACCTGTTATAGTCGCGAATCATATTTCGATCAAGATACAACCTGACACTGCCTGACCTGAAAATTGCAAAAAAACTTAAGAAAAATTTAATTTCGCGGGCTACACCTGCGCATTCACCTTAAGTCCCATACATTAGGTCCCCCTACTGCATGGGACACGGGACCATGCTGTAGGGGGAGTCTGGATGTGTACCCACACATCGACGATAGCCTTTTCTCAACTTTTCCTACTACATTTGTATTAATTTATTAAAAACTTTAAATATGCACAAGTAAAAAATAATACAAAGGCGGAGTTAATGCTTGAGGTATTTTCTACCAGTCAACCTTAGGGTGATGCAGAGACAAAACATAGCAGGTGCAACATAAAGGGTTGATAACATGCATTTATTTCATACTAGCTTCTGCCCTCGACTTCGTCCGCGTGAAATGTCTTGTTTAATTATAAAATATATCCTATGACACTCGGCAATACTGTAGCTTCCCATTAGTGAAGGAATTTGCGATCAGTAGTTCCGCAGATGACTCGATACAACCTCACAAACTTTACCTCTTTATAATATTAGTATAGATAAATTATTATGCTCAGGTAGATATATATACAATATGTAAGGCGTTGCTTAAACTTGGGACACTGTAAAACGCTCAGTTTTTCGCACAGTTAGGCGCATTGGTATTCCACTCAGAGCACTGATTTGAGCCGCACATGGACGAACTTGAGGTTATTGTCTTATGTTCGAAGAAAAGTCTTCTTTATAAATGTTTCATAAAAATAAAATTTGCTTTTTACCGCGTCTTAACACACATTAAACTAAACGAACTAAACCAAATTAAACGAACAACTGCTGTGAGTGCTGTTGCGCTGTCATCCGCAAACGTGCTAACGCTATTAATTCTTTGGCAAAAGAACGAGGTCATTTCACGCCTTTCTTCATTGACCGTTTCTCTCCCCTTCCAAGTAGCTCTAGCTACCTAGTATAGATTTCACCCGACGGACCAGCTCAGTGTCAGGAATTCAAACAGGCGCCATAATTGAAGGAAGCCGAATGCAAATCGTTTATTATTTATAATATTATAATTACGCAGCGGTTATTACATAGTTGTACTTGTATACCAAATGCTGTTCAGTCGGTTAGAGTACGGAGTTACCGGTTGTTTTGCATATCTTGTCGTTTCTCTGCATAACCCCTTTTCCATAAGGGCGTTTGCGTCTATGTTTAGAAAGTAATGTTGTACCGATCATAGATAAGATAGACTGCATTGAAAAAAAAATCTACGTTTTTTTTTTCTATGCGAAATAAAGTGCAAGGCAGTGTCGGGTTGAATGTTCAAGGGATTAATTTATTGGTTAAATTTAATAAACGTGAAATTAGATGGTACTGTTTCAAATAAGCTGATCAACTCAAACATTGAATATAAAATGTCAAGCTGTCAACTACAAAAATCTATATATATAAAAGAAAGTCGTGTTAGTTACACCACTTATAACTCAAGAACGACAGAACAGATTTGGGTGAAAATTGGTAGAGAGGTAGCTTAGAGCCAGGAGACGGACATAAGATACTAAAAAAAATCAGAAAAAAAAAAAAAAAAAAAAAGAATCAGACTTGGAATAACAAAACGCAAATGACAGGGCTAGGAGTAGGCTCGGGGTAGGGCAGGAGTAGGGTAGGAGTAGGGGCAGAGTAGGAGTAGGGGTAGGGTAGGAGTAGGGTAGGGGTACGGTAGGAGTAGGGTAGGGGTAGGGGTACAGTAGGAGTAGGGAAGGGTTAGGGTAGGGGTACGGTAGGAGTAGGTTAGGAGTAGGGTAGGAGTAGGGTAGGAGTAAGGGGTAGGGAAGGAGTAGGAGTAAGGTAGGAGAAGGGCAGGGGTAGGATTGGTAGGAGTAGGGTAGGGGGTATTAGTAGGACACCACGCGAACGAAGTAGCGCCGGGCACCTAGTAAAATAATAAATTGCAGTTCAATGCTCATCCATAATCAAATACATTCGAAGAAATTCAACTCCACAATAATATTTTTCTTGATCTCAACAGATCAATGTACCGTGCACCTACCGGTCCACACAAGTACCATTAAATCATCTAATAAAGATACAAGCATCAGTGACGTCATTCAATTGGCAAAAAGCCAAATTAGGCAATCTTTACGTCGTTTGATATCCAACAGAATTGTATAAACATTTGAACGGTACATGCGGAACCATTATCTCTAGAAGTAGGTTAAAAGAAACTAATGTTTTAATAGGAAAAGCCAACAATACAATAGAATCAGTGGAAAATATTTGTTATTGCGATGACGTGGACGTTGGGGGTGGGCAGCGGTCCCACTGCCGGCGATCAGCGATCAGTCGTTCTTGAACCTAACTGTATTTCATTATCTTGACTGTTTACCGTAGGGCAAGCTTGATTATGCCGTCGTGCGTACGTGGAAAAGTAGCTTTTTACGCACGCACGACGCTAAGTCATAATCAAGCTTTACATTTCCAGTATTACCTGACTTCTCATTGTACCAAATAAATAAATATTACTATATTTATTAATGAGGACTATATATAACCTACAATAAGAACGACAGACAAAAAATATATTACTGTTCGTCTATGAAAAAAATAAGTCACAAGTGCGGATTTGTATATCGCTGCCCCGCTCTCTGACACTGGGGCCACACATAAAAATGATTCACGTTCGGTAGCTGCGCGTACGCTCATAATGTGCGTTAATTTTATCTAAAAATAACACCCATTCTTTGTTTGTTAGATTTTTACGAAATCTGCCTGCCTTTATTAAATGTGTAATTCGTTTCTCCAGTTATTCTGTTTTCTATTTTATCGTTTCATATTCATGTAAACTATAGTTTTATGTTACGAGTAATTCGGAGATTTTATTGCCGATATGAGTTTTAATGTATACTTTAAAACGAAATATAAAACTTGATAATCTATACTAAATAAATAAAAAGATGCCCTGTATTTCATAAAAATATAACCTACTTAGTTTTTTATTTGTACATAAAATTATTTCATGAGTTTCGTAAAATTATTAGCCAGGTAGAGTTGTCTACACTATTATGTGTTTTATAAGTATCTAGTTAACTGAGAACAGTGATTGCCTAGTGGTTATGGCCGTGACTTACAAATTGTAGGTCGTAGGTTCGAACCTAGGCAGGCGCTTTACTCAAAACGGTGAAGGAAAACAATGCGACGAAAACGGTATGTCTTAGGACCAAAAATTCAAAGACATGAGACATCCACCAACCGCACTGCACCCTCGTGGTGGACAATGACCCACTCCTTCTCACAGAGAGGAGGCCTGTGTCCCAGCAGTGGGAACATTATAGGCTGATTATGTAAGTACCTACATTAAAACATAAAGTACACAAGTAAATTATCTAAATGAAATCAAATATTACGTTAGTGTATTTGACTAATATCATCATCATCTGCCTAGCCTATGCCAACTACGTTGGGGTCGGCTTCCAGTCTAACCCGATGCAGCTGCGTACCAATATTTTACATGGAGCGACTGCCTATCTGACCTCCACAACCCAGTTACTTACTGGGTATTACGAAACCCCTTGGTAAGACTGGTTGTCAGACTTTCGGGCTTCTGGCGACCCGTAACGAACGTGTATTTGAATAATATGTACATAACATTATTTCAGGACTATTAATGGCGAATAAATGTCAGAAATCCTACATGAATAAATCATATAACTATGTAGTACGATCTAAATGAATGTGGATGAAGTAATAAGCAGTTACACATCACAGCTTATCAAATCGAATCATAAAATATAACACACGTGCAATAAAATCAATAAAGAATCGATTAGTCAAAATAATTCGATTTCGCTCTTCGATTGGTCGATACGAAGTCTTATCATACAATTTGCAACCTCGCGATATGTACCGCCGTTTATATAAACAATAATGCATTATATTTAATCAGTTTTTTTTGTAAACAGACGTTATTGCAATTGTAGCGTTGAGATTATCACTAATACAGTTATTTATGGTTTTAATTAATGTTATTAGGTTATTAAGGTTTTGCTCGCGGTGCCCGTGTGTATGTCGGAGTTATAACTTAAATTGATAACAGTCGTTAAGCCATGTCGTTTACTGAGATAAAAAGTATCCTATGTGTTAAACCAGGTTGTAAACTATCTATGTGCCAAATTTCACACAAATCCGTTCAGCCGTTTTTGCGTGATTGAGTCACAAACATACAAACTAAGTGTCATTTATAATATTAGGTCTTTACCTATGAAATTGGAGATTTGTATGAAAATTTTAAAATGTAAAAATTTTGTTTTTTTTTTATTTCAACTAATCAAAGTACTGGCCCAAATTATCTATACAATTTTGCCATTTTGATGGCAGTTTGTTTATCCCTTTACTGTAGAAGTCGACGGGACGGGACGCGATGAAGTCAGCGAAAGCGTTTTGTACTGCCTCTCGGGTGTTGAATTTTTTACCACTTAAAAAATTGTCTAAATTTTGAAAAAAGTAGAAATCTGTTGGGCCAAGGTCCGGTGAGTACGGTGGGTGACGGAGAGCTTCCAGCTGTAACTCTTGTAGATTTGCGATGGTCTGTCGTGAAGTGTGAGCTCGCGCGTTGTCGTGGAGAAGCAATGGGGAAGAGCGATTGATCAGTCTTGGTTGTTGAATTGCGAGCTTCTACATCATTGTTTGCAATTCTTGGCAGTAGACATCTGCCGGCATGGCCCGCAGCAAGCTCAGCCGTAGATTGAGTTGGATCCGCTTCCACTGTCGCCTTCAATTCGTCGTTGTCGACAATGGTTACCGGCCTACCGCGAGGCTCGTTCTTCAACTCAAAATTTCCAGATTTTAAACGGTTGAACCAATAATGGACCGTGTTTATGCAAGCAGTGGTAGGCCCGTACACGTCGTTAATGTTTCGTGTTATTTGCGCAGCGGTATTTCCACGTAGGAACTCATATTCGAAAATTGTACGTATTTTCAGTTTATCCATGGCGCCAAAAACTACCACAATTTCACAAAAACAAAAAACTATCTAAAAACAAATGACTAAATTTGAAATTAAATTAACACGGCTTTCTAATAAAATTTATTTGAATTTCGAATTGCGCGCCAATCCACAGATAATTAAATCTGAAAATGCTGGTTATGGAATCTCCAATTTCATAGGTAAAGACCTATTATTAAGACTGGAAGCCGACCCCAACATAGTTGGGAAAAGGCTAAGCAGATGATGAGTTGGAAATTTATGATGTGACTCGATACTGTTAAAGTAGTGAACAGTTTACCTAGTAGTAGGTATGAATAAGGAATCTTGATAAAACAGAATATTTACAATCAGCTAAATATATTTTTACTTTAGATACAATGACAACACATTCGGTAACCGCTCTTTATGATAGCCATAGATGATATGTTAAATAAGAAGGCTTTATGCCTAGATACAATATCAAACCAAAACTATCGATATACGTTCTGAAGACAAAGATTCTTTTTATCGACACAAGGCACATCCTCGGAAGGCAGGGTCATTTATAGTACCAACAGATAAAGTTAATGCACCTGCCTAGTATCGATACAGCTCAGTATCAAGTGAAAAGTATCGAGTACGGCTAGAATATGTACAAAGTATCGATACTTTCCTGAATGATGATGATGATGAACAGTTATTTTATAGCACGGTTTCTTTACGGTAGGGCGTATATACCGCGGAGTAGAAAGAACCTACCATGTGAACGAACTGTAGGTTTTCACGGCAAGAAAAACGCGCATGCACAAAGGGCCCAAAGGATAATGATGGCAATGGCGGATATAGACGTGAACCTATCATTCACTATTATCTATTATTGGAAGAAAATTACTTATTTTATGAATTTTAAAAGTTCTCGTGGTTATCTTTTACTAAAACTGTTATTTTTCTTGTTTCAGGTACGTATAATTGTAAATTTTACTTCCAAATGTGTTATTTTCGGACATCAATCGCACTCAAAAGACAAGGTATGTTTTTTCTTTACTGTATAGACGATCGCAAAAGTGTTGGCGTAAAGTTTTTTTTTAATGTGTTATGATTAGTTGAATACTTTGAATAGTTTGACATGTCATCTTCCATCTTGCGTCGCAAGCCCTGTCACTTGATGATCTTATGACTGCATCTGTGCGTTGAACTTTTGGCCATCGATACCTACGCTGAGAAGGTGAATAATTTGACAATATGTCAACATTGAAAGTAATCCAAGGAGCCGTTTGTTATCCACACTTAGATGTGCTTCTAGTAAGGCAAGTAATTTGTAAGGCAATGGTAAATAGACTTAGGTAATAGGTAATATGGGCTGGTGTCCGCAACTCCACGTCAATGCGTGTGTTTAATGTCAAGAAGTGACTGGAAAGAGAACGAGGCACCTCACCTTATCTGATCAACTTCAGCTGCCCAATTTGCAACTGAACATAATTCCCTTTACGAGGAGTAGGTATAGTAAAATTAACTACCTGGTACTATCGTATGTACTATGAATGACATTCACTCATGATAGATTTGATGTGATGGAGCGTAACTATGGTAGTTCAGGCCGGAGAATATGGCCGATGGTCACCGTTGTCGAATAAAGCCTGATTTGGGCAGTTCAGCATTTGTAGAACAGACCAAGAGCACGTAGGAAGCCTCCTGTTGCGAAGAGGTTTTGTATAACTTTGATACACAGGAGAAGAGACAAAGTACTTCATACGTCTTTGAAGGCTCCTAACGTACTCAGGTACCCCAGTCCTTGTTGTCACTACAGTCATCCAAAAGTCACACGTCTATGCCTAACACCTGCACGAAGGATGAACAAACGAGGCCACACCTAGCGCGCTACAGGTGGCCACCTATTTTAGAAATAAATAAACCAACCATTATAGAGTAGGAAAAACGATATCAGGCCACAAAGCTCGTCGATCGGTAAGAGCTAAACCTGGGGCGACAGAGCTCTGTGTTCGACGCGCCTCTGGAGAATACAGTGCTGTCGGGCTCACCAATATAAAAACGAATAAAACTCCTTTTACAAAGATTGTCCAGGCAAAATATGTTCGAATAGTAAAATGATCAAATCTACAATAAAAACGTAACATTACAAATCTTACAAAAAATTGCGGAGAACACTTGAGCGTTCGTCTGTACATATTTGCTTAATTATTCTATTATACTTTGTACCGTATTACAGAATTTATTAAGTTGTACAAAAACCTTTTAATCCTCATTTTATTATGCATATATATGTATATGTATACAACGCGCCGCTTGTAATAAACTCTTATCTATGGTCTGATCAAAATTACATACAAAGTGGTACCGCACTACGTACCGTGAAATGGAGATGACATTTTTATAGTAACAGTGTTCATTGGCGATGGATCTGTGGGAATTTTAGATATTTATGAGGATTTCTACAAAAATTACAAAAAAAAAACTGTTAACCTGTATGGTTCCAATGCTAGGCAAAGGGTTCCCCATATTCTTCCACATTTCTTTAGGCTGTGCCTTTTCCGTCCAATTGGTTAGGAACGAGTAAACAAAAGATAAAACATGAAAAAAATATACGACATCTGCAGACGCCAGCACATCAAGCTACTACAATCTGTCAAATTTCTTTAATAGATTTTCAACTTTATCGCTAATGAATAAGGTTCAAAGTTGATTGCGAAAATTTGTCAGTTTTGGGTAGCTTGATGTGCTGGCGTCTACCTATAGCTCCGATTTTTGTATTGATCATACATCTTTGTCAACCTACTTATGAATATCGATCAGGATTTTAACAGTTTTGGTCGGAACTGTGCTCTCATGACGTGAAACAAACATTCAAGTTGATCAATCAATCAATCTAGCCTATCATGTTTAATTAGAATGTTTTTGCTGTTGGAATATGTCCATTAGTGTCCATTGCTGGCTTACCTACTGCATAGTGCATAGAGTTGTACCCCCTTACTAATAAACGTTGTATAACGTCTGTATAGTTACACAACGCTTTGTCTTCTTCTTTCGAAAGTAAAATTACTGACGACTGAAAGAGAGAAATCGGTGTGTAACTATTAATCTGATATAATAGATACGTTTATTAGTAAGGAGGGTAATCTATTGTAACTGTTTAGGATAGTTTGGTGCTTAAGGCGGTAAGTAGCACGAAAAATTTAAATTTTCCGAAATCCAACCAATCAGAATCATTTTTAAGTTTATTGCTAATCCATTGCTTCATATGTTCGAAAAACTTGTCTGTTCAACAACGTAAATAACGCAATGAATGTTGTTGAACTGTCAAAATGAAAGCCATTCCTACTGTTGGTTTGATACGCAATTACCCCGCTGAGCTTGGCAAAACAAATCCAGCAAAGTGTTAACAAAAACCTCCACGAGTATCAATATTGTAGGTACGTCTGACGAGCCCTGAAAAGTCAGACCAAGGTGCAAAGCAGTGATAGCAATCTCGCTGACTGGTTAATCTCTTTACTGCGACTAAAACTGTTCTCTCTAGAGACCAACATGAAATAACAAGAAATTTCTACTGCGAGAAATAAATTCAAGGTTATTGTACAGCACATAAATCTACCCGAAACTGTCAATTTTTCCCAATCAACTCTGAACCTTATGCTTTATCGAAAAAGTTTAAAATCTATTAAAGAAATTTGACAGATTGTAGTAGCTTGATGTGCTGGCGCGTCTGTACTTGTAATATCCAAACCTATAGTCAATTTGAGTGGCCGGTTGTAAGTATGTTGATCGAAATATGATTCGCGATCGAAACAAATGAGTCTACAAATTTTTTTTTTTTTAATTCTGTAAGGACTCATTTGTTCTTAGGTAACACTTTGCGGGATACTAAACGCCCCCAGATGTAATAACAATAAAACTTCTATTTTGTCTCGTTCTGCGTCCTTCAATGGGTTAAGTTAGAATTGACCTAATATTTCAGGATTTCATGAAGTCATTCAATGGGAATTTGAACTTAGAGTAGGTATTCAATGTTTTAGCAATATCTCATGACTTGGTGACTCCACTACTCCCAAGTTATAGCTATCATTGAACAGACTACGGTAAAGAGTTTTTGGGTGAATTTATAAATCTTTTATTGAATGTTGAAACCAATGAAATTACGTATAACTGAATTTCCTGTACCCTCTGCCCTCTTTACCTTTAACTAGAAAGTCATACTGGTTTTCCGCTCATTTAATTTCCTTTTTTGTTTAACTTTGCTGATTCCAAGATACTTTTATAAGTACCTTGGGTTATGTCAAGTGTCAACGGTCAGTGTTTCTGATAATGACTAAGTGATCAAAATTAGGATAGGTCTGGCCTTAAATTATTCTTTTCACTGGTCGTTCACATCCGTACCAGAAGCGAATTTACATAATTTAGTTTTCATTACTACTAATACTTGCTCTACACTAAACAGCAGTGGCGAAGGGTGAATTTGTGACAGAGGTAGGCCGGAGCAAAAAAAAAAATGCCAAAAGAAAATTTCAATGATGAATTGACTATAGAGTGGTTATGTTCAGAATTTTCGAAGCGAAGCCGGTGAGAATCGAGTTGTATGGTAGGTATCTTCGCCACTGCTAAACAGTATAATCGGCAATTCGAAAGGAATGAGGGAAGGTGTCCATTTTCATCGCAAAAGTCTTATTTTAAATTGAAGTGACCAAACTATTCATATAATACCTAACGTTTTGAACCTGAAATAGTTTGAAAGCTTAAACGCACATCCTAGCACACAACTGTACCACAGTCTAACCATTCAATACAGTAGTCCAAAGCAGATATTTGTAAGATATCTTTCAAGGCACAACACCAAATCATTTTAACACTGCCAGTAGATATTTATTAAAAAACTAGGACACTGGAAAAATTCAAACTTTACCACCGAGCATATTTTATTAACATTATTTAATATAATTAGTGCAACAATTGTTTCTATAATAAAATTTACATCCGACTAGATGGGAATGCGATAAGTCTATTGTTTTGTCAGCACTTAAACGCTAGTATGTAACGCTAAACATATTTTTAACGGCCGTCTATACATTACTCGTTTTTTTATGTTCTCCGTTTATTACACCGTACATTAATTATTTATAACAGTTAAAAGAGCGTTGTATAATAAAAATGTACATCGCTCCCGTTTTTTTTTTTTATTATAAATGTCGATGGATGTTGGACTATTGTTGCGTTTGTCGGATTGCTAACCGTAATATTAAATTCTGGTTCTGACTCCTTGCTAAAAATAGCCCTGTTGATGCGTGACGTTTAAATTAATGTTTGTAAGTGATTTTTATGTAATTTATTAGAGAGTTATTTCGGAAAGAGACAACGGCTGGTTAGTATATAACAAGGAAGATTATAAGTGCGTTTATTTAAAACTTGCTTCAGCCCCCGACTTCGTTCGCGTGAATTTTTTTTTGTTCCCCCGATCCACCCCGTCGCATCGCATCGCCCGCCTTTGCTATCACTTCGTTTTAGCTTAGGGTTTTTCTAACTTTTTTTGTGTTTGCTCGGCTCTTAAGGCTTTTATTATACCTAGTGTGATATAAAGTAGCATATAGCCTTTCTCAAGAATTGGGCTATCAAATGCAAAAATAACTCAAATAATTAATTTTTCAAATCCGACTGGTAAGTAGTATCAGAGATTAGAGCGTTCAAACAAACAAACTTTCAGCTTTATTATTATTATAAAATAATTATTAAAATATAATAATATAGAGGGAGGTCTTTACCCAGGAGTGGGACAGTGTAGGCTAGTAAAAAAAATATACATATAACTAGCTTCTGCCCGCGACTACCTTCGGACATCTTACCATCCCTACCTGGTTGCTACTCCACCAATTCGCACTAAGCGTTTGCAAACGTCCTTTATAATGCGCACAGCAAAAGAGTGGAACTCTCTACCTGCGTCTGTTTTTCCGAGCGCATACAACCCGAATCTCTTCAAAGTGAGAGTGAACAGGGTTCTTCTGGATAAGCTCGCTCCATCGTCGACTTTGTCACTGTCACCTTTGACCTAGACTAGAGTCAAGAGCAAGTCCATTCTAAAAAAAAAAAAGACTTCGTTCGCGTGAAATTTATTGTTCCCCCGACCCACCGCGCCGCATCGCATCATCTGCCCGCACTATCACTTCGCTTTAACTTAGCGTTCTTTCTGACTTTTATTATTTTCGCTCGGCTCCTAAGAGACATAGCGTGATGTTAAATAGCCGATAGCATTCCTCAAGAATTGGGCTATCAAATATAAAAATAATTTTTCAAATCCGACGGGTAGTTCCAGAGATTACCCCTACAACCTCACAAACTTTACCTCTTTATAATATTAGTATAGATAATATCAGCGGGGGAATTGCGTAACACATTATCAATCGGAATCGGTTTCATTTTGACAGTTCAACAACATTCATTGCGTTATTTACGTGTTGAGCACACAAATTTTTCAAACTTACGAAGCAATGGATTAGCAATTTGCTTCAAAATGATCCAGATTCCGATTGATAGCGTGTTACGCAATTAGGGTGCTGATCTACGGTCTGATCATCACCGTCTAAACGTGACCAGAAATTTTGTACGAGTATAAATTTAATCAAGATAGCGGCAATTATATTAAACTAATTTAATAGCATAGGAACATAGTAGGTACTCATACGTCTACTAAAAAAGCTGGCGAAAACAAGTGAATTCGGGTGATAAAATTAATCTTAAAAAATATTGTTCGTTGTAATAGGTTGTAATTCGATAATAGGGTTGCCAAACTTAAAAAACTATGAAATTTTAAAACATTGCAATACTTACATTAATTTGCTTGTCCATTTTTTCTATTTTAACCAAATAGTAAAATTAGGCTGTTTTAGAAAAAAAAAAACTTTTAAAATTTATTTCAAAAAAACTTTTAAGTTTTATTTGCAACTAAGTAGGTATTCGTAATTTTCCAGCTCAACGTGTTTTACAAAAAAAAAAATCAAGCTATATAGTGCCATCCGTATTATGTTTGCTGGTAACATAATAAATAAAATAAGTATGTTTCTTATTATCGAGTGAAAGTTTTTTGACAGTTAAATATTCAACTTTGAGGAATTAAAAATAATTCTACCATCCTACTCATAATTATAAACCCAAAAGTTTGTGAGCATGGATGGATGAATGTTTGTTACTCTTTCAAGCAAAAACTACTGAACGGATTTGGATGAAATTTGGCTCACAGAGAGTTTATCACCAGGATTAACTAATAGGATTTATCCCGATATTCCCACGGGATCGAAACTGCGGGCGAAACTGCGGGGCGCTGCTAGTTTTATAAAAATACTTCAACAGAAGAAAGAAAAAAGAAAGAAAATATGTTTATTCTGGACAAATAAAACGTACATTACAAAAAAAAGTAGGTTTCTCCTTTTTGGGGTTCCGTAGCAAAATAGTAAAAAAGAGACCCTTATGGTGCGAAATTTGACACAATTTTAAATAATGCTTGCCCAACTATATTGCAAGTGAAATAATTGTAAAAATATTATTTTTTTGCCGCATTGTTTTGAGTTTTGATGAGAGCTTTGATGAAACGTTCGTGAAAATACCATTTCCCTATATCTCCGAAGTTTGCTATGAAAAACCTGTGTAATAAATCTAGAAGATGGAGGTGTACTTACTTAAATTTTACAGGAAAAATTATACGATGTCTCTAATTAGCACAGTTTTGTAGAAATCAGTAAAAACCGTACATACAAACTTAGTTATGCGACCTCATAACCAAGTTGCAAACGTATTTCATATACATAAATCGTATCTGGTAAATGATAAATGATTTTATTTCTGTAAGTAGGTTTGCACGAACATTTTTACATGTCAATCATATTTTAGCCATCTTACTTACCATAAGGCTTTCTGGCACAACTTACGTCTAATGAATGATTAAGTAAAAAGGTACAGAACTCTTAGTGTGCGAATCCGACTCGCTCTTTGCCAGTTGTGAGTATTGAAAATCCCGTTGCGTCTATTCCGGGAATGTAGTTCAATATTGAAAAATGTCTAAAATACTCCTCGTGAAATCTGGATACTCCCCAGTTTGACGTTCTATGAATTTTTATTGTATTTCGTCGGAATTTTGTTATAACTATCAGTCGTACGTCAAAGCGGTTTGAACTCGTGTTGTGTTAAATGATTTTATTGCTGTAAGTAAGTTTGTACAAACACGTTTAGATTTATTTTCGTTGGATCCCACTTTTGAATCCCAGTTTAATATTTTTGACGTTGGATCCCACAAAACATTATTATTTACACGTCCATCATATTTTAAAAACCTTTCTAAAATATGATTGACGTGTAAAATAAAGTTTCCTATCCAACTACTCTGACAAGAGGCCGAAACAAACTCAAAGGTCACAGTTTCTTTTAAAGTCCTGTGCATAATCGCGTAACACAGTATCAATTACAATCAAGGATTTCATTTTTTCGAATCCATTGCTCCATTTGTGTTCGAAAAAAAATTTCTGCTCAACAACGTAAATAACGCAATGAATGTTGTTGAACTGTCAAAATGAAAGCCATTGCTACTGTTAGTCTGTTACGCAGTTACCCCGCAAACATAGTCTTTGGTACCAGTCGGTATATCGCTTCTGTCCGAGTATACTCAATACTCATATAACTACTAGTTTCCGCTCCTACTTATTTTGTCCGTCTGTTTGCGCTCAATTATTGACTTTAATAAGACTTTGACAGTTCATGGTAGTAGTGAAGCACACATGCGCACTATTTGTACAAGTTTTATATAGATATTCCTACATATCTACGCAGAAGAACGGGTTTAAAATGAGCTTTCGTGATTTTGTGTTAGAATGTTTATGTTAATAATGTATGGATCGTAGCGGGTGCCGTTCGTTCTGTAGTTTCAGCCTACTCCCGTGGTAAGATGGCGTGAGTTTATGTTAAAGTTTATGTCTTATGTTTATAAATATGTCTTAATGTTGTAAATTATTAGGTATAAGACGTTTTACATTAGCCTTAAAAGCATTTCTTGCCTAGTTTGGGAGTCAAGGTTTCAACTAAGTAATTTATACTGGGCAAAGGCCACCTCCAAGTCCTTCCAGGAACCCATTGTGTGGAGACTTTTGCTTAGCGGTCATCGTGCATGCGGCTGATTTGACCTGCCCAATCCCATTTGAGTCTGACAGCCTACTTTCCTACAGCCAGTATGCCCGTTTTGGAACGCAGCGTGGTGTTCCGAATTCTGTCCTGTCTACACCCAGAATGCTGCGTTCTGTCACTCATTGGCAAACTCCAAGGCGGAACTTTTGCGACTCAGTAAGTGACTGGGCACCGTAGGTTAGGACGGGCAGGATACACATGTCGATAAGTATGTATACTCACAGCTTAAAACACAACAATTTTGTACACAAGACGCGATCACGCATTTAAATTGATATATACAGGGTGTCCGATAATTTATGGATAACTTTTCAGGGGTCATTGTACTTATCATTATGAACAACTATTACTATGGGACCAAACATGAAATCGCGAAAAAAGAATCAGCAGTTTCTTACATTTTGACGAGTTATACGAACTTAAATATGGAGAACAGCAGATTTTTTCGCGATTTTATGTTTTGTCCCATAGTAAAAGTTGTTCATAATAATAAGTACACTGACCCCTTAAGAGGTTATACATTAATTACCAGACATCTTGTATTATAATATACAATATAATGTATAATGATGATATATGTATAAGTAATGTTAAGTTGTTTTGCTATTGTGTGTAATGTGAGGTTAATGAATCAATAAACTTTTAGATTTTTTTGATTGACCTAC
Organism: Hydraecia micacea; assembly: GCA_914767645.1. Lineage (NCBI taxonomy): Eukaryota > Metazoa > Arthropoda > Insecta > Lepidoptera > Noctuidae > Hydraecia > Hydraecia micacea. The sequence continues at coordinate 3,115,073 of OU611774.1, forward strand.
TTGTCATGTAATCTATTTTTGACGGACGCCTCACGTCAGTCATTGTTGAGTGTAGAGTAACTGCTTTAAAAATATTTAATTCTTCTTCTTACTGCCTTTTCCCAACTATGTTGGAGTCGGCTTCCATTCTAACCGGATGCAGCTGAATACCAGATCTTTACATGGAGCGACTGCCTATCTGACCTCCAAAACCCAGTTACTGGGTAATACTATCGTATTACGAGTTGAAAGTAAAACTTGTTGTCAGACTTTCGGGCTTCTGAAGTTGTGACGACCCGTAATGACTGTCAAATGATCCACGGATGACAGCCGAGACCGACGGCTTAAAGTGCTTTCCAAAGTACGGATGGGTCTTGGTATGTAAAGATGGTCACCCATCCAAGGACCAACCGCGGCAAGCGTAGGTTAACCTGATCGATGGACCCGTGCGGCTGTTATTACTTGGCCACAAGCCCCTCCCAATCATAGGTACTACATTGATATTGTTTTTTATTTGCACAGCAATTTATTGTCATTAGAATAATGACAATTTGCTAGACGTTTCGCCGAATATTTGGCGACGTCAATGACTATGCACCTCTCTTTGGGCGACGTGTAGCATGTATATATGTAGGTATTTATTATCTACAGCTTATTTGAAGTTATTGAAAAGTTAAACCAAATGATTAACGAAAGTTCCAAATTGCATCAATTAGATTGAAATATCAAAATAAGATCAAAACCAATGACTTTTATCACAAAACTTAATAATTTTCCTGATCCAACAAAATCTGATTTTACATACAAACGAAGTCCGTAATTTTCGCCGAAGCCGAAAGCGAACGTCGCCGCGTCGCGTCGTCGTCACTCGTAGCAGGCGCGGCTCTAGTCGACACAAGAACAAGATTTAGTCATTGTGTTCGTCACATGCGCCATTCATCATGCGACATTGTTTTGGCACACGCTCACCTCGATACTACATTAAAATTATACTGAAAACAAATGGCGAATTAAAAAAAAAAAACTTCTATTTTAACATATCAAGGATTTCGAGTTCCATCATACATTTTTTTTAGTTAGTTTGTTAAATTCCATGGAACATTAAAAGGTGAATGTTTTGTCTACGAATGATTTAGTCTGCTTTTTGTTTGCACAGTTTGGATTTAACTGTAAAGTTGGAGATAGCGCGAGGTGGGGGCGCAGCGCACGCGGCTCGTCTAGCTCGCGATAAATACTTTTAGAAGATCTCCGGACACTGTCGGCCTTATTACAAAACAAGGTTTATCTTTAGAACCAGGTTTAAAACATTGTGCCATTTTAAAATTTCGAACTGAAACCGAAAAAGTTCTAATTACAAAAAAGGCATTAAACCCGAGTCTAAGTTGTCAATTTTGCATTAAGAACTTTACGTTAGTCAGAATAAAGTTCAAGATGCAGTAACTGGCTGGAAGGCTTAGGCTAGGTCTAAAGTATGAACTCGTTATTTAATTTGACGGTGTAAGTTCTGCTTGAGAGAATACTTAGGTTATGTAATTCCCCGTCAGGTAGGGTAGAGTTCCGATGTTTTTTTTTTTTGCTCGTGTCCTAATGTAACTATAGGCGATATTCTTTACCAATTCCATTCAAGTCACTTCACAAACTCATTGCAAGTTCTATGTATGTAGTCATCCTTGCCATACATAACAATCCAAACCCCAGCCTAAAACATTGCCATACTTAATACCAGATCTCCAAAACGTTCTCGGAGTATCACTTCGCGGCGCATCCATGGACCCCCACCTCAATGCAAGGTACACACTCGCGGTCGGTGGCATGTTTTGTCTCGATACACAAACAAAAATTGAGTCTTCCACGCTTCTAATATAATTGGTCGTCATATTGTAGGTACCGGTTTCATCACCACAACAGATTACCCACTTAGGAACTCCGTTTCAAGCTAAGTGGTTATTTATCTGGCGCTAAACCAGTATGGTTAACCACTACTGGCCGTGACCAAGCTGACAAATGAAAACTTTTCGTTTGTACCAACAATTAGGTGTTGTTTGATGCTGTTTGTATTTTTGACGGAACGTTCAAGTGACGGTGGGTTTGCTGTGTGTTATAACAGAACAACGCACGATAACTTTTTATTGAGAACATTTTTTGTCTCAATAATTGACTTGCAATTTGGAGAATTTTCCAATTTTCGTCCCCTTTAATTAACGTTATCATGTATTGTGTAGCCTAATGAACAATTGTAATTAAATTCCTGATTTTTCACGTATTACTTATTTTGTCGCCTGCACCCTATGCAATATCGTTTATTGCATTTTTGTCTTTGATCTTGATTAATAAACAGCCAATAAAGACTAAAGGGTTCATTAAGAGCGTCCAGCCCTTCGGACTGACGTACTGAGGTGTGAAAGCAGCAGGTAAATGCCAGTCACACGAGTGCCTGATAGGTTACAATTATGTTGATGATAAAAAAGGAAAAAATGTCATGTCGTCTACCTACCATGAACGGCGTAATGTGATGCCATTAACCATTTATTGGTCCGCATACTCGTTTTTAGTATTAAAAAGACGCTGTTCTTATTATTTTAATAATACAACGCATCGACTACTAGCCCAGTTCGTGAATACACAAGAGTCGGCCACAAAAGAGCTGACTAAAACAACGGTATCTGCAAGGGTTGGCAAAATACCAACATGCGCGAATACTAATCAATCTTTAACTCCGCTATACGATCTGGAACCGTCAGAAAATGGGAGCCTTGAGCGATTGCGTTATCGGTTATAACCGAAAACTTTGGACCGAGGATAGACCCTGAGTAATAAATTATCTGGCTTCCAAATATTTGAGTCGGTTCGTGTTTATTTTTTTACGCCGGACGCGTCGAACCTGCGCTATAGTATTTAAATGTATGGTCAAACAAAGGGAGAACACAGCCCCACGGTGTGAAAGGGCTCCGAGGTATCTACTACTATGCATAGTGCCTAATTGAAACACTGCTTAGTGCGCGCGGGACTGCTTGATACTTGTAAAGTTAATGGGATATTATGGAATACGGGAGATTTTTTGATGTGTGACAATTTTAATTTATTGAACTTAAAATGTTTAGGCCGGTTTCCTCACGATGTTTTCCTTCTCCGTTTTGAGAGCAGTGGTGATGAAATAATTTACACAAAGTAAAGCGCCTGTCTGGATTCGAACCTACGGCCTACAACTCGTCAGTCACGGCCGTTACCACTTGGCCACCACTGCTCTCATTTTTTTAGGAATTATTAGCCCCAAGATAGTTGGGAGAAAAGGCTAGGCTGATGATGATGATATTAGCCCCATGTTTCTCAGGAGTTGCAGAGACTCCGTTAATTTATTATCCGAGAGACGGCGTTTATTACGAGGATCAGGGGCCGCCGGGCCGGGGCAGTCTCTGCAACTCTCGCTAAGGACAGGGGTTGCCTAGTGCTGAATTCTAAAATATACCTGAGTATGAAGTAGTAATAATGATTTGTTTTAGGGAGAATACTGTTTTCTACTGTTACTTTCAACACAGTAGCCACGCGGATCCAATTCTTCAAGTTCAATTTTATAAAATACGTTTCTTTTAAATGAAGCCAGTATACACAAAAGCGATAAAACTAAGCAGTGTTTACGCAATTTCTAAGATGTCTGTGCCCACAAAAGATATTATAAAACTGCGGTGCTCTAGCTTTTAACGCGAAATCACATCAAAGAGTTTTTATTTATATTTTATAAACTTTTATTACGCAATATAAATCTTTTCCTTTGTTGTTCGGAATAATAAAATCTTTGTTTTGGGTATTTTATTAAACGTAATGTATTAAAAAACGTTTTCGCCATATATTTAACGTTTACAGCATATTTTTTGTAGATTTATTGTTTTAACTCATTATCTATTCATCTCATTCTTTAAGTTTTCTCATTTTAATAGTTACTTTTGTAATTTAGTTAAACGGAATGAAGTTTATCACACATCTATTTCACAGTATTTTAAATTAAGTTTTTATAATTTACGTTAATTAATGGATATAAAATGAAAACAATTATCAAATTGACGACGGTCATTTCTCAGGAACCTCTAACATTTATTTTTAGGAAATTGATCACCATCATCATCTGCGTTTTCCCAACTATTTATATTGTGGTCGGCTTCCAGTCTGACCGGATCAGTTTTTAGAAATTAATCATCTTTACTAAGATTGTAGACTTGTGGCTTGTGGCCTTTTAAGGCTTTTTCATAAAAAATAAAAAATAAATAAGCTAAAGAAAACATTTTTACTAAGCCAAATAAGTTTAAAATACCAAGACGACTCGTGCGCTCTGTACGGCTAGGGTTCCGACCGGCCAGTCTTAATGTTTACTTATAATATTAACTTAAATATTTCACATGCCCTCGTGAAACTGCTTTATGGTTGAAGAATAATCACTTCCAAGTCATACTGCGCCTCCAGCTTCGAGTTTTTTATGACAATTAGACGCGTTTTACTCGCTCTTATTGTTATGTAACATTTGTGTTCAATGTAAATACTGCGCACGATGTGTGGCTGCGAGGTAGTCACTTTTGTTCAGGTTTACTCGTTAAAAATATAGACTACCACGTTTTTGGTGGTAAACAGACTACCTTAGTTGGTGTAAAGAGTTATGCTAACACGACTTCGTGGTTTTTATCACTGGTGGTCGGTCGTGGCCACACGTAGTTACCACCGGACGGTGCCGCTGTGCCCGACTGGTTAGATAAAGGGCTCCTCTTATGCGTTACACGTATTTGAAGCTTGCTTAAGGCGAAAGCCTCAGGTCAGCCCGCGAAATTCAAATTATCTTACGTTTTTCATGCAATTTTATGTTCAGGTCAGTATCAGGTTGTTTGTTGATCTAAATATGATTCTCGACCGTAACGTAGCAAATATTTATTTATATAAGTAGTCATAATCATAAATACAACTCTCTAAGTTCATATTACCCTGTTTAATGAAACATCATGACATTTGATGTCATTGCTGATTCTAATGATTATAATTCTGTAAAAACATATTATTTTGTTACGGTCGCGAATCATATTTATATCAACATAAAACCTGACACTGACATGCAAATTGCAAAAAAAAAAACAGTCAAGTGCGAGTCGGACTCGCGCACCGACGGTTCCGTACACAAGTGGGAACAAACGCAATTTTGTAGGTATGTAACTACAAATTTACGGTTTTCGGATTTTTTCCTTTACTTGTGCTATATGACAATAGCTTCTTGCCAATTTTCATGATTCTAGGTCAAAGGGAAATACCTTAGGTATAGGTTTTGATTCCCTTGCGAGTGGTAAAATATGTGGCATAAACGGAACATAAACACCCGTAGGTACCTATCTTTTAATTGCGTTGACTTAGAAGTTTGATTATTTTCACTGCTTCAAGGCAGCCCTGAGTTTTGATATCAATTTCAACTTGAAAACTCCACACGTTCCTGGGAAAAAGGGTCTTGAGTTCTTGACATACGGACAACGAAGTGATCTTACAAGGGTTCCGTTTTTCTTCTTGAGGTACGGAACCGTAAAAACGTAAGAAAATTTGAATTTCACGGAATACCCTGACGCTGTGGTTTGTGGTGTATGTCGGCTTTCTTAAAGTAGTCTTAAATGGTCGGAAATATGGTTAGATGGTGTTAACTTGTAGCGGAAGAGGAAGGCATCATCGGTCATTTGTACAAGTTTAGAGGTGGATACGCTTAATTGGAATACACTGTAAGTTTGCCAGCAACAGTAATTAATTACGGGCTAGTACACTCTACACACTGTTCATAGTTTCATACTATTATTGCTGGATACTATCGCTAACGTTTACAGCCTAAACAGCTGATTCTAATTTGCTTATCGACTATCGCTTGTTTCTGTGAGTACCTAATTTTAGCTTGAACATGACATGATAACTACTCTAATGTTGTAATAGTAGCCTAGGTAATTTACTACTTACTAGTGTTGTTCCAGTGGTAGTCTAGGGAATTAAGGTTCTTACATTAATTTATAGTCCTTCAATTATTTCCTTAGTTTACCTCTCTCTTAGTGCAACACCTTAGGTCATTAAATATAGTGTTAAAAAATGAACCTTACAAATTTTAAGGGGTGCTTTAGACCATCGAACTGAACAACTTTCACTATGGGACCAACTCTGAAATCACGAAAAAAAAATCAGTAGTTTCATACATTTTGGTCAAGTAGGTATTGAACTTTTGTATGATACAGCTGATTTTTTATTCGTGATTTCAGAGTTGGTCCCATAGTGAAAGTGGTTCAGTGCGATGGTCTAAAGCACCTCTTAAAGTTTGTAAGGTTAATTTTTTAACACTTTGTATACAGGGAGGGTGAAATTAAATTATCTAGCGAAACTCTGCAGACGTGACGCGATAACTAAACATGATCAAATAAAAATATAAAAGAATTTGAAGTTTTTTTTTTGAAGCTCAATGACCGCTTGTAGTATTTTTACTTGAAGTATGAGTTGAGAAAATCAATTTTATTTTGTTTTATCGTGTTTAGATAATATATCTATCCATCACGTCTGCGGAGTTTCGCTAGCTAATTTGGTTTGACCCTGTATAACATAGGTGTGAACACAGGCTGTGAATTATTTCTTTATTATAATTTAACACTCTCAGTACAAACACTTACTTACTTATGAAACCCATAAAACTGGGCTGTAAAATGATTTGTTATATAAAATTAATTTGCCTGTGAACTTCGTGGAGGAATATACCAACAAATATTAACACTTGAAACGATATGAAAGCGAAACGGGCCACCCCGCGCTCGCTCACTCCCTACAGAAAAAATATAAACTCATCTGTTTGTCCATGTTTATGTACGGTCAATGGAATTAATTGCGTATCAAATTGACATCTTACGTTAATTTGCAGTGTTAGATATACCAATTTCATACGACAGCTGTCAAAGATTTGAATATATGGACTATATAAGGTGATTGTCAGTTTGATAAAAAACAAACTTTATTAACCTAAGAAATGTACGCTAATATTTCTTATTTCCGCAGCGCATGCGACGAAAGAAATATTTTTATGGCAAATTTTTTTACACCTTGGGTTGGTTTTAGTAGGTATTTCTAAGGATCTCTATTTTTTTCTAGTAATAAACATAGCCTATGTTACTCAGTGATAATGTAGCTTTCTAACGGCAAAATATTTTTTTAAATCGGTCTAGTAGTTTTTAAGTTAATTCGTTACATACAAAAATACAAATATTTCCTCTTTATAATATTAGTGTAGATGTAGACTACAAATAATTAAATTGAGCTTATGAAAATGTTTCTTCTAATAAATAAGTAATTTCGCCGTAATGAAAACTTTGCTGTATCTACCACATAAAACATGCCTGCAGCCTTCCTAAACACTTAACCACTTCTGGGAGCACGTTATGAAATATTAATAACAAAAACGTCGGCGAGCCCGCGTGCGGAGCCTCTATCACAATAACACTGGAAACTTTTCTCATTTTAATGTTGTTCAGGCAAAAGTTTAAATATAAAAATATAATGTTACTGTACGCATTAGTGAGTCATTGAGCGGCGAGCGAGTGCGTGCCGCGTTCCACCCTCGCATCGCGAATATACAAGTTAAAACAAATGGAAAATAAACTTTTCAAATAAAATAAAAATAACCCTCTTGGCGGCCGGGAGGGCGGGGGCCCTCTCCAATAAAAAATATAATAACTTTTCTTTTTATTCGACGTAATGGCAACGATTGTTCCTTTCTAATATTGTTGCTGTCTCGTTTACTCTCAGATTATTATAATGGGGTGCGACGACGGCGGGCACCGCGCGCTGCGATACGGTGCCACTTTTCAACTCAAACAATCGAACTACTAATGAACTTTTTAATATTTATAGTAACCACAATATGTCGTTGTGTTACAAAATGTTTCAATTTGCCTTTCGACATATGAATAAAACAACCACATTAACGATGGCGTTTATCGTTAAAAAATTATGTAATAGAAGACGAGGGAATGAAAAACTAACACAAAAAAACTAAAAGTTTTTACTTTCGTTTCTTCTCAATTAAAGTTGAATTAATGTAATTTATTATTCCGGCACCCTAATTGCGTAACACGTACACTATCAATCTCAATCTGAATCATTTTGAAGGATATTGATAGGTAATCCATTGCTTCATATTTTCGAAAAATTTGTCTGCTTAACAACGTAAATAACGCAATGAATGTTGGTGAACTGTCAAAATGATAGCCATTCCTACTGTTAGTGTGTTAGACAATTACCACTCTGCCCTTGTAGCGGGATCTCCTTCTGTTAATCTGATAGTGGTTTACTGATAACCAAGAAGTGAAATGAAAAGAATATGAGAAACGAATCCTAATGTTTACTATTATTAATTTCAATACGGTTTTGCTTCTATCTTCATTAATATCGAAGCACCAATTGGCTTTATTTGTACTTCTTTGACGTAAAAAATTCAATTCAAGTTGAAGACTTTACATTAGATAATATTGACAATAAACGACCATTATTATAATATGTGAAACATAACGTAATATGTAACATACGTTGAAACGAACATGTCCTCGAAATACATGCAGTGCAACATGAAATGTAACACACTACAAGGCGAATTTGTTTTAACGTGTGTTACAATGATGCAGGGTGCAGCCTCGCGCATCGTGCAGGCTGCACAGACGACGGCAGAATGGCTCGCCCTGACCCCATGTCATTCATTCCTGCACCGTCGATGATAGCTGTTATTACTACGCTTTAATACTCTGGATATTACTGATACTATATTGATGATGCTGTAAACGTATAGACTGATATTTTTTTAAATATTTAAACTATCTTCTGCCCGCGGCTTCGTCTACGTGGATTTCGGAAACACGGGAACTTCATAAAAATTAGCGTATGTATACCTTACAACATCAGCTATCCGGCAGTAAAAGTCCCGTCAAAATCGGTCCAGCCGTTCCGGAGATTAGCCGGAAGAAACAGACAGGCAGACAAATATTTTAAAAATTGTTTTTTTGTTATATGTAGGTACCGTATATATACTTTCATATGCATTTAGTAAAAAGCTGAAATATATTTAGTATCACTCCTGATTACGGCAAGTTTCACGGGTTCTTGGGTGCTCAGAGTATTTTAGCCATCAGATAAGAAAATCTATCAGATGTTAGATTTTGTACAGCCGCCAGCAAATCAAGCTACCCGAAACTGTCAAATTTTCCCAATCAACCTTGAAACTTATACTGTAGCAATAAAGTTGAAAATTTATTAAAGAAATTCGACAGATTGTAGTAACTTGATGTGCTGGCGTCTGTACAACCAGCCGGCTATGATCCTGCTGAGCTTCCTTTGGGAGGTAGGTATCATGGTGACATGTTTTAACGTCCAAAACAGCAACATCCTTTGCGAACCCTCCTAAATTGCGTGAGAAATTAAAACCTTTCACTTTTCGGTTTCGTTTGGATAAACAATACCTGTATTTACATGTTTTTGGGGTTGTAGGGACGGCCTGTCAAACTGACAACCTGTGGTTGAGGAGACATTGTGTAGAGGAAGTGCACAGGATCTTTCGTAGACACACCTAAGTCACGGACAAGTAACAATTTGCATAATGTGGACGGTCGACCCCACGCCATTGGCAAAACATGAACTACAAAAACCATCTTACAGGCTATATCATAAAAGCTTTGTCAATGTCCAATTCTTACCATGGAGCTGCGGTTGACTGTATTTGGCGACAGTTTGGTGACGATTTGGGCTTGTTCTTGTCTGTTGTCTGTACTTAACGTAATGAGACAGTTGAGGATGGTGAAACTCCCGCCCGCAGCCGCTAACGGCGGGAGTTTTGTTAAAAACGGATTCACAGGCTTTTTGTACAAACTTTTTGCGCCCGGGCAGGCGGCCGGCACGGCTTGTTCTTTGAGTCTTTGTCATTTTGTTTATACGTTAAATATAAAAGTGGGTTTAGTTTAAATATGCTAATGCTCTGGATTACACTGTAATGTTTAATTTACCGCGATGAAAAGTGTCTTTATATCCTTTTTTAGATAAATTAGGAATTAAACTACCTCTGACAAATCCGGGGTGCACTCCCGAAGCGCAAAACCCTTAGTTTCGGCCGAAATTACGGGCATTTCCTACTATATATCACTTGCAGACATAAGATATTAGTTTCGGGCCCCAACGAACCTATTTTGACGGATCGGCTACTTTCGAACTGGCCTGTATCTTCGTTGACGGAACTAGAGAATCAAAATCCAATTATTTTATTTCACATAAACCCACATGGGCACTTATGAAACGTCAGAAGGCCAATTCTCGTAATTTAAAACGTTCAAAAATCTAGTCGCAATCTCATCTCGGCGACAAACAAATGTCAAAATGTAGGGAAATTAGAGGTATTTTTGACAGATTGAGACTGAGATCAGACTGTGAACGTTCTTAAAATTACGAGAATTGCCCCTCTAATGCTAGGTGCACGGAATAGACCCAGAGAATCGGTTCAACACTTACGCTGCAAAAGCGTAACAAACTCGCTTCGGGTTTTCTGTAGACAGAAAGTAGTGGCACAGATGGCGTTGGTACATAATACACTAAAAACATAGACACAACTATATCAACTACCCGTAGATACATATTAACTCTCACAGACCTTGATACCTATTATTATAACGTACCTATATTATTAATAATCGTCTTCATGCGTTCGAAACGCAACTTTTTATTACGTCGAAGTGTCCGCAGTATATGTTGTTATTACAATAATATCTATTGTTCATGATACATTGTAAAGCGAGCGATGTTATGAATTCTATACGTACACAAATAATAATATTGTATTTTGTTATAATGTTTCCCGTTCGCGCGATCATTATGTCTAATAATTATAAGTTTTGTTACAGTCATATTATCATCAGTCTAAAGAATTATTGTCTCTGTTCCCTCGCTTTTATAGTTCTCTTTTGCATGGACTGCTTTCAGAAATTTACCTCTCGAGATTTTTATAATAGATTATTAAATCAACATTATGTTCTTTCGTATTTTATGTTCCTCGTTTCTTGTTTTTACGAATGAAATGATAGCAGATGTATTTATACAAAAAGAAAACTCATAATAATACATAGGGTGTTATATGTGTAATATAACTACTACTTAATTAGAGGTACTTAAATCATCTTTAATTACTATAAATTAATTACGTTGCAAGATTTGCATTTTTATATCCAGGGCCGAAACAATATGTTATGTAATAATTATTTTTTTAAGATTACTCTTATTATTATAATAACTATCATAAAATAAGAAGGTAATTAAAAATCATATTAATCAATACTTATAGTAGGTACCTATGTTTTTTTTAGTTTGTGGAAATATTATAATAGGTAGAGGGTAGGTACCTATTTGCTTCCAGTTTCAGGGTTAAATGATATGTATTACTGTCTAGAGCAGTGGTGGCCAAGTGGTAACGGCCGCGACTTACGACGTGTAGGTCGTAGGTTCGACCCCAGACAGGCGCTTTACTTTGTGTAAATTATTTCATCACCACTGCTCTCAAAACGATGAAGGAAAACATCGTGAGGAACCCGGCATGTCCTAGAGACAGCAATAAGGGCCCCGCGGAGCTTGGCTCCGTCGACTACGTCTTAATATTATTACTTGTAAACCAACTTAGACCCGCCACGTGATATTCCCCACTCTAAATACTCGCACAATGCACCAATTTCGGCATTATTGAAATAGGCTATATTTAGTAATGATTCATTTTAAACAGGTGCTACTAAATATACCTGAGTAGCGGTGTCTTGGTAAGGTACATTTAGCGGTAGTCACTCGAAAATGTGATGTCCTAATTATACCCGACATCGGCGAGGTCCGTGACGTCACTGGCGTCCCCCACAAGGTACATTTAGTAGAGACGTCACGGCGGCATAGTGCTGTCAATTTCATAAAAAGCAATTATTGATTTCTATGACTGTATAGCGGCCATAGCCTAAGAACTAGGTAATAAAAGACGCTAGACATTCCGTCTACAAACAGGCCTATTTATTGATAAATAATAATTATATTTTAGTGTCCATGTAGGCAGTTAAAGCCCACACTAACTGCAATGCAAGACAGGCTGCGACTTGTCTGCCGCACCTCCTCACATCCTGTTGTCTTACTTCTAAAAGCTGTTTCCAATGTAGTTTCTCTAGATACTTTTCCTACTTCACCCTTAGAAAATGAAATAACTTAAGGCGAAACCGTCAGGACATATGAACTGAATGAAACGTAAGAAAATTTGAATTTCGTGGGCTACCTTAGTGCCCTTAAATGAACTCCACACAACGGCAACGGTTTAAGAAAAGAGGTAAAGGACCCTATTGATGTCTAACATTCATGGTGTAAAAAGGATATAATATTTGGCAATAATATTTATATTAGTCACCCTGGAGTTAGAGTAAAGGGTAACAAACAACATAGAGAATATGATCACCATCATCCTTTTATGGTCCTCCATTTTTCACCACTCTTCTGCCAATATTGTTCAAGTCTTCCCTACAATCTTATTTTGAAAAATTCCTTCGTTGTTTTCTGCGTACTATGAACCCAGTGAAGCGTAGCGTTATTTTATAATAAAAAACTTTACCAACTCTAATAGAAAACCGTACTTGTGCTTGCAAAGTTACAGGAATTTTGCAACTACGCTAGATACTGGTGCTAGAAGTGGATTCGCCACTACGTATAAGGCACCTGTACCATCATCGACGAGGAAGCGAGTAGCTATCAACTCGCTCATGAGACGTACAAAAGATTGTACGTCCTGGGTCCCAGTTGATCGCTGAATGTTCGCACCGCCGGATTTGCAACTAGCTACTCGTTTGTTGCAGCGAAAAGAGCTATCGAAGAGAATACTCTCTCAGCGACGCTCGCTTGGCGGCTGACACGCCTCACGCTTGTATGACGCCAGCACATCAACCTACTACAATCTGTCAAATTTCTTTAATAGATTTTCAACTTTGTCACTAAAGCATAAGGTTCAAAGTTGATTGGGAAAATTTGACAGTTTCGGGTAGGTTGATGTGCTGGCGTCTGTACATATATACACACCAGCGAGTGATCGCTCGTCGCCGTTGCGCACTTACCTACTACTCGGTGCTCGCTAACCCGCTTCTCGTTAATCGCCCGCGGTGGGTCAGGAGCCTAAAACAAAGGGTAGGTTTGAAAGTCCGCTAGACATAATAGTAGGTACTCATTTAATAACTGACGAAACATCTGCTGTATACAGAACAGAAGCCGTGACCAACAGCACTAAGCGTAGGGTCGAGGTAGATCGGCAGGACAGTGTAGGCTAATAAAAAATACAAAAAATAGTTTACATATAAGTAGGTTAGCTACACGTGAATGTGAGTTCTCTTAGACCATCCAAAAATAATTACTTTAAAAATCACCATTAATCAACTTTGTTGGTCTCAGACAGCAAATTAGCTCTCGACCTGATTAAAATCTCATCCGAAGTTAACCTTGAAAATGTAAGTGGAGTCACTGTATGCTGTCCATTTGCTGCCATTTTAACCAAATGCTCCCCGACCAGGTGGCCTACCATGATCTAATTAAAAACGATACAAAAACAAGGCATTTCAGTTTAGGTTCCTAAACTGCATCGCTTGAGCTGCTCTATGAACATCATGGTACCAAACAAGTATGAATGAAACCAAAACTTGCGACTCAGTTTGGGACAATCGCTGTCAGCAGATGGCACGGCCTAAACTGAATCATTAAACTGACGTCATGGTACGAATTAGAAGAACAGTTTAGTTTAGGTCCTAAAATGGATCGCGTTAAGAGCTTGTGGTAGGCCTCCTGGAAGCTTAAAAATCTAAAAGTAAAAAGTTTTAGACAGATTTTTAAGCATCCATATTGTCAGGAAAGATGCTTTTTTTAAAACCTAACAAACTCAAAGACAAGTTAACAAGAAAAGTCTAAATATAATAGCTTTTTTGTTTAAAATAATACAGAAACGACAATATTTTGTTGGAGAATTTGAATGGACAACTTTGAAGTCGGGACCTTTTTTTATTTGATCGTCACAGACCTTTCCCCTTTGTTTTTATAGTAAACGACTGACTACACATTATTTACTTTACGTCCTTTCTAAAATAAATCGTGGTGGAGTGAAGCCACTACGCTTGGACGACAACTGGTGCATTCAAAATATTTATTTGGCATACATATTTCAACTTAAGGGGCATGCGTCGATGTTTGAATTTTGACGTTAGTCGTTCGATATTTTGATGACACATTTACTTATGGCTTATCTGCCATTTTTAATTACAGGAAATATTAAAAACATTAGCATCGTAGTGTGTACTTAACAGCAGTAATTAATTTAATAAATGACAACAGCAATGACCCACCTTTTACAACTCGAAAATAATACCTTACTGTGACTCTTTTCAGTGTTTCAGCGGTAATACGATATAATTTTATTTTATGCATGTACGAGTATATAAAAAACGCATCAATAATGTCTGGTTTTATCCCTTTACATAGCAATTAATGACATCGCATTCTCGGTACTCATTTGCACAACTTTAAAAAATAACTGCCATGGCTGCCCTTGGGGTGACTTAGACCATAGTTTAAACGTTATAATTTTCTAATCGGGTTTTTCAAAACTATAGTGTGCCTATAATAATGTTATAGCAATCATTTATATGATAAAGATACGCTGACGGTTTCAAATTAGAATCATAATACGTATTCTTATATGTTATTTGGCGAGCACAGTAATTGCTCGCGTGTGGATTATAAGTTTAAATAATATCTCCATATTATTATTCTTTATGAATGTTACTCGTGTTATTATCGTAATAAATAATGATACACAAATGTATAATTTACAGTTATAATAAATATGAGGGGTGATGTTAAGGTTTATATTGTTTTGTTGCTGGTTCTAGTATTCTTGGTAGGAAGGCGGTCGAAGGATGCTTTGATTTTAAAAAATTTGCATGATTTTCATCAATATGGGGTGTGTCTTAAACTGGCTACAGATTTGAACATCGATTAGACCGTTGATATAGTTCATTTACATGTCTACAATCTTTGCTAGAATACTTTGGCGACTTGATTCTGGTGCAGATGAACTAATTGGATAGCTTTTGAGCTTAACAGGCGTGGAAACCATACCAACCCGCACCGGGCCCGCATGGTGGATTATGGCCCACTCCCTCTCACAGAGAAGAGGCCTGTGCCCCAGCATTGGGAACATTTACTATCTTGTAAGTAGGTAACATGCTTGAATTGTAAATATTATTCTCCTTTATGAAACCTAGTAGATGCCTCAAAATTATGGGCAGCATAAAAACACAATACCGATAATAATATCGCGGCGGGATTTTCAACTCTCCGTGTTGATCCGAGCGTTGAGAATTAGAGCGCACCCAGCGCGTCAAAAAAACATACTGCTGGATTTTCAACTCTCGACGCTAAGCAGAGAGTTAAAATTCCAATGCGCGAATAAAAGTCGCCGCGGGAAAAACGCACCCCTGGCCTCACGGTAAGCATATTGTACAGTAGAAACTTTAACTATAGTCTATTTAATCCCTCTATACTTTTGAAATAAAAACCTTCAATACAAGTCTACTTATCACTCTCACTTTATCTCGCGTGATAACAAATTGTGGGTACTATCGGCATCCCTGCAACGTGCAGGCTTCTTAGCAACGAGTGATGCACTGGTTGCTAATGCTCGCCTGTTAATCTTGCAGCTAAGCTTTATGTGTTGCTAGCTCCCACACAACACAAGAATGAAAGAAAATACGTTCATTTGCGATAAACGAACACAAACACAATAAAAATATTACAAGTTGGGGGAAAACATGCGTCGGTTCCGCGTCATTTTCGGCCATACTTCTTAGTCGTCATTACTACCGCTATCGCCACCTCCTTTTTAACCATATCATCATGCATTCCAACCATCGTGTCTTCTTCACTAAAAATTATCTAAGAAGAAAAAAAACTTACCTCTTCTCCGAACGTAACCCTAAAATTCGATTTATGCAAATTCTATTCTTTATTTTCGAAAAGCGAACCTATTGGTTTTATATCGGCTTATAGTTTGCCAACCCTACCGCTGATAGCCAAAATGTTTGGACATGGTATTTACCCTTGTCGGTACTACGGAACCCCGTACCCACCGGAGCGAGAGCCCACAACTATAATTATGTTCAATATAAGCAGTTCCGTATGTTATTAACATGTTTTTTTCTCGTTGATGAAATAAAATTATAATAACAATAAAAAATATTATTGTCATGTGAATTCGACGATGGGTGGAGTTTTGATAATAAGTTGGAACGTACTTTTTTTGTTGGTTCATCTTCTTCGTTTTTCTGTTCTTTATCATCATAGTCGTGTATTATTTATTATAAGTTACTAACGTTTCCAAAAAATAACCCTTTTTACGCCATTCGGCCTCTTCAGGCCATTTCATAATTTCAGACACGGTCACAAGTCTTCGTTTCGCTATTCACGTATAGAGTTCGTTCACCATTGTTTTTTCTGCAGTGATATTTGTTGCGCAGACTTACCAGTGTCACTGCCAATCGGGCGTTTGTGGAGCGTGTGTATTTCAAACAATCATGGTCTTAATTGCCACAGCCAATGCAATTCCCAACGCTATTTTTTGGAAAGACTGCTACTCAATGCTCAATTCTTTATTGCATTCCATATGTATTACATAGATGGTATTATAAGTAAGAAATCAATATGGACCCTGTCGGGCACAGCAAAATTAGGAGAGAGGAAGAGGGCTAAGTAGCAAATCAATATTATTTTAAATTATAAATTATTAGATGTGCTTAATTGGGTGTATAATTATATTATATTAATAGGTTTGTGTATATAGGTAGGTATAGTACATTAGTTACCGAATTTACTGACAAATTTGCAACATCAGCGCTTATTTTAAATCGTCAAAAATGTATGGCTGAGCAGCCGTCAATCATTATTTATCTTAGAGCAAAGTTTTTTAAGTAAAGCCCTATGTGTACCTACCTATACAAAGGTAACTTACATTATGAATTATCAAGGAATAATTCAGCAAATGATCATTAATTAAGCTGGAATTCATAGGTGGGCTAGATCGATTAGTTCCTTGACTAAACAAAGCTGTTATCAAGCCTACTACAGCTGTCTTCAAATCAAAGCGGGAATTACACAAGCAATTAGACTACATCATTCAAATACCGTCAATTTGCTAGATACAGACCTGCTTTGTACTAGACATGGTCTATTGACTTCTAATACCATGCAAGATGTTTATTTACTGCGAGGGGATCATTTAGCAGTAACTATCCTCGTTTTATTAATTTTGTCCACATTCGTCCCACAAGGTTCGCCCCCACATTGGATATTCCTTATTCGCCCCACGTGCTATTCCCTTTTGGCCCCGAGAAACATTTGTTTTTAAAGACATGATATGAAATAATGTTACTGAAGGCAACAAATTACGACAAAGTGACGAATTGACAAGAATAAATTGTAGTAAAAACGAGTGTTGTCGATTTAAAAAATGCATAAGGCATAGGAGATTATTTTTAAGATGACATGCAACAGCATCCTCCTCCTTGCTTACGACACCTTAGAAGCACCAATTCCACTGCCAAATATGGTGATTTAACAAATTGAAAAGCGCATTTAAAATCCATTTAGATAAAGCTGAACGCAAACGGACAGTCTTTTCCTACATGTCATAGTGTATAGAAATACATAATCAGCCTATAATATACCCACTGCTGAACACAGGCCTCCTTTCTATGAGAGAGAGTGGACTGTAATCTATCACGCGGGCCCAATACGGGTTGGTACATATAACATGTTTTTGAATTTGTGGTTCTAGGATATTCCGGTTCCCTCACGATGTATTCCTTCACCGTTTTGAGAGCAGTGGCGATGACATGACTTGCATCGTCTAAACGCTGTTCAGACGGTGAGACTTATAAGTGTTGTTTCAATTTATTTGTATGCAAGAAACTTGCACCACCATTTACACGGTGCAAGTTTGTGGCTTTATACAAGTATTCACATTCTAAGAATATCACGCGTGTACAACAGGCAGGATAAGTACTGGATTGTGGAATAACAATAAGTAGGTATCTTATCTAATGGATCAGCCGACCTACATATGGGGCGCAGGCCTTACCATTGTAAAATGTATTTAAATGTGGCAATTTGTACTGATTTTATATCGTAGTAGGTAAAAGTTAGCATAAAGTGGATAAGACAAAGTTTAAAACAGAAGACGAACTAGCAGGGGATCGAGGAAGGGGGTGGAGGGGGGGGGGCTCAGGGGATCAGACCGGAATAAATCGTTTAAAATAGTCTAAATAATATGAATAACAGTCAGAATATTTATTATTTTAATAGGATAAAACTAAACAACATTGGATAAACTTCTTATACTAAAGAAACTACTAATATAAAAATATAATAACCTAACCTACTCGTAACATAACACTAAAAATATTAACAAACTAAAATATGGCGTCGGAAAATTCCTAAAGAGCTTAAACCAACATCATCGAAGTCAAGGTCGATTTGTCTGTTAATGTATAAGTGTCTTTTATTTAAAACATATTCGCCCCATTTCACTAACACTGGAAATTAATGCCTAAATAAAAGCGCGCTATTGGATTTTCAACCCTCGGGTCAGCGCTGAAAGCTGAATTGGAGTAAAGTTACCCTTAAATTACGAATGCGAGAAAGAATGGAAGTGCGCATGTCATATAAATTATACCAAAGTCAACAACGCTGGGGATGGAAAGTGCAGTAAGAAAAATCGCGAAGACTTATATTTTAATCAGCCTATAATGTTTCCCACTGCTGGGACACAGGCCTCCTCTCTATGAGAGGGAGTGGGTCACAGTCCACCACTAGGGCCCAGTGGGGTTGGTGGATGTCTCATGTCTTTAAATTTTTGGTTCTAAGACATGCCGGTTTCCCCACGCTGTTTTCCTTCACCGTTTTGAGAGCAGTGGTGATGAAATAATTTACACAAAGTAAAGTTGCTTGAGCCTACGACCTAGAAATCTTAAGTCGCGGCCGTTACCACTGGGCCACCAATGCTCGCGAAGACTTGGTCAAGGAATATACAGAAGCGCCAAGACTAGAGGGAATGGTGTAGTGACAATGGAGACCGCAGAGACACCTCGGCAGCTGCGGCTAGGGGCGGCGTTGTCAACACTTTTCATTCACACCATGCGTGTCAGCGTTTACTCGCACTACACATCATCATCATCTGCCTAGCCTTTTTCCCAATTATGTTGGGGTCGGCTTCCAGTCTAACCGGATGCAGCTGAATACCAGTATTTTATATGGAGCGACTGCCTACCTGACCTCCACAACCCAGTTACTGGGTAATACGATACCCCTTGATAAGACTGGTTGTCAGACTTTCGGGCTTCTGACTACCCGTGACGACTGTCAAAGATCCACGAATGACAGCCGGGACCAACGGCTTAACGTGCTTTCCGAGGCACGGAGGGGTCTCGGTATGTAAAGATGGTCACCCATCCACAGACCAACCGCGGCGAGCTTAGCTTAACCTGATCGATCGACCTGTGCGGGTGTTATTATTTAGCCACGAGCCCCTCTACATCTATTCTGTAAAAATCTCATCGTAAAAACTTAGGTGAAGCTAGCTGTCATTCCACCTGACGCTAGGGATTGACACTGTTGACAGCTCACTTCACCTATGATTTCAGGGTGAGATTTTTACAAAATAGCACCGCGTTAATCTGTACGTTGTATGCTTTAATTACTTACATATATTCTAGTAATGATATGTGACGGTGTGACTCTTGTTAAAAAAAAACCGTAAAAATCACCATCGATATACCGGGTGTCCCTGGAAGTATGGATCAAATCGAATAGGGGGCGTGGGCAAGGTCATTTCCAAACTTTTTGACCCTGAGAATGTTGGTGAATTTTTTAACGGTTGAAAAGTTATGACCAGTTTTTGTTTTTTTCAATCACTTCGCATAATGTTCAAAGAAAAAAATAATCAAAAAAAAAACTATCAGGGCTATCTAAAACAATTAAATTGACAGCCATGTTAGTTTTTTTTTAAGTTTTGAAATGGCCGTGCCCACGCCCCTATTCGATTTGATCCAAACTTCCAGGGACAACCTGTATTTTATCTTGTTCACACCTTGTTAGTTGGTGTTTTTGTAGTCATTCAGTTTTAGTTTTATCCTTCCTAAGACCCAATTTGCCAACTTCCTCAGGATCCTACCATAGGAAAATGATAACTTCCGATACGGAATTTGAACAGCAAATGTAGACCACCAGTTGTTTTTAAAAGAGCGTTGCGCTTTAGCTTTTGCTTTTCAATTTGATTTGTAACTCGAAAATATCGTCCATTAACGATAAAATAAGCTATTACTTACCTACGGACATTCCGATATCTGGGCGGTAGTTTTTTAGATCAATAATCCGATTTCTGTAAAAATCGAGCTTAGAAAAAACGCCGCGATTTTCTATCAGTTTTTCAATTCCTAGCGAGTTTATCGTGGTACCGGACGTGGTCTATGCACATGTATTAACCTACATATGTATATACAGGTACACAGTTATGTATATTAAGAAAGTAAGTTGCTAATTAAGTGAGAAGCGCAACTAGCTCGATAGAACACTCGTTTGTAAACATAAGGCTACTTTTTAATCAACCGTACCTACATATAAATATAGCTTTTAAATGAATGAGATAAAGTTGAAATTTAATTACACCGTTAAAATTATTCCTGCCGTGTTGTATGGGCATGCATGTATTTTAGTTTTCTGTGTCTTTGAAGCTAAACCTGTTGACTTTCAGTCGGGTTAGGGACAACTTATAAATGTCATAAATATGGAAATTATGTTTGTTTATTTTTACCCATTTATCCTTGAAGAAAGTTTTTATTAAAAGTGATTCTAGTTAGCGTCAAAATACGGTAGCATTATCATAGAAGTCAAACCAACTTTCGTGTCTGAATTTTCACAACGAGGGCTGAAGTTTTGGGACTTACCTACTTCGGAAAACTTAATACTGAGCTGGAAAGACTTAAACAGATGGTAAGAGCTTGAACACGGAAAAGTCTATAAACTACAAGTTTCATTTATAGGGTTATTTTAAATTAGCTAGCTAAACTCCACAGACGCGATTGGTATCGGTTTCTCAACTCGATAAAACAAAAAATAAATTCAACCCCAGTTATTGTAGTCACTTGAAATATCATATACATTTTAGAAAGTATTTTGTATGTTCGCAAAAACTTAGGACTTTTCAAAATAAGAAGCGATTTCCATAATATAAATACACGCAGTAAAAATGAAATTGTGATACCTAAATTTAGACTAACTAAAACTAGCAAGTCATTTCTTGTAAACAGCATCCGTTTTTATAACAAGTTGCCAAAGTCGGTTACAGAACTTAGCGATGGAAAGTTCAAAACCCTCATCAAACGAGTCCTTATCAAAAAAGCATATTATAAGATTAAAGACTACGTTGAAGACAAGGTAGTTTGGCAATAATTCCTTCTGCACATGTGGCTTCCCTGGCACCTCTTTGACGGCATAAGTTCTACGTAAATGTCTATTAACTGCTCTCAAATTACGATGTTTATTTTTTATTTGTACATACTTCTATGACATAATCTTTTTATTATTTGACATTATATACAGACAATTTTAATTTTTCACCTCTTTCTTAGTTGAAATGGCAATCATATCTCTTGGTTTTAGTAGATTTTTATATTTTGTTTATCCTTTTGATACATCCTTATTTTGTAAATGTGAGGACTTTGTAAGCCTTGTAGACTAGATCTGTAGACCATTTTTTATTTTTATCAAGTACCTGGTACTTGTTGACAGGCCTACGCTGTCCTCCCATACCTACTGTAACTCGAAAACATTGTAAAAGCCAATTATTTTTAAAAGAGTAACCATGGAGTTTCTTGCCGGTTCTTCTCCATAGGAAACGACCAATTGGAACCGTGCACCTAGCTTCTGACGTTTCATAAGTGCCCATGTTGGTTTATGTGAAATAAAAATATTTTGATTTGATTTGATTTGATTTGATTTGATCAGTTTAAAAATCTAAACACGAAAAATAAAAGAAAACAGTTTTCTTCAACTCATATTTCAATTAACAGAGGTCGTTGACCTCCCAAAAAACAACATAAAATCTTTTTATTTTATCGTGTTTAGATATCCATACCCAACGCGTCGGCGTAGTTTACCTAGCCAATTTAAAATAACCCTGTATAGTAATATGCGGTTCGGTAGTACCTAAAATTAAATTAATTAATTAAACTCGTACACATAGTCATAGAAGTATAGGTATAGAATTTAGCCAGCCAGTCAGGTTAAGCTGCGTTTGCCGCGGTTGGTCTGTGGATGGGTGACCATCTTTACATACCGAGACCCCTCCGTGCCTCGGAAAGCACGTTAAGCCGTTGGTCCCGGCTGTCATTCGTGGATCTTTGACAGTCGTTACGGGTAGTCAGAAGCCCGAAAATCTGACAACCAGTCTTACCAAGGGGTATCGTATTACCCAGTTAACCCAGTACCTGGGTTGTGGAGGTCAGGTAGGCAGTCGCTCCATGTAAATTACTGGTATTCAGCTGTATCCGGTTAGACTGGAAGCCGACCCCAACATAGTTGGGAAAAGGCTAGGCAGATGATGAATTTAGTCAGCCAATATAAAATAACCCTGTAGTTTAAGAATAACTTCAGTGAACGCTTCCCACGTTGCACACTTTTTATTCACGTCAGTGTAGTGGTCCTACAATGTTTCTAACGTGGTTCTGTTAATAACGTTCACTTCATTCGTTTTAGTGAGCGACATGGTACGATGGCCCTCCGCGCTGTCATAGAGTAAACAAGTCCACCATTAGGTATATTTGTTGTTATACCAATTAAATGAGTCATGAGGCTATAAACGTCGCGGAGCCGCGGAGGTACCGGTGACAGCCATCTCGGTGTTTAATGAGCTGTTGCGATTTTTTAGGTCAGAACAATCTAGATAGCATTGTTTAATAAGTACACTGGTTCGAGATTAGTTCTTCCTCGTTCATTATTAGAAAGGGACTTATAATTTTGGGAAGAGTATTTTTTTCTTAAAAGTACAGACGCCAGCACATCTACCTACACACCTACTACAATCTGTCAAATTTCTTTAATAGATTTTCAACTTTATCTCTAAAGTATAAGGTTCAAAGTTGATTGGGAAAATTTGACAGTTTCGGGTAGGTTGATGTGCTGGCGTCTGTACAAAGACAATACGGCAATAAATTAAACTTCATAGATCTTATGACGTTCCCAGTCTTCTTACAAACAAATCAGTCAAAAATATCGAACAGTTAGTCACTAAATGAGTCATAGATTGGCAAATCAGTACCTACCCCAGAACTACTTACTTTGTTTGAAACAATCACTTTTATTAATTCGATGTTAGAATTTATTCCATAGTGACACTATCTGAATGAAAACACTGGTAATACTTACTAATGTATTACTAATGTTTTCATTTATTGTGTATTGTCGTGTATTATCTATCATAGTCAGCCTATAATGTTTCCACTGCTGTGGCACAGGCCTCCTCACGGTGAGAGGGAATGGGCCGTGATCCACCACGAGGGCCCAGTGCGGGTTGGTAGATGTCACATGTCTTCGAATTGTTACTTCTAGGACATGCCGGTGAAGGAAAACATCTTGAGGAAAGAGTTTATTAATAAGACATTAATAGCATTATCTAAAAGTATTCCTCAAAAGTCCACACTCCTTTGAAACCAGTTACTTTATGCAATTTAAAAGCATCTAAATAAAAGCAAGGAACATTATCATATTATTGTATCTCATTTTTAACATTGCAATCAATGCGCACGCTTTAAATAATGTTCGTAGGCAATTACCGTCGCGGCCCCACCGAGTCCCATCTATTTAATTATTTATTCGTTGTTATTATTATACATGAATCAATTTATTCGTGCGCTGCGCGCGAGCGGCTGCATATTTTTCAATTACGTCAATTTAAAATAATACATAATTCGCTATTGTGAGTCAGTGGGAGCATTGTGTCAGACGTATGTAGATACAAGTACAAATAGTGCTGATTTCATGTATACGTGTACACTGTCAGTGTTTATACCATGTGTCGAAATGTCACTCGTGTCCGGAACGAGTGTTTTCGAGTAGGTTTGTGGAGTTGTCATTGATCCGGTTCGGGTTTTTGGCTTTTTGGTTTTTCTGAGATTGACTTTATTGGTTGTTGACATTGTTGGTTGTCATAGCGTTGGGAGAAAACCTTTGTAACATATACAGTGACCTCCAAAAGTTAGTTGACATTTTTCCGCTTCAGTTTTGACACACCACATTATGATTTAAAATTCTAGTGATCCAAATGTTTGAACTGCTATAACGTTGTTATTGACACATTCAACTACCTTTGGATTATCATAATCAATACTTATAATATCAAGTAATCCCTTAGTACATGATTATTATTATTTTTTAATTCATAATATGGCATCACATTGAAGTAGAATAATGTCAACTAACTTTTAAAGAAGACCACTGTAGGTACAGACGCCAGCACATCAAGCTACTACATTCTGTCAAATTTCTTTAATAGATTTGCAACTTTATTGCTAAAGCATAAGGTTCATTGTTGATTGGGAAAATTTTACAGTTTCCGGTAGCTTGATGTGCTGGTGGCGTCTGTACCTATCTACGAATATCTGAAATTACTAACTTCAGAGTTTACGATAATTTCAACAAAGAAACTTACCAAACTAAATAGTAGATAACTAGCTGTTATCCGCGACTTCGTCCGCGTGGACTTTTTTTCGTGGGACCCTATTTTTTTTTCTAAAATAGAAGTAGCCTAAGTTACTCCTTATTACATCAGCTATCTGCCAGTGAAAGTCCCGTCCAAATCGGTCCTGCTGTTTCAGAGATTAGCCGGAACAAACAGACAGACACAGACGAAAATAAAAAATAAATGTTATAATGATTTATGTACCGCGTATACATTCATATGCATTTAGTAAAAAGCGGTTATTTTAATATTACAAACAGACACTCCAATTTTATTTACTTGTATAGAGACAATAATATCTACTATTACTACTATCTCATTCTTTTCATGCAATGCAAATGGCAGCAGCTGCAGTCTGTAGCAATCACTCTGACTAACATTGTTAAAGAAAGAAACGCAGCCACCGAGAGGATACACATCTAAGTAAAATGGAATGCTGATACACTTCCTTTATCATCGAATTACCGAGTAAAGGAAATAAACGTCTGTAATTAGATGAACTCCGGCGTCGCATGCGTCGCTGCTTCCGATTGGTTCCTGTCGCGCGTTGCGCTCGCTTATGAGTAGTTATGAGTTTCATGCATGAGGAGTGACGACTCCATTCGCTTGCTATTCCGAGGTCGTTTATAATTTATAATGTGGATCAGTTCGACCAGACAAAATAAATTTATGTTTTTTTTGTTTTTTTTTTTCAAACACGGGTGAGTTAGGTTCGGCACTGTTATTTCAAATTAGGTAATGAGGCGCGAAAATAATTTTAAATAACTTGATAGTGACCTATCTTTCACAGAACCGCGGGGCAATTGCGTAACACATTATCAATCGGAATCGGTTTCATTTTGACAGTTCAACAACGTTCATTGCGTTATTTACGTGTCGAGCAGAAACATTTTTCGAACTTATGAAGCAATGGATTAGCAATTTGCTTCAAAATGATTCAGATTCCGATTGATTATGTGTTACGCAATTAGGGTGCTGGTCGAAGTGGCGGTGCTTGGGGCGTCTTTGTCCAGCAGTGGACTTCTTTCGATTGGATGAATGACCTAACTTTTCCAAACATTTTCATAAATACTAAATCATCATTCCTTAAGCTAAGAATACATTCGCTTTGTATATTCAAATACTCCATTTTATTTAAGTAACATCTCTAGTGTTGGAAATAATTTGTCTCGCGATGTTGCGGTTCTGAATATCTTACTTATTATTTTACATACACTGTCGAGTTCCTTGGCCCGTTCAGAACTCCAGACAGAGTTCCTGCAGTTGTTTATAGGTCTTATTTATTTTTTGGAAACTTTTTGGATTGTTTATTTATATGTCTATGCAGCTTTTTTATTACGGCCCACTCCCTCTCACAGATAGGAGGCCTGTGTCCCAGCAATGGGAACATTATAAGCTGATTTTATGCTTATGCAGCATTATCTAAGTGATGGACGATAGCAAAAATAATACTTAGAAGTTAGGTTGAATAAAAAGCTGCTAAATTCTAAAAATGAAAAACAACCCCATCCAAGAGTCGATTGCATTTAATATTCAAAGCCCACATGTCTAAACTTATTAATACAATAATATAAAACATAACTTACATACTTACTCGTTATGCACATAAAATAATGTAAATTAAAATTCCACGCTTCGCTAAATTGCCTACAAAAAAGCCAAAGCTCTAAACTCCATTGACGAAAGAAAGAACGGTAATCGATTGCATTACCATCTCGAGAGCCCGCATATAACACACCCGTCCTCATATAAATATCTAAGTAGTCCATTTTGAATAAATATACATCACTATACATAGTAATACATACAATGTCTGTCTGTACATCCCCCGCTTCTGTATTTAGTTTATACCGAGCATTTAAGTTTAATTACACAATTTATATTCAACTTGCAATGAAGTCTGCCGTTTTATTATTTATTGAGCGTATTAAAACAGAGAATGCTCTGTTTCAGTTATGTTTAAAAGGTCTAAATTGACATTAAATATAGCGTGGATTTTTCGATGGTTTGTTTGTAAAAGCTTTATGTCTTGTAAGATGTACTTAGCTAATCTTATATATAAAAATCTCGTGTCATAGTTTTTGTTATCGAACTCCTCCGAAACGGCTTGACCGGTTTTTATGAAATTTGTTGTGTGTATTTGGTAGGTCTGATAATAGGTCGTAGGCTATTTTTTATACCCCTAAACATATAGGTGATAAGGGTGGCCCTCTCCCCCCTCATTTTTTTTGGAATCGAAACTTACGCGGGTGAAACCATGGGGTGCAGCTAGTGTTTTTTTTATAAAATTGATTCTTAGAGAGTTTTGATTCGCATTCTTCGTCCTTCTAGGTATATCATCATGATCTACCAAGCCTTTCCCCAACTATTTTGGGGTCGGCTTCCAGTCTAACCGGATGCAGCTGAATACCAGTATTTTAGATGGAGCGACTGCTTATCTCACCTCCACAAACCAGTTACTGGGTAATACGATACCCCTTAGTAAGACTGGTTGTCAGACTTTCGGACTTCTGACGACCCGTAACGACTGTCAAAAATCTACGAGTGACAGCCGGGACCAAAGTATATATCATACGTTTATTTGCGGTGAACGCGACGCAGAGAAAAAAACACAAAAAATAACAAGTTGGGGGAAAATATGCATCACATCCACGCAAAACGGCAATTGCTCAGCATAATGCTACGACCGTATGCGAGACAGAGCCCCAGTGCTGCTTAACTTGTCTATCTATCTAATTAAAGCTGTTAACCAAATTAACCAAACTTAATTACCTTTAATAAGTATTTATTAATATGGCAGTAATGTTTGAATTAAATATTTCATATTTAACGTGACCTAAATCAAGTTAATTAATTCTGAATGCTTTATATGAGTCCTTAGATAGCATCAAGATTTCATGATCGTCTAGCAGTTTGAGCAGGCCCTTCGTGTCTGGCTACATGTCCTGCTATAGAGGTGTGGCAGTCCACTGAGCTACCTAAGATACGTCTGAGCTATGCTATCACTTATTCATGCGTGCCAACGGACCGGACAGCTCCACTCAAATCTGCATAGCTCTTTCCTCAAAAGGCCATTTCAGATATTACCCTGCATTGTTCTTATTTAATCCGATTCTGTAAGAAATGTCTGGAATTTGACTACCTAGGATGAGTGTTTTTGGTGAATACTGCCATACAAAATTTTGCTCCAAGTTTTCGTCATATTATTGTTCCGATAATTTCATATTTTTTTCTCCACCTGCTCACCCTTCTTGGATTTTTCCTAAAGTTACCCCCTTTATTGTATGAAAATGATTTCAAAAGAATATTTGAATAGCCGAGAAGACGTATAATTTGCTGAAAATTTACAGGTAAGTAACATTGTTTTTTCCCGTTTTTCCGTGTGGCGAAATTACAATATATTACCTAAGTATGTTATTATTTCAATTACGAATAGTAGCTTCATAAATTGACTGGAGAAACGGAGTCACATGACCGCTATCTTTAACGTGATTTCATATTTCGTCACACTTCCTTTCAGTAAAACAGAATGGTTTTTCATTGAGAAATATTAATAAATCTAAAGCATGATCTAAAAAAAAAGAAAGGAGGATTGAAAAAAATGTTATTTTTGGAACGAACTTCCTTATCGCAGGTTATAATTCTGCACACTTGGCAATTGAGAACTGGACCGTAAAACGTGTAACATTATGACCTATGTTTAATTTTTTTTTATTTAGTGCCTCTGTTAATTTATTTCATCGTGCCTGTTATTTAATACATAACAAACATCGAAAGAAACTTCGCTGCAGCCGGGTGTCGACCTTTCGTAATTTTTTTTACTAGTTTATTTCGGTCTGCAATAAAATTAGGCTCAGGTCGGAGCCTAGCTTACCGCGTTGCTTCGTTAGTCTAGAACGGGACGCCGGACAAACGTCAACATGTGCTTTGGGAGGCGTACATATTTTGAGTTGCTTTTGCAAGAGACGGATTAAGGCCACGTTCGAAAGTTTATTACTTTAAAAATAAATTTTACTGTGAATGTGAACAAATAAAACATGAAAAAATAAAAGACGGGAGTTTGGATACAACAAATAAATCTATAAATATAAAATTCAAAGTCCTGACTGACTGATATATCAAGCGGCTGCCTATTAGACCTCCACAAACCAGTTACTGGGCTATGGTATCTTACAAAAGATTGAAAGAAATACGAAAGAAAAAGTATTTATTGCGACTCATACAGGTAGATCACAAACTAAACTAAACACAGTAAAAAATAAAAAACCAAGAAACGAAAAACCAAAATGATTCGAATCGATTTCGATTTCTGAAACGAGAAAGAAAACAATTAAAATGATTATGAATATAGCAGGTATACTTAATAAAATTGTAAACAAAAGGGTTTTGACAACATACTTTTAACAAAACATATTTTGTGCTGAATGTGTAAGAACAATAAAAAAAGTAGTCCACTTTGTTGGCTTCTTTAGTACTGAAAAGTTTTGCATTGGATGAGATGAATAGCACAATGCGCTACCCACATAGTGAATTGTTTGCCTTAGTTTCCCCCAATTTGCTTGGGAGGAAAAATATTATGTTCTTGGAATATTTAATTTTAATTATTTTGCCTTTTTTAACGTTTTATGTAACGTGACTCATTATCACAGATATCCAACTCCCTAATCTTTCAGTCCGTAGTTTCGTCCGAAGGCGTGGGGCCATTGGTAACGAGAGCAGTGGTGGCTCAGTGGTAACGGACACGACTTACGAGTTGTAGGTCGTAGGTTCGAACCCAGACAGGCACTTTGTGTAAATTATATCATCACCACTGCTCTCAAAACGGTGAAGGAAAACATAGTGAGGAAACCGGCATGTCCTGGAACCAAAAATTCGAAGACATGTGACATCCACCAACCCGCTATGGGCCCGCGTGGTGGATTACGGCCCACTCCCTCTCACTGAGAGGAGGCCTATGCCCCAGCAGTGGGAACATTATAGGCTGATTATGAATGTTTCCAACTCCATATCACTTATCACTTACGGACATAAGTTTAGTTCTGGGCTGGGCCTGACCTAAGAATGAATGATTTATTCCGGACTGATCCCGTGAACCCCTCCCTCCAACCCCCCCCCCTCTCCCCCCACGATCCCCTGCTAGTTCGTCTTCTGTTCTAAAATTTGACTAGGTACACGATTTGACATCTATCCCTACTCCCGAAGCGTTTCTGGGGGTATGTCTCAAAGCCCAACTATTTTTAAGCGTAACTAAATTATTCCTCGAAGCGCAGCCATTAAGTAGTTGCGCATTTGGCACTTGTTTTGACGGATCAACCTGGTACTTCGGATGGGGCCGTATCTTCGTTGACGGAGTTAGAGAGTAGATCCCCAGTTTCGTGTCTAAATTTACTTACTGAAGGGCCTTTTACATTTTCACCAACCCTAATAGTATTGTGAGTAGTGGTAGGCAAATTCTTTCCCCTGACATACAAAGCAAAATGAGTCCTTCTGTTCGGAAATTAAGTCATATTTTGTTTGTCCATATCCAGTAATAATGCACTCAAAATAGAATATTTAATGATAAAGTAGATACTCACACGTTTTCAATGAGTTTGTGGCATCTGTTTCGTAGAATCAGCAATGAATGCCAGAATTTAACGAGAAGATAAAACAATTGCTACGTTCCCGAAAATGTTTTGCAGCAGTTGATTTCAAACATATGACTTTATTAACATATGACTTAATTATATAATGATATTTCTGAATTTCATTTAAAGACATATTTTTTTTTATTTTTTTTTTTATTTATTTAGATTTAGGTACCAACGTTCGTATACACTACAGAAATCACAGGAAACAACATACAATACAAAACAAAGTGTAGCAAACAATTACAGGTAAATACAGCGTTTTCTTATTATTACCTACTAAGTGGACAATCTGAAAGTAGATTGGTTAGGTACACTTATTTTTAGAGAACATAATAAAAAGAGACACAGCCGTCTCATATCGTGTGCTTCTATGATATCTTAATAATTAACAAAAAATAGAGAAAAAAGAAACCTAAAGAAGAAAAAAAAAAAAAAAATGAGCACACTGACATTATTATTACCTGCGACTGCGAGATAAATGATCGAGAAGTTTAGATCGGAACCGACCGAGTGAGTCGATATGCACATCTACTAGATCACTGCACTCGTTCATGAGTCTACACATTCTTGGTAGCGGGGAATTTGCTCCGTACACGGTTCTTCGGCGCGGGGGATAGAAAGGGGTGATACGGATGCGTGGATATCTAGCAGGGACCCTGTAATTAATCCTACACAGTAACTTAGGACAGTCTATCATATTGTTCAAAATTTTGTACATGAATATACAATCCGTCAATTCTCTTCGACTAGACAAGGAAGTCATGCCAAATTTCGTCAATTTATCCGTGTAAGATGCCTTTTTCTTTATGACATATAAATTAATATTTAAATATTTTTAGATAAAAACATTAAAAAATAAATTGTAGCCCACCGGTCTTGGGAACAGGGTCCAAGCTGCCGGTGGTCAGAGCTCCGGCAAGAGGTACCTCCTCACAATGCGAACAGTGTCCAGAGTCAATGAAGTACCATTTTCCTAAAGCCTAAAGAGAGTCTCCTCAGGTGTTGGTCGAGACTCTAATGATATTTATTACAGGAGTCAAACATAACGGGCGTGGGTATACTATAGGTATACCTACTCTTCTGCCTAACCGTTTGGGGATTACAGGCGTGATGTTAAGTTCATGTTTAGGCACTTATCCCACCGCCGGCGAGGAAGCGACTAACTATTGGCTATTTTCTCGCTCAAGACACACGGTACAATAGATATTCATTCCGTATAAACAAAAGAGATGCATATATCAATAGTAGATCGCTGACTGTTCACACTCCCGGCTAGGAGTCGCTCCACTGGTTTATCGCTGAGCGACAAGAGCTTTTAAAGATAATACTTACTCAGCGATACTCGCTCAACGATACTCGCTTAGCGATGCTCGCTTGGCGGTCAGAGCTCACGCCCGCTATACAGGGTGGCCGGAACATTGACGTCCAAAAATAAAATTTCGGTCCCTCGTATCGTGGGGTATTCGAATCACCCCCATGTATGTTCCGCGACTTTTCATAGTTTTCGAGTTATGAATTTTTTTCTGAATGTTTGAAAATTTTCGACCTGACCAACCTAAAAAAATTCTAAAAAAAAAAGTAGAGGGTTTTATCGAGTTTCTTTTTTTGCAACTGAATTTTCATAAGTAGTACTTTTATGCATAAAATAATCAGCTTCGTAACTGTGATGAAAGTTATGAAAATGTTGATCTAAAGTGAAAAATTTACGTTCGGTAAATTATGACTTAAATTTTCAACTTCAAATTAAAAATCTAAACAGGTGACTTCATGGTTCTCAAGTAGGCTTCAAGAATGCGCCAGACTTTCAGCTTTTATAATCATTAAAAAACGTAGGACTTAATGGGGCTAACTTTGGCCTTAATCGGCCTTCAAAGACAGCGAGGTGGAAAAATTCTTAAAATTACCCATCTGAGTAATTATTTTTTTTTGGCTATTTTCTCGTTCCTAAGGTTAATTAATGATAAGAATACTGAAAACTAACCAACAAATAGTTTCAGAGTTGGGTAAGAAAAGTTTTACGTAAAAAGTGGTTTTGAATAAAACACAGATGATAATGTGAAAAAAGTACTTAATTTATTTTTAACATTTACAAAAGGTTTTCAAAGTGGCCACCACCAGTAGCAATACACATTCTACACCTACGTAAGAAATTGTCTGGCAATCGTCTAAAAGCGTCTCTGTTCTCTCTCACAACACGTTCAGCTTCTGCAATCAACTGCCTCAGCTCTTGTTCACTTGAACAGTCTCGGGCGTATGCTATTTCCTTGTAATAGCCCCAAATAAAGAAATCGATGGGGTTGAGATCAGGTGAGCGTGGAGGCCACCTAATTGGTCCGCTGCGTCCGATCCATCTGTTGGGGTATGTTTCATCTAAGTAATTTCGGACCTGGGTTGCATAGTGACACGGGGCGCCGTCATTTTGCAACACCATGGTTCGTCTGAGTTCGAGATTCACATCTGCCAGCAACAATGGAAGTTCATTTTCCAAAAAGTTTTTGTATGTTTCTCCATCAAGTCTGGACGGCAGTTCAAACGGACCAATTAGTTCGCCATTGAGGATACCAGACCACAAGTTAACGCTGAAGCGATGTTGAAATGTCGAAGCTCTCACTTCGAGTGGATTTTCATTCGCCCACGTGTGGTAATTATGAATATTGAATATTCCGGATCGCTCAAATCGTGACTCATCTGACCATAAAACTTTATTGAAAAATCCAGGATCCTCTTGCTCTTTTCGTAACATGGTTTGGCAAAAATCAACGCGCAATTGGTGATCTGTAGGCAGTAAAGCTTGGACTCGTCGGATGTGGAACGCGTGGTATTCTTCATCGTGAAGAATGTCTTGGATAGAAGTCCTTGGGATGTTCAGAGCACGAGCCATACTTCTCGTACTCGTAGACGGATTTCGCTGAACTTCTTCCAGCACCATTTCTCTGCGATCCGGGTTAGCTCTAGGGATTCCTTCATGACTGCCGCGTCGACCAGGAATGCGGCCTGCCATCAAAGTGTTGTGCGTGTTAATAAAAACACGATGGTCGAGATATCGCTCAGGTTGCGGCCCACCACGACGTTGAAGTTGTTCGCGATACAGTCGCGCTGCTTCATGGCCGTTTCCTTGTGCAACTCCATAAAAATAATGCATTTCTGCATATTCACTTAACGTGTAACTCATTTTTTACACTTCCACGTAAAAAAAGTCCAAATCAGAATGCAAAACAACAACAACTTAACAACAACACAACAACAACAACTCAACTCAACTCGTAAGCCGTAGAATAGTATGGAGTATCAATAGAATAATAGGCCAGCTTATACTGGTTCTGTTACCAATCTCGTGCTGGCTACCGTCCAAAAATATGTACAGACGCCTGCACATCAAGCTACTACAATCTGTCAAATTTCTTTAATAGATTTTCTACTTTATAGCTAAAGTATAAGGTTCAAAGTTGATTGGGAAAATTTTACAGTTTCGGGTAGCTTGATGTGCTAGCGTCTGTACATTAGTATTAGTACATAAGAATAATGCACGCAAGAATAAATGGCCCAACTAAACAAATAATAGCAGCGAATTGAATCGGTCCGACAATTGGTCAATGTATTTTATTTGTAAAATTGATCCCGTTGAACTTATCAATTACCTACTTATTTTGCAACATTGTTATGCCGACATTGTATTGTTTAGAACTGATCGTAATAAACTTTCGGCTCAATAACCTCTATCCGTAGCACAAACCGTTTTTAAATTAGCGAATTCAATTATTTTATCGGGAAATTTACGGCTAAGTTATACTTAGAGCGTTCTTAAAGAATATGAAATTGAAGGCTATTTACAAGAGTCACTGATAAACACTAAAAAATAAAAATATAAACGAAAAAGAAAGGTTGGTACAAAATAACATAAATTAGGAAATAAATAGTACACGATCGACTAATACAAACAAAAATCATTTAACAATTACTTTTCCGTAAAGAAGCTTTGTACCAACAGCTTTTAAGCTAAGAAAGACTTGTTATATTGAATATTATATCTGTCGACAATTAAACAACTGCTGTTTAAAATCAAACACCAATTATTCAATCGCCAATTGAAATGTCTGGGCTAGGCAAGTAGTTAAACGTTAACGATCCAAGTCATCTGCCTAGCTTTTTGGTTAAATAGCTGAATATCATTCAAGGCGTTTGTTGAACGGCAGGCAGTTAACTGAATGACTAATTAAGCTATTAAGCTATTTCTGTATAAAGGGTTTAAAGTAACCTAACCAAGCCTAACCTCGGGGTGTCCTTCGCTCGCTCTTGCATCCTACGTCGACGGAGCCTCGCTTCGCGGGGCCCCTATTTCTGTGTAAAGTACTACCCCTATTTATCTGTATTTCTAGTCGCTCACTTAGTAATTGAGTCACACGGCTAGAATTTTAATATCTGAAATGGATTAATGACAACCCACTTTTGTAAGCTCGTTCTGGATTTTATTATTAATCAATATTCGTCGATAGTTTAGTTAATTTTTCGTTTACTCAAATTCATACCGCTCTACAGTATCTCATCATCAGTCGCTATGTTTTATTTTATTCGATCGTTTTATAATTCCCCTTTAAGTTCTTATAAGAAATAAAATATCTTTAAACCTAAATTAAATCCTTTACCGTGCCGTGCCGTGCCGCGACGTCAGTCAGCGCCGGATCTTTACCAATAATGAAGCATTGCAGAGTAGAAGCCCCTATGGATCTACCTATCACAGGTAAAATTATCCTACGAATCTATTTATATACCTATGCCCAGTTTGGCAATAAATGCTACCATTGGTAAGCAAAACGATTGGTTTTTGCTTATACGAACCGATCACAAATCTAAATTATGATAACACTGTGTGAATGAAGGCTTATGATGATAAATAACATTTCTTTTTATTTTGTTTACTGCTAAATTGGCTGGTTCTTGACCTCGATCACGCCTGATGGAAAGCGATAGATGAGGTCTATGATGGAATGAGCGTGCCTTGAAGATGCCTGTTCACTCTGACGTTGAAAAATACACCACAAATACAATACCAGATAAATACTCTCAATTTAGATCATTATTCCAAAAGTTAGTCTGAATTAAAAAACCGAGCTCATAATATTGCGATCAGCCATTTAGATTACCTACTTGAATCGATACAATTTTAATCATACGACCAGAATCGGTAGGTTGATGCAGTCAGTATTGAAAACAAATGCTTGTCGCCCAAAGTACTTATTAACAAAATAATAATGAATGAAGACTTTCCAATTATGTAATTATGAATTAGATATTATTGCTGGCACAACAATTGCACAGTTATTTTTCTTTTCATCATTATCTGCAAAACATTTTTGTGTGCGTACACTTTTTGCTCGCATTTCATTAAAACGTTGTTTTCGTTTGCACGCCTCGACTATAAAATATTTTCTCTATTATCTCCATTCTAATCAGTGTATTCAATGCACCGAAGTTGTGTACTTTTTTTCGTCATAATAAAATTGCAACAATGCACTCACAACTTTTTGCACTCCAGTGAAGGTAACAGTTTGTGGTGCTAAATATAATAATTAAATACTGTTACCACGAGAGCCGTGTGTAATTAGATTTTATTTATTCTATCTTTTAATATTATAAATGCGAAAGTAAGTTTGTTCGTTTGTTTGTTACCTTTTCACGCCTAAACCACTGAACCGATCATCCTGAAATTTTGCATATACGTTGTCGTTGTTGTTGTGTTCAGAAACGGAAAAAAGGTACCCCTTTCATTCCGAAAAAAAGTGCTGTTCCTGAGGAAAACAACAATTTCACGCGGACGAACTCGCGGGCAGCAGCTAGTAAACAATAAAGTAAAATATAAATTACGTTCGACACGAATAAAGTGTAAATTAGTTTTTACGTTAATTTTATGGTGGCATAATGAAGCTTGACAGCACCTATCATTTGTTTACACACAGAAGGTTCATTCCTAACTTTTATTTGGAACAATCTCAATTATTACAAAAATACAGGGACTGCCACGTCTCCCATTAATGTTACAGCATAATGTAATGAGACTTCCTATCATATGTCAGTTAGCAAGTACATTTTGCAACACAAAAGCCGTGCGCAAGAGCCATGAAGAATCATATTAATAAGTATGCTTTTTATCAATGCGAGCGTGCGAGGCGCGGCTGTTGTGCCTCTCAGCTGTTCTAGCGTGAGCGGCCAGTTTTTTTTTAAATTAAATCTATCTAATATCATCTAATTATGTTAATAGATATAATGAAAATGCATCTCGACGGCTGTAATAAACGCGATTCAGTAATAAACATAGATCAATCGCCTCTCTTATCATGTACGTTTGAAAAATAAGTTTTTACTAAGAAAACCAATGACTTTAATGCAACACTAACGCTGAATACGAAATTAGATATCATTTTTTATAAATCATAATTTAACTAAACTGAAAATAAATTGCTTTGTAACATGTGTGTTTTTTCTGTGCCGCAGTGTGAGATCGAGTGCACTGGCTTGCAAAGAAACTGGATACATTAAATTATGTACCTATTGCACCTCGATGTATGCAATCAAATAAATTGCTACACAGTGTATTTGAAATTTATTTTCTTAGAATACAAAATATTTTAACGGTTATTACTATGAATTACCGAGACATTGTTTATTTATTTATTCATGTAAAAAACTGGGTTTACATTCGAACAAATATAACTGAACTTATTTAATTGGATAATGGACGCGGTAAACGGTATCTAGATACTGCTTTAAAAACAAAATTTACTTTATTAGTTGGTCATGTTAGTACCTATTGAAAATTAAATTGTGAATTACAAAAAAATTACCATGTTGAATAAACCTATACACATGCATATAAATGTAATCTAAATCACCTTCAATTTAACTGACTTATTTGTTTTTAAATACTTTGGAACTATTGAAAATGTCTTAACAATATTATAGGGCAATAATAGTAGATTGTATGCCAAGGGGTTCTAAAGATCCTAAGCGCAGCGAGAGATTCAAAGTACGTCATCGATTCGATTTTAAAATAGTGTTGCTCCCGAGGTGGACACATTTTATCACCCTCTATGAAAAAATAAGTAAGTGCAACTTATGAATAAGAATAGTACGTTTATTTATTTACATACAATACAATTACTTGAGGAAGACATACTCATTTTTTATATTTAATTAAGCAAAATCCTAATTTGAGTAAACAATTACGAACGAAGGCAGAATGCTTTTTTTCGGGATGAAAGGTAACTATGTCCTTTTCTGTACACCTGAAAACCTATATGCAAAATTTCAGGATGATCGGTTCAATGGTTTAGGCGTGAAAAGGTAACAAACAAACTAACTTCCGTATTTATATGATTAGTTAGGAAGTCAGGATAGGAATGGATTTCACGCGGACGAACTCGCGGGCAGCAGCTAGTAAGTGTATAAATTAATTTTTGTTTTTTAGTCCCATTCAAGGTAGCCTAAAAAATAGGGGTAAGGTTACATTAATTCCCATAAAGCTGCATTGGTTTGATTGTTTAGATCATCAATATAAAAGTGAACGGTGAATCTGCATATTTGACATCAAAATTCCCGGACTGGAAACACTTGAATCAATTTTGTACTGGTACGTACTGCGTTAAGTCCATAAACATCTAATTTTTTTTCGCGGCTTGTGTCTTATTTTTCTCTTTTTTGTAATAAAACTTCAAAATGTATCGAATTTCTTCGTAGTACCTACTTCACCTCAGAAAAAAATAAATAAAAATTAAATTCACTCATTTTGTCGGAAAGAAACACAATTGAAAAGTGGCGGAAAATCGTTTTTACTTTTTTAATTAATGTCATCTATTTAAATGGTATCTAAACCAGCCAGATAAAAACAGTACAGTCAAAGAGATTTTACTACAACTTTATACCTTTAAATACGAATAAACTATTTCCCCGAACATGAGTACGGAAAGAAAACAACGAACTTCTAAAACTAACTCTACAAATTGCTCTGTTTAAAGTAGAAAATCACAGACAGCCCGGCTAGATATTTCCATGACAATTAATCAGACAGGCAACAGACTCCCCAATAATGAGCTGCTGACGGCTAATTCCATTGCACAGTTGCACAGTACCTATAATAAAATAAATGCCTCAAAAACGGACATCACTTTTTTATGCTATTAATCGAAAGTATGAACTATTTTGAATGCGAGAGTAGAACTCCCGGATCTTAAATTTGCTTTAAAACAGAGTTATAATTTTTATGAGATTTTTTTGGATTTCCAGAAAAACGGCAAAAATAAACGATGTGATGAAAATATTAATAAAACATTTGTTTTTGAAGTTTATTGATATTATATGCAAGGTATTATAGAGGCGAAACAGAAAATATTTCACTATAACTGGATAATAAATAAGCCTGATTTTACCTTTGTTCCTTTTTCTTTTTTCCCTCGGACATCTTTTGTCAATAGCACCTATAATATTTATCTTAAAATATTCTTCAGAATTATACAATTAACTGTTAAAAAAATCTGATGCAAATCTATCAGGAAATCGAAGATATGATGATACTATGGTTTTCAAAATTTTTCTCTGATAATAGGGTTGTCACTCTCAGAACACAAAAAATACAATAAATAATTTCTGTTGAGACTATAACCTGACGAGGGCGGACCCCTTCACTATACCACATTTACCCCTTCATCAGAAAAATATAAATTATGTAAATGTATAAAAATATGTTTATATCAAACGGTTTTATATTACAATACATTTTAAAACGAACAAACATTCACGTGAAACAAAATAAACTTTACAAAGTACAGACGCCAGCACATCAACCTACACCTAACTGTCAAATTTTCCCAATCAACATTGAACCTTATGCGTTAGCGATAAAGTTGAAAATCTATTACAGAAATCTGACAGATTGTAGTAGGTTGATGTGCTGGCGTCTGTACAAACGGCCACTCAGAGCAATTTTTGAATTTTACTATATTACTTTTTATGTCATAAAAAAACCAGGGCTTGAAAGTTTGTATGAAATGCCGTACGTCGTAAACGCTCTTAGGGATTTAAAAAATTAAAATGTGTTCTTGATTTGTGAAAAGTGTGAAAACCCTAACAATAAAAAATCGAAACACGAACAATCCGAATTCCTTGGTGTTTAGCATCTTATATTTTAAGTATGTGAAAATAAAACCTTATAAAACCTGCGCAAAAAATAACTTCAAAATTACAGATAAAAATACGTAGCTTGCTTTAAATAATAACTAAAAATTCTTTTATTGTTTCTAAAAATCAAATTCTATAATTAAAACATAAAAACGTTGCATACATAATAAGTTATAACAATTCTTTTGATTTCTATGTATAACCAGAATAGTATATTTAAAAAAAATATAATTGTGGTTCTAAGCTGAATTGGTTTCTGGGAGTTCTACTCTAACATTCAAAACAGTGTACCTATATCGATTAGAAGAATAAAAAGGCGATGTCCGTTTTTCGAGGCATTTATCATTCTGTGCATCGTTGAAATACGTTAATTCCGACATCGTATTTCAATTAAGTATTTAATTAACCGCCGAGTCTATCTGCTAAATAAATTTTTACCTAGGAGGGGTTAAAAAGATCAATTGCATTTCACTAGTTTTACAAAATGGTCGACTCTTGACGTGAGCAGAAGGCTGGCCTATTTTTGGCAACATAATTAGCATTGTCACTCAACATGCTAAATAATAACAGCTGCACAGGTCGATCGATCAGGTTAAGCTACGCTTGCCGCGGTTGGTCTGTCGATGGGTGACCATCTTTTCATACCGACACCCCTCCGTATCTCGGAAAGCACGTTAAGCCGTTGGTTCCGGCTGTCATTCGTGGATCTTTGACAATCGTTACGGATAGTCAGAAGCCCGAAAGTCTGACAACCAGTCTTACCAAGTGGTATCGTATTACGGTATCCAGTAACTGGGTTGTGGAGGTCCCACATTTTTTATACATCTACATAATAATAATAATTATTATTTTAAGGGCTGATTTTTTAATCTACAGATAATTTTATCCGAGGAATAATTTTGAATTTTTGACAGTTCTTCCATACAAAATCTGTCAATTTTATTCCACGAATAAAAATTATCAGTCGATTGAAAAATTAGCCCTAAGAGTGTTAGCTTATAGTACGTATAACTGCCTACCCATATGGGAAGAAAGCGTGAGTTTATGTATTTAATTATAAGCTAACATATAGGTACAGACGCCAGCACATCAAGCTACCAGAAACTGTCAAATTTTCCTAATCAACTTTGAACCTTAAGCTTTAGTGTTAAAGTTGAAAATCTATTAAAGAAATTTGACAGATTGTAGTAGATTAATGTGCTGGCGTCTGTGCATGTATGTTAGCTTATAATTAAATACTTATGTATTTTGGCGTGAGTTTAAACTCACGCCTTCTTTTTTTTAATTTGACTCGCTCGTTTTCCTTTATCATTCAGCCTGTTACTTGTTCATACAATGTTCGTGATTGATCTCTTTGGTGATTGGAACTTTTACTAACAAAACCCACATTAAAAATTAAAATCACTTTTAATCCCTAGGGATTAAAGAGATATTTTAGTCCCTGTTTAAGAAAGAATAGACTAGTTATTTTTTAAATAGATGTGTTAAAAAGTATTTTAATAGTTAACAGTTTCCCCTTAATATATTACAAGGAATTCCGCAATTAACTTACAATCAGTATAATTATGTAAACTTGAAATCATTATTTAAATCTCGCTAGCATTGTATACTTGATTTTTTTTATAGAAACTCATGTACTTTCGTCGATAGCGGTGCTTGCAAAATAAATATAAAACATTTTAATATAGTATTTAAAAGTTTTTGTTTTTTAAAGAGTTTTGAATATTATAGATCTAATAGATTTTTGTGACTCCTCTTGCATCTGGAAGCCTTTCTTACTAACTGTTAATTTTTAAGTTCCTGAAGTCAAGTTTAGCAACTATGTAGAATTTTAAACTGCGGAATAATGAGTTACTCTATGCTTGTAGCGCGCTTTTTACTTTTTTCTTTGTTTCGAATCTGCTACTGTATTATAACATCTCTTGTTTTCTTTTTCTTAAAGGTAACATCGTATCCCAAGGTAAGATAACAACAAACTACAAGAAAATTAACATTATCTACACAGATCTTAGAAACATCATTTATTAGATTTATTACTTTAATAATATTCGACTACATAAAAATATTTTTTTTTTAAATGTAGGTATGTATCATAAAAGTTTTATTTTGTGAAAATTGCCTGCTTCACGAAACCGACTTACTTCAAAATAGCGTTTCCATATTTAAATTAAATGTTGTTTTTGTTGATTGCAGCAAGTAAGTAATTAATTTATTTGAATGTCAGAGATGTTGACGCGCACGCTGGTGCGGCCGACTGTACCTACAACTTATATGTACATACAAACAACAATGGATAATTAATATAGTTACACAAAAGTTACGCATCAACGGACCCCGAGCAAGAAACATGCCGTGTTTACCGTAAATAATATATTGTAGGGCTGCCTCCTTTTACTTGATTATCTATAAATATATTATTTATTATATATTTATATTATTTTTATTATTTGAGGGGTCCGTGGCTAAATAATAACAGCCGCACAGGTCGATCGATCAGGTTAAGCTACGCTTGCCGCGGTTGGTCTGTGGATGGGTGACCATCTTTACATACTGAGACCCCTCCGTGCCTCGGAAAGCACGTTAAGCCGTTGGTCCCGGCTGTCATTCGTGGATCTTTGACAGTCGTTACGGGTAGTCAGAAGCCCGAAAGTCTGACAACCAGTCTTACCAAGGGGTATCGTATTACCCAGTAACTGGGTTGTGGAGATCAGATAGGCAGTCGCTCCATGTAAAATACTGGTATTCAGCTGCATCCGGTTAGACTGGAAGCCGACCCCAACATAGTTGGGAAAAGGCTCGGCAGATGATGATGATATTTATATTATCTTTACAAATAAATAAAATTGAAGAAATTTGACAGATTGTAGTAGCTTGATGTTCTGGCGTCTGTACCTACAGTTAGATCAATCGTCAGCCTTTACCGACATAGCGGAGAGCAGTTCGTTTTGTACACTCACTTATTTTACCCAGAACGGTAAGTACTTAGACTGTCAAATTTTCACAATCAACTTTGTACCTTATGCTTTAGCGATAAAGTTGAAAATCTATTAAATAAATTTGACAGATTGTAGTAGCTTGATGTGCTGGCGTCTGTACAATATACAAAAGAGATTAAAACAGAATTTTATACTCAAGTAAGTATAAAAATTACACATAAACGTCTTCTTGATTACAAAATTATAAGGACACTAGTGCTTCAAGTGAAAAAAACCCAAGATAATAACCGGTTGTATTAAACTATATAAAACGTTCATACAAAAACTGCAGAAACTGGCAACACTGTATGCTTGACATTTTAAATTGATTCAAGACTTGCCAGCGCTACCATTGTGTGCACGCAACCAATAACTATTTACATAAGTATAACAGTATCATAATAACTTTAATACTGATCTGTATACTGGGATTCCCTCTTTGTAGAAACTTAGTCTTTGCCGGCGACTTCGCTTGCCAACTGGAGCCCCTTTGACCCGTTCAGGAGCTGAATTTTGAAAATTCGGATAATTCTCCAGCATCTCTATACATTCTAATTCTTTACAACGTCAAAAAGTTCAAAGTTTAAACCTGCAATTGTTTAGAAGACAGTTCGTTGTCCGTTAGGGGGGCCGTCCATTAATTACGTGAGGTGTTTTTGGCGATTTTTGGACCCCCCTCCCCCTTAGTGAGATATCGTGAGATTTGGCACGACACCCTCCCCCCTCCCTATAATCTCACGTGAGTTGTTCAAAATGCGTATTTTCAGTGTTAATACGTTAATATATGCAGTCTATGCTTCATTACGTTGGATTTATTAAAAGAAAAAACAATTTGTTTAATTCAACCCAGTTTTCTCGCAATTTTACACTGTTTCTTGCGGGAAAAAAGATTACGTGATACTTGTCAGGACCCCCGCTCCCCCACGTGAGATTCGGTGAGAATCGGTTTGACCCCCCTCCCGCCCTAAAAACCTCACCAGCGACCTTGAAAGGGTGGC
Source organism: Hydraecia micacea (assembly GCA_914767645.1). Lineage (NCBI taxonomy): Eukaryota > Metazoa > Arthropoda > Insecta > Lepidoptera > Noctuidae > Hydraecia > Hydraecia micacea. Next base: position 3,158,682 of record OU611774.1, read on the forward strand.
TTGGACAGGCTGGATGCAGAAGTCTGGCACACAGGCGTCCTCTCTATGAGACCGTGCCGTAATCCATCACGCAGGCCCAGTGCGTACATGTTCCCCACGATGTTTTCTTACTCTGTTTTTGAGAGCAATGCTAATGAAATAAATAACACCAACTAAAGCGCCTGCCTGGGTTAGAACCTACGACTTACAACTCGTTAGTGAGAGCCGGTACCACTAGGCCACCGCTGCTCTCTGATGTTAGGTTTAAAGATATTTTATTTCTCATAAGAACTTAAATAACGTAGTTCACTTAAAATGAGACACAAAGTGCTTATATAAGCACTTTGTATCTCATTTTAAGTTTTTATCATTTAGATATCTAGGTAAATGATAAATTATAATATCATATTTGCCTCGGGGGCGTTGCGATGTTATGTACACTTGATTTCTAGCCGTGTGTACACCAGAAAATACATCACACTAATATTATAAAGGCGAAAGTTTGTGAGTGTGTGTGTGTGTGTGTCACATCAACGCTTTTCAATGCACTGTCATAGTCCTTCAGAATAGGTTGCAGCCGATGTCATGTCAATAAAGTCATTGAAATGTCATACTACATTGTAACTTGATACTTCTATGAATAGGGTGCGCGAATGCCACGTGAGATTCTTACTTAGCGCCAGTTAACTTCGCGAATATCGTGGCTCTGGGCAGCTCCGGAAATTTCCCTAGCATAGCCCCCTATCAATCTGGTTGTCCTGTCTTGATACCCGGGAAACTATGGCTCAGCAGTTATATTTCTCGCTGGGTTAGTGAGACCGGTTTTAAGACTTTCGGACTTATGACGACCCTGCTATTGTTTAGTGACTGAAATGAAATGGAAAAGTTCAATAAATATACAACTCATATTTTTTATTGATATAATAATTATTAAATGTACTGGACCAACATTTTAGCTGTCCGTGCGTTTATAAAGGAGCTAATACATTAAACATTGATAGAGCTTTCCGCGCAAGCTCCTAAAGGCCGTCCCAGACGCAGCATTAATAATAAAATAGTGCAGACGCCAGCACATCAAGTTACTACAATCTTTCAAATTTCTTTAATAGATTTTCAACTTTATCCCTTAAGCATAAGGTTCAAAGTTGATTGGAAAAATTTAACAGTTTCGGGTAGCTTGATGTGCTAGCGTCTGTACACAAAAATTTTGTGTTGTAATAAAATATAAAGGATTATTAAAAGAAGGGTACAGGTTTTTCATTAAAGATGAGAAAATCATTCTAGGAAAAACGATACCAAAATCAATCAAAATCAAAATATTTTTATTTCACATAAACCAACATGGGCACTTAGGTACTCGTATGAAACGTCAGAAGCTAGGTGCACAGTGCAAAATGTTCATATAATATCCCTAAAAACTTGGTGATAAAGGTGCGCCACTATTGTCAGTCCAAGTCACAGTACAAACGCCAGCACATAAGCTACCCGAAACTGTAAATTTTTCCCAGGCAACTTTGAACTTTATGCTTTAGCGATAAAGTTGAAAATCTATTAAATAAATTTGACAGATTGCAGTCGCTTGATGTGCTGGCGTATGTACAATATGGTGAGCAATACTTTTGTTTCTGTAAAGACCAATCAATCGTAACCATTTCCAATCAAAAATGCGTGTAACATAAAGATATAAAATATAATACTTCTACTATGTATTATTAATAATAATATGACACATTTGTTATGGCTGCGTCTGCGCCGGCCTTTACTTTCCGTCTGCCACTGAGATGACTCGCATAATAGTTCATTTGTCAACTAACATGAAGGATTTATGAGACAATCCTTATTATTTCGAATTGCCAAGTACTTTTTGCTATAATTATATTTTTAAATGGCCGATTTAGACTTTGAACACGGTAAACGTAGACTGAGTTTAGGTATTTACTCACTTTTTTCAATTAATTAGTTTACTATAATAAAAATATGCGTTTTCCCAGCATTGGGACATTACGGGCTGAATATATATATATATATATTATGCCTTTTAAATAACTTCTCTTTTCTTGTTTTCCGACCCACCCCGTCACATCGCATCGCCCGCCCGCGCTATCACTTCGATTTCGTTTAGCGTTCGTTCTGACTTCTTTTTATGTTTGCTCGGCTCCTAAGGGTCGTAGCGTTATATTAAATAACCTATAACCTTCCTCAAGAATTGGGCTATCAAATGCAGAAATGATTTCTCAAATAGGACTGATAGTTCCCGAGATTAGGGCATTCAAATAAACAAACTAATACACTTTTCAACTTTATTATTAGTATAGATAAATAATAAAAACAATGCAATGCAAATTATATTTCAAAGTCAAAGTCAAATCATTTATTTCAATTAGGCACACTAAAGGCACTTTTGAACGTCAAAAATTATAGTAAAACAATTGATTCTAGTCGGCCATTCCAAAAGGTAGTTTTCGTATGGAGAAGAATGGGCACACCATTTGTTATAATTATTACCTATATGTTTCAACCTACCTATATTTGAATTAGAGTCTTAAGAATGTTTCATGAAAGCTGCAAATTGATTAAGTAAAAATATCTAATCAAACAAAAAGAAACAACAAAATCTCAGCAAACATTCAGCCAATAACTACAACATTTTAAAACCACACGAAATTAAACACCCTTGCATCCTTCCATACTTTTTGTCATCACCGCCACAGCATGCCACATCTTTGAGAATTGCGGTGTACCACCGAAGCTCCATAAAATACTCAGTGGACTCCATTACGTGGTGAAGGTCGATTTCATTTATGACCCCTGTCCTGTATTAGAATTTTATTGCCTTATATAAATGAATAAATACGAGTACAATGACTCGCCTTATCCCTGCACAATGACAACTCCGTATCGTCTTTAGAAAATGCAGCTTCCATTTTAAGATTTTCAACGTTAAATGATTTTATCTCCAAAATTAAGCTCAGACATCATTTGCCTAGCCTTTTCCTAACTAGGTTGAGGTCGGCTTCCAGTCTAACCGGATGCAGCTGAATACCAGTATTTTACTTGGAGCGACTGCTGATCTGACCTCCACAACCCAGTTACTGGGTAATAGGATACCCCTTGGTAAGACTGGTTCTCAGACTTTCGGGCGTACGACCCGTGTCGCCTGTCAATGATCCACGAATGACAGCCGAGACAAAGTTAAACTCAGATGACATGATAAAAATTTTCTACGTTAAATTACAGGGTAAAGTTATAATAATATTGTTTTACCACAAGAACTTGTACTCTAAATTTTATTTATGCAAACAATTTGTTTCACTCCGCAAACTTACAAGTTGTCCTACTGTTCAATCAGCTGTGAGTCATAAGCTCATAAGTGAGTCTGTGTGCGTGAGCATCTCAACGTGTGCGCACTATTAGACGTTTCATATTGTGAGGTCGTTGACTCCACTGTACATTGTAATTGTAATTTATAATATATTTAAATGTTCCAACATTTGATAGATGACTGCGGGATTCTGTAATGCAATGTTCGCGGGCGAACTTGTAGAGGTTACAAGATCGTACGTGCCAATATATTAATGGAATTACCTACATTTGATCTTAGACATTTGTTTCTTTTAATGTTTGTGGAATTGCTGTTTGTTTCATAATATTTCAAGTATATAAAATTGAGGTGTCTGTTTGTAATGTCAATATTCCTAACAGCATTTTACTGAGTGCATAACATGAAAGTATAATACGGTACTTATAACAAAAAACAATTTTTGTAATTTGTTGTTTGTTAATGGTTAATCTCCGAAACGGCTGGACCGATTTTGATGGGACTTTCACTAGCAGATAGTCAATGTTGTAAGGAGTAACTAAGGCTAAGATTTATTTTTGAAAAATAATTAGGGATCCGCGCAAAAAAAATACAACTTAAAAAGAGAAAAAAGATTCTTCCTTTTCAATGGAGGAGTACCTACACCTTCTGTAAGCGACACATTATTGATACCCGACATCGGACGGGCACAGCTAGTTTTAAGTATATAACAATAAAAAATTGAGACTTGTCGAACGCATAATGTAGTACCCAGGATCTTGTAATATCTTGATTTAAAAGAGTGTCCATGGAGTTTCTTGCCCGTTCTTCTCCATAGAGATCTACGTTTTAGAATGGGCAACTAGCTTCAACTTTCTGACTAACTGACCGACTATTTAATTTTGACAATTCAAAAGTGCCTGTACATGGTTTAATTGAAATAAATGCTTTGAGTTTGAGTTTGCATACACATGACTAAATTATGACATAGATACCTCAAATAATTATATACTTGGACAAAAGTTTCCGAATACAATTTCATATCGACGACTAATTTCAGATGATTTGCCTTCTTCAAATAAATAAACCGCTTGAACGTACTTGTGTTACAATACGAACACCTGCATTTTAATGTAACCATGTTTATAACTTTAATAACGTTACCGTTTATAACTTTTTTTACTAAAACCCACCCGTGTTCCTTTAGTTGCCTGTGCCATGGACCACGGTAACTCTTGCGAACAACCCACGACCCTGGCAGTCCATTTATAACTTTACAAGGTGTTGTCCGCGGTTTTACTTGGGTATTATAAGTACTACTACACGTAGTCCGATACATTGTATAGCATAACCAGCCTATAATGTTCCCACTGCTGGGACACAGGCTGTTCTTCTAGAGGGAGTGGGCTATAATCTGACACGCGGGCCCAGTGCAGGTTGGTAGTTGACACGTCTTGGAATTTGTGGTTCTAGGGCGGTTTCCTCACGATGTTTTCCTTCACCGTTTTGAGGGCAGTGGTGATGAAATTATTTACACAAAGTAAAGCGCCTGCTGGCGTTTTTTATCCCGATATACCCACGGTATCGAGACTTATGCGTGTGAAACCGCGGGGCGCAGCTAGTTTATAATATTAGTAGTAGAATATACAGTGAATAAAGTACCCGCCTTTTAGTTATTTAAAGTGTGATCTAAATGTATTGGATGCAGACCAACAAAAACAATTCAATCTAATTGTGAAACTAACTCAACAAAATAATATATTTTCTTTGTGACGTCATGTTTGAGTAACTACTGATCGGTTTATTTCAAGATGCAAGGTACGTTGACAACCGTGATGAATTGTTTAAGTATAGTCATTAGGGCAGGTACAGTCGCGTGCAAAACTATATGTTATGAACTGTGTTCGTATATACTGAAGCACTTACGTATTATTATTATTGTAAGTCTCTCATTACATTAGACTAGGTTTCGCCCGCGGTTTCACCCGCGTGGTATGTCGATAAAAAGCCGGTAAAAAACTATTTCCTTCGCCAGGGTTCTTACTTGGATACTTTATCCCCTGAATAAATTTCATCAAAATCGGTCCTGCCGCTTTGGAGATTAGCCGGAACAATTTTTTTTTTATTATATTCACGTATTAGGTACCTTTGATATGTTTATGTTTATTTTTATATTTTGTTTTAAAAAAAAAATCGCCTTTCAATTTTAGTAGTTAGGGTTATGTCCAGTGAACATTAGAAATTACTTGTAAAATGTCTTCATAAGGAACTTACTATATGAAACAATATAATTCTTCGTGGGTTATACAAATAATATTCTGTCTGCATTTCCGTCCCAAGATAATAATTTCCCGAGGATTATTGCAATCACTGTGCATGGAGGTATGTAATTTACAAATCAACCTTACATCTGCGTAAGGTAAGGCTCGTAAACCTACTTACATAAATATTTACAATAATACATATGTAATAATATTATTATTTATCATTGTTGCTGAAACACAATAGATCGTATCATTTGAATAATTTTATCTGATACAAGTATACGTAGCGCGCCGCCCGTTCACTGCACGTACGGTCGCGGCCAGCAACGCTTAGCGCTTTTACAAGCACAATCATTCCATATACAAGCACAATCATTATGTTCAAGATTATTAAAATTATTCACACATAATTGTAATTGCACACCACTCTTCTTCTTCGTGTCGCTGAAAAGACAGTTCTTCAAATGCTGGCCTAAAACTTCGCCACTTCTAAGGCGTTATTGGTGGCAGCGTAAAGGTCATTTTGGCTGCATGTTTTGGGGTACACAGGGCAGGAGATGGAGCATACGTAGTTTGTGACACAGCTCCACATCCACACCTTGCTGCCGTTCCGTCGAGGTAGCCCTTACCAGGTTCTACTTACACATTCCCACTTGGTTTCGAAGACGATTCAGGGACTTCCAAGTGGACCACGAGAGGTTACACCCTGCAGGAAGATGCTCGTTTGGTGTTAAATAGTGAGTACGTGGGGAAAGGTATCCTGCCATAGTTTGCAACGGACGTCGAGCAATAGAAAGCGTCATGCTAAGCCTAGAGATGTTGTCGATTTTAACAAACAGTGCCTGCTTTTTAGCGTTGGTAGTTGGGCACTTATTAAAGGGTGTCTAGTACACAATGTACACACCACTGAAAATGCCATTCATCACTTGAAAATGTCGCTTTGATATTTATCGTGCGTTGACGCACGATAAATATCGAAGAGACATTTTATTCTCGCAATATTTACATATCATCTAATTATTATTTTTATGACAATATAATAACGTGAAACGAGAATTGGCAATCACATGTGTCATAAGATAATTTAATAAAAGAAATAGGCCATAACACTAAATCAAATGTTACGACACGCTCCTACCGATCGCGCGAACAAAATATTTTGTTGGAAAACGATCGCACGTGTATGTGGAAATAAACATCCAATTAACATTGTGCGAAAAAAGCGGGAATTAAGTCATCGGGATAATAAATTAGCCTTTCTGCTCCGATCTTGACCTCTTTGAGAGCTATTTTTAAGATCACAATGAATGGCAATCAAAATTAATTTGATATTCTTCTTAATATAGTTACTCATAATGGAGTTTTTGGACTAACATAGAAGACATATTCATGCATTTTGTAGTACTTTGTACAACCCAACATAAATTATTCAGCCTATAGGTAATGTTCCCACTGCTGGGACGCAGCCCTCCTCTCGGTGAGACGGAGTGGGCCGTACCTAATCCACCACGAAGGACCAGTGCGGGTTGGTGGATGTCGTATCCCACCTGCACCAAATTAGTGCAACCGTGAAAATATCATTCAGAAACATATTAATTTTCACTCGCCCGAAAATAATAATAAAAATAGATTAAATAGTACATTATTTTTTACTGTAGGACTTAAGATACAAAAAGGGATAAAAGAAAACTCATTTTAAACAAAAATAAGTCGGATAATCTTGTTAAAATTGAATGCAAACAACGAGTAGACGTAATAGAAGATAAGAATCTGCTATATCAATTTCAAAACTGTTTTCATTACAGCTTTTTCCCAGAACAAGCACTTTTCGCGTCGACCGTACACAGACGGCAGTTACCACTTAAACTTTATGGTATCGTAATTTTGCCAAAATGTATTCTAATTCTATTGTATTACGGCTGTTTTTGTATTACACTGATCACTTTCACTCCTGGACTGTCTTGTAGATAATATTCAACGGCCCACAACCACTTTTAGGACTATTTACGCGTATTAGATTGATTATGGATTGTGTTTTAGCCATTTCGCATTTTATTAGATAAATAGCAATGGACTGTTATGGGTACAACTCCATTAGTTACCCGACCTTGAAAGTTTTCGAGTTATTTCCGCGACTGTACATATTTAGCCGTCAAGTCCGCACTGTTTTATTTGCCCAGTGGCTGGTACAGTCGCTGACGAACTTTTCAACGACCATTTTGTACAAATTAAGAACGTAATTTGATAATCCATTGTGCGTTGTTCAGATGGTAATAAACCCCTACATTATACATTGCGTGTGTCTTCAGAACACACTCGTATCTCAAAATAGTGCTGTAAGGAGAAGTGTTCGGAGGACTAACACGTCGTACACACAAACAATACACTAAAAAAAGTTATTTCAAATAAACACGAACCCTTCGCTTGCGTATGTACAGTTGGAGTTGATATTAATTTATTTGATGTAATGTGCGGTGGGCGCCGGGCGCATGCGCTGGCCGCCGCACCGCGAACATTCTGGACGCCAGTTTTTATGTGTTTATATATTCTAATTTTATTGTTTTCTTTATTTGCGTCCCACTTTTGTTTGGTTCGGAGCACGGCATTGTTCCCCGTCGTAAACGCCGATTTAGATGATAAAATGAAAATGTTGTATGGAATTTTTATTTGGTATGCGTAATTTCTTTGTCTGTCCGTCTGTACTGTTTTACTGTAACACGTTTAATTTTATTGCAGTTATGTCATTAAAATTAACTAAATATTACGAAACTAGTATCACAGATGTTTCTGTGTCGACTTATTTGTTACTTTTTAATGTTTCTAATAATGTAGTATTGTTATTAAGTCGTAATGTGTTGTTTAGATTGCTGCGATTATAAAGAATACCATTGACGCAACATTTCCATACAAAATGTCATTCAATTAGACGTAAAAAATTAAACACGCCACATAATGTGTTTAGTGTCTACTCGCTCGACTTGTGTAAAACAATAATTATACTTTACAGCTAATTCCAACATATATTATAATTGAACAAAACGGCCGTCGTTAATTTTATTGTTTTAAATCACAAAGTAAGTTATTCTATAATTAAATTTAAAATAAGACACGGGTTTTGAGTTGTAAGTGGCGCAATGAGAACTCTTGTATCGGGCTTCGAGACCAAACCTGTTTTTATCGCGAATTAATATTAATAATGAATACTTGAAACGGGCGCGATTGTGAGTTGTATAGTTGTAATTAAGTGCGATTATAGCGGCACCGGCAATTACTGACAATGTCTGCGGCTTGCACCGGCATTATGCTGGCGCTCGGCGACGCTCGGGGCCCGTCGGGAGTACTCGGCTTTAGTTTTGTTCGAAGGCGCGATACAATGCGTTGAGTATTTTTAAATTAGGAATGTTTGATCGACATATTAATCTGTTGTGTAGCGATAATTTAAAATTAAAAGTTGGTTTTTTTTTTTTTTACTCGAAATACTTTTAATAAGAATATTTTTATTTACAAATCAAAATATTTACAATATTTAAAAGCGGTCTTAAAATAATAATATGTACAAGTATATAAAAAGGGAGGGGAAATAATCAAAGGGCATCAAAAAATTCGTCCGCATCGCTGTCAATAGGAAACGTGCCCAAAAGGCTGGCAGCATTGCCACGTTGTATGGCAATACTGATTCTTTGGCCAAAAAATAGGCCAGCCCTATGGTCACGTGAAGAGTCGACCAACCGCTTGGCGATGTCTCGAAATACTAAGTGGGCACTCGGGCCCCATGGCCCTAGTGTTTCAACCCCAAACGGCTCAAATATATAAGTTCCAAAGAGATTGGAGTATTTGCGCCGTTTGAGGTTTTCCGCACCTGCAGCAGCCGCCCCGGCACAGCTAACCGTGCTTGGAAGATGGGATGGCGCAAGGGTGTCGACACACGTTGCATCCCACACCAAAGGCCTACCTACCTTCCAAGGCATTATGGTCATTCCGTCTGGTCTCTTACCATCGTCGCGTGCCAAGCCATTGGGTTCTAAAACAGCTGGCACCCCGGCGGTGACAAGAGCACGACGGATGATGTCATTGATGCTGGCATGCCGTGCTATCCGGCCTGCGCTTTTACTGCAGGATAAGCCATGGTGTCCGAGGCAGTCGACACCTTCACCGCATTGGCAGCGATGCGGAGCCACGCAAGGGGCGCCCAGACGCAAACAAGTAGCGAGCCGGAAGGTGGTGTCACCCAGCAAAGTACCTATGTTGGGTGACGGTAGTGCCTGAAGCCAGAGGCCCGACTCCCACTCACCCACAGCCAGTAGGCGGGCACGCTCAGCAGTATTGGTGGACGTATTAATAAGATTGTTCCGTACCAACCTGCAGAGCGGCTCATCCCACTGCCTCTGGAAAGATAGGTTCGCAGGCCTATCTGTATCCGGGCAAGCCATTTTCCAGGCGTTCTCTGCGTCGGCCAAGCACGGCACTTCAGAGTCAACCAGGGAGGGTGCTAAAATCTTCCCGGTCAACTTTTCGGTGCTGTGGACAGAGGACAGGAACGCCGGTAAGCTAATACTGGTAATTTTGCGGACGCCGAGGCCACCAAAGCGGATGGGTAGTGTGGCTTGCAGCCACGCTCGGTCGTCCAAGGCCACATTTAGAATGGATGTTAGTGTGCTGCGAATAATTTGGTCAATTTTGTATAATAAGTTGGTTTAGTTTATATGCGCGACTGTACCTACCTACCGTAAAGCTAGTGACTTTTTGTTGGACTTTTTGTCAACATTATTAATTTCTGCAAGTGACTATAGATTATCTACATGCACGCGTTGTACACACACATACAAGTGAACAATAAATAAGAGAGCACTCTCATAATGCCCGAGTAACTTTTGCATTTGGCAGTAGTTCAATATATTTGTATTAAATAAGATGAATTACTGCCTAGATATTACTAGGTCATCTGAGATCGCACTGTGGTGCAGATAAATGCCATTCACCACAGGGGTTATTCTTGTCTCCCTTGGGGATCACCTGTTTATTCTTTCACTTACTACAGGTCTATAATGAAAGAAGAGGGTAATAATTTGTGATGTATGAGAAATTACTTATTTTTGGCGTTTTTCGTTATTAGTAGGTACTTTATGTGGTGGTTTCGTAGCTTTTGAAATATATAGCACAAATAAATAAAAACTAGGAGAAAACCTTTGGTCTTCTACCTTTAAATTCATAAAAACTGTTCCGAACGCCTTTTCTTTATTTTACTTTCGAATAAAACTTGTAGAAAGTCTAAAGGCTCTGTCGGAAGTAGGTATTATCATAATGACTTGACGGTTCATCGCGGTAGGAAGTTTTGGAATATAATGCCAAGTCATCACATCGATCAATATTCGAGGTTAAGCAGCTCCCGTTTGCGGCGGATGGGTCGTTAAAAATAGGGGCGAAAGCTCCGAATTATCGCGCGATCCCAGCTTGTTTAAGCGATTGTTTTAAAACTTAAACAAGGAATGGTTTATTTTAAAGCTTTTAGTACAGAACCTAATATTATTTTTTTACAATGTGTGATTTACATTTGGGATTCAATTAAGTGAAACCTTGTAAGAAAACTGTCGTGTACTGAACTCCTATTGAGAAAATGTTAGCTAATGAGGTTGAAATTGAAAATTAGTGGTACTTAATAGGAGGTTTTTACACAGGCCGCAGGAACCCGTTGGATGCGAGAAGCACAGAACCGGTCGAAGTGGAGGTGCTTAGGGAAGGCCTATGTCCAGCAGAGGACTTCTTTCGGCTGAAACGATGATGATGATGATGAACAAAAAATTTGATCGAAGTCAAAATGGACTTTTTGATTTCTAAGCGATACATTTTTTTTTATGAATTCTGACTTTGCTAGTTTGAATAGATTTTTTAAGTTCGATCGTGGTTTGTTTTTTTTTTTAAGAAATTGCGTTTATTGTCGTCATCATAGAAAAAATGTGACATTATTGCATTTTTTTCGGTGAATATACCTACAAGTTTTTGGAAAAATACGCTCGCTAACACTAAAAAGTGTTATGTGCTAACCTGAAGGATTTTTTTTCCGATAGTATTTGAAGAACTCTCCTTACTGAAATTCTTACCTGCTTGCAAAGTATCTCAAATGTATAGTAAGTAGAGAAATTTGAATAATGAGGATTTTAATCTCCAAACTAAATTCTGCCTAGTTAAAATAGTTAAAACTTAAGCCCAAAGATTAATTTAATGTTGATACAAAACTATTTGAAATTTTCTAGCAAGATATTGCAGACAACAGACGCGAGACTCAACTTTCCTTTTTCAAGATCCCTCTTACAACAATCTGTATACCTACCTACTACGATAAGAATCTTACAAGAAATGGGAGTTTTCAGTAAATCCTGAACATTTTAAAAGGACACACGATAAGGATGTAATTTTGAAAATCAGAACTTGTGTGCAATGTATTTCCGAATTCTAATTCATTATTCAGCTCTTCAGGTAAACTTGAATGCATGTTGCGCTTGCGGATGCGCCATCGTCATTTTGTTACATAATTAATATCTATTAATTAAGGTACGATAGAATAATAATTCTTGCTACTAATAATAGCGTTGCGTCAAACTTTGCATATTTGAAGCTCAGGCTTTTAACGTATTCTGTTTGTCACGGTATGTAGAAGCTACGCCTGCACTAGACAGGTCAGCAGGTCAGACGGTTCTCTCCTCAAAAGACCATCTCTGACATTAAAATCTAAGTCTAAAGTAAGTTATTAAAACTAGGCCGAGAATCAGAGGGGGAATTCCCGTAATTTTAAGAACGTTCACAGTCTGATCTGTCTCAATCTGTCAAAAATACTTCTAGTGTCCTTACATTTTTGACAAGTTTTTGACATTTTAACTGTCGCTGAGATGAGATTGCGATTAGATTTTGAACCTATTTAATTAAGAGAATTGGTGTTCTATACTTTACGAACATTACAATTACATAGATAAGACAGTCCCCCAAAATGGCCGCCCATGCAATGCGGATTTTGGAAACTGACTACTGAGAAGAAAGACTGAACTCATCTAGTTTTAAAACGTAACTTAATTTTGACGTGTAAGTTTTTACCGACTTCAAAAAAAAGAAGGTTATCTATTCGACATGTATGTACGTAGGTAATATTATTGCAACTGCAATATATTCACATATGACAATCTATTGGGCTCCCAAACAAATATAAGTACAAAATTTTATAGATGGATGTGTGTAGGTATATGTTTGTCCACGCATTTCTCCGCAACTATTAATCGGATCGTGACCATTTTATTGGCTTACATTTACTTCAACTTAGGGAACAGTGCAAGTTTCATCAAAATCGGTTCAGTAATTTTTAGAAATACATACCAATTTATAGAAATAATAATAATTTATTAAAATTTATCATTTAACCTCTTGTGTGATTGTGAAATATAACAAGACCAAAATATTTAAGTGGCATGTCTTGTCACTTTTGTGCGTGACGATACTTAGACCAGACTGACATGTAAAGTCAGAGAAATGATTGCTTAGCAAATTGACTATCAACTTGCTATCCACTTATATTGTCCGTAAATTAAATAACATTCTTTGACAGTCGCATGAAATAAGTATAATGTGGCAAATTATTATTGACGTAGTATGCAAAAAAATTAATTTCCCTGACTGTACGTCATGCATGTTTTGTTGTCGTGAGGAGTATCAAGGGCCATGTCTATGATTGGCATCGCTATGAGCCCCAAAATTAACTCCTGTCAAAACTACTAAATGAGCATTAGGCCTTCTTGACTACTCCGCTTAAATTACGCGACCGTACGGATCGATGCGAACAACATTTTACGTTCTATTTCCGAAGAAACGCGAAACCGACACGAGCATCAGCCATAATAAATTTCTTGTCTTATAAAAATAAAACTTTTCTTTTTGCTGGCGCGGGGCGCGGGGGCGGCGTCACAGTGTGCGATCGATCAGTGTGTCAACGCTTCCGCGTACGATTATTTACTCTTATGAATTATGAATTACTATGATTAATATTTGACCAATGTATTGTTCTTAATTCCAGACATAACTTTTAACAAGCAAAACAACGTTTGGCTTAATCATCGCCTCCCTATTGAGTTAGAACGCGAGTTCATTAGTTCCACAGCTGGTTTTATAGAGATCAAACATAGCAATTGAATTCTAAACACACATTTTACAAATACCGTAGCACACGTGCCCTTCTTAACATTTTATTAGGAAACTTCGCTTTACGGAGTCATTAAATATGAACGTTGTCTAAGACGCTATTTGATTTTCTGTTTTACTTGAGTAGTTGTGCTACTGGCGTGGCGGGGCTGTGGCGGGGTGCAGCGGGGGCGTACGGAGGCATGGGGGGTACGCCCTGGGCTCGGTAAAGTTGTGAATTGGCCGCGCACACAGGCTCACGGCACATTATCGTGATTCATATCGTTTATAATTTTATATTATGTTAAAGCGGGGCGGCGGGGGCCGGGGGATATTAAAAATACAAGAGCCCCGCGCAAGTACTTTCCGCCCGGCACCGTCTGCATGGTAACCAGCATTGTTTGTATTCAAACTATTGATCCGTTTTTAAGTTTGTGGACATCTTAAGTTATAATAATAATTTGGGAAAGCTTGCGAATTTATTATTGCTTGATAGAGATGTGTAACTTAGTGCTTGAATAGGTTAGTGTTGTCTTAACTTGGTCACGAACCAGTAAGATTTCGTAGTAAGTCGTTTAACTAATTAAGATATTGTTAAAAATAAACATAAATCTTATCGAGACATGTTTTGCTTCAGGTATTAGATTATCTAAAATTATCAATTTTAATTGAATACATTTAAAATGTTTTATGTAACATGTTTTCGTAATAAATAGTTATGATTTAAACAGACTCAAAACATCTCAATAGGTATCTACCCTAAAAAGTGAAATGTGAACTCATTAAATCGATCGATTAAAAGTCTCACACCACAATCGCACGCTTGCAGCCGCCCTTACGACTTCATCAGCTGTGCACGTTTTTCGCCCTTCCCCATATAAAATATTTAAACGTTCATTTTATTTATACTTGGGCGTGACATCCGGTACTTGGCAATCCTTTAACTCGCGAACTTGGCAACATACTTGCGAGTTGCTTAGCCCAAATAAGGGCCACTCTTATCTAATTAAATAGCGTTATTTATAATAAAAATATTCATATTCTTGCACGCCTAGCGCGTCAAACGCGTTTTTATGTCGTCATAAACAATGTCTTAATAGCATCCTTTATGTTTATACTTTATTGTGTATTGAAAAGCTATAGTTACAACGTTTATTTTTATTTATAAATTAAATTGAGTTTTTTTTATGCATATACAGGGTGACGGTGCAAGACCAGCCTGTATAGTTATTAATGAATAGATGTCAACATTTGTTTTTTTTCTAAAACTGAATGACAGACTTAATCGACACGAACGTCGAACGTATTTTATTTAATCGAAAAGTCTTGCTAGTTGCTAATTAGTCCTCATTGCTCCCTTAGTTCTTACTCTATAAATCGTCAGTCAGTTGCCATCCGTGCAATAAATAGCACCGTCAATAGCTCCATACGATTCACAACGCTCATAGTTCCTGATCAGATGTTCTTAAGAAGGTAGGCGACAATCGCGCGACCGAAGCGTGTACTGTAACTCTATCAGTAATAACCACGACAATTGCTTCCTAAACAGTCCACGCACAGCTTCAAAACGTTAAATTAAATAGTATAATAGCCTGATATACATTTTAAAAGATAGCAGCCGGTGCAAACGCTGTCCCAGCACCAGGAAGCATCGCTAATAAACAACAAGCGGCTATTAAACGGTCCGTCGAAGCGAGAAACACGATATATAACCATATATTTATATGCAATACAATTTCATTATTAGATGCCTATTTGTGACTCGTTATTTCTATTGTCGCTTTTTCTATTTATTATCCAACACAATGTGTGATTATAATGTGGCTTATAACAAATGAGGTATGTGGGAGTCGGATCGTTACACACGGGTGGACGCGCGGCTGCTACGAAATTTTCGTATGTCATTAGTGTCGCAATCAGCGGTATGCTGTATAAGTTTTTTTTTTGTTCTCCGAACGCTTTTTACGCGAACACGCTTACTTTAATTAATTTATTGTACTACACAAATGACGTATCGTTCGTTATATTTCATTAGAGACGTAAGAGGGAATTTTCGTGAAAAAGTTTTTATTATATTTTAATTTAATTCCTGGCTCAATCTTGTAATGAACGGCGTCGTTTTTAAAATAATTGCACGTTTTTATTTGTAATGAGTGAAGGAACACGAATAACTCTGTCATAATTTTTGTGCTATAACAAAACGTAATAAGAATTTTATGCTAAACTGGTTCGCTTATTAAAACTGAGCGGATGTGTAATAGTAGATTAAATGTAACAAATTATATAAGATATCATGTAATTATGAATGTTGCATAAAATAATTTGTTAAAATATTTAACTTAGAATCAGTCTGTTAGTCTACTCAATGTACCTTTCGCCATTCATGAATCCAGTTGCTATCACTGCTTGTTCACGAAACATCCAATGACAGCACCATGACGTATGTTTCTAGTTTTCAATTATGATTGATCAAAAGTTTCACTGGAAGCGCTTGTGACAACTTCCGAACCGACCGGAATACTAGTCTCATTTTATTTTCTGTGAGGCAAAATTGAAAATACTTTTCGCTCCACTTGACTGAGCAGCTGACAACATGATACTAAAGACATGCATTTATATTGCTGTTAGGTTTTATTATCTACTCATACCTTTGCTAATACTTAGGTACATTGGTTTCATGAAAGTAATATCGTTCAGCGATCTTCTCTGTTCCCTTATCCTCTAACTTCTTCGAGTAGTGCGCGTCTTCAAAGAGCTATTCAATAAAAAGTTTGTGAGAACTTAAAATCTTACAGTGTGACTTGATCGTGTACGTAATGGAACCCAACCAACCACAGTCGTTCAGATCTAACTCTCACATTCGCACAACAAAGATTCAACCTTATTGCAGTACATTAAAGATCAATGTCAACTGTCCCGACACAATCACGCTTCGAACTTTTGAACACTGAACCTGCTCGTATCATTGTAAGATCGCAAATTTGTTTATTATTATAACTAATTTGATTCTTATTGTTTAGCGTTAGGATTCAATTTCGTTCGTGTCACCAGTTTGAGAATAAATCCCTATTGTCATTTATAACAGAGCTAAGGAAATCAACTGTTTTAATATAAGGTTATGTACATACAATGCGATTAATTAAAGTTGTGTTTAGTGTCTGGGGCGAGTTGTTGATCTGAAGAAATCTGTGTTTGAACTTGTCCTCTAGATATTAATACCTCGATGTTTATTTCTCTCGTTGGTTTGTATTAACTACTGGAACGATTTAACGATTCTTTCCTATCGTTTATCTTGTTAAAGGTTACTTGCTACTCTTTGACTTTCATTCAGTTTGCCGTGCTTAATTGGGGTTTTCGTTTGTCTATGCAGTTTTGAGTGAGAGTTCAATGATGTACAGAGGTAGAGTCGTAGAATAAATGGGCCGTGGGCCGTTTGTCTCCTATTGTCTGCGATTGCTGCTGTAATTCTATACAGTTTCCAAGTATGACAGCAGTCGGGCTTACCAAGAACATCCTTTGATTTATTGAAAGCTAATGCAATTTAAATTTCTGGGAGTAGCCATCAGCAACGATTCCGAATATCCAGTCTTTGAGGCCGTACTCCGGTGCCTAACGTGAATTCTGACTAACCACTTTGAAGCTTTGCTGACGACTATCAAAGGCTGCGCTTAGATATTCGTACACGTAAGAGCTACGTACCTATACTTCTATATAAATCACTCGCTTTGAATCTCTGAACTTGTCTCCTGCATTATTAATCTCTGATAGTTGACTTCTACGTCATCATCATCTGCCTAGCCTTTTCCCAACTATGTTGGGGTCGGCTTCCAGTCTCGTCGAATGCAGCTGAATACCAGTATTTTACATGGAGCGACTGCCTATCTGACCTCCACAACCCAGTTACTGGGTAATACGATACCCCTTGGTAGGACTGGTTGTCAGAACTTCGGGCTTCTGACGACCCGTAACGACTGTCAAAGATCCACGAATGACAGCCGGGACCAACGGCTTAACGTGCTTTTCGAGGCACGGAGGGGTCTTGGTATGTAAAGATGGTCACCCATCCGCGGACCGACCGCGGCAAGCGTAGCTTAACCTGATCGATCAACCCGTGCGGCTGATATTACCTTTGAGTTCTACGTCTTACTTTAAAATATTGCCATCAAATCTACGTCATGCCAATCTGTGCAGCTGCTTAGTTAAAACGCCACTTATGCTGCGTTTGGCGTGGCCATTTACTGGATCCATCATCATCAACTCGAATGAAGACAATACTTAAGGCGAAAGCATCAGGGTAGCCCGCGAAATTCAAATTTTCTCTAGATTTTTTGCAATTTTCCGGTCAGTATCAGGTTGTATGTAGATCTAAATAATTAATAATTTCGCGGGCTATCTTAGCGCATCTCCCTTAATAAAGCTTATTTTCACAAAAAAAAACAACCTGTATAACTGGCGAACGTCAGATTAATACCGACTTTTTGTCACAAATGAAATACACCCTGTATAGTGTCAAACTTCAAAGATGGCGCCGAACGTTCTAAATTGAAAACATTCACATCAACGCAAGTCGTTTAAAAGCTTTACCTAACTTTATAAATAATTGTACATGTACGCTAATTAATATGCTCATGTCCTTTTAAAATCCTATATGCCTTTGAAACGTTAAAACTGTACTTCCGCCCGCTGCAATCGACATTTGATTGACTGGTTATGATTGCATTGATAGGGATAAAAAGTCTCTCCTTCAATATCCGCTTGCAAAAAGCTCACTAGTCTGGAGTTTTCGGGAACTTAATTACAAATCTCCAATCATCAAGGCTAGGAACTTGTTATAATGGAAAGTCTGTGAGCCATTCCGCTTCGTTGATTGGCTCTCATAAGTTTTTGGTGATACATGAATTAGGCTTTCATATCCTTGCAAAAGTTTGGCATTATTAAGATTTTTTGATAGGCTGTATTTTTTTTTTAAAGTAGATCGTCTTGGTATCATACTTCCTGTGTATGGAAGGTATTTATGGTGTAAAAAAACAACCTTTATCTTTATGTATCAGCAAAAAGAGATGGTCTACTAGAGTTTCCTTGGCAATAGCATCTTTCAGTAGACATGATTGAGCCATCACCAGTCGCATTTGACAGACTTATAATCATGGTTTTTGATAGAACTCCTTTCCTTTCCTTTGTGAAAATAATTCCATCACCACTGCTCTCAAAATGGTGAAGGAAAACATCGTGAGGAAACCAGCATGTCTAAGAACCTGAAATTCGAAGACACATGACATCTACCAACCTGCACTGGGCCCGCGTCGTAGATCACAGCCCACTCCCTCTTGAATAGAGGAGGCCTGTGTCCCAGCAGTGGGAACATTATAGGCTGATTATGATAGACCTCCTGATGTTCAGCAGTCCCTTACGACATTTAACTTTAACAAACTCAAAAACTTCTATTCTCTATGACATTAGTGTAGATTGGTGTAGACAAGTCCCAAAGAGCATGGATACGCTTCGGAGGCCGCTGATAGATGCGGCATTGTCAACACTGTTTTAACAAACCGTTTTACCGTTTACTCGCACTACGACTTAAATGACTAAGATTTTTCTGCTGGGGAGTTTGTTGCGCCATTTCTTCTTCCCAGCTAAAGCGCTAGGAAGTGGTGAAGGATCAGCGTTTTGGGGGACATGGGGTCTTTGGGTGAAACCTCGCAAATGACCCTCCCAACCCCTCAAAAAATTGTGTCGGTCCATGGGCCAAACACCCTGTATTATCTTGCTGTACCCTTAAGCCCGAGGGGTCCGTGGCTAAATATTAACAGCCGCACAGGTCGATCGATCAGGTTAAGCTACGCTTGCCGCGGTTGGTCTGTGGATGGGTGACCATTTTTACATACTGAGACCCCTCCATGCCTCGGAAAGCACGTTAAGCCGTTGGTCCCGGCTGTCATTCGTGGATCTTTGACAGTCGTTACGGGTAGTCAGAAGCCCGAAAGTCTGACAACCAGTCTTACCAAGGGGTATCGTATTACCCAGTAACTGGGTTGTGGAGGTCAGATAGGCAGTCGCTCCATGTAAAATACTGGTATTCAGCTGCATCCGGTTAGACTGGAAGCCGACCCCAACATAGTATTCGCCGCGTGTAGGCACGGCCGTCAGTGTTGTATGGATCACTATGGAAGCTTGTTGACTGACATGTTTTTTCTACGGCGCGGTTTATACGCCCTACCGTATTATTTCAATTTTGGCATTTTGAGTAATCGATCTTTTTCTTACGTGGATTTTTATCAACTGTCTGTTCTCTTCTTTATTAAGGGTCCTACACCCTTCGGGTCGGTTATCGTGAAGTTCTGGTCACCTGCTTTCTTAAAATCGTTAGTTTACGTAAGCGGCTGATCTGGGACGAAAATCACGCCTGCAGGATCACGATATCTAATCAAGGACAAAGGGTTTAACTAACATAATTAAATCAAACTCGCCATTACTTACCTATGTACTGCCTGTCCGTTAAACTCGAACAAGCGTGAAAAGTCGACAGTAAGTACAAAATATTGTATAATTATAATTATTGTACTCATGTGAACCAATAGAAATTAAAGGTTCCCACTTATTTACGACTTCACAAAACAGGCTTTAAAATTAAAGTTACATTAGTATTAAAGCCGTGATAAGTTTTTCCCCATTTACTATCGGTATATGGTAATTGGTTACATGCATTACAAAGATTCGATCAATTTATTTTTTCACTTAGAAAACTTAAAGAGAAGCGATCGGTGTACGTACTAATGTCATTAACAAGTCACCATTGTAATTGTTAGTCGTACAACAAACTGATTAGGTCTTTAAAGAAATTAGAAAATTAGTGTTAAAAGTTACAATCAAGGCATGCAACATTTTCACTACATTTTGCAACAAAAATACGTGATTATCCTTCCAAGGAACACTAAATAAGTCCAGTAAAGAAGCCCGCATTAGTAGTTAGCGTTGTTGCACGTTGCTGTGGCGGAGCAGTGGCTGACTATGTGTCGCAATTCTGGCGTAGCAGTGGCCCGACGCTTAGGAATTGTGGCGTAGCAGTGGCCTACGCGTCGTAACTGTGGCGTAGCATGGGCCTACGCGTCGTAGTTGTGGCGTAGCAGTGGACTACGCGTCGTAGTTGTGACGTAGCATTGGATTACGCGTCGTAATTGTGGTGTAGCAGAGGCCTACGCGTCGTAGTTGTGGCGTAGCATTGGATTACGCGTCGTAATTGTGGTGTAGCAGGGGCCTACGCGTCGTAGTTGTGGCGAAGCAGTGGACTACGCGTCGTAGTTGTGGCATAGCAGTGGCCCACACGTCGTAGCAGTGGTTAAGGCATCCCGTAACTGTAGCGTAGCAGTGATCAACGCGTCGTAATTGTGGCGTAGCAATGGCGAAGATGTCGCGTAGCTGTGGCGTAGCATCTGCGTAGGCGTCCGTGCCTGTGGTGTAGTGGTGGCCTACTTACTTATAAAAGAAGTCGCTAGTCTTGTGCGTCTTGTCATAATGCTGATGCTCAATTTTCGATCGGCTGAAGGATTTTACTGCAGTTACGTGATTGGGGAACTGTCAAGGGTCTGTATGTAGATACCTTAGCTGCGTAAAATGCCATAATCTGAATAATTTTAAAGGATTGCTAATCCATTGCTTCATATGTTCGAAAAATTTGTCTGCTCAACAACGTAAATAACGCAATGAATATTGTTGAACTGTCAAAATTAAAGCCATTCCTACTGATAATGTGTTACTTACGTTAATTACCCCGCCCGTATGGTAATGGCATTCACTTTTGTTTTGTCAAATCAACGATATACATCATTGCCTGCTTTCTAGCTATCGAGCATACTATTTTCTCTAACAAGTGAAGAAATGGATTTTATTTTATTCTTAATAAAAACTGTCATAATTATGAGTAAAAAGGCTAATTTACGCTTTATATTCGCAAAGAGATCAATGTACGGAACATAGCAAATAAAGATCGAAGGTATAAAAAGGGGTCCCTTTTATGGTTTCATTTCATTATCTTGTAGGCTTTATAAATTTCCAAAAAAACCGGGACTAATTACGGCTTTGAAACCTTTTTTAGTCTTCGGTTTAAAAGCCTGTGACGTACAGACGGACAGCTAAACAGACGGACACGGCGATACTAAAGGATTCCTTGTCAGAAAATGCATTATGTGGTTAAATCAATTGTATAAATTGTTAATTTATTTTTTTGAAGTGGACGTCTCGGTGTCAGACTGATTATTTTACAGCATGTCGTCTTTATAAATGGTTAACTAATGCTCATTCTTAAATTTTACTAATATGTTGTGACATCCCCCGGTTGGTGTAGGGCTATTGCAGGATATATTATCATTTATAAGCTCCGCTAAACAAATTGTATTTACAATTCAGCTCACCATCCAAGGTAAAACAAGCGTGAAGTTTAATAATTACTACAACACCGTTTAATTCTTAACAAAAAGTCGATCCAGCTAAAAACTTGTCCATTTTTGCATCAGCATCAATAGCCCTATAACTGGGCCGGTTGCACACATAGACAATGTCACTCACTGAATTTAAAAATTCATATAATAATTATTAATAAAAAAATAAAAAAGGCAACAGCCAAGTGTCGCGGTCAGTTCTTTTTTTCATGTTGCAACATTGTTGCATTAAATTATATAGGCTAGTCTGATCCTGTTTATAGTAAACGATTGTCGTACCGCCGTCGTTACGGATAGGCTCATTTAATTGTTTATGATTGTTTTTTTTTTCTGCGTAGTTGGTTATCCATGATGGAGGTATTTTAATAAATCGTTAAATATATTAGCGTTTATGCGGGTTACTTATTATGTTGGTTAATTTATTACTAAGTGCAAATTAGGTTTTTCTATCGGTATGTTTATCATGCGCCTTCTTTGTAAAAAACACTTGATGATAATATAGAAAAATATGCTAAAAATTGAATTCCAAATAAAATCAAACTTATCATAACTTCGAATAAATTCACAGCCATTCAACAGAATTGCTACCACTTTATCTAAAACATCGCCCCGTCCCTAACTTCAACAGCTAACACCAAAGTTTTATCCGCCGAAATCACGCAAAGTTAAACTCTCAAAAACAGCTTGTCATCACATTAGTCGAATAGTTAAGTCGTATCGCGTATCGCGTACCGCGGCGTAGTCCGCGTACCCTTCTTACGAGCCCCGCGGCAGGGGTCGTTGCCCCCCAGAATGGTACGACGTCGACACTAATTAAAGTATATTTTATTGTTCCCCTAACTATTACTATCAATACAGACATGGCGGGCTGACACGAATGCGGGCAAATAATAATTATAATTACATTTTATTTTTATTCCTATGACGTTAAGTTAACTACAAGGCGTTGTTGTGAGGTGTGCAACTGTGTATCT
The DNA here is from genome assembly GCA_914767645.1 of Hydraecia micacea. NCBI lineage: Eukaryota > Metazoa > Arthropoda > Insecta > Lepidoptera > Noctuidae > Hydraecia > Hydraecia micacea. Next base: position 3,181,792 of record OU611774.1, read on the forward strand.
AGTTTTTGCTCTCAGTGTGCATCTTGCGTTATTTTTTCGTGTGTGCGTGAATAATTTAAGTTATACTTGTGGGTTGTCATAATTGAGATCCTTTAGGGCCCTCAGTCGATCGACTGACGAAGTGTGGCGACTTTGTTGCAAATTTCATTTAAAGTGTGGCAATGTTGCTGTGTGGTGCATCTTGGAAGAGGTAGCGGAATCCGATAGGCTGAGTATTAACAAACTATAGACCAGTGGCGAAGGGTGAATTTATGACAGAGGTAGGCCGGAGCAAAAACAAATGCCAAAAGAAAATTTTCTATGATGAATTGACTATAGAGTGGTTATGTTCTGAATTTTCGAAGGGAAGCCGGTGGGAATCGAGTTGTATGGTGCCTTCGCCACTGCTATAGACTATCTGTACCCTAAATGCGTGGATATTGCTAATCCATTGCTTCATATTATAATATGTTGTCATCTCAACGACGTAAATAACGCAATGAATGTTGTTGAACGTTCAAAATGAAAGCCATTGCTACTGATAGTGTGTTACGCAATTACCTCGAAGATCCGTAAGGATTGGAGAATTGAATAAAATTCCCATCGAGACTATTTGAGCTTCTCCTCGATTTTAATCCTACTTAACTAATTTATTACATAAAATATTGTCGTTTAGTCTATAATCTGATGTTTCATGTAGTTGGCGAGTCTTTTATAGCTGTCATTTTTCATTAAGACCCCTCACTGTATTTGTTTCAATTGAAATGCAAATATTGCCTAGATATGACCAACTACTTCGTCAAACGCTAGGGCTACTGAATTTGTTGGACCTTCAATCATCGTCCTCCTGTCCATTCCCAGCTTATTTGAGGTCATCGCAGCTGAGGCAGATACTTCTTCTTGCATATGTTTCTGTAAGCCGTCGTGTTGGACGGTACGTAACGTGACAAAAAGGTTTTTCAAGGGCATAAGATCAAATACTAGAAGTGGTTTATCTCAATCAACTCAGGCTATCGCAGTCCACTGCTAGACATAGGCCTCTCCCAGGCTGCGCCAGAACATCCTGTCTGTCCCAGCCACCTTCTTTAAGTAGTCGGTCCATCTAGCTGGGGGGCGTCCCCCACTACGCTTGCCGATACGCTGTCTCCACTCCAGGACTCGTCTGCTCCACCGGCCACCGGTCCTTCGACAAACATGGCCAGCCCATTGTTACTTCAGCTTGCTTACTCTGCAAGCTGTCATTAACTCCGGTTTATGTCTGAAGACTTCATCTGCATTTGCTAAAACTCTAACTAAATAGTCTACGCGAATATTTGTCACAGAAACATATTGTTATATTATACTTACGCCATGACTCGTTTCGTACGTATCCGTTCTTGCATCATTCATTCGCGTTCTTACTTCCATTCACTGCTAAACAATAGACTAATTAACGTTATATCCAATCTACCTCATTGTTATTTATATTATTATATATGTACATTATAATTATTATTGTTTTCCATCCGTGCAGTCTGTTGTTGCGAATTTGCATTGTGTTTTATTTATTATAAACACCGTGTATTGTAAATAGAACATCTTGATGTCGTCGGAACTAATATATTATAAAGAGAAATGATTATTTTTAAAAATGGGCGAACGGATTTAAATGAAATTTGGCACATGGGTAGACCATGACCAGGGTTAGGACATAGGATATAATTTATCCCGATATTCCCACGGGATCGAGACTTGTGCGGGTGAAACCGCGGGGCGCAGCTAGTGTATAGATGATAATATGACATTGAGTTACCTATACTTTATTATTTTCTATTGCCTCTAATGTTATCCTCAATGTCATCAAATCTCCGCCACGGTTCCTTGCCATTCCGTAAGTTTGCTTTCGTGACGGTTGAGCAGGACACCTGGCTAGCCACGGCAATGGCCAGGACGGTAGCCAAAATAAGGCTTTAGCAACGAAGGACGTTCAAAAGCGCGCTGGGCCGAATGTCTGGGCTGGTATGAGTATGATATAATCCCTGAAATCTCAATAACATTGCACAAAAGATGCCTAAGATTTAAAAGGAAGTGGGTACTTCCCTAGCCTTGAGTTAACTCAGTCCGTCAATGTTAATGATTAAAGTTTTCGTGAATGCCACTTCATATAGTCCAGATATCCAGAAGATCGCTGTACTAAATACCAAGACATCGTCATACGTCCACAACCTAGAATGACAGAAGATAGATTTGTCATAGTTATACATCCATAAATTGCCTCTTAACTTGTCCATTGGTCGACTGACTGACAAAATCTAGCTATCAAAGTAGCACTAGTCCACAACGCAATAAAGGACGACGCCAACAATATTGTTATAACGATCGCTTTGTCATCTCTAGTCGAATCTTCGCCATCTTAGGCCGAGTGCACATGACTCACGTTTCGCTTAGAACGCTTAGAACTATAGGGATTGTTCCGAGGCGTTCATATAACGACGAGCGCTCCATTCAAGAGCTGCAAACTCGTGTAAGGTAGATAAGCAAGATAGTGTAGACAGAGGCTTATTCTGTTACGTCTTTGTAATGATTTCGGCGCGTGTGTTCCGTTCATCGAGTAAGTTTCTTATTAAGCGCAATTGAAGTAACACCGTAATTGGGTAACACACTAGCAATCTCAATCTGAATAATTTTGAAGGATATTGCTAATCCATTGCTTCATATGTTCGAAAAATTTGTCTGCTCAACAACGTTAATAACGCAATGAATGTTGTTGAACTGTCAAAATGAAAGCCATTTTTACTGATAGTGTGTTACGCATTTAGCCTGCAGTTTGTGTTTTGATGCATTGTGGGTTGATAGATGTAACATGTCTTCGAATTTTTGGTTCTAGAACATGTCGGTTTCCTCACGATATTTTCCAACGTACAACTCGTGAGTCGCGGCGGGGCGCACGAGAGAGGCTTGTGGCTAAGTAATAACAGCCGCACGGGTCGATCAATCAGGTTAAGCTACGCTTGCCGCGGTTGGTCCGTGGATGGGTGACCATCTTTACATACCAAGACCCCTCCGTGCCTCGGAAAGCACGTTAAGCCGTTGGTCCCGGCTGTCATTCGTAGATCTTTGACAGTCGTTACGGGTCGTCAGAAGACCGAAAGTCTGACAACTAGTTTTACCAAGGAGTTTCGTATTGCCCAGTAACTGGGTTGTGGAGGTCAGATAGGCAGTCGCTCCATGTAAAATACTGGTACTTAGCTGCGTCCGGTTAGACTGGAAGCCGACCCCAACGTAGTTGGAATAAGCTAGGCAGATGATGAACTCGTGAGTCGCGGCCATTACCACTGGGGCACCACCGCTCTCCTTGTATGTGTGATGACCTTATTATCCTCTTCGGTAAAGTTTGATATTCTTTACAGCTCCACTGCGCACGACTCCTCTCGTATATTTTCTTATGACAACTAATACGACATTATAATATCTATTTTCATACAAATAACATCAAATTTGGCTTGACAGATGGTATAATGCAGTGCGACGCGACGTGTAGGTACCTACGTATTCTTATTTATAGTGCCTGCTGTCAACCGGCGTTCGTTCGGAGAAAAAAACGTATTAAAATATATTGCGTTGAGCTTCCTTTGCGTTTTGCACGAAAAAAAAAACGAAGAAATGTTACTTATACACATAACTCTCATTTTCTTGGAAGTTGATTTACAATTGCTTTGTTGAATTTGTTTATTTCTGTTAACAAAATTAAAACGGTTCCGTACGTTTTAGCGGTTTAATGATGTTACTAAGAATGAGTGATAAAGAACATGCGTACGTACATACGTGTTTGTTTATGTTCTTATATTCTTTGTCATATCGCTGTTTTGCATAAAATGAAGCTGTATTAATGTTTACAATGTTCACAGCATTATCGACTGTGATCGTTATATTACTTGTTTCCGTAGTCCCGAAAGTACAAGGGTTACAAAGCTGTAAAGGATTCCCTTTTTTTTCAACCAAAATAAAGCTCAACCAAAGACTAACATTTAATTCGCCAAAGGCCAGTGAAAGCGGAGCCGCTGTTGTTATTATTTCGCTTCTCAGAATACGAAATTAAAATATTTCTTTGGGTTGCGTTTCGTATACGGCGACGTGAACCCTATGACAGACAGACAGACAAGACAGCGGCCGGCTGGAACGATATATTATAACTATAATAAAAATATGATTTAAGTGAACGGATTTTGCTTTTCGGCCGGGGTAATGCACATCATTGCTTATATTACAGCAAAATTGATGTTATTATTATCAATATCTATTTTTAATAGTGTCTAAATTGTTTCATAGTACATTAATCGGTCCTATTAACACACATTCAGTTTATGAGCATCACGCAATTGACGCAATAGTTGCAGCATAAATGTAAGGATGTAAACGTGCATCTGAAATCGCGCGTCAGACAGACAGTCGTGCGACTAGTCGCGGGTCGCGGCGGCCGCCGAAACGCCAGCTGTGGTGTTGCAATAAAGTTGAAATAAAACTTTTTGCTTGCTTCCGCCTCGGGGGTCGGCGGCGTAAACGTACATTTTTATGAATACTTAAACTAATAATTAACGCCGCACTTAGTCGCGCTTAGAACACTGTTTACGACTAAATGTTCTTCGAATCCATTGTTTTGTTATATCTAAAGAGCGTTGCGGTCCATTTTCCGAGCGGCTCATTATTCCGTATCAGACGCGTGCCAGTTCTGCGCGCCATATTTTAAACGGCAACATTTTTTTTGTTTTTTTTTTTTACTAATTATTATAATTAATGGGTTTGTTGTACGCTGGCATAGTGCATTGTGCGTTGCTCCGCGAAGCTATAGTCAATTAAAATGAGGTTGCTTTATTCGAATGCATTATCTTTGAGTTATCTGCATACAATGATAGTGGCTTTTGAAATTGCAGAACTCCGACGTTATGGCAAAACCCAAAGCATTTATTTCAAATAAACCAATTACGGGCACTTTTGAATTGTCAAGGGGTCGGCCAGTCAGAAAGATGAAGGTAGTTGCCCATTCCATAGCGTAGTTGGTACCTATAGAGAAGAATAGGCAAGAAATTCCGAAAACTCAGATGAATACAGATATTTAGGATCATCTGGTTTATTCTACAATAATTTTACACCGCAAATTGCACCGTGGAAGCTTAGTGGTGAAGTGAGCTTTAAGTGAACTGTCAATCTCTAGTATAAGATTGGCAGTTCATATACCGGATGATTTTTTTCCGGTTCGAAATTCTTACAGGTTGTTCTACCCATGAATATGAACAACTTTCACTATGGGACCAACTCAAATCAGCTGTTTAATACAAAAGTTCTATACCTACTTAACTAAAATGTATGAAACAGCAGATTTTTTTTTAATGTTACTGAAAAACAAAAACTGGAATCTAATTTCTGGGCTGCACTCATCTGCAAGGGTCACGGGTTGTTCGAAAGAGATACCGTGGCCCCTGGCACAGGCAACTGAAGGAACACCGGTGGGTTTAAGTCAGTAAAAGTCTGAAACGACCTCCCGCTCCGCTCAGAGCGGGAGAAGTTATTTGATAATTTCCCACCAAAAAAACTCATCATGATCATAATCAGCCTATAATATTCCCACTCCTGGGACACAGGCCTCCTCACTGTGGGAGGGAGAGAGCCGTAATACACCACGCGGGCCCAATGCGTACTGGTAGATGTCACATGTCATCGAGCTTTTGGCTCTAGCCTAGATCAAACATCGTGAGGAAACCGGCATGTCCTAGAACTTCTAGGACATGCCGGTTTCCTCACGATGCATTCCTTCACCGTTTTGGGAGCAGTGGTAATGAAATAATATACACAATTTAAATCGCCTGTAAGGGTTCGAATCTGGGCCACCACTGCTCACTGTTTGTAAAAACTGCAACCCTCAACCAATATGTACACATCTATCTAACAAATGGATGGACGTAAAGACACATTGTCTTACATTGATGGTGTTCCGTTATTAAATAACAAGGGCGACATCTGTCGTCGAAGCAAGGTATTCATTCGACATTTACAGACAGGGCTGTCGAAAACATTTCCAAAGAAATATTTGTAAATAAAAAAAATAAAATTTGGGATTAATTTATTTTCGCCAATAAATATTATCATAATAAATGTCAGATATATCCTCGAAATTGTATTCATATCTTTATACTATTATTCCGAAAAGATACGTAAATCTACAAAAACTACATAATTTAACTCGATAGTTTAAATAAAATATTTTTTCTAAAAACAGAAAATAATCTTCGGCAGCCCTACAGCACTACTACAGGTGCATTTAACACAATGAAGACAAATAAAAGAAACGCGGGTGTGAATTAAATTAATAACATAGTAAGGTGGGAGGGGGAGAACCAGTCTCTGTGGGGGGAGGGGGGGAGAGCGAACGATTGTATGACCGTTAATTCCTGATCAGTTTTACTGTCAATTTGTTGCTTATTTAGTTTAATTAATAACTCTATAAGACTGCAGTTTAATGATACGTGTGCTTTTTCATTGGTCTTAAAGTTAGTTCTGGTTTCTATTCCCAGGAATTGTTATTTAGATTTTTGAAGTGAAAACTTCTTTAGGCGCGTTTTGCATTTTTTGAGATGGGAAACAACCATTGAATTCGCGCCACTGTTACCGTAACCGACACCGCTTCGGAAGTGTTCGGCTGTCCTCGGGATGTACTCGGTTTTAATGTATTTCCGATGTGTCAGTGAGTGATGGCAACGTATTGTGTTTGTGTTTTGTTTATAAGACGATTCAAAAAATCCACACGTCATACGTAAAAATACGTAAAAATGGGTGTCTTAAAAATGATTTAAAGAATTTACATAATGAACCTAATTGCGCAAACATAATTATTAGATATTCATTGATAGTTTCACTTAGCAAAAATAATAATCTGCCTGTAATGTTCCCACTGCTGGGACACGGACCTCCTCTCTTCGTGAGGGAAATGGGCTATAACCCTCATGTAAATAGATAATTATTTACACGTGAAACTATCAGTCAATAACTAAGTTAATACTAAGGTACTAAAGTGTCACTTTCATAAAATTTGCGACCAATAAAATGTTCCAATTGTCATTTAACCCTTCGTAAGTCGGAACGTAGATCCACGCAAGACACAATGGCTTTTTAATTGTGTCTGTAATTACGACATTCAACCGTTATCTCATATCTGCAATACACCGACACAATAACAAAAAAAAATTAGGTACTAAGATAAAGTACTGCAAGATTCGACTCAATCAATCAATACAACTAACCAAACCATTAAAAGACAACACTCACCGTCACTAGGCACCCAAGTCAGTTCCCTTAGAGCATAATGTTAAATCTTCCATTGATGAAGAATGGTATTACAAAATAAACTTGATACACAGGCAAGTGGATAATTTAATAGAATAATAAATGTTAACATCCGTATTAAGAGTACTAGGGGCATCGCATTGTATTGAAGCGGCAACAATGAGCTCGGCGAGGATAAAAGTACGTATTACTTTACTGTACAGTCGGGGAAAGAAATCTTAAAGCGCGACGTCGTCGTACAACTCGACACGTGCCCTCGAGAACGCTTCAAACTCGCAAAGGCAACACCGACCTGCCGACCGTTCAAAGAACGCGTTCAAAACTCGAATTTAAAAAATTTCTTTAGCACTGTTAATTTAATAAAATGCAAGATGTTCATTAAGACTTTTTTTCACAACCGTACTTATACGACAGATTCGTTCCGCCGTCGGACAATTAATATTAATTAAGATTTAAATTGGTCTAATTACATAGAGCCCAGCCCATCTCCAGCAGGCAAGCGGGCTATTCTTTTAGTGCAGCCGAAATATTAAACAAAAGTGTTACGTTTTTTTTTTCCTTATTTATTATTCAGCGGTTAAATAAACCACCCTTTATGGCAAACGAAAGTTTACTTTAACGCTTGTTTAAATTTTTAAATTTGAGTACCTACCTCTAATGTTTTCATTTTATTGAAATAAATGTTTAATCATTTTGCATATTTCATTGATGTTATTTTGCTTTCAGGTAAGTACATTATACGCACCAACAACCAAAATTCCCTCGGGAGTAAGGTAAGTGTTTCTAGTCCAGAAGATAAACATGCTGAAATCGACATTTTTTTTTAATGCCGATGGGCCCGCTCTTGACCTCGATCACGCCTGATGGAAAGCGATGGATGAGGTCTATGATGGAACGAGCGTGCCCAGAAGATGCCCAAGACACTGGCACTCCTACGCATCGACGAAACACAGGAGGTTGCTTGACGCTGGACTCCGGTGGGAGGGTGGCCGCAAACCAGGCGGGCGTTAGCCCTACCATCGCAAGGGAAGAATTGGCCAGTCAAATAAGGTGTTGGATGTGACTGTCCAGGATGCGCCGAGCGCTCGGTTCAGTTGAGTAACTGAAATAACATAAAGCTGAAATCAGACTACCATATTTTATACTTATTAATGTAATACTCGTAATACCAGCCAGGTACTTAATTAAATGCAGTGCACCTTCCGAAAGTCTCATTAAAAATTGTTGTGGTTAATTCACGTATTATCGGTTTTTGTATTCCCAAATTTCATCGCTTGATTTTCCGCTCACGGAATTTACAGACTACAAAGCCAGGTTTAAAGTTCGCATATAAAATACAGGTTGTTACATTTACCTTAATTAAAACAGCAGTCTAGTAAAATCAGCTTTCACTAAAACACCACACAATATGCTTAAAGTTTTTTTACACGGTGTTTTGTAAGCGTTGCCGCGATTACCCCTTTCACGTGTCCCCCGCACGACTCTTTTATTTTATACGGCGCTGACTGTACTTATGTTTATCTGCACGCGCCACCGCGTATCCTTTAATAACTCCTAACACTAGCCGAGTGTAACCGACTCTTTCAGACGCAAGTGAAAATATTAGTGTCTACCTCACACTAGGTATCCAGTAGGTTCCGTATGTATTTTGACAATTTCTTATCTGCCACTCATTATTCCGCAACGTGTCTCGTTCTCCACTGCCTATACTACCACATTGATTTGGTATTAGTCTGCAACTGTCACGTCCACGTCTTCCCAAAAGAGCTTACCGTAGCCATATTGTTTATGGGTTTAATCAATTACTAATTAGCTGCTCGTTCACAGAACGACGATTGAGATAATTCGCACGGCATTGCGCTTGCGGTACCCAAAACATGTACACATGCGCGCTGGTTTGTATTGTCCCTCAATTTAGCGCACTGCTTTAGTGGATCATTGAGCACTGCAAAGCTTTGGGTTAGCGCGACAAAAGTGCTAGATCTCTCCCTTTTAATGGCGCGCTGGGGATGTTTTTAGTCTTGTGACGTGAGGCAACCCTTTGTCGGTGCCCGCGATCATTTGTCGCGTTCCGACGACGCGTTTGAATAAATGTATCGCGAGATGCAAGTGCCTCAATTATATAGCATTATCGTTTTATATATTTTTGTTGGGGAAGCTTAAACGAGCGACGTTCACGCTCACTATTACCTGCCATGTACCTGTTATGTACGGCTCAATTAGAGCGCTGTATTCTGTGATTTACTTTTAACTTGATTTCAATTCGAAATAAGTTGAATGTGATCAATGATTATAGGTTATTTATATTTTTAGGAGAGGCTTTCTGAGTCTGGTTCTTTAAGAGTGTTATCGTTAAAAAATTACAATAAACATAAAATTGGGGTTTTTTAAGGTTAAATTACTACTAAATGGCATGAATTTATTAAAAACTAACTTGAGTACCGCATTAAGCATATCTTTATATTGTATTTGTATAGAATAAAAATTGAAAAATATTATTAAATATCAAAATAAAAGCTTTTTTTTAACTCATATTTTTGAGATTATACGAGAAGACTGAATTTCGGAATGAAATTATGAGTCAACAATGAGTCGTGGAAGTCTGGAAAAAATACGTGGAAAACGAAAAGATACCGTTATTGTTATTGTATAAAGTAAAAAAGTAATTTTAATTCATTAAGTACCTCAAATAAAATATTTTCTTAACCTAAATTTGACATAATAAACATCATTTTTATTTGATATTAAGGCTGAAATAACTTTAAAAAAAAATACACTGCTTGTAAGTGGAGTTCATGCAAACCAAAATCAGTAAAAAAAAAATTACATAAAGTTATTTTATCGACAATATAAAATTTCAAAGTTACTAATAAATTACGCAACGCCAAGCGACGTCGGCCAGTCGCGCTGTGGCGCTCTCCGAGGTAGGACCTATGTCGCTCACGCTGCCATCGATTGACAACACAGATACGTAGTTGCCGGCGGTATACACTACGCCTGACACGTTTTGATCCGTAAGTATTTTTTTTCATAATATTTATTTTGTACATTCGAATTATAAACGTAATAGTGTAGTGTCAACTAGGTGTGTTTGGTCTATTATTCCTTTTATGTTTTAGCTGATGGGCCGAAAAAGTAAATTATATTATGGTGACAGTGGAGAACTATTTTATAATGTATACAGTTTTTTATTTATATTAAATGATTCACTAAACATAACATGATAAACCTTTGTTTAATTTCCCACCTACCTATCTAGTGCATAAAAATTTAAAAAAGCTATTTACAAAAAACTGGAACTAGTCACCAACACTTGAGTAATCTAAATTATTAATATTCTTTTTTCTCCTAAATGACTTAATTTTGCGTGTAGAGGATTTCAGATTTATTATAAATCATAAGTATAACAATAAATTGAAGTTGGATTTAAATTCAAAATTTGCTAAAACAATTATTGCTCTAAAGCGAACGGATCAAATTGAGTACGTCTGACTATAAACAGAGCGAACGCGCCAACTCTACGCACACAGTTGCGCACGCGTCTGTGTGAGTGAAATTTGCAAAGAATTACCTAAACTTGACGATCCGCGCTAAGCGTAAACGCTCTTAAATATGATTACAAATGCTGCAGTATTGATAGAAGTAGAGGAAGTGGAGGCTCTCGCTTCTATAATTTCCACGTTATTCATTACTGAATATGCACATATTCCAGTCGGCCGCGCCATTATTTTCTAATTGTCAAATCTACTATTCTGTCCGTGGGAGCGATTGGGAAACGGTTTTGCGGTGGCGTTGCGGTTTAAGACTGATTTCACTGATTCATTTGAGTTAAGCAGAAGCTATCGGGCCGGAGGCACGACGGACTTGCTAATGGGAATGGGTAGTAGTCTTCCGGCTGATGCTACATGTTCTTACATAATCGTGGCATCTTCGAAAGCCTGGTTTGGTGAACTAGACTAAAGTTTGCTGCTTGCGTTTGGTTTCTGTGCGATGTGCAGTGGTGGTTTTTTTTTAAAGATGTTTTTGCGCAATTTTTCCATGATTTAGTGTATTTTTTTTAATTTTCAGAGTCAGTGATAAAAAAAATTGTAACTTAAAATTCTTTTAGGAAGGAAAACGTTGCCAGAAAAAAATACGTTCGAATTCAAGCACTGAAAATATTTTGAACAGCACTGTATCCTTTTATTTTAACTGAAATACCTTGAAAAGAAGAAGAGGTGCTTGTGGCTAAGTAATATCAGCCGCACGGGTCGATCGATCAGGTTAAGCTACGCTTGCCGCGGTAGGTTCGTGGATGGGTGACCATCTTTACATAAGAAGAACCCTCCGTGCCTCGGAAAGCACATTAAGCCGTTGGTCCCGACTGTCATTCGTGGATCTGTGACAGTCGTTACGGGTCGTCAGAAGTCCGAAAGTCTGACAACCAGTCTTACCAAGGGGTTTCGTATTACCCAGTAACTGGGTTGTGGAGGTCAGATAGGCAGTCGCTCCATGTAAAATACTGGTACTCAGCTGCATCCGGTTAGACTGGAAGCCGACCCCAACGTAGTTGGCAAAAGGCTAGGCGGACGATGACCTTGAAAACATGTACTGTACCTACTGTAAGTATATCTGAAGGTAGGCACGTGGAAGCTACTCCATCCAACAACACAAACAATTAGTCCCTTCTTCCGACGAACCAAAAAAACCCGTAACTCTGCAAATGTTTCTGATCGTAACCGAATATCGGACATTTGGTCACAAAAAATCCGGCCGAACCTAGTTTCAGCCAAGGTTTTCCTTACATAATTATGGGGCCATTACAGTAATAGAAAATTGATACATTGTTAACATAGTGCTAATTAATTGTATTGGCTAATTATCATATCGAATGACCAGGGCTTTAGGGTGATCGGTTTCAAAACAGGAGGTCACGGATTGGAGGAAAAAATTGAAATAACAAATGGGATTCGTCTTTGTTTATTGTTAGTTGGATGTGGGGAAAGAACACTCCGAGGTACATAGCTAAGGGACAGGACAGCGGAGTAATTGCCTAAGACACTAACAGTAGCAATGGCTTTCATGTTGACAGTTCAACAACATTCATTGCGTTATTTACGTTGTTGAGCAGAGAAAATTTTTTAACATATGATGCAATGGATTAGCAATATCCTTCAAAATGATTTTGATTGAGATTGATAGTGTGCTACGCAATTAGGGCGCAGGTTAATTCAAAGCGCAACTGTCATCTTTTGACAGTTCCATGAAATGTCTTTATTTTTTCAATTTGTTTAACAATTAATTTCTCTGAGTGTACATAGTCTTTGTAATGTTCAGTTAAGTCACTGCTATGGCCACGTTTGCCTGTTAGTTCTCGACAGACAAGATGCCAGTAGGTATCTAAATACTATGATGATTTTATAAGAACACTAAAATTGATCCGACTAGAAAAACCGTTGGTATAAAGTGTATGCACCACTTCGTTTTCACAGGAAAATTGGAAATAAAATATAGTAGTTTTCACGTAATACAATTTTCAGCAAGTTTTCGGGTTACAACGTATAACCAAAAAGACAAGGCACCAATCAGAGACGAGCACCCCCACCCGAATATCAGGCGAGCCACGCTATTGGTCAACAATTGGCGATAAATTCGAATTTTGAATACGAACTGTCAACAGATGGACTGGTGAACAAATAACGATCCCTTGAGACGAGACTAGTCAAAGACAAAGTTGTCTATGTCCCGTCTATGTTCCGTATATAATTTTTGGACCACGCTCTGTATGCAAATAGTTTACTAGCGTTGTTGGTCAGGTTGCACATTGTCAAATCATAACAACCGAAAAAAAATCTTCTCTTTTTATTTACATACTCATGTAAAAGTCTTGTAAAGTTTCGTGTGAATGAGGGGCTGTGGCTAAGTAATATCAGCCGCAGGGGTCGATCAATGTTGGTCAAAGATCCACTAATGACAGCCGGGTCCTACTGCTTAACGTGCTTTCCGAGACACGGAGGGGTCTTGGTATGTAAAGATGGTCACCCATCTACGGACCAACCTCGGCAAGCATAGCTTAACCTGATCGATCGAGCCGTGTGGCTGTTATTACTTAGCCACAACCACAAGCCAATTTTAAGTCGGATATAACACATTAATTGCTTCAATAAGAACTATTCTTATAATCGATGGTATGTACTTAGTAACGGACGTCCGAAGTCCCCATTTGACTTGTTAAATAGAAAATTTTAGTTTAAGTGGATACCAATACCATGTTTTATTAGCAATTAAGGTAAATTAACTTAATTAATTGAAAGTTATTTGATATCTACTGTCCTTCTATATTTGGTTAACATTTTTTTATTGGAATTATTAATGTACTAGCTTCTTGCCACGACTTCGTCCGCGTGAAATTTCTTCTTCCCCCGACCCCGTCGCATCGCATCGCCTGCCCGCACTATTAGGCGCAAATCACACCGAGATCGCAGCGAAGCGTCGAGCAGTTTCAGTGTCATATAATGTTAAACTTTATCTTCATTACTATAATACATAATACGACCGCGCGACCTGTCAAGTTTCTCAAGCGATACTACTTATGTAGGTATTATAGTAATGAAGATAAAGTTTAAAATTATATGACACTGAAACTGCTCGATCGACGCTTCGCTGCCATCTCGGTGTGATTTGAGCGTTACTTCGTTTTTGCTTAGCGTTCTTTCTCACTTTTTTTTGTGCTTGGCTTCTAATGGTCCTAGTGATTCAAGAATTGGGCTACCAAACGCAAAGATATTTTTTCAAATCCGACTGGTAGTTTCAGAGATTAGCGCGTTCAAACAAACAAACAAACTTTTCAGCTCTATTACGAGTAATAGTATAGATTAGTACTTAGCGGCTCATAACTTTCTAGGGTAACATGTTTATTTTTATTTTGACAACCTTCTTCGAGATAAATCGAAATTACTGTACTGGCCAAATACATGCGAGCAGCGGCCGGCAAAAGTTGTATGAAAATTCATATCTGTCGTGGTTTAGCGACCAAATACCTAAATTACATAGTAAACTCATATCTGTCGTGTACTTATAAAAATTTAACGATCTTTTACTCCGAAACATGGCAACCAAGGAGGTAACTTATCAAAGGTTTTATTTAAACTTTGAACAAGCTGTTTATTGAAAAAAAAACAAATGAACACTTTAACGCGGGAAAAATTATTGTTGTTCGTCATTGATTATGAAAAGTAGGTAATTGTATTTGACAAAAACGTTTTGCCTACATACTACTTAGTTTTAATTTCCGCGCATTATTTGAGAAAGGTAAGTACTATACAAGCCTTGGCCACTAATAGGCATTGATGGACTTACGTATGTACGTTCGTCCATCAATGCCTCTTTTGCTGGCCGCTGCAATAATGTACTATTACGAGGATTTTATATCATGTTGAATATTAAATCAGTTTATTCCATGCAGCGCCCTACGTATCAATTAGCGTTGCAATCCGTCATTGCAATGATTTCCTGCTATCAAGTGATGATTTCCATTCAATATTTGAGGAGTTGTGTTAAACCGCTTATTGGTCAGGGCAAAATGGAATAATCCAAAGTGAGCCCACTTACCTCGTAATAATCCGTACACAAAATGCATTCTGAATCGTATCTGAATCAAACGCGGCATTTTTCGTGAACAACATTTATCAATCTGCCTAGGCTTTTCCCAACTATGTTGGGGTCAGCTCTCAGTCTCACCGGATGTAGCTGAATACCAGTATTTTATATGGAGCGACTGCCTATCTGACCTTCAGAACCTAGTTTCTGGGTAACACGATACCTCCTGGTAAGTGGTAAGACTGGGTATAATATTTTTCTTTGAGTACGCTGCACCGGACGATGTCATTACGTCATCGCCGGCTGTTGCTGAAAAGCAGCGCTGGGGCTCTGTCTTGCATAGGGTCGCAGCATAATGCTGAGCGGTAGCCGTTTTGCGTGGATGTGACGCATGTTTACCCCTGCCTTTTTTATTTTATTTTTGTGTTTATGTTCTTTTTTGCATCATGTAAATTAAACTTTTTTGCAAATAAACATATTTTCTTTCTTTCTTTCTATCAGACTTTTGGGCTTCTTACTACCCGTAACGACTGTCAAAGATCTCCAAAAGACAGCCGGAACCAATTGCTTAATGTGCTTTTCGAGGCACGGAGGGGTCTCGAAAACGTATTGTGAGGTCACTATCCACGAATCGACCACGGCAAGTTATTATTTAGCGACGAGCCCCTCCCTCCTCCGCGAAAAACATGAATGTGACGGGAAAATGTTGAATATTTCGTAATCCCTGCTGACTTAATGTGCCTGAACCCGCGCCGCTACGGTGCAGGTAGCGCACATAAAAAAAAATATTAGCCACGAGCCCAACACTATTCCTCCTTGCCGTGTTTATTGCCTCTATAGAAGGCATTCAGGCAATGTTCGCTAATTCATACGCGGGTTGAGAGAGCGAGTTTCACACTTACGTCAATCAGTGCGTAACTCAAGTAAAGGCATAGTGCTCCAACCACTGGACTAATTTAATGAGAGGGGCCTTTTCACCCGGCGCGCGCCGCCCGCCTGTCATACATCGCATATAAATGTGATTAACATAGAAATGACATTATTACGACACTACACCGCGTACTTTTAAACCGAATACTTTGAGTTTTTTGCAAGATGTATCTTTTTTGTTTTTTTTTTAATGTTTACACACGGTTTATTTTAAATGACTTGGAGCTTTTGCTCGCCCGCGTGGATGTCGGAAAATGTCGGGATTAAAAGTCTTATAAACTATCTGTGTGCCAAATTTCATCCGAATCCGTTCAGCAGTATTTGCGCCAATCCAGAACACACATTCAGACAAACGGAAAAAAATTCTTCGTGACTTTTATTATTATACTAACTTCGTACCACCACATATTTTTTCGTGAACTTTTCCAATGTGTTAATAGTTATTCTGCTATTAGCGGCTGAGACAAATCCAACAAATCAATGATCATAAAAATCGGTCCAGCCGTTCTTGAGTTATAAATGGTGTAATAACCCGATTTTGTTTTATTTATATAGATAGATATGAACCGCCACAACTTTGGGCTGAACGCTGTGGCTTATAAAAAACGAGACTACTTCAATATTTGAACACAAGTTTCCAGCTTCGCGAATGAATGTGATATTGGTTTTTGAATCAAATGTCTCAAAGGTTTATTTGTTTATAGAGATGTTACGAGTCGTATCATTTTCGTAAATGTAGTAAATGTTTCACAGCACATTCCAAACATTATATGAGGGTGGGAGCAAGGTTTTATCTGTTTATGGTTTTTCCTCATATTCCATATTTTTCCGGTGCTCTGCAATTTTTTTTTAATGTTACTATAACACTTTCACCGGATATCAGTAAGCTACTTATTAAAATTCGTAAACAGGACTAAGGGATAATGTTCTGTATCTATTGGTAACCAGTCAGACAGTCGTTACGAGTAGTCAGAGGCCCGAAAGTCTGACTACCAGTCTTACCAAGGGGTATCGTATTACCTAGTAACTGGGTTGTGGAGGTCAGATAGGCAGTCGCTCCATGTAAAATACTGGTATTCGGCTGCATCTGGTTAGACTGGAAGCCGACCCCAACATAGTTGGGAAAAGGCTAGGCAGATGATGATGATGATCTATTGGTAACCACATGATTGATGCTTCACGCATTTCTAATTTATTAGCTCATTTGACACTTTAGACTGCTCTTTCTTCTTTTATCTAGTTCAGCATTAAGTTTTTTAAATTTTACTATTTAGTCGTTACTGTCCCACTGCTGGGCAAAGGCATCCCTACTCTCTTTCCAACTCTCTCTGTCCAGAGCTGCCGTGGACCAATCTTTATTAAGGGGTCCAGCTCATCCCGCCATCTCCGTCTGGGCCTGCCGCGATGTCCTTTGCCATTAAGCGGGACACATTGGGTCGTATGTTTGGCCCATTGATCGTCTTTTTTTTTTTTTTTTTTTTTTTGTGGATGGGAAATCATCTAATGACTCCTCCCGCTCTGGGTGGAGCGGAAGGGAGTGTCAGACTCTTACTGACTAAAACCCACCCGTGTTCCTTCCTTAGCCCTTTATGTTCCGGGGCAGCGGTAACCCTTTCGGACGATCCCGCTACCCCGGCAGATCCCGCTACCCCGGTAGGCCCATTGATCGTCTGACATGCGGCAGATGTGTCCAGCCCAATTCCATTTAAGCGTGGCAGCTTTCCGAGTGACATCTGTTATATCCTATCCTAACTATATAATATAATGACACAATAACGTTATTATGATAATAGATGGCGCCACGTGTATTGTTGTTTTCCTCGGGAACAGCACTTTTTTTCGGGATGAAAGGTACCCTATGTCCGTTTCTGTACACCTGACAACGTATCCTATGCAAAATTTCAGGACGATCGGTTCAGTAGTTTAGGCTTGAAAAGGTAACAAACAAACTTACTTTCGCATTTATAATATTAGTTAGAATTAGGATAGGATTTCACGCGGACGATGTCGCGGGCAGCAGCTAGTTTTAAATAAAAATATCAATATGAAACAAAAAGCGATCACTCAAAAAAAATTGCTCAAATTATAAGCATGAATTAAAAGTGCCTGTTGTATAATAATTACAACGGGTGCGACTACAATGCGTAGGGGCGCAGAATTAATGAGTAGCGTTCTTAGGGTTGTCGGCCATGTTGTTTCTGCGCAGTGCGCGGAATCGAGCTCAGTGCGCAGGCGGCGAGCAGCGAGCACTGCGCACAGATAGCTCAGCTGACTGTGGTGTATCGATTGGGGTGCACTCTCGCGATCATATGGGGTTATTGTGTTTTTTTAATTCGCGGGGTTGAATTTGGGTCAATCGCTTTTGTTGTTTATGCAATAAATAGCATTATGCGAACGAGCTCCGGCGTTATGGATTAGTGTGTGACGGGTTTATTTGGAAATAATTTGTGGATTCATGAATAATTTAAGTTTTTGTTTTAGGATATTAATTTGTGTTAATTCACAAAAAAAAAACGATTCATTGCAACTTACGGGTACTTATATTAAAACATCAAATATAGGTTTATAATATGAACTTCATATGAACGTGGATCCACGCAAGACACCAGAGGGGTAATTCTCGTAATTTTAAGAACATTCACAGTCTGATCTCAGTCTCAATCTGTCAAAAATACCCCTAATTTCCCTACATTTTGACAAGTTTTTGACATTTGTTTGTCGCTGAGATGAGACTGCGACTAGATTTTGAAGGTTTTAAATTACGAGAATTGGCCTTCTGGGCTTTTTAAATATTTCTGTAATTATGGCGTTCAATTGGTTCATGACTGATCAATGCTGTCGATTTTGGTTATAATTTGTTCCTTTACAAACCTGTCTAAGGCAGTACACCTCTCGAAGTGCTGAGCCATGAAATTCCAAAATTTACAAAAAAAAAAAAGCTTTTTCCAATAACGGTACGTTTCCACACCATTTGCATTAGAACCGGACAACAATGGGGTCAATATTCTACAAAATAAAAACGGTTTTACAATCAGCCGTAAAATTACAACAGAACGTGTCTTAATTGCACAATAATTATAACCAATTACCTACAGCTCCAATACTTCATTATTTTGCTTTTGTACATATTAGCGAGAAAATTAGAGCCCGCACGTGTGTAAAGGCGCTCAGTGTTAAATAAGGTCAGTGTACTTAAGTAACTCTCTATTGGATCAAGCAGAGTAGAATATGTCAAATAGGTAGGTATGTAGGTATTTTCAACCAAGAATAACTTTACGGAAAAACATCACAAAAATATGTAGGGTAGGTATAATATTAGGTGCCGTTGATGACAAGATCCTATGTGTTATCTATCTACCCATAATTTTTTAAGCCTCTTCTCTCAAATACATAGAAACCCAAGAAATAAAAGTCACTTTACAGCACACTTTTTAGCAGTGGTGGCCAAGTGGTAATGGCCGCGACTTACGAGTTGTAGGTCGTAGGTTCGAATCCAGACAGGCGCTTTACTTTGTGTAAATTATTTCATCACCACTGCTCTCAAAACGGTGAAAAAAACATCGTGAGGAAACCAGAATGTCCTAGAACCAAAAATTCGAAGACATGTGACATCTGCCAACCCGCACTGGGCCCGCGTGGTGGATTACGGCCCACTCCCTCTCACTGAGAGGAGGCTGTGTCCCAGAAGTGGGAACATTATAGGCTGATTATGTTATGTTACAAACCTATGAACCAATTTATGATGAATTTATGATGAACGGCAGTAGAGTGTGGAGTGTCGCAAACTATGCTCCTCCTCCTATCCTGCCCTCTGTGTCCCAAAACTTGCAGTCAAAGTGACCGCTGCGCTGCCACTGACGCCGCTGTGGTACTGGCGAAGTTTTGGGCCAACAAGATCTGACACGCAGTCGTGCTAGCGACACGAAAAAGAAGAAGCTTCACGAATGTATTAGGAATTTCTTACAATATCCTTCGGTTTGTGATTCTGAGAGTCCGCTGTCCGAGTAACGCTGTCCTCCCATAGCTACTGTAATTTGAAAACATTGTAAAAATAAAAAAGAGTAACCGTGGAGTTTCTTGCCGGTTCTTCTCCATAGGAAACGATCAATTGGAACCGTGCACCTAGCTTCTGACGTTTCATAAGTGCCCATGTGAAATAAAATATTTTGATTTTGAGTCCTGGCCTGGTTAAGATTACGAAATTGTAATCATTCTCCAATCTCGACAACTTTTAAGTTGCACGCACTTCATAGACTTTCAAGCATTTACTCCACGGATATTAAAATAAGAATCTAATCGAGCTTCTGCGAAGGTATGATTTTCCGTAGAAACCCTCATTCATAGGTAGCTATTTTACATAATTGATAGCGAGCCCATCGTAGTGCCGTACACGCTCTTCATGGGTTATCAGATCATCGATTTCTACATATTTTCTAAACCTTGATTTCTGAAAATCCTCTGATTCTGCTAACTATATCGGTGTGGGTGTGTTTAAAGGGGTGTGCAGAAACTGTGAAAAATGTTGGTGATGCTTGACATAATAAATTGTATCTTTTTACTTATGGGTTAGACTGGAACATGAAACGCAACATAGTAGGGAAAAGATTGTCTCTTTTTACTTGTGTAAAATTTTCTTATTCATCTTCATACCGGCGGGGTGACGCAAGTTTGCTACTCAAACGGCACTATAATTAACATATTTTCGTATATTCGTAGACCTACTACATTATTAAGAACCCCTAAAAGACTTCCTATACTTTAAAACTACATAAATTATATTGACACATCTTTTCTACAAATATGAACTCTATGTGCAAGTAATAAAGTAAACAATGGATTGGTAATCACATAACTATTTGTAAAATCGTCACATCGCTTCACGATTCTGAGTAATAGGAAAATTATTAATTCATGCGGAGAAAGGACTGCATGCTCGTTTATAAAATTATATGTAATAGGTCCTAGTTATACCTACTGATTACGGAAACATTGATTGATTGTATACATGTGTCCGTTTAAGCACGGACTGCTGTGTGCCTTGCTAGGCAATATTAGCTTAAAAAAATTCCCACTGCTGGGACACAGGCCTCCTCTCTATGAGAGGGAGTGGGCAGTAATCCACCACACGGGACCAATGCGGGTTGTTAGATGTCACATGTCTTCGAATTTTTGATTCTGGGACATGCCCGTTTCGTCACGATGTTTTTTTTTTCACCGTTTTGAGAGCAGTGGTAAAGAAATAGTTTACACAAAGTAAAGCGCCTGCCTGGGTTCGAACATACAACCTATAACTCGCCGTTACCACTGGACCACCACTGCTCTAGCAATGCAATAATATTTTTTTTATAATATACAGGGTTATAGGAAAAGTCGACCTAGATCCGTTAAGGACGTGTAGTTTGCATCGTTTCTGACTGATTCGACTATGAAACACCCTACCCCAAACTTCTAAAAATTTCTTTCTTTTTCCTTTAAAGAAAAAAAAACTTTCTAAAAATGTATTACTTAACTTTTTAACTTTCAACCGCTTACTACGACCTATTTAGCTAATTTACTTACAATATTAGTTACTGAGGTCATAAGGCATCTTCTCTTACGTGTAAAAAACAAATAATAATATGAATTAGACTCAAACATTTCAAAGTATGCAATTAAATATCCAAAAAAATTGCCGATTTTTTGGACATTTCAAAGTATGTAATTAAATATCCAAAAAATTTGCCGATATTTTGGATATTTAATTACATACTTTGAAATGTTTGAGTCTAATTCATATTATTATTTGTTTTTTATAAAAAAAAATAAAAGTCGAATAACTCGAAAACAGTTAAGTTTGGGGTAGGGTGTTTCATAGTCGAATCAGTCAGAAACGATGCAAATTATATGTCCTTAAGGGATCTAGGTCGACTTTTCCTGTAAACCTGTATATAAGAAAAAAAATCGCAACAGTAAACTTGTTGAAGTGTCTATTGCAGACGTCTCACCATCAATAGTTTATTGATCGTGTAGGCGTGCCCTTAGGAAAGACGTTGTTTTGATGCACGAGGCGGCGAGCACGCAAAGCGTATACTTAACTATGCTATTAATTAATAAACGCCAGCATTGGCTGCCTTTCTATGATTGAACTTTTTAATGTCAGTGCACCTAATTTTATTGAGCTGAACATGAAGATATAACGCCGAGAGTTACGAGTCTAGAACTTAAACAACAATATTAGATTTAAAAAAATATGATTATGACGGGAAAAGTTGTTTTTTATCCTATTTATTTGGGAGGATAAAAATATATACACTGCATAAATTTCTAATACTAAATAAAGTAATAAATTTAATTAAAACTATGAACAAAATAAAATATGGCGTCGAAAAATTCATTCGCATGCGAATGAATTTTGACAGACAGGCGACATTGCCACGTTGTATGGCAATGCTTAACCCCTGGCCAAGGTAAAAGCTAGTCCTTGGTTTACGGGAAGAGTCATCCAGCCGTTTTACGATTCCATTGGATTTATGCATTTCATTCATTGTCAATCAATCGGATTAGGATTCTTTCTTTCTTTCTTTTTTGAACAGCTACAGTATGACATTAAGAATTGCCTTCTTAATTATTGGAGGTAGCTCATTCAACAGCCTGCATAAATCATCATCTCTAGATGCAACGACTTTGCAATGATTCTCCTTGATAATCCAAGAGTTAGATTAAAAATATTACCAAGTATCCATCTTAACACAACTGGTTAGGAAAACTGGATAAAAGCTTATAAAATAGTCGTATTTTCCGGATGCAGCATATTGCGCAGGTAGGTAATTGAGTTTCTCAGCGGAGTATTTGTTATCAATACAATTGGCTGCATCGAAGCAAGCTCACTATACATTTGACATTTCCTCTCAATTCTATATCAGCCACTTATCTTAAAAATTGAATTTCATCTGTTCTACCCCTATTGGGTTGCTGTTTTTTTTTTAAATCACTTTTGTGCATAGGCGTTTGTGTTAGATCAGAGAAAAGAAAGAAGATCTCTAAAAGATCTCAATTTTCATGATTGCACCTACCACTGTTTGTCTCTGCATCACCCAAAGGTTGACTGGTAGAAAATGCCTATGGCATTAAGTCCGCCTCTGTACATTTTTGTGCTTGAAGTATTAAATAAATAAATAAATATTTTGGAAATGTATTCTATTTCGATCATAAAAAAATTTCACAGTAAAAGACTTAGGTACCTAATAGGGGATTTCAAACTTAGATAAGTACTTAAGTCTTTTGTTATAAAATATATTTTAGAAAGTTTTCTATTTCTAACATATTTTTTACATCCTGTATTTCAAGCTTAGGTACCTACCTACGTCTTTTGCTAGAGGATTGTATTTTCCAAAATTAAAGTACATTTTTCTAAAAAAAATAGGAAAATTTGATAATTGAATAAAAAATCTACTGTGGTCTTTTGGTTCCGATACCTATACATAATTGAACTAACTACGAGTAGTAATACTTTGTAAAACAACGAAAAATCATGCCTACCAATGTAAAAAACAAAGGAATAAGTCTAATAGTTTCATGAAAACCCTGTAGTTCCTAATAAAATCACATTCTTATAATTGTCTAAGAACTACCATGAGAATTGAGGAGGTGGCGCCAGCTGTCACACCCATTTATGCACCAACAGACAGTCTTCACCACCCCGACATAGGTAATCGATTCAATGTCTTGTGTACAGCGATACAAAATAATAATTATAACAGGTCAGGCGATGCAGATTTATGGTTCAAGGAAATTCCGTTTCTGAATATTGAATGTGCTACACAAATAATGAATTAGTAATGACAATGTGAGCTACGGAAAGCTTGAGTGTGGTAAAGTGATTGATGATTATCGTGATGACGCGGACTTTTTCGATCGACTTTTGTTACTCTAATCTCTGGCGCCCTGGTCTTCTTCATCTTCATTGGTATTGACGGTACGTGTCATATTTTTATGAGCCCCAGCTCCATACTGAGGTTGGCTACAAAGTGGCCTTAATCTTCACTGTCAACGTCAACGTGCTGCATGAAACGATAAACGTTTCCTCGGCCGAGATGCAAGCGGAACTCTCAAATCAAACATTGACGCATATAAAAACAGTCGCAAATTGCGCTAATCGCAAGACAAGTCGCGTACGTCCTTGACGGCACCGTTTTCTTCAATTCGCTTCAGTCGCACAAGCGCCAATTTGACTTTGTACGACGACAGGAACAGGCCGCGGATGCGTCTATTAGGGCACTTATTTAATACTTGAAAATAAAGGAGTACGGCCATTATGGAGTAGCGCAAGTTTCCGGACGAATCGCATGCATATGACACGTGCGCGTGCGACTATCGTTTGGTCGATTGCGCTTTTTGTAACGTCATAATTAGATTATGTGTGTCATTGCAGTTATTCCTAGTCGTAGTTTGTGATTGTAATCTTGGCCGTGGAAGTTAATCACTCCCTAACGATCTTACATTAATTTGTTGTGGCGCTTGTTTATCAATTAAATTTTTTATCAGAATTTAAAATTACTGTAAAGTTATGACATTTTATAGTTCCGATCATTTACGTCTATCGCTCAAAATAGTCATCCAATATCTGATATTCATTGTCCAAGCTTTTGTGGGTTCTATACCTTGCGAATTAGGTACCGCAGTGTGCAACACGCCCTATCTCTGGGTCAAACGGAACTGGCCCACACACTCATCAGAGCCCCTAATATGGCGCTCGCAGCTTCCTATGACGTCACACGGCATCACTTAGGACCCATTCACACACGTGTTGATAAGCAACCGACAACAGTTTGGAAATTGCTCTATTACTGACATGCTATGTAATCTTATTCAGAGTCATAATCTTCATTTAGTTACCTAAATGACTGAGTCTTATATTCACAAGTGCTTGTTCTGGATAGGACGTTTTACGAGCATACAGACGCACGCACCGAGATAGAAGCGTAATAAGCGCGAGTCCAGATAATCGCAGCGTCTTGTTTATTGTTGCTCCGGACGTTACCCTAACATCACACATAACAGACAATCACTCATTGTTGCCCTGAAGAGTTGGGCAGAGGAGTAAGTTGTAAGTCGTTAAGTGTAAGGCCCATTTAATAAGGGGCGAGCCTATTGCAAACAACCGGGCACAAATCCAGACTACGGGCTGCTACTGAGAAATTCCAGATAGAAAAACCCAATAACACTGCCGGACCTGGGAATCGAACCCCGATTCTCAGGAGTAACGCTTGGAACCACTGTACTAACGGGGATGTAAAACTTATCACATTGTCTGACATATCAAACAGTCGCAAGACATAGATGACGCGCGAAGACGTGCGAAATCGTGCGAAGATGTGCGATATCGCGCGGTTTGACGCGCTTGTAGCGAGCGATACACGTGTCCTGCGACATTATACAGGATGATATTTTAATCACCGTTTTCCTCTTAAGGGGTCATTGTACTCATCATTATGAACAACATTTACTATGAGACCAAAAATGAAATCGCGAAAAAAAAATCAGCAGTTCCCTACATTTTGACGAGTTATGCGAACATAAATGTAGGGAACAGCAGATTTTTTTTTCACGATTTCAGATTTGGTTTGGATTTTTACTATGGGAATAGTAAAAGTTGTTCATAATGACGAGTACAATGACCTCTTAAGAGGAAAACGGTGATTAAAATTTCATCCTGTATTGTCTCCTATTGAATACGCGGCCTTAGAACAGTCCAATCGGAACATACCAATGGATACATCATCTAACTCACCGCAACAAGATGATTTGCGTGTTACACACAACAATCATAAGTTTATCGTTACGTAGTGGAAAATGTACGTTACGATATACCTCTATAGGGCTCATTTTACCAAAGTCAAATCTTTTTTATTCGTGAAATTAAATTAACGTCTGACAGTTCTAGTATGGAAAAACTCAAAAATTTTAAATTTATTCTCAAGATAAGACTTATTCTAACCCCGTTACTAATAAACGTATTATATCAGATGAATAGTTACACAAGTTACACACCGATTTCTCTCTTTCAGTCGTCATAGTAATTTGACTTTCGAAAGAAAAAGACAAAGCGTTGTGTAACTATACAGACGCTATACAACGTTTATTAGTAAGATGGTTGGTGGAATGCGCTCTTAGTGTTCTTGAGTAACAAGTTAATCTGAAGATTTTTATTTGGTACTTATCTTGGCCAAGTATTGAGCATCTATAGCAATAATAAAGCTCAAGAGTTTTTTTGAACGCGCTAATCTCTTGAACTATCAGCCAGATTTGATTCTTTTCGCATTTTATAGCCCAATTCTTGAGGAAGGCTATAGGCTACTTAACATAACGTTACGACCCTTAGGAGCCGAGCGAAAAGACACACAGTCAGAAAGAACGCTAACCGAAAACGAAGTCATACCGCGGGCGGGTGATGCGATGCGACGCGGTGGGTCGGGGGAACAAGAAACTTCACGAAGCTAGTGTAGTAAAAAAAACGAGTGTGCTTATGACCACACGACTGAAGTGAAACTTCTTCTTGGATATACGGAACGTATTTGGCTATGAGAGGAAGAGAGAAAGAAAATGTGCGCGCGCACTGCTGTCTCTTGCTTATATCCCCCACTCAACTCCCGTTCGCCTCGCCCGATCACGCTTTTCGTAACGCTTACGTCACGCGTTCGCCAGCTTACTCCCCAAGTCAAGCGTGCGTAAAGAAGTTTCACTTCAAAAAGAAAACTGAGCAAACCAATTTTCCCACTACCTAGCGCGTTTCCGATATACATTTCCTTTTCTTGTTCATTTCTATAAAAAATACACAATATATTTAAAACCATCCTTCTTCAAAGAAACCTTATCGACTATACAAGTAGTGATGTTGTAGTCGCATAATTGCCCTGAGCCGCTTATAATACAAAATGTGAAATTGATAAATATTCCCCGCTCACGCTCGCTAGAGATAAAAACATTGTTATTCCACCAGGAGATCGGCTTTTGTCAGTCAAGTACTGCGATCCTATTGTGTTACAAATAACTGTGCTTAAATGAGTAGCAATTATTACAAACAAACTGCGTTGCAATTAGTATTGTTAAAATGCATAAGATTAAAAGTATGCTTCAAATGAGCAGGTTAAAATTAACTTGCATCAGCACATTTTTATTCACTTTTCATTCGGTTAAATACGTACTTGGGAATAGCTCACTGGATAAATATTACATTAACTATACGCATTTCAATAGATTTGGTGACTAATTCTTTCACCACGATGGCACGAACCTCTTTCTCAAGACCCATTCCAAACGGCTCTTTTAAGAGCCAATCTCGGGAACTTAACTACTCCAGTCTTTTGTTATTTCAATCAATATCAATATTTCAACCTATACTTATGTATTTTTATTAGTAGGATTTGAGATCAAACTACATCAGACTTCAAAAAAAAGTCAAGGAAGGTTTCACATTCCAGACGGGAACAGCGCTCCGCGGAACATGGCCGCCGTGCAGTATTCCTTTCAAATGCAGAATAATACAACAGCGTATCAAGCTGCATTTTTAATGGTGAACGTATTTGTAATTTCTAAAATAATCGATTCCCCACCCTCACGCACAGGCTGCGTCTGCTCGCCACCGTCGCGAGGGACGCATCGTTATCGACCAAATTTTTATTATGCATATTTTTTAATTTTATTTTTTTTCACCCCCCCGCCCTGGGGCGAGTCCATGTGCGTATTAAATCAATACTCGCTGCGAGATTTTGTTTTTATTCGTTGGATGGGGGCACGGGCATTTTTGGCGGACCTCACCTTCTGAACGTGTACCTACTCCGATTTCCATCTAATGGAACAGCATGCGGGGGTGCTCAGGAAATGCACGCCCGTCAGACTATTTTTTACGTACGACTAATGCACTTGTCCACTTTTTGGTGTTTTTAGAACTTTATATGTATGCCCGGATAAACGGACAAAGGCCTATTTTTTACGTGTCGTGGCATTTCGTGAATGGAATTCGCCTTTTTAGCGCACACATACCTAAGTCCTGCCATCATAGCAATGTTTTGTCTCGGAAAAAACTGGCACCGTTTACTTGTTTACTCTCAAAATAGTTTTTGCTCGTCCAAATGAAGGCCGCAGCTATATTTCTTAGCTTATTAATTTCTTAAATTAACCACACACGGTTAATTGTGAGGTGTATCAGCTGCTTATCAAGGAGGCTGGTTTAATTGTGGCTACCTACTACGCACAGCAGGTTATCATTATCTCGATGCGTAAACTTAATAACTTATTGCACATGGGACCGAAAAAAAAAGTTAAATAACGGTGTTTATATTTTTTTTTGTATCAATTTCACGTCGTGCAAGTTCATGCGTATTGAATGAGGAAGGCATGTTATTTGGTGCGTCGCTCAATCACCGTTTAGAGAGAAATAATAGAAAGGTAAATTAACTGTCGCATCGATGTCTGTCGATGACGGCTCGAATGAGTCACTCGTAATCGAGGCATAACGGTCGGTGATACACTGAAAGGGTTAATTTACGTTGTAAATTACGTTGTTTGTGTTGCAACTAGGCTGTCACTTGTAAATTTTACAAGGTCTCAAGCAGCTAAGCATTGCTCGCGCTGCCTCGCCCCTCAGTCGAGTTCATGCCACCGCTGCACAGCCGCCCGCACCGCCACACCGTGGGATCAAAACGTGATTTTTCTAACATCGCTTTTTGTACATTACATAGACTCGGAGAAGTGAGCTTGTTATTTAAGTGTTTATTAGAAAGCGGGTTTTTGTTTAATAGATCAATGATGATGTCGTTGCGTTATTAGTAGTAAATAAGTGGCAGTACGATGGATAGATTTATTAATTTGGTAAGGTATTGCGTGTGAATAGATGCGATAAATGTTCCCAACTGAGTTTTTGAAGTGAAAGCTTCTTTAGGGGCACACTTTTTTTGTAATGGTTAAAAATGTTAAACTCGCGTCAGGACACGTGACCTGATCGAAAATTCGTAAGACGGATGGAGAGTAGACAGCCGGCGCGGCCTAGGAGTATCCCCCTCTCTTTCTACGGCGCGGCGAAAATGTATAACCGACACCGCTTCGGATGTGTTCGGCTGTCCTCGAGATGTTCCCGGTTTTAATGTATATCCGATATGTCAGTGAATGATGGCAAAGTATTCTGTTTGTGTTTTGTTTTCACTTCTATCGGCACTCCCGGAGTGCCACTGTTTTTTTTTTACGTTGTCAAACGAACTCATACACCCGGTTTCTGACAAAAACCTTACGTTATTTGCAACGTAAAAATTTTGTATTTCTCAGGCCAAATTGGAGGAATCACATCAAGGGGGACACGCTAAGGTAGCCCGCGAAATACAAATTTTCTTTAAGTTTTTTTGTAATTTGCTGGTCAGTGTCAGGTTTTACGTTGATTAAAATATGATTCGCGACCGTAATAAAGTAAACGTAACGTAGAAAACCAAGTCAAGTGCGAGTCGGACTCGCGCACCGAGGGTGCCGTACAAATTTGTAGGTATGTAAATAGTTAATCACGGGGAAAAAATTGTCATGTAACTACAAATTCACGGTTTTCGGATTGTTTCCTTTACTTATGCTACATTACATTGCATTTTGCCAAATTTCGTGATTGTAGATCAACGGGAAGTACCCTATAGGTTTTGATTCCGGAACCTAAACGCCCGTATCTTTTGTTTGCGTTGACTTAGAAGTTTGATTTTTTGCAGCCCTTAGTTTTTGATATTAATTTCTACTTGATAACTCCACATGTTCCTGAGAATAAGGGACTTGACCGACGGACAGACAGACGGAGAACGAAGTGATCTTATAAGGGTTCCGTTTGTCCTTTTGATGTACGGAACCCAAAAAAACGTAAAATGTATTGAAAGTCGAGTGTGACAAGTTCGCTACTTCAAATTCTCAATTCAGAAACGGGATGATAATGACTGCTGAGAATATACTGGCTTTATTACAATACTAGCATGGTAGATATATAAGGTGTCTATAATGACAAAGATTATAATTATGTAGAGGGGACCTTACATTAATATTAGAGATCGGTAGGCATTTAATTTTCCTACTAAGATACATTGTTAAAAGTTCAGTTCCCGTTCCACCCAGTACCTACACAGGATTAATAAAAAGTTTATAAAAAAAATAATTGTTCTGTTATGAATTAAAAAGCAGTTACAGATAAAATATCTTCATAATAATGTGTAGAAATTACCTAATGATTGCGATCGCTGGCGCACTAAAAATGTTTGTTACTTTATGATATACCTAAACGCCTGCATACATTATTTAGTCATATTTCCGCTTCACTTAAAAACAACTCGCAATAAGTATTAAAAGTACTTATTAGGAAATAATTATGACCTTCTTTCATATATCTATGATTATGACGGACTGGGAATATGGCCAGTAACGCACATAATTGAATTTATTTTACATTAATTTTAATTACGACTTCTTACGCATTTCGCGCGTAACTTGCAGTCGAGTAGGCGGAAAAATAAATTTAAAATAACTTTTCCGTTACACTAACATTATAACGTAGATATGAATTATTAATATAATGATAGTTAATAATTGATATATACTACGTTTTATTGTGTGCAATAAATTTCGCGGAACAATAAAATCTCTTAGATTGTTTCGTTTTTTTTTTGTTGTTGTGTTAATATTGCAGTGCTTGAGTCGTTTGGACCGGTTTTGCGCACGCGATATTTATAAATTTTATTATTATAAGTTGAAATCGCTTTTCGTGGATGTCTGTGTGACCGCGTGCTTTTTCTAAACTACGCAACGGATTTTGATGCGGTTTTCACCATAATTTAGATAATTTACTCCTAGTTAGGAAAAGGCTAGGCAGATGATGACTCCGGAAGGTTAATGTGTAGCATAATCAGCCTATAATGTTCTTTGTTCTTATTGCTGAGACACAGACCTCATCTCTTCGAGAGGGAGTGGGCTATAACCTACCACGCGGACCCATCGCGGGTTTGTGGATGTCACATATCGAGCCTTTTCAGGAAGAAGATCGTAACCGCCATTTTGCATATTTTACAGGAGAAGGTGATGCAAAATGCAAAATCAGTTGATCTGGCGATTAATATTAAAACAGTTTTTTGGGATTTTTGGCGCTTACGATGTTCTTCCTGAAAAGGCTCGATATCTTCGAATGGTTTCCTCACGAAGTTTTCCTTCACCGTTTTGAGAGTAGTGGTAATGAAATTATTTACTCAAAGTAAAGCGTCTGCCTGGGTTCGAACTCACGACCTACAACTGTCGGGGCCGTTACCACAGGTCCACACTGCTCACTGGCTTATGTGTATAAAACATATATCGAGCCTTTTCAGGAAGAACATCGTAAGCGCCAAAAATCCCAAAAAACTGTTTTAATATTAATCGCCAGATCAACTGATTTTGCATTTTGCATCACCTTCTCCTGTAAAATATGCAAAATGGCGGTTACGATCTTCTTCCTGAAAAGGCTCGATATATTTAACTTAATTAGAACACTTGATGTTTTGTAAAATCGTAAAAACCGTGCGAAGCAGGGGCAGGTCGCTAGTTTTATATAAACAGTTCTAATAAATACAATAATGTTGCCTCGAGGTGCTGCTTGTCGTATTTATATTAACTCTACAATGCACACATTTATTTAATTTTATAGTCCACTAGCGACCCGCCCCTGCTTCAAACGGTTTCAACGACTTGACAAAACATGAGATCTCTTCATTATCATCATCTGCCTAGCCTTTTCCCAACTATGTTGGAGTCGGCTTCCAGTCTAACCGGATGCAGCTGAATACCAGTATTTTACATGGAGCGACTGCCTATCTGACCTCCACAACCCAGTTATGCTGGGTAATACGATACCATTTGGTAAGACTGGTTGTCAGACTTTCGGGCTTTTGACTACCCGTAACTGACTGTCAAAGATCCACGAATGACAGCCGAGACCAACGGCTTAACGTGCTTTCTGAGGCACGGAGGGGTCTCGGTATGTAAAGATGGTCACCCATCCACAGACCAACCGCGGCAAGCGTAGCTTAACCTGATCGATCGACCTGTGCGGTTGTTATTATTTAGCCACGGGCCGATCTCTTCATTATATGTAAGTTTAATATTAATGTTTTTGGCACATTCTCCTTCCGGAATTAATTCTCTAGATGATTGTGAAAATCGCATCAAAATCCGTGGCTTAGTTTAGAAGAATAATGCGATCACAGAGTCACAGACATGAAGAGCGACTTTAATCAATATTATCCATAGTCTACTAATATTATAAATGCGAAAGTGTGTCTGTCTGTTTATTACCTCTTCACGTTTAAACCGCTGAAACGATTTAGATGAAATTTGTTATAGAGATATTTTGAGTCCCGGGAAAGGACATAGGATAGTTTTTATCCCGATACTCCCACGGGAAACTTATGCGGGTGAAACCGCGGGGCGCTGCTAGTACTAAAAATAAATCTGTAGAGTATGTTTGTTTGTTTGAACGCGCTAATCTATGGAACAGCCAGTCGGATTTGAAAAAAAAAGTTTGCATTCGATAGCCCAATCCTTGAGGAAGGCTACCTAGCCTTCCTCAAGGATTGGGCTAGGATTGGGATTGTTATACCTATACAAGATCATGCTAGGAACCTAAGAAGCGGAACAAAAAGAAAAAAGTCAGAAAGAGCGCTAAGCAAAGACGAACTACTGGCGCGGGCGGGAAATGTGACTTTTAATGACTATATTGTGGTGTCCTACGACTTCCACCTCGAACGAAGTCGCGGGCAGAAGCTAGTTTATAATATCTGTATAAGTTATTCTGCAAATATTTTATTCTAACAATGATATTTGATGAATAATGTTGTCAGAAGATTAATCAAATCTGTCAAACGAACAGTGAGCGCTGGGATTAGCCTCGTCAAAAAATGTGATAACATTTTATCAATCTGTTTCATTCCAAATACAATCCTTGCTTCAAATGCCGTCGACTGGGCAGCCGCGACAAACTCGCAATTATTGAATTTTTTATGAATATTTTCTCCTCCTGTATATTTTTGAAATGAAAAGCCCCGTTTTTTCCACACAAGTTTGATTCGTTTGGTTTACAGAAACATTGTTTTTACCATTTGTTGACGACAATTTGCTATGTTACCTATATTTTGCATTGTTTATCTGCGTTTGTGAAAATCGCAGGACGTTTGCTCTGGTTTGTTTCGATTTGTTGTTTGTAAATTGTAAGTAGGTTTGTTTTTCTCTTGTTCCAAAATAATAATCATAATAATAAATCTTTATTTATTTCAACATGATAAACTGGCACTGCACATTCCTAAATAGAGGGAGGTGTCTGAGAGAAGAGGGTCCTGAGTTACTAAATCAAAATCGTTTATTTTCATAAAATTGTAGATCACCCGGTTCTCTCAAATACAACATGTTACTTTACACAACGGTTACATACATACATAATCAGCCTATAATATTCCCACTGCTGGGACACAGGCCTCCTCTCTGTGAGAGGGAGTGGGCCGTAATCCGCCACACGGGCCCAGTGCGGGTTGGTAGATGTCACATGTCTTCGAATTTTTGGTTCTAGGACATGCCGGTTTTCTCACGATGTTTTCCTTCACCGTTTTGAGAGCACAAGGGTTAGAGTCAAGATATTATATAATAAAAGATTAAAATTGCAGTTATTAATAAGCAAGTACAAAATTCAGAAACAAAAAAAAAAAGTTTGACAAGGACGGTTCGCTGGCTGTATCTATCTCTCTTCCCATTAAACTAACCCAACAATATGTACCTATATATATAAACTAGCTGTTGCCCGCGACTACGTACATGTGGCGCCATCAATATTATCATAATAACGTTATTATTGTTTTCCTCGGGAACAGCACTATTTTTCTGTACTCTATGTCCGTTTCTGTACACCTGACAACGTATATGTAAAATTTCAGGAAGATCGGTTCAGTGGTTTAGGCGTGAAAAGGTAACAAACAAACAAACAAACTTACTTTCGCATTTATAATATTAGTTAGGACATACTTGAATGTAAAAGTTTGCGTTACAACAATCACAAATAAAAGGTCGCGAGTGAAACCGCGGGCCACAGCTACTATAGACCATAAAGCTGCCTAGAGTCTATCATTCATACTCTTTAGTATGTTGTCAAAACATTCAACTTCAATGTTTTCAATTTCATTCAGTGAAATCTTAGACGAAACTGTATTATTAAAAGTGTATGTACAAATGTTATTAAAAGTGTCGTTTTTACGTTCCTTGTCGAAAGTAATACAAAACTATGAATTAAGTAATTTTTACTTTGTATTGTGACAGTTAAACGGCGAGAAATCACATTGTTATCGAAATTTTGTCAATATTTTTGTCTTCTTTGCAAACATGACTGTGATTGTCTTTGATTATATAATGTCTAGATAGAGCGTCGCCCTACAATCAAAACAAAGAAAACGAGCCAACATTTTCAGACATGTGTGCGTGCGGGCGGTGTTTTACACTGTGCATCTATGTCTCTGTGTGCGTGAATAATGATACCAGCTACTACAATTCTCCCATAAATCACATATTAAAAAAATTGACTATACAAATAATATAAGTAAGTTTTAGGTGTATGTTTGTAGTATTATTCAGTTTTAGTAGTGTCTTTATTTACTTGCATTTATAAATAAAAAACACTATTTAATTGAATTAGAGTTGTGTGTGCGAATGTTGTGTTATATTAAATCAGCTAAGTTAATTCAATTAGAATATTTAACTTTTCAGGCAGTTTGTATTTGGAAATTTCAAATGAAAGATCACAGATAATACAAATGAATTTTTAATTAAAAATAAACACGTTAAACAAAGACATGGACAATCGTTAGTGTAAAATAAAACAAAACCAAAGTCAGTGACCATCTCTTTGTATTTGTTTTTTGAAAACTTTTCGCTTAGAAGCTACGTTACTATTCACATTGTCTAATTTTAATTTGTGGTAGTATCTTATCGCAAAATACTTTTCCACTACCAGCCTCAATAAATTTACTTGATGTAGAACACCGCAAACATGAGTCGTTTCTACTGCAAAATAATTAACGCCACCCACAAAGTTTTTCATTACAGTAGATACTATTTTGGAATAATTAGCACTTGTCATTAAAAAATCTTGTTTAATAAACTGGCGAATTACTGTTTCAGTTCTTTTGCATATATCATACACATCCTGCGAAGCATAAACCAAGCCACCTTTATCTTTTATACACACTAATTTGTGGTACTGTAATCTATTCCTTGTTATTAAAGATTCAATGCAAGCATTACATTTTATCTGCTTACGTAATATCCGCACAACGCAACCTGCTATATAGCCAACTATTTGGTTAGTAAATTCACATAATCGTGAACTATCTAATATCTGTGATGTACCCTCATTTTCGTCCAAGGACAAATGTTCTTCGTCATTTTCAATTTCATCCTCGTCATCTCTGCGTGAAAAAGGTACAGTTTCGTTTATGCATTTAAGGGACGAAGAACACATAAGAACGCTTATGTTTTCAAGGGGCACACAGTTTCCCGATTGAACTGATTTAAGCTCCATATGGCACAGTAGCTTCTTATAAATACCTTTCAGCTGTCGGGCATTCGGATTGTCGTTATAGCCACCATGCATGCGTATCGATCCAAATAATAATTCAATATGGTCTTGGCTAATGCGGTATGTACTTAAATATTTTAGATTTTCTGGTTCCACCAAATTTTCATAAAGAGTCTTCAAGCTATTTATGCAAATAAGCACGCCAAGAAATCCCGTAAACGATTGCGACTTGAGAACTGGTACGTAACTTTTTAAAATAATTTTCTTTGAAGTTTGCTGTTCCTTGTAAGTTCTCTTTCTTGAAATTTTCAGGCTTAAATTCAAAATAAGCTGTTTTGCTTCTTCTAATATAGCAAACATTTCAATTTTATTTCTAGAAAAGATAGGATGTTTGCAACCATGGGCCTTTAAATTTCTAGAGTTAAAAATGTCAAAAACATTATTCATGAGCATTATAAAATTTTCAGTGGCTTTGCTATCTGAAAATTCTGGTAAATTTAGCTCTTGGCGACAAAACTCTATTGCTTTTGATACACTACTGCTCAGAAGCTGGGTGGCCAATTTAACGTTCATAATGGAGTTCCGGAATTGTAAGTGCTTTTTCGAAAGACGGTTTGCTAGATGTAAACCTGTTTGTTCTTGCAACAATTGGAGTTTTTTCACATAGGACCAATCAATTTTGTGGTCACCATACAAAAAACTTTCTTTTGATTCCCAATGATTCCGTATTAATTTAATCATATGGCAAATATCAAGGAACACTGCCACCTCATAATCAGCACATGGATGTTTAAATGTTGATTTTAGTTCTCTTGGGTTTTCATATTTACAACCCAAAATCTGCATGGCCGACAAATTCGAACTATGGCCGTCAAAGGTTAATGACATAACGTCAACACCTACTTCGTGGCATTTGTGCAGTATAGTTTTAATTATATTGGCCTTTTGTTCGCCAGTCATTCCGTGGATTAAAAAATAAGCTATCGGTAACTTCCAAGGTTCATTCAACGATACTAAAATAAAAAAATATGCCTCCGAAGCTTTAATATTCATATTTTCATTAGGGCCACTCCCCATATCTACAATACCTTCATCTAGCAACGTCTTTCTATTAAAACACTGTTGCTGTCTGATTGCCATCTCGTCAGCTATTAATGCACAAATCATATTTTTATCCGATTGATCTCTTTTAGCCTTCAATATCTTAAATGCTTCCTCTGTCAAACCTGGTGAACCATCAATACTTGTATACCATTTTGATATTGTTTTTGGATGAGGAAGGCAACTTTCAAACTTAGTTCTAACATAATTATATGCCTTTGGTGAATAGAAATGTAAGGTCAAACAAAACTTCCTAAATTCTGGAGCATATTTTGTAACAGGTCTCTTGGCACCTTTCAGTTTTTTTTTCATATTCGCGTACAAGTCTGCAGCAAACACATTACTTCTTAAACTATTGTGTATATCGTTATCAATATATCGCTCTTTCTTTAGCGTTCCGATAATTTGTTTAAAGGATGCAATCTTCTTTTTTAGCCGTTGGTTTTTTTGCCTAAGAGATTTAATTTTTAAGCGATGCTTCTTTTCGAGCACTATTTTCCGTCGAAAATCACGCCGTAGCTTTGTTTTCTTTGGAGTGTCGAAAATAGAATCAAGATCTGAAAAGGATTTTTCCTCATCTAATTTAGTTTTATTTTGCACCTCTACTGTTTTGTCACTGATATTTTCGTCGGGTATATCATTGTTAGGTACTTTGTCAATATCATTGATAATTAAATAATCAGAGGGTTCTATACTGGAGGACACATCATTGTATATACCGGAAGGTTCAGCTTCATTAGAATTACATTTCTGAAAATAAAACCATTCATGTACATAGTTTTTGTGAATACCACGATTTCAGCTTTAACGCGAAAATCGAAACATGAAGACTATGAAACTCTAGGTACTATTATTAGCTATTAGTATCTTTTTAAACCACACAAGTTAACACAAAATTTATTCAATTTCATTTTATATTTACCTCTGTTATCTCAATATCTTCAGAATCCTCACTTTCGCTGGACTTTACCGATGATAAAAATAATGCCTGTAAGAAAAAAAAATTAAACAAACAATAATTAAAAGAAAACACGAACAATTTTATAAGTTTATAGGAAAATTCACCTTGCTTGGCACTGCTTCCTTTGTAAGTCTACGGCGCCCTGTTTTGTTGACAGTGTACATATCCTTGCTGCGGAAATGATCAGAACAAACTACAGTACTTTTTGCTGGTTTCCACATGGCATCTCCGCGGCTTTTTTGAATGCGATCTATCCATCGATTCCTGATAATAGGATTTTTGGGTATTCTAAAAAAATAAGATGTTATGTTGATCACCATATTTCACTCATCAAATAAGTATGTTTGATAAGGGCAGATTATTCAATATTCAGATAACTTTTATCCGAGGAATAAAAATGTAGGTTAAATCTATGATTTCATACTATTAATCAATGCCAGTCATTAATAATTACTAAAATGTGAACATGAAGACGGTACAGATCGATTCAAACTTTATGGCGGCTCGGAACATGAGGCGAGTCGCTGCGCAGTAACAAATTCGAGTGTCAGCGGGGGTGCGGGGTGTGGTACTGCGCAGGGAGTAGCGCACTTCAGAGCCGCCGTAAAGATTGAATTGGAGTGTACCAAGTAAATTATTTACCTAGCTAATATAATACAAATTTTTACTTGGCATCGGCTTCAAAATCATATAAAGAAAGACTTAATAAATTAATCTTATTAAAATTACTCTTGGCACCTTTAAAATCAGTTTATTGGGCCCAATGCAACAATAATCATTAAAATGGGCTCATAAACAAAAAAGTTATAAGTACGCGAACATTATATTACTCGTATTATAAAAAAATACAGACGAATTGAAAAACTTCACCTTTTTTGAAATCGAATAATAAAAGTACATCAACTAAATAATATAAACGTAACCATAAAGCAACGAATATACCCACAAAAAAAGGACGTTAAGTTGGGAGAATGGAAAAATAAACTGGCAACACTGATAAAATATGGCGTAATAGGGCGTAATTTGGTAAATATAAAAACAAAAAACAAATACGTAGTTCTTTTGGTTACTTACTGATGATATGTGATGTGTTTGGTGTTTTTTACCCTTCCTTTATAATTTCGGCACAGTTTAATAGCACATACCGTCATTTTATCGCTGTTATTTGTTTATTACTTAGCGCGCGTAATACGTAGTGACACCAAAGCGGTACGATCGGCACTATTCGGCGGGTAAGTACGTACAGCCCAACAGTTGGCTGGTATTTTTTGACACGTTTGCGCGCAATTGATGCTCTATCTAGACATTATATAATCAAAGGTGATTGTGTAGAACATTGGAAGATTTGATTCGATCAGCAGAACCGTGAAAATATCATTGGGCTTTTCTGACAGGAACATTTTCTGTGACAGCCTGTATTCTGGATTTCTGTCCGATTAAGGTAGATGAGCTAGGTAGCATTGATCACGCTAATATTGTAAAGGCGAAAGTTTGTGAGTGTGTGTGTGTTTATATGTTTGTTACCTCTTCACGCTCAAACGGCTGGACCAATTTTGATAAAATTTTGTTTGGAGGTAGCTGACACCTTGGAATTAACACATAGGCTACTTTTTATCCTGATATTCCCACGGCATCGACATTTACGCGGGTGTAACCGCGGGGCGCAGCTAGTATTTCATGAAAATAAATAGTCATTTAATAATCCTATTGATTGATATTTCATGAAATAGTCTTTCAATAGAACTTTGAGCGTTGTATTGATGATTTTAATGATTATAATTCTGTAAATACACATACTTGTTATGCTCGCTAATCATATTTTAATCAACTGCAAATTGCAAACAATATAAGAAAAGTTGTAATTTCGCGGTCTACCCTTGTCCTTCGCCCTTAATGACAACAGATTCGCATCATGGGTCAGATTAAACTTTTTGTCGTCCACTCGCGCTCCCGATCGATAAACGAAATGAAATGAGGAGTCGACATTTTACTTCAACATGGCGTAAAACAAAGCTGATCAATAAAACGAGTGCAGTGTCGGAAGTCACCGCAAATCATGGACGCACCGTCCTCCTCTGCAGCTCTATACACCCCTTTGGAAAGTAATTACCTTCCATAATCCCTCAGACCATCGATAGTTGCGGACAGGAGTAGACCTGCAGGACAGCGGGATCTTTTCTCGTTATTTTCGATTCCATTCTTGCGGCTTCAGTTCTTACGAATGCTTCCCAATGTCCTTTTCGTAACAAATATACTGATAACGGCTAGTTTTCTGGAGAGGACTTACACCGCAATTATTTCGCTCAGTTAGTTGCATTTGTTGAGGAAACAAACGATTCCATAGTAGGTACATAACTGTAGATTAATTTTGTAGGTTTTTTTTTTATTTACTATTGCATTATCAACGATACAATTAACTTTTACTATTATAGAACTTGTAGAATAGGTTCTCATTAGGGCTAGGGCAATAGGGCTCATTCAATTACAGGTAACCACAGCTTACACTTTATCGAGTACAAATGCTCTGAATACATAATTAAATTATAAGTACATTAAAAAAAAACAATAGGTATACTTGCTAATAAGTGATTTACATGCTATTACAAAAGATGAAAATTACATTTATACAAAAGTACAATAAAACAAAGCATATACCTAATATTTAAAAAAAAATTGGAATTCTTAGTTTAAAATTAAATAAAAAATGAAAATTAAATAAAACGATTTAATTGATAATTGTAGGATCCCCCTAAACGTTGTTCTAAAAGCTTTACAAAGTCGTTCTCCTTTATATTATTTTTTATTATTTCAATAAGTAGTCATATGATTGGTGTTTAAAACCCACAGCAACGTCTGCGCTACAAGTCTGCCACAGCGCCAAGTCGTAGGGTAGGAACGAGTGTCGTATTTTCTCGCACATTATCTAGCGATAGGCAACACGTCTAGTTTCATTTTAAAACAACGCAAATTCTCATCAATCAAAGTTCAGCTGATATTCATAACTCATCATCATCATTTCAGCCGAATAACGTCTAGTGCTGGACATAGGCCTCCCACAAGCATCCCCACTTCGACTGGTTTTGTGCTTCTTGCATCCAGCAGACTCTTGCGGCCTTCACCAGGTCACCGGTCTGGGAGGCCTTCGTCTTCCGGTATGCGGTCGCTCTCCAGAACCTTTCGGCCCCATCATAACAATCAGGTCAAAAATAACAGTTAATAAGCAATCTAATTCGACTGTTATTAATAATAGCTTGCTTTCGCATCTTTTAGCCATTTCCATCACAGAAATCAAACAAAAGACGTAAGTAAACAGTTCTAATGATAGTAACACCATGTCATACAGTTTATTTACTGAAGTCAGCTTCTGACCCACGCTGATCGAGAAATGTATAAGATCAGTAAAATCGTATCTACACATAGACTGTGAGGAAGCAAAAGAAAATCAAGAAACAGAAATGCACGTCTAAGTATTGATATTTTGGTTCAATTTCAAATGTGAAGACTTTGTTTAGGAAAATGGTTTCTAAAGCTTTCCATTCGAAATCAATGAACCTTAAAATAACTTAGTAGTTCTAGTCCGCGATTTGGTGCAGAATCTGCATTTGGTGGCGTCATTCCTAAAGCGGAGTCTGTATTTGGTGCAGAATCTGCATATGGTCCTAAAGATAAATTCTCTAGCGACCTGTGCCTGTTTTAAAATAGCCGAAGCTAAGTTGAGATCCCGCCTTGAATTATTTTAGCTCAAATTATGCGCTAAACACACACAGAAGACTTCACCCATAACATATAATATTTCCATTCAATAGCGCAAAACCACTCACACTTTTTTGTCCCCACTTATAAGTTAATAATAAAATATCCCACTGATCCAGAACGCAATATCACCCACAGAACAATGTGATGGAACCCTAAGATTTATACCAGCTTAGCACTCTTGCCCACTGAGGCATAACGCAATAAATTCGTCAGTATAATGAGCAAAAACAGTCAGTCGACATGGTTGTCGACAACGTGTTGTATGCCCATCACTCACTGCAGAAATCGCAACAAATATGCATTTGATGTAGACGTTGTGAAACGTCTTAGTTCGTGTAGGCCAGAAGTAAATTTTTGGAAATCTGAAGGCCATTTCTCCTAATTAAAAACGTTCAAAATGTAGTTGCAATCTCAACACAGCGACGGTCAATCTCAAAAAAATTATGAAAATTAGTATTCTTGACAGATTAGAATGCGAACGTTAATAGAAGATACGGCAATGGCCCCTCTCTATAGTTTACTTAGACATAGCCTTTTCTCAGCTGCGGACTTGGAACGTTTAAGTGGCACCAGCTCATACCTACCAAACATTTTGCAATCTTTCTATTCCATGCAGTATGCAATCGCTTGACTGTAGACAATGTTGAGCCACACACTGCACAAATAGCTTTCGGCCAAATCCATAATACGCGATAGTAAAATTAACCGGCCCTGTGTCGCACAGTTGATGTTTTAATTAAGTTTCGCACCTCAGCTTTGCATCGATCATACGAGTTTTACTCTGAATTTAATTCATAATTTCAGCATGATTGACATATTGATGAATAACTGACAATCCGGTTTCAATCGTCGACGCCATGCTTTTACCGGGATTTTAGTCGAGATTGCATTTAAATTGTTGACCAGATGACTGTGTTAAGTTAACTGCGGATTATCAGCTGC
Source organism: Hydraecia micacea (assembly GCA_914767645.1). NCBI lineage: Eukaryota > Metazoa > Arthropoda > Insecta > Lepidoptera > Noctuidae > Hydraecia > Hydraecia micacea. The sequence goes on from OU611774.1 coordinate 3,223,935, forward strand.
ATGATTGAGTGGTGTTCTGTAACTCGAGAAATTAACGTTTAACGTTGGTTTAGTAATAACTGATTGGAAATCATTGGGAATTGACAGTTTATGTAGTGTGTTGTCTGTATTGTTTCGAGTTATCATTATCATTCACTGTCCGAATTCACCCACCGCTAGACAAAGTCCTCTCCTTTCTTGTGGCTATCCCCTGTTTCTGTGCCCGCCTTATCACAACGTCGCCTGCCCATCTGAAGTTCTCAACGCCATACGACCGAAGCCTCATCTTCCATTCCTTGGACGGGACTCGGCCACTGCCTTACTCTAAACTCCACCTGTCATCACTGCGGCTTGCCAGGACTCCTAACCCGTTTCGAGTTACATTTAGAAAATATTTACGCCCTTACTAATAAACGTTGTATAGCGTCTGTATAGTTACACAACGCTTTGTCTTCTTCTTTCGAAAGTGTAATTATTGACGACTGAAAGAGAGAAATCGGTGTGTAACTATTCATCTGATATATAATACGTTTATTACTAAGGGGGTTAGATTTTAGTAAAAGTTAACCTGTATTCTTCTTAGATCCCAAATAACCTCACACCACTTTATAACTTCAGTCCGAAGCCACGTTAGCCATTGAAATTGTTTTATTTGTGACATGTTTTGTTTTTCGGTTTAGGCATAGGGCTTACATATCCGTGGGGCTTACAAACATCGCCAGCCTTTGTCGGGGTGCCCCTGTATTCGCGAGCTCGCTTCGTTCGCTCCCGCGGACACAGTTTGTGTTTGGAGCTTTTACCAATTCAATCAAATGTAGTGTTTATTTCATTAAAAGGATTGAGATCTAATTTAATCATAGTACCTTAGAAAAATATAGGTACCTACAGATTTTAAGAATTCTGGAAATTTAATTGGATTGCTGTCTTTCTGACTGCTGAAACTATTAATTATTAAGTATTTAGCGATTTTGTTTTACATGATTCAATCACAAAGTTTAGGCTAAACCTAATTATAGCTGACAAACTTGGGTGTTGTCGTAGGTACCTTCGGCTTTTACCCTCATAGCTTTAACAATTCGAACTAACAAAAATTCTGGCTGCAATCAATCCATCGTTTTTAAGAATTGTGTTTTATGAATTAAATTCGCCAAATTGCGGTACACCGAATAATTTTATTATCGAATTCCAAATACAAAATGTATCGAATACCTTGTATTTAGATGATACTTAATCCATTATTACGAACATCAACAATAACATCATCATATAACAATTAATACATTCCGAGACTAATTGAGTGTAATATTCGCGGTATTTCAGTGAAATTTATTTCGTAAACAATTAGTTTCAAAAACCACTGTAGGTGTGTGCGACGTGAGTACCACCCATGGGTACCACAAGCGGTCATTGTATTCATGGGCGATCGCATAAACACGCCGACATTACTCGCTACAAATGTGTAGAGGAGCAAAAACTGTTTAATTGGGCGGTGTACGCGATACCGAATCATTCGGTATCACTGCGTGTGTACTCGACTTTAGTGATGCGGCCAAGTCGATTTTTGTGCGTTAACGTTTTTTTTTATTTGTTTGATCGCTGTTTTTTTAGTAGGTATTTTGAGGTCTGGGTTTTTGTAATCTGAACTTATTTTCTCTTTTATCGGGTCTGGTGCCTGCAAGAGTTGTGATCCGATGTAACAAAAAAATCTCTGTTCTCTAAGATGCTTATTAGGAAAATACTTAACACAATTTTGTAAAAAAAAAAATATAATTTCAATAAGAAGTATATTCTTGTCGCGTCTTTTTTGTCTTCAGACGTCGTGTTTAGATTAGTTTATTAATTAGGGCTCTAGTGTCGTCTGTAGGTGTGAGAAGAAGCCTTCAGTTTGAAATCGTCATTTATGGAGAAGTTACATAATAACAATAGGAACAATAATTTATATCCCCTATTCGTTGAGACGATGCGTTGTCATTATCTGTCAAATTATAACAGCTGGTATAATATGTGTGTACTACACACCTAAACTTCAATGAAAGCAGACATGATCCTCCGTCACGCAGCAATTTACAAAAAAAAAACCATCGTATACGAATAAAACTACCAAAAAAAAAAGCCTACACACCACTATTTTAAGTACGACCACGACCAACAACAGGTGTGACGTGTCGCATCACTAGTGCGGGACACGTAAAAATAGTGGGCAAATCTAGCAACCTGTTAGTGTGGGCCGCTGACAGCCCGCGCGAGTCAACTGCGGCCGCTATCACCGCAACTACTTTCGGCTTATGTAGGGGGGCTTTGTAGCTTTTTTTGAAATTGGAATCGTTTATTTTTGCGGTATTTTCGCTGATTGGCTTAGGATTAGCGTTGTTTGTTGTTGAGATTAGGTGTTGTTGAGTTTGAGGGTTGAAATGTCTAGGTACTAAGTTGCCTTAAGATTTTATTCTTGTCTCGTTTCCAAATGACGAGACGTCGTGTTAGCCGTGTGTGTGTGCGCAACAACAAGACAGGGTTATGTTTTTCACGCCTAGGTACAGACGCCAGCACATCAAGCTACCCGAAACTGTCAAATTTTCCCAATCAACTTTGAACCTTATGCTTTAGCGATAAAGTTGAAAATCTCTTAAAGAAATTTGACAGATTGTAGTACCTTGATGTGCTGGCGTCTGTACTTATTGATCTTTGCCTATGGGATTCTTTATACCCTCGTAGCATCCAACAGCTAGATGGATTTTAATGCATGAGAATTGAGATGTCCATCGATTCGTCTAGGTCGTGTGAATGGCTAAATTTGTTTTCTTTTTAAAAATCAAAATGGCGGATTTTTACTTCTCTAGCTGAACAAAATATTTTGCCGACTAAACAAAGCGTTTTAGAGGCTTGCGAGGCTGAGTAATATACCCAGGCTTGCAAGCCTCCAAGAGTAGGTACCTAACTAACGCTTAAATCTATTTAAGCGCTAATGACCCTGAAACTTGAAAGAAAGAAATAAACTTATAACCACGTCATGAGCAACTCGTGTCGACACGAGAAAAGATGACGTCAAATTTCAATTACGTCACCAAAAGTTCACTGAGGTCAGAGCTCCTGAAAAAATGTAAAAACTATTCAGTAATCTGTGGTAAAAGTATGTTTGTACAGGTTAGCAGACGACCCCACCTATCTGCCATTTTCGTGTCTTCAACGTTCTACCGAACAACCTGTATAGTTGTACCTAAACAAACTTTTACCTAAAGTTTTTCAAAAGCTGTAAAAGTCTTATATTTTGGTCTAAAAATTAATGCTTACTTCAATTTTATAACTCTTACTTGCCTCAAAAACCCTATTGTCCATACTTTTATGAAACTTAAGTAACTATTTTATATAAGAAGGTGGCTGGACATTCTTTTTAAAGTTTCTATGGAGACTTGTAAGATTACCTTTATGGTTGCGTAGCAGTACTGATTCAGTAAACTTGAAACAGCGATCAAGTTGCTATTTAATAAATAAAAGCTTTAGCTCAACAGGATGGTTGAACTTTTTCTAAGATTTCCTTTATATTTGCGTGGTCTTTGATTCAGTAAACTTAAAATAGTGATACAGTTGCTAGTTTATTTATTCTTAGATCTCGGTTGCTTTTTATTTGTAGTTTTAGCTTCTAAAGTTAGCTCAACATGAGGGTTGAACTATTTCAAGGATGATAAGTTATCTAGTAGTTTCTAGAACACGTTTTTGCCTTAATCATCACACTAATATTATAAAGGCAAAAGTTTGTGTGTGTGTGTGTGTTTGTGTTTATATGTTTGTTACTTCTTCACGCTCAAACGGCTGGACCAATTTTGATAAAATTTTGTATGGAGGTAGCTGACACCCTGGATTAACATAATAGGCTACTTTTTATCCCGATATTTCTTCGGGATCGACACTTATGCGGGTGAAATTGCAGGGCGCAGCAAGTTACTTTATAAAAACTTAAACACGATGGTTTATTCTTTTTTAACATCATCTTTCTTTGATTGTTTGAGCTTAAAATACATTTTTATTCTGAATGTTGCCAACTCTAAAAAAAAAACTCATTCTAGTGCCCATTTGGGGACGGTGAAACATGTATTTATCTTCCATACTTCTTTATTAGTTGTAAAGTAAGTTACTAATATGTAAAATATAGACGGTATTAGAACATACAACCCAGCTTTGGAAATGCACAGGGAGCTTCTATTTTGCTGCCAGTGTTCACTCTTGGAAAGGAGGCTCCGGTTACTAATGGTCTCCGTAAAACACTGCCAATTTCTGCTGCAGTGTTAACTAGGAACTCGAACTAGGAACCCTACACGGAATAGCGGTGATTTATAACTAAACCTACCTACACCAACCTAACACACTGTACTCCATACATTGTAAAAGTATAAAAAATATATAGTTATGTCTTTTCTTTGAATTTCGTAGCTTATCATAGACCACATTATAATAAATTTGTCTAAAGTCCGGCCGCGCCAAATTTGCCAAAGATGTAAACAACAATGGCAGCTCGAAATTGAATAAAATCGATAAGCAAGAGTACTTATTTATTTTAAGTAATTTTTGTTTTCGTCTAGGTAGTTAGCTCGGAGATTTAGACGAAAACAAACATTAATTACTTGTTTTCGTCTAGTTAGCTCGGAGATTTAGACGAAAACTACTTGAACGACTTGAGACTTTTAAAAATTGGGGCTGTTACCTCTGTATGTAGGTACCACGGAGGCAACCGGCTGTGTCAAGCGTTCTTAGGAAGGCTAAGCCGTGTTTCAATATTTTTTTATAAATATTAATAAAGTTTGTAGTTGTCATACTAGGTACCTACTAGTAACATTTATTGATCATAGAGCAGTGAATTCACACTTGATAAAATAATATCACGTTTGGAAATACTTTCATTAAGAGCTAATAAAGCTCGCGGGTGTATCATTCTGAAATGAAATCATATTTAGTTTCAGAATTAATACAGGGTGTTGGGTCATCAACGCGCATCTGTAACTGTGTTTATTTCATTTACACACGAACAAATAGTGCATATAAAAATTACCTGCTGTTTCAGCGGAATGTCGAATTAATAGAATAGCTCCGACCTATATTTGCTACAAATATCTGAATATGAACTCTCCCAATGTCATTCAATTAGAGACAGTAATATAAACAAGTCAGTCCCACATTTATGATAAACTAATTTATTGTAAAATTGAAAGGTTCTCATGCGAACGTATTTGAATATTTCAGTCAATGATGTTCATCAGCATTCTTGCTGCCTTTATCCCAATAAATTTTAAAAGCCTTGCGCCTTTCGAGATTTTATAAAAAAACTTTATCGTAATTGGTCTACCGGAGTCGCATCCGCCAGTCTACGGGAGACTTTAGCTATCATCTCATCTATTCCCCTTCGTGGCATCTCTGGATGTTCGTTCATCATCATCATAATCAGCCTATAATGTTCCCACTCCTGGGACACAGGCCTCCTTTCGGTGAGAGGGAGTGGGCCGTAATCCACCACGCGGGCCCAGTGCGGGTTGGCGGATGTCACATGTCTTCGAATTTTTAGTTCTAGGACATGCCGGTTTCCTCACGATGTTTTCCTTCGCCGTTTTAAGAGCAGTGGTGATGAAACAATTTACACAAAGTAAAACGCCTGTCTGGGTTTGAACCTACGACCTACAACTCGTAAGTCGCGGCCATTACCACTTGGCCACCACTGCTGTTGTATGCACTGCTCTATGTTCGTTAATATGCTTAAAAAATAAAAGCAAAATATCATCGGCCCACTCGCCGGTTTTAAAACACATTAATTTAAAAGCTACTCTAATTCATTTTGTAATTTTCAATAAAAATCCATTTACTTTGAAGATTGTTTAAAAGCTTAATCCTGACGTCATCGATTGCGTTAGTGATGGAAAGTGGTCTGCTAATGGTATCGTCAAACCTTACAGAAACTGTATGGCACATCATTTACTGGTATTACATTGAGTGCAGTCCTATGTAGTTTTTTATAAGGTCACACTCACAACACACGGGTTTGTATAGTAGGTATACGCATACACACCTTTTAAAATGAACGACTAAAGCTCTTGCGAAGCGCACATAAGTTGAACGTTTTTATAATCTGTGATATTTTTGTTTGAGAGGCATAGCGGGTCCATTTTGAAAAGTCTCACGTACTTACTTAAATTACACATACTTTTTAGATATTCTATCAATATCATCTTCAGAAGGTACTTTGTTAGTATCAGTGATCTTGTTAAACTCTTTTATACTCGGTTCGTCTCCACAGCTTTTGCGATGAAGAATTTTGGCTATGAGCGTCAAGCATACGTCAAACTTAGCATAATCAGCCTAAAACGTTCCCACTGCTGGGACGCAGGCCTTCTCTCGGTGAGAGGGAGTGGGCCGTAATCCACCACGCGGGCCCAGTGCGTATTGTTAGATGTCACATCGATTTTTTTTTCTGGGACTTGCCGGTTTCCTCAAAATATTTCCCTTTACCGTTTGGCGATCTAATAATTTACACAAAGTAAATTGCCTTTTTTTTTTGTTGCGCGGTGGAAATCCTCATGGACTTCCTCCACCGTGGGGGGGACAGAGGGGCATGCCAGACTCTTACCGGCTAAAACCACCGCGGTGTTCCACCTCTACCTATGGCCGGGAGTGCGGGATTCGCATACTTAAGCATTCATCAAAATATTTCCCTTTACCGTTTGGTGATCTAATAATTTACACAAAGTAAAGTGCTTACAGTCAGAGTTCGAACTTACGACCTACAACTCGTTAGTCGCGCCACCACTTCTCCAAACATCAAACTTATAGCTTCTAAATTGTGCCCTATCAATAACCCGCCAACACTAACTACATACTCCACCGCCCGGGCGGAACTGAGTGTGTCCGTACTAGACTGCTTCTAGAAATTCGATTAGGTACCTCCGATGGCTATGTCAATGACTTGAATTTCAATTAGAACAAATTATCTAGGGATACGGGAGGCAAACTTGATTTGTTGGCGCTTGCGCACATCGCTTCCCTCGCAGGGCACTGAATTAACAGACTGTTAAATTTTAGTGGACTTCATACTCGGGTAAACATGAGTGATACAGACGGACGGGTTGTTTTGTTTGCCTCGTTACGGATATTATAGTGTTCATATTAATACGTCGATCAAACGTAGATTACTGAACGGAGGAAGTTTTCATTTTGATTGTATATTTCTCAAATGGGATTGGGATTCTTCATTTTTAACCGACTTCTAAAAAAGAGGTTTTACGTCAACTTCATAAAATGAACCAAATTTTTTGTTTTTTACCCGACTACGGCGAAGCAAAAAGGAGGGTTATGATTTTCACTCGCATACATCGTTTTATCCGAAGTTTTAAATCTGATAACCTGGGAGTACCTACCTATCACTGTTTCTCAAAATTTTATAATGAAAAAGTAATGCGAGGTCATACCTACATAAAAAAAATTATATGCGTCGACTTGAGAACCTCTTCCTTTTTTCGTCGGTTAATAAACTCCTTTTTTTTAAGTCGGTTAAAAGAGGAATAGACATGCCAGTTATTGTATCTAAAAGTAAAGTTTTATTTTTTCACTTTTCACACATTTGATTAACTTGAATATTGTAAAGAATAGCGCTATTCTGCATACTAATGCATTATCCGAAGTTAAATGTTTTTGTACGATGAAATCTTAAAGTTAAATGATATTGCTCTGTGCATGAAACTATAAGAAAATGGTTCAATACACAATATAATCAGGAATAATACCTAGTAGCTGTATGCAATGCAATGTAGCCATTACCGACGCGTCTCAAATACTTGTCTGTGTCAAATCAATGTCCTTCGTATATTAATCATCAAGTTGAGACTAAACCAGTGTATTAAATTGATACCACCTAAGCCCCTGGGCAATGGCATTTCAATGTGGATATACTGGAATTTAATATAGGTATATTAACGATAACTGAATTGAAAACCACATCCTTAGTAATTAAATAAGTAATAGTAATTTACATGGATAGGGGTCAGGAGAAACTATAGAAAGAGAATAATTGAAGGACAAGATGACTGTTAGTAATATAGCGATACCGAAATATTCAGCGGTAATTCTATAGACCTAGAGAAGTCAAGTCAAGAGCAAATAACAACACACAAACAACATAAAGGCTAAGGAAGGAACACGGGTGGGTTTTAGTCAGTAAGAGTCTGACACTCCCTTCCGCTCCACCCAGAGCGGGAGGAGTCATTAGATGACTTCCCATATCCAAAAAAAAAAAAAGAGCAAATCTATTTCCAGTTCAAATCCCAATAAAAAAAATAATAATAACAAAGCTGAAAAGTTTTTTTGTTTGTTTGTACGTCTGGAACAATTGGTCGGATTTGAACAATTGTTTTTGAATTTGATAGCCCAATTCTTGAGGAGGTTCTTAGAAGCCGAGCAAAAAGAAAAAAGTTAGAAAGAATGCTAAGCGAAAACGAAGTAATAGCGCGGGCAGACGATGCGATGCGACGCGGTGGGTTCGGGGCCCGAAACTTCTCGTCGCGGTAGAAGCTAGTTTAAAATAATACTTAGAGAAAACCAAAAAAAAAAATAATTTAAGCAACATAAAGTAATAGTCCGATTTAATCTGTTTTCTGTCAACAGCACTGCTAACCTCAGTCACCTTGACATTTCACACGCGTGTTGCACTATTCGTTGACAAAGGCGTTCACGACATTTCCTCCTGCTCGGTGAGCACACAGCCTCAATGGAGGCCGTATAGCCGCTTGATTGACATCTCATCCCTGAAGGGAAATCGTGTAAGCCTTTCTAAAACGGAATGGACGGCATTTCTCGTCTTTAGTTCGACTTGACGCCAATTGATTCATGATTTTCTCTCTTGAAACAATGGTCGTAGAAGCTTTAAAAGTCGAAAGTTGTCGAAAGATTTTTTTTATGAAAAATGAATTAATTTGTATTTAAAACAAAAGAAAATCGGTCAAGTATGATTTAGGGCCGATTTTTCAATCTTCAGAAGTTCAGATAACTTTTATATGAGGAATAATAATAATTTCGGTTTGACAGCTTTTGTATTAGGAAATATGTCAAACCGCCATATTTATTCTTCAGATGAAAGTTGTCTGACGACTGAAAAATCAGCTCTTAAAAGTGTAAAAGGGATTTCTCGTACATGATGAAGCATTCATACATTAAAAAATAATAATAAAAAATTTGGTTTTTGAAAACCGGATACTACTTCATTATTGACTACATAATAGGTGCACCATTTAATTAATCGTTATTACCAAATTAATGCAACAAACATGTTTACGTCCAGACAGCGGAAAATCGAACAAGAAAAATAAGAAAAATAGTGTAAAAATTCGCAACTAACCCTTCCAACCCAGGCCGCGAGGATCCTTTCATCTCACTAATTGAAAAGTTCTACACTGAAACAAACAGACACACAGTACCTATCTCCTGAATCTTTAGTAGATTTGATGAGAAAACTGACACGTTCTCTTGTGATTAAAAACGTTGCTGACAGCAGTGATGCTATGCAATATGGAGACGACAATAAATAAAAACACTAGCAATATTATACTAATGCATACTTAGAAGAATTTTAGAACTATCAAATAAAAAAGTGACTTTTTTCAAATAAACTAAAAATTAGTGATGAGTCGACTATAGGTTTTGCCAATCTTTGACTAGCTATAGTGGGTGGTATTGGATATACCGGATGATTTTTTTTACCGGTTCCAAATGTTTACAGGGTGTTCTACCCATGAATATGAACAACTTTCACTATGGGTACAACTCTGAAATCACGAGAAAAAAAATCAGCTGTTTAATTCAAAAGGTCAATACGTACTTGACCAAAATGCTGATTTTTTTTTTCGTGATTACAGTGTTGGTCCCGTAGTGAAAGTTGGTCATATTCACCCTGGAAAAATTTGGAACCGGTAAAAAAAATCATTCTGTATTTGGTTGAATTTGACTTGGAACGTCTATAGATATATTAATTTATTGCCGTATTGTCGACTCCGTCTTGTATAAATAGGATCAATATTTTAATCGTCATTTTGTAAATACGTAGAAGAAAAGTGTGATCAACGGGATATTGAATAAATACAGCGCGATTATCTTGATAAAAATAAGACAGGGTCTATGAACTTCTTGGCTCTAAGGCTTTGCGCCTTTTTATCAAGGAAATCCAACCCGAGACCTCTCGAAAAAACCTTAATCTCAGTCTGTCTCAACTTGTTTAATTAATTAGCGTCTATAAGTACCGTACAGTCAGTCCAATCATTTTACTGTTCGTTAATATTTTCACCACTGCCTGAACTATTCATAGGTACAGTCAGGGAAATTAATTGTTGCAACTGGGCACTTATAAAAATCTTCAATTGATACACTTGAACTCAATTTAGATGCTGTGGGGTTAGTATGAGACTGAAGCAAACACTACGTCAATTTACCATTTCATACATACTTCAAAGAATGGCAATTGTGATTCGAATTCTTCTTTTTCAAAAGTTCTAACATCTTTGGCCCAAAATTCAGCTGCGCGAACTTCGCTCACTGACGAAATACGAGTATAATTAGTGATTCGAATATGCGGAAAATTAAAGTTGATATTCAATTTACCGAACAATTTATATTAACAAATTAATTGTGTCTTTACATTACCTATTCGAGAAAACTTTATACAAAAAAAAAAAACACCCGCCTTCCAAAAAAATACTACTTAGTGAAAAATAACTTTAATTTCGGAAGTCGCTGTCGTTGGTTCCGCATTTTAATTTTTTGACACCGACTTTTGTAAAAACATATTTTTTCACTTTTTAGTTGGACCTACCCTACACAAATTCATATAACACTATTTGCTATGTAAATATCAGTGACGGGAAGCTATTAAAACATCATCAATATAAACATCATCAATATAAAAAAAAAATGGAAAAAAATCGTGTTAGAGAAGCTAAACTCAAAAATTACCCAAGCAAAATTAATAAAATGTATACGGGACCACCCCAAAATTTTTGCAATTCCGTCTACGAAAAAAAAAATTAACATCCAAATTGAGAACCTCCTCCTTTTTTTAAAGTCGGTTAAAAAGGACACCTCGTTTACTCCAGCTTATAATAATTTTCTTGTACACAATAAAGTAGTCTTTGTTGTGAATGTTCCCTGATCAGAATGCCGTAATGTTTGATGACGGATTGTGCCGTTCGTAGGCTGTGTCCGCTCTTATAATGATTTGCACACACCCCCGGCGCAGATATAGGAATCTGAATTGCAAAATGTACCCCCTCTTAATGTTTGCGTGTGTAAGGTTAATAATAGGTACGTAGTGCAGTGTGTGTACATACATAGGCACGGAACTACGGATGGTGTTCGACTTTGTGAAGACATTTTTGGGTTGCATTTTTTTAGCGTGGTTGTGTGTGAGGATTCAAGAACAATGTGGATAATACGTATGGTGTTCAAAACGGTTTAGCGATCATCATCTGCCTAGCCTTTTCCCAACTATGTTGGGGTCGGCTTCCAGTCTAACCGGATGCAGCTGAGTACCAGTATTTTACATGGAGCGACTGCCTATCTGACCTCCGCAACCCACTTACTGGGTAATACGAAACCCCTTGGTAAGACTGGTTGTCAGACTTTCGGGCTTCTGACGACCCGTAACGACGATGTCAAAGATCCACGAATGACAGCCGGGACCAACGGCTTCACGTGCTTTCCGAGGCACGGAGGGGTCTTGGTATGTAAAGATGGTCTCGCATCCACGGACCAACCGCGGCAAGCGTAGCTTAACCTGATCGAACCGTGCGGCTGATATTTCTTAGCCACAAGCCCCTCTAAAAGTAATTATTTCTTCTAATAAAATTAGACAAGTGTTTCATGCGTGAATATGACAGTTGTCATGTGCTCGCGATTGATCTCTGTGTTGTCGTGCAATTTTTTATATTTTTTATTAATTAACAAAACATTCAGATTGTTTTTATGACAACCTTAGCCCCCCTGCTGTTAGCTGTCATGTAAAGACATAAAATAACAACGAGGATTAGGTGCTAAATGAGGCGAAATGTTTTAGGGAGAGGCAGGAAGGTAGCCCGCAAAAGTTGGGTTGTATGTTGATCAAAATATGATTTGCGACCGCAACAAATACTTATGTATGTACAAAATTACAAGCAATACAATTTATCACTACAATTCTCTTCGTAAATACCTAAATTTGTTATGGTCGCGAATCATATTTTGATTAACATACAACCTGGTATTGATCACCAGCCAATTGCAAAAAAATGTAAGAAAACTTAAGTTTCGCCGGCGACTCCGGCGCTTAAATACTTGGGCTGATAGATAGACCACTATCAGAGCAACAGTGACTGCAAATACTTGGGCCTCTGGTTAACCGTCTAAGGCGCTAAAGGAATTCGCTCCCGGACACTGGCGTCAACAATCCGTAGAATGAGTCAGGCTGGTTCCTATTGATATAAACCACCCTTCTGAGACCTATAGCAACCGTCATAGCAAGAGATGGATGGGCTTAATATCTGATATTGTTTTTCAACAATATATATACCGCATATTGAAGTTCAGCCTTCTAATTTTCTTTGCGAAAGACAGGCACGAAATCCTTTCTTTAATCAAATCATTCTGTTTTTTTTCTGTAAATTAGGTCTTTTAAAGGTTAACACTGGTGCCGATTCTCTTGTACACCGAACTAAACTAACTAACGTTAATATTCTGATAGTGAGTTACAGAATTATAATCATTAAAGTCATAAACATAACTCTCTAAGACCAAGTAATCCTACTGACTGACTATTTCATGAAATCTTGACATTTTAGGATTATACTAACTTAACAAGTTGTATTACTGTTTATAATGATTATAATTCTGTAAATACATATTTGTTACGGTCGCGAATCATATTGTAATCAACGTACAACTTAAAACTGACCAGCAAATTGCAAAAAACGTAAGAAAATTTGAATTTCGCGGCTACCTTAGCGCTTCCCCCTTAAGTAAAGAGGATGGGCAGTAATGAAGGATTTTAAATATAGCGAGAGCAGCTTACTGTCAACCAACTTACCTAGTTAAATGATATATTTTACTAACATTACGTACCTATACAATATTATGAATTATTTGAACAGTGGTGGTCGGTGGTCCAGTGATAACAGTGGGTTCGAATCTAGACAGGCGCTACACTTTGTGTAAATTATTTCATCACCACTTCTCTAAAAAACGGCAAAGGAAAACATCGTGAGGAAACCGAAATGTTCCAGAACCAAAACTTCGACAACAAGTGACATCTACCAACCCGCATTAGGTCCGCGTGGTAGATTATAGCCCAGTTCCTCTCAATGAGAGGAGGCCTCTGTCTCAGCACTGGGAACATTATAGGCTAATTATGTGACATGAATTATTATTGCATATTATCTCGTGACGGCACGAGAAAAGTCAGAAAGCCCATAAACAAGAGACCCTGACTGGCATGAAATTAGAACAAAACTTTACTGCTCTCACAAATAACAATATGGCGCATATTACAACACAAGTGGTTTCCTAACACACAAAACTATATTTTTCATAGAATAACAAAGTATAGTAAACAAGTGTTTAACATTCACAGCACACATTAGTTGTCAGCAAAATAAACTATTCACAGTGGATGGGTCGAGGGGACTCTCGTTAAGAACGCGTGATGCAACCCACGAACATGAAAAAGAAACAAGTAAAGGAATGGACACTGTCCATGTGAAATTCATTTGTATGAATCAAAAGGACATATGAATGTTGGAAAAAGCTTGTTAAAATATCTATTTGGGTCAGCTTTTTGCAAGCTTTTGCGTCTATGGAACGTTATGGTAACGTTTGTTCCGATAGTCAGCCTTCGTGAAATTAGAACTGTGTCCCTTAATCGTCGAATGTTACCCAATCATAAAATACTCTAAAACAAGTTTCAGAAAATGATCATTATTATGTATATCTAAACCTATTTTCCCCGCTGTTCGTTTCAAAAGTTCAATACAGACCAACACCATCCAGCTGATTTAATTCTGTTCCTCTCACTTTATCTGTAGGCTCATTTTAAAGCTGACCATGACAAGGCCGCCATATCTCCACCGTCAGAACGCATTCGTCTGCACGTGAAGTTGGATTTAATTCATCTTGCCTCATTTAAATTTCCATTTGGGTTTCTAAAAACCTTTAAACTCGAGCGCGAATAGATGTCGGTATACAATGGGCACGTCACCTGTAGTGGACATCAGTGCGGTCTCATTGTTGGCGATTGTCTCGTCTATGCGAAGTTTCCTTTGTTTGTCCGTGTGTAAAGTTTGAGCTATCGACAAGCCGATAACGAGTGACTGAGCGCCCGCGTCGTTTGTTAAAAGGACCTTCGAGTTAAGTAAATTGTTCGGGATGGCACTCTCATTAACGCAAGTCATTAGCGCTATTAATTTTTTTAGTAACGCCACATGGGTTGGGACTGGGGAATGTCAATGACGGTTTTTGGCGAAGACAAAAATATCTTAGATAATTCAGTTGTTAGGTATATTTCTTTTTCATGTTTTATAGTTTATCAAGTTAAGAGTCTTCTCTTTACCAGATGAAAGCTAAAACCCCGACCAAAACTAGCTACAGTAACGGGAGTCGCCACAAACAGGTGCGCTGTAGGGCGGTACGCGAGCGCTGTTCCACAATGCAATAAATATACCTAATACACAGTCTCACTGCTTTTCATACAATATGGATGTCCGCCGCATTAGCTCCCTTTAGATTAACAGGTTTATACAAGATCGTTGGCTGAACTTACTAATGTATGAGATGCCGAAACGAACAGAACTATCAATCGGAATCTGAATAATTTTGAAGCAAATTGCTAATCCATTGCTTCGTAAGTTCGGAAAATTTGTCTGCTCAACACGTAAATAACGCAATGAATGTTGTTGAACTGTCAAAATGAAACCGATTCCGATTGATAATGTATTACGTAATTGCCTCGCAGGTCAAGTTTATGAGTGGGGCCATTATTAAACTTTTATCGCAACTTAATATACTACGGTGAATGCGCAGTGGTAAACCGCGAAATTCAAATTTTCTTACGTTTTTTTGCAATTTGCAGGTCAGTGTCAGGTTTTATCTTGATCAAAATTTGATTCGCGACTATAACAGGTCTTTCTATGTTAGATTTGTACTATTAAGCACTTTTCCATAAGAGATTTGTTGTTGTACAAAACTAACTGAGAAAGATCTATTAATGATTCTAATGCTTAAATATAATCGTAGCAATAGCTGTTCCAGATTTGCAACATATGGTAAAAATTAGAGGCTCTAGAAAAAAAATAATCTTAAAATCTAGACTCAAATTAACCACATATTCAATGTGCTATAAATCCAGAATAATCAGTAAAGAAATGAAAAATATTGAACATGAACATTTCAAAAACTTTTCAAACTATTGTCCTCGCTTCGCGTATTACGTGTGGCTGAAAAAGAGGACGAATTACATAATTATTATTATTCCATTCGGTTCTGAAAATACCAAGCCCGTTCATGGAATTCAGTGTTTCATGCAAAGCTTATAAAAGCCTCTGTCGTGCTTTTAACAGGGATCTCTGTCAGTGTCAATATTCGTACCAATGCAGTAATCTGAGCCAAAATGTCCATTCCATGTCGTATTCGCTACTAACTAGTCACTAGTATTCAGAGGTTGTGACGTGTATAAAACAGATTCAATTTCATTGATACTACTCCCTTTGAATAATCGGATATTTGGAAATTATTTCACTTTATGTCGTAGAGGCTTTTCTCATTTATGCGTGATCTTTTAAATGGAACTCAAAGTATTCATTTCAATTGAACTATTTACTGTGGTGTCTAAGGAGTCTGTCAGAAAGATGAAGCCCATTCCAAAGTTTCTATGCAGAAGAACGGGTTCGAAATACTATTGATTATCTTGCTGCTTGCCAAAGCATTTGGTCTTCCACCTAAGCGCGCAGCTGCCTCTATACTCGAGCAATATTCCAAATAATTAATTACTATATACAGTTTTAATAAGCTAATCGCCGCTGACCCAACGTCCCTCCACCCAAATTCCTTATTATACATTAATGAAAATTACAATACATATAACGTCTCGGTTTAAATATTTAAAGGCGTAGTTTGCCTCTTCGGGTTCTCCGAGCCCGGCGTAATGGTGGCCCTGAATTATTTATTATGAATTTTATGATACGTCTCTCGCGCTCCACTTCGTAAATAATACTTTTGATTTTCTTGGGGCGACCGGCACAGGAAGTGATGGGCGGATTCGACTTGACTGAAGCTATTGAGCTGTTCGGAGATATTTTTCAGCTTCCGAGTCATTATCCAAGGTTTACCCTTCTTGTAGGCTAAAAAGATGTTTCGAGGACCGATTTATGGATTCAAAATCTATAAATTATTTTCAAGGACGCATTGCAGACGATGACAGACATACGGTCAGTTCACTTAGGTAAGTATCCAGCCTCTAATTGATTTCAATTGAATCGTTTTGATTGCAGCAGTCTCTCATACTTATTTGATCTCGTCTCTTCTCATGGATCGCCCACGCGAAAGTTTCTTCGTCTTATTTTCGGCACATACAATTCGCAGCTTTAGATTGTTACAAAGTAGTACATTATTTATTCAACTAATCGGTCAGACTCGAGTCGGTAAAGCTAGACGAGTATGAAACTAATGTGCTAAGTCATTTGAATTGAATTGTTGTTTACTTAACGTTTATATTTGCTTGTTTCGAATTGTGATGTATTGCACCATTATTAATTACGGAAAACAGACATTGTTTTTAATGGAGACATATTTTCTTCTGTCGTGTCAGCTTGAACAAACAAAAATTCTTAAAAATATATTTTGCAGAAGGTTGGAAATAGAGCTGACTGCCCAGCTGACAGGATGGCTGCTTTATTTGATTACATACCTAATGGCGTACTTCCGATGTGATATCTAGAATGCCATCCTACGTTTCTGCCTGACCACCTTTGAAGGACCGCAGGCTCGCTGTTGGCGTGTTATTGTCCGGCAATAGTTTAGATGCGTAGGTACCAAATAGAATAGAATGGAACCGCGGAGTCTATTGTATGTGCTCAGCGAAACTGAATGGACACATAATGCAACCCCGATATAACGTGAAGCCAGGTTATTAGGTACCTATTTGTAAACATAATTATATGCATCAATAATATTAGTATTTCTACAAATAAACTAATTATATCAGTTTGACGTATCGCTCATTTGGAGAAACGTCGACGTAACTGCTACTTTAATTTTTTTGATTTATTCCGGTCTGATTATTACCTGCTCATTTCATTGATTTGTGCTAAATTAGTGTTTTTTAATGATTCTTATTGCAATCTATCAGCAGTTTGTATCTATCTACTTATTTGCTTTCCTATCGCATATAAGCTTTCTAAGGGCTTTGTCATATTTAACAAATTTTTGGAAAAAAATACATTTACGTCGATGTTTCTCCAAATGTGCGGCATGTTTGTCAATTTACGACACATTCAGTAATTTCAAGTTTAGGGTCGGTACATATTGGTCAGTGAGCGATATTAGAAAAATCGTGGATTACCTGGATGCGTTTTGCACATGGTCTGGGTTTGAATTGGTCTACGACGGAGTTTATTTTGGTTTTGTTACCTCTCACGTGCGGCCTCCCGTACTGCATAGATACCTTCTATTGTGGGATTTCGTTGACACAAAGTGATTTAAACTTGGAAGATGCCTACGTGCCTCTAACTACCTATTAAATACCAAGATGTGATAGTCACAAGATTTTCCGGCTGACTTTCTTTACCGTCTGGACAAAAACAGGGTAAGTATAAAAGTTGAACGGAGTAGAAGCACAGAAATTCATATCTTTTTCACGAAACATAAAATAATAAATCTTTTTTTTTTACTCGCTACAAATTCATTGATAATTTCCGCGCGTAGAGAAGGTTGGATGCTTCTTTAGTTGAATTTTTATGTTAATTATCGATTTATTTGTTTTTTTTTTAATATTATTACCTATGATAATTTCTTCTACTGCGTTCACCTTTTATACCCTGATTTTTTAACCATTTATCTATTCATAAACGAACAAATGAACCGGTCCAGTTAGTGAACGCAAGCGACACATAATCATGGAAAATGAATGAATAGTGTTCGCTTAATACTATTGTGAGCGACTTAAGTCAGTAAGTTGTAGCGGGAACTATATTACATGGTCGTATTAGAATACTGAAATAGTGTGCATTAATTTTATCACGCATTTGACTACGTGTATTGAATGCAGTGCTGCTCTCATTTAGTGATTCGAAATATGGTTGTAAAGGCTTTTAGTGTGATGCTACCACTTTAGTTGCATACTGAAATATCAGCTTTATTTCAATAAAAATATTTTTAAAAACTTCGTCCTTGTTAAATTATCAGCCTATAATGTTCCCTCTGCTGGGACACAGGTCTCCTCTTTGTGATGGCTATAATCCACCACGCGGATCCAGTGCGGGTTGGTGAACGTACCATGTCTTCGAATTTTTGGTTCCAGGACATGCCTGTTTCCTTCACTCTTTCGAAAGCAGTGGTGGAACCTTACATAATAACATAATCAGCCTGGGACACAGGCCTCCTCTCAGTGAGAGGGAGTGGGCAGTAATCCACCACGCGGGCCCAGTGCGGGTTGGTGGAACCTTATTTTAGTTAAATTCTACAACGCACTTTGCGTTTGCTTCGCCACACGCGCGTTGGCAACCAAACTCTTTGTTGCGTTGAAGCAAAATTTAAAAAAGCATTCATTAGTGAACCAATCTTACGATGTTAGATCATTCGACATCTTTCACTCGCGCTCCGAATGATCGAAAAATGAAATGGGTAGATGAACGGTCATTCCTTTGTCATTTTGTAAGTGTCGCGTGACCGTGGAATAAAACAAAAATAATCATTCACTCGAGTGAACCGTCTGACATCACCCTTACCTACTAGACTTTCTTGTCGTATTTTAATGCAGAATTGCCCAATCAAACGAATCTGTTCAGGAGATCATCGTATCATAATTTTGATTGATAACACTGCGTCAGAAGGCGACACGACACGACACAGTAATGTTAATCTGGCTTAACACAATTGGTTCTGTTATGAATACACCTGCCCAATAAATCCACCCCATTTATTAAGAGATATTTGCGTAACTTACAGAATCGCAATCTTTTTAACTACCTTATACTATGGAGAAATATCACCATTTTCTGAAAAATTAGCTGGTTCTTAGGTAAAAATATCACTTAAAGTTAACCGTTTATTAGCAGATAAACCCGCACAGCAGATCGTATGTTCCAGCGGTGGAAAAATACGATCTCATATTGCGTTGTCTTTGAATAAACGTGTAAAAAGCCAAGTGGTACTGCTGTAATTCAAAATGTGCATTGTGCCACTTCATGACTTTATAATGAAACGGAAACTAAGCAAAACATAAAATCAGATGTCTTCAAAGGTAAACGTAATAAGCTTGAACGCGTGTCATCCCCGTTGCTCGCTAACATAACCTGAAACAAACTGAAAAAAGAGATGTCATCCGCTACACTTGTTTACGTTTACCTTTAAAAAATTAAAGAAAAATCAAACAAGGTCTAGTGCGAAGGCACTTTGTTTTATTGTCAAGACAATATACGTGTCCTGTTAATTATCTGCATCAACGAAGGGTGGGCGGGCTATAGGGGGTTAAACCCCCCTGTTGTCCCAAAGTCCAGTTTGTCGAACAAATGTGCCTGATTAGGTCCGCTTTGTCGAGCTCTCCCTGACGCTCGCTTCGCCCGCTCCTACTGATTTGAGAACAGTTTTATCGAACCACCTACCTCCCCCTAAAGGTATTAGGCTCAACTATAAGGTCAGCTGACCCCCTTTGTTTTGGTCGCAACGCAGTTTTGATGCATTATCTTGTGCGAATATTTTACAGCAAATTTGACTTGCGTTCGGATTGAAAAATATCGGACGACCCGGTGAAGGAAATAAAGGTTTTAAATTAGAATGCGAGGATCCATAAATAATCTTATTTTCTACTTTATTAAAATAATGAACGTTTTACGATAACTTTAACCAGAAATTTATTAATTACTGCATTCACCTTAAGACCATTGGGATATTTTGCTATTTTAATTTGATTATTATTTCACTGAAACAATGCTGAATTATGATCACATTTTTATTTATATTACTTACTTAGTCTTCGTTGTTCGTCTTTTTTTTTTTACTTTTTGTTATTAATCTTAAGTTTAAGAAGCATTTTGCCATTTTTTTTTTAAGTTGTTTTGTTATTATTGTGTGTCTTTCCGAGATTGCTGGTAAACCTGTAATTGGCGACTGTGTAAGACCGAGACTTTTGTGATTATAGTACTTAAGATAATGTATACATAGAAGCTGTTAGTGTAACTTAATAAATAAATAAATAAATGCTCGTTACCTAGGTATCGTTGAAATGTTTACCTTTATAAAGATACATTTTTAAAACCCTGTAGCGCTGAAGATACTTGATATTTCTTTTACCACCTATAAATATTTCTTCTATCAAGTCTACTAAGAATAGCATTTCCAAGGTATTTTACGTAGAAAATACCTTCAATAAGTTTCCGATATTTTCATTTCCAACCTACAGCACAGACTTACGCCACAAATAAGCCATCACGGGTATTACAGGCAATAAATAGAGTTGCACCAACATCGATAGGGGCGACTATTGTCTAGGTTTAAGCATCGCCAGGTGCGGCGTTCACCTGACTTGCTCCTAATTCACTTTTAGGCCGCACTTCGAATTCATACTACAATGCTACAGCAATCACAGCCATGCGGGAGGGGTAAACATCGATAACACAGGCTCATCCCTATTTGCTATGGTTATGCTACAAATGGATATTTTGATGCTGAGTCGTCGTTTCATATGACTCCTAGCTGTGTAGGTTTCAGACTCAGATGGTTTCTCATTGTACATGAATACAGTTGAGTTTTCCTCGATTAGATCGTAGTGTGAATGTTTTGAAAGGATTTGTTTATTATTTTACTTGGTTAATAATGTTATTGTGTGTAAAACGCGTGTGATGCGGTTTACAGATCAGTGTTCAGTGTGTGTGTGTGTGTGAAATTTGATTCGCGAAGGTAACAAATATGACTTTATAGAATTATATAATCTTTAGAATCAGCAATCATAATAATCATCGTAATCAGCCTATAATGTTCCCACTGCTGGCACACAGGCCGACTCTTGGTGAGAGGGAAGTGGGCCGTAATCCACCACGCGGGCCAAGTGCGGGTTGGCAGATGTCACATGTCTTCGAATTTTTGGTTCTAGGACATGCCGGTTTCTTCACGATGTTTTCCTTCACCGTTTTGAGAGCAGTGGTGATGAAATAATTTACACAAAGTAAAGCGCCTGTCTGGGTTCGAACCTACGACCTCCTCGTAAGTCGCGGTCGTTACCACTTGGCCACCACTGCTCTTCATAACATCAGCAATTTTAGAATTGGCCTCAAAAGTCAATATTTCATGAAATAGTCATTCATTAGAGCAATATCAACTTGGAGATGGTGATCTTTATAACTATCATTCTATAAAATTTTGCAACTCCATAACTTCCTTTTACGCCTCCCTCAAAACATTTTTATAATGTAAATGTTAATTAATTAATTCCTCTTAAAAGCAATCAATTTATCACACACCACTTAAATGTTGTCTGAAATATTAAATGCAAACTAACAATGCTTCGTCCTGTGCTAGTGAACGCTTAATAAATCGTTTTTCAAAGTAAACGTTACTTTAATGCATTGGTGCTGTGTAACAGATTCTAGGAACAGACTGATAGGACGACGGGAAATCAGGTTTAAACAGCTGCAGGGTTCTGTGAAATTGAAACGCCAAAACCGGTCATATTAATGTCCGTTTTGAGCGGTCATTTTCGGTACTTGATTAATACTAAATAGAGGTAGGAATACTGTTACTGTTAGCCTGTATCATCCCATTGCTGGGAAAAGGTCTCTCTCCATTACTTCCAGCTCTTTCGATCCAGGGCTAAAGTGGACCACTGGTCGTTTGTTTTGTCCAGCTCGTCCCGCCATCTTCTACGGGTCTGCCGCGATGCCTACTATCTTTGTCAGGGCTCAGGTGGTGGTTATAATTCAGACCTTAGAATGCTGCTATATTCAATACTAGCTGCGCCCCGCGGTTTCACCTGCATAAGTTTCTATCCCATCGGAATATCGGGATAAAAAGTATCCTATGTCCTTTTCCGGGACTCAAACTATCTCTATACCAAATTTCGTCTAAATCGGTTCAGCGGTTTAAGCGTGAAGAGTTAACAGACAGACACACTTTCGCATTTATAATATTAAGTATGGATATTTATTTCATTCCAAAATGTGAACTTTAGTGGTAGGTTTTACAAGGAAATGATCACGGGTGGACCTTGTCGGGAACAACAAAAAAGGAGAGAGGAAGAGAACATTGACATACCAACTAATTAGTCGGTATAATCAATCTATGTGTAATTTAGCATGTTATTTTAAAAAAAAATTAGGTAGGTAGATATTATGATAGAATTTAGATAATAGATTTTTTTTTGTATATTTATGAATGTATTAATTTTTAAGACTTGACGTGCATTAAAAACTCCACAAAAAATCTATTAAAGTCAAACCCACCAAATTGGCAAGTCTGTACTAGCTACTGCCTACGCGTAGTTTCGTAGCTGCTACGAGCCTACGCCTGTAGCAGTGTAGCCCGTAGCTCGTACTCTCGTAGATGGTTCAATCGCACCCCTCATGTACCTCGTGACGTCGACGTCATTAGGTGATGTCGGTGTAACATGATTTCGACGTTAGCCGGTACAAGAGCGACGTCGGATTGGTGTCGTGTACACAATAATTTAGTTTAACGATTTATTTTGCGGTAGGTGCAGTTCGGTTTAGATGGGGACCGTCTGAGTATAGTTAATACCTCTATTTGTGTAACGTGTTCGATATAGTTTCCGATTGAGATTAATTTGGTTATCTAATGTTAACGTTAAGCTTAATGTTACGTGTTAAGCTCTCAAGAGAGGATTATATATGTACATGCTCCTACTCCTAATTTCGGCCAGTAAATAATAACACAAAATCAAGAATTAGGTACCTATGTAGTTACTTTTATCATGAAAACTTTACAGTAAGTAGTTATTTCCTTTAGAAATATACTATCTTCTATCTATCTATATATCTTCTTCTGTTTCTTGTACATATATAAAAAATTATTACAAAATTAATCTCGCAAAAACTCGAAAATTGCTCGACCGAATTCGATGAAACTTTGGTTAGATGTTGCTCACGCGCCGGAGAATGTTACTAACAAAAAAAAATTAAAAGGCATTGCAGCGCAGGCATTAGCTACGAGTATCTAATAAATTCACGATTTAGAAACAGCATAAATTTATTATTTTTAAACTGGCAGACGTGCCTTCTAATTGAAAAAGGAACATTATAACAATATTCACTTGTGAAAAACTTAGTATGTTCATCTTAATTATAGTTAGACTCTGATATTTTGTAATAAGCCAATAAATAGCCGTGGCCTCGTCGCCTTAGCAACGCCGCGTCACCGGCGCGCGAGCATCAAATGGCTCGCTTTAAGACATTACCGCGGATCGCTCGTATCCGCACCTAATTGGTCCACATCCGCATCAAAATTATGTTTAATCGGACGAATTGTCCGCCAATTGGTCCAGATAGACCAACAAACGTCATCTTAAGTGTTATTATGATTATGCTATGTTTGTTTAAAGTGGAAAATATACTTTTTGTGGCCTTTTGTGAGAACAGTATGAAGTCGTGAACACGTAGTGAACATCGAATGATGAACGACAACATCGATTTTATAATAGGTTTAGCTTTAAAATTAATTTGTTATCTATATGTTGGAGCAGTTTGGTGTTGACAATCTAGGGCCATGGGGTCCGATTGTCCACTTCGTTTTTCGAGACATTGATCGACGCTCCAAGCGGTCGATCGACTCTTCCCGTGATCAGAGGGCTGGCCTATTTTATGGCTAAAGAATCAGCATTACTATACAATGTGGTAATGCTGCCAACCTTTTGGGCACTTTCCTGTTGACAACGATGCGAACGAAATCTTTGATGCCCTATGATTCTCTCTCCTCTCATTATAAAGTAATAAACCATCTCTATTAAAAAAAAAAACAAGAAATAAAACATTCTATAACGTCACATAGCACCACTATTCAAAAGAGGTGTCAACTGTTTAAATCATTTGTTAATTTCTTAGGTTAATTTCCAATTTCTTATCGAATGTTGAGTAAAGTTATCCATATTTCTATGCTTACATTTAAGAGGCAAGGCGCGTCAGGGTAGTCCGTTAAGTTGAAATGTTCATACGTTTTTTGCAATTTGCAGGTCAGTGACGGGTTGTATGTTGATCAAAATATGATTCGCGACCGAAACAACATACTAGTTATATTTACAGATTTATAATCATTAAAATCTTGAATACAAACCTCTAAATGCTCATATAATCCTGCATGACTATTTCATGAAATATCAATCAATAGGGTGACACTGACCTGCAAATTTGCACAAAACGTAAGAAAACAATACTGCCCTGGCGCTTTACCCTTAAGGAGACTACATGACCTAAAGCGCGGTCATTGTCGGACTGCATAGAAAAGAAAGAGAAGCGCGATGACACAACGCTGGTAATTTATTGCAAAATATGAAGCAATTATCTGTTTACAAAAAAATCTATTATTTGGACTAAAAAATTAAAACACTTGTGCTTTGGTATGTTGCTTGTAGAATAATCTGACAAAAATCATAATGATTGTATTATATTAGTAGTGGTATTTATTGTAAAAAGAAAGTTTTTTGAGGTATCTTCATGATTTTTTTCTATCGTATCAAATTTTAGTTGTATTATCTACGTAGCATATATCCTGAAGAATATTATATATTTTTCAGATTTTGTTTACTGTAGTCGATCATATACTTTTATTACTTCTAACACTTGCGCTTTTTGCGTTTAGGTCCTGTAGTCCCCTTAAGTGTAAAAGTGATTATTAGCTACTCTAGTTGCTGATAACAAGGCTGGTTGCACAAGTCTTAAGTACCTACTACTATTGATACTCTTAGTCTTTTTGCATTTGCTTTCGGTTTCCAACAGGTGTGACTGATAAGGATTTCAATAAGAAACTTTGTAGGTAGTTATATTGGTCAGAGCGGTGCGATTAAATAGCAGCATAATCAAGATTTTATGTTCTCAATATTATTTGGTAAACTCTTAAGAATATGTGACTGTATTATATTTATTGAGTCAGTTAATTAGGAGGTTTTGATTATTTTGAACATGTACTTACCAAAGTTGAAAATATTTTACAAAATATATATAGGGTGACTGGTAATTAGTGACCTATACCTAAACACGTGATTGTACTCATGATAACAAACAACTTTTACTATGGGACCAAACCTGAAATCGCGAAAAAAAAATCAGCTGTTCCCTACATTTATGTTCGTATAACTCGTCAAAATGTAGGGAACAGCTGATTTTTTTTTCACGATTTCAGGTTTGGTCCCATAGTAAAAGTTGTTTGTTATCATGAGTACAATCACGTGTTTAAGTATCGGTCACTAATTACCAGTCACTCTATATACAAAGGAGGCAAAAGAACCAAGAAAACATTGATGAACTCTAAGGGAGTAAGTGAACGTCCTACCAAGATGACGCTCGTTAGACATGCCACGAGGACAGCATACGATGACATAACTACGTATCTAAATTATTCAATGTTTTGGCAATATACTATCTGAGATGCTGTAGAGGCGTGAATGTGTAATAGGCGCCACGACCGCCAGTTACCGTTAAATATTAGCACATAATTCAGTTTGTGCATGCGAAAACATTTCGCCGTTAGACCCGCCATGGTCGCTCAGGGCACTGCGATTTAGTCGCACTAACGTTGTTTAGGGGCGTAAGATTCACTTATAGCGTGGGCTGTTTCATATTTTCGCGGATGTCCGTTAATGCCTGAGCCCCTTTGTGCACGTCCCTGTTTATTTACTGTATCCTGTAGAAAATACATGTCTTTCAACAAGCTTCCATAGTGATGCATAAAATACTGACGATCTACGGTTTGTTCGCCGTGCGTAAGCACCTACACATGGCATATGAACCTTAGTTTTTAATAGCAAGAAAAACGTGTGAGTACAAAGGGCATATCTAGGATCATATATTTTATCCTATATACAACGTGTCCCAAAATTCAACGATAAGTGGGCAATAGAGGATGGACCTGCTCATGACTACTCGAGAAAAAATAATGAAAAAAAATATCTAAATTTTTTTGTTAGGTAATTAAAAAGTGGACTGAAAGTAAAAAACTTTGAAAACTTTAAGGAAAAATATATATATTTGATTGATTTTTAAGGGTTGTGGTGGATAGCAGGGCTACTTAGGTTGCCGAAACAAATATTTGAAAAATTGTGGTTATGGTAGTTAAAAATATCTTAAGGGGTGTCAATTTTCGAAAGATTTCAATTTATTTTTTGTAATTTTAAAAAAATATAAAATATTTTTTTTTATTTTTTTTTCTCGAGTAGTCATGAGCAGGTCCTCCCGCGCTTATCGTTGAATTTTGGGACACGTTGTATATATATTTCACTTTAGCTCACAAATGAGGCATATACTTATCCATATTACATTGTCAAATGTCTATAACGCATTGATTGATCTTTGATCCTAGATATATGATATTGTAATAACCCTCTTCATAATCAGCCTATAATGTTTCCACTGCTGGGACTCAGCAAATTTTTTATATTTATAGAATTTGTTTCATATTAATTGTTATTATAATTTAATAAGGCCCAGGAAGAGGTGGTGAGACGACCTAGACGCATACCGCAAGAGTTGGATCGAGGAGGCTCTAGAAAAGGTAGTCTGGAAGGATTTAGGGGACGCCTTTACTCAGAAGCGTGTAGGCCATCTTAAAAAAAAAAACACCTGCTATTTTTCTTTTAAAGTCAATAGTGTTGGTGAGATAGTCGTAAATTCGTTAACCTTCTTACTTTTCAACGATACCGCGGAAAATTCTGAATAAATTAAAGATTACGGTTTTTTTGATAAATACCTACATACTTACAAACTTATTTTTTTTGCCGATAAAATATATATTGTGCATGCATAGGTAGTCATCCCGATTACGGATCCCTTCTGTGGCCCGGGACGCGCTTGGCCGGTTTTTAGAAGAAAGAAATAGTATTTATTGGGAGGGGCACAGGAATGTCACAAACTAAACTAAACGCGCTTATAGAAACATTAAAAAAAAAAACAGTGGCACTCCGGGAGTGCCGAGAGAAGTGAAAACAAAACACAAACAGAATACTTTGTCATCATTCACTGACATATCGGATATATTAAAACCGAGTACATCCCGAGGACAGCCGAACACATGGTTTTCAACGAACAACGAATTCAATGGTTTTTCCCATCTCAAAAAATGCCCAACGGGCCTAAAAAAGTTTTCACTTCAAAAAACAAAACTAAAATGAAAATAAAAACAAATTCCTGTACCGTACTGTGGCCAAAATGCCCCATCTCAGCTTGATGCTGCGACATTGAAAATAAGATTTGCAGCGCTATATTCTGAAGCAATAACTTCCTTTTTGTTCAGAAACCTTTAAATCACATAACTAAAATCAGTTACACAACAAACAAGTATCACCTAGTAAGTAATAACCATACTAATCTATCGATTCCCGCACAAAATTTGCCGATAGCGTCTGCGTTAAACAATTTAACGCACAGAGTAAACTAAAGTATACATGATATAATATATAGGTAGGCGAGCTACCCCTGTTCTAATCACGTTAGTACTCATGAATTTAGATTCGCCGCCCGCTAACGGTGCCTAGGGTTGATAGATATTTCAAAGGCTATATATATATTTTTACTTAGAATAATAATTTCATGTGTGCGAGTGAGATTTGAATTAGCTAGCAAAACTCAGCAGACGTGATAGGTTTCGATATCTAAATTGACCCTGTATAAGTACCTATAGGTTTTGTTTTAAGGTTCCCATATATTATGGTGCACTATGAGAAGTTCCACGTAAGATATGTAAAGTCAGGGAATTTCATAGCTTAGGAAATTGTATACCGACTTAAATAATTGTCCGTATATTCAAATCACAACTGTTATTCTTCGACAGTTGTATGAAATGTCTATAACTCGGCAAATTTGCGTAGTGTGTCAACACAACATTTAGGTATATGTTTTCATATACAGTTTCCATATATTATTGAGCATTATGTGAGCTTCCACTTAGGTACTTTAATATGTATGTCTGGAACACCTTCGATATCAGCCCCATTTTTAACTTTGCTGCTGGTAACAGCTGGATGAGAGTTGCCGAAAATCAAGTTGAATGGCGTGCAATAGGGGGAGGCCTACTTATGTCCAGCAGTGGACTGCTATAGGCTGATGATGATCGACTGTTGAACTGTCTAATACCCAATAGGTAGCTTCATTACTCTAAAATAAACAGCCAATGCCGGATATAAGGTTCTCCCAATATCGGCAAAAAATACAAATAAATCATGACAACTTTTAAAAATAACGCTGTACACCTATTGGTAATATTGTGAAAGTTATTATACCAATTCCCACAAAGCCAATTTGCAGGGTATCAAACGTAGCATTTGGCTTAAGAGTCCAACGAATGGTGGCCGATGGCCAAACTGTGTATCGTCGTAACTTAGCTTTATTTACGAGGTTTAACATGTCGCCTTCGTTTTGGTGCTTGTCGCTTGAAAAATATGCAAAATTGCATTTCTAACTTTTCCTAATACCGATTAGTGCCGGATATTGGCCTGGCCTAATAGAAGCCTAATATTATGGTAATTTATTTCGCCTTTATCATCCCACTTTCTCTTTTTGGTCCCTACCTAACTCTCTCAATATTTTCATCATCATCATTTCAAACT
Source organism: Hydraecia micacea (assembly GCA_914767645.1). Lineage (NCBI taxonomy): Eukaryota > Metazoa > Arthropoda > Insecta > Lepidoptera > Noctuidae > Hydraecia > Hydraecia micacea. The sequence goes on from OU611774.1 coordinate 3,252,934, forward strand.
AAAGACTTCCGTCATAAGGGGCTTCAAGGATCAAACGTAAAATAAATAAATACCTACAACTAACACGTGCATATTAAAAATAAACTGAATTTAAATACTCCTCGTCCTCTAAATTCGTATGTTAGTGAGAACCCTGAGTGACCGTCGTTTGTACAACTTGTCTGTGACAAAATGGATAGATCGTGGATAATTAATTTACCTATACCCAACATAGTACCTAGTAGCTAAGCAATAGTCTCAATGTTTATCTAAACTAATAATATGGGATATTTATAGTCACGAGCATAAATACAGGAAGATTCTTTTTATCACCATCCAAATTTTTACAGGGTGTTCTACCCATGAATATGAACAACTTTCACTATAGGTCCGACTCGGAAATAAAAAAAAAATCTGCTGTTTCATTTCACTTTGGTCGAGTAGGTAATCTTTTGTATTAAACAGCTGATTTTTTTTCGTGATTTCAGAGTTGGTCCCATAGTGAAAGTTGTTCATATTCATGGATAGAACACCCTGTAGAAATTTGGATGGTTATAAAAAAATCTTCCTGTATATTATTGTAGACAGTTCGGCAATAATATCTGATTTTGTGATTCATCCATTCATTTCTGTCGTCAAAATTACGGCAAATATATAGGTACCTACATGATCATTTGTTGAAAGCATACTTATATTATTATACAAGTGGTAGCACAAATATATGACCTCGAAGGAACAACAAAACTATCTGACGAGACACGCGACGCCAAAATATACCTACGACGCTGCATCGGCTTCAAAAGTATGTGACACCCTCTTAGAAGGCAATAATATCAGATTTAATAATACTAGATGGTAATAAGTTTCATAATAATCAAATATTCTTGAACATAGTCTTAAATCACAAATAACAATCAGAAACAGAAACCCAATTTTATAGGTTTACAAAGCAATTCTAGCAATCATAATCATTCGTTATGTAAAATAACAGATAAAACAAGTAATGAATTCAGAAAACATCACGAAATGATATAAAATGTTAAGAAATAAGTACCTACAATAAGGTTAATTATGTTGAACCAGAATCTAGAATAGGTCGAGTATTACAATGTTTCTTTTAAATGTTTTATTGTTAATTTTATCTGTGGTACGCAGGGCTGCACACGCAATCTTTTCTACAAGAAATATATTTCTGAAGGCAAAGTTCGCCATTGTGTAACAACGATTAATATTCAATTAGGGCAACTAAGAGAAATAACTAGTTAAACAATGAATTTGTACTTTGTTTCGATTGATAAAGTGTTCTTACTGATTATTTCTGTGCAGTTGAGTTGTGTGAGATTGTTTTAATTTCGTTGGTTCTTCCGAATTTTCTTGTTAGTTATCCTATAATCCTAAAGCTGGATCGGCTTCCAATCTAACCGGATGCAGCTGAATACCAGTTTTTTACATAGAGTGACTGTCTTAACCTCCACAACCCAGTTACTGGCTAACACAATACCCCTTACTGGTTGTCAGACTTTTTAGACTACTCGTAACGACTGTCAAAGATCTGACGAATGGCAGCCGGGACCAACGGCTTAACGTGCTTTTCGAGGTATTAAAGAGATTGTTAACCGAAAATAATCAGGAGTTTTTAACGGATATACCTACAGAAAAATTACAGAAAATTACATTTAACTACACTTGGTTTCAATCACCAGAATCAATACGTAAGTACTTGTCAGAGAACTAAAGTTTGCCATGTTGTAACAGCTGCGTTGCATAATCTCGTTCTCATCATTTATTATTCATCTGGTTTAAAGAAGCACGCAGTGACATAACAGTAAGTATACACTTCTCAAATCGGTGCAGTTCATTCGCTCGCCTAGCGCTGCCCCCGAACTTCGTTTACTTCCTCCAGTCAGATGGCAGAGAGCGACACTTGATCTACCATAAGTTGTTGACTCCTCAAGTATTAACATACAGTCACGGTCTGAACCTGTTTATCAGTTTTCAAATTAGATCCTCCTCTATCACACTGTGTGCAGTAAAGTCTAAAATGGTATATCTAGGTACTTATTACTTTTTAATAGTTGTGTTGTGAAGCATGTATTTTAACAAAAAGATATATAAATAAGATATATTAATAACTTTATGACGATGAAACTTATTTCTTAATTTAAAAATTGACACATTTTTATTTGTTACAATGACATTTATCAAAAATATTAGGTAGATGTGAAATATAGCAAAAATTTATTGATTGCAATAAAATGGCAAGTTTAACCATGTAACAAAGGGCTGAAATATTATTTCTCCGTGAAGATGGCTTGAATATTAGTGCTATATCATGAGAAATCAACAGATCTCGATTCACCTTGAGATTTTAGGATTCAGCATCATGGCGAAGAAGGGCAAATAACTGATCATTTCAGGACGATGGCAGATCTTTGTAGGATCCGAGTCCTCGGATGGTTGGACGAGCTTCCCACCTGGGGGGGGGGGGGGGGGGGCACACTACTGACATCATGCTATTCAAGTGGAACTCAAAAATCACCACAAAACTGCCCGACATAATTTAAAAATCTTGATTTTGTTTGGTCGATTGTTATATTTACCGACGAAAAAACTTTTAAATCGAGTCACATCGGGAGATTAACTTTATGGACGTTTTAATCGCACTCGGTATCGTGTCTCAAAATTAATTTGGTCGCATAACAGTCAATTTCTGACGGTGAAAGAGTCACGACGACGTCGGCGAACTGACGTCGTTAGAAAGTCGGGCTACTGCGAATAATTATGTGTCTGTATGTGACTGTACATCTCCAACGAAAGTCAACCCACTGCCTCCACCACACTCGACTCAACCCTACAAACGCGTCCAGATTCAATTTTCGCATCGTCGACCGCTGTCGCAGCGGAAATTGTCCAAAACCCTTGGAACGCCACGGCCTTCCAATGTGCATCTGTGCAATTTTGTTATGGAAGCCTCATTGGGCCGGTGATGCCTACATGCCTGACTAGCGCCTCGAATGGAACAACTATTAAACAATCTGGCAGCCATTTGAACTGGAATTTCGGGAAATTTAGTTTAGTGAGACGATTATTGGTCTAGTTCAGAGGAAATTTTATCATTCAGTGCTCTTGATTGAGTTCAGCTATGTCAAGATATGAAGATATGAAGATATGATCCGACTTGGCATTCATAAATGCAATTACAACTTAATTGATGAAAATGATGATGATGATTGATCTGTCTTCAATGCTCAATCCATCAAAGGTCAGGGTTCCTATTAAAGGCGTTGGCACGAATGGATCAGACATAGTTCTAGTATTGTAGCTCATTGCTATCCGCAGCATGTTAGTATCCACGCGTCATGATGACGAACCCAAACTATCAGATTTTTTTTTAAATTAACCTAAACTAGAAAATCCCCCAAATCCTTCCAGGCATCCTTTTGTAGAGCCACCTCGATCCAACCCTTGCAGTACGCGTCTGGGTCGTCTCGCCACCTCTTCTCAGGCTTTTTAACTATAAGATATCAATTTCCAATTACTTAGTAGGTAAGTACTCCATATTGCAGAAGACAAATAGGCGCAAATGTTAAACAAAAACAGTGTAAACACGCGATCGAGTTACAGCAAAACAACTATGAACAATGACAGTTTACATTTTAACAGAAAATCGCATTACAATATGGAGACGAGTTTTGAAATCTTAACAAACAGAATCATAACAATAACGCTGGACGAGTTACAGTGAACTGGCAGGTTTTCCAAATACAACGCTGTACATACAATAGAAAGAATTTTGTTGACATATTAATGGTTGCAGAATACGGTAAGCAAAGTGTTCGCCAGATCGAATTAAAAAAACAGAGCGTGGGGAGGCGGCGGCGTAGTCTTGATTTTGTTGATTGCAATTTGATTTCAATATCCGACTGCCCATCTGTATAGGGGTAAAATATCATTTAGGATTTGACTGTTGCTGTGTGACTTGTCGTCTTTAGAAGATGAATTGGTACAGGGCGGCAGGAATATTGAGGGCTCGACGCGCGACCTGTTATCTACCATAGAACAAATGCTTCTGAACCCCCCTAGCGTAGTTATTTTTTTAATAACCGACGAAAAATCGAAAAGTGTCGGACTTTTCTATGAAACAGCAGATTTTTTTTTTATGACTGAGTAAAAATTTCTCTGCGAGGGGTCTAAAATCATGTATCATCGCCTAAACTAAAAAAAAAAACACAAGTTTTAGAAACTTATAAAAGTACCTATAGGTATGATCGACTACAGTAAACAAAATCAGAAATCTAGGTAGATAGTGTGTTGAAAACATAATACTTACTTACAACTAATTTGATACGATAGAAAAAAAACATGAAGATACCTCTAAAAACTTTCTTTTTACAATAAAAAACATACTAATATACATACAATCATTATGATTTTTTGTCAGATTATTCTACAAGCAACATATTAAAGCACTAGTGTTTTAATTTTTTAGTCCAAACAATAGATTTTTTGTAAATAGATAATTGCTTCATATTTTGCTATAAATTACCAGCGTTATGTCATCGCGCTTCTCTTTCTTTTCTATGTATTCTGACAGTGACCGCGCTTTAGGTCATGTAGTCCCCTTAATTCATGGTTATAGTTTGCGCGACGCTGGCTCTGCCTCCCTGTAGGTATAGTTACCCTTCTTTAAAAGATATTATATGTATTTTAGAACATATTATTATAATATATGTAACAAAAGTTAGTTTAGAGCCGATATCGAAATGTCATGCTTAGCTTGGATTAATTCTATACGCTTCGGCTTCGGATTTAAGCTCTAACCATGCTGAACAATGCTTCTCGAACATGGCGTAATTTGGAATTTCAACGACGTTTGTAATCCTATTATAGGTACTCAGGTAGCTAGTGCAAAGGCTAATTTGATCAGAGATCGTACTTGGTTTCATTTACGTGTGCTGCACCCCTTTTGCCTAGGTTAAATAAATTTAGGTGGTAATTACTACAAACTTTTCTAATAATTGCATTATTATGGCGCTGTTTAAATTGTTAGTGCATTTTACTATATTAATGGTTACAATTTTTTTTATTCCGCGTGAGTATAAAAGTTTTTTTTAAATATGATTGACGTGTAAAAGTGTTTGTGCAAACCTACTTACAGAAATAAAATCATTTATCATTTTGTTTGTTCGTTTTTTTTTTTAATGGAATGCTTGATATATAATGGCTGATAAGTACTTATTCCCGCCTTTTAACTGGAAAGCTTTTTACGCACCCAAAATTCGGCCAACAAACTCTGTAGAACTTTTAAAATTCTTATCGCCTACGACACCGAAATGACTCCGTTTTGCCAATTTTACCGGGATCACTACAGATACTAAAGGCACAATTTTTTCACAATTCACGTTAGCCAGCTTTTCTTGTTACACAAGAACGAACAGCCGATTCATCTCGCTCTAAAATGGCACAGTAACATCAATCTACGGATAAAATTCTCCTAGTTTTTACACCCGAAGAGTTCGAGTGCGCGTCGAAGCCATTATTTTTGATAGGGCCATAATTGGTGCACTTGCCAAGATGGCCGCTTCATATTCGCTTATTCAACACCTATTCGGCAACGATGACGTTTATGTATTTCGAGTGTCCCGCGGTCCCGCCTGCAGCAGACTGGTAATTATTGTGTTTCTATTCAAAATATGCAGCGTCATTAATATTATGTTCTGTAACAGTTTTAGTTTAGATTTTAGTTATTTTGTAGGAACTTACTAAGTAGGAAGGTACGCTATCAACGTAAACTGAGCTTGAATAGTTTATGTGACGGTCATGTCCAGCCATAACTAATCGAGCCATATTTAAGACCCATCCTTTAAATACATCACATCTCATACATTCGCGCTGTCAACTGAATAAATAAATCAGACAAACGGGCTTCATTAGATATTTAGCGCAACCCGTGGTTAGGTAGGCAGATTTAGCGCAAATAACACTAATATAAACTAGAATCGAACGTGGTGCGCTATCGATTAGGAGCCGGCGTTCACAACAATTAATGACCTGCATGTCCCAGGCCCGACAAAGCTATGGCAAAACAAATAGACGCCCAGCGCGCCTCCCCGACACACAGGCTGCTCCAAAATACAAGCCGAGAAATTTCTAACGATTTGACGAATTTTGAGCCGCGTTTCCTGCGATAGATAGAACGAAAACGCTCTTCTTATTTCACAAAATATCCTTTTGATAAAACTTCTCTAAATCAAGCCTGTTTTAAGAAAGCTCTTTCGCACCTTAACACACAATATTCGAATTTCACAATATTCTATATTCTAGCGGCTTTACAGGCGTAAAGCTGCTAGAATTTCGAATATTGTGAACAGTGTCTCCTGTTTCGTGGAAACTTTGCGCTGCATTTTTATCGAGAATTTTGACAAGCGAGAATTTTGACGAATTTAAAACACACAACTTTCACGCAGGGTTTAAAATCTTTTGAAGATTATGCAGTGTAAAATAGTTTTTATAACGAATATCTTAAACATTCACACTCCGCGTGCGCTCTAATGAAAAGCTGTAAGATTTTTCGTCAGTACAAATCGCTGAAAGCTCGATCCCGCTGTATACAAGTGGCATGGGGTGTGTTGCAGCTGTGTGCGTGTTGTCTGTGTGTGAGCCGGTTTAGGCAGCGGGGTTATGCTTAGACAATTTTAGTATTACGTGTGGAAATAATGCACCGCGGTCATAGTCTATGCATAGCGTCCTGTCATACCGCCGTTGTTTATGCTCGCTCCTTTACAAACTCTTTTTGTATGCTTTTATAGTCGTTATCTTTCGTGACGTCACTAAATATACTATGGTTAAGTACTAACGTATGGCTAGTTTATATTCAAATTGGGTTTTCCTTCATTTTCATATCGTTAGGGTAGCTGATTGCGTTTCCAACTTTGTTTATAAAGTAATATATGCTTCCATCATCGGACACAATCTGTTGTCGTTATACATATATTAGCTTTGTATTTAGCGAAAATTTTGTAATACATAATGTCGGTGCAAATAAAATATGAGTAAGGATTGTATACGTAATTATGTGTTCCCATAAATATCAGTTATTGATTTATTAATAGACAAACTAATATTTTGGTTGGGCGCCTGGTTTCAGTCTAGTCGTAAACATTTAACTTTTCGAGTCTTCGTAGCTCGTTGAAATATCATGTTCTTGTTAAATCTTCTTGGTAGGTAAAATAGCGGATTTCTGAGATGCAAGTTTTATTTACTTTTCTTAAAAAAATAAAATAATATATTAAATGGCATTTGTATAAGTAATAAAAGCTATAATTTGATGCCTCTCTTGGTTGCCCCTCTTATTTTTTTTCTTCTTTGCTTTTTACTTACTTTTAGAATTATTTTGTAATTTCCTTACAAAATGATTATCAAGACGCGCATCGTAGGTATGTCTTTGACACGAAGAACAAAATAGCGAATACTTACCTAATTTTCAAAAATGTAAGTAGACAAAAACCATAACCAACCTTCATCGGGAAAAACTCAAAGCACCATATAATCGAATAGCAGCAACAGTAGCTCTTTAGTTCCATCACAAGGAAGCCCCATCTGAACGCACAAAACGTTCCCGGCTTAGGCACTGTACGCACAGACGTCAGCCGCGCACATTCGGCTGTGCCTTGGCAAGATTGTGACAGACGCGTCATTTCCGTCGCCCGTGCGTCGCCAGCCTAACAGCGTCAGTTACTCTGTGAGGATATCAAGAGGCCATTGTCCAAATATAAAAGCCCGCTGACGCCTTTTGTTCTGTGGTCTATGGTCTGCGGAAGACTGCGTGTTTCTCTTTCTTTTTTCTTTAGTTTTTATGTTTTTGACGCATTTTTCTGTTTGTTGTTCGAATGACGTTTGTATAGGTGCGATTCGGTAGTGATTTGTTTTTTTTTTCGTGTTATCTTTTGGTTATGTTATTTAATTCACTTCACTAGTCGTTGAGAGATAGGGTGTAGCTGTTTAGTTGCGATAAAACAAAATAGGCTCAGAAAGCTTAGATTTTTTATTTATGTTTCAATAACATTACATGCTATAGTTATGTTCTAATTAGTTATCATTAAGACCTTTCAAAGGCAAGAAGCTCATCTTATTCTTACGATTCATACTAAATTTTAAATGTTTCGGTCACCCTGCACTACCAAAAAGGTCTTAACATCCACGGTTTCCTGGTCTTCTGCCTCTATATTCAGCCTTCTTCAAGCTACTGCGAGGAAAATATAGGTAGATACATACAATTTAAATATTTATAGCACATAAATATTTATAACCTGTCCCCATTACACCCACTCCACACAAGTACTTACCTACATTATAGTATAATAAATTGCCATAATGAGCCATTTCCAGTGTCAAATTGTCGTCAAAGAAATACGTACAATTTTGAAACAGCTGTTAAACGTACCGTTTTTCACTCTGCCCTTATTATTTTGTGCATTACAATAAACTTCTTATATTTAGTACTTTATGTATGTATGGAGTATGGAGCAGTAGCTTATGCCCGATGGCTTGCGTTGCAATGCCTTTCATAAGCATATTATTTATTTGGAACCTTCTCCGACGCGAAATCAACAACTTACCAAAGTTTCATCGTAATCCTTCGAGCCATTTTCGAGTTTTTGCGAGACATAACGCACGGCAATTGATTTTTATATAGATTTCAATGTACCTCCAAAGAATATTTATTTCTTAATATCCTTAATATTGTTATTAAGAAGTGGTAGTGGTGGTGGTGGAATTCTGTCGCTCTTAAATTAAAATGTACTTTTTAAAGAAACTTTATTTCTTGTTATTTAAGCCTTCTTTACTGGAATCAAAATAACCCAAAATCTCTCTATGGGAAAATTCTCTACATCACTATAATATGAGTAAGCTCACAGTGGGACCAGTTTTTTTCATCAAATAAATATATACACATAGATATAGATAATGCCGGACACGTAATCAACAGTACAGGCGAGTGACGGTGGTGAGTGGGATTTGACTATGGAATGAAATGCCTTTATCTGTGGTAACCAGCCTAAATTCGAATTTCAACCGATGGATTCTTAACAAGGCCCGGGGCTCAAGCTCAACGGACTAACTGAAAATCTCGAAAATCCCACCGCAGATCGCACGAGAATCGGAATATGTAAGGTATTTAGCAAAATGATGCTTCGACGCCGACATAGCTGGCCGCTACATCCAGCCGCTGTAGAGGCATTCCTCAACGCTATTTCGAATGTGTTTTTGGAGCTCATTGTACTTATGTCTACCTCTACGAACCGTGCCACCGAAGGATTTTTTCTTCATCGTCACCATTATTTACGAATTCAAAAGCAACTTATTTCCGGCTCGAATCGAACAAATAATTTTAACTAAAATGTTTCACATTTACTGCATTGTAGCTGGTTACCAGACCGTCTAGATTACCGCTGGTAATTGTTCGTGTACATTTATAAATAACCAATCGCCTCGTACTCCTTTCCTTATTAGTGATTGTAATACATTTTTTTTCTTCTTTTTCAGGTAAGTTCGGCACCATAAAATCCAACCTGTTTAGAATTCCGAACGATTTCGTAGCAGTAAAACAATGAGTGTGAGTATTTTTATGTTTCGTGTGTGTGTGTAAGCGTGTGTGCGTGACGTACACAGGGACTTTATACAATGAGCGTTTCATGCGTTGATTGTTGCCTTTACTTGGAAATACATTATATTGTATAAAGTACTATGAGTTATATCATCTGTCTCGGTTATAACTATTGTTAGGTAAATCAATAATTTACAATGCGATTTGAAAGTGCGCGATTCGCACGTAATTTTACGTGCATTGAGTTGAGTTAACTCGTTGCGAGCAGAGGTGTAAAATATTTCATGTTTTTCCTATTTATCGTCTATTATTGTTTGCGCCTAAATACCGTCATGAGTTTTTTTTTTGACATGCTTCTTCAATAACAAATAACTATTTTATTTATGCTTGACTTCAAAGCGATGAAGCTATTTTCTTATCTTGAGATTAATTTTCATATTAGTTAGCTGTCGTTACTTTATGATTTTAATATAGTCTCGTGGATTGTTTCAAACAAAACACCTACCTACTTATCTTAAAAAGCATCATGCATTTTGGTTATGCAACTTAACATGGCATAATTTATTCCCAAAAAGTCTACAAGATCCTTCGAATAATTTAATGGCAACAATAACCCACACACAAAATAACAATATAAGTACGACAAAATATGATTCACATCAGCGTTTTGTCGCACTCTACCGTCAAAGCACAGAAATGAGAGGTCTAGCGGCCATTTTGAGTTCCGTAGTCGCACAAACAAACGCTTAAACTTAAAAGCAGTAAAAAGCGCGGGCTGAGGGGGTACCTATTAACACATTACTCACACAAACGACAATGACAAACGGGGTAAAACAAAACACGGTAGCGTACCGCGTCGAAAAAACTTGAAAAAGGAACGTCGATTTCGGATCGGACGAAGTTCGGTACGAAAGTTGGCTCCCCGTTATAGCGAGTAGTCCGCGTTTCAAAATGTACTTAGATAAATATTTGTATGTTTTTTCTATGCATCATTCTAACATATTATACGCTTTTTTACGCCGATTTTTCAAAACTGGTCTAGAGTAAAAGACGACAGTGCCTATTTTGAAGGTTCAATAAAGAACAATAATTGAAACTCTCCTTCAGATTGTTAATTAATTAACGTATTTATGCAATAGCAAAAAACCGTTTATAAAACGTCCATATTCAATAGGTACTATCCACACTAATTAACCGCGATTGTACATTAGTGGTAACAATAATGGACATTCGCGCATAAAAGTGTCTCGCAGCAGAGTGGCTGCGGGGGCAAGTATAGATAGGGCAGGCGTCACCTTTGTTGCGGCTGTCGAGAACCACCGAGTGCAGCGACACACAATTCGCGCGTTCGCTTTTAAAATAAGAACTATTCCTTTTCGCTAAAACGTTCTTTTTTTGTATTTTTCATAAAAAGAGCATCCATTAACGTCCTTGGTAATAATTTCAACATGAAAACAACTTCATCTGATGCGAATCATACAGTTTAATTGTCGAAGAATGTTTAGAAATTAGTTGCAAGTTATGATGAAATATATTTGGTCTTTTCCTTTCCATTTTAAACTTTTACAAGCTAAAACTGCAGACAACTACTTAGTTAATATTGAATACCGATTAAAACAACTAAGTTAGCGTTCTGTTAGTTCATTTAACAAATGAACATCTGTTTATAAAAAAAGTCGTTGAAGAGCCCGCATACTTCATTATCTAGTAAAGTTAGCAAAATAATTCCTATGGCGAGGGTTATACAATTTTCGATACAAATGCGTTGCTTATTAACGCTCGCGTATGGGAGCGTTTTTTTTTAATTTGTTCCCAGTTCAAAACGGCAAACTTTGACGTGGAAACTTTTTAATAGTCGACACGTAGAACTAAGCGTTGCCTCTGAACATACAAACTGTAGGTTTTTATTGCGTCAAAATGTTTATACATTTAAACTCTGTTACGCCATGAAACGGTTAATTTTTTTTTAATTTTTATCAAACGATTATGAAATTAATAAGTTTTAGGTTCACAAAGTCTCAAGTTCTCCTTATAAAAGGTTTTAATTAATATTTGAGAGCTTTATCCGTATCGCCTCTCGTAACTAAATTAGGTAGGTAGATGGGTAGACGCTAGACGTACATATTTCAGAATCTTTGCAGTTCTTCGAATGCGATTACAAAAAGACAACCTTGACGGGAGCCGGCGGGGTGGGGGAGGGGGCGAGCCGCGCGCGGTAACGTGTAACACAAATTATAAATAATAGGTGAACGTTATTTTTTCGGATACATATTTCATTTTATATTGTACGGGAACGCGTGGCGGGCGTCGCAGGGGTGGGGGTTAAAATAAAGAGAAGCGCAATTGAATTTTTAATATTTCATGAAGAGGGACGCAAGCGGGGCCCGAAGCAGTTTTAATGGGGTTACGGCGAGCGTCGCGCCGCGCCTTTGGGCCAGCGCCTGCGCCCCGCGCGCAACGTTTTAGACGCAGCATTCTTCATTAACGACTATTAAACTAGTTAATAAAGATACACTTCATGCGAAAATGGTTAATAACTAACTGGCCTTCCCTACATCAAAGGAATTTGGACGGACGCTTTTACGTCAAAGCGTTCGTGAAACTTCGTGCTCGCCCTTATTGGCCCGATGCAGATTACCTAACAACCGTATGCCGGCTACGTTTCGGGGACTGTATTCAGGGAACTGAAAGTTTTGTTCGAGCGATTATGGATTGGCATGACATGGTTGACACCTTTCAGCCATGCCAGCAGCCGCGGTCCGGCGAAATGATCGATCTGGCTCATCTCGCGTTTTTGCGGACAGAATCTAGCAGCAATGATTTTTCGGCAACATGCTCTGAAATACAATTTTGTTGATTGAGATGAAAAATGTTTAGGTACAACATAGGTTATTGAAATAAATTATAATGAGGTTATTTTAGTTGGATCTTGGAAGCAGACATTGTGCCACCAGCTGACAGAAGTCAGAGATCTTTAAGCCTGGACCATTGGTAAGGCCTTCTTAGGCGGCAAGGGCATGCTTGGACATGGTGTGTGTTGTTAAGAGGTTCCTGTCTTTGTAGCACTGACCAGCGCAACCTATGAACTTGGTTCCGAGCCGATTTATTTGGTGTTCCATCAAACTCAAAATTTACACCGCAGATTATCGCGCAAGCGCTTTAAATTCCCAATAATTTCCTTAACTATTCAATTAAAATTTCCCGAGCTGAGTGAATACAGGTCATTACAATCTCTACTCCCGTTAATTACATCGCCTGGTCTAAACAGCGTGTCGATATGACGTGCATTGCGAATTACGTGATGCATGGGGGCTAACTCTATTGTGACCATCCGGGCAGAGGGGGTTAACCGGACCCGACCAGATAAAACGGACCGGACCGCCGAACCGATTCGTCCTTGAAATAACCATTTCTGGCAGGTAACCCGCAGTGTAGATATTGTTCTTGTGTCCTCTAGTTGCATTGTTATTTTATTGTTGTGTGAGGGCGATACGTGGCCCTTGCACAGCTAGATAGGTTTATTAAAATATGCACTTTCAGTTTGCAGAGGCAATGTCTTTGTGACTGGGTGTTGTTTAATTTACTTTATATTCACTTTGCAGTCGATTTGTGAACCTGCCCATTAAAAGGGTGCTGTGAGACAAGACAAGACAAGACTCGTAAGACTTGCGACATGTTCTAGCCTTACTTTTCTAAGTGGCACAGTCCCTTGGTCTGGCAAGCACAGGATTTTTTCCTAGGAGGTCGTAAAAACCTTATCTTTCAAATTAAAATGTCTATCTATGATGAACTTGTGGCTAAACATATAGACCCCACTTAAATAGATAGATATAAAGAAAACTCTTTATTATGTACACCATAAAAATTACTGATGTAAATGAAGAAATTTTACAAGGAGTGACATATTAGGCGATCTTATCGTTAAAACCGATATTTTAAAGACAACCTTTGGATGGGGCAGAACGAGAGACAATACGGCAAGCAGTCTGTGGTGTACCAATTAGCATACGCAGGTACCTACATACCTAGATTATGATAAGGACCTCATCATCATCATCTACCTAGCCTTTTCCCAACTATGTTCCGGGTGCTGGTGAATACCAGTATTTATATAGAGCGGCTGCCTATCTGACCTCCAGGACCCAGTTACCACCCCTTGGTAAGTCTGGTTGTTAGACTTTCGGGCTTCTGACGACCCGTAACGACTGCCAAAGATCTACTAATGACAACCGGGACCAATGGCTTCGTGCTTTCCGAGCCACGGAGGGGTCTTGGTATGTAAAGATGGTCACACATCCACGGACCAACCGCGTCTATACAGTTTAAGTCCATCAGCCATTTGTGTATCACCAGCGTCAGGCGCTAGTTGTTTGGCATTTTTGCTGAACCGATCCTTTTTGGCGCAGCCGTTATGACATACTTTCCTGCAAATTTCTTCGGACCATACACTCTTTTTATTTGATTTTTTCTGATGTAGGTACCTATATTATAAGTACTGGGTGCCTTTTAGTCCGTACTAAATTAATGAATTTTATTTTTTTCTTTCTTTCTTATATCAATCCAAAAACAGTTGATGAAGACAGTTAAGCATTTGGTTACTAACTAAACAATAGGTGAGTTATCGTTACAATGTCTTGGCGTCACTTTATCATATCCGCGGATCGCGTGGCGGTATCACATGGCCCATTCACCACATATAGTTTTGCTACTCGATCATAATATCCTGCGCGGTATTAGGTATATTGTTTACTTTTCACACGTAACACTAATAATGAACGCATGCGCATCTATTCCGCATAATTGTGAACAATGTTGTAGTAATAAAATATTTACGCGCTTGGGCAAAATACTCGGAATAACGCATTTGACGGTTAAACGGAATTGGGTGTACGATAATTCGGGGGGCATTTGAAGAATTCTAAGTCGTTGCCAAAATGTTTGAAGGCTGAAAGTGTTTTCGTCCCGACTTGCAACAAAGGTCCTGAAACATCAATGTTCGATAGTGGAGTTGCAAGGTAAAGAGGTCGGGCGGTCCGTCTGACGCCGGCTCACTCACTGACCCACATCGGCACAATACGCGTCCGCCTAGCGCCACGCAATTAAGCACACCAGACATAAAAAATTACCGAAACAAAAGCGAACGGGGGTTATCCCCTCCCCCCTTCCCCCCCCTCTTCACCTCGCCGCAGTTACAATTTATCATAGCAAATAAAAATATGCGGAATTAAAAGAAAAAAGAACAAGAAAGTGGAGCGAGAGGGAACGTTACTGCCGCCTGCCGAATGTTCAAAATAATACTATATATTTTTACTACCTCCCTCGGGAGCAAGGGAGACGGTACGTCGGTAACCAATTAAAAAAAGTATTGCTCCCGATAAATGTTTGATGTTTTAGGTATAAGTCGGTGGGTACCGACAGTTCCTCAGACGGCAACCGTGTATGACTTAGACTACTTACTACAAACTGTCATGTCAGTAGGTACATACATCCAGATTCATATAATTCAAAATATTTATTCAAGTTCCGGCCATACTGGCAAATAAATAAAAGCTTTGTGGAACCATTATGTTCAAGCACTTTTCACCCGTAGTCCTAAATATCTTCAACTCCTACATTTTCTCCAAACTTGTTTCAAACGTCACACGAGCCCGCATTTGACGTTTACCTTTCGAATTTAATCGAATGACCGGCATGACGTCAGACCCCATCAAACTTTCTTTATAGCCGCCCAAATTACTCTAATAAATTATTTAGCTCTAATCAAACTATACACTAATTATACGTGTAATTAATACATTATAACTAATGAATAAGGCGGCGCGGCCATATTGTCTATTAGTGGCTTAATTAAAAAATATATTTATTATTTATTTTCCATTATCCGTAGTATTCATGAGGGTCGAGACACGTAGACTACTGTTTGTTAAAGTTAGGTAGGTAACTATGTTTTTTTTTATCGTTTGTTGGGTGGCAACCTTTTTTATTAATATCAATCACAATGAAGGCTCCCGCAGACCGGCGCGACGCGACTCTAGTACTTAGAGCAATGTCCATGAAGTTTTAATAGAAAATGTTCTACTAAAGCCGCGTCGCACCTGTCTGCAGGAACCTTCAGTCCTAACTTGCTCAAGCAAATGGCCTTAAAATAAGATTTTAAAAAGTTACAATTTATTCAATTCATTCTTTGAATGCTTTGATTGTTTGGTTAACGTGTATCGGTTACCTGGCCCAATAGCAACATTGAAATCATTGAAGTATTTTGGTCGTAAAGTTTTTATTTACACTCCGCGTGATATTATTTTTTAAATGACACATCATCATCATCTGCCGAGCCTTTTCCCAACTATGTTGGGGTCGGCTTCCAGTCCAACCGGATGGATTTAAATGACACGTTAACGCAATTATTATTTCATTCAATCAATCAAAATACAAATTGTGTGAAACATAACAAAATGGAACCATATTTTGGTTCCATTTTGTTATGTTTCACACAATTTAATATAGCATACAAATCAAGCAACCAAAATTACTTTGTAACTTTCTTACCCGTACAATAAAACACGACTCAATCTGACCAATTCCTAGAATCACACAAAAACAAACAATCCTGGCAAACTCATGCATTAAGCACTTCCATTTTTGCCTTACCAGATATCGCATTCTCAGGTAGGGCGAGGGACGTGAAGAGGGCATTGGCAAACAATCTATATCGCACGACTCACAAGCGACTCCGCGATACAAATTCAATATTTTTTTCTACTCCAAGCCCTCACCTCAATGGAAAACTTCTAATTAAGGCCCAGTGCTTGAACCAAAGTTTTGAATTGGTAATCATTTCGAATCAAAGAATTCTATTCATCCTTCCCGGTTACCTTTCAGCGTGCGCTCGATCGTCGCTCGTCTGGTCCCAATTAGTTTGGCTACACCAAGCTGCTCGTATTGATAGTTTATTAAATTAATTACATTAATACGGAGCTCAAATGAGGTGCAATTATTTTTTTCCTCCGTCGAGTACCTACTAGCTACTGTTGAGGGTGAGTCGTTGCATGCAACCAGAAAAGTTAATAAATCATTTTGTATTAATGTAGTATTATTGAGGTAATAAGTAGCTAATTAACGAAATAAAATAACTGTTTTGAGTTCTTTATTTATATAAGTAACTTTATGTTATTATTGTTAAAGAGATATTAATTTTATTTATTAAATAGATGTTTAAACGTGCAGATTACTGATGAAACGCAATTATTGGATGTTATTTGTTGTAAACTAGCTGACCCGGCGAACTTCGTACCTACCGCCTCAGAATAAAATTAAATAATGTGACAAAGTTCAATAGACACATGGCGCCATGTTGTTTTCCGGGAACAGCACTTTTTTCGGAATGGAAGGTTATGTCCGTTTCTGTACACCTGACAACGTATATGCAAAATTTAAGGATGATCGGTTCAGTGGTTTAGGCGTGAAAAGGTAACAAACAAACTTACTTTCGCATTTATAATATTAGTTAGTAATTACAAAAATAATTATGATTGTTTTTATCTTTCATGGTCATCATTCATAGTAGCTGGTAAGTTTAGAAAGGAAATATTCAGTTATAACTGTACTTGTCTTGTGTGTCACGTGGTCTGCGCACGTCCAAATAACGTTACAGTATTTTTTGCACAGTGTCTTACAGTGTCACTTTTCAAGTAACAAAACAAAGAAAACTTAATACTTATAGTTTAACCAGTGAATAGTTTTCTAACAAAACAAATCACGAAGTTTAACGGAACTTAGTTGATAACGCACTATCAAGATTTCGTAGATCTCGAATGGCCAGCAAGTGCTCGCCAGTGTAATACAATGCACAGATAATAATATTTGAAGTGGTAGGGGGAGCATTCTCTACACAGTACACTGTCTGGCACACAAGTAATACCCACTAAAGGGAACAATGCGTTATCTCACCAACTACTCATATTACGTCACGGTGTCTACGTAACAATAAATAGTGTCACAGAGTAGGGAAGCGATGAGGGATTTGTTATTTCACTGTTCCTTGGTACTCTGTGTTTACCTATTCATGTCCGCGATCGTGTAATCGTAGAATGTTAATGTTAAATATGAGTATTTTACGTTTATGTCTATTTTATTCAGGTTTTTTTTTTTGTATTTGTTTAGGTGTGGATACTATGTTTTATTTTGAAACTTTGTGTCAACTTGAAATGTTGTTGTTGGAGAGAAATCATTACTTTTGGAACTGGTAAAGACTAAGTTACCTTATATAGAAATGTCGCAAAGTCCAGAGTTCAAAACAGAGATTAACCCTGCAGCACCCTGCACACGCAGTACATTCCCACAACCAAAACCTTACGAATTCGAAAATATAAATCTTTTCTCGCCACTAAAATTGACGAGGTCGCCCTTTATAGTATTGTAGAAAAATATGAACGGAGGCGAACAGAAAAGCCAATGCACCTTTGATCTTTGTACACTGCGAGCCTCTCAGAGGCTACTCCCATTACTGCATGCAGATTTTATACTTTGTGACATTTTTGTGCGAACGGCGCGCTTCGCGTCTCGTCCCTCAACCCCCGCCCCCCTCCCTCCCATAACCCGCCACCTGCCGGGGTGCGCTACTTAGCTGATGACTTATTAAGAGTGCATTCTTCAGAGGTGTCTGCGTGTCGCGGCGGGTTTAATGACGTGGGTTGCAACGTGCTCTCTGATTTCGTACTTCGAGTATGTCCCACTTTTAGTCACAATGCTTTGCGGTTTTGTGTAGTGTTTGTTCGGCGCGTGAGGGTTAAGGCTTTAATGTGATTTTGGATTATTAGTCGATGGTTGGTTTTGATTTTTGAGTTTTGGATCTGGATCGGTGTTGTCATTGAAATAAATAGGAAGCGCAACAGTAACTAGAAAGTCAGTATATATTTTTAAAATTAATTCAATGATTTTAAGAGTGTATAGCTACCTACACTTACACAAAAACAGAAAAAAAAACTGTCACCAAAAACCTGAACAACATATTGTTAAAAAAAAAACAAAATCTTTTTTTTTTAAAACAATATATTTAAAAAAGTTTTAACACTAACGTAGCACCCCTATTACGTGCCGCGATTGATGCTTAGAAAACTTTCCGGCCTAAATTACGAGTCAGGGCTGTCAGAGCCGATGATAAAAGGTATCTGACAAAGGGATCGCGGAAAATTAAAAGGGCCCTGTTGTATTTGTTCGTCATTTCCGAGGCGTACACGCGATCGCGGCCTCGCTTCGTTGACCTTATAATTGTTGATAGCGCAAAACTTTTTATAGATGCTGAAGATATTTTTGGGGATTTTTTTATCCAATGTAGACAAAGGTTCTCCTGTACTCCACCTACATTTCGCTTGCGACCACTAGGTTGCCCGACCTGGGCATTTAATCCAAGAGTTGCGCTTGCGCTAAACCATCAAGGCGGAATTGACAAACTACACAAAAATAAAATTCAAAGTTTGGTTGTCTTCACGTTTTAAGAAACAATATCCTAAGATTTCTTCTTCTTGGCTTTATAAAACAGTCCTCCATCATCACGTGATTCTTATTTGTCACCTTCATAGTTTTACTCTTGACTTTTGTCAAGAGTGGACACACCTCCCCCTGACAACAACGTGTCGACTCTTCGACATGATTTCGATAGTTCTCTGTTGAACTCATGTCGAAGAGTCGACACGTTGTCGTCAGGGGGAGGTGTGACCGTGTGACTCGCCTCACAATAAATGCCTGTTTTTGAGTGATTAGTCAACTCGTCCTACATGCCTACGGCTCATTTGGGACGTCTTGACGAAAATCAAAACAAATTTTATTTTGAGCCGTAGGCATGTAGGACGAGTTGAGGAAGCACTCCTGTTTGAGTGATTCGTCAATTTTTGACAGGTCGATGTCTTTACCGACGTAGGTACCCCTCTCACTGACCTTTGACAATACCGACACCTAATATGTTATCTGCGCAAGATAATTAGTTTTGTGTAAGGATCGAGTTTATCTTTTGACGGCCACTGAGCTGCTGCCGCATGATTTCGTGATTTTGTTTATTGTTCAGCGTCACTTTGTTTTTGATGTAGCATCTTCTCTTTCTAAAATTAATACAACCTTACATACATACATAAACCTATAATGTTCCCACTGCTGGGGCACAGGCCTCCTCTCCGTGGGAGGGAGTGGGCCGTAATGGATTACCGTGGTGTGATTTGCCGTGGTGGACCACGCGGGCACAGTGTGGACAATGTGGGTAGATGTCACATGTCTTCGAATTTTTGGTTCTAGCCGATTTCCTCACGATGTTTTCATTCATCGTTTTCAATGCAGTGTTAATGGAATAAATTACACAAAGTTAAGCACCTGTCTGGGTTCGAACCTACGACCCACAACTCGTAAGTCGCGGCTGTTTCCACTAGGCCTTCCCTAATAAAACCTTATTAAGTAGGTACTAACTCATAACAATGTTTACAAAATCTTCGTTTTACAGAAAGAAACACTAATAATGTAAGCATAAACACAAAACAAAGTTCACGCCAACTTAATTACAAAGCCATATAGATAACCAATGGATTTTGCAAAAACCTTTTTTCTCTAACGGTACCCTAAACAGGGGAATTACAATCGAATCGAACCATTAACCTTTACAAAGAGTAGTAAGAAACGGAAAGAAAAAAATGTATGATGAACGCAATATAACGACTATTTTAATAGGGTCGTGTGCTTTCTTCGTCGATAAATTACCGCTAATGCTGCAGATAGGCGACGTTTCTTTCATTGTGGAGAATTGTGAGTTTTTTGTTACAATAGTAATTACATACGTTCGCGTTTATTGCTGTTGACAGCCCTAGCGTGGTTACGTAAGCTTAAGTGTTTGTGCCACCCCTGGACTTAAGGCAAATTGTATACCTATGTTTGGTTAGTGCATTTGTCATCGGCCTGATTAGTTCCAAGATTAAGGTGTTTTATAGAGTGTTTTGTACAGTTTCTTTCTAATCACAATAGTTTTGATGTTTCATATTGACTTATCTCTGTCGGGTTACAAACACAGACAAGCATTTGTCATCGGCCTGAGTAGTTCCAAGATTGAGGTGTATTATACAGTGTTTTGTACAGTTTCTTTCTAATCACGAAATTATTGATATTACATATTGACTTATCTCTGTCGGGTTACAAACATAGACAGGCGTTTGTCATCGGCCTGATTAGTTCCAAGATTGAGCTGTTATAAACAGTGTTTTGAAGTTTCTTTTTATGCACGAAATGATTGATGTTAACATTGACTTATCTGTCGAGTTACAAACACAGACAAGCATTTGTCATCGGCCTAATTAGTTCCAAGATTGAGCTGTTTTATCAGTATTTTGTATAGTTTCGTTCTAAGCACGAAATTATAGACGTTACATATTGACTTATCTGTCGAGTTAAAAACACAGGCAAAAGGCAAGAATAATTAAATTTATGACACCCTAAGTGGTAGTTAGACGCTCAACTGCAAGCAAACGTGCAATTTAAAGCGAACTAATTTACGAGTAACAATAAAAGTTACTCAAGACATGTCATAATATGTAAAAGGCACACGTTATGGCGGAAAAACATACCATCGCCATACTTAGTTGTAAACGCAAATTACACTTTCTTAAGTAATAGAAAAAGGTAAGGATACCCGCATGGGAAAAATACGTGTGCAACATATTATGTGTAGGGAAAAAACATGACTACGCGCCCTTAAAGAAAAGTAATTGTTGAACGGGAGTGGGAGAACAATTAAATGTGATAACTGTTTAATAACGATATTTACTGTTAGTGAGTTATGAACTGGGAAAATATCTATTCTAGTGGAGGAGCTTCATTAGTATATGTTATCTTTCTTTTTTGAAAATGTTTATTGCATTATATTGCCATTGTTTATATAGGGTGTTCGGCAGAACGTTAAACACACGAAAATGGCAGATAGATGGGGTCGTCTGCTACCTACCCAGCCCAAAAAAAATTACCAAGGCCACATAGTTTTGTTATTTTTTTTATTACCGAAATTCATGCGTTTTAAAACTTTGAAGGCCTAAACTTTATGTAGGATAGACGAAACTGGCAATACTTTTATGTTTTTGTCTCGACTATTGGTAGATTCAACTAAAATTATTGTTTGGTGCAAATAGTAACTAGACAAAAAGTTATAAGCCATCAAACATTACAAAAAGGGATAAAACGTGATTTTGAGCATTTCTTTGCATTGTATAAAAAAAAAAACTAAAAGTGATTGAAGACTTAGGATTTCATCGAAAAATCCTTGGTGTATGGCCTTTCGAACGGTATTTAATTTGTTGAATTTAAAAAAAAAACAACATAAAATAAAAAAAGAACTATGGTGCCTAGGTATTTTTTTTGGGCTGGGTAGGTAGCAGACGGCCCCACCTATCTGCCATTTTCGTGTGTTCAAAGTTCTGCCGAACACCCTGTATGCTTATTAATGGTTAGTGTAGATAGGGATACGAGCAAGATAAAGTTGATTGTAGATTTAGGAAAAAAAATGTTACTAATAATTAATCAATATCTATTAAACCCTAATGTAAAAAACAGCAAAAAAAAAAATTGCGCCCACAACGATTTAGGTAAGTACTTCATTATCCACGTCCACAACGACGCTTCAATCACTTCTGTTCCTTTAAAATTGTTTCACTAAAACCGTATGGTAAAACCAGGTTTCAGAACGCCCTTGAGCCTGCCTGTTTGCTAGGACAACATTTGTGGACACACCCGAACGTGCTAATAGATGAGATTGGCGCTCCTGCCGCGTCCGTTTGACTGACGTGCCCGAATTTTATTGCAATCTCTAAAAATAAACTTAGCTCCGAAATGGAAGGGTTGAAAAATTGTAAAGTAACATTAGTCACATTCGAATCGTGGAATGGGAATTCTATCATAAGGTTTCTGCTAAAAATAAACTTGTAGGTAGTTTGGAAGAAATTCCCCTCGACAATCTTTGATATCGGTGTTGTATCCTACTTAATAACGCAGGTTCCAATGCCATCGAGTGCTTTAATTGCAACTCTGCTTGCAAGGTCTATAATTATTACCTCACAGAACATTAAATTCTACAAAGTGGCTGACACAGTTCTGTCATCAATCCACATATTGACTGCAACTAAAGAGCTAATTACCTACTCGTAGCGACTTATGGTCGACGCGGACTAGTTCGAAACGATTCAGACTCGTTTATTATTTACGGTGTAAAATTTAAAAGCTGTTTCTGCCGCCAACAATAGTTCACTCTGTGTGGCTCTATTTCTGTCCTTTAATACGAGGATCGCGTGCACCATCTAGTGCGAAAGGGGAAGTATGATTCAAATGTAACATGGTGTTTTTCACCCACAGTTTCCTATACGGGACGTTTGAAAACTTTTACTCGACAATTTTTATATTATTTTGCAAAGGCATTTTTTTTATTTGATTTCATTGCAAGCGTGTGGGCTTACAGGAAATGAAAACTACGAATGAATGGAGCAAAAGTGACGAAAAAGGACGAGTTAAAGAGTTTTGTTTTGTCAAAATGGGTTTTATGCTTGTAGGGAGAAATTTTCGAATGAATCCCCGTGGCTATTGGTGCGAAACGCTGAGGACAATGGCCATGTGACTGAGCTTTCTAAACTCACTTTGTGGTGATTTTTATAAAATTTGTCTTATGCGATTGAATTGCAATACATTCGAAAAGGTATTCCTAAGTCTTTTACCAGGTTACAATTACCTATTGATATCGAATCCAAACCAGCTGCTAAATAGTAAATTATACTTTAATATATTTTGCGGTCAGATAGTTAAAAGCCGATGATGCGCTCTATTCATTTCTCTAAAAAAACTTCAACGGTCGAGTGGCTCGAGCGATTGCCGCTAGCTTTCACATTAATATCACGTCACGGCATTTATTATTAACATTTCTTCATAAACTATTCTAAGTGTATTAAATGAATACAGTTAAAAATGTTAATTGCACATGCGCAGTATATATCACTTGCCGTTTCATCTTGTTGGCAGATATATGCGAACATTGTAATTGAGAAAGCAGTCATTTTAAATTTCTACAATTACATCTGTAATTTTTATGGTGTACATAATAAAGATCCACCAACCCGCACTGGGCCCGCGTGGGGGATTATGGCCCACTCAACAAATTCCATTATAACTTCACGCCTGTACCTATTCTCCGATAGATTAGGCAGAGGTGCACCTACAGTACAACCACATTTCGCCAGTTATGTTTAAGTTCCATGTAATAGACCGGCTAAGAATCCAGATTTAGAACTGCTACTGCTTCCAAAATGAAAAAAAAAAACCCAAAACACCAAAATATAATTAATCTATACACACAACAGATTTTACCTGACACATAGACAGCTACCTATATCTATTACGGAGCAGAAAAAAGTCCAAACACTTTTAAATCTGACATTTTGTTGCAATCAATCAATCTATTCGTCTAAACTAAGTTAGATTCATCATCGGTAGGACATAAAAGCACTGTCAATCGGCACACACCTTTAATTGTCACATAAATGCAACGTGGAGACAAAAATACGACAATAAATGAAAACAATGGCGATACTAATGCATTAGAGTATTTTGAACTATCAAATGAATCGTAGCAACGAAAATAAAAAAGTAATTCAGTCAAACAAACTTAGACCAGCTATTGGATAGGTATATTTGATTCAATTTTCGTATGCAGACTGGGACAAGATTTACCCAGTTTAATTTATCGTCATATTGTCGTATCCACCTTGTATAACTGCAAATTTTCACTTAGCTAGTGAACTAAACATCAATGTGTGAACATCACTAATATTAGACGTCCATGAAAGACATGGAAGCAAGAAAACTGTGTACAGAATGATTTTTCTAACCTTGTGGGTGAGTAAGGTCCAAACTAAACGTGAAGAGAAAAACGTAGTAAGCAAATTTGAGCTCAATTTTAAGTAAAAGTGTTGTCTCCATGAGAAAATTATCGCTCTGTATAGGCCAGGTACCTATGAGAAAGGAAAGTGCAGATTCATGCATATTTTTATGAAAACTAATATGAAAATGACAACGTTGTCTTTCTGTCAACTATCTGTTCAGAAAATTCGCAACTAACTCTGTAGCTCCCCGCGGAACGCGTAACTGATTGATATGGAATGGGAACGGTAGCGCTGTAGTGTTACGGTCAGCAGATTCGTCTGTTAATAAAAGAAAATCGTTGAAACTGAAAGGCCTGATCGATTGGCGTAGTGTAGGTATGTGCGCGTGCGCATCGGGACAGACTCGTCTGTTATGATTTATCTCCATGTACGGTCAGGTAAGTAACGGCGGAGTTTCCCGCCCATTCTTATCCATACGAAACTAACTTTTGGAAGGGGAGACTAGAATCAATTCTACTTTTTTGAAAATGTTGACGTCCAAAAGTGCCTTTTATGTGCCTATTTGAAATAAATTATTTGACTTTGACTGTGGTCTTGTTTAAGGTAGGTACATAAAGACCGTTGATGATAGATAAATGATTTATTTCCGCAAGTAGGTTTGTACACACGGCTACACATCAAGCTATACATAACCAGTATAAGCTGACTTCTGATTGTACGAAAAACCTATACAATGCGAGGTCAGCGAAAACTGGAAATGTATAGCTTGATGTGTAGCCGTGTGTACAAACACTTTTACACATCAATTAATATTTATAAAAACTAGATGAGGTATCTAGACTCTTAAACTACACTATCATTAGATAGAGGTTGTTCACATATCGTCACGTTTGCAGATAATAGACTGCTATTACTGACAAACACTGGTTTGTCAGTCATATCAACCTCAGCTTCACTGGTCATTCATAGAACTTCACTACAAACATATGCTTATCGTACAATAACATATAATCGCTTTTTGTAGCCATTATTGTGCACATTTACTACTTGAAAGATTAATGCAGCGCCTCAGACCTTAGACTACCTCGTATCTTACATGTATTTGAGAAATCATAACATCTATAGGACGACCGTTTAACTGAGACGTTGCCTGAGGTAGCTGCGCGGTGCGGGAGGGGTGATAGTTGTCACAGGTTGACGAATCAGTGAGCTCTCGCATCATGTCACCGCACCCCCTCCCGCACCGCGCTGCTATCTCTGGCAACGCCTCAGTTAAGCGGTCGGCCTATACTCTATAGTGTTCAAAATTTCAAATATAAATATCTTTCAGTTTTGTATGTTTTACATAATCAGCCTATAATGTTCCCACTAGGACACAGGCTTCCTCTCTGTTATAGGGGTTAGAAGATATCACATGGCTTCTAATTTTTGGTTCTAGGACATGCCGGTTTCCTCACGGTTATCCATCACCGCTTTGAAAGCAGCGGTGATGAAATTATTTACACAAAGTCAAGCGCCTGCCTGGGTTTGAACCCACGAACGACTTGCGTCGGTTGTATGTTTCAATTCTCTGTTATAAATTAATGAAAGCCAACATTTCGTCATTTGTGAATATTTATTCGCACGAGGGTGCGATAGACCATCGGCAAACAATTTTCAAATAATTAACGCCTGTGTGTTGCTCCTGTACAAAATAATACTTATAGGTAGAACAGCACTCGTATAGCTAAAGGTATTCCGAAGGGGAATATGAATCCTGCATTGTAGCTCCTCTTTGATATGCGCCTATACTCAAGTAGTTAGACACATGTACGTACGGTATCCGAAAGCAACACTAGAGTTTGATTCCAAGCTCGCACGTGACGATTCTCCGTTCACGCCTTCATTATAAATCATTAAACCGAAGTTTTTAATTAAGCATTGTGCTTGCGAATATTCGTACAAGCTGCGGTGGCTCACATACATACAACATGTCCGCATTAAGTTAATTATATCAGTATGTAAGTGACATTGTGCTTCGATTATGATTCGATACATTTTTATAGCGATCACATGGTGTGCATTGTTTGGCGTGGCGTTCTCGCCTCTCGGCTCGGTTTATTGCTTTAATAAAGTGATTAAATACCATGGCGTAAAGCCAGGGCTCGATACAGGCCGAGCTAATTTCGAAAACTTGTATTCGCTCCCTTTTAGGTCGGTCGGTTTTAATGTGGGGTCAGTGACTGTAGATCCTGAATTAGAGTTGTAAGCGAAGGCGCGCGAATGATCGAACGAACGCGACAAGCGAACGGTCCAGCCTGAAAAACATCCAGCGTTCTTGTTGCCATATTTAATGTTCACTCCTTAAACGGTCTGTGAGAACTAATGAGGCTTAAAAACCAACTGTCGGTGCTTCTCTTGGGCCGGATTTTTAAACGGAATCCTTTATTGAGTTCTGATCTATATTAAATAGAATTACGAGATTTATATAAAAAAAAATAAGTAAAATAATCATAGGGCATCAAAGAATTCGTCCGCATCGCTGTCAACAGGAACAGTGCCCAAAAGGCTGGCAGCATTGCCACGTTGTATAGCAATGCTAATTCTGTATAAATGTACATATTATTATAGTTTATATGTTATCTCAAATTAAATAAAAATTTTAGTATCTAAAGGTAATTACGAGATGAGAGTACATACATGTTCTTATACAACTCTCCTCATATTTAAGTTGAATAAACTTCTATTCAATTTCGTTTGTCTTCCATTGTTTCAAGGAACAAACAATCAGCACAAGCTCCTAAGTAAGCTTAGTTGGGTGGCGTTCTGTAAGTAAGTTGCGTTAAGTCACAGGTGTTTTGGCGCAGACACTAAAAACATTAGCGCGAGGCAGGTGTCATTAGCAGTGCATCGCAGCGTGCGTGGCGGCGGCGGCGCGCGGACGTGTCGCGCGCGGCGCGTCCACGACACAGCGCACCCCTCCTCCACTTTTATTTTTGTTGCCTTACTTTTTTCTATATGAAGGTCCACTCACTTATTCATGCGAGCGGGATTGTAATTTTTTTTCTACTTTTTGTATGCGCCGTATATAGATATTTTGGCTACCTCCTATTTTTTAGTGACTATAAAACTGGGCCGGGGTTGTGCGCTTTTTTCGCGGCACCCCTGCCCGACGAGGGGTGTGGAGGGTGCTCGCAGTTAGAGAATTATTCATTGCCTACCCCCGCCGAACCGGCTTTCCGTTATTTCTGTTTGTTATGAATTATGTCCGATGACTTTTCCCGACGCCCCGTTTCTTTCGTTTTCACTAATTACTTTTTCTATAGAAACTATAAATCTTCATTCCTTAATCGAGTTGGGACTTGGGAGTGGAGGCGCGCGGTAATGACATTGGCCGCGTGGTCGGGTCGCACTCGCCCGCCTCACTCGCACTCGCCCTCACGCTCGCCTTGCTCTCTGATAAATATATTCGTTTGTGATAAAACATTGTTTTCCTGTATAAACTGACGTACTAAACGCTAACAAAAGATTCAAATTCACACTCTGCTGCCTACTAAAATATGTAGAAGAGCTCGCTCCCAGCCCGCTACAAATTTGAATTTCATATGTATGTTTCGCCTATTACGGATGCACTCATTAATATCTTAAGTGATGTGTGGAGGTTTATGGCGCGCAATTTTGAGCTTTATTGCTTTGTAACATGGTTCATTGCCGTCATAACGTTTAGGGTTGTCTCCATTTATACAGAGCACGCGTTAAGATTATGTCGGATGAAAAAATGCTGCAAATTGTATGACCCCCCATGAAAAAACATTATCATTACGGGCACATCCGTTGGGTTATCTTTTCGTATGCAAATCTTGAGTGCTCACACTGCTTCTGTGATACTTGTGCTAGTACAAATTGTTTATTGTGTACCGCGCGGGACGGTCAAGCGTGAGTCGTGCTGTACGGAGTCAATACTTCGCGTGTCTGGGACATTTCTCGTTGTTCTTCAAACCAAGTTAGATTTCGTGACAGTGCAACTGTGTCGTGATCCTGTGATTGATTCAGTTACGTTTTAGATGCTTTGTCTTACTTAAATACCCTTTGGGCAGACTTTAAGCACGTGATAAGATAAAATGATTGAAGAGTTCCTTATTACGCCATTTCTTATCCTTAGGGATTACATCACGATCAAAAAGCGGTTATAGTTATGGTTTGTACCCGCAGTTTCTGGCACATGGAGGGGCTAGAAACTGTCCTGGTGTTAATGAGCCTTGACATTGAAAATTGGGCATTGGATTTGCAAAGTATTTTCGGTAACCTATTTAATTATTTAGAAATCTCGTGCTAAAAACAATCCGAATATTCGGGAATCCGGAAAATGGGTCCGGGTCATCAATGTTTCACTGTTTTGAGGGTGATTTAGGGTCCAAACATATTAATTAGCCCTGACCCGCAATGGTCGCCGCGAAACGACAATTTTTTGTGGGACACTCTCCGTACCTTTTACAAGCTTTTGTTATCTAAACTAAGCTTTTTACAAGATGTTACTTGTCAGTGTGTTAAGATGGATTACGTAACGTAATCAGCCTATAATGTTCCCACTGCTGGGACACAGGCCTCCTCTCTTCCAGACGGAGTTGGCTGTAATCCACCACGCGGGCCCAGTGCGGGTTGGGTAGACGTCACATATTGTCTTCGATTTTTTGTTTTTGTTTCTAGACATTCCTGTTTCCTCACGATGTTATCACAAGATGGTTTCTGGAATGCTAATTTTTGACAGCTTAATCTTAAACTATCAAGTTTAAACATTTTTATACTTGTACCGTTCTGATGACATGACATAAAATTACACCTGAGGCAGTGTGGCACGTGATAAATGACGCCGCGATTTACCATACTCTAACGGCCAAACCCAATTACCTAGATATATCACCATTTTGACATACTGGAGGTAGAAAACCTATCTATCTCTGGTTTTAACGTCCCAATAATCTATATCAGCAGCGATCTGTATGATCATATTATACGTTGGCAGTTATAATTTGTACTGGCTACCATCAGTTGCGATCTGTCATTAGGTTATTGAGTTCGGCCGTAAACCAATATGTTGCAAATCTTTGACAGTCGTTATGGGTAGTCAGCAGTCCAAAAGTCTGGCAACCAGTCTTACCAAGGGGTATGGTATTACCCAGTAACTGGGTTGTGGAGGCCTGATAGGCAGTCGCTCAATGTAAAGTACTGGTTATTCTGCTGCATCTGGCTAGACTGTAAGCCGACCCCATCATAGTTAGATACAGATGATGATGTGATAATAATATGATCCTAGAAATATGATAGTTTAATATTCCCACCGAACATAAATCAATAGATTTACCTATAGAAATACGACTTTATCTTGGTAATTAGCAGCGCCCCGCGGTTTCACCCGCATAACTGTCGATCCCGTGGGAATATCGGGATACAAAGTCCTATCCTATGTGGTAAACCTGTTTATTAACTATCTGTGTGCCAAATTTCATCCAAATCCGTTCAGCCGTTTGTGCGTGAAGAAGTAACAAACATACAAACACACTCACAAACTTTCGCCTTTATAATGATGATGATGTCCTCTTCAAAATAAAGAATATCTTATTCTGTTTTTCAAAGACCTAGTATTAGAACTCTGTAAGGCATAGAAACATGACGTAAACGGATATTATGAAGGGACAGATAGGAGGGAATGGGATTTTTCTTTACTTACAAGGGAAAAGAGACTTGATTTTTGAAATAATACATGCGTCATGTTCGTGAACGGTCATCTCTTTGCTGCCATGGCTTATTTTAATTTAATATTTGAATTGTTTTTTTTTTTTGTCTTTTCATTATGGACGCTTTTAACGGTCTGCATCGTTCTCACACGCATACTTTTTAACATGAATGATGTAACCAAGACTTTGTAACCATATTATTTTGATTTAAAAGAGTGTCCATGGAGGTTCTTGCCCGATCTTCTCCATAGGTACCTACGCTTTGGAATGCGCAAATATTGTCGACAATAATGTAGAAACTAGTTGTGTGTTGGTGTGGATATAAAAATGCCCTTCAGGTTGTCGCGGCATTTCTAAAATGTGAGCATCTTACTGAAGGTTTTATTTCCTATAACAAAGAATTTTTCATCACAACACCTATTTGAAAAAGTTCTTCATTTTTCTAGCCTATACTGTCCCACTGTTGGGCAAAGGCCTCCCCCAAGTCCTTCTACGAACTCTTTTGCCCGCGCCACCTCGAACCAGCCTTCGCGGTACGCGTCCAGGTCATCTCGCCACCGCTGTCTGACGCCGCCCATCTTCAGCACCCGTTGTGTGGAGACTTTTACCCAGCGGCCATCTTACATATTATTATTCACAAAATATTAACCATTACTGTACCTAACGGCTGTTTTCACCACCAAACACACCTCTATTCCAAATTAAAATATATCTAGCAACTAGACACTGCCAATTCAGACACCGTAAAACAAGCCTTTAGAAACCCAATCCAAAAGGAATCGTTTCGTAGTCCCTTCCCTCGACTAACTAGTCTACTCCCATTTCTAATTAGCCCGACACATCCCCTTACAAAATACTCATCAGCAGCATCACGAAACACCATAAAAGTTTGATAGTTCCATAGCCGTGTACTCGTATCTCGTACATATATTATGTAGTTACTAATTCGCGGAGTAGCAATGTCACAAAGACGTTCTTTGATGAAAAGGACCTCAGTGCTATTCATTCATATACAGTGTGCGAGCGAGAGGAATCGCCCCGCTGCACGATCTTGTAGCAGGCACGTACTTAGGACCGGTTAGCTTTAACGTGCTTACGTTGAGTTTACGTTTGCGTTACGTTTCTGCGGTTTTGCTGAAGTTGGTAGTGATTTGTCATAGAAAAAGTTTTGATGTTGATTTGGTTATTCATCATTGATTCTCCTGCCTTATGTCAATTTGTTTGAACTCAGCGCAACGTGTCTTTTTCTTCCATACTTCTCTATTAGCCGTCTATTAATTGATTTGGTTTAGATTAAGTACAAATATTACTGTTATGGTTTCCGTTCTAGAATATACCTTCACATTTATTGTTCATCGTGACCCTCAGTTTGTTCCAAGGTGCGACCATGCACGATTCTTTTTACATTAAAATAACTTTGTTATATTTTTGTTACCATAAAGTTATTAATATTAATTTCAGCACCAATCAAGTAATTGAACATTCTGAACGACAATTAACTGGCTCCGTCTACCATAAAAATGTATATTTAATTTCTTCTATCATATTATTTCTCACACTGAAAGTATGGTTACCAAGACGCTTTTCATAAATACAAAAGATTTACAAATACGAATTCAGAAGCTCAATTTTCGGAGTAGGTACTTAAACGGAGCGGCGAAGCCTCCGGTGGCTCGATTAAAATACGTTTATTCAAAATGGAAGGTTAACAATATTCGGCTGGATATGTGTTTTTCATATTTATTATCCTCATGGTTAACCTCTTCGTATTTGATGTGCGTTAAATGCTTCGATAAACGTTTTCATTGCTTTTCGTTGTGCGTGTCGGCTGTCGCTGAAAACCAGCGCTGGGGCTCTGTCTTGCATAGGGTCGCAGCATAATGCTGAGCGATAGCCGTTTTGCGTGGATGTGACGCTTGTTACCCTTATATTCTTTTTATTTTTTTTACTTTGTGTCATGTGTATTTTTGCGTCATGTTCACCGCAAATAAACGTATTTTCTTTCTTTCTTTTAATTAATAATTAATTAAAGTAATGGTAATATGTTGGGTTTTCTTGCCCGTTCTTTTCCGTATGTACCTACTATGATTTGGAATGGGCAACTAGCTTCATCTTTATGACTGACAGACCCGTTGACTATTCAAAAGTGCCTGTAATTGGTTTATTTGGAATAAATACTTTGCGTCCTAAACGCAGTGTTGTTTGAGTTTGAATGCTTGTGATATTTCTTGGGCGTTCATTTAAATGATGCAAAGTTAGTAATAGTCATTGTTTTCACAGCACTATATAACTCTAGTTTCAAAAATAACTATAATACTCAGTCTCAATCTGTCAAAAATACCTCTAGTTTCCCTAAATTTTTGACATTTCTTTATCACCGAGATGAGACGTCGACTAGATTTGGAACGTTCAAAATCTAGTCGCAATCTTTCCCTAAATTAGAGGTATTATTGACAGTTTGAGACTGAGATCAGACTGGAACGTTCTTAAAATTACGAGAATTGCGTCAGGTAACTTCCATAAAAAAAAACCTTCTAAATCCGCCTCTGCACGTCTTAGGTCGCTCCGGCACTAATAGACGTATGACGCGTCCTCTGATGTTCAGACAAAGAGTGACGCGCGACTATTTTTATTAAAACCCACATGCTGAGGCATACTTTTTTTAATAACTTATGTACGTAGGTGCGGGTCGAGTCATTTGAATTGCACTCCGGGCTAGTTCGCGCTCACGGCACGAGATTTTTTTCCCAGAAAATTGTGGAGTGTAGCCCTTTGTGCGGTAGACTTTGCCGCCTTGAGTCGCGCGGGTTTGTTTCAAAATGTTTTCCTTTTTAACCCCGCGTGTAGGGTGCCACGCCGATAATGTTCGCGTTAGTCGATATCGAAAGATTATAGCGGTTTTTTTTTTCTGTAAAGTGGATTAGGATATAGCGACTTGATTGGTACGGTTAACTTTGATTTATATTCAACTAGCTGCGCCACGCGGCTTCACCCGTATTAGTTTTGATCCCGTGGGAATATCGGGATAAAAAGTAGCCTATATGTTAATCCAGGGTGTCAGCCACGTCCATACAAAATTTTATCAAAATTGGTCCAGCCCTTTGAGCGTGAAGAAGTAACAAACATATAAACACACACACTCACAAACTTTCGCCTTTATAATATTAGTGTGATAGTATTGTTATAAAAATATTGTTAGCTAAACTATTTTTTAAAGAAAAAATATTAAAACAAAATCAAAAATTTGCACTACACGCAAAACTAAAAAAAAAATCGTCAACACTTTTCGCGCGCCGCGTCGATATTTGCGTTCAAATCCGCAATACTACAAACTGTGCACAACACTACCGCTAAAACTGGTGTTACAAGATCTATATATAAAAATCATGCAACACAGACACACCTTTGACATGTCAAAGTTGCACAGAATTTCAATGGGCGCCGCAACGACTAAAAATATCGAAGTTGTAGTGATAGAATGTTCTACTCGTATGTTCTGTGTTCGCTGTTCCCGTGCGTCGGCAAAGGGTCTCTCCGCGACGCCTTTCATTCATTCCACTCTGTCCCTTACACTCTTTTCACTACGACTTCGCTTGTATACAGCCACTATTTTAATATTAGTACTCTCTCAAATTTAAAATGCTTCGCCTATGTTTATTAATGTGACATTTTCATGATTTTCAGACAGTTACAGAATAAATGCATCCACAAACATATCTGTTTTTTTTTGTAAATTTCGTACAGGTGACAAGTTTAGTGGAAATTCAAATAGGATGTGACAGACAGACGGTCATTCAGGTAGGCACCATATATTTGAATGTTTTAGACAAATATTCACATATTATGAACGTCGCCAGACGTCTAAGCATTCGTCACATTTATTTATTCGTATAGGTATAACGGTAGCAATGACACCTCGATTACATTCGAAAACAGCACGAACCACGAAAACAGGTAGCTACATCAAAATTGTTTACGTAAATTCTCGTTTAATAAGCGGCACGCAGAAGTCATGG
The DNA here is from genome assembly GCA_914767645.1 of Hydraecia micacea. Lineage (NCBI taxonomy): Eukaryota > Metazoa > Arthropoda > Insecta > Lepidoptera > Noctuidae > Hydraecia > Hydraecia micacea. Next base: position 3,287,138 of record OU611774.1, read on the forward strand.
CATTTATTATTAGTAGGAATAAAGATAAGTACACAACGGCTATAAAAATCATGTCTACAGTTCAAGATTTCCGTCTTGGAGGGAAATTGTCGAATTGTAGGAACGTACCACCCGTTCCATCGGCGGGCCTTGTGAATATTTCATTAGGACACATCGCGCACGCGCGTATTCCGTCTCAAGATGACAAAGTTTAGACTTCGGGTCTTGTGTTCCAAAATCAAACGTGTCGCCGAATATTGCCGAACGACGGGTCAAACTTTTATAATTAATGACCGTGCTTAAAATAAAGTGGCAGACTGTTTTTTCTATTCATATTGTATACAAACGAGTTGTCTGGTCTTAGGTATACATGTATGTCTACCTGTCTATCACAAGGCAATTATTCATGACATTTATATAATAAATAAATGTCATTTATTTCTCGAGATCTCTCACCACCTGCCTCTAAACTTTTAAATTGTGTCTAGCAGACTATGAAAAATGCATGTTGTTTTAATCGACACCTTTTTAAATACAGTTTCATGTCTACAAAATCGTCGAAGTCCAAATAAGTCGCTTTTTAAGTCATTTTTTCACCACACCAGGTTGTTATCGCTCATGAAAAGAAGGCTGCACGAGAATAGAATAGCAAATCATTATTAAAACCACAACCAAAAGCCCTAAACACCAAACTACCCCTACAAAAGATGACCAACCAGGAAATCTGGCAACACAGCATCCCGTTTAACTAGACGAAAGACGTCTGGAATTAAAAGGAATCAAATATGAACGCACTATACATGTTACATGAACGAGCGGGGCTTGGCGGGCTTGCCTCTGCTCTCCGACAACTAAAACTTATACATTAATAATGCGTTTGCTTACAATGCGCTTTAAATGTAGATCCAGCGTGTGTCTCGCTCGCACACCGCGCTCTCTCTCGCTCGCAGCGCACACGACGCGGTTCATGCAAAATGTACGAAGTAAGCGACTAACGGTACCCCCATAGATATCCGTGGGTACCCCGCTTCCCTTTCAAGATAATACTGTTGGATAACCTCCCAGTCCCCTGCCCCCAGAGCGCTGGCCCTCCCTTATCGGGCTCATATCGATGGTCATCGTTCTCCTATGCCCGCGACTCATCAAATCATCGTCTGTACAATGCATCGCCATTGTTTGGATGCTGATTTATTCGTGTGCTCGCTGTCTGCTAATGAATTGGGGTGGGAAGAATCATTAAAGCCCACATGGTTGTGGGTAAACTTTATAATGTAATGCGGGAATCAATAGTTTCCAAACCTTTTCTAAAATGTGAGTAAACAACTGAAGAAAATATCCGTCCCTCTGAGACGAAATTGAACTTAAAAGATATGAAATATGTACGAACTTACTGAAAACATCTTTAACTGGATGCTATGCACGTTCCTCGTCCAGTTGCTCAATAATGCAATGAATAATTTGTCACCCGCCTCGCTAAGCGGACAATGATACTAACAATGTTTATTTATGCGTTCATTTCTGCAGCTTATGAAGATGCAGGATAATTGATGAATAATGCTATTATTGGAAATAAATAAGAGTTGGGGTTTGTAAATTAACGATACTGTAACATTGCTTTATTTCAGCAAAAGCTTGAAGTGACTTTGGAAAATGTGGTCTTCGACTGATTAGAGAAATATTCGCGCGTTCATAGAACATTGTTATTGAGGGAACAGCTTTTATGAGTTGCATTAATCCCATTAAAGGTAAATACTATATTTAGAATTCTAAGACGTTTTTGAAGGACATTTTGAGTAAGTTATTATGAATTTACTCGTAGGTGAATAATAAAACGAGAGTTAGTTAATGAATCCTGAAACATCAATACCTTTCAGGCCTATGAATTACGTTTGAGGCCAAGTTCGCCGAATCGCCTCAATTCATTAGGTGTTAATGATAGGTCTTTTCTTTGCCGCGAATCGTAAGAACTGTTTTTTTTTCACAGTATTGTTGTGATAGCATTCACTTCTGTCCATTTACTAATGACATGATTCGACTTTCACAATGTAGGTAAACATCCTACACCGTCATTTTTCAGTGATTTTCCCACAAACAAAGAGCGAGACTCACTAGAAACGTCTCGACACTTATATTAATATAAAAGAAGGCTCTCTCTGCCTTCCAGTTCTGTCCCGTCACAGACTAGATAATGCTAATGTTCTAAAAAGGCTGTGTACTCGTAAATGTGTAGTCTTTTGTAACTAAATTAGATAATGGAATCCTAATGTGCTCGATTTGGAAAAAGGGATTCAAGAACTCAGTCACTTAGTGTATCGGTTTTATTTTCCACAAATATTTAGAGTGGATATTATCGGGTTGGTTCAGAACGAAATTTTCCTGTAAATGTATTTTAACACTACGTAATTTAGCCACCGATCGCCTTGTGATTGTTGTAATATCTACCAACATGATTTACGAGTTGTGTTTTACATGACATGCATTATGTACATACAATATATACGTAGAGTCAGCCGTGACTTGGGAATGTGTACCTGAATAAATGATCAGATACACCGCTTACCACTAAAATATGCAATAGTTTTGTGTAAGTTGAACGCCTTGGGCGGTACACTTAGTACCGCGCGATATTTTATTTAATAAAGTTACCCAGTTACGGCGTTATTCAACAAAGTTTGTTTAGTTTTCCACCTATTTGTGTAGCGTCCGGATAAATGTTAATGACTGGGACAAACGTGTACGTACGCGTTACAATGTTTAACTTGTGTTGTGGACTCTATGTATATTTAATGAAAAAACAGAAGTATTATCGGGACACAGTTCACATAGTTGTGGGACTTCTGTATTGTTCTTTTTAAATCACTTGTAAAAGTTCAAAAAGCCTTTTTTGCGTAGGGCTTTTATCAGTATTTTTATGTTCGCTGCTCCAAACGGTATCAACTAGAGGTGTTGATAGCACTTCACACCACGTACGGTAATAACAGATTAAAAAGATTGCAACACTGAGTAAAAAACGAGTAACGAAGCTTTCGAGTATTTTTATTTTTTTACTGCAGGCGTTTTCAGTCGGTTGGCGGATTTTGTATTTTTTATCGGGAAGAATGAAGAGGTTACTCGGTTCGAGAGCTTTTATTTATGTTAGTATTTTAAATTCTTTTAGGAATAGTGTGAATGTCGATAGCTGTAGGAGTAGGGAGGGGGGGGGGGGCGGTGCCATCATCTTTCACACAGTCCATACATCTTTTTTTTGGAAGACCAAAATGAAGATGTATGGACTGTGTGAAAGATGATATGGCTAGAAACGGGGTGAATACTGCGATGGCGTCTAATAGAGAAGTAGGTATCGAAGAAAAGGACAAGTTGCGCCGACCCCAAATAAATTGGGGTAGGGCAGGAGAATGACGATTCTAAATTCTATCAAGATCAAGCAAGATCAAAATTTGATTATGATTTTGTGGGCTTGATAAATTAATATCTTTGAAGATCTTTCTTTTAAATAGATAGAAGAGAGGGCAAAGCTTAGTGCAGGAATGTTCAGTAACAAAATTAAAAAAAAAAAAAAGAACTACCTACCATCCTTTCACAGTCCCCAAATTCAAATCTAAAAAGAGTAAGACAGTTCTCGTCTTCAATCACAGCCGACACATATGCTAGGTACCTATGTAAGGTCCAGGTAATTGGGAACAATCACGGTGCCCGTGATTCGTTCCTCATAACACGAGCAACCAATCAAAGCGTGGGATCCGTTTTTGAATTGAAATGATACAGACGATGTAACAAGTTTCTTCCAATTGCAAACGACAAAACTGGACGGTAACGAAGTTTAGCTTTTAATTCCGCGCTCTGTGTACTGTCGTCGTATCAAGTGTTAGCGCTCACAAAGTGTCTGTTAATTTCAAATATTTGGAACACTGGACTTGGACGGCTGTGATTGGACGTTTTCGACGAATTTTAGGAGTTGTCAGTGTCAATATTGTACAACAATGTGGGCACTTGAATGCAGTTTAGATGCGCTGATCGCGTTCAGAGTCATTGGTGAAATTCGCCCTTAATATTAGAGATACATAGATGTAGATGCTTTGCGGGACTGTCATCTGCTTATTAAGTGGCGTAATTAATAAATTATCTGAAGCAGTGAGCAGTAATTGAAGCCACTGAGTACTTGAACCCGTGATGCACTGTTGCACACGAGCGTTCCTGACTGAGTAACCGATGATTTGGTAATTGAAATATGCCTTCCGTAGCTCTTAAGTCCGAAAAAAGTAGGTAAGTTTGCTTTGACAACACAGAAATGACACTCGTATCTGAAAATAAAATGAACGCTAATCAATTCAAGGTAGCATTTTACTGAAGTGGATAAGATAATTATATAAAGGCTTGGAAAACACTTTTACTAGATCTAATAATTAATCAAATTTTCTTTTGCTGTCAATCGCTTGAACATTATAAAACCAGAACCCAGGTGCTATCAGAAAAATTCACCATCTTAAATAAAACCGTACCGACAACAAAAACAAGAACTTAAATCATCTCGTGTTAACCGATACTTAATGTAACACAATTAGAGTTCGTAACTTTCGTCGGCGACTGTACATACACGGCGAGGCTGTTTTAATTGATCTTGGTCGTTTTCTATTCATTCTGCGCGGGGATCCGATCCGATTGTGTACTACAACCAGCCAGTGACTTGAGGACGACGTTGTGACGTCAGGAAACACGTATATATGGACATAAGGTTAAATTAGCCGTTTAGTTAAATGCCTAGCCTTTTAACTAAACGGTGGCCGTTCAACTAACGGCCTGAATGATATTCAATAATATAGTTTAGGTTGGAACTGTAACCAATCACGCGAGAGCCGAATTGGTTGCAGTAACTAAGCCAGGGCACCCCGACCAAATGGGTTAGGTTAGGTTAGAACTGTGAGCAACCGCGTGCGAGCAAAGAGGGCGAAGCGAGGCGAGCACTACTTCCAAAGGCCAGGCGGTTAACTAAACGGCTAATTTAACCAGTTGCCTGCGACATATACGTTATATACCGGTGTAGAGTATTCTATATTATTATATTCTATACCTACATGTTGCGTGTAGGTTTTAAAACAATGAGCAAATACATACACATACATAAACCCACCCCTTCGTCCCATGGGGGTGGCCAGAAACTACAGAAGGCCACCTGCTACGATTCTTACATATTCCTTTTGCCTCGTTTACGTTCATACATCTGGTCATTCACGCCCGCACGTCGCGAGCGCTACGCACTTGACCTTTCCGCAAAACATCATCAAAAAAGTCACTATATGTTCAACTAGTGTTGGAAGTTGCAACATTTTAGTTAATATTTACTCATTGTAACATTGTACTACTGTCATCTTGACAGATCATCTATCAGTTGTATTGTGACACTTTTTTGACAAGTGAGAATAAAGATGTCTTCGGTTTTGCATTCAAGGTAACGAGTGCGTGTTATTTATCGTTCTTCCTATCCGTCATCTCCTGGAAATCAAACCAACCTACAGTCCACTATAATAAAAAGGGAGTCGAGCGGGAATGCTGGGTAGTTATTATTATTATTAATCAATTTATTTCAGATAAAATCAATCCATACAATAGTGCCACACACCAGCACATAACACCCGACCACCTAGGGCGTCGACTCACCTCTGCCCATCTCACAATAAGTAAATAGTTTGGGATACTTGAATCAGTGAGTTAAAATTAGTAAAATATGCAAATAATTAGAATTCCATATATAATATTGGAAACAATAGATGCATAGAGTCCATACACAAATATCCTTATTCAAGTCATTAATGTATTCGAATTGTAAGTTAATGTCCCGAATATTAACACAATATCTATGCACATGCACAATACTGCTTTGAATTCCATATACATATTTGTGCGTAGACCTATAATACCTGTACTAACTCAACATGATTTGACACATACATAGGATGTTGTGTGATAACTAGAGCAGAAAAAGTGAAGAGAGATATAAACAATGCTGAGTATAAAAGTATAAGAGAGAAAAAGGAAAAGATTAAAGGAGGTCCCAAAGATTATAGAAGAGATTTTTATAAATCTGGTGTAGTAAGAAACGTTTTAGCTGTAAACCATCTTTTCTAATTTGTCACTGTTTATATTTCAATGCGTTTGTATCTTTCACCTTATCTAATAACTATACATACAAACTTAAAAATAAATAAAATTTAAGTGTCTGTTTGTAATATTAAAATATTTTTTTTTACTAAATGCATATGAAAGTATACGGTGCATATAAAAGCAAAAACAATTTTTAAATTTTTTGTAATCGGCTGCACCGATTTTTACGGGACTTTCACTGGCACATAGCTGATGTTATAAGGATTAACTTAGGTTACTTTTATTTTAGAAAAATAATTATTAACGAGACTCATTATTTTTTTCCGACAGATACGACTATTTTTAAAATAAAATAACAAATCAACCTAAAAACTATCGCATAACAAACCCAACCATCAAGATTATATCATCCAGTTTCACGAATGTCCATTAATGGGCCAACATGAAAATTACAAGCCCTATCTGCAAAGGATTAATCGGAAAGCCGATGCAGCCGTACGACACACCTAATGAACTCCTGTCGGCCGAAAATAGGCATAGCTGCTCCGCACGGTCAAATACAATAAGTCAATAAAACTATAAAATAGAACATGAACTGGCATGGCTTCCATTACATGGCAGTCCTTTGAGTCTTTAATATGGATTCGGATTTTCGTTTAGAATTTAAATATGAGGAGCGTATGATCGGCATGATGACAGGGCTGGATCCCTGGATCAGAGTGCAGTGTGAACATTTCGTATGCATTTAGAAAGAGGATCATCCGCGATTTTTATACAGGCTAACTGGGACATCGACGCCCATGATTTTGAACACCCATCATCTGCCTAGCCTTTTCCCAACTATGTTGGGGTCGGCTTCTAATCTAACCGGATGCGGCGGAATACCAGTATTTTACATGGAGCGACTGCCTATCTGACCTCCACAATCCAGTCACTGGGTAATACGATACCCCTTGGTAAGACTAGTTGTCAGATTTTCGGGCTTCTGACGACCCGTAACGACAGTCAAAGATCCACGAATGACAGCCGGGACCACCGGCTTAACGTGCTTACCAAGGCACGGGGTATCACGTCGCCAACTTAACTCTGGGCTATTGCTAAGAAATTCCTAATGGCAAACCCAACAACACTTTGCCCGACCCTTGGATCGAATCCAGGACCCAGCCTGTTGGTCTCATGGTCGTAAGCGCGACTGCTGAGATGATGATGTAGAAGAATTAAGAACCCACTTATCTCAGATATATACTTGGACGTTTATTTCTGTAAATATTTACATAATATTAGCTAACATATAAACTATATTAATACTCGTATGTACATTTATATGAAAAAATAAGCAAAATAATCATAGGGCATCAAAGAATTCGTCCGCATCGCTGTCAACAGGAACAGTGCCCAAAAGGTTGTCAGCATTGCCAGGTTGTATGGCAATGCTAATTCTTTGGCCTAGAAATAGGCCAGCCTCTGGTCACGTGAAGAACGAAGTAATGTCAGTTATCAAAGGTAGTAGAGAGACCGATGGCGAGACAGGATTCTGAACTAATTGCCTAAAGCTTGTTGGGAAGGCCTGGACAACTTGGTGCGAAATTGTAAAGAATGGCATAGAGAGGAGACTATGCGGTGAATGTTGTCGACTTAATAAATACTCGCAAGCGCGTTCTTCCCACCATATCTGCTCCATGTCTATATTCGTTTCCACCCTTTATCGAATGTTGATTAACCTTAAAGACTCGCTGTATCCATTTGCACACGGTAATTGACATTAAATAATTGATTTTCCGCCCGCCATTGGACGCGTTATAGGAAGTCGGCTCGCTAAATTGTGACTGTGATCTTTTACGCGTAGTGAAAATGTCTGATTTAAATCATGTCTGTTTTTTCGAAGAGCTTCGTGCTTCCAATAGACCTATATATTGTTGTTTCATAATCATAAATTCTTAATTTAATATCATAAATATCCAACGGAAATCGAATGGGCAACCGCAGCGTTTTGAGTGTCTCCTTCCGAGATAGGAGCTTGAACCAATCGCAGAGCGCAAATCCGCGCTCATACGTCGCGTCCAATCACGGACGTGTATTTAGCCGGACTGCTAGCGCCATTTTACGATGGCTCAGAGGAGAAACAACTGACCGGCGCACGGAACACGTGCGATCGCGATAAAAACTTAAATGAAAGGATTCCTCGTTAAATCTGCGTGTGTAAATGTGAATATAGACCTTCTAGTGACCTGTGAAGCCTAATAAACATTATCAAGTGCAGTTCGTGACCCAATCATCAAAACGAGAGCGTCAGACGCGGGAGCTCCCAGCGAGAAAATACCTACTACCTACTGGACAAAAGTTCGCGGCCGAAGGTAAGAGCTTTCCTTCTTGGTGGCGGACTCTTGAGCGTTGCAGCCCATTCTATTCGTGGATTATTCTGTATCGGGGGCTGGACCCAAATGTGTAGGTGACTCCAACCTGACACATTTTATTGGTGCCGAAACCAGGGAACTTTAGATCTAAAAACATTCAACTCGGTCTAATTCCCCCTACAACGTTATTTCTACACAATTTTAGGTATATCTATCTCTTGCAGTACAACCGAACAAGTTGTAATTTTCATTGTACAAATTCCAAACTTCAACCGACCACCATTACGTAAAAAACATTAGTAGGTACTTTGAGAATTCCAAACTTATTTTATTCAATCTATTGTTCGAATGCATAGGGAGTGAACACGAATACAACAGTTGGTTAGTTCTTTAAATTACATTAGTGTTTGTCGTGTAGAAATTCATTGGTTCGTAATAATAACGAAAAACGCATTTGGTATAACCCACCTAAATTAAGTTGGTTATACTTTTCGATGTCCCACGTCACGTAAATTCGCATTTCAATTTAGTCGCGTATCATTAGTTCGAATTCGGAACAAAATCGTCCAATTTCTCCTAGTCCGTCCGAGCTAGTGTTCATGTCTAGGCTTTTAACTTTCGTATTTCAACGTTTCACACGCAAGATTATAATCCGTAAAATACACTAAAGCGGTAATCAATCGTATCGTACTTAGGTAATAGACAGTCGATTTTATAAAAACGACCTTAAAGCCATTAGCCTAAGAATCATATTCGCTTGCACTTCCCATCGGCTAGTCGTTCTAGCAACATCTCCCGAAGTGCAAATCTCGCCGCTTTATTTATTTAAGTTTCCGCAGGTGTCACTATCGTAAAAACACGTTCAATTGTTTTGGATACATACGCATGCGTAGGTTATTATACCGATCTCCGTAGGTACTTAATCCCATTTAATATTGTATTCTCGATTTATTCGTGAACCGTATCGACCTAGTGAAGTGGTAGGTATAGTGCCTAATCGTTTAATACGTTTTAGACTTGGACTTCTCGTGCTATACAACAATACGTTTTCTAATCCTTTGTATAGTGCCTATTCGTTTCCAGTCTAATATTTCAATATACTCGCGCTATACCTACTGTGATCTTAGTGTGCGGGTTAAAATTTATTCGTTGATCGATAAGTCTTCGACTTACAATTCATTTATCGCTTTCGTTCTTCATCGTTTATCTTATCTTGTGATAAGGGAACTTTTATTACGTACCAAATTAATTTTATTAGTTACTTAATTAATATAATAATTTCATCGTTGGTTTTCAATCGTATTAAAAATGTCATACAATACAAGACGCAAGTCGAAAGCGGATCCTTTATCTAAGAAACGTAAATCGCTCATCATGGCTAATGATGAACCTGCACTTACTGTTAGGGACTTACCTGTTTTGCGGCGTAAGCGTACACTCGCATTGAATCGTTTACGGAAGACGCTTGAAGTCGCTGAGTTGGCCCAAAAGGAGCCTGCCCAATTGAACGCGTTTCTTGCTCATTATTCCGTCGTACAGAAATTGTGTGACAGCTTTGAAGAGGCACATTCCGATATTCTCTGTATTGTGGACAGCGATTCAGAGGAACAGGAGGATGATATCCGAGTAGACTTCGACCAGGCTTATTTCAATATCATGAGTATTCATATGGAGTTGGTTCCTAACAATGCAGGAGAATCTAAATCAAATTCAACCGTTATAGATCGCTCTTGCATGTCTAACGTAAAGTTACCTAAAATCAACATTCCGACATTTTCTGGAAACATAAAAGAATGGCCTAGATTTTATAGTCTTTATAATTCGTTAATTCATCGTAATAAATCCCTATCGGACGCTGAACGCATGCATTATCTTTTTTCAAGCCTTTCTGGGGACCCTCTTTCTCTCATCCGCACCTACCCTCCCGAAGGCACCTTCTATCTCGAGGCCTACCAGACATTAAGCCAGAGATACCAAGATAACCGTGAGTTAGCATTTACGTGCTGGAAGGAAATACTCGAAATAAACATAAAATCTAACGCGCCAGATGAACTTCGTCGTGCTCTTGATACTACAAACGAGAATTTAAATATTTTAAGAGGTCTCGGATTACCGACAACAGAATGGAATTTCGTGCTCTGTTACCATTTTTTGTCGAAATTAGATTCACAAACGCGGTGCGCTTATGAACGAAAACATATCTCCTCAGAGCTACCAGACTTCAAGGAGTTGTTGACCTTCCTATACACTAAATGTGAAGCGCTCGTGAGAGATACACACTTCTCCACTCAAGATCGCTCCAAAGCCTCTGTCAATCGTAGTCAAGAGAAACATACTCAAAATAAATCAACTGGTCATCCGTCAAAATCCAAGACCACGACCGTGTTTCTTTCCAACACAGAAGAGAAGTCAAAGCCCGCTACTTCGTCATCAGGTTCATCATCATCGGCGCAATCAATCGTTAAATGTCCAGTTTGTTCAGAAAATCACTCTGTCAACCATTGCAAACGGTTTGAACAGATTCCCGTCGCTGAACGGATTGAGGCTGCAAAAACTAACCGTTGGTGCTACAACTGTCTTAAACCTTCTCATCGTCTCACGGAATGTAGATCTATCTTCAGGTGTCAGAAATGTCGTCAGCGCCATCACACGCTTCTTCATTTGGATCAGCCTGACAGTGTAGCTTCTTCATCCGTCCAACCTTCTTCGAGTACCTCAAACGACAATAAAGTTCAAGTACTGACAAGTCTCGGCGACAAGTCTGTGGTGCTTCTTTCTACGGCCAAAGTTCAAGTTCGTGACTCGTCGGGTAATTTTCAATTGCTCCGCGCTCTCATAGATTCGGGAAGCCAAGCACATTTCATCACTGAACGTGCCGTTGAGCGACTTGGTGTTCCTAATAATTCAACTTCTCGCCGTGTCATCGGCATAGCACAGTCTTCTGCAGCTGTTTCAGGAACAGTTGAGATTGAGATTGGTGTCAACGGCCGGAACCTCTTTAATGTTAACGCGCTCACTTTACCTAGCATCTGCGGTAAAATGCCTTCTACTCGCATTGATAAATCGTCTTGGCATCATTTAAAGGGTCTTCCACTGGCCGACCCGGACTGTCACCTGCCTGGCCCTATCGATCTTCTTCTTGGTGCTGAGATCTTCGCCTCATTATTGCGTCCTGGTAGTGTGGGTGGAGGATCACAGCAACCCGCCGCTCTTAATTCCATATTTGGTTGGATCCTGCTTGGCGGTGCTGGTGGCGGGGCTGACGTCCAGTCGTTTTTCGTAAACGAAGACGACTGTCTCTCTGAAGAAGTCAAACGCTTATGGGAGCTAGAATCGTTCGAGACCACTCGACGCTTAACTCCGAACGAGGAACGCTGTGAAGAAATATTTGCAACTCAATACACTCGCGATCTCACAGGCAGGTATATTACCACTTTGCCGTTCAAGGAGGAAAACCTCGATAGATCTTTTCCAGGGTCTCGCGACACCGCTTTGCGCTGTTTTCATTCAATAGAACGGAAATTAATTAAAGATCCGGATTTATACAAACAATATAGGGACTTTATGAAGGACTATCTAGACAGCGATCACATGAGTACTGTTCCGATCGACGAGCTTAAAACCGGAAAATATTATATTCCTCATCACTCTGTACTTCGTCCTGATTCTGCCACAACCAGGCTGCGTGTGGTTTTTAATGCGTCAGCTAAAGATGCGACAGGAACTTCTCTCAACGATACTCTTTTAATCGGTCCTAAGCTTCAGGCGAACATTGCAGAAATTCTTCTTAACTTTCGTATTCACTTCGTTGTGTTCACCGCTGACATGAGGCAGATGTATCGTATGATCCAAATTGCTGACGCTGATCGCGATTACCAACGCATCTTCTGGCGTTTTAACAATGAACAACCCGTTCAGGAATATCGGCTCAACACCGTAACCTACGGCGTATCCTCTGCTCCTTTTCTCGCGTGCCGTACCATCAAACAGCTGATTTCCGATGAAGGTCGTGATCTGCCAATTGCAAGTAAGGTTTTATCTTCTGCGCTATACATCGACGATATTGTGACTGGTTTTGACAGCCTTGATACCGCTCTACAGGCGCGAACTGAAGTCATCGAGTTGCTCAGGAGGGGAAACTTTGAGCTACGAAAGTGGGCAACTAACACCCCTGAGCTTCTTGCTGATTTACCACCCGAACACTGCTTGACGGCTTCAGTCACTTTAGATGACAAAGAAACTCCTACTCTTAAGGTTCTGGGCTTAAGGTGGGATCCATTCAGTGATTGCTTCTTTTTTTCTGTTAGTCCACAGCAGAGGAAATGCACTAAGAGGAACATTCTTAGCGAACTCGCGCGCGTGTTTGATCCCTTAGGTTTTCTCTCCCCATTGACAATCGTTGCCAAGGTTTTGATACAACGCCTGTGGGTCCTCAATGTGGGATGGGATGATGATCCTCCTGAGGATGTCGTTAATTTCTGGAACCGTTATCTCGAACAGCTGCCTCTCTTACAATCGTTGCGTATTCCTCGCTGTGTCTCTGTAAAAAACACAAAATCTTGTGAAATTCACGGGTTTTCAGATAGCTCCGAAACCGGTTATGGTGCTGCAGTATACTTACGAACTATTGATGCAGACGAAAAAGTTCGGGTCTTTTTCGTCTGCTCAAAAGGACGAGTAGCTCCAATCAAATCTACGTCGTTGCCACGCCTTGAATTATGCGCTGCCGTCCTTCTCGCTGATCTTCTAAAATTCGTTAAGGAATTATATTCATCTGTTTTTCCTTGCACTGGTGTTTTTGCATGGTCTGACTCTACCGTCGTACTCGCGTGGATTCGCTCTCACCCTTCACGTTGGAAGGCTTTCGTCGCGAACCGCGTTGGTCATATTCTCGATGTCATTCCAGATGCTCGTTGGAATCACGTGGCTTCCGAAGATAATCCGGCGGACATAGTTTCGCGCGGTCAACTTCCGTCAGAACTAGCCAACAATCGTTTATGGTGGACGGGTCCCTTGTGGCTTTCCCATCCTGTCCTCTCTTGGTCTGGTGATGACAAAGTGTTGGATAAAACCGCACTTGAACTGGAAGAAAAGAGTCCACACTCACTACTCACCCACGATGATTCGATAATTTCTTTCATAGATATCTTACTCGAACGTTATTCATCTATTCGCAAAATCCAGCGCCTCTTGTGCGTGTGGATAAAATTCATCGCTTTCCTGCGCAGTGAACGTACCCGTATTTCTAATTCTGTGTCAAATCGGACCCAACTTCATAACGCGCTCATGATTATTGTAAAGCATATTCAGTCTCGTTGCTTCGCTACCGAGATTCAACAGTTGCATGCCAGAACTCTTTTATCAAAACAAATGCGTAAACTCAATCCATTCTTAGACGAACAGGGAGTGCTCAGGGTGGGCGGCAGACTGTCGAGATCAGGGCTCGAGTTTGAGCATAAATACCCCGCCCTTCTCCCTCGTGATTCGAGACTCACTTACCTGATAATAGAGGCGTTTCATCGTGAAAACTGCCATGCAGGAATTAATACCGTGCAGTACCTTTTAACTCAGCAATTCTGGATTCTGTGCCCAAAACGTGCTATTCGGCATTGTTTGTCGAAATGCTTACAGTGTTACAAAACAAATCCTACTCCTCTCGAACCGTATATGAGTGATCTACCCGCTGTTCGTGTCAATCAAGTGAAGCCTTTCTCTGTTGTAGGTACGGATTACGGTGGTCCCTTTCGTATCAAACTAGGAAAACTTCGCGGTGCCAAAATCGGCAAGGCCTATCTGTGTTTATTCGTTTGCCTTAGTACAAAAGCACTTCATCTCGAAGCAGTTTCGGATTTGTCAACAGACGCGTTTTTAGCAGCACTTCGAAGGTTTGTTGGTCGCCGTGGTAGAGTTAGCATCATTCACTCTGATTGCGGAACCAATTACGTAGGCGCGAATAATCAGCTTCATTCATTCATGCAGTCAGCTGCTAACGTTGAGAATATCGAATTTCGTTTCAATCCACCTGCTAGTCCCCACTTTGGTGGAGTTTGGGAAATCCAGATAAAATCTGTTAAATCTCACTTGTATCGCATCATAGGCGAACAAACGCTTACTTTCGAAGAATTAGCTACTGTTTTCGTCCAAATCGAGTCAATGCTTAACTCGCGACCCCTCTGTCCATTGAGTTCTGATCCCAATGATTTGAATGTCCTCACACCGGGTCATTTCTTAACGTTGGAACCGTTAACGTCCGTTCCTGATGAGGATCTAACCTCCATCAACATAAATCGTCTCGATCGTTGGCAATTAATACAGCGTTTCCAACAAACTTTTTGGAATCGTTGGAAACGGGAATATCTCCATACTCTTACTCAACGGGCAAAGTGGACCAAAAATTCGAAACCATTAGACGTAGGATCGGTTGTCATTATTAAAATTGATAACGCTGTTCCGTTACACTGGCCTCTTGCGAGAGTTGAGAACCTTCACCCTGGCCCGGACGGAGTAGTGCGCGTTGCAACCGTTCGCACAGTCGATGGCTCTTCACTCACCAGACCATTGGCAAAGCTGTGTCCTTTACCAAACCTTATCGATTAGTGCGTTATTCGTTAGTAATTTAGTTATCGTAAATTTAGTACCCTAGTTTTACTTCGTGTGCATTCGTTCTCTAGGTTCTAATTCTCATTTTCTTTAAATTATTTTCTAAGTAAGAAAATACACAAGTGTATTTTGGTGGGCGGTATGTTTCATAATCATAAATTCTTAATTTAATATCATAAATATCCAACGGAAATCGAATGGGCAACCGCAGCGTTTTGAGTGTCTCCTTCCGAGATAGGAGCTTGAACCAATCGCAGAGCGCAAATCCGCGCTCATACGTCGCGTCCAATCACGGACGTGTATTTAGCCGGACTGCTAGCGCCATTTTACGATGGCTCAGAGGAGAAACAACTGACCGGCGCACGGAACACGTGCGATCGCGATAAAAACTTAAATGAAAGGATTCCTCGTTAAATCTGCGTGTGTAAATGTGAATATAGACCTTCTAGTGACCTGTGAAGCCTAATAAACATTATCAAGTGCAGTTCGTGACCCAATCATCAAAACGAGAGCGTCAGACGCGGGAGCTCCCAGCGAGAAAATACCTACTACCTACTGGACAAAAGTTCGCGGCCGAAGGTAAGAGCTTTCCTTCTTGGTGGCGGACTCTTGAGCGTTGCAGCCCATTCTATTCGTGGATTATTCTGTATCGGGGGCTGGACCCAAATGTGTAGGTGACTCCAACCTGACACAATTGTTTTATTTTGTACGAGGAGATATGGATACAAAATTTCGGGAGATGCTTTACAAGGTTCTAATTGATAATTTTCGGCTTGTGGTGTATTTTTAACCGACTTCAAAAAAGGAGGTTCTGAATTCGACCCTTACCTATGTGTGTTTGTATGTCCGCGATTTTTTCAAAAACGAATTAACCGATTTTAATCATTCTTTCATTAATGTGATATACTTACTTTCAGGAAGGTTTTAGTTTATAATACATTAGGGAAATTATTGTTATGTACGAAGTTATATGCATAAATTTACTGCGTCTCCGGCATTTCTATGCAAATTTTGATTTCAATTAAACCATGTACAGGCACTTTTGAATTTTCAAAATTAAATAGTCGGGCAGTTAGTCAGAAAGTTGAAGCTAGTTGCCCATTCCAAAACGTAGATCTCTATGGAGAAGAACGGGCAAGAATCTCCATGGACACTCATTTAAATCAAGATATTACAAAATCCTGGGTACATTATTCTTGTTGCTTCTATATGTGAGAACAATGTAAAAAAAAAAACAAATGAAACAATTCAAAATATAAGATTAAAAATAAGTCTTGGCAGTTAAGATACGATCAGTCTCAACTCAACCGACGGCGCCCGTTCACGAACATGACGCGGGGATCAGCACCATCCAGCTCAACCATTTTGTAGGGAACCGAATGATCCAACACACGCGCCACCATCAGTTAGACATTTAAGTGAGCATGACACATTCTCAACTGCCATGCTCTTTCAAGTCAACATCAAAAATCATAATAAACGGATCCATGGTTCTTACCATAGATTCTTACATTTACAAAATTGAAAAAATGCTTCTAAATTATACAAAACTCTAGATTGCAATTTATTTAAGAGATGAATAAAATTTTACTACCAAACAGGAACAGGTATTTAGAATTGAAGTATTCAACAATTAAAACTTGATTGAATAAAATAAAAATAAACATTAAGATCGTAATGTCAGAAACACTAAAAAGAAAAAGGGAAGCACCTCTTCCAAATATTGAAATTTTAACTAGTGAGCCCAAGTGCCTGTGGAGCAGGACCAGCATTAAGCCAAGCATTTTTATCTACGATATAATCATCCAACCTATAATATGCCTGTCTACATAGTGCCCAAAAACGAAAATTCGAAACCAACGACACCGACTATTTATCACTTTGTAGTGTTAATTTTGAAGTCGGTTGTTTATTGTCCCAAAAAAGTAGTTCTTTATATTATATAACAGTATGAATCCCTGAGACCGTTTAGGTATATTTTTTTATTGTACCTGTCTCAAAACATGATAAAACAAAAAATAAATTAATTTTATGTTTTTTTTTGGGTCATCGACCGCTGAATTAAAAAATACTATAATAATATTATTACTTGAAATAAAAAAGACAAAAAAAATACAGGTTTTTTGTAAAATTCAAAGACATGATGGGTATATATTTAAACAAAAGAAAACAGGTTTTTTCAACTTATACTTCAAATATAACAATATCAGAGATCGTTAACCCCAAAATAAAACCTCAAAGTTTTCATTTTTATTTTATCGTGTTTAGATGTCGATATCGATATCAATCACGACTGTAGAGTTTCGCTAGCAAATTTAAATTGGCCCTGTATAGTTCCACCTAGAACCTATATATCTACGAGGAACCAATTATAATATAGTTCCACTCAAACCCCGATACATGTCCGCCGGTGGGCGCTATTCTTATTTTTTCCACTTTAATTACCAGAAGAAGAATGCCGCAACTAGATCGGGGTTTATTGGATTTCAAATTCGTTATTGCAAGTGCCTTTTTCACTTTGGACGGTGCGAGATTTTTGCCGTCGTGGACACAGTACAATGGAAACTATTGAAGTACTCTATATTGCGTTTTTCGAGTTGACAGTCGTCATTGGAACTGTGTTGGCTGGCGAGCAGAATGTTTTATAGCTTTTGTAATAACGTTGTTTGATTGGTCGCCCCTGTGGGGGGAGGGCGCGGCAGTCGAACACCTCCTTTATTTAAAATATTCAATACTTGTAACGCGAATCTAGGAATCGTTGGAAATTAATTTAAGTATCGTGTAAAATCGTCTTACCCAGTAACTGGGTTGGATGTCAGATACACAGTTGCACCACTCACCCGGTTAGACTGAAAGCCGACCCCAACATAGTTGTGAAAAGGATATTCACTGTAGCAAGCGAGTTATTGATTTCGCAACAGAATAGGTGAGCTGTTGTCAAATAAGACAGAATGATTTAACTTATGTTCATTAACATAATGTAAGTGTAATTTGGGTTGTGAATATGCTTCGATCAACAATATTACTAGATTTCCGATGAGCACTGTATAATATAAATTGCTTCATACAAAATGTATGTAACGTTTCAAATCCGTGCACTGTCAGGGCCTCGTACACGGCACGTCCTGGGCACGGCCCGGTCTAATATAAATCATCCCTTATGCGGGTGAAACCGCGGGGCGTTGCTAGTATTCAAATAAAATTATTAGTTTATATAACATCCCAAATAAAGTAAAAAATGAATGTTGAAGTGTAGGGAAGCATCTACTTATTTAACATATACTGTTAATGTAATAATATATTATAATACCCGCATCATAATCGTCAAAAACAATTTGTTAAGAAACAACATTAATATAATGTAAGTGATCAATGACTTAAGTCAGCCTGTAAACAATAAAATGCAGGCAATAACCTGGCGTTTCATGTCACATAATTGCCTTGTAGATGTAGTATTGCAACAGCTATTAGAAAGTCCGGTAAATATGACTTTTCAATGGAAAAATTAAAACGTGTATTCATAATTATATATACGTATAGTAAATCATAACGGTATAACACAAATTACTTTAATTAACATTGAAACATAAAAAGGAACCTATAAAACGTTGACAATTATAACATAATCTATACATATAAAATTCAAAATCATGACTGACTGATATATCAACGCACAGCCTAAACCGCTGGTCCTAGAGACATGAAATTTGGAGGGGGTGTTCTTTGTGAAGAGTAGGTAGCCACTAAGAAAGGCTTTTTCCAAATTCCACCCCTAAGAGGGTGAATGGGGAGAAGGTGAAATTTCACGCGGACGAAGTCGCGGGCAGTAGCTAGTGTTGTATATATTTCAATTAAAAACTAAAATTGAACAGTAGACTCCATTACATACTTTCTTCCACAGAACACTGGTGTTCACAGTTGTGAATGTCATGTACACAGTCATACATATATACGCATCATTTTACTCCATTAATTCGCAAACATATCACATTCAACATGTTCTTCCGTGGCGGTAGTTTCCGAAATGTGTTCCGAATTTCCGACTGAGGAAACAAAAGGCAAGCCTAAAATAAAGGAATGTTTTAATGATAATGCGCGTTAGCATAATAAAAGACACTATTGTCTATTAGAAGAATATTTGAAAAAGTCAGCATGTGTTTATTTTACATATACTGCGTTCGATAACCCAATCAGTGTGCAGGTTAAAGCCCGCATCACAGTTGTTCAATATGTAAGTAATTTGTTTAGAGAACAAATATACACATTGGAGTAGCCTCTAAATAATTAAACAGAGGCAACAACTTTGAGGTCATGGTGGATAAAAATAGGCTCAGAATGCAACAAGTTTCATGAGTTTTTAATGAGATGGTGGCGCCTTTCGTTCACATACCCCATGTAGTAGTAATTCACCATTTATTGGGAAGTAGATGGTACCAAAAAATAAGCAAGAAAAAAAAAATCTGCACCCTATTTTCGTAACATACTATCAATAACAATCTGAGTCAATTTGAAGAATATTGCTAATCCATTGCTTCATTCGTTCGAAAAACTTATCTGCTCAACAACATAAATAACGCAATGAATGTTGTTGAAATGTCAAAATGAAAGCCATCGCTACTCTTAGTATTACGCAATAACAACGATCATTTGTGAATAGAAGAACAAGAATAAGTTCTTTAATAATCCAGACAAGATCTTACTGAGAATCTCCTGATTCAAAATCCCAGTAACACTATGATTGAACTTAGGATCCCACGCTTAGCAGTAGTACAGACGCCAGCACATCAAGCCACTACAATCTGTCAAATTTCTTTAATAGATTTTCAACTTTATCGCTAAAGCATAATGTTCAAAGTTGATTGGGAAAATTTGACAGTTTCGGGTAGCTTGATGTACTGGCGTCTGTACATGTGTCCAATAGCCCAACAACGCAGTCACGAGACCTCCGACCATGTTGGAATGCTGTTGGATATCCTCTAGACATCAACTCTATGCCGCAGATCGTACGGTCTCTCGTAATTCAGATTTACGTAAAGTAAAATAAACTTCAACCGTCAGAGCGGCACAGTCCACCCTTCACAACGGCGGCTCGCCGACTGATTATTATAGACGGTAGTCGGTACTATATTATATAAACGTAATATTTGTGGATGTGTGGGTAGTTTGTGAAAAAGGACGTAAGTGCGCTTAACTTTTATAATAATTATGCATATATAGTTGACAGTCTCGTTGGTCTGGTGGCGCAAGCGCTACTGCTCAGCCTGGGGTAGATTTCCAGGTCAGATTCAAATTCATTTATTCATTTTGTGAACATAGGGTACAATTATACAGATGTTATCCCAAAAATGTTTGTCCATGCTATGTCCCGCCAAAAGGCATACAAAAATGTCACAATTTTATGCAATAGTTAATAATACGAGTAAGTCAATAAATTAAAACGACACATAAACAAATATGTAATAGGTAATTAGTCACAATTTCGTATATCTACAATAATAAATGCAATAAAAATGTCAATAAATATTATCATTATTCTATGAAAGTAACATTTTAATAATAGACAGGTATACAATTATACAAATATTATGTTAATTTGTCATTAAGATATTCATTAACAGAATAATACGCATTCTCATTCAATAATTTAAAAAGCTTACGTTTAAACTTTCATATTGTTGCTTGATACAATTTGAACAGGTAGGTAATTTGTTATAACGTTTTGGAGCAATTGCAAATACTATTGTAGAGAACCTTGGTCGGATAATTATAGTGTTGTGGTTTTCGTACCTACCAGTCCCGAGTCTTGAATTTGTGCCTGATTGATAGCATAGGGTACCCCTATTACATGGGATTTAAACTTAATTGGCGAATTGTACTTACTGGGGGGCATCCCACACCCCACACTACACTTGTTGCGATACGCGGTCTCCACTCCAGGATTCGTCTGCTCCACCGACCATCAGTCCTTCGACAAACATGGCCAGCCCACTTCCTACCACTTCCGCCTGCTTACTCTGCAAGAACTGGAAGTGGAATAGGTAGGTACTTAGTGAACCATTTTTTTTTTCGTTTTCGGGGAAACCTTCAAAAGACACCCGACCTCCGGGGAGGGAGGTCGGGAAGTGTGGGATTTTTACCTCACTAAAACCACCCCGGTGATCACCATCAGCACATAGGGGGGCACCGCGGTTCCTCTTAAAAGACCAATTCCGGAACCGCCCCTGTGCAACGCCTGTAAGGCACGTCTCTGGGCGGACTAGTGTACCTAGTGTAGTGTACCATTGCGGACACTGGCGGTGGAACACTTTTCAACCTTATTACCAAGGGTATAAGGGTGAAAAGTGGTCGACCGCCATTGTCCGCGGTTGTACATTATAGACTTTTATTTGAAATGACCTATGATTTGAAGCTACCTCTTGTGCACTAAGGCTAATCTAAGAAAATAGACCTCATAATAGATGTCTCTTCGTAATAAATGGATTAACCAGTACCTAATCAATTCTTGTTTTACATAAACTTTTCAAACATTGCGAATGACGACCAATTGAGATGCCATTCATAAGGATTTGTTAACTTTGAGACGTTTAGTGTGATTGTAACTTTACATCGGGTCCAATGGCTTTTCGGTTATATGACAACATAATTGGTTTAATGATAGATTACTATATTACCCGAGTGTTGTCCTAATTTTGACGTTTTCCGGCTAGGTAATTTTGCAATCGGCGAAAATGCTTGTCTAAAGACGAGATTATTTGGTACAGCTTAGACAAAAATATCCTTTATTACCCAAAACCACGAAACATACATAGTCTATTAAAAAACATTTGAATTTGTAATGAAACGGGTATTCCAAGTTTTAGTAGGTAAATAAAAAAACATTAAATCTTAAAGATGTGTTTATTTCAATATTTTACCTACCTAATTACACTGTTCCACAATAAAAATAATTAAATTAAAAGAGAATTTAATAACAAAAATAACTTGAATTACCTAACATAAAGATACAGCATTAATTTATAATTAAAAAATAATAATCACTAAACCCTAAAAAAATATTAAAAATCACTGTTTATCAGAGATTTTAAAATTTACTTAACTAACGGTTCCGTATCGTCCATAACACTATCAACAGCATCTTTAACGATGTATTGTGCATTTATTATCATGTTAACACTATCACTTTTATTGTTATTGCAAAGATCCACAACTGATATTTTTATCAGTTTTATCCCGCGTCGATGCAGTTTACTCATCACGAAAGATTTAGTTGGTTGTTTCTTTATGAGAAGGCTTTTCTCGGCTTTGCTGTATCGATTTCTTTTCTTTCGTAACTTGACTGCAGTGCGGGGGCTCATTGCAAATCCTCTCAGAAAATCCATCGTAAGGATCCTGAGGGTACTGGTTGTATACAATTTCTGAATCGTAAATCTGAAACAAAATGATAACAAATGATTAGCATCTTATTCAGTGAAAATAATCATTACCTAAGTATGTTATAATTATAATTACCGATGACATGATTATGACGCAGACTGATATATCAAATATCTCTAATATTATACAAGTACTCAAGGTGGCAATTATTTCGTAAATAACCTGAATGAGGTAGCTTTAAGTTAAGTAAATTATATAGTAATTGTCCTGAGAGGAAACAAGCATTGCGACATTAAAAAGTTATGGTCCGTTCACATAAGACCTATTTTGCTATGCTTACTTATTTTGTTTGTATTTTGAAATTAAGTTTTTAAACCTTGTTTTTCAAGTCAGATAGGCAGTCGCTCCATGTAAAATGCTGGTATTCAGCTGCATCCGGTTAGACTGGAAGCTGACCCCAACATAGTAGGGAAAAGGCTAGGAAGATAATGATAAAAAACTAGCGTAAAGCAGTAGTAATAATTTTTGATCGAGTAGTATAAATTTAGTGATCGATCATGTCATACGTTCATTATCGAATATTCTAGAACACCGTCCGGAGCGACAGTGAATTGGATGGGTAAAATTCAGAATGCCTAGTTTATCCGAATCCGAACTAGTTCGTCTGCGCGACAGGTGGGACAGAATATTAGTATTTTATCATTATCTTCCTAGCCTTTTCCCTACTATGTTGGGGTCAGCTTCCAGTCTAATCGGATGCAGCTGAATACCAGTATTTTACATGGAGCGATTGCCTATCTGACGTCCACTACCCAGGTACTGGGTTATAGGATACCCCTTGGTAAGTCTGGTTGTTAGACTTTCGGCTTCTGACGACCCGTAAAGACTGCCAAAGATCTATGAATGACAGCCGGGACCAACGGCTTAACGTGCTTTCCGACGCTTACGGTAGGGAAACGCTTACCCTAGAGTAAGCGTCAAAACTAAAACAAACTTTTAAAAAACTAGTTTTTTGGTATTAAAATAGTAATATTGCACGATGTGTGCAAATTGAAAAAGAGTTTCGATGTCAATGTATCTAGGAAGCCATACTGGGGCGAGGAGTTGATTTGAATGGCATAGAAATCAAAATTCAAGTTAAATATTTATAGGTCACCATAATACTTACCTACACGACGGTGACGTAACGCATTCATTATACAGATAAGTATGTCATGCAAATCATGCTATCGTGAAGAGAGAGCAGTGTCAGACAACCTTTCCTGAAGTACTGTATATTACTAGCCGTAGGTGCTCGAGGAAACCATTTCAATTTATATAACCCGCGCCGATAAAACCGAAACGATACACACACAAAAAAAAAACTCGCATCGGATATTAAAACTTTCATAGCCGGCCGATTAGCGAACATTTAAACGGGAAAAATTTTCCCCGAGCACAATATTGCACGGCCAGTGAAGGAGTTATCTTTAATTTGTAAACCAATAAATGTTAATACATCAGGTCGGGACATGGCAATCGAATGCTCTGTCCAATTCAATTTTTCACGTTGCCAAACTAATTTGTGAACTATACGCATGAGTTTTGGGTTCCCTTTCGGTACTACAGTAATTATTTTGTTTGTAAAATGTTTTTCGCGGCAGCACCGTTACGTGTTGATCGGTGGTCAATATTTGATTGGAGCGTGCGTGCCATTTTCCGATGTCAGTATTTAAATTTTTGTGTTTTTTTTTTAATATTTACTAACTGGGATTTAATTGTAATGTAATCATTTGTATTGTCATGTTCACTTTTGATGTGGTCGAGTTGGGTGAAAATAAAAGGTTTTTTTTTTTAAACCCTGAACAATTGACAAACAGCCCCATTCCTTTGGGGACCCACCACATTATCCCTATCAAAGTATAACAAAAAGAGGTAAAGTAATGCAGGCCTTACACGTACGATAAACTTGCGCAAAATTGAACTTGCACAAGTACCTATACAATAACGTATGAGGGATGAATTAGCACAAGTATCCGAGCCATTCGGTATCATGCAGACTTGTGCAAGTCTACGTCTACAATAAGTTCACAACCTCAAATAAAATCACAATGAGACCTTACATGTTTTCATTCATCTATTTTCGCTCATGTATTAGAATAGCCTCCTTTAGAGGCTTTGTTTAAATGTTACCTACATTCAAATAACGCTAGAAACATCAGGGTATTTCTGGTGTATACCAGATGATGAGCTACCACTCGACTAACTTATATTTTTAACACGGCGTGAGCTATGATTCTAACAAGCGTGATCATCATTATTTTCCTGGGTTTAACGCAACACATTTACTTCTTCCATTCTAATCTCCCCTTCAACCCTCATCTGTAACTGTAATAATCGCGATACGACAAAAAAAAATGAAGATAACTAAAAATAACTAACTTAGAGTAACAGGACCCGGAGCCAGAAGTCTGGTTCCCAATCTAACCCGATTTCTCCTTTACCTACTTTAGACCTACAAGTAAATCAATCAGTTACCCGTTTACCTCAAATAAAATACATGTGTCGCCGGCGCGCGGCGATCTTTTCTAAGCACTGCTACGAGTGGGCTACGATCGTCTACGAATAGGCTAAAATCGTCTACGAATAGGCTACGATCGTCTACGAATAGGCTACGGTCGTCTATGAATAGGCTACGATTAGCTACGAACGGAATCGACTCACGAGTTTACTTAATCTTTTCAACATTTTAAAATTGTAATTGACACTTGACTAACTCTTTTGAATTTATGTCACGACATGTAAAAGTCCTTTGTTTTTTTGACAACCGTCGAGGTGATAATTAAAAATTAAATATACTTACATCGATGACAATTTTTTTTTAAGTAAAACTTCTGAACCGCAATAATTAACACAGCACTTTTTAATATTTTAACCATTCAACGCTCCACTTACAACAAGGCGTATAATTAATTTATTAAAAAAACGTACATAATTTAAGTGTGCGTACAACGAATGTCAGAAGCTTTTTGCACTTGATATATCGCTGCAATCAACGTGCTTGTCGCGTATAACAACGTATAGATTTCATTTTATTACGCGCCCCGTTAAATGTTGCCAATGGATTGTGATAGTATGAGCGAGTGTGTACACGGCTTTTTAAACGATTTTGATGATGACGTGCTCCGAGGTATTTGTTAGTTACAGGTTCATTTTGCGATCTTATGAGTGGTTTTTACGGTTCGTACCCAAAGGGCGCCAACGGGACCCTATTGCTAAGCCTCCGCTGTCCGTCTGTCCATCCATCCGTCTTTACGTCCGTCCGTATGTCAGCGGGCTTTAACTCATGAATAGTAATAGGTAGACAGTTGAAATTTTCAGAGTGCGTATGTCTATGCAACAAAATAATAAAAATAAAATAGTTGTACGGGTGTACGGAACTCTTCGTGTTCGAGTCCGACTAGCTTTTGGCCGGTTTTTGGAGTACATAACAATAACATTAGTAATTTATTTATTAATAGTTAATTAAATAAAGTAATTTAGTAATATCACTCCCGTCATGACTAAAGGGTTGGGTAGGCGTGTACTTACCTATAATCTATTTTTTTTTCCGTTAGCTTGTGCTGTCCTACTGCTGGGCAAAGGCCCCTTTTTTCTTCCTGTCTTGTGCAATCTCTGGCCATGTTGGCCCTGCGAATGATATTAGATTGTCAGGCCACCTTCGCCTTGGTATACCTCGACGGCGATGATCTATAGTAAGACATTTTTAAAGTACTTAACTTTGTAGTTACAATTACAATGCATGTGTTAACATTACGAAAAGTTAAATATTACTAGTCAAAAAAAAAAATAACTGCACATTTTTTGAATTGGTAAATTAAAAAAAAACTTCTGATAATCTAAAATCGCTTTCTATTCCCAACGTTACTTTGACAAAATATTACCCTAGCATCGATGTCATTCGTCAATAGACTAATGAAATACCTATACAAACAAAATACAGTATTTCAACCCCTGAACCTACCATTTCAAAACAGACAATCGCTAATACGCACCACATAAGTCCACAGTCAGCTTGATAATTCCAATAGTATACGAGTATATGACTAGTATAATATCATTAGAATAATACTCGATCCTGTGCACAGACTTATGCATTAGTTATTACACATTTCCCGATTAAGGCCAAACTTAATTACGTCAATACGTAGGTATGTGTGTGGCGGTATTTTGTGCGCACACATGATTTTGGTAATGTTCAATAGGAAACTGAAAAGGATAGGCAGTTTTGGATTTATTTTTAGGGGTACCAAAGTTCATCTAAACTATCCTACTAATATTATAACCGCGAAAGCTTGTAAGGATAGAGGGATGGATGTTTGTTACTCTTTCACGCAAAAACTACTGGACGGATTTTGATGAAACTTTACAGTAATTATAGCTTATTACATCAGAACAACACATAGGATACTTTTCATCCCGATATTCCCACGAGGTCGACACTTATGCGGGTGAAACCGCGGGGCGCTGCTAGTAAATTAGAAAGAGAAAAGATTTGAATTTTTGTATGTTTGTTACGCTTTCACGCTATAACGGCAGAACGGATTTCGGTGAAATTTGGCACATGGGTAGACCATGACTTGGATCAGGACATAGGATAATTATTCCTTACTTGTGGTCTATTCAGCGCAACCAGGAGACATAGGTACTTTTCTACTACTTAATTTCTCACAACACACTACGCTTTTGATTTCTTTTTTTTCGGGATGAAAGGTACCCTATATCCGTTTCTGTAGATCTGACAACGTATATGCAAAATTTCAGGATGATCGGTTCGGTGGTTTAGGCGTGAAAAGGTAACAAACAAACAAACAAACTTACTTTCGCATTTTTGTAATATTAAGTTAGGATAAGATATTTATCATCCCGCGAGTGCACAAACCTTATTACAATGCAAAAAGATTGAAGAATAAAAATGTAGTCGGGATTTTCATAGAAAAGTTTTATTGTAAAGAAGACATGGAATCGATGCCAGATGTAATTACTTTAACTTTCATCCTCCGGATAAAGCAGATTGCGAGCGCATCTTGTCAATAATAGAACGATATCAAATAGATTAGCGGCAGTGCTTTATATTCCTAGTTCGCTTCGCAATGTGCCCTGCATTTATATTTTAAAACGAGTTGACCCGACAGACGTTGCCCTGTTCAATTTTCAATAATTTATACAAGATTCCATTAGAAAAAGGACATTCAGCTTTTCCCGAATTTATTATTTATTTATTTATTTAATACTTCAAGCACAAAAATGTACAGAGGCGGACTTAATGCCATAGGCATTTGAAAATTTTCCGGTATTTTTTTCCAATTTTGCTTTCCTTAAAAACCTATAAAGATTTCATTTAAAAACAAATTAGTAGCCGTATCGGCCCAGCCGTTCTCAAGTGATGCGCATACGCATTTCAGTTTTATTTATACAGGGTGACAGGGACATCGACGCACAACCTGTTACCATGGATTCAGCACATGATTCTGGACCTCCCTGCGTTGAAATATAACGTCGGTTATTTAAAAAAAACCTGCTGATTGAAACCTACGCGGTTACAAATATATGGAACAGCTATATGATAGGAAACGCTGCAGTGTATATAAGGTCCCATTAAAATAGATGGACAAACTTTTAGAAATCATTCAGACCACCAAAATAAGGACGATTTTAAAAAATTATACAAGAAAAACGCATTAGATACTTACAAGAAAAATAATCAGCTAACGAAAATACACTAATGTGCGGCAATTTATTATTGTAGGTTAAAATAAAATCACTTTAATCAGTGTTTTTTTTTGCTTGGATATCTTTGGTGAGCGCTGTGTTAAAATTTGTCCATCTATTTTAATGGGACCCTGTATTTAGTGAAATAAATAAAGAATAGGAAATTTAATTTAAGATAACATATAAACTATAATAATATGTACATTTATATAAAAAAATAAGTAAAATAATCATAGGGCATCAAAGAATTCGTCCGCATCGCTGTTAACAGGAACAGTGCCCAAAAGGCTGGCAGCATTGCCACGTTGTATGGCATTGCTAATTCTTTGGCCAAGAAATAGGCCAGCCCTCTGGTCACGTGAAGAGTCGAAGTTCAGCTCTAGCTGCGAAAGCAGGACTGCAGCATGCTACTTAGCGATACTTCAGACTACCTTTAAATATTAACACTTGGTAAAGTGCTACATTTCAAATTCAGACTTATGAGCTATGTCACCGCTACACAAGTATAAGCGCTGTAATGACTACAGCCCAACCATAGCAAAGTTTATTGAAAAGAGAATGTTTAACCCTCCCGCTGCCGGCCACATCCAGTAATATCCCGACGCGCGAAACGGTATTTTATCGCTCATAGTATATCCAGTCGGTTAATGAATTAAGCCGGGCGAGTGCGAAAACAATTTTGTCCGGACAACGGTGATAATACGAATTTATTATATCATTTAAAACGTCGAAACATTAACAAAACCGTGATACTTATACAACATTGGGCAGCCATCCGTTCGAGAGACCGCTGCGTTACTGTTCACTGGGAAATATTAAAATGTTACGTATTGGAAATGTGCAATGTGTATCTTTAGTTGAATTATTTGTAGGCATTATTTAATGTTAATCGTGTGATGATACAGTTGTTATACTAGTTTAATGGCGCTTGCGACGGCTAAGTGCTTGACAGGTATGTGATTAAATCTCATTAATTATTATTTAATTATTGTTAAGTACAATTTGAACTACAGTAACCAGAGTTTAATGAACAGGCATTATTCCAAGGAGGTCGGTCTGGTCGGATTCTAAATAGTAGCTAAAATAACAACAGGATGCCAATCAACTAGTTTTATTACAATTTTGGTAGAATAAAAATACCACAAACTATAAAAGCATTGAAGCCTAAACTGTATAAAAAAAACACGCTTCTTTTAAATCGAGCGCGGGAAAAATTTAATTTTTTTATCTCACCTCAAATGGCTGAACTCTGATTGTCAATCGTCCACACCGAGGGATATGTCCCGATAGCGGTTAAAAATTCGCGTCAAATTAAACCATTGGCCCGGGGTGCTGCGCTGGTCGGCGCGGCAGGGTTAATTGCCGAGACCAATTATCGCCACCGGTATCACTGTTAGTTTACGATAACTGACCGCGAGCGCCTTTTTCACGGGCCCACACTAAAATCTGTGCACTGTTTGCAGTACGATCTGTCTATCCTGTTATTAAAATGAAATCGGGACGGGCCGGGCGACACCAACCGGCCCGGCCCGGTCCCGTGCCTACGATTGTCGGGCACAATCCAATCAAAATATTTCGCAGAACAAAACCTGCTATTAATTTATAGGATTGCTATTAGGTTATTTGTTGTTTTACAAAGCATGCGGCCAGGAAGTTCCCGCTCGTTTAAGACGACCTAATCGCGTCCGGTAGATGAAGCGACAAATTTGATCGCCGGGGCCAAATTACAACCGGGTTACCCCTCCCCCCGGCGGCACCCCGCACCCCGCGCCCCCATCGTGGTTAATTGCCAAAACAATTAAACCATTTATCAACAATACCAAATTTAAGTGTCCGATTTCGTTCGGCGTAAGCGCCGCACCCCGGCGCGGCGGTGTCACGCCCCTAATTATTTCATGTGGCCAACGTACGCCATTCGCATCTTCAAACAGAAATTATCATTAACCTTAGTGGAGGATGATTCGACCAATTTGATTGTGTAATTATTTTATCGTCGATTAATTATAATATGGATCGGCTAGGTTAATTAGAATTAATATCGTGGAATTTTTTTATTAATTACTAGCCGCGCCCCGCGATTTCACCCGCAGAAGTTTTAATTCCGTAGAAATATCGGGATAAAAAGTATCCTATGTGTTAATTCTGGTTATAAGCTATCTATGTGCCAGATCCAAATCCGTTCAGTAGTTTTTACGTGAAAGAGTAACAAACAGACAGACATACAAAAATAAATTGTTATATACTTATAGGGTACTCCCTATTTATTTTCACATGCATTTGTAAAAACCTGTTATTTTGAAAAAAGTCACAGTATAGACGAGCTCCGGAGATTACGCTTACATACATAAAAACAAACAAATTTTACCTCTTTACAATATTAGTATACTATATATATTATTGTCCACTGCAATCCTACGCAAATTTTCCAGACGGAAAAACACACTGCTGGACCAAGGTTATCCAACCTTATCATTATGTAGTAGGTAGGTTAAATAAAACAAAACAGAAAGGTTGTAGCTGCAACATAATCCGCGTCATCTTGCGCGAACTCCCGCGGGGGGATGGCATTCAGGTTTTCATATCAAATTTCAGCTGAATGGATTCAAAGATACGTTGATTTAACACCGCAATACATTTGCTTACGCTTCAGCCGCAATAATATTTTGCAAGTGTTTGTTTGTTTGTAAAAGGAATAATGAAAAATGTACTATTTTCTTCTTAAATCCAAGATGGAGTTTGTTTGTATCATAAATGGTACACAAAATTCCTCTTAACTATGTTTCTATATCAATAAAACTCTGTTCAACTAACCGTCGTTTGCAGAGGTCTTACAGTAAAGAATCCTTATGATCTTGGCTGCGGCTCGTTCTGTTTAATTACTGTCTATTTTACGAGAACCGGAGGTAATTGCGTAACACACTATCAGTAGCAATGGCTTCCATTTTAACAGTTCAACAACATTCATTGCGTTATTTACGTGGTTGAGCAGAGACAATTTTTCGAAGATATGAAGCAATGGATTAGCAATATCCTTCTAAATGATTCAGATTGTAATTAAAAGTGTGTTACGCCATTCATCATTGTTTGTGAATCGATAGAGCAATTTCCAAGATGTTCAGGCAAAAAAACTAAGATCTCATAAAAGATAACTTAAAGGCGACAGAACATAGTTTAAACAAGCTCATAGCTGGAAGCGTTAAATAATTCCATAATGCATAATTTGTAGAAGCAACGACAGGCGTCCACTACCCACACTACCATAAGCCGGGGGCGACGACCCGAATTCCCACCGAAGAAAATGGTAGCAAATACCATTACCATTTCCCATGAGTAATTCATGTTTTTCCAAATACATTGAATGGTATACCTTCATATTACTATACGAGTAAATAATCTAATACGTGGGAAAGTATATAATGGTGTTTCTTAAGAATTTGTTTGCGATAAGCTTGTTGCGCTTTAAGCGTGGTGTTGTATGGAATCTGTTGATAAATACAACATAACACCTCCTGTAGTCACCAAAGGCTTCGACAGAGGTGTACTTATCTATAGTGTACTATAGGGGTCGATCCTATTGCCATCAACCGAACAAATTGGATACTGAGAAATTGTAGATGGAAAACCTAACGACATTTTGCCCGACCCGGGAATCGAACCCAGTAGCGCTTGCAACCACTATACCAACGAGGCGGAGTTGGTAAACAGCCTGCTACTTTAATCTTTTTAATACAATACTTTAAAAGCTTGTAAATGTACTGGTAGACTACCTAAAGAGGAGTTAAAAGGTGTTAATTTTATATTGTTAACTAGCAGCGCCCCGCTGTTTCACCCGCATAAGTTTCACAAAACACAAAAACTATCCTATGTCCTTTCCCGGGGCTCAAACTATGTGTATACCAAATTTCATCTAAATCGGTTCCGCGGTATAAGCGTGAAGAGGTAACAGACAGACACACTTTCGCATTTATAATATTAGTATGGATTCCGGCAAAAGTTAGCTAGATAGATATTCCAATTTAGCGAAACAGTCGAGGAAAAAGAACATGGCCGCTTACTAGGTACTTGCAAATAAGTTTCCTTATTTCTTTATAGTAAACTAGCTGTTGCTCGCGACTTTGTCAGCGATCCAGGATGAAAAGTAGCCTATGTCCTTCCCCAGGTCATGGTTTATCCATGTGCCAAATTTTCTCCAAATCCATTCAGCCGTTTTAGCGTGAAAGCGGAACAAACAAACTTACTTTCGCTTTTATAATTATTATTATATAAAGTTAGGATTTTAACATAGTTTCACAAACGTTGTAAAGCTAGACCGAACAATATTGCTACAGTAATTTTTCTTTATCATTACAAGTACGTCGATGATATCTTTTAAAATATGCAATACAGAAGTGGGGCAGCGCTGTATGAATAAGTTAGCGGAGCTATTCCGTGAGATAACGTGTAGAATATATTCGATATAATATTTATTGGAGTTGAATATTTAAACGCTTTAATGAATTTTAAACACCTTTTTTAATCAACAAGATTTTAGTGCAACGGAATGGTGAAAAATTAAAGTATTCAGGATTGTTTTTTTTTAATAGATTGATACGGTAGGACCAAGAAAAGTAGAATTCTTTTTCACTGTTACTAAAAATTCAAAAACCGTCAAATGTCTTGCTCGTCCTAGGAACTAGTATATAATCGTTCTCCCAACCTTTGATATCTTTTTAGGTAGGCGTCCTCTAACAAAATACGGTTGAATATCTATATTTTAGAATAATAAGCAATCAGCCTATAATGTTCCCAGTTCTGGTACACAGGCATCCTCTCTGTGAGAGGGAGAGGGCCGTAATCCACCACGCGGGCCCAGTGCGGGTTGGTAGATGTCACAAATGTCTTCGAGTTTTTGGTCCTAGGACTTGCCGGTTTCCACACGATGTTTTGCTTCACCGTTTTGGTGATGAAATAATTTACACAAAGTAAAGTGCCTGTCTGGGTTCGAAACTACGACCTACAACTCGCAAGTCGCGGCCGTTACCACTGGGCTACCACTGCTCCCATTTATAGTTTACTTGGAGCGATTGTTATTTGACCTCCTACGATATTACGGTCTTTCGAGTCTGTAAGGAGAGTACTTACAACTTTATACCACTGCTGAGGAGTTTTTTGCGCCACTTCTTCTGCCCAGATATAGCACTAAGAAGTACCAAATGTCGGGCGGGCTTTAGGGGACTCCCCGAAAATTAAAAAAATCGTCTAATGTAATTTTGACGTTCAAAAAGTGCAGTTACTAAGTCTAGTTTAAATAAATTACTTGACTTGATGTAAATATTGGATTTTTTTACATAAAAATAGTTCCCGTTGGCAAACCCTAGCTTCAGCGAATCTGCGTGCCGATAGATTTTTTTACAAATTTGCATATATCATTGCGTTTACCTTTCATGCATCTGCTGGTTTTCAGTTTCCATGACATGTCCTAACTGAAGTTAATTTTGTTAACGGAAATTTTAAAAGCATACACATGTCCCGTTTAAATTGACGTCAGTGGTTGCAGGTTCCTTTTTGTTGAGAGGACCCTATCAGGCTTTAAGTGTTTAATGGCGTCAACATGGTAAAAAAGACTGTGTGTTTTGTAGGTACTTTAAAGTTTTATTTCAGTCTCTTGCACTTCATTTTGGTAGGAACTGTGATGGGTTTAGTGTGGGGGTTATAAAATTCTACGAAACGTTGTAGGTATTTCTATATTTATGTCTGTAATTTATATGGTGTACATAATAAAGAGTATTCTATTCTATTCTATTCTATCGTTGTATGTTGTGTTGTACAACGTTATAATAATTACGTTTATTCCATGCGAAAGTGTTTACATCAACGCGCCTATGTCATCATTGTTTTTAGAAATAAAAACGTATTCTCATGTAAACGTTGTCTGCAAAAGTGTACCTTATGTTGAGCAGACTGGTAGATAAATATCTCTGGTTGCATTCGGACATTCAAGCAAATTTTGAATGAGCTTTCAAATGATTTCTAGTAGGTTTTTTGTTTCGCAAAATGGTGATAGGATAGGCGCGTTGATGTGACGTCCGCTCGGAATAAACGTAATAATTATGACGTTGTATTATTATATCCCCCTAGTGTAGGGGATACTCATCAAACTAACATTTATTTTACAATTTCTTTAAACTCTCAAGACGTTAAATAAGACTAAGACTTCTTATGACTTTCAAGCTGCAAAGTTTTGTATAATGAATATCGAGTGGTAGGTAAGTACTTGTATTTGTTTATAATAAAAGTAATAAAATTCAAGATAATAAAAATCGGGGAACTGGTATGATTTTTTTTAAACAATAACAATTATTATAATGTATAGGGTATTCATTGGCCTATTACGTCCGTTGCGAGGCAACTATGTTGCCGAACCACCGACCTTTAATTATGTACGCAACCATGTGCTCCTTCTAAACTGTACGTTTTTTGTTTAATGCAAAGAGCGAGTACTTTTATATTTAATTTGTTTAAAAAAACCGGCCAAGTCGAGTCGGACTCGTACACGAAGTTCCGTACTACAAGGCAAAAAAAAACGCCGAAAAAACGCACATGAAGACTCCTTTTAATTTTGACTTTTTGTTGATATCCCCTTGGGTTGGAACCCTAAAAATGGTTGAGTGCATATTGGTGTTTTGCGTCGAGATTTCAGTAGGAACATAAGAGAAATATTTATTATTAACCTCATTTATTAAGTAGCTAAGTATGTTTGAAACCAATGTTAAAAGTAATGCCAATATCACACCTGCAACCTTCATGAGAAAATAAACTTGACGGACAGACCGAGAGCCAGTCAGCGTTCGAGGAAAATTTTCCTTTTTTTTAAACGGAACCCTAAAAATAATGTAAAAGTTCACGAACACAATGTATTATTAAAGTGCTGGCATTGTCTGTGCGTTTGTTAAGCACTTAGACTTGTAGATATTATAGAAAAATACTCAAACCAACTCTTAAATTGGTACGAACACAAATCTGACAGATTAAAAATACCTACCAGTCTATGTATTCGAATTTGATAATACGGAACCTTAAAATAGGCACATACCTATTGTTCCTTCAAGTCGTCCGACAAAATTAATAAATAGTCCAATTTTTTTTTATCTCCCTTTTGAGCTCTTATCACATTCATGAATAGTAAAATGCTATTCAAAAACTCTGACCCCTAATAAAAATATTCCGATTAAATTTATTCCGCCGTACTGTTGTTCCATTCGATAAATAATAAAAGAGAATTTTCCAGTTTAAGAATGAATTTCCAAAAGCATTTCTTCAAGGGAGGACAAAAATAATTTTGCAGTGTGAAATCTTTTTAAACGCCGCTGTAGTTTTACAAGTTTTAGGGACACTGAACGCGTTCAGTAAAAGG
This sequence comes from Hydraecia micacea, assembly GCA_914767645.1. Taxonomy (NCBI): domain Eukaryota; kingdom Metazoa; phylum Arthropoda; class Insecta; order Lepidoptera; family Noctuidae; genus Hydraecia; species Hydraecia micacea. The sequence continues at coordinate 3,322,688 of OU611774.1, forward strand.
TTTCATTAGTAATATTCGCCCTTAGTCATTTGTAAAAACAATAAAACTATACCTACATATTATTGAACTATAAGTACACATCGGCAAATGCGATAATGTAATGGCTAATCCATTAATCTTTTAATGAGAATAAATTCTTCATGTTTGTCTTTGTAATGTCTGTTTGAGAGAAGCGGACACAGTCTCCATAACGAGCAGAGTAAATTAATTTAAAAATGAATTAGGTACTTTTATTTTTATACATACACTCCTAAGTCACATTGTAATTATCCTAATTTACAACGTCGTCGTGTCACTTTGTATGTTGATATATAATGTATCAACTCGCACCTGTTCGTTGAGCATTCATCACAGCACATCGGTGTGATATGCGGCCGATTTAAGACAATCGTCACACGCGATGATTTTCTCTAGAATATTGTTGATTAATCATATTATTCTTGCTAGCATTAATTTAGTTCTAAGAGTGAAATAGTTGATGGATTTAGAATTCATTATTTACTTCAGATTTTCTTTTTGTAGCTAATTATTTTTATGCTGGTTTATTTATACATATAGTGGGAGTATAACTTGTCGCTTAGTAATAACAGCCGCACGGGTCGATTAGGATAAGCTACGCTCGCCGCGGTTGGTCCGTGGATGGGTGACCATCTTTACATACCATACCATATATGTCGTTGGTCCCGACTGTTATTCGTGGATCTTTGACAGTCGTTACGGGTCGTCAGTAGCCCTAAAGTCTGACAACTAGTCTTACCAAGGAGTATCATATTACCCAGTAACCAGGTTGTCGATGTCAGATAGGCACGCTCCATGTAAAATATTGGTATTCAGCTGCATCCGGATAGACTGGAAGCCGACCCCAACATAGTTGGGAAAAAGCTAGCAGATGACCTGATGATAGCTAGAGAGACCTACATATACTCATATATGTAGGTCTTAATACAGCTGTTACCAAACGAAATACCTCGTTGTGTGCAGAAGAGCCCTTGCTTCCAAGCTTCAGCAGTCTCTATTCTAGTCCACAACATTTAAATTCCAAACTATAATTCTACTTCCAATCTACAATAATTAAAGTACCCACCTATCCAGCACAAACATTATTCATAACAATAAAACTATCACAATATTGTCAGTAATTTTATATTCACATTAAATTATTATTGATAGATGGCGTGGCGATTGTAAAGAACAACATTGTACGGTGCAGCGAAGCGGACGGCGTCCGTAACTTACGAACACATGCATGTTACACTCATGTATAATATATTAATTCACGCTATACGCCGAGCACCATACATACATACATATATTATATTCTTTCTGATACACCTGGCACAAATATGAACGTGCTTATTTATGCAGTGTCCGTCTATCGCGTCTTGAGGTGAAACGTTTACGTTACGTTTACCAAAAAGCAGAATTTTTGGTCCTGAGGGACTAAGGTTAGGAAAGGTGGCAAATGCGTGCACTGACTGGACAGGTCCACTCAATCTGTGTGGTTCTTTCCTCAAAAGACCATCTCAGACATCGATGTACATGGTCTTCATATATCCTGACCAAGATTATGTCTGAGTTTGTTTCGGCCTTTCTTCTCAGAGTAGTCAGATAGGAAACGCCGACCTCATCTTGTTTTTAAAAATATGATTGACGTGTAAAAGTGTTGGTGCAAACCTACTTACAGAAATAAAATCATTTTTTATCATTTAAAGTATTCAGGGGGCCCTATCAGTAGTTTCGGGGTCACGATGTCAATAGTTTCGGTCGAAGTTACGGGCATGACGCGTCTAACAATGACATCTAACAACCCGCACTGGGCCCGCGTGGTAGATTACAGCTCACTCCCTCTCGAAGACAGGAGGCCTGTGTCAGCAGTGGTAATGATATAGGCTAATTATGCTTACGGGCATTTCCCAACTGTGTTGGGGTCGGCTTCCAGTCTAACCGGATGCAACTGAATACCAGTATTTTACATGAAGCTACTGCCTATCTGACCTCCACAACTCAGTTACTGGGTAATACGATGCCCCTTGATAAGTCTAGTTGTCAAACTTTCGTAGGTACTTCTGACGACCCGTAACGCCTGTCAAAGATTCACGAATGATAGCCGGGACGTGCGTTAACGTGCTTTTCGAGGCACGGAAGGGTCTTGGTATGTGAAGATGGTCTCCCATCCACGGACCAACCGCGGCAAGCGTAGTTTAACCAGATCAATCGACCCGTGCGGCTGTTATTACTTAGACACAAGCCCCCCCTAGTGAAGAATGAATGACAAATCTATTAGATAGTGCGCCCGATGTGTTTTTGCCAGTCCGAAAAAAATAATTTTTCACTTGTTTTTTCTGACCATCTAGGTACTTTCGGACGGCCGTATCTTCGTTGATGGTTTTGAGAGTAGGGACCAAGGGTCGCAAGCAACTATGAATTTGAATAGAACCTTTCAGGGGTCAATAATGAAAACTTACCTGATGTAATTAGCTGTGATACAATGATATTAACTCTGGAGATACACCCCCCCCTACGTTGCATACCACCCTAAAAATTAAACCAAACATTGAATCGACTCTTACTTAAAAAACTCATGGGGGTTTCCCATCGACAACATATTAATTGATTCCATTTTATTAACAAGAGTCTAATGTGTAAACAATCGCTTAAAATAAAGCAAAAGAATAAAGAAATAAAGGTTAGCGCACATCGGCGGACGGCGGAGCCGGGTATTTTAAATTTACCCATGTAAATTCGTATGTATCTAATGGTAATAGGATATAGGTTCCAAAGCTCAGAGACTGACCACGGAGTATCAAAGGGGATTTCTCTTTGCGATATTGAAAAGCGCTCTGGAGTGTACCACCAGGGTGACACCATGCGGCGGGCGGTAACGGCAGCGGGATGCGAAGGCATGCAACGGTATGCGCCGGAGTCCGCTAGCATCTTTTTGACTGCGTTGCATAGTCGCTAAGCAAGCTCGAGGAGATACCGGGCATACCGCGGGATGCCGGCATGCTGCAGCATCCAGCGGCCGCTGGTGGCATTGCTAATAGTCCACCTCCTATCCTGCCCTCTCTGTCCCAAAACATGCAGTCAAAGTGACCTCTGTACTGCTACAGACGTGGCGAAGTTTTGGGCCAACAAGATTTGTACCAGCGACACAGAAGAAGAAGTGTGCGCCTGCGCGGTAAATCATCCTCGATGCCGTCCCCCGCCGTCCGCGGGTGTGTACTAGCCTTAAAAACGTACATGTTTTTTTGGGTCCATATTTATGTTCCCCATCATCCCCATGCATTTTTTCTGTGGGACGCAAAAGTTGTATGTGCTCAAAACTGCGTGTAAAAGCTAGTTACGAAACAAAATATGAGTTCCACATTATACAGGGTGTATTTTTATATAGGTATAAGTATAATCGCGTCTATAAAGTATCTCGAATAGTAATAAAAAAAATCTTTTTTTTTGTTGTGTTGCGATTTGCGAACTGTGTTTAATTGAAAACTACTTTCTTTTACAGGTAAGTCAGATCGCGTGCTCGGTTCGTGCGACGTAAGTAGGAATATTTTAATGCATGTTACACTGGTTAACGTCGGCGGGCATATTGGCACGTGCTGAGAAAACCGGTGTGATTCTCGATAGTGTAAAAATAACTATATTATAACACACTTGCTGCTAATTATTACTTACATAATATCGCGACTGCATTCCCCGAAGGGTTTGGCAGACGTGTACAGTCACGAGCATAAGTATGTATACACTTGGCTATATTCAAAGGCGATTTTCTCCTTTATTTTTGACTGAAATTTTATGTTATTACGAACATAGTATTTTTGAACCCATAGGTTTATGTAAAGTATCGTATTTCAACGTTGCATTCGTTATTTCACGAAAAAATCGCAATTGAAAGTTGCCAAGTGTTGACATATTAGTACTCGTGACTGTACCTATAGTTGGCCGACATTTTGCTAGGTATGTTTAAATCCCATGTAATAGGGGACGAGCCATCAACCGGGCACAAATCCAGACTCCAGAGATAAATGAATTAACGAATGAATTTATTTCTCATCACAAATGTTGTTGTGGACAGGAAATGTTTAATCTAATCAAAAAAATAGGCTTAACATTTGAGAGAGACTGGTGCCCGAAAAAGGCATAAAATACCTGTGTTACAGGTTACAGGTTAGAGATATTCTAGATAAATAAACCCAATAAACCTTTGCCTGACCGAGATATCGAACCCAGGATCTTATGCACAGCAGTCGCGCTTGCTACCACTAGATGGCCAGACTAATGAGGCAACTTTCAGTTCCCGTTAATAGCCAAATGAACGTGTTGTGTATATGTTACCAGAAATGTATGAAACCTAGGAATTGTACACAATTCCTAGGAAATATATGCAATTCCGAGCCCACTTAGGAAATGTGTAAAATATTGTTTCAAAGATTCTTTAATACACGCATTCCCTGTGAAATGTATGTATTTCCTAGGAATTGTATGCAATTCCGAGATGATACTAGGAAATATATAAAAAGTATTGCTTTCTGTGACTAAAAAAAATAAAACACGTTTGTAAACTGAAATCAGAATTTTTATTAAGACTCTCGTTGACATAATTAGCTCTAACTCTAACAATCACATCGAAAACTATCAAATATTAATTGGGCCTTATTACTAATTAAACTTCAATAACCAACTATTTATTTCTTTTTAAGGCCCATCTAGGACACATAAAAATCTACGTATAATTTAATACATAAATACGTATAAAAACTTTCATGTATGGGTAAGGCCGCCAAAATTGTCAATTGTTTTGTGTGACATTTTTGTCGCTTTTTTTTTGCAATATCTTATGGTAAAAATATCCAATAAATTGTGGAGAATATCTGAATTATATATATACCGACGAAAATTTAGATGATAGTACCCTGCTATAACAATAATATTGTAGCGAAAATCTTTAAACTGACTTGTTTTATCGATAGTTTAAAATAAAACAATGACTTTTGCTTTTGTGTTACGATTTATTTGTGTGACGAATTTTTAACCCAAAACTACTATTTAAAGACCCATAGTAGAAAACGCAGTTTTATTATGGCAACACTATCATCTACAAAATTAAAAAAAAAAAGACAGCCATATTGTTTCGTCAGCAAAGGAGCTTAAAGTGCGCCTCGATTCTTTGTTTGTGTGATAAAAAATATATTTAATGTGATTTCTGAGGTAAGAAACTGATATTTTAATGTTAAAGTATAATATTTGTTGGCGATGAGGCCCAAAGTATACTTAAGATCACCCGTTAGTGTCTAATTGTAATAAATAATCGAAATATAACCTAAAATTGTTGTAAAAATGTAGTTTTTGTGTTGCATTTGTGTTACGCCTGTGTTACATTTGTGTCACTTTTGTGTTATATTTGTGTTATTGTTACACAAAAGTATGTGTTACGTAACACAGCAGATCTATAAAGCCGCATGCATAACGGTATTTGGACTGATTTTTTAGAGTAACGTATCTGAGTGTGATTTTGTATGTATGATTTTTTATACTGTAAACCTGCTTGGTGCAAGTTAAGCTTACTTAACCTAATTTAGTACGTTTTACTTATTAATGTACTCAATCCAGCAGTAGTCCGGTAATTTTAGACATTTGAAATAAAAATTCCGACAGAGCCAAATTTTTGGAGTTTGGGTTCACCATCAGAAAGAAATATTTAAAAGTACCCGTCGATCCCATTAGTGCTTAAAAACTTATTCGGGGTCAAAGGTAAAAAAAAACTTATTTTTCGCGATTTTTGGCAACACGGTAAGTTTTATCAAAAAAATAGCTCAGATCAAAAAACAACAACAAAAATGCCCAAACACTTTTCTAAGAGTCACCGTTTTACTTATATTGATTCAAAATATTGAAAGAGGCCATCGTCATAGTATGCACGCGTTTTCACGCCAACTTTGAGGCAGTATACTAGTTGCAAGTTTTTAACGTACCGTACCTCAAAATTATAAAACGGAACCATATGAAAAAAAACCGGTCTCTTAGAAAAAAACATCGTTGGGACATTTTTGTAGATAATTATCTGATCTAAAATTTTTATCTGAGCTATTTTTTTGATAAAACTCACCGTTTTGTTGAAAATTACGAAAAACTCATTTTTTTTACCTTTGACTCTGAATAAGTTTTTTAGCACTAATGGGATCGATGGGCACTTTTAAATATTTATTTCTGATGGAGGACCCAAGCTCTCCACAAAAATTTGGCTCTCTCGGAATTTTTTTTATTTGACCAATGTTTTTATGTCTAAAATGACCGGACTACAGTCAATTCTTTTATTATATTGAAATATTTATAACTTATTCATGTGGGTATAATATTTGTGCATTTTTTTAGACAATGCCGTTAACTGCTGCAGAACGACAAAGAAGATATCGTGAAAAGTTAAAAAGCACGAATCCTGAAAAATTTCAAGAACAAAAGAAAAAAAACAGTGAAAGAACATTACGTGAGTATAAAAATAAAACAGCCAATTACACCGAAGAACAGAAAGAAGAATTAAGAAAAAAATGGAGAGAGGACCGAAAAGAAAAAGAAAATGTGCCGTCAATATCTCAACAACACTCTATGGACAACCCCAATCAAAATATTACTGATATTTCAATATTATATAAATTGCAACGCCGTAATGCGCAAAAATTTCAAAAAGAAAATATACTTCTGAATAGAAAAATAACTTCTGTGATGAATGGGTTTAAAAATCTCCAAAGAAAAGTTCAAAGACAACAAAAAATAATTGAAAGTTTGAATGAAAAATACGAAAATATTATGATGGAGTTAAAAGCTAATAAAACCAAAGAGACAGTTATGAGAGAGGAAGAGAGTGTTAATTATTATAGAAATACAAATGAAACGGAATATACACCAAACAAAAGAGTAACTGACTATATAAATCATACGATACCTAATATCGAAACCCCAACAAAAGAAGAAATTAAAAAAAAATTACTTGAGCATGATTTATTGCAAGAATCTTTTAAAAATGAATACAAGACTTCTAAAAGGTCAGAAAAAGAAGTTTTAAAAAGAGTAGTAAGCAGTGATATAATGAAAAAGTACAAAAAAACAACAAAGTTCAAGGAAAAGTTAGGCATGCAAACCTCTGCTTATAGAAAACTAGAAGAAGATCGCAAGAAAAAAGTGGAGTTACAAAAACAAATTACAACGTTTTTTAAAAGAGATGACGTTAGTCGAGCGACAGCGGGGAAGAAACAATACAAAACGTTTAAAAAAAACAAAATCCAAAAGAGATATTTGTTAGATAAACTAAAGAACTTACATAGAAAATATGTTGAAGAAGTAGGAAGAGTAAGTTTCAGTACCTTCAAAAAATACCGCCCTTTCTATGTGTTACCTCCTAATATCAAAGACTGCGAGAGTTGTGCGTGCACAAAACACTCGAATATGCAATTCTTAATAGACAATTTGCACTCGTTTGGTTTGCTTAAGAGCAATAATTTGAATGACGTAGTACAGGAATTAGTTTGTGATTCAAAATCAAAATGTTGCATGTACGATGACTGTTCTGATTGTTTTGAAAGAGAAATAGATAATGGCGATTTAGATCCAAATACTGAAGTGAAATGGTTTAAGTGGGCTTTAACAGATTATGAATATGGCAAAGAAGGCAATATGAAAAAATCTAAAAAAATGATGAAGACTTTAAAGGAGGGGACACTCAAAGATTTATTAGAGTCTTTTAACAAAGAAATCAAGCCATTTAAGAAACACGTTTTTAATTTCTATTACCAGTACAACCAATACAAACAATGTGCAGAAAATTTACAAGAGCATGAGGTATTGATACACATAGATTTCTCGGAAAATTATGTTTGTAAATATCACGAGGAAGTTCAAGCTAAACATTTTGTAAAAGACCAAATTACTTTGCATACAGGTGTATTGTACCTTAAAAACCAAAAGCCTATATCGTTTTGTTCCATATCTCCTGATAACACACACAACCCAGAGTCCATATGGGCACATCTAGATCCGATCCTTAATTATGTCAAAAATAATCACCCAAATATAAACACCATTCATTTTTTCTCTGACGGCCCCGCGACCCAGTATAAACAAAAGAAAAATTTTTTTCTCCTCAGTCGGAACATTTATGATTATGGGTTCAGTACTAGTTCATGGTCATTTTTTGAAGCAGCGCACGGTAAAGGTGCTGCTGACGGCATTGGAGGTACAATTAAACGAACCCTCGATATGAAAACAGCTCAGGGACTAGATATACCCGACGCCAAGGCAGCATATGAAGCATTGTTATCTACAGAAACTAAGATTAAGATTTTTTACGTGCCAGCTGAAAATATTAAACCCCTTGATCCTTTGATTGTTGAGAATCTGATGCCTATACCTGGGACTATGAAAATTCACCAACTAATAACCTGTGGACAATACAAAATCATGTACAGAGATCTGAGCTGTTTTTGCAAAGATATACGTGAAGCTTGTGCGTGTCATTCACCTAAATTCCATGATTTTTCTACTTTAAATAAAATAATTGTTAAAAGCAATCGCAATAGAAAGCGATGTAATAATCCTGAAAACGATAGAAATATTGCACAAAAATCGAAAAAGAAAGTCAAACGACACTACAAGCAATCCAGCTCATCCTCAGAAGATGACACAAGTATGGAAATCGAATTTGCTGAAAGTGATTGTGATGACAATTTTATGTCTGATGGTTCCTTGGTTTCTGACCAGAATTCACATATCGATGAAAATGTATCAAGCGAAAACCTTGACAGAATCTCTAGCATAACTCAAAAGAGCGTTAATCCTAATAAAAAAATCCATATTTTGTCCAATGTAATTATAAAGAAACCATTTCAAATTTCAAAAGTTTCAAATTTACAAGAAGAAGATAAAAATCAAAATAAATTGCAAAACATGAAATATATTAAACGGGAGAAATATTGTCAAAAGCAACTCTCTCCAATCGATAAAGAAAACCACATAAAGGAACAAGACTTGACCGAAGTAAACAAGATAGCCAACATTCAAACTGAATGTAGTATGAATAAAGTAGACGAAGAAACTATTATAACAGAAGATAATTGTAGTGGCTGTACACTAGAGAAAACTGTAGAGCAAAAAACTAAAAAAAGAGATGAAAATAATGAGACTGAAACGAAAAAAGATAGCAAGACTGAATTAAATGCAAACCAAGAATTAAAACAGCCACAATCTTTAAAAAATATAAGTTTGAAGTTTGTGAATCAATTCTTGTTACATGAAGGAAAAATTGTAAACACGAACCTTATAGATTTGCCACTAAAAAAGAAGGCGAAAAAGAAAGCGGTGGCATCAAACGTCCGTTTTCTGCATGTAGTGTCTAAAACTGACGATGAAAATTTACCATTTGTGGCTGTATGTGAAAATGATTTACCAAAAAGTCTGCAAACGTCGAAATCACCTGATGAAAGTGGTAGTCTTATAAAGTTTACAAAAAAGGCCCATATAAACGTTTTACCCACGAGTAATGTATTATTTAGGGCGGGACCATCTAACATGAGCGAGCATACTGACACTAGTGTAATGGACATTGAAATGGAAAAAGACATAGGAAACGCTCCACTTTGTTGTTTTGAACAGGCAAGACCACTAAATGTATATAATTATAATAGTGTCCCAGATGACTTTGACGACGAAATGTCATACGATATTACGAAATGGGACAACATAGACTTGTGTGATTCTAAAATACAAAACCCTGATTTCTCCCAAGATCAAAGTAAGGTCTCGACACAAGACGAATGCCCGAAGTTCGACACATACAACATATCAAGACCAGATTCACTTCTCCCTGCTAGTGATCCCAGCCAACTAGTCAAAAATTCGAATTCACAGGTGTCACGTCCGTCAATGTTCGAACACTCAATGATCAAAATTACAAACGAGAATGATGCTGTGCTGTCAGATAAAACACCAAGTCCATCAAACAATGAAACTGAACAAACATCTTACGATTATTCTGTGAATGATAAAGTTTTGGTGCGTTATTATGCCAGGAATAAGACATGGAAGTACTATATTGGAGTAGTTACGGCTGTTAATGCTGACCAAACTTATGACGTCTCCTTTTATGCTATGACACGTAATAAAGGCGAGATAAAATTTAAAAAGCCTAAAAAAATTGACAGAGATACAATCCCAGAAACATTGATGGTAAAGATAATTGAAATTGATAGAGTATCAGATAAACTAGAAGAGTATACATTACATGACCCAGCAGATGCAATTTATTTCTGATTGGAAGAGTCTACTTACCTACTTGTTTTTTTTTGTGTGTTTATTATGCTAGTTTTTTTAAACATTTCCGATATTTTGAGCCTTTAATTTGTAACTCTTAATGAAAACTACTTGTTTTGATGTTTATTTTGCAAATCTTTTTAATAACATTTCCTAAGATGTTTTGAGGCTATTCTTTGTTAAGTACAAGACTTACGTTAACGCCCGTTAACGGGTCTATATTTAAATCTTCCATTTTGTAAAGTCATTACGATATTTTTAATTTATATGTTACTACTTTTTTTTAATATTTGTCACATTTTGGATTGCCTTTAACTTGTAAGGATTATAAAACCATTCATTTTAACGTTTATTGAGTTGAGAAAACAAATGTTATGTTAAAGCAATTTGTAACCATGAGGCTTTAGTTACCGCCTTTTAGGTTGTATTTAGTGTTTTTCTTTTAAATTTTATTTTGTAATTATTGTAGTAAGGACTAAAAAATTTAATATCATCAATCTATTATCATCATCTTCCAGCCCTTGTCTCGTTTTATTTAGGGTTCGCGCAATACGTTCTTTTCTTCCATTCTGTCATGTCACCCGTCACTCTATCACTAACTAGTTTTTCTTTCATATCACTTCTCACACAGTCCATCCATCTTTTATTTGGTCTCCCTGTTCCTCTCCATCGATCCACATGTATACTCTACTCATAAATCTTTTAGTAACATGCGTTTCATCCCTCCTCTTTACATGGCCGTACCAAGACAAACGGTTCCGCCACTTTCAAACATTCTCTAATATGCTCATTTCTCACTTTATCTATTCTCGTCACGCCACACATCCATCTCAACATTCTCATCTCAGCTACATGCAATCTTTTTTCATCCGTCGTTTTCATAGCCCAATATTTATTAATTAAGGGGCCAAATTTGCAGGCTGCTCAAAATAAAATCAGTTCCTTTCATACAAACAGTCAATACTTACTCAACGGAAATGTGTTATACCTGATTTTTTTTGGCGAGTGTCAAAGTTGGCTCTTTAGTAAAAGTTGTTCTTACCTATCAAGAACTAATTCAAAATCATTCTTTCAAGAACTCAGGATTATTTTTATTTTTTATTAACTCGTGATAGGTATATGAGTAGGTATGTGATTCTTGTTAAGTTTTATTGTATTTTTTTAAATGTATGTAAATTATTAAAGGTACACAAGTACATCGCTTAAATATCGTATTTCATTACTCCTATAGCACTGCATGTCCAATTTTGTTTTAAATCTTTTATTTGTTTAGGTTATATATTTAACCATTATGAAACCACCTTTACCCAAAAGATATGTTACTTTTGGGTTACATTTGTGTAACGGTAACACAAAATCTGTTGTGTTACTTTTGTGATATAATTGACAATTTTGGCGGCCTTACCCGTATACATTTCCGATTGCTATTTAGAAAATGTATAGATTTCCTAGGAAAAGTGCATATTATATACACATATATATATATATATATATATATATATATCATAGATTTCCTATCTATTTTAGGAATTGTATACAATGACGGATTACACACTTTTCCGTTAACATATACATATTAATTTCTGTAAAAATCGAAGTATAAAAGTGATACCTATGTTTCAAATATAAGCAAGATAGGACTGCCGATAATCCGGCGGCGGACCACGTGGCTTTAGCCAATCAAACGTGCTTACTATCCGTCAGATTAGCAGCCGCAGGCGCACCATGCGAATGCACGTCATTAGCCTTAGACACAACAGGGCCCGCCAATTACAGGTGACGGGACGAACTCAGGCATTTAAAGAACAACTCTCACGTTGTTAACGAAAGATTTGAAACTGTCAACCTTGATTCGAATAGACCAGATAAAGCTTACTACAAACCCGTGCCACAATTCCTGCGTTACGTTTGACCAGTTTCCAACCTTATTGTCTCCTTCGCTCGCTTACAGTACCGCCAATTTGCATACGGAGGTGATTGTTAACGTTCATGTGTAATCATAAGCCTGATGCCGGGGGTGTAAATAAAATAAGACGGTGACATTCGAACTCTGCGTTATCTCAATTCCCCATCGCGTGTCCTCGCAAAATTCTCAAGCTGCGTCGCCCCCGGCTCTCCGCACCCCCCCCCCCTGCCCCCCGCGGCTCTTCTATTTTCTAATTGAGCGTCCGAACGCATCCCCCAATTAGCCCACCACGTGTGAAGCAAGTGAAGCAGGGCCGAACAGATAAAAACACACTCCTTCACTGAAACGATCGATCGTGGACACAAAAAGAACAATATGAAGTGCATCGCCTTTTTTCGAAGTCGGGCGGCGCGAGATTGGGAGGGGTGAGGGAGGCCCCCACTCTCCCCCTCCGAGTCGAGTGCTTAACGCGCCTGGAAAGTGCTTTTCGGGTGGCCGGATGTCAGAAAGGCGTCAACGGTGAGTACAGTATCTAGGAATTAGCTTTGAGAGTCTTCTTGACGAGTCGAGGGGTGTAGTAGACAGGTCATCTATATTTATAATTATTAGCCCTGCGGAGCAATTGCGTAACACACTATCAGTAGCAATGGGTTTCATGTTGACAGTTCAACAACATTCATTGCGTTATTTACGTTGTTGAGCAGACACATTTATTGAACATATGGAGCAATGGATTAGCAATATACTTCAAAATGATTCAAACTGAGAGTAATAGTGTGTTACGCAATTAGGGTGCTGTTTGTGAGCTGCGCTAAGATGCAAGACGATGAAGCGTTTGACATCTTTGTCTATATGCCTTCCGGACTCCCCGTCATTCGCAATTTTCATTGTATCCAATACCTACTTGGGTACTTACCTACTTATAGTGTAGAACTTAATATAATTTCAAAATGTTTAAATGTAAACTATAAAAATAGAACAATTTGCTTGATCGTACGTGGTCTATTAACAGAGTCAAGTCAGTCATTCGAACTTAAGTGCAGGTCTGCACATAAATATTAAATTATAATCGGTTATGTTCATGCACTGAGGGTTCCGTACCGTCCGTTGCTATTGCGAATTTTGCTTTAATAAAATAATAACCTCTAGAGTAATAAAGCTAATGAAGTGACGGACATCGCCCCAGGCCTCAAAAATGGCAGCAAATAAGAAAAACCACAGCCGGGGCCTAAAATCGATATAAAAAAAATTGACTGTGTTTAACATCTCCGTGCGAGTATGGGGAAACTGTTAGGGCTAACACGCTTTGATTTTGACATTATTTACTAACCCCCTTGCTAATAAACGTTGTATAGCGTCTGTATAGTTACACAACGCTTTGTCTTCTTCTTTCGAAAGTAAAATTACTGACGACCGAAAGAGAGAAATCGGTGTGTAACTATTCATCTGATATAATACGTTTATTAGTAAGGGTGTTAGACAATAAGACAATGCAACAACATGCAATCTACTAAGTCTTAAAATATGTGGTTTACTGAGATAAACATTGGAACGGACATTGTAGATTGCAAAAGGGTCCTACTAGGTACGGAACCTTAATACGTTGAATTATCTTGAGTCATTAAAGCATTGTATATTCACAATTCACAATCGATCAGCCTAATGCTTAGCTCGTGAACTGTGCCTTTAGAATCATAAAGTGAATTATTGCTGTTGGTTTAGTCGACAGGTAAAAAAGTGCCTGAGCTGAGTGTTGAGTCTCTGTCGGTAGCACCCTGTAATTACTGTCGGCGAATTATCCGTCACTGTTCTGTGTCATTGTGGCATTATTTCTTTATTGTGCATGGGCTGCTGAGGCTTGGTTTGATGACTAAACGATTACCGAATTATTAAAAACTAAGCAGCGCCCCGCGGTTTCACTCACATAAGTGTCCCGTGGGAATATCGGGATAATAACTATCCTATGTCCTTTCCCGGGACTCGAAACTATCTCTATACCAAATTTCATCTAAATCGGTTCAGCGGTTTAAGCGTGAAGAGGTAACAGACAGACACGCTTTCGCATTTATAATAATTTATAGTATGGATTACTTCGCAAAATTCTCTAATTACGTTTTTTGCAATTTGCAGGTCAGTAACAGCGGGGTAATTGCGTAACACGCTATCAGTAGCAATGGGTTTCATTTTGACAGTTCAACAACATTCATTGCGTTATTTACGTTGTTGAGCAGACACATTTTTCGAACATATATGAAGCAATGGATTCAAAATGATTCAAATTGAGATTGATAGTGTGTTACGGAATTAGGGTGTAGGTTTTTATGTTTCGCGTCCTTAGCAATTATTTATTTATAAACCGTCAAAACAACTGTCTACGTTCGTTTTACCATAATATTGAATGACTGTTTCATGAAGCCATGACATCTGAGGCCATGCAATTTTAACTTAAGGAGTTGTGTTGCTAATTCTAATTCTGTAAAGCCATATTTGCCACGGTCGCGAATCATATTTATATCAACACACAACACTGTCCTGAAAATTGCAAAAAACTTAAGATAATTTGAATTACGCGGGCTAACCTGACGCTTTCGCCTTAAAACTAAAATACTATCGTAAAAGGCAACGTTAAACTGTCAATTTCAGTTGCATCATGATTACAATTTACGAATTCGTAATTTGGAACGCATCCCTATACTTAATATACAAGGGGGTGGCGACACCGTCAAAACTGAGGCTGTTTGACGCAACGCACGCAACCCTCTGTTATTGTTTTGCAATATAAGACCACGCCAAATGCTGGTGGTGTGGTCTATCTTTTTGTAATATTTCCCCCTTTTCCTGTCGCCTTCCATGATTAAATCACGGATATGTGCAGCCCATGTCATGGCGCCGTGGTGGCGGTGTTCGCACCTTTTAACTTCGCGGACAATCCGGAACTGACGGTGGGGAGACATGGAAAACGCGATATATATGTAGATACAGGAGATTGTTAATTGTCTCTGGATTATTTGGATATGAAAAGCAGTAACTGTAGCAGTTGCTTAGATAGTTGATCGCAGACGTCAACCTAAAGCGGGATGGTCCGAAAGGGTTACCGCTGCCCCGGAACATGAAGGGCTAAGGAAGGAACACGGGTGGATTTTAGTCAGTAAGAGTCTGACACTCCCTTCCGCTCCACCCAGAGCGGGAGGAGTCATTAGATGATTTCCCATACATAAAAAAAAAAAAAAAAGACTTCCACCTAAAAGTGGCCCAGCTCAAATGGGACTGGGCCGGACACGTTTGCCGCATGTTGTTTGCATTATGGGCTATGACCACCACAGCATGTTTTCTTGAAAACGTCCAACGCCATCGCGGAAGACCCAGGCAAAGATGGCGGGATGAACTTGACGCCTATAATTATGAGGGTTTCGTCCTTATTGAAAAATAGGAAAGGGAGGCAGCCCTTTATATTAGATAGTTAATTAGTAATTATAATCAGATTATACCCTATTCAGTTTGGCTTGAGACAAAGCGTAAACAACATTTGACTACTCTTAATAAAAAGTTATATTTTACAGAATATCTTTTAAAATAGGTATATCAAAACATTTAATTTCTAACAAAAAAAAAGTGTGATCATCTTGTGTAACAAAAAGAATTTGTGTGTGTGTGTGTTTCGAATTTTTCATTACCTAGGTTCGTATTTCACCACAAAAGGATACAGTAGGATATAGTATGATTGTTTATACTTTGTCTCAAGCCAAGTTAAATAGCGTATAGGTATATTTGTACGAGTTTAAAAGAGTAATGGTGGAGTTTCTTGCCCATTCTTCTCCATACGAAAACTACCTTTTGGAAGGGGCGACTAGAATCAATTTCGTTTTATTGTAATTTTTGACGTTCAAAAGTGCCTTTAATGTGCCTATTTGAAATAAATGACTTTGTAGCAATCTAGAAAACGATGTCCCGTAGGTAAAACATTTCAGCAAGTCCCTGGTATTTTCAGTCCGCGAAATCCGTTATTCTAGAGTTAAAATATCTAATCACAATACCTACAAACATCGTAAACATAAAACTAAAATAAACATGAAAGAATACATGAACAAAAAAGTAAAAAACCGAATCTAACATTTAAATAACTGTCCAATAAATAAACCTGACACTAGTGCTAAAGGAGTAACATCGTGTCTGGGCAACTGACATGAGGTTACATCCCAATAAGTCGTGTCGTGGTGGAGTCAAGGTCGTGTCGGAAACCGGCGCGCCGCGAAGGCACGGCCCGGAAATCCCAATTCCGCCCGGATCCGGCTCGGATCCGGTCAGTGCCACGAAAGTACAGACCTACGGTCAAAGTGGATCTCTTGCTTTAGTTGTGATGCCGAAGTTTCTTCACCTTAGTTTACGATAGGTATAGCAAGAAATGGTACCAAAGTCTGAAGAAAATCGTCTTATGATATTGCCAATAAGGAGCCGGTCATTTAAAAGTATCTGCCTACACACAGGTGATAAAAACGAGTTCCTTTCCAAAATTGATGAGCAGTCTAAATTTGGGCACTGCAAAAATTTTGATCCATTTATTTGGGTAGTGTAGATACTGAACGCCAAGCTACCCGAAACTGTAAAATTTTCCCAATCAACTTTGAACCTTATGCTTTAGAGGTAAAGTTGAAAATCTATTAAAAAATTTGACAGATTGTAGTAGCTTGATGTGCTGGACTGCTGGCGTCTGTACTTTGTTTTATAGTAAAATATTAAAACAGAATATTTTACGGGTTTTGGGTGTTCAAATATTGTGGATTAAAAATCTGCAGTCACGCAAAAGTTATGATAATAGTTTCCGATTCTCAGTCCATATGGTCATAGAAATTGTCCAATGAAGTGGACGATTCAAAGGGAAAACTTGGCGAATCTTACTTCAATTAAAAGGAATGCTTCAATGTTGCATTGCTTGTAAAAAGCCTCCTTGAGAAAATGATTCACATTTTTTTAACACATCCACGACATATTGTTTTGCGTTATCATCTGTAGGTAAATAATAAAAAAATCGGAAATTTCTCAGTTGCAGCCCGGAGTCTAGATTTGTGCCTGTTCCATCGCATCAGACTATATATATCTATAACATGGGATTTAAACATAACTGGCGAAATGTGAGTGCTATGGGAATGTAGCTAAAGATAGGAGCACTTTTATTAAATTAAACTCCTATAAGATTAATTTATTAAGATATATTTTGAGACTTTTCCGTATTAAGATAAAACTAACACTTCCTATGTGACAGGTCAAACCTAATCTCTCAATTGACACACGCTTGAACGTTCGAACAGCAGATGCCATAAATTATGACCGGCCTGTGTTATAAAAGAGGTGAGGCTTCACAGATAGCCTCTACTACTCGTACTACTATAGATACACCTCTGTCTAGCCCTTCAAAGATTACAGACGTTGTGTTATGTGATTAATTACATTACGAAAACTCATTAGCAATAGAGACGCTTAGAAAGCGAGCAATACGATTTGATTCATCTGACCAGCTAGAGGAGGGCTGCTCTAGTTAGGACGATTGAACGTCACTTTTCAACAAGGCCTTCGGATATACAGCCTCCGCACGTCTCTTCCAAGCAACAAAAGAACAAACACCAAAATAAGTGTGTCGTTTGTCGCCGTCTAAAACATTCGACACGGCGCACATTAGCAGCTTATTAGTCGATTCGGACGAATCGTCACTTTTAAATTTAATATTATTTAATTTCTAAGCGGAAACGAAGTAATAGCGCGGTCGGGCGATGCGATGCGATGCGGTGGGTTGCGGCCGAAGAAGTCCTATCGGTGTTTAATTACTTAAAGGGACTCTTCAAGTCCCTTACAGTACTTAGTCAAACTCGTAATAGAAAAATGGACAGTAGCGCATAAAATTGATAACACTAAAATATTTAAAACGTGTACCTACTTTTTTCTTAACTTCATTGCATAAAATTCAAAATGAAGCAATACATATTTTTTTAAGTTGTCAAACTCGCCCACAAATCAATTAAATTCGTGCGAGTTTAAAAGTAACGATTCGCCCGTTTCGGGCGAGTAAATTCGTGTGATTCGACCAGTAAGCCACAATAGCGACTCAATGATTATGACCCACGCAAGAATCACTCGCATTTCGCACCACTATAGGAAGACACAGCTGACGAGTTCGAATTTAATTTAAAAAAAAAAGTGGGCGTGATCGCGGTCTTGATATATTAACGCTCGTTTACACATTACTCAAGTAATTTCCTTTAGGTTGCCGTTTTTCAACTTGATCGATTACGGTTAAACGTCCTGTCATCAGACACAGTGTAGATAGTTACCTAGCATATCGTAATTGTTATAACGAGTATAGCTTTTATTGAAAGTGAGGTTACATTTGACAGATTAATAAAAGTACTTCGTATATCTTTCGCGTGGATCGATTTTCTATTGATGCAATAAAGATATTGTTGCGTGTTAGAAATTGGCTTTAATTGACAATCAGTCTTTTTGAAGTTGCACTTGTTATCTTTATTGTAAATCTTGCTGTTGACCAAATTCTAGCAAATTATTACTGTTAATTAGGGCGATCAGAAAATAGTAATTGCAGTCACCAAACGCGACTCGAACGCAACAAACGCAACTGGAAATGTCAGTCGTAATCGCAAGTATGCACGCGTCCTTCCAACCAGGGCCCAGCAAGGAGGTGGAAGTCGGCCATTCAGTCATACGTCTGCATACATACTTCCTTTCATTTACTGTTACGAACGGACAGTTTTTGCTCTAGGATAGCCCGCACTCAGGCTTAGGATTGGGAACCTTTAAAGTGATTTTGGGTTACATTTTTTAAATGAAACTAAAATACTGTAGAACGGAATACGCTGCTATGAATATCCAGATTTGGTTAAAAGATTTTGTAAAACAAAGGCTTTATCAAAAAATCGCTTACCGCACTGAACACCTACGAATTTTTCAGTTCGAACGGATACCATTTCACATGAAGTCCGAAAAAAAAATTCAATGGATAATATAACAGAAATTCAATAAGTAGAACATTATAGCACAGGCATTTCTAACATTGTATACCTAATACCTATCCAATATAATACACCTATATATCTGCTGAAATTGATTCAACTCGTCAGTCACTCTACCTACCCCATCTCGGACATTAACATCAGACCCCAAAAACTTTTAAAAACTTAAGAAATTAATCTTCTTTTCCAACTGCAACGCGGACGGGGCTGCGGGCGCAGCTTGTATACCAATGCAGGTACTTAAACAAATTGACAGATGTTTTCCCGAATAGCAACCAGTTGCTAAATACGGATGCGACATGTATAATGTCATATTTAATTCAGCTCTTAAGTGTGTATTCATTGCTAGTTAATATTTAAGTATGCTTTTTAATTAATATATTTTTAAAAGTGTGCTGTGAAACCATCAGGTAGGCAGCAAGCTCATTTGCAAATTCTGCTATTATAAAAGCGGCCAAGTGCGACTCGGACTCGCTCGCAGTGTGTGTTGGAGTGTTTGTTTGAGTGTGTGTTTTTATAAACACTACTTATTTTAAAACGCCGAAAAATCTACAAACAGCAAAAAAAACGAAAAGTACCTACATATTTCTTGAATTGCGACGAGACCCCTTTAATTTTTATTTTATTTTATACATATTGTTTATTTATTGTTGTAGTGTAGCTCCCACAGTAGTACAGAGTCTGTGAAAAGTTCAAGTGTCTACCTACTACGGTTCAAAAGATATACTTCTGTGACAGGCGGACGAACGGACAGCGGAGCCTTAGTGCCCTTGCGTACGGATCCCTAAAAACACCTCAAGCTTCACTGATAAAACTTCCGTAGCAGTATCGAACGTCAATGAAAACATTATAAAATGAATTAGCTTACATAATAAAATAAAACTTCCCCAATGATGCCGTAATCCAGTTATTTTCCTATTAACTTCTTTCTAGAGCACGGTTTTAATTCAGTTATTTTCTAGAAGCGGAGATGTTATAAAAAGTCTATTAGTTTTTCCTTAAGACAATTATTTTTTATCTTAACTCGCTACAAATATAAATAATCTTGATAGTCTTGTTAAACCTTGCGAGTACTTTTCGTAGCATTATCTTCCACTGATGGGCCGAACACGGGTTTTGCCGAAAACGAATACCTACTATTATTCGTTTTCGCCGAATGTTCGGTTAAAAGTTTACCGAACCGAATATTCAGCAGGATTTGGCGCGCTTTATCGTGCATCTTAAATGGTCGGTTGGTGGAAAACAGAAAATAATATGTTCACTTTTCTACGAAACCATTATAACATAACGCATGGTATTGCAGAAAAGGTTTCCTGCCCAGCTCTATTACGTCTCAAGTATGATTATCTTTAAATTTTATCACCTACGATCAAAATTACTCGCCTCGACTCATTACCGTTACTAAACTTATTCTAGGGCAAGAACAGGTTCCCTATGAATTTAACATTTGTAAAAACTACACAATGTCATACTTATATGTCATACTTCTGCCGGTTGAAGCCATTTCTTTAACAAGCGCCAATAAGATATAAAAATGCAATGAAAAAATATCAAATGACTTATAATAATAGCCTTTGTTGTCTTTAAGAGACGTGTTCACTAATTAATTGAGCATTAACACAGTTGGTTGTTATATACTAAGTGAAATTCCAACAAGTGCCCGTTTCAACTTGCTCCGCGCAAATGAAAACATATTCATGTTTGTAAAATGTTGACATTTAAAAAAATACTATATCAATTTTTATAAAAATGTCACGGTGTATACAAAACGCTGAGTACCTAACAACTTTATAAATAGCACCTGCAGGATTACCGAGCGAACGGACCCCATCCCGACATAATACAAAATTAATAGATATTGTAACTTATTGCTGATCGAACATATTGTATAGAATCAAGTTCTTCTAACTCAACGGACAGCTGCTGGGGAGTTTGTTGTGGCACTTCTAGCTAAAGCACTATAGAAAGTGTTGAAAGGTTGGCGTTTTGGGGGACTGTCTTATATAATTTTTACGTTCAAAAATGTTTTGGATAAATGACTTGCGATATTGATTTCATTAACAATCGTTTTAAATTTTAAAGGCTGCTAATGTATCGTACAAAATGTTATCTGATAGACGAGGTAATTGCTTTGTAAAATATTATTAGCGTCTTTTATCGGCGTGTATGATGTGACACCTTGTTGTTATGTAAAATTTTATGTTGTTCTTTGAATTCTATCGTAATTACTTCACCAAACATTGTCGTAATAACAGCTTATCAATGTCGCTGTGCCAAGCAAAGACCTTTCGTGATGAAATTAAATTATCAATAAGTACTATTGGTAATTACTAGTTGCTGATACGTGAAACAGAGTTTCAATAAGAGCCCGCTACAAAGGAAATTCTTTTGAGGCATTAAATTAACACATGTACTCCCATCGTTTCGAATTACAATGACGTGATTACATTTTTAATTTAAATGGAACACCGAACTCGAGTCTTCAATGATCTGTTCTATATTTGTTTGTGGAGAACTCGGAAGGGAGGTATCATTGATAAGCGAGGAATCGCTGTCGCCACCTCTCGCTACCCACTCCGTCTCAAGGTGAACGACCGGAGTAAGTTAGCCGCCCGCCCGACCACGTGACCCGCCCAGCACTTGCGCTAGGTCAGGGTCGCTCGCGACATCTGCACCACTTTACGTTGACCCTCCGCCGCGCTCCCGTCGCCCGCGCACGGGGCTCTCTTCTCAATGGCTTCTCGTCGCCTTACCGCGTCGCCGACCCACCCAATTTTTCCGTTCGGATAGTTTCTGATACGTCTGATGGGTCGCGTCTGTTGACCCTTGCTGGGTTAGGTCAAGGATGAGTACATTTAAATGTGTTTGTGGGTCTGTGATGCGATTATTTGCGGTTAAGGATTTTTTGCGCGGTTGTATATTTCTTAGTTCTCTCGCTTGTTGCCTAAGCGATATTACCTTTCAGTCATTCATTGTTTTCGTATATTATATTGTTGGAACCACAAAATAATAATATTTAAGTAGTAATGGTTTACTCAACCTTCGGTAATATTCCTTGCCCTTCCATGCGTCCCTGCGGTCTGAAAGAGTCAGTACCAATGGTTTCCTTCAGTTCCCATTTGAAAAAGATATTGTTATCGTTCAAAACATTAGCGATTTCACGACGACTGACTTTTGTTTAAACTTTTTTACTGGTGAAAAAGGTTCTCCTTAATTTTTTTCATACTTTTTTTTATTCTTCTCTTTGAGCTAATTTTTCTTATGGGTTCCGTAGCAAAAGATTACTCGTTTTGTGTTCACTCCTTAACAGCGAGCATTGAAAAGTTAATGGTCTAAATATTTCACAAAGGCTTCTAGGAAATTTAGTAGGTACTGCACGAAAAACTAAGTCGAAGGGGATGTAAGTAGACAACCTAATTTTACCCTACATTGTGAAAAAAAGTGGGAATTTGACAGCCGGCAAATATGACAGGTTGAATTTTAAAATTAAGGTAACTTATTATTAACATGTCATAAAACGACATGCCAAGCCTACAAAATTAAAGGCTGTCAAACTTCAAAATGATCCTTTCCATATGCAATTTATAATAAAGAATGCATAGGACGTTTCCCAGACATCTTTGTGTTTTAAATTCACTATTAGATTCTCAAAGACACCAGTGACAGCAAGTAGCGTGATTTAAAAAAAAATGCAACGGATTGACGTGCTAATATTTTATTTATTGAAACATGTTTACAGTAAGACGGGTGAACTTGAATCAAAGGAAAATTGTAGTCTGTAATTTTCAAGCAAGAGTTATGATGTTATTCTGTTTCACACAGGGCTAACTTGCAGTCTGGTTTAATTTTATTTTTTTAATTTCTTTGTTTTGCAGTTAAATAATCTTCTAACCTTTAATTACCAAAAGGGATTATTTTATGGACAAAGACACAAAGTACCGTTACAATAATATATCTTACCGTTCACGTTTTCTTAAGAGGAGTTCTTAGATGTGTTTTCAATAGTTGGTAGACGTTGGCCCATTGCCTGCAAACCATGACAATTGCGACGGAAATTTTCTCACAAATCATGTCCAAAACGAATAAGAAAAGCTAGAAAGAAAACGTTTTTATTAGGACGTCCATAAGAAGAACACATAGACACTGGAAGGTACTGTAGCTAATAATAAAACATGTTATTTAATCGTCAGATCAATATAGAGGGTCGTCAGAATCCCCAAAGTCTGACAACTTGTCTTACCAAGGAGCATAGTGTGGAGGTCAGATAGGCAGTCGCTCCACGTAAAATACTGATATTCAGCTCATCCGGATAAACTGTAAGCCGACCCAAAAAATTGTTGGGAAAAGGCTAGGCTACGGTTCTAAAACGGACCAGAGACCAAAGGTAACTTTTGTTTTAATTTACAAACAAATATCTGCACAAACTTCATACTAGGAAACATCGAATTAAGAAACGCATTAATGGGAAGGTTAGACATAACCCGTGAACGCACGAAACAAAACAAACAGATCGACAAGTTTTCAAATGTCAATTTATGTGAAGCTAAGGTTGAATGCGAGCAGGCATTAGTCTTGTGTACCGACTGCACTCTGGACATCTGAGCGATTCGATTGAACATATTAATGGTGCCCGATAATATTTTTTTCTCAAACATGCTTGGAAATTTGAGCATTATTTTGACAACCTTCTTCGAGATAAATCGAAATTGCTGTACTTGCCAAATACATGCGAGCAGCGGTCGGCAAAAGTTGTATGAAAATCCATATCTGTCGTGGTTTAGCGGCCAAATAAATTACAGAGTAAACTCATATCTGTCGTGTAATTTAAAAATGGAACGCACTTTTACTCCGAAACATGGCAACCAAGGAGGTAACTTATCAAAGGTTTTATTTAAATTTCGAACCGGCTTGCAAATAGTAAGCTGTTTATTGAAAAAAAAAAAAACAAATTAACACATTAACGCGGGAACAATTATTGTTGTTCGTTGATCGTCATTGATTTTGAAAAGTAATTGTATTTGACAAAAAAGTTCTGCCTAGGTACTCCTTAGTTTTAAATTCTGCGCATTATTTGAGAAAGGTACTATACAAGCCTTGGCCACAACGAGGCATTGATGGACTTACGTATGTGGGCCGAGGCGAACAATGCCTCTTTTGCTGGCCGCTGCAGTAATGTACTATGCTGGAATAGTCCAGTATTTAGTTTAGAATTTTTCAATACTACTTACTTGCTTATTCAGTCAATAGTGACTGAATAAGTCTCTCCATTATAGAGGGTGTTCCTGAAAAGAAAAAAATCATAAAAACACTATCAATTTTTTTTTTTAGATAGACGTGATAGTCTTGTTTATGATTTTTTTCTTTGAGCGCTATGCGTAAGTGATTGAAAAAAAACAAAAATCGGTCATAACTTTTGAACCGTAAAAAATTCACCGACATTCTCGGGGTTAAAAAAGTTTGGAAATGACCTTGCCCACGCCCCTATTCGATTTGATCCATCCTTCCAGGGACATTCTGTATAAACTCCGAACATGCAGAGGGCGCTGTCAACGCGAGCACGTCTAAATATCTATATCTACATACACCGAACGTATCGTATATATGTATCTTTAATATTCAATAAAAAATTAACATTACACAAACATAAGAAAAGATTTTTTTCTTCGAAACCACCCAAATGAAACAGAAATAGCTGTACGGATCACGTGCGCGATTTGTATAATATTATGATTTTATTATTAATTTAAATATCCCGTATGAACGTTCTGTGCCGGGGCAATTTCATTATTATTTCAATCAACTGAATGTAAATTTATTCAACAATCTCACGAGGTAATTGCGATGTGTTGTTCTCTTTCGCTCGTGGTGCCGTCTCGCTCGCGCGCGCGGTGTTGCCCGCGTCTCCCACATTCTTATGCGTTCAATCAAACCTAAGTAGTGGTACACAGTCGCGGGTCCCTACATCTCACCGGGTCGCATTGTTCGTTCCTTTTGTTTTGTTATGAAAATTAGACGTCGTCGTCCGCAGTATGTTCTTGTGGCAAATGTAACACGAAGCCACAGTGTTGCACGTTGCACGGTCAGTCCTATGTTACGTAAAGCAAGGCTGCACCGGCAGTTACGCTTCTTGAAACTCATTTGCATCTAACGTATGCAATGGGCTAACTGCTGATGCTCTTCTTTTCTGTGACCTCGTTCTAAACTGTGTTGAAAGCAAATTAGAGTTCGTTTGAGAAAACCTTCGTAACTGATGGCATATACTTAAATGTTATCCGGAACCAATGTGGTAGGTAATCGTTTTCACGGATATTTTTTTCCCTCGACTACGTACGTGTATTATTGCGTGGGCTTCATAGAATCCTATGCTTCAGTAGGCTATTATACACATAAGTGTATGACCAAAAAAGCCTATACGAATATGGAATATTCGTGGGCAGTTCGAGATCCTCAAAATCGTTCGTTTCCCGGCCTTCCTTTTGGTCCATTTTGTTAATCGATTCAATATTTTCCATGTTATAGCTGTATTTATGCCGTATTGTACTTGGAAGGGAGCGTTTTGCTTTATTTGTTCAATGGAAATTCTACATGCAATTGGTATCGTAGGCCAGTTGTGCCAGACGCGGGGGTTTTTTTTTACTTTTTTCCTTTCGTTATTATGATTTAGGGCCTAAGTTTGGCCGGCTCTTTGGTATTGTAGCAACGCGAAATACAGCGTATAGAAGGACCAAATAAATGGAGTTTTACGAAAGTAACATTGCTATATTTTTGTACAATAAAATATCTGGCTTTCGAAATATAGGTGTACCTACACCTCTGCCTAGCACTTCTGGTATTACAGGCGTGATGTTGTTATATAAAATACTTAACTATCTAAAATAATCTAAATAATGAATTTTAATCGCAACGAATCATAATTACTGCACTGATCTCTCACAAATTCGTTCCGCGTTATCATAGTAATATGCCAAATCATTTCGTAATAGCTAACACTATAATTATATTTAATAATCCGCTAAAATGGTTGGTGGATAACTAAGCAGTTGTAGAACTAAACCCTAATGAGCCGGTAATTCAAATTAACTAAATATCAAGCATTTCACTTGTGCGCGCTCGGAACAGAAGTTTATTATTGTTGGGCGAAATCATTTGATGCAATTTTGATAATAATTTGTAATATACTGATTTTATAAAGAAATAATGTGATATGAGCAACACTTCTATTTTTTCTTCTCCGTCCTCTCAAGATGTCACTGTACTTCGGATGACTTTAGTGTTATTCTTATATTTCACTAAACTCAAACTCAAAGCTTTTTTTTTTACAAATAAACCAATTACGACTTTTGAATTTTAAAGAGGTCGGTCAGTCAGAACGATGAAGCTAGTTGCGCATTCCAAAGCTTAGTAGGTGCATATGGAGAAGAACGGACAAGAAACTCCACGGACGCTCTTTTAAGTCAAAATATTGGTTATATCATTCATGTTGAAATTATAAGCTGGGAAAAGGTCTTCCATACCAATGATATAACCTATCAATGAAATGGTTCATCAAGAAGTTGAACGAGCTACACATGCATTACCTAGCCAGAGCATCCCAGTTTTCATTCGACGTCAGTTCATGCAATTACTGTGCCCAACCCTCGCTCGCCGCATCGGGTCTTAACGCCTCCCCTATCTAATTAGCGATTAGGATTAATTTATTGACATATAATTATTGAGACGTCCATTGTGGATAGTTCCGTGTAGGCCCTGAATTTTAAGTCTAGGGTGACGTTATGCAGGTCATAAATAAAAAGGGAATACTTAGGGATTGCAAAGAGTTGATGCGATATTGTATGGTTACCTATTATTACCTAGTCAGGACTCCTGAGAAAGGAACCTCCTAACGATTACTCTCTCTCATTATTATTATTTATTTATTCCGGAGAAAAACAGTTTAAATACCATCAGAATAAGATGACGCTTTGCCGTCCGAAGTAGAAAGGTGTACATTATCGTTTATTGACCCTTTTTTTGACGTCAGAGCAGCAGTAATAAGATAACAGATTTCGATGCAACTGTTAAATATTTGCTACGATTTTGACCAGCACTCTAATTGCGTAACACACTATCAATCTGAATCTGAATAATTTTGAAGCAAATTGCTAATCCATTGCTTCATAAGTTCGAAAAATGTGTCTACTCAACACGTAAATAACGCAATGAATGTTGTTGAACTGTTAAAATTAAACCGATTCCTATTGATAATGTGTTACGCAATTTCTCCACTGGCTTTCTTCCTATTTAACCTACGGATTTATGGAACTATATAACTATGGATAAATAGCCGGTTTTCACAGCGCAGTTTTGGACAGAATCTCGATAGACAGACAGCCGATGCAAGCTTAAAATTTTGATAATTGGTCGCCGAGGCACTGTGTTATCTTGTTATCGTGGACAGACAGTACAAATATGTGGGTAAAAGTTAATCCGATCATGAAAATAACGAATTTTGGTGCAGGTTGGTGCAGTTTTTGAATAGATAGTCTTGTTTCTCGTAGAAAGTATCTGCTTAAAGAGTGGAAGAGTCATCATCTGCCTAGCCTTTTCCCAACTATGTTGGGGTTGGCTTCCAGTCTAACCGGATGCAGCTGAATATCAGTATTTTACATGGAGCGACTGCCTATCTGACCTTTACAACCCAGTTACTGGGTAATACGATACCCCTTGGTAAGGCTGGCTTAAATAGCAGAAGAGTATATACCAACTAAATGGACTTACCAAAATAATAGATATTAATGTTTTTTAATATAATAACTATTATTTAATATTTTTTACTTAAGTACTTATAACGTTATTATGATAATACATAGATGGCTCACGTGTATTGTTGTTTTCCTCGGGAACAGCACTTTTTTTCGGGATGAAAGGTACCCTATGTCCGTTTCTGTACACCTGAAAACGTATATGCAAAATTTCAGGACGATCGGTTCAGTGGTTTAGGCGTGAAAAGGTAACAAACAAAGAAACAAACTTTTTTTCGCATTTGTAATATTATTAGTGAGGATTAGGATATGATTTCGAACGAAGTCGCGGGCAGCAGCTAGTTATATTATAAATGTTTCTCTAGACTTGCGTGATGGATGATCAATGCTCGTGCCTTCTTTTGTATACGAGTCATAAACCTTGCAATGGGGCAATAGTAGACTGGTATTCTTTGTATCATAAATATTAATATTCAGTACAAAATATGTTACTAAAAGCACACGTTTATGAAGGGAAGTTTCTGCTAATTAATTATTATTTGCACGTATCTGGACGCAAATATCTCTTTTTGTGGTGGTTTTATTTTAACTGCTTGATTAATCTTGTTCTTGTAAGAAATATTTGAAAAAAACGGAGATGCAGCCTCAGTGTGCGATCTCTTTTTTAGTATTCTTTTGAGTTTCTAGCTTTTTAATGAATACCTACCGTAATTAATGGAAAAAAATATATTCCTATCTTCTCGAATATCATTTTTTCTACAAGAATTAGGAACTAATTAGTCCTTTGAGGCGGAACATGGGTTAAAGATAACCGAAATTTTAGATAGGCGAATTAGGATTGACAAAAGTTACATTAATACTAGAAAATAAATCAATGATAAAGCAATTCAACTCGAACCAAAGACATAATAGGTATAGAAATCTTAAAAATTTGAATGAAGCCAGTAAAATCCATGAGAATGTACTCCGGCAATCTTCTCTGAAAGCCAATACAAACAAATCGCTAACATCAGCGGACTTCGACGTCCGAGGTCAATATTTCTATCCAATGACTTTAGACGTTATTTATAAAACGCTGTCCACTCACAATTCACAATAAGTTAAATTCCGACAAAGACAAACAAAATATTGAAAACCTTTCAAGATTTTAGTTCAAGCGGCGCGGCCGCTTTGCTCGTTTCTATTTGTCCAAAAATGTTGCAATTGAATGCAATTCGGTATGGAATATTGAAACCTCAGTGGGCGATGCGGGTATTCCTCCTGGCGGCCGTGCACGCACCGCGCGGCCCGAGGGTGGGCGACCGCCGCCCGCGCCGTCGCCACCCTCCCACCCTACTCTACCCCACCTTTCCTAAACCTACCCGCAAATACTACGGGTACGTACACGTTTGCTTGGCAACATTTCATGCTTAGTGTGTACAAATAATGTTCGGTAGCGCAACAAACTGTGCAAGGGAATACCAATATAAGCAGAGCTGCGGAACTAGGAGAATCGAAACGAATCTCCAACGGTTCGCATTCTAATAGAGGTTAGCACCTCACCGGACAGCATGGTTGGCTTCATTTGATGTGCAATTAAAATGCATGAATTCGTTTGGAAATTGGCGCATTGTGGAGGCTGTGCCTGAGCGTCGCGACGCCGCTGAGCATCTGTAAGAACTTTGTAAGAGTAGGCTTCCGAGTTGTGGGGTATAGCCATGTGGATAGGGTGGGACAATGAATAGAAACAAAAGGCAAGACTCAACTTTCAAAGTTTTAGCTGAGACTGGGTGAGTGAGGTTTTAAAAAATAAACAATAATTAATTATTCCGGGTCCGTGGCTAAATAATAACAGCCGCACAGGTCGATCGATCAGGTTAAGCTACGCTTGCCGCGGTTGGTCTGTGGATGGGTGACCATCTTTACATACCGAGACCCCTCCGTGCCTCGGAAAGCACGTTAAGCCGTTGGTCCCGGCTGTCATTCGTGGATCTTTGACAGTCGTTACGGGTCGTCAGAAGCCCGAAAGTCTGACAACCAATCTTACCAATTCGTATCGTATTACCCAGTAACTGGGTTGTGGAGGTCCGATAGGCAGTCGCTCCATGTAAAATACTGGTATTCAGCTGCATCCGGTTAGACTGGAAGCCGACCCCAACATAGTTGGGAAAAGGCTAGGCAGATGATGAATTAATTATTCTCATCATGACATCTTAAAAAAGTCTAGGTATATCGAATCATTGAGTCTCCTAAGCCCCTTGAAAATAAACGATATTTCGCGAACAACGTGAGCGTAGGAGTGGTCAAATGAAATGATTAATAATCATTTGCAGGAACTCGCCAATAGAACGTTCAATGGGACTTAAATAGAGATTTGCTTTTGAGCGAAAGTTGACATTTGCCTAAAGGCCAACCGGCCGTAATTCGGGTCTTATGTACGAATGCAACTGAAACTTCGTCGAACTAGTATTAGGGACCATTTCGATTGACAACTGATACTCGCTGACGCATTATTTAGTTCAATGATGTTCTAACTGTACTAAAGCCTGAGAGACTGTAATAGAGTCGAATGGTGAACTTAGAACGACTTTTTTCGGTTTGTATCCAAATAAAGGTTAAAGTAGCTAGTTCACATCGGGTTTTCTTTTACCGTCAACCTATAAAATCTTGACCTTACGTAAAACCTTATCAGGTTTATCTAATGTAATTACGGCATAAACAATTAAAAAGAAGAAATAATAGCAAACTAATGTCGCGGGTCCTGACAGCCAAAGCTTTCTTGAGTTGCCATCTTGTCTTGACCTTAATGCTGGTGTCTTTAGTGAAAATTGTCCTACTTCATAGCTTTAAAGATTAACACTTACGTGAATTGTGAATCGTTACTAAATTTTTCTCTATCGCTTTAAGATGTAGATTCTATATTGTAGCCACAGAAAACTTTTAAGAAAGTCTTACACTATCGTTTGAGAATTCGGTAACTAAAATAATATTAGATGTAAAACTGCCTATAGACATCCACCATTTTGTATTTGCTAATCAATTCGGTGTGTTGATGCTTTAAATTGACTGCCTAAGGCAGTGCTGATCTATCGCGGGAACCTTTGGCTAGCGAATAACGTCAAATAGTGATCAATGTTAATCACATATCGACGTAGTTCGAGTGCGGGTTCATTTCTCGGGTGTTGAACACTTTTGCTTCTATGACGGTGTATCGCTTTGGAGTAGTTTTGTGAAGCGAATTTGAAAGCTATTTCAGATGTTCGAATCGAGGGCAAACTCAAAGAGGACTGTGCTTGCAAGTATTGATGGAAATTGTTGTTTTGTTTTAATGTAAATTGTAGTATCTCCGTTAGGTTTTCGTGAATATAATTATTATGTTCGTAAATTTTGCATCATAAGTATTTTGTTTATATAAATTGTTATTTTGCGATGGTATCCTGCTTTTAGAAAGCTGAACAGGAAAATAGGTGCCTCACAAAGAGTTAAATTCTACCTCACGGCAAGATAATTTCAAGAAAAGACTTAGTCTTATGTAAAATTCCATTCTTGAGTAAAATTTCTCAGAAACCTGTAAGATACCATACACACGAAATCATTATCCAGGGTCAAAATGTAATTTTTTACTTACATGGTATGCCCAAATCTATCCACCACATTCTAACGGTGTGCAAGTAAAAATACGTCAGAATATCAATAACAATCTGCCATTCCATTTCACCATTATCGGGAACGGAAAACGTATTAACTTTTATTATAAGAACTGTGTACATGTGTTGCGGGCATTTTCAATGCTTAATCCCGCACGAAAAAGGGGAAAGAGAGAAGGTTCAAACGAATGTGAAACGGACTGCCTTGAGCGCAGTTCGTAGAAATGTTGATAATCCTTGAGGTGAAAAATATGGACCATTTAGTTTATTAGGACACACGGCCCGAGGGGCGGCTTTTGACCTTCACGCGACCTTGATCCACTTCGGGATGGGATGTAGGTAAAAACGGACGGGATGTTTTATAACTTTGCGTGCAGATAAATAAACATTGTTTTATTTTAGAAGTTAGTGTTCAGAGATGCTTCTCACTGATTTGCTTTGAAAAAAGTACTACTGTTTTTAGTATTTCCTGTCATTCGTACCTAATAATAATATGAAGTAGGTCTGTACGTTCTTTTTGTCATTGGCAAGTTTTTAGTCAAAGATCTTTTGAGTCTGCGCAATAATCATGAGATGACTTGGAAGATTGTTTTATTAGACATAGGTATGTATGAGTGAGGGAAGGAAAGGAAAGCCGCACGGTTCGATCGATCAGGATAAACTACTCTTGCCGCGGTTGGTCCGTAGATGGATGACCATCTTTACATACCAAGACCGACCATACCTCGGAAAGCACGTTAAGCCGTTGGTCCCGGCTGTCATTCGTGTATCTTTGACGGTCGTTACTGGTCGTCGGAAGCCCGAAAGTCTGACAACCAGTCTTACCAAGGAATATCGTATTACCCAGTAACTGGGTTGTGGAGATCAGATAGGCAGTCGCTCCATGTAAAATACTGGTACTCAGCTGCATCCGTAGAGACTGGAAGCCTGGTAAATTAATTTCCCTGAATGTACAATTGTACAGTCAGGGAAACTAATTGTTTATCTAATCGACACACTATCTTTATATAACCATGTCCTATATACTTAACTGTCGAAGAATGACAGTTATGATTTGAATATTTGGGCAATTAAGTTGATAAACAATTAATAACTCTGATTGTACCAGTAGTCTTAAATTGTAGTCTACATTGGAGACAGGCCAAGTTCAAACCTTTGATATTTCACAGGCCGATAGTTAATTGACGGAGATGACATTGTTAAGACTTCTTATAACTCCTCCATTGGAATCTTACAAATGAATTAAGGTTAATGTAAAGATGTAGTTGTAGATGATTGAATTTTTCTTTAAATTCTTAGGATGCTATGGCGTAGAGTAAGATTAGAAAAACACTCATTAACTTGAAATAGTCTGAAATAGTAGATATAATGTGTCTTTCCACATCTCAAACACGTTTGTTCTGACTTTCGATCTGTTCTAAATCTTTGTTGGTGTAAACATAAAAGTCCATTAATATCTATGATCATGATTTAATATCTCATTGATTGCGTGAGAAAATCCAGTGTAAAAATGTCGATAAAGATGCAATAAGGTTATTTCTGGAATAACTAATAATTAAATTGTCAATACAATCTGACATTCACCATAGATAGTATCATAGCAGTATTAATAAGTCATTGTAAGAAAATCTTCTGTCTTGTTATATTTCGCAATGGCCTGCCAAAGACACAGTTACTATTATTTGACTATAAACCTGTTAAAAATCGCGTTAGGATGACATCTGTCATATTTTTATTCACACTTAGTTTTCATATTTTGTAGGTAACAGCATCTTGTGCTAAAATACAAAACTGTTATGTCACCGACATAGGAACAGTAGATAGGAACTCAAAACTTTCAATCAATAATTTGTATAATTGTCAACACGACTCGGGTTGTTGGTTGCATCTGTTTTCCGCTAGTTTGTCGGCCCCTAAAGACAGAATAAATTGCGGTCCACTAAATCGCACACATTACTATAGCTATGCTGGGCGGTGCTCAGACGTGGAGGCCGACAGCGAACAGAATCCCCAAGCGCACGGATAATTCAGCAAAAGGCAGAATCCACAATCTGCCTGTGACGTTCACGCATAAACACTACAGCTCCCGAGGGCTGCCCGCACAAAGTCGGACTGATTCGCAATGCAAAACGCATCGGCCGCCCACCTATCTAATATTGCCCGATGTATTTTGAATAATTGCTGGGCAGCGGGTATGCCACTGCCCGCTGATTGCGTCCACAAAGAGACAAGGGTCGAACAGAAAATGTCTTGCAGTGCGGCGCCGTCCGTATTTGTGATCCAGCGCAGGTGACAGGTCACCGCTGGGTTGGCGACATTCGACGAGCCAAACGAACGGCATTGTCTATAGTTTTAGCTCATGAAGGCATGTGTTGTGCTCAGCCAAATGAACAGCGTCAGTTGGTCAGTGGGAAAAAGATTTATGTGCTAACTGATACTTTTATTTGGGAATTTCATTAAAACTTCTACTTGTCTTATTGTTGGTTTAAAAGATCGCTTTTAATAATAATAAGGCCGCCCACTGTGTCAACCCTTCTAAAATTTCTAAATTAATATCTGTACTGTTTGTGGTGTAAGTACATAATAAAGATCTATCTTGTTATCACACTTAACGTATTTTTCTCAGTTAGTTTTAAAAGTTGGTGCTCATAATAAATTTAAAAAAAATACGGTGTAGCGGTAGCACCTGAAAGCCTTAAAACAGTTTACAAATAACCAGGCAGGGAATAAAGAAACAAGCCAAGATCACTACCTACCCCCGCAATCAATAAGTTACGTGTGAAAATGTCCCTGGACACAACACTGAAGTGACAAGACAATAAGAACCTTCAAAATAGAAATCATAGAAAGAATATGACCGATGCATGAATTTTTTACGAAGTGATTTAATATTAAGACGGCGATGATATTTTTGTAGGGTAAGTGCATAGTTCTGTTAAAGATGATTTAGCAGATTTTAAGAAAGAAAGAAAGAAAATAAATAAAAATTGTTTATTCTGCACAAACAAAACGCACATTACAAATAAAATAAAATTAGACATAAAATATACACGTATACAACGTAGTCAAAACCCTCATACTCAAGCTTAAAAATGTTAACAATTTTGTCCATTGCTTGATGTTAGGGCCAAGGACCAAAGACAACACACATTAGTTGACATTGACAAATGACAATTTGATATTGACAATGACAATAAAAATCAATCCGTGATGCGCCCGCGACGCCAAAACAACGTGAAATCAACAGCAATTAAAACAAAAACAAAATGCTAATTTTACTACCGTTATCAAGTGGCGTTTTATATTAAGGTATTTT
The DNA here is from genome assembly GCA_914767645.1 of Hydraecia micacea. NCBI lineage: Eukaryota > Metazoa > Arthropoda > Insecta > Lepidoptera > Noctuidae > Hydraecia > Hydraecia micacea. The sequence goes on from OU611774.1 coordinate 3,357,595, forward strand.
ATCTTAACTATATTTGTTCATTTAGTTTCTTCTGCTCCTTCTCCGTAGCACACTTGTCAGTGTCAGATCGGTCGCGGTTCTCATGTAGTTTCTTGCCTAGGGGCAGATGTGATTCGCCTCACGATTTCCCGCCATTTTTGATATTTTTAGTGCCCTCATACAAATGATTACCCACTGCGGGTTTAATGTCAATTTACTAAATCCCGTCTTCTTAGTTGTTTCTTAAACATAGGTAAATGGATAACCGGATACATCATTCTTAAAAAGCGTGGTGGATTATGCCCACTCCCTCTCCCCGAGTGAAGGACAAGCTGATTTGAATTACCGAATAAAGCCTTGATTTTTTTGAGCTTTCACAGAATTTGATACGACCTATCCAGAATTCTAGACCAACCCGTAAAAAGGTTTACCTGAGCTGCACGATGACTGACAATTGCGTGCACTGACTGGACAGATCCAATCAATCTGTGAGGTTCTGTCCTAAAAAAACCATTTCAGACACCAATCTACACGATCTTCAAATGATCTGACCAAAATTATGTTTGGGTTTTAAAAGAGACTGTGACCTAGATAGAGTTTGTTTCGGCGTTTCTTCTCAGAGGAGTCAGATAGGAAACGCCGACTTAATCTAGTTTTAAAAATATGATTGACGTGTAAATGTGTTTGTACAAACCTTCTTATAATAAAATCGTTTATAATTTACCTATTATAAACCAACATCCACATTGGGCTAGTAATTTATTTATTTAGGATCTCCAACAATATATACACAAAAGGTGACACATAAAATAATAGGAAACATCAGAGGGCCATTCTCGTAATTTTAAGAACGTTCAGTCTCAATCTGTCAAAAATACCTATAAACACCGGACATTTTTGACAAGTTTTTGACATTGATTGTCGCTGAGATGAGATTGCGACTAGATTTTGAACGTTTTAATTACGCGAATTGGTCTTCAGGTATTAAGTATATATGTACTCCTTCACGTACATGAGGCCACAATATGCACAATAAAGATATTTATTTTATTATATTAACAACTTGGCTAAAAAAGTTTAAATTTTTTAGCCAATTTACATACATAGTAACATTAGTTGTCCATCATTCCGACTATTCCACCTCCTGTAACTCTATAGGTACTGCATTGGCTCTCAGATAATATATCGCAGCCATTCGCATCAGGGCGAGGAGGAAAAAATAAATAACAAAGAAAAACCGACATTTTGGGCGCCAAAATAAAAACCCGCTGTCCTCTCGCCGAAGAATAAAATCCAAAAGGCTGTACATAATTATATCGTGTCAATCTTTCCGCGAAGAGACCAATTCCTGTAAAAATCGAGTTGCAATCTTGTCTCATTGACAATCAATGTCAAAATTTTCGGTGCTATTTTTGACAGATTGAGACAGATTTATAATATGACGGGAAATGCCCTTCACCCATACGTTCTGTTACAGCACTTATCTAGACTATAAAAATGAGGGTCATAAAAAAAAACATTCATAAAAAAAGTAAGAAAGTACCATCCACAAAAAAGTCGACACTCTTTTTAAGGGTTCCATACGTCAAAAAGAATCTAATACAATTCAGTTCCCATACAACAAAACGATTTGCGAAAACTAAACAAGGCATCCGCAGTTTAACATTGTGTAACACAGCGCTCCCGGCGGTGGTGTAACGAACTAAGACAAATTGTCTTATTGCATGTAATAGCTGAGCTTTCAACGAAACAACGAAGCATGAACTACCTACTTACACATTATTTTATTATACACTCGGCTTTTTCCGTCCGGTATACTCAGTCATTCAATAAATGCCCGTTGTTCTAGACCCTTTTGTAAACCTAGGCCTATTTTGTTTATGTGGTCCACTAGAGTGAAACGTTAAGCCAACTTGATGGAAGAAAATTTGTGGGCGGAACTTTCTAGGACTTTAAGGCGCTAAATTGTGCTTGACAAATGGGTTCGGAAAATGTATAGGTTTGCAACCTGCACCCTAATTGAGTAACACACTTTCAATTACAGTCTGAATCATTTTGAAGGAAATTGCTAATACATTGCTTCATATGTTCGAAAAATTTGTCTGCTCAACGACGTAAATAACGCAATGAAAGTTTTTGAACTGTCAAAATGAAAGCAATTGCTACTGTTAGTGTGTTAGGTACGCAATTACCCCGCAGATTACCAGCGCTTGGATTAAGTAGTAGGTACAGTTGGCGGCAAAAGTTAATGATCGTTTCGGTAATATTATATTCGCATCGTCGTAAGTTTTCTTTTACTTTTACCTTACCTCAATGTGCTGTTATAATAAAGTTAGGTTTTTTATTTCTGAAGGCCGATTCCCGCAATTAAAAACGTTCAAAATCTAGTCGCAATCTCATCTCAGCGACAAGCAATGTCAATAACTTGTCAAAAATGTAGCGATTTTAGAGATATTTTTGACAGATTGAGACTGTGAACGTTCTTAAAATTACCCGAATTGCCCCTCAGTTATCAAATCGATAATAATTAAGTGTACGTGTGGAAAATTATTCTCAGTTGAAGCCAGAGTCAAGTGTATGTGTTGGTAATTGTAATGATGTCCTAATTGGCGATAGGCCCTCCCCTACTTCGGAACCCGGCCTCCATCGCACCACCACTATCGGCAAACTACGGTATTCGATTTATAGGTAAGTAGGTATATTTCTATTGTATCTGTGAAGAGTTTTAGGCATAACCTGTAAAGGTTATAGGAAGAAATCAGTAAAATAATCATTAAAGTAGGACGAGCTTTATTAGGAATCATCAAATTACCGCATCTTGTTGTTTTTCACTTTTTTTATATTATTAAAGTTCAAAATATCTACCAATAAAAACTTTCACTAGCATGTAACTCAAACAGTTCTGTAACTCCAAATAGACGGCAAACGAATGCGCGAAAATTAAATTACAATATCAATAAATTATGCATGAATAAAATGCGTGAGCGCACTCATTTATTCATGCTTAAATTATCGATGCTATAATTTTTACCCGAACGTTAATCTAAATAATTAATCGTGTTACAGGCCACCATGATCGATGACAATTTAATTGACGAAATGTATTTGAAAATGGAACACAGATCGAAATTCCGAAAGCTGTTTTCTTCAACCCTTTTAGTATTGACCGAATTTTTGACGTTCTGCCAAAAGAAAAACTGAACATGTGATGCGAATCTCCTATAGAGACTAGAATGATTTTTAATTAAAAGACTATCGGGACCGCCTCGCGTCGCCCAGATACAATATCATATTTTCGGAAAACAACGCAAGATTAAAAGTTAGCTAGATCACGTCTATCGCAAAAAGATCGGGTGCCGTGAACAGTAAATAGGAATGTAAAAGTTGTCCTACTGCCGAGTTAAAATTACTTACGTGTTTTCAATTAGTATAATCGCAGAGGGGAGTCCAATGGAACGCGTGTTTGTGGCGTTTCGAGCGCGAATTCTAACACATAATAATATCATTAACAAATCATTAGCCATGACTTCTAATCTAGGTATAGGTATAGCCTCAGTTCGGCCTGCATTGTGGGGGGAGGCGGGTGGCCAGGCACTAGGCTCTACGGGAGGGGGCCACAGACCGCCGTTAGATCGATTCCTACAGTGGATATTATTCTGTGGTAATTAGAATTCGCGCTTCGAGGTACAACTTGTTATGGTGCAATGGCGTATAGATAGATACGAGAGGTACGTAGGTACTGTGCTGCTGCGTGTGCATTCGAACCGATTCTAATAAAGGTCGGACGTTTGCGGAATGTCTGTTTGTTTTCGTGGCGTGTCTTAGTGAGAAGTTAAGCGTGGTTTTTAATACTTTTAGAATAGAATAGAATTATGATAATATGTGTGTTTCTGTGTATAAATACTTACCTGAATGATCGCTAAGCAGTACCAATGTTAGCATCACTTCTCAAAAAAAGCAGCTTCAAAAAGTGTTTCGGTCTGAATTTTGTAAAAATATGAAGCCTTAATAAAAGTTTTCTGCAGCCCCTGAAACAAAATTTAAAGGTGAGACTGAAAAGCAAGCCCTAATTACAGCCTGAACTAAAAAAGGTCCTCAGTCAGGCTTTCAGCTCAAAAAATGGGTAGCGCTATACAGCCTTCATTTTTCCTCCGTAAAAATCCCTTTTTCGATCGCTTATCAAATTTGCTAAGGCTTTCGGAATTTTTGTTTCGTGAACTCGCAGTCTCGTATGTGGACCGTTACTGTTATTAGCCTTTTGGCGAAAATATAATCCTGACTTTATTTTACGAAGCTCTATAGTATATTGTATGGACGTATAGAGACGTATTTGACGGAAAATCAGTGAAATTGAATGTTTCTTCAGTTGTACTGTATTTCCGGTTAAAATAAGTTTCCGTCTGTTTTTTCGAAAGGATTCAAATTCATCTTTATTTTTTAGCATATCATTAAAATAAAAATATATTGAACATTTAAATTTAACACCATTTTTTGCCACCATTGGCCAAAAAATAAGCGAATCTGGGCAAAATGTTCCAGACGCCATTTCCCCTTTAGCTAGCCATTCCACACACATCATGTTCACATGGCGCGTTATACTCCCCATTCCATCTTTGGTGCGTTCCAGCGGCCTATTTGACTTTGCAAAAAGAGTCGTGCCGTCCGAACAATAAAACCAGGAGAGGTAGGTAACCCTTTTCGTTCGACTTCACATTCGCTTTGTTCCTCGTAACACACGATAGTGGCAAAGAAAAGTGTACTTGTATTGGCGAATAGTGACACAAAGTTCATTAAGGCGCGAGGCGTGTTGGAGTGGCGGTGGCGTGAGGGTTCGATCGACCGGCCGACAGTAGTGGGCTCCCGTCCTAATATTTTCGATATGAGTGTGCGACGCACGCGGTTCTGTCGAACGCTGCGAGAGCTTGCGTTGCGTTTTTTATTATGAATGTATAAGTCTTCGTCGTTTCGAATCGACGATATAACATTCGTCTTGTTGACTAGACGAATGTAACTCTTATTGTTAGTATGAAGGGAAGATTGTAAACGAATGTTGCATTGATATTTTTCATCTTCCTCTTTTCAAAAATTTAGTTTTGGATCATTAGGTACGTTAGTGATTTATAAGTTCATTATTTGCATAACAAGCATATAGATAGTTAACTTATTAAGAATATCTAAGTACTGATTTATTGTGTTTTCAATCATCATTGTCATGTTCTATACAAATTTATTTGTGGTCGGCGCAGCATCTCTTCTTCTTGCGTACCTATAGCCATTTTCATTCATACTCACGACATTTTCCTCATTCTTCCCGCATCGCATGCTCATACCATGTCATCCGATTTCCACACAACTTTTCACTTTTGGAAAAATCTGCCTTTAAGGATATAAAAATATTTAACCAATTTTGTTACTCCTTTCAGAAGTCCTTTTTCAATGTTAGAAAAATTTACGCATTCATGATGTAAACTATACGAAATTTTCTTTCGAGCATTTTAATCTAGATAGTCACCAATCCTTTAGAAAGGTCAAAGGTCAAAGGTAGATAAATCGCAGGAACAACAACAATGCCAATTTATAGCTTGCCCTTGTATTCGCAGTCTTGTAAAATAATTGGTACTCACGGAATAAGTTCAACAGAAAAATATAATAGTGGATCCCATTTGTTTGTAAAACGCAGTGTACCTTGCTGAATTGAAATAAACAACGTTCTCTTGCAACTTGAGTTAATTCCACTAGACTAGTAGGATATTATTTGTTCAGGACTTTACTGTACAATGAATATTTGTTTTTGATGCTACAATAATTAATTTCAGTATCATTGTGAAGACTTTAGAAGCTGCAACAGACTGTGCAGTTTCTTATTGGATCTTTATACAAAAAAAGTACTTCAATAGAAAAGAAACGGTCAAGTGCGAGTCGGACTCACGCACCGAGGGTTCCGTACTTTGTAGCTAAGTAAATAGTTTATCACGGGAATCGTGTCTCTAATATTTTAAAGGAAAAAATCCGAAAACCGTGTCCTTCGTTACCTACATTACAACATTTTTTTGTGAAAAAAAAAATACGGTTCTTGTAACGGTTCGTATTTTTTCCTTTATTTATGCTACATGACATTGGTTCTTGCCAAATTTCAAGATTCTAAGTCATGATTCGGAGAAGGAATTGCAGCCCTGAGTGTTTGACATTAATTTCAACTTGATAACTTCACGCGTTCCTGAGAAAAAGGGTCTTGACAGACGGACAGATAGACGGGCAACAAAGCGATCTTATAGGGGTTCCGTTTTTCCTTTTGAGGCACGGAAGCATAAAAATCATCTTAAAAATTTTTGGGTTCCAGTCTTAGTTATAGATATTGTATTGTCCCACTGCATGACAAAGACCTCCCTTTCATTATTCCACTCAACTCGATCCTGGGTCAATATGGACCAATCCCTCTTATAAACGCCAAGTTCGTCCCGCCATCTTTGCCTGGGTCTTCCACGATGCCGTTGGACGTTTTCAGGAACCTCTGCTGAGGCGGTCTTACTTATACTAGGATAAATTATTCCTTTGACCACTTTATCCCAATATCATACTTTAGTTTTTCGCCCTAAAATTCCTTCTCAAAACTTCACCCTGTGTATACTTAGGTAGGTAAATTATTCTTCGTAAAACTGTCTGTAATTCCATTCCAATATTGGCAACTAGCTTCATTTGTTTTTTTTTTTTTTTGATTGAACGGCTTCTTGACAATTCAAAAGTGCCTGTAAATGGTTTAATTGAAATAAATGCTTTGAGTTTGAGTTGAATACAATAGCGTTTCAATAAACCCATATGACGTTAAATGTCAAAGAAATAACTTGCGCGTTACTTAGTTTCTTTCACAAAACCTTTTAGCCCTGATTTTAACCGGTTTTCATGTTTCAGGCATACACATTGAATTCGTAAATTATTGGCATAGGTGTAGCACAGGAATTTTCAGTTTTTGTCCAAGCATTTTTGTGACGAATGAATTCATATTTTTATTGTCTCGATGCTGATATTAAAAATGTTTCGGTTAGTTCGACTCATAGTTCCGCGCTTGAATGCACACTTATTCGAAACGTAGGGTACCTACAAAAGAAAAAAAAACCTTTTTCAAACTCAAACTCAAAGCATTTATTTCAATGAAACCATGTACAGGCATTTTTGAATTTTCAAAATTAAATAGTCCGTCAGTTAGTCAGAAAGTTGAAGCTAGTTGCCATAGAAATTTATTTATTTTATCTATGCTAGTTGCCCATTCCAAAACGTAGATCTCTATGGAGAAGAACGGGCAAGAAACTCCATGGACACTCTTTTAAATCAAGATATTACAAAATCCTGGGTACATTATTCTTGTTGCTTCTATATGTGGGAACAATGTAAAAAAAAAAAACACACAAATGAAGAAACAATTCAAAATATAAGATTAAAAATAAGCCATGGCAGTTAAGAGATGACCAGTCTCAACCGACGGCGCCCGTTCACGAACATGACGCGTGGATCAGCACCATCCAGCTCAACCATATTGTAGGAAACCGAACTTTTATCGAAAAGGTCCGACAGTCGAAAACAAATTATGTCTAAGGAATTCCGAAACTGTTTCACACCAATAGCTTGGTTATGAACTCTGTACCTTTTACGTTTTTTTTTTTAATTATGTATAGTTTTTTTATCCATACCGAATCAAAGGCGTGGAAAAGGAGCATTTCCAACACAATATAAATATATGTACCTTCGAATTCCCAATGACTCGCCATCATTCTCCCTTTATGCCAATTTATTTGGGGTAGGCGCAACATGTCGTTTTCTTCCATACTTCTCTATTAGTCGTCATCTCGGTAGTCACCCATTACCATATTATCATCATTCACACAGTCCATCCATCGTTTCCAACGACTAAAGCCAACGAATTCTACACTCCGACTGCCCTTATCAAAAACCCACACTGCGCCACTGATTAACACAAAATATAACACGACAACATCGTGGAGAAAACACTCGAACTTGTCTCCAACTCGTGCCAAACTTCGCCTGGTAGGTAACTATAAGTGTCCGACATCGCGCTAGAATGTCGACACTCCATTAAAGTCGACCGCGACACCCGCTTCGGCCAAATGCGCGTCACTTCATCATATTGTCACCTTGCTACTATGGAAACTGGTAAGGGATGTTAACTTTTAGTTGTTGACAGCGAAGCTTTTAGCAACGTGAGTCCAATTTAAAGTTGGTATGACGTAGTGGGATGACGATGTTTTGAATGCAACTGGTTTATTTTTAAATGAAAATTCTTGCAATCTAGAAAAACGATGTGAGATTTTCGGTTAAGTTTTGTTTTTTTGTTCTACGAAAAGTAGATAACCTTGTCAATGCGATGTCCCAAAAAATCACAAAACATTAAAATTAAACTTACCACTTAACAGAAAAATATTATCGTGTAACAGTACTCGTGCCTAACCCTCAAACGCTACGTTACCCAAAAAAACCACACGGAATAGGTATAAAGCGCAACCAGCGACTCCAACAAATCTAGCCGCCTATCGATTCGGCGAGCAATTTAAAATCCACTTAAAGACAACCGCAGACTGCTAAACGAAAACTTCGTCGGCTCCAGTGGGAACCTCTAATTGCTTGTATTAAAATAACTGACTTATGTCAAAGATATCTGGGGCGCGGCGTAAGTCGCCGCCTGGCACCGGGCTTCACATGTTAATAATCATTATGATCGCATCAAGTGTGCGATAGCCCGGTCTTTCACTCACCCCCTGTGCACCCGCGACTAGTGTTGTAATTGTTGCTCAGCAAGAACGTCGATGATTCGTGTTGCTCTATCGCGGTGCTATGGCGATAAAACTATGGAAACCCGCTTTAAAAAATCTTTTTTTGTTAGAAATCATTGCAACTTCAGTTCATATATTTCTGAATAAACAATAATTTCATAGAGAACAAATAAGAAATCACGCACAGTTTTGAATTTAGCGTTAAGGAGATTTAAGAAAAAACCTCCCGTTTAAAAAAAAATACATTTTATTGAATTGAGATGTGTCTTCCTAAATAAACTGATAAAACAAACTAGCAATTTGGGAACCTTTAGAACAGACACAATATTAAGATCCAAAAAAACGAACACGTCGAAATTAAGAGCTTTCAGTTCATATATTTCTGAATAAACAATAATTTCATAGAGAACAAATAAGAAATCACGCACAGTTTTGAATTTAGCGTTAAGGAGATTTAAGAAAAAACCTCCCGTTTAAAAAAAAAATACATTTTATTGAATAGATATCTGTCTCCCAAAATAAATTGATAAAACAAACTAGCAATTTGGGAACCTTTAGAAAAGACATAATATTAAGATCCAAAAAAACGAACACGTCGAAATTAAGAGCTTTCGTTTGGAGGCCGAAAATGTTCGCGCTTCGTAAACATTCGCGTTTCCTTGTTTTAGCAGCACTAGTCGCGCCCCTCGGCCGAGGGAGTGAGTGAGCCAATGTTTAGCAGTTACCGCCGCATTACTTCGCTGTTTTGTGTGAGCTAACCGTCTTGCGCTTTGTTACGTGTCAATAAAACGAACCGGCGAATACATGGATACCGCTTTCCTATTACTAACGTTTTGGGTTAATCGTTCATGTTTCTTAGAACTATTTTTCGGCAATTCAAAAATTTATTTTAAAAGGTAATAATCTAAGGCGAATTCAGTTACGTTCAAAGTCTAGTCGATCAAGTCATAAACTTTTCAAAAATGTAATGAAATTAGAGGTATTTCTGACAGATTGAGGCTGAGATCAGACTGTGAATGTTCTTAAAATTACGAGAATTGCCCCTCTGAAACATGTTTTTCTCACCACCCACCCTAGGGTGTCAGGGCAGCATTACGCCCAATTTATATTAAAAAAAAAACAAGTCCTATTTACGTTATTTTACCATCAACTTCTGAATACATTTCTCACAACAGCTATTCCCACAACAATATCAACTAACTATCGCTATCTGTCCGAATAGCCACAAACTTACCATAAGTAATGATAACATATTGTTACTTGCATGCTTCGTTTACACGGCTCTATTAGTACGTTCGAGTGTATTTTGGCTATAGACTGACGAGTTCTTGACACCCCATGCATCAGTTAGTTTGGTGCGCCCGATATGATCTGATTCTGAATGTCTGAACATAGTTATGCCGCGTCTGAATCAACTCCATATTGTTCTGAAACACTCCCAGAACGTATGGTGAGCCACAGCCGTTGATCCAATTATTTAATTTTCGTTTAGATTGAATCAGTGTTTGCAGAAGAAATGCATTATCGCATGATCGTCGAATCGTTGAGCTCCTTAAGTTTTGAGTTGAGCTGCACGAATTCTGACAAATGCGTGCACTGACTGGACAGGTCCACTCGATCTGTATGGTTCTTTCCTCAAAAGACCATCTCAGACATCGATCTACATGGTCTTCATATATCCTGACCAAGATTATGTCTGGACTTTAAAAGAGACTGTGACCTCTGAGTTTGTTTCGGCCTTTCTTCTCAGAGTAGTCAGATAGGAAACGCCGACCTCATCTAGTTTTTAAAAATATGATTGGCGTGTAAAAGTGTTTGTGCAAACCTACTTACAGAAAAAAAATCATTTCATTAACTCAAAACTCTAATTTTGCCCACTCTTTCAGAAAATCCTTTCTTAGTGAACCTCCGCAATCTTCTAAGGGATATGTCTTACCAATTCCGTATTATGTTACCTTCGGTGGTAGTTTGATCATTGCTTGGAATGAGAACTGCTTTCAATAAATAAGCATAGAAGATTTTATCCGGGGTTGCGGATCAAGCTTATACAATCTGTCAAATTTCTTTAATAGATTTCAACTTTATCGCTAAAGCTTAAGGTTCAAAGTTGATTGGGAAAATTTGACAGTTTCGGATAGCTTGATGTGCTGGCGTCTGTACAATAGCACCTCTGACTAACCCTTTGGGGATTCCAAACTAAAAAGTTCAAACTAACACAAGAAACGTTTGTAAAACAGTAAAATAAAAATAAATTTATCACATTTTATTTTTCCAAAAATTATGTCATACAGAATGTAGTCAGACTGTGATTTCAGTAAAACATTCGAATCAGACATGAAAGATGAATAATAAAAAGCCTAATTTTTAATTTAATTAATGAGTAAACAGTGCATAGTATAGCGTCTGCTTTTGCCAATATCGCGACACCTTTTAAAATGGCAAACGGCGCAATCTCCGGTATGATTCGATACTCGTATCTCGATTATTTCCCGACCGATTTTCCGACTCGATACCGAATAAAACTCGATTTGGCTATATTTTGTTAATAAGTTATTCGTGAACCTTGATTCATGAGCGTGAGAGAGTTGATTCGATTTTATATTGGCGCCGTTGATTGATTTGTTTAAATACATATTTGTTTTAACAGTTTTATTTGTTGAGTTATCTGTTTAAATATTTGTTTTAACTGTTTTATTCATTGCAAATATGTGTAATTTAAAGAGTTCAGTAAATAATATAATATTTAAAAAATATTATGGTCTTAATTGTGTATTTTATAAAAACAAATTCTGGGTAAAAATGTCCTACGACCATACAGGTAATTGGGAAGGCTGCAAAGTAAGTGAAAATCACAGATTTGTTAATCTGTTCAGAGTTCCATTATTTGTACAAACCACTCTTTCTCTCTCGTGTCGACATGAGATATACATCTCATGCCACCCAAGTTCCTATGAAGGGCAGTCTCAAGCCAGTCAGAACCATAGTAAGCCATTCATTAATATCCTATACAAATATTAAATTACATTCAGCTCTGTCACTATTGCAAATGTCGTATATTAATTAATGACAACCGTTCTCAAGGCATATATTGTACATTGTATTTTAATACGTAGTAAAGGTTCAAACAGTAAATCAATCGGTGGTCCTCTTAAAACAGAGGGGTAATTCCGTATTTCTCAGAACGCTTTCATTGAACATTTTAATCTCAGCCTCAATATGTTAATAATTTTTATTTACCCGAATCCGTACTAATATTATAAATCCGAAAGTGTATCTATCTGTCTGTTACCTCTTCACGCTTAAACCGCTGTACCTATTTAGATCAAATTCGGTATAGAGATAGTTTGTGTCCCGGGAAAGGACTTAGGATAGTTTATCCCGATATTCCCACGGGATCGAAACTTATGCGGGTGAATCTGCGGGGCGCTGCTAGTTTACCTATAATTTTTTTACGAGACTAACCTTCAGCACCTTAATAGCGTAACGCACTATCAATCACAACCTGAATATTTTAGTAGAATGTTGCTAATCCAGTGCTTCATAATATGTTCGGCAAATCTTCTCTATTCATATAACATATTATGTTTGCTCAACAACATAAATGTCGCAATGAGGTCGTGGAACTGTCAAAATGAAAGCCATTGCTACTGATAGTGTGTTACGCAATTACCCCGCAGGTCTAATTTTTCTCTACTTCGTCTTTGCATGCGTGTAAAAATTTTTTTTTTTCGATTTGACATGTCTAGGACTACTCTATAGGAGACAAAATAGGGTACATTTACACCAGGGTTTTGAAACTCTCGGGCTAGACACAGTGCTAATTGCGTCGAAACTTTCTGACAAACAGGCAGTGCACAGCAAAAAGTCAAAACCATAGAAGATTGAAACATTAAAAAATCCGGGAGTCCGGAGAATCCGGTTCCGGGAAGGAGGTGCACTAGATCAGGAATTTTGGGAAATCCTCCAGATAAGGCATAACCTAATTAATTATCTGGATATATTTGATGTCTAATTTATAAGTTGCGTAGATAAATAGCGTATAAAAAAATAGCGAATAATAAGTAGCGTATTACTTACATGTTGATGATTTTTTTTTCTACATTACATCTTGTTCAAGATGTCAATTCTGCCTTCCCTCCCTCTATACCTCTTTTACAAAGCTTGCGAAACAGAATACAAAAAAAAAAAATGTCGTATGACAGTTCAATTACTGTTTCAACTCCACAGTTCTCTTCGAGATGTGCATTGTTTGAACAACAAAGAGCATGTATTTAATTATTTTACCTCACAATACTTTGTATGCAAATGGAGTGCGTTAGATTAATATTTATATTGAGTGCCTTTCTGTCTGTGACGGCCGACCATGTAGAGTAGGACAATTTGAAAGGGAGGGTCGGGATACATCGACTATTCACGGGATGCGACGGAACTGGGTGAACTGGACCGTTGGGAGAGGAATAATGATTTTAAAAAGTTTTACTGGATAAAAGAAATGGTAATTATATCATTAATTACTGTATTATCAATCACAATCTGAACCATTTTGAAGGATATTGGTAATCTATTGCTTCATACGTTAGAAAAAATTGTCTACTCAACGACGTAAATAATGCAATGAATGTTGTTGAACTGTCAAAATTAAACCTATTGCTACTGTTAATGTGTTACGCAATTACTCCGATGTTTCGGGAGCAGAATGCAAGGTACAGACAGATCGATATATCTTTAATAAACATCAAGAAACATAGGAACGTTAGCAAAGCGAAATCATCAATGGTTCACGCGAGCGAAGTTTCAGTAACTGTTAGCGGAAAAACCTTAACAACAATTATAGAAAATTGTTCATTATTGTTAAGTCAGGGAAACTAATTGTTAAGCCAATAGACTAACAACTTAAATTGTTCGTAAATTCAAATTACAACTGTCATCTTAGACAGTTATCTAGTACGAAAAAAAAACTATTCAAATGTAAAAATTAGTAAAATACCAATATTTATAGGTATTACAAAGTATGATGCCTGTAATAGGATAAAACTGTATCACAGGCGGAATGCGTTCTTAAAATTACTATTAGATCCTCATAAAAATAAAATAGTTGCAAATTGAGGTTAGGTGTCAATTTTTTTTACATTTCTTTTCTCGTAATGTTCAGAAAAACAAGAGCTGTCTCTATGAAATTTTTGAAAATGCCGTTAACTTGATATAAAAAAAAAGAAAAATCAAGTATTGCCTGGCTACATGTCGTCAGGGAAATTACTCAATAAAGTTTTTTTATAAAATCGAACTCTGCGCCGACCTCGAGCCGTCTCCCGCACCATGCATCTACTTTTTCATCACTCGGCTCCGGGTGCAGGATATTAATGAATTTCCTCGTCACAGCGGCTCGTGATTAGTTCGTTAATGCGATTAGTTGCCTCCTCCGGTTCGCCGGTGGGCATTGTTTATCGAAGCGCGACGCGCAATGTACAGCCCGGTGGCCGCCGAGCTATAATATGTCGCACCACTCATTACGAGCAGTAACAATCGAAATAATTAGTAATGTGAGTACGTAAGATGGGATGCCAAGCTAGATAATTGTGCAGCCATTGTTGCTCTAGTGCTGTCATTAATTACGCATGCGACTTATTAATTTATAACGTCTGTCTTCGGAACTTGTTCTGCGCGGAATTCGGAAAAGTTAATCCGACGATAATGCTTGAACATTCACGACAATATACTACAGGAATTTGAGTTCAAACTAGTGATACAGTTACTTACTTATTAAAATAAATTATTCTTGTAGAAAAACGAAAGCTCAGCTCATAAAAATAGCAAGTATTTAATTGAACCTCTAATTTAATGATTGCGCCTCTTATTGTGAACATCAAATAATTCGTATTTTTGGTTCTCAAAAATATTAAATAGCCATGTAACTGCGGCCAACTTGGATGTAGAAGAGCAAAATTTTGTTAGAGGTTCAATAATTTGAATAAGTGTCCATCATTAGAAGCGCAAGAAGTTTTCAGACGATAACTAAAATTTTTATTTCCCATATAAAATAAGCTTCATATTATCATAATGATAACTTACAAAGTTACAGCAGAAAGTTCAAACAAACTATTATTGAAAGCTTTTAATATTCATTTGGCACTTATTGGCAATAAAGCTCGGGCCATGTGAATGATCTGTACATTGTCCTCTCGCATGTTATCCGTCAATAGTAATTGCCCGTAATGGATACAGTAATACATGCGTCAGGACATCGACTCGTCTTTTTCAAACTATATCAACTTTTACTTTTAAATATTTATGGGAACTTTTTGATAAAAGTATCGTTTTGTATCAAGATTAAAATCAAAAGTACTTTCAAGTGAAAACTTCCTTAGGCGCGTTGGGCATTTTTTGAGATGGGAATAAACCATTGAATTCGCGCCACTGTTACCGTAACCGATACCGCTTCGGATGTGTTCGGCTGTCCTCGGGATGTATTCGATTTTAATGTAGGTATATCCGATATGTCAGTGAGTGATGGCAAAGTATTCTGTTTGTGTTTTGTTTTCACTTCTGTCGGCACTCCCGGAGTGTTTTTTTTTTTCTAATTAGGCTGAGAATCAGCACTTTTTGAATGTCAAAATTACATAAGACAGTCCCCCAAAAAGCCCGCTCTTCACCACTTTCTAGTGCTCGCCTCATAACGCCTAGTACGAGTATAGCCCGATAGGTTAGGTAGAGGTACATCTCTTCACCAGTAGCGAAGGGTGAATTTTAGGCCGGAGCAAAAAAAAAATGCCAAAAGAAAATTTCAATGATGAATTGACTGTAGAGTGGTTATGTTCTGAATTTTCGAAGGAAAGCCGGTGGGAATCGAGTTGTATGGTACCTTCGCCACTGCTTCACACTCACATTTGGCCAGTTATGTTTAAGTCCCATGTAATAGGGGGCTAGACTATTGCCATCAACCGGACACAAATTCAACCTCCTGACTACTACTAAGAAATTCCAGGTGGAGAAACCCCATAATTCTTTGTACGACCTGTGATACGAATTATCGAACCCAGGACCTCATGTTCAACAGTAGCGGTTGCGATCACTTGACCAAGGAGGCAGTTTTGTGACTTATGTATAAACTAGCTTCTGCCCGCGGATCCGCCCGCGTGGACGTCGGAAATTATGCCACGGGAACGTGCTACCGGAATGCCTTCCCCAGGAGGCCATCTATCTCCTTGCCAAATGTTATCGAAATCCGTTCAGTGGTTTCAGCGTGAAAAGGTAACATACAGACAGAGCTACTCGAATTTATAATATTAGTATGAATATACGAATTTGTATAGGTGTGATATGTGACAGATGTGTGTCGCTAACTGCACTTACAAAGAATCATAGTGTGGGGCTTTCAATACGCAAAAAAAGTCCAAAAGTTCATTCATTCGCTGCCAGTCATAAGGAAGCCAGCAGAGCTTGACCAAAAAAATATATCAAATTCGAGGTCAATTTCTACACCACATCGCGGTAGGGTTTCAAGCGTTATGTCGCATTGTTACCTCGTAAGTGACCAATTAAACGACTCCTGTACGTATGTACGTATATACGCATTTTCGTATGCGGTTTTTATGGCCCTCCCATGAAGCTAACCGAACCGTATAGAGATATAAATCAACTTCATATTGTGATTTAGCAAGACTCGTTACTGCACCAGTAAGGCAGTATTTACATAAAAACAATATTTTTGTGTGTATATTTATAGCAGTAATTCAATATTTTCGTACCAATACGGCTAATAGGCTGACTCGCGTTGCCTCGGGTATTAATTCATAAGTCATAACCTCTTTTATTTGCTTTTCGCTTTTTTGTATTTATTGTTTCCTGTGCGGGTTGCTTTGCAAAGTTACTTAAAAATAGTTCCCGTTGAACGAACGAAGTTATGATGGTTGTTACTGAAAATATGAGATCTTCTAACGCTTATATGCCAAGCTGCGTATTGAACTATAATATAATAGAGATTTCTGTGTGACACTTATTGGTTCTCAACTTCACTGAAAATTCTATTTATCATTGAAGTTGCTCTGAAAACTTCCCTTGTTGTGTATAAAAAGGTATCTCTTTGGTAATTAGTCTAGTAGCTCATTAATATGGATGGCCAAAGGCAACTATTACAAATAGCCTGTCGGTACGTATATATTATACAGGTACAGAATATACGTTAATTTTTTCCAATAATAAAATTAATGGACGTCTCGAACCACCTGTTATTCAGAACAATTTAATTACACGTCATTGTTTTGTAATAGTTATGAAAGGGACATAATTGAGATGTACAGTACTAACTTATAATTGCTTTATTTATTTTAATTGCCACTGCCTTTGTTTTTTTAATAATTCGGAAGAAGGAAAGAGAGACCATCATTTTTTTTTTTCAAATAAAACGTTAAGTGGTGACCGTTATCTTATTGTTTTGGGGTTGTTTTAATAAGTTGTCATCGCGTGATGTTTTCGAATGAGGGTATCAGGGGATTACCGCCAGGTGTCCTGAGTGTCGCTCGAGTGACGCCTGCGCCGGAGTCACCGCCGCCGGGCTCAATGGGCACTGCCCCGGTTTCCGTGACGTCACAGTTTTTCTTGACTTTTACAACTAAGGTCCAGCCGCGCTAAATTTGCCAAAGATGTAAACAACAATGGCCGCTCGAAATTGAATAAAATCTTTTAGAGCAAAAACAAATTTTTTTTTACTCTACAGTATTTTCTATGCTTCCTAAAGCTCCATCTTTTCGAAATGAATGATTTACGTCCGTTGTGAAAAAGTCGTACTCTAGTATCGTTATTGTGCTTTAAAATGTTGCCATTATTAGTTAAAGCCAAATCTGCAAACCCACTCCATAAAGGAAGTTATTATAATTCAATGTTTTCAGACGTCAGAAACGCCAAGAAGAATGTTCCAAGTGCCCTCGAAACAACAATACGCCCTCAATTATATTGTGCCAAATTTAATATTCACAATAAATCGCGAATAGTTTCTATATTTGTACCAACATGCTCACGACATGCGACCTCCGCGTCTCAAATATAAATAACTGTGGTGCCTGTGTGTGTGCGAGAGTTATGTGTGTTTGTGTGTTTACAGCACACGAATTACATTTCACAAGCAAGCGAAACAATACGAGCTGTTTGGACATGGCACACAGCGCGAGCGAAGCGATGCCGAGATATATTAGGACTGAGGAGCGATACAGTAGCCGTACAGGTCCCTATATAATTTACTATGACCACTCAATGATTCCGTACTTCGAAACCGCGTCAAGCCTTAGTTAATGACACCAGTCTCGCGTTCATTTCGCGTGGTTTTGTTCATTGTGTCATAAAGAACGGCCCCAGTAAAGTCTAGGTGCGTACAAACGCGGCGTATAAAGATTATCGCGCGAAGCCTTTTCAAAGTTTATGAAAATAAATGCAACTTTTCTTCAAAGGTCACATCGGGCTGCAGCATATCGCAACTCGTCTGAAAACTTATTAACCATAAAAATCCATTTACATCTCATACTATATTTGCAATTCATCAAAACACAACTCTTCATGCATAGGAAATATAGGGTCTATCAAAACATGTTTTCAAGACATCCGTTATGTGCATGTGTGATGTTTGCATTATAATTTTAAATTAAACCAATAAATCTCAATAGGTAATGTACAGTCGCGTTCTAAAAATGTTTGTCAGTTTTCAAATTAAATTCTTTATCACACTGTGTGCAGTCAAGTCTAAGATTCTATATCTTTTACAACTATTATTTTTTAATAGTTGTGAAGCAGCTAATTTAACAAAAAGAGTATTAAAGACTTTTTGATGATGAAACTCATTTCTTCATAAAAATTTTGACAATTTAACACCGTTCAATGGCCTGTTCGGTCAGCAGATATGAACTCGATTGAAAATCTGTGGCGCATAATGATTCAACGATCTATTTGGTTATTTCTTTATTTCATGATTTCATCGTTTTTTTTTTTACAAAAATGTTTTCTATAAGTATATCATAGACGACGTTTAAATAAAAAAAATCTATGCTGTATACCTAATCAAATCACATTATATCATCGACCTTGTGACATAGATGTGCATGCAATAATAAACCTTAAGGTGGTAAGCAATTCAAGACCGCGACTGTATGTATTCACATACAGTACGTATTCATCAAACACATGCGACGTGCAACTCTCTTTCTATATCAAATAACTTCGCATTCTATATTTCGCGTGGCATAGCGTCTAGTGTAACGCGGAATTAAACATTAAATGCATGAAATATGCTCTGATTTGAAACAATGGCAAAATATACATATAATAACATCAATGAATAACAATGGAGTATAAATTATCATTTAAACTGTTGTATATTTTATAAAATATAGCCCTTGTGTTTTGTTTAAACAAATATACAGACATATAATCTGTTAAAGTGTATGTTAATCGCGAAAAATAGATGTATGTGTGAGCTATGGAGGTGTATTGACATCTGTTCCGAAAGGGTCAGGGTCAAGGCCCGTACCTTCACGGTTGGGACAGGGAGGGAGGTAGACAGGGGTGATCGATTATCCTCTTAAAGAGGTAGGTCTATCTTGTCTCCCGCGAGTGAAGTAAGGCATTGTATCAAGAGCCTCTTGTACGCTTATTCACTATGCCTAGCAATGACCCCTTTGAAGTGAGCCCGTGCACAGTCGGTAGTGGTTCAGAAGGCTCGAAGAGGCCGTTAACACGCTGAGATTGATGACACGTTCCATTCCAAGTAGTTATCATAATCGACAGTTTTATATAGACAACTAACTTTCAGACGAACCGTTGAATTTCAATCCGACGGACTTTTAAATTCAACGGTGCTACAACATTGCAAATGCTTCGAATAAAAAGTTTGCCATGTAAACATTTCTCATTTTAAATTAAATTAAGGGCTCTTTTGCTTTGACAGAAAAAACTGAGGATGTTGGTATTGTAACTTCGCACTTAGAGTTCTTGCATTCGTGTGAATCCTGTTTTTCAGTAATGAATGACGTTAACTTGAGACAAAGTGTAATGTGTGTCCATTCAATGTGCAATTTGTCGTTTTGTGTCTCTCCTGGATTCAAACTGGAGTTCTCTGTATCGCTATAACTACGATTAGTATCCATTTGCCTTTGAATTAGGCGATAACAGAAGATAGTTTTGAAACTCTCCTGCTTTACTTGTACCATTGTAATCTTTCAATCTACCTAGCATTTTCTCAACTATATTGGGGTCAGCTTCCAGTCTAACCACCAACCAAATGAATACCAGTATTTTACATGCCGCGACTGCTTATCTGACCTCGACAACCCAGTTAGGTACTGGGTAATACCATACCGCTTGATAAGACCGGTTGCCGGACTTTCGGGCTTCTGATTACCCGTAACGTCCGTCAAAGATCCACAACTGACAGTCGGGACCAACGGCTTAACGTGCTTTCTGAAGCACGGAGGGATCTTGGTATATAAAGATCCACCACCCAACCAATCACCAACCCATCCAATCACGACCAATCCATGACCAACCGCGGCAAGCGTCGCTTAACCTGATCGATCGACCCGTGCGGCTGTTATTACTTAGGCACAAGCTCCATTGTAAACTATATAACTGAAATTAAAACAGCTAAAAAGTTTGCACTTCCTGCGAGATCTGAATAAGGTTCTATTTTTGGAAGCGCCTGTTATTCGAGCCAACACTCCTTGTTGCATTGGGGCACTTAACAACAACAAACATTTACATAATTGTGATACTTTTCTCGATATCTTCTGGCGAATAAAATCATTCCGATTCTGACATCAAGCGCCGTCGGCGATCAGGGCCCGAAAAGGTCATAAAATAGTCTGTTGTCAGGAACGGCGGTGGAATGAGCAGCAGTGGGCCCGCCCCGCCGGGCCGGACACGTCCCGCCGGGCCAGACACGTCCCGGACACACGACTACCGTGGCCCGGCCTCACGACTAACTTGTAAGATGATTTTTTCGTGATCCGCCGTTCATTGTTCGGTAGCTGTTACGATTCGATTGAAATTGTTTACATCGCCCACACCGGTGGGCCGATATACTCGTCATTGTATAGCTACGACTACTTTGTGTCGTAATTTTTATTGTCACACGTTTTTGGGGTCTCGTGAGGCGTGAATGTGTGGCTTGTAATGCGAGCATGTCGCGTAGTTCGCTGTGCAGATTCGTGAGCTGGTTCAGTGAATCAACACCGTGATTAGAATACATTGCGTCGAAAACTGTTAAATTAAAAGCTCTTTAAAAGTTAATGTAGTCCATCTAATAAACTTACGTAACATAACACAGCACACGCTCACGAAGAAATTACCGTGCAAAGAACGGGCAGATCGAAATGTATAATACCGATACGTAACAAACAAGCATAGTGGTTGATGCAACGACAAATACTTACTCTTATAATAGACGTGCATTCTATTCAAAAGGTATTTCAAAGAATTTTCCACAATACCGTACCGTTCAGTTATAAGAAAACGCCAATCGTAATGGCCCTCGTACGTTATGGAAAGTGGAGTACAATAGCAACAATTTGTACTCCAAGAACGGAAACAATGTACGAGATATCTTCAGGTGGGTACAATCGCCCGCTAAAGTCCCGAGCGCTCAACGCTCACAAATTAATTATCACTTTTTAAACTCGCACTTGAAATGATTCTGTGGCGATAGCAATATTCAGAGCGAAAGTCTCTACCTAATTGAATCTGTCGGTTGCTCTTTAGTTTCCATCGTTGATTGTGAACTTTCTTATCCTGAAAACGTTTTTAATTACCACTGACTTTTCACGTTATCTTCGGTTTGACGATTCGATTTATTAATAGGCTCTGTTATTAATTGCTCACTTATTGCTACGGACACGTAAGTTGCTATCGTGGCATTTGAGGGTTACAAACAGCGATGTTTAAAATAGATACATGTATGTAGGTAGGTATGTTTTATACTCATCATAACCAAGAAGAAGAAATGTATGACTAAACAGGTGAACGCAGCGAAGGGATGGCAAAAACTAATTTCATCCATCCGAATTGTTCTGTATTTAGTCGCACACGCATTGTCCACAACTAGTTTTTTAGTTCACACGTCAGTCAGAATTCTCGAGGCGATCACAAAAACGTTCGTGCCAATTAATTTCGCACAGCCGTCGCATTTTCACTTGAATTACAAATGCAATTCATAATACGTTAAAAATAACAACCAGAAAGAACTGGGCAAAAGTGTTGAACGACAAAAAAATCTTTATTAGCGCCATTACAATTTTTACAAGGCTTTTATTGCACTTTAGTAGGCGAGTGTACGTGCCTTCAGCGGGCCTCTCGGCCCTACACTTAATGCAGTTATGCAAAACACTGCAAATATCTCGTTTGACTCCATCAACTTACCCGGGCTGCCCTGTTTTTTTCGCGTTTTTTAACATTACCTACGTAAATTACATTTTCATTATCGTGTGGATGCATGAAATTCTTCAATTTAGTATTTTTACACTCCTTTCAATTCTATCGTTTCGTTATAAAGCTAATTTTCTACGTTCCCGGTCCACGGGGATGCCTTTGTAATATGTGATAACGAGGATCGGTCATCGGAATTTTATTGCGCGGAAATTAGTTTGATTTAATTTTATGACGAGTTTCTTCACAAAGGAAGCTGAGTTTAATCCCCGTTGTTGTTGTCAGAAGGAGCTCTTCTTTACATTAAAGTTTTCAGGTTTTTCTAAAAGGATATTATACCGAGCTTTTAAAATAAAAGAAGCACGTCGATAAGGCGAGCTGCCTTTGTGAGTTTCGTTTTGTATATAGGGTGACTGGTAATTAGTGACCGATACCTAAACACGTGATTGTACTCATGATAACAAACAACTTTTACTATGGGACCAAACCTGAAATCGCGAAAAAAAATCTGCTGTTCAGTACATTTTGACCAGTTAGGCGAACATAAACGACTAATAAACAGCTGATTTCTTTTGCAATTTCAGGTTTGGTCCCATAGTAAAAGTTGTTTGTTATCATGAGTACAATCACGTGTTTAGGTATCGGTCACTAATTACCAGTCACCTTATATAATAACATTCTACAGTTATCTTCTAGAGTAGGTACATCCTAGAACTAGGGCGTCATAATAACCAGCCACTAGCCAGAATCATACAAAACACTAGTACAGAAACACTCAGTTTCTTATTCATAAAAGTAATTTTCGATCCGCCACTTATGCAAACATGCCATTGTTTCGTATCTGGCAATATTTTCTACTATTTCGGACCGTTCCGCCGGCAATTTTCCGGTCGGCTGGGCTCGCTGAGACTCCCGCACCCGGAAGACTGTGCCTCCCGCATCACGCGTGCTCTCATTTGAATAACATTAGTACTACAAACAATTGAAAACGCACTATTTGGAAAAACGTTATCATTTAGCTCTATCTTAAGCCTAATTGACTATGGACCGTTGAAGAATCGTATCTTGGTTGCCAGTTATAAAATAAACATAGTTCTACATGTAAGAAAGAATAGTTTGGTGTTGCCAGTGGTGAAAGTGTAAATAGGTAAAACTTCTACTGTCCTATTCTAAAAATAGGTGAAACTTTCAATCTTGTTTCCATAAATATGTAAATCTCAATTATGAATCTAGTCCACCCTATGGTTTGGGATTCATGGAAAGCGTAACAGGCTTGAGAGTTGCAATTCAATTGGACTAGAATCGTAAGTGGATTCGCCGTCGTTGTGTCACTGGCCTTGCAACATGTAAGTCGGTTATCCTTTTAGGGAACCATGTTTTTATTAATCTTGAAGAAGTTTTAATAAGCTTCTATTATCAGTAGACACTATGCTTTATCTAACATAATCGCAAGTGAACTTATTCTTGTTACAAAACTCCAATCAATTTCAATTCACATACGAGTAGTATTAACAGTTTTGCCGTCTAGTAAAACGACCCACCGTACTGTGTCATCCGTATACTGCCAGATAACTTGCTAAACAAACCGAAAAAGTGGACCGAATACCTGGAAACCCAGAATTATTAATTTTGAAGGCACACATACTTCAAAATTACGGCTTAGAATTAGATTAAGTAAGGAACATATAATTGTCAGCCTGTATAACCCTATAACTACTAAAACTTGCATGGCGATTATTTATTCAGAGAGCGAGTGACGTCCACGGCAGTGGTATGGACGGATCGCGCTCCATTATAATTGTGATCGCTGAATTGATTGAAAACATCGGTATTTCAAATTTAGATTTTATTCGCGCCTGCAGCGCAGGGTTGCTAAGTGTATTCAGTCCTGCACGTTCGTGTCTTAGTAGATATGATAATGGAAGGCGCGGAGTTTTTCTCATGGAACTTATAGTTTATATTGATGGAAGTATTTGGATTTTTCACTTCTTTTTCTATACTGCTGATAAAAGAAACTTGTTGAGATTATGCTTAAGGATTTGCTCATTATAGGAACAGCCGATCTCTTCTGTGAACCCAAGGTGACTTCACCTTAGGTCACTTGAGTAGCCGATTGATTCTGGTAAAATCTCACCGTGAAAACTTAGGTGAACTGAATGAGAGGTCACTTCAAGCTCACCTCAGCTAAGTATTCACGGTGACAGTTTTTGCAGAATAGTTTTCAAGGTGTGATTTATACAGAATAAACCGGCAGAATTTTCAACAAGCCATGACGCTTCCACCAAATCTCGTAAACGTTTTTCGCCCAAGTAACACATAGTATAATTTTCATAGTTAGCACGACGACGTCCCTGAGTGCTCGCCCGCCCCGAGGGGGGTTCCTTAAAGCTATAAATACGGCTAACAACAATACGTCGTTCAACGTACGGAATTTCGCGTCGCTACTGGATCCATTGAAACGCGCGTTTTTTATTACTTATTCAGTTATTGGTTGATTATGTACGTACAAACAAATATAGACATGTTCTTTTATTAATGTGCGGTCGAGATGTGGTCAATTGTGGTCATATTGTGAGCTTGAAATGACTTGGCCGTTGTTGAGTTTTATGAACGGTTTTTTTTATGTTTTGCTCGCTGAGCTTTGGGCTGATTTCTCCTTATTTGGAGGGAATAAATACTTTATTTCAGAAGCTTTGCGACTGCACACTGCGATTTCAGGCCATTATACATATAAGACCTCAAGGTGTTTCCTTTGGCCACCTGTCAGTGAATCCCAGACGGAAACCAAAATGAAATACTTACCGAGTCACACTGAGACGGCAGAACAGATTTTCGCAACTTAAATTTTACACACAGGGAAGTAGGTATCGACCTATAGCTTGCTCTGAAATAAAGTTTAGGACACTTTTTTATACCAATGTGTGAATGTTTTCAGAGGAGTTCTGATGATATCGAGAAAATTATGAATGCATTAAATCGATGGAAGTGAGAACCATAGCCGTTAGATTGAGATAGCTGTCGCTCAGCGGACGCCGGCGCCGGCGCCGTATCGTGTACGCTAATAATATCTACATTTTGTTCAGCATAGTGCTAACATTGGTTAACTGCGCGAGCATGAAAGATCGACCCGCACGATCGATTCCACTGATGTGGCACCTGCCTTTTGAATTACTATTTTATTAGTTGAATAAATGTTTGAAGCTTTGTTATATTTTTTTCAAAGAAAAGAAAATTTAGGAGGAAGTTTAATACAGTACTTTTCCAACAAAGGACACCTAAAAAATCATGTAAAATATTTCTTTGTAATCAAGCTACATCCGGACAAAGCACACATTAGCAAACAACAGTCAATTATGACACAAAACCCATACAACAGTATTTTGAGACCTAGAACAGGCTAACCCAACTCAATTACCTACTGAAAAACATTTGCTCTTTTAATAATCTACATCAAGGTGAACCGAAACTGAAAAAAATAAAGGTAGACTTCTTTTTTAAATCCTCATTGTAATACAAAAGATTGTCAGCATGAAAAGCGTGCCAAAAGTGAGGTTTTGACATAAATTAACATTGCGATTCAGCACGTCGCTTCGCGATGTACCGAATGTACTATGTAGAGAAAGTAAAACATAATGCTACAGGGATAGATGTAGCCTGTAGCCTCGTAGGGGTGACAAACTATTATGCTTTCTATTTTTGCACACGCAGCACCCTCTTCCTGAATCATTTTGAAGGATATTGCTAGTCCATTGCTGCATATGTTCGAACAATTTGTCTACTCAACAACGTAAATAACGCAATGAATGTTGATGAACTGTCAAAATGAAAGCCATTGCTACTGATAGTGTGTTACGAAATTGCCCCACTAGTTTACATACTTCGATAATAGAGAAGGGTGGATAAAGATGGTGTTCAGCTAAGTCAAGTCGTTTCCCGGCACAGAAGCTGTTCAAACGCTCGCGGGTGTAAAAGTTCTTCTGTGGAGGTTTCCGTTGGTCACCTTTTAATATCAATTGTTTGCCAAGTGCCAGTAGTGCAGAGCACAGTAGCCGAAATCAAATCTCTGCTCAGGGCGTTGCTTGGACGACTAGAATTCATTTTGCTAATTTTTCTAATGCTTTTTATTTGGCAAACAAGAGGGCAGGCTTACATTAAAAAAACAGACCTTTAATTTCTTTAGTTTTGAATTTTTACCTCATGAGATCCGAAGAGATTGATGTATTAAAGCTACCATTATCCGCTTAAAACGATCTCTTCTTCTTCAATTGACAACAACTTAAAGTAACTTTGTTTTGTTGTTTTGTATATTAGTTTAGTATATTAGTTTTGTTTGTGCAGAATAAACATTTTTTCTTTCATTCTTTGTTTCTAACTTAAGTTGAACGGAAACGGAAAACGAAACATCTGAATCTTAGCTCTGTTCGTGTGTAATCTAACTGGCGAAAGACAGATTTTTTGCGTTAGCAGCGATGCACGAATTGCACGATAACAAAATTATGTTATTAGTGACAGTGTTGAGCTCTTGATGATCATAGACCCTAAAAAAGTACCTAGGAATCCATGTTTGTCTTCAGCAAAAACAGTGAGAGAGAGTTTTGTAAGTCCAAAAGAAGCAGCTCGCAAAAATATACAAGATACTCGTAATAGTCTTGCTAATTAACATTCATAGTGCCCAAAAAAGTAGTTGACCAAGTTTCGCCTGAGCAAAAAACCCTGATCATCTGATTCCGTATAAAATGCAAAACATGGACGTGTCATCCCTGTGGCACAAGAGGCGCGAGGCGCCGGCAGCTGGCGGCGGGCGGCGGGAACCTCACAAATATATAACAATAGTGGAGATGAGAGTGAGTCGCTAGATCAAAGCCCGGCCACGCCGCCGACGCGCTTTGTTTACGCCAACGCCGG
This sequence comes from Hydraecia micacea, assembly GCA_914767645.1. Taxonomy (NCBI): domain Eukaryota; kingdom Metazoa; phylum Arthropoda; class Insecta; order Lepidoptera; family Noctuidae; genus Hydraecia; species Hydraecia micacea. Next base: position 3,384,663 of record OU611774.1, read on the forward strand.
CGAACCATCGACTAATCAACCAACTGATTAATTTAATTAAACATTACGAGAAAGTTCTGTTTATTTTACGTTTCCTCGGGCCCACATGCGAGTTCAAAGGAATTACGCCGGGAATGTAAACACGGGGATATTGTTGGGACGCGAGGCGAGACGTATTGTGGGTTGTCGACGCCTCTGCGACACCTCTTTACTCTTACGGAGGTTTAACAGGCGCTGTCTGCACGCAAACTGTCCTCGACTGTTAGATCACTTGCACGAGAAATATCCTTCTTCAAGTTGTTACATTTCAAATCAAGTGGTGAATCACGTATTTCCCCCCTTTTAGTATTGCTTCCCGGAGTTCCCAGTTCTCTATTATCTTCATCCCCCACTTATTTTTTTTGACATGATAACGTCTTATAAATCGATGAACGCCGGCTGCACGCACGAAAAAGCATGACTCATTGTCACGTTCCGACTGAGCCCAGTGTGCAAGCGAGAGCGCGGAACAAGCGATAGAGAGGCACAATCGGATGTTTTCTTATGACGTTATCACGTAAAATTATCGTCCGTAAACCGACTTTACAGACAACCAATGTTTTTTTTTTCTTCAGGTGTGCGGCAGTAATGTATCATTGTCTTCTTCTTTTTGTATCGATAACAAATAGTTTGTGTACGAAGGAACATAAACAAGTCATGAATTGTGTATTATGGCCGAAGCTCTCGCTCACGTTGTCCTTGTCCACGGTGGTAGAATGACTAGCTTTGCTGACATAGCCAGCTTATACGCAAAATTCGTGCGGATGTAGGTACAGACGCCAGCACATCAAGCTACTACAATCTGTCAAATTTCTTTAATAGATTTTCAACTTTATCGCTAAAGCATAAGATTCAAAGTTGATTGGGAAAATTTTACAGTTTCGGGTAGCTTGATGTGCTGGCGTCTGTACCTGTACACTTCATATTATTTCGTTATATCTCTCACTAGCGGTCCGCCCCTGCTTCGAACGGTTTTTACAACTTGGCAAAGCATCGCGATTTCTTTATTATATGTTAGTTTAATATTAATATAGTTTACACATAAACCTTCCGGAATAAATTTTCTAAGTGATGGTGAAAACCGCATGAAACCTGCTGTGCCACACGGACACGAAAAGCTACTTTAATTTAGGATAATATTTATAGATAGAATAGATAATATGTGGCGTGTGGCTACGAAATAATAGCCGCACGGGCTGAGCGATCAGGTTATGCTACGCCGCGATTGGTCCGTGGATGGGTGACCATCCGAGATCTCTCCGTGCCTCGGAAAGCACGGTAAGCAGTTGGTCCCGCCTGTCATTCATGGATCTTTGACAGTCGTTACGGATCGTCAGAAGCCTGAAAGTCGGACAACCAGTCTTACCAAGGTATATCGTATCCCAATAACTGGATTGTGGAGGTCAGATAGGCCGTCGCTCATTATAAAATACTGGTATTCAGCTGCATCCGGTTAGACTGGAAGCCGACCCCAACATATTTGGGAAAAGGCTAGGCAGATGATGATGTAAAAGTCCTGCCAGACTGGCGTATGAACGCCCAAACTGCTGGGCTATTATTTAATTGACAAAATAAAAACATTTTTCGTGATGTATTGACATCAAATAAAGTTAAAACCTGCGTTTAATCACTTTACAATCTTACGTTATATTTTATCCTTTGGTACTGTCATACCTACTGTGAACCTTAACGACCTGCATCGCCAACGCTAAAAAACTCCTAATTTTCTAATAGTTCAACACCCACTTACAGCCACGTCGGCTGTAATAATATTAATTAATATTAATACTAAAGAAGGTCGGACGTTAAATAAATCGAAATTTCATTCGTCGACGGCCATGCCCGACACCTAATGGAACAAATTGAACGATAACGTAATTACTAATCGCTTGTTAAGACGGGGCCCGAGAGTTTCCGCGCCCTGTTTATAATTAATTTACTACATTAGTGTTGCGTATGTTCGTCTGTGTGTCTATTGTTTTGTTTTAATAATGTAAGCGAAACTGGCGCCTCGTCTTCCTCTTGTTATGATAAAATCATCTTATTTTATTTCTGTTTTCCTTAAGTAAATGGGGTGTATAATGCTAAATCATTACTACTCGAATGCCTCCCTCCCTAGCCAAGGTTTTTATATTAATATGGAATGAGAACATTTTTGCCTCATTGTTATTGTGCCTGTAATGATATTCTGTAAAAATTTCACCGAAGCGAGCTGTCAATATAGTGTCAATAGGGATTGACACTATCGATCGACACTCAGGGGAGTGAGTGTCTATTTCCTGGTGAAATGACAGCTGACTTCAAGCTCACTTCACCTAAGTTTTTTTTTACAGAATATGGGATATCCAATCTACGGATTTACTGCTCACTTCATAAGGAGTTACTTCACTCAAACTTCCGCGGTGACATTATAACGGAATAGATCCGCTGAACTCAAACCGTTATGTCAGCAGGCCAAATCCCGTATTTTACAACGTTCAAAATCTAGTCGCAATCTCATCTCAGCAACAATCAATTTCAAAAACTTGTCAAAAATGTAGGGTAATTAGAGGCATTTTGAACAGATTGAGACTGAGATCGGACTGTGAACGTTCTTTAAATTACGAGAATTGCTACTCAGTTCGTGATAAAAAACGAAACTAGTAAATTTTTTTGGTGAACTCGCCGAAGCTTAATGCATATGTCCATCGAAACGCTATAGAAAGGGGTCGGGAAAAAATAACTGTACAGAACAAAATGAACAGCGTAAAACGCGCAAAAGTTTAAGCGGCAACTAATTAAAAAAACAAAAGGAAAAAAAGGCCGGCTCGACGTGCGGGTAACTAGCTTCCCGAATTATACAACTCGTTTCTTTTTCTCGCGCGTTTTCGCTTTCGTCCGGTTAATTAGGGCTAAGAAGGTTCGTGTATTCTGTCACTGGCGCGGCGCGCTTTCACGGTCGTGTGTAAAACTAACCAAAGATTTAAATCGCTAGATTTACCTTCATCGTACTTTGTCACGCGAAAACTTGTCCATACTGAGAAGAGCTCTCAAAACGGTGAAGGAAAACGGCATGTCCTAGAACCAAAAATTCGAAGACATGTGACATCTACCAACCCGCACTGGGCCCGCGTGGTGGATTACGGCCCACTCCCTCTCACAGAGAGGAGGCCTGTGTCCAAGCAGTGGGAACATTATAGGCTGATTATGTTATGTTTATGTTACTGAGAAGAGTGAGCTCACAGATTATTAAAAAGCGTTTCAATCAATGCGTCATTGTGTGTCGTCTTTTGACGCGGTGAGCGAATCTAATTATTTAAATCTTTCTAACACCAGAGACGTGAAAAGCGCGCGAAATGTTCACTACTTTATGTTATTAACGCATAGGACAATGTTGAATGCTGTCGGTAATCATTACTATGTGACCACTCGTTTGCATTTCAAGCTAACATTGTATGTCGAGGTACCAAACTGTAAGGTCTATTTTCAGTGCACTTTACCCCTTCATATAAAAAGATGTGCGTAAATGCAAATACCGAAAAGTCGTCGTACGAGATGCTAATGGCTGTCGACAGTCGCGTGAATTGCCTCCAACTTTTTAATTTTCCAACTTTTTCCGGAGTTCTGGTGATAGGATTGCGTTTGCCAATAAAGGTAATAAAGGTGACCTATGACTCTTTGTTTGATGATTCGTTACGATATTGACATTTATTGTGTGAGTTAAAAATGTGAGGAAAAAAGAATTATGTGAAAAGATTTTTTCGGTGAAAACATAAGGTGAGATAACCGAGGAGCAAGGCCATTCCACATCAAAGCAAAAAGTCAGGAAAACAACTTTTGTCTAAGTTGTGTTAAAAAAAAAAAATATAATACCAAACTCTCTCTCTCTTCAAACTCTCATCTCAGCGACAAACAAATGTCAAAAACTTGTCAAGTATGTAGGGAAATGAGAGGTATTTTTGACAGATTGAGACTGAGATCAGACTGTGAACGTTCTTAAAATTACGAGAATTGCCCCTCTGTAGTTTAGAATAACAAACACAGGCAAGAAAAAAAAATATTCTGTATTATAGTGGTAACTTGTATCTGCATATTTTTTTAAACGTATCTCTCCTTTAATGATATTTACTATCCAATAATAATAAGCACATTAACTAATTCAGTATGCACGTATATGCAAGGAAGTCAGCTTTGAAATTCATCGTGAATAATACAACGAGCTTGTAATTTCGTTGCTATCATACCTCGTACGGCACGGGGCACGGGGCACGGGGCACGGTAGCCTTTGTAAATTAAAAATAAATGTTCGTCAAAGTTGTCGGTATATAATTCAGGGTGCCCTCTAACGGGCCATGTTGTAATTGGAAGCGTTAAATAGGGCTGTCAGCTGATATTCTATACACAGTAAAAAATAAAAAAATAGGAGCAGAGTTTGAACGAAATTATCTATCTAGCAAAAGGTGTTGAAAACGTTTTCCTGGCAGTTTTCAGGGGCCATGCCCGCATTGCTAAGAACGTTCACATCCTAATCGCAGTCTCAATTTGTCAAAAATACCCCTAATTTTCCTACATTTTTTTTAAGTCAATCTACGCTGGACACCATCGGTAAGATAGCCACACTTCAGCATGTAAAATAAAAATAATAAACCCCGTAACGCGTCTTCACCCGAATTTAGGCACTACAGCCCCATTCAAAGTTTATAAACACAAATGAATGTCCTATTTAAAAGATATATTTGGCAGCCCTATCCGCCGGTGGGGGTGTGAGCGGGTGATAGGAGAGAGAGGGTGAAAATTAACATGTTTGTCTTGCTTACATCGTCGCCAACACTGAAACTACGCCTAAGTCAAATAAATTTCCTCCCGTTTAACATAAGCATATATACTAATGTTTTAAACAAACAGCACTACGGGACGACGTTTGTTCCCAGTAATTAATGCTAACAATTAAAAGATTTCGTGTGTTATAATGATTTTGTTTTTGTTTTTGACGTATGGTATGCTATATTACATAGCACCATGTCTACGCAACTGTCCTTTCTTTGGTATTATTCATCCAATCGTTGAGCTCCGTAAGTTCTGAGTTGAGCTGCACGATTTCAGACAAATGCGTGCACTGGCTGGACAGGTCCACGCAATCTGTGTGGATCTTTCGTCAAAAGACCATTCTACATAAAGACACCAATCTACATGGTCTTGACATGATATGACCAAGATTATGTCTGGACTTTAAAAGATACCTCTGAGTTTGTTTCGGCCTGGAGTAGTGAAATAGGAAACCCCGACCTTATCTAGTTTAAAAAAATATGATTGACGTGTAAAAGTGTTTGTACAAATCTACTTGCAGAAATAAAATTATTTATAATGGTTGTATTCTCCGAATCGATCGGCTGTGGTGTGCAGTGCATCTATATTTCACAAGTTTTATGTAATCCCATCAGGTGATATATTGAAAAAAAATGTGGTTTTTCTATTTCGTGCAACTTGTTAAGTATGTGGAATAGGGATTTAACATTTTGGTATAATATATGTTTTTTGACTATTTGGTCTAGTATCATGTAAAAGGAATACAAGATTCAATTAATTTTTCTCGATACAAAAAAAAATTTAAAGTTATATTTACTTTTTTAGACATCACGGCGTGACGCTTAAGAGTTATTCAATGGAATTTACTTTAAAACATAGATAATTATCATATCAAAGTTTACTCAAAGCAGGTTTAAATTTAATTCATTTATTTTGGTAAAAAAGAAGCAAATTCGTTTTGGCGAACGAAGTATGTACTTCGTTTTATTCCGAGCGCACGCACATTGAAGCCATCACTATTATTTTGCGTTTCAAAAGTAATTCCAACACTTTCGCTCGCTTAGTAGGTTTTCGAGGATTTTAGATTTTCGAGGTAGCGCCTTAATAGAGGGCGAGCTGTTTCATGTATCAAAATATATGAAACAACATTTTTTTTAAATAAGCGACGAAATATTTCAACGCATGGGGGTTCAGAATCATGTACAGTCGCCAGCACATCAAGCTACCCGAAACTGACAGATTTTCCCAATCTACCTTGAACCTTATACTTTAGCGATAAAGTTTAAACTCTATTAAAGAAATTTGACAGATTATACTAGCTTGATGTGCTGGCGTCTGTACTGAATCCTTGGGAAGAGGCACGTCGAAGCCCTGTCACCCTGTAAATTATTTTACTACCTCCATTTCTATTTTAGAATCAGCTAACAATACTCATACAGTCTATGAAGAGATTACCACCATTGTGATGCGACCGGAGCATACAATTTCCTACCTCGCATTGATACTTACAGTAATAATGCCTACTATCAGGATAAATATAGTTTCCACTGTAGAATTAGCTTCAGTAAACCTGAAATTATTGTAAAGACACCTACTTACCATACTGTATTTTATAAATTTAATACAGTAGTACAAAAGACATCATACAAATAAATATTTAAGTGTATGTTTAATGTCAAAATAACAGTTTTTTACTAAATGCTCATGAAAGTAGGTATATACGGTACCTACTTCAGCAAAAAACAATTTTTAAATTTTTTGTCTGTCTGTTTGTTCCGGCTAATCTCCGAAACGGCTGGACCGATTTTGATGAAATATGGTTTGGGGATACTTAGAACCCTGAGGAAGGACATACGCTTTTTATCAACATAGGTACGACGCGGGCTAAGTTAACGCTGTGTAGTCACCAGCAGCCATGCTAATCCATTGCTTCATATGTTCGAAAAATTTTTCTGCTCAGCAACGTAAATAACGCAATGAATGGTGTTGAACTGTCAAAATGAAACCCATTTCTACTGATTACACCACGGTATATAAACGACCCACTTCACCACATTTCTACAAGTGATTCTAAATTATATAACCGAGGAGTGGTAACGGATTTGGGGTCAGAATTATGAGCTCTCTATAATTTAGCATACTTTCCTCTGAAATAGACAACGAAAGCAAGAAAGTAAATTTGTGACACGCACAGGAAATTCAAAGAGTAAAAAAGGAACATTAAAAACTAACAAAAAACAAAATTATACAACAGTAAATCCAAGACCTGTGCGAGGCCAAAAGGGAGGGAGGAGGATAGGGGAAAAAGACGATACGACATTTTTCGATCATCGCACTAACAGTAAAATTATGAACAGGTTGAATAACTTGCTATATCATCATTACAAACATGTGGACAGCGTACCAAACCTATAAATAATAAATATTCTGTTCACTTAATAGTTAATAGTATCTCTTATACCTCTATCATAATAATATGATATGAATAGCGGAAAATTGTGTATCTCCCTCGTAAACAACAATAATTTCACGACATAGGTTTATTCCGCTCGTAACCCAAAGTCAATATAACAATAGTAAAACATAATAATCCCTTCTAATATCAGCTTTAACATCATGAGAAATAAGGTTAATTTCAGAGTGACATACGTTGCTGAAAACGTCACAAGATTATTTTGATAGCAATGGAAAATGGACTTTGGTTGGTAAAAAATAAGGATGCTAGTTGCAACACGTGATTTGTAAAGCGATATACAGAGTGCGACGATTTATCAGGAGCTGCGGTTTTTTTTTTTTTTATAACAATGCATTGTTAAGTACTTGCCTATCCTTACGAAATGACAGTTGGTTAATGATATTTATTATTATTATATAAGTAGGTTTGTCGTATGTCGCCTGATTGAACAATTCTTGCATAAGGGGCTTATAGGACCTAAACGTAAAAAAACGCAAACAATAAATGTAAATGATCGACTACAGTAAACAAAATCAGAAAAAAAAAATATGATATTCTTCAGGATATATGCCAGGTAGATAGTGTGTTGAAAACATAATACAACCATACGATAAAAAAAAATCATGAAGATACTTAGATACCTCTTAAAAACTTTCTTTTTACAATAAAAACCATACTAATTATAACATACAATCATTATGATTTTTTGTCAGATTATTCTACAAGCAACATACTAAAGCACTAGTGTTTTAACTTTTTAGTCTAAACAATAGATTTTTTGTAAATAAGTAGATAATTATACTTAACTAGCTTTTGCCCGCGACTTCGTTCGCGTGGAATAGTGACTTCCGGCAGATTTTTCGATCCCAACGCCATCTATCGAGCATAGTGACAACTCGGATTATTTATCTATACTCCGTTCGGGCATTTTAGTTTTACTAAAAGTTTTATTATATTGATATTATTTTTTTCATACCTTTTTACTATTTATTTACTTTTTTCCGATGAATTAAAACAATAACATGAACCGAACTCGTGTAACGATCGACACCATTGCGCGATCACCAACTCGACATATATAGTACTAATAGAATTATCTATACTCCGTTAGAGCATTTTCTTTGTACTAAAAGTTGTATTATATTATATTTTCATACCTTTTTACTATTTATTTACATTTTTCCGATGAATTTTCAGTACTGAATTGATGCCGACTCTTGACCAATAGATGGCGCTGTATGTCCGGAATAAATTTTATTTTTTATTTTATTTTTTGTAATAAAAACTATCCTATGTCCTTTCTCAAGTTCCAAACTATGTCTGTACCAAATTTCACACAAATCGGTTCAGTAGTTTAGGCGTGAAGCAAAGACAGACAGACAGACAGAAAGACAGACAGACAGAGTTACTTTCGCATTTATAATATTAGTTTGGATTGCTTCATATTTTGCAATCAATTACCAGCGTTGTGTCATCGCGCTTCTCTTTCTTTTCTATGTAGTCCGACAAAGACCGCGCTTTAGGTCATGTAGTCGCCATGCTTTCAAGAAACAGGCCAAGCTCGTTACAAATTAGGGACTCACCATTGTATTCTTATTCTTATTAAAAATTTCTCTTTCTCCCGACCCACCCCGTCGCATCGCATCGTATCGCCTGCCTGCTATTACTTCGTTTTCGCTTAGCGTTCATTCTTAGTTTTTGCTCGGCTCCTAAAAGTCCTGCCGTGATTTTAAATTGCCTCTAGCCTTCCTCAAGGATTGAGCTATCAAATGCAAAAAGAATGTTTCAAATACGACTGGTATTTCCAAAAATGTGCGCGTTCAACCAAACAAACTCTTCAGCTTTATTATTACTAGGTATAGATCTATAGGGGAGTGATATGAGGATTCGAATGACGTTATTGCGACGCACCCTATTTCGAAAAAAATTGAGTGGTAAGCCAGTTCGAAAACACATTAAGGGGCTTACAGGACCTAAACGCAAAAAACGCAAGTTTTAGAAACAATAAAAGTATATGATCGACTACAGTAAAACAAAAACAAAAAAATATATGATATTCTTCAGGATAAATGCTAGGAAGATAGTGTGTTGAAAACATAATACAACTTACCTATTTGGTACGATAGAAAAAAATCATGAAGATACCTCTAAAAACTTTTTTTTTACAACAAAAATCATACTAATATACATACAATCATTATGATTTTTTGTCAGATTATTCTACAAGAAACATACTAAAACTATAGTGTTTTAGTTTTTTTGTCCAAATACTAGATTTTTCGTAAATCGATAATTGCTTCATATTTTGCAATAAATTACCAGCGTTGTGGCATCGCGCTTCTCTTTTTTTTCTATGCAGTCCGACAAAGACCGCGCTTTATTAGGTCATGTAGTCCTCTTAAGTCGAAAACCGCTATATCGAATGACGTTGTCGCGAACACGCTGATTCGAAAAACTGTTTGAATGGTACGCTAGTACGAAAGTCTTGGCATTGAAATCCACTGTTGCGAATAAAATATTCCAATCTGAATTTGTCTGGGGATAGAATTCGCAACCCAGTGATTACCAAGAACTACCTACGCTACGATAAGAAAACTGACACTGAGCTAGTTGTCTATACTACTAAGTATAAATGATTAATATTAGTACCTACTTATTATGATTTAGCTATGTATCCCTAGTATGCTTCCCGTTTTGATAATTTTTTTCGAAATAGCGTGCGTCGCAATAACGTTATTCGAATCCTCATATCACTCCCGATCTATAGTCGATGCCACCAAATTCAAATGATACAAAGAAAACATTAAATCTAAATATCACTGATCATGATCAGACCATAAACAAACATATTATCTATAGTACGCGCCACGAAAGATGAGACTTGACTTTTATCTTATACTTTATTATTTCGTAATAAATATTATGATATTGTTAAGAATTTTTATCTAAATGCCATCGATAAATCCCTGAATAGATATACACATTACGGGTAACTATTTCGTACACGACTTACCTGCGCAAACTCCCTACTACTGAGCTTGTCAAGTCAAGTGATCTTTCGTGGCGCGTATTAGCAAAACCAAACACTAATTCCATTACAATCTCCTTGTCAAAACACCCCAATAACCAAATCGACCCTTAGTTAACACACCAAACTTAACTTAAAAACGTTTCAAGAGAAAAAAAGCAATGGCGGACACAAACAATGGGTCGGACCGCGTATGTGTAATAGAGAGGTAAAGTGCCTATCAAGCTTCAGCCGCTGTAAACATATAAAATGAAGGTGCTTATTGTTCTTTCAGTAACAATAAGAGAAGCATTTTTCCACAATCGAGTGAGGCCATTTCAAGTGAGAGGAGTGGAAATAATAACCGCTGGATACCGCATCGACGCACGTTTAAACAATCAAACGACGAACAAAAAGACACTAATGTGCAAATGGATAATGCAGGAGCGACGTAGGGGCGGGGCGCCACTGTCGCAGGCTTTAACTGTGATGACTGTTGACGTACTTTGTAATGTTGCGGAATGTATATGAACTATTCCTTATTTTTTTGTTTTCTGGTTCCGTGTGACTGCTTGCGGACGAGGATGACATGGTGACATTCATCAATCAGTCTACTGAGAGAACGTTTGCCGAATCATGATTAACAGTAAAAAGGCGTTTTAAGTTAACACAGAACATGGATTCCATGATTGTGTACAGACGCTAGCACATCAAGCTAATACAATATGTCATATTAATTTAATAGATTTTCAACTTTATCGCTAAAGTATAAGGTTCAAAGTTGATTGGGAAAATTTTACAGTTTCGGGTAGCTTGATGTGCTGGGCGTCTGTACAAAAGATAAAAGATTGCAAGTAAATTTTGGGTCAGCTCAATTTTGTTTCCAGCGGCTCCACTCGCTGCCGTCTATCACAGTGACCCTACACTACTCTCTATGAAGAGGATGTGTGATTAGTTTTATCCTTCGCCCCTCGGAGCGCCATCCCTCCACCCCCCTCACCCCCTATGACGCGCCCTTCCCCCGCCATTCTTCGCCAACAAATGAATCAGCCTGTATTAACGGGGAAATAGCATCAGCTTTATCATAGGAAATTGAAAGGAACTCGCAGGACGGTTAACAATATGGAATGAAATAATAATTGCTAATCCATTACTTTATATGTTCGAAAAAATTGTCTGTTATGTGAATGTTATTGAACTGTCAAAATGAAAGCCATTGTTACTGATAGTGTGTTACGCAAACTTCCGGACTCTTAAATCGAGCCACCCTGCACTTTTTGTATAGAAGTCTATATCTTTTGAAATGGTCTTGAATTCAAATTCGGAGCAATTACGTACGACACCAAAACGATGTCCAGTATGTTGTCATCAAAACTGCATAAAAACTTTTTCTTTGGCACATCATTGTTTTGACGTTTTAGGCCTTGGAATTTGCACGGTAGCTCGATTTAAGGAATCCGTCCATCTTAGGCTAGGATCATATTGTTATCTGACTATCCTAGCCTTTTCTTACGTGATGAAGTTTAACATTTAGCTTCGATAATAATCGATGACCTATAACTAGGTGACATCAGTGATGTTCCAAGATCGAATATCGATTATCCTTCCCATACCTACAAGATAGCGGAAACACGCAATTACTACAGTCATCTAAATTAGTAGCCACACTGACCACCAAGGTGGTCACCGGGGTCACCGGGCCTAATCATTTAGATGGTAGGTAGTCAAGACCACAGTAATATCGAAACGTAATTGTGTTTACACTGTTTGGTCTCTAATTAGTCCGTGGCAAAGGCATTAATTTAATGAAGGCGAGATAATCATAACCTTTCTCATTAATTTTGGACTATAGGTAAATCGGAGGGGCTTGTGGCTAAGTAATAATAGCCGCACGGGTCGAGGTTAAGCTGCGCTTGCCGCGGGTGCTCCGTAGAGACCCCTCCATGCCTCGGAAAGCACGTTAAGCCGTTGATCCCGGCTGTCATTCGTGGATCTTTGACAGTCTTTACTGGTCGTCAGAAGCCCGCAAGTTTGACAACCAGTCTTACCAAGGGGTTTCGTATTACTGAGTAACTGGGTTGTGGAGGTCAAATAGGCAGTCGCTCCATGTAAAGTACTGGTACTCAGCGGCATCCGGTTAGACTGGAAGCCGACCCCAACATACTTAGTTGGGAAGGGAAAAGGCTAGGCAGATGATGAGGTAAATCCAATGGTGTCCAAGATGATGATATAGACTAGAGAGTAGATAAGAAATATTTTACCTTAGCTTCCGGGCCATCACCACTTTTTGACAAGCCTAATGTATTTATAATAAAAGAGTCCGCTTTTCCGACCTATAAACCAAGGACATTCTCTTTTTGGGCTCTCCGCATGTTCGGCCAATGGCCAGCGATAGGCAGGGCACGAGTACCTTGATTATAAAACGGCAAAATTAAATTTCACGTAAATCGTACGCTAGGGCCGACTGGCGGACTTATTACGCGTATACGTACGTAGACAGTAATTGCGCGGTACCGCGGAAGTTTATTATTGCGTTTCGTACGCAAAGTTTCGATTAGAGGGGCGCCACGCCGCGCAGCCGCCGGAATAACATAAATAATGACCGACTAATGCGCTGGATTGCACTCATTTGCTATCTAGGAAGTTATTCGCGCAGATGGTGCTAGATTTTTGTTTTACGCAAAATATGTAAAGCTATGTTAATTGAAAGAATAAGTTTTGCTATTTTTTAACTCAGCCAAAAGTTCTGTCGCTAATTCAGCGGTTCGACGACACGGCACGCTCACTTTCGAAAAACTTTAATAAATCCTTGTGCCGTCTGATAAAACTCACCTGATTTTTATGTCATTAGAGAATAGACATTATCATTGGTTAGATGGACACTGACGGACCTAAGTAATTGAATAATGCCACAAACACGTGATATTAGAACGTAATTTAGGTACATAACTAAATGACATTTATCAATGTAACTATACAAGTGTGTTTATAAAATTGGGTACTGGGTTTTATACTAAGTATAGCTTTGTATTGTAAGTAGTGATGAATATTATAATAATACAGTTTTAAACTCAACGGCCGGAAGTTTCATAATCAGAAAGAGAATCAATAGGAAAATAATTTTCTATAAAGGAGGATAAAATATGGACCAACACATTCCCAAACGAGAGGAATCTTGTACATTAGCGGTTAAGCTTGTAACAAGATTTAAGGATGAGCTTACAAATCGCCGATTACGCCCCCTTACCCTCGTCAAACAGCTGCTTACGTCGATGACGTAGCCCGGCTCAACAAGTTAGCAATACATGTCCCACCCACCGACCCGACACGTTGTCACACCTCCGACACGCGTCAACCGTCACACGTCCACAGCGACATTTATTAACACTATCTTAGCCCTGCCTCACGTCCACAGACCGACTTCTTGATTTCTTCCTATCACGGTCTTTGTCTCGTACAAACTGAGTATTATTTAGTTGACCGAGTGTACCTAATTTAATAATATGATCGAGGCGGTCGCATTCAGCCGCGCCTCACCCCCCCCCCCCCCCTGCACCCACCCGCGCCTACATAAATCTATTTTATCGTACACTGGCAATAAATTTTATTTCGGGATCTTTAATTCTTTGTTATTGAATTGGATTTTAGTGTTTTATTCGGGTAAACAAACAATACATCGGAACGTTTCAACCGGTACTTAGGGCACGTGTGTGTTTCGTAAACACGACTAGCGGCGCGCGCGTCGTCGCCCGGCTAACTTAATAAAAGATTTTATTTGTAGATTGAACTGCGTTCCGTTATTGCCGCCGTAAAATGGCCGGCTTTTGTCTGCGTTCACAATTAAAACTTCGATAATGTTTAGTTGTAGCGCTGGGCACAAAGAAATGCCGCTCTTTGCTCCAACAATTACAGGGTGGACGTAAATAAACGTGCGCTTGAGCGGCGGCGCGGCGGCGCGGGCGGCGCGTCCGAGCGACGCGTGATCTACAGTAGCGATCGATAAAATGTGCAATCGTAAACTTCCTGCACGAGATGGGAAATTGTAAATTAACTGACGAATTGTTCTTTTTCATCTGACCGTTATTATTATTGTAGGGTAATGAAGCCGACTTGTTAAACCTTTGTTGTAATTGTGTCGGCACAAGATTTAGAACGCTGTTTTATATACTTTACTACCTATGTGCGGTGTCCATTACTTCGTTAATGAAAGGAAATAATGCTCGATTTTGTTTCTGATGTTTGTGCCAGTCATTGGGAAGTGTGAGTTTTCCTCTCGTTGTATTGTTTTCATTTCACATAAACGTTATCCGTTCGGTTGATTTGTTCTGCCCCATACAAGCCCAAGCGTAAACAATTTCAGTGAAAAATGATATTTTTATTGCGTTTGACATCTCTTGCCACATGATGTCGTCCTGTAAACGAACCAACGTTTTTCAGCTGAAATGTGACACGCCATATTTAAAAAAATATCTCTGTGGTTTTACGATGGCGACAACAGCGAAGGTTCATCATCACAGGGCTGTACTTTTGGTGGTCCTATCAAAATTAGCGGGGTGATGGCGTCAGCGTAACACACTGCAATGCCTTCTTCTTCATCTTGACAGTTCAACAACATTCATTGCGTTATTTCAGTTGTTAAGCAGATCAATTTTTCGAACATATCAAGCAATGGATTAGAAATAAGTATCTTTTAAACGCAATTGAAGTGCAGTTTCGATTCATCTATGAAATTATTAATAGATTAATCTGTAACCATTGTATGTAAACTTAAGTGTCTCAACTCCTCTTGGTGTTACAGGTCAATTTTTAAAAGGTTCTTGGCCTGTGTGCCAACTTATAACATAAGTTTTTTTTATTTGTTTCTATGATTGCTAACGGCGTTTTCATTGTTCGCAGGCCAAAATGATTGAAAACTCGCAGGCCTGGCTAGGAGCCTCCACATCAGCAGCAATTGCAGGTTTGTTATTTATTTTTAATTCTATATAACACTTGAAAATTAATTATTGAATTTTGATTACAAAAATTTTTTTTTAAAGTGAATTCCATTTTTGTTTGTCGTATTTCCAGATTTCACTGAAAGCCTATTTTCAGTCAAATCAGTCAGAATTAAGCAATATGTTTGGTTGTGGTGGCAATTTTGGTCAACAAATTACATTTCACAACAGCTAACTTAAGATCTAAAAGGTCACTTTCAGTCTTACTTTAGTAAAAATGTAGACCATTTAATTTGTAATTGTTTTTAATAATCCGTCTTTTGTTTAAATTTACGCTTGTTTAATTTTGTTTTCGTTTAAAATCCGTATTTTGCTGATGCAGTTCGTTTAAGTAACATACACACATATCTCGCCAGTTCTGTTTTTATGTCCCATGTAATAGGGGGCGAGCCTATTGCCATTAACCGGGCACAAATCCGGACTCCGGGCGGGCTGCTACTGAGAAATTTCGGTTGAAAAAACCCAATAAAAATTTACCCGACCCGGGAATCGAATTAATTCATATTGAAAACAATAATATTTGCGTGCGTGACTATAATAATAGAAATTCTGATGACTGTATAGTTTCTATCGTCACTTTATTGACAGTTCGCGCATTATAATACAATAATATACAGCAAAACATAGTCAGTCACTGTATTTTATTGCAAATACTTCTCATTGATAATAACTTCTATTCTTTGCTGTCATTATAACGTGAGAAATTAATATAGAAACCTATTATATTATCTCAATACTACATTGTTGGAGTTACGATGGTAGTACTTACCTACTCTAAGTGAAATTTATAGTTTAACGGCATAAAAACTGCCACTGTCATTATGTTGGTTGATGTCTTACATTGTGAACGTCCAACTCATTAGTTTCCTGGGTTTCTCGTGGCTGTTGTGTCGTATGTAATTATAGATTAGTGCAGTTACTTATGGTATAGTAAACTTATTAGGAGATAAATGATTTTATTTTTGTAAGTAGGTTTGCACAAATAGTTACATATTCTTCAAAGCCAGAGTGAACTATCTTCTGGGCACGCTCGTTCCATCATAGACCTCATCCATCGCTTTCCATCAGGCGTGATCGAGGTCAAGAGCAGGACCACGTCACAAAAAAGAATTAAAACTAGATGAGGTCGGCGTTTCCTATCTGACTACTCTGAGAATAAAACAAACTCAGAGGTCACAGTCTCTTTTAAAGTCCAGAGAACGATAGGTAGAATTATTATAGTCTGAATCACAGGTTCAATTTAGTTCAGGCAAATTAGCAACTGTGCTATATTTTCATTGTTAATGTGTCCCTTTTATAAATGTTTTTTTTATTGCTAGCTCAATATTCGTTTGGAAGTATTTCTAAACAGTACAGTAGCATTGGGAAAACGTTCAGACAATAACAATAGCAGCTTGCGTGGTAGCTAGGGTTTTGTTCCAAGAGAAGGCTCGAGCGATAAATAAAAATAAATCTTTTTTTTTGTAGAGAGTGGGTCTCTAAACAAAAAAAAAACATGATAAAATAAAGGGACATCAAGTGAAGGATTTTGAATTACTTTTCTGGCATTTTACTTTTACATTTTCGACCTATGCAGAGAATGTAGAACGCAAGGGTGGGAGAAGGCCAGAGGCTCAGAGCGCTCTTAATACATAAATAAAAATAAAAATATTTTAATTCAGACTTTGGAATCCATAGAATGCACCACTGGCCGATGCTTCTCAAAATTACATCCCTTAAAACCAATAAACAAACGAAAACATTTATCATTTTCATAATAGTTTTGGCTGAAGAAACTGCTTCAGCAGTATATTTTTTTACGCTAAACAGCCACAGCCTTCGTTCACAAATACTGCTAGTATTCCTGTGAGCCCATACCCACATATATATTTGTTTTGCCACCTAACTCATTCATAGGCATAGCGCAATCCTTGGCGCTGGTATTCAATGCACGCATTTTGTTCAGAAAATCTAGGACAAATCGAAACCGATGTAATCTGTCCAATCTTCGCAACTATTTTCAATCTACAAAAACGACTATTGTATATTTTACTGTTTATTATAATTTAATAATGAAATTGTATGATATAAGTAATAGAAAAGTGGTCAAAGTGTCGTTGAAAGATTGATAAAGTTTCAATGTCACTCGGACATATGATCTAAAATTCTAAATCATTCTTCTGCCCTTATCTTAATTTATTTGGGGTTGGCACAACATGTCTTTTTCTTCCATACTTCTCTATTAGTTGTCATCTGTGTAGTCACCCCCTATCTAACCATATCATCATTCACACAGTCCATCCATCGTTATCTAAATAAAATCTAAATGACTGCTTAAAAACTACTGCATCAAATTGGTACGGATTTGTTTATGTTTGAAAGTTTTTTGCCCCACCCTGTCAGATTACCACGGTCATAGCACACGGAAGCTGAAGTCTCCCACGTGGACACAGAGTCAGCTGCAAGAAGCCATCCAAGCCGTCGTCACCCAGAGGATGAGGTTCACACAAGCCGCCACACACTATGGCATTCCCAAGGGAACATTGTACGATAATATACTAGGGAAATCTAAACGAATGGCCGTTTTAGACGAAGCTAGTCTCCTGGCCAGCGAAGAGAGGACTGTGTTGGACTTCTGCTGCGAGACCAACGTCTCTCCTTACAATAGACGAACTAAAAAGTCCCTAAAAGAAGTATTGCCTTACGTAGAAAAGTTGAGAAGGATAAGGGACCCAGGTTTCTCGTTCATAGGTCTGACGGGGTTCAGATGGTGGTGGGCTTTTTGTAAGAAGCATTCTATAGTGTCTCTGTACTATGAAGGGTCGCTTAAGAATAAAAACCCGAAAGTTAAGACTGAGTTTAACCCAGACGATGAGTCGTGACTAATTAATTATTACTGAAAAAGCGACAGGTGGCGCCATCTGTGTTTATGTACTGACGACCTAGTCTGATCCGGGAACTTAGTTGTATTGATGATTATAATTCTGCTAGTACATATTTGTTACGGTCGCGGGTCATATTTTAATCAACATCCAACCTAATACCTGCAAATTGTAAAAGTACGCTGCCTTAACCTAGAGAAGGACACGTGTCAGAAGTTCGTTTTTGGTCTTAATAAAAGAGTAACCATGGAGTTTCTTGCCGGTTCTTCTCCATAGGGAACGACCAATTGGAACCGTGCACCTAGCTTCTGACGTTTCATAAGTGCCCATGTTGGTTTATGTGAAATAAAAATATTTTGATTTTGATTTTGAATTTGAGTCAGGCAATTAATGCAATATCAATAGTTATACATATACCTTTTCTGCCGTTAAGAACTATATTATATTTTCTAAAAAAATAACTTACGTCTGTAGCGTATTTTATTAGCACTAAAGTGGCTGTAACGGGTAAACATTATATGTATATACTAGCTTCTTCCCGCGACTTCGTTCGCGTGAAATTTCACCCCCCCCATTCACCCCCTTAGGGGATGAATTTTGAAAAATCCTTTCTTAGTGCACCCCTAGACCTCATAAGGAACGTACGTGCCAAATTTGGAATCTCTAGACCCAGCGGTTTGGGCTGTGCGTTGATATGTCAGTCAGTCAGTTCTCCTTTTATATATATAGATAATCATTGGCATGCACCCCAGGCTATGGAGTCGTCGCCACTTTCATTCCGTATCATAAAATATAATTTTGCCATAAATAAAAGACACACTTCGTACTCTGTCGCATTTTTTTCTTATAAATTCGGCGTTGAACACCGTTGAATATTATTCACGCAAAATTAAGAAATTTAAGGCCGTTATTTTAAATGATTGTCGATTAATAGCAAATATGATTCTCAATTCATAATTAATTCTGATTAAGAAGCCATTTTTATTCCGTAAAACGACAGGTGTGCTTCGCTTCGTAGTTATTAAAATTTCAACAAGCATAATTGCAGAGACATATTTTTTGTTCTCGATGGCATTTTATTATCTTATTTATTACATCGCCAAAATTAAGTTGTAATTTTCTCGTCTATAAACAATTACACCTTTGTTTTGTACGAACGTGGTATTACTACGCTGATGGACTTCAACGGGTTAAGCAAGATTTGGCGCCAAACCGCATTTTGGCACAAATTTATGAGATATAAAACTAGTAGGTAGATTTTAACGCAATGATCAGTAACAGGTTGGTAGCCCATGTGACTACAGTGACACGAGCGACCCTAAAGGGCCCTGCACACCTTCCGATTTATGATAATGTTATCCGACACAATATTAAAATCGGTCACTTAAAAAGTTGATGTGTGCAGTGCAGATGACTGACGTAGCGGCCACATTTTACTATTATACGAGTAACATTCCCAAAATCGGTGATATGGGGTCGTCCATAAACCACGTAGGTATGTAGTTAACTTGTGAGTGTGAAAGGAATGACCATATTGCCTACAAGGCTATAAAAAGATGGTTTAAGTACTAACTACTTAGTGAACAATATTTTCCGTAAATTGTATGTATTCCAGTGTATTAAAGTAAACATTTGGTTTCCTAGGAAAGCGACGAACAGTCATACTAATAACCGCTATCCAAATGCGGAGTGTTTTTTGACATCATAATGTCAAACACAGGTGAAAATGACGGATTTTCATGACAAATGTTATAACACCGCTCTTCTAGGAAACTCTAGTTTTACATGGAAAAACTAAAGAAAATCGTGACGTAGTTCATGGACGACTAAACACCGATGGCCGATATCAAAAGATGTTACAATGTGAATATCGGACCAATCAGAAGTCAGTCGTTTGCAATCACCCTTACTTGTCAAGTAACGACTCATGGTACAGACGCCAGCACATCAAGCTACCCGAAACTGTCAAATGTTCCCAATCAACTTTGAAACCTTATGCTTTAGCGATAAAGTTGAAAATCTATTAAAGAAATTTGACAGATTATAGTAGCTTGATGTGCTGGCGTCTGTACATTAAGCGATTCTCAAGCATTCGATGTAATGCTAATATAATGATATTGTTTATTACATTGCCATGTAAAGACTTATAGATATATTTTACTGAATTAAGCATACTTACGTAGGAACTGTAATGTAATTTTTAATGGGGGATCCCACCTTCTTAGAAGGTTATTTTTGTTTTATTTTGACGTACAGTGGCCTCCAAAAGTTAGTTGACGTTTTTCCTCTTCACATGTGGATGTGGCAGATCACATTATGATTATAAATTATAGTTCCAAATGATTGAACTGTACACTAAATGTTTTTTTTTTAATTATTGATAAAACCTTTATCAAATGATCAAGTAATCTCTCAGGATTACCTGATTTTTTATTTTTTATTTTAATTCATAATATGACATGACATCTGAAGTGGAAAAATGTCAACTAACTTTTGGAAGCCACTGTATATGTAGGTACTTAATGGTTTTTTTGTTAGAATTTAAGACTGATACAGATTTAGTTTAATTTTTAATTATAGGTCAACACATTGACTGATCATTATTCTTTAGACCCATGTAGGTAAATGAACGATGCTGATTTTGATTTTCGCAATTACTTTTATTCTTTATACCTACATATTTTTTATTTTATTTCTTTTATTTACTTTTTTTTCTGAAGTAGTTACTTAGGAATGTATTATGTAGGGTTATTGGAAAAACACCAAAAACCTCTTAAGAGGTCATTTACTCATCATTATGAACAACTTTTACTATGGGACCAAACCAGAAATCGCGAAATAAAAATCAGCTGTTCCCTACATTTTGACAAGTTATACCTACGAACATAAATGTAGGGAACAGCTGATTTTTTTTTTGCGATTTCTGGCTTGGTCCCATAGTAAAAGTTGTTCATAATGATGAGTACAATGACCTCTTAAGAGGTTTTTGGTGTTTTTCCAATAACCCTGTATTAATTTGAATAGGTATACTTAGTTAGAAAATTAAGTACTTTTTTTCTACGTCGTAGGTAAAAAAAAACTGCCATTTGTTTTATACTAACCCCCTTACTAATAAACGTTGTATAGCGTCTGTATAGTTTCACAACATTTTGTCTTCTTCTTTCGAAAGTCAAATTACTAACGACTGAAAGAGAGAAATCGGCGTGTAACTATTCATCTGATATAATACGTTTATTAGTTAGGGGGTTACTGTGGAAAGAATTAGATACTTATTTGACTGTTTTTTTTTTAAATATTTTTAGGTAATTAAATGATTTAGGTAACAACGTCCTCGATGGCATTTAGAATTACTTTAATTTTCTTTTGAAGTAATCGAAAGTTCTTTTTTGTGATATTTTTATCTGTACACACATAATTACAATATAACTATATACACTAGATACTAAAATAAAAGCCTAACTAACCTACTATACAAATAAATAATTTTTTGTGATAGCGATATATTTTTTTACGGTAAATGAGATCATTAATTATAGGTTGGTACTTTATCATCATTCTCCTGCCTTTATAATTAAATTATTATGTGATAATTAAATAATTATTGTATTGTAGACAGGTAGTCGAGAAATAATATCACAATTTCGTCCTTTAAATGATATAAGATAATAAGAATATATTTACACGCACAGAACAGATATATCTGTTCTGTGTTTACACGAGTACCTACACAGTAAGCTGTCAAGATATTTCAAACTCGGTTCATTATTAAAGCTATCAACTTCCATGATAATAAATTGATGACTAGTTTTGAACAGGTATATAAATATTTGCTTATTAAAACACTATCTTCTGCCCGCGATTTCGTCCGCGTGATTTTTTTTGTTCCCCTACCCATCCCGTCGCACCGCGTGTTCGCCTAGCATTCTTTCTGACTTTTTTCTTTTTGTTCGACTCCCAGGGGTCCTCGTGATGTTATGATGATGTCGCGTGATGTTATCAGCCTATAGTCTTTCTCCAGAATTGGGCTATCAAATACACACAAATATTTTTTCAAATCCGACAGGTAGATCCAGAGATTACGCCCTATGTACAAACTTACAAACAAAGTTTACCTCTTTAGATAATATAAGTGTATAACAGCCATCACCTGTAACTTGACTTGTATCAGAATATTTTATAAACACATGAATAATTAAGACGTTTTGACATTTACCCGAGAACCTTAAATGGTATGTCAACGTGAAGACGTGGTGTGTAATTTTCCATTAAAAATTATGGTTATAACTAAGAACGAGGTAATATATTTTTAAGCCTCAATTTTCAGGCATCAATCAAAAGATACTGCCTTCACTCTGACAGCTTCATATAATTTAACAATTGTTGGTCAATGGACGGTTATTTATGTACCTACCTATATTACATACACACACACATACGGTTGTTCTTAGCCTGTTCATAGTTCCATAATACGGGTACCTACTGACGAAGACCTAGAACTGACCTAGAAGAGAGGTGGCCAACACAAAACGGGCTAAAGCATCAGTGACGGCTGTTTTGAAGATTATGGCACCAGGGCTTGACTTTGTGGTATCAAAAAACTCTCTATTAAAACTTTCTAAAAACTTTTTACAAAAAAATAAAACAACCGACTACCAACAAAGTGGAAAATAACTTTAATTTCGGAAGGCGGTGGGAAACAACGAAAATACGTAACAACGAAAATATTACTTCCGTAAGTAATTTAAATTATTTTTCACTTTGTAGTTTTTTCTTTTTTGGAAATCGGTTGTTTTTTTTTGTATAATTTTTTTTTAATGCGAATTATTTGGAAGGTACTATTTTTGTTCTGTAATTTCTGCTTACTCCAATGGGAAGAAAGCGTGAGTTTGTTTGTATTTTTGTTACACTTTATAAAGGTACTACCACAGGATACTATCTACAGTCGGTCCATTCTGTAACAAAATCACCGTGAAATCCTAGGTGAAGCGTCATCCCACCTAATACTAGGGCAAGACTATTGCCAGCTCACTCCAAGACCACTTCACCCTAATCTGCATTCGCGATTTATTTGCCAAAAATGTAAACAAATATGAGTTTATGGAAAAATAACTTTAAATCCTACACAATAAAGTTCAGTTTACGCTACAACTTCAAAAATGTTTACCTATAACTTTTTCAATAGTGCTAGTCATTTTGAAATCAACTTAATTGGGTACCATTAAAATAAAGTTGATATTTGTTTAACTTGAAATAATAGATATTCATTCGAAACATAAGTGTGAATAGACTAAGTTATCACAGTGAGATTTTTACTGAATAGCTCTACAGATCATTTGATACAAATAACTTGAAATAAACAATGAATGAGAAATCTCAAACCGTGTCCTAATTATTCACAACTTTTGCTCAAAAAATACTTTAATATTAATGAGGGAAACCTTATCGTGATACTCTCTATAAAGTTATATGTTTAATTGATAGTACGGCAAAAATTATATATTTGCGGGTTGTTATCAGCCGGCCGTTATAAGCCATCAAGTATTTTTTTAAGATTTGCATAGATAACACGAGACCATATAGTGTTTCATGTCTTCACTGTAAATAACAACAATAAATACACACGCGGCCAATAAAACGGGTAACGCGATATTTTAATTACTTCAAAAAATAATTCACATTCTTTTGGCGAGTTATTTAAAATGCTAAGTTTATTATTTCCCTCCACAGCTCCGTAGTTATTCGATAAAAAAATTACTGATTCTTTGTGAAAACTTTATTTAGTTCTCTATTAAAATAGTTGGAATGTAATGTAAAGCCGGGCTGCGCTCGTGTTTTTGCTCGTCCGTCACTGTACAAAGTTTATGGTAAAAGCTCCTTAGTTAGCGGAAATATCATTGTTAAGGGGACTACAGGAACTAAACGCAAAAAAACGCAACTTTATAATGCCTAAAAGTATATGATCGGCTACAGTTAACAAAATCAGAAAATTATATGATATTCTTCAGGATATTATGCTAGTTAGATAGTGTGTTAAAAATATAATACAACTAATTTGATACTCGCACGATAGAAAAAATCATGAAGATACCTCTAAAAACTTTCTTTTCACAATAAAAACCATACTGATATACATATAATCATTCTGATTTTTTGTCAGATTATTCTACAAGCAACATACCTACTAAAGCACTAGTGTTTTAATTTTATAATCCAAACAATACCTAGATTTTTGTAAATAGATAATTGCTTCATATTTTGCAATAAATTACCAACGTTGTGTCATCGCGCTTCTGTTTCTTTTCTATGCAGTCTGACAGTCACCGCGCTTTAGGTCTAGTAGTCCCCTTAATACACATATTATAAAATAAAACGTTCTGCTTAAAAGGCGATTCGATGCATAACATAAATATATTTATAATATTTTATTATAAGTTAAGAATATTTTTCTTATTAATTGACCTTATATTCCTTAAAATTAAAAAATAACAAGCTGATAGATTATACATTGTTATGTTTGTTTGGTGTTGCAAACAAAAACTGTTGTTTAATAAGTACTTAATCCAGCTTTTATGTCCCGTGTAACCATAGACAACTACTTCCATAACAATTACGGACTCATTGCAATATAATTAGTTTTGGTACTCTTTGGCAAGCCCGCGGGCAAAACTTCCTACCGAAAAGAAGGTTGCAGGTTCGCAACATTTGTAGGTACTTATAACCTTCATAATTACAGAATGCCACTCCTGGCAGGAAACAGAAGAAATTTTTACCGCATAAATATTTTTCAATGAAATACACAATTATGTTTTATCGCTAAATATAAATTAAACGCACGCTCGCATTCCCACTTTTTCTTGCATTGTTACACACAGCCCCACCTGCGCGGCTGCGTCTGCGCACCACTCTAGTATGTTTTTACTATGCACTTTATAAATAAATAAATTGCATATGTCATAGTTATACCTATTGTAGTTATTGTAGTTATACCTATTTTCCAGTCAAAACTTACTTTGAACGAAGATATGTGGCATTCGTATTTTTTGGCTGAAGGATAAAAAGTACTTATTACTGATGGTAGGCAGAATCCAGTTGCTTTCGAATATATGCTATACAGTTGCTTTTCAAATTAAACGAATTCGTAAAATGCTTAAACTACACGGGCTATTGTAGTTAGAATATTGAAGAAACATACTAAAAACGTTCGACCAAAATCAGCTTATCTTTATTAAGGTGAATGCGCAGTTGTAGCCCGCGAAATTCAATTTTAAGTTAGATTTGTTCCATAAGCACTTTACCATGAGGTTTGTTCTTATGGAACAAATCTAACTGAAATAGATATATTAATCATTCTAATGACTATAATTCTGTAAATACATATCTATTATTATTATAGTCGCGAATCATTTTTTGATCAAGATACGACCTGACACTGACCTGCAAATTGCAAAAAACGTAAGAAAATTTGAATTTCGTGGACTACCACTGAGCATTCACCTTAAACAAGAGTCCAACCATAGAAGATTCAAGAAACATTTTCAGCCAATAACAATTAAGACCGGGAAAGAATTTTGTCTGTAACATGAAAGTACGTAGGTACTCGGAATTTATTGCAAAGTGAAAACTAAACTGTTTTATGAAAATGGTTGATTACTTCTAGCGACTGTCTATTGTCAAACGTTGTTGTACATTAATTAGTTTGTTCGTCAAACTATGCTCAATATCTAGATAGCCTTTAGTCACTTTTATGTAAGTATTACTATCATACTAGGTGGAGACGACAATACGACATTAAATAGCTTATGACGTTCCCAATCTGTTTACAAAAATTCAACCAAATATATCCAATAGTTTAGTCACAATAGCTAGTCAAAGTCTGGCAGAACCCGTAGTTGGCCCACCACTACTATTTAAGGTCCGGCCGCGCTAAATTGCCAAAGATGTAAAAAATCGATATCCAAGAACATTTATTTTAAGTATGTTTTTTTCGTCTAGTTAGCTCCGAGATTTAGACGAAAACAAACATTACTTAAAATAAATGTTCTTGTATACCGATTTTATGCAATTTCGAGCGGCCATTGTTGTTTACATCTTTGGCAAATTTAGCGCGGCCGGGCCTTAGTTTGCTTGAAAAAACCACTACTTTATTTCAATTTTAGGATTTACTTGATTGTTTCAAAATATTCCTGAATAAGTTTTGCCATTGTTTTAATTTATTGTCGTATTGTTGTCTCCACATTGTATATAAATTAATTATATCCTAAAGTATCCTATAGAACAAAAATAAAATTAGACAGCAGAATAACTTTGAGTAATATTTTTGTGTACCTACTTATGCGTTTTTCTGCCATCCAGTGTATCATCCATCCAGCTTTAGTGTTAATGGAAGCTTATACAAACTCTTTCAGTTACATTCGTAAAAAAATTGAATTGATAAGAAAATCCGCTTTTCTTACATAAATAAATAATTTTTATGCAGGCACCTATGTTTTTTCTTAGTAAAACTAAATCATTTAGTTATGTTTATTGCAATTGACCAGTGTATTAATTAATATTATATTACAGCTAATACAGACACAATATTGACATTAGGTACCTACTTACTAAGATTTTGAAAACATTTAATTTTAATGAGACCTAAACTAAGCTCAATGAAACTTAATCGTCACGAATAAGTTTTTAACACACAGCCAGCGTTTGAAATGTATAAAAGTAAAATAGTATAATAATATGTTTATTTTTGACATTTTGAACAGTGTTTATATTCAATCATCCTGTTTCACAAGCCATAAACTTGCTTTATTTTTTTTAAAAACGTTTTGCGAAATGGGGTGATTTTTTTTGTAAAAAATGCGGTGCATTCTTTTTTATGCATAAATTAGCCATTAGCAACAAATGTGTGTAACTAAACGGTTCCAAACTATTATGTTTATTGTAATACTGCCTTATACATTGACTTTTTTTCTAGCTTCATAAATACTACTTTAATAGACAGTTACAACGTTTTGCAGTTATTTTACCTCTGAGTCAGCAACCCAGTAGCAACCTTATTTCAACGAGAATAAAGTTCACCGTGATTTTGACAGATTTGTCAATGGCTGCAACCGGACAGCAACCTTATAATAATGACTATAAAGATCAATGTGATTTTAAAAGTGATGCAAAATCAAAGGTAAAATAATTTGTGGAAGACTGTAGTTGCAAACAAAAATTCCTAAAGCCAGGAATATACTACACTTGCCAGAAACTTGCACGAAAGTACCTTTGCAAGTAGCTTGCAGGCTATTGAGCCATAACAACCTCAACGACATCTGTTGATGACTGTCACATTGTTATGCAATGTTACAAGAAAATGATAGATATTTATTCCTGTATACTTGTTGAAAATACACTATTCAAAATTAAATTTTGTTTTTAAACTAAATGAGTACGAAGCTACTTGCTTATTTTCGTGCAAGTCATTGGCATGTATATTACTAGATTTAGTGTTAAAAAAAAAACAAACACATTCCTTTGTCAATTTTCTAGTTTTATATTTTTACTTGTAAGCGATGGCAGCGCCATCTCTCGTCCTAATGAACAAGACTGTATTTTTTATACATAAAATCTTTAGTTATACTTGTATGCAGTTTTATTTATTTCCCGCTAATTTTTATTTGGTTTTCTTAGTAACAGGTTCCTTTTGGAGGTCAGTATGTAGAGTGCTTTTTATTTTATTTTTCTTGACTTTTCCGGGCCATTTACCCTATATATTATGTTCATTACTTTTAATGGCGCGGAGAAGTTATTGTTTTATAGTATGACTTTTCCGATATCTAGATAATATTGTATTTTTTTTTTCGTGTATTTAACAGGCGTTACAAAAAAAAACTAGAAAACGATTCTTAAATTCACTTAATTTAGCGTAAGTGAGCATTGTAAGCAAGCTATGACATCCTGTTAATACACTCGGTAGTAATAACACAGATTTCATCGTAAATAAAAGTTTTATTATAACTTAAATTTAACTTAAATTGTCGTGTACCTACATATATATCTCATGTCTTCCATATTAAGCTCGAAAAAGCTCATTTTAAGTAGGTGTTACTTATAACTTATAATATGAATGCAATAGGGAACGATCTGGGAAGTAAGTTATCTTTAATTAAAGTATGCTTAAGTTTACGGTATCCCTTACTTGGTGAGCAGGTGTTAGTTTAGAGGTCCGTGTTTATGAAGAGCAACGGAATTTATAAAAAGAATAGTTACTAATGTAACATCATTAAAAAGCTCTTTAACAACGATGGACAAAAATATTAAAAAATGTCGAGTATAATTAGAGGACACTCACTTTCCTTTCGCCCCAATTAATTAATGCGAAACTACTCACCAATAAATAACAGCATAATCAAATTAATAACACAACGTGAACTTTTTAATTTTGCATACATAACACGAATAAAATGCAATTTATAATGATTAAAGCTGATTAGTCGATAGCGGGACGACTCAGTTAATCGACATCCAAGGATGAAGTCGATACACTCGATATCGTGAATGGAACTGGACTCATGCATAATAGACTGCTTAAATTATCACAATCGATAAAGTTCTTGAATTGAGATGTAGAACTGTATAAACTACTCGTAGATGTAAGAGGAACCCCGCTTCTTTAAGCGGCTTAACCAGCTTCGACGCGCTTTGTGGCGATTCTAATATATATTATTTTTACTTAGGATACTTCTCATACTATATTTCCAGACAAATGCAGTTTTAAAGTTGTACCTGATCAATTGATCGATGTTGATCCCCGTTTCACATTAATCACGAAAATTATTGTTATAAAATCAAGCTCTATCTCGTCCCCGATTTGTTAAGTTGCATAATTGTTTCAAATATTAACACGAATCTTTATTACCTCTGCAGATAGCTACCAATACCAGCTCCAGTCGATGTGGCAGAAGTGCTGGAACACGCAGACTTTGGTGCACAACCTAAGATTCCGCGAGCGTGGACCACTCAAATCCTGGCGGCCAGAGACCATGGCCGAGGCCATCTTCTCCGTGCTGAAGGAAGGACTCTCCCTGTCACAGGCAGCCCGAAAATACGATATTCCGTACCCGACGTTCGTCCTGTACGCCAATCGAGTCCACAACATGCTGGGCCCCAGCGCGGACGGAGGCGCAGGTATGTTCAGCCATTGTTCTATTTCAAAGCTCGGATTACTGGCGAAAGCCCCTTGTGGTCTACACCGTTTAACATAAGTCTCGCTACGATGTTGACCATTACTTTAATTAGAAAATTTTCAGCGTCAAGACACATTTTTTTTTATACTGCAAGCCGCGTCCGCCAGTCTGATCCCGGCTTAATGACGAGTGCAGATGTGCGCCATTTTATAATAACGAAACATCTCCAGTTGTCATGAATGTTGTCGCAGGTCACTTAATAATTGAACATCGATTATGTTCAATAGTTTCATTCTTAAGTAGCGTTAAGTATAAATGGGCATTCAATAAAAAAACGTCGATTCTTTTTATGTATTTAATCTAATTAATCGTTTCTACTCTAATAGAAAATTGTAAATTATAAAAATTGACAAGTTAGCATATTTTTCTTCCTCATTCCTCGTTTTTATATCATGGAATATTCAGCTTGGATGCAAAATACAAAATTAATTCCATCTTATAAGCTGTTAACGGAAAGCAACTTGGTCTTTCGACTTTATTGAGCAAAACCGACGTTTAGTCTGTCAACGTCTATTAACGTTCAATTTAAACAGATATAACTTTGAACATTTTATATAGAAAAATTGTAAGTAACCTGTGATACGACATTCTGTACAAGCCTTTTAAATGATAATACGCTTATAATAGGTATTGAATAATGTACGATGTACATGTATAATTATAAGGTGTGTGCGAAATATTATAAAAATAATGTTTTAGCAATGCGAACTTATCTGCTATGCGAGTGCTTTAGTAATATCCCGTATTATTTGTGACTGTGTGAAACATTATGAATATGTATACGTATTTAATATCTATAGTTGGCCGTTTCTAAAATGAATGCTAGCCTTTTATGGATACCTACCTACGATACATCTAGAGGTACGACACAAGAAAACGTTTAAAGTTTCTAACTAAATTCATTCGTGACATTCTGTCTATATGTCTCCATATGATTGTGGACACCGTTAACTTATATTATAATCTATCTCGCGAGATTGTAAAATGTCGATAAATTATGAACTGTACCATACTGCTTATATTCGAATTAATTCTTGATAGTTTATAATCTTTCCATTTCAAACCTTCAAATCGTGAACGAAGCTGCTCTTACCGACAGGGATCACAATCTGTCCGATTTTATCACCTGTAAATTTGTGAATCGTCCCCTGGTTGGCGGTAGCTGAGTTAGTCGCAGTAACTAAGCCAGAGCAAATGGGTTAGGTAGGTTAGATTTGAACTGTAACCAAAGGCGCGCGAGCCGAGCGAGCGAAGCGAGTGTTACCGCGGTAGCGGCCGGCAAGCGCAACTTCCAAGTTGGTCGCAGTTATTTGACTATTTAGTACTTATTAGCGCAAGACGCGTACCGTCGCATGCAAGTTTGATACCATGGCACAATTTGTTGGTTTGCCATGGATAGATTATAAACTATCAATAAATAATGCGTTAAATTGTAAATGGTTCACAATTTTTCGATAATTTATTATCTCGTGAGATAGATTGTAAACTAACGATGTTCATAATCATACGGTTACCTCAGAACAACTTTTTGGTCTGAGACGGTTACATGTACAAAGTGATATACACTGAGATTGTTTGTAATTGAAATGTTAAATTAATTTAAGTATAAAGTTTTCATGGTGCTATTAAATGGATTAAAATCTTGCTTATCAAGGTGTGCCATGGGTTAGATATTTAATAACACTACTTCGCGGTTCTTATGGAAAATTTAACAATCCTACACTATCCCGTACGTACATTATTAGCACATACTTATCTACTGAAATAAAAGACCAGAGCAGGCCGCGCATTACGTCTTTAAAATACAAGATGCTTGTCAAATGTTACATTTTTTCTCATTTTAATCTAGACAAACGAATTTTAAAATTGCAATGAAATATTGGCACCAAGTGCAATGACTCGAGCTAACTACTTATGATAGTGCACAATCTATTACTGTCTCTTCTTCTTGCTTCTTCGCTAAGTTCAAACTAGCAAAAAAGTGCGACAGCGCGCATTAGAAACTGGAAGGGGTTCCGATAACGTGCGTTTACCTACTCGCGTTAAACCCTTCAGTATCTATGGTCAATGGATCAATGGTTGGATGGAAATGGTGGTCAAAATGGATCCGCAAACAACGAATCCTATCAGATGTCTGATGAGGAGCGTTAACGCGCGGTCATGACATAGTACTTTTCTCAGCGCGTTAACGATTCTATTAACACTTTTAACGCGTCCTCTTGTGGACAGTTGCATGCGTGATCGATGTGAGGATGTATAGGCTGGTGCTTCCAAAGCGCATCTCAGATTTTCGTGAACTTAGGCTTAATTAGGTAATTAAGTTCATATAATGCATCCTTTTTTGTGCAGGGTTATAATAAGAAGTAATAATATTTTTCTTTCTTTTTACTCTGCGGCACATCTAAAGAGCTCACAATCGCAAGTAAGTTAGATGTAATGTATGTATACTTAATTAAAATTAAATGTTTCAATGTGTCAGTTTGTTATTACCTTTAATTTGGCGTAGTTTTCTTGTGTCGTGTTGGCAGCTTACCGGCAGAAAGTTAAATGCACACAAATATTTATGTCAAGTAATATGAACTGCGCTTATGTATTGCAATCGTCCTATTGATTTGTTGAAATCGACAATGCGAGCCATCTCGCGACTCACGCCTCGCACAGTCGATACGTCCTTTTACCTGATTACTTTTAAACCCTATTCCCTATAGACTGTTCGAAATAATTAGTACCTTACCTTACCTGCAACCTAATATAACACTACATGTTTTTATTTTTTCATTTATTTCGAATAAGCTATGAAAACAAAATAAATAACGCCATAATACCTTACGTGTTCACGTTTTACTATTATGCGACTTTCCAGATTTAAGACCAAAGGGAAGGGGGCGGCCACAGAGGATCTTACTGGGCGTTTGGCCCGACGAGCACATCCGCGGCGTAATCCGCGCGGTCGTGTTCAGAGACACGCATGCGCCCTGCCCGCCCCCGGCCACGAACCTTAAAGAGATTGAACTGCCGGGCTACCCTGCCATCGCACCGGTCAGTATCACAAACCTTGCGCAAGCCGACAGCACACCGCCTCACAGCGTGCCTTCGACTTTATCTCGCAACTTTACGTCAACCTCGCCACACTCTGCTAAACCGTACCGTACAACAAATTGATGACGTCAGGTTGCGATAAAGAAACACTTTAACGAATCTAATTTTTATTATTGTTCTATTATTACTCTCATCACATCTCGTTGACCCCTTGTTTCCGCAGCCATGCGAATATGCCATTGCGATCGTCAATTATAATAATTGGCTCGGCGGTTGCCATGGTTAGATTTGGCTACATAATTTACAGACTATTTAGACTCACGTGTATTCAAGTTATTATTTTAGACTCAAACAAACGTTTCGAGATAAAGACGTTAAGCGCTAAACGTCATTATCTCGAAGGGTTTCATTATTGCCATGCGATTTCCGATGTGACGAGCAAGCATTGTACGTGAGTGATGCGTGTTTCAGGACGGTGTGGCCGTTCAGAACGCTTACATCGGGTGTGGCAACGGTCGCGAGGGCCGCATGTCGCCCAACGCCGCGGCCGCCGCCGCCGTGGCCGCCGTGGCGCACGGGCTGCGCCGCCAGATGTGCAACATGGTGGCCGGCCAGCGCCCCCCAGACCACCCGCCGCACCTGGGCCCCCCCATGCAGTCGTCGCCACAGCTCACGTCGCCGCTGTCCACCGGGCTGGAGTCACCGCTGTGCTCGCCCCCGCCGCCCGGCCACGCGCTGGAGCCTGCCAAGCACCCGGACCCGTTCCGCCCCTTCGCCTCACCAACTGAGAGCCGCTACGGCGACCGCGACACATCCTCAGATATCACGCTCATGGGACCGCCGAAGAACGGCCAGCAGGGCCACGCCAGGAAGGGCGCCGGCCAGGGCTCGTCGCCCTCCGAGCTGGATGCGAGCGACGGGCGCGCGGACATCTGAAGCGAGGCCGCGGGCATGGCGCCGGTGCTGCCTCCTCTGGGGCTGCCACCGCCGCCGATCCCGATGCCCGCTTACAAATATTTCGTGCCGAACGGAAACAGCTCCACCTATTATTAAATCCTGACGACGCGAGGTTCCTGCCACCTACAGAGCACAGTTACTGCACGCACTCACTCGAGTGTCTGCAGTAATGTGATCACTTTCCTCTGTGAACCTCACGCCTGATGCATTGTACCTCTCTTTTAAAGTAAAAGCCGATATAGTCGACGTCATTAATTTTCATCACCGCAGTACAGTCAGCATCATTAACAATGGTTAAAGTTTGAATTCATTGCATTTACACAAAAGCTTGAAGCACGTGTTGTGATGCTGACTGTGTAATTGAGTTGAATGATTTGAACTGTAAAAAAAGTTTCAGAAACAGTGACAAACATTTAAAAACACCTTTTTTTATGCAAAAGTAGATGAGTAAATCTGTTAAGTATTTTTTTTATTGAGAAGTATTATATTTTTTGCGGGACAGTTGAAACTGCGGTGAATATTAGCAAACAAAATATTGACGGTTTTAAAGATACTCGACACGACGTTGTCAATAGTTTTCTGCCGTCAGGCGTATCGAAGCGACCAGCCGCGAGATGCCAAAAATGTTGCGATTCCACGGACGTAACGTGGGATTGCAAGGAAAGAATAATATATTTGTGTGATGAGTGTGTCGGCGTAAGCAGACATTGAGGTTCGTAGTGCCCGTCGCACGTTCCAGGACGACGTGGAGCTGTTCCCAGTCGGAGGAGCTAGACACGATCACGTGGCGGGCCCAAGATGGGTGAAGTTGTTTTAATCAATATTTCAAATCGGCATTAATTTACGATCATATTTAATAAATTATTGTGGACTCGCTGTGCAATACAATGCTTTGTTATTAGTTGACTTTTGTAACTTTATGGATTTATTATAATTTTTATCATTAGTGTGTTCCATTGATATATTTTAAGTTTTCTTTAATATTCTTTGATGGGCACGGGCGCGTCGTCGGTCACCCAGTGCGCCGGCGCCGCCCGCTTTCCCGACACTATTATTATCTAATCATAAGTAGAACTTCGAAATACGTGTAAGCTTAACTAATACTTACATTACAATTTAGATCCATCTGTGAAAGTAGGGATTATCAAAATTTAAAAAGTATATTATATATACGTATATATATATTCGGCCCGATTCAAAAGACTGTTCGGTATACCTATTCATTATAATTCAGCAAACATATTTAAGAAATTGAAAAAAAAATGTGGTTTAGTGTTAGATGTAATCCTTTAAAGTATAGATCCTATCGTTTCATGTCAGGTCGATGTCAATTTCTCTAGTAGCCGTTATCGTGGGTATTGTGTGTTGTCGCTTGCTGGTTTCCGCGCCCAAGCTCATTGTTCACATTTCGTGCAGCGATTCACATACATGTAGAATTAGTGATCGCCAAATGTAATTTAGATGTATCGTTAGTTAGTAGTGATTGTTCCAAATGTTAGGCTAAATTAGGCGTTCGCGACGGAGCCCGCTTCTACTTGTTAACATCTCTTTTTATTTCTCCCCATACCAATCTAATGTGATATAGAAATCGGAATTATTAATATGCAATACACTTCCGGGGTTTGACCTCAGAAAACGTAATATCTATTACTGATTCTGACTGTAAGTTTTTTTAGTGTGGCAACACTATCTATAGTATTCTTGGTCTAAAATATTTTAGAATCAAGTCAACTCTTAAATTGTTGTACACACGGCTACACATCAAGCTATACATTTCCAGTTTTCGCTGACCTCGCGCGTTTTGGTTTTTCGTACAATTTGAAGTCAGCTTATACTGGTTATGTATAGCTTGATGTGTAGCCGTGTGTACAAGCGTTCAAAACGCCTTTAAATGTGGTTATATTTTGGTACTACAATATTTTAGTTCATTATTTTAGTCAGTCGTTTAAGTTTCTTTTTTTACAAAATTTATATTTAAGATTATTTGGATAACGGGCGATGCAGGGGTGAATCGAGACGAAACTTTAAAATGGATTTTAACATTGAAATATTTTTTTTTTGCGAAAAAGGACTCTAATGTGTTTATTATATTATAATTAACGATTAAGTGTCCTTGTTGGCAATTAACTTTATTACATCAACGTTAAAATCCATTTGAAAGTTTCGTCCCGATTCACCCCTGCATCCCTATTCACCCCGTCTTACCGGTAGTTAATGTTACAATTATAGTCCGGCCGTCGAAAGGTAACATTTTCGTTTGGTATGCATCGGTAGCCTCGGTAGGTACTTATTTTGGTTGTTAACACGAACAGATTCACTCTGTTCCCCATATTAGTTTAAACTGTATTACGGTGGACATCTAAGTAATATAAGGAACTAATTGAGAAAAGTTACAGATGAAAAACTTCCCGACATTGAGTAGTAAGACGGGAAGAGCAACAAGCTACACGAACGTATTACTTACACGTAAAAAAAGCTAAAATGACATCTTCGCAAAAGTGTTGCCACACAAAAATTTACAAATCACTTCCTTTCTTAAAATTATTTTAATTAAAATTAAGAGACGATTTAGATACATTATTGAGATTGTTTATAAAGCTTATCAATAAAAAAAAAAATTATTTTATTAAGATTACGAATAAATATTATTTTATTTTAAGGAGCTTACGGATGACGATGGTTTTACTTTATTCAAGTTAGTGGCAGCTATGTTTCTGCTTCTCAAACATATGTTGCGGGTTGGAAACCTGGCAAACATAAATTTGAGTGACGGTGAAGGAAAACATTGAGAGGAAACCAGGACTGAAACAGTCTGAAATCATCTA
Source organism: Hydraecia micacea (assembly GCA_914767645.1). Lineage (NCBI taxonomy): Eukaryota > Metazoa > Arthropoda > Insecta > Lepidoptera > Noctuidae > Hydraecia > Hydraecia micacea. The sequence continues at coordinate 3,420,826 of OU611774.1, forward strand.
TACGCAGTCAGCGCGTGGTGATTATAGCTCGTTCCTATCTGTTAAGACAGTTTGAGACTTTCCTATTATGCAAAGTCAACAGTCATGACATCAGTTCCGATATTCTGCTGTAAACTCATTTGTCCGAAGCTTCACGTAAACTTAGTTAACCGTTAACTCCCAGAAGCGTGGCCCGCCGCATTCGATTTAGATGCACTGAAATCGCCAAGTACTGAAAGTCAATCATTCACCAGTCTGCTATCCTACCTACGCATAGTTAGTGTTATACATTTCAATTTACTTAGATTAGCTATGTACCTACTCGTAGCGATCTGATTCAGTGTTATTCGACGCTATAGCTCGACGAGGTGCGCGCGCGCCGATGTCGGGCGTCTCACCGTCGCTAGGACTTTAAGGTGTATATGTACAAATTTGTTTTACCAACAACTACTTCCCTGGACGCATAATTTCGTTTCATAGTTTGGATGAAAAAATTACTAGTGTTACCTTCTTGCCGCAGGGGTATCCACGATTTAGGTATTGTTGGCGGAAATTGTTGGCGTTCACGTATTCACTTGCGCGTTGTGGGGAGGCTGGGGCCCGGGCGTGCGCACCCACACCTCCCGTGCGGGGCCGCGTGCGCCCGGGCGCCGGCGAGGACTCGTCGCAAAACATGGTAACCATGTTTTATAATTAGTCTCCAAGTGGCCTTGATACTTCACTATTATTTTGGTATTTGGAATATCCGGTTCGGTTAAAGTTTGGAACTAGAATATAAAAAAGACCAAATTATTAAATTTGAGGAAAAAATTATTACATCTGCAATTCAGATTAATGTTGAAACTATTTGGCTGTCCTTTTGGAAATAAATTTAATCTAGGTAAAAAAATTTAAAAAATTATATACTGGGCCTGACGTTTCGGACGAATTGCGTAGATTTTGGTAAATTTTACTACGCATATTTTCTATTGTGTAAGTCTAGGCTAATGTGTTCAAAAAATAAATTTAAATTTAAATTTTTTGAAAAGTAGAAAGTGCCTTCCAAATTTTTGACCACAGTAAGTGTTGGGGGGGGATGCGGCGATGAGAGTCGGGGGCGGCGCGCAGCAGCTGGCAACACCGGCTGCGCGGCTGCCGCACGCCGCTTGAACGTGCTTAACTATAAAAAAGTTAGAATAAAAAAATTCAAAATTATTATATAAAAAGATAAATACATATGACTATTATATAGAAAAATATAAGTACATAAAATTATATATTTGGCCGATGTGGTAATACCCTGACAGGCAAGCGTTAGCTGACTATTCGGTGTCGAAATTGATCCTATTTCTTTATAAACGATGACTAGAATCCATTGAGTAAACAATGCAGACATGCAAGTGCCATTTGTTTTGAGCTGAATCACTTATGATTCATATTTTTTTGTATCACAATGTGGATTTTGTAGTTATAATTAATGATTAATTTATTGTATTGGAAAAAGTATACATTTGAATAAATAAGTACCTATGTGTTATTTTCGTGATAGATAAGTAAAAAAAACTTGTAGTAATATAATATACCTACACCTACAGAGGCGGTTTTGGTTGGTTTGTAATTTATATGAATAGATGTTAATTTATGATTTTTTATTAGTTAATCTTATCGTTACTGGCGACCATTACAATGTGTTATATACTGCATGACAAATCTTAACTTTTTTGTGATATATATAATTTTAAAGGACGATATAGTATACCGATATGATTGCTCTTTTGGATTATTATTATGAGTATTTATTTTATTTAGCGCAACAGCCGCCGTTGGGCTCAAATTATTGAAGTTAACTTTAGGAGCATGTCCATTATAACCAAAAATATTTTACTGTAACTATTCCAGTGTTTAATGTGCGACTGTTTAGTTCATAAGAGGCGTTGTCGTCAGGTATCTGAGTACCTAAGTTTGTATCTACCTTGATTTTGACTATAACAAAAGATATAATGACTTGCATTATCATTATCTCCATCACCTACAGTTCGCCAAAAATTGGTTTTGTCACCCCAGTACCTACTCATAGTACTTAGTGTATTATTTTCTTGTCAGCTTCATGACTCCTGTGTTAATAGTTTCTTATTTATTTACTGTTCGTTCTCCTTTAATTATAATTATCTAGGTACTGATGACAGCATCGATAGTGTTTATTCGATGAATGTTTTATTCACCAAAATAACATGATTGCACCCTGTTTTATTGGGATGACAAAAGCCGATCAAACATAAATAATAAAGGCACCTAACTGTATTTTAATTTAATTACAATAATACTTATAATTGAATGAAACGTTAACTTGGTTAGTTTGCGATGTAGCTATTGTTATTAGACTCTACACGCACGCAGCGGTCTGACGCTGCGTTTTTACTTGATACAATAATAATAATTGGTTACTTCAAAACGCCGCGTTTGCACTGCGCGTGTAAGCGCAGACATTTTGTTTTATTCCGTTATTGTTGTTAAGATAATTTGGTCACATTTTTGCTACTCTGTGTTCCTGATTATGGTGTAACCTTGTTTGTATGTAGGTAAACACGTATAATTATAATAACATTAAGTAATGTTTAGGCTGTTGCCACGATACGATATAACCATAGATCTCGGTAGGGTAACTACTTGAGACCCAGGTTTTTTCGTGCATACTATTAAGTTATTCTAACAACTGTTTAGTTAAAACCGCGACTATGGTTTTTTCTGATTAGCTGGTTAATTAATGAATTTATTTTTACAATTAATTTATATACTTTAATAGTTACACGATATGTAAATTAATTGTTTTATATTTACTTATTTTCATTGTTACATTCTGTTTGTTTAAATCAATGTTGTTGAAATTTAACCTTTGACTTTTTCTTGAGAAAATAACTGGGTTGATAAGCGAGTAAGTATTCTACAGAAAGGTGGCACAGCAATATCGATACATTCAGTGTTTATCTTAAGTACAATTTGTGAAAATTGGTGTAATCTTTTAATCAAACCTGTTACTGATATTCGTGTAGTAAATAATCCAAGTGAACTCAAGTCTTTAGTGGCCGTTAATCTGAATAAATTGTATGTCGTATATCTGTCTCAATTAAATTCATTAATTTAAGTTTGTTATTGTCACAGTGTACCGTTGTCTGAATAAATAATATAACATGAAAATAGAGCAAATGTATGTTGTTTCATTTCATAGCCAGTTTTTGTTGCATTCGCCTTGTTTAATAGGTCGGTAAGTCTATCTATAGTCTCATATATTAACAATTTTTATTATTTTTGTCCTTCTCCCATCTTCTATACAGGGTTATTGGAAAAACACCAACAACCTCTTAAGAGGTCATTGTACTCATCATTATGTACAACTTTTACTATGGGACCAAACCTGAAATCGCGAAAAAAGAAATCAGCTGTTCCCTACATTTTGACGAGTTATACGAACATAAATGTAGGGAACAGCTGATTTTTTTTTCGAGATTTCAGGTTCGATGGCCTGTGGAGCAATCGAGTCCTGGAGTGGAAACCGCGTATCGACAAGCGTAGTGATGGACTGACGACCTTAGAAAGGTGGCTGGGACAGACTGGATGCGTAAGGCGGAGGACAGTGTGTTGTGGACTGCGATAGTCTGAGTTGATTGATTGATTGACATAGGTACCTAAAGATTTATTTTCAAAGTAAAATGTGTACAATTCTTTTAATTTAGAAATACTACCCAGTTATCCACAAGACGTTTTTATTCTTTATTGTTAAAAAAATTGCAAACGGAACGAAGTGCATTATTGTATTACCTAGTATACGCTGGGTAGGTAGGTATTAGGTAGGTACTTGCGATAGACGATTTTTATGAATACCTTTCCCCCTTCCCCTTTTCGTTTCCTTTTTGCATACAAAAAACCGGTCTATAAAAAATAATGTGTAGGCCAAATGTTTGTGGGTAGCCTACTCAAAAATTGTACTGAATTAGCTGCTTTTGAAGTTAAAGACTTTATGGTTAAAGAGTTAAAAACAAGAAATTGATTTTTACTTTTATTGCTAACTACTTTCACTATGAAAACAAAATAATTATGGGGATTCCAAAAGTAGAGATTGTGTGTTGGGTAAGGTAAGGGTTAGGGGGGGGGTGTATTCAAGTTTTCTATCTTACGGTCAAACATAACGAAGCGCCATCTGTCAATTTGCGTACTAACTACGGAGCAAAACTATGTAGTATCGTATGAACAAAGGTCACCCTAGTCCGCATTCAAGCTCACTCTCCTAGATGTAGCCCCCACCCAGTTATAAAGCCACCCTAATTTAGGAGGGGAGTCTGAAACTATACAATGGCTATGCCAAAGAGATTTAAGATACGAGTAGGTACAATAGATAGAGAGGCTATGCAAAGAAAATGTCATGGAAAAACTGTGATCCCATGTCTCAGTGACGCCATCTAGCATAATATAGCAAAATTAGAGCGGCATATAGCAAACATGAATTAAAGTCAAAATATATTCAGCTATCGCTCGATCGGTGGCCAGTGTGGCCATGATCCGATTTTCAATCCGTGACGTGGCGTGGCGTGGCGTGGCGAGCTCGATATAATATTGTTCAAATCAGGTAAATAAATATAGAAAACTAAACAAATAAGCAAAACTTATCTTAGACAGAAAAACATATTTTAGAATTTTATTCGCTAGTGTTCCTTAGTTGGACCAACACTACCCGGTTATTGACCAAGATTGAGGCAGTAACTGACCAACGTATTGACTTACCTATACATGAATAAAATAAAAGGCCATTTATTAAATGTTAAAATCAATGTTTATTGAGCTCTAACTTTTGTCTAAGTAAGTACTATTTGTTATTCTGTGCTTTTGTACAGACGCCAGCACATCAAGGTACCCGAAACTGTCAAATTATCCCAATCAATTTTGAGCCTTATGCTTTATCAATAAAGTTGAAAATCTATTAAAAAAATTTGACAAATTGTAGCAGCTTGATGTGCTCGCGCATGTACAATTGAATTGAAAAAGTCCCATTAGTACTTGCCCGGATTTGAAACTACAACCTCGTGCATGAGAGGTGTGGCCACCATCGCGACCCTAATGGGTGATTTATTCATAATAATATAAAGTAAATATCACCCATCTAATCTCTCTCATAATAATTGTGTTTGAAGTATGTGATCCACCAAGCGGTCTGCGGGCAGTGAACAAGATAGGTAAATCCCCGGATATAACGGCGATTTTATGGTAAATACAACCTCCTAGGTTGAAGTGCGAGATGCAATACATAAAAATAAAAAATGTGGACATCGTGCGGCGCCCGTAGATCACACAATAAACACTAGGGGTTATTACATGCCGAAGATCCAGACAGGATGCCAGGCATCGAAACCCCCAAGCAGCCCTCGTTGTATCGAAGTGATGTACAGCACTGCGATTCTGTAACCATCTCGCCGTGAAAACTTAGGCGAAGTGAGCGTGGAGTGAGCTGTCAGTGTCATTCCACCTGATACTAGGGATTGACCAAGCAAACATTTATAATCATAATCGAGATTTTAATAATATTTTTTATGTTAATTCTATTGAAAATTTTATATAATTTCAAAGCTAGTATTTTAGTTGTCAAAACACTATTATTTCATGGGGGTTTTAAATAAAATAGCAGCACAGAAACTTAATGTTTTTTTTTTTTAATTTTTTTCCTAGACTGACTAGTCAATATAGCCTGAGGCGTGAGCGCGTCACGCACTAACAGTAAATAAAATCTGTGGTGTCTGGGAGAAACCTGTTAAGTCCAAAAACGTATTTTTTCAGTATAAGACTTTTAAGGTTCAAGTTTCATTTATAAATCAGTTAGGTAAAGTAGAAAAAGCCAACCACCGCTACGATTCTCCCACTCCTATGATAGTTACACTTATCAGCAATAGACCAAAATAAAATATGATTTTTTTTTTAATAACAACATAGTACCAAACTAAAAAATTACGAAAATGGATTCACGTTTAAGACAGCTAGACTAATGAAAATACGCATCGACATTGTTTGTTAGTATGAGCGATTTTAGATCGAGTCTAGTAAAGACTAACAACGCTAATCTATTCAATTAGAAGAGATAGCCTAGTGTGTCAAGTCACCGAGTGCTAACGGTGTGCCTTGCTGATGCGTGACGGACCATGGTTAGACTTTAACCCCACTTTGTGTGGCGTGATCACTTCACTAGAACTAGTTACTAGTTAGACTGGAAGCCGACCCCAACATTGTTGGGACGCCTTACAAGTTAAATAAGTAAGAACAAATCTCCAATGTGATAATGACAGTGACTAACGCGCAAGCGCGGCGTGATCACTTCACGCGACCCATGACATTAAATGTCATGGGTCGCGTGAAGTGATCACTTCACGCGACCCATGACATTTAATGGCGTGAATCAGGTGAAGTGATCACTTCACGCGACCCATGACATTTAATGGCGTGAATCGGGGGTGAAGTGATAAGATCACGCTGCGCTTGCGCGTTAGTCACTGTCATTACCACATTGGAGATTTGTTCTTACTTATTTAACTTGTAAGGCGTCCCAACAATGTTGGGGTCGGCTTCCAGTCCAACCGGATGCAGCTGAATACCAGTATTTTACATGGAGCGACTGCCTATCTGACCTCCACAACCCAGTTACTGGGTAATACGATACCCCTTGGTAAGACTGGTTGTCAGACTTTCGGGCTTCTGACTACCCGTAACGACTGTCAAAGATCCACGAATGACAGCCGGGACCAACGGCTTAACGTGCTTTCCGAGACACGGAGGGGTCTCAGTATGTAAAGATGGTCACCCATCCTCAGACCAACCGCGGCAAGCGTAGCTTAACCTGATTGTTCGATCTGTGCGGCTGTTATTATTTAGCCACAGACCCCTCTACGCGTGCAAATATATTATTGTAAATAGATACCTACTTAGGTAACTCGCCGATGCCACTATTAAAAGAACATTAATCAAATAATATTACAAAATTCAACGGTTCAATCGACACTCGCTCAGCTCGCAATCAGTGTCTCCCGTAAAAATAACTAAGGCCCGTATTTTTTATGCTAGTAACTCTTAAATGAAGAAGTGGTTGGTGGCAACCCTACGCCGAAGTGATGTTGCTATGGGTTACGAGATTCTTGGAAGTGAACTCGTAATTCACTTCCAAGAATTACTACATTCCGAATTGCACTGTAATCGTTTACAGCTTGCTTACACTTTGACCTCAATTATTCTGTATGGTATAAATTACCTATTATTCCCCGCATAATCTTACCACGCCGTACGGTTGTCAAACGTGGTATTTTGACAGTTCAAACCAGTTTCGTTCATTAAATTGTGTCATAGAGAATACGTAAATAGCAGATATGTCGTGATTACATAGGTAAGGAATTGATGTGGTTTCGAAGTAAAGAAACATTAAGTGGGTCATATTGAATTAGGGCCCTTTTTCCGAATTAGCGTGAGCGCGATAACGATGTCCCACGTGTCCACGTGTCGTGTGTAACGACGTCATCTATGTCGACTTACGAGTCGACATAGATGACGTCATGGCATGCGCCATCTTCCGATAACGGCGACCATGCCCTAAATTAATAATTATCACCGCGGGCGCTGTCACAAATGAATGACAGCCTGTTGTGCTGTTTTGTTTTGTGTCGCATCATAATATATTGCCTTTAAACTAACGTGGCATTTTTTAAATCGTGCTTCCGCCAGTACAGTCGCCACCTTAACAAAGATGAAGAAATTCGTGGTGCATACACAAATAAATACTATAATCCAACCATCCAACCATTAGTACCTATTCAAGTGAATATAGTTTAGCTGCCATAATAGTGATTTATCTAAATCGGAACGCTAATTACTTATGTGAGCGCTGTGCCGAGCCATAACTCCCGCCGCGCATGCGCGTTAGGTATCAAACTAATTTTTTTTAATATCCAAGTGAGCGCTGTCGGTGATGATGGCTTAATTCGGAACGAGCCAGAATTCACGCGCATGCGCGGCGTGAGACTCACGCCGTGAGTCACGCCGCGCATGCGCGTTAGACGCAAATCATCTAACAGGTCGAGGCTAAAAAACATAAAATTTGGGGACTTCGAACATTCAAACTCCACCACATGGGGAGTGAATAATACATCATTTAATTTTATTTGACGAATTCATCCATTGTCCAAGTTAAATAAGTAGTGGTAATGAATTTTTTTGATATCTAATGTCGAAGTTTCGCGCCAATCGTGCGTGTTTACATTTTTACTTTTCACAAATTTCACACACACACATGTAGATAAGATTTAAAATGAGACAAATATTATTGAAAATATTATGAACGACACGAAAATGCCCAAATCTTAACGTAATATTAAAACACAGGTCCAATAACACTTATTATTCATTACCACTACTCAATTTGTGTTCAAAATCGCCGTCCATTATTGTTTTTTTTTATCGTAATGATGTGCGAAAGCGATAATGCTAAACGATTTTTTTTTTATTTCGATTGACTCGGGTAATTAATATGTCGAATATCGGAAATCGATACTCGGAAATTGAAATAAAATTATTTTAAACATTAAAAACAATAAGCATTGTTAATAATAATGACTTATGCTTTTTAATGTAATTTTAATAGTTTTTTGGACATTATATTGAAACTGAGTCAATACCTGAGGAGGACCTTTGACCATAGTCATTTATTGAACTTCGCGCCGAATTGTTTCTATATTTGAATATTTATCTTCGGAATGCGCTCGCCGCTTAATTTTTTTTTATTTATTGTACAATTATTTATTTTTGATACTTTCTAATAGTTTGCTACAGAATGCCCAGTATACATTTTTTTAGGTAGGCTTAGCAAAAGATAGGGAATGATGATTATTAATTGTATAAATTGGGTATTCCGCAATCACTTTACATTTCAATATGTTTTGATAGTTGTGTGAGCTTGTTAGTTTTTGTTTCTATTAGTTTACTTGAGTAATAAATTGTTTTTTTTTGTGGTAGGTTACCAAAGAAATTTAAAAAACTGACCATGTTTATATCGGACCTCGCACAGTCGGCACATTGAAAGGTTCCGTAGTTGGGTTGAATATTTACGCATGCAAAATGCACATAATTAATTTGATCAACTGCAAATATGTTTGTATTTCATAAACTCATCATTCATAAGTTCATAACGTACCCATAAATTAAAGTGCCGACCAGAAAAGAAAAGTACTGTTTTCTTATGGGGAATAACATCTTGAGCATTTCTTACTATTACAGCGAAAGTCTGCAATTAACCCCTTGGCTGCTACTTGAGATTGAAAATGCCAAAAATCTTATTTTTATAACAACTGTTTTAAGCATAACTTTTAAAAAATACCAACTTTAAATTGAATACAACATCCCGAACATGTTTTGACTACCTATGACCAAATGTAAGTAGGTATGTACCTACGCAGTATCAATATACTCGTACTGCGTAGGTACACACTTACATTTGGTCATAAAAAAGTTAAGCAAATCTCTCAATAGAGATTTGCTTAACTTTTTTTTGTTATTATAAAAATATATTTATGACCCTCACGACAAGCCTTTTCATTTGATATATCACACGATACCTACAGTAAGCAAAGCTTTTTTAAATTTTCTATGTGACCCCAAAAAGTAAACCCATAACCCGACATTTAATGTCGTGAATCGGGCAAAGTGATCGCGCCACTCAAACTATGTGGGATTAAATTCTATGGTCCGTCAGCCAGCCACGCCGTTAGCACTCGATAACTTAACACAATTATCTCTTCTAATAGAATAGATTGGGTTACCAACGCTGAACATCGTCGCAGTCTTTTCTAGACTTGATCTACAATCGCTCATAATAACAAACAAATAATGTCGATGCGTATTTTCAGTAGTCTAGCTGTCTTAAACGTGAATGTTTTATTTTATTTACTGTTCGTGCGTGACGCGCTCGCGCCTCAGGCCATAATTATAAGGACTAGTCTAGGGAAAAAAATATATAAAAAAACAACATTGAGTTTCTGACTAAGATTCTGTTTTGCTATTTAATTTTAAAACCCCACAAAATATTAATGTTTTGATCACTAAAATACTAGCTTTGAAATTATATAAAATTTTCAATAGAATTAACATAAAAAATATGATTAAAATCTCGATTATGATTATAAATGTTTGCTTGGTCAATCCCTAGCATCAGTGGGATGACACTGACAGCTCACTCCACGCAAGTTTTCACGGTGAGATTTTTACAGAATCGACATGCTGTATCCTTCGGCATAATACACTTGCGTGCAAAAAAATTGGCCCACCCCATGCTCTCCATTTGAGACACGATATCACAAAAATCGTAATGAATATAATTTATTATTTTATACTATGTGAAGGTAGGTAAGGTACAGTTTATTTGAACATATACTATATTTTGTTCAAAGCAATATTCTTGATAAGATCGACTCGATTCTTCAGATGTCCCCATTACTCACTTTTGCTCGGAAAAAGTGTGTGACTTTTTTTGTCAATGAACTTAACAAACTTAAAAATTTGTGTATTTCTGTTTGTTTAATCAAAATTGAACTTGATTTTTTTAACGGGCTTCAAAAAAAATGGAGCTTCTTTATTCAACCCCATTTTTATAAGTTCGAGATTTTCTCAAAAACTAATGAATCTGTTTTGATAATTCTTTCACTAATGTAATCTACATACTTTCAGAAAGGTTTTAACATACAATATATTAGGTTATTGTTAGTAAAACTTCTTGAATTATATTGTTTCAAATCGAAGAGCATGGGGTGGGTCAGTTTTATTGCACGCAAGTGTAGGTATATGCGTGCGAGTATATTAACATGCATTTGTTTTAGTTGTGGTAGCGATGACATTCGGCAAGTAATTCCCTAATAGCTACAAACTCATAAATGCGGTTGGTAATAATTAGAACTATGTATTATTTCGTTTGGTACTCATATCTGGATAGTCAAAACACTATGGGAATCATTCGAAGATAGTTTCGATAACTTAGTTTGGTTTAGGTTGGAGTTGCCTCTTGGGGACAGGTAGCCAATCAGTACAAGTTTCTTTGCATGTTATTTTGTCAATGAATTTGTTGCCATTGCCTCCGCAGCCACTATACGAGAATCCCTTGCACGAGTGTGTTGATACGTCGAAATAATACCTGTCGAACACAAGATAATAATTATGTAAGTGTAGACAATGAATTAAATAGATACAATAGGTACTCTTTATTATGCACACCATAGCATAATCAGCCTATAATGTTCCTGCTGATATAATGAGCTGGGACACAGGCCTCCTCCCTTCGAGAGGGAGTGGGGCTGTAATCTACCAGTGCGGGTTGGTAAATGTCACATGTCTTCGAATTTTTGGTTTCATGCCGGTTTCCTCACGATATTTTCCTTCACCGTTTTGAGGGCAGTGGTCATGATATTATTTACAAAAAGTAAAGCGCCAGTCTGGGTTCGAACCTACGACCTACAACTCGTAACTCAGGGCCATTACCACTGGCCCACCACTGCTCTTCGATACAATACTCTTTATTATGCACATCATAAAAATACCGGTACATACATTATAAGACTTTTTTGGTGTATTCAAAAAGGCGTAGGTATATGGTCCACCACGCCTGCCAGAGCAGAACAAAAACCTTGAATATGATATATTCAATACTAGCTTCTGCCCGCGACTTCGTCGAAACTCGTGTCCCCCAACCGCCCCCGTCGCATCGCATCGCCTGTCCGTACTTCGTTTTCGCTTTGCTTTCTTTTTCTTTTTGCTCCGCTCCAAAGGATGATGGGTGATGGTTTATAAGCCTATAGCCTTCCTCAAAAATTGGTCTATCAAATGCATAAACATTTTTTCAAATCCAACCGGTGGTTGCAGAGATTAGCGCGTTCAAATAAGCAAAGAAAAAAATTAAAAAACTTCAGATTTATTATTAGTAAAGATTAACTCACATTGGATAGTACTTGTAGCAATGTCCAGAGTCGGGTTGCAAATGACAGATTAGGTCAGTCGATATGTTTTTTATGAAGCTGAGGTCTTGGTACAGTGACTCTATAAAACAAAATTCTTAATTTAATAAAAATCATGATCCTGCACAGAGGGACGGGCTCGTGGTTGATTAGGTAACTATGAAAGCTATGCTTGCCGAGGTCGGTTCGTGGGTCCGACCACCCATTTCACACTGAAACCTTTCCGTGCCTCGGCAGGTACGGCTGTCATTCGTAAATCTTAGACGGTCGTTACAGGTAATCAGAAAGTCTGAAAACCAATCAACCAAGCCAACCAAGGAGTATCGTGTTACCTGTCACTGGGTTGTGCGCATCTTGACTCCAAAGATAGAACCATTTATTTTAGTTAATACTTTACTAATGTTCAAACTAATTTTTTTGATTATCTATAGTACCTAATACCCAGCACCGCACCGCAGAACCTCGAGCATGGACCTCTGTTGAATTGTCAAAGACCATGTTTGAGAACCATACATAAAGATGGCGGGGATGATATTTATGTAATTTCCGTTCCATCACTAAAATAACTGATATCACTCGGAAAGCTGGATATATCTGTCGCAGGTCAGACGATCAAAGGGCCAAAGTTACGACCCAGTGGGTCCCATGGCAAATGATATCGCTGCAGGCGCAGACGGAGATGGCGGGATGTGCTTGACCGAGAGAGGTGAAAAGAGAGTACCTAGGGGTTATGCCCAGCAGTAGGACATTAATGGCAATTTGATATGATGTATGTAAGAAAAAATCTACATCTTTTTAATAAAATAAGCGATAGACATAATTTTAATACTAGAAATAAATATAAAATTCATCAACCATTTTTCAGATTAGCCAAAGTACATGTATATTTTATGGAGTACTGTTAAATGTTACAATAAAATACCTTGTGATATATTGCAATTAAATTAAAGAAAATTTAAAACTTCTAAACAAACATAAGTACTATAAATTAGAAGATAATATCCAAGATAAGAACGCTTGGAAATATGCTGGTCCTGCTCCAAAGGAAAATCTAGAGTCTAGACAAAATCAAACTGGTTGCTAATTTAATTGAAAAATGTTCTTTTTTTGACATTGATTTATATTCTGTAATTACTTTAACTCACACCCTGACTTATTGTTTTTTTTTTATGAAAATCGTTTACTTTTACCATATTTGTAAATATGTGAGCACCATGTATCTATCAGATAATAAATTTATATGTCACCTATTATGGTACTTATAGTAATTTTATTTTAGGTGCATCGTCTTCACATATTATTATATAGTTCATGTACCTATGCACAATATTATACTTAAAACATTTTAAAAGAGTTACGGTGGAGATTCTTGCCCATTCTTCTCCATACGAAAACTACCTTTTGGAAGGGGCGACTTGAATCAATGACGTTCAAAAGTGCCTTTTATGTGCCTATTTGAAATAAATGCTTTGACTTTGAATTAATAAAATAATAATAATAATTGTAACGTAAACTTACTGATACATATTGAATTAATAAAATAATAATAATAATTGTAACGTAAACTTACTGATACATATTGAATTAATAAAATAATAATAATAATTGTAACGTAAACTTACTGATACATATTGAATTACACTCATCAAGTGTATCAAACTTATTTTGACTGAAATCACAATAGCCGTACTCGAAAGTACTACACGTTTCTAAGACTGTATCGAAATAAAATCTGTAACAATTAATTAACATAAGTAGTAAGTAGGTAGTTTATGTACCTACTTACAGTTTAGTAAGCTCATACATACACACGAGCGACACGCGTCATCGGAAGAGGCAACTCGTTGACAACATTTCGCTCGTGTATTTGAGCACCGTACCCAAATACCTACATGAGCGTCGGCGAGTTGTTGACGGCGGGCGTCCACGGGTATCGACGACTGCCGTCGACACTCGTCGACAGCTGCAGTTGCTTCTGCCTTTGACGCTTATCGATCGTGTGTATGCATACTAAGGACATCGTTCGGGGAAGTCTGTCTGTCTGTTACCTCTTCACGCTTAAACCGCTGAATCGATTTAGATGAAATTTGGTATAGAGATAGTTTGAGTCCCGGGAAAGGACATAGGATACTTTTATACCGATATTTCCACGGGATTGAAACTTTGAAACGCAACAAAATACTACCCCATACAAACCCGTACGCGCGCGCTGCCCAGCGGCGCGTCTAGCGGCGTGACTATAAAACCAGCCTAAGTTATAAGTAAGGGCACTGGATGTTACCTATCTGTGGTAAACGATACACTAAAACTACGTAGATAGTACGGCGAAAATATTCCAATGTTGTTGGAACGTATATGTTCCAGCCGTTTGGGGTTGATAGGGCCGTGGGGTCCGAGTGCCCACTTAGTTTTTCGAGACATTGCCAAGCGGTTGGTTAACTCTTCTCGTAACCAGAGGGCTGACCTATTTTTTGGCCAAAGAATCAGCAAGCCTTTTGGGCACTTTTCCTGTTGACAACGCTGCAGACGAATTTTTGTTGCCCTTGTCGTTGATAGTCCAATTCCGCGTAACTAACGTTGTTAAATACCGCGTATGTACAGACGCTAGCACATCAACCTACACCTAACTGTCAAATTTTCCCAATCAACATTGAACCTTATGCTTTAGCGATAAAGTTGAAAATCTATTACAGAAATCTGACAGATTGTAGTAGGTTGATGTGCTGGCGTCTGTACACTTCCGCTAGTTTCACATGAGGGTCAAAAAACTAATAGGCCGAATTTTGAACGAACTTGAATATATAGGACCGTTTCGTTCTCCTTAATTCAAAATCCGGCCTATTAGTTTTTTAGAAACTTGGTTTTTTGACTCTAAAGTAAAACTAGCGAAAGTGTACATACATACGCGGTATTTAACAACGTCAGTTACGCGAAATTGGACTATCAACGACGCTATGATTCTTTCGTTTTTATACATATACTTTACATATTTTTATAAAATTATGTGAATATTGTAGGTAAGTATACATTGATAATACCGTACTTTGAAATGGTCTTTTGATCTCTACAAGCGTAACCGTTCGGCTGAAGTTTGCAGATAAGGAAGTCATCAGCGGTTAATTTATCTGGAAAAAAATTTTAGTAAGTAAACGTTTTTTTCGGTCTAGTTGTAGCAAGCGATCTGAAAACGGGAAAACCAAGTATCATCAACCGAGCACAATTACCTACAGCAAAAAAATCGAATTTTCTCTTATGCGTTGAAATATAACGTCGGTTATTAAAAAAAAAAACTGCTGTTTGATACAAAAGTGCGATACCTACGCGGTTACAAATATATGGAACAGCTATATGATGATGTGGATGACGCTGCAGTGTATATAAGGTCCCAATAAAATAGATGGACAAACTTTTAGAAATCATTCAGGCCACCAAAATAAGGATGATGGTAAAAAAATATATAAGAAAAACGCATTAGAAACTTACAAGAAAAATAATCAGCTAACGAAAATAATTAATTATTTTTTTGCTTGGATATCTTCGGTTAGACGTACTGAGCGCTGTGTTAATGGGACCCTGTATAGGTATATACGGCATGTTAATATATTAATTTTACACCCAAGCGGTAAGGTAAATTATGCTAAACCATATTTTAAAATAATATAATTTAAGTATATTAACTAATTTAAAATAATCATCTAAGCCAATTTGAATCGTAAACTTACGTTTCATGAAAACGACTGCGCAAGATATTAGATCGAATGAAATGAACAAGATATAAATCAAAACGATTTTTGAATACATATTTATGCCACAGACGTTATTTCACAGAGCATCATTATTAAGCTTAGAGTATCAAGACTGAGCGTGAAATTTTGAACGCGTGAAATTTTGATAACACTGTACATAGTAGAGTCGTAAAAAAACATTAATTTGTGTCCAATCTAATCGCAATTTTGTCTTTAGTTTGTCTTTTTCTAGCAAAATGAGGCGAAGAGCAAAGTATTGCAGAGTTACTTTGGAGCTGAAAAATAGGAAAAACTTTATCCATCGCCTTTTTATTTCCAAATAAGATAAGTACTCCTAACCTACGGTGCACAAAGTTGGTTACTTACTGAACAACAGAAGTCCAAACAACGGTTAATGGAGTGCAGCATACAAGGTGTCAAGCGAACAGACAGCGTTAGGAACACCTCCCTGCGCTCCATAATTCAAGTAGCGAATGTTTGAGCAAAAACAGTCAGGTTGAAGTAGGAGTGGGCCGGACACGTCGCACAAATACATCCGGAGAGATGAGCAAAGATCGTCACTCACTGGACGCCTGAGGGAGGAGACCACCGACAAGGTAGACAACGGCGAAGGTGGTATATATGTCGCAGGCAACTGGTTAAATTAGTCGTTTAGTTAACCGCCTGACCTTTGGAAGTAGTGCTCGCCTCGCTTCGCTCTCTTGTTCTAACCTTTTTTTTTTTTTTTTTTTCTCTGAGAAATGCATTACGCATCCTCGCTCGCGGGGGACGAGACAGGGTATGTGGGACTCCTGTCGGAATGGCACCGACAGTATACCCACTAAAACTCAGCGGTGTACCAACATCGCCGTGATGGGAGGGCCATGGGAAACCGGCTCAGCCTTTACTTCCACAACCCTCCCGGCGCATGTCCGCCTAGCTGGCGGGCCCGGCTACGGGAATGGCCGGGGACACCTGGCCATTCCCGTCCGACACTGGTGGAGGCCTGTGCAATACAGGTAAGGGCGCCCCCGCACCCGTTGCCTGCTGGCCTCCATCTGGGAGGAGTCGAAGATGACTGTCAAACTGACGTCTTCTTCGACCCCTCCTCCGCCTTCGGAGCAGCACCGCGTGAGGATCGTCCTCCCGCGCACGCAATCACAGTTCTAACCTAACCTAACCCATTTGGTCGGGGTGCCCTGGCTTAGTTACTGCGACCAATTCGGCTCTCGTGTGATGGATTACAGTTCCAACCTATACTATAATATTGAATATCATTCAGGCCGTTAGTTAATCGACCGCCGTTTAGTTAAAAGGCTAGGCGTTTAAACGGCTAATATAACCAGTTGCCTGCGACATAGGTATACAATGACGATCTCATAATGTTCACAGCGCCAACATGACCTGAAATCACACAAGACAGGGAGGTAAAGGGCCTTTGTCCAACAGTGGGACACAGCAAAGAGCAACTTTTTTTTTGTTTCGCCTATGCTGCCCCTCTGCTGGGAAAAGGCCTCCCCCAAGTCCTTCCAGGAACTCCTTTCCCGCGCCACCTCGAACCAGTCCTGGTGGTACGCGTCCAGGTCATCTCGCCACCGCTTTCTGTGCCGATAAAAAAAAAAAAACATAAGTACATTTCCAAAAACATTAGACAATTTTCTACCGTGTAGGTTGTGCGGCATGTCACAGAGGAACAATCAACGACTCCCACAACGAAATAGGAGGGGCTCGTGGCTGAATGATAACAGCCGCACTGGTCGATTGACGGTTAAGCTATGCTTACCGTGGTCCGATCGTGGATGGGTGACCATCCATTACATACCTATCGAGACGCCTTAATGCACGGAAAGCATGGTCTTTGGTCCCGGCTGTCATTCGTAAATCTTTGACAGTCGCTACGGGTAGTCGAAGCCCAAAAGGACAATCAGTCTTACCAAGGGGTATTGGGTTACCCAGTGACTGGGTTGTGGAGGTCAGATAGGCATCCGCTCCATGTAAAATTGTGGTATTCAGCTGCATCCGGTTAGATTACTGGAAGCCGATCCCGACACAGTTGAGAAAAGGCTAGGCAGATTGATTGGTTAGACCACAAAAGGGATGAATGAAAGGCAACCAATGAAAAGAAACTTATTAGTAATGTTCATGTTTTCCTTAACCTTTTGACCGTTTGTGTCGCGTTTATATGCCACACATATTTTCGTGCCACTCTCGTGTTGTATATTTCTGCGACAGAGAACATGCATGACTTTTTCGTTCTATTTTCGTCCTATTAACTGCGTGGTACAACTGAAACCATTATTAATTAGAGATTATTACTATTTTAATGTTTTGTTTGTTTTGTTTTGTTTTAATCGATACAACGATTTCTTCTCCTTATTTATTGTAGATATTACCTACCTATTTTATCTTGATTTTATCGATATGTAGCCGCGCGCTAGGGGCACGGCAATAATTGATATTTAGTGTGAATATTTTAGCAAAATATTAACATTAACACAAATCATTCTTCATTTTAATAAAGCAATTTAATTGTTAATGTCAACACTTTTTTTTACGTCTATTCAGCTTTTTATAAAACTTTCACAAACTTCATTTATAACTTCTGTCAGAATAGTATGATGTTCGGTAGTATTGATTAACAAGGTTTATAAATTAAAAAAAAAAATAAAGCTAACATTAATTAATTGTGTGAATTATTAACTGTGTTATAAAGTAAGTAATTATCCCACCAAAAAAATTTTCATTTACAATGTTGCCAAGAGTAGACCATAATCGCTCGCACTGTCAAAAAGTTATCAGAGGGGCAATTCTCGTAATTTTAAGAACATTCACAGTCTGATCTCAGTCTCAATCTGTCAAAAAAACCTCTAATTTCCCTACATTTTGACAAGTTTTTGACATTTGTTTGTCACCGAGATGAGATTGCGACTAGATTTTTAACGTTTTAAATTAAGTACAAGAATTGGCCTTCTGATCTCATGTAGAACCAAGCTTCTCTACAAGCCCTCACTTCACAAACATTACACCTTAGTCAAAATATGAGGCTTGGCCGTTTCGTTACTACAAGAATCGTCGTTATCGTTGTTGTACTAGTATAATAATGTTGAGGGTGTTATTTTATTTTCTCGACCGGTACCTTAAATCTTTGGGTACAAAATGTTCGGTACCCGAATAATGTCCTGTTCCAAAATCAAATCACATTATGTACCAGCGGGTCATGATGAAATTCAGTTCAGTATTCATCAATACCTATTACTGCCCGGCTAGAGCCCAGGGGTTTAATGACTTGCTTTTGTTTAGGTTTGCATGACATATAGTTTGAAATTAGCGAGCAGGTGTTAGAGCAGTGGTGTTCCAGTGGTAACGGCCCCGATTTACGAGAAATTGTGGGTGGACCCAGGCAGGCGCTTTATTTTGTGTAAATAATTTCATCACCACGGCTCTCAGAGGAAATCGGCACGTCCTGAAGCCAAAAATTCGAAGACATCACAATATCTACAAGCCCGCACTGACCCCGCGCGCGTGGTAGATTACAGCCCACCCCCACTCGAAGAGAGGAGACCTGTGTCCCAGCCAGCAGTGGGGACATTATAGGCTGATAATGAGCAGGTGGTGTGAAAAATAAATAAAACACTTTCGTAGCAGAGAAAATAACATTTTTCTTTTATTATAAAAATTATCTTATTTTACTGTGACTTATATAATTATTATAGCAATAATGACCAGTAACTTAGCCAAGATTATTATAAAGGTGCATGAAAAAAAAACTGATTACAAGAAGGTTTATGGGGCGGTATGGAAAAGATATCACATATTTGCGCCGCTACTTAAGATAATATATTATATGTGTAAGTTACTGTAGGACAAAATGTTTATTTAAAGACGGTATTTAGCAGCCCTGAGGATGGGGTACTTGTCGCCCGTGCAGAGGCCGCGGAAATCATCCATGGACAGGTCGACGATGGAGACTCCTCCGAGGTTCTTGGCCCTGGAAAAATATAAACAATTTATCAAATCTCTATATTTTGACATTATTATTGGAATAAAATAATGTTGTTGGTAACAATGCCAATTTGGAGCTAGAAATTCTAATATGTATTGTTTTATAACACTGGTTTTTTATACCGTCTTTTCCGTTCAGTGACAGCTTAGTGACAGCTAAAACTTATTTGTTCTAGAGAATTATTATTCATACGCATCTGAACCATTGACTTTTCGCCAATTCACAGCAAACGTTTAGTCAGTCGCCTACTGTGAGCGTCATGTTCAAAATGTATGAAAAGGCAACATCAACCACCGACTAACTATCCTTGGTTTTCCAAAGGTTTTTCACGTTCATCATTTACATCACAGTTGGCAGGTGATGTGTACGTAGCCTATAACGCATGCACTTGACAAGAAGCATCCTCCAGTCATCTGTAGTGCTATTCTGTAAAAATCTCACCGTGATAATTTGGGTGAAGTGAGCTTAAAGTGTCATTAGTGTCAATCCCTAACATCAGTTGACAGCTCACTTCACCTACGAGCAACTTCTCACGGTGAGAATATAACATAATCGACCGGCTGTATGGGAATTAATAATAGAAATTCAACTTACTTGACGTAAGCCGCCCTCTGGCCAGCCGTGTCAGGGTCCTCGTATGACACCCAGAGACCTGGGTCTCCGTTGTCGTCGGGTAGACGGAAGGCGTATGTTCCTGCAAATATACTTAGTTAGTATCTACTACAAGTTTACCATAACTATAACCGTATTAAACAATATAGATGCGTGTACATAGATATTATTATAGGTTGCATAATTTTGTGTGTCCGTATGACGTTAACTAGGGGTGGTTTACAAATCTAGCATTTGAACCACCTTCTTGCATTCGTGCTCACAAGCTCGCTACACTTCGGGGATCAACAAACTCGCGTCTTTAAGGGGATTACAGGACCTAAACGCAAGTTTTAAAATGCCTAAAAGTATATGATCGACTACATGAAACAAAATCAGAAAATATATAATATTCTTCAAGATATATGCTAGGTAGATAGTGTGTTGAAAACATAAAACAACTAATTCGATACGATAGAAAAAAATTATGAAGATACCTCTAAAAACTTTCTTTTTAAGTACAATAAAAACCATACATACAATCATTCTGATTTTTTGTCAGATTATTCTACAACCAATATACTAAAGCACTAGTGTTTTAATTTTCGCGTCGAAACAGTCGATTTTTTGTAAATAGATAATTGGATGCAATTACCTATTTACAAAAAATCGACTGTTTGGACGCGAAAATATGAAGATATTTTGCAATAAAATACCAGCGTTGTGTCATCACGCTTCTCTTTCTTTTCTATGCAGTCCGACAGTGACTGCGCTTTAAGGTCATGTAGTCCCCTTAAGTACTGACCACCCGGTCAGAGGCGTATTATGTATATATAAGATTCAATATCACCCCAAGGAGCATATACCCGCGTCTACTTGAAGATGAAGTCTAAAACCATAATAAATGAAAAGCAAACAGTAATGAATAGAAGTATTAAAATATATGCATACGACAGAAATATTGCAAGAGGCAAGTTATTAACATTTTACTTTTGACAGTCATGGCCATTTAGCATTTAGTAGTGATTGTTAAGAAGCTATAAGCCTACTATTAATGAGTACCAACCAAAAAGAGGGCTTAGGTCTTGCTCCTTTGTTAAGCCCTTTTCTGAAAAGTCAAATTTGCTAGCTAATAGTAAGCCCCTTCGTACACAACGCAACGCAAGCGACCGATACACGAAGTCCTTTGATATGCATGTCGGATCACACACTTCACCGCGCCACGCGATGGGCCGCGGAAAACAGAGCCAAATTCCCCGTTCGGAAGCGCGTTTTTATTGAAATTAAGTAATATGTAAAAAGCCATGCGCGAGATGCCTTATCTGCCCCCCGTCGCGTGGCACGTTGTAGTGTATGATCCGCCTAAATGTCAGATTTTGCGTCACCTCGTGTACCGCGGGCCTGTAGCTACTAAAAGGGGTGCGATATCGTTAACAAAAATTAATATTAAATTAACACCGCGACAACAAACGATAGCACCGGTAGGGAATACTCTAAAGGACCCAAAGCATTTTTTACAGCAATGTACCCATCGGCAATGGTTTTACTAGGTACAGACGCCAGCACATCAAGCTACCCGAAACTGTCAAATTTTCCCAATCAACTTTGAACCTTATGCTTTAGCGATACAGTTAAAAATCTATTGCAGAAATTTGACATATTGTTGTAGCTTGATGTGCTGGCGTCTGTACTTGTTTGCTACAGATAGATACATTTTCTATGGATAATCACTAATTTACTGTACTTTTTGATTAAATACATAACTTCACTAAATATTCCCATGCCGATAGTTATTTAGTATGCAAATAATAACGCTGCCTAAGTACGATCACCAACGAAACTATTTTTAATTTCTAGACTGAAATGACGGCTGCGATTGACTTTTTTTTGACAACAATGATCGCAGCTGTCATTTTGGTCTAGCAAATTAAAAATCTGAGTATAAGTTAACACTGTTATTTATAGGCACGTAATTTAAGACAGCCTTTTCCCAACTATGTTGGGGTCGGCTTCCAGTCTAAACGGATGCATCTGGATACCGGTATTTTACATGGAGCGTTAGCCTATCTGACCTCCACAACCCAGTTACTGGGTAATAAGATACCCCTGAGACGTAATAAGTATCTTACCTAAATTGTCACATATTAATTCGATATTTGCTTTTCAGTTTCAGCATCTCAATACTCAGTATCTTTACTGTTTTACCATTATGTGTACTTGTGGTAACTATATAATTTAGATCATTATGGACCCTGTAGGGCACAGCAAAAGGTTAGGAGAGAGGAAGCCCTGTTTTAGAAGATAATTAAGTTGTTTTTGTGGGAACAAGGTTTAACTCGAATAATAGTCAAAAGTGTTACTTACGAGTATGTTATCTAAATCTGTCTTGATTTTTTTTCAACATAATTATCAGGCTCAATTTTCGTTACATACACAGAAGACGGTTATACAGACATACCTACACTACAGGCTGGCAGGGAGATCGATGCGCAAATAGTCTTTGATGCGCAACCATGTCACTCAACATAGATTATTCTGAACCACCCCGCGTTGAACCTCTATGTGGTTATTTAAAAAAAAATGGCTGTTGCACACATTTTGACCACGTACCTAGGTATTGCACATTTGCATGAAACATATTTTTTTATTTGACAAAGTCTTTCTGACGAAATATTTCTACGCTTAGGGTCTAGAATCATGTGCTGAAGTCTTGGTTACATCTTACGCGTCGATGTCCCTGCCACCCTGTTTAGTATTTGTTCGATGCATTTAATTTTGCACGGATTATATAGAATTTCACTCATAGAAATATCGACATAATCTTTTACTTTAGACGTGACATGTTTTGCCGCAGTAAGTTTTCTTGTCTATGAGATAATTTGAGTCGACGTGTGAGAGCAGTCGGTAGACCTAATATCAGTAATATCCAACCTACACACACGTCAGGTAAAGCTAGGATTTCCTGCAAAAGCGGTGCCGTCATATTAGAACGGCCGTCGGTCGTGAAAATCGGTTATTTTCACCAGTATTTGACATTTAAATGTGTCAAAAAACACTGTATTTTTAACAGCCGTTGTCCGCTTTCTTAGGGAGTTGTATTCTGACCGTTTGTTAATACTGGCAGGTTACATTTTTATGTACAAACACTTTCGCTTTCACGATTGTTCACATACCGAAGCGCTTGCTGGGGTCGGTAACCTTCCTAAGGTGGGGACGCATTCCCTTCTGGTGGTTGGGGTTGATCAGCTTGGCGCAGACCTCGGGGTAACTTAAGATACCCTCTGTTTTGGTGTAAGGACCTAGAAACAAGGACACAAGAATTAGCTTTCAAGAAATCATTTTTGTCAATTATTTCAGATAAACGGAACTGCACAATTGAAAATGACGTGGATCAGTCTTCCAAACAACATTATTTTGATAAAATATTGAAAGGCACAGCTCACAGCTGCTTGCGTGTTTCATCGTGCAATCGTCATCGAAGAGGTTATTTAACTCAATGTTGGTTGGCTTAAAATAACCCAAAATATAATTAGCATTGCAATACGTAACTAATTGAGATGGGGCTAATAAGACATGCTTAGCTAATCTATAGACTTTATGAATATAATTCATCATTTCTTCACTGAATATTTGCGAACACAAAATTGTTTGGAAGTCAGAATCATTTTTCTAAAATGAATTTCAACAAGGCATTCATGACTTTGTCGGCGTCGTGAGCTCGCGACACTTTAATAACGAGACAGTACCTAGGTATTGCTAAATGCGTTCCATGGTAGCGCATTATTTATATTCATTCTTGTTTTTGTTGATTAGTTCACTTAGCAATTGGGCAAAATAGGAGGGGATTTCACTAAGAAGCATAAGTTTCTATCTATTCTATAAGATAATCATTTGTATCGTTTACAATGCGCAACGGTCCTGTGTTACCTACGCACCAAGTGACAACGCAATAGCTTGTTGCTGCTAAAATAAAAACTATTTATTCCGGTCTGATCCCCTGAGTCCCCTACCGCCCCCCCCCCCCCCCCCTCCTCGATCCCCTGCTAGTTTGTCTTCTGTTTTAAACTTTGTCTTATCCACTTTATGCAGACTTGCGAAAAGAAACAGAAATCCAAAACAAAATAATTTACCAGACTTTTTTTAAAAAAGCGCCCGTCTGTCAATGTTTTAAAAACTTTTTACAAATACGTGACATACTACAGTATGTGCAACTAGGTGACAATATATATTTTTTTTTAATTATAAGGGCAACGAGGGGACTAAGAATATCTGCAGACTTGAATGATGTACCATTTTGGGACCATAGAGAGCCCAGTTCGAGTTCTAGACAACGATATCCAGTAGGATGTCGTTGTGTAGAACTCGAACTGGGCTCTTGTCGTCGTTGTGTAGCTTTACCTACTGGTAAAGCTGGCTTTCTACAGCATCGCCTCTGTCCGTCACACCACTCACACCTGTAGATACTCAATGTCCTATTGTACTCATCGCGTACGCATGAAGAGCGTTAATGATTACGACATACCAGCTTCACCGGGGCCATCAGCGTGTAGGGGAGGAACACCAGCGATCTCGCTCTCAGCGTCCAGCTTCCATGTGCGGGCAGCAGTCGGGATAGCCAGGATGAGCTTCTGGGCAGGGGCACCCCCTTGGAGCCTGTTCATAAACGATAACATTGACCAAATTGGAAAATTCTAGCTAGCGCCCTACTGACTAAAACCACACTGTGTCCTGTTGCTACCTTTAGCCAGGGTGCTGGAGTGCTTGCGCATTTCGTCACGCTCTCCCGGGGCCCGCATGAATCCATGCGGACCCTGTCACCCTCAGCGGCCGCAAACGGTCACCATTCTAGCGTATCGACGGTTCAACTATGTTTCTTACACTGATTGGGCCTAATAGGTGGCCACAGTTATTGCGGCGTCAGAAGCGTTATCCAGATCATCAAGGGAGCAAGTGATTGGCCATTTGGGACTATTAATTTATCACTGCCGCTTCGGGACATGCAAAACCAACCAAAGTTTCGTAGATCCAGTGTTTATTCTCTCTCTCTACAGTTGGTCCCTCATATCTGAGGATCATGGTCAGCTTCGGAGTTGCATCTGGAGCGGATGATCCGCCTCCACCGGTTTCTGTCCAGCACATCCCTTACCACCGTGTAGAATTTAGAGGACGATGATTCCTTCACCTGATCGGTACATCGTGTTGGTGAACGACCGCGCGATCGTTTGCCTTCGGTGTTCCCAACCACAATCAGTTTTTTACATACCTTCATTGCCTCTGCGTACTATGTGGCCGAAATAGGAGAGAATGCGTTGTTGACATGTGGTGTTTGTTAACCGAAGTCAAAAAAGGTTAATAAGAAACTGACCAGTAGGTGACGACAGCGTCAGCGTTGAGCAGAGGGTTACGGTTCTGGGGGGTGTACAGGGGGGTGGTGTAGTCAGCCTCCTTGGGGTTACGTTCGGGGGTCTCGAAGTCATAGGCGCCAAGGTTCACGATGTCAACCAGGTTGATGATGGCAGGGACGTCGTAGTAAACTGGTACAAAAAACAAGATATTAGATTGGAAACTGTAGTATCCGTATCATTGTCTGAACTTGGTAGGTAAATAAATTGGGATCACAGACTACGGTATTAAAATGTACCTAAATAAGTAGGTGACTGTACGGTCTTGTGATTCATATGGATAATGCCGTGGGTGCACATAATAGAATAATCACGATAAAAGGCCATATGATCACTACTGTACCACGAGGTCGTATTGATATCCTTTAAGTATAAACATACATTACTTTATCCATACCTATTTTAATCTATCTTATTACTAACTTATATGGAAGAATAATTATTGTAGGTTTTTCATCATTGCCGAAGAATTTACACATTATATAGCCAAGTAAGTATTGATCGAATTCCACATGAAATAACCGGTCAAGTGCGAGCCGGACTCGCGCACCGAGGGTTCTGTACAAATTTACGGTTTTCGGATTTTTTCCTTTACTTGTGCTACGCGACATTGTTTCTTGCTAAATTTGATTATTCTAGGTCAATGGGAAGTACCCTATAGGTTTTGATTCCCTTGCGAGTGTCAAAATATGCGGCATAAACGAAGCATAAACGCCCGTATATTTTAATTGCGTTGACTTAAAAGTTGATTTTTTCACTGCTTGAAGGGATTGCTGCCCTGAGTATTTGATATTAATTTCAACTTGATAACTCCACGCGTTCCTGAGAAAAAGGGTCTTGACAGATAGGTAGACAGACGGACAACGAAGTGATCTTATAGGGGTTCCTTTTGAGGTACGGAACCCTAAAAATAATATAAGACGTTAAAAAAAAACTATAGGTATTGCTTTTCCATAAGGTCTTTCTGCCAGCTAAACATAAATCCCTTTATTAATAAACTCGGGAGTGTTATCTCAAACTTAAACCTCGAAAAATGTATTGTTTAACCAAAGCTGGCTATTGGAGAAACTTTTAATCCGCATGTTTGAGCTACGATGCCACAGACAGATACACAAAGACATACCCGTTAAACATATACCACCCCTTTATTCGTCGGAGGTTAAAAACTTACTAGTGGAGTTGACATTGGGGAGTACAGTGATAGCCAATTGCATGTTAGGCTTCACGTTCAAAGCTTGCTTCATCTCACGGACCAAGGCGGTGAAACCCTCACGGTGCTCCGCCTCCTTCTCATCGACGGGGGTGGTGCCGAAGGTCTTCTTGATGCCGTGCCAGATTGATCCTGAACGAATAATATTTTTTTTTATGATAACGCTGACTAAGAACCTACAACTAAGTTAAGTTAAACTAGAGCAGCACTAACAAACACAGCTGACAGATGGATATATCCAAAACATGACGTCTTCAAAATTAAGATATACCATTCCCATTTGTCCCATCTAGTGTAAATAGTTGTATAGTTTAATTTTCTACATTTATTTTATTTTATTTTTGCATTTTCTGTTAACAGTCAAATACATGAATAGTTTGAATCATTGTTGATACCAAAGACTACATGGTTGATACAGATGCAGTTATTTGTACAGAGACAAAAAAAAACTTTACTAACTGTAACTTCAAGCCAACAAAGAATACATTTATTTAAAGTAATGGGTTTAGGTGATTAGTAGGTAGTTAGGTACATACGCAGCGACTTTGTTATTTTAAGTACTTCTTATTTTGCATCACTGTCAAAACCACAGTGATCTTTATTCTCGTTACTATAAGGTTGCTATTGGGTTGCTGCTGTCAGAGATAAATTAACTGCTGTGAAAGGACTGGGCGACTCGCTAGCGACTTCAAAATGTCACGTTCGCACAAAGATTTTGACAGCCGATTTGTCGCTAGCGATGTCAGTCTGTGTGTACTAAGCATTACACGTTGAAGGTTCTCACCCCATGTGGAGCGGATCTTCTTGGGCTTGTACTTCGCGAACTGCCAGGCGAGGTCGATGCCGTCGAAACCGTGCTGCTCAGCCAACAGCACCCCAGAGTTGACAAACGCCGTACGGGCTTGCGGAGACTCCAACTATGAAGGAAAAGTGTACAAATTAATATTTTTTATCTTAGTAATTATTAGCCTCTTAAATATCGTATGAACCCCATCGGTTTATAAGAAAAATACACTCGAAACGACAAAAACTATAATCGTGAAAACCGTTGCGCGCTGACATGCAAACGATCTTACAGTGGTTGATATTCATTAAATTGATACTGACCTTACCTACGGACGAGGAAAAGGTTCAGATGAATATAAATGTATAATTTGAACGCTTAGTGAGTATGAACACAATATACTATATTATTAAAGCCTTTTCAATTAAGGTTAATTGATTTGCTTCTGCTTGAATATTAATTCATCTACATACCTATTTCGCTATTATAGGTAATACAATTTCAGAATACAGACTCATCTAATTTGTAATGTTAATTAATTTACGTAATCTCACGCTGCCTCCAACAAAACTCAATCATGACTGTGTGTACGTAAAGTCCGACGGCGGCAGATTTGCCAAAGATGTAAACGACAATTGCCGCTCGAATTTGAATAAAATCGATAAACAACCGTTTTTATTTTAAGTAATGTAAGTTTTCGTCTAAATCTCCGAGCTAACTAGACGAAAACTCTTGTTTATCGATTTTATTCAATTTCGAGCGGCCATTGTTGTTTACATCTTTGGCAAATTTGCCGCGGTCGGACCTTAGACATCAAATGTATAATTGAATTCACAACCACGAAACTAATCATCAGTTTGTTAGTTTTTTTTTTTTTACTGAATCCGTATAGCGAATTGCCATACCTACAAAAAATTTATTCGTGCCTACGGATCAATCTAAAAAAAATCAAAGATATTATAGCTATAACTTCGGAATCATAATGCGACTATTTTTTTGACCTTGTTGAATATTTATGAATATTTCTTGACTATTTTTTGGCGTTCTCAAAATTGATTTTCATGAAGTTTACAAAAGTAAGGATTGTGTGGTGAAGGACACAAATTAAGGCCATACCTTGTTCGAACATTTATTAAGCTATTAGTTAGATGGAGCGAAGCCTACTTGCTAACAAATGGTAATTTCTTTTTTACGGAAAAGCTGGACTTACCAGGAGGTTGTACTTATTTGCCTCTTCAGTGTCGACGTCTCCTCCGACGGACAGCAGGACCTTCAGGCTAGGGTACTTGGTCTTGAAGTTAGTGATGGCGCGGTAGTTGGCGTGGGAGCGGTCTACATCCAGGTTTTCGTTCAGCGGCACCATCTTGTAGGTATCGGGCTGGACGCCGGCGTATCCGTACACCAGGTGGGTGCAGAAGGACAGAGCCGGGTCCAGGTCCAAAGGCAGCATACGCGCTTGAGCTGGATAAATGCATCCTTCGACTGAATTAACATGTTTACAATGTATCTCTCGAAGAGTTGGGATCTAACATAGACCCCATTTCTCTATTTTTCATTCCTCCTTCTCAAAATAAGAGAAGAGAGTGTAGCTTTTTAACTTCATTAGGACGAGCTGGTAGGTACACTTGTGTACCACAAGCGGTACAAATTCGTACCAGCTCGTCCCTGAGAGGTGGCGATGACTGTATTCTTAATTTTGTAAAGCCTTTCGCAACATTGTATAAAGGTCAACAAAATATACCCGTACGTCCGCACAAAAACATAATTTGCATTTGTTACTATATAATTGCGTGTCCTGCCGTGGGCGTAGCCTCTTGAAATTGACTTGTCTGACGACCCGGATTAAATGTGGTTATATAATTATGTACGTAGGTAGCTAAGTATACAGGGTGAAATTATATTACCTACCGAAACTCCGCATACGTAATAGGTATCGATATAATAAGAAAAAAAAAACATTGGTAAAGTCGGTTTACAGACGATAATTTTACGTGATAACGTCATAAGAAAACATCCAATGGTGCCTCTCTATCGCTTGTTCTCCGCGCTCTCGCTTGCACACTCGGCTCAGGCGGAACGTGACTATGAGTTAAGTTTTTCCGTGCGTGCAGCCGGCGTTCATCGATTTAGAAGACGTTATCACGTCAAAAAAAAATTTGATGACTTTTATTTTAGGGTCAATGACCGCAGGTTGTATACACCGTGTTCCGGACGATATACATAAACTTCGACCTGATGTTCAGACCATGGAAATAAGCATTTTTCATTATGGACACATTAATGAATTCTTATTTTTTAGTTTTTGTTAATTTTCATACAAACTAAATACCTTGACGTAAGTCACCCGATATGCATGCCTCTTTATTCGAATTGACAACAACGTAATTTTCATTCATAAGATTTGGCGGGCTGAAACTTGTCAAAATTAAGTTAAGATCCTTTCTCACTGCATAGCTCAATTAAATTTCATTAAATGAAATTACAAATATCTTTGTAACGAAGCCTTTTTAAGTACTACTTCCTTTTTAGATTTAATTTGTAAAAGCTATAAAAGCGTTTGACAAAGTTTATGGATAACGTGAAGAACACGGTGTATACTTACACTTGAAATTTTCTTTTAAACAATCAGTTATTTTTGTGTTAACTTTACGTTAAAAACTGATTTTCTTAGCTCGTACTTTAAGTAACTACACTACCAGCGGTCATTGACTCTAATTAAAAGTTTTGACAAATTCTTTTTTATTGCTGTATCGTGTTTAGATATCGTTATCGTTACCCATCACGTCTGCGATGTTTCGCTAGCTTAATTAATTTGACCCTGTGCACTTAACTTTCGATATGACAATCATGCAGACGGTAGTTTCGCAACTCTTCGACGATGCCCTACTCATGTCCGTTACAACACTACGAACTTTAAACTGTAAACAAGGGGGCTATTAATCTATTATCAACGCGACGTATCGGCTATTATCTGCTATTACGAGAGCTCTCAATTGAGTCAGGGTCACTCCTGAATTGGTCTTTGACTTTACTTTGACTGTCAACAATAAATTGAATAATCCTTTTAAGTATTTAACCAGCAGACTTTTATTGAGGAAAATATTCTTTTTTTGTTTAACATTTAGTAAAATAGCATAATCAATCAGCCTATAATGTTCCCACTGCTGGGACACAGGCCTCGTCTCAGTGAGAGGGAGGTAGTGGGCTGTATTCACCACGCGGGCCCAGTGCAGGTTGGTGGATCTCAGATGTCTTCGAATTTTTGGTTCTTGGACGTGCTGGTGGCCTACCATGAAAACAAGACATTTCAGTTTAGGTTCCTAAACTGCATCGCTTGAGCTGCTCTATGGACGTCACGGTACCAAACAAGTATGAATGAAACCAAAACTTGCGACTCAGTTTGGGACAATCGCTGTCAGCAGATGGCACGGCCTAAACTGAATCGTTAAACTGACGTCATGGTACGAATTAGAAGAACAGTTCAGTTTCTAAGGTCCTAAAATGGGTCGCGTTAAGAGCTTGTGGTAGGCCTCCAGGTTTCCTCACGATGTTTTCCTTCACCGTTTTGAGAGCAGTGGTGATGAAATAATTTACACAAAGTAAAGTGCCTGCCTGGGTTCGAACCAACGACCCAAAACTCGTAAGTTTCAGCAGTTTCCACTGGGCCACCACTGTTCTCGTACTGATTTCGTACTTATAATATACGACAATATTTTACTTTTATTAGAAATCTTTTTACAATATGAAAATTATAATAAAATTTCCTTGAAATTATTGTTTAATCGAGTGTTTTTGGTTGGCAACACTAATAAAATAAATACATAATGATAAATAATGTTGCACGTTCTGAGCCATGTCCAGATTGCGGTAAAAGTAAAATAAAATAATATCTAACATAAGAGTTGAATCAATATCTACTCAATTACATCATCTTTCAGATCATTGTTTTACATTCGACTAAGTATTATGAATAAAGTCACGCAAAACCGCAGGTGGGCGTCAGGTCTTAGATGGCCATATCTCTAGTATAACTAAGAACACTGAATTCCATTGTTTCCGTAACATACTCGTATATACCACTTAACGTCTCGCACGTACCTACTCGTATCTAGCGAAATGACGTAATCATCACACCAACCATGAGGGTTAACACAATTACAAGGAAAAAACTAAAGAAATATGCTACCTATCTAAGTAGGAAAATAGGGACAAAGAATCTTTTGACAATTAGTGCTAATATAAGGCTATTTTGAGTCATGATGACAATAACGTAAAATAATGATTCTATAGTATCAAAGTTTGTTCTATACCAATCTTAATTTACTCAATTAATATTTTAACGTTTAAATATCAATAGATTTTCTAATTGGCTGTCTGGCAACCCCGTACCCTAATTGCGTAACACACTATCCATCTCAATCTAGATCATTTTGAATGATATTGCTAAACCATTGCTTCATTTGTTCAAAAAAATTGTTTGCACCACAATGTAAATAACGCAATGAATGTTGTTGAACTGTCAAAGATGAAAGCCATTGCAATAAATTTCAGTTTACGATACAACTTCAAACATTTTTAAGACTAAATAATGCTAGTCACTCTGAAATCAACTTATTAATAACAACTGAAATAAATTTGATATATATTTGTTTAACTTGAAATAACAAAATTTGGAAACGTAAATTTAAGAATTATTATTATTTTGCTGTGCCTGACAAGGTCATTCAGTAAATCCTACCACCTTTTTTTTTAGTTCACTTATTGTGGAAGCAATAAATAATTATATTGAGTACTTATTACGTAAAATAAAATGACACTTTCCTCATTGACTCATGTTTCTCTCGCAAGAAGGCAAACATGTAGGTACAGTCACCCTCAAATAGATAACGTACCTATTACTTATACATCGACAAGGACTGAATTTAGTTGTCTACAATCTTTGTTTCTTAATATTGTATCAATGTGTAGCCATGTCACTTATTCCACATTGGGTACTTAATTATAGCTACACATTAATACAATATTATGAACACAGATTAAAAAAATGTACAGAGGCGGACTTATGTCATAGCCATTTTTTACCAGTCAACCTTTGGGTGACGCAGGGACAAACAGTGGTAGGTGCAATAACGAAAATTGTGAAATAAATATTGAAATATATCTTATACCTATTAAAAACTATTAATATAATATATATATCTAATTATATATAAATATAAGCACAAATAAATACTTATAAATACACGAATATACTAAAACAAGTAAAACAAAAGATGGAAAATCTTACGTTGTGATGCGCGCGAACTTTAACTTTAAAGGGTCGGAATCGGTTAGATGCCATTCTGTTGTCAGATTGTAGACTGAACTGACTGAACTCTTGTCCATGTATACATAGGTACATATTTTTGAGGCTGACTGTAGGTAACTATTGTGCTCAATTACCTACCATCTTGTTGGCGTTGCATGAGTAATGCCTACATCTTACAGGGTTACCAAGTAAATATGGCAAGACTGAAGATCAACAAAGCTAGTTTCTTAGAATTTCTACTTATTTATTCAACACACAGCATAGCAGCAGTACAGCATTTGTCTTGTGACAAAATAGGATTCTTCAGTACATACGCCAGCACATCAAGCCACTACAATCTGCCTTTCTTTAATAGATTTTCAACTTTATCGCTAAAGCATTAGGTTCAAAGTTGATTGGGAAAATTTGACAGTTTCGGGTAGCTTGATGTGCTGGCGTCTGTACATTTTCATAATTTATTATGAGACAGTTTTGTATACAGTGCAGCAGTGTGGCAGGGACATCGAGTCGTAACCTGTTACCAGATTGGAGGATTCAGTATACGACTCTGAACGCCTCTGATTTTTTGTTGTTGTTTTTTTTTAATTATTCTTTCCATACATTGTGACAGTGTAGGTCATAGATACTCGTATATGAATATTTATATGGTGTAGGTATTGCACTTTTCTATGGAACAGCTTTTTCAGTAACCGACGAAAAGTTTCATCGCTGGTGCTGTATGTCTACCAGTGGCGAAGGGTGAATTTATGACAGAGGTAAGCCGGAGCAAAGAAAATTCCAAAAGAATACCTTCCCCACTGATGTCTACATTGTCTTGACTCAGTCTGCGCTCCACGATATAACGCATTATCAGCCTATAATGTTTCCCACTGCTCGGACACATGCCTCCTCTCGGTAAGAGGAACTGGGCTCTAATGTACCACACGGGCCCAATGCGAGTTGTTAGATGTCACATGTCTTCGATTTTTTTGTTTAGGACATGCCGGTTTCCTCACGATGTTTTCCTTCACCGTTTTGAGAGCAGTGGTGACAAGTACCTAAAGCGCCTGCCGCCATCGCACATGAAAAATCTGGTTACAAAAGAGTCATCTAAATCTTTAAACTCTGTTCTATTATTACCTCTCAGGCAAAGGTCGCTAGTCAGACAAACAATAGATAAATTGTTTGTGTCGCTAATCCGGGTAACACCCAGTTATGAATTTTACAGAGGTTTATACATATTAGAGATCAAGTCAATATTGTGTCTGCTGGCTGAGCCTCGTGACACGCCAAATACGGTAATCATTAATTCATGTCTAAGTAAACGTGAGGACATCGACTCGACAACCTCAACAAACAATGATATTTCGCCTTTTCTTCATAAATCTATACTAATAATACCTACAGCTGAAGAGTTTGTTTGTTTTAATCTCTGGAACAGCACCCTAATTGCGTAACACACTACCAATCGGAATCTGAATCATTTTGAAGCAAATTGCTGATACATTGCTTCATAAGTTCGAAAAATTTGTCTGCTCAACACGTATTTATAACGCAATGAATGTTGTTGAACTGTCAAAATGAAACCGATTCCGACTTTTAATGTATTACGCAATTGCCCTGCTGATGCCGGTCGGATTCGAAAAATTATTTTTGCATATGATAGCCCACTTCTTGAGGAAGGCTATAGGTATAGGCTATTGAACATGACGTCAGGACCCTTAGGAGCCGAGCAAAAAGAAAAAAAAAACGGAACGCTAAGCGAAAACGAAGTAATAGTGCGGGCAGACGATGCGATGCGACGCAACGGGGGTGGGTCGGCGGAACAAGAAATTTCCCGCGGACGAAGTCGCGGGCAGAAGCTAGTAAATTAGATAAAGCAGAAGCAAATTACAACCATTAAATTGTGCCCCAGTTTTTTATATAATAAATAATTATTAATGACTCTTCTTCCTAAGTAATCGTAATATCGCCAGTTAATTCCGCTATTGTTTTGTTTTTTTCGTTACACGCTAACTTCCCACTAAGTTATAAGTAATTAGTGTGTATCGAAAAACTAAAACACTATCGGAATGTTGCACACTTGTACTGTAAGAGATTAGGAAGAAGAGTGGGGCGCGTCTTCGTGGATTGCACTATCTGTATTGAATTTCTGATTTTCATCATCTACTTTTGCTGTTGACTGTACCATCCTACGAACTAAACAAGACGAGCCAAGAAAAGCGGTGTCCATTCCCAAGACGCGATGTTTAGGATTCAGTAATTTGCTACCTGCCTACTTGATGACGTCACAAAAAGATTCATCTCAGTAGCAAACAAGGTAACAAAGCATGACACAAATGATAAATTGATCAATGCCTACGATACCTAACTCTTTTTATTTGCAGCTCACGTCACAAGGTCACGAGAGAGGCTGTAACCGCACAAAAAAAAATAAGGAAACTGGCGGTATTAAGTATACCTTGGCCAATTTTGTGCTTATAGGTATTTCACGAGCTAAATCAAATGTTTGTCCATCAGTTCCGAGTATTTCTAGAATAACATTGTTTATCGAAGGCGTTATCGTGTGCCCTCTTGTTGTTGACACGCTTGATACTAGGGTCGTACTCTTTGTTGCGTGTAAGTGATTGTCTTTATTGGCTGTTATCTTCAGCTGTCACTTATTACTTAACTATTACCTACACAAGTTTGAGTGAGCGTTGTCAGCGTTAGGGTTACTCAAAAGTTATAATTTCGAAAACAAATATCTTGTATCTAAGTAGACACGAATATTCTTAAGTATACACGGATATTCTTATACCTACAAGGTCTCGATCATTTTGGGGTCAAAAAAATTTTGATCTACACAATCATGCCGCGTTTAAACCGTTTTATCTATATTCTAAATCAGGTTTTTTTCATTACACCTCAGTACCTATATCATAACGATCACATCATAAATTTGAATTAAACGTTAAATCGATTATAAATGATGTTTCGGTTTATACCTAACGAAATCAAGGTAATATGAATACAAAATCGATTTTCTTAGAAAAGGCCTTGTTTGTTCGGCCTTCCTCTCTGTTGTATAGATATAGCCGACCACGTAATTGCCTTGCCACTTTTGACTACAATCACCAGTAGGTAAAAATACTTCACAAACGTTGAAACTATTAATTTGTTTCAATAAAGATTGATTATTATTATCTAACTGTCACATAGACAAATAGACCTGCCGTGCTATTCTGTAAAAATCTCACCGTAAAAACTTAAAATAAAGCGAGTTTGTAGGTAGTGATCTATCATCCTATTTGACGCTAGGGAATCTTCCCTAGATTCCCTAGAGTCAAATCACTTGACAGCTCACTTTAAACTCACTTCACCTAAGTTTTCACGGTGGCAGGTGGTCGGCTGGATGTTTTGTGACGTGCAAATGACTAAACCTTACCAATGGTAACGCAATTCTATGGTCGACTATAGGTAACATAGATAACATTTCTGTTGTAGGTACCTGCATACATTCAAGTTATTCTTAGGTCACCATACAAAGCTTAGTTATAATATTACGTAGAAGGAAACAATGCTCTCCTGTGGCTTTGTAAGCATTTAGGCAAGTGCAAGTACTTAAATTGAAATTAAAATGAAAAATGTAACTATTACAACAGTTTTCCCCCTCAGGGGACTTTCGGGGGGGGATTTGTGGAATAAGTATTTTTTTCGATTCCACTTTTCCCCCTCAAGGGGGATTATCAAGGGGGAATTCTAGACTTTTTTTTATAGATTCCACTTATCCCCCTCAGGGGGGATTTCAGGGGGGATTTGTGGAATAAGCCAAAAAAATTACCTAAATTTAGTTATCAAATATGTAAACAAATTAGAAAAAAAATACTTTAAAAAAAATCAGTTTGCGCTACAAATGACTGACATTTTCAAAATACTTAGTAGGCAGTAATAGCATAGAAAAAATAACTCTGGTAGTAGCAGCTAGAGGCGTTAAGTTGATTTGGATTTGTATAGAATAGAGGTACCTACTACCTACCTACAATCAGCCTCAAAGTCAAAACCTAAGCATTTATTTCAAATAGGCACATAGAAGGCAGTTTTTAACGTAGAATTGATTCTAATCGCCTCTTCCAAAAGGTAGTTTCGTATGGAGAAGAATGGGCAAGAAACTCGACCGTTACTCTTTTAAAATGTTTAATAATTACTTATAAAAAGATGTATACATTGGCAAGAATTCATTTAATTGTAGCTACACATTATGGATCACGCATTGCTGACCATCGAATACTTACATCATCTTTTTGAAGCTAACGGTAAAGCTAACCTACCTGAGTAAGATTTAAGAATATTTTCTAGAATATTAAAAGAAACCTACATACTTATTAACGTGTGACCAATTGCAATGTGACCCGGATAATATAATCATACTAGCAGCGCCCCGCGGTTTCATCCGCGTAAGTATCGATCCCGTGGGAATATCGGTATAAAAAGTATCCTGTGTTAAAAAGTATTCTGATGTATAAGCTATATTATTGTAAAGTTTCACCAAAATCCGTTCTGTAGTTTATGCGTGAAAGAGTAACAAACATACAAACACACTCACAAACTTTCGCCTTCATAATATTAGTGTGAAGTGTGATAGTAGGACTAGCTGCGCCCCGCGGTTTCACCCGCATATGTTTCAAATCTAAAAAGTGTTAATCCAGCGGGGCAATTGCGTAACATTATGATCAATCGGAATCGGTTTCATTTTGACAGTTCAACAACATTCATTGCGTTATTACGTTTTGAGCAGACAAATTTTTCAAACTTATGAAGCAATGGATTAGCAATTTTCCGATTGATGATTCCGATTGATAGTGTGCTACGCAATTAGGGTGCTGGTTATAAACTATCTGTGTGCCAAATTTCATCCAATTCCGTTCAGTAGTTTTTGCATGAAAGAGTAACAAACATCCATTCATCCTCACAAACTTTCGCGTTTATAATATTAAAAATATAATATGGTAGGATAGTAGGATTATGTAAACCATTTAGCGCAACAAGTAATACTTAAAATAACACATTTACCCGCTAAAATACCTCTACTATTCTAAGAATTCTGCAAGAAATATATAAATTAAGTACAACGAATCACTTTACATCAACATGGCAAGCTAAACAGAAAAATAATAATATCGAATGTATTGACAAGATTTTTATTTTATTATTATAATATTAACGTCTCACATTTTACCGTTTTTTTCAACAAATACCAACAAAACCCACCAACCATCTACTACATTATTCGAGATTCGAGAACCTTCATCATTAAATTGCACCACAGATTACTGAATAGTTACTAATTGCACCCGGAACACAAAACCATTGATAATGTGAGTTCTACAATACACATTTGCATTTTTTATACATTTGGTCAAAGAACCTCGTACTACCGTAAATCGTACTTATGCGGGTGTTTTCACAGCCAAAAACTCCCGCAGAAAAGTTGCGAAAACAAATGAAACTATCACTTTTAACCCAGTATTTATTGCGATTGCGTAGGATTTATTTGCATTTATCTTTCCCCTTTTTGTACAAAACTAAATGGTCATTCCAGCTCTAAACCCTGATTTTTAATACGTGTCTCTAACCCTTTTTTGCCGAGGACTTTTCCCCGATCCAGATTTTCCATACGTCTGGTTAGGAATGTAACCGTTTTTGTTATTTATTTATTTATTTAAACACTAGCTTCTTCCCGCGACTTCGTCCGCGTGAAATTTCACCCCCCCCATTCACCCCCTTAGGGGATGAATTTTGAAAAATCCTTTCTTAGTGCACCCCTAGACCTCATAAGGAACGTACGTGCCAAATTTGGAATCTCTAGACCCAGCGGTTTGGGCTGTGCGTTGATATGTCAGTCAGTCAGTTCTCCTTTTATATATATATATAAGATAGATGGAAGACTTACAGCTTAAAAACTAACTAGAAAGGAAAACATAGTCAACAGAAAGCCAATTACAAGTCTTCGCTTGTAGAAATAGACTGGTTAATATGTGAGCATACAACAGCAGTACGTAATAAATTGTTTTTTTTTTTAAGAGGCTTTTAAGAGGGGAGGTTATAGGGCTGTTTGCCTTTCAGGCCAACGTTTTGTAACAATCTGTAATGCATTGTGCACGTGTATTTTACATTGACCTAAATTTTACATTACCGCACCAGTGCGATACAGTAAAGATGCAATATGAGCCTCTTGAGCAAGGGTTTTGTGTTACAAAGCCTTAATTACGTGTTTCACTGTTACACATTATTGAGATATTTATTTAACTTTTAAATGGCGTTAATACAATTTTTAAAAAATCGAGGAATTTTCAAGCTGCAGAAGTTAGTGATAAAAAATAGGAGAAAGACTTAAAGCTCTGATTCATGGATGGCCTTTACCTGTACGGAGGCTTAAAATTGTACATAAGTTTTGTTCTTTCTATTTATACACCTGGGGGCCTAAAAAGGCCACTTTGGCTGAATCATAAAGGATAACATGAATCATAATAAAAGTTGTAAAATGGTCACAAACTGACAATTCATAATATTATTTGACATTAAAGCAATTCATATTTTGTGGACCATTTTACGAATCTCCATACAAAACTGTCAAACAGATGGATTCCGTGATATGAAATTGTACGCAAATAATATAAAGAATTGTCAGTTTGTGTTCATTTTACGACTTTTATTAAGATTCATAATGTTATCCTTTTATGATTCTGCCAAAGTGGCCTTTTTAGGCCCCTTGAACAAGAACATCCATATTAATAGCTTCGTCATCACTGGATGGTCGTTATGCCTTGAATACAGATGGAGCCAAGGAATTGTACTTTTAAATCTCAATGAATACCTACGTTGCATTGTTTAAGGTACAATATATATATATGGCCAACGAACAAAGACGAGTAACGTTGCTAACTTTTACACAAATCTTCTAAATTGTCACAAAATGGTTCGATATATTGTGTTTCAGCATTTCATTTACGTACTAAGTACAAAACAATAAAAAAACCGCAAAAAAAATATATTAGTTTATATTCTTTTAATTTTACTTCTGTTCCGATTTTAATTACCATTATTTGGCTCAATAATTAAGATTAAAAGAAACCGAAATATTAATCGACTTCTGCTGTTCGAAGTTGACTTTACCATCTACCTACATAAAAACGATAAGTAAGTTTTTTTAACAAGAATTACCTATTACTTATAATTAAGTCGCAACTTTGATTCGTGAGCTGAAAACAAGAGATCTTGTTTTTAATTTTTTATTAAAATTTATCTCAAACCGGCTTAGAACAGCACTGTTCCTACTAGGTACTCATTATTATTTATCAACCTAATATAAATATTACCTATAAGTATAGGTACCCTTATCATTGAGGTTAAAGGTTGGTAACAAAACGGCTTGTTTACACAATCACGTCAATAGGTATGTTTCCCAGAAAAAGATAAAATAAGTGTGAGTTTCACTGACTACCTCACTTGAAATACCCTAGCTTCAGTAGCTTCCAGAAGGTAAAAACCATATTTTATGTACTTAGATGATCATCTTTATCTGCTCCCAACTATGTTGGGGTCGGCTTCCAATTTAACCGAACGCAGTTGAACACCAATATTTTAGATGGAACTACTGCCTGAGCTGATCTGACCTCCACAGCCCAGTTACTAGGAATATATTTTATGTAGCTATCGCACAGAATACCAATTATTATTGTTTTGAGACAAGACAGTTTAATTTTTGCCAGTATTTATTTTAAGCTGTTTATTTTCCTCAAAACCTGCTGGAGCAAGGTCAGGGTCTTTGTGACTTGTTCGTTGTATCAAATTGGTCATCTCAACGGCTTATGATCTCATTCGTGGTGACAAAGTTTTTATGCGACTCTCAAAATTGCTTCCAAGAACCAAATGAATATACTTACGACTTTTTATTGGAAATACAAACTATTGGTAAATTTTCTAACAAAAGACTGATAGGGAATTTCACCATATACCTAATCTATGTCTATTATTGTCTATATTTAATTGGTCTTACCACGCAAAATCATCATGCAAGAAAAATAATCTTTTTTTTTCCTTCCTGAATGGAATGTGTGAATGATGATATGATTAGAACGGGGGTGACTAAGTACCGAGATGACGTCTAATAGAGAAGTATGGAAGAAAAAGATATGTTGCGCCGTCCACAAATAAATTGGGATAAGGGAGAATGATGATGATGATGAATTCATTCCGAATAAGGAATCCCTACTTAGATAAATCGCGGGCGCAGCTAGATTATATAATCTTATTTTTCCTTCTTCCCACACACGGTAACATTTACAGTGTTCTGGCAAAGTCTGTGTCTGTCTTTAAATAAGTTAATTGCATCCGCCGTAGTCAGAAGAAACAGAATCACTATAAAAGATTATATTAATTGGGTACATAGGTATGATTGTATGTAAAGCGTGTGATATGAGAGTGAAAATGTAGCTCAGTTAACGATGTTGTTATTCTTATCGAGGTTATATAAGTCTAACTACAGTTACTAGTATGCTGTTACGGTTTCAGTAGTTACCTTCTGATCGCAGATAACCTTTCACTATAAACAATTATCAGCCCTAGAGCTTGTAGATTTTTCTTTACACGCTCAAATCGGTGACGGATTTAGTAAGATGTAATAATGTGTAAAAGTAATGTTTAAAATGATTATTGTCATCAAAAACAGGTGCAAATAGGATTGATACGTAGACAATAATTCTAAATCCTGTGTCCTAGTAGTGGGAACACCAACATATAGGCTGATTATGCATCTAGTTGGACGCAACTTAAATTATTATTAAGACTGGAAAATTTTTAAAAAGTGGGCATTATAGTGAAATCTATCAAACATCTACAAAATTTGATTCTATTAAGATAGGTATGTAGATCCATGGTAGGTCAGTAGGTACCAAAAAAATATTAAATTAGCAAAATCCCACAGAGATGTAAAAAGATACCTGTCTTATCCAACCAATTATACATAACATAATTTCTATAAAAAAAAATCTTTGAAGAGTTGCGAAACCGTCAAACGAACAAAATAAAAATTCGCTAATTATGCAAATGAAAAAAATCGCTCAGCAAAAGTAAATATACTTACATTCCCTGACATAGCTCTTGCTGTTGTAGTAGCAGACGACTTTGCTGGTTGAAGGGCCAACGGCGCCCGCTATAGCCAGAAAACCGGCTAAAACGATTAAAATATTCATGGCAAATAAATAACTATACTAAATGACTGATCACCACGACTCGTATGTGGCGAATGAGCCTCGGCATTCGAACACCACCGCGCTTACGAGATGCTAAAAGGTCAAAGATTAAGGATGACCGCATCGTCGGCGTCGAGTTTCGGCGAATATTATCTGTTGTTGTTTTTAACCTCTTTTGCTTGAGGAAAGATAATTATGTTGCCTACAAATTTTCTTTATTACCGTTTATAGGTACACATGGCTACACATCAAGCTATACATTTCCAGTTTTAGCTGACCTCGCATTGTATAGGTTTTTCTTTCAATCAGAAGTCAGCTTATGCTGGTTATGTATAGCTTGATGTGTAGCCGTGTGTACATTTATATAGTAAGTATTCATCATATTGTGTACTGTTTTCTTTTAATAAAATTGAATCACGTACTACTTATTTGATTTATAACCTACTTGCTTTTGCCCTCCGCCGCCTCTTCGCCAGCGCAGCGTGAAGGTTGGAAATTATCCCACTTGAACGTGACAAAAAGTGTTCTATTTCCTAACTCGGGCAATGGTCTATCCATGCGCCAAATTTCTGTTTAGGCAATACACGGCAAACACACAAACAGACTTCATCACCATCCATCAAATCGACTTTAACCATTGCTAAGCATTAGGTCTCTCTTTTCGAGTGCCATTCCCCACGCCCCTGTGCCAGCCTCATCCAGGTTCTATCCGCGATTGTAACAATGTTGTCCGCCCATACAACCGACATTTCGCCTTCCAGTCCTTGGACGCCACTCGGTCACTGCCTTACTCCACCTGTCATCACTGCGCCTTACCAGGTGTCCTGCCCAACTCCATTTGAGTACCATAACTCGTTTTCCGATATCGGAAA
Source organism: Hydraecia micacea (assembly GCA_914767645.1). Lineage (NCBI taxonomy): Eukaryota > Metazoa > Arthropoda > Insecta > Lepidoptera > Noctuidae > Hydraecia > Hydraecia micacea. The sequence continues at coordinate 3,463,911 of OU611774.1, forward strand.
TCTTCGTACGTCTGCGGATTTCGACGTTTGGGACTCGGTCTACAAGCTTTATGCCAAGCATGGAACGGTCCATGGCTTTCTGTGCCACTCTCACCCTGTTCACAGCCTCCTGCGTGAGCGTCCATGTCTCGGCACCATACGTCATGGTGGGCTGAACACACTGGTTATAGAGGCGAGACTTCAGACATAGCGGAATTTTGGCTGATTTCTCATTTCAGAATGTCGTCCCCATAATTAGTATAGACAGTCCAATGACTATAATCCTAGGTAATTGACGGGTCTGTATAATTTTATACTTGCATCAAAATAAACTGCTGTAGGTATAATATATTCACTTATTCTATGACTGGTCAAGCTCGATGATGTCATCGTGCTAGTAAAAAAGATTTCACGTAACAAACATAATGGACGGTACTTGTCGAATGCAAGCCTCAGCCCCGGCCCCGAGGAGACTGTTGTCAAACTGGTTGTTTCACAGGATCCCAAAATCAGAGTCTGTAGACAAGTTTGTTGAATTAACTAAATCAAATAATTATAAAAAAAAAAAAAAAAATAATAAATTATTAATAATAATTTGTTTCATTTCAATCACCTCGGTACAAGTTTTAAAAATACATTTCGAAATCGGCACAATTCTATCCATACATATTCTTAAAAAAACGTTTAAAATATATGATTATGGCCTAGGGGATATCATCATGGATTATGATGAAACATTACAGTAATATAGCTTATACATCAGAATAACACATAAGATTCTGTTTTTCCCAATATTTCCACGGGATCGGCACATATGCGGGTGAAACCGCGGGTTGCTGCTAGTCTAAACTAATATTATAAGAGAAAAGATTGATTTTTTGTATTTTTGTTTGTTTGTTACGCTTTCACGCTAAATCGGCTTAACGGATTTGGAAGAAATTTAGCACATGGGTAAAAAATTACCTGGGTTAGGACATAGGATACTTTTTATCCCGACGTTCTCACGGGATCGAGATTTATGCGGGTGAAACCGCGGGGCGCAGCTAGTTGTTGATAAAAGTTATTTACTAAGACAAAGGTCGCTTGTTCGATAAGAACGGTAGGTAAAGTTGCCACAGGGACTGTGGAAATTTTAGGCCCCGGGGGATCCCGATTACCAAATTGGACTTTTAAATCGACAAGAGAAGATACGATTAGGTACGGTTCGACTTTTATGTAAACAATACTATGTAAGGTCTGGCCGCACTACATTTTCCAAAGATGTAAACAATAATAGCCCCACAAAATGTAATAAAATCGATATACTTACAAAGAACATTTCTTTTAAGTAATGTTCTTGTAATCTTATTAAATTTCGGTCGGCCATTGTTGTTTACATCAGCGCGGCCCGACGCCCGACCTTAGGTGAGTGACTCGTAAAAAAATTACGGTTGAAAGAAATCATAATTATTTTGTTATTTACCTACAAGATATTTCTAGGTAGGTACCTACAACGGTAAAAAGGAGTTCCTACTTACTATAGAACGGAAATCATCACAAAAAGCTCTCAAATTGGATCGGTTCACAAATTACTATTTTTTTCACTTTTTGATTCATTTTGTTATGTTCAGACGTCGTCGGCGCGACATGTATTTTTCTTCCATACTTCTCTATTAGTCGTCGCCTCGGTAATCACTCCCTTTCTGACGATATCATCATTCACACAGTCCATATGGTTCTTTAGTCTTCCCATACAGAATACCGATTAGGACTTGTTTACGCCATCTCGTGGTGAAAGGATAGCCAATCGACAGAAGTCGATTGCCCAGGGTGCGCCGGACGTAACAGAAAATCGGAGGGTACGTCGCTCAGGGAGGCTCCTTTCAAGCACCCCATACAATGATGATACAACTATCTTTTACTTATAATCAGAAGTCTCAGACTAAGGTACCTAAGAGTGGGCTGGCCACGTTGCACGAATGCACGCGGAGGAATGTGCAAAGAATGTCACGCACTGGACGCCTTATTATGTTATGGCAGACATCGCGATCGCGATGGTAGACGCGGCAAAGATGGTATGACGATATAACCATGATTGCGGGGCCAACGAGATAAAAAGAGAGGTATGGAAGGAAAAGGGGAGACCTTTGCCCAGCAGTGGGACACAATAAAGGCTAGCAAAAAAAAACTCTTGGTGGCTAGCCAGAAAAAAAAAAAAATAATAATAATAATAAAAAGAGGATTCCGGAATAAAAGCAGAAGGTTTTACATTGCAATTTGGTTTCAGGATATAAACAGTCTCATTCTGGAATCCTCTCGTTCTAGCTAGTCCAGGTACCTCCTAGCTGCCGTGAGTAGATATTATCTGCATAACATAGTATAAGTAGAGTAGGTACCCTTTGTATGTAGATCGATCTACCTACCTCCCACGCGCATAACTAGTGGGTAGGTACGATGTTTTTCAACACCTAGCACTCCTAGGCTAAGTGGTATTAACAATCGCGTTACTCATGCCCGTGGCCCGCTGTTGATCAAATTCCAGATAGCTAGTCTAGTATTATTAGGTTCTGCGGCTCTATGATAATATTCGCCATTGTACATAAAAAACACCATGATTGTTAAGTATTTCACAAAATATTAACCGAACTTAAAATGTCATCTTCAATTAATAAGTATGAGAGCACTGGTGGCCCCATGGATTATATTTCTATGAGAGGCCCAGTGGTAATGGCCTCGACTTAATTACGAGTTGTTGGTCGTGGCTTCGAACCCAGACAGGATTTTATTTGTATAAATAATTTCATCACTACTGCTCTCAAAACGGTGAAGAATAATAAAATTGGTTGTCTGTAAAGTCAGTTTACGGACGACAATTTTACGTGATAACGTCATAAGAAAACATGCCTCTCTATCGCTTGTTCCGCGCTCTCGCTTGCACGCTCGGCTCAGGCGGACCGTGACAATGAGTCATGCTTTTTGCGATTTATAAGACGTTATCACGTCAAAACATCGTGTGGTAATGTTCCCACTGCTGGGACACAAGCCTCCTCTCTTTGAGAGGGAGTGGGCTAATAATAATCTACCACGCGAGCCCAGTGCTGGTTGGTAGATTCACATGGTCATCGAATTTTTGGTTCTAGGACATTATAGGCTGATTCATCATCTGCCTAGCCTTTTCCCAACTAAGTTGGGGTCGGCTTCCAGTCTAACCGGATGCAGCTGAATACCAGTATTTTACATGGAGCGACTGCCTATCTGACCTCCACAACCCAGTTACTGGGTAATACGATACCCCTTGGTAAGACTGGTTGTCAGACTTACGGGCTTCTGACTACCCGTAACGACTGTCAAAGATCCACGAATGACAGCCGGGCCCAACGGCTTAATGTGCTTTCCGAGACCCGGAGGGGTCTCGGTATGTAAAGATGGTCACCCATCCACAGACCTACCGCGGCAAGCGTAGCTTGACCTAATCGATCGACCTGTGCGGCTGTTATTATTTAGCCACGGGCCCCTCTCATTATAGGCTGATTACCAATCTGTAAATATCATCAGATAAAAGTCACGTCTGTATTTTCTACTTATTTTTTTTAGATAGTTTTCTATATTGCATTTTATTTTCACTTTTTGTACTAGTGCGAAATGACTACAACATACAAACATCAACAACATGGCCTAAACTGTGGTTTAAAAATGTTGTAATGAAACTTAATAAAAATAAACAACTGACTTCCAAAAGACAAAACAAAGTCAAAATTGATTTTCATATTAATTCAATAATTTAGTTACTTGTCAGAACATTCTCCTTATTAGCGTGTCGATGGCAATCTACATAGGTACAGTCAGCCCAGAGGATTTGTATACGAGCTTTGGCACCTTCAGTAGGCACTGTCTATCAACTCCCGTTTTGATGAGATTGGCATTTGTTGTTAATTTCGGAAGTCGGTGGTTTTGGTATTGTATTTTAGTTTTTTTCCACAGACTTGAAATGAAATTAAAGTTATTTTTCACTCTATACTTAATGGGTTTTTGCAAGTCAGTTGTTTTGTTTTTATAAAAAGTTTTTAATTGCGGTAGGTACCTTACCTACCCCACACAAATTAGTATAAGTAGGTACCCCACTACTTGTTAAGTAAATAACAGGGACAGGAAGTTTTATATTATCTGTGACATCATCAACATGTGGATTAAATACGTACCTATTATATAAACTGGGGGCCTACCATGATCTAATTAAAAACGATTCAAAAACAAGACATTTCAGTTTAGGTTCTAAAATGGATCGCGTTAAGAGCTTGTGGTAGGCCTCCTGAGCCTAATCACACTGGCGTTTTGCAAGCGAGTTAGCAGCGAGCGCGCGGCGAACTCGCGGTGAGCTCGCTGATCACTCGCCTCGCTTTGGACTTGCTTGCAAATCGCCAGTGTGATAAGGCCCCGTTGACTCAAAAACTTCCCAAGCAAAGTTTATAAAATGTTGGTAATAATTACTTATAAATGGGTCCACCGCGCGAGCTGCCTCTATCAAATGCATTGAAAAAAGAATCATGTAAACTTTTTTTACTCAATCTTCTTTGGGATGTCTGATTCTTGTCGATGGCAAAAATTCAGCAACGCGAATATCTTTCCTGTGCTGTGGCCCTTCCACTCGCCATCGGCTGGACTCACGCACCCAAGAAAACTTTTAGGCTTTTAAACCCTCTGGGGCACTGCTTTATAGTTGTGCTTTGGTGGCAAGGAAGGGCCATCCTGTAACTTCGCCTCTCGATGTGAATGCTTCGTTTCGGTCGAACCGATAGTTTTAGCGGAAACCGAAACTTGATTTTTAGTCTGAAACTAGCTGAAACCAAAACTGCGGTCGGTCTCTAAGCTTTTATTAATAACTATAGCAGCGCCCCGAGGTTTCACCCGCATAAGTAGCGATCCCGTGGGAATATCGGGATAAAAAGCATCCTTTGATCTGTGTGCCAAACAATACTTTTTGGGTGAAAGAGTAACGAACATCCATCCATCCATCCATCCTCACAAACTTTCGCGTATACCTAATATTAGTAGGATAGGATAGGATAGGAAATACGATGTATTCCAATTATTTTTTTTGCATCCTGCCCGTGAAGCACAGAGTACTTTTTGATAGACTCCGTGAAGTCAGGCGGCAGACTAAGGAACCATTTGGTAGACAAACTAATAATGCCTTTTGGGCACGTTTCCTATTGACTGCGATGCGGACGAATTTTTTGATGCCCTTTGATTATTTCCCCTCCCCTTTTTATATACTTGTACATATTATTATTTTAAGACCGCTTTATAATTAATATTGTAAATATTTTAACTAATAATTAGTTCCTTGTTTTGCCGCCGAATACACTGGACATTTACCGCCATCTATGCTTGCGCGATGGCCATGTCACGGCCTTTCACAGAAAAAAGTACAACCATCGAGCGTAGCACGCGAGCTTCGTGGCTACTATTCATATGCGAACATAGATGGAGCTTTCCAATTTCTGGAACAAATTGCGATTCTCATTGCGCTAAAGTTTAGCAGTACAGTCAACCACATGTCAATGGAACCTATTTAACTTTGTTGATTCTTCTAGTCGGTGTCTTCAATTCTTTAATGCACTAGTGTTAATTGAATTTGTGTGGAGTAGGTAGGTACAACTAAAAAGTGAAAAATAAAAATAATTTTCCAAAAAAAACAACCGAATTAAAAAAAAAAAACTACAAAGTGAAAAATAACTTTAATTTCGAAAGCCGGTGTCAAAAAACGAAAATGCGGAACCAACGACACCTTATTTTTCACTTTGTAGTGTTTTTTTTAAGTCGGTTGTTTTTTTTAACACCAGTGCAGTGGTCCTACCAAAAATTCGACATGCACGGCATGGTTTGCAACGGTTCCTATGCTTCCCAGCATTATTGTGCGTAGCATGGTGAAGGTCGCAGTGGACGATCCCGCCCACATTTTCATACATGAAGCGAAGATAAGTTAAACATGTGTTGTGTGTAGCTTAGCAGCGGACGAGTACCTACATGGCTGATGCAGAGCGGCGCATTAATCATTTGCAGTGCAGGTGATGTGCATAGCAGGGTGACATGATGACAGTTAGTGGCTCAGTACGCTCATTGGCTATACAGAACCTCCTTGTTTAAAGTCGGTTAAAAAACTCATGGTAATGTAGCAGGTACATGCGCCAGCACATCAAGCTACCCGAAACTGTCAAAGATTCCCAATCAACCCCAATTCCCAATTTCTTTTTTCCCAATTTTACCTTAGCGATAAAGTTGAAAATTATTAAAGAAATTTGACAGATTGTAGTAGCTTGATGTAGCGTCTGTACATCTCATGACCTGCCTGATACATGAGAATTGTTTCTGTTATAATGAGTGCCCTCTAATGCCCCAAATAATTCAGAGTCGCCAGCAAAGCGCCAAGGTAATTAAAACACAACATCTTACTCATAAGAGAAAAGGTTACATTTAATTCCAAGATCTACAATATTATTGGTACAGATACATTGACCATATTGTAGGAATACTTCGAATATAGAACTACACTATGTTAAAAAAAATCCAAATTTGGCTTCTTTATAATCAGTCCTTTTCTTCCTGCTTATTGTTCGTCATTCCGCTGCTCCGCTGGTGACCCTCCTCTCCCCTGCTCCGCCTTGTCCGAGCTGTCTGCTCCACCGTATCCACACTGCTACCAGTCCATGGCATCCTCCACTACAATATCCTCCAGATTGTTCCAGTCCCAAACTTCTTCTTTCCAAAAGACGTTCACGTCAATTTTATCGAATATTGAGTATTGATATGAGCACATAGATAATTAGATATGACAATAGATTAAATGATTGATAAATAGTAACTTTGCCTTTGTAGGTTACTTTGTTACTATTTTGATGGAATCGCGAATGAAATTAGCCGGCTGTCCGATGTTCGAGATCGTCATTGGTAGTCATCTCCCTAAGAGAACGTTCCACAGCATCCTCGACTATGTTCATCAGATTCTGAACATGTATTTTGCCCATTTCATCATTGGGCTCTTCCTCTTGTGTCCTCTTCTTCAGCAAAGCTTGTACCATCTCCTTGGTTACTACCTGTTTGTTAGTAACCCCAAACATCTTGTTGAACCGTTTATGGATCGCTGTTGGTATGTCATCATCTTCTATCTCATAGATGTAAGCATCCATAAATTCGAGGGTTCCATCCAGGTACTTGCTTGTTTTTGGATGCATTTGAATAATCTCCTCTGTCACTTTTCCATAACGTATCATGTTGTTTACCTTCGCGTATCTGAATTTAATGCTGGTCCACTCCTGTTTGCATGCTTTTTCTGCAAAAGAAAGAAAAAAGTACGTAAGTTATATCGCAATGGCTCTCTTTGTAAATGCAATGAGGAACTTGATTCGCACGCTCAGCGGCTCAGCTATAAGTACCATAATTGTTTTTTTGTTTTCAGCTCAGATCGCCAGGTGGACGGTGGTACTAGGTACCTACATATATACATATATATATATACCTACATATATATATATATATATATTGCATACGCAGGGTGGCACAGCACGTAATGATTCTGAATACCTACACAATCTTCTATAAAAAAGTATTTAACCTACCTACTTAATTATAAACAATAACAAAACAGATAAGTAGGTACTTACGCGGCATGCGAATGTCGCGAGCAATCCTATCCCAGGCGGTGGTCAGGGCGGCCTTGTACTGGGTCGGGGTCATCATAATGTCCCGTATGTAGGTGATGGGATGACGCTGTACCATCTTCATCACATCCTGCTGGAAGGGCGACCAGTAATTTTCCTCTGGACCGATCTTCTTCGCCATTTTATGTTCAGTTAATTCACTTCGCTCACAAAACTCGGGATACGTCTAATACCGGAGAGGGAACGTGGGGAATAAAGCAATGAAAGCGATCGATATTTCAAAAGCTGCGCAGCATCGGGCGGGCCGAGCGTCGCGCGCAACCCCTCATCCCTTCTACTAATGCTCGGCCGATGTAAGGCCATTCACAAAGGGGCGAGCGGTGGCGGGTCAACAGCTCACCATGGAGCGGACTAGTGAACTGATAAGACTGTGTAAAAAATTCCCACAGATAGGGACCTACATTAGACATTTCAGATTTTCCTCTGTGATGGCAACAGCTACGATGACTCTGTTAGGGACAAAGCTAGACCAATGGCATTACCACTTTACTATTCAGGTTGGTCGCCTGTTTGTTCGCCATCCAATTATACTAGGCAAAAAATAGTAGATTGTTATGCAAGGGTCGAAAGGAATAAATTCCTATACGAGGCATTTAGACGCCCGAGCGCAGCGAGGGCGGCTATAGTCATCATCATCTGCCTAGCCTTTTCCCAACTATGTTGGGGTCGGCTTCCAGTCTAACCGGATGCAGATGAATACCAGTATTTTACATGGAGCGACTGCCTATCTGACCTCCACAACCCAGTTACTGGGTAATACGATACCCCTTGGTAAGACTGGTTGTCAGACTTTCGGGCTTCTGACTACCCGTAACGACTGTCAAAGATCCACGAATGACAGCCGGGACCAACGGCTTAACGTGCTTTCCGAGGCACGGAGGGGTCTCAGTGGCTATAGTCCGAGTAGGAATTGATGACTTTCACCCGTGTTAAACACTCTACTTTTCATTTCGAATATAAGGAAAGTAAAAAATAGTAGTTTTTCTAAAATATTTATTGATAACAATAACATGCATAGTAGGTACCTATTTAAAATTAATGGAGAAGTTAGAACAATTTGTGAAATTTAAAGTTACATTCTTGTTTGGAATATTTACGGTGTTTGATATATTATGACTTTGGCTATGCTGGATGTCTGTAAAAGTAGGAGACTCTGGTATTTGATTAGACGGTGGAATCCATGGCAGAGACTCCCTTGAAGTAGTTGCTTGAGGTGAACTGGGGCGTAAATTTATAGTCTCAGTTAATTTGCTTGAAATTTTGGTTTTATTTTGGACAGAATCCTCAATGTAGCCTTCCGCGACTGTGCTGGATTTCCATCCTCCATGTCTTTTTAACATTGTCAAGTTCGCCCCAGAATCGGCTAACATTGTCGCTGACGTTCTTCTATAACAATGCCCGGTATACCTACTGCTCACAGTTTGGTAAATTCAAATATGTTGCTATCTGCTTCGGCATACCTGATATTTTATTTTTACCGATCACTTGTTTGTAGCATTTTCCCTTTTGGTAGTTGAGAAAAAAGCGATCCGTTTTTATGTCATTAGGTCTGATTACCTATTCGATATTTTTTTACTATTTGTGTAAACTCTTCTCGTAGGTACTACAAACGTCCGCTCAATATTTGTTTTTGTTTTAGTAAATTTTACGAGTAATAACTGGCCTTGATTTTCAACGTCGTTAATTGTTAGATTTGTGAGCTCACTGCTTCTGCAGGCGCCGCTTATACCGAGTATCAATACCACCACATTTAATTTTGTCAGTATTCATCTTTTAGGTATGTAGGCATGGACGTATAGTTTTATAAGTCCATGTATGTAGGTAAAATAAACAAGTAGAGATATTTTACTCTAAAAATGCACGTCGTTCCACCCACCGTCTTTACTCTCAATATACGCAATCTGGTCAGTGTAATTTCCACTTTTTATGCAAACCTTTCCATAATACATAATCAGAGTAAAGCTAAGACGTTGGGGACGAAGTTAATTTTTAGAGTAAAAGACCTCTTTCTACCTAGATAATCACTTATAGCTTACCTTTACCTACTGCCAAATATATCTCGTTAGGGGCTTTGTTTTTAAAAATGTTTCCACTTCGTAAGAGGTGAAAACCTTAGATTTTTTGCTCTTGAACCCCTGAGACTGTCTTTTCAAAAACGATGTTATTACATTATGGATTTTTTTCAAATCTACATTATGTTTTACACTTAGTGTAGGTACTCTTGAGCATTGAATATCTGCTCCATAGCGTAGAAGGCTGTATTTTGCTAGATAGTACATTGAAGTATGTAAGAAACACACTTTCGGAAAATGATTTTATTTTCTTGTCTGCTCGCCACTTCATAAAATCACTGTATCTATGTATTTAGATATCTTTCTTTTGAAATTTCTGGCAAAAGATTTTCAATTAGGTACTGCAATTGCCTCGTCTTTAACCGAATCTGGGGTCAACATTTCAGAATCACTAGAACTCATTTTTATTAAAGAAATATAATATAAAATCAATGTTTTGAATTTCGGTACAGCTTACAGGGTTAGTAATTAGTATCCCGCCAAATAATACTATTGTCTTTTTTTTTATTTTAAATATGGAACACACCGCGTCATCGCCGCAGGCTGTCCCGCTTAATAAGTAGGTTTTTTTTTTTAATTCACACTGTCTGTTTATATACACTCACAAGACTGCATTTTTCTTAGTAGGTATGTAAAAATTTCGTAGCTGACTAGTTCTATTTTTAAAATTCATTCCCACCCTAAAGAGGGAAGTAATTACTATGAGTCTTTCCCGCCCTGTGGTGGGAAGCAGCGTCTTCCACCCGTGACCCCCCGCTGTTCGGATCAAACAAACACTACTTTCCGAGTATGAGAAATGAAAACACTTTTTCTCCTTAGAGATTTCATTATTGTGATTCGGAATCATCATGCTACAGAGAATCTCTATCCTACTTACCAAATTTCATCTAAATCCGTTCAGTGGTTTAGGCGTGAAAAGGTAACATACAGACAGACAGAGTTACTTTCGAATTTATAATATTAGTATGGATGAGGGCAAAATATAGGATAGTAATTGACGTTCTATGTGTATCCTAACTGAGTTAACTATTAGCGAATACCTAATACCTATAGGTGTGTTCCCAACCAGTCACACTGTAACATGTCACAGTGTGACTCGTTGGGAACAATCGGTTAGGTTAGGTTAAAACTGAGACCCCTCTACGCACGAGCCGAGCGAGCGAAGCGAGCGGTGCCGCGGCAGCGGCCGGCGAGTGCCAGAAACGACTTGCGCAAATAGAAAAAAAAGAGCTAGAAAGAGAAAATTGCGAGTTCCCGTGACTGGTAGTGTGACCGGTTGGGAATTTTTTCAGAAAAAAATCCCATCGAGTAACAGTGTGACATTTGAGGGTGTTACTCGTTGGGAACAAATGTACCTATACTACCTGTTTGAGCTTTTCGCAATCCGCTCCCGCTGCTTGATGGAGGCAGCTTTTGAGCCTGGCCAGATAGGTAGGTACCTATATTTAGACCTGCCAATTATGATTTTCCTAGTACTAGAACCTATACTTCTGTATAACACAATTCGAAGCTACCGCCCGCGCCTAGGGTGGGCATCTTGTTGTTTGTTTTTGTGATTGCGTTTTGATACGAAACTTTTACTAATGTCACAGAATAGTACTAATGTAAGCATGGCGAAGCCCTATAATGTGTCTACGGGTCTACCAATCAATTTCTTTAGAAATATTAATTTACGTAGGTATATGAATTATATTAAGTATATTATTTCAAATTGAAAAACACCGGTCAAGGCGGGCCGGTTTAAAAAGTCACAGAGGGTGAGAGCAAGGGAAAAAAAACATTATTTATACAAAAACCTTAGGTCGCATGATTTCAGTGAATAAAGGTCATACACAGAGTAAACCCTGACTCCCAAGCTAGATCCTGTGACTTAGGAGTCAGTGTTCTCCGCTGTCACTATGATACCTACCAACAACCTTTACTAAAACGTGTTATATCAGTAGGTACTTAGGTACCTATACAAAAACATGGCAAAAAACAGGTTTGAAATGAAATGATTTCAAAAGATTAAACGTGGAATAAGGAATTTATTAAACGGAGTTTTAATGTGAGAAAGATTGTGAGACAAACAATATAACTCGAGCCGTTGCTGCATGTAGTTCGCGCGCAATCAGTTGATGCATTATAAGAGGCGCCTTGGCTTAGCCAACACCTTGTCGAGGCACAGATCCATCGCCATAAAAATAAATGTACCTAAATAACGGGAGCTAGATTTGAATATGAATGAAAGTCTTCATGAGACATACCTAATAGTGGCCACATCAAGTCTTAATTACGGGCGGTAAGACCCGTTGTGAGTGAGGCAGTGGCTGGAGACGGCATGGCGCCCTTCTTTTCAGTCAGACACAGATAAACACGTCAAACTTGCCCTCTGTTTTTGTCCAATCGAATACCTAGGTTAGGTGCGTTTACCTACATTAGGGCGTTCGTTTTAGGAGTCCTAGAGAGAGGAGAGGAGAGGATAAGAACTTTTCAAAACGTTCCTCGTTGTGTAACATGTGTAAAACGGGCTGAATGAAACTATATATAAATTTTAAAAAAAAAAGCTCGACATGACGAAAAGTTTAAAGGCTCATCTCTGTAGATTCCGAGCACAGAAATCTTAATAATAGCCTTATTATTAAGATTTCTGTGATTCCGAGTCAAGTGGTGGTTGCAGCCAGTACTTTCGTGCACCGCTTCAGAGAATTTGTGTGCTACGAGGGTAAGGTGAAAAGTTCTCGCCCTGACAATGAAAAACTGTAATTTTTAGTAAAAAAATGATTTTATTTTTCTACATAATCTCCCTTGACTTCAACGCACTTGGGGTAGCGCTTTCGAACAGTCTTCCCGGAAATAGGAATCTGGAAGACTGTGAAATTATGCTGGCTGGGTAACTACTCCGCCAATTCATTATCATTCTTTTGCTTTTGTCCCAATTTATTTGAGGTCGGCTCAACATACTCCTCTATTCAGACGTTATCTCGGTAGTCAATATTTAATTAAACTTTTCGCACACAAAACAGGTACAAGGCGGAATTAATGCATTAGGTATTCTCTACCAGACAACCAAGAGTGGTGGAGAGATCCATATCCTCTTCCACACAGTCCTGAGTCAGTTTCTTTGGTCTTCCCCTACTCCTATAGCCATCCACATTCACACACAACTTTTCAGTCATTTACTTTAATGAAAAAAGGATATAAAACAAAAAAAATAACATGGCCGGCTTGCTATTATTTATTTTAACAGCTAATAATTTCTAATTTACAATTAATTACTTTTTTATTATTATCTAGTTTACATAATTCTACCTAGGGCAGCAACGAGCATTTTATGAAAATCATAAAAATAGAAAAGCGTGACACGAATTTGGCACTCAGTAGTGAAATAATATAAAAATATAAGAGTCAAGATCCATTAATAAAAAAAAATACTTCACGTCAATTAATGTTGTTTTCTAGTCTATTGATTTAATCCTACGTTTTGTGCCTTAACGGGTGGGACTTGTGCTTGCGGTGGTACTTGGTTTTGAGTCTGTCCAGCCTGTGCTGGTGCCTGCGGAACCTGTCCTTGGCCTGGTTGAGCCTGCCCTTGGGCTGGTTGAGCCTGTCCTTGGCCTGGTTGAGTCTGTCCTTGAGTAGGCTGTGCTTGCTGCACCGGCGGAACTTGACCCTGATTCACATTGGGCTGTGGAGGCGCTTGCCCTTGTGGTTGGCCTTGCGCTTGAGGTTGCTGTCCTTGTGGAGGATGTTGGTATTGACCTTGAGCGGGCTGTTGGAATCCTTGAGGCGGCTGTTGGTATTGACCTTGAGGCGGTTGCTGATATTGGCCTTGGGGTGGAGGCTGCTGGAATTGACCTTGAGGTGGTTGTTGGAATTGGCCTTGAGGATATTGCCCTTGAAATTGCGGTTGTCCCTGCTGATATTGCTGTGGAGGCTGCTGGTAAGGTGGAACCTGTCCTTGAGGCATTTGAGCTTGAGGGACTTGACCATACTGTTGTTGGCCTTGGTATGGCGGTTGTTGTGGGTGCTGCATTTGTTGTTGGTGTTGGTAAGCACGGAACTGCTGCAGAGCTTGGTGAATTTGATGCTGTGCACCAGGGATAGGCTGGCCATGAGCATCAACCTGCAGAAGAACACAATAAATATATGTTCAAGTCGCAAAAATTATGATCCAGATGATGATTTACGAGCGGGGCTGTACGCACAGTTACAGATGATAAAATTCTATTATAGCCATTACATGTCAGTCAGTTAGTCTGTCTATCGCAGTACACTTTTTTATACGAAAATAATATGGAGATTGGCCATATGAGCCATCTTAGAAAAGGCTAAATTGTAAAGTGTATGATGAAATTGAAAATCCTATTTTAATTAAGTACAAATCAAATCAAATCAAAATATTTTTATTTCACATAAACCAACATGGGCACTTATGAAACGTCAGAAGCTAGGTGCACGGTTCCAATTGGTCGTTTCCTATGGAGAAGAACCGGCAAGAAACTCCATGGTTACTCTTTTAAAAATAATTGGCTTTTACAATGTTTTCAAGTTACAGTAGGTATGGGAGGAGAGCGTAGGCCTGTCAACAAGTACCAGGTACTTGATAAAATAAAAAATGGTACATTGAAAAGAACAGTCATTGTGTGGGATACCAAACAATACTTCAAAATTGGACCTATGCATGTCTTTGTACAAGGTACTGTCAGCATGTTGTAGGCTTTTGACCGTGCTGGGCATTAATTTGTTTTATCTCTCATAGATACTTCAATCAACCAATTTAACCGTTCAGGAGAGGAACTCCTAAATATCTTCTCATCCCTCTATAAGGAACATTTCAATCCAATCTTACATTTCAATGGCTCTGTGTTGTTTTTCCAGTAAGTGCCGGCACCATTTTATGTATAATTGTGGTCTATGCAGTAATAACCTACCTATTATAAAACCAACCCAGTGAACATAACCATTAATTAGAAAAAAAAACATGGTTTTATGTAAGAACCAGGATGAGACTAGGACAGTAGCGTCGAGATTGGAGCAAGCAGAGGCCTATGTCCAGCAGTGGGCAGTCGGGCTGTGGATACTGATGCTGAAGGATAAGTAAGATACGAACCAAACCACGCTGCTGAAGGTATCTCATTTCTTCAAGCCTCCTCCTCTCATATTCATCATATTCATTTTGAGTGTAAATTTGATTTTCTTCAATCGTCTTCCATCCTGAAAAAATACGTAAAATATTGTATTACGTACTTATTATCTTACTAACTGCGCCCCGCGGTATCACCCGCGTAAATGTCGATCCCGTGAGAATATCGGGATAAAAAGTATCCTATGTGTTATTCTGATGTATAAGCTATATTACTGTAAAGTTTAATCAAAATCCGTTCATTAGTTTTTGCGTGAAAGAGTAACAAACATCCTCACAAACTTTCGCATTTATAATATTAGTAGGATAGTAGGATTGACAGAATACAACAGTTTCTATGTATTTCGTAGTTACAGTGGTGGTCATATAATTACGAACGCTTATTTATAGGGAAGAATTTTTCAAACTAATGTTGCGCGCCACGATTGATGGCGACATTAGCTACCACTAGCGCCATCTAGTATCGAGTAGCAGAACTAGTAGGTCGAGATGCTTCCAGAACTTTCGATACTAGACCATTCTAGAACTATCGACATCGGGTCAGTCGGGACCGGTATGTACTCGAACATTCTAGATGTTTCTACAGTAGAAAGTTCTGGAACTATCTGAGGCCCTATATAAGGCTGGTATGGGCCGCGACCGAGTCAGTATTGGTTCTGCGATACAAGCGATAACATTCGAAGCGATCTTCAAGTGCGACTTAAGAGTGATCAGTAGTGCGATTGTCTTTTATAATTAGTGTGTTTGTGTTTTATTGGTGTTATTTAATTAAAGTGTTTATTTTTGGTAATTAAATCGGCAGTTTTTATTGTCACGAACCCCAAGCTCGTAACAATTGGTGTCAGAAGCAAGGATTAAAATCATGCCGATTTTACCCAAAGACGACACGGAGGGTATCCGTACCCGGAGTCAACGCCAACAGGAGACGGACCAGAGACGTTTTGGTGGAGCTATGCCACAGAGCTCGGATGGCCAGCTGCCGACCACGGAGGCCGACCCGTCCGCAGCTGCTCCAGCATCATCAGCACCAGATTTGGCTGCTCTGATGATGATGCTGCAGGAGCAGGCTCGCCGACAGGAGGAGCAGGCTCGCCGACAGGAGGAACAGGCTCGTCGGCTGGAAGAACAGCTCCAGCGCGATAAGGAGGAACAGGCCCGCCGTCAGGAGGAACAGGCCCGCCATCAGGAGGAACAGGCCCTCCGTCAGGAGGAACAGGCTCGTCGGCTGGAAGAACAGCTCCAGCGTGATAAGGAGGAACAGGCCCGCCGACAGGAGGAGCAGGCGCGTCGCCAGGAAGAGCAGATGCTCCTTATGAAGGACCTTCATGCTACCTTCGGGAAAGACATGAAGGAGGTGAAGGATAAGGTTGCTCAACATGACAACCGCCTGTCCGAAGCTGAAACCCGAATCGACCAAGTGAACAATCGTGTTGACAACGTGATGGCTGACGTGAAGAAAACCGTGATGGCTGACGTGAAGAAAACGCTGGATTACCTTCATCTTGGTAATGAAATCGCAGCTCCCGTAGCTACAACACCTTCGCTACGTGGATTTAAAGTACCACCATTCGACGGAACTTCTTCCTGGTCGGCCTACAAAATCCAGTTTGAGGCTGTCATGAAGGCGAACGGGTGGAATGAAAGTCAGGCTATGACTGCCCTCACCCTAGGCCTGCGCGACCAGGCCTTAACTGTCTTGGAAGCTCTCGGTAAGGAAGTGACTTACGAGCAGCTCCTTGAGGCATTGGAGGCTCGGTATGGCGACGCTCACCTGGAACACGTGTTTCGTGCGCAGCTAAAGGATCGCGTGCAACGCAGTAATGAAAACCTGCAGCAGTGGGCCCTTGAAGTGGAGAAGCTGGTTCGGAAAGCATACCAGTCTGTACCTGCGCTTATTCATGGAAACCTGGTGCAGGTATTCATCGATGGCATCCGCGACCTTGAAGTTAGAGCTGCTGTGAGGCTCGGTCATCACGGGACACTTAAGGACGCCTTGGCCCATGCACTGGAGGTGGAAGCTGTGCGGCAGGATCATCGTTCCCATCGCGTCAGGGAGGTTGCAGCGGCTACAGTTCGCGACCGCAATAAAGGATACAGCCCTAGGTGCTACGGCTGTGGGGAAAGGGGCCACCTTAGATCCAGTTGCCCTAAGCGGACTGCAGAAAGAGAAGACGGCCGATCTCCAGAGGGCAGTGCGGCTAACAGCACCGCCCAGCACCAGCAGCAGGGAAACGAGTAATAGCCAGGACTGCGGGGCGGGTGCTGGCTGGTGTTCAAAGAGCCCCAAGGATTTCGATCACGCAAACCCATGACGGGAACAGTTTAATCATCAAGGGCGAGGTCAACGGAACGCCTTGTAAGCTGACCATAGATACAGGAGCCTCTCGTACGGTCGTTAGTTCCCAACTTACAAGTCGGTTCCTTGGGGACTCCGCATACAACCGAGAACGCATTAATTTGGTAACAGCCACCGGTCAGCGCATACCCGTCCATGGAGAGAAGAAGATGGAGTTGAAGCTAGGCAACAGATTCTACCTGCATAATGTCATCGTGGCTGATATAATGGACGATTGCATCTTGGGCCTTGACTTTATGAGGAAGAATTGTTGTGAAATAGACGTCAAGCAAGGTGTTCTGAAATGTGGACAAGAGGAACTTTTTATGGAAGGGGCGTTACCAGGGAATGTGTACAGTCTTAAGAAGATTGTACTTCCGCCGAGATCAGAAACGATGGTGCCGGTTAGTCTTCCTCGGAATCCTGGGCAAACTCATCGTTGTGTACTCGTGGAAAGGGTAGACAGTGACCTTCCATGGAAAGTGGCACGAACTTTGGTCAGAGCCACCGACATCTCAGGGGTACGTGTGCTGAACCTTTGTGATCAGGAACAGATTATAGAAAAAGGCACACTAGTTGGTACTTGCGAGGAAGTGGACTGGTTGCGTCGATGCCAATATCTATCGACTGGGACCCTCAGCAAGGATGCACAAACGAAAGTGTCCACACTTTTAGGAGACTGCCACAGCGCTCTGTCCCAAAACGAAATGGTGAAGGCGAAGAAGATGTTACTCAAGTACGCCGATGTTTTCTCGTCAAACGACGGTGACATTGGGAAGACTGGCTTAGTTCAACACAAAATACACACAGGAGAAGAATTGCCTATCCGTCAGCGGCCAAGGAGATTGCCTGTAGCACGCGAAAAGGAAGTGGAAACCATGATTGAGGGAATGGTGAAGGATGGTGTTATTGAACCTTCATCTAGTCCATGGTGTTCACCTGTAGTGCTGGTAAGGAAGAAGGACGGCAGCATGCGGTTTTGTGTTGACTATCGTCGTCTGAATGACATTACGAAGAAGGACAGCTACCCTTTGCCAAGAATAGATGACACGCTGGACATGCTTACTGGAGTAAAGTGGTTTAGCACGTTGGACCTGAAAAGTGGCTACTGGCAAGTTGAAATTGATCCTAAGGACAAGGAGAAAACTGCATTCTCGACAGGAAAGGGTCTTTGGCAATTTAAAGTTATGCCGTTTGGATTATGCAACGCTCCAGCAACATTTGAAAGGCTGATGGAACTTGTACTAACCGGGTTAATTGGTGATGCCTGTCTGGTCTACTTGGATGACATCATCATCGTAGGCCGTACGTTTGAAGAACATCTTCAAAACCTGGAACGGGTGCTCATGAAGATCCAGAGTGCCAACCTCAAGTTGAGTCCAAAGAAATGTTCACTATTCAAACGGCAAGTTAGCTTTTTGGGGTATGTAGTGTCGGAAGAAGGCATCCGCACGGATCCAGAGAAAATCGCCGCTGTCAAGGATTGGCCAGTTCCGAAAGACAAGACGCAGGTCAGAGCATTTTTGGGTTTGTGCTCTTATTATCGGCGATTTGTTAAGAACTTTGCGGATATAGCCAAACCCCTGCACAAGCTAACCGAGGAGAAGCGACATTTCTGCTGGGATGAAAGTTGCGACATCGCGTTCCAGGAGTTAAAGGACCGACTGTGTAAAACACCTATTTTGGGGTATCCTGATGCAGGCAAGGAATTTATAGTTGACACAGACGCAAGTGACATAGGACTTGGTGGTGTGTTGTCTCAACGGAATGGTGATCAAGAGGTTGTGATAGCGTACTTCAGCAAGTCTTTGTCAAAACCGGAAAGGAACTATTGTGTCACGAGACGGGAATTGCTTGCTGTGGTAAAGTCATTGCAGCATTTTAGCAAATATCTTTTGGGGCGGAAATTCCACTTACGAACTGACCATGCTGCACTGAAATGGCTATTGCAGTTCAAAAATCCAGAAGGACAAGTTGCGAGATGGATTGAGCTACTGCAGGAATACGACTTTGTGGTCGAACATCGCAGCGGGAAATCTCATGGCAACGCAGATGCATTATCAAGAAGACCTTGTCCTGAAGACTGCAAGCATTGTACTAGGCAAGAGGGTAAGGAAGTGGTACCTGTGAGGATGCTCAGAACAGACCTCAGCGATGAGTGGAAAGAAAGTCTACAACGTGCACAGCAGGAAGATTCAGACCTCAAGCCGATTCTAGAGTGGATGAAGGCCAGTGTACCTAAGCCCAGATGGAGCGACGTCTCAGCGATGAGTTCGATCACAAAAAGCTATTGGGCCCAATGGGACAGCTTGGTGATTCAGGATGGAGTCCTGTGCCGTAAATGGGAAAATGCTCGGGGGGACAGCTGTCATTTGCAAATGGTTGTCCCTAAAGCTAAAGTACCGGATGTTCTACAGCTGTACCATAATGGCTTTTCAGGAGGCCATCTGGGAGTAAAACGGACTCTACTGAAGATACGAGAACGGTTTTACTGGGTCCACTGTCGGGATGATGTCGAGGACTGGTGTCGCAAATGTACAAGTTGTGCAGCTGTAAAGGGACCTCAGACTCGTAGTAGAGGTGCATTGAAATTGTACAATGTTGGTGCACCATGGGAGAGGATAGCCCTTGACGTTGCGGGGCCGTTTCCGGTAAGTGAAAGTGGTAACAAGTATTTCATGGTTGTAATGGATTACTTCACTAAGTGGCCGGAAGTCTTCGCCATTCCAAACCAGGAAGCTTCAACAGTTGCCGATAAACTAGTTCATGAAGTCTTCTGCCGTTTTGGAGTACCCTTGGAGATTCACAGCGATCAAGGAAGGAATTTTGAGTCCCAAATATTCCAGGAAACTTGCCGAGTAATGGGTACTCATAAAACGAGAACAACTTCTTACCACCCACAGTCGGATGGAATGGTGGAACGTTTTAATCAGACATTGGAGAGATACCTGGCAAAAGTTGTGGAAAATCGGCAACGAGATTGGGACAAGCACATACAACCGTTTTTGTTGTCATATCGAAGTGCTGTTCACGAAAGTACATCGGTGACACCAGCTTTCGCAAACTTTGGAAGGGAATTACGGCTGCCTGCAGACCTGATCACCGGAATACCACCTGATGCCCCACGCAGTATAACCGATTATGCGAATGACTTGCGGAACAAAATGGATGACATTTATGAGCACGTCAGACAATCGGGCCAGCAAATGTCTGAAAAGATGAAAACCCGTTATGACCGCAAAATGAACAATAAAGGGTTTGACGAAGGTTCACTAGTGTGGTTGCACAATCCAGTCCGCAGCAAAGGGAAATCTCCTAAGCTTCAAGCTAAATGGGACGGACCGTACCGGATTGTGACAAAGATCAATGACGTAACCTACCGGATACAGAAAGGTGCAAGAGGAACTCCTAAGATCGTCCATGTGGATCGATTGGCGCGTTATTATGGGGCCGATAATGCTCGGGACGAGCATGTCTTAGGAGGGGGCAGTGTTGCGCGCCACGATTGATGGCGACATTAGCTACCACTAGCGCCATCTAGTATCGAGTAGCAGAACTAGTAGGTCGAGATGCTTCCAGAACTTTCGATACTAGAACATTCTAGAACTATCGACATCGGGTCAGTCGGGACCGGTATGTACTCGAACATTCTAGATGTTTCTACAGTAGAAAGTTCTGGAACTATCTGAGGCCCTATATAAGGCTGGTATGGGCCGCGACCGAGTCAGTATTGGTTCTGCGATACAAGCGATAACATTCGAAGCGATCTTCAAGTGCGACTTAAGAGTGATCAGTAGTGCGATTGTCTTTTATAATTAGTGTGTTTGTGTTTTATTGGTGTTATTTAATTAAAGTGTTTATTTTTGGTAATTAAATCGGCAGTTTTTATTGTCACGAACCCCAAGCTCGTAACACTAACAAGTATAACTAATCGCATGTATTTTTTTGTATTACTCTCGGTATCGCAAAACTTTTCCACACAGCTTCTTTCTATATTTCTCATCTCGTTTGCTCTATTCATGTGGCTATTTCATAACATAACTAGTTACTTCTAAGAATGCATAACTACAAATGACATGATTTAGATAAAAAATTCTGGAACATCAAATCGTTCTTAATTATATGACCACAACTGTATTAACAACTGACTTTCTTTTTTGGAATACTACAGGAAAAGGAACAGATTCATTAACTCTTGTCATTATGTGAAGTAAATGTAATTGTGAGTTGTTTTATTGTGTCTATGATTGCGATATTCAACCGAAGGATTTAAATTGTACTAAGGACTTTAGATAAAGGTTTGTACAGTTCGAGAAAACAATACATTACCTTCATCTTGGTTAAACTCTGCTTTTTGAGTCTCTGTCATGAATTCGTTGAAGTCGATCAAACCGTCGCGGTTTTTGTCGTTTTCATTGAATACGTGTTCGCGCATCCTTTCCATTTCCTCGGCTCTCTCATGCAAGTCCTTGTTGGGACCACCCGGTCCATACAACTTGTCTAATTCCTTGATGAACAAAGCCTTTACTTCGTCTGCGTCCCAAACGCCGTTGCCATCAACATCTGTCGATTAAAAACGTCACAGTTTGACAGTTATAATATGTTAACGGTAAAAAAGTAATCATGATCTTGGATCTTTGAGATTTTAATGAGATATCTGAGTCCCAGTATCTTTATAGATAATGGGAAGTTACTTGGTAGTTTCGAAATTAAATAATAATAAATTAATCATATAATCTGTTAATTGAATGAGATTGTATATGAAAGGAATTGTATTTGTGCATGTTGTAAATTAAATGAACAATTGAGTATTCTAAACTATTTTTTTTTTGTTTTTAGTTTACACTCATTACGTAATTTCGAACTTCATAAGTAGTCGTATACAATGATTACAGTGAATTTCCTGATAGTACTTGACTATTTCCTTGATAAGAATTTATATGTTAGAAAAACCAGAAAAACAAGTAAGTAACCACATTTTAAATTAAATCTTATTTTATTATTTAGGTACTATTTTTTATATTGTTATGGATGCTCTCTACTCTGTGCTTCTACTATTCAGTTGAAATATAATTTACAAACAGTTTTTAATACATTCAATATGAGGATACAAGCACAACAATCTACATACACTTACACACACACACTAAATTTAAAAAGAAGCAAAATCAATTCTAGAGAATATTCAACTGCAGTAGGTACGCAAAAAATCATGCACAATTACCTACCGTGTCAGCTAATACAAAGCAAATCATAATTGATTACGACTACACACTTTCATAATTAGTAACCAAATAAAATTGGTTATTCACAAAACAAAAGTAATGCATGCCAACAAAAGATAAAACAAATATTAGATACTCAACAGTACATGCGGGTTTGTAAAATCCAAATCAGCGTGCGTAAAACCTTTGTAAACTCGAACTTTCATTGTTTACGAGTTACCTACCTATAAAACCTACTTACTAATTCGTGTTCTAAGTTATACTTGACTTGCACGCTATGGATCTTACCATGCATCATGAAAAACACCTTTGGGTTGAAATCTTTTGTATCCATTTTGTCGGCATTTTTCCAGATCTCTAACAACTGATCCTTTGTCGCGGGGTGGTGTAGCTGTTACAAATAATTGACGATTAATAAGTAATGTTGCAAGTCACCACTCACCATGCATCATGAAGAATGCTTTGGGCTCAAATTGTTGTTGTTCCATATGATCTTGTTTCTCCCATACTTCTTCCAGTTGTTGTTTAGAACCGGGATGGTGAAGCTGCATTTTATCAAGGGCATTTTTAAATTTAATTTTGAGATTGGAGCAATTGTAAAATCAAGAAATAATTGAAAGCTGAAAACCATATCTAAATTGCACGCGAAGGAATCAGAGGCCTTATCACATTGCTAGTCATAATAACGGCCATGTTTTGAGTTCATTTCAATAACATCTGACGCTAAGGGGAATTCACATTATTATTTTCAAGTTTAATTTTCCTCAAAGACACGTCATTGGCAACAGTTATCATTTCTGACAATGGAAGCGGTAATGGATTCTCCTAAGGGTCAGTACACACCGAGACGCGATGCGGCGCGCAATTTTCAAGATAGCGATACAATTATATACCTTATCTACTATACAAAAAGGTACAAAATTCAGTGAGGTGGTGTCTACAACGTCGAGCTAGGCCACGCGGCGCCGCGCGGCCCACCTCACTGAATTGTATTGTTTGAACAGTAGCGGGACTTACCGGTTTGTGGTGTTTGATAGCCTCTTCCTCTTGCTTAGTTTTCTCAATGTATTCCTTCTTCTGTGCTTCTTCCATGCCTTCTACTTTCTGATGTTCCTCAAACTTCTTTTGCATTTCATATTCCTGAAAATCGATTTATATTGTAACTACAAAAAAGCAATAAGTAAGGAAACAAATAACCATCAAAGTTTATGTGATCATAAAATATTTGAAATTAGTAATAAAAATGATTCAGGGCTACGTGAGGCTGACTGACGTACTAAGGCGGTATTGGTTTAGGTAATGTATGTATTGTACATGCAAGGACAGACACGTCTCGGTAATGTGTTAGGATGGACAATATACAATATAGCAAGATGTTAGAATAAGGCCATGCCTAACAATAGTCAAACAAATAGTAGCAACAAGTACCTTAAATTCTTCTTTCCTCTTCTTATCAGCAGCCTCAAGGTCGGCAGTGGTCTTCTTGATGAGCTTTTTTAAATCTTCAATCTCGAATGTGTGTGGGTTGTTATGATCTAAATGTTCATTTGTAGCTCCTTTGCCCGCCTCGTGCTGTTCCAAATTGTTTGTCAACTCAAATTGCTGTTGGCAAAAGAGAAAAGTAGCAAATGGATTGCAGAAAAAAAAAATGTAACTCCCTTTTAAATGTCTACCTACACCGAAAAAGTCGCAATTTATACCATAGCAATTAGGGAATAAATGTTACTATTTACCTTAGTCGCTAAATGACGAAGTCTGTCTAACTCACGACGTTTAATTTCATCCAATTTTGTCCTTACATTATGGTTGACAAAGTCCAATTGTTCAGCAATTTTTCCAGACTGCAATGTAATAATTAAAAATAATAACCAATGGGGTACAAAGCTTTGTTATATCTTCCAATATAGTGAATAACGTGGGTTCGTCTACAACATTACGCACTGAAATTGTGCAAGGGTTACCATGGTTTCTGGCAGGCAACAAAGCAGCAATTGACCTGGCCTTATAAATAAAATTATTTAGGGCTATAAGGGCCAAAGCACACACGTTACTTTTAGCATCGGCGATCGGCGATTTTGCGGCTATATCGATGCTGCATCGCATTTTGGCGACTCTCTGCGTTCGGACGCGGTATCGGAATCGCGCGTTTTAGCGACTGCTCCGATGCTGGCGCAAATGCCAAATCGCTGCGACCGGCATCCGAATGTGTGCGGAGTGTAGCGTTCAACCGCTGTGTCGAGCTTCCGAAAAGCGACTGAATCGCCGCGTTTGGCGTTTTTAAGTGTGCGGTGTGGAATGCTTGGTCGCTGCATTTAGCTTCTAAAAAGCGGCTAAATCACCGATCGCCGATGCTAAAAGTAACGTGTGCTTTGGCCCTAATGGCTTTCACGTTACAAACAGGCATAGACTATAAGCAGTCGATTTTATCTAGAACGGGGCTATTAGTTTCAATCGCACACAATCACAATCCGCTTAATGATCCAATGTAATGCATTATTGATCACTTCGTAAATCATTTTATCTTTTGGTAAAATAGTGACAAACTTGCTGACGAAAATTTTAAGTAGGCTGTGATGAGTGTTTAGATTTTGGAATCATGTGTGAAGCTGCTCATCAGTGGCTATCCGAGATCATGATGTCATCTTAGATCATTAATAGCCAACGTAACACTACAACTTATTCTTTACACACTGCCTAGTGATCTTCGCTTTATGTGGTCAATGTCATCTCTGCTAGTTATGCACAAATGGCTAGTTTTGACAAATTTTCTGAACATAACAAAATCTAAAACCAGCCAGAGATCATACCTATGATTATTGAATAGTGTCTCTGAATGCAGTGAATGCAGTGGTGTAGACGTACATGAACTGCTATGGATATTTTATTGTGACTATGATTGCACTTGATTGCAGCATTCAACCAGTTAAAAATTTCATGTAAATTGGATAAATGGTTCTCGAATGCAACAACACTGCGCAGGAGAGACTGCATTGTGTGTCATGTATACTAAAAATACCCTCTTACCCTAACATCCTCTTCATCAGCTTTTTCCAAACGTTCTCTGAAGTCAGGATCACTTTCCAGGGCTTGGACTACTTCCTTCAGATACCTGTGGTATTCCATGTACTCTTCCTGAGGACAAACATAATAATATTAATATATTTTTACAGTCTTTCATCTTATGCTATGTAAAGAAATAGAAGTATGTCATCACAAAATCCAACCAGAAGAAGATTTTTTTGCAGAGCAGTTTTTAAATAAAATAGACAGAATTCAGCATTTAGTTGTTCTACACAAAATACTTTCTAAATCATGGTTACAAACAGGTAGCCTAGCTAGTTTATTTAACATTTGCAGTAGACAGAGGCTAGGCAAGGCTAAGAATATGAAAAAAGAAAGCAAGGAGAGAAAACAAGAGCTTATGTTTTTTTTCGACGTTTCATATTACTGCTGTGTAAGGAGTTTCAAGGATTAGTACCTAGGTATGAGCACTTTTTACTTTTACATGATTATGAGGAAGCAAAACGGATTAGGAACCAAACTCGCAGGCTATATTATATGAATTGTCCTTGGTTGGAAATGTCTCAACCCCATAAATGACAATAAATTAGCCAATGTACTTTTTTTTCCAGTTTTTATATATACATATTTTTATTATTTCTTTAATTCGCTCATGCATGATTACTTTAAGTCGGTGTACTGTGTATGTACAGTCGACAAAAGAGATAAGTATGCAGGATCGTGGGATATAGTTGAAGTTTAGTAAGAAACCGGTAAATGTTTTTAAATAAAATTTAATTTCATTAATAGGAAACAAACAGTTCATTTATCAAGTTAAATTTCTTTCTAAAACATCCATCGGTTTCTTACTAAACTTCAACTATATCCGACGATTCTGCATACTTATCTCTTTTGTTGACTGTACATATACAAAGCTGAGGCATTCCTCCCCCACCCAATATTACTTATTGTAAGAAAGTTGTAAAAACTCGCAAAGGCCAGTAAAAGTGGCACAGCATACAAAGGTTTTCCAGTTGTGTTGAACTAGATATTTTCATGTTACACAGTGTATTCATAAATACTGACCCAGAATGGAAGCAGACAATACATTGTATTGTTCAATTTGCCATAACTATATTGTTGTATACTTCCCATATGTGTATTGTTGACAAACAATTGTTTGTATGTTTGCTTTATGTATAAAGACACAATAATAAGTAATTTCATTGGTCATTCACTCATACAGTCATCAAATCACAGATTTGACATTGTTTTACTTGGTTAATGTTTATACACTGTTACATTTTGATAGTTTTAATCCTTAAAAGGGGTCACTGTACTCATCATTATGAACAACTTTTACTATGGGAGCAACCCTGAAATATCATCATCTGCCTAGCCTTTTCCCAATTATGTTGGGGTCGGCTTCCAGTCTAACCGGATGCAGCTGAATACCAGTATTTTACATGGAGCAACTTCCTATCTGACCTCCACAAGACACAACCCAGTTGCTGGGTAATACAATACCCCTTGGTAAGACTGGTTTTCAGACTTTCGGGCTTCTGAATACCAGTAACAACAGTCAAAGATCCACGAATGACAGCCAGGACCATCGGCTTAAAGTGCTTTCCGAGGCACGGAGGGGTCTTGGTATGTAAAGTAGGTCATCCATCCACAGACTAACCGTGGCAAGCGTAGCTTAACCTGATCGATCGACCTGTGCAGCTGTTATTATTTAGCCACGGACCCCTCTACCTGAAAGCCCTGGGAGCAACCCTGTATAATGAAAAAAAAAACAGCTGATCCATACATTATGTCGAGTTAGGAGTACAATGACCCATTTTAAGGAATAAAACAATCAAAATGTGTATAAATCAGCCCTTGTGAAACCTGGTGCTAATGTGTCACTAAAAAGTAACAGGCTAAAAAAAGGTAAAAGGTTCTAATCCTGCTATTGAGGGCTCCTCCATACTTTAAAGTGATGAAATAAAAGGGAAAACACATTCCAAACAAAAAAACAATATTAGGGATTTACAAATAAATTATGCATGAAATGTGTTACACATAATACACAATTGATTTGTAGCAGATATATTTATAATAACATTATGAATGCAGTAGAACCCATAGCTTCGTTCTTTATGTAGAAGGCCAGCTGGTTCTATTTTTAAACACATGCACCTTTTTTTGTAGGCCTCGATTCTAGAGTATGTCTATGTGTAAAATAAAGACACTTGATTGGCAGCTACCTATGTGAAAGGAATAATAATAAAAGATAATTACCAAGTCATCCTTGACTTCACTGTCCTGCTCAATGGACTTATTTGGAGTCACGGGCGGTGCATATGAGCAATGGAGAATCACCAGGAGAAATAAAAAACTTGTAAACAACTTCATTATACCTACAAAAAAAAAACATTATCTTACTAATTTGATCTGCAGATATGCATTTAATTAGGCATGATTATTTAGCAGCTGAAAAATGTTATCAGGCAATTGTGTTTTAGTAAATGACCATCATAGGCACTATGATTAATCAATAAGAATCAGTAATAAATAAGAGTTACCAAAACCGTTCAAATAAACAGTGAAAGTTAAACCTTTTTGAATGGTAATCTACTAATCAATAAATCTAACTTCAGCCATTTGCTTTTTTATTGCACAGCTTTCTTTAAGAAATATCGATTTCATACATGTATTTAATTTTGAAAAGATGTACCTGTAAACGAGAGTAATTTTATAAAAATACGTTGTACACAGATCGCAATAGTAAAAAATATTAATTAGTTTTTGTACTTTATAATTTTTGAAATGCTATGTACTTACCAATTTACTTTACGATCGAAAGTATATACAAAATGACATGAAATACACAATGTTACGGAAATAAAATAGGAGATTTCGTCACATTTGTTGTATTCACAGACAGGGTAAAACACAAGAGTACTTTTTGATGGGTAAAATGAAAATTAAATGTACTCTGTGATGAAAATGCTTATTGACGTGTCCCAATCATCGCAGCGCTTCCACCTTCCACGAAAACAGTGATGTACACCACAGAGGACTCCGACTTTAGTAAGTCTCAAACTCTAAGTCGATTATGAAAATAATCATGTTATCTTTATCTTGACCTTTAATTAATTTACTTTTTATGTAATTTTATAACGAGCATTCCTACGGGGTGAAAGTACCAACCTACTTGCCTCATTTTTCCAACTCAAAAAGTAAATATTATTAAAGGACATGTTTTGAAATGGGCTTAAAATATTTTGTTTTTTGGACAGCTACCATGTGTGGTTTTTCTGATAGGGAAAATTATTCAGGATGGCCTTACAAAAACAAAAAAAATATTAAAAGCACCATTACTTAATAAATAAATATTTTAAATCCAGATATTTTTCGTGTCGTAATATTATTTTTGCACATTGAAACAAAGAAAAAATGGTTAAATGTCATTTTTTAAAGCAAATTATACACCTTATTGTTATTTAAAACACTTATTAGATGGCTTAAAATAAAACCAACGAATTATCTCCATGATTTGTATGTATGACATTGATTCCTTTGCCTCTTAATGGAATCTATGAAAACTTTACCCGTGTCAGTAAGGTTGTCATCACACTTGTCAGTTGTCATCACAGAGTACTTTTTGATAGACTGAAAGTTGTCATGTCTCATTGTTAAAATCGCTATTTTCTTTTTCATAGATAATCTTAAAATGCTAAATAAATGTACAACATTTTTTCCGTTTGCTTTTAGGTTTATTGCATTTTGTATTTTCTACTTGATATTAGTGAAATCATCATCTGATTTGTAATCCGCCAACCGGCACCCGCCCAGCGAGATGGACTAAGGCCTAACCCTTCTCATTCTGAAAAGAGGCTCGTGGGCGTGCCCAGCAAGGCTACAGTAATGGGCTGAATTTATTTTTCAATAATGAAATTGTATTAACACAGAAACGCTATTATTTACAATAAGAATAAATAATTTATGATAAGGATAATGAATTTATATTTACCAAAGATCCTTATTTTCTCCTACAATTTGGGATTTTATCAATCATGAAGTCGGTAAATTGCAGAATGACTACTGATGATTATATGTCTCCTCCAAGGCAGGCCAGTAAACCAGACAGTCCAGATACAGACTAGATTGGATTGGACTTGTTAACGAAACTTGAAACGACCAATTGGAACCGTGCACCTAGCATCTGACGTTTCATAAGTGCCCATGTTGGTTTATGTGAAATAAAAATATTTTGATTTGATTGATTTGATTTGATTTGATTAACCTTTTGTAATAGTCGCTCCAGCAGGTCGGAATAGGTGAACATTTTTGTGTATTAAGTAGAGAAATAAAAGTAATGTATTTTACTTATATTTGTTTGTATTTATTCTACCTCTTCATTTTCGACATCTTCCCTTACAATTATATTATCAAGAAACTGTGCAGGCGGTAATATATTGTTTTGATGCCGAGCCCACCCAAGATACCATATGATCGTCATTACATGGGCACAGCTTCCAACAGTTCGCTTCCCTACTATACAGCTGCAGTAATATTCACAAATTCTCTCCTCCCAATTATTTGACTCGGTTAATTTTATCAAGACATAGGTATAATATACTTTTCATATCTGTTGCATTGTACCGATATTGCTGTGTAGTTGGAATAGCAATCCAGCAATTAATGCAGCGAGGCATGATGGTGACGATTACCTGAAAGATAAAAACAATGCGGCTTCAGTCTGTGAACAGTCAGTCTATGGTAACCAATTCATTGTGTTATAAGGCAAATCTGAATGCAACAGAACTTGAAGTAGCCACAAGATTATGGAGTATTCTAGGCCGTGCGACGTAACTCGATCGTTTGTTAGAATACCATCGTATAGAAAATAGGTACTAACCTTAAGCAGCTACGATAAACGGATGTATAAATTGTGTGCAAAATCCAAGTCCGAATGAGAAATCAGGGTCATCAGTATCGCCGGTCGTCGGGTGTCCAAATTGTGTGCAGTATCAAAGAATCCAAATTAAAAGCCAGGTCAAATTAAAACAAGAAACTTGGATAAAAATAACACACAACAAAAACAAACAAATTCAAATCACTTGTGTCCGTTGTAATGCAAACGACAGGCGCAAATGCAACACTTTGAATAAAATTGAATTGAATTTGACACTTGATTGACGTTCACATTTCACCATTGAGGTAGAAAAAACATGGAGATGCCGCGTTATTCTATACATACATTTGCTTATACAAATATGAGTGAAATATGATTCAGAATGTGAAATATCATTATGTCTCATTCTTTCTAATGAGATAATTTTATTTGATAAAAGAGACAACAATATTTTAGTTGTTGCTCATTATGGCAATATTTTATCGTGACGTAGTGACAGTTGTAGGTAAGTGCCATAGCAGCCATCTTATGCGATGAGTTTCGTGGTAGTTTTGCTGTCAAATGGTTGTTTATTTTTTGTATTATTGAGGATTGCGAGAAAATTACGAGGATTTTACCTGTTAAAACTGCATGTAAATGTTGGAAAACAGAAATTCAACATGCCTGTGTGTTGTATTGTGACGTGTGGTGCAAGAAAGAATGAAAATCAACCTCAATTGTCTTTGCACAGGTTAGTAGCCGGTTTTCATGCATTAATACATACAATAATACACATTCGATGATGCAATTGTAACGTGATCATGAATTTATGGCTAAAGTATTGATATTTGGGTTCATTTCCGTATAACAGGCCTTTCTATTATATTTGTTAATTCGTTCGTTTGTTTACAATAATATGTCATAATGGAATAGTGTTGTACCGTTGCCGACTTGGCGTAATAGTTTCCGAAACTAGTTCCTCCGCTGAAACGATACCGGTATATTCTGCGATGTTAACATAAATAATCCTGCGTCTTATTCAGTCCGAGTGACCTTGCTAGGTCCGGCCTGTGGTTCACCTTCACACTTCACAGCACCAAAATCAAAATATTTCACATAAACCTACATGGACACTTTTATGAAACGTCAGAAGCTAGGTGCACGGTTCCAATTGGTTGTTTCCTATGGAGAAGAAACGGTAAGAAACTCCACGTTTGCTCTTTTCAAAATAAATGGCTTTTGCGAAAGCACATTTTCTGCAAGCAAGTTTTTTTTTTCATGACATGGATTTTATTCTCAGACTAGCTATGCCCCGCGACTTCGCATAGAAGTCGTAAGATACACAGTATACTAAAATAACAGCCACACTAATAAAACTCATTCGTCCCCCGACCGGCCGCATGGCATCGCCCGCCCGCGCTATTATTTCGTTTTCGCTTAGCGTTCGTTTTTCTCGGCTCCTAAGGGTCGTAACGTGATGTTAAATAGCCTATAACCATCCTGGCTACCAAACGCAAAAATAATTTATGCATGGCATTTTTTTTGCGCGGAACCCTAATTATTTTTCTAAAATAAAGGTAGCCTAAGTTACTCCTTGTAACATATCTGTCTGTGAAAGTCCCGTCAAAATTGGTCCAGCCGTTTCAGATTAGCCGGAACAAACAGACAGACAGACAGACAAAAAAAAAAAATATGCCATTTTGTTAATAGTACTGTTTAGACTTTTATAAGCATTTAGTAAAAAGCTGTTATTTTGACAGTACCAACAGACACTTCAATTTTATTTATTTTTATAGATAACGGAAAGTAAGATAACCTACTCATCTTTTTCTGTTACAATTACAACGGACTTTGTATACATAATATTAGGTATGATCTAAACGTGATAACTAGTAAGACTCGTATTTAGTATCGATACTAGTTAAAGTAACACCTATGTTCCTTGATAGACACAACACTAGCAATGGCAGCCATTTTATGAGACAATACCAGTTGTAGGTATGCACCCTTTTTTTGTAGGTATTTCCAGTCCATACTTTTGTATGTCAATGCATTTCACAGTGACAATAATGAATGACATCCAACTGAAAAGTGTTGCCAAAATCAATAATTACTGTGGGTTGCAATTTATTTTTTAAATAATAATTATTTAAAAATATAATAATTAAGGAAGGGGGCTTTTAAAAAAAAATATATATATATACAAAGTCTCCTTAATTTATGTACTTTCATAAAAATATAATATCTTCCCCGTTCACAGCAGCTTCGAATAAAAGCCCAGCCTCCATACAAAAACCTAACATGTCCTTTATTGAGTGAAGAAATAAATGCAATAAAATTTTCTTAAAACATCCAATACCTATATTCAAGGGGTCCGTGGCTAAATAATAACAGCCGCACAGGTCGATCGATCAGGTTAAGCTACGCTTGCCGCGGTTGGTCTGTGGATGGGTGACCATCTTTACATACTGAGACCCCTCCGTGCCTCGGAAAGCACGTTAAGCCGTTGGTCCCGGCTGTCATTCGTGGATCTTTGACAGTCGTTACGGGTAGTCAGAAGCCCGAAAGTCTGACAACCAGTCTTACCAAGGGGTATCGTATTACCCAGTAACTGGGTTGTGGAGGTCAGATAGGCAGTCGCTCCATGTAAAATACTGGTATTCAGCTTCATCCGGTTAGACTGGAAGCCGACCCCAACTAGTTGGGAAAAGGCTAGGCAGATGATGATCCAATACCTATATTCCGAGATAAAAACGTTGTTCCCAAGTTGGAAAATGCCATTTCAATTTGAACCCAATAACTGATATCGACAGCCTGCTTTTTAAAACAGGAAAATCGAATAAAACGTGCAAGCTTCTAGCGTGCAAGAGGTAATTCAATATGGCATCTGCTCGGAAATGGTCGCGTTATCCCGTATACTTTTACCCAAACCATGACTGCAAAGAATAAGTAGTGTGCGCAGTTGAAATTGAAGCATTGTATCTTTTTGTTACTCTTGCAAGTATCGAATAATATGATAAATAATGGGATAGAATAATCTATTTAAGTATGCAGTTTTTTTAAAATATTGTTTGGTACAGATGCCAGCACATCAAACTACCCGAAACTGCCAAATTTTCCCAATCAACTTTGAACCTTATGCTTTAGCGATAAAGTTGAAAATCTATTAAAGGAATTTGACAGATTGTAGTAGCTTGATGTGCTGGCGTCTGTACATACATAAAGCGACCTTTTCACTTGGTTGATAATAATAATAAATATTAATATAAAAATTTAATCAATATATAGTATCAAAATCAAAGGTATATACGGTAGGTACTTCTGGACAGCTTGAAATTATTAGGAGTTTCTCTCGAGCATTGACCGCCCGCCTCCCATATTATTATTATACTCTTTGCAGTCTTTGCCGCCCGCCGCGCTTGAACTCTGTTC
This sequence comes from Hydraecia micacea, assembly GCA_914767645.1. Taxonomy (NCBI): domain Eukaryota; kingdom Metazoa; phylum Arthropoda; class Insecta; order Lepidoptera; family Noctuidae; genus Hydraecia; species Hydraecia micacea. The sequence continues at coordinate 3,497,658 of OU611774.1, forward strand.
CTGAAACCAGAGGGCTACCATAATATTTTTAAGATTTTATATTTAAAAAATGTATATTTTATATTGTGTATTAATGAAATAAAGGAGATAAATAATATTATTACAGCCTACTACATGAAAACGATCCAGTCTGGTTGGCGATTTTAGACTTACATAACGACAACCTATAATATTTTCATAATTTATCTGTGGTTTTTTATTTAATTTATTGCCACTTTGACATCAAGGAGGCGGACAAATACGATCGTACCAATGATTGACGTATGAAATTCAGCCTATTTACCGTTTGTTTACATTTTTTGAGACGCCGTTGTCAACCAAGTACAATTTATTCAAACATTGAGTTTTGCTGTATGAAACCGGACCACTTACATTACGCTCATGTTATACTAAGACATATTTATAACTTTAAGATCATCCGTTTATTTAATACAAGATGAGAACTGTTCCAAAGTGGGTGAACAAAATACACGAAGCTGACAAAGTAGAATTTTCCAGGTAAAGCTACCCTGGATCACAAAAAAGCATGCTTATTATAATATGAAGATATAAGTACTATTGATTTTAAGATAATTGGTACTATCGTCTTGTCAATTTCTTTATAGTATGTTACTTTACTGAAGAAACATAATTTTAATTACCTATGCAGTTGTTTGCTTAGCAAAATAATCATGTATTTTAACATTAACGCTAAATACAGAAATTACAAGCTCTACAACTATCTCCTACAAACTTACTAGTATAGAATTTGGTTTTCTATACATCCTATCTATTTAGGTAAAAATGCTTAATCAGAATTTTCATGCTTGAATCTGTAAGATGGATAAATGGGTATCCAAGTTTTATGCTAATGATGTTGCAAGCATCAGCTAGTATTTACCTGTTAAGATTAGATTCACCGTGATTACTTAATACAACATTCTTCAGGTTTCATTGTACTCATGAGCTATGATAGAGAAGAACTGTTCTCGCATCAAGTTACTATATTTTTACAACCATTTATTTTCAGTGTGCACACAATATGCTACAGTCCAGATGGCAGTCAACTGGTGGTAGGTGCAGGAGAAAAGGTCATGGTCTATGACCCTAGAGATGGAGCCCTTGTCCAGTTACTTCAGGCTCACAAGGGAGCAGTCTACGCTGTGGCATACTGCGGAGATGGCAAGAAGTTTGCAAGCGGTAGTGCAGATAAAAATGTTATCATTTGGACTTCCAAAATGGAGGGAATATTAAAATATTCGTAAGTTAAATAATTTTGCTGGCGTTCTAATTTGTATGGTGTTAATATGGCATTAACAAACTTGATGTCCTTATTATGTTTTTTGAATCTGAATGCTGAGCGTACCAAAGCAATTGCAACATTATTCCAATGCTTGTTGTCTTTTTTACAGCCACAGTGAAGCAATCCAGTGCCTTGCCTATAATCCAGTGACATTCCACCTGGCATCATGTGCCCTCACTGATTTTGCTTTCTGGTCTATGGATGTCAAAGCAGTTCAGAAGTTTCGAGTACCAGGACGGATTACAAGTTGTGCTTGGTCTACAAATGGCCAGTACTTAGCAATAGGTCTGGCTATTGGAGCAGTTACTATAAGAGATAAAGTAAGTCAGTCAATTCATGTAGTAGGCTAATATTATTCAATAAGACCGCCCATTGTGTCACCAATGTGTAAAGTTTCTATATTTGTCTGTAATTTATATGGTGTACATAATAAAGAGTATTCTATATTATTCTTGCGCGTGAATGTAAGCTGAGCTATAGGCAGTAAGCGATTTTTAATACACAATTTGAATGTATAAAAGAAATCAAGTCTTTGACCCTTATGAATAAACAGGTTTGCAAGCCCTATTTATAAAATCGCGTCATTGCTCGCGTAGAGGTCAGAAATTATCTCACGGGAACCTGCTGCCTAGATTAAAGGCATCCTATGTGATCCAGGTTATAACAAACCATAGAAATAATATAACAAACTATCTGTGTGCCAAATTTCATGCAAATCTGTTTAGCCATTTTTGCATGATTGAGTAACAAACAAACATCCAAATATATGAACTTACAAACTTAAAAACTTTCACATTTTTATTATTAGTAGGACTGTAGGATATAGGTACTTTATAAAGAGATTATACTTGAGTATTATAAAACTGACTCTGGTGAATAAACAAGTTGTCAACACACCCTATAGCAAAACTGAAATACTCTACTATTGCTAGTCACATTTTTAATGGGAAAACTGCGCCGCATTCTATTTTCTCACGATCACTTATTTCGAAAAGACGTGACCTAAATGTCCCAGTTAATTCTAGCCCAAATGTTCAGTAAAGGAGAACGGGTGGACGTGGTCCAAATGGAGTCGTCTTTTTCCTCCACGACGTGTAGAATTATTAGCGGGTTTAGTTAGTCTTACAATATTCAATTATCAAATAAATAAGGTCTCATCATCCGACGCCACTTGGACCAAAGTCCATACTAAAATGTCCAATCTCGACCTTTACATTAAACTTATAAAAAAAAACAATTTTTCAGCTTGGCGATGAAGCATACCGCGTTGTTCGTGACGCGGCTGTATGGGCGGTTGCCTTCTCAAAATCCGTTCTAGTAGTTACCGATTGGAATGAAACCTTATCATTCTATAATACTCAAGGTCAACAGGTTTTGAAAGAAAGGAATATAGGTAAATATCTATTGTAGTATCAAGTTACTTATATCCCTAGTTGAAATTAATACCATCTAAGCCCTAAGGCCTGTGCCTTACAAGCTTGTCTGTACAAGCATAAAGATTGCGTGAGTTCGATCCTCACTTGTTGCATTTTTAATGGACGTGAACAGGATTCCTGTTCACGTCCGACATAGTTGGGAAAAGGCTAGGCTGATGATGATAACTTCTAATAAATCCTTAAAACAACTTCAGGTATAGCAGCGTTGTCTGTCACAATGCTTGGAGCATTAGTGCTGGTCGGCGGTGTGGGTGGATGGGTCGCGCTGACGGCGGAGGGAGTCCCTATATTAAGCACGCCGCAAGAATGGGTGTGGGCGATAGCCCCCTCGCCTTCTTATAATAATTTAGTAAGTTTTCAGACTGCTGTTGCTGCCAGTATGTTAATGTTTTTCTCAAATGCCAGGGCCGAATACAAAAAGCGATGTCTAGGCAAAAAGTCGAGGTTTTTTTAGTAAGGGACGTATGTCCTTCCTCAACTCGCTAGTAGAAGGGTGATCTTTTAAGCTACGGTTTCCTAGCAACGCGGCAACCGCCCACATAGCGTCAGCAGTTTACCGGTGAATGGCGCGTGGTGTGTTTTCGTAGAGAGCGTTTTGACACCGTAATGTCAAAACCTAGTCAAAGCCCAAAGATTTAAATCACTAGATTTACCCTGTCACGTGATAGTGTCCATACTAAAAAGAGTTGTCTCACACGTTATTATATAAGGTGACTGGTAATTAGTGACCGATACCTAAACACGTGATTGTATTCATGATAACAAACAACTTTTACTATGGGACCAAACATGAAATCGCGAAAAAAAAAATCTGCTGTTCAGTACATTTTGACCAGTTAGGCGAACATAAACGACTACACAGCAGATTTTTGTTCGCAATTTTAGGTTTGGTCCCATAGTAAAAGTTGTTTGTTATCATGAGTACAATCACGTGTTTAAGTATCGGTCACTAATTACCAGTCACCCTATATAGCGTTTCCATAACAATCAAGTCAAGTCACTGCCTCATTGTGTGTCAGAGGTGTCAACACTAAACAGAATAGGACGTATCTAACAATTTAAATCTTTGCCGCTGTCACAGCCGCCACTGCGGGCGTTATGTGCGGTCACTTTTTTTAGGAAACCGTAGTTTTAGCCATGAGACCGCCATTTGTACCGTCCTAATGTAACTTTCTTCCCCTCAATAATCATTAAAGAATATTATCTATGTGATTAATATGGCCGAAACTAGAATAGTTTATCAGTCAGCGTGCATTGTTTTTAGCCAAACACTGCCCCTTTTCGTTACAAAGACTATAATATAAATATTATGAATGTATATTTTATTTATTACATAATTTGTTATAGGCAGTAGCATGTCAAGACGGTACTCTGTGGTGCTACCAAATAGTGTTCAGCACAGTTCACGGCTTGTACCGCGAACGGTACGCGTACAGGGAGAACATGACTGACGTCATCATACAGCACCTCACTACGGGCCACAAAGTGCGGATCAAATGTCACGACAGGGTGCAAAAGATTGCGATATATAAACATCGGCTGGCGGTATGTATCCATACTATATACTATACTAGCTGCGCCCCGCGGTCTCACCCGCGTAAATGTCGATCCCGTGAGAATATCGGGATAAAAAGTATCCTATGTGTTATTCTGATGTATAAGCTATATTACTGTAAAGTTTCATCAAAATCCGTTCATTCGTTTTTGCGTGAAGGAGTAACAAACGTCCTCACAAACTTTCGCATTTATAATATTAGTAGGATAATATTATAAATGCGAAAGTGTGTCTGTCTGTATGTTACCTCTTCACGCTTAAACCGCTGAACCGATTTAGATGAAATTTGGTATAGAAATAGTTTCGAGTCCCGGTAAAGGACATAGGATAGTTTTTATCCGGATGTTCCCACGGGATCGAAACTTATGCGGGTGAAACCGCGAGGCGCAGCTAGTCCTCTATAATAATAATAATAAAGCTGAAGAGTTTGTTGGTTTGTTCGTGCTAATCTCTAGAACTACTCTCTAGGATTTGAAAAAAATATTTTTGCATTTGATAGCCCAATTCTTGAGTAAGGCTTTAGGCTACTTAACATCAAGCTAAGACTTAGCCCTTCATTGCATCTTGATGGAAATTTCCATCAAACGGTTCACAGGTTAAAAAATCACACAAATCAGTGGGCGGTGTTGATATTTTTGCGTCGGACAATTATTAGAAATATTGATAGTTGAAACGGAACGTATCTACGTAAAATAAAAAACAGATTTTTTATATTATTTTTAACACATCCTAGGCCTATACTTACATGCGTATGATTTTTTCTGCAAGAAAATATTAAATCATGCAATGAAGGTTTAAGATCCGAGCAAGTAAAAATATGTAAGGAAGAAAGCTAAGCGAAAACGAAGTAACAGCGCGGCAGGCGATGCGATGCGACATAGTGGGTCGAGGGAACAAGAAATTTCACGCAGATGAAGTTGCGGGCAGTAGCTAGTAATAAGTAGTTTTGTTGGTTGGTTCTGCATAAAAGTATCAGTAGGTTGGTAATGTTGGTAGCATAGGTTCACTGAACTTCTGTAAGGTTTCCCTACACGATTTTGTGCCTCTTAAAAGTAGGCTGCGTTTAGGATCTAACTAAGCACCTTGCTGGACCTTGGTTTCGACCATGTCTGTCAAAATAATGATGACCTGGCATAGAACCACATAGCTAGTATGTGCTGTACAGGTCGCCATGGGTAACACATTGATACATTCTACACTTATAAGAATATTTAATTTATTAAAGTATTTCTTGAGCCTCCGGCCAGGCCATCTACTAGTTCAAGTCGTAAGACAGCGACTTCCATCCGGTTTCTGAAACGTAAATCAACGACATGTCAAACTCCGGCCAAGTGCTCTGAAGGTCAATTCTCGTAATTATAGGTCTACAAGAACCTCATGGCATAAAAAAAAATTGAGGTTTTCGTAAGGTAATGTCAATCCATATGAAAATCACTGTTTTTTTATGCCATGAGATTCTAGTAGACCTATAACAATGTTCAAAATCTCGTTGCAATATCATCTCAGCGACAATCAATGTCAAAAATGTATGGAAATTAGAGTTATTTCTGACAGATTGAGACTGAGACCAGACTGTGAACGTGCTTAAAATTACGAGAATGGCCCCTCTGATTGGCTGTTGATAATTCAGTCAACCAATCACAACAGTGGCCATGCGTTTGACAATTTGGTAGCAAATTGTGTTGATTTTCCTTCCGGAAAACATGTGTTACTTTTATAGGTACCGTTTACTATGAGATAATGTTGTGGTCTTCAGGTGCAGCTACCGGAACGCGTGGTGGTATATGAACAGGGAGACGTGGAAGGGATGCTATACAGGGTCAAAGAGAAACTGCCGCAGAAGACAGAGTGCTCGCTCCTAGTAGCTACCAGCGAGGCCTTGCTTCTGTGTCAGGTAACCATGCTAAAACAATAATACTGGCCTATTACTGTCATTCTGCTGGGCTAAGCCCTTTTCTCATACGGAGAAGGCACTAGAATTGATCACCACGCTTGCTCAAGACGGGTTTTTGGTAACTATCGTACTTTATGGATATGGCCTTTAGTCATCCCGTGTAGGTATACTTTATTATAATATATCATCGCATATGAATTTTTTGCTGCATAGGCGACCGACCCTTGGCTCTGGCGACCATTTTGTTGCTCAATCTACCGAATCCTCTCGGGCAACTGCATCCGCCATAGTGTTGGGTTCGCTCAGATAGCTTTGTCGCTACGTGTAACGAGGTGATGACGCCGAGCAAATATTTAGACGCGACAACTGAATTGCATAGAGGTTAAACAAAATCTTTGAGGATAACAATTTAAACATTTATTGCAAACGCTCTTAAACTGCTCGCGAAGACGAAGACGCTCAGCAGGAATAACAGGAAAATGTATTCAAGAAGGTATTTTTTAATTGTTTATATCATTTCAGGACACAAAACTGTCAATAATTGGACGCCAAATACCGAAATCATGGACAGTCCCAGCACCCATACGTTATGTGAAGGTGACCACGCTATACTTTGAAGAAGTTTTGCTGTTGGGTCTCATGAATGGCCAGGTAAAATATACAAAAAAAAAATAGTTCGCTAAGCTGTATTACAGTCTATTAAAAATCACTGTTATGAAACTGAAACCAGGCCGTAAGATTTCATAGAAACTAACCTTCAATTTGAACGTCAAATGAATCAATCAAAACTACAAATAATAAACGCAAAAAGTAACTAAATTGTGCGACTGTTACTGTTATTGTTAAAAAAAAATATGGTAACAGTCGCACAATTTCAAAGGAAATGTTTTTGAAAATGCACTTACTTTTTTGCTATAGAGAATCTCTTGTTACTAATCTCGACAGTTGGCCGCCCTTCATTACGGGACCGTTCATTATTTGTTCGCGAAATTCGGACATGATTTCTGAGCACCTGGCCTTTGCAACGCGAAACAGCGATGTGGAATGAAATGAGAGATGATTATTAAATGGATTTGTCCGCGAATTGGAGTAGAAACTTGGAGGGGACTGTTACAAATACGGTATTAGTACTGCCCTTGAAAATCGCCAGATGCGCGATACTGGGCAGCTGGGGCTAAATAACCAGTTTCATATTAAAACTTGCATGAATGGACCATCAGATTACAAACGGATTCTATATAAGTCGGCGTGTGTCCATTGTGCAGCAAACCCATGAGAAATTACGGTTACACGTGTATTCCTACTGTATACGGGATATTAATTATGTGGAACCATTTTAGATTTGAATAGGTACATTATTATTAATCTGAATTTCTGCAACATCGGTCCGGTGAATGTAAGCTGGTTCGGATTGTATGGGGGAAAGGATTTTTGCATTGGGCTCAGCTTAGCAACCCGATGCGCAGAGAGCTCCACAAATAATAATAGAGTTATCAACAAAATGGCGACTTACGTAGGTATGTACTACGTAAATACATCAGACAGTACATACGTAATGTAGTTATTTGTCTTCTTTATCTTAAATATAAAACTGTGAATCCCAATACGCTAAAATTGTAACAGTAACATCACAAGCACTATGTAAATGATAAATTATGTTATTTCTGTAAGTAGGTTTGTACAGACGCCAGCACATCAACCTACACCTAACTGTCAAATTTTCCCAATCAACATTGAACCTTATGCTTTAGCGATAAAGTTGAAAATCTATTACAGAAATCTGACAGATTGTAGTAGGTTGATGTGCTGGCGTCTGTACAAACACTTTTATACGTCAATCATATTTTAAAAACTTGATGGGGTTGGTGACTCTCATCTGACTACTCTGAGAAGAAAGGCCGAAACAAACTCAGGTCACAGTCTCTTTTAAAGTCCAGATAATAATCTTGGCCAGGTGAAGACCATGTAGATTTATGTCTGAAATGGTATTTTTAGGAAAGAACCACACAGATTGAGTGACCTGTTCAGTCAGTGCACGCATTTGTCAGTAATCGTGTAGCTCAACTCAAAACGTTGGCTTCGGCCTGGATAATTCCAGGCCGAAGCTATGAGGGTTTGATGCCTACGCTCTCCTCCCATACCTACTGTAATTTGAAAACATTGTAAAAGCCAATTATTTTAAAAGAGTAACCGTGGAGTTTCTTGCCGGTTCTTCTCCATAGGAAACGACCAATTGGAACCGTGCACCTAGCTTCTGACGTTTCATAAGTGCCCATGTCGGTTTATGTGAAATAAAAATATTTTGATTTGATTTTGATGATACGACGAAACGCTTCGAGAAAAGGTAGGTAGTTCCTCAGATCACTGATTATACACATAAACCAGACACGAAAAGCGACTTTATTATATAATATGTATAGATGTAGATGAGGTGACGAAACGTATGTGTTTATCTCCTACAGATCTGGCAAGTGGAGGCCGGTCAGGGCAGCGCTAAGATGGTGCTCCAGACGCCGGCGTCTGTCCGCTGTCTGGACGTGAGTGCGTCGCGCGCCTACCTCGCCGTCGTCGACGAGTCATCCGTCTGTAGAGTCTACAATCTATCTACCGGGGAATTACTGTTTTCGGTAGGCACATGAGAAATTACATGAGAATTGGCTACACAGGTAGATTGATTACAGAGACAAATTATGAAGATACTAAATTTAGACAGCACATAAGATACTAATACCTAACTAAGATACTCCGCATTTATCCCCACAAACAAGTTATGACTTATGAGCAACAAAACTTGTAAAATACTTGTCAAAAACATGACATGATCATATCGTGTAGGTATTGACATTGTTACATTTTTTAAACTATTTTGTGCACATTTTTGGCAAGCTACCTACAAAGTTTGTATATCAGCAACAGGTACGTATTTACAGAATTATAATCATTAGAATCATTAATACATCTTTCTAAGTTAGATTTGTACCACGACAACAAATCTCTGATGGAAAACTGCTTAGTGGTACAAATCTAACTTAGAAAGATGTATTAATGATTCTATAATGATTATAATTCTGTAAATACGTACCTGTTATAGTCGCGAATCAAATTTTGATCAAAATACAACCTGACACTGATCTGCAAATTGCGAAAAACGTAAGAAAATTTGAATTTCGCGGTCTACCACTGCGCATTCACCTTAAATCAGAAATATTTTGACTCGTTTACAGGAGGAGAACATAACATCAGTATCGTGGAACTCATGGTGCGATGAACTGTTGAGTCTGTCTGGGGGTGGACTACTCACTATAAAGGCCTGTCACTTCCCGCCCGCGACGCAGCCTTTGTCTGGCTCCGTTGTAGGATTCCAGGTAAGAAATATTTTATTTTTTAATAGAGTATTAAGAAAGGACGCGTTATTCTGACTAGCATTAATATAAGGAATGATTTTCTTAGGTTTCTAAACCGGTAACTAATGCACCTAATTTTGAGTGTGTATGTATCTATGTACTTATATTTGAACAGAAATTTCTCAGTAATCAATTATTTATTTTCATTTTCATAATACAGTTTATAATAACCAGATTAAAAGCAGTTTATTTCTGGTTAGTGAAATGATTAGAAACTGTTTTTATTAATGTGAAGGTATTCAAAGTTTTCTTTTCAGAATGCTACTGAGTTATTTATTATGCTTTTGGTGGGATTCACCAGGCCGTCTGGACCTAACGTTGTGTATTGGGCACGGTAGTAGTAAAAGGCACGTAATTGTATTTTTCACAACGAATGCAGTGAATGTATTGCGTATATATGCCGTAGATGGATTGTCGAATCTGCTGTTTTACAAAACCGCTAGCCGTTTTACAAAACAGCTCCGTTATGTAAAACATTCATTACGTCATTGCGTTACGTCTTACAAAACTGCTATCCACGTTAATGCAGAATGGCTTGTCTGCGGTCACAATAAGCGTTTGGTGTTGCTTCTAATGCTGAATCGGTTGCAGTAACTAAGCTAGGGCACTCTGACCAATTGGCTTAGGTTAGGTTAGAACTGTGGAAAACCGCGCGCGAGCCGAGCGAGCTCAGCGAGCGGTGTCGCGGCAGCGCTCGGCGAGCTTTACTTCTAAGTTGGTCGCAGTTACTTGGCTATTTAGTATTTTTAGGACTGACTTTTATAAAACTGAAAACTTTTAAATATTAAAATTGTCCTCAAAATCACTGCTTTCACTTGAGTTAGGGTTTTCACTCATATTACTCGTTTAATTTATTTCTGTTTTGGTCGCCATTATTTTTGTATGACACAGCCACGAGCGTCAAAATAAAAATCTACGTTCTGACGTTTTATTTCACGCGGTTTTACATGACTTCTAATTGTTGACTCGCTGCATTTTAACCGACTTCAAAAAAGGAGGTTCTGTATTCGACCCGTATGTATGTTTGCGTGTCCGCGATTTTCTCAAACACTTATGAAGCAATTTTGAAATTCATTAATGTGATCTACATACTTTCCGGAAGGTTTTAGTATATAATACATTAGGTAACTGTTCTTATGTACGATGTTATATGCATAAGTGTACTGTATCTCCAGCATTTCTATGCGAATTTTGATGATTCTTCTAGTCGGTGTCTTCAATGCACTAGTGTTAATTGAATTTGGGTAGGGTAGGTACAACCAAAAAGTGAAAAATAAAAAATTTATTACAAAAAACAATCTACTTAAAAAAAAAAACTACAAAGCGATAAGTAACTTTAATTTCGGAAGTCGGTGTCATAAAACGAAAATGCGGAGCCAACAACACCGATTTCCGAAATTAAAGTTATTTATCACTTTGTAGTGTTTTTTTTGAAGCCGGTTGTTTTTTTCTGATTCTGCGTGTTAAAGTTCAGTAGTTGTCTGTCCTTCTCCTTTTTAATCCATCCAAAGGTTGTCTTTAAAAGATCGCTCTTAGCGATAAGACCGCCCATTGTGTCACCAACCAATTGTAAAGTTTCTATATTTATGTCTGTAATTTATATGGTGTACATAATAAAGAGTATTCTATTCTATTCTAATTACGGAAAATCGCTAAACGTCATTCAGTTGTTTTTCATAACGGAGCTGTTTTGTAAAACGCCTAGCGGTTATGTAAAGCAGCGGATTCGAGAATCCATCTACGACATTGTGTGACATAAGGCGGGTCTGCTGCGACATTTTTTTTTTGTTAGAAATTCGAACGCAATTTTTCACTTTCGTTGCAGTTAACTGGCTTGATTATTTTGGGTTAGGAATGTTTCGCTAAGAAAATATATGACAAAAAATCTTTGTATCTGTATCGAATGGAAATCTTGATTCTTGGCGCAGCAGACCTAGCTATAATTCCCAAATATAACGGGATTTTTAATAACTGTAATATTGTTTTTTTTTTTTAATATTTAGATTACTAACGTTAAACTCTTTTGAAGTTCTGGGTACTATCAGTTAGGTTAAATAAAAGCATAACACCCTCATAGAGACTGTATTTATTAGACAGGGTAACCGTGACGCAAGAAATGCCTCAAAGTTGGTTGGTTATAAGCGTGACATATTCTAAGATCAAATAAATAAAAACAATGTTTAATTTTGTGGAAGCATTTAGCTAAGGCCTCAAGCTACAAGCACAATGCACATCGTACATGTTTGCAAGAAACAGCCAAAAAACAAAAGAAAGACGCCAGTGGAGTTAGATGTTAACACGCCTAAAAATGGAAACCAATTATAATAATTAGGTCTTAATCAGTAGGCTATAAGAGTAGGGGAAGACCAAAGAAACGATGGATGGAATGTGTGAATGATGATATGGTTAGAAAGGGGGTGACTACCGAGATGACGACTAGTAGAGAAGTATGGAAAAACAAGACATGTTGCTCCTACCACAAATAAATTGGGATAAGGGCTGGTGATGAGGTCTTAATCCGTAGGTGGCCACGTGAATTGCAATGAAGCGACCAGCGGGGCAATTGTGTAATACACTATCAATCGGAATCGGTTTCATTTTGACAGTTCAACAACATTCATTGCGTTATTTACGTGTTGATCAGACAAATTTTTCGAACTTATGAAGCAATGGATTAGCAATTTGCTTCAAAATGATTCAGATTCCGATTGATAATGTGTTACGCAATTAGGGTGCTGCTCAACAATCCTTGGCCGATTTTTATGAAACCACAGAGATTCAACCTGAGCACTTGGTTTATAACTATTAGGCACTTACAAAGACAAAAGTTAAGACTACATGAATTGTATTTTTAATGAATGCCAATGATACTGTCACTGGCGTTCATTGATGATACAATTCCGGACGTGACGGCAGACCGGAGACGGAAGCGGCGTTGCGGTTGACGAGACACGTTGGCGACAGTGCTGCTGCAGTCTTGATTCCGAACGGCACACATCTGCGACGGCAGCGGCACTTCTCTTCTTCAGTTTTGCGAAACTCATTTGTCAAACATTAAAATACGTACAGCACACTGGTACCGTCTGCACTCGCCGCTCGATCGCAGCAGCAAGAGACACGGTCACCGTCTACGGAAGCGTTTTCATAGAGATACATAGGGGTGTCGCTGCGGGTTCATTATTTCAGTTGGGCGGCATAGTCACTGCAGTTTGCGGTCTGTCGTCGCCTTTAGAATAGTACATTGAATCCTCAAAATAAGCGTATCGACACTTGGGTCTGGACTTTGGGAGGTATATAGGAATCCCTCACGCATATAATATCTTAAAAACTTGGCAGGCTAGGGAAGCGGAGCATGGTCGTGGTAATAATTTATCAGCATCTAGGTACACTACGGGCGAGGTGACTACGGGCAATACCATCTTTTTGCCAAAAGTCAACCAGTGGATAGCTGCGTTAGGCTGTTGGTGACACAGGTATACTGATAAAATCTTACTGCAATCGAAGCACTTCACCACAAATAGCCAGCATAAAATGTATAGTTTTAGCCTTAATTCCAATGTATCGTTTTGTTCAACCTCCACTTAAATGTGCCGCGTTTGTCTTCAAATAAGATTTTTATCTAATTAAACCGATTTCAATACAACTTTTTCATGGCTTAGGGAACGCGTATGCGGTTATTATTATCAAGATTTATTAAACCAACATTGAAATTGGCTTGATTTATTTTTTTCTTTTTTTTTTGCTTGTCTGTTAAAACGCAACGTGTGTGTGTTAGCGCACTTATAAATCTAGATCCATTTAACTGTTGTTTTTTATTCGTAGCTGTGATTTCTGATTAGGCTGTAGCTATAGTTTGTTACGTTAGGTAACATAGATTATATTAGCAGATTACATAAAATTAGGTATGTAAATAAATAGTGTAGAAAAAAATCTACAGTGCACTGAGATAAACGATAAAATCGTAAACAGATTTCCTCAACGGTAAGGCCAAAAACATTTATTTTGCACTAGCTTTTACCCGCGGCTTCGCCCGCGTGCTTGTCGGATATTATCCCACGGGAACGTAGGTATACGTTACTGGGATAAAAAGATCCTGTGACCTAACCTAGGTCAAGTGTGCCAAATTTCATGGAAATTCATTCAAACGTTACGACATGGAAAGATAACAGACAGAGTTACTTTCGCATCTATGTTATTAAGTATGGATATGAATTAGTATGGACTAGTACGTGACTCATGACTGATATGTAGCCGTATCCAGGCTAAGCACTTCACTTACAGTCTTTAATCCTTTAAAAAATTTTCTGTCACAGCCCGATTCAAGCTTTATGGCGGCTCGGAACATGAGGCTAGTCGCTGCGCAGTAACAAATTCATATGTTAGCGGGGGTGAGGGGTGAGGTACTGCGCAGTGAGTAGCGCACTTTCAGAGCCGCCATAAAGTTTAACGTGAACACGTTGTATCAGCAATTTCTGAGTACCTACTGGTCCAGAGTTTGATAATAGTTATTTATGCAACTGTTGTATAATAAGGGGTATGATAATAGTATGACATGAGTGTTTTACCTAATTATGTACAGTTGCATACAAGACTTTATCTGCACCCATGATATGAATCTTCTACAAAAGGTCCTGAAACAGTTTTTTGCAATCCTAATATAGAACAAAAATGGCGGCCGGCGGGATACGAAGTGAATTCGAATAACCTATAAGTTCTTTTTTTAAATTACGGCGCTGTGGTAGTGAAACGCGCGTGCATGCCAATGTTCTTTTTTTGAAAAGGAATTGCATAATGTAATTTAGTACAACATTATAACACTCGTTTGGATGATATTATGGTTACTTTGACACTGGTTGTTTTAATGTTGGCAATAAGCTGTTTCAGAAAATTTTATAGAGGATTTATAGCATGGGCGTAGATAAATAATAGTAGACTCTCCTCCCATTACCTACATGGAACATAATTGGCGAAATGAGGGGTGAATTAAACAACTCTGCTTTACCCTACGGGGAATACAGGCTTAATGTCATGCATGGAAAATGACGGTCAAATAAAAATGCAGTCTATAAACCTGACTAATATGTAAGAGATATAAGTGACCGGTAACCACCGTTAAGAGTTCCCACGCTGTTCCTTAGTTCGAAAGACCTTGAAACACCCCGTTAACTCATCTTCGAACAGGGCAAAAAGTGACCATAAAGACAAGGATTTCTTTATTAAAACTTTATAGAAGACTAGCTTCTTCCCGCGACTTCGTCCGCCTGAAATTTCACCCCCCCATTCACCCCCTTAGGGGGTGAATTTTGAAAAATCCTTTCTTAGTGCACCCCTAGACCTCATAAGGAACGTACGTGCCAAATTTGGAATCTCTAGACCCAGCGGTTTGGGCTGTGCGTTGATATGTCAGTCAGTCAGTTCTCCTTTTATATATATAGACTAGCTTATGCCCGCGACTTCGTCCGCGTGAAATTTCACCCTCCCCCTTTTCACCCCCTTAAAGGTTAAATTTCCAAAAACCCCTTCTTAGTGCTCCCCTACATTATAATAGGAAGCCGTGTGCAAAATTTCACATTCCTAGCCCCAGTAGTTTCGGCTGTACGTTGATATGTCAGTCAGTCAGTTCTCCTTTTATATATATAGATAAAACTATATTTATGAATTAATAACTTAATTGTAATGGTTTTTCAGGGCGGACGTGTGTTTTGTCTACAAGCTAATTCTATGCAAACTATCAACGTGCCACTCTCGCATGCCGTGCATCAATACATACATCATAAAATGTTCAAGTACGTTTTAGATATTTTATATTTTTATTATTACTGTTTGTGAAGTTTTTAGGTTCATCTTGTATACGATTGTTGTGCATTTTAGCGTTCTTGTGATTTAAAATTGGAAACCAAATTGCCGCACGTGTCTTGCGTGGGATACGTTTCGTTTTTGATGCAGCATTCATAACATAACACACATAATCAGCCTATAATGTTCCTACTGCTGGGACACAGGCCTCCTCTCTTCGAGAAGGAGTGGGCTAATAATCTATCATGCGGGCCCAATGCGGGTTGGTAGATGTCTCATGGCTTTGAATTTTTGGTTCTAGGCCATGCCGGGTTCCTCATGATGTTTTCTTTTACCGTTTGAGAGCAGTTGCTGTAAGTTTTTACAGCAACTGCTCTCAAACGGTAAAAGAAAACATCATGAGGAATCCATATTCGAATTTTTTAATTCGAATATGGATAATAATAACTGAATCCTAATTCAAATGTTGATTGTTTTATCTCAGTGTTGTCAACATAACAGTATTCTAACTTGATTCTAATTTCGAATTGGAAGATTATGGTGTCATTATCGACAATACTAGTCAGTACGACATATTACTATCACAAAACTGTGTTACCACAATTAAAATATCGAATAGCGAAAACATTGCTACAATGGCGCCATCATAATCCGCAATGTGCTCTGCTAGTTATCGTGTTAATAGTGTCGTGTTAAAGCCCCCTTGGCACATGTTTTGCTGTATTTATTCTTTGTTTTTTTTTTGTGTCAATGTTACTCTCAATGCGAAATCATTCACCATATAAAGTGGTAATGCTATTATCCGGTCCAGTTCATAAAAATATCCACATTGTCCAGTTTGTATTATCCAGACTAATAATAAGCAGTGGTATTATAAAAGGGACAGACCCTTTGTTGCCAATGCCATTGAAATGCAAATGATAAAATTTGCATCTCAATAAATCAAAAACCGACGTATTCACATAATTGTGTGATTTATTATTTGGCGAATGATTTCAATGAGAACCGTTACAGCTGCAATTTTTTTTGCAATGAGATTTGTGCTTATTATTCTAGTTGGAATTGCAATGCGGTTAAAAACTGAAAGGTCGTGATAGGTGGCAGCACTGTTGTTAGGCCAGAAACCGCTACTGTTAGGTATGTATTTAATATTGTGTTGCACAAATAATTATGTGCATGACGAAATCATTTAATCTTAACGTACGATTATGCGGTTTTCGACTTTATTACTGAAGAAATAAATGTAATAATCAATTGAGATTTAAAGACGTATTTATCGTACGTACAAAAGTAATAGGCTGTTTTTACCCGACTACGGCGAAGCAAATATTTCAAAAATATAAATATTACTGAAATTAGGGCCAAAAAAAGTGATTAAATAAAAAATAAATGTAAATACTAAAACCCGACTACTGAAAAGGATGAAACAAGAAAGTACCTTCCCGTGGTCGCATGCTACCATAGCTTATAATATGTTAGTACAGCGGCATGCGACCACGGGAAGGTAGTTTCTTGTTTCATCCTTATCAGTAGTCGGGTATAAGTTTTAAAAACAATTTTTTTGTAATAACACATATCTTGATTTGTTATTTTTGTGTAACAAATATAACAGATATCGTAATTAATCTGTTATTAGTTAATTACCCATTTCTAATTATTGGACAGAAAAAGAAAATCTTAGACTTTATTAGTTTATTAGTTGCGACATCTGAAGTGAGCAAGTGGCAGTTTTTATTCTCATTTTTACACACAGTGTTGCCAGATCTGATTTTTAAAAGTCCGTAGGTAGAAGGTTTTTTTAAAAACTAAGGATGTCCTTAAAACTAGTTTACAGATATTAAAAAAAAATCGAAACTAAATATTACTTATTATTATGTTCAATCAATAAAAGGTTCGTCGTTTTTTAAATGTTGCGAACATATTTAGTACCTTATAGCAGTGGTTATAATATCTGAAGAAGCAAAAAGGTGACCAGTGTGAAACCTGACAGTAATACTAGAATTTAGAATACAATTAATGTTCCGAAAAAAGGTGATATGCTGCACTGCAATGAGTTCGATTCGCAATAGTTAACATTCAGTTTGTTGTTCTATAACTTGAAAATTATCTGAAATTCCTCGCTTTAATATAGATGCAACTTGATTGCGCGGGCAGTGGGTTCGAATCACGGAAACACCTTGTCGTGTACTTTGCGATGTTTTGATTAAGTGTAAGGTGACTCAAGTTACCTTTTTTGCAATTGCGTTGCGCTTTTGTGAATCGTTTTACTCAACATTTTATTATATTAAGGGCGCATTTCACCCAACTTTTATACCTAGAATAAGTCTTATCCTGAGAATAAATTTTGAATTATTGACAGTTTTTCCATACTAGAACTGTCAGATGTCAATTTTATTCCAAGAGTAAAAGATATCTGACCTTGGTAAAATCAGCCCTTAATAATAATTCTTTTGTTTCGTAAGATGGACCGGACATCGGTAGATTAGCTATTTATGTATGTTTGCCCGTAGACGAGTCGAAAAATCCATAGAACTACGGATAAATCCGAAGGTCTGGCAACGCTGAACACACACACACACGTGTAACGAAGAGGGGTCCCTTCCCCATTCCATCATATCCCGGTCGAGGCGCGTATAAATAATGCGCACGGGCTTACAACCATCCATTACGTTTTGGACAATATCTGTTTAAACATCATCATCTTTGCGTCTCGATATTTCGTCGGTTATTGTAGTGTTGGTTGTGCGTCACAATGGCTTCCTAATGATGTCTAGTTAAATTTTCGAGTACTACTTTATATTTGACTACTGAAAAAAAAAAAATATTCGTGATGTCTGGTGACGTAATGGACGACACGTAAGTTTTTAAAATTTTCTTATTATTAAGCATAATTTCTTTTTTATTACCTATTGTAAAATTTAAGTTAGTAGCTTATTGGCTTTGCGTTTTTCCTTAGATGCTAGCAACATTTTAATGAAATGACTGAGTGCAATTAATCGTTTTACTTAAAATATGTTTTTTGTAACCTTCATCATAAAACATAATGTTATCAGACATTACACTCTGTCCACTTGGTTAACCGTTTTTTGACAGCTGCCTTAGAAAGTAACTATTCCAGATTACGCACAAGTTAACTTTAAAATGCGTAATGAAATGCAATATATAAACCGTCTTATCTTATTTATGACTTCTTACAGACATTATAATACCGTACGTCTATCAGTTTTGACAAAAAAATATATAACTGCTACGCGTATTAAATTACATTCTATCGTACTAAGTGATGGGATCGAATGTATTCGCTTCAATTGAATAAATCGATAATAATAATTTTATATTATAGTTAAATCAGTATAAAAAAAACCTTGCATCCACTCAAATATCAATAAAATATATATAAATATATTTGCCATCATAAACAAGATGTTTACGTTTTATTTCGATTTTCATAAAATGTCATAAATAAAAAACGTTGTGTTTTAATATGTGTATACACTACAACACAATTGATATGGAAAACCAGTGCATACTTTATTTTTACGCTGATTTCCGCTATAAAACCTGGAAAATTGAAATTAAAGTAAACAAATCAGCATATTTATATTGTTTTGTATTTAATAATAATTAACACAGGCATAGAAATCGCACCATTTTTTATTCGACAGCAATAAATCGATAATCGATACTACATACAAATTAAAGTGAAATTATCTAAATATATGTTATAAGATAACTTATAACGTTGCTGCAATCACTAGTTCCATCTGTCAAAAACGGTGAACCGAGTGGACAGAGTGTAGATACGCTATGTTTTCTTTTTATGCTAAGGTAGCCCGGGAATTTTTCAAATTTTCTTACGTTTTATACAATTTGCTGGTCAGTTTTAAGTTGTACGTTGATTAAAGTATGATTCGCGACCGTAACAAATATGTATTTACAGAGTTATAAATCATTAGAATCAGTAAATACAACTTGTTAAGTTAGTATAATCCTAAAATGTCAAGATTTCATTAAATAGTCATTCAGTAGGATTACTTGGTCTTAGATCTCGAGAGTTGTGTTGATGACTTTAATGATTAGGTATAATTCTGTAAATACATATTTGTTACGGTCGCGAATAATATTTTAATCAACTTACAACTTAATACTGACCAGCAAATTGCAAAGAACTTAACCAAAATTGAATTTCGCGGGCTACCCTGGCGCTTTCGCCATAATATTTTGCAATGTATTTATATGTACAGACGCCAGCACATCAACCTACTACAATCTGTCAGATTTCTTTAATGGATTTTCAACTTTATTGCTAACGTATAAGGTTCAAGATTGATTGGGAAAATTTGACAGTTTGGGGTAGGTTGATGTGCTGGCGTCTGTACTTACCGTGTTCAGCAATAAGGATTTTTTTAGAACTTAATTTTCCATGCTGGGCGAAGGCTTCCCCACTCTCTATCCTCCTCTCTCTGTCCAGAGCTGCCAGAGACCAATCTTAATCAAAAGATTTTTTAATATGGAATATATTTGTTTTTTCACTGTATTATAGAAAGGTGCCCAAAGTATTTCTTGAGCTTGATTTAGTTTTTCTTTACTGTTTTATTTCTCATCTTCATCATACTCAGTTCTGAACTAGCTACGTTTGCTCGATTTTAATGAAAAACTCGTGGCGTCATTCTATGTTTATTATACTGCGATCATTAAAAAAATAATTCATTTTCAGGGTGTCAACTTACCTGGTAAAAAATTTGAGACCAGGGTTTTGGATTGGGCCGGTTGTGCCGCTGATCCATTCCATGTCTATTGACTTTTAGCATGAAATTAAGGTGAAGAAATATGCGCAATACAAAGATGATGATTATATTAAAAGGTAAGTACTGATTGCTATTTGCAAGAGCTATTTACTTTTATACCGTAAACTTATAACATGTGACAATACCTGCAATAAATTATAGTAATAGAGGTACCTGCCATAAGATCATTTAGAGTGGATCCGTTTATAATATTACTAGCAGCGCCCCGCGGTTTCACCCGCATACGGGTCGATCCCGTGGGAATTTCGGGATACAAAGTATCCTATGTGTTATTCTGATGTATAAGCTACATTACTGTAAAGTTTCATCAAAATCCATTCAGTACTTTTTGCGTGAAAGAGTAGCATACATCCATCCAGCCATCCATCCTCACAAACTTTCGCGTTTATAATACTTATATTATTAATATTAGTAGGATATACCTAGTCAATGAGGAATGAGTCATACTGTTCTATTAACTCATTGCAATCTATCTATTTCTCATATTAGGACAAGAAACTTGCGACAAATCTCAACAAGTATGCTAAGGAGATTTTTTAAATTTATTTAGCAGTTTCTAACAAGCTAGGTGAAAAGCAGAAAGCTATAAGCTTAAAAAACAAATTTTCTATTGTTTCAGATGGTAATCACAATCGGGAATGTCAATATAATACTAAATCATTATAACTTAGAGTAATGCCTTGGTTCCTGTGTTCAAACGAGACGTCTTTCAAACTGCCTTTACGAAGACTTGCAAGCCAATTGCACTGCCTATCGACACTCATGGATGGATCTACGCGGATCACAAAGTATGTTAGATTAAGTTAAATGTACCTATATTTAGTTTTTAGCGTGGCTCCCTTTTCTGGTATACTGTTGATTGTGATTTTGTTATTAATCTGCATAATAGACTAGGCATAACTTGATTGTGCATAATATTTGTGTCTCATAATGATAGAATTTGATATAATTCTACATAAAGCCGATTCCGTGTAGTTTGAAAATATATAATCTTGCTTAGCGTAATTTTAGATTTCATAGATCCCTGTTCTATGTTCTATGTTATGGGTTTGGTTTCCGCGCTTAGTCTCTCAAATGGACCATTGTGCGTGGATTCATAGATCCCTGTTTTCTTAACTTAATTTCGCAACGTTACAATTATTGCAGCTACAAGTTGTTTAACATTTTTTGAAAACAAAATGTCATTTATTCAAACTAGGCTGAGAATCAGCACTTTTCGAACGTCAAAATTAGAAAAGAGTCCCCCAAAACGCAGCTGAGCGTTCGCTGAGCGAAAACTGCAATGAATTGATTCTGGACATCCATTCAGGCTTTTGTGTCTCCTGTTTTCTATGAAGTCTAATTTAATGTT
This sequence comes from Hydraecia micacea, assembly GCA_914767645.1. Lineage (NCBI taxonomy): Eukaryota > Metazoa > Arthropoda > Insecta > Lepidoptera > Noctuidae > Hydraecia > Hydraecia micacea. The sequence goes on from OU611774.1 coordinate 3,519,184, forward strand.
ATAAGATTTATGCCCTGAAGTTTTAACAAGTGCATTATGCCCATCCAAATTATGCGATTTTTTTAAGGACTAATATTATGCGGATTTTTAATCTTGGTATATAATGAACTGCGCCTACCGCGCTGGTAGGCACAAAAGCGATAAACATGCTGCGACAAAAACATTATTGATTATTTATTTACTGTTTGGTCAAGAACTTGAGTAGTTTTTTTTTTTTACAAATATCGTTGCGTCTCGATGGAACATAGGAATCAATGTTTATTTACCTGCTTCTTGTGCATTTTTATTTGTGTGGCCACGCATAACTTTTTTCTTTTGAAATTCGATGCGGCGAACTCGATTAAACTTTAGTTTCCTAGGAAAGCGGTTCGCTCATATTATTCTGTCGTCATGAAAATCTGTCGTTATCATCAGAATTTGACATTAAGTCAAACCCCGCTGCCCAAAGATTTAAATCGCTAGATTTGCTCTCATCGTACATCGTCACGCGGAAAAGTGTCCTTACTGAGTAGAGTGACCTCACACATTATTAAATAGCGTTACCATGACAATCAAGTGAAGTCACTGCAACATTGTGTGTCGGAGGTGTCAAAATGAAACAGATACGCGACTATGTTTTGACGCGGTAGGGCGAATTTAACGATTTAAATCTTTGCCGCTGTCATCATTTTCATGACAGTCGTCACTACGGCCGTTAAGTGCGGCCACCGCTCTTCTAGGTAATCGTAGCTTTACAGAACGCCTAATAAGCTTATGTCTATTAGATCGTTGGTACATAGATGAGATTGGAGTTGAATAGCTTTTGCTTGTGCTTAGAATTATCAGTGTGTATATATAATAAAACAAAAAAAAAAAAAACAAAAAAAAATACAAAATATAAAATACGAGAAAAAAATAGGTTTTGCTAGTGCTTAGTTTTCAATGTGTTTGTGTTCATATTATAAAACAAAAAAACAAAAAAAAACGAATAAAATAATAAAATACGAGAAAAAACTAACATGCTTATTATTACTGCCTTTGTGCTCTGTGCAAAATAATTAATAGTGCCTTAAATAGCAATAACAATAGGTCAATTGATTTTTGTACGAGTATGTATACGAGTTTGTAAGTGCATGAAGAAGAGGCCTTATCTTAGTATTTTTTTAATTTATTTTAATCCTACTGACCCTGCAGGAAAAAAAAACTAAAAAAAAATTAATAATTGTAAATATTATATTTTTGTGTGATATTCGTTTGAGAGTGATTTCTGTTTTCCTTAACTTCGTTAAATGATAGTTCACAATGCTTTAATAGGTTAATTAATTGTTGTACATGTACATAGTGGAAGAAGGAGAAGGAGAGAGAAGGTTACAATGTTTTTAGTGGATTTTGACCCGACTGCCCCATTTTTGTGTGAATTTAGTAATTTCTTAGTTAATTTTTTCACGACTGCCCCTGAAAGAAGGTTACGTTTAAAAAAATATAAGTAATATAATGTAAATAGATTTTTGTGTTTTTTTTTTCTTTAACTTCGTTATTTGGTAGGTCACAATGCTTAAATAGCAATAACAATAGGTGAATAGATTTTAGTACAAGTACGTTAAAAAAAAAACTAAAAAAAATATAAGTAAGTAATATAATGTAAATAGATTTTTTGTATTTTTTTTTCTTTAACTTCGTTATTTGGTAGGTCACAATGCTTAAATAGCAATAACAATAGGTCAATAGATTGTTGTACTAGTACGTTAAAAAAAAAAAGTAATATAAAGTAAATAGATTTTTTGTGTTTTTTTTTTAACTTCGTTATTTGGTAGGTCACAATGCTTAAATAGCAATAACAATAGCTCAATAGATTGTTGTACAAGTACGTTAAAAAAAAAAAACATAATGTAAATAGATTTTTTGTATTTTTTTTTCTATAACTTCGTTATTTGGTAGGTCACAATGCTTAAATAGCAATAACAATAGGTCAATAGATTGTTGTACAAGTATGTTAAAAAAAAAAACAAAAAAGATATAAGTAATATAATGTAAATAGATTTTTTGTTTTTTTTTCTTTAACTTCGTTATTTGGTAGGTCACAATGCTTAAATAGCAATAACAATAGGTCAATAGATTGTTGTACAAGTACGTTTAAAAAAAAACCAAAAAAAAAAATATAAGTAAGTAATATAATGTAAATAGATTTTTTGTATTTTTTTTTCTTTAACTTCGTTAAATGGTAGGTCACAATGCTTAAATAGCAATAACAATAGTTCAATAGATAGTTGTACAAGTACGTTTAAAAAAAAAAGTAAAAAAAAAAATATAAGTAAGTAAGTAATATAATGTAAATAGATTTTTTGTGTTTTTTTTCTTTAACTTCGTTATTTGGTAGGTCACAATGCTTAAATAGCAATAACAATAGTTCAATAGATAGTTGTACAAGTACGTTTAAAAAAAAAAAGTAAAAAAAAAAATATAAGTAATATAATGTAAATAGATTTTTTGTGTTTTTTTTCTTTAACTTCGTTAAATGGTAGGTCACAATGCTTAAATAGCTATAATAATAGGTCAATAGATTTATTGTACAAGTACATATTTTAGATGGTGGAGACGCCTCTGCTTGGTATTTTTAAAAGCTTTTATTTTTTTAGTTAATGTTGACGCGATTGCCCATCAGTTGATTGAATCATCAGTTAGTAATTGTAAATAGAACGACAGTTGTGTGATGAGAGTGATTTTTGTTTTCCCTAACTAAATAGAATTATAGATTACAATGCTTTAACAGCAATAATAATAGGTAAATAGTTTGGTATAGTAGGTACATAGTGGATGAAGGAAGTACCTTTTCTTAGTAAGTCCTTGCCGACTATCCCTATATAAGAAGTGTTTATTAAAAAAAAATTTTAGGTATTATATAATATATATTATTGTAAAAAGATTTTTGTGTGATTTGAGTGTGAGAGTGATTTTTGTTTTCCTTATTTCTTAAAATCGTAGGTCTTAAATATCAATATCAATAGTTCAATAAATTTTTGTAGGAGAAGATACAGACGCCAGCACATCAAGCTACCCGAAACTGTCAAATTTTCCCAATCAACTTTGAACCTTACGCTTTAGCGATAAAGTTGAAAATTATTAAAGAAATTTGACATATTGTAGTAGCTTGATGTGCTGGCGTCTGTACAGTGGATGAAGGAAGTGCCTTTTCATAGTATTTTCTTAGTAAATTTTTCCTTATTTCGTAAAATGATAGGTCGCAATGCTTAAATAGCAATAACAATAGGTCAATAGATTGTTGTATGAGTACATAGAGGAATAAGGACAAGTCTCCTGTTACAATGTTTTTATTGGATTTTGACTCAACTGTTTTGTTATGTCAACGATTAGTTATTCATTTTAAATAGATTTTTGTGTTATTTGTGTACGAGAGAGATTTTTGTTTTTCTTATTTCGTAAACTGCAAATTTAATTAAACCACAGTATAGCAAACAAAAATGGCACTCCAATCTAAAGTATATAAGAACTCGAAACGAACGAAAGTTTATTTAATACCAACTCTAATGAATGATTTTCCAACAAAAAATCAATTTGAAATAACAATTAGTAATTATCCAAATAGTTATTATAAATTTAAACAAATTTCATTCAAGTAATAATTAGCATCGACCTGCTGGCTGACCCGCGCCGCCATCGTTTTTGTACTTTTTTAGTTATAACTAACTACCTCACACTGCCTTATACTTTTATAAACTATGTGTTCAATAAATAATTATATTTCGTTATATCTGTTCTAACATCCGGATAAACCTATTGAGGTATTCGTGATGTTTCGTTTTATATTTTGTTTTGTTCCCTAATTAATAAACAACAAAAAATGTTAATTTTCGCCTTCTGCCCCTGAACGAGGGTAATATTTATTATTGCTTCCGTTTTACTATTTTTTTTTTTTGGTTATCTGCCACATTCAAGCGGGTGTACAATATTGAATGTCAATTATTAGTTATTAATTGTTAATAGATTTTCGTGTGTGATTTGAGTTTGAGAGTGATATTTGTTTTCCTTAACTTCGTTAAATGATAGGTCACAATGCTTAAACAGATTAATAGATTGTTGTACAGACGCCAGCACATCAACCTACACCTAACTGTCAAATTTTCCCAATCAACATTGAACCTTATGCTTTAGCGATAAAGTTGAAAATCTATTACAGAAATCTGACAGATTGTAGTAGGTTGATGTGCTGGCGTCTGTACATAGTGGAAGAAGGAGGCGCCTCTGCTTAAACTTTATTTCAGTATGTTTTTATGCGACTGCCCCCGAAGGAGGGTAATACTTCTTATTTCTTTCTTTTCACTCGTTTTTTTTTTTGTTATTTGCCTCAACCAAGCGGGTCTACAACATATCATTTCAATGATTAGTTATTAATTGTTAATAGATTTTTGTGTGATTTGAGTTTGAGAGTGATTTTTGTTTTCCTTAACTTCGTTAAATGATATAGGTCACAATGCTTAAATAGTAATAACAATAGGTCAATAGATTGTTTTACAAGTACATAGTGAGTGACGGAGGCGCCACTGTAATGTACTTTTTCAGTTAACGACTGTCCCTGAAGGACGGTCATATTTATTATTGCTTTCATTGTACTAATTTTTTTTCTGATTCCAATCAAGCGGGTCTAGAATATACAATTCCAATGATTAGTTATTAACTGTAAATAGACTTTTGTGTGATTTGAGTTTGAGTGAATGTTATTTTTCTTTACTTCGTAAAATGATAGGTCACAATGATAAAATAGGTCCAATAAATTGTTGTACAAGTACATAGTGGTTGAAGGAGACGCCTCTGCTTAGTACTTTTTCAGTAAATTTTTTGCCTTCTGTCCCTCAAGGACGGTCTGTTTGTTCCGGCTAATCTCTGAAACGGCTGTACCGATTTTGACAGGACTTTCACTGGCAGACAGCTGATGTAATAAGGAGTAACTTAGGCTACTTTTATTTTAGAAAAAAATAATAATAGGGTCCCACGAAAAAAATCCACGCGGACAAGTCGCGGGTAACAGCTAGTTGTAAATAGATCTTTTGTGTGATTTGATTTAGAGAGTGATTTTTGTTTTCCTTAATTTCGTTAAATGATAGGTCACAATGCTTAAATGGGTCAGTAGGTTGTGGCATAAGTACATAGTGGATGTAGAGGAGATGCCTCTTCTTAGTATTTTCTTAGTTATTTTTTACTTGACTAAAGCCCCTAAAGGAGAGTACTTAGACTAAGCGCACCCTAAGGGGACTACAGGACCTAAACGCAAAAAACGCAAGTTTTATAATGCCTAAAAGTATATGATCGACTACAGTTTTCATGATGCATGAAGAAGCCTCCTTGTGTAGCGCAGTTTGTTCCGCCAGTTACTCACCTGAACCGAGCGCTCGGCGCATCCTGGACAGTCACACCCAAAGCCTTATTCGACTGGCAAATTCTTCTCTTGCGGTGGTACGGCTAACGCCCGCCTGGTGTGCGACCACCCTCCCACCGGAGTCCAGCGTCAAGCAGCCTGCTGTGTTTCGTCGATGCGTGGGAGTTCCAGTGCCTTAGGCATCTTCTGGGCATGCTCGTTCCATCATAGACCTCATCCATCGCTTTTCATCAGGCGTGATCGAGTTCAAGAGCGGGCCCATTCACCAATAAAACAAAAAAAAAAACAGTAAACAAAATCAAAAAAATATATGACATTCTTCAGGATATATATGCTAGGTAGATAGTGTGTTGAAAACATAATACAACTTATTTGGTACGATAGAAAAAAATCATGAAGATACCTCGAAAAACTTTCTTTTTACAATAAAAACCATACTAATATACATACAATAATTATGATTTTTTGTCAGATTATTCTAAAAACAACATACTGAAACTCTAGTGTTTTAATTTTTTAGTCCAAACAATAGATTTTTCGAAAATAGATAATTGGTTCATATTTTGCAATAAATTACCAGCGTTGTGTCATCGCGCTTCTCTTTCTTTTCTATGCAGTCCGACAAAGACCGCGCTTTAGGTCATGTAATCCTCTTAAGGGGATTCCCTGGGCTAAAGCGTGGTCACTGTCGGACTTCATAGAAAAGAAAGAGAAGCGCGATGACACAACTGTGGTAATTTATTGCAAAATATGAAGCAATTTTCTATTTACGAAAAATCTATTGTTTGGACAAAAAAATTAAAACACTAGAGTTTTAGTATGTTGCTTGTAGAATAATGTGACAAAAAATCATAATGATTGTATGTATAGTATGTTTTTTATTGTAAAAAGAAAGTTTTTAGAGGTATCTTCATGATTTTTTTCTATCGTACCAAATAAGTTGTATTGTGTTTTCAACACACTATATACCTAGCATTTATACTGCAGAATATCATATATTTTTTTTTATTTTGTTTACTGTAGTCGATCATATACTTTTGTTGTTTCTAAAACTTGCGTTTTTTGCGTTTAGGTCCTGTAAGCCCCTTAATATAATAGTTCAATAGATTGTTGTAGAAGTACAGACCCCAGCACATCAACCTACCCGAAACTGTCAAATTTTTCCAATCAAATTGAACCTTATGATTTAACATTAAAGTTGAAAATCTAATAAATAAATTTGACAGATTGTAGTAGCTTGATGTGCTGGCGTCTGTACTTAGTGGATGTAGACGAGATGCCTCTGCTTGGTATTTTTTAGTTTATTTTATGCGACTGGGCAGTGAATCATTAGTTATTAATTATAAATAGTTTTTTGTGTGATTCTACGGCTAATATGACATCCTTTTTTATAATCGATTAGTTTTATTTCATGGTCCTTATGGTGTATTTGTGTGCTTATTTTTTTTCTTTTCGTTTTAGTACTTTTCTTTTTGCGTGAATGTGTGTTTATTTAAGGGGGAAAGCGTCAGGGTAGCTTTTTTATCTGACCAACATTATGCCTGGACTTTAAAGGAGACTGTGACCTCTGAGTTGGCTTTGGTTTTTCTTCTTAGAGTAGTCAGACAGCAAACGCAGATCTCATCAAGTTTAAAAAAAAATATGATTGACGTGTAAAGTGTTGTACAAACCTAAATACAGAAATAAAATCATTTATTTATGATGCCCTCGAAATTAAAATTTGCCAACATACAACCTGATACTGATCTGCAAATTGCAAAACACTCAAGAAAACTTCGCCATGATGCTTTCGCCTTCAGCTGTTTTTTTTCTGCCTATAGGTTAGCTAGCTACTTCCACCATTGTGGGAGTCACTATCGTTCAATACCATTCACTGAGACTGCAACAGATTCTTGTGTTCTTTTATCGTGTAGTTTTACAAAACGCAACATACGATAATTATGTTGTGTTTTTCATACTGGATAATACAACTATCGGATTCCAAACATGTAAACGTGTGGGTCACATAGCTAGATTTTGTCAGCTTCAGGAGCATCTGGCAAAATTATTTTTTTGCTGTATTTTTTGTACCTTATTATTTTTATGCGAAAGGACCCCGTTTCCCTCGAGGTTTATTAATAGTAGATTATTCACTAAGGGGATAAAGCAGTGTCTTAATTTCGCGGGCGCTATTTTGAATCCTGAGTGCAGTGAGGGATTCAAGCTCGCCCAAGACGACGACACCTTTATCCCCGAGGAGAATACTCTATGTGTCGCAACTACTGCGAGGTAATAAAAACTAATTCGATTATCGAATTACTAGTTCATGAAACTGCTATATAACCGGGGAATACCTAGTTATGTGCAGTGTCATACACTATTTACCCGACTACGTGGCAGGACAGGGTTATGTTTTTATGCGTACTTAACTGTGTATCTTTGTATGTGGAATTTCTTATAACCTCGAAGCATCCTAACGGTCGGATGGATTTTAATACATGAGGTGTCTATCGACTCGTTTGGGTCGTACGAAGGTTATAGGCTAGGTTTTGTTTGTATAAAATGAAAATGGCGGATTTTAGACGACAACAAGTAAGGTCTTGAAAAAATAAATTGTATCTTTACTATGTGGGATATCAAAATAAAGGGCTTGAGGAGACGATTCCAAAAATATAACACACGAAAAGGATTAAAATTAAATAACAAAATCAAAACCCGACTGCAACTAAGATTCAAAACTAGCTCACTTTTCAAAGCAGTCTGATGCAGTTGGTGGCATCTAATCTGAGATTTAACTTGCCTGTCGGGTTTTTTTATCAATCTAAACTCATTCACGCATTTTCATCAACAACACTTTAGGTATATAATATCGTCAATGGAGCGTCAACCCAAATCCAACATTCTATAAGCGCCACAGCAACCGATCATTTTGTTCGTCAACGACAACTAAAACCTATGAAGTGAGAACTCTTAGGTCGACCTGTACATTAATAGAAAAAAAGTTTTTTTTGGTTAATATTTCCATACGATTTTCTCAGTTGACATTCCAAATTCAAATAACATTAATGACCAGAGGGTCATAATGATATTCAGTACAATATTAATGCCCGGCTAGAGCATAGGGCTTAAATTACTTGATTTAGGTTGGGTTTGCATGACATATAATTTGACGTTAGCAAGCAGGGGGTGTGAAAAAATTATAATTTAGCGACGGGCGGGTCGCTAGTACAAACGCCAGCACATCAAGTTACTACAATCTGTCAAATTTCTTTAATAGATTTTCAACTTTATCGCTGAAGTATATAAGGTTCAAAGTTGATTGGGAAAATTTGACATATTGGGTTAGCTTGATGTGCTGGCGTCTGTACATTATATTTTATGCTACTTCGAACGGAGCGCTACTTAACGAGACCAAATTGTCCTGTCTTTCATACTGAAACAACCATTATGCTATATGAAATCGGTTGGGTAGTTTCGGAAATTAGTGTGTAGAGATTAGTGTGTAGATTGTGGCAATGTGCATAAACATTCAGTGCACGCGAGCTGAGCAAATGTTTGCTATCATTTTCTTATATTTTTCAACTATTTGGTAATTTTTTATCTGTTCTTTCCATAGTTTGATATGGCCTATGTAAAAAAACACTTCTGTAAGTAAGTTTGCTGAATTGTGATTTTTGTGATAAGAAAAAAGGTATTATTTCAATGGACCGTTTACCGTCCAAGGAAACACTTTAGGCATAGCAAAAATGTGGTTCTCTGTAACATTGGTTCTGTATCAATAAAATTGATTGATTTAAAATGTATCTTTTGCATTATATAATCATTATATTTAAGTATTTGAGTTTTCTTTAAATGTCATCAAAATTATATTAGTTAAGTACATATTTCAGTAAGTCTACTTCAAGAAATAAACTGCTTTACTACTTTATTTGTTGTTTTTATTGTGACTCTTGCACACGATCGCCCTGTCCCAAATGTATGCGATGCAGCCTCTCCTGTCTCGCTGATTTCTGAAATATGACAAAAAATAACCATTCTATTATCTCTCGATTCAACACTCATTACTCATAACTCAATCATCCTCGGATAAACCTTCAATTGATTCGAAGTTATCAGTTTTTCCTTAAGGCGAAAGCGTCACAGTCATCAACACAGCTCTCTAAGACCAAGTAATCCTAATGAATGACTATTCCATGAAATTTTGAGATTTTAGGATTACACTAACTTAACTAACTTAGTTGTATTACTGATTCTAATGATTATACTTCTGTAAATACATATTTGTTACGGTCGCGAATCATATTTTAATCAACGTACAACTTAATACTGACTAGCGAATTGCAAAAAAGGTAAGAAAATTTGAATTTCGCGGGCTACCTTAGCGCTAACCCCTTAAGGGGAAATGCTAGGGTAGCCCGCGATTGATATTTCATGAAATAGTAATTCAATAGGGTTATATGAATTTAGAAGTTTGTGTTTACAATTTTGTTAATATATATTCTTATTACGGCCGTGAATCATATTTAGATCAACATACAACCATGCTGACCTGCAAATTGCAAAAAACTAAAGAAAATTTGAATTTCATGAGCTACCCTGACGCTTCATTCACTGGCATAATGTACTATACCGCTGGGTCTAGGAACATGATAGGTATTAAGTACAAGAGTTATTTATATAACGAAAGCCAGCACTTGAAAATTCATCTCCTACTGGGGTTAAACAGGAGACGAAAGTGTGGAAGAACAAAAAAAAAAACGAGTGTGCTTATGACCACACGACTGAAGTGAAACTTCTTAGATATACGGAACGTATTTGGCTATGAGAGGAAGAGAGAAAGAAAATGTCTGTCTTGCTTATATCCCCCACTCAACTCCCGTTCGCCTCGCCCGATCACACTTTTCGTAACGCTTACGTCACGCGTTCGCCAGCTTACTCCCCAAGTCAATCGTGCGTAAAGAAGTTTCACTTCAAAAAGAAAGAAGAATAAATTGGAAGTGCGTAATTTTTGGCGGCCTGTAGTTCAATATCACACAGGTAAGTAATAACAGCCGCACGGTTCGATTGTTCAGGTTAAGCTACACTTGACGCCGTTGGTCCGTGGATGGGTGACCATCTTGACATACCAAGACCCCTCCGTGCCTCGGAAAGCACGTTCGGCCGTTGGCCTATCGTGGTGTTGGACGCTCGTAAAATACTGGTCTTCACGTACATCTGGTCAGACTTGAAGCCGACCCCAACCTAGTTGGGAAAAGGTTAGGCAGATAATGATGTCTTGCATCTGGCACCATAGAGCTCGGTACACTAATTAAGCAAGTATCTACTTACTACCTACTATTTGCAGGTTGGTTATTGACCGTCTTATTCAAACTCAAACTCAAGCATTAAGTTCAATTAAACCAATTACAGGCACTTTTGAATTGTCAAGGGGTCGGTCTGTCAGAAAGATGAAACTAGTTGCCCATTTCAAAGCGTAGGTACCTATGGAGAAGAACGGACAAGAAACTCCATGGACACTTTTAAATTTATTTTTACAAAAATATTAGTTACATCATTAATGTTGAATTTATTTATAATTACATGTGAGAACGATGTAACAAAAAAAGATTTACGCTTTAAAAGCGTCCAAAGTACAGCAAATAGTAACAAAACAACAATGCAAAAATAACATAATTAAAAATAAGCCGAGGCAGATATATATTACATAATGAGTTCTAACTGAAGTGCAACTTTAAAACCTTCGAGCCAGCGGTGCTATTCTGTAAAAAGATCACCGTGATAACTTAGGTGAAGTGAGCTTAAAGTGAGCTGTCATTCCACCTAATGCTAGGGATTGACACTATTGACAGCTCACTTTAAGGTCACTTCACCCAAGTTTTCACGGTGAGATTTTTACAGAATAGCACTACAGTTATCTTACCAAACATTCAAAGTCATGTAACATCTACCAAACCGCACTGGGCCCTAGTGGGAGATTACGGCCCGTTCCCTCTCACAGAGACGTGGCTTGTGTCCCAGCAGTGGGAACATTATAGGCTGATTATGCTAAGGGATACTGGATAGTGCCTAGCCGAAGTTGATGAGAAAGGCCCTTCAACCAGTGGCGTGCATTGGTTTTCAGAATAGGTAGGCACTAATTAGAACAATAAAGTGAGGTCAAAAGTGTGGTTATTTGAGTAGGCATGCCTACTTAAGGGTGATAAATTGCGAAGGTCGAAATTCATGGTATTACGCGTGAGACGTACGTATTTTTAATTTTGTCGTATTAACTTGAACGAGTAAAGACCAATGACAATGTGCGAATAGTACGGGAGCCGAGTAGGCCGTCCGGCGACTGCCTACTGCCGCACGTGTTTGTTTGTATGATTTTGTTTTTTGTTAGGTATGATAATTTAGTGAGTTGCTTAATTGTGGGGCACACGCTAAAATGTAATTGACAGGCTTATGTTGATATATCAAGGTAGGCACTGCTTATATGCCTATATGCAATGCACGCCACTGCCTTCAACTAATAACTAATGATTTTGATTCCAGTGAGGCGTGATTCCTTCAACTAATGATTTTGATTCCAGTGAGGCGTACTCCGTAGCGTGTCTGGGTGTGACTTCGTTGGACTGGGAGCGGCTAGGAATGGCTGCTCTAGAGGAGCTTTCCTTCGAGATCGCGAGGAAGGCCTTCCAGCGAAGGGAGAACATTGTGCTCCTTAACCTCACTGATCATTTACAGGTAAAAATATCGTAAAAAATACAGATATTACCTTTTAAAATATGTTGACTATATAAAGAAAATATGCCTTATCCAAAGGCGGATCTCTCACTACACGCGCTGGTCAGAAATTAAAAATAGTTAATTAACTTCTTCCTTTAACTTTTAAATATTTTATGTTTTATAACATTTTGTTACATCGAAAGGTTTGTTAACGTATTAGGTACCCAATGGAATAGCAGTGATGGCAATGTAATTTGAGAGTATAGAGAAAAGTAATATCCTGTGTCGAATTCTGGGAAATTTTCAAAAAGCCATGAATATTGGTTTTCTCGAATTCCATGACTTTCGCCTAGGCTTTATGGGGTGCTTAATTGTTCCCAATGGGTCACACAATCACGCCCGACGGAATACATCTAATTAGGTTCAAGTCACCCTTTATAAAATTTGTTTTATTAAGCGACATCGAAGAAGAGGAGCTTTTTGCATTTGGCTGTTCTTTTACTACTGTTTTCATTGTTTGTAGGAATGGAGGGAGGAAAATACGAGCTGTTTATAATAATAATAATTTTCTTTGATTCACTATAATTATCCACATCATAAAACCTTTATAACCCAACAGGAGCGCTTCGAGGCTGGCGAGAAACGCGCCGTTGTGTTAGGCGAGATACTGGCGTACCGGGGACGATACGCCGACGCTGCACGTTCGTACCACAGCGCAGGGCGAGACGAACGAGCACTGAACCTCTACGTGGACCTTAGGATGTTCAACAAGGCTCAAGTAAGTGCAATATGGACTCCATAACTATCTATACTAATACAATAAACGCGAAAGTAAATCTGCCTGTCTGTTAACTTTTTACGCTTTAACCGATTTGGATGAAAGTTGACACACGGATAGAACAAGACCTGGGTTAGGACATAGGCATTTTTATCCTGGAAGTACTTCCCGTGGATTTCCGACCGCTACGTGGGCGAAGCCGCACGAGCTGCAAAAGCTAGTAATTAACAAGATAGCCTCTAACCCCCTTACTAATAAACGTATTATATCAGATAAAAAGTTACACGCCGATTTCTCTCTTTCAGTCATCAGTAATTTGACTCAAACTTAAGCATTTATTTCAATTAAACCAATTACAGGCAATTTTGAATTGTCAAGGGGTCGGTCGGTCAGAAAGATGAAACTAGTTGCCTATTCCAAATCGTAGGTACCTATGCAGAAGAACGGGTAAGAAACTCCATGGGCACTCTTTTAAATCAAAGTAATATGGTTACAAAGTCTTGGTTACATCATTCATGTTAAAAATTATGCATGTGAGAATGATGCAGACTTTCGAAAGAAGAAGAAAAAGCGTTGTGTAACTATAAAGACGCTATACAACGTTTATTAGTGAGGGGGTAAGAGAGAGAGAGAGAGATCCTTAAATATGCATACGCCAGCGGGGTAATTGCATAACATACCTATTATCAGTAGCAATGGCTTTCATTTTAACAGTACAACAACATTCATTGCGTTTTTTTCGTTGTTGAGCAGACACATTTTTAGATCATATGAAGCAATGGATTATCAATACTGGCGAATATTGTAACCTTGACAATATGGAACACTACAGAATCAGCCTAAAATGTTTCCACGCCTTGAACTCAGGTCTCCGTTATGGAAGATGGAGTGAGCGGCAATCTACCACGTGGACCAAGTTCTACCTGATAATTATCATTAAGTCTTTGAATCGCGAGGAAACCCGGCATGTCCTACAACCAAAAATTCGAAAATTGTGACATCTACCAACCCGCACTGGGCCCGCGTGGTGGATTTCGGCCCACTCCCTCTCACCGAGAGGAGGCCTGCGTCCCAGCAGTGGGAACATTATAGGCTGATTATGCTATGCTTTGAATTTTAAAATTGTGACGTCTTTTACACTTCGCCTTCAGCAGGTTCCCCACAGCAAGTGCTAAACCTTCTTCTCCTACAGTTGGGTCTATAAGAAAAGAGGTAATTCAACGAGCATCTGCACGCTTGCATATCGCGTGTTGGCAAGTTCTTTTAGCACAAAAAAAATCTTTTAAAGTACTTACTTTACTTTACTAGCGGATTTAGATACCAATCTAAACCAGCTTCTTTAAAACATCTGGACAACTACTACACGCTACAAATGCCTTACTATATTCTGTTACCTATTTGTTCTGTTTTACAGGAATACGTCGGCGAGGGCGAAGGCCTGGCGGCTTTAGCTCGTCGCCGCGCAGAGTGGGCGAGGCATGTGAACGAGCCGCGCGCGGCCGCTGAGATGTACCTTGCAGCGGGCGACGTGAAGCGTGCCGCCGAACTGATGGCGGAGACTGGTAGAAGAGACATGTGAGTAAAGCTTCTTAATTCAAATTTAAAATATTTTACACGTTAGCTTCTGCCCGCGACTTCGCTTGAAATTTCATGGTCCCCCGACAGACCGCGTAGCATTACGTCGCCCATTCGCGCTTTTACTTCCATTTTCGCTTACCGTTAATTTTACCTGAGAATTGGACTATCAATTCCTACTAATATTATAAATGCGAAAGTTTGTGAGGATGTTTGTTACTCTTTCACGCAAAAACTAATGAACGGATTTTGATGAAACTTTACAGTAATATAGCTTATACCTACATCAGATTAACACATAGGATACTTTTCATCCCGATATTCTCACGGGATCGACATTTACGCGGGTGAAACCGCGGGGCGCAGGTAGTGTAAAAATAATTTTTCAAATCTGATGCGCTGGTAGTTCCAGAGATTAGCGCGCTCAAATCACCAAACTCTTCAGCTTTATTATTATTATAGACCTACATGGGCACTTATGCAACGTCAGAAGCGGTTCCCATTGGTCGTTTTCTATGGAGAAGACGTCAAACGCTTCCGACAGCGTGCGGTGACGTCACGACGAGCCTCTGACTCGCCGCCGGTTGCCAAAACGTTCGTTGCCGCCTTTGCAACTGGCGCTCGTGTGCGGCGTGCGAGCGAGACCGCGATCGTGTATTTACGAACACAGCATTCGGCCGTCGTCGGTGATGGACGGTTACACGTCGTTGGTCGCGGTCGGCGTGTGATTAGATAGACCCCAGCCTTGATAAATTGTTTTGAAAGAACTGCCATAGACCTTTGGTTTGCTAACGTCAATGCCAATTTAATTAAAATAAAGAGACGTATGAACCTAGGTTAAGTTAGTTACTAATAAACCTCGTAAATGGCCGTCGCGCATCGTATTTCATTTCAAAACTCCATTGACTACAGACATAAAAAAATAAAGAAACCGCACCATTTTTTATTCGACAGCAAAAATAGATAATCGATACTAAAATCAAATTAAAGTGTAAAATAATCGAAATATTACGTTGCTGCAATCACTAGTTCCATATGTCAAAAAACAGCACCCTAATTGCGTAACACACTATCAATCGGAATCTGAATAATTTTGAAGCAAATTTCTAATCCATTGCTTTATAAGTTCGAAAAATTTGTCTGCTCAACACGTAAATAACGCAATGAATGTTGTTGAACTGTCAAAATGAAACCGATTCCGATTGATAATGTGTTACGCAATTGCCTCGCGGTTTACCTAATGGACAGTGTATAAGTGGGATCAAAATTCAACCTTACCACCTATAACATTAGACGTGATGTTATATTTAAACGATTTGATATAATGTTTCAGGTTGATTGAGTTGGCACGCAAATTAGACAAGGGTTCAAGTGTTTCGCTTCGTTATGTAGCAGAGGCGTTAGTGAAGGCTGGTGAGCCGGCCACTGCCGCTGACGTATACCAACGACTTGGAGACTACACGTAAGTACTTCATCATTCAGTCGAAAATGTGGTGGACATTGGCTTCCCCCAAGCTTCGCTACAGCGGTCGGTTCTGATGTGCTTCCCGCGTCTAACTGTTTCTCGTCGGAGGAACCCGTCGGAACACATTCATCATCATCATCATTTTCCGGCCCTTATCCCAATTTATTCGTGGTCGGCGCAACATGTATTTTTCTTCCATACTTCTCTATGAGTCGTCATCTTGGTAGTCACCTCCTTTTTAACCATATCATCATATTCATCGTTCACGCAGACCATCCATCGTTTCGTTGTCCTACCCGTACTCTTGTAGCCGTTCTATACTGCAGTATCTTATTGTGTTACACTATTGATCAAGGAGGTAAGACTCCTTGAGCAACAGTGTAATATATGTATATCAATAATGTTTGTGTGAATGGAATGTTTCGATAAATGGACGTATTCGTCGGAAACTAACAAATCAGCACCCTGTAAGCTGATCTGTGGTGATTCACATAGGCACAAAAACGATGAAGAAAAACATCGTGAGAAAAATTCAGAGACATGTGACATCTACCGACGCGCGCTGGGCCCGCGTGTTGGATCACAGCCCACTCCCTCTCGAAAACAGGAGGTCTGTGTTCCAGCAGTAGGACCATTATAGGCTGATTATGGTAATACGATGAATATACTTCAATTGGAACCTCTGTGCCTCCAAAAAGCACGTTAAGCTGTTGGTCCCGGCTGTCATTCGTGGATCTTTGACCGTCGGTACGGGGAGTCAGAAGCCCGAAAGTCTGACAACCAGTCTTACCAAAGGGTATCGTATTACCCGGTAACTGGGTCGTGGAGGTCAGATAGGCAGTCGCTCCATGTAAAATACAGGTATCAGCTGCATCCGGTTAGACTGGAAGCCGTCCCCAACATAGTTGGGAAAAGGCTAGGCAGATGATGATGATACTTGAATTCCCACAGTAAAGTGGCGCAACTGGCAGTGGCGGCGGGCGAGTGGTCGCGCGCGTTCACGCTGGCTCGTGAGCACGCTGAGTGCAAGCGCGAGGTGTACCTACCGTACGCGCACCGAATGGCGCAGGAGAACAAATTCGTTGACGCGCAGAAAGGTTAGTAATTATTTTCCTTAGTCATCATTACCCTCGCTTTCCTCCACCTTTTTTTTTTTTCTTTGGTGTATAATTTTTTTTTTTATTGTGTTTAGTTTACTTTGTGATCTTCCTGCACGAGTGGCAATAAATACTTTTTCTTTCTCCTCTCTCCTGCCCTTAGCCCAACTCACTTGTAGTCAGCGCAGCATGTCTAGTTCTTCCAAACATCTCTATCAGCCGTCTTCTCTGTAGTCACTTCCTGTTACGGCCCTGCCGCCGCCAGATGGCGCACGGCAGGACTTTCTATGGCCATGCCTGCGGAGCCCCATACCGCGTCTCCTCTTCGCGCCGCCAGGGGGCCAGTCGTCGTCTCGCCTTGGCTTTGCGGACGTCAATTCAAATCATTATAGTCATTATTACATTTTTCTATTTAAAACAGATTAAGATTACTGATTTTACATAAACCAGCATCAGTCCATTACAAAGCGGCAACAGCCGAATCACTTCCTTTATAGCAATCTCATCTTTCACAAGATAATAAAAAAAAAAGTATACTCTTTTATTGATTTATGTTGACACAAATGTTTACATCACCACTCCTCGTAACACTGAAAAGGTAACTGGCATGGCCTAGAACCAAAATTTCAAAGACATGTGACATCCACCGTCCCGGACTGGACACCGCTAGTAGATAACGGTCCACTCGCTCTCACAACGAGGAGGCCTTTTTTTTCTTTGATTTGCGGTGTAAATCCACATGGACTTCCTCGAGGCCTGAGTCTCAACAGTGGGCATATAATAGGCTGATTATTTTTGTGGCGCTCTCTTTTACGACTATATTGTAGGTACAGTACAGTCAATCAAAATAATTTATTTGTAAAAGATGTGGCAGGTACAGCCCGATTCAAACTCTATGGCGGCTCGGAACATGAGGCTAGTCGCTGCGCAGTAACAAATTCATATGTTAGCGGGGGTGAGGGGTGAGGTACTGCGCAGTGAGTAGCGCACTTTAGAGCTGCTATAAATTTTGTTTCGGGCTGTACAAGATATATTACATGTAAAATTCAGTGGAGAAACACATTACATTTTTAGTAGACAATATTGATAAGTACCTACTACCTATGTTAGTTCGTAAAAAGATAAATAAATAACTATTTACAACCGACTTCAACTGGCCAACATGGCCAGAGATCGCACAAGACAAGGAGGTTTGGAAGAAAAAAGCGGAGGCCTTTGCCCAGCAGTGGGACCCAAAATAGGCTAAAAAAAACGACTTCAAAAAAGGAGGTTCTGTATTCGACCCGTATGTATGTATGTATGTTTGTATGTCCGCGATTTTCTCAAAAACTAATGAACCAATTTTGATAATACTTTCACTAATGTGATCTAAATACTTTCAGGAAGGTTTTAGTATATAATACATTATGTAATTATTCTTATGCACGATGTTATATGCATAAATTTACTGCATCTCCGGCATTTCGATGCGAATTTTGATGATTCTTCTAGTCGGTGTCTTCAATTCTTCAATGCACTAGTGTTGTTTGAATGTGTGTGGAGTAGGTACAACTAAATCGTGAAAAATAGAAACCTTTTTACAAAAAAAAAAAACAACCGAATTAAAAAAAAAACTACAAAGTGATAAATAAATAACTTTAATTTCGGAAGTCGGTTTTTTTCAAGTCGGTTGTTTTTTTTTTTTGTAAAAAAGTTTTTTTAGGTGTTCAATTCGAGTAAAGTATGTTCTATGTTTCTATGGCTAATCCGTATGTCTCAGCTTACCACATGGCCGGTGAGACGACGACGGCGATGCGAGTGTTCACGATCCTCGTCGGTAACGCGGTCGCCGAGGAGAGGTTCAGCGATGCGGGCTATCTCCATCACCTGCTCGCCATGCAGTGCCTTGAGACTGCTGCGGTTGCTACTACCGAGAAGTTAGTACTATGTAAACTTACTTGCAAGACTGGATAAAGTATGAAATTAGTATCTATACAGGCTGAATGTTTCAAGTGGGCGTGGATGGCCAAATTCGAAACTATGAGGAATAGTGAAAAGTACTCAAAGGAGTCCCGGGCTCGAGTTTGATGAAAACTAAAACTGCATCATTGGATTTTTGAAAAATCTATATTTCTAGCCATGATCGAGTGTGAATTAAGTATCACTAACTGGATACCTTACAAATAATGGTGTACATACTGAAGTATTATATTATTTGTGATAGTGAAGAGAATTCTATTCTATTGAAATACTCGTTTCACCCGCAGAGATCGCAATCCATCGCTGCGTGCGTACACACACAACGACCGGCTAGCCCGTATCTACCACGCATACGACGTGGTGCACCGCTGTGTGAACGAGCCCTTCTCGCTGCACCAGCCCGAGGCGCTACTCAACGCGGCGCGGTACGTCCTCGCCTTGCTGGACGCCGAGCCGCCAACTGGAGTTTCTCTGTTGTATCCTTTGATAATAAGTTTGGTAGGACTATATTTAATCCAGACCATAACGAAGGATTAAGACTACAATCCAGAGTGTAGCGAGGGATATGTTCGCCCAAAACGAAGACAATTTTGTCCCCGAGGGGAATACCCTATTTTTCACACAGCAATCCAACAGCAACCTTATCGTAACGGGAATAAAGATCACTGTGATTTTGACAGTGATGCAAAATCAGAGGAAAAATAACTTTGAAAGGACTGTATACTCCATAGGTTTAGGTAGTTAAATAAAGGTAAACAAAAAAACCACGTGACTTGGTTAACCGACTAAACGTAATACCAGTCTATTCAGTTTTCATGCGACGTCACAGTTGTACTCTTCAATTTAGCAACATTATTAATGAATTATAACGTTGCTAAATTGAAGAGTACAACTGTAACGTATAATTAATCATGTGTGAGGTCATGACTCTTCTCAGTATGGACATTTTTTCGCGTGACTATGTACGGTGAGGCAAAATCTAGCGATTTAAATCTCTGGGCAGCGAAGTTTGACATTACGGTGTCAAAAACGCTCTCTAGGAACACACACCAACTTACTTTCATAAAAAACGTTTCAGTGACGTCATTAAACAGTAAATTGTGAACGCTATATAGGTAGTCACCACTCTTCTCTTCCTGTTTTTACTCTTTAAGTTACGGTTTCTGAAGTTTAAGATACAAAAAATAACTCAGAAGACTAAAATTATTGTTGCACTTCATATTAAATTATCCTTAATCATAATAACAGTTGTTTGTATCTATGTTTATCAAAGCAAGCGAAGATGTTAAACGCAAACACGCTGGCTCGACAAATGCTGGACAAAATATTGGGCTTGCAGATACCACATAAGTTTCAGGTTAGTTTTAAAAATATTTTGATATACAACATGTCCCAGAATTAACGCACACCTCAATTAGAATACTGTGTTATAATCATCACTGAATTTACTAAGTCGAAAGCGGCGAAATTTTGCTCCGATTGCTACAATTCATCTGATTCGCACGATGTTCCGCTACTCGAATCGCGACATAATGTAGTAAGGTTTTGCAACGAAATTCTTATAGCGGTTCTACATCATTATTTTCGCTTCTGGGGTGTGCTGAGGCCTTTAACATTGGTCCTAAAACAAAAGAACGCTTGTCCATCCAGTTATGTTTATTTTATTAACTGTAATGTCCCTTTTTTTTTTGGATGGGATGTCATGTAATGACTTTTCCCGCTCTGGGTGGAGGGGAAGGGAGTGTCAGACTCTTACTGACTAAAACCCACTCGTGTTCCTTCCTTAGCCCTTTATGTTCCGGGGCAGCGGTAACCCTTTCGGACGATCCCGCTACCCACTGTAATGTCCCTTACACGAAAACTGTGTGTATTCAGGAAAGCGTGGAGCTGCTAATACTGAATACCCGCGCCAGCACTGGCGGCGAGACCCGCGACGACGAGGTGGCGCCACTGTGCTGGCGTTGCCGACGTCACGCGCCGCCGCTCTGCACCTCCCGATGCCCTTTCTGTAGACATGCGTTAGCGCACTCGCTTGCTACACACGGTCAGTTATTACACATAATAATAATACCAACCTAGGGCTTGATTCAGAAAGCAGTACTTCTGGACACGGCTCGCATTGTCAGGAGGTTCCTCTCTCTGGAGCCCTGACCACCGGTAGCTTGGACCCTGTTCCCGATACCGGTGGGCTACTATTTTTTATATTTTTAAATGTTTTTATATATTTTTTTTTTATATTCTAATATTTTAAAATATAATTTATATGTATTTAGACGAATAAAGGAAATAATACCAACCTATAATATGGATGACGATTAACTTTTTTTTCTTTGTCTATCAGGTTGATTATTAAAAAGTATTGGGCACGTATTTTTTCTTTTTTCACATGATCAAAACATTACAGAGATGTATTGATTTGAAATGTCGCATGACGTCACGTTTTGGTACAATTTTTACCTAAACGTGACGTCACGAGCCCCCACTCCCAAACTTTGACACGCTTTATCTTTTTAATTTTTTTGGTTGATTGACACAAGAAAAAATATGTGTCCATTATTTTTTGATAATCTAACTGACGGACTAAATAGAATTTCGTTTACTTTACCCCGTCGTCATCCCTATTGTCCCACTGCAGGTCAAAGGCCTCTTCTCATTCAAAGAAGGCACGAGCATTGATCACCACGCTTGCTCAAGACGGGTTTTATTACACAAACACATACATACACTCACGCCTCGCCCACGGGAGTAAACAGAAACTACAGACCGCCGACAGAACCGACGAAAAATTTCAACACAGGAGGCCTACCACAAGCTCTTAACGCGATCCATTTTAGGACCTAAACTGAACTGTTCTTCTGATTCGTACCATGACGTCAGTTTGCCATGCCATTCTGCTGACAGCGATTGTCCCAAACTGAGTCGCAAGTTTTGGTTTCATTCATACTTGTTTGGTACCATGACGTCCATAGAGCAGCTCAAGCGATGCAGTTTAGGAACCTAAACTGAAATGTCTTATTTTTGAATCGTTTTTAATTAGATCATGGTAGACCACCAGGGCGGTCCAGAATCATTTACTGAATCCATGGTAAAAGGTTGTGCACTTGCCACCCTATATAACTATGCTAACTGCATTTATGAACATTAATATCCTGCCTCAGTGTCCACTATCTACCAGATAAGTGTTAAAATATTGGAGTGTGCGTGTCAAATTATCTGTCAGATTACTTTACCGGAACTTTTCACAATGATTTGCAACAACACTCTTATAATCAACATAATCTTAACAGAAGTGCTACCTCTCGTTCAATTCGAGCCTGCCGAGGGTATAACTTACGAGGAAGCGCTGGATCTGATCGAGCGCGCACCCCTCCCTGAGTCTACGGACGCTGAGAACACAGAATATGGCGCTGAAGTCCTCAGAATAGACCATGACGTGGATGGCGCTGACCCATTTTTAGATAAAGTTGATGAGGTAAATGATTATTTTTTAAATCAGTCTAAAATATGACTCCGTCCCTACATCTCTTTTTTTTTTGTGCCAATTACTAAAGGTTGGCCATCAACTTTGAATATTTCTCATTGTCCTTTGCGAGGTGGAAAAGCTCAGCAGGGCTCGTAAGTCAAGTCTATTCGCGATTTTTAGATTCGTTAGCTATTGCTACCGAATCTAAAAAGTTGGTAGGGGCCAATCGCCCAGAGGCTTTTTCAGCAAGCATATTCATCACGAGAACTTGACAGCTGATGCGTGATGAGAGAATGCCAAAAATTACGTGAAAAGGTAGAGATAAAAGCCTTGAGGGCAGGACTGCTTTCAGATTTCAAATAAGACAAATAAATAACGGGATGTTCAGTGCCGTTGATTTTCATCTCATCGTACGAAGACTCACTCAAAACGACTTAAGGTGCCACTAGTCCAAGTTTATTCCATACAAATTTTAAAAGAGTATTTATTACTCCACTGTTTGAAATTGTGCATCCAAAGTTAAACATGGTATCGTTTTGTCCTATTAACAATTTTGTCTCTATGGCAACAGAAGAACAGCTACCGAAGTAAAATTTTCTTTTTTACATGTTTGCAGGACGACGATCTAGGCGTGGTAGTATGCAGTCGAGGTGCATTGATACAGCTGAGCCCCGCCAGCGTGATAGTGATCAACCGGCCGCCGCTGCGACCGCTCATGTACCGCAACATGCTGCCCGAACTACCTGCCACTGCCTGCCAACACTGTCATAAAGTACGTCTGTCTTTATTACAACTATATAGCGGCCAATTTCAAAGTACATAATACCTACCTAACTTAAAATTAATAAATATTATATTTATTACCTAAAACCGACTGCAAAAATATTTTTTCAAATCGGACTGCTGGTTATAGAAATTAGCGCGTTCAAACAAACTCTTCCTCTTTATATAATTTTATTATTAGTGTACATAATGTTGTGTGCCCTATACAGGTTGAAATTTTAATCACCGTTTTCCTCTTAAGGGGTCATTGTACTCATCATTATGAACAACTTTTACTATGGGACCAAACCCGAAGTCATGAAAAAAAAATCAGCTCTTCCCTACATTTATGTTCACATAACTCGGCAAAATGTAGGGAACAGCTGATTTCTTTTTTGCTATTTCATGTTTGGTCCCATAGTAAAAGTTGTTGATAATGATGAGTACAATGACCCCTTAAGAGGAAAACGGTGATTAAAATTTCAACCTGTATTTATAGCCTGTGCTGAATAAACGCATTTTCTTTCTTTCTTTAAAGTCAACAAATGAATCTAAGGCTCTAGACAGACGGACTGCAATGCAACCGCAAATTGCAGTTCGGATGCAGTTTGAATGCAGTTGACACGACTGCAATAGAACTCAACTCATTCAAACTGCATCCGAACTGCAATTTGCGGTTGGATTGCCGTTGAAATGCGGTCCGTCTGTCTAGAGCCTAAGACTTCATATTTAATTTTATACAGCTGTTCTACATGGAAGATTTCGAGATCCAGCTGATCAGTAAAGGCCACTGTCCCTTCTGCCGACACCCGGCTGAAGAACCTCGAAATGACGACGAAGACACCGAATATTCTCTGCTGAACGACTCTAGTCCTACCACGACTAGCCCTAGCAATGACCGCGGCTCCTGGTAATTAGGTGATAAAGATCTACTAGGTACAGACGCCAGCACATCAACCTACCCGTAACTGTCAAATTATCCCAATCAACTTTGAACCTTATGCTTTAGTGACAAAGTTGAAAATCTATTAAAGAAATTTGACAGATTGTAGTAGGTAGATGAATTGTAGAATTTATAAACTTCTGATTAACAAAGTAAGGTGGGAGCATATAGGTTCCCGCCTTCTCACAACTTCACATGTAAAAACGTATGTAATTAATTTTATATTTGTTTTATTTCGACATTTTGGAATAAACATGGTGGTTAAAGAGCAGTGGTGGCCAAGTGGTAACGGCCGTGACTTACGAGTTGTAGGTCGTAGGTTCGAACCCAGACAGGCGCTTTACATTGTGTAAATTATTTCATCACCACTGCTCTCAAAACGGTGAAGGAAAACATCGTGAGGAAACCGGCATGTCCTAGAACCAAAAATTCGAAGACATGTGACATCTGCCAACCCGCACTGGGCCCCCGTGGTGGATTACGGCCCACTCCCTCTCCCTCTCACTGAGAGGAGGCCTGTGTCCCAGCAGTGGAAACATTATATGCTGATTATGTATGGTGGTTAAAGTATTTTGACAACCGCAAGCGGCGATGGAGAAATTATACCGTAAGGACCATTCCAGATTAGGTGAATATTTGACGCGTACAAGCTCCTTTTTACATGCTTCTAACCACAGCCATGGTAACACATGCCACTGTGACAATTTCGTATAAGAGGAGCTGAGGAGATGCGGTTATACGCAACGCACAAACCGCGAACAAAACTTCAGATGACACATGCAATCGCGTGCGAAGACGAGCTCGCACGCGCCGAAAACACGCCGAATATAAAATGACCCTATAATTATATGTCAGGTGAAAGAAATGTGCGGTGTTGCGTACACGCACATTTCTGCCACCTGTTAGCAATATGCGTTCCAAAACTCCATATTTATTAACGAACAAAACTCACTTTTGAAATTTTTGTTCACAAAATATGAATCGTATTGTGTACTTATTTTACTTCACGGCGATCTGAAATATCTTATTATACATTGTATGTCATATTTTAATGTTTTCGGGTGCCATACTCGCATAATTTAAATGGCTTTATAAAGTTAGAATGTCGTTATGTCCGTGTATAGCCTCATTATCTACCACCCGTCACGTTTATGCCCTTTTTCAACATAATTAAACTAATCATTTCCGTCACTTATATGCTTTTATCTACACCCATGTTATGAATCGTCTATAAAAAGTCCTGAAAAAGTTTTTTGCAATACTAATATCGAACAAAAATGGCGGCCGGCGGGATACGACGTGAATTCGAATAACCTACAAGTTCTTTTTTTAAATTACGGCGCTGTGGTAGTGGTCTCTACTCTCCTTCCGCCTCTCTCTGTCCAGAGCTGCCAAGGACCAATCTTTATTAAAGGAGTCCAGCTCATCCCGCCATCTCCGTCTGGGCCTGCCGCGATGTCGTTTGCCATTAAGCGGGACGCACTTTACAAGATCGATGCCTCTCTTTAAGACATTTTCCTTTACGGCCCCTAGTCAGTTTTCACTGATATGTTGTGCCTTTCTGGAGTGCTTGTCGCTTCTGGCGCGTCCTTGTAGCGGGACGTGCTTGCTTACCAAACAAACTTGTATTCCTTGAGCTACTCATTCATTTTTTTTAGCACTACCTTTTACGATATTACAGCGTGTTAAACAGAAAATCAAATGTCGTTTATTCAAATTAGGCTGGAAATCAGCATGGTTTTAACTTCAGAATTACTCAGCCCCCATAACCCAGCCCTTCACCACTTTCTAGTGTTTTAGTTGGGAAGAAGTGGCGCAACAAACTCCCAAGCAGTTATTTGCTTTCTCTCTTAGTGACTACTGCTGTAATTATTATAGATTGTTTTTGCGGTACTTAAAGTGCCACCTTTTACACACCTAGCTATGGTCTACGAACAGGTACCCACTGATTACACACTTACTAAAACGAAAATACTGCAGCAAAAGAGAATGAAAGAATGAGACATACCTACCACGAAAACCTTTTCATTTAATTATGCGCCTCATCAAGACCTAGCATCATTATCATCATCATTTCAGCCGAAAGACGTCCACTGCTAGACATAGGCCTCCCCCAAGCACCTCCACTTCGACCGGTTTTGTGCTTCTCGTATTTAACGGGTTCCTGCGGTCTTCACAAATTCGTCGGTCCACCTTGTCCTGGAGGCCTTCCAACGCTACGTCTTCCGGTATGCGGTCGCCAGTTCGCCACTCCAGAACCTTTCGGCCATCGGTCCATCATTCTGCAAGATCTAACATTATGGCATAATTCAAGTTATGTTACAGTCGGTCAAAAATTTATAAGGTTCCGTTTCAACGTCAGAACCATGAAGTAAATATACCATGTCGGAATCGTACAAACGAAAGACGAGCTCGCATAAGTAATCCTTTAATAATTATGGACAAAATAGATTAACAAATGAATAGGTAGGAAGCATTTTGGTTATGGTTTTTTCTCCACCTTGCCATTTGTCTGATAAAAACTCATAAAATTTATTTATTATTTATTTGCTATTAGCACTTACATTTATTATTATTACATTAAATTATACATACATACATTACTTACATTTTTTATTTAATAATAACTGAATTCACTTTCAAAGATAGAGGCGGTAGTCTCGTCGTACCTACCTGTATGGAAACTTAAAAAGTGTCATGAATAGGAATTATTTGCGTTTTACAAATCATTTATAAAATTAGTCTCTTAATTATTAGTTAAGATTTATTTTATAAGGTACACAATGTTCAATTTTATTTTATTTTAAGTGTAGATATTATTTTGTTTTAATTACTTTTATGGCCGATTTTTTTATCGTCAGATCACTTTGCTCCGAGGAATACTACATTGATTTGACACATTTTCTGTACAAAAGCTGATAATCTATCCATTTATCCAAAAAACAAAAGTTATATTCCACGACTAATAAATCGGCCCTTATTAATCCAGTTTGACTTAATTCAAGTGAATTTTAATCTTAGTAATAATTACTTTGTACTTAAGATGATCCATTGGAAATGCTTATAAAATACTTTATTGACTTGTGATAATGATAACCATCCGTCCCTTGTATAATAATATTTAACAAAATGTATTTCTTTAGAATAATATTACCTCATAGAAAGGTTGTAGTCAGATGTGCCTGTACCAAGCGATTTTTAAAAAGTATCCGTTATTATTAGAAGACGTTGAATTAGTTTTATTGGTGCAAGAAGAAAATATGCAAGAAGACTATTTCAGTATCTGATAAAGACAAAAGTTTTCTTGCTTGCTAAGGTAACTTCTGACTTGCTCGAGTGTTATGTAGCATCGAATAGAAATTACATTTATTTATTATCTACTAGTTGACCCAGCAAACTTCGTACCGACTCAGAATCAATAAGAAGAAATGTATGAGAAAATGAATCATCTTCGTTCATTCGTGGATTTTTCCCATGTTTCAATAGTTATTCTGCTATTAGGGGGGCGCAGACAAATCCAACAAATCAAAGATCCTCTAAATTAGTCCAGCTGTTCTGTAGTTATAAATGGTGTACCTAACCCGACTTTGTTTTATGTATATAGATTGCTATAGAGCTACGGTTTCCTACAAAAGCGGGTGACTGCACATAATGGCAGCAGGGACGGCTGTCATGAAAATGATGACAGCGGTAAAGATTTACACCGGTAAGAGCCGTTCCACACGGTGCGGTGCGGCGCCGCACCGCAAAACATCACCCGCACTGGCGAACACACAGGCAGTGCGGCGTCGCAACGTTCTTACGATGGCGTCGCGGCGACGTAAAAAGTGATGGCTTACCCACCTCTACGACAGTTTGTACAAAATTAACAAGCGTGCGCCCTTCCCTGCGCGCTGTGCGCACAAACAACTGAGCCGTGCCGCTCCGGCCCTACACTGCTTACACCCCTACCCGCCTTGTCTCAAGTTCGATGTGCGTGCGGTGCGGCGCCGGAGCGCACCGAAGCGCGCCGTGTGGCATACCATACATTTTTATATGTAGGAAACCGCAGCGACACCGCTGAGGCGCCGCGTCGCAGCCGCACCGCACCGTATGGAACGGCTCTAAGTCGCGTTTCTGTGGGCAGTCACCGATCTTCTAGGATCCCGTGCGCTTTAGCAGGCTTTCATCAAAGTGTTGTAGTTATAGACACCTAGCAAGACTATCGAATAAACAATTCATCATAATTATAGACACTGTTTGTAAAGTTATACCTATAAGATAAACTTAGGGTGACCCACCAAAATTATAGTTAAATTGAATTTGGCAAACAAAACATGGTCTAATTATTTTTTTCCTTCATAAAACCATCAAATTGTGGTAATATTGAATGCTATAAGTATCAAGAAATTGTAATAAATAAGAAAATGATCTCTTATAAATACATAAATGTATTTAAAAGTGAATGAAAAACATTGTGATAAAAGGAACCATCCCAACGATTGTAAAATAAATGTAAATACTAAATGACCGTTTATTATTTCTGCTGCCCGAAACGCTGATTTCTTTTAAAAGACTTGTAACGGCAGATCTGTGGTTATATAACCTGTTATACGTCTTGCAAGATGTTTAAAATTTCTGAAGTCTGCCATTATGTCAGCTGTTTGTTTTTAGTTCGTTTGTTTGTTTTTGTAAGTAATGTTTTGCAAAGAGGTCACTACATCGCCATTTGCGAAAATAATAACTTTAATTTGCAGTTTATCTGAGACTACGTGTTGCCCACGACTTCGTCTACGATCCAAGATAAACAGTAGCCTTACAGTTGAAGACAAATCGCTACTGATGGGAGCCAGTAGGTATAATCATAACTGCCAGTACAATATTATAATAATACAGATCGCTACTGATAAATCGCTCATTTGTAGAAACAACGAGATAAATGTATTTTTCCCAAAAATGAGTTAAATTTTATATGACAAAGCACTTGGGAAGCGTATTTACATTAGGACAGCAGACGTAAAAAAAAGTAGCAGTTACGTCGATGTTTCTCCAAATGAGCGATATGTAGATTATTGGGACGTTAAAACCAGAGATAGATAGGTTTTCTTACCTCGAGTGTGCCAAAACTGGTGATAGATACTTATGTAATTTGGTTCGGCCGTTAGTAGTGCACCAATCAAACAACTATTTTAAAGGCGAAAGTTTGTGAGTGTGTGTTTATATGTTTGTTACTTCTTCACACTCAAAGGACTGGACCTATTTTGATAAAATTTTGTATGGAGGTAGCTGACATCCTGGATTAACATATAGGCTACTTTTTATCCCGATATTCCCACGGGATCGACACTTACGCGGGTGAAACCGCGGGGCGCAGCTAGTCACAAAATAGTAGAAAGTGATGACTTCAATGCCATCTAGCAGAAAATCTTTCCCGAACAGACTAATGTTGCACCAAGAGCTCACAAGCACAACACAACCCCATGGACTTATAACACAACACAACCCTCACTCGTCTCCCGAGAAGTGTCTGCGGCTTGGAAGGTGACTGACGGGTGGCGTCAAAAGATGGCAGCAGTAGTGTCTGTCTGCTATAAACTGCGATAATACCTAACCCCCTTTATTATATCTAAACGCGGAGAACTAAGCAAAAAAAAAATCGAAAAATGTATAAATAAAGTTTACCAGGATTATTTATTTAACCAGTTATGTACATATATAAACAGACAAGAAGAAAGGATTAGGAAAATACACGCGCACAATGGTGATGCTTATTTCTAAAGAAGTCTCTTCCAGCATATCTGCTATAGGAGAGTAGATAAAAAGACAACACACAACATAATTAACTTCAGTTTAATCATTCACTAGGGTTCCGTACTAAAATGGTAAAAAGGAACCCTTATTATGCGACTCAGTCTGTCTGTCCGTCTGTCACAGCTGTCATGGATATCTCAAGAACTACTAATGCTATCAACTTGAAATTTGGAATAGTTTTAGATGACGTTTGCCCAATTATTTTGCAAATAACAAAGAAATAATAATATATAAGGTGCTATAGAAATATCTGCCACGGCTTCAATGGGAGACAGTATTCAGATGTATATAGATTACAATAGTAAAGATACATTATTGATCTTATGTGATACATTTTTTCATACAAAAAAAAAGGCTATAATTATAATACTGAATTGATTTAGTTGCATGAAACCGTCCCATAGTAATTAGGTAGCTGTTGCCACACCGTCATTTCATTTCGCAAAATATGACGAATCGACACATCGCGCGTAATTTGTGAACCACGTTATGCAGAATAGAATGTGTATTTAATTACCTACTTTATTTTCTCAAATTGATTTAACTATTCCGGGGTACAAAATTTCTTCACTACTGTAATCTACGAGTATATACTTAGATACACCGTGTTCCGGACGATATACATAAACTTCGACCTGATGTTCAGACCATGGAAATAAGCATTTTTCATTATGGACACATTAATGAATTCTTATTTTTTAGTTTTTGTTAATTTTCATATAAACTAAATACCTTGACGTAAATCACCCGATATGCATGCCTCTTTATTCGAATTGACAACGACGTAATTTTCATTCATAAGATTTGGCGGGCTGAAACTTGTCAAAACTAAGTTAAGATCCTTTCTCACTGCATAGCTCAATTAAATTTCAAATGAAATTACAAATATCTTTGTAACGAAGCCTTTTTAAGTAAGTACCTTTGATTATATAATGTCTAGATAGAGCATCAATTGCGCGCAAACGTGTCAAAAAATACCAGCCAACTGTTGGACTGTAAGTACTTACCCGCCGATTAGTGCCGATCGTACCGCTTTGGTGTCACTACGTATTACGCGCGCTAAGTAATAAACAAATAACAGCGATAAAATGACGGTATGTGCTATTAAACTGTGTCGAAATTATAAAGGAAGGGTAAAAAACACCAAACACATCACATATCATCAGTAAGTAACCAAAAAAACTACGTATTTGTTTTTTGTTTTTATATTTACCAAATTACGCCATATTACGCCATATTTTATCAGTGTTGCCAGTTTCTTTTTCCATTCTCCCAACTTAACGTCCTTGTTTTGTGGGTATATTCGTCGCTTTATGGTTACGTTTATATTATTTAGTTGATGTACTTTTATTATTCGATTTCAAAAAAGGTGAAGTTTTTCAATTCGTCGGTACTTTTTTATAATAATATAATGTTCGCGTATAAATTTTTTGTTTATGAGCCCATTTTAATGATTATTGTTGCATTGGGTCCAATAAACTGATTTCAAAGGTGGCAAGAGTAATTTTAATAAGATTAATTTATTCCATTCGTATTATCTGTGATCTTTCATTTGAAATTTCCAAATACAAACTGCCTAAAAAGTTAAATATTCTAATTGAATTAACTTAGCTGATTTAATATAACACAACATTCACACACACAACTCTAATTCAATTAAATAGTGTTTTTTATTTATAAATACAAGTAAATAAAGACACTACTAAAACTGAATAATACTACAAACATACACCTAAAACTTACTTATATTATTTGTATAGTCAATTTTTTTAATATGTGATTTATGGGAGAATTGTAGTAGCTGGTATCATTATTCACGCACACAGAGACATAGATGCACAGTGTAAAACACCGCCCGCACGCACACATGTTTGAAATTGTTGCCTCGTTTTCTTTGTTTTGATTGTAGGGCGACGCTCTATCTAGACATTATATAATCAAAGGTAAGTACCTACTGTAATGTTTGATTCCGTCTAGTTAGCTCGGAGATTTAGACGAAAACAAACATTACTTAAGTACTTGTTTTCGTCTAGTTAGCTCGGAGATTTAGAAGAAAACTAACGTTACTTAAAATCAAAACTCTTGTTTATCGATTTTATTCAATTTCGAGCGGCCATTGTTGTTTACATCTTTGGCAAATTTGGCGCGGCCGGACCTTAGGTAGGTATGGCCTTCGTAAAATCGTTAATAATTAAATTGTGGTATGCAGTTGCTGCTTGTGTTGATGAGTTTTAACTAAAAGCGTAAAATTGGCAAATTGTGTAATTATGGTCAAACAAGGTTTAAAAGTTTAATATTTATCACGGGCGATGTGAAATGTTCAGTGTTGAAGATGAATATTATACTGTTTACCCATGTAATGAATTATTTTAGCTTATTTGTGGTAAACAAAATGTTGGACTGTTGGTAATAAATTTTAAATAATTCACCATCATTTTCATACCTACTTATTATGCATCGCAATTATGACTTTAGAGAAAAACTTCGCGTAGGTAAAGGAAGAGTGCAGATCATCACAAGAAAGTCGCAGGTACTCGTAGGATCAAAGGAGTGCAAGGACTTTTAGTAGTGACGAAAAAAGAGTCTCAAACGAGATTTTAATGTTATGTAGGTACCTATACCTGCCACGCACGCCTCAAAGAGATGCCAGCTCAGCACAAGGGAAGGGGCCCGTCAGGGCCGAAGCCTACCAGGTCAGGGGGATTGTCCGAAAGGGTTACCGCTGCCCGGAACATAAAGGGCTAAGGAAGGAACACGGGTGGGTTTTGATGATTTCCCAACCTAAAAAAAAATGTAAGTAAGTACTTACCTACCTAATAAGAAAATCTCGTTTGAAACTCTTATTATCTATGCTCTTGACCGTACTACCATAGAAAATTTGCATTTACTCTGGTATATTGACGAGCATAATATATTAGGTACTATTATTTACTATGAACAGCTCGGCAATAATAGATACCTATTTGATTTCATGATCACACTTATTATAAAGGCGAAAGTTTGTGAGTGTGTTTGTATCCGAACATCCGTTCAGCCGTTGGTATGGCTGTGATATAGGTGATATAAGTAGGTGATCACTAGCTACGGTTGCGCCCCGCGTTTCACCTGCATAAGCTTCTATGATATTCAATATTAGTCTCAACACCGATAGTTGAATATCCTGTGCGCGTTAACATCCCGCCGCGATATTTAAATAAAATCCTGCCACGATATTTAAATAAAATCCCGCCACGATATTTAAATAAATTCCCGGCACGATATTTAAATAAAATCCCGCCGCGCTATTTAAATAAAATCCCGCCACGATATTTCAATAACATCCCGCCGCGATATTTAAATAAAATCCCGCCGCCCCATAGGTAAATAAAATCCCGCCGCGACATTTAAATTACGTCCATGCATAGGTACGTGGGTAAGTCCTGTTAACGCCAGAGTTGGTATACAAAGTTGGATTAGTTTCATACTGTTAATTGAATGCATTATGCAACACACAGTTCTAATAACCTTATGCAGTAATCAAAAGTTCTATGTGATGTTTCAGTTTTGTGCAAGTTTAGTTTAGCTTAGTTGCCCGTGCTTCAACTGGATGATTCTGAGTAGGTAAATTAAAGTACTTAATTAGTACTTTAATTACCTTTTTCTGCAAAGTATTCGGATCTAAAACACCATCAACGGTGAACTAAATTGCAGGTTTAACTAACTAACAGGGTACCTGCACGTGTATGCGTCTAAATTAATAAACTGTTTGTTTAGTCAGGCAGTTGCACGTCTGGACAAGGTCTACTTATCTGTTTATGTGATAGTTGGATAATTTCAAACTTTACAGGAAATGCGGTCGGAGAGACTTTCGAAAAATTCTACCTAAGGTTGTCTTTAAAAGATCGCTTTTAGCGATAAGACCGCCCATTGTGTCACCCATTGTAAAATTTCTATATTTATGTCTGTAATTTATATGGTGTACATAATAAAGAGTATTCTATTCTATTCTAAGTAAAAAGTCGTAATTCGAGATTTGGCTCTCGTCTAATTCCTCCTGCACAGTATTAGATCAATTTAAAAGATATTTCATAAACTCAATAAGAAGGATGAACGAGCGGAGAAGAATGAGCGGGGCTTGTGGCCGCACGGGTCGAACGATTAGGTTAAGCTACGCTTGCCGCGGTTGGTCCGTGGATGGATGACCATCTTTACATACCAAGACCCCTCCGTGCCTCGAAAAGCACGTTAAGCCGTTGGTCCCGGCTGTTATTCGTGGATCTTTGACAACCGTTACGGGTCGTCAGTCAGAAGCCCGAAAGTGTGACAACCAGCCTTACCAAGGGTTGTGAAGATCAGATAGACAGTCGCTCCATGTAAAATACTGTACTCAGCTGCATCCTCAGGTTAGACTGGAAGCCGACCCCAACATAGTTGAGGAGCGATAATTAAGTATTAGGCGAAACTTGTTTGTTCGAATTTCATTATCTACTTCGAAAACTATCTTACAGCGCTGCTGTTATAAGTAGTTACCTACATCGACGACACTTTAGTTCGATGTAACGTTAAGTACCTATCTCAAAACTCCAACGCGATCAACATTGCTCACTTCGAGAAGTTCGAGACTTATGGCATCGATAGTTGGAAATTCGAACAAACAAGTTTCGATTTCGCACTCCCAGGGTCCTTTTTACAAACAAGACTAATAAGTAGGTAGGTACATACCTACTTAGCTCATGTAAATTGAATTCCGTTCCGTCCGGAAAATAAACAAAAGTTGTAATACCTAGGTACCTACAAACGTTATCAAAACGAATTTATACGATTGGCTAACTTTTTCTCTTGGAAGCAGCTAAACAACCCGCGGGGTAATTGAGTAACACACAGGAATGGCTTTTCTTTTGACAGTTCAACAACATTCATTGCGTTTTTTACGTTGGTGAGCAGACACATTTTTCGAACATATGAAGCAATGGATTGGCAATATCCGTCAAAATGGTTCAGAGTGTGATTGATGGTGTGTTTCGTGATTAGGTTGCCGACTTGATAACGTACCAACCTACTGTGATTAAATTAATAAATGAGTATGTAGGCTTGATTATTAGATTAGTTTTAACTTCATGTAGCTATGACCACCGCGAAGAGGAAAGAATTTAAGGATTAAAGTAAGTTTTGGCGAAATATAAACAAAACATCCGTCTTTATTGATTTGTTTCTGCTTGGGGAAAAATAAAATTAAGAACGAGATAAAATTAATAAAAACTTAATTTTTAACCAATGGTAAGACACTTATAATTTTAATCCGCTTTATAACGTACCTACTAGCTGACCCGTTCCACCTCTGATTTTTTTTTCGTGAACTTTTCCAATGTTTTAATAGTTATTCATGCTCACTTAAATGTCTCACTGATGGTGGCGCGTGTGTTGGATCATTCGGTTCCCTACGAAATGGTTGAGCTGGATGGTGCTG
Organism: Hydraecia micacea; assembly: GCA_914767645.1. Taxonomy (NCBI): domain Eukaryota; kingdom Metazoa; phylum Arthropoda; class Insecta; order Lepidoptera; family Noctuidae; genus Hydraecia; species Hydraecia micacea. Next base: position 3,554,520 of record OU611774.1, read on the forward strand.
ATCCACGCGTCATGTTCGTGAATAGGCGCCAGGCCGTCGTCGGTTGAGACTGGTCATCTCTTAACTGCCAAGGCTTATTTTTAATCTTATATTTTGAATTGTTTCTTCATTTGTGTTTTTTTTACATTGTTCTCACATATAGGAGCAACAAGAATAATGTACCCTGGATTTAGTAATATCTTGATTTAAAAGAGTGTCCATGGAGTTTCTTGCCCGTTCTTCTCCATAGAGATCTACGTTTTGGAATGGGCAACTAGCTTCAACTTTCTGACTAACTGACCGAGTTGACAATTCAAAAGTGCCTGTACATGGTTTAATTCAAATAAATGCTTTGAGTTTGAGTTTATTCTGCTATTCGGGGCGGAGACAAATCCAACAAACCAATGATCATAAAAATCGGTCCAGCCGTTCGTGAGTTATAAATGGTGTAACTAATACAACTTTATTTTATGTAGGTATAGAAGATATAGATAGACTAGCAGCGCCCCGCGGTTTCAGCCGCATAAGTTTCGGCCTCGAGGGAATATCGGGATAAAACTATCATAATTATGTCCTTTCCCGGGACTCAAACTAAGTACCTACCTATTTCTATACAAAATTTCATCTAAATCGGTTCAGCGGTTTAAGCGTGAAGAGGTAACAGACAGACAGACACACTTTCGCATTTATAATATTAGTATGGCTGGATATATTATGTAGGTATATATATGTATACCTAATTATAATGTAATTTATTGAATTTTTAACTATTTAGTCTATTTAATTATAATTAATATAGAAGATGTAGATGTACTAGGCTCCTAAATTGACCGCCCTGGAAGTATTCACACGTAAAATTAAACAAGTATTTATTAAGTTTTTAAACCTTAAAGTCGAGTAATGATATTAAATTTGAAATAAAAATATAAAGTATCGGTAGTGGTTGCGCCGGAGTATCGATGAGCGGCAGCAGGTGATGCGTCGTGTTCGTTTTTGGCGAATCAGAGGCGAGCAGGTGCGCGCGCAGGTGTTCCCGCGATCTCAGCCGATATCGATATACAGGTTGATGTTGATTGATCGACTCTCTCGCTCCTCAATGATAATGTGTCTATCGCATTACTTGATACTTTAATTTGATTAAGAGATAGATTTGAGGCAAATGCAAATAAAAAGTTTGATTTTGATCGATTATGCCTAGGGTAGGTACCTAGGGCTTAAATCAAATTAATCGATCAACTAAGCTGTAGTATAAAAATAAGAATGGGTAACTCTTATTTTAATACTGATCTTATATTTTAAAGTTGTTCAAGATTGTACAGTATTGACACTCCGTACCTACTACGCTAGGCCAGCGGGGTAATTGCATAACACACTATCAGTAGCAATGGGTTTCATTTTGACAGTTCAACAACATACATTGCGTTATTTTACGTTGTTGAGCACACATTTTTCGAACTTATGAAGCAATGGTTTGGCAATATCTTTCAAAATGATTCAGATTGAGATTGATAATGTGTTACGCAATTAGGGTGCAGGTTAAGTTCAAGTTTAGAGGCCGTATTATGAAGTATTAATGCAATCATTACCTATACCATTGCAAAAAAAAATGGTGCTTTTGGCACATATTACCTTCTCTAGCTCCATCTCTCTCTCTGTCACACTGGAAAAATGGTGGCATTAATACGTCATACATAATACGGCCCCAGGCTGAGTGAAAAAGCTACTGTACTAAATCCGCATCTACTAACAACTTTCCTTTTTCAATGAGAAACGCACTAAAAAAAGTTTAAAAAGTCCAATCTTTTACTATACTTAAAACCAGTTAAAACACGCACGTGTCTAAATAGATCGACGCAATGAAGCAGGAGCAGCCTGTATCGTCGGCCCGTGCGGTACTATGCTAACGTGCGCGAGATAGGACAGATGCGCGCGGCATATGCGCCGGAGTGCGCGCGCAGCCCGCCGGACGCTCGCCACTACCACCCCGCGCAGCGTGTATCTATACAACGGGCTCGGATTTGTTGAGCTTGAGACTTTCTGTCAAGGTGGCACACCGGGCAAACTAGTTTTGTGTAACAGATTATTTTCAACGTCTCGTCAGGGTCCTTGTAAATAGCAAGCCTCATCTATATCTACATACATATTATAAACTAAGTCAGTTTTCATGTCTGTTCAAGTGTTCCTACGCGCTGCTCTTCTAAAATACGCAACGGATTTTGATGCGGAAGGTTTACGTGCATGAAATATTAATATTAAACTTATACTTACAATAATATAGAAATCTCAATGTATTCTCATTATTGTCAACTTGTAAAATCGTGGGAAGCGGGGGCGGGTTTTTAAGTATTGTCATATCAAAGTTGGTACATTTTAGTTGATTTATATAAGTACATATACTTACCTATATCAGTCTCAAAATGTGGGCCTACTAAGGATACATCTCTGCTGTACCTTTTGGGGAATACTGGACAGGTGTTACGTTAAGTCATTTTCAGAAATTAAAGAGTACCTAAACGACACTTTCAAAACAAGTTTTTACACTGTTTTGGTACCTAACAATGTTTTGGTATACCATCTTAAAGTGCATTATAGGTAGATTGAGTTCCCTCGTGCGAAGACGATCCTGGCTGCAGCATCAGGTCATCTTCCTAAAAAACGTAATGTAGCAAATGGAATAGAATATAATACTCTTTGTTATGTAGATGCACCATAATAATATGAATTGCAGATTATGCCGAACATGTTTAGTTCAAACAACATGTCCCGGAATTAACGCACATCGACAAACGTCCCAATTAGAATATTATGTTATAGTCGTAAAACATAGGTACACTGAATTTTTACTATTGTGTATAAAACATTGTTTATAAATTATGAAATTAGTTAAACTGATTATAGGACAAATTGTGGTCACTTTGAAATCGACGCACGCACACAGCTGCGCATGTCTACAGTCTACTGTAGGTACTTCGGCCATTTTGGTTTGTTTTGTTGACTGTACAGCGGAATTCTGATTGTAATTTACGTGGGTTTAATTATTTTTCAGAAATCGATTCAGTAAAAGATTCTGAACCAAATATCTTGTGCATTAATTAAGTTACTCGTACATATTGTAGATTCATCTCAGTACATTGGTTCACAGGAATTAACATAGGTAGTAAGATTAGTAGGTGAAGTTGAATAAAAGATTCAACATTAATTATTGTTACTTACTTATTAGTAATTGAGTACCAATAATTTAAATGATAATAATAATTTTAATGTTCGTGATACGCTGGATTTGCGTTTGCGATTAGCGTTATTCAATGAGCATAATTGATGAGCTTTTGATGAAAGCTTCATAAATAATAAAACAAATGATCTTTTTCCCTTTTAATATCAAACCGTGGTTGTAGTCATACCTACCTATTGAGTTAATGAATCTGAAGGTCAATTCTTGTAATTTAAAACGATCACAATATACACTGAAAGGAATAAGCAGTATCTACTTACTTAAATAAAAATGAAAAAAACATTGTTCTGAACTGCTTTAAACAGTTTCATATGAGCCTAACGTTCAAAACAGTATTTTTTACTGATCCGATAACAGTTAAAGCTTGAGACAAAATTGTACCGTCATGACAGTAAGCTTTAACGTTTTAAGTCGCTAAAAGATCACAAAATTAACTGTTTTATTCATTTTGTGATATCGTTCAAACCATTGAAATTTACTAAAAGTAAAGGTGGTTTTCCGTTTTTTGTTGTTTTTTTCAGTGATAAATAGTATTTTCAATCATTAAAAATTACTGTGTTACAAACATTTCTTCTTTATAAATTCAGTAAGTCTTAATGAAATCGCTTTAATGTGGTGTAGTAACAAATTATTTTTTTCAGTGTGGTCGCAGCGCAGCCTCATTTCGGCGACACACAAATGTAACTAGTCATAAATGTAGGGAAATTAGAGATTTTTTTGATAGATTGAGACTACAGAGATCAGAGGGGCAATTCTCGTAATTTTAAGAACGTGCACAGTCTGTTTTCAGTCTCAATCTGTCAAAAAATACTTCTAATTTCCCTACATTTTGACAAGTTTTTGACATTTGTTTGTCGCCAAGATGAGACTGCGACTAGATTTGAACGTTTTTGGCGTTTTCTGGCGAAATGCGTATTTGACCACTTGCGTTTCTGACGACATGCAAGTAATCCCTTCTGACTATGAACGTATTGCCCCTCTGATTTCGCACAATATTTGTTTCGTGGCGACTGTTACTTGGTTTATAATCATACTAAGTAATAATAGATAATTTTACTTACATTATTATTCGACTGGAGAGACGTGGTGGCCCAGTGGTAACTCGGACTTACGAGTTGTGAGTAGTAGTCGTAGGTTCGAACCCAGGCAGGCGCTTTACTTGGTGTAAATAATTTCATCACCACCGCTCTCAACCGGTGCTAGAAAACATCATGAGGGAACCGAAATGAATCTTAGAACCAACAATTCGAAGACATGACTGTGACAAATTAAGTACCAACAGATTGTAGATTAGGTACAGCCCCCTCCCTCTCGAAGAGAGGAGGCCTGTGTCCCAGCAGTGGGAACATTATAGGCTGATAATGTAATTTATATAAAATAAATAAATAATATGCACAATATTGTACGCACACATACATTACACTCCATACGGACATACTTACAGTATTATAGGTAATTAACGGTTATGATGACTAAAACCAAATTCAGTTCTGGAGGCCTACCACAAGCTCTTAACGCGATCCATTTTAGGACCTAAACTGAACTGTTCTTCTAATTCGTACCATGACGTCAGTTTAACGATTCAGTTTAGGCCGTGCCATCTGCTGACAGAGATTGTCCCAAACTGAGTCGCAAGTTTTGGTTTCATTCATACTTGTTTGGTACCATGACGTATTGACGTCCATAGAGCAGCTCAAGCGATGCAGTTTAGGAACCTAAACTGAAATGTCTTGTTTTTGAATCGTTTTTAATTAGATTATGGTAGGCCACCAGCAGTGCGATTCTGTAAGACCTCGTTCTAAAGTTCGAATCTGAATCCGCTGTGAGTTTCTTGATTGGTATTCTAAAAACTCGGTTGACAATTCGAATCTACACTAGCGCTACCCTTGCGAGCGTGTCAGCGAGTTGAACTAAATTGACCGTGAGATTTTGACAGATAAAGTATGAGATGACGTAAGAAGTGGTATTCTGTAACGTAATTCCGCCGTCACTTCGACGCTTACTTCGCACTCGAACCCGATTCAAAGTGTCAAATAATAAGTAGCTATTTTACGAGTGATAATAGAAGAAATCCTATATAAATAGTGTTAAAATTATATTTTTATGTCACAGTTATAAAAATTAGTACAATAACTATATAATTAGTTTATCTAGCTTAGTTTTATTATTAGTTTTCATATCCTAATCCAGTATCGCAAGCGCCTACAGAAATCCGCATATCTACAGTTTATGTTGAGGCTACGTAGATTGTAGCTAATCGTTTTTATTTTTCTTAACTTTTTCGACCGGCTACCTACATCTGTGACCATCAAGCAACGTATTTTTTCATTCTTCCCGTATTTATACCTGGATCAATCCCGCACACTGATTAAAGTACGTTTGTAAGGCATTTTCTGGAATATGTGTAAGGATTGTCATATAGGTATAATTACGTAACTTGAAAATGTGTTTTTTTGTTTATGTAGATATTGAAATAAATTCGGTCCCAAATGATAGAGTTGTGTATAAAACTAATATTCCAATTGGATGTATGTAAATCGGATCACGCATTCGGAAGATATTAAAAGATTTGTGTAAGGAAATTGTACCAACCTATTTTTTTAAGGTTTATGCTCTAGATTTTTTTTATTGTAAACAGCGTGCCTGCTCCACCATTGAACACACATTTGGGATAGTCAAAGGTTGATGGAGGTGTCTCTTGGCAGCAAGAGACGTGCACTAGGATGCACATAGAGGAGGCAGAATAATGTTACCCTGCTGTGTTTTGCATAATATGTGCATAGGTAAGGGCCGGAGTGAGTGCTCCGGAGTTAACCCAAGATGATTTTGAATCTGAGAACTCCCGGCAGGTGATATAATCAGCCTGCTATATTTGCTGATGATTTGTCGCAAATGCTTTGAGGAGGGCACAAAGAGAGAGGGAAAGACTGATACAATCATTAGATAATAATGAATAATATATATTTTTACAATACTAAACAACTAGAACTAATCTTCAATTTGTTACAAGTAAGACTAAAAATAATATAGCATTCAGCGTGGTGCAAATTTCTTCCCACAGTCGATGATTCAGCGTAGGTACGACTGTCGATGCTCCTCAAGTTGCCTTGGGCCAAATCTTGATGAGGAGAGCATCAATTTGTGCCGCTGTCGGTCTGTACATGGTGACATGTTCTTGCAGAATGTTTGTTCATAACTTTCATTTCCAAACTTCCAAAACACGAACATGATAAACGATAAGCCCAAGGGACACTTTATCACGCGTAAAGTGAATAATTAATGTAGTTTATAGTAAATTTAGCTTGTTTTTTTGTATACTTCTCATAACTTGACTTTAACACTTTACACTTCAGTCAGCACTTGACGATAAACGACCGAAATACGATTATCGCTATAAGGATAGCGACAGATGAGTTGGTTTGAGTTTAAAAGTACTTTTTCTCAATTTTACAATAATAAAAATCACAATCTCTCCCTTTGTTTGTTTACATGTCATCCTTTGACTTTTATCCATTTTCTTTTTATTTTGACAATCGGCAAATCAATCTATCTGCCAGCTACAAATATATTGTTTTTTCGAGAAATATTACAATGTTCTTAGGAATAAATATTGAATTAAAAGCAAAGTTCTATTTTCTTACTATAAAAAATAATTTTAATTTAATTCTGTGCCAAAAACTCAACAATTGTGTCAAAAAACTGGAGTCGATAAATCTCGACTAACATTTTGTTGAGATGGTAGTCACTAGTGCAATATTGGTCACTTCGGAGCTCACTTCACTTCGCAAGTGACGAGGTGATGCTTACAGAATGCAAAATCAAGGTCAGTTTGAACCTTATGCGAAGTGAGAGTGAATAGCGATGTGAGATGCGAGTTGTTGTCTGAATTTTACAGAATCGACGTACAGGACAACGTACAAAATTAAGTAAGTATTAATAATAAGCTATATTTACAGCGGTTTCGAAAGATGTTTCGACTGGTTTTTACGAATATTTATCAGTAGGTACCTACACATTTCTTAATCTTTACTTCATAATTTTATATTAATAATTATAAGGTAGATACTTATTTTTCAATAAGTGCAACATGCATTTTCATGTGTTCAATTTACAGGCAGGTGTTAATTAAATATCTACTAATTACCAAGTCATGACCACGAATCTTTGGTACCGAAATATAAACAACATTAAAATTTTATAGCCAGAAATGAGGAAACCAAAAAACTGCGGCTCAGGTAGAATGATCGGCTGTGCCTATTTAATTTTAGGGTTACTTAAGATACGCAGTCAACACCGTGGCTTTAGGTACAGTCAACAAAAGAGATAAGTATGCAGGATCGTCGGATATAGTTGAAGTTTAGTAAGAAACCGATGGATGTTGTCGACTGAAATTTAATTTGATAAATGAGCTGTTTTTTTTTCTATTAATAAAATACATTTTTATTCGAGAACATCCATCGGTTTCATACTAAACTTCAACTATATCCAATGATCCTGCATGCTTATCTCTTTTGTTGACTGTACATACGTACGACACGATTTAAACATATTTACACATAGCGCACTATGTTTTTAAATAATAAGTATTTATTTAGGAGTATACATCGATCACTAATACTTAGTGATTGATGGGAGTAGGTATAGTATATGCTGCCTTGACTGGATACATTTCTAATACTTACTAAATAAACTAACAAACTAAAGTAAAAATATAATATCCTAACTAACTAAAATATGGCGTCGAAAAAAAATTCCACCGCATCGCTGTTGACTGGTAATGTACCCAAGAGACTGGCGGCATTGACACGTTGTATGGAAATTCTGGTCAAGTAAAAGCCAGCCCTTGGGTCACGGGAAGTGTCAACCAGCCGTTTGGAGATTTCATTGAACAAGCCATGAGCACTCGGACCCCACGGCCCGAGGGTGTCAATCCAAACGGCTCGAAAATATAATTAGTTAATTACTTGATTAATAATAAACTATGTTGCTCAAAAGCGTAAAGTTGATTGTGTACAAGTTTAATAAAGCACCTCGTTAGACGAGATGATGGAACAAGAATCTTACTTTGAAAAACTTAGTCCTCTTAGATATAGCACTGCGCACACGGTATAATTTAATTATCTAACAATATTGCATACCGGCAAGACTTTCTCTTCGATGAAGCTTTACCAAGTACCTACCTACATAATGATAGTTCCCAAGAAGTTGTAAAGTCTTACAGAAGCTGAATGTGTCAGGCTTCGAGCTTGTACCGTCAGAAAAAGTCAATACTTTATTAAACTTTGAAGCTCTATATACAGTTTCTGTTGGAGAAGTCACATATTAATTAATGTACTTATGTTATATGCAGATTAATTACTGTGTCATGAAATTTGAATGCATGCCTACTAGCCAGTGTTTTACATGTTAGCAAATAAATAAATAAGTTTTTTTTTAAAGAAAAGGAGTAGTTCTTTTCATGTAAAAAAAACTTATATAGCACGTAGCTTGGCAAGAGAGTTAGTCGTTCCTCTCCATTCTTTAACTTTCTTCTAAACAGACATGTTTAAAAATAAATAATGCTAATCGCCATAAACTAGTGACAAGCAATAAAAGTGACCACTTTAAACTTTTTTGTCGTAAGTTTCATGCGCATGCGCAAACATATTCCCACTACGCGAAAACCTTGCCGCGACTTTGAAATCAAATGTCTTCTAATTTTCTCCATGGTTACTGCAAAACATTACCTAACATTTCGCATAGGTACCGACGAAAAAAATCGACTGTGAAGAAAACACAACCAATGAATACGGAACCCGGGCGCGGGCGCAAGGAAGATGTTCAACTGTCCCATATAAAATAAAAGAGCGTGTGTAGCAGCTGTCGTTAATAACAATGTGGTTCCAAAAGTATCAGAGCGCGCGCTTCGGGCACGCACCGGCTGCGGCTGTCCTTATTGCCATCGAAAATACAGCTGCCTCTACCAACGAAAAAAAGAAACTCTTCAAGTGTTAGTACATTAGCCGAGACCACAGATTACTAATGTGCCGAGACAGTTGTTAAATCTCTGCGGAGCAATTTATGACTGCTTAAACTCAGGTATTCCTGAAGATGGGAATTGGCGCGTGGGGCCTGACAGGAATGTGGGTAGGTAACAATTTTTGGTATTTTTTTTTAAATAATTTATTTTGTTTCAGTTGCTAAAGAGCGTCCTTTTCATATGTTGGCATGATTACCTACTGACTGTTGGAACCGGATTTATATGAGTATTTAAATACATAATTATTTTACGTTTCATTTTGAAGTGCGAGATGCAACTTTGTTTCCATACATCAGACAACACCATACATATAGGTCCATACACACACATTATTTATATAGGTTGGCCAATTCAAATGTTTCGTCTAATTCTCCGAGCTACGAGTAACTATATGAAAACAAACATTAGGTACTTAAAATAAATGTTCTTGTATATCGATTTTATTCAATTTCGAGCGACCATTGTTGTTTACATCTTTGGCAAATTTAGCGCGGCCGGACCTTAGGTATACAACTTTTTTGCCAACATTTACACGATTATTTGATATCCACTACTTAGTTAAAATGTGGTTACTTAACTTGTTATGCACCATTTATAAGACCATGACTACCGCAATAACTTCAGTAATGTTATCCCTAAGTTCCTAAATTGATTGAAAAAGAGTAAAATTTTTCAAAAAAACAGCGTGTGATTCCAATCCCATTTTGATCACAGGATTTGTAAATCCACAATTTTTTTTCGATTATGGAACATTACCAAGAGCAGTCTTTGTTGAACCACCTAGGAGCCCTAAAATATGCCTCCTGTATGTGTTACGGCACAACGAGCCATGTAGATGTGGACAATGTTTTCGATTTCCGCAAGCCCTTTTAGAAGAACAGAGGGCTAAAGACAAAAGGAGGCTCTGATTAAAAACTGAAATGTTGAAAAGTCGAGTCCTCGGTGTCTGCACAATGACTCGTACCCACTCGTGTTCAGGCCCATCCAAGATTAAGGAAGACTTACGAAATTACTAGAGAAGACTTATAATAATACCAAATTTTGTTCAAACATTTTAGGGCAAACAAGAAAGTAAGAATTTTCCATGAATGTAATTTTGTCCTCAATTTAGATCCATAACTCTCAAATAAGTGTTTTTAATATCAGCCTATTATAGTCTTATTGCAGGGCAAAGGTCTCTTCACACACAGAGGTACGCTTGTACCTAATGATTGAGCCTTCTCTCTTGCTCAAGGCGGATTGGCGGCTTTTTTAACTGCGAGAATGATGTTTTTGCGCCGATCCGGAACATACATTCCAAAAAACAGACAAAAAAAAATCTTAAAACTATATTTTCGCCATCAAACACGTATACCATCCTCGTAGCAATTACTTTTTATTTATCAAAAATATTGAATGTACAGTTTGCACCGCCTTCGTTCTATTTTATTATATGTATAGATGAATCCAGGGTTCCTCTCGATGTTCAGCTTCCAGTCTAACCGGATGCAGCTGAATACCAGTATTTTATATGGAGCGATTGCTTAGCTGAGCACCACAAATCAGTTACTGGACAATACGATACCCCTTGATAAGGCTGCTATGTATCAACTTAAACCTTTCACTATTCGGGTGCAAGCTTGTCACAGTCTCACAGCCAGCTGAATATAGCGGACCTTGCTTAGTATCTGTAGCAGTGGTGGTGGTGGCCCAGTGGCAACGGCCGCGACTATGGCCGCGACTTACGGTCGTGCGTTCAAACTTAGACATGTGCTTTACTTTGTGTAAATGATTTCTTCACCGCTGCTTTCAAAACGGTGAAGGAAAACATATAGTGAGGAAACCGGTATGTCCTAGAACCAAAATTTATTCCATGTGTGACATCTACCAACCCGCACTGTGGTGGATTGCGGCCCAATCCCTCTCGCCGAGAGTAGGCCTGTGTCCCAGCAGTGGGAACATTATAGGCTGATAACGCAAATCAAGCTACCGATTGCGAACGGAAAGCAAAATAAAAGCTTGTAAAAATAGACGTAACCTTATAACCTTTTTTTTTTCTTTTTGGTCTAAGTGGGGCGCGCGTGGAACACTACGCGCCGCCACCTCGGGTCCTGATGTGTGGGTGGCGACGGACGTCCCCGAGTCCGTCACTCCTGGACCCATTTAGGGGGGCTGGAAGAGGTCGCCGACGCCCGGTGCGCCTGCTGCGGGCCGGGTGAGTGGACGAGATCTCCCTCTCCGTTTCCGCAGCCTCCTTCTGCGAGACGACTGTTCCGCAGAAGGAAACCAGCGCGTCCCAGGACTCTTCGCTGCCGACCATCGACTCGACCACGGCCGGCAGCGACAGGTCACTGCCTACTCCAACTAAACTGAATACCGAATGTTTTACAGTTTAGATCACCTTATACGTGAGAATCGTTTGACGAGGTATTCAATTAAAGTATAACTATATGGTAGGTTCCTGCAACATGTAGATAAGTTAATCTTGAAGATGACGTGTTCTTGTAGCCTACTACAAGTACACTGTCTGCTACTGCACTCTGTACGTCGGCGATGTCCCATTTACGCCTCTGTAATGTGAATAAAAACGGGATGCACATTTGCGAACCACCATTGTACAATTTTCCCGGTCGCTAAGAAATAACGTAAGCTTTTGCGGTTAAAAGCATTGGTTTGGTCGATGTGAGTACAATTCCATTCTGTTTTGGACATGAGTATATTAATAAAATGTAATAAATTTATTTTGACGTGAATACGTCTTTAAAATTGCTTCCATAGTGGGAGGCAAGACAAAAAACCAATGATAAGAAAATCGGGGGATACAGTTTGGTGTTGCAGCTTCATATCTATCATCTCCATCCTAAATTCAATTACACCATTGTGTAGCTAAAGAATCACAGAATTCATTACGTCAAGTGAGGACTGTGACGCATCACGCGCGGTGGAGGGTGGAGGGGGAACTTGGGGACTTGGACTGTAAATGTGGTGCTGTTCCACAAACGATACCTAATATCGTGTCCGGCGTGTCCTGTCAGCTGCACGTTACAGGAACTGATGGACGTTGGTGATGGCGCCAAACAAGTAGCCGAATTCTGGGCCGAGTCCATTTAGATTGCTATCGACACGCTAAGAAGAAGATCGAAGATATAATCAGATATAATGCAAAACATATATTATATTATGATCTATGTCTTTTTGCTGACTAATTTCTTTTCAGGCTTTGTTTTCAATTTTTAAAATTCCCAAGATAGATACGTAGACAACAATAGCAAACTGCTTTAAGTGACTAGATTGGTATCTTTTGGCTCTGAAACTTTTCTATTAACAGTGTTCATTTAAGTATATAACTTGTGTTTTGAACAACGACGGCCCGACACCTAAATTCTTAAAAATTCAAAATCAATTTCTAGTCTTTATTTAGCTTGGACTCAGACGTAATACAGTTGGACGCTAGTTCGATTTGAACTAAAGAATTATTAATGGCAATTATCTGAAAACGAAACGAGTCACTATTGCACCGGTCTTTTTTTATGATGTCAGTTAGGTTTTGTAAGTGCTCACTGTGCTGCTTTTATGATCTAAGTACCTACGAGTATCTATTGGTCGGTGTTCTGTCATGCTCCTGCCCAAAGGTATTTCATATTCATATACATTTATTGCATACCATATTGTAAAAAAAATTGTTACGAACGGGCTTAAAGCTTAACTTAGATGAAAATATGGATCCTGTAAGGGAATAAAATTAAGAAACACACATGGGTACACAATAAAATTAAATACACAAAAATCAAAATTAAAACTAGATATTCCTGATAAAAAAAAGAAAAAATGTAGGTATTTTAATTAATTTAATAATAAAATAAGGACACTTGGACAATAGTTGGTACACTATGTATTACATATGTAATAATTACAAATTAAAAATAATATTTTATGAAAAATGTTATTTAAAATTACACATTAAAAAAAATAAGTACCTAAACGCTTCCTAGTGGTTCTAAATTGTAGCTTATAAGTAAGTGCAACACTCGAGAACGGCTGGACCGATTTGGATATTTTTGTTTTAAAAAGTTCGTATGTAATATTCCGAATTCGGTTTTTAAGCAAAAACAAATTAGAAAAGTTTCTCGGAAAATGTTTGAATTCGGGAAAAACTGAAAGTCCTATTCCTGGGATGTTTGTATGAATTATTGAAAGTTTGACAGGACAACACCTACCGGCGAGGTAATTGCGTAATACGCTATCAGTAGCAATGGGTTTCATTTTGACAGTTCAACAAAATACATTGCGTTATTTACGTTGTTGAGCAGACACATTTTTTGAACACATGAGGCAATGGATTAGCAATATCCTTCAAAATGATTCAGATTGAGATTGATAGCGTGTTACATAATTAGGGTGCTGGTCAGTTAGTTATTAATAAAGATGGGTAACATGAAGAAAATAAAGTGGAAATTATACACGATCTATGCCTCATATTTAAAAGCTTGTAAATAGCTGCCGCATTTCGACTGTTGACTTATATGAAAACGTCGTTAGAATTTAATACAATTTCGTCTCCCAAAACCAGTTTGTTTTATACTACAAATATATCTAAAGACAAAAATACGGCTGTTACGCAGTTTAATAAGACCTAAATCTCTGTATTGTGATTGCTTCACCCGAACAACAACAACAACAACAACCAATCAGAAGTTGGTAAGAGATTTCACAACAAATTAGATTGAATAAGCTTCAGAAGCTCGGGACTTAGGAGCAATGACACGTGTAGGTATGATGGAGGATGCGACACCGACGTATACACAATTTAATAAAGTTACAAGTTGTTTCAAAAGCTACCTCTTCGAAATGCAGGAGTTAGACGGTTCACTTTTGTCTTTCAATTTGGAAGAATCAACTAAATTGGAAAGAGCAGTGGTAGGTAGCCCAGTGGTAACGGCCGCGACTTTCCGAGTTGTAGGCCGTAAGTTCGAATTACTTTGCGTAATTTATTTCATCACCACTGCTCCCAAAATGGTGAAGGAAACATCGCGAGGAAACTGGCATGTTCTACTTAGAACCAAAAACTGGAAGTCATGTGACATCCACCAACCCGCACTGGGCGCGCGTGGTAGATTATAGCCCACTCCCTCCCGAAGAGAGGCCTGTATTCTAGCAGAGGGACCGTTATAGGCTGATTATGCTAACCAAATTGGATCTTGTAAACATACAAGCCTGATAATACCTACCTACTGTGTATTGTCTCTGCATCACCCTAAGGTAGACTGGCAGAAAATGCCCAAGGCATTAAGTCCGCCTTTGTACAGTTTTTACTTGTGCATAAAGTTTTAATAAATAAATAAATAATATACAATGTCAGCAATACGCGTCATTGTAATCGCCGAAGGGTGTAGCTATAATACATCCACATTTCGCCATGTTTAAGACCCAGTCAGAGGTCGCCATCAGCTGGGCACAAATCCAGACGACTGGGAAATTCCAAATGGAAAAATCCAATAAAATTTTGCATCACCTGAGAATCGTACCCAGGACTTCATGCACAGCAGTAGCGCTTGCGACGACTAGCATATGAATCAATTTGGTTGAACCGTGAAACATTGTCCCACCCAATCGACCCAGACATACTTTATTGATTTAGTATTTATGACTTATGAGCATGCGTCACAGTCAGGCGCAGTCGAAGGCAATTAGCAATAAGATATTGTTTTACTACTAGTTGGCGCCCCATTGCTCCCGCTAGATATGTAATCTTCTTATCTCCGTATTATGTAACCCGCAACCAATAGAACCTATTATGCATTTTGCTGCAGAGAGCCAAGACTGACTACCTCAAATATCTTAGCACGATCCGCCGTTATGTCGAAAGTATTGCAGCATTCATTTTGAAATAAATTTGGTTATAAAGTTGAGGATGTTTGGCGAAAACACGATTCCATAAAATTAAAAAAAAAATACAAAGTTACCTCCAAACCGAACAATAAACCGCTACTATAAAAAAAAAACTCCAAATTAGATCACGAAACTTTGCATAACAACTGAACTAAATATAAAGCAGATACTAAGGTTCTTATTTTTTTTTAAATTACCATTATTTTCACTGCAAAAAGCAAATACCTAAACTATTGGCGCAGGAGCTTTGTTGCTAATTTTAATGACTAAGTATAATTCTGTAAATGTATAGTGCCCTCCAAAAGTTATAGTTGTCATTTTTCCATTTCAGCCACATTATGATTTACTTAATCAGCCTATAATGTTCCCACTGCTGGGACACATGACTCCTCTCTTCGAGAAGGAGTGGGCTATAATCTACCACGTTCTACCACGTGGGCCGTGGGTTGGTAGATGTCACATGTCTGAGATATTGTTACGTTATTGTATTTCGGAATTGTTACGGTCGCGAATCATATTTTCAACATACAGCTTGACACACAAAAAACATAAGAAAATTTCGCGGACTACTCTACCGCATCCTCTTTAAGGAAATAGGTATCTAGACGACAAAGATAAGGTTGAAACAATCCAATTGTCTTATAGACAGTTAAGACTACTAAGTTAGATTTGTAGGACTAATTTGTAGGACTAAGTTAGATTTATACCATAACAACAAATCTCTTATGGAAAAGTGCTTAATGGTACAAATCTAACTTAGAAAGATGTATTAATGATTCTAATGATTATAATTCTATAAATACGTACCTGTTATAGCGCGAATCAAATATTGATTAAGATACAGCCTGACAATGACCTGCAAATTGCAAAAAACGTAAGAAAATTTGAATTTCGCGGTCTACCACTGCGCATTCACCTTAAATTCAGTAGGTATAGTCATCTTCACCGCTAGCTGAAATCACACAATCACACCAAAGCGTCCACAATTCCACATACCCATTTAAACGTTATATATTATAGAGTTCAAGTTAAAAGTAGCCGGTCCTAGAACAATGTATTGATCTGTGTAAAGGTAAATATAGTTCATCTTGACAACAATCAATGTCAAAAATGTAGGGAAATTAGACGCATTTTTGACAGATTGAGACTGAGATCAAACTGTGAACGTTTTATGAGAATTGTCCCTCTGATGTGTGTCTCGCCACCATTATCATTTCTAAATCAATAGTCTTGACAATCAATAAAGTGTAAGCCCAATGTTCAAAGATCTGGAACGCTTATAATTAGGTATGCAGTCGAAGTTGCGAACCCCTCTCGTTCCATTTTTGGGGTATATTTAAAGAGTCACCGGGGGAATGATTCTTAAGTACGCACCCTGGGTTTTTTCACTACTTTGAAAACTAGCTTATCTTTATACCACAACAATTTGTAATTCTTCTACTGGTGGCCTACCATGATCTAATTAAAAACGGTTCAAAAACAAGACATTTCAGTTTAGGTTCCTAAACTGCATCGCTTGAGCTGCTCTATGGACGTCATGGTACCAAACAAGTATGAATGAAACCAAAACTTGCGACTCAGTTTGGGACAATCGCTAAACAGAATGGCACGGCCTAAACTGAATCGTTAAACTGACGTCATGGTACGAATTAGAAGAACAGTTCAGTTTAGGTCCTAAAATGGATCGCGTTAAAAGCTTGTGGTAGGCCTCCTGATCTCGTTTCGACACGAGAAAAGAAGTTGGGACTATCGACAAACCCGTTTCTCTTTTAGGTACATATGTATGACTAGATCAAACTACTATAATATGTACAATTCGATTACTTACTATATCGGCTACTTGTAGCCACGGTGGCTAGAGCTACTCTAGCCACTTAAATTTCGAACGTAACAATAGATAAGAGCGTAAAGCTACCCCTCAGTTGTCCCTAGTACATTAATGGGAACCCAGTTGGATGCATATACCTACATACATTTATCAATCCGGTACTATTACTAATTACCTACAACGGCTAATTTACTGGTTTGAACCTAATTGTGTGGTCCCTGGTTCTCCTTTGTCATGGGGCTTCCATTGGCTGCGGTACGTAATCATGTAAGTACTTATATTAATTAACGCTATTGCCTTTGTGTAACTCGATATTGTAGAGATCCTGGGTACTGTTAGCCATTGCCATCGCTCACAATACGGCAGATTATAATGTGCCATGTCCGCCATCCAATGATTCCGGGATTACCTACCTATGTCAATTTTAGTAACAATGCCGGTTTGCAGAAAATGGTTTGTCAAAGGCATTTAATTATTTCCAAAATATCATTTAAGTACAATGGAGCTTAGCTTAGGTGGCTACAATGGAGCTTGCTTGTCCAAATATAATAACTAAGTATACCTACCCGATTGCCCATCATTATCGTCAAGACGAATAAGATAGATCAGAGAGGTAATTCTCGTAATTTTAAGAACGTTCACAGTCTGATCTCAGTCTCTATCTGTCAAGAAATACTTCTAATTTCCCTACATTTTGATAAGTTTTTGACATTTGTTTGTCGCCGAGATGAGACTGCGACTAAATTACGAGAATTGGCCTTCTGATACTATGAAGGACATAGCTAACATTACTATATACTATACTAGCTTCTTCCCGCGACTTCGTCCGCATGAAATTTCACCCCCCCCATTCACCCCCTTAGGGGATGAATTTTGAAACATCCTTTCTTAGTGCACCCCTAGACCTCATAAGGAACGTACGTGCCAAATTTGGAATCTCTAGACCCAGCGGTTTGGGCTGTGCGTTGATATGTCAGTCAGTCAGTTCTCCTTTTATATATATTACTAGCTGCGCCCCGCGGTTTCACCCGCGTAAATGTCGATCCCGTGAGAATATCGGGATAAAAAGTATCCTATGTGTTATTCTGATGTATAAGCTATATTACTGTGAAGTTTCATCAAAATCCGTTCAGTAGTTTTTGCGTGAAGGAGTAACAAACATCCAAACAAACTTTCGCATTTATAATATTAGTAGGATACTAGCTTTTGCCCGCGACTTCGTTCGCGTGGAATAGTGACTTCCTGCAGATTTTTGGTTTTACCCACATAGTTCCCGATCTCGCGGGATCTCTTCAAAAATGATATGTGGAACCCAACCAAATGCGTGTAACGAAACCATAGCGCGATCTATTTCGATCCCAACGCCATCTATCGAGCATAGTGACAACTCGGATTATTTATCTATACTCCGTTCGGGCATTTTCTTTGTACTAAAAGTTTTATTATATTGATATTATTTTTTTCATACCTTTTTACTATTTATTTACTTTTTTCCGATGAATTAAAACAATAACATGAACCGAACTCGTGTAACGATCGACACCATTGCGCGATCACCAACTCGACATATAGTACTAATAGAATTATCTATACTCCGTTAGAGCATTTTCTTTGTACTAAAAGTTGTATTATATTATATTTTCATACCTTTTTACTATTTATTTACATTTTTCCGATGAATTTTCAGTACTGAATTGACGCCGACTCTTGACCAATAGATGGCGCTGTATGTCCGGAATAAATTTTATTTTTTATTTTATTTTTTGTAATAAAAACTATCCTATGTCCTTTCTCAAGTTCCAAACTATGTCTGTACCAAATTTCACACAAATCGGTTCAGTAGTTTAGGCGTGAAGCAAAGACAGACAAGACAGACAGACAGACAGAAAGACAGACAGACAGAGTTACTTTCGCATTTATAATATTAGTTAGGATAGATGACTCCGATTGGTCACATAAAATAATCCGTTTTTGTAAGTGTAAATTGTTTGCTAGTCGGTAAAATGTCTGCCAATTCGGTGTCAGATGAAAACTCCTGGTGATACCTATAAGGGATACCAAGAGTGATGGCTGGGATATCGTAATTTACCTACTCATTCAAATAAAGTTGAACAGCTATGGTACAAGACAATCCTAGGATTTCTGTGGAACCCTGGATGGATCTGAGTCTGCACGACCTTGTTGACGTCTACGATTGTTATAGGTGCACATTGCACTTGAACTCCTGCCATACCTTTGTTAACAAAATAAATTTGGAATTGCGTAATATTATGTCATACCGATAATGCACTTACGGGTCCAATAGATGTGATCTTATCGAAATTGTTCTCACACTTTAATATTGTGCTTATACGTATTTTTGCTATACTTTCAAGGAATTTGTAACCATATATCTTCGCCACGTAGTTATCCCATGAAAGGTGGTCGACGTGCACATGTCGTGGGAACCCAACTGTTAAAATGGCCAGTTTCATTGGCTTCATATCAAATTGCTGAATGGGTATTCAATATAAACGTTCAAATGATGAATAAATGGCTGCCCACATAATGATATTGAAGCAAATTAAGTCTTTATGCTTTACTTCAAAAATCGGCCGTTATTCGCATGGATACATACATAATTATGTATGTCATTTAGATTGTACGGTTGGCTTTTATAAAATTGGATGACTGGGTGCATTTTTATAAGTTTTCCGCGCCATATTGCCAATAAGAAATACTGACACAGTAGGTATCTCAAAGAGTTGTATCAATATTTTCATATTTTTTTAAAATACTTCTCTTATCAAGGGTCTTCTCCAAAACATACCCACAATAAAGCAAAACTAAGCACGAAAGCAAAAAGTTATAACAGCAAATTAATAGTCAGGTGTTGATTGAGAAAACATGTTTGCCACCAATATCCAGATATAATTATGCACAGTAAGTATAGTACACGGGAGCACGGAACACTAATTGCACAAGTACCTACTCACAGACTTGCACTAGGTACTATGCTAAGTTTTTTTTTTCTAATAAGTATCGTGGAATATCTTCCCCATCCACCTGGTGGCTTTAATATATACTAAGAGAGGAATTTCAATAACTTATTAGTGCTACAAGCAAACAATAATAAGAATATATTGAACTGTAGCGTTATAAGTACGTAATATATTTTTAATAAAAGCGTAGATAAGTAAGGATACCTAATAGCTTTGATGATAGCATACAAAAAATAAATGTAAGTATAGCAATAAAATATGTTTCATATGAAACTGACGAATCGCTGTTCTTTTAAAAAAATAAAACCAAATGAATAGCTGTGTACTGTAAAGCGGTTTGTATATGATTGCGAGAGATACTGCTTCATTTCCCATTGATTGCAGGATTTGATTGCAGGGTAAATGGCCATCAATTCGGATTGATGAATTGGTTTCCTGGCAGAACACGATTGAGCCATAACAAACATAAACACAAGACAATTGTTGTGGTTTCGACGTGGCTTCGGTAAGGAATTATTATGTGGTCATATTAGTGAAATAGGGCCCTGAAATGTTAACTACTTATAAAATTGCCAATTTACAATAGATACATTATTATATTCACTAACTGCTCGCTTTTTAATGTTTTTTACAATAAAAACATAGCAAAATACAAAATCAAATAAATGGTAGAACCATTTTTGATATTTCTTTGCAAGCCTAAAAGCCGTTTCTTGGGATCCCAGTTGCTACGAAATTGTTTTAGCCATGTCAAAAGATTATACAAGCTTTTAGTTTGTTCCGCGAACTCAAAATTACACTTTTCACAATCGACAACTTAATGTGGTTCACTGATTTGGTTTAATTAAACACCCATTTACTTATAGATTTTCCGCGAAGCTAAATCCGTATGTGATATTCTGGGTTTTCAATAGTTTAACGGCAGCCAGTCGACAAGTGAAATTAGACAGTGAACGCATACGCGGACAGCAGTAATAGACGTTAATGAGTGAATTTCTCAAGCGTAATTTTTAGGCGGCGCAGCTGAAGATCGTATCTTAGATAAAACGTAAAAATGTTTAATTTTTTTTAAAGAAAGTAGACGTATATAAGGTGCTATAAAAACATCTGCCACGGCTTCAATGGGAGACAGTATTTTGTATATAGATTACAATAGTAAAGATACATTATTGATCTTATGTCATAAATTTATAGGTACATACCTATGTATGTTTGTATGTCCGCGATTTGAACCGAATGAACCGATTTTGATAATTCATTGTGATCTACATACATTCAGGAAGGTTTTAGTATATAATACATTTGGTATAATTATTCTTATGCATCTCCGGCATTTCTAGGCGAATTTTGATGATTCTTCTAGTCGGTGTCTTCAATTCACTAAAATAAAAAAAAATTTTGAAGCCGTTTTTTTTTTGTAAATAAGTTTTTTTGTTTACATTGACATTTTTAATTTTGTAATATCTTTTGAATGGAATGTCCGATTTCAATAATTCAAAAAGTAATCATATTGATACAGTTTTGAATACGAAATAAATATATGGTCTCGCGAAATTTTTTGTAGATATTGATCAATATGTTTTAGGTATAATATTGTAGAACATTTTTTTGTTCTATCATCAATACTTTGTGCAGTGCATGCGATAAAAAAAAATTGCCATAAAATGTATTTTTTATTCTTTATTTTATTGCTAATTTTTTACACCTTGGGTTGGTTTTAGTAGGGATTTCTAAGGATCTCTAATTTTTTCTAGTAATAAATTAGCCTATGTTACTCAGTGATAATGTAGCTCTCTAATGGCAAAATAATTTTTGAAATAGGTCCAATAGTTTTTAAGTTTATTCGTTACATACAAAAATACAAATCTTTCCTCTTTATAATATTAGTGTAGAAGTGTAGATAGGTAGGTAGGTGAATTTTTGCGTATACTACAATAAATACCTAATATAAATTTTAAAAATATTACAAGGCCCGGGGCGCTTACCTACCTACTACCTACCTTTTTTTTTTTTTTTTTTAATCGTGTGGAAATCCTCATGGATGTCCACCACCCCGGGGTGGGTGGAGGGGTCTGTCAGACTCTTACTGACTAAAACCACACGTTGTCCTGCTGCTACCTTTAGCCGGGGTGCTGGAGTGCTTGCGCATTTCAACTATTCTGTGTTACGTTAAAACGAACCATCGAAATACAAGCAAATACCTACTTACCTCTCTGAAACAACTGATAGCTTACAACCGACAATTCACCGTTTAATGTTGAATTTAAACAACCGTCCACTGAACTGTTATAATAACTTTTTCTTTGGTTTGAGACACGCGTCTGTGAAGTGCAAAAATGGAGATTTTTGCACTTCACAGACGCGTGTCTCAAACGGATAGCACTCGCGCTCGCACTGGTCCCAAACGGTCCGAAATATCGTATCCGTGAGCGGTGTCTATGTGTGCGCTGCTCAAGCGCACTTTATGTAGATTAAGTTCTGTACTCTCTGTATTTTATGATTTTACCTATAGTGCACAAGTGTATGCGTAAACACAGGTGCACTCTTTTTTCCTTTACTCTCATAATCCGATGGGATGGCAATAGAAATATCAATCGTGAGATGAGAAGATAAATCAAAGACTTATACTTATTGGACGGACCTAGACAATATTGCAAAAAAACACTGTAGAGAAGTCAGATGACTGCTAGTATAGTGAGTGAAGTGTGGAGTAATGAATATCGTGCGTAGCGTTTAAAAATACATTATGTAATGCGTTTGCGATGCTAAGTTCCAAAGTAATGTCTTCCAAACACAATCTTAAGTTCTAGTCTAGGTTCTGGGGCAACATGAAATAATTAATTCTTGCCTTTTTATATTCACGTGTGGCTTGTTATAACTTGGTAACGGGTTTCGAAATTGTGGGTAGGATTTTTTCTCTTTTGTGGTCTCTACCTATGGATTTACTTCCTATGTATGATTTGAGTTATGAAGATATATCTATAGTCGTCAACAAACTACTTAGCCTATCGTGCCACTGCTGGACATAAGCCTTTTCGCTTGCCGCATCTAGTCTGTCCAAATAGCAAAAGTGATAGTCAAGTATCAGAAAGAAAACGCGTGAAAATGATCTTCAGTAGCATAATGTAGAGATCCGATAATAGCTCTATATAATGTGTTAAAAAATTAAACTTACAAACTTTAAGAGGTGCTTTAGACCATTGAACTGAACAACTTTCACTATGGAACCAACTCTGAAATCACGAAAAAAAAATCAGCTGTTTAATACAAAAGTTCAATACCTACTTGACCAAAATGTATGAAACAGCTGCTTTTTTTTTCGTGATTTCAGAGTTGGTCTCATAGTGAAAGTTGTTCAGTTCGATGGTCTAAAGCACCTCTTAAAGTTTCTAAGGTAAATTTTTTAACACATATTTTGTTCTGTGTAAAGTACGAACTGAAACAGCTAATTACATAGACCTTATCAATTAAAAAATCACCATGCTTTTACTAAAACACGAGGAGGAGGCGTAAAGCTCCAACAATGAAGCCCCAGCAAAGCTCATTAAAAGTTTTAGTTAGTACATTCTGAAGATGTTTATTTTCTCATTATTTTATTTTTGTCGAACACGTTTGAGCATTACAATATTTTTTATACCTACATGAATCTAAATTGCGGCCATTTTTTTGGATTTTCCGAAGGCTATAGTGTATCCAACAATGTATGGTATAAGAGCCTATTGACAGATTGTGTCAGAAAAAAAAGGAATCTGTTACAATAAGTTAGATATCTGAAAAACAGGCTGCGAACATAGGCCGTGGGCGTCTGGACAACTGTTGAACGCATCTGCTTCTTCCTACTCCCTGACGTCGTATAAACGGCGCGGCGGGCGAGCGGCGCGCTCATTCTCGTCTCGACCACCGACCGTGCGAGGCAGCCGCCCCTTTTGCGATTATTCGCACTCACAACTTACGATCGCGTAAAAATGAAGTGCTATTTCTCCTGTGTGTTTCTGACGGTAACGCGAATTCTTTTTGTGACCGCGGCTGAAATTAAATTCCGGGATGAACTCCAGACAGTGGCTGAACAGATTACTATCCTGAGAAGCCAGTACCAGTCCGAAATTAACCAGATGAAGAAAGAAGTCGACGAGTTAAAGTAAGTGGAGAGTTTCTTTTTATCTGATGACATCGTAAAGGACCGATTGTGGCGAATGGATTATAGGATTTACCCACCGTGCTTCGACTTGGGTGAGATTTCATTATTTAATTTTCATGACGAGTGTAATATTTGAAAGTTTGCTGACCTGGGGGTTTTCCAGCGAAGTGTGCCGATTATGGCGCGTTAACGTGGACGGTTTCCCGCGCTTTGCTCGATTATTTTACAGCCATAGATTAAAAAAGTTGTTCGGCTTATGTTCTACAATGCTGTGCTTCACTTGTTTACAATTTTCTTGTGGCCATTGCGATTTTATTTAATTGCCGGGGCGCAATTCGAAAGCTCTTTATTGATTAATACTGCCTTTTTATTGTTTCAAGTTCTTTTTTTTTTTGTCTACTTGTTTTATTTTTTTTATTTTGCGATGTAGGGATTTATACATATTTTTTAATTTACCGTATGTTTCTTTTTTTTTTTAATAATATCAAATTAGGAATTCAAAATTATTTTTAATAGCGTATTCAGTATAGGTAACTATCGCCGCTAAAATGTTATCCTATGCGACAAATATATATATATATATATATATCATTAAACCAAAAATATGTGGGTACGTAAATGTACACAAAAGGGTCTTCGCAATAGGTTTTAGTATCCCACAATGTAACGTCTTTACGATTTTGGTTATCGCCGATGACTGGGTCCTCCATAGATTATGCATTATTTATGAGCGCATATTATATTTTTTTTTTACCTGTTAAATAAATGTATTTCGCAACAATTCAAAAAATTTATTGACGAGTTAAATTATTGAGGTAGGTAAGTAATAAAAGTCTTCTCATATTAACCTGATTAATAAAAAATGAACAGCTACGGGGCAGGCTCTTTTTATAGCCGTTGAAGAACGTAAGGGATTGCAAAGTTAAACGCCGCGCCGCCCGCCCGCCGCGCCGTATCGAACATTCACGAATCACGAAAGACTTTCGGAGTGTTTGAAACTTAAATAACATTAAGGAATAAGGATGCAAGAAATGCCAAAAAATATCGATATTTAAAAAATATCGATTTCGATATATCGAAAAAAATATCGATATAAGTATCGGTGAAATTTTGAAATAAAAAAAAATACTTTACGAAGTTCAATTGGGTTAGTTTTGTATACAATAAATAAATAAATACCATACAATGATTTAGGAACACTAATAACACATGAAAAAATAAAATCGTTTTTGATACATATTTTCGATACTTACTTGATATTTTATATCGAAATAATAAATATCGCCTAAAAATATCGATACATCGATATTTTTTCTGCAAGCCTCTTTAGAAACTCCTTTTAATTTGGGGAACATAGTACCTACATTATACATAGCTAGTAGATACTAGAGCTCATTAGATTTGCTCGTCAGAGTGTACCGAGGTGGAATCTCTGCCTGCTAATTAAGCTTGGCTTGACATCAATTGCAGTCAGCAGATAGTGCTCGCGCTTAATTTAGTTACTGATCCTTAGTCTACACGGCACAATAGCCTAATTTGGATACACCTCAGCGGGCACTGATGGATAATAATCCCTTGGTTGGTTACGCATGAGCGTTAGCAGAGCTGCAGAACAAAACAACGATGTTAATGAGAACCTCACTATTTTAGAAGGCCTCCTCGATGTAATTTTATTATGGTATTTCTACCTCCTGCTCTCAACCCAATCCGGAAGGAATAAAAAGAACCTCATATAATATTGAATTGCGTTGCAATTGTACAACCGTCTTCAGATCTTAATATTTTATTCAACTTTATGAATGTACGTCCGGAGTTTGCTGGGCATTGAGCCCTGGATGCTACATATATGACTGTTGGCTGGGTAATTTTTGCGATGCAAGCGAAGAAGATCATTACGAACTATCACACTTTTTAACCTTTGTAAGCAACCTACTGTAGGTACAGACGCCAGCACATCAAGCTACTACAATCTGTCAAATTTCTTTAAAAGATTTCCAACTGTATCGCTAAAGAATAAGGTTCAAAGTTGATTGGGAAAATGTGACAGTTTCGGGTAGCTTGATGTGCTGGCGTCTGTACTTAGGTATATCTCAGCAGATAAATTCGCTGATTTGACAAATAGGAGCACCGTGAGCACCTGAGCATCATACCTATAGGTAGGTGTGGGACGCGCGCAGGTGTCTCGTGTGATACGATACGATACAAATGACACAAGTACGTGACATCGCCCTATTCATAATACCACCGAGTCATCTCGAGTAATTTCTCTACTCCCACGATCCGTCTTGTAATAAATAAATAATTGATTTTGTCTCCTTAACGCTTCGGATAAGGGTTGATGTAAATTATAGCGGCTAGACTTGTCAGGTAGATATAAGTGCCTCGTAAAGTAATTTTCACGTGTCCTCATGTCCGAGTGTTTCTGTAAAGTTTACTTATTTTGATAAAAACTGTTTTTTTAATGGAGTAATGGCTATGGAGGCTGAGAAGTTTACGAGGAGGAAAGTTTTCAATCAAGTTGCTGAGAGATATGTTCCGCATTCTCGAAACAAATACATCATTAAAATTTGCCGAAGCGGAGTTCGTTAGTATTTGCCAAAAGCAACAGAACAATCTCAAACTTGTTAAGCTCTTGAATCGAAAACGGGTCAAGAGTATTTTTTACGGCAGAAACAGAATCCACAATGGCCCTAGAGGTGGTGGTATTACGGGTTTTCATGTACACAAAGTGATTGTTCTCGACGGTTCGGACAAATAACATAGGTACTTAATAATGCACAGAATAGAACAGGAGTATACTCCTGTTTGTATGCGGATATATCCGCATACAAACTCATTGAGAATATCCTGATTAGTAATTGATCAGCATTAATATCCAAACGGACGTTGTTTGCCTAAAACATAGAGGTAGGTCTCGAAGGTATTTTTGAAGCTCACTCAATTGATTTATGTGGCCACAAAGCCAGAGTTTGAAATAGAATGAAGAAGAAGCGGAGATCTTTTAGCGGGGTATTATAAAGTGTTGGAGTTCGCTCGAGGCTCGAGGGCGTGTCTCAACGTCGCGTACAATAGGTGTCGCGGCTGCAGCCTCAGGAGCCGTAATGGCTCACGCCCGGGGCTTTGAAGTCTTGCAAGACGTGTCATAATATAAAACTTGTAAACGCAGGAGTGGTTCGACACCGGGAAGCAAGGGCCTCTTCACGCGAACCAGGCCATCTGATCGACACGATTATTCCTCTTCGTCTTTCCCTTGGGGGATTTATAAAAGACATTGTCGTTTTTATTTCTTTCTTGATACGCTGCTGAAAAATTTAGCCTCGAGAGCCGCTCGATATGATGCGCACTTGCCAATGAAATTCTATTTCTGTTTTTGCTGTTTTGATTTTGTAATTTTAGTTATATTTCTAAACCAGGAAATTTTATATTTGGGGATCTCGGCACTGCGGGGTCTAGATTAAATTGATTTGTTCACTCAGAGTTAACTTAGGTTCTTGACCCAATTACTTGACTTCTTCTCCATAGGTACCTACGTTTTGGAATGGGCAACTAGCTTCATATTTTCTGACTGACCGACTTCTTGACAATTCAACAGTGCCTGTAAATGGTTTAATTTAAATAAATGCTTTGAGTTTGAGTTTGAATTACTAATAAATATAATTCAGCTTTTATACCTGCACTTAAAGTTCACAAAGCTCCTCGACAGGTCTTTCAGTGTCAGGTTTGAGCATTTATTTCCGGTGAGATGAGATTTCCCGAGTGTTCTCAAAATGCACATAAAAGCAGACTGAACGTTTGACGATAAAAAGGGTTTCGCCTACATTTGCAGAGCGCGCGGGTGGCATTTTTTAACACATTTTCCATAAATCTTGCTTTAATGCAAATTATGAACGTCGAAAGCCGTTTGTAACGCGTCCCTTCCCATGCATCTTATTTACTATGGCGGTTGCTAATGTGACAGGACATTTTTCGAGTTGCCACTTCTAAAACATACGTCTTCTTACGGTCCCTCCACCACCATAATAGCTTTTGGGTGTTTAATGTTTATTTATATTCATACATATTTTTTACTATGTCTACGAATGGTAAGAGATTGTTACTCGCTACACCATATGTTGGTTATGCGTAATTGGCAGTAAATTAAGTTCTATCTATGAAAAGCACCTGCGAGTAGTGAGAAGTGGTGGCTCTTGATCGCGGGCGTGTGGAACAGACTAGTTTAAACCTTATACCGGAGGATTAAGGTTTAAAATGAATTGCGGATGAAAAACGTAGCTATAGGTAGAATGTGCCATCTCGTGTGCCAGATGAGTTTGCATCTGGGAACTGCAAAGGTACCCGTTTGCATACTTGAAATTCAACGTCGCCAGCTGTTGATATCAGTTTTGCTCTTCGATTTTTATTAAGTCTCAGTTTATTTTTACATGAAGAACCACAACAACCTTTAGTTATGGTCGTCGTATAGAGTTAATAGTGAACATATTGTAATTGTTATGGTATATTAATGTGTTTGTGAGATGGATGCATTATTATGAAGACTAGTTTTTGTGAATACATGTATGATTCTAGTGATTATAATTCTGTAAATACGTACCTGTTAGGGTCGGTTCACATCTGACGGAACATGCGTCGGGCGTCACTTCGATTGCGTTTATTCGCTCGACGCACTAACGCATCATCAGTGTGAACAGTCAAGTGTTTTTCTATACATTTGTCTGTTCTGGCGTTACGAAGCTATAATACGCGACGCATGTTCCGTCAGATATGAACCTTCCCTTAAAGTCGCGAATCAAATTTTCATCAAGATATGACACTGACCTGAAAATTGCAAAAAAACTTAAGAAACATTAATTAATTTCGCGGGCTACAACTGCGCGTTCACCTTATCTGTCTCGCTGCTCATGAGTGCGGTTAGCTCGTGACATAGCTCGTCGCACATTTCATTGACTTCTACGACCTAAGTCAGGTCGTCTTCTTCAGGCATTGTAAATACACCAAACTCTTTCACTAATACACTAAACTACAAAAAATGGTAAATAACAGTACTTTCACAAAGTCAAAAAGGAAAGAAATGACATATTTGTTTGTTGTCAATAGTGCGTTCAGAAATTTATTTTATCAAGCTACATAAAAAATATCTATCTTGATATTAAACTAAAATAGAAATAAAATAAAAGAGTAAAGACCAAACAATTGAATAAATCAAACTATACTATCTATAAACTATACGAGTACCTCCGTATTATTTAATTTCTGAACGCACCCTGTTTAACAGGTACGAACAGTTTGTGTGGGATAGTAACATTGTTGCTTTTACTATTTTCCTTACAACTTCTTCATATTTTCTCACCTCTTAAACTTTCCTTGGACTTCTACAAATATTTCAAAGCCAAAATTAGCCATTTCGGTACAGCTGTTCTCGAGTTTTAGTG
Source organism: Hydraecia micacea (assembly GCA_914767645.1). Taxonomy (NCBI): domain Eukaryota; kingdom Metazoa; phylum Arthropoda; class Insecta; order Lepidoptera; family Noctuidae; genus Hydraecia; species Hydraecia micacea. The sequence goes on from OU611774.1 coordinate 3,583,994, forward strand.
ACACTAACAAACGTCATTTCATTTTTATATAATATAAATCATATATTATAAATATATATAGATGATTAAAGTTAAGTGACGTTCAAACGTCAAAAATATATGGTTATGCAGTCGCTAATCACTACTTATCAACGTTTATGAATAAAGAGGACGGAGTTTAAGTTTATTTTCTGCGAAGTTAACTACTTTTGCGTTTAACAGGAAGGGACCTCTTAACATGCAAATAAAATCAGCAAGTACATTTCCACCTTATTCAATCAATAGACACCTCTAGAAGTGCTAACTTAGAGCGAGGCCACACGATGCGTTACGCAATTAATTCGAGCTATAGGGTGCCACACGAGCGGTGCGGCACCGCAGTAGAACGGTGTTTACCGTGGTACGCGCCGCAGCACATCAGCCCTCCCCGCCTCGTCTCGCAGGTCACAAGCGCGGCGCGCCTACGGTGCGACGCCGCACGGCAGCTCAACGCATCGTGTGACATGGCATAGTGATTTGTATCTAGGATGACGTTGCGGCACCGTTCCGTGTGGCCTCACTCTTAGGTGCTCGTTGGCACATTTTCGCCATCCGCCAAGCTTTTCCCGATGAGCCCCCAATCTAGCCAGATGGGCCCGAATGATAATATTTTTTGTATTTAGAGCGACTGCATCTTATCGTGCCTGATCTATAAATTCCTAACTTCATAATGATGTGTCACAGCATACGACGCGACACAACTGAAGTTAGATACAGTGCAGTTAAAATTTAATTAAAATAAATTTAATTAAAATTGAATTGAAAAGAGTTCAGCGGAATATAAAAGATTTGCAATGCATTAAAAACAGATCAATTGAATTGGAATTGGCGATTGCAATTTGCGAAAAGGTCAAACCTATTCTCTGTTTTATGGCAAAGTACCTCGTTGAAGCAAAACGTTTACTCATGTAAAAGGAGGGTACGATCTGTTTTCATGTTCGATCATGTTTACGTCATCCGCATTTTCCTTATAGGCACAAGGTACAACGACACGTGTTCTTGTCTTGTATCCACACATACATATGCTTAACAATAATATATGTAGATAAGGCACACGATTTCTTGCGTCGCACTTACGATCCATGTCCCAAGTTTACTAGGCGTTCATTTGCCGAATTTACATATGAAAAAATAAAAAGATTCGTACACTAGGATCTTCGTTTATTTCGCCGTCGCTCTCGCATAGCTAACGTAATATTTTAGAGCTAGTTATGGGTTCTGTATATTTATATCAGCCCCTCTTTGGTCGTAAAAGGAAATGAACATGTTTACTTAAGTGTATAAGGCTTTTTCTTGTTCAAATACATTTAATATCAACGTGCGGTACCCGGGACTAACAGAAAAATTGGATAACTAGGGAATCTTGAGACCGCATGGAGACGGTCTATTTTCTATTAAATATATGCATTTAGGTGCAAAGTGTAAAGTTGTAAGTTATCCATCTACTAAGTACCTAAGCACGAGATCAGACAGTGCAATACTACCTAATTAAAAAAAACTAAAATTAATTAAATCTAGAATCAGGGAGCGCTTTCTATTTCAATCTTTTAAAATTAATTAGCGAGATGTTTAGGCAGATTTTTGCACCATATCGCCATCGGTGTTATGTACCCAGATGTAGCAAAAACTATAAAACTAAACATTCCTACTGATCAGATGTTACCTAGAGGTGTCAGATGTCTGTTCCGGATAAGGCGGGAGGAAACGCCCGGGTGTCACCATTGTGTGGATCGCCTGGAGGACACGGTGGAGCATACCGTGGAGGTCTGCCCAGCTTGGACAGAGCACCGCCGCGTCCTCACGGCCGCGATCGGCGGCGGCGATCTCTCGCGTCCGCCACCGTAGGCGCGGGCTTGCGGACGGCTAGCAATGGGCAGCTCGCCGTCCGGTAAGGCCCGGGTCGACGGCGCGTTGTGTTCCACGCGCGCCTCAAAGAGATGTCAGCACTAACTGACGGGGTCCGCTAGGACCTATGCCTGCCAGGGTCGCGGGTTGTTCGAAAGAGATACCGTGGCCCCTGGCACAGGCAACTGAAAGAACACGGGTGGGTTTTAGTCAGGAAAAGTCTGACACGCGCTCCCGCTCCGCCCCCAGCGGGAGAAGTTTTTTACTAATTTCCCACAAAAAAAAAAAGTTTTAGATGTCTTAAGTTTGTGTATAAGCACAGAATACATAATAGTACAAGTACTATAAGTACCTATGCCTATGTAAAATGATTTTAAATGTCTGTGAAGGTAGAAATTCAATTCAAATAGACGAAATCAAATCCATATCGTTAGTACCTACACAACAACAGCATGGGGGTGAACATCTGGCGGTGATGGGATGTTTATTTATATCCCAACCGGAAGTAGTGTGCTACGAGCCCACATCCGGTCGTGGCAAATGGTGCGCGTGCGCATGCTACGCCAAATATGGTCACAAACATTCATAGAAAAAACAAAAAAAAAGATAAAACGTAAAAGTTTTTTTTTTTATGGCTCAAAATGTTCTTAACTGTACATTTGCTTGACTCACTTCATTTATTTGTCACCTAGGTTACTTAATTATGATTGCATGAGCCCCTCCAGTAATTTATCTCTAAAGTTAATTGCTAGCGACCTAAACGTAATAAGTACCTACAAAGTCTACTTTTGCTTTCTTGGCTGAAGAAATCTCGTTAACGTTTTCAGCTCTAATTATCTCTGTTAATTAGGGAAATAGTTGGTTGGTCGCAAGATCTGTAAAAAGCAAGAGGCTTTCCTTTTTTATTTATCTTATAAAAATATATTGCTTTTTACTGGATTTTTAGAAAATACCTTTTTTCCGTAAATTAAAATTTACTATCGTGCCGGTACTCGGGAACCCGGACCCTCGGCCTCATGTAAAGGGACGGACATTATTCAACTTCTAATGTCTAACAGAAGGCAGGTGCTATTTCTAATGACGGTCATTCTGTTTCGACGGCATTTGACCAACTGACAATAGGTAAGAGTTGCCTAAAAGAGGCTTTGGACTACATTGAAACAAGGGCCAAAATGCCCGGCCGGCGGGATGCTCAATTTGAACCTTTTTTTCTATAAGAGCGATATTTATCAAGGAGTTCGCCCGCACTTTTGTTATAGGGGTGATATTCGAATTGATTTTTTTTTCTAATACCATTGAGGAGCACATGGCATCCTTGCATCTGCCGTTACAATGAAAGGTTTTCGAGGACTTTTTTTTACGCCGGCAGGTATAATCTTTCTTCGATTGTGTGCGTATCCCGCCGCTTATAAAAACTGTTTCGGTAATTATGGAGTATTCAGTTGCATTATAGGCGCGTGTTGCAGCCATACTATACAAAAATGTAATGTTTTTTTTCTCTTTTTGGCAGCTGTTACGGTTGAAGGTACCTTGAAAGTACCAGTTAAATAATATAATCTGATTCCAATACGAGTATATCAGTCACAAAGGGCAGATTTATAAACACATTTTTGTGGCTGAATGTGTAGCACAGCATTCAATGAAATATGAAACCGCTTTGTCGGTTAAAAAAGACTTAGCAGACATTTCATACCATTTCTTTTACACAGTCTAAGATTTTTTATAAGGACCGTCATAAATTAAAGGCACGGGCACGTGGCGTGCCTCAAAACCGCGTTCCGCTGTTATTATTCGCCTTTACTGAAAACCGAAGTCCAATAAAATATAATTTGCATTTAAACTTCTCTCTGAAAAAAGCAATTCGGCGCTCTCCCCAAATTGTTAATTTTAATAATGCCTCCGAAATACTGCTCCCTATCCTTCGCGTTTGGAGATTATTGCGGCCATAAAAAAGTGCTGTACTACAATCTCCTTTAATGTCTGGAAAAGTAACAAATCGACTCTATGGCATAGAAATGCTACCGAGTGGTATCTGACAAAGTTAATTGGGAACATCCTTTTTATGAAGCGAATTTGTGCTTACCACGTAAAGTAGGAGTACATAATCATATAGCACGTAAAGTACTCACCTCACTCACCGTGCGATCCGCGTGGAAGTATGTTTTTGACAGGTGCTACACGTGTCACCTCTAATTATGTAAATTATTTTGATGTGAACTGACTGAGATACGAGTGTGTTATACAGGTACCTGCTAGAAGTAGGCGGCAGCTGAAATGTGACGAAATGTTGTTTTCAGTAATAAACTTTAAAATATTTAGTAAATAAAGTTTACAATGGCGGAAACAACGCGATAGAAAGCCGATGTCAAAGTACGACTTGATGATTAAGTAGGTTTGAAAGTTTTATCGTGAAAAAATGATAATTACGAGTTGTTGAAGAACTTGCAAATAGAGATTTCAGTGCTTACAATACCTACTTATCGTTTCCAGAGTTGCAAGTGTGCGTTGATATGATTAATTAGTGTTAAAACGTTTCCTTGAAAATTTATTTTTGTAATTTCCAGGTGGTGCCTGTTCATAATAAAATACGGAATAAAACATTTTCAGAATTGTTTAGTCCCTTATTTCATGTAAGGTTTTAAAACCATTAAATTTATTACGATTGAGAAGCAAAGTGCCAACTCCATTCACATTTGATACTTTAAAATATCAGCGACTTTTAATTTCATTTGATAGGTATATAGGTGCTTAAAATATAATAAAGACAAAGAAGTGCTTTCAGAGGACACTTTTATTAATTCCCTTTGTAAAAATTAAACAATTTCCCGTAAAAGTGGATTTTTTTTAAAGAAACGGAATACATCCGTTTGTTTTAAAAATAATTAACAAAGTAAAAGCTCAGTACGGTTGTTGAAAACTAGGGGTGCCAACTACTAAATACTATATTTAAAAAAAATATAGTAGTAAAAACTAATTTATGTTAATTTCAATACAAATTGGAGGCAAGCACAATAGGACCAGTATAATTGATAAAAGCTGAATTAATGGTATTTTGTTAACTTAATATTGGTGTAATAACAGTTACTTACGAGTCATTAATAAAAATAAAAACCTGTTAATAAAGGCTCAAAGTAGCAAAAAATATGCATTAAAAACAATGTTTTCTTTTGAAACAGACCTAAAATATGTTTCTTGTTATTTTTTCGCCATCTACTATATTTTTACAGGCAATTTTTTATATAAAAAAAGTTGGCAACCCTGCTGCTACTGAACTGTTTCCTATTTGTTTGGTTGTCTGAGACACACCGCCAGCAAAGAAGATTACATTGACTGAATAAAGTCGTTGTTTCTTGTATTTCTTATGACAAACATAAAGAAATTGTGATGTTAAACAATAGAAGATGACGGAATTTCTTATTCTATTATCACACTGCAAACTCGGTTCGCTGCAAACTTACTTAGGAGAAAAAAGTAATGTAAAAAAATTAAAATAGACTTCAAAAAAATTTACTCAAAATTATGAAATAACTTTAATTTCGGAAGTGGGTGTCTTGGGATCTGTATTTTAGTTTTAGTTTTTTGCCACCGAATTCCGAAATTAAAGTTATTTCATAATTTTTAGTTACTTAATTTCTTTTTGAAGTCGATTTATATTTTTTTAAATTACGTTTTTATTTCGTAATTTTTAGTTTTAAGTAAAAACTGGAATATTTGTTTGTAATAAATAAAATAAGCAGGTAATAGTTTTGTTGTAAATATTGCACTAGAATTTGACCAAGGTTTTGAGATGTTTTCCCTTTGACACTACACCCGTAGCTCGTATTAATAAGCCAGGCCGTCACACTTACATCTTGAAAATTACTGAATCGATTTTGATTAAACTTGCACTGTTCCCCAAGTTGAAGTAACAGTAAGCCAATAAAAAAAATTGGTCACGTTCCGAGTAATAATTGGGGAGAAATGCGTGGACGTACATACATACATAGGTACATCTACAAAATTTTGTATATTTGTTTAGATTGTCATATGTGAATATATTGCAGATCCAGTTTTTTTGAACTCTGTAAAAATAGATAAAAAACCCTTGCCTCTGTAAGGCTCTCCCGCAAACGCGACGCGACGGTGCGACGTGATTCTGGTAGAACAATTTCTATGAAGTTTTTATAGAAAGTTCTACTAGAGCTGAGTCGCGCTGTCGCGTCGCGCCTGTCTACGGCAGCCTTTATGCTGATTCCGAAAACATGACTCTAAATTAACCTAAATAGTTGTGCAAACGAAACTTCCTACAACACCAACCTGACATTAGTACGTCCAGTATCTGATATGGGAAGATTTTAAATATCTACCTTTGCTTACATTTTGGAAGTAACGTGTTATCATCGCTCACTGAATAAATATTTAACATTTGCTCGGGCGGCACGGTACCAAATAGTTAAATAAAGATAATTGATAAACTATCAATATCGTTTCTGAGTAAAAGCTAAGGCACATGTACATAATATTTGGCCAAAAATTACAGATTAAAAAATTCAAGCCGCTCTTTTAATTGTAGCGTTACGTATTTGGGTCAGTATTTTATTTGCCCATTTAAAAATTTAATTAACGAAATGCAACTGGAAATAACACATTGCATAATTATGTAGTTAGGGACACCGAATACTTATAAGTGGAAAATCAAAGTACAGACTAGCAATCACATTATATTTTTTTCTCCTAGTAGCTTTAAAAAAAATTGTTACAAAAAGGATAGGTAAGGTCTTTTTTGTAAATTTTTTTTTAAAACTACGGTGAGAAAAAATTGTTGCTAGTTTTAAAAGCTATTTAATCCAAGACTTCGTAAATTAATGAATTAATACCTATAACTACTATAACATGATGGGATAATAATAATATGCAAATGGTAGTATTGAATAATTAGTAAGCGTTATTACCAAATGGAACCGGAAGGGTCGCCACAGCAGGAGACACGGCGATGCTTGTGCGCCGTTGCATAACATTGCATCCTGCGCATACGCCTCGTGTATGAGACACGCTTGTATAAACATCATTATATTGAAAAAAAGCTTTACAACTATTTAAAAAAATGCTTGATAAATATATCTAAGCTGATTTACACGATTTGTTTGCAGTATGCACAATAATTTGATTGAACCATGCCAAACATGTTCAATATTTCCCAATAAAATTAATCTCAATATTCGGAAACTCTTTGACTAATCCAAATACAGGCCTATGCGGTATGCTGTATGCATAAAGGTATCATGAATATCATATAAAAATACGCATGAAAATCCTGCCTGAAAATATTTTGTGAAGCGCGTATTCAGACCTCCTATTACACATTTTTATTTATCTGTCGCTTTGAAGCTTTATATTTTTGACGCGGTCACCTTTTTCAGACTTTTTAGGGTTCCGCAGCCAAAATGACGAAAAAACACGTGTAACCGAGGGATGAAAAATCCTATTTATTAATCCCTGAATGTCGAGTTGCGTATCTGTCGAGACGCGCATCTGACAAGTTGCGTGTTTGTCTAGCTGCGTCTTTAACGTAGTGCAAATCTGACGAGTAGAGTTTCTGTCGACATGCAAGTAATCCAAAAAAACATTCAATGCACACATGGTTAAATCCCATAATTAAAAAGATCATAATGTTGTTTCAAAGTGACTTTGCTATTAAAGTCAAAAGTTATTGGCATATGGGATATTTTCTGTTCCGACCGTTTTTTTAAATAGTTTTCTTTATCATAATTTTCTTGTTCAACAGACAGGCGACCCACGTCCACGTGACCAACAACCATGAACGCAACGAGCGCGCCACCCTGCAATGGGCCAAGAGGTCCATGGAAGAGATCCGCGTTGAGATGCGCGAGCTGGAGGAGAGCGTCAACAATTCCGTGCTGCTTCGTCAACTACACGTCATCAGGAACGAGGTATGTACTCATCTCCAACACCATATCATCATCATCCACAGCCCAACTTTGCCCACTGCTAGGCCTTTTCTGCGCCAGCCTCGTCCAGTTGTATCATCATTTCTTTTTCCAATACAGTCCAGTTAGCGTACTGTTGAAATGTCTTTTGATTTATAACAATAGAAATTCAATTGTGTTTCATTCATTAGCCACATTCGAGCTAATAGAGCTTTCGGTTTATTTTCGTAGCATCGCTAGTGTGGCGATCAATGCTCGTGCATTCTCTGTACCTATAAGCTAGGTTGTCACTGTTCGAGAAGGCAAGGTGCGCTAAAACCGGAAATGTATTATAAGTAGCTTGATATGTCTCCGAGTGTACAGTAAAGGTTCGCGCACATTATGTCGGGCTGCAGCGGGTCGGGACGCAGCGCAAAAACCGCTCGCATGTGTTTTATATGAACTATCGCACACTATGTCGGGGCGGAGCGGGCCCAGGCGGCGCGGCGCCTGGTTCCTATCGATGTGCCACCTGCTGCGGCCCGACATAATGTACGCGAACCTTAAGACTTATCGTTTTAGATAAGTATTAGCTTTACTATCGGTTTGCTACCTAGCTCCCTTTCGGCCAGTCGAATAACATCCGCTTTAGTGTTATTTGACTAATTCTGTTTTAATAATTTTAATATTTATGATGAAAAAATAATGAGAGATACTTCAGATAATCCTATAACTGCCCCATCGTCGCCCTTTCCATAAAATAAATTGGCAAATTGTATACGGAAAACGTCGCTTTAATCGAACTAACGAAGTCGAGACATTCGTAAGTCTGCTGATAGAGTATTTTATTTAATTAACAGTCAATATTTTTGAATAGATCGGAGAGCACTGATGGCCCAGTCTATTTGGCCGCGACTTACGAGTTGTAGGTCGTAGGTTCTAGCTCAAGTAGGAACTTTACTGTGTGTAAATATTTTTATCACTACTACTCTCAAAACGGTAAAGGAAAACATTGTCAGAAAACCGGAATGTCCTAGAACCAAAAATTCTTATATATGTGTCATCTACCAAACCGCACTGTGCCCGCGTGGAGAATTTCAGCCATAGAGAGGAGGCTTGTGTCCCAGCAGTGGGAGCATTATACGCTGATTGTGCATTGTGGAATAACGATAAAATTATATAAATAACTAATTGGAAGGAACTGTCTTTTCTATTGTCACTTACCAACGAACGACATTAGGCGTGCTTCCATTATAAAGATCGTACATCGCGTATGCTGGTAAAGTTGAATGCTTAAATAACAAAGGCAGTCATTCAGTATTCTCTTTTAAGACATTTTCTTTTTCCACAGTTGAAACAAGCTTTAATGGAGACTGCGGACTTGGCTCAGCTGACTCGCACCCAGGAAGCTCGCATTGACAAGTTGGACAGCGAAGTAGGCCGCATTAAGTATGACGGCCAGCAGATGAGGACCATGATCGCTGAACAGCGCAGCCACATCAGCAAGCTTTCTAAGGAGGTAAGTCTTAGCAATAGGTTTTAACCGACGAAAAAAGGAGGAGGTCGTCAAGTTGACTCTTATTTTTTTTTTGTGTGCGACGCCGCACCCTTTTTTATTTATACAGGGTGAAGAAAACGAACGTGGTGTCAAAGATGGCTTCCTAATTTATTAGAACTAATAATCGAAAACTAAGAATTAGGTATATTCTGCCATGTCACCAGAAAATGCAGTAAATAATGTAATGAGATATCTAATAGGCATTTAAAGTAATATAAATAAGGTCTCCGATAGCCATTGCATTCAAGGAAAGTATTGAAATGTAATGGTAGCTTACGATATCGTTTAAAATGGTAACATAATACCATAGCTACTGAACAGCAGGTGGCATCGCTTTAAAGAGCGGTCCTTTACCACGTGGTCATAGCAAAGTCAATGTCAAATAATTTATTTCAAATAGGCACACTAAAGGCACTTTTGAACGTCAAAAATAGCGGAGAAAGGATTCAAAGGATTAGAGGTAGAATGTGGAGGGGAGAGAGCTACGAGGTACGAAATTCCATTTAATACATGGAATTCTGATGCTTTAGAATATTTTAAAAGCTACCAAATGGAGTAGCAATGTGGACCATTAAATTACGTATTTTAAAGGAAAAATATATTTATATACGAATTCTGGGAAATAAAAATTTAAAACTTGGCTTTTCGCAGAAGCCATTTCCGTCTACGCTTTACGGATAAAAGTCATAGCACACGTATCAAACCGGAAAGGGATCAACTCGAGCCGTTCAATATTTTTTGTATGAAACTCCCTACGCCTCGCGTCGGGACAAGCTCACGAACCGTGGTGCGGTGCGTTACGGCTAGTCATCCCCGCGCTTACGGCTCGGCGTCCCCGCGCTTACGCTATTATGCTGATGCAGCATCATTTTCTGATAACTATTATGAATTGGCCTATTACCCGATTCCAGCTTGACGTCGACTTACGTGACACCCTGTATAACATCACATCGGTCACCGTATGTAAAGTGGTTCGAAATGTTCGAATAGACTGTAGTAGATCGATAACACAGTCGCCCTACGGAGGACAAGAACCAATTTGGAATTAAAGTCAGTGTAGTTGAAGCCGACTATTAATATAGCTCTAAACCAAACTAAGCTACAAAGTGATATTTGTAGTCGGATTAGTCGCAGATTACTTGTGCTTGCAAGATATACAAAGAGTCGATGAACGTAAACAGTAGATGGAGCTACATGTTTGAGGGAAGTTGTGCCAGAAGCAATGTACTCGAGCTGCACTCCTCACTTATTCAGTAATATAGGTAATGTCGTTCAGAATGTTTCCTGTAATATCGTTTCAACTAAATATAATTATTACATTACTTAGTAGAGGACACGCGGGTGATCGAGTCTGATTCATTCATTCATTCATACTTAAGAGGAAATGCGGGTGGTCGTTTCTCCTTAGAAACGCTCTAGCCTATTTTCCTTCTGATTAATGACCATAAAGCAATGATTTTTTTACAGAATAATAAATATTAACTAAATAAGTACTTTTATGTCCCTATGTTTTCCTTTTTGATGATACATTATTTTTATAAGCACTAGAACCATAGATATATGAAAGAAGTTTTTTACATTTCTATGACTAGAAATCTAAAAAAATGCCGATTTAAACCGCTGTCAACAGAGGCCTACTGTATAAATTTAACAACTCTTTATGAAAAAAGAAAAACACACGGACAGAGTATATATCCTTCTTATTCAGTTTATGAAATATCTTTTAAATTGGTCCAATATTGGAGGAGGATATAGGCGAGAGCCTAACCTTGAATTACGACTTTTTACTTAGGATTTTTCAAAAGTCTCTCCGACCGCATTTCCTCTTAATGAATTTGTATCTAACCGCCTTAAGGAAAACCCCACAGGCCACGGCATGAACGTGGTGATGTAGATAAATTACAACGCCAACAATCTCCCCGAACACGATGATAACATTTTAATATGATGCAGAACCCTCCGGCAATCAGTCGAAAAGGTTGCAGTTCTATTACTACTCGAACCCCACATTTACTCAAGATATCTCACAATTTTCTTTATCGGACTCTCCCTGTATTTCTGAACAGGAATAAACTCCACGTAACCAAATTGAATCCATTAAAACAATTTGTTCGGGATTTGTTTTGTGTGCCACTAGTTTCATGTTATCTGAAGGTTTTATTCGTAGAGAATTGGGGAAAATAGAAGAGTGTCCTTTGATATATTGGTTTACGAGTAAATAGAGTCCGATTACATCACACTGCATTTGTGGACGCCGACGGAAATGAAAAAGCGTGGAGCAGAAATGTTCGAGAGGAAATTAGGCATCCGTGGCCGCTCGGAGGAGGGAGGCGGCCTGCTTTAGTACAAATTAAAAGCATTGTACGAAGGAGCAAGTACATTGTACAATGGCCGACGAAGATCCGAATATCCGTCTAAGAATTTCAAACTAGAGGCAGAATTCAAGACTTTGCGGTTTGCGCTAAGGCAAAGCTCTGGGAGTACAAAGGAAGTTCGCTAACGAAGACAATATCAATTTGTGTGTGGACGGCCACTATGTAATGAACTAGCCATGGAGTCAGTACGGTCTCACCTGCTGGGACAACTACGTAAATGGGATACAGTATGCTCCGTCGCACTTGCTTGTTATGAAGTCACAAGTTATTATGTTGGCAGCTACAGTGTGACCTAATCCTTGTATAAGCTGACACAAAGCAGTGAATAGCTTTGAGTATGAAAAACAATGCACTTATTTTGTATCACATTATTCTGGTTTAATAAATAGAAATAGCTTGCCTCGCCGTTTTGACTGCAATGTTCTTGTTTTGACATTTGTGTTAGAGTTTCGGACATCTTAGAAATTACATTACATAACGAAGGTTCCAATAATAAAATTAATTTTCATGTTTCGTATTTTGTGTGTTCGTTATGACAGTTTCGAAAACAATTTTAGTGTAGTTATTTAATAGAGCCTTCAACGCAACGGCTTACAACATAGCCGTGCATGTTTTTCTCCAATCGCTACCTTTGTTAAGTTTTATAACAAAAGCCGCTGTGCTACAGCAGCTCATAACTAGCTTTACGGGATGTAATAACACACAAAAAGGTATTGTTAGCGAAACATGGAAAATATTACCCTTTACTTATGAAGTTTCTTTGAATAATTCCTAATTCACTTCTTTTTTTGTACAGAAATGTTAGTAGCGGAATTTTCCCTAAATTTATCGCAGGCCATGATGATTCACGGTCCGGTTGGCCGGGATTAGGGCCTTACATAATGTACCCGTGGGTTGCCAACATTGTAAAAGAACCCTTTCCGTATTTGTCGATTGTTGATTTGACGGCGCTTGTTCCATTTGCTCGGCAATCATGTTAATGGCAAATGAAGGAGCACAAATTTGAGTAAAAGCTTTTTTATTTAGCAACACTGCTGCCGGGGTGTTTGAGGTGTCGAGAAATTCAAAATTTCTTACGTTTTTTTGCAATATGCAGGTCGTTGTACGTTGATCTAAATATAATTCACGTCCGTAACAAAATGGCTTTAGGCAAAGTTATTATCATGAGAATCAGCAATACAACTTCTTAAATCTTAAGATACAATTCATTTGCAAAAATCAATGATTTTTTCGTTGTAAAAATCATAACAGAATATGGTTGCAAAAATGTCTTACGATGATGCAAAAAGTGGCATACTATTTCGCTCAATTTGAACATAATCATAATTAAAGTAGATAAATTATTTACTATTGTTAGGAATTTCAGATACCTAATACTTATGTATAAGCACTTGAGTGAGATACAGGTTTATTCCTAGTTCAGGTAGAATCCAATTATTTCTTACCTACCTCTAGTTTGGCCCTATTTTGTAAATATTTATGTAAATCAAGTATTTCAATATATATATATATATATGTATTTTTATTGGCCTGAATTTGGTGAGCCACCTTAGCGCATCCCTAGAATAGATTTCTATTCTAGGAAACACCAATTTCCACCGAGACGTGAATTAGACTCATCCACAGAAATCTTCAAACTCATCGAACAAGGCCTGTATACTCGAGTTAGGATTAGTGACTATCCCAGCGCAGATCACAGCACTATCCAATTAGCACTTGAAAATTAAGTTCGATAATTATATTATTAATAACGTAATGTTACAGTCTGCTTGATTAATTAGCAGGGGTTCAAACTGTATGATTATGAAGTGAGGTCGTTATTGGTAGGACAGGGCCACTAACAGGTGGTATGTCTGTTCACGGTCGGTGATTATAACCGCCAACCGGCGACCGTTGCGCCCAGCACTTTTTACCGGTCGATATGCTTTTGAATTTAGAATATAGTTAGTGAGTTGCCAGCGTGGAAAAAGTTCACATAACATAAACACGGCATTAGGTACTACGGTAGGTTGAATTTTATCCACTGCCATTTTGTGAACCTTAAACAGTTCTTTTGAATTTAGAATAAATAGTTAGTGAGTTGCCAGCGTGGAAAAAGTTCACATAACATAAACACGGCATTAGGTACTACGGTAGGTTGAATTTTATCCGCTGCCATTTTGTGAACCTTAAACAGTTACAGGTATTATCAAAGCAATATTCAGTACCCACTTCTCTAACTGATTTTAATTTAGATTTGAGCCTGTCTGATTGGTCTGGAGGGTCCTGGGTTCAATTTCCAAGTTGGACAAAGTGTTATTGTGTTTTTTTTTTCTGGAATTTCTCAGTAGCAGCCCGGCAGGGTAATTGCGTAACACACTATCAGTAGCAATGGATTTCATTTTGACAGTTCACCAGCATTCATTGCGTTGTTGAGCAGACACGCTTCGAACATTTATGGACCAATGGAATAGAAATATGCTTAAAAATTATTCAAATTGAGAGTAATATGTCTTACACAAGTAGGATGCAGATTCTGGATTTGTGCCCTGTTAGGCTCATACTCGTAGTTCTATTACATCATCATCTGCCTAGCCTTTTCCCAACTATGTTGGGGTCGGCTTCCAATCTAACCGGATGCAGCTGAATACCAGTATTTTACATGGAGGTACTGCCTATCTGACCTCCACAACCCAGTTACTGGGTAATACGATACCCCTTGGTAAGACCGGTTGTCAGACTTTCGGGCCTCTGACTACCCGTAACGACTGTCAAAGATTCACGAATGGCAGCCGGGACCAACGGCTTAACGTGCTTCCCGAGGCACGGAGGGGTCTCGGCCCGTCTCGGTATGTAAAGATAGTCTCTAGTTCTATTACAAGGGACGTAAATATAACTGGCGAACTATGCTGGACCTCTGTCCGACCTTTCGGGGAACCAAGGCGCGATTATGTTATGTAAGTCATAAGAAAGAAAGAAAGAAAGAAAGAAAAAAGTTTATTTGGACACAGTTCGTGAAACACAAAATAAAAATAATGTTTCAGACAACATTACAGTACGTAATTAGGAATGTTAATTTGACTAACGTAGGTACTTACATCTTCAAAAGCTTCAGGCTTAATTGTGCCTAATTCAATTGACACCCGGCTAAGTAACTGCAGCTTTCTGTAAATGTTTTTTTCTAGATTTTATCGTAAAATAAATGAAGTGTGCTGTAAAATCAACTAAGCGTCTCAGAGGTATTTAACTAAAAGTATACAGTTCCGGTAAAAATAAAGCGAGGTCGATAGTACATAAACGGTATTACTTTTCAATCAACTTAATGAGAACTTCTATTAAAGGCAGTGTACATAAAGCTTTCTTGAAACCTTCGAAGAGAGTTAGGTAGGTGCATACCTACCTCTCTCCTCTCTCTTTACAGCCCAAGTGGGCAAACACCTTATTTTATTCCAAAGGCATCTCATTTTTATAAGTACAGTTTAAAACAAATATAATTTAACTATTTATTCCGGTCTGATCTCCTGAGCCCCCCCCTCCACCCCCTCCTCGTTCCCCTGCTAGTTCTTCTTCTATTTTAATCTCTGGCTTATCCACTTTATGCTAGGCTACTCTAGCAGCGCCCGAAGTTCCACCCGCATACGTTTCGACCTCATGGGAATATTGTTGTAAAGTAGTAAGAAAGTATCCTATGTGTCTATCTAAGTTATAAACTATTTGTGTGTCAAATTTCTTTTTACGTACAGCCGTTTTTGCGTAATTGAGTTACAAACATACCTACAACCTACTTTCCTTTTTATAATAATATAAGTAGGATTACTTGCGTACATTTCCATTTTAATTCAACTGAAATACAACGCGGCTAGTTAGCAAAACAAACTGTACGTAGGTGGGTACTTATTTCAGCCTATTTAAATATTAGCGAGGACCTTCCTTGTTAGTCTCGCATTCGTTAAAAGTTTTTAGATTAGGTAGTAGAAGAAAAGTACAACGACACTTGGTAAAAAACACCTAAGTAGGTACGTACACTCATATTAAGAGGACTACATGACCTAAAGCGCGGTCTTTGTCGGACTGCATAGAAAAGAAAGAGAAGCGCGATGCCACAACGCTGGTAATTTCTTGCAAAATATGAAGCAATTATCGATTTACGAAAAATCTAGTGTTTGGACAAAAAAACTAAAACACTATAGTTTTAGTATGTTGCTTGTAGAATAATCTGACAAAAAATCATAATGATTGTATGTATATTAGTATGAATTTTGTTGTAAAAAAAAAGTTTTTAGAGGTATCTTCATGATTTTTTTCTATCGTACCAAATAAGTTGTATTATGTTTTCAACACACTATCTTCCTAGCATTTATCCTGAAGAATATCATATATTTTTTTGTTTTTTTTTTTTACTGTAGTCGATCATATACTTTTATTGTTTCTAAAACTTGTGTTTTTTGCGTTTAGGTCCTGTAAGCCCCTTAAGTTATCAGATTAAATACGAGGTACTTGACCAGACCGCGTTAAGAAAAAGTTCGGCTAGGTAGAGGGTCAAGGCGAAAGCGTTGGGAGTAGCCTGCGAAATTGAAATTTTCTTACATTTTCTGCAATTTGCAGTCAGTATAAGGGCCTGTGCACACCACGTTCTTTAAACGCGCCGTTGACTTGCGTTTTAGAAACGTGCGTCGACGGCGCGCTTTTTTCCTACAGAGCAGGTGCAAAGGTCTACAGGCTGCGTCTGACTCGCGTGCGTATCGCGTCTGTATCGCTACAAACGCGCGTCAACGGCGCGTTTAAAAAACGTGGTGTGCACAGGCCCTACGGTTGTATGTTGATCTAAATATGATTCGCGGCCGTAACAAAACATTATTCATAGAATTATAAAAATCTGCAATACAACCCTCTACGTCCATATTACCCTATTGAATGACTATTTCATAAAATCATGACATTTGAGGCATCATGGTTTTGGGTTTTATTGCTGATTCTAATGATTATAATTATTTTATAAAGCAGTATTTATTGCGGTGGGCAGGGCACATTGAAAGAAAAAAAGAAAGAAAATACGTAGCGATGCGATGCGTTACGTTACGTTGCGTTGCGTTACGTTGTGTTACATTGCTCGCAGAACAGATGGCCGATGGGGCCGAAAGCCGAGTACCGGAAGACAGACGTAGCGTTGGAAGGCCTCCCACAAGGTGGACCGACGACCTTGTGAAGGCCGCAGGAACTCGTTGGATGCGAGAGGCACAGCACCGGTCGAAGTGGAGGTGCTTGGGGGAGGCCTATGTCCAGCAGTGGACGTCTTTCGGCTGAAATGATGATGATGATTTATATATAACGAGACTGACCTGTAAATTGCAAAAGACGTAAGTAATTTGTATTTCGCGGGTTTCCTTAGCGCATCCCTATTAATACTCGTGTGAAAGAAATGTAAAAGTCAATAAACATATTCAAATAGTCAGTAAATAATCTCTCTAAAACTCGATATGGCATCAACGTCCAGCTACCTTTTGTGACTGTGAAATACTAGAACCAAAAACATATTTATTTTGTCATGTGTGGGGTTTTATCTCTTATCTAAACGACCCACATGCTCGTTACCGCCTCGCCGTGCTAATTACTCACAATTATACGCATAGGTACGTGCTACCACCCTGCCGAGGAAGCTGGCACGCTGCCAAGTTGAAAGGCCCACAGATACCTAAGTGATGAGATGGCATGTAATGGCTCGTTCGCTGTGATTACATCTTGAAACTCGCTCCGGCCATTGAGAGGGACGGAGGTAATGCTTGTACGAGGAATAAATCGAACGTTCGTATCATTTTGTCGCGAAATATTTGAAAATGTTAAAAACTTTGCGTTTGCGTATTAGGTTAGTCTCACTCATTATTGTGATAATATGGTTATTGTCGGTACTTGGTAGGGACCTGTCCCTAAATTCTGATTGGTGGGTGCCTCTTCCATTACTTTATTAAAAAAACATGACATTTTGATGAGATAATAATGAGTCAACTATACTCACGTCGCTTTAGCGCGACAAAAGCGGTCATTGACCCACCTACATTTTCTAGCATTCTTTATTTAAAAAAAACTGAAATAAAGTGCCCTAACGTCCTGTATCAGTATCTATCGTGATCTTCAACATGTTCCAGTAACGAAAAACCATACATAGTTTATTATTTGGATTCTTACGGAGAGATATAAGGGAAAGGGCAATGACCGTTACTACCATGTTAATACGACTCGTGTATAAACTAAATCATCGTAGGAGCTCGACGCAACGGTTTGCAAAATTATGCCATGTTCGTAGAACGACAAAAATATCCCATCACAGATGTGTAGCAAAAACTAAAAATATTAAAAAACAAAATATTTTGGGAAAAGAAAAAATATACGGGTAATAATAACTGGTATTCAGCTGCATCCGGTTAGACTGGAAGCCGACCCCAACATCATAGTTGGGAAAAGACTAGACAGATGATGATGATGACTATAGTTTATACAATGTATAGTGTATTAAACTGTCAAATAATAAAGAAAACTCGATTTTTTATCAAGTCGTAAACACCGTGTCAAGAGGAGCGGGTTACTAGTCTTGGTATAAATGTAACTTGTTTAATTACCGATTCCTCGCAAAATAATTGATGTCGACATTGGATTTTAATTGGTACCGTGCATCTGCTTGGCAGTGAAGGCTGTTATTATAAAAACAATTCCAATTGCATTTTACACAGTCCATATCAGATTTATCCGGGTTTTTCAGATGTATTTTATTTTATTAAGAGTTAAATGCTTTTCCTATTATGTTATTATACTGTTTAATAAAATATAGCATTTTATTTTTTCGTAAGAACTGAAAAGGATGGGTTAATCCTTTATATACAGCCTACGAGCTTTTTTAAATAACTGTGAAGTTGAAAAACCTGTCAATAAACGAACATTATATTGTTATTACCCGCACTGGGCCCGCGAGGTGGATTACGGCCCATTTCTTCTTACAGAGAGGAGGCCTGTGACACAGCAGTGGAAATATTATAGGCTGATTATACCTATGCATGTTGTAGAAAATGATGTTTAGGTAGTTATAGTGTTATTAGCGTGTTGGTGGTTGCACTATCTCTTCTTGTCACAAAATTGATGCTACTAGTAGTAAGTATCAATTTTGTGATGAGTTGTTCTAGAACAACTCATGAATCTCGCTGACATTAGATATTAAATTACAGCGTGCATTGTAAAGCCACCCACAAATGCTCGAATCTGTTGTTAGTTTGGTAACAACGTTTTGTAGCGAACGATGTACTAAATGCCGAAATTCTGCAGAATACGAGTAAGTTAATGATGAATTTAATATATAACTAGTTACAACGAGGGAACTTTCATATCGAGTGTATTATGTAAAGGTCTGGACACACTGAGGCGAAACCGCGCAAGGCGCCGCGCCGCGCCGCGTCGTCGGTTGCGACTACGTGCGCCGGCTGTTTGAACCTATTGACCGCCCCAAATGTTTTCGTGCCCACGCCGTATTTATACGACTGAGAGAGAACCTATGTTATTTATTTATTAATTTTATTATTTGTGTATACACAGTACAATACAAAGAGACATAAAGATACGTAGGGTTTGTTTTTTGTTTCTTATTTCATTGCACAACCCCTATTCGTTATAGATATTAATTTGTCGATTTACTAGGTGGGCGCTAAGCGAGAGAAGCCACGTTACTATTCGCACCAGTTTGAACACCTCCATACAAGTTACGCGATCCAATTTTGTCCCGTATCCCGCGCGGTGTTCGCTTCAGTTTGGGCAGAGCTTAAAAACGGTACACAAGCAACTAGGTAATTGTGTTAAACCCATTGTATTGCAACCGCTGAAGTAATTATTATCGTTGGTTACACTTGTTAATTTGCCCCGTTTATGTGGAAGTAGGTACTCTTTGCTCCTAATGTAGTCAGAAATTTGCTTGCTAAATTATGAGGTCTTACGAGGTCAATAATGATCACACGAAAATAGCTTTTGTGTACACACGGCTACACATCAAGCTATACATAACCAGTATAAGCTGACTTCTGATTGTATGAAAAACCTATACAGTGCGAGGTCAGCTCAAACTGGAAATGTATAGCTTGATGTGTAGCCGTGTGTACAACTTTTTTATGAAAGTAAAGTGTTTATTTCTTTGGACACCTCATGGCTACATGTAATAGATAGAGGCAGGAGTACTTGTAATATTAGTAATAGTTTCACTTGGAGTGTTCCACAAACCCGGAACGACAAAGGCGCAGACGGGTGAGGTAACATCAGTGGTACAGCGCCTTTATGCCGTGAGTGATTTTCGTGGGCAAGGGTATCATATGTACGACTCCAGGCCACCGTAGGCACGGCCTGCGTACGGAGAGTAATTTGTATCTGACCGTCCGATCAGGACGGCGCGTATGTGTTCCACGCGCGCCTCAAAGAGATGTCAGCACAAAGGAAGGAGCCCGTTAGGGCCGAAGCCTGCCGGGTCAGCGGGATTGTCCGAAACGGTTACCGCTGCCCGGAACATAAAGGACTAAGGAAGGAACACGGGTGGGTTTTAGTCAGTAAGAGTCTGACACTCCCTTCCGCTCCACCCAGAGCGGAAGGACTCATTTGATGATTCCCAACCTCAAAGAATAAAAAGGGTATCATATGTGCGGTTGACTGTACCTTTGCGAGCTGCATGCAGCATTTCTATAAAGACCTAAACCAAATTAAACCTCTAATACGAAGAGGACTAAATCACAGGACGTTTCTTGACGGCTGTTATTTACGATGGAAAGTAAACTCCTTAATACTGACTGATCGCTCTTTGTGCTCATTAAGGATCAAGTGTTGAGGTATTTAATGGATTTGAACCCTTTTGCAAGGTTAAGTAAGAAAGCTCTTGCCGTATCTTGGCTTTCAATATCACGCAACTGGAATAAAAAGGTACCTAAAAATATATATTAAAACATTCGACGCCTGTTATGTAAAAAATCAACCTTAAAAACATAATTACAAGAAATTAATATAGCCACGTAGTAAGCAAACTTTCCTTTCCGCCATTTAATATTAATTCAATTTGCATATAATGTAGTCCAACCCACTTAATTTGTAGAATAGAGAGGCCGTGGGAAACTAACTCCGAAAAGCCTGTGGGAACCACTCGGGCACACTGTAGGACGCAGAAATGTGGGTGGACCTCACACAGTAGGTACTCACTACACGAAATCCGATCACTGCGAGTAATTAGTTAATAAAGCCAATGATCACTTTTTTATCCCTTGATGTGTACTTGAACAGACTTTTCGAATAACAGCCAAGTTTTAAGTGAATACGTTGCTAACATGTTGTTGCGTAGACCTTACCTCTTTTTCAAGGAACATCGATGTAAATATTATTTTATGTACTCAATCTAAGAGAACAGCCGCTTTCAAAGGAATCGGGCGCTGGTGTTTTAATTAAAAGTTATTCGCTAACGATAAAGTGAGAATGCTTCTAAAGCAATAAAGTTTTAAGTAGTACGTAATAAAAATGTTATAACTTATAATATGATGTCGTAGTTATTAAATAGCGAGAAAGCATTACAACTAAAATGGAGCAATAATGCTTATCTATTGCAAATTAACGTGAGGACCAGACAACGATAATTAAAAAAAGGATTCCACCGTTTCTATTTCGAATAAGATAGAGAATAATTAAATTCAATTTATTCATTAACAATTTACATTGTGCTTAAAATAATTATACATAAAAAAACACTCATACGTAATACACGTTAATCATTTAAAAATTAACAACATAACTTATATCGAAAACCATAAAATTATTCAATGTCAACTCACCAAAATAAAGAACAGGAAATCGTTTAAAAATATTTTAATCCAAATAAAATGATTTAATGTCATCTGTCAATATTATAATAGAAATAAGAATACATACAATATCTATTCGTCTAAGGAACGCCAAGTTTTTCCAGCATTTTCATATCTCGAAAAGAAAATTTTGAAGGGCCTCAAAACTTAGGTAGTTTACCTTTAGTAAATATATTTTTTGACAAGTGGGCATTGAATTTTTGTGGAAACTTACTCGGTCAGTAAATATATAATGTAATCATGTGACTACTTTGTAGACACAAGATTCATTATTTTTTTAAAGTAGCGACTACTATTTACAAAATAGTAGTCATCCACATCGAGTTACAAGCTCGATGTGGATGACGGATAATTCAATTGGACCAAGTCACCTCATATTATCTAAAGCTGGTTTTAATCCTAATGGATTGAAGTGAAGGGAGCGTGCAGTGGACTTCTCAATTAATTAATTTTATTAGTATCTATTATTGAGTACTATATCGAAAATACCTTTAACATGAAATGCTACTACAATAATGAATTTCTGTAATCTCTTAATGATACGAGTTGAATTTATCGCCAAACAAAATACCTAGCCATATACTTACCTATTTAAAAAAAAAGTTTGTGTTATTTCCGGCTAATCTCCGAAATGGCTGGACCGATTTTGACGGGACTTTCACTGGCAGATAGCTGATGTTATAAGGAGTAACTAGGCTAGGCTACTTTTATTTTAGACAAATAATTAGGGTCCCGCGCAAAAAAATCCTTTTAAATCCAAGTTGTTTTTCGGCGTGCACGCGAGTAAAGTCGCGGGCACAGTTAGTTTTAAATATACTCGTTTCAACAAAGCACTCAAAGAAAATAAACACCATTATTTTTAAATTACCTAACTTTTATTTGTAAACGACTTTTCAACGTTGCAATAAAATTCTAGCGCTCTAATTATACCTCTGATTGTTAGATAGCTTAATGGTTTATTAAATTAGGCCTTGTTCACAGAATTACTAATAGTACTTAGCCTTGGTTAAGGACGGGCTATACCAACTTTTGGCCTCGTATAGGATTTTCTGTTTCATTTTTCTTTTTGTTACTTTTTTTTATATAACTTGTTTTTTTATTTTTTGACTGTGTTTAGTATAGTTTGTGATCTTCCTGTACGAGTCGCAATAAATACTTTTTCTTTATTTCTTTTTACTTATCTGTACTATTATGTTTAATGGAAGCCTTGTATTGTTCAGCACTCATATTGGTATCAGTTGGACCCTAAATTTTTTCATTAATGGGAAATATGTAAGGATTTAACCTCGTCCGTACATTCATCGCATCACCGCACACTAATAAGATAAATAATAACTAAGACCTACTCCTACTAATAATAAAGAGCACCAGCTGCCAGCTGACCTTGAAAACGAAATGAGAAAGCTTTGCAAAACTGGTCCTGCTTCCGCATCATTGAAGGACAGCCAATCACCAGCGATGCTTTTGATTTGTTTTTTTTTTTTTATTCCATACGCATTACAACATGTCAGCCGATTTGTGTGCATAATGCGAGCGGATGTAGTCGCGACGAGTCAAAACTATTCTTTGTCCGTTTGCAACCCGACACAGTGGGAACCTGTTGCAACGTAATTGCTCTGCAACTGGCAATTTGACGGTTCATTCAAACTTAATAGAATGTAATGGAAAAACATGCAAATTACGTGCTTTATTGTCTTGTAAACTGATTGTTATACAATATGGGAAGGTGCTTTTAGTGTAGCATCGTTGTTCCGATCCTAAGATCATATTGGTAGATAGGTTTTATACAGCAGGTAGTTTGTGGTTGTGGAGGTCATTTTGAGCGGACTGGACGCTGACTCTAAAATTGGTAGGGGAACAGATAGGTCCGTAAAGATGACATCTCTTTGGCAACACAACTTCTGATAAGCAACAATTTAAATAAGGTTGAATTCAAAGTCCACAGGTCAGTAAAAAATTCCAATGAAAAAAATGTAGTCCTTAGGATCCGAAAAGTATATTTCCATTTTATAAGTGCACTCTCACAAGTCGCAATCAGTACAACACCTCACGAAGACTCATTAAATTCATGGGCATGCGACGTCTTTAGAGAAACTGTGTCAAGAATATTCAAATCACCCTTAAAAATCGCTCGAACGCCATTCCCGAAGTGGCGAATCGAGATTTAGCAAGAGAATCTTACCTATCTTTATTTTTATCTTACTAATATAATTGAAATCGACCTGGATGTTTTTGTTAAAGTGAAAAGACTGGAATTAGACTTTTATTTAAGGGAATAAAACGGAGTATTATTATATTATTATTATACTTATACCCAAATTGTGTTTTAAACATTATATACCCGAAATTAAAATACGCGAATGCAGCCGTGTTAAATACCATTTTTCATCAATAAAGCTTAAAGTGATTAATGAAATTATGGTTCCGTATAATATTTTCCATAATTAAAACCAATTTCACAAACTTCAGAGCTGAGCTGAATACCTAACTTTCGGCGATAATTCGTTTACTGTCAACTGTATATCGCATTAATGTCTAAATTCATTGACAGCCGGGATAAAAGCTGGAGGGCAATGCAAATGCTTCGATCAAGTTTTATTACATTATCTATCGTGTTGAATTGTGTTGTTTACTTACTGCAATTTGTGTTATTAAGCTGGAATAATTATGACGCATCTATTTGCTTTTCAAACTACCGACTGAACTTGAATTTATTATTATGCGTAAGTAAATTCCTCGGAAAGCTTTTAAAACGTAGTTGGTCGCGGCTGTCATTCGTAGATCTTTGAGACAGTCGTCACGGGTACTTAGTCAGAAGCCCAAAAGTCTGAGAACCAGTCTTACGCAGGGGTATCGTGTTTCCCAGGAACTGCGTTGTGGTGGTTAAATACTGGTATTTAGCTGCATACTTACGGCTAGACTGGCAGCTTGATTGCCATTCATATTCTAGCAAGATAAAGCGAATGAAACAGTGCAGTGGCATTCCATATATTTTGTGTCATATAAAATACAATGTGTCCGGTTCCGGTCATAGACTAGCGATATTCTAAACTGGATGTGGATGTGACTTGCCAAAAGCAATAATATTGAACTTGCCTGGGAATTGAACGCGGTATCTGCGTGTCACTGATTAAATTCGTACTAAATAGGATACACGTATTTATCACACACAATGTACGTGCATGTTTCTAAACTTTTAAATATTTTATTATATTATAATATTTTATTATTATACTGGGATTTATTTTGAATTTTTACAAATGTCAAACATCCGACATTCTTTTTTGTCTCGTCTAAATCTTATCATTGAAATGCAAGTGATTGACATAAAAAATATCGATTATTTCTGTTTTTGAGAATTGAAACTCCAATCAAATCCGCTTGAAGCGATCTTAAAATCTCCGAGCTAACTAGATGAAAACAAACATTACTTAAATGTTCTTGTACCTATATCGATATTATAAAATGGTTTTTGCAAAAATAGAAATAGCTGCTTTATCAAATTTGAACTTGCAGGTCTTTTGCTCGGGAGGTACCTAGTGGGTTATTCCATTTATCAACCCTAAAAATCCACTCAAAACATCGTAAAATCGATAGCACCAAAACTTAAAATTCATACTACTGCATCTCTAAACCATAGACAATGTAGGCGGCCATTGTTGTTTACATCTTTGAAACGCCGGACCTTAGGTACCTACTTACATATTATACTTATAACAACTATTCTTGGACACAACTAGGGGCCAATTCACTAAAATATTAATGTTAATTTAATGTTGTATTGTAGCTAAGCTCAAAATCTGTCGATCTAGGAAAAACTATAAAAAGGGGCATAGGGGTTGCTTTTTGCAGTAATCCACAATAATTACCTACTGGCATAATTATTATTGACATAATTTCTTTTTTTTTGTTTTGGAGTTTATTTTTTTAAACTTACGTAAATGTGAACCCATTGGATCCTAGGTAATGTAAACGATAGACAATATTGTTAGGTACCCTCCGAATAAGTCTACTTTTATCTCAATAGGTTCAAAACTTTGAGAGATATGGCTTTTAGAGAAAATCCCAACAAAAAAAGCAAAATGGCTGACAAATAGCGGGGAAGTGGATTGGAACCTAGAGTGTAGTAGAATAGTTGGTACCTAGAATATCGCTAGTTCATGACCGGACACACATGGTATACTAAATTCCATTTCCAATGGATTAAAATACAATAATCTTGCTACCACAGACCACGGTAAACATTAACAATGTTATGCGAAACTTTTTAAAAAAGGACACATTAGGTAGGTACGAAACTTTTAGGGTTATGACATAATAAATTCAGATGCGGATCCCAAAAAAACTTGAAGCATTGAAAAATAAATAATATAAGTACCTATAGAGAATGAGTAATAGCATACGAGCCCCTGTGGAATACAATATGTCTAGAACACTGTACATAAACAATTCACCAACATTGTAAGTGTTTCTCGAACAAAATGTATTTTTGATCGGTGACCTTCATTTAAAGGGCATCGTATGAACATGTAAGAATAAAAATGCTGCATTTAATTTTATTTTATAACTAGGAACAGATTTCACGTTAGAATAAGTAAGTATCAGTGATTTACTGAAACTACAAGAGCAGACGAATAAATAAAAATAGACGCAATAGGAAGTCTTCAAATAAATTCGCAAGAAATGAATACTTATCTTATAATTTTCACTATCGAAGTCGTCATGGAAACACGAATATTATTTTTGATGCTAACCTGTAAACATACAGAAAGAGACTCTTAAGTTATCTTCTTTGAGCCCTACGTGTACTTTCGAGGCTTATGCGGGATGCGGGCAAAACGGCAGGGCGTAAATAGTGTTTTAAAAACCCCAATCCAAGCATTTGCACAAACTAGACCAAGAGAGACCAAGAGTAAAACCACGTTAATACTTACTTTATATAAACTGTTTGTAAAAATTATAATTGTCAGTTTTCCCATCTGCTACACGTGATGTGCTCAAAATATAAACTACTTAGGTAGTGGTCGTGCAATGCGCGGGTGAGCGGCGCGGCAACACCAGGTGTCATGCATCCTTAAGTGAGACGATATCCATTATCCAGCCCACCACTCGAAGACCAAAATAGGCCTTAGGTATATTAATTTATGCCCAAAGTGTAGATTGGTAGCAGCTTTCAACATTATATCGTGTTGAACGCACCTTTAATATCCTCCATAAAGACAGTACGGAAGTATTCCTACGAAGCCCAAGACAGGTAACTTGTCTGCCTGTGTGATAATTAACTGAAACGGGCCCCTTTGGCTGTAATTTACGGAACCGC
Source organism: Hydraecia micacea (assembly GCA_914767645.1). Classification (NCBI taxonomy): domain Eukaryota; kingdom Metazoa; phylum Arthropoda; class Insecta; order Lepidoptera; family Noctuidae; genus Hydraecia; species Hydraecia micacea. Next base: position 3,610,861 of record OU611774.1, read on the forward strand.
ACGAAATTGGCACTTTTTCATTATAACTCGGCGAAGTCTCGGCAAATGGAATACAATAAAACAGAATAATTAATGTACGAACATCGAACGATTCCTAAAACATATTCGAAGGATCTGTCTTTTTTTTTGGCTTGATTAAAATTAAATTTAATATTTACATAATTTAAAAAGCTAACAGTCTTAAAGGTAGATGTTACTTTATCCATCTTCTTCTCTCTATCTTTAAATATAAAACAAAGTCGGGTTAGTTACATCATTTATAACTCGAGAATGGCTGGACCGATTTTAATGATCTTTTGTTTGTTGGACTTGTCTTCGCCCCGAATACCAGAATAATTATTAAAACATGATATCTAAGTATATAAATAAAACAAAGTTGGGGTTAGTTACACCATTTATAACTCATGAACGTATTCGCCGATTTTTATGATTTTTAATTTGTTGATTTGTCTTCGCTCTGAATAGCTGATTGTCTATTAAAACATAGAAACAATTCACAAAAAAAAAATATACCTAATGAAGATACTGCATTTTCTCATACATTCGTACTTATTGATTCTTGGGCGGTATGAAGTGCAACGGGTCAGCTAGTTTTAAATAAAACTGAGATTAAATCTTTATCTTCACTAATGAAATAATAATATCCTGTTATATAACAAGTGTCCCGTCGTAACTCAGTCATGTCATCAAACAATATGGACTAGCAAAGCGGTAATAAAACTTTACTAACTCCTCCAGGGAATCTGTGTCGTCTAGAAATTCCCAACGAAATCAACCAGAGGAAAACGCCGAGGACGTAACGAAATAGTAGCTGAATAAACAATACCACAATATCGATGCAATGGACAGGCGCGCAAGCGGTATGATTGACACTAGCTCCTGCATGCCTCCTGGGTGAAACCAGTTCTGGCAGTCCACGATAATTACACACGCCGAGTATTCTGAGCAGATGGCAACGGCCACTCAATTTAAATTGCATTACTCATCTTAAGCATAAAGAGTTTATTGTTTTCACTTGTAATTTGAGCAAAACGTATGCTGTTCTCAAGCTTAAATAACTAAGTAATAAAAGTTCCCTGATATTCAGAAGCGGGCGCTTTCATAAGGATAGTGTAATTCAGCTCGAGTCAAAAGAGTTAAGGCCAATAAAAGCTCTTTCCTTCATGTTAAGTTTACAGAAAATAAAATTTCAGGTTTAATTTAATATTTTAAATTAAAACACTCGTACATAAAGCCTCGTGTAAATTGTAGATCCGAGAGTAAGTTCTGTTTAAAAAGATTTTTCAACTGAAATCGGGTTTTACACTAACATGGCATAAACCACTAACATTTTTTCATGACCTTATTCTTTCGCACGATGGTAAACATATTATAGTGAATGCAAAAGCTAAAGGGGCACTGGAGTTGTACACGGCCTACGCCGAGTTTGAATATTCTTGTGAAGTTTCGCATGCAAAATCTTTCGTTACGAGCGGAGTCTAATAGCAGGTATGTTCGTGCGAAATGGCAGAAACTACAATATAGGCTTTAAGGGCTGAACTTTAAGAGTCACGTGGAAATCAGTGAAGAAAAAACTTGGTCGAACTGTATGAATATTCTGGGCGCCTCGTCGCTATGTTGCCTCATCGCAACCCGTCACATATTCCATTAGTATTCTGTCTCTCCCTTTTTATCTGCCATTCCATCTCCTTTACAATTTTACCTGTTCTCGCTGAATTTTTCGTGCATGTTTTTGTTAGAGGAGTAAAGTGGATTACAAGGTGAAATATCCTAATATAAATATTTGCGAGTGACTTGACACACTGAATTGATATAATATTGCTATTTTTGTGCGAGCCCTTAAATGTGATTTCGTTCTCGGCTACGTGGATCCGGCTTCGGCTGCCGGCCGGTACCGGGCGACCTTTGATTCGGTCGTGGGGAGTTTAATTAAAACTACCTATATACGATGACGAGATAAAAATCACCTGATCGAAACGATACCTACGTACGACTTTCAAGACGAGCTTTAGACACGATACGTATATACTTTTCGGAAATGTTTTGTTACCACTCTGAACGAAAATTTCGGAATAAAAACTCATTAGAATTTTCTTCCTTATAAAAGTTTCTTCTGACGTTATATAAAAACCGTTATCTCGTCTAGTAGCTAAAGCATTTATTGTTAAAAAAAAACATTTTCAAACAAACCCGTGAATAAAAATTGATTGAACTTAATTAATGGCCAGGTGTATCCGTATAAAATGATGAATAAATATAATAATAATAATAAATATACAATATTTATGAACATGAGTATCCTTATAGAGTATACAAAGACACGTACTTACATACCTACACAAAGCATGTAGGTATATTAATAGGGCTTTACTTTAAGTTCACGGAAACTATGTATAACCACAGGCAGCCCGTCGCAGCAAAGCGTAATAATCGGGTGTTTACCTGTACCTTAGAAATCTGAAGGAGTACTTGTATTATTCAACCACAAACACCGCCCCAGCCAACGAGTTCTGCTCCTGTACGGGCCTTTGTAAGCCTACCACCACCTACCACCTACCACCCGCCACATAGTAAGCGAAGACAAAAGCTCCACCGCGATAGCACACAAAACAAGCTCACCAAAATATATATAGCTGATGCGTGTGATTTTATCGCTCATGACAGTTTCATAACAGCTTTAAAATAATTGGAATTTATGTACCTTCTGATTTTGTGGCTTCGAAACTTAAAATGTTAGTTAACATAACAACGTTCACAACTGATTATAATTATTATTTTGATTTATTATTTATGATTTAATAGATTATTATGATTTTGGCAAATCTAATTATTGATAACATAATTATAACTTAGCGCATAATTATAACAGATAATCAAATAATTTTATACCCACTTTGCTTGCTCGCCACATAATTTGAATGATTAAACTCAATTTAATTTCCACGAGCGAATTCGTTGAGATGTTTCGCGTAGGCATTACTGAAATTGACCGTTTACAGTGTTTTTTCATGTAATATTATTTTATATTTCTGTTGCATAGGTAGTTTATTATTGAGACCATTAGCCAGCTTTCGATGAAGTAGCGTAAATGAGAGTCTAACGTAAGAGGAATTTAATGTTACGTGCTCGGTAGTTTTTTACTGCATTGAACAATACGCTGTCCTCCAATATCTACTGTAATTTGAAAACATTGTAAAAGCCAATTATTTTTAAAAGAGTAACCGTGGAGTTTCTTGCCGGTTCTTCTCCATAGGAAACGACCAGTTGGAACCGTGCACCTAGCTTCTGACGTTTCATAAGTGCCCATGTCGGTTTATGTGAAATATAATATTTTGATTTTGATTGAGTCAAGCAACTTATTCTGAAAGATTCAAATAGCTTCAATGCTATTGTTTGTAGCTCTATATTTTTCTCTTTACCAAAATTTTTCAGAACAGGATTTAGATATGAAATATAAGTGTGACTTTTCAGATGGTATACCGCATATGGTCGCTAACTGTTGTAATTTCGGCGGTGAAACCAATTGTTCTGACAATAGACTGACTAATGAATGAATGGGTGATTAGATATTTATATACCTGCCAGCGAAGACAAGGGCCAATAGCGGTAGCTTAGATGACGGTATATAAATAGGTGTACAATGTTAGGATCGTAAATGGTATTGACATTAATAACTCAAGGGTTTATTTTTGTAACGGTACGATATTTTCCCACTATTTCTAACCATATATTTCTCGTTGACGCAGGTAAAGATCAAGCAAGTTGCTGAAATGAACCTAGAGAACGATATCATGCTGGAGCCTCATGAGAACCGAGCCGGTCCCCTGATTCCTGAGCACAACCATAAGTACCGCCACAACAAGATGGTGCACGCCCAGATCTCGCGACTGGCTCGCAGCCAGGATCAGCTCGACGAGCTTCAGCAGAGCCTGCAGACCCAGGTCCTTGACATCCAACGCCGAATGGACCGCTTCGAAGAACCCAACTGGAATCTCCTCTCCGCTAAAGTAGAGTTCTTGGAACTAGAACACAAAGTCCTCAGCAGCCATCTGAAGAACACCACCCAGAAGGTGTCCGACTTCGACAAGGTCCATGCCTCCATCCTGGAACTTCGCGAAGACGTGGAGAGCATTGAAAACAAAGCCGATAAAACTATCCCCGAATTCAGAAAGGAAATTTCCAAGTTGGATGTTAATTTCGCTCAGGTAAGACTATTGTTTCTGCGTTATCTTGTACATTTACTTGTGAACATAGGCGAAATAATAAAACTTGGGTACTTTACCGATTTCGACATGATTGTTGGAGTTTTATAAACAGTAGAATGTTAATTAACTTGTTTTACAAAACTTTTTATTTTAGGATTTATACAGTTGCATTTAACGTAATTTTCCGTTTTTTTTTTGTTTAGTTGAACGCTGCATCATCGTACTTCAAGGAAGACCAAGAAAATCTGCGTCAATCGGTAAAGGCGATTGCCGTCAGTGTGAGCAATGCTATCGACCGTGCAGAAATGGACCGTATTGCCATTAAGAAGATGAACGATTCTGTGGACGAACTCGAGGCCAGGTCCCGCCAGCATTTCTACCGGCTCAACGACCACATTCTGAAGGTAGCTTTATCACACCATTCCAGATCGTAAAACCAACGCCGGAGTTGGCCACAAATAGAACAAGACATCCCCTTTTGATTCAATTTCAATTATATTTGGAACTTATAAATTTGAGCCGTTTGGGGTTGAAACACTAGGGCCACGGGGCCCGAGTACCCACTTAGTATTTCGAGACATCGCCAAGCAGTTGTTCGACTCTTCACGTGACCAGAAGGCAAGCCTATTTTTTGGCCAAAGAACCAGCATCGCCATACAACGTGGCAATGCTACCAGCTTTTTGGGCACGTTTCCTGTTGACAGCGATGCGGATGAATTTTTTGCTGCCCTTTAATTATTTCCCCTCCCTTTTTATATACTTGTACATATTATTATTTTAAGACTGTTAGCTTTTTAAATTATCTTGTATACTATATATATCAATTATAGGGTTAAATGAACTTGAGTGAAAATTGTTTCACTAGAATTTTGCTGTACGAAACTATTTTTAAAGATTCCAACTTACTTATTTAATAGAACAAGCTTGCTTGAGCACGTACTTCTCAGAATAAGCCTTTTCGAAGCTAGTCCAGATAGTTATTTTGGCACGTTCGAGCAAACAGAACGTTAGGTAATCGGTAGCTGCATCCGAATGTGGACTGCTATACGCGGTTGACTAGCTGTCTTTATTTATTTTTACTGAACCGCGGGTTGAGTTAATTTAATGTCTTTAAAATTCAAATTGATTCTTGATTCGACCAAACAGTTCTTAGGTCAAGTAAATTCGTATCTGAATGCATACAATTCTTTCTAGGAAGTATTTATTTTCAGGGTTTAGTTTGTAGCTTGGTTTAAAACTGCATTAATAATCCTGACTTAGTTTCAACTTCATTCGCTGACGGTCACAACAGATTGTTAGTATCTAATGTTAACTTATTTTGGCGCAGAGCGAGGCCAACCGAGAACTCAACCAGACCGAAACCATTCCTCTACCGGAACTGATGGGCGAAGTGAAGGAGCTGCAACCCGTACAACGTGAGTACGAAGATTTGGTCAACCAGCTCCCGAGAGACTGCTCCAGCATCTCCGGCCCTGCAGGCGTCTATCTCATCCACCCAGGACAGGTACCCTTCGACACCTGGTGCACCAACGGTAGCTCTCTCATTCAGCGCCGATTCAACGGATCCATAGAGTTCAACAGGAAGTTCTCTGAGTACGTCCATGGGTTCGGTGACCCATCCGCTGAATACTGGCTGGGCTTAGAGTCCATGCACCAAATGACCGCTGACAATTGTTCATCCATGCGCATTGACATGAGCGACATCTATGGCGGATATTGGTATGCTGAATATGAACATTTCTACGTGGGAAGCGGTGATGCAGGATACGTTCTGGAAGTCGGTGGATTCAAGGGCAATGCCAGCGATGCATTCGAGTATCAAAACCATATGGAGTTCTCAGCTATAGACCGCGACCGTGACATCTCGAACACTCACTGCGCCGGCAACTACGAAGGAGGCTGGTGGTTCTCTCACTGCCAGCACGTGAACATCAACGGCAAATACACGCTGGGCCTCACTTGGTTCGACTCCGTACGCAACGAGTGGATCGCCGTCGCCACCAGCGAGATGCGCATGTCCCGCCGACCAGGCTGCTCTTAAACGTACTTAACTTACACCGAAACTTCTTAATCAGTAGTTAGTATCATAACGATTCGTGTTAATGTTATTTCACTTTTCAATCATACCAAAGATTTCAATTTAAGTGAGGGTATTTTTATTTCCTTAGATTGATTAGTTGCATAGACAGTATTACTTTTTCAGATGTTTTGTCTTATAGTTTCAACTTATAAAATGTTTGATTTCAGTTTGATAATTTTAATTTAATATAATTACATTCCTTGTTTTAATATCGCATTGGTTTATTAAAACGTATCAATGGGGTTATTACTCATTCTAAAAGCAAATGGTAATAATCAGGTTAATTTTAATTTAGCCTTATTTATTTAAATGTAAAGTTTCTAGATTCGGGTGATGCTGCAATAGCGTCTTTACTTGAATGTTGAATAACTTGAGACAGTGTGAAGTCAGTGAGTCACTCATTCTAGAACATCTGAACTAGCTCGGATGCAGACTCTTGGTACTTCTAAGTTTATTTATGTTTTTTTTTTTCTGTGACTGTTTGGGATAGGAAAAACTTTGTAAATATAATTTTATTAGGCAAAAGATGCCATATTCCGTTTCGCGTGCATGACAGATTTAGTCAAGGGAGTGTAAATAAGTGATTAGATTGTAAGAATCTTTCATAGGAAGCATTAAATGCTTTGGGAGACTTGTTTGATAACACCTAACAAGGGGAGGTAGGGGGGCGAGGGGAACATTAATTTATTTATTAAACAATAATTTGTCAATTTAATTTTATTACATTACGAGATTATTTTAAAATTTCTCTATATTCGGAAAAGACTGCCATGTCTGCGGAAAGTGCGTTTTGCTTTCGTCGATTGACATTAAAATTTTTAATTTAATTTATTTTACTTGATTGGTATGATAATAGTGTTTTTCAATATAATCAATATAATCGCATATAATCAAAATATTAAAATCAATGTAATAATCAAAAAACAAATCAAAGGTCTTTTAAAAAAAATAATCTCTTTATGTAATAAAAAATAGCGAGGAAACCCAGCAAAATTAAATTGTACAACAACTACAATATACTTAAACCAATTTCGAAAACCAAATAAAGATCTTAAAAAATAGAAGTGTTGTTTATTTTACTCCCCATTTTTATGATTTATTATATTTCAGAGTATTTTAGTAGTTTACACACCTAATTCGAATGATACATACATGCCTAAGTATAGGTATCGTATAAAGTTCTAATCATAGAAACTTTCATATATCTATGGTTCTAATCGAATACTTTCATAAATGGGTACTTACTGAATTATTTATCAGTGTCTGGTCATTAAAAATATTGCTACTAAGTACCTACTTTGGTGAGCACTCATAATCTAAGAAGCGTTTACATAACAACTATGTACTTTATGATCCATAACGTACCTAGTTTAATTTACGAGATTACGAGTATAAATGAAAAATTATGTGAATTCAGAAGGTTTTTTTTTTTGCCAATTAGGAAAATAACCTATAGTTAGTTAGGACACACACCGATGACACATCAAAAATACAAGAACAACAACAAAAATCGGTTCAATATCATCAATCGATGCAATAATTGATAATTTTGCTGATGGATCAAAGCCTGCAAAACAATGGTTATGTCACCATGATGTATTGTAACACTCGAAATATTTTATTAAGGGGCTTACAGGACCTAAACGCAAAAAACCCATGTTTTAGAAACAATAAAAGTATATGATCTACTACAGTAAACAAAATCAAAAAAATATAGGTATGATATTATAGTGTGTTGAAAACATAATGCAACTTATTTGGAACGATAGAAAAAAATCGTGAAGATACCTCTAAAAACTTTCTTTTTACAATAAAAACCATACTAATATTCATACAATCATTATGAATTTTTGTCAGATTATTCTACAAGTAACATGCTAAAACTCTAGTGTTTTAATTTTTTAGTCCGAACAATAGATTTTTCGTAAATAATTGCTTCATATTTTGCAAAAAATTACCATCGTTGTGTCATCGCGCTTCTCTTTCTTTTCTATGCAGTCCGACAAAGACCGCGCTTTAGGTCATGTAGTCCTCTATGGCCCAGAGGTAACTGACTTAGGTACGAGTGTCATGAGTTCGAACCCAAACAGGCGCTTTACTTTTTGTAAATTATTTCATACATCTCTGCTCTCAACATGGTGAAGATAACATCGTGACAAAACCAACATGTCCTAGAACCATAAATTCGAAGTCATGTGCCATCCACCAACCCGCACTGGGCCCGCGTGGTGGATCACGGCCCACTCCCTCTCACGGGCCTTTGGTCGCGATTTTCATTCGTGGATCTTTGGCAGTTTACGGGTCGTCAGAAGCCCGAAAGTCTGACAACCAGTCTTACCAAGGGGTATCGTATTACCCATTAACTGGGTTGTGGAGGTCAGATAGGCAGTCGCTCCCATGTAAAATACTATTACTCAGCTGCATCCGGTTAGACTGGAAGCCGACCCCAACAAAGTTGGGAAAAGGCTAGGCAGATGCTGAACTGTTGTCAAAAGTGGTTAACCATTTACAAGGTCCAATTTATCTATTTCTCTCGTCCCAGTGAGTGGGCAGATGGGGTGGTGCGGCGTTGCTCGCAACTCGCAAGTTTTCAACTGATCTCACGTTTCCCGTTGCATTTTATCCGCAACTTATTTGTTATTTTCTAATAATGACAAAACAACTCTTTCGTTCCTCAACAAATTTGCTATTTTCAATTCTTTGCGCTTGTGATTTAAAGTATTAAGTAATTGAAATGTTTATATAAGTTATATTTCTTTATTAATAAAGCTTCAATCTTTCTTTTATTAATAAATCTTATACAAAATTCGTCGCAACTAAGGAAGTGCTCAATACTCATTAAGGTACTCGTATATCGTTAAAAAGTATTAACGTTAAGAAATTATAATTCTACTTGAAAAACTATAAGTATTCTTCATAAGATTTATCACTTTCGTTTTCAGAAATTTCCGGTGTATCCTTGTACAGGACTTCTTCCTCAACTACCCCCTCATCCACGTCAGTTTCATTAGGGTTTAGGAATGGAACCAATCGCGGGGTTGTACTCGTATATGTCTGTTGCACATTTTCCCAAAAGTTCTTCTCGAATAGCTTCTGTCTTAGTTTCGTGTATAGCTTCATCTTGTACTTGTGATGAATCCCATTGTAAAGGAAGTCTCTTATGTCATAGATGCTTCCCCTCAACCTTGCCAGTTCTTTGTCCAACTTCAGTGTCTCCATAGGTTTGTCACTCAGAACTAATGGTTCGGGTCGCACCACTCTGGTCAGGTTGAGCCACTTCGTCAGTATGTAAGCACGTTTTGCTTCAAATAGTATCGTCAAGTTTTCTTTGTGGATGCGCCGTATTAGCGGAATGTTATGAAGTAGCCATCTGTAATAGAGGTGTGTGATTATTAGAAAGATTTCTTTTATCATTGTCTCTATGTGTGTTTAATTTTTACTGACTAGGATACATCCACTAGCAACATAGATATTTAAAAATGATTTTTCTTTCTAGCTAAATACCAGGTGGGTCAAAAGTAATGTGATAATGTGAATGTGCCATATTTTTTGCTAATGGCGCTATTGTGATTCGATACATGAAGACGGATAGAAAATTAGTTGATGCAATGGTACTATACACACAGTCACACAGCTCGTGCAACGATGAAGATCTCCCGTTTTGGCGATATGAACTGGTCGGCCACATCCCCAGATAAGAGACGGTGCCAGCCTTTCCTTCCTTTTGTTCCTTTGGGGCTTTTGAAACCCCGCGTTTACCACAGCAAACCACAAGTCTTGAATGCCAACATTGAAGAATTTGGACCAATTTGGAGCCAGTTTTGCGGGCAACTATTCAAGATGCCGTAAACCGAGCACAAATGTGCATCAACTCAGGTGGTTATTTGACCGACCTATAATTTTAATATTAGCGTAACTGTCATGCATGCACAGTTCACCTCCTAGTGACTAGGGTTTTATTTATTAATGGTAATCTGTGAACAGCATTGTGGGTTACATTATTACTTAAGTAACTTATGTTTTTTCTGTTTTTAATATTGCATAATGTAGCTGTTTGTTGTTCCTATTTAATAAAAAAAAAACATCATAAATTGTACACATTTAAATAAATTTTCCATTAGCATGACCACATTTTTTAAATTTATAACAAAATGGCTGCCGATTCACACTAGGTATGTCCATAGAAATCTTTAATATACCTATGGGTATGTCATTACTTTTGCCCCACTCTGCATATACAAGAATAGCTCATATTATTATGCCGAATGATTGAAAGACTAGCTGCAGCTAATACCAAGACGGATCAATTAGGTAAACCAATACGTACAGTTTACGATAATACCAGTGGTCAATTAGCCTAGGGCTGCTTACATTTACTGGTTCTCCCTTACTGGGTATTGTAAATCAACGTAATCAAATTAAATAACATCTCAATCTTACTATAGAGCTAGGCTTGTCAATATTATATTTTAGTATATCTGCAGAGTCCAATGCACCGAATACGGAGTGGAATATGTCCAACCGGGACAATATAGGAGGTAATTGATTGATCGAATATTGTAATATATACGTAACGGCAGTTAACGGCACCATAATAGCTTAGTGCACCTACCTACTACCTACCTGCATAAATAGTCTCTGACGAAAACCTTTAGAGAAACATTTCAGTAGTTTTAACAAAAATATTTACACAGATTAATCTCAAACACACACACAGAACGGTGAAGGAAAACATCGTGAGGAAGCCGGCATGTTCTAGAACCGAAAATTCGAAGACATGTGACATAGTGTGAGGCAGTGGAAACTTTAAAAGCTGATTATGTTATGTTATGTTATTTACACACAGATTAAACTCGATTAGTTGTAGGCCTAGGGCCTACGTTAATGACCCAAAAGAAAAACATAGTAGTGACGCAGGTTAGGTACCTGCGTCACTACTCTGTTTTTCTTAATTTTTACATAGCAACATAACATAATAATCACGTTTGTTTTCCTCGGGGGGTCAGGAGACGCCAGCACATCAAGCTACTACAATCTGTCGAATTTCTTTAATAGATTTTCAACTTTATTACCAAAACATAAGGTTCAATGTTGATTGGGAAATTTCGATAGTTTCGGGTAAGTTGACGTGCTGGCGTCTGTACCTACCTATAGTACACACATATTTCGACAATCGACAATTATATTTAAAGGCTCGTACTGTCGCGCGACGGGACGTTAGTAGAACAATTTGTATGAAAACTTCAGGAAATAGTTCAGATCAGAATCGCGTCGCAGCGTCACGTCGTACCTGTCGCGACTTGTCTCGCTCGCAGTTTGCGCTCCCGCTCCTACTTAAGGCGCCCCTTAAGTCGGCCCATGGAGGGTGAGCCTATATTTTTTATCATAAAATTTACCATTGCATCGCACAGCCAACTTACGGTTGATAATACTGCACGCTAGTATAAACCAGAGGCAGGTCGTGTTTGTAGCCGCAGCCGTATCCCCAAGACTGGAGGGCGGCCAGGTGGCCCTCCACCACCAGAGGGGCGCCCGGCACTGCTAGACAAGAGGACAATTTGTCCTGCTCTCGGGAACAACCCAAGCACAGCATGCCTGGCTGCATTGTGACACCGTACTGGAAGCAAAGATATGCAAAGAATGGGCTTTTTAGGGTTCCTTAATCCTTAGTAACATTAAGGGACACTTTTAGTTTTATAGCATTTAGTTGATCTGTTGATCTGTGTGGGTAAGTAGTATCTATACTTATAAATATACTATGTTACAAATATTTTCGTGTCTATTCCGCCCGAGTCGTATACAGGATGACTGGTAATTAGTGACCGATACTTAAACATGTGATTGTACTCATGATAACAAACAACTTTTACTATGGGACCAAACCTGAAATCGCGAAAAAAAAATCAGCTGTACCCTACATTTATGTTCGTATAACTTGTAGATCTATGTCTGTGGTATAACTCGTCAAAATGTAGGGAACAGTTGATTTTTTTTTCGCGATTTCAGGATTGGTCCCATAGTAAAAGTTGTTTGTTATCATGAGTACAAGCATGTGTTTAAGTATCGGTCACTAATTACCAGTCACCCTATATATACGACCAAATAACACAGCTCGTTTAATCTGTATTATTATTACATCGTCACAGCTCGTTTCATCGGTATTTATTTCTCGTTTTTTTTTTTTGTCGGGCGCTGGGGGCGCGACATCTCATATAAAGTCGGGCGGTTAAAAGGTTAAGCACGTTAGCTGCGCCGGCGCAAAAACTAAACTTTCTGCCAAGTACGGTACGAGATAAATACTGCCCGTATCCATATTTCCCGCTGCGAACTCTATTTTTCCGTACCAGTACCTGACTTCCAAGGTCTATACAGACGTGGAAACTCATCATGACAATGTTCTTTTTTAAATAATCGATAGGCTACATCCTCGTGTATACCTAGCTGCGGTAGTCCGGGGTTTCGTAAGATATTTCGAAGGATAAAGGGAATTTTTCCAAATTACACATTTACCTACGGCAATATATTTTCCGTAATAGCATACAAGAGATAAAATGCTAGGGATGGGATTTACTTGTAAAATAGACAATCGATATTTTAGCGATATTCTTTATTATAGACACAACATTAAAATTTAACAGTCAGTGTATGTAATCAACATAATTCTCCATAATTAATGAACATAAAATAATATTTCTTATAAGTAACATCTATCTTAAAAATATTTAAATAATAAAAAAGTTAGATGCCTATCTATTTTGTTTGGTTATTAGGTATTTTGTCAAACAGCATCATGTATTTATTCCACACCGTAACTTTTTATTGATTTGTTCATGTCGAGGTTTTTTCGTGATCGTTTCATTGTTCTTTGGTTTTATCGCGTAAAAAATATCGAACACAAAATACGTCTCACTACGGCCAGCTCTAAGATTGCAAACTGAGGCTCCGCGCAGGCGCATACAGAGAGGTACAGGGTTGAGGGGGTACGGCAAAATAGTTCCCGTACGCACTGGACAAAAATATTTTCCTTACTGGTGGCCTACCATGATCTAATTAAAAACGATTCAAAAACAAGACATTTCAGTTTAGGTTCCTAAACTGCATCGCTTGAGCTGCTCTATGGACGTCATGGTACCAAACAAGTATGAATGAAACCAAAACTTGCGACTCAGTTTGGGACAATCGCTGTCAGCAGATGGCACGGCCTAAACTGAATCGTTTAACTGACGGCATGGTACGAATTAGAAGAACAGTTCAGTTTGTGTCCTAAAATGGATTGCGTTAAGAGCTTGTGGTAGGCCTGCTGGTCTGGGGGATTTTAGTGGAACGAGCGGTAAATAACGCAATGAATGTTGTTGAACTGTCAAAAATGAAACCGATTCCAATTGATAATGTGGTACGCGATTGCCCCGCTGTTGAGTCTGATAGCTTTCATACTACTTTAGTTTCTGGTAATCAATTCGTTGTAGCACCTACGCATATTATTGTAGCTACATTTCTCTTGTGCTCTGTCGGTTGCGCATAGTGTAGCAGTAGGCGGTACTAGGGTAAAAGGAGTGAGTGACGACAATGGTCTCTATTTCATAGTTTATTAACAATAGTGTAAAGTTTCTTGGTCACTCGCGGTGCTCGTAATTCTAGCTTCCCCTTTGACAACCCTTAGTTTGTTGTACGAACAGTAGTTAGTCTTGGTCTTAACTTAATAGCTATGGGCAAAACTTACAATATAGGTTACACAAACATTAAAACCTCTGTCTTTTAGACGGTGATAATGTCCATTAATAACACTGTAATTTGAAAACATGCAGTTGCCTTATAATTATGTAACATATTAATACCTTTTAAAAAATTGTTGATGATTATCATTGGTTCAGAGCTCGAGGGGGTCCCACCCCTCGCACGAAGTGACCTAGCTTCTGATTTTATAAGTGCACGTGGAATCTACACGTGCAATATTAATGTGAAATAATAACTGTAACGATATGATTATATGATCGGTCTAACACCAGTCAATCCATTCACTGCAGTAGTAATAATAATAATCCAGTGCTAGAAACAATTTTTTTTTAAGCAGTTACATCTATCGCACGGCGAAAATTGACCTAGTGTAAATCCCCTATTACTACACACAACATATCCCGGAATTAACGCACACCACCTAACACAACATCTAACTAGAATATAATGTTATAATCACAATACATACACTGCATTATTACTATTTATTAAATTAGTTATACTGATTGTGGGAGAAAATTGTGGTCACATTACAAATCTACGCACGCACGAAGTCGCACATCTAGCTCAGTAGGTATTTCGTCCATTTTGGTTTGTTTTGCCTGTATAGCAGAAGTATGAATGTAATTTACGAAGTTTTAATTATATTTTAACCGACTTCAAATAAAAGGAGGTTATCAATTCGACACGTATGTACCTATGTAATATTATTGGAACTGCATTATATTCACATATTATGACAATCTATTAGGGCTTCCAAACAAATATACAAAATTTTATAAATGTATGTTAGTTTGTCCACGCATTTCTCCGCAACTATTAATCGGATCGTGACCATTTTTTTTATTGGTTTACATTTACTTCAACTTAGGGAACAGTGCAAATTTCATCAAAATCGATTAAGCAATTTTCAACTAATTCGTGTAAGTGTGACGGCCTGGCTTATTGATACGAGCTACGGGTGTAATGTCAAAGGGAAAACATCTTAAAACCTTGGTCAAATTCTAGTGCAATATTTACATCAAAACTATTACCTACTTATTACAAACAAATATTCCAGTTTTTACTTAAAACTAAAAATTACGAAATAAAAAAGTAATGTAAAATAATTAAATCGACTTCAAAAAAAAAATTAACCTAAAATTATGAAATAACTTTAATTTCGGAAGTCGGTGGCAAAAAACTAAAATACAGATCCCAAGACCCCGACTTCCGAAGTTAAAGTTATTTCATAATTTTGAGTTAATTTATTTTTGAAGTCGATTTAATTTTTTTAAATTACTTTTTGAGATCAAATATTTCCTATTTAAATAATGACAGAAATCGATTCTGAACTAGCTACTTTCTGTGTATTAATTAAGTTACACAATGATGTGTATAACGTTGGAAAGCTTTCCATTGTGCTGCTAAAGCTGCATTTAAAAGTGGTGGTAAAGGACCCTTGTTTCAGAACCTTCTTTTATCTGTTCTGTGCTTGTAACAATAGCTGTCTAGTGTCTTGTGTGCTTAAACAGGGCGGTCATTCTCCGTGACACAATGAACGAAACCGCGCGAAATCAACTCGACATTGGGGGGTCAGGTCAGCTAAAGAATTGACGTGGTTTCGATTTCGGTTTTAGCTAAGGAATCTTTAAGTGGTCATTCATAGTGAATTAGGGCCCTGAGTTAGAACTTTCCACAGTTTTTATTGAAGCCTTTGACTCTGCTATATTTTTTTCTACTTACAATTTTTTCTATTTTTACCCGACTGCGGCGAAGCCCAAAAGAAGGGTTATGTGTTTAACCTGTATGTATGTATATCCGTTTCTTTGTTCCTTCGTAACTCCTATATTAAAAGAATGAACGGATTTGGATAAATTATACGTCTTTAGATTTGTATTGGTAGCGCGAGTGTCACTGGCTACATTAAAATCAAAAACAACAATTATTTTTTGTTTTTTTTTTATTTTGTCGTGTTTAGATACCCATCACGTCTGCGGAGTTTCGCTAGCTATTTTAATTTAACCCTGTATACCCATATATTCCTGTTTCGGGCCAAGTTTTATTCAAGTAGGTAGGTACACATTCACACAAAAGACAAAGTCTGTGAACAACAAAACCAATATTAACAAAGAGAAAGTACTCTATTTTTAGGTACAGATGCCAGCACATCAAGCTACCCGAAACTGTCAAATTTTTCCAATCAACTTTGAACCTTATGCTGTAGAGATAAAGTTGAAAATCTATTAAAGAAATTTGACAGATTGTAGTAGCTTGATGTGCTGGCGTCTGTACCTACGTCTAAACCAAACAATTAACAAGCCGGGAGAGAGCACACACTGTGTAAGTCATTGTCAATTTGTTAATATTTCATAAAACATCCGTCTCGTATGCCAAGTTAATGATGCCTGTTACTGTAAGCCTATCTGAAAACTTATTACAGAACAAAGCAATAATGTTAAAAGGCCTTTCACGGTATTCATTGATTTAACGTCAAACCCAAATAATTATTCCGGGAAGCGGTTGAAAGCTTGTTAAAAATATTGTAATTTTTTATCATGAGTGTCGTTTTTAAGGTTTTCGAGGGTGCTGACTGCTGAGCCAATAGTGGTCAATGAAACCAAATTGAAGACTATCATGACTACTATTTCATCATCTAAGACAGGCGGGAATATGGGGTCCGGGACGATTAGAGTGGGGACTCTGTCGGCCCACTGAGTGACCTCAGGGAAGATGGCGCACAGTGGTCATGTGCTGCCTTGCACACTTGCAGAGACTTACAACGAGACTACTCAAGTGGAGGCGCCTTATAGAGAATGGTAAATAGCGGAAATTTATGTCGGACATTAATGTCGCAATTTGTGTCCTAGACTCGGCTGAAGTGGCGACGTTTATTGCATCCTGTTACCTACAGAAGGTGGAAATTATATAGCAGACCTAGTTACGGTCTACGGATAACAAGTTTCATAGGTAAAATGATTAGTAGCAAACAAGATTTTTCCTAAACGAATATAACATAAAACTAAGGACAGTATCCTTTGGCCCGGATGTTAATTATGACACATAGTTCGAGGAAGGTAAGGAGCTCGTGGCTAAGTAATAACAACCGCACGGGTCGATCGATCAGGTTAAGCTACTCTTGCCGTCGTCGGCCCGTGGATGTATGACCATCTTTAGGTACACCAAGACCCCTCCGTGCCTCAAAAAGCACGTTAAGGCGTTGGTCTCGACTGTTGTTCGTAATTTGTTTATGTAGTTGCTTTAAATTAGAAGTACTGTTTGTTTTATTTTGTATTCCTATAGTAAAGATAGTTAGATAGATAGGCATAGTAGGTAGATGGTCAGATGGTCGCTTCAAGTAAAATACTGGTATTCAGCTGCATCCGGTTAGACTGGAAGCCGACCCCAACATAGCTGGGAAAAGGCGAGGCAGATGATGATGATGATGAGTACGAATCATTTGATCAGAGGGGCAATTCTCGTAATTCTCGTAATCCCACCATAGATAAGTATATGAAACATTTCTATGCATCCCACAGATTTAATAATTCGTTCCCAATTTATTCGAGCAACTATTTATGGCCAAAGTTTTTAAAGCGTGTTTTATACGCCGCCATACTGGTTCAGTTTTTATGCTTCTGAAATCCCCTCTAAGTGCTTACGACCATCGAGAAGGGGAGAGAGGGACTAAAAGTGTTAAGCTTTTTTCAACCTTAACAATTTTAATTGAAAAAAATAGTTACTAAAAACGATTAAACTAATATTAATTATATTACTATTTACTAGCTGACCCGCTGAGTAGCTGAGGTGACAGACGTTGTCCTGTCCGAGTTTCAATAGTTCATACAAAAATCCCGTAGGTAAAACAGGAAATTTGGTTTTTCCCGAATTTGATTTATTTTTTATTGTTCTTGTCATAAAACCCTAATTCGGATTAGTACGAACATTTTAATACATAAAATAAAATAGCCGAAACTATCCAGCCGTTCTCAAGTGAAGCGTCTACCATCTTTTCATTTTTAACCGACTACGGCAAAGTCAAAAGGAAGGGTTATGATTTTAGCAGTCTATGTATGTTTAATTATAGATGACCTCTTTTTGTAGTTATGTACCCTATGTTTAATTATAGATGACCTCTTTTTGTAGTTATGTTATTTTTTCTACATCGTTACCAATTTTTTCTTAATAACCTTTTATACAGAGATACGTCAACGATTGACGGTGTGCTAAGTTAAGGGCACACAAGCTTCATTTGTTAAACAAAAGCATGATTTGTGATAAGTACCTACTTCTGTAGGTATTTCAATAGTTATAAATCAATAACGCTCAGGAATATACCTACACATTGTTGTAACGTTGTTCCTTATTTTATAAGCTTCAGAAAATAAAAACATCAACAAGGTATCTATTATGTAATAGATCTGGCAACAGTTTTGTTATTTTTACTTCGTAGAGAAAAAGTATTATATTTAAAAAAGAAATGGTACCTGCACCTATCACCCGGGCATCAGGGACACTTCCAACTTCACGTTCCTAGGATCAGACTGGACGTTTGAATCACACTAATATTATAAAGGCGAAAGTTTGTGTGTTTGTATGTTTGTTACTTCATCACGCACAAACGGCTGGAACAATTTTGATATAATTTGGTATGGAGGTAGCTGACACCCTGAATTAACACGCTACTTTTTATCCCAATATTCCCACGGGATCGACACTTATGCGGGTGAAACCGCGGGGCCCAGCTAGTATAATATTATTATAATCCGGCGGCGTCACCTTTTACTCCGGTATCCGACTCAAATCTTATTTGAGATGGAAGGGGAAGTTAAGGGAAAGCTACACAATGAGATTTTTGACGATATCAAATGTGTGCGATGCATTCGTCAGGAAAATGAAAATCTTACGTCTGAAAATATATGCTTGGTAATTCTTTCTTGAACCAGCTGTCTGTTTATTATTGCTATATCTTCATACGTACTACGGCTAGATATCGGTATACTTACATGATTGTTATAAATTAAAGTCGCTTTTTGTGTCTGTATGTGTGACCGCGTTGTTCTCCTAAACTGCGCAACGGATTTTAATGTGGTTTTTTACCATGAATTTAGAGAATTTATGCCGGAAGGTTAATTATGTGTATAATTCATACATATTAAACTAAAATCTTAAAACAAAGGCAGTCATAGTGACCGCAAAGGAAGTACAACCTTAAAACTATGAATTAACAGTTTCTTTATACTACATTATTCGTACATTTAATTTAAAATTATAAAATAAAATATATCGCACTGCTAACACGAGACTGTATCAACTCAAAATGAAGCTTTTTTTCAGAAATGATGGAAAACTGATTACTCGTTTCCTGTTAACGATTGTAAAAACTGAACACTGTTTTAATATTAGTGATAAAATTAAGTTCTTTAATTATGAGTAATTTCAGAGATTGCAGGTTATCAAGATATTTCCTGGAGTTAATACAGTATTGTGTGAGAAATTAATTTTTGAGTTGATACCATGTTGATACAGTCTTGTGTTAGCAGTGCGATATAATATACTTACTTTCACTTCTGGCAAAGCGCATCACGTCATCACAGGCTACAGCTATACTGTTTACATGCATGGCCGGGTGATGCGAACCCTTAGGATTTCAAAATTGCTCAACATGCTAGAAGGTTAATAAAGAAATCACGATGCTATGTCACGTTCAAAAACCGTGCGAAGAACGTGTGGGTCGCTAATTGACCTTCTTCTATACATACATAATCGTATGTAATTGGCCGTTTTATGTTAAAATAAATAAATACATACAATGAATAAATAAAATTGAATGTCTGTTTGTAATGAAAAACAACATCCTTACGGTACTCTACAGGGTATCTGTGAAGCCTCAAACCTCTTTTTGGGACAGGCTGGTTATAATTGAGGGAGTGTTCCATTCGAACGTTCAAGCGTGTGTCAAGAATTAGATTAAGTTTGATTGTCAGATAGGAATTACAAAGTCTCAGAATAAGAGAATAATATCTGATAAAATCCTATAGGAGTTTTATTTAATAAAAGCTCCCGTCTGAGTTAGGTCCCTATAGTATTTATAAAAAAAAAAAACATTTTTATAATTTTTGTCTGTCTGTCTGTTTGTTCCGACTAATCTCCGAAACGACTGGACCGATTTTAATGAAAACTGGTGTGGATACTTTGAACCCTAGGGAAGGACACATACATAATATACTTTGCAGGCAGAAGCTAGATATTACTATATAAAAAAACTTTTTTACAAAAAGAAAAACAACCGACTTCCAAAAAAGACACTACAAAGTGAAAAATAACCAACTTTAATTTCGGAAGTCGGTGTCGTTGGGTTCGAATTTTCGTTGTTTGCCACCGACTTCCGAAATTAAAGTTATTTTTCACTTTGTAGTGTATTTTTTGGACTTGCCAGTTGTTTTTTTTTTGTAAAAAGTTTTTGTTTTTCACTTTTAAGTTGTAATTACCCCTCACAAATTCTTATAATACTACTTGCTATGTAAAGGAAGTTATTATTATAACATCATCAATATAAAGTAAGTGGCAAAAATACATATTATTGAAGCAAACTCTAAAACTACCCAAGCAAAGTTAATAAATATGGGACCACCCCTGAGCCATGCCCTATCCATTATTTTTTTTTTTTAAATAGATTTACAATTGCCGGAGATAACGCGTGTGAAATGTTGTGAACCTCCTCCTTTTTTGAAGTCGGTTAAAAAAACAAGTTACTTTGTGTTGTCGGTCACAACCGTCTTTTGAGAACAGCATTAATGTTGTTTTGCCAAAATGTTGAATGAATCAATAGCTGAAGCGCTTCACGCACTGGAGCAATGTTTCCACGTTACTCAATTTGCTAGAAGTAAACATAAATAAGCTAATTTTGCGCGGATGTGACGCATTTTTCCCCACTTTGTTCTTTTTGTGTTTACGTTTTTCTTTGAATCATGTTTTACTGCCAGTAAACGTATTTTCTTCTTTCGAAGGAGTAAGTATAGCATTTAATTCCGCTATAGTGACTTTCACACAATTTCCACAAATACCTAAGATAATTGCCATTGTTACACCTAATCCTAAACCATTCTATTTTCCAAATTCTTATTAATACTGTATATAAACTGAGAGTTTAGTGTGTCAAGTAATTAGAGCTGGATAGGTTGGGTCTGTTATGCTGTCAGTATGTTTGCTCCTCTCCTTTATTCGCTTCGAGTGATGAGATCGGACAGAACACACGTTTGGTACATAAGACCACAGTCCTTTGGACATACGTTGTCATGCCTGTTCCTTCGTGCATAGTATTGTTCATATGTTGGGCTACAATGCTCTGTAGTCGGACGACGTGTTTCAATTTATAGGATCAGCGGTGAGCGGTCACGACACAAATTAATGCAGTGTATAGGTACCTACTGCCTTTAATGTGAATAGTAGGAACTGTAATCTTATAGAATTAAGGTTGATTTAATATTTTAATATCAGTTTCAAAATTAATAATAATAATAAGGGCTTAATCCAGAAAGCGGTACTTCTGGACACGGCCCGCATTGTTAGGAGGTTCCTCTCTCTGGAGCCCTGACCGCGCGCCGGTAGCTTGGACCCTTTACTATTTTTTAAATGTTTTTATATTTTAATATTTAAAAATATGATTTATATGTATTTAGTTAAATAAAGGAAATAACAATATTTATTTATTTAATACTTCAAGCACATAAATGTACAGAGACGGACTTAACGTCATAGGCATTTTCTACCAGACAACCATTGGATGATGCAGAGACAAACATTGGTACTTAGGTTCAAACATGAAAATTGAGGAATAAATATTTTAAATATAAAGATACGCATAAACATATTAAAACTATGAATATAATATATACCTAATTACATATAAATAATAAGTTTATTCATCAAAAAGTAAAAATACAATTATGTACAACCTACGCCTAAATTGCGTTGTTGCACTTTGAATCACAATCCGGGGTTTTGAAGAATATTCCAAATCCATTATGTCATGGGTTTGAAAAATTTGTCTGCTCAGCAAAGTAAATAAGTCAATGAACGTGACTGAACTGCCATATGAAAGACATTGTGATCAATTGTCATTTTATGTACTTATGTTTAAAGATTACCAACCACAGCTATGAATCGCTTTAACAAAAAACCGAAACACCGGCCAACGAAAAATGTGCAGAATTTTAACAATTTTAATTTAAAATTCATGCAAATTCCCGTTGGGAGTCACCTGACCGTCCGAGATTCGACAGTTTTTATTTGTATTTGCTGTGAATATTTTTCAAAAGAATCTTTGACGGCAAAAAGCGTCGAGCTGTCAGCTCTTCATAGGCTTTGTGCGTTCCTATGTGCGCTGCCCCAACAATGGTGTCAACTGAAATGTCCGGCAACCTAACATGCTGCTAGTAAATAAAAATGGAGTGACTTCATACTAGCAGGTGAAAACTACGTGATATTACTTTGAACATTATTTTATTCCAATGTGACGTGGAAATGGAACTCTTTATCTTGGGAGTACTTAGACGCACCCTTCCACGCTATGTACCATTGCATTTTAACGAATTTATTGGATTGTTATTCGGAAAGTTTATGTGCTATCGATATGAGATAAAAATAGGTTGCTTGCACGGATATCTATGGTCCTATGGTTGGTTGGAATTTTTAAAGCTTCGCTTTTATTTATTTAATACTTCAAGCACATAAATGTACAGAGGCAGACTTAATGCCATATTAGGCATTTTCTACCAGTCAACATTTGGGTGATGCAGACAAACAGTGGTAGGTGCAATCATGAAAATTGAGGAATAAATATTTTAAATACAAAGATACGCATAAACCTATTAAAACTATAAATATAATATATACCTACCTAATTACATATACCTAAATATAAGCAAAAATAAATACCTGAAACGGGGTGAATAGAGATGCAGGGGTGAATCGGGACGAAACATACTTATAGTTTGTTATCAGAAAGTAATCTTAAGGTCATGGCACAGTATACTCGCACCGCAACTGCACAGCAGCAGCACGGCTTCGCCTCGAATTTAGACTACGGCTAGCCGCCAGCGCGCTAACTACGCGTCGTCCGCGAGGTGCAAGCTCGCAGTTCGCGCACTGGCCGCGAAGTGCAAGCTCACAGTTCGCGCGCTGGCCGCGAGGTGCAAGCTCACAGTTCGCGCGCTGGCCGCGAGGTGCAAGCTCACAGTTCGCGCGCTGGCCGCGAGGTGCAAGCTCACAGTTAGCGCGCTGGCCGCGAGGTGCATGCTCACAGTTCGCGCGCTGGCCGCGAGGTGCAAGCTCACAGTTCGCGCGCTGGCCGCGAGGTGCAAGCTCACAGTTCGCGCGCTGGCCGCGAGGTGCAAGCTTGCTGACACCGTGAAGACAATATATGGTACCTATTTGTGATTTTGAATACGCCTAGGACTTGTACGCTTGTGGCGACTCGGAGTCGGCGCGCAGTAAGCATGCGGTTGACTGCCCGCCGTTGGCTTTTTCATAATGACATTATGAAATATACGACACACGATTTAAAGCTCTAATTGGAATGACAAGTTAATTGCTGGGTTGGAGCGGTGCCGGTACCTACTTTTAGTGTGCCATGACCTTTATTTGTTTACTGTATGTTGGCAAAAAACAATACTATTTCAACGTTAAAATCCATTTTGAAGTTTCATCCCGCAACCTAATTGCGTAACACACTCTTAATCACAATCTAAATAATTTTGAAGGATATTGCCAATCTTATGTTCGGAAATTTTCTCAACAACGTACATAAATATCGCAATGAATGTTGGTGTGTGTTACGCAATGACCCCGCTGAACACAGCTTTTGAGTAGGTTTTATTGGTTGCTTTTATTTTCTTCAATATTAGTACGCCTTCACGGCAAAACATGGCGCCCATATTATTAACTTAAGACCTTTATGTAAATACCTATGTTTCACAAATAAATATTCTGATTCTGATTCTGGTGCTACCCAGCAGATGTTCATGCACGTACGAGCTGGGGCCCGGAATAATCCTTATTATATATTATTTCCGTAGTAAATCTTGTTTGTTGCCTAACAACTTGCATAACGTGCGTGCCTCAACGTCCAGTATTCTGCACTGCTGTTGCTTAGAAACTAGGTACTACATATACTCGTAATATTAACTCGTGTAATACTTTAAGGACTCCTCGTCTATACATAATTATACTACCGGGTCGGATCAGTAAAATACTTGTATAGAATTACTCGTAATTATAAAATAATTTTATATTTTAGGTGATGTCATGCACTTGTCAGTTTAGCTGACTCCTTCTTTTTTATTAGGACTGGAACCAGCAATATCAAAAAAAGCATTTCGTACATTTAAAATCGGTAATTTATGTTTTTAAACTAGCTGTTACCCGCGACTTCGTCCGCGTGAATTTTTTTTCGTGGGTCCTTTATTTTCTAAAATAAAAGTACTTAACCTAAGTTGCTCCTTATTACATCAGCTATCTGCCAGTGAAAGTCGCGTCAAAATCGGTCCAGCCATTTCAGAGATTAGCCGGAACAAACATACAGACAAAAATTTATAAAAAATGTTATTTTGGTATATGTACCGTGTATACATGCATTTGCATTTAATAAAAACGGTTATTTTAATATTAAAAACAGACACTCCAAGTTTATTTATTTGTATATGTACTCGTATACAAGATGATTGTGAATGAATAATCTCACAACAAAAATATAGAGATTCCTTTGCCGACAAAAACCCGGTTTGAAATAGAAATCTGCGTGATTTACAAAAAAAAATCCGTTACATATTTATGATTGTTTTATTTTTAGTAGGTATTGACTTGCAGTCGAAGGACTTGTAAAACCTTTATGGATCCGTTTTTTTAATAGCTTTATCTACTGTCTCAATGCTCGGCAAAGGCCTCCCCAAATCCTTACGGGAACTCTTTTCCCGCGCCACCTCCAACCAGCCCTCGCTCAATGTATGTTACTTTCATTGTATCATGTCTATTTAGGTACTAAGTATGCTATGGGGTATTTTACTTTGGGGACCGGACGGGCTGCAGATATCGTGTCTGTTTTTATTCTGCAGAAAAGTTCTATCAGAGCAATATATGGCCTCCACAGGCGTGATTCTCTAAGGGAAATGTTTAAAGATATAAGATATAAGATATTAACATTATGACGGTACCTTGTCAATTTAAATCTTGAAAGACACAAGTATAGGACTAAAAATAAAAATAAAAATAGGGACCAATTAGTTCAACCAGCTTTCAGACTGGCTAAAGTAGACTCATACTTCATACTACTGTTTAAAATGTTAGAATAAAAGACCTCCCCAGTTCCCCACATACTCCAACTGAATGAAACGAAATTTAAATCTTGTATAAAACGTACACTATGCAGCCAAGCATATTATAAGTAGGGGGATTACATCGCTGACTAAAACGCTTGGCACAACGCTGGTCCTGCTCCACAAGGGCGCATAAACTAATTAATTAGCGTTTGGAAATACATACGAGTATATGTAGTTGGAGCTGCTGAAGATTGAAAAATAAATCTTTGCATTGTATAAATTCAATATCTTGTCACGTGTGAATGATAGCGAAAACCGCATCAAAATTTATCGAGAAGTTGAGAAGTACTAAGCAAACACAAATAAACCACTTTGTTTCGTACAATTTACATAGGAGATTCGGGTCGAATACAGAACCTCCTTTTTGAAGTCGGTTAAAAAATAAAATAAAGACGGACATATTATTGTACAGTGGAACATTTCATGCCAGTTTTTTAAATGAATCCAACGAAATATGAAATGAATAGATTATAATCAAGTTCATGTGTGAAGTGGTTATTAGATTTCCGTTTACGTTTATGGCACAGTAACTCATTTCATGCAAGCGTAGCCGCGTGTAATAGCTTGTTTCACAATAATATACGTAAGTATAAACTAGAGATGCGACAGCAGTTTTATTGTGCCTATTGTGCTGGTCGCCCACTGCGAATCTTTTTCCCTTTAGGCACATTATATTCAGTTATCATTCTTTGCGTTTTCCCGTAATGATGTGCGGACAAAAGTAAATGGAGGTTGTCGCCTATTGACAAGTCAGTAATAGATAACTAGTAACTATTATGTGTCTATTGGCAGGTTTTAATGAAATAGGTACCTACTATTATGGTTATCAGAGGGGCAATTCTCGTAATTTTAAGAACGTTCACAGTCTGATCTCAGTCTCATTCCATCAAAAATACCTCTAATTTCCCTACATTTTGACAAGTTTTTGACATTTGTTTGTCGCCGAGATGAGACTGCGACTAGATTTTGAACGTTTTAAATTATGAAAATTGGCCTTCTGGCTACCCGAAACTGTCAAATTTTCCAAGTGATTCGTTAACTCGTCCTACATGCCTACGGCCCATTGAGGACGACTTGACGAAAATCAAAACAAATTTCGTCAAGTCGTCCTAAAAGGGGCTTATTTTACAAAAAAATAAAAATAAACACAGTCCATAAACTAATGCTCAAGTATTTATTCCAAATATCAATACCATTCATGAATCTTACATACATAGCTAGTACTTATTCCAAGTAAACTCAAGATTGCTATCGTTTATATCTACCTAAGACTTTCTAGTTATCGCCAGAACCCTTAGTTTGGGAGCCCAAATTGTTGAGAGAGTCGCCAAGAAAGGGAACATTTGAATTCAAATTCCAAGTAAGTTGCTAATACCTGTGCTTAGATCATGACGTTTATTGGACAGTTTGAACCTGGGTTCATGTCATAATGTTGGCCCGTCGTTCGGAGGTTCCCGAAAACGGTCAAAAAGTTGGTTTTTTAAAGCAGTGTATCTCTTAAACCGTAAATACTTTTGACCAAAGAAAAAATTATGATATTTTCAAGTCTATCTTTAATACATTGATGGAAAGGAAATCATAAATAAATATACATTAATGCATCAAAATAATGTTCAAATACACCTCTTAATTTTCTTTAAAAGCAGTTTATCCCTTCATTAACAATTTTAATTACAATTAAAAATATACCATTAAATGTCTAATGCCAAACTGCATTCAGTGATGGATTATTTATTATTAAATAGTTTTTGTAAATAGATAATTGCTTCATATTTGCAATAAGTTACCACCGTTGTGTCATCGCGCTTCTCTTTCTTTTCTATGCAGTCCGACAGTGACCGCGCTTTAGGTCATGTAGTCGGTAGTCGCCTTAAAAGGTTAGTTACTAAAATCATAAATGTAGCGCTGAGTCGTACGCACATCACTTCGATTTTTAAAAATTGTTAAGTACCGGTAAGACGGGGTGAATAGGGATGCAGGTGTGTATCGGGACGAAACTTTAAAATGGATTTTAACGTTGATGTAATAAAGTTTATTGCAACCAAGGACACTTAATCGTTAATTATAATATAAAACACACATTAGTCCTTTTTGGCAAAAAAAAAAAACAATTATTTCAATGTTAAAATCTATTTTAAAGTTTCGTCCCGATTCACCCCTGCATCCCTATTCACCCCGTTTTACGGTAATTGATTTTTAATTTAACTGATGTGAAGCACAGCACAGCACCCGGAATCTAATAGAAAACGGAAGCGCGCTACTCTCATGTCGTCTCGCGTGTGATTAGTTGTATGATTAGTTGTGATTGGTTGCTTCGTGTACGGACCGCTATAGGTATAGAAACACTAGTGCTGTGAAATGTTGGTTACTCATTCGTGATGTGTGTTAGCATACACAATAATCGACTATTTAACTAATATTATTTGTGGGTTGCAACATTGTCATTTTTATTAACATTTTATGCTTTTGGATTGTGGCAACCCATAGATAATCCTCGTATGAAAAAAACGGCGGGAGTAAAAATTGCATTTTCTCCGCTCAGCTAAAAAGGATGATGAAAGTGGTCTCGCTCTGGTTACAATTACTGTTTTACTGTGTTGAATCTTGAGTACCAATAAAGTGATGTATACAAGTGTCCGAGTTTATAATTTTAACGTGTGAGTTTGTAACATGAGGAGCGAGTAACGACGCGGATGGGCCGTGAGTCTTCAAACTATTTCTATGTAAGGCATGCAATGCTAATAAGATCAAACGCTAATCGGTACACTTCAGTGAACGTATCTAATGAGCACCGTTGTAACAACCTTCCAAACTTGCCAGGATACTGCATTTTATCTTTCCGTGTAATTTTATAACTAAGATTTCCAATATTTGTTATTGCAACACAATTAAATCAAGCGAATAAAAACTAACCTCGGATTTAAATTCAGAGGACAGATCTCGGCGGGGTAATAAAATTGCAACATTAGCGGGGGAATTGCGTAACACATTATCAATCGGAATCGGTTTCATTTTGACAGTTCTACTACATTCATTGCGTTATTTACGTGTTGAGGACACAAATTTTTCGAACTTATGAAGCAATGGATTAGCATTTGCTTCAAAATTATTCAGATTCCGATTGATAGTGTGTTACGCAATTAGGGTGTAGGAATCGCTTCCATTTTGACAGTTCAACAATATTCATTGCGTTATTTACGTTTTTGAGCACACAAATTTTTCGAACATAATTATGAAGCAATGGATTAGCAATTGTTAATAAAATACTGATAAACAGTTGTAACTTTATTTATTATAAGCACAACCTTGCACAACCATCATTGTAGAGAAGAGGCTAGGCCGAGTCCACAGAACACATTATGTAGATCCATGGACCACAGATTAAATAATTATTACAATACAGAACAGCAATATCCTTCAAAATGATTCAGATTGTGATTGATAGTGTTTTACACAATAAGGGTGCAAGTCGCGTGTTTACTAAATGTACCTTGTGGGGACGCCAGTGACGTCGCGGACCTCGCCGACGTCGGGTATAATTAGGAGATCACATTTTTGAGTGACTACTACTAAATATACCTTACCAAGACACTGCTACTCGGGTATATTTAGTAGCACCTGTTTAAAATGAATCATTAGTAAATATACTCTATTTCAATAATGGCGAAATTGGTGCATAGTGCGAGTATTTAGGGTGGGGAATATCACGTGGCGGGTCTAAGTTGGTTTACAAGCAATAATAATAAGACGTAGACGACGGAGCCCCACTTCGCGGGGGTCTCCGGGGGTTTCTGTCTACAGGGTTTAAAGGAACCTAACATGAAGATACATCATCATCATCGTCATCCCCTTCGAACCTAACCTGTCCGAGTCGGGGTGCCCCAAGTCCCGAGCTCGCTTCGCTCGCTCTTGCATCCTAAGTCCTCATTGCGTTTTACTATGTCGAAATAGATGAATGTACAGAATATTAAAAATATATTTAGTATGGTAACATTAGGTACAGCACCGGAGCGCGTAATGCCCGACGTTTCACAAACCTGCCGAATCCTTTGCTCTGCACTCGTACGTAGTTTGCTTTGGAAATGTCGAACATAATGTATACTAATACAGAGAATGCCTGTGTTGAAATACATTTTGTTCTTTAGTGTAACGAGCACAAAAGGGGTCCAGCACAGACTATGGATGTTGTGGTCATATACAGTCTGACATTACACGGCCGGGTATATTTAGTAGTTAGAAATTTCGAAAGCCACATGCTAACTACACCCGACCAAAACCCCATGGGGAATTTCCACATAGTAGGTACATTTAGTAAAGACACGGTGCAAGTCATCTTTGTTAAGTAAAATTAAACCAAATTCTAATGTACAAGCTCTACCACTAGTATAAATAAAACTGGACTTCAAACAATTTGTTCTGCTCCATTGCCCATCCCAGCTCCTGAAAAATAAAAATGAACTCTTTGCAGACTTCCTGAAATGGTGGTCACCTACCTGCGAGCCACTGCCGACGATCTAATCGGGTGAAGTCGGTCATCCAATCACGTCGCGGGCTGCTGCCGACCGCGACGTCCGCTGCATCATCACCAGCTTCGTTTTTATATCAGGGTCTCCATTATAACTTTAACTTTGTACTATTGAACTGAGAAAATTGGCTCGATAATAATTTGAGACCAACAACGCTAGTTTTGAAAACAAAAACTTTACGCTTTCCAAAAGTTGGTCTCAAATTATTTTGTTCAGAATTAGCTGGAGAATCAATTTCAGTTGTTGTTTTGAATCATGTTATAATTTGTTTGCAGAGCGAGGAGAAAACTATTTAATAGCTTTGCGAGTTTTTATTTTACACGTGGACTTTTGTTTGACCCCTGGGGTCGTACTATGTATGAAGTGCAAAACCCATCATGATTCCAGTGTGAAAGAGAGATGGAGTTATGCAGGATGCATAGCACTGTCCCTTTTCCTCAATGGAATCATCATAGCTTTAGCACTTTGTAGTACGGCCTCTGGGATAAGAAAAATAAGGAAAGGAGAATAAGGAAAATAAATGTCGACTCCATCTGTTTTTTTTTTTTTTTTGTTATGTGCCGTGTTGGAATGATTCCAATATCTTATTAAGAATGTACAGGGTTACAGGAAAAGTCCACCTAGATCCGTTAAGGACGTGTAGATTGCATCGTTTCTGACTGATTCGACTATGAAACACCCTACCCCAAACTTCTAAAAATTTATTTCTTTTTCCTTTAAAGAAAAAAAAAACTTTCTAAAAATGTATTAACTTTTTTAACTTTCAATCGCCTACTACGACCTATTTAGCTAATTTACGTACAATATTAGTTACTGAGGTCATAATAAGGCATCTTATCTTACGTGTAAAAAACAAATAATAATATGAATTAGACTCACAAATTTCATATGTAATTAAATATCCAAAAAATCGGCAAATTTTATAAAAAAAAATTAAAAGTCGAATATCTCGAAAACGGTTAAGTTTGGGGTAAGGTGTTTAATGGCCGAATCAGTCAGAAACGATGCAAACTACACGTCCTTAACGGATCAAGGTCGACTTTTCCTGTACCCCTGTATATAATACAGAAAAATATATATGTTGCAGTCAAAACTCTTAACCAGTCAAAAGTACTATTGACTAGCAAAATCAGTCAAAAGTACTTTTGACCGTATGCTTTAGTCAATAATACTTTTGACTGAAAATTATTGGTTAGTAGTACTTTTGACTGCATATTTGCGGTTAAAAGTACTTTTGACTGACGCTCTTCGTCAAAAGTAGTTTTAACTGCAATAAAGCATCAGTCAAAAGCACTATTAACTCGTTAGATGTAAATAAAAAAAATATTTATTAAATGTGAAATCGTTTATTACGAAAAATTTGGCATTACAATCAATACAAAGAAAACATACACATAAAAATTGTCATTAAAATAGGTAATCAGAAAATTTACAGGTTATAAAAACACAGTACCTATATTACGTTAATCGCTTTTCTTAAATAATTTTTAAATTTAATTGAAATTTTAAAAAATCAGAACATAATTCGTGATTGTAAATTTATATGTGCGCTTGTCGTTATTTTTATCGACCACCTTAACTTTTTAAGAGTTTTGACTGATACAACCAGTGAAAACCACTTTTGACGGAATCACTTAGACAAAAGTACTTTTAACCAGCTCCATTGGGCAAAAGTACTTTTAACTGTTATTTCAGTCAAAAGTATTATTGACTAAAGCATACGGTCAAAAGTACTTTTGACTGATTTTGCTAGTCAATAGTACTTTTGACTGGTTAAGAGTTTTGACTGCAACATATACATATTATAATATTAATATATTACAGAATAAATCATTTCATTTCACTTATATCTTGAGCCTTTTAGGGCGCTTCGGCTTTTCTCTACAGTTGTACAAAAAAAAAAAATACGCGTGGCACTCGGGGATTGCCGCGGTAAAGCTATTGCATAGCAACGCACACAAACACCGTGCCGAAGTCTGCCGAACTGATACGACGTTAGACGATGCTTAGGTTTATTTTCGTTACGGAATTTCTTCATTCGGTCGCCGCGCTCAAAGCCCAAGATAAAAGCTATGCAATAGCTTAATAAAGGTTTATACCTAAGGAATGGGCGTCTTCATTTCGAATCCTAATTGCGTTATACACTAGGTATCAATCTCAATCTGAATAATTTTGAAGGATAGTGTCATAGACTAAATACGTGTCGCTTGGTTGCGGTTGTTGATTACATTTGTGTCATTCAATAAAAAATATTCCGCTTTAATTCATATCTAATAGATATTGCTTCATATGTTCGAAAAGTTTGTTTGCTCAACAGTATAATTAACGCAATGAATCTTGTTGAACTGTCGAAATAAAAGCCTTTGCTACTGTTACGAGTATTATTACCCCGCCTGGTCAATTTTAGTTAGATGTATTTGACAGCAAATTATTTTGTTGATAGAGGGGTTTATTTATAAACGGGAAATAATAAAGCTTCCGAAAAAGAAATTAACTTCCAACGATCTGTGGTTGAATGTAATTTGAAAACATTATAAAAGCCAATTATTTTTAAAAGAGTAACCGTGGAGTTTCTTGCCGGTTCTTCTCCATAGGAAACGATTAATTGGAACCGTGCACCTAGCTTCTGACGTTTCATAAGTGCTCATGTCGGTTTATGTGAAATAAAATATTTTGATTTGATTTGAATACTAACTAAGCTGTGTTAAAATTAATTACCGAAAAATTAACACAAAATTAACCGAAAAAAAATGTTTTATTTAATAAACCAACATGAGCTTATTAAAATTACAATTCTACGAAAAATAATATGTACTTTCAAAATAATAAACTAAATTTCCAGAAAAAAATACCAAACTTCTGAAAAAAAAAATTAAGATACCGAAAATGTATGTACTGCTAAAATAATCGTTTTCTTAAGCGCTATAGAAACCAGCTTAATATCTATTATTGGTTATAGAATAACTTTTTTTAGAACAACTTTTACTATGGGACCAAACCTGAAATCGCGAAAAAAAAATCAGCTGTTCCCTACATTTTGACGAGTTATACGAATATACTTAAATGTAGGGAACAGCTGATTTTTTTTTCGCGATTTCAGGTTTGATCCCATAGTAAAAGTTGTTCATAGTGATGAGTAGGTATATGACCTGAAATGTAGGTATTATTTTCATGAACTTAGCAGCTTGAAGCAAACAAATATAACACTGATTCGAGTAATCTAGTCAGGAAGAACGCATTTTAAACTACCGCAGCAAATTCTAGGAAACATTCATGTAAAGCAAGTAAGCGAACTTTTACAAAAATATCCAGGTGGCCTACCATGATCTAATTAAAAACGATTCAAAAACAAGACATTTCAGTTTAGGTTCCTAAACTGCATCGCTTGAGCTGTTCTATGGACGTCATGGTACCAAACTAGTATGAATGAAACCAAAACTTGCGACTCAGTTTGGGACAATCGCTGTCAGCAGAATGGCACGGCCTGAACTGAATCGTTAAACTGACGTCATGGTACGAATTAGAAGAACAGTTCAGTTTAGGTCCTAAAATGGATCGCGTTAAGAGCTTGTGGTAGGCCTCCAGGTATGTTCTAAGCGATAATTTGAACAAAGTTCAACTAGTGTTTACCACCAGTTGAATTTTCTGTTACAGTTAACAAGGTGTTACTTTTTAATTAAACAAAACTTTAAATTGGCACAGTTCCACAGTTTCACGGGAGTTTTGAAAGTGAAAGTCACACAGGTACTGAGCCATATTAATTAACAGGTAATGTAGGTATCCACGCATTTATACAGCATTTGCTTATTTAAGTTTACATACAAAATATTATAGAATAGAATCCCAAGGCGTTGTACAGAGCAATTTACAAATTTAACAAACAAAACACAATAAGTATCAATAACACTTGTAAAGAAAAAGAAATGCAATCAAATGGAAAATAAAAACATTTTTAATACTTATCTAATTATTATCTTCTCACAAACATCTGTCCATCTCCCGGCAAACAAGTCACACTCCAGCGTTGATATTAGAAGACCATAAGGAACTCCTACCTGCATGGCAATAACAGCCAGTATTTTTAGCCGACGCGACGGTCGGTGTCAAAAAACGAAAATGCGGAACCAACGACACCGACTTCCGAAATTAAAGTGTGTAGTTTTTTTCTTGAAGTAGGTTTTTTTTTAAGTTTTTCTGTAAAATCTTACTGAAAATGTAGATGAAGTGAGCTGCCAATATCTAGTATCAGAAGGAACGACAACTCACTTCAAGATTCAAACTCACTTCACTGAATAAATTAATACCTACGAGAATCGACCGACTGGTTATAACATTGGTAGTAACTCATATTATTTTATTGCGTTGACTTAGAACCTTGATTTCTTTAGAGCTCCAAAGGGCCGTAGACCTATGTATTTGAATTAATTTCAACTTGATATCACCACGCGTTCCTGAGAAAAGGGCTCACAGACGGACGGACAACGAAGTGATCCTAAAAGGGTTTCGTTTTTTTCCATTTGAGGAACCCTACAATGCAAATGGCTAAACCGCCAATTACCAAATAATCGAGTTTTTATTTAAATGCACTGAAGAAGTACCCTAGTAATGTCAATCCATACTTCCATCCATACTAATATTACGAGTATAAATTCGAAAGTAACTCTTTCTGTCTGTATGTTACCTTTTCACGCCTAAACCGCTGAACGGATTTCGATAAAATTTGGCAGAGAGATAAATTGCATCCCGGGGAAGGACATAGGATAGTTTTTATCCCGATATTCCCACGGAATCGACACTTATGCGGGTGAAACCGCGGGGCGCAGCTAGTTGTAATATATAATAAACTAGTGGATCTGACATACGTTGTTCTGTACAAAGGGTGAATGTTGAAGAAGCGAAGAAGTTCATACAAATATCTCAAAGAAAAACTGGACGTTCAGTTTTACGTAAGAATAATATTTACTTAAATAACATATAGTATATTATATCTTAAGTACTATCGGACTTACACAGTCGGCCAGCAATCTCAGAAATAGGCGATAAGTAACACATTATAATAAAACAAACAAAAATTACTAGACGAACAATATCTACAACAAATCAGTATGAAAAGCAGCAAAACTCATAAAAATCTTTCACCCTTCACTCCGGTGGAGGCGTGTCAGCTGAATCCAGCCGAGCACCGAGTCACGTGTTGTGACGACAGACTACGGGAAATGAAGCAGACCGGCACCACTCGAACATCACGGTCTCGCAGGAAATGCGTTTTGTGCGCCTTTTTGTTTCGGATGTTTTACATCAACCTAGTTATTGGTTCCAGTATCCGCGTCAGCTTAACTTTGCATGTGACTTGTTGTCTTGTTCCACAGACTATTATTATGTTATATCGTGAGCGCCCTTTGCCCAGGACAGCGCAAGAAAATAAAAATAAAACATCGTGTTTGCGTGGCTACCAGAAAAATTGACTCTCCATTTTCTCTGTGTTGTCAAAAGACGTTATGGCCTTTTGTACCCTCACGTTTTTTTGCCGTGAAATGTACGGTTTAGTCGCCGTATGTATGATGAACGTCGTATGTAGTCGTCAGTGTTGTCTGGATCACTATGGAAGCTTCCGTGTATACGTAACGTAAACTATTTTAACTTTAGGTCTATAGAGGTATGAGGAACAGGGTGTAAAGTTCACTCATACTCTATAGGAAAGGGAGGATCCGAACAGACGGGTGTTGTCTCTAGCGGTCAACTGCCCGATGATTTATGTCGGGCCGTTGTATCTATGCTAGTTGCGCGGTAAACTCTGCTTGCGAGATGCAGGATTTGCGTGACGTCAGTATGACGCGTTGTTCGCATGTGGCGTTGTTGATACCGCTACAGGTCTAGCCAACGTCATCATTGTATCTTTGGATTGCCTACACTCATCATTACCTTGAATACCACATTGAATAGCCCCCTAACGTGTATGACAAGATAATTTAATGCCTTTTTGTAATAATTGTAATTTGAGACAACGCTTTTCTTGGTTTGACGATAGTTAGTGTCATTTTTTACGTGTACGCGTGCGTCAAGTGGACATGAAACAACCCGTCCTTAATCATATTATGTCAAGGTCGATTTTATTAGTTTTTGTTCAAGCAAACTTTAGGGCTGAATCCAAGATCGTCCCGGACGAGAGAAATCTTAAATAGTTTAACTAGAGATTGTATAGCAAAACATACCCATATTGATACTTTTCGTGATTTATTATGACATAATGTATTAAAGTAGTATGAAAGCTATCGAGTACCACTTGAACAAAATTCCCCCAAAGCAGTACAACTGTACAATGTCAGATCAAAAGGGAAATTGCCATAATTACGCGTTGGATTGGCTCTTATCGATCGTATTCTAGTTTATTTTAAGGCTGTAAGATAATGCTACCCATCTTCTTGGCAAAAGCAAAAGTTAGTGCTCAATAGACAGGGTCAAATAAAATTAGCTAACGAAACTCTGCAGACGTGATGGGTATCTATATCTAAACACGAAAATATAATTTAAAAAAGATGTGACGTCTTTTTATGGGGGGTCAACGACCGCTTCCTGATAGTTTTGTTACTTACTTGAAGTATGAGTTGAGAAAACCTTGTTTTCTTTTGTTTTATCGGGTTCGATATCAAAGTACAAAAAAAATGTTTTTTTTTTTTAAACTAATATTTCAAGTGACAACACAAAACGCTGTCCTTGACCCCACAAAAAAATCTTTAAATTCAATTGTTTGTTTTACCTTGTTTAGATATCGAAAAGAGAGAAAAGAGAAAAAAAGGGGAGCCTTTGCCCAGCAGTGGGACACAAAATAGGCTAAAAAAAAAGATATCGGTACCAATCACATCTGCGGCGTTTCGCTAGCTGATTTAAATTGACCCTGTATTTATTGGATATCACAATGTGAACTTAGGTGGTAGGTTTACAAGGACATGATCATTGTGGACCCAATCGGGCACAGCGAATTAGAAGAGAGGGAGAGGCCTTTGATTGGACTAGTTAGCTGGTATTCTTATGCTGTCTGGTTTCAAAAGGAAGTTTGAAGTTAGGCTACATGTTGTGAGACATCCGGGGTTCCTATTTCGGCACACAATTAAAATTTGATTACCCTAAGCTAGCAATATATGCCAATAAATGGTACATAAATATTTTTAAAAGTTTGCCCGCAGTTCCTACGGTAACTTGATATGTATTTATTTATTTATTAAAACTTTATGCACAAGTAAAAACTGTACAAAGGCGGACTTAATGCCTTGGGCATTTTCTACCAGTCTACCTTAGCGTGATGCAGAGACAATACAAAGTAGGTGCAATAACAAAAAAAAAAATAATTATAACTAAGACACCTTCCGACATCACACACACATCTTCCGAGTAAGTGGATTTGAACATACGAGTATATTGCTTTGATATATTATATTATACCAGCGGCCATTTTCCCACTTTTGTCTCTTCTCGTACAGGGAAGGCAGGTGCTATGATCACCACGCCTGCTCAAAGCGTACATTTGCAGAATTACAAATGTCTATCCAAGCGTTCACGTTCGCGTTCTACATATCATATAACAGCACGCCTGTAATCTCCGATGGATCAGGCAGAGGTGTAACTATAGAACACCCACATAGAGGTCTATTAACCGTTCCATGTAGTAGCGAGCCTTAACTTCACAACTAGTTATGAACTATGTGTTATCTTACCCGCCTGTATCCTTCGCAGTAGAAGTTCGGCATGTTTACTTGGAAGGACACAGTCCTCAGCATGGGGTCGAATTTCTCGCCAGGCGTGTACTTTCCGGAGCGAGGCAGGCATAGCTCTCTGCCCTGCAACATAGTTTTTAAGTTTTTTGAAGCTATTTATTTCCAATTATTGTAAATATTGCGCAAAATAAAAATATTTTTAACAAAATTGAACATACTGTCAAGCGCTATTACTAAAAGTCATTTTTCCGGGGAGTAATACCGGTATTTCCGGATCCAATTAAATACTGTTAATGTTGGTAGTGTATTATTACTACTCAATTCAAAATTTAATAATGAAAACAATGTATCTGTTGAACATTATCTGTTGAATAATGAAAACAATCGAATTCCGAAATTCCGGTGGAATGTTCATCCATATTAACATATACGTTTCGGATCAATGACCCCAATTCAATCTACCTACACCGATCACTGCTAAAGACGGAAACGTAATTACTAATAATTGGCTCGATAAAAAAGTATTGAACCCTGTCGGTAAGTGCAGGCTCATTCACAATTTGACGGTTCAACATGGATAGATTAAACTATCGAAAATTAATACTTTATCCGAACTCTATCCGTCAGAATTTAGAACAATTTCCAATTCGGATTGATTTCTCGGATTCGGATCGGAGATATCGGTTTATTCAGTGCTACGCATTGTCGCGTCTACGCCGTAGCGCGTAGAATAACCGTAGAGGCGTAGAGGCATATCATAGCTGGCGTAGCGCTCTCATTCAATACAAATGGGAATACAGTTTACAATCTCGTCTTAGCAGTTGAATATTGTAGGGTAGGTACCTAACTGAGTATTAAATTGAATTTGATAGACAGACAGATATATAGTGTATTCACGGAAACGAGTTAGTATAGCGCCTTCTCTATCGCACATTATCATACAAATGACAAAGACAAACAAACTTTATAGTGACATATTTACTTAAGAGGACTACATGACCTAAAGCGCGGTCTTTGTCGGACTGCATAGAAAAGAAAGAGAAGCGCGATGCCACAACGCTGGTAATTTCTTGCAAAATATGAAGCAATTATCGATTTACGAAAAATCTAGTGTTTGGACAAAAAAACTAAAACACTATAGTTTTAGTATGTTGCTTGTAGAATAATCTGACAAAAAATCATAATGATTGTATGTATATTAGTATGAATTTTGTTGTAAAAAAAAAGTTTTTAGAGGTATTTTCATGATTTTTTTCTATCGTACCAAATAAGTTGTATTATGTTTTCAACACACTATCTTCCTAGCATTTATCCTGAAGAATATCATATATTTTTTTGAGTTTTTTTACTGTAGTTTATCATATACTTTTATTGTTTCTAAAACTTGCGTTTTTTGCGTTTAGGTCTTCTAAGCCCCTTAAAGACTTAGCGAAATTATAGAATAATGGCTTCGTTTTCATAATCGTCGGATAAGTAGCTCCGCACGTAACATAAGTAGTACAATACAATATAAAATCAATTGTGTCTCATTAGCGGAGCTTAATGATTTAAGGGGCTTACAGGACCTAAACGCAAAAAACGCAAGTTTTAGAAAAAAGTACAATAAAAGTACTTATATGATCGACTACAGTAAACAAAATCAGAAAAATATATGATATTCTTCAGGATATGTGCTAGGTAGATAGTGTGTTGAAAACATAATACAACTTATTTGGTACGATAGAAAAAAATCATGAAGATACCAACAAAAAATAAAAACGATATAGAACGATATGATAGATAAAAACTTTCTTTTTACAATAAAAACCATACTAATATACATAGAATCGTTATGATTTTCTCTCAAATTATTCTACAAGCAACATACTAAAACTCTAGTCTTTTAATTTTTTAGTCCAAACAATAGATTTTTTGTAAATAGATACCTAATTGCTTCATATTTTGCAATAAATTACCAGCGTTGTGTCATCGCGCTTCTCTTTCTTTTTTATGCAGTCCGACAGTGACCGCGCTTTAGGTCATGTAGTCCCCTTAATCTAATTAATTATACCCTACCACAAACCACTCTTGGGCTCGCCCAGCCTACTTGAGAGTTGCACCGCATCGCCAAAATACGTATCCAAATGTTCCATTAAATTTGAAGTGATGCGTGTTGTCTAGGACACAAATTTAGTGTTTCCTCGTCTGGGAAGTTTCTACTCCATTCTAATTTAATGAATTTTGGTTCCTGTTGCAACTGCGAATTGTTTGCATCATACAAGCTTTGGACTTATTTGTGGTGAAATGTGAAACACGTATATTAAGTATAATATGTACGTATGCTCGACTAGTATTTGTGTTTTCGAACAAGTATTACGGAGCAAGGTGGCTCTGGCTACATAAGTGCCATTGTTACTATGCGAATCAATAATTTTGTCGCAACTTAAGAACTGATGAGCTGGACTCCTTCAACAAGAACTGGTTCTTAGCAGCTTTGAACAGAGAGAAGTGGAAAGAGAGTAGGGAGACCTTTGCCCTGCAGTGGGACATCACAGGCTAATAATAATAACTTAAGAACATTTCATACAAACATTCGAGCCCTTGTTTTTCGAAATGCATGAACCGATTTTAATTAAACTTCGTACGCATGAGCAGCACAGGACACAAAGGACTAAAAAGTTAGTTAAGAACATTTTCGATAAATAGTGTTACAGCCAAATTAGACCGATTTTAAATGCTCCATAGAAACAGAGATTTCCAGTTATCTTTTTTTTTTAATAAGACATTTCGAAAATGTTCTTAGTAAAGAACTTGTTAGACCTCTGTATCTTGCTTATGCGTAAGAAGTTTGATTAAAATTGGTTCATTCATTTCGAAAAACAAGGGCTTGAAAGTTTGTATGAAATGCCGTTACCTAAGAGTACATACACACGAGCAAAACGTGTCGACGTCAGAGGCAACTGCAGCCGTCGACGTGTCGCTCGTGTATTTGAGCACCATACTCAAATACACGAACGACACGTTGTCAACGTCCGGAGTTGCCTCTGACGTCGATGCATGTCTCTCGTGTGTATGATGAAGAGAAAGAATTATGAATCCAGATGAAGTCGTAAGCGCAACGTCTGACAATGCTTTCAAAGCGAAACTAAGAGCTATTACGCACTGTCGACTGGTCGCCGGCGACTCGGTCGACGGCGACTGTGACTTACTATAGTTTAAATAGGTGTTTACGCACTTGGTCGCCAGAAGATGCCTATGTTTTGGTCGCCGAGGGACCGAGTTGCCGGCGACCAGTCGACAGTGCGTAATGAGCCTTAAAGGCTGGTTAACCGACCGGCAACCTAATTGCGTAACACTCTATCAATCGGAATCTGAATCATTTTGAAGCAAATTGCTAATCCATTGCTTCATAAGTTCGAAAAATTTGTCTGCTCAACACGTAAATAACGCAATGAATGTTGTTGAACTGTCGAAACCGATTCCGATTGATAATGTGTTACGCAATTGCCCCACTGGTATTATATGACCTAAAAGAATGGTTTATATAATTGATTTAATTATGATTTAAGTAGGTACTTATTTGTCAGCTTTTTGTTTTTTGTATCGATGAATGATTAATCTATGTTATTGTAATGTTTTCTCAATTAATCTTTATAAGTAATGTATGATAAATGTTCCACACTCTATTTCTGTAAAATCTATGACAATTTTTTTTTGACATGTAATTTTAATAATTATTAATAAATGAACTAAACTGAACCATGTGCACTAACTGTCTATTGAAATTGTGAGATACCATTACGGTGACATTAACATAACAAATTACTACAACTTTTGAAATATTTCACATTAGAATTTAGCCTTAGCCCTTAATGACTTTGCATGGACACGCCTGAAAGTAACAGGTTATCTAGGTATAAAGCAAACATGTCTAATGGACCATTCGTCATCAGTAACAGTAATAGGATTTCCTATGGATTAATTATGACCACTGAGGATGTAATTATACTGGCTATTCACAAGCATCCCCATGTGTAATCATACAAAGCGTCATAAAGGTCTATCCACACTTTTCTGAAAGTAGTTGACTCTTCAAATCATGTGACAAATTCAATTTTTCGAACGATCAAAAATATATCGGCCGTAGGGACATCTGTCACATTATGTTGTCATTTGTTCTTAGTTCGAGATTCAAACTAAGCTTATGTCCGTTAGTGATTCGGAGCAAGAAACGGGTGTAACTTCGGCTGGAAGAACGGATTTCAAGCTTAGGGAGTAGAACCTCTAAGCCGTTCTCGGGACGCGGACGGACCATGCTCCGTCAGTGGTTTAAAAATTGTGCGTGTATATTTTATTTGAACTCGTTCACACACATCCGTGTCCGGGCCGGCGACGGAGCTTCAGTACCTGCCTTGTGTGTGCCACAGCCCTGATGTGTGTATAGACCTTTAGTTAAAAACCCGACTACTGAAAAAGATGAAACAAAGAAAGTACCTTCCCGTGGTCGCATGCCGCTTTAACATATTATAAGCTATGGTAGCATGCGACCACGGGAAGGCATTTTCTTGTTTCATCCTTTTCAGTAGTCGGGTTTTAGTTTTTAAACTTGTTTTTATTTAAGTATTTTGGGGCTTATTTCAGTTATATTCATATTTTTTAAATGAGCTAATTAAGCCTTTTCATTTGATACCCCACAGGGCACCAGCCCAAAATATTTATCTTTAAATTCATTACTTTATGTCCTCTAGAGGGCGCCATATTGAATTTAGTGTGACGCCTCATTTGTCAAATTATTATAAGTACTTTTGAAGTTATGAGGCAACAGATAACATACATTACATACATGCCGGTCAAAATCCTAAACCCTCCTTTTTGTTTCGCCGTAGTCGGGTAAAAATTAAAGGTGGTCTCCGTACAAGAAACGTGTATTTTTCGTTACGGAACCCTTCGTGTGCTAGTCAGAGTCTCACTTGGGCGGTTTTTGCGAACTATGTGAAATGGGGTCGAACTACAGACCATGTTTATCCTATCCAACAAGAAATATAGCTGTATATACATTGTTTGTAGTTCTTCGCAAGCTTGCACAGCTCTATGCAATATTCCAATAGGCTCAATTGAACGTGTCCAAGCATTGCATACCGCATCGAACGTGACGTACTACACGTTTCACTACTTACCAGGACTTACAAGCTTTTCGTGGAATATTCCTCGATGGGTCCACCCTTTATAGCAGATTTTTTTATGTCATAATATTATTTTGCATAACAGCGGATAGCATAAACTTCATTTCGCAGAAAATCGATTTGCTAACACTCATTTATCATACATTCAAAACTTATAATTTTATAAGTCAGAATCATCTTTAGGCATACATATCCATAATAATTAAAAAGTAGAACCATCATATCGCAGAAACTTCACAGTCACAATCGTCTTTTGGCATACATTTCATATCCATAATAATTGATAGACTCATCTATCATAAATTATCGCTCGATAAAACAGTTGATTGTAAACATATGTGGTTTTTATTTCCCTGTAAGAAGCATGCAGACATGCAAACAAGCATGCACCATGTATGCAGCAAGCATGCAGCATGCAAACATACAAACAAGCATACACCATGCATGCAGCAATCATGCAGCATGCAAACAAGCATGCACCGTGCATGCAGCATGCTCTCCCCCACCCCACTATGGGACCAACTCTGAAAACACGAAAAAAATATCTGCTGTTTCATACATTTTGGTCAAGTAGGTATTGAACTTTTGTATTACCAGCAGATTTTTTTTTTCGTGATATCAGAGTTGATCCCATAGTAAAAGTTGTTCAGTTCG
Source organism: Hydraecia micacea (assembly GCA_914767645.1). Lineage (NCBI taxonomy): Eukaryota > Metazoa > Arthropoda > Insecta > Lepidoptera > Noctuidae > Hydraecia > Hydraecia micacea. The sequence continues at coordinate 3,654,291 of OU611774.1, forward strand.
ATGGTCTAAAGCACCTCTTAAAGTTTGTAAGGTTAATTTTTTAACACCTTATAGAAAGACTAAGTGTTGTTTAGATACATGAAGCGTCAGGAAAATCAGAACAGCTTCCCAAATGCTGGCTTACTGTGTAGATGATGACCACCAAAATAACTTCAAAACTTGCTTGCGTCGTTATTGTGCAGCTACAAACGATTTTATCTCTATACATTTGTCTCTGAGAAACTTTTTCTGTAGGTACTAGCCGCGGGTAGATAGCGGGTGCCTGATGCGTTCAAAGGAATACGCAAATACACTACAACTGAGTGTAGCATGGAATGTTACGAACGTCAGGGAGCAACAATGACAGTGAATATGTACGGATCACTGGACTCAGCGCTTCAGCGCTTACCTACTATGAGCTAGTTGCTACCATGTCGCGCCAAAATCCAGCGATCCAGCGCTGCCTGGGTTAGTCGCGCATGACTGAATGATTCAATAGCAGCATTCGTAACGGAATGTACTGCTTATTAATGTACAAGTTAAAATATGCTCATATGGGAAATCGGCTCTATTTATTATGTTTCTATCCAAAAAAAAAACTAGTTTTCCTTTATATTTTTATTTGAATGGATTTTTACGTTGTGTTGTTGACGTTTTTGTTGTGGGGTCGTATTATGAAATGCTGAAGCCATCCTTTTCCTCAATGGAATCATCATGGCTTTAACACTATAATAATTATAATACGGCCCCTGGGTCAATTTTTGAGATGGGGCAGTAAGGGCAGGTATCTTAACCGTTGTACCATCGCAGACACTGACGGTGGAACACTTTTCAAACTTATTACCAAGGGCATAAAGGTGAAAAGTGGTCGACCGCCATTGTCCGCGGCTGTACCTACCGGAAAACGGTATTACGACACTCGACGAATGACGAATGTCGGTTTTCATTCATCACAACTTGAATATTATATAATCACACTGGAATATTAGAATTGTTATATGTAAATACATTTTTGAGTAATACGTGCGCTTCTTTTTCATGATTTGGTATTTTTTGATCAGCAGAATTCATTTTCATTTCATTTTTCGAACAGAATTCATTCGGCCGAAGCCTGAATTAAAAATAAAGCTGAAGGGGCCGAATACCGAATAGTAACTAAATATTCGAGGCATCACTAATTTTCACATGCGTTTTGAAATGTAATTAAGACGTGTGCTTTCGCTGGAGTAAGCCCAATCTTGTGTCTTGCCATCATCTCCACGTTGCACTGGCTCGTGTCTATTGCTTTCAACATCTCTTCTCTGGTTAAATGTCAGCACTCAGTGGTGTAGGAAAAAACAACAGTATGAATTTTTAATTATCAAAATTTTGAAAAAAGATTTTGAATAAAAACAACACATAGAGGCGAAAATTTATCGAGATTATAATTGTTTAATTTTACCACGTCTGTCATTCTTTTTTTTATTTTAATTTAACATACTAAGAGAAATGTGCCTGGAACATTTAAATCTGTTTTATATGGCCAGTACTTTTCAAGTTATACCTGAAATAACCCTAGACAGTGTTGATGTGTGTGACTGAGGGCTGATTTTACCAAAGTCAGATATCTTAAAATTGACGTCTGACAATTTTAGTATGGTTTTTTTTTTGTCTGATCACTGCCTTAGATTGATGAGGAAAGTGGTGTTGATGACTGGCACCTAGGACCTACCGAACTATTTGTTAGCTTTTAGTACATTATCTACATCATTATTTTCATTAAAACCGTTTATCACTCAATTTTTAAATATTTTAACAGTTTGCAAATTCGACCTTTGCCAGCAATATCGACCGTTTCATCGGGACCTCTGAATATATTTTTTTGTATATTATTTATATAGTATAGTAACCTATTCCTATGGACGAAATAAGTTTGCAGAAAAAGATCAAATGTTGTGAGGCTGTTTGAAGATGATCGTGAACAGAGGCTGCGAGCAAAGATTATCATATACCTATATTGCACATTAAAATGCATGCCTGCCCGGGTTCGTACCCACGTCCTACTCGTAAGTCGGGACCGATACTACGGCCATGCCATTTAATATTTTTACTTCATGCTAAAGTAAAAATATTGATCGCATGGGCTTATGTGACCATACAGTCGAGGAAAGTAATTGTTCAAATAGACACCCTATAAAAATTTGCCACATTATAGCCATTTCATATACAACTGTCAAAGTATGACAGGTTTGATTTGAATATACGGATAATTTAAATTGGTAGTCAATATGCTTAACAATTAATTACCCTGACTGAACAATAGTTACAGGAAGTGTTACTACCGTGCGATCGCAGCGCCCCCAGCCGGTGACCAACGCTTGACTGCCGGCTATAGATTTATTGGGATGTACCAGCTGGATAGCCTTTACAGAGCATCTGGAAGAATAGGCATAGGGTAGTTTGAGAGTAGGGCTTATTAATTTTTGGTAAGTTTAATGGTAGACATCAGAAGGCCAATTCTCGTAATTTTAAACGATCAATCTAGTCGCAATCTCATCTCGGCGACAAACAAATGTCAAACACGTGTCAAAATGTAGGGAAATTAGAAGTATTTTTTGACAGATTGAGACTGAGATCAGACTGTGAACGTTCTTAAAATTACGAGAATTGCCCCTCTGACTGTGAACGTTCTTAAAATTACGAGAATTACCCTCTGGCCAGGTCCCCCTCTACAACCCTGATAACTGATTTAGACGAATTAGACGATTATTATACACAAACACAACAAGTCGTACCTATACACGATAGGATTTCCTTTCGGAAAGATTACGAATTTCCATACAAACTTTAATCGCCTATTTCATCCCAATAGACGAATTTTCAAAAATATTTCCTTAATTGTCACCTTTCGTTATATATGGAAGTTTTGTGCCAAGTATTAAGCTGTCAGAGAATTTAAGATTTTTATTACTTACTAGCACTTTGCCCGCGACTTCGTTCGCGTGTTATATTACTCTACTTAAAAATTTCGAAAATGTATGTAAACGATCTTTATCATTTATTCAGAAAAATAAGTATTCGGGCCAAGTTTTGAGTTACATATAGATCAAAGGAATAAGATTTTTCAAATAAACTATGTCGTCCTCCCTTTTCACCACGACAGGACTTGTTTTTTAAAAAAGCGTTTAGTACGTTTCCATTGTATGTACTTAAAGATTATTTATACCCATTTAAATTTTAAATTTTAAAGTCAGTTTTTGAAAAATCCTAGAACACATACTTTTTTTTTTGTTTTAATAAGTACCGAGTTTCGAGTTAATCCGACAGTGGGTTATTTTTTTTTCTTCCTCATAAACTTCGTCACTCCCTAAATCCTCTTAGGGATTTTTTTACACGACTGGTCAAAAATGGAGTGTTATGTTTTTAAAAACTAAAAGTGATATTCTTTAGGTATCATTTACTGAGGCAAATATTGCCAATTTTCAAGTTTATTAACCAAAGGAATAAAATTTGCATATTAACTGTGTCCCGTCTTTTCACCTCCACATGGGTAGAATAAAAAAATATTGATTGGGTTATTTCCATAATTTGGCTCAAGCATTATTTATACCAATTTTCGGGTTAATCAAGCCACGCAGAAAAATGGTCCCCTTAAAAAATATCCCTTTTTGTCCCGTAAGGGGTAGATTTTTGAAAGACTCAAAAACTTATTATAGTTCCTTTTCTGTCAAAAGAATTACTGAGTTTTGAGTTAATCGGGCCGCACCTAAAATTCTTAAGAGGAAATGCGGTCGGAGAGACTTTTGATAATTAGGTATTTGAAGAAACTATCGCTGTCGCTTTGCGAGCGCTCGGCGTTTGCCCGTGCGATATGGACAACTGCAGATCCGACTGAATAGCCTAAGTAAAAAGTCATAATTCGAGGTTTGGCCTTCGCCTATTTCCTCCTCCAATATTGGACCAATTTAAAAGATATTTGATAAACTGAATAAGATGAATATATACTGTGTTCCTATGTTTTTCTTTTTTCATTAAAGACCTCTGTTGACAGCGGTTTAAATAGGAAATTTTGAGCATTTTTGAGGGTTCTAGTGCTTATAAAAATAATGTATCATCAAAAAAGAAAACATAGGGACAAAAGTAGTTAATATTTATTATTCTGTAAGAAAACATTAAGCAGTAAGAAAATAGGTGAGAGCGTTTTTATGGAGAAAAACCACCCGCATTTCCTCTTAAGTAATCGTGTTAAGTTTCAAGTTTATCAACGAAATGAATAAGATTTTTCATATAAACTGTATCCCTACTTTTTACCCCCATAGGAGGAGGAGGGGGGGGGGGGTGTTCATAACTTGACTCAAACATTATTTACACCAATTTTCAGGTTAATCAAGCCACGCAGTAAAATCCTCCCCTGTAAAATTAACTACCTCTTTTCACCCCGTTTAGGGTAAATTTTCAAAAAACCCTGATACACGTTATTTTTATACTGAGTTTCTAGTTAATCGGAGCACGCGTTAAAATTTTTCCATAAAAACTTTTATACACCCCAATCCCCTTTCAAGGGGTAGTTTGGAAAATGACAAACTTTATAATTTACTTAGATAAGTATTCATGCCAAGTTTCAAGTTTATTAACTCACGGAATTAGATTTTAATACAAACAAAATCCCCCCTTTTCACCCCCTTAAAGGTCGAATTTCCAAAAAAATCTTTCTTAGTGCTCCCCTACATAATAAAAGGAAGTCGTGTGAAAAATTTCACATCCCAGTAGTTTCGGCTGTCACTTAAAAATCTAATACAAACAGCGGTGCTATTCCGAAAAAAGATCACCGTGATAACTTAGGTGAAGTGAGCTTAAAGTGAGCTGTCATTCCATCTGATGCTAGCGATTGACACTATTGATAGCTCACTTTAAGCTCACTTCACTTAAGTTTTCACGGTGAGATTTTTACAGAATAGCACTACTGGTTCCATGAAACTCGATGTACAGACGCCAGCACATCAACCTACTACAATCTGTCAGATTTCTGTGATAGATTTTCAACTTTATCGCGAAAGCATAAGTTTCAATGTTGATTGGGAAAATTTGACAGTTAGGTGTAGGTTGATGTGCTGGCGTCTGTACAAACAAACAGCACTCGGATACCTATTTTACAAAGACTTTTACACGGACATGAATTTTTATTTGTTGCTTGCAAACAAAGAACTTTCTCACAATGAATTTAAAAGCTTTTCGATAAAGCTCATCCAGGAATTAAAACATCGTGTTTACAAAACAGTCAAAGGCTACAAAAGCGTACCAAAGTAATCAATCTGTCTAGCCTTTTCCCAACTATGTTGAGGGCAGCTTCCAGTCTAACCGGATGCAGCTGAATACCAGTATTTTCCATGGAGCGACTGCCTATCTGACCTCCACAACCCACTTACTGAGTAACACGATACTGGTAAGATACTGGTAAGACTGGTTGTTAGGCTTTTTGGGGTCCTGAGTACCCGTATCTATTCTCGAAGATTTACGAATGACAGCCGAGACCAACGAGTTATCGTGCTTTCCGATGTACGGAGTGTCTCAATATGTACACATATACATATACAGCCCGCTGACAGACTGACGGTCTGACGGGCGGACAGCGAAGGCTTAGTAATAGAGTCCTGTTAGCACCGTTTGCGTACGGAACCCTAAAAGTGTATTGCCATTCGATTACAAAAGTGCAATAAGCTTGGTGTTCTGACCTTCCTTCTCTTTCCATTAACTAACAAGAACCTCGAATAGAAAGCACATCATTACCTGTATGGCGTGTTTTCGTAGACCCTGAGCAGGGCCAGATCAGCGGCAAGGGTGTAGCGGTCGAAGCTCTCATGGATGATGAGCAGCATCACGGTGAGAAGCGTGGCTCCTCTATCCGCATAGTTCTCGCCCACAACTATGCCTATTTCGTCGAGTGGCACACTGCAATTTTAACCTTATTATCCTTATACACTCATCTCAATTTGTGTTTAACCTGTGAACCTGCTTTATGACCAATATAATATAAAAAAATTGTTTTGTAGATTATAGACTTATTGCAGTGAAATAGTTTGCAAGCAGTGGTACTTACGTCGGCGACTAACGAGTTATAAACTCGTAAGTCGCCTGACTTGACCAGTCAGACGTTTCACTATTTGTGTCAATAATTTAATCACCACTGCTCTCAATTAGTAAAGGATAACATCGTGAGGAAACCGGCATGAACCAAAAATTCGAAGCCATGTGACATTCACGCCACCACGCTAATATTATCAGTATTCTATCTTTATACAAACAGTCGGAACGCGAGTCATACCTACACGCCTCGAGTTCGGTATACACTCGGTTAACAAACCGTCGCGAATGCGTCGCAGTGCCGGACGGACGGTGTGATGGTTTTGTAAGCATTAAGCGTGCAATTTTTGACAAATATTCATCATTGAAATAAGTACAATATATACCTACTAGTACGTAATTTGTCTCTTTTTTTAATAGGTAGGTATTTCGCTTGTTCCACCGAGTAAAATACCTGGATTAATAAATAAATAAGTGGATAGGGTAAAAAAAAAGTGACACACGAGTGACCTACCTACGCTCGCGTTAAATAAAACTAGTAGATAGTTTCCTAAGTTAGGCTATCTACTTACTTATGTACTTACATATATAACTGAACTAGCTTCCGCCCGCGGCTTCGCCCGCGTGGATGTCGGAAATTATCCCACAGGACAGTACCGGTGAAGTAGCGCATGTCCTTCCCTAGGGTGCTATCTATCTCCTTGCCAAATATCGAAATCCGTTCAGGCGTTTAGGTGTGAAAAGGTAACACACAGAAAGAGGTACTTTCGATATGGCTCACTATTTTGGGCTTCCACATAAAAGGTAGATAATATATTCTGTCGCGGACATTTATTTAGAACTGTTTAAGACAAACAGTCCCATGATACATTATATTCGTGTAACAACAGCGCTTCTGCGAGATTCAGCTGTTGTAGAGGTTTCTGTGGCTCTTTGGGACGCCATGTAAGTCGCCTGCTGCTGACGTCGAGCTTGTGACTCTTCTGGTGTCTCCGCAGCCCGTTGAGACACCACTATACTCGGCATGCTGTTGACGCCGATCTTGGGACTGTTCCGGTGTTTCAGCAGCCCGTTGAGACACCAGATACTCAGCATGCTGTTGACGCGGATCTTGGGCCCGTTGAGACATCAGATAGGTACTCAGCATGCCGTTGACGTCGAGGTTGAGACTGTTCTGGAGTTACAGCAGTTGTTGAGATACCAGATACTCAGCGTGTTGTTGACGTCGATCTTGGGACTGTGTTCTGGTGTCACAGTAGCTCTGTGTGCCGCCTCACGCACCACCTGCTCAAACCTTCGCAGATCAGTTTGTTGTGACGTCTCGTTATTCTAAGTCGAGCTAATTTTATAGCTCGAGCTTTATTAGAGCTTTATGAAATATTAGACTTAGGTACGCTTTCGAGTCATTATTGTAAGTAGGTACTATATAAAAAATCACCAAATCGGTAGTAATTTTCAAACTAACTAAAACAATTCCAATAGCTAATTAGGAGGAAAAAGAATCTAACTTCTTACTACTTACAACACAACCTAACACTATACGTTAATCTTAAACTAACAAAAAAAAACAATTGTAATAATCTAAGTAGGTACCTAATGAAAATAATAACGAATCTATTTAGGTACTTAATACTTACAAATACAACCTATACCTAACCCGTGACCTAACAAACTAAAAATACAATCCTACCTTTAAGTAATTAAACAAAGAAAACAATTCTAATATGACTAATAATTGAATTTAAAACGAATCTATATTTGTACTTAAAATATACTACCTAAAAATTATAATGCCTACTGTTCTGCCCTCACGCCCAGTAGTATAAAAGTGCCTCACGCACATAATATTAGTAGACACACCTTCCAATATATAAATAAAAGGATAATAAACTTATTATTGAAATCCTTAGAACGGTCTTTCCTTTGGTGTTCCACCATTAACCCTAACAGGTCTGCCTGCCCGCGTTCGGGACTTCATTGCCTGGACCGCCCCTCCACCCCCGCTCTGCGCGCCCGCTCCACTCAGGTTAATCTTATCGTGATAACTTTTAAAGTATTCGTCCAAATTGCTTAGTGTAAAAGACAAAGTACCGAAAGCGATAAATGTATTGATTTTGATAAGAATTAACAAAGTACTCTGAAATATGCATTGTACCCAAAGTACCCAATTTAAATGTATTTATGGATCACTATTTTGGATATAATGGCTTCCACAAAAAAGATAGATATATGCTGTCGCGGACTTTTATTTAGAACTTTATAAGACAAACAGTTCCACGATACATTATCTTCATGTAACTCACGGTTTAGGCAGCGCACGCCAAGATAGCTGTCAGAGGGCAGGAATTTTTCCGACTTTCTTGATACTTATCGTTATATTATGGCCAAATCACACAAAATCTTTATAAATTATAGCCTATGCGTTATTCTGATGTATAAGCTATATTACTGTGAAGTTTCATCAAAATCCGTTCAGTAGTTTTTGCGTGAAGGAATAACAAACATCCAAACAAACTTTCGCATTTATAATATTAGTAGGAGTAGGATTAGACGAAATATCATTATGAAATGATTATGAGAGTAATAAATGGTACCTACCTACCTAGTAAGATTTACATTTAGTTAGAGGTCGAATTACATTTTTTTTAATAAAAAGTATAATATTTACAATCACAAAACTTTAAAAGAAACTCAAGTAGGTTGATGAAATTAAAATACTATAGGCGGGCAACCCTATCGCGTGTTTACATACTGCACGGCTGTAAGTAATTATTATTTCAAGAACAGGGCCGAGTCACAATACGGTTAGATAACATTACCATACCCGCGCGGTGGATTACAGCCCACTCCCTCTCAAAGAGAGGAGGCATGTGTCCCAGCAGTGGGAACATTAGAGGCTGATTATGCAATTAAACAAAATTTTAATTTCAACGGTTCTCGTTTCATTGTGTAGGTACTCCCCTACTAACAGTGATGTTTGACTTTATACTCGTTTTAGAAAACGCTACGGTCCCTTCAGACTTACAAATGAAAATGCATGCGGTTGTCGTTGCATACTTACTTTACCTATTTGGCATACTTTAGTGTTGCGGGACTATAATAATGTTTACAAAATTGTTGTATAAAACAAACGGCATACTTTACCTATTTCACACATATTTGCTATATAGGGTGAATTTTTGGGATGCGGCAATAAGGGTAGGTACCTTAACCGTTGTCGCTACAAGAAAATGGTCCTAGGAGACAGTCCTTAACTTTTTGAGATAATCACACATCACAGATTTTGAAAAAAAATTACAGCCAGCAAGAAAATCGGCAATTTTCACAAAAACTTTATTTATGCCAATCAATCCTGTTTCTTATAAGGGTCAAAAAACTATCGGACCTACTGAGATTTGTGTACTAGAAAGGTCAGAAATCACAAAAACTTTTCCCATACATTTTGTAGGAAATGAGACTCCAAACTTTTCTCAAAAATATAAATAAAATAAAAATAAATAAAAGTTTATTGCATCAACTTAAAATAACTTATTCTAGTTACAATGGGGAGAATCCTTTTAAGCATATAGTTTGCTTGTGTTAGGATTCTCCGCCCTTCCCAAGGTTATATAATTGTTATTTAGTTATTTATGCTTTTCAGGAAATTATGTAAACTTATACAAAATGATAACAAAAGAAATGGAAAAAGTATTTTTATGAAAGGTGAAAAATGAAAAGCGCTGGGATGTGTGTGATTACGTGTGTAAGGATGTGTGTGGAGGTGAATGTATATGTATGTAGTGGGTGTGTAAGTGTGGTAGTGAGAGTTGTACCTACACAATATTCGTGGTGGAGATTAATAATGCTATTCTCTCTCATGTTCTAGCTAACCCTACGACATATCTTGGGATCGGAAGATAATGTGGGACATTATCTTCCATTAGCAGCAGAAATAGCGTAGTGTATATAAAAGTGAATATTAGAGTCTCATTGATTGCACTATATTTTCCACTTCATCATAGGTCTTTAACTTAAGCCATTTTGATAATGCATTTTTGCATTCACGGTATGTTAGTTTGTATATATCAAGTTCTTTGTTAATCAGATTGTATAAATGGGATGATTGCCTAGGATATTGCCTTTTTGCGAATGTTGTTGTTGTTGTTGATGTTGATTATACAGGATGTCCGGTAATTAATGGATAACCTCTTAAGGGGTCATTGTACTTATTATTATGAACAACTTTTACTACGGGACCAAACATGAAATTGCGAAATGTCTTGGGTCCTTTACTGTTTATCTTGTTCATTAACGACATAAAGTCCTGTATCGTTAACTCTAAATTCCTCATGTACGCTGATGACATCAAAATTTTTAAATCCTGCACAAGTATGCAGGACTGCTTGCTATTACAAGATGATCTATGCAGACTTTCACAATATTATCTAGAGAATAAACTTCATCTCAGTTTGCCAAAATGTCATTATATTTCTGTTACCAAAAATAAAACAAGTATTAAATTTCCCTACACACTAAATGACATAAACTTGCACGCGTGATCTTGGAGTACTATTTGATAGACATTTCGTTATCAATAGAGCCTTTCAGATGTATGGTTTCATAATGCCGTCTTGTAAAGAATTTAAAAAGACTTCCATTTTCCTCTTCTTGTATAAAACTTTAGTCCGTTCCCAGTTGGAATACGCGGTGCCCATTTGGAGCCCATTTTACGATAAATACTTATTTACTTTCTGGTCATCCTTAACGATGACTGCTTCTTGCTGACGTTATGGTGTGATATGATTGGTGACTACAGACTAAGTCTGGGTGGGGAGCGCTGTCTTGAGTTGGTTTGTGTGACTTTTCAGGCTATTTTTATTTTCTTACTGTCCCTTTCTGTATACGTCCGTTTCCTTATTTCTTTTAAAATCGATATGATTCCGTGGACAATAGTGTGGTTTGTACATTTTTTGACTATTATACCTTAGCTAACTATTAATGTTGTAACGCATAACTGTTTTTTGTCCCAAATAAATGAAATAAAAATAAAATAAACTACTTTTTTACGATGGGTAAAGTGACCGAAATAAACTGCCCATAGTGTCCCTCTCAAAAAAAAATCTCAAGTAACTTCAGAACATTATTATATAAACATTAAAAAAAAAAAAACAGGGATTCCTTGATTATTTTATTTTTTTAAACATTTGGATCACTAGAATTTCAAATCATAATGTGGTGTGTCATAGCTAAAGTGGAAAAATGTCAACTAAGTATATCTTTTGGAGGTCACTGTACTTCATATTGGTCCACAACATCCCAAGCCAGTATTTCATGTCACACCAATACTTTCACGTATAAGGGGACGTTTTTGCTTTAAACCCAATTAATTGTCCGGATGAAATTATGGCGGCAGCCCCTATAAACAAGCTGAAGCCGGGTCTCAGTAACTAGCAGGAAAATCATTTCAACATAACTAGATTTATACCCTTAACGCTACAACGCCTAGGTCTACCAACCGGACTTTGCAGGATAAATATAGCAAGTTGTTAATAAGATAAAAGAAACTCACTTCAGCCCTTGACTATAAGACATAAAATCATGTTTTAACAGCATTTCTGCTACCACAGCTAATTAGATAATGGGAGTGAGAGAAGTAATTCAATCTCGGATAATTTGCGCTGTTAGGGAGAATAAGGTATACAGTAACCATATTTATCAACTCACTCGATCAAAGGATGTGCCACGGTTATGAACAAGTTTTTCGTGAGCATGGTGGCCACGGAGTAGTGCATGATGTGCCGTCGGATGCTCGCGATGTACGGATGTTCACGGATCGTCACACGCGTTCCTTTAAATATCTGGAAATAGTGTACCTCTTGTCACAGTCATTCGTAACGTGCAGCTGTCAACTATTTTTGTTTTCTGCTCGTGATAATAGATCTACCAGCTGCGCCCCGCGGTTTCACCCGCGTAAATGTCGATAACATGGGAATATCGGAATTAAAAGTAGTATATATGTTAATCCAGGATGTCAGCTACCTCCATACAAAATTTTATCAAAATTGGTCCATCCGTTTGAGCGTGAATATGTAACAAAAATATTATAAACACACACACGCACTCACCGCCTTTATAATATCAGTGTGATTTTGTTTCTATTTTTCTTTAATATTGCAGTTAATTACCTTTTTGTATGCACTTGTTTCTTTCTCTGTCAAACAAACCTATTTTTCTTTATTTTTTTCATACCTTTTCCTCACTCGTATCTTTTATCTAGACTGATTTTTTTTACTTTAAGAATGATGATAACAACAGTCTGGGTGGCTCCCAATGCTCAATTCTTATATTTTCTATTAAAACGGTTGGCATTATCGCCAGCAATGAGAAAAATTCTGCACAATACCTATGAATACCGACAATACCAGTAGCAAACTGAGTAAAATCCATCCATTGTTTCCATATTTGCAGCATATCTACTGCTCACTGCGTTCAAAATGAACGTTTGTTAATCCTAACTATTATTAATATTATAAATACGAAAGTAAGTTTGTTTGTTTCTTTGTTACCTTTTCACGCCTAAACCACTGAACCGGTCATCCTGAAAATTTGCATACCTATACGTTGTCAGGAGTACAGAAACGGACATAGAGTAACTTTCATCCCGAAAAAAAGGGCTGTTCCCGAGGAAAGCAACAATACACGTGGCGCCATCTATTATCATAATAACGTTATAAGGTACCCTATGTCCGTTTCTGTACACCTGACATATGCAAAATTTCACGAACGTCGCGTCGGTTCAGTGGTTTAGGCGTGAAAAGGTAACAAACAAACTTACTTTTAGTTAGGATAGGATTTCACACGGACGAAGTCGTGGGCAGCAGCTAGTTAATGTATAACTGTAACATTTGTTTATATGCAGGAAATTGGCATACCTTTTTATTAAGCAACGGTATATCACCCGCCTTCCATAGCGAATTCTCCTGAAAGAGTGATGAGAAAACCTCTGTGCGGTAAAAACGTTCTTCATTCGTTTGATCATGGATAGAGCATTTAATGACAGACAATATAAAACATAGCAATATGTAATACAACATCTGGCTTCTATCTGTAAATGAAATGATCCATTGTGAGGGTCCGGTTTATTGGATTTCAAATATTTAAGCGATGTGGGAGCGAAGCCGTATTATCCAGGATAATACCCGGAGAGGCTGAGACGTGTGCCCGTGTGTAAAGAATAAGATCAATATAAGTCCCAAGAGTCATTTGTGAGTTCAATTAGGAAGGAGACGCGGTCGCTAATCTGTTTACGTCGTTGTCATATGCGGCCCGGGAGCCGGACGCCGGATACACGTAATAAGGTTCACGTGATCAAAGAGCACCTGCTCTAGGCTTGCAATTATTGATTGCGCCGTACCTCAAGAACAGACGTGAGCAGAAGCATTATATCGTGAAAAACAGTGCCAGTAAAAGTATATTGTTTTGAAACGGTTGCTTCAAAGCTGAGTATTCAGCAATTAAACCGTCCTGAATCAGGTTTTAGGTAATTGGATATTAGAAATTGTATCTAGATTGGAACATTGTATTTGCTTTTTAGCTATTTGCAAATATTTTTTTAAAGCCTACATGGCAGTGACTATTTAATACCAGCAATTTTTTGTTAATAACTAAAATATTGCAGACTTCAGGCGATGCGATGGCAAAGCCTGTCCACTAGAGCCTCCGGGCACATTTTTTCAATTGATTTCTATTTTTAATAAAAATGTCTAAAATTGACGTGGGTCGCACTTTGACCTGCACAGAAACACGTAGATAAATTAATTTATATATTTTGACCCCTATTTGATTAACCGTATTCGAAGAAAATACTAAGTACATAATTTAATTCGTTTCAGAATAATTCGGTAGGTACTTACAAATGTTCAGTATTATAAATTTCATGATAGCGAAGCGTATTTTCTTGGAAAATCAAATCTTAGTCAACATAAAATCCATTTGGTTCAGATATACGTTCGGATATTTTGTTAATTTAGTAAGTTCATATTTTGAAATAAACGAGACAATTAGGATACAATATTTTTATTAGACAACACTTATAAATATCTAAATATACAAAATTAAAACTATATAATAATGTACTATGATTAATAAAGCTACGTTTTATATAAATAAAATGATAAAACTATTTTAAGCAAGCGTCAGGTTTGCAATTTGCAAATTGCCTTTACAAGTTATACACTTAAAACGTTACATATGGAAATATTTTAAAACGCCCCTGAATACAAAGTCATAGATCGGTTCCACTTACCGGATCGTCTACAAAACAGGCATGTATCATGCCGACGCGCCGGCCTGAGTGACCATTGCTCAAAGTAATACGAAAGTGCGGGTCGGATGGCTAACGCAATCATTTTTATTACTACGGCATGTTAGAAACCATAATAACAAGTATTCTGTGAACATTTCAACCGACTACCTATCACATCTAGAAAGATACACCTCGTGTCAGCCAAACAAACATACCCTTCAGTTTACACCCTGTGGGTACTTATGTAACAAAAAAAAACCGGTCAAGTGCGAGTCGGACTCGCGCACTGAGGGTTCCGTACAAATTTGTAGGTATGTACAGTCGCCATCAGATATATTGTAGCAGACAAGGTGACCAAATACTTCTGAACAATTTAAAATGTCAATAAGTTCCATACACTAAAAGTTACCATTAATATCTGAACATTCATTACTTCATTAATATCTGAGCAGATGCTTGTCAATAATTTCTATACAAACAACTAACCAAAAATATCTGAACACTTACAATTATAACGTCAACAACAACAAAGTGAAAAAGAAATAACTTTAATTTCGGAAGTCAGTGTTAAAAAACTTATATGCTGAACCAACGACACTCACTCGTTTATAACAGGTTGTAAGCGTTAGGTAAGCTCAGTGTTTGTCTGCGTAGATACACTTGACGTTGTAAGTGTTCAGATATTTTTGGTTAGTTGTTTGTATAGAAATTATTGACAAGCATCTGCTCAGATATGAATGAAGTAATGAATGTTCAGATATTAATGGTAATTTGTAGTGTATGGAACTTATTGACATTTTAAATTGTTCAGAAGTATTTGGTCACCTTGTCTGCTACAATATATCTGATGGCGACTGTACCTTCAAATTTACGTTTGCCTACATTAAAAATGTAGGAAAAGTATTTTGGACAGATTGTGACAGATTAGAATGCACACATACTTAAAAATATGAGAAGTGCCCCTTTGATTCTAGTTGACCAAGTTATATCTTCCGCAAATGTTTGACACATAATATATGAAGGTACAGCAGATAATAAAAACATGTAAGTACTTTATACTAAAATAATACAAATTCTTGACTTCATGAAAACCAATCGGCATCATAATTTTGTGCCAATTTATTATACAGCTACTTGGTAGACTATTCCTGTGCCAATGTAGTGGCTTTAGGTCCCCCGGTGCTGGGTGTGGCAAGATGCACGTAGGCCCGCTGAGGCCAGGCCGCCGGTCGCGACCGCTCCATCACGCCTAAGCACGAGGCTGCACTACTGCCCGTGCCCCCGAACGCACGCGTGCTCGTGGTTGACAGCGAATGCACCGATATCACCTGCGGAATAGAACTGTCAAAATTGAGAAAACTGTCGTAATGAATGAAAAAAGTGTAAAATATTATGTGGGGTATTATGACCCACACCCTCTCACAGAGGGATTGACAGACTGTGTCCCAGAAGTGGGAACATTACAGGCTGATTATATCCTCTCAGAAAGAGGAGGCCTGTATCCCAGCAGTGTGGGAAAATTATAGGCAGATTATGTTATGTAGGTATTATGTGGGATATATTTTTATTTCATTTTATTGCCTACCTATCTGTTGAATTTCTGAGAATTTTAATTCTGTTATAGATTTACTTGGAAACATTATCCTTATAAACGATTTATATCTTTGCTGACAACCTAATTAATATATTATTCTTTCTTGCTGTTCAATCACCATAAAAATCTGTGTTAACCTTTATTTTGGTATATTTTCTGTTGCGAACTTGGACTGATTCTAAAAACGCGCGATTCTGTTACTTCCATGTGTTAAGTCTAAACTTGACCGTGTAAGGCATTTGATCCAGACATGTCTAGCTTTTTGACCTACCATCCAGACGTTATCACGACTTTACTTTTGTCCGGAATTTATAATGACTTTTGTCAAGACCATAGAGATGTTTTTTACATTTCTATGGTCAAGACATTCCCTACAAAATGGCATTCCTAATTTCCTATGTTTGAATTCAGAATCTAAGATAATTAAGTACCAAGTTTTGGAACAACACTTAATGTCCTATGTCGGGGTCGGCTTTCAGTCTAGTCGGCATTCCTAGTTACGTCTGTTTAATTAACTTGATAGATTTCATTTCCATCAGAGTTTAAGTGACCTCAACAGGCTCGTCTAGACGACTGAACGATTTAATCAGCTATGTCAATAAACAATTATTAGCTGCCGACTTCACAAGTAGAATCTAAATAAGTATTTGTATTGGCATAGCTAAGTAAAATTATATTCCTTCTCGGTGAAATTTATTTATGTCATTGAACCAGGTGATGTGATTTAATAATTATCGACAATGGTGCCGATTCTGTTGTTCACAAACTAAACTAAATTTAAGTTCCGTGCATCTTTTTCTTTCTATTTCATTAAGAAGAGGACAGAAGATAAATATTAGTTTAGTCCTGTCAAATTAATTAATCCGCCGAGCGGGATCGGGAGAGGACTGATCCTGCTCGGAGAAGGAGGCGTCGAGGAGGCAACTGCCTTGGCGCCTAATACGCCGAAACCCGCTTACCAATCAAGGTAGGTGGACCTCTGGGGTCGCGGGCGCACAGAGTGCTCTGTCCGCCCACCAAGTAACCCCAGGGAAGACGGTGGCACAGTGGTCACGTGCTGCCGTGCAGAGCGAGGCTCAGGGGACTGGGGGGAGGCCACTTTACAGTCTCCCCAGGGATGAACCTTACAGGGGGGGTTCCGGAATTGGTCTTTTAAGAGGAACCGGGACCACCCCTATGTGCTGATGGTGATCGCCGGGGTGGTTTTAGTGAGGTAAAAATCTCACACTTCCCGATCCCCGGAGGTCAGGTGCCTTTTGAAAGGTTTCACCCCGAAAACAAAACCAAAAAGGTATTGGGAACGTACGAAATGCTTCAAATATTATAGAAGAATGCTATGCAAGTGTTCGGCATTGCTACGAGGAATTAGCATCTACAGCGCCGCAACAGCGTGAATATCCGTAAAGTACCATCGCTGTAAAGTTAGATCAATATCATCATTTCATCCGAGAGACGTCCACTGCTGGATAAAGGCGGAAGGCCTCCAAGCGGTTTACAACTGGAAAATGGCCTCCAAGCGTTGTCAATAAAGGCACTTATCATGGCTCTGTCTTGCATAGGGTCGCAGCAAAATGCTGAGCGATAGCCGTTTTGCGTGGATGAGACGCATGTTTCCCTTACCTTCTTTTTTTATTTTAGTTTTGTGTTTATGTTAATTTTTGCGTTATGTTCACCGCAAATAAACGTATTTTCTTTCTTTCTTTCTTTAAATGTTTTATCACGTAAATAAGTAATCTTTTTGCACAGTATCCGCACAGTGGGTGCTTGAGGATGGACGGCACCGCCGCGGCCGGCCTAGGAAGAGGTGGCGAGACGGCCTAGACGCGTACCGCAAGAGTTGGAACGAGGTGACTCTAAAAAAGGATGCCTGGAAAGATTTGGGGGAGGCCATTGCTCAGCAGTGGGAGGGAACTGGGACACTGAAGACTAACATAAGAAAAAAATGTTTTGATAAATAAAGGTTCAACTTCTGTTGTATAGAAAATTCTGTCGCACCATTTACTGTTGAAATATTAAATAAAGTGCCATGTCATCAACATATTCACACCTAACAAGCGGTACCGTTAATGCCAGATAAATTTCATATTATTTCCACGTTACAGTTGATTGAATTATGGTAATGGACCAACTCACGATAGGCTTTCTCTTTTTCGTAAATATTTTACTTAATTCCAATACAGTGTGTAACTCCATCCAATTTGTGTTAAAAAACACCTGATATTTATCTCGAATAATAATATTTAATTAATATCATAAAGAATATTGATTTTTGTATGTTTGTTTGTTACGCATTCGCGCTAAAACATTTAGCACATGGGTAGATCATGACCAGAAGGCCAATTCTTCTCAATTTTTCCGAGCACATACAACCCAAATCTCTTCAAAGTGAGAGTGAACAGGCTTCTTCTGGATAAGCTCGCTCCATCGTCGACTTTGTCTCTGTCACCTTTGACCTAGACTATAGTCAAGAGCAAGTCCATTTCAAATTTAAAAAAAAAACTCGTAATTTAAAACGTTCAAAATCTAGTCGCAGTCTCATCTCGGCAACAAACGAATGTCAAAAACTTGTCAAAATGTAGGGAAATTTGAGGTATTTTTGACAGACTGAGACTGAGATCTGTGAACGTTCTTAAAATTACGAGAATTGCCCTTCTGGATTAGGACATTGGATACTTTTCATCTCGATTCGCCCACGGAATCGAGACTTATGCGGGCGTAACCGTGGGCGCAGCTAGTGACGAATAAAACCGGGGAAACTGATCGTTTATAGCATGTTCTGAATGATATCAGTTTAATACTCATTACAAACAATAAAACAATATAAGTAGGTACTATTTACCACGTTTTCGCTCGCGACGAAGATGGCCTAGTTAAAAAAAGTGGATATACCCCTTATTTGGCATAAGACATCGCCGTCCCCGGAGATTATAATGGCAATCGAAAAATCACAAGTTTTCAGGGCAATATAAAAACCGATTTTTGACTATTTCTTGCCAGTTACTACATAGAAGATTCAATTAAGATTTTATTTAAGATATCTCACTTCTAGCGAGAGATCTTAAATGATACAAGATGAAGATGTATTGTTTTAGTATTACAAAATCATTCATTCGATTATTAACCAATAAGAAGATATCTTCACAATCATAATCAGCCTATTAAGTATGTTCCGACTGCTGGAACACAGCCCTCCTCTCTGTGAGATGGAGTGGGCTGTAATCCACCACGCGGGCCCAGTGCGGGTTGGTGGATGTCACATGTCTTGGACGTGCCGGTTTCCGCACGATGTTTTCCTTCACCGTTTTGAGAGCAGTGGTGATGAAATAATTTACACAAAGTAAAGTGCCTGACTGGAACCTACGACCTACAACTCGTAATATACCTCTTTGCATACCTATTATTGCATAAAATCAATTATTTTCTAACTGAACAGACAGCTGTGCTGGTCGGGAGTTTGTTCCGCCACTTCTTCTCCCCAGCGAAAGCACTAGGAAGTACTGAAGGGCGCGCGTTTTGGGGGACTGTCTTTTGTAATTTTGACGTTCGAAAAGTGCTTATTCTCAGCCTAGTTTGAATAAATGACTTTTGGTTTTGTAAGTTACAGCCATTTCCACTGGGCCACCTAAAAAAATAACATTAATTTATTTAAAAAAAAAATGGCAAAAGTTCTTATTGACCGTTGCCATTTTATTCTCGCTTCGTCCAAGCAAAGATAAATATTGCAACATTGTCTTAGAATGCTATTAATGGTAAAGTACGGGTCAAGTAGCAAAATAAGGGTAGCTTATCAATTTATTCTGGTAAAGAATGATGGGCATTTTTGTATGGAGCCTGGCCTGATGACCAATAGAGTTCTAATGCATGTCAACTTATTGCTTAAAACCCGCAATTACTGTAACAAAACATTTTATCTCAAAAAACCACCGGGTTTGTACAGTCGAGGACCAAAATTGTTATAATTTTTTTTTACGATAATTTTTTTAAAATAAATCCATGGCTCATAGGTCGCATGTGCTGCCTTTTTTGCTAAAAAATATCACTTTGGTAAGTACCCTTAGGTGGATAACAATATTTGGACATGGACTGTAAAAAAAAAAAACAGTATTTGACTTGTGTTTACAATTAAAGGATAGGTATTGGTCAAAATGGACGTTCAAACAACAAGAGTCGAAATACATTTCATATACTTAAAAGCTTACATTCAGTACATACTTCGTTTTGTCATAGAAGAACGACGATGCGTTACGTGTCCACGATCTGCCGTGCCGATCGTAACGAATTAGCCCAGAATTATAATGTTATGAGTCATCATCATCTGCCTAGCCTTTTCCCTTTTATGTTGGGGTTTCCAGTCTAACCGGATGCAGCTGAATACCAGTATTTTACATAGAGCGACTGCCTATCTGACCTCTACAACCCACTGGGTAATATGGTACCCCTTGGTAAGACTGGTTGTCAGACCTGCGGGCTTCTGACGACCCGTAACAACTGCCAAAGATCCACGAATGACAGTTGGGACCAACGGCTTAACATTTATGCTTTCCGATTCACGGAGGAGGTCTTGGTATGTAAAAATGGTCACCCATTGAGGGACCAACCACTGTATGCGCAGCTTAACCTGATCGATCGACCCGTACAGCTGTTATTACGTAGTCATAAGCCCCCCACCCCCCCTCAATGTTATAAATCAATAACTAATATTATAGAGAACTGCAGTGAACATTAGTCATAAACTAATAGGTACGTTTACATGGTATTTGCAGGTCTAATACCTATTTAACCCGGTATTTGACAGCCTTCTGCTCATAATGAAAATTGATGCTTATGATATAAACTTTCATTTGATGTATATGTGGTTTTTATTGGACATACCGGCCAAAACGCCCATTATTCTTTATTTTAAAAACATTATTAGGATAAATAAACCCTAAATGATTTAAATTTAGGACATTTATTGAAAACGGTTTTAAGTCTTTTTTTTATATTATTGATTGTAATATACAAACAGAAAACAAATTTAGGGCATATTGTATTTACGGTTTTAAATTTTATGACATGTGATATTATGTGACATTAAGTTCGGGCAAGTTATCATTCGGACAAAATGATGATTAGGACAAAAAAATTATGGCACTTTAGATTATGGATAAAAAAGTTAGGGAACACAATAAAGAACCTGTGTGGCCACAAAATCCACGAGTTTAGTATCGGAGAGTAAACCACCACTATTCATAAATAAACAGAGTGAAATGAATATTACGAGTAGCTGAGTTGAGTTCTTTATCGAGTCTTTTCTCATTCTTCATGTAAGAAGGGAAGAAAAGACTGGATAAAGAAGAAGAAAATTGCATAGTCGTAAATAGGAAGACAATCCGATATCTTAATAAAGAAATTAAAAGAGGAAGAAGTATTACTATAAATTGAATTCAGGGAACGGAAAAAAAAATATCTACACGTCTGGCGTCTACAGAAGGGCACTAAAGAGGAAAACATAGAATTTTTTTTTTTATCTCCTGTTTCCTGCGATCTGTCTTGTCGACATTAAGCTGGATTTTATGAATTTGAAAAATAAAAACTATGTCGTGCATGGTACATAATCCAATGATATGTCCATCTATTTTGTCTTTCTCATGTTTGTGTTAGAGCAGATCCTGAGGAGCTCGTCTCTTTAGTCTCTTAAATGTATGGTTTGGTTGCTCTTCCATTAAATTTCTTGCTAGTTGGTTAGGATGGTTTTGTATTCTTTTGGAATAAGAAATTAAAGAGTCCTTAATTTCCTCTCTTACAGTTTTCATTTTTAGATCACGGTGCAGGTGATTATTTGTCATGTACCATGGTGCTCCAGTTATCATGCGTAGAGTTTTTGATTGAAAACGTTGGAGGATCTCGATGTTGGATATAGAGGCAGTGCCCCATAGTTGTAGGCCATAAGTCCAGACCGGTTTGAGTATACACTTGTATAAAAGGAGTTTATTTTCCAAAGAAACCTGAGATTTTCTTCCCATGAGCCAATATAGCTTTCTTAATTGTAAATCAAGCGCTTTTCTTTTTGTGGATATATGTTTCTTCCAGGTTAAACGTCTATCTAAGTAGACTCCCAAGTATCGAACCTCATCTGCCTGGGGTATCTTAATTTGGTTTAGTTCGACTTCTGGGCACGTATCTTTTCTCAAAGAAAAGGTAACATGAACTGATTTAGTTTCATTTGCCTTTATGCGCCAGTCTTTAAGCCAGTCTGAGATATCGTTCAGGTTTTCTTGCAATTTTGCCGATGCTCCTTCTGGGGTCTTATCAAAGGCAAGTACGGCTGTATCATCAGCAAATGTTCCTATCATTATGTCTTGTTTATTTGGTAAATCTAGGGTGTATAGAAATATATGTAAGAGATATATATGTGGGTTGAAAAACCTGTTAAAGTAGAATGCCTTAAACATAGAGACATGAAATTTGGAGGGTGTGTTCTTTGTGAAGAGTAGGTATCCACTAAGAAAGGGTTTTTCAAAATTCCATCCCTAAAAGGGTGAATGGAGGGAGGGTAAAATTTCACGCGGGTGAAGTCGCGGGCAGAAGCTAATAGAAAAATATTATCAGAACGTAAGAGGACTGCGAACCAAATTAGAGGAGTTTTATATTGGACTATCAAGTTATAACTCGGATATATTTGCTATCAAGGAAACTGGCGTAAACGAATCGATTTGTGATTCGGAATGAATCCCTCCAGGGTTCATTATAATGCGGTGTCCGAGCGGATGGACGAAAGCAGGAGGCCTACCACAAGCTCTTAACGCGATCCATTTTAAGACCTAAACTTAACTGTTCTTCTAATTCGTACCATGACGTCAGTTTAACGATTCAGTTTAGGCCGTGCCATGTGAATGTGTTGCCTTAACACAAGCCGCAATAGCAGTAAAGCGCTTAGGCATCCGGTATTACGGCATTAAATTCTTATCCGACAGTCTATCTGTGCTCAAAGCTTTAGAGAACAAACAAACTAAGAACAAACTAATCTTTGAGTGCCATTTAGCTCTGAAGAGTTTATCGACGTGCAATCGAATCACACTCCAGTGGATCAAAGGGCACAGTGGATCCTTGGGCAATGATGCTGCAGATGAACTTGCGAAGAGAGGCTCTGATTTGGAGGTGCTAGGCCCGTACCCACTTCTCCCTCTGCCTTTCTCACAAATTCGTGCGTGGATTCGCCAAAGATCGACTGAACTCCATAACAACAGATGGTCACGGGTAACAGACTGTAGACAGTCGAAATTGGCTTTACCAATGTTACACCCGCGACTAACCAAAAAACTTCTTAGCTTAAGTAGAAATAACCTCAGAATAATAATAGGTACAATTACGGGCCATAACCACCTCAACAAACATCTTTTTAACATAGGCGCCACGGACAGCTCCCTCTGCAGGGGCTGCCTTGACGCCGAGGAATCAGCCGCCCACGTCATCCTGGAATGCGAGGCCGTGGCTTCTCAACGTAAAGAAATCCTCGGAACAGTGAGGTCGCTCCGTGAAGCCTGCGAAGCTCCCAGGAAGCTTCTGTGCTTTTGGGCGGAGCTAGGCTGGCTTTCTTAGCCAGAATCCCTACGCACAACGGACCAAATGGGAGTCTAAGTGCGGAAAAGGGAGCCCCATCATCATCATCATAGGCCGTGCCATCTGCTGACAGCGATTATCCCAAACTGAATCGCTGTTTGGACATAGTACTGAGTACATTTTGAGGAGGGGGGGTGTGAGAGTGTGATTGTACGCGCGGCGGAGGCGCCCCTCGTGCCGGTGGGTGTTTATCACCCGCCGCTTGACGTGTCCGTCAGCCCGCTTTTGCGTACAGACATAGGGCCAAGCCAAGTATGAGCTTGAGCACATCGTCATCGGATACACGCACACAATGCACACATGTGTTCTTCTTAGCGTGTCAACGGAAAAAATAACATAACTTTTTATCTTTCCTCTTGGTCTTAAATTCTTAATCAGACCATATTATAAAACACAATTCATTTTTTTTTTTTTATGTAAAATACCCAACGTTCAAAAAAAGGCAGAAGCATTGTTTTAAATTGTTACTAACTTTGGATCGATGGTGTAACAACGGCCGACTTTCAGACGAGGAGCCGTCGGAGTCGATATTCCTGGACTGGTAGTCTTGCGCCATCCATAAAAACACGAGCATGGCAACCGCTAGCATCGTCGCGTACAAGAAGAATTCCGTCGCCTGCAACATTGTACACGATCATATTCAAATTCAATTTAAAAATCCCGCTGCGAACTACGCTTCGGAGACAAATACAAAATGACATCATATTTTCACGGAAATCACTACACGTTGAATACATGTAGTAGCTCCACGCTCCACTGTTCGCAAACTATAACTTGACGGAGACGAACTGACTCGTAAGTAGCTTGCAAAATAAGTGTTTCATACGTAAGTATATAGCCACAAAACAACTAAGAGTCTTGCATAATATGTTGCATGGCACACGTTTGCTTTACTTAACTACGCTTACTTACGCTATGTTACTGAACTACATAAGCTTAAACAAGATACATGAATTCACTAAGTGATGCACAGCTGTACTGTTTCCGTGTGTTTGTTCATTGTTACATAACTAGTTTTACCCGGGGCTCGTGGCGAACTAAAAACAGCAACACGGGACGATCGATCAGGTTAAGCTACGCTTACAGAGGTCGGTTCGGGATGGGTTATCATCTTTTTCATACCAAGAACCATGGGACATAACGCTGTGAAAATAACTAAAATACTCGTAGACTAAACGAGCTGTATCAGCGTCAGTGTATTGTCTTAATTTCCTGACAGCGTAAACGGCCGAAGTGAGTTGTATATCAAGCCTAGTATGTGGGCCCCACTGAAGTTTGGCATCTAAAACTGCTGAGCGTATAGTTTCAAGCACGTGGTTTTCTAAGACGATGTTGGATCTTAGATTTCTAACATTCGGTAAGGCGAACTTTACACATTTCGTTTTCTTGGCATGGAGAACTAGGTTATTAGACGTAAAGCAATCTGTATCCACTGAGAGTGCACTGGTTATGTCACCACAATCTTGTATATTCCTGTCTACTTAAGAGATGAGAGAGGTAGGTATCATCTGCAAACGGTACAACGTCACAGATACTCTTTAAATGGAATGGTAAGTCATTTATATACACTAAGAACAAGAATGGACCCAGTATTGAGCCTTGCGGTACACATAACTGAACTGGTAGCCCGGAAGATTTCACACCATCAACATCTACACATTGGAACCTATTATGTACCTAAATAACAATTTATTACATTGGACACCGTAATGACGTAGTTAACACAAAAGCATGTCATGGTGCACACAATAATTTTGCAACATTAGTCCGCTCTCTCTGTAGCAAACGCTGAATGGTCCAGTAAAATGCTGATAATCTATTGTTCAGTTCCCGAAAGTTGTAATCATATTGCAGGTTTCGGGTTTCTGCTGTCTGAATGATTGTTGCGGTTCTTTTCTGGTGGTCGCTACTTTAGGGGCCGTCTCCACGAGCAAGAGAATCGCGGCGATAGTCTCGCCGTGCCATCAAATTTTCGCGGCGATGATATCGCCGTGTGAAGACACGTAGAAAAACGTGGCACGATGATAATATCGCCGCGATTCTCTCGCTCGTGGAGACGGCCCCTTAGGCTAGCTAGCGTCCCGAAAATAAAACTCTTTGGATGTATTTTTGAATTCTTTATATCTTAAAAAACCCTTCACTGTTAATTTACCAATTGTACACCAAGCTCTTTGCCACCTATTTTATTAATTTAAAATAACTATCACTCTTCTTACGACCGAACCCAATAACCTATTTTTCACCAGTTATGGCACTGATACTGGAGCTAGAAAAACCCCTCCAAAAATCTCTGGTTTTAGTTAAAACCAACGTGTGTTTCATGCCCCGTTCAGTTCTTTGAATGTCAACGTGAATAAATTGAACACAACTCTGTTCATTCAATGCTTTACAGCAGAGGTTCTGATTGAAATCTATTAGGTATATTATTTTCAATATTCGGAATATTCTATAGCTCCATTGAATCAGATGGGAGTGGACGACGGATACAAAGCTCCCGCTGCCTGTAACGCCTCAAAGTTATGTAATTCCAGTCTAAAACCATTCATGGCATACACACAAAAGCCCGAGGTATATACACACATCAACAGAATCTAGGGATATTTTATATTTCATCAAATATCTAAAAATCTATGAAGAATTTTCTGATATAGTAAATGGAAGAATGATAGCTTATTTTAAGGTCTTTAATAAAAAATAAAAACATTTTATGATTTTTGTGTTTTAAATAATAATGTTAAGTTTTTTAATCGCCGTAGAAAATTAGTATGATAAAAAAAACTTTATTTCCTCTTATAAAACTATCAATTTTAATTAAAATTGAAAAAATCTTTTAAAATCTAATTATTAATAATCAGTGTTGCCACCTCTTATATTAATTACACATCGACATCGATTGTTCATACTTAAAATTAAATTGTCAACGTCTTGCTGCGGTATGAGGTCCCATGTTCTTTGCTAGTGTTCGTAAAGTTATTGTTCCGTCGTCAAATTTGGAGGGAAATCTCTCAAAGCTTTTCGTTGGAACATGTCCCAGGCATGCTCGATAGGATTTAAGTCGGGCGACTGTGCAGGCCAATCCAAAACTTGAATATCGTGGTCTCGGAGAGCGGCCGACACCAACCGCGCCGTATGGGAAGGAGCATTTTCGTGCATAAGTAGAAATTCTTGGCTCATTTGGATTCTGTGTGGGACAATAACAGACTCTACTACCTCCTCGTAGTATTTTTGTGTAGTCATGCTGTCTTGGATCCGAACGAGCTGGGTTCGTCCGCCAAGACGAATTCCTGCCCACACCATGATTGTCCCGCCTTGGTATGAGTGGACCTCCTGAGGGTGCCGTAGACGCCTAACTCTCCCTGGAGTTCTCCAAACGCGTGTTCTTCGTGAATGAAACGAAACCCAAACCGGAACTCATCGGTGAACAGCACCAAAGACCATTGTTCGTCACTCCATGATAAATGCTCCCGAGCCCACGAAAGACGCCGACCGCGATTGCCACGTCGCAATGCTGGAACACGCAGCGGTCTTCGAGCATGAAGACCAACTTCATGCAACCTCTTTCACACGGTTTGGTCGCTTACCAGCAGCTGGTCGTCCTCCTGGAGCCTTTGTACTAGTTGCATCGCTGTGATATTGGGTTGTCTTCTGGCGGTCATTTGGAGAAATCGATCCTGTCTCTGCGTAGTAACACGATATCTACACATGTGCTGTTCAGCCATATCCCCAGTACTGCCATAACGTGACCACAACCTTGATATCACGTTTTGGCTGGTGTGTAGGGCCTCAGCAACGACGTGTTGAATAGCACCATTTTCTATCATGCCCACGGCTCGTAACATTTCATCTCGACTCAAATGACGACGTGACATGACTCTTAAAGCTCACACGGTACGTTAAGCTAAAAAAGAAAAACAATCTAATCCCTTTTCATTAATTAATATTAAAAAACAATATTAATATTCCTTAACGTAACGAATTACTAACAATTTTGCCGCCGTATTTTGTTTTTCTTTTGTTTTTTTTTAATTTACATTTTAAATTTTGAAAATAGAATAAAAGAGGTTTAAATCTGTATATAAACTTTTTATGGAAACTAAAAAGATTTTAAACTAGACATTCGTAAATAATTTAAGATTAAGGTATCCCTAGATTCTGTTGATGTGTGTATATATACAAATAGCAAAATACGCAAATTCCCTTTTATCAATGTTAGTTGGAATATTAGCGCTGAATTCTGAAAGCCAATATTCTCGTAATTTTAAACGTTCAAAATCTAGTCGCAGTCTCATCTCGGCGACAAACATATGTCAAAAACTTGTTGAAAAATGTAGGGAACTTAGAGGTATTTTTCACAGATTGAGACTGAGATCTGACTGTGAACGTTCTTAAAATTACGAGAACTGCCCCTCTGGACTGGTATAAGTGACGTGCTGAAAGACGCCCTGTAGTAAGTATTTGCATTTTAATCGGAGAGATGGGGCTGTCCGTGTCTTGTTTCGCTTAATCAGTCGATGGAGATGTAGTGAATCTTCAGGTGGTTATCATGATAATAAATCCTATGGTGTAAGTACCGAGAAACTGATATCTCGGAACACCATCGGATTTATTACCTATTGGATATATTCGTATGTGTATTCTAGGTTAGGTACTTTCTTTCTTTTAAAGTCAAATCTTCAATTATTTTGTCACTTATTAATCAGTTTTAGGCTGCGTTGCCACCACAGATAAGCGAGGATGTGTAGCGAGGAATGTGTGTAAAACTAACCAACAACAACGCTAACTTAGTTCAAGCTATGAAAATAAAGCGATGTTATTGGTTTGTTTCACACACATCTCTCGCTACGCATTCTTCCACATCTCTGGTGGAAACGCAGCCAGCGTCATATAATCACATGAAGAGTTAACTGTTGATATTTCATTTTACGTTGAATCTTTTGAACCTATCGAATTTCGTATAGGTTGTGCATAGTGTATAGGTATTCGTCATTAAATCCATGATTTGACAACTGAACCTTCGGCGGGAATGTGCCGATAGATCGCACGCATTCGGCATTCCCATTTGTCGGTGCGGTCACACAGCGTGCGGCCCGCCGATATCCATGGACCATTCGCTATTTTGACCGAGCGCGATTTTGACGGTTTTCCAGTCACTTGACCGATTGCGAATTCGACCATACGCGACAAAGCGGCATTAGGTACCTATAATATTTGACAATATGGCAAAGCGCATGGCCGGCAGGTACAGGTTTTGTTTCACGCACGAACTTCCAGCGAAATTATTCGAAATGGAATAGTAATCGTCATTGTGTCGACGTTAACAATTCTGTTATAGGAGCGTTATAGCGCCAAATAGACGTACTTGAAACTAACAGGTGAGCTAACACCAATATTGTTTTTGCGGTAAGTAAATTCGTGCTAGAATTCATTAGTTTAATTACAGATCGAAAACGTAAGTACTGTTTATGCAAGATAATTCTCATTACTCGTCCATAATGAAGGGTGTTCATTTTATGGAAATAGGATGTCTTATATCATAGATCTATCTCGATAGCTCTACTTTATAAAATGTCCTAACGACGCTGAACATACAAGAAAAAAAAAGCATTAATGAAGACCGAGATTTTCGCTCTAATTAGTTCGATATTGGACGCCATATGCATTTCATTGCAGAAATCTTTGCCTGAAGACAGACGAGAAATATCTAGCCTTGTCGTATCGAGCGACAATTTTTATTTTATAATATACAACTGACTGACAACTGACTGCCCCGTTAATCTACTGCTGCTGTGCGCGAGGTCCTTAATGTATTTTTCCGTCAGAAATTTATCTGTAACAGCCCGGAGTCTGGATTTGTGCGCGGATTAGGGGCGCCCCTGTAACACGGAACTCAAACATAAATGGCGAAATTTGGGTGTACTAACACTCCGCTTAATGCATCGAGGGGCGTGATATTATTGTTACGTTCATATTCGAATAAATGATGCCGTGTATCGCATTATAGTTGTTGTATCTCATCTTGTGTTAACATTTGCATCCTATTATCGTTAAGCATCTGAGTAAATCGACCAATCACTCGTGCATATCACTAGGATCAGTGGAACATAAATCATCGTTATGTCGTAAATGTACAAACAACCTGATTTGTTGCTATAATTGTTAGCTAATATGTCGCCATTTATGATTAGTAACATATTAAACATACATAGGTATCATCTGTTTAATCTGTAATAAGATCTGGTATTTCATGTTGCATTAGTTATATGTATTTAGTTTACATATGTTCCATGTTCTCACTGATGGGACACACGCCTCCTCTCGGTGAGAGGGAGTGTGCCGTAATCCACCATGCGGGCTCAGTGTGGGTTGGTAGTGTCACATGTCTTCGAATATTTGGTTCTAGGACATGCCGGTTTCTTCACGATGTTTCCCTTCACCGTTTTGAGAACAGGGGCGATGAAGCGATTATTTAGTTTGTTGACCATCATTTCTTAGTTTGTGAAATGTTTAACTTTTAAGTGAAAAAATCACTGTTTTTCTGTATTTAGACTGTATTGTTTCAAAAATGATACCTAAATGCAGTGTTTTTTGTATCGACTACTCAGTAAATATCAGAAGCCAAATCTCGTAATTTAAAACGTTCAAAATCTAGTCGCAGCCTCATCTCGGCGACAAACAAATGTCAAAAACTTGTCAAAATGTAGGGAAATTAGATGTATTTTTGACTGATTGAGACTGCGATCAGACTGTGAACGTTCTCAAATTTAGGAGAATTGCCCTTCTGTTACTAGGAGGCAAAAAATTGAAAACATGGTATGAATAAGTTGTTATAAAATGACTTGTCGGCTTTACCGACGCCGACGCCTCAATTTGCCCGGATCTAACGAGATTCCCTCGATGCCTAATACAATTTCTACCGTGCCAGCGTTGAAAAAGATTATAATATTTTGATTTCTTACCTATCACAGTAGGGAAATAGTAAATACTCATAAACTTATCTTTCTTTTTACGAAACGCGTGAATAATTAAACAAATCTTACACCTATAGGGAGGGTTGAATAGTTGCAATATAATTAGTTCAATCATAATACTTACCCTAGATTCAAATATCTTAGCCTGAGCGACGAGGATAACTATCAAGTTTCCGAAAGCCACGGACACATACCAAGCAGCTATAGTAATAGTTTTCATACTTTTCGGTGCCTGAAACAGTATTTTTTTTTATGTTAGCCTATAATGTGTCTCGCTGTTGGGCAAAAGGCCTTCCCTTGTTTCTTCCAAACCTCCCCATCTTGTGCGATCTCTGGCCATGCAAATGTTACCACAGCGTCGCACCACCATAACATAATCAGCCTATAAGTAATGTTCCTACTGCTGGGATACAGGCCTACTCTCTGTGACAGGGAGTGGGCCACCACGTGGGCCCATTGCGGATTGGTGGATGATACATATCTTCCAATTTTCTGGTTGGAAAAATAAGGGTGTTATAAGTTTAACGTGACATCGTATCGCAGCTCCCAAACGGCTGAACCTATTTTCTAGACAGTTTTTACTTTTCCCTGTAGGTAGTATAAGAATAACGACGTTTATTGCAATCACGAGGATTTCACTGCACAGCGCTATTTCAAGTTGGACGATCTACGCTGACTTACTTGTGTAAATGAGAACTCTAGCCCCGACACGGCAAACATAATCTCCGCCACAGAGATGAGAAGGTACTGAGGGACGATCCAGGCCAGGTGCAGCTCGTTGGGAGGGTTGGGTGCGTGCAGCACAGCGGCATCCAGCCTGCCCATACGCTCTCGGAGGCACAGCACGTACACGCCTCCAGCTCGAAGGTATCCTTCACCAGACCCTGACATCACGGCATCCGCGCTAAGAGCTCGCCATCGGAATCTGGTTAGAGACAATAAGAAGGTGACTACAGTGTCATGTCAACTTGAGATGTACGGAAGACGAATTACGAGGAATTAAAGCATACCACGAAACACCCCAATGCGTATATCTATATAAATAAAACAAGGTCGGGTTTGTTACACCACACCATTTATAACTCTAGAACGGCTGGACCGAATTTATGAAATTTGATTTATTGGATTGGATTGAGTTTGAGTTTACCTCGAATAGCAGAATAACTATTAAAACATGGGAAAAATTCACGAAAAAAAAAACATAATTCACAATCTGAGGCGGTACGAAGATTGCGGGGTCAGCTAGTTATGTTATAATCATATATAATACATAACATACATTGAATTTTTATTATTATGTATAAAACAATGTTTATTTATTAAATTAGTTATACTGACTGTGGCACAAAATTGTGTTCACATTACAAATCTATGCGGACACACACACGTAGAGTTTAGAGTAGTAGGTACTTCGTCCATTTTGGTTTGTTTCTACCATAGAAATGTAACATATATCTATGGTTTCGACTGTACAGCGGAAGTGAGACTGTAATTAAGGTGGTTTTATAAATTTTTGGGATAAAAATTAAAATGACAGAACTCGATTCAGTAAACGATTCTGAACAAACTACTTTAATAATGTGCATTATTTCAGTTACACGTATAAATTAAAGTCGATTTTCCTGTCTGAGTGATTGTGTTGTTCTTCTAAACTTCGCAACGGATTTTGATGAGGTTTTCATAATCATTCACAGATCGATCGATCTCGATGCAGGCGAAACGATAATGCGAAGCAACGTAAAATGGATAAAAACTATCGTTTGCTTTAGATACACGTATGAATATTAATCTCTCACACGTTTGCTCGCCTTCCTGTCGAAACACCCGACGTGTCGGAGTAGTTGAATGGGCGCAGTAAGGTCATTGTTTTAACAATGACAATAGAACAATGACACTGTTGTGTACACTTGGTGTACCGTTGACGTTTCGAACACTGTCTCTTATGTACACTAGGTGTACACTTGACGCTTGAGGGGTTTGCACTCACTTGCCAGGCTGTAGGTACATGTAAGCCGACTCGCCGATGTGGTCCACAGGCTTGTCAGACACATAATAAATGTCGCTCAGGCTTTTTTCAGTCTCAACAACGATCGACACGTTTTTGTTCGGCCCCGTTTCGCCAACGTAAACTACTCTGTAAAGAAAGAATTTACTGTAGCGTTTTGGGTGAAAAAGAACGTCCGTAACGAGTTTTCATAAGGTGCATAAGGTTCATAACTCATTTGTTGGGCTTGGTATAACCTTTCATAACAAGCTACCTTCTTCATTGCTAGATTTGCCTTTTAATACGTTTAAATCTCAAGTAAAATCCAAACTTTGTTCAAAAGCATACTATTCCATCAACGACTACTTAAACGATAAGAATAGTTGGTCGCCCTGATCAACTCAAGACAATTTTTATGTTCTTTCTCCAGAATTAGCTTAGGTACTGACAGGTTATATGAGTTCATATAATTGTTTTTTTAGTAGACAGTTTTAGTCAATTCAGTTTAATTTTATTTTAATTTATTATTGACATAATCTACTCATTTCAATGTTTTTTAATGAGTTGATTGCAATATGTGGTTAGCTAGCGACCTCTACGATTGATCATATTATTCTTGCTTGAGCAACCGGCAGCAAGTTCGTCATGCTCCCTTAGATTTCACTGCTTGCGGTAGCGTCGGGGGTCGGGTTGCCTCCTTCCCTCAAATATGGCGAGGGGGGTAATGGCTGATCTTTGCGTTATGCTCGTGAACGAGTGCTGCTTGTGGTGATTGGTCGTCTTGCTGACCATGGTTTTATTGTTGTTATTAGTAATAACTTGTTTATTTATTTTGCTTAGATGGTCGTAGTTTATCATTTGTGACTTCAAGTGACAGCTATGAAAACAGAACCCAGCATTGCATAAATAATATGTAAGCTGTCACGCCCTTTATACCTCAGGCTTTTATTTAGGTAGTAAGATTTTTTTTTGAAGTGAAAACTTCTTTAGCGGCGTTGTACACTTTTTTTGTAATGGGTAAAAAATGTAAGACAAAAGTTAAAAATCGAAATCGTCGAAATTATTTTAAAAAGTTTTCACTTCTGCCGGCACTCCCGGAGTGCAACCCGTCGTTTTTTTTGTTTACATAGTTTTAAAAAAAAGGTGATAAATAACTTTAATTTCGGAAGTCGGTGTCAAAAAACGAAAATGCGGAACCAACGACACCGACTTCCGAAATTAAAGTTATTATGCACTTTGTAGTTTTTTTTTGAAGTCGGTAGTTTTTTTTTAACCCCCGACGCAAAAACGACGGGGTGTTATTGTAAAAAAGTTTTTATAATTAAGGAATTTATTGAACATATTTTTTTTTTATAATTATTTGAATGAGTATTAACAAAATAAAGCAATAAATTAAATAGTGAATATTTGCATGGGAATAGTGTTTAACAATAATATGTAATATGATGAGAATGTATGTAAACTTAATAAAAAGCACGCTGGGTTATAATTTCTAGCAAATAAACGTTTGATTTGATTTGATAGTTTATAATCTATCCATAGCAAACTGACAAATTGTGCACTGGTGGTATCAAACTTGCATGTGACGGTACGCGTCTTGCGCTAATAAGTATTAAATAGTCAAGTAACTGCGACCAACTTGGAAGTAGCGCTCGCCGAGCGCTGCCGCGGCATGAAGTCAGTATATTATACTTGTATAAACAAAAATCTAACTAAATCTGTTTTAACATTATAAATGCGAAAGAGTGTCTGTCTGTCTATTACCTCTTACGCTTAAACCGCTGAACCGATTTAGATGAAATTTGGTATAGAGATAGTTTGAGTCCTGGGAAAGGATATATAGGATAGTTTTTATTCCGATATTCCCACGGCAAACTTATGCGGGTGAAACCGCGGGGCGCGGCTAGTAGATTATATCCCTCATAAATAATAATCGTGAAAATCCCTCAAAAATAACCAAAATTTCCCTGTGCTAAAAGTAGGTACACTGCACTAAATAAACTCAGAGGTCACAGTCTCTTTTAAAGACCAGACCTAAACTTGGTCAGATCGTGTGAATCCTAAACTACCTAATTCCATAACAAACTATCAATCAAAATCCGAGAGTTTTGAAGGATATTACTAACCCATTGCTTCATAGATTTGAAAAATTCGTCTGCTCAACAACGTAAATAACGCAAATAACGTGGGTGAACTGTCAAAATGAAACCCATTGCGATCAATTGTCATTTGAGTGTTACGCAATTACCCCGCTGACCAGTATTGACAGTTGGGGGTCCCACTCACAGCCGTTTAGGCCATAAATAGTTATGGCGAGAATAATAGATCCACACCTTGTGTGAAAAGGAGATGATAAATGACCCATAGCTGCAACACAAAGCGACCTGGGGAGAAAACATGTTCTCAGTGACAGTTCGATAAGAGTGCATTTAAAACGAAGTGCAATGTGTAATATTATAGTACTTAACTACGTGGGACACTCAGAAAGTTTTGCGAAAATAAATTTTAAAAAATGTTCTGTAGGTAAATATTTTTTTATTAAATCTTTTCAGAGTACTCTCATAGCCTCTATACAAGTTTCATGCGTCTGAACCAGTTTTCGAAACACTTTTTCCAGTCCGCCACAGACACTACGTTTACAGCCTGCTCGAACGCTGACCCTATCCCTTTGAGCTGATTTTTTTTCACTTTTACCTACCCCACACAAATTCAATTAACACTAGTGCATTGAAGAATTGAAGACACCGACTAGAAGAATCATCAAAATTCGCATAGAATTGCCGGAGATGCAGTACATTTATGCATATAACTTCGCACATAAGAATAATTACCTAATGTATTACATACTAAAACCTTCCTGAAAGTATGTAGATCACAATATAATGAAACAATTATCAAAATTGGTTCATTAGTTTTTGAGAAAATTGCGGACATACAAACACATACGGGTCGAATACAGAACCTCCTTTTTTGAAGTCAGTTAATTATCTCTATTCACAATATTTATGTAATCCCGTGAGTTTGGTTTTCTTCTATGAGAAAGAAAATAAGAAATTAGAAAGAAAGAAATTAAGAAATTTCGGCACAAGCAAGCTCATAACCATTACTGACTTGTTAACGTGATTTAAATATCAAAGTAAATTAATAATTAATTAGTAAAGTGCTCGTAGTATCCGCCAAACTAACAGCCTCACAGCTAGACAACCCATATCTACCTTCACAACCTAGGATTTCAAGTAAATTCGTCCGAGTAAATAACATAAGTTGCACAAAACTTACTCTTCTCTCTCTCTCTCGTTAATTATACGATAGTTTGGATACAGTATATCGATACTGTAGGTATGCTGAATCTACATTGGTTAGACTGGAACTTACACCATCTTATTAATATAAAACGATTTTTAACTGACTTTAAAAAAAAGGACGAGGTTCTCAGTTCGGTTGTTTTTTTTTTTTACTTTTTGTTCAATGCCTTTACCTTTCAGCCAGTTTTTGTATTTCGCACCTTATTTCGAGTGAGTTTCGCGGGGTAATTGCGGAACACACTAACAGTAGCAATGGCTTTCAAATTTGACAGTTGCACAACATGCATTGCGTTATTTACGTTGTTGAGCAGGCAACTTTTTCGAACATTATGAAGCAATGGATTAACAATATCCTTGAAAATGAAACAGATTTTGATTGAAAGTGAGTTATGCAATTAGGGAGCCGTTCTGTTTCTGTCAATCATTTGAAGAATACAGGGACAGAATGATTTTTTAAATATGCTTAACGTTACACGCATTACATGAGTTGTATTGCAAGCGGGCTTTAAACTCGGGTTTAAATTAATTAGCTTTTTTATTAAGAACTTTAACATAGAGCAGTCATGGTCCTAGAACCAAAAAATCAAACACATGTGACATCTACCCACCCGCACTGGACCTGCGTGGTGGATTACGGCCCACTTCCTCTAGAAGCGAAAAGGCCTGTGTCCCAGCAGTGAGAATATTACCGGCTGACTATACGGACAATGTTGGTAGGCAGTTTGCTTCACAATGAATTTCCCTGACTTCCCTACTCGTGCCAGCCTACCACCACAATAAGATTGTCATAGCTTTACAAGTTTCTTAGCATTCAGCTTGGTGTTGTATTGTTTCTTTACACAAGCAGCTCTTTGTTGGAATGTTGGAGTGACGTTTCTATCACGACAAAGGTATACAAAAGCATCTCAGTCTGTACCTTTCAATGGAAAGCTAACTGGCTGACTGTTATTTATTTATTTATGTAATACTTTATTGTACACCACAAAAATACATACATTACAAAAAAACTTTTTTACAAAATAAAAACAAGCAACTTCAAAAGAAAACTACAAAGTGATAAATAACTTTAATTTCGGAAGTCGGTGTCGTTGGTTCCGCATTTTCGTTTTTTGACACCGACATCCGAATTTAAAGTTATTTATCACTTTGAAGTTTTTTTTTAAGTCGGTTGTTTGTTTTTTTTTTGTAAAAACGTTTTTATTTTTCAGTTTTTAGTTGTACCTACTCCACACAAATTCAAATAACACTAGTGCATTGAAGAATTGACATCGACTAGAAGAATCATCAAAATTCTCATAGAAATGCCGGAGATGCAGTAAATTTATGCATATAACATCGTACATAAGAATAATTACATAATGTATTATATACTAAAACCTTTCTGAAAGTATGTAGATCACATTAGTGAAAGAAATATCAAAATTGGTTCATTAGTTTTTGAGAAAATCGCGGACATACAAACATACATACATATATACGGGTCGAATACAGAACCTCCTTTTTTGAAGTCGGTTAAAAAAATATTATCGATCACTATAATACAACGGGCGGACTTATCGCTTTCGACGATCTCTTCCAGGCAACCTTGGAATGGACAGTGATTTGCCTGGATATAAAATGGGGTTGACTGTTGCTCTACTTCAGAAGTTATGTGTTGATCTGTCTCACCAGATAACACCCAACGCGGAGGAAACGCGGGCACGTGGACGTCGCAGGCACGTGGTCGGTGGCGTTCATTCCCTACTAACGTATTCCTACGATTTCTCCCTGGTTAATTATACTAGTCCAAATATTTCTTTTACGATATAATGTACAGACGCCAGCACATCAACCTACACCTAACTGTCATATTTTCCCAATCAACATTGAACCTTATGCTTTAGCGATAAAGTTGAAAATCTATTACAGAAATCTGACAGATTGTAGTAGGTTGATGTGCTGGCGTCTGTACATATATCACACTAATATTATAAAGGCGAAAGTTTGTGAGTGTGTGTGTGAGGGTGTGTTTATATGTTTGTTACTTCTTCACGCTCAAATGACTAGACCTGACACCCTGGATTAACATATAGTATACTTTTTATCCCGATATTCCCACGGGATCGACACATGTGCGGGTGAAACCGCGGGGCGCAGCTAGTCTAATATATACTAAACTTACGTCCCAGTGGGTCCCGCTTAATGGCAAACGATATCGTGGCAGGCCCAGACGGAGATGGCGGGATGAGCTGGACTCCTTTAATAAAGATTGGTCCTTGGCAGCTCTGGACAGAGAGAGGTAGGAGGAGAGTAGGGAGGCCACTCATGGCTAATAAAATTTAGTGCCATGTCAATATGTAAGATTAGACCTTCTTTTTTTATCTGTTCTGTGGATTAGACATCTTGTGATTGTTCATAGGTTCATAGGTTTATAGGTTTTCATATACTTTCAACTCTTCCCCAAAAACCCACGCAACATGGCCTCTTCTGATAAAGATGATCTATTGTATTTATAAACAATTTTAAATATTTCTTAAAATTAAAAAAATAAGTAAGTATAATAAATAGTGGTCCGCCGGTGTCGGGAGCAGGGCCCAAGCCGCGATGGTATTTTTCTAAAATTATTATTATTATTTATTGGACTACTATCATTAACCAGGGAGAAAACAGAGGAAAACGTTACAATGGATTTAACGCCAACGACCACATGACGCGTTTCCGCATAAACGCATACAAACTAAGCAAAATAAATTAATCCCGGTAGTACGTTACCGTGGGATATTTTCCGACATCCACGCGGACGAAGCCGCGGGCAAAAGCTAGTAGTTAATAACAGCGAAGCGCCCAACTCTGATTACAACTGTAGAAACACCGAAATACTGAATATTCGAGCCAAAGCTTTGACCGAACGAATTGTATCGCCCATTTGGACGAATCCGCCTCTAATATAGATACATTAAGCCTGTACATATAATAAGGTAGCTCTCACACAAGTGTTAAGCTTCCATTATTTTAGCTACTAATGGACGATATAACTATACCAAGACCTCGTGTAACCTAATCATAAATTCTCGTTCGTTCCAATTGTATTCATACGTTCCAACAAACAGAACATAATGTGGCGCAAGAGTGCACGTGCCTTAAAAACTCCACCACTGAACTTTAAAAATGAATAAGGCACTATTCAACTTTATTATTATTAAACAAAATACTTACTTTAACTTCGGCTTCCCAGTTAGAGACTTCACGAAGGGATTGGGGTCCATAAAGTACAACGCTATCTGATCGTCTGAATTTTGTCCAATCACGACAGGCATGAACTGGAAATTAACGAGAAACAGTCAATATTGCGGTTTCAGTTTGTTAACGGATTCTGGGTTATAAATTGATAAAATATCGCTAAGGTAAAACCAATTCCTGTCGTTAATTATTTTGTTTGCAACCAAACTACGAGTACCTATATTAATAGATAATCCGCTCAGTACTCATTTGCATACCGATAACGACGTAATTTTAATACAAAATCTGAACGCTAATGATCAAATCAGACAATATTACGTGGGACACTCAGAAAGTTTTGCGAAAATAAAAAATAAATGTTCTATAGGTAAATATTTTTTTATTAATTTTTTCAAAGTACTCTCCACTAGCCTCTATACATAGTTTAATGCGTCTGAACCAGTTTTCGAAACACTCTTTCCAGTCCACCGCAGACACCTCGTTTACAGGGGGTCTACTCCCTAAGTACGTCAACGAAGTGAACGGCCCGTCCGACAGTAGCCCGATACGTCGGACAGAACCCTACTCCCTAACGATTTCGGATTCATCAGTTTCAAACGGAATCATAGACAATATTCGTGAACGAAGGACGCATGGCGATAGAGTTGCGTTATTTTACCGGTCGATTACCGGTTTACTTATTTTGTAGTTTTTTAACTTATTAAACAAAAATTAATACTTTTGTCGTTAGAAATTGACAACATATTTTAAAATATACTTTTTATTATGTCTTAAATATAGAATTGAATTATTTTTGCCATTTTTGTCCGGAAACCGGCATCATTCTGTTGATACCTTTGCCTGTTTACTTTTTGATGGAAATTTTCAAATGAAATGTCAAAGTATAGCACGGGTTTTTCTATGGCTATAGTAGGTACGATGTTGATTTAAAAAAAGTTCATATTATAGGTACTTTGTCAGCCGGGAAGTTTTCTGTATTCTAATTAGCTTTCCATTCCATGGTTAATTGTGTAAAATGTCCCCAACCGCTGCAGCAACTCACTGGCAAATTGAGGCCCTTCTCGATTTTATGGGTGAGAACAAAGAATTGGCTCGCGGATTATTGAGGGGTGCCGACGGGAGAGTTCGCTCAAAATGGCTGTGGGAAAACCTGTGCAACTCCCTTAACTCAATGGGAAGTTGCACTGAGTTGGGAAGTTGCACTGAGTCCGTCGAGCAGTGGCAAAGAGTGAGGATCCAAAAGTAAACAAAGACCACAGTAAATGGGTGGGACGGATTGGTAATACAGCTCAATAAGTTGCAGAAACTTTAATATGTCCTTACTTTCATTCTTGGATCAACACCACTTCGGCATATGTGTTGAGGCCATGTTGAGGCAAAAGAGGTATTAAATCCGCACATAAGCCCTAGAATAATTCCCGAGTGAGTCTATAGTTCCCTATGAACTCAACGTCGGGAATACTCGCCAACCTAAAGTTTCGGAGTAAATGATACCGACGTTGCCTCCGCTCTTCCTGTAAAGCTTCTTCAATCAATAAAAAAACAGCCATAGTTTGAAATTATTTTATTTTAGTAACTTTCGTCGATAGCACGAGAACTATTTTGATGTCGTATCAACTGACATAACTATCCGTCAAAACCAGTGTCATGTTCAACTGTTCGGACGGGGAAAAACACATCGGGAGTAGGGACAACAGTCAAATCGCGTTGTCATTCATTCTTCGCTCGGGCCCCGAACGATTCATCCGTTCGTAGGTCATAGGGAGTAGGAAACGCCCGTAACGAAGCCCGAAGCGACGGACTTCGTGCTTAGGGAGTAGACCCCCAGCTCGAACGCTGACAGCGCATCTTTCGGCGACGAAAATTGTATCCCTTTGAGCTGATTTTTTATTTTCGAAATTGTAAAAAATCATAACGCAAAAATGTTCCCGACGCAAATCGATTTTTTAATGAGACAATTTAAATTAGCTCGCAAACAATGAGTAGGGATCATTTGAAATCGTATGTTAACTATTATTAGTACAGCCATGTGCTAAAGTATTAGGCAAACCAATTGTCTTCATTTTCCAAAAATATACCATGGATTTTATTTTATTGTTTTACAATTGCATCTGCGGTATGTTCACTTGATAATTAAAACAATAGATAGAAATTCCAAGATTTTGTTATGGTAGGAACCGTATTTTCGTACGTTTTTTTATTGTTTTTATTTGAACTTACTTTAAATTTAATCGATATTCTATATTTTCTGGTTTTAAATTTGTCATCATCTGCCTAACGTTTTCCCAACTATGTAGGGGTCGGCTTCCAGTCTACCCGGATGCAGATGAATACCAGTATTTTACATGGAGCGACTGCCTATCTGACCTCCACAACCCAGTTACTGGGTAATACAATACCCCTTGGTAAGACTTGTTGTCAGACTTTCAGGTTTCTGTCTACCCGTAACGACTGTCAAAGATCCACGAATGACAGCCGAGACCAACTGCTTAACGTGCTTTCCGAGGCACGGAGGGGTCTCGGTATGTAAAGATGGTCACCCATAACGCTCGTGTGCCCGCCGATACAGAGAAATCTTTGTGGTGCGGCGCCGCAACGCTCGTGTGCCCGCCGATACGGCGAAATCTTTGCGGTGCGGCGCCGCAACGCATCGTGTGCTCCGGCACTTACGATATCGGTTCTGGTACTAACATCATTAAAATCAACTGCTACAAATTCCCGTACACTAATATTGTATGAGATCGGAAATCAGTATGAATGTTGTGTAAATAATGAAAATAACTAATTTAAATCATGGATAGTTTACATAAGCTTGGTTCCTATAAACAAAAATGAATCGTTTTGCTTACCAATGGTAGCATTTTTAATGTCAAACCGGGAATATAAATAGATGTGTAAGCTTATTTCACCTGAGATATCTACTTACTTATGGGAGGGTTTACTATGCAAAGCTATGAGGTCATTGCTTCATTATTGGCAAAGATACAAGAGTCCAATAACTGTCAGTTGTCTGTAAACTGTCAGTGTCAATCAGCCAATAGTGAAAAGCGAATAGAGGCCTAAGTATAAAATATTATGGAACTTTTGTGTAAAAAGCTTGTCGCTCTGTGAATTTCACGCATTACAAAAATTCCAATAATAAGATACCCATAAATCGAATGCTTCTGTTTAACTAAGCAGCCTTTAAAACCGAATAATAATAAGTACAGTCAACAAAAGAGATAAGTATGCAGGATCGTCGGATATAGTTGAAGTTTAGTAAGAAACCAATGGATGTTGTCGACTGACATTAAATTATTATTATTACATACGTAATAAGTACACACGATTCAATATTCGCTCGATTACCTATGGAAATCATGTCAACAGTGCACTGTATACATGTGCATTTAAGTAAGTTACATGATATCGAAAACTTGCTACGTAGATTACCACCAGGTAGGCAATCAAACTTCACTTTTGATTATTTTCCTATGCACGATGAGATTGACTGAAAGTTGATATGAAAATCCCGGCGGCGTCCATTTGTTTTTTGTTTTTACAGCAATGAATGGGTTTGCCGTTTGTGGATGGTATTCCATCCGAAACCAATATCGAATGATAGCTTTTTGATAAAGTTTGCTATAACCAATATTTTTAAAACCCGTAGAGAAATAGACTGGTCATTTTAGGTACGGGAGACGGGTGGTATTTTTTTTTGGTGGTCCTCATGCGACTCGAGGCTGAATATTTTTTTAACAAAACTTCTGACTGAAGCTGTTACTCGTTTATTAGAAGCATGGAGGATTAATGTTACGTGCATTTTAGGAGAACATGGAATGGAAAAACAGGGTGAAATTGAAAACTTGCACATAATCGTTATAAATTGTAATATCCCAAATCGAACTTCTTGAACAAAAAACGAATATTATTGTCTTAGCGCAAACTAAGTCATTGCCGTCAAGTAGACACCAATTT
Source organism: Hydraecia micacea (assembly GCA_914767645.1). Classification (NCBI taxonomy): domain Eukaryota; kingdom Metazoa; phylum Arthropoda; class Insecta; order Lepidoptera; family Noctuidae; genus Hydraecia; species Hydraecia micacea. The sequence goes on from OU611774.1 coordinate 3,697,243, forward strand.
ATCGTCGAAAAGATTTTTTTTTCAAAATTTTCAGAACAAGAAATATAAAGTATCAATATTAGCGCGCATCATCCATTCATCGCAAAGTTCACAACATGAAGCAAGTTGGCAACGCTTTGAGCTAGCGGTATTTACCTAATTTTGACCGTTCCTACAAAAAAAAGAGCGCGAACGACGTTCATTGACATGCGATTTTTTTATAACACGTACACACGGCTACACATCAAGCTATACATAACCAGTATAAGCTGACTTCTGATTGTACGAAAAACATATACAATGCGAGGTCAACTCAAACTGGAAATGTATAGCTTGATGTGTAGCCGTGTGTACCGCGTTGAATTAGATATTTTAATTTGCGCACCTATACAATTTCATCCTGTATTGATCTCACATAATGGTTTACACAAAGAACTGGTGACAAAGTTATCTTTTTCATTGTAACCGTGCAGAGTACCTACTACTACTGATTAATTCCGTAATCCAAGTGCTAACAAAGGTCAACGAAAAGAAGCAGATTATGGAGTAACGCGACGTTTTGAAACGCGATTACCGCAGGATTAATCGTTGTTATCCTGACTTTCCGTCAAATGTGGTCTTTATTAATCTACATATTATTATATAAAACTAGCTGCGCCCCGCGGCTTCACCCGCATAAATGTCGATCCCGTGGAAATATCGGGATAAAAACTACGCTATGTCTTTTCCCGGGACTCAAACTATCTCTATACCAAATTTCATCTAAATCGGTTCAGCGGTTTAAACGTGAAGATGTTACAGACAGACAGACAGACACTTTCGCATTTATAATATTAGTATGGATTCAAAGTCCTGACTTGGAGGGTGTGTTCTTTGAAGAGTAAATATCCACTAAGAAAGGGTTTTTCGAAATATCACCCCTAAGAGGGTAAATGGGGGAGGGTGAAATTTCAGGCGGACGAAGTCGCGGGCTGAAGCTAGTACATATTATTGGTACGTCTTCACGCACAAACGGCTGAACGGATTTGGATGAAATTTGGCACACAGATAGTTTATAACCAGGATTAACACATAGGATACTTTTTATCTCGATATTCCCACGGGATCGACACTGATGCGGGTGAAACCGCGGGGTGCAGCTAGTAGATAGATAAATGATATCATGACCATAACGTACAAAAGACATTCCACCTCTGAAAGTTACCATCACCATATCAGCGGTACAAAAGACATCCTACTGCTGGACGTGACCTCTGAGAACACCACAAAGGTCGATCCTGCAGCCTGCATCCAGGGGATAACCACAACTTGAAAATATTATTGGTCCTGTTTGTACAGGATCCAATATCGCAGCAATGGGTGCAGGGACATCGACGCGCATACTAAAACCATAAATTCAGCACATGATTCTAGACCCCTAGTGTAAAAAAAATTCACCGGTTATTAAACAAAAATAAGCTGTTCCATACATTTTGATCACGAAGGTATTTCACTTTTCTATGAAACAGCTGTTTTTGTTTTAAACCGACAAAAACTTCAACGCATGGTTCAGAATTATGTACTGCATCCATAATAATTGGTTGCCCGTCATGTCCTTCCCACCCTGTAACTATATTTATTTTTATTCCCTATTCATCGAAATATTCATATCGATATGAACTTTTTTGCTGATTTACTGCATTGCTCTCATTTAGAAGAATTCAGATGGCAGCTTTCCATTTAAAATCGATAATGTGTAACAAGCTATTTTTTTTTTAACGAGGATGTATTTACCATTCCCGCTATAGTCTTATATTCTTCCTTCACCATGTGTTTCTTCATGACCCTCCCAGCACAGTTCTTTGAACAGGTGGCGGTTACGAACAGCACCTTATGTGGCAGTGGTGTCATGAGGGCTGTGCCATGCTGTTCCACAGTGGCGATACCTTCGCCATGGATGGCCAGATCAACCTGGCAGCCTAGCGTGTTCATTATCACCAGGCCTGTTTGACGATGCCCGGGGACTTGGAGCGTAGATCGCTAAAAAGTAATTTAGATTAAAAAAATTAAGTAAGCATAATCTGCAAAAGTTGATTTTCTAACTCATCAATGTTAAGTCGTACAAACTGATTCAGATTGCTATTGATATCGGGTTACCAATTACGGTACAGATTTACACGGTGCCATTTAATTGCCTGTGGCATACCATATCATAAGACAAAATATAAGCAATAAAAAAGTTACGCCGTTTAGACGAAACAAGTCATTTTTTGCTTATTATATGCCACAGACAAGAAACTTGCATCGTGTAAATGAGGCTTTATTCAAGATACAAACCTCTATTCCAATTTGCAAGATGCCGGCAGAAACAAATGCCATCGATGCCAGCATGCCTCCGATGAACATCTTGTGTAGCGACGGCATGTCCGGCAGCAGTGGCCATACGCCGCCAGGGCACACGGGGATCATGAGTAGTACCATGGCGGGGTTCATGACCTGCAGCTGGTCCGGCATCAAGGTAACGCCGAGAACCTCACTGCGCAACCGCGAGGCTTGGAAGGTCCAGCGAGAACCCTGGAATCAAGATGTTTCTAAAACACGCTACGACATACTATTAAAACTAAGTTTTTTCTAGAGTTTTTGTGTACATTTTCTTTTTTTTTTTACTTATGGTCGAGCTGCGCAGGTAGTGCACAGCTGGACCTCTTCGGTAGACCATACCGTATATGGCCGCCATTACATCTTGTAAACAGATGTTAATTAACACGGGTCTACGTTTTGGAGACGAGGTCGTAAGCACGACTTGTACCCTTCTCGCCCGAAATATATCCATATTTCGCCTGTTATTTTACTAGTACTCGTAACCAATTCCATCCTAAAAGCATGGACCGCACTTATAATTGATTTACAACGCGCTCCACGCTTTTAGAATTCAATAAAATTTGACAATTCAATTATTATATAATATAAAGAGCGTTTTAATAGCGTGTTTTTTTAGTTTTTTTAAACTACAGTATTTTTATTTTTAACTTTTGCGTCTAGTTATATTCTTCATTAAGTTAATAAGTATAAAGTCAACAAAGTTCTGATGATTAGGGGCTACTAGCAAACTAGAGGGGTTTACAAATAGCCCCTAAAGAGTTCCACTATCCACCTCCCGGCTGCATCATCAGACCCTCGACACCAAGTGCAATCAACTTTACTCGTCAATACAAATCATATGAGCCCAAACATGAAGGATTTACTAGTAGCCACTGAAGATTTCCATTATCCACCTCCTGGCTCCACCATCAGATCAGCTCCAACATACCAAATTATAGTTCTGTCTTCCGAACTACACATACATACAAAGTTTCATTTCGATACGACAATTAGAAGTAGGTTAAAATCGACTTCTAAAATTTTAATACCTACATTGTCAGTTTAGTTACAAAAGCGTGTTAAAAAATAAAAAATCGTCGGCGTTTCCTATTTGACTCTTGGTCAGGTCATGTGAAAACCATGTAGATTGATGTCTGAAATGGTTTTTTAAGGAAAGTACCACATATATTTGATTTGACCATATCTCACCCTCAGTGATGGAATTTCGAAAAACCCTTTCTTAGTGGATACCTACTCTTCACAAAGAATGCACCCTCCAAATTTCATGTCTCTGGGACCAGCGGTTTAGGCTGTGCGTTGATATATCAGTCAGTCAGGACTTTGAATCTATACTATTGTACTATATACATAATTATATATTGTATATATCTATACTAATATTATAAAGAGGTAAAATTTGTTTGTAAGTTTGTATGTAGGGGGTAATCTCCGGAACTACCAGTCGGATTTCAAAAATTCTTTTTGCGTTTGATAGCCCAATTTTTGAGGAAGGCTATAGGCTATTTAACATCACGCTAGCACCCTTAGGAGCCGAGCAAAAAGAAAAAAAGTCAGAATGAAAGCGAAAACGAAGTAGTAGTGCGGTCAGGCGATGCGATGCGACAGGTGGGTTGGGGGAAACAGAAATTTCACGCGGACGAAGTCGCGGGCTGAAGCTAGTAATATTATAAAGAGGTAAAGTTTGTGAGGTTGTAGGGGGGTAATCTTCGGAACTACCTACTGACCCGATTCTGAAAATTCCTTCACTAATGGGAAACTACAGTATTGCCGAGTGTCATAGGATATATTTTATAATAAAACAACACATTTCACGCGGACGAAGTCGCGGGCAGAAGCTAGTTTTTGTATATATAGATAATTCATTTGAATTTTTGTCTGACCTGTTTCAGGAAATGTATACTCTGAAAACGTTCAGAACTAGTTTTGGAACAACGTTTACATAAGCAGCTTTATAAATCGTAATGTTGAAAGTTTCGGTAGTTGAAACGAGGCGAGTTTGCAAACTTTAATTAAGCACATTTGCTATAATACTGTTTTTATGTTTAACTTTTCAGCAAAGGACCGGACACCACCTACTGTAAGTTAATCTATATAAAATTAAATTAAATGCTACTCGTTGGGAAGCGCATGACTTGAGAACGGCTCGACTGATCTGCGGGGGAATTGCGTAACACATTATCAATCGGAATCGGTTTCATTTTGACAGTTCAACAACATTCATTGCGTTATTTACGTGTTGAGCACACAAATTTTTCGAACTTATGAAGCAATGGATTAGCAATTTGCTTCAAAATGATTCAGATTCCGATTAATAGTGTGTTACGCAATTAGGGTGCTGGTTAAAGGAGAATGGATAAGAGCATTCCCAGACACAAACTATGGCGATCTTTCTTGCTCTCAGGGAGTAGATTAATATAATCCTAAGAAAGCCAGTCTTATTTATAAACGCCTCTTAAAGTTGAATCAATGCAACTGATTAGCAAAATTCTTATTCATAAACACTATTTAGCGCTAAGAGGTTGCTAAGCAATTGATTAGTAGGTGTACCGGAGCACTGTTAAGAGGATGTTAAGAGGCAAGATGGCGGATTTTATTTGAATCAGCTGATCGATTCAATAGGATCATTGTGCTTCGAGGTTATTTTGTTCATAATATCGAGTAATGAGTAAATATGGATTTCAACAATCTTTTATTGGATTTCCAGAAAAACGTAGAAGATTTAAATAATTTTGAAACGCCGGAGGAAAGTAGCAGAAGGTAGACCTACAGAGCGTTTAAATCCGCTACGAGAATGATTACCTTATTACATATTCATATATTCTTCATTCCGAGTACACATGATGAAAGAATTTATAGGGAAAGCTCAATGAGGTGGCTCAGTAGGTGCTCAGGAGGTATGAAGAGAATGAGTTCGTGAAGAAGCTCATCACAGATAGTGATTATTCAATATGTTATCCCATGTATGTGTTATCTTATGACGCCAGTTCTAAGGTACAGAACGAAAGAAAAGCCACGTTGTAGCAGTCACACACAAATAATAAGAGACATTTGGTAGAAATAATTTATTTTGATAGGTAATAAAACTACATTTTTGTTCTACATAGTTTTTGTTTTCCAATACTCTTCCTTCAAAGACATTAAATTCTTTTCTCATGCTACTCTCATTCCTCATCTTTCACACGTAGCATAGTCTCCTCCTTCGCCGTCTTTTCGAGGTTGAATAGTATTGGTGCTGGGTGCTGATACTGGCTTTCATAGCAGCAGTCTAACTTGTAGGTACAACAACAACAGGTAGGTAACAATTATTATACTTGTTTACAGGTGTAATCAAGTATAATAATTGTTATTAAAAGACACTGAAACCCCGTTACAAAAGCAATAGGAAGTAATATAGTATAGACACGAGTACCCACTTACATTTCTAAAAGAGCAAAATATTCATATTAGCAACCAAAGCCGATAATAGCTACTTTTCTGCAAAAGGTATGAAAATACATAGCTATTATCGGCTACTGCTTTAACATTAATTTGGTTAGTTTATATTAATAAGTAGATATAAATTCAATGATAAATACCTTTCCTGTTTACTCCAATTATTGGTGTTTATTATTTTCATTGCTATTTGCAAATTATGCAACTCCTTTTCAAATAAAGAACATTGTCATGTACGCGAGTTTCACTACTATAGCGCCGTAATTTAAAAATAGAACTTATAGGTTAATCGAATTCACATCGTATCCCACCGGCCGCCATTTTTGTTTGATATTAGATAGTACTTATTGCAAAAAAACTGTTTCAGAACCATTTATAGAGGATTCATAACATGGGTGTAGATAAAGTCTTGTATGCAGCTGTACATAATTAACTGTATTTACCCCTTATTGTACAACAGTTGCATAAATAACTATTATTCGTATTCAAATTATCCGATGAAATTTCTGACTTTTATCTGGCAAAGTCACGACAGATAAAAAATCAGAATTTTGACAAGTTTATTCTAAAAATTCCATGTTTTAGTCAACTATTTTTATTATAATCTGTGCCGAACGCATAATTTCACCTCTATTTCGTTTCTCTACCAATCACCTGCTAACCAGCATTTATACTTAAATACCTAATGAAAAGTTAAGCATTGTTTAGTTTACCATTTAGTTAGCTCTCAGAAATGTTTAGTTAGCTCTTAGGTAACTAAGAGCTGTATAAAACGTGGCGGTAGAAAACGCTATTCTAATACTTTAGCGGTGAGCAGTAACTCAGTGAGCTCACCTACTGACCTTAACCTTGTTACGAAACTAAAGAAACGTGCGCGTCCACTAAAGGTCACGAATTTAACTTGTTACCTTGTTTGTTGTTTAGATCACGGTTGATAGCCTAACCTTTGGGGTATTCCTCCAAACGCATCAACTTTGAAACGCACCAAAAGTATTCCTCGAAAAAAAAAAATATAATTTTATTACTCGACATGCTTCAACGATGAAACATAGAGAAGAGCATGAAGGATTCGTAATAAATGATATCGATAGACCTTAAATTTGGTGCGTTTCGAGGAATACCCCATGCTGTATTCTTATTTGTTTACACTGGTTTAACATGCGCTCGAACGTCTATATGGAACATAGAAATGTAATATAATGGGGCCTTTTAACCTACTTCATGTGCAGTTGCACCATAGTACTGTAGCTAATCTGCATTCGCGGTTTATTTGCCAAAAATGTAAACAAATAAGTATGTGCTTATGGAAAAATAACTTTCAATCCTACACCATAAAGTTCAGTTTACGCTGCAACTTCAAACATTTTTATAACTTTTTCAATAGTGCAAGTCACTCTGAAATCAACTTAATTAACATTATAATAAAGTTGATATTTGTTTAACTTGAAATAATATTAATTCGAAATAAGTTTGAATAGACTTTGTATTGCACTGTAGAGTTCGTCTCCAAAGAATCTCGCAGACGCGGCGCAACATGCATGCGACGGAATCTTTACCTAGTTAATGAAATTAACAATCTTAAATAAAGAAAGGTGTTTGAGGCAGGAGGGTTGTTATATACTGCTGTAACTATATTCCGATCTCAATCCATAACTTTCATGTCATCAGTAAATAAAGGGAAAACTTTGGACAAAGAAGACACACTGCACCGTCCCCAAATAAATTGGGTTAGGAGCAAGAGAATGATGATGATCAGTAAATAAAGAAAACATCAAACCTGTTGATCGAAAAGCGACCAGAATATGGGGACGGGCAGGTACAGGTACAGGATGGAGAACACCACCTTCATGTCCGCGACCAGCTTCTCGCCGTACTTCTCGACTGCGTAGTCCAACCAGTGCGAGCGCGGCGGCCCGTCCGACGCAGGGCTGTACTTGATACGCTTCATTACCGCGTACTGGAAGAATAGTGCGTACTGGGAAAATAGACAAGATCAAGGGAGGTGCCGTAAGGTATTCGAAATTCAACATTTTATTAAGTTTTTTTGCACTTTAGAGGTCGTCAGTGCCAAGTTGTACCTACATTATGTTGATCAAAATATGATTCGCGACTTTTTTTATCTAAACTCTTTCCGTATGGTTCTATCTTTTTGTAAACACGTCCAGGAGGACGTAGCTTTAATTACACTCGCTACAAACATCGAATACAAAGTCGTCGACTTATTGCAACGGGTGGGCGAGGATTAACAGAACACATTAAAAACATATTAATTAATATTTAATTAGATATCAAAGCGGGTTTCAATAGAAAACGTGATTAAAACTGCTTGTAAGAACAAAGTAATACCTACACTTTGTTCTGACAAGCAGTTTTTTACCGACTTACCTACAAAACAATGCCCATAATTGTGACTAATATTATTATTTTCTTACCAACTATATATACATTATGGTACGCAATAAAGAATTGAGAATTGAGAATTGAATGCTTGTAAAGTTAAAGTAGCAACACTATGCGAAAAAGGCATTTCTCATTGCGTTCCATATGACAAAGCCTTTAAATTCATAAATATTAAGGGACTCATAGTGCCGATCGCCAATAAGTATTGTCTACGAATAGGTTTTTAGAACCCTGTGCGTCCGCGCGCACTGTGAGACCTCCACCTCCCCTGTGTCCTCCTCTGTGTGTGTGATGTTTGTGAATACATGAGACATGAGTCTCGACCAGAAACTAATCCTTTTTTAACCAACTAAGAAATTGGGAATTGGGTGTGTGAACTTTTAAAGAACCCAAAGTAACAGAAAACTGGGCGCTAACCTAGGCCAATTTTCCGTTTCGGTCTCTTGTACAGACGCCAACACATCAAGCTACCCGAAACTGTCAAATTATCCCAGTCAATTTTTAACCTTATGCTTTAGCAATAAAGTTGAAAATGTATTAAAGAAATTTGACAGATTGTAGTAGGTTGAAGGTGGGTGGGGCAAAAGTAATGTCATAATCTGAGTAGGCTACCATTTGTTTCGAAATGAAAACAAGGGGCTCTGTTTTCACGGAAAGTTTATGTAAAGGTGTAAAATTTATGACGAAAAAATAAAATAAATTAATTAAATTTATGGGCTGATTTTTCCAACGCCAGATAATTTTATCCGAGGAATAATTTTAAATTTTTGACAGATCGTCCATACAATATCTGTCAGACAGACGTCAATTTTATTCTACGGATAAAAATTATCTGTCGATTGAAAAATCAGCTCTAGGTCGAAAAAATTATATCGGTCACACAGTCAGGTTCTGAATTGATGCACATTTTTGTGCTCTTTTTACGGCATTTTGAATTGTTCACATCCTCCAAATTGGAGATTTCTTCTACAATGTTGGGTTTCAAGACTTATAAAAAGAAACCTTTAATTTAATGTTTTAAAGGTGTACGAGGTAAACAAACCTTGGCATGATTAAGTTACAGGGTGCTACACTCTTCCTTTACACAAATTATTCTTTCAATATATTGACGGAAGTTCAATATGCCACCGACTTCCGAAATTAAAGTCATTTTTCACTTTGTAGTGTTTTTTTTTTTTTTGAAAGGCGGTTTTTTTTTTAAGTTTTTAAAACAATGATCACAGCTAAAGTGGAAAAATGTCAACCTTTTGGAGACCACTGTATGTAATGGAAACTTTTATTTTAATGATGTCTATCTATTATACCTATATATTTTCTTTGCTCCTGTTTCATGTTTACTATTATATGTACATATATCTAACGTGTTAAAAAATTAACCTTACAAACTTTAAGAGGTGCTTTAGACCATCGAACTGAACAACTTTCACTATGGGACCAACACTGAAATCACGAAAAAAAATCAGCTGTTTAATACAAAAGTTCAATACCTACTTGACCAAAATGTATGTAATGACCACAGACTACTTACAGTATTTTTCTGTCCTTCCCGTTTTTAATCCATCCAAAGGTTGTCTTTAAAAGATCGCTCTTAGCGATAAGACCGCCCCGCGCCCCCATTGTGTCAGTCATTGTAAGTTTCTATATTTATGTCTGTAATTTATATGGTGTACATAATAAAGAGTATTCTATTCTATCCAGGAGTAGGTTAGGACTAGTGTGTACAGTCACGAGCACTAATACGTCAACACTTGGCAACTTTTAATTGCATATTTTTCGTGAAATAACGAATGCAACGTTGAAATACGACACTTTACATAAACCTATGGGTTCGCAAATACAATGTTCGTAATAACATAAAATTTCAATAAGAAATAAAGGAGAAAATCGCCTTTGAATAAAGCCAAGTGTATACATACTTATGCTCGTGACTGTACAACCTGCGCTGCCACGTATTTTATATTAGTCAGGAAGTGAGCGTATATAACCTCGTTTCTTTTAATAAACTAAACGTATGCGACATATTTCATTTTTAATATTCTAAAGTGCTCAGAATTATCTCGAATAGGTAGAGAATGGCGAATACATTATTATGTATACAATAATTAAAACCATCTCTTTATGTAGCGACAATGGTACGTATACCGCCGTATACGACAAAACATTATTACGCTTTCTACATAAAACAGTTGGAATGTAAAATGTTATTCCGAAATAAAATTAAATAATAATAAAAGTACAAAATGTGCTGTGTCCAAGTGAACAAGTCTTTGTCATCGCGTGTCTTGTACAGACGCCAGCACATCAAGCTATCCGAAACTGTAAAATATTCCCAATCAACTTTGAACCTTATGCTTTAGTGGTCAAGTTGAAAATCTATTAAAGAAATTTGACAGATTGTAGTAGCTTGATGTGCTGGCGTCTGTACATTAAAAAGTAGTTGGACACGATAATAATGTCAGTTGCCACAGTACTGCATCACCTCCATTTTTTTTAGAAGTTTTACATTACTTTTTGCCCAGGAAACACAAACCGTTTTTAGTTTTTGATACTCGCAGTAGGTATGTGATCATTCCTTTTCTTATAATTGAGAGGTATAGGTCTGGTAACCATATTATTTTGATTGAAACGAGTGTCGGTGGATTTTTGCCCGTTTTTCTCCATAGTACCTAAGTACTACGCTTTGGAATTGGCAACTAGCTTCATCTTTCTGATTGACCGACCCCTTGACAATTCAAAAGTACCTGTAATTGGTGTTGTTGTAGTGTAAATGCTTTGAGTTTGAGTATATTCTTCATTAAATTACATTTATGGGCTAGGTATATAATATAAACTTTTATACCCGAATCAAACTTGAGAATTAGCCTTGGCCGTCTAAATTACGTAAATAATACTTCACAAAACTATACACAAATAGTTATCAGTAATACCCTCGATGTTCGCGACGAAGCGTCACCAATACAATATAGTGGTATGGTTTATTTCCTTATCATAACTTAAGTCATAAGTAGATAGCAATAAAGTTACGCGTGGTGTGTGTTTTCTTTGTCAGCTACGTTTGTACTACCTATGAAACTTGGTTAAGTAGGCTATACAGGGTGTTGGAATATAAGTTGGAATGCAAACTTAATACTTTGTGAATATAGTTTTTTCTTTTTTCTATCTGTCACTCTGTTATAACATGTCCTGTCAATGGTGTGCTCCTTACTTTTAATAATAGTTTAGTGTTGTTTCAATCTATTTTAGCTTTTCCCTACATTGATGTTAGAATAACTCATCAAAATGTGGAACATTTGTTTTTTGTTTTCGCGACTTTATGTTTGGTGCCATAATAAAATTGTTCATAATGATGAGTAAGTACAATGACCTCTAGAGAGGTTGATGGTGTTTTCCAATAACCCTCTATAAGTCGTATTATATGTATCTATAGCGTTTAGTGCATCCAGTTACCCTAGACCGAGACCTAGCCCTGGGCCTAACTTTCAAAGCCTAGTTACACAAGATAAGCCTATTTAATGAACTTCATGTGTGGTGGAACTGCGGTTGGTAAACAGAATAAGATATGTTTTTTCCAATCAGGGGTTCAGAGGCGCTTCACGCTCTGAAAACCCAGGATGTAAGGTCCAAAATGTTACATTTCGTTGGCCCAATAGACCAGCACCCTAATTGCGTAACATACTATCGATCGGAATCTGAATCATTTTGAAGCAAATTGCTAATCCATTGCTCCATAAGTTCGATAAATTTGTCTGCTCAACACGTAAAGAACGCAATGAATATTGTTGAACTGTCAAAACGAAACCGATTCCGATTGGTAATGTGTTACGCAATTGCCCGCAGCTTGTGATTCCCGTTTAAAAGATAGGAATCAGTTCAGTAGTTTTCAGATAGGCTATCCTGAAAAACAGTTTTGATGTAAAATTAGGACTTTTTTTCACTTTACACTGTAATAACTATTCAGCCGTAATAGATATATTATTATGTAACACAGGTACCTAAATAGATAGGTGGTGTAATAGGGAGTCTAACGATATATAACACGTTGGGATCCGTGTAAATATATGGGCATATAGGCCTATAACAGCTTGTAAACATAGTTAAAATTGATGTAAATAAAGATAAAAAACAGGAAGCGATTAGCGGCTCTCGTTACGGTAAAGTTTCTAGGGGTGTAACCGAGCAAGTAAATTTGAATATTTGTAGTAACTGTAGTCATCAGTAAGGTACTTATAGTTTCCTGAAAAACCTGAAGAGTCCCGCAACCGCTTTCTGAACATTTATGAAGACTCAACATAGTGGTGTGTTATTTCATGAAGCCCCTTCCCGTATCAACTCCAGTACATAGCCGCCAGCCATCAAGTCAGCAGAATTCTTAGAACGCCGTGAATCTATATGTGCAGGATGTCAACGCCATCTGGACGGAGAGACTTACAACATCTTCTCACCCCTCGCGTCCAGGGATTACGCCCGTCCGGCACACTCGCCTATTTAGTTGAAAGGCCTGAAATATTACCGAAGAACATCAATCATAACAGATATTCTCTTTTTTATAGTCTATTGCAAAAAAATCTGTGAAAAGGATGTGCACGGCAGTGTAATGATTGATACGTCTTACTCGGAGGCTATTGGCGTGATGAATGAGCCCAAAAATGGCCTCTGTTGAATTACAAGAAACATTTCTGTGTCATCAATTACCTGTGATAGCGAAACATAGTGCAGGAACTGCCTGCGATGTAATGGAACCTACTAAACATATTATCGTGATAAACGTTACGCCATTTAGAGATCTGCTTGCACTGTAATGAAAAAAGCGTGTGATAATAAATTTTGCCTCCTTGTGTTGGGAAAAAAGAGGAGTTGCTCGAGTTATTTGGTCTAAGTCTGACCGAAAGTACTTGGACAATTTCAGTGTTATTTCATTATAGTAATATGTAATGGCTTCTCCCGACCAGGCATAATTAATGAAAATAAGCCAAACGTCGAAATCCAGAAGGCCTGTAAATTGGTGACATATTAATCTATGCTCATATTTCAATGTCATGTTGTTTTACATAATACTCGTGTTCGTGGCTAAATGATAACAGCCGCATGGGTCCATCGAAGGTTAAACTAAGTACACTTGCCGCGGTCGGTTTGTGGATGGGTGACTTTCTTTTACATATCGGCACCCCTCCGTGCCTCGGAAAGCATGTTAAGCCGTTGGTCCCCGCTGTTATACGTAGATCTTTGATTGTAGTTACGGGTAGTCAGAAGCCCAAAAGACTGACAACCAGTATTACCAAGGGATATCGTGTTACCCAGTTACTGGGATGTGGAGGTCAGATAGGCAGTCGCTCCATGTAAAATACACCAGGACATTCAGCTACATCCGGTTAGACTGGAAGCTAACCCCAATATAGTTGAAAAGGCTATGATGATTAGTGATTGTTGTTTTACATAATATGTACTCTTCTTGGCTGGCAGCCATAGCAATATTAAAACCTATTTCTTTATTCTTATATGCTACATGTTTCTTATAACCTTGTTAAGTAATCACAAAGCAGCTACAATCAGGGATTAGTTATTTGATCCGATATAGTCTACGATAATATATTACTTATTGAGAATGACTATAATAAAGATCGGATGTGGGCGATGTGGCTCTGAATTAAGTAGTACCTATTTACTTCAATCAGCGTGGCGCAACTCTCAAGGTTAAAAACGATCGTATGAAACGGAGGCGAATTTTTAACCCGTCTAAGTTTGAAAGGACGTTGACATCTACGAAGCAGTAGATAATTGACGTCATTCGAATTTAGGCGGATTGGAGGTAGTTCGCCGCCATCTTTGACCGCCATGCCATGTCATGTTGACGTTTCTCTTTTGTTGTTTATACTAGAAGTCTGGTACTGTGCTCTTTTCACAAAATAATCCAATTTTTGCTATATTTTTGGGTGTGATGGTCGTCTAGAAGGTACTCAAGATGATCCCAAAAACAAGAATGAGTGGATTAAAAAAAAAAGTGCGAAATATTGTGGAATAAAAACTTGTCGAATGGAGATCAAAAAAGAACATTCATGGCAAGATTTCCTCTAGATGAAGATCGGTAAGTACAGAATTTAATTTAATACCGCGTGAAATAACTATGTTAATCATAAGTTTCATTGAAAACTTGGTTTTTCGTATAAAATAAATATCCTTAATTACATGTAAAGAATAGTGCTTTTGTTTTATCGATAATATTCATTTGAAGTGAAACATACCTAGGAAAATATCGTTCTTAACTTAATCTATCAAAGCAAAAGCCTATTAGTTATGTGTAGGTATACAAAAGGGTGCACTTGAAGAATAAATGATTTATGTTTTGCGTTTGGTCCGTGGATGGGTGACATCTTTACAGTATACCAAGACCCCGCCGTGCCTCGGAAAGCACGTTAAGCGTCCCGGCTGTCATTCGTGGATCTTTGACAGTCGTTACGGGTCGTCAGAAACCCGAAGATCTGACAACCAGACTTACCAAGGGGTCTCATATTACCCAGTAACTGGGTTGTGGAGGTCAGATAGGTAGTCGCTCCATGTAAAATACTGGTATTCAGCTGTATCCGGTTAGACTGGAAGCCGACCCCAACATACACACATCAAAAGTGTCTAGGGATCAAGCATTTTTATGCGGATTTCTTGAGATTGAGATGTGGCTTTGTAATAAATTTATGATTTTATAAATTTATATGGATCCTTTTTGGTGCATTTCATAATTTGAATCAGGAACTGTGAATCAAATTCGAGTAAAAGATGAAAATCAGCTGTCAATATTTTCCCTATAAAAACATACAACGCATTGAAGACATTATTAGTGCTACTGTTTCCCTACTACTGATTAAAACCAACGTTATTATGGAGCGGCGACGTCATTTAAGCAGGGAAGAAATGCTCAGAGCCGTGGGAATGATAGAAGCTGGTTCCCGGCAACGTACTGTGGCTTTAGCTCTGAATACAAGTCAGAGTGTTATCAGTCGACTTTGGACACGTTACCGAAGCACTGGTACCGTGGCTGAGCGCCATGGAGGACGGTATCGCTACACCACACGGAGACAAGACCGATACATTCAAATCTTAACTCGAAGAGCTCCAACAATAACCGCCATGATGTTAGCCGTGAGGCTTCATCACTCTTCAGGGAACTTAATTAGCGACCAAACAGTCAGAAACCGCTTGCATGAAGTGAACCTTCATTCCCGAAGACCGCTACGGGTACCACCTATAGCAATGCACAATCGTAGGATTCGATATCAATGGGCTCTTGAACACAGAAATTGGGCAGAAGAACAATGGCGTTTCGTGTGCTTTTCTGATGAGTCTCGTTTTGGTATGAGACCGGATACAAGACGTATACGACACTGGAGAACCCCTGGACGCCAACAGCGATTAAAATCCTGCCAGGAAGTCCATCCTTATAGTGGTGGAACCATCATGGTATGGGCGGGTATTTGGATCGGCGGAAGAACTGAGTTGATTTGGATCAGAGGCAACCTCAACGCTCAAATTTATGCTGAGACGATTGTATCAGACGTCATCGTTCCTCTACAAGTGCAAATCGGTCCCTTATTTCAGTTAATGCATGATAATGCACGACCGCACACCGCAAGAGTTGTAAGACAGACTCTCGCCGCAGCTAACATCAATGTCCTGCCCTGGCCTGCTCAGTCGCCAGACTTGTACCCGATTGAGCATGCATGGGATATGCTACAGAGAAGAGCTCTGCCGAATATGGAGGGTATCCAGTCGCAAGAAGACCTTTTTTTGTTGTTGCAACGAACATGGGCTGCCATTCCACAGCGTGATTTGGATGAACTCATTTTGAGTATGCCAAACCGATGTTCTTGTGTTGTTAGTGTTCGCGGTAGAAACACGGATTATTAATTGTTTAAGTTACCCAATAAAATTTTAAAGAAAACTGTTATTTCAGTCTTTTTTTCGAACTTTTGTGTTAGTGGTTCAAATGTCAAAAATCCCTTTATTAGGAAAATGGCAAATTTCTTTATTAATGCAAAGGGGAATTGGTTTATCGTTACTGTGACAAACGAAAACACTTTATTTGATGAATCCTTAAAGAAAATTTTAATTAATATCAATCAGGAGAAAAGTTATTGCAAAAATATATGTTGATCCTTAGACACTTTTGATGTGTGTAGTTGGAAAAAGGCTAGGCAGGATGAATTTTGTAATATAAATATTTCCATATTTGTTTCAGGGACTTTAAAATACTTAGTGACTTCAGGAACTGTTGTAAATAATTTAATGATGTGATGACATCATTCATTTATTTACAACAGTTGCTGATGCCATTGGCACCAATCAAGTTTGTGGTCTCGCTACCGGGACACTGGCGAGGTGGCTGAGCGGCACTGGGAATATTCGAATTACCACCGCAAGACAAGACTTAAAACCTACACTTCCGAACTTTTCCAAATCGTATTATTTTCCCGATATTTTGGTCTTATTGCGCGGATTTCAAGGTGCGCATTAGTGGCACCATTCATCAATTATGTGATCTATCTGTGCGGAAACTTACCCAGGCACAAGGCATAAACTTATACAGGCTCAAGGCATAAACTTATACAGGCTCAAGGCATAAACTTACCCAAGCACAAGATATAAACTTGAGCGTCACGTTGTCACGCGGCTGCTTTATCCTGTACGACGGTTTGCCTGCCACGAATATCACTGAAATTAATAACATAGCGTCAGATCTCTGACTGCAGTTTGCACTAAATCTTGTCTACACAGACACAACCCAGTCACATTCATACGTAATTAATTGACATTTCCTCGGGTATCAACCAACAAAGGAAAGGTTAGTCTGTGGCTTAGTAGTCTTGGAGGAAATGCTACTTTCATCATCCTAATATTTGACATACCCATCTTTCTTTCTACGCCGGGAATCGATCACTTTTCCGAAATTTTTTTGTTCGGATTTCTTTTTACCGAAAACTATTAACCGACGTCTTTTTTGTTATATGCATTACTAGCTTCTTCCCGCGACTTCGTCCGCGTGAAATTTCACCCCCCCCCCATTCACCCCCTTAGGGGATGAATTTTGAAAAATCCTTTCTTAGTGCACCCCTAGACCTCATAAGGAACGTACGTGCCAAATTTGGAATCTCTAGACCCAGCGGTTTGGGCTGTGCGTTGATATGTCAGTCAGTCAGTTCTCCTTTTATATATATAGACTTCACATACTTTTAGATCATCGAAGTATCATGTGAATTATGTTTCCCTCGCAACAATAATTTTAGTAATAGTTTATTTGTACTATAGGTATTTATAAAGAAATGTAAGAACACAAGATGGTTAATAAACGATTATTATATTCATAGGAGCTATTTTTTTATCGAACTATATTTCACCGCTTTACAAAATAACTTTTTGCTATTGGCCGAAGCCTTTTTTGAACTTTTTTCATTTGCCAAATGATTTATTTGCCATATTTTCACTACACCAAAACAACATTTTACGGAATATTATTTGGTCACAAGTTAGTCGGTTACTTGGTAGCATTTTCAATATTTAAATTAAATCGGGTAAGTTATCATTCGGACAAATGATGATTGTGAATAAAAAAGTTAGGGAACACAATAGAGAACCAGTGGGAACATTTGTGACGGACTATTATGTATCTAAATTGTATCTCCCTGCTTCTTATACCTGTCCCGTTCATATATAATTTAAGGGATGTTACACAACACATGCTCTGTTCGGCATCATTCAGTGTGCTGAATGATGCCGAACAGAGCATGTGCTGGCATGTGCTGGCATGTCCCACTGCAGGGCAAAGGCCTCCCTCTCCCTTTCCCACACAATTCTGTCTTTTGCGATTGCCGGCCAGTCCCTACGGTAGGAGTCAAGCTCGTCCCGCCATCTTTGTCTTGGCCTGCCGCGAAGGCGTCGTGCGTTTAGTGGGACCCAATCGGTGGTACCTACTCTTAGCTCAATTGTCATCTGACATGCGGCAGACATGTCCGGCCCAGTCCCACTTAAGTTTAGCGGCTCTCTTGGTAACGTCTGTCATTTTGGTTTTGGCACGCAGTATTGTGTTCCTTATACGGTCAGAAATTTGATCCCCTAGGATACCTACTGCGCTACATGGCTCGCTGAGGTAGATTGCTTGAATTATTGCATGGCTGGGCGATCAAATTGAATCTATATTTTTTCGCCCAAACAAATCTGTGGCACGCCTAATGTTACAAACAATCTCTTACCGATAGACATAAGCACCAGCAGAGCCGGAAACCCGAAGCCCAGTGCATAGCAGGCATCGTCACCGAAACACATGATACTCCTGCGCAGGGCTGGAGTCACCACCATGCCCATGAACCCGCCCAGGTTCACCGTACAATAGAACGTGGAGAAGAACTTCTGGAGCAACTGGTTCTCTTCGGGGAGATGGAACTGGAAGAAAGAAACTGCTTTGAACACCGTACCTTTCGTTTCGGAGCCACACGGTCCCTATAGACACAGACAGAATTGCTTTATTTACTACACTACTTTTATGCATCGGGCGTTAAAATCACAAGCTATTCTTAACATCTAAGGTAAATACAATATGATTATTATATGAAAATAGAAGCAGTTTATTAAAATCCAACATTTTCCTTAAGTTTTTCGTATGTCATTACTTCCCGGAATTTGATCCTTATTAGTGACACTATCGAATGGTGTAATAATACAGTGTTTTTTTTTTTCAAAATCAACGGGTTCGATTCCTGGCTAGGAATATCTATTTTTCAAAAATCCAACGTTTTAGTTTTCATCAAAATCGAGCCCGTGACTCCTTTGAGTACGTTTCGCTATTCCTCATAGTTTCGGATTTGGCCATCCACGCCCACTTGGAAAATTCACCCTGTATATTTAGTACAGCAAATTAGACACTAATAGATACTAAATTAAGTTAATCATTTCACTTCGTCTTTTCTAACATTATCGTCTTCCATTTATCAGCAAACAAGTCGAGCACGCTAATTGAGTAACATACGAGTACTATTAATCACAATCTGAATCTTTTGGAAGGATATTGCTAATCCATTGCTTTATAAATGATCGAAAAAATTGTCTGCTCAACAACGTAAATAACGCAATGAATGTTGTTGAACTGTCAAAATGAAACCGATTGCTACTGTTAGTGTGTTACAAAATTAGCACGTTAGGTTGGTCTCTACGAGCGCGTTGAGCATCGTCAACATACGCGGTATAGAGGTGGATCGACCTACATACAGTACGACAAAATGGGACATTCAATATTTTATGCTTTCTAGAACGATTGTATTTATTACGAACACAAAATTGACACAGCTCCGCATTCAAATCCAACGCATCGGTATAACCGTGACTAATGTTACAGGCTCTTGTTATTAGGTCAACAACTCGCCTAAGTGACCTAAAGTCTGGCCGCGCTAAATTTGCCAAAGATGTAAACAACAATGGCCTCTCGAAATGGAATAAAATCGATAATATTTATTTTAAGTAATGTTTGTTTTCGTCTAAATCTCCGAGCTAACTAGACGAAAACAAACATTACTTAAAATAAATGTTCTTGTATATCGATTTTATTCCATTTCTGTCAGTTGGCTGTCAGAGCCATCTACAAGCTCAGCAGACGCGAATCTCTAAGGGAACTGTTCAAAAAAATTAACATCATGACGGTTCCTTGTCAATATATATATGAAAACATTATGTACGTTCGAAAAAATCTACATCTTTTTAATAAGATAAGTGACAGGCATAATTTTAACACTAGAAATAGGAACAAATTAGATCAACCGCGTTTCAGATTGTCTAAAGTAAAAACTTCTTTTATGGGTTACTGTGTAAAATGTTATAATAAAATACCACTCGATATTCTTCAACAAATGAGAAGAAATTTAAAACATGCATTAAACGCACACTATGTAGACAAGCATATTATAAGTTGGATGATTATATTGTAGATAAAAATGCTTGGCTAAATGCTGGTCCTGCTCCACAGGCACCTGGGCTCACTAGTTAAAATTTTCAATATTTGGAAGAGGTGCTTCCCTTTTTCTCTTTTTTTTTTGTGTTTATGACATTACGATCTCAATGTTAATTTTTTTATTTTTTATTCAATCAAGTTTAATTTGTTTAATACATCAATACTAAACACCTTTTGCTGTTTGGTAGTAAACAATTTTAATCATCTTTTAAATAAATTGCAATCTATAGTTTTGTATAATTTAGATGCATTTTTTTTTCAATTTTGTAAATGTAAGAACCATGGATCCGTTTATTATGATTTTTTGATGTTGACTTGAAAGAGCATGGCAGTTGAGAATGTGTCATGCTCACTTAAATGTCTCACTGATGGTGGCGCGTGTGTTGGATCGTTCGGTTCCCTACAAAATGGTTGAGCTGGACGGTGCTGATCCACGCGTCATGTTCGTGAACGGGCGCCGTCGGTTGAGACTGGTCATCTCTTAACTGCCAAGGCTTATTTTTAATCTTATATTTTGAATTGTTTCTTCACTTGTGTTTTTTTTTTTTACATTGTTCTCACATATAGAAGCATCAAGAATAATGTACACAGGATTTTGTAATATCGTGATTTAAAAGAGTGTCCATGGAGTTTCTTGCCCGTTCTTCTCCATAGAGATCTACGTTTTGGAATGGGCAACTAGCTTCAACTTTCTGACTAACTGACTGACTATTTAATTTTGACAATTCAAAAGTGCCTGTACATGGTTTAATTGAAATAAATGATTTGATTTGATTTGATTTGTTTATATCTTTGGCAAATTTAGCGCGACCAGTCCAAAGTCCAAACATCATAAAATAAACTTAGTAGGCAACATACAGGATGTTAAAAAGATCTTTCGCGAAGCCGTCACCTACGAATTCTGTACATCAAACTAAGTAACTTTGTGTAATAATACTTAAATTGCTGGAAAACAACTTTTATTTTTAGTGTTAAAATTCGCTGTTCACGGAAGTGCGCAATGTAACGCAAGCAAAACAATGTGGTTATGGGCGCATGCGACGTTACTGGGATCGTCGGAGTATTTAAAGTGAAGTTATAACATTTAAAAGTTGTTGGAACATTGACCTTTCTCCGTAGCCAGAAGGTTCCCACGTGTAGTCCAGTACGAAATAAAAATGGTCATAATAAATTAATGGAAGCACAAGTAACTCTCGGCTTCGTTAAGCTTGTTTTTTTACATCCGTATTACGGATAATATCCAAAGACACGCTTATATCTATACAAGCGTGAGTTTTGAGATTTCTTGCTGACTGTACATTTTTTTCAAAATCTGTGAATAGGGATCATAATTTCTCTAAAAACTAAGGACAGTCTCCTAAGACCGTTTTTCTGTAACTACAACGATTAAGGTTAAGTAGGGGATGAAAATTTGTATGAAAGTTCGTAGTTTTTACCGATGAGAAATTCCATCAGGCACATGGCTTGGCGTTGTATAAACTCTCAATGCTACATACCTACTAATACTTTAGCAACTCGTAGCCGCAGCCTACGCCGTAGCAACCGTTGCTACGAGTTATTTTCCTGTATATTTTCGCTACCTTTTACATGGGAACTGGTGCAGCTGATGACAAGTAAGTATTTTGTTAAAGGCAACTACTTAGATTGATTTGAAATATTGTAAGTCTGGTAATATTTGAATTAGATTTAAAAAAGTTTACACGGATTTCACTCTGGGAAATTAAAGTCCACTAATAAGTATCGGTCATTATAATGAAGGATGATATAAAAAGTTCAAATAAACCTAAGCAATGTCCCTCATCACATGATCTCAAAACTGTGCAACAAAATCATTTACCGTCTGCTTTCATGCTAACACCTCTTCATATTTAGTAACGTATCAGACCGCTTACAAATTCAAACATTTTCGCATCAAAACAGAAGAGGCATTACAGCCTCTCGAACTGAAGCATAAAGCCTCTTGAACCGCAACATAATAATAATGCCTATAAACGTGCAACACAAATTCTCAGTAAGCTATAACAATGATCGATGTTATTTGTTGTTTCTACACAGACTATTGTGCCTACGAACCTGCTTGCCCTACGACGTAAATACGTTCAAGTATGTTTTTTTTCAGACAAAGATGGAATGAGAAATGGAGTGCTCATTCGTAAGCCTACTATACTTTAAAACCTAATGACGATTCAACGATTGTCACCGGTAGTTAAGTTATAGTGAACTGCGCCGTACAGTTTTCTTTTAGTAATTTATACTTATACAAGCTGTGTGCCCGATAGGATTTCCCATTTGACAAAAATGTCAAAATTATGTATATGATACCTACATAATTTTAACATTTTCTCAACTCACAAATCAACTCTTTAAGGTTATCTCAAATTCTCAGCCACAATAAGCAACAAACTATCTTGTTCTTAATAAACCAAATAAAATTATAAATTGAAGGCCAATTTCTCGTAATTAAAAACGTTAAAGATCCAGTCGCAATCTCATCTTAGCGACAATCAATGTCAAAAATGTAGAAAAATTAGAGGTATTTTTAACAGATTGAGATCAAACTGTGAACGTTCTTAAAATTACGAGAATTGCCCCTCTGTTTTATTTCTAAAGTCCATCCATCGTAAAAAAGTAGGTTGGAGTCTCATTTCCGACGAAATGTATTTACGAAAAAGTTTTTGCGATTTCTGACTTTTCTAGTACCTACTCAAACCTCAGTCGGTCTGATTGGTCCGAGATTTCTGATCCTTATAAGAAACATGATCGATTGGTATCAAAAAAAGTTTTTGTGACATTTGCCCATTAACTTGCTGACAGTAATTTTTTTTTATCTGTGAAATCAGATCAAAATTATCTCAAAAAGTTAAGGACAGTTTCCTAAGAACATATTCTTGTCGCGACAACGGTTAAGGCACCTGCCCTTACTGCCCCATCCTTAAAATCCAGCCTGTATAATACTCATCAAATGTCAAAGAGTATTTTTTTTTTTAATAAAGCCAAGAAAAACAGCATTCAGTATATGTAAAAATTAGTGTTGGAACCTAGGAGTACCGTGCGTCGAAAAACTTCATGACATTTCGAATATTGAAAAAGAAGAAGCTTTATTCAATATTCAAGGCGAGGTAAAGAAGTGATGTGCCGCATCGCGCCTAATGTTAAATGGGTGGACGTCGACACCGCACAATCTTGAATAACGAACTAGAAACGACACCTATAATCAGAGATGTTCCAGATGGCAGATCCACTTTCCGAGTGGTTTTTGAGCCCTTGGACTGTTCAAAATCTTATATAAATATGAATCATAAAGAGAAACTTTAAATAAAACCGAAGTTTATTATTACCAAAAAATAAAAATGATTAGTACCTACGATACAAACGTTAGTAAATATTTTTTCTTTGAAAAATAAAAATTAAAACAAACCAAAGGTGTATTTATTTTTCCTTTAGATTCTTACGTAATAAATATTAAACAGGGGGGAGGGGGTCGGCCGATTCTTATTTTTTCTTATACAGGGGTCCAAAACTAGCAAAAATCGTCTTACGTAATAAATGAATGGCCTCTTACATGAAATACAATATATTGCTTATACGTAAGAAATACCAAAGGGCTTTGAACGCCCAAAAAAAAATCAAAATGGTGGCCACTCATGGAACCTGTGAAATTGCCGATTTTTGATACTGGCTATTGTGAAGATCGATATATTTCTTATTTAGAATTCCAAATTCAAATTATTAATTTTATAATAATAATAGAGCATAACATTTAAGGATAAGTGGAAGGAGGGAAGGGAGGCCTTTTCGCTGCAGTGGGACAAAAATGGCTGATAATAATAATAACATTTCGTTTTTTTCAAAACCAGTTGTCATTGTATCCCTGCCGTTTGATTTTTTTTTTTAATATCGCTGCTGTTTCTGTAACCATGGAAAAATTGGAAATTGTGCGCTATTTTCGAATACGAGTTCCGTTGTGACACCAACACAGCACAGACAGCACGCAATAATAACGACATGATAGACATGGTACCGCATGTGAACGCACGGTCCGTTTTTGGTTAGATCGCTTCCGTTCTGGAAATTTTGATGCCGAATTGCCGACCGAAGACGAAAGTCGATAACGATGAATTGATAGTGGAAGTAAATTCATCTCAAACTACGTTGGAACTTGCAGCAGCATTCATCATAACAGATAAATCGATACCGATTCATTTACTTCAAATTGGAAAGATAATTTAAAAACGGAAAGCGGGAACCATATGAACTCACTGAAAAACAGCAACAAAATCGCGTCAAAGTACCGCACAACATAGCGTCTCAAAACTATATGAGTTGCGACTGAAACTCTCCGTCACCGACGATACTCCCCAGACCTTGCTCCAACTAATTTCCATTTTTATTCGGAATTTGGATAACTTAATACAGGGGAAAAAAATCAAATCCAAGGAGGCGGTGAAAAACGCCTCTAAAGGGTTCATCGATTCGAGGATTTTTATAGCAGAATATAAGCAGAATCAACGAGCTTCCACTAAAATGGCAAAAGTGCATCTTCAGTAATGACCAATACTTCGATTAATGAAATATATAATTTTCTTAAAAAATATATAGGTATTTGATTTTTTCTACGTAAAACGGAAATTTTATAGGTAAGGACCTGACCTAATATATAATAACTAAACCCCGTAGAGTATCACTTTTCTGAGATATTAACGCTTTGACGCTTTATGAGGTTTGGTCCTATATTTTCCTTTTGCATCGATGTCAGCTATCGATTTATACAGGATTACTTGTAATTCGACGTATTCCTTCCATTTACAACAATTAAGCACCCAAAAAGATGAGGCGAAAATTCATGGGGTTCCAGAAAAATATTTTTTTATGTATTTTTGAAAATTTCCTAAACGTCACTAAATATCACCTCTCGAATTGAATGGGCTTCATTGCTATTCCATTGGATACCTGATACTGTTTAACAAATCTTTCTATGTAATGTAACCAAATGTTCTAAAACAACAAATAGTTAAAAGTTAAAGTTAAAAATCATCTACATAAATGGACTTTAACACCAGTTGCCTCAAAATTTTACTATGACATTAAGCGTACAAATTACGGGGCAGACATCTTCATTTAATCAGCTATCTAACGAGGTACAAATATAAAAATAAATATTTAGGGATGCCGATAAAACAGTCGATAATGCTGGCAAAGGTCGAATTTGCAAATTATTGAAATATTAAAAAAATCAATGATATTCAAATTAATTATCTGGTTTATGTTATATTTTTACCTTATCAACACCCTACAACTCTTCCTACGTTATGTATCCAGATCGCCGCGACCAGTTTGCATATTGAGACGCCACTTTTGAATAGCTTTGCAGTTTGAAGTTTGCACTTTTGAATGGTTTTGCAATTTTTTTTTATAGTTTTAGCATTGCTTGTTTTCGCGTAGTGCTGCACTGGCATGATTGAACAGAGACTCAATCAATCAATCAATCAATCAACTTTATTGTGGATCATAGGTAACATAATACAGGTGGCAGGTACATAATAAATTGTGAACAGCTATGTCCCGCCCGTAGGGCATACAATAGTTTTTTACAAATTATTAATAATTATAAAAAATAGTTAATTAATTTAGGTACATGTCAATAGGTCACTGAACGCATCACGTCTGAGTGGGATTACTTGTATATTGTAGCAGAGATTTATCTGATAAGAAGTCTTTTATAGAGTAATAGCACTTGTGTACTAGCAGATCATGGAGAGTCTTTTTAAATTTTTCTAATTTTTCAATCATTTGGATGGGTCCCGGAATATTATTAAAAATACGAGAAGCTGTACAAAAGATGCTCTCATGCATTATATGAGTCTTGCTAGCTACTGAGCGTAATTTGTCCTTGCGTCGTTCACGGGTGTAGTAATTGTACATGTCAATATTATTTTTGACAAACACTGCGACCTCAAATATATAGACACATGGCAAAGTTAAAACCTTCATCTTTGTAAAAAATGGCTTGCAGGAATCAGTTTGAGATAATTTAAATATAGCTCTAATGCACCGTTTTTGAGCAATAAAAGCACGTTCCTTGTCTGTACTATTGCCCCAGAATATTACGCCGTATCTGAGAATGGAGCTAACATAGCCGTGGTAAGCTGTTAGTAAAGTAGACTGGTTTGCTATTCTGCTCAATCTGTGTAGTGCATATGAAAATTGTCCTAGCTTTTTGCAAACATGATCGATATGAAATTTCCAATCAAGCTTGTTGTCAATATGTAACCCTAGAAATTTTGTTAATTCAATTTCATCTATGTCCCTATCTAGATAATGTATTTTTAAGTCATCCGTACGTCGAGTTCGTATTTTAAAATTCATTAGTTTTGTTTTGTCAATGTTAATCATTAAATTATTAATTTTAAGCCATTCTATAATTACTACTATTGTTTTGTTAATGTCAGATTCTAGGTCGATTAAATTATCATTAACAAATAAAACAGTGCTATCATCAGCAAATAGTGTGATATCATGATTAGTTACCGAAGGCATGTCATTTATATAAACAAGGAAGAGCGGAGGGCCCATAATACTCCCTTGAGGAACGCCAAATTTAGCTGTTCCAGATTCAGAAACATATATTTCTTCTGTTTTATTACTTGGATTAAACCTCCTAACTTCTGTAAACTGTTGTCTGTTGCTAAGGTATGAGTCTATGAGTTTATACACATTTCCTCTCACACCGTATGCATACAACTTTCTCAAAAGGATTTCGTGGTCAACACGGTCGAAAGCTTTCGACATGTCCATGTATAGTGCAAGAGCTGGCAGCCCTTTATCCAAATTGGTCATTACCTTATGTAAAAAGTTATATACTGCCAAATTGATGGATTTGTTTTTCCGAAAGCCATATTGATTAGGTGCAAAAATGTTATTTGACTCAAAGAAATTATACAGGCAGTTGGCCATCACCTTTTCAAAAATTTTTGCGAAAACGGGTATTAATGCTATGGGCCTATAGTTACTCATGTCAGCTTTGTCTCCTTTTTTAAATATTGGCTTTATAACAGATATTTTTAGTTTGTCCGGGAAAGTGCCTTCTTCTATACATAAATTCACAATGAAGCTTAGTGGTTCAGATATAATATGGGCTGCATCTTTAACAATGTTTGTCATAATGTTATCATAGCCGACACTGGTTTTTTTTTTAGGTCAATTATTATTTTATGAATGTCATTCGAAATTGTCGGTTGCATAAATATTGAATTAGAATTATATGTTAGTTTGTTGGAAGATTTTTGAGGTTCACTAGAATTATTATTATTGATGTCAAGAAAGAATTTATTAAATAAATTTGCGATGTCTTGGGGATTGTTTACGATTTGGCCATTTGAAATTAATTGATTTACGCCTTCATTTGGATATTTAGATTTGATATCATTTATAACTTTCCAAGTAGCTTTGTTCTTATTTATAGCAGTTTTAATAAAGTAATCGTTTTGGGATTTTTTTGTCTGTCTGATAATATTTTTATACCTCTTTTGATATGATTTGAAGGCAATTTTAGTGGTTGGATTGGGATTATTCCTATATTGCCACAGTAGTTGGCATTTACGTTTGCTGCATATTTTTAAGCCACGTGATATCCATTGCGGTCTGGGTCTGTTATGTATCTTTGCTTTCTTTTGAGGAAAACAGAGATCGTACAACATAATGAAATTATCAGAGAATGTGTTGTAGGCAGTGTTCGCGTCAGAACAACTATAGACGTCACTATTTGTTAGTTGTCTCAAATATTTTAAAAATATTGCTCTATTGTCTTGAGAGTAATCCCGTTTTAAGATATACCAATATTTTATGGAACAGGTCTTTTTGACTGGTACCTTTATGATTTGTGCATTATGATCTGATAGCGCTAATTCCCTCATAGTGCCTTTGCAAGCTCTTATGTTATGTGCTATGTTATCTATGCAAGTTTTACTAGCAAATCGTGTCACTTGCTTGAATTCTAATTTCAAATTATATCTAGCTAAGAGTTCTGTAAATTCAACAGAAAGTTTTGTATGCTTCAAGGTGTCAATGTTGAAATCTCCGCATATAACGATCTTCTTTCCATTTGAGCATAAGTTATTTAATATTTTATTTAGCGTTATGAAAAAGCTATCAATAGAGCCCGCAGAGTTGTTTGGTGGCCTATAAATGCAAAGAACATTTATTTTATGATCTAATAGCTCGATTGCAGAGCATTCTAATGTGTTGCTAATTGAAAGTTTTACGATTTCATTTAGAATTCTATACTTCAAATTATTTCCAATTAATATACAGGAGCCTCCGTGTCTGCTATCTCTCATATAATAAGAAGAAAGTTTATAATTTGGAATTTTTAGATACACTTCGTCACCATCCGTCATGTTGTGTTCAGTGATACATAGTATGTCAACAGGATTGTTCTGGGTAGCTAATTCGTTAACGCAAACAGAAATCATATCAGATTTATTAAGCAGTCCGTTAGTATTTTGATGTAAGATAGTCACAAATTTATAAACGAAATAAATTATTCTGGTTTGGGTTTTCGACTTTGGTACTTTCCGATTCACTTTGCTCATTAATTGGTTCAGACTAACGTCTTGTTAGCGCGGAGTAAACGTTCGACGAAAGCCTTCTCGGATGCGAAGGGTGCCATAAATAAAATGGACGCACCTGGTCTCCTCCGAATGCTGCTACACAAGGCTTGATTCCACCAGTACCAGTAGCTATGAGCAGCAGTCCGATCATTGATGTAGTTCTGAAATTTAAAATGACATAGATACAACACACTTCTCTTCCGTATCACAGACTTACATCTACAGGATAAAGCATACTGACCCATTAAAAATCTTCTAAATAATAAAGGGTCACCATTGTTCCACCTTTCGTGAGGATATTTATTTATCTAATACAC
This sequence comes from Hydraecia micacea, assembly GCA_914767645.1. Taxonomy (NCBI): domain Eukaryota; kingdom Metazoa; phylum Arthropoda; class Insecta; order Lepidoptera; family Noctuidae; genus Hydraecia; species Hydraecia micacea. Next base: position 3,726,324 of record OU611774.1, read on the forward strand.
ACAATACACTTTTACTTTTAAGGTGATTATATTGAAAAAAATGTGGTTTTTCTATAACGTGTAATGTTAAGTATGTGGAATAGGGATTTAACATTTTGGTATATGTTTTTTGACTCTTTGGTCTAGTATCGTGTAAAAGGAATGAATATTTCTCGATACAAAAAAAATTGCAAATCTAGTATATCTATTTTTTACTTTTTTCGACATCACGGCGTAACGTTTAAGAGTTATTCAATGGAATTTACTTTAAAACATAGAGAATTATCATATCAAAGTTTACTCAAAGTAGTTTTAAATTTAATTCATTTATTTTATTAAAAAAGGAGTAAATTTGTTTTGGCACATAGGTCGTTTTATTCCGAGCGCACGCACACTATAGCCATCACTCTTCTTTTGCGTTTCAAAAGTAATTGCATCACTTTCGCTCGCTTAGTAGGTTTTCGAGGATTTTAGATTTTCGAGGTAGCGCCTTAATACATACGTCATAGACTCACGCCGCGTTCCCATGGGGGTAGGTAAAAACTACAGATGGCCACCTGCTACGATCCTTACATACTCCTTTTGCCTCGTGTAAGTTCATACATATTCTGGTGGCCTACCATGATGTAAGTAAAAACGATTCAAAAACAAGACATTTCAGTTTAGGTTCCTAAACTGCATCGCTTGAGCTGCTCTATGGACGTCATGGTACCAAACAAGTATGAATGAAACCAAAACTTGCAACTAAGTTTGGCAGAATCGCTGTCAGCAGATGGCACGGCCTAAACTGAATCGTTAAACTGACGTCATGGTATCGAATTAGAAGACCAGTTCAGTTTATGTCCTAAAATGGATCGCGTTAAGAGCTTGTGGTAGGCCTCCTGGTCGCACAAGCACGCCGGCTGCGAGCGTGTATAACATTAATCATAATATGACTTTATTCTTTCACTTTTAATCTTATGAGGAAAACCCAAATATTGATATGATACTTGGACTTCGGTATCGAACACAAAAATACTCGCAACAGCACTTTCTGTCTTGTGCACTACACCACCCCAGAAAGTGGATAAGTTAAGAAGTACAAAAATTAACAGACACGTCAAGTCCATACTTCCACTACTTATATTCTTCCAGCTTTTCCCGAAGTATGTTTAAAAATAAAACAAGTGTCAAAAGTTTCAAAGAGTAAGTATAATCTTAGGTCTTGGTTCAGACCACCACCGACTACGAGTGAAGTTTCATCAAAGTTATCTCAAGGAGCACTCTTCTACTTTCAGATATAAACTTCTTGCCGATTGTTTGTTTTAGTTAGGTAGGTACAGATTCCAGCACATCAACCTACCCGAAACCTTCACATTTCCCCAATCAATTTTGAACCTTATGCTTTAGATATAAAGTTGAAAAAGTATTAAAGAAATTTGACAGATTGTAGTAGGTTGATGTGCTGGCGTCTGTACATACATGTAAAGTATCTACGAAATAAGTATGGCAGTTATAAGTGAAACATATTGTACGAATACTCAAGTATTCGCATCACGTTATCATCTTTATATTAGGCCTTATTATTATTAGCTTCGTAACTCTAAATGCTAATTAGTATATCATTTTAGACTCCAATGTTATTGGGATTATTGTGCTATTTTGGTTCAATTGAGATAGAAAAAGAACATAGCATATTTGAGAAATATATCTTGGCAGATGGAAAGTTCTGCTATAATAGGGACACGCCATATAATGCACAGTATCACTCTCTCATGTCGTGTCATTTTTACAAAGAATCATGACAGGATTTGTACAAAAAAAAACATTTTTTTTTAGATTTTTGCGACTTTACAAAACTCGAAAAATAAGGTTCAGTAACCTAAAAGCTCGAAATGGTTTTGGAATAACCGTAGGAATTTTTTTTCTTTACATAGATACCGAATTAGCCCGCTGGTCTAATAATATTCTAATAATTACAGGTACTTACGTGGGCGGCAACATGAGCGGAGGTATCGCAGCACAACAAGTCAGGACAGTCCCAATTAGGTATATTATTGAAAAATATAGTATTACTCTGAAAAAATTTAAATTAGCCACATAATAATGTGACTATTTACGACACAGCCTGTATGTTGCAAACTAATAAGTTTGCAACATACAGGCTGTGTCGTAAATAGTGGTCCACCGTTAAGGATTCGATATACCAGATAATTTACTATAACATAATTGCAATTTTAATCATTTTTACCCACTACCAGCGCCCCACGGTTTCAACCGCATAAGTTTCGATCCCGTAGGAATATCGGGATAAACAGTGATAAAGAGATCCTGTGTTCATCCTGGTTATAAACTATATCTGTGTGCCAAATGTCATCCAAATCTGTTCAGTAGTTGATCGCGACGATAAGTCGTGGTGGAGCAAAAGAAAAGATAACGGACTTTATACAACAGCAGATTCTCGTGGCGACGATATGGCGCGGGGGCCCGCGCTCGGCCATCGGCCGGCTCCGCGTTCTCCCAGCACACCTCGTTCACTGCCGCCAGAGCGGTCTCAACAGTAGTTTTTACGTGAAAGAGTAGCAAACATCCATCCATCCATCCTCACAAATTTTCGTGTTTATGTATACCTATGTGGCTAAGAAATAACAGCCGCACGGGTCAATCGATCAGATTAAGCTACGCTTGCCGCGGGCGGTCCGTGGATGGGTGACCATCTTTACATACCAAGACCCCTCCGTGCCTCGGAAAGCACGTTCAGCCGTTGGCCCCGGCTGTCATTCGTGAATCTTTGACAGTCTTTACGGGTCGTCAGAAGCCCGAAAGTCTGACATCCAGTCTTACCAAGGGGTATCGTATACCCAGTCAGTAACTGGGTTGTGGAGGTCAGATAGGCAGTCGCTCCATGTAAAATAGATAAATTGCATCCGGTTAGACTGGAACCCGCCCCCAACGTAGTTGGGAAAAGGCTAGGCAGATGATGATTTATAATAAGTAGGATTGTCGACCTCGTAATTGCTTTACCGTCCTAATGCTGAATGTCACGATCACGTTATAAAACAACAACATCACAAAATCAGGATATGTGTGGCCAAGATATGTAAAGTGCGTTGAAGTTTTAGCCCAAAACTGTAATGTATAGACAAGTTGTAGGTACTAACTTGCAGTGGCGAAGGGTGAATTTATGACAGAGGCAGGCCGGAGCAAAAAAAAAATGACAAAAGAAAATTTCAATGATGAATTGACTATAGAGTGGTTATGTTCAAAATTTTCGAAGGGAAGCCGGTGGGAATCGAGTTGTATGGTACCTTCGCCACTGCGTAACTTGAGTAGTCTTTTATTCTGAATGTGTGGTAGGTAGTTACAGGTAATTTCAATGCTTTATCATACAACTAAGATGAATGAACAAGGTACACTGACCTCTATTATATAAGAGGTCAGTGACAAGGTATATTTGTCTATGCGGCAGTTAGATAGATTCAACCATAGTGAAGGTTTAATGTACCGGGAATTGTTGTCAGTGTTAAAGCAATAACGAGGTGACTATACATAATGTCCTACAAGTATTGTAGATGCTGCGTCCACTACTGGAGCCTATTGATTTCCGCCGAAATAATTATATAATTATGTATGTACACACGGCTACACCTCAAGCTATACATTTAAACCAGTATAAGCCGACTTCTGATTGTACGAAAAACCTATACAATGCGAGGTCAGCTAAAACTGAAAGTGGAAGTGTATAACTTGATGTGTAGCCTATATAGTAAGTATAGTTTTGCCAGTGGGAGAACGCATTGGGGGGGTGCACGGCTTGTCTTCTATCTATGTAGTTAAATAAAAATGAAATGTTGGCGGTACAAAAAATTGTAAAATCCGTCCAGCCGTACTCAAAGGATGCGCTTGCTCCTTTGATAACGGCTGGACGGATTTTACATCTTTTTGTTTTAAATGTTCTTTATAGTCCGAATAAGGTTTTTATCGAAAGAAAAAATTTCAAAGTTGCCCGGAAAATGTTAATATTCGGTAAAAAATAGCAAGTGCTTTTATCTAGGATTTTTGTATGAACTGAAGACCGTATTGAAATTTTGAAAGGACGCGTGTAGGGTCAAAATAATAACCAATAAGTACTTGTATCTTCCAATAAAGTTGTCGGCCAATATGGCACCCATCAGCGGCATAGTGTAACACATCATGATAAATATGTGATAAACAACAGTGGCAGCGTTCTCGTGGAGGCATAACACGTTTCTTAGGTATAGCGACAGTATAGCTGAAAAGAAAAGTCAAATTAACTGAGCATGGGCACTGGGCATCGTTGGTCGCAAGGTGCTATTGCTGAACAAGTCCTGACCTCGATCCCCGGGACGGGCAAAGTATTAGGTACCTATTGTGTGAACCAGGAAATTCTCAGTCCGGAATTTGGTTTTGCGTCCGGTTAGTGATAAAAATCACCTGTTAGGCAATCATCAGCAGCCTAAAGCGGTCTTCTGCTGGATATAGGCCTCTCCAATAGGACGCCATTCAGCTCGACACTCAGCTTACCGCTTCCAGCCGCCCAGCAAGATCGACGCTCCTGTTGTGAATGCTAATAGATACACAAGCTTAATTGTTCCATGGCCACTTTGTTTAAACTTATATAATAGGAACCATACCCATCAAACGGAATAAAAACAAGCATTCAAGTAAGAAGGAAGATATAAGCGGTAAGCCCTCTCTCGCAAACGTCTCAGTTCGTTACTTATATACCTAATCGTGTCACATAAGGCATGTCGTGGAAAGTTTAAATTCACGGAATATCGCGATCACACGCCGTTACACTCAACCGCCCAAGCAGGCTGTTATAAGGCTCTACTGAACCCACGCAAGGCAACCGGCGAAGCGTCGAAACCTTAATAAGTTTGCATCAGTACGTACTTCTCAGTCCACAGAAGGAAAATCTTTCACAAAATTCTGTCGCAATAATACAAAATATCGATGTAGGGTGACTTACAAGCATTCTTAAAAACTTAGCAACAAACTCCTAAAAAAATACATAAAATCCTTAAAATACTTAGACATTTTTATTGATAATGTCAATTCTGATGTCAATCTTTCAAGCACAGACCTACTTCATAGACGAATTTGAGTAGGTACTTCTTGATAGACTGCTTGCCAGTCATTAAGTTTGAAGTTGTACAATGACAGAAGGTCAGTGGACACAGACACAGTACACTAGAACTTAGTCTAGTTACTCTAGTTACTAAAGACATTCCACCTCCTTAGCATGTTTTTCATTCTTAGAGAAAGCACAGAGGTAGTGGTCGGTGCGCCCATAGATTTACCGTATAATATTTACCGCATTCGATGGGCCATGTGGTGATTATGGCGAGACCAAAAACAAATTAGAGTACAGGACCTACGCGCAAAATAGTCGTTTGCGCGCGGCCGAAATTCGAAATAATCGTTTGCCGCCATCTTGACATTCTTGACGTTTATGTCAGGTGTCAAGAGAGTGTGCTGTGTTTCGTGTTTTCCAAAGAAAGTAATTGCCATCATTATGCTGAAAGTTTACTGAAAGTGATAAAAGTGCGATAAGAGATCTTGAAGGAAAAATGTCGCGCGCAGACTTATCTTGCGCGCACTCTACATACCTGTGCATAATATGATGTTTATAAAGTACCTAAATACAAAGGTAGAGACGCCAGCACATCAAGCTACTATAACCTGTCAAATTTATTTAATATATTTTCAACTTTATCGCTAAAGGATAAGGTTCAAAGTTGATTGGGAAAATTTGACAGTTTCGGGTAGGTTGATGTGCTGCAATGACTAATAAAACTTATGGACTTGTCATACCTACAAAATTAGCGTGTATACCTACAAAAATCGGGCAGTTAAGATGGCCGCCTTTCGTAGGGTTGTAACTGCGAGCAACATGCGCAGCTGATATCGACATTATTTAACCTACATGAATTTGTTTTCTATTATTTATTTAAATTTTTCGAATTAGCATCGTAATGTAATGCAGCTGAAGTGACAAGAATTTTAGAAGTTGTGGGTGTTTTATCTTTCTTGGTTTTATAAGACGTTGTAACTTGTCACCTTTCTCAAGTTAATGATTATTATTATTATTATTCGATCAAATTATATGATCATATAATAGCAGGATTATATCCATTGCAAGGCTAGTAATGGACATAATATGGATTATAATCGATAATAACTCAAAGCATCCGACTATTTACCCAACACTAGCAATCAACCGTTTGACAGCACATCTACCACAAAACACGGCAACATAGAGGAAAAACCCCGGCAGTTAACATGGCGACCGACCACGCATAGAAATGATTTTGACGTCACACAAAAGTGTTGCCAAATTTAGTACTTGACAAACATTTGACGTCTCTCTTTTCATATGCAGCTCTTGATTAGTTAAAAAGAAACAAAACGCTTTTTGACATGTGTGTGTCGATATGACAGATATTTGTATAACTATTATTTATATAGTAGAATATGCCGTCTCCATAGTTCTCCCAACTCAGTGATGTGCTGGCGTCTGTACCTACGATACAAATAGTAGGTACTGTGCTTACTAACTGCCTCAACTTCGATTATCGACATAGATTGCAGTCTCTGTGTCTCCTGATTTGAAGCAGATGTGGATAAACGACGACGAGACTGCCTATGTTTGATGGCCTTTGATTATTTCCCCTCCTTCTGATATAGATACTTGTACATACCTATTATTAGTATTATTTTAAGAATGTTAGCTATTTAAATTATGTAGATACCTAAATATATTAATACCTACATAACTACTTTGTTTTTATTCAAGGCAAATTATGTTTAAATCAATGGGTAACATTATTCTGAACTTAAAAAATACTACTATAATATCTATGTATATCTAATACTAAAAATTACAAAATTAAATCCTAACTTAACTAAAACTATACAGAAACTAAAATATAGCGTCGAAAAATTCATCCGCATAACTTAATTTTAAAAGAAACAAAAATAAACTACTTACAAGCAAAACGGATTGTATTTTTAATTTCCTCCAAATAGACTTAATTTATTGTAAACTAGCTGACCCGGCAAACTTAGTATCGGAGTATCAGAGAGATATCATCAAAAAAACCGTTCCATACAAAATGTATGAGAAAATGAATTATCTTCACTTTTTTTTCGTAATTTGTTCCCATGTTTTAATAGTTATTCTGCTATACGAGGCGGAGACAAATCCAACCAATCAAAGGTCATAAAAATCGGTCCAGCCGTTCTTGAGTTGTATAATTATGGTGAATTATGGTGTAACTAACCGACAAACAGACAAAAATTCCAAAAATTTATGAAATGGTATCTGTTGGTTATCCTTTAACACCCCAACTATTTTTTTTTGGAAATATTTTCAATGTACAGAAACGCCTCGTCTACAGATTTATTATTATATATATGTACCTATGCGTTCCACAAGGGACAGCAAAAATTATACGCGAGCGAAGTAGCGCAGCGGAATCGAAATAAGTATGTATGTAGCGACACCTTTGCGGCGACAGAAGTACCACGCAGTCAAACGTAACAGCGATGAACATGGATGGCGCCACTGAACTTCTGACGTCACACCGTCTATCTTCAAAACAGACTGTTTTCATACGCGAATCTAGCTAGAGGGACCGGGGTCCGATCTAAATAGTGCAGAGGTCCGTTCCCAGATGTCACCAACGAATTAACGAGTGTGTCCGGTTCGTTGTTAAAAAACGAGACGAATTTATACTTTAGGTATTATAGGTAAGTACCTACTTCAATTATCAGTAGAGACTGGAGATTTGTCCCTTTATTTGTAAACGTTGCTGAACGTTAAGAGACGTTTCAACGTCAAAGTGTCTAAACACACTATGCCGAGGATACGCGACCGAAGTTCGGCATGATTACGCCTGCAATGCTATTTGAATTACTGACGACACGTACTTACCTACGCCGAAATTACGTTGCGTTATGTCATACAGTAAAATCAGCCGCGGAACTTCGGCCGCGTACCTTCGGCATAGTGTGTTTCGACACTAACGTATGGTTAAACAGTCGCTAAAAGCGACGTTTTTATCTATTTACGGTGATTCTTGAAGTACCTAGGTACCATTGTTTTTTTTCTTACAAGTAAATCATCGCTCCAGCGTTTTTTGATCAGTGACGTCCCAAGTAGCAAACAAGAATAGTGATTAAATCTTACATATCTATACTTTATCTAAAGTTGGATTTAGCTAAATCAAAAAGGATTTCGTTAAGTCTTTTCTTTCTTTAATACTAAATCGTTTTAAACTAGCGCTACTTAAGTAAGTTAGGAATACCAAAAACCAAGTTAAGTATTCTTAAAACTAGTTTGTATTAAGTATGTCTACAGTTAAAACTAAAAATATTTTTTTACTATACTCAGAATATTTTAAAGCTCACTTAAAACTCAATTGAATAATTGAAGTACCTTTTTAGACAAACAAAGAAAAAATTGATTTTGTAGATAGAATTAAGATAATTATAATACCAAATTCTAGAAACTGATTTTCCTGAGTATATTTTATTCCTTTTTGACTAAAATTAGTAAGTTTAGAGTAAAAATACATTTAACGGGACGTTCTCTTCAAATAGAACCAAGTAGAAATATGGATAAAGTGGAAACATTAAAAAGGCTTTCGTCGGCGTGTTATAAAATATAAAAAATTAAACATAACCAATGTGCCTATAAGTGCTGCAAACGTTACTAACAATGCGATATCTTCGAGTCGGTCCTCAGTGACGTTAACGGATTACGAGGAAGATGATACCGCGGAAAATTTGGAAATCGTAAAGTGGACTGTGATTCCGACTCTAATGAATCGACAGCTGATTGTAACACATCGAAAGTTGATCGTGATTTTGGTTTTAGAGTCCAATTAAGAAACTGGTCTATTGATCACAATATACCACATACCTACTGCAATCAATGGCTTATTGCAGATTATTTACAAGCATGATCCGGGTGTTGTGCCAAAAGACGCTAGAACACTTCTGAAAACAGTAAAATCTGTAGATATTGAACCCTGTGGCAGTGGAAAATACTGGCATAACGGATTAAAAAAAAATATTGTGCAGTATTTTGAAAATTTGGACAAAAATGCCAATTTATGTACTTATAAATGTAAATATTGACGGGTTACGGGTTAAGTAGAATTTTGGCCAATTCTATGTAACATTCATGAGATGAACACTGTGCCTGTAGGTAATGACCATTGGAATTTACTGTGGTATTGGAAAACCCTGTCTAATGAATTTTTAAAACCTTTCGTAACTGAAATGAAGGAAATTTTGCAAAACGGCATTGAGATACCTAAATAATTATTTAATAACAATAAAATTGCGATCATTTATATGTGATAATTAATTTTCCTTTTCTTATACCTACCAAATGTTACATCTCAATTATTTTTCATTCAGTGGTAGTGAGTAAGTGGAAAAAAAATCTGCTGTTCCCTGCTGACAAGTCCTATTTATAATATTCTTTCGACTATCTTGCATAAACCTGTTTTCACCACAAAATAAACAAGAACCACACAAGGACGATGAAATGACAAATTAAGAAAACATTAAGACGTAATCTGGTTTTAACTAAATCAAACTATAGAATCACTTAATACCAAACAAATTAAATATAGTACTTCACCAAAACGGTTTTTAGTATAGGTTAAGTATAATATCTCTTAAGTAGTACTACTTCAAGTGTAACTTGTCTTTACTTTGTCTGAACTAGCCTTACAAAATCAGCATTGTCTAAAATCTTACTTCGTTAGGAAAAATAAGATTTAACGCCATTTTGCACTATAAGTGAAAAAATTATAAAAAAAAATCCGACAACACTTCATCAAAAACTAGAGTAGATTGAACTTACATTTTTGTTATAGTAATTCTAGTTACATTAATAACTCACACATTTATAGAAAATGTAGTAATCTGCACTAAATGCCACAATTTTTTTAATTTGCAATATTATTATACAACATTTTATTGTTTGTTTTCTAGTATTTTAAAAGCCCGTCTGTTTTATAGCACTATCTATAGATTTTACACGAGAAATGATCATGCGTTTTAAATTTCTAATGCATTCAACGACATAAGAAAGCCTTTTCTAGTCATAAAAAATTGTTGTTTAATCGCCATTTTCATAAGTCTTAAAACAGTTTTTGTAATACTTTAAAAGTTCACCATATTTTCTAAAGTAATGTTACTTAAAGCATTTTAAAGCAAAATAAGTTTTTATTTATACTTCACTAAGATAAGATTGAGTATCTGCAATTCAATATTGATAGTTTTAATTCGGTATTGTAGATATCTTCAAGTCTATTTCTTGATCTTAAGTCAACCTACAAGATATCTTGAAGTCAGTGCTTAAGACTTCTGCAAAACCACATTCTTAAATAGGGTTAAAGTTTATCTAAAGAGTAGTATTAACTCTTTCTTAACATGTTCTTAAATGCTGTGCCCACTTTTACTTAACTCCCCCTTGGAGTGTATCTAGAAGATATCTTGAGGGACATAATAGTTTTAGCCAAGACAACCGCTGGAATTCGTCTACTTGCCTTCAAGATATCTACAATACCTTTTTTAGACATTTGTTTGCTACTTGGGGTAACTAGTAAGGTGCAAAGTGATGCGAGGCACCGAGTCTCCTGTGTCCGGGGCGGGCTGGAAGGTCTGCCAAGTCAAAGCCATAACACCTCAGTCGGCGAGAGGGTTCTAGAATAACATCACCGTAATCCAAAAGACATGCCCTATTAATGGGTCAAAAAAAAAATGTAAGATACTGGTATTTAGCTGCATCCGCACCCTAACTGCGTAACATACTATCAATCTCAATCTGAATCATTTTGAGGATATTGGTAACTCATTGCTTCGTATGTTCGAAAAATGTGTCTGCTCAACAACGTACCTACCTAAATAACGCAATGAATGTTGTGGAACTGGTCAAAATGACACCCATTGCTACTGCTAGTGTGTTACGCAATTACTCTGCTGGTTAGACTGGAAGCCGACCCAAACATATTTGGGAAAACGCTAGGCAGATAATGATGAATGGGTCGAAAAAAAATCTAACCTCTCCGACGCGGGATGGTTAGCGGGAACGTAAGTACTTACCGGTAGCTAGGTAAGTACGTAAAGCAGTGTGAGAATCACCCACCACCATCCTTACCCGTGGTCCCGGTGGCATACTCGTATAAGCAAAGTCCACCAACTGAGATTTGAATGTGGCTTCCGATTGGTCGTTAAACTCACGTCCAAAAAGACTGTCTACAAAATCCACCGATTGAGTTTGAAATAATCTTGCATCCTATGGCGACGGAGCCCGCTTCGCGGGGCTCCTATTTCTGTGTACAGAGTTTAAAGTACCCTAACTAAACCTAACCTCTGGGTGCTCTTCGCTCGCTCTTGCATCCTACGTCGCCTATCTCATTTCAGAGTTCGCTTTTGGGTTCTCAGGCCTGAGTCAGGCCTGTACTCGCAGAACTCAATTGGTGGATTTTGTAGACAAACTACTACGAGAGTTTAACGAACAATCAGAAGCCACATTCAAAACTCAGTTTGTGGTTGGTGGACTTTGCTTAGGTATATGCGTCCCGGTGGGTCGACGCATTACCCGGTCCATGGGTAATTTTCATTACCCGTGGTTCCATGGCATATGGCATTAGGGATTGTTCCCTGGACTTCTGACTATCGATAGAAAATTAATTACAACCATGGAACCTATCTATTTATGATTAACGTGCGTTTTGTTCCATTCGCGGTTACTCGCAGAGAATAGACGCGTCAGCTAAACACGGGGTTATGTACAGTGAGAGTTAATAAATAATAAGGTTCAAAAGGGGTAAATGGTAGTTGAAAGGGTCGTTTACACTAGGTAGGTAGGTATATACATGAAACAACATTGTTGTAGTTTTTATTTATTTTTCCCACGTCTTATACTTAATGTTTTCTACAAACGACAAGACCAGCTTTGCTTGGCCTATTCCTACACATTTAATACAAATAGGTACATTAATAAAAATTACTTTTGAGTAGGTACCTACATATATGTACCATGATTTCCTGAACTTTTTAATTTTCTTATACAAATACTTAAAACTAAACACACCTCCATTTTAATCCAAAAAAAGCCTTTTGAAGTTCCAGATCCTACCTACATCTTATTATAACATACCCTACGTCACAAAACTTGTGCACAGCCAACTTGTTTCGATCTTGGCGGTTGCCCTGCTTGACATGACGTGACGTCATACAAGCAATCTACTTACCTACTTTATCTTTTCTTTCTTTCTTTTATCGTTCCTGATTCTGAGAATTTTATGAGTGGTATTACTATTCTATGGTTAAATATTGGTTATATTTTAGACACAAATGAGAGGCCGCAATAGAAGAGCGGACTGCTTGTTTTTTTAAGGGCCATTATTACAGTGGCGCGCCATGCCCCATCCTCGCTCATCAGCTCGTCTGTTTTCAACCCCGCGGTGGTGTTATCAAGCCGCCAGCGTGACAAGAAAGCCCTCACTACAATGTCGATCTCGCCCTTACGACATAAGTTATACGATTGTATGCTTAACGTGCTATTTTTTTAAAACATCAATCATGCATTCTACTGGTTAATTACTGTTTTTAATTACTGTGTTATTCAATAGACACATAGACACTGATATACTGAGCAATGAAACATATAATCAATTAATGATATTTAGCTGACAAAAAATAAATACAATTTACAAAATTTAAACATTAAATAAATCGTGTGAATATGGAGAATTATGTAAAAAAAACCTACATAATGGTCCTGGAATTTTATAAAGTCAATCCAAACTTTAATATAGTAATAATAAATATATAGGTATCAAAAATACAAGTTATAGATAAATATGAGAATACAAAATCACATCAGTCAAGTCTTAGTTTGCGTTAGTGGGCCTAAATATGTTGTTAATGCGCTCATCGAGGCACACCGCGTCGATAGCGTCGGACATTTCCTTCTCCGTGCACTCCTCAGGGCATTCTTCACCCAACGCCTCGGCCATTTCCCTAGCATCTCTTGCGAAATTTTTTTCGTCATCGGCGTAGTCGTAAGGGGGATAGTCCTCATTGTTCTCTTCAAAATTCCAGTCTAGATTAGGGGCTTGTGGCGGCCCACTGTTTGGTCGCTGCCGACGGTTTGGTCGCTGCACACCGTTCGGTGCCCGCATACCGTTTGGTGCCCGCATACCGTTTGGTGCCCGCACACCGTTTGGTGCCCGCACACCGTTTGGTTGCGGTCCAGCATTTGGCTGCGGCTCAACGTTAGGCAAAAAGTTCTCTACATTCCAGTTTGGAACGGGTAAATTAAAACCAGGCACGAACTCTGGTTGTACATAAGTACCGTCTGCGTTCATGCGCGGTGGGTTGTCATTCAGTTCCGGCGGCAGAAAGAACACCCCACGTTCATCCAGCACGTGCTCGTCCTCCATGGGAGCCTCGCTACGAACCCGAGCCTCGTTGAGTTCGCGCGCTTCATCGGTCGTAAGGTAAATAAACGGATAGCAACCGGTTCGCAGTGCAAGCTCGACAATCATTCTAAAGTAATCATTCCTAATGTTGTGGCTGTGGACAAAAAACACATTTGCATTAATAATGCGAAGTATTTTTTTTTGCTTGCCTGCGCTGTCCCGCTCCTGGGCAAAAGTGACATTACTTAAGAGGCACAGCAGTTGGGAATTGCACTTTCTTCCGAGTGATACATAGTGCTTTATACTATACCTACGAGGAAAATAAAAACAAAAGAAAGCTCATTGCGCGCGCGCGATTTTCACTTGTTCATTGCTTTTTATTTTATTTTTTTAAATCAATGTTCAGCAAAAGTACCTATATGGCCAGTATCATTTTCCACTTGGTGATAAAAACTTAGTTTTTTGGCATCATACTATATTTAATTAGGTTAGCTACTTACTAAGTTTAAAAAAACAGCACGTTATCAATGGATTTTAAAATACACTTTATCGACCCGCACTTTTGTACAACAGTAATGACGTACATCCTCCTTATTTTTTAAAAAGTAATAAGGTACTTTCCGAGCAGGTATAGTATAAATTAATTATTGTATTAGTAAAATACGATTCATTAATTCACTAATTTTTATTTAATTCATAATTTTATTTTACATAAGTAGGTAATTAAATAATAAGTATATTTTTTCGATATCAAACACTACTTTCAACAATTATTTTGACTGCTCCCTACTCACGCGATATCCTTCGTGATTAGAGTTCGCGATATTTGTAATATCCAGTCATGTTCCAGATTAGGACGTTTTACTGTCATGCGGATTCAATTACGCACGCACCATTTGTCCGCAATGTAGGTTTTTTTGTGTATGTAACAATCCTGCTATGTTGGTACCTACAGGGCGAATTTTTCAAGTGAGTGCATTGCCGATGGAATCCGAAACTATAAAAAACCGCGTGGATGAGGTCGGAAACTATCCTACGGGAATAAAAGTATCTTATGTGCTAGGTCATCCGTGTGCCTTTCATCTAAATCCGTTCAGCCGGTAAGGTATGAAAAGGTAACAGGCAGAGTTACTTTCACATTAGGCCGACTTACTTTCACATTTACAGCTAATATTAGTACAGATAGCGAAAATACTCAAACTAGTCTCTAGTATAGGCTGATTATGAATTTTGGTAAACTAAACCTGCATCATACAATTTTTGAATGATTAAGTTTGTTGGTTAGGAATCGAACCCGCTGGTTGAAAAAAGATCACACCCTGTACTTTATAACACCTGTTAACAGTGTTGTTGCTGATGTAGGCGGAACTGACGCGATAAAACGTCTTAACCCGTTTTTTTTTTGCGTCAACAATCGAGACCATTTCAACAATACATCACGGACGATATCTCGTAAGTGATAATGTAAGTGTAATTATAGGCCGACCGCTTAACTGAGACGTAGCCTGAGGTAGCAGCGCGGTGCGGGAGGGGTGTGGTGACGTGATGCGAGAGCTCTCGTCAACTTGTGACAACTATCACCGCTACCGCACCGCGCAGCTACCTCAGGCAACGTCTCAATTAAGCGGTCGGCCTGTAGGATTAAATATAAAATTTTATATTAATGCTAGAATGCCAGAACACGGACGAGAATATCTGTATTAATATATGATATGCCTGTGAACATATCACTGATGTGATAAAAGCTTCTCTGACAGTTCATAGTGTGACTGTGTGCGCTTTCATTGAAAAATACAATAATGTACGCTGACATCGTTTATCTAAAATTTCACACCTCTCCGCCAAAATTACTATACAAACATTTGAAATGTGTATACAAAATACAGTGGAGCGGCGTGCATTTTTAAATTAAACGATTTCTACCATAGAAATCTAAACAGCGAAGTCACATTGTTGTTAAAAATACTCATAAAGCACATTGAGGCAGGCCGCATGCGCATCGCAAAAATCCTCCTAAATCACTGCTGGTGCCCGATGCAGCTGCAATATGCATGCGCTGGTGATCTTACAAACCAAAATATCAGCAGTTCAAAAAATAAGCGTTACTTTATAAGAAACTCGCGAAAATTATTATAACTTGAGCACGAGGCGCGCTTCCAGTATAGTGCAAAAAGCTTTTCTGAACCGGTGGCTTTTTGTGGAGCTAATGAAATTCTACGAAGTGTTTTTTTTTTTCAATGCAAGGAATTATATGAAGCGCTGCCTTGCGTGACTGTTATTACTAGTCCCTTGTAGGAGTTGGGTAGCCAGTGACAGTCGGTCAAATAAAAATAAAATAAAAACATAAAAATATAGCATTTTATTGTTTCATTATCTTTGCGCTGTGTAGTTCACTACAGTTTGTACCTATTGCTATATTTACAATTTTGTAAAGGACAGAAATGTGAGTGCGTTCAAGTACGTGGCAGTAAACAAACGTCTGACGCGATTATAATAAATTATGATTATATACAAATTGTATTGGCACTTACTTATCATCTTGTTAACAAATATTGAAGTAGCATAATAATGTGTATTACAAATACAGAGTGGTTATAAATTCCATCATTCCCTTTTAAAGGTTCTACTAGAGTCTATTTGATACAATTTTCGCCCGTAAACAGGATCAAAATTGCAATGTGACCAAGAGATTCTCCTTTTTTTGGAGAAAGAAATATAGAATTACTTTAGGCCAATCAAATGAAGGTGACCGTTCTATTAATCATCGAAGCATCTATTCCATAGATATAGCTAGCATAGCTTATCTACTTTTTTCCTGACCGAAAATACGTTGACTATCAAAATCGAGACAGTCTGTAGACACCTTCAAAGCAATTTATTTCCCATAAAGTTCAATACATTTAGTAAAATTAGCAAACATTAGCAATAAAAAATGTTTCCTGCATTTTATAATTTTTATTGCTAAGGTTAATTACCCCAATTCCATTATTTCTGATACTTATTACAACTAAATCCTATTTGTCTTCAATTCTCCCGGACCGCACAAAGTATAATACATTTAAATATTAAAAGAAAAAAACTTATTTAATAAAACGAAACCAAAAGACAACTTCAATCAATAAAAGTTAAACAAAAAAAAAAAAAAAATTACATTATGTATATAAGTAAACCATAATAAATAAAAATAACTAAAAATAACGTACTCAGTCGTCAACAGGAGGTTCAAAATAGGACGGGATCATTGAGTGGAAGAACCTGAAAACAGGCGAGCCGTTGGCACCCACTCCAGAGCTGGGCGGCCTGGGAGGTTCATACTCGTAGCTGTACGCGTAGCGGTTGATGGACTTGTCGAACAGCGGGTCCCAGGCACAGGTGCGGCGGGCGAACGCAACCGACGTCAGTTGCTGCAAATGATGACGTAACGCATCATTCAATGTAAAAGTGTATAATTATTTCAGCTCCACAATTAATTAAGGTTTATTTTTATTGGTATATAATCATTAATTCCGATTTATAATTAATTCACCATAGGTATTCAGAACCACTCGATACGCTTCCGTACCGTGTCGAACATCAATCAATGTTATCGTAGGAGTCCTCTAAACGGTGCTCACAAGTCCAAAACCCGAAAATTAAGACGACCGCTATTCTTCCGACAGCTGTTTGATGTCGGGGACAAGGCAAATCAGGTTATCGAAATGTATCATTTTCGATACGATAGCCAGTCGGATGGTTGTGAATAGCTATGCTGGTCTATAATTAACGCAGGCCTATAAATGATTCTAGTAATTGTTTTGATATACATACAGCCTAAATCAGCCTATAATGTTCCCACTGCTGGGACACAGGTCTCCCAGGGCTATAATCTACCACGCGGGGGCAGTGCGGGTTGGTAGATGTCACATGTCTTCGAAGTTTGGTTCTAGGACATGCCAGTTTCCTCACGATGTTTTCATTCACCGTTTAGATAGCAGTGGTGATGAAATTATTTACAAAAAGTTAAGCGCCTAGCTGGGTTCGAATCCACGACCTACAACTCGTAACTCGGGGCCGTTACTGCTCTAGGTAGTAATATACTAACTACGAATAAGTAATAACTTATTCATAGACTAAGAATGTATTGATAGAAAACGGATACATACAGTGTCGATGATGAGCTTTGACATGCTGCTAAATACAGAAATGTGACGTAGATATTCTATAGGCCACACTTTATACAAAGAGGTGCGACTTTTTGCCCAGTCTTCTGCAGAGTCCTGTAAAAAAAAAGTGCGTGCGTTATTCATTATTGCATGTTTATAAAAGAGAAACTAAAAGTTGAAAGCTTATTTACCCGGACAGCTTGTTCATTATTGTAGCTTTTGCAGAGGTCGGTGGCATTCCTGATAAGCCAGCTCATCACCGCAGGCTCATTCCAGCGCGGGAACGTCATCTTTGCATATATCATGAACACCTCCGAAGCACCGGCAGACCAACTAAAAAAAATTCAAGAAAATAGCATTCCAACTAAATTAATGTTACCAAAAAGTATTAATTTATTGTAATAAAGTATAAATAATATTTTGTTTTATCTTACGGGGTCTGTGGATCTGGCTTGAAAATGGCATGCTCGGTCAATTCGAGATTGGAAACGTGGCAGCATTCCAAGATTTTAATAAAGATATTTGGGAATGCCAATATAGCGTCCCGGATGAGACGGTCGGCTTCAGCAAAGTTGACTGAAAAACAAACTTAATTGAGACTTTTGGGAAAGAAAAACGGACTTATTCTTGAAGCGTAGTACGTATACTGGGCAGATTAGCATTAGAAAATTCATAAAAAAAACTTGTGTCATCGATTTCTTTTTCATTTATTACTTGTTCACTTTAAGGGGACTACAGGACCTAAACGCAAAAAACGCAAGTTTTACAATGCCAAAAACTATATGATCGCCTACAGTAAACAAAATCAGAAAAATATATATATGATATTCTTCAGGATATATGCTAGTTAGATAGTGTGTTGAAAACATAATACAACTAATTTAATGCGATAGAAAAAAATCATGAAGGTAGGTACCTCTAAAAACTTTCTTTTCACAATAAAAACCATACTAATATAGGTACATACAATCATTTTGAATTTTTGTCAAATTATTCTACAAGCAACATACTAAAGCACTAGTGTTTTAATTTTTTATTCCAAACAGTAGTTGTAAATAGATAATTGCTTCGATTTTGCAATAAATTACCAGCGTTGTGTCATCGCGCTTCTCTTTCTATTCTATGCATTCCGACAGCGACCGCGCTTTAGGTCATGTAGTCCTCTAAGTCTGTCCGTACCAATATTTTTAAAGGCCTATCTGGCAAAATCGGGAATCGGGTATACGTCACTGCTATCCAAATAATAAGACTTACGTTTGTTCTTCAGCGCAACATGGAAATGCGCAAGACTGTTGGAATACATGATATTAAAAAGCAAGCCAGCTTCTCGCTGGCGGTCAAAGTACTTGATGGCTTCAATCAGCCACTCGTGCTCCCTGCATCTCAAAGCGAGGATGTCGATTAAAGAAAGTAATGCCAACGGATCGTTAGGGTCAATGAGAAGCATCATTTTAGCTATCTCCAGAGCCGTGCGGTGACAGGCCTTGTTAGAGAGTAAATAAATGTACTTCAACATCGCCACGTGGAATGGTCGGTTCTCCAAGAACTTGTAATCGAGGCGCACGTTATTCTGTAAATATTACAAAACAAATACTCTATGAATACTGTTTAGTCATGAAAAAAGTATAATCAGATTTTTCGGTAAGTATTTACCTGGGAGAGGATAAACAGCGGGTGCGCTACGTACTGGAGGAACGTGACCACGTTCTCCACAATTTCGTTAGCAACTCCGTTCTCTTCCATGCGGAATAAACGGTCAGATATCTGTAGAAACAACGTCAGGTCAACCAATAGTTGAACAATACATAATATGTCATTATAGGATAATTATGTGTAAGTAGTGGTATTGGAACGAACCTCCAGCAGAGCCTCAACATGCATTTTCTGCCTTGCCTGATCGAAGTTCATCACAATGTCGCCAGTACCACGTGCGACCGCAAGTCTTAGCAAAAAGTTACGATGCATTTTTTGATACGCCTCGCTGTGATTGAAGACAAAGTACATACGGTTGTCCTCGTCCTTCTGCTTCATCATAGACAAGCCTGAAGTTTCAAATAACGACATATAAAGAAAATCTATAGGATTTTTTTAACTTATACTTTTATCTACACTTTCTTGTTTCGCCACTGATGGGATGTCACCCCGCGATCACGGTTTATGTAACAACATCGAAATATCGTGACCAACAAAATATCAAGCAAGACATCCCGCCAGTGACAATGAAAGCCTCGAGAGAGAGATCGCCACTCACCAGTATTGTTAAACTCATAGACTGGTGTCTCTTTATTTGGATGTACCAATACTCGTTTAAGTAAAAGGGCGCGATTCGTTGCACGTGCACTGAAACATATATAATTTAAAAAAATAATAACAAGAACCTAACGCAAAAATGAAATCTAGATTTTTTTATGTAATTACTTTCTACTACATTTCACTGCACTATTATTAAAAAGTAAAAATTGCATCATTATTTAATGGATAGTGTTATATTACTGTGATGTAATCGTCTAATTCTAATAGGAACATGGAAATTCGTGTTAAAAAGGCATCGGCAACAAGAAACAATTACTTACCGTCTGTTTCCCTCCTCAGAACCAAAGAGTTTCCTGAGCTCATTGGCTACATTCAAGTGTTTGGGGTCAATGGCCAACACTTCCAATGCCTTATTAACAGGCTGAACAGGTGCCGGCGGCGGAGAACCCAGGAGAGCGTTCACTTCTAGTACAGAGCGCTCAACCTCGTCCAGCTATAATGTATAACCGTTTTTTATTCAACGGTTGAATACCGTAATTACAGGAACAATTAAAAAGCCATAGTTTCTCGCGTAGATCCATGTTCCCGGCATAGGATGGGTTAAGTCATGTCACACTAAGGCTCAATTTACACCGCCACGCCGCGGAACGAAATTAAAGCGATTATTTTTTTATACAAAGCATTATGAACTTTATGTCAATACAGTAACACACAAATTAGATACACCCATACGCACATAGCACATAGTACAGACATCTTTTATGGGGTACTGTGTTAAATGCTACAACAAAATACCTTGTGACATATTGCAATTAAATGAAAGAAAATTTAAAACTCATATTAAAAGTACACTTTGTAAACAAGGATATTACAAATTAGAAGATTACATCCAAGATAAGAATGCTTGGAAACATGCTGGTCCTGCTCCATAGGACAATCTAGAGTCTAGACAAAATCAAACTGGTCGCTAATTTAATTTATATATTTTTTTATGACATTAGTTTTACTTTTTGTGGCTACAGTAACTCACACACTTGTTAAAATTATATAAAAATAATCTACTTTAACAATAGTTGTAAATATGTGAGCACCATGTATCTATCACATAATTGATTTACCTGTCATTGCTTTATTTTTAATTCTTTTTACCTTTTGTTGGCAGACTAATTTTTATTCTAGATGCATCGTCTTCACATATAATTATATAATTAATGTACTTATACAGAACTTGTAAAACATTTTAAAAGAGTAACGGTGGAGTTTCTTGCCCATTCTTCTCCATACGAAAACTACCTTTTGGAATGGGCGACTAGAATCAATTGTTTTTACTATAATTTTTGACGTTCAAAAGTGCCTTTACTGTGCCTAATTGAAATAAATGATTTGACTTTGACTTTGACTTTTGCACAGGTCGCGCATCTTCTGGAGAATGATCGCGCATTCTCGGGAATTCCCGCAGTTAACAAGGAACAAGCTCATATCTAGTTTGTAGTTTAAGACAATTGACATAAAGTTCACTTTGCTATTGCGAAAACTCGATTCCACTCCGTTCCGCGGCGGTGTAAATGGAGCCTTAAGAGTTATTCGATTTTTTTGCAACTAAAAAAAGGTTCAAAAAGGTACCCCGCGAGCTGCAGCCCCCCGGCCTTTTCCTTTGTTCTTCTTCTTGTTGTTCTTCTTTTTATTGGAGACGCTAATGGGCACGGCGGCAGCAGCACCATCATCCTCGCTGCGTTCCGAAGCACGCTCAGATTCTGAATGAGAAGCTACTTCCAGCTAAAACAAAAAGAAAACACTAAGGCAAGGGCATGGCGTGCACCGTGCACAGTCGCGCTTAGCAGTTTATTATGAAGTTTTAGGTAGTGGTTCGCATTGGCGCGTACGATCGCTGCGATCACAACATTTGCAATGGACGAATATTTGCACGCCATCGAGGATGCATGCTGAACGCTTGGGTTGGCCGTTTATTAGAATTTGTTCAAAATAAAATTAAATATTTTATACCACACCGCTGCGCAGTTGCCTTTTGAGTTCCCTCTATCTGGCAGAATCTTGATGCACCGAAATTTATTTGGCATAACACACTTGGCTTGGAACCGACTCCACGTAGTCTTGTTGACCCTACCCCTTGAGTGTAATTTAAGCCCGCGTAGACGCGTAGGGGCGAGGCGGCCCGGCGAAGCCTGCCAGCAAGCCGAAGCTGCGCTGGTGAGCGTGAAAGCAATCTGCGACGATAAGCTGGCGTGAGACCGCCGGAGCCGTGACAGAAACCATGCACATGCTGCATGCTTGCATGCATGCATGGTGTACTTATGCTTGGCATGCATGTTGTATGCTTATTTGCATGTTTGCATGCTGCATGCTTGCTGCATGCATGGCGTATGCTTGTTTGTATGTTTGCATGCTGCATGCATGTTGTATGCTTATTTGCTTGTTTGCATGCTGCATGCTTGCTGCATGCATGGTGAATGCTTGTTTGTATGTTTGCATACTTCATGCTTGCTGCATGCATGTTGTATGCTTATTTGCATGTTTGCATGCTGCATGCATGGTGTATGCTTGTTTGTATGTTTGCATGCTTCTTACAGGGAAATAAAAACCACATATGTTCGCAATCAACTGTTTTATTGAGTGATAATTATGATAGATGAATCTTTCAATTATTATGGATATGAAATGTATGCCAAAAGATGATTCTATCTGTAATCTTTCTGAGATATAATAGTTCTGCTTTTTAATTATTATGGATATGAATTTTATGCCTAAAGATGATTCTGACTTACAAAATTATGAGTTTGAATGAATGATAAATGAGTGTTTGCCAATCGATTTTCTGCGAAATGTAGTTTATGCTATCCGTAGTTATGCAAAATAATATTATGACATAAAAAGTTCTGCTATAAAGGATGGACCCATTGCGTTTATCTAAAATATTTAAATATTCAATATATGCCATGGGATCTTCGCAGGCTTGCCATTTTGAATTTCGATAAAATGAATTGCCTAATTGCCAATGAATCGCGCTAATAATATGATTTATACTTGTATTGCATTTATATAGTCTTTGATTTGATTGCGTTTTTGAAAAAAATTTGAGTTTTTGCACTTCTATGACAAAAATTTAATTTTCTAAATGGAAACTTATTCTTGAAACACCTACTCCGATACAAATATTATGCACACATTTTACTTTTGTACATCTATCCATATCATTTTTATTATATTTTCAAACTCAAATGGGTCCCGCCTGCTTCCAACTTTCATTTAATTTAAAATGGGCTTGTTTTTAGCTTTTCAGTTTTTTGACTTAAGTTTTTTATCGCAGTCGGGTTTTTTGTTTTTTTAATTACTTTTTTATTGCTCTGCTTCTAAGGGTCGTAGCGTGATGTTATATGTGCCTTCTTCAAGTAATTATTTATTCCGGAAGGTTTGTGTGTACTTATAATTTACTAGCAGCGCCCCGCGGTTTCACCAGCAGAAGTTTCGAAAAACACGTGGCGCCATCTATTACCATAATAACGTTATTGTTGTTTTCCTCGGGAACAGCACTTTTTTCCGGGATAAAAGGTACCCTATGTCCGTTACTGTACACCTGACAACGTATATACAAAATTTCAGGATGATCGGTTCAGTGGTTTAGGCGTGAAAAGGTAACAAACAAACAAACTTACTTTCGCATTTATAATATTAGTTAGGATTAATATAATAAATTATAATAGTATTTTTTTTAAACAAGCTCACAATGCGTTAAAAAAGAAAATCAAAAGCATAATTTTGTATAACATTATACAATATTTGTGGCGGCGAAAGGATTTTATATTCTTTAAATTAATAGCATCAATCATCTCAGATTACTAGAGTCCATTTGATTTTTTTCACTGCTGTATGACTGCTGTGATTACTGGACAAAGAGATTCATAGTATATTTAAATGTCAAGTCAAGTAAGTCAGTCATGATTGATGAAATTGATTGACGAACATAATAAATAAGCGTGTATTGTCTAATGGACGGCGCAATGTGCAAGAAGTGCACGCTGCATATTGCGCATGCGCGAAGACGCGCCCACCGTCGAGGGCGCGTCTCACACAAGCAGGACAGTCGTCCTCGACATTTTGATTAGCCACCCTTAATCGACACAATACAAAAAAGGCATGCATAACAAAGAGCTTCATCGCAATTTTGTATGTTATGATTTGTTAATGGAACTCTTGCTGTTACAGCAGTTCACAGATATAGTAAAAAAATTAAGTTATGGTTCATTGTTTCAATGATTCCCAAACTTATCTACTATAAGTTTCGACCAGAACACAGCCACATGGAAGGCAATAGCACTGGCATATATTTAAAGATAATGAGAATGCCAATTGCAATAACAATGTGTTATGCCTCCGCCAGCCACAGCTAACAAAAATACAATAATCAGCCGAGCCATAACTTTCCCTTAAATATTAGAGAACCTCCATAAGATTCACATAGGCCTTCTCTCTGCGAGAGGAAATGGGTCAGGGTTTCTTCGCAATGAATTTCTTTATCAAATGAATTGAATTGATTGATTCAATTGAACTTTTTTAACAGGGATCATGAAATGAATTGAACTGAGTGTATGTCTTGAACCCGTAACCTACAACTCATATGTCAAATTAATTGTTAAGGGTTTGCTCAGCTTCCCTAGAGGGTACAGAAGAAATGAACTTCGCCATCATTCACAGCCTAACTTCACCCACTACTGGTCATATATCTCTCATTTCTTAAGCCAATCCTCTCGCTCCTGTGCTAGCTTCATCCAGGTTCGACAACAGCAACAATTTTGTTCGCCCATCTCACTGTGACGGAACTTAATCAGCCTAATTTTATGAACAAAAGAATGTACTTACCCCATCGTACTTAGAAAATCCCGCACGTTGAGCATACAGGGGCTCGTACTCTTCATCAGAGTCATCACGAGGCGGCGCCAATTTGCTTTTCTGGTTCTTTTTCCGAAAATTTCGGGAACTCATCTTGCCTGCAAAAAATTATAAAATCACATGTTTATTTTTCATATTACGAATGCATCACATCACAGAATACATTAACAAAGCCACATAAAAAAAAATGACCTAAAATCAGACCAAATCACTTTTAACTACGACCGTCGCGATAAAACTGGGCACAATGGCTAGAGCTTGAGCTATCTGGCTAGGACGCGTCATGCGCAGAGACGCCTATCAATAGTTTGGTGCCTACATTTCAGGCATGCTCAGTTGAGCCTTATTAACGGTATTGATTGAACAACCCTTAGCTGCGGCTGCCGACCACCCCTCTCACCCGCAACCACGCCTTGTACATAATATGTAGATGAAAACATGTTACCTACTTACATATCCTACGTTACGTACTAAGTAACCGTAACAATAAAAAAACACAATCCAACGAGATACTACTTGCGATTTATGTAGTTCGTTTTTGACGTAGACTCGACAACTATTACACTTGTACGGTCAAGTTTTAGATTAGAAAACGATCTGTAGGGTGAAAGAAATTATCGAAGGAAGTGAAATAAACTAGTCGTTTCTAAAATATACTCACCAAATGTAGGATATTTCTAAACTCTTCAAAATTCCAAATATTTTGATGTTATGAATGATAGGAGAACACGAAACGTGAGACGTGACGACCCTTCAAGACATTAGAGTAGAGCACAGACTAAACAAAAAAATCGGAATATCTTTTAGGGGTGGGGGGTTCCCGTCATCACGAACTACCACAGATACACACAATGCTAAAATATAATGAAACTTGTGTAAGCTAAGCTTTACTAAGGCTTTACATCAATTGTCCAAAAAACTTTAGACGTAAGTCTTAATGGTTTCGAAAAAAACAATGGTCTCAGTCTAGAAGCCATTCTATCTTGCGCTGGGGAGAGAATATTTTTTGGCGGAAAGTACCATCATATATTTTTCAGGGTAAAGTTTGGTATACATATTATATTCTAACGGTAATAATAATTATTTATAAAAAAAAAAAAAAAAAAAAATATTTAATAATCTAATGCAATCTGCACACGCAGTGACTTTAATCGCACGTTTTTACAACATTATAGATACAATCATATTGACACTGGTGATTATTACGAAATGACATCGTAAAGTCATCATCATCTGCCTAGCCTTTTCCCAACTATGTTAGGGTCGGCTTCCCGTGTAACCGGATGCAGCTGACATAGTAAAGTACGTAAGTAATTATTACATGATTGTGATTCTGAAGACTATGTGGGACTTTTTCTATTTCAGCTATTTTGAATGATGGTATGGCAGTTTGAGTACCTACTTTAAGCGGTCTGGTTCGCGTTCTGAGTTGAGCTACACTATTATTGAAAAATGTTTGCACTGACTAGACTGGTCGACTCAAATCTGTGTGTGGTTCATTCGTCAAATACCATTTCAGGCACTAATCTACATTGTCTTCACATGATCTGACCAAGATTAAAAGAGACTTTAAACCTTGAGTTTGTTTCGTCACTTCTTATCAGGTAGGAAATGTCAACTTCATCTAGCTTATTTTTTGACAGACTTCAAAAGGAAGGAAGAGGTTCTCAATAATCCATTTTAATTTTATGCATAATAATATTACGCGATATCTCCAGCAATTGTGGTTCAATTTCGAAAATTCTTTTTTAATGGATATGGTATGCCTCAGGTATGGTCACATTTATTTTAATAACTTTGCTTGGGTAGTTTTTGATTTAGCTTCAATAATACGTATTTTTTCCACTTGGTGTATATTGATGAAGTTATAATAACTTCCTGACACTGATACATATTTACAGACTTAGAAAGTAGTGTTATACGAATTTGTGTGAGGGAGATAGTATGTACAGACGCCAGCACATCAACCTACACCTAACTGTCAAATTTTCCCAATCAACATTGAACCTTATGCTTTAGCGATAAAGTTGAAAATCTATTACAGAAATCTGACAGATTGTAGTAGGTTGATGTGCTGGCGTCTGTACATACATATAATTAAAAAGTGAAAATATATTTTTTTCCAAAAAATTTACCGACTTCCAACAAAAAAAAACTACAAAGTGTAAAATAACTTTAATTTCGGAAGTCGGTGCCAAAAAACGAAAATACTGAACTAACGACACCGACTTTCGAAATTCAGATCGCCACTGCGTCCGTGTGTCCATAGAATTGTTGACAAAAAAATAAAACTCGACTAACATTATTGATCTAAACCCACCATAGCCTCATCTCTTGCTGTCATGTATTGGCTTGGCTGTCAGTGGTTGACACATTGTTGACACATGCTGCTACCAATTTGTCTCTTGATTTGAAAGTAAATTGTGAACAATCGTAAAGAAATGACGCATACACTTTTATGTGTTTCAATTAAAATGATAAGTTGGTGTCACTCAGCGTTGCTTTAGTTTGGACTCCGGAGTCACCGGCGTAAGCCGCGTTTTGTTGTAACAATCTACATAGTACATACTATTCAAACGTGACGTGCCCCGCTTCCCGTTACCTATCGAGGGCCGATCAAAAATGAACCTGGGACATGCAATACTTTTATTTATTGCTGTATTCTTTGCATTAGTGAATAGTGCAGTTATTGTGGAAGATGGTGATGTAGATCAACAGGGACTGTATAGTAAGTCGGACCATGTTAACATTTTAACGAACCGGAATTTCGAAAGGAAAATTTATGGCCAGAAACATGCAGTGGTGGTTCAATTCTATAATAGCTATTGCGGTCACTGTCGAGCGTTTGCACCCAAATTTAAGACCTTGGCGGCCGAAATAATTAACTGGAAAAACATAATAAAGTTAGCAGTTATTGACTGTTCTGTAGAAGAAAACAATGAAATTTGTAGACAGTTCGAGGTAATGGCATATCCATCTATACGCTACTTGCATGAGTATTACGTCAAAGGAAATGGCAATGTTGGTGATAAAATACAGATAAGCGACTCTCATGAAAAACTTAAAGCTCAAATAATAACTAGAATGCAGAATGATCAAACAATTGGCCATTTAAAATTTGCACCATCACTCAGTATTGAATCCTTCAGTGACTATTCGATGGCTGTTAAAGATGTGCCTAATGATATCAACTATACTTTCCTTGTATTAGAAAATGTGAATTCAACAGTGGGTTCAGAACTAGCCTTAGACTTCAATGATTACCCACATATAAGGATTAAAAGAGGGCATGAAAGTAGTGAAATTGCAGATCTGGCAAATGTCAAACAATTTCCAGGACTTATTGCTATAAGTTCTTCTCTTGAGCCTACAACACTCGTCCCTAAAGACAAGAATAAGCTAGGATTACTAAAAGCAGTTAATTCATTCTTAAAATCTAAAAACTATGCTTTCCCTGCTCGGGATGAAGGTAGTCAAGAAATACTCACTAATGAGCATTCTGATGATAAACAAGTGACTCTGAATACTGATCTTGTATATTATAGTGACCTGGAAAAAACCATTAAAACAAGTTTACATACAGAAATCACAAGATTCAAAACCTTGACTGGTGAAGCTCTACAAGCACTTTTAGACTATCTGGACGTTATTTTGGTCTCCTTTCCTTTTAGAGGCAATCTCAAAGAATACATATCTGAATTACGTACTACTCTCGCAACAAGGAATACTTGGAGCGGCAGCGAAGTATATGAGCTTGTAAAACGATTGGAAACAGTTCATGCTCCAGTGTATACAACCAATCTGGAATACTTAAGGTGCAAAGGCAGTCAACCTAAATTCCGTGGATATACATGTGGTCTTTGGACACTATTTCATACTTTAACAGTAAATGCGGCTCAGAAGCCTGGCACAGAAAGTCCACGAGTTTTAAAAGCTATGCATGGCTATATCAAGAATTTCTTTGGCTGTACAGAATGTGCTGGACATTTCCAGGCCATGGCTTCTAGGAACAGAATATTTGATGTAAAAGAAAATGATAAAGCTGTGCTTTGGCTATGGATAGCACATAATGAAGTTAATCTTAGACTAGCAGGTGATGTCACCGAAGATCCCGAACATCCCAAGATTCAGTTCCCAAGTGTTGCAAGGTGCCGTGAGTGTAGACTTGCCCGAGGTGCTTGGAATCTACCAGCTGTGTACCAGTATCTCCAAAATGTTTATGGAGATGTAAGCATCCAAGCTATGCGGCGTGCAAGATCTTCTGCAGCTCCACCGAGCCCATTCTCAAATTTGGACATCGGAATGCTAAGTCTCCTGTACATATTATCTTTCATTATTCTTATTTTAGTCATAAAATATTTTCTATCTACACGTTACAAAAAACGGTTTTACAAACACGGACGGGGTAAAGTATAACATCATTATTTACAGTAACATAGAGTTTAAAATAGTAACAACAAAATGTCTGATGGCTGGTTATTTGATAGTCTTTTTGATTAATAACTATGTGTTCTGCATAAGTAACACAAGACGCCGTTTTATTTGTTTAGTGGAGCCAATTATTGCATTCCCCAGTGCAATTGTAATGCTTTTGAAGGGTTACTTAGTTCATTGTAATAGTTTTTTTATTAACATTGCATGCAACCTAGGGCACAACTGCATGATATACTATTCAGTAGTAATTTAGTCTTAAGTTATATCATCTTGATTTTGTCCCATTTATGATTTTGAATATCTATGCCAGCTAGGTTGCCTTTGAAGTTTGGCCAAAATTGTAATCACAGTTGTGAACAAATCAATATTTGTGTTAAAGTTTAAAAGACTACATTTTTTTTTCTTTTACATTCCTTTTGCAATCGGTCGTCGGACTATAAGCAAATTCGTTCCACGACAAATGGCGTTGTGGTAGAGCCTTCCACGTATAGAAGGTGGTTCCTCTTCAGCCTTTTCACCACCGCTGTCAGGTTTAACAGTTCAGTAACTAGTGGGTTTGGACGCAGGGTTAGGCGTGCCTTGTGTTGTCCTTTGTACTGCTCAATTTCATAATTTACTGATGGCATTTCGCTCATTTTGAGAAACTACGACGTAACCGCTACTTGTACTTTTTTTTACATCTTTGTTTCTCCTAAATGTAAATACGCTTTCAAAGTACTTTGTCATATTTAACTCATTTTTGGGAAAAAATATATATTTACGTCGATGAAATGAGCGATTTGTAGATAGTCTTGGATTTCGTCGTAGCAAACCAAGGTGCGTTTTCTATGGATCTTAGGATACCATTTTAGACTCTTTGTAGGCAGAGTATGTTGGTTTTACTTGAGATGGGGAGTTTGTTGTCAAAATACTTAAGTATGTTTTTTTTGCATTTAATATCAAGTATACACTGCATACAGCATAGTCTACTGTAGTTTATGTTGCTTATAATACTTGGTATTTAAAACCAAAACACACAAAGGTAGATTCGTTTTCAAGCAGTCTGATGCAGTTGGTGGCATCATCAAAAATAACTCTCACCAACTGCATCAGACTGCTTAAAAACTGATCTTCTTGTTTTAAACTTGGGAGTTTTGGAGTCTACTTTTATTTTTTTCCAATATTTATTTAATCATGCTAAGCATTGCAGTTGTGAAGGGGTGACAAAGAAATGAAATATAATTCCATTTCTAGTGTCTGTATGTAGGTAATTTATTGTTTGCACACCTGCTTATCTTAATATAATAATCAAACAATCATTTTTTGGTAGTAATTGGTTCCACATAACTCAAGTTTTGATTATGGGTTATGAGTTCATGGGTACTTTTTTTTTACCTTATCCATAATACAGACAATACCAATACAGGGTGGATTCGTGAGATGGGAACAGTAAGGGCAGATACCTTAACCATTGTAGCTAAAGGAAAACGTTTTTAGGAGACTGTTTATGCATCAATTGGCATTTAAAAAAATAAAATGTGTTAATACCATACTCATTGTACCATTTGTCAATAATTTGTTAGCAATTACTGTTGTTAATGCGGTTAACAATAACTGGTTAAGGTAGAACTTACTACCCCATGTCAACAATCCTATCCTGAATTAAGAGCTAGAAATAATTTAGTACACACGGCTACACATCAAGCTACATTTCCAGTTTGAGTTAACCTCGCATTGTATAGATTGTATGGTTGTTTGTGGTTGTTGTTTGTATAGGGTTTCGTACAATCAGAAGTCAGCTTATACTGGTTATGTATAGCTTGATGTGTAGCCGTGTGTACAAGACCAATTTCCACCAATAACATAGAGATGTTTATTTATGTGCAATTTAAATAGTTTATTTTCTTTTTGTTTTTACGTCTACTATTATCGCTCTTGGCACTGTTTGACGCAAAATGCTTGAACACTGTTTGACCTAGATTAACAAAGGTGTTCTAACGATTATTTTTGCACTTTTTATAACTAACAGCTGCAAATGAAAGATCTCCTTTAAATTCGTTTTGGTGTTGATAGAGAATATATAGATGTCATTATGATAATTTACAAATAGCACGCCCCTTAAATATGGTCCAAAACTATTTTTAGCCTCTTACTAACCGTCTTCCGAAAGACTTCATTTTGTATATTCAGCTATTATTAATTTAGGAGGATTTTATATATTTTTAGAAACTTTTGCCTTTTGTTTTTATTATTATTTTCGTTCTATAGTTGCATTTCTTTTGATAATATTTTTAAAACCACGATAAAAGTCTTTAAATTTTATTACTTTGGGGAATCGATAGAAAAGGTGGGAAATTAAAAAATGCCTTTGGTTTTGATTGTCATAATATTTTTTTATTAAATAAACTATGTGTTCTCGGCTCTTGAAAACTCCACCACCTCATTACATGCATCGTAGGCAAAGCTAAAAAAAAAACATCATAGCAAAAAATGCTCATGTTTCTGATATGAATACGAATTTTGGAGATGCCAAGCTCATATTTACCTAAAAGCCCAACCTACGCGATATTCAGGGACCCTTTTCCTAAATCGGAGTGGTGTAATAAGATGAAGAGAGGAAAGCTCCCTATTAAAAAAACACCACCGTAATAATCGGCCCTAAAATCGTGTAGTGTAAAGGGGGTTTTAGACCTGCCTTTGCTTGTTTTACAATGATGTCTCTGAATGACTACCGCGGTGCAATTGAAACTACCTATCTATACTTGAAAATTGTTGTAAGTATAGGAAGAATAGGTGCTTTGTTTCAAAGAACTTATATTTATAACTTAATGAATTAAATAGTTACCATTATTACTAATACTCCATCTAGTGTTTAAAGTTTAAATAATAATATTTTGATTGTTTCGGACCACACATACAGGTACATACAATCCATACAGTGTTAGTAAACGTCACTATGTTTTTGAGTTTAAATTCATATGATTTGAAATTTTGAACACCTACCTGAATAGGGTAGGCTACTAAATCATTAGATTTTTTTTTCTTAATTTTTTTTTTTTAAATATCCTCATGTCGGAAGTTTATTATTATGAACTTTTTGTGTCCCAGCAAAAACGCGTTTAAATTAACTGAAAATGCATTTGGTGGTTGGTAATGAATAGCGATGAACTTTAACGCAGTTCTAATTTCCGCTACGAATTTCTCACATTTTACTTGGTGCATAGATAATATGCATTCAAAAATCGGGAGGGTCTTATTATTTGTAGGTATATGATAGGTAGTGTAGGTACCTAGGCACCAAATTTATAGAATTTCGCATTTACATAATGGCGTCAGTTCATTCCCAACATTCGTCACTTAAAATAATCATCATCTTTAATGGAACATAATTCGAGGCAAATCTCAACAAAATTGAAAAGTTTTCAATCTGTCTTATTTTTGACTGACAGCATTCCAGTTTAATAAATTTTAAGTATGTAACGATTCTTGAGTACCTACCAGTATGGCATCGGCAATAGTAACAAATTCATACTCTTACTGCTCTCTGGCTTTAGATAATATGAATTTTATTAATTTAAAAGTAGTAGGATGGGCCGAAATTCGGTTCAAATGCCAAACATTAGCTACAAGAACATAATAAAATAACTCTAAACTGTTTTGACTAAAATAATAAAACTAAACCAGTAAATTAAAATCATAATCATTTAGGAATACATTGTTTGTTACTTACTGAACAATAAAATGTATCCTAAACATTATCAGAATTTTAACATCTAGGTACATTGAAATAATTATCGCCAAAACACACATTTTTTTTTATAAATAAGAGTTTAATGAAATCTTGTTACTTACCTACTGGTATTTAAAATTTTCCAAGGGCAGGTTTATGTTGCAAAAAACACGAAGGATTCTGCGTTATCTGGCAGGAGTCGGTTCCTGCCTGCCTCTGAGAAAAGTCACTAAGAGTATTATGGAGCCTCCAAGAGACGATAAGGCCCGTGACAACGCGGTGAAAATAACCGAAGCTCGGCCGAACGTTTTATTTTTACCGAATATTCGACCCAATTAGTTTTCGGTTCAAACCACGATTGGCCCATCCCTATTCAAAAACTAAGTATTTTTGTTGTATTGTTAACAAAGAGATAGTTAAACACCTGTAGAATTTTTTAAATGGTGCTAAAATAATTATTATTTCATTTATATTCGAACAGGAATAGAAAACTCCAGAAATAGTATTGTTGTTTAAGGGGATTATACATTTTGAAATGTTGTCAATTGCGGCCAATAATACCAGTTATTATAGTATGTAGGTACGTTTTTATAATTAAATTATATAAATATTTAATTAGGTGTAGATATTAAAGAATAATCATAATGCGATTCCATAATATTAAGAAATTAAAATCATATAGCATAGGAATAACAATAAAATTGCCTTATCAGCTTTTCAGTGAATAGACTAATTCCTAGTAAGAAAATTCCTTTTGCAATACCTAAAAACTTTATACTTGTGAGTAGGTAGGTATATAAGTCAGATAATAATAAGTAAAGAAAAAACAATTGTGTGACTTACAAAAAAATAACTTCAGCACAGACTAAAAGACACAATACATCAGAAAATAATTATCAACGGAAAAAGCAGTCTGTTTGACGGCAGTGCTCGTGATAATTGCAGGTATTGTTCGCGACATACGCTACAAAAGCAAATAAATTAATGGACTATTGTTTTACTCACCGCTTTAAAACAATCGTCCGGATATTTGAGTGTACATTTATCGTTAATGGACCACGGTTTATATTTATTAATACTTCTATTAGGGACTCGGTTAAGGCGCCACCTCGAAAACATACTAAGCGAGCGAAAGTGATGCAATTACTTTTGAAACGCAAAAGAAGAGCGATGGCTGCAATGTGCGTGCGCTCGGAATAAAACGACGTATGTGCCAAAACGAATTTGCTCGTTTTTTTAACAAAATAAGGTAATTCAATTTAAAACTACTTTGAGTAAACTTTGATATGATGATTCTCTATGTTTTAAAGTAAATTCCATTGAATAACTCTGAAAAAAGTAAAAAAATAGATATAACTTTGCATTTTTTTTTGTATCGAGAAAAATTCATTGAATCGTGTATTCCTTTTACATGATACTAGACCAAAGAGTCAAAAAACATATACCAAGATGTTAAATCCCTATTCCGCACACTTAACAAGTTACACAAAATAGAAAAACCACATTTTTTTCAATGATGCACGGGTCGAGGATTGCTTGCCAGGGTCGCCGGTCGGTCCTTCCGAGACCGGAGCCTCCTCCATCTTCAATAAAATAAACGCTTCTCAATTTAAAAGTTCAAAATATTTTGACCTGCAAGCCGCCGCCGCGCCGGCGCCGCCGCGGCTTGGGCAATCGCTTCGTGTAAAATACCCAAGTAGCAAAATGTGGTCCTGTAAGTACATGCTTCTAGAAAGGAGCATGTATTTTTTAGTCCTATAGTAATCCTTTAAACGTTTATAGAACCGCATTTGGGCGCAGTTTATAAGACTATAGTGATAATAATAACGCCCTATAGTCGTTTCTTTACAGTGGTAAAGTGCAATTCGATTTTATAATTATCTTATTATGTGCTTTTGTTGGTGTAATTGATGCAACAGTTGTTAGCGTGACGCCATTACTACAGCATTCGTTCTATATCATAGATATATGAAAGAAGTTCTATATCCTTTTTGTATCGGCGACGGGCTGGTGTCTTAAGAGCGTTTACGACGTACGGCATTTCATACAAACTTTCAAGCCCTTGTTTTTCGAAATGAATGAACCGATTTTAATGAAACTTCGTACGCATACGCAGGATACAATCGTCTAAAAAGTTAGTGAAGAACATTTTCAAAATGTATTACCTAAAAAAAGATAACTGGAATTCTCTGTTTCTATGGAAAATTTAAAATCGGTCTAATTTGGCTGTAACACTATTTTTCTAAAATGTTCTTAACTAACTTTTTAGACTTTTGTATCCTGCTTATGCGTACGAAGATTCATTAAAATTTCATTAAGATCTGGATCATGTGCCATAATATTGCATTATCAAAATGTTTATAATACAATTTAGTCAAAGTTAGGACTACTAACAGGACATACCTACTTCGCCACCATTTTAAAGTTTTAGGGTTCTAGGCCGATTACTCTAGTAATAGCAAATGCAGGACACATATAAGTAGAATCTTATCTATAGAAGTCGCGCCTAAGACTATAATATCCTTGACCTATAGCAGCTATATCTAAGACCTATAAAGAAGTACATGTCTTATAGAAGAATAAAACAAAACGTTAAAAATCAAAACTTTGCTAATTATTTAGTAGTAAGAATCGTATAAAGTAACGTTCATAAAACTAGTTAAAGAATCATAAGCACTTTTATTGTAGCGCAAATCGTCTTATAAGATGCTGTTGTAAGATCAGTGATCTTAGCGTCTATTAGATTCTTCACGTTTAGTTTTATAAGTCGGTGACTATAGGAGAATTTTGCTACTTGGGTAGGTACCTACTGGTATTCAGCTGCATCCGGTTATACTGGAAGCCGATGCGAACATAGTATTTATTTATTATTTAGTATTGAAAAGGTTAGATGATGATTAATTAATTATTATAATTCTATTAATGAAAGTTGTTATTTACCTATATAAAATATATTTTTGACACTATTTATTTTATAGGTAGGAAATCATAATGAACTAAAAAATAAATACTGGTTTATTGCACGTAAATGGAATGATTATGTCATTAAAATTAGTTTTATTTAAGAACATTTTATGAAGTGTCGCTAACAATCTAAATAATATACGTATATTTATAATAAGTTATCTCTGAAATTTTATAGTAAAAACGTATACCTATTGAATGAGATAGGTAAATGATACTATGTAAATATGTAGGCATATAAGTATATCATATTTTAATTAAACAATACCCGATTGCATCAATTTGCAGGAAACATGTTTCTATGAATTAATATAATTAGATTCGTAGCAAAAAAGTGCCTACATAAAAATAATTAAATAGTGTAATTT
Organism: Hydraecia micacea; assembly: GCA_914767645.1. NCBI lineage: Eukaryota > Metazoa > Arthropoda > Insecta > Lepidoptera > Noctuidae > Hydraecia > Hydraecia micacea. Next base: position 3,762,532 of record OU611774.1, read on the forward strand.
ACAATATATGTCATAAATAAGATGTCGCACAACTGAAAATCTAATTATTCAAAAAATTGTTACATATCAATTTCAGCAACTAAATTGAAATAAAATTGTTTTATGAATAATTTTGCGTAGGATCATTCTTTATAGTGTTCCTCAGATTTTACAATTGGCGGTATTCATGGGTAGGTACCTATATTATAATACTCTGCGAGCTTTACTTATGTATAGCTTTATTTCATAAACATACTCTGCGCATATTCAGATTTTAATTGGTTGGCATATAAGGAAAAGAATATGCATGTTTATACCAATTACCAATAATTTTATTAAAACTTAGGTTATTATAGTTATTTGAGGGGAAAAGGACGTTGCACGTTAACATTCAGAAACTTTGAAATTAAGGCAGTTCTCACAAAATTTGTGAGAAGACCATCAATAATTCTTTCGACGACGACCGAAAAAAAAGGTTCTCAATCCGGCTGAATGTTCTTTTTTTTTGTATGTATGTTCAGCGATATCTTCGCCAATTGTAAAAATTGCCATGAGTGGTGGTCCCATGTATATTTGATAAAGTTCTGATGAGTGGTTTTTGAGTTAGCTTACATATTATTTAATCCACTTTGGCTTGTTTACATGGCTAGTTGTGGTATGCGAATTTGTGTGGGATCGGCATCACAATTAAAAAGTGAAAAATAGTAGATAGTCCGTTGTTTTTTTTATATTTTTTTTAAATAACGTTCATTTTCAATTCTTAGTTTAATACTCATTAAATGAGTAACGCACAAATTTTGTGCTCATCCTATCCGAATCTGAGAAATGTTTGTAAAATTATTGTAATTTGGTAATTATTTTTGTCATAATTGCCGCGAGTCGTGGGCTACCTTGACGGATCCCACTTATGAACGTTCGGACCGTCATGTCTCGTATTCGGATCGGAGATGCAGTGCGCAAACGCGGTACGGTAACGGTACGGTACGTTGTTGTCTTATCACTAACTACCTGTTTTAAGTGGACTGTAAAAAAAGCAAATATTTTCGATATTTCGCTGATACCAAAGATGTCAACTTGCAGCATCGAGAAGACCTTGTCATGATTTGATAGCAATCTACAATCAAGTTAGACTTGAAGAAATAAATGACTGAGCCCATGAGAACTGACCATTACCTAAAAAAAATCGCGAAATAATTCATAAAATAAATTTCATTTTGTAGCATAGTTGCAGGTATTCGCGTCAATTTGACTGTACAAAACTATGTATTACTTAGGCTTCGAAAGCACAGTGTAATATAACTTATTCAATCAAATACAAGACAGAGTAAAAATAATAGATATATTGCAGTTGTTTTAATTACTTACCATTTTTCTCAATATGTGTGTACTTACCTATAATGTACTGATGAATAATTTTTTTACATCCATACAGTACGTTTCAACGCAACTGAGTGGAAAATGGACTCTCGGTTAAGGTCAGTAGGTTATCTACTACTTAATTATATTTTGTGGTGGCGGATGAGTTGTTTAAATTAATGGTGGATGTATTTGTATGGCTTCGTCCAATATGTGTTACATGTTTCATTAACGGTGTACGGTAGGCAGAAATTGTTATGACGACAACCATAATTAACCCTAAAGTAATCGTAAACTAATAAATTATTCTTCAATAGACTCTTTAAACTTGAAATTAAACGGTTTATTAAATGAGCTTCTAAATTGTTACGGAAGTAGTTGCGTAGGCACATTTATACTCCATTTTTAATAAGATTAGCCATTTAAATAAACCTGTTTTACAGTCCGTTCAACCGATTTTTACTTCTATACCGTAGGCATAAGGATGGTATTAAAAACAAAAAAGTGGTTACAATACCAACTGTTTACTGCAGCTGCTGTCATGCCACCAACGCAATAGAATTCAAAATCGGTTGAACGGATTGTAAAAAAGGTTTATTTAAATGTCTGATCTTATTTCAAATGGAGTATAGTGATAGTACAGCAAGTCAATCTGGCCCGGTGACGGCTGTCGAGCCGATATCCGTGAATATGACAGCAGATCTATTCTGTAAATATCTCACCGTGAAAACTAAAGTGAAGTGAGCTGTCAATAGTGTCAGTCAATCCCTCCCACGCATTAGGTAAAATGACAGCTCACTTCAAGCATACTACATTGAAGTTCTTTCAAGGTGATATTTTTACAGAATAGACTGTAAATCTTGTAATGTTTTTAGTGATTTCTTTAGTCCTAATTAAAGCCACCGGCCAGATAAGCTGGCTGCAATAAGCTGCTTTTCAATATGTATGACACTATTGTCAAACCCGAATCTATTACTTTTTGCCGTGTAAATAATACCAAATCCAACGAAAAACTTGCACATTGTTAGTTGGGTTTTTCATACATTACTATGTCAAAGTTGATTCTGTCAGTACTTCAATACAGTTTAATAATTATTAGATTTGGAGAGATAGGGTCTGGTTGCCTATGGGGTGGATAGAGTAACTGCAAAAAATCGTCAGTAGTACAACTTTTGGGTAATCTAAACACAATCGAAAAAGCATCTTGGTACCACCACATTTGTGCAAAGCATACGACTCAGGCTCGCACACTTTTCTAGTAATAAGTACTAAAGTTTAATTAAGACTCGTGGACCATTTAACACAGTGTTATTTTCTAATCGAAGTCAGTTTTTAGGTTAGCCATGTCATCAGCTGAAAATGGCGTTAGTGGCTGGTTGAGCTAACTTTTTGCGCGGCAGGTTGCAACACGACACAGTAATGTGCCGGTGGCTTAAGTCTAATATAATTATCTTTTAAATTCAGGGTTATCACCCTATATGTAAACAAGTAATTCTCCGAATTTCGAAAATCTCTTTAAATTTAACCACCGTGCAGACAAGGTCTTATAAGGCTTTAGTTTTATATTTAACGATAGTTACGAGCTTTTTGCCGTTACTAAGTTTCATTGGAACACTGTTCGTCGATTGAAAACGTATATTCGACGTCATGTTTTGGTTTAAGGTGACACGTAAAAAATAAATCTATATTACTGACAAAAGCCGCAGGTGAACTGGGCGGGCATAAGAAAGTGACAGAGTAATTAGTTCCACATGCGAAAAAGAGAGCGCTAGCTACAATGCGCTGGAACCAAAATAAAACAACGTAAGCGCCAAATCAAATAAAAATTGTTTAAAAATAAATTACGCTGTGTGTCGAACATATTTTTAGCCAGAGTTTTCAATTACCTATTACGAACATTTTGAATGCAGTTTTGCAATGAAATTACTTAGGATTTTAGAATTACAGAAAAAAATATAAAAAAGAGGAATTTTAGCCCTATTGCGTTTTCCTTCAGTCAGAGTATTAATCAAATAGTCAATAAACATAATATAACGAAATATTAAATCCATGTATGCTTTAATAGTTAAATAAATGGTTACGAAAAAACCCCCAATTTATTTTGGTATCGCCTTAATAAAACCCGGGGGGGGGGGGGGGGTCGCGTTATTGGGTTATTAGAGAGCGAGCACTGCATTGCAAATTCGGGAACTTGGGGCATCCAACTCTCGGTTTGGTTAGGTCCATCCCCTTTTAGCTAGTGAATAACAGACTACGAAATAAAATTTTCTAAATTTACCCCTTATCGGGACAAAACGTTACCCAAGTTAGATATTAGGTTTGAGGTTCTCTTGTCTTGCTAATTCTATCTAAAGTAAAAGTGCGCATCGCTGCACACCCCTATCTTATTTCAAGTTAAACAAATATCAACTTTATTTCAATGACTATTAAGTTGACTTCAGAGTGACTAGCACTATTGACAAAGATATAAAAATGTTTGAAGTTGTAGCGTAAACTGAACTTTATTGTGTAGGGATTAAAGCTATTTTTCCATTAATTTATACTTGTTTACATATTTGGCAAACAAATCGCGAATGGCACAGTAGACCGATATAATCGTAACTATTAGCTACCGAAAACAAGTGCTTTAGATAAGCATTCTACGTAGATAGATAATTTTTGAGCGCCCGAGTGAGACGCACGCGCAGCACGCGCTTACAACGCGAATAACTGTCGGGATTATTTTGTAATAATAATTTTATTGTAATATTATACCAGGTTCATAAAATAATATACAGTCCACTTATTCCGCAGGGAACCACTCCCGAACACTGATTCACTACAAATTATTTTCACTGTTTAGCAAATTTTTGTCGTGTAACTGCAATGTATAAATAAGAAGTTATTTCATAATAGAATTTAAAACTAATTTTCGACGTTCAGGTCAATCGAGGTCATTCAAGGTCGATTACCTAATTATATTAGGTATTTATTAGAGCCTCTGGAACAACAAAAACTTCCCAAAGTAAACCGCTTCTTAACAACTGACGGCTAAATTAATATATTAAATTAGGGAGTTCCCGTGTTAAGACTAATAAAGTGCATATTAGCAAAACTGTTAAATATGTAAAGAAGGAGGTAGCAGGTGCCTGTACCAGCTTAGGTATAGCATTTGTCGTTAGGTCTTGCTAATGCAGGCTCGTTTTCGATATAATTTATATCCGAACTAGCAGCGCCCCGCGGTTTAACCCGCATAAGTTTCCCGTGGGAATATCGGGATAAAAACTATCCTATGTCCTTTCCCGGGACTCAAACTATCTTATACCAAATTTCATCTAAATCGGTTCAGCGGTCGTGAAGAGGTAAGAGACAGACAGACACACTTTCGCATTTATAATACATATTACTTAGTATGGATATTTGACACGTTGCTTAGGTAAGTAGTTACATGTATAATCCTTCGTTCATACGTCTATTATGAATATAAGGAAAAGCAATGCATTGTACAGCTGACAAATCGACCACGATGACTTCATCCAAATAACTGCACGGGAAGTAATTGCGAAGTACCTACTTAGAAAAAACATGTTGTTGAATGCAGCATCTGCAATTCTGGATGCATCATCTTTTGTACCTATATTGGTCATAGACTGCGCAGTGTATCACAGTCACAAAGCATTGTAGAGTCAATTAGGAAGTTGTGAGTTTGTGTCGAGACAGGAAGGAGTTAGGAGGATAAGTGGATAGCATGATCGTTCTTTGTATCTATCATAGGATTTATCTATCCATTTTATTTGCTAGTGCTTATTTGAGACAGGCACTACATTAAAGAAACTTATCTACTTGCCCGTATAGCCGTGGCTACTGGTATTTCCATAGATTACAACTCTTAATAGTTTTAACTAGGACAATCGAACGGCTAGCATCCACCCACATGGCCGCACTTGTACGATATTTTTAGGCAATCGGTCATTTTTAACCAAATAGGTGTATGTTACTGTCATGTTTTAAGTAGAACTTGCTTCGCCCCGTGGTTTCACCCGCATAAGTATCGATCCCGTGGGAATATCGGCATAAAAAGAAGCCTATTATGTTAATCCAGGGTGTCAGCGACCTCCATACAAAATTTTATCAAAATTGGTCCAGCCGTTTGAGCGTGAAGAAGTAACAAACATATAAACACACACTCACGAACTTTCGCCTTTGTAATATTAGTGTGATAATAATATAGGTACCTATATTGCCGGGTAAACGTAACATGAAATGTAACACAAATTATCTCTCTCTTATTTATGCCATGCAACACAACAACTAGGCGAATTTGTTTCAACGTGTGTTAATATTTCATGTTACGTGTCACTAATCTGTACGCTAGCCTACATAGCCATAGCCATAAGGCTATTGTCGGAAACCGCTATCTTGCTAAGTACGACCAGCAATGAAGTCCAATTACACTTCGATTTGAGCGAAATATTTAGTAATTAAAAATCGAAACGGATTACAGAAGTATAATTTGAGTACCTGGTGAATCTTTTTGCAGCTATTAAATAAAACGCTGAAAGGCAGTCTACCGAATAGTTTTGTGTCAATTTGCATAATCAAACTATAATGTTCCCACTGCTGGGACACAGGCCTCCTCTCGATGAGAGGATGATGTGCAGGAAATAGGACAGTGTGAATGGACTTTCCAGTTTCCTTACACATCGCACCTCATAAATTGATAGGGTTGTGCCGAACCGTAACTAGTCACGTAACCTGGCCGGCTCACGAAGAACTCAAGAAGTGCGGGGAGTTGACTCTAATTGGGGTCCCGCTATACCTTAATATTATTATAGGTACTTTGAACAAACAACGTTGCTTTTAGTACATAGTGCAAACGTGAAAGCAGTTGTTCAGTCGTTTTTAAACCATGTTATATTTTCAATATGTTCTCGTTGTTCGCAGTGCGGGGACAATTCTAGCGTACCTCCTGTAACTTTTCCAAATCTCATCCTTATTTTTTATCAATTACGGTAGGTAGGTCTCGTGTAATTTTTTTCGACTTTTCTCTAACGTACTTATTAAAAAAACGTTGTATAACTAACGCTTTGCTTCATAATTTACTTACCACAGGGACTCACTTTGTTTTTATAAGTCCTGTTAATATGAGGATAAATCCACAGCCTGCTACATCACGCTTTTGATTCCAGCTGAATAGTTAAAAAAAATCTGCTGTTCAGTACATTTTGACCAGTTAGGCGAACGTAAACGACTAAATAGCAGATTTTTTTTCGCAATTTCAGGTTTGCTCCCATAGTAAAAGTTGTTTGCTATCACGAGTACAATCACGTGTTTAAGTATCGGTCACTAATTACCAGTCACCCTATATATTTCAAGTAGGTAGCACCTAGGTCCTTAACCAAATATGTACCTAGGTAGCTGTTTATGAAGGAGTCTTTGTTGATAATAAAAACCTATAATTTGAAAGTTCTTTTAGTTAAATAGAGTAACAACACTAAAGTATCGTACATTTTCAATATTTTAAATAACCTAATAGTACAAAATAATAACGTTATCTACAAGAGCTAAGTTAGGGGTCTTACTTTTAAGCCAGAAGAGGTACCCACAACATTATCGGCCATGAAGTAAAATAACAGTATTTTACTTCATGGCTTTGTTGTGGTTACCTAATATCTACTTCTAAGATCCGCGAGTTGCTAACCTCTGAACTAGGCGAAAGGTTTTCCGATAACTTTATTCAATCAAGGTATCTAATCGTAATCATATTAATCGTGTAGGAAGGTGATGAGTAGGTATACAGGGTGTAATTTTAATCACCGTTTTCCTCTTAAGGGGTCATTGTACTCATCATTATCAACAACTTTTACTATGGGACCTAACATGAAACGCGAAAAAAAAACAGCTGTTCCCTACATTTTGACGAGTTATGCGAACATAAATGTAGGGAACAGCAGATTTTTTTTACGATTTCAGGTTTGGTCCCATAGTTAAAGTTGATCATAATGATGAGTACAATGACCCCTTAAGAGGAAAACGGTGATTAAAATTACAGCCTGTATACTTTAAGGGTGTGCAGAACACATTGGGGGAGGCACGCCGCGCCTTATCACTTATAAATTTTGTATGAACTATCGCAATTCGCACACTTCGTACAAGCGGGTCGCATGCTGAATGCGTCTGTAATATTCGCTTGCTTTTGAACTTCTCATGGGGAGGGGGATGCCCTTACGCATAATTAGGTATGTCATTGTTGTATCAAAATCATGCACTTGGGTTAAGTAGATAAGGTAAGTGGCATTGGCTAGGACATGGACGCGCAAACTGTAACTATTAATTCAGCACATTATTCTAGACATGAGATTTTTTTCGTCGGTTCCCTTTAAAAATAAGTTTAAAAACTAAAACCCGACTACTGAAAAGGATGAAACAAGAAAGTACCTTCCCGTGGCCGCATGCCGCTGTTCTAACATATTATAAGCTATGGTAGCATGCGACCACGGGAAGGTACCTACTTTCTTGTTTCATCGTTTTCAGTAGTCGGGTTTTAGTTTTTACACGTATTTTTTATTTAATTATTTTGGGGCTCATTTCAGTACCTAATGTTTATATTTTTGAAATGTGCTAATTAAGCCCTTTCATTTGATACCCCACACGGCATGATTAATTTTTTTTATCATTACTTTATGTCCACTAGAAGGCGCCATATTCAATTTAATGTGACGTCACATAGCCTATAACCAGCGGACGATCAAGACGCTACTAACGATACCTCATTTGTCTAATTATGACAAGCAGTTTAGAAGTTATGAGGGAACAGATGAACATACATACATACATACTGGTCAAAATCATAACTCTCCGTTTTGCTTTGCCGTAGTCGAGTAAAAAAAAAACAGCTGTGTGCAATACCTACATGGTCAAAATGTATGTCGGAGCATTTTTTAATAACCTACGAAAAAATCCAACGCTAGGGGTCTAGAATCATGTACTGAATTCAAGATTTCAGTTTGAACGTCGATGTCTCGGCCAGCCTGTATAACCAGACATAGCTTTTTGCATTTTTCTACCTACTCATTGCTCGGCAGGTCCTTTCATGGGATTTCCCATTGCGTTTGTAAGGAATAACAATAGATGACACTATAACCATTTTCTTTTGATTGCAGGTACATGTCAGCCTGATAAGTTGACGATTCGAGAAATCATCGCTTCAATTAATTTTTATACTCGAGTCTGCCGTACCTAAACAATGATGATAGTTCTAAGCTAGAAAAATTTTTGAATTTTTAGATGACTTTACATTTTATAAAAAATTCATTGTTTGAAGTAATACTTTTTATCTTCGTCAACAATATCGAATGCTTAGTTTTGGAGATAACGATATGAATTGGTCCTTTTGAATTCAACTAATCGATTTCATGCATAGGGCAAGATTCGCAAATCGTGCTTTGTTAATTTGTTTTAAGTAAGCTGTCCATACGAATATGAGCCTTATTAATAATTATGCGAAAAATGTTCATATTCGTACCCATAAGCGAATGTTCAAGCGTTTCATCGAACATGAACATGAATGCTATACGAATAATGTTCATATTCGTATGCGACGCGACGCTTACTTTTTTACTTAGTAAAGAATGAATCGTGATTTAGTGAATGAGTGAATCTTGCCCTAGGAGTGACTGTCACATTATTACTGGACTGTCGTCATTTTATCGAAATTGCAATACAGGACTGAAAAAATGTTTGTTACTATTTTTATTGTATTGTCTACATTGCAAATATTGCGGTCGTTGCTTTATTTTGTGTTCAGGTTAGCAGTCATCTCTGACGGTAAATTAACAATGTTGGTGCAACAGATTTGAAATTAATTTTGAATAAGTAGGTACTTGGTCAACTTAAGTTGTATTTCGGGTCGCGCGATTTCGCGCTCTTTGCGTTCAAACAGGTTTGGGATAACCCACCCTTAAATATAGTGACACCTGATTTAGGTTGAGCCTTGTGCTTCCGAAATGGCATGCTAGACTGTGGTTCTCAGCAAACAATAGCCTTTTACTCACTCTGTTGTAAAAATTCATGTGATTTGATTGGACGCAAATGTGATGCTGTCATGAAATATTATATAAGGTGTTAAAAATTAACCCGACTAACTTTAAGAGGTGCTTTAGACCATCGAACTGGACAACTCTCATTATGGGACAAACTCTGAAATCGAAAAATCAGCTGTTTAATACAAAAGTTCAATACCTAGTTGACCGAAATGTATGAAACAGCCGATTTCTTTTCGTGATTTCAGAGTTGGTCCCATAGTGAAAGTTGTTCAGTTCGATGGTCTAAAGCACCTCTTACAGTTTGTCGGGTTAATTTTGTAACACTTTGTATAGGAAGTCATATTTCGACCTCTAAACTTAAAAGTTTTCTTGGTGATTTTAATGATTGATATTCTGTAAACATGTTCGTGACGGTCGCGAATCTTATTTAGATGTCTTACAATCTTATACTCAGCTGCAATGCTAAAAACATAAGACGAATTTGGATGTTTTTAGTTGATTGTACCTACTAATCGATGTAGTAGCTGATTGTAATCGCAAGTATTAACACTAACAACGAACATTTGGTGCCTATTATATCATACGACTCTGATTGGTTTATGTAATTTGTTATTTTTATTAAAATGTTGTTTGTGGTACTTATAATGTAAAAATATAATTTGTATAATTATTTAGAGCGATGAGAAATTTTCAATAGGTTAGGTTTTAGCGAATTATTGCCTCAGCTTGCTTTAAAGTAAATATTTATGGTAAACCATTAATTTGTCACTATAGTACATTACTGCAGCGGCCAGCAAAAGAGGCATTGATGGACGAACGTGTAAATGTGGGCCGAGGCACACGTAAGTCCATCAATGCCTAGTTGTGGCCAAGGCTTGTATAGTACTTTTCTCAAATAATGCGCGGAAATTAAAACTAAGTAGTACCTAGGCAGAATTTTTTGTCAAATATAACTACTTTTCAAAATCAATGACGAACAACCGAACAATAATACATTTTTCCCGCGTTAAAGTGTTGATTTGTTTTTTTTTTTCAATAAACAGCTTTCTATTTGCAAGCCAGTTTGAAATTTAAATAAAACCTTTGATAAGTTACCTCCTTGGTTGCCATGTTTCGGAGTATAAGATCGTTCCATTTTTAAATTACACAACAGATATAAGTTTACTATGTAATTTATTTGGCCGCTAAACCACGACAGATTGGATTTTCATACAACTTTTGCCGGCCGCTGCTCGCATGTATTTGGCCAGTACAGCAATTTCGATATATCTCGAAGAAGGTTGTCAAAATAATGCTCAAATTCCTAAGCATGTTTGAGAAAAAACTTTTGTTAACTGTCACTGCAAATACAAATGTGACATTTTTTATTTTAAGTACCTACCTACTTTCTAAGTTAACCTTGGACACCGCTGGCTAACGGTTACCTAAAAAATAACCTGCACCCTAGTGGCGTAACACATTTCTCATTCCAATTGCTTTTAATTTGACAATAAATTATTTAACAATACCGTACTACTGCTTTTTTTTTACCGTCGTTTCGATGAATACTTGGGTGTGATAGCGAAGCCTAACGGCCTGGCCACGACCTTGCCGCTATCAGCGGCAGCTTAGCGCGGGGCGGCGAGCGGTAAAAACAAATATACCAAAGTGTATGAACCATGCCACGACGCACCGCTCGCAGCGTCAACGCTAGGCAAAAGAAACTGCGCTGCTTGCCGCTAAGCCAAAAGTCGTGGCCGGGCGGTAAGAGTAAATTTACCGCACTCTGACTTTTCTAAGTACATCTTATACATATAAAAATAGATGATGATTGATTAAGTCACAGCAGCTTTGACCAATATCAAATTTGACGAATTGCCGATTTGACGAATATCGGACTTGACCAATGTCGTTCAACCCGTCTGATCGATCACCATGAAACATACACAGGGTGATTTGTAATTCAACATACTTATTCCTTCCAGCATAGCTATTCACAACCACTCGATACGCTTTAGTATCGCATCGAACATAAATCAATGTTATCGTAGGAGTCCTCTGAACGCTGTTCACAAGTCCAAAACCTGAAAATATTGTCAGTTTAAAGGCTGATTTTTTCAATCGACCGATAGTTTTTATTCGTGGAATAAAATTGACGTCTGACAGTTTTTGTATGGAAGAACTGTCAAAAATTCAAAATTATTCCTCCGATAAGTTATCTGGCGTTGGAAAAATCAGCCCTAAATCAAATAGACGACCGCTATTCTTCCGACAGCTATTTGCTGTCCGATAGGTACCTATCGAAATGTGTCATTTTCGATATGATTGCTTGTCGGATGGTTGTAGCTTCTGTCGTAGCTAAACATCTAACAGTTTAAAAAAAATCACCATCATTTATCTAAAAATTTTGCTATATGACATTAAACGCAGGTACAGATTACAGAGATAACATCTTCATATCAGCTATCGAACTATGTAGGTACAAATGTTATAAAAATATCTAGAGATGCCCATGTAACAGTTGAATGCTGCCAAAGGAAGAATTTGCAAATTGATGAACATTTTTAAAATTGTGGGGCTATCAAATTAATTAACTCGTTCCAACTACTTTCTAAACAACCAACAATCTTTTCCTCGCTGCGTTGGTTAACAGCCTTTGCGACGATGGCGAAAGTCGTAACACTTCTTTTGAGTGGTTAGTATTACTCGCAGTCGACGTGTTAATTAATCTCTGAGGGGCAATTCTCGTAATTTTAAGAACGTTCACAGTCTGATCTGTCAAAAAATACCTCTAATTTCCCTACATTTTCACATTTGTTTGTCGCCGAGATGAGACTGCGACTAGATTTTGAACGTTTTAAATTACGAGAATTGGCCTTCTGATCTTTTGTAGCTTATCTCAATCTGTCAAAAAATACCTCTAATTTCCCTACATTTTCACATTTGTTTGTCGCCGAGATGAGACTGCGACTAGATTTTGAACGTTTTAAATTACGAGAATTGGCCTTCTGATCTTTTGTAGCTTATCTCAATCTGTCAAAAAATACCTCTAATTTCCCTACATTTTCACATTTGTTTGTCGCCGAGATGAGACTGCGACTAGATTTTGAACGTTTTAAATTACGAGAATTGGCCTTCTGATCTTTTGTAGCTTATTTCGCGTATATTTAAACTACTGCGAACGTCACTTAACAAACTTCAATTTTTGGGTGATCGTCTGACTCAGCCATGGTTAAGCAGAAGTATTCAGGCGGGTCTTCCCTAAAAAACTTTGCAGAGAACCCTGCTCTCTGGCTGGTGCATCTCCTTCCTCAGCACCCTTCTGGCGACTGCATGAAAGGATTTCATCAGGGTTAGCGATGCTGGTTCCTTGGTTGAGGTCACTGCTGTCAGCCCTTGCTGGCTTCCTGTCCACTCCCAGTTGGTAGGCCCTTCCTATACCCCCAACCACTTCTGCACCTGGTGGTAGGTACTCAAGGAATGCTGGGATGCAGCCTCTTCGGTTGGGGCACATGAGCGAGCCGTAATACAGGGCCTGGAGAGAGTCGTCGTTTTCCCCACCATTATTTTGCCGCAAGACATTTGTTGACAGCAGAGGCTATCTATCTCCTCATGAGTGGCGTCATGGCTGAGAAACGTGGTAGGTAGCCGCGTCAAGGGCTGGTTATTGAAACGACCGACGCCTAACATCTTACCATAACCATATCTGTCATGATATGGGTGACAGTTATAGTGATGCGCTCTTAAAAAATGTCAATTTTATCCGATATCCTGTTCGAAAGACAAAAACTGAACTATGAACTCTTTTGAAAAAATGGCCAATGTTTGAAATGCGGTATCTCAGGTTTTATTGGACCTTCAGAGCTACGCTCAAAAAGTAGCAAATGTATACTTTAAAAATATGTAGGGTAGGGTGACTACGTACGATGCACTTTTTAGAGGTTAGAAGTAAAAAACTGAAAGAAGTACGAACATTTCGAGCACCATGCAGTCAGCACAGGTTTTTACAAGCTGCAAACTTGGTTTTACACTATTGGTAGGTACCTATCCTAGTAACATCCCAAAACATCAAGTAAGTTCAGTGCAATTTTTTGCGACGTAATTACCTAACGCGATTTTTGTTTCGACGGTGACTGGCCTAAAGATGCATTTGCCCTGCATTGGAAAGGAGATGTTTCATAATGGGCCAGGTCTATGTACAGTAACTCAAAAAAAGGAGAAAAATCCGTAGAATTCGGGAAAAATACAGATAAATCAATTAAATGTATACTGTTGTGGTAGTGAATTGATATTTATCAATTATTTTTATCGACTTTCAACATGGCGTCTCACCGATTTAGTTACTCTGTGCTTAAAAACAATGACAGTAAACCATAGATCGACCATTGATCATAGAAACAGAACTGTCAGCTGTCACAACAGTGTCAATTCTTCAGAAATAAACATGTCAAACGTCATTAATCAATCAAAATGACAGCTTACCGCCATGACGGGTTTTTGTTGTGTGTTGCAATTTCAAGTGTAATTTCTTGCGTTTACCAGCAAACCAAGCCATTTCAAAGTAATTGGACAGTTGAGAACTATTTTAAATGAATTTCCCTATTTTTAAGTATAGTGTACAAGGACCTGGCCCAGGCTCCATACATTTTGAAACATCTCCTTTCATTCAATCGTAACGTCACGTGGCATGAACTGCTGGCACACCGACTTTATTGAAATACAATGGTGATAATAAATACTCACTTGAGAGGAATAAGAAACAAGTTTGCCTATAAATACTATATATTATAGATTGGGTAACTACGTCTCCAGTGGTATGTAGGGGTATGCGACTTAAATAAAAAGCGATGTTGTATACATTTTTTAATGAATATACATTAATAAAAACCACGTCAATACACATACATACATGTTAAAAATGTGATCCACACAAAACGTAATTAATTAATTGTGCCACTCTCAGTGCATCAATTTAGACAGACAAAGTTTATGCTTAGCCATCTAAAGTATAATTTACACAATGTTGCGTAATGCAATAAGTAGCGCAACATGTTAAAAGAAAGCAGTGACTTGACGTTAGCATTTTATTTAAAACCAAGGGAGCAAGCAAAATTTTTAGCCGTTATTCGAACTAAAGTTCACTTAACGCGATCGAACAATGCAATAAAAATCTCAATAGGTACTTACCGCGTCTTTACCTGTGGCGGAAATAAGATTTTGCCTAAGTATAAAGCCCGAAAAAAAATTCGGTGGTGACAAAATATTTCATACAAAAAATAATTATGTGTTTACAATATCTAGATACAAAAAATATTACAAATGCGTTTTTATAAGAAAAATTGTTTCTCTCTTACCATTCCTCCTATATCTAAATAAAATTTGTAATAAAATTACTTAAAATAATCTAGTATGGCACTCGAAGCCAAGATGGTTGAGGTAAAAATAATACGTAAATCACTTAAAACAACTACCTACCTATTAATATCAAATATGTAAGTAAACGAGTTACACATGAGATAATTTTAATAGAGGTAAGAGTTTTATTGATTATCGCTAGCGACCTGACTGTGACATAAACAAAGTGTTTGTGATGTTAGTACAAAGTTGAAAACACTGCAACCTTATGCAGACTAAGAAAGAGATTCAGCATTGCTTTAATACATACATACACATGAAACACACATGCCCACAACGGGAAGGCAGATACATTATTTTATGCTGTATCAAAACTGGCTAAATATCAATCACATCCAAAGTGATTTAAAACTTGAAGCTATTAAAACAGAACGCAAGTTTTCCAGTATCAATTTAATTATGAGATAAATACGAAAGAACTATAATCTTATCATAGCTCTAAATATATAGAAGGTCACAAGGTAGAAACTAAATAATAGATCAAACAGTATGTACACGCAATTATAACAATTTAACATTATATGGATACGAAAAAGTCGATTAGTTTTACCGAACGGACACTAAACAAATTGATTTTAAATATTTACTTTCATACAAATAAATGGATAACTACCTATGTAGGTAGTAAACTTTTTAGAAAAGGACATCAATAATGTCTACGAACGTTGTTAATCACAATAACTATTAGAATTTCTAAACTGCACTTTTTGAACACCAAATATTTTCATATTATACCCTAACGACAGTTTAGCTAATTAAAAAAATATAGGTATTATTTTTGTATAACAGTCATTTGTAATTTTCTACCTTGAGAATAAGTAGGCGTTTTGGTCATAAATTGTTTTTTTTTTAATGTACGCTCATTTTTTTATTTTTTTCGTTATTTGCCCTAAAAGAATGAAAATAATTTAACATCCTGGCGAGTTGTGCTATATTGTCACGTACCTACTTTGAAAGATTAAATTTTATTTTATTATAGTGATTTCATAAAAATATGACACAAATCTAACGCTTTGTATCCTTTAGGTACGTGCGTCGACAACTTTCCTTGCGGATTAGCAATTCCTAATACGATTGCCCTAATCATTCCTTATCCAATTTAGCCCATCTGAAATCTGAATCCTTATCACACGGTTGCACAGATAATATAGTTATTAACGGGAACGTCCGTATAATGCGAACTGTGCAAATGCCATTAAATAAATTAATAGAAAACAATGACTCGACGTACATACCACTATCAGATAAGCCCAAAAGCCAGTTAAGGTGTACTTAAGTATCCGTACACAGATACAGAGAAGCAATTGAAAACCAATAACGTTTCATTACTTTTTAAAAAACTTACAATTTCCGACTACCCTAACCACCACTTTACTCCATACAGTAGTAGGTGTGAACGCATGAATTTTCGCGTAGTTTATGAAATGATGGAACGTCCTTGAAGCTAGGCTCGGCCTACCATAATGTTCTATTAACAATCGGCAAAACATTACAACAGTCTGAAAAAAAAAACGAGTGTCCTTATCCCATCATAGATACTATTCATCTGATTGATAAAGGAGAGGAACAAACTCTCAATAATTAAAATCTAGGTTTAATAATTTTGGCTCCTGACTCCACTCAATGCTGGTGAATTCGAGTAATTTACTTTACTACCACTAAGTATCTTATATGAAATTATTATTTTTTTAAATTTGTTTTTCATTAAAAAGCCATTGTGTCTCGCGTGGATCTACGTTCCGGCATACAAAGGGTTAATCATAAATTCATAACAATTTTGAAATTCGTTCTATTCTAAACAGACGTCAGTAAACGCAAAGCGATGCCAAAATGTATGAAACTGTTGTTGTGTGACATAATTATGCCTTAATAGTATGGATGGTGTGAGAGAAGGACGGTAAATATGTTATCCTTTAAGCCATTTCACTGAGGTCATCGCTCGTTTTACGTTTTTTATTAGTTATCTGAAGCTAAGCAGCAAAAAAAAAAGGTATTGAAAAATCGGAAAATGGTTCTTCTGTTTTAGGGGGCTTCTATAATTAATGTTGTCATTTCTGTAAGAGTTTGACGTAACGGTAGGTAAGATGTTTTTGTGGTAGTAAGGTTAGGATCGTTGTAGGTAACATTTTTATTTTCAATCAAGTGCCAAAGAAGATCCTGCTATATACATACCAATAAACTGTATGGAGTAGGTGGGTAATCACACTGATGGTATCTACTAATTATTATCTCATTTTCTTAGTGAAAAATATACGGGCCAGGATGACTTTTTAATCACCATCCAAATATTTTCTAGACAAAGACGACATTTTTGAAAATCAAAAATAGGTAGATCAAATGTTCCAAGAAAATATTATCAATTCAGCGTGGGTATAGTCCCCGCCAAGTAACTTGGTAAGGTTTTGGCGTAGTGTGTACCTACTCCCACTACGCACTAAGTGTACATGCGCTAAGTGTACAAGAAAATGGTCACTTTTATTGTTTGTCATTATACTATGGTTATTGCCATAGATTATTTTTAAACATGTCTGCTTACAAGAAAGCTAAGTAAAAACACATGTAACGATTCTTGCCAAGTTACGTGTCGGGGACTGTACTAAGTTGAACGTTCAAGACTATGTTGCCGCGTATGCTGAATGAGAGAAAAGGGCGACTTGCGCGTGGGTGCAGTGGTGATGTGTATCCGCGGATGGTATCCACAAACGTAATTTTCTTAAGACAACGTAGAAGATTGATTGGTGATTAAAAATTCTTCCTGTACAACGAATCAGTATGAAAGTTAAATTTTGTTACGAGTATCTACCTTTTTAGAACAATATTCCAAAAGTGGCACTTAGGTCGAATAAAATTAATTGCTTATCTATCTTATTTTAATACGTTACATTTTAAATAAAAATAAACGCAGGTAGGTAGGTATATGCAGTAAGCAGCTTTTAAAGTGCGCGAACACCCTGTAAAAAAATAAAATCGTTAGTAAAAGTGCTATAAATAGGTCAGTAGGTAGCTGAAACAATTAACTAGAGAATTAATTGAATCGTTGCAATGTTGAAAACATAATATCGACTCCTTCGATAATTCCGTCATGCTATTGCAAAAATTACAGCGTACATAATTCATTAATCGCCGATTGTTGAGGGTTTTTCTTAATTATTGATTTGTTCGGTTTATATTTAACTTAAACCAAGTCCGTTGTCTCGATACAATGTTTGTTAAACATTCTCTAATTATGATAGTAAGTACTCAGAAGTAATTAAAAACTACTTTGTGGATGGGAACAATTCATTATGTTTCGTATAAGGTCTTCTTACAAAAGGCAGCATCAGGCCGCGTCCTAACCCAAACGATTGTCGTGAGAATACGCGAACGTCGCGTTCATTTTGTTCGGCGAGCACGAACGCATGGCCGCGCCGGCAAGGGCGCCTTCCGCTTTAAAGAACAAATGAGTTAGCGCTCATAACTATACACAAGCGGCACGCATCAACGGCTGAGGCAACTGCAGTCGCCGACACGTCTACGGCTGCCGTCGACGAGTGTCGGCGGCTGCAGATGCCTCTGCCGTTGACGCATGCCGCTCTTGGGTATGAGCACTAACGCCACTACGCGGCGATCACGTATTCGCGCTATCAATCGCTTTAGTTAGGATGCGGGGTCAACATTCCCGTTGTGAAATAATAATCAGATTTGAAGGAACGCTAAGTACATGACAGAGAAAATTTCGCACCCTTAAAACATACAATATAAAAATGTAATTTTTGTATAGTGCAAACTATATAAAAATGACATTTTTATATTGTATGCCACACACACACATAATAATGTATTGTATGCCACTGGATACTAAAACAGAGTTAGTTAAACTGTTATTATAAGCTGATCACAAAGCTTTTATTTCATTTTTTTTAGTTCCATATCACCCATACATTCCTTAAGAAAAAACTTAAAACGGCCATACTGTAAAATTAACATTTTCGTATAGTGCCATTTATGTTCTAAGGGTGCGATTTGGACAGAAAAAAAGCACCTATAAACGTTAATTGCCGGCGATCTGTGGCTTTCATTAATATTTAAACGAAATTTTTACGGTTGTAAAAAGTTTCTCATATTATCATTTCATAGAATAATCAATACGTAGAATACCTACTTACAATAAAATGTAATGTTTCGATATTCATATAGAATAACAAATCAAACATTCTTTATCCTCATATTGCTAAGTTAAATAAAATGATTTTTGAAACAATAATATTCGAAATAAAAATACAAGGACCAAATATTATATGAAATATTTGCTACGAAACGAAATTCTATGAAATTTCTGTCTGCGAAACACCCATTTTTACACTACACTCACAATAATCTATCTACTTGATAATCTACTTACAGCTATTGAAATAAAAGTAACCAGGTACATTTTTGCACGGTCCGATACATAATCAAAGTTAATATCGAATCGATACGGAACACCGACTATGAAATTTACTTCATTTCTTTTTTCAATTATCGCACGAGTCTAGTCTATCATCTTTTATGAACATAATGCTGGAAAAAGCAAAATAAATCTGCTAAGAACAAGTCAAAGCGATTAGTGTTCTACTCGTATAAACAGCAATTCATAGGTTGCTAAATTATATTGCGAATCGTATCAAGTGCCTGCTTATATAGAGGTAGACTATAAGTTTTATGCACGAACAATAATTGAATGACATCGGTAGGTAGTTAGGTACTCCTACTTATACTATAGTTGATGAAAGAAAGATGTTTGTACCTACAATAAAGAAAATGATGATAAACGAACTTAAACTAAATTACGTGTTAGCACATTTTAGGGAAAAAAAAAAGACTGCTACCCAGTGGCGAAGTGCGAAGTGGTGGTACAACTCGATTCCCACCGGCTTCCCTTCGAAAATTCAGAATAAATTTTCTTTTGGCATTTTTTTTTTTTGCTCCGGCCTACCTCTGTCATAAATTCACCCTTCGCCACTGCTGCTACCACATGCAAAATATGTACACATAAAGCCAAAGGGTCACGAATATATGATTCGTGTGATGGATGCTGCAATAATACAGATGGTCTCACCTCCATGAGCATTAGGTAGATGTCTAGTATAAGTTCGGCAGTTATCGCTGCTTTCTCCCCGAGTCGCCGCGCGCGGTCGGCGTCGGTAACGTGGGCAGTTCCAGCACAGCCTGCCCGAGCACCACATCGACAACGACAAGTTAGTCAAGCAAAGCGTTAGATACCAGCAAAGTGTCAACCATATCGACTGCCCCTACGTATAATAACGAAACTGAAAACCAGTACTTTACAGGAGAGCGCTTTGAAGTTTATTTTGCGTACAAAATTGACATTTAAAGAGCTAACTGTAATTAATTTGAGATATTTTAATTGCATACCTAGTCCCTTTTCAGTGTGAAAATATACTGAAAATGGAATGTGTTACAGCAATAAAAAAAACCTTAATTTTCAATTTCGATAGTGTAGGTACATAGGGACAGTCGAATTATATTATCATGTCACTAGACTCACGCTAATCCATAACAATCAACAGTCATTTGTCAACAAATAGATGAGGAGTGAGTAATGAAGACGTGTATACAAATCAAGCCGAATATAAATAAGAAGACGATATGATTTAACACCATAGTTATCAAGATCGATTTATTTTTCATTTATTTAATCCCAAGTCATTCTAAATTTGCCAAAGATGTTATCAACGATCGCCGCTCGTAATTTATTAAGGGGCTTACAGGACCTAAACGCAAAAAACGCAAGTTTTAGAAACAATAAAAGTATATGATAAACTACAGTAAAAAAACTCAAAAAAATATATGATATTCTTCAGGATAAATGCTAGGAAGATAGTGTGTTGAAAACATAATACAACTTATTTGGTACGATAGAAAAAAATCATGAAGATACCTCGAAAAACTTTTTTTTTACAACAAAATTCATACTAATATACATACAATCATTATGATTTTTTGACAGATTATTCTACAAGCAACATACTAAAACTATAGTGTTTTAGTTTTTTTGTCCAAACACTAGATTTTTCGTAAATCGATAATTGCTTCATATTTTGCAATAAATTACCAGCGTTGTGTCATCGCGCTTCTCTTTCTTTTCTATGCAGTCCGACAAAGACCGCGCTTTAGGTCATGTAGTCCTCTTAAGGGGTAATCGGTGTTACAATTAATTATATTATGTTCGCTCATAGAGTAGATTAAATTATTTCTTCTCTGCCCTTCTATTATATCCTATTTTTCCCAGACTAATACAGGGTGAAATTGAAAATATGCGACAAATCGAAATTAGAGATTGTACTCATCATTACGAACAACTTTTACTATGGGACCAATAATGAAATCGCGAAAAAAAAAATCAGCTGTTCCCTACATTTTGACGAGTTATACGAACATAAATGTAGTGAACAACTGATTTTTTTTTCGCGATTTCATGTTTGGTCCCATAGTAAAAGTTGTTCATAATGATGAGTACAATCTCCCATTTCGATTTGTCGCATGTTTTCAATTTCACCCTGTATAGTGATCCGTTATTACGCGACTACGGAGGGTACTTATATGATTTTGACCGGTATGTATGTTCGTCTGTTCCCTCATAACTTCTAAAGTACTAGTCATAATTTGACAAATGAGTTATCGTTAGAAGCGCCTTGATCGTCCGCTAGTTATAGGCTATGTGACGTCACATTGAATATGGCGCCCTCTAGAGGACAAAGTCATGGCCAAAAACATTTTTTTTAAATCTTGCCGTGTTGGATACCAAATGAAAGGGCTTAATTAGCACATTTCAAACATAATATAATATCGCCAGCTGGGGCTCACGGCTTTGCTTGCATGCACCCGTTTATTAGGAATAATTTCTATAAAATCACGCCTCAGATTTGAGAAAAACATATTTTCTCTCCAAACATACCCAAAATACATAATATACAGGGTTATTGGAAAAACACCAACAACCTCTTAAGAGGTCATTGTACTCATCATTATGAACAAATTTTACTATGGGACCAAACCTGAAATCGCGAAAAAAGAATCAGCTGGTCCCTACATTTTAAAGAGTTATACGAACATAAATGTAGGGAACAGACAATTTTAAGCAGTTTTTCCTTGAGTAAACATTATAGACGTGTTGGGTACCTATATATCAACACGATAAAACAAAAGAAAACTGAGTTTCTCAACTCCTACTTCCAAGTAACAACAGTCACTACCAACAACGGTCGTTGAGCCCAAAAAAAATATTTATCATTAGCTAGCGAAACTGCAGACGTGATGGGTATCAATATCAAAACACAATAAAATAAAAATATTAAAACTGATGTTTTTTCTTAGGGGTTAACGACCACCGGTAGTGTCGTTACTTGAAATATTAGTTAAATAAATATGTTTTTTCATAGTTAGATATCGATCCACACACATTTCACAGACGTGATAGTCGATACTATCACGTCTGTGAAATTAAAACAAACAAAACTGATTTTTCAAGTGAATACACTAACTGCAGTCAATGACCCCACAAACAAAAACATCAAATTAAGTTCTTTTCTGTTTTATCAGGTTTAAATATCGATACCCATCACGTCTGCGGAGTTTCGCTAGCAAATTTAATCTGACCCTGTATAAATGTCATAGAGATAAGAGACAAACATGGAAATATTGTTATTACAAAATTCATCATCTGCATAGCCTTTTCCCAACTATGTAGGGGTCGGCTTCCAGTCTAACCGGATGCAGCTGAATACCAGTATTTTACATGAAGCGACTATCCTACCTATCTGACCTCCACAACCCAGTTACTGGGTAATACGATACCCCTTGGTAAGACTGGATGTCAGATTTTCGGGCTTCTGACGACCCGTAACGACTGTCAAAGATCCAGGAATAACAGCCGGGACCAACGGCTTATCATGCTTTCCGAGGCACGGAGGGGTCTTAGTATGTAAAGATGGTCATCCATCCACGGACCAACCGCAGCAAGCGTAGCTTAACCTGATCGATCGACCCGTGCGGCTGATATTACTTAGCCACAAGCCCCTCCTAGAGATAAGAGTCTGGACGTGATACTAATTATTCAATATTTCGGAGCCGAAAATTATGATCAGGCCATATAATTATGTTAGAGGTTCTCGATCACTTAGTTTAATGCTCGATCGGGTCTAGTTATCAATATGTTATTGTGTTAAATAAGAGTACGTAGAAATGATAAAGCACTTGGAGTTAATTATGCTGGGAGGATAAATAAAATGATAACAGTTAGTGACAGGAAAGAAGACCGCAAATCTCATTATGGGAATTACCAAACATTGCGTCACCCCTACTAGAAACAATCCATCCTTTATTCATCTATAGTTATCTAAGATCCGACCGCGGCAGATTTGCTAAATAACAACAATGGCCGCTCGAAATTAAATAAAATCGATAAACAAGAGTATTTATTTTAAGTAATGTTTGTTTTCGTCTAGTTAGCTTGGAGATTTAGACGAAAACGGTTTTTATTTAAAAGGTTTTTATTGTAAAAAGAAAGTTTTTAGAGGTATCTTCATGATACTCGTATTTTTCTATCTTAGCAAATTAGTTATATTATGTCTTCAACACACTATCTACCACAAAACAGTTAAAAGAAGTATCTAACTAGCATATTATATCCTGAAGAATATCATATATTTTTCTGATTTTGTTTACTGTAGTCGATCATATACTTTATTGTTTCTAAAACTTGCGTTTTTTGAGTTTAGGTCCTGTAAGGCGCCTTAACGGATTTTGACGAAATTTGGCACGGCGATAGACTTTTTTTTTTGGGTGGGACGTTTTCAAATAACTTCTCCCGCTCTGGGTGGAGCGAGAGGGCGTGGCAGACTCTTACTGACTAAAAGCCACCCGTGTTCCTTCAGTTGCCTGTGCCAGGGGCCACGGTATCTCTTTCGAACAACCCGCGACCCTGGCAGGACGCGGATAGACCATGACTTGGGCTCTAACCGAACGTATCACCAAGACTGTCCTAACATAGTCACTATTTATCCCGGTAATACGAACACGTGGGATAAATGACGACCTCCACGTGGGCGAAGCCGCGGGCAAAAGCTAGTGACATTGTAATTTAATCTCAAGCGTACAATCTTGATCTATTTAGCGGTTAGACTAAGATATTGTTTCAGTTTAAGACCCGACTAGTCGCGAGTTACTAGTTTTCTTCTTGTATTTTCTTTGTTCGTTTTTTTTTAATACATTGACAATGATTATTAGGTTATACATATTATATCAACAAGGGGTTGAACTATTATTATTATGTCTTAAAAAAATGTTTTACAAAGAAACTATTAATCGTCCTTAAAAATATATTATTTGTTGTTTTTTTTTTTTTATTATGCTTATACTTCTAACCGTGATAATCCAATGTTACACTTTAATGTAAGTATTCGCTTCGGTTTTATTATATTAAACAAGAAAATAGCTAAATAGAAATATATAGCCTTGTTTACCAATCGCGTCCGAAACGAGATCAGACCTATTTATTAAAATACTTAGTTATCTTACTCAATATTATTCTAGATCAAGTCTCTCAATATCTTTATGAAAATGTCATAGGTGACTGATACGCAAGTTCGTATCCAAATATGACCTTAGCGCGATGTTGTATTTTTATCTCACGAAGCGAGGTACGCTTTACATGTGGTTACTAAGTTTATAAACACGCTGTGAATGTGTGTGTAAGCGCAGGATCTCTCGGTACAGTCCCAGACAACGGTGAATTTATTTATTTATTTATTTAGGGACAAAAAACAGTTACACGTTACAATTTGAATATCGGAGCTAATTAGATATATTTAATAAACGTATAACCCACACTATTGTCCACGGATTCATTTAACAAATATCTAAAAGACGAAAGGACGGAAAGTGAAGTCGGAAGTGTGTGGGTGTGTTATGTGCTGTCGCTTCACGCACACATTCACAGCTTGTTTGTACACATATATGAAGCGCGCGTCGCTTCGTGAGATAAAAATATTATTTTACAAAAAAAAAACAACAAAGTCAAAAATAACTTTAATTTCGGAAGTCGGTGTCGTTGGTTCCGCATTTTCGTTTTTTGAAACCGAATAGCACTAACACTAGCTGTTGCCTGATACTTCGTTCGCGTTATTTCGGGATAAAAAGTAGCCTATATGTTAATCCAAGTCCTAATCTATAATCTATCTACCTACCAAATTTCATGCAAATCCGTTCAGCCGTTGAGTTATCGAAACTTTTATCTATGTACTAGCAGCACCCCGTTTTTTAAGTTTCCCGGGATTCAAACTATCTATATACCAAATTTCATCTAAATCAGTTCAACGGTTTAAGCGTGAAGAGGTAACAGACAGACAGACATCAGCGGAGCTTTTCTTTTCAGAGCGTGATGCTCTAAAACTGATTAGAATTTGGAACTGGTTATACTTGAGGCTAATTATTTGCAACAACTACCCCGATAAGAGCAAGCCCATTCAGCAATTATAAAAAAAAAATAAACGTTAAATATACAGTTCATCGTTATATTTAGACTATATAAAAAAGCGACCTTACAAGAAATAATCAGCCAACAGATGAGCAAGCAGATTTTGAGTATATTAATAAAACGAATTTGATTTTTACGATATTTAATAATAATCGGTTTGATTATATTTGTTTCAGGGACTTATTTGTCTTCGTCGGCTACAACTAATTCGGGACCCATGCAGTTAACTTCAAAACAAAACCGCAGGGTAATTGCGTAACACACTATCAGTAGCAATGGGTTTCATTTTGACAGTTCAACAACATTCATTGCGTTATTTGCGTTGTTGAGCAGACACATTTTTCGAACATATGGAGTAATGGATTAGCAATATGCTTCAAAATGATTCAAATTGTGAGTAATAGTGTATTACGCAATTAAGGTGCAGGTTGTATACCCGTGTTCATTATCTTGGAGAATTTACATTCCATCGCAACTAAATCAGTTATCTATTGTCAGTAAAATGTCTTCTAAGTTGATTTTTGAGTGAACAATTGTAACGAAAAGATCCTAATAAGTTTTTTGTTGCAATGGAATTTGAACTTTGTTAAGTGTGACAATCAGTTTCTTGTTCCATGACTTGATTCAAATATAGTAACATTATATACACGTAGACTAATGACATGATATCATAAGTATGAATATTAATTAGAGTGTCACATAAACTATGTAAGACCTCCACCACAGTAGAGTTTCAGTTTGCTTTCCTTCGTTGGCAAAATTGCTCTTACAGGCGGAGAGTTTCTCGCCTCCAATAAGCGATTACCGAAGATAAAAAATTTGACTCGAGTAAGTATGTACGACACTTGCAGGCCTAAACGCCGCGTCCTAATAGAAAGCGATCGTCGCATTCATGTGTCAGTTTTTGTTCGGTGAACCCGAACGCGTGGTCGCGCCGATAGAAGGCGTCTTCCGAACAAAAAGTGACATATGAACGTGACGTCCGCTGTACATTAAGGCGGATACAGACATTGGGAGGCATGCGCAGCGCATGGCACTCATCGCATGCTTCGCAATTCACATTCGTGGTGAGGCATGTGCTACGAGTAGCCTCACCACGAATATGAACGAATAGGAACTCGCAATGTTTGTATCCGCCTTTAGGATAAGGCGAGAATCGCGTCGCCTGTCAAAATTGGATATCGTATTTTACGTTGCCAATCACAGGTTCAGGGAAATCGTCCGACTTATTTCTAATTACATTGGCGATTTTTGTTTTATTTCTCGCTTAGGTGTAAATTCTCGCCTACGAGACAAGCATGGACATTCTCGCTTACGACGATCGAAAAACTCTCCTCTGAAGAACGATGACGTGAGTTAAGAAAATGATATTAAAATTGTGACATACAAACTTGCAAGATATTACAGCTGGTTCAATTAGTGCTAAAGCGTGTTACAGTTCAATATGGCTCCAAATGAACGTGGTGGCAAGGACCCCCTTTGACCTGCCTATATATTCTGTTAAAAAATTACAATAATGACTTAGGTGAAGTGAGCTGTCATTCTATTCACTATTGACTCACTTCAGCTAAGTTGTCGCGGTGAGATTTTTACAGAATAGACCCGCAGGACGTTAGGTATGTATTTCGCCGTTAATTAAGTTCCTGTCGGATATTGAATTACTAACCTTGGAAATATCGACGCCTGTAACTCCCTTGACGAGTTCGGGGATGCACTGCACGATGCTGAGGACCTCTCCGGTCAGCTTGGCGGCGCCCACCTCACCTCCGCCGCACGACACCATTGTCACCTTGCGAGCTTGCGACAACGGAGCCGCCACTTCCGCAGCAACCTAAACCATGCCAAACGTTCAATTCAATTCAATTCAGTTCAATTCAATTCATTTATTTGTGAACATAGGTTACAATAGGTGTTACAGTCAAGTATATTGCATATATATGATCTCTATGTCCTACCACTTGGTGGTGTACAAATAATAATAAAATAATAATACCAATAATTAATCACGATTACAATAATTAAAATAGCAGGAAATGTCAGATAAAAGCATTAGATTACATATTCAGAATATCAGTCAACATAATATACTCGTACATAATAGTCCCATTTTTATAACAAGCAAGCAATATAGGTAGGTACTTGACGACTAATTACTCATAATTATTATAATATTCGGTCATTAAGGAATTCCTCAATAGAGTAATATGTCTTCTCGATCAGAAATAGAAATAACTTCTTTTTAAATTCATTAATATTGTCTACTGATTTGATACACTTTGGTAGTTTATTATAAACCTTTGGAGCCATTGCGAATATGCTTTTCCGAAACAATGCAGTTTTGTTAGGAACCAAATGTAGCATGCCGGCTCTGCGCAGGCTATTTACTTTCGAAAACTTAGACAGGTTGCACCTGACAAAAAGAGCAGTTTCGTAAATGTACATGGAGGGTAAAGTTAATATTTTTAAGTTTTTAAAATGAGGTTTACAACTGTCAGTCCTTTGTAGATTACGGATGGCTCGGATACATCGTTTTTGTGCGATAAATGCAGTTTCTTTTCCAGTTGCATTACCCCAAAAAATTATACCATATCTTAAACATGATGCAACTAATCCATGATATGCGGTTAGTAATGTTGATTCACCAACAGTTCTCCTTAACATGTTTAATGCATATGAAAATTGGTTCAGCTTACTACATATTTTCTCGATTTGAACGCCCCATGTCAATGTGTTCTCTATATGTATTCCTAGAAATTTTGTGGTGTTTGTTTCATTGATACTTACACCATTATGATTAATATTAAGGTTCAATTTGTTAGTTGTTCTTTGGCCAAATTTCATAATTACGGTTTTACTTAAATTAATTCTCAAATTATTATACTCTAACCAATTAATTATGGATTCAATATTATTGTTTATGTCAGATTCTAATTCATCAGTATTATTATTGTCAAAAATTACAGTACTATCATCTGCAAACATTGTCATGGGGTAATTAGTTGCTGTAGGCAAGTCATTAATGTAAATAATGAACAATAGAGGTCCAATGACACTCCCTTGAGGTACTCCATATGCCACACTTCTAACATTAGATTTATAATAAATTTCATTTTTTGTCTTATCGCATACTCTATTAATAATTGTATACTGTTTTCTGTTTTTAAGGTAGGATTCAAGAAAGCTATAGACATTACCTCTTATGCCATATGAGTTTAATTTTTGAAGCAGAATTTTATGGTCTACGCAGTCAAACGCCTTCGACATGTCCATGTAAAGAGCCAGCACTGGCAACCTTTTATCTACTCTAGATGTTACTATGTTCAAAAAATCATAAATGGCCATATCAATGGACTTGCCTTTCCTAAACCCTTTTTGCTTATCAGTGAATAAGTTATTTTTCTCAAAGTATTGATTTATAGCATTATAGACCACCTTCTCAAAAACTTTGGATAATATTGGCACTAGTGCTATGGGTCGGTAACACGCCATATCCTCTATGTTACCTTTCTTGAAAATGGGCTTTATGACTGTAATTTTTAATTGATCAGGAAATGTGCCATTTGATATGCACATATTTACTAGATGGCTCAAGACAGGTGCAATATAGTCAGAAACAGATTTTAATATTTTTGTACAAATGTTATCGTAGCCAGTACTAGACGTATTTTTTAAGTCCATAATAATATTACGTATGTCCCGAGGAGTAGTTGGACAGATAAACATGGAAGAACATTCACTGGGCAGTGCTGATCTGCAACCGGTGTTTGTTGAGCCAGTAGGTTGGACCTGGTCAGTATAAAAATTATTAAAAGCTTGGGAAATTTTAAATGGATCTGCTAGTATCTTGTTATTCTCATTTATTCGCATTATATTTTCAGTTGGAACCCTGTCTTTACCGTTATTTATAACTTGCCATATCGCCTTAGACTTATTTTTTGCTAGGTGTATGTAATTATTATTTTGTGACTTCTGAGTAAGTTGGGTGATCTTCTTAAATCTTGAGGAATATCTTTTAAAATTATCTTTATTTTGCTTTGTCGGTGCCAATCTATATTTCCATAGTAATTCTCTTTTCCTTTTACTGCATACCTTTATACCACGACTTATCCACTTAGGTCGTTTTTTAGTAGATATTTTTAGTTTTATATCTGGAAAGCACAAGTCGTAGAACAGTTTAAACAACTCATAAAACTTGTTAAAAGCAACGTTAGGGTCATTTTGTTCGTATATTTCTATGAAGCTTAAGTTTTTTATGCAGTCAATAAATTTAGATACATTTTCATTCGAATAATCACGCCTTGTGCAAAACCAGTAACTAGATAGGCATGACCTCTTAACAGGGCATTTTAGCAACTGTGCTGTGTGGTCTGATACTGCAAGTTCTACAATTTCACCCTGACATCCCCTTACATTGTGTATAATGTTATCAATACAGGTACCACTACGTAAACGCGTAGGAACTTTTATTTGAATTTTAAGGTTAAACCCAGTTAGCAAATGCTTGAATTGTTCTGAATATTTAGTTTTTTTTAATAGATCTATATTAAAATCTCCACACAAAATCAATTTTTTGTGAGAATTAAATGAATACAGTTGGAGTATGTTATTTAAAATGCTAATAAACGTATCAAACCTACTTTTTATTTCTGTACTATTTGGGATTCTATAGATGCATATTATCACAATTTTATGTTCGGTCAGCTCCACAGCACAGCACTCAATTATGTTTGATATACTGTATTTAGCAACTTCATCAATAGATTTAAATTTTAGTCCATTTCTTATTAGAATGCATGTGCCACCGTGCCTAGTTTTACGGGTGAAGTAAGCAGCCAGAGTATAATTATGCATATGTAGAAGATCAAGATCGGAATTAATCATATTATGTTCAGAAAAGCACAGTACATCAGCATTTATTCCATTACAAGCTAGGTCGTCTAAGGAAACCACAAAGATATCCTGTTTGCTCAAAAGTCCATTTATATTTTGATGCAGAATATATATACTATTGAACACGAAAAAACCTGGGCGGTGTTATTGTGCAAGGTAAGCTATCAACTGTACTTACAATATTATCATTATTGCTTATAATATCGCTATGGGGTTCCGTTTGACTACCCTTATCATGCATAATAGGACAGGCGTTACGACGTTTTCTATTGTCTAAATCAGCGTTATATTTATTCATTTTTAACGTATAGTCAACTTTTAATATTTCTTTTAGTAGATAACGACATTTATACTCTGTACGATTATGTTTGTATGGCCGGAATGCACTGTAGTTCATATCCACATACGTAACGTTATTAAATTTGCTACAAACAAATCGCATTTCATAATTTAATTTTTGTTCACCTAATGATTTATTGAAAGGAATTTCACTTATCAAGATATTTGTACCCTTATGAGATTCAAGAAAATTATATAGACTTGTTTGTAATTTGTATGGGCTTATGTCATTAATTCCCCCCAATATAATTACAAAATCATTATCAGTTAGGTTTTGGTACAATTCAGTTCTTATGGAAGCCAACACATCTGACATTTGGGCTTGAGGTTTATAAAAACAAGTAACGAAGTATTCTTGCCCAATTAAATCTTGAAGTGCTTTCTGAAGTCCTATCCCCTGTTGATCTGCAATTATTATTACCTTCTTTTTTATTATTTCTTCTTTTACTCGCAACCTGCTAACTAAATTTTTGTTTGGTATTTGATGGTCTTGAACAGGATTTGAAGATTCTTGGTTAGTCTTTTTAATAGGACTGTTATGAATGCTTTCGCAGGTTGTAATAGGACAGCTGTTGACAGAGGAAATTTGATCAACGTGAATAAAGAAAGTTTTTATCTCTTTTACGAAGACATTTTTAAGGAAGCAGGGGAAACATCTTTGAGATATTTTTTACTATTGTAATTTCTAAGAATGCGGGAGATATGATGTATCATTGGAAAGGACTGTGTCCAAGTAGTGTTGGAAGTAGGTTCCGCTGACTGATTGAATGCTCTGCGTCAAACACAATCCAATCAACAA
The DNA here is from genome assembly GCA_914767645.1 of Hydraecia micacea. Taxonomy (NCBI): domain Eukaryota; kingdom Metazoa; phylum Arthropoda; class Insecta; order Lepidoptera; family Noctuidae; genus Hydraecia; species Hydraecia micacea. Next base: position 3,793,829 of record OU611774.1, read on the forward strand.
CTCACTAAGCATTAAGCAACACGGTAAAGTTTATAAGAGCTAATCCGCCGTACAATGATTGTTAATAAAATTACATAACAGTGCAACCAATCGATATAAGAAGAATAAAAATCAGCGTCATAATGTCGTTAGTTACCTTAGGTAAAGTCTCCAGCATCATATCGACCATCGCAGCCGATCCGTACTCTTTCCATGCCTCTGCCTTCTTGGCCATTTGTTCCGCATCAGCGACCGCCTTTGCCTTGATAGCGTACGCCTCCGCCTACAGTACAAAGATTACACAATATAATACAGCCTAACATGCCATAATCGCAAAGGCAGTAGAGCAATTCAAATCAGTTAAGGTAACATTTAATTAATAACAAAAGGTACTGATTTAAAGCGCCATGCGGCAGTTGTAGTTATTGTAGTTTTCTTTTTATTTGAAAATTAAAATGAATGCTTATTAACAAGTTCGGCAGTAAACTGAGCAATAACTAAATAGAAATGAGTCATAAAAATATTTAAGTGGGTAATTAAATAGATATTGAGCATTGAAATAGTTTAACGGGCAGATACATGTGGGTAATTAACAAATCGGAATTAGTCGATAAGAAAGCTAACTTGAAAGTCGGGCTCGCCGGCCGCTGCCACTGCCGTACCGCTCGCTTTGCTCGCTCGGCTCGCGCGCGTTTTTTACAGTACTAACCTAACCTAACCCATTTGGTCGGGATGCCCTGGCTTAGTTACTGCGACCAATTCGGCTCGCGCATTATTGGTCACAGTTCCAACCTTAATTAAATGAATTTCAACCTAACTGCCCATTCCAACATGTTTACTGGCCGGTCATTTATTACTACTTCAATATTTTATGTACTGAAATTGTAGGATGAAATAACCAACCCATTTTTTCTTTATTACAGTTCATGTTTTACTATCACACTAATTTAAATTACAGTTGTAAAAAATATTACCCATAAAAAATACATTGAAGCCTATGTAGTTAGTATGTTCATACTTCTTTCTAAGAAGATCCAAGAGTATAGGAACTCATTATTTGTTCTAGTGCATTAATGAGAATTCAAATATTATTATAGAATCTCCAAGTGGTGTTTGTATCAGCTGGAATTCATGGTTTTACATACAAAAGTAGTGCAACTTAACAATGTTACATTATCAGAAGCAGAATATGTTTTTGTGTGCTGGAATAATATCGCAACAAAGATGCGCAGCTTTCGTTTACAATGAATACAGGGGAAACATACAAGCAGTGAAACTACTCTAACCGTTACAGACTAATGTAGTAAATGGTATATTGTGAATACTCGCCTCTCCGCGCACTTTGACCGCCTCCGCCTCCGCTTCGGCTTCAAGCACAGTTTTTAGTTTATGAGCTTCAGCCAACTTCTCTAACCTGAACTTCTCAGCTTCTGCAGGCCTGTGAGATAACATAACGGTATAAGTCCTGTTGCATTTACAGCTAAGTGGGAACTAGAGGCACATATATAAATTCAATATTTCGGTTAATATTATACCAGAAACGGTCAGCGTGTTCTTCTGAAAACCAGAAGTGCTACCTGAAATGTTTTTCTCTAAACTCGGATTGACTTTTGATAAAGGTAGGTATAAGAACTGATATAAAAAATCAACCTTAGTTTGTAACCGTCACCCAACCGGACTTTTGGCCGTAGTTAGTTTGTCAATAGATTTTATTAAAAGAATACTCTGTCTTCATAAACACCTACTAATTGGCACCTTGGGACCTTTGTTAGGTTCTATGTTGATGAAGGAAAAACATTATTGTGCCAGATTCCCTTAAAATATTGCAGTGAAATAAAACCACAATAAACTAATAAAGAGGAAAACTGTATCCTTACAAAGAGTAGGTTGAACACCAAAATTAGTCATTATAGATCTATACATAGTACATAACAAACTCATTACTTGGAAAAGCCACTGAGAAAGCGCATACCGGCTCAAAAAACAATAATGTATGTTTGTGTATATTATACTAATATTATAAAGAGGTAGGTAAAATTTGTTTGTTTGTATGTAAAAGGGGTAATCTTTGGAACTACCAGTCGGATTTGAAAAATTCTTTTTGCATTTGATAACCCAATTCTTGAGGAAGGCTATAGGCTATTTAACATCACGCTGTGACTCTTAGGAGCCGAGCGAAAAGAAAAAAAGTCAAACTATAAGTACTAAGTGAGAACGAAGTAGTAGCACGGCCAGGCGATGGAACGCGACGCGATGGGTCGGGGCCTCGGGGGCCGTCACGCGGAAGAAGTCGCGGGCAGAAGCTAGTTCATTTATAAAAAAACAAAACATCACGCCTATATCCCCCGAAGGGTGGGCAGAGGCTTTTATGTAGTACACCTACAAACGAAAGCTAGATTGACGAAATCTTATGTTATTATTCAAAGCTGATCACATAGAAGAACCTTTGAAGAATGTTTCTAAGTGATAATAAAGAGTTTTGCTTACCTGCGTACAGTGGCGTCTAATTCCCTTTCCTTACGCTGTACTTCCCATTTCTGTACGGCGATTTCCTGAGTGCGCTCCACAACGGAAATCTGCATCTGTTCTTCCTTGATGCGCTGCTTAGTTTTCGCTGCTTGGAGTTCGTATGCCATTTCAGCTTCAGCCTAAACATTTACACATGAATCAATCATAACATCACGGCTGTATTCCCGAAAGAGGAGTACAGAGGAGTGCCTTTAGTACACCTACATTTCCCCAGTTATGTTTAAGTCCCATGTAATAGGGTGCGAGCCTATAGTGTCATCAACCGGACACAAATCCAGACTCCGGGCTGCTACTGAGAAATACCAGATGGATAAACCCAATAACACTTTGCCCGACCTGAGAATCGAACCCAGGAGCATGCTCAGCAGTAGCGCTTGCGACCACTATACCAAAGAAGCAGTATATTAACCAGTATCATTTTATATGATTACTGTGGTCGTACCTTCTTCGTTTGTACTTCAACGTCGTAAGCAGCTTTTTTCAGTTCGAAGTCTCTCTGAGCTTTCGCAATTTCGGTGTCGTTAAGGAACCTGGCGGCCATTTGCTGTTCCTCAGCCATCGCTTCCTTTATCTTGGCTTCTGCTTGCGCTTCTGCCTCACCAATACGAGCGTCTCGTTTCACCTCCGCTGTACGCGCCATTCCAAGCGCTTTCAGATAACCCTGAATATAAAACAAGAAAAATAAAACATATGTTTTCTTGTATGCTCCTTTTAACACACTAATAAAAGTGAACTAAAACACGTGCGTACACTCAAATAGGTTAAAATGGCAGTCTTGTAAAGCTTGAACTAATCGCGATTTCAAGCGTTAAATTTCTAACAAAACAATGTGGTACTTTTAAAATTAATGATTTTATATTCTTTGCCGTAATTGGGATTTTATTTTGCGTTTCGAGTTTAGGCCCTTTAAAGGTATTATAATCCGCTTTTATTTTAAATTCTGTGTATTCATTTGATATTCTCCTGACAAACAGATTTAATGAAGAAATAATCCAGTTAATTTTGTGTACTTAATCTTATCTAATGTATAAAATTCAGATAATAATTATATTTCCGTTCCAACTAATCGTTATAAGATTGCTCTCAAGTGCTGTTGATTCATTGATTCGGGCTTAAATAAGTTAAAGTAAACAATAAAAAATTAAAACCGTGATCGTGTCTTTTTTAAATTGATGGAATTGGCGAATGTAAGCTAGGCTAGGACTATTTAATTTTTAGCCGACTGGTTATATAATAATATAAATAGTATCAAACTAAAACGAAGATCAAACTCTGTAATAGATACAAGTAATACGAATGTAATTGTTGTATGCCTATTAGGCAGGACATATTGGAACTTTAATATATTGTTAAGACCTGTCACTAACATAAATGCCCACAATAAAATATTTTGAATTTGAATTTGAAAGCATTGCCCGGAAACTTTGAAGAAAAAGGAAGAAATAGAATCCGAGTTTTAACGGAAATGGAATTTTTTGTGCCATGATTAATGAATGATATTTTTCACTTTTATTTTAAAAATAATTCGGATAATATTCTAATCATGTTTCACAGCAATAATATGTTCTATTATTATTCACGCCTATTTTGTCACAGTAACGGGAAAGTTAATTGTTCGTAAATTTATTTTTCACTTCAGTAGCTCAAACATGTAGGTTTTGCTGCCTGAAATCAGTGAGCAATATGCGATTTTGCTCACTGAGTGAGACAAAGTAACTTTTTAATTTTTGTTTTCAGAAAGCCGCGAAAATCTTATTCAGCCTTGCGTTAATCATACAATTCGAAACATTCACACTCTATCTCTTTCCCGCCATTAGAAAGAGACAGAGACAAAGACCAGCCCTTTCGAAGTTCCGATTTTGAATTCAAACTCAAAGGCAAACACGTTCGGGATTTCGTACTAACTAAAGAAATTTTGCAAAAAGATAATTATATCTTTTAATGTAATTTATTGAATTTTTAACTTATTGTTGTATTTAAACGAAAATAAGTATTTACTGCAAATAAAACTGATATTTAACCTGTAAATATTTATTGCTAAGTAGTTTCCATAATGTTACGTAATATATTTTGAATAATAAAATATCATGGGTGCTATTTCCGAACACGCCTTAATTTATATAAAAGAGCGGGAATAAAATTTCGTGGCTGGCGTAAAGAGTTGAATAAGTTAAAAATTATTAAAATAATCGTAAAATATGAGTGAAACTAGCGACGAGACCAATATTTTAACACCGGAAGAGTTAAAACAACAAGTTATGTATGCAGAATTAAGTTTCCTACCTGAGAAGTCTCGCGAGAAATATCTGAAAGCATATAGCAATGTCTTCAATGAATGGAGACTTACAAAGGGCGCAAGCAGTTTTTCGGAGACGGTGTTGCTATCTTAATTTTTAGATTTATCACAGACGAGGCGATCATCTACAATGTGTATTTACTCAATGTTGAAAGCTACTTTAAAAACAAAACATAACGTGCATATTGAAACATACGCAAAACTCTTGTATTTTCTAAAAAGAATGTCAGTTGGGCATAAGGCTAAAAAATCCGAAATAAATAGTTATTTCAATCTATTCCTGTTTATTATTTTATCTCCTAAAGTGTTCTCGCTGCTGAAGTGAAAAGTTATGTGTTACACGAGAGCAAAGTTTTCTGCATCTCGTGCCTTTGAATCCCTCGCCACACTCAGGATTCAAAATCAGCACTCACAGCAAAAAACGACTTTGCTCTCTTGTTGCACAAATAACTATTTACCAGTAACAGACAATTGACACTAAAGACTGCGCAATCAGAAAGCGGGCAACGTCGCAAATAGTTTGTTATTATGATTATTTTGAAGAATGATATAATATTATGAAAGAGAAGGTTGTGAATGATAGCCTGACTCACTATTATATTATTATTTATTTGATTATTTTTTCAAGGTGTAGTGCGCTATAGAGCCAAATTATTTTTTTAATTAGTACTTATATTGCGAAATATTTGGCGGCAATTTGAGACGTTACTAACTTTGACTACACCCTAAAAACTCGACCGGTCTTATTTTTTACATCATTAACTTTACATATCGTCTGTATTCATCGAAGGGATAAGTACAGGGTGTAAAGTCACACACACACACACAAACAAGACAGTCTTAGATTTATCAAAATCGCCCTCTAAACTTACTAGTTTAGTAAAATACTTTTTGATACTGTTTCTTATATTTTGGGATTTGGCACAGTAAAAAAATCGACCTGTATACATATTAAACCCAATTTTCGCCAGTTATGTTGAAGGCCCAGTAAAAAGGGCGAGCCTAGTGAAATAACAAAGCCTCACCATAACATTAAAATCTAAATAAAAGCATATTCACTGATTTAATCATTTGCAAATAATTCTAAATTACAAAACCATTTGATAAAAGTGCAAACACCCTGTTCAGGTCAAATTCTTACGCTGTCACTCAATAAAGGGCATTAGTAACACATTAATTTTTTTTTTAAGATTTCCACTTTATTTCTCCAACAACTATTGTTTGAATAACATTACTAAATTGTTATTGAGCAATCGTCGACGAAAAGGTTACAAAAATAAACTTAATTGTCAAACGAAAAGCATCTTTAAGGTCAATTTATAACGAGTTAAGAATTCATTTAATTATTCGAAGTACTACAAGTTGGTATCTATAGGTATGTTTTTTTTTTGTTTACATTTTCATCAAATACTTTGGAACAGAGCAGGTAGATACAGTCACCTAAGATGTCAAAATTTGCTAATACTTCATAAAGTCTATGTATGAACATGAGACATGGTCAAAGTAAATGGCCTACAGTTTTCATCAAGCCCACAAAAGCCCATGTAATTAATGTAAATGTATTAATTATTCACGTTTGCACTTTACCATTTTACGGGTGAGGTACATCCGAATGATGGTGCATAAAATAACCTACTCTGAAATTGGATTTGACAACATGAATGGCAATAATATAAATAAGTACATGTATGACAATCAAAGCTCATGATATATGACATTTACCACTTGAAACTACCTAAATCACAACTTATACATAAAGAAAGAAAATAAGTTTTCACACCACCTGCTCGCTAACGTCAAATGAATAGCCGAATGGATTATTTTCTAAAAAATAATCTCTTTGTGACTGTGACGTCCCGACAAGATGTTATGAATTATTTTTTATCTAATCGATACGACCATTTGTGAAAGCAGTTTTTTTATCTATTCTGCATCATCAACTCAGTCTATCGCATTCCAATAATGATGTCTTAAATGAGATACTAAATTTTTTTATGTTTGTCGTGCTGGGGTGAAGTTCAGACCGTGCTATGAATGCAGAGAATGGTGATTTTATCACCGTACAGGCATACTTAACGGCTCCACATTGTTATCAGTTCTATTTTTAGTTACTATTAAGCACTAAGCAAACAATATTCTTTATCGTTTTCCTCGTACGCCTAAATGTTTGATTTGCATGTGGCTACCAACTTTGCCAATGTTATTCAATACTTTATTTATTTGGTAGTTAACGGTATATTCATAACTATAATTTTTTATGTTCATAACTATTAATATAATATTTTAACTGAAAGTTCTTAATCTACGTGTTATTAGATAATATATACTCATTATAATATTATTAGTTTTAAGTTTTCTTGCTGCGCCCTAACAGGGTTATGTACTCACTAGTGTAAGCCTAGCGTGTAACTTTGCTTGTGTAAATTGTGCATTAAATAAATAAATCTCCTTGTTGGCATTATTATGCCCCTTTTTTTAACATTAAAAAATAATGTCGTTTTATTGATTCGTCAATTACCTATAACGACTTTAACTTCAAAAGACGGTTTAAGGTGAATGCGCAGTGGTAGACCGCGAAATTCAAATTTTCTTACGTTTTTTGCAATTTGCAGGCCAGTGTCAGGTTGTATCTTGATCAAAATTTGATTCGCGACAATAACAGGTACGTATTTATAGAATTATAATCATTAGAATCATTAATACATCTTTCTAAGTTAGATTTGTACCACTAAGCAGTTTTCCATAAGAGATTTGTTGTCGTGGTACAAATCTAACTTAGAAAGATGTATTAATGATTCTAATGATTATAATTCTGTAAATACGTACCTGTTATAGTCGCGAATCAACTTTTGATCAAAATACAACCTGACACTGATCTGAAAATTGCGAAAAACGTAAGTAAATTTGAATTTCGCGGGCTACCCTGGCACTTCCCCCTTAATATACTTAATTGAAAACTGTTGAATTAAACTACAAATCTTATGGTTCGACACAGGTATCATCATCATATTACTTCCGCGGCCTGCAATGCAAAAGAGGCCGAGGCACACATAGATGAGTCCATCAATGCCTGGATGCGGTCAAGGCTTGTATAGTACTTTTCTCAAATAATGCGCGGAAATTAAAACTTAATTATTTTCAGAATCAATGACGAACCATAATCATTTTTCACGCGCCAATATGCTAATGTTACTTTTTTAATTTATACAGCTGATTTACAAGCCAGTTCGGAATTTAAATAAAATCTTTGATAAGTTACCTCCTTGGTTGCCATATTCAGAAGTAAAGGTTCGTTCCATTCATAAATTACACGATAGATATGTGTTTTCATAGTAATTTATTCGGTCGCTAGAGACGACAGTTATGTATTTTCATACTAACATTGCCGGCCGTTTGACCAGTACAGCATATTATTCGATTTGTCTCGAAGAAGGTTGTCAAAATGATGCTCGAATTAAATAACCAAGCGTTTTTGAGGCAAGATCGTTTTGTCGATCGACACGTCCCGGAAACCGAAATAGTGCCAATCTGGGCATCTGGGATACACTCTCGTTCGCACCGCTACGCTGTTGCGGTAGTTCGATAAAAGGGTGCATTTTTCCACAGCTTAGCTTTGCTGCCACGGCAGCGCAGATTCTCATCATTGAAGTTGAAAAGAGAGTGTGCATAGTAATGTTCTATATTAATCTTATGTGTTTATTACGAATGACCCTAACCATTCGTAATAAAATTAAACAATAGGTAAGCTCTGTCAAGAAGCAAGGCAAACACCAAAGATGTTTCAGCATAATAAACTTATTGACATTGATTTTGACGTTATGCGCATCAAGAGCTAACGACATTAATCAAAAAATACATAATACTGAAATAAGCATGAATATGGAATATCAAAATGCAGAGTTATCGAACCCAACTGATGCATTTCGTATGGGAGTTAATGTATACAGGGAAGAAAAATCAATGGGCCCTGAAGGGAAACCACTTTAAATCCTTATGATAAATTATTTTCTTAAAGGAAACATTCCTTTATTTTTAAAAAGAAACAAAACTGTATTCACAGATTTCTCGACAAGCTTACCTAAACCGGGAATCGAACCAGCTAAAAACTCAAAAAATAAACACTCATAAATGATCCTTATAACATTTTCTACCACAACACCCCTCTTCTACAGTCTCATAACACTTTTTGTAAATAACATTTTTTACATGGCCCTCTCACCCTCTCACTGTAGAGCTAAATTGCAATTCTTGTTGTTGAAAAAGTAAGCTTCTAATAAATCAAATTTTAATTTAAAAAAAAATCTAAATTGTAGATCCGCACCGCAAAGTTAAACGTTCTATTTTTTAACTTATCGTCAGAACGCCTCGTCTAAGAAATTATTATTACAAATTAAATGATTTTCTTATCTAAGGCGTGAATTATACAGAGACGGCGCGGCATAAGTTGAAGGCGCGGCGCAGGCGCTGCGCAGGCATGATGCCGCTTCAAAACGTTTTCATGCAAAATGTACGAAGGCGACCTGCGCCTGCGCCGCGCCTTCACCTTACGCCGTTTCTGTATAATTCACGCCTTAGATAAGAAAATCATTTAATTTGTAATAATAATAATATGCACATTAACATTTCCTTCTTAGACGAAGCGTTCAACAAGGTACTTACAGATAAATTAGCAAGCTTGTTCTTCAGATAATGGATAATGCCTTTAGATGTTACGAGTTACAAGAAAATTATGACGTGTCTTTTACTTGTTGAAAGTGAACAGTTCTAGTCTAGGTAATAATAATTTTGATTAAAACCCTTGTGTACTAAATATTAGATTTCATGGATGTCCTGTGCGACAGACGAGTGCAAGACCTAATGTTCCTTGGAGAAATTTTATCTTTAACATTGACTGTATCGATTAGTGAAATAAAATAGCGAGTGTTTATTTTTTTTTAATTTTTAGCTGGTTCGATTCCCGGTTTAGGTAAGCTTGTCGAGAAATCTGTGGAAGCAGTTGTTTCTTTTTAAAAATAAAGGAATGTTTCCTTTAAGTAAAATAATCTATCTTAAACATTTAAAGTGGTTTCCCTTCAGGGCTCATAGATTTCTTCCAACCAGTATAAATAATCTTTCAAATTGTCGTCAATTCAATTTACTTCGCTTTATTCACAAAGCGAATTAACACAGATCAATAAATTTCGACTAGGTACTGCATGTATGTGTTGCAGTATAGAGGTGCGTCTCCACCGCGAACAATCGTCAGAAAGCGTTTTTTTTTTTTTTTTTTTTGTTGGGAAAATCGTGACCACAGCGCTTCTTTGGTAGCTAAGTTCTAAAATGCACCGCCCTTTGAAATCACTATAATTTGTTCGCAAAGTAACCATTGACTCAAGCTCAGCCAATTAGTCGTTGATTGAGTACGAATACTTGCGGTGGGGACGCACCTTTGTTTGAATCAATATTTAAGCGTCCATGCACGTAATAAACCCATTATGGACAATTTTATTACCTAATTGTGAGAAAACTAAAGATAATTTAAATATAAACGTAGTTTTGCGGCGCATAAAACCCCTAATGCCAGACACAGAACCTGTTAATAGCATCACTTAGCGCTCATGAAAATATTTTTGTATTTACATAAAATAACATTTTGGTTTTATTAAGAGCTTGTTATACCTCAGCTCTAATTCAAAGGAGATTGGGCTAATGTGCCCTGACACCCTATTTCATTAAAATATACCAATGAATAGAGCTCTTCAAGGAGAATATTTCATGTTATGACGACTAATTCCTTAACTTCGATGCCCAAGTAGACAACCATATATGGTATTAACTCCGAACTGACTAATAATAGGCAAAATTCGTGTTAGTAGCAAAGGTACTCCATGAAAAGATCTTTCTATTGATGTATATCTTATGGGTATTAGACGCCAAGAAAATTCCTAAACTTCGGTGCCCAAGTAGTCAAATTCAAATAATTTATTTCAAATAGGCACATAAAAGGCACCTTTGAACGTCAAAAGTACGTACCAATAGTCATCAATATAGGACATTAACTCTAAAATGACTAACAATAAGCAAAACTGTTAGTAGCAAAGGTTCTCCTTGAAAAGCATTGCATTGGTATGGAGTATATATTTTATGGCTACTGGGCATTTGGGCAGCTACCCAGAGTTTATTGTCCATTCTCCTTTGTTTAAATATTTTTTCTCTTTCTCGCAAACAGTGAAAAGAAGTTTAGTGTCCAAAATGAGTCGATTTCGGGCAATGTCTGAATTTTAGTTCGTAGTTCTATGTAAAATCAGTTCGGCTTATCAGAAGCGATGTGCATGTGTAGTGTTTGTGAAAAATGTGCATTAAGGTCAGGTTCCAAAGAAATAAAAAATTACGCAACATGATTTTTCAATCCTTTGGAACTGGTCACATAAAATCGCTGCCTTAATTAAAACGAACATTGCTAATTGGCCAGAATAGCGCGAAGCTGTTACAAATGTGCGCCGCAAAAAACTCACGCATTTGATTGCTTTTGAGCAAGAACAGATAGGATAAGCCAATCAAAAGGTCACACAATCATCAAAGTACTCACCCAGTAGGGTAGAGTATATTGTCTGATTTATTTCATAAGACAAATATTTTCGTTTATGAAGCCTATTATTTTAGTGGCATCTATGAAAATTCATAAAATGATGGCTTTAACAAAACATAAAAAAACATTCAACGCCATTTTTAAACCTACATACCTTAGCTTCCTGTTGCCATGTCGAAAGAAAAAAATATTCTACTCAATGTTTCAATAAGTACATATAACATACTTATCACAGTGTAAAATGATTTTGTGAATTAGTTTATCGTCAAGTGTTTTGCCTAGTAGTGATAAGTGACTGAAAGTGGAAATATTAATGGTAAAACCCAGAAGGTTATCATCATCCTATTGTAGTTAGTCAATCATTAGAAAACTGGTTTTGATCAAGAGAGTTATAAACATTAAAATGGTTATTAATTAAATAAGTAGTTAAGGGAAAATGTTGAACAAGGAAAATATTATGTACCTCTTCGTCTCTGATGTCTTTTAATGTGTATGAAACGACTGTTATTCCCATGTTGATGAGATCACTTGAAGCTACCTCGAACACCTGGAATAGTATAAAAAAAAACTGTACTACATTACTTAAAAAATAATAAATTTACATTGTCTTATAAATGAAATTTAAATACAGTAATTATCTATATATATAAAAGAAAGTCGTGTTAGTTACACCACTTATAACTCAAGAACGGCAGAACAGATTTGGGTGAAAATTGGTAGGGAGGTAGCTTAGAGCCAGGAGACGGACATAAGATACTAAAAAAAATCAGAAAAAAAAAAAAAAAAAAAAAACAGACTTGGAATAACAAAACGCAAATGACAGGGCTAGGAGTAGGCTCGGGGTAGGGCAGGAGTAGGGTAGGAGTAGGGGTAGAGTAGGAGTAGGGGTAGGGTAGGAGTAGGGTAGGGGTACGGTAGGAGTAGGGTAGGGGTAGGGGTACAGTAGGAGTAGGGAAGGGTTAGGGTAGGAGTAGGGTAGGGGTACGGTAGGAGTAGGGAAGGGGTAGGGTAGGAGTAGGGTAGGGGTACGGTAGGAGTAGGGTAGGGGTAGGGGTACAGTAGGAGTAGGGAAGGGTTAGGGTAGGAGTAGGGTAGGGGTACGGTAGGAGTAGGGTAGGGGTACGGTAGGAGTAGGGTAGGGGTAGGGGTACAGTAGGAGTAGGGAAGGGTTAGGGTAGGAGTAGGGTAGGGGTACGGTAGGAGTAGGGAAGGGGTAGGGTAGGAGTAGGGTAGGGGTACGGTAGGAGTAGGTTAGGAGTAGGGTAGGAGTAGGGTAGGAGTAGGGTAGGAGTAAGGGGTAGGGAAGGGGTAGGAGTAAGGTAGGAGAAGGGCAGGGGTAGGATTGGTAGGAGTAGGGTAGGAGGTATTAGTAGGACACCACGCGAACGAAGTCGCGCCGAGCAGCTAGTAGTCTAGTAAATAAAATTATTATTTTAATAAAACTGCACACAAACCTTCTTAGAGAAGATCTTTCTGTCCTTGTATATCTCTTCAACTGTCATGGAGCCCATGATAGCACGCTGATGACCTTCAAGAGTCACAAGGGCTATATGTTGTATCTCCTGCTCACTCTTGCTCAGAAATTGCTCGCACGCAGAGAGCAGCATCTCAGCGTTTTGACCTTGAATCTTGACCTGTAATTAGATGAAAGTATGTGGTAAGAGGGAGGACAGGCAGAGGACAGGGTGATGTTGCGGCGCAGCCTGCGAGAGGCTAGCAATGAACTGCGATAGACTGAGTTGATTGATGTGGTAAGACAGTGTGACAAAAACTTAATAAACTGCCTGTTCCAGCGAGTGAACCTAGACCCGCAGCAAACTAGCTGCTGCTAGACCATCGAGACAGTGGGTGACATTAGCAATTACCCTTTTTTTTTTAATGTTTTTTCATATTGATATAATTATGTGACGATATAATTACCTGTGCAATACCCGTCACGGATATTGGTACACCCTGGCTGGTATAAACAGTTGGTGACTCGACCTGTAGAGTCATGGTGTTCAGAGAAATACGCTGTACACTTTGGATCGCCGGCCAAACGAACGCGCGCCCGCCCGGCACCAGTAGAGGCTTTGAGTAACAGCATCCTGAATAGAACAATTATAAACTTGAAAAGGTAATACTTATATTAATAAGCCCGCGCAAGCAAAAGAAATTTCGCTATGCTGAATATTGAGTAAAGCAAAAAAAAAAATGAGTACACAGGATTAAGTATTAAAAAAATCGTGTTTATCATCAAATTCATCACAATAAAAACAAAATACTCATATCATAAATGTTATCGTTGCAAGTTTTCTTTTGCATGAGCACTTGAGCATGATTTTAATAAACATTCATCTTGTTTTTGACATTTTCGCAGATAACAGATAAAGACTTCGCGTTGCTATAAATTCGTTACATAAATGACATTCCATATAAAGACTGCCAGAGGGGAAATAATGAGGGCAATATTATAAGAAATTGGGTTAATTACACCATAATAGCTCGAGGCTATGATGATGTAATCAACCCAATTTCTAAACTATTAGCACCGTACGCAAGATTGGGTGGATTCACGGAGACCAGCCCTTCACATCACAGGAATTAATAGATAAAACATTTATTCAGTGCACACAAAAAACAGCACAACACACAAAAGCAAATTAAAATGATAAAAAATTACATGAATATATAAAAACAAGGTGCCAATATACAAAAAAAAGAAAAGAAAAACATACTTAAAGAAAATAATAATAATAATAGGGAAGGTTGTATTGCCATTTAACCGCAATTTATTTTGAACAGACCAACGTAATATTATTCTTTGCCCCTGGGATTGAACCAGGAAACTTAGGCGCGTATCCATTGGGAACGCAATATTATTTTTTGCCGTGGGGTTGAACCAAGAGCTTAGCCAGTTGCGGATTGTGTAACATGTTTCAGCAACATGTGTTTGTGTTGCGGAAAACATATTGCTGGCAAAATAGAAGGTTAAATTGTTGATAGCAACATACTAATGTTCCGTACGCATGGTGAATGAAAGACGCACAGCAGTGTTGTTTCAGACAGTACCAAAGTTGTGAGATTGTTATTCAATATTAGCTGCGCCCCGCGGTTTCGCCAGCGTAAATGTCGATCCCGTGGGAATATCGGGATAAAAAGTAGTCTATATGTTAATCCAGGGTCGCAGCTACCTCCATACAAAATTTTATTAAAATAGGTCCAGCCGTTTGAGCGTGAAGAAGTAACAAACATATAAACAAACACACAAACTTACAAACTTTCGCCTTTATAATATTAGTGTGATTGTTTCCAATGAATACAGGTCTTTAAGTTGTTGCTTTCAGCCAATTAACTAATGAGGTTGTTGTATGGTAATTTACAAAGCAATTTTTTGCCTAGCCCCGATCAAAATGGCTTTCCAAGGTCTGCGTCAATCAAGTGCCTTTTCATAGTCACTTAAATAATAATGAACGATCAATGCCCATTATGTAATATCTACCTTTAACTACCTATTCAATATAAGAATTTTTGTGAAAACCATAAGCTCCTAGTTTGTCCCTAACCTTGAACGAGTGGAAGTATGGATTTACGAATTAAAAAACCTGACATCCTTTTACCGACCACCTTCCTGCTACATCACCAGAGAGTTTTTACAGTCTGCCCACCAACTACTCATCTAGACCAATTTAACCAAGCTCGGGCGGTCTATGATGAGTAACCAATGACCATCTTCCTGTTCCATCATCAAATTATGTTCACACTCTCTAAGTTAACTACGCATCGAGACCTATTGAATAAGTCCAAACACGATTCTGCTGTAAGTTGCCGAGGAGTTGGTTAAGCTGCCGACTGTCCTGGCTGCAGCATCAGGCCAAGGTAACCACACTATTGTCTACAAACTATACCCATCTATACCAATCCAGCAAATCTAAACTTGATGGTCTACGATTCGTAAGGCCGAGATCCAGTGAACACCAATTGCTTCATCATCAGACCATGTGTTCACCATCTCTAAGTGAACTACTCATCGAGAACCATTGAATGAGTTCAAACATGGTAATGATATAAATTCTTGAAGAGTTGGTCATTCCGCAGACTTGCATCAGGTCAAGTTTACCAGACAATACACAGTGTCAACAAATTTAAATAATATACCAATGTTTAGTCGATCGCGCGATTAAAAGTGTCAAATGGTTGTTTCCTTTGGAGAAGAGGCGACAAGCAACTCTACACATCTCAAAATGCCACAGAAATACAGAACAACAGAGCCGTCAAACTTATAAAACCTTTCCTCATACGTCGAGGTTAATAGAATAGACCAGATTCTTTCTGCCACAAGCTTTACACAAGATGACTCAGGAACATACCAATAGGGCAACCAACATACTGTAGTCGTCTTTTTGCAAATAATCTTGTTTACAACAGTATACAAATAAATCCTCAGGAATCCAAGCAAGGGGGCATCCATTAATTACGTGAGGCGTAGGGGGGAGGGGGTCAAGCCGATTCTCACCCAATCTCACGTGGGGGAGAGGGGTCCTGGCAAGTATCACGTCATTTTTTTTCCGCAAGAAACGAGTGTAAAATTGCGAGAAAACTGGGTTGAATTGAGCAAAACGTCTTTCTCAATTAAAATATGACTAAACTAGCTTCTGCCCGCGACTTCGTCCGCGTGAAATTTCACCCTCCCCCCATTCACCGTCTTAGGGGTGGAATTTCGAAAAACCCTTTCTTAGTGCACCCCTAGACCTCATAAGGAACCTACATGCCAAGTTTGGAATCTCTAGACCCAGCGGTTTGGGCTGTGCGTTGATATGTCAGTCAGTCAGTTCTCCTTTTATATATATAGATAGATTCTACACAATAATATTTATCGCGGTCATAGATATATGATGCCGGGGCCACACCAACGGGAAACGCCGTTGATTATTGCGATGTTGGGCGTTAACCGTAGGTTTAGCCACAACGTATCGTGATAATTTTACAACGGCATTCACATTGCCGATTGACGTTAGGCGAAAATTCGGGTGCCGGTATTTTTTGAGATCAAAGAGAAGTGTGCGCGTGTATAATACAGTGCAGCAGCGTCAACGTCCATCTTCAAATTCAAGGGGAACATTAGCGCCAATTTTATTGCCAATTGTTTTAAATTATCGGAATAATTACCGCGGTGTTTACGGCGATGATGGGCATTGCCGTTTCCCGTTGGTGTGGCCCCGGCATGAAAGGAGATATGACCGGTAGTTAAAATGTATCAGAACCCGATGTCGTTAGGTTGGCCCCACTACCGCGCCACTACTACACATGTAGTTCAGTAAAAGCAATAGATACAAAGTCGCGCACAGACATGCAATTCATAAATCAGTACGTACTACATACAAAAAATATAAATATGAAAATACGCATTTTGAACAATCTCACGTGAGATTACTGGTTGAGCCAAATCTCAAGATATCTCAGTAAGGGGTCCAAAAATCGCCAAAATCACCTCACGTAATTAATGGACGCCCCCAATCTATTAATTTACTAAAGTGAATACATAACATAACACATAATCAGCCCATAATGTTCCCACTGCTGGGACACAGGCCTCCTCTCGCTGAGAGGGAGTGGGCCGTAATCCACCACGCGGGCCCAGTGCGGGTTGGCAGATGTCACATGTCTTCGAATTTTTTGTTCTAGGACATGCCGGTTTCCTCACGATGTTTTCCTTCACCGTTTTGAGAATAGTGGCGATGAAATAATTTACACAAAGTAAAGCGCCTGTCTGGGTTCGAACCTACGACATACAACTTGTAAGTCGCGGTCGTTACCACTTGGCCACCACTGCTCTCACTTGGCCACCACTGCTCTCTAACTAAAGCACTGCACTAAAGTGAATGTCTCTAATGAATGTAAGGTCCGGCCGCGCTAAATTTGTCAAAGATGTAAACAACAATGGCCGCTCGAAATTAAATAAAATCAATATACAAGAACATTTATTTTAAGTAATGTTCTTGTATATCGATTTTATTCAATTTCGAGCGGCCATTGTTGTTTACATCTTTGGCAAATTTAGCGCGGCCGGACCTTAGATTTGACATTCAACAACATTCAATTTAATTAGACAAGTATTATTATTACACAGGATTAGCATAGTTTAGCTAAATCTATACATAGTTTAAAACAAAGTCGCTTTTCATGTGTCTGTGGTGGCTAAGCAATTATTTGAGGAGGCCTGTGTCCGAGCAGTGGGACCATTATAGGCTGATTATATACTAAAAAAGAACTTTGATGCAGTAAAAACATTGATTTATTTGCGCTAAATCTAAATGGTGATGGAATCAATTAGATTTAGCGCAGATATCTCAATGTTTAGACTTGCTATCTCTTTCTTTTTTTTTGGTGTATGGGCCCACTCTTGACCTCGAATTTTTTTTGTTGCTGTATAGGCCCGCTCTTGACCTCGATCACGCCTAATGGAAAGCGATGGATGAGGTCTATAATGGAACGAGCGTGCTCAGAAGATGCTTAAGGCACTGGAACTCCCACGCATCGACGAAACACAGCAGGCTACAACCACGTCGGACCCCGGTGAGAGGGTGGTCGCAAGCCAGGTGGGCGTTAGCCCTACCACCGCAAGGGAAGAATTGGCCAATCAATTTACGTGTTGGGTGTGACTGTCCAGGATGCGCCGAGAGCTCCGTTCAGTTGAGCAACTGGCGGAACAAACTACACTACACAAGGAGGCTTCTTCATGCATCCCAAGAGCCTTGCACATGTGCGAAGTCTGTTTCGGTTAGCATAATATTCATAGTTGATGATATTGGTCATAGAAGTAGAACAAAAGCAATCTAATTAGAAGTCTTGAGCAGTGCAAAACAATTTAATGTAGCAAGCTACTAGAATTAGCTTTATTACCATTAAAATAGAGTAGTTATAAAAATTAGGTCATGGTTGGTCACTGTTATTTTAAAATAAATATGGGACTGTAAACGCAGACGGCCTAGCCACGAACTTGCTAGTCTTTTAACAGTGTCATTGATTATCATTCTATAGCTTGTATGTACTATTATTATTTTATATTTTACAATTAAATTTTTCAATGCTTTTTGCAACTATGTGAACAATACAAGGAAATTCAGACCTTATCTACATAAGATACCACTTTAATGTAAAATAGAAATATATATTGGGGGATTTTTTGCACTCTATAGTATTGAATGGCTTACACAGCATTGTATGCAGATCATTTTTATCAAGTTTCCTAGATAAAGAATGTACTTATGAAGATAAAGAAGTGTAATATTACTAACTGAATCGCACAGGCAGGTGCATTGTTTGATGCTTAGAGCTTCACTGCATGCAAGGTGACATGCTCGCAGCAAAGCCAATGTATCATTTTACAATTCCAATTGCCAAATTGACTTTTGGTGCCACAATAGCACAATCTAGGGCTGACTGCTCTAGATTGTGGTTGAGGTCAGACTGGGCCTGCTTGATCATTTCCAAACCGCTGTTGTGACTAGATCTAAAGATTTTCCTATATTTACCCCTGTAATTAGTAACATATTTAATCCCAATCCTAATAAAAATGTACTGCTGCATAAAAATATCATTTGCATTTCGTAGATGGCCCCACAGATAAAGAGACAGAGAAATCGACTATGAGACCTCTGATCCAGGGTTTGTCATGTAACCCCATACTTTATTTTACTGCATTATTTTCACACACAACAGATAGAAATAGCTAATTGTTTTTTTTTTTCAGGTATTTAATTTTTTTCAAGGCAGTTAATAATACAGATATCGGAAGATTTTACAATAAGTTATGTGCAGTCACAAGTGGATCACAAAAACCCTAAAACAATGCTCTGACCAAAAAATGATGGTTCCATTGTATATTTTTTACACTTTTTATTATTTAAACTTTAGGCTTTGCCAAAGTAATTATTATATGCAGTAATTAATTTATTATTGTCAAATTTATTTATTACGTTATTATTTTCAACAATGACTGAATGCTGTCATGCGTACCTAGTGCGCAAGTACATAGAATACATAGATATGTACCTATATAATTATTACAATCACGCTATCCAAACATTAAATTGGTGCAATGATGTCATCCCTAACCTTCCTGCAGTAAGAACATACTAAGTATTAAACAAAAACCTGAAACGAAATGATTGAAAGCAGCACTATGATCTTGTATTTAATTATGTACAACACCGAAAACAACAAAAAAAAAGGGATTGTGTAAATAGTATACTCACCGGAGACGACAAGCGCCTCATTAGGCCCGCATGTTACAAAACCCCAAGTCATGATAATTTGCTTGAAAGGAAAGTAACTTTGAACAAAATGAACTCAGTAAATCAAACTAAACACATAAAATATTGAATAATATTTATGTCAAAACACAAAACGGCTTCTTGGAAATGGATGGGCGACTGACGATACCATTATACCATAGACAGAAACAGAATAAACACCACAGACTACACTACGGCGACACCAGCCATGCGAAACACACCCACAGAACACATATTATACTCCTAACACACCATTCACTAACCTCTATCCAGTGTTGCTATCGTAAAAATCTGAAAAAAAATACGGCAAACCAGACTGTGGGCAACAGTCTGCACCCTAATTGCGTAACACACTATTACAGCTTGGCAAAAAAGTCGTGAAAATAATGGTGGCGCTACTATCGTGCATGTTGTAACCCTATATAGTACGACAAAAACGGTTTTGATACTTCTTTTTTTTGACAATTAATGTGAATAGGTGGGTTTTATGAAAAAAAGAAAACCTCTGAAACGCTTGTTCAGCCACTGCCTAAAACGATAACATTTGTAGTTATTTATTTTAATGAATTCAAAATAATCTTATTAGGTATTTCCAAATACCTTGATTTCAACTAATCCCACATTATGTAAGACAATTTCATGTTTTACAAGACCCCAGATTAATTCAATAGGGTTTAGATCACAGTGACAAGTTGGAAGCTTTACTACTGTGTGACTATCCCACGATTCCAAGTTCTCCTCTAACCACAGGCAAAATGTTCCATAGTTGGTGTTCTAAACAAAAACTAAAAAAAAATAATCAGAATCAAAAATTTTAATCAGAATCAAAAATGTTTTTCTCTAAGTATTCATCCATGTCTTGGTGTGAGCTTTCACCAAAACTCTGCTGGCTACCTGCAGATGTGTCACTATTGCTGCTTTCATCTTGTAGGTTTATGATATTTTTTCCAATGTCACTATACAGTTTGCCCCCTTCGAAAATAACCTTTTTCTATTTTCATGACATATGACATGATTTTTTCCAGTCGTCAACTGAAATGCTCTGAAACGCTTGTTCAGCCACTGCCTAGAACAATAAAATAAAAACAACTGAACAATATTAACCAAAAGTATCAAAATTATACGAATGCGCTGCATTCTGAATGTGTTTTGTAAACATAACCTTAAATTCGTAAATGTACTTTTCAATAATTGTATGAAAGGTTTATACTAGATATTGCACCTTGAAATACACACATTACATCTGATTACATGTATAAATATTAATTTTACCTGTCATTTCACCGGTTCTTTTATACACATCGTTGAGATTGGATAAAATTTGTCCGGCCTCGAGTTCCGCCATATATCTCACGTACACTACAAATTATCGCTCTTGCGGAGCTGCGAATAATAGATCTGTTCTTTATGTACACAATGGGTCACCAGTATCACCACAATAACGCAAATAAATAAAAATAAACACGAGAATCAGTCACCGATTACAAGAAATGACAGAATATGTACCTTACTCGACGAGGCAAAGCGAGTGTTGCCAATGATTAAATATTTTAGTTCCGTTTCAGGACTTTCTTGCCAAACTGTACTCTCAATTTGAATCATTTTGAAGTTTATTGCTAATCCATTGCTCCAAATGTTCGAAAAATGTGTTTGCTCAGCAACGTAAATAACGCAATGAATGTTGTTGAACTGTCAAAATGAAACCCATTGCTACTGATAGTGTGTTACGCAATTGCCCTGCCGGTTTGCCGTATTATAAGGTAAAAAAATACTAAATTGCCGTATTTAATAAAAAAATGTCTAATCCTCATTTGTTTCTTCTCCATAAAGGTTTCTTATCGTTTCTATTACCTCAGATTCATGTTTATCTAGAGCATACTTGTCCTTGCTTCTCTATTTCTATTTTTAATAAATGGCAAGCAAAGCCGATGTCGACTATTCTGCCAATATCTAAAGTGAGCTGCAGTCCTTGCTTCTCATAAAACGATCAAAATCTAGTCGCTTTCTCATCTCGGCGACAAACAAATGTCAAAAACTTGTCAAAATGTAGGGAAATTAGAAGTATTTTTTGACAGATTGAGACAGATCAGACTGTGAACGTTCTTAAAATTACGAGAATTGCCCCTCTGGTATGTAGGTGGTACTTGTAGGTGAAGCAGTTACGTTAGTATGTACAGACGCCAGCACATCAACCTACTACAATCTGTCAGATTTCTGTAATAGATTTTCAACTTTATCGCTAAAGTATAAGGTTCGATGTTGATTGGGAAAATTTGACAGTTAGGTGTAGGTTGATGTGCTGGCGTCTGTACATACGTGCGTGTACGTGGTGACATTTGCAACCTTTTCATTCATTTTTAACCAAGGCGAAAGTGATGCCACTTTAGCGGTACAATTACAACTTCATGTTTGTTGAAGTCGGGATTTTCCCGGCAGTGCTCAAGAACCCAAGTAGCACACAAGCTCTATAACAAGCCGTACACCGGCCGGTTAGAAGTTTTTAATAACTGCATAGCCTCCATAATTAAGTTCTACAGTAGATGTACAAGCGGCTACAGCACCGCTGTACCTCCGAAAGAGGCCCCGATTTATACGGCCTAAGGTTCTACAATGTCTCTACAATGTTCGTATATATGTGTTAGTACGGAGATACAAAGGTGCTATGCGAGCGGTAGTGTGCACCTCATTATCTAAAATAAGTTGTTGTAGCGCGACTGTAGTGCTCGCATCTTATTTAGACGCGTCTGTATTACTGAATTAGAGTTTACAGATCTTTATTAGATATACAGTAACGATATTTTGGGGAAATTAACAAAACATAATTGAAATTTTAACAAAGACGTCTACTTTTTTGTGATTGATGGAAGACAAAACAATTGGAAAATAAACAACAGGTGAGTAGTGTTGATTTTTCCTTTTATACATGCAAAGTACCAGTGCGAGTGCCAGTTTATTGTGAATATATACATATATTTTAGCTAAAATTTTCACGCGCCTGCCATTTATGTAGTTTTTTGGATAAAAAGTACATTTGATTATAGGGTGTGAATTTTGAATTTAGTTTATATATGATATTTTAGCTTTCTAGGTAGTTTCTTTAGAATCCTGGATGAGAAAGAGTGACGTGAATTCGGTTTTTATACATATTTATGATATAAATAAATTATAAAAAATCATGAGAATTGCTTGTATTCAAAACTATAATGGCGTCTCGGATACAACAGCCTTCAGAGTTTACTAGAACCATTCTATCGATTTAAACCGCTAGTATTCACCATTGTAGACCTTTTGGTTCTATGATTGTGGTATTGACGCTCTATTGTACTTTTTTAGGTGTACATCGGTAATTAATATATTCTTTTAAGAGTCTAAGGTTGTACAACGGACCATTGATAGTCCGTTGTAGGTAATTTTATTTAGGGGTCCATTGTCTGAATCTTAAAACCCCTATGAATCCTTCTAGTCGGTCCCGGTGTGAAATGTGTATCATGTATGAGCTAGCGAGTGAGTTATTGTGTTTCGTAGTTATATGGTAACAAAACGACGACCACGACGCGCTTCTTTCATTGTTTAGGTATAAAGTTACATTTAAATATCTCCTTATAATAAGAAATGCTTTTATTATACTAGTTATCATTGAACTTATTTATTTTGTAATAAATTCTACAGTTTTGATGACAAATATAGCCATTAATAGGTATATTTTTCTTTTCAGAATGCCTTTCAAAATTGTAAGGACAGTGGAGAAGGGGAAAGCAGAGTTGTGCATTGTACCATCTCAGTGGGAAAGTAGCGGTATATTAAAATGGCCTAAAAAAGGTGCCGCAAAGTTGTTTCAAAACTAGGAAACGATTCCTGGGCCCGATTGGTTGGAGATAAATTGCTCAGTTAAGAGACGAAATATTGTCTCATATGAAGTGGCCGATGCAGAACTCCAAGCTATGCTAGACAATTACGATACTGAGAAAGAAGACGAGCCGGTGACTTTTCAACGATCAGTGCAACATCGAGAACCAGTAAACTATAACCTATACAAAACTATAAACCTTGTCATTGAAACGATTTACTAACTTAAGCTCAAACCCGTTTCCTTTACTATTAGTTATTATTATAAGAAACATGTGTTCAGAGTTTTAATTAATACTACTTTAACAAGAATTATAGGACAATCACAAAGATAGTACAAAGTAGAAAGAAGAGAATCTAAAGGTATAAAGATCCTCTACGTCTACAGGACAATTATTGTCCTATAAACGAAGAGGTTCTTTATACCTTTAGCTATTATTGTCTGTAGGAAAATTTTCAAGATAGAAAATATAACGTCTATCTTTGCAATTGTCCAATAATTACAAAGATAGACGTTATATTTTCTGTAGCGACAACATGATTTTTCTATGTACACCAGATAATAGGGATGCCAGTTGATTTTGTGATTCTAGTAAGGTTAGGCTAAATTAAAATAATTACTAAGATTAACATTGTTTTATTTTATAAAACATAAAAACATAATGTTCTCTTTTATGTTCAATGCACACTAATTTACACTTATCCTGGGTTGTTAGAATAACATCAGGTATTGAACGTGTCGAAACTTTATATATATTGAGAAGTGAAGATTTTATCGGAGTATGGAATTGATCTGTTTTATTTAGCAACTTATTACCATATATACACACTCCTCTTGTATCGTCAATCACTTTGCATCCAGATCTTTTGGCTTACTGTTTCCACAATAAATACCAATTATAAACGGGTCTTCTTCAGGTGTTTCAAAAATATTGCACAGAATTGGCCAGAATTCTTGTTTCGAACTTTTTATGAATAGGAATGCTATCAAAATTAAAATTTAAGGAAATAGATTCTGGTATTTCATCTGGGGCCCAAGAACGTACGATTTTTGTGAGACGAATCTTAACCCCATTGTGCCAATATACAACACCGCCTGCAATCGGTTTTAAATTTACATTTCTAGCGGTATGCAATGTGGCGCGATGATCTTTAGGCAAAATATTAGGAATTGTATTATTTAAAATCTCTAACAAATCTCTTATTGCGGCATGCGATATATTGAATTTAACTGCCCATTTTCGAAATTTATTGCGAAAATCAACGTTCTTTAGGAAATTACTAGTAGACTCGGTAGTATCTGTATCTGAACAGCTGAGATCAGCACAGTCGTCGTTATTAGATGCAGTGCCATCTATGGATTCCTCAGCAATTACTTCGGCCTCAACTCCTGGGAGGACATAAATAATACTGTCAGCTACATCACAGCTCCTGGTTACATTTGACGTAGAATATAAATCTACGGAACCCTCTTTATTTTCGATGCAATCTTGACTGTTAGTATTTTGAACACTGACGACATTATTTGAGGCAGCAGCACCTGTCTCAACTTCTTTGAAATCACAATTAATATTGTCAGCTAAAGCCAGTGCTAGTTACGGTATTAATAGACGAAATAATTTTAATTCCTTGAAGCTTCACTTGATTACTAGCGTTTCCAAAGTTTTTGCCGTCATTATGTTCTGGTCGATTATTAATTATATTCCGATATTTTTTTTTATTTTTTTCTTTACACTACCATGTTTTTTTTCTTAATTTCCATGTTTTTTGGTTATCCATGAGAAATTCACGCGATAATCTTTTACAAAATGGAGTCATAATAAAGCAATCAAATTAGTAAAACACTTTTGTCCCACTTCAGCCGCTATATTGGCCCTAGAAACGAAATTTTTGAGCTTTTAGGTTTATAAGGCGTGGTTTTCTTGCCATAACCAGCTATTTACCATACAGTTGCTGTAAAATTCACCACTATAACGTCCTACGTGCCACTATAGAATTATATTTCTCTGCTGTAGCTATAGAGTTTCAAAGGCAGTAATAAGTACTATTTAAGAGCTTAAACATTTAGAAATATGCAATATACAACCTAAAGCGCTTTAAAGGAAGCTTATAACTCCATTTAAACACTTTTAACTATTAAAGCCCTCTATAAGACCTTGCGGTGTTTTAAAAGGTATTTATAACTCTGCTTTATATTAAATGCTCGTACAATAACTCTATAACACACCTTTGTATCTTCATTGGGATTATATTTACTGTTGTACGGCTATTGTACCACATGCCTGTTAAAGAACCATTAAATACGCTACTGAACTACTTAAGTATTATAGTAAACTCCTTGAACAGCTATTATAGAACATTCAGGCTGTAAAGAAGTCATTTCAGCAGCTTGTGTGCTAGTTGGGAAGCTTATAGATAAAAGTGGAGGCAACACTCTGAATACCTATCTGAAGCCGACTGTGGGCTAACGCTCTCTTTCTAAATACATACATAAGAACGAGACAGTGATATGTGCTTTCTTTGTCATATGTATGTATTTAGAAAGAGAGCGTTAGCCCACAGTCGGCTTCAGATAGGTATTCAGAGTGTTGCCTCCACTTTTATCTATAAGCTTCTTGGCAGTGCTCTTAAAATTACCTGTGTACGTTTCGTTTCATTCATTACGCTAGTGAAAAACGTTTCGTTTTATCTATAGTCAATTGCCGTATTTTGTGATACGGCAATGAGAGGACTGCCGTATAAAATATTTTCTGAAAAACTGCCGCGCGTATCAATAACAACGTTGCCTCTATCATATAAGTACGAACTGGACTTCACTGGACTGGACTGGACTTCATACTACCGATGACAAGATGAAGACATTTGATTTTCGCCATTTTGGCGCTGATAGCAACGTGAGGTTCCGTGGAACTAATATTAGAGATGGGATGGGATGGGATTCATTCGATAAAAAAGTTATAACCACAGAGTAATTTATTACTTTTTAAGCTATTGCATAGCTTTTATCTTGGGCTTTGAGCGCGGCGACCGAATGAAGAAATTCCGTAACGAAAATAAACCTAAGCATCGTCTAACGTCGTATCAGTTCAGCAGACTTCGGCACGGTGTTTGTGTGCGTTGCTATGCAATAGCTTTACCGCGGCAGTCCCCGAGTGCCACACGTATTTTTTTTTTTTGGGAAATATCGAATCACTCCCAGTTATTTTTATGCTTTATTTATAATAATATAATAATTGCCCTGTAAAGGTTAACTGAAAATTCATTAGGGCGCGGTCAGATCTCAAGCTAGTGGATAGTGTCCTAGTAAAGTTACAGCGCATGACGGTCAGATCAGTGAGCTTTAAGTATGAGGATAGGCTTAAAACTTAGCCCAAAAACTACAATGGTTGAGCTAATATCCCCCCTGGCCCTGGCTCATCTACACTAGTTTTACAAACTGAGCTGGGGTCACATTAGTTCGTAATGTGAACTAAAAACTATTGAACATTATTTCCCTTGGTTTTGCTTTTGAATCGTCATTCTTCAGTGTATGCATGATTTCCATTGTTATAACAACCGATAACAACAAAACGTGGCATTTTTTTTGTAAGATGCTCTCAAACACTGACCTGTATTATACAAGTAAGTACTTGTTTAACCGCCCGGCCACGACTTTTGGCTTAGCGGCAAGCGGCGCGGCAAGCGACGAGGTGTCTTTGTCAAATGCACTGCTAGCGTTGACGCTGCGAGCAGTCCGTCGCGTCGTGGCATGGTTCATAAATTTTCGTATATATTTGTTTTTACCGCTCGCCGCCCCGCTCTAAGCTGCTGCTGACAGCAGCAAGGTCGTAGCCAGGCCGTAGAGGTCAGTGCTCACAAAGCATTTTGTCAACAAGTTACATAAGTGTGTTATTTGACATTTTCCGTGAGCCAAAAAGATACTAGCGACACCAGTGGCATAATTTGTCAGTTTTTTTCCCCATTGACACGCGTTTTGATCTAAAAACGGAATGCAATATTCTTTTTCTTATTTATTTAAATTCGACATGGTTAGAATAGGTACATATAATAAACCCAAGGAGCGCCTTACCTTTCTATATGGGCATGCTTTGAGACCACATAAATTATTATCTAGCGATTAAAGCTTGTTGCGATCTTGTTGACATATTGGCATAAGTATATAGTCTATGATCAAAGAGTCTATGGTTGAGTCTGAGCCAAGAAGCTTATAGGTAAAAATGGAGACAACACTCTAAATACCTAAGTGAAACCGACTGTGGGCCGACGCTCTCTTTCTAAATACATACACATGACAAAGAAAGCACATATCACTGTCTCGTTCTTATGTGTGTATTCAGAAAGAGTGTCCGACCACAGCCGTCTTCAGTTAGGTATTCAGAGTTGCCTCCACTTTTATATATAAGCTTCTTGGTCTGAGCCAAGGAGGGTCTGAGCTTTGGTTTGTTGGTTTTCTGTGAATCTGTGGTTTGATGCGTCCTTGACCTCTTGAGTATTAATGTCCTGTGGTCTTGACTGACATCAATGCAATGGTATGGTATGAATCAAACATGAACATTGATACCGTACCGTATAATATGTAAGATTTTATCAAACCGTTTGACCCCTAATAGAAAACATGACAACTGGAGACTTGAGACCTCAAAAACTTGAACCTTGGACCACAAAGAATTTTGGCATGTGTCAATTTCTGACAGTGACAATCTGATTCTGATAGCACGATAGCAGTCGCAATTTTCTTCTTACTGCAAATCACACAAAATCGAATTAACACGATCGCTAGGGCGGCTTCTGGAAACGAACTGTTCAAACCTATGAAAACAAATAGGTAAACAGATAAATGCCTACAAAACTATAATAATTCTGAATAATGAAGTTATTTTTATTAGAAAAAAAATAATAATTTTGTGGTACGTACCTAATATAGAGGAAAACATAAAAAAAATACCCAAATGTTATTTAAAATGCAAATGTTTGTTTTCTTTTACTTTTTAAATAAAACATACCTAAGTACCTACCTAATTTCCTGGTTTTAGCGTGCGCAACTCAAGAAGCACTATTTATTTCCTCAAATAAGTACCTACTGAGCCCGATCCATTACCTGACTGGTCATCCACTGCTGAAGATAAGCCTTTCAAATCCAGGAAACTACAGGTTTGAGTGGATATTTCACCTCTAAGACGATTCACTGACCGAAAACCGCTATGAACATTACAAAAGTATTTCATATTAATTTATTAAAATTGTAATATTACCTAAAAGGACTTGCTTCTGTTTCTTATTTGGAAGGCCAAAATTACCTGATCAAATAATACTGTTGTAATTTATGACAATTGTTGTGCTGTTGTGTTGTTTTGATAAAAAAATTGAAGGGCCCATTTTTTAAGTGGCAGAGTGATCGGTACCTATATTTATAACTTTAAATCTGATTATAAAATGTAGACTTAAAATAACTTTATACCTATTATCAAAATTAATTAAATAGTGTATGAGTTGGAGTCTTGGTTATGCTCAGTTTGGTGATAAAGGTAACTTAATCAACAATTTAATGAGAAGAAAAATCATAACTTAGTTGGCTCCTTAGCAAGTAAACAATGTTACAATGTACCTACATTCCTTATCATCATCTGCCTAGCCTTTTCCCAACTATGTTAGGGTTGGCTTCCAGTCAAATCAGATGCAGCCGAATACTTTCCTTTTGATTAAGTAAAGTAGCCACATTTGCGGTACTTATATAAGATACTTTTGTTTCTCAAGATTTCTTTTTTATTCCATTCATAGTTTATGCATTATCAAAGTGAGGCAGATAAGTCAACAGTTTTTCTTTTGCAGATATCTGCGCTGCCTGTATGACAAAACTGTAATGCTTCATTACTCTCTACATAAAACAAGGTAAGTTTTTGCTTACATACTTAAAATAATTCTAACTTTCTCCTGGAATAAGCTTTATCACAATTTTAGGAGTAACTTTTGACCAATTTGCTGAGCTAAGTCGGCTATGAACTAGGTCCATCTCAGGAATGATGTCCATTGACGGCTTTGTCTATCACACAATGCTGAGTATAAACATAAGAATATAATGTATGTTTCCAGTTGGTCATTCTCTACTGGTTTTTGCTGAATTTACGCGCTTCTAACTGCGGACCTTCCGCCCATTAGGTACCTAACTGCTGGACGAGATATAAAACGCGGCAGCTCCTGCCAGTTGAACAGGACTGTTACTTGATGCTGGTTTATGAAAATATGCTAATGCGCCGACACAGGTACGTTATCATTTTAACAAATTCGGCCAAAAGGGAGCCGCAGTCTTAATTTAGGGCTTCAGGGGATAGTCTTTCTTTCAAACAGCCTTTAAAAATATAGCTTAGTAGTGGGTGAGAGACGCATATATTATGCAAATAGGTACCTCTACCTACGGCGGTCTTTTTCGCTCATGTGGTGTCGTCTTCGTCATTCGTAGATCTTTGACGGTCGTTACGGGTAGTCAGATGCCCAAAAGAATAACAACCAGTCCTACCAGGGGGTGTCGTGACACACAGAATGGGTTGTGGACGTTAAATAGGCAGTTGCTCCATGTAATATAGGTACTGGTAGGTATTCAGCTGCATCCGGTTAGACTGGAAGCCGACTCCAATGAAGTTGGGAAAAGGCTAGGCAGATTGATTGATTGGTGTCAACCTAAAGTAGCACACGTACCTATCAACTCTGAAAGGTCTCAGTATTATTTGTATGAAACTCCCTACTGCAAGGCACACTAACCGGAATCGTAACGTAATCGCCTCGTCTCGGGACAAGCTCACGAACCGGGGTGCGGTACGTGATCGACTTGCAGTTCCCGCGCTTACGGTTCTCCGTACCCTAGCTTTCGTCTCTTCGTCCTTCCGCAGTCTGCGTTGCCGAACGTGCTTTCATTGGCTGTGTCATTCACAAGGCAGCTTCCAGTCGTGTTGCGCGCGTGTTTGATGGAATTATTAGGTTCGATTTTAACTAAAAATAACGATAAATACCGAGACATAACCGTGCGCTACACTTAACGTTCGGATTCAAAATGATTGAACTAGTGCCGCCTAGCCGTCAACCAGCGGTCGGCGAGCCGTAAGCGCGGCGTCGCCGCGTCGCCTAGCCGTAGCCGAGTCGACGTATTCTTCTGATCTTCGCTTCTGATCCGCTTTAGTTACGTGCTTACGTTAGGTTGACGACTGTTTGTCGGCGACGCGAAAGGCGATACGGTTACGATCCCTTTCCGAGTTGATACGTGTGCTACGATATGTGCTATCCATTTGCATAAAATTTTAAGACCTAATATAACTTTGCATACTTTTGTTTTTCCTAATTATATTTTCGCATAACAGCTTACGCATAATTTTTTTAAGCATAATTTCTCTAATCATAATAATGATTAAGCATAACATTCTAAAGCATAGATTTTGCATGCTTGTTTTATTTCTAAAGACGTCAGGTCAACGGAGCCCCCCTGCGCGGGGCTCCTATTTCTGTCTGCAGGGTTTAAAGGAACCTAACCAAACCGAACCTCGGGGTGCCCCTAACGTCGTTTAGTATTATGCGAATTAAATTTATGCCAAAACAAATTAGCCTTCAAGATATTTATGCCAACATAAACTATATGCCAAAAAAATGTCAGTATTATTATGGCAAAACAAATTATACCAAAATAGTTATGCCAAAGTTTATTAGGAAAAAAGAACATTATGCGAAAAGAAGGGATCTCTATCAAGCTACTACAATCTGTCAAATTTCTTTAATAGATTTTCAACTTTATTGCTACAGCATAAGGTTCAATGTTGATTGAGAAAAGGAGAATGCCGTCAAATATAGGGCCCCCTGTACCAAGCGAAAAGTCCGCTGTTACAACCAAACCTAGTGTATTTGGAGCCCTTCCTATATTGCTAGGTAACTATTTTTACATGGATTTTTTATTTCGTATTTATTTGCCATTTACCTACTTAATATTTTAAGGTTACGTTCGAGAAAATGACGAATGAATTATGATGAGGCATCGCTAAGGATTTTCACAAAAAGACTACGTTATGGAAAACCATCTGTACGTTTTCGTTAATAAGGCTTTTCATTATATTTAAATAATTCAGATGACACCAGTATTGAAAGTATCGTCTTCTGTGACGGCACAACAGAACAAAAATGCAATAGGTACGTCACAATAAAAACTGTTTCTTTTTATTATCGGTCCTCCTTTCTTTAAATGCTTAAAATGTATTCCAAAATAATAATTTAAATCAATACCACGCAACGCGTGCCCTAAAGATTTTTTGACACATAAAAATATACTTATAATATTATTGTAAATAGTAAATCGGTGTCGGTAGGTAGATACTTACAAATTATCTTCATCATTTAAATGATTGTTGACTGGTACCTATATTTTTACCTAAGTAGGTAGTAGCAACATTCAGAAATGAAGTGCAATGGCAGTGACATAGGAGAAAATACGTACAAAAGTAAATAAAAATACTTTTATTTTTGTGTCCGAAATCAGGGCGGCATCTTTTTCTTAACAAGAATGTAAATCTAATTTAATTAAAAATAGGAGTAATTTTATGAATTACATTTGGTTGTGACACGCTCCCTCGCAAGTTGGTACGGTCCCTCGGCATTCTCCTTTGACAGTTTCGGGTAGCTTGATGTGCTGGCGTCTGTACAAAAATCCAATTATTAATTTGTGAAGTTTATCTTACTTTCTTTTTGCACTTACATGTTTATGTAGGTTGAGATCAATCGGCGAGCCTACGGCTTCGAAAACTCAATAATTAGGTACTTATTCCGGTTCTGTTAATACCTACCCATGGTCACTTTGCCTGGCGACACTGTACTGAGGTCTAAACAGCGTATTTTCGACTCTGCCCAAATTATTATGTTGCGACGTGCATTGCCGTAGAGGTTTAGAAGAGTTTTCACGGCACAATACTAATTTAGACTCGTTCTGTGTCATGAGGTCACTTCCCAGTTCCCACAATATTGTTTTTAACGCACACACACACACAAACACGCCCCGGGTTTTAATATTATTAGTATGCAACAAGTTGTCACAAAACAGAAAGGTACAGAAGTGAATGACATGTATGTACTTCACTTTTCATACCTACGCTCGGCGGTCGCGCTAGGGTTGTCAACTTTGGTTTATGCACAAAAAACTATCGTGGTAGTGGCACTCGTATCTAGTTGTTTGATTTAAAACGAATTAATATTAAAGTGGACGGGGCGATTGAGGGGGCTACTTCAAACCCGCAGTATAGCCCGCATAGCAAAAAACTTATTCTACAATAAACATAGTATTACAATTCAAAAAGTTTACAGAACAAAAACATAATACATAATTATGTCAATTTTCACTATTGAAAATCCAATTTACACAATTTATTTTGCCCTGTCCGTTTTAGACCTAAACCTTCAAATGACACTAAAAACAACACAATATTTACACAAACAAAAAATCATGTTTTTAACTTGCGCAATATTTGGTGGCGTGAATTTACCTTCGGTAAAAGTAAATCGTGACAAAAAATTTACTTTATTTAAGTAAGTATACTGATTCAAAAATCAAAACAGGAAACTATTATATTAAATCACAGAACATAAATGTAGGGACCAGCTGATATTTTTTTCGCGATTTCAAGTTTGGTCCCATAGTAAAAGCTTTTCATAATGATGAGTACAATGACCTCTTAAGAGGTTGTTGGTGTTTTTCCAATAACCCTGTATAAATTGAGCTTAGATAGCCACCTTACAACATAATTATTCTTGCCATGATCACAAAAAATATCAACTCTTAATAGTTATGATCGGCGGCGGCGGCTACGCGGGCGGCCGGCTTGCCGAGCAGTTCTATCTTAACTGTTTATAATGAGGAAGATGAGCGTATTTTTAGCTTATAGGTACCTACTACAATAAATACCTAATATAAATTGTAAAAATATTACAAGGCCACAAAATCATGTTCGCTTTTACGGCGCGGGGCCGGGGCGCTTACCTACCTACCTAACTATTCTGTGTTACGTTAAAACGAATCATCGAAATACAAGCATACCTACATACCTCTATGAAACAACTGGTAACTTAAAAAACGACAATTCACCGTTTAATGTTGAATTTAAACAACCGTCCACTGAACAGTCTGTTATAATGACTTTTTTTTGCTCCATTTATGCACTTCGCAGACGCGTGTTTCAAGCGGATGGCACTCGCGCTCGCACTAGTCCCAACCGGTCCGAGATATCGTGTCCGTGAGCGTTGTCTATGTGTGCATTGCTGGAGCGCACTTTGTATGTAGATTGTGTACTCTCTGTATTTTGTGAAGTTGTTGACTCGATAAAAAAAAATCCGTCATCATGTATTGTATTTCATTCATCAATGTATGATTAATGACTAATGAGAGAAGTCATGGTGCTCAAGTAGTGAGGACCCCGACTTGAGTTGTAGGACCTATACACTGGTAATGTATACACTTTAAGTTGTGCAGTTTATTTCACCACCACTGCTCTCAACACGCGGAAGGAAAAAAAACATGCGAGGAAACCGACATTTCTTACTTGAATATATCGCTCAATTGGAGATACATCGACGTAAATGTATTTTTTCCCAAAAATGAGTTAAATATGCCAAAGCACTTAGAAAGCGTATTTACGTTAGGTAAGCAAAGAATTCAGAAAATAAAAAACAAGAAGTAGTTACGTCGATGTTTCTCCAAATGAGCGTTATGTAGAACCGAATTCGAGGACACTTAACATCCACCAACCCGCACTGGGTCCGCGTGTAGATTACGGTCCACCCTCCCCACAGCTTAGAGAAGACCTGTGCATAATCGGCCTATATTCCAGTGGTGGTACCTATATTATATGCCGATTATGCTAAATATTTTAAATGGGTAATTCGAATCAGTGTTAAATATATATCATGTTGTTTTTTATGCATAGTATGGTGAGTATAAGTTTCTTAAAAAAATTAAGTTCATTATAATATAGCTAACATAAAGGGTGGTGATTGCCTGACTGATACGCCATCAGGCCGCGGACCATGCAAACCAATGGCCATAGCTGTCGACTCGTGTTTCATTATCACTAATACGTTGATGGCCCTAGACTACACTTAGCAGCTAGTGCGACGATTTATTGAGTATAATTTAAGGTAGAGGTATCATCAGTCATAGGTAAGTACTTTTTACGGATCGTGGATCTCTGACATTTATTTGTATAATTAGCTCCGCACGCTGGACTTCTTTGTGCTAACATCTTATAGCCAGAGAACATTAGGTACTCCTAATATTATCTATGTATTCTAAAACCGATCTCGTAAAATGGATAAGTACCTACTTATCTATGGTTTTCGCGTTATAATAGAGCCTGTACCATACCTTTTGCAGAACATACCTAAGCCATAAGATCAGTACAGATCAAGGAGATCCGTGACAGTAAGCTAACACTTGGTTTGTAAACGCTTGACACTTCATACGACACTTTTTGTTAAATATTGACCTGCTCTGCTTTTGACGTCTTATAAATCGATGAACGCCGGCTGCACGTACGAAAAAGCGTGACTCATTGTCACGTTCCGCCTGAGCCGAGCGTGCAAGCGAGAGCGCGGTACAAGCGATAGAGAGGCATGTTTTCTTATGACGTTATCACGTAAAATTATCGTCCGTAAACTGACTTTACAGACAATTTTTTTTTTTATTGGTCATACGTTCTATTTATAAGTGATGTTCTGCCAGTGTGCGCTAACATTCACGCATAGGTACAGTTAAATCTTCATCATTATATTCTTGCCCGTGTCGCATGTTACTTGGGGCAGGCGCAAACACGTTTTGTTCTTCCATTCTCTTCTGTCTAACGTCATTCACTCCTTATTATTTCATATCTTAGTTCACACAATCCATACATCTATAATTATTTTCTTTGATATTTCTCTCTTTTCCAACCATGTCTATACTAATATTATAAAGCTGAAAAGTTTGTTTGTTTGGGTGAACGCGCTAATCTCAGGAACTTGGTTCGAATTGAAAAATTGTTTTTGTGTTGAATAGTCCATTTATCTATAAAAGGAAAGCTATATAACATCACGCTACGACCAATAGGATCGGAGCATCAATGAAAAATGTTGCAAAAACGGGAAAAATTATTCCTTTTGAGAGCTTCTGTTGCTTAGGTAGGTACGCTGCGTAAACGGTTAAAGTCACGTAAAAATCATGTATGACGGAATTGTTCCCTGTTTTTTCAAATTCGTGTTAACTGCCTATCGTAAACCTAACTTAAAGCTACCCAAACAAAGTTTTTCGAAGAGAAAATCTGATTATGATTATTACCTTGCTAGAAAAACAGAGAATCCAGAAGATTTATTAATCAACCTTTTTACGTACATACGTTGTTTAAAAGTTCAAAGATAAATGAACCTAACAAAGAACAAAGGTGATTGTTAATCTGTTAGTACATATCTACGCATGGAGTTCAATAAACAAGTTAGTACCTATAAATGGGAATGGGATATCAACGACGCTATACAGGGCGAAATTTTAATCACCGTTATCCTCTTAAGGGATCATTGTACTCATCATTATGGACAACTTTTACTATGGGACCAAACCTGAAATGATGAAAAAAAAATCAGCCGTTCTCTACATTTATGTTCGCACTAGCTGCGCCCCGCGGTTTCACCTGCATAAGTTTCGATCTCGTAGGAATATCGGGATAAAAAGTAGCCTATAATTTTGTTAATCCACGGTGTCAGCTACCTCCATACAAAAATTTATCACAAATGGTCCAGCCGTTTGAGCGTGAAGAAGTAACAAACATATAAACACACACTCACAAACTTTCGCCTTTATAATATTAGTATGATAACTCGTGAAAATGTAGGAAACAGCTGATTTTTTTTTCGCGATTTCATGTTTGGTCCCATAGAAAAAATTCTTCATAATGATTAATTAGTACAATGACCCCGGATAACGGTGATTAAAATGTCAACCCGTATACATTATATTCTTAGAAATAAAGCAATAAAATTGACAGCATCACGTATTGTTTGTGCTTATTATTACCAACGTGTATCCGGAAATAATCGTTCTGATTAGTGAATGGCATCTGGTAATGCGAGTAAGACCATGCGATAGAGGCGGAATCATACTCTGCTTCGTTACGCTACATAATCCAACATGCTGACATTTAGATGGTTCCCTATCCATTTGCATAAAATTTTAAGACCAAATATAACTTTGCATACTTTTGTTTCTCCTAATTATATTTTCGCATAACATTATTTACGCATAGCTTACGCATAATTTTTTTAAACATAATTTCTCTAATTATGATAATGATTAAGCATAACATTCTAAAGCATAAATTTAGCATGCTCGTTTTATTTCTAACGACGTCAGGTCGGCGGAGCCCCGCTGCGCGGGGCTCCTATTTCTGTCTGCAGGGTTTAAATTAAAGGAACCTAACCAAACCGAACCTCGGGGTGCCCTTGACGTCGCACGGTGGGCTGGAAATCGGCTTTCATAGACTTAGGGATTTCAATTTGCAAGTGCTTGTTTTTATGCCGGATATCGCTTCTATTAGTCATTACTATGTACAAAAATGACACCCGAGTTAATTCTGCCCAAAAACGAAGGAAATATAATTTTTTTACGAAAAATTTGTATGAAGCTAGTATGAAAAATCGAATTCTCTCCTAAACGGCATGTTTAACCGTAATATCCTTGGAGGTGGTCATAGTGCTAATTATTTATGATTTTTTGGTTGCCGATTTGACGAAAAATTTCATGCCGTTTTTTTTTTAAAATTGTCAAAATATTTTTATTTGTTTTTACATATGAAACGATTCCTTTTAGTGTTTATGTTGAAGAACACGGACTTTTAAATACACGTAACATAAAATAGCATCACTCCTATATTTCCGAAGGAGTTGGCAGAGGTTTATAGTACACCCACACGTAGACAACTATGTTTGAGCTAGATATTTATCAACACATCATGAGTTTTAAAACTTTTCATACAACCAAATTACCAATTTACCAATTCATACAATAAAACCAAATTACCAATTCATACAAAAAAATAAGAGTTTGATAATCTTTTTTTATTTAAATTAATAAAAATGTGTCAAAAAACAGCAATTTTTTTATTAAATTTTTCTTGTTTTGTGTGTTCTTAATATTTGGGTTAATAACATATCGAACTTTTTAACTTGGACACTAAAAGGGATCGTTTTACATGTAAAAATAAATAAAAATATTTTGACGATTTTTTTAAAAAAAAACGGCATTAAATTTTTCGTCAAATCGGCAACCAAAAAATCATAAATAATTAGCACTATGACCACCTCCAAGGATATTACGGTTAAACATGCCGTTTAGGAGATAATTCGATTTTTCATACTAGCTTCATACAAATTTTTCGTAAAAAAAATATATTTCCTTCGTTTTTGGGCAGAATTAACTCGGGTGTCATTTTTGTACATAGTAATGACTAATAGAAGCGATATCCGGCAAAAAATCAGGCACTTGCAAATTGAAATCCCCAAGTCTATGAAAGCCGATTTCCAGCCCACCGTGCGTCGTTTATATTATGTGAATTAAATTTATGCCAAAGTAAATTAGCCTTCAAGTTAATTATGCCATCATAAACTATATGCCAAAAAAAATATGACAAAGTATTATTATGGCAAAACAAATTATACAAAAATAGTTATGCCAAAGTATATTAGGAAAAAAACATGCGAAAAGAAGGGATTCCTAAATCTTTTTCCATCCCTTAATACCAGTGCTACCTGGGGTCGGGTCTTCTTGTACAGCGGCGCCAGGACGATCTGTCCTGGGTTGTCATAGGAGTTAGGTTCTGCACTTTGATTTTCCTCTCGATACTGGATCACCATGTAGCGGGGACTCTTTGTCTTCCCAGGCGTTTCGTAGGGCTATTGAAAACGGGTTTTATTGAAAAACTATCATCTCTTCTCATTACGTGGCCTTACCATCTGAGCCTGTTCTATTTTAGTTCGTTCGTTATTGGGGTCATTCCGAAAGATCCTCTCACGTTCTCATTGCATGTTCTGTCCAGACGTGTTACACCACCCGCCCAGGGCAGCCTCTTCATGTCGGCTGTGTGCAAATTGCTGTTCGTGATTTTTTACTGTTGTCCAGCACTCCGCTCCATACAAGATGGCCGGTCGCACAGCCGTCTTGTAGATTTTGCCCTTAGTTCGTACTGGCATTCGGGTATCAGAGTACTCTATGGCTAACATCTGCGTTGACGCTGTCATCGATCGTAAGAACACAGCCAAGGTACTTAAACAATGGGTGACTCGGGGTACCGTAGTACTTTTATCAATATTAATAATGTTGCAACATATCTCTTCATCACCACCGAAGTCACATTCCATGTACTCCGTTTTTGAGCGATTGACCCGTAGGCCGTGCCGTTCGAGCTTATTCACCCATTTGCTGAACGTCTCTTGCAGATCCATTGCACTCTTCGCGATGAGGATGATGTTGTCCGCGTATAACATGCACCATGGTACCTATTTGGCATTGTAAACTTTTGCCGATGTCATCCATGGTAAGATTGAAGACCTGATTCAATAAATCTGATTTAAGTGTTATGAACTACATTTTTGGTTGTGACCCGCTCACCCGCAAGTTGGTACGGCCCAGAAACACACTCTTTTCAAACAAGCCTATTTGGAAAAAAAATATTTTGTTTGTTTTGAGGACATTTGAAGTTCTTCCAACATGCTTAATATTAATTTAAAATACCTAACAAGAGAATTGGGGGAAAGACAGACAGACTACAATAAGGCAATCTGTAAGTAAAGCTCCGTGTTTTGATCATCTTAAAAGATCGAGAAACAGTAGGTAAATAATTATTTTCATAGTATAGGTAGGTATAGGACTATAGGCCTTGTTCCAAATCGTCGTTTGCATAGTATAGCTTTTTCCCAACTATGTTGGGGCTGTAGTTTTCATGGAGCGACTGCATATCTGGCCTCCACAACCCAGTTCCTGGGTAACAAGATATCCCTTGGTTCTTACCAAGGGGTATCTAGTACATCCAGACAATCAGTCTTCTACTTGTCCGACTGGTGAAATGAAATGACAGCCGGGACCAACGGTTGAACGTGCTTTCCGAGGCACGGAGGGGACTCGATATCTAGTGGATGATCACCCATCCACGAACCGACCTCGGCAAACGTAGCTTAATCTTGGATCGACCCATGCGGAAGTTTTTATTTAGCCACGAGCCCCTTTCAAAATATCTCCCAGTATGTCCGATTAGGTTTTATATTCCCAACGTAAACGCAACGTGTACGCTTAACACCTCAGATCACTTATGATTTAAAATTGTACTCATCACCTTCGTAGCTCAGTGTACCCCATAAAGGGATATTGATTATGCCAATTTGCAGCTCACCACAACAGGTGGCGATATCCTGCATGCGATACGCTCACACATCACAATGCTATTGCGCTTAGATTTCCAGTTAGCGGTAAAGTGACAAATTGTGTGCAGCCCTACACACGGATGTGATTGAAAAATACGCGACGTTTTAGCGACTTTTTATTTTGCTATAAAGTGCTACGAAAACTGACAGAGTACTATGCTTTTCTAAAATACTTTGCAAGGCTCTTTTGCGATTTCTGATTACGTTACGTTGTTTTAAAGTAAAATTATTAATATTGGTAAAGTGAGCAAAATGCTGATTTTTTTTCTTTAAGTATAAATGTTTATTTTGTCGTCCACATGCGGAATGCATCAAAAGCCACAGTATTGTGACAGATGTTTGTTTTGTGATCAGCTAATTGAGTCTGTTTATGTGGGAAACGGCGGTTTCACTGCTTTTGTATATTATACTAGCTGTGTCCCGCGACTTTGTCTGCGTCCTAGGATAAAAAGTAGCCTATGTCCTTCTCCACGTCATGGCTCTACCCAAGTGCCTCATACAAATCCGTTCAACCCTTTTATCACACTAATATTATAAAGGCGAAAGTTTGTGAGTGTGTGTGTGTGAGGGTGTGTGTGTTTGTTTATTTATTTGTTACTTCTTCACGCTCAAACGGCTGGACCAGTTTTGATAAAACTTTGTATGGAGGTAGCTGACACCCTGGATTAACATATAGGCTACTTTTTATCCCGATACTCCCACGGGATCGACATTTACGCGGGTGAAACCGTGGGGTGCAGCTAGTTTATAATAATATTAGCAGACCCGGCGAACTTAGTACCGCCTCAGAATTAAATAATGTGACAAAGTTTAATAACTAAAAATTTGCAGAAAACCAAAATTACATTCAAATTTTCATGGTGATCGGTTGAACGGTGTTGGAGTGAAACAAAATATAAGTATACATATATTTACCCATTTTTATATATAGAAGTTTACAATACAAACTTTTTATTATTATTTTATTATACAATCTTATTACCTCCGTATTATTTAATTTCTGAACGCACCCTGTTTGACACGTACGAACAGTTTGTACGGGATAATAAAATCGTTGCTTTTATTATTTTCCTTACAAATTCTTCATAGTTTCCTACCTTTTAAACCTTCCTTGGACTTCTACAAATATTTCAAAACCAAAATTAGCCAAATCGGTCCAGCCGTTCTCGAGTTTTCGTGAGACTAACAAACGTCATTTCATTTTTATTTATATAGATACATAGTTTAGATGTATGAATAATGATAAGGACAATCCGCAGTATTATTCTTCGGATAAAAGTAATAGAGACGGTTGAAAATACGGACCGAGTAGGCAGATAGTTATGATTAAATTATCCTATAAGTAACTTATTATACTCCTACCGACGTATTTTTTAAGTATTTATATTCGAAATAACATGACGTAACCCGCTTGAGGGGCCTGTGGCTAAATAAAAACAGCCGCACAGGTCGATCGATCAGGTTAAGCTACGCTTGCCATCGTTGGTCTGTGGATCGGTGACCATCTTTACATACCTACCGAGACCCCTCCGTGCCTCTGAAAACACGTTAAGCCGTTGGTCCCGGCTGTCATTCGTGGATCTTTATAATATCGTATCGTATTACCCAGTAACTGGGTTGTGGAGGTCAGATAGGCAGTCGCTCCATGTAAAATACAAATTTTCACTTTTCCGGAACGTGTAGTTCGAAAATAGGTAGGAATTCGAAAAAAGTGTTCAGATGAGAGTTAGAAAATTTTATTAGCTTTCATTACGTAGGAGATATTTTTTCTCTACCACGCACCGTTTTAAAGATATTAGTGAAACACTTAAAAGTGGGAACTTTTATCCCAAGGCTCACCTCCTAGACGCGGGGACTTTTAGTATGTTTACTCCCTAAATACCCTGAACAACTTTCTGAAAAATCGCTTAGGGCCCAGCTCACGCACTCTACAACTCCTTTGTTAAGTGGACTAATTCTTCTTAGGGCTGATTCTTCCATCGCCAGATAATTGTATCCGAGGAATAATTTTGAATTTTTGACAGTTCTTCCATACAAAATCTGACAGACGTCAATTTTTTTCTACGAATAGAAATTACCTGTCGATTGAAAAATTGGCCCTTAGAACACATTATTTACCTACATTTCAGTAAGGCAATATTGTTATGTTTTAATTTTATCATGTTTTCATCCACTCGATCCTTTATTTGCGACGCTCTCGTGCAGCTTTTCCTCCTATTTGTCAAGTTAGGAACAAAAAAGTAGGATTGTTAATACTCGTATACACGAACGGTGCAGTTTCACTGTTCTATTTTACGAAATTGGACTCGTTAGGGGAAGAGATTAAGGTGGGTTGCACACATTGCCTCTAAATATGTTACAGGATTATTTTCGTACTGTTATTTTTTTAAATTGTATTACCATCAATGTGATCAAGTATATTTATGGCGCCTAACAGTGTTAAATAAAAATATTCATCTTAAAAACGGCCATTCGATACCTACTCGAGATCCGTTTTCTCACCGACTGTAAGATGATAAATTTCCGCAGCAAGCTCTTAATAATTATCAAGCGTGCGAATCGATGTGAATCGTCGCGGAGGGGGCTCGAAGACGTGAGGGGGCCCCGTTTGCGGTGCGGGGGTGTCGAGGGACGCCGCGGCACCGCGCAAGTCGCCGCTCGTATCGACCGCCCCGGATGTGCATTGCAATACCGCCGGAGAGATCAGGCGACCCACCTACTCGCGGAATACCACGACACCGTTTGGATCGAACGTTTGAAGTTAATAGTATGCTGCACCGCGGCGTGCCATCGTTTGTCTTATATGTCACCATCTCCGACGACGATTGTGTGAGGCACGCTGTGTCGCGTGTGTGCGCTATAGTTGGATCTCTATAATTTATGGGTCACTAACATTTTTCATATGCCCAGGCCACACCAACTGGAAACGCCGTTGTTTATCGCGATGTTGGGCATTAACCGTAGGTGTAGCCACAACTTATCGCGATAATTTTACAACGGCATTCACATTGCCGATTGACGTTAGGTGATAACTCGGGTGGCGGTATTTTTTGAGATCAAAGAGATTTAACGCGAGAATTATTGCCAACGTTGAAGCGGCCATACTTACGTTTGTCATTGCAATTATCGGAATAATTACCGCGGTGTTTACGGCGATGATGGGCATTGCCGTTTCCCGTTGGTGTGGCCCCGGCAATAGAAACTAGAGTCGTATATCTTCTTTGTATCTTTTACTATTGGTATTTTATTTTATTTTTAAAAGAAAACCAGCAACAACATCTGCTGGCACATCATTATTGTATTACAATAGCGGTTTCATAGCAGTATTTATCTGTATCGTATCAGTTTTAACGTCAAGCTGAAAAGCAAGACATATTTTATGTAAAATTTAAGTCAACAATGTATTAAGACGACAAGCTCTTCTATCTAATATTTAATTTTGAAAGTGTATTATAATACTTC
Organism: Hydraecia micacea; assembly: GCA_914767645.1. Classification (NCBI taxonomy): domain Eukaryota; kingdom Metazoa; phylum Arthropoda; class Insecta; order Lepidoptera; family Noctuidae; genus Hydraecia; species Hydraecia micacea. The sequence continues at coordinate 3,837,246 of OU611774.1, forward strand.
TCTACACTCCAAGGGTGCTCATATTGGGTGTTGGTCCAGCGCAGGCGCTTATGACTCATTAACACCGCGTTAACGTCGCGTTATACACCACACTGACATTTACGAGTCGTGATTCATTTGCTATCAAAATATAATACAAAATAACATTGTAATTTTAGTCAGTTAGCCCACAGATGTAAAAATTGATCTTTCAGTAGCTTTTTATGTGTTGCCTTTAGTTTTCGTGATAATTTTCTTGCTAAGCCAAAAGGCGTAAGTATGTATTTCGAAACACGACGAGGAAACAACTGTTGACTATAATAGCAGTGTTTGGGTACAATTACATCTTTAAACAATTGTTTGAAAACCAAAAGCGTTCGTGCGGTGCGGTGGCCTTAAACGAAGCTTAGGCACCCGGTGCCTAAGCTTCGTTTAAGTATCATTTACACGTATTTGATGTGAACCCTACGTGTCTTCTACGCAAAGTCTTCGCGCCTTCAACTAGGGTTTTACGCATGCTTCATTCTTCTTCAAAGTAACATCTTCGCGCGTCGTCTTGACAACGTCTATGCTGCATTAAAGAAAAGGGCATAGGTATGCCCGTTGTTTAGGCACTCTCGTTCTACGTTATCCGTTAAAACGTTTTGTTATCGTCCTCCAGGCTGACCGGCAAGATATTGCTTTTCTCAGGACTTTATGAGATATTAGTTTGAAATTAATATCTAGTACCTATTAAAAAGCACATTATGACATGTATATGTATACCTACCTCCAAAGCCATGTAAAAAATCGACCTTTTGCCCCATGCAGTAAACAGTGATTCATGCATCCAAATCTTATGAAACATTAACCTAGACTTTAGAAATTCCATATGAAGGTAGGTACGTAGGTCTAATAGCAATAGAATATTCCAAATTAACATAACATAACAAAACATAACATCACGCCTGTAATTTGCGGATGGTTGGGCAGAGGTGCACCTATTAATAGACCCACGTTTCACCAGTTATGGTTAATTCTCATGTAATAGTAGGCAAGCCTATTGTCATCAGTCGGACATAAAATTAATTTCTATAAAACTGCATGTAAGAACCAGTAAGTAGAAATGCGCAATGGCGTACTCCACTGATTTTGATTGACATAATTATGTTTAAGAAACAAGTAGGTAATAGTATGATGAGTTTACTTATGAATATTTACGGTGAATCAAAACAAATTGAAAAACAACTCAATTACGCTCCCCCTGAGCGGTAGGCCGGCTCCACACGTTGGCCCCAATATTGGCCCCAACGCTATTCGTCCAACGTGTGGATCTAGAAAATGGCTCGTCCCAATGTTGGTGCGAATGCTATTTTCTAGATCCACACGTTGGACGAGTAGCGTTGGGACCGACGTTGGGGCCAGCGTGTGGAGCCGGCCTAATTGAGGATTCAAACCAACCCCAATGCAGTGAAGTTTAAATAAGTCAGTCCAATGGCTATAGAGCAACATTTAAATAAATCCCAAAACATTAAAGAGGCGCACATTTTTCACAAAAAAAATTCAGGCATTTTAGCTTTTAATTAAACAGCTCATGTACGTGTGCATGTCTATAACTTATGTAGTACCATTTGCTTAGGTATTTTGCTATATATTTTTCATACCACCTGCTCGTTAATATCAAATTATATACAATGTCACACAAACCTATCCTATTAAAGCAAGTCAAAGCTCTAGCAAGGCAATCATATTGTACTGAATTTCATTATAACTCGCTGGTCAATAATGTGATTCGAATTGGGACCATCAACTAAAAAATTCGCATGAACCTTTTACGTTGCGTTCGGATTGAATATAGCACCAATGCTTTATGGCCTTATTGAATAATCTACTATTTTTCCCTTTACATCTTAGTTCTTTTTACGAAGCAAAAAATAATAATAGTGGTCTTGACAACTTTTTAATTATTAGTAATATACTTATTTACCTAATATCCTAAATTACTCCACTACCAAAAAAGTGCTTGAATTTGTTCTGAAATTTTTTCTTAAGTTTGTCTGGACCACTGCTGCTTGTTCAGTTTATGTGCGGTGGGCAGGTATTACTCGCTTTCTGAAAATAAAGTGAACGCACTTACTAAAAGTACGTAATACATAGACTGGATTAGTATTATCAAGTCACTTTATGTTTAATCACGGAGGACCCCGCCGGAACTCTGGGAGGAGTATCTATTTCCGATGGTGGCCGGTCAATGACACCGATCCGGAACTATAGTTGAGCGATTTGGTGGGGTGCAGCCTTTAACTATTGGCACTCATCATCAACCAAGTGAGTCGCGTATTTAAACCGTACATTACTAACAATTTTGTTGCTAGTGTAACCCCACAACTTAACCTTTAAGTCTAATTAACTTACAGAGGCCAAAAAAGATGAATGAAAATTTAATCAATTTGCGTATGAAGCTTATGCTTCATGTTCAGATTGATTAAATTTATTTCATATCACTCCTATGTTTTCACTCTTAAGTTGAAACTTATGAGTTAAACCAACGAAACCTGGGTAGTTAAGCGTTTAATTGATTTGAAATGTACAAGATATCAAATTATGGAATTATTTAAATGCTCCATGGAATTCGATGGGTTCAATGGCACCATAGTGGGATGTACCCATTCCAGATTGCTGAAGGCACGCCTGTCGCAAGGCGCAGGCTCTCGGAATGCGCAGTAGCGTCCGTACCTCATTGTAATAAGAATTTGGCGCGTAAAAAGCGGCCACTCTTCCGAGAAACGGGCCCGCCAGAAAGGTCTTCTCAGAAGGGTCGAACGGCTCATGTTGTTGAATTAGTGCGTGAAAGTTTATTTTATTTTTATTTTGGAATTATATTTTGTTTACAAATGGGTTTAACGTTCGATTGGTCTGGGCGAATTTATTAAGAGCACCTATTTACCACATATGACCCGCACTGTCAAAAATTTATCAGATCTCATGTAGAGCCAAGCTCCTAACTCTACAAGCTCTAACTTCACAAACTCTACACCTTAGTCAAAATATTAGGCTTGGCCGTTTCGTTACTACAAGAACTATCGTATAACAGAAAAGTAATGAACAGTGAATACATTTTTCACCTTACGCAGTACGCCCATGTGATGGTAGCGAAACGGTCAAGCCACATATTTTGACTAAGGTGTAGAGTTTGTGAAGTTAGGGCGTGTAGAATTGGAAGCTTGGCTCTACATGTGACCTGAAGGGCAATTCTCGTAATTTTAAGAACGTTCACAGTCTGATCTCAGTCTCAATCTGTCAAAAATACCTCTAATTTCCCTACATTTTGACAAGTGTTTGACATTAATTGTTTGTCGCCGAGATGAGACTGCGACTAGATTTTGAACGTTTTCAATTATGTGGTCTGATTTCACATCTTTAAGTAAGTTCTTTATGAAAAAAACAATTTTTTTTTTGGGGTTTATTTAGTAAAATCCTGAAATATGTGTTTTATTGTTTATAACAAGGAGTCCCTATATCGATTTTCAGACTTCTAACATCAAAATTTGCGGAAGTCTCATACATACTTCCGTCCTCTACTTTAAGGGGTTGGGGGGTAAAGGTTCTACATTTTAGATTATTTTTGTTGTTTGTGTACTAATACTAGCTTATATACCAAATTTCAGCTTTCTAGGACTTCAGAAAGTACCCTAAGAGTTTTGATGATCATCAGTCAGTGACGAAATCGGGGTTTTTTTTTAGACATCAATAAAATCTAAAGTTTATGAGCTATGCAATTGAAATTTTATATGTTTAATAAGTTCACTATTGACATCATATCCTGAGAATTTTGTTTATCTTGTATAATCCAAACCCAAGTTACGAGGGTTCAAAAAAACGACGAAGCGCTTAGAGAAAAGGTAGGTAGTGCTCTAGCGTTTCGTTTGACTCGTCTTGGCGGTGGCACTCCTGTGCCCCTAGATAGTATGTATTTGTATGACACGTACAACGATGAAACAACGGATTTTTTGAAAACTGTACGTGCTGCTATAAATAAGGTGATTATTTAAAATATTAACCAATTTTTGCTCATAGGTACTTTTATTAGATTTCTAAGTAAGTTGTTTCCAAACTATAACGAATTCAGGTATGAGAGTCATTAAAAAAAAAAAAATTAGGACGTCTCAAGACTTCTTACAAGAATCGATATCTTGAATATGTTGGACTTCGTACCAGGTAATCTGGTATTAAATACTCATTTAAAGAATGCGTGTGATGTTAATACTAGTTATGATGAGATTCAGTCATTTTTAACAATCTTTAGGTACTTATACACACATCAACACGGTCTAGGGATATTTTTAAAAAAGCGAATTACTATCAATGTGTTAATTATTTATATGACATGTATATATTTAAAAGATACGTTATTTAATATTCTACCATTTTTTAATAATGGTTAAGGTACTTAGATTAAAATTTCAGGTTTTTATGGAAAAAAAATGAAGCATAGACGGAAATCGTATATGAATGAACTTTTAATTTGTGAGTAAAAACTGAAAAAAAATAGTAAAATCATTTAATTTGTGTTTATAAACTTGAAGTTAGTAGTCTGAGAAAGCGCCCATGATGTTCATAACACATCGGCAACGATTCGGCATGCTCAGAACAAGGTTGTCAATGTCTTGCTGCGGAATATTGTCCCATGTCCTTCTGAGGTGCGCAAAAAGTTGATCTTCTGTAGCCAGATTTTCAGGAACTTCCTTCAGAGCTCTTCTTTGCAGCATATCCCACGCATGCTCAATGGGATTTAGATCTGGCGATTGAGCAGGCCAGTCTAAGGCCCTAACATTATGTGTATGTAACCAAGCTGCTACCGTTCTCGCCGTGTGTGCCCGGGCATTGTCGTGCATGAGCAGGAAATCTTGCCCCATTTGTGTTCTGTGGGGCAAGATTACGGGCCCCAGCACCTGTTGGACGTATCGTTCTGCCGTCATATTGCCCCGCACCCAAACGAGATCCGTCCGTCCTCCAAGACGAATTCCTGCCCAAACCATAATTGTTCCTCCTTGGTATGGGTGAACTTCCTGAGGGTTCTGGAGACGGCTCCATCGTCCAGGAACTCGCCAAACACGCGTCCTTCGTGAATCTGGATGGAAGCCGAACCTGGATTCATCCGTGAACAGCACATTGGACCATTGCTCACGGCCCCAGTCCACGTGGTTCCGAACCCATTCTAATCGTCGTCCACGATTGCCTCTCCGTAAAGGTGGGACCCGGAGTGGTCTACGAGAGCGTAGATTGCTTTCATGCAGTCGCCTTCTTACAGTTTGGTCACTCACAAGCACTTGGTGTTCCACTCGCAGCCTTTGGACCAATTGAGTCGCCGTTGCATTTGGTTGTGCTCGCGCAGTAATTTGCAAAAATCGGTCTTGTCTGGGGGTAGTGATGCGACTTGGCCCCCGGTGCCTCTCCGCTACTTCACCTGTGGCACGATAGCGTGTCCACAATCTTGAAATTACATTTTGATGGGTCCCTATGGCCTCAGCAACATTACGCTGAACAGATCCAGCTTCCAGCATTCCCACAGCTCGTAACATCTCCGCCCTCGTCAAATGTCGGCGTTGCATGGCTACAATACCTCAATTTTAACTTTATCTTTCGTTTAAAAATGAATAAAAACTGTAACTAAACGTAATTCGTATTGTTTTCTAAATTTCGCACAAATGAAAATTCCCTCTCCTATACATCAAGACATTTTTTGCCACCGAAACAAAAGAATTTTCAAAAATTTAAATTTGGAATTAGTCTGAGATAAATTACAAACAAATCGGTGTATAAAAGATTCCAATGCGGCCAGTACTTTTCGAGTTATTTAATTGAGTATGAAATATCCCTAGACCGTGTTGATGTGTGTATGTATAGGGCATCGTGTTTAATGATACCAGCCTGTTATTTCCCCACTGCAGGGCAAATGCCTCTTCTCGTGTAGAGAAGGCACGACCATCACCAGCAACATGTATGTATAACTAAACACGATTGTTTAGTGATATATTATAAATGGTGCTGGTGGCATTGGACATGGCTCATAGTTCGCCATATGCCGTTGTTTAGTAGTCGAGAAGCGCACGGCAGGCGGCGCGGGCGCGTTTCTTTTTTGTTCCCCGCGGATTCCATTGCCCCATGTCCAACCTGTAAGTCCGGCAGACCGGCAGTTTGCCGAGCGTTGACCGCGCGCCAGCTACGACGCGCAAAGCCGTTGGACAACCTGCAGTGCACGCTTTCGATGGCTCCCGTAAACTTATAAAAGTTGAAAATGTATTGAATCGCTCTGCTTGTAATTTTCCCTTAAGGGGCTTACAGGACCTAAATGCAACAAACGCAAGTTTTAGAGAAACAATAAAAGTATATGATCGACTACAGTAAACATAATCAGAAAAATATATGCTATTCTTCAGGATATATGCTAGGTGTTGAAAACATAGTACAACTTATTTGGTACAATAGAAAAAATCATGAAGATAGCTCTAAAAACTTTTTTTTACAATAAAAACCATACTAATATAAATACAATCATTATGATTTTTTGTCAGATTATTCTACAAGCAACATACTAAAACTCTAGCTAGTGTTTTAATTTTTTAGTCCAAACAATAGATTTTTCGTAAATAGATAAATGCTTCATATTTTGCAATAAATTACCAGCGTTGTGTCATCGCGCTTCTCTTTCTTTTCTATGCAGTCCGACAAAGACCGCGCTTTAGTTCATGTAGTCCTCTTAATAACTGGGAACTCTTTAAATGAATTGATTTATTACAGGCAACATTTTATGTTGTTTAACTTTTCGTTGAGGACGAAATTTTGTAAAAACTATCAATGCATGACATTTCGGACTTAAGTAAATATCTTTACACGAAAATTATACTCTTGTTAAAAATTAATAAGTTGAAATATATGAAATTGTGCATTCTTTATACCTTCAGTAGTATTTGGATTTGTTTTAATAGAATTTGTTACGATTTGGCCTATCAATACTTATCTATGTAGTTTGCGGTATGTTTATAAGAAGGCACTCGTTGGTGATTTTTGGTTCTAGGACATGCCGATTTCCTCACTATGTTTTCCTTCACCGATTTGGGAGCAGTGAAGATATATGAACTTAAACGAAGTAAAGTGCAATCCTGGGTTCATTCGAATCTATGACTTAAAACGCGGCCGTTTTCACAGGACCTACTCTTCAAGTCGTGTCAACAAGGTGTGACTGATACGACTTGAAGAGGTGGTAATAGCGGTAAATCGATAAGAGTTATAGTCGCAAGTGGAAAGCTTTCGCCCTGACGTTGGTCCGGCGTAGGACATGTCGAACGTATGCATATTGTAGACTACATAAACTCCGCGTCTGCGCCTTTAAAAGCTAAGCGAACATTGTAGCCGAGGCGGGCCGCAGCGCGCCAAATTGCAAAAATGCGCCAAACAACTACCAAACCGTTTAGTTCATAATAAAAGATGTTTGATTGCGTTACTTTCGATATTGCTGATATTATATGTATTTATAACATATTATTTAGTAATTATTTAGGAGCAAAGTTAACAGAAGTGATTCCACATCAGATTTTTAATTTTAATGGTTCCATAGAAACGCGCCGTACGTACCGCAGCGGCTACGCGCCGTAGCGCAGCAGCTACGCGTCGTAGCGCAGAACCTACGCGGCGTAGCGCAGAAGCTACGCGGCGTAGCGCAGAAGCTACGCGTCGAAGTGCAACGACTACTACGCGTTGTAGCATAACGGCTAGGCGCCGCCGTAGTTCAGCGGTTACACGACCGTAGCGTAGCGTACCTTGTGCATTTACGCAGCGTAATATGCGATGTAAACTTATTTTATTCTTATTTTATTACACTATCATCCATCGAATAAGTTTATTAAGAGTAGGGGAGACCGTGTCTAGTTGCCTGCATAAAGTGACTTTTAAAAGACTTTAAATAGAAAGAATGAATATAGAAACTTGATGAAATTACAATAAAATAAGAAAATTTGGCTAAAAATAAGAATAATATGCGACTGCCAATCCTACATCCTACTAATATTATAAATGTGAAAGTTTGGATATTTGTTACTCAATCACGCAAAAACGGCTGAATAGGATACTTTTTATCCCGATAGTACGTTCCTGTGGGATATTTTCCGACGTCAACGCGGGCCAAACCGCAGGCAAAAGATAGTTAATAAAAGTCAATATTTTTGTTGTGAACTTTCTAAAATTAAGTTGTTTAGTTTTTGAGGCTTATTGTATAGAAATATGGTGTATTTAAGTACTCATCCCTTTCCATGATTTTACACACTCACCTACTTACATAATTATAAATTTCTTGATTTGAAAAAAAAAAAAAACGAATCAATAACAATAACTACGATCAATAATGATGATATACCTTGATGTGAACTATTTTATTAATCACTATCAAATAATGTCATTGTTAAACATGTAAATATTAAAGACAACTTACTTCAAAGAAATATTGACCAATACGGGCCGGCGCTGTCTGACGTCGCGGCATGGCACAGCACGGCATACGGCAGGGCGTGCTTCTCCAATTCCAGTCTGTCAAAACCTTATTTCAATTAGTTTAGCTGTCATATTCCTGTGACCTATGTGACTCGCGGGACGCGGTGGCACGCCGCAATCCGTGGAACGAAACGACATGACACTACATGCTGCGGTGTCGCGCGGCATACTACGACGTGCCGCGGCGTCCCACGGCTTGCCACGACGTACCGCGGCTTGCTTGCCGCGGTACGTCGTGGCAAGCAGTAAAGTAATATGAATTCTAAACTAATTGAAATAAGGATAAAAAGAACTTGATCAGAAATAAAATCCTTTACCGTGCCGTGTCGTGCCGCGACGTCATTCAGCCCGGCCCTTAGTGAAAAGTTAGTCATCCAGCCCCCGTCTCCCTTACCTATAGAGATATGAAGTCTTTTCTAAAAACCCAACTTTCGAACAAGCATTTCAAACAGTTAAATGATAGTTGGTTCTGTGGAAGATGCACTTAAGCACCCAATATCTATATATCTATACATAATATAAATAGAAGTCGCTTTTCGTGTCTGTCTGTGACCGCGTTGTTCTTCTAATTACGCAACAGATTTTGATGCGGTTTTCACTATTATAAATAGAGAATTTATTCCGGAATTGTTATGTGTATAATACGTATAGATTAATTTTTAACTTGCATATACTTAATAAAAAAAATCACGATGTCAATTCGTAAAACCGTGCGTAGAAAGGGCGGGTCGCTAGTTTTTAATAAAAATATTAATATTATTTTTATAAAAAACAATAAAAAAATGTGATTAAAGCATAATTTGTGTGAATGAACTGAGTAATTATTGGTAATGTCTATCGCGTATAGGTTACAACGCAACGTTCAAATATTAAAAACGTAACTGCCAATAACGGTTAAATATTGGGAACAAGATACTACGTGTGATATGACCATGAGATAGTAGCTATTGATTCCTCATAGAATGAAACTAACTACCTATACACAGAATTTAGAAAAAAGTACCTCTTCTTTCTAACTATAACCAGTATGAAGGTACTATGTGTGTTAAATAACATGTGACCATACCATAGTATTAAATTAACCAAAACAGGTGTGTTTATAAATAACCTGCCTGTAGCTAGTAATACAACCAGCAATTGGTTGAAATTGAAAGTATTTTAAGTACGAATTAAGTGATTCTTTATTTTTATGAAACATCTTTTCATGGTGGGATTACACTTTTATATTTGATTGTTGTAATATTTTGTGCACACAACAACGGTTGTTATTTGAACGAGATAAGATATAAAGAAGGGGAGTAAGCAGCGGACAAAGCTGACAGTGGCGGGAACGAGACGGGGCGAGTGGACGCGGCAGTTGCGCGCGAGCCGTTCATTGATGCGCAGGCGCCGTGGAGGCGCGGGGGGCGGGGGAGAGGAATGCGGTCGCGGCGAGCAATGACCGCGCCAGGGTCGCTTCCTTTACGAGAAGCGCGGGCCGTCGTACTACAGCCGATCCCCCCACCTGCCCCATGCGGCCCGTACTACATGATGGTCCTCACGGCCGCGACGCGCGCTTTTCGACCCGTAGTCCGTTACAAAAATTAAGTGCGCCGCATTCCGCGACCGTTTTGTTGTCTCTTTTACTCTCAAGTTAGGTCGCATCTTCTCTTCTCCTCCTGGATGGTAGCCTCCTCGTTGCGTTGTTTGGTGTTCAAAGTAAGGCGCAGGGACTTGCGTCTCGTCGAGCTTTCTCTACTGCGTTGTTTACTTGTTTTCGATCCCAAAGGCTCATTTACACGTCTACAGACTTGATCGAGATGCTTCAAACTAACTTGACCGCCATTATTGACGTAAATGAATGATTCTCGTTAATTCCATCGATTCAGCCAGACAGATTAGAACACTTAAGTATTCTAGTATTATTAGATTATAGTAAACTATTTAGCTTATGTATCTAGATACATAAACTTAAATAACGTCAACGCAGACAAAGCTGCCCTGCCTCTTAATAATATTATAGCAAATTCTATAAGTAATGCAGACTCATAAGGGCAATGCCTCAGCTATGATCCTGGATCGTTATGGTATTTTACTATAGCTTCCACGAGTGAGTAGCGATAAATATATACCTTTCGCACTGTAGCCAAAACAAATCATACCTACATGAATGAAGTGAAAGAACAGTTCATATTCTGATAAAATATTTAATAAAAGCTAAAAACAAAAAGAGTTCGTCACAAGCATTTATATATTCATAAAAGAGACTGTGTACATATTATAATCTCGTCACAATGTAACTATTTTTGGTTATTCTTACAAAAAAAAAAAATCAGTAACGTATGGCTACTGTGGGTACAAGAGTCCGCTGCCCAAATCTGATAAATAGCAACGATATGTTACCGCTAAATTTCAATTTGTATGATACAACGGTTTCAAAATAATGCCGTTTTAGCTCTTCCAAGCACCGCTGAAGGCGAAGGCGCGGGCGCCATAAAGCACATAAAATATATATGTATGAGTACACAGAATTAAGTCTGTGGTTGAGTACGTGTAGGAATCAGTCAATTTTAATAGACTCTTTGGTGTTGACAAACTTCACTCGTTCAAAATACCTACCATTTTATTAACGACTGCATCGTAAGGTGTTAAAATTATTATTTTTCCTCTTGGCATTGACTTTTTGGTTAAGCGTTAAAGTAATTATGGCTACAAAGAAAACCGCCAGCTAGCTTTCGAATTTTTATATGGACATTATCATTTCCAATTACGCCAAGTAAGATCGAATGACGTCATTCATGCTGACTTTACTGTGGACAAAATCTTGCAGAACGTACAGTGTCAGTTTGTTTATTACCATCACTGCTCGAGTATAAAGGAGTTACCCTTTTATTTTCTAATACGATGATCTATACAATGCATTATATTACCAATGATTACTAGATAGATAGCTATTAAATAGGCTTTCCGCACCTTGCTTAGCGCGGTCATACCTCGAATTACGTAGTAACTATTCAGTAATCTGTGCCTCGAATTGATACATTTTCACCGCAAATATATTTGACCATATTTATGTAATACAGGCTGACAATTTGAGACAGTACAATCGTTTTCCCTGCTACCTTTTCTATATTTTCAGTATGTGTGAACGCTGATGAAAAATTCAACAGTTAATCCCAAGAATATTTTCTTGTAGCTACAACCGTAAGAACGTTTGCGCACTGCATCCAACCCGAGAATGCTCTTTAAAGGTATTCTTTACCGGTAAACTCCCCACCAACTCAAATAACTATACTGTATAAAACGCGCAAACCTGATAAATCTTTCTCACAATGGAATAGAATATACTTAATACAACAAACACAAAGACAATACAAAAATCAACAACATAATCAAAACAAATAAAATAATACAATCTTCTCTACCCAGACTTAACCATGACTGGAATTCGCGAAAGTGCAACAATAACGACAATGATTTGAGGTTTATTGTTAGGTACCTGATAGGTAAAATAAGCTGTAGGACGTCATAATCAATTTCAGCATCCATTCTAAAATTTTACTATATTTTATCTTTCATCCCGAACAGCTAGTCAATATCATTAACTACTTACGACATCTTCTCTGTGTTTATCAAATACAAATATAACTTTAAAAGTTGATTTCTTTGTGGGAATAAATTGCGTGAGAATTTTTGCTATGTAAATACCTACCTATAATTAATGAAAATTGTGAAACTAGCACATTCAGTTGTTATAATTCTACAGATGGTGTTCAAACTGTCTTTGTCATCTTTGTTACAAAATTGTTATTTGAAAGTAGAATAAACTTTATCATTTATTGATTTATCATTATTATCATTGTCACAATCTACAACGGCTAGCTACGTACAATTGTGTGTTCCTTGTGTAAAAGTACATACATAGTTGCTGTATACAGGATGGGATAAGACTGATTAGAGGAAGTATCAAATGGCTAGGCTAGATATTGTATGTGAACGTGAAGCTAACATATCGCCTGCACTCCGCGGAAATTGAACGGCATCGATGCTTCAGTGGTATATGGCTCTACAACCACGAGTTATGGCTGTCGTCGTGTTACATGAGTTGCGCACAGAAATGGCACACTGGAGACCACCGTGCCGTAAATAGTGGCAGGCTGTTAGTAGCTACTTCGCCTAGAAGCTAAGGAACCCGTTTTTCACAGTTTATTCTTACAGATGTGCAGCTGGTACTTATTATACCCGTTTGTTCAGTAGCACCTTGTAATTAAAGGAAATTATGGTTTGTATTGATATGACAAAAAAACCATAAAGTCATTACACTGAGATAAATAAGCTACTAGATAGAAAGAAAATATGTTTATTTGGCACAACGACATGTCTTAAGTAAGTAATTCATATTCCTAATAGTAACGTTAAATGATCCCAAAACATGCTATTCCCAATCTATGATAAATGGACTATAGAATATAGAGCCACACGCCACTAATTGTCATTTAATTGAGGCAAAAATAGTTTTAATTAAATTTTAGTTCTAGTGGGGTTTTAGTTTTTAACTTTCTTTTTTATCCTTCCATAGTATCGAAATGTCTGTACGCGCATAACTTCCAAATGCCTGCACCAAATTGGATAATTCTTTTTTTGTTGTGTTCGGTATTGCTAGGACAAGGTTTGTATGAAAGAAAATTTCGGAAATTCGATGCTAAGCTGGGGCGGGCCGCTAAAACTTACAATTATTTCGGGGTTAGGAGTCATCGATGGTAGGCAGAAAATTTCAATGCCTTTGATTTGTAGTAGTAACGTAAGCAGCCTCATAACATTTCAAAATAATTTGTATGTCATTAACCTTTTAATCGCTTGTGTCGCATTTGTGCGACACATATTTCCGTGCCCCTACCGCTCGTGTCGTATTTATGCGTCAGAGACATGCATGATTTTTTCGTTTTATTTTTGTCCTATTAAGGGCCCCTTATTCCGAAAGTTTAGGCATTTTACGCACCGAGACGGCGTGCGTCCGCGTTGCACAGGAGCCGTCGCGATATGAACTCTGGTGACCTAATGGCGGCGGGCGAGCACGCCACATTATAGATAAATAAATCAGTAGTTCAAATATTATTGGCGTGCTGGTAATAATAGCTTGTTTGCAACAAAAACGTATAGCTTCATGTGCTGTCCACTGCACTATTGACTGTAAACACTAAATACACTTAGGTATATTGTTATAAATGTATGACTTTTTTTTATTGCTTGGTAAAATCATCAAGTGAGTACAAGTAGTGACCGATAGCCATGTTCAATTTCTCTCAAATCTTCATAAACATAATAAAATAATGTAATAATAAAAAAAAAACACAACATACCTAGGTACTTACACCTCCTTGAATTTGATCAGGATGCAAAACTGCACTTTGTAAAGGTATAAGAATGTTTCCATTATAGATTTAAAATTCTAGTCCTACTGACTTCGCTGGTCTGTGTAGAGAAGTAATTATATTGTGACGTATTTTATTTGTGACGTACTTCGGACAGGCCTGATGGTCTAGTGGTTAGTGACCCTGACTGCTATGCCGGAGGTCGTGGGTTCGATTCCCACCCAGGACAAATGTTTGTGTGATGAGCACGATCATTTGTTCTGTGTCTGGTTGTAATTTATAGAATAGAATAGAATAGAATACTCTTTATTATGTACACCATATAAATTACAGACATAAATATAGAAATTTTACAATGGGTGGTGGGTGGTGATTTATCTATAATATGTATGTATTTAGAAATATATAAGTATGTTTATCAGTTGTCTAGTACCCATAACACAAGCTCTGCTTAGCTTGGGACTAGATGGCGTTGTGTGATAGTTGTGGAATATTATTATATTATATTATTATTATTTATAGAATAAGTACTTACGCAATACATTTTCGGATTTTTTTCTTAATTTTGTTTTTTCTATTCGCCATTTTAATTACTTATAATACAACACGTTTATTTACGCGCGCGGCAACGATAATTTGTGGTCGCGAGCAAAAGTTGCATAGGTCCTCCCTCGATGACGTCCGGCAGGACAATGTAAGGACAATGGCGCGGTGCGCGCGTGCCGTTTTCACGTATTTATTTTATATTAAAAAAAATAAGTGCCATATTATAAATTTATCCAATAATATCCCTGTCAAACCCGATTAGTAAATGAAATGTTAAATTTTCATAAAAGTTGCGTTCCCCCAAGTCTCATAAAACTTAAAATACTTTCAAAATCGACTTTACTTCAGATTTTTTTTTTATCGAGCAAAATGTTAAATAATGTGTTTTTAACCAAAAAAGTCACTAGATCAAAGATGTATCTGTACTATATATTTTTTTACGGATTTAAATATGGTGATTTCTCTGAAAAAAACTCGATCTAGAAACGTAAATTTCGAAAAAGGGGCCCTTAACTGCGTGGTACAACTAAACCATTATTAAATAGAGACAAAAACTTTTTGACTATTTTACAATCAATACAACGATTTCTCCTCCTTATTTATTGTAGGTATTATTTTATCGATTTGTAGCCGGGCGCTAGGGGCACGGCAATGAATATTTAGCCAAGCGCTTAAAAGGTTAAAAACAGTCACAGTGAAAGATATTTTCTAAATATTTATTTGGTGTTTTTGGACGTATATAGTTCTCTTTAAGACCTTTCATTAGATACCAATCATACACGATACACGATCTATTTATCTTTTTTTTTTCGGTAACGCTAAACATCCGCTATAAGCCGCCTTGTGTCAGATGTGTCGCTTTTTAACCTATAACAAGATGACACTTCCAAAGATACCTGCTTAGTCAAAATACGGCGATTAGCTTAGGAGCTATGACGGGACAGATGAACAAATATACATTATACATAGCCTGTTAACATAATAACCTACCTTTGGCTTCGCCGTAGTAGGGTAAAATGGCATCAAACTCATGCAGAAAGTCTAGACGAAAGCAAACATTACTTCAAATAAATGTTCTAGTATATTGATTTTATTCAATTTCGAGCGGCCGTTGTTGTTTACATCTTTGGATGCCGTCTCGTATTCGCAGTAGATAATATTTGGCAGAAACGTTATGTTATCTTCTTTGTTGATTTTACTGTGATGATGAATGCAGGAGGCCCTAGTAATACCATTCTTTAAACATTATGTTAAAGAAAATATTTCTCTCTTTTTCCCAAAAAAATCCGTTCAGTTCCTAGGGAATTTACAAACAACATCGCCTACTTTTTCAGAAAGGATAGGCAGTGCTAGCTAACCTGTAGGTACACTCACATTCCTCAGTTAGCTTTATTTTTATTTGCATTGCCAATTGAATTTAATGGTGTTGCTTAGTTTATTAAACGTTCTTATTTTTAAGAACTAAATTAATTTTAAAAACAGTCTATGTAGATTCCTCATAAAATAATCACCTATGCAGTATTCTATTTTAATATTTGTCGTTGTCCTTTTGCCATGTAACAGAAAACAGTTATCGTCTAATTTTGGTGTCACATTTAAGTTCCTACAATATACCTGCCTAAAGCCTCATGACTGACAATGGGCATGCTAGGAGTTCAGTGCCATCCATGGATCGGAACGCGACGCGCCTAACCGGACACGGCCGGGCGGCGTCCTGCATACTCGAACCACTATGTAGATAGAACCACATTAGCATTGGTGTAGGTATGGGTATGTAGGTTGTTTGTGTCCCAGCGCCGGTGCAACGCGCGCGCGGCCCTGACGCGCCCGCGACCGATGCGCGCCGATGTAAACACCCAGCAAGGTCAACTGCCTTGCGATCGTTGCGCTTTTTATTAACTTTTTGTCAAACTTACTGCACACATGTTCAAGATAACGCTTGTAGCCTTGCATGTGAGCCGTTGAGATTGTACTGCAGTTTTTTGCCCACAAAACGGAACTTTAATATGATTCTGGGATCGTCACGGTTTTTGCTGTATAAAGGCGGTCCCCACGGCAACATCCCGCGCTGGTGAGATGGTTAAAATAGAATACTGTAAGAGAAACTACAGTGGCTATAATTGCAGCATGAACGGAGACCAAGATCGCCATTTTCATATGAAACAAAATTCCTGTGAGAAACGTCTGATGGGTCGTCTGTTAGTAAGTGTAAGGGTGCGTTCACATGCCACGAATTTCATCGCACGCTGATCGCGTTCGAACAGCTATTGAATCCGCACTCGCCGTGCACTTACCTTTATGCTTCTGGTCATAATGTACATAATTATTAAAATTTAAAAAAAATATTTACCTACGTTATGAAAAGAGGGAATGTACCTATTCCAAAATCTCTAAAGAAAGAGCAGTGCGTGACAGATACGCGCGCTACTTTGAACGTGCCCTAAGTATAATAATGCTGTTTAAACTTGCAGCTTACTATCAGACCGACCGTCGGACATATCTTGCAGAACTTCTGTCACTTGTGGCCTAAAACAGTCGAATCGTCGGCGTCGATGTGAGAGTTGCCGCGGTGCAACTGGGTGGCTAAAACTTGAGTACAGTCACGAGCATAAGTATGTATACACTTGGCTTTATTCAAAGGCGAATTTCTCCTTTATTTTTGAATGAAATTTTATGTTATTGCGAACATAGTATTTTCGAACCCATAGGCTTATGTAAAGTGTCGTATTTCAACGTTGCATTCGTTATTTCACGAAAAAATCGCAATTGAAAGTTACCATGTGTTGACATATTAGTGCTCGTGACTGTACGTAGTTAAACTTAAGGACATCTTGCTTTAAAAGAAATAAAGAAGTATTTATATTAGTTATCGCTTTCTTACCTAGACGCGTACAGCAATGGTTGGATCGAGGTGACTCTAGAAAAGGAGGCCTGGAAGGATTTGGTTCAGGTCTTTGCTCAGCAGTGGGACAGGACAGGCTAACTAAAAAAAAACGCTTTCTTTGGTTTTCTGAGATTTTTCTGTACACTTGTCTAATACGACGTAGCATCCATTAAGAATATTATGTTACTAGTTTAAGTTTACATTCATCAAGACGCGCGGCACCGTGTCAGATAAAATCAAACAAAATATACTTACATGACGAAATAGGAAGTAGTTACTGTGTAAAGAATAAATCGCTATAACATGAACAACCAATCAACAATCTCGCTCAATAATACATTAAAATCGGGTGCCATGTTTGATTAACACTGTATTTATTGTTGCGGCATGCTTTTTAGGGTTCCGTACCCAAAGGGTAAAAACGGGACCCTATTACTAAGACTTCGCTGTCTGTCCGTCCGTCTGTCTGTCACCAGGCTGTATCTCAAGAACCGCGATAGCTAGACAGTTGAAATTTTCACAAATTATGTATTTCGGTTGCCGCTACAACAAAAAATACTAAAAACAAAATAAATATTTAAGGGGGGCTCCCATACAACAAACGCGATTTTTTTTTGCCCTTTTTTGCTCGATATCAATAATGGCAACAGGTAGGTAGGCACTTGAAATATTCACAAAATACTACCTTGTATTTTTACTTTAATAGTAAATAATAAAATAAATTAAGGGGGGCTCCCATACAACAAACGTGATTTTTTCATATATGTAGTGTTAAATACTGTACGATGGTACGGAACCCTTCGTGTGCGTGTCCGACTCGCACTTGGCCGGTTTTTTTTATTAATATTTAAGTTGATGACTGTCACTTTATAACTCATTAATTTCTGATTGGTTATTAATATTGTTGGTGGGATAATCTGGGACGCTTTTAAATTGATAGATACTGGTTTAAAATATGGTTAAATGCAGGGGGTAAATGTGCTGTGCCAGCAACCTGTCACCGCCTAAGCAATGATGTTATTTCTACTGCGGACGCTTCAAGTGACCGTCGTTGATGTTGTACCGTCTTCTGAAGGAAAAACAAGCTTCAAGTTGTAAGGCCGCGTTCATAACATAACGTATAGTACTCACGGTCGTCGACTGTGAGCGTCCAGTACAAAATGTATGAAAACACAACTTTACTGATAGTCCTTTGTTTTTCATACATTTACGCAGGCGGCTGCCACGCTTAGTGTGGATGTGGCCTTAAACGGACACAGCGCGCAAAACCTCACAGAGTACTTCTTTTTATGTATGTTGCAGTCAAAACGAATCCGTCAAACCCGTTATCGCGTTTTCTCTTTGAAATTCAGTTTTTACGGAAGGATTTACGAGTAGTTATATTATAATCTAGAATCACTACAAAAAATTAACCATGTTTTGAAAAAGGTCAAAACATGGTTAAAAAAACCTACTAACCTAATAGGTTTCTAAGTAAAAATGAGTAATTATTGATATAATTATGTACTTAGTTTTAACTTGTCTTAAGTAGTTTTGACTTATTTTTGCAGTCAAAAATGGTATTGACCGAAAAACGGTTTTGATTTATTTAAAATATTGACACGAACCATTTCGATTCTCTTGCTTAAACTGTTTTTAGGGTTCCGTATCTGAAAAGGAAAACCTGTCAACCCCCTTTTTCTTAGGAACGCGTGGAATTACCAAGTTGAAATTAATATCAAATACTCAGGGCTGCAATCCTTTAAAGCACTGAAAAAATCAAACTTCTAAGTCAAGGCAATCAAAAGATACGGGCGTTTATGTTCTGTTTATGTTTTGACATTCGCAAGGAAATCAAAACCTATAGGGTACATCCCGTTGATCTAGAATAATGAAATTTGGCAAAAAGCAATGTCATATACCACAAGTAAAGAAAAAAATTCGAAAACAGTATATTTGTAGTAAAATTACAAAAAAAAAACGGAAAAATATTCGAGACACGATTCCCGTGATAAAATACTAATAATAATCTTCATACTTACTTTGTACGGAACCCTCGGTGCGCGAGTCCGACTCGCAATTGACCGGTTTTTTTTTTCAGTGGGGGGTGTAAGCTATGACGACGTAAATCCTAGAAGACCGCTTACGTCATATTCATAACGAACGTCATGGAAATCTGTCATTCACACCAGTGTTTGACATTAACAAATATGTATTTACAGAATTATAATCTTTAAAATCATCAATACAACCCTGTTAACTTACATATCTAATATCCTTTCTACTTTTTTGCCATTCTAGTAGTAATTTGTATTTAGACGAATTTTGGCACGCTTAGTCTAAAACCCCTGTCGTGGCCGTTGTTAGGACAACAAAGATCTTTACGGGGCACGGCACTTCAAAAAGAACGTGGGCCGCCGACGACCGGCGCTACCTGCGCAGGCGCAGGCGACCCCTGGGTGCTTGTACTTATATCACACCGACATGCATGCCTATTTCAAATCAGGAACAATGCGGTAGGTACCGATATTGCCAATCGCTTCGTAAACACGCACCGCAAAGCTTACGATCCATTCAATCAATCAATCTTGAGCATACAGCTCACAAGCTGCTGAATTCAGCTGTATTTCAGATAGAGATAAAGCCCACGTTCAGGAAGTTAGTATTTGCTAACTGTTCATTCACAATAACTTAAGAACTTTACAAGCTTCTGAGTAATTTGGCCAATTAATGTGCGTTGTTGATAGCAAAATGTGCGCTAAACGCGTGTTATAAATACATACAGGTCAAACTCATAACCCTCCTTTTGGGATTTGCCGCAGTCGGGTAAAAAAAACAACCGATTAAAAAAAAAAGTACCTAGTGCTTTTTTAAAAGTGTTAAATAACTTTAATTTCGGAAGTCGGTGTCGTTGGTTCCGCATTTTTGTTTTTTGACACCGACTTCCGAAATTAAAGTTATCCCACCAAAAACATTTTCATGTAAAATGTTGCCAAGACGAGACCACATTATGTTATCAGACCTCATGTAGAGCCAAGCTTCTAACTCTACAAGCCCTAACTTCAAAAACTTCGTAATTTTTTGAACCCTTGAATTTTTTGAACGACGAAGTGCTTCGAGAAAAGATAGGTAGTGCCCTTGCACTTCGCTTGGCTCGTCTTGGCGGGGGCACTTCCGTGCCCCCAGATTTATCACTTTGTAATGCTTATTTTTAAGTCGGTTGTTTTTTTGTATAAAAGTTTTTATTTTTCGCTTTTTACTTGTACCTACCCCACACAAATTCTATTAACACTAGGTAGTGCATTGAATAATTGAAGAAACCGACTAGAAGAATCATTAAATTTCGCATAGAAATGCCGGAGGTGCAGTACCTACATTTATGCATATAACTTCGTACATAAGAATAACTACCTAATGTATTATACACTAAAACCTTCCTGAAAAAATGTAGATCACATTAATGAAAGAATTATCAAAATTGCTTCATTCGTTTTTGAGAAAATCGCGGACATACAAACATACATACATACGGGTCGAATACAGAACCTCCTTTTTTGAAGCCGTTTAAAAAGGACCTTAATCAACGAAGCAGTTAATATGCGTGTAGTGACGAATTGTTAAATATCTCTTAATATGTATACTGTAACAGGCACCCACACCACAAATAATATACCTAATACACACATTCCACGCAGTAAATGGTTCCAACTTGCGCGCGAGATAATATATCCAGCTAGGGATGCATTCTATTATTCTTTCAAGCATTTGAAAATAACGGAAAAGACTGACAGTTTGAGAATGAACTTAATATTCTATTAATGTAATTTAGATTCCAACTAAATCTGGCAGAAGAATTAATTACATATGATAAGCTATCAAAATATATTGATTGTTTAAAGATACGCAGAATTGAGTTGGCGCGGTGCCATAATCCGCAAATAGTGTAGTTGAAAACTAGCGCATGTGGAAACAATGTTTTAAAGCTTTCAGGTGCGAGATACAGTACCTTCATGAAATACATTTGACCCATCGATTGTAGGACGTTGTACGTTTCTATTATACTGTTTCTTTTTATGTTTGTCGGTTTACTAAATGTTTCGCATTGGTAAGTAGCTACATACCTACTGGCGTTGATTCATACGATTAGAAATGTGACAGCTGTAAAGTCGTAGCTTAGCTTTATATCTTCAAAGGTTTTGTCTAACGGCCGTCTGCATAATACAAACCTATATTCAGTAGAGGTACTGATATCCTGTTTTTTTTTGTGGGGATTTCCCTCATGGATACCCTTCGTCTGGGAAGAACGGAGGGTTATGTCGGATTCCTACCGACTAAAACCCCACTGTTCCTTCTAGTACCATGAGTCGGGGGCGTTGGAGATATTTGTACAATCGCCGTACCCTCGACAGGTATCAGCCCGCCATGTCTAGCTCGCCCCATCACCAAGTGCGGCCGAATCCAGGACCGCACATCCTTGATATCCTACATATTCGAACCTTTCTTAATATTTCTTATAGCGAGTTAATTTGATAATTATTATCGTCTCATTCGTCATCCTTCTGCACGTTTCCCAGTATATAAATATATGTGCCGGCGGCGGCATAGCATGTTTTCTTCTTTCATACATCACTATGTTTTCAGACCTCTCGGTATTTACATATACAGTAAAGGGTAAGCATGGGCAAACAATGCAGACCGACTAATCTGCCCGCCAGTGGTTAGCCATGAGCCCTAACATATTTCAAGAATCTCATTAGCTATTTCGGTATTGTCTACCGCAACTAATTCAATATTTATATTTGTTTATATTTATGAAGGAAATAGTTTGTGTGAAAAATATTACGAGCATCTAGAACTTTGTTCCCTTCTGAATAACAAGATGGAAGAAGTTTCTTTATGCACTTCTTAGTGTGCGATGAATACTGAAGAATATACTCACGTAATGATATTATCTACTTCCCGCAGGAAGGGGCACGCTTTTTTAAACATAACCTCAGTTTTTAATCTCGAATATAATATCATAAATGTGAAAGTGTTTGAAGATATTATTACTCAGTTACGCATAAAAGGTATATTTGAACACAAGAAATCCGTGCAATAATCCTAAAAGAAAGACTGGACTACGGTGCGTATAATCGTGTGTAGGTACAAAGGGCCTAGGGCCTAAGGCCTGTAAAAGACATCTGAACCTTCCCTAGCCGTTGTTTCCGCCGTGTCATATACAAGCTCACACGGTTTTTGTACGGCGTGGTTAATATGCTGTAAAATAACCATACCGTAAAGAAACCATGCCCTGTACAAAGGGCCTGAGTGTTTGAAACTCGCTGTGTTATTTTGTGGATTGCGAATGCTATCGTATCAATTTTGTGGAGTAAACAGTAGGTTATCCTCCTCCTCTGACCATTATCTTTTTCGTAAAGTAAAGCTAAAGTATGTGGAAAAAAATATGAAGATGTGATCTTTTGAATCGAATGTGAATGAGGTGACACTATTAACCGTATCAATTGACTGAGTAGATTGACCTCCTACAATGAATCTCTACAATTGCACAATTAAATTGCCGGTATACTGAACTATAAGACGTTCGCAATATACTTTCTGATCGTCTCAATTAATGATATTGTAGATACTTAGCTACCTACATTACTTAGGGTTGATTTTTCCAACAGACAGATCATCATCTGCCTCATCATCTGCCTCATCATCTGCCTAGCCTTTTCCCAACTATGTTGGGGTCGGCTTCCAGTCTAACCGGATGCAGCTGAATACCAGTATTTTACATGGAGCGACTGCCTATCTGACCTCCACAACCCAGTTACTGGGTAATACGATACCCCTTGATTTTTCCAACGACAGATAAGAGGAATAATTTTGAATTTTTGACAGTTCTTCCATACAAAAACTGTCAGACGTCAATTTTATTCCACGAATAAAAATTGTCGGTCGAATTGAAAAATCAGCCCTTAGAAAAATAACATTTTTATTGATCTCTATTGTTTCAAAAATCGTCGATCCGGTTTTGTTGACATGATACCCTACATATGCTTCGATACTAAATTATTTTTCTTTTATGAGGAGGGTGTAGTTACAGATTGTTTCCTTTTATGATTGGTCTTGATCTGACATAAACACTTCTTAAGAGGAAATGCGGTCGGAGAGACTTTTTTGGAGAAAGCCTAAGTAAAAAGTCACAATTCGAGGTTTGGCCTATATTCTCCTCCAATATTGGACCAATTTAAAAGATATTTCATAAACAGAGTAAGAAGGATATATACTGTGTACCTATGTTTTCCTTTTTCATTAATATTTGTCAAGTTTGTACACTAGGCCTCTGTTGACAGCTGCAATTTTGAGCATATTTTTAGGGTTCTAGTGCTTATAAAAATAATGTACCATCAAAATGGAAAACATAGGGACATAATATATTATATCCTTTTTATTCTGTTTATGAAATATCTTTTAAATTGGTCCAATATTGGAGGAGAAAATAGGCGAGAGCCAAACCTCGAATTATGACTTTTTACTTAGGCTTTTTCAAAATGTCTTTCTGAACGCATTTCCTCTTAAGATAGTGATTGGGTCACTTTATTAGATGATTACTCTTGAAGGGTTCTCTCATCTTTGACAGTTGTAATAATAATCAATCGTTGACAAGTTAAGAGTAGCTTCTGAAGTATTTTCTTCTCTACCAATTTAGTCCATATTTCTTATATATAGTTTTTTTATTGATTGAATAATTAACTGCATTTCTTGTTATTTCAACAAGTGTGTGACCAGAGTCCAATCTATTATTGAGGAAAAGAATCAGCCATTTAACAGGGGACATATTTCTGCCAGCCCCTTAAGCACGTTACCAGCAGCGTTGCCGCGTTGTAGTCTGTAGAATAGGCACATCAGTGACCTTTTCATAATGTAGTAAGAATCCCGTACATGATTTATTTTACTACGTGTATGATGTTTATTAAACGTCAGATTTTGCTTAAGATAAACGAAGGTTTTTAGTGAAAGCTCATGTTGTACAAATGCACTTTCAGGAGAAGTAAAATTATAAACAAATTCCTTTTTAAAGGAACACACGTTTTTATAGAACCTTGACTAAATGATTCAACTGAAAGAAAAGACGATTTCATTTGTAAATATAAATACATCCATAAGATTGGCCGGAATGATTGATCGGAGCTTTTTTTAGAGAGGTACCTACACTAGATAGGTACTCTAAGGCGGGCGGCATGGGCGCCTGGGTGGGGCGGGTCGATAGATGAGACGCCATAAGCGAATAAAGTATCACCTCTGAAAAGGCCTCTTTGCCTTGTTGACATATTCAGGTATACGACTAAAATGACCTTGTGAACAACGTGGAGGCGACAATACTACAATCAACTTAAACACATTATTTCTAATCACGTTACCAGTCTGCACACGTAAATTCAATCAAATATTTTCTGATTTAAGACTGTCTTTTCCAACGCCAAATAATATTATCGGAGGAATAATTTTGAATTTTTGACAGTTCTTCCATACAAAAACTGTCAAGACGTCAATTTTATTCCACGAATAAAAATTATCTGTCGATTGAGAAATCAGCCCTTAGTATGTGTAGGTTAGTGTAGATAGGTAGTCACTATAACTAGTCAGGTGATCGGGAATCAATGGTTGCCAATGACTACCAACTAATATAAAATTTACGTGTTTGAAAAAAGTTTCAAAATACTCCTATGTTGAATATTGCCAGTGTTTTCATTTATGGTCGTATTGTTATCTCCACATTGTAAGCCATGTCAATATTGTGAATGTTGTGATTTTCGTGTTATTTTCTTTTATCCTCGATGGCTTTAAAGTTCTTAACACTTTTCGTATCTACTTTATGGCATAGGTACCCTATATGTCTCGGGAGTAATTATCATTACAAGCACACTCTGAGATTGGCTTTTGTCATTTTTTCATTTCAATTATAGCTTTTTTAACCCTCCACACCACCCTCTCTGCCACCCTGTTTAGTAAATCTGTTTGGCGAATGCCACTGTTAATTGGAAGTGTAAATAATATTTCAACCCGTCTACGTCTGTAGCGTAGCAAACTTTTCCTACAATTTCGCTGAATGCCGGCCGAGTTTCACACAATATAATTGTGTTATTTTTGATCACTTTGTATTTTCAATAATACGATTTGCTCTTTGTTTGTGACTGCGGTTAGCTTATTTTATTTGTAACTCACTCGTTTGCCATAAATTTACATGCAAAATGCAAGTATAACCGGTGTGGCGTTTATTGTTGCCGCTAACTGCCGTACTTTTTATACTTTCTAAGATACATTGGTACATCAAGAAGGTCCGTTACTTTTGCGAGGCTTTCGAAAGTCATGACTGAGTACTTACATGGGCAACTTTTTTCCAGCAACTTGTTGCCTGAATCGCCTCAGGCTCAAATGCAGTCATACTTCGTGTGCTGAGTACTGTTCCCACGCTCGACTTGTCTGTCCCTTTCTTGCTGTATGCCCTCCTCACTCCCATGTATCTCTCGTCGAAGTAAACACGCGAGGCATCTAGGTAAGCACAAGAGTAGGTACCTATTTGTGGTGACTGTAATAGTTTTCATATTACATATTTCACGCGACTTATCTCCCGAATTTAGATTTGTTTAATCAATTTTGTGTACTGATTCTAAATTAGTAATTAAAACATTTTCTTAAATTTTAAACGCAATAAAGTAAACGATCTAATTCATCATCTGCTACTACATAAATATAATGTTAAGTTTTAGACACAGTTTCATTTTATTCCCCACAAACACACAGCTTTTTGACTCGGTCTAATATTAAAATAGAATATAGTTGTTCTCGTAGTGGCCAGGCTAGTAACAATAGTTGTTGTTAAGAACGGAGTGTAGTTGGTACGGTGCTGCGGCAGCGGTCGAGAATGCCGTTGGGCCAGTCCGGCCGAGGCTCGGTGCAAAAATATTCACAAGCCATTCCTGTAACTGCTTGGCCGCATTCGTACCACCTCGTTATCTACTTACTTATTGCAGTTATTTATATGCGTGCATATTATATATTATGTTGTTATTAGCAGTACACTAAGTATTACTAACGATTTGCTGAATACACAGGTAGATCTTTATGAGACTTGCCCGGCGGCGGCGTAAACTGGAAAATGTTGGCAAAAGCTAACTAATTATAAGCAACAGGTTTGAGTTTTGTATTGACTGACTAAAAATTTGAAAATGGGCGACAGGACAATGTACTCGTTTGCTCAGTGCGCCATATACTTAACTGCGTTCCGTGTTGTTCAATAAAGAATTGGGCTAGAAACCAGCATCCTAAATTTATTACTTGTGATTCAGGAAAAGTAAGAAAACTGGTTTTTGTCAGGACGGAGCATTATTTCAAATAACGTATTTCGTTGGTCGTCATCATCAGCTTAACCTCTTCCGAGTGATTCGTCAACTCGTCCTACATGCCTACGGCCCATTTGGGACGACTTGACGAAAGTCAAAATAATTTTCGTCAAGTCGCCCCAAATGGGCCGTAGGCATGTAGGACGAGTTGAGGAATTACTCCCTTTTCCCAACTAAGTTGGGGTCGGCTTCCAGCCTAACCGGTAGCAGGGTCATCATGTGTACGATAAAACTTGACCTAGTTTTAGTTTACAACTATTTTAACCCCCTTACTAATAAACGTTGTATATATAGCGTCTGTATAGTTACACAACCCTTTTTCTTCTTTCGAAAGTCAAATTACTGACGACTGAAAGAGAGAAATCGATGTGTAACTATTCACCTGATATAATACGTTTATTAGTAAGGGGGTAATAGTTTAATTTGAAATGTGAGGATTAAAAGTAACTACTGAAGATTTGATTAAAAAAATATACTCTACACGACGTCATCACACTGCTACGTGACGTCCACGCTTGTCTAGTCGTTAGAGTAACACCATTTGTCCATCACTCGCCATCGTCAACGGGAAACTAGATTAAAACCGAGCGTGACGCCCCGGTGACGGCATGTGGTGAACACGCGGCCATTGTAAAAGTAGGTATGTATCGCTACTCCGGCGCCGTCATCTCGTTCTCATTGACGTCCCGTTGACGTGGCGGTGGGCAAACGGCCTAAAGCCCGCACTGGACAAACGCCCAGTGCAAAAAAACCCA
Source organism: Hydraecia micacea (assembly GCA_914767645.1). NCBI lineage: Eukaryota > Metazoa > Arthropoda > Insecta > Lepidoptera > Noctuidae > Hydraecia > Hydraecia micacea. The sequence goes on from OU611774.1 coordinate 3,864,658, forward strand.
AACATTACAATTAAGTAAAAATACTTTGAATTAATCCTGGGACACACTAGATAACACCGTTGTATCGTATTAAGTACCATACAAAAAGAGGTCATGATTGGTTCGATGATGTGAAAAATTAAGCTACTGTTAAAAGGATACCACTACATTTTTATTATGTTTAATATCTCTGTCTATTTAGTTACAGCCAGCAATGACTAAAGATCCTTTTAATAATATGTTTTTACATATTTTGTTTGAAGCGTTGCGTTGGTTTGAAGTTCATACTGGGATCACCAATCCGTTGCTTGCATTTGTTATATCATCGACACTTTAATTAGACAAATAAGTAAATAATAGCAGACTATTTGCCCATATACAAGGTGGCCAATAAAAAGAAGCCTAAAAAAATCTCTCTCCAAGGACTTTTCTATAGCTGCATCATTAGACCAGCTCTATGGTACCATATAATTGCATTCTCACCAAAATTACACAAGTAGGTATCCTAATTTACAACTGTTTCTGGAAGCTGTTGGAGAGAGGTTTCCAAAATTTTATTTGGACGTCATTTCGTTGCCGACTGTAATGTTGTTTTCAAGTCGCCTCATGGTCTTTATTATTAGTCAAATCAAAACTACGTTGTTTTTTAGTTATGTAATGTGTTACAATCATACATAGGGCCCAAAGCTTATTATATACGGGCTTCATGATGAAATCTGATTAATTGATGATATAGGGAACCATTATACGGATAAATAGTTATTTATTCATGGTTCCCGTCTTACAATACTAACGTTTTTTTTTTTTAATTCTTAGTAATATTCATAAAACTACGATAATTTCCCAATACGGTCTCTTTTAACGGATAATAATTATTGAATGTGTCTTGCAAAAAATGCAAGTGGAAAGAGGTCGTTTCTCCGATTATGTTCCGGTCTTATGCCGCAGTGCAAAATTTCGCCGAGGGGCATGTAGACCCGCTACACTGACTTCCTTTCGTCGAAGACCTACACCGTTACTGATTGGTGGGCTTTGTGTCGCGCTCGCATCGTCGTGTTAAAGTGCCGTACTGAAATTAATATGTGTCCGGCGTAATGATTAGCATCGCATTAGTATGTGCCACTAGGCATGTTTGCCAAGCACTCGCCTCGAGAAATATTTGAGTAACCGCACTTTGACGAACTGAAATGGCGGCTGGATACGCCATCTTGATGTCGTCCGGATTTCAATTGTGACCACGCCCCGCCTTGTACAGGTTACCTACCACGTCATCCACGCCAGGGCCACATATGCATAATATACTACTTACTACTTACTTATATACTTTTAACATTGTCAAATAATATTTTTCTTTTTCAAAGTCATTTTTACTGAAATGTTTATTGAAATCCTCGTACATTCTTGCGCGCCTAGTAAGGTGTTTTGGTAGCATTTCTTAAATACCTCTACCTACCATAAATTCATACAGATTTCCTAACGAACTCTACACATAAGCCTGCTTCAACATTTCCATATAAATGTGCTGTTTGAGATGTCAACGACCGGTTTTCGTTTAATAGCTCTGTATTTCGATTGCTTTGGTGTTAGAATGGATCGTAGATGAATAAAAATAAAATACGTTGTATTTATGCGCAATTCCCAATGTCCATGTCCCCGTAATCAGTAATCCGCAAACTTCCACAACTACACGTGCGAATCTTTTTGTCGATGTTACGTCTCAGGGTTAAAAACGTCAATTTAATTTAATTTTGTAATTTAGATTAAACCTTTTCCTCTTGTGGTTGATAATAATAGCCAGCCTTTGTCTTTTTCCTGTACATAGCGGCAGAGGCGTTATGCCAAATCGTGTTGGCATTCAATACTGTTGAACCTGAAATTCTGAAGGATTGAAATACGGACGAAACTGTGATTTTCGTATTTAATTACGAACACCAGGAGCGGCATTTAGATCCGAGTAAAGCAGGTGCTCTACGCCTATCCTGTCAACAATCTGCGAATCTTAATTCACTGGAATTTGATTCACAGATTGTTAGGATGATATTTACTACATGTGCGGACAGGTGAAGCCATCCTTATTATATTACTAGCTTCTGCCCGCGAATTCGCACGTGAAATTTCTTGTTGTAACATAAAATATATCCTACGATCCACCTCGTCCCGTCGCATCGCCCGCGCTATTACTTCGTCGTTCTTTTGGACTTTTTTCTTTTTGCTCGGCTCCTAAGGGTCGTAACGTGATGTTTAATTGTCTATCACCTTCTTCATGAATTGGCCTATAAAAGGAAAAAATAACTTAAATCCGACTGTGGCAGTGCTAGAGAATAGCGCGTTCAAACAAAAAAATAAACTCTTCTGCTTTACATAAAGTTATATTTACCTTTCTGAATTTTTTTATATATATTTTTATACTATTTGATATTTTTATAAATAGTAGCATTATAGTATTTAATCTAACACTGTTAAGACTGCTAGCAGATTATGAAGAAAATTAAATGGTATCCAAATATATAAAAGATATAGCAAAAGGCATTTTCGTATGAGTTGTAGTGACGTGTTTATGTTGGCGAAAGCTGTTACTGTTGAGGACATCAGGTCCATTGTCTGCGCTGAGTCATAGGCGGCGCGCGCGCAGCTATTTCAGTGTGCTCTGCGTAGGCAGAGTATGCTTTCTTTGTCGCCAGTCAGACCGCCGTGAGACGCTCAGTAATGCTAACCTATTAATAACGTCTTATAAAAGTTTCTCACCGAAATGATTTTCACCCGCCCAAAGCAATACTGCAAACTATGATGTATGATTTCTTGGTCTTTACGTGCGTCTAGGCTTGAAGTTTCTTGTCGAAGGGCTTTAATCAAATAATTTGAGACATATTCTGAATCACGTGCATTTTTTTCAACAACACCTTACATATTTCCGTTTTTGTTTTAGAAACGCGATTATACTATGTCGTACTTCCGCGATTAGAATAGTAAATACTCGTATGATTTCAATTCCTATGATTATAAAATATGCATGGATTAAATTAAATTAAAATGTCCTTAATTAGCATTGAGTATCAAGACGAGTGTATGCTACTCGAGGGGCATTATAACTTTTCATCCAGTATATCTGGGCCAAGTGTTGTTTCAATTACTTTGTACCGAGGCACTAATTGAAACTAAGCTCATCTTGGTGTGCTACACGCGCCTCCTTATTTATTTGAACTATTTTGGTGCAGAGGAAACTTCGAATACTTTTGGTAAAATATACTCTTATATTTAATTTGATACCATAATTTTATTAGTACCATTATGAAAAAGAAAATAGAGGCATAGAGAAAAAGAAGACCGAGAAGAAAGGGTATAGACAAACTGAAAGAAAAGATAAAAGTATAGATACACCTATAAGCAGCTAATAGATTTGGTACTGGATAGTGTGGAGTGGAAGTTGAAACACCGACGAGTGCCTAGCACTTAACTTTTGGATGGATGGACAAGGTATCTAATCAAATTCATGAGCTGTTATAAAATGTTTAGCCATAATTGTTACAAATCGCAATTGTTTACATGTTTTTAGCATTGGCTTCTTGGTCATCCGACTGATTTTATGCAAGTCTGCATACATTGCACTGCTTACTGTATGTATTCTCCTTTCAATGTCCGTCTCAATTTTACTATTTTAAACTACCTCTTTCACTTATTCGGTATTCTTACCTTCTATATTTACATCACATTAAACCTCTTCTTTTTCAAAAATTGTAGAGGTCCTTGTCAATGTTTATTTTGTTTTGCTTCCTCTTATACGTTTAATTCATGACGAACTTGTCTTGTAAATCTTCTGTTGACTAAAGATACTGTTACTATATACTGCTACTACTAATCTTCTGTAAGGTAACTTGATCAACTACGTTGAGAAGATATTTGGCACGTCAACCATGATCAGGATTTCATTTTGAAGGGTATAGGTACCGATATGAATAGACACTTTTCAGCATTTGAGCTTTGTTTTTGAGATGGCAAAGCACCCACGATGACTGACGTCCAAAAGCGTCGGTGATCACTTACCACCAGGTGGACCGTATGCTTATTTGCCATCCTATAACATAAAAAAATAAAATACACGAATACGAGTACTGGCTCTGACCTAAATCCCGCGTGATTGAACAAAACACCGAATTTTTCATGACCATATTTGTTTTGGACTGGTACGGACATATGATCTGCTGGACTTAAATTCGATGATTGGTGAAAGCCTTTGGATTGCAAGAAAGGTTTTGAGCATGAATCTGGGGGGTGGCTTAATGAACAGGTGAGGACCGCAAAATGATAGATGGATTGTTGAAAGATAAGCAGGACCCCTTAGCCATATCATCACGCAAAGTCTTTTATGACGGCTAATAGAGATGTCTGAAAAAGATTTGCTGCACCAACCCCAAGTAAATTGGGGTCAGGGTAGGACTCAGGATGATGATGGTGATGGCCTTTGCTTTCGAAATATAACGCAATTTTCGAAATCAAAGTTTCTTTAATCATAGAATACACCACCATCGCGGCTTACAAAGCCAGATAGTGGTACACCAGCGCTAGCGGAACACAAAAGTGTTTCGCGGCAGTCTTTCAGCGGTTGTTTGGAACCGGTAGCCGCGTATTGTTGCGTCCGTTACATTTTTCTAACGGACGCAACAACAGATTTTCGACGTTTCCACGTCTAAAGCCCAATGTACACGTGCTGTCCAAGTTGTACCTTCTACAAATCAACACCTAAAAATAAAGCTGTTACCATTATAAAAATGTGTTGGAAGTCGTAACTACAAGAAAGAGGTTAAAATAAAACACCTGAAAATAATTTGAATAACGGCAATCTTTGTGAGCCATTAATCTGGATGTAGAAAAACACTAGTCACCTTGCGCACTTTTGATTTCGTATGAAATCCTATTGCACCGACGGCGGCACGGCCCGTTCTAAATGACTACTCGTTAGAGAGGCCACAATCGCACGAGTTCTTATTTGAAGGCGTACTTACTCAAGCGTCAGTGAGTAAAAAAACTTGTTCATTGAATACTGCAGAAAAAGCTAAAGCATATCGAAGTATGAAGCTTTTATAATTGGATGAGGTAGATTGTTTTAAATAAATTGGAAAATGTAGTAGATGAACACCTATTTATGATATTGTTTGTGACTATTATTTTTATGATATTGATGTTAAAAATCAATTGAGATATGACCGCAATCAATAAAAGAAATTGATTTATACCTAGTATTGTCTGGATGCTAGAACTATGTTATTGTAAGCTTTGAGACGCATGATGTCATTTGAAAGCGTCGCATTAACTAATATGCAGAGAAACCCTCTTTGATGCCTCATCTATCAATTAAACAAGTGTCGGTATTGTACGCGTGGTTGTTGACACGTCGCCGTCGCGTCGCTCTCGGTCGACAGACACGAAGAAGCCAACGCCGCCGATCTCTAGCATGTCTTGGCACCTCATGCGTCATTATTGTCGATGTCATGGTCGAAAGTATCGTTTTGACCATTCGACTGAACAATAGCAACATCTGCGCATGTAGTCTTTTTACCATTTTTTACTATTACTACTACACCTGAAAATTGTTCGTTTCTCCAACGAACAACGGTAAAAGCAATGCTATAGTTCAAACTGTACCTATAGCTAGGCTTGGGTAAAGCCCTTCATTTCCTCGAGATAAAATATTTTGCCATGTGATAAAATATTTTGACTATCCTAGCTAGACGCGGGTTGTTTTTCTGATAGGAGTGGAGAGGGGCGGAGCATCATCACTGACTATTCTGTGTTCATGAACGTGAGCAGTGTTGGTTGGAGCGGTAGTGTGTCATGCTGGACGTGGGCCTGAGCGCGTCGTGTCGTGTTGCGGTACAGTGAGAGTGGCATGGCAGCAACTTCGTGTCGCGGTTAGGGCGAGCGCGGTCGATGAGCCCGACGCAGAGGGCAGCACGGAGCCGCCGCGGGGGGCGCTCCCGCGGCCCCCGCGCCCTTTTCACTGCCCCGTCTGCTTGCGCACTCTGTATAGCCGCGCCGCGCGCTCACTAATGCGTCATATCGCCATCGAAGCTAACGCGCTTTCCGCCGCTCTGGAACTACAGTTCGCGCGCGCCATGTGAACTTTTATGTGTTGACTTATGTAGAGATATGATACGCATCAGCGTGTTCGGAAGCTTGATTTCGACTTCAATATGACTTTTGCCGTTATGGACAGTGACGTTGGTGCCTGTGAGCTGAGAGACAGTAGTGGTACACGCGGTTGGTGCACGTGCTCGCGTCTCCTTCCTAAATCTGAGTAAGTTTGAGACAGTTTATTTTAAAGTGTGACTGGATTACTGACGTCGGTTCGCCGCTAAGTCGGTACTGTGCGCGTTATTTTCGCAGCGCACAACGGGCCGCGGCGCCGGCCGCCCGGAATGCGGCCTCCGCCCCACCGCGCGTTGTCGGCGCCGAACGCGCCGCGCGTAGCGTAATAAATAAAGGCGGGGCGCGGCTGCGTGCGCGCGCACCCTCCCGCGCTCTCCTCGCCCTCGGGTCATTGACTCCTGGCCGCCACCGCCACCGCCGACGACGCTGCCGAAGACAACAATTTTCGGAAGCGGTATCGCGCTCTTGGCCCCAGCGCGGTTCACCGGCCCGTGGAAACTCCAATGTCAATGCCGATGGATAGGCGTAGTACGTAGTAGCGAGGCGATCAGTGGCCCGCACGACATCTTTATCAGTTACTTTCACGCTACTATGCAGCAGCTATTGACACCATGCCTGCACCTGGAATCTTTACAACGTCACCCCTCGACGACATCAGCGGACCCCATTCAAATTGTATAGAATATATTTTACTTTCACAAAACCGGTTATAAATATAGCAGACCGGCCGTTTTATTTCCTGTGGACAAGTCAAGTTGATTTGTTTGTTCGCTTCACGTCGGTGACCGATATTATATTTTTTGATTTCCCAGTTGATAAGCTTTTGCCCCGACTCCTTGTTTTGGTTGTGCCCACGCCGCATTCGATCAGTTATTTTATCTCTTTCATATCTATCCTGGCTCTATTTTATGTACTTACTTACCTTTTTATTTATCGTTTTAGTCTGAAAGACTCTTTTGGTTGTCGTAAAGCCAAAACTGTAACAAGAGGAGAATACATAATAATAATAATATTACTTATAGGCATTCCATTTTCGTTCTTATTCTCTGGTGTATTTTATTTACGCGGCATTGAAACTTTTATCCGTAAAACATTTCTTTCAAAAAGTTGAACAAACAATAATACATTACAATCACCGTCAGACTCCGTTATTTTATCAGCATTGGAAGTTTCGTGGAACGCTAAAAATAAATCGTGAACTTCCCGGTTGAATGGCGTCGCCGGCGCGGCAGAGCGCGGGGAGTGGCAGGCAGCCATTGCCCTCGCCTGGTTTGTTTACAACTTAGGCTTGAAGATCGACGCGATGCTATTTGCACCCTGTGCATTTCGTCATAGGGTGCATATTCGTCCGTGATGCGAGGCGGGTGTGCGACCCCTGCGCTCGCGCCATCTGCGTGCACGCACACAATTAAAATTAACTGCCGACGATAGATAGCTAGAGCGTAAAAAGGAGCGTCGGACCCGTCGCCGGGTGCAACGCTACCCTCGGTTGCAGTTTACAAAGGTGCGCCTAGTGTTAGGTCAGTTATTGCCACGAGTCGGTGCGGGCGAAGCCCCCGTGGCCTCGTGCCAATGACCAGCCCGCCTCGACGGGCCTCTCGATCCAAATGGCTAACTTCGTTAGATCCACGTGTTACTCATTACAGATTTATGATATTATTAAATCTGATAGAACGTCTACTCGTCCAAATCCAAAACATTAAAAGATAGTTATAATACCGCATTTCAAGAATATGATCCAGCAATCATGCTATATTAACTTCATAACTAAAGTAAGTGTTTGTTTGTTACCTTTTCACGAATAAACCTATACGGACATCCTGAAAATTTGCTTATACATTGTCAGGAGTACAGAAACGGACATACTTTCATCCCGAAAAAAAGGGCTGTTCCCGAGGAAAACAACAATAACGTTATTATGATAATAGATGGCGCCACGTGTATTGTTGTTTTCCTCGGGAACAGCACTTTTATTTCGAGATGAAAGGTACCCTATGTCCGTTTCTGTACACCTGAAAACGTATATGCAAAATTTCAGGACGATGATAGGATTTCACGCGGACGAAGTCGCGGGCAGCAGCTAGTGATCTTATAAATTTGAAATAGACTCATCCAGCAATCCATGGATGCATTGTACTGCTTATGACGCTTCTCTACTTTGGTGTAATGGGCTTGGTCGTACAAAGTGGATCTAGAAATTCTAGAGTCCACCACCTCTGTTAAAAGTACCTTTAATACTTTTACTGCAACCTTATTTATTGTTTTCAGAGATAAAATTATCAACCGATTTTTACTCTACCGCTTTGAATTTGCTGCAGTTTGTTACAATCAAAGACTCTATGACTACATCAATAATTTGGTGGTTTTTTCGCCATGTCAGCCATGTGTAGCAAAACAAAAACGTATACGAAGTGACGGTAGTAAGTTCCGTGAAAGATCTTCAACAAGTTGCGGGGCAGGGGGAACATGCGCGCGCATCCCGGGGAGCTGAGAAGGATGTGTATTTGTCTCTTTCGCTAGTTCCATTTGGAAAAGATACGCAATGTGATATAAAATGTATGTGAAACTAGTACCTGTGGGCAGAACCCAGAGACGCAGTCAGTTGAGACTAGTTAGTTATGTCTCGTTCTGCAAATAGCGGTTTGATTTCGCCACTCAACTGGTTGATACTTCAGACTTACTCGAGTCCTATTAGACATTTGTCCAAAGTAGCGGTGCGCTATTGAAGTATTTGCGGGTGTTGCTATATTGTTCTTTAAAATGTACTTTGCAGCGGTAAGATGTGTAGAATATTGTGTGCGGGACTCATTAGTTGTGCGAACGCAGGCCTCGTGCGAAGTGGAGTGCAACGAAGCCATTGCAGCCGCAACGAGCGGGACACGCAACGCCCGGTATGCGAAGAAAGCTCATCTCATACACATCGTAACCTAATATTGGATTCACATATTATCATTTATAATTTAAATTACGTATCTTTTAAAATCATTATTGCAATGTGTAAACAATGAAATAAATACGAAATTTATTCGTGAAGGAGTAGGTAATTATTGTATGTTTTGACAAGATTGAGTCACTTTAGCCGTATGGAGACTGGCGTTTCTTGGCCGTCCAAAATTGTAGACACGAAGAACAAGGACTTGTATTTAGGCTTAACAACATGTTAACAGCTTATTTGAAACCTAAAATATTCTTTAGTTTATAAATTCATAATACTCGTACATGAGTACAGTCGAATGATTGCACGGATGTCGTCCGTGTACAACATTGCGCGCAGCGCGTGTCGTTTGGAAAGCTATTATCCACGTCCACGCTTCATCGACTCACAATATCCCTCTCCTTTACTAGTCTAGTATTTACGAGATGTAGCACACACATAGTACAGTAACATATTCAGTGTAACAGAGTAGCTATGAAATGTAGTTTGTTCGATTCAATCAGCACAGCAGTGCTAGTGTCGAGCGGCCAGGGCGCCACACCCGCCTTTCGCCTTGTGTTTACCTTTCTGCAGAACATTTATCCGTTGTACCGTATGCACCATTGACCTGCACCGTCAATGGTGCAGAGGAGACTAATTAGTTTCGTTTGCATATTTTTGAAAATTACTGACTCTAATATCTCAATCGCTGTGATGGTGTCCACTACTGGCATAGGCCTCTCCCAAGACAAGATGCGCCACTACATCCGGGTCTCCGCCTTTTACCACCATTCTGTTTTAGCCACATTTTTAAGATTCCTTCTAGGAGGAGCCAAGCTACGCTTACCTACCGTAAAGCGATTTCTACTCGAAAATTCGTCTGCTCCAATGGCCATTGGTCCTTCGACAGACATGGTCGACACCGACACACGACACCATCAGCTTGCCTGTCGATTATTACAGTTTGTCTCGATAAGTAGTTTCGATAAAAGCAAGTCAGAGTGCTCGGTGCCTTCAATCTCTTTTAAACATGATTTTTGAACGGCTGTTTTTCAAAAACGACTAAGATTTCAACTACAATAATTTAAACCATTTATTTTTGTTAATTAAAAGAAAAAGGACTGAAATGTCGCAATGTATGGCACATATTTAAACGAGGACGGTTGCCAATTTTTGACGGGAGATTTGGCTTTGTAATGGTTGTTTTGAGGTTATTTGTTAATTATTCTAAAATATGTTTATATTTAAATAGGCGCAGCAGAGAACCCTGAGTGGGCTAGTTAGTATGTATGACTCTCACTTGGCCAGCTATTCACCATGGCAGTCTTTTGTCTGGTGCACAATTTCACTTTCGAAACTACTTCGACTTTACTCTCATTATTTTTAGATTATAATTGTAACAAATGTAGAGTTATTTAATGTTGTTATAAAAGCGACACGGTTAGTAAGTGTTAGCTAGTGTCAGTTAAAAGTTTAAAACGGTCATTTATTATCGGAGGGACGACCGTCGAGTTGATGGAAAATAATTGCAACGCGGGATGTGACGTCACTGTTTTGACGATTAACTGCCTACCTACGTAGCCTATCTTAGACTACGTTGGAAAATGAAATCTCACTGAACACGCTTTACGTTTTTTCTTTACCTCCCTAAAATAGAGATGAGGTAGAAAATGAGTAGGTACTCATATAAAAATGCAACAAAAAATAGGTAAAATTATACCTAATACGATGACGTGTATGCGAAGTAACTTATTAAAGTTACTACTGACAGTAACAATAGAAAGTGCCACATGTTAAACTGAAAATTGGCTAACGTTTCATTTCTATACATACTTCGACTTACTGCCCGTGGAACTGGAAAACATTTCATCACGAACTCTACTTTCTTGAAATTCATAGTGATTTATTATATTATTTTTACGCTTCTGCGGAAGCCACTGCTTGACTCGTACGACGCGACGTTTATTTACGACGCATTTATAAAAGTATCCGTAATAAATAATAATTTTAAAAAGATGTGCTAGTAAATTATACTTAATATGTTTCTGAAGATGCGTTAAAAGACACAACAGTCTGAAACATTGAACAGTTCGCCTGAAAAATGTATTTTTTGTATGCACGTTGTCTGTTCTCCAGACGATTCACGGCCACACGGTCAGGTTTATCCCAAGGTACCTATCTATAAAATGTCTCGTCATAAACAAAAATACAATAATTTTGTAGAGTCCTTGAATATTTATTTAAATGTAGACTTAAATATAGAACTAAGTAACTAACCCAAAGTTGTGCTCGATAGCACAAATATATTTGATTTCATTTGAATCTCTGTAGTAGGTAAGTAGTACTTAAATGTTTTTGTGAAGCAGTGTTGTCCGTTTTAACTTCTGAAGATTATTTTAATAAAGGCATGAAGAATCAGCTTCACAATAAATTATGTTTGTAAAAATTAGGGAGACATCTTTCGTTTTTCTGCAATCGTCGTCAGTAATTCAGTATAATTGCGTTTGGAGTACAGGAACGGATTCACTTCATGGTATTGACACTGAGTAGATCACTTGAAATGTCAAGTTACGTGACTTGGAATTGTATGATTGAATTTGAATGAATAACTTTGAATGCGTAGCCGGTCATCCGGTGGATCACTGTAGTTTCTAATTTGCAGCCGCTTAGGATGCGAACGACCGATTCGATATTCAGAATATTAAACATGAAGATTTATACAAAATTTATAAATTATACAGCTTAAAATTGAGTTTGTGGGTTCTGCCGATATCTATTCGCTTAACACTTTTTAGTGTTAAGTAGCCCTTTGATGAAAATACATTTTAGCCACGAGCTCGTACAGACGCCAGCACATCAACCTACCCCAATCTGTCATATTTTCCCAATCAACTTTGAACCTTATACTTCAGTGATAAAGTTGAAAATCTATTAAAGAAATTTGACAGATTGTAGTAACTTGATGTGCTGGCGTCTGTACATTAAGATTTCCACTCCGGTTCGGAAATCTGGGGTCTCAAAAAAAGAAAATGTCGGTCACGCGACATGCCGTTGCATCAAGTAGAGCGACGCTGCACGCATTTAACATTATCATAGCTAACGTGACCGTGAATACGCCATGTTCAATGTCTAGACGTCGATTTCAATTCTACTTTCGGACTACCTACATACGCGTCAAAAACATGTCCGCAGTCTATGATTCATTGCTAAATGAATTTGGAGAGTTATATATAAACGTAGCCAGTGTGGTTTAATGAACTAATTTTGTCAATTGAAACGAATGTGTCGAGGTCGGCAACATCCGCTTTGTTAATTAATTAATTGCCTAAAGTAGCAGTTTGACACCTCGTGGCTCCGTTCCCGGTTGAGCGGGCTAGCTACATAGTACATACGGTACATGTAGCCATGCCTTGATTATCATGTGCGTCATGAACCACTACAGTAACATCGTCACGTTCTTTAGGAGTTAAATTATATATTAGTGGTTAAGTTTTAATATGCGCTAGAAACTTTGATTCTTATCTTATGTAACCTATCTTGGAAGGCGCTGGTGTCTGTGATACAATATGATTTTCATTCATTAGTACAGTCACCAACGAAACACTTTTTTCTGTAATATTAATTTTTATTAGTTGGAAAATTGATTTTTTGAACCTTAATGTGTTTTTTCTGAAATAAAAATGTATTATTATTTATTACTATTCTTATAGGTATAACGGTGTGGCACCGTAGCATTCGTAGCACCGAAATAAGGGAAAGTCTAAGTGCTTGGCCAGACTGCAATCGCGGGCGCGGGGAAGGCGCGGCGCGGCGTACTCAAACATAAGAACTTAATTTGAGCGCCCATAGTAGGCACGCGGGCGCGGTGAGCGGCGCGGGACGCTTGGCACGGGGAACGTGCGGACAACTCACACCATAGCTCTTTCATACAAGTGGCCTCCGCAGTTAGGGCGCGGGCGGCCCGCGCGGGGACCTGGGTTCTCAAACTAGTTAGTTCGAGCTTTTTTCTAGAAAAATAAGTCTTCTTCATCCATATTATATTTTGACAAACACTGGATACGACAACACTCAGAACGAAGCCGCGCTCCACAGCGGACAGGCAGATCGCGCGCGTTCTTACACCAGCGCCGCTCCCCGCCCCGCGCTGCCAGTCTGGCCAAGCACTAACCCTAACCTTCGTCGTCATGTTTAATAGAAATAAGCTAGATCAGCTGCGGTTTAGGTTCGTATTAAATGATAGTTTTGATTGGCAGTTCGCACACCGACAATTATTCATCTTCTTCTTCGTTGTGAATTTCAAGTGATTGTTAAAGTTAACCCTCAAATATTTTATTGTTTCTTACAAATTGTATAAAAATTAGCACCCAATACTTTGTTAATTGTTGTATAAAACTAGCCGTCAGAGGAGAATCGATTAGAACGCTCAAAAGAGCTTCGACATAAAAGGATAACTTTGTCGAAGTTGGCGTCACAGTGGGGTGAAATAGGGTGAAACCTTCCTGTTTTAACTCGGGAGGGCGCAGGTAGCCGCCGCGCCTTTATTCAAAAAGTCACCCCCAAGCCGATGGCATAAGCGGACTGGAAATAATTGTGCAATACATTCCAAACTAATATTTTTACGACGAACATCTGTGAAAAGTGGCTCGTTTTTATGTATTTATTGCGTTACTTGAATCTTTTACTATGTTATAATAATATAGTGATCGTAATAGTTTACTTGAGTGAAAACATTGCACATACTTAAGTAGAATTCTTATTTGAAACAAGTATAATATATTGTACAAATATACACATAACAGTTATTTAGGTACTTCACACGTACGAAGCAAGTTAATTTAATATAAAGCTTGAAATGACAAGACAACAAACTTGACTGTTCCTTTCAAAATAGATTCCTTTAAAATACGTTCGTTTGGTTAGGGACATTAAAATGCTCAAATTCAGGTAAAAGTCGGCCCGTTGTGGCGGCCGTGTGCCTTATCTGTGGTCGGATGATGACGCTAAGCGGGGTGGTTTGGTAAACATCTGGCGCTCCTGCTCGCATACCGATATGCCGCTTAAAATGATGGACAAAAGCTTTCAAAATATGCGTTCTACTTTTGGAATTTAATCATTTTACCTAAGAAATATAATTATTACAAAAAGGTTTCTGGTATTAACAAACTCTTTATTTTCGTTGTGCACAGGTAAAATGACTAGATGACATCATCAAGAGAAGAAATGGGGTGAAATAAACAGTCGAGCTTCTCAGCTATGGCGGCTGGTCTGAAATATATCGGATTAATTTATCCAGGTAAGCAACAAATCTGTCGAAAATTACTAGTTTTACTTGTAATCATTCTGAGGCTAGTTAGTAATACTTATCTTTGATCAATTCAATATGATGCCAAGGCGTTGACTTGTTCTTGTTTTGCCTAAGTTCATCAAGTGTACCTACTTTTTTAGTCATTAGAAAGACGAGATTTAATTAAAGTGCTCTAATATTAATAAACTGTAAATTGTTTAGCCTTTAGGCATACTTAATTATTATTTATTTCAATCTTCCTCACAACGACTGTGGTATATACATATTTCAATCCTAATTAAAATGGAAGGCTAATTGTAATGGTTACTGATACATACGTGGGTACGTATTATTTATTACGATGGAATGATAAACTTAGAAGCACATCATAATTATTATGATCTAACAATACAAGATAATAATATTTACAATTACTTCAAATTGTAAATATTATTATGTATTAATAGAGCTGCACCACGTTCAATGGCGTCGCATCTAAATTCACAAATAATACCGCAGTCGAAATAATGGGCGAGGCTGCGCTTCGCGTGTTCGTTCAGTGAATCTTGGACATCTGCCAAGTCAGTTACTTACTACAACGTACAATAAGTCGCATTATTATACGGGGTTTGTTCTTTACAGCTTCGTATCGCGTACGTTACATTTTAACAAACGCTATTATAACGGGACAGTTAAGGCCTGCGCAGACGACGGACTTTTCTCCGCGGCGGAGAAAATACGCGGTACTTTTAATCCCTCGTTTGCGTTACTCGATACAGTTTTAAGCGGACCTACCTCCGTCGAGTAGTCGGGGCGTATTTGACGGACAGAGCCGTCATCTACCCCGGTCGCGACGGGAACTGGAACCGGCGAGAGATGTCGTGCGGTGTCCCACAGGGATCGGTTCTGGGGCCGCTCCTGTGGGACATCGGTTACGACTGGGTGCTGCGGGCCGACCTCCCTGATGGCGTCAGCGTAGTTTGCTACGCTGACGACACGCTGGTCCTGGCGCAGGGGAGGTCGCATCAGGCGGCGGCCGACGCAATGACACGAGGGGTTGCGATAGCCGTTGAGAGGATCCGGCGGTTGGGTCTCGAGGTGGCATTGCACAAGTCCGGGGCCATGACTTTTCATGGGCTCCGGAACGGGCCACCATCGGGATTCCAACTGATGGTAGGAGGGGTTCACATCGGCGTCGAGACAACGATGAAATACCTGGGTCTCGTCCTCGACAGCCGGTGGAACTTCGTCGAACACTTTCGACGTTTGGCCCCCAAATTGGAACGGACCGGGGCCGCTTTAAAGCGGCTCTTGCCCAACCTGAGGGGGCCAAACGCCTCCTGCCGGATGCTTTACGCGGGGGTCGTGCGGTCCATGGCCCTATATGGGGCCCCGGTGTGGGCGCGTTCACTGCGGCTGCGAGCCGCCCACTATCTGAACGCGCCCCAAAAGGTGGTAGC
Organism: Hydraecia micacea; assembly: GCA_914767645.1. Lineage (NCBI taxonomy): Eukaryota > Metazoa > Arthropoda > Insecta > Lepidoptera > Noctuidae > Hydraecia > Hydraecia micacea. The sequence continues at coordinate 3,880,439 of OU611774.1, forward strand.
CGTAAGGCTGATCCGGGGCTACCGCACGATCTCGGGCGAGGCGGCAAGCCTCCTTGCCGGAATGCCGCCATGGGATCTGGAGGCGATGGTCCTCGCGCGCCTGTATGAGTGGCGCGCGGAGGCACTACGCCGGGGGGAAACTCCGCTTCCGCGGCAAATTGCGGCGGAGCGGACAGACCTCCGGCGCGATCTCATGGTGGCATGGAAAGAGCGGCTTTCGCAACCCAGCGCAGGGCACGCCACGATCGTGGCGATAAGACCCCTCTTTGAGGAGTGGCTTGAGAGGCGTCACGGCGTTCTCACCTACCGCCTGACGCAGGTCCTCACCGGACACGGATGTTTCGGGAGGTTCCTGCACATCATCAGGCGGGAGGAGACGCCCGGGTGTCACCATTGCGAGGATCGCCCAGAGGACACGGTGGAGCATACGGTGGAGGTCTGCCCCGCTTGGGCGGAGCACCGCCGTGTCCTCGTAGAGGCGATCGGCAACGGCGGCGACCTCTCGCGTCCGGCCCTGGTTCAAGCCATGGTCCGGGGCGAGAGGGAGTGGGAGGCGGTCACCTCCTTCTGCGAAGCAGTCATGCTAGCGAAGGAGGTGGCGGGACGGCTCAGGGAGAGAGCCGCACGCCTCAGCCGCCGCGGGAGACGCTACGGGCGTCGGGAGCCGCGTGACGACTCCCGGCCACCGTAGGCGCGGGCCTGCGGACGGAGAGTAATGGGTAGCTCTCCGTCCGATCAGGACCAGGCCCGTGCCGGACGGCGCGTATGTGTTCCACGTGCGCCTCAAAGAGATGTCAGCATAAAGGAAGGGGCCCGCCAGGGCCGAAGCCTGCCGGGGTAGCGGGATCGTCCGAAAGGGTTACCGCTGCCCCGGAACATAAAGGGCTAAGGAAGGAACACGGGTGGGTTTTAGTCAGTAAGAGTCTGACACTCCCTTCCGCTCCACCCAGAGCGGGAGGAGTCATTAGATGATTTCCCATCCACAAAAAAAAAAAAAAAACGGTCTATTTTAGCGGATAAAAAAGTCCGCGGACAAAAATCCGTCGTCTGCGCAGGCTATTACGATGGCCTGGCAAAGATGAGCACGCTCAGGTGGCCTACCATGATCTAATTCAAAACGATTCAAAAACAAGACATTTCAGTTTAGGTTCCTAAACTGCATCGCTTGAGCTGCTCTATGGACGTCATGGTACCAAACAAGTATGAATGAAACCAAAACTTGCGACTCAGTTTGGGACAATCGCTGTCAGCAGATGGCACGGCCTACACTGAATTGTTAAACTGACGTCATGGTACGAATTAGCAGAACAGTTAAGTTTAGGTCCTAAAGTGGATCGCGTTAAGAGCTTGTGGTAGGCCTCCTGTACGCACATGCTCCGAGCACCTGTGTCGCGGTAATGCTTTACCGTGCCTGTCTATTGACTCCGCCGTTGCTCACTGTGTTTCGTGAACGCGGGTGCCTAACACGTGTAGTTGACGATCTGCCGAAGTTTAATAAACTGTGGTGAAAAGTAATCTAGTGGTAAATAAAAAAAATATCATGACGATTAAAAACATTGGTTGAAAATATAGTGTCACAATTAATTTTCTGCAGAAATTTTACTATACAGGAAATATATTAGGGTGAGTGTGCTAATTTCTTGTTTGACGGTACCTGTTCTCGAATATGAGCGATGAAAATTTCAGTCTTTTAAAAATAATCCCCAAAAAATTTATGCTTCTTTGTAATTGCAACACCTTTAAATCAGTCTTTTAAAAATAATCCCCAAAAATGTATGCTTCTTTGTAATTGCAAAACCTTTTAATCTGTTCAATTCGCACTCTCCCTCGATGCCAAGCCGAACGTGTTAATTACCGAAACGCCGGGGCAACATCCCTACACCCCTCCGATAACTGTGGGCTAATAGCTAATAGTCGTCGGTATCTGTGCAGCTCTAGCTCGTTTCAGTAACGTGCCACCAACTTTAGGATAAATTCGATGATAGCTGTGGACGCTGTGGTTTAATACAACACTAACATGTAACATAGACGAGAGGGGGTGACGTCCTCAGTACGCGCTGTTATCACTGTCATAACAAACATATTGTTATTAGTTATCGCGCGATGACGTAATGGGCATATTTAATCATTATTTTGTGGCCGTCAAACAATTATTTATCACCCTTTAGAGTAACGTAACGGGTTTAACAACGCAAATACAAATAAATCAAGTAGAAAATCGTTTATTGACACAATTACAATTATACACAGGATAGATATTTTTATAAGTACAGTAGGTACGCAAAAATTTACAGATTTTGGAAATTACTTAATGCTGTGGAGTTAATGTTATGGCATTTCTGATGTTCAAATATTGATCTGAAACGTATGCATTTAAGTTTTACAACTTTTGTTTGACAAAATTATGAACAAATCTCTTGGAGTTAAAATCAGAATTAAATGATGTACTTACCTATCTAGTTCTTGTCAAATAAATTTAAAAGTAGTTTTCTATGAATTTCAACAAATACTTGGGAGATGGAAGTCCTGCGGCTCGAATTATAATTAAATAACCTATCCTAACTTAATATTATAAATGCGAAAGTAAGTTTGTTTGTTTGTTACCTTTTCACGCCTAAACCACTGAACCGATCATCCTGAAATATTGCATTATACGTTGTCAGGTGTACAGAAACGGACATAGGGTACCTTTCATCCCGAAAGAAAGTGCTGTTCCCGAGGAAAACAACAATAACGTTATTATGATAATAGATGGCGCCATGTGTCTATTGAACTTTGTCAGATTATTTAATTCTGAGGCGGTACGAAGTTCGCCGGGTCAGCTAGTACACCTTTAATTGGCGACTGTGTGATCGAGACTATTGTGGTTTAATAGTACTTAAATATATGTATTATACATAGAAGCTATTGCTGTACCTTAATTAATAAATAAATAAACGATATGAAAGGAACCTTTTAAATGGGAAATTTTTCCTGCAAAAGACAAAAGTTTTTTAACAGTTTATTTCCAAAAGTACTGTCTCGTATCGAACTGAAATCCAATGCATTATGAATTCAATGAAGTAGGCTAATTTAATTTAAAGTGCTTACTCTGGACTCGACGCCGGAAATAGAAAACTGACGACAGCTGAGCCACTGAGCTATGTACATTTAGGGCGTTGGTTTTAATTAATAATTCAACTCAATTATTTCTGAAAATATTTTCTACAGCACGTTATTTCGAGGCAAACAGTTTGATTTTTTTAGGAACGAAGTTAAAAATAACAAATGTAATTTAACCTTCGTTCGTAGTTTCTAAAAATATTTTACGCGATGATATTCCCGTCAGCCGGACAAGCAACATCTGCTATTTGAAACTTGACAATTTTTGTAAATTCATAAATCCATATCCATTTTAATCCATAGGTACAGACGCCAGCACATCAACCTACCCCTAACTGTCAAATTTTCACAATCAACATTGAACCTTATACTTTAGCGATAAAGTTGAAAATCTATTACAGAAATCTGACAGATTGTAGTAGGTTGATGTGCTGGCGTCTGTACTATTACTAATATTACAAATGCGAAAGTCTGTCTGTCTGTTACCTCTTCACGCTTAAACCGGTGAATCGATTTAGATGAAATTTCGTATAGAGATAGTTTGAGTCCCGGGAAAGGACATAGAGTAGAATAGAATACTCTTTATTATGTACACCATATAAATTACAGACATATATAGAAACAATAATAGTAGTAGGTAGTAGTAGTAGTTTTTATCCCGATATTCCCACGGGATCGAAACTTATGCGGGTGAAACCGCGGGGCGCTGCTAGTTCCATATAATTATGTTATGGCGGTTATTGTTAATTTTTGTAAGTTATGAAGCACTTCGTCACGCAAAGCAGGTAAACGTAAGATAAATAACGCCCAAATTCATGGTCTTCCCTCTTATGTATGAAATAAATCCTATCCTAAAATTTAAAAGTAGACTAACCTTCAATTGGCTGCAATACGTACATAATGACCGTGTTAATGAAAATGTTATCGATAATATTAAACGCACGTAAGTAAATATTTTTATTGATATAATATTCAAGTGCTCATATATTGTACCTAATATAAATCGGCAGAAGGTCAACTACTTAGGTCAGTAAAATCGCTCGATTGGGTAATTAATTAATTATCGAAATCAAGAAGGTCATGATCACTAGTGAACACTGAATAGTGATGTGCGTAATTTCAATCAAATTAGTCGATTATTTGGTTTGGTAGCTCCCGTATGATCATTCATCAGTTGGCAGTATTCAAATGGTTATTCATTCAAATATTTATCAGCAGAATAATGTGTATGTAACGTCGTTATTCTTATCAAATATTGTAACTGTTTGTTTTCCTGTTTTAGGTGTATCACTAGGTCAAAGATACAAATTAAAAACGCTTTTGCATTTTGTTCAATTGTACGACTGTCGAATGGCATGTATTTCACAGTCGAATAATTGTTTTTTTGAAATTCGGTCCGCCTAGGTTGGAATGAAGCATTCGGTTTTGCCCATCTCTAATAATAACACAGTTCTAAATATATATTTTATTGCCTTCGTAATAGATAACAGAGTTTATAATTATTTGTTATATCATAATAATTAATAAAGATTAGAGCCGTTGGCACGAGTTGAATTTTGTACCATCCTTTCATGAATTCGAAAATTTTGCTACAGTTTGATAACACTGCTTCACTAGTAAAATAAATGCGACACTAATGTGACTTGAGTTTAATAATGATAGGTACAGCACATTTGAAACTATTATAAATCATGCGTGAATTTGATATTGTACCTAGCGGCCTACTTCAACGGTGCCTCTACGCGGCGCAGGCGCAGGCTGCGAAAATTAAATGTTATAAATGATTACTACTATTTTCAGTCATTTGAGGTTTCGTGTAGGTACTTAACAATATTTATTGTTTAGTTCATGAATTCAATATTAGAATCAAACAGATCTTTCCGTATTTTTTTAACGATCAAATCAAGGTTTAGTTTGCTCTCTGAATCTAGATAATAATGGGCCCAGCTGATTTTAGGCTTGTACAAATAAAAGTGTACTAAGTTAAATTTTTGTGACTATTTAATCGGCTGACTGGCCGTCTGACGTGTACACAAGTCAGGTTTAATGTCGTTAAATGTCGGGTTTGGAATCGTGCCAAAAATGGCGCCTCGCGCTTATTCTATCATACTTATTGGTACAGATAGTGTGCGGAGACTAGGTGCACGCCGATTCATTATACACTGACGATATTTTTGATACGAGGCTCATCTGCCTATCACAGACTGAGCATTCGATAATAACAAGTAAATTCATTCGAGCCAGTCGTTTTTATCACTAGTAATTGTACTCAAATACTTATATAATTGCATTGTAATAAAGTTGTCATTGTAATTTAATACTCATGATTGAATAGCTTTTAATAATATTAATCATTTATGTCAATATTGGCAAAACATAGCGCACTACCTAATATTTAAGATCTTTGTATATAATCACATATGTTTGTCAAATAGATTATTCTATTCTATTGTAGTTGAAGTTTTAATTATAGCATCAATTACAATTTCGCTTCAAGGAAACTTGTTCTATCTAAAATTCGCGTCATATTAAATAAATCTATTTACCTAACTCCTCTCTCCGATATTTACATTTGAAACCGTATTTTCTACCTGTTATTGGAATAAAAAAGAAAAAGCGTCGTTTGCATAATAAAATGAGATGATTGCCTTAATCCAGCCTCAGGCTCCGCCCGTCTGCCTCCACTGTAGCGCAGCTTCCCTCCCTGTAATCTACCCCATTAGCCCAAGCCTCTCACAGTTTCAAACTAATACCTTAACAATATTTTATGTAGATATTTCACAATGTGAATTATTTGTATAGGTATCACGATAATGGTGTTGATTCTGTTGTTCAACTAAACTAAATTTAAGTTCAGTGCATCTTTTTCTTTCTATTTCATTAAGAAAAGGACAGAAGATTTAGTTTTAGTCCTGTCAAATTTATCATCGTTTTGGAAAATTAATTTATTAATTTAACGGTCTTTATTATTTACCTAGGTCTTTATTATAAGTAAGTAAGTTTCAAGTTTCTACATCAAAGGAATAAGATTTTTCATAGAAACGAATTTCCCCTTTTTTCACTCCCTTAAAGGTTTATTTTCGCAAAATCCTTTCTTAGTACTTATACCTCTTTATTTTAAACTACAAATACTACTTTCAAAAATTCAAGATTGTTTCTTTAGCGTTTTGGGCTGTGCGAGAGTCTCACGAATAACCCTGTTCCTTATATACTTAGGCATTAAGATATCTGGAAGGCAATAAACAGATTGACATTTATACTTAGGTACCCCCCACATATTGCTAGTCAGCGACGATAATATAATCCCATGCCAATCCAGGTGCTTTATTGAGTTAGGACTAGGAGACACTCCCGAGTCGCGTCCACCTCCGCCTAGCAATACGAGTTTAACTAGATTCTAGAACGGATTCATTAAAAACACATAAACAGGGCAAATAATGTGTTGTTTATTTTATACTTGTAGCGCCCCGCTGTTTCACCCGCATAAGTTTCGATCCCGTGGGAATATCTGGATAAAAACTATCCTATGCCCTTTCCCGGGACTCAAATATATCGCTGTACCAAATTTCATCTAAATCCATTCAGCGGTTTAAGCGTGAAGAGGTAACAGACAGACAGACACACTTTCGCATTTATAATATTAGTATGGATTTGCTCCAATATCAGTCCCGATGCCCACTTTTAATCGCGTTGCAATAACAATGCGGAGCCAGATGCGAGGTTGAATGGCGGCGTTAGTTGTAAAAGTTGGCGAAAAATGCGTGGCGTTGAACCCGGCACGGCGAATGCACCGGGCCGTTAGCTTTATCCGAGGTCAGGCAGGTATCGCAGTGTTGTGTCGACTCGTGTCGTGCGCTTCACTAACAAATATATGCATAACTTCTCAGATGACTGCTTTACTGTTAACGACTGCTAATTTCTGTCGGCTTACCTCTTTATTAGTGGTTGTAATGGCAATCATATCACTTGGTTTTAGTAGGTTTTTATATTTTATTTATCAGAAGAATAAAAATCTATAGTCTATGTAGGCCTTGTAGACCATTTTTTATTTTATCAAGTACCTACCTGCGCTGTCCTCCTATACCTAAGAGAATTAAACCATAGGTTGTTTAATCATTGTCCTATACTTAACTACTGTAATTTAAAAACATAGTAATAGCCAATTATTTTTAAAAGAGTTACCGTGGAGTTTCTAGCCGGCTCTTCTCCATAGGAAACGGCCAGTTGGAACCGTGCACCTAGCTTCTGACGTTTCCATAAGTGCCCATGTAGGTTTATGTGAAAAATAATTTTTTTTTGATTTTAATGCCACTTGTTTTTCTCAACCGGCTCGATTCTATGTGTATCATTAATTCATTACATAGAGCTGCTTAATTATTTCAGTGATTGTCATGTCGACGTGTTTGTTGTTAGTTTTTGTGTGTATTGTAAATCAATCGGTTACATTTTTTTTTTTCTAACGGTAGTTTTGATTAACTTGTAAGAGAGAATTGAGTGAATTTTATAATTTATTTGCAGCAACAAATGAGTAGGCACGCAAACCTAATAGGTTCAAGAACATGCTTGGATGAGACCTTATAAAACGGAATATGAAAAACATCGTTCGGCCGCATTCTGTGGTCCATTTAATGGATTTCTGTTTTGTTCCTAATATGGTGTTCATAACTTAGGCAGGAACTAGAGCGCTTGTTACAGTTCACTTGTACTCGTAAATAACTTTAAAGATGACCTTATCCTAACATGATTAAATTATGCTGGTCAACATTTTTAAAGAAACATAGATGGTAAACTATAAACGGAGGAAAGACCAAGTTTTTTCGCGTGCAAATGATAGTGATAGAAAACGTGCATCAATTTATAGCAAATGTTACTGAATACTGAAGTTTCTTCGTACAAAATTATTGGAACAATCAAAATTGTAGTAACACCAGTGAAGCGTCCGGGTACACGAAGAAAGAAACACGCATGCGCTGTATGATCGATTCGTAAATAACGCAAGCTCTCCCAATTTTCGCGAACTCCGTCTTAACCTTCGGGAAATTACAATGAGTATAAAACTGTATTAAATAGATTCTTCTAATGTTCTACAATCTACATAATAACATAGACGAGTCAACCGAAGAGCTGTTGAAATGTAAAATTATTCAGATAATGTGAGTAGATAAGTACTAAGTGTTTGTTACATCTGTTTTAGATGATAGGTACAACTTTATGGGCTTATGGGAGATATACACTATAATAGGAATATATCTTTTATATTATGGAATCAGGCGTTACTTTACGGAAATCCATGACATTAAGATGTTATGTGTAATATCTAGTTTTAATTCCGTGTAATCATCTTAATATATCTTTTATCCTATATATAATATTAAATCATAATATGTAGTATAACATTGTCATATTATATAGGTATCCATGATCTTAGATTATAATGGTAGTGTAATATCTAAATATACGCGCCAAATAAATTCGAAATGGGATTAGAAAAGTAATACAAATTAAATTGTATTTAATTACCTCCGAAGTAATTTAATGGGAACTTAATCGGAGCCTTTAAAAGCCTAGAAAATATTTTTCAAAATGCCAATGTAGGTTCAACAGATATACAAACCAACAAAAAAAAAAAAGTTAAAGGGATCATTATCGTGTGATTCGTGTAGACGTGTCTCATCACTCCCATCCGAGGGTGCGTGGCGATCACTTGACGCCTGGTCGCCTCCGGGTTGAGACTGACTTTGTGTTCACACTGCTTGGGTAGGGGTGGGCAGCGATCACATAATGCGATTACTTATTTGTACATCCCATAACGATCACAGATTAAATTCTGTTTATGATGCGCGGTGCCTCCCGGGGGTCTCGCCCATTTCCTAAACTCATCACCTACTGACAACTTGATTGGTAAATTATTTTCTAATTATATTCATAAAAAAAATATATTATTCTCAAATCAAGTAAACCAGCTGAACCGTAAGGGGTTGTACCTACCCTACCTATTTGAGTAATTTGTATTCTCAGCAACAAAACAGAATTGATTTGTATTGAAATAAAAAAAATTGCGATTTATTCAATCGGATTCATCCTATGTCGCTTCCTCCCTATTCTATTTACCGACGCGGACTGCGAATGTTTCGATTTATAAATCAAGGTAGAGTGTCGGGAAACGGAAGTCGCGGTGCACACGCTTGAGACCTACCATCCGTGAACTGTTATTCGCATGAGGAACATAATTATATTTTCTTGTTTTGTGCATCGCTTGACTCCCTAACATATTTTGTAAACCATTATACATTTAAATCTGAAACATAATATGAATAATAAAAATGTTTGGATTTGAATCGATTAATAGGAGTATTCCCGATTGAGCACCTATTTTTAGAGCACCAAAGGTATTCCCATTTGAGCACCAATCAATATTTTACCGTGGTGCTCAAAGGGGAACAATAAAAAATAATTTAAGTCGCACTATATTTTCATATTTATTTTCACTACTTCTGATTATACCGCTGCTGGTAACAATTACAGTTTCATGAATACAGTCTGCGATTTCCGTATTTCTCTAGGATAGACAGATTGTAAGAAACATTTCAGATAATGTATAATATGTCAATAAAAGTCAAAGATTAATAGATTTTTTAGAACAACTACACCAGATAAGTACGATAAAAACAATGAACTCGGTTGTAGAATCCTGCGGTTGAAACTTGCTTTAAGGGTAAGCCTCAATCACCTTGTCTGGTCAAGGCAGTTTTCAAACAGAAGCAAAAAAAGCTGTTGGAACATGTTGCAAGACTTTGTGCACAGACGTCAGTGTCAGTGCTATGCAGCACGCTGCCCACTGGTAATCCTTTAGGGTATTACAGCATTTTCAGCGCACCTTTGCTAGATTCTATTTCTTTGATGTAAAAAAAAGTTAACATGTATTTGACTACATAGATATTTTTAGTGAGAAACTATAAATATGTTGTGTTTTGTTTGTGCAGGTACCCATATTGGGCGGGCGACATCCATGGCTTGATTGACGTAGCAACATCTTGATTCGGTAAGTTTAATAATATCTTACTATGAGTGTTTTAGTAGTTAGTTGTTTATGTTGTATTCAGTTGCTCAATGCGAATGTTTTTATACTGCTCATGTACTTTATAAATATCTCTGTGAAAACGTTTATTATCGTGTATTTAATGTAATTATGCTGCGCTGCTGCTGTGCAATTATATTTAATTGTTATCGATGTTAACTAGTTTGTAACTGGTATTATTCTAGAACGGGAATCAAACAATTTCTCTGTTGTTACAGATTCAATATCGAGGGAAATACCAAGTTGATGAAATGATGCCGTGAACCAGGCTTCAGAGAAAACTTAATGGCGTCCTATAAAACTAAAAGGTAAATTTCAAAAATCTTTCTATCACTTTGATGTATTAATATTACTTAGTATAAGGTACATTTAAGGATATATTGCACTGCGATTATTGTGTTCACAGCGAGTTCGTGTTTTGCGAAAGCGAAGTTTTTATAGTCTTCATCGCGAAGTGTTGTGAATGATGTTTACTACGTAGCATGTGAACGGTCATGGGAAGATTGTAATATGAGATTGTTTGCGACGCTCTTACTACGTACTATTATGTTACTTATCTATATTATCTATTTATTGGATACTATCCCCGGTTCATGGGAGACTATTCACTTAAAACTTTTGTAAGATGGTGTATGAGCTTCAATAACTAGTTGTTGTTAGTTTAGTCTAGCACTTATTATAAATCACAGTAGCATAATGAGCCTGTAATGTTCCCACCGCTGGGACACAGGCCTCTACTCCGTAAGAGGGAATAGGCCGTAGTCTAACGCGCGGGTCCAGTGCGGGATGGTGGATGTCACATTTCTTCATATTTTTCGTTCTAGGACATGCCGGATTCCTCACGACTTTTTCTTCACCGGTTTGAGAGCAGTGGTGATGAAATAAATAACACATAGTGCATCACAGTAGACAGTTTGATAAATGTCAGTAGGTATATAACCATTCTTTCAGAAACCTGGGAAACACTGGAATAATAGCATTACTTAAGAAGAATAAGTTCACTTTCATAGTTACCCATAATTTCTTTAAAGGCTGAAAGAGCCTGCGGGATATCCATCCCACAGGCTTTTGAGTCCTTTAACTGAAAACAAATCCAGTAGGTATACTTTTAAATAAGCCTTTAATTAGTCTTTGTGCGTTTTGCCTTTGAGATATCCTCTTAAAAGCCGGCCTGAAAATCAAAGGATCCGGCTACACAAAATGTTTGAACATTAAAATCCATCTAGGTAACTACCTACTTACTCGTACGTAAGTACAATCCATACCTACACAGTTTTCTTTTCCGTTTTTACTGCAACAAAATTTTCTTTTTGTACCTGAGTATAAAAGAGACTAAATCTCACGATTAAGGGAATCTTTGCGTGGTGTAGGGCTTTTTATTGTACGCCTACCAATAGCTGTAATGTTTTGAACTGTAAAGATGTTTTTGTAAAGAATAGTGATGGACTTAAGTTGTTTTCGCGGCGGTGAGTGTGGGTACGCCTTAATATGTCTGCCAAGTACAATGGCAGATAAGGATCAAGCGCTGTTAGATAACGTGAAAAATACGCCGTCAAATGTATAATATTTTTTTTTCTATCCAACCTTAACTAACACGCACCGTCTGTTATGTTGGTCAGTGATCGAAAAAGTTCGTCTAAAGGACCCAAATCTTTTGGTTTTCTATTAAAAATCAGATTTTCTTAAACTTAATCAGATTGCCTGTGTGTGAACGTCCATTCGAGTGTCATTGATCAATCTTCCCATTTAGCGTGGGTGTGTGTGCCTGTGCACCTAGAAACCTAGATGAATAAGCTAGCTAAGAAGTTTGTACTAAGATGAATCATTAGAATGCATTTTATGGTACCTTTGACAGCCTGTCCTGGAGGGGTCGACCAGCGCATGCAGCGAGCCAGGCCGCTGATGGAGATCTCTTACAGGTAGGTCAAACTCGACACCTATCAGAGCACAAGTTATTTTTCTCTGATCTAATATCCCTTATCCTTATGCTATATTTCCATTTTCTTTTTGTTGTCACACTGTTTTTTTTTATTTTGTTCATTTTTCTTCATTTAGCATTTATAATAACTGCAAGCGAATTCGTAGCAGCAGCGATTTGTTATGTCATTACCATGCTTAAATATGTTAACTAAAATTCTAGAAGTTTATACGACAGAGTTGTTGATTGCCTATAATGTTCCTACTGCTGGGACACAGACCTCCTCCTGAGTTGTTGAATGCTGGACTGTAGTCATTCATTAAAGTCGCATTCGATCAAATGTTATGTAAGTAATTCTTTTAAAGCCTGCGTAGGTTTAGTAGTGATGGCAAATTCCCGAGAATGTTCTCCAAGCGAGAACTTTGCTGTTAAGTTCTCGAGAATTTTCTTTGGGAAGAGATTTGAAAATTGGATGTCTCTAATATATCGATCTTTACCATAATTAAATTCTTAGTAATTCTCAAACAATGATGGGCGTTTTGGCCGGTATGTCCAATGAAAACCACATATACATCAAATGAAAGTTTATATCATAAGCATCAATTTTCATTATGAGCAGAACAGGCTGTGAAATAGCGGGTTAAAGATATATCAGACCTGGTGGCCTACCATGATCTAATTAAAAACGATTCAAAAACAAGACATTTCAGTTTAGGTTCCTAAACTGCATCGCTTGAGCTGCTCTATGGACGTCATGGTACCAAACAAGTATGAATGAAACCAAAACTTGCGACTCAGTTTGGGACAATCGCTGTCAGCAGATGGCACGGCCTAAACTGAATCGTTAAACTGACGTCATGGTACGAATTAGAAGAACAGTTCAGTTTAGGTCCTAAAATGGATCGCGTTAAGAGCTTGTGGTAGGCCTGCAGCAAGTAAATGTAAACGTATTAGTTTATGCCGCTAATGTTCACTGCAGTGCTATGACTAAGTAATAACAGCCGCACGGGTCAATCGGATCAGGTTAAGCTGCGCTTTTCGCGGTTGGTCCCTGGATGGGTGAATATTTTTACATACTTACCAAGACCCCTCCGTGCCTCAGAGTGTATTACGTAAGTGTCTTGTCAGTATTTAAATTCAACGTTAGACGTTATCTTTTATCATTTGTCAATAAGATTCAATACCGTTGCAACCGCAAGCAAAGTTATAATTAGACAAGGCTAGTGGCTAGTGACTACTATTGTTAATAATTTCCCAAATGTATTATCCCGTTTAATTAGTGCCAGTGGAGGGTACGTGTTAAGTGGCATCAATTAGGAGGGTTGGTGGTTGATTTTGTAAATCCAAATACACACAACACATCATCCCCTCGTAGTTCCAGTTTAAACCAATTTGCATTCAGTTTTTCCTTCCCCTCTGTAAATGCATTCGGCCACTCTGATCAGTTTCATTCATTTAGTACCGCACAGCAGGATCGTGGTTATTATACTTTCTTTGCAATTCATGTCGGCTTTAGAATTAAATGTCTACTCGATGCATTTTGATATTCCATTTTCATTTCCGATGTTTCTGTGTTCCAACCACTAACAAGTTTCGTTTCATTTCATTTCAGTGAACCCGGTTTTAATTAAACCGGGATTTCATAAATAGCAAAAAACAACTCTGTATTTATATGGAAAAAGGTTTATATAGGGAATTGATTTCCTTTAAGTTTATAAAAAAGCTACACATGAAGATCAGTAGGTTTAATTAATAATACGCGGAGTTAATTGATTGCAAAGTCATATAAGCAGAGGTGGTGACATATACAAATATTGATAACCGATTTGTAAGACCTAAGTACATGATGTAACATTAACACAGTAATCTGTTTCTTATTATCTTGTGTGTACTTTTTACGCGGTCGTAGTGTAATTTTGCATTTTGTCGAAGCGACTGTAATACTGATGAAATTATTTATGTTTACATCATTTAGTAAGAAGGTGTTTGCAGTGGCGTGTCGTCTGTTTATCTTCCTTGCTAATATTCATCAAAATAATAAAATGCATTGTCACTTAGCCCTAGGCATGTTTTATTTTCTTTCTTCATTTACGTTACCTATGACGACGTCACTACACGCATTGCCTAAAAATAAGTTTTGTTTTATTTCATTTCGGTCGGAAAATGCAGAGTTACAGTCTGCCGCGGTAGCCTAGCATAGCGCATGGAGCACAGCACATCGGCTGTCGCAGCGTTTGCTCTCTGCTGTGTGAAAGACTAGAGTAGTGAGATGTCCCTGACATCACAAATTCTCACTACCTTGTCTTTCATGCGGATTGAGCACTATTCATCTAACATGGTGACATCTAATAAGAAGATACCTACCTCAAGACCCCAGAAACACCGGCGATTATAGGTATTTTACATTGTTGTTTGTGAAATATCGACATTGTACTGATAATAAGTTCGAACCGATCAATGCTGACATTTAAAATTGGTTTGACGTAAACCTTTGACAAATCTTGTACCTATTGGGGGGGTTCTATTTTGGGCGCATCAATAATGTATTATTTAATTACCTATCGCAGTAGAATCACAATACTCGCCTGTCTATCTACGCCAACTTAACAACCCAAGTCGAAATCAGAAAATACGAAGCGGAACTTCAAGTTAAACATTTTAAAACGGATATATCCAAAAATAACGCGTTGAACTTTAACCTTTTAACCGCTTACGTCGGATTAATCCGAAAAATATTTTCGTGTCCATTTCGCCGGGTCGTATAGTTACCACAGCTCGTTTAATCTGCTTTTTTATTTAATTACGCTGTATACTATCAGGTATTTTTTTTTTCGGGCGCTTGGTGCACTACAACTGATATGAAGCCGGGCGGTTAAAAGGTTAAAGGAAACTTTGTAGCCTATTTAATTTGAACTTTAGACCAAGACTTGTCGGACCTAACGTGAATAAAATATAGCTTTAGTAATAGCAGTCAGTTCTTAAACTGACACTAATTCGCTCAATTCGCTCGAACGACGTAAGTAGGTTAACGTGAGATACAGAATGGGTTTCAGACGATGTTTATTACAAATTGATGTTCTACCAAGTTTTTATTTTAAATTGTGATAATCATTTGTAAAATAGAACGTTTTGCCGTGGTTTTGCGGTTGCGACCGCTTTCATCTGGTATTGATATCAATAATCCCTAAACCATATGGATTAGGGATTAAAATCCCGATAGACGTCATTATCCGATTGTCGTTGCACAGAGAGCTTATTAGATTGTTCTGCGGGAATCTTTTTAATTTTCAATTAGAAATATTAACTTAACACTAAGTACTATTAGTTATTCTGTGCTATTACTGAAATCGACTTGAAGGATAGGTACATAAAAAACCTATGGCTCTCTAATAATTATTCTCTTTTCTACTGAACACCTCACAAGTAAATTAAAACCGTGAAAATAAAACATATGAGCATAATAAAGTAACTAGAAATCGATTCAATCTGTTTTTATGAAGATACAATTAAGAAAAAGTACCGGCAGTCAGTAAACTCTTTTGAATTTAGACAATAATAGTTCCTCTTTCATTATATTGTTCTGTTATTTTGTTTATTTACTAAGAGCGGAATTTTTGTAGCCATAGTTTTTGTTTCGGTGTAGATAAATTTTTAAAAGGATCGTTTCGCAGTTAACGGTTCACTAACAATTTCTAAACGGCTATTGTTCCTCAAATAGGTAGATAATACAGGTAACCGATGAACTGGGGTCCAACACTAGATTTTCGGGTATCGGACTTTTATAGGGCCGGAACAATGGCGCACTAAAAGACAATGAGTTCATTTCCATGACAGAGAACAATTATGGCTGTGGGCGAGATAATTCCGTGTAACAGTACCTACCTATAGAGCTACTCCTTTTTGAAGGTTGTTTGGAAGAGTATAGATTTCCCTGATAATTCATGCGTTTATCATTTACCAAAAGTTACGGATTCGAATGAATCATTTGAAAGTAAGTCAGTCACAAATATTTCGGCTTCCGTTGCGGGCCAAACACGGCACCTTGTGGTACGCCCAGATATCTTACTTGGAATCCGTAGTGAGTCATTGTACAGACGCCAGCACATCAAGCTACTATAGTCTGTCAAACTTCTTTAATAGATTTTCAACTTTATCGCTTAAGCATAAGGTTCAAAGTTGATTCGGAAAATTTTACAGTTTGGGGTAGCTTGATGTGCTGCCGTCTGTACATTGGTCGGTTTAAAAGTTCTTGGAACATTTGTTCATTAATTATTTTATAACGCAACAACTATTTGTGTTTCTGGGTTCCGACGAAAGCTTATTTTAGCGTTTTCTTTTATTATTACCAACTTATTTACCTGAGTAAATATAATCTGCATAATTGGCCATGGTACGAAAAGCCGTAATCAATGTATCATTGCCGTATTGATCGTATCCTGTCGTTACCGAACGACAGCAGCAGGGTAATTGCGGAACACACTATCAGTAGCAATAGGTTTCATTTTGACAGTTTAACAACATTCATTGCGTTATTTACGTTGTTGAGCAGACAAATTTTTCGAACATATAAAACAATGGATTAGCAATATCCTTCAAAATGATTCAGATTATGATTGATAGTGTGTTACGGAATTAAGGTGCAGGTCTAAATGAAGAAGTTCGGTCGAATAGGGTAGCATAATTATTTGATCATGTGCCAAAATATTATCATCAACTGAATCTATCGCAGACCATTCCTGGACACGGTCTTTCAATTTCAAGGAGACGCGTACTTCTGATTAATGAAGTTATGGGTTTAAAAGGAAGTGTGTCTGCACTTCTATTGTTAATTAGAGGTTCAAATTCTAAATCTAGACAATTAACGGCATTTATTTTTTCTCAGATTGTAGTAACTTTAATAATTTAGGTAGGTACTCGTACCTTGAGGCAAAGATGATACACCTAGAGAACAAGATAAATTAAAAGCTTACAGCGAATAATAAACACTATTTCTGAAACACAAAAAAAAAAACCCCCAAATTCTCAAAAGATACTGTTGAAAAAAAAGTGATGTGTCTATTTCGTTTAGGTAACTTGTTAAGTATGTGGAATAGGGATTTAACATTTTAGTATATGTTTTTGACTCTTTGGTCTATTAAAATATTAAAGGAATACACGATAATGAATTTTTCTCGATACAAAAAAATTGCAGTTATTATAAATTTTTTAGGGTTCCGTACCCAAAGGATAAAAACGGGACCCTATTACTATGACTCCACTGTCCGTCTGTCTGTCACCAGGTTGCATCTCATGAACCGTAATAGCTAGACAGTTGAAATTTTCACAGATGATTTATTTCTGTTGCCGCTATAACAACAAATACTAAAAACAAGAATAAAATAAATATTTAAGGGGGGCTCATCCCATACAACAAACGTGATTTTTTTGCCGTTATTTGTACGATATTAATAACGGCAACAGGTAGACGCTTGAAATATTCACAGAATATTTAGTTGTATACCTATTCACTTTAATAAATAAATAATTAAAATAAAATAAATATTTAAGCGGGGCTCCCATACAACAGACGTGATTTTTTTGCCGTTTTAAGAGATAATGGTACCGCATATTATAGCCACCACTCTTCTTTTGCGTTTCAAAAGTAATTGCATCACTTTCGCTTGCTTAATAGGTTTACGAGGATTTTAGATTTTCGAGGTAGCGCCTTAAGACGTTCCTAAAAGATTCAATAAGTAAAGTGACAGTAGACAGTGACCAGAAAGAGGAGTTACGAAAGTACATTGTCTTTGAATGTAAATTCAATCGGAAAAGCTCCTACGTACCAGTGGCATGCCGAGGTGGCCTAATTTCAATAGCTCCAAACTGGGACGAATCTGGGAAATTGCGACATGACGTTATGAACATTTCGATAGTCCACTGATATCGAGGCAACTGTAATAATGCACGTGGTATTTTGTGACGCGCTGATCGACTGCACCTCATGTACGGGCGAATTAGCTGTTTGATGGACAGGCAGCTAACTTGCAACTACTTTTAAAAAACAGTGGTGTGAGTGTGCTCAATAGGTAATTAAAAAGTTACGAGTATAAGTGACGCACACAGTAAAAATAAATATTGCCGACCTATCCTGCAGTATGTCGTGGTATGCAGTTCGGTTCCCTTTGCATTGACGACTTATATTTGTTTACGCTCTCAAAAGCCTTCGCATTAATTAGTTAAGTACGGTTTTTTGCCCAAAATGAAATATCAAAAAATAGAAGTTTGATTTTCGCCGCATTTTTATGCGTGCTTCGGCAACGTCGACGATCGTTAAGAGTCGCGAATAGATAGATACTCGGTCAAATTACTAGGTACTTAGCATACTATATGATATGATGTAACGTGAGGTCCCAAAGCTTTGAATATCTTTCAAAGACTGATTAGTTTCGGTTTTACACGTGAAATATCTAACAGAACTTTCATTTTCGACATTTCTGCTCCGTGTTGCGCGGTGCTATGAATGAAAAAAAAATGAATATACCTGTTATATTTACTAGCAGCGCCCCGCGGTTTCACCCGCATAAGTGTCGATCCCGTGGGAATATCGGAATAAAAACTACACTATGTCCTTTCCCGGGACTCAAACTATCTCTAGGTATACCAAATTTCATCTAAATCGGTTCAGCGGCTTAAGCGTGGAGAAGAGACAGACAGATACACACATTCGCATTTATAATATTAGTATGGATTCAACCTAAATGACGCAATGAATGTTGTTGAACTGTTAAAATTAAACGTGGATCGTGTGATACAAAATTAGCCCGCAGGAGTCTTTTGTAAGAATGAATGAATGATGCACGTGGCTTTAATATTAACTCCCTGATTATGATAGCTATTCTATTGTGTAATCAAGTGAAATGGTCAATAAGCTCAACACCTTATAGATTTGACTGCAAGATTTTTGATAAGTTGTTCCAAAGCAAGCATTAAGCGTTAGGTTGATTTCTTAAAAGTTTCCTCATAATAATATCATTTTATTCAACATATTTGTAAAAAAACAGTGTGTATTATTATCAACATTTGTCTTTTAGTCTGGAATAGGACGTTCGTAAACAATTACACTATAAAAACATTAAACAGCAAAAGTATGAAAAGTTTTTACTAAATAACAATTTCACTAGAATCAATTCTATTTTATTGCTAATTTTTTATTGCTTTAACTTTGACACTGCAGTGCAGAATAATAAAACTATGTTTGTTGCGATTTCAAAACAATCCAGACAGTCTTAATCTGAGTAAAATGTAAGAAAATGAAATAACGTTAAGGATTTTCTGAAACTCGTGTCTCGATTTCTACAATAATTGACAATCAACAATTCTCGCTGTGAATTTCAGCGAAGCCAATTAGGTGCCACCTATTGCAAATAACAAACATTCTATAAATTAAATCCTGTATTATTGGTTGTCTCCGTCGCGGCGTCGCGTCGTCCATATATTTTATTTGATAAAATTTCAAATAGCCTGAAGATCGCACGCCGTATCTTAATAACAACGTTCGATCTTCGAACTACTTTTATAGATTCTCTTTGTATAAAAATAACGAAGAGAGAATTTGTATTGGAAATTTTCGCTCCAGTTTATCGCATGGCTGCTGCTGCAAATTGAATATTATTACATTTTAGAACTTTGCAAACTCGTTAGTGAGCAAAAGATAAAGCCCTAGAAGTAGTTTAACGTCGATTATTAAGCATAGTAAACATTTTTATACTGTACAATTACAGGTTGTTTTCTATTAGTTCACGCACTATTATGATTATGTCAACATGCCAAGATTAAGATGGCCACCATGCCCATGTTTTGTCACATCTCAAGAAACGCTTTCTTAATAAGTACTTACTTAAAGCCTACCTTATTATGCATATGATTCGTTACTAAGCCGTAATTAGGTCCTAACAAGAAAATTATTTAATACTAGTTACGTTTGAACTTTCAAAACTTTCGCGTAGTCATTGAATCAATCTATGCGTGGATAGTTAATGATTAAATATGCATGAACGATACGTATTTCGGTAATTTAGAGAAAGTGAGCCTTTAATTAAATTAAAATGCAAACAGAAGGTCAATTCTCGTAATTTAAAACGTTCATAATCTAGTCGCAGTCTCATCTCGGCGACAAACAAATGTCAAAATGTAAGGAAATTAGAGGTATTTTTGACAGATTGAGACTGAGATCAGACTGTAAACGTTCTTAAAATTATGAGAAGTGCCCCTCAGGACAATGGTTTTATTTTATCTGTGCTGTTGTGCTAGGCACATCACAAATTCGATTTACTGTATGACTTGTATATCCATGTTGATTATTTTATAGTGTATGATTCTCACTAAAAGTATGTAGTTGTGTACCTAAACTTACCTCATTTGCAAAATAACCTCTCGAATTTTGTACACATACTTATTATTTACTTGCACCGTTCAATTGAGTTATCTTTGAAAAAATATTTCGGAGGGGTTGTTATTGAATAAGAGAAACAGTCACAACAGGATTTACGAGCCTTTTATCTAGATTCTTGAAACGTCTCTTTCATAAGCAGCCTATATAATGTTTCCACTGCTCGGACACAGGCCTTCTCTCTGTGAGAGGGAGTGGGCTGTAATCCACCACGCGGGCTCAGTGCGGGTTGGTGGATGTCACATGTCTTCGAATTTTTGGTTATAGGACATGCCGGTTTCCTCACGATGTTTTCCGTCACCGTTTTGAGAGCAGTGGTGATGAGATGGGGTCGTGGGTCGAACCCACGACCTTCAACTCGTAAGTCGGGGCCTTTACCACTGGGCCACCACTGCCTCAAACGTCTCTTTATGTAGGTGTTAACGTCTACACGAGGTGTCCTCCTAGTATACTCCTCCTTCGGGAGAACAATTATTTATATATATACACGTGATTGTACTTATGATAACAAACAACTTTTACTTTGGGAACAAACCTGAAATCGCGAAAAAAAAATCTGCTGTTCAGTACATTTTGACCAGTTAGGCGAAACGACTAAACAGCAGATTTTTTTTCGCAATTTCATTTTTGGTCCCATAGTAAAAGTTGTTTGTTATCATGAGTACAATCACGTGTTTAAGTATCGGTCACTAATTACCAGTCACCCTATATAATAAGAAAACCTTTGCTAGCTAGAGTTCAAAGGAGATTCAAGTCTTTACGTAGAAACTCGTTAGGTTCAGATTGTACGCAATGAAAGAAATGAAACTAATATGATCATAATATGTCTTAATATTATATTTTTCTCCGCTCGGAAAATACATTCTTAATGAAATAATTTGTTTAGCCGATAAAGCAATAGGTTTCACTTGAGCCTTAATTTTCGTAAGAAAAGAGATAAAAGAATGCAAGAGTTCAATTAAAGGGGATTTAGGGGTCATATCATAACACTCATAACTTTAAATAATAATCCTGTCGAGTGTTATAGCCGTCCTGATGCGGGTGATCGCGAGAAACTGATTGCATTAGATTGAATACTGCACACACACATATTGTCATTAGATACTAAAATGCATCAAAATTATTTTAAATGATAAATTGATAACTGATGAAAACACAGATGCCCCATTCCATAATAATCTTAAAAGACGGTACCGGGTCGGTAGTCATGGTTCGTTACTTCAAAACTGAAGTTATACGTTATTTCACTTGTTTTCAGTTACAGCAAGAATTTTTTTTTTATAAACAAAAATAAATCGTGTTACATAACTAATATTGATTGTTTTCCAATTTGTTTCAAAAGCTAGCCACAGCATTTAGCTTTGTCACATGTTAGTTCTTGGATTTTTGTTCGGAATCAGATACACGTTGTCTCGAAACTAAAAGCATTTATTCCAAATAAATCAATTACAGGCACTTTAGAATAATTGTCAAATAAGGGTCGGTGAGTCAGAAAGATGAAGCTCATTCTAAAGCGTAGTAGGTAGCTATGGAGAAGAACGGGCAAGAAACTCCACGGACACTCTTTTAAATAATAAAATTGTTATAAAATATTGGTTAAATCATTCATGTTGAAATTATCGATGTGAGAACGATGTAGAAAACGTGCACGTTAAAAGCGCCCGTTATAAAAACAACTCTGAAATTTAAAAAAATCAAACAAAACAAAAATAAGCCGTTGCAGCTAAGAGATGGCCAGTCCCTACTGATGGCGCCCGTTCACGAATATGACGTATGGATCAGCACCATTCAGCTCAAACATTTTGAAGGGAACTCAATGATCCAACACACACGCCACTACCAGTGAGCATGACATAACCTCAGCCGCCAGGGCACATTCAAGTCAGTGAAAGACGTACCCAGTAACTGATAGCTCTAAAGTAAGTACATAGTGGTCACACGTGTCCTATGCAATTATACAATACTAAGAAATTGAATTTATACAATACAAAGACAGTTTTTTCAATGTTCAGCAGCTCCAACAATGTTTCCGAATGCTAATCAATTAGTTTATGCGCCCTTGTGGACCAGCAGCACCCTAATTGTGTAACACACTATTACTCTCAGTTTGAATCATTTTGAAGTATATTGCTAATCCATTGCTCCTTATGTACGAAAAGTGTGTCTGCTCAACAACGTAAATAACGCAATGTATGTTGTTGAACTGTCAAAATGAAACCCATTGCTACTGATAGTGTGTTACGCAATTACCCTGCTGGACCAGCGTTGAGCCAAGCATTTTTGTCAGCGATGTAATCCCCCAACTTGTAATATGCTTGGCTGCATAGTGTGCGTTTAATACAAGATTTAAATTTCGTTTCATTCAGTTGGAGTATGAGGGGAGGAATTTTAGTGTAACACTAGCTGCGCCCCGCGGTTTCACCCGCGTAAATGTCGATGCCGTGGGAATATCGGGATAAAAAGTAGCTTATATGTTAATCCTGGGTGTCAGCTACCTCCATACAAAATTTTATCAAAATTGGTCCAGCCGTTTGAGCGTGAAGAAGTAACCAACATATAAACACACACAAACGTTCGCCTTTATAATATTAGTGATGAGTGTGAGTGTGTGTGATTTTAAACAGTACTCCATGAAGGATGAGTCTACTTTAGCCAGTCTGAAATCTGGTTGAACTAATTGGTCCCTATTTCTAGTCCTATAGTCTTCAGTCTTTCACCTCTTTTACTGAAAATATTTAATTTTTTCCTGACGTAGGTACATGATGTTTTCATAGATGTATTGACAAGGTACTGTCATAATGTTAATATATTTAAACAGTTCCCTTAGAGAAACGCGCTTGCGAAGGCCATATATTGCTTTAATGGCTCTTTTCTGCAGAATAAAAATGGACTCGATATCTGCAGCCCGTCCCCATAGTAAAATACCGTAAGACATGATACTATGAAAGTAACTGAAACAGACTAGCCTCGCGGTATTTGCATTAGTAAATTGATGGATTTTTCTTAAAGCATATGCTGCTAAACTTAGCCGTCCTGCATGCGATGTTAAATGAGGACCCCATTGCAGTCTTTTACAAACAGTTTTATCGACGAGTTCTAGTTTCTCTTTGTTCAATACTGTCACAATCACTACTTTTAACATTCGGTAAAGCAAATCTTATGCATTTAGTTTTTTCCCATTTAATTCCAAATTATTAGCAGTGAACCAATTTTGTACCTGCACTAGGGCGTTATTTACGTCGTCAAGATTTGTTGCACGTCTATTTATCTTAAAAATTAAGCAAGTATCGTCAGCAAATAACACCATTTTGTGGTTGATTTTTTAATAAATGGGTAGATTATTAATATATACTAAAAAGAGGAAAGGACCTAATATCGAGCCTTGTGGAACACCCATTTTTACTTTTAAACCAAGTGAATTGACACCATTTATTTGAACGTTTTGTTGTCTATTATTTAAATAAGATTTTGCTAAACTGAGCGCAAGTTGACCTAGTCCGTAATGCTCAAGTTTCAAAAGTAAGGTTTCGTGATTGATGAAGTCAAAAGTCTTATGCCTCGACTGTCCTTGTGTGTGCTTATGTCTCGGCTGTGCCTTATATATTTTTATTGTAACTCGATGATAATAATCATCGCTTAGTGGAGAGTGCGACGCATGAGGTCCATAATGTAAGCGGATTGTTACCGAGTCGTTTATCGACGAGTTCAAAAGGAAGCATCAATCATATCGTTCCGTTGTTTGTATCAATTGCCACTCATTCAATGCACAAAAAATACATGCAGCTCTTTATACTTAACTGAAAGTCTTAGTTTATTGTGCTTCAAAATAGCTCCCGTTCCTAAATCGATATAATTTTCCAATGACTGCTTTCAGTACATATATAATAATTTTCATGATTACCCACAATTATGCAGGATTTAATTCAAAATACTAAGTTCTAATGGAGCGACTGACGAACTTCATTTATGGCTTCCATGTACCTAAATATGCAGATGGAGTTGAGCTAGTCAATTTGTTGAATGCGAATATTGTCAAACACAGACATGGTTAAGCGAACATCATTTTGTGCTAGTGCATCACTAAAGGTCCTATCTAAACTGGCGCAGCATTAATTAGTTTATTGCGTCCTGAGGTCTGTATAAAATGGTTTATTAGACAGAAAATTTTGTGTTATAGCTGCCTCTCGCTTCAAGATAAAGAAGCCTTCTTCGCATGGAGAGCAGAATGTGCCGATCATATGTCAGAATTTCCTAACGACGTTATTCATCCTCAATAAGAAATAACGAAATTCAGACAACCATAATTCATTTGAAACTTAATCTACCTAAGTATCCTATTTGAAAGACTTGGATAAAATTCAAATTGAATACTCGAAACTAATAATAAGCATTCGACGACCCCTTTTAAGTCGATCTATCCGATGTGCCTATAATATTCAATTGGCGGTGCACAATGGTGCGTGCCTGTAATACACAGTGCTCTGCCCATTGTCCACCGAGAATGTTAACGTGTTACATGCCAAAGCAAATTGAGCATTATGACACAATTATCACATCTTTGTTTTACGAATTCTATGACGCTCGATTTCTTTGAAAATGCTCAGATTTTAATATCACTTAAATAAACCAGGTACTTAAGATTACCGGTAAACATGTTCGTCCCCGTTCGGTCCCTTTGCTCGCTAGCAACAATATTTTCACGATAATTAATTGCTCTGGAAACTTCTTGAAAATTACCTACCTAGAATATGATAGTCTACATTGCAGGCTAATGACATGATACATAAAAGGTTCTTTGTTAAAAGCCTAAAAAACTGAAGTAGTTTCAAATATTAACGGTTTGTACACACGGCTACACATCAAGCTATACATTTCCAGTTATAGCTGACCTCGCATTGTCTAAGTTTTTCGTACATTCAGAAGTCAGCTTATACTAGTTATGTATAGCTTGATGTGTAGCCGTGTGTACGTATGCAGTAGTTTAAAATCACGCGAATTAAGCAACATGTGATCAGTGATTAGCTCATCGACTGCGAGTATATACTAACTACTCAAAGTGGCGTCTCAACATGCAAACTAGTCGCGACGACTAGGCTACATTACGTAGTAAGAGTTGCTGGGTGGTGAGAAGGTAAAAACTTAAAAAGATAACATAAACCAGTTAATTAACTCAATTTTCACTAAATTTTTAAGTATTTCAAGAATTAGCGAGTTCGACCTTTGCCAGCATCGACTGTTTCATCGGCATCAATTTTTTGTTTTAATTGTACCTAACGAGATAGCTGTTTAAATGAAAATGTCTCGACCGTAATTTGTACAGACGCCAGCACATCAAGCTACTACAATCTGTTAAATTTCTTTAATAGATTTTCAACTTTATAACTAAAGCATTAGGTTCGAAGTTGTTTACAGTTTCGGGTAGCTTGATGTGCTGGCGTCTGTACGCTTAATGCCATAGTAAAATTTTGAGATAATGAAATGTCAAAGTTCATGAACTAGATAATTTTCGAAAATGGTTAATAATCTTCTTCGTTCAACGTTTACCTGTTTCATTTTTTGAAAATTTGGTAAGGTACGTCGAAAGGTTTGTTAAAGTATTATAGGAACCCAATAGAATAGCTATATTAAAAAGTTATATTTAGTGACAATTCTGGGAAATTTTCAAAAATAAACGAAAATTGCTTTTTCTCGAATACTATGGATTTTGGCCTATGCTTTATGGGGTGCTTAATTTTTGCAAATGGGTCACACTATTACCTACGTCCTGAAAGGAATACGTCAAATTACAAGTCACCCTGTATAATATGATATTATAAAGAGGTATATTTATAAAGCGATAAGGCCGCCCATTGTATATTTATAAAGCGATAAGGCCGCCCATTGTATATTTATAAAGCGATAAGGCCGCCCATTGTATATTTTTAGTGATCGATAATTCTTTTTGTTGTGTATTTTTGTGGTGTACAATAAAGTATATATAAATAAATAAATATATTTGTAAGTTGCACGTGAAAAATTTTTTCACTGGTAGAAAGCTACGCTATTTCCATGTTTTGATAAAACACGCGGACGATGTCGGGGACAGAAGCTAGTAAACTATAAATAGCGAAATGCAGCATGAATCCAGAGTGCATCTTATCGCATGCATTCAAACCATGGTTGATGATAATGATGAATAATGATGGTCCCCTACATACTAGGTATATAGTTTTGGTTAAGTTAAAAAGTAATTTTTACCGACTTAAAAAAAAGGAGGTTATTAAGTAAACTGACAAAGGAGTAAACGTTAATAGTAGTATACTCTTTATTTAGTTAGAGCATTCGCCCTCAAACGAAAGGTATGAGTTAAAACCATTGTTTAAAAACCTACCGCTATCTCCGGTGCGTCCGGTACCGAAAATTTAGTCTAAATAAAACATTTCCATAAGCCTTCGCCAAAAGTGAAACAAAAACCTAGAAGTCGACCGAAAAACGTGCATTGTTACGACTTACGAGCGATAATTGAGAAAATTTGTGACACAAACAAAATCACGGAGAAAAAGCTTGTTCACGAATCACTGTAACATGCTTTGAAGCGGGCGGGCGGATACAAGCGGATTCCAAGTCATACGGGGATTAAAGTTGGTAAAAGCATTGGAAATACAACTTTGTGGGCAGGAGGTGGCTTTATGTACACTTACACATTTATTGGGAGGTGCAGCGTTGCGGCGGTCCTGTTGCGCATGCGTGGGCTCGCGGTTCCCGACGGAAAGCGCGGTACAGCGTTACGGTGATACGAGCCCTCAGAGCAGACGGTCGCCGCCCGCGCTCGCGCTCCGCATCACTCGGGAACCGCGATCAGTCGATCTCAGCCGTGTCATCGGTGACACTCGCACATTTTTTCGCAAGACTTTGATAGTTTTATTCACTTTTATTCGTATTAAGTACGAACTTCACACTTTTCCGGCTTTAATTTATTACTTATTTTTTTGATAAGTTGGCGGATCACGTTAGTTAATTTATTCACTTTCAAATTAAAATTAAAAACATTAAGAATAACAATATTTTTAATTTGCAAGAACACGAGAACAATAAGTTGACAAATATACATAGTTTTTCTTCATATTCTACCAGGTAGGTATCTGGTATGCAAATCTTTAATTGAATGTTACTTATAGCATTTGAGACACAAACATTTACAAAGACACAAAAATTACAAATACAACAGTAAAAAAAAAAACAATATAACAATAGCTTTTTTGTAGCAGAAAGTTCTTTGTTTTTTTAAGTGAGTTAAGACTTAGTTCTTTTTTTTTTTTTTTTTTTTTTTTTCTTTGGCTTCGCACGGTTTGTGCATTTAGCCAATGTCACGTTTTGTTTTTTATTACGAAGGAGATAAAGGTAGGGAAACAGAAATATTATTATTCGGATTAATTATATCGGGATAAAAGGATAATAACTATAGGATCAGTATTCATAAAGGATAGAATAATGAGCTAAATACAATGACGAAACATTATAACTTAATACTATTGAATGTAATGAATGAGACTATACATTTATATACAGAAAAGCTATTTGTACAAAGTAAAGAAAGTATTGACGTAGGAAAAGGACTTAGTTCTTTAATGTGTGGCAGAATATGATTGTATACAGGGTGTAATTTTAATCACCGTTTTCCTCTTAAGGGGTCATTGTACTCATCATTATGATCAACTTTTACTATGGGACCAAACCTGAAGTTCCCTACATTTTGACGAGTTATGCGAACATAAACGTAGGGAACAGCTGATTTTTTTTTTACGATTTCAGGTTTGGTCCCATAGTAAAAGTTGTTCATAATGATGAGTACAATGACCGGTGATTAAAATTACATTCTGTATAATTGGCGCCATGCAGAATACTTACACTTTTATCCATCATTGCTGCATTGGACTTTCTTACACATAACCTATTATTATCCCGTCGAATTCGGGTAATAGTATCTGATAGGTTCTTAAAAAGTTTTAGGTTTGTTTTAACGAAGACCGCAACCTCATAAAATGGTAATAATGACGGTTTATATTTTAGGTTTTATAAAATATGGCTTAGACGTATCAGTACATTTTAGTCCAAACATCGCTCCGTGACACCGTTTCTGTATGTTTATGTTAAGATTAAGCCAACGATGCCACGATATGCAGTAGGCAGAGCGACCGAACCGAAGACAGTTTATATAGAGCACTAGCTGACCCGGCGAACTTTCAGATTTCTTTTTCCATGTTTTAATAATTAGGAACCCTCACGGGCGTCCCCAGAACACCCTACCAAAGTTTCATCACAATCTGACCAATGGTTTCGGAACGCACAGAGGACAAACATACAAACATTGATTTTTATAGATAAGCAGATTTGCTCATTCTTTTGTTTAATTCCTCTGTGTGTACTTTCGAATTTAGCCTCTGATCTATATTCTACATTAACATTTAACTTCACTTTTAACTACGAATAATGGTAATTGGTTCGCGCGCCTGCTGAAGTGCGCGATGCGTGGACGATGTTATGCATTAAGTGTGAGAGAATAAGTCAAAATAAAAATGGTTGTATAAAAATACAACAAAAAAAAATTGTGCAAAAGCACTTTCTATAATATTTGGAATAATTAGTTGTAATTTAACTAACACATTCTTGAATATACTTATTTAAGGCGGTACCCCGACCAAAATCGCGTTTTTCTTCGTTATTCAGAGGCTATTTAACTCAATAATTTTGAGAAATAAACTACATCTGAAAGCACATTATTAATGTTCAATATCATATCGTCACATTGCACGTTATTATTTGTTTTTATACATTTAAAATCTCCTTTTAAAAAAAGTGACTAAAATTATTGATTGCATTCATCTTTTACTAAAGTTGACGTTCTATTAATTTGAGGATTTCACCAATGGATAGATAATTTAAAAATCCAAATAATCCACGTTTTAATTTATTTATAAAGATCGCAATTTTTTTTTATTCAAATATTTCCGAAAATTGTGCGAGTTCTATGATAAAGGGGCGTGCGCAGGGTGCGGGCGGCAGTACCTACGCTGCATCCTTTTCGTACGAGGAAGTCGTGTCGCTCTCTGTCGCAAGGAGGGAACGAACGCTCAAGGTTATTTGGTCGGGGTACCGCCTTAAAGTTTGAGATTCGAGTGTTTTTTCAATTAAAATGTGTTGTAGTATTGTATCGTAAGCATCTAAAATTAAGAATTATTTTAATCAGTAGGTAATAATAGAGTGATTGGTCGCGTCAAGGTCAGATCAGGAAATGTGTGGATGGTGTGATGAAAAATAAGTAAGCTTGTTTACGTGTTAACTTTTTACTACACAACTTTTAACACAATTAAAATAACTTAAAAAATAATCGTCCCTTTGAAAATAACTACTTTATGTAACTTATGACGGGAGGAAATTAATAAAGATTCTTCTTTGGCCATATTATAAAGTAAAGTAAACGAACCACAGTTTTCTTTAATTGTTTTAGCTTTTCGTTATTACAAATGTATGTATCGTCGCTTCTAAAGTGTATGCTGCATAATTTACTGCATTCGATAGGAATCCCATCAAATCCGTTTTTTTTCAATCGAACTACAGTTCCCCATTTTTTTCGCTGTAGGTACTTAATATTTCGGGAATCTGTGACATTAAATTTATAATGCATATTCTATATACTAATGCATATTATCATCTTTCCTTTTAACTAAAAACAAAAACCTTCAAGTTCAAGTGAAAATTCAGAACGTGTAAAATAAGCTTTCATGTTGCATAACACTTTCCAGAGTCGCAAGTATAGGATTTCAAAATGTTTAATTATTCACATATGAAAAGTGATCCTCGAATTCTTCATATCCGGCTTCTACACCACTTAACAGCACATGATGGCATATTTTCAGTATGTAAGCAACGCAGAACACAATAATAATCACAATCGTAATTTCCCCGCGACACGAGCGCATCGACGCAATGATACCGGCGAACTGTCAGCCGCGGTAGTCGGTACGCGGTACAGTTTTCGGCAACGCCCACCGCGGTACAGTTTGCGTGGTGCCATTTTTGAGCTTGAGTTACCTACATCTCTTGACTTTTATTATTCGTAGGCTTTTAATCATAAACTGATTACAAAACTGAATAAAAAAAAATTCAAATAGTTAAGTACTAAAAAACATATAATTTTTTGCCTCCTGAAATAGAATAAAATCTTAACAAAAAAAAAAAAACAGGTAGGTACTCCTGGGAAAATAAAGCAAACAGAAAAAAAAACGTTTTCAAAAATGAAAACCCACTTGTTTTGGTACCTGCAAAATTATACTTGAAGTTACGGATAGGTTGTATCTATGGTATCTATTGTATCATGTACCTATTATTCAGGTACAGCGCGGGGAACATAGATAAGCAGAGTTAATTGAAAGTTAATTAGGGCAGGTAAAAGTTTCATGTTACGACCGTAATCATGCATATAGTCCTGAACTAGTTAAATTACACGTTACCGCAAGTAGACGAAAAATAGTATCTACCTAATCAGTTGTTGAAACTTTCAATTTGATTCGACACTAATGGTTTTGGCTGGCGCATCCATTTTAGCACATGACATCGAAATTAAGGGGATAACGTGTTTATTTGTAACGGTACTTAGGACTGGCGCTCGCCCGGCAAAGTATGTACTTTGGTTGTATGTACAGACGCCAGCACATCAAGTTACTACAATCTGTCAAATTTCTTTAATAGATTTTCAACTTTATCGCTGAAATATAAGGTTCAAAGTTGATTGGGAAAATTTTACATATTGGGGTAGCTTGATGTGCTGGCGTCTGTACTTCGGCGACTAGTTTTTATTAATAGGTACAATGATGTCTGAAAGACTTCTTCGCAAGCTGTTAGAAACGGTTATCAAAAATACTCTGGTGGATCAATTTCCAATTGTATTATTATTACAACTTGATAGTTAACACATGATTCTACTGCGATAGGCTAATTATCTATTTAGGTATATGCAAAACATTTTTATTGTAAGTAATATTCCGAAAATGTTGTGGTGTGTATGTCTGGCCATAAGTTATAGATGTTAAAAATAAAAGCGCATTAAAATGTAAGTTTTACATGCAAATAAAACTTGGAACATGTGTAGGAAAGAAGGAAAAAGTATTTATTAGACTCGTACAGCAAGAAAAATAAAAAAAAAACAAAGTATATAAAAAAGTAACAAAAAGAAAAATTAAACGGAAAATCCTATACGAGGTCTATAGGCTCCTATCTCAGCATGATGCTACGACATTTAAAAAATAAATGTCGCAGCGCTGTTATTCTGATAGGGTCCGCTGTAATGTCACGGGCAGTTACAGAAATAAATAAATAATAAAATAGATATGACATATCGCTCATTTGGAGAAACATCTACGTAACTGGTACTTTTTTTTTACGTCTATGTTTTCCTAACGTAAATACGCTTTCTAAGTGCTTTGGCATATTAAACTCATTTTTGAGAAAAAAATCATTTACGTCGATCTCTAGACGCGCTAGACGTAACCTCATTACTCACATTTGCAAGCTCACCTCAGTAATAACAGTAACTTAGATCTGATTTCATTTAACTTAGCCACATATTCTATAGATTTCATACAGGAGTTTTCATCGACCTCTCTCTGTTAATAAAGTGCAGGGATTGATTTACAATGTAGTGTTCCAAAGGACGCGAACCTTTTAAAGGACATCACAATCTCAAATAGCAGCCGGGTGGTTAATTTTAGGCTTTCGCTGTAATAGTAAAAAATGTTCAAGATGTTATTTCCCATAAGAAAATAGTAAGTACCATTTTCTTTTTTTTTGGGTATAAAATGATCGACACTTGAATTATGTCCTTTAAAAAGCTCCAGTGTGACCGATCTGGGCTGTTGGACTGCAAAGGGTTGGTCATTTTGTAAAGCCTTTCCTAAGACTAAAACTTAATTATTTTATCTGGAATTATTTAAACAATTTACTTTTGCCTAAAACTGCCACTTAATTTCCTATAGCAAACATTATACAGTTTATTCAATCTTTTTCAGAATTTGTTTGTTGTAAGAAAAAATATTTTAGACTCCACGTTTTGACAAGTGCGCGGGCGTTTTGCTTTTTAAGAAAATACTTATTTATGGATACAAGTTCCGAGAGCCGAGGCTCTTGTATTAGTACTAGTGTCAGGGGCTAAAGAGCTATATAAGCTTTTAACCTTCTAGGCGCCTAGAAACCATGCGAGGCTTAAAATATCTAGGGCTATAAGACTCGAGTCTTTTGAACACTAACAGTATGTTCTCTGTGCTTTTCACTCAAATATGTACCTAGCTTCAGGTTCTAATTAATTAATAATTTTCGACTTTACTGGTTAGGTATTTGATTAAAACTATATTTAAGGTAAGTCTAGGCAATACTTTTTTAATTTCATCAGCGTTCACGCGGTCGTCTCGATGTTTTCTAATCGTTAATAGATGACGGTGTATTGATAGAGTATGTGGCTGATTAATGCTTAGATTTGGAAGCGTTTTCAATTTCACGCCTTTTATATAATATGTGAAATGACGGGACATTGATCTTCTTAGTTATTTAATTAAACAATAATGAATCGACACGGGCAGAATTGTTGATATCGGCTCAGTACCAAAAAGAAAAAAAAGCTTATTCTTCTTCTTGACTTGTAACAATAATTTATGGCCGGACTAATCATTGTATTACCATGTAATTGTAACTGTATTATTAAAATAAAAACGCATTTTAACTTCAGTCCAAGATTTACCTTCCAGTCAGTGTTTGTAAGTTCTTTAAGTAGGAACTTTATTCCGACTACACTAAAGTCACACACACAAAACGGACTGTAGAAGTCTTGCACGATATTGGCTCATTTTCGTCAAAGTTCACTGTATGTGAGAAAGGGACAAATAGTTGAAACAAAATAGCCGTAAAACTAATGACAGAAACAGAACGATGTATTATATTTTAGCGTAACGTTATACGTACGTAACGTGATTTGTGATGCAATCGCGCCCGCAGGTGGCTTGAAGGGATTTTTCAAATAATACTTATTAATTTAAGTGCTTAGATAATAATGGCAAATCACTAAAATTCGTAACAAGTTTTCCGATAATTTACGCGAGAGTGACGCTTGATCGTCGTTTTACAAGAAACTAGTATTTCGAATATTTTGGCAGGTTGCTTTACTTCGTTACACACATACCTATGTATATTTCAATTATTTATAGCTTTGTTTCAATTCGATTAGATTACCTTATTCTGAATAAAAGGTTTAGGTAAGCTTGGACTAAAGTCAGAACTCGTTTTTTAATGAGACGGGTATTGTGTTTGATTCAAATCTGTGTCAAATTAATGAATTTGCTTATAATGTTGGGCTTATTGAAATCAAAATATTTATTGTAACTTTAATAATGTATTTAATTTGTATGTATTTTTTTAACTGTAGGTAACTCACTAAACCATTGCGCCATCGACGACTCGTCTTTTTGTAAAAACTACTATTGAATAATGTGTATTTCCTATAATTCTGTTTTATTTATGTGCACTTACTCTTTATTATCACGTTACTTCTTCATTATTGTGTTTTAGGTACTTCTCAATTGTTGATTTTTTAATACTTACTGTGTACTTTACATTTTTATTATTGTGTTTTGCATACTGTGGTGTACCTACTCCTACTGTGTCAATCGGCACGTTATCGTGCGATTTTATAATTTCTCACGTGACGCTATTATCATGGACGTCCATGTAATTCATTGTTGCATTTTCAAATTTATTTCCATAACGTTTTTACTAGAATACATTTTCAGATTGATTAATTGGATATTCTTCTTCTGGCCAAATTAAATGTGGTCTTGCCATCAAAGTCGGCTTGTTATAGGTCATAAAGTAGCTATCACAGCCAGCTTTGATGAGCATTACTGCATTCAAACCATCATTTTGCAGACCTCCAATGGAAATGACAGTCAATGGTTTCCCGGGCCTAGCCTGTCAAAGCGGCGGTGAAATGTATCCGTCATCATATCACAGCCACTTTGATGTGGTCGGTTTACGGAGAGCACCACGACATTATACATCCCGATGGGTAAGCCGGTCCGTGGCCCATTCGTAAAAATGGTTGTGCCATGTAGCAGACTCATATCACAGCCATTTTTGACGAGTTGGGCTGGGCGACGCGACGACGTGGCTCTACTGCGGTACACTAAATTAAGAACACGACACAATGTATAAGGCGAAAGTTTCGTCGCTCACAAAGTGGCTGTTATGTGTGTTCTGGAATTCCATATCACAGCCAGCTTTGATGAGCGATGGGCATCGGCTGCAACTCCTCAGGAGTGGCAGAGACTGCAAGCACGACAAGCACCACAAGGAGCCAGCAAAGTGGTTGTGCCTTATGAGGTTCACGTACATATCACAGCCAGCTTTGTTGACTTCTTTGGTGCGTAACAGTCATCCTGAAGATCGGCGCCAACTTCAAGATTATATTTTTGTCTCTTCCTTCACTTTTCTGATTTACGTGCACATTCTTCTTTTGTCCTTGTCGTGTATTTTATGTTTTATTTCAGCCTCGACCTCGTACCTACTTATTTATACTTTTACAGTACTTGTTTTTATATTTTGTTATCTACATATGTGTGATCTTGTAACCCTGCACTTTTATAATTATGTGTATTCTTCTGTCTCGTATTTTGACTTCCTGGTGGCCTACCATGATCTAATTAAAAACGATTCAAAAACAAGACATTTCAGTTTAGGTTCCTAAACTGCATCGCTTGAGCGGCTCTATGGACGTCATGGTACCAAACAAGTATGAATGAAACCAAAACTTGCGACTCAGTTTGGGACAACCGCTGTCAGCAGATGGCACGGTCTAAACTGAATTGTTAAACTGACGTCATGGTATGAATTAGAAGAACAGTTCAGTTTAGGTCCTAAAATGGATCGCGTTTAGAGCTTGTGGTAGGCCTCCTGCTTGTGATATGTTAACTTTTACTGCTGTGTGAACGTAAATGCAGTGAATTCCTAAATTAAAGTATATTCTATAATTTTCAGGTGGCGACATCTTCGGTCTTCGTTTGGATCATAATATTCGCAATCAAAATGAACTATAGTCTAAAATTGTATCGGGAAACTATTTGTTAGGCAATTTTTGTATCATATCCTGTAGGAATCTTTACTAAAATATGAAAAGAATTAGAAGAATTTAGGTAATACCTAAAATTTTAATTTCTTTCAAACTTAAGATATTTGAATAATAAACTATCATGAAATTAAATTTTGTTGTTTGATTTTTCTTTAACCCATACATAATTCGGCACCAATAATGAAACCGTTACTAAAAAAGTTACCTTCGTTAAATGTTATATCGTTACATTTCGGATTATAATTTTTTTTTGAAAAATTAATAAAAGGAGGGTGTATCATTAGAGTTTGTAATAATAATAATTATTTAGAGATTGTCAGAACTTGTTTGCCGCGGCACGGCACGGTCCACGCAGTGTCCTTTTGGCAAATAGTAGGTAGGTACTTAATTAACGATTAACGGACTTAGGGAAAGTTAAGTTAATGAGTCCGTTATCAGTTTTTATTTTTAAGTTAAAAGTTAATCCGTTACACGAAATGTTGTTAACTTCGTTAATTATCGATTAACGGTCTTGTGTCCAGCTTTACTCATAAGATAACAAGTACTTAGGTGTACTGTAGTTCCTACAAATTAGATTGAAGAAATTCAATTTTCATCCTATACGAGTATAGATACCTATGTTAACGATGATTTTGTGGAAACCCTCAAACGGTTGGTTGGGTCTAAATTCTTACACCTGTGGTACCAATCACTATGTATCTAATGGAGGAAAGTCGTGAGATGATTCCTGTCTTCATATGCTGTGATTCAAGAATTTATAGCTATAGGTATATAGACAGATCCCCGAAGTTCTTGAAGTACCTCTTGAGAGATCCAGCTTTTCGAACAAGGGGGATTCTGAAAGGGATACTGTCCGCGTACATAGGTAGGTACATAGGGTACCTACAGGTTGCACAGAAGATTAAATATCAATGTCTTTGCTAGCTTAAAAACATTCGTTTCAGCAATCGCTTTCATTTTGACAGATCAACAACATTCTTTGCACACAAATTTTTCGAAGATATGAAGCAATGATAGCAATACCCTTCAAAATGATTCAGATTGAGATTGATGTGTGTTACACAATTATGATGCTGGGCTATATAGGTCTACCTACAGTAGTCTTTTTTTTTTTTTTTTTTTTTGGATGGGAAATCATCTAATGACTCCTCCCGCTCTGGGTGGAGCGGAAGGGAGTGTCAGACTCTTACTGACTAAAACCCACCCGTGTTCCTTCCTTAGCCCTTTATGTTCCGGGGCAGCGGTAACCCTTTCGGACGATCCCGCTACCCCGGCAGGCTTCGGCCCTGGCGGGCCCCTTCCTTAATGCTGACATCTCTTTGAGGCGCGCGTGGAACACATACGCGCCGTCCGGCACGGGCCTGGTCCTGATCGGACAGAGAGCTACCCATTACTCTCCGTCCGCAGGCCCGCGCCTACGGTGGCCGGGAGTCGTCACGCGGCTCCCGACGCCCGTAGCGTCTCCCGCGGCGGCTGAGGCGTGCGGCTCTCTCCCTGAGCCGTCCCGCCACCTCCTTCGCTAGCATGACTGCTTCGCAGAAGGAGGTGACCGCCTCCCACTCCCTCTCGCCCCGGACCATGGCTTGAACCAGGGCCGGACGCGAGAGGTCGCCGCCGTTGCCGATCGCCTCTACGAGGACACGGCGGTGCTCCGCCCAAGCGGGGCAGACCTCCACCGTATGCTCCACCGTGTCCTCTGGGCGATCCTCGCAGTGGTGACACCCGGGCGTCTCCTCCCGCCTGATGATGTGCAGGAACCTCCCGAAACATCCGTGTCCGGTGAGGACCTGCGTCAGGCGGTAGGTGAGAACGCCGTGACGCCTCTCTAGCCACTCCTCAAAGAGGGGTCTTATCGCCACTATCGTGGCGTGCCCTGCGCTGGGTTGCGATAGTCGCTCTCTCCATGCCACCATGAGATCACGCCGGAGGTCTGTCCGCTCCGCCGCTATTTGCCGCGGAAGCGGAGTTTCCCCCCGGCGTAGTGCCTCCGCGCGCCACTCGTACAGGCGCGCAAGGACTTTCGCCTCCAGATCCCATGGCGGCATTCCGGCAAGGAGGCTTGCCGCCTCGCCCGAGATCGTGCGGTATCCCCGGATCAGCCTTACGGCTACCACCTTTTGGGGCGCGTTCAGGTAGTGGGCGGCTCGCAGCCGCAGTGAACGCGCCCACACCGGGGCCCCATATAGGGCCATGGACCGCACGACCCCCGCGTAAAGCCTCCGGCAGGAGGCGTTTGGCCCCCTCAGGTTGGGCAAGAGCCGCTTGAAGGCGGCCCCGGTCCGTTCCAGTTTGGGGGCCAAACGTCGAAAATGTTCGACGAAGTTCCACCGGCTGTCGAGGACGAGACCCAGGTATTTCATCGTTGCCTCGACGCCGATGTGAACCCCTCCTACCATCAGTTGGAATCCCGATGGTGGCCCGTTCCGGAGCCCATGAAAAGACATGGCCCCGGACTTGTGCAATGCCACCTCGAGACCCAACCGCCGGATCCTCTCCACACCGCCGGATCCTCTCCACACCTACAGTAGTCTTCCAACAACTTCATTCTTGTTATTTACCAATCGAAACATCAACCATATTCGTGTTAGCACGAAAACTCCACTAAGTCCTTTAAACCTAGTAGGTACCTATATTTTATTTTTCCTATAAGTGGAACTGCTGAATACTTCCCACTAGTTCCATACACGGAACTAGTGAGTTGCAGTAGTTCCATGTGGAACTAGCTAAATGGAACTGCTGGGAATAAAGGTTCTTCTCTACAGCGAGGGTTAGATATCTGTCTAAGCTGCATGCAGCCAGTTGTGGGTTTCCACTTCAGCAGTTTTTTTACCATAACTGTGGCGTATGACCGTATGAGGGTTATGGGGCCTGCTCAGTTTTACTTTTTCTGCGCTGCTACCTACTATTACTCCGAAACTCTTTTCAGCCATATTGGAGGAATATGTTCAAGGTAATGTAGACTGGAAAGGGCTGAGCATCGACATTAATGGCGAG
Organism: Hydraecia micacea; assembly: GCA_914767645.1. Lineage (NCBI taxonomy): Eukaryota > Metazoa > Arthropoda > Insecta > Lepidoptera > Noctuidae > Hydraecia > Hydraecia micacea. The sequence continues at coordinate 3,919,107 of OU611774.1, forward strand.
TAAATCACTCGAATTCAGTTAGTGTTTCATGGCTGAGACTAGACGACCGGCTGTAGGTACCCCTACCTACCTACCTATAATGCTCGATGACATAGACAGTGTCCGAAGAAAAAGGTTTCTTTAATGGACTTTGAACAAGACGACTAATGTAATGTCAAATGCTGCCGTATGGTGACTACAATCGAAGCTTCGGTCGGTTAGATTTACCTTGGACAAACTGTCCAGTTCGGTAAGTGTTCTTTCTTCTAGGTTTAATATATTCTAACTGCGAACAAGAAGCCAGTCGTCAAATCCAACATGCCTGGACAGCGTTCGGTAAAATTACTCAATATCCTCCTGTCTCAAGATGGCGGTCAAACCGAAAACTGTACCTACCTACACTGATTTGTAAAACAAAACAAGGTATCTAAGTCCATTACAGAAGCTCTTTCGATAAACGAAATACTTAGGTACCTATGTAGTTTTATTTCCCTTTAAAATAAAGGTTATCGTTCCTTTGCCCTCGGTGCCCTACTACCCATAGTTTTGAATTTAGCCCTGATGTTCCATCACAAAATACTCGGTTAAATTCAAAAGAAATACCTCGTTGTGATCAAAAATATCTGACATCACTTGTGCAGCATAAAAATCTAACTGTAGGTAGATAATGTTTCGACTTTCTCCTATCTCAGTGCCGTTCATATTGCAAAAATATGGTGACATCCAACTCATCTTTTTGGAGTCGATGTAGCATCCTATACTAATTGGGCGTCGCTTGTCTCGTCAGATGGTTTTGGTGTTCCTTCGATGTCACATAGTATTTGTGCTGCCTTCCCACAAATAATCACAATACATTTGCAGTCATCTTGACGACAGATATTAATGGATGAATCATGAAATCAGATATTATTGCCGAGCTCGAGCTGTCCATATTAATTATGCTCGTGACTGTACCTAAGTGCTACTAAGGTGAGATTTCACGCAACCGGGGTCTCGAATAAACACAAAAACATGTTTGTTACCAATAGTAACAAAGGCCAATGGAAAGAACTACACTGGGAGTTTCTCTACGTGGTCCACCAGGCTCCCCACAAGTTGGGAATTATGTTCAGGGCAAGAACGAAACGTAGGTAACAATGCTTAGGGAAGGCCTATGTTTAGCGGTACATGTCTTTCGGCTGAGATGATGATTCTGCTATATTTAATAAATAAAATTATTTTATTTCAGTCAACTAAAATTATCTACACTATCCCCCTTACTAATAATTGTATTAGGTAGGTACATCAGATGAATAGTTACACACCGATTTCTCACTTTCAGTCGTCAGAAAGACTTTTGAAAGAAGACAAAGCGTTGTGTAGTATAACTGTACAGACGCTAGGTATACCTACGTTTATTAGTAAGGGGGAAAATATATAAATATCTACCTGAAATACACTAGCACTTATTAGTGTAAAGACCCACTTAGGGAATTTGGTTATTCACGTTAAAAAAACGAGTTTTAAATTTTAATATCAGACTGATATTAAAATTGTATCATATAATAGTTGATAGGCAGACATCGACGAGACTAATAATAATTTAATTAGGTAGGTACCTAGTGGGATTTTTAGGGCTCAGAAATAAAACAACACATTTTCATAAACATTTATTTGTGACCTAAACAACGAGTGTTACAATAGACTACAGAGTAAGTGATTATAATATTAACTAAATCTATCGTTTAATATAAAATAGGCCGTGTTTACAAAACAAAATAGTATTGTATCTACTATCTACCTACCAAATTACACAAACAAAGGAGAGCAACATTATAAGATAGGTACGTAAATGAAAATAATTAAATTAGGTTGTCTACTAGACGACTTACAGTATTGTAGGTAAGAAAATATTTATTACCTAAACTGCTATATTTAATAATTTTGCGTTATAATAAGTTAGCACTCACTTGTCATGTTATTCCTTCCCAATGTAAGGTTAGTTAAACGCGAATTTAAAGGTAGTGCCTATTAATGAGTAGGAGAAATAATTTAACCGCTCAAGCGCAATTGGTTCATAGCCATCTAAAGTTTTGAGACCATTTTCTTTTTAATTTATGCATTTTCCCTTAAATAGGTACTTACTTGCTTATTATATTGTTGAAGAGTACTTAACACTTTTTATAAACGTTATTTTTGTTCTTGATTCTTCTGGCGCCATTTGCAAGGATCGATCTAATGACTAGTTGTTGGGAAATGTGTTATTAGTAAGGTTTAAAAATCTCTTACAACAATGTGATGCACCCCAGCACCACAGATAGTCTGTAGGCACCTAGGTACTTATGATGGTATAAATAAGGTACCTACCTACCTACTTATTTAATTTGGCCAACTTAATTTTATTGTATGACTAGGTTATTGGCCATTACATTACATTACAATATCTTGCAACATTCTCAGACTACTAAATTGATTTTGCATAAAACGAATTTTTGTTGGTACTTTCTTAAATGATCTTATGACTAAATCCCAAAAATTCGAAGATACTTTTAATTTCTAGCAACTTGTAAATTGGTTTAATGTTTTTAATGAATAAAAAATATTCGTAAAATTCTGTTTTAGTTATGAAGAAAGTACTTATATCATTACAACAAAACAATAATTTAGAGTGAAAACAAGGTAAAATAGGTATAGTTTAATCTAAAAATGCAGGTCCCTCCACTTAAATTTCTATAGAAACATTTGAAATGTGTATGCAACAATCATTGGAAGGGCGTTCAATTTTAAATTAGACGACCTGTACAGGATTAGTTTTGAGGGTTTACTCTGCTATGATGCCAACCGATTGAGATAGAAATATTGTAGTAGGGAATTCATTTAGACTTTTTAAGTGTAGGTAATTAGCAGGGATTTTGAGTCAAATCAAAAAGTTGTACACACGGCTACACATCAAGCTATACATAACCAGTATAAGCTGACTTCTGATTGTACGAAAAACCTATGCAATGCGAGGTCAGCGAAAACTGGAAATTATAGCTGTGTGTATAGTTTTAAAAGTGTAAGGAGACAATTTTAAGTAAGTGATTTGGTTCAAAATCTCATACTGTAGATTTGTGTAACATTGATTGCTAAGGGAAGTTAGCGAGTGGTCAAAGTTCTTACCTTCTGTAATAATACAGATTTTAAACAGTAATATTACAGAGTTGATAGTCATAACAATAAACAATCTGTAGTATATGGAATCAGGACCTTTCAATAGGTACAACAATAATTATTATGAAGAAAACTCGAAAAATCTTACGAATTTTTTTCTTACTTTCTTAATAGTTTAATTCAAATGCAGATATGAATATCATTTTATTATTTATTTACTTTGAGCACCAAGTGGGCTCTAATTTAATTTCTAAATCACGTTTTGACCCTTTTTGGTAGTCTATAATATTATACTAATTTTGTTTAATATAATTATAAGTACCTACATTTTTTAAAGCCAGAGCAGGTCATTATAAACCTGCTGTTTTCATTATAAATTTGCCAGTGATGGTGACTACCAATATTTTTTAACATCGCCAATTCAAAGATTGTAATCAACAAAACTACCCTCCTCTTTACAAGACACTTCCTTATTTAGGCTTAATTTTAAATTTTGGCACGAAGCTAGTTTTTATATTAACCAATTTTTGTATATTAATGAGTTACATAAACATAATGATTTTTTTAATCGGCCTATTTATCTAGGTACATAAAACACGACAGATTATTATTTAAAATTTTATGACACATAGTTGACACCATAATTCTCATAATCTTAAAAATTTAATAGTTTCTTAATAATTTTAAGGAAACCATCTGATTGTTGGCAAAACATAAGCTTTTACTAATGGATATAGATATAGTTACAATAACGAAATGCCAAGAATAATTCTTCACAGAAGATAAAATAGGCAATGATTAAATACTGTTTCTAATACAAAATAATCTACAATACATAGCACTGAAGCAGGAATGAGTTTAATTTTACTGGTAGGCCATTCAAAGTTTTTTCTTACATTCTAAATTAGATTTTTAAATCACTCTTTTCTTATCCGAACAATATCATTCTAATGGTCACTTTACAGTCTCGAGACAGTTCCATATTAAAACTATGAAAGGCCCCACCTTTTTTTCTAAATGGAAGAATATAATATGTATATATATATTTACTAAATCTCTCATGTTTCCATGGTTTACTCTTGCATTAATTAATATGTGAGTAAATCATGAAGAAATGTCATGAATTGTTTATTACAAATATGGTTTAATTACTGTGCGTTTGAAACACTCATAGAAGTACTTAAAGCTAACAAGATCTTTACTACCAATTAATGTACTCTTAGTACAACATTTATATATATAAGTGTTGGGAATGTTATCTGATATTATATAATAAGCTTAATATTTTTTGTTAGCACATGAAAGGGTAATAATGAACTAAAGTCATCCTTGACTGGGTTTTCATAAATCTAACATCAATAGAAGTTATACAATATTGAAAATGTATTACACAAAGAAGTTTACTAGTTGTTGTTGTTTATTTGTTGTTAGGTTATTGTATTATATTGAAACATTGAAATAATTGGTTATATTTTCTTGCTCTTCATCTACATGATATTGTGCTTCTGAGATTCCCTCAAGACCTGCGCAATTATTTATAATTTAAGTATAGGTAATGTCAGTATACTGATAAGACTGGAAACACTCACATGCAAGCATATACATGAAGCTTAGTTTCTATCTACTGTACTTTGTACGGCAACATGGATTTATACATTTTATATACTGAGAGGCGACAGTGAAGGCTCAAGGAGGAAAAATACCGCATATCTAATGAGTCAATGTTAGTTTAAAAAATAATGGTAAATTCGTCAATTAGAATTTAGTCTTGTTCTGTCGTAATTATTAGAATAATACTTGCGTGTGTGACCAGATGTACGAACGCAAACGAAGCAAAAGGAGATATAAGGATCGTAGAAGATGGCTTTCTGCAGTTTTCTGCCTATTTTGAAGTGTTACTCTCTATTTGCATTCTAATATTTTTTAGTAATTAACAAAATTGATTATTAGATTGAACAATGTATGATTGAAGCAAATTGTCTATTTACAAATAAATAGGGTAAGTATGTACAAATGAGACAAATGGGAATATTCCTAAGGGAGTGTTGTGTATGTCTAACAGTAGGCTGCACAATTATTTTATGATAGTTTTAAAATATTGGATCTGCATAAAGATATGTTCTGATAAGCAAAATACATAAAATTATTGTATTATGTTTAAATCCCTAGGCCTAAATAAAGGCAAGGACCTAAATTAAAGTCTCGTCATAGTGAGAATATCCATACAAGAATTAAAAGTACATATCAGTCATCGCTCGTCACAGTCGGTCTAAAAGTTGATAGCCATCCGTAATATGTACCCATCATGGCATTACAAGACAGATTCAACACACAACATACAATTAGGAATTTTCAGCCAAGGTGACGTTAGCAAAGGTACTTGTATCATCAATTTCTATGACTTAGTTATCTGAACACAATTAAATAATCTATACTTGTATTGTATTTTATAATTACTTATATATAGTATATAAATAATGGCAGTGTTCTGTGGTCTGTATGAGAATTTATAAAAAATAATGCTAAGGCAGCGACTCAACCGTAGGTACATAGGTACCATGACACGACAGTAACTTATTATTGTCATGTGTACAGTTCTTCCAACTCATGAAGACTAGGCTTAGTGCCCCTAACTTCTCATATATGTATTTCATGATGGCCACATTTGAATAACACTACTCATAAGACTAATGACATGTAAATTACTTGTTACATCATCCACCAATTAGCGTGTTTTCTTTACGGATTAATATTAAAGATTGCCAGTTTGTGCATAAAAATTTCACCAACAATTTCTTTATCGTGTCGATAGCAATCTAAATGGACTTGGTCCTGAATTCGGCTTCTTGTTTGGCGCCATCACCAAAGTTCATCAGTTCCTGTAACGTGCAGCCTGCTGACAGGACACGCAAATAAAAATGGCTTTATTTGATTTAGGGCTGATTATTCAATCGACGCGATTATGTTCCCAAACAATTCAAGACACAAAAAAGTGTCAAAAACACAATTAATGACAACTGCAATGCAATGAAGTTTGACGAGTGCAGAGTGACATTTACTATTTTACTGATTGACGTAACATTGAACGATTTACTTGGAGATTGAACGAGGAATGTTTGTTCAGTCACCCGTCAGTTGCACTCACTGAGTTGGGAGAACTATGGAGACGGCATATTCTACTATATAAATAATAGTTATACAAATATCTGTCATATCGACACACACATGTCAAAAAGCGTTTTGTTTCTTTTTAACTAATCAAGAGATTATGAAAAGAGAGACGTCAAATGTTTGTCAAGTACTAAATTTGGCAACACTTTTGTGTGACGTCAAAATCATTTCTATGCGTGGTCGGTCGCCATGTTAACTGCCGGGGTTTTTCCTCTATGTTGCCGTGTTTTGTGGTAGATGTGCTGTCAAACGGTTGATTGCTAGTGTTGGGTAAATAGTCGGATGCTTTGAGTTATTATCGATTATAATCCATATTATGTCCATTAATAGCCTTGCAATGGATATAATCCTGCTATTATATGATCATATAATTTTGACAAAAATTGTATGATCTTCTTGTGTAATAAGGAGGAGTTGTGTGTGTGTTTCGAATTTTTCATCACCTAGTTTTGGTTGTGGTGATTGTTTATACTTTGTCTCAAGCCAAGTTAAACAAGGTATACATTTGCCGATTCGCGATCTCAATGGTTTTTGTATATATTCTGTTAAATATAGTCGAATAGATGACCGCAACTATTTATTTTTTTAGCAATCTAGTATTATTTAAATGCCATTAATGTAATAACAAAAGTAATAATTAATAATCGAAGTTCGACCCGAGTATTGAACCTAGGACCCCACACTTAGCAATCGGTCTTGCGACCACTAGACCAACGGGGTAGGAAATAAATAATAATATTTTTTTGCCAGTCACGACATCATAAGTCTCCTGCATAGCTATTCACAACGATCCGACAGGCTATCGTATCGAAAATGACACATTTCGATAACCTGACTTACCTTGCCCCCCGACAGCAAACAGCTGTCGGAAGAATAGCGGTCGTCTATTTCATTGAAACTGACAAAATTTTCGTGTTTTGGACTTGTGAACAACGTTAAGAGGACTCCTACGATAACATTGATTGATGTCCGATACGGTACGGAAGCGTATCGAGTGTTTGTGAATAGCTATGCTGGTCAGTGTGTAATGTAAGCTCGTATGAACAATACTCTACACCTGTAGTAAGTAGGTAAATATATTACGAGAATATTGGCCTTCTGATATTAAATGAAGCTTGAGAAAGGTGACAAGTTACAACGTCTTATAAAACCAAGAAAGATAAAACACCCACAACTTCTAAAATTCTTGTCACTTCAGCTGCATTACATTACGATGCTAATTCGAAAAATTTAAATAAATAATAGAAAACAAATTCATGTAGGTTAAATAATGTCGATATCAGCTGCGCATGTTGCTCGCAGTTACAACCCTACGAAAGGCGGCCATCTTAACTGCCCGATTTTTGTAGGTATACACGCTAATTTTGTAGGTATGACAAGTCCATAAGTTTTATTAGTCATTGGTTGCACTGCGCCCAAAGAGTATAATAACAATACGGGACACCAGCGCCACTGCGTCAGTTCAGTTGATTTGATCAGTTCAAACTTTACTATGGGATGGCAACGCGGCGGAGTCGCTAGTGTGTATTCTGTTCGGGCCAAATATCATGGAGAAAAAACGCAGAAAAGCGATTGGTAGTGAGGTAATTATTGTTTATTTTTGTGATTTGTGATCCAGTTTGCTTAATTAATTCAATACTTTTAGATATGGGACAAAGAATGGTACAGAGATTTGTATCAGGTAAAGGGCCGCCATCTTGAACTACTCAACTCAAAGCGATTGTGCTAAAGTCCCGCGAAATTCAAATTTCATTTCGCAGCTCTGTAATTTCATGAAAACAGGACGTTTATTATTATATATACGAGGATTCGTGTGCTACTTTACCGCAACCCCTTAATGAAATTATAACTTTTAAATTTTATATTGACTAGCACAGTATTTGCCAGATATTTATTTTGGCCTCCAAACATGCCATCATGTTATAAAAAAAAATTATTTCGTTTTAGGGCCGAGCCATAATTGCTAACGTTTACCGTTATTTGAAGGAAGAGTATGAGTTTTCGATGTTGCATAAAGAACCTAACTGTGATTTATCGCATTTACGTAATATACAACAACGTACAGCCGATGCTACAGGTGTGTGCAGTACCACAGTATCGCGAATATTAAAAGAAGAAAGGGGCCTATCATCTCTTTCTTCAGATGATGTCACATTTCCAATGAAATATGGGAGAAAGAAAGCAATTAAGAAAGAGAAAAAGATAGAAATTGAAATAGAAACGGTAGAAATTAAGATTGAACAAGATGATGATTTTGAGAGTGATTATACTTAAATAACAAATTAGAATTGTTTGTTTCTGTTTATTTATTTATTGCAACCCGTTTCCTAAAAATACTGTTTACCTAATGTTGTAAAAATTATCTGATATTTATGCTAAAACTACCTAAGTTTACGCCAGGCAGGCCAACTACACGCAGGGTCAAAAATCATCTTCGTGAGTTGTGAGAACTATAAAAAAGCATGAATTTTGTACAAAGTAGCACAATTTTCCTTTTATAATGTTTTTTAGTGCGTAAGGCCTGGCTAAATAAAACCAAGTGACGATAACGCTAGGACGACAACACAAATTCTGCTGCCAATGAACACAAAAGCGTGATTCAAAGTATTACGTTACGGTCGATGTAAAAAGAAAAAGAGTAATCGTGTTTTTTACAACAACCGTAACATTTCCAAAGAGTGCTAAGGCAGACTGAGCTGCTATAGTTTTTGAACTTCAATGATAGGTCTGCTCCACAAGCATCTGATAAAAATGTAAATGAATGGATCAGAAAACGTACGATAGTACCTAGCAAATAACCCTCCGTGCCTCGGAAAGCACGTTAAGCCGTTGGTCCCGGCTGGTATTCGTGATCTTCGGCAGTCGTTACGGGTCGTCAGAAGCACGAAAGTCTGACAACCAGTCTTACCAAGAGGCATCGTATCATCAAGTAGGTAACATGGGTTGTGAACGTCAGATAGGCAATCGCTTCATGTAATATACTGATATTGGGTTGCATCCGGTTAAACTGGAGCTGACCCCAACATAGTTGGGAAAAGGCTAGGCAGATGACTAACAAATTGAGTGCTTTGATTTGATTATTTTAACACTTAAACCCGAAATTCCCATTTTAAAATATGTTTTCCATTTGACAAATTATTGAGGTTACAATTTATTAACGATATACCTAATTTTATTGTTGAAAATATTGTTGAAAAAGGTGCTGAAATATAATGTTTAATCTGAATACAGATAAATGTGTTACTAATTCCTTTTAATGTGTGATTTGTGAATTTAACCTGAACAGGGTTTGTATATAGGTACTTTCATCAGATACTTCTGGAGCTGACTATAGAAACATCATGTTAAAGAATTAACAAGGAGTGAATTGATGAATAAATGCACATTGCACACACATACTGTCATTTGGATGGTCTTACAAATAGCGAGCGGTGTTGACTGAGGACCTAAGACCTTAAAATTATTGGCGCCGATTCCCCTGTTCACAAACTAAACTAAATTTAAGTTCAGTGCATCTTTTTCTTTCTATTTCAAGAAAAGGACAGAACAGAAATATTAGTTTAGTCCTATCAAATCAAGACACTCCATAGACAAGTTTAGACGTGATTAAAAATATGGCTAGGTACTAAAAATACGTCAATTTATGTCAGGCCCTGACTTATTTCAGCAAATACTTTTGGACTTGTACATTATCTGTGGATTTAAGACAAATCGGTATTGTATCTTGCGTAACCCTCATGCATAGACATTTCACTTAGTTTGTAAGACCACCAAATTCAACGTGGTTATTCACGTTTTCTTACATCGAGTACATAACATAATAGCAAAATTTATTATGATACAGATTTTAACCATTGAGGCTTCTCGGATGGTAGTAATTCTATTTTTTTTGTAAATTTTGACTTTAAAAAGTGCCTTTTAATGACCTTAAAATAAATGATTCGAATTTCACTTATAGGCGGAATACACTTTGCTTTATTAAAAATATTCTGCTAGATGCGTTGAATTGCTATTAAAGTGAAATAACACAATCGGTCCAAAAACTAATGAATAATAACGTGCCTAATTTTAATAGTTACCGCTAATAGTATGTGAACGTCTGGACACTCATGCGTTGTGAGAAAGTTAGACTGAAATGGACGGAGGATTGAGCTATGAGTGAAAAAGACGCAATCTGAAACACATCTCTAATATAGGGACGTCTTATCAGATTGCCTATAGATGAAGAATATCTATTTAAAATAGTTTTTTTTCTACAGTAGGTACATTTTTACACAATATATCGTTAAAGAATATATATTAATACAAGCATGTAGTTCACGCGTCCCGTAGTTGGCCGATAGTATTAAGTTGAAACATGGCAAGATGGGCAATTTACTATCCTTTAAATCTAAACGGTATTGATCATGTTGAGTTACATTTTAAGCACTTCTCGTGTTAAAATTATGTAGAAACAAAGAGAATCAGCCTCAATAAACGTTACGTACTCGGTGTTAAATATGCGAAACAACACGTACCTAGATACCAGCCGCAGTAACAGCCAGCCACAACATTCAGAATTAGGCTTAATAATATCTTACGTAAGGGAATGTATCTTGAAGATCGTCTTGTGGGAACTCGTATGATGATGGGGTTTGCGGCGAGCTTGACGTAGACGAGGGTGTGGCCGGGGAGGTTGGGTGTCGCATGCGTCGGTGGAACTGTGGCGTCGGTGACTCCATGAAGGTCACGTCACTCCCCCGCTCCTGAATCGGCGAGAGCTTCGACAGTCACGTTTTCGACAACTTCACCCGCAGAATGGGAGCGCGGCACAGGGGGCATTCCTTCAACTGAGACGTGCAGACCGAGCAGAAGCCCCTGCAATGTCGAAAGTGTTGTGATTATTGTTTTGTGTTAAGAAACTACTAAAGCTACATTATATCTACTTAATAAAAATCAAACCGGTTGGTCTAGAAGCATGCAACTTTGCACAAGAGTTCTATAAGTACCTAACGAAAGTGAGCACTAAGGTAGGATTATTAAAAATTCATCCCCTAAAGGGGTTAAAATAGGGAATGGGTTTATATGGAAGTTCTTATTTTTGTCGGTGGGAAGTCACATCGGGTGCACAGCTTGTAAGTTGATAATAGGTACTTGTTATTCTGAAGGGTAAGTTAAAAATACCTACGTTTGATACGAGTAGGCATAGCGTCTGAGTAGGATCTGAACTTTTTCTGAAACTCGATATGCCAAGAACTGTAAGGCTGAGATTACTTACTTATTTAGCTACTTACTTATCTCGTGCTTTGACGTACACTGGATCGCAAAGTAAGCGGGTCGGTTGTAAAAAATGCGTTAAGGGTCAGTTCACACTGCGACGCGAGGCGGCGCGCAGTTTTCAAGATACCAATACAATTATAGACCTTATCTACTACACAAAAAGGTACACAATTCAGTGAGGTGGTGTCTACTACGTCGAGCCATAAAAAAACCATATAAATCTGAAAATGGTCCAAAACTCGAAAGGCAGCATCGAAATTCAAGGCTGAGTTACGCTAGAGAACACATGAATTGGACTCTGGATGACTGATTGACTGGTCAAGAGTAATGTTTTCGGACGAGTCCAGGTTCATACTATATACGCACGATAGGAGGCAAAGAGACTACTGAAGACCAGGAGAGCCCTATAACTAAGCTTGCACTGAAGACAAAATGCCATACCGCAGAGTGTACGTGTATGGATCATACACGTGTGGGCTGGAATTTCTTCTAGTGGTTATAGAAAATGGCACTTTAACTAAGTACAGAAAGATACGTGAATGAAATTTTGAATGACCCATTTAGTAAACGTTATTTTTGAAGTGAAACTTCTTTACGCACGCTTGACTTGGGGAGTAAGCTGGCGAACGCGTGACGTAAGCGTTACGAAAAGTGTGATCGGGCGAGGCGAACGGGAGTTGAGTGGGGGATATAAGCCAAGAGACAGCAGTGCGCGCGCACATTTTCTTTCTCTCTTCCTCTCATAGCCAAATACGTTCCGTATATCTAAGAAGAAGTTTCACTTCAGTCGTGTGGTCATAAGCACACTCGTTTCCCCATACAGCACGGAAAGTGATTGTCTATCTTGAAGGTGTTGCTGTCGCACGCATGGAGTGGTAATCAAGTCTGGGCTGTGTGCTGAACATCATCGAGGATGCCTGGGACGATGTGTACGCCAGCGAAATTCCCCTTCAAACACGCTTCGTGAACTGTAAAAAGCACTGATAGAGGAGGAATGGGAGAATATTCCTCAGCATCGGCTCAGAAATCTGGTGAAAAGCATGCCAAACCGTAAAGAAGATAACAGCTGTATTAACAGCTCGTGGTGGCAATACAAAATACTAAAATGTGTAAAAATTGCATATTTGATAGCGTAGCACATTTTTCGAAATGTAGTGAAATTTGTCATTTTTACTTATTTATTCAAACTTAACTTCATAATCTTGAACTTGTATGATATTTATTTGGGCACTATAAAATTGTCTATTTATTTCATAAAGCTAATTCCAAAATTTTGAAAGTTATTGAGGTTTTTGTTACCGACCCGCTATCTTTGCGGCCCAGTGTATGTACCCGTCTGTATCTTGCAATAAATTGTAGTTTGACAGTTTTGTGACAGTGATAGAATTATTTATCCACTCATTAGACCTGCTGCCCGCGCAATATTACTAAATATGGATGCGCCCGAAAATAAAGGCGATAGCAACCCACCGTTATGACTCGCGCCCAATCGTGACAGCGAAAAAACGGTGACAGCGCGGTGCGGTCCGCACCTATTTTATTTTTAGTAATTTTGTCTATGGTAGTATTGCTTGCGTTCCAGGTTCTTTAGTCGAGTGGTTAGATATAGAACATTTGTGCCAAAGACCGTGTGCTTGGGAGTGGTTATATTACTAAGCCAAAGTACGTGCCAAATAACGTTCATTAATTTCGGCTTATAATATGCAAGTATAATGTTTTCCTTACTCGTGTTTGCAGGGTAGCAGTACGCAGGTGGCCTCGGAATCGAAGCAGATGCTGCAAGCGTTCTCTTTAGTTGTAGCAGCACGTAAGCCCTCCAACACGATGCGGCGAGGCAACACCTGCGCAGGCGAAATATTTACATACAAAATACACAGGAATAGTAATTCAGATAAAATAATCCACTTTATTTAGTGTTGATTCTGTTTTAGATCAATTATACTTATTTTATGTTTAAAAAAGGTTTAGTGTGAGAGCTAAGTCGCTGTACTTTTTAAACAATTAAGTATATAATTTTTAGTCTGCGACTAAACTCTTCAGAATTAAGCTGACACGAGGAAAATTGGGAAGGACGTTCATACGAGACTTGGCAGTTGATTATATCACTTGTGTTTACGGTCATGCCATAAGAAACTCGCCAGACGATGTTATAGAACAAATACGATACCATAATAACTTATCGACATTCAATAATAATCGGCATTTAGAGGCGAGCATTTTTCCTCGTGTAGCTGACTCAAAAATTATTTAGACTGTATGTATTTTATTAAATAAGTATAAGTACCCTTTTTTCGTCTTCGGTGAGTTTTCCGTGGTCGTTGAAGATCATGAACTCGCGGTCGGTGGGCGGGAACTTGAACGGGTCGGTCCCGAAGTTGAAGCGGCATTGTTGGAAAGCCATGAACGAGGCCGCAGCATAGAACCCCTTGCTGGGTTGTTTTACGTCAATGTTATGCGCTCTACAAACGAACAAACAGCGTTTTTTTTTGTAAAAATGCTTTGTTATATTTATAATCAAAATAAAAACTTTTAACTTAATCAAAAAATAAACAAATAAAATTAAAATTCGACTTAAAATATTTTATGAGATGATATTATAGGTAATATAGTATAACAAAACATGTTTGCTGTTTGTACGGAAGTAGACTACGTACAATAAAAAAAAAGAGTAAAACAATAAAATCAGATTAGAAATTATGTTAACTGCACTTTACCGAACGAAAAATATCGCAAAAATAATATGAAAAATTTTCAAACGCGTGTAAACTGCTGCGATTGGCTATTAGTAAATCATTCAACCAATCAGAGCAGTTTAAGCGCGCTTGATAATTTGTAAAATTTTTTGTTGCGATAATTTTCGTTCGAGAAACTGGCCGTATAGGGAAGTGTTAAAATCATCATTGTTTCTGTGCAAAAAATGATAAAGCTATACAACTGACCTATTTTATAAAAATCTCACCATGAAAACTTAGCAGAAGTGAGCTGTCAATGGTGTCAATCAGTCATCAGGTGGAATGACAGCTCACTTCATCTAGGTCGTATTTCCAGTAAGTAATGCTATTCTGTAAAAATCTCACCGTGAAAACTTAGTTGAAGTGAGCTTAAAGTGAGCTGTCAATAGTGTCAATCCCTAGCATCAGGTGGAATGACAGCTCACTTGTAGCTCACTTCACTTAAGTCATCACGGTGATGTTTTTACAGAATAGCACCGCTGATGTCAATTTCGCACTGGAACAACGATGACTCGACACTACCGTAAACGGCTCCAGAACGAGAAAGAAAAAATTATATAAAATGCATATTTACCGCGTTGTTTCGAACACGTTGGTGCATGTTCGAATACGGCGGCCATTGAGCGAGAATATCGCTTCTTCAACTTCCATGTCGATCAGGCAGCCGACGATATCCCCCGGTTTCCATCCCTCCACCTCATACACCGGAGATGGCTTTGCCTCATGCCACAACAGCTTACGACATCCATCATAGGACAGGGAGTAAAGGTCATCCCCGATTCCGAACCCCTCCTTTATAAAACAAAAGCATTAAATGAATAGGGTGACGTGGGGCCCTTTTATTGGCAACAAATTTACAACAAATAAAAAAACATTTATCGCACTGGTCAGCATGCTTTAACTACTTTATTTTTATTTTCGCAATGCAAAGTCTAATTTCATTAAATGATTTATTTAGCTTACATTGTTATATGGTTATTGTAAGCGTCTATGCCTAAATATTAACGTCAGGTGTGAGGTTTTCTGATTAAAGTTTCTGATTTACTCGTATTTTCGTTCATTTCACAATAGGCTAGTTGACAGTAAGAAAAATTCTTTTCCCAACTATGTTGGGGTCGGCTTCCAGTATAACCGGATGCAGCTGAATACCAGTATTGTACATGGAGGAACTGCCTGTCTGACCTCCACAATCCAGTTCCTGGGTAATACGATACCCCTTGGTAAGACTGGTTGTCAGACTTTCGGATTTCTGACTACCCGTAACGACTGTAAAAGATCCACGAATGACAGCCGGGACCAACGGCTTAACGTGCTTTCCGAGGCACGGAGGGGTCTCGGTATATAAGGATTGTCACCCATTCACAGCCCAACCGCGGCAAGCGTAGCTTAACCTGATCGATCGACCTGTGCGGCTTTATTTATATATAATTACCTTTACAACTATCATAACAGGATTAACCTAATGCGATGGTGTGGAAAAATATTAATTAATATTTATGAGAAATAAAATTGCGTCCAAAAGAAAGATCACGTGACAATTACCATAACAATATGAATACAGAAAACTACAAGAAATGGTTACAAACGCAATTAATTCAAAATTTAAAGCCCAATAGCGTTGTGGTGGTAGACAATGCATGTTACAACAATTCGTCCAAAGGTTGTCTTTAAAAGATCGCTCTTAGCTCTTAGCGATAAGACCGCCCATTGTGTCACCCATTGTAAAGTTTCTATATTTATGTCTGTAATTTATATGGTGTACATAATAAAGAGTATTCTATTCTATTCGTTAGAAAACCCCGCTCCCAACTCATAGTCGTAAACAAGATATGATTGACTGGCTCATGTATCGCAATATCGATCATGCTACATCGATGCTTAAACTACAACTCTATCAAATGATACTGCAAAACAAACAAAGATTTATTGAATATAAAATTGACACTTTACTTAGAGAACATGTTCACAGCGTCCCTCGTCTACCACCCTAGTTCACCCTACCACCCGGATTTCAACCCAATTGAAAATATATGGGCAATGATAAAAGGATACGTGGCGAAAAAAAAAACGTGTCAGTGAATATGGATACAATAATGAGGTTAGCGAAAGAAAAAGTTGACAGTATCACTGTAAAAGAATGGAAAAATGTATGTGACCACTCAATAAAAAAAGAAAAAAATTTACATAGTCACGATATATTATATCATAAATAACGGCGTCATCGCGATGACGCCGTTATTTATGATATAATAACGGAACGATTCGTTAACCTTTTGACCGCTTGTGTCGCATTTATGCGACACATAATTCCGTGCCCCTACCGCTCGTGTCGTATTTCTACGACAGAGAACATGCATGATTTTTTCGTTCTATTTGCGTCTTATTAACTGCGTGCTACAACTAAAACCATTATTAAATAGAGATAAAAACTTTGACTATTTTTTCATCGATACAACGATTGCTCCTCCTTATTTATTGTAGGTAGGTATTATTTTATCGTATTTTATCGATATGTAGCCTAGGGGCACGGCAATTGATATTTAGCCAAGCGCTTAAAAGGTTAACACAAACGACACATCAGACGAGTGATAATGAAAATGATGAAGATGCAATGTCCGGTGTAGAAGAATTATTGTTATATTTTTTTTTATATTTGAATTTTATTTATTGATATCTGACTTCTGTCACACTTACATAATGTACTCATCAATCATACATATCATAGCTGGCCTTTATTTTAACAATTTTTGCTTATTATTTTATTGTTAAAATAGAATACCTCTCCCAGTCATGATATGCACAGACGCCAGCCCATCAACCTACACCTAACTGTCAAATTTTCCCAATCAACATTGAACCTTATGCTTTAGCGATAAAGTTGAAAATCTATTACAGAAATCTGACAGATTGTAGTAGGTTGATGTGCTGGCGTCTGTACCTACCTAAAACATAATAAAATGTATTTTAAAATGTTTTTGTCTGACTCTACTGTTGGTGATCACTCACACAAATGCAAAGCTCAGCTTAGATCTCGTGGACTGTACCATTTTGCTGAAATATTCATATTTTGGGGGAAATTGTTCAACGTTACTCGTATTAATCGGTTTTCCAAAAACGGTCAAATAGCCTATTTTTTGTTAAATACTCGTCCAAAGTGTTCGCAATGGTCAATAATTACTGTTTCCTAGAAATGTTTGTTCAATTCAACCTCAACACATTAAAAAATATATATTATATATTGTTTGAAGAAAAGATTGCAACAAATAGATTTGGACCAGTGTGTTATTAAAAGTGCGTAATGCGCGCGCTTTTGCTTTAGAAGGCTGTATAAACAAAATAGGTGATAAATAACAAAAAGTTTAGGTACTTCCACAAAGTGCCTCACGTCTGTGTCTCTATGAATAGAAATTAAGATACAGTTTCTTATCGTTTTTATACGAGTATAATAATTTGTTGACAATTTTATTGTCAACCGCGTAACCCGCTGTGATTGGTTGAATGAATTATCATCAGCCAATCGCATCACTTAACTTGCGTTAATTTCGACGCGTCTTTGATTTTCGTTCCAGAAACTGAGCGTAAGTGTGTGAGTTACAAGTTGTTCTTCGTAAGTAAACATTAGGACTAATATTGCAAGTAACACTTTAGCAAAATTTTTTGATTGCATCGCGCCCACAAAACGCACTATTAAAAGAAATTAAGTACATACAAAAGAGTTGGGCTTAAACTCATCTGCAGAGTTCGAAGAAAGATAAGATTTGCACAAGATTGTTATTAGGTTAGCCAGTTCTCCGCCGTTTGAGGATTTTAAGGCAAAGAGAAAGGAACCGTAGAAATAAGTTTAGTCCCTCCTGCCCGTTTCGTATAAGATATTGTCCAATATGGGCCCAATAGATAAATAATATTTATTTAATTCAATTTATTCTCTTAATTAGATTTAGTTTGCAGTTTGTTTTCAACAATTGTATGTTCGTCAAATGTTTTCTGACGAATGATTGAACAGAAGCAATCGGTGACAGTCGATGGACTGTACATTATTATTGAATATAAGAAACGGGCATGAGATTAACAGTCAAACTAACATTTAGGTAAGTACCTACAACAGTTCAGTATGAAATTGCCGTTTAAAAGATCGAGATTGGAGTTGTTCTAATTCATTGGCATTCATTCTTCAGTGAATGACTACATTTTCACATTATCTTTTTTTCTAGAGAAGCATTACTGAACAACCCAATACCTACCAGTGTTGGTGTGCTAAGCCGTCAAGTTATACTTATTTGTTTCTATTAACTTGTTTAACTGAATATTTAAGTAGGTATGTCAGTAAAGGCAAGCCAATCTTTTGACGAGTTTATAACGTTAACAATTGTAGATGTATCTTTAGAGATACTTATGTTGTAAGTGCGCAAAAGAAGCAGCGAAATATGCACATAGGTGAATTAGTGATGTTCTGCTTGCAAATGCAGCGTTATTGCTGTAAGCAGTCTGCGTGCTATTTATGTGCTAATGGAAATTTAAGCTATTTGTTCTTACTATAATTTTCAGTAACGAAATGAATGCAACGGCAAATTCATACTAGTACCCGCTAGCACCACAACTCATTAATAAATATGTTTACCGCTAACATATTTAAAACATCATTATGTGTCTGTCAACTTCAAAAAAAACCGGTCAAGTGCAAGGCGGACTCGCGCAGCGAGGGTTCCGTAGAGATTTGTATTTATGTAATTAGTTTTAACATTATTTTATTTGTAATTTAACTACAAATTTACGGTTTTAGCATTTTTTCCTTTACTTGTGCTACATGACATTGCTTCTTGCCAAATTTCATGATTCTAGGTCAACGGGAAGTACCGGTTTCGGAACATAAACGCCCGTATCTTTTGATTGCGTTGACTGTTTGATATTTTCACTGCTTCAAGGGATTGCAGCCCTGAGTACTTGATATTAATTTCAACTTGATAACTCGACGTGTTCCTGAGAAAAAGAGTATTGACTGACGGACAACGAAGTGCTCTTATAAGGGTTCCGTTTTTCCTTTTGAGGTACGGAACCCTAAAAATTGTCAGAAACAGACCTATGCTTTAAATCCGTTTAACGTTCAACGTATCTATTGATTGAAATTTGTGGTGCAAGTGGGCCCATTAATTTAACTTATTATTAGTACAAAAGCGATGGAAGAATGAGAAAGATAAAGAGAAACGGGGTTTGTAAACTAGAAGTAATCTACCGAGTGTGATGAAATGATACGCAATAACAATGAAGGTACAAACGCGGCGCATAAGATGCATCGGTAGCTAATAAAGCAAATATAAACATTAGTTAGAAAGGGCACTCAAAATGGTCGCCAGTTTACTGGCACATGTGACGGTTGCTGTCATGTCCGCTCGCTGTCACTGCCGGCGACGTACGTAGTGAACGTCGACGGCAGTCACTCACGTATGCTAAAGACGACTATAACTACAGCCACCCATGTCCCCAGTGAAGTATCGACCACACGCAAGCGTTCGAAAACCAACTAATTATTCATTAAGTGTGGCTCGTTTACAGCGGTCCAAAATGATTTTTAAGAAGCCTTTCGCCGAGGGCTTTCCGTAATACCCCCATGAACCTCTGTACAGCGATTATTTCAAGTTTAGGAGATAACTTAGTTCGAAGCATTGGCTTTAAAATGAGTGTGACACACACTCTCTCACACGTGTTACACACGTACGTACGTACTCACGTGTGTGTGTGTACACTCATTTAATAAAAAATTTGGGGACTGAAAACCTGGAACGAATTTTGTCATACAAATCTTTCCTTTTGAGCTAACTTTTCTACTAAAGCAAAATAAATAATCGCCGAAAATACATGGGGCTTCCCGGAACGCACTCGGCGAACAGTTTAAAAAAAAATTGGTTTGGACCACTGTAAACATATACATAAAGGACCTGTATTTATGCAGTGTTACTCAAATTGGTTCAAAAACACGATTACAGCTTAACATTGCCTGAACGCACTTGGACACTACCTTTTATTTTTACATTTAAATTTGAAACACTGCTATGAACGTCGATCAAGAATACACTAGATTCAGGGTAAGTTACTCAAAACAGGCCCGAAAAATAAGGCGAAAAAAATAAGGTGGACTTATGTTGTGCGACCAAAAACTGAACAAGCACCAATGACCAACATACAGAGTTGCTGGGACATCGACGCACATCCTGTTACCATGGATTTACAACATACTACATGATTTTCAACCCAATTGTTTAGATTATTAGCTTTATTTCAGCATAAATATTTTTGTACTTATTTCCATTGTGTATTCTTGATCGAAGGCTATGGATGATCGTTAACACACCCCCTGACTGGCACACGTATTTTGAACGTGTTGATTTTTGTTTTATGAATATTATTTTGTTAAACAATTTGTAGTACGAAGTTTTATTTGTGTGCTGGCTAGTGAATGTGTTAATGACAAACAAATTAGAAATTTCGCATTTTTATATTTAAGGCACCGACAACACCCAATTAATTTTTTTTAACTATTCATTTTATTATTTATATACCTATTAATACTGATTTATTGTACTAATTTTATTAATACTTAATTCATGTATTTTGTCAAATATTTAACAAACATTTTTACTTATTGTTTATTATGCAACCCTAAAATGTATTTAGTAAAACTCTTTATTTCATAGCAGTTGAACGACAAATCTTTAACCCAAATTGCATCAAAAGTAACAAGACCCGTCCTTCAAGGATGATATTTTTGCTTTTACTTTATATTTAAATCAATATGTAACAAACATATCAAATGAAAACCCAAGCCTTTTGCCAACTATGTTCGGTTGGGTTCCAGTCTCACCGAATGCAGCTGAATACTAGTATTTTACATGGTGCGACTGCCTATCTGACCTCCACAACCCAGTAACTGGGTAACACATACCAATTCGGAAGACAGGTTGTCAGACTTTCGGGCTTCTCACTATCCGCAACGACTGTCAAAGATCTACGAATGACAGATGGGACCAACTGCTTAACGTGTTTTCTGGAGAACGGAGAGCTCTCGGTATGTAAAGAATGGTCACTCTTTCACGAATCTACCTCGGCAACCGTTGTTTGACCTTGAAGATCGACCCGTGCGGACGTTATTATTTCGCCACGAGAAACTACGTTTAAATTTTATTTACTGAGTTATAAACCCCTGCCTAGTGTTTGGGTGTTGTCAGAGGGGGAAAGCAGATTGCCGTCAGCATACACTAGCATCAGCAAGGATGTAGTCGCGCAGGAGCATAAGTTTGAACAACGTAAAATAGATCGCTGGACCGCAATGTGCCTGCTTGACCCAGCACCTTAAGAAGGATGCGCTAGGTAGCCCGCGAAGTTAGAATTTACTTACGTTTTTTGCAATTTGCATGGTTGTATGTTTTTATGATTATAATTCCACAAAAAAAAAATATTGTTACGGCCACGAATCATATTCAGATCCACATACACCTGATACTGACCTGCAAATTGCGAAAAACGCAAGAAAATTGAATTTTGCGAGCTACACTGACGTTTTGTCTATAAAGTGCTAATGACCGCCTGGCAAAACAATGCTGCATTTATAGTTCTGCATATTTTTACAAAATATTTAACTCAATTCTGCTTATTAATTATGGGAAAGAAATCAGGTTGCTGCATACTCCGTACTCCTCCTTTTTCATTTCTTTCCTACTGAAAGTTTAGCCTCAGGCGGAAAGCTTTAGATTCTAAAGTTTAGAAGCATATTAAAAGCAACCTATAACGAAAGCGTGTCATTAACACTTCGAAAGCTATGGTTTAAAGTGCCCACAAACTTCTTTGTTTCGTCTTTTGAAGCCATTGGTAGTGATGACAAAATCTGCATTAATGTTATGTAGGAATACATTCCCGGACTCCTCAATCGTACCACCGTGTATTTGTATGTTTAAAGGCCTAAACCATCAAAATAATGATAAGTCAGAGAAAAAGCTCTTAAAAAAGCAACCAGCTTTTATTAGAGCACAACAAGTAATAGTTATTTCGTTATTTGTTTTGCATAAAAATTATACAAATTGGAAATTTGTTCGCAAACTGACACGAGCTCTCAGTTTGAGGAGCACAGTTTGCACGCGAACATTTGCATTGGACTTAACGTCTATGGAGCCAGGTTAATTTTACGGGTGAAACCAAGATTATGCTGCATGGCAATGATGGACGAACGTATACTATAGTTATGTAAACTTCAAAAAATCGCTAATTTCGCCCGAGAAACGCCAAAAGACGACTTATTGCAATCTTTACTATTCCGATTTAAAATTTGGCACAATGACAAACGTAAATGATAGTGAGTGACTGGCTTTAAAACGATGACGTATTGGTTTTTCTTTGTACTACCATTATTTAAAAAGTTAAGAGACCTTTAAACAAAAATATGTAGGGTGGCTCGATTCAGGTGTCCGGGACTGTATATTTTTAATTGATTTGTAGGCACTTTGGCGAAAAGATCTAGCAGCCGTTAAAAGATTATATTGACTGAAATTGTAAAGAAGTAAGTAAGTTATTAGTTAGGGACAAAACGATTTTAGAATGATTTGGAAACTTGGTGGATACAATATTTACAAACAGCTCAAGGAGAAGACACGTATACGAACATGAGAAGAGTTAATGTAGTTTTTGATCATTTAAGATCTTCGTCCATAATGACATTTCAAAGACACTAGCTCTCCCTAAAGTAGTCGTTCTATGTTCTAGCTCTACGACTAAGTTTATTCAATATGCTATGTATAAATAATTGATTTTTATTAAAACGTCGTATTAATGTTGTGTCACCCTCCTTAGCAACATTACGGCTGGTAGATGGATGTCACAGAACTGGCCACATACACTATCTTATTTCTTAAAAAAACATGTTAGATTGTGTAACTAGGTAGGTGTCGACAAGTTGTAGAACAACTACAGTACTTTCACAATTATTTCAGTGATCTTTATTCTCATTTGAATAAGGTTGCTGCTGGGTTGCTGTCACTGACAAGTCTGTCAAAATAACTGTGTTCTTTATTGTCGTTACAATAAGGTTGATATTGGATTGCTGCAGTGACAAGTCTGTCAAAATAACTGTGATCTTTATTGTCGTTAAAATAAGGTTGATGTTGGGTTGCTGTCACTGACAAGTCTGTCAAAATAACTGTGATCTTTATTGTCGTTACAATAAGGTTGATGTTGGGTTGCTGTCACTGACAAGTCTGTCAAAATAACTGTGATCTTTATTGTCGTAACAATAAGGTTGATGTTAGGTTGCTGCTGTTAGAGGTAAAATACTGTAAATCGACTGTAATGCAATGTCTTTTAAAACGGTGAATGTGGCCAACTTTGAAACCATAGCTTAGATAATAAACTAGAGTATTAGGCTATATTTGTATATCAGGCTATGTCTAACTAGGCATCTCGGCGCGTCGCGAGCGCTGAGATAGTGAACGACGAATGGTGTGAGTCAGTATACCGACTGACTTTAAACCCATTCACTACTTCCAAAATGAGATGAGAATTCGTGAATATGAACTACTTTTACTATAGGACCAACTAAAGAATAGTGAAAAAAAAGTATATGTTTCATACAAATTGATTCAGTGAGTATTTTTGTGTGGAAACAGCAATATTTTCGAAACAGACTTTCTGTTAAAGGTAATGTTAATAGTTACTCATGAGTACATACTTTTATCCGGTCAAAGGACGTGATTTAATATTCTAAATCAGCCAGTATATTTTGTGAAGCTTCGTGACACCAGAGTAGCTGATGTTAGAAACGTGTGGTAAGCGTGCTGCCAGCTAGTGTTTAAGTGAACACTATAATCGTAAATGTCTGTCGTGTCAAGCTGAGGGCTGACTCAATACTCTAAAAGTGATCTCATTCTAAGACTAAGTGTACAAATGCACTTTTTAAATGCCATTGTCATTTACAAGTACATAGTTTTATTTTGCCTACGATTTACTGGATTTATTCAGGGTTTGTGCTTACTTTAAAAAACATAAAGTGTAAAATATTTGTCAGTCTTTTTTTTATGCGAAACAATTGCTTAGCAATAAATCAATTAAGTCGAAATTGGCGACTAAGCATTGATTAAGGGTGCGTTATGCGTTAATTCAGAGTTAGTGGACAGCGACGCGCCGCGATGCCGAATCAGTTTATATTCGGTACGAAATGGAGATGTAGCTTATCATCAAATTCCGACGACTGACATGGTTGAGGAAATGGCTATTCTTAGTAGCCCAGCCAATCTGCATCACTCCCGGAGTTATGATGAGAACCTCGTAGTACCATGCACCGCTGTTCACCTGAAATCAGTATTAAGCATATCACCCTGTTAAGTTATCAAGTTAGTTTGTGTTTGTAAGATGATGTTTAAGACTCGATACAAGTCTTCACTTAAATACAAACATAATTATGGAATCATGTGTATTTTATTATGAAAGTATAAAAAAACCAAAGAAGGTGAAAAGATTTAAAAAAAATTGCTCTGTTTGATCGAAATTTTTTGCTGGTGTTTTCCCACTGCAAGGCAAAGGTCTCCTTTTTATATTTCTACTCTTCTCGATCCACCATTTTTAGGGTTCCGTACCCAATGGGTAAAAACGGGACCCTATTACTAAGACTCTACTGTCCGTCTGTCTGTCTGTCACCAGGCTGTATCTCATGAACCGTGATAACTAGACAGTTGAATTTTCACAGATGATGTATTTCTGTTGCCGCTATAACAACAAATACTAAAAACAGAATAAAATAAATATTTAAGGGGGGCTCCCATACAACTAACGTAGTGTTAAATATATTACGGTGGTACGGAACCCTTCGTGTGCCAGTCCGACTCGCACTTAGCCGGTATTTTTGTCTACCTTTTTGACAGTTTTTTCCTTCTATACAGACGACTAATAGGAAAAACTAACAGAGAGGATGGGGCGACCGGATACCTACCTGAAGGCGTAGTGTGGGAAGACCTCCCCTAGGTGGACCAATGACCTTGTGAAGGCCATAGGAATCCACTGTATACGAGAAGCACAGAACCGGTCGATGTGGCGACGCTTAGGCCTATGTTCAGGAGTGGAGGTCTTTCGGCTGATATGATGATGAACTGAGAGGCTTACCGGGAAAGTGCAACGTACGCTCTCGAAGGAATAAGAATCACAGCGAGCTTCCAAGCCGTCGCAGGACATCTTCAGGTACTCGCTGACGTCTTGCGAGTTCATGATCGCATTGACATTGTTCATGTCTACGACCTGGTAGCTCAGCGGGCGGCTGGCCACCGTAACTGGAAAAAGAAGCATATGGAAGAGGATTTCAGCTCAATCTAAATTTCAATTCAGAATCTCAGATAAATATCAAGGTTTGGTAGAACGAAGTACAAACTCGGAGATACGGTGCGTCGGAGGGCGTTCCGAAACCATGACGGCCTGGACAGCCAGTATGTAAATCTGAATACTCTGTGATGCGTGTGGACAAGCCCATACAAAACGTATTGAAGGATCTTTTTTGACGTCCCTGGAGAAGCCGGAAGACTGATCCTGATGTTTCTACGCATGTCTTTTCGATTGTTATCCTTATTTTTTTGAAGAGTAAGGGCTTTACCTCCTTTTTTCTATCCCCTCGTCTGTTAAGCAAGCTTATTAAGTTCGGTAACAATAGAAAGAATATGTGTCTCATTAGTGACGGGGAAAAGTATTTAACATCAACCCGTAAACTTGTGCAAGAACAAGAAATAGCTATAAATTGTTTAGAAATTGTATGGTTACTGTGCTTTATGAGAATTTGGTGCGACATGAATGTATACCTATTTTTTCTGTTGCTTTTGTTTAGACAAAACGTTTATTAAAATATTTTTCCCGTTCACAGTGCTAACAAACGGTATCCTCTGAATACCCTCACTTGTCACGTTCGTAGTCGACAGTTTTAATCAAGTACTTCAGCTTGCTACTCTTTACTTAGCGTACCGTACCGTTCGACCGTAGGAACCTAATGGTACCGATTTTCTTTATTGTCTCTTAATCTGTTTTTAATGGGTGGCGACATCAAGAACTATAACAAAAATTAAAATTGTACGGTAAAATCATAGTAGACGTAGTAATTAATCGTGCAGCGGTAGGTAATAGGTAATAGGTAATACGGGCTGGTATCCGCAACTCCACGTCAATGCGCGTATTTTGCGTACCTACCTAACTACATATTACGTGAACAACTCTATCGAAATATACAAACCATAGAACTCTTCTTTCTTATATCTATGATACAAACTAACCTAATAAGTTGGTGACTGATTTAAGATGTTACTCTAACGCGTAACGCGTTATACGTTTTTTGCAATTTTGAGGCCAGTGTCAGGTTGTATCTTGATCAAAATATGATTCGCGACTTCACCTTAAATTGTCCGTAGTCTCTCCCGGAACCTAACGGAAAAGACCCTGACGTTCTATTATTGCGGATTCTCACTGAACTAATTTATATTTCTCTATGCCAATAGTATTTTCTAATTCCATACTAACTAAACTACAATTTAACATACGACAACACTACGATCAGTCTAAACATTATTTTGTGTTTTTTTCTGTAGGCTGTTTAGTGGTTTTGTCAGTGCTTTCATGTAAATAAACGCGCGCAGGTGTTGATATTTAACTATACAAGTCTGTTTTTTTCCTCGCAAGTTTGTTTAAAAACGTCGTATGAAACGCGTTTGCATTGATCATTATACTGTCGGCTTCATTATCGCGCTCGCCTGCGGCTCACGCGAATAATACTGTCTCGGGTATAGTGATCAACATAGCACACATGTATCATAATGATAATTGTTCTACATTCGTGCCAAAAAAAAAAAAAATTAGGAAAACTCGTTTGCTAGGTGGTTTGTACTTACACAGGTTGTCGAGGGCCCACTTGGCGCAGAACCCGACCTGGCGCCAGGTGTAGTCTTCGCTATTTGCGAATTTCTCCAAGAGAAGCAGCGGATTGTCTTTTTCCTTGTCCAGCCGAGCCTTGATAGTCAGTTGGTTCTCGGTAGTATGAGCGAACTTTTCAAGAGCGATCAGCGCGAACAGCAAGATACGCGGCTCACGGCGATACATCTGAAAAAATATTTATTTTTAAATGATCGCACCTTACGGACTGCTGCAATACTAGAGGCATAGTAGTAGTATATGCCTCTGGTAAAAACATTCATAACTAACTACACTCGGCGTCACACAAATCGCATCTCTCAGAAAATAAGTTTCAAGCATGTCCCGCCATCAACGAATACATTAAACCCAATTAATATTGGTATCAATTGAAAGTATGTTTAACGACCTTTGAATTAACAACAGTTAGAATTCCTAAACACACCAAACATCATTAGCACGTAACGTTAATAAAAAATGTTGTCATAATACACTAATTGCACCACCCTACTAGGGTATAAAATTGGCGACCCGGGTTAAATGTGGGTCGTTCAACGAGTGTACCAACGCTTCCAAGAGACTGGTGGATATATCTGAAGACGTGAATCTGGAAGACAACGCTCCACATCCGCAAGAGACGATAGCTTCATTGTTTCGACGTCTTTATGTAATCGGTTGTCCAATGCTGTTGAGCTGCAACAGCAACTGCATCACGCAACCAAACATAAGACAACCATCACTAATGTATGTCGCGCAGCCAAATGTAAGACTGCATCCGCTCGACGGCAACGCCTATACCTAGCTACATATATTTATAATAAAGTAAACCAAACTCTAAACATCAATCCACTAACAAAAAATAAAACTAAGATGAAACTAAACACATGGCTTCAAACACTGGATTCCCCACACACCGAAATATTACTTAAAGAACAATAATCGTGATAATCAAATAGGCAACCAAGCTCAAATATTACCCAAAGTCTAGCCACCAAGCATAATCTCTCTGACACACACAAAACACAGCAAACACACACACACACACACACCCTCACAAACCATTCAAGAGCATGCATGCAATAAATTCCTTTAATTTTACGTTATTTTAATTGTGAATGTTCCAAAAAGGGTCAAAACACTGACTCCTGTAACACAGGTACCACCTAGCTCAGGAGTCAGGGCTTTAAATTAAAATGTAACATCTTATTATGTCAATAAAACTTTTTATTATTATTAAGATTGTTTTGTCACCAACTTGCCTTGGCTGTCGTAATTAAATGTTGTAAAAGTTACATATGAATAAATACTACCTGCACAAAAAAAAATTGAAGTGTCTGTTTTTAATGTCAAAATAACAGTTTTATAAATGCATATTATGAAAGTATTACGGTATCTATTACAAAAAATGAAAACAATTTTTAAAAATGTTTTCTGATTGTTCCGCCTAATCTCCGAAACGGCAGGACTGATAGCTGGTGGTATAAGGAGTAACTTAGGCTATTTTTATTTTTCCGGGTTCCACACAAAAACTAAAACCCAATTTGTTTTCCAACATGCACACGAAGTCGCGGGCACTATTGCTACAAATTCTTTGTACCTAGAAGACAACGCTCCACATCCGCAAGAGACGATAGCTTCATTGTTTCGACGTCTTTATGTAATCGGTTGTCCAATGCTGTTGAGTTGCAACAGCAACTGCATCACGCAACCAAACATAAGACAACCATCACTAATGTATGTCGCGCAGTCAAATGTAAGGCTGCATCCGTTCGTTTGCCTTTAAAAAAATGTAATTAACCAGTGCCTGCGGTTCTGTAGTAGACTAATACCCAAATAGAAAATAGTAACTCTAGAGATATCGAACCGATCGCTAAATTATTAAACTGCTAGCTTAATTTCTGAATGTATAGTCGAATGCCCCTGTAGATATTTTAAAAGTAGCATACCATTTCCATCGCCGGCAATATTATGCCTAGGTATACCATGTAATCTATAAGCCGTGCAACCACGTCCCCGAATATTGTAGGACATAATTACTTTGTACATTCAATTTCCATTGGTGTGACAAATTGCTATTGGAATAATCCCCACATTTCGCCCCGGATTAATATTATCGATTTGTAAAGGCTCGGTATCCAATGCAATCTAGGTAGTACCTAAATGGATTGCATTGAATACCGAGCTTTTAGTAACTTCATCGAAATATCAAGCTCCCAAAATCAAACTCAACCAGTACTCCAAAATCAAACTTGACGTGCTCATAACAGATTTCAAAGGAAAGCGACAGCCTTCGGGCTGAATCAGCGTAATACAGTTTCACAACCGTACCGAACCAATCTGATCACAGAACGTGAAATCGCCACGCAAACAAACCGTTGCGCAGTTACCCTAGGCGTTCTTTGAGCGGTTACGCTGCGTTTACGTTAGGTGTAGGTAGCGTAATAGAGCGGCATCTCGTGTATCATCATTTAAAAAATACAGTGATATTCATAATATAAATACTAGGAACAAAGTTGGTACTTACAACAAGGCTCAAGGAAATAGGTGGCTCGTTCAGATGCCAATGTATACGTTTTTATAATAAACTGCCTAGCCACGTTCAAGATCTATGCCTTAATAAATTAAAATCATTCATTAAACGTAAGTTGTGCCAGATAGCCTTTTGTACCGTTAAAGATAATAATTATGAGGACAAAAAGCTTGGGGTTGAGCTGCTTCCAATTTTTGCATTTTGAATGTTTTAATTAATTAATTTTATATAAACAATGACATTTGCTTACTTTGTAAAGTATTATATTATTTTAATTATTGTGAATGTGAAGGGGCATTTTATTTAATTTTTTTGATTTTTATATTCTCTTTTTTCCGTTAGTTTTTGTCATGGTCTGGCAGACCAGTCAGTTTAAGTAATCTATGTGGCCTACCCATATATCCTTTCTTTGGTATTATTCATCGAATCGTTGGGCTCCTTAAGTTTTGAGTTGAGCTGCACGATTTCTGACAAATGCGTGCACTGACTGGACAGGTCCACTCAATCTGTGTGGTTCTTTCCTCAAAAGACCATCTCAGACATCGATCTACATGGTCTTCATATAACCTGACCAAGATTATGTCTGGACTTTAAAAGAGACTGTGACCTCTGAGTTTGTTTCGGCCTTTCTTCTCAGAGTAGTCAGATAGGACACGCCGACCTCATCTAGTTTTTATTTAAAAATATGATTGACGTGTAAGTGTTTGTGCAAACCTACTTACAAAAATAAAATCATTTATCGCATGCTTATTCCTCAGTGTACCGATACTATCCATCGGTCACGATATGTGTTGACGTCACGGATTGCGCCCCGCGGTTTCACCCGCGTAATTGTCGATCTCTTGGGAATATCGGGATAAATAAAAAAGTTGCCCATATGTTAAATCCAAGGTGTCTGAGCTACCTCCATACAACATTTTATCAAAATTGGTCCAGCCGTTTGAGCGTGAAGGAGTAACAAACATATAAACACACAAACACTCACAAACTTTCGCCTTTATAATATTAGTGTAAAGTGTGATACACGTCGACTCAGCTAGGTAGCAGAGTTGGTAACGTAACGTGGGTAACGGCTATAACTTATTAATATGATTGCATCGATCCCATCAAACTATATGTTGAATTTATTATAAACTGCATTTACGTTAGTCAACCCGTTTGTGGGGCAATGGTGAAAGATTAAATGAATATTTGATTACTTAGGTTAGTAGAGCAGGGTTTCGTACGAAAAGAGTAAAAAGGAACCCTTATGGTGCGACTACTTCGTCTGTCTGTTTGTCACAGCTGCTTCGTGGCATAAGTGTTCAGGAACTACTTATGCCATCTGCTAGGAATTCCAAATATACAAACAATATATAATTATATATAATAAACAATGCTAAAGGCGGAAACAGACCTTTCTCAAACATAGGTACGTGGAAATTTGAGCATTATTTTGACAACCTTCATCAAGATAAATCGAAATTGCTGTACTGGCCAAATACATGCGAGCAGCGGCCGGCAAAATTTGTATGAAAATCCATATCTGGCGATAATTACGAATGATTAAAATTCGTATAATGACCTACTAGCACTGGGAAACAGTTAATCAAAGCTAGCAACTAAAATTCCAAGTGTCCGATTTAAATACTAAATTGGGCGAAAAATATACTGAGTGGGCGGGCGCTTCGTGCGTACTTCGGGTGACATCGGTTGCAAGGTTGCGGTCGGAGCGAGCAAACGGCACCCCGAGGTTAGGTTTGGTTAGGTTACTTTAAACCCATTACACATAAATAGAAGCCCCGCACATAGGATGACAGAGCGAGCGAATGAGAATTCAAATACCTGTACCACATTTTAATATTTCTTAGGAGTATCTATGGAATCACTTAGAAAAGTATTTTTTATAATGTCACAAATTCTCAACAGTTTATAAAATGTGTAAGGTTAATTCTAAATATATAATAGGTGAGTTACGATTAAAATGACTAACTGTAGTTTGTAGTGTTTTAATTTTCATCGCCACGTTCAACGCCATGTCGGACAATGCTGGGCGACACTTAACTTTCCCTATAAGCCACACAAAAAAATTGAAATGGTAAAAATATCGACTTTTTTGGTCAAAGAATCAATATTTTGACACCCTTAGTTTGAATTTATATTTGATCGTTTAAATACTAGCCCTTTTTATGTATGCAACCTTTTAATGTTCGCGTAACGCGTTTAGGCTCGCACGCGATAATGCGTAAGCGCATCGCTTATTGTTTTAATTTGGTTATTTACAATTATGTCTTTGGGAAAAGTATAAAATTAATCGATTAATAATCCAATGATTTCCCTTTTTTTTAATTTTCACCCATTTTAATTTTTATGTGCAAATTCTCGAGATGGTCAAGAAAATTAATTATTCAACGTAAAATAAATGCAGCGCAACTTTAATTTATCATGACCACGTTAAACTGGGTAAAATGGAGGATGAAAGTATGTATGCAACCGAAACCATGGGAACAGCACTTTTTTTTTTAGTAAATAAGTAACAACACCCCTACTTGTTTTTATTTTCAAACTTTTTTTTTAAAGGCGTAACTTACCAAGAACGATAGCATATAATCGAGGGTTTCCTCGGTCAGCACGGCGACGCTGTTGGGCCCGGCTAACTTGTCGGCCACGCAGCCGAGCACCACGCATATATTGCGCTCTACCTGCACGTTGATATCGCCCGCCAGTGCACGCATGGCAGACAAACCGAAAAGCTGTTGCAACTGCAAACATAAAAAAAATACTCACATTACATCTCGTCTATATGGTAAAGGTGAGTGGTACCCCGAAATTTCGAATTATTCCTCGTATATACACTTTCCTCGTAGAGACGCTTTTGAAAAATTCTCGCTTCTGTTCCTTATAGATTCACTTTCGTTTAGTACAGCAAAACAGAAAAGAGTTAAGGTCCGGCCGCGCTAAATTTGCCAACGATGTAAACAAAAATGGCCGCTTGAAATTGAATAAAATCGATATACAAGAACATTTATTTTAATGGCAGTTACAAGTCCCATACACGAGAGATGAATGAGACATAGGATGTGTATGTGCCTCATAGGAGGCGAGCCTAACACTATTAACCGGGCACATATCCGCTGAAAAATTTCCTTGGTAAAAACCAAAAATACTTTGTCCGAGTAATTGCCCTAGTCGGGATCTAAACCGGGACCTAGGTGTCGTAAGCGGTCGCGCTAACGACACCTAGCTATTTACCCCCCGATTCAGAAAATTTGGATTACGAACAAATACGCCAACTCAAATATGCTTGGTATTTTCCTCAAAGGACCATTTCAGACAAAAATCTACATGGTCTTCACATGATCTGACCAAGATTATTTCTGGTTTAAAAAAAAAGACCTCTGAGTTGGTTTCGGCCTTTCTTCTCAGAGTAGTCAAATAGGAAACGCCGACTCCGTATGGCTTATTTTTTTATAATATGACGTCTAAGTGATTCTGATAGCCTATAGAATAAACAATTTAATTTCATTACGGCACGACGTCAATTTCGATTAACACCAATAACATTACAAATTGACAATGTCGAATGTCAAGGTGTTCGGGCACCATGACATTGTAAGCGTGTCGAACAACTATGAGTCAACATGAATATGAGAGCTGAATAAAAAGAAATACCCAAATGAATATGTAAAATTTTGTTTGCGTCACATCACACAGGGATATTTTTAGAGAACGGATTCTGGAAGCTGCAAAAATGCAATATTTATTTTGCCTTCGTAAATTGGATTGGAACTTGCCAGAGGCGAAAATTAACAGCGAAAATTACCAGAACACTATTAGGGCATTTTAGGAAATGAGTGCGCCTTGGCGCATCCGTGCCGCATGTACTTGGACTTATTTTGATTCAAATGGCGACGGTCTGACCAAAAAACTCGATTTGAATAGAAAATAGTGATTGCGACGCGAATGTCAACTTTAGTACCGGGAGCTGACAGTTGACTAATTGGTTTAAGGTTACCATGCACTGTGCACGTCACAAGCATTTTTTTTTATTTCGAATGTCGGTCCGACCCGGTTTTGAAAGTAAAAGTTCCTAATATTGGGAGGTACTCTATTGGAAGCTCCTGGAAAAGGGTGCGTGGTGGCTGTTGACTTTCCGAGTATTCATTTTCGAGCGTAGCTTTGTGAAAGCTTGCACAAAGCTCGCTAGGCAAGCTGAGTTAGGTACGAACCTAACAACATATCAGTAGCGAAACAGTGTGGCAGTTTGTGTTCAAGTTAGTAGGTCAAAATATATTACATAATATGTAATTTATATGAAATACAGCACAAACAAGTAAGAGGTCTTAACGTCCGTAGAACCTTAAGACGCGTGGGGCGGCGCAGTCTGCTGAAACATTAAACTATGAGTCTTCTCATTTATACACTGCGAAAACCTTTACCAAAACCTACCTTGATCACTTGCTCCTTAGACGGTAGCGGGCAATCGTCGAAGACAATAGTTATAGCTGAGGGACCCAGTGGGTTCTCAAGCGGTATTATTTTAATCATCGATGAGATGACTTGAAACCATCCCTCTTCCTTGTCTGCGATGACGTGCAGTTTCACTAATGAAACTGGCGATTCTTCGTCACTGCAACAAAGAACGGTTAAAAATGAGAACAATACTGGACTTGCGAGCGAGGATTCACAAGTTCGATCTCCGCCCGTAGCCCTATAAACGCCGAGCGTATCCACCCGACTGCATCGGAAAATTATTTTTCAACTCACTTGCTTGTAAAGTGACTCTTAATGAACCGGTTTTAGGTCCATAATGTAGTGTATTAAAAACGCGTGCTTTTTACTTTACGTTACTGCACTAGTGCTATAACGCCACAGATAACTATTTACTAGTCGGAGGTCGATGTGCGTTTTTTTTCTTAAACTCATCAAAGAGACTTCATGCCAAAAAGAATCCGCGAGCCAAATTTCACTTTTTTTTTTATAGTCTGAATTGTCCTTGGTCCCAAAATTAACTTAAATTTATTTACCAGGTAAATGCGCAGTTGTAGCCCGCGAAATTTAATTTTTCTTACGTTTTTTGCAATTTTCACGTCAGTGTCAGGTTGTATCTAGATCAAAATATGATTCGCGACTATAACAGGTACGTATTTACAGAATTATAATCATTAGAATCATTAATACATCTTTCTAAGTTAGATTTGTTCAATAAGAACAAATATCTTATGGAATAGTTCTTAGGAAACAAATCTAATTAAATATATATAGGTATTAATGATTCTAATGACTATAATTCTGTAAATACATATCTATTAGAGTACGTATGTGCGGTATCGAAGAGATAATTCATTTTGACCGATGTGCGTGGATGCTCGCGTACACGGGTACGTATCAAAATCCCGAATTTTAAAGGCCCGAATTTTAAAATACCGATGGATGAAATCCCGAAAATTGAAACGCCGAATGGTTGTTTGGTCGAAAGTTTAAAATCCCGAAAGTTCATTTGCCCGAAAGTTTAAAATCCCGAAGTTCAAAATCCCGAAATTGTCACCGTTTCCGAGAAAAACTATTTTTTGTAAACCTAACCTCAAAACACTTAAAATTTGCCTAATTTTTTTTAAATAATTAACCTATTCTAACTAGTTCGGTTCCAGGTAGCCTACTAAAAATAATCTCTTTTTTTCTATTAGCGCAAGTCGGTTTTGGCGCCCATATTTTGTGTAAAAGTAATTTTTTTCTATATAATCCTGTCGTTTCTGGCACTCGCCGGCCGCTGCCGCGGCACCGCTCGCTTCGCTCGCTCGGTTCGTGCGTAGGGGTCACAGTTTTAACCTAACCTAACCTAACAATTTTTAAAAAAATAATTAGCCTAATCTTTCGTCCATTCGGGATTTCGTCCTTTCGAGCATTTGAACATCGGTATTTTGTGTTTCGATATAACGACTATCGGGATTTAAAACTTTCGGTATTTTAAATTTCGGTGTTTTGGACGTCGTCGGTATTTCAATCATAGGTATTATGAACTTTCGGGATTTTGATACGTACCCGCGTACACATTTGAGCATGCTCCGCAGCTGACAGGTAAGCTTACCACAAGAGCAAGCTTAGTTATGGGGGCGCATAAAACCAGAAAAAAAAATCAAGCGGCCGCGCCACCTTGCCTACCCCTCTCATCAAACGCGACGAAAACAAAACACAATCCCTTCCCGCCAGTTTAAACTTTTCGCCCTGCCTATATATTTGTGTTTGAATTTGAATCATCTGTAGTAAGTATACGCAAAATAATCAGATGAAACTGCTCTATTCAATGTACCTAAATATGATCGCTATGCAAGTAGGTATATTATTCGATAATTATTGTATGTCCGTGAATCTGTTCCGATGCTGGTAACAGATTCACGGACATACAACAAAACAAATCTGTCAACATCTGGAGTTTTCAAATATCAACATTGAATTATTTTATAGTTTTGCCTCGGTATTTATTTAGTTTATCAATTCAACGTTTTTAATAATCGTTTCGGAAGTGGTTTTAGTTATTTTTCCATGTTTTCTTTATCACAGTTTCTTTTCTTCAATGTGATAAATTACGAAAATATTATTTAGACATATAAATGATATCCCAGCGCGGTCTGTTGCACAATAAATGTGGAAAAATGATGTAGTTACTCATATTATTTTTATTTTATACCTAAGTCTTATCAATTTTGTAAAAATTGTTTTGAAGTTAGGCATTTTTTTTTTACTTCCCGCTCTTTATAGCTATTGTTTCTATTTCAATAGGTAGCCCTAGGAGTACATGCGGCGCCACTGTGCCACTGTGTCAACAGTATTATGTCTCACCTACGCTGGAAACTGAAACAGAATATTATGATGTGTTTGCATTGCAACGGCTTTAAAATTCCAAGAATTGGAAAACAAGAACAATATCATGTTTCCATCAGAGGTGGATCAATACAGTGCGGACACAGCCTCGTTGAATTCTGTGAACTTAGTTGTATACGAATTTCAGGAACATCGGGACCAGTAAGCTTATTGCATTCACTGGTAGGTAATAAATTTCTGAAAAAATACGATCGAAGCCCCGTTTAAAAAAAAAGAGGTCATATTACATTACGCCATTATAATTTTTTTATCTGGTACATACCTACATACTTTGAGGGGCTCGTGGCTAAATAGTAACAGCTGCATGGGTTGGATCATAGGTTTTAAGCTACCTACACTGGCCGAGGTCGGTATGTACTATACATATCGAGACCCCTCAGTGCCTTGGAAAGCACGTTTAGCCGTTGGCCCCGGCTGTCATTTGTAGATATTTTACAGTCGTTACGGGTAGTCAGATTCAAAGTTTACTTTAGCAACACTTGAGAAAAAACTACAATTTGGATTACCATTCCCGAAGTGGCAATCGAATCATTAGACGATTTGACTAACGATTGATTCACTAAATTTGCAAGTACGGTAAGCTCTTTATTGAAATTAAAACTTTATATCCAAAACAAAGGGTATTATAGTATCTAGGTTACGTTCATATAAGGTTTTCCCTATAACACAGTGATCAACATAGCACACATGTATCATAATGTACAGACGCCAGCACATCAAGCTACCCAAAACTGTCAAATTTTCCCAATCAACTTTGAACCTTATGGCTTTAGCGATAATATTGAAAATCTATTAAAGAAATTTGACAGATTGTAATAGCTTGATGTGCTGGCGTCTGTACTATTACATAATTTTACATTTGATACGAATCGGCATCACAGACGTTAATTAATACCTAGATTGTATTAAGTTCATAATGAGCTGAGAACTCACCTACAATCTACCTATAACTTAAAAAAATAATTTAAAAAAATTAAATCGACTTCAAAAAGAAATTAACTCAAAATTATGAAATAACTAATTTCGGAAGTCGGTGTCTTGTCAATTCCGGAAAAAGCGTTTAAAAATGTTTTAATGATTGGATTATTCGTTGGCGTAAGTGTATTGTTTCTGAAGGAGTATACTTTGAAGGCGATAAAATATATTTGGATGAATAACTAACATTTTGTGTATTATTGAGCTTTTCTCGGCACTTTTTTGACAGAGTAGTATAAAATATTTGACCTTATTTATTTTTTACTACATATGCAAAAAAACTCTTGTATAACAAGTAATTATTAAGACAATTTCACGACAGTTACTCGATAAAATCTGGGTGAAGTCCAGTGCAATCGTCGGCGTAATTATGTTCATGTCATTTGCCCCGGGTTAATGTTATTTCATTCGTAATTTAATAGTTGTTAAAGGTATGTATGTGGTATCTATCTGGAAAGCACTCACAGATACAAGGTGGGGTAAAAGTACAGTCAACAAAAGAGAGAAGTATGTAGGATCGTCGGATATAGTTGAAGTTTAGTAAGAAGCCGGTGGATGTTGTCGACTGAAATTAAATTTGATAAATGAGCTGTTTGTTTTCTATTAATAAAATTAAATTTTATTCGAAAACATCCATCGGTTTCTCACTAAACTTCAACTATATCCGACGATCCTGCATACTTATCTCTATTGTTGAATGTACATAATGTCATATTCTGAATGTGTCATCATTTTCGCTAATGGCGTTATAATGTCATTGTGATTTGATACATATGTTGTAGACAGATAAAGAATTAGTTGACAATGCAATGGAGCGATACACTCAAGTCACACAGTTCATGCAACGATGGAGATTATAAAACAAATTTCGCGGCAGTGTGATCTCCCGTTTTGGCGATTTAAACTGCATAGCTATTCACAACCATGCGACAGGCTATCGTATCGAAAATGACACATTTCGATAACCAGATTTGACTTGCCCCCGACAGCAAATAGCTGTCGGAAGAATAGCGGGCGTCTATTTGATTTAAACTGACAACATTTTCGGGTATTGGACTTGTGAACAGCGTTTAGAAGACTCCTACGATAACATTGTTCGATGTTCGATACGATACGGAAGCGTATCGAGTGTTTGTGAACAGCTATGCTGGTCAGTCAGATCGCCCGGTCTGATGGCGCCACAATTCTAACTTTAGGGTTTTTTGAAATTTCGCGAAGTAACGCGAGATTCAATACAACAACAAACCACAAGCCTTGATGCCAACATTGAAGAAGAAATCACCAATTTAGAGGATATTTTGCAAGCAACAACTCAAAATGCCGTAAAACGAGCACAAATGTGCGTCAAATCAGGAGGTGGTCGTTTGATAGATATCATTTGTTCGACTTAATATCATACATTTTACAGCTTTAAATAAACTTTCCGTGAAAACAGAGCTCATTTTCTGTCATCTGACTGTCACCAGATTGCATGAAAAAAAAAAAACTGCTTTTTAATACAAAAGTTCAATACCTACTTGACCAAAATGTATGAAACCACAGATTTTTTTTCGTGATTACAGAGTTAGTCCCATAGTGAAAGTTGTTCAGTTCGATGGTCTAAAGCACCTCTTAAAGTTTGTCGGGTTAATTTTATAACACTGTATAGAGGGGATTTTGTTTGTATGAAAAATCTTATTTCATGAGTTAATAAACTTGACACTTGCACGAATACTTATCTAAGTAAATTATGAAGGTTGGCATTTTTTGTTTTTCTAAACTACCCCCTAAAAGGTGATTGGGGGGTGTCAAAATTTGCATGGAAGAATTTTAACGCGCGGTCTAATTAACTCGAAACTCAGTATTTATACCAAATATAAAGGATAACGTGTATCAGGGTTTTTCGAAAATTTACCCCTAACTGCGTGAAATGGGGTCGTTAATTTTACAGGGGAGGATTTTACTGCGTGACTTGATTAACTCGAAAATTGGTATAAATAATCTTTGTGAGTCAAGTAATAAACACATCCCAAACGATTTTTCGAAATTCCACCCCTGTGGGGGTGAAAAGCGGGGTACAGTTTATTTGAAAAATCTGATTCCATTGATCTATAAACTGAAAAATTGGCCCGGATACTTATTTATCTAAATAAATGATAAAGATCGTAAACATACATTTTCGAAATTAGAGGAAAGTACGAAATACACGCGGACGAATTCGCGGGCAAAGTGCTAGTGTTATCATACACGGAATAACAGAATCAACGTCATCCTCCGCAGAAGATCGGAATGTGCACGACAAGAACTCTGTCACCGTCTCATTTGCTTCACTACCGATACCAGAACCAGTAATAGTATCAACAACAAGTAGCGATAAGGCACGCCCGGACAAGGTGGTCTTGACAAATAAACAAAATGCGATAAATGTTCTGAAAAACAAAGGTAAGCTTCCTACTACTGTCAACATCCAATCGGATCTGACCCCAGAGACCAAAGAGATCAACTCAAGAGCTTGCGTGAAGAGTTAGCCAGCCGGATTGAGAAAGGTGAGCAAAGCTCAACCATTAAATACATAAATAGAGTCCCGAGGATCGTCAATGCCACAAAAAACTATTTACTAAAATTATATCCGAGTTGCGTCTCTATACACGAACCTGGCAACCTTAATGGCAAAATTCGATTTATTTCTCGCTGAAAAACGAGCATTTATTTTAGCACGGAAACCCACCTACACTCTAGAATCACCGACAACCTTATTAATATATCAGGATACATACTCTATCGCATGGACAGGAACCAAGGAACCGTGAGCTACATATAAGGTGCTAAAAAACATCCTTTGGGCGCATTATGTCTAATTCGGAAAATGTCCAGTGGACTCAAAATGCGGGGCTCCTACTTCTGTGTAAAGGATTTAAAGTAACCTAACCAAACCGAACCTCGGGGTGCCCTTCGCTCACTCTTGCATCCTAAGTCGACGTAGCCTCGCGTATAATTATGTTGTCGGTAACTTAGTAATTTTGTCGGAAGTTCAGTATTTTATTCGGAAGTTTAGTTTTGTTATTCGAAGATCCATTTTTTTTACTCGGCCACAGATCGCTGGAGATTAATTTGTTTTTCGGAACCATTATTATTTCCCTTTTAAAATTGATGTATCATTGATACAACAACAACTAATTAAAACTATTTTTGTAGAATATAATTTATTATAGATATCAAATAATCTCTAAAAGAAGCCTCTGCCGGATGTTTTCTTTTACGCTTTGATGTGTTATGTTATTGTTTAAGGCGAAAACAAGCATCATCTGCCTAGGCTTTTCCCAACTATGTTGGGGTCAGCTTCCAGTCCAACCGGATGCAGCTGAATACCAGTATTTTACATGGAGCAACTGCCTATCTGACCTCCACAACCCAGGTACTGGGTAATACGATACCTATTGGTAAGACTGGTTGTCAGATTTTCGGGCTTCTGACGACCCGTAACGACTGTCAAAGATCCACGAATGACAGCCGGGACCAACGGCTTAACGTGCTTTCCGAGGCACAGAGGGGTCTTGGTATGTAAAGATGGTCACCCATCCACGGACCAACCGTGGCAAGCGTAGCTTAACCTGATCGATCGACCCGCGCGGCTGATATGACTTAGCCACATGTTTCTTGCAAGACCGTTAATAAAAATCGTCTGCCGCCAATCCGTCAATGTAGCCCATGAAATTCAATATTTCTTACGTTTTTTGGAAATTGCAGAGCTGTTTTACGTTGTATGTTAATCAAAATTCGTTTTGCGGCAATAATGATAAAAAATATCTGAGTAATAATACTAATTAATAAAAAACTCTTTTACAAAAGAAAACAACCGACTTCAGTTTTTTTTTAAGTCGGGTTTTTTTAATTTTTTGTATTATAAATGTTTTTATTTTTCACTTTTTAGTTGTACCCCACTTGAAGAATTGAAGACACCGACTAGAAGAATCATCAAAATTCGCATATAAATGCCGGAGATGCACTACATTTATGCATATAACTTCGTACATAAGAATAATTACCTAATGTATTACATACTAAAACATTCCTGAAAATATGTAGATCACATTAATGAAAGAATTATCAAAATTGGTTCATCAGTTTTTGAGTAAATCGAGGACATACAATGCATACGGGTCGCATACAGAACCTCCTTTTTTGAAGTCGGTTAAAAAATCACGAAATTTTTATTTCCGGCTGATAAGGCTATTTCGTAAAATTATGACGATTTACAGAAAATATATCTAAACAAGTAGTGCTACCCTAAATCACCATGAAACGGCTCTAGCTTACACTAACAACCTATATTTAGGTATTTACAATACCTATTATGAAACTAAGAATGCGACTCGGCCAACATCGTTTCCGAAGTACTACGAGTATCAATTGACAAACAAAATCATGCACTTTGATATTATAACCTACAATGTACATTATAACTTATTGTCGTAGGTTACGGCTCAACAATTGAATAACAATATGCTTCCCGCTTAGTCCTGTCAGGATATTGTTGACCGTTGAGGAGATCCCTCGTCTGCAGCCAATGCTGGGTGCAGCAGCCAGGTCATGGTGAACTTCAGAACGGGCTGTCATAATTAATTATTGTACTAGCGCAAGATCTTAATAATAGTAGATTATTCGAGTCCGCGTATCACTGGTCAGTTTCCCTCAGTCGTCAGTTTATTTAATTCGCCAGTTTCGTTGATTAGCCAGTTTCACTGATTCGTCAGTTTTCCCGATTAGACAGTTGTGTTTACTCGACAGTTTCCAGTGTTTGCCAGTTTTCGTCGATTCGTCAGTTTTATTCAATTCGTCAGCCAAAGTACAGTCGGTAGAAAACTGCACACACGACTGCTAATTTATATATAACAAGCAGTGCCCCGCGGTTTCACCCGCATCAGTGTCGATCCCGTGGGAATATCGGGATAAAAAGTATCATATGTGTTATTCAAGCTATATTACTGTAAAGATTCATCAAAATCCGTTTGGTAGTTTTTGCGTGAAAGAGTAACAAACATCCATCCATCCTCACAAACTTTCGCCTTTATTAGTGTGATAGTAGGATTAAGATCTATTTGATAGCTTTTAGCCATATTTATGGATATTATACAAACTCATTGTTTATTCAACATTTAAAAACCTTTTCCCTTGAGTGTACCAAACTGACGAATTGACGAAAACTGGCAAACACTGGAAACTGTCGAGTAAACACAACTGTCTAATCGGGAAAACTGACGAATCAGTGAAATTGGCTAATCAACGAAACTGGCGAATTAAATAAACTGACGACTGAGGGAAACTGACCAGTGATACGCGGACTCGATTATTCACTAAGGAGATAAGACAGGGCGCTATTTTGAACCTTGAACGTAACG
Source organism: Hydraecia micacea (assembly GCA_914767645.1). Taxonomy (NCBI): domain Eukaryota; kingdom Metazoa; phylum Arthropoda; class Insecta; order Lepidoptera; family Noctuidae; genus Hydraecia; species Hydraecia micacea. Next base: position 3,962,039 of record OU611774.1, read on the forward strand.
AAGGACTCGTAAGGGGAGGTCTGAGTTAACTCCTGAGCGAAGCTAGGGCACCTACTGCGAAATAATAAAAACTAATTCGATTTTCGAATTAATAGTCTACGAACGTCTTAAATAACCGGGAAGCACCTATTATATGTGCATTTCGAACACTATTTCCTCTAAATTCGTGCAACCACAATAAAAAATATCGTGAATATGACGCCCACATCTAGCATTCAACCGCGGCGGGGGAACCCGCCACAGGTTATGTAGAAACAGCGGGAAATTATTGAAAAAAAAACACTGAAAAATGTTCATAATAGACTACTGCAGCGGTCTAAGTGCCTGTGCACTACCACGTTTTTTAAACGCGCCGTTGACGCGCGTTTGTAGCGATACAGACGTGATACACACGCGAGGCAGACGCAGCCTGTAGACCTTCTGTAGGATAAAAGCGCGCCGTCGACGCACGTTTTTAAAACGCGCGTCAACGTCGCGTTTAAAAAACGTAGTGTGCACAGGCCCTAATATGAACATTGTTCAATATCATTTTTCGACATGACCATACACAGAAAACAATTGTTTTTACTGTTGTTTTATTTTTGTTTTATCTATTTAATTAACAAACACTATTGTTACTTATAATTCCATAATAAAATCTCTATTAAAATGCGTAATTTAATTATTTTATTCGTCGACGGCAACTTAAACCTATGAAGTCGCCCACTCCTTGGTCGAACTGTACATGAACAGAAGAGTTTTCATACAAGTTGCTTAGGTGAGGTTCCAATTTATAATCACATTATGCACTAGCCAGCGTGTCATAATGATACTTAGTACAATATTATTAACCGGGTAGAGCGTAGGGTTTTAATGACTTGCTTTAAATTAGGTTTGCATGACATATAATTTGACATTAGCGAGCGGGTAGTGTGAAAAAGTGTTTATGCATAATATATAAATTAAGTAAATGTTGGAAGCAGGCTGGGACCCATACCATTTTTATTATATTATTTTCAAATTCAAATAGGTCCCGCCTGCTTCCAACATTTATTTAATTTAAAACGGGCTTGGTTTTAGCTTTTCAGTTTTTTTAACTTAAGTTTTTTACCGCAATCGGGTTTTTTTAATTTTTAAATTACTTTTTTTTTTTTAAGTAAAAACGTTCAAAATCTAGTCGCAGTCTCATCTCGGCGACAACCAAATGAAAAAAAAAACTTGTTAAAAATGTAGCGAAGTTAGAGGTATTTTTGACAGATTGAGACTGAGATCAGACTGTGAACGTTCTTAAAATTACGAGAATTGCCCCTCTGGTGTCTTGTAAAAAGTTTTAAATAGGTAAAAAAAAAAAATAGTCTCCTAGAAACATGTATTTTCAACCTGGCACACTGGTATACCTAGGTGTTCGTTGCTTTCGTTGTTTTGTTTACGTTTTCGATCTGTTTCACAACTAATACTGACCCTTGCTTGTAAACTGGAACTGATAAATAGCTTTTCAACTGACCCTGGCATTTTCTTCTGACTCTGATCGATCACTGGTGATGAAAAGTGGATCACCTACGTCAAGAACGTGCGAAAAAGATCATGGTCAAAGGGCAGTCAAGCTCCACAAACTATAGTGAAACCCGGATAATTCGCAATAAGGTGATGCTGACTGTATGGTGGGATTGGAAGAGCATCTTTCATTATGAACTTTTACCGCCGGGCAAAACTATCGATTCGGATCTATACTGTCAACAACTGATGAGACTCCAGCATGAAATTGAGAAAAAACGGCCGGAATTGATCAACAGAAAGGGTGTGGTCATTCATCATGAACGCCAGACCACACACATCTTTAGCCACTCAGAAAAAATTGAGAGAGCTTGGTTGGGAAGTGTTACTGCATCCACCATATACTCCTGACCTTGCACCCTCAGATCTCCACCTGTTTCGGTCTCTTCAGAATTCTTTGTGTTAGGTTTACATCAAGAGAGAACTGTCAAAACTATTTGTCGCAGTTTTTTATCAGAAGTTTTCTACCAAGATTTCTACAGCAATGGGATTACTTATGTCACTACCTACAAAATGTCAACAAGTTATCGAACAAAATGGGACATCATATTATAGTCAATTGTAAATATACTAGGAAAAAAACATTATCTTGTATTTGTATAAAAAATACGAAAAAGCTTTTTCCTCGACCTATTATTATTATTAAAGCTCAATAACACTAATAGACATAAGTTGAGATTATTCGGATACTTATCTTTAATCTCTTCCATTTTGGAGAAAAACACGAGCAAGTATATACCGGGTGTAAAAAGAAGCTTAACGAAGCCGAGAGCTATTTGTACTCCCGTCATTGTAATCATATTTTTGTACTAAACCATACCTGGGAACCTGTCCTTCTGGTAACGGAAATATTGAAAATCAAAATTCCAACTTTTACTGACGTTTTTTTACGAAAACAAGTTCTTAATGTTATAACACAACTTTAAATACCCCCACGACCCCTTTGTTTTGCGCACTACCGCAAACAGCTAAGTATAACACAAAAATAAAAGTCGTTTTTGTGCAAACTTGTGCTTGTCGTTTTGGGGGGGGGGAGCTGTTGCCATAAACACCGCGCTTGGCGTGAAGATTTCCACATACCGGCAGACGCACCGTAGGAAGGCCTCCCAAAAAGCGCATCGATGACGCAGGAACCCGCTGCAAGCGGGCAGCACGGACCTTGTGGATGTGGAGGTGCCTTGGGGAGGTCTATGTCGAGACGTCTTTCGGCTGAAATGAGAGAATGAGACGGCTATGTGATGGGTCTTTTCACACCCTGTATTATTTGACTATCATGGTATTAGATTTCTTTCAATTTGGCGAAAAATATAACTCAGTACCTACCTATGTAGCTACCTATAGAGGCGTAATTAACTCTGCCTACCCATTGGACTCTGGTGTGATGATACCTAACTTGCGAAAAGTCTGGTTGTCTTACTTATATCTCTTGCCATCCCTTAGAGAATTACAAGCATAATGATATGATATGTTTTAAGTTTAATTTTATATTAGTTGGCTATCTTTGTGTTTGATCGTTCATTTTGACGAAAAACACAATACCTACTCGTATAACTACCTAGGTAGCAACTTATTATAGATGTATACGTCTGCCTATCGCTCCCTACGAGGAATACCAAAGTGAAGTAATGTAAGTAAAATTAATAGAACAGTAACTGTTCTATTAATTTTACTTACATTACTCGCAATGTATGGTGTATTAAGCGATTAACTGTTAATCGCTTAATACACCATACATTGCGAATTGTGATTGTTCCATACCCTTGTGCCTACTCCTTTGTGGAATAATAGGCGTGCGTGATGTTTTGTTGTTTTATGTTCCTTATTATATAAGTAGGAGATTATTATGTATTATCTCTTTTATTGTGACGAAAAATTTAAAATTAACATCTATATTTTTGAAAGACGATTATTCCAGGAAACTCCAGAAGAAACGGTTTGTTATTTTGTAGCTCTTAATTTTTTAACTTTATTTTGCTTTTATTATTATTTCTTGTTAAAGCGATAATAGAAATACACATTCTGTGAAAATGTCAACTGTCTACCGATTACGGTTCATAAGATACAGTGTCGCCGACAGACAGAGTGGACAGCGGAGGCATAGTAACAGGGTTCCGTTGGCACCCTTCGAGTACGGAACCCTAAACAAGTACACGCGGGAAGTTATCATGGTATACATTTTAATATAAATGCACTAAACTAAATGATAAATGAAAAAAAAAAACGTTTTAAAGGAATGCAAAGTTAGTCTAACATTCGGTGTAAATTTCCCGGACTATACGTTAACTGGTCTTCTGTTCAACGATGGATTTGTCTATCGGCCATGATATTTAAAATAGAGAAAAACGGTTACGTACAATTTGTAAAAACTATTAAGTAAGTGTTTTAAGTCTCACGCACTAGATATTTTGAGTTTACTGTCACATCACAAATGGCCGATAACCAGCTGACTGTTGGATGCGCATAAGCTGACCTTAGGGGACTACATGACCTAAAGCGCGGTCACTGTCGGACTGCATAGAAAAGAAAGAGAAGCGCGATGACACAACGCTGGTAAATTATTGCAAAAAAAAAATTGTATGGACTAAAAACTTTTTTTTTACAATAATAACCATACTAATATACATACAATCATTCTGATTTTTTATTAGTATGGTTATTATTGTAAAAAAAATTTTACAGGTATCTTCATGATTTTTTTTCTATCGTATCAAATTAGTTGTATTTAGTGATTTTGGCGGTCTCTCCAGTCCTGTGCCCATATCTCTCGCCGAAACCTTACACCTTAAACGCCCTTATCGACCTTTTTTTTTACCGGGATGGGAAATCCTCTTGGGCGTCCGTCGCCCTGGGGCGGGCGTCGGGGGTGTCAGACTTACTGACTAAAAACCATCCCGGTGTTCCATCTCACACCTACGCGGTACGCCGGGGGTCACAGGAACGTACGATCATTCCGCAACCCCCGACTGGTGCCGGCAGGCCCGCCTCTGCGGGCCTCGTTGGGTCAGGAGGTGAGTGAGGTGTTTGACTCCCCCGCGACGTCTAAGAGGGGCGCGCGTCCTAGTGTGTGGGGGGCGATGGACGTTCCCGAATCCGTCGCCCCTGGACCCATTTAGGGGGGCTGGAGGAGGGCGTTGTCCGCCCTCCGCCCTCCGTCGACGCCCGGTGCGCCTGCTACGGGCCGGATGAGTGGACGAGATCTCCCTCTCCCTTTCCGCAGCCTCCTTCTGCGAGACGACTGTTTCGCAGAAGGAAACCACCGGTCCCAGGACTCTTCACTGCCGACCATCGACTCGACCACGGCCGGCAGCGCAGGTTGGCAGCGCAGGTTAGGTACTGCCTACTTCTGAGATGAGGGCACGGCGCGGCTCCTCCCAAACGGCACACTCTGCCAGCGTACGCCACGCCGTATCCTCCCGACAGTCGACGCAGTGCTGACACCGGGCGGCCGGCTCCCCGTTTATGCGACACAAGTACTTCCCGAAGCAACCATGCCCCGAGAGCACCTGCGTCACCCGAAACGACAGGGAGCCGTGCCTCCTCCCTCGCCAGCGATCGAGTACCGGCCGGACCGCCTCGATAGTGACGAGGCCGGCGATAGGGCGTGAAAGCCTGTCCCGCCATTCCGCCACCAGGACCTCGCGAAGCTGTGACCGACGCAGCTCCATATGGCGCTGCATCAGATACTCGCCTCGCACCCGCGCTTCCTAGCGCTACCGGTACAGCGACGCGACTACTTTCGCCTCCAGCATAGCTATTCACAAAGCTACGATACGGTTTGGTACCGTATCGAACGTCAATGATATCGATAATCGCTATTCACAAATCCGAAACCGTACAATTTTGACAGTTCATTTCATATACAGTATGAAGACATCAATTCTTCCGACAGGTATTTGCTGTCGGAAGTGTTATCGAACAACAAATATTGTTTATAAAAATCTAATCTAAGCATTAAGTGTAGTTTATTTACATAATTTATGTATGTAAAGTTATAATATTGTTTTGACCGCTGCATATTCAATTACTTAGGTAAGTATATTTATATAATTTAAGGTAGTTACATACGTATCTACGCGACACTTAAACTCGCTTTAGACTTTGTTTTAAATTATTTGAGTAGATGGAGTACGCGATTTTGCAATCTAGAGACAATCGTCGTGCCGCAGATCAACAGAGGCAGGAGATATCAATGTCTCTTCATCGGACCCTAAGGGACGCGGCGGATCCGTTTGCCGACCCACGCTTCCAGTCTGTGTACGCCTTATCAGCTAATTAAATCCCTACTTTGGTAACACGCACTCATCAGCTGCAATCCCAATTGAACTAAAAGAAAGTAAAATGACTTCTTAAGTAATAGGTACTTGTCATCATCATAACATCACTCTTGAGAAGAATTACGAAGAGGTGGTTTTTCTAATTAATTTATTTGTGAAGTGAAAAACTAATGTTTCACTTCATTATCAAAGTTCTGAAAAATATATAGAAATTATTATTCTAGGTTTGACAGAAAGTTGAAGTTTACAAAGCAAGTTTAATAGAAAACTGGTAAATTGTATTTATTAATAAAATCATTCATGTTTACTGTTTTTTATTTGTTAATAGTTACTCAATGTATAATATAATCTATAGTTGCCCTTAATGAAACACTCAATAAAAATCATTTATGTACCACTTAAAATTTTCTACCACGAATATCTATTTACTGCCATTTGTAGCGTTCCCCGTATACACACCTATAGTCGGTTGAAAAAAAACCTTCCACACGGATCTGTGAATAGCGTTTTTTCAGTCCTTCGGTTCAGAAATCAGATTATCGAAAAAGTGTCATTGTCGATACGATAGTGATTCGTATGTTTGTGAATAGCTATGCAGGTCCTAGAGCAGCACTTATCGACCTGCTCCGACTTTCGGTACCTCGGGTCGCTTGTCCAAGGAGATGGCGAAGTAGACCGTGACGTAACGCAACGGATCAACTCAGGATGGATGAAATGGCGACAGGTCACAGGAACAACTTGCGACCCACAAATGCCCCTCAAGTTAAAGGGAAAAATTTATAAGTCCGTGATAAGGCCTGTCGTACTTTATGGGTCTGAATGCTGGGCCGTGAAGAAGACGAATGAAAAAAGATTGCATGCAGCGGAGATGAGAATATTGAGATGGATGTGTGGAGTGACGAGAATGGATAAAGTAAGAAATCACACTTAATATTATAAAGGTGAAAGTTTGTGAGCGTGAGTGTTTGTGTGTGAGTATATATGTTTGTTACTTCTTCACGCTCAAACGGCTGGACCAATTTTGATAAAATTTTGTATGGATGTAGCTGACACCCTGATTAACATATAGACTACTTTTTATCCCGATATTCCGACGGGATCGATATTTACGCGGGTGAAACCGCTGGGCGCAGCTAGTGAGTATATAAGAGGAAGTTTGAAAGTGGCGCCAGTAACAGAAAAGTTGAAAGGAAATCGTTTGGCTTGGTATGGGCATGTGATGGATGAGAAGGTACGAAACGTATGTGACTAAAAGAGTGATGAATATACATGTTGATGGATGGAGAGGGAGAGAAAGGCCGAAGAAAAGATGGATGGATTGTGTGAGGAATGATATGAAAGAGAAGGGAGTGAATGATAGCGTGACGGCTGACACCGAGAATGGAAGAAGAAAACGTGTTGCGCCGACCACAAGTAACATGGGACAAGGGCAGGAAGATGATGTATCAAATTAGTTGTAATATGTTTTCAACACACTATCTACCTAGCATATATCCCGAAGAATATAATAATGTTTTTTTCTGATTTTGTTTACTGTAGTCGATCATATACTTTTATTGATTCTACATATTGCGTTGTTTTGCGTTTAGGTCCTGTAATCCCCTTTAGTTCCAAATGGCTGACTACTGGTGAAAAGCATCCTATTTTGTTTAAATTTGTTTTTTTAAACTTATTTCCAGAAGCTTTTGTACTGTTTTTTTCATTGCAATATTTTTGTTTCTATTAATCACAATTTTTGAACTGACAGCTCGTCAAAGCTAAAATTCTCGCTAAAAGGCTGACTATTGGTTGTGAACTCTTTTGTAATGTGTCCTAAAAATTTACACAAAATATAAAATCTCAGTGTACCTACCGTTTCAAGACGTCCGCGGCTCCGCTGTTCAGCAGGTCAGCAGATGTTGGCAACACCTAAAACCTATAAATCTTATAATATCTGTCCACTTACTTGTCAACAAAGTATGATGCGCCGTTTCAAGACCTCCGCAGCTCCGCTGTTTACAGATTAGCAAACGTTGGGAGCACCTAAAACCTAGTCTTAAAATATCTGTCCACTTACTTGTCAACGAAGGATGCGATTAAGTCGAGCAGCTCAAGCACAAGGCTGTCTATGACTCTGGGGTCAACTACTTTACTGCCAGAGGCCCGGGGCTCCGCTGCGCGTGTGGTGGAAGCAACAGCCCCGCCTGATGCCCCGTAGACATCCGTCGGTACGGCAACTTCCTTGCTGCAGCAAGCACCCATGATCTGTAAACAAGAAGTAGTATGTAGGGCCAGGTAACATTTAAAATATTGGGGTGAACTCTTTTGTACAGCGTCATCAGGAATCTTGATCACGGTGCGGTTTCTTACGGTACGGCGCGTAAGCCGCGACGCGCACGCTTTAAGTAGCTTGTACAATCTGTCAAGTTTCTTTAATAAATTTTCAACTTTATTGCTAAAGTATAAGTTTCAAAGTTGATTGGGAAAATTTGACAGTATCGGGTAGCTTGATGTGCTGGTGTCTGTACAAGACACAAAAATCTTTCGGTCAAAGTATCTACCTAACCGCTAGCTGCGGGTTTACCGGGGCATTTTTCGTATTATAAAATATTCAAAATCAAATCAGTGCGAATATCTAAAAAAAACGGTAATTTTCACATAAACTGGCCTGCTGAGCCTCAAATATTTTTATCTACTGTAGGTAATTACTTACCAGTGATTAGATTAGATGTTGCGTTAATATGTTTTCAAAGTATTTAACACCTATGAATTAAAACTCTGGGAGTCTGATTTCCAAACAAGATTCAAAGAAGCGTAGGTCACAAAAGGATCGTCAGTTGTAAAGCACGTCCGGAACCGTGAACGATACAAGCGGCACTGCTGCAACCCGTTGCAAGCCTGCGGCGTGCGGCGGGTGCGGCGACGGCGGCGACCGACGGGCGGCGCGAATAGAAGGGGATCACAAAAGGCCGGCGCACATTTGGCGTGGGCCGAGGCTAGTAGCGGAGCAGGGTTTTCACTGGAAAACCAATATCACCCATGCGCAGGTCCAAATAGAAGTGAACATAAAAAAAATCCTAATTCCGAAAAAACAACAATACGTAGGTATTATTTATTTTCGAGTTATTTTTAATTGAAATGTTTATAAACCGTGTTCTTCACGTTATCCATAAACTTGGCAAACGCTTCTATAAAAAATCTAGCTTTTACAAATCAAATCTAACGCTAAAAAAAGCGAAGGGTTCCGTACCATTATATCAAAGAACGGCAAAAAATCACCTTTGTTGAATGGGAGCCCACTTAAATATTTATTTTATTCTGTTTTTAGTATTTGTTGTTATAGCGGCAACAGAAATAAATCATCTGTGAAAATTTCAACTGTCTAGCTATCACGGTTCATGAGATACAGCCTGGTGACAGACAGACAGACAGACGGACAGTGGAGTCTTAGTAATAGGGTCCCGTGTTTACCCTTTGGGTACGGAACCATAAAAAAGCCCGGCTGGCATGACCTACGAAAGAAAAACGTATCTTTATAAAAAATCGTGAATTCGTTAGTGAAGAATCTACATTATTGCAACGGCCAGCAAAAGAGGCATTGATGGACGAACGTGTAAATGTGGGCCGAGGCGAAGCCGAGGCACATATACGTAAGTCCATCAATTGTGACCAAAAGTTGTGGCCAAGGCTTGTATAGTACTTTTCTCAAATAATGCGCGGAAATTAAAACTAAGTAGTACCTAAGCAGAACTTTTTTGTCAAATACAATTATTACTTTTCAAAATCAATGACGAACAATAGTAGATTGCACAACTAGTGCATAAAATGGCTCATTTATGCCTGAGTTATACACTCTGCTTTTCACTTCGATTGCGAGAAAATGTAACAGGCATAAAGTATAATAAAGTAAAAAAAAATAAGTATAAGTATAATTAATCAAAAATGTTGCAAAGTATAGCTAATTCCCGCCAACAAACTTTTTAAAAGTTTTGTTAACAAAATGTTAACGAACCAAGTTCCTCTAACATTCCTAAAAATCACAATTCCGTGCCAACAACATAATTATGTTCAGAAAAAAACAACTGAAAAGAGAACTCCACAAAAACCAACATATTCGTACTGCAAACAAGTTGGTCCTAGGAATCATGTACGAGGAGGAATTTATTTTTAAGTTGCCATCGTCACGCAAGAAATAAAGCAAAACCTACAGAGCTGGCTGTCAACCTTCGCTTCGCGGAATAGATAAAGAAAATTGGAGAGACAACATAGGGGCTTGTGGCTAACTTATATCAGCCGCACGGGTCGATCGATCAGGTTAAGCTACGCTTGCCGCGGTTGGTCCGTGGATGGGTGACCATCTTTACATACCAAACCCCTCAGTGCCTCGGAAAGCACGTCAAGCCGTTGGTCCCGGCTGTCATTCGTGGATCTTTGACCGTCGTTACGGGTCGTCAGAAGCCCGAAAATCTGACAAACAGTTTTACCAAGGGGTCTCGTATTACCCAGTAACTGGGTTGTGGAGGCCAGATAGGCAGTCGCTCCATGTAAAATACTGGTATTCAGCTGCATCCGGTTAGACTGGAAGCCAACCCCAACATAGTTGGGAAAGGGCTAGACAGATGATGATGGAGAGACACCATAGGAAGTTAACTTTTATTCGTGTTGCTGCTCATCAAATAATAAACGAAAAAATCTGAATATTCATTAATTGTTTTTTTTTGGAATGCGGTCAACGAAAATCGAGCATATTTTGTAACTAGCTTCTGCCCGCGACTTCGTCCGCGTAAAATTTCTTGTTCCCCGTACCACTGCCCACGCTTTTACAGATAGCGTCATCCACGAAGACGCGCCCACTCTTCTTCCTAATCGCTTACAGTACAAGTGTGCAATATTCCGCTAGTGTTTTAGTTTTGTCGATACACAGTAATTACTTATTAGTGGGTAATTAGTGTGTATCAAAAACTAAAACACTAGCGGAATTAACTAGCCATAACTACTAGCGATTAGTAAGAAGAGTGGGGCGCGTCTTCGTGGATGGCACTATCAAGGGCCTATGCACACCACGTTTTTTAAACGCGCCGTTGATGCGCGTTTGTAGCGATACAAACGCGATACGCACGCAAGTCAGACGCAGCCTGTAGACCTTTGCACACCTGTATAAATTCAAATACGCGTTTGAATCGATACAGACGCGCGTGTGTAGCGATACAGACGTGCGTGTGTAGCGATACTGACGCGATGCAAACGCGCGTGTGTATCGATACAAACGCGCTGGCATTTTGCGTTTTTAAGCAGAACCTCGTCAACAGACACCACGTTTTTTAAACGCGCCGTTGATGCGCGTTTGTAGCGATAAAGACGCGATACGCACGCAAGTCAGACGCGATGCTAACGCGCGTTTGTATCGATACGCATGCGCGTTAGCATCGCGTTTGTATCGATACAAACGACAACAAACTGCTCTCTAGGATCAAAGCGCGCCGTCGACGCGCGTTTCTAAAACGCGCGTCGACGGCGCGTTTAAAAAACGTGGTGTGCACAGGCTCTAATACTTAGTTTTCGCTTAGCGTTCTTTCTGCCTTGAATCTTAGATAATCACAAGCCGTCAGCGCGTCGCCCCAGAAATCATCTCAAAAGTATCAAGTACTAGCTGCGCCCCGCGGTTTCACCCGCGTAAATGTCGATCCCGTGAGAATATCGGGACGAAAAGTATCCTATGTGTTATTCTGATGTATAAGCTATATTACTGTAAAGTTTCATCAAAATCCGTTCATTTCGTCTATTGTACGATCTTTGTTTCCCTTATAAATTGATAACCGTTAACTCAAACAAATATATTAAATGCGTTTCTCAGGGCATTCGAATATGCAGTAGAAAAGAAAGGCATTTACTGTGGAAACATAGGCGAGAACCTTCAAGCCTTAATAAAAGCAACTTTAAAAACTACTCGCATAGACTTCGGAAAATCATTAAATTAACGCAAAAAGCGCAAAATAACTATTTTATTAACACATCAAACAATAAATCAAATGCATCTTGGCAAGTCATAAACAAAAATAAACCATTTACTGAACCTATTTCCCAAATAAAAATTCGTGATTGTAAACTCTAATCCAACAGAGATTGCAAATGCTTTTAATAATTATTATATTGACCAGACAAAAAATATTATGACTTCAAAACCCGACACAGGTAATTTGAAAAGTAACCCTCACCCGATGTTTATGCATCCAGTATTACCTCAAGATGTTATGAGAGCGATACATTCTCTAAAAAATAAACTTAGTACTGGCTGCGATGGCATTTCAACTAAGGTCGTAAAATTTGTATCGAGTGACATTGCTTTGCATATTAGTCACATACTAAATTTGTGTATCAGTTCCGGAGTTTTTACAAATAAGTTAAACAGTTATTGTTAAGCCACTTTAAAAAAAAAACTAAAGATTTGACAAATTCTCTTATAACAATTTTTTCAAAAGTTATTGGAAAAAATAATTTATGACGCGATAAATAAATTCTTATCTAAATCTAATATTTAGAGTATAGAACAAAAGGGATTTAGAAAAAAACAAGGTATCAATATCAATATACGGCCGTTTACGATTTAATGAAGTAGGTAATAAGAAACGTCGATGAAAAAGTATCAGTTTGCGCAATTTTAACTGATATGACGAGGGCCTTCGACTGTGTTGACCATGAAACTCTCCTATACAAGCTAAACATGATAGGTATAAGAGGAAATATGCATAATCTCTTAAGATCATATCTCAGCAACCGAAAACAGCAGACAGAAATTTCCAAAATATGTTTAAAAACTAAGCGTGAGAAAAAATACTTATCGGAACACAGAATTATTAAGTATGGCGTACCCCAGGGCACTGTGGTGGGGCCTTTATTATTTTTAATTTATAATAACGACTTGCCACGACGCATAAAACATCCTATGGTCTTATTCGCTGACGATAGTACTGCCTTGATTAAATGTACAGATCTAAAAACGTATGAGCATGACATAAATAATACTTTAACGGACATTATACACTGGCTTGATCAAAATAATTTAATGATTAATAAATATATCTAAGACTAATGTTATGCATTTTTATCAACGTATACCACATATAGACAAAAAATAGACCAAGTGCAAGTTGCAAAATTTTTAGGTTTAATGATAGATAGCCAACTAACCTGGAAGCCACACGCAGAAGAAGTATGCAAAAGACTAAGTACAGCAGCGTATGTGCTTTTTAACCTATCCAAGAAAGTTAATATGCCCACTAGATTAGTTGCTTACCATGGTTTAGTGGCGTCAATTCTGAGATTCGGGACAATATTTTGGGGAAATTGTAGTCTGAGAGAACAGGTGTTCAAGGCTCAAAAACGATGCCTAAGGGCAATGTGTAACATGAAAGTAACAGATAGTTGCGTGCCTGTATTGAAGTCCCTAAATTTGCTAACATTCCCATCACTTTACATTTTCGAAATAGCTGTTTTTGTGAAATCAAATATGCATCTTTTTAATAAATCGTCTGATAATAGAACACGACCAATTAGAAGGCAGTATACAAACATGCTACGTGTTAGTGGTCATAACACTGCATTATTTAGGAAAAGTGTTTTAGGTATGTGCCCGATTATCTTTAACAAAATACCCGATGGAATAAAAAACGAGTCCATTCCGCTGTTTAAAAAAAAAATGTCAGTCTTATTAATTGATAAATGTTATTACTCCATTTGTGAATTTCTAAATGATAAAACTTTATAGTTAAGTACCTAATTAATCCTGACATCTTCTTTATTTTATTTTATTGACCATATTATAAGAATTTTCATGTTGACAGTATTTTAGACTAGCACTTGTGCTAAATGTTTGCATGCCTAACATAAGGTAGAATGTATAAGAATCCCTAATTATAAAAACATCTGCATTTTTTGTACCTACTTTCTATGCAAATAAATAATTATTCTATTCTATTCTTAGTTTTTGCGTGAAAGAGTAACAAACATCCTCATAAACTTTCGCATTTATAATAAAATTATCAAGCACAAATTATAGTAAGGAGGTGATTATTTCGGCGTTATCGGTGCACGCACAAAGAAGATAGCATAAGATTGACTCCTATATCGTGGCCATAGGCTTAGGGTAGGTTAATTATAATTCATAATTTTAGTGCTAATTTTCATCAGTCATCATCTGCCTAGCCTTTTTCAACTATGTTGGGGTTGGCTTCCAGTCTAACCGCATGCAGCTGAATACCAGTACCTATTTTAGATTAGCGACTGCCTATCTGAACTCCACAACCCAGTTATTGGGTAATACCAAACCCTTTGGTAAGACTGGTTGTCAGACTTTCGGGCAGTCGGGCTTCTGACGACCCGCGTGACGACTGTCAAAGATCTACGAATGACGGCCAGGACCAACGGCTTAGTGTGCTCTCCGAGGCATGGAGGGGTCTTGGTATGTATTTATGCAAAGATGGTTATTGGTTACCCATCCACAGACCAACTGTGTCAAGCGTAGCTTAACCTGAACGATCCAAGTCAAAGCGGACTTTTTTTCACGATTTCATGTTTGGTCCCATAGTAAAAGTTGTTCATAATGATGAGTACAATGACCCCTTAAGAGGATAACGGTGATTAAAATTTCAACTTGTATAGGTAACTACTAATGCATTTGTAAATTAGCGCTTATACAGGCATAGCATAATCAGCCTATAACATTCCCAGACTGCTGGGACACAAGCCTCCACTCTATGAGACCCAGTGCCAGCTCCGGTTGGTAGATGTCACAGTCATGTCTTCAACAGGCATAACTTGATTACAATATAGAATGACAGATCTTTACCGTAGTTAATATGCTTTGACTGTATTTAAATCAGTAAAGATGGATGAAGAGATAATAATTGAATACATTGTTGCCAAGCACATTGTTTTTACAATACAAATCACTATAGCCTCTGCTGTTGCAGCAACATAATCTGTGTTGCTGGAAACAACATGTTTCATATCCAGCTAAATTAAATGCTAAGATTCCCTTTCCGAGTTTATTTTGGCAATAATAACTTAGGGGCACACAAAAATACAGCCACGTCATTGGTCTAGTGGTCGCAAGCAAGTCTAAGAAAAGTTTTATCGAGGTTTCCATTAGGAATTTCTCAGTTGGAGCCCGGAGTCTGAATGGGTGCCCAGTAGACAGTAGGCTCCCCCCTACATGAGACTTAAATATAACTGGCGAAAGGTCATACTCTTTATTACAGTACACCTCTGCCTAACCCTTCGGGAGTAACTGGCATGATGTTATGTCAACTATTAATATAGAAGATTCTCTATTACACACATATAAAAGTAATACAAAGAGCTATGCGAAACTTTTAAATTGCAAGCACTGAAACGCAAAGCGACTTCGCTGAATCAGAGACAAATAAATACAATGCACGGGGCTAACAGAGATTCAATAACTACTCCTTACAAAGTTTACTTCCCAACTTTTATCAACTCAAAGACTGCAATAAATGATGTTTACACAAATGTTAACAAACACAAGAACACCAACAGCACACCAATGAACGGGCACGTTATGTCATTAAGGCCCAGATACAAAGGCAGTTTCAATATCTCCAATATTAGTTAAGTAAATATACCTATGTATTCAAATCGTATAGGATATGATAAGGTTTAAAGATGAGCAAAGCACAAGGGGCGCATGCACTAACCAACCTACGCAAGCACATATAACACACAGCAATAACTTAATAAATATAATTAGCCCCAAAAACAACAAAATAACAATACATACATAGCAACAACAAAGTGCAATGCAATCAACAATCGTTTTCACCATCTGTTCTAATTTTTACAAAAAACTTACCGCGCTCTTAGGCCATTGGCTGACTTCAAATTTGAAAACACAGGATCGTTGATTCAGCAAAATGTTCAATTACATATCACTTCACTAATTGTAACACGCATACAAAGTAACTAATGTTAAACTTTATTTTTGTAAACAATTCCTCAAGACGCTAGACAGCAGTCAGACGTCAACACACGCGAGCGAGCCCACAGCGCGAGCCGTTTGCTCTGTCTGTGGGCGAGCGAGCTACGAAAATTTTATTCTGTGGACTAGGGATGCCTCGATACAGATACACATAGTATTCGATATTTTTTTTTCGATACTAAATAATTTTAGTAGCAAATGAATGTTATTCTTTTAAAATAGTTGTACCGAATCATATCGTGAAGGCAAACCCTGATATCTTCTATACTATAAATTAAAGCTGAAAAGTTTGTTTGTTTGAACGCGCTAATCTCTGGAACTCCCAGTCGGATTTGAAAAAATCCTTTTGCATTTGATAGACTAATTCTTGAAGAAGGCTATAGGCTATTTAACATCAGGCTATAGCCATAAGAAGCCTAGCAAAAAGGATTAAAGTCAGAAAGAACACTACGCGAGAACGAAGTGATAGCGCGGGCAGGTGATGCGATGCGACGGAGTGGGTCGGGGGAGAACTTTCATGCGAACGAAGTCGCGGGTAAAAGCTAGTATCTTTATAAAGCAACTCATTTGCAGATCCCATTCTGCAAATTAGTTGCTAGACATGAAAATAATGTTTCCTTGTTTATAAAAGTATACAGTACCTTATTGTCGTACTTATTCACATTTTCACAGCTGCTGCAACTATGACTCAAAATTTAAAACACTAAAAAAATTGGGGAAACTTACTAAGCCTGATATTTTTGTGCAAGAATTTGCTTCAGAAATGCTAATCATGCTGGTTGTTAATTGTTTTGTGTTGATTATATTAATAAATAATAGTACCTACGTAATGTATTTCATTTAACTATCTACCTAAAATATGACGTAAGTTTTATATTTCGGACATAAAAAACCGACAAAAAAAACACTACAAAGTGATAAATAACTTTAATTTCGGAAGTCGGTGTCCTTGGTTCCGTATTTTCATTTTTTGACACCGACTTTCGAAGTTGAAGTTATTTATCACTTTGTAGGTAGTGTTCTTTTTTTAAGTCGGTTGTAAAAGTTTTTATTTTTCGCTTTTTAGTTGTACATACTCTACACAAATTTAATTAAGACTAGTGCATTGAAGAATTGAAGACACCGACTAGAAGAATCATCAAAATTCGCATAGAAATGCCAGAGATGCAGTAAGTTTATGCATATAACTTCGTACATAAGAATAATTACCTAATGTATTATATACTAAAACCTTTCTGAAAGTATGTAGGTCACATTAATGAAAGAATTATAAAAAAATGGTTGTTAGTTTTCGAGAAAATACGGACATACAAACATACATACATACGGGTCGAATACAGAACCTCTTTTCTTGAAGTCGGTAAAAAAAATAATTAAGTATCGATACTTTTGGAGTATTTAAGTACTCATATGAACGAGCAGCAGGTGGCCCAGTGGAAACGGCCCCGACTTACGAGTCATAGGTCGTAGGTTCGAACCCAGGCAGGTACTTTGTATAAATAATGTAATCACCACTGCTCTCAAAACGGTGAAGCAAAATATCGTGAGAATATTGGTTGTCCTGAAATTCGAAGACAAGTAATATCTACGAGTACCAACCCGCACTGGGCCCGCGCTCATTCCCTCTCGAAGAGGGGAGGCCTGTTTCGAACGGTGTGTGTAATCGGAACATTATAGGCTGGTTGATTATGCATTTATGATTAGTATCACAAACATATTTGAGTACTATTCATATTATGAATAGGTATCGATACTTTAATGGTATCGGATCATCCCTACTGTAAACCTGTGGTGTGGGCATTGTTGCCCGGTGTGGCACGCTCCAAGTCGCGAAAAACGTCTCAAATAGTCGCCCCATTTTTTTAACGTTGGTCTGTAGACAGACTGTCTAAGCGTTGGCCTAATTAGTTTAAAATATTAGTGACAGCCAAAAAACATTTAATATTTCCACTTAAAACAAAACTCTTATTTTAAGTGACATCTGAATGAAAACTCCACAAGCATTTAATTCAAGATTGCATTATGTACAGACGCCAGCACATCAACCTACTACAATCTGTCAGATTTCTGTAATAGATTTTCAACTTTATCGCTAAAGCATAAGGTTCAATGTTGATTGGGAAAATTTGACAGTTAGGGGTAGGTTGATGTGCTGGCGTCTGTACACTGACGTCTATTATACAAGCTTGTTTAATAGAGGTCAGTGATTATGTAGCATTTCGCTATTTACGTCCCGACAACGGCGAAGCCAAATGAATGTTATGATTTTGACAGGCTATGTATTTAACCAATAACGGACCGTGAAATAAAGGCATCGGCCATAAGTTTCTCTTCCATGTAGCCTAAACGGCGTAAAATGGCCTAATCTGGCAGCATAATGCGCGGGGGGAGGGAGTAATAAGAAGGAAAAAAGGACGGTGGAAACGACGTCAATGTCACTGCCAAGTCTAACGTCAACGGTAGTGATGTGTAGGATAGATCAATAATTATTAAGACCGATTGTTGAATTTAATTATTAAGACCGATTGTTGAATTTAATTATTAAGACCGATTGTTGATTATTCTAGTTAATGTTGTTTATTCGTGTTAATTTGTAATATTTACACCAGAGCAGAAGAGCTCTTTTTATGTTCATTTGTGTTCATTCAGGCAGGATACAATTATAGAAATGGTACCATACTGATAGAAATGGTACCATACTAGAATTTAACTATTTCTTTGTAGATTGTGAATAAAGAAACTGATTTTGTACCTACTTATTTGTTTATGTTTTAACTGAACCCCATCACTGTTTCAACCGCCCCTGGTATGGTTACGGTTGAAACAGTGGCACATTGTTTTATCTAGTATATATGGCAGTTGAGCCTCTAATTCTGAGATGTATTTGAAGACAAAAGTCTATTCGCTCATTTTACTTAACTGTTTTGTTGTTTGTTATTTTTCAAAATGGCTGTGCTACGGGCGTTCAAAGCAAAATTGTTTCAACCGTACCCAGTCTACCCTACATTACCAGTCGACAGCGACGCGGATGAATTTTTCGACGCTGTATTTTAGTTTGTGTATAGTTTTAGTTAAGTAAGCATTTAATTTAGTTATTTTTAATTATTATTTGCTTATGTAGGTACTATTTCCTTTATTCGTCTATATACATATAATTTATATTTTTAAAATGTTAGAATATAAAAAAAATATATAAAAACATTCAAAAATATAAAAAATAGTAGCCCACCGGTATCGGGAACAGGGTCCAAGCTACCGGTGGTCAGGGCTCCAGAGAGAAGAACCTCCTGACAATGCGAGCCGTGTCCAGAAGTACTGCTTTCTGAATCAAGCCCTTGATCCAGCTGGCCAACGAGAGCCTCCTCAGGTGTTGGTCGAGGCTCTTGGCTATCAATCCATTGGCTGTAACAACTATTGGCACAATGATTGCTGAGTCAACATCCCACATGTCGACAACCTCGCGAGCCAAGTCAAGATACTTGATTTGTTTATCTTTCTCGGCTTTCACGAGGTTTTCATCATGCGGGATGGTTATGTCAACAATCATTGCGCGCCTCTCTAATCGATCCATCACCACTATATCAGGCTTATTGGCAACAATAGTCCTGTCAGTGATGATGGATCGATCCCAGTACAATGTGATATTTCCATTTTCGAGAACTGGGTCGGGCACATACCTATAGTACGGCACCTCCGATTCCACAAGGCTGTATTTCAGATTCCAAATGTAGGTACTTATTATTATTTTACTAAGTTGTATGATTTGTCAATAAATACTAATACCTAGATGTGTTTTACTAAGTTTACTTAGCTATCATTGTTTTCTTTTTGTTCATAATATAAACCTAAACACCATATTATGGTGTTTAGGTTTATACCTATAGGTACGTAGGTAATTAAGACTGTATAGAGTTTAAACGCATATTTTATTTTTGTTTGTAGATCAGTACCTATAAACAATTGTTGGTAGACCTAATAAATAAAATAAAATCTTCAGTAGTTGAGTCAGCTGGTTTCTCATATGTAACAATGTTTTTTTCTTTGTTAGGTACCCTATTTACACCCAAACAGAAACACCAGGAGCAATTATATGCACGTAATCGTAGCCTAACTAGGTACGAAAGGTAAAAAAAATATTTTTAATATAAAAATATGGGAGTAGGTACGTGTACGCGTGTACGGTCACAAATTCCTTTAACGCCATTGGGAATAGCACAATACCGTCGGCTCAGCTTGGTGTGGCGATGGCCGCAGAGAGTGTGCCACGCTGCAGACGCCAGGCGACGGTCGGCAGATGTCTCGCCAGACTCATGGCCTTATGCAGCTCGACGTGGCTGGCTGGTAAAAATATGAACCCGGCACGGAGCTCGATGTTTGCCGGATTTTCCGGGAGATGGTGTCCTGGCTCTCAAACCACAGAGTACTTTTTGATACGATACTAACTCAGAAGGCATAACACTGCTAACGCCATCTATACAACGACCTACGCAGCAAGGAGTAACCACGTAAAGTTCGTATCGTACAGCATCATGGCTCTTTGGAGTCGTTTCCTTGCTGACTTTAAGCTTTGCTCATAGATGGCACTAGTTACATCGTTTTAGACCTCTTTTACAATTTATTGATTTTCTAGTTTAATACACGATAAAGAACGCCCAAATGGAAGAACTACATTTAAAATAGTGTTCTGTACAAGAAATAATACGAATTTCAAGGAAATACGACATCGATTTTCCAACCGCAATACAAAGTTTGTAAATCTTAATTTTTATGTAGAGTAAAAACCAAGCAGTGTAATACAATTCTGATAATTTTCGTGTAATCTACACCTTATTGTTTATTTCACGATTTCTTTCAAAATTTTAATTTTTACGGGTTTCGTAAAATTATTTAAAAAAAACAAGACAAGTCTGTTTCAAGACAAGTCTTACGGCCGAACACAATTACCTATCTATCATCAGTTTTGGCAGACTGGAGGTAGAAAAAAAAACAACCGACTTCAAAAAAAAACTACAAAGTGATAAATAACTTTAATTTTGAAAGTCGGTGTCGTTGGTTCCGCATTTTCGTTTGTTGACACTGACTTCCGAAATTAAAGTTATTTATCACTTTGTAGTTTTTTTTGAAGTCGGTTGTTTTTTTGTAAAACATCAAAAGTTTTTATTTTTCACTTTTTAGTTGTACCTACTCCACACTAATTCAAATAACACTAGTGCATTGAGGAATTGAAGACACCGACTAGAAGAATCATCAAAATTCGCATAGAAATGCCGGAGATGCAGTACATTTATGCATATAACATCGTACATAAGAATAATTACATAATGTATTATATACTAAAACCTTCCTGAAAGTATGTAGATCACATTAGTGAAAGAATTATCAAAATTGGTTCATTAGTGATTGGTTCATTGTGAACAAACATACATACATACATACGGGTCGAATACAGAACCTCCTTTTTTGAAGTCGGTTAAAAACCTAACTATCTCTGGTTTTAACGTCGCAATCTGTCTGAGTTGATTGCATCAATTCTAACTGAGGCAAGGTATCGTCCGCGTCCTAAGCTTTACCTACCTAATTTACGTTACAATATACGTATCTAACCTTCTGACGTTTCATAAGTGCCCAGAAATATTTTGATTTGATTTGATTTGACTTCGCCACATACGAATTACAATCAAAACCGACGACGTCACGGAAATCCCGCATCGCACAAGCAGAGTTTAAAGTGCACCTAGTTTGCACTGCGTGGCAGAGACACTTTTCAAAGTTCATGGATTCAAGTTCATGGGATCATTGACCTAGTGATCCAATTCTACAGAGTGTTCCGTTTTGACCTAACTACGGACATAGGTATTCGTTTTTTTTTTGTATATCGTCAGCAAAGGCTAGTGTGGTTTCATTTATTGCATGTATGTGGTTTATATACCAATAAGTGAATTGTTTTTGATTTTATGTATTTATATTTCTCTTTTATTTACTCTTTACATGCTGTCTACATCTCTTTATCTACTTTCCTATTGCAAGTATGCTGGAAGAGATTTCGTTAGAATAAAAAAAAAAGTTCAATACCTACTTGACCAAAATGTATGAAACAGCAATTTTTTTTTCCTAATTTCAGAGTTGGTCGCATAGTGAAAGTTGTTCAGTTCGATGGTCTAAAGTAGGTACGTCTTAAAGTGTGTTGGGTTAATTTTTAAACACCTTATAATAATTATGTGTGTACATAAATGATCGACAACAATGGTCGGGCTGCAGCCCGCCAGTTGCAACACCCGTCTGGTCGGAGGGAGGATCCTCCGACCAGACGGGTGTTGCATCCTTTTCTATGGAGGATGAGTGAACTTTACACCCTGCGGGGTAATTGCGTAACACACTAACAGTAGCAATGGCTTTCATTTTGACAGTTCAACAACATTCATTGCGTTATTTACGTTGTTGAGCGCACACATTTTTTGAACATACGAAGCAATGTATTAGCAATATCCTTCAAAATGATTGTAATTGCGATTGAAAGTGTGTTACGAAATTAGGGTGCTGTTCCATACATACATTACAGTTAACTGAAATAAAATAGAAAACAATACCGCATGGTCTTTATAAACACGCGCAAAAATGTAAGTCAACAAAAACGTCCGTTTTCAATTGCATGTAGTTGATGACTGAATAATAAAACAAACCTTTTGTTTTGTCAGTATGAGCAGTAAAACATTGTAAATAAAAACACTGTCATTCAAATTGTGATTCAAACGTGTTGACGTTTAATTTCCTGTTTCCTAATTTGTACATAACTCTGTAATTTTATTTTATTTATTTGATCTACTAACAATTGTTTATACTAATCTATATAATTAAATTGGTTTTTGTTATATCGTAAGTCGCAGAAGGCGCGAAAAGTAAAGTATTCTCGTCGGGAATAAAGGTACCTAAGTACTTAGTTTCGTCTTGGGCTAGCTTAAATCCCTCACTGCACTCGGTAGTTTAAACTAGAGTTTGAACTACCTCGCTTCGCTCAGAAGTTAACTCAGAACTCCCTCGCTGCTCTTGCTGTTGCGTTCAGGATTCAAAATTGCGCCCGGCACCCTAATTGCGTAACACACTATTACTCTCAATTTGAATCATTTTGAAGCTTATTGCTAATCCATTGCTCCAAATGTTCGAAAAATGTGTTTGCTCAGCAACGTAAATAACGCAATGAATATTGCTGTAGGTACTGTCAAAATGAAACCCATTGCTACTGATAGTTTGTTACGCAATTGCCCTGCTGGTCTTAGGACACTGCTTTATCCCCTTGTTGAATAATCTACAATTACACTACAAAGGGTTGTAGATATGTGTTACCTTTATTGCCATTATTACGATCGAGATAAAGACGCGTTTCTTGTATGGATATAAAATAAGTAGTAAGTAGTTTAGTTAGTTTTTTTGTTATAGCGGCCATAGTAGTATTCGCGGTGTGAAAATTTCAAGTGTCTAGGTACCTGTTACGGTTCCTAAGATACAACCCTGTGACAGACGAACAGACAGCGGAGCCTTAGTAATAGGGTTCTGTTGGCACCCTTTGGGTACAGAACCCTAAAAAGCACTTAGAAAGTTTCCTGCTTTTTTACACTTAAAACTAAATAGCTATAAGGTAGCCCATTGGAGTTCGAAGATTCTTTATAAACCACTGCGTTCTTCTCGAACGATAGTTACTTATATTTATTCAAAGTCAAAGTCAAGTCAAAGTCAAATCATTTATTTCAAATAGGCACACTAAAGGCACTTTTGAACGTCAAACATTATAATAAAACGAAAATGATTTTAGTCGCCCCTTCCAAAAGGTAGTTTTCGTAAGGAGAAGAATGGGCAAGAAACTCCACCGTTACTCTTTTAAAATGCTTTACAAGATTTTGTATACATTCATTATATAATTATATGTGAAGCCGATGCATCTAGAATAAAAATTAGTCTACCAACAAAAGGTATTCAGATGGAAAGATAGATAGTGAAGTTGTTTACATCGCTTCTTAGTTTTTTTTTATAACCGACCTACATCGCTAGGGGTCTAAAATCATGTGCTAAATTCATGGTTACAGTTTATACGTCGCCGTCGATGTCCATGCCAACCTGGATTATGTCTTGTTGCCATGCCTGATTCCTAGTAAAACCTTCAAAGCCTTTCAAAGTTACGCATTATAATAGGATCAAGCAACAAGTTTCGTACGGGTGTTTGCATTCATCCGACTTAGGTAGGTGCTATTGCACAATATTGACGTAAACATGTTAGAACGAGTTGTGTGGGTAGATACATAGGTACTGTAGTAGCAGGGTATATGTGTTAAAATCATACAACGTTTTTTTTTCTACGTTTATTCCAAGCGAACGTCTTCCACATCACTCTGGCTATAATATCACAGTTTTCTTCCAAAAAAAACCATAATATAAAAATTTTAAAGCTCATTTTCAACTCGCGTGACTGTTTGAATGCCAACCAGAGTTATTTTATTGCCAGCCTGCACCATATAAGGTCGACTTTAGCAGACAAACTTTACAGTACCTACCTCATCATCATCACCATAATTTTAGCCGAAACACGCTTCTCGCTTAGTATCTACTATAATTTAAAAATAATCATGTTTCGCATTTAAGTAGGTCCTGTCACCTATGGTGTATAACAACATTTTTGATTATTTTGTTTACAGAACAATGAAGAGCCTACTTACCTAATTAAAACGGGTATTATGTCAGATACCTATTTAATTAATTATAAGTACACATTTGCGTGTATGCTTTCAGTGGAATGTCATATTTTTTTTGCAATATGAGTGATACTGATGCGATACAGTCTTCTGGTAACGGGCCCAGAAGACTGGCAGCATTGCCAAAGGGGCCGGCGGAGCATGCGTAGTTCATACAAACGTAATACTTACCAAAATAATGTGTAAATAAAACATATTATTCTTAAGGTAGGGTGTATTTATTCTGATTGGATTAAAGAATATCTAGGTTCCCAAATATATATTTTGAATGGACACTGATTTAAAGACGAGTTATGAGAAAAATTAGTTTTCTCTAGAAATTTGAAATTCCTCATATCAGAGTCCTTTCAAAATATATAGGTACCTATTTGGGAACCTAGATATTCTGTAATCCAATCGGAATAAATACACACTACCTTAAGAATAATATGTTTGATTTACAAAGTATTTTGGTATTACGTTTGTATGAAACGCATTAGCATGCGTAGTTCGCCGGCCCCTACAACAATGCTTATTCTTTGGCCAAAGAACGAGCTACCATTTTTTTTTTGAAAATGCGACGTTTTTTTGCTTCATACGTAGTTAGTTATTTATTTTACACATAACATACATCACGCCTGTCATCCCGAAGGGTCAGGCAGAGGTGTACCCTATTTAATTTAGTACCCAATATAAATAGCTGTAAGTAACTAGTTTACGTAATGTATATGTACTATGGAGCAGTGGTGGCCAAGTGGTACCGGCCGCGACTTACGAGTTGTAGGTCGTAGGTTCGAATCCAGACAGGCGCTTTACTTTGTGTAAATTATTTCATCACCACTGCTCGCAAAACGGTGCAGGAAAACATCGTGAGGAAACCGGCATGTCCTAGAACCAAAAACTTCGAAGACATGTGACATCTGCCAACCCGCACTGGGCCCGCGTGGTGGATTACGGCCCACTCCCTTTCACTGAGAGGAGGCCTGTGTCCCAGCAGTGGGAACATTATAGGCTGAATATGATATGATGATGATATGTACTGAGTTTATTCATACAAAATAAATATATTTTTTTAATGGTGATACGATAACATGTAAGTATTTTTTATCTTCCATCTTTCGCGAGCCCGCGCGTCCGCCTTCCAGTTTTGACGGAACATATCCAGCTCGTCCCGCCTCACTGTCTCATGACACCAATTCTGTGCTATTTGGGCCCACAGTTTGTCGCCATGCGGCAGACATTTGCTTACTTTGTAAAGTATTATATTATTTTAATTATTGTGAATGTGAAGACAATATGGGTCATTTTATTTTTACTTTAATTATTTTCTTTGTTCTGTTAGTTTTTGTTATGGTCTGGCAGTTTGAGTAATTTATGTGGCCTACCCAAATGTCCTTTCTTTGGTATTGTTCGTCGAATCGTTGAGCTCCTTAAGTTTTGAGTTGAGCTGTACGAATTCTGACAAATGCGTGCACTGACTGGACAGGTCCACTCAATCTGTATGGTTCTTTCCTCAAAAGACCATCTCAGACATCGATCTACATGGTCTTCATATACACTGACCAAGATTATGTCTGGATTTTAAAAGAGACTGTGACATCTGAGTTTGTTTCGGCCTTTCTTCTCAGAGTAGTTCGATAGGAAACGCCGACCTCATCTAAGTAGTTTTAAAAAAATATGATTGACGTGTAAAAGTGTTTGTGCAAACCTAGGTACTTACAGAAATAAAATCATTTATCATTCATGTCCTGCCCAGTGCCATTTAAGTAGGGCAGCTTATTTAAATAGTCTTCTTTGTTCCCGGACCGATACACATAATTGATATACGATCAAAAAGCCGGTCCCAGCACTCCCAGCTAACCGAGGCTGTAAAATTTCACAAAGGAAATCAGAATGCACCTCTTAATTCACACACAATGAATGAAAAGCAAAATGTTGAAATTCATTCATTCGTAGTCTATAACATAACTGAATCGCAAACCAGCTTTTTGTGTGCATTTATCGTAATAACATTTTTCGGTCATTTTATTGAGAGGGGTTTTATCAATGATCATTCATTTGTTTGTTTATTATTTATTTATTAAAAATTTCGTAAATAACACCTTAACAGCTATAACGCCAATGCAATGTTACTACCACAAAGATACACATACATCTAACTTACATTGAGTAGGTAGGTAGTAGGTATAGTCACGAACACTAATATGTCAACACTTGGCAACTTTCAATTGCGATTTTTTCGTGAAATAACGTATGCAACGTTGAAATACGACACTACATAAACCTATGGGTTCGAAAATACTATGTTCGTAATAACATAAAATGTCATTCAAAGATAAAGGAGAAAATCGCCTTTGAATAAAGCCAAGTGTACTTATGCTCGTGATTGTACCCATAAATAATACAATACAATTAAAAATACGATAAAAAAAAAGAAAATACAAATAGAATACAATTAGAAATACAATTCAAAATACAAGTTAAAACATATTTAAGAATGCAATTAAAAATAAAATTACAAATACCAATTACAACCACTTCTCAACATTTTCAATGCACTTCAATGCTAATTGTGTTGTTGTTTTATTTTAATGTTTTGTAAATAACGCGCTTGGAAACTAACAGTGCGTTGATTTGTAAAAATAGATTTTTCTATGTAACGGTAAGGATATCTGCCACAGGAACAATCACCCCGTAATTTTATGGTGATGTCATGTGATGTTAAAGTACTTATTTATTTTTAGAATACTTGTCTTTGGCTTGTCTTTCCCCTGCACACCTCTCTACCACGTCCACACCCGTCCCGCTAACCCACACATTTGAGATTACTACCACCTAGGTACTTAGGTACAGCCTCAAAGAAGTATAGGTACATCGAAAAGAATGCGGAACACAAATTGTAGACGGTAGATGTATTGTAGACAGTAGGTATCTGTGCCTCGGAAAGCACGTTAAGCCGTTGGTCCCAGATGTCATTCGCTTGACTTTGACAGTCATTACGGGTAATCAGAAGCCCAAAAGTCTGGCGAACTGTCTTACCAAGTAGTATCGCCCAGTACCCAGCCATTCAATCAACCCAGTAACTGGGTTGTGGAGGTAAGATGCTGCATCCGGTTAGACTGGAAGCCGACCCCAACATAGTTGGGAAAAGACTGGGCAGATTAAATACTGTATCAAACCCAATGTGTAATTTTGTCACAACAAATTGATACAGTATTGTCGAACTGAAATTGTAGGTATACAATTAAATAAATTCTTGTCGGAGTATGTACATACTCGTACATGTCGCCGTATGATTGTTAACACCGTTAGTCTACATTCTATTTCGCGAGAATGTAAACTGTCGATAAATTGTGAACTGCAACAAACCATTTACAAATTAACATATTATTTTTTGATAGTGTAGATATAATCTATCCATTATCAAATTGTGAACGAACCTACACTTACCGACAGGGTTCACATTCACATTCTGTTCGATTTTGTCACCCGTAAAATTGTGGACCGTCTCTGATTTGTCGGTCCTGGAGGTAGCCGAATTGGACGCAGTAACCCCGACCAAATAGGTTAGGTTAGCGGCCGGCGAGCTCTGCTTCCAAGTTGGTCGCAGTTACTTGGCTATTTTAGTAATAGCGCAAAATGTGATCCGTCACATGCAAGTTTGATACCGAACTCATGAATTTTTGGCCTTTTTCTCAGAGTAGTCAAATCGAAAACTAAAAAAAAAAAATGAGGTCGGCACCTCATCTAGTTTTTAACATATCGCTCATTTGGAGAAACATCGACGTAAATGTATTTTTTCCCGAAAATGAGTTAAATATGCCAAAGCACTTGCAAAGCATATAAATTTAGTTTGGAAAGTACAGACGTAAAAAAAGTAAGTACCAGTTACGTCGATGTTTCTCCAAATGAGGGATATGTTTGACGTGAAAAAGTGTTTGTACCAACAGAAACCGACTTACAGGAATAAAATCATAAACTTGATAATAAACCTGATCACAGATACTTAATTGATTCAGAAGCCCATTAATTTCACTTGATTGCATTTCGTTGCTACCGGTTCATCCAATCTCTCTGATTCAATTACAAGAGGTTAATATTTGTGAGTGAACTAATAAGTTAAGTAGTACCGAGCATTTTGCTCTTAATTCCATGAAGTTCTATAAGTATTTCAATTCTATTTGTATGGTGAAAGTCGTTTTTCCAAAAAGTCATAGGTATTCTATTTTGTTTCTTAAGGACACAGCCATTCAGTCACCAACCTTCTACCTTCACCTTGTCTGCTTCACCGGTAGTTTAACGGCACACTTCTTGTGCGTATCTCAAATATCTACGCGTTTGTATCGCTGCAAAGTTATCGTGTCGTGTGTAATCCCTCTAAACACTTTTCCTATTTTATTGTGAATTCATCTAAGTAACTAACAGCCGCACTGGTCGATCCGAGCCGAGTCGAGCCTAAAGACTAAGGTCTTCAATCAGTGCGTCCTGCCAGTTATGACTTACGGAGCCGAAACGTGGACACTCACGGTACGGCTGGTCCATAAATTCAAGGTCGCTCAGCGAGCTATGGAACGGGCTATGCTTGGGGTCTCTCTGAGGGATCGAATCCGCAACGAGGTGATCCGGCGGAGAACCAAAGCTGTCGACATAGCTCACAGAATAAGCAAGCTGAAGTGGCAATGGGCCGGCCATATTAGCCGTAGAACCGATGACCGCTGGGGTAGACGTGTTCTTGAGTGGAGACCGCGAATCGGTAAACGTAGCGTGGGACGCCCTCAGGCTAGGTGGAGCGACGATCTTCGCAGGCTGGCTGGTAGCAGCTGGATGAGAGTTGCCGAAAATCGAGTTGAATGGCGTGCAAGAGGAGAGGCCTATGTCCAGCAGTGGACTGCTATAGGCTGATGATGATGATGATGATGATGATGCACTGGTCGATCGATCAGGTTAAGCTACGCTTGCCGCGATTGGTTCGCGGAACGGTGACCATTTTTACATACAGAGACCCCATCGTGACTAGGAAAGCATGTTAAGCGGTTGGTCCCGGCTGTCATTCGTGGATCTTTGATAGTCGTTGCGGGTAGTCAGAAGTACGAAACTCTGACAACAAGTCTTACCAAGGGGTATCGTATCGGGTTGTGGAGGTCAGATAGGCAGTCTATCCATGTAAAATATTGGTATTCAACCGCATCCGGTGAGACTGGAAGCCAGCCCCAACATAGTTAGGAAAAGGCTAGGCCGTTCCGTTCCTCAAAAGGAAAAACGGAACCCTTATAAGATCTGTCAAAACCCTTAGGAACGCGTGAAGTTATCAAGTTGAAATTAATATCACATAGGGCTGGAATCCCTTGAAGCAGTGAAAAAATCAAACTTCTAAGTCAATAGAATCAAAAGATACGGGCGTTTATGTTCCGTTTATGCCGCATAATATTTTGACACTCGCAAGGGAATCAAAACCTATAGGGTACTTACTGTTGACCAAGAATAATGAAATTTGGCAAGAAACAATGTCATGTACTTAGCACAAGTAAATGAAAAAAACCGTAAACCGTAAATTTTTAATTACATTTACTTTAAAAAAACGGGAAAAATATTCGAGACACGATTCTCGTGATAAACTATTCACATACCTTCAAATTTCTACGAAACTCGGTGCAGGAGTCCGACTCGCAGTTGTCCGGTTTTTCTTTGTTTTATCGTGTTTAGTAGGTACCCATCACGTTTGCGGAGTTTCACTAACTAATTTAATTTGACCCTGTATAAAATGCGAATAGAAAATGTCTGATTCAAAATCCACTAACGTAAACGACACGTTCTGTTACTACCTACTTTATATACCTAACCTAGGTAGGTACATAAAAATATCCGAGCTAGGCCTACAGGAGTTCGTCGAAGGCAGTACCCTCCGACCTATTAACAAATAGCGTTGCTGCCTTCCGGTTTGGAGGGCTGGGCGCCGCCGGCGCGGCGTACCGCCGCGCTGATGCAATCACAGGCAAATTATGACACATTTCAGTTCAGTCGCGAGGACGCCATGGCATTGCATCCGTACATCTATTCTGTAAAAATCTCACCGTGAGAACTTAGGTGAGGTGAACTTGAAGTGAGCTGTCAATAGTGTCAATCCCTAGTATTCGCTGCAATGACAGCTCACTTCACTTACGTTTTCAAGGTGAGCTTTTTTACAGAATAGATCAGCTGTAATATCTTTGCGTAACACGCTATCGATCTCAATCTGAATCATTTTAAAGTATATTGCTGATCCATTGCTTCACATGTTCGAAAAATGTATCGCTCAACAACGTAAATAACGCAATGAATGTTGTTGAACTGTCAAAATTGAACCCATTGCTACGATAGTGCGTTACGCAATTACAACGCAGATACCCATAGGTTATCATTTTTTCAACCGGGTTTTTGTTAATACGTAGGTAATAGTAGGTATAGCGTAGCCAACTTTTATTTTCGGACAAACCGGGATTTTGAAACCGAATAGTAGAGCATTTACGTGTAACAGAATATCGAGCTTTCGCAGTTTTTAAATTTTATCGAACGCACGCACTTCGAACACGACACTCGATGTTTTCCACAGATAAGCAAAATCCTGGAATAGCAAAATCCCAGAAAAACCTAATTTTAAAAACCAACGAGCGTATTGGTGGTACATTTTATCGAGCAAAGGCACGAGCACAAGAACGCACAACCATCAACAATGAGCCCAAGGCAGAAATAAACGTTACAGGTAAATGCTCACTCGTCGTGACCTAACATTAGGTACTTCGAACGCAGCATCGAGCATTCGCAGGAACGTTACATTACATGGAAATGCTCGAGAAAATGCTTTAGTGTATACTCACCTTTATTATTTAAAAAAGCAGGGTTCTTTCGTTGAAAAGACATAAGTAAGTAATAAAAAAAATGTAAATAGTTTAGTTGTTACTAATCCTTTTATTTAAGTTTAAAATTATGTTTACAATGATGATAGATTAGCCATAGAAAATGTATTTTAATGAAAATACGTTAGACCCTTGAGTTCCATTGTACCCATTAACAGGTATACCGTCAATGGGGACAACAGAAATGGACCACTTTACCTATACTAATAACAACAGGTAATTGTCTGGTTTACCTTGTAAGGCAATAAAGTCTTCAGAGCAATATAATTTAAATAACTAGGTAATACATTACGTACGAATTACTTATGTATTTATTTTCTATCTTCGAAAATCAGGGCCTGTCCCACGCGGGACATTTAATTTTGGGCTAAAAACCGGACGATCCGTCAAAATCGTGACGTCTGGTAACGGCTATGAGCCCTGTAGTACCCAGTAGTTGAACTATTTCGTGATATCTAAACAAAAGTTTGAATGATATCTAAAGAAATAACGTATTTTGATTGCATTCTTGAACCGTACACAAACATTTTACACAGGAAGGACACAATTTTTCACAGGCCTTTTAATTTTTTTTTTTGGTGGAAACGTCATATAAATCTAATCTTCGAAAGGATCTTTATAAATAAGTATCTAAGGTAATAAAAATATCTATTCTACATAGAGCTATATTTCAACCGACGTACAGTTTTACGTGTCAGTAGCAGCTCGTCCTGAGGTCGACCCCCTCACCCTTCAGTAGCAATTTCCCATTGCTTGCGAAGCTTTGAGTGAATTAATGAACGCCTGCATTCCTGTATACACTACCTATTTGCACACAACTGATACACTGACTAATGATTCCTTACTGATTATTCCTGACGAAGAGATATCTCTAAAATAACATAACAGTAGAATATATACACACGGGATGTGTTTTATTAACAGTCACCTAAATATTTAAATATATTTATTTTTAATATAACCAAAGATGACAGAAGAAACCAAAGCTTTATGTTTATCTGTGCACTTTTTACGAACTATCATAATAATCAGCCCATAATGTTCCCACTGCTAAGACAGGCCTCCACCCAGTGAGAGGAAATAATCCACCACGCGGGCCCAGTGCGGGTTGGTTGGTAGACGTCCCATGTCTTCGAATTTTAGGTTCTAGGACATCCAGGTTTCCTCACGATGTTTTCTTTCACTATTTTGACAGCAGTGGGGATGGAATAATTTACACAAAGTAAAGCGCCTGACTGGGTTCGAACCTACAGCCTACGACTCGTAAGTCGAGGCCATTACCACTGGGCCACTACTGCACAAAAATTGCAATTCTCATGATTGATTGCATAGCTCCTTAAAGGTATAGCTGGGTGATAATCAATTAAATGATTAAATCTGCAACTATTCGATCATTATTGTATTCTTTCCCCATTCAAGCCAGTGAAGTAATGGATAAATTCGACTGTTGTCATACACTGGTACTTATATTATGTTCTCTCTCATCTCAGTCTCATTTCTGACGAAATTTATGGGAAGTCAGTTGCGATTTTTAACTTTTCTAGTACTGATACCTAAGTTGGTCTGATAGAGTTTTCTGATCCTTATAAGAAAAAGGATTGATTACCATCAAACATTTAAATGGAGAAAAAGTTGGCCATTTTCTTGGCGAGTGTACCTAAATTTTTTTCTAAATCTGTGAATACAGATAAATATTCTTCAAAAACTTAAGAACAGTTTCCTAAGACCGTTTTCTTAGTCAGACGACTGTCAAAGATCCACGAATGACAGCCGGGACCAACGGCTTAACATGGTATAACGTGATAATAATGGCTTACAAAGGTATAACGTGATAATAATCAGTTAAAAGGTAAAATCTCATATTATAACTTGTTGGCTCGTCTTTATACAATTTGCGGTAAACTATAGAAAAATACGAACATAATGCAATATGTAAGTACATTTGTTTGGTTTGTTTAATTTTCATTAAATCATCATCATATTAAACGCCGGCTGCTGCGGCTTTTTCCGCGAATACGAGCTGAAAATGAACGAGAAAATATCAAAATACCTTTAACACAATGGCTTTTCAATTGTTTTTGTAATTACGGCAGTCAACCAGTTAATTGAAAACATTTTCAGCATTTGTTTTAACAGCTTTCAAATTGAGAAGAAATCATACTTTGAAAGTGTCGATACGATATGAAACGTAAATGTAAATTGACGTGTTACCTATCCACACAGACTGAAATATAATACCTATAGGGTGTCTATCAGTTTGCAAATGTTTCACTGCAATATGTCGCGGCGCTTGTGTTCTCCCGCTGTCGACGCGGCCGCTCCGATCGTGCGGTGCAGTTGAGCGCAGTTCGCGACTTTTCTATTTTATATCAATTCGCTGCAGCTTGTAAGCAAGGACCACAACATAGATATGTTATTAGTTTATCATTTGAATGTAAGTATGGGGTTTATTTATTTAGTTTGGCAATATATTGGTGTATGTTATTTTATACCGCTGGAAGAGCGATCTCCGGAAGAATTCAAAAACTCAATTGGTAATTCAATTAAATGTAGGCACACAATAAATGAGAATGAAAAGAATTACGGGAAAAATCCTGAAATGTTTTATTTTTTTAATAGGTCCAAAGGTCATGTCATACAAAGAGGGTCTTCCGGCTCCCTTGTCTCGCCTTTACCTGTAAAACAAAATAACGTTTAGCAAGTAATTAACAAACATAAATAAATAGGTAACAGTTTAACAACATTATTTGAAAATTACAGCCTAAGTAGATGTCTATAATAGCGCACGTTGCTATATGGGCAGCAGGCACAGACTACTAATTAAATAAACATAATGAGCACGCGAACATACCTAACGATAAATTGCATCTAGAACCTATCCATTTTGTTTCCGAAGAAACCTTATGAAGAATTTCTCCTGTCCTACCTATCGTGGGTGCGTTTACAAACACTAATCTCTTGTAGACTAAAACAGTCCCACAATCAGTATATTCCAGCTATACAAGTAAGTAATTGTTCCTCACAGGAGTCGAAGCCACGTCTATTACCGCAGCAGCCAGCTTAGCGGAGCAGCCGGCGCTTTCTCTTTCAATGTTGACAAGGATGTGTAAACACGCCGCAACGCGACGAGCGTGCACTAACAGTATTTGTTTACTGTATTCATTTACGAAAGCGACTTATTGTCCACCTGCTCATGACCCCTATCACTTTACTGGTTTTATTGTCGTCTGCCACAAACAGGTAACAGTAATTACAAACAATACAATTTAGACGTTAGTACGTCATTTCTAATCTCGAATTTAGAATCTCGATAGATGTTAGATACAAAATTAAAAGAAAAAAAAAATGTTTTTTAATTTTTATTTATGAGGCCAATTAATGAGCGCGCGCGGTGCTCAATGTTTATGGCATTGTAAGTGGGAAATCGTCTCGGTGCTGTGTGGATGGTCGGTAACGCTGGCGGGCCCCAGTCAGGCGGGCGGCGCGATCGATAGGGCGGGCGCGGCGCTGCAGTCGGTCTTACTGCCTCGCGCCCGCCGTCCTAGCCTTCCGACACTTTAGCGACCGCTCGCGTCGCGATAACTCGCGACGATGCGCGGCGACCGCGCCGCGCGCGATACGCGCCACAATAAGGACCACGATAACTTAAAATCTTCACTGAAAAAGGGGAGTAAAACAAAAAAGCATCGGGTTATCTTCGATGAGAGCGCTAACGAATTTTTTGAGGCCGATTATATTATCGTGGTGCGCGACGAGTGTGGTGGGTACTCAGACGAGGGCGAAGGCGAAGAGTGCTCGGGATGTGGCGCGTGCGAGCGCTACCAGGAGCCGGAGGCGGGCGCGCTGAGTCCGCCGGAGGGCTACAAGGACCTGGGGCTGTTCAACCGCGATGGCACGCTGCGCGAGCAGGCCTGGTGGGAGGCTGGCGACGTGCTGCTGGTAGGCGAGCGCTCGGGCACGGTGTTCACGCCGCAGCACCTGCAGCTGCTGCGCCGCCTGCAGCGAGAGAGGATGCTGCGCTCCACCATCTGTGCCGACTGCGACGCGCACGCCGCGCTGCACCAGCCGCTAGGTGAGTCACCGCCGTGTCCTTGCCAAGGACGAACTCCACTCACATCTCAAGTTTCACGTCTCACGGGCTGCTGGCTGAGCGACGACACTGATCTCCATTATCGCTGATGACACGTTCTGCCATCATGAACGATAAACATGAGAAACCTTACGAGTATCGACGTTTCTAGCGTTCATAGTTATATATTTCTTTTCATTTTTCTTTGTTTCAGACTTTCAAATACGACTTGTAACCGAATTAAAATAACGTGACTTGCAGCGTAATATTTCTAAACCTGCGATTGCTTTTACTGCCGAGCGAAATTACAATGTCGACTGGGTGATTAGGATGATGAAACAGTTATCATGTTAATTGCTATAGCTAGAGCGAACTGAATACTTAACAATGAAGCGCATAAACTGAATTGACAACAATTTAGATCGTGGTAGATCGTTACTAGAACGAGTGACGTAACTGGTGTCAGGTTTCAAAACAACCGCGAGTCTATTGTTCTCATCTAACGTGAGCACTCATTGCATCGCCTTTTAAAACGTTCACGGTCGACCAAAGACGCTCAACGTATCCACCGAACATCTATTGATTATTTAGAAAGTCACCGTTTTGACAATCTACCAACAATATAACAAATAACTCGAATATCTATAAAAAACTGCTCCTATTAGCAGAAAACGGTTTCATATACGAGTAGCTGCCTACTGTCAAAAGTGGTTATTGGCCCCGACAATACTTTCAATCAATACTTTCTCTCATTTGTCCTCAAATGAATGACATATAATTTGGCAATTGCCCAAAAATATAATCTAGAATATTTCTTTTATTTATTTTGGCTTTATTTATACAGCTACTGGGTAAATGACCCACGACATTTTCCATAAAGATTTTTTAATCAAGATATAAGTATAGGTATCTTAATATCTAATCGTATCTGAAGCTGTGACCATTTTGCCTTTCATCCCCTCAATAGACCTACCAGACTTATCACTCTGCCTTCGTATTTTTCGATTGAGAACGAACTACATTAAGTCCCGCCATTTTAAATGGCAATCGTTTTGATAATAATTGCCATAGTGGCGTGAACCGACTTACAGAAATGCTTGTAATTTCGTAGATAATAAGCAGCTAAAATTGCTAGTAAAAACGAATATTTTACTTTTTTTTACTTGGAACAAAGACAAATGGGGGTTCAGTTAATAACAATGGAAACGATGACAGCTACAAAAGTTAATTAAAACTATTGTGCAGCTATCAACGCCCGTCCAAACTTAAGAAACACATTATTCCAGACCTCGTAACTATGACATGGGTTCAAGTTTAGCTAAAATAAAGATCTAGAGAGTAATCAAACAATCACTATGATCATATTTATTACGCGACCAAGATTTCCTCTAAATCTCGTTAACCTTTAAACTTAAGTTTTAAACTGACAAATCTTAGAAAATGCAGGAAAACACGCGTTTAAAAGAGAAAAATTATTTATTGATATGGCACCTCACCGACTTACTCACAAAACATACACAAACAAAAATTATATACAGTTTTAGATAGGTTAATATAAAAAGAAATCCAAAAAAATATTCATGAGATAAATTATTTGATGCCCAATAAGCTACTCCGTTTTTTTTTATATACTTGTACAAAATATATTACATTTTAGTCTTACATAACATAACATAATCAGCCTATAATGTTCCCACTGTTGGGACACTGGCCTCCTCTCAGTGAGAGGGAGTGGGCCGTAACGTAATCCACCACGCGGCCCCAGTGCGGGTTGGCAGATGTCACATGTTTTCGAATTTTTGGTTCTAGGACATGCCGGTTTCCTCACGATGTTTTCCTTCACCGTTTTTAGAGCAGTGGTGATGAAATACTTTACACAAAGTAAAACGCCTGTCTGGATTCGAACCTACGACCTACAACTCGTAAGTCGCGGCCGTTACCACGTGGCCACCACTGCCAATGATATATAAACTATTACGTCATTGACCACTGCTCTCAATTTTACACACGGCATTTAAAAGATCATGGAAAACAAATTTCGATTTATTCGTTATTTGTATATACCTGCTGAGTTTGTTTGGCAATTTTTTACACACAGTGAGCTCAAAAGGATGTATTCATACGCGACACATAGGTACCAGTATAACAACGAATAAGCTAAATATTTTCGGGTGCGACGCGAAAACCAAAAACTGAGAAAGTGGTTTGTTTTGTTCTTGACTGCACCCAACTATGTACAGACATCTTGACTGAATGCAAAACATCAACTTTATATGGATAAGTAGGTACCTACGTGAGTCTTCTTCTCATTATTTTACAAACCAAACATTTCTCCAAGCACCAGAAATTAAAGAATTGACAGACAAAATTTAACTTAGATCATCATCAACATAGTCAGCCTATAATTTCCCCACTGTGGGGACACAGGTCTCCTCTCTGTGAGAGGGAGTGGGCCGTAATCCAACGCGGGGCCAGCGCGTGTTGGTGGATGTCACACGTCTTCATTTTTATTCTAGGACAAGCTGGTTTTCTCACGATGAGCACAGTCGTGATGAAATAAAATTTACACAAAGTAAAGCGCCTGTTTGGGTTCGAACCTATGACCTACAGC
This sequence comes from Hydraecia micacea, assembly GCA_914767645.1. Lineage (NCBI taxonomy): Eukaryota > Metazoa > Arthropoda > Insecta > Lepidoptera > Noctuidae > Hydraecia > Hydraecia micacea. The sequence continues at coordinate 4,000,112 of OU611774.1, forward strand.
TAGTAAGTCGCGGCCGTTACCACTTGGCCACTACTGCTCTGCTTTATCTTGGACACCATATGAAAACACTAGCTGCTGCCCGCGACTTCGTCCGCGTGAAATCCTTTTTTTTTTCTAAAATAAAAGTAGCCTAAGTTACATCAGCTATCTGCCAGTGAAAGTCACGTCAAAATCGGTCCAGCCGTTTCAGAGATTAGCCGGAACAAACAGACAGACCGACAAAAATTGTAAAAAATGTTATTTTGGTATAGGTATGTACCGTGTATGCGTTTAGTAAAAAGCGGTTATTTTAATATTTCAAACAGACACTCCAATTTTATTTATTTGTATAGATAATTATCAAGATGAAATACCACTCAAAGGTGTTAAATAATTGCAAGATTCCTTTGATAACTAGCTAAGTAAATGCATGTACCAAAAAGCTACAACTATCCTTCATGCACAATAGAAACAAACAGAAGTCTAGTTCGCTTATTCCTTGTTCTGCTTAGAAGTGGCCCACACATCTAGACCTTTAGTTACTAGCTCTAGGAAATCTGAGGGTCCTCCCTAAGTCCGTCAACGAAGTTATTGGCCGTCCAAAAGTAGTTGATCGGTCAAAACAAGTTTCAAATATTTTTTTTCGTTCGGGCGTTAACATACCGGGTGTAGGGACGACTGTCAAATTATGTTGTCAAAAATTCTTACTTCAGGCGTCGAACTACAAGTCCGACTTTTAATTAGCAGTGACAGTTCTTACTGTCATTTCGTTAAATTATGTTGCCACACTATCTCTACTAGTGATGTGATTGGAATGCAATTGACCAATTTTAATTTAACCGTAAACAATCAAATATTCTTTGTTTTAGTTTCATTCGAATATTGGATAGTTAATAATAGTACTAGTTCATATCTAAAATTGAGCTCGAATAGTGAATTTGCACAGAAATAGTTCAAACTATACAATCTGATTGTTTTCGTCTAAATCTCCGAGCTAACTAGACGAAAACAAACATCACTTGAAATAAATGTTCTTGTATTTCGATTATATTCAATTTCGAGCGGCCATTGTTGTTTACAGCTTTAGCAAATTTAGCGCGGCCGGACCTTAGAGCATTTATTCCGGAAAGTGTAACCCCCTAACTAATAAACGTTGTATAGCGTCTGTATAGTTACACAACGCTTTGTCTTCTTTCGAAATTCAAATTACTGACGACTGAAAGAGAGAAATCGGCGTGTAACTATTCATCTGATATAATACATTTATTAGTAAGGGGTTTAGTGTATAATAGATTCATAATATCTGTTTCGTCATGCCGTAAATGCGTGCGAAGCAGGGACGGGTCGCTAGTACTTAATAGTTTATAATAATCGATATCATAAAGAGGCAAAAGGAGAATCGGCAAAAACGTATGGGAGATGGTTGTGGCACCAATAACAACTACACATATGTCATTAGATAGGTATTTTATTATTATACAATAACTACTATAGCGGCTCATTTAAAATAGTTGTGTAAAAAAAGTTATGACGATGTTTCGTTGGAATGACCTGGACGGTGGGTGACGGAATGTTTGAATAGTTAATCACTTCTAGTGGTCTTAGCTTGAATATTCGCAAATGTATGCATTCCGATGATAACAAAATAATACCATCGAGCTGCATAGCCATAGATATATTTTTACATTTCTATGTGCTAATCACAAGCACTCGATCGCTTCCGTACCGTATCGAACATCAATCAATGTTTTCGTAGAAGTCCTAAGCGCTGTTCACAAGTCCAAAACCCGGAAATTTTGTCAGTTTAAATCAAATAGACGCCCGCTATTCTTCCGACAGCTGTTTGCTGGCGGGGCAAGTCAAATCAGGTTATCGAAATGTGTCATTTTCGATACGATAGCCTGTCGTATGGTTATGAATAGCTATGCTGGGCTGATGATGGACCTGGACGCTAGATATCGGAACTCTTAAACAACTACTAGTAAACCTATCAAGTGTGGTTAGATGTGTCTGAATGAAATGAACCGCCATAGTTATAGGTATTGCTCTATCTAAAATGCCTATCTAATGACATATGTTTGGTCGTAGGGACCATTTTGTCTGGCCATCCTTTGTTTGTTTGGAAGTTTGTATGTACCAAACGAATTTAAAAAAAAAATTTTTTGCTTTTGATAGCCCAATCCTTGAGGAAGACTATATAGGCTACTTCACATCACGCTAGGGCTATAGGAGATGAGCAAACACAAAAAAGTCAAAAAGAACGCTGAGCGAAAAAGAAGTAATACCACAGAATAACTAATACAGTACTTAGTAGTACTTAGCAGTACTTAGTAGTACTTAGTAGTACTTAGTAGTACTTAGTAGTATTTAGTAGTAACACCGCGGGCAGGCGATGCGATGTAGGTACCGGGGTGGGTTGGGGAACAAGAAACTTTACATGGACGAAGTTTTGGGCCGAAGCTAGTAATATGATAAAGAGAAACACATAAGTACCAACGATGCACTAATCCGACTAAGGATTGAACAATTTCCTGTTGTAAATAATTAATTATTACATTCATAAATATACGGAATCTTGCTGGCAGAATATGTAAAACTTCTTTAGGCGCGTTGGGCATTTTTTGAGATGAGAAACACCATAGAACTCGCGACACTGTTACCGTAACCGACACCTCTGTATATAAGTATGTACATATATTGTGTATGTACTTACACGATTTAAAAGAATGCACACGTAATTGTTCAAGTTTTCACTTCTGTCGGCACTCCCGGAGTGCCAGTGTTTTTTTTTGTTAGCCTATATTATGTCCCAGTGCTGGGCAAAGACCTCCCCTTTTTAATTTCAAATCTCGGGATGTCTTGTGCGATGTCTGGCCATGTGGACCCTGCCAACTATAACTAAGTTTGTTATAGTTGGCAATGTTTAAAACTTAAAATATATTTCATGTTGTTTTCTGTTAATTTGGTTATTAAAAAGAACCATCGAAAATACCTCCCGTCACGTTCGTTTACGTGAATAGCTTTTCGTTACCCGAGTCCATCGTAAGGAGTTAAGGGGCTTACAAGACCTAAACGCAAAAAACGCAAGTTTTAGAAACAATAAAAGTATATGATAGACAACAGTAAAAAAAATCAAAAAAATATATGATATTCTTCAGGATAAATGCTAGGATGATAGTGTGTTGAAAACATAATACAACTTATTTGGTACGATAGAAAAAAATCATGAAGATACCTCTAAAAACTTTTTTTTACAACAAAATTCATACTAATATACATACAATCATTATGATTTTTTGTCAGATTATTCTACAAGCAACATACTAAAATTATAGTGTTTTAGTTTTTTTGTCCAAATACTAGATTTTTCGAAAATCGATAATTGCTTCATATTTTGCAATAAATTACCAGCGTTGTGGCATCGCGCTTCTCTTTCTTTTCTATGCATTCCGACAAAGACCGCGCTTTAGGTCATGTAGTCCTCTTAACGTCCTGGCTGCAATTCAAACCGGAAAACCCTATCAAGTGGCCAATCATACAGAAAAGCTGAAACAAGAACTGTATAACGTTTTATAACTAAGGGGCAATTTGATTGGGTTTCCCTTGTATAGTTTTTATTTTACTCTACAAGCTGCCCTGGCCGGCCACACGCAGTGCACTCTCTCGTTAGTAGAACGATTAATGTGTTTACTTTTTTCGCAACACGGTTCATAGTTCTCTCTTTTTTAGGGTTCTAGAGTCAATTAAGGAACCCTTTGCAGAGTTGCAGTGTCCGTCTATACGCCTGTAGGTACGTTTTTTTTTTTTTTTTTTTTTCGGGAGATGCCTTCAAAAGGCACTCGACCTCCGGGGAGGTCGGGGAGTGTGGGATTTTTACCTCACTAAAACCACCCAGGTGATCACCATCAGCACATACAGGCGGTCCCGGTTCCTCTTAAAAGACCACGAGCCTTCGTACTTGCGAATTTCATCAAACTGAAATTGGCATTTAAAATCTAAAGATTTACGGATATTTATTTTAAAATAAATTTCTAGGCGACAAAGAATCCATACTAATATTATAAATGCGAAAGTGTGTCTGCCAGTCTGTCTGTTACCTCTTCACGCTTAAACCGCTGAACCGATTTAGATGAAATTTGGCACCTGGGTAGACCATGACCTGGATTAGGACAGGATACTTTTTATCTCGATATTCCTATATGCGGGTAAAACCGCGGGATGCTGCTAGTTTAAAATAAATGTAAAAACAGGGTACACAACGTGAACGTACGGGTACGTGGACGGCGCCCGGCGGCGTTTAATTGTTTTTACAAGCTTTATATTAACTTGCTTCGTTTGTATGTGTTTCCAGTTACCAGATTCTTTTTCTTTGCAAGATTAACATTTTAAGGGCTCTCGTTGTGTAATTCATTCAAAAGTTTTGGAGGTGTTTTTTGTCAGGGGAAACGATTTATTCCGGTCTGATCGCACCCTAATTGCGTAACACACTATCAATTTCAATCCTTACACTCTCACCGCCATTCATATATTGGAATTTACAATTCCAGCAAGCCATGCGGGTCGCCGGCGGACGCATCTTGACCTATTCGCAAAATCCGCTGTAAAAATGTTATAAAGAGTGCAGCAGGCCGTACGGGCGGCCGGCAGGCTCACTGATGGTTCTTATTAGCAGGCCGTGCGGTCCGCTACGATCTCGCATAGTCATGTAATTGTTTTAGAGCGGGCCTGCTGTTATAGAACACGTATAGGTGGCGTGCCTTACTCGAAAACTTACGACTCGCTGGCGGACCGCATAGCGGTGCCTGTTAAGGGGCCGGCGTAGTTCATACAAACGTAATACCAAAATAATTTGTAAATCAAACATATTCTTAAGGTAGTGTGTATTTATTCCGATTGAATTACAGATTATCTAGGTTCCCAAATATACCTACCTATATTTTGAAAGGACTGATATAAAGACGAGATATGAGGAATTTAAAATTTCTATAGAAAACTTATTTTTCTCATAACTCGTCTTTAAATCAGTGTCCATTCAAAATATATGTATATTTGGGAACCTAGATATTCAGAAAAATGAAAAAATTTCAGTTACTCGTATGAAAAAATTTCAGTGTCTTAAAATATGTGAATCATCATTTTATCCGTTGAAATATAAACCAGTTCTTTAGCAACTGAATGTATTTTAATATTTTCAGATAATTATCAAGTAACGGTCTCGGTTAAGGGTACACCCTGTGTGCATGTTGACTGTTATCTGACATCATGATACCCAATCAAAAGCTTAAAGTTAATGTAACTAATTAATCATGAATTTGTTATTCTGAAAATGGAAAATATTATAACAATATTGGCTTTGGGCGGAAATTATGTTGATCCGGCTTTGACGTCCGTTGACGAGATTAACTTAGTTAGTTGATTATTATTATTAAAGAAAATACAACAATGGTAATCTCCAACAAGAGCATGGAGAGGCACTTTGATATCATCCAGGGTAGGTCGTTAAGTTTCGCTTCGTGGCATACGGTAGCCGGAGCGACCACTAGTTGAAACAAACTGTACATATAACGAATGAAACTGGTCATACAATACAGTATGGTCAAACTGACGCAGGTTCGCCAGTTCTGTTTGGTGTCTTATCCCAAATAATATAAGCCTTAGCGTCGAACTCGCAGATGTTCGGCGACGCGCGACGCGTTTACGTCGTGGTTCTGTGTTTCGGACCTGTTAACGGCAGAATCTAGAAACTACATTGTTATGTTTGATACAAAGTGTACACTGTACCTTCCTATTTCATTTAAAACATCGCTAATAGAAAATAAATTACGGCGTCCGCGGAGCGCGAGTAAAGTAATGGAAACATTGGACGATTGGGGCGTTTGTACCAGCAAATTAAATGTCTAATGCAGTGCGCGGGAGAGTTAGCTTATCGTTGCAAGTGACAGCAGCTGTGAATAGGGACAATTCGATCAAACTAGCTAACAAAATAAACATGATAGGTATGTTGTGGCTTAGAGCAACTGTAAAGAAGAAAGAAAGAAAGAAAAAGTATTTATTGCGAGTTGTAAAGGAAGATCACAAACTAAACTAAACACAGTAAAAAATCAAGTTATACAATAAAAAAAATTAAGTAACATTATAGAAAAATGAATCAGAATATCCTATACGAGGCCGAAAGGCTCCTATCTCAGCATGATGCTGCGACATTTAAAAAATAAATGTCACAGCGCTGGTATTCTGATAGGGCCTGTAGTTGAAATTGTACAAGACAAACTGGAAGAAGAAGAGAAGGGGCTTTGGTTGGCAAAAATCAGCCTATATTGTCCCACTGCAGGGCAGACCCTGCAGTGGGACAATATAGGCTGATTTTTTCTGAGTTGGCCTCTGGGCCTCCATGTCCTTTTTCCTGTCAACTCGATCCTGAGCCAAAATGGACCAATCCCTCATGTAGGCATCAAGTTCATTACTCCGTCAACACCTGGTTCTTCCGCGTTGCCGTTGCACATTTTCAGGGATCCATGATAAACTTGGCTTTAAAAACAGTAGCTCTAATTACTTTATTCGTGGTCATGATTTTCGAGAATCATTTGAAGAGATTGCTCTCTATAAGAATGATAGACTTTTAAACAAGGCACCTGCGATGTTATTGCAGATGTCGCCGTAGAGACCCATCATCTACTCTGATCTTATTACATTGTGTTCATCAAAAACTGTGCTCTAAAACTGTAACCAAGTCATGTTGACCAATCACCTTAAAAACAGATAAAAAAAAAAAACTGTTGCCTAAAACACATTTTCCCTCGACTACAAATGGACGTTATACAAAAGCGCGTTCGGTGATTTTAGCGAAAATGCCATCAACGCCAACATGCAGCTTACTGATCGAGGTGTAGGTAACGTCATTCGAGTGGCACCTGCACACGTCGACGTCAGATTAATCCTTCAATCAGCGGTTGTTCCGGTGAACCAGACACCTGTCAGTACTTCAATAGGCTACCCGGAAATAGGACTAGTTTTGGGATCGATTTTCAAGTATTCCTTTCCGACTTGCTAGACAAAAGTTGTGATAGCTCAGCAAAAACATGCGAGCAGCGGACGGCAAAGGATATACGAAAATCCATATCTGTCGTGGTTTAGCGGCCAAATAAATTACATAGTAAACTCATATCTGTCGTGCAATTTAAAAATGGAACGATTTTTTACCCCGAAACATGGCAACTAAGGAGGTAACTTATCAAAGGTTTTATTTAAATTTCAAACTGGCTTGCAAATAGAAAGCTGTTTATTGAAAAAAAAAAAAACAAATGAACGCTTTTAACGCGGGAAAAAATATTGTTGTTCGTTGTTCGTCATTGATTTTGAAAAGTAATTGTATTTGACAAAAAAGATCTACCTCTACTTAGTTTTAATTTCCGCGCATTATTTGAGAAAAGTACTATACAAGCCTTGGCCACAACTAGGCATTGATGGACGAACGTGTAAATGTGGGCCGAGGCGAAACCAAGGCACACATACGTAAGTACCTAGGCAGAACTTTATAATTTAATTTTGAAGTAATTAATTTTGAACAAAATTGCCCTTGACATCATTTGATTTCAATGAATATCTTAAAAGATATCATAGTTCTGCGAGGTTTAGTATAGTTCCATTCTTACTGATCATGATGTACCTAACTAGTAACTAATAATCTTAAGTAATGTAATGGAATATATTTTAGTAGGTTTTTTCCTCAAATTAACGCGGGTAAAACCGCGGGGCACTGCTAGTGTAACTTATAAAAACGTTTGAACAGTCGAGGAAAGTTTACAATGTCTAGTTTTCCGTCAAATAAAAACTGTAGCAATAAATAAACTCAATATTTTCCAATTAACAATCCAATCATTAGATAGATTATAATAACACGAATAAAACCTCACAGCCCGCAGCAATTAATTACACCTTTCTATTTCACATTTATTATCGAAGCAAACGTTGCATTTATCAAGATGTTTTCTAGTATCTACCGATGCGAAGTGTAATCAGATCATTATATTTTTATTAAGTTAAAATTTCGGAGTCTTTTCCAACTCTTTGCGAAAAGTGATTTGTCAGTATCTCTATTATGTTCATGATAGTATCGCTGAATGAACACAAACTTCCGTAAATTTTTTCAATCCTACGAATTTCAAACTATCAATCAACTATCAAACACATTCTATGTATTTCGGACAATTTGCATTCCATGATAATAATGAAGTGAAAACCAAAACATAAACTAATGTATTATTTGCAATTGTTGCTTCGCTTGTTTTTATTTTAGGTCCATGCTGAAATATGTAGAATATAATACTCTTTATTATGTACACCATATAAATAACAGACATAAATATAGAAACTTTACTATGGGTGACACAATGGGCGGTCTTATCGCTAAGAGCGATCTTTCAGAGACAACCTTTACCTTTACCTTTTTTTTGTAAGTAATGATGAAAGATGAAAAGTAATGAATTTAGAGGAAAGAAGCACAAATATATTATCAACGCAAAGTTTGAACATTTACAATTAGGCTTTACCGCGACGTTAAAATTGTTGCCATAGTCGTAGTCGTAATTTATTCCGCACACGAATATCGTGACCGAGCGAAAACATGCAAATTAAGAACTAACAGCGTAGGCCGTAGCCATCACGTAGGCATACAATGTCCGTGCCATGCGCGGACATTGCGGTTGCAATCACACGCGTCATCTGAAAGCGGAGCGTAGCGGGGCTACGCGGCTACGAAAATTGCTACGCGTAAAAATCGCTTAGCCACTCACGCGTAACAGTCGAGTCCGAGCTTAATGTTAGTGAAGTACTTCGCGTCGTCAAGACGAGAATATACTGCGCATATTTTGTTTTTATATTCCTTTTTCATATACATAATTATAGATAACCTTCAACGTTGTAAGTACGTTGAGCTGAAAAAAACGAAACATCTTTTCTCGAAGGTCAGTCGCTGGGCATAAAGTACTCTTAATTAGTAAAACTCACATAACTTATTAACTTTCCTGTCAACTGCAAACCCGTTGTTTAATTTATAAAAATAAACGCTACCAGACTACCGGTGGAAAATAATAACTAATAGTAAACTTTGTTCGAGCAAGTTTTATTCAAACGTTAATTGTATTAAAGTTGACAACCGGGTTAGTTAGGAATTTTTGGTTCATACATGATACGCTACCGAAAAAAACGATTCAAGTTAACGCGGTTAAAAGTTAGGGATTCTGTAACTAACAAAACCGCGACTAACTAACGTTATGATGCAGGTTTCAGTTACTTTTTTGTTATTTGTGGGACTGTTCGCTCGGGTGACAGAAGTGCGACTCTCACGTGACGCTGCCCGACCCATAGACTATACACTTTTTTATTTTTGGATGGAATATCATCTAATTACTCCTCCCGCTCTGGGTGGAGCGAAAGGGATTGTCAGACTTTTACTGACTAAAACCCACCCGTGTTCCTTCCTTAGCCCTTTATGTTCCGGGGCAGCGGTAACCCTTTCGGACGATCCCGCTACCCCGGCAGATAGACACTCACACTTATGCCCAACCTGCGGCGGAGCGGACAAATGCGTATTCTTGCGTTTCCAAGCGTTTTCGTATGACTACGGCCGGAAAAGAATGCCGCGGAATGTATCGGAGCGGAGTATTATTGTTGTAGTAAACAAATGCTTACAGAAAAAAACAGTAACTTCGACTTTGTTAGGAAACTCTTTGTATATCACCGTTCTCTTCTTAGTTACAACACGTCGACAACAATTGGCTACAATCGCACACGTTGCCTCTGCATGTCCGTCGCCCGGCACGAAGCCAGCCTTAATCAAAGTTTAGTTTAGTTCTGCCCCTAGCTAGTTAGTCCTAATCTGAAACTCAAGTAACTGACATACTTACCTAAGTATATCAATTACTTGAGCCGACGCGCAGACGGTTACGTGCCATATTCTAGGTACTTAGAATATAGCTCGTCATCGTAGCGCGTCGGCATCAATTTCACGCACAATTGATTGAACCAGTAACCACAAATGGACATGGTCGTCCTCTACGTCAGCTTTGGTTTAAGCCTGGTTTCCGATACTATGAGCTTATTTAGCACTGGTTAACACGCCGTGACGTCATGAGTAGCTACCTAGCTAGGTATTTAGTTTGGTTCACTTTTGTCATTACGTACACAGAACTTTTGTCCAATATTTTTTTACTGAGGAGTTTTGTAGCGTATAAATGCTACTCCAGATATTCGTCATTTTCCCAACCGATTTAAATATTTGAAATCAATCGATATACTTATGGAGCTTACCATAATGATGTTCTAAAACTAATTTAAAATAACGCAACTTTTAGGTAGTCCTTATATAAATTCATATAAGACTTCGACATGCAAATACGTCTGTTACTACATGATAGGTAAGGTACAGAAGAACCCAATAAAATTACGCGAAGATTTTGAAGTGTAGAATTGTTTGGGCATTTGTAGTCCAAACAATAACAGATCATCACGATACAACGAGCAGTGGTGGCCCAGTGGTAACGGCCCCGACTTACGAGTTGATAGGTCGTGGGTTCGAACCCAGGCAGGCGCATTACTTTGTGTAATTTATTTCATCACCACTGCTTTCAAAACGGTGAAGGAACATATCGTGAGGAAACCGGCGTGTTCTAGAACTAAAAATTCGAAGACTGTGACATCTACCAACTCGCACTAGGCCCGCGTGGTGAACACGGCCCACTCCCTCCTCAAAAAAAGAGAGGAGGCCTGAGTCCCAGCATTGGGAACGTTATAGGCTGATTATGAGACGATACAACATTAGCAGCATATTTCAGGCTGTGTCGATGAGCTCACCCGTCACTTTTCCAAGGCTTACGAACAGCTATTGCTTTGTTATTCGATTACGAAATATTGTTCAGTGTAAACCTAGAGGGGCACGTGGCTAAATAATAACAGCCGCACATGTCGATCGATCAGGTTGACACGGTTGATCCGTGGATGGGTGACCATCTTTACATACCGAGACCCCTCCGTGCCTCGGGGTCCCGGCTATCAATCGTGGATCTTTGACAGTCGTTACGGGTCGTCAGCAGCCCGAAAGTCTGACAACCAGTCTTACCAAGGTGGTATCGTATTATCTGGTAACTGGGTTGTGGAGGTCAGATAGGCAGTCGTTCCATGTAAAATACTGGTATTCAGCTGCATCCGGTTAGACTGGAAGCCGACCCCAACAAAGTTGGGAAAAGGCTAGGCAGATGATGAACCCCACCGGCCGTATCTCTACGTTGACGTCGTGGTGGGGCTTGCGCACTCCGAACTCTGGGCCTGTGTCGGTAGAGTTTATCTTGCCGGATCAGGTCTAGGCTGCCAAAACAAGGAAGATACAGAAACCCGCAGGGCAGCAACTGGCGAGCTGTTGGGCAGTAGCGACCCCACGGACCTACGCCAGATTAAACCCATGTTGATATTAGATTTCTACCATACCATTTTTATTTCTACCATATTGTTTTCGTTTCTACCATACCATTTTTATTTCTACCATACCATTCTTATTTATACCATACCATTTTTATTTGGGAATGTATTTTCTATACAACTCAATCCATCCATGTCATTCGCCCGTATAATTACATTTTGGGGATGTCGCCATGGCAGTTGCTACTTATTGGCAACTCATTACAAATAATGGAACGAAATGGAAATGTTTCGTTTCACGGATCGTATAATCGCTTGATTGACTCCATAACCATATGACCTTAGAATATACCATGTGGGGGCGACAGTACGACAATAAATGAAAACACTAGCAATACTAGTGCATATGCGTAAGAGTTCCTATTTAAAAATCTAGAAATCCTTGATTATGATAGGATTTTCCATCTAGAATTTTTCAGGAGCAGCCCGGAGTCTAGATTTGTGTCATTAGTTAGATAAAGTAATTTTAATTTATTGCCGTATTGACGTCCCTAACTTGTAGGTAGAGGACAGATATTTTCCAGAATTTTCAAGAAAATTTTAAATCTTCTTGCAATGAATTAGAAATCCCATCTTTTAGAACTGCCAATACCAGTGGCACCTTCGAGTCTGCGAAAATTGGCCTCCAAATAAATCTAATTCTTGCGATGTCAGCATAAATTAAAGGTCACAGATCCGTGCACTGGTTAAGTTGCCGAGTCCCGCCGTTCGTTCGTTCATTGACTTACTTTGACCTGTGAGATGTTGTTGACTTCAGCTTAAAAGGTGACCGCGGCGGCGGGCGCAGGACGAGCCCGCAGAGCCAACGCACTCAACGTCAACATAAACGCGAGTTCGCGACACACATAGTAATTTCCATCTCTCGTGCATAAGTAGGTAGACGTTAAACCATTCCAGAGTCGCCATTGTCTGTTTAGCCGGAGGGTGAACAATGCTTAACGACCTAAAGATAACGTGCGCACACAACAAGGTTATATGAGTGTTGTCGCCCTATTGGAGTCAAGGACGTGCCTTGTGGACCTCTAAATGAACAAACGTGAAGTTGCCTCTATAACGAATTGCCAGTTACAACTATGTGTCGAGTTGTTTCTATAGAATTTAAAGTCACACATGCTCAAAGAGCAAGGACTTATTAGAGACTTTTTAATTTTGCCGTACAGCGCTGTTTCTTCATAGGTTAATAAGGACTGCAATATCTTTATCATAAGCGGCGTGCACACGTATCGTTTGCTACTCGACACAATCAGCGCAATTGTAAAATTAAAATATCGCTGAAAGTCAGGAACTAGTTGATTAGAGGCAATTAACTTTGATCGTGGATAATAAAGCATAATTTCTCTACAGGTAGCGGAATTTAAGACTTCAAAGACTTCATCGAGGTGTTTTTCAAAAGTAATTAGCGCTGACTGATAAAACTTCATCTGGCACTTCCCCTGCGCTACCTATTGTTCGTCGCGAACAAAGGAATTATGTTTGTTTGGAAATTAAATTGTAATTAAAGTGACTTACAATAACGTGCAAGACAATGGTTTCTTGTTTAAAAACAGAAACTATTTAAAGTATACAGGGTGAATTTTCCAAGTGGGCGTGGATGGCCAAATTCGAAACTATGAGGAATAGCGAAAAGTACTCAAAGGAGTCCCGCGCTCAATTTTTATGAAAACTAAAACTGCTTCATTGGATTTTTGAAAAATCAATATTTCTAGCCAGGAATCGAACCCGTTGATTTTGAAAAAAAAAAACACTTTATTATTACACCATTCGATAGTGTCGCTAATAAGGATCAAATTCTGGGAAGTAATGCCATACAGCAAACTATAGGAAAGAGCTCATTTTTAACAATATACTTTTTATTTTTCTCATCTTTCCTACCTCATCAGCCTTTTCCCAACTATGTTAGTCGGTGGCCTGTAACGGGCGACTGCGACAGAATATCCCCGTCTATTAGGAATGTATGTACGGTAAGTAACTACCTAAACTTCCACAATTTGTAATCGATATTTTTAATTTTTCTTTTTTTTATGCTTGTGGATTTTCTTTCAAACTAAGAAGATATACACTAGGACATTACACATGTACAGGTAAATATAATGGCCAGCATTTTGAATAAAACTCATAAACCGTTTGTAGAAGAGCTGCATTTAAAAGCTGAATAATGGGTGTAGCTTCATCTCTATTTCGTACTGGATAGCACGGCCACAGCCTCCGTCCATTACCCGTGCGAATCGTCTAATTGTTCGTCTCTAAGCCGCATCACGCATGCGTTGTTGCCCTTATATTCAATGCGGACTGTAACGGAATCTTCATACTATGCCTACAACAATGGCCGCCTTTTGTGCTCTATGTTAGGAGCGCTAATGTCATGAATGAAAACAAAATTGTGCTTACGGAGAAAATGACGGATCAATATTTTAACATCAAAAAACATCGACGTTAAAGTCCTTTTTCTTTCATTATTCTTTCAGCTTAATCTACTTACATATTTTCTTTACGAATAAAGTGTCATCAACCTTTGTTACACTTTTATGTTCTCGCTGAAGTAATAATGGCAGGCGTCCCACTTCGTATAAATTGCTGCACGATGCGATGCAATAAGATTATACCGAGTCGTTCTTGTTTACGTATTACGCCTTTTGAGAAGCACACTCTTTGCGGAAAATTACAAAGTATTTTTCTATGCGCAGGGAGTTTTCGCTATAGACTAAAGAGCTTTTATCTAAATCATTGCGTCGTTTATCACAGTTGTCACTAGTTCACGACATTTCCGCGGAGTTTGCGTTCAAATACGAGCGAATGACTGACGTAACACGTGTAGTTGTCGTGTGAATTAAATTTTGGTGATTGTCAACTGTTTTAATAAAACAGATAATCCGCTGTGACGCCACTGTACGTTTGACCTTCAGACGAATTGAGAGTTCATCGTGCCAATTAGCACCAGTACCTAATTGATGTACATTATTTACATTAAGTACTATGTACATTTATTTAGAGGCGACCACCAGTCCGCCATTTTTATCTGTGAATGCGTATTTTTCTTTCTACATACAACTAACCTGTCATTTGCCCGTAAAATTACTTTTTGGGGATGTGGCCATGGTAGTTGCTACTTTTAGACCACTCATTACAAATAATGGAATGAAATGTTTCGTTTCACGGATCGTATAATCGCTTGAATGACTCCATAACCAATTGACCTTAGAATGTATCATGTGGGGACGACAGTATGACAATAAGCGAAAACACTGGCAATACTAGTGCACAATATGCAAAAGAGATCCTATTTTGAAATCATGAAATCCCTAATTATTATGGGGTTTTCTTGAAGGAGCCTGTCATTCGCCCGTAAAATCACTTTTTGAGGATGTCGCCAGAAGGCCAATTCTCGTAATTTAAAACGTTCAAAATCTGGGTCGCAGTCTCATCTCGGCGACAAAATAATGACAAAAACTTGTCAAAATGTAGGGAAATTAGAGGTATTTTTGACAGATTGAGACTGAGATCAGACTGTGAACGTTCTTAAAATTACGAGAATTGCCCCTCAGGTAGTTGCTACTTTTTGGCAACTCATTAAAAATAATGGAACGAAACGGAAGTGTTTCGTTTTACAAAGTAAATTACCTACATGTTTATCTACTCATGTGTCTACATAGTTCAAGCATTTCAAGTAGGTAGCTCTTTACGAGTTCGCGGAACCGGGAAGATTAAATCAAACGAGGGTTTATCGAATTACTTTCATAATATTCTTCCTAAGAACGGTTCCACGTTTAATAAAAAAAATTATCTTGTGTCATACGATACGCTTGTCAGCTAAACTGATCCTTACCGATTTTTCTCTATTTCGTAAACAAATCTTTAGGCAGCGTATGCAAATAATTCTGTTTTTAGGAGGTATATCTGTCCGACTTTCTATACAAAAGTTGTTATAGGTCAGCCAAAATGCTAGATATAAATATAAATTTATAGCACTCAAGAATAATGAAGCTGAAAAAAAAAGAGCATCGGAAAAAAAATTAGAATTGGATCATTATTTTCGGAGATTACCCCCTACATACATATAAACAAACTACCTCTTTATTATAGTATAAAGTCTAGATAACAATATTATTATTATTACTATTTTTACGTCTTTTGATATTTCTAGACCTTTGGAAGGCGTACGAGGGGCCGAAGCCAACCCGCAGAGGCCCGTTAGATGTTTTTAATTAAATGAGGCACCGACCGACGATTTTCCCTGTTCGCACTATGCAAGATACATCATCTGCCTAGCCTTTTCCCAACTTTGTTGGGGTCGGCTTCCAGTCTAACCGGATACAGCTGAATACCAGTATTTTACATGAAGCGACTGTCTATCTGACCTCCACAACCCAGTTACTTACTGGGTAATACGATACAACTTGGTAAGACTGGTTGTCAGACTTTCGGGCTTCTGACTACCCGTAACGACTGTCAAAGATCCACGAATGACAGCCGGGACCAACGGTTTAACGTGCTTTCTGAGGCACGGAGGGGTCACCCATTCACAGACCAACCGCGGCAAGCGTAGCTTAACCTGATCGATCGACCTGTGCTGCTGTTATTATTTTATTAATAGCCTGTGATGTCTCACTGCAGGGCAAAGGCCTCCATACTCTCTTTAGAAAGAAAGAAAAAACGTTTATTTGCGGTGAACATGACACAAAAATGAGCATAAACACAAAAATAAAATAAAAAAGAAGGTAAGGTAAGGTTTCCACTTCTCTCTGTTCAAAGCTGCTAAGGACTAATAAATAAAGTAATATTACATATAAAAAAACAGGTCAAAATAATGTGGGTCGGTCTCGCACACGAAGCGCACCGTCAATAAAAAAAAAAGTCGAAAAAAAACACGTTTCTTGTATCGAGTTATTTTTAATTAAGAATTTATTTATAACTTTATTTTTATTATTTTTTGTTATAGCGGCAATAGAAATATCTACACGATCGTGAAAACTTTAACTGTCTACCTATTACAGTTCATGAGATACAGCCCGCTGTCAGACACTTTTCGGGTATGGAGCCCTAAGATGTTCGAGTAACACATAAAATGTTAAAACGAGAGGCTCGAGCCAAGCACCCACTTTAACAGCCTTACACTTTCTTTGTACTTGCCTGGCAACCGTCCATCTCAAATATTAAAGACCCACAAAGGTGGTTTGCTGCCGTGATAACACATTTCCGTTAAGTACCTCGTTATTTTCAAGCAACCCGTTTCAATTTCATTTACAGCAATTTCAATATCGCGATCAGCACCCGAGGCAGCCACGTAGCTGTCCAAAGATACTTCGGTTAGTAAATTTCCATCTTCCGTTCTAATTATATACGTCTCTATCAAGTTTGATAGCACCGAAGCTCTAGGGACCAATCTGGACAAGATTTCCAAATAACTAGTTTAAACTTGGCCCTGAAGCTAACTCTGTTGCCAGAATCCCCGGTTAACTTGCAATAAGAGTACCTTTTGAGACGAACATTATAAGTAGACACGACGACACATCAAGCTATACAATTCCAGTTTTAGCTGAATTTGCATTTCGTACAATGAGAAATCAGCTTATGCTGGCAATGTTACATATAGCTTGATTCATATCAACCATTCATATATATTCATTCATTCATTTATATTCATTTCCAGTATAAGCTGATTTATGAAGACGACACCGTCTTGCGTACATGCTACTTAGTACTTTGTAGTTCAACATCTTTATTCTCATTTCATACTTAGTCTATGTGTTTGTACATATATTTTATAACTTCCCGTTTCTCCATAGAAACTATGTTCAAAGAGGATGGAACTTTCTGCGTCGTGTTCGAGGATTACTACCTATTATGCTACGAAGATTTTTATTTTATTTTATCGTTTGAATTCATTTGTAATGTAACTACCTACAAAGGATCAGTTCAATGTTGTGCAACCCTACAGAGATAAGGTTCTCATCGCGCGAAGTTGATTGGTTTATATGATACTAACTTCACACCTGACACCTTCTGGAACACCACTAACAATGGAAGATATTATATTATTAATCAATAAGCCACGTTTGTTTTGTACGTGATGGAGTTAACAAACTCTTTTTACCCGACTACGGAAAAGGGAGGGTTATGATTTTGAATTTTGACCGGTATGTATGTATGTATGTATTTTCATGTGTTCCCTCATAACCTCAAAAGCACTTATAATAATTTGACAACTGAGGTATTGTTAGAAGAGTCTTTACCGTTAGAAGAGTCTTTATAGGCTATGTGACGTCATACTAAATTCAATATGGCGCCCTCTAGCCTCTAGAGGACATAAAGTAATGAATTTATAAATAAATATTTTAGAATGGTGCTTTGTGGGGTATCAAACGAAAGGGCTTAATTAGCACATTTCAAAAATATAAACATTACTGAAATAAGCCCCAAAATAATTAAATTAAAAAAATAGAAAAGTAAGTAAAAAGTAGAAATTCTGGCATCCAACAATCCAATTAATAAAGTACTGTTTATATAAAACAAAAGTCACTATGTCTGGTATTTTTGTGGGTGGGTGATTTGGAAGAAAGAATGATTGATTTAATAATTAATCAATGTATTCTAAATACCAACTTTGAGTACAATTTGAACGTGTGATGCCCTGAAGTGGCAGTGGGCAGGCCCTATCCATCGAGTGCAAAATGTGGTGCAGTTCCATAAACGATGGGACACTTACTATCGTGTCTTGCGTGTCCTTTCAGCTGCACGTTACAACGGTGCTATTCTGTAAAAAGGTTACCTCTGTCTGTGTTAGGTCTGTTAAGGTTAATTAACTTAGGTGAAGTGAGCTACAAGTGAGCAGTCATTCCACCTGATGCTAGCGATTGACACTATTGACAGCTCACTTTAAACTCACTTCACCTAAGTTTTCACGGTGAGATTTTTACAGAATAGCATTACTGGAACTGATGGACGCTAGTGACGGCAGCAAATACCGTAGCCGAATTCTGGGCCGAGTCCATTAAGATTGGATGCTACATGCTAAGAAGAAGTATGTCAGGTAAAAGAAGGGACAAACTTAAAGGGAGTGTAGTACTAATAAACTACTGACTTAGGTTACCAACTCTGAACCATGAAAAATAAAATTCGGTTCCAAACAAAGTGCAAGACTAACACGATCAAAATATATGGACCAGCTGATTTTTTGAAGCCCTGGTGACTGAACAGATACTTTATTATTGAATACACAAGAATTTACATAATTCTAGCCATATAGCATTTACAAAAAAAGGGAAAGTAGGTATTTAGATCTGCCAACCCGCACTGGGCCCGCGTGGTGGATTACGGCCCACTCCCTCTCACCGAGAGGAGGCCTGTGTCCCAGCAGTGGGAACATTATAGGCTGATTATGTTATGTACGTAGGTATTTAGATCCCAAAAGGGTAGTTGATTATTCAGCATTATCGAAATGGTGAGGACAAACATTTCAAAATTCTGGATTGTCGAAGTCTAAATGCATTTTGCAACGGTCTTCCATGAATGTTGCTATGCATTATCAATTCACACATTTTCATTTGAAGCCAATCAAGCCCATGTCAGTAATCGGGCGAACAGAGGCCCGCAGCCCTCATACAATTACCCGTTGCAAATGTT
Organism: Hydraecia micacea; assembly: GCA_914767645.1. Classification (NCBI taxonomy): domain Eukaryota; kingdom Metazoa; phylum Arthropoda; class Insecta; order Lepidoptera; family Noctuidae; genus Hydraecia; species Hydraecia micacea. The sequence continues at coordinate 4,019,183 of OU611774.1, forward strand.
TCAAATTGTTGTTTCAATATTATGTTAGGTATACAAGTGGCCCGTCCCTGCTTCGCACGGTTTTACGACTCCACGTCATATAGAGATTTCTTTATTATGTTTTTTATTTTATTTGAAATGGACTCTAGTCTAGGTCAAAGGTGACAGAGACAAAGTCGACGATGGAGCGAGCTTACCCAGAAGAAGCCTGTTCACTCTCACTTTGTGATGTAAGTTTCATATTAACCCCCTTACTATTAAACGTATTATATTAGATGAATAACTTTACACACCGATTTCTCTCTTTCAGTCGTCAGTAATTTGACTTTCGAAAGAAGAAGACTAAGCGTTGTGTAACTATACAGACGCTACAACGTTTATTAGTAAGGGGGTTAAAAAGGTTCCGGAATAAATTCTCTAAATTAATTTGAAAACCGCATCAAAATCAGTTGCGGAGTTTAGAAGAACAATGCGGTCAAACAGACAGACACGAAAAGCGACTTTAATTTATAATATGTACTAACAGCACCCCGCGGTTTCACCCGCAAAAGTTTCAAATCCGTGGGAATATAGGGATAAAAACTACCCTATGTCATTTCCCGGGACTCAAACCATCTCTATACAAAATTTCATCTAAATTAACAGACAGACGCACTTTCGCATTTATAATATTACAGTATGGATAGTATCATATACTAGTATGGACAGACATGACATGATGTACTCATGAATAAAAAGGCCGCAATGTGAATGTGAAATAATGTTAGTGCGGCCATGTCCTCAAAATTAGTGGAATTAAACGAATCATAGACAGAATTACTCCGTGTAATATACACACATCAAAAGTGTCTAGGGATCAACATATATTTTTGCAATAACTTTTCTCCTGATTGATATTAATTAAAATTTTCTTTAAGGATTCATCAAATAAAGTGTTTTCGTTTGTCACAGTAACGATAAACCAAGTCACCTTTGCATTAATAAAGAAATTTGCCATTTTCCTAATAAAGGGATTTTTGACATTTGAACCACTAACACAAAAGTTCGAAAAAAAGACTGAAATAACAGTTTTCTTTAAAATTTTATTGGGTAACTTAAACAATTAATAATCCGTGTTTCTACCGCGAACACTAACAACACAAGAACATCGGTTTGGCATACTCAAAATGAGTTCATCCAAATCACGCTGTGGAATGGCAGCCCATGTTCGTTGCAACAACAAAAAAAGGTCTTCTTGCGACTGGATACCCTCCATATTCGGCAGAGCTCTTCTCTGTAGCATATCCCATGCATGCTCAATCGGGTTCAAGTCTGGCGACTGAGCAGGCCAGGGCAGGACATTGATGTTAGCTGCGGCGAGAGTCTGTCTTACAACTCTTGCGGTGTGCGGTCGTGCATTATCATGCATTAACTGAAATAAGGGACCGATTTGCACTTGTAGAGGAACGATGACGTCTGATACAATCGTCTCAGCATAAATTTGAGCGTTGAGGTTGCCTCTGATCCAAATCAACTCAGTTCTTCCGCCGATCCAAATACCCGCCCATACCATGATGGTTCCACCACTATAAGGATGGACTTCCTGGCAGGATTTTAATCGCTGTTGGCGTCCAGGGGTTCTCCAGTGTCGTATACGTCTTGTATCCGGTCTCATACCAAAACGAGACTCATCAGAAAAGCACACGAAACGCCATTGTTCTTCTGCCCAATTTCTGTGTTCAAGAGCCCATTGATATCGAATCCTACGATTGTGCATTGCTATAGGTGGTACCCGTAGCGGTCTTCGGGAATGAAGGTTCACTTCATGCAAGCGGTTTCTGACTGTTTGGTCGCTAATTAAGTTCCCTGAAGAGTGATGAAGCCTCACGGCTAACATCATGGCGGTTATTGTTGGAGCTCTTCGAGTTAAGATTTGAATGTATCGGTCTTGTCTCCGTGTGGTGCAGCGATACCGTCCTCCATGGCGCTCAGCCACGGTACCAGTGCTTCGGTAACGTGTCCAAAGTCGACTGATAACACTCTGACTTGTATTCAGAGCTAAAGCCACAGTACGTTGCCGGGAACCAGCTTCTATCATTCCCACGGCTCTGAGCATTTCTTCCCTGCTTAAATGACGTCGCCGCTCCATAATAACGTTGGTTTTAATCAGTAGTAGGGAAACAGTAGCACTAATAATGTCTTCAATGCGTTGTATGTTTTTATAGGGAAAATATTGACAGCTAATTTTCATCTTTTACTCGAATTTGATTCACAGTTCCTGATTCAAATTATGAAATGCACCAAAAAGGATCCATATAAATTTATAAAATCATAAATTTATTACAAAGCCACATCTCAATCTCAAGAAATCCGCATAAAAATGCTTGATCCCTAGACACTTTTGATGTGTGTATTTCATCGCTACTCTTAGCACGATGCACCACCATGGGCATCGCAGATTCTACAGAAAAAGCTGGAATGTTTCATGTGCCTGTAATCCGATCCAGCCGGTCCATGCAATTGCTAGAAAGGGGTTGACGTCTAATAGAGAAATATGGAGGAAGAAGACATGCTGCGCCGTATTTAAATAAATTGGCATGCCTTCTTGAAAGAAGAACTCCGTTTTCTTGAGTGGTTCGTTTTTTGATAAATGAATGCATGTGCGCATATTTGAAAGTCTTTGGTCTCATTATTATGATCAATGAAATGTTAAAATCAGTTTAACCTTCCGCCTTAGCCAGCCCCAAGAATGGGGCTATCAAATGCTAAAGTAATTTTTCAGTTGATACTGACATGTAGTTCCAGAACTTCTATTGATTAGCGCGTTCAAACAAACAAACTCGAAGTAATATAGATTACCTCAACTTGAGATAGTTTAGGAACAATCGTACAACAGAATTAGGAAGAAGAGAACGAGCGAAGTATTTATGATACCAAACAATCGATAGAATTCAATAGAACCATATCCAACTGTATTAACGATACATAATTATGTATATCACCCAATCACCGAAAACGGCAAACATTTTAAAATAATAAATCGAGAGGGTCATCAATTTCGACGCCATCCATGATAAGGATTAATATTTAAAAATTATATTTTCATCCAAACGTAAGTATGTCGAAAAAAAATACTTTTTTAAAACATAAAAGATATATTAAAAGATTGTCGCGGACTTTATTGTAGAATTATTTCGGTGGACTTATAAAATAGGCGGATCTGATAGCCATACATTGTTTTGAGCTATATACAACTGTTTAGGCAGCGCATGCAAATAATTCTGCGAGGTATTTCTTTCCAACTTTCTAGACAAAAGTTGTGATAGCTCAGCTAAAATGCGAGATATATGTAAATATAATTTAGGTATAGCCTGTAGCACTCAGGAATAATGAAGCTTGCTAACAGTGAAAAAGATTAAAAAAGAAGAAAGATTACCTACATACATATAAACAAACAAATACCTCTTTATAATATTAGTAGTTAGAGTAGTCAGATAGGAAACGCCGACCTCATCTAGCTTATTTATTTTTTTATAAAATGACGTGTAAAAGTGATTCCGATATCCTATTTACAGAATAAATAACTTCATTTAATTTCAAAGAGTATTAGAAAGTTCCATAGAATGTTTGATTTTGCGTTATAAAGTGATTTGCCTAGTTAGTTATATTCTTGACAAAATATTGGATAATACCGCAAAGCTCGTCGAGACCACACGAATTTGTATTATATTCAACGCTCCCAAAAGATCAATTTACGCTGGCATCACTGGCTTGTTTTTTTCAGGTGGGTAAATAAAGCATGTAATAAATAAGAAAAAACATACAATACATTTCCTGTGGGCGCGTGTTGGTTCCGCAGTGACTGACAGTGTTTGTTGATCCCGGCTTTTATTGTTCGGTTAGCAGCAACTCAGGGCTACGACCTGCAAACTCAGACCAAATAAAAAAGTCAATACATAGCGCCGCGAAAAATACAGTTAAGCCAAAACTACACCTCCGCTCTGTGCATACACTCTCACACGCCATTTACAATCAAACTACACCTCACTAAGTGCACACATGTTTACGAAACGGGCCTCACTTTACTGTTGACAGCAATCTGTCTTAGTTTTTTATTTTGTCTGCGCCTGCAAACAAAATAAAATTGATCAATGCGAATTGGTGAATTGAAAGCAGTCTGAATATAAAAGTTTTTAAAATTACTTAAAACAATAGATAAGAAAAGAAAATATTTTATTTGTGGTAAACATTACTCAGATAAAGAACACAACTCACATTCACAAATCACATTTACAATTTTACACTAGGACTAGGACCTAAACGCCAAAAACGCAAGTATTATAATGCCTAAAAGTATATGATCGACTACAGTAAACAAAGTCAGAAAATATATAATATTCTTCAGGATATATGCTAGTTAGATAGTGTGTTGCTCATAACACAATTAATTTGATACGATAGAAAAAAATCAAGAAGATACCTCTAAAAACTTTCTTTTTACCATAAAAACCATACTAATATACATACAATTATTCTGATTTTTTTGTCAGATTATTCTACAAGCAACATACTAAAGCACTAGTGTTTTAATTTTTTAGTCCAAACAATAGATTTTTTGTAAATAGATAATTGCTTTATATTAATATTTTACAATAAATTACCAGCGTTGTGTCATCGCGCTTCTCTTTCTTTTCTATGCACTCCGACAGTGACCGCGCTTTAGGTCATGTAGTCCCCTTAACCTTTTAACCGCCCGACTTCATAACTGTTGTAGTGCCCCCAGCGGCCAAAAAAAAAACGAAAAATAAATACCTGATAGAATACATCGTAATTAAATAAAAAAGCAGATTACACGAGCCTGGTATTTGGTCGTAAATAAACGACCCTGGCGAAATGGACACGAAAATATCTGTCGGATTAATCCGGAGTAAGCGGTTAAAAGGTAAAAGTAACACTCTAAAAAATAACACGTGCGAATTTCCTCTAGCACCATTACCTACCTACGCTCAACTGTCGAAACATAAGTTCCGATAAATAAACGAACCTAACGAATCGCTTTTCATTTTTATGCGCCACCAGACTTTACATTATTCATAAACGTTCCCCGCTAGGAATACGGGACTAATTTCTAACAAAGGTGCCCACCCGCCGACCGAGCCACATTTAGCTGCAAAATGGAAACACATATGCATGGATATTCTGAAATGCATTGTGCCCGTATTAATTGATTAATTGCTTGAGGCAATGTAATTTCCTGCAAGCTCTAGGTAAAGCTCTTTTCAAATATGGTGGTTGTTTATTTTTTTAGGTTTTGTTAAGCTTAGCATAATCAGCTTATAATGTTCACACTGCTGGGACACAGGCCTCCTCTCGGTGAGATGGAGTGGGCCGTAATCCACACGGGCTAAGTGCTGGTTGGTAGATGTCACATGTGTTTGAATTTTTGGTTCTAGGGCATGTCGGTTTCCTTACGATGTTTTCCTTCATCATTTTGAGAGCAGTAGCGAAGAAATATATAATTTACACAAAGTAAAGCGCCTGTCTGGATTCGTTAATCAGCTTTTAGTTGTTTCACTGCTGGGACACAGGCTTCCTGTCGGAGGCATAGTGCGGGCTGGTGGATGGCATAATGTCTTTGAATTTTCATTTTCTAGGACAAGTCGGTTTCCTTAAGATGTTTTCGTTCATCGTTTTGAGAGCCTGCGTGGTGCAGTTTCGTTTATCATTGTTGAATGTTTTTGTAACTTGTGTTTTGGCGTGTGATAGGGCATTTATTAATGTCATGTTTTTGTGTTTCGTAGTAATTACTTACTATTGTATAGAATCAAGTTCTTTTAACAGACAGCTGTGCTGCTAGCGAGTTTGTATAAAGCTGTGTCTATAAGTATGTGTTGAGATTGGAGAGTAAAATTGTATCTAACTTAAGGGGGAAGCGCCAGGGTAGTATGATTAGTGACCGTAAAAGAAAAACATATTTTGTTCAACATGCAACCTGAGACTGACTTGCAAAATGCAAAAAACGTAATAAAAAAAAAATTTCGCGGGCTATTCCAACGCTTCACCCTTAAGAAAACGAAGAGCAATTTTGTAAAAGCTCCTTTTTTTAAGTTTTTTAGTATTATGTTATTTTTTACGTAGATAGTTCTGATACCTCTATCTATATTTTTTGGAGATCGTGTGCAAAATTTGGTTAAACGCGTTAGACATGGCCAGTGGATATTAACGTACCTAAGATATTAAATAAAATCGTTTTTCGTCACGAATTTATGAGGGATTGCTTATAGGTAGGAGGCTGCTTGCCAACATGACAAATTCAATCTATATTTTTCAAGCGTAATAATTTTCTCAAAATTACCAACACTTTGCTATTAAGTTATGGTATTTATCTACAACCATCCTCTATAAAAGTTTCTGAAACAGTTAGCTTATTGTCAACATACAACAACCAGTGTCATAGTAACCATAATATCATCCAAACGAGTGTTATAATGTTGTACTAAATTTCATTATGCAACTCCTTTTAAAAAAAAAAGAACTGTCATGCACGCGCGTTTCACTACCACAGCGCCGTAATAAAAAAAAATAACTTATAGGTTATTCGAACTCACGTCATATCCTGCCGGCCGCAATTTTTGTTCGATATTAGCATTGCAAAAAACTATTTCAGAACCTTTATAGAGGATTTATATTATGGGTGTAGATAAAGTCTTTTATGCAACTGTATAATTAGGTATTAAAACACTCATGTGTAACCCACATTCGTGTTTAATACCCCTTATTATACAACAGTTGCATAAATAACTATTATTTGTCACCAAACGCTGTCAGTTCAGAAGCAGCTTATAGGTAAGCTTGACCTTCTCAGTCATGGTGAAGGATCCAAATGAGACTAGACGGTAATTCGGCCCCTGCCTTCTTGAAACGACAAATGTAAATATTGTACCTACTTTTGCAATGGCTATAAAATCCAAGGACTCCAGTTAGCGCATTTTACAAGCCCCTCGCCCTGTTTCGCGTCCCTGCTCCTCCGATATAGTAGGCCTTATTTTACTAAACGCCACAATTATAAGTAAAAAGTTCTAAAACCCGAAAAAAGCAAATGAATTTGAACAACTATTCCGGTTCGTTTACTTGTTATAGACCTTATAACAGTTAATAATTTTTTTTAGAGTGATCAATATTTGAGTTAAAATCCAATGACGGCTAGAAAAATAGACCGAGAGACTTTAATTATTATTTTATTAATAAAAAAGCTCATCAAGCGGCCATGTTTTAGCTACCGGGTACAAGAATTTCGATCTGTACTTGTGACGGTAATAACGTGATTTGACAATGTCTCGTTTCTCGATTCAAGAGTCGGTGTTACAGAATCGTGATCGATATTCGTCGTTTGGCCACCCCCGAATCCGCCCGCCCGCCCACGGCCTTGTGAGTGAAAGTGAATTGGGTAACGGATATCATGAATTATATACATTAGTTTGTGAATAATACCCTTTTATACTATACATTTCTAATACGGGTTAATGGGCCACCAAAAAACATTATAAATATCGCTGTAGGAATCAAAATACTTACGTTAATTTCGTTCTACCACGGATATGTAATTTATTGTGTATTGGGCACTATAGATTAACCCCCTTACTAATAAACGTTGTAAAGCGTCTGTATAGTTACACAACGCTTTGTCTTCTTCTTTCGAAAGTCAAATTACTGACGACTGAAAGAGAGAAGTCGGTGTGTAACTATTCATCTGATCATCATCATTCTCCTGCCCTTATCCCAATTTATTTGGGGTCGGCGCAACATATCATTTTCTCCCATACTTCTCTATTAGACGTCATCTCGGTAGTCACCCCCTTTCTAATCATATCATCATTCACACATTCCATCCATCGTTTTTTTGGTCTTCCCCTACGCTTATAGCCATCGACATTCATACTCAAAAACTCTCCTCACGACATTTTCCTCATTCCTCCGCATCACATGCCCATACCATGACAACCGATTTCCACACAATTTTTCAGTTACCGGTGCCACTTTCAAACTTCCTCTTATGTACTCATTTCTTATTCTATCCATTCGTTAACTATTCATCTGATATAATACATTTATTAGTAAACAAGCAGAGGCGTAGCTACGCGATCAGGGGCCCCAGTACGAAAAAAAAGTTGGGGCTCTAACTGATTAGGTTTTATTTTATCAAGTAAAAAACATAAATACTTACATAAGCAAATGGTTTTGCGTGTAGGAGCACCGTAACAATATTTTTAAGAAGATGTCAAGGATATGGAATTTTGTCAAAAAAGGGAGTGCAGTTTATTACTAATATTTGAGTAGAGTAAGCTAGTATTTATAAATCGGTCGCATAACAGCCGTTTGGTTGTAGTGGCTAAACACAAGAACTTACACAACACAACAGAAATAATTTATTATATTTGTGTTATGAAGGTGGAAGAAATTTTTTGCTAGGTCAGTCCGAGATTTGCTGGTCAGGGGCCGAGGGGCCCCCTGAGCTTGGGGGCCCCGGTGCACGGCACTGCCTAGCCCTCCGATAGCTACGTCACTGTTAAAACAAAGTTATCAAAGGTAACAATACAATTATTATTATAGGTAGGACAAACGTAGTTTAGGGCGAATGTCACCAAATTCTTATACCTAGAATAAGACTTATTCTAAAAATAAATTTTGAATTTTTGACAGAACTGTAACAACGAGTCAGAATCAACAAGTCAGACGTCAATTTGATTCCACGGATAAAAGACTTTGGTAAAATCAGCCCTAAGAAGCATGTTATTACAAAATAAATTCTATTGGTTTAAACATAGACTACAGATTTCCACGGAATTCCTAGAGTAGACTTAGCTGATCGGGAAAATCCGATCAGTTAATGTTTACATAATAGGTGTCTGTTTGTGTCCGCTAGACACAGACGGCTTAACCTCGTGCAAACATAACAAACACCGCAAGGATTAATTCATGAAACATAGAGAATAGAGTAGCGACAGATAGGCAGATAACTCCCGGCTTGTAAACCTGCGAAAGCGAACAAAAGAAAACAGCACAATGAGCTTATGGCTGTGTACAGCGGTAACTGAGCAAAACACATAAAAAAAGACAACTACTCGTATAAAATCTATCTACAGGTGCTAATAATTTCATTTATTGTTTTGTGTTTCGTAATGTTAATAACTTACTATGACATAAAGAAATATATTGACAAATCATACAACTTAATAAAATAATAAGTACCTAATCAAATACCTAATTAATTAATAAAAATAACATAAAATTAAATCTAACTTAACTAAAACTACACCAATAATAAAGCTTGAAGACTTTGTTTGAATGCGCTAATCTCAGGAACTACCGTTCGGATTAGAAAAATCGTTTTGCATTTGATAGCACAAATATAGGCAATTTAACATCACTAGGAATCCCGAGCGAAAATAAACAAAAGTATGAAAGAAAGCTAAGCGAAAATGTAATAATAGCCCGGGCAGGTAGGTCGGGGGAACAAGAAATTTCACCCGGACCAAGTCGCGGCAGAAGGTAGTAAAATATATTGCGGAACAAAGACTACCACCATAGGTACCTACTCAAAATAAAAAACTAATTTCCACAATAATTTACATATAAAGGAAAAGAAAACCAAGAATATAAGACATTGCGGTTAAAATCGCACGATATTCAAAGATTATCTTTGTTGTCCGATGATCAAAATATCAAAGATTTATGCAAAGTTATAGACTTTGCATAAATATTATTCAATCGAGCCAGAAAAGCCGAAGATCTGCATACACCGCTTGACTTCGTGTCGGCATCAAACACAATACTGGAAAATACGTTTCTCGTGCAGAAATTTCCGTCTCGCGAGGAATTCTTACATTTTTATAAAGACGGATATCTCGTCGACGTTACTCACATTATGCGATGCTGAGCGAACATAATATTTTTATTCCTTTAAGAGGTGATAATCCTCTTATGTCATCTTTGCTGACGCTGTGTCAAGCTATCTCGGGAATATGGTTTGTAGATTTAGTTGTTCACGGGTATTCAATTAAGAAATGAAATATTATTTGAAATATGATAATTTTTATTTGTCTCATTTAAATATTCAAAATTGTTTATTCTGCAATAGGATTGTAGTGGTATCTACAACGCTTCGATCAACAATAGTACAACGCCACACATACGAACAACGTGTCAGACTGACGTCACGAAATCCTGCATCTCGTAAGCTGAGTTTACCGCGCAACTAGCATAGATACAACGGCCCGACATGAATCATCGGGCAGTTGCCCGCCAGACACAACACCCGTCTGGTCGGAGGATCCTCCCTTTTCTATAGAGTATGAGTGAACTTTACACCCTGTTCCTCATACCTCTATAGGATATAGGAATCACTTTTACACGTAATATTATAAAAAATTAAAAAATAAGCTCGATGAGGACAGCGTTTCCTAACTGACATACTCCTTTGTGGGTTATATTTACGCAATAAAATTTTATATTATAATAACCTCCGTTGATGTTAGCGCCACGAGAAAACAGCAGCCATTTGCGGGTAATCTATAAATTAGCTCTCACAGAGCTCCAAGCAACTGCTTGAAGCTCTGAATTTATATTAAAAATAATTAATCTTAATTATTTTTAATATAAATTAACTATTGAAAATGTACAGCCACAAGCCGTTATTAATGGAATTTCACTAAAAGGAACATGATGAATGACGATAAATATTTCTCCCCGTATTTTTAGTGGAGCAGTGTTGTATCTGAAAACTCTTCGAAGTTCTTTAGATTTCGAAACCATTATTATTCCTAGGAACGAGGATTGCCACTGCATTGTACTTTAAGAGCTGAGGCAACGTGATTTGGTCGACTTTTGAAAGTTTCAGTCCGCGAGAGTGGGAAAAGGAAAATGTTACAGGTACTTACCACTGGACACATCGTCACACACTGTTTATGTGTCTCACCACAGTTCAAATATATCAACATAATTTGCATTCGCGATTTATTTGCCAAAAATGTAAACAAATATGAGTTTATGGAAAAATAACTTTAAGTACTACACAATAAAGTTCAGTTTACACTACAACTTCAAACGTTTATTTAATTTTTTCAATAGTCCTAGTCACTCTAAAATCAACTTAATTACCATTAAAGTAAAGTTAATATTTGTTTTATCGTGAAATAATATTAATTTGAAACATAAGTTTGAATAGACTTTTAGATACCTTTTTTTTTTTTTTATCGTGTGGAAATCCTCATGGATGTCCACCACCCTGGGGTGGGTGGAGGGGTCTGTCAGACTCTTACTGACTAAAACCACACGTTGTCCTGCTGCTACCTTTAGCCGGGGTGCTGGATTGTACGAATAGTCAGTCTTATTTTATTATTTTTAAAGTCGTTACTTTCTGTTCTTGTTTTATAGCGATCCTTTTTTCTACAATGTCACTGAACAGGGTTCTAATCTTGGATAGAGCAGCATGCGCTCCGAAGGTTTTGATTAATATCTAATTCGTAATAATCGAGATTTTTACGTGTGGGAATTATAGCGTCTTTGATGGATTCCTGCGGGGCAATAGCGTAACACATTATCAATCGGAATCGGTTTCATTTTGACAGTTTAACAACATTCATTGCGATATTTACGTGTTGATCAGACAAATTTTTCGAACTTATGAAGCAATGGATTAGCAATTTGCTTCAAAATGATTCAGATTCCGATTGATAGGTATTACGCAATCAAAGTGCAGATATGAATAAATGTAACCCACTGATAATAACAAACAAAAGGTTATCCGGACACATTTCAGATGCTAATGCATTACACCAACATCGTGAGATTAATTACAATAATGGTACTTAGTCAAACGATTCAAAGCGATAATCGAAACCAGCTTTTGCACAAATCAATCCATCAGCAAGCGTGTATCTCCGGCAGTGTGAGGAAGATAGCTTTGACAGCTAATGCGGGCGAACCAGGGCGAACACAGGAAACCTAAAGCACGTCACACGACTGAGGCTCATTGTAACTCTGATTGCCTATCAGTTATCAGTCCTCAACTAGCACGCCATGCAACTGGCTGACAATTTGTTGAACTTTGTTTCGTAATTGTGGGTAGTTTCTAACTTTACGCGTAAAGGGGTGTCCATTACTTACGCGAGGTGATTTTGGCGATTTTTGGACAACCTCCTCCCGCCTTAGTGAGTGTGTTGTGTAGAATTTAGTCATAATTTAATAGAGAAACACGTTGTGCTCAATTTAACCCAGTTTTCTCGCAATTTTACAGTTTCTTGCGGAAAAAAAAAATTACGTGTTACTTGCCAGGATCCCCTTCTCTCCCCCATGTGAGACTGGGTGAGAATCAGCTTGACCCCCTCCCCTCCTAAACGCCTCACATAATTAATGGATGCCCCTAAGCAATTGCCAATAATATCAAAGGAGATTATGAATGTCAGCTGTTCAATCGGTGGCCGTGGGAGATAGAAACTAAAACAAAATAAGAGCTTAAGATGTGAAAGGTTTTCGATGTTTTGATTTTAGTTTTATCTTACTCAAAATGTACTTTTAGTTAAGGTGAAAAGCCTCTAGAGAGGTCTTCCAGAAAGTTGCTACAAGTCTGGCAAAAACTAAACTTTTAGAATTTAACTGCACAGTTTTTTTGAAAAATGATGCTTTCTTTTGACTTAAAAACTACACAATTTGATTAATTTCGATTTTTTTTTAACTATGAATTATTAAAAAGTCGATCTACAAACTGACAATATCAAAACAAAGTATGTGGTATTAAATCGACATTGTGTTACAGAAATGGAATACAGCTATGAAGAGGAGGAGGCGAGCGATGTGGAAGCTGACTTGCGGCCAGTGGCGCGGCGGACCGCTAAGCACATCGCGGCCGGGGAGGAGCGGCCACGGATCAACTCGAGCCAGCAAACCACGCCGACAGACGGTAAGTAAACACTACCTTACGGAAACGTTTATCACTCTGTACAATTCCGAAGGCGACCGCAGACCGCTACCGCAGCGACAAAGCATTCGCAATGACAGACTGCAGTGGCACTCCTGTTAAGTATCTGTATGAAAACGCTTCCGTAGATGGTGACATTGCAGCCGGAGAAATTGAACATGTATGTACAGACAGGGTAACGCTCTATGATAAGTTTTCATGATCAAAGCCGACAAAAATCGAAAATCTTATGACGTCCGACGACGTCAAAATCGGATAATAAGAAAAGGTTCTGAGTATTGTCCAGGATTTATAGGTGGCCGATTTTAAATTAACATAGTTTAATTAATTAATTAACATTACCTAATTCCGCATAGTTAACCGTCAAAATAGTGCACAAAATCGATTGATTGTACGTTTGTATGAATTGGAAAGTTAAATATTTGAACATGTCGTCGGTTGACCTGTTTTGTTTGTATTTGCATTCGTTCATTCGAAACAGAATTAAAATAGTTTTGCAGGGTGTAATACATAATCGTAAAAAAAAAAACATTCAGTTTAATTTTTGTTGCTGTTCGTGAGGAAACCGGCAAGTCCTAGAACCAAAAAAAAAATCGAAGACGTGTCATCCACTAATCTGCACTGGGCCCACGTGGTGGATTACGGCCCACTCCCTCTCACAGAGGAGGTCTGTGTCCTTGTCGTGGGAACATTAAATATAGGCTGATTATACTGTTAGAATGCAGCTAATGCTTTTATATACTTAGTATATGGTGATGGTAAAGAGGGATCTCAGTAAAAAACAGTTAATTTGCATACATCTTTTTGCTATGCAGACGCCATGCTGTAATCAAATTACTCTAATTGAAAGTTAGCTCGGACATGGACGAAGGACGCTTCGTCAATGAAATTCAATTACCTATGGCGTCACGTGTGAATTGTGACCTCATGCACTAATTGGAACTCAGTCTTTGTCTAACGAAAATTAAATTTTTATACCCTTTCATTCGAACTATCCGTTCTATAAAAATATTATACGATTCCAGTCTCTTTTGTTGCGAGCAAAGCGGAAAAATTTAATACGTAAAGTCTATTCAAACTTATGTTTAAAATTAATATTTTTTCAAGTTAAACAAATATCAACTTTATTTTGATTTCAAAGTAAATAGCACTATTGAAAAAGTTATAAAAATGTTTGAAGTTGTAGCGTAAACTGAACTTTATTGAGTAGGATTTAAAGTTATTTTTCCATAAACTCATTTTTGTTTACATTTTTGACAAATACATCGCGAATGCAGTACGTGCATGATCTCTGAAATAGCATGGCAAAGTATTTTCAAGAAAAAATCTTTTGACACTAATTATTATAGTCAAAAACGGAAGGTTAGGTAATTCAATTTTCTAAGAAAACCCGTTTGAAGCAGACTTCAAGGTCTTTCTACGTCTTTCTCTTTAAATTGGTTTCAAAGTCAATTAAAATTCTACGTAACAAAATATATGCTAAATCAATTATTTATTTATTGGGGTTCAACACGACTGAAACTGAAACGCCTTCAATCAGAGTTAATATTGTTGAATTAAACAATACCTTCACCGAAAAAACGAATGCAATCGAATTGTATTTCAATTCACGTGTTTAAAATGAATGAGAAACCGATCGAGAGTAAGTTCCTACGCGTCCATGCATAGCAAACGGACGAGACACGGAGTATCCCCCGATGTACATAATTGACCGCGTTTTTCATTAGAGTTACAAGTTGGTGACGTCTGAAGGGAACACAGCCTCCATCATTAGTTAGCGGTGTTTGTTTGATGTACTAAGTATTGACATTTGCTTCAGACAGTTTGTGTGGATCTCACTAAGTATTTATTACATGCAAAGATGGTAAATAGTGCTGAATTTCAGTTTGACAAGAATTGACAAAAGTAAATACTTTTACTTATTCTAAATTTTAAAATTGTTGAAATCTTAACATCAAAGAAAGTTTTTAGAGGTACCTTCATGATTTTTTTCTATAGGATCAAATTAGTTGTATTATGTTTTTAACACAGTATCTACCTGGCATATATCCTTAAGAATATCATATCTTTTCTGATTTTGTTTACTGCAGTCGATCATATACTTTTGTAGCGGTATCTACAACGCCACATGCGAACAATGCGTCATACTGACGTCACGCAAATCCTGCATCTCGCAAGCAGAGTTTACCGCGCAACTAGCATAGATACAACGGCCCGAAATGAATCATTGGGCAGTTGCCCGCCAGACACAACACCCGCCTGGTCGGAGGATCCTCCCTTTTCTATAGAGTATGAGTGAACTTTACACCCTGTTCCTCATACTTCTATACTGGTGACCCCGAACATGAACGTCAGCGCAGCCTTCGTGCAAACACTTCAGCGTGACGTCATCATCATCACTCCCGCAAGCTTTAGAGCGGCGAGTCACCCAGCCAGCCCAGCACCCATGGCTTCAACGGGTATCCTGACCACCAGCATGCAGCGACCGCGCATACCTGGTCATCACCCTCAGCCTCATCAGCAACCTTGGCACAGCACACTGCACCTTCGGCCGGTCTACAAGCAGAGCCCTTAATAAGCCTCTCCTGGTCGACGCCAGCAGTCAGCCTCAACCCGGCGCTGTACCTCATCCGACGCACTGGAGCATAACGCAGCGCCACCCCGACTCACTGGGGACATCTTCTCAGACAGTTCCGACTCACCGTGAACTATGCGGCAACCGGTTCCGACTCACTGGAACCTCAGCTGGCCTGGCAAGCATCGCAAGATACAAGACTCAGCCCACTATCGACCTCCGGTCTCCGGGGGGGAGTGATGTAGCGGTATCTACAACGCCACATGCGAACAATGCGTCATACTGACGTCACGCAAATCCTGCATCTCGCAAGCAGAGTTTACCGCGCAACTAGCATAGATACAACGGCCCGAAATGAATCATTGGGCAGTTGCCCGCCAGACACAACACCCGTCTGGTCGGAGGATCCTCCCTTTTCTATAGAGTATGAGCGAACTTTACACCCTGTTCCTCATACCTCTATACTTTTATTGTTTCTAAAACTTGCGTTTTTTGCGTTTAGTTCCTGTAAGCCCCTTAAATATACTGTGTTAGAGAGCAGTGATGGCCCAGTGGGAACGGCCACGACTTACGAGTTGGTCGTAGTTTCAAACCCAGACAGACGCTGTACTTTGTGTAGATTATTTCATCACCATTGCTCTTAAAACGATGAAGGAAAATATCGTGAGGAAACCGGCATGTCCTAGAACCAAAAAAAAATCGATAACATGTGTGACATCTACCAACCCGTACTGGGCCTGCGTGGTGGATTACGGCCCACTCCCTCTCACAGAGAGGAGGCCTGTGTCCCAGCAGTGGGAACATTATAGACTGATTATGCAATACTGTGTTATGGTGTACCAACTCCAACTATAAACTAAACATAAATCCGTTCCAGTATGAAAAAAACATGTAAAATTAATTAAAGGTTTTTCTCCGTACGAAAAAGCTAAACAACATTTTTAATTATCGAAGAAGATTCAGAAAGTAACAAAAAATAGGACATAGAAACTACGGCTGGCTACAGCTTCTAGTTCGTGGTTTTCCGTTGTAAAAACGAAATAAAACTGCAGTCCACTGACAGTTCTATTTTTTTAAAAGCAGAATGGTAATGATCCTGTATATTTCAGATTTGAAATAAAATAATCTTTTTAATAAAAATTACAGTTCTAAATTTCAAATTATGTTTTAAAAATAAAGGCTTGTACAAAACGAGACGGGTTGACAAAAGTTGTTTGTCAAAAACTTTGGTAAGAATAAATAATGTTACTGCAGTTTAAGGAGCAGTGGTGGCGGCCTCGACTTACGTGTTGTAGGTCGGAGGTTCGAACCCAGACAGGCGCTTGACTTTGTGTCAATTATTTCATCACCATTGCTCTCACTATTGTCAGCATACACAATATTCGCCTATTTAACTAATATTATTTTGTGGGTTGCAACATTGTCATTTTTTTAACATTTTATGCTTTTGAGTTGTGGCAACCCATAAATAATGCTCGGATGGAAAAGCGGGAATAGTATAAAAGATTGCATTTTCTCTCTCAGCTAACAGGATGATGAAAGTGGTCTCGCTCGAGTTACAATTACTATTCTACTGTGTTGAGTTTTGAGTAAGTACCAATAAAGTGATGTGTACATGTGTTCGAGTTTGTAATTCTAACACTATGGTGAAGGAAAACATCGTGATGAAACCGGCATGTCCTAGGAACTCGCAATGGGCCTGCGTGGTGGATTACAGCCCAGTCTCTCTCACCGAGAGGAGGCCTGTGTCCCAGCAGTGGGAACATTACAGGCTGATTATGTGTACAGTTTGTACATTAAAGCTTTGATTTGCAGCAGGTGTACGACTGAAGGGCCTAAAGTAATAACCTCCTTCCCCTGCCCTCATTCGCGACAGCAATCAAATTTGCAAAGCCGAAGCGTGTAAATTAACATATGTTCATGATTACCATCAGGCGTAAAGCCCAGTAATAGTCGATTTGGCACGTACTACTTCACTGCCATATCGCTTGGGCCACTCGATGGATTCTTGGTATTAAGTGCCACTAAAATATTGCTAGTCAAATGGGGAAGGATATACTTATGGTGATTGGCGTCTATCAAGCCTTTTTCTAATTTTCTCGTCGATTACTCATTATTTTTAACAGACTTCAGAAAAAGGAGGACGTTCTCAGTTCAATACAGTTCATTCTTTTTTTGTTTGAAATAGTTTACATCTCGGATGGTCCCATTGTCATCAGGTCAGGATCTGATGATGGGATCCTGGAGAAATCAGCACAGAGATGCGATATGTGTTCATACGTGTAACTAAATCATTTATAGGTACAAGTATCGCTAACAGTTCTGGCGAAGACAAGGTAAAGGTCGAGCTGGCGCAGCCGTATTTGTGAGCGACTGAATTGGAATGTGGCTTTGTGTTCGAGAGCTCTGGAGCTACCTTTGTGACGGGCTCAGCACACGTAACCGTGACAGATTCGATGGTCTCTCCAACAATTGTTCATTCATTTATGGCGGCTTGATAACTGTTATTGTTAAACGCTTGAACGAAACAATTTAATTGAATGACTTCTTTAAACTGGTATGTAAGCTAGTACACAAACAACAAAATCTAAAACTTGGGACTTTTACCCCCCAACCCAACTAGGGGATGGAAGTTTGTATGAGACTTCCGCAAATTTTGATGCTAGAGGTCTGAAAATTGATATATGGACTCCTTGTTATAAATAATAAAATACATATTTCAGGATTTTTAGTAAATCAAACCCCGAAAAAGATTTTTTTTTCATAAGCAACTTACAAAAATATGTGAAATCCCACCAAAAAAATTTTCATGTAAAATGTATTCACTGTTCATTACTTTTCTGTTATACAATAGTTCTTGTAGTAACGAAACGGCCAAGCCTCATTATTTGACTAAAGTGTAGAGTTTGTGAAGTTAGGGCCTGTAGACTTAGAAGCTTGGCTCTAAATGAGATACTAATTTTTGACAGTGCGAACCATATGTGGTCTCGTCTAGGCAACATTTTACATGAAAATGTTTTTGGTGTCAATTCTTACAATAATAACCATGTCTCAAAAAAAAAATTGGGAATTCCAAAAGTACTCGATTCATAATGCTCATTTGATCGTATAAAAAACCATAGATAAGATAGGGCATTATGAATCGTGCACTTATGGTTTTTCCAATCTTTTTCTGTATAAAAATTTAGTTTAAAGAAGTCATTCAAATAAATTGTCACATTCTAGCGTTTAACAATAACAGTTATCATGCACCCACAAATGAATGAACAATTGTTGGAGAGAGCATCGGAGCTGTCACGGTTACGTGTGCTGAGTCGGTCACAAAGGTAGCTCCAGAGCTCTCGAACACAAAGCCACATTCCAATTCAGTGGCTCACAAATACGGCTGCGCCAGCTCGACCTTTACCTTGTCTCCACACCGTGTGGCAACAAACGGTGCATTAGTTTAACAGACTGCTAGCAAAATTTGTACATATAAATGGTTTAGTTACACGTACGAACACGTATCGCATCTCTGTTCCGAGTCAATAGACTCACTATTAAAACTGAATCGGTTTGTTGAATGAACATACTGGTGTGTGCTCGAATGAATCTGTGTACACTAGTATAGTGCACCGACTGGTTAACGAGATTTATCAATCCCCTCTGGATGTTTGGATTTGTATCAATCAGAGAGCGTTTCTATTTGAGAAGCAGTTTTGGGCATCATCATTTCAGCCGAAAGTCGTCCACTGCTGGTCATAGGCCCTCCCCAAGCACCTCCACTTCGACCGGTTTTTGCTTCTCGCATCCAACGAGTTCCTGCGGCCTTTACAAGGTCGTTGGTCCACCTTGTGGGAGGCCTTCCAACGCTACGTCTTCCAGTATGTAGTTTTGGGCATCGTTCGAATATATTTATTTATTTAAACGTTTCGCACACAAAATAGGTACAAATAGGTACAGTCAATCAAGTGTGGTGTATAGTTATTAGATGAAGAGATAGATATATGCCGTCAATAATTTATTAGAGACTACCTGACCCGACAGCCGTTGTTCTGTCCAAACTATAATTCATACAAAAATCCCATATTAAAAGGACGTTCATATTTTCCCGAATTTGAACCTATTCAGGGAAACTTTTAAATTTTTCTTTCCACCAAACCTAATTCGGACTATTAACAACATTTTCAAACAAAAATTGCCTAATCGCTCCTGCCGTTCTCGAGTGGTGCGCTTACCAACGAACAGAATTTCATTATTGTTTGTATAAAATATATACTTATAGATTTTAATATTATTTTCACAAGTTTGTAACAGAAATTGTCAATGACGTAAATACAAAACGATTAAAAAACTGTAATCCATTTTCTTCTGATATTGAAATAGTAATGTACATATTTCTGTATTCTGAAGGATTGCAAAAACTTTACGAAGAAATCGTATAAAATGAGAACAAGTAGAATGCAGCCGCAGTACAAGGTTGAATTTAAAAACATAGTTCGCGATCATATTCGGGACTCTCATAGAAAAATAAACATTTGAAAAAGCACAGGTCGATAAAAAATATATCGCCGTTACATATTATCGTGATCGACTAAGAATCCTAGCTAGTTGTTGCATAGCATCTTCATGCCTAGCAGCGATATAATACAACATGCTGGTTACGATTTATTCCGGTCTGATCCCCTGACCCCCCCCTCCACACCCCTCGATCCCCTGCTAGTTCGTCTTCTGTTTTAAACTTTGTCTTATCCACTATAAGCTTTCTCATTCCACAACTTCCTAACGTATGATGGCCGAGGAATTTTTTGTTTTTTGGAACAAAGTTCTTTGACGCGGCTTGCGGCAGAGTCAACTTGTTGAAATCGTCACATACCTAACTAAAAACCGCTGTGGCTTCTCCATGCGACTTTTTCTCTCTCTTTGTCTCTTTCTATTATGTATATAAGCTCTCATTTAAATAGCTGGACAAACTATTAGAAATCATTCAGACCACAAAAATAAGGACGATGGTAAAAAAATATATAAGAAAAACGCATTAGATACTTACAAGAAAAATAATCAGCTAACGAAAATACACTAATTATTTTAGGTCAAAATAAAATCACTTTAATCAGTGTTTTTTTTTTTTGCTTGGATATCTTTGGTTAGACGTACTGAGCGCTGTGTTCCATCTATTTTAATGGGACCCTGTATAGTATGGAAACCACATATTATATGCAATAAATGAAACCACATACGAGTACTTACTTGTTATCGCCTTGCTAACGATATACAAAAAATTAACGAAATTGTTCCAGTATTTAGGCTTGACCTAAATACTGAAACAATTTCGTTAATTTTACTTAAAGATTTAACTTTGAGCAAATTTGAACACTGTAGAATTGGATAACTAGGTCAATGATTCATTGAACATTGAAAAGCGACGTTACCACGCAGCGCAAACGTTACTTACGTATTCTACTTATCTGCCTAAAATGTAAAATCGGTACACCTAAACGACAGGCTGGAATTTAATGTAACACATTTTAATCCAACGTTTTCGGGAGTCGTGTATCATACCGCGCCGCACGACTCCCTGCCGTTGCTCTACGCAAGTACAGACGCCAGCACATCAAGCTACCCGAAACTGTAAAATTTTCCCAATCAACTTTGAACCTTATGCTTTAGTAATAAAGTTGAAAATCTATTAAAGAAATTTGACAGATTGTAGTAGGTTGATGTGCTGGCGTCTGTACATTCGTTTCACAACTGTATGGATTTTAACACAGTGTCTGTGTGAGTACTCACTTCTCCAAAGAGATCGTCTTGCCATACATAGTGATCGGTTTGGGACGGGGGCCATTGAGCCGCGGTCTCGAAACGAGAATCGCCTGACTCTCCTCGGAGTTAACACTGATTTTCCATTTAACAAGGGCCTAAGACGTTTGCGGAGATTTGGAGCAAGCGAGCGATGGAGTCCTGACAGCGACTCGTGTAGTAAATGGCCGTGTCGTCGGCGAATAAAGCCAACTGAGATTTTTTACTCTTGAGTAGGTAAGTTGCTGATGAACAGCGTGCAGATGAGGGGAGATAGCACGGAGTCCCTTAGGGCTGCGGCGCGTAAGGGGTGAGGATTAATTTCTTAAACTTTAATTACCTAAGTACTTTAATGCTGGAATAAAATTTGCTTTTATTTTATTTTGTTACGTTGCCAGCTCCGGTTCGCGAATGTGACAAAAAGGGACACTCAGCATAATTCTGCACTTACCTACTTACCTTTTATGAGTGGGACTGAAACCACAGCACGGCGCTGATTTTCAGTGGTCTCCTATACCTAACGGCGTAGCGACGTGGTTAATGTATATGAGATCATTTTCATCGTAAGTATCCATAGACTAAAATGCTTCGGCTGAATAAAGACTTGCATAAACTTTTTTAAATCTATGGTCGGCCGTCCAAAGTTTAGCTTTCCAGCACCCTATTTGCGTAACACACTATCAATCGGAATCTGAATCATTTTGAAGCAAATCGCTAACCCATTGCTTCATAAGTTCGAAAAATTTGTCTGCTCAACACGTAAATAACGCAATGAATGTTGTTGAACTGTCAAAATGAAACCGATTCCGATTGATAATGTCGCAATTGCCCCGGTGGTCATGATAGATAGATTGATAGATTAGTGTGATCATGTAGGGTTACATCGCTGTTTATCCGTTATCCGTCAAGTCAGGTCAATTCTCTCTCTTCTGCTATATAAACAAAATGCCTATAGAAATATCCTAAAGGTCGAGGCTACATACCAGTTAAAGTTTTTTCTTTGTCCCATTAGTACTTTTACAAACTATCCCCGACGAACAAACCAACTCACAAACTTTTCCTTTATTATTATAATTGTACGTCGACCCAACTTCGAATTCGATGTACTTATTTATTCAAAAGAGTTAAAAAGGTCACTCTTAAAAAGTTCAATACGTACCTAAGAAGTTTTTAAACCCTTTGGTAGGTATTAGTTACCGAAATACACATAAACAACCAGTCAAGATAGCCAAGATGGTATATAAAACACAATTATTAATTCAGTCCGTGCGTGTATCAATGCGAATTTACCTAACCACTGCCATTTTATATTGCAACTAGTGAAGCAAATCAAGCGAAGAAAATCGCGTAGACTTTTCTCCAGTGAATCATGATTCCGAGATGGTATTCATGTGAATCCGATTCAAAATTCTTCAGGGATGCAATGAATCAAATAGAGATGTGCTTGAGTGTATTAGGTCAAAAAGAGAATCTTTCAATATCGGTAATTCTTGGGAAGTGGGCGGGTTCAACGGGTAGAGGCAACCTTTTGTCGATAAAAATATAATGTTATGCATTTTGACGCAAACGTGGATTACCTTTGTCAATTCATTTAAATTTATTTAAAACATCGCCTTGGACGCATTTTGTGGACATGTTATAAACTGTTAAATAAATAAATAAATATCTACGCATAAGTAGTATTTTAAACTATGTCGCTTATCGTGTCCATCTGTGTGAACGCTGGTATAATCTAAATGGTACAATGAATTCAATTTAGAACCGAAAGGTTTGTCTGCATAATACGTAAATGAATATTTAACTTAGATATGGGACTGAAAACTCTCCAAACGGTGACGGAAGACATCGTGAGGAAACCGGAATGTTTTAGAACCAAATGTACATTTGAACCAAATATTTAGATTTTAGAACCAAATATTATAATCAGCCTATAATGTTCCACCACGCGGGACCAGTGTGGGTTGGTAGATTTTTGGTTTTACGACCTGTCGGTTACCTCAATATGTTTTCCTTCACCGTTTTGAGAGCAATGCATAAAAGGCACTTTTGACGTTCAAAAGTTCATTTTATGTACCCATTTGAAATAAATGCTTTGACTTTGACTTTGAAGTGGTGATGAGATAAATTACACGAAGTAAAGTGCCTGTCTAGGTTCGAACCTACAACTCGTAAGTCGCGGCCGTTACCCAAGGCCACAACTGCTCTCGTATTACTTGCTTGTTCGACATTAACTGCCAAAGGGAAACCGCTTCGGGTATACCTACGTCTTATAGTAGCTTACATTCGAGTCTAGTCGCCTGTCTCAAACACGAGACAATGGCATATTGTGTGAAAGCAGAGAAGTGGAAGCTAGTGCATCCACACACGATTAACACCTAACGTTATTGAGTTAGACACAACCTGGTCACATGTACACAACGTCGTGAGCAACGAGCAACGCATTATGACATCTTGACTCTTGATTCTATACAAACCTCCATGGTAGGGCAGCTCAGAGGGTTTTTGAGCAAGCATATGTAGCGTGTCCCGACACAAACTGGTCACACGTACACAACGCGAGCAACGCATTATGACATCTTGACTCTTGATTCTATACAAACCTCTATGGTAGGGGAGCCTAGAGGGTTTTTGGGTAAGCATATACTGGGCGAAAAGTTGATAGCTGAGTAGGTGCGGCATGAGGAGAGAACACCGAAAATATATTTGAAACGTTTCCCATAGGAGCCCCGTGGGATACTACGTGGGTTCCTTTACTTTGCCGTGTGTATTTTCTTCCCTGAACTTGATCCTTATTTCCGACACCATCGGACGGTACAGACGCCAGCACATCAAGCTACCCGAAAGTGTAAAATTTTCCCAATCAACTTTGAGCCTTATGCTTTAGTGATAAAGTTTAAAATCTATTAAATAAATTTGACAGATTGTAGTAGCGTGATGTACTGGCGTCTGTAAAATAGAGATAAATGCAAAAATATGACCACTTTTGGGTACTTTTCTGAATGAATGAAATTTCGTCATGTTTGCCAAAGGGCTCCATCAATCCGTCAGATATTTATATATCAGGACATGTAACACTATTGCACAGAATAACTTTCATTAGCCCTAAATATCCTTTTAAAAAATGTCCAAGTCTGAGTTTTCAGTCATCAGATTTGGGGAAATCCCACAATTTCTTCGTCAGATTTGCGTATTTAAGTCATTACGGGTTAGGCCGCACACGATCATTTGAAAATCAACGGCTCTGAAGACCACTTAATTTTTTGGCCCTTTTTTGAAATCTGAAAGTGGACTCCTGACCACGGGGCTCCTAACACACTAACTAGTGTTCTCTCCTCATGCCGCACTTACTCAGCCATCAACTTTTCGCCCTGCATATGCTTGCTCAAAAACCCTCTGGGCTGGTACCACTATGCTTAAGAAACAAACTGTTGTAGCAACGCAATATAGTATTTAGTTGAGAGCTCATGTTGTTTTAATTCGTCTTAAAGCTTATCTAGTTTGGCTTTCGTAAAATGTATGAAACTCAGAAGTTTGGACTATGCTGTCCTAAAATGAAAACGCTTTATTAATATAGGCTTAAGTAGCATAATCAGCCTATAATGTTACTACTGTTGGGACACATGCCTTTTCTCAGTGAGAGGGAGTGGGCTGTAATCCACCACGCGGGCCCAGTGCGAGTTGGTAGATATCACATGTCTTCTAATTCTTGTTTCTAGGACATGCTGGTTTCCTCACGATGTTTTCTTTCAACATTTTGAGAGCAGCGGTGGTGAAATTAAATACACAAAAGTAAAGTGCCTGCCTGGGTTCGAACTCACGATCCACAACTCGTAAGTCGGGGCCGATTCCTCTGGGCCACCACTGCTCGGCACACAGGCTTAAGTACGTAGTTCTAATTTGATTTGATTGAATTCTGGAGATAAAAGAAAAAAAATTAAACTGAAGGAATAAATCGAAACAAATATAAAGAATCTCGAAACACTGGAAATAAGAATAGACAACATTAGACCAACCTTCGATCTTCCAGCAGTCCCGTTTTAAAACTAACCTTTATCTGAAGTGGCACGAATTGTTTCTAGACGAAAATGCATTGCACAGTAGATGACTAAGACTAGGGACCTGCGGCGGCAAAACTAAATTGGGCCGCCCCGCTGACGAGATATAAATAGCACGCTGCCTCGAAAAGGTTAGGCTCTCTTTTGACTATTAATACAGAAATAGAAGATGCTTTGTTAACAACAGAAAAGCTAGAGCATCAGACCAATAGAGGTTGGTAGAGCGGCCGAAGAGAGCTCGAAAATTTAACCACCCCCCCCCTGGAGGCACTCTACTAGAAACAATTTTACTTAGGTAGGTACTGAAAATATTTTGGTGTTGTTTAAGCAACCTCCAGGCAGGGGCCCGGGGCGGCCTACACCTGAAACCCCCCCTTCCTCTTAGTTCGCTGGTGGCACTGCATCTCACGTGTTTGCCTCACTTGTTTTATTATTCATCAAATACAGTTTCGGTCTGCTAGACTCTATCTAAACTTAGATGGTAAGAGCAGTTCTAGGTCAGGTTTGACGCCATTATTGACCACAATAGACGTAGACTACAGAATATCGGCGGCTGGTTACGTTACCACAAACTGAAACTAGCTT
Organism: Hydraecia micacea; assembly: GCA_914767645.1. Taxonomy (NCBI): domain Eukaryota; kingdom Metazoa; phylum Arthropoda; class Insecta; order Lepidoptera; family Noctuidae; genus Hydraecia; species Hydraecia micacea. The sequence continues at coordinate 4,045,110 of OU611774.1, forward strand.
TGATTAACCGAGTTTCACTCTCTGTGGCTTTTACCAAAAGGCACAAGCCACATACATACGTTTGCGAGGCTAAATCATAAAATACAGTAGAGTATCTACGCTTTTGGTGCAAGTTGACAGCGACTAGTGTATCTGGCTGTCTATTAAATTATTATGTCACGTCTAATTGCATTGCAACGTATTGTATTCAGAGTTAGCGAGAGTAGAGCAGTACTGGCCCAATGGTAATGGGGTCTTACGAGTTGTACGTCGTGGGTTCGAACCCGGACAGGCGCTTTACTTTGTGTAAATTATTTCATCACCACTGCTCTCAACACGGTGTAGGAAAACATCTACCAACCCGCAATGGGCCCACGTGGTAGATTACTCTCAAAAACAGAGTCCGCCTGTGTCTCAGCAGTGGAATAGTAGATTGTTATACGAGGGTCGAAAGTAATCTATTCCCACACGAGGTATTTACGAGGTCCGAGCGCAGCGAGGGCGACTATAGTCCGAGTATAAATTGATGACTTTCACCCGTGTTAAACACTCTACTTTTCATTTTGAATATAAGGAAAGTCAAAAATAGTACTTTTTCTAAAATATGTATTGACTAGCTTCTTTCCGCGACTTCGTCCGCGTGAAATTTCACCCTCCCCCCATTCACCCCCTTAGGGGATGAATTTTGAAAAATCCTTTCTTAGTGCACCCCTAGACCTCATAAGGAACGTACGTGCCAAATTTGGAATCTCTAGACCCAGCGGTTTGGGCTGTGCGTTGATATGTCAGTCAGTCAGTTCTCCTTTTATATATATAGATAATAATAACACGAATAGTAGCCTATGTAAAATTAATTGAGATGTTACAACAATTTGTGTACTATTTTAAATATGGAACATACCGCGTCACCGCCGCGGGTCGTCCCGCTAAATAGGTATTTTTGTTTAATTCACACTGGCTGTTTATACACTCACAAGACCGCAACATTTTTCTTAATTATGTAAAAAATTTCGTAGCTGATTACCTAACCAATTTAGTATTTTTAAAATTCATTCCCACCCTAGAGAGGGATGCAATTACTATGAGTCTTTCCCGCCCTAAGGTGGGAAGCAGCGTCTTCCACCCGCTGTTCGGATCAAACAAACACTACTTTCCGAGTATGAGAAATGAAAAACTTATAGGCTGATTATGTTGTATTGCATTCGGGACACAGAATGTTGCTTACACTGCGCGCCGATTCCCTTCGCGGAATGTCTTTACCAATTTTCCACCAATGACTGCAGTTATGTTATTGAGCGAATAAAGTGGCAAACGTCGAAAGAAGCGTAAAATATTGATGGCAGCAATTTTACGTCCAGTATTAACTGTCCAGCGTTATCTTTGACTGAACGATAACCGGCCACAATATCACTCAGTTAAAGACTTCGATAAAACCGTATCCTCGTTTGAAAGAACATCATACAAATGTCCAACATTTTATACTCAAAAAAAAAGTACAATTTTCTTATGGGAAATAACATATTCAGCATTTTATTACAACGACAGTTTACAATTACCCCCCAGCTGTCATTTGATATTGAAAATACCAAATATCATATTTATATAACAAAAGTTTTAAGCATAACATTTAAAAAATCATTTTAATTGAATATAACATCCCGAACATGTTTTAACTATTACAACATAGATCTACGATTAACCTCCTGGATGAAACGATCAATTGGAACCGTGCACCTAGCTTCTGACGTTTCATAAGTGCCCATGTCGGTTTATGTGAAATAATTTTTATTTTTTATTTTGATGATATTTGAGTTGAAAGTACCAAAAATCATAATTTTGCCAACAATATTTTAGACATTAGAGACGTAAACAGTTATTGATTCGCTGTTTTTAGCCCTTTGCCTGTTATCCCATGGTAGAAATGGACATGATCGTTAGATAAACAAAATAAGTATTAAAAACAACGTCAAAAAGAATGAGGGAAATGTTGTTATTATTTTTTAATACATTTGTTATTATATGTCGGTAGTTCTTACAATAACGCTTTTTACCCCTTTTGTGTTTGGTCTTATATGAATTTCTTGTGTAACAAAACTCATAATACCGTTCAAACACATTGTATGACAGCAGCAACCAACGGTTCGCTTAACTTGTAACAGGCTTACAGACTTGCTTGCTTTAGCGTGCATGGCTTGTAAGAAGATTATATTATAGAAATGTAACATAAATTGCGAAATGTGAATGTTCCACACACATGCCTTCGTAGAATATAGGCGTGATGTTTTGTTGTTTTATGTTCCATACGTCAGCACTTTGCCCGCGACTTGGTTCGCATGTATTTCGTATTTTCCTCTAAAAACGAAAAAATGTATGTATCATTTATTTAGATAAACAATTATTCGTGCCAAGTTGCAAGTTCATTAACTCTAGGAATAAGATTTTTCATACAAACAAAATCCCCCTTTTCACCCCCTTAAAGGTTGAATTTTCTAAAACCCCTTCTTAGTGCCCCCCTACATTATAAAAGGAAGCCGTGTGCAAAATTTCACATTTCTAGACCCAGTAGTTTCAGCTGTGCGTTAATATGTCAGTCAGTCAGTCAGTCAGTCAGTCAGTCAATCAGTCAGTCAGTCAGTTTCTCCTTTTATATATATAGATTATATCGGTTGGCAATTAATAATAATTTCCCGATTAATAATGATTTCAAATTAAGTTAATAAAAGAGATAAAATATAACTTTTATCTCTTTTAATGTGACGAAAAATAGAAAACTTACATCCAAATTTTCGTTAGATCAATGAAACTGAAAGATGATTTTTATCAGGAAACAACAAACAAACGGTTTGTTGTTTTGTAGCCCGTAGCGAAAAATTATTAGAGAAAAATACTGTCTGTTGGATGAAAAAAAATTGGGGACGGGGTCTATAGTAATTTGGCCATCGTCCTTTGTACGGACCCTCTGCGCGCGAGTCCGACTCGCACTTGACCGGTTTTTTTTTCTTTTATTTATATTCTCTCAAATTCTCCCCGTCTGCTGACATTTGGCAGTCTAAATCTATTTTTGTATAAGTAAGTACCTGCTCTCCATTTCCGTGATCAAATTATGGTACCTATCTTTGCGTATTCCGTTCTCTTTGAACATAAGAATTAGAGAGAAAAATGAATTACTTACATCATGTAAAAGTCTTGCGTTACTTTTCACGCTGAATGTTATTATTTACGGAGAATAAAAGTACCTAAATGATTTCTGTACGTAGGTTTGTAAAAATGCTTTTAGACGTCAATCACATTTTTAAACCTAGATGAGGGAGGCGTTTCCTGTCAGACTACTCTGAGAAGAAAGACTGAAATAAACTCTTTGAAGAAACTATTTTCTTTCTTTTTCTTTTTTAAATAAATATATAGGTAATCTTTGTGTAAATTATTTCATCACCATTGCTCTCAAAACGGTGAAGGAAAACATCGTGAGGAAACCGGCATGTCCTAGAACCAAAAATTCGAAGACATGTGACATCTGTCAACCCGCACTGGGCCCGCGTGATGGATTACAGCCCACTCCCTCTCACTGAGAGGAGGCCTGTGTCCCAGCAGTGGGAACATTATAGGCTGATTATGCTATGTTATGTTAAACGGTTCCCACTGGCGCACCATCACTGCTCATACGGCAAGAGGAAGTGTCATAAAGCAGCGTTTAGCGATCCATTCTAACAAGAGAAACTAAATAAAAACTTAAGGGAAGCCTCCACCGCTTAGTAATCGGAAAAACAGCTATCCTAAAAGAGAAACAAAAGCTACAAATTTGTTTCCGTACAATAAGTTAGTGCACCGACTTTCAGCAAGGTAGTTAACTCACTTGACATTCTCTGCGGGCTGTGAGCTGCAACAACTCACTACTTACACTTGATTTCTAACATATTCACGATGAAAAACAAACATTATTTAAGTAAAGGAACTTTATAAATACAACCTTTTCAAGAGATATTCTTTCGCTACAAAATGCAATAAAATAACCTTTAGTTAATGCAAAACTATGCTTGTTAATAAATATTATGATCGTGATAATTCTGTTCTTAATAATTTTATTAACTTTTAATTGGCAGCAGTACTTAGTTCTCTTGCAAGCTGTTTTGTACGGTAAAAATAAACTTATGATCTCAGAGTTCTGAGCTAAGTCTTAATTGACTGACCTCAATCTTACAACGACCTGGCACAATACCGAATTGAAGTAAAGATACAAAAAAAGAAACAAAATGGAAACCTTACCATGGTAAAAGATCCTATAATCAGGTTCAAATAGTCAATATTATTATCGAGCTGAAAAACAGTTTATGTGTTGTAAGCAAAGCGCGAACAAAGCCCAATTAGGGGTGGGTAACGTTTCCAAAATAAATAAGACGGAAAAGCTGTTCATCAAACACTGAGTAAGGCCAGCTAATAAATCTATCTTTACTCAGCATGCCTGAAGGCAATTTGCAATGTCAACTCTAACCGGGCAGTGTTAAATGTAGGTGCCTCTGGGCTTCGCCGGTAATAAAATAAACGGACAAACAATATTTTTCTGCAGTTTTTTTAAAAGCTTCACTGGAAAAAATTGTTTGTCCATTAAGCCCTTTTAAAATTCAGGGATGACTCTGTTGTGTTTAAAGTAAAAAAAATAAAAAGCATATTGCATAATATGAAACAATTTCAACGCTAATTAAACTGATCAGAAAATATTTCGCGACGTATCAGTGATAAATGTGGCTAATATAATTATATTCGGCGTGGCCACGTTTAGACTCGATAAAGATTTCTGGGGAGCCTTAATATATAAGTGGATTTGCGGGCCGTGTCTTTTAATAATCAGCCTTATAACGTTCCCATTGCTGGGACATGGACCGACACATACCTCCTTTCTGTGAGACGGAATGGGCCGAAAGCGGGTTTGTCAGAAAGCATATTTATCGATTGAATCTTAGCTCAATAGTGTTTATATCTAGGTAGGACTTCAACCGATGTTGTTCAAGGTACTTATGCGGGATAGTAAGTGATTACCTACTTAGCGCCATCGGCTTTCCCACAAAGAGAATTCCATTAATGGTGATCTACTTAATTATTATAGAACGGGCATCACAAAGAGCATCTAAATCCTCATCTTAAATATATTAATATTATAAATGTAACTTTGTGAAAGTAAGTTTGTTTCTTTGTTACCTTTTCACGACTAAACCACTGAACCGGTCATCCTGAAAATTTGCTAATACATTGTTAGGTGTACAGAAACGGACATAGGGTACCTTTCATCCCGAAAAAAAGTTCTATTCCCGAGGAAAACAACAATAACGTTATTATGATAATAGATGGCGCCATGTGTCTATTGAACTTTGTCACATTATTTAATTCTGAGGTGGTACGAAGTTCGCTGGGTGAGCTAGTAAACTATAAATGGAAGCTGAAATATTATTGAAAAATGTGTAAAGTGATTCGAATTTTCCACTACTGCTTTTGACGTGTGAAAGGGGTGACGGTATAAAGCAAGTGCTGCATATTCGTGGTTCGGTAATGAAGATGAAATATTAATTGCCCTTCAATTATCTGTTCATTAAGTTCACAGTCTACGTCAATTTACCGTGCTGTGACCGTATTTCCCTGACTATGTTTACAGCGGCAGTACCTAATAAAATTATCTCCGTGCGCGGGACACAAGGACAGCTTCCCGATATGGCAGCATGTACGGAAACTCAGTTACACAATGAATCTAAGTGCGTATTTCGCTAATTTGTCACAGGACTGATCCGAATCCGATCAAATACTTAGCCGGGAAAATTCAGTGTACAATCTATGAATTTGAAATCGGACCCGAGGTCGTACACAACTGCGATACAATTACTAACTAAACGGCTGTTTCGGAACGTATGTTCGCTTATTCGGGCGCAGTGATAAACTGTTCAAAGGTGAATGAAGAGACGCGTGTCCACGTACAAGCAAGGGCCATAGGTGGCAGGACTGGCAGGTGATAAACGGGCGTGAATAGTCACGTGACTCCTTAACCGGTTGAATGCTGTAATTACTGAAACGATTAAAAACCCATTGTGTCTCGCGTGGATCTTCGTTCGGTTACGAATACGAAGGGAAAAACAAAATAGAAGAAGGATAAACACTTACCGTTTGAGTTATGTGCTCTGCTCGCGTTACAGCGTGAAGTACCTGTGGATAAAATGTATTCTTTCATTTTTAAATCCAACGGCAACAACAAAGGTTAAACAGAGCATAAATAACAATAAATTGTTAAGCAAACAGACTTAAAGGTCACGACCTCAGTTAAGTATATTTCAGGTGACTGTTCGCAATACGCACCTTCATTTTAGTACCCTTTCACGAAAAAACAATGCTTTCCTTCTTAACGATATTGAGCATTACGACCCTTATTTTGCATAAACCATTTGTCATTTCCTTTTTTGTTTTCCTTTATTTAATTAACTTTGTAAAACTACTTAGGTACTCAACTGAGTACGGCAATATAATCGACTGTAGTCACTAAGTTTTAAAAGCTATAATGATTATTGGGTTAGTCTATCATCATCTGCCTAGGTATTTCCCAACAACATTGCGGTCAGCTTCCAGTCTAACGGGATGCAGCTGAATACCAGTATGTAACATGGAGCGACTGCCTATCTGACATCCACAACCCAGCGGTTAGTAATTTATCAAAACAGGAACAATGAAAGTGGCTACATTCAAAATTGTTGGCAATAAGAGCATTGTAACTTAGGTGTATGAAGTTTGTACGGAGAGTACCTACACAATTTTTTTTTTTTAATTATAGAATAGAATACTCTTTATCATGTACCTACACCATATAAAAAACATACCATACAAATTACAGACACAAAAATAATAATAAAAAAAAACCATATTCCAAAATTTTTTTTTTGAGTATTTTTCTAGAAAATATCCATCCATACGTATAATTCAAATAATATTCGTCATGTTTTATGATCGATACCTACCTAAAAATTAATCCAGACTGAAATAAGTACGTCCGTGCTTAGTTGAGTGCAGACTGGATGTATTGTGGTAAATCTTGTCAAAAGCCTTTATCCAGCAATAGACTGCGATGCATTGAGCGAGATATATGTCTATCCAAGTGATCTTATGCATCAGGTATAGCTTTACTACGGTAAAGCTATACCTGATGCATAAGATGCTACGGCATTGCGTGATAACAAATACAACAAAAAACACAACATAAGCCTTGACCATCGTCTTCGTTGATCCAAAGCTTGGACCTCAAAAGCTAAAGAAACAGATTGCTATGCAGTAAATATCGCAAAATAGACAAAAATGTGTCGATAAAAATGCTACTGTAATCGGCCGTTGGACTCAAATGAGTACACCACACTATAGGTGGTCTTACTTTTATATTTATTGGGTCAGTATATAGTAGGAAAATAAGCATTTAGTAAATAAAACACATTTCACTCACTTGTTTTTCGGTTAATGTATCACACTAACAAAATACGCGCATAGACGTGGAGTTGCGGACACCAGCCCGTATTACCTCTTATAAAGGCGAAAGTTTGTGAGTGTGTTTGTTACTTCTTCACGCAATAACTCCTGAACGGATTTAAATGAAATTTAGCACACAGATAGTTTACAACAAGGATTAACATATAGGATACTTTTTATCCCGATATTCTTACGGAATCGAGACTTATGCGGGAGAAACTGTGGGGTACAGCTAGTAATCTAATAAAACTATACTAGAAAAACACATTTTGTGTCCCCTTATGATTCAAAGCTTCTGTATTTTGTGCTATTTCTGTTCATAAGAACCTCATTAACCTTAATAACGTAGACCTAACAGTGACAGACTATACTTATCCCCTTACTAATAAACGTATTATATCAGATGAATAGTTAGTTACACACCGATTTCTCTCTTTCAATCGTCAGTAATTTGACTTTCAAAAGAAGAAGACAAAGCGTTGTCTAACTATACAGACGCTATACAACGTTTATTAGTAAGGGGGCTAGAATATAACATTCAAGATAACTCCATATATTATGTGGAGAGCAGTGGTAGCCAAGTGGTGACTTAGGAGTTGTAGGTTCGAACCCAGACAGGCGCTTTACTTTGTGTAAATTATTTCATTAACACTGCTCTCAAAACGGTGAAGATAAACATCGTGAGGAAACTGGCATGTCCTAGAACCAAATATTCGAAGACATGTGATATCTGCCAACCCGCACTGGGCCCGCGTGGTGGATTACGACCCACTCCCCCTCACCGAGAGGAGGCCTGTGTCCCAGCAGTGGGAACATTATAGGCTGATTATGATCATGTGGACTAAGCGTGTACAAAGTGCGGTCAGACTTGAAACTGTCCTCGCCGAATGTTCAGTATCATATACAAGATTGTTACGGACATACGGACAAAAGTTTGACAATTTATCTGCTGCTGTCGCATCCAGGTGAATCGAAAACCTTTTTGTTTTAACTTCGAGGAAGAACGTAATGAACGGAACATTTCAATTCTTGGAAGTTAAATATTGATGTTAACTTCACTTTGGTTAAACTTAAGAGAGGTTTAATTCGTTCGAGGAGTCGTCTAAAGTGGGAGATAATAAGATCAGTTTGACAAATTAAATGATTTCAAATTTTAATTTATTTCTAAAGAAATAAAAGTTGTTAATAATTTTTAAATACCTTTTAACATACACTACTTTATTTTATCTACACCCATGCTATAAATCCTCTATAAAAGTTTCTGAAACAGTTAGCTTATTGCCAACATTAAAACAACCACTGTCATAGTAACCATAGTATCATCCAAACGAGTGTTATAATGTTGTACAAACATTATGCAACTCCTTTTCAAAAAAAGAACATTGTCATGCACGCGCGTTTCACTACCACAGCGCCGTAATTTAAAAAAAGAACTTATAGGTTATTCGAATTCACGTCACATATTATCGTCGTAGTATTGCAAAAAACTGTTTCAGAACCTTTTACAGAGGATTCATATCATGGGTGTAGATAAAGTCTTGTATGCAACTGTACATAATTAGATATTAAAATACTCATGTGATACTATTATCACCACGTTCGTGTTTTAATACCCCTTATTATACAACAGTTGCATAAATAACTATTATATACGTATTATTAATAAAAACTCGTTAATATATTTTTATTAAAGACCTTTTACAGCAAAATGTGCCGTGACTTGGGAAACACATTTGGTAGATATTTGTCATCCGATATCCAGTAGATATTGGATTCCAAAGTTTGCCGAGAGAGCCGAACGAATGCTTCAAGTATTTGACACGGTACTGAGCCATCTTACCTCAGCAACCTAATTATAGATATCGAGAAACTACTATTTCTGATAACCAATTACAAAAGATGAACTCTAAGAGTATTTCAGGGTATCGTAAAATTAAATACAAGTACTGAAATAAACGCATCTAGCCTTGCACTAAACCTAATTAAAAAACGATACCTGTAAACGTTATTGAGTTGCCAGAGGAAACGATTTAGGTTAGAGCATCAGCTGATTAACTCTATCAAATGAAATTGTCTGTGGAACGAAGCAAGAAAACGTAGTGTTAAAACAAGAATAAGAAGTCCAAAATTAGAGTGAACTTTATCTAATAAATACAAATTAATTTATTTTACTTTAATTAGTAGTATAAGCTATCGGCTATACACGATAATTTAGAGACTTGATTTTATCGCAAAAAAATCCTCCTGAAGATCAACGCGATCGTAGCGAAGAATGCTACGCCGTAGCTTATGCCGTAGCGCACGTCCGTCGATCGACTACGCGGCGCCTACGACCAGCGGGCCCGTAGCAAAAGCCAAATCCAAAATAACACAGGCTCAACTATTGTTCATTATTTTTGTTTCGACTTGAATGTATTAGCGACTAATATTAAAATGGATATATGAAACCTAGATAGATTTTCTTTTAATGTTTTTTTTTTTCTACAATCTCCATCATCATCTGCCTAGCCTTTTCCCAAGTTTCTGATTTACTCGTATTTTCGTTCATTTCACAATAGGCTATAAAAATACTTTTCGCAACTATGTTGGGGTCGGCTTCCAGTTTAACCGGATGCGGCTGAATACCAGTATTTTACATGGAGCAACTGCCTATCTGACCTCTACAACTCAGTTACTGGGTAATACGATACCCCTTGGTAAGACTGGTTATCAGACTTTCAGGCTTTTGACTACCCGTAACGACTGTCAAAGATCCACGAATGACACCCGAGACCAACGGCTTAACGTGCTTTCCGAGGCACGGAGTGGTCTCGGTATGTAAAGATGGTCACCCATCCACAGACCAACCGCGGCAAGCGTAGCTTAACCTGATCGATCGACCTGTGCGGCTATGTTATTATTTAACCACGGGCCCCTCCCTTTTTTCTACAATCTATTCTTCCGATACTCAAAAAATACCCCATGACTTATTGAAATCAGCCTGTGCTATCTGATTTTACGCAATTAAATAAAATAAAAACTATGTATGCAATAGCGGTTTCTCAAAAATAATAAAATTAATCACTTTTTATAGTCGAAAATATCAAGCGCGTCTATGTGTAACATTATAAACACGAGAGTTTTCAACAGATCAGAAACGTAAATCACAAAATAAACTTATACACCGTGTTCCGGACGATATACATAAACTTCAACCAGATGTTCAGAAATGGAAATAAGCATTTTTCATTATGGACGCATTAATGAATTCTTATTTTTTGTTAATTTCCATACAAACTAAATACCTTGAGGTAAATCACCCGATATGTATGCCTCTTTATCCTCATTGCCAACGACGTATTTTCATTCACATGATTTGGCGGGCTGAAACTTGTCAAAACTAAGACCCTTTCTTACTGCGTATCTCAATTAAATTTCATTAAATGAAATTACAAGTATATTCGTAACGAAGCCTGTTTAAGTACTACATCCTTTGTTAGATTTAATTTGTAAAAGCTAATATAGAAGCGTTTGACAAAGTTTATGGATAATGTGAAGTACACGGTGTATATTATACGTAAATATTCCGTGGTGCGGAGCTCGGGTTACCAGGCCCGCGAACTTCGTGACCCGCGATGCGCTTATGAAATTGCTAACTCGATCCGAGAGAAATCTCCGTATAAAAATTATCTAGTCTTATATTAGTTGGAAAAATGTATTTGATATTTTTCCACGCGAACATTTTATTAATACCTCTTTAGAAATAGTGTCATTCATTTGCTATCCTGTCGTGAACATGTCTTTGGCTTCTACAAGCTCTCTTAATTAAAGTTTATGCCACTCCACTTGTCTGTTTGTTAATTGTTAGTAGATACAAAAATATGTAATTCTAACTATGTTTTCTATTAATTTATGTTAACAGTCTTAAAATAATAATATGTACAAGTATATAAAAAGGGAGGGGAAATAATCAAAGGGCATCAAAAAATTCGTCCGCATCGCTGTCAACAGGAAACGTGCCCAAAAGGCTGGCAGCATTGCCACGTTGCATGGCAATGCTGATTCTTTGGTCAAAAAATAGGTAAGCCCTCTGATCACGTGAATGATGTCTCGAAATACAGTCGTCAGTTGTTAGTTGTACGAATATTCATATGGGTGAATATCGAATACTTTGTTGTATCCCAAAATAGTGTCGTCCTTGAATGATACAATATCGCGAGATAAGCTGTTGTTTGGCTATTACGTCAAACCGTCGGCCCACGTTATTTGTTTTAACATTTTTTGTCGAAAAATAAAAGAATTGAGGAATTTGATGATATGTTAATGTTTGGAAACAGCCTGGGGATGATCTTCGTTCGTTCTACATACATATTAGTGTTTTAGATATGTTTTGTCAGTCTCTCTGCGTTTTTATTACTGATGTTTTTTAGTGACGGCTACAAGGGCTTTTCTGAAATGCAATGCAGACATTTATCAGAAAGCCCTTCTGAGACTGAATGACTGAATAGTAAAGTCAAAGTCAAATCGTACTTAATTTTCAATTATACTAAGAGCCGATTTTTCAATCGTCAGATAACTTTTATCTGAGGAGCTAATACTGCGGTTTGACAGCTTTTGTATAGAAAATATGTCAAACTGTCATATAATTTATTCTTCATATAAAAGTTATCTGACTATTGAAAAATCAGCTAAAGTAGGTTGGTAAGTTTTGAAATGGGACTTCAGGGCGACATCCGTAACTATGATAAGCAGAAGAAAATAGTTAAATGACCAATGAGTTTTAAAATATAGAGTTGTCTAAATATAGTAGTAAACTATATTTCTTATTATTATTGTAAGAGTCTTTGACATATCTCGGGAGCCTGTGGTCCCGGACCTTTGGAAGCCGTACAAGGGACCGAAGCCAACTCGCAGAGGCCCGTTAGACGTTTTCTTTTAAGTGAGGCACCAACCGGCGCTTATCCCTGTTCGTACTATGCAAGTGCACTATGGTGCTTATGAGGAGTGGAGAGATATTCCACGGCTATCAGGACAATCCCGGAAGTACGGTCAAGATCCCTATCAGCGTCTTACTGGAATACTTCCTTCCTCCGAGCACGTTTGCTTTTGCGAATCTCCACTCAAACCGGCCAATAAAGGCAAGAATAAGGTGGGAGCTCTGTTCCTCGTCATTGTTCACTCCAGCCGGCCAATTAAGGCAAACCAGAGGTGAGGAACAAGATAGTGGGGTCGCTACTGCCCAACAGCTCGCCACATGCTGCCCTGCGGGTTTCTGTATCTCTCTTGGTCTGCCTCCTCACCCTAGACCTGTTCCGGCAAAGTAAACCCTTCCGGCACAGGCCTAGAGTTCTGAGCGCGCAAGCCCCACCACGACGTCAACGTAGAGATACGACGGTGGGGTTATAATTATTAGCCTGTGATGTCCCACTGCAGGGAAAAAGGCTCCCTACTCTCTTTAGTAAAGTATTTAATAAAGAGTGAATCTACTGTGAACAAAAATTCTTTACTTCTTTTGGTAGTACAGCCACGTTCAACGATGGACCTTTATGAGCTGATGTGATATCTAAATCTACATCTAGAAGTAGGGCAAGGCCTGTCACGCAGCACGCGTTACGTCATTTCATATGGACGTAGTAATCCGCAAGAACGTGCCCGGAAAATGCTTGAATTCTCGGAACGTTTGTTGTTTTTACCCAAACAAGAAACAATAAACAATTATGCTCTATGAAATGTGCATTATTATCGCGTTTGTGAGAGTATATGGCCGCGTATTAACCGGTTTTTCGATAAAGAGTAATTTATTGGTCCATTGATAAAAAAAAATTGTAATTGTTCTTTCTGTAACTAGAATATTTTAACATGGTTATTTCAACAGTGGTCCCCAAACTATACAGCGCCTGTATCCTGGGGTCCTGTGGGGTAATTGTGTAACGCACTATCAGTAGCAATGGGTTTCATTTTGACAGATCAACAACATTCATTGCGTTATTTACGTTGCTGAGCAGATTTTATCTAAGTGGGTTTTTGTGTATAGGAACTGAATGACTGTGTGAATGACTTGCTTGAAGATTTTGGTGTTAACTCTCTATTTCTCCAGTTTTATTGAGTGACATTTTGATTCTTCTAAGCAACGGGATCGATTGTCATAAAAAATAGGTTTTTGTGAAAATTGCCCATTTTCGTGCTAAATTCTTTTCAAAATCTTCAAGATCCCACAGATCCTTTTCAAGATTCTACAGATCAAAATATCTCAAATTGTTAAGGACAGTCTATACCTACCCACCATTTATTGATCTGATTAATTCAATCCAAATTCAGTAAAAATAAGGTAAAAAATCAACTATCCAATTACTCAAAATATTCGTTTCGCATAAAGCTTTTTCATTCAGCGCCATTTTCGTATTAGCTCAACTACCACTAATGAGACACAATTACTTTTTCCTATTGGTACCGATCTCTAGGAGATGTCTTGTCAGCTGAAGGGCTTTAAACAGAACAACGAGATAGTACTTACAATATTAAGGCGCTATATCGAAAATCTAAAGTCCTCGAAAACCTACTAAGCGAGCGAAAGCGATGCAATTACTTTTGAAACGCAAAAGAAGAGTGATACCTATAGTGTGCATGCGCTCGGAATAAAACGACGTATGTGCCAAAACGAATTTACTCCTTTTTTAACAAAATAAATGAATTAAATTTAAAACTACTTTGAGTAAACTTTAATATGATAATTCTCTATTTTAAAGTAAATTCCAATGAATGACTCTTAAGCATCGAATGAAGTAAAAAAATAGATATAAGTAGGTAACTTTGCAATTTTTTTGTGTCGAGAAAAATTCATTGAATCGTGTATCCCTTTTACATGATACTAGATCAAAGAGTCAACAAACATATACCAGAATATTAAATCCCTATTCCACATACTTAACAAGTTACACGAAATAGAAAAACACCTACCACAGGCATAAAGTGCTCATCAATCGGTTGAAAATAAAAACTGTTTAAATGTATTGTTGATATTTATGTTCTTTGCGGGGAAATTGTTGAGCAGGTCGGTCGTAAAGCAATCTGCTTTTTCCAGTTTATTGTCAAATAAAAGTATAAGTAGATAAGAGTGCAGGACGGCGGCTGACGGAAACCGTTCACTGTAATCAGCTGTATTGTATTTTATTTTCTAGACTTAGTTGTTACTTACACAAATAGAACTGAAAAACGGTTAATCTGCTCCTTTTAGGTTTTATTTAGCTGTACCTATTAGTGGTTGTATCTTGTAAGCTAAGTTAGGACGACTTCCTCTTCGTCTAGTTGAAACTTTGTAAATTCGTTGCGTCCCTAATTAGCAAGCCGTTGTTTTAAGCAATGTGAATTATTCCAGTAACTTAGCTAGTTCTGTTACGGTGATCTAGTTATTAGTTTTAACTTGCACAAAACAAGACCTACTTATTTACTTAGTTTTAATTAAAGGTTGTTTAAAAAATCTTTATTTTTTACATTATCGCGCATTACGGTTGGACTACGTAATTTGATGATAGTGCGTAGGTACATAAGCGTATGTGTCGATGTTCCACCGGATATTCAGAGCCCGAGGACTGTTACTGCGAGCTGAAAACAAATTAGGGTCCGACCTTATCTACAGTCCCCGCAAAGCCCTCTCATTGTTGACCCGAGTCCGTAAAAAAACCGCCATAAACTGGAGTTTTTATCTGTAATAAATAAAAGTAGCCGAAAAACCGTTAAAGGTAACATTATTATATACGATGGATTAAGTTTTTTTGCGTCATTTTAACTCCGACTACTAATCCGTCGCAATGCGCTTTTCCTGCAGTCAGAGTGAAGCCGAATTTATATTAAGAAATCAGTTGCACAAACTTAGTTCTTCATTGATAGTTTCACGTGTAAATAATCATCTATTTACACGTGAAACTATCAACTTGTTTCATAATGTAATGTAGCTAGTGGTATTACCAAACTTATTCATTTCAAAACTACCTGCATTAATTACTCTATGAGCAAACTAATAGTACTTATTATCTCGTTTGTTTTTATGGCTTTAGTACTATAATCTACTTATAAGTAGCCCGTACTTTTGCTATGTAACTGCCCCGTTAGTCTCATTGTTGCAAGCCCGACTGCTGAGAGCCGTCCTGTGTTCGATTTCCAGGTCAGGCATAGGGTTAATGGGTTTTTCCATTAGGAATTTCTTCGTAACAGCCCGGAGTTTAGAAGTGGGCGGTGTGATACCCCCTTGCCTCAGAAAGCACGGTAAGCCGATGGTCCTGCGCCTGATCTCTCTCCGGTCGTGTCGGATTACGTGACGTCCCATCGGACTATTAGAGTGAGGGAACAGAGAGTGCACCATTTGTCTGCGCACAAACTTGTGCACTAAAATATCTCCCGCGCCGAAGGTTGGTCGCCGTTGAGATTGACCGCCATGGCTGCAATACGGTCCGGGGGTACTTTGACCATAGTTTTGTTTAAGTCCTACGCGATATTATGTCGCGATCAGAATTAAACGAAAGTATCGGTTACGTTAGCACTATACTCACTCAGTATGTGCGTAGTAATAATAATGTACAGAACGATGTCCAGACGCCAAGCACATCAAGCTACTACAATCTGTCAAATTTCTTTAATACATTTTCAACTTTATCGCTAAAAGGTTCAAAGTTGATTGGGCAAATTTGACAGTTTCGGGTAGCTTGATGTGCTGGTGACTGTAAATCACCGCTCTTCTTTCCTCCAAGTAAATATTTAATAAGCCATGATTCCTCCGGGGTTAGCCGCTAACGAGCAAGAAAATAAAGCCCTCTTTTCCGATACACTATTATAGGATTTATTCCGGTCTGCGGGTAAATCACTGACAGGCTAAGTAAACTCAATTAAACGCCTTTTAATTTCTTTTACAAAATGTTCGATATAAAAGCAAACTCGATTGGATTAATCTACTGCATTTAGCACGCCAATGAATTTACAACCCACCTGCAGGTTAGCTTCAGCTCCTATTATTCAACGATATAGGTGTTTTAATCGTTCTGATCCCTATTTTCATTTAAAAATCGACTTTTAATGTTAGATAAAACATAGGCAGCTTTTATTGAAATCTCTTCTTAGATAATTTAGTTCTTTCATGCTTCTTTTATATATCAACTTCGGACAAAACATTCGATACGATAGTGTACAAAATTCTGGGAATACCTCTATAATTTAGACTCGTCAATACGACAAAGAAGAGTAAGTGTTTCCGTAGGTGACGACTGCCACTAAATAAACCGGTTAAATAAATTAATTTAATCATACTAATGGTTTAAACTTTTTTTTATACTAGCCTACGCTGTCCCACTCCTGCGCAAAAGCCTCCTTCCATTTTTCGCGAGCCCGCGCGTCCTCCTTCCAGTTTTGACAGAACCCATCCAGCTCCTCCCGCCATCTCCATCTCGTTTTAACTTACCTATTTTAGACTAACGGACAGTATGTTTATAGTCCTCGGGAGCGAATTTCGGCCATAGCGACGGATCTCAGCAGAGACTAACCTTCGGCACAGGAGATATTATAATGCACATTAAGTGATTAAGTGTGTGCGCAGACACAGGCGTACTCCCTCTTCCCTCACTCTCATAGTCCGATAGGATGGCAGTCCAAACGACCGGATAGAGATCAGGCGCAGGACAGGACCAATTGCTAGAGCGTGTCCGTGAACTTTATTATTCATTGATTATTCAAAGAATTACTGAATATTTTTGACGTCTGGAGGCCATAATACAAAATAATATCCGCTCATCACGTATTTCCTTTAAGGTCGATTGGCATATTCTGGCACGTGCCACAGCTTTATTTTACGGACAGGATAAAATAATGTTGTCTATATTTCTGGCGGGGTCACCGTCAGCTGCCATAGACAAGCAGCGACGTCCTGCGTCGCCCAAATTGAAGGTTAAAACATAATATACTTTTTCGTGATAACATTTCGAAATGGAACATCATATAAATAAACAAGGTCTAACATAAGTGTCTATTTTAAGGAGTGATAGCAGATAGGTACTTACGAATGTGAACAACTTTGACTACTGGACCAGTTTGAACAACAGAAAAGTTTGAAATAAAATCATACCTTATAATTTGAGAGGTTATAAGTTTTTTTTTTTATTGTCGCTCCAACTGCCTCGTTGCATTGGTTACGTGGTTGTATAAAGTACTCATCATCATCAACATTTCAGCCGAAAGACATCCACTGCTGGACATAGGCCGCCCCAAAGCACCTCGACTTCGACCGGTTCTGTGCTTCTCGCATCCAACGAGTTCCTGCGGCCTTCATAAGGTCGTCGGTCCACCTTAGGGAGGCCTTCCAACGCTACGTCTTCCGATACACGGTCGCCACTCCAGAACCTTTCGGCCCCATCGGATATCTGTTCTGCGAGCAATGTGCCCTGCCCACTGCCACTTAAGTTTGGCAATTCTTCGGGCTATGTCGGTTACCTTGGTTCTCCTGCGGATCTCTTTTTTTAAGTAGGTACTGCTGAACGTAAAGTCCTGGGTTCGATTCCCAGATCGGGCAAATAATTACCCACCTATTAGATTTATCCATTACGAATTTCTTAGTATCAGTCCGCAGTTAGGAAGTTGCCGGTGAAATACCCCCTTACTTCGAAAAGCCCGTTAAGTGGTACCTACGTTGGTCCTCAGCCCAATGTCTCTCCCGTCGTGTCACATTTTTATGACCGCATTTTTATTTTATTTGTAACCGGTACTAAATGGGTTAAAAAAATCTAAGCATGCGAGGAAAATATTCGTAAGAAAATATTGTATTTTATTTTTCACGCTTATCTCCCGCCCTATATTTTGCTCACTTGGAAATCTCGTTGGGAAAGTTTAATCACACTCCAGTTCACATGACAGATTCTAGCTGAATGTCAAGTTTTCAACCCTAGACAACCCTGTCAGGTTTTAACCCCTGCATTGATGAGTATATCAGAACTCGAACTCAGAACTTATCAACACAGATCATTATCTTCTGGATAAAATGCTAAAAGAGTCATTCATTACAGCTATTAAAAGCAGCCCATGTCATATAAAGTGAATTATTATTTGACAATCAATTTCTGTTTGGATTGGCAATAATGACCATAATTACAGCATTGATAATCCCCTACATCCCACTTAAGTTATAATAAACAACCTTACTCGCGTTTCAGTACCATAACAAAAAGGTTACTCGATAAAGTTTGTTGTCCTCAATGAAAAAAAAAAATAACGAAGTTTTGTCGATGAACGATCGTCGTTTTACGTTTTACTTTTGAGCTCTATGCAAGCGGAGCGGCGCGGGCCCGCTGCGCCGTCGGCCGGCGGCGGCGGCGGCAACAAACACTAAGCCCTCGTACTAGAGTTGATAATCCAACAGTGGATATTTTTTGACGAGTTGTATGCACTTTGTTCGATTTTCAATGCTCGGTTCAACAACGAGAGTTGAAAATATAGACAACAAATAGAGGGATTAAAAATAGCAACAAAAAATTTTCGCGTAATAAAATTGCCCGTGCAAACCTGGGCTAAAGGTCAACGCACACGTATCGCACTACACGGGATCAGAATCGCCTCAAATCGAGCTGTTCAGGATTCTTTCTACGAAACTGCATACTGCAACACACACTTATTAGCATACTTAGCAGCTACACGTCGGGAACGCTGAACCGGTCTGATAACATGCTGACGTTGGGTTGAAGGATGGTTGGCGATGCTGATCCGGTGCAGTGATTATACGTGTCCGATGACCTTTAGCTACAAAGGTTCACACAGCGAATTCTGCCTCCTGACCGAAACGCCACACAAAGCCCACAAAGTGCACTGTAACAGCCTCGGTTAACGCATCCTTTTGTGTATTGTAGGTTCCGCAGTAAACATTCGAAAAAGTTCAGGGGTCGCGGTCGTTGGGCTACAAATATACGAATGCGAAGCTCATGAATTGTGCAGTAATTTGTGGCTAAATTGTATTTCTTTGAATTAAAGATTAAAAGGAATAAAGCTGGAATAGTAGATTGTTATACGAGGGTCGAACCCGCTATTCGGATCAAACAAACACTACTTTTCGAGTATGAGAAATAAAAATAAATTTCACATCGCAGAAAGATTACACATTTGCACATCTAATAAAACACAGCAACACTATTCTTATTTATAAGATATAAAACTGCTAACATAATATTTGAAGAAAAATGTATTCTCACTTACATTTGTAACATTTTAGGTAGATACAAACGAGGTTGGGGGTTGGAGGGCGAACGCTTAATATATCAACTGCAGACGTAGCAACATACAATGGATAACTTACGAGGACAAGATCCCTCACTTGATATTACATGTACCGCAGTCATTCCATTCTGAAAACCAGTACTGTTACTACAGTCGGTGTACAATTACTATTAGTTTTTTTTTTTCAAACATAAAGTAGAACAATAAGACTACGAAAGCATTAAGAACTACGATAACAAAAGGCAAATATACCAGAAAAACAGAAAAAGAAAGAAAAGGCAAATATACCAGAAAAACAGAAAAAGAAAGAAACCATAAACAATAGAGCACTCCATGATTATCTGAGTTGGCCAAGTGATTGGAGAGGGCAGGCTACGGGCAAAAATAGTCAATAAATCTTTTTTTATATATCTATATAAACTTTAATAAAATTATGGAGGTCAACATGTCCGTACATCGGATCTCTTCATGGAATCCGAGATATGGATGTTAGAAAGAAATCTAAACTAATATTATACAGGGAAGATATTAATTTGATTTTCAGTATGTTTGTTTGTTACGCTAAAACGGCTTTGGATGGCCATGTGGGTAGACCATGACCTGGATTAGGACAGGATTTATCCCGGTATTCCGGTGAAACCCCGGGGCATAGCTAGTGTTTAAAAAAATAACCTTATCGCATGTTCAGGCTGAAGCCTAGCTTTCATACGTACGGCACAATTCACCGAATTCATTGGCCACCATTGACTCGAATCGGCACAGCATAGCCGCCAGCTTCATGAACAATCATTCTTATTAATTTTACGTTTCGTAACTTAAAAAGAAAGCGGGACATAATTAATTAGATGATTCTAGCGTCCGTCCGTCTGCCCAGAACAATCGTTTTCCCCAATAGCTAACTTCGACGACTCACATTATTCGATTACCAGTTTGGTATCGATTTATTGTGAAGACTTGCGTAAACTGTGCGACAAAGTCTGTTGCCGCTGATCTTCAAATTCAAATAGCATAGTTCATCTTCTAAGTTTCCAAGTGGAAAAATTTACTTTTGAGTCGCGGGCACAGGTAGAACCACAATAAACAGCACCATCCGTTAAAATCAGTTGGCAAATGGTTAACTAAAAACGATAGTTTACGCGTGTTAGTTTTCGGGAAGCACATAACCGTCGAAGTGGAGGTGCTTGGGGCAGGGCTATGTCCAGCAGTGGACGTCTTTCGGCTGAAATGATGCTAGTTAGTTTAAAAATAACATTTCAGTCGATAGAAGACCTCTGCTGGACAAAGGCCTCCTCCAAGCGCCGCCACATCAACCGGTCCTATGGGAAAATAATGTTTTATTTATATTTACACTCTTTTTTTGTACAGACCTCAGGACATCAAGCTACTACAATCTGTCAAATTTCTTAAATAGATTTTCAACTTTATTGCTAAAGCATAAGGTTCAAAGTTGATTGGGAAAATTTTACAGTTTCGGGTAGCTTGCAGATGTGCTGGCGTCTGTAGGTACGTGTAGAACTGGAACGCTTTCAGCTACTTCGAATTCCGGATAAAAGTATCTTGTTTCAAATGAATTAATGATTAAAAAAATATTATGCAAAATATATAATATAAATATTCTGGAATCGATCCATCATCACTGACAGGACTATTGTTGCCAATAAGGCTGATATAGTGGTGATGGATCGATTAGAGCGGCGCGCAATGATTGTTGACATAACCGTCCCGCATGATGAGAGCCTCGTGAAAGCCGAGAAAGATAAACAAATCAAGTATCTTGACTTGGCTCGCGACTCGCGAGGTTGTCGACATGTGGGATGTTGACTCAGCAATCATTGCGCCGATAGTCGTAACAGCCAATGGGCTAATAGCCAAGAGCCTCGATCAACACCTGAAAAGGCTCTCATTGGGCAGCTGGATCAAGGGCTTTATTCAGAAAGCGGTACTTCTGGACACGGCCCGCATTGTTAGGAAGTTCCTCTCTCTGGAGCCCTGACCACCGGTAGCTTGGACCCTGTTCCCGATACCGGTGGGTTACTATTTTTTATATTCTAATATTTAAAATATAATTTATATGTAGGTACAGACGCCAGCACATCAAGCTACCCGAAACTGTCAAATTTTCCCAATCAACTTTGAGCCTTATACTTTAGCGATAAAGTTGAAAATCTATTAAAGAAATTTGACAAATTGTAGTAGCTTGACGTGCTGGCGTCTGTACATTAAATAAAGGGAATATAATATTATTTTATATAATATTATGAAAAACCTAACAGAGTAGTGGTCCAGTGGCAACGGCCCCGACAACTATGTCGTAGGTCGTATTACTTTGTGTGTTTGATTTCATCACCGCTGCCCTCAAAACTTCGCATCGTGAGGATACTGGTATGTCCTAGAACCTACAATTCAAGACATGTGACATCCAACAACCCGCAATGGGGCCATATGGTGGATTAGGTACCTATTGTGTGCGTGCCAGCAGGGGGGACGCTATAGGCTGATTATGAGTACATAACATAACATACATAATCAGCCTAAATAATGTTCCCACTGCTGGGACACAGGCCTCCTCTCCGTGAGAGGGAGTGTGCCGTAATCCACCACGCGGGCCCAGTGCGGGTTGGCAGATGTCACATGTCTTCGAATTTTTGGTTCTAGGACATGCCGGTTTCCTCACG
Organism: Hydraecia micacea; assembly: GCA_914767645.1. NCBI lineage: Eukaryota > Metazoa > Arthropoda > Insecta > Lepidoptera > Noctuidae > Hydraecia > Hydraecia micacea. The sequence goes on from OU611774.1 coordinate 4,067,474, forward strand.
ATGCTTTCCTTCACCGTTTTGAGAGCAGTGGTGATGAAATAGTTTCCACAAAGTATAGCGCCTGTCTGGGTTCGTACCTACGACCTACAACTCGTAAGTCGCGGCCGTTGCCATTTGGCCACCACTGCTCTCCTGATTATGATTATGCCATGTAAATCGTGAAAATACCGCAACGACAAAAAAAAAAACATAAAAAAAGATCCAACATTTGCGTTTTAAAAACGAGAAATTGTTGCGTATTTGTTTGTATTTCGTCGTTATTTTTGTCTAGCAAACACTGATTAAGTAGTAAAATACTGACTTGGTGCAGACATTTTCATGTAATTTTCATGGGAATAAAATTAAATAAGTAAATAAAAAAAATAAAATAAAATGTAGGATCCTACATTTGTATTTACTTTAGAGAGTTATGTACATATTTTACGTACCATTTTTCAGTTCACGAAAGGGAGGCTAAAAAGAGGCAGCAGTCCCTTATCTGTAACTTCCGATACGGGCACAATCTTAGGCAGAGTTGCCTCGTAAAATTCGGCAATATTTCGCGGTCAATTTAAGGTCTGGAAGCTTGTCGGTAGCCGGCTCGAAGGAGCCGGAGGAGCGAGGGACCTTGACCTGCGCGATCTGGGACGTGCCTAACATCCCGAAGCGTGGAAAAGTTACGCGCACCACAGATACATTGTCAACGAGAAAAATATGTTAGCTGCTTTGAAGATGTCGCTTTCGAGTTTATTGTTGTTTTTATTGCGTGCAAAATGTGCCAAATAATATATTATCCAGTATTCGCACTCGAGCGAAAAAATATTAAATAATCAAACGTACCCTAAAAAAAATGTGGGCGAAGACGTTTGTAAAAACAACAAACAAAGACAAGGTGCCTTGCTCGGCACTGACACGAAGACTCTTCACTTTTTTAAATACTTAGCTGCAAAGCTCCGAATGCTTATAATGAAACAGTAATTCAGTAGGTCCCTTTCGCACAGGTGGCGAGACATATTCCGGATAGCGACATATTCTATTTCCGACGACGTTAACATACTTGAATGTATTTTTGCGCATCATTTCGGCTTTTCATATCTGAAAGCCATTTCTCGTCATTTAAAACGTTCAAAATCTAGTCGCAGTCTCATCTCGGCGACATAAAATGTCAAAAAAAGAAAAAAAGACAGGTTAGAATACAAACGTTCCTAAAAATACGGGAATTGCCCCTCTGATCGATGAGATCGTCTATTAATAACCTACAGATCGTTCCACTGTATCGTCTACAACCTAAAATGAGGAACGTATGTAAAATTCGCGCTACAATGTATGTGTTACCGCTAATGTGCGTAAATCAGTTTAGAGTGCAGATTAACTTGATAATCTGCAGATTATCTGGTTGAGTCCGTTAAAGTGGAAAAAAATGTTTGATACCGGCCAAACCCGGTTTTAGGATGAACTAGTTTCGCCTAGGCCAAACCAATTCTCATTTGCTCGCTTCGCGGGGCTCCTATTTCTGTGTAAAGAGAAATGTTCATGAATTCTGCACTACCACGGGGAGATAGTGCAGTTATGTGGGACTCTAACCCACTAAAACTCCACGGTGTCCTCCTCTGCCGCTTACGTTTACGCTGCCTCTAACCTAACTAGTTCATCCTAAAGTGGGTTATGGCTGGTAACATATTTCACACGTTAACGGATTGTACCCGGTAATTTGCAGATTACCTAGTTAATGCGCATATTAACGTATTCTAACGGTAATATATGTATTCTTATGAAGCGAGGCATGATTATTTCGTGTTTCGGGGCTCGCATAAAAGCTCGGAGAGTGCAATGAGGTCGTGGCCCGCGGCGGTGGCCTGCCCGGGATACCTACACTGCGGTCACAAGATGAGACTTTGCATGAGATACAGATCTGAACAACTATTTATAAAGTGTTTTTATAACGAAGCATGAGAGTAGGTAATTGGGTTCCGTTCAAGCTGTTTTTTTTAATGACTGTTTTAAAGATTATAATTCGAAAAAAAAAAACGAAATTAAAAAACGAACGAACGAACGAATTTAAAAACAACGTAAGAAAATTTGAATTTCGCGGGCTGCCTAGCGCATCCCTCATAACTATTCGGTCTCTTTCTAAAGATAGCTGTACCACTTTCAAGGTCGACGACGACGTAAACGCGAAGGTGCGACGTGATTCTGATAGTACAATTTCCATGAAGGTTACTACAGTCATTCGCGCTGTCGCGCCGCGCCTGTCTGTGGGAGCCTTAACGCCAGACTACTGTACTTACTATGATTATAATATTGTATTAAATTAGTTCAACAAAACTTTCTGTCCACAGTGTATCGAATTACTTCAGTTATTCGTGGCGTTGAGAGTTCCTTGGTCATAACTTTAAGACCGTCAGCAACCGGGTGGAAATCCAATCACTCATAACTGCCCGTTTATATTCCTTTTGACCCGACTACTGCAGAGCTGAAAAGAAAGTGACTTTTTGAGTTGCACTAGTTTTAAGTAAATACATTTCAGTGAGATATTCTTAATCTAGAGGAATTTGTTTGTGTGACCTAGGGGGTAATCTCCGGAATGACCAGTCGGGTTTTAAAAATTCCATTTGCATTTGGTAGCCTAATTCTTGAGAAAGGCTACAGGCTAACACCACGCTAGGACCCTTAGGAACCGAGCAAAAAGATAAAAGTCAGAAAGAACGCTAAGCGAAAATAAAGTACTCGCGCGGACAGGCGATGCGATGGGTTGGGTCGGGGAACAACAAATTTCACGCAGACGAAGTTGCGGACAGAATCTACTTAGTTCGTTTATAAACCTATTATACTTACTTCAATGTGTTTCTATTTAAAACAAAGGTGGTAGTAGATAATAAGTAGGTACCCTTTTTTAATTGTTTTCTGGGTGAAACCTTCAAAAGACATTTTTACCTCACTATAACAACTCCGGTGATCACCATCAGCACATAGGGGTGGTCCCGCTTCCTCTTAAAAAACCAATTCCGGAATCCCTTTGCAACGCCTGTAAGGCACATCCCTGGTGAGACTGTAAAGGGGCCTCCCCTGAGCCTCTACGTCTTCCTTGGAAGATAATAAGTACCTACTTTACATTGGTATTGAAGTAAATAGTAGGTACATCAACAACCATCCTATTTTTTTATTTGGTGCGCGGTGGAAATCCTCATGGACTTCCTCCATCGTGGGGGTGACAAAGGGGCATGCCGGACTCTTACCGGCTAAAACCACTGCGGTGTTCCACCTCTGCCTATGGCCGGGGATGCGGGATTCATGTAAGCATTCACCGCTCCACATCAACCGCCATCCTACTGAACCAATTTAATTATAAGTTGCTATGGTCTAGTTTCCCAGGTCATATGACGTCATTGGAAATTGAATATGGCGCCAGAAAATCTTAATAAAATGAACTTAACTACGTTGTTGATGCAACAAATTGATAAGGAAGCCAAGCAAATGCGGATTAAATTTAAACTTTCCCCTTCAGTCAAGCGCGATGCTGTCGGCCTGTCTACCGGGTTCGCAGAGAGCACTTTATAAAGTTTAATTAAAATATGAGGTTTCACGTCATGGTGGAGCACATTGAATTACGTTTTCAATATATATATTTTTTTCAAAGGGTTTGAGGCGGTAGATATAAGTACAGGTTTTTTGGTAGAAGGACCGATACAATTTTCTTAGGGATAGGAAATTAGGAAGCAGCATATTATCCTAGTTTTCACCCTAATGCACACCTGTCGTTAAGTGTCACAATAGGTAATTGAGATAATAATATGTTTCTTTTTAATCACCCGAAATATCATCACCAGTTTTTTGGTTGTGGTTGTAATAGAGCGCTATAATTTTTGGCATCTGAAATGTACATTTATGTACTAGGTTCTAGAAAATAACTTGGGTGCTTCCAAAGTCGTAAAATTGCGTGAAGTACCTAACGAAATGCTTCAATTTTAAAATTCATAATAAAAATTAAAAATTAAACAATTTTGTGCTAGCAAATGACATTCCCAATCCCTCAAAAAAATTTACCAATCGTTCGTACATAGGGTACCTTTCATCCCAAAAAAAAGTGCTTTTCCCGAGGAAAACAACAATACACGTGGCGCCATCTATTATCATAATAACGTTATTGCTGTTTTCCTCGGGAACAGCACTTTTTCGGGATGAAAGACACCCTATGTCCGTTTCTGTACTCCTGACAAATGTATAAGCTTTCAGGATGACCGGTTCAGTGGTTTAGGCGTGAAAAGGTAACAAACAAACTTACTTTCGCATATATAATATTAAGTTAGGATTAGGAAGCTAGGATACTTTGCAACAATTTCTCGCAGAGGATAATGTATCAAACAGGTACCTCAAACCACAAACACCGCTATTAAATTGCTCGAATTGCATTTACATTAGCCTACTAACATAATTAATTGAAGGATCACGCTCTTATTGGATTCGCTTATAGGTACAGACGCCAGCACATCAAGCTACTGTAAATTTTTCCTAATCAACTTTGAACCTTAACTTTTAGCGATAAAGTTGAAAATCTATTAATGAAATTTTACAGATTGTTGTAGCTTGATGTGCTGGCGTCTGTACATTGAGCTGCAATCAATTAATACTTAGAATTCAGCATGTTGCCGCTCTGCGGTCACACGCCGTCTGTCTCAAGCGTCGATGAGTAGACTCAGTCTAAGGCACCAGCGGGGTAATTGTGTAACACACTAACAGTAGTAATGGCTTTCATTATGACAGTTCAACAACATTCATTGCGTTATTTACATTGTTGGGCAGACAAATTTTTCGAACATATGAAGCAATGGATTATCAATATCCTTCAAAATGATTCAGATTGTAATTGAAAGTGTGTTGCGCAATTAGGATGAACTTGCCTTTGATTATATACATACTTGTTATAGTACCATTTTACCCGACTACGACCAAGCAAAAAGGAGGGTTATGATTTTGACCGGTATGTATTTATGTTTGTGTTCATCTGTTCCCTCATAACTTCTAAACTACTTGTCATAATCAGACAAAGTTTGGCAATTCTTCGGGCTATGTCGGTTACCTTGGTTCTTGGTTTTTAAACTTATTTTTTATTAAATATATATAAACTTGTAATAGAAACTTGTTACCTTTGATTAGTAATATGATCAAAGGTGCTGGCCTATGCCGGAGATTAATCTCTGGTAGGTATAGCGTGCGCGTTGTGTTTCACGCGCGCCTCAAAGAAATGTCAGGTCAGGTCTGCCAAGCGAACCTCGCTGAGCGAGTAGGTACTCTTTTTGATAGCTCTTGTCACTGCGACAAACGAGTACTCATTACGAGTATTAATATTAATACAACATTATGTACTTATCTCTTTTTTCTCCACGAGACCCACAATATTTTGTACGTTTCTAGGGCGAGAAAATCGTTGATAGCTAGTCGCTTACTCGCGGTGCGATAGATGCCATAGCCTAAACGTTCAAAATCTAGTCGCAGTCTCATCTCGGCGACAAACAAATGTCAAAAACTTGTCAAAATGTAGGTAAATTAGAAGTATTTTTGACAGATTGAGACTGAGGTCAGACTGTGAACGTTCTTAAAATTACAAGAATTGCCCTTCTGATGTGACAGACAATTGATATACGTCAACTGAGTACAACAGAGGAGCAATTCTCGTAATTTACACAATTTTTTTTTGAATTTACACTGTATTCCCACGGGATCGGAACATATGCGGGTAAAGCCGCGGGGCGCTGCTAGTATACCAATAAATAGAATGAAAAAAGTGTGGTAAAGGCCAACCTGGTATCTTCAGCAAAACAAAAATAAGTCACCTGTTCTTCGCCTATCCATTCAATAGACTCATAGACTATACAGAGTTATTTGTAATTGGTGCATTCCCTGTAATGGCTGATACAGTTACAGTCTGCTAATGGTGAACAGTGTAATTGAAACCAGACCCCGATAATTTAAATTTAACTATTAGAAATCGACTCCACTCTGCTCGTTAAAATAATATTTTCCTGATTGGTCAGAAAAATAAATAAATGGCAACAGAAATAATTTTGGCAATTTGATTTATTTTTATGATTGTGTCTAGTTTAGTTTATGATCTTCCTGAGCGAGTCACAATGGCGCTGATTCCCTTGTTCACAAAGTAAACTAAATTTAAGTTCAGTGCTTTTTCTTTCTATTTCATTAAGAAAAGAACAGAAGATAAATATTAGTTTAGTCCTGGCAAATTAGTCAGCGCCGGACGTAAATTGACGTCATTTTAATAGCCAATTTTATTATCACGTCGAAACATGTCTATGGAGTATCTTATTTTGACAGGACTAAACTAATATTTATCTTCTGTCCTTTTCTTAATGAAATAGAAAGAAAAAGATGCACTGAACTTAAATTTAGTTTAGTTTGTGAACTAGGGAAACGGCACCATCAAATACTTTTCTCTTTCTTTCTGATTAGTACTAACTAAGCTGTCATAGAATCAAATAAAGTAAGCCCATAAGGTTCCACATGACATAGGTCTTATCACACACTGTTGAGGGTTGGTGCTAGGGCTTCCAATCCCGCGGCCCATCTTCAATCTCGGTATTTCCGGGACTGATAATTTCCAATCCCGCGGGATCCCCGAAATTAATAATATTTATGTAAGGTAAATAAAACAATTAAATAAACAACATAACTTCACTTAAATAAGATTTACTATTAGCAAGGTGTCTTCCAACGCTACGTCCTCCGGTAAGCGGTCGCCACTCCAGAACCTTTCAGCCACATCGGCCATCTGTTCGATCCAACGGAATCCCGCACCCGTAATTCCGCAACACGCGGGAGTGCGGGGATGCGCGATCCCGGAATACCGGGATCTCGGTATAGCGGGTTTGGAAGCACTGTTGGTGCGGGATCTATAGCTCGGTTTAGCGGTTGCCGCGGTCCTTCGTAGACACTAACTCCGCCGAATTTAGAATAATTACATGACTTCTAATGCTCCATGATGTAGGTTCCACCCTAATTGCGTAACACACTATCAATCGGAATCTGAATCATTTTGAAGCAAATTGCTAATCCATTGCTTCATAAGTTCGAAAAATGTGTGTGCTCAACACGTAAATAACGCAATGAATGTTGTTGACCTGTCAAAATGAAACCGATTCCGATTGATAATGTGTTACGCAATTGCCCCGCAGGCCAGTCCCAAGGCGACTATTTTCAATTCATATTAGACACTAACCTCGCCGCATTTTGAACGATTACATGACCTCTAATGCTCGATGATGTAGGTTCAAATCCAGGCCAGTCCCAATGCGACTATTTTCAATTCATGTGTACTTTCTGAGTTTATCTTGAACACTACTGACATCGGTGAAGGAAGAACATCGTGAGGAAACCTGGCCTAAAAGTTTACTACAAGTCTGAAATCGCCAAACCGTCTTGAGCGAGCGTGGTGATCATTGCTCGTGCCTTTTCAATATTATACGTGGTCTTTTCCCAGCAGTGGGACAAAAATAGGCTGGTATTATTATGATCTTTAGCTCTTTACAGATTTATTCAAATGGCACAATTAATCATTGAAAAAGGTCTGATATTATAATATCAGTCGTTTTTCAATTATTGATTTTTTAATGATTGATTCAAGCCATGTGGGCGGTGTTACAGCAGCGTTATAACGTTGTTGCAATTTTGCTTACATGCAGGTGATTTTATTTTATTTTTGTAAAGCGGGCCCAGTGCGGGTTGGCAGATGTCACATGTCTTCGAATGTTTTGTTCTAGGACATGCCGTCTCCTCACGATATTTTCCTTAACCGTTTTGAGAGCAGTGGTGATGAAATAATTTACACAAAGTAAAGCGCCTGTCTGGATTCGAACCTACGACCTACAACTCGTAGGTAAGTCGCGGCCGTTACCACTTGACCACCACTGCTCGTAAATTAAACGTAATTTATACTGGGTGAAATTTTAATGGTTGTTTTCCTCTTAAGGGGTCATTGTACTCATCATTATGAACAACTTTTACTATGGGACCAAAACTGAAATCGCGAAAAAAATATCAGCTGTTCCCTACATTTTTACGAGTTATACGAACATAAATGTTTTAGGAATATTAATATCGTCATTTCAAACATTTAAATGACCATTCATTCACGAATTTCATTTACTGAAGCTTATGCATTTGGTTCACACTAATTGGATATCCGATGGTCATTACACGTATAATGCATAATTTGGATTTTCGCTATGTCTGTCCGTTGTGCAGCTCAACTAAATGTTTAATTAAAATTTAGCAATCACCCACACTATGGCTTCGCGACTAATTTACATGGAATTATTTAAGCTAGCATCGTTATTTACGTTTGTGTTAGGGCGCTTTTGTTGTAATCCAAAATGAGGAGCTATGATATTTTTTCATTACGACTTCCTTAGAGGCATACTCATTCGTATGCAAAGACAGACATGGCAAGGAGTTGGCACCGCGCCAGGGCTTCTATCTCAAATTGTAAGCCGCCAGTTTATGTTGACATTCAGAGCCCCGCACAAATGTACGCGAACGTGAGTATTGCGGAGTGTCTTAATATGAACACAGAGCTCCAGTGTGCTTGGATGAGCACTGCTTTATTCAGCCTGTTGTTTTCTTCATTAGAATCGTGCCACTAAACCCTTGTCACAGTTTTTTTCCGATTTCTCTGTCAGTGGCCTTACGCAAATGCTTTTGGGCTCGCTATAAATATTGTGATTGTTAGCAAGAGTAGGTGGTACTTGACTTAACAATTTATAGTTTGATTTGTCGGTAGCAACTTGTACGGCAATCTATTAGCGTTTATTTTTACAGAGTAAGTACTCACGATAACCTTTTTAGGTATTCATAACGATTCGGATTAGGAATATTTTCGAGGTAGGTATTCCCCTATGACAATAGATATAGTCAAATCAGTAGGTATTAAATGTTATCATCATCTTCCTGCCCTTGTCCCATGTTACTTGTGGTCGGCGCAACACGTCTTCTTCTTCCATTCTCCCCTGTCAACCGTCACGCTATCATTTACATTTACATTTATTTAAGGTATTAAATGTGACTGCGGTAAATTTTTATCAAAAGCCATTCTTTTGCAATGATAAAACAGACGAACTCTCGACAGTTACAAGCATGTCGACAAACAGACGAACTCTCGACAGTTACAAGCATGTCGACAAACTCATTGGTACGAGTACGTATGATACGAGTACGATGCAAATAAAATAGATTGTTACGACGCCGCCCGCTCTCGACTGTTCCGTTGATATTTATTACTTTTATGATGCCGCATTACTTTTAAATGAACGCCTAAGCACGGTATCCCTGCAACACCGCTAGACATATGCACCATCTTCGAGCAAGGTAGATCATTCTCTTTATATCTTTAACGACTACAATTTGTCAAACACTACAGAATGTACTGCAGGCTCCTGTTTAAACAGATTTGAACCATAATTTCACACTCAATATCATTGTAAATTTGTAACATTTCGTTCTAGTTATGTGAGTAATACAGGGATTAGACTAGCTAATATGATTTGCCAAGGACATTTACGAAATACAGGGAGTATATTTGCTTTGAATTGCGGAGCTGATAAAACGGGCTCAATCCGAATAGACGCAGCCGACCAGCGCATATTTAATTATAAAATCCGGAATTTCACGTCCAAATGTGTAGGATCGGATAGCGAGTGCCTTTCATACGTCCTGCTGCCGAATGACGCTATGTACCAAGTGGTAAATGTACGGGGAGCCGGAAAATTGTGTCGCTTTGAGTGAAAGCTTTCATACTTACTCGTCAACACGTGGTACACGTCAGATGCCGTACAGCCTCCCCCGTACTTCGCTACAGGGTTTCCGATGGCAGGAGAGTCTTGATGGCACTACATTACAGAGTAGCGTCTTACAGTTATTATTGAAGGTTCAATTCCGTAGGCGACCGCAGACTGCAAACTGCAGCAACGGCATCGTTTATATTCAAAAACCATTAGGAAGTGCAGTCTATCAATGCGATTGGCATTGCTGCTGCAGTTTGCGGTCTGCGGTCGCCTTCGGAATTAAACCTTAAGATGACAGATTGTGAGTGAATCTAGCAAGACAGATAGAATCAGCATAGAATCTGTGGACTTATATATTTTCGTTATAATAAATGTGTGTTTCGGAGCGCATAGGATGTTTAATATTGTCAACAAACTACGATTTACTCTGTACCTACTTACCTAGTTTCTAAATAGAGCAAACAGTTCGCGTGAGTGACAGATAGATAACATCGAAGGAAATGCGCCATTTCTCTTCACAGATAATATTGAAATTGCTTTTGCTTTTATAAGGGAAATAAATTTAAGTAACATTGGTTTTTATGAGCGCCATTTATGATACTTACGAATTAAGTTTGTTGCATTGCATGCGAGCTGTGGCCTTCCTTTTTGAGTAGTAGCCAAAAATATCACTGAACAATATTTTCTGAAATGAACGCGAATGTTGTTTTATTTAAAGTAACCTTCTGTTGTTCATATACTTACTTATTTAAAGTTAATTTCCAAAGATTAGCATAGAAATTTAAAAGATCGCAACTGTTATATTCAACAAGAAAAATACTTACTTTTTTAACCGGCTTCAAAAAAGGAGGTTCTGTATTCGACCCGTATGTATGTATGTCCGCAATTTTCTCAAAAACGAATGAACCAATTTTTTCTTGATCGATTACCCTTGACAAAAAAACTTTTTTACAAAAAAAACAACCGACTTCAAAAAAAACTACAAAGTGATAAATAACTTTAATTTCGGAACTCGGTGTCGTTGGTTCCGCATTTTCGTTTTTTGACACCGACTTCCGAAATTAAAGTTATTTATCACTTTGTAGTTTTTTTTGAAGTCGGTTGTTTTTTTTGTAAAAAAGTTTTTATTTTTCACTTTTTAGTTGTACCTACTCCACACAAATTCAAATAACACTAGTGCATTGAGGAATTGAAGACACCGACTAGAAGAATCATCAAAATTCGCATAGAAATGCCGGAGATGCAGTACATTTATGCATATAACATCGTACATAAGAATAATTATATAATGTATTATATACTAAAACCTTCCTGAAAGTATGTAGATCACATTAGTGAAAGAAGTTCATTAGTTTTTGAGAAAATCGCGGACAAACAAACATACATACATACATACATACATACATACATACGGGTCGAATACAGAACCTCCTTTTTTGAAGTCGGTTAAAAAAAGAGTTTACAGACAGGGTGCCAAAAGACCCATCACGAACCGTCATCTATGCATTCTGTACATAAAACTAAGTAGATAAGTTTGTGCAAAAATTGACAAAAACAGTTAGAACTTTGACCTTCAATATTTCCGAAACCTGAGAGTTCCCAGGTAGAGTTACATAAAAATTATCATAATAATGGAAAAAAACAAGTGACTCTTGCCTTCGTTAAGGGTATTTTCACACCCGTTACTATGTGTAGCTTACGACGTTTAACGTTCCAACTGCTGGGACACAGGCCTCCTCTCGATGAGAGGTAGTGGGAACACGTAATCCACCATGCGGGCCCAGTGCGGGTTGGTAGATGTCACATGTCTTCGAATTTATTGTTCTAGGTCAAGCCGGTTTTCTCACGCTGTTTTCCTTCACCGTTTTGAGGACAGTGGTGATGAAATAATTTACACAAAGTAAAGCGCCTGTCTGGATTCAAACCTACGACTTACACTTAAGTCGCGGCCGTCACCACTGAGCTACCTCTGCTTGTAATACTTGAAAACAAAGTCGAATAATTGCAATCAAGTTGAGATGCTCTGCGCCAGCAGTGAGAAAACGTCGGCCATTATAAATAAATAATAGCCAGTAAGCCTTAACATTTGCACACAAGTTAACAAACAGAGTCTCAACACACCGATAATATTACATTGGGAGAGTTGGCATGTTGCCAGTCTCACCTTCCAACCGTGTCGCCCTGTGTGAGACGACGCACAGTGGGCCCATACTGAAAATTAGTGGACTTAGGCAACAAAGTTCCAATATCGATGCGATTTTTTTTTATATGACGTGTTATGATATTCCTGACAACTTTTATTCTTATAACATTTCTTCTAAAGTTGATAGTTTGTCTTGAAAAAAATTAATTAGATTATTTTGTATGGAGCGAATCACGTTTAATTTTTTTTCTTCAATTGTACTAATATGTTGGGTGTGTGGCGTGAGTATATGATAGCTAGGGTCATTCTCTATCCACGAAAAAAAAAACAGCGCCGGCCATCTGCGGCAGCGCGAGTAATCATTCGGTAAAAAAAAAATGTTATGTAAGATTTTTTTTGCCATTTAAAATAAATTCAAAGTAAATTTTTTGTGTCATTAGGCTAATTCACCTTCTCTTTATTAAATATATAGTTTTAACAGCGCATAGGTACTTATAACTAATTATTCTGGTAGAAATTTAGTAATTATTGCTATGTTATCGGTAGCACCTGCATTGTGATTGATGACTCATTTGTTATTGCGCTCGGCTAAGCGCATAACTAATGAGTCATCGAAAAATGCTCGTCTCTGATTGGCTGAATAATTTTCACTCACTGATAACAGTGTCCACTACTTGAGTAATTAACACTGTCTATAAATATAAAGACATTCATTAAGTCCATCTAGTTTCGCTCTTGTCGCTTATTTGTGAACACAGTGAAATACTTTTATTTTTATATTTACATTAGAACTATGGCTGGATTTTGTACCAACCTAGATTTTTTTGTGAAATTAAGAAGTGGCGGTGATCTGAAAAATCATATGTTTCTATATGAAAGTATCATTTCTGTCTTGACTACCGAAGTTTCTGAAGAAGACAAGAACCGAATCAAGGAGTTCTGTCGACTTTTTTGTGTAAATCTAAATAAAAAGTGGATAGAGTCAAGTAGAAACCAAAAAACTTTTATGAATCGTGTAAGTAATCGCAAGTGGTTGGAAAAAAACATCAACTGGCCTGTTTGTGACAGTGTTGACCTGAGAAGTGAGATGGGCTTTTCGGACGCAGTCTTATCTGAACCTGTGGATATAGATTCCCATGTTCCTACTCTTGCAGTATGTACTGCGGAAGCGGGAACATCTACAGAAAAGGAGCACAGAAAACCATTCGAAGAGTTAAGTAAGAAGCAAAAAAAAAGACGTTCTACTTCCATAGTAGAAGAAAATTCCGAAGAAGAGTTGCAGACCTGGTACATAACAAAATTGAAAGACAACGGCAAAACGAATCTGGCAAAAGTGATCGAATACCTTTCCAGTAATCCAGATGCCCTATCCGAAGTAGACGAGCGACTATTCAAAAAGCAGAGCTTAAGTACTGTCTCTGAAGATAACTGTTTAGCTCTTTATACATCACTTGCGCTCTCGAAATGGAAGTACTTAGCTCTTCGACAATTTCTGAAAGAAGAAAACTGTGCTGCCTTTCCATCTTATCCAAAGCTTGTAAATGCCAAGAAAAGATGTTACCCACCACAAGAGAGTATGGAGATTACCGAAAAAGGAGCTCAAATTAAATTGCAAGCGCTATTGGACCACACTGTGGAAAGGATTTTACTAGGTATTAGTAATTCTGTTGATAGGTCTCAAAATAAAGAACTCAAGTTGACCTGGAAATGGGGACTTGATGGTTCTTCGTCGCAGAGCAATTATAAACAGAAAACGTCTACAGAGTTCGATGATTCATCAGTAGTCATGATAAGCATCGTCCCTCTTCGGCTAGTGTCTACTAGCCCATCTTCTGGGAATGAAAATATAGTTTGGGAGAACCCCACACCTTGCTCAACTCTGTACTGTCGACCGGTGAAGTTCACTTTCACTTCGGAGACAGCTGATTTTATAATGTCTGAAGAGTCTGAGATGAAAAAACAAATTGATGAACGAATATCTACACAGTGTGGAAATATTATTGTATCACATGAATTGCATATGACCATGATTGATGGAAAAGTGGCCAATATTATTGCTGAAGTACCATCATATGCAACGTGTCCTATTTGCTTGGCAAAACCGAGCGAGATGAATAATTTAGACGCTTTGACTTCCAAACCACTTCGTGAAGAAATTTACAAACAAGGAATTTCTTCACTGCATATGAAGATTCGGTGTATGGAATGTCTTCTCCATATATCTTATAATCTGGATTTTCAACGATGGACTGCTCGAGGCGAACATAAGGCTTTGAAACAAGCTAAAAAAAATACCACGCAACAAGAGTTTCGTGAGCAAACTGGAATGCTGATTGATATAGTCAAACAGGTATGTATTTAATTTTGGCTCTTTTTATGTTGTTTGTGTATTATATCTCTATGTATTGTATATTACAGTATTGTTTTCCCATTTTAGGGTTTTGGAACTACAAATGACGGGAATACTGCGAGGCGCTTTTTCCAAGATTACAAAAGATCATCCAGAATAACGGGAATTGACGAAAATCAGATTTTCAGATTTTCCGTTATTCTACAAGCCATATCATCAGGCAAAAACATTGACTGTGAAAAATTTAGAAGATACTGCAGAGAAACAGCTGATGTGTACGTGCAACACTATTCGTGGTACTACATGCCAGTTAGTGTACATAAACTTCTAATGCACGGTGCAGACATCTGTAACCACTTTGGTGTTTTGCCAATCGGTAAGTAAAAAATAAATATAGTTTGATGTATTATTTGACTCAATTGCGTTTTGAAATTAAAATGTATGTACTTATTCGTTTTAGGTATCTTATCTGAAGAAGCTTCGGAAGCCCGTAATAAGGACTTCAGAAACGTCAGGGAGTGGCACACTCGGAAAACGGGGAGAATAGCAACAAACGAAGACATCCTCCATGGACTTCTAATAAGCTCTGATCCCCACATATCCTACATAAGGCCTAAAATATTGAAACAGGGTCATAATGAGTTGTTGCCTGAAGCAATTCAGTTGTTACAGACTACTGAGCCTCCCTGTGACAGTGAGATTATGGAGGAAGAAGAATGCCTCATAGCAGAGTCCGAAAATTTGCCGGACCCACTAGCACTTCTGGAACAAGAAATAATGTGATCCGGCTCTAGATTATCCTCACAAAAGCCCATCAGGGCTAGGTATATGACAAACAGCCCTTTTCAGGGCTACAATTACTTCACAGTTTCATACGCTTGATTATGTAGATAATTATCAACGACTTGCCCGTACAAATTTAAATTATTTCACCTATCATTAACAAAATTAGTATAACCTGAAACTTATTACGATATTTATTCAACAATAGATAACGTGCAGTTAAAAAAATAACACAGCCAATCAGAGACAAGCATTTTTCGACGACTCATTAGTTATACGCTTAGACGAGCGCAATAACAAATGAGTCATCAATCACAATGCAGGTGCTACCGATAACATAGCAATAATTACTAAATTTCTACCAGAATAATTAGTTATAAGTACCTATGCGCTGTTAAAACTATATATTTAATAAAGAAAAGGTGAATTAGCCTAATGACACAAAAAATTTACTTTGAATTTATTTTAAATGGCAAAAAAAAATCTTACAAAACATTTTTTTTTACCGAATGATTACTCGCGCTGCCGCAGATGGCCGGCGCTGTTTTTTTTTTCGTGGATAGAGAATGACCCTAGCTATCATATACTCACGCCACACACCCAACATATTAGTACAATTGAAGAAAAAAAATTAAACGTGATTCGCTCCATACAAAATAATCTAATTAATTTTTTTCAAGACAAACTATCAACTTTAGAAGAAATGTTATAAGAATAAAAGTTGTCAGGAATATCATAACACGTCATATAAAAAAAAATCGCATCGATATTGGAACTTTGTTGCCTAAGTCCACTAATTTTCAGTATGGGCCCACTGTGCGACGTGTGGGTCAAATATGGAAATTCGAGAATGTTCCCCCTGTCGAAAATACTGCAGTCGGTACCCGCGTCAAATAAAAGCAACCACTAACCAAATAACCTGTCGAAAATTTCAACATAAATTACGCGAAATATAGAAATTGATGCAGTAACTTTTTTGCCGCGAGTTTTAAATAATTTAGCTCGACGGATTATAAAATCGACTGTACGTTTATTTAATGATGTATTCTCTTTGTTACTGAAATGGAGTACTTATTACATTTATTGGATTAATTGACTGTTCATTAAAACATAGCTTAGTAAAATTATGCTCACTTATTAATGTTATTAATGATGCGTTTTGTTTTGTTTATAAATTTTTTAACCGACTTCAAAAAAGGAGGAAGTTCTTAATTTGGATGTATATTTTTTTTATAACGTACATATGTATATAACAAATTATAAACGCATCGATAACGGGGTTTAAATAACGGTTGGTCAGGACCAATATGAGTTTATGGAATAACGCTCTTTCAGGTAAAGCGGTTTCAGTATCTATACTGCCTTTAACTTGTTGATTTCACCCGAATACATTAATATTTCGCGGAACAGCTGCCCTCGTACGAGCATGCTATGCTTACCGGTATGTGCAGAAAGGATATTTTAAATCTACGATGCAACCTTTATGCCTTTTGTACGCGGCACTGTTTCATTACTGTGGTATAAATCGCGCTGTAGAAAAGGCGTATCTGTCAACAAGCTTCCATAGTGATCTTTTGACTACATTGTATGTATATATTTAATGTCTTTTTTTATTTTATTTTATTTGTAATGTGCGTTTTGTTTGTGCAGAATAAACCATTTTTCTTTCTTTCTTTTCTTTTTTTTTATCCATACAAAACTGACGAACCGTGCCTAAACACGACGTATAAACCGCGCCGCACAAAAAACGTGTCCGTGTACAAGTTACCATAGTGATCCATACAACACTGACGGCCGCACACGCAGCGAATAAACCGTAGTTTTTCAAGGAAGAAAAACGTGTGTGAACAAAGGGCCTAGGGGGCAATACAGAGAATTAGTTTGCAATCAAATCAACCCCTAGATTCAGTCTTCGATATGCTGAAACAGAGTCAAATTCGTGCGAATGTAGCCTTTGACGCTCAAATGAAAAATTATTGACAACTGCATTCTTCCCATTTTCACCTATGGTACCCAGAATTGATCTTTGACAAACATTTAAAAGTCCAAAATTGCCAACGTACAATGGAGCGTAGTATCCGAAGCGGCAATTGATAGACCATATTCGAAACAACACACTGCGCTCCGACGTTGCTCAAAAAGCGATAGCCGTCGCGGCAGACCCAGTAGAAGAGGGCGGGATGAGCTAGAGAAAACAAATGACTAGTGGTCCAGTTTAGCCCTGGATCGAAAGAGCTGGAAGTCATGGGGAGCGATCTTTGGCAGCAGTGGAATGATGTAGGCGAACAGCAATAGTCGTCAATTTCAATTCAACATCATCACGGACAGTTTACGAATGAATGACGGATATTGATAAATAACATTCTTAAGGAGACAAATATGACTTAGTGAGTCTCTATTCGTTTTGAAACTGCTAGTCGTTGCCGCGTACCATGCTGTGAATGTAGGTATGAGAAGACCGAATGAACCCTGTCAATTCTAAGATAAAGATGTCTTACTGATCCCTGTACCTACCCGGCAGTCTGAACGTGTGAAACAGTCCACAGATCTGAATCAGGAGGTCTCCACCCAAATTCAATTTATATGTTGTTCCAAGTTCGTTTGTTTTAGTTGGACAATTTACTTGCTACGAGAGCTGTCGAACGTAAAGTCTTGTGTAAGATTAGACCGCATTATTTACTGTGAATCTTAAATATTGAACTTAAGGGATTTAAAGCATAGCATGAGTTATAACTAGGTACCTCCAAGAGACGGCGATATATACTTAGGTACATAGGTAACTACCGATTAGCAAGCCATCATCTCCCTAGCCTTTTCCCAACTATGTTGGGGTTGGCCTCCAGTCTAACCGGATGCAGGTGAGTACCAGTATTTTATATGGAGCGACTGCCTATCTGACCTCCACAATCCAGTTACTGGGTAATATGAAACCCCTTAGTAAGACTTTCGGGCTTCTGACGACCCGTTACGACTGTCAAAGATCCACGAATGACAGTCAGGACCAACGATTTAACGTGCTTTCCGAGGCACAGAGGGGTCTTGGTATGTAAAGATGGTCACCTATCCAGGGACCAACCGCGGCAAGCGTAGCTTAACCTGATTGATCGACCCGTGTAGCTGTTATTACTTAGCCACAAGCCGACGTCATTTATCAAAGGGCCCGCAGGTGGATGGTTTCTAATTTTGATTTTATGGAAGCGAGTTCACGGTAGATCACAGACATCATTCTTCTATTATATCATCTTTGGTTATCTAAATATTATAAAACTAAATGTCTGTCACTTTGTTGTTAGCTTTTACTGTCCCACTGCTGGGCAGAGGCCTCCCCCAATTCCTTCCAGGAACTCTTTTCCCGCGCTACCTCGAACCAACCCTCGTGGTACACATCCATCACTTAGGTATACAATATTCAAGTAGGTACGTCGATTTGTCTGGCTAGATCTTAATCCCACAGTAGGTAGGTATGTAAGATAATAAGATATGACGATGATAAGCTCTTAAATCACGTCCAAAGAGGTCCTTACCTTTCAGTGGGAAGTACAGACTGGCATAATATTATAGCCACTCTCTGCCGATATGAAACCAGTAATCAATTTGGCTAATTAGTGGTAGTGAATGTTCGTTTGATCCCAGTTTGATCATACTAATTAGTAATTAGCACTGTCCATACTGCTGATAGTATAATTTTCTCATTAAATCTGCACCATTTGATGGTCTATGGATCATATTTCGGTGACAAGAACATATTAGCTAGCTCGAGGTTACTGCCTCTGCGAAACATTGAAATCTAAGACCATATTTCAAGGCAAGGCTACATTCAATGTTACGTCCACGTTTCGTGGCAAATGCTGAAATTCCTACGAACTCAAAAAGTCATAGGTAGTATGGTGAAAGTCTTTAATAAGATTTTTATATTTACTACTGGTTTCTGGAGAGTATATGACGAGTAGATATTATTTTAGATAATATCCGTCTTCTATCAATCACCACAAGCTTATTGATCAACAAAGTCTCCGGATTTAACGTCGCATGAGCCCCAAAAATAAGTTAAATTTTAATCACAGCCAGAGGCCCAAATTTAAAACAAATTTTCGACGTTAGCAGGGGCTCTAATTTGAATAATTCCCCCAATACAAATATACACTCACCCTACCAGGTCGGGGAAGGTCGCTCCGTACACTCGCTATAAATACCTACCTGTATTAAATTTTGATTGCTCGAAACGGTCCAATAGGTACAATTACCGCGAAACATTACAAAGTACTACCTACCGCTGTAGCATAGAGCTGGCAACAGCAGAACAATCACCTTGTTTCTCTCAACTTATAGACGCGCGACGGGTATTTTATGGCGCGCTGGAATATTTCACATCGATATTCTGCGCTACGACCTACTCGATAGCAAAACGGAATTTTGTTCATAGTTTTTGAAAGCCGTACTCGTATTATCCCGTTTCTAGAAATTTTGTTTTAGCAGGTTTTTTCCAGTCCCACCCCGGGGCAGTAAACATTTCATATTTTTATATGGAGCGTTCACGCTAAAAAGTTGCGGCGTAGGGCATTCAACAATTTTGCCTTTTATCTTTTCCAAACAGATCGTAGATAATTATTTCACTAAGGCTTTTAAACAAAATGAGGTCAGCACGAGCGAGCATAAAGTAATTATTTTATTAAATAAACCCCTGTTTCTAGCCCAGCCGCTTCGCTTAGTAGTACCTAATTTGAAAAGTACCTCTTAGCTGCTTGATTAATTAGGATCCTGCTTTGTTTTGTAAAAAGGCATTAATTATATTATCCACACACGAATTGGAAGGCGTCAAATTGAACGTTCTCAATTTCTCGACACAGTTCACATCGGGTTTGGTATTAATTATACCAGTCCCTGAGTATTGTGTAATCTCGGCTCAGCAATAAGTTTTACATTATTATTTTAGACCATTTTGTTAGAGCTCTTAGATACTCCAGAAAAGTATGAAATGTAAGCCGTGTCTATCTGCAGAGCAAAAAGATAGGCATCATTTGCTATCAAAACAACTATTTTAATACGTGACAGTTTATCTGAGTCCATCAAATTGAATGCTTTATTTTTATAACTACTAACTAGCTGTGTGTGCTCCTGTGATAAATTTAATGTTTCTGTACCCAGAGGGTTAGGCTGTGCGTTGTGTCAGCGAATTTTAAATATTATTAAATACGCAACTTTCGGTTACCCATTATGTGTATTTTTAAACATTTTATTAAATTGTATGTCTAGTGCTAGGTAATGTCTGCAGGCATCGAAGTTTTTGTTACTTGTCGAAAACAATCTTTAAGCTGGGTAGCTATTTTTGTAAGTAAGTACTTTCTCGTGGCGACTCTACATAAGAACGACTTATCATACAAGAAATACTTCCTTCCTTCCAGTATTTACGTAGAAGTTAATTAAACAAACTAATTAATTAATGGCTGCAGCGCGTTGGGGCTGAGTGGTATCGATACACTACGGTAACTGGATCAATGGATATTTATTCTGAAGCGAAGTCACGTTAAGCGTGAAATTTATTTTGCATCCATTTTTAGGGTTTCGCACATCGAAGCATAAGCATAATCAGATTCAACCTACAATGTTCCCACTGCTGGGACACGGCCTGTGTCCCAACTGTGGGAACGTTGTAGGTTGAACTGCATTGTCTGTAGAGGGATATCCACCACGCGGGCCCACTGTCAGATTCGGACGTGGATGCCACACATATCTTCGATTTTTTTGGTTTTAGGACATGCCGGTTTCCTCATGCTGTTTTCTTACACCGTTTTAAAGATGCATTTCGAAGACTCTTTTTTAAAACCGATACTTTACCCATTAAAGTCGGTTTCCGAAAGGCAGTTTTATTTTCGGACATTAAAATATGCCCGCTAGGTGTTTTCCTGAAAATCGACAAAACAGCAAAAGAGAATAGCCGCTTCCACGTCAATTCACAGGGACAATGTTGCGCTAATTGTAATGAGTACTTATATTCTAGCCGGAGTGATTTTACCAGAATATTACGAAACCTGGTGCAACTCTGGAGTAACAACAAGTAGAAGAAAAACATACGCCTCGAATCGGAACATCTCGTTCGTCGATTCCAGAAGTTAGTTCAAAATTCGGGTTACTTAGAACTTTTGAAAGTTCGACCAAACAGTTAGTAGAATCGCCAATCTTTTCCTGTTTTCCTTAGGTTTATTTGCTGCACTAGGGTAGTTATTTTTACAGCATTCGGTTTCAGGCTTTGTTGTAGTAAATAAACCGGTCAAGTGCGAGTCGGACTCGCGCACCGAAGGTTCCGTACAAAGTAGGTATGTAGGTAAATAGTTTATCACGGTATTTTTTTTAAATGTAACTACAAATTTACGGTTTTTGTTTTTTTCCTTTACTTGCGCCACATGACCTTGCTTCTTGCCAAATTTCATGATTCTAGTTCAACGGGAAGTACCCTATACATTTTGATTTCCTTGAGAGTGTCGAAATACCTATATGTTTTTTGCGGCATAAACGGCCGTATCTTTTTTTTACGTTAACTTGCAAGTTTGATTTTTTCACAGCTTCAAGGGACCGCAGACTCATACAACACACAATTAAAACCATATACTTACTTAGGTATATGGTTTTAATTTCAACTCGAAACCTCCACGCGTTCCCGAGATAAAGGGTCTTGACAGACAGACAGACGGACAACAAAGGTGATCGTATAAGGGTTCCGTTTTTTCCTTTTGAGTTACGGAACCCTAAAAACAACTTGCTCAAACAACTTACCTAGCAAACTAAGTTTCCTTTTTACATAAAAAATAATGTAAACACACTTTAACTGTATTATAAAAAAAAAAACCTTTTGTATGTAGCGCGGTTAAATTCGATGACGGGATCGCATGAGATGCATCATGCATTGCAAATCTAAATTGCACTGTGACGTTGCGTTGGAGTGACTAGCACCCTCTCGCGGCATGTTTGCATCTAGCCGAGGTAGTCACCGCTTCCCTTTGTCATACGATATGCACACGTAACCTACTGTGATGCTATTGTCTATTGTACAGACGCCAGCACATCAAGCTATCCGAAACTGTCAAATTTTCCCAATCAATTTTGAACCTTATGCTTTAGCGATAAAGTTGAAAATCTATTAAAGAAATTTGACAGATTGTAGTAACTTGATGTGCTGGTATCTGTACCTACGTATAACTATGTAATGCCACAATGCTGCGAATGGACAGCATTAAAAGGCTTGAAAATTGAAGTATAACTTGTTTGTAATATGATACCAACCAAGATAACTACTAAGTATAGGGACAGCTGTTTTGTTTAGTATAAATGTAAACACTATCTCATGCACATCACCACAGCTATTCACACCCGCCCGATTCGCTATTCGATTCGATAATTAAAGCTCGTTTACGGGGATCGCTACAAAATGAAGCGAATGAACAGTCTTGTGGAAGAAAATGTTTAAGTGTTCGAATAAATCATTATTATTAGGTAATTCCTGCAGTAACGTAAGTGCTACTATAAAATATACATGGAGTGATTAATTAAACAAGGAAACCAGCAGTAATTTGATAAAATAACTAGCTTCTGTCCGCGACTTCGTCCGCGTGAAATTTCTTGTTCCCCTGACCCACCACATCGGATCGCATTGCCTGCCCAAGCTATTAATTCGCTTTAGCTTAGCGTACTATCTGACTTTTTTTCTTTTTGCGAGCTCCTATTGGTCCTAGCATGATGTTAGATAGCCTGCCTTTCTCAAGAATTAGGCTATCAAATGCAAAAATATTTTTTTAAATCCGACTGGTAGTTCCTAAGATTAGCGCGTTGAAACAAACAAACAAATTCTACAGCTTTATTATTAGTATAGATAGAAGATGTAATATTATGTTATGCTTCGAATAAACTTGCTTTGTAAACACTTTATCGAAGGAGTCCTCTAAACGCTATTCTCAAACCGAAAATTGGAAAACATTGACAGTTCAAATCGATATGAAGACTTCGACGACGACAGGATCGAGGGGTTGGGGATAGTTGTGCAGCACTGCTATTCACAACCGTTCGATTCGCTATCGAAGCTAGGGGGAACGCTACAAAATTGAAACTTTTGTGGTACTTAGAACATATTTAAGTGGTAAGTAAATAATACTTATTAGGAATTTCTTAATATACCTAACCTAACTTGTAGAAAATATACCTTGAGTGATTAATTAAAATAGGAAATTTAACAAGCAGTAATTTTAGGTATATGTACGAGTTAATTTTTTATTTCGAATAAACTTGATTTGTGATGCATGATTCATGAGTCAATATGAACATATAAATCAATATATTATACCTCAGAATATCATTATCTGTGCCTGAGCAGATAATTGTTACGTCAAATACTAATCTAGGTAGGATAAGTCGGCCTAAACTTGTCGGTATAGTAAGCTCTAATTGACACGCGAGGATTGAACATGGTTGGCTGTATGCTTATCGCTTGTTCTACCTACTGATATTTTACTGTATCATTTTGTGATCACAAGTTTCATACTGCATTTGTTTTAGACCGTACTAGCAGCGCCCCGCGGTTTCACCCGCAAAGTTTCGAAAGACACGTGGCGCCATCTATTATCATAATAACGTTATTGTTATTTTCCTCGGGAACAACACTTTTTTTTCGGGATGAAAGGTACCTACCCTATGTCCGTTTCTGTACAACCGACAACATAACTTATATGCAAAATTTCAGGATGATCGGTTCAGTGGTTTAGGCGTGAAAAGGTAACAAACAAACTTACTTTCGCATTTATAATATTAAAGTTAGGATGAACGATAATCATGAATAGTGGAATGTTCTCATCCCAACTTTTTACATTAAAATATCGTACTCAATTACTCATTATCGCGGTGGTGTGAACTGCGGGGCAATTGCGTAACACATTATCAATCGGAATCGGTTTCATTTGGACAGTTCAACAACATTCATTGCGTTATTTACGTATTTATCAGACAAATTTTTCGAACTTATGAAGCAATGGATTAGCAATTTGCTTTAAAATGATTCAGATTCCGATTGATAGTGTGTTACAACTTGACTTTGACAGCGGCCATATTTCGTAGAGTCCGTTTCACGAAAGAAGTCCCGCAGACGCGGGTACCGCATCGCACGTCGGCGTCGGCGGCATAACGGTGGAGTTTCTTGCCCATTCTTCTCCATACGAAAACTACCTTTTGGAATGGGCGACTGGAATCAATTCATTTTACTATCATTTTTGACGTTCAAAATTGCCTTTAGTGTGCCTAATTGAAATATTTCACTCGCATAATTGCATGTGCGAAGCGAAGCCCGTATGTGATAGATGAAACGGAACAATCAACTGAAATTATCTTTTTTTTTCAGAATGCGTCTCAGAGCTGTGCACTGAAGAGACGAAGCCTGAAATGCCAGCTGCACCACTAACCAGTGAGTCTATTACAACCTTTTTTGAAAACACAAAAACACGAAACGAGTTCTTCGTCTCGTTCGCGAGTAAGTGAACAAAATAAAACTTTACTTCAATTGATACCACTCAACGCTCTCGTTCAAATCTCGATAGTGTGGCGCTTGTCTGCTCTAAGAATGTCTTACTTACTTGTCTGCTTAGTTCCGTCTCCGTCCGTTCTGTCCGTCTGTTCTACTACAGTATTTTTGGTAGCCTTCCTAATATTATCACACTAATATTATAAAGACTAAAGTTTGTGAGAGGGTGTGTGTGTGTGTGTTTATATATTTGTTACTTCATCACGCTCAAACGGCTGGATCAATTTTGATAAAATTTTGTATGGAGGTAGCCGACACCCTGGACTAACATATAGGCTACTTTTTATCCCGATATTCCCACGGGATCGACGCTTATACGGGTAAAACCGCGGGGCGCAGCTAGTTGCTAATATGCTACAGTGATAAACTTGGTATGATGTAGACATCATTATGCATGTGGGATTTTTATCGCATAAGTTTCGCACCTACATATTATATGTTTATTATACTTTCTTTTTTTTTTTGTTATTAGCCTATATGGTGTCCCACTGCTGGGCATAGATAGGCCTCCCCTTTTACCTTCGAAACCGATGTCTTGTACGATGTCTGGTCATGTTGGACTTCCAAACCCTATCAGAACGTCACACCACCTTCGTCGTGGTCTACCTCGACGGCGATGTCAGTATACATCAAAACATTAATAACAAAACTGTTCTAAAACGAATTGTTTCTTGAGAAATAATCTAAATGCTGGTGAAAACCCTTTCGAAACCCACAACGTAGTTACAGCGCCTTATGTTTAAGAATTTACAAACAAACGCGGCAAGCGATTACACTTGAAAAAAGGTTATGCAAGCAGTTCTTCACATGAAAATAACTGTGTATTTAAAGCTGTCTTTTTATAACCATGCACGAAGCATAAAGCTACCGACTACGGAACCCTACAGGCACTACGCGCCCACATGCATTGACCGGATTTTTCTCACCTCAGTTTGAAATTGTACATCTGTTAAGTGAGTTACGTTAATGTTTTTCTCGTGCAAGTAGTCTCGTCTTTTTTCATTTTTGACAACTGGAAATAGGGTAGTTTTCTTTAGATTATTTTATGTTGTACAAACAATAAAACTTTATTCGAGCTGTAATTTTTAAAACGTCTCTAAAATACTCAATGAAGATGATTATTATACAAACATACCAGTGCATTCGCTATCTATTTACCGAAAATGTAAACAAATATGAATTAATGGAAAAATAACTTTAATTTCTAAAACTTTACTCCAGCACGAATCGTTTTTTCCGTTTTTTTCCAAAACGACAAAGCGCACAAATTTTTTATTTGGCGCACATTTACAGCAGTTTACGCACTAATTATACGTTCCACTCATATCACTCTAGGAGCTACTTTCCTGCTGGGGTAACGTACACAATAAAGTTCAGTTTACGCTACAACTTCAAACATTTTTATAACTTTTTAAACAGTGCTAGTCACTCTGAAATCAACTTAATTATCATTGAAATAAAGTTGACATTTGTTTAACTTGAAATAGGGGCATAAACTACATACACACATAAACTCACGGCTCCTTCCCATGGGGGTAGGCAGAAACTACTGAACGGCACCTGCTAAAATCCTTACATACTCCTTTTGCTTCGTTTACGTTCATCGATCAGTACCCTAAATGCGTAACACACTATCAATAACATTTCATATGTTTGAAAAATGTGTCTGCTCAGCAACGTACCTAAAGAACGCAATGAATGTTGTTGAACTGTCAAAATGAAAGCCATTGCTACCTACTGTTACTGTGTTTCGTAATTATCCCGCTGGTAATACAAGCCGCCTCGGTTGCAAGTAAGTACTACGTACCTGCAGAACATCATCAATAAGGTTCCCGGCGTTTCCACTTAAATTTGCCTTGTAAATAAATAGGTACCTTTTGTTAAACGCCTTTCACTCATCCTCTCAACATGACCTAACCATGTAAGCATTCTCTTCAATCTTTGTAATTACATCTCATTTTAAACCTTACTTATAAACATTATCCCCCCCTTACTAATAAACGTTGTATAGCATCTTTTGTCTTCTTCTTTCGAAAGTCAAATTACTGACGACTGAAAGAGAGAAATCGGTGTGTAACTATTCATCTGATATAGGTAATACGTTTATTAGTAAGGGGTACGATTATAGCTAACTTGTCTTAATTAATTAAAAATGCAGAACTATCTTCACGTTGTATAAGTTAACCTAATAGTCATTTCTAATATTCCGTCAAAATAGACATTTCAATTTACAATAATTATTCGCGTAGAGCTGAAAACTGCTAGAGGTAATATTGTACCATTGTACCTAAACAATATTATAAATTAAATGTTAAAAAACCCCATCGATCCCAAGTCTGCAAAAAATATATATTCCAGGTCGTATAGATTGTTTGCATTTTCTCGTAAACAATTTTTATTTGACGTTAAATAAAAAATGCAGATCAAGCAATAATTATCTACAAAAAATGTTGTATACTTTTTTCCTACGAATAACGTATGTATGAAGCATACATAATAATTTCACTCGTTCCGTTCACTTGAACGAACCTATCTCAGTCATCATTCGCAACCTGCCAGGTAACACATATACTTATAGCCATTTTTATGAATCTTGATCATATTATAATATTTAAATACAGTCCGCTATACCTAGTTTCTTATTTATGTGGTTTCATTGCCAGTGTCCGCCACACACAGTGCTGTCACATCGTGAGGAAACCGGCATGTCCTAGAACCAAAAAATTCGAAGACATGTGACAACTACCAACCCGCACTGGGCCCGCGTGGTGGATTACGGCCCACTCCCTCTCACAAAGAGGAGGCCTGTGTCCCAGCAGTGGAAACATTATAGGCTGATTATGTGTGTCTGTGTCCGCCACGCCATTCCACCTGTAATTAAATTCAAGTTAAGTCAAGTGCACTAAAGCCGCCGCTAACTAATGCTATGATAATCCTTCATTATCCCTAATTAATGTAAGCCACTGTCATTGGTTTAATCAAATAATATGCAATTAGCGCACGTCTTCAAGCAGCGTTGCACTGAGAGCCACATAAACGTTAAGATCGGATAACAGTCTATAAGTGCATTCCACTAGTTATATCATCATAAGCACAACGAGGATCTCGCTTGTAAAGCTCATTGTGATGATCTCAAACATCGTGCTCAAACAATTAGCAATAGGAGGAATTGATGCTGTCGAGATTATGGGCATCATCGCCTATTTGTTTCAATTAAACAGCTCGACCTATCGCACTCCATCCTCCCATTATATAATAGTTCGCCTTCGACCCTGAACGACCGGTCTACCTCATGTAGTCCATCACAGGCGCCGCCCGACGTCGGTCCGTCTAGACGGGGGCGACACCGATACGCAAGCCGATGCTCGAATTCCTATTTGATTGCCGTGTCTTTACGCAATTAATGTGCATGCATGTTTCATGTCATTGATTGCATTGAAACGAAGACATCACTCCTCCTCAAGGTTAAATATCCCACAAGCCTTCGCCTTGACAAAATTCTTAGGAAAATTACGCAGAATTGTAGCTTTTAGGGTGACTTTAAAGGCCCTGTCATTTCTTTCTCCGTGTGACAAATGTAGCCACATTAGTTCCATTTCAACTGGTCAGCCCTAGGTATGGCCGGCGACCGATCATGTCATATATAGTCCTCTAGACCGAATTTCGATATAGCGGCCAATCTCAGCGGAAACTGGCCATCTACACGGCAGATATTATAGTGCACAAGTAGGTACACAGGTAGCACTCACTCTTCCCTCACTCTCATTGTCCGATGGGACGGCAATCCGACACGACCAGAGGGAGATCAGGCGCAAGACCAACGGTTTAACGTGCTTTCCGAGGCACGGGGATAACACACCGCCAACTTCCAAACTCCGGGCTGTTACTTAGAGCGAGGCCACACGATGCGTTCACGGTGCGGCGCGGCACCGCATCGCAATTAATTAGAGCTATAGGGCGCCACACGGCGGCGGCGCGGCGGTGCGACACCGCAGTAGAACGCTGTTTACCGTGGTGCGAGCCGCAGCGCATTACCCCTCCCCGCCTCGTCTCGCAGGTCACAAGCGCGGCGCGCCTACGGTGCGACGCCGCACAGTGGCCCAACGCATCGTGTGACATGGCATAGTGATTTATATGTAGGATGACTTTGCGGCCCGTCAGGATTGTTCGCGGGTACCGCACGATCTCATTCGAGGCGGCGACCCTCTTGGCCGGATCCCCGCCTTGGGACCTGGAGGCGAGAGCACTCGCGTCACTATATCAGTGGCGCGGGGAGGCGCTGGAGCGGGGCGAAAGACCCCTGCCTCGTGTTATCAAAGCACGGCGGTCTGAGCTCCACCGGGCCCTGAGGACGGAATGGGAGACGCGACTTGCGCAACCCACTGCAGGGCACGCCGTTATAGCGGCAGTAAGACCCAACATGGAGGCGTGGATCGAGAGGCGGCATGGCACCCTCAGCTTCCGGCTGACGCAGGTACTCTCTGGCCACGGCTGCTTCGGGAAGTACCTGTGTCGTATAGGTCGGGAGCAGACGCCGGTGTGTCACCACTGTGCGGCTTGCCCTGAGGATACGGCGCAGCACACGTTGGAGGAGTGCCCAGCTTGGGCAGGGCTGCGTCGTGACCTCATCGCGGCAATAGGCGGGAGCGATCTCTCACTCCCGGCCGTCGTTCAATCGATGGTCGAGAACGGGAGCGCATGGGACGGAGTTGCCTCCTTTTGCGAGGATGTCATGTCTGCAAAGGAGGCAGCTGAGCGGGAGAGAGAAGCCGCATCCTCTCTCCCCTCCCGCAGGAGACGCACCGCGCGCCCGAGAAGGGCGCAAAACGATCTGCGACCTCCATGAGAGGTGGCCTGCGGGCGGCGGACTAGGGGCGTCCGTCGTCCGACCAGACAGGCCCGAGTTGGCGTTGCAGTGTTCCACGCGCGCCACTCGAGAGTAGGTGCGGCCTGCCCCTCTGTCCCCCCCACGACGGAGAAAGTCCATGAGGATTTCCACCGCGCAACAAAAAAAAAAATAAAAAGGATGACTTTGCGGCACCGCTCCCGCCGCAGTGTGGCCTCACTCTTACTGAGAAATTCCTAATGTAAAACAAGACACATATATGCTATCCTTAACCAATTTTGTTAAAGAAACGTTTTTGCGGATAACATTTTTGGGTACATTCTTTTCATCAATAACAATGACCTAAAGGTATTTTCAGTGAACGAGAGGTCGTGCCTAACCGTAACTTTACTAGATCCTAGATATGATTGCAGTAACTTTAGTTGCTGCTTTTAGTATGAGAATAAACTCCCTATATTGTTTTGATGATAACCTAAACTGCTTTCTGAGAATGATTGTGTATATGAGTTCGTCCTGTATCTTGGCCACATCTATTAATAGTTACTAAGATTTAGGTCAATTTTATAGGTCGTAACTTACATGATATTATAGTACATTACTGCAGCGGCCAGCAAAGGACTTACGTATGTGTGCCTCGGCGTCGCCTCGGCCCACATTTACACGTTCATCCATCAATGCCTAGTTGTGGCCAAGGCTTGTATATAATAGTACTTTTCTCAAAAAATGCGCGGAAATTAAAACTAAGTAGTACCTAGGCAGAACTTTTTGTCAAATACAACTACTTTTCAAAATCAATGACGAACAACGAACAACAATAATTTTTCCCGCGTTAGTGTTTTGTTTTGTTTTTTTTTTCAATTAACAGCTTTCTATTTGCAAGCCAGTTCGAAATTTAAATAAAACCTTTTATACGTTATCTCCTTGGTTGCCATGTTTCGGAGTAAAAAATCGTTCCATTTTTAAATTACACGACAGATATGAGTTTACTATGTAATTTATTTGGCCGCTAAACCACGACAGATATGGATTTTCATACAACTTTTGCCGGCCACTGCTCGCATGTATTTGGTCAGTACAGCAATTTCGATTTATCTCGAAGAAGGTTGTCAAAATTATGCTCAAAAGACAATGACCAAATCACTATGGGAAGTGGTGCATTTTTTTTTTACCGCGGCCATCGTTGTAATATTTGTCGGTATATGATAAGCCTATCACAAAAATGAATTGATAAAAGATTTTTCGACAAATGCAGTCCGAGATGATATATTTGAACTTGAATTTTTATGTAAGAAATAAAGAAATCATCTAGATAAACAGATGAAAAAGATAAGTCACCATCTATGTTATTGTGTGTTATTCCTCTCCATCCAAGGTTATCTGGAAGAGATCGCTTCACTTATTTTTTTATTTTTTTTATTAATCAAAACAGTTTACAAATATTTGTGAACAATTCCACATATCACACAAACCATCGGCATCGTGGGTTTAACGGCGGTATGGCTTGTAATTAAGTTTGTTTGTACTTCTTACTTTTTTATGTATTATGTTGTGGCGTTTCAATAAATTGTTAATTCATTTGTGAAATAGAGCAATTAAAACAATGTCTTACTATTTTCGAAGGTTTAAAAAAGAAAAGGCCGTTTTAAATCTTTTTAACCGACTTCAAAAAGGAGGTTCTGTATTCGACCCGTATGTACCTATGTATGTATGTTTGTATACCTAAATATGCATGTGTTTGCATAAATTCTTCATTTAGTGTAGTAGATCTTCTCTGGCGATTGTTACTGCGATTTAAAGTGTGTTGACAAGAGACACGATCCCAAGTTTTCCATGTTTGGAATCCTTTCAACTCAGTCCAAAACACAAAGCACAGGTCAGACAATAAGATATTCACAAAACGCGACGCGCAACGGTCGGCTCAGGCTCAGGCATACCTAGATAAAAAATCCTAGTTTGAGACATAAACTCTATTGCTGTAGGTACAAACCTGCTTTTAGATGATCATCATCATTTGCCTAGCCTTTTCCCAACTATGTTGGGGTCGGCTTCCAGTCTAAGCAGTCTATGCAGCTGAACACCATTATTTTACATGGAGCGACTGCCTATCTGACCTCCACAACCCAGTTACTGGGTAATACGATACCTGCTTTTAGATGATAAATAAGTAAAAACATATATATTTTTAATTTATTTATTTTCTATATAACTCGGTTCGGACTGATGTTAGGTTGTGTTACCCCATATTAACTTTTGTTCTTCATATAATTCTCCATCTAATTAATAACGTTTGATTGATGGCCGCGACAAAAAAAAACTGCACCATTTTTGGATATATTTTTAATATTTTCTATATAACTCGGTTCGGACTGATGTTAGGTTGTGTTACCCCATATTAACTTTTGTTCTTCATATAATTCTCCATCTAATTAGTAACGTTTGATCGATGGCCGCGACAAAAAAAAAACTGCACCATTTTTGGATATATTTTTAATATTTACTATATAACTCGGTTCGGACTGATGTTAGGTTGTGTTACCCCATATTAACTTTTGTTCTTCATATAATTCTCCATCTAATTAATAACGTTTGATCGATGGCCGCGACAAAAAAAACTGCACCATTTTTGGATATATTTTTAATATTTTCTATATAACTCGGTTCGGACTGATGTTAGGTTGTGTCACCCCATATTAACTTTTGTTCTTCATATAATTCTCCATCTAATTAATAACGTTTGATCGATGGCCGCGACAAAAAAAAACTGCACCATTTTTGGATATATTTTTAATATTTTCTATATAACTCGGTTCGGACTGATGTTAGGTTGTGTTACCCCATATTAACTTTTGTTCTTCATATAATTCTCCATCTAATTAATAACGTTTGATCGATGGCCGTGACAAAAAAAAACTGCACCATTTTTGGATATATTTTTAATATTTTCTATATAACTCGGTTCGGACTGATGTTAGGTTGTGTTACCCCATATTAACTTTTGTTCTTCATATAATTCTCCATCTAATTAATAACGTTTGATCGATGGCCGCGACAAAAAAAAAAAGCACCATTTTTGGTCATTGGCTTTTCCAAGCATGTTTGAGAAAAAGTATTATTCCGGTCTGATCCCCTGAACCCCCCTCCTTCCCGCCCTGGATCCTGCTAGTTATTCTTCTGTTTTAATCTCTGTCTTATCCACTTTATCTAGGTTACTTTTTGGCAATATTTTTTTATTGGAACGAAGTTCACTATCGCACGTTATTCTCAACACATACTTGGCGAATGAGAGGTAGAAAAGTGTAACATTTCTACCGTCAACGACACTTTAGTATTTTCACTTATTATAGTTACTCTCAAACGTTTTTAATTTTGTCTCATTGTGCTTACTATTTAATCCTACTATCCTACTAATATTGTAATGATAATTGAATGTTAGGTTAGGTTAGTACTCAATCACGGAAAAACGGCTAAACGGATTTGGATTTTAAAACACATATTTGATTTTTATCCCGGTAGTACGTTCCCATAGGATCATTTTCGACCTCCAGGCGAGTTAAACCGCGGGCAAAATCTGTGCTAATAATAAAGCTGAAAGGTAAAGGGTTTGTTTCTTTTTTTGTTGGTTTGTCTATTTGAACACGCTAATATCTGGAACTACCTACCAGTCGGATTTGAGAAAATCTTTTTTGCATTTGATAGACTAATTCATGAGGAAGGCTATTAGGCAACAACACGGTAAGACCCTTAGGAGCCGAGCAAAAATAAAAAAGGTAGAAATAACGCAAAGTGAAAAAGAAATAATGACGCGTCCCCCGACCCACCCTGTCGCATCGCATCGCAGGCCCGCAACATCAAAATTACACGCTGACAAAAGTGACGGGCAAAAGCTAATACATAATATACAGCGAAAGGAACTTCGTTCCAACCCGATGTCCCACGATACCTCTCGTCTTTTTAATGAAATTTAGGCAGCTGATCAATAAAGTAATGTACAGTGGGGGACATAAGTGGAGTAGCAAATTCACAAAGCAATAGATTGACACTTTGGTTTTACTTACGACCTTCTTTTAATGAGTCATTTCTCTACTATAGACACACACACTCACATTCATTTGCAACTGATTGTATTTCATAAATTCAACCGGTACGGTATATGGCATGATAGCCTAGCGGTTATCATATCTGGGTAAGTGCGTTCTGCGTAGCGATGCGTGAGTTCAAATCTCACGCGCGATGATAGTTTTTTTAATGTTTTAATAACTACTTTGAATAATCACGCTTTTGACTATAAGTCTTGTGCGCTTAATTCGTAAAACTTTATGATTATACCCACAGATATCTAAATAAATAAATTATAAGGTAGACACAGTTAAGTTATACGAGTCATTCACCGCGATTAAATAGAACGTTGTTGGTTGGTTGTTTATTGTGGGATAGCGACGTGTGTCTGTGTTCTATCTATTAGCCGTGTTGTAGTTCCTTTTAAAATACAGAATATTGAAACGAAAGCGAATTATGATTGCGCTGCATAAAATAATATAACACAAATATCTTATGAAACCGAACTGAATGTGAGTATTATAAATATGTTTTAATTATTTTTTCAAACATTTATTTTATTAAAATAGAACTGCTGATTTTTGTAGTTATTTTTTTGAAACGTATTATAAGGTCTAAATAGATGAAAAAATTATAATTTCGAAGTCCTAGATTTTAAATGATGATTATTATAGTTATATGTAACATTTCTATTTTCATTATAATTTTGTTTCTAAATCGTAGGTAATACTTACTTATTCGTATTTTGCTAGTAGCCTAAGAGTACTTCTTTTTTGTTTTAGAAAAATTACCTTCTGTGAGTCGGAGGGTCACTCAATAAGGAAGAGGGTAGCCTTGCCAGTCGAAAGCGACTGGTTATATACCAACGAGATATATTGCCGAATTATTATTCGACACGTCTTTACGAACCGTTCGCCGTGCAAACGAAAACCAGCTCAAAAACCATAGTTGATTGAAAATCATAAACAAGAACGTTTACATTTTGCGATACAGCGATGGAAAGCAAGGAATTAGAAAATAAAAAAAATATATTAAATAAAAAATTGTAAATAATAATAATAAAATTATATTGTAGCATATTCGTAATAAGGATTATTTTGAGGTTTAGTTTCAATCTTCTTTTCGTAATGAAAATGAATACTTAAGCTATAACCACAATAAGTCCTAAACTAGAAATTTATTTATACTTTATAAAATTATAACGAATAAACATTTTGTAATCAACTAATCACTTATAAAAGATTTTTATTCTTAACCCCATATTTCACTAACTATATAATAATAAAAACAATTATTACATTATTATTCCCGATTATTAATTTATCGAATAATAAAAGAACAGATGAAGATAATTGTTGAAAAGAAAAAAAAAAAAACTCATATCGAGATTGGAACCTAGAACCTAGTGTTTCTTTATCCTATACGTTACACTATGAGCTATTTGAACTTATTACAACGCTGTCAATTTTAGCAATCCTATGAACCGCCCAAGGTCATACGTAATTAGAAAGTGATATGTATTTGTTTCGCTCGACACCAGTGTATAAATTCTGAGGTGTGCGTTCTGTGTTAATACACTTATACACACATATTAGGTACGGTTACGGCTTGTACTGCGCGTTCACAGCAAAACAATCCTTACCGTGCTACTGCACTTATGACCGTAATAGTACCTACTTAAAGGATCAAAGTGGTGGTGTAAGTGGCTTTTGTAGCGAATGAGAAAGATCTATATCTACCTACTAGATCAAAATATTACACATAATATACCTACAGAATATTTTTTTTTCCCGGTTCTAAATTTTTACAGGGTTGAACGGACGATTTTAACGTTCTGCAACGTTCTCACATGCATAATTATAACATGAATGATGTCAACCAATATTTTGTAACCATATTTTGATTTAAAAGTGTCTGTGGAGTTTCTTGCCCATTCTTCTTCATAGGTACCTACTACGCTTTGGAATGGGCAACTAGCTTCGTCTCCTGACTGACCGACCCGCGACCCCTTGAAAATTCAAAAACTCAAAGCTTGGTTTATTTGAAATAAATGCTTTGAGTTTGATTATATGTTTCATCCATTCCATGACAGCTTTTCATTTCGTACGTTCATATATTCCATTGTTCTGCTAATAACAAAAACGAAAAGATGACAGAGTTCAACTTTTTAAAGCGCACAATAATCCTAAAAAAACATGGGATATCATTAATAACATCAAACAACGCAAACCTAATAAAACAAATAATTTGGAAATGTTTGAGCTTTTCACTACCCCACAGTTCTCTATTGACAATGTTAATGATTACTTCTCTAAACATAGGCAAACTTCTGGCAGATAATATCACAACTTCTTAGTCCTCCGCAGGAAATAAAACTAATCCAGACTCATTCTCGACAGAGAATCCTTTAGCCTCATCTTTTATTCTTCTCGACACAGAGCCCGACGAAGTTCGAGTCACTCTAATGAGTTTGAAAGCAGATAAGTAGCGCTCCCGTTGGGACAAAATACAAGTCAACTTTCTAAAAGCCGCACACGAACAAATTGTACTAATCATAACCCACTTAATTTATTGATCTATGCTCGAGCAGGGACTTTCCTGGGCGCTTGGGAAGTAGCCCTGATAACGCCTGTGTACAAATCTGGGGGCAGGACTGACCCGACGGCAGGTTTATGTGTACCTATAGATATGATTATATATAATAAACCTCCCGAAATAAATTCTAGGCTGATGCATATAAAGCAGCTGAAAAAAAAATCAGCTGATCCATACATTATGTCGAGTTATGCTAACATAAATGTATGGATCAGCTGATTTTTTTTTTCAGGATTTCAGGGTTGGTCCCATAGTAAAAGTTGTTCATAATGATGAGTACAATGACCCCTTTTAAGGATTAAAACGATCAAAATTTAAGGGTGTATAGGTAAAATTTATTTGTTTATATCGTCGCGTATCTGACATTTTGGACTAAGAATTTGATACATTTTCCAAGTCGAATCTGATATCTGAAGCCCAATTCTTGTAATTAAAAACGTTCAGAATCTAGTCGCAGTCTCAACACAGCGTCAAACAAATGTCAAAAACTTGTCAAAATGCAGGGAAATTACAGGTATTTTTGACAGATTGAGACTGAGATCAGACTGTGAACGTTCTTAAAATTACGAGAATTGCCCCTCAGATCATGTATTCCGAACTAAAAACAAAGATCTCACGAAGTGACGTATTCAGTTAAAATATTTATTTTTAAAACAATATTAACACGATAACAATAGTAGTAATACTGTACTGTAAAATATGCTTCGAATCACTTAAGTCACTTAGTTAGATTAGCGACGATATGCAGAGGCGTAAAGCGCGGGCGACGTGGGCCATCGCCTACGGCCTCGCTCTCCTAGGGGCCTCGCACGGACTGGCACCTCGAAGGCAGGACGAGCAATTTTTTTTGTCGCCTTTAAAACGACGGTACATTTCATTCGTCGTATAACAATAATCCTTACTAATACTAAATTCTTTTTAACACACTTTTATTATCTTCACTTGTAATTAGGTAACAATGTAAAAAATCTTAGTAGTCAGTTTTAACCTACTTCTAATTGTCGTATCGAAATAAATCTTTAAATGCATATGTAGTTCGGAAGACAAAACTATAATTTGGTATCTTGGAGCTGATCTGATGATAGAGCCAGGAGGTGGATAGTGGAACTCTTCAGTGGCTACTTGTAAACCCCTAGAATTTGGGCTCATATGATTTGTTTTAACGAGATCAATAGATTTTACTTGGTGTCGAGGGTCTGATGATGAAGCCAGGAGGTGATAGTGGAACTCTTCAGTGGCTACTAGTAAACCCCTCGAGTTTGGGGTCATATGATTCGTTTTGACGAGTTCAATATAGTGCACTTGGTGTCGCGGGTCTGATGATGGAGCCAGGAGATGGATAGTGGAACTCTTTAGGGCTTACTTGTAAACCCCTCGAGTTTGCTAGTAGCCCCTAATCGTCATAATTTAGTTGACTTTTACTAGCAGCGCCCCGCGGTTTCACCCGCGTTAGTGTCGATCCCGTGGGAATATCGGGATAAAAAGTGGCTTATATATGTTAGGTAATCCAGGTTGTCAGCTATCTCCATTCAAAATGTTATCAAAATTGGTCCAGCCGTTTGAGCGTGAAGAAGTAACAAACATATAAACACACCCTCACACACACACTCACAAACTTTCGCCTTTATAATATTAGTGTCATATATAATTCTATCCAGATCTATCTAGTTTCTGTCCAGATGCCTTTCAAGAATGGCTTCAAATATCATGATTTCATGAAATAGTCCTTCAATATTTAATGTGAACTTAGATACTTGTATTGGTGATCCTAATGAGGATGATTATGTAATTAGTGATCGGAAATAGTTGACCTAATATACCTAAAGTTCAAGGAACAGAGACAATAAAGTAGAGACTTCCTTACCACATATTTTTTCGGGACTAATGTCGGGGTTTCGGGACATCACTTAAGTTTAATTAAGTAATTACATTAGCTTCCGCGCTTACTTGCATCGTTCAAACGAAGATAAGGATTTTATCTTTATTTTTTGAAAACTTTAAAAATGTGCATACCTACTCTTTTTTTTAAACAGAAACAGGAAATGAATTCGATAGTTGTTCTACTTTATTAATTTTAGTTCTACTTAAGTAATGTTCCGAAACCCGGGGCATTAGTCCCGAAAAAATATTTTGTCGTAAGGCGTCTCCACTTCTCTCTTTCTCTCCACGTCTCTACTCTCTGTTCTTTTTCGAACTTTAGGTATTTTACCTCACCTATTTTCGATTACTGGCTAATTACATACATATTATGCATATGCTGCTGGCAGAGCCGCGCGCTCGGACCAATCTTTTAAGTGAGGCGCCACTGACGCGTGCACTCCGCACTCTCAACCTCATACGAGTACCTAGTGACACGGACCTAATCTGTTGTCCTCTGAGTGACTTCACAAAGAATGCATTGTTTGTAATAAGTTACAAAATTTAATTATAATAAGAAGTTAGTAATTAGTTAGGACAAGAGTTTAGATAAGTGTACACTATCGCAATAGGTTTCCCTGTAACGATAGATGTAAGTTGGAAAAATAAATAATTAAAATATTTCTTACAGCGGCGAATCATATTTTGATCAACATACTCGTACAACCTGATACTAATCTCCATAACCTTTAGAAAGTTAACCCTGAAGAGAAATCCTTATAATTCTGGTACTGAGTAAGTTTCATCATGATCCAAAGCCCGACCTCAGCCACTGCTGGACGTAGCTCTTACTCGCTTTCATCATAGGTCGGTTTACCTCTTACCAAATACACATTAATGGTTCAAACTTTCATTTAATTGGCAAACAAGGGAATTTATAGTGCAATTAGTGAGGATATTGTAGCTTGCCAATTACGACACTGTTCAGGAATTCGACGTGGACATTAATCAGTTTAACGTAGCAAAGACGAGGTGCTGCCCCGTCCACAGTGGGAATAAAAATAACTTGCAATTTGGAGCACGCCTTATGATTTAGCGATTCTATAAATGAGTAAAAAGTATATACCTAGTTGTTTTAACATCTTGTTCTGTTGGACCGAATATTCAAAAAGCTTCTAAATCATTCAGTGGTGTTTCTTTTTTTAGTCAAGTCATTGATTGTTAAATTATCACTGAAGTAAAACAACCTTCTACATGAAGGATTGCAGGAAAATGATAATTTTCTTTGTCGTAGGCGAGGACAGCGACACAGCGGATACTGATGGCAGACTGTCTTCCGAGAGCTCTCCATTGCCGCAGCGTCGGGGCGGCATATTGAAAGGGGGCCGGTTGTGGAAGTCATTGGACAGCGACAAGGATATGAACGAACAGGTTATTATGCACAGTTTACTATGCAATCAAGTAACTACCCTTTTACAGAAGTGTAGGTACACGCGTATAAATGTTTGTTCAGTTTGCATTTCACGGAAACAATTCCTTTAGCCACACGGAATCAATTATTAAACATCCCAGAAGCCTGAATAACCTCATACCTGCCTGCAAACAATGAAAATGCTAGCAAGTTGAATTTATTTATTGTTTTAATTGTTTCCCGAGTGTGTTTTATGAAAAATAATATTTGAAATTATTAATTTGTTAGCTATTGCATGTTCTCAGAAACTGGAACAGAATTTAGGTCTCTGTGTGGTGCAGGTAGCTCGTAAAGAACACGGGTGACCACTGTTCTTTTTGTAACAGAATGATGATCAGCGATCAACCACTACCGCCAGCGATGAAGACGGTTCCATCACGCCTAGGTCGGTACGATTCTTGGAGAGACCCAAAGATTCAGAGCAAGAGCTTCCGAAGAAAGAGCCAGAACCAGTACAGACTCAGACAGCAGACAGCGAAACCACAACGCAAAAGGAGCATAACACCACAAATACAACTCACAGGTACTTACAGGAATTTAAAACCTGCAAAGTGCAGGTTGATTGTTTCATAAGATAAATGTATGGAATAATTACTGGGAACCTTCGACCTCGTTAGCCAAATTTAACCTACCATTTATTGCCTCCAGTCCTATTAATGAAAAGTTTTCAAAATCTGTACTCGATTACAAAATTGTCCTGATGTCAGGACCATTTTGTTGCCGTTTCAAATAACGTCAGCGTTATTTGTTGCAAGTTTCGCGGAATACCATTATAATTATGCTCATCACGATGATTTCATCCCTTTACAGGGTTTAACTATATTAATGCTACTGACCTGTATATTATACAACTTGTTTAAGGCGGAGGTTTCCGAAAACGGTCAAAAAGTTGGTTTTTTAAAGCAGTGTATCTCTTAAACCGTAAATACTTTTGACCAAAGAAAAAATGATGATATTTTCAAGTCTTACTTTAATACAGTGATGGAACTGAAATCATAAATAAATATACATTAATGCATCAAAATAATGTTCAAATACACCTCTTAATTTTCTTTAAAAGCAGTTTATCCCTTCATTAACAATTTTAATTAGAATTAAAAATATACCATTAAATGTCTAATGCCAAACTGCATTCAGTGATGGATTATTTATTATTAAATAGTTTTTTTAAATAATTGCTTCATATTTGCAATAAATTACCACCGTTGTGACATCGCGCTTCTCTTTCTTTTCTATGCAGTCCGACATAGTGACCGCGCTTAGGTCATGTAGTCGCCTTAATAGAGGTCAGTGATTAATGTGGTCTGCTGTCGCAGCCGGTGTTAAACATATCATAAATTTATAAGATCTCAAAAATGTGTTAATTAGCCACAATAGTTTGTTTTATTAAAACACGGCGGTAGTGAAAAGGTTTTTTTTTATATTTTTTTGTGTTCAAACACACAAATATAAAAAGACACAGCACTTTGCTGGTGTCCACAAAGTCAACTTGTACCAATTATTTGCATCAACGAGAAATTAATTGGCAAAATACTAAGTTTGTAGCGCGCCACTTGCATGTCGAAGATGCGTGTACGTCGATGACTTTTACTTTCTATCATGATTGTACACATTTTAATAATGACTTCTTGCTAAATAGATGTTCTGCTATACAGACCATCTGACAGTTGGACGTTTTGCCACATGGACATTTTGCTAATTAGACTTACTTCTCATTAGACGTTTAGCTACAGTCATTTAGCTATTTAGACCTTTTGATCAGGAGGGGATTCAACATGAAAGCAAATAATGATAGTGTGATAGTTAACTAAGTGAGAATTAATCGGACCTATACAGTATTCAATGAGAATTTTGCAGTGCATAGCACAATGTTAGAACTGTTACTAGAATACAATGTTGGTATGTGGGTGTAAGTACTCGTATATCGGTCTAGTCTTTAGCCTAGACTGCATAGATCGCCCCTAATTAAATAAACTCGCAGCATCGCAAACGTTTGTTGTGTAACAGACACGTTTGCAACGCTGCGAGTGCTAGAGATTCTCCGTAAACTGAGCCTGTAATAGATTACGGAGAACCTCTAAGGATTCAACATTTTAAATAAAGAAGCTCTATCGCTGGCATTAGGATACAACTTCAAGAATTTAATAAAATACTTAAACATTATTTTAGGTAAGTACCTACCTACTAAACTTTCATTGAAAAATAACCTCAATGTAGGTAATTAACAAACAAACTTGGGCATAAGTAATACTTAAATGTTCCCTTTTTTTTGGACCTAGTATAAACCTCACATTGATTATACAAGTAAAGCTACGCTACGGTGTCCTAGAAGAGAGTTTCCGTCATATTAATTGTTGGTCCAACATGAAAAGGAGTAACACTGAGGCGAATGCCCCGCGGGATTCACCATCACCAGTCTGTTTGAAGCTTTACCGACGCAAGATTCTAACGCTAAATATCTCCGATAGACTGGAGACTCCCCTCATCCTCACGATCAACGCACCGAAAACTAACTCGGCGGTCCAGCAACTGTTCAACAGCGGCAGGCCACCTCCACCCGCCATTGAACCACAGTTAGTCACTTCTGAAACGCTGAGGTATGAAGGCTTCATTTATTTTGCTATTTTTTTCAGCCTTCTTTTTATTTACTCCTGTTTTATTATTATTGTTTTTGACACTGCTGATCTTGCGCTTTTCATTGTAGTTCTTTGCTTGTTTAATTGCGTATTTCTGTTGGACTCGTTATTAATAGTATTGTTTGTTACTCAGGGCTTGGGATGCTGGAGTCAGGCCCAAGACAGAGGAGGCTGCGGTGCGCCGCGTGGCTGAGAGGAATGCTCTGCGGTGCTCACTGTTAAGGAGCGAAGCTAGGAAAAAGCAACAACCAAAAGTAAGTAAAATTAAAAAAAAAGTTTTTATTTGGAACAAAATCAAATGCGAGATCACAATGGAAACGATGACAGCTACAAAAGTGAAAAAAGCTGTGTCGCAGCTGTCAATGCCTGTCTAAACGTAATTATCCCCTATTGTAGTTTTATTATAAGAATTTCAGATGTCTTGTAGCATATAATTTTTAACCCCAAAAATACACCTGGGTCCTTATTATAATTAGTAATTTATCTAACGTGGACGTTGAAACAAACCTAATCAGCAAACCGACCTTTGACTACAAGTCTTACGTAAATTTATTATTCTAGTTTGCAATGTATTTGCAAACATATTGGTTACATAATCCCGAAGTAACCGTTTACCTTCTGATGTTAGTCTTGAGTGGTATTAATGCAGATTAGTTGCTACTGTAGTTAGTAATACTAAAAAGTCGACGCTTTCTGCGCACCGGATTAGTATTTGACTAGTTTTGCTCAACTGAGTTACGAACTAAACGATTTTAACTTTCAGACAAATATTAGGGCTTCATAAAACTTTGCAACAGACTAGATAAGAGTTGTGAGTAAACTGAAATATAAGAGAGATTACTGATATCAAATTTGTAAAAGTCCGAGTTTTATTCATCATTTTCAATACTTACCTAAAATTATTTTCGTGTTTCCCATACGGAAGAGCAGTGCTGGCCTAGTGGTAACGGCCCCGACTTACGTAGGTCGTGGGTTTGAACCCAGGCAGGCGCTTTACTTTGTGTTAATCATTTCATAACCCTGCGCTCAAAATGTTGAAGGAAACCATCGTGAGGAAACGGTAAACAAAAAATTCGAAGATTTGTGACATCTACCAACCCTCACAGGGCCCCTTGGTAGATTACAACCCACTCCCTCTCAAAGAGAGGAGGTCAGAGTCTCAGTAATGGAAACATTATAGGCTGTTGCTAGATGGCATTGTCTGAAGGGCAGTACATGACATCCCGTTGATTATTACATGCAATACACCTAGATTAATACCTTACATTCAAAATTATTTTCACATTAATATTAAAACCACAGGGATTATTGTATTATCATCATTTTCCCTATAAGTAATCTGTTCTAAATCAATAGTTTAACTGATTACAAAAACGGATTATACCTCATCCGAAATCCGATTACTTATAAAAAAAAAGCTTTCAACTGAAACAAAATTAATTGATGGCAAAAAAGCTATCAATTTCGCAGTTTCGGATT
This sequence comes from Hydraecia micacea, assembly GCA_914767645.1. Lineage (NCBI taxonomy): Eukaryota > Metazoa > Arthropoda > Insecta > Lepidoptera > Noctuidae > Hydraecia > Hydraecia micacea. Next base: position 4,111,019 of record OU611774.1, read on the forward strand.
TTATTTTACACCACACAAAGTATTTTTAAAGTGTCGGTACAATTTCACTTGCATTTTTTCGGGCAATTGTATGTGTTGAGCTGGCGAATTTTCGAATCTCGGTTTATTTCGCAAATTCGCATTCGAAATAAACCGGCATAATTGATTGTGACATGAATATGAATACATCGAGACAAAAAGCGGCTTAAGTGCCACTGATGAGGCGTGGTGACCCGCAAAAAGCGCCAGTTACGTACATAGTTTTCATGTACAGACGCCAGCACGTCAAGTTGCTACAATCTGTCAAATTCCTTTAATAGATTTTCTACTTTATTGCTAAAGTATAAGGTTCAAGGTTGATTGGAAGAATTTGACAGTTTCGGGTAGCTTGATGTGCTGGCGTCTGTACATGAAAACTATGTAGGTACCTACGTATAATTGGTGACAACGCGCGGTTAGTTATTATTCAAACAAATCAGAATAGAATACTCTTTTAATACTCAATATCTTTATTGCTTTACCATAATGTGTACTTAAGTGGTAACTACATAGCTCACCGTCCGATCAGGACCAGGCCCGTGCCGGACGCCGCGTTAATATGTGTTCCACGCGCGCCTCAAAGACATGTCAGCATAAAGGAAGGGGGCCCGCCAGGGCCGAAGCCTGCCGGGATAGCGGGATCGTCCGAAAGGGTTACCGCTACCCCGGAACATAAAGGGCTAAGGAAGGAACACGGGTGGGTTTTAGTCAGTAAGAGTCTGACACTAGAGCGGGAGGAGTCATTATTTAGATCATTATGGACCCTGTAGGGCACAGCAAAAGCGTAGGAGAGAGGAAGCTCTGTTTAGGAAATATTGAATTATTATTTTTGTTATATTATTTATGATTCCCTTTATTTAATTAAATATTTTTCGGTGCGTAAGTGTGTGCTGTGATTGGATGTCTTCGCGTTTTGTGTAGAACTCTTGACGCTTACTTTGTTTATCATATCACGGCGCCATTCCACACGGGCCTGCTTCTGAGCATCGGTGAGGTTGTGCAGCATCCAGCGTGAAACTATCCTCCTCACGCGAAGATGCACGTGTAGAATTTCGTAAAGGCTTCCCGATCCAACCTGCAGTATGTGCTGAATCACTTGATACGTTACTCGCCAATTGTATACATTTTTCACTGCTATCACGTTTTCTTCCGTAACAGCCGTCAAAGGGCGACCATTTCTTTCTTCATCCCCCAAAGTTAGTCGACCGCGCTTGAATTCGTTATACCAACGATACACAGTTGCCTTAGCAGGGCCTTCATCCATGAATGCCATTTGAAGTCAATCGTATGATTCGTCCGGTTTCAGTAGGCGACACTTGAAATCGTAAAAAATCATAGCGCGAAAATGTTCCCGGCGCAAATCCATTTTTAATGAGACACGCAAACAATGTGGAGGGAAATTTTGAAATTGGAACGTACCTATTTTTACTTACAAATAATCATATTTTTAAAATAGATTATAACTGGCCAGTCTCTGATACATAAAAACTTTTTTCGCAATACTTTCTGAGTGGCCTGGTACTTACTTAAGATTAAGTTATTACTCGGTTTCGAGACGACGAAGGATTAGAGACGATACTATGTAGGTATAAATACCTAATACACAGCTCATTCGGTGATTCGTTACCCGCCGCGATGTAGGTACCTGACCTGACCTGGTTCCATTTTAAGAGCTTTTACTTTCGCTTTGACTTTTACCAACACAACCTTCGTATTAATACGCCTCCTAATTACTGACATAAAATGCGAGATGTTTTCGGATAAATAAGCCAGACCAACAAACAATACTGTAGGTACTAATCGTTTACTATTACTTCTTACTCCCAATAAAAGCAGCAAATTAGCGAATGATTTTGTACAAGTTTATACGAAATGGTTCGTTAATTGTAGCTCCATTGAAAGCTTCGTTATATAAAAAACGGGCAAGTGCGAGTCGGACTCGCGCACCGAGGGTTCCGTACGTAGGTATGTAACTACAAATTGACGGTTTTCGGATTTTTTCCTTTACTTGTGCTACATGACATTGTTTCTTGCCAAATTTCATTATTCTAGGTCAACGGGAAGCACCCTATAGGCTTTGATTACCTTGCGAATGTCAAAATATCGGGCATAATCGGAACATAAACGCCCGTATATTTTGATTGCGTTGACTTCGAAGTTTGATTTTTTCACCGTTTCAAGGGGTAGCAGACCTGAGTTTTTGATATTAATTTCAACTTGATAACTTCACGCGTTCCTGAGTAAAAGGGTCTCGACAGACGGACAACGAAGTGGTCTTATAAGGGTTCCGTTTTTCCTTTTGAGGTACGGAGCCCTAAAAATACTGAAATGCAAAGAAAACTAATTACTTGTAGTGTGTGTGCCAATAAGACAAGGTAATGGAACGGGAGTCAATTCAATTTACCTATTTGTAAATTGACGTTCATAAGTGCCATTTATGTCTCTATTTGAAATAAATGCTTTGAATTTGACATCATAAAATTATTTTTCCAACATTGCAAATCATTTTCTCCCTAAAAGAGCTAAGTTTATTATATGAATCTGTTGGTTTAATTTGAGACGTCAAATGTAACTTGGGATTGCATTTAATCCAAGCGGTCAGCGCAAACATTGAAGTTAAAGCAAGTTGCTAACAATCTGATCGAACAACATCGTTACTGATGCGGTTTCCTGCTCGATCGTTTGCTCTGGCACAGTTAGCACACCTAATGTCAAGACCAAGCTTTTACTCTTACGTTCTAATAGATTTTTACATGAATTACTACTTTTTTTTTATTAGCCTATAGTGTCCCACTGCTGGGCAAAGGTCTCCCCCAAATCCTTCCAGGAACTCTTTTCCCGCGCCACCTCGAACCAGCCCTCGTCGTACGCGTCCAGGTCATCTCGCCATCTCTTTCTAGGCGGGCCTCGGCGGCGCCGTCCATCTTCAGGCACCCATTGTGTGAAGATTTTTGCCCAGCGGTCTTCGTGCGTACGGCTGAATTACTACTATAATAGACTAAAGATGCCCTTACGGGTCATTTAAAAACTTAGCACGAATAATTATTTTCAATTAATGAAAAACTATACGTAAATCGTATAACTAGACTCTGGGCGAACTGGCAGGGGATCGAGGAGGAGGTAGAGGTAGGGGGGTTCAGGGGATCAGCAGGGCAATTGCGTAACACATTATCAATCGGAATCGGTTTCATTTTGACAGTTCAACAACATTCATTGCGTTATTTACGTGTTGAGCAGACAAATTTTTGGAACTTATGAAGCAATGGATTAGCAATTTGCTTCAAAATGATTCAGATTCCGATTGATAGTGTGTTACGCAATTAGGGTGCTGACCGGAATAACTCGATTAATCATGCTACTTAGAGGACAGACAAAGAGACGATCAGATATACAGGGTTATTCGAAAAACATTAACAACCTCTCAGGACTATATTACTAAAATCATAAACAACAACTTTTATTCTATGACTTATATTTATTAATTCATCAGACTTTCATACAAAAAACTTTTTCACAAAAAAAGCAACCGACTTAAAAAAAAACACTACAACGTGATAAATAACTTTTATTTCGGAAGTCGGTGTCGTTGGTTTTTATTTTTTACTTTTTAGTTGTACCTACCACACACAAATTCAATTAACGCATTGAAGAATTGAAGACACCGACTAGAAGAATCATCAAAATCCGCATAGAAATGCCGGAGATGCAGTACATTTATGCATATAACTTCGTACATAAGAATAATTACCTAATGTATTATATACTAAAACTTTCCTGAAAGTATGTAGATAAGTGTATGCTTGTGTTAGGCATGATTTATATTTGACCGGGCCGTGCCCGGGGCGTGCCGTGTACGAGGCCCGGACGGGGCACGGATTTGAAACGTTACATACATTTTGTATGAAGCAGTTTATATTACACAGTGCATGATCCGGCGACAGTACGCCCCGGGCACGGCCCGGTCTAATATAAATCATCCCTTAATCGGTTAACGTATGGAAATTCATGTACCTCATAACGCTCAAACTACTGGATTGATTATGACAAATGTCCATCAATTTGTCTTGACGCACATGTCATAAGGCTTGCATTATTCATTTATGTAGTTACATGAAAGCTCGCATTAGTTATTGCTATATTTGTAGACAGTACATATCTACAGGGACTGTGCTTTTGATTGAGGGTAGATAAATAAATTCTGGTTTGAATATCAAAAAACATTTTATTGAATCGCGAGACTATAAAATTGAGAGGCGTGCTCCAATAACCAGGCGCAACGAAGTCCTGATATTTTTATCAATTTAATTGGACAATTCAATGAAATTTTATTATTTTACAGAATATAATTGGTCAGTAAGTACCTATACCTATTGGATTAAGTTGCCTCGATTTATTGACATTTTATATCCGTTGTTCAGACACTATCTGCAGTGAAAACGTTTGCCCAAAGCAAACAGATCAACGTGTTACCTACTTTATTGAAAATTCTGTCAGTTTAAATACCGGTTCCTACTTAAATGGCTCATTGGCTGTACCGGACACGATAAGGAAGGAGCGAGTGAGTTTTCGATATTGAAATTGTTTAGCTCGTGAAATACTTATACATACCTACTTACTTACTATAGATTGTCTATGTTGTGATAGGACAGGGTCGTCTAAGTCTGCGCACTTAAAACATTAAGAGGGTATAGAACCAAACCGAATAGCATTACGAAACCAACTTTATTTATATACGAGATTATGTCTTAGTAATTAAGCAACATTATTTTAAAGACTCTTTGACTTGAGATCAACAGTTTTAGACTAATTAAAGCAAAATAAAAAAATCTTACAAATTATCTTTTCACCAATCTTCAGTTTTCGAGGAAAAGATTACTTTTCTACGATCATCATCTGCCTAGCCTTTTCCCAACTATGTTGTTGTACTTTTCTACGATATAGCATGAAATGTAATTGCTTGATAAAACTCTGTAATCGAAAATGAAAAGTGAAAGAAATAATTAACTTTTCCCAGTACCAAAAAACTGTTGCAGGTTATAACATTCTGTTATTCTACGAAAATTGCTGTGTTACTATAACAGTGTCGATGTATATATCTAGTTTATATATTTATTTGTGTGAAGTTGCTTCCCATTTCTGGATCTACGAAGTTCCCTCTGCAAGAATATTGGCTTTACTTTGAACTAGTAAACATGATATTAAGCCCGAGCCAATTGCCGTGAAATTAATTGAAATGCCAACATTCATTTCTATAAAACCTGCGCTTTGTTCGTGTAATAGTCGTAGCTCTATCTGCTACTAGCAACTAACGTAGTCTGCCCTCTATTTAATTTGATTGCCTTTGTAAATGAACGTAGCAAAGCTACCACCTCAGTATTCTTGTACTAATTTCTCAGAAATAATCTACAAGTAAATAGAGTCTCGGCATGTCCTAGAAACAAAAAATTAGAAGAAATGTGAGACATCAACCAATCCGCACTGGGCCCGCGTGGTAGATTATAGCCCACTCCCTCTCCAAGAGGGAGGCCTGCCTCCCAGCAATGGGAACAATATAGGCTAATTATGAAAAACTAGTGTGGCTAAAAATATATAGATAAATTTTCCAGTAATCCGCTCGTGTAGGGAATTAGTATTAATTTTGTTATATGTTTTATTTTTCCCTTTGTTTTTATATCGGCACCTTGTTTATATATTATATTCATTTGGTTAATTGGTCATCTGATATTGTTCTTTTGACTGTTGAGATGTCTTTTGTGTGCACGAAATAAGTAAATGATTTCTATCTATCTAGAGTATCTAGCAGTGGCGAAGGTACCATACAACTCGATTCCCACCGGCTTCCCTTCGAAAGTTCAGAACATAACCACTCTATAGTCAATTCATCATTGAAATTTTCTTTTAGAATTTTTTTTGCTCCGGCTTACCTCTGTCATAAATTCACCCTTCGCCACTGTATCTAGTATCAATTTTCTTATTTAGTAGGTAGGTATTATAACCAAAAGGCTCGCATGGGAATTGGAAGACCTTTAACGTTATTCGGTATAGGTATGTAGATACACGTTATGTTATAAAGATATGTAGTAGATATATTGCTCATTTGGAGAAACATCGACGTAAATGTATTTTTTCCCAAAAATTAGTTAAATATGCCAAAGCACTTAGAAAGCGTATTTACGTTATTACGTCGATGTTTCTCCAAATGAGATATGTTACCCCAAGATAAATTATCATCAATTAATTTTTTTTTTCTTGGATTAACATTCTTATTTAAATATTGATTTCCATCCCATCTGCGATGTTTCGCGCTAGCTTATTTAATTTGACCCTGTATAACTTATTGAACCCGTTAATTTAACCCGCATTCGATAAGTTAAAAGAAAAATGTTTGTTATCAGAAAAACCTGTTTCCTTTATTTAGGTAATCTTTTTGAAACAGGTTTCTGACTCAGTTTACGTTTATTTACTTTTAATTTTATTTTTTAAGGGAAATCAAACAGTTGTATGTTACAAATAAACATAAATAAACTCAACAATTAAACTACCCACTACATTAACACATATCACAAATTATATGATGGCAAACGTAATTGTAGTCAGGGCAAAATCGATTCTATGAATAAAACAAACTAAAAATAACGAAACGTGACTCTTGTTTATGTATTGATTCGTACGGGTCCTATAATGATATTAATAATTTGCTAAACACACGTTATTTATAAGATTAGGGAAGTAGGTAAGCGTTTCCTCTAAAAATAAAATAGGTAAGTACCAATCTGTCTGAGTTTATTTCGATCTTATTTCTCAGAGTAGTCAAATAGAAAAGCCGACCTCATCTAGCTTATTTTTGTATAATATGACGTATAAAAGTGATTCCGATAACCTATTTACAGAATAAACAATTTTATGATCGACAATGGCATACAAAAATTATTGGAGTATATCGATATATTTTTTATTTCACTTATCTGTAACAATATTATGGTAACGATAAATCCCAACTTCAGTTCACGCTCCCGATTGGACCTGTCAATATTATCCAGACAATGAGGCAGACCGCTGCCAAGTGACGTGGACGCCCCGCGGCGATGCCACAATAAACTAACAGATCCAACGGATCGGCTGGATAAATATATTGTAGGTTACTAGGTTTTGGAAATAAAACTCCTTCTATTTTTGTCAGAAAATAGTTGCAGAACTATTTTGGAAGGCGTTATGTAGCGGCGCGTGTGTGCCTGCATATAGACGATTAGATTCGTTCCAAAAAAATCCATTCAGCCGTAGGTCTTTGAAGGATCTACAATTCTACACGGTAAGAGCAGCAAGCTTAAGGGGCTTACAGGACCTAAACGCAAAAAACGCAAGTTTTAGAAACAATAAAAGTATATGATCGACTACAGTAAACAAAATCAAAAAAATATATGATATTCTTCAGGATATTTGCTAGGTAGATAGTGTGTTGAAAACATAATACAACTTATTTGGTATGATAGAAAAAAATCATGAAGATACCTATAAAAATTTTCTTTTTACAATAAAAACCATACTAATTACATACAATCATTATGATTTTTGATCATTATTCTACAAGCAACACACTAAAACTCTAGTGTTTTAATTTTTTAGTCCAGACAATAGATTTTTCGTAAATCGATAATTTCTTGATATTTTGCAATAAATTACCAGCGTTGTGTCATCGCGCTTCTCTTTCTTTTCTATGTAGTCCGACAGTGACCGCGCTTTAGGTCATGTAGTCCTCTTAACACGGGCCTAAGCTTCAGTTAATTAGGTAGGCGACAACCTTCGAACGACACGTGTGGCTGCTATTATTAGCCACAAGCCCCAATTGTTTCTATTTAAAACTAATACCTATACACGAATAAATATATGGCAGAAAATGTAAGAATAGGTAAAGAGAACATCTTTATTTACAGGCTGGGGATGTTAAAATAGCTTTTCCCACATCAAAAAGCAAATCAAATCGCTCACATATCTATTCTATTAGTATTATGTATAATTATAGAATTCCTTTTCCGATGTATTGTTAAATATACGAGTAATACATCAGAAAAGGAATTCTATAATTTACTTACCTACATGCGTAAATGTTCGTGATAATAAAAATGAATGGAACATTTTACAACCAACACGGGAGATTTTCAAGGAAAATTCACGCAAGTATTTTACCGACGCCGACGCCCGAGAACAAGTTAAGGTGAATGCGCAGTGGTAGACCGCGACATCTTAAGTATTTTGCAATTTGCAGGTCAGTGTCAGGTTGTATCTAGATCAAAATATGATTCGCGACTATAATAGTATTTACAGAATTATAGTCATTACAATCATTAATTTACCTCACTTTTCCATAAGGTAGAAACAGTAGATTTTAGAAAGATGTATTAATGATGATAATTAATGATTATAATTCTGTAAATGCGTACCTGTTATAGTCGCGAATTATATTTTGATCAAGATACAACCTGACACTGACCTGAAAATTGCAAAAAGCGTAAGAAAAATTGAATTTCGCGGTCTACAACTGCGCATTCACCTTATGCCAGTTTATAATCAAAGGTCGAAGTTGCGGTGCTTGTGCAGCAGTGGACGTCTTTCGGTTGAAATGATGATAATGGAACTAACTTGACGTCAACTGAATAGAAATGAAAAACAAAATTCCTACACAATTTTCCCGATACATAGTTCCGATTTTAGCTGACTGTAAAATTCGTATTGATTTCCCGTAGTTATTTTATTTTAATTCACAGAATTTTAAAGACTCCGATCTGATCTGACTTTTACTCGATATTACGATTTCATGTCATTACTGATTATCGTATTTTTCAATTAATTGAAAAATGGGAATCACCTATTAATTCAAAGAATCTCGGCCGGGTAATTGCGTAACATACCTACTTACAGCACCAATGGCTTTCATTTTGTCAGTTCAAAAACATTAATTGCGTTATTTACGTTATACAGCAAACAATTTTTTCGAATATATGAAGCAATGGATGAGCAAACAATTGTGTTTGAAAGTACCTACACCCTAAATGCGTAACACACTATCAACCACAATCTGAGTCATGTTGAAAAATATTGCTAATCCATTGCTTCATTATGTTCGAAAAATTAGTCTGCTCATCAACGTAAATAACGCAATGAATGTTGTCGAACTGTCAACATGAAAGCCATTGCTACTGCTAGTGTGTAACGCAATATACCCCGCTGGTCTGATTACAAATGACAAAAAGCTAGTCGTGTCAATTTTATTCAGAGACGCTAGATACCTATATCTATCATAATCAGCCTATAATCGTCCCACTGCTGGGACACAGGCCTCCTCTCGGTGAGGGGGAGTGGGCCCCCAACTAGCAAAAACGTCGTATAATTCCAGTCTTATAAGACTCATGCTTTGTAACAGTTATATAGTGGTATGTAGCTAACTATTATGATATATAGACGTTTATCTTACGACGGTTCAGTCGCGTGACTGTAATGTCTTAATATAAAGTTGAGTAAACGTTTTCAGGACTAACTTATACGACGTCGTACAAAGGTGTCAGTGAATATGTTGAGTAAACGTTTTCAGGACTAACTTATACGACGTCGTACAAAGGTGTCAGTGAATATGTTGAGTAAACGTTTTCAGGACTAACTTATACGACGTCGTACAAAGGTGTCAGTACATATGTTGAGTAAACGTTTTCAGGACTAACTTATATGACGTCATATAATGGTGTGAGAGCATATGTTGAGTAAACGTTTTTAGGACTAAGTAATACAACGTCGGATAATGGTGTCAGTGCATATGTTGAGTAGACGTTTTCAGGACAAACTCTTACGACGTCGGATAATGATGCCAGCCATAACGTTTATTGGACCATGTATTGGTCATTTAAACGTTTCGGTTACATAAAAGGTTTTCGCAAAATAAACGTCGTCGTGTGTGAATCTTAATATAACCTTTATATAATTAAAACGACGCTTAAACGTTTGTACATGACCTTTATATAACAAAACAATTTTGGTCGAATGAAGGACTAACTAAGACTTGTATGCGACTAAAAAATTGAATTTCAACCGTTACATAACTTTAAGTAGGCTTTTAAATCATTTAAAGGTCAAACCCACACTTTGATTAAACCATTCCCATTTAGTTTTGTCAAATACAACAGTGATATATTTAATTAAAAATATGGATCCAAATAAATAGAGAAATATTAAAAGAAGCGGGGCCTTCAAGCGAAAAGTTAGGAAAACGTTCCATTCATTGAAATGTGAGCCGATAACCTCTTCGTTTTCTGATCCCCCAAAAAATGACGTACAAGAACGAACGATTGTTTCAGAAAATGGTTCCGTATATTATTATATTTTTAATTTTATAGATTATTTCTAATTGTGTGGTGTTTTTAAAAATGTTTGCTTTATTGAATTGTGAATGAAAAAATTTAAATGAATTAAAGATCTGAAGTAGTAATTTGTTTTTATTCACCAGAAAAATCACAGTACAGTAAAATTGTAGACTAATTTTGGTGTTGACAACCAACAACAGCCTCTATATCACCTTATTATTAATAAAAACTTAGCTTAACAAAATATAATAAAAATCCTGGTACTAATATGATACATACATTCGGTTAAAAAATTATCAACATACATAACATAATCAGCCTATAATGTTCCCACTGCTGGGACACAGGCCTCCTCTCGAGAGGGAGTGGGCCGTAATCCACCACGCGGGCCCGGTGCGGGTTGGCAGATGTCACATGTCTTCGAATTAAGACTATAACAAAATGAAACAAAAAGACTATAACAAAATAAACCGGTTTAAGGGTATCAGTAGCAGTGGAACTATGGCAATTATAGCATTTGCTTGACAAGGTAAAATGAGTTCTCCTCCAAGGCCATTGTCGTCTTTTAAGACGTTTTAAATCATTTCGAGTCAAAAATTTATCGATGTCCAAGAACACTACCATCTTTCATTGATATCCTATGTAAGACCTGAAAATAAATTAAATTTTTCATTTATATAAATTAATCTGGGTTAAACGTACTATTTCATTAGATAGCCATCGACACGAAAACAAGATGAATGTATTATAACGGGCCGCGTTAGATTTCTGTTCAAGATGAGCAATGTTTATTAGATCCTATGCAAGTAATGATCAGGGAACCCTAAAGTCGGCTAAACATGGCCGCGGCGTCATGGTCTCAAGGAAAAGTACGCGACGTTTTTGTTATATTAGTGTAATATAGAGGTCGCTATGTAACGTAAACAAGATGGTTGGAGCTTTACTATGAAAAAGTATTTTGGATAATTAACTAAAACTATTGAAATACAAAGAATTATGGGAGGGCGTTAAAAACTTCACAACAACACATATATACATTGTCATAAAACTAAAGTTCCCTGAAAGATTAACCCCTATTATTATATCAAACTCGCTTAAATAATGAACATTAAAGATATTTTGTAATCATGGAAATTAACTTCGCTTACCTTTTTCAAATATTTTTTTATACACACACCGGCGAGCACAATATAAATATAACACGATGAATCAAAACGGTTGTCGTTGAGTCGTATTGTTGGACACTAGTACAACGTTGCAGTCATTTGAAAACCTCATTATAACTGCTATGTGACATAAACGGTCACTTTAGGGTCTCATAACAACCAGTATTGGACCGAAAAGTCGGTTTTTGTACTTTTACTTAACTTGTATATAACATTCGACGGTCATTGGCTGACTTCTACATAACTACTAAACGATTATATTGTCTTTTAATTTGGGCCCTTTTCGCGTTTTATGAACGTTTATATTTACGTTTATGCGACCAATCTTAAAAAACTAATTGAAAATGTAAAACGTTAACTTAACTATTATAAAACATTAATTTGTTAGTTGGGTTAATCCACCCCGCGGGCCCAGTGCGAGTTGGCAGATGTCACATGTCTTCGAATATTTGGTTCTAGGACATGCCGGTTTCCTCACGATGTTTTCCTTCGCCGTTTTGGGAGCAGTGGTGATGAAATACTTTTAATTTACACAAAGTAAAGCGCCTGTCTGGATTCGAACCTACGACCTACAACTCGTAAGTCGCGGCCGATACCACTTGGCCACCACTGCTCTATATCTAATTTAACCTATATCTAATTTAAGTATATCTATTTGAGGCAAGCAAAGCGCCTAAAAGCTTACCGCCTGCCACTAATATAATGCTATGAATATTAGTCTAATGACTAGGTATTACGATTCAGAGCATTATATCAGAATCATTGAACTTTAAGCATTTAAGTAACTCTTATTAAATCCAAAATTAAATAAACTATGCTTCACCTATTTATAAGAAATTCGCAAATAAAAGAACCCTTGCTTATAAAAACGTAACTGACAAAATCAGGGAAATTAATTATTGAGCAATTTGATTACTTACTAACTTAAATTGTCATTAAATTCTTTGACAGTGTAGGTACTTATAACACGGAAAATTCACATGGAGTGTCAATTTGCTTTAAAACAATTAATTTCCTTGACTATACAAAGCATACCAAAGCGGTGAGTGCATTATATTGACGTCGTCCTCGTCATAGCGTCAAGAACTTATTTGTGAGTGGTTGACCAAAAAGGGACCTCAAGGGAAAATAATTGATTTCGAGTAAATCGCGTTTGAAATTTCGTGTAGAAACAAATTGCGGCATGTTTTATGTCAGTATGCGACTTCGTTAGTGAGTGTCAACACGTGTTTGCGGTTACTACGTTATTGGCGACTTATTTAGTGTCAGTTTCTTGTCTTTATGTGCGTCTGACATCACAAAAACTAGTGTAAGGTGTAATATTTCCAAAACTGCTTCGGCTCACAAAAAAAAATCATAAAAAAAACACTACGGCACCTAAAAATATTCTGGTTAGACCAAAACAAAGCTAAAAGACCACTGATTAAAAAATTCAAAAAAAAATAAATAACGGTTTCCAATCCCTCCAGGTCCCTTTTTGGTCAACCACTCACATTTGCGTTTTTCATCGGAAACTTTTTAAAAAATGTTGCAGATATTAAAAGCAGACTAAATTCTGTTGAACTGGAACACTGTTGTGGATGTCGAACACGTTCGTAGTTAACTAGTTAAGTCAGGTTTTAGGAGTCGGGTTATCTGGAATTACCGTCCGTGCATCAACTTTCAGGTTGTTTGGATTAACTAGAGCGGTATTATGAACCAAAAACCAGTCAAATTAATTATTGAAGTGGATGAAGTGGGAAATAGACATTTAGAGAATTACCATTTTGAGAAGTGGACGTTTTGGGAGAGTGAACGTTTTGGGAAGAGTACGTTTAGAATGATAACGTATAAATGAAATAAGTATATAAACAACATTGACATCATTTTACACAATTGATGGCACACTGTCCGTACAAATAGAACTTACAACAAACAGTAGCCGCAAGTGGAGACTATTGTAGCTATTCATGTAGTATTCATCCGCAGCAAGTTCCCAACTCAGTGAGGGTCGTCGTCGTTTGCAATCCTTAGACCGTGAGACGTGGGACGTCTATTGTTGCCATTGTCTCGTAGTCGATGAAACAATTTGCTCAACAATATGTCCTCTTCGCAGCAGGAAACGACATCGCTCGCTGAACGCATTCGCTTGCTAACTTGCGATGTGGAGGACGAGGCCGAGGATCAGAGGCCGTCACCGGCAGGGGCCAGTGCCGACAAGATGTCAAATAGCAGCGACAAGTCGAGTGAGAAGTCTTACAACAGCATCAGTATCGACAAGAATTGCGAGAAAGCCTTCGGCAGCGCTTCGTCCAGCTCGTCTTCCTCCACGATATCGGTGCCGCTGCCAACCCGACAGCTGCCACCGGACTTGGGTGATGTACATCAGGAGCCACACAAGGTTAGTTCTTTATGAAAACTAATTCATCCTCTCATAGACTTTTCGTGAACACATTCGCAAGAAGCTGGCAGGATCATCACAACTGTAATATTTTCTCATTGTTTTTCATATTTCTTTTTAGTTAGTTAGGAAGTATATTCATGTATTTATGTATATTTATTTGTGCTTATATTTATATGTAATTAGGTTTATATTATATTCATAGTTTTAATAGGTTTATGTGTATCTTTATATTTAAAATATTTATTCCTCAATTTTCATGTTTGCACCTACCACTGTTTGTCTCTGCATCACCCAAAGGTTGACTGGTAGAAAATGCCTATGGCATTAAGTCCGCCTCTGTACATTTTTGTGCTTGAAGTATTAAATAAATAAATAAATATTACACTAGTAGGTAATTAGGTATCTATATCTGTGGTACTACAATGGAACAGGTAACCACAGTTGAATGTTTCGCCATAACATACGATGCATCGTATCTAGATCAGATGACAATGTGTCTGCTGAAGCGACAATAACTATCACTTCAATACAAGCAATCTAGCCAGCCACCTAGTCTCTATTAGGCATAGGTATTGTGTCGGAATTGAACAAAAGTACTGTGTTTGTGCATTACACGGCACACGGTTCCACGAACTCAGGTGAATAATAGACCTGTGCCTATCTAATTGCACCTGATGATCAGTGATTCATTATATAAACCATTAAGTAGGTATATTAAACCATTTATAATTAACCAAGCATATAATTGTACCTGTACATTGCGAGATATATCTAAGTAGTATAGTTAGGTACAGGTGGCCGACCATGATCTAATTAAAAACGATTCAAAAACAAGACATTTCAGTTTAGTATCCTAAACCGCATCGCTTGAGCTGCTCTATGGACGTCATGGTACCAAACAAGTATGAATGAAACCAAAACTTGCGAGTCAGTTTGGGACAATCGCTGTCAGCAGATGGCACGGCCTAAACTGAATCGTTAAACTGACGTCATGGTACGAATTAGAAGAACAGTTCAGTTTAGGTCCTAAAATGGATCGCGTTAAGAGCTTGTGGTAGGCCTCCAGGAAACGTAACGTGTGTTTACTTATGAACTACAAAACTCATGAGAAAAAAGCATGCAAACATGCTAGCTTTCAATAATAATTAAGTAATGAAATCAAACCCGGAAGAAAGTTATTAATGAGAAACCTGCACAAGATCTTACGTTCAAACGAATACTTATTTACTTAGGGCAATAAAATAAATAGCATCTAAGGTAACGGGTGACTCCCGCTCCGGCTCGTTCTTGGTGCAATGGTTAGCCATTGTCATTCAACTTGGCAATGCAGCAAGCGATTTGGGCACCTTTGCGCCGGGAACAGTTAGGGGCGGGTTATTTGACTAGGTAGACTTTGTGTTTTTGTTAATAAATGTTAATTTATTATATTTAAACATTCATATATTTACATAATTTAAAAAGCTGTCTTAAAATAATAATATGTACAAGTATATAAAACGGGAGGGGAAATAATCAAAGGGCAGCAAAAAATTCGTCCGCATCGCTGTCAACAGGAAATGTGCCCAAAAGGCTGGCAGCATTGCCACGTTGTATGACAATACTGATTCTTTGGCCAAAAAATAGGCCAGCCCTCAGGGGGCCGAGTCTGCTATTACAATTGTGTCAGAATGGTATAACATTGATCTCATAGTGGTCGATTTTGACAAGTTTGGTAATCTACTAACACAATGGCGTCGTTATGACTTTCCTAAGGTCGACCACTGACACTTCATTGAAAAAAATGGCATAAAATGTGTTGTAATAATACTGGCTTTATACTGTTCTTTTAACTGTATTCAAAATTCTTCTTATTCTATGTAACTAGGTTACCTGACACTTCAATAAAAATAACAAACCTGATGAAACACGTTTTTTCTTCTCAAATACAAAATTACAACAAATCGTTATCAGCACGATGGTAGCTCAAGTATTTGTTTAATTAAAAAAAATGTGTAGGTAATAATTTGTTGAAGTGAAATTTGTGCGATTTTTTTTTGGGTACGAAACAAAATAGTTCTTCGAGTACTCTTCTGAGATGGCGAACCCAAATGGAGACACAAATGAGCGAGGTATGCGTAGTTCCTCAATTCCAATGTTCACCCTACATAATAGAGAAGGGTATAGCACGTGGAAGTTTAAAATGCGTAATTACCTTATGCATGAGGAGTTGTGGGAAGCGGTCAGTGGCTACCCAACAGGGATGAACGTTTCCAATGTCATAAAGATGAGGAGCGATCAGAAGGCACTAACTAAAATTTGTCTTACCCTTGAATCATCTGCAATTACGCATGTGCGAAGTGCAACTACGGCAGCTGAAGCATGGAAAGCTCTACAAAATGCTTATGAAGACAAAGGTATGGGTCGGCGTTTACATTTAGAACGGAAGTTATACAGATTGAGACTTGAAGACTTTGATAATAATATTGAGTCGTATATCAATTCTGTTATTTCCACTGCCCAAGATTTGGCGGATATAGACAAAATAATAGATGATGCGTCCATTGCTGCAATTCTATTGGGAGGTCTAACGTCGAGATATGACCCATTGATTATGGCTCTCGAAAATAATAATGTTAACGTTACCACCGAACTGGTAAAGTCCAAATTACTGAACGAAATGTCCAAGGAAAGCTCGATGAAACTGGAGACAGCTATGAAGTCAAAGGTTGATGCCTCTTCTGTTGAGTCAAAGGCAAAGAAAATTGTGTGTTATGGTTGTGGAGAACCTGGTCACAAGAGACCAAACTGTCCTATAATGAAAAAGAAGGTCACGAAAAGGAAGAATCCCACTAATAAGGACTCGACCTCTGTGTCTGCTTTAGGAGCAACGAATAATTATGATATGGACAAATGGTACATTGATTCAGGCGCTACCAAACATATGACTTCAAGACGAGATTGGTTTGTAGACTTAAAGCCTATTGATAATAAGGTAACAGTTGCAAACGGGACTAAGATTGACGCTGAAGGCATCGGTAAAATATCTATAAATACCGAAAACAACGTCAATATAATTAATGATGTGATGTATGTACCTAACTTGCAAACAAATCTTCTATCTGTGAAGACAGCAGTAGAAAAAGGGTTTACTGTAATGTTTGATAAGTCTGGTTGTAATTTATTTAATTCAAAAACCTTCTCCTTTACAGGTGATGCGGTTCTACATGGCTCGCCCTGTGGTGGATTGTACACACTTGATTGTGCGGTGAATATTCCCCAATTTAGAGCCTATGATGTGCACTCTGATTCTATCTCTAGGTATCAGGTATGGCATAAGCGTTTAGGTCATTTATGTCGCATCGGTATGAATCTGCTGAAAAATAGTCATAAGGTTATTGATTATAAGGATGTGGATAAAAATCCATGTGTTGCTTGTGTTCAAGCGAAACAAGCTCGAAAACCGTTTAAAGCGATTACTTATAAAAGAGCAACTTCAATATTAGAACTGATCCACTCTGACCTTTGTGGACCAATGTCAGTTAGCTCCTTTCAGGGTAATAAATACTTTTTAATTTTTATAGACGATTTTTCGAGAACTATATTTGTATATTTAATTTCTTCTAAGACAGAGGTAAAGGATAAATTTTGTCACTTCCAGTCTATGGTTGAAAGACAAACTGGGGCTCAAATTAAAACAATAAGGACGGATAATGGGAAGGAATTCGTCAATAGTGAATTCTCAAGTTATCTTAGATCTTGTGGTATTCAGCATCAAACTACGGTACCATATAGCCCTCAGCAGAATGGTGTTGCCGAGCGCACTAATCGCTCAATTGTAGAAAAGGCACGCTCAATTATGGCAGAAAGCGATCTTTCTAAGGCCTTTTGGGAAGATGCTGTTCGAACGGCTGTGTACCTGAAGAATAGATGCCCACACCGTGCCTTAAATAATAAAACTCCCTATGAGTTGTGGAATGGTTGCAAACCAGACCTAAGTAATCTCAGAGTTTTTGGGTGTAGAGCTCTTATACACATACCTTCTTGTAACCGTAAGAAATTGGATCTTAAAGCTGATGAAGCTACGAAGGAAGTGATTTATTTAAGGAGGTTTATCACTGAATTAATTTCAGATCCTATGGTAAGGCAAAAGTTATTACCTAATACTGTTACTATTTGTACCGATAGTCAGAGTGCACAGAGTTTGGCCTTAAATCCGGTACACCACCATAGGACGAAACATATAGATACCAGATATCACTTTATTAGAGAAAAGATTAGTGATAATTCGGTAAACTTAAAATATACCAAATCAAGTGATATGCCAGCTGACATCTTAACTAAAGGATTGCAGCGTGTGGCACATGTTAGATGTGTACTAGGCTTAGGTTTAGTGTAAATATATTTTTACACGTTTACTTCAGCATTTAGTATACATTTTCATTTTTTTTTAATTGGTATATTTTGAGTCCATTTGTATATGTTATTTATTTGTGAGAATTTTGATTAAGGGGGCGTGTTGTAATAATACTGGCTTTATACTGTTCTTTTAACTGTATTCAAAATTCTTCTTATTCTATGTAACTAGGTTACCTGACACTTCAATAAAAATAACAAACCTGATGAAACACGTTTTTTCTTCTCAAATACAAAATTACAACAAAATGGTAATCTCGTACATAATGACACATGAATGACTGACGTATGCGGTAATCTGCTAAAATTTTGACAGTTCCTTTGAACAGTGACGTACCATACCAAATACAACAAACAAAATAAATAGTTATCAAAAAACAATGAAACACCGGCCGAATTACAACAAAATAGCTATATAAACATCAATAAAAGATGTGAAACTGTCAAGTGACATTCTCACATTCTGTCAAATTGTCAATGTCAGAGTCAAAGACTGACATTGACGGTTTCACATTTATACTTGTTACACGAATATTTAATGTTTTTGGTATTTACGAACTTCTTACTACTTCAGACTGCTTATGACACTGATTAATAATATGTAAAATGAAATGTAAATAAAATCTGCCATGAATAAATGGTTAAATGTAGTAGTAGTTTTTCGAGAACCATTTCTACCAACAGGTTTCATAATAATGGCAATACCCGCAATGTCATTCTGGCACAATTCTTTATTGAGACCATTGACCGACCATTATGAATTAGCAGATTACGAACTTTTAGCAAAATGACAATGACATCGTGTTGGGATGACCGATTTTATAAAATTAGCAGACTTGGGGCCCTGGTCACGTGAAGAGTCGACCAACCGCTTGGCGATGTCTAGAAATACTAAGTGGGCACTTGGGCCCCATGGCCCTAGTGTTAATAAATTATATATACATATGGAATATTGGCATATTAGTTATACAGAAATACATTTTATCGTAACTACTATATTGAATAAACTTGTACACCACGCGAGTAGTTCGCGAGAGTCGCGTCAATTAGTTTTATTTTCAATTTATCACTAACGTAACTTTACAGACGGCGTGAAACTTCACTCAAAGGTGACTGGGCTCTTCAGTTCACAGAAGTAGTCAGTTAGAATGCAGTGTTGATTTTTTTCAACATCTTTTCTCGATGCAGTCAAAAAGTGCACTTAGTTTAAATTAAAATTTCTTTTAAATGGTAATACGCTGGTAGTTGCAGTAGGTATAGGTACTATTATAGGTAGTGCAGATTGATTAAAAGTTTGGATTCAGATCCGTACGTAAGCTGGTTTAAGCTGTGCCAAAGCATCCTATCTTAAAAGAAATATTAGAAAATCTATACTTACGAGTACTTATAAATAAAATAAATAAAAGCTGTTCGTTGGTAAGCGCATCACATGAGAACGGCTGGACAGTTGGCTATATTTTTTTTGTTTATAAATGTTCGTAATAGCCCGAATTATGTTTTTATAGAAACAAAATGGGAAAATATTTCCTGGGAAATTTAAAATTCAGAAAAAAACAGGGCGAAAGTTAGGGTTATGTGCATTAAAAAAAATGTGCTTTTATTAAGACAGTGGGTACCATGATTTATGAATATTGGCATTTTTCAATATCTTTTAATTCTCACTAAAAATTATTTTTAACTTTAGAACATTACTGTAAAAAAAAATTACTAACAAAAAAAACACTCAAATTGACATAACTTTTAAGGAGATCAAGTTAGGGCTCTGCCACAGAGATATTTTTTACTGCAAATAACGCCAACTATCACCCTGTTTTGTTTGATCCACGATTTTTTACCTACGCTGTATATGTACAGTCAACAAAAGAGATAAGTATGCAGGATCGTCGGATATAGTTGCAGTTTAGTAAGAAACCGATGGATGTTTTCGAATAAAATTTAATGTTACTAATAGAAAACAAACAACTCATTTATCAAATTAAATTTCAGTCGACAACATCCATCGGTTTCTTACTAAACTTCGACTACATCCGACGGTCCTGCATACTTATCTCTTTTGTTGACTGTACGATGAGTGATGATAATCCATTTTAAACAATTACCATACTACCGTATTAACAATATGCCCGGGTGTCCCCACAGCCGAAATCAGAGCCCAGGAGGCAGTTTCTGTCAACACTAGCGCCATTGACAGCTTGCGTCGGAAGCGCAGCCCACCATGAAGGTTTCTACTACGTACCACCCGGTGACCGTACTTCAGCCTCTTCAGCCACCAATCTGGACTTACAAGAACACAACGACGCACCAGCGCCGGACGTAGTCGCAGGAACACCGGGTAAGGGGTCAGGTCTGTAAGTCGCTCAACACAGATCTTAACTAACACTAACTTTCAATACGTTGCTGATCATTGGAAATTACGAAACTTTCTCACTAACTAAGTTAGACCAACTAGACTGATTTGGATCTTATGGCCAACTATAGGTACTTTGGTGAGCTGTTTTTTTAAATTGTTAAGGAGGGGTATAATTAATTAAGATTCGTACGCAAAGGGCCGCATCGCAGGACAGCGGTGTCTATCAAAGTAACTATCCGATAAACAAACCAGGCTAGGTTTTGTTTATCCGTAAAAGCTACACATTTTTAAGAAGGAAGATCCCTCTTCCACACCATAAAAATGAAAAATATAGGAACTCTTTGTAATAAAATTGATACGAGGCTTATACACTTTTATTAATTGAACATTCGGCATTTTTACTAACGGTGAAATCCAAACGAATATCGATGAAACTTGTGGATTAATAAACAAAAGCCGGATCCAATTCATAATTATTTGAAAAAGCATAAGCCCGTATATTTTAGAGCTTACGTTTTAAAGCCGGCAATGTTGTGTAACATTTGTGGGGATGAAACTGAAATGAAACAGCATCAATTTATTATTCATGTCGCTATCTGCAGTGTTCTGCCGTTGGTACTTGAGAACACTCAGTACAAGCAAACTTTGTCCGTAGTTCCTACAAGTTTACAGTCGTTGATACTACCTTCCAACTACATAAGTATCGTGAGATTGAATTAAGGCTGGTTTTACAAATGCAACATAATTATGTTAACTAAAAGGCTTTAACGAGTTTGTCACATGACGGCTTGGAACCGATACCGAAAATGTACCGAAACTACAAGTTCTGTTCTACAGGTTCTTTCCGTTTCGGAGTACCGGTTTCACAAGAATACCAGTTCCAAATTCAGGTACCCGGCGCGTACAATCTCATATTTGTACGAGGAACCTAGTACCACAGTATACAGGGTGAAATTTTAATCACCGTTTTCCTCTTAAGGGGTCATTGTACTCATCATTACGAACAACTTTACTATGGGACAAAACCTGAAATCGTGAAAAAAAAAACAGCTGTTCATACTTACATTTATGTTCGCGTAACTCGTTAAAATGTAGGGAAAAGCTGATTTTTTTTTCGCGATTCCATGTTTGGTCCCATAGTAAAAGTTGTTCATAATGATGAGTCCGTCGACTAAGAGTGATTTTGGCGAATCGTACCATCAGCGAAGAGTGATTCGCTATACCGTTCTGAGCTCGTTGGCAACCTTAAAGTTACTTTTGTAATGCCTATTAACTATCCTATTTATTTACTACCTATATCTGAAGGCCAATTCTCGTAATTTAAAACGTTCAAAATCTAGTCACAGTCTCATCTCGGCGACAAGTTTTTGACATATTATGTTTGTCAATACCTCATAAATACCTCAAATTTCCCTAAGTTTGAGTTATTTTTGACAGATTGAGACTGAGATCAGACTGTGAACGTTCTTAAAAATGACGAGAATTGCCCCTCTGTTTTCTCACTCTAACTTACGGAAATATTTGTTTGATACCGGTACAGTGCCGAGACTGATTACAAAATACCAATAATACCCACAGGTACTTCTCTGGCACCGGTATCACACCTAGGCCAGTGGTACCGGTTCCCAAAAATACCGGTATTTCAAGCAATTTTTTTTAGAATAATTTTGGCTTTACCGGATATTTGCATCCCTATCCGTTAACATAGCTGTCATAGTCATGTAGGTATAATACTTACTCATACTGTGCGGGTGTAAATATGGCTGTGGTCATTAATCATTGGAACAAAATAGAATGTATGACATTTATTATAGACGGCTTGCATAAAACAGTCCGATAAATGGTATAGGTAGCCATTGATGTAGGTATACGTAGGTACCGATATCCGTGGTGGGTACAGTCAACAGCAAAAGTAGATGATGAAAATCAGAAATTCAATACTCATGAACGGAGTTCGCGTCAGAACTGTGTGGCGTCGAAGTGATTCAAAAGTATGTGATTGTAAATAAATTATACCAAACATTTACTACTAGTACAGCTGCCATATATTCGTGATCAGTTTTGACTCCAAAAGTGACTCCAAAATTTCATCATCTACTTTTGCTGTTGACTGTACCTATTTGAAATCTCAATTTTCAGATGAAAATGCCACTGATGTAAAATAGGACTGTTCTCATTTCTCAGCTCACCTGTGCCAACGTACAGACGCCAGCACGTCAAGCTACCCGAAACTGTCAAAATTTCCCAATCGAATTTGAACCTTATGCTTTAGCGATAAAGTTGAAAATCGATTAAAGAAATTTGACAGATTGTAGTAACTTGATGTGCTGGCGTCTGTACTTTGGCACTATGTTACCTATGATCCACAATAAAGTTGATTGATTGATTGATTGATTGACTAAATAGCGAATTGCTAAGACGTTTCTTTGTATTGTACATTTTAAAGGGGCTGGAGAAGGGGATGATGGTCTAGCTGCTTTTGCAAGAGCCACGGCCCCAAGGACTGAGAGGCTAAGACAGCGCTACGGCCAGGAGTCGCAACCGGTTAGCAGCGACGATGAACATGACGATTACGGTAAATTAATGTCATTATTTAAGTTACCTAGAGTCTAAAGTACAGACACCAGCACATGAAGCTACCCGAAACTGTAAAATTTTCCCAATCAACTTTGAACCTTATACTTCAGCGATAAAGTTGAAAATCTATTAAAGAAATTTGACAGTTTGTAGTAGCTTGATGTGCTGGCGTCTGTACTTAGAGGTTATTTTCCAACTTTATCTTAAACAATACAATCATCGGAGAAGGAAAACATCGTGAGGAAACCTGCACCCTAATTGCGTAAAACACTATCAATCACAATCAGAATCATTTTGAAGTATATTGCTAATCCATTGCTGCATATGTTCGAAAAATTTGTCTGCTAAATAACGTAAATAACACAATGAATGTTGTTCAACTGTCAAAATGAAAGTCATTGCTACTGATGGTGTGTTACGCTATTACCCCGCTGCTTCTGATAAACTGATTGAACCCAGTCCGCCATGAGTCGAGGTTTAAATAAATCTCACGAGAAGGCAACCGACTGACTGTATTTGATATCTTTTTAAGTTCATCCGTAGAAATGCGTCGCTCGATTGCACAGTAGGTATCTACAATTGAATACGTTTGACTGATATTTTATTGTAAGCGAATGCTGGAACGTTTTCCTTTGTGAAATTGTAAAAGTAAAATAAAATACGTTAATTTGCGGTAAACATGACGCAAAGAAAAAACACAAACACAAAAAAAATACAAATTGGGGGAAAATATGCGTCATATCCACGCAAAACGGCCATCGCTCAGAATAATGCTAAGGCTCTATGCGAGACAGAGCCCTAGCGCTGGTTTTCAGCAACAGCCGGCGTTGACGCAGCAACGAACCATGAACACATTATTTAAATTAACTGCATTGGTATGTCGTTGAGAATTATCGCAGATTTTATTCTAATCGAAGAATGTCTTTGTTTTGTCTGCATCTGGTTAGACTGCAAGCCGACCCCAACACAGTTGGGACAGGATAGGAAGATCATGACAATGAAAAGAATGTCATTAAATGCCAATACATGGTGTCTTTGTTTGTCAAATATGAAGTGGATACCTAACGTGTTGTTTTTAGGTTTCCATCGCCGGCCGGCTGTTCGCGGCATTGCTATAAAGCAGCAACTCGGGGCCTCAGACGAGATACTACAACAGATGCAGAATGAATTGCAACCGTCTCCAGGGACAACTCCGCAACAAATGCCGTCGCATGCCTGCCAGCGCACAAACTCTAACTATTCTTGGCCATATTACTCTGAGGCCAATCTTAACTCAAGGCCTCAAAGCAGGGCCAGTGCCAATTCTAACTGGTAAGACGCGTTATGGATTACGTTTGCTAGATTAAGAATCACAGTATACTTTTCTTGCATTGCTGACAACTTGACAACCCAAGCCTTTGATTTTTTTTATTGCGATTTGGATATTTTTGTGCTCGCGTGCAATTTATTGCGACTGCCAGCCTAAAGAACCTTTACCGGAGCACGAATGTTTATTTCACATTTTTATTAATTTAATCATTTTATTTTCTTGTGTATAAATTTAATATGTATTGCTAACATCGTAATTACTTATCAACTTAGTTGTTTCCCTTGAATAAATTAATTTTGTGCGTGCTTTAAATACTTAAGTTATATATTTACGCAGTAATGAAGATTCGTGATGACCTATAAGAACTGTTCTTTTAAATATGCCATTGATGCGCCGTGCTTAATAAATAAATAAACACCGAAGCTTATTAAAATTGTCAATTAAAATCCCATTTTCGCGTTATCAGGTCGAAATCATCGGACTACATGCCATCGTCGCGGCCGTGCCAAAGTACACCGGTGCCTCAACAGCATTCGGACGCGTGCTATGCGCATGCGCAGACCATGGCGACGTACGCGCATTACCAGCAGCAGCGGCAGCAACAAGAGAGCATGTATAGAAACTGTTCTCTATATGCTAATATCGGGTAAGATTTTTTTCTTTCAATATACGAGCTAAGTCGTGCCAGCGAAAGCTAACGCTCCATTTAGACGATACAAGTTGCTTACCTGTGGCATACAATAAAATTAAAGCAACAAACGACTTGCATCACCCAAACACTGTTTAGACGGTGTAACTTATAAGGTTGCTTCAACTTATGGTATGCCACAGGCGATTGAATCGCATCGTGTAACCCCGCGTCCTAACCAAAATGATCGTTCGCGCGGATACGTCACCATTTTGTTTCGGAAAACCGGAAGGCGCTCACTGTCGACACGACCACGCGTTCGAATGTGCCGAACGCGACGATCGCGGTAATGGACGCGGCCTTAATCAGGTTTAATTGACAATCTTTCTAAACCTATTCGATGCTTCGAGATATAACGATTCACAATATTAATTCTTCTTCCACTTTCCTATTCCAGTTGCTCAGACAGCAGCCAGGAGTTGTACAGCTCTCAAACGAGCTCCGAACAGACGTCGCCGGTGCGCGCCGTGCCACGGTGCCGCCGCCCGGAGTCGCCTCCACCAATCAGGAACCACCATCAGCTGTTGTACTTACCGTATAGCACCCACTATCATTACCAACACCATGCTGATTACGGCGCACAGCAACAGCAGTGGCAGCAGGCCAACCAAGATTGTGAGTTGTCCGTCAAATCTATTACTAAATGACATTTTACAAAGTTTTTTTTTTTTAATTAAAAAACCAAACATCCGACTACTTAACTGTCGGAAGAATTTACGTCTTCATAAGGATTTAAACTGTCAGAATTATTCGATTTTCGATTAGTAAATGGCGTTTAGAGGACTCTTTCGATATAGTGTCTATCCATTGTAGGCCCCTTCTGGTTTCAGAAAATACCTTCAGAACCTTACAAAGCAAGTTTATAAGAAAAACAATATTTTATAACAGTATACCGCTGGTTTCCTTTTAAAATAAATCACTCAATGTATATTTTATAGAAACACTTAAGTCGCATGACTTAAATGTTTCTATAAAACGCGCAAACATGTCATTATTATATTATAACATTTTCTTTTAACACTTAAACATTTTCTACCATAAAAGTTACCATTTTGTAACGAACCTTAACAATCGAATCCGATCTCGTATCGAACGGTTGTGAATAGAAGGCGCAGGTAGGCCCTACTAAACAAAACGTAGAGCTACACAAGTCAAGCCAACTTATGATGACGGAAATGGTGCAAACAAGTATAATAAGTTGAGAATACCTACTTACCTACGCTATAAGGAATACCTACTTACCTACGCTATAAGGTAGGTAATTGAGAATACCTACTTACCTACGCTATAAGGTAGCGCGTTGCCAAAATCGGAACTAACGTCGCGATCTTGTATTGTCAATACAGTTTCTGTGACACAACTTCACAAATGTTTGCCAACAGCGACTGCCTGTCAATGTCACCCAGGTGCCAAAATATCCCTGTAGCACTTGAACAGTGAGTTAACTGGTGTTTACAGACAGCCGCATGCACTCGTACTACCAACAGCAAGCGCGCAGTGGCGCGAGCACGCCGCAGCCGGCTGCACAGGCGCAGCGCGCGCACTACACACATGCACTCCAGCTACAGGTATTTAATACCAGGACATAACATCACGCTTACATTCCCCGAAAGGTTAGGCAGAGGTGAGAGGTGCACCTAGTGCACCCAAATATCGCCAGTTATGTTTAAGTCCCATGTAAGAAGGGGCGAGCCTATTGCCATCAACCTGGCACAAACCCATACTCCGGGCTGCTACTGAGAAATTCTAGATGGGAAATACCAATAACACTGGCCGACTCGAACACCGATCCTGGTGCCACAGGCAAAAGCTAATTTATTTATTGAGGATCTCCAACAAAGGATACACATAATATTATACAATATAAATTAACTTAAAAAATCGCATTGTTTCAAAAACTAGGGGAAATCAGGTTCTCGAAAATCTCGAAGATCCAATCTCGACACCAGTTTCAACTTTTGAATCTTGACCCGAAATTGCATTCCCAATCTTAGTTACAGCAGTTACTCTTGTAAAACGACACAAATCAGCTATTTCGACCAGATTCTACAGCTGAAATAAGGAAAAATATTAAAGGTCAGTTAGTTTAATATTCGTATCAAATTTTTCAGACGCTGTGCCCAGCGCCCGCTCGGTACCGGCCCGTGCCCGCCCCACAGCCTGGAGGTGGGAAACAGATGATTTGCTACTCTGAGAAAGTAAGTAGTTTTCTGCTTTATTGATTTCTTCAGAATAAAATTAGTGTCTTTTTAGTTTTTGCCTTAAGCCTATAAATTCCATTTATCCAACTAGGCCTAGGGTTGGACGAGCGTTTCAATACCTAAGAGTGGATTTAAACCGGAATAATTTAACCAGTTCTTTAAAGTCTTGTGAGAATACTTCATGCAGTTTTTCCGCCAAATAACTACCTGAACAATCACTTAGGACCGCCCAAAAATCTCGGAGAACTCGGTGTTTCGAATACCTATATAACCTCAAGGAACTCTGCTACTTAGCTTCGCCCGGGCGAAGTATAATAATAGAACTTTTCTATGAATACCAAAACATTTCTCAAGAATTTCTCCAGATGATGCTCCATTATCCAGTTTAAGTGTTAAGTGAATTCACAGACTGTATTTGTTAATTAGAATTTATTTTTAATTTGTAATTTTGACAGGTGGCAGCTCCGATGTACCAGCCTGCACCCGGGTCCCCATCCAGGGCTGCCCGAGGAGCCCCAGAGGGTGCGCCTTCGGCGATGGCGGCGCAGCAAGCCACGTCACCGATGGCCCCTCCCCCCAACCCCGTCTACTACGCTATGAATGTCTGACGGGGGGACTAGGTAACTACTAAACCATTTTTAAGACTACCATGGATAGTTCTACGTTCAGCTCCGTCTGATCTGAACCAAATTCCGTACCGGGAGTGGCTGTTCGGGTGTGGATCGCCGGAACAATTACTTTAAGAGCAAATCGAAACTGAACATTGCGATCGTTTCGTTCAAAAATTGTAAATGGTGAAAATCGTTAACGTTCTGTTTAATAACCACGTTGTTGTTTTTTCAGGTGAGAATCGTGGTGGGCCCCACAGGAGAGGTCCGTGTCAGTATTCAGCCGCAAGGCAATCCAACCAAGCCCACTAACAAGTGACAGTTGCTGTTTGTCCAACCCTGCACCAACAGGAGTTAGTTAAAAGGTCCCTATTTGGTCTCTGGTGTCTCCAATATACTTGTCAATGTTGTGTGTTCTGAGAAAGCATCAATCTGTTACAGCAGAAATGTATTCCTATGATTATAATTAACACAAGTAAATCTACGGAGCTTGGGCCACGCTTTTTTGGGACCGATGCAACAAAATCACTGTAATGTCTTCGTGGTAAAATATTAATAATAGTCATATTTATCCAATTCAATGTCTGCGTGTTCGTGTGGATAAGCAATAGTTTATTTGCAACTGTTTCGCTGATGGTCTTTGTTAACCGACTTCTAAAAAGGAGGAGGGTCTCAATTTGGATGTTTATATTTTTTTGTTAATAAGTTAAAAAATTATTCTAAAAACCTACTAACAAAACCAAAATAATTTGCCAATGTACGTAAAACTACTGCTAATTTTACTATTTTATATAAATATTTGTATACTCGTATGTTAGAGAAATCAGTCAGTACCTATCAGCCATAAATAACCCTGCAATATTTTTTTTTTGTAAATATTTTGAAATAGGTCTTCCGTACTCCGCTGAGTGCTACATAAATGTTTTTCGCTTAATAAGAGTGTTATATATTGAATAAAAATAATATAATATTTCGTCAAAGAGGTGTTAGTTAAGTATATCTAAGAAATCGCTGTTGGATTCTGAAGCGTTAAATATATTAATTATTATTTGAACATGGTTATAGAATCTAAAATACCTATGGAAAAGTAACCAGACAAAATATGGAATGACAACGCCTAGAGGAAAAACATAGTATTATGTTTTGTAGAATACAATAAATCCTAGTTACCTATTTCGAATTCTTGCAACGATCAGATTTCGCAAGTGTATATCTACGTCAAATGTTCATGTACTTATATATATTATGATCATAACAACTAAGTTGTAGGACATTCGGTAATTTGTCATCATTATCAATAGATGTTTATGACGGAGACTAATATTGTTCTACATTATGCGAACCAATTTTGGAGCATTTTATAATGAGTAGGTACCTATGTATATTATAGAATAAGTTTGATCTCATTGTTGATGTTGTTCGTGAACAGGCCTTATTGGGGCCTATCAGTTATGTATATATTAAAAACAAGCGTGTTTACGCTGGTTTTCCAACCTGTTCACAAACCACTGAATTGTTATTATTTATGAACCATTAGTAATTCACCTCAGGGTTTCATTCGCGGAGGTAACGGCATTTGAATCCTAGTTCCTAACAAGTTATTTCCCTGTGGACGGGTTGGTACGCATGGAACAAAGTTTTCTAAGTTTGGCGAATCAAAGGACCATTTTTTATCGAGCAAATATCCAAAAACGAGTGCCAAAATAAGTATTAGCAACGTAGTGTTTGGAACAAAAAACTATGTCACTTGTAAATATCTACCAAATTACCGTTTGCGTTTACCTACTGCCGGCCTAGAATCGATTAACCCTTCGTATGTCGGAACGTAGATCCACGCGAGACACAATGGCTTTTTAATTGTGTCTGTAATTAAGTACGACATTCAACCGATTAAGTTACTTTAGGCTACCATGATAATTAGGATTGAGATTGAGCTGTAAATTGTAAAATTCAAGCCACTCGTACCTAAATGAATATTTAATATTCAAAATGAAAAAATATCGGCTGACTGGACAAAGGGAAGGACACCTCGATTTTCATAAGACCTTGTTGATGATTACAGTAAAATTACGTATTATTTAGTAAGTATATGTTAGGACAATAAAGTTTATGTTCACGTTAAGATCGCTTTGCTGATTAACCGGACTGTCGAAACGAATAGTCGAAATTGTTTTATAAACATAAGATCGGCTTTCATATGTTTTAGTATTATGTAAATTATTAGGTGTAATATCAGCTATCGATTAGAAGTGCCTAGGAAAGGCAGAAATCTGTTAGTAATTACAATAGAGAAATTGAAACGAAGTCGCACATTTACTAGACCAAAAAGGGAGACCAAAATTCAACCTCATTTCTTTGAAAATACCTACATAGAAAATATTTTTGAGACATCGGCACTGGTATCATGCTAATAAACTTACACCAATTTAGTGTCATCTCTATAATATAAGTCTTGCATATAGATGATAATAATAATATTTAAGATCGTTAGAAATGTATGTTGGGAATATTATATCAACTAGTTTATTAGTGAAGCTTCTGATCACAATATTGGAAATCACTTATTGCAGTGCCGCCACTCTCAAATTGTTTTAATTCGATTCCTAAAACCAAACCAAGTCACAAAACAAACAATATCTTGGAACATTATGTTACATAATATGAAGACATTAGGTTTATTACTCTTATTACCTGCGTAGCACTTACGTACCTAGTAACTATTCAGTAATCTGTGGTAGCACCGTAAAACGAGGCTAGATTGATTAATGTTGAAATAAATACCCATTTATTTTAAAAATGTTAAACAATACCTATATCTAAAATACAGTGAACGATCACTAAACAACGACCATAACAACGACACTAAAACCGTTAAATTAATTAATTTTGAAAATTTCAAATACTTACCGCTTATAAGTTACCCTTATCTAGAACGCATTCACGACGAAAATCCGAGGTAACTTCGCAATGTTGTTCTGTCCACTCAGAACTAAATTGATTATGTACAAAAAACAACGTTTGGCAGTAAATAAATGAAAAAAAAACACGCCTAAACGAATATCTACACCTGATGTCTATACTACATTAATATAAAAAAAATAGCGTATGTCTATAGGTATACGAGACATACGCTTGTAAGCACAGAAACACAACTTAAGCACTATTCGGTATAGCAAAAGTGTCGTGACGTTCAAAAGATAGACTTTTTTCGGTCTAGCTTTCAATCGCCAAGTCCGCAGAGTACGTGTGATAACGAACTTGGTTCGTAAAAATCGGCTACGTTCATTTCACAGGTAAACTTGTGAAAAAAACAATTTTCAAAGTCACCTCGTTTTACTGGTGCAACAATAACCTGTTAGCCAGAGGCAAGAATTAATAAGCTAGTGATAAGAAAATATTGAGGTAAAACATAAGCTAACAACTGGAATTTTATTAATAGCTGAACAACAAATCCTATTAAGAGAATTTCAGTAGGTGTTCGGGACGAAGATTTCTGTAAAAAGTTTTAGAATTAAAAAAGTGTGTTATTAATGTAGCGAAAATTCGTGTTACCGGAGATTAAGAGTAACCTATTTTGTAAATTAATGCAGTGTAAATAATTAAAAATAAATTAATGTGAAGCCAAATCTGTAGCGAAGAAAAAAAACGTTCCAATTCTATTGACATAGATAATACCCATTTTATAATAAGGTTGTTACTTTGTTAGTGAAATCATCACCACTATCATTAGTTTTATCTTCATTTGACTGGTGTAGATATAACTGTCCATGTAGATTCACAAAGTCAATGGGTGTGTAGTTATGTACTTACTATTATTAAGTATTCAGGTTCAGCAACACGGATCAAACCAATTACCTATGGTGAGTGGTGAACAGGTATATTGGCTGTAAAAGGATTTCTGAAAATCTGTCATTTCAGTTTATGATTCATTATAGGCATTGTCTTAAAAAAAAAATTAAAAAATTTAAACTAAAAATATTTATAGGTACTTATATATATGTATATAGTTGTTCATTTTCGGCCTTGTGATAATTGTTTTGCTGCTTGGCAGTTTATTTAGAAAGGATTTAATATATTATTCAGAAGACAATGACATTATATTTAAATTTTACGCAGGCTCATCTCAAGATGAGAAATAGGTACTTACCTATCTTTATGTTCGCCAAGCTAGTCAAACTCGCGACCAAATAGTTATATTATGTTTAGTAAAATATCTTAGCATTAAATTACAAAATTCTCTTAGTATAGGTACTACGACTTCCCATGTAAAGTACACGTCAGATATGATATGGGATGCAATTTTTTATTGCTATGTTAGCGAGCAAGATCTTAGTACTTACACATAAGGAAAGGAACGTTGTGAGTCGTCATTACATAGGTATGTAATGTAAGCTCTTTATTTTCTCAGTTAATCATTATCACGTGCAAAATTTAAATATACAGATTTACATATTTGGGAAGATTGATTAAGCTCTAGTGATGTTAAACGTTACTGCGGTTAAATGTAGTAAATGGAAAATATCCATTTAAAAAATGTAACTTTCAAAAAGTGTAGCCAGAATCGTTAAAATCTGTTTTTGAAATTCTTAAAGTATTTCCTTGATAAACCAAGGTGAGTTCTAAATAAAACGCACATTACACAGGCCAGAGGCAGAAATTGTGATGGGTCGCATGAGATTCCCAACATTTTATTCCATGTGCGAACTTGATGTTTATTGATTTTTTATATGACTTTACACCGTATAGATAGGTATATTTAACATAATAATAATGTTGGCATTATCTTTTTGTAAAGACGCAAATCAAATACTTACATAAGTATTTTATTGCACCTTCTAGTCCAGAATTGTGATGATACTTGAGCTAAATAGATACAAAAAGGTTATTTAGAGACTACTGGACAAAGTAATCATTAGCTGGTACTTCTTATTAAGTGTTTTAATACTTCGATATTGGTCATCGATCTCATAAAATATAGTATCTTTGAAGCTCACAAACTTGAGCATTTTTCTATTAACATTTCATCATCAGTACCTATTTTAGCAAATCTGTTTGTGTGTTGTGTATATTTATAAACTTATGTATGTATGTGGATTATTATTTCTACACTAATGTACTTAGTAGAAGTCATTGAATTAAATAGTAAAAAGCTAAACGCTTACATACGCTTAAATATTTCTTATTTATTATTCCATTGATTACGTTAATAAGTATGATGATTACATAACATAACATAAGTAAACAGCCTATAATGTTCTCACTGCTGGAACACAAGCCTGCTCTCGGTGAGAGGGAGTGAGCCGTAATGCACCACGCGGGCCCAGTGCGGGTTGGCAGATGTCACATGTCTTCGAATTTTTGGTTCTAGGACACGCCCCGGTTTCCTTACGATGTTTTCCTTCACCGTTTTGAGAGCAGTGGTGATGAAATAATTTACACAAAGTAAAGCGCCTGTCTGGGTTCGAACCTACGACCAACAACTCGTAAGTCGCAGCCATTACCAATTGGCCACCACTGCTCAACTCTGATGTATAATGATTTCAATAGCAGAATTTAGCAAATAATTAATCAATGGTCCAGTGACTTTTTTATCATTTACATACCTAAGCGTTAACATAATTTGTTCTTGATGTGTTGCCTGCTCTCATATTATTTTGATGAGTTTGGAAATTGTTATTTACTTCTAATTAGTTATTGTTAGTAAGTCAATATAGAATTTATTTCAATTTAATTAATACATAGGTATTTAATACCAAAATTATATTATATTTGGATAGTGTAACATCTTCTTTCTTTCAATGCTATTAAGAAGACAGTAGTAATAAAATAAATTGATATGTATAATGAGTGTTAGGGCAAAAATTCGCCACAAAATGTTTCAAAATACCCATGTACAAATGTATTTGTAGAACGGTAAACCATTAAAAATTTAAAATAGAGTATCTTTTTACTTACACTCGTAGAACCTTCATTGTAAAAACTTTTTTACAAAAAAACACTACAAAGTGATAAATAAGTTTAATTTCGGAAGTTGGTGTCGATGGTTCCGCATTTACGTTTGTTGACACCTTCCGAAATTAAACTTATAAAATCACTGTAGTGTTTTTTTTAGGTTTTTTTGTAACAAAGTATTTTTTTCCACTCTTTAGTTGTACCTACCCTACACAAATTTAATGAACACTAGTGCGTTGAAGAATTGAAGACACCGACTAGAAGAATCGTCAAAATTCGCATAGAAATGCCGGAGATGCAGGACATTTATGCACATAACTTCGTACATAAGAATAATTACCTGATGTATTATAATTTATAATACATTAGGTAAGTATTCTTTGCATATTTTTCAAGCATTGAATATTTTTCGGGAAATTTTTTTTTTTTAATCTACCCTCAAATTACATAAAAAGCGAAAACGAAAAAATGGGCGATTGACAACCAAATCTGCCCTAGTAGGTACTTATACAGGTTGAAATTTTAATCACCGTTATCTAAGTGGTCATTATACTCATCATTATGAACAACTTTTACTATGGGACCTAACATGATATCGCGAAAAAAAAAATCGGCTGTTCCTTACAAATTGACTAGTAATTATGCGAACATAAATGTGCGATGGCGGGGTCTAGTGAGCGAGCATAGCGAGCGAACTCAGACCCCGCCTTCCCCGTCGTGGTTCTTTTTTTTAAACCATTGACAGTTAGGTTGCAATAATTTGTTTTTCTCAAGATACCTAACGCACTTACCTATCTTTTCATGGAAGTGGTGCCAGGGGAGAGCGGGTACCACCAGGAAGGGTACCACCCTCGCTCGGCTCCCCCTCCCACCCCCTTCCTCCTGCCAAACGATACCACGGTAACCGTGACGATACTAAATGTTTACATTTTTTTAACGTAGGTACTTACATAGTCATCGTCTTCATGTAAACGGTTTCACAAATTAGCAAACTGCGTAAAAACCACAGACTTAGGTATAAAGTCTGTGAAAAGACCTTGTTGTTGTGAAAAAAAAAAGTGGCACTCCGGGAGTGCCGACAGAAGTGAAAACTTGAACAACTACGAGTGTATTTTTTGAATCGTCATATAAACAAAACATACATAAGCATTCCTTGAACCTGGAACTAGTAAGCGCCTCATAATATTATTACCTATCTTGTTTGTTGTCGAAATGGTTAACAACAGCTGTGCGAATTGCACTAAACCAATAAGATCACCACAAGCCATAAAATGCTCGAACTGTGCCTACCATTACCACGCTATTTGCGTAAACATAACGGATTTGCAGAAGAAGATGAGGGGTCCGTGGCTAAATAATAACAGCCGCACAGGTCGATCGATCAGGTTAAGCTACGCTTGCCGCGGTTGGTCTGTGGATGGGTGACCATCTTTACATACTGAGACCCCTCCGTGCCTCGGAAAGCACGTTAAGCCGTTGGTCCCGGCTGTCATTCGTGGATCTTTGACAGTCGTTACGGGTAGTCAGAAGCCCGAAAGTCTGACAACCAGTCTTACCAAGGGGTATCGTATTACCCAGTAACTGGGTTGTGGAGGTCAGATAGGCAGTCGCTCCATGTAAAATACTGGTATTCAGCTGCATCCGGTTAGACTGGAAGCCGACCCCAACATAGTTGGGAAAAGGCTAGGCAGATGATGATAACGGATTTGCAGAAACTGACCGAAGAACAGCGGCAGCGGTGGAAATGCCCTCACTGTTAAAGCAGTGAAACCAGCACTGGTCATACCAGTACCGCCTCTGACAACACCTGTGTTACATCCCAACACATTTCCGAGAGCCAAAATTCTGTTGAATTACACAATAAGTAACCGAGGACTCTAATGCTCTGAATAACCTAGCTTTAGAAATGAAGCTAATCCACGAAAGTGTCTTAAGGTGTGTCACACTGTGTAACATAAAACATAGATAACATGTTTCTATAGAGAAGTAAGCAATGACGTGTTATATAACATAAGTTTATGTGCTATCATAATCTAGACGCACCCTTAGAGATGAAGTCCAGAATGAGGTCATGCCCGCTGGCTTCGAGACCAGTCTGTGTTGCCGCGCAGCGCCCTGCGCCGGCTATTACCGCCCGGCCACGACTTTTGGCTTAGCGCAAAGAGTAAAGTACCTAACTATGCTTAGCGGCAAACGGCGCGTCAAGTGGCGCGGTTTCTTTTGTCTAGCATTGCCGCGAGCGGTGCGTCGTGGCATGGTTCATACAATTTTGTATATTTGTTTTTGCCGCTCGCCGATCCGCGCTAAGCTGCCGCTGATAGCGGCAAGGTCGTGGCCATGCCGTTAGGCTAGAATCATACCTTAAGGGGGAAGTGCCAGGGTAGCCCGCGAAATTCAAATTTACTTACGTTTTTCGCAATTTTCAGATAAGTGTCAGGTTGTATTTTGATCAAAATTTGATTCGCGACTATAACAGGTACGTATTTACAGAATTATAATCATTAGAATCATTAATACATCTTTCTAAGTTAGATTTGTACCACGACAACAAATCTCTTATGGAAAACTGCTTAGTGGTACAAATCTAACTTAGAAAGATGTATTAATGATTCTAATGATTATAATTCTATAAATACGTACCTGTTATTGTCGCGAATCAAATTTTGATCAAGATACAACCTGACACTGGCCTGCAAATTGCAAAAAACGTAAGAAAATTTGAATTTCGCGGTCTACCACTGCGCATTCACCTTAACTGTAAAATGTGACACTAACAAAAGGTAGTGTGTATGGTTTGTAAAAGGGTTTGTATTGATTGAGTATAGTATGCAATACAAATATAAGAACCGGAGCTAGCAACACTGACGAGAAATTTGCCCTACGTTCCGAATTGCGTCAAAAGCGATAATATCGCGAATCCGACCAACGCGCAATGTCACAATTATTACTCAATAGCCCTTATATTTTGTGACTAATAAATTTGGTCGGATTCGCGATATAATCGCTTTTAACGCAATTCGGAAGGCGCCCTTGGTGATTGACGTTGGCTAAAAGGCCCCAGCAACCAAGCCATTAAAATAATTAAAAAAAAGGTGATTGACGTATTGACGTGGTTACTCTGTGTCGTCGGGTGCCGTCTAATAAAATCTTCAACTTTTCCACTGTTGGAAATAGATAATTGTGTTAAAATCATATAATTAAAGTATTCTACAATGAGTCGCCGTGACAAAAAGGAAGACGAGGACACTGGGAGTACATTTCAAAATCTGGATAAGACTACCCTGTTACAAGAGGCAAGATATTTTAACTCGACACCAGTTAATCCTAAAAAATGCATACATATCCTTACGAAAATCTTGTATTTGCTAAATCAAGGGGAGAAATTGACTACTCAAGAAGCTACCGATATATTTTTCGCTACTACAAAGCTGTTTCAATCGAAGGACGTGGTGTTACGCCGGCTCGTTTACCTGACCATCAAAGAACTGAGCACTATGGCTCAAGACGTGATTATAGTAACTTCGTCCCTCACTAAAGATATGACAGGCAAGGAAGACTTGTATAGAGCTGCTGCTATTCGTGCTCTGTGCACTATAACTGATAGCACAATGTTGCAAGCAATTGAGCGCTATATGAAACAAGCAATTGTGGACAAGAACCCTGCAGTCAGCTCCGCGGCTCTTGTTTCTGCACTCCACCTGTCAGCTACTGTGCCAGATCTAGTTCGCCGTTGGGTGATGGAGGCTCAGGTAATTAAACAAATCACACAGTAACTTAAGCCTTTAGTATATACAAATAGTGGTCAATATGAATTAAGTACTTATCTCATAATAGCTCTGCCCCTGATGTCAATTCTGCTGTGCTTCTGATTCAACTAGTTCTTGCTCAACTTATTTATTGTTATATTAATCTGTGAAATTAATGTTTAATTAATTGTGTTTTAGTTAGATTACTTTACCTGATTGTTTTTACATTATCTGCAAATGTGGTTCAAAAATAATTCATAGATCTAAAAAGACACTTTTTTTTTGAGGATGGGAAATCATCAAATGACCCCTCCCGCTCTGGGTGGAGCGGAAGGGAGTGTCAGACTCTTACTGACTAAAACCCAGCCATGTTCCTTCCTTAGCCCTTTATGTTCCGGGGCAGCCATAACCCTTTTGGATCTAATAAGACAGTTGCTTGAACAATATAATAATGTTAATAGATGATTAATTATGTATTCAAATGATTCATGCATAGTGTAAAAAACTATAGACTCACCTCTCTCACTCTGTTTATTAACAAACTGCTTGCACAACATGAAAATGCATCCTGTTTACTTAGAAGCACTATTATAAGCAAATACAGATTTGCTTGAAAAATTTACTGTGTGTGTTCATACTATTTTAGTATTGTGGATGACAAGTATAAACTCCTGAATT
This sequence comes from Hydraecia micacea, assembly GCA_914767645.1. Taxonomy (NCBI): domain Eukaryota; kingdom Metazoa; phylum Arthropoda; class Insecta; order Lepidoptera; family Noctuidae; genus Hydraecia; species Hydraecia micacea. Next base: position 4,149,436 of record OU611774.1, read on the forward strand.
ATAGAACTGGATGAAATTAATTAGAACTACAACTATTTTGCTGACGTTGCTGTTTGTAAATAATGTTGCGAATACTTTGTCACATGCGTAATGTTTTGAAAAAATATGAAAAAAAAAAATACAATCACAGATCAATTCAACCAAGCTGTAGTACTATCTTACCCTTTCTGTTGCCTGGTCACATTTTTAATGGATGAGCAAATTTTGATTAAATTTAGCACAGCGGTATACCATGGACTGGGTTAGGACATAGGATGTTTTTATCCCAGTAGTACATACCTCCACAGCTTCATCATCATCCTCACAGATGAAGCTGTGAGAGCAGTGGTGGCCCAGTAGTAAAGGCTGTGACTTAAAAGTTGGAGGTTGTAGGTTCAAACCGAGGCAGGCACTTTACTTTGTGTAAATGATTTCATCACCACTGCTCCCAAAATGGTGAAGGAAAACATCGTGAGGAAACCGGCATGTCCTAGAACAAAAATATCAAAGACATGTGACATCTACCAAGCCCGGGTGGTGGATTACGGCCCACTCCTTCTCACAGAGAGGAGGCCTGTGTCCCAGCAGTGGCAACATTATAGGCTGATTATGCAGATGAAGCTGCAAGTAAATGCTTCTATCTTATAAGAAATAAGCCAAAGACCAATGACCATTGTAATTGGCCATCATCATGTTAAAAACTTAGTAACTATTGCGTCCGATGTTAGCTGTAAGTCCAAATAAAATAAAGAACGCTTCTTATTGTTGCAAATGCGAGAGTTCCTTGACTTTTATTACTAACTTAAACTTTTCTATGGTGTGATACTGTGTGTTAGCTAGCTATTATCTGCAACTCCATGATTTGGTTTGTTTTTTATGCAGAGGAATACATTTCTTTGATTCAATGCTTTCTCTGTTTGACTCGTGAAATGGTTTTGTTGTCTTGCATAAGTTAGCTGTATGCGTGCTAATTAGCATTCAGAGTGCACCCTCCATCAGCTCTCATATAGGAATTTTAAAGGAACTAGTTAAAGGAGGTCTAAGCTGATTTGGCAGTGCGATTTTCAGTTTGTGTAATTGTGCTTATCTGGCTTTCGGAATAATGTTAGAACTGTAGCGAACTAGCGAACCGATGCAATTACAATTTACTATTGTATTATTAGTCACTTTTTGAATCACCTAGCTAGTATACAGCATAACTATTGCACATTGTTGACGTGTCGACAAGACGGAGGATGCTTAAATAAGCAGATCGCACAGCATGGTTTGAGAGTTTTGTTGTTTCACCACGCGTGGCACCATGTGACTTGTGAGGCTCCTACCTGTGTGTCTGGCTTTGGCCTTATAGTTCAGTTAATTATAATTGTAAACCCTTTTTATTAATTTTTTGTTCTTTGTTTAACAAAATGTTTATGTATGCTCTTTCTCTTTTCCAGGGGGTCATTACATCCGATAATGCAATGGTGTCATACCATGCGTTAGCTGTAGTTGCTGGAGCTCGACGCAATGATCGCCTTTCTACAGTTAAGCTTGTTACGAAGCTGGCCCGGTCCCCTCTACGCTCACCGTATGCACTCTGCCTCCTAATTCGTCATGCTGCAAAATTAGCTGAAGAAGACCAAAGTGATGCTTCAGAACCATATATTGATTTCATTGAATCCTGTTTGCGCCATAAATCTGAGATCGTAGTCTACGAAGCCGCACATGCAATTGTGAATTTAAGAAAATCTGCTCGTGATCTTGCCCAAGCTGTCTCTGTGCTCCAAATATTTTGTGGCTCCTCCAAGGCTACTATGCGACTGGCAGGCGCTCGCACGTTAGCTAAACTAACAGTAAAACATCCCAATGCTGTAGCAGCCTGTGCAGTTGATCTGGAAAATCTCATATCGGATCCAAATCGCTCAGTAGCCACATTAGCTGTTACAACTCTTCTAGCTACTGGTGCAGAAAGCTCAATTGATCGTTTAATGAAACAAATTTCCAGCTTCATGTCTGAAATCTCTGATGAATTTAAAATTGTTGTAGTACGTGCGATCAGGCGCCTTTGTTCCAAGTACCCACGTAAACATCAATCACTGGCCGCATTTCTGGCTGGTATGCTCCGAGATGAAGGTGGCTTGCAGTATAAGACTGCTATTGCTGATGCCATTATTGCTCTTGTGGAAGAAAATCCAGATGCTAAAGAGACAGGCTTGGCTCATCTTTGTGAATTTATTGAAGACTGTGAACATGCGTCTCTAGCAGTTCGCATATTACATATTCTGGGACGTGAAGGACCAAAGGCTCGTCAGCCATCCAGGTATATTCGGTATATATACAACAGAGTTATTTTGGAGTCGGGTCCAGTGCGGGCTGCTGCTGTGTCTGCCGTTGCTCGTTTTGGAGCAGCTCGACCCGAATTACTGCCAAATATAAGAGTTCTTTTGGCCAGGTGTCAACTAGATGATGATGATGAAGTTCGCGATCGCGCTATTTATTATAGCGCAATTTTGGAATCTGGTGATACGCAACTTATTAATGATTATATTATTAACGTCCCGATACCTAACCCTGTACTTCTAGAGAGGGCACTGCACCACCATCTGACCTCCGATGCAGCATCGACAGAGCCTTTTAATATTGCTACTGTCCCTACAATGGCAGAAGAGCCGCAAGAACCGAAGGAAGCTCCAGCTGAAATTGAGACAAGAGCACCAACTATTTCACGTGAGGAGCAATATGCTGATCAGTTAAAAGTCGTGCCTGGCATTGAGAAACTTGGACCCATTTTCAAAACATGTGAGTCTATTGATTTGACGGAGGCCGAAACCGAATATCGCGTTCAGTGCGTCAAACATATTTTTGCACGTCATTTGATCTTGCAGTTTGAATGTTTGAATACCCTGAGTGATCAACTTCTTGAAGATGTCCATGTCCGGTTAGAAGTTGCTGCCGGTTATAAAATAATAACTGAAGTCCCATGTGGGCAACTGCCGTATGATAAACAGGGCAGCGTCTTTTGTCTTCTTGAATTCCCTGATACCCCGCTTGATACTTTAGCGACTTTTGGAGCGACTCTGGAGTTTGTGGTTCGTGACTGTGATCCCACAACCGGACTGCCAGATGCAGGAGAAGGCTATGGCGATAATTATCCATTGGAAGAAATCGAAGTCAGTTTTGCTGATCAATTCAGGTCACGCGCAGCATCTGATGACTGGGAAGCTACTTGGGAAAGAGCTGCTGCAGCAGAGGAAGCTTCAGACACGTTCGGATTATCTCAAACCGACGTAGGAGAGGCTGCTAAAGCTGTGTCTGAACACTTAGGGTTACCAAAAGCAGCCATTACAGGAGATGCAGTGAAAGAAATCCGCGGTGGAGGTATTTGGCGCGGAGGCACGCCAGTGCTCGTCAGAGCCAGGCTGGTGGCCGCCGGCGGGGCCGTCACCATGCAGCTGGTAGCTCGCTCGCCCCGTGAAGACGTAGCCATATTAATATTGGCTGCCGTAAATTAATGAAAATTATACGATATTATTTTTAACAAACGGGGCAATTTGTATAGGAAGTGGTCTTTGAACCAATAATTTTTTTCCATTTTAACATTGTTTAGGCGGTGTCCATTAATTACGTGAGGTGATTTTGGCGATTTCTGGACCCCGCCCCCTCCCTCTAATCTCTTGTGAGATTGTTCAAAATGCATATTTTCAGTGTAAATACGTTAATCTATGCTTGATTGCGTTGGATAAAAAAAAACAATTTGATTAATTATTTTTATTTAAGACTGGTTAAGACTCAATTCAACCCGGTTTTCTCGCAATTTTACATTGTTTATTGCGGAAAAAAAAATACGTGATACTTGCCAGGACGCCCCCCTCTCCCCCACGTGAGATTGGATGAGAATCGGCTTGACGTTCTCCCCCCCCCCCCCCCCAAACGCCTCACGTAATTAATGGATGCCCCCTTACTTATATAAGAACGTTCTCCTATTACTTTAATGACCACGTATGATTTGGTTCATAAACCATTTTGCCCGGTTTATTTACCTTGTCTGTTTTACAACATGTGCCTTTCCACCAGAAATTAAAATATATAATTAAATACAAAAGGTTAAACATAGCATGACCTTTTCGGAGCAAACTCTAAACTTTTAAATTTTTTTCCTTATCTTAATTTTCATAGACTAAGACTTTTGTCGAGGTCCAACTTAACAGCTGCTAACATATCACCAGTTCTGAATAATATTTTTGTGTCGTCGTGTGTGGCGAGCTATACACGTGGTCCGGTCGGTCTAATCGGAATAGCATACCGGAGTATCAAATATGACTACAAAAATATGTCTTGTTAAAATTTGCGGTATCGAATATGCAGTAGATCTGACTTCGTAGCGCAAGCTTTAAAGATTTTATTGTATTTTTTTTTTAATGCAAAACCCCCCCTACAATACAACACACGACGTATATCAGAGTTATAATGTAACGTTACCAATAAATGATTATTGACAATTCGGTTGTAAATGTTATAATAACGGTTGTGTAACTTCTTAAGAAGTTATAGAGCGGCTATTCAGTCCTAGAGTTCCCTTGTATAACAAGCATGTAATCCATCATCCTAATAACCAATTTGCAGACCGCTATAGATCAGAAACTGCAGTGCGAAATAAAAAAGAGCTCACATTACACTACACTAGTGACGAAGCTAGTTGGATAGCCGGTCCAAACACTTTACCGATTTATGTCTGCGCAGCATGTTTGCACAAACAAAACTTGTGGACGTCGAGTTTGAAGTAGGCTTATCTGTCGACTAAAGTCTGCATAAAATTAACGTGGCGCTGTGCTGCGCAGACGTAAATTTGGTTTGTGAACTAAACTATAAGCGTTCTTCTGTCAGTGGTATCCGGAGATTTTACTGTCAGCCTTTATCATTCAACAGATGGACAAAGGCCTCCCCCATGACTTCCGGCTATTTCAGTCTAGAGCTAGTGTGGATCATTTGTCCGTATTTTTTACCCAGCTTGTCCCAGAATTGATAAGAAAAAAAAAAATGTGTAGTTAAAATAGTCAGAAAAAGTAGGTCCCTGCAATAGATAAACTGATTTTCTATTCTATTTCAGCATTAGGAAAAATGAGTCAAGTAACTCAACAAAAATTACAAAAGGAATTAAAGACTGCTAATCAATTTCTAAGACTAATATTAGTAGAATAGAACTACTCACAACAAATTATAGATTTGGGTACATCTGATGGGGCCTTGCAGTCAACATTTCTAAGACCACATCACAATCGAAACATTAGAAAAAAAAAACACTTCGAGAGCTTGCTTCTTTGAACTATAAAACGAGATGTGAAGCATACAAATGAAATGTGTCTTATGAAGAACATAATACTTCCAGTAATTACTGTGACGTCATTCATTATTCTCAGTGACGATGAAGAGCCAGAACCCTCCTTTTGTCAAAATCCCATACTGCTATACATCCTCACAGCCGGTTATACCGTTTATCCACCCCAAAAAATACCCATCCTAAGATAGATACGCGCGGAAACGTATGTCCGAGAATCCACCCTAAGGGCGGTTACGCACTACGCCCGAATCCCGATCCGAATCCGAGAAATAGTCCATCGTCCTATTTGTTCGGATCTAGTGCGCAACCCCTCATACAAACAGGACAATGGTCACTTCGGACCGGCATTTCTCAGATTCGGATCAGATGTAGTGCGAAACTGCTCTAAGCCTCCTAAATTCCGTTTATCCAAGGATTCTCGGACATACAAACGGAATTACCGTTCACAGCCCAAATAAAAAAATACCTAAGTATCTAAAACACTACGGGAGTGTTGGTGATAGCTCTTTAGGTGTGAAGTTTCAAAATTCTCTTGTATTTTCTATATATTTTTTCGTAGTTTAGGTAATAATCTATTTTCTTAGTTGTACCTGTTATTAGCGTTGTAGATAATGAATTTACACTACCTATCCGGCCGTTAATATGCCACATGGAGACACTCGTTTCTGTCCATCACAATAAAGATCGCAGAAACTGATAAAGCGGGCCATATCATAATTTTTGTAGTGTTAAATGTATTTTTTGTTTTGTATTTTCTGATGTACAGACGCCAGCACATCAAGCTACCCGAAACTGTCAAATCTTCCCAATAAACTTTGAACCTTGCGATATAGTTGAAATCTATTAAAGAAATTTGATAGATTGTAGTAGCTTGTTGTTCTGGTGTCTGTACAATAAAGTATATTTTAAATAAATAGTGTGACAGTCGTTCTTTAAGCCGCTGTGATATATTAATGGCCGATTGACCGGGTACTCTTCAGTCTTACGGCAAAAAAAGTCGATTAACACTGTTACTTTTACATAAATTCAAACAAAACTATAATAGGAAAAAGCTTGTTATTTAAACTGCATAGTTGTTGTAAATTGATCTTAATATTTTTTTTAAATATTTTTTTGTGATTTAAAAACTTAAATGTTAATGGACTTTCGTTGCTGATAGTACGCACGACACCATATAAAGCTATAAATTTCCAGTATAAGCTGACTTCTCATTGTACGAAAAGCTTATACAATGCGAGGTCCTAAAACTGGACACGTATAGCTTGATATATCGTCGTGTGGACCAATGTAAATGTCTATAATATTAAATGTGTAGATAACAAACGTCAGCAATAGTTCAGAGATGGTAACGCAATACTGATAATATGCACTGTATGCACGGACTTTGGCCGGAACGTAAACGTAATATACCTGAACATAATGAATTTATATAGTTAATACATATAACGTAGGTATATGTATAGTATGTATACACATATACATACATTTGTTAGCACTGAGAAAATTTATATCAAGTTCGATATTTTGTAGTGTGGCAACATTATTTTTTGTAAGCCTATCTTGTGTCTTACCTAATGTTAAATTTTTTTTATGTATAGGTACTATACCTACATGCTTGAAACATTTTAATAAAGTGTATATTATCTTTAAGTTGTATCTGTGGTGTTTTTATTTACTGAAAGTTTTCCTACACAAACCCAAGTCCTACAAACTAAAACTACTTACTTAAATGATAGATACGTAGGTATATTATTACTTTTTCCCCATAAATTCAAGCAGTACGCACAATGGGCCAAAGTTCCGCATGCTCACCTTAAAGGCGATAATCGCATAGCACGGCTCACGAGCACGACTAGATCGCACAATGCATGCGTTTTGACGAATAGGATGCACGAAACGTATTTTAGTCGTGTTCGTAATAATAATATAACGATGTACAGACGCCAGCACATCAACCTACACCTAACTGTCAAATTTTCCCAATCAACATTGAACCTTATGCTTTAGCGATAAAGTTGAAAATCTATTACAGAAATCTGACAGATTGTAGTAGGTTGATGTGCTGGCGTCTGTACATAGAAGTGTGACACTCACAATAGGAGCGTGCTAAGCTCACTTGTTTGTGAGACAATTTTTTTTAAATTTATTCCGGTCTGATCCCCTTGGCTAGCGTGACCTCTATGAATTCTTATTTTATTATTGACAAGAAGTAATTTTAGTACCTACTCATTCTGTTTGGTATAGAAAATGTATTATTGGTATTGCTGTATTATATTAGTATGAACTTTACACAAATCTATATCTTCTATACTAATATTAAGTATAAAGAGAAAGTCTGTGAGGTTGTAGGGGGTAATCTCTGGAACTACCAGTCGGAATTGAAAAATTATTTTTTCACTTCAGTAGCTCAAACATGTAGGTTTTGCTGCCTGAAATCAGTGAGCAAAATGCGATTTTGCTCACTGAGTGAGACAAAGTAACTTTTTAATTTTTGTTTTCAGAAAGCCGCGAAAATCTTATTCAGCCTTGGGTTAATCATACAATTCGAAACATTCACACTCTATCTCTTTCCCGCCATTAGAAAGAGACAGAGACAAAGACCAGCCCTTTCGAAGTTCCGATTTTGAATTCGACCTCAAAGACAAACACGTTCGGGATTTCGTACTAACTAAAGAAATTTTGCAAAAAGATAATTATGTCTTTTAATGTAATTTATTGAATTTTTAACTTATTGTTGTATTTAAATGAAAATAAGTATTTACTGCAAATAAAACTGATATTTAACCTGTAAATATTTATTGCTAAGTAGTTTCAATAATGTTACGTAATATATTTTGAATAATAAAATATCATGGGTGCTATTTCCGAACACGCCTTAATTTATATAAAAGAGCGGGAATAAAATTTCGTGGCTGGCGTAAAGAGTTGAATAAGTTAAAAAATATTAAAATAATCGTAAAATATGAGTGAAACTAGCGACGAGACCAATATTTTAACACCGGAAGAGTTAAAACAACAAGTTATGAATGCAGAATTAAATGTCCTACCTGAGAACTCTCGCGAGAAATATCTGAAAGCATACCATGTCTTCAATGAATGGAGACTTACAAAGGGCGCAAGCAGTTTTTCGGAGACGGTGTTGCGATCTTATTTTTTAGATTTTATCACAGACGAGGCGATCATCTACAATGTGGAGTATTTACTCAATGTTGAAAGCTATTTTAAAAACAAAACATAACGTGCATATTGGAACATACGCAAAACTCTTATCTTTTCTAAAAAGAATGTCAGTTGGGTGGGCATAAGGCTAAAAAGTCCAAAATTTTCACGGCCCATAACATAGAAAAATTTCTAAATGATAATTATTTTGATTCACAATAAATAGTTATCTCAATTTATTCCTGTTTATTATTTTATCTCCTAAAGTGTTCTCGCTGCTGAAGTGAAAAGTTATGTGTGTTACACGAGAGCAAAGTTTTTTGCATCTCGTGCCTTTGAATCCCTCGCCACACTCAGGATTCAACTTTAGAATCGCTCGCTACGCTCGTGATTCAATCTTTGAATCCTTCGCTTGCTCAGGATTCAAAATCAGCACTCACAGCAAAAAACGACTTTGCTCTCTTGTTGCACAAATAACTATTACATTATTGATAGCCCAATTCCTGAGGAATGCTATAGGCTATTTAACATCACGTTATGTCTCTTAGGAGCCGAGCGAAAAGAATAAAAGTCAGAAAGAACGCTAAGCGAAAGCGAAGTGATAGCGCGGACAGGTGATGCGATGACGCGGTGGGTCGGCAGAAATGTCACGCGGACGCAGTCGCGGGCAGAAGCTAGTAAGTATAGAATAATTTGGAATAAGAAATATCAAACTACAATTTAAATAGGTATCTATTATATCGACTTTAATATTTTCCTCTCTATCGTTATTTATGAACACACTGCCTCCCCAATTTTCACCATAATCCTTGCTATGCGATGCCGCCATACAAATCGCAGCGAAGTGCGTTGAATCAACTACCTAATTGATTACCTACCTAATTAAGGTTTAACAATGAATTCAAAATATAATTTATTAGAGTTTACGGGGGCAATTATTACGATTGTGGGTACCTATATTCCGTTGGATGATAATTTCTACCAAACGCAGCGGCATTTTTATATTGGCAACATATTGATTAGACGCCATTTTATCACCCGCCGTCTCTTTCGCTTTTGCTATATAATAAAAACTTTTTAACAAAAAAATTAAACCTCCGAAAAAACTGAAAAGCAAAAAATAATAAACCTTTTTTATTTAACCTTAATAAATAGTTCTTAAACTAATGTAAGTAGGTATACCTAAGTAATTTTAAGTCGGCGCCAAACAAGCAAATTAATATCGTTGCGAGTGAGTGGTCGTGCGGAGAGCGCATTTTTTGTTTGGAATTATTATTTATCGCAGGAGACTTCACGTTGCATTGTAATTTGATTTGGTTAGGTATTTCTGTAAATTTAAGATATTTTAGTGATCTTTGTTCATTGGTTGTTTGGCGCCGACTCAAAATTACTTAGGTATAGGTACAGACGCCAGCACATCAACCTACACCTAACTGTCAAATTTTCCCAATCAACATTGCACCTTATGCTTTAGCGATAAAGTTGAAAATCTATTACAGAAATCTGACAGATTGTAGTAGGTTGATGTGCTGGCGTCTGTACTTAATTACATTAGTTTAAAACTATGTTCTAAGATTAAATAAAAAGGTTTTTATATTTTCGTTTGAGTTTTTTCGGAGGTTTAATTTTTTTGTTAAAAAGTTTTTATTTTATAATTTTTTGAGGCTTTAATTTACTAATTACTACATGCTTAATTTTTGATTACTTTAAAAATAGCTACCTACCTTACTTTAGCTATTAACTGTTATATAATTGTTGTATAATAAAATACTTAACAAAAAAAAAACAGGTACCTATAATATTATACCAACATGGGTAGGCCTTTTTATTTAATTGTAATACACAACTCAGCATTAAAATCTGTGAATGAACAATAAATCACCCCTATTTTACCACTCTTAGGGTAGGATTTCTTTGTCCAAATTTATATGGGACCAACTTCGAGGTATGCCCTATCCAATAAAAAATAATTATCAAAATCGGACTACTCTGTAAAAAGTTATGCGTGGTCATACTTACATTACAATCAGTGAGTGAACAATCAATCATCCATCCCCTGTTTTCCTACCTTTAGGGTTGGAATATTTTTTCCAAATTTATATGGGACCGCCATGGGGATATAAGTACCCTTTCCAATAAAAAAAATAAAAAAAGAATTATTAAAATCGGACTGCTCTGTAAAAAGTTATGCGTGATCATACATAAAAAAAAATATATACGCGTCGACTTGACAACCTCCTCCGTTTTTTCGTCGGTTAAAAAATATACAAGAGTTACCTACGACAAATCTTGGATTTTAATAAACTGCTTCTTATTCTAAAGTATTCATACCTACATTACCTGTACCTTATCCGAAATGACCTCGTAGCGCAGTCACCTTCACAACATCTATCCTACATCTATAGGTACCTACTTACAAATAAATACAATTGGAGTGTCTGTTTGTAATATTAAAATAACCGCTTTTTACTAAATGCATATACCTACCTACACGGTACATATTCCAAAATAACATTTTTTACAATATATCCATGTCTGTCTGTCTGTTTGTTCCGGCTAATCTCTGAAACGGCTGGACCGATTTTGACGGAACTTTCACTGGCAGATAGCTGATGTAACGAGGAGTAACTTAGGCTACTTTTATTTCAGAAAAATAACTTTTTTGTTAAATTCCACGCGGACGATGTCGCGGGTAACAGCTAATGTTCTAAATTAAAATGTTGAATGCATTACAATCCTTGAAACGTCGAATCCAGCTATGTATTGAAAACAATGGTAATAATTTTGAACAATAAGATTTAATAAGCAGGTAGGTATCATAAGAAAAATAAATAGTAGATTGTACAACTAGTGCATAAGTAGTGCATTTTGCAACATTTTTGAACAGTGAAAATACTGTTATATACTTTACGCCTGTTTCATTTTTTCGCAATCGAAGTGAAAAGCAGAGTGTATAAACTCGGGCATAAACGAGCCATTTTACCCCTCGACTTAACTATCCGTGGATATAAACGTCTCGGGGTATAATGGCTTATTTTATGCACTAGTTATACAATCAACTATTGTTAAAAATGAGCTCTTTTATTAAGTTTAAGGTCTAATAAGTACTTAGGTAGGTAACAAAAATAAAAAAAGTATTTTGTTAAAAATTTGCTCTTTTTAACCGACTTCAAAAAAAGGAGGAGGTTCTCAATTCAGTTGTATTATTATTATTATTTTATATTATTTTTTTTATGTTTGTTACCTCAGTACTTACGCCGTCATTTATAAACCGATTTGGAAAATTCTTCTTTTATTTGAAAGTATATACTTTCAGATTGGTCATTGTCATCAGGTCAGGATCTGATGATGGGATCTTGGGGAAATCGAAGGAACTCTTCAAATATTATAGGCACACTTATAGCGATTTGGGTATTTTTTATAGTACCTAACTCATGCATTTGCTCTCGGAAAGCACCATTTGGTGAAGTGGAACTGATGATGAAGACCACAGATGGCCAACGGAACTACTCAATTATAAGTATTTCACGGGTTGCGATTTCGATTACTTTAATATGGTTTCTAAGCAATTTATGCTCATCACAATGCGAATGGTGAAATGGAGCTGATGGTGTCCACCATCAGCTCCATTTCACCATTCGTAGGAGAACTCCTGAACAATTAACGTCCCTGCATCGGGAAAAACAATATTTTGTAAAAGGCGACGAGCAAGTTGACACTAGGCTATTGTTACCTACTTAGATGAATTACAAGCAGACCCACTAAAAAGCGAGAAATAAAAACTTTTTAACAAAAAAAAAACCGACTTCCAAAAAAAAAACTACAAAGTGAAAAATAACTTTAATTTCGGAAGTCGGTGTCTTTTGATCTGTATTTTAGTTTTTTGCCACCGACTTCCGAAATTAAAGTTATTTTTCACTTTGTAGTGTTTTTTTTTTGGAAGTCGGTTTTTTTTTTGTTAAAAAGTTTTTATCTTTAGTTTGCCGTACCTATGTCATTACTTCCCAGAATTCGATCCTTCTTAGGGACACTCGATCTTTTTTTGTTGGTCTGAGATCGAATATTAATACAGTGTGTTTTTTTTAATTAAAATCAACGGGATCGATTCCTGGCTAGAAATACCTATTGATTTTCAAAAATGTAATGATGCAGTTAGCTTTTCATCAAAATCGAGCCCGAGACTCCTTTGAGTACTTTTCGCTATTCCTCATAGTTTCGTATTTGGCCACCCACGCTCACTGGAAAACTTCAGCCTGTATAGGATTAGGTACCTACTTATTAAAATGAACTGCGATCCCACCACCATACCACTTGGCCATACCCCTGGTGGTATGGTGGGTCTAGCTAGGTAAACAAAAAACTGACTTTAGTAGGTAGGTACACAAAAATATCAATAAATATAAAATAACCTAGTCCCATGTAATACGGGAAAAGGTCATCCTACCTCCAATAAAGTTCTACTTATTTCCTAAGAATATAAAAATACGTAGAAAGAAGTTTATTTACGCAATGCAATGGCGTAAACTCTATGGTAAAGGCAGCTTTATTTATGTAGGAGTTGTAGGTAGAGCTGTTATATAATACCTACCTACTTAAATTTTATTTTTACAAAACCTTTTTATTTATGGAAAAAAGTTTCTATCCAATGTAAGGTATAACAATAAAAGACTTGAGCCCGCACTCGACTAAAATAAACTTTAACTTAGGTGTACTTGTACTAAAAATAAATAAACTTGAAAAGTGCGTCATGCATGGCCACGCGACACCGAGTCGGATATGTTTGAAAGTATCGCTGTCTCACTCCTCGGCCACGTGCGGTTTGGAATAATACTAGAAAGACAGACTGTTCACGTGTTTTTGAGCGTGAACTTTAGTGATGTTCATTCATTATTTAGGTACTTACGCCCATATCGATATTAGGGTCTTTTTGATTTCCCGGATTTAACTACCTAATTGGAGAAACTTCTCAAATGTAAAGGTTGTTGTTTATTTTTTAATTTTTAACATTTATTACAAAATTAACAAACAAAATAGGTATTTTTACAATTAAAAGCACTGTCGACAGTTCTACTGGTGAAAGTCAATTTTGTGTATTTACTCGTTTTTAATACTAATGCCAATCAAGTATTATTGATACCTCCATCAAAATATTTTCTCTGAATCAAATTAAAATGTTAAATATTCTATCGATAACTGACATAGAGACCCACTTACTAATGGTGATGTACAGACGCCAGCAGTCCAGCACATCAACCTACCCCTAACTGTCAAATTTTCACAATCAACATTGAACCTTATGCTTTAGCGATAAAGTTGAAAATCTATTACAGAAATCTGACAGATTGTAGTAGGTTGATGTGCTGGCGTCTGTACTATTCTTACATCAGCACAGGGAAAACTACTGTTTTCAAATCGATTTTATAACGATTATCTATTCGTATCGAATAATCGTTTTTATATTGAAATGAAAATGAATATCTCGACTTTTATTCTATTCCTTCATCGGTAGAGACGTTTTTATCGTGATAGTTTTTATCGTTAACTAGCAGCGCCCTGCGGTTTCACCCGCATACGTTTCCCGTGGGAATATCGGGATAAAAACTATCCTATGTCCTTTCGCGGGACTCAAACTATCTCTATACCAAATTTCGTCTAAATCGGATCAGCGGTTTAGGCGTGAAGAGTTAAGGTCGCGATTGAGCAGAACCGAGGGTCGAAAGTGTTCGCTCAATAATTAGGGAGCTGACGAAACTAAGAACTGCGGATGGCGGAATCGTGATTTTAAGTCCGAAATACTCGAGGAAGTCGAAGATTTTTATGGGCACCTATACTCAACACGGGCGAGGAAACCAGCGGGGCATAGTGCAGATGGCCATCAAGCCGAATTAACGCGCCACTACATGGAGGACATCAAGACACCTGGGGACCGGGATGACAGAACAAAGGCAGAGCTCCTTAAAGCGGGCGGGGCTCCAGACCTGAAAGAGCTAGCGAGAATTCCGTTATCCAAGAGGGTACAACGCCCAAGGCGTGGAGCGGATGTGCCATCCATCCCATCTCACTTCCAAGCCACGTATACAAGCTGTTCTCGAGGGTCGTCACGAACCGTCTCGCCAGGAGACTTGAAGAGTTCCAGGCCAGCCGCCAGAACATTCCAGTTTTCGAAAAGGCTTCAGTACAGTAGATCACATCCATACTGTTCGACAAATTGTACAGAAGACCGAGGAGTACAATCAGCCGCTGTGTATGGCATTTGTGGACTACGAGAAAGCCTTCGACTCCATCGAAATATGGGTAGTTCTGGCCTCTTTGTAACGATGTCGAATTGACTGGCGCTACATCGAAGTGTTGAGATGTTTGTATGACGCTGCAACGATGACTGTCCAGATCCAGGATCAGAAAACCCAGCCCCATCCAACTGCTCAGGGGGCTGAGACAGGGGGATGTAATATCCCCTAAATTGTTTACCAACGCGTTGGAAGACGTCTTCAAGACGCTAGACTGGACTGGACAGGGTATCAAAATGAACGGCGAGTACATCTCAGATCTTCGATTTGCCGATGACATCGTCATAATGGCAGAGACGCTGGAACAGCTAAGACCAAATGCTGCACAGCCTAAATGGAGCCTCCCGGCGGGTTGGCCTCGGCATGAATTTTCACTCGACAAGTCATATACAATGCGCACGTCTTGCCGAGTCCAATCCACATCGAAGGGTCGCTTCTAGAGTTGTGAAGGATTATATCTACCTAGGGCAAGTAATCCAGCTCGGTAGACACAACATTGAGAAAGAGGCCGACAGAGGGCTCCAGTTGGGTTGGGCAGCATTTTGAAAACTCCATCAAGTCTTCTCGTCGCCTATCCCGCAGTGTTTGATTGAAGACTAAGGTCTTCAATCTCAAACAACCAGTGCGTCCTGCCCGTCATGACATACGGTGCTGAAACGTGGACACTGACGGTCGGGCTGGTCCACAAATTCAAGGTCGCGCAGCACGCTATGGAGCAAGCTATGCTCGGAGTCTCTTTGAAGGATAAAATCAGGAATGAAAATTAAATTATCCGGAAAAAAAACCGGAGTTACCGACATAGCTTGCAGAGTAATTAAACTAAAGTGGCAGTGGGCTGGCCATGTCTGTCGAAGGACAGATGGCCGGTGGAGCAGACGAGTCCTGGAGTGGAGACCGCGTATCGGCATGCGTAGTGTGGGACGCCCCCAGCTAGATGGACGGACGACCTAAAGAAGGTGGCTGGGGTAGACTAGATGCGGAAGACGGAGGACAGGGTGCTCTGGCGCTGTCTGGGAAAGGCCTATGTCCAGCGGTGGACTGCGATAGGCTGACTTGATTGATTGAATCGGATGCAGTGCGCAAACGCTCTGGTGAAGTGAAAACCAATATAAATGTATTGTAGAATTTCTGGCGAGTTTCACTCGGATAATGTATATATTTCTTCTACAAAAATGTAGAAACATTTATATTGTGTTCTATTCTATTCGAAAATCCTTAATACTTGGTAGGTACTATAATCGTTTTGATTCTCGAAAAGATATAACATCGATATTAATCGATTCCTATATTCGATAACATCACGTTTCGTATTGCCTATCACCATGGACCATAATACCATATAATACAAACCCTATCACTATGATTGAACAGCTACGTGAAAACGTTTTTAGAGAAATAACTCTTAATTCATTCGTTTCATAATTTCTCGTTTTGCTGTTAAACCTGCTCGGTCGATATTAATTCTGCTGAATAGTTAATAATTACGTGTGTTGTGATTTGTTTGGATAAAACGTGTTTAAAACTTACTTTGTGAACTGAAACTTCAGTACTTGAGTTTGAGAGTTAGTAAGAAATAAAAAAGAATCGGAATAGGATCTTTCGTCGCTGGAGTCATTGGTAAGTTCTGAAATATAAACTTTTGACTTTATTATCTACCTATTTGGTATAATGTAAGTACTGATTCTAAGCGAAATACACCAGAAATGATCCAATTATATGTTCTTAGATTCTACCTCCAGGTATGCAGAGGGTACTTGTATTTTATTTGTAATACCTAACGTCAGCTCTGATGATAATCACCTTTCTAAGTATTCTCAAGGCTTAAATACTGGTATTAGTCGATGACCAAAGTAGAAAACCTATCAAGTAATCTTCAAAGTACTTCAACCTTCATGTCTCTTTCTTAGTGTGTTAATGGTAATTTACCCTCTTTTTTTCGAACTAGTTTGAAATGCGATTTTAATAATCAAGTTCTCAGTTACAAATAGTTGCTGAAAATTGATTTTTGTTGTCGACTGTGCCTATGCTTAGCAATTCAAGTTTGAGGCAAAGCATTTGGTGTAATCTCAGACCAACAATTGTTGGTCTGAGGGTGTAATATATATTTACTGCAAGCGCTGCATCTTTTTTGATAAGAAGAAATACTTTTATTAAGACAGTGAACATTTAAACAGGGCTAAGTTCTATGTTATGGGTTTGGTTTCCGCACTTAGTCCTTCAAATGGATCATTGTGCGTGGGCCATGGCAGCCGTTGGTGGTTATTCCAACCAGCCCACCTCCCTCCAGAAGCTGACTTAGTCTCCTGGTCTGTTAAGAACATCTGTGTACGATCTGGGTGTCCCGAGGGTTGCTGATCTAATCTGGGTGACGCCTGTGCACTCAAAGAACACATGTGCAACGGTCTCATCAGCCTCCATGCAAGCACTGCATAGGGGATTGTCCGTTATGCCTATTGTGTGGAAGTGTGTATTTAGCAAGCAGTGTCCCGTGATGGTCCTCATCACCACGCGCAGGCCTTTTCTGTCTAATTGCAATAGCCGCCTGGTTAACTTGCCATCCAATGATGGCATAGATTCCTTGTACTGCTTGCAGCCTGGTGACAATGTCCACCAGCTCTCTGCTTGTGTATGGGTGTGCTCCTGTAGCCACCTGCGTAGTTGGTTGAAGGGGATGGGCACAACAGGTTCCGGTCCACAAACTGACATACTGGATGCCCTTCTGGCCAGCTCGTCAGCTGTATCGTTTCGTAGCGATCCACTGTGTCCTTTTATCCATTGCATTGTAGTGTAGTGACACTATTGCGGTTCAAAACAGTTACCCGTTCGAGCGCATTGTGACATTCTAAACAGCGTTAAGTTCCTAGCTTTGATAGGGAAGTAGCTACACAGTCTGCCCATCTCATTACATTGGAAATTCTGCATTTTTTATTCTCACATGCCCCAGTTTCACAACCCATAAAATAAGCAAGTTCTGAAAACACTAGCTGTGCCACTCGCAATGGAAGCATGTAAATACTAAAACCGAGCACTAATACATATAGACGCTTGAAAGGCAAAATTGAATAAGCGACATAGGACTAACTTTACAGGCGAACAATTTAAAGTTTAACTTTTCAGAATAAAAAAAGAATATTTCCAAAATAGTACCTAATAATTACGCCTGTGTGGGATGATTACAAGAGTTTAAATGTTTTTGTTTTTCTGAAACTTTTATCCATTCTCCTGTAAAGTTAGCCATATGTCGCTTAGTCAATTTTGCCTTTCAAGCGTCGATATGAATTAAAGACAAAGTCATTATCATTGCATTCTATAATATATATATCAATCAATCAACTCTGCCTATCGCAGTCCACTGCTGGACATGGCCTCTCCCAGGCTACGCCACAGCACTCTGTCCTCCGTCTCTGTCTATGAGATCAGTTATTTTCAAAATGAAGGTAGAAATATGTTTAGTTTTAATTGTGTATTTTCTTATCTTGCAATCAGTTTTTAAAACTATGAGCAGATGAGTTGTAGGAATATCTGACAGGGAAGAATTACTCCTCATCAGCAGCAACTCTCATAATAGTATTTTAAAATTAAAAACTTACCATTGCAAAAATTTAAAAAAGGTTTCACAGAATTACTTGTAGATAAATATTATTATTCTGTGCAGGATTTCTCAAATGATAATTTTTTGTAATATCTTTTATTATCCTCTACTTTGTATTACATTTGCATGCTATATTAAGGCAGAATGTACATGGATCCTATTACATAATTTAACAACTCCTTTTTATGTACCTACATTAAAGACATATTCTATTCTAGTAATGCAGCTCTCTACAAGTTATCTAATTGTAGGATGTTGCGTCTTTTGAGTTTGCTGACACAAGCTGGTATTGTGAGTTGAGCAGCCAATTGGTTTGGGTGTCTCTCCTGTCTGGACTTGTACTTTTGCGAGCATGAGCTTATTTCTTCCTTGACCGTTTTCATGCTCAGGTGTTCGTGGACTTCAGCGTTCCTAAACCACGGCGAATTCGATATCTGTTTTAAGATGTTGTTCTGAGTTCTCTGAATCATGTTGATCTTTGAGCCACACGCGGAGCCCCACAGTTGAATGCCGTAAGTCCAGATGGTCTTATAGTCCAGATGGTCTTATAGACAGCTTGGAATTCCTACTCAGGAGCCAGTATATGCCTTTGTATCTAATGTCGAGCTCTTTTCGTTTTGTTGCGATGTGTTTCCTCGACGTCAGTCAGTCACTTGTCCAGATGCATACCAAGGTATTTGACGCAGTCGCTTTGTGGGAGTTGACTATGACCAAGTTTCACCGGTGGACATTGCTGGTGTCTTAGTGTAAACGTGACCTGGACCGATTTCGATGTATTGGCTCGTATCCTCCATTTGACAAGCCAGTTGTGAATTCCATCTAGACTTTCTTGTACGTTTTGCGACGCTCTGTTGGGGCAACTGCTACATTCCAGGACTGCGGTGTCATCTGCGTAGGTAGCAATTGTCACTCCAGGAGTTTGCGGGAGGTCTGCCGTGAAGATAGTGTACAACACTGGTCCAAGAACAGAGCCCTGAGGTACTCCTGCTAGTATGTTATGGAAACTTAACCGGAAATATTCTATCAGCTAGATAAGATTCCAGAATTTTGTAGTAACAGTGTGGCAAATGTGATTTTATTTTACCACATTTACCATACTCTGTCGAAGGCCTGTTGTACGTCAAGGAAGACTGCTCCTCAGTATTGCTTGGTTTCTAGGGCATTTCTGATGACGCGGCACGCTCTCTGCACTTGTTCTGTAGTGGAATGATTTGGTCTAAAGCCAAATTGATAATCGGGAATTATCGACATTGAACCTAGAAGCCGGCATAACAATATTTTCTCAAAAAGTTTGGAGAGTACGGGCAAAAGACTAATGGGTCTATAGGACGTCACTTCATGAGGCGTTTTTCCTGGCTTTTGTATCATGATGATTTGTGATAGTTTGCACAGCAATGGGTAGTATTCTACCCTAAAATACTATTGAAGATAGTTGTCAGAAAAACGATCTGATATGTTAGGATTAATCATGAAAAGTTCCTGCGAAATTTTGTGGCCACTGCAAATTATATGTTGAAAAGATGCACTGCGAATGTGATATCAACATAAATAAGTTGTTTTTATTCAATCAAACTCAAGACAGTGCGAGGCCATATTATGGCCTCGCATTTTCGTTTATATAATTTTTCCCCTTTATTCATAAAGGTTGCTTGAAGTTAAACCTGAGACGCGGGCGGAGCGCAGACGCGGCAATTAGTATACAGATGGAAAAGCGACACGCCTGTGTCTTTTCCTTTCTGTATGTTATGTGCCAGATCGCGTTAGTACATTATGTATGGTGAATAATGAAGATACGTCTGTCTGCGTCCCGTCCTCGTTTCATGTCCCTTCTGTGTCCCGCGCCTTACGTAACTTCTCTTCATCGTTTCAATCATTACACTAATATTATAAAGACGAATGTTTGTGAGTGTGTGTGTGTGTGTATTTATATGTTTGTTACTTCTTTATGCTCAAACGGCTGCACCAATTTTGATAAAATTTTGTATTGAGGTAGCCGACACCCTGGATTAACATATAGGCTACTTATTATCCCGATACCCTCACGGGATCGACATTTACGCGGGTGAAACCGCGGAGCGGAGCTAGTCATTTAATAATAAACCCCCTTAAATGAAGTTATTAGGTATATAAATTTAATTTGTTTTTGTTTCTTTTAACAGTTTTAAAATAAATGCAACATGGACAACTTAGACGATTCAGAAAACAATGCAAAGATTTCAGATTCTGCATACTCCAACAGCTGCAGCAACAGTCAGTCCAGAAGGAGGTAAGCTAAAACTGTCAAGAAAATGTCTGAAATGAATGTCAGGAGATTGGGCTAATCTGCCCTGATGCCCAATAGTATTAAGATATTATGGATAGGTCTTTTCAAGGAGAATATTTCTTATTATGGCAGCTTCTTTCGCTTTTTATAATGTGAGGAGCTACAGAACTATAAATATGAGTCCATTTTAAAACATGACCTCCTATTGCCATTTAGGAACAATAAAATTGGTTGGACAGAAATTTCAATATAAACCTACCGAACCTACATATTAATATCTTATCGATTTGATTGAAATAGTTTTGAGAAATGCTTGTTTACCTTTAGGTATTTCAAATAATAATAAAAAAAAATACTAAAACCGAAAAACAAGAAGATGTTTATTCTGACTTACGTCACGGCACTCATGGCCCAACCGTCACAGAGAACCACAAATAAAAGTTTTAGATTGTAAGGCTGCGCACAAAGCAAAGGGGGTGGATTATAGCCTAAAACCGAAAGGTCGAAGCAATACTTTCTCCTTCCTTAAAAATTACCGGTGGTCGTGTATTTTATTACTCGGTTGGACTCCTCTGGGAGCGGATCGGAGCGGCTCTTCTTATTTAATACAAGATGTTTTGGTACCCGTGTGACAAATGCTGTGCTCATTATAAACCTTTTTGCAGTCATAGTTCCAAGTCTACACACTCTGGAAGCCATTCCAGTGGCAGCAGTGGCTATGGTGGAAAACCCTCAACTTCTGGAAGCAGGTTAGTAGAGTTAACATGTTTATGGACTTGTGTAGTGTACATATATTACTTACTCCTTGTTTTTTTTGACTCGAGTTTTGATGTTTTTTCTCGAGCATATGGTAAGCATCAGTTGCGCCACATTGGCATAGTATTCAATGATAGATTACGAGTATTTGTTGGACATGAATATATAGGGTGACTGGTAATTAGTGACCGATACTTAAACACGTGATTGTACTCATGATAACAAATAACTTTTACTATGGGACCAAACCTGAAATCGCGAAAAAAAAATCAGCTGTTCCCTACATTTATGTTCGTATAACTCGTCAAAATGTAGGGAACAGCAGATTTTTTTTCGCGATTTCGGGTTTGGTCCCATAGTAAAAGTTGTTTGTTATCATGAGTACAATCACGTGTTTAGGTATCGGTCTCTAATTACCAGTCACCCTATATATTGCAGATCATGTCAGTTTTTTTTTTATATGGGCTTAATAATCTTACACATTATCACACCTCGTAGTTTATACAGAGAGGCCCGTGAAACGACATCCAGTGAAAAATTTGAAAAGCCTCTCTAAAGGGCTAACCGAAACACCTCCACGTATGTTCAGCGATTATTTATAGTTTAGGAGGTAATTTAAATATTTTTTGGGAAATTCTGACTTGCCTTTTATTGATCTCCTGTCGCTTTTTTAAAATTTTTCCAAATTGAATTATAAATTCTTAAATTCTAGTCAAGAATCGAAAAAAAAAATTATACTTTAGTGTTACAAGTATGATTTTAAGTATGAAACATTTTAAAAACTAGTTACTTATTATTTGTATTGCTTTGAAAAGCTGAGGGTCCGTGGAAGTTTTTGAAACTACTTTGGGATCATTGCCATCCGTCTTTTTTTTTTTTTTTTACAAGACTGAAAATCTAAAACGAATCTTGTCGAACCTTTGAGCTAAGTTTTAGTTACTTTGAATGTTTTTTGGACAGATAGTATTTTTTATTGATAGCCTACAATTTAAGCATTCATAATAATAAAAAAAAAAACATTCTAAACAAGCGACACAGAAAGAGAAAAATAAAATATCGTGTTAGAATTTCCCAAAAAAATATTAAAAACTGTCTAGATCCTTTTGCCTGTCCATAATCGCTGAACATACATGGGTTTGGCTCTTGAAGAGAGGCATCTCCAATTTTTCTTTGAACGTCGTCGTTTCACGGGTCAACCTGCATATATTAGAAGTGTAGATATAGCAGTGTTACTGCTGTTTATAGTTACACAAATGACGTTCACGTTAGGTTAAAGTATGAATACAAAGATAGATCAAAACTGTAACTCGGATAATTTAGCCTCATGCTGAAAACATATACCTATTAAATAAAATATTTTTATTTCAGACAGCAAAAAAACCTATAATTTGTTAGTAACAGGTTTCCACTTAAACACTTTGTTAGTAACTTAAACTAAACACGAATTAATGAGAAGACCACACACCAACTAGACGCAACGACAAATAGAAACTAGGGTATAAGTCTTCTCACAAATTGCCTTATTATGGCGGAGGAAGTGTCTTCGGCCACAGCCTTCAGGACAAAGCTTTACCAAATCATTGTTAAAATTGTGCTTTTTCTTTGTGTTCGACATGATTAAATTCATTTTTAATGTTTTCCTACTAGCAACAACCTGCTACCACCCAAAAAAGACAAAGAACCAAAGAAAAAGAAACTTCTACCCCAGATTGAGATTTTGGTTCCCGATGTGGTTGTAGAGGAGGTAAGGGCGCCTGAACCTGTGCCCATTTTCGACGCCCCTAAAGAAGAGAAGCTAGATGGTGAGTCCCGCTTCTACTGAGCTTTATATTATACATTTTTTATTCGTTTCTCTTTTAGATTTTCATATAGTGTGGATTCAGTCATCTCTATAGCGACAAGATCAATATCTTTCTAGACTTCGTGATTTCTATTACATTAAAGAGAACATTTCGCAGTCGTATCTTCGCATGTTCCTACAGTGCGGTAATTTGAGGTGGGCCGAGGAAAACAGCTTAATGAGACGAAGCCTAATTTTTAGAGTTATTTCCATCAGCGCAGATTTTGAGAAAGCGATTCTGTCATCCACAAACACAACAAATCGATGTGTCTAGTACTGACGACGACATAAATTATCAAGCCATATATTTTACAGTTTTAGCTGACCTCGCCTCGTATAATCTTTTTGTACAATGAGAAGTCAGCTTATTGGTACTGGAAATGCATAGCTATACTCCATTTGTTTAGGTAATTATATAAAGGTAAATAAAAAACAACGTGACGTGGTTAACTGACTAAACGTAATATCAGTCACTTTAGTTGTCATGCTACGTCACAGTTATACTCTTCAATTTAGCAACGTTATTAACGAATTTAGGAAGAGTACAACTGTGACGTAGCATGAGAACTGAATAGACTGGTATTAGGTACGTTTAGTCGGTTAACTAAGTCACGTGGTTTTTACCTACCTAAACCTCAGTAAGTCCGAAAGAGTTCATAATAATCTCTGAATTCGAATGGAAATCACTTGATTTTGATTGGTATTGTGCTCTATGAACATATTTTTATTGTGTTGTATTTATTCGTTGTAGTTACAATAAAATATTCATCTCAAATTACCGACCTGTATATTAGGTTGATAAACTTAATGCACGTCACATTAAGTTTATGTAGCTTTTTAACTAATATTTTTAGAAATATTTAGTTTCTTTTATTTATTGTTTTTTGGTATTAAATCCTGTTTAGGGTCTCGACCCAAGAGTTTTAAACGTGAAGAATTGTGTGCAGTCATGTACGCAATCTATGACTTTTACCCATTCGTGGGGTCTTTAAAGGCATCATCTGATTATAAAGGGTATGAAGTTTTTATTGCTAAAGTTCAAGCTTTTCCTCGTTAATACATAATTTGTTTAGTTACAACATGACATGTTAAAAAAAAAGACATTATCATTGTTACTATCCGTTATTAGGCCAATTTATCAATCGTCAGATTAATATTTTCTCTGAAGAATAAATTTGTCGTTTAGACATATTGTATCTACACAAAAGCTGTTAAACTGCAATTTTATTCCGCAGATAAAAATATTAAGTATCTGAAAATTGAAAAATCGGCCCTGATCTTTTTTGCGTCTTATAACAATTGATATATTTATTACGTAAAATTTGAGTTCTACATTATACAATACAAGGTGACAGGAACATCGACACGTCTAGATTCATGTACTAACCATGGTAACAGGTTGCGCATCAATATCCCTGCCAAGCTGTAGGTATATTCTTTTTTTGACGACCTAGATCTCTTACGCAACGCGCCCGTTGTCGGTAGCAGCCAAGTCACATGTCGAGTTTACCAATCCTGTTTATTCCACGTGCTGTTATTCTTTGTTAAATTATTAAAGTGATAACAAATAAAAAACAGAATAATTAACAAAGTGTCTGCCATAATTGAGATTGTAAGAAAAGTGCTTGCACATTCTTAGCAAAGACAGTAAAAGCTTAATTTACTATAAAATTACTTAAGCCTAATACGAAACAAAAGTAATGCAATCAAAATTAATATCAGAATTTGTTTGCATCATTATGATGTATCCTAAGACCGGAAAAAAGAACTGTTACCAATGGAAGACGAGGCAGATGAGAAAAAAAAGGTAGGCACGTTAATTTTAAATTGAAAAAGATGTCTTTTCTCAAGCATTGTACTAAAAGACTAGACAATCAATTTCATCAGCTTAATAATATATTATTGTCCGAGCAACCGCATAAAAAGCTTTGCATCACTTATTCGCAATCCAATTGAAATCGCCGCGGTCTTCCAAACTTTACTACTTCATGTATTTTACTAACTATACTCCATAGGTTTAGGTAGTTAAATAAAGGTATACAAAAAAAACACGTGACTTAGCTAACCGAATAAACTTAATATACTACGTCACAGTTGTACTCTTCAATTTAGCAACTTTTTTAATGAATTAAAACGTTGCTAAATTGAAGAGTACAACTGTGACGTAGCATGACAACAGAATAGACTGGTATTACGTTTAGACGGTTAACTAAGTCACGTGGTTTTTTTGATTACTTTTATTTAACTACCTAAACCTATGGAGTATAGTGACTAACTTTAAAATGTAATGCAGGTTATATCTAGTTTTTGGTCCAGAAGTTGTATTAAATCGATTTATTAATATTATCGTTACAGAAGGCCAAGGCGTTCAGCTATTCCATACTTTGTATCAGTTGTTTAATACATTTTGCCCCTTAAATATTTAGGTTCGACGTCATGGTGGATTTGTAACTCATTGTGCGCAGCGGCCATACATATACACTTGAGGTAAAGTATAGACAGGGCAATATTGTGATACGGGGAAATCATGGTATGTAATAATTTATTCATTTAATATGAGTATTATTCGAGATTATAGTTGTGGTTTCGCTGTCTTTTTTTTTTCAGATAATATCGTAATGTTTTGAACACGTAAGTGCATTTATATCTTCCGTCTGATTTTTTGTTGTGCAGTTGTCCCGACGCTGCCACCTGTGCATGCACAGACAGAAAATGGTGTTGAGAACATGGACGTATGTGCTCCTGAGCTGAAAACTTTGAAAGATGAGGTGGGTACGGGTGGTACTTGATTTTGGGCTATAAGCACACAAATATTCGCAGATACGGTATCCCCGTTAGGGAAGATGTTGGCATTCAAATTGATTGAACTGCACATGAGTAATAGTAGCCGCATGTCTGACAACGTGACGTCGTCGACCGGGTCGCGTGCGCTCACGCCTCGTTACATTATTACAGCTTGAACAAAGCGACGCTGATCGAGCGCTGACGTGTAGATTGCAATTGACAACATACCTATACACATACCGTGCTTACACGTTTGCTAACATTCAGTAACATCGCGTTTGGTCACAATTTACTTTGAGAGGTCGAAGCTGCACACACTGGGCAGCAATATGGTGAAGGCCCGTGAGGGAGATTTTTAATAGTTTTGGGGAAAGAAAAATGTTCTGAGTTGGAATAATATTCGGTTTCCTAGACCTTGACTGAACTGGCAGGAGACCAACTTAATGAAATATGTCAATAATTAGTTTTTTTTACTGATTTTTTGTATGTAATGTCTGATACTAGTATAATTGTTCTAGGTGGTTTCCAGCAACTTATTGCAGGTTAAGCCTGCAGCCAGCTTTCCGTCGGATTGCCCTCTCCAAGCTTCTTACTGCACTGTAAGTGTCTTTAGCTACACTAATATTATAAAGAGGAAAGATTTGTATGTAACGAATAAACTTAAAAACTCCTGGACCGATTCCGAGGAGTAGGGTAGGAGTAGGGTAGGGGTACGGTAGGAGTACGGTAGGAGTAGGGTAGGGTAGGATTAGCGAAGGGGTAGGGTAGGAGTAAGGAAGGAGTAGGGTAGGGGTAGGAAGGAGTATAACACCACGCGAACGAAGTCGCGCCGGGCAGCTAGTTCAATATAAAAAGCAAAATCACAGGTCTACTTCTACAATATCATAATTGTGGTCCAAAAGACACTAGATTACGTTCATAAGTTTTTTATTTTCACACTTTACCTAACCATGAGACGCAGTTTGAGAATGCTGGTATGATTGTCACTATACTGCAGTTGGCACACCACGGAGAATGGCGATAAAAACATACTCCGACTGACCTAAGTTAAAAAAGAGAAAAATAAAAAATAAATATTTCAGCAAAAAATAAACAACTTTCAATATACAAAATGTTGTGTTATCATAAATCATATCTTACTATTAATAAAACTGAAGTTTTTTTTTTGTTTGGACGAGCTAATCTCTGAAAAAATCTTTTTACATTTGATAGCCCAATTCTTGATGAAGGCTACTTACTTAACATCACGCTAGTAACCTTTTCTGGAGCCGAGCAAAAACACCAAAAAAAAAAATTAAAACGAACGCTGACCGAAAACGAAGTAACAGGGCGGACAGGCCATGCGATGGAACAGGGCGGACAGGCCATGCGATGGAACTGGGCGGACAGGCCATGCGATGTAACAGGGCGGACAGGCCATGCGATGGAACAGGGCGGACAGGCCATGCGATGGAACAGGGCGGACAGGCCATGCGATGTAACAGGGCGGACAGGCCATGCGATGGAACAGGGCGGACAGGCCATGCGATGGAACAGGGCGGACAGGCCATGCGATGTAACAGGGCGGACAGGCCATGCGATGGAACAGGGCGGACAGGCCATGCGATGGAACAGGGCGGACAGGCCATGCGATGTAACAGGGCGGACAGGCCATGCGATGGAACAGGGCGGACAGGCCATGCGATGGAACAGGGCGGACAGGCCATGCGATGTAACAGGGCGGACAGGCCATGCGATGTAACAGGGCGGACAGGCCATGCGATGTAACAGGGCGGACAGGCCATGCGATGTAACAGGGCGGACAGGCCATGCGATGTAACAGGGCGGACAGGCCATGCGATGTAACAGGGCGGACAGGCCATGCGATGGAACAGGGCGGACAGGCCATGCGATGTAACAGGGCGGACAGGCCATGCGATGGAACAGGGCGGACAGGCCATGCGATGGAACAGGGCGGACAGGCCATGCGATGTAACAGGGCGGACAGGCCATGCGATGGAACAGGGCGGACAGGCCATGCGATGGAACAGGGCGGACAGGCCATGCGATGGAACAGGGCGGACAGGCCATGCGATGAGTCCGCGTATCACTGGTCAGTTTCCCTCAGTCGTCAGTTTATTTAATTCGCCAGTTTCGTTGATTAGCCAGTTTCACTGATTCGTCAGTTTTCCCGATTAGACAGTTGTGTTTACTCGACAGTTTCCAGTGTTTGCCAGTTTTCGTCGATTCGTCAGTTTTATTCAATTCGTCAGCTAAAGTACAGTCGGTAGAAAACTGCACACGCGACTGCTAATTTAGATATAACAAGAAGTGCCCCGCGGTTTCACCCGCATCAGTTTCGATCCCGTGAAAATATCGGGATAAAACGTATCCTATGTGTTATTCAAGCTATATTACTGTAAAGATTCATCAAAATCCGTTTGGTAGTTTTTGCGTGAATGAGTAACAAACATCCATCCATCCTCACAAACTTTCGCCTTTATAATATTAGTGTGATGGTAGGCTTGTGGCTATTTTGCGATGAGTAGTCACCTAAGTCAATAATATCAGCCGCACGGGTTGATCTATCAGGTTAAGCTACGCTTGCCGCGGTTGGTCCGTGGATGGGTGACCATCTTTATATACCAAGACCCCTCCGTGCCTCGGAAAGCACGTTAAGCCGTTGATCCTGGCTGTCATTCGTGGATCTTTGACATCCGTTACGGGTCGTCAGAAGCCCGAAAATCTGACAATCAGTCTTACCAAGGGGTATCGTATTATCCAGTAACTTGGTTGTGGAGGTCAGATAGACAGTCGCTCCATGTAAAATACTGGTATTCAGGTGCATCCGGTTAGACTGGAAGCCAACCCCAACATAGTTGGGAAAAGGCTAGGCAGATGATGATGAGTAGGATTAAGATCTATTAGATAACTTTTAGCCATATTTATGGAATATTATACAAACTCATTGTTGATTCAACATTTAAAAACCTTTTCCCTTGAGTGTACCAAACTGACGAATCGACGAAAACTGGCAAACACTGGAAACTGTCGAGTAAACACAACTGTCTAATCGGGAAAACTGACGAATCAGTGAAACTGGCTAATCAACGAAACTGGCGAATTAAATAAACTGACGACTGAGGGAAACTGACCAGTGATACGCGGACTCCATGCGATGCGACGGAGTGGGTCGGGGAACAAGAAATTTCACGCGGACGAAGTCGCGGGAAGAAACTAATAGTTAATAAGAGTTTTCTAAACAAAAAATAATTATAAGTATACAAAATAATATAATATTATTTTTTTATTTAAGTATAATATACTTAAAAAAAAAATTAAAAATATTATTAAAGAAGAAGTGCACACTTGTATTTGTCCCCGTTCATGTTAACATGCATCTAACTGTGCATTCATCATCTGCCTAGTCTTTTCCCAACTATGTTGGGATCGGCTTCCAGTCTAACCGGATGCAGCTGAATACCAGTATTTTACATGGAGCGACTGCCTATCTGACCTCCACAACCCTGTTACTGGGTAATACGATACCCCTTGGTAAGACTGGTTGTCAGACTTTCGGGCTTCTGACTACCCGTAACGACTGTCAAAGATCCACGAATGACAGCCGGGACCAACGGCTTAACGTGCTTTCCGAGGCACGGAGGGTCTTGGTATGTAAAGATGGTCACCCATCCACGGACCAACCGCGACAAGCGTAGCTTAACCTGATCGATCGACTCGTGCGGCTGATATTACTTAGCCACAAGCCCCCCCTTAGCCACAAGCCCCCACATCTACATCTAACTGTGTAGCCTTTTTTTTTATGGGAAATCATCAAATGACTCCTCCCGCTCTGGGTGGAGCGGAAGTCTGGTGGCGATCCAATAGATAAAAAAAAGTAGTGGTGGCCCAGTGGTAATGGCCGCGACTTACAAGTTGTAGGTCGTAGGTTTGAACCCAGACAGGCGCTTTACTTTGTGTAAATTATTTCATCACCACTGCTCTCTCATCTAGTTTTTTTTTTAATATGATTGACTTGTAAACGTGTTTGTACAAACCTACTTACAGAAATAACATCATTTATCACTAGTCTACATCTTTACGTGGCTGCAATAGCTCCAATGTAGTCGACCGTATTGCATCGTAATTCACACTAGTCTGCATTGAACCGCGGGACTAAGATAATCGAGATCATACTGGCTTACAGGACGGATTCTCATGCGTGATCTCTATGTATGACGGCGTTGTCATGTACGCCACATCAACCTTGACGACCACTCTTGGGTTCCCAAAAGATATGTGGATTGGCAGGTCCTTCATCGACTTCGTGCACCCAAGGGTAAGTTTAACTAGTATATACTATTAATAAAAATTAATGAATATGTATTTACATGGGGTCCTACTGGGGTATAACTGGCGAAATGTAGGCACGACGACATAACAAGCTATACAATTCCAGTATACTCGTAAGCTGACTTCTCATTATACGAAAAGCCTATACAATGCGATATAACAATAGCTATTATTAAAAACCTCTTATTCTAACTGATATAGGTATACTATAATATACTTATAGGCATTTTTTCTTTCACAGGACCGCAACACCTTTGCGTCTCAAATTACGAATGGTTTGGCTGTTCCGAAAATTGTGAATGGTACGCAAGAAAAAGGTAAATCGAACTTACTAAATCCATTGTGCCAATTCACTGTCTTGGGCTTGAAGTTTTTTTTTTTAATTACACGTTTATTATGTATTAGGGTATTTGCACTTACAGTCCGTTCCCATTTATTTTACCTCTGACTGCAGCAACCTAACAGCAACCTTATTCTGACGATAATAAAGATCACAATGATTTCAACAGATTTGCCAATGGCAGCAACCCAACAGCAATCTTTTTAGAATGAGAATAAAGATCACTGTGATTTAGACAGTGATGCATAGGGCTTTGAACACGCTTTGAAGACCCGTAGCATACCTACCTGTCTGCCATTTTGATTTTTTTTCAAAATGGCAGCCATGCATGAAATGTGTATCAATCGATAGCTGACATCAATGCAAACAGTAAATATTATAAAACCAAACCCCGTAAAGTATCTCGTTTCCGAGATATTTACGTTCAAAGTTGATACACATGACCAACTTCAGCAGATCAGCAAAAAGATGTAAGCAAGTGGCGCGACAGTAGGTATGCTAGGCTGCATATAAAAATCTTCAATCCCCTTTACTTTTGGTTTGCTGCCGCTGACAAGTCTTGTCAAAATCATTGATATTTATTCTCGTTACAATAAGGTTGTTTTTTGGTTGCTGCTGTCAGAGGTAAACTTTATATGAACGGACTGTATGTTATAGTAATATTATTGTAGTCTTTTAATATTCATGCCTTTGTGTTTTTAGCCCAATAATGTGCTTGTTTTTTATGTTGTTTTCGTTAAAGTATGCTTATCACAAACTATTATGTTTCTGGTTATTCAATTGAATGATTGGCACATGGATGGAAAAAGTGAATGCTGGCGACAACGTTTGCTTTAATCTCTGTACCTATTATGCTACAAGTATTATTAATCTAATAAATGTCAGTTTTAAGTAATAGCTCCTGATATTAATAGTATCTTTTTATAATTTTATAGTTACTAAACAAATGATTATTTGATATTTAGATGATATCACAAGGCTAGGTTTATTTTAAACTACCTGACCCAACAGACGTTGTCCAGTTCAAATTTCAATTATTCATACAATAATTCCATAGAAAAAAAAGTTCAGTTGTCCCCGAATTTGAAAATTTTCCGGGCAATTTTTCCCTTTCATAAAAACCTGATTCGGATTATTACAAACATTTTAAAACAAAAAATAGCCAAGTCGATCCAGCCGTCCTGAAGTGATGTGCTTACCAACGATCAACATTTCATTCTTATTTATGTAGATAAACCAGGACGCCATTTTTCAAACTTAAGACTTAGTCCTTTATCGAATTGATATATAGCAGTAGCTTCATATGATGTAAATGTTGATGAAGAGGGAGAAATGACGAATTGAATGAAATGACGTATGAGGAAAATTATCAACGAAAAGGGGGTTGAATGGAAAGGAAAAAACTTTTTCGTCAACCAGAAATAACACGGGACAAAGGCAGGAAAAAGGTAGTATTTTCCCCTGGCCGAGTTTATTCTCGTCGGTATAACGTTTACATAACAACTGAAGGGATCAGGGGAAGAACAACTTTTGT
Source organism: Hydraecia micacea (assembly GCA_914767645.1). Lineage (NCBI taxonomy): Eukaryota > Metazoa > Arthropoda > Insecta > Lepidoptera > Noctuidae > Hydraecia > Hydraecia micacea. Next base: position 4,181,619 of record OU611774.1, read on the forward strand.
CACATTTAAATTTTTTTTCAACTGGCAATGCAGTCTGAATGGTTCTACCTGTCGCTGTTCTGTCAAAAACAACAGGGCAATAACATCCATAGTCTCTGAGCTTTCATGCTTTTAAAATATCGATACAGGGAAAATATATACAATGTCCGGACCGTTCAGCTCTCCCCCCTATACCATTATACCTATTACAGTTAAAGTGCCTTGGGTATAAATTACACTATTTTATTAAGATTTTATCTTTTAATTAGTAATATCTCAGTTTGTTCATTAGGTGACAAAAGTGGTTCTTCCCCTGATCCCTTCAACTAAAAGCTTTTGCAACTAAAATACCACGTTTATAGGCCGATCGCTTAACTGAGACGTTGCCTGACGTAGCAGCGCGGCCTATAGCACCATGTAAACCATTTTCCTTCGGGTAAAGTTCCGCGTGTAACATTACAACATGTCCCGGAATTGGGGTGTTTGGTGGTGTGCGTTTTAACATCACCAAACACCACACATACATACATACATTGAATTTTTACTATTAAGTTAAATTATCGTTTATTTGTTAAATTAGATTGCAGGATAAAACTGTGGTGACATTACAAATCTACGCATACACACGGTGCAAACATATAAGAGTCCAGCGTTGTAGGTACTTTGTATATTTTTGGTTTGATTTGACTGTGCAGCGGAAGTGTGATTGTAATTTACGTAGTTTTACTTATTTTTGGGACGAAAAATTACCTATTATGTACAATCAACAAAAGAGATAAGTATGCAGGACCGTCGGATATAGTTGAAGTTTAGTAAGAAACCGATGGACGTTCTCGAATAAAATTTAATTTTAATAATAGAAAACAAACGGCTCATTTATCAAATTAAATTTCAGTCGACAACATCCATCGGTTTCTTACTAAACTTCAACTATAACCGACGATCCTGCATACTTAACTCTTTTGCTGACTGTACATAATAAAAATGTCAGAAATTGATTCAGTAAACGATTCTGAACAAACTGCTTCGGTAATGTGCATTAATTCAGTTAAGTACCCACTGTTTACAATAAGGAGTTATTACTAAAACTGTTTAATAAATGTCGCGGTGTTATATTTTTGATTTAATTTTTTTTACAGCCAGTTTTCACTTCCACCATATAATTGTAATTAAAAATTGTTGTTTATAAGTTTTTATTTGCTATTTACACTTGGTTTTCATTTAATTTATAGCCCTACACGGTTATCTTGTTTTTTGAGTACATTTCAAGTGACATTTCACAAATGTTTAAACGGTACAAGGATTTTTTATCGCGTTGCACAAATCAGTACTAACGCCCCTATTTTGTTAATACAATTTCTGCTTAGACCATTTCACCTAAATGTTCTAACAATTTCTGTTACAAATTCACAAATGTTAACCAACAACGCCCCCTCCGTGTCAATGTCATTTAGGCGTCAAAAAATCTGTGTAGCAGAGCAGGAATGACCAAGGTTTGTAATTTTGTATTGACGAGTAGCAGTTATGTCAAGGTTTAAGACATACAATGCTACAAAAGAGAATAGCTATTCTCTATCTACACTATACAAAGTTATTGTGGCGCGTGGCCACAATCGGAACTAAAGTCGCCATCTTGAAAACAAGATGGCGACTTTAGTTCCGACACAGACAAGTCTGTGACACAATTTCACCAATGTTTACCAACAAACGCCCAATGACATTGGCAGCTTCAATGTAGTTACAGTCCTTTCGTAGTTATTTTACCTTTGACAGCAGCAACCCAACTGCAACCTTTTTGTTACAAGAATAAAGATCAATATGATATTGACAGACTTGTCAGTGGCAGCAACCTAACAGCAACCTTATAGTAGCGAGAATAAAGATCACTGTGATTTTGACAGTGATGCAAGAAGCAAATAACTGTGACGGGACTGTTAAGTGTGTGTTTCTTGATAAGTAAATCGTTAATCCAAATTGGTGAATTCGTCGTTTGCCGCTTTTTTATATTGTTAGGAATAAAGTGTCTCTTTCTTCTTCAGTTAAATCCCCAGCTAACTCGGTGTCGACTATGGTTTGCCGCATACGTCGGTATAGAGGCCTTACAACCGGCTTCGGTGTCAAAGAAAGAGTGGTGGCGTTTATGCCGTTCTTACTCAAATTGACCTTCAAAAATATTAGCGATGAAGAGGGTAAAGTGGTCTACTTGGTCATACAGGCTACACCCTTTTTCTCAGCCTTTAAAAGTAAGTATTTCTTTTTAAAGGCCAACGGGCCACCGAAAACTCAAATTATAGCACACGTATGGCAATACTTCTGGCTTATTGTAATACATTGTAAGTACATACTTCGACATAACGTTCATGATAAGAGACACTGTACATAAGTTCCACGTGTCACTAACTTATACTAACGAGTCACTCTGTTTTTTTATCACCAAGCTATGCCATAGCTTTACCTTATAAGGGATAAGGTTATTCATTTGAATGTTAGGCTGAATGAATTTTGATTAAAAAATGAAATTCACATTAAAATAATATTATATTCTGTAAGGAAGTATTGCCATACGATGTTTTAGTTCACGTTTGCCCGGTGTCTTGATTATACACAACAAGTTACATTGAGAACAAACTTCTCTAAAATAGCCAATTAATAATTAACTAAAATTATTCCTAAAGCACCGAATGAAATGGTAATAAGGGCGGTGCCGTTTGTGATAAGACATGCGGCCAACGGTCATATTGAGTACGTGGACCCTCAATCTGTATCGTACCTGGGTTTTCTGCCCCAAGACCTTGCCGATAAAGACGTATTATCACTCTACCACCCTGAAGACCTACTGTACCTGCGCACGGTGTATGACACCATTGTCAAAGAAGGAGGCCTGCCGAGATCTAAATCTTACAGGTCAGTATCCACATATCGACACCAGGGACTGGCTTCTCGGAGACTTGAAATATGATCACAGCATTCACCATACAATTGTTGCTAAAACTGTTTTATCAATTGGTTTTGTAAACTAGGGGACACTAAATAAATGTAAGTTAAAACGGCTTTCGATCAATATCGAACATCTAAAAATCGAGTCCTTTTAGTGTGTATGGTACCTGAAAGGTAATAGCGGAATACCACGCCACTTTAAGATGTAATGGAGGCTTTAAACGTATAACCCAGTTACTGGGTTATACGATACCCCTTGGTAAGACTGGTAGTCAGACTTTCGGGCTTCTGACGACCCGTAACGACTGCTAAAAATTCACGAATGACAGCTGAGTGAGACCAACGGCTTAACGTGCTTTCCGAGGCGCGGAGAGGCTTTGATATGTAAACATGGTCACATGCTATAGAGCCAATCTTAATAAATATATTTTTCAGGATGATAACGCAAAATGGCGATTATATTCGCCTTGAGACTGAGTGGTCGTCGTTTATAAACCCGTGGTCTAAGAAACTGGAGTTCGTTATTGGGAAACATCATATTCTAGAGGTGAGAACACATTTCCATACTAATCTATATACTAATAATAAAGCTGAAGAGTTAGTTTGTTTGAACGTGCTAATCTCTGGAACTAACAGTCTGATTTGAAAAAAAAAATTTTTTTATTTAATAGCCTAATTCTTGAGGAAGGCTATAGGTTAACATCACGCTGGGACCCTTAGGAGCCGATCAAAAAGAAAAAATAGTCAGAAAGCGAAAACGAAGTAAAAGCGCGGGCAGGCGATGCGATGCGACGGGATAGGTCGGGGGCCAAGAAATTTCACGCGGACGAAGTCGCGGGCAGAAGCTAGTACTATACAAGTTGTAATTTTAATCACCGTTTTCCTCTTAAGGGGTTATTGTAGTCATCATTATGAACAACTTTTACTATGGGACCAAACCTGAAATCGTAAAAGAAAAATCCGCTGTTCCCTACATTTTGAAGAGTTATGCGAACATAAAAATGTAGGGAACAGCTAATTTTTTTTTTACGATTTCAGGTTTGGTCCCATAGTAAAAGTTGATCATAATGATGAGTACAATGACCCCATAAAATGAAAACTGTGATTTAAATTACACCCTGTATATCTCTGCAACATCCCACGATCTCTTATTCTGTCTGTATTTATATGATTCTTATTTCTAGGGTCCCACTAATCCAGATGTGTTTCAATCTCCGGAACAAGAAAACCCAAAGAAAGTCTCTGAGGAAGAAGAAAATAAAGCACAAATGCTAAGAGAAAACATTATACGGACAATGAATGAGGTAAGCAAAGTTTTTTTTTTTTGCAATAACAAAAGCATTGTTGCTAACAATATTCAGCAGTTTGTGGTTTTCAAGGGTTTAGAAGCCATTCTTTGGAGTTAGGGTGAATTTAGTTATTTTGATGTTGGATAGCTTAACGAGTCCGTAACTCGGAGATAGTTCATAAACTACAGCTTTAATTTTATCAGTAATGACATTTTATGTCATGCTGGACCTGAAGCGATCTGCGAGTGGAAACAGTTCTTCTGATAATTTAATACTTTGATGATCAATCTGTCTGCAAGCATGTTTAATAATAACGCCATTTTTAGCAATAATTATAGCGGTCTTCGAGAGGCTATGTTAAGCAGATGCAGTATTTAAATAAAGAGTATTATTGCTTAATGGGCCTGCTCTTGGCTTCGAGTTTGTGGGCTTCTGACTATGAACAGCAATTAGCCTGCTCGCAAGTTGTTTATGAATTATCCTCAGTGCTTTTTCATATGTCCCGGCAAACGGGGCGGCGAAGTGTATAGCCATGTAAGTCATGTAGGTAAGCTTTCACACGTTCCGGCCGGCATAGTTTGCCTGGCACGTGTTACCGGATAGTCGGCACCGGCTACCCGGCAACCGGGGCGTGTGAAAAGGCACTCAGGGTAGTTCTTTGTGCCGGGAGGTGGGTCTCGGCACATATCAATTGTTAGTGCCTTTTCACACGTCCCGGCAACCGGGTAGCCGGTGCCGGGTACCCGGCGGCAAAGTGTTAGCAATGTGCGTTAGCTTTCACACGTACCGGCATAGTTTGCCTTGTAAGTGTTACCGGATAGTCGGCACCGGCTACCCGGTTGCCGGGACGTGTGTAAAGGGCCTTACGAGCTGTCAAACATTATTAATAATTCACGCTAATGTTTTTCTCTACTGTTTCTTCTTGTAACAGGATTGTATAAGCTTTTGAGTAGCAAACCTTTGAATGTACCTCTACAACTTGATGTTTAGCTTATACGTGGTGTCCGTGTAATTAATTACGTTTACCTGAGACGAAATTTCAGTAATCATTGTAGTCAAGTTTGAGGCTAAATAATAACAGCCGCACAGGTCGATCGATCAGGTTAAGCTACGCTTGCCGCGGTTGGTCTGTGGATGGGTGACCATCTTTACATACCGAGACCCCTCCGTGCCTCGGAAAGCACGTTAAGCCGTTGGTCCCGGCTGTCATTCGTGGATCTTTGACAGTCGTTACGGGTTGTCAGAAAGCCCGAAAGTCTGACAACCAGTCTTACCAAGGGGTATCTTATTACCCAGTAACTGGGTTGTGGAGGTCCGATAGGCAGTCGCTCCATGTAAAATATTGGTATTCAGCTGCATCCGGTTAGACTGGAATCCGACCCCAACATAGTTGGGAAAAGGCTAGGCAGATGATTGTAGTCAAGTTTTAAAAAAGCAAACGCTTCACTATTTCCAAAACATTTAATAAGTAATACAGATAAACGTAATTATTGAATTGTGTATGTACAGACGCCGCAACATCAACCTACTATGTATAATCTGTCAAATTTATTTAATAAATTTTCAACGTTATTGCTAAAGCATAAGGTTTAAAATTGATTGGGAAAATTTGACAGTTTTGGGTAGGTTGATGTGCTGTCGTCTGTACATAATTATAGTGTCTGCGTAATTTATGGCCTAAGACATACTTGTCTTAGACAAGCATCTACATGATATAGCATGTTATGTAGTTTGTAATATAATATATTATGTAGCTGCCTAAGGCCGTTTACACATTATGCCGTAGCTGCAGCGGAACCGCCGCCGCCGCGGTGCCGCTGCAGTTTTGATAAACCTATCAAAACTCGCCGCCGCCGCCGCGGCTCCATGTGTAAGACCCTTTACACATTATGCCGCAACTGCAGCGGTGTAATCGGCCTTACATAGTAGACACTATGTGCAATATTTTGTGTAAAAGTTATAATTGTTGTTTCATTTCACAGGCTCTTACTAAGCCAGCAGAATTAGCAAAGCAACAGATGAGCCAACGTTGTCAGGACCTGGCTTCCTTCATGGAGAGTCTAATGGAAGAAGCGCCCAAGGTTGACGAGGAACTGCGCTTGGAGATCCAGGACCAAGACCACAGTTACTATGTGAGTTGACTTACAATAATATACTTCAATTTTATTTATTTGTTTAGATACCTTGAGAATCATTATTATCTTACGGGTACGACTATGATATACTAGCTGCGCTCCGCGGTTTCACCCTCGTAAATGTCGATCCCGTGAGAATATCGGGATAAAAAGTATTCTATGTGTTATTCTGATGTATAAGCTATATTACTGTAAAGTTTCATCAACATTCGTTCATTCGTTTTTGCGTGAAGGAGTAACAAACATCCTCACAAACTTTCGCATTTATAATATTAGTAGGATTCGTAGGATTATGGCAATAACACGTAACAACGTTGCCAATTATTTGTCATTATTGTTTGCAGTGAGCAATTATGAGTCATGCCTCTATAGGCATAACGTGAGATTTCTATAAATCTCACATTAAAAGTAAGAAGGGTTCCAGAAACACGTGAGAAAATAATCAATCAATATCTTTGTCATTTCCATCCATGTTGCGTAGTAGCCACGTGACTAGCGAAGTAGCTTATAACAAACTCAGGTTAACAGGTGCTCCATTCAGACATTCAGAGTGGGGGTAGAAAACACGTGTTTTGTAAAGGTTATGGGATATTATTTTGTTGCGTAACTTCGTATAATCATTGTCATTTCAAATCAGGTTGGCCAATTTGATCTGCGGGGCAATTGCGTAACACACTAACAGTGGCAATGGCTTTCATTTTGTCAGTTCAACAACATTCATTACGTTATTTGCGTTGTTGAGCACACAAATTTTTCGAACATATGAAGCAATGGTTATGATCCTTCAAAATGATTCAGATTGTAAGTGTGTTACGCAATTGGAGTGCTGAAATCTGAATGGGAAAAGGCTCTCCCTCTATTACTTATTTTAATCAAGGGTAATTAAATTAATCAAGCAAAAACCGGTCGATGTGGAGGTGCTTGGGGGTGGCTTACGTCCAGCAGTGGACGTCTTTCGACTGAAATGATGATGAAGAATTAAATCAAGAAACGTAATTGGTGCCATAACAGTACACATGCTATTTTTTCGGATTTTAGTCGGTTCGATTCCCGGGTATGGCAAGCATATTATCAAAAATATTGAAATGCAGTTTTGTTTCTTTTTAAAAAATAAAGGAATGTTTCCTTTGAGTAAAATTTGCTGTCTTCAGTATTTAGAGTACTTTCCCTCCAAGTACGCTTCGAAAATTCCACCTTGTATATAATATTATGTACAAGTACCTAGTGGTACTGCTGTCACGTACAGTTCGACAGTACCTACTTATACAGTGTGTCAGGTTAAACGAGGGACATACTTTAAGGGAGTGTAGTACCCATGAAAATGAACAACTTTTACTAAGAGACCAACACTGAAATCGGGAAAATAAAACCAGCCGCTCTATACATTTATGTTCGCATAATTGGACAAAATGTAGGGAACAGCTGCTTTTTTTTTCATATTTTTGAGTCCGCCCCATATTAAAAGTTGTTCATTTTCATGAGTATTACACTCCCTTAAACTGTGTCCAGATATGTTCTTTTGTCCGTACCGTACCTCCGTTTCGTATCAGCGTCGCGATCCAATAACTTTGGACGCAAAGCCGCTCGAACGCAAAATAGCCCGTATCTCCGTACCTAACGTCACTGCGATTATCGCGTGTTCATTTCTGCGTCAAGTGTTGTCCGGCCATGTCGCCGACTGCGGAAGTCTACGAGAATTTGGCGATTTCTTGCGCGTGCCTTTGAACGGGGCGGAAAAGCCGACTCGCGATGAATCCGAGCGTACCTGTTCTAGTATCAAGACGTTGTACCACCGTACCGTACCGAACGGGCGTCCAAAATAGCATTCTTGGATCGCAATTGGGGTCATTGTAGTCATCATTATGAACAACTTTTACTATGGGACAAAACCTGAAATAGTGAAGAAAAATCAGCTGTTCCCTACATTTTGACGAGTTACGCGAATATAAATGTAGGGAACAGCTGATTTTTCTTCACTATTTCAGGTTTTGTCCCATAGTAAAAGTTGTTCATAATGATGACTACAATAACCTCTTAAGAGGAATACGGTGATTAAAATTTCACGCTGTATAAAGAAAAAACATAAGGGAAGATCTCACAAGTCATAAAAAAATCGCCCGCATACCTGTTATTGGAAAACGAACCCAAAGGCCGGCAGCGTTGCCACATTGGATGGCAATGTTGATTATTTGGCCTCAAAATAGGTCAGCCTCTGGTTACGTGATGAATCGACCAACCAATGAAGGCCGAAATACTCGATGGACACGTGTTTTCTCTTTTAATTCGGTCTTGAAACATAACGGGCCTTTATGAGATACCGGCGAGATGTTATGTTATTGGCAACGTGATGCTATGCCTTCCTACACAACATTAACCCTAACATTATGTTTTATCTTACAGGAAAGGGACTCGGTAATGCTTGGTGGCATTTCCCCGCATCATGATTATTATGATAGCCAGTCGAGTACCGAAACCCCGTTGAGTTACAGCCAACTTAACTACAATGAAACCTTGCAACGGTAAGTTAGCCTACAGTCTAGCCTTCAGGAGGCCTACCACAAGCTCTTAACGCGATCCATTTTAGGACTTAAACTGAACTGATCTTATAATTCGTACCATGACGTCAGTTTAACGATTCAGTTTAGGCCGTGCCATCTGCGGACAGCGATTGTCCCAAACTGAGTCGCAAGTTTTGGTTTCATTCATATTGTTTGGTACCATGACGTCCATAGAGCAGCTCAAGCGATGCAGTTTAGGAACCTAAACTGAAATGTCTTGTTTTTGAATCGTTTTTAATTAGATCATGGTAGGCCACCAGTTCCTAAACTCAGTCTCCATGTATTCAATGTTTTACATAAGAGAAATTGAAACGTGTAGCTTTATTGTTTTTATATTTGTGTTCAGGTATTTCGTAAGTCAAGAACATGACTCGTTTAACGACTACAACAGCGTCTCCGGCGAAAGTATTCACGGACCCGAAACAAGACCTCTCGCGAAATACGCGTAAGTGTGCCTTTATGTATCGATGTTAGAATTTTGTAAGTACAGTGTTTATTTATTTAATACTTTAAGCACAAATGTACAGAGGCGGACTTAATGCCATAGGCATTTTCTACCAGTCAACCTTAGGGTGATGCAGAGACAAACAGTGGTAGGTGCAATCCTGAACATTGAGGAATAAATATTTTAAATATAAACATACGCATAAACTTATTAAAACTATGAATATAATAAATAAATATACCTACATACTACATATCAATATAAGCATAAATAAATATACATAAATACACGAATATACTTACTAAAATAAAAAGAAATAAGACAAACAATGAGAAAATATTACCGTTGTGATGATACTGCCAGCTGCAGTGTTTGTGTTCATCATACAATAATTTCTGCCACGGTTTACTTAATTATTATTACTAGACATTTAGGGAATCTCCACGCATGCATGCAGGCATGTCCTAGAACCAAAATTCTAAGAAATGTGACATATACCAACCCGCACTGGGCCCGCGTGGTAGATCATAGTCCACTCCCTCTCGAAGAGAGGAGGCTTGTGTCCCAGCATTGGGAACATTACAGGCTGATTATGAATGAGGGAATCCCCAATCGTTTTCATGTGTTTTCTGTTTGGGCTAATTAGCAACTTTCAAGTCAGTAATTCATAAATTCGTCATTAGAGGCCTTTTTTGAATGTCTCAAAGTCATATTTATAGCTAAAATTATCTTATTTGTGGCGAGAGCAAACTTAACACATCAAACATGAACTGAAAGTTGATATTAACTGACTTGTATACCGCGTTGATAATTGCGGTTGTACCTATTAGGGTGCAACCAGACGGCGGTCAATCGACGATATCGTGAAATATTTTGAGATGAGAATATACAAGGTGGAGCTGATCAGTCTGACGCAACTGTCTAATAAAAAAGAAACTATGATACGTGTACTAAACATAATGTCGGCTATCGCTGTCTCGCTTTAACATCTGCACTCTGTGCATAGTTTGTGTCATTTTTGCTATATTGGTATTCAGTTTTAGTACAAGTTTCATACAAGCGACGTGTTTCATCTTTTTCAATGGGACTCCCGTCTCTTCTTACATATAATGAACATTAGGTACTTACTCTATGGAGCTGACAATAAATTAAACTGCGTATATCGAAACGCCGTCCCAGTCTGCATACGAAAATTCGATGAATTATATCCAACAGGAGATCAATTCTACTAATATCTAACAATAATCTAACTGTTTCGTTTATGTTTCGATTCAGTTTCGACCATTAGGGTTTTTGGTATTCTACTATTTTAAAACTAAAACTGATAAGGAACCGCAACGCAACTACAACGCTATTGTAACGTGAACACGGCGCCTAATCAGCGAAACGAAATTGTGCCAAGAATTGTATTGCACAGATTAAAAAGTACGTATGCGAGATATCAGATACCATAAGAAAAAAGGAAAAAACGTCTAAAATATAAAATTACGTTTTTGGAAAGCCTATAGGTTTTCACAAACTCACGATCGGTTAAGTCAAAGGCGAAATTACGTAGCCTTGACGACAAATTTCGTCTTCTCACTCTTCCGATGTCTACTTGATCGGCGAGACTAAGATATTCATTGTAGAACATCATCTTAATTAAAGGATAAATGCGAACAGTCAAGAAAAAGTTATACAAAGCCAACTTTCCCGTAGCGACTAATTTTGACAGATGAGACGCTTTAGTTTCGTTCAAGTTTCGTTTTGGTTCGAGTGACGCTTGCGTCAAAACATTAGTAGAATAGCGATTATAACAAGTTAACGTTTCGTTCGGGATCGGTTGTGTTAGTAGAATCGAGTTTTTAACTTCAACTTAACTAGAACTAAACTTATATCGTTGTTATTTTAGCAGAATAGAAAAACGCTCAATAGCTGTCGTTTAGTTACGGTTCTGTTGCGATTTCGTTGTAAATTTATTAGTGGAATTGACCTCCAGGAGATCAATTCTACTAATATCTAACAATAATCGAACTGTTTCGTTTATGTTTCGATTCAGTTTCGACCATTAGGGTTTTTGGTATTCTACTATTTTAAAACTAAAACTGATAAGGAACCGCAACGCAACTACAACGCTACTGTAACGTGAACACGGCGCCTAATCAGCGAAACGAAATTGTGCCAAGAATTGTATTGCACAGATTAAAAAGTACGTATGCGAGATACCATAAGAAAAAAGGAAAAAACTTCTAAAATATAAAATTACGTTTTTGGAAAGCCTATAGGTTTTCACAAACTCACGATCGGTTAAGTCAAAGGCGAAATTACGTAGCCTTGACGACAAATTTCGTCTTCTCACTCTTCCGATGTCTACTTGATCGGCGAGACTAAGATATTCATTGTAGAACATCATCTTAATTAAAGGATAAATGCGAACAGTCAAGAAAAAGTTATACAAAGCCAACTTTCCCGTAGCGACTAATTTTGACAGATGAGACGCTTTAGTTTCGTTCAAGTTTCGTTTTGGTTCGAGTGACGCTTGCGTCAAAACATTAGTAGAATAGCGATTATAACAAGTTAACGTTTCGTTCGGGATCGGTTGTGTTAGTAGAATCGAGTTTTTAACTTCAACTTAACTAGAACTAAACTTATATCGTTGTTATTTTAGCAGAATAGAAAAACGCTCAATAGCTTTTGTTTAGTTACGGTTCTGTTGCGATTTCGTTGTAAATTTATTAGTGGAATTGACCTCCAGGTCTTTGTCACTATATGTGAGTGGTTGACCAAAAAGGGACCTCAAGGGAAAATAATTGATTTCGAGTAAATCGCGTTTGAAATTTCGTGTAGAAACAAGTTGCGGCATGTTTTATGTCAGTATGCGACTTCGTTAGTGAGTGTCAACACGTGTTTGCGGTTACTACGTTATTGGCGACTTATTTAATGTCAGTTTCTTGTCTTTATGTGCGTCTGACATCACAAAAACTAATTTTTCCAAAACTGCCTCGGCTCACAAAAAAAATCATAAAAAAAACACTACGGCACCTAAAAATATTCTGGTTAGACCAAAACAAAGCTAAAAGACCACAGATTAAAAAATTCAAAAAAAAAAAATAACGGTTTCCAATCCCTCCAGGTCCCTTTTTGGTCAACCACTCACATATTTAGTCAAAGATTGACAAAACCCATAGTCGACCCATAACTGCTATTTAGTTTATTTGAAAATATCAATTAATGGGGAAGACAACTGTCAAAGTGGCGCTGTATACGATTGTTCCAAAGTAACTGTCAAATTGTATAACATAAATAAAAGTTGATCAAAAATATTTATAAAATGACTAAGTGCTGTGTAATTGGGTGTAAAAACGTAGGAACCCACAAGTTTCCAATAAATCCTAGTATAAGAAGAAAGTGGATAGCTGCCGTAAGGATTAAAAACTTTGTGCCTACTAGAACGACGAGGTTATGTCGAGATAATTTTCATGAAAATGATTACCAAACATTAAGTATGACTACAGGTGGGTTCTATAAACGATAGTTCTTCTATTTAAGATAGTATCCATATACCTAAATTAATAGCATTATATGTATCATGTCTTTAAATATTCATTATTGTTCATCATGTTTCAAGGTTTGCCCTGCGTACACAAACTTTTAAAGAAAGAAGCAGTACCAAGTATCTTTTCATGGAACCAGAAAAGGATATCAGGCAGTGCTCATGCAAGAGACGAAAGACATAATAAAAGAAACATTCAAAAGAATCTTTTCCAACACCTGTTGAGTAATAAAAACCCATATCATATCCTTCAACGTCTATTGACCCACAGCCTTCTACTTCTCAAAATCCACAAATATAATGGAATACCAAGAATAATTGGAAATTTCTTATCTTGATACACCTGTTGATTGCAGTGACAATGTTAACAATCCAAATAGGTACCAAAACATCAGTTTCTACTCAGACTGCCACAATGCTGTCTCTTTTTTCCGCAGACATTTTACTAAGTGATGATGAGTCAGTAAAGTTTTACACTGGGTTAGAAAATTATCAAAAATTTAAACTTGTTTTGTCAACGTTACTGCCTATGGCAGATCATCTGAAATACAGGTGGTGTGGGGTAAGCGGAGTTTCTACTGAAGATCAGTTCCTTATGATGCTGATAAAATTACGAAGAGGAAGTCCTGATCTTGAACTTTCAAAAATGTTTGGTATTAGTAAGACACAAGTGTCGAACATATTTGTAACATGGGTCAACTTTGTCAATGACTTATGGTCAATAATAGACATTTGGCCTCAAAGAGACCTCATTAATGTTTATATGCCTGCAGAGTACAAACAAAATAAAATGCCAACAAGGTTGATTATAGACTGCACCGAAATACCTATCACAAAACCAAGTGATCCAAAATCACAGCAAATTACTTTTAGTTACTATAAAAATAGAAATACCATAAAGTTTTTAGTGGGTTCTACCCCCGGAGGTTTGTTATCCTATTGTTCAGAGGGTTTTGGAGGCTCAATCAGTGATCGGCAAATGATTGAGAGAAGTAAGCTGATAAAATTGTGTGATGAAGGAGATAGCATAATGGCAGACCGGGGTTTTAATGTTCAGGACCTATTTGCATCCAAGGGCATTGGTATAAATATCCCTACTTTCTTGCGTGGAAAAGCTCAATTGCCAGGCCTTGCCCTTCTACATGATAGGAAAATAGCCTCACAACGTGTACATATAGAACGCTTAATTGGCTTAACTAAGACTTATAAAATATAAAAAACTGAGCTTAATGCTTACTATGTTCCTTTAGCTTCCAAAATATTTTTTATATGCTTAATGTTATGCAATTTCCGAGAGTGTATCATAAATAAAACTCATAAATAACTTTTAGGTGTTTTTATTATATTATAATAATCCTTATACAAATATTTATTTATAATTTCAGCCTTCATATAGTTATTGTAAAAATAATCTAATTTTAATAGTCTTTCAAGCGGAGGTAAAATAGAGTTGCTATTTATATCATGGTACATCTCCAATGGTGGAAGTATAATAGAGGGTTCTGCTGGATTTGGAGACAGTTGTGGTGCATCAAAGTTAAAGTTTTTGTCGTACAGCTCCAACCTGGAAAAAAAATGTCCAATTAAACATCACTCTATAGGTATCTCCGAAAGTTAAAAGAACCATTACTTAAATAGCCGCAGCATGTGTAAATATAATCCTGAATTAGTGATATTCAATAACATTTTAACATAAATACAACAAGATTGCCATAGAAAATTTTAAAAAATACTTATATAATAAATATACATACTATTGACTAATAAGTTATTCGATTATAATATTATTCATTCAAACATTGTAAGGGTATTGATTTCAAAGACCTAAAGTTGACCTAGATACAAAAAAACGGCTTATAAAGATTTTTTTTCAAGAGTATTACCTTTCCACTAAATCAGCTTTTCTTCCTTTTACAGACGCCCCTCTTCTCTTTAACTCTGCTTTGAGTTCAAGCAAGCTCCACGTTGAATACATTTTCGCGTCCATGTCTTCAAATAAACCACACAAATCGCCCACAATGAGTTTTTTCTTGCTTTGTTTACACTTCAGGAAATGTCAAACTGACGCCATTGGGAACAACCGCACGCAGCGCCATCTGAAATTAGCTTTATCTTGCCATCCCCATTTCGAAACTAGGATTTATTTGAAGGTTCAAAATACTCTTGTGCATTTGTTTTGAGAGTGTTTTCATTTATTGTCGTATTGTTGGCTCCACATTCTAAATTATGAGATGGCACCTTTTGACGCGACACAGGTTCGACGTCACACGTCACGTGTGTACGACGTTAACGTCGATCAAACGCGGTCTGAAAATTATACAGGTGTAATTACACAGTATTATTGTATTGCAGAGGCTTCCTGTCGCCGATAGCACAGCATTCGAGGGACTCTGGTGAAATAAGCTCGTCGGATTCCAATGGGATGATACCGAGTAGCAGTCCAATGTCTGGCGAAGATTATCAGCCTGTTCGGCTTACTGAGGCATTGCTTAACAAGTTAGTAACGAGTTGTTGGCGAACAAAACATTACCACTATTTTGTAATATATCACCGCAGCTCTTGATGTGTATCCAATATAAGCTGTAAATTTTAATGATTGTATTCATCTATATACAGGGTCCCATTAAAATAGATGGACAAATTTTAACACAGCGCTCAGTACGTCTAACCAAAGATATCCAAGCAAAAAAAACATTGATTAAAGTGTTTTTATTTTGACCTAAAATAATGAATTGCGGCACATTAGTGTATTTTTGTTAACTGGTTATTTTTCTTGTAAAGTATCTAACGCGTTATTCTTATTTATTTTTTTACCAATTTTCCTTATTTTGGTGGTCTGAATGATTTCTAAAAGTTTGTCCATCTATTTTAATGAGACCTTATAATTGATAAAATCCAAAGTCCTGACTGACTGATATATCAATGCACAGCCTAAACCGCTGGTCCTAGAGACATGAAATTTGGACGGTGTGTTCTTTGTGAAGAGTAGGTATCCACTAAGAAAGGGTTTTTCGTAATTCCACCCCTAAGAGGGTGAATGGGGGGATGACGAAGTCGCGGGCAGAAGCTAATTTATCATAGAGTATACGTAGTATTACACGTACCTACTATTCAAATTATTATTGTATCCCTGTTCCTGCACACATTCTCCTGCATGGTCAAGCCCAAGTTCCAAATATCGCGGCGGCATTTTGTCGCGCTCTAGGTGTTGAGCCGAGTGTTGAGAATCTAAGAGAGCGCGAGCTACCTAGGCGCGAGCTTATCAAAGACTATTCTTAATGATCAAAAGTATCTACTTGCCGTTGTACTGTATTGTGTTATTAACTTATTATGTTTATGTATTATGTAAATAAAAGTGTACCTACAGTAAATAATTTTCTTATAGATCATTTAACTTTAATAGGCACAACGCTGAGATGGAAAAAGAATTAACGAAGATGCACAGAGAGACTCGTTCTACCAGTAAAGGTGATAGAGGGAAGAACTCGAATGAGACCAGGAAGAAGAAGAAGGAACATCTGGCTCGCTGTAATGCGTCCTTCCATCCTACCAGCGCTGGGACCACTGAGCTTCAGGTTAGAATACATTTTACTTTATCGTGTTTTACAGGTTTTTTTTTTTTTTTTTTGTGGGTGGGAAATCATCTAATGACTCCTCCCGCTCTGGGTGGAGCGGAAGGGGGTGTCAGACTCTTACTGACTAAAACCCACTCGTGTTCCTTCCTTAGCCCTTTATGTTCCGGGGCAGCGGTAACCCTTTTGGACGATCCCGCTACCCCGGCAGATAGACGACCCTTAAAAGGTGATCCTACGGATTGTTTATTCAGTTAACTATGGGACTGTCACTAACGAAAAAGTCTGCCTTTTTTAGTCGTTTTACTGTCCAGTATGTGTATAAAAGATATCTGAAGACAGGCGGCTACATCAGGCGTTCGGGATCTAGCTGCGGAAGGAAGACAACATCATTTATTTCTATAAACTCTTAAGGATATTGTAATGAATATCGGAGTATTTAGGAGACTTAGTTATAACCCCTTTCTTGAGCTGGCTGTACGGCATAGGTCGAAAGTCGATTATTCGATAAGTAATCGATTATTTACCTAATCTTTGACAACGCAATATGTAATTTTATATGACAAAGTACAAAAGTGATCAACATTTTAGTAAGGTGATCGTACAATTTGGCGTGTGCTGGCTGGCAAATAATTCATTTTAATGTTTTGTGTATCTTTGTTTTGTAATGTTAATTACTTTGTTTGCATATTGTTCTTCTAACTGTCTATTAAGTGCCCCCTCCCAAGAGAGCTATGCCACTGGGGAGTTTGTTGCGCCACATCTTCTTCCCAGCTAAAGCACTAGAAAGTGGCGAAGGGCGGGCGTTTTAGGGGATTGGATTGTCTTATGTAATTTTGACGTTCAAAACGTGCTTTTGAATAAATGGGTTTGATTTCGTTTATTTTGTAGGCACAACAGCCGCATGGCTTGAAACGCGCATCCAAGATGATGGATGCTGAGTCGGGCGCTCACAAGCATCACTGCCCTTCTCCGAGAGAGGTGCGTCGCAACAAGCGCACGCTGTCGACCAGCGCCGCCGCCAATCAACCCACGTCGGCTATCACCACCACTATCGATCAGTTTGCTACAGGTATATTTATATCCAACTATAAAAACCTATTTGAAGTGAGCTTGGACTGAGTTGTCAATGGTGTCAATCTCTAGCATCAGGTGTAAAACCAACTCATTTCAAGGTCAGTTCCCCTAAGTTTTCTTAAAACTTAGGTAGCATCAAATCCCACTATAGTGACTCAATGTCCACAAATATGAGCACCATTGTTACAACTGCCTGTATGTACTTCAATTAATAAGGAGCATGTTTTGAAAATATTTTCGCGTTAATCTCACCTCATTCCAATGGTACTGAGAAAATAATTATACAGTAAAGATTAAATAATTATACAGAAAAGATTAAATAATTATACAGTTAAGATTAAATATTTCTACATTACGCATGCCATTGTCACAATATCATAGAAGCATGTTCTCTGGCACATTTCACTACATAGTAACGTCGTGTTGTGATTACAGCATCCAATCAGTGGACGCCTGCCAACAACATGAACACATACATCTTGGGGGTCGGCATACCTCAGCAGATGTCTATCATGAGCACCATGCCTCATCCCATGCAGCCCATGCACACCATGTCGGCCGTGCCAGGTAACTTGTCATTCTAATATTTGAGATACGCTCACGACACTCATGATTGTCTTGCTCCATCTCGTCCCCATTGAGGTCGGCACAACATCATCATCTCGGTAGTCACCCCCTTTCTAGTCATATTATCATCTTTCACACAGTCCATTCGTAGTTTCTTTGGTCTTCTCCTACTCTTATAGCGTTCGTACTCAGAACTTTCCAAACGACATTTTCCCCATTCCTCCTACATCACATACAAAAAATATATTAAAACCTGGCTAGATAAGGTTATGAAAAAAATCACCGTGTATTAATTAATGGTTCTTAAGTTGGTAACACCAGCAGGGCAATTGCGCAACACATTATCAATCGGAATCGGTTTCATTTTGACAGTTCAACAACATTCATTGCGTTATTTAAGTTTTTGAGCAGACAAATTTTTCGAACTTATGAAGCAATGGATTAGCAATTTGCTTCAAAATTATTCAGATTCCGATTGATAATGTGTTACGCAATTAGGGTGCGGGTAAGTATTGAAGAGACAGCCCATTCACAGTTATTTTTTCTCTGATTTTGCGTGTTTGTCAAAATCAAAGTGATCTTTGTTTTCGTTACTATAAAGTTACTTTTGGGTTGCTGCCACGGACAAGTCTGTCAAAATCACTGTGATCTTTGTTCTCATCGCAATAAGGTTGCTGTTGGGTTGTTGCTGTCAGAGATAAAATAAGCTGACCGCAATCCTTCCTACACTGCTGTAAGGATCTTTTGGCGCTCGAATAACGTTGACAGGGGGCGCTGTTGATAAACGTATGCTATTGTTTTATAAAAACATTTTATAGTACAGCAGTGCGATTCTGTAACCATCTCACCGAAAAAACGTAGGTGAAGTGAGCGTGGAGTGAGCTGTCAGTGTCAACCCACCTGATACTAGGGATTGACCAAACATACCATTACAATCATAATCGAGATTTTAATAATAATTTTTATGCTCTATCTATTGATCATTTTATATAATTTCAAAGCCAGTATTTTAGTTGTCAAAACATTACTATTTTTTAAATAAAACAGCAAAACAGAAACTTAGTCAGAACCTCAATGTTGTTTTTTTTCCTTTTTTTTTCCTAGACAAATCCGCATATAGCCTGAGGCGCAAGCGCATCACGCACGAACAATAAATAATAAAATGATCAATAGAATTAGAATAAAAAAATATTACTGAACTCTAGATTATGATTATAAATGTTTGCTTGGTCAATCCCTAGCATCAGTGGGATGACACTGACAGTTCACTCCACGCAAGTTTTCACGGTGAGATTTTTACAGAATCGACATGCAGCTATATGCCTAACAGTATCCGGACGTTAAAATGCGAAACAACCTTTAGGAAGAGACTTTCACTCAAGTGGCCGAGACGACAATAGAAGCCGAACTTTTTCTAAAATTTTGTTATAAAATGAGCATACACGTATGTTACAGGCATGTACCCGATGTACTACGCGCCGGCCGCCCCGCAGCCAATGCCCACAACCTCAGTTCACCATCTACCTTCAAATAGCCAGCAACATCAGTTCCAAGCGCCAAGTAAGTTACAGTTTATTTTCATGTTTTTATTGTACGTGCGTAAGTTGATCTTATTTTAATTTGCTCTCGATCAGAGGGGCAATTTCCGTAATTTTAAGAACGTTCACTGTCTGATGTCAGCCTCAATCTGTCAAAAATACCTCTAACTTCCCTATATTTATGACAAGTTTTTGACATTGATTGTCGCTGAGATGAGATTGCGACGAGATATTGAATTATAAATGATAAATGATTTTTTTTCTGTAAGTAGGATTGCACAAACACTTTAACACGTCAATCATAGACACTCAATCAGTCACAAGTACAATCTCATCGTCAATCACAAGAATGTGAACGGGAATTGCCCTTCAGATATATCGACAAAGGCACCTGATTAACTCCTCCAATACTTCTGTGGAATTTTTCACACAATACTGCGATTAGTTTACGCTAATCTGTTAATTTATTTCATCGCCACTGCTCTCAAAACGGTGAAGGAAAACATCGTGAGGAAACCGGCATGTCCTAGAACCAAATATTCGAAGACATGTGACATCTGCCAACCCGCACTGGGCCCGCATGGTGGATTACGGCCCACTCCCTCTCACCGAGAGGAGGCGTGTGTCTCAGCAGTGGGAACATTATAGGCTGATTATGTGATGTGAATCTTTCGTTTCGTTAGGCAATCGTGGCGACTAATAATTCCCTCTAATAATCTACTATATATATGTCAGTTGCGTTTATTTTAGTTTTTTTTTGTAAAATCTGGAATTGATTGTTACCAATTTTATTCTTTAGCATTCGCGGCAATAGAAGACCGTATCATGATTTAGAATTAGAAGCAATATTTTAATGATTCTATTGTTTTTATTACAGTGATGGTGTACGGCCACCCACTCATGGGTACCCCCCTAATGTACTCGCCGATGGCTCAGCAGCTTTCATACCCCATGCTGCAATCGCACTTGGCACAGTCCATGCAACAACAGTACACAAACACAATGAACCCCTTGGGTCTGACCAGCAGCAACTATGAAGAGGTACGTCATCAGTTTACCATTTCCTTTTCATACTTGTACAATTTTATTGCTATACAGAATTTAGAATGGACACCAATTCGTTTTATTTGTAAATTAATGTTTTTGAATGTTTTGTTCACACGGAAAGAGATTTCCTTAGACAGATGCGTCACCCTAACAAATGTGGGGTATCTTGGAAATACAGTCCGATTCCAACTTTATGGCGGCTCTGTCTCTTTTTTTTACCTCCCCCCTCACCCCCGCTGACAGGTGAATTTGTTACTGCGCAGCGACTCGCCTCATGTTCTGAGCTACTATAAAGTTTGAATTGAGCTGTAACTCGAGTGTGTCACCTGATGTTTTGTGCTAGTATCACATAATACGTAACTTGCACAACCACTCGTTGGTCGGTTTTTGAAAGCTTGGCTCGCTAGATCAACTACTTCAGCACCGGCTTCAGTTTTGATCTGACAGTGATGACTACGTGACCACTAATATTTTACTAAATTAATCGCAAGAATTTAATGCAAATGACCAGGCATTTTTTCTATCGAAGTAACTACCATTAACAATAATAATATAACTGTTAAAGTTACTTATATATAGATAATGCACATTTTTTGGTTAATAATACTCGATAACTGAATGTATGAGTACAAGCACAGTGCACAGTGTGCAGTGTGTGCGTGAATATTATAGTGAAACTCTTTTACGAACGCTTTAAGTACCTACAATTTTTTTTATTGTTGTAACTTTTGGCTAACTTTAAAGTAAATGAATTCGCCGTCGGAGGCAATAAACTCACCGTTGTTGAATACCTGCACAGGCTTGTAAGCCCAGTTTAACATTGAGGCCAGGCAGGGTGCAGGACAGCGCGAGCCACAATAAGAAAAAAGCAGAATCTCAAGGCACATCTTCAAAAACAGACATCGGCAGCGCAGATAGTCTCTCATCAAATGCGTTGAACCGGGTATGGCAATATTAACATCTAAGAGTTTATAAGTACAACATGATTTTCACCATGCTGCATCACTCTTAGAATGGTTGTTTATTTTGATTTCTCGTTGCTTGGCTGAAATGTAATGTCCCAAGTAGATTTTAAAATAAGAGATCATTTTTCGAGTTTTATTACCAAATTATTATTTTTATACTTCCGTTTCTAGGATTTACGTCACGTGTCATCCCTTCTATTTGTTGTTGAAATTCATAAGACGATTCTTATATGTTTATACTGACAATTCGATTTCAATCTTATTTTTTTCAGTATGTAAGTTTCCTGTTCTTCATTTCTTCTATTGCATGTCCCGCTTTTCTGTAATATTTATTTTGGAATGTTTAGATTTTTTTTGCACTTTTTAAATGCTTTTATAGGAGTCGGTGCCGGACAAAAGTCTCAGTGGGAACGAGGAATCGACGATATACTCTACAGACATCAGGTCTTCCAACAATTTGAGTCATAAGGTTAGAGCTGTACCTGTGGCTCATATTTGCAACTATTCTTGTTTTAAGATAACCTATTACTTTATCATTCGTTCTTACAATTTCGCTGTCTTTAAGTACGTCTTTATAAGTAGACAGAGCATGGCCAGAATGCTCTGTCGGGCATTCAAAGGAGCCCTTGAGCTTTCGGGGCTCTGCTCATCCTAATGATAATATTTTTAAACTTCTAATTTTTTCCAGTCTTCAATCTATCAACTATGTTTTATCAGATTTTATTTATATGTTAAGGTTTGATCAAATCTGGACACCGTCCTCTTAGAATAATAATAATTTATGTAATGTGTGATAAAAAATACTGAGGTCGATTAAAACAATTGACATTCGTCAATACACTATTTTTAATATTGTTCACGAATTGAATCGTAGTCTAGGAACGGATAAACGTAATAATAAGGAAATTGTTACGACAGCCTAACTTGGTATCGCGTTCTTCGAGACAGGATTGGCCTCGAGATGGCCATAAAACGCAGGTATGAAGTTGGTAATCAATCTGTTTGGCAAAGGAAGTTTCAAAATTTCAAATCTTTCTCTTTTAATAACATCTCTTGAAAAATATTAAAAATTCGATAAATAAATGATTAAATCAAATCATGTAATTTGGATAGCACTATATCGCAACCTTTAATTTGTCTCGGTATAACTAATATGACACAACATAGGTATATAATTATAAAAAGATTTCTTCTAGCATTTTGACAACTAGATCCGACTTAAATTGCAACATCAATAGGTAAAACCAATTTAAAAATAGTGTATAAATGAGTCATAATTTTGACTTTTCCTCAAAGAAAAATAAACCTTACGCAATGTCTATATGATTTATTTTCCCTTCAGAGCACAGATGCTGCGACGAACACTTCACCTCCAAGGGATAGTCGTCTCAACAAGAGAAATAGACTTGCCAACAGTGAGGAAACTCCTGACAAGACTGACGGAGAGTCTAGCTACTCATCCTTCTACTCTTCATTCTTTAAGACTGAATCCGGCAGTGCCGAGGACAGTGGTGACGGCAAAAATGGCAACAAGCCACCTCCAGTTAGGGTAAATATCAGCATTTTACTTCATTAGCCGCAAGGAGATCAGCGCTGGACCTTCGACTTCCCCTCACAGGATTCAATGGCCTGTGATGTCGCAAGGTCGACGGTTTCTGTCTAGAGCTTGTCTCGATTTCTTTCAGTTCAGCTTTTCTATCAACTAGCGTCTACGGTATTAAATCGCCTGTAGTCACACATGGTTTGGTGACCAAAGAGTTTTCCGTTTTCCTGTCGCCTACATTAGTGTCTCACGTCAGACTTTGGAGAGGGTGATTGGTTATCTGATGTTTGTAAGACGCTAGTCATCGTTTTCAAAATACTTAGTAGGTTTACTGTTCGAAAACGAACCTACAACTTGATTTTATCGAAATGGACACAAATATAAAGCTCTAGACAAGGTATGTTTTGAAATGTTTTACAGTTTGGTTATAATGGTTATTATATTTTATATACTCACAAAGTATTCTTGTTTGCTCTTTTTTTTTGTTTCGTCAGACAATAAAAAGAAGTATCATTTCAGAGCCCATTAAACACGACATCTTCTTACCGTGTACCTCAGCCCGCGAAGAAGGTCACCACCCGGAGGAAGATGGACCCGCCATGGCTGGAGCAGGTACGACAACAGTGATTACCGCTCAAACCTCTTTTTGACTTTATAACAATTTGCCCCTAACCCCTCTGTGCCTCGGAAAGTACGTCAAGCAGTTGGTCCCGGCTGTCATTCGTAGATCTTTGACAGTCGTTTCTGGTATTCAGAAGCCCGAAAGTCGCACAACAAACCTTTTCAAGGGGTATCGTGTTACCCAGGATCTGGGTTGTGGAGGTCAGATAGGGAGTCGCTCCTTGTAAAATACTGCATACAGTTAGACTGGAAGCCGACCCCATATATATGAGAAAAGGCTGGGCAGATGAGTAATTCACACAGTCTAAAGTAATCCTAGCCCGATGATAGTCAAGACTAATACAATTTTTCTTGTTATAGGTGTGCGTGACTTCAGAGCTGTTCTACAAGTACCAAATCCACACGAAATCTTTAGAAGAAACCCTTACGGCCGACCAACAGAGAATGAAGAATTTGGAACAGGTCGGTCTCTCATGTCTTGTATTCTACAAATATTTGAGACATAGACAAAGAAATTAAAAATCTTCTTCATGAAAAAAAAAAACTGCCGCTCTGTATACGTTATACACCGCTTCTATATTCTAAAGTTGTAGTGCATAATACTTCAAAACCTTCTGTCTGATTGAACGTACCATACAAAGTTCAATATCATGCTGTCATATTACAACTTCGTGGTGATAAACGAACTCTCATTTCTCCACAGAGTATTTTTATTTAAATGGCAGAGATTAGAATGCCGCTCGCATTGACTGATTTTAATTAATTTCTTAATCTTCATAATCCAGCCCTCACTGGTCAACGAGCAGCTAAGCCAGTTGTACCAAGACCTTCAGCTGGAGGGTGTGGCTGCCAGGCTTACCTTAGAAGAAGGTATCACCAGTTCCAGTAGTTCCGGCGAAGAAACCAGCACCTCTGTTCCAAAGGTAACTTTATATTCAAGTTTATTGACTGTCCTTAAATGTTTTCCACAGAACGTAATTATTGTTATTTGTCTTACATTTATAACTATTCATATCATTTAGTGAATTTATTCCGGACGGCTTATGAGTAATACATTAATACTAATCTTACATTATAAGTCAGTGTTTATAGCCTCGCTTCTCATGCACGATGAGATCCGGATTTGAACCCACACCGGGTTCAAGTCTGGGCTAATACCAATGTGAATTTTTCAATTCACATGTACCTTCTGAGTTTATCTTGGACTTTACTGCCATCGGTGGAGGAAAGCATTGTGAGGAAACCTGGCCTGATAGTTAATATATATATACGTTTGAAATCGCCAACCCGTGTTGAGCAAGCATGGTGATTAATCCTTATACCTTCTCTGTATGAGAAGAGACCTTTGTCCTGCAGTGGGATGTGGGTAAAAGGCTGGTATTATTATTGTCAGGTCAAGTCGTATAAACCGTGCCAAGTAGAGGCTGATCGCTAATGTGATATTATTAATATACAAGAAGATTTTTTTATCACCATCCAAATTACAGGATGTTCTACCCATGAATATGAACAACTTTCACTATGGGACTAAACTGAAATCACGTAAAAACATCAGTTGTTTAATACAAAAGTTTAATACCTACTTTACAAAATGTATGAAACACCAGATTTTTTTTTCGTATATACAGAGTTGGTCCCATAGTGAAGGCCGTTCATATTCATGGGTAGAACAACCTGTAAAATTTGGATGGTGATAAAAAATCTTCATGTATGTGTTGCAGCTAACTGGTTTAATTAGCCGTTTAGTTAACCGCCTAGCCTTTTAACTAAACGGCGGCCGTTCAGCTAACTGCCTGAATGATATTCAGTTATAGTTTAGGTTGGGAGTCTGTAACCAATCACGTGTGAGCCGAAATGATCGCAGTAACTAAGCCAGGACACCTCGACCAAATGGGTTAGATTAGGTTAGAACTGTGATCAACCGCGTGCGAGCCGAGAGAGCGAAGCGAGGCAAGTACTACTTCCAAAGGCCAGGCGGTTAACTAAAC
Organism: Hydraecia micacea; assembly: GCA_914767645.1. NCBI lineage: Eukaryota > Metazoa > Arthropoda > Insecta > Lepidoptera > Noctuidae > Hydraecia > Hydraecia micacea. The sequence goes on from OU611774.1 coordinate 4,207,412, forward strand.
GACTAATTTAACCAGTTGCGACATATATACGACAAATAGGTTTTATGGATTTTACAAAGCTGGGTTATTTTGCAGACTTCCCGCAAGAAGAGAGAATACAGCAGACTAGTTATGATTTATGAAGAGGACGCCCCCCTGCCCCCGCCTTCTGATGACGCATCAAATACATCGGAAACGGTAGCTCAGCCGTCGACCTCCAAAACTTGTTAAGTTCCGACCACAAAGGTCTAGTTTCAAGGTCACCGCCACCCTCGCCAGATGTAACAACTATGCACAATTATATTTAATATTTGCATTTAAGCCTCTGTGGTGATAAACGCACGAAAATCCTGATATCTAGTCTTCATTACGTACGTAACATAGATAAATAGGTGACTTTGAATTAATACAGTGCTTGCGATATAACGGACCTTTGCAATATAATTATGATGAAGATCTCGTGCTCGTGATTTCTACAGACCAAGATCTCATTCGGTTCTCGACCTAACTTGGATTGGACAGATATGGCCAGAGTTAAAACTCTTCAGTTCTAGTCTCTGTTGCGTTGTTGACTCGTGCGGACTGCCATTTGCACCAAATAATAGTGATTGTACTGAGACATTTAAGTTTAATTAAGAAGTTTTTATGTTTTTTTTTTTTTTGTAGAGAGACTACAGTGATTTTAGACAAACAATTAAGTTTGATTAAGAATAAGTTCTAATTAGTTTATTTCTTGTTGAGAGACTGCAATGATTGCAAAAGAGACGTTCAGATTAATTAAGAATAAAGTCTTATAAGTTTTGTTTTTTGTTATGTCTTTTGTTTTTTTTTATTTTATGTTGAGGATTTTCGAATTATATTATTGTTTATATTAAGATTATTGTGCGTTACTTTAGGAATGTTAAGAATATACAAATTTAATTTTGTCATTGATCTTAATTTTAGTTGTGATACAATGTTCTTGTTACGGATGAGAAGCGAACTTATATTAAAATTATTTTTAAAACCTAATTGGTTACCTAGCTCAGGTTGGATACAACGGCATCCTGTCAGCGTACCCGAATCTTAAACAGATTCGAAACTATTAAAGGTCAAAACTTATTCTAACCGTTATTATGCGTACACATCACGTTAATTAACCGTCACACGAACATAATGATTCACAAATACACAAATATAATAATAGTTTACAATCGGATAGTTAATGTTTCCTTGAAAGTACTCTTAACATTCCTGTTGGTGCCCACAACAAATATACAGGGTGTGTCGTAAATAGTGGTCCACCGTTAAGGATTCGATATACCAGATAATTTACTATAACATAATTACAAATTTAATCTTTTTTACCCAAGGGTTCCGAAAATATTTTTTTTTGTGTTTTTTATTTACGAATTTCAACCTTTTGTTACAAATTTGGTTGTAGTTTCAACAAAAACCGTTATTTTTTCATTTTGATTTCTGTTAATTACTGTTGAATACTAGAGCTATCGTGTAAAATTATAGTTTTTTATGTAAATATAGAGCTTTTGAAGAAAAAGTTAGCTCTTCTCTATTTTAACCCTAATTTTTACCATAATCATGCAAATTCAGGAGCGATTTTGTAAAAAAAAAATGTCCTACTAAAATGGTTAAAATTATAATATGTTTTAGTAAATTATCTGGTATATCGAATCCTTAACGGTGGACCACTATTTACGACACACGCTGTATAATAGTAAAGTATTGATTGACAAACAGGGTAAAGTATTACAAAAATCTGAATTACCTTAAGCCGTTATGATTATTATCAGAGATATATTTAGAAGCGCGTTATGTTTATTGTGATTGTGTGTATATTATACACGCAGTCAATTTTGTTTTTGCATTTACTCGATTACGCAAGACATTGCTAGATTAGTTGTACCATGTCCTTTTTATGCATTTGTACTCCTAAATAGTTGACTGATTTAAAAGTATCTGTGGTATGAAAGGGATGTGTCGGAGATCGGATTTAACTCTAAATAACCGAATAAAAGTATTTTGTTGTAGTAACGGTAATTTTTGCGTTATCGAGTGATTCTTTTTTTTTTACATAGATTTAAGCTCACGAGTCCTGAAGAAAAATATTGCCTTATATAAATATATTTTGTGACATGTAAAAATAAAACCAATATTTGTAGTCCATGTGTATACAAGTGCCTTAGAATGCACGAAAGACGATCAATAATTATGATGATAAGCTTTGTTTTTTTTTTATTTCTACTGGAACATTTTTTTATCACCATCCAAATTTTTACAGGGTGTTCTACCCATCATATCCATGGGTAGAAGACCCTGCAAAAATTTGGATGGTGATGAAAAAATCTTCCTGTATATCATTTCAGGTAGAGTTTGGAAAAGTATTCCATAGACATGTTCAACTAATGAAACAGGGATGTTATAATCAAAGATACATAGAGACTAGGAGGGTAATTAAATTGAATAGGCACAAAGCATTTATTATTAAAGAACAGTGGTGGCCCAGTGGTAACGGCCGCGACTTACGAGCTGTTAGGTCGTAGGTTCGAACCCAGACAGGCAGTTTACTTTACTAATACTTTAAAGTATTTATGGAATGAGGCGCTACCTCGAAAATCTAAAATCTTACTAAGCGAGCGAAAGTGATGCAATTACTTTTGAAACGCAATAGAAGAGGCTATAGTGCGCGTGCGCTCGGAATAAAACGACGTATGTGCCGAAACGAATTTACTCCTTTTTAATTAACAAAATAAATGAATTAAATTGAAAACTACTTTGAGTAAACTTTGATATGATTATTCTCTATGTTTTAAAGTAAATTCCATTGAATAACTCTTAGCGTTACGCCGTTATGTCGAAAAAAGTAAAAATAGACATAACTGCAAAATTTTTGCAAGTATCGAAAAAAAAAATTAAATCGTGTATTCCTTTTACATGATAGATACTAGACCAAAGAGTCAAAAAACATAGGTACCAAAATGTTAAATCCCTATTCCACATACTTAACAAGTTCACGGAATAGAAAAAAAACACATCTTTTCAACTAAGTATCATGCTATGGTCAAATGCCAGAAAAAAATATGTAATAAGATGACTATACTTCATTCCTATGACGATTATTGTAAATGCGAACAAAAAGTAACTATTCATTTGTTACGTTAGTCTTAATAACGTAAGTGTGATAAATAATATATATTATTAGATAGATAATAGATTTGTAAAAATTACATGCACAGTAACGATACCAATAAGTTGATGATGAATTCAGTTGAAACTTAAAATGACACTCGAGTCATTTCAACTTATTTTTATCTTGAGCGCCACGAATAAGTAATTATTCTTCGTAGCTTGTGCGTGGTTTATTGTTAAAATAATCTCTTGAACTTATTTCATCCCAGTTCTTGATAGTTAAACAAGTTAAGGCCGGCTAATGAGACAATTGATTTTCTATTGTAATGTGCCACCAGTGGTACGCGCCCGGCCGGAGCGATTAATGTTACGTTTTGCTTTTGAGTTCATGATCCGCTCGTTTTAAAAGCGGTGTCTTATATAAGTGAAATGATCAATCGTAGATCAGTATAATTAGGTAATAAGAGTCTACCACCTTTAGAAGAAGTCTTCTGTTAAGTTTAGTTTGTTAAAGATTAAGGGTCAGAGGGAGAATTACTATTTTCTATAGTAATAAAAGATTTAGAAATATTTTAGGCTAAATCATTTAGATGCCCATTGCTACATGCGTGTGGTTTGTATTATGTTAGTTTCGCATTAAAAGTTTCACCAATATTATGAGATTTCTGTGAAATAAATGATTGGCAAGTGATAGCTTCGTTTTATTATTGTGTACCCTTTTGTCTTCGTAATAGTTGGAATTCCCTAGTTATTTTTCTAAGGCAAACTACAAATGTAAACTTCATTCAGGTAATATATAATTGTGGGAAAGAGAAACGAGCATACCATTGTGGTATAATCAATTTTATTTAATTAATATACCGTAAAACGGGGTGAATAGGAATGCAGGGGTGAATCGGGACGAAACTTTAAAATGGATTTTAACATTGAAATAATTGTTTTTTTTTTTTGCCAAAAAGGACTTGTGTTTATTATATTATAATTAACGACTAAGTGTCCTTGTTGGCAATAAACTTTATTACATCAACGTTAAAATCCATTTTAAAGTTTCGTCCCGATCCGTGGTCCCGATTCACCCCTGCATCCCTATTCACCCCGTCATCGGTATCAGAATAATACTTTGTGGGATATAGGTGGCGCTGTACAGCCACTCCGCCAGTCAGGGTAGTGCGATATGCCTTGTGGGATGTGGCCATACACATACCGACATCTGCCATTCGCGCGTTACATTGCTGACGAGGAACTGGGTCGTGTGAACCGCACCTGATGGCACAGAGGGCGTTGTTATTAACCGCTGCAGAACGACAGTACTGCTCATGAAATATTTACGAGTTCTATTCCTTTGTCATTTTACTTTGTTTGAAGTAAAATTAATAGTTTGTATTTTCCCCTTTTATGATAATTACACTCATCTAATCACAAAGATAAATGGCCAAAGAATTAGCATTGCCATACAACGTGGCAATGCTGCCAGCCTTTTGGGCACTGTTCCTGTTGACAGCGATGCGGACGAATTCTTTGATGCCCTATGATTATTTTACTTATTTTTTTATATAAATGTACATATTATTCTAATCACATAATCGATTCACATGTTACTTGCAATGTTTTAGTGTGCAGTCACAAGCATAAATATTACTAATAGCTTCTGCCCGCGACCTCGACTTCGCGAGACATAATAAATCAATCTGCCTAGCCTTTTACCAACTACATGGGGTCGGCTTCCAGTCTAACCGGATGCAGCTGAATACCTGTATTTTACATGGAGCGACTGCCTATCTGACCTCCACAACCCAGTTTCTGGGTAATACGATACCCCTTGGTTAAGACTGGTTGTCAGACTCGGGCTTCTGACGACCCGTAACGATGGTCAAAGATCTACGAATGACAGCCGGGACCAACAGCTTAACGTGTTTTCCGAGGCACGGAGGGTCTTGGTATGTAAAGATGGTCACCCATCCATAGACCAACCGCAGCAAGCGTAGCTTAACCTGATCGATCAACCCATGCAGCTGTTATTACTAAGCCACAAGCCCCTAAGACATAATAAATGTAGGTATACTAAAATTACAGCCACATTATAAAGCTTCCCTGTATACTTACTACGTTTGTAGTTTTGGTCTCAGTAGCCAAAATAAACAGGACTGGTGACGTGAGAGCAAATGACGTTGTCCATGTGAGAAGCAACTTGTCTTGTCCTGAGGTAGACACCCGTAACGGTAGCCTACAGTACATAGCAATAGAACCTTTGCTTGCGAAGTTTTTCATTTTTGTGAATTAATGAACCCCCTTGCGCTTGCAGCGCCTGCATATACCTACTACCTATTGGCCACAACACTGATACACTGACTGACTGACTGATGCACTCTTTCAGATTATTCCTGACGAACGGGTATCACTATAATGATACAGGGTGGAGTGGTAGGGATAAACTGTAACCATGATTTCAGCACATGCTTCTAAAGTCTATTAAAACGTGTTTCAAAATAAACGGTGGAACGTAGAGCTAAGAGACTCATTGGCGACGTAAAACTGGTGAATGCTAAGCTTCACAGCTTGGCTCATCGACGTAAGGTTGCCTGCCTGTCGGTCTTCTACAGACTGTACTTCGGTGAGTGTGCCCAAGAACTCCACGACCTCATTCCACCGGCCCCCTTCTACCTTTGGACATCCAGACGCACTGCATGTTACCATCCCTACCTGGTTGCTATTCCACCAATTCGCACTAAGCGATTGCAAATGTCCTTTATAATGTGCACAGCAAAAGAGTGGAACTCTACCTGCGTCTGTTTTTCCGAGCGCAAACAACCCAAATCTCTTCAAAGTGAGAGTGAACAGGCTTCTTCTGGATAAGCTCGCTCCATCGTTGACTTTGTCTCTGTCACCTTTGACCTAGACTAGAGTCAAGAGCAAGTCCATTTCAAAAAAAGAAAAAATAAATCGACCTAGGTTAACTTAGGTACCTACCTCTTTTCCCAGGCCGGTGTATCTTTAATAATTAATAGACCCAGGTGCCTTATGTTCACGGGCCGGTGTATAGTTGAATATACACCACTACAGCCATTTTTGTAAAAAAAAAACACAAGTTTGTCGATCCCGTGGGAATATCGGGATACAAAGTAGCCTATATGTTAATCCAGGGCGTTAGCTACCTCCATACAAAATTTTATCAAAATTTGTCCAGCCGTTTAAGCGTGTAGAAGTAACAAATATATAAACACACACTCACTCACAAACTTTCGCCTTTATAATAGGAAATATGATTAAACCTAACTTAAAAAATATCTTTTATTATAAAACTTTTATAACAGAGAACAGACATGGACTAGTGTTTACGTCGTTTTATAAATAATAAGTATTACTTAGAACACTACTTAGAATATTACTTAGACTTCCAAAAAAAAACACTAAAAAGTGAAAAATAACTTTAATTTCGGAAGTCGGTGTCAAAAAAACGAAAATGTGGAATCAACGACACCGACTTCCGAAATTAAAGTTATTTTTCACTTTGTAGTGTTTTTTTTTTGGAAGTCGGTTGTTTTTTTTTTTGTAAAAATGTGTTTAAATTTTTCACTTTCAATATAAATTCATTATAAACCACTAAAATACTGTTAATTTAAAAAATAATATGCTAAACAATGCACAATTAATAATATTCTACAAGAAAATAATGTTGTACTTAAATATTTAGTTTATTATAATGTATAGTGTTATTAATATAAATCGTGCAATATATAATATAAAAATATAACTTAAAATCAAATATATAAATAGTAATACGAGTATAAATAAGATAAAAGCAAGTTATACTATTTTCTTAACAAAAAGCGCCTTCATCCTCTCTCCTATTAAAAATTAACTTAGCTGTGCCCGACAGGATCCATAATTGCTTCGATGTTTTAACCATTTAACATACCAACTATGTACACATTATGGAATGCAATAAAGTATTGAGTATTTATTATAATACAATAACTTACTAACATGGCGAAAAACGTTACATATTTTGATGTTTCGTAGAACTGACCTGGACACTAGATAACGGAACCTTTGCATAGTTAATCACCTTTAGTGGTCTTAATTTGAATATATGCAATAACAATAGAACATGGTACCATCGAGCTGGCCTGATTATGTACCTGGTCAGGTCATTTAATTATGGGTTGTAGGTATAAACATTTTTTTTAGGTTTTCAGGGGTGTAACCCCATGCTAACTTCGTTAGTAACAGCTCTCGTACATAATTCTAATCAAACGAGACAAAATACCGCCAAAATTTCAGAACTTCCTTTCTAGAACTCAATTTTATAAGTAGGTACAAAGTTATAAAAACAAATGAGTTATTTAAGAAAGTTTTTGATTGTAAGTTTTTGGCTCATTGCCATACCATCATATTGTATGGGATTTTGAGTTGCGCCCTTTATAGCGGAAAGCGTCGAACCGTCGTCGATATGTTACCTCTCTTCCATTTCGAAGTTTGGTTCGCTAGTTCTATTATTTGACGATGAGCTTAGTAGGCAGTGGGTAGGTAAGACAACGATCCCTCACATCCAAACGGAGAACACATTTCCCTACCTATAGGTACCTACCTCTGTCTAGCCCGTCGGAAAACATAGTCATGTTATTTTTAATTTCCCATAGAAATTAAGTTTGTTTTAGGGGCTTCACAGGATCAAACAAGAAGCAGTCGACCTCGTGGTTCAGGGAACTGTGGGGTTCAAAGTGGATACTTGGATACGGTAGGATTTCCGCATCCACAGTTGACCAAGTCCTCTCGCAAGTTACGCCACTTTTCACAAGGTAAAGTTGTACGGCACCTACTTAAACAAGTCGCTGTGTTCAATAACATCCGCCAGAAATATTCCGTACGTAAGTACAAGACGCACTGTTATCTATTTACAAAAAATGCATAATCATATTTTAGCTTCACAGCTCGATGAGAGCTATCCAAGCGACTCGGAAGTTTTTAAAACGTCAGAGTTTAATGTTTCGTCGTCACGTCACACACATTATCACCGGCACATCGCTACACTGTAGTTACATTCACGCACACAGATACAGGTTTACAAACACGCGCGGCTCTACCTGCGCAAGAGTCGCATTCCGTCACCCACCTCCGCGATTGGCCGCCGAGCCTGCAAAGGCTGCGCACAACGTTTCAAATTTTTAAATTTAGAAAGTTTAGCTCAGTGTTTGTGATTGGTTTGGTTCGAGGCATAATGTCGGCAGTGTTGTAAGGTGAGATAATACGTTTATACTTAATTTAAGTGCAGCTACTTGATATCAGTGCGAAGGAAACGGTTTATACATTTTCTCACAGGTTGGTACTTAGCCACTTAATACGTATGGTGGCTGTAGGCTATGTATTAACTAAGTACCTATGTAGATACCTGATGATGCCTAGAAACGGCTCTTCGACTTTGAAATTCAGTATCAAACAGGTTTATATCCAATAGCTTGCTTTCTCAAACTTATTTAACTAAGAAACTACGTGATAACAGCTATTTAGAGAATGATCTTGGCGATCCACGATCCATCATTCGTGTCTTAATCGATGACTAATGCGAAAAATTCTGCAAAAAAAATCCCCAACATTAAGTTCTTGGTGCAGTTTTTGCAGAGGCTTTGTTGAAATTGTGACATCACGAGTATTGTCAAGGTTTAGTTTTATGGCTTGCGAGTCTTGCGACTTGTTATTAATTTACTGTAGTCAATGAACACCCGAGAGTGATTATTAATCACTCTCGAACATCACATTTTTGTTCATTATCTCACTGATCTAATAATAGGTATTGTATATTATAATAATACCTATTGTATTTTTTTTTGTATTTAATAAGAACTCTGCTTCAGCCTGGCGTTATTCCTGGTTTTTACCAAGTTTTACCATGCTTGCACTGCATTCCTCTCTATCACGTCCACTTTGCCTACTGCCTAATATTCCAGTTCTTCAACGGTCGGTCGGTCTGTTGGTTCTTATGTGCTAAACCTCTCATGACATCCAGCCAGCACCTGTATTTAGGTACTGACACCTTGTCCATCTCTTACTTAAAATTTGTATCGGTCGGTTAAGACAGTTCTGCCCAGCCTCATAGTAGAATCCAAATCACGAAGACATCAATTAAAAATAAAATGACTGTCATATTTAACCCCCATTTCTCCCGTAACGTATCTACTAGGTAAATGAAAGATCGGCCAATGGACTTGGAACAATGATCTTAAACTAATCACTTAAACAGATAAAGTGCGGTGGCACTTTATCTGTTTAATTACCTTGATTAGAACGTTACGTTATAAAGTAACGCCAGTCTCATGGTGCAGTTTGCTTTATATGATGATTACATTAGATTAGATATTCAGGACACAGGAGCGGAGTCCCCACTCGCCAGCGAAGAGGTTTCTGTTATAAAAGAGATATCCTGCTGCACAGGCTTTTGAAAGTCTGTTTTGAAACGTTTACTGTGGGGTAAGGGTCGGGGCACATTGATCGACGGCCTTTCGCACTTTGCCGATTGAAAAGGAGCACACATGCTCTCATTTTGTACCTTTTGTATGGACAAACCGTCGAACGCCGTCGATCGCCGCCGGAGCGCGTTCGTCGCGTCGCGTCGATGCCAAAGGATGCGTACGTCGCGCGTCGTTCCATACTTTGCTCTCTTTTTGTATGGACAAACCGTCGAACGCCGTCGATCAATGTGGCCCGACCCTAATTGCGTAACACATTAACAGTAGGAAGTGCTTTCATTTTGACAGTTCAACAACATTCATTCCGTTACTTTGTTGAGCACACAAATTTTTCGAATCTTTCAAAATTATTCAGATTGTGATTGAGCGTGTTACGTCAGGGTGCTGGTCAATAACCTATTCCATAATAAAGTTAATTATGTTTATGGTAAATATTGCTGTTAAGTGGATTCCATCAAAGTCAAAATTAATAGAGAAGACTAGAAAGAATATTAGTCTTCTTCAAGATTTAGAATCACCCGCAAGTATTTATTAATACTTATTTGCAATCAGTTTTGGGAAAGCATACGTCGAAGAAATCAGAACAATTTAGTGACAGGTTTAGTTAATAAATAATGTGTATTATGTCTCCACAAATTACATTCTTATACAAGTTATAATGGTGATATATTGAAAAAAAATTGGATTTTCTATTTCGTGTAACTTGTTATGTATGTGGAATAGGGATTTAACATTTTGGTACGTATTTATGTTTTTTGACTCTTTGGTCTAGTCTATCATGTAAAAAGAATACACGATTCAATGGAATTTACTTTAAAACATAGGCTAGAATTATCATTTCAAAGTTTACTCAAAGTAGGTTTACTTGTTTTGTTAAAAAAAGGAGTAAATTCGTTTTGGCACATATTGGCACACACGTTGTTTTATTCCGAGCGCACGCACATTAACTTATTTTGCTTTTCAAAAGTAAATGCATCACTTTCGCTCGCCTATTAAGTTTTCGAGGACTTTAGATTTTCGAGGTAGCGCCTTAAATCGACAGGTATTACATTACAATTTTGAGATCAGGGGCAATGCTCGTAATTTTAAGAACGCTCACAGTCTGGATCTCAGTTTCAATCTGTCAATAATACCTCTAATTTCCCTTCAGTTTTGACATGTTTTTGACATTGATTGTCGCTGAAATGAGATTGGGACTAGATTTTGAACATTTTTAATTGCGGGAATTGGCCGTCGGATTTAGGTAGGTTATTTTCCCTATGTTATGAAACAATTGCACATTACGTTTCACGACGTTTGTAATTTTGTTGGTACTTATACCTACATGTAACTAACACTCCGTGTCGTTCTCCTCGCCTGGCATTTCCAATCCTACTCTAATATTTATAAACCTTAGGCAACCTGTTCGCGGTAATAAGTTCCATGTAGATAGAACACGAAGCCCCCTTGGCAGTTAACAATTACAACCCTCGTATCTGGGTATTTCCAGACAAAATAAACCCTGTTGTTTGAGAACCAAACAGTTGTCGGGTCGGGTGCGACAATTGCAGTAGTCAATTCTTGGTAGATACACTTTGTAATTAGTAGGATTAGATTATTACTAAGTAGTTGCTACAAATTAGATTCGATAATTATTAAATTCTAAGAACAAGTGTCATTCGATTCTAGGTGTTCGCCAAAATAAATTATTAATGATCATATTACCTAAATGGTAGGTAATAATTACCTATTCCGCAATTGTATTACCCTTATTAAAGTATGACAGTATTATTAAAAAATCCCATTAGGTAGAGTACATACCTGCCTAATTTATTATTGGAATATAATAAATACTAGGAATAACATATCTAAAACAAAAACCCAAAGCCTAGTTCGAGGGAATCGAACGCGGGACCGCAAGCTTGCAATGCAGCCGCACGTTCCCAAAAGCGATAATACGTAATGTGTCATAACTATACTGTAATAGCCAATTGTTTCGCTAAACAATTGCAGGTAAGTAAATGCATTTCTATCTAACCTTATAACTTCATCCAAAAGCGTGATGTTTCTAAATAATAAATTAATAGGAAACAAAACAATGCCAAATATATAGACCGCCTAAAGCCGTCGCCGGTCATGCAACTACAGAAAAATAATGTGAATTCTTAATCAAATAACATGATATTCACTTCTAATTGATAGTATGTGTGGTGCATGGTATCGATTGGTCTAATAATAAATAGTCAATATTCTGTAGAACTTCCACACTCATTGTTACTTGCTTGGTTACCGGGCAACGTCATTCTAGTGCCTACTGCCGTTACTTGAGCCCTGCAAGAAGTGCAAAGCCTGCCATGACCGACAGACGTCCATTTCAATTAATTTAAAAAAATTAAATTTAATTATTCAAAGTCCTTAAATTAATTGGATACTGCAATTAATTACCAATTGAATTTAAGAAGTGTGAATTTACTAAATTAAATTAATCGATTTATTGGTTTACTTGAGGTTTTTGAATAACATTTACTTGAGACAAAATGGTGTTGCACTTACGGAAGACGTACAAATATCGGAAGAGAATGATGGGGCACGAGATGAAGATCTGCGCAGTAGGTACGTTCGTATTTAATGAGTTATATAGTAAATAATTTCTCATAATAAAATAGTGACACAGGTAGTGATATCACTTATATGAGTCAATCAAGTAAACTTAATGCCTACTTGTAAGGTATGTGAATTTCCTGCCGTATCAGTTGTGTTCCGGCTCTTATTTATAAATAACATAGTACTTTTGCGCTACATACGATATCTGACATATTTTCATGATCCGATAATTTACTTGAATTTTTGTTTACTGCTTGCTCTGAACCTGCCGAACTTGGAAAAATAAAGGTTAGTTTCCATTGTTACCTATTTTATCTTCATAGTTTTTCAGAGTTACCTTGAACTGTTTTACTTAACTTATGGAAAACTTCTTGCTAGATTGGGGTAGGTTTTTGTATGGAAGCCATGTAGCGGAGGGAGTTTTAAGGCAATGTTACACAGTTTTGTTTTTCTTTAACACACCTTTTTGAAAAGCTTTCTTTTATTTTCTTGTGGGTAGTTTTAGAAAGTATTGTTGGTAATTTAGCTATTTGAATGACGCCTTATTTGGAGTTTCCCGAGCAACAACTGGATTATTACCTCGTATTATTTTCATATTATATTTAGAATAAGTATATGTAATTATAATTATGTATATTTAGTTATTGTAATAAATAAATATGAAATATTTAGTTACTACGTAAGTTCGGATAAAATATTTTTTTTCCCCTTTTATAATAAGTATACTTATAAGATTTTATATTTTTAATGTTGCTGGTAATTAATGTTTTTTTCTTTGATTTCACGTTTAACTAGTGAAAACTTTATTTGAAAAAATATTACAATTAACTAAATCTATATACAACGGGATCAGATGCAAACTATGCTAGGTACCACCACCTAGGTTAATACGACGTTTTTTAATTTGATTTTTTTGGTTTGTCTTTCTTAGAAGTCTCATAGGAGTACCTACCTTCCTACAACCCTGCCCTGTTAGTCAAAATAGGACAGTTTAAAAACATTTAATTTTTGTTGGTGGTGGTATCAAATTAGTTTTTGTGTGATGTCTCCGAGTGTGGAAATAGAAGACGCACTAACAGGGGAGGGGGGGGGATTCAGGAGATCAGACCGGAATAAATCGTTGTATGATTGGGTTGCCACCTGTAAAAACAAATGTAAGTGGTAATAGTAAATAGATAAATGTTTAAAACAATAAAAGTATCTGAATCACTCACGCCAGTATTTGAGCTGACTGCGTTTAATTGTAAATGCTTTAAATATTCACTGCTCCTGCCAAACATTTCCCCGGTACGCAGCTTAATAAATACTGACGTAAATGCAGTTTTATTTAAAAGCCTTGTGAAAACCGGTTATCCCGGCAGGTGAGCAAACAGCAAATAGTAGTAGAGACAGCTCGGCGTAATATCCGGGACAGAACAGAATGTCCCAATCATATCCGGCCCCATCCTCGTTCAAGCGATGACATATTGCTGCATTCAATTTGTTATAGGCATTTCATTTTAGTTCAATTTGAGTGTGAAATGTGTTTATTACATTTTTTATTCATGTTAATCACGCTTTATATAGGAACATAACTTTCTTGAATAGGTAAAGTAGGGCAAAAGCTGAAGTCATAGCATCCAAGGCGAAATACATTTACGGCAATGCACATCATTTATTAAAAGTATTGATTGCATTTTAAATCAACTTCATGTGCTGTGGCCGACGCCACAAAGAAACTTATGTCTGTAACTTCGTTTAAAATGCACAAGGCTTGGGAAAACTGTGGATCGATAACACATGCATCCTTTGAATTATATATTACCAATATCCCTTTACTAATGGCGTCTTTGTTTCAACTATAGGTACCTACTAGGTATTTACGAGTATATTACGTTACGAACAACTTTGTCCTCTAAATCTCGATTGCACCGACTGTTTTCGTTAACAATTATCCGGATAAGAATCTTATCTTGGTGAGGTAGAGTTGATTTTTCCGTGGAGTACTTTATGTGATTGTGAGACATACATAGAGCATCGGGTTGAGACACTCATGGCGGTATTTGTTGCATACCAATGAGAAGGAAACAATAAGGTGTTGTGGGAGTCGCGAGGCGTCTTCGATTCGTTGCTTTCTCGTGCTGTCATCACGACTCACGGTCGGCGCTTCGGCGGTGTGTGACGAGTTGCGACCTTGTTTGATAAAAACGTGCGGCCTGCGGGGCTGTCAGATAACGGTTGAGTCTGAAAATACATATTATGACAATGTCACAATTGCTTTACAAAACACTCTCGTTAATGTAAGGGAATCCAAGAATTTTGGGAGCATAACGAACGAAAGCGCCAGGGTAGCCCGCGAAATTCAAATTTTCTAATTTTTTTTTTTTTCAGTTTTCTAGTCAGTATCAAGTTGTATGTTGATCAAAATACGATTCTCGAGCGTAAATATTTAATATGTATTTACAGAATTGTAATCATCAAAATCATATACCTATTATAAATAATGTGAATTACCTACAGTTTATTAAAGATTCAGATATTTACATAATTTAAAAAGCTAAGTCTTAAAATAATAACATGTACAAGTATAATATAAAAAGGGAGGGGAAATAATCAAGGGCATAAAAAAGTTCTTTGGCCAAAAAATAGGCCAAAGATTGTATGTATTTTATGTCATTACCTTTTTTTTTTTCTACTATTTCATGAAATCATGACATGTGAGGCATTTTTATAATTCTGTAAATATTTACATAGGTATTGTCACGGTCGCGAATCATAATTTGCTCAACATACAACGTGATATACTAACTTGCAAATTACGTAAATAACGTAAGATTTTAATTTCAGTCACCTTTGTTTTGTTACTCGTTAGTTCAAATGCCGCGATGATTAATTAATGTCCTATAATTAAGTTCCGGAATAATAATTATTTTGTTAGCATTTCGTTTAAGAAAGGCTTGCTTATCTTTTCAGTTATTTCTTTAAATGCTATACCCCCTTACTAATAAACGTTGTATAGCTTCTGTATAGTTACACAACGCTTTGTCTTCTTCTTTCGAAAGTCAAATTACTGACGACTGAAAGAGAGAAATCGGCGTGTAACTATTCATCTGATATAATACGTGTATTAGTAAGGGGGTTAGCCCATAAATATTCAATAATAGCCTTAATATTCAATAATATTTATTAAGTAATTCCGTTGGGAGGTAGGATGCACGGTGGCGGTGCGGTGGTACGTGCGCGCGCGCCTCCGTTTCAAGGTGATCCGCGCTTAGATCACTGCATACCGATCGTGTCACGTTCAGCCAAATACCGTAGTACATGCCTAAAACTAAGCCTATTTGTTACCTTTATTAGCTAACTAGAGGCACAGCTAGAGGGTCTAGGGACAAAGGGTAAAAACGGGACCCTATTACTAAGACTCCACTGTCCGTCTGTCTGTCACCAGGCTGTATCTCATGAACCGTGATAGCTAGACAGTTGAAATTTTCACAGATGCTGTATTTCTGTTGCCGCTATAACAACAAATACTAAAAACGGAATAAAATAAATATTTAAGGGGGCTCCCATACAACAAACGTGATTTTTTTGCCGTTATTTTGCTCGATATTAATAACGGCAACATGTAGACGCTTGAAATATTCACAGAATATTTAGTTGTATATTCACTTTAAAAATAAACCATTAAATTAAAATAAAATAAATATTTAAGGGGGCTCCCATACAACAAACGTGATTTTTTTGCCGTTATTTTGCTCCATATTAATAACGGCAACAGGTAGACGCTAGAAATATTTACAGAATAGGTACTTATTTGTACCTCTGTTCACTTTAAAAATAAATAATTAAATTAAAATAAAATAAATTAAAGGGGGCTCCCTACAACAAACGTGATTTTTTTATATATGTACTGTTAAATATTGTACGGTGGTACGGAACCCTTCGTGTGCGAGTCCGACTCGCAAATAGAATGTCACTTTACTAGGCCCATAGGTATTTGGTTATATCGACACACTCGTCATAATTTAATCGAGTCTTATAATTTTTCTTATCTTTTTAATCGAGCCTACCCCTTCCTTCCCTATTTTTTTTATTTTTATAAAACCGACTCTTATATTGAAATATCAAGTTCTAAGAATAGTAATAAAATAGCAAAGACAACACAAAGACTACCCTCACCTGACAACGATCCCTCGAAACGCAAAATAGATAATTATTTCAAAGCATTGACGACAGGCACAGACAGGTTGTGGTCAATGACAGCTTATCTCTGCATTTTTATTCAAGAAAAAAAAAATAACTTTGTCTATTGGGCTTCTTGAAGTCTCTAGGATGTGATAAACTATGAAAGATTATTATTTGCCTACTTTGGACGTAAACCTAAATAAAATACATAGGTAGTTACCGAATATAACAACATCAAACAAACCGTGTTATAAATCATTCTCTCACAAATTCTTGGCCTTCACTCAACATTTTTGGCAAAGAGACGTTGTCAAAATTATCCCTCACTCAGGAAATTCAGAAACTAATCTTTGAGTGGCCCAGAGAAGGGCAATGTTGGCCTCAGAGACATGTAAAGCTCAGTGGTAACGACCGCGACTTACGAGTTGTAGATGTTTTCGAACCCTGACAGGCGCTTTACTTTGTGTAAATTGTTTCAACGCCGCTCCTCTCAAAGCGGTGAAGGAGAACATCGTGAGGAAGCCGGCATGTCCTAGAACCAAAAATTCAAAGACATGTGACATTTTCGAACCCGAACTGGGCCCGTATGGTGGACTACGGTCCGTGTGGTGGATTAGGGTCTGCTCCGTCTCACAAAGAGGAGGCCTGTATCCCACCAGTAGGGAGATTATAGGCTGACTGAGGGAAACTTTTTGACTATCCTCTTTAAACCCATATTGTCAACTCCTTTCATGAAATATGCCTAACATGCGTCTAGTATTTGTATTCCCGATTTACGTATCCAGCAAGAATTCCAACGTGAACGTCTGAAGAGCACTGAAATCAATCTTAGTTAGGTACGCCATGCTCTCGGAACCAATTTTACAACTGTAAGGCTTAGTCTTCAACTGTGACTTGAGCGATTGATGCGTGAATAATAAACAGCTTCGCCTGTCAGTTCACTCCCAGCCTTATTTATCGTTTTTTTTTCTCTTTATTTTGCAACACGATGCAAAGTCCACAAAGTTCTGTCGGTTGCAAGTTTGGGCCGTCACTATTGATCTTCAGTTTACTTATAATATTTTCAGTGAATTAACTAATTGCTGTAAAATTCACATTCGCGATAGCATATTTACTATACGTAGGTATGAAGCATGAATAAAGTCCTTCAGACCTCCAGCTCCGATTAAATTATAGACAAAACGGATTCTTTTCAGCGTTTTACGAGTATTTGCACTTCGACTTACCCACATAAATGACAGTAGATCTGTGCTTACATAGGTACTGTATCAAAAAGGCTCTAGGTATGTACATCTACTTATTAGGGTAATTCATCACCAGCGGTACGTTCAGTTCAACAGTGGATTTACACCACACTGGTTTCCAATATGGATCAAAGCGTCGCATATTTGATGTCGGTTGCCTAGCAACGACAGTAAAAACTTAAACAGTACAGTTGTGATTCAGACCAAATGCGTTTGTTAACAATCATTATGAGTAAATCGTGTAAAATGTTTGAGCCACAGTTTCCTCCCTGAAGGTTTGTTTTGAAGACATTGTGTGTGGTGGTATGTGGTGGCGTTGTGGTGACAAAGGCAGCATTCGTTTTGGGCCAGGTGACCGATCTGTGTACTTAACAGTTAACTCCTTGCGACATGAGTCATGACTAATACTTTCTTCACAGGTAGAAAAGTTTATTTGTCTCTCATTCCTTCCTGGTTTTGTGCCTTTTGTGTAATAATTATCGTAGTTGAGTTATGCCGTGTATTAAAAAATTCTTTATTCATTGATGTCATAGTGAAAAACCGCGTATTTCTACAAAATAACTTGATATATTTCAGCATTTTTAGCGTTTGTGTATTATTCTGTCGCCTCGCTCTCCAAATTAAATTAAATGGTACATCTAAAAACGTCGTTATAAGCCTCCAAAAATAATCAGTTATTTGGTGACTCATACATTAAAGGTCATTTATAATCAGTTGTACTGCGTACAACAATAATGTGAGGTGGAACTTCATGCAAATATTCGTGTATAATATAATAAACTAAACAAACAGTTTAAACAAGTATTTCGCTCTTTCATTAGCCTCTTAACGTGTTCATTGCGTAAGATTCGGTAGGTGCTACCCGTAAATAAATTCAGTTTTTTTGTATTGAGACACGAATGTTCCCTGAACAACGTATCATGATAATTTATCATTGTGATAATACGGAAACCAAATAAGTATTTATTGTTGGTCAAAACACTAATTAATGCAATGTTGATTTGGATGAAGCTAGTATTTTAAGTTTTTCTATTTGTTATGTTTTCCAAAATATATAGTAGGTGCCACGAAACCATTGGGTGTAAGTAATACTTTTTAGTTGTTTTTTTTTTTCATATTTTCTTTTGAATCTATACTCATCATCCTGCCTAGCCTTTTCCCAACTATGTTGGGGTCGGCTTCCAGTCTAACCGGATGCAGCTGAGTACCAGTATTTTACATGGAGCGACTGCCTATCTGACCTCCACAACCCAGTTTCTGGGTAATACGAAACCCCTTGGTAAGACTGGTTTGATTTTATTTATTAGAATGAATTACTTGGAGACGTCGACACAATACAAAGACATACTTAACTATTTAAAAGTACCTGAATGCGTATTAGTGTACAGAACCGCAGTAATATGCCATGTTGGTTAACAAACAGAGCATACGGACGAGGATGACTCATCCTGATTACTATGCAGCGAAAGTACGGGCCAGTCCTTTTAAATATTTTTTTTTTTTTCTATCGGTACCTTAACGGTTTGGACGCCATTGTATCAAATTATCAATTACATGCAACTGATACATATTTATAGGTGATTTTAAAGCATTATAACATAACATAATCAGCCTATAATGTTCCCAATGCTGGGACACGGGCCTCCTCTCAGTGAGAGGGAGTGGGCCGTAATCCACCACACGGGCCCAGTGCGGGTTGGCAGATGTCACATGTCTTCGAATTTTTGGTTCTAGGACATGCCGGTTTCCTCACGATGTTTTCCTTCACCGTTTTGAGAGCAGTGGTGATGAAATAATTTACACAAAGTAAAGCGCCAGTCTGGATTCGAACCTACGACCTACAACTCGTAAGTCGCGGCCGTTACCACTTGGCCACCACTGCTCACTTGGCCACTACTGCTGCTAATATGCATTGCTAATATACAAGATTAGAAGCATGAGTTTTTTTACATATTTTATGTTGCTAGCTGATGTATTAGTAGATATTTAACTAAATGTAGGTATTGGATAACTGCCATTTATTATCTAACTTTTATTTTTAAATATCTTGTGATGCGTAAGGCGTATGCGTCACACAGACCTACGGAATGTAAATTAGTAATTGGACATTGTTAATAGATAAGTATTAAAATGAGGTTACTTAAATTTGTTATTAATGAGATTATGATTTCGTTTATTTGTCTATATACATATTAAATTACATTTTTAAATATTTCTTAAAGTATAAAAAATAAGTATAAAAAACATTTAAAATTATAAAAAAATAGTAGATTATGATTATTATTATCATTAGTTAATAAAATAATCGGTTTATCCAGTTTTTATCGCCTTGTTAAGTATCATCATCATCATCATCTGCCTGCTTTTTCCCAACCATGTTGGGGTCGGCTTCCAGTCTAACCGGAAGCAGCTGAATACCAGTATTTTACATGGATCGACTGCCACCCAGTTACTGGGTAATACGAAGACCCCCCCTTGGTATGACTGGTTGTCAGATTTTTGGGCTTCTGACAACCCGTAACGAATGTCAAAGATTCACGAATGACAGCCGGGACCAAAGGCTTAACGTGCTTTCCGAGGCACGGAGGGGTCTTGGTATGCAAATATGGTCACCCATCCACGGACCAACCGTGGCAAGCGTAGCTTAACCTGATCGATCGATACGTGCGGCTGTTACTTAGCCACAAGCCCCTCAACTTGCAACCGCCTTGTTAAGTATATACGTGTTATACAAGGGTAAACATTTACTTAATAAAGCCGGTTTTATTTAAATAAGTACACATACATTTTTGAAATGTAACGTATACCTACCAACATATGACTGCGTAAACAGTTTTAACGGATTTCATGACGATAAATACCAGTTTTTAAAAACAGTGACAAAAAAAATTACTAGGTTTTTAAAAAACGTTTTTCCGTTAGGCTGCTTCAAGCGAGGTAAACAAACACCATGAGTCATCATAACCGCTCCTCAAAGGCAGAAAAAGAACATAACTCGGGATTCGAACATTAGCACCCCCCCACACCCCCTTTTTCTTACTATTACAACGACAGTAAAAAAATTAACCATAACGCTGCTAAGTTTGAAAATACTAAAAAATATATTTTGACATAAATGTTTCGAGCTACATATTTGTTCAGTTACAAACGAACGAACCCTTTGGTAGATCTGTCGTATGTTTAAAACTCGATGGAAAGCTGATGAACTGCGCTTCAATGGTTGTCATAATTACTGTTATTAAAAGGATACTAGGAAGGCTAGCCGACCTCCGCAGCTCCGGTGTTATCAAAGATAATGAAGAGATACCAAGTGATTTTTATAAACAAATATGGACTGCTTAGATATCGATCATTATGAAAATGAATATGTTTGAATGATTATTCGAAGAAGTTGTTCATGCAAATCGTACAGTATAAATAAGTTTCTTATACAAATAGCAAGACGTTTATATTATCCTTTCATGCGAGACCTCGTTATCGGAACGTGGTTGTTTACCAAATAGGGCATGTAAGGAAAATGCAATGTACCAAGAGATTATTTTCTTCGTAGAACTATAAATGATTTTATAAATTTAATTCATACGAATTTGCTCGTTTCTCAAAGATTTTAGTATTAAATGCATTAGACTCATCTCCTCCCACTTATGTCTCCCGCTGGTGTCTGTGATACAATGATTTTCTTTCATTAGTACAGGCACCAACGATACATTTTTTTCTGTAATGCTCATTTTTAATTGGAAAATTGTTTTTGTGAACCTTAATGTGTTTTTCTGAAATAAAAATTTCCTTTATTTCATTATTTACATATAAATTATATTTTTAAATATTAGCATAAGTATAAAATATAGAAAAACATTTAAAAATATAAAAAATAGTAGCCCACCGGTATCGGGAACAGGGTCCAAGCTACCGGCGGTCAGGGCTCCAGAGAGAGGAACCTCCGGACAATGCGGGCCGTGTCCAGAAGTACCGCTTTCTGAATCAAGCCCTTGATCCAGCTGCCCAACGAGAGCCTCCTTAAATAAAAATTTATTATTATTATTATGATTTTACATATCTCGGGACCATGGGGTCTCCCGGTCCTTTGGAAGGCGTACGAGGGGCCGAAGCCAACTCGCAGAGGCCCCATTATTACTTATCTGTGCAAGTCTGGTGATAATAACTTATGCCAATACTAGGTCAATATAATCTGCAAGTAAATGAAGTTTATATAAGAGGAGAACTCTACGTTTTGTCTACCGAGAGAATCGAGCAGAATGGCGTAAAGAATCAACAATCTTTACAGACTAATAAGTTAGAACTATTGTCATAATTATGGAATTGCCAATTCATTGTAGTACCTGACACTAGCTGTAGACTAATAAGCGGGGTTATTATGTAACACTCTAACGATTGCAATGCCTTTCCATTTCAACAACATTCATTGCCTGATTGACGTTGTTGAGTAGACCATTTTTTCAAACTTATGAAGCACTGGTTTACGTATTTCTTTCAAAATCCTTCGGATTGTGATTAAAATCTGTCAAGTTCCCCTAATGAGACACAATTGATTTTCTATTGTTTATTGACTGGTCACGCGCGGAGCTTGACCAGCATGTCGATTCTGTAAAAATCTCACCGTGAAAACATGCGTGGAGTGAGCTGTCAGTGTCATCCCACTGATGCTAGGGATTGACCAAGCAAACATTTATAATCATAATCGAGATTTTAATCATATTTTTTATGTTAATTCTATTGAAAATTTTATATAATTTCAAAGCTAGTATTTTAGTGATCAAAACATTAATATTTTGTGGGGTTTTAAAATTAAATAGCAAAACAGAATCTTAGTCAGAAACTCAATGTTGTTTTTTTATATATTTTTTTCCCTAGACTAGTCCTTATAATTATGGCCTGAGGCGCGAGCGCGTCACGCACGAACAGTAAATAAAATAAAACATTCACGTTTAAGACAGCTAGACTACTGAAAATACGCATCGACATTATTTGTTTGTTATTATGAGCGATTGTAGATCAAGTCTAGAAAAGACTGCGACGATGTTCAGCGTTGGTAACCCAATCTATTCTATTAGAAGAGATAATTGTGTTAAGTTATCGAGTGCTAACGGCGTGGCTGGCTGACGGACCATAGAATTTAATCCCACATAGTTTGAGTGGCGCGATCACTTTACCCGATTCACGACATTAAATGTCGGGTTATGGGTTTACTTTTTGGGGTCACATAGAAAATTTAAAAAAGCTTTGCTTACTGTAGGTATCGTGTGATATATCAAATGAAAAGGCTTGTCGTGAGGGTCATAAATATATTTTTATAATAACAAAAAAAAGTTAAGCAAATCTCTATTGAGAGATTTGCCCAAATGTAAGTGTGTACCTACGCAGTACGAGTATATTGATACTGCGTAGGTACATACCTACTTACATTTGGTCATAGGTAGTCAAAACATGTTCGGGATGTTGTATTCAATTTAAAGTTGGTATTTTTTAAAAGTTATGCTTAAAACAGTTGTTATAAAAATAAGATTTTTGGCATTTTCAATCTCAAGTAGCAGCCAAGGGGTTAATTGCAGACTTTCGCTGTAATAGTAAGAAATGCTCAAGATGTTATTCCCCATAAGAAAACAGTACTTTTCTTTTCTGGTCGGCACTTTAATTTATGGGTAGGTACCTACTTTATGAACTTATGAATGATGAGTTTATGAAATACAAACATATTTGCAGTTGATCAAATTAATTATGTGCATTTTGCATGCGTAAATATTCAACCCAACTACGGAACCTTTCAATGTGCCGACTGTGCGAGGTCCGATATAAACATGGTCAGTTTTTTAAATTTCTTTGGTAACCTACCACAAAAAAAAAACAATTTATTACTCAAGTAAACTAATAGAAACAAAAACTAACAAGCTCATACAACTAACAAAACATATTGAAATGTAAAGTGATTGCGGAATACCCAATTTATACAATTAATAATCATCATTCCCTATCTTTTGCTAAGCCTACCTAAAAAAATGTATACTGGGCATTCTGTAGCAAACTATTAGAAAGTATCAAAAATAAATAATTGTACAATAAATTAAAAAAAATTAAGCGGCGAGCGCATTCCGAAGATAAATATTCAAATATAGAAACAATTCGGCGCGAAGTTCAATAAATGACTATGGTCAAAGGTCCTCCTCAGGTATTGACTCAGTTTCAATATAATGTCCAAAAAACTATTAAAATTACATTAAAAGCATAAGTCATTATTATTAACAATGCTTATTGTTTTTAATGTTTAAAATAATTTTATTTCAATTTCCGAGTATCGATTTCCGATATTCGACATATTAATTACCCGAGTCAATCGAAATAAAAAAAAAATCTATTATCGCTTTCGCACATCATTACGATAAAAAAAACAATAATGGACGGCGATTTTGAACACAAATTGAGTAGTGGTAATGAATAATAAGTGTTATTGGACCTGTGTTTTAATATTACGTTAAGATTTGGGCATTTTCGTGTCGTTCATAATATTTTCAATAATATTTGTCTCATTTTAAATCTTATCTACATGTGTGTGTGTGAAATTTGTGAAAAGTAAAAATGTAAACACGCACGATTGGCGCGAAACTTCGACATTAGATATCAAAAAAATTCATTACCACTACTTATTTAACTTGGACAATGGATGAATTCGTCAAATAAAATTAAATGATGTATTATTCACTCCCCATGTGGTGGAGTTTGAATGTTCGAAGTCCCCAAATTTTATGTTTTTTAGCCTCGACCTGTTAGATGATTTGCGTCTAACGCGCATGCGCGGCGTGACTCACGGCGTGAGTCTCACGCCGCGCATGCGCGTGAATTCTGGCTCGTTCCGAATTAAGCCATCATCACCGACAGCGCTCACTTGGATATTAAAAAAAATTTATTTGATACCTAACGCGCATGCGCGGCGGGAGTTATGGCTCGGCACAGCGCTCACATAAGTAATTAGCGTTCCGATTTAGATAAATCACTATTATGGCAGCTAAACTATATTCACTTGAATAGGTACTAATGGTTGGATGGTTGGATTGTAGTATTTATTTGTGTATGCACCACGAATTTCTTCATCTTTGTTAAGGTGGCGACTGTACTGGCGGAAGCACGATTTAAAAAATGACACGTTAGTTTAAAGGCAATATATTATGATGCGACACAAAACAAAACAACACAACAGGCTGTCATTCATTTGTGACAGCGCCCGCGGTGATAATTATTAATTTAGGGCATGGTCGCCGTTATCGGAAGATGGCGCATGCCATGACGTCATCTATGTCGACTTACGGGACATCGTTATCGCGCTCACGCTAATTCGGAAAAAGGGCCCTAATTCAATATGACCCACTTAATGATTCTTTACTTCGAAACCACATCAATTCCTTACCTATGTAATCACGACATATCTGCTATTTACGTATTCTCTATGACACAATTTAATGAACGAAACCGGTTTGAACTGTCAAAATACCACGTTTGACAACCGTACGGCGTGGTAAGATTATGCGGGGAATAATAGGTAATTTATACCATACAGAATAATTGAGGTCAAAGTGTAAGCAAGCTGTAAACGATTACAGTGCAATTCGGAATGTAGTAATTCTTGGAAGTGAATTACGAGTTCACTTCCAAGAATCTCGTAACCCATAGCAACATCACTTCGGCGTAGGGTTGCCACCAACCACTTCTTCATTTAAGAGTTACTAGCATAAAAAATACGGGTCTTAGTTATTTTTACGGGAGACACTGATTGCGAGCTGAGCGAGTGTCGATTGAACCGTTGAATTTTGTAATATCTATTATTTGATTAATGTTCTTTTAATAGTGGCATCGGCGAGTTACCTAAGTAGGTATCTATTTACAATAATATATTTGCACGCGTAGAGGGGTCTGTGGCTAAATAATAACAGCCGCACAGATCGAACAATCAGGTTAAGCTACGCTTGCCGCGGTTGGTCTGAGGATGGGTGACCATCTTTACATACTGAGACCCCTCCGTGCCTCGGAAAGCACGTTAAGCCGTTGGTCCCGGCTGTCATTCGTGGATCTTTGACAGTCGTTACGGGTAGTCAGAAGCCCGAAAGTCTGACAACCAGTCTTACCAAGGGGTATCGTATTACCCAGTAACTGGGTTGTGGAGGTCAGATAGGCAGTCGCTCCATGTAAAATACTGGTATTCAGCTGCATCCGGTTAGACTGGAAGCCGACCCCAACATTGTTGGGACGCCTTACAAGTTAAATAAGTAAGAACAAATCTCCAATGTGGTAATGACAGTGACTAACGCGCAAGCGCAGCGTGATCTTATCACTTCACCCCCGATTCACGCCATTAAATGTCATGGGTCGCGTGAAGTGATCACTTCACCTGATTCACGCCATTAAATGTCATGGGTCGCGTGAAGTGATCACGCCGCGCTTGCGCGTTAGTCACTGTCATTATCACATTGGAGATTCGTTCTTACTTATTTAACTTGTAAGGCGTCCCAACAATGTTGGGGTCGGCTTCCAGTCTAACTAGTAACTAGTTCTAGTGAAGTGATCACGCCACACAAAGTGGGGTTAAAGTCTAACCATGGTCCGTCACGCATCAGCAAGGCACACCGTTAGCACTCGGTGACTTGACACACTAGGCTATCTCTTCTAATTGAATAGATTAGCGTTGTTAGTCTTTACTAGACTCGATCTAAAATCGCTCATACTAACAAACAATGTCGATGCGTATTTTCATTAGTCTAGCTGTCTTAAACGTGAATCCATTTTCGTAATTTTTTAGTTTGGTACTATGTTGTTATTAAAAAAAAAATCATATTTTATTTTGGTCTATTGCTGATAAGTGTAACTATCATAGGAGTGGGAGAATCGTAGCGGTGGTTGGCTTTTTCTACTTTACCTAACTGATTTATAAATGAAACTTGAACCTTAAAAGTCTTATACTGAAAAAATACGTTTTTGGACTTAACAGGTTTCTCCCAGACACCACAGATTTTATTTACTGTTAGTGCGTGACGCGCTCACGCCTCAGGCTATATTGACTAGTCAGTCTAGGAAAAAAATTAAAAAAAAAAACATTAAGTTTCTGTGCTGCTATTTTATTTAAAACCCCCATGAAATAATAGTGTTTTGACAACTAAAATACTAGCTTTGAAATTATATAAAATTTTCAATAGAATTAACATAAAAAATATTATTAAAATCTCGATTATGATTATAAATGTTTGCTTGGTCAATCCCTAGTATCAGGTGGAATGACACTGACAGCTCACTCCACGCTCACTTCGCCTAAGTTTTCACGGCGAGATGGTTACAGAATCGCAGTGCAGGAGGCCTACCGCAAGCTCTTAACGCGATCCATTTTAGGACCGAAACTGAACTGTTCTTCTAATTCGTACCATTTAGGCCGTGCCATCTGCTGACAGCGATTGTCCCAAACTGAGTCGCATGTTTTCGTTTCATTCATACTTGTTTGGTACCATGACGTCCATAAAGCAGCTCATGCGATGAAGTTTAGGAACCTAAACTGAAATGTCTTGTTTTTGAATCGTTTTTAATTTGATCATGGTAGGCCACCAGAGTGTGTTACACAATTTGTCTGGATTATCTTGACAACTCATGATTACAGGCCAACGCCCCTAATCAATTTAACGTGCATCTGACATCTCCTATGCAAAGTTGATTGCAATCTGGTATCTTTTGATGTTGGTATAAGAGGGGATCTTTGTAACGGCGTCGAGTGGAAATGTTTTTATAACCCCTTATCCATTAACTAAGTCCTTTGTGTTCCGTTGTGCCGACTTTTGTCTAAAGGACTCAGCCTTGCGGTTACCTTATGTTGCTTTTACAATTGGGTGCAGCCATTTTAGGGTTCCGTACCTCAAAAGGAAAAACGAAACCCTTATAAGATCACTTCGTTGTCCGTCTGTCAAGACCCTTTTTCTAAAGAACGCGTCGAGTTATCAAGTTGAAATTAATATCAAATACTCAAGGCTGCAATCCCTTGAAGCAGTGAAAAAAATCAAACTTCTAAGTCAAAGCAATCAAAAGATACGAGCGTTTATGTTCTGTTTATGTCGCATAATTTTACACTCGCAAGGGAATCTAAACCTATAGGGTACTTCCCGTTGACTTAGAATCATAAAATTTGGCAAAAATCAATGTCATGTAGCATAAGTAAAGGAAAAAATCAGAAAACAGTAAAGTACGGATCCCTCGGTGCGCAATGCCGACTCGCACCTCGACCAATTTTTTGATGTTATGGTTGGCTGTGCCGTGAATGCCGTGATATCTGTCATCCAAGAATATTTGGATGACAGATACAATAGTAGTCTACAATACTCAATGCTTTACGTTGATACATTCATCTGTACATTCGCTCACATTGTGATAATCGATTCCTTCGATTTTTAGTACCGGAACGCCAATACGCCTCCATATGGATCGATATTCCTCCATTATGAACCCATAAGCAATCCATTTTATTACATAGCTTATCGTAACCGCCTATAAATTGACCGAGTTACCTAGTTTTATAACGATATTTATTTATTTAATAAAGAACTCCAAACAGAGTATACTGGTTTACTATAGTATTTGGAAAAGGTATCAGGTACTGCAATTTGTACACATATTATAGGCGAACTTAACATTGAAAGAGTTATAATTAGACACAGCCATATTTTGACGATCTTCAACTTACCCAATCATCAGATCCCACGTCAATACTTTCTAAGCAAACCAATACTCAAATTATAAATTATAACCCTCTTACTTAGTTCTTGTACAAAGCTTAGTTTTCATTTCGTCCTACCCATGTTTAAATATTCTTTTTAATCATTTTGTTATTCTTGGTATGCTGTAGACTTACTTTTTAATTTTATTTATTAATAATTTTATTTATTAATGACTTACAGTAAAAAAAACAATGTTTTATCCTATTCCATCCTCTTTGCAGATCAACCAT
The DNA here is from genome assembly GCA_914767645.1 of Hydraecia micacea. NCBI lineage: Eukaryota > Metazoa > Arthropoda > Insecta > Lepidoptera > Noctuidae > Hydraecia > Hydraecia micacea. The sequence continues at coordinate 4,235,959 of OU611774.1, forward strand.
GTCTAGACTAGCATGCTTGCTGGCGGTAGCTGGCGCTGCATCTGCCCAGCTCACGCTGGACGGCATCCGATGCGGCCAGTTGACCTGCCAGCTCGAGGAGTACTGCTCCCCGGACACCAACCGGTGCGCGCCCTGCAGCATCGTCTGCAACAAGACCAGCCACAACTACGATGCTGGACTCTGCATCAAAGAGTGCCAAGGTAAGCTTTTTCTTCCACTTTTTTTGTGAACTGTGTATATGAAAATCGGGCATTTTTATTATTATGTATTTATATAGCAGGGCAAACATCTCCCTTCCCTCTTTCCACTTATACATTTCTGTATGTGTCCAATCTTTAAAAAAAAACAAACGAAGCGGTGCAGTCAAGGTCCTTTATCGCTGCTGCGCAGAATAGCCATTTGGTACGAGTGCGACGGACCAAAAATAGTCGCGATTTGAGTTTATGGACAATTTAAATTGATTGTCAAATTGTTTATCAATATATGTAGTTCCTTGAATTTTCTTGTAATTATACATAGGTAAGGACTCCACGAAGTATTTTATTAATGCACCCCAAAAGCATGGTAAACTGGCTGATACGAGGACTATCTATTAATAGAAACCTTTTATGTCGTGTTGTTCGTCGGACATACAGAATTCATCAGCCTAATGGCCGTGGCTAACAAACCTCATGTATTTTTTTGAATATCTGGAAATGCGATCGATGGACGTGTGAGGCAGCTTTTATTTCATTTGATCAAGATTTTCTGCGAAGGCACTGTGGGCTGAAAGGCACTGAACTGTAATTAAAATCTGTTTTAGCGGGCGGATTTCTGGGATATATGGAAAAGTAGGAGATTGTAGGTCGCAGGTTCGAACCCCGACAGGCGCTTTACTTTGTACTTTATATCTTAGAAAGTATTTTGTATGTTCGCAAAAACTTAGGACTTTTCAAAATAAGAAGCGATTTCCATAATATAAATACACGTAGTAAAAATGAAATTGTGATACCTAAATTTAGATTAACTAAGACTAGTAAGTCATTTCTTGTAAACAGCATCCGTTTTTATAACAAGTTGCCAAAATCGGTTACAGACCTTAGTGGCGGAAAGTTCAAAACCCTCGTCAAACGTGTCCTTATCAATAAAGCATATTATAAGATTAAAGACTACGTTGAAGACAAGGTAGTTTGGCAATAATTCCTTCTGCACATGTGGCTTCCCTGGCACCTCATTAACGGCATAACTACGTAAATGTCTATTAACTGTTCTCAAATTACGATGTTTATTTTTTATTTGTACATACTTCTTTGACATAATCTTTTTATTATTTGACATTATATACAGACAATTTTAATTTTTCATCTATTTATTAGTTGAAATGGCAATCATCTCTTGGTTTTAGTAGTTTTTTATATTTTATTTATCCTTTTGATACATTCTTATTTTGTAAATGTGAGGACTTTGTAAGCCTTGTACCTAGACTTTAGATCTGTAGACCATTTTTTATTGTATCAAGTACTTACCTGTACTTGTTGACAGGCCTACGTTGTCCTCCCATACCTACTGTAACTTGAAAACATTGTAAAAGCCAATTATTTTTTAAAAGAGTAACCATGGAGTTTCTTGCCGGTTCTTCTCCATAGGAAACGACCAATTGGAACCGTGCACCTAGCATCTGACGTTTCATAAGTGCCCATGTTGGTTTATGTGAAATAAAAATATTTTGATTTGATTTGATTTGATTTGTGTACAATTATTTCATCACAACTGCTTTCAAAACGGTAAAGAAAAACATCGTGAGGACACCGGTATGTCCTAGAACCAAAACTTCAAAAACATGTGACATCTACCAACCCGCACTGGGCCCGCGTGGTGAATTACGGCCCACTCCCTCTCACCGAGAGGAGTGAGTCTTACTGGCCACAGTGCCAACTAACTTCAGTAATTTGAGTATGAAATACTTTACATTATCATTACACTGACGTAATGTACTATAACATCTACAAACACGCGTGTTATCTGGACTACGACAAACATTCTCAGAAACTACTGCCGCGTTTCCATCAGATGGAAATCCTTGGAGCTATAAAGATGACTAATAATTATGAACAAAAAATAATAGAAGCCTTAAAGAGTGAGCAATCGATTATTCATTCAGTCGTCTTAGTTATAAAGTCTGTTATCATTAAACAATAAACTTTACAACTGGTTTCGTGACCGCAAACCGCCTACAGTTGTCGCCGTCTCTGTTTTTCTGTAGTTTGTCTCGCTTGCACTTGAGTAAAGAATGTGTAGGTTTCAGGTCAAGCATCTCTTATGAGAGTGGTTTCACATTTATATGGCAACAAGGTAATGGTGCAGATGTTGTAGAGAATTAAGTGAGCATACGTACTACTGATGCTGCGATCCATGTTCAGGAGATTGATCTTGACATAGTAACATAGAAACAATTTTTACGATTGTAATACACGCGATTCTGATAATGAACTCGTTAATACCTGTTGGTGATCTAGACACCTGCTGTAAATATTTGTCGCTAAAATAACTTTATCTGCATTCGACACAGTTTTTAATCGATTTCAAAAAAGGAGGTTCTGTATTCGACCCGTATGTATGTATGCTTGTATGTCCGCGATTTTCTCAAAAACTAATGAAGCAATTTTGATAATTCTTTCATTAATGTGATCTACACACTTTCGGGAAGGTTTTAGTATATATTATAATACATTAGGTAATTATTCTTATGTAGGTACGAAGTTACATGCATAAATGTACTGCGTCTCCGGCATTTCAATGCGAATTTTGATGATTCTACTAGTCGGTGTCTTCAATTTTTCAATGCACTAGTGTTAATTGAATTTGTGTGGGGTAGGTACAACTAAAAAGTGAAAAATAAAAACGTTTTTACAAAAAAAAACAACCGATTTCAAAAAACACTACAAAGTGACACATAAGTAAGTAACTTTAATTTCGGAAGTCGGTGTCAAAAAGCTAAAATGCGGAACCAACGATACCGACTTCCGAAATTAAAGTTATTTATCACTTTGTAGTTTTTTTTTTGAAGTCGGTTGTTTTTTTTTGTAAAAAAGTTTTTTCAGTACTATTTTCTAACCCCTTACTAATAAACTTTGCATAACGTCTGTATAGTTACACAATGCTTTGTCTTCTTTTTTCGAAAGTTAAACTACTGACGACTGAAAGAGAGAAATCGGTGTGTAACTATTCATCTGATATAGGTAATGGGTTTATTAGTAAGGGGGTAATTATATAAAATGATAAACGAATTTCCATCAGTCTAAAGTTGAAAGTGTGTTACCCTGTGCGCAGTGCGTAACGTAATTTTAACCACAATCAGAGAGTTTTGAAGGACATTACAAATCCATTGCTTCATAGATTTGAAAAAAATATGTGCTCAACAACGTAAATAACGCAATGAACGTGGGTCTGGGTGAACTGCCAAAATGGAACCCATTGCGATCAATTATATTGTTATTTTATGTGTTGTTCTTAACTTTTTTACTTGACGATTTTATAGAATAGAATACTCTTTATTATGTACACCAATGATCTTAAAATCATATCTTATCTTTTTTTCTTTCTTATAATCTTATCTTTTTATATTTAATCTTTTATTTTTATTTATTTATTTATTTTACCATTTATGTACACACATATATAAACAGACAAGAAAAAACAGAGCAGAAAAATAGGTACTGTAGAGACTGAGACCTCCTTCCTTGGACAGGCTGGTAATAATAATTTGATGACGTGTTCCAGTCGGGCATTCAAGCGAATGCAAATGAAAGAATATAAGAAGTGATAATTTAAGTTAATATTGAAAAGATTCAATATAATATCTAATGAAATCCATATAGGAGTTTCATTTAATAAGCTCCCATCTGAGTTACGTTACAACAGTACAAAGGTTTTATGTGTTTCTTTTGTGTGTGACTTTTTTGTGTGTATTTAATTTCTGTAATTGGTTTTAAACTTTTTTAATTAAATAAATAAATAAATGTGTGTTATCCTGCAGGATAACGATTTTAAAGTCCTGGCAAAGAGTGCCTAAATGTTAGAAAATAATTCGAAACGACTGTCGAAATAATGAAAATCACATCACAGTTTTCAATGATTTTAATGAATATTAAAAATCCATTAAGTACAGTGAACCTTCCTTCGTCTTTATTACTTACGATATTACATACATACGTGTCACCGGTGTCACTATATTATTCATTTTGCCATATAACTTTCAATCCTAGTCTGTAAACTTACGTTTATTAGGCCTTTAGGGACCAGCTGCGCCCCGCGGTTTCACCCGTATAAGTCTCAATCCCGTGGGAATATCGGGATAAAAAGTAACCTATGTCCTTTCGCGGGACTCTAGCTATCTCTATACCAAATTTCATCTAAATCGGTCCAGTGGTTATGGCGTGAAAAGGACAGATAGACAGACAGACAGAGTTACTTTCGAATTTATAATATTAGTATGGATACGAGGTATTATAAATCCTGGCATTCGAGGAACAGGTATTCTAAGCTTTCTCTTTATAAGTCGGAGGGGGGGGGGGAGCTCAGGGGATCAGATCGGAATAAATCAATAAAAGTCATTATAAACTTTATTGGAAAATATTAGTGCTGCCTGCTCGATTTACAATGCAGACTATCGGGAAATAATTATCTCCAGTGAACCTATTCCTGAAGCATTGAGACGATTCTTTGATAAAAATAAACGCCCTATACAGGGTTCCGTAGTTGGGATGACTTTATCCCAAAAACAAACTTAACATTGTAGTTGAAAGACAAGTTTTCCCGTCACGGTCAATTCTCTAACTACAGATGTAAGTTTGTAACCGTAAAAACATAATAATTATGTGATAAAATCTACAAATTAACAAATTATTATTCTTAAAATAATAGAATGTATTAAGCTCTGTTGCTCTCTAGATATAACAGAACTGAGGGGCAATTCTAATAATTTTAAGAACGTTCACAGTTTGATCTCAGTCTCAATCTGTCAAAAAAACCTCGAATTTCCCTACATTTTGTCAAGTTTTTGACATTTGTTTGTCGCCGAGATGTGATTGCGACTAGATTTTGAACGTTTTAAAATACGAGAATTGACCTTCAGGTATTTGCTATTAGATACCGATAGTAACTGTGTCATTTCATTACGATCATTATTATGAAAAGTGATGGTTCCCAGCAATATATTTTCAATCGGAAAAAAATTGTATCTAGCCAAAAAGCATGCAATGTTTTTTATCACTAGAGTCAGCTCACGGAACGCTTTGCGCTCCGCTTACTTATATCATCTGTACAATTTTAAAGTATCAGGTGCATGCCGGTACCAAGTTATCCAATCCTCTGCGAATGGGTCGTTATTCCTCGCACATCACGTGTTATAACGGGCTGCAGAGAGAATGCAGTTGTAGGATCATTGGTAAGGGGTGTAACAATACCCATAAAAGTCATGCTCCGTTGACTTCGACAGGTATGCTACGCACACAATCATGTATAGCCACGCACACGAACACAACTGCTTGTCTGTGTGCAGCCGTATCGTCGGTGAACTCAAATACAGGTGGCTCCTTGTTTATAAATTGTGCAAGTGTAATCTGTTTTTGTAGCATATGTCGCGATGCAATTAAATGCGAGTTTTCAATTAGTTCGTCTGTAAACAATGTGAAGTATGGGCAGGCTTTGAATGAACTTGTGTTGTGGAAAACAAAAGAGCGCTCTGCTCCGCTCGGTTTTTTTAGTTTGGAAGAGTTTACTTTGCGCTTTTACACTTCGAAAAGGACAAAATAAAATGTTTTATTTCATGGCTGTATTTAAATATGTAATATTTAATACTGGAATGAAATAAAACTTTTTATTTTCTCCTGCTACGTTAGATTTATCCGTCCGCTGGGAGTTGTGAAACAATGTATTCGCTTACCCCCTTACTAATAAACGTATTATATCAGGTGAATAGTTACACACCGATTTCTCTCTTTCAGTCGTCAGTAATTTGACTTTCGAAAGAAGAAGACAAAGCGTCGTGTAACTACTCGTATACAGACGCTATACAACGTTTATTAGTAAGGGACTAGTGTTTAATAGTTGATAGTTTTGTGAAGTGCGTTGTGTGTGAGGGTGTGTGTGTGTCTTTGGTGGTGTGTGTGTGGCCCGGGCAAGCACCTGTCGGCGCAGACCTGCTACTTGTTTGCTCGGGACATTTTTCCCCACCCGCCTGTGTCAACATAATACCTGGCCCTATACCCTATTCAGTTTGACTTGAGCCAAAACGTAAACAACATTGGACTCTTGACATTTCTTGTCATTTCTCTTTTCTCATTTGACATTTGTTCTTGTGTAACGAAAAAAAAAATTTTTGTTACACAAGAAGATCACACGTTTTTTTTTGTTAGAAATTAATGTTTTGATATATTTTACAGAATTACTTTTTATTAAGAATAGTCAAATGTTGTTTATGTTTTGACAAAACTTGTTTTGTAACTTGTTTTGTAAAATGTGTTATCTTCTTGTGTAACAAAAAGATTATGTTACAAATGAATGTTTTGATATATTTTACAGAATCTCTTTATTAAGAGTAGTCAAATGTTGCTTACGTTTTGACTGAACTGAATAGGGTATAATTTTTTCTTATCTCGTAGCAAAGAAACCTGTACCCTACCGTTAATGCCTTTCTATTATGAAACCATTCAAACGGAGTTTTATGGCTGAGATCTCGTTTTAATGTGCATAAAAGTATTTTTATGATATTATAACAGGGAGAACGAATACCTAGGTATTTGCAAGAATTATTTTGTAATAAAATAGCTACTCTTTTTCTCTATAAACAAATTAATCCTACTAAACTACGAATTAAACTAAAGAACGTTACAATTTTGAAGTTACCATTCTTATAAACAATATTCTGAAAACTGCATAGTTTTATTCATTTTACAATCTCTCATTCACGGAGAATACTAGAAGGTACTTAGTTATTTGCGAACGGGCCGTAAGCATACTCGTAGTTATGTTATGTTATGTCAGAAATGTCAAAGCTTACATTGGCAGCAACAAGTCACTGTGTGTGTGTGGATTCTCTGAAAAGGATCCTAGAAGTTTTCTTCAGAGAGTAGATAAGTACCTCAGACCTTACGAAGATGCACATTGAGCTTAGAATCAGTTGAGTTGTGAGAATGATTTTGAAATTTTGGCAAAACACTTCATAAACTTAAGAATAATAACAGAAAAGAAAATAAAATTACAAGACTAACAATATTGCAATTTTGCCCAGTTACTGAAGACAAGACATAAACAATTGAAATAGAAATAAAAATGAGATCATACTGGAAAGTATAGCTTCTAAAATAAAGTATAAAAAGGTAAAAGATTCGGAGCTTCACTGGCTTTCATAGACGTCAGCCTAAAACAATGTCCTTGAAAAGTTCAAAAAGAATATTCAGACTGCCAGACAAAGCGTCAGCAGATCACTACAAATACTTAAAAAAAGTTTTTAAACAGCATCATTCGACACCACTATCGCATTAGTCTTCTTGCCAATTTTTTTCGTCATTACGCTTTCTTAGTTACACGATGGAATACTTTACAGAAGATTTTTTTTACGTGTTACGTTGGTCTGCCACTTGTTTTCTCCAGCTGTAGGTACCTAATTTCAAGATTCCAAGAGTTTTAGAAATATGAGTACCTATACATATTAATTTATATATATAAAAAAAACATATATTTATTTGTTTATTTAATACTTCAAACAGATAAATGTACAAAGGTGGACTTAATGCCATATGCATTCCACCAGTCAACCTTTGGGTGATGCAGAGACAAACAGTGGTAGGTGCAATCATGAAAATTGAGGAAAAATAAATATTTCAATATACACCGTGTTCTGGATGATATACATAAACTTCGACCAGATTTTCAGACCATGGAAATAAGCATTTTTAACCTACTTCAAAAAAAGGAGGTGGTTCTCAGTTTGTCGGAATCTTTTTGTTTTATGTATGTTACCCGATTACTCGAAGACGGCTAGACTGATCTGAAAAATTATTTTTTTGTTTGAAAGGGTATACTTTTCAGGTGGTCCCATTGTCATCAGGTCAGGATCTGACGATGGGATCGTGAAGAAATCGAAGGAACTCTTCAAATATTATAGGCACACCTATAGCGACTTGGGTATTATATTTTTTATAGTACCTAACTCGTGCATTTGCTCTCGGATCATAAATATTTCGCGGGTTGCGATTCAATTACTTTAATATGGTTGCTAAGCAATTTATGCTCGTCACAATGCGAATGGGGAAATGGAGCAGATGGTGAAATGCCAGGAGAACTCCTCAACAATTAACGTCCCTGCAAAAGTAATATTTTGTAAAAGGCGATGAACAAGTTGACATTAGGCTATTGTATCTTAGATAATAAGTTATAAGCAGACCTACTAAAAACTATAATACAGATCCAAAGACACCGACTTCCGAATTAAAGTTATTTTTCAATTTGTACTTAGTGTTTTTTTGGAAGTCGGTTTTTTTTTTGTTAAAATGTTTTTCATTATGGACTCGTTGATGAATTTTTGTTTTTTTTTTGTTAATTATCATGCAAACTAAGTACCTTGACGTAAATCACCCGATATGCATACTGCCGCACAATTTATAAACGCAGTAAAGTCTATACATGTCACATGTTCTTTACTGCGTTTATAAATTGTGCGGCAGCATACCTCTTTATCCGAATTGGCAACGTCAAATGTATTTTCATTCATAAGATTTGGCGGGTTGAAACTTGTCAAAACTAAGTTAAGACCCTTTCTTACTATATAGCTCAATTAAATTTAATTACAAATATCTTTGTAACGAAGCCTTTAAGTACTACTTCCTTTATTAGATTTGAAATGTAAAAGCTTTAGAAGCGTTTGCCATAGTTTATGGATAACGTAAAGAATACGATGTATATAAATAAGAAAATATTATATGTGGGACATATACAGCAAATACTTGAAACATCAACAAAGCAACATACAAAGCATGCAGATTATACAAACTTATACAGTGTGGCAGGGATGTCGATGCCCAACCTCTTACCATGGCAGTTCATGATTCTGGACCACAATAATATGCTGAATGCTATGCTAAATAAAACCGACGAAAAATTTCAACGCAGGGGACTTTAGAATCATGTACCTACTGCCTACTGAATCCATGGTAACAGCGGGGCAATTGCGTAACACATTTTCAATCGGAATCGGTTTCATTTTGACAGTTCAACAACATTCATTGCGTTATTTAAGTACGTGTTGAGCAGACAAATTTTCGAACTTATGAAGCAATGGATTAGCAATTTGCTTCAAAATTCCGATTGATAGTGTGTTACGCAATTAGGGAGCTGGTTATGCGTCCCTGCTACCCTCTATAAAAAATATATCTATCATGTTTGGCCTTTATGGCATACAAATATTCTTACCCCGTACTAATAAACGTTGTATAGCGTCTGTATAGTTACACAGCGCTTTGTCTTCTTCTTTCGAAAGTCAAATTATTGACGACTGAAAGACAGAAATAGGTGTGTAACTATTCATTTGATATAATACGTTTATTAGCTTACTAATAAACGTATCAATTTATTTTAATGTAGCTTAGTAACGTGACCAAATTATCCTATTACCACAGCTACTTAGATGCATGTATGGTCCACTACTACAGAAAATTATTTATAGAAATCGCTTGTTTACACCCGTGTTTGTTTCTTTACAGGCTATCTCCTCGACCTGAGGTACATGCGAAGGTCCGAAGATACACATCCTCCAGGGGATCTGAGCGGTAACTTTCTATTTTTTTTTTTTTTCCTTTTTCTAGGTTTATCTACTTTGTTCTGAACTTTACGCTGATGCTCATGCGATGTTAACTTCGTTGTACATGTATTATTTTTTGCTTTTGCGAATTTTTTTACATACTCTTACATGGAGAACATTTTTTTGTTATTATTTATTTTTTAATGCTTTGTGCGTTTGAGATCTTTAAAGGCTATTATTAAAATAAGTATATTTATTTCACAAAGAGAAACTCGTGTATAAAACATATATCAGAGATAAGTAAATTAAATTAAACGCAAGTGCGCTGAGAATATAATATTTATGACTATCTATTAGGAATAGGACCGAAACTTACCTCATCCACAAGTTTAGGGGTTAATGAGTTTGACGCCATTTAACGACAAAGCAATGGCTAAATCTTAATCCTTTTTTTATCAGTTTAAAGTGTGACAAGCTTGTTCAAGGGATAATTAGTACCTAATTAAGCGCGACATTTTTTGTCACCAGCATTCAAGTTCAACTTATTTTTGACATTTTAGAGTACCTATCCATGTTCAATATACTATATTACCCAGCACCCTAATTGCTTAACACACTATCAATCACAACTTGAATCATTTTGAAGAAATAATTATGTGTACAGGAATTAATACAGGAACATATTATATATTATTTGTTACTAAGAAAGAGGTGAAAAATTAAAATTGTCTGTATACAGGTTGTGTCGTAAATAGTGGTCCACCGTTAAGGATTCGATATACCAGCTAATTTACTATAACATATTACAATTTTAACCATTTTAGTAGTACATATTTTTTTTACAAAAATCGCTCTTGAATTTGCATGATTATGTTAAAAATTAGGGTTAAAATAGAGAAGAATTAAGTTTTTCTTCAAAAGCTCTAAGTTTACATAAAAAAACATAATTTTATACGATACCTCTAGTATTCAGAAGTACTTAACAAAAATCAAAATGAAAAAATAATGGTATTTGTTGAAACTACAACCAAATTTGTAACAAAATGTAGAAATTTCGTAAATAAAACACAAAAAAAAAATTTTTTCGGGACCCTTGGGTAAAAATGGTTAAAATTGTCATATGTTATAGTAAATTATCTGGAATATCGAATCCTTAACGGTGGACCACTATTTACGACACATCCTGTATAATGTCAAATAATAAAAAGTTTTTTGAAGAATATTGCTAATCTATTGCTTCATAATTATGTTCGAAAAATATGTCTGCTCAACAACGTAAATAACGCAATGGATGTTGTTGAACTGTCAAAATGAAAGCCTTTGTTACACAATTACCCTGCAGGACAACTCAATAAGACTTATCAGAATACAATCTTAATCAAAATCCTATAAAGAAATGGTGGAATCACTTACACAGTTAGAATCAATCCGTAATACTATTGTCCTAGTGATATTAAAAATAAATATTTGTCTCACAAAACATCTAAACTTTATCCTTCTTTTAAACCTAAATTGGTTTCTGCGTTTTATATGAGAATGTCCTTTCGCTGTCCAATTGAGAGCTTCGTCGGGTTAATATTGAATAAGCCGAGATTCTGTTGAGCTCACGGACCGAGTCCTATTGTACAGCCGAACAAGTTAATCGATATACAGGCAAAAAAAATCTTTATGTTCGTGTGTCCGTTATAACTTGAGAAGCTTATGACATAGTCAAGAGATTGATGCAAAAGAATTGACTACTCGGCACACTCACAACATTGTTTAAAAGTACTGGTGGCCTACCATGATCTAATTAAAAACGATTCAAAAACAAGACATGTCAGTTTAGGTTACTAAAATGTATCGCTTGAGCTGCTCTATGGACGTCATGGTACCAAACAAGTAGGTATGAATGAAACCAAAACTTGCGACTCAGTTTGGGACAATCGCTGTCAGCAGATGGCACGGCCTAAACTGAATCGTTAAACTGACGTCATGGTACGAATTAGAAGAACAGTTCAGTTTAGGTCCTAAAATGGATCGCGTTAAGAGCTTGTGGTAGGCCTTCAGTGCGACCAAAGAGAGAATGCGTTCCTGATACCTGTCAGTTCCATATAAACGAATAAATACGTGTTGTGCGAATTTTATCTTTATTAGCTACCTACTTAAATTGTCGTACTAACAGGGCTCAGGAACGCATTCTCTCGACGGCCGGACTGTAGTTGCAAGTCAGCTGTCTGTACAGCAAATAGATAGTTCGAGTATATGTATAATTATATGTTACGGCTAATAGCCGAAGTGCGGCTACACCTAGTTTTAGCCGGAACGTCGACGGAGCCCTGCAAGCGGGGCTCCTATTTCTGCGTAAAGGGTTTAAAGTAACCTAACTAAACCTAACCTCGGGGAGCCCTTCGCTCGCTCTTGCATCCTACGTCGCCTATCGACCGACCGCAACCATGCAACCGATTTCACCCGAAGTACACACGAACCGCATGTGGCCGGCTGCACCTAGTTTTACCCGGCTAAAACTAGGTGTAGCCGCACTTCGGCCATTAGCCGTGACATATACATACATGCTAGTAAAGAACAATATAACCATTTTCATATTTTGTACAGTAGTGTTGTATTGTGCAGCTCATAGAAATTATAAGTTTTTGCAAGTTCTGTAAATTGCGCTGCGAATATCAAAGTTTTAGACCTTAATTAGACTGTAGACATATTTACTGCGAATGTTGAATAAAGTTAACGCGCTTCTCCTGAACTTGTTTCAAGTATTATTGATTTTAAAAGTCGAGTTCATTTTTAACTTTTCCTAATGTGCAATGACAACTGCTGTTGAGATTATGAAACTACAGCAGCTGCTAGCGTGTACTAAAATATAGTAAAACATTAAAATATACAGGGTTATTGGAAAAACACTAACAACCTCTTAAGAGGTCATTGTACTTATCATTATGAACAACTTTTACTATGGGACCAAACCTGAAATCGCGAAAAAAAATCAGCTGTTCTGTTCCCTACATTTTATGTTCGTATAACTCGTAAAAATATAGGAAACAGATGTTTTTTTTTTCACGATTTCTGTTTTGGTCCCATAGTAAAAGTTGTTCTTAATGATGAGTACAATGATCTCTTAAGAGGTTGTTAGTGTTTTTCCAATAACCTTGTATAAGTAAGTACTTAAATATTAATATTTTCTAAGTACTTAAATAGTGAGAACAAAAGTAAAATTGTAACCAGATAAATATGACACTTCTTAGGTACCTTCAAACGGTGAATCAGGGGTGAATCGGGAGGACACTTTATCGTTAGTTATAATACAGTAAACACATTAGTCCTTTTTAGCAACAAACTATAGGTATTATTTCAACGTTAAAATCCATAGTAACGTTCGTTTTGTCCCGATTCAACCCTGCACCCATATTCAGCCCGTTGTAGGTAGGTACTTATTGTACCTAAGCAGTGACATTTTTTTAGTAACAATTCAGCAGACTAATTGTTTTTTGCCTTTTTGTTGACATCATATACAGGGTTACTTGTATTTCGACGTATATCCGTCGGAAGCTGATAGGGGGGCCAAAATGCAACAAATTAAACCCCACATATGTATGCCCGAAATTCAATAGTTTTCGAGATATTTGAATTTTAAAGGTTTTTCGATATAATACAAATAAAAAAAAACTACATATTGAATGGGTACCATTTAAAAAATGATATTGTAGCTGGACCAGCTGGCATTTCAATTAAGCTATGAACAATTTTAATAGTAGTGTCGAATTACAAGTAACCCTGTATAGTAGTTAAGTTAATGCAACCAGCGTGCTATGCAATGAAAGCAAAAGCGAACAAACTATGTACCTAGGTACCTCAGTATATGCTACCGCGTATTCCACATGCCATAACGGAACAGCTGGTAACTGGAGCTTTAAACTTTTCCTATGAATTATACGTCTAGTACAGGCAGACATCTAATGCCTGGAGCAACTAGTAGCGCTCCTAAGTCCCCTTAGCGCCGTACCTAAATAATTCTTCATTGACAACGTAAAGCGTAGTTGCGCAAGTGTTATCCTGCATTGCTTTAGTTGTGTGTGCTATTTTGTACCTTATTTTCATTTATGTAGAGAGATTTTAGGATACAAAATTCTGTGTAATTTTTTTTCGTTCCATATATTTAGACCGCGTAGCTATTGCAGTTTTCTATGAAACAGCCGATTTATTTTTTTGATAACCGGTGATAAATGTATATCCTGGGGGGTCTCAAATCATGTGCTTAACTCGTGGTTACTGTTTGTGCTTAGATGTCCCTGCCATCCTGTATGGTAGTGTTGAAAATTAATATTTATGAATCAGTATTTTGACATTTATGGTAGCAATGGTAGCAAGCATCGTCTCATAAATTACTTGAGGATCGAGAAAAGGCGGCAATGACTTCAGACTGTCATCTGTGTTTGCTAATAAAATCATCATAATATTCCTCTGCTGCGAGAGGAAACTTTCTCTAAAGCGAAATGCCAATGTGATAATTAGTAGGGTTACTGCAAATGCTATAAACTCGCATTGCGCAGATGCAACTGTCAGCTTTTTATTACCCAGTAAATCTATGATTAAGCATAATTATTTTAATATTATAGACATATTGGTGAATGGTGGTTGACAAAGGTTATGCTTTCGAAGGTGTGCAGCGTCAGGCGCAGACAGCCCTGATCATCAGTGGGGTGGCCCTGGCCATCTTGGTGCTCGTTCTCATCATCGTCTGCAGGGGCAAGTTCTCTTGGCGATACATCAAACAAAAATTTCAGCCGGCGAAGGTAAATGTTGTATAAGTTAAATTTTTGTAGTTGAATTTACTTTAACACTGAATGATAGTACGTGATAGTCGTGCAGCGTACAAACACGTTATGTGTAACACACATACAAACACGTCATGTGTAGCTCACATACAAACACGTTATGTGTAACACACATACAAACACGTCATGTGTAGCTCACATACAAACACGTCATGTGTAGCTCACATACAAACACGTAACGTGTAACACACATACAAACACGTCATGTGCAGCTCACATACAAACACGTTATGTGTAACACACATACAAATACGTAACGTGTAACACACATACAAATATATCAAGTGTAAAGCACTTACTAACACGTCACGTATTAACAAACGTAAAAACACGTCACCTGTAACACACCTACAAACAAGTCTCGTGTAACACACATACAAACACGTCACGTGTAACACACATATGTAGTTACGTGCGACGAAACATGCAATACATACGTGTAAAACTGATATCGCTTAATTGTTCATTTATCTCTATAATCTTTTACTCAAAGTGAAATGTCTGAACACAAAATAAATCAGAAATTCATTAGTAAACACAAAAATAAACCTTAATTTTTAGTGATCCTATTAATATATCAGCTTAACAGACATACCCGTCTGATAACAGGTTTACATACATACGTGAGAGACGTGCACTTAGCATACTTAGGTATAAATCAATATACTTACAGACGTGCAACACTGACCATTATATATCCTTATTCTATGCATTCTTCAAACACACATACATGCATTACACATACGTTTAACTACTACATAAATGCAATTTAAAATTCTACATAAATACACTCGTATCACATAGATACGTGCAATATTCATACTTCTTTTTTCCCAATTGAATTTATAAAGCCTGCAATTTCACATAGGTAAGATAAAGTTATTTTTAAAACAAAATAATTCCTTCTAATAGATAATCACTGATAAAATATCCTTCACCAATTTCCAGAACCGCGTGAAGCAGTACCCAAGCGACCTGACCCATCACAACCCACACGCCGAGATGCCCAAACCTAAGCACGAACTTAAACTCGAGATACGGAATCCCCCCGAACCAGCGAAACGACCACAACAGCCTCTGAACGCGAGAGACCTGGAGACCAGGACTTCACAGACCGAGAAGAGTCAGGGTGCCACCACACCGAAAACCATTAGCACAGCACTTAGCAACCGACATCCCGCAGAAGATACAACTTTGGACTTTTCTTACGATAACATGGGGATGAATGTGACCCCGCCCGAGCAGCCGGCCACCAGCCATAAGTTCTGAGGTCCGGCTGTCAGCTTCGGCGGCGAAACTATCAGGTTTATTGAGGTCACCAGTAACGTCAGTACTGCCGCGTCAGAGTGTTAAAGTTCACAGTTTATTGCGTCAGGACCCGCTTTCCTTCACCCAATTTTACAACGTCACATCGTTTCCGACTTATAAAATAAGCAAACAGGTAACATGGAAGGATTTTACGAAGTGTTGCTGTCCGGTTTATCTCGACCAAGATGGAGTACTTACATAGTTTTGTCTTGTGAAAAAAAAGGCTGTTGCCGAATACATATAGCGTCAACTCTCGGTGTACAGATTTTTCGCGTAGAGTAGTAGTTGTTCACATTCCATGAAATTTTCAATATATAATTAACACATTCCGAATGGATCCTAGGTTTTAGAAGTAGCTGTAGTGGGAATATATGACACTAAATTAGCAATATAAATTAAATTAAGGTATATAAGTACTTTTTCGAACGCAATGCTTATAATATTTTAAATATTACATTACTATTCTAGGTATACTGGTATTTTTATACCTCTAGGTGTATGGAACAACTAATTATAAGCAACTGTAAGATCAACACCAACATGTACTTATAGAATGAAATTAACGCTATTAGAAAAGTAAGCCCTTTTATTGCAGATAAATCGATGTAAATACGTAGCGAATTCTCAAGTAAAATGATTATTAAATTTATATTTAGTAGGTAAGTATTTATGTAACGAAATTCATCACAACATTCACAATCTATACAAATAAATAAAATTGGTGTGTCTGTTTCTTATATTAAATAACCGCTTTTTACTAAATGCATATGGATCATATACCAAAAGAACATTTTTTAAAATTTTTGTCTGTCTGTTTGTCTTGTTTGTTCCGGCTAATGTCTGAAATGGCCGGACCGATTTTGACGGGACTTTCACTGGCAGATAGCTGATGTAATAAGGAGTAACTTTAACTACTTACTTTTATTTTAGAAAAATAATTAGGCGCAAAAAAATTAAAACGTTTTCCGTCATGCACGCGAACGAAGTCGCGGGCACAGCTACTAGTTAATAATTTCAATTATACATTACTCTGTAGACCTAGAAAGTAAGTATATTGGGCATTCATGTGGTGCTTCTCGTGGGTAATCGAAGATATAATTACTACATCCTTCTTAGCATATCACTAAATTGAATTGACTTCTCCCTATAGATTGAACAATAGCTACAAAAATTGCTTCCTACAAATCTTTTAGAACAAATTGAAGTGAGTATCTTTTAAAAATAAAAATACATTTTCGTTTCTCTAACAAATTTTAAAATCAGTTTTTAATGAGTAATAATGGGATTTTTTAATAGCGCGCGGCTTGTGTTTTGGCAACCGCACGGTTTCTATGTTACGTGTTTCTCACACGAAAAACAAACAAAGAAAATTGATAGACATCACATGGGTACCTGTAAATTATAAGATAATTAAGTACCCAATTAATTACGACTATCACAGACGTGTATTCGTTCAGCAATAATTTTCGCACATGTATAGATATTATAATATATATTTTATGTAGTGTACCTTGTACTCGTATTCAAACGGGTAACCGCTAGACTCGATTGATGAACATTTACAAAACATTGCTTAGGAGCCGGAATACCAATAATCAATATACATAATTATTGTAGCAAATAATGGAGCTCGTTGTAAAGCGAAACATTTTAATGAGCCTAATTAATAACTGTGAGTGGACATGTTTAGCAGAACTAACTACGTTATAGGTACCTACTGACTTAATTCAATAGCGAAAACTTGCAGGATTTTCTTTTATATCAAAAAACCGGTTTTCTACTAATAAGTAACAAAAAAAAAAATACAATTTCTGATTGGTTGGTTGGTTTTTATTTGGTATTCTGGTTTATACAGTGTTAGAAAATTAACCCGACAAACTTTAAGAGGTGCTTTAGACCATCGAACTGAAAAACTTTCACTATGCGACCAACTCTGAAATCACGAAAAAAAAATCAGCTGTTTGATAAATTTTGGTCAAGTACCTTTTGTATTAAACAGCTGCTTTTTTTTTACGTGATTTCAGAGTTGGTCCCGTAGTGAAAGTTGTTCAGTACGACGGTCTAAAGCCCTCTTAAAGTCTGTCGGGTTAATTTTTTAACACCTTATATACAGAATCTCATTTGGTAGTACCTACTTTATAAAACATTCCCATCCACAAATATTAAGTTTTGTGAAGATTTCATAGTGTCTGGCGGTTCTCCGTATTTTATTATAATTATAATATTATATATGTATTATGTTGACTTGCAAGCATGTAGCTAGGGAACCTACCTAATGCTTATTATTATTTAAATATAATTATGTTGTATATTTTCGAGTTCGACTCGGGTTAAATAAATGTTCAGCATGGCTGAGGTAGTTTTTTATTTATGGGTTATGTTAAATGTGTATGTTATATTATTGTTGGTGATGGATTGCAATTTGTTAAAGAGTAAATTAACTTTATGGTGAGATGTCTGGTTTTATAATTAGCCGACGGAGCTAGTGGCTGGTTTAGAGTCGTCAGCTGTGCGGTAGATCCGCTTGGAGCAGCTTGGCAACTAGAAGCCGGCGCACCAAGTGTAAGTTCTCGACAACTCACTGGCTCACAACTAAACTTCACTTACAACAATGTTATCCCTCAACCATCCCGTGTGTACTTCTAAAATATCTACAGCCATATTCTCTTGAACAACTTCCGATAACATCAAAATTCACGGAAAAACTATCGCTCGCATTGATCCTCTCAAGTAGGAACCTCTAAAGACTCGACTCTCGATAATATAACTACCCAATTGTTATTGTGAAGTGAATTTATGTACTTAACGCTTTTATAGTCCGCTTTAAATGTATTTTATTGACGCATATAAGCTCACCAAAAGACGTATGTTAATTATATAAGGACCTACTGCACTAAATTTGCCAAAGATTTAAACAACAATAGCCGATCGAAATTGAATAAAATCGATATACAAGAACATTTCATGCTCGGAGATTTAGACGAAAACAAACATTACTTAAAATAAATGTTCTTGTATATCGATTTTATTCAATTTCGAGCGGCCATTGTTGTTTACATCTTTGGCAAATTTAGCGTGGCCGGATTTTAGATCTATGCATATAAGAATTGTATTCTAATTGGTAATATTTAAGGTAGGAACTGGCACGGTAGGCATATTTTTGAAGTATCGCTAATTACCCGAATGGAAGGCAGTATTCTGCTTGCCATTCGGCTACTGAGCGTCATGGATTAAGTTAATTCTTTTATTAATTTTGAGGCAATAAATGTTTAAGTTAAGCTAATTTTACGCTGTAAAAGCATTCCCTTTTGTGCCTTTCGTTTAGTTTTAAAAAGCCTAAGAAAGATAGGTTTTTATATATGAGTTTTCACGTCGCAATTATCCTTAATAAGTTATATTTAAGCACTTAAAAGTTTTATCAAAATAAGTACCTACCTAGGAATAGGTTTATTTTAAAAATACTGTAAACTTATTCAGTGAGAACAGTGACCCCCATAGATACGCGTAGGTAGGGATATATGGTATATAGGTAGGTATCAGTGGCGAAGGGTGAATTTATGACAGAGGTAGGCCGGAGCAAAAAAAAAATACCAAAAGAAAATTACAATGATGAATTGACTATAGAGTGGTTATGTTCTGAATTTTCGAAGGGAAGCCGGCGGGAATCGAGTTGTATGGTACCTTCGCCACTGGTAGGTATCTGTAACTAAGATAACTTAACGAACTATCCTTAAGAACATAAGTTTCAAGAGAAACTCGGGTTGTCCTTGTGTGAGTGATCCTCCAATCAATGTAAGTAGTTCAGTGTATGTTTCATCAACTTGACAGAACACGAACAAGTTCATAGGTACTACATACAACATAGTTTTTTGAACGGAAGGAAATGTCGCGAAAATTTGTTAGGTAGAAAATCATTAACTATTTTACGGAGGAAGTTGTATGACATCTCCTGTACTTAAGACTCCTATTAAATAAGTATAGGATACTATTTAGATTGTGATAGATATGCAAGGTAAATATACAATTTTTGAGCATTTTATCTTCGAATTTCAGAAGGATGTTTCTATAAACAACGTTGATATTTTAGTTTGCATTTCATCCTAATCTATGTAAGTACATAAGCAAACACTACCTCTCGTGTCGAGGCTGCGACGTTCCTTTGTTATTAGAAAATATTAATAGCGACATTTACGTAATGACTAGTGACTTAAATGAAGTAAAAAAACCGGTCAAACGCGAGTCGTACTCGTACACGAAGGGTTCCATACCACCGTACAATAATCAACATTAAATATAAAAAAACATACCAACTTTAATAATACAAAACGCCGAAAAAAACACGTTTCTTGTATTTTTATTATTTGTACTCATTCTGCAAAAAATTCAAGTATCCACTTATTACGGTTATGTTTCGGACGGACGGACAGCGGGGATTGGCACCCTTTGAATACGAAACCCTAAAAAAATTTTTTAAACAAGATGTAAACAAAAAAATCCTGATAACAGGTTTTTATCGATAGTAGTCAATTTTCTAGGATAGATCTGACATTCCTTGATATTTCAATATTAGTCGAATCTGATAGCTGTACCTAATGCTACTTCAAATTCATGAAGGTACCTGGTGAGATTAAGTTAATCTCTTTAAGACTTAGACTTTTCAGTTTTTGTTCCTCAAATACTCCAGTGACATATCAGCGGAACAGGTCCGTAGTTTAAGTTAGATTTAAATTAAAATAACTAAGTAAGGTAGTGTTATTTTTAGGATCACTGTTTTACGCACCAAATAGGTATATTATAGGTACTAAGATAGTGTGCACAACACGATAAATTTATAGTTGGTATGTTATGTTAGTCAGTATTAGGTGTCTAGCTGCAAGCATATTAAATTACCGATGATAGTAAAATGCTTTCTTTCTACAGTTTTCTTTTTCTAGAAAATACTGTTTCTGAATTTATACTGTTTCGGCATTAGTTGTACACGCGACGACACATCAACCTATACTATTCCAGTTTTAACTGACCTCATTTTGTATAAGCTTTTTGTACAGTGATAAGTCAGCTTATACTAGTAAATGTATAGCCTGATATGTCATCGTGCGCGCCTAGTACCGGCTTTGTGTTTACCCACAGACAGAGCCACTAGGCTATTAGATACAAGACTAAAACAGGCTTTTCGACAGTTTTTAAGTAAACACAATAGGTATTTTGCTTCAGGATATAGTGGTTTTTTATGTTCTTGGAGTTTCCAAAATTAAAATCATTAGTTATGCCGCACAAGTCGATCGAAAGCAAAGGTACGTTTTCCGCGGTCGATTCGTAGGTTGGTGACCTGACCATCCATTAAATATGGGGTCTCCATCCATGGCTCGGAAAGCACGATAAGCCGTTGGTCCCGGCTGTCGCTCGTAGATCTTTGACAGTCGTGACGGTTAGTCAGAAGGCCAAAAGTCTGACAACTAGTCTTACCAAGGGGTATCGTGTTACCCAGTTACTGGGTTGTGGAGGTCAGGTAGGCAGTTGCTTTAAGTAAAGTACTGGTATATAGCTGCATCCGGTTAGACTGGAAACCGACTCCAACATAAGGAAAACGCTAGGCAGATTGATTAGTTACACTTTTGCTCATTTTAGGGCTTGCCATCTCTGACTAACATTGCATGACAATAGTTCGTAAGGAATGTTCCGTTGATATTTCATCGTGGATTTGACTTTCACGAGAACAGTCATTTTCTTTTAAGTGTTTGCACAGATATTATCCACAGCAGAAATAAGCTAAGCCATCGTATTCCGAAATCTTAAGTTTATTACCTTTAACTTATTAAATAATAAACCTAATCATAAAATAATAAGCCTTAAGTTGTGTGGTTTGTCGATTGCTTTTAAATAAGATAATAATTCTTGAGATTAAGTAGACTAGCATTTTAGTCATCTTGTACATTGTACCTTGGTTCTTATTTGCTATTTCGATGAAAACCAAACTTTTTAAACATTTATCAGACATCAAAATACGAGGTTTTTGTTTTTAGTGAGTTTCTTCAACTGTAGTTTTCAAATCGTCACATAAAACTTGTTTTGGTCTATATTTGGTCTATATTCTTTGGTTTGCTTTTCTATCTTTTTTTTTTACTAGATAGTAAAAAAAAAAATAAGTTCTCTTTAATAATCCTTATCGTTTGACGATGTGTCAGTGGAGCATAATATGAATAGATTTCTAAGTTAACTTACTGTGCATGAAAGCACTGGAATTAGATTAGTATAGCAAAAGAGCAAAAAAAAAAAAAATTTTAAAAATACATAAAAATATTGTAGTTTAAGTTAAGCTTCATTGACAATACATCATCATCGGTATCATTCTCACGAGTGCACGGTTATTTCATGTTTATTCCGATTTAATTTGATAGTGAAGGAAAGTGGAGTTTTATTTTACATTTGCACAAAATTGCACAGTCGGAGCGACCCCACGGCCTCCTGATCCATCGTCTTCCTACCCTGTAGTTGTGGTTGTAAGTTTAATTGTTTACTGATATTAGCTTTGATATTGACAAAGTAGGTGTTTCCTTCGTGGTCCCCAAATCCACCGTCTTCCTACTTTAGCTCTTGAGTTTTAGGTTTCAAAAGCACCTAGACTTTTTTAAGAATATAAAAATAATAATTTTTGTAGCAACTAGGATCCAACTCCTGGTTCCTAGCAGTTGTTGTAACAGTGTCTTCATCTTGTATTGTCTTTCATATATAAGCAACATTATCATCTTCCTGTCTTGATTCAAAAGTCTGGTCAGAATCATCATCATCTCTTGTCGTTGAAGAACGAAACTTGTATGTGACGCGTGCGATGCGTGTTCGAGCTTATGCTGTTTGTTTAATATTCTCAATTAATTTTGATATTACGAGTAATTTCCCTATCGCCTTAATATTATTCCGCTGCAAGTGTTGAGGGGACATCATGATTTCTTTCAAAGATCAGGGTAGGTCGGCCCTAGAGGCTAACATAACAATACCTATGTCTGACTTTGCGATCAGTGAGAAATCAAATTATACAGGGTGTGTCGTAAATAGTGGTCCACCGTTAAGGATTCGATATACCAGATAATTTACTATAACATATTATAATTTTAACCATTTTAGTAGTACATTTTTTTTTACAAAATCGCTCCTGAATTTGCATGGTTACGCTAAAAATTAGGATCAAAATAGAGAAGAGCTAACTTTTTCTTCAAAAGCTCTAAATTTATATAAAAAACTATAATTTTACACGATAGCTACAGTAATTAACAGAAATCAAAATGAAAAAATAATGGTTTTTGTTGAAACTTCAACCAAATTTGTAACAAAAGGTTGAAATTTCGTAAATAAAAAACAAAAAAAAAATATTTTCGGAACCCTTGGGTAAAAATGATTAAAATTGTAATATGTTATAGTAAATTATCTGGTATATGGAATCCTTAACGGTGGACCACTATTTACGACACACCATGTAAACTAACCTGCTCAACCATTTTCAATTCAAGCAGCATACTGCTTGAACTTGGTTTTTTTATATTGTTCGGTTACTTTCGAGGGGTTCGTGGCTAAGTAATAGCAGCCTCACGGGTCAATCGAAGATTAAGCTCCGCTTGCCACGGTCGGTTCGTGGTTGGGTGACCATCCATTACAAATCGAGACCCTTCTTGCCTCGGAAAGCACGTTAAGCAGTTGGTCCCGGCTGTCATTCGTATATCTTTGACAGTCGTTACGCGTAGTTGCAGAAGCCCAAAAGCCTGACAACCAGTCTTACCAAGGGGTATCATGTTACCCAGTAACTGGGTTGTGGAGGTCACAGTATTCAGCTGCATCCGGTTAGATTGGAAGCTGATCCCAATATACTTGGGAAAAGGCTAGGCAGATTGATTGATTATTCGGTTACCTTCAAGTGTCTTTTTATTTGCTTTGCAATTTGAACAACATGCGGCCGAAAGTTGTGGCTTCGAAATCACCGTCTTCCTATCTTCTTCATTAAAACTTCACCACATCGTCAACATCAAATCAGCCAGATCATGTCATGTTGTCGTTTTCTATGTTGTCGATCACTTAATTTTAATTACATATACCTACTTACTAGCAGTGGTGGCCCAGTGGCAACGGCCTCGACTAACGAGTTGTAGGTCGTGGGATAAAACCCAGGCAGGCACTTTGTGTAAATACGAGTAATTTCATCACTACTGCTCCCAAAACGGTGAAGGAAAACACCGTGAATAAACCGGCATGTCCTAGAACCAACAATTCGAAGACATGTCACATCTACCAGCCCGCGCTGGGCCCGCGTGATAGATTACAGCCCACTCCCTCTCGAAGAGAGAAGGCCTTCCCAGCTAAGGCAACATTAATAGGCTGATTATGCTAAAGAAATACTGTTTATGCTAACAGCAGGATCCAGCACCTTTATCCTGCATTAAAATGGTTCCATAATAGTGGACCCTCTTTAAGGCATCCAGTTTAGCTTTTCTTGTTACTCCTTGTTTTCTGGTAAAAATAATTGGATATTAATGTTCTTGTCGTAATAAATGTTGGATGGGACATAATGATTTTATTTCGAAGATCAAGGGTAGCCGTTAGTGGCTATGCCTATGTGTGGCTTCGCGATCAGTGAGCAATCAAATACCTTCTAAGTTTTTGTGTACCCATCTAACCATCTCACATTCCATGTGGGTTGCGAAATTTTAAAATACTGAGATATATTTCGTGAACTTGGTTTTTGTTAGATTTTTTGGTTTTCCTTTTGTACCAACCACTAGGATTTAGCTCCTGGTTCCTAGTAGTTGTGCAACAGTGACTTCATCTTCCAGTTTGTCTTTATTTGCTTCGAAATGCAAACAAAGAGGCCCAAGGTCGTGGCCTCGTAATCACCGGCAGTCTTCCACTTTGTTAATAGTCAGTTTTATATTGACCACCATGGTTAGTTGCGGAATAGTGTAGGTAAGGCATAACAAAAATCGTGTAAACTAATTCAAGGGGTTAAGAAGTTGGTATGTTCGAAATTAATCTTTTCGCTTTTTAGATCATATCAATATTATGATTGATTTTTGTTGATAACGCTATCCGCATGCCCAGTGCCTCTGCGTTGCGTATTAATTTTATTTACTGTTTGTTTGTAAAAACGTTGGGGCCAATTCGGTAGCATTTCCCGTATTATTATGAGTTTTATATTTGGAACTAGCTTCTGCCCGCGGCTTCGTCCGCGTGAAATTTCACCCGCCCCCCATTCACCCTCTTAGGGGTGTAATTTCGAAAGACCCTTCCTTAGTGGATACCTACATTTCACAAAGAACACACCCTCCATTTTCATGTCTCTAGGACCAGCGGTTTAGGCTATGCGTTGATATATCAGTCAGTCAGGTCTTTGAATGTTAGATATATAGATAAAATTACTAAATAATTTTTGATTTTTATGGGATTGTTACTTATTTTATCTTACCGACTCTCCTCGTATAGGATTTACTCGCTTTTTGTTAGATCTTATTACTTTATATATATATATCTACTTAGGTTTGTTTTCCAGAGACCATAAAGCAATATATTTGCTGTAATTATATCATCAGTCTGTTAAATTTTTTTAGAGTAGGTAAATTAAATAGTGTTAGTGGACTTATTAATAGGATTTGAGCTTTTTGTTAACAGTTGAATAAGGATTACTTAATGTTCGTCATTTAAGTAATTTTCACCAGAACACAGCTACCGTTTGATTTTGGTTCCATAACAAGGAAGCGTAGTGACGGGGATTATTATTTGTCTGCACAGACTGCACAATCGGAGGCCCGAGAATCGGCCTCCTCATCCATCGTCTTCCTATCCTGTAGTATGTCTGGTCCTTACCTATACCTAAGTTTTGATTATCCATGTTTCTGTACATACTTTGCTTTTATGCTGTTATAGGATTTAAAAGCAATCGGGTAATATTTATTCCTTGATATACGTAATGAAAGATATTTATCCATCTTAGATTTATAGGGTCTTTCGGTAAATTAATTTGAAATTATGTTTTATATCTATATCGGTAAATGATGTGAGTAGGGCTTATAAATAGCTTTATAGATTACTACGGATAGATTAATTTTTGAATAGATACGAGTACTTCTTCAGGGGTATTTTTTTCACGAGTGCACAGTTATTTTTTTTTTAACTTAGATGAGAAAAAAATTGAGTTTTTTTAACGATTTGTTTTGATATGAGATAGAGTTAATTTTACAATTATTGCACAAAATTCCGCACTTGGAGCGACCTCATGGCCTCCTGATCATTCGTCTTCCTACTCTGTTATGGCATAAAATTATAAATAAATCGTCTCCAGATAATGTTGAGGCGTAAATATGCTTTTAAATGAGGATTTTTTATTTTCTATTGAATTAAGGTATACCTACAGTTAAGACCCCACCATAGAACCTTAGGAATGTCGCTTCAACTTATTTTTCCTTTATCATAATTGACTGAACACCTTGTACCTACATACTAAAGAAATGTATTTTAAGCCAGGCGTCTTCATGATTCGGAAGTAGCATTACTTATATCGAAGTAGGTAGGCAATCACGAGGGATTTTTAACTCTATATAAATAATAATAAAATGCCTTTCGTTAGTAAGCGCATCGCTTGAGAGCGGCTGGATCGATTTGACTATTTTTTATTTTAAAATTTTTGCTAAATTAGATAACTCGGGAAAATTGCAAGTACTTTATTTTATACATTACAATTTGGCAGGAAAACGTCCGTCGATTCATTCTGTTTAAAATAAATATGAAGTATCCTACTCTTAAGTGGGTACTTATAAAATAATAGTTTATTTAATTCTGCATCACAATATATGGACACTGTGTTTTAATAATGCACAAAATAAGTTAGGTACAGAGAGACGATAATAAATAAAACTCTTGTTACATACTGTTTATGTGTTCACTGAGAAATCCCCTTATGAGAACATTGCACCTGCAACTAGAAAGGAACTTCCTAAGCCTAAAGAAAATATTTTCCAAGCCCGTCTACACTACGGGTTAGCCGCTAATGCTGCGGGATTCCGAACATAGGACGAACTTACGAGGCGCATTTGCACGACTCATGTCAATATACCAACCCGCACTGAGCCCGCATGGTGGATTATGGCCCACTGTCTCTCACAGAGAGGAGGCCTGTGTCCTAACAGTAGGAATATTATAAGCCAATTATGCTTATATGCCAATATAAAACAGGGTCAGTCGAAAATAGTACATTACATCCTACTCTTTAGCGGCTCGAACCGTGTAAACTTAAACTTAAAAAAATATTAGTTAGGTAACTAAAAAAAATCTGACAGTAAAAAGTTTGTTTTTACTGTCAGATTTTTTCTAGGTGTCCTAATAAAAAATACTTCATTTTTAATATACCATTTAGTTACAAAGGTCTAATTAGTGTTGGCACTAATTAGACCTTCGTCGTCGTAAATGGAATGGCAAAAGAAGTCCAGATCTCGAAAGATCTGGACTTCTTTTGCCAATTGTCTTTTCTTTCTTAATGCGAGTTGGTAGACTACCCTGCTAACTAATACATTAAGAGGACTACATGACCTAAAGCGCGGTCTTTGTCGGTCTGCATAGAAAAGAAAGAGAAGCGCGATGCCACAACGCTGGTAATTTATTGCAAAATATGAAGCAATTATCGATTTACGAAAAATCTAGTCTTTGGACAAAAAAACTAAAACACTATAGTTTTAGTATGTTGCTTGTAGAATAATCTGACAAAAAATCATAATGATTGTATGTATATTAGTATGAATTTTGTTGTAAATAAAAAGTTTTTAGAGGTATCTTCATGATTTTTTTCTATCGTACCAAATAAGTTGTATTATGTTTTCAACACACTATCATCCTAGCATTTATCCTGAAGAATATCATATATTTTTTTGGTTTTTTTTACTGTAGGCGATCATTTACTTTTATTGTTTCTAAAACTTGCGTTTTTTGCGTTTAGGTCTTCTAAGCCCCTTAACTAGAAAACAAGAATTTCTTAAGCTCGTAGTTGCTCTACTAGGAACTAGACTCGTCTGAATGCGCCCCCGCACACTTCCTCAATAATCTCTCGCAACTTAAGCTGCTTACGTGTGCTTCTCAGTATTACAAGCCATCGGAGTACGTACCTATTACTTAGTTTGATTGAATACAGGGTTATCGGAAAAAAATTAACAACCTCTTAAGAGAGCATTGCACTCATCATTATGAACAATTTTTACTATGGGACAAAACCTGAAATCGCGAAAAAAAATCAGCTGTTCCCTAGATTTATGTTCGTCTGACTCGTCAAAATGTAAGGAACAGCTGATTTTTTCTTCGCGATTTCAGGTTTGGTCTCATAATAAAAGTTGGTCATAATGGTACAGTGACCTCTTAAGAGGTTGTTAGTGTTTTTCCAATAATTTTGTATAAATAGACATTGTGTTTGAAAAGTGATATGCTCTCAACAATATTTAGTTGATACTCGCCATTTTGAATCTCAAATTCTCGTCAAATTACCTAAGTTAGTTCTGTTTTCCAAAAGATCTGAGCTGGTATGTATTCGAATAGTTTTAGGTACTTTTTAGATAGTTATCAGTTAGATTTGCATCACATTTTAGTATTAGTAAATATAGGGAGGCTTGGTATTTAATGTTTACTAGATGTTAAGGTAATAGTCACTTTTTATTTTATTTCATCCATACTTAACATTCCACTACATTTAAGACGAGAATTGCACAATTTTCAATAGCTTATGAATTTAAGTGTTAAATTAAATTTAAAAATAGTTTTTAGTTAAGCTAATTTATAATTACATGTAAAAAGCATACACTTGCAATTTTGGAACCACTCTTTGGAACACCACAGACGTAGAAAGAATAGTTTTAATTAATTTAATGAGTTAATGTATCTGGTAATATATATATATATATATATATATATATATATATATATATATATATATATATATATAAGTATGATAGATAAAAAGCTGGAATTCTACTTAAGACTCCTATTAACTTTTGCGGCATTATGCACTTAATTAAAATAAGTATTATTATATACTAGTTAACGCCCGGCATGCGTTGCAATGCCTTTTTAATCCATACTAATATTATAAATGCGAATATATCGTGCCCTGCGTATCCTGTCAGATGCACGTTACAGGACGCTAGTGATGGCGCCAAACAAGTAGCCGAATTCTGGGCCGAGTACATTTAGATTGCTATCGACACGCTAAGAAGAAGAATGCGAAAGTGTGTCTGTCTGTTACCTCCTCACGCATAAACCGCTGAAGCGATTTAGATGGGTATACCTAGAGATAGTTTGAGTCGCGGGAAAGGGCATAGAATAGTTTTTATCCCGATATTCCATGGGGATCGCGATTTATGCGGATGAAGCCGCGGGGTGCTGCTAGTTCTAATATAATTCAATCATGATTAGAAAGACACGTAGCGCCATCTAATATCGTAATAACGTTATTGTTGTTTTCCTCGGGAACAGCACTTTTTTTCGGGATGAAAGGTACCCTATGTCCGTTTCTGTACACCTGACAACGTATATGAAAAATTTCAGGACGATCGGTTTAGTGGTTTAGGCGTAAACAAACTTATTTTCGCATTTATAATATTATATATATACGAGATTAGGATTACTTTTAAGTTATGTGTCATCATATTCCCGCAACAGCTGTAGATAAAAAAAAAAACGACTTATTAATCGATTCGCACGAATTTGCTCTTACTAATCGTCACTTTTAGATAATACTAGCTGCGCCCCGCGGTTTCACCTGCATAAGTGTCGATCCTGTGGAAATTTCGGGATAAAAAGCCCGAAAATCCCGGGTGTCAGCTACCTCCATACAAAATTTTATCAAAATTGGTCCAGCCGTTTGAGCGTGAAGAAGTAACAAACGTATAAATACACACACATACCTACACACACAAACTTTCGCCTTTATAATATTAAGTGTGATGTGATAGTCTGATTATTTTTTAAGAATCGAAAAAATGACACTAGCGCACAGAAGTGATAAGAGTTAAAAAATAATGTAAAACATGTACCTACTTTTTTCTTAACTTCATTGTATATAATTCAAAATGTACCAATTCGTGCGAGACCCCATACAAAAAACAACATTATTTAAAAGGGTCGATTCGGCCTTTTCGGGTGAGTAAATCGTGCCAATCGACTAATAAGCCAAAAAACCTATTCAAACATTCCCTGACGTGAGATAATGGTGTTGCAATAATCGCTCACTTTTAAAGTGCCAAACATGACGCCAAGGCCACCAAATGGTTTTTCAGTGTTCTATCATCGAAGCTTGTACAGACGCCAGCACATCAACCTACTACAATCTGTCAGATTTCTGTAATAGATTTTCAACTTTATCGCTAAAACATAAGGTTCAATGTTGATTGGGAAAATTTGACAGTTAGGTGTAGGTTGATGTGCTGGCGTCTGTACCTATTCCACTCCCAAATACGGTGGAACATAAATCCGTAATTAATTATCGTACTCTATTAGACACAGTTACCAACTCAGTCTTATTAAGAGCGGCTCTTCGCATAGATGCTGAAATAATATATCAGTCTGCATGCTTATTAAGAACATTGCGTAGCTACTAGCTACTCCAACGTCTCATGTTTTCAAGAGCTTTAATGATGACGAAGAACACTTCATAAACAGCGACATCCAATTAAATGCGGATTTATGTCGATACGTTTATTTCCACCGTTTTGTTTTGTATGTTTAAGTGATCTTGGTGGCACTTGGGGTGATGCAGAAATGACACGGTCGAAAAATAAGGCCAAAATCGAAGATTTCTCGTTCGTTTATCCTGCCGCGTTAAAAGATGGTCGCGTTTTTGTTTTGTTTTGACACCTCTGACACACAAAATGTCGCATAGACTTGACTTGGTGGTCATAGAAACGCTATTAATATTGTGTGAGCTTACTCTTCTCAGTATGGACGCTTTTTCGCGCGACAGTACGGCGAGGGCAAATGTAACGATTTAAATCTTTGGCCAAAATACATTTTCACATCAACGAAACAGTTTTGTCAATCAACCGTATTACTAGATGTAACTTTGTATCACGTTTTAAAACTACCTAGTTTCTATAGCAGCAACATTTTTTACACGTTTTGAATACCTATTTACGACTAAACGTTTAAGGTAGAATTACAAAATTATGATAGTCTTTAGAATGTAAGATTTCTGTATATATTTGGAGCCGTCAGGAATTCCGTCCAATAAATAGAGTAAATTAAGTAAATAGGATATTAATTATAATAATTGATAAATATTGTTTGTGTACAGACGCCTGCACATCAAGCTACTACAATCTGTCAAATTTATTTAATAGATTTTCAACTTTATCGCTAAAGCATAAGGTTCAAAGTTGCTTGGGAAAATTTGACAGTTTCGGGTAGCTTGATGTGCTGGCGTCTGTAGGTTATGTATTGCACTAAATTATAAAATTATTTAAGCTATTTCTGATGTTAATTTGAGATTTAGTCAAAATATCACATTATTATTAACGGGGCTGTTTTTTATTATTTGTTTATTTCGCGTAATTACAAAAGAGGTTTTTTATCAAAAAATTTTTGAAAAAAAAGCAGCTACCATATTTGCACTGTAAGCAAACTTAGCATACTTAGTCCTTTTCATTGTCACACTGTATAACTTACACATAGTTAAGTTACATTATTCAATTCCCACATAATATAAAGTTTGAGTAGTTTTAACTATATAACTGTTTATTATTCGTAGTATCAACGCTTATAGTATTAGAACCAAAATTGTATGAAATCAGGCCATGTTATTAGAATTATATTCTATATTGACTAAATCTAAATTCGAATTGGAAATAAATGTTTAAGAATATTATTTGTATTCATTTGGTTTCCTAAAAAACTACACATACATACTTATATTCGTTTTATTCGATTGATATACAATAAAAAGCTAAGTAAAGAAAAAAAAAATGGAATACTTACGAATAAGCAATACTTACGATGAAAACTTCTGTGGATAGATTATGATTGATCGAACTTTGTCTAAGTATTGGATGTATCAGCGAATTTAGAAGTACAACCTGTCATCAAGATGATATACCTGACCCTGTGTTATAAAGATCTCTATTATAAGTTTAGTAAGAGCGAGTTTTGTTAAATCTCTATCGAATAACTAATGATCCATCATCCAATCCAAATTCTACATCATAATCAGCCTATAATGTTCCTACTGCTGGGACACAGGCCTCCTCTGTGAGAGGGAATGGACCGTTATTCACCACGCGGGATTCGTACCTACAACTCATAGTAGTACTCGAAGTAGCCGCCGTTACTAATTGGCTACCACTGCTTCTGCATAATCAGTCCTTGGGATTTTGAAGCCTAGTTTCGTGAAAAACTCAGTTTGGAAATGGGAAAATATAACCCAAAATAAGTACGGGAAATCGAACTCTTGTGAGACGAACAATAGTTCAGTCACAGGAGTAGTATAAAAATATCAGAAAAACGATAAAGGCCCGGCAAAGGTTTAATAATAAAGCGATGATGCCATTCCTATACAAATCCGTATGCGACACGAGTGCTCATATCAGATTCCGACTCATAGGTATTTCAAATTGTTTGTCCAATATCTACCCCTGAATGGCACAACAGTTCTGCGAAAATTAAAACTCTGGACAAAAAATTATTACTACAGGCAACAACAAATGGATGCATTTTTGCTATGAATATCGAGAATTTTCATTTTCATGCATTTATTTTATGGTGTTCTTTTGATCATAAAGTTCAGACTACACTGCTACAGATCAAATTTTTATTTAGACCTTATAAGGTTTTTTACTCTTTCAAAGCTACTCGTATCAGTTGCAAAATAGACTGCTGAATGACAAGGCTCAAGTGGTCAACCGACGATGGGTTGGCCAGAACTTCGCTAATCCAACTCCGGTAACAGTATCAACATTCCTGTGAAATAACAATAGTTTGTGCAAAGGATATAAGGTTTTTTTCGCGTCGCGGCAAACCCCGTAGAAGATGGCGGGGCGAGCTGGACAAAACAAACGACCAGTGGTCCAATTTAGCCCTGGATCGAAAGAGCTGGAAGTCATGGGAAGAGGTCTTTGTCCAGCAGTGGGAACAGTAACAGTAGATTATGAATCATCATCAGCCTATAGCAGTCCACTGCTGGTACTATGAATAAGGTACTATTATTAATGACTGATCATTGATGCTTCTAGGGTCGTCGTCGCAAAATCAATAAAATCAGACATTTTTATGCTAGCAAGCGGGTGGTCATACTGTATTTGGAAATTGTTAATTTACGTAAACTATTGAGCTCAGTGCACATTACATCCGGCCGCAGCATATCACATTTCAATACAAAAAGAGCAGTGACTCGCCTATAGTGTGCGATGGTTCATACAAAATGTACAACAGCCATTATTTACCCCGTTTTGCAAAAATCTTCCTCAGAATATTAACATTTTCTTGGAAAAAAAATTGTCACTAATTTGAAGTCGAATCGAGATGGTTCCAATTTGTCGATCTTGTATAACATCGACAAATTGGAACAAATTTGAAAGAAAGGCATCTTTTTTCTCGTTCGTCTCCATACGGAGACGAGCGGGAAGCAAGATGCTTTAGTTACTCTATTAAAATAATGAGTCTGGTCCTCTAATAGAAAGAGGAAACCGCCCGGGGGCTGTCTTGGAAGACAACTGAGATTATACGGGATGCTAATGCACGTGAAGACTAAATTGAAAAAAAAATATTGAGTAGTCGTTAAAATCTCGAATGCTGTTGACGTCAAAGGTATCTGAGAATTTTTAAAAGTTAAATTTAACAACGGGGATAGCCGTATGATAATTCAAAGTGGCAATTCCCGTATTTTTAACTAATGAAATCTTTTATGACAAGTTTCTGACTTTGATAGTCGCTGAGATGAGATTGTGACTAGATTTTGAACGGTTATAATTGCGGGAATGAAAGGAACCCTTCTCATAGTATTGGTGACCATACTATCATTAGCGTCATTTCAGCTGTTAAGACTCTCACTGCTGGACATAGGCGTACCCCAAGCGTCGCCGCATCGACAGGACCTGTGCTTCTCGCATTTTATTTAAAATTCAAGGAAAAATGTTATGACAACTTTTTAGTTACTATCAGATTAAATAACATTTTGAGACTGCTACACGTTTTTGGCGAGCTTCCGTCAACGCGCACGATACATCACTCACGCGCAGTTCACAGTTGTCGTGTCCACATGTATTTGTATAACTATTCTAAAATAAAACCGCCTCTTCCGAGAAATGTGCCGTGTCTTGACTTTACTTCGTTAATCATTAAAATACTGTATCTAATGCTTTACTATCTAACATTGAAAATACCAGCCGGTGTATTCTGTAAAATACTCACCTTGAGAACTTAGGTGAAATGAGCTATCAATAAGGGCAAAATTCCACTGTATAGTGTACAGAGGAATGACATCTCACTTGTACTTCACTTCACCCAAGTTTTCACGGTGAGATTTTTACAGAATAGCACTGCAGTTCTATGGTTTTCCGAGTAAGTTCATTTCACAATTTGTCGTTACAATTTATTATTATAAATCATTTTCTGAATCATGACAATAACGTAACAGCTACAATAGGATTGCTTATCAAGTAATTAATCAAGCTCAGAGCTGTATTTTTTTTAAATTGGTGCAATAAGTAACTTAACTATCTAGACAGCCCTGATATAATTTTTATGTTGACGGTGGTCAGTTCCATTGTAAGCAATAATATTATGTATATTAGCAGAAAAATGTGTAATAATAGATAATGTCATTCGTAGATCTTTGGCTGTCTTACGGGTCGTCAGAAGGGGTATCGTGTTACCCAGTAACTGGATTGTGAAGGTCAGACAGAGAGTCGCTTCATGTAAAATACTGGTATTCAGCCGCATCTGGTTAGACTGGAAGCCGACCCGAACATAGTTGGGAAAAAGCTATGCAGATGATTATATTAGCAGAATATTAAAAAAAATATAGGTACAACAATTATTTATGTGAGAATCAGAGGACGTAAATAAATCTGCCATTTATTTGGACGTGACAAACGTGTGTGCGCAAGTGCCCCATCCATTTGCATAAAATTTTAAGACCTAATATAACTTGGCATATTTTGTTTCTCCTAATTATATTTTCGCATATCATAATTTACGCATAACAGCTTACGCATAATTTTTTTAAGCATAATTTCTCTAATCATAATAACGATTAAGCATAACATTCTAAAGCATAAATTTAGCATGCTCGTTTTATTTCTAACGACGTCAGGTCGACGGAGCCCCACTGCGCGGGGCTCCTATTTCTGTCTGCAGGGTTTAAAGGAACCAAACCAAACCGAACCTCGGGGTGCCCCTGACATCGTTTAGTATTATGCGAATTCAATTTATGCCAAAACAAATTAGCTTTCAAGGTAATTATGGCCACATAAACTGTATGGCAAAAAAAATATGGCAAAGTATTATTATGGCAAAACAAATTATACCAAAATAGTTATGCCAAAGTATATTAGGAACCCTAATAAGAAGATTATGCGAACAGAAGGGGTCCCGTGTGCGCACCGCCATCTAGGCTTAGCAACTCTTTGTAAACTCAAAAAAGGTCAACGTAGGAATTGCAGATCCATATTGCAGATTTTTCCAAAACCCCTTTTAGAAAAGCTTTATTTAAAAATTCAAACTATATTTCTAATCCTGAAAGGTTTCCATCGCGAACTATATTCCATGCTCGTACGGTGAGTAAAAAAACAAATATATATTGTACGGTAAAAGGGTGCTCCGTATGTGTCGCAATATTTGCGCTGCAGCTGTGCCTATACCCGGTTTTTATGACGAGTTCTTGGATATGTGTTCTATGCAAGTTTTAGAGTGCATATGTTTGAATACTTTACATCATAGTTTTTAATAAAAAAAATCATTTTGTTTTCTCGAAGGTCGGAAGAAGAAAAATTGTGTTACTTTGCCCTACACCTAAGCAGCTACACATATCAAACACATTAGCTATGTTAGTAATATGTTTTCACCTGCAGCAATCGTTGAAGGAGCGCTTCTTTGGCCGCCTGAAAAAAGTATTTAATAGTCTTCTATCAGGCGGAAACAAGGTGCGCGCCTTCGACAGTTGGGTCATGCCGATGCCGGTTTTGATGTACTCTTTCGGCTTACCCAAATGGACTCAGAAAGAACTCGACGCCCTGGATAGGATACCATACCAACATTATAGTAGCTAAGTTAGTAATATGTGTTCACATGTAGGAAACTAAATAAATTAAATATTGGGGCCATAATCCATAATCACTTTGGTTCGGAATTACGATAGTATTATGATCACCATAAACAATCAAAATGCTATCTAGTCAAAAACTTTTTAATTAATCATGTTTATTTATTGTTACCAAAAATATAAAACTTAACTCCACTACTACTCTTTATATCACTTCCACATACATTTTATGTTGCATCTCACTCAATTGTATTTTCATTATATTTTTCTTCATAACCAACTTCATTCCCATTTTGTCGCCCCGATTTTCTTCGGCTCTTCCATGGAGGTCTCTCATAATCGTTGAGAAACTTCTGTAGACGTCGTCTGACCATCTTCTGCTTATGGTTCTCTAACATATCGGAGTAGGCATCTGAGAATGGCATTATGTTAATGCCGCCGTCGGGACTAACCAAGCCTGATATTCCGGGAACCATGCCCATTCCGCTACGAGGTGGCATTGGGTACGGAGAAGGATATGGAGACGGCACATATGGCCCTGGATATGGTGATGGGAAAAGAGGTGGATAAGCAGGAGGATATGACGCACCGTAATAAGGTGGCTGGTACGGTAGTTGGTTCTGGGGCGGGAATGGCATCTGAAAAACGGGTGGGGGAAGTGGGAGAGGTATGCCAGCTACTGGAACCATTGGATTTGTGGGAGCCAAGGGAATGCCAAAAGGTAAAGGTATTGGCAGTGGCATTATAGGATGTGGAACTGCGACTGGCTGTGAAGGTCCAGGTGGCGCTGTATGAGGGGGCATCACTATCGGAGGCACCACCGGTGGAGGGAGCATCGGCAGAGGTGCAGGCATTGGCACCGGTATAGGGATAGGAATAGGCATTTCTTGCCCAGGGTCTGTAGGAGGAGTGGGCATTTTTTTATAGTTGCAGTATTCTGGAATGTTCTGTGGGTACCAGTAGAGAGGGTTGCATGGATCTTCGCCGGGTTTTGTTCCGTTTGGTCGGTGTTTGGAGAATGTACCGTCTATGGAGCATGTTATGCTTTCTAGTGACAGTACTATAAATAGGAACTGTAAAAAATAAAGGATTGAAGTATTTTGGTGTAACACAAATATAAAATAACGTAAGCGACAAAAATAAGTTTTCAGGAGAGCAAAGATAAGATATTTTTTTACAAAACTGACCATAATTTTTTAACTGTATGTTTTATGTAAAAAGTGTCTAGGGCAAAGTTTCTTGGATTTCTTCATTATTTTAAGCTAAAATAGCAAAAATTCAATAAAGTTTTAAACATAGCATGTCTCTTTGTTATTCGCGAATTATTGTTGTTCGCGAAAATTACTCAAAAGGAGTCTCGGGCTCGATTTTGATGAAAACTAAAACTACATCATTGGATTTTTGAAAAATCAATATTTCTAGCCAGGAATCGAACCCGTTGATTTTGAAAAAAAAAACACACTGTATTATTACACCATTCGATAGTGTCGCTAATAAGGATCTAATTCTGGGAAGTAATAACATACGGCAAACTAAAGAAAATAGCTCATTTTTAACAAAATAGGTTTTTTATTTTTCTTATGTTACCTACCTTTTAAACCTTAACTGATTAATTGTTTAAAATGATGACCATTGATTTCAATATTTTTGGGTTCAATATTAAAAAAAATTGGATTCGAAATCTCAAGGACTGTACTGTATTCAAAATTTGAATTTAGAACATAATGTTGTGAAGGGGACTGCGCTGCGGGTGTGTGTTAATAAAAATATTGAGCACGAAGGTTCAGGTAATCATCATCTGCCTAGCCTTTTCCCAACTATGTTGGGGTCGGCTTCCAGTCTAACCGGATGCAGCTGAACACCAGTATTTTACATGGAGCGACTGCCTATCTGACCTCCACAACCCAGTTACTGGGTAATACGATACCTCTTGGTAAGACTGGTTGTCCGACTTTCGAGCTTCTGACTACCCATAACGACTGTCAAAGATCCACGAATGACAGCCGGGACCAACGGCTTAACGTGCTTTCCGAGACACGAAGGGGTCTCAGTATGTAAAGATGGTCACCCATCCACAGACCAACCGCGGCAAGCGTAGCTTAACCTGATCGATCGACCTGTGCGGCTGTTACTATTTAGCCACGAAGGTTCAGGTATACTTCCATACTTCTCTAGGTATAGAAGAAAAAGACATGTGACACCTCCAGCCAGGGCTTAAAAACTAAGCGACTACAAGAGCATCCCCTGTGGGGTACGGACCTCGGCTTAGGACGTCACTGGGAGAGGGCAGCAATTGACAGGCTGGATCGGAATAAACTGCCGTCGCAGTCGAGTACGGTGCTCAAATACGAGCGGCATGTTGTCGACGGCTGCGGCCGACAAACGTTGACTGCAGCCGTCGATTTTTTCGCAAGCTACAATATTTTCAGGTTTCACACTTTATTGACGATTGATTTATTTATAGAATTTTTGATTGACGGGATTTTTTTTTTAATATTTTGATGATTTTTTCGTTTCTACTACATTAAATCAATTTTTGAAAAGTACAGAATTAATCTTCAATACAATAGTATATAAATTAGGTAGGTTCTGTGTAGGAGTATAACAATAGAAACAGCTTCAGAAAGGAGGCAAAAAAAAATTAGGTCGTAAAGCACGCTCTGCTTCGCATTATGAGTCGTGCAATAACTACCCTAATTTCTTACCTTTAATTTTGTGATGGAC
Organism: Hydraecia micacea; assembly: GCA_914767645.1. Classification (NCBI taxonomy): domain Eukaryota; kingdom Metazoa; phylum Arthropoda; class Insecta; order Lepidoptera; family Noctuidae; genus Hydraecia; species Hydraecia micacea. The sequence continues at coordinate 4,274,864 of OU611774.1, forward strand.
TTAATGTAAAACATTTTGTTCGTCCTAACAGCTAGAGACTGAAGTTTCTCCGAACAAGGGGTTTATAAAGTCCTTAAATGTTTGAACGAAACAATGAATCGTTTTCAATGCAGACAATGGAATCTTAGACTACAATACTCGAAAGATTAGTTTTCTTTATTTGTGAACTGAACTTTAGTTGCACCTGTGTTTCAATGGTGATTCAATATTGTTTACAAATTTTCTGCGTTTGACGTGAGTGATACAAATAGGGAATTATTGGACAGAAGAAGATTTAAGAGATTATGAAAGGATTTATTGATAACTTCTGCTACATAGAAGGCTCAAATGTTTTAGTTGGTAAAGATATTGTTTGGGCTAAACAGTTAAAATTTTTGCTAGTAAGATTATTACCACCATACTGCGATCGCCAACCCGCCTGCCAAGCGTGGCGATTATTGTAAACACCATCCCTCGCCCAAGAACGTCAAGCACAAAAACACATGGCCCCTAGTACCCGGCGGCCCACCTACCCTTGGCTACGGTAGCGGCCAAGGCCACGTTGAGGCAAGGGGTGCTAAGAATGCCCGGAAGAGATCCGGCTACCACAATTACCGAAAACTGGACCTGGCAACATACAACACGCGTGCACTCCGGACTGACAAGAAGATCGCCGAACTCGAGGAAGAATTGAGCAGGTTACGATGGACTATAGTGGGGTTATCTGAAGCCCGAAGAGAGGGGGAGGACTCGATAATACTCAAATCCGGAAACTTATTCTATTTCTCGGAGGGCGACCAGCAGTCCCAAGGTGTTATCGGGTTTATCGTCTATAAGTCCCTTGTGAGCAACGTGGTGAAGATCGAGAGTGTGTCGACCAGGGTGGCGTACCTTACACTCAGAATATCCGAAAGGTATTCGCTGAAGGTCGTACAGGTTTACGCCCCGACCTCGTCACGCCCCGACGATGAGGTGGAGACCATGTATGAGGATGTTTCCAGAGCCATGCATAGCTCTAAAACTCACTTTACCGTTGTCATGGGGGACTTTAACGCGAAATTGGGTAAACGAAACCATGATGAGCTGCAAGTGGGCCAATTTAAAGTTTGACGCCGGAACCGCCGAGGCCACCTACTGGCCAGTCAATAAAAGTTTTGGGGAACTTGGAACTTGTGAAGCCTTCAATACACCCGTGCAGAGGCCAATGCCAACGGCCCAGTGGAAACGGCTGTGACTTTTGAGTTGTAGTAGTGATTTATGTGTAGTATTTAATTAGGTTAAATAAAACAATTCTATAATAATTCTAAAAGGATGCGTTTAATGAATTTGACTATACATAATATTTATAGGTAAGCACATCAAGAAACCTTCAATTTACACATTTCCCCAATTTTGCATATTTAATACTTCGACTAGATCTCTTGGGTTTATATTTCTTCTTCTTTGTTCAATTTTGTCTTTCTCATAATCTTCGAGGGCTGCGATATATTCCCTATGCTTCCTCCGAGACTCTGCGATATAAGATTCAGACATGGCTTTAATTATGGTCTCAGTTTTCTGTGCTATGGCGTGGTAAGGACCAGGATGCTGGTTCAGCTTCTCTGTAACAATAGAATAGCTTGAATATTTTCTTTCCTTTCTTTAATTATATTAATAAGAATTTGAACATTATTCTCTTATTTGCGATCCATCGTAGATCTTGTAGCCCAATTGAGAACTATGTGGAGGCCACATAGTTCTATTCGGTAGAATCCGACATAATCCTTAAAATGCTTCTGATACTTTACCCGGATGTATTTATCTTTGTGTATTATAGATAAAAGAAGTTTTAACTGTTCTGCGTCAGAACAAGATATTATAATAATCTTTAATTTGAAAAAAGGAAACGCATGTCAGCTATAATAATTTAAATAGTTTTATCGCTACGAATACTTTTTAAGACAAGGAAGGTTGTAATTTGTAAGGTAGTGAATGAAATCCTCTCAGTGATAAGGTACGTTTAATAATACCATACCAATTAAATAAAAATCAGAGCAAAAATCCATTACTTTTTATCACTTCAAAAATTCTATGTTTTTATTATATTTACTACACTAGCACGTTTAGTCTTCACTCTATGAACTTTATTTTTTTCTTTTTAATCTTCTCTTCCCTTTTCTTCATTCTTTTTTCTTCAGTTTTAGTGTTGTTTTTGGCACTGTCGTAAACATATAAGTATGGTTTCGATAGATAGTATTTATCAAAGATTGCATAGTATTTACCATACTTCTTCTGAGTTGCCTTAATATAGGCTTCGGCCATCGACCTGAGCATATTCTCACTCTTCTTGGATATAGCCGCGCTGTACAATTCAACAGGACCCAAGTTCAGTATCACTGTAACAATTAAATACTCGTACATTGGACTTTGTCTTTCCTGCCCGAAGAATTTCCAAACATAAGTGACAGTGGGCAGGGCACATTGCTCGCAGAACAAATGACTGATGAGGCCGAAAGTTTGGAAGGGCTCCCAACACGGCAGACCGATGACCTGGTGAAGGCCGCAGCAATCCGCTGGATAGGAAAAGCACAGATCCTGTCGAAGTTGCGGTGCTTGGGGGGAGGCCTATTCAGTGGACGTTTTTTGGCTGAAATGATGATGATGATGACTGTTTTTCTTTGTTTACTTTATCTCTCGTAACAACACGAACTATATGAGAATAGCTGTCGAAGTAAAACATTTACATTTTGATGTACCTTACAGTGTCCGTAATTGTACCTTAACAATCTTGTAACACCTTATCGAGCTGGTACCCGGCGCTTTGCTGCCGCAAAAGAAATAATTGTGTTATGCTTAAAACTTGGTCAACTTGGTCAACTTATTACTTGCACGCAAGTAATAAGTTGACCAAGTTTTTTTTTATCACAATCTGATTTACGGTATATGTGCAAACACACGAGCAGCACGCGTAAACGGCAGAGGTAATTGCAACCGTCGATGACCGTCAACGCACGTCGTCGACGCGTGCGGCTACCGTCGAGAAAGTTCCACTCGTGTATTTGAGCACTAAAATTCATCACACACCCGTCGACGGCTGCCGTCGACGCGCATCGCTCGCGTCGACGTATGTGCACACTATGGTAAGCGCATAAAATACGAACAAACACACATAGAAAATATGGAATGCAAATAACAACATAAGTTGGCCAGGGAGGTATAGAGAGGTTGACTATAGAGGGATACCTAGGGCAGTCGTCTGGCACATTAGATGTACTGGAATGTATCGCAACCACTGACCTCTAATAAACAAGTAACTGTATAATACAGCACCCTAATTGCGTAAAACACTATCAATCGGCATCTGAATCATTTTGAAGCAAATTGCCAATCCATTGCTTCATAAGTTCGAAAAATTTGTCTCCTCAACACCTAAATAACGCAATGAATGTTGTTGAACTGTCAAAATGAAACCGATTCCGTTCTAATGTGTTAAATAATGTGATCGCAACTCATGTATTGAATAGATCGTCTTCAAATCAATGTTGAATTTAGATTATGAGGAGCTACGAATAAATAATTACTTATTCGTAGATGAGGAGCTTGCATAGGATTACCAAGGATTTGAATGAAATTATTTTTTGTGTCATTTGTATAAATCATTAAAGGGGATAAATAAAAGCGTAACTAAATAAACAACTTTTAATAAACATAATAAAAATTTAATTAAAGCAATGGTCCTTCTTTTTTCAACATTTCTAAATTCTTCGTCTCTATTATGGTGACTACCCCTCCGTGTTTCGTCCTCACTCTGTGAACTTTATTTTTCTTGTTTTCTTTCTGTTTTTCTTTTTCTTCTTTTTTCTTTGTATCTTCTTCTGTTTTAGTTTTATTTTTCGCGCTGTCGTATATAAATATCTCTGGTTCAGAAGGATATTTGCCATAAGCTGCGTAATATTGTTCGTACATTTTTTTAGTAGCTTTCACATAGTCTTCTGCCATCTCTTTTATTCTATTCTCACTTTTCCTGGATATACCTTGTTTGTACAGTGCAACAGGACCTAGGTTAGGAATCACTGTAACAGTTGGAGAGCTAGGATCTATCGCAATATCTTTTCTCAAAAGTTCAATCACTTCTTCATATGGGCTTATGGGTGGACTATATGATTCGTATTCTGAGCTAGTTATTTGATATATTGGATAACCGAAATTGTAGATTTGTTCAGGGTAGCTGTATGTCGGGTGGTGATGTTTTTTCTTTTCCCTTTTCCTCGTGATTCTAACAGGAGTTTTTGTTGCTAGTCTGGCCCGTATTAATTTCTCGAAAACTTCTGCACAGTAGGGGGGTAAATGTAGCGGATGCCAATATAGCGGGTTACACTCATTAGCGTCTCTGTATCTCTCCTCGAAATCGAAGTGGTCCATGTAGGTGACGCCAGTGATGGATGGCGACGTTAGTACTATGATCTCGTACTGGACTAATACTTGAACTATCAATTTTAGCTGAAAATATCAATTAATATATTTGCATAAGCATTTAAACATCTTGCTAATTTGAGATTAATTACGTCAATCCTAGCGTCAGTCAGTCGAAAGGCCGAAATCTTCAGAGTTACTTACCAAATATTCCTATTTTCAGAATTTTATAAGATACCTACATACGAGTATACATATTTTAATGAAGGGGTATAAAAAAAGAAGGTTTTAGTAAACCTTGGCGGTAGTCCGCCACTTATCAGCTATCAATAAGTTAAAACCACAATGTAAATGAAACGCATATAAATGTAAAATGCAAAGTATTCGGTTCACAATATTAATTAGACAAGTAGGTAAAGCGGTTGATTAAAATTATAACGGCTAATATAGTACCTATGACGGGCTACCACACAGCCAGATACCAACGTAAATAGATTATTAAATGTTTAGTAATTGCATAGTTACTATTTTGCTTCTCGTCATTATCAGATGGAAATTACGAATACGCGGGATTCATGAACTGAATTCATATTCGCGGTAATTTCATGCCAATATGTAGGCGTAGCATATTTATAATGTACGCAATAATTATAAAATTAATACTAAAACTCATTATAAATGTTGTCAGCTCTTAATTACACGAGAAGTGGTGTTGGCGTGCTGGTCATGAGTCACAAATTGAAAGCCAGTAACTATTTTTGACTAGACTTACTAATATTAACAAACTATTACAAAATATTTCTGCAACATGGATTCCGTTTGTCTTTCTAAATAATAAAAATAAATATATTTTTTGTTGGAAGCTGACTATTAAAGGCTAATGGAAAAAACCAGTAATCAGGAATATTGATATTCATAATGATCTTATCAAACTCAAACTCAAACTCAAAGCATTTATTTCAATTAAACCATTTACAGGCACTTTTGAATTGTCAAGAAGTCGGTCAGTCAGAAAAAATGAAGCTAGTTGCCCATTCCAAAGCGTAGGTACCTATGGAGAAGAACGGGCACGAAACTCCATGGACACTCTTTTAAATTATGTTTTTACAAAAATATTAGTTACATCATATAGTTAGTATTATTATAAACTTAATATATTTTTATTTAGGTCGCCACGTATGAAAGGGCTCCTATTCTTTTAGAGACTTACCGACATTTTTCTTTGTGTTTGGTTATTAACGCCAACTTCATTCATTCGCACTTTATTGGCGCCTACTTATCGCATTGTACTGTTTATTTTTTCTGTTACTTATTCAACGTCACTTTCTATTGTGTTACCACCTGCACTGTTACGTCATCATACATTCTTTGTCGAATTTATTATAAATCACATGTTTTAATTATAGTTTCTTTAAATAAAAATACAAAATTGAAATTCTCGGTTTTATTTGTCAGTATCTTCATCCTAAAAATTCTCCTATTTGCATTTTTTCCAGCTGTTCTTTTATTGATGAGCCTTTTTTTTGGTTTGGATATCTAAACAGTTTTATTATGACAGGTTGTATCACTACTGGTGCTTTAGGACAACCAGCTGAAAGAAAAATACGAACCGTGGTTTAAGTGTTTCACGAAGAAAAATTTGTTCTTTTGTTAAATATCTTGAATTGAATTCACAAACAGCAAGATTGAAGCTTTTATCATGAGCCGTAACGTATGGTGGTTTTCGCAGTTCAAACGTTTCGTGCCGTTGATCGTACCTACAACACGGGCTACTCAAGTTGTTATAATAAAAACTTGGCGGACACCGGTTCAATTAAAATAGAAAAGATTTTCTCCAAGTTATGTTTCAAAGCCGCATGTAGAAAGGAGTTATTCGGGTTTTTTATTTTTGTACCTAAAAGTTTTCCTTGTAGCAGTAGCCACAAGCAGTCAAACCAAATGGTATATAACTACTCCCGATACTCTGAAATAAATTATATAATTATGAAAAATACAGTACATACCCTTAAGTCCATTATTGTTCACAACTATGTCTCCCAATGTAAGAACTGGCTCTTTATCTTCAGTGGTCGTATAGTGGATAAACGAAAACGCCATCAATATAATGACCGCAAGCATGGTTATAACTGAATAGGCTGCACTTTTAAGTCGTGCGAAATACAAATCAATCTAAATTTTATTTACGAAAAACAATAAAACAAAATTGAATATCTGAACATTTATTTGAGTGTAAAGGTAAGGCCGCACTGACCGGAACTGCGCTGAAGCAAAGCGACGCGGTATTGTTTATAGGAAATCATATAGGTATGTCACACACTGCAGAGCGTTCATTTTCGTCTTGCTTCTTTTTGTGAGACATGCGTGTTAAACCATAGCGTATACAATAACACTTGCTAAAAAACCAGTTGCTGTACGCCAATTTGGCTAAGAAAAACAGACGTTCTAACAAGCATGCGTTATATCTGATAGAACGAATAATCGCGGCGCGATATTCAGGCTCATTGTTAAGAAAATATACTACCAACTTTAATTGTCCGTATATTCAAATCAATACTGACGTTCTATGACAGTTGTATGAAACAGCTATATCATGGCTAATTGGCGTCGTGTGCCAACATGCAATTCATTTCACTGATTAGTACCTGCGTATGTTTATCGCTGCAGTTCCACTCGGTGTGGTCTTAACTCAAATATAATTATTTTAATTAGTTTTCAGTATTGGTTTCTTGTTGTTTGAATTTATCAACTATTTCGTCGAATTTACGGTCGGTTATAAATGAAGGCATGTACACGTTTTTGGGAGGACAGCAACATTGTTCTTCGTAATTGAAGTTACTTCGTCTATTCCTGATTTCTTGTCCTATAGCTTGGATCCCTTGATATGCACCGCTAGAATTTTCTAATTTTATCAAATCTTCGCGAAATTTCTTAAGATTTTCTTTTTTTATAAGTCCTCGTATATTGAGGAAGTCTGCCATATCTTTGTTGACTTTGAAATCAACAACGCATTCTGTAAAAAGATTTTGTAAAAATTATTTCACATCTTTCAATTCAATCTTTGGACTAGAAGAAAAGAAAGATACCTATGTACATTATTTGTAACAATGATCATTCCCAAAGATCAGCCTCACTGCTGGAAATAGATACCTAGCATGATATACCTCTTAATCGATAAAATAAATAACTTGATCCCCAGCTACTCTAATCAAGCTGCTTCCAGCCACCCTGCGGAGATCTTCACAATTGACTCACACATATAATTTAAGGTTACATACGCATACACCCAATATTTTGCAAATTTGACTAAACCAACCATTATTGATTTTGAACATAATTAATGGGACCAGAGCTCATGTGGTGGATGCCTGTGTCGCAGCAGTGGGAAGTTTATTAGCTGATTATACTTATGCTAATAGGAGCAGACTCTAAACACTGCGGTTTTTATATGAGTATAAAAATAGTGTTACCATTATGAGGAGGACATTCGCACTCAAAAGAAGGCGCTTTGACGGGTAGGTTTTCATGTCTACGAAAGTCATTATTGGTTATAATCGGTTGCTGCGGCATGGCCCAAAACCATTGGTCCCAGGGTATCTCCAACTGACTTGATTCCAAAATCATCGCAGCCAGAATGAGAGCGACGCAAATAGTCTGCCAAGAAAAATAAAAACAAATTATTTCTAAATTACATTAAAGTCGGATATATTATGGGTTTATTTAGTTTATAAGTTCAGACGCCAGCACATCAAGCTAACCAAAGCTGTCAAAGTTTTCCAATCAACTTGAACCTTATGCTTTAGTAATAAAGTTGAAAATCTCTTAATGAAATTTGACAGATTGTAGTAGCTTGATGTGCTGGCGTCTGTACTTAGTAATAGCACAGCAGCTATCTACAAAAAGAATGTGTTAATGAGAGTAATAATAATATTATTACTCTCATTAATGCCAATGGGTTAATAGCCAAGAGCCTCGACCAACACCTAAGGAGGCTCTCGTTGGGCAGCTGGATCAAGGGCTTGATTCAGAAAGCGGTACTTCTAGACACGGCCCGCATTGTCAGGAGGTTCCTCTTTCTGGAGCCCTGACCGCCGGTAGCTTGGACCCTGTTCCCGATACCGGTGGGCTACTATTTTTTATATTTTTAAATGTTTTTATATATTTTATATGCTTATATTTAAAAATATAATTTATATGTAAATAACGAAATAAAGGAATAATATTATTATAATATTTCAATTAAAAAAATATATCTTTAAAAACATAAATATAATTGTATGAACAACTTTTCACTCGGAATTAATACAGCTACACAGTTTTGGAAAGAACAATATTTTTCATTTATTTGCCGATAATGATTCTTCAGCTTATTTTCTGTTATAGTTCATGATTACGACCAAAATAAACGCTACTATATGCTAAACAATCGTCGTCTTATAAAATACGTAGGAAACCATGGTCATAAAAATTGTAATCGGAGCCAATGTCTTCAAGAGATGACAGATCGTTTTCCATTCTTAGCGCCGTCACATGAGCTACATCATTGCCATCGGTTACTCTTGCAGTTTCATCTAAATTATTGAAATTATCCTCAGTTTTTGTGGTTGCCACTATAAAAGGTGTTGCAGTATCTTTATCAAATATTATGAGGCCGTTGTTTTTTTTTCTTTTTCTCTTTTTCAAGCACACATTAGGTGGATAATAAGGACATCGCACAGCGGGCTGGGTGGTGGGGGGCTCCGTGGTTGTGGTGGTGGTGGTAGTTGTGGTTGTGGTTGTGGGAGCCTCAGTTGTAGTCGTTGTGGTAGTAGTTGTTGTTGTTGTTGTTGTTGTAGTTGTCGTTGTTGTGGTAGTGGTTGTGGTGGTAGTGGTGTCCGCGACTTTCAAAACGATACATGGAGTAGTTGTCGTGGTGGCTTTAGTCGTACGCTTCTTAAATGGCGCAGCAGAATTTGCGTGCAAGACATTGAAGTCCCTATTGAACATACGTCTGTAAGCCTCCCGGCCTTTCCCTCCAATGAACAAAGGGAACTGCAGCGCGATGTTCCCGCCGTCACTGCCGTTGCATCCTCCCTCACACAACTTATAGGGAGCAGTGAACATTAAGATTCCAGGTCTTTCAGAGATTTCTAAAATGAATTTTTCACACAATAGTTAAGTTTCATTACAATCTACTATGTTCCAATGTTCCGGATAACCTAAATAAAAAACTTCTTACCCTCGACATTGACAATTTTGTTGATATACTCTTCTCCATCAGCCGCATTCTCAAGATTGTCATTGATTTCATCAACAGCTTCTTCTTCTATGGTTTCTATTGTTTTCCCAACTATCAGTTGAAATGAACTAAAAACAGTGAATGTTTTTAGATACAAATAACCTTTCATTATAACTACCTGTAACACAAATAATTCTTTTTCACCTTTCCTGTTTTCGTGAAATCTGTAGTTATTGCTCGATGAAATCGAGGTAGGTTTATGCATAACATACGTTTTATATTTGAATTCCTTATCGGAATAGTTTCATATTGATTCATAGAATTCGTAAAGTGTGTTTAATCAAAATAATATTAAATAAAATGCCGAGAAACTACAGCTAATCAGAAAAATAAGAGTAGTTTACCTAATCTAATATAGCAAAGATTGATAATGACAAATGCTTCAGCGTGGAAATGATTATGATAAATATTTGAAAGGTATCATCGGTATCGGTCTGCGATTGCATTCCGATTGCCTACAGAGTGAGCTTTGTATTTTGCTTCGTTACTGTGATACATTCCGACGTTGTCGCCCAGCTCGAGCGACACTCGGAAATATTTATGTACAACGATTTATAACTGTCACAGACTCCAACTCTTTCCAATTGGCGAAAGAAATCTACACAATTGTTTCGCTGGGCACTGTATAAAAATAGTCGTCCAAGACACTGGCCTAGAGTCAGAAAATGTTAATAATATATCTCTGGCTGTGACATAAGTCATGTGTTTTCAAGTTTATTCAACACGTTGTGTGAGTTATTTGGTAGCATTTGTTACAAGGTTGGAAGGTCGGATTTGCTAGTTCACATGTCTGCTAAACGAAATGCATGTTGAAATGTTATTACTGCTGTGTATATTAAAATAAAATTGTGTTTTATTGATAAATCTTAGGTCTTGCATCTAATTAATGATACAGCACTTGCGTGGACAGCGACTTGGACGTTACTACGCTCTGAAGTGCCGCCATTGTCATAAAGATGATAATTACAATATTGTCGTATCTACTGAAACTATTTGCACTTGTAGTAAATCTTATTATCTAATTAAATAAATATAATGTTATTCCTTTTGTCAGGCTTAGTTTTGGATGTTTTTTCTAAATGGCGGAGTACTCGAGTCTCCCCAAAAGTAAAGCAAAAAAGTCCAAGAGTATGTAGGGCATTTGATTATTTTTTGCTTTTTAAGTATAGGTCATAAAAACAAAGTAAGAATGTAGGTAATTTTCGTATTTCTTGCAGTCATGCTTTTTTTAAATGTCTGTCAATCTGTCTAATTGTTTGTCGCGCTCTCTTTGTTTCGGCTCTTTCAGTAAACCGTCAAACACGCCGTTCAGGATGTCACTGTAAAATATTAGAAGGTATTTGTTAAGTTTGGTTTGTGTATAACAAACAGTGAACGTAAACATGGCAAGGTGTCTATATTCCTCTGCTAAAGCTTGCTAAAGACACTACACAATGATTACGCCCCAATTCCAAAATTGGGTTCCAGGGTAAAACCCATCACCGTCACTAAGACGAATCGACAACCAGCTCATATTTCTCAAAACTGCTTGAGTAATATTCCGGGACAGCGACATATGTGTGTGTTCGCAGATCCGATACTCCTCCTGTAACATTTTGAGCGTATGTATTGATGAATGACTACATAGACCACGGGCGCGTTTCTATGAGTATCTCGTTCTCAGTATGATGGTAAAAGATTAATGGGCTGTCAAAATGTTAAAGTCGGGTGAAATTCGGAAAAACTTACTAATTATTCGTACTACTCTTCACGTGACCAGAGGGCTAGCTTATTTTTTGGCCAAAGAATCAGTACCGCCACACAACGTGGCAATGCTGCCAGGCTTTTGGGCACTTTTCCCGCTGACAGCGATGCGGACGAATTTTTTTTGATGCTCTATGATTCTTTACCCTTGTTCACTCAGAAAGCATTGCGAAAAAAAGTTTTTATGCATGAGAGACTGGCCAGTTATAATCTATTATGAAAATATGATTGTTTGTAAGTAAAAATAGGTACGTTCCAATTTCAAAATTTCCCTCCACATTGTTTGCGAGCTAATTTAAATTATCGTGTCTCATTAAAAAAGGGCCTTCTAAAGAAGACGCATGAAACTTTGTATAGAGGCTAGTGGAGAGTACTTTGAAAAGATTTAATAAAAAAATATTTACCAATAGAACATTTATTTTTTATTTTCGCTAAACCTTCTGAGTGTCCCACGTATTATGTATGTATGTTTTAATATTTTGTGTTGCGTAACGTAAATTATTATGCATACTATTGAATAACATTAAGTTTCTCTAATTGAACAGATGTGCTGCTGGGGCTTCCCATTTACAGCACTAGGTGGTGGAAGGTGAAGGGCGGACGTTTTAGGGGTCTGTCTAAAAAGTGCTAATCCTGAACCTACTTTTAGTAATTGACTTTTGATTTTGATTTTGGCATTGCCATACAATGTGGCAAGACTGCCAGCCTTTTGCGCACTTTTCTTGTTGATGCGGACAATGTTTGATGCTCCATGATTCAATCCCCCTTTTTTATAAATTTGTAAATATTAATAGATATTGTTTTAAGTCTGTTCGTTCAAGGTTCAATTCAAACCCAGTCTGTTTGGAATGCAATCTAAAGTGGTTTAGCGATAATACTTCTGACGTCTGTAGCTTGAATACCAGATTATATAGTATACTATATAATGTAATGGTATTGATTCATCTTTTCATCTGGTACTCTATAGAGTAGTGGTGGCCAAGTGGTAACAGCCGCGACTTACGAGATGGTCGTAGGTTCGAATCCAGACAGGCGCTTTACTTTCTGTAAATTATATCTTTACCACTGTTCTCAAAACGGTGAAGGAAAACATCGTGAGGAAAGCGGCATGTCCTAGAACCAAAAATTCGAAGACATTTGACATCTGCCAACCCGCACTGGGCCCGCGAGGTGGATTACTGCCCACTCCCTCTCGCTGAGAGGAGGCGTGTGTCCCAGCAGTGGGAACATTATAGGTTGATTATGTGATGTATATGATATAGTGTATACGTTGTTTATGATATAAACTGCACACATAAATCAAAGCACGAGTTTCATTTGATGAGGAATTTGTTTGTATCTTGGCTCTATGGAAGCCGAACATAGTTGCAAAACAGATATTGATGAAGTTGTTCATATCCAAATCGAGAATCTTATCTGAAATATTTCGCAAGGCTCTGATTGGAAACATGCTCAGTTCAATTTCATATAAATTGGTATTTAATTGCAGAATGTTCGGGGTGAGTTCCTAAAACTTCCTATGGACGAAATGCGGTGTCGAGGACCGAACGCTTTGTTATATTAATTAAATTTCAGGTGACGTGTATTTGTTTAGTGAATAGTCGGGGTCTGGCTAGCTCACTCACTCAGCTATTTGATTTGTCAAGTTAATTTAGTGGAATTGCTAAACTAGCTGAGCGTGGTATTTAATCAAAATAGTTGGGAAATTGAGAGGATTTCACAGCTTAGTTGTTAGTCTGTGAGTGGTGCGTTAGTTTATGGCGACTTGACCATTAGTCAACATGCACGGGGCATAAATCGAGGTCTTAAAGCTTTTGTCCGTATGATTCATGAATAATTTATTCACATTATTCGAGATTGACCACCTTTACTTATCTATATGGTTCTGTATCATAATCAACACGTATCTATAACACACATACGACACCATACATGAATTAAATGGTCGTTAACAATTTATACATCTACCCCCTTACTAATAAACGTATTATATCAGATGAATAGTTACACACCGATTTCTCTCTTTCAGTCGTCAGTAATTTGACTTTCGAAAGAAGAAGACAAAGCGTTGTGTCACTATACACACGCTGTACCTACAACGTTTATTGGCAAGGGGGCTATACAAAAATAAATAAATAAAATTGAAGTGTCAGTTTATTATGTCAAAATAACAGCTTTTTACTAAATGCCTGTGAAAGTATATACTTACGGTACTTTTAACAAGAAAACAAATTAAAAAAAAATTGTCTTTCTGTTCTTCAGTCTGTTTGTTACGTCTAAACTTCGAAACGGTTGAATCGATTTTGACCTGCACGCGAACGAAGTCGCGTGTACTGCTACGTAGTACATAATAAGATTTCAGCTACACAGCTTCAACTTTAAATTAATGGCTTTTGTGCTAGAGACACCACAATTTTGCCTTAGTCTCAAGCTTCAGAGGTGCAACCAAGAAATCGAGCTACCCAATACGCAGAGACGTCAAAGTGCTGTGCAGTGGCATAGCTCAAAGGAATAACGATATGACGGCCGGCCCCGCGGGCAACAGCCGGAATGTAGGCACATAATTATTATAGCTACACAGGTTCATGTTAAATTATCTAGCGAAACTCGACAGAAATATTGGGTTTCGGATACTAAATATAATAAAAAAAAAGATTTTTTTTGGGGCTAAGCGACCGCTGCCGCTGTTAATGAAGTATAATTAGAGAAAATCAGTTATTTTTGTTTTAACGTGTATAAATATCGATACCCTTCACGTCTGTGAAGTTTACACAATAAAAACTGATATATAGGTACTTGAAGTAACTAAACTAGGTAAGATCGTTGACCCCAAAAACTAATTTAAATAGTGTTTTATCCTGTTTAGATATTGATACCCATCACGAACATGCAACGTTAACACCACAACTGATGTTACTGAAATGATACTTCTAGTAACTACAATACAATGCTGGGTCGTTGACCCAAAACAATTAATCAAGAAATCGTTTTTTATTTTCGTCCTATCATGCTTAGATACATAACATAACATAATCAGCCTATAATGTTCCCACTGCTGGGACACAGGCCTCCTCTCAGTGAGAGGGAGTGGGCCGTAAGCCACCACGCGGGCCCAGTGCGGGTTGGTAGATGTCACATGTCTTCGAATGTTTGGTTCTAGGACATGCCGGTTTCCTCACGTTGTTTTCCTTCACCGTTTTGAGAGCAGTGGTGTTGAAACAATGTACACAAAGTAAAGCGCCTGTCAGGGTTGGAACCTACGAACTACAACTCGTAAGTCGCGGCCGATACCACTTGGCCACCACTGCTCTCTTTACACTTAGGCACTATACTTTGTGTAAATTATTTCATCACCACTGCTCTCAAAACGGTGAAGGAAAACAACGTGAGGAAACCGGCATGTCCTAGAACCAAACATTCGAAGAGATGTGACATCTGCCAACCCACACTGGGACCGCGTGGTGGATTACGGCCCACTCCCTCTCACCGAGAGGAGGCCTGTTTCCCAGCACTGGGAAAATTATAGGCTGATTATGTACACAAACACATCGAACGCACTCATTATTGTTCACTGATTTACACTGGCATTCACTTTCTGCTAATTTCGGAGTGTTTTTCTTTGCCCATTGCGAACATTATAGGCTGATTATGTGAAAGTGCCTGTCAGGGTTCGAACCTACGACCTGTATCTCGTAAGTCGCGGTCGTTACCACTGGGCCACCACTGCCTCTCATCATGCTTAGATATCGATACCCATCACGCCTGCGGAGTTTTGCCAGCTAATTCAATTTAACCCTGTATAATTCATATGTATTCGTAACCTTTGTTCTATTAATATATTGTGCATACTATGCTGTTGGAGCTGTCCACTTCATCATCGCTAACTACGCTTTCTGTTCACCTGCACTTCATCAACCACGAATAGATCGCGCGTTTGTTTTGCATTCCAAAACAAATAATTGTATCATGTACCGAAACCATTGAACCAACGCAACGTTTTCATAATTAATAAATACTCCTACGTTTTCAGTGCATATACTCAATTGTGTAATGATATTGTTTTGAGGCTGTAAAGGGAGACCAGTCTGTTTGTTGCTGATAACATATTTTCAGGGATATGTACCAGAAATAAAACATACTCTTTACAGTGCCTGATGAAGGCTATTTACTTAATAGCCTCGTAGAATGGCTGACAATTTCGAGGAAGTTATTTGTATTCTAATCGATATCGGTCAGATTACAGATAGGTTCCTCGAAATTATTAACGCGTTTATTAATGTTGGAAATTTATAATAAAATATAATAATAATAAAAACTTTATTACTCAAAAGATTACAGAAATTTAACATTGGCCCCAAACTAGGCAAGCCTGTATCTTGGGCACCAATATGGAGGGTTTACCATTAAACATTTATTTTTAAAAACATGTTCGGTGTTGTAATAAAAGTAAAATATGTTTGCTTCAAATTACAAAAAAAAAACTAAATAAAATATGAGAATCAAAATTAAAATGAAAGAAAACTTAGCAATCAACTCGAGAATTAAAAGAAAAAAAAAAGCTAGAAAAAGAAAAACGCTGTTATTTTGTTAATGAGTGTGAGATCAGCACCCTAATTGCGTAACACACTATCAATCGGAATCTGAATCATTTTGAAGCAAATTGCTAATCCATTGCTTCATGAATAATTTCAGTTTTTTCTGCTCAACACGTAAATAGCGCAATGAATGTTTTTGAACTGACAAAATTAAACCGATTCCGATTGCTGGTCAACACTGGTTTTGCCACACGAACTTTGATAGCTAATTTTGTTTTATCAATCTACCCTCATTATTAAATCACAGTTGTCATATGTCAATTAGCCTCATATTTGTTGTGATACGGTAATACTCATAACTAGTACTACGGCAGTAAATTAACAGAAACGCTTACAAGTAAGTCGTTATAAAAATATTTGTCGTTGAATTTGAACACTTTTTTGTGATTTATTAACCCTGTGAACATGTCGAGGAAGTGTAATAATGATCCTAACTCTTTTTGTTATGTCTGCGGAGAATTTACATTCAAAAAACAACGACGAAATTTTACGAATCTTGTGTTGGAGTGTTATCACCAATGTTTTGGTTTTTCTGTCGCCCATCAAGACAAATCCAGGGCCCCTCATGTCTGTTGTATAACGTGTGCGAAAAATTTAACTGACTGGAAGAAAGGTGCACGACCTATGCCGTTTGCTGTACCCATGATATGGACTGAACAGCGAGATCACGTTTCAGATTGCTATTTTTGTCTCACTGACATAAAAGGTATAAATTACAAGAAAAAAAACACAGTTATTTACCCTAACTTATCTTCGGCTATAAGACCAGTCTCCCATTGCATATCAAATTAGGATTAATAAAAAAAATTGTGAAGGCAATGGATCGCAATGGGAGTGGATTTTTGTATCAAAAAGAAAAATTCCCTAAAATAAGTGATGCAAAGAATAAGAGGGTATTTTTGTTGGTCCTCAAATTAGGGAGTTAATAAAAGATTCAAGATTTGAAGAACAATCAAGCGATTTAGAAAAATCTGCATGGAAGGCTTTTAAAAATGTTGTTGCAAATTTTTTGGGTAACCACAAGAGTGACAGCTACAGAGAGTTGGTTAGCGAGCTATTATTGTCATTTATCAAGCATTGGGTTGCAACATGTCACTTAATATCCATTTTTTAGACTCGCACCTGGATTTTTTTTCTGACAATTTAGGGGCTGTCAGCGACGAGCACGATGAAAGGTTCCATCAGGACATTTCTAATATGGAAAAGTGGTACCAGAGCAAATGGAGCCCAAATATGTTAGCAGATTACTGCTGACAATTAAAAGGGACTAACCAGAAGCTAAATATTCAAGAAAATCTTAGATTATTAAGTCATTTCTAAAAAAAAAAAACTTTTGATTTACGAGATCTGTGTTTTTTCTTGATATTTTAAACTACTCAATAGAATAAAATCCTTGTCTAGCAAATTTTTTTTAACTGTTTGTTTTTTCTTACAATCACAAATTAATGTAAAAAATATCAAAAAAGTCCGTGTGGCACGACAAAGTTAACATTTTGTGTACCAGTGAATGTGTTACGCAATTGCCCCGCAGGGCCCTATTTCTCGAAACTTATTAGTCTAATAATATGAGTCCATCATCATCATCATCGTCATCAGCCTATAGCAGTCCACTGCTGGACATAGGCCTCTCCTATTGCATGCCATTCAACTCGATTTTCGTATAACTTACTATATACGTACGTAACTTACTATTACGTATTCATCAAAATGTAGGGAACAGCTGATTTTTTTTTCGCGATTTCAGGTTTGGTCCCATAGTAAAAGTTGTTTGTTATCATGAGTACAATCACGTGTTTAGGTATCGGTCACTAATTACCAGTCACCCTATATACATACTAATTGCCCCGGTGAACTTCGCACCGCCTCAGAATCAATAAAAGTTGAAATGAATTATCTTTTTTTTTTTTTGGGAATTTTTCCCATGTTTTAATAGTCGTTCTGCTATTCGGGCGGAGACAAATCCAACAAATCAATGATCATAAAAATCCAGCCGAGTAACTCACCCGTCTTTGTTTTATTTAGGGCTGGATTTTTCCAAAGCCGGATAATTTTATCGGAGGAATAATTTTTTAATTTTTAACAGTTCTTCCATGCAAAAACTGTCAAACGTCAATTTTATTCCTCGAATAAAAGTTATCTGGCGTTGGAAAAATCAGCCTTTAGATAGACAAATCGTCCTCAAATGATAATGGACAGTCCTAACTATAAAGGTTAAATACATAGCGCCATAAACTACAACGATTATGACAATATTAAATGACAGATGACAGGAGTGAAAGCTAACTCCAATTAATACTGAAATGGATCAAACTAGTTGCTGTACGAGGTTTTGTTTGGCATGACTACCTTTAGTTAATAAGTTGATTGATAGATATGCCGTGTCAGGCTGCCAACAAATACAACGACAAACTAATTCGTCTAGTCAAGCGTGACAATACTGCAAATTCAACATGAACTAATGCCCAGTTCTTATTTTGCTAAATCTGATTGTTATTCTTACCAGGAACCAAAAATTCGAAGATGCGCGACATCCTCCAACCTGCACCCTAATTCGAAGATGCGCGACATCCTCCAACCTGCACCCTAATTCGAAGATGCGCGACATCCTCCAACCTGCACCCTAATTCGAAGATGCGCGACATCCTCCAACCTGCACCCTAATTCGAAGATGCGTGACATCCTCCAACCTGCACCCTAATTCGAAGATGCGCGACATCCTCCAACCTGCACCCTAATTTCGTAATACACTTTCAATCACAGTCTGACTCATTTTGAAAGATATTGCTAATCCATTGCTTCATATATTCAACAAAAAAATTGTCTGCTCAGCAACGTAAATACCGCAATGAATGTTGTTGAACTGTTAAAATGAAAGCCATTGCTTGCTACTGTTAGTGTGTACCATTACCCCGCTGCACTGGGCCGGCGTGGTGGTTATGATCTACTGCCTTTACAGAGAAGAGTCCTGTGTTTCAGCAATGGGGAAATTGTTGACTCATTATGCTATGCTCATTCTTAACAGGGCAGGGCAGTTTCACGACATGAATTTAAATAGTAGATTGTTATACGAGGGTCGAAAGGAATTGATGACTTTCACCCGTGTTAAACACTCTACTTTCATTTCGAATACAAGGAAAGTAAAAAATAGTGGTTTTTCTAAAATATTTATTGATAATAATAACATGAATAGTAGGTACTTATTTAAAATTAATTGAGATGTTAGAACAATTATTTGTGTAATATTTTTAATATGGAACACACCGCGTCACCGCCGCGGGTCGTCCCGCTTATTAGGTATTTTTTTTAATTCACACTGGCTGTTTATACACTCACAAGACCGCAACATTTTTCTTAATTATGTGAAAAATTTCGTAGCTGACTACCTAACCAATTTAGTTCTATTTTTAAATATCATTCCCGCCCGAGAGAGGGAAGCAATTACTATGAGTCTTTCCCGCCCTAAGGTGGGAAGCAGCGTCTTCCACCCGCTATTCGGATCAAACAAACACTACTTTCCGAGTATGAGAAATGAAAAAAAATATTCTCCATTACCTGATGATAGCAGATGCTAGTAAAATCTACAGGTTTAATTAAATGATTTTTACTCTTAATTAAAATACTCGTGCTATAGAGAAGACACTAATTATTTAATGGTTTTATAGTAAACCATTGTTTAACTTGCATATAGAGCCACAAAGAGTATTGAAGTGGCAGTGGGCTGGCCATGTTTGTAGAAAGACCGATGGCCGGTGGAGCAGACGAGTCATGGAGTGAAGACCGCGTATCGGCAGACGTAGCGTGGCACGCCCCTCAGCTAGATGGTCCGACGATCTTAAGATAGTGGCTGGGACAGCAAGGTGTTGTGGTGCAGCCTGTAAGAGGCCTATGTCCAGCAGTGGACTGCGATAGGCTGAATTGATTGATTGAACAAAGAGTTTTAATTTCTGCTTTGTGATGGATATTGACTTGGGAAGGTCTGTTTCTCGGGTTTAAAGAGTCATATGCTTCAATTTATCTTTCTCTCTCTCGTAAAACGTAAAACGGCGACACGAAATCCGGAAACGTGCCCAGAAGACTGGCAGCATTGCCGTTTTTATTTGTGTAACATAGGTAATTAAGTACATACAAAGACCTTCAAAATATGGTAGTGCGCTATGTTTTGCCAACATGTGGATATTTCTCTCGCATCCCTCTTCGCAAAGCTGAAAACCAATTTATGCAGGTGTCCAATCATAAACTAATGAACCATATTACTTCCCTTATATCTGTAAAATCGAAAGGTACAATACGGCCGGTAATTAAAATTCACCCGTCTGCCAGATCCATCAATTATACGGTCATTTATGAATGAATTGATGAGCCTCGTTCACAGAAATTAGGCGGACGGATGATGCAGTGTCTCGGCGATCGGTTCAGCTCCATCAAATAATTGACGATCGATTATTATGCGGTGACAGACGGACGTATCGATATTATCGACACGCCACAGGAAACTTTACTACTAAGTACATAAAGTGCATAATATGTTTTGGAATTATCTAGGTTTGCTTAGAGTTTTTTAGGGTAAGAAAAGAAAACAAGGGTTCTTAATACGACGGGTCGCACTCACATATAACGATGCAAATGCATGAACCCCTCATAGTTTAGGACACTGAAAAATATTCCTCACTGTTGATTTATTTTCTATTTCAAAAACCAATGCAGTTTCTAGATAACAACACAAAGTCTAGCCAAACCCCAACTTTCTCTCTCTATATCTCTCTATCTGGAGACCAGTTATAACATAATAGCCTCAGCGCAACCATTTAGTTACATTGCGAAACTCATTAAACAAAACTTATTTGTTTTTGAATTTGTGGAATGTTGTAATCCGGAACGAAGTGCACACAACACGAAGTTTGAATGAATTTTCCGGGAAACAATGACGTAAACACTCATAATGTAGTAATTAACGCTGCGAGAGCATTGATGTCGCAAATTGAGCGTTCTATTTATAAACATCGAGTACCCAATCGATGTCTGGGCTCCCTTGGTCATTGTAACATTTAATTATCTTAAATTTGGCCGATTGCCCACTTTACCTGCTAGGTAGCCCAACGCTTGGCGCACACCCAAGTGATTACATTCACTGAACTGTCAAAGATAAGTTATTTTAGATAACTCGACATTGAAATTTTGTGTGCGCCCGTTGCGTGTGTCACGCAATTGTGACATTGAACGTCTTGCATTAAGAGCCATATTACTGGCTTCAAATGTCGTGACAGAATACTGACACAGATACTTTATTACCGCATTATGTTTCAAACACATCATTTACCATTGATGTTATTTGTCATCTCATAACTACGACTGTCTCTGTTAGCTGTTTACGAGTTTATATTGGCAATATTTCATAGAGGAAGTTGCAATTTTGTGAGCAGAATATACATTAGCAAAATTATTCACTTATAATTAAAATTTTTGAACGAATAGGTACTTGATTTATCCATAAATAATTTTAATTATTCACCCATAAATCACTTTTATTAAGATATCAACGCACAGATTTATTATTCTAAGCGAAGTTAATGGGAGTCATTTATCTGGATATTAATCTAATATACATTATTAGTTATAATTCGTTGTCGGGGATCGATTGCGAGGTTATTATTCTTTCGTATTGTACAGGAAATTGTCGCAGGATTGTTTCCTGATTATGTTTATTTGTATTGTTTTATAATAATGTGTACCGTGTGTAATTAAAGTTGAAGAGGTATGTAACGTGATATAAAGGGGATAGTTTTAAAGCTTGACAATGATGCTTGTTCAAGAAAGCTTTTCACTATAAATTCTTTGATTGCTTTTACAGTGGATTCACAAAAAAAAACCTGCTAGCTTTGGTTATTTTTTGGCAAATAAGAATTGGATTAGATGTCGGTCCAGGAGCATCAGTATATTTTGAGTGTTCGCTAATTGAAGCAGTAGCTCCATGTACACATGTTCCTACAGTTCATAATCCAGACTGAACACATGTAGTTGTATCAACACCGCTGTGTATCATAGCTTGGTAGATATTTATGTTTAGTTCCCGTGTTCAGGTGTTGTCTTAGAACTCTGCGTCTCTGTTTGCATTTAGTTTAATATCTTCACAGACTCAGTTCCCATGTGCATGTTAGGTAGGTAACAGATTTAATCTTGAGTCTTGTTTAAAATGATTAAAGCTACTAAGAATTAATAAAACTCATATCGCAAAGCTGGTTAATGTGTCTGTCGCATTGCACAAAACATGTTAAGTATTTCTTAGATTTTCATGGGTAGGTACCTACAGGGAATACGCAAGCAAATGAAACCAAGTAAATTAACTTAAAGTTTTATTGTCTTACACAAATAAGACAGATATTAAAAGAGGAATGCGGACGGCTTCCGATCAGTGTTACTGTTTGTACCGTTGCGGCGGCGCCGCTGATGCTGCATCACGCCAGCGAAATCCTGTAACATCGACACAAAGGTCACGCCGGCACTCCGGAGTGGGTCCGCTGAAGCGAGGTCAAGCGAGGGTGTTAGAGCGAAGCTAGATGGAGACGGTGTTAAATCCGAGTCTGGAATACTTCCTCGAGATGAGGGACTTGCTGTGGTAGCGATGGAACCTGGCGCCCGTCGATATGTGGCGAAGGAGGGAGGAGTCTTTTTGCTGGTTTCTGATGCTAGAGCCCTTGGACAGGTAGGTCCGGAGCACGCGCTCGCCCCACGTCTGCGCGCGCGGCCTCTCCACGGGCAGCCCCTTGTTCCGCCTGTCCAGGTAGTTGATCACGTCGTTGTAGTAGTTGTGCTGGTAGTCGTACAGGTAGGTGTATTGGAGGAATTTGGGCCTGTAACGTGAGGGCGGCTGTTTACAAATATACCATTCGAAATAGAGAGAAGTGTTTACCTACAGATATTTTGGCATGGAGGTCGAAGCTAATAGAATAACTTCCAATTTGTTAAAAGTATTTATATGGGAAAAATAAATCCGCAAACTGTGTTGTTTACAAATTGAGGCGAACTGTTTGTTGTTTGAGTTTAATCTAGGAAAGTTGGATAAAATATTGTTGGTCACCTGATCCAGTGCTTAAATACTAGTTTCGGAGGTTCAGTGCCCAAGACGGTCTCGGGTGCGGGGGGTTCGGCCTCGGCAGGCTTGGCCGCGGCAGGTGCGGCGGCTGCTGCAGGGGCTTCCTCCGGCGCTGGCGCCGGCGCAGGGGTCTCTTCTTGTACATCTGCGTCGTCCCACATCTCGTAAAGGGGTACTCTGCGATGAAAAACCACAGGGTTATTGCCGACACTTGCGAAAGGAACTTCACTATTATCACGACCGGTCGCGGCACTTCATCACGGACCTAATTGGGTTTGGAGAAACGTGTGGTGCGGATGCTCGTTCGTCTACGACTGTCAGCTCCGTCCCCGGTGTCGTACGCAGCCTCCCGATTTATCTCCCTTTGACCCCACCTGGCTGTCGCAAGCGCTATGTTGGTGCGACTCGCTGCCAATGATGTTCTGTCAATACACTGACCGTGCATTGTATTGACAAATTCCTAGTCGTTTTTAATTAGCGTGCCAAGTGACGCATTGCCGCTTTTGATGTTGGAAAAGTGTTTATCATAATTTAAATAATTGTTAATTGAATCATAATATTATGTTCTGTAGTGTTACGTGTTACAAACATAAATATGGTTAATGATGTATTTTGTAATCATAAATCAACTCACGGTTACAAATTGCTTTCATAAGAAATTGCGATTGCTATAATGGTAATCTACACACGAATGTATTAATCGTACCGAGGTCATTAGTTACGGATGTCAGATGAAAAGACAAAACAAAGATATAAATTTCCGCTAGATTGTGTTTGAGTTGGGTGGAAATGAGCCAGATTGTCACTAACTCTAACACAAATGATGTCACATCTGTTGTTTAAAACCGGAAGACAATTCATTGATTTATTTATGTGAATTTGTAAGAGATTACTTTGTTGAAGTAGTTATTTTAAGTCCTACTAACGTACCATCAGAGGGGTAATTCTCGTAATTTTAAGAACGTTCACAGTCTGAACTCTCTAATTTCCCTACAAGTTTTTGACATTTGTTTGTCGCCGAGATGAGACTGCGACTAGATTTTGATAGTTTTAGATTACGAGAATTGGCCTTTTGATGTTCTGTTTTTTCCATACAATCCATTTTTCCCCCATGCTTCAGCTCTGGAAGATTTTTTCTATTTCCTAATATTTAGTAGATAAGAAAATTAATAGTCACGGATGTAATCAGTTCTGCTAATTACGCAGACGTTCCGCATGTTTTATTATAATAAATGAGGATTAATTGGTGATTACCGAACGTTTCACACTCGTGCTGATATCAATGAATCCGGTGGATGCCAAGCGTGCCTCAGATAATGTATTATGTCTCGGTCAAAAGACAATATGATTAAAATTAACGATCTGTTTGGACGGAAAGATCGGTCAGGCTTTGCGAAAATGGCATATCTATTGGAAATGTTTTTTTTTATCCAAGTATTTTTTTTTTTGATGGGATATCATCTAATGACTCCTCCCGCTCTGGGTGGAGCGGAAGGTTATCCAAGCACTCAGTTGTAAGTTGGTAATTATATTCACACTATCCCCAGAATGTTTGCAAAACAAATCGTGTTACCAAGGAATTTTCTATAGGAACAGTAAAAGCACAAAGTATGATGTGGTCTAATGAAATCATGTTTGTCACAGAAATAAACATGATTTCATTAGACGCTCATCACACACACGCACTACCGTCCGTTCATAGTTACCCCTGACAGCAGCAACGTAACAACAACCGTATTGTAACGACAGTAAAGATCACACTGATTTTTACCCGACTACGGCGAAGCAAAAAGGAGGGTTATGATTTTGACCGGTATGTATGTATGTATATGTTCATCTGTTCCCTCGTAACTTCTAAATTTCTTGTCATAATTAGATAAATGAGGTATCGTTAGAAGCGTATTGATCGTCCGCTGGTTATAGGCTATGTGACGTCACATTAAATTCAATATGGCGCTCATATAAAGTCATGATCTAAAAAAAAAAAAACGTGCCATGTTTGGTATCAAATGAAAGGGCTTAATTAGCACATTTCAGAAATATAAATATTATTGAAATAAGCCCCAAAATAATTAAATAAAACATACTTTTATTAAAACTAAAACCCGACTAAAAAGTATGAAACAAGAAAGTACCTTCCCGTGGTCGCATGCTACCCATAGCTACTTTTCATTAGCCGGTTTTTAGTTTTAATAAACTTATTTTTTATAACAAACCTGTCAGTAGCAGCAATCCAACCTCAACCTTATTAAAATGAGAATAAAGATCACTGTGACGGTGACAGCGATGCAAAATCAGGTCAAGTAAATGTGAAAGAACTTTAGTGCTATTCTGTAAAAATCTCACCGTGATAACTTGGGTGAAGTAAGCTTAAAGTGAGCTGTCATTAGTGTCAATCCCTAGCATTAGATGGAATGACAGCTCACTTCACCTGACTTCTCACGGTGAGATTCTAACAGAATCGACCGACTTGTAGTGTATTGTGTCACACATCTTTTAAGACACTTTTACACGTCAACAGATGGCCAATTCTCGTAATTTAAAACGTTCAAAATCTAGTCGCAGTCTCATATCGGCGACAAACTAATGTCAAAATGTAGGGAAATTAGAAGTATTTTTTGACAGATTGAGACTGAGACCAGACTGTAAACGTTCTTAAAATTACGACAATTGCGTCTGGTCAATATGTTAAAACCAGACGGCATTTCGATGCTGACTGATCCCTGACAAAACAAATAAGAGGTCTCCTCTAAAGTCCAAACGTTATATTACTAAGATAGTATGTGAGACTAACCAAACATTTGTGTTACCATGTCTGCAATGGCCTTTGAAGAGCCATTGCAGCTTCGAGTTTGTCTGTCCGGCGAGATGGCAAGCAAACAGTTATCATGTAGCTCCACCCTATTTTAAGGAGCTCAAAGGCCAGGACACAAGACGCCACTATATTTGCAGGATTGCAAGCTGAAAACGAATATTAACCGTTGCCGTTGCCGCTACAAGAAAATGGTCTTAGAAGACTGTCCTTAACTTTTTGAGATTATTTAATGTGCATACGCAGATTTTGAAGAAAATTACAGTCGGCAAGAAAATTTACAGTTTTCACAAAAACTTTTTTAGTACCAGTACTTACTGCCCCGTCTCAAATATCTACCATGTATAGATAGATATCCAAAAACACCCCATTTTCAATGATGAATAATAGCATTAGTGTTTACTAAAAAACAGCTATTAAAAACTATAGATACGTTACGTAGATTTTTTATTATTGTTGTGCCCAATGGAGCAACGTAGAATTCGGGGGCATACCGAACAGGGAAAGCTGAGGGGCCCGTGGCTATATAATAACAGCCGCACAGGTCGATCGATCAGGTTAAGCTACGCTTGACGCGATTAGTCTGTGGATGGGTGACCATCTTTACATACCGAGACCCCTCCGTGCCTCGGAAAGCACATTAAGCCGTTGGTCCGGTTTGTTCCCACTAGTTCTACTGAACAGTTCTACGGTAGAACTAGTGGGAATTTTTTTCCCACTAGTTCTACGATATCAGGTATAACAAAATAGTAGAACTATTGGGAGTCTCGATTGAGATTTTGTTCCCACTAGTTCTACTGAACAGTTCTACGGTAGAACTAATGGGAAACAGTTCCACGGTAGAACTAATGGGATATTTTGCAAATAGTGGGAGTCTCTATTTCCCACTTGTTCTACCTGTTCCATAGGTAGAACTAATGGGAAATTTTGTTCTCACTAGTAGGTACTACATTTTGATAGGTTCTAGAAATGGAACTAAAGTACCAAATATGCTAGTCGTATCTCAATATTAGGTTTAGACACTTGTTCCATCGGTAGAACTAATGGGAAATTTTGTTCTCACTAGTAGGTACTACATTTTGATAGGTTCTAGAAATGGAACTAAAGTACCAAATATGCTAGTCGTATCTCAATATTAGGTTTAGACACTTAGATATTACTGGAAATATTACAACACTATTAATTAAAAGACACATTGTTTATATAATGGTAATATTGTAATAATATTTATTTTCACTTCTCATGCTCTAAAAGTCCAAGAAAACTAGCACAAAAAATCCAGAGGAGGTAGAAGTACCTAAACAGTATGAAGATTTTTTACTTGCGGACTACTCGCATAAAGATATGCGAATTATTGTATTTTGCTCAAAAGACGCACAAATGCGTCTAAAACTACTTACTAATTATTTTATGGATGGGACATATCAAGCTTGTCCAACACCTTTTGGACAGATATATGTCATTCAAGCAGATATAGGCAGCGACTCTAATAGTACCAACATAGTGCCATTGGTTTTTGCCTTTATGACACATAAAACAACAGAGGCATATACGATCCTGTTTAGTTTAATTAGAGCCCAGGTTCCAGACTGGCAGCCCAAGATAGTCACCATTGATTTTGAAAAGGCAGTTATGCTTGCATTGTCAAAAATGGATATCGAAATTCATGGTTGCCACTACCATTTTTCTAATACCCTATTTCGTAAAGCGAAAACTTTAGACATAAAGCTAACTAAAAACAACAGGAGGATAATTACATTATGTGGTAAACTGGCTTTACTTCCTGAAAACATTATAAAAGATGGCTGGGATTATATTAAAAGTGAGATTTCCCCAAACGAGAACGAGCTAAGTAAATTTCTAAATTACTTTAAAAAATACTGGATGAATGACAACTACTATACTGGTGTGTGTATGGGCTGCGCCACCGCACTAACAATAGTAGAAGGTTGGAATCATGGCATCAATACGAACATTAATAAAAATGAAGTGCATCTTTCACAGATACTGCACATTTTACATCAAGAGTCATCACTGACTTCACTCAATTGTGACCTGTTTGTACATCCGCCACTCTTGCTACTCCGTCTGGACCTGGGTACATATTTATTATTCTACCTCTCGGCCAAGATCCCCTGGGTAGTTGTCCATCTGCCACAATAACCAAGTCACCTTCTTTTATATTTGGGGAAGATCCACCGCCGCGTCGAGGTACCAAAGTCGGAAGATATTCTCGCATCCATCGAGACCAGAAATGATCCGTGAGTCTTACGGCTCTGAGCCAACCGTCTCGTCCGATGATATCCCGATCCGTCAACGTAGCTGGGAATGGTCTTCCTGAGGACGATCCCTGTATAAAATGCATTGGTGTCAAGGCTTCCTCACAGTCTGGGTCAACTGGAACATGTGTCAGTAGACGCTAGTACTAGTGAGAACAAAATTTCCCATTAGTTCTACCTATGGAACAGGTAGAACAAGTGGGAAATAGAGACTCCCACTATTTGCAAAATATCCCATTAGTTCTACCGTGGAACTGTTTCCCATTAGTTCTACCGTAGAACTGTTCAGTAGAACTAGTGGGAACAAAATCTCAATCGAGACTCCCAATAGTTCTACTATTTTGTTATACCTGATATCGTAGAACTAGTGGGAAAAAAATTCCCACTAGTTCTACCGTAGAACTGTTCAGTAGAACTAGTGGGAACACGGCTGTCATTCGTGGATCTTTGACAGTCGTTACGGGTAGTTAGAAGCCCGAAAGGCTGACAACCAGTCTTACCAAGGGGTATTTATCCTCAGGGAGAGAGCCGCACGCCTCAGCCGCCGCGGGAGACGCTACGGGCGTCGGGAGCCGCGTGACGACTCCCGGCCACCGTAGGCGCGGGCCTGCGGACGGAGAGTAATGGGTAGCTCTCTGTCCGATCAGGACCAGGCCCGTGCCGGACGGCGCGTATGTGTTCCACGCGCGCCTCAAAGAGATGTCAGCATTAAGGAAGGGGCCCGCCAGGGCCGAAGCCTGCCGGGGTAGCGGGATCGTCCGAAAGGGTTACCGCTGCCCCGGACCATAAAGGGCTAAGGAAGGAACACGGGTGGGTTTTAGTCAGTAAGAGTCTGACACTCCCTTCCGCTCCACCCAGAGCGGGAGGAGTCATTAGATGATTTCCCATCCAAAAAAAAAAAAAAAAAAGGGGTATTTATCGTATTATTCAGTAACTGGGTTGTTGAGGTCAGATAGGCAATCGCCCCATGTAAAATACAGGTATTCAGCTGCATCCGGCTAGACTGGAAGCCGACCCCAAAAAAAAAGGAAAAGGGAAAAGGCTAGGCAGATGATGACCGAACAGGGGAAGCTCAGAACCGGGAGTTGTGAGGTGTTTTTGTGGGAGTTGTGATACTTGGGGAGTTTAGAGTGCCCTATACCCAGCAGTATTAGACTGTGTTGATTGGTTGATTGATCGCGATCCTGGTTGCATATTTATTTCCGTGGGTTTTGCAAATGTCTTCTGTAGTATAAAGTCAGAAATTTGCATAGTTCAATTTACTTTCTGTGGTTACCTATTTTTCAATATACTAACAAAGTTACAACAGCTGGGTAATTGCGTAACACACTATAAGGAACAATGGCTTTCATTTTGACAGTTCAACAACATTCATTGCGTCATTTACATTGTTGAGGACACAAATTTTGCGAACATTTAAAGCAATGGTTTAGCAATATCCTTCAAAATTATTCAGATTGTGATTGAAAATGCGCACGCAATTAGGGTTTTACGCAATTAGGGTACAGGCAATTTAGCTACTATTAGAAATTCAATATAGAGACAAATAATAGCTATTGATAACCCAGAGTATGTACAGACACCAACACATCAAGCTACTACAATCTGTCAAATTTCTTTAATAGATTTTCAACTTTATCGCTAAAGAATAAGGTTCAAAGTTGATTGGGAAAATTTGACAGTTTCGGGTAGCTTGACGTGCTGGCGTCTGTACTTATAGACTTACCACAGTGTCAATGCAAGTCGTACAATCAATGCTAATTATAGCAGTCATCTAATATTGATAACGACGTTCGGCATCCGACGAAAAATCTACAGGTAAATAGACGTCGGCTATGTGGCAGTTCATAAATAATGGACATTATAAATAACATATGACTGTGAGTCACGCAAGTCGAATTAAGCATTAAGCAACTTCCCTATGAGGGTGAAGTCACCTGTAAACGTCATTGGGCGTATGCGACGTCCCCACCCCACGAAGCTTCTTATGGGTAGGTATGCAAAGTCCAGAAGTATCTGATGAATCCCGAACCCTGTTCTTACGGAATCACTCATTATTGTTGTTAAATGGATTTAGTAACAAACTTATATCTGTGTTTAGAAGGTAGGTGTATTTATATCTCAAAACATTTTCAAAAAAATACCTGCTGTTCAAATAAAATGATTAAATTGTAATAAAAAAATTATCAACGAATAGTGAGGTTATAAAATTGAACTTAATTATCAATTGAAAAACATCTTTATGGTATTTTAAAATTCAAATCAAAGCACTCAATTTGTAAATGGCACACACAGGTACGGGTTTTGATGAAGGTTACATTTTCATTCCATATTTTTTCCAAGAAATACCTGTGTACCTACTAATCAAAATCAAAAGTCATTTATTCAAACTAGGCTGAGAATCAGCACTTTTCGAACGTCAAAATTACATAAGACAGCCCCCCAAAACGCCCGCCCTTCGCCACTTCCTAGTGCTTTCGCTGGGAAGAATAAATGGCGGAACAAACTCCCCAGCAGCACAGCTGTCTGTTCAGTTAGAAAATAATTGATTTTATACAACACTAGGTATGAAAAGTAATTAACGTTACAGGACACAGAACATATATCATGTTGTTTATTTCAAACGCTAACTGCATCTTAATAAATACATACTCGTACATAACATACATGACCGATGCGTGCAAATAACACGAAGCAATCTCTTTAGTTTAACCGAGCTTCAGGGAGCGAACCGTCCGCCATCGTAATCGCGTTAGGTGTAATAGGTCTGAAGGATCTGAAGGTAGAACAGCACCCTAATTGCGTAACTTTCAATTATAATCTGAATCTATTAGAAGAATATTGCTAATACATTGCTTCATATGTTCGAAAAATTTGTCTGCTCAACGACGTGATTAACGCAATGAATGTTGCTGAACTGTCAAAATGAAAGCCATTACTACTGTTAGTGTGTTGCGCAATTACCCCGTTGATCACATACAGAAACCATTGTGCTGACGTAAAAGAAGTTAGTGATAGCGTTTAATAGGTGACTTCACCCTAAGCTTTTGCGGCACTTAACATTTCAAAATTTTCCGCCACGTGGCACTTCTCAGCGATGTTCTTTGATCTAAGCACCATATTTACTTACTTATATTAATCATATATATTGTAAATTGCACGTGATTGCATATACGTAGATGTATATTAATAGTTATTCGTAGTCATAACAAATATTGATTTTAGAGTGGTCTAAATTGGGACATGAGATATTGATAGTCTATATTGGTTGTGGCGACGTGTACAAACAGACAAGATGGTGTTATTTATGGTCATAAGTCTTGCATATAGGGTTAACATTATATAGGATGAACTTTTCAAGTGTGCATGGATGGCCAAATCTGTCATCGAAATCGAGCCCGGGACGGATGATTTGGTAGGCTTTAATTTCTTCTTTCCTTTCTTTCATTTCTGTTTTCCCCAACATGTACATAATAAATAATAAAATGATTAAAAACGTGAATTTTCAAAATAAAACTACGGCGTTTAGTTTATACATAAAATTAAATCTGAATTTACTTTATTTTTTTTTGTATTGCAGGGAGTTTATTCAGAATGAATGACCAAAAGATTGAACCTTACTCAACTAGAATATATTGAAACATTTTTTTTTCTTTGTACATTTTCTTAATGCTAGTAAAGTTCTTTGTAGGACTATTCTTGCCTACTTGTGTTACATACCGCAAATACTATTTTACTGCTTACATTGCTAGCTAAACCTTAGCTGGTTCCAAGACCTCTGTATCTTTTAGGTTTTCAACACTGTTTTCTAGCTTGAAATTTATCTTTGAGACTGCTTCTTTGGTCTAGTGGTCACAAGCGCGACTGCTGAGCATGAAGTCCGGTGTTCGATTTTCGGTATTTTTGTCCAATGAAGTTATAAATATTTAATAAGGAGTCTATCTGTTTATCAAGTATCTTCTTCTTCTCACGGTCTTCAGAATTACGCTGGAGGTCCTGGGCGATAATATCCACTTTCCAACAGCTATGCTGATAAAATAATAATTATTGAACAAGGTAGTTCTCAGTGAACAAACAAGTTCTTAACTTGTAATATATTCTCTGCTAAGAAATGAATTCCTGGAAAGGATACTTTTCTAGTTAATTTCAAGAAAATGTAAAGTCTTATGTTTTCCATTTTTCTTCATAAACACAACAACTATTTAAATGATGCGTATTAACTGTCTGAAAGTATTTGAGATAGTTAATACACATCAGGGGGCCTGAAAAGGCCACTTTGGCAGAATCATAAAATGATAGCATTATGAATCATAATAAACTACTTTTTGGAAAGGGTGACTAGAATCAATTTCGTTTTATTCTAATTTTTGACGTTCAAAAGTACCTTCAATGTGCCTATTCGAAATAAATGATTTGTCTTTGACTTTGATAATAAAGGTCGTAAAATGTCCACAAACTTACAATTCGTAATATTATTTGACATTAAGGTGCCTACCTTTTGGATAGGTGTAGTAATATCTATTTTATACAACTTTCGCAGTAGAATGACGCGGTTTGACCGACCTCAGCATATAGTTAAAGATATTTGCCACAAACTTATTGTACATAATAGGCGTGGAAACACATTTTTCTTAATAAATTCGAATGCTGAAAGTTGATGTAAATTCCGGAAAATCATGACGTAATTCGCAACATCCCATCGAGTCAGTTGATGTGTCACGTGTCAAAATCTTGTCGAGCAGAGAGGTTAAAGCAGTTCATATTTTGTGGAATCCATTTTACGAATCTCGATTCAGAACTGCCAAACAGATGTATTGCGTGATATGAAATTGTACGCAAATAATATTATGAATTGTCAGTTTTGACCGTTTACGTCTTTTCTTTTGATGCATAATGTTATCCTTTTATGAATCTGACAAAGTGGCCTTTTTAGGTCCCCTCGTTTTTGTTTCTCTACATTTCTTGAAGCTGTAATAAAAATGTTCAATAATTGTTGTTAAAAACCAAGCTATACCTAATGCGAACCTGTGGGGCGATTGCGTAACACATTATTAATCGGAATCGGTTTCATTTTGACAGTTCAACAACATTCATTGCGTTATTTACGTGTTGAGCAGACAAATTTTTCGAACATGTGAAGCAATGGATTAGCAATTTACTTCAAAATGATTCAGATTCCGAATGATAGTGTGTTACGCAATTAGGGTGCTGTTTCGAATCGCTCCTGCCACAATCCGCTCATCCAATAAGGGCGCAACTTCTAGAATGATCTAGAAGCCGTGTGAGCAACAGACACCGCGAACCCTTCTTTTTGACATTAGCCGTGTGACACTTCCTCTCGAAGAGAAGAGGTCTGAGTACCAGCAGTGGAACCATTATAGGCTGATTATGCTAAAGTAAAAATAATTAATGTTGGTCTAGTTTCCAGCGCCCTACTGACCAATTAGATGCAGCCACGTATTGTCTGTGGCGAGTTTCGTCACAAAACACAAATGAATATAGAAATTAATATTAATAACTAGCTGACCCGATGTACTCCATACCGACA
Source organism: Hydraecia micacea (assembly GCA_914767645.1). Classification (NCBI taxonomy): domain Eukaryota; kingdom Metazoa; phylum Arthropoda; class Insecta; order Lepidoptera; family Noctuidae; genus Hydraecia; species Hydraecia micacea. The sequence goes on from OU611774.1 coordinate 4,308,577, forward strand.
TCTAAATCAATGTATCCGTTCTCTCAATATACTTATCCTTATTACACTGTGATTCCCTAAGAGAGACTAAGAATAGAAGTCGGAACACAAATGGTTATACAATAAGTATAAACATTTTATACCACTGTGTTAGAAATCTTCCTTAGGGATTAAAACAAAATTTGGCTTAATCTACTCGGCACCCTAATTGCGTAACAAACTATCAATCTCAATCTGAATCATTTTGAAGGATATTGCTAATTCATTGCTTCATATGTTCCAAAAAATTGGCCGCTCAACTATGTAAATAACGCAATGAACGTTGTTGAACTGTCAAAATGAAAGTCGTACTACTCTCAGGTTGAACTCAACCAAACTTTTATACCGAAAATAAGTCTTATCCTAAGAATAAATTTTATATTTTTGACAGAATGTTTCCATACTAGAACTAGACGTCAATTTTATTCCACGGATAAAAGATATCTGACTTTGGTGAAATCAACTCTTAGTGCATTATATAATTACTCCACAGGTCAGCATCTTCACTCACCATTAGGTGAGGCAGGATTACACCATTAGGAGCCTATCAATAATAAAAAAAAACGTCGTGCCTCTTTCTTTAATTTGCTACGTCGTTGCAAAAATGTTCCTCATCCCTGATCGCCACAGTGGGAGCTGCGTACATCACATGGCGCGGTCCGCAACGACAGACGATCCTGTCTAATGAGGTCCATCCTTTATCTGGCACTGCCCGGACGTCCGCCATTGCCTAAATGAACTCGTTCTAAATCACTGCTATTTCCATTCACATTTTTATTTCCTTTATTCATCTAAATACATATAAATTATATTTTTAAATATTAGAATATAAAAAAAAAACATTTACAAATATAAAAAGTAGTAGCCCACCGGTATCGGGAACAGGGTCCAAGCTAACGGCGGTCAGGGCTCCAGAGAGGAACCTCCTGACAATGCGAGTCGTGTCCAGAAGTACTGCTTTTTGAATCAAGCCCTTGATCCAACTGCCCAACGAGAGCCTCATTCACATTATTACTAGCCGCCGAATTGGTGTTTATTTTGATGTTGGTTATATGTTTCTGGTTCTTCCTGGTTTCAATCATTCAATGAAAACTATTACATATTTTAAGTACCTAACTAAAAATGTTTTATGCTTTTCTAAAGATCTTTTTATAACTTTAAAATTCCTAATAATAATAAAAACTGGCCAAGTGCAAGTCGGACTCGCACACGAACGGTTCAGTACCACAAGGCAAAAAACTCCGAATAAAACACTTTTCTTGTGTAGAGACCATAATTATTATTTTTTTTACTTTTTTTTTTGTTATAGCGGCAATTAAAATACACACTCTGTGAAAATTTCATCTGTCTACTTCCAGCCAGACGGACGGATGGACGGACAGTGGAGGCTTAGTAATAGGGTTCCGTTGGCACCCTTGTGGTACGGAACCCTAAAAACGTTATTTTACACTATAGATAAATTGCATAATACACCAAAATTGTAACACAGCTCTTAAAAATTTGCACAACTCTTTGAAATTTTCATTGTTTGTTTTGAAGGTCTTCCAGTAATTATTACTAAAAATAGAAATAATTTATGTGCTCTTAAAGTTAAGAATGCAAACGTTTAAAAGTCCAGTTGTAAATTGAGACAAGAAAAATAGTAATAGAAAGCTATTTTCTCAGCACACTTGCTCGAAAAGTGGATCTTTATGCACCGCTTTTAGCTTCACAATGCAGTGTATGTATCACGCGTGCTTTTAACTTTCCCGCATTAACGTTTTTTTATCTGTACTAGAAATTTTACTCTTGTAAAATTTAAACGTGAAGAATTTGAATATCTTCACGTGGTGAAGAATTTGTGAGAGAATCTCGGCTTTTTTTGGTATTTAAAACGACATCGAAAGTCTGCATAAGCAGACGATGTACAGTCAACAAAAGAGATAAGTATGCAAGATCGTCGGATATAGTTGAAGTTTAATAAGAAACCGGTGAATGTTGTCGCCTAAAATTTAATTTGATAAATGAGCTGTTTGTTTTTTATTAATAAAATTAAATTTTATTCGAGAACATCCATCGGTTTCTTACTAAACTTCAACGATATCCGACGATCCTGCATACTTATCTCTTTTTTTGACTGTACATCAGTGAAAGGATAAATTCCTTAGTTCCTATACAAGTACTATCCGACGTTGATTGATGTACCTACCCACCCACAATAAAATATTGACGGATGATTTGGCTGCAATCAACGGTCATACGCTGACCTACTTAGGGGGCAATCTACAGGGTGTTTCGTTGTTTAGAACAATCAAGTTAGTCGTAAGTATCATTTGCATACGTAACTATCGCGCTGGATATGCTGGAATGTGATGGTGATCTTAGTCAAATTGGTTTAGGTCTTATTAGATACTGGCTGTGCCCGCAACGATGTTCGCGTGCATGTGGGTTTTATTTATTTTGTGTGGAACCCTAATTATTTTTCTAAAATGAAATTAGCCTTTGTATAAAATTAGCGATCTTCCAGTGAAAATCCCGTCAAAATTGGTTCAGCCGTTTCGGAGATGAACTTAATAATTCAATCTCATCATCATCATTTCAACCGAAAAACGTCCACTGCTGGACATAGGCTTTCCCCAAGCACCTCCACTTCGACCGTTTTTGTGCTTCTCGCTAATAATTCAATCTGTTTCAGTGAAATTCAAGAGATATCGTATAACCTAAAAATCTCAGGTCGTAGGATAACTAAAACATGCGTACCTACAGCCTACAACGGTCACAAACGCAATGTGTGCGTGCTACGTCGTCGGGTCTACGCCGTGCTACGAACAAGGGTCTCGACTCGTAGAAAATTGCAGTCCGTGTCTGCGTTGCTACGGAGACTTGCTACGACGTAGCACTAGTGTCATGATGATCATCTTGAATTCTCGACTTGGCGTACTGCAGAAGTTTAATAACGTTGATATGATTATTATTATATAGATAGATAGAGATATAATATAATATTGTAGTAGCTTAGTTACTATATTACTGATTACTTTGATGACTACTCTATATTATTACAGTACTTTTTGGATGGGTAACCTGGTCAAATACTCTAACCTATTATAATTACATCGAGAATGCTCCACTATCAGCGTGAGCGTCGCGGAAACTGTTAATTTGAGTCATTAAATTCTCAATCAAACTTCATTGATGGGTAAAATTATGTCCCGCGGACATATTTGTAAACCCCATTCTATTATGAGATAGGGGGATATAATGATAAACCTAATATGCAAGCAATTCATCATCTGCCTAGCCTTTTCCCAACTATGTTGGGGTCGGCTTCCAGTCTAACCGGATGCAGCTGAATACCAGTATTTTACATGGAGCGACTGCCTATCTGACCTCCACAACCCAGTTACTGGGTAATACGATACCCCTTGGTAAGACTGGTTGTCAGACTTTCGGGCTTCTGACTACCCGTAACGACTGTCAAAGATCCACGAATGACAGCCGGGACCAACGGCTTGACGTGCTTTCCGAGGCACGGAGGGGTCTCAGTATGTAAAGATGGTCACCCATCCACAGACCAACCGCGGCAAGCGTAGCTTAACCTGATCGATCGACCTGTGCGGCTGTTATTATTTAGCCACGGACCCCTCCTAATATGCAAGTAATTATATTAAGAAATTAAAATAAAAAAATGTCACCGTCCCTATTCTGGGCGGAGTCCATTTAGATTGCCATCGACACGTTAAGAAGAAGATAACGCGATTCGGAAAATACCTAGAGACCAATAACCTTTTCCCTCTTCTTTACTTAACGCTAACGTTAAAATATATCATATTATATATTTTACTATTATATAATAACTAGCTGCGGCCCGCGACTTCGTCCGCGTGAAATCCTATCCTAACTATAATTAATATTATAAATGCGAAAGTAAGTTTGTTTGTTACCTTTTCACGCCTAAGCCACTGAACCGATCGCCCTGAAATTTTGCATATACATTGTCAGGTGTACAGAAAGGAACATAGGATACCTTTTATCCCGAAAAAATGCGCTGTTGCCGAGGAAAACAACAATACACGTGGCGCCATCTATTTTCATAATAACGCTATTGTTCTTTTCCTCGGGAATAGCACTTTTTTTCGGGATGAATTTCAGGATGATCGGTTCAGTGGTTTGTGTGAAAAGGTAATGAACAAACAAACAAACTTACTTTCGATTAGGTATAATAATATAATTAGGTATAAATACATACAACATTATAATTACACTAAAAACTAACTAAACACGAAGTGACTGCGTCGTGTTTCGCTGACTGGTGTCATGTAGCCGGCCACGAAACCGGCGGTACACAATACCCTTCGGCCAGAACTCTTCCTTGAGGAAGTTCTCGAGCCTATAATATTATAATAAAATATTCTAATCCTAATTATACATGACATGTATGTAACATGTCATGTATAATTAGGATTAGGATATAGACAAGATTTAATATTATGTATTTAGTGTTATCTTGTATAATGTATATTTTACTGTACATAAGTAAATATTTTTTTTGTAATAGACAACTCAATTCTCTCTCTATGTAATTATAACTTAGAAAAGGGTGGTTTAAAAAAAACTACTTCTGACTTTGACTGAGCAAACTGTTATTTTTAGGTAAACTAAACTAATAATTTAAAGTGGTAAATACCTCCTGGTAAAAATAAAATCGAAAATGGTTAAAAATAAGAGGAAATTGCAATGGATTTTAAAAACACGGAGCTAACTGATGCTGCACAAGACATATCTGTCGGACGTCAGATAAACGCCGGAATGGCCAACAACGGGTAGGATGTTATCGATGGATGTAAGAAAACAAACAATACAGCACCCGGACGTCTGTGGCTAGAAAATAAACGCAGAAAATATATAAGTCATAATATCGTATGTGATACTTGTTTTTAAACTATTGCATAGCTTTTATCTTGGGCTTTGAGCGCGGCGACCGAATGAAGAAATTCCGTAAAGAAAATAAACCTAACACCCCCCACTCCGACCGGCACAGCGGTGCAGCGTTGAAAGCCGTGCATCGTCTAACGTCGTATCAGTTCGGCAGACTTCGGCACGGTGTTTGTGTGCGTGCGACTAGTTTTTTTATTGAAATGGATTATAACGAATAATTTGCGAACCATTAAAACGGTGTTTATCATGTGTATTTTTTTTCAAATAGTTTTATCACTAAGGCCTTCGTTCACCAACATTCAAACCACCGGCTAGGTATTCAAACAGTTGGTTTATTTAAAATTTTCTAAGGAAATTTTAAATATAGTGATTTAAATGTTGGTGAACACAAGGCTTAAGGTGAGACATCGCTGCATTATGAACGTTTTCATAAATTGTTAATGTTTAACTTTACAATACTATTTTATTGTTTACTAGCTTCTTCCCGCGACTTCGTCCGCGTGAAATTTCACCCTCCCCCATTCACCCCCTTAGGGTGTGAATTTTGAAAAATCCTTTCTTAGTGCACCCCTAGACCTCATAAGGAACCTACATGCCAAGTTTGGAATCTCTAGACCCAGCGGTTTGGGCTGTGCGTTGATATGTCAGTCAGTCAGTTCTCCTTTTATATATATAGATTTGATTTGAATACATGTTAAAAAGGCTTTCACAGGAGGACAGAGAGGCCTATGTCCAGGAGTCGACTGCAATAGGATATTTATCATTTATCATTTAATACACAATTATACTTTAAATAACCTCGTCCGTAAAGACTAGCATTGTACACTTGTAGTAGTAACACATATATAATGCCGTCTCATATGCACTTTAGTTTAAACCTCTTTAGGATTTCATAAGACGGATGCCTTACTCTCGCTTTCAGCTTGCCGTCAATGCTTCATTCACATTTTAGTGCTCCGCCATTATTGCGCACAAAATATAATTATGTTGTTTATTTACGATTTTCGTTGTTTTCTCGTTATAAAACTATAAATTAATATTATGCCGAAAAGGATGCAATCGCATGAATGGTAACTTCATCGACCGCATCAGGAAGGAACTATAAGGATTTTGGGAAGGAACTTGACGAGGAGGCGTCACAGGTCATCGTTTTTAGTCCGATGTATCTGCAGGGTCACAGCACCCTTTTTTTAAGGTTCTCGTTTCAACGATTCGAGTTGTTACTTACCTATCAAACGAGACTCACGTCATAACGACTCGAGGTTTGACTTGTTTTGAAACTGGGGTCACGGTACAACGCTCAGACGTGTACCTTACTCGAAGTATACCTCCGCATTGTCATAACATTATCCTATGCATGATTACCAGACCAACTGTAAGTATTCCCATTTTTATAATATGAGACTCACGTCATAACAACTGGACTTGTAATTTGTCTTGAAACTCGGGATCACGGTACAGACGCCAACACATCAAGCTACCACAATCTGTCAAATTTCTTTAATAGATTTTCAACTTTATTGCTAAAGCACAAGGTTCAAAATTGATTGGGAAAATTTGACAGTTTCGGGTAGGTTGATGTGCTGGCGTCCGTAGAACGCTCAGAGGTGTACCTTACCAGTAGTATACGCGTAGTGATATAATATTATCCTATGTCACACACAATGACTGGAGGTGTGGATTGTATCGAAACTGGGGTTCACGGTACAACTTTTAGAGGTGTACCTGACCCCATAGTTAATGTATGGTAACAGAATTATTCAAACGCATAATGACCATAAATTTATTATAAACAACAGTAAATATTTTTTTTAATATGTCATGAGGCTCACGTCAATATAATTATTATAGAACTTCACTTAAAGGTGAGTTCGTTTAATAACTAAATATAGAGTGCTATTACAAGCCTCCACAGATAAATAAAAAAAAGTAATCAGTTAACCAGTAATTAAAATACTTACAAATCAATTGTAAACCGAGGCTTTTTTTATGGATGGGAAATCATAACCGAGGCTGAACTAAGGTTTTTAAACGTCAAATAACAGAAAGCTTCAAAATCTAGTCGCAGTCTCATCTCGGCGACAAACAAATGTCAAAAACTTGTCAAAATGTACCTACATTTTGACAAGTTAAAACGTTTTGACGTTTAAAATCCTTAGGTCAGCCTCGGTTTACAAATGATTTGTATTGTAATTACTGGTAAACTGATTACTTTAATTTACCTAGATTAGAGGTATTTTTAAGGGGCTTGTGGCTAAGCAATATCAGCCGCACGGGTCGATCGATCAGGTTAAGCTACGGTTGCCGCGGTTGGTCCGTGGATGGGTGACCATCTTTACATACCAAGTCCCCTCCATGCGTCGGAAAGCACGTTAAGCCGTTGGTCCCGGCTGTCATTCGTGGGTCTTTGACAGTCGTTACGGGTCGTCAGAAGCCCGAAAATCTGACAACCAGTCTTACCAAGGGGTATCGTATTACCCAGTAACTGGGTTGTGGAGGTCAGATAGGCAGTCGCTCCATGTAAAATACTGGTATTCAGCTGCATGCGGTTAGACTGGAAGCCGACCCCAACATAGTTGGCAAAAGGCTAGGCTAGATGAGAGGTATTTTTGACAGATTGAGACTGAGAACGTTCTTAAAATTACGAGAATTGCCCCTCAGATCGTCACATCTAATGGCACTAATTTTCTATATCACGTGTGACCATTGCTCCCCGTCTATCGATAATGCAATTTGAGATCGACGTTCAGGGGGGAAGGGGGACGCACTGCCGCCTGTCCAATTTTCTGCTCAAAATCCATGCGTGATTTAATAAAAGTGCACATCCTGTAAAAGTGTGCTCTCGATAATAATATGACGAAGCGGTCGGCCCAATTAGCAATTTTAAAACCTTGTACCTGCGATACAGTGTAAACGAATTATTGACCAAAATTCATTATCCAAAACCGATGTTGAAATTTCTTAATGGACATTTTTGTTTTTTGTTCAAATTAAAATATTTTATAGGTGCTTCGATAAAAACTCAGTTTGACGTTTGTTTCAGAAATACTAATGCCGGCCACACTAACGGGAAACTTCGATAATTTATCGCGCTGCACCTACGATTAACGAAGTCATCGCGATATAATTATATCGGTGCTTCCCGTGTGGCCCGGGCATAACAAACAAAATAATGTCCAATGACATACATCAGAGAAACGCACGTGTTTTCAATAAAAAAAATGGCTGATGTTAGTCATCATTTGATTCGCAAACGAACTACTTAACAAAATCTTTAACGGCATTTTTTTCGATTTATTCCGGTCTGATCTCCTGAGCCCTCCTCGATCCTCTGCTAGTTCGTCTTCTGTTTTACACTTTGTCTTATCCACTTTATGCTATTTTACTCTTTTTGTTCAGACTAGTCATTCGCATATATCTCAACAATCATCTAGAGTTACACTGCACCCGTGTACCAACTTATTCGCAAGGAACGCATTTCTAAAGCGTATATTTTGTCATGCCTTTCCACTTCCTACTTAAACTCAATTTCCTATACCTTATAGGTAAACAGGAAATTGTAGCAAATTGTGTTATACAACCAGCCGTGCCTTTATGAAAACTAACTTACAGGTGGAACTAACTTCGTTATCTTAGTAGTCGTTCATAACAAATTTTGCATTTTCTTCGTATCGTCTACCAGCACGACTATATTTTAGACCTAGGTCTTCAAATTACTAATTAACAGTTTAGAAAGTGTCGCCATCTAACAACTCCTAGAAAAAAAAAGAACGTCAAAAGCGTCATTACAAGATTATAATTTTGTTCTTAACTCAACCTATAACAGTTCGTAATAATTTCGATAGATGGAGCTACGGTCGCCATCTTTAAAATAACACCTGCGTCATTTCTCCCTGTGTTTGTGGCTAATGGTTTTAGGGTCCCCTAGGATACGCTATGCAAGACTAGGCAGATTTCGCTTAACTTTTTAGTGCGACTGTCGGGTTTTGGGTTCGATCCCCGGATCGTGAAAAATGTAATTAGATGTTTCATTCGAGGAGTGACTTTTCGAAAGGGCAACATTGTATTAATTTTAATAAGGTAATATTTATGTCTCTATAATCCGGTTAGATAGGGCATGGTTATATGTAATTGTTTTTGAGTATTTTTATTGAATGAATCGCCCGTAGTTGTTGTTCTAAATTTTACCAAACACTTACGTCACTCAGAATCCATTGAATTCGTCTATTGTATTTTGGTAATATAATATTTTAAATAATGTATGCCAGACAGGTTGGAAATACGAAGCTTGATTCTCGAGTACAATGAATTACAATGAACATGACTGCCGGTGCCGACCACTGTCATCTACTCTTATAGAGGTATGAGGGTGTAATGTTCACTCATCCTCTTTGGAAAAGGGAGGATCCTCCGACCAGACGGGTATCGTATCTTGTAGGCTACTGCCCGACGATTGATGTCGGGACGTTGTATAGTATATGCTAGTTGCGCGGTAAACTCTGTTTGCGCGATGCAGGATTTTGGGTATGTCAATTGTCAGGGTGATGCGTGGTTCGCATGTGGTGCTGTAGATGCCGCCACACGCTAAATGCAAGCCCTCGCGTATAAGCGAACGCTCACGGGTTCGTAGGGTAGGAAGACACCACGCATATTATCATACAAAATACACGCGCAGCTTAAGATATCTCCATTTACATTCCCCACATGACCAATATCACATTCAATATTGCTTTGAATAAAAAGTCATACACGGCTTTGTATGGAGAGCTCCATTTTGTATAGGTAATATCATTACTTCACCGTATGTGACAGACGAGAATATAATACTTATACTAAAGGCAAACCCATATCAGTGAGCCGTTAAAATAATATTTTCAATACATTCTTGTGGCAATACTCTTTGATGTTGTCTTCGAGGAAAATAAATTATCTTTGATTTAGAACTTTGTTTTGTTTCGACATCCTCCAAAGATGGGCTAAGTAGGTCAGCATGTACCAATATAAATTGAAAACTACATAAATAAATATATCAGAGATTTTTTTTTTGGCAGTGTTACCTTTCGGTGGTACCTTTCGGGTTCAATAATAACTCCTTTACTTTTTTTGTGTTGATGCAGCAGCGCAGACGAGGGTACAGCTAAGTATTTCTTTATGTGCATACATTCAGGAATATTTTCCTTAAACACGGTAAGTAAAACGATGACATCGTGTAATGTAATTAGCATTTACTTTGCTTGAGTTTCAATAAATAAATTTTCCTAGACAGCGTACCTTTTAAATTGTGAAAACACCGATTTATCATTTTATGAAGCTAGTTGCGTGGTCGTATTTTTTACACAAAGTGAGATTGGCAATCAAACGATAAGTCTTGAAAGTAAAATTATTCTATTAACTCTTCAATAAATAGAAAACAGGGACATACATAGCATTTCATTTTATTCTATCCAAATATAAAATAGACATCAACTTCGACCATTGTACATAGGCAAATGCAGGATCACACATTCTAGCAAACTTATCTATCTCGAAACGAAGAGAACTCACAGTACCCTAAAACGAGTCGTTTTAGAGCCTGGAGTGACGAGAGTGTAACAAGATAGCTACGTTTGTTTAGAAAGTGACTTGCTTCTTTTCCCTCTCAGATCTGATGGTGACCTTGGAAGAGGCGACTGTCGTGTCGGAGGATTCGGAGTCGGCGACCAGGGCTCGCAGGCGAGCCGCGCGCTTTTCTCTCATGGCGGTCCGCTCGTTCAGCTCGTTCATTTCGTCTTCCAAGTCAGTCAGACGCGCTCTGGACACTTTTGCTCGCTGTGCAGCCGCGCTCTCGTCATCAGACTTGCCGATAGCAGTCCACTTTGTGAGTGCGTTGTCTTCGTTTAACCTACGCGCGATGCGCTTCTCTGTGCGCTCCTCGTTCTCTTGCAGGGCTCTCCTGGCGCTGCTCACATCGGACGAGCCGATGCCGACGCTCTCAAGGATTTTGTCGGAGATCCTCATACGGTTCTCGAGATTGGAGACGTTGGTCTCGAAGTCGACGTCCTCAGAGAAACGAGATGACTTTTTGCCAGCACGCAGACGCTTCAGCGACTCTGTGATCTGAAATGATAACACACTCAATGTTAGCTTCTTGCATTACGTAATAGTTTCTAGGACGTGGCAGGGAAATAAATTAAAGTACAAGTGAAGAAATAATCTGCTAGCAGTTAATACTTTTTTAATTTATGCGCCAAGGTTACTGAGACTATTTCTTGAATAAAATATTCTTAATCTTATTTCTGAATAACAAAGCTAAGCTTAGTTCTCCCGTCGTAATCCCATTATAAACCATTTTGATTGCGGCATGCAATAAAAATCTGTTTGAGATTCGAGTGGCTCATGTCATTTGGTTTGGCAGTCCTATCATCTGTAGTGGTTGGCGAGCTATTTCGGTCTGGCTATCTGCGAGCCGTCATGTAGGTAACAGTGTCTCAACTCATTGTTAATTTTAACATTGGGACATAAATTAACGTATTTCTCTTTGCTTTGTTTCAGAAATAACAAATGGGAATAGTGTAAAATAACACAAGCTTATTTTGACGATGAAAATAAATGACAGTAATGTAAGTCTACTAGAAATATTTGGAATATTTTAAATGTAAATGTCGATTACATTGTCATTTTCTTTCAAGTATCCTTACAAATTTTCCACGGAACACATTCAAGTGTCAGGACATAATATAGTCCTTTTAGTTTAAGTAAAAGCTATTAAATTAAATTCAGAGGACTATATTACTATGTACTGCGAATCCATTAGTTCGCACAAAATAAGAGAAAACGCTATATGTACGTGTTTCTGAGTAACAAGTACGTTCCGTAATGAGTTATATGGAACAGCAGGGTAATTGCGTAACACACTAACAGTAGCAATGGGTTTCATTTTGACAGTTCAAGAACATTCATTGCGTTATTTACGTTGTTGAGCAGACACATTTTTCGAACATATGGAGCAATGGATTAGCAATATGCTTCAAAATGATTCAAATTGTGACTAATAGTGTGTTACCCAATTAGGGTGCTGGTTGTTTTATCTCGTTTGCAAAAAATATCGTGATGCACCGGCGTGCCGTGGGTTTACAATTTTCTTCTTTATAGCGATTCACGAACAGCAACTGTAACTATAAAGTAACGTGAGAGATATTTTGTGTACGGAATTGAATTTTTGCGTACCATACCTACTGAACAGAATGAAATTCGATTTAGCTACGTTGGACCTCATGCAGACATATTCAACTGCCTGTCTAAAACGTGAATGTTATCTATTCGACGTGTATGTCTCCGAGATGGAATATCTCGGAGAAATCGGCATCAGCGGGTTCGCCGATTTATTGATAAGTACTTTGTTTTAATTGAAGTTGCGGTTTAGGCTTAAACAATAAGTCCTATCATGACGGATAGTTAACAGTGAACTCCAATTCAGAGCTTCAGCTTTTGATATTCAGAAAAAAAGCAAAAAGAAAAATAAAATTAGAAAATTTGTTTAATTAACTAACAAGTATCTGCCCTCAAACTGAATTCAGATCACCAATTCAATTCGAAATCTAAACACGATTACCTCACAACTGGGTAAATGATAATTTTTGAATGGGCATATTCTATGTCCAGCCATAAATAGTTGTGTCCGAGTATCAGTGCTAAACTAATTGAATTGGAACTGTGAAAGCCCAGTGGGTGGAAGTGTCGGAGGGCCAAACCACAACTGTTGATAGTTCGAGCTGAAATCCAGGTACCTATTTATGCAAGAGCATGCAATTTAAACTATGTTGCACTCTATAAATAAATACATCAGACAATGTGGCTTCGTTGAGTATTTTTGTACATAAAATGATAATGTGACTCGCGACCGACTCCAAAGGGCTCTTTTAATTTTAAAACGCAGGATGAAAGGTAAATAGTTTAAAAATGTTTATAAACCTTAAAATAATTGTTAGTATGATAGTCGTTGGTCTCTTTATCGTATTACGGTAGGTAATATGAAGAGACTAATCCTTAAAATTATATTTAAAGTACAGGTAAACAATTACGCTTCTTAGATGGTCCTTGCATCAGAGTAGACTTTGTTTTTATTCGATCATTCAAAACATGTACTTAAGGAATCCTTTGTTTGTAGTAAAAGTGGATTCAGATCAAATAACCAATGTTTGTGGTGAATACGCCAACATCCAGTCATGCACCATAAATTTTTCTATGTGAGGACTAGTGATGAGATCAATGCAATGTTTCAAAAAGGAATGCCTAAAGCCCAAAATATAAAAGAATTGTGATTAATCAAAATGGAATTTCAGGTAGATTACATTGTAGTGTAGCACTATTAGCTATGTATAAACATCATGTTTCGCCTGCCAAGAAAGATCTGTCACGGTCTTGACTGAACAACGATCTAAAACGTGTCAAACGTCATAGCATCAAAGTGGCGCTCAGTGAGACAATTTACATACGCGAAACTGGTAAACCGACATTTTGGTAAATTGTTTAGTCTGTGTCCTACTTGCCTACTTTATTAAAGACTAATATTTACATAATATATAAGTTAACGGACTTAAATTAATATTTAATAATATGTACGTGTATATAAAAAAGAGATAAAATAATGGAAAGACTGGCAGCATTGGCGCGCAAAAAATAGGCCAGCCGTCTGGTTACGTGAAGAGTCGACCAACCACTTGGAGATGTCTCGAATAACCAATTAGGGACTCGGATGCAATGGCACTAGTGTTTAAACTCCAAACGATAACTACTTAATGTTAATTTTAGAAAATATTATTTCTAAAATCTTTTTACTTATAGATTTATGAACGTTTATAATCCGTTATGTTTTGTAATTTAAAGGATTATATAATGCCATAAACCTGTAGGTGCGAATTCACAGAAATGTTTGCTACAAATGGATAGGTATTTAATTAATATTGAGTAACTAGCAGACCGGAGAGACTGGAATTGCCATGCCACAATACCACTTTGTAACGTAAAGATGCCAGCACATCCAGCTACCCGAAACTGTCGAATTTTCCCAATCAACCTTGAACCTAATGCTTTAGCGATAAAGTTGAAAATCTATTCAAGAAATTTGACAGACGGTAGTAGCCTGATGTGCTGGCGTCTGTACATTTACCATTGTGTATACGTGATTCTCCGTACCTAATATAATATTTGCTGTGTTTACCCGCTGTCGCTTCCTTCAGCAGGTAGCCAAGCATAAATTGTGTTATCAAATATCTCGCAGTCAATGCCAACAGAACACTCCGTGAAATGCAGTCCTAGTTATTCTCGTAATGAGAAATTTTCGAAATTCAGCTCGCATTTGTCTTACGAATATGCCAAGAGTAAAATTTCATATTTTGATGTTGTACTGGTTGGAATGAAATTATCCGGAAAAGAACCGGAGTTACCGACATAGCTTGCAGAGTAAGCAAACTGAAGTGGCAGTGGGCTGGCCTTGTCTGTCCAAGGACCGATGGCCGATGGAGCAGACGAGTCCTGGAGTGGAGACTGCCTATCGGCAAGCGTAGTGTGGGACGCCCCCCAGCTAGATGGGCGGACGACCTAAAGAAGGTGGCTGGGGTAGACTGGATGCGGAAGGCGGAGGACAGGGTACTGTGGCGCAGTCTGGGAGAGGCCTATGTCCAGCAGTGGACTGCGATAGGCTGAGTTGATTGATTGTTGATACTGGTTGTGTTGTCATACTATGACGCATGGCTAGTGCTAGACCAATTCCTTTGCAGATAGCGTTAAAAAATATTTTTGGTGAACAACTATTTCCTACTACAACAAATTAAAAGGAGGCCTAACTTTGTCCGACACCCTCATTGTGTAACACAATATCTATCTCTATCTGAATGATTATGAACGATATTGCTAATCCATTGCTTTATATGTTCGAGAAATTGGTCTGCTCAACAACGTAAATAACGCAATGAATATTGTTGAAGTGTCAAAATGAAAGCTATTGCTAACTATTAGTCTGTTGCGCAATTACTCCGTAGCATAAAGCGAAAGTATAGCCATGCTGAGGAGGATGATGAACCGCTACCTATTTTACAAAGGGCTGATTTTACAATCAACAAATAATTTTTATAATAATTATTTCGTGGAATAAAATTGACGTTTGACAGTTTTTGTATAGAAGAATTTTCAATAATTCAAAATTATTCCTCCGACAAAATTACCTGGCGTTGGTAAAATCAGCCCTTAATCAATTAGCATTACGTAAAGGACAAACATCCATAAATCACTAATATGTTATGTTTGAAATGGTAGTGGCTTTATTTTACGATGGTTTTTTTTTCTGGTAACATTTTAAGTATTTTATTTTAGCACAAAAAAGCTCATATATAATACTGCCCAATGGTATTTTATTAAGGCATGTATTTAAACGAACCTCTATAAATTCCAATTTTGCACTTCTAAAAAAATATTGAACACTAATGATTGCGAACTATAAAAATAGCACCAACGACTATCGAATAATATCAATTCAAAACCAAAAAGACCAACTACATATATTAATAGCACCGCATAATAAAAATATCACAATGGGAATTTTGCGCTTTTACATTTTACCAACATTAAAAGTTTTGATAGTTTATAAAAAGAGCAAAAATTAAAAAAAAATCACTATATCTACAGTATGTTTGATAATAAAACAGCTTTTACAGCAATGCAGCAATCTTTATTCGACAATAAAACATTATACAGGCTGAGTCAGGTGTTGTAAATATGTCGCTATGGCTAGTATAAGACTCTTTGACTGTTTAATGACATTTTATACGTGTTTTACTGCAAAGTACCAGAGGGTAAGATAGTGAAAAGATTTTAATTTTAAAATAGTGCTGTCCTGACTGAAATTTTGTAATTTTCAACTCATATTTCTTTAAGGACGCATGCCGCGAGGGCTGGTTCGAGGTGGCGCGGGAATAGAGTTCCTGGAAGGATTTGGGGGAGGCTTTTGCCCAGCAGTGTGACAGTATAGGCTAACAAAAAAAAATCTTTAAAATAGAATATGAAAGGCATAGCTCTACAAAGCTTCGTTAGGTTCAGATACTCGCACGTCATTTGGTATTTTATAGCTCTAGAATCCATCTAAAGTCTAAACTTAAGGCTGAGGCTACATTAGGCCGCGACGCGACCTGCGACACATGAGCGATTAAAACAAATAAATGAATGCTCACGTATATGGCTACACCGTACATCAAATATTACTAGCTATCTTTGATTGCTTATGCGATAGGAACAACATTACTGTAATGACGGCATCGGCTACATCAACATATCAGCGGAATTGAAGCGAATTTATTAGAAAATTTCTCACTTGCACGACTAGTTCAATAGTGCTACTAAATATGCGTGTGGCTTCATTATGCGTATAGTAAACCGCGATGATGATTTGATAGCATATGTACTGTAGCCACGTCATCGCCGAATATACGCCGGATTTTCGCTTTTAATGTAGCCATACCATGTTTATCTCGTTTCGCTCTTCCAGTCGCATCGCATATCGCTGCCTACTGTAGCCTCAGCCTTAGTCTGAGAAGTATTTTACTAAGCACATACGTGTATTTACGTCCTCTGTTAAAATTATTCGGCACTATCATAGAAACGCGTTTGCGACCGATGTCAGTGTTACAGTGTTATTTGATACATACATTGCATTTACCTACCCCCTGCTAATGTATTTAATAAGTGCATAAATTATCAGCCTATAATGTTCTCGGTGAAAAGGAGTGGGCCACCACGGTATCCACCGCGCGGACCCCAGAGCGGGTTGGTAGTTGTCACATGTCTTCGAATTTTTGGTTCTAGGACATGCCGATTTCCTCACGACGTTTTCCTTCACCGTTTTGAGAGGAGTGGTGATGAAATAATTTACACAAGATAAAGCGCCTGCAGTCTGGGTACAAACCGTCAGTGCTCCATGGACCAATTGAAATTTGACCAGTTGGTCTATGGGGAAAATCACATATTTCCGTCGTCCAAATACCAACTGGGCTATGGAGAATTGAGAAATCTTCCGCTGCCCAGTTTAATAGTATGGTAAAGCCTTGTACACTCGTAAGTCGCGGCCGTCTAACTTAAATAAGTGACGGATACCCAATTACTGTCATTATCTTGCACTCTACGCCTGCATTTGACACAAAAACAGACCGTCAGGGATAGAGGGGGAATAGAATTGACCAGTGATGTATTTAACAAAATCAATTACCAAAGGGTGACGTGAATGCAGCGTTGTCTTTGACATCTTATACCTGCCGTCAGTGCATCGGAAGCCATGCGAAAAAAGGGCGGTTGTGGTCGCCATTTCTGATTGGCGTGTTTGTGTATTTATGGGTAGGTTCTGTAGGGGGTTAAATTGATCAATTATATTTTTTGGACTGTCATAATCATATCTGAAAATAAAGAGTTAAATTACAGACTGGTTTTTGGTAATGCAAAATGTTTTTGATATTTTTACTTCCTTCGACCTTCGACTACTTTTCATAGATTAAAGATTTCGCTTTCTTTTCTTTTTAAGCGGAAAGCGCCAGGGTAGGAATTTTCTTAATTTTTTTTTGCAATTTGCAGGTCGGTGTCAGGTTCTGTGTTGAACAAAATATTATTCGCGACCGTTACAAGTATGTATTTAAAGTATTATAATTATTAATACCATCAATACAACCATCTAAGTTCATATAATTAACCCTATTGGTTGATATTTCATGGAATAGTCACTAGATTATAATTCTGTAAATCCACAGATAGATATTTGATATTTTTCCTGTTAAGAGCTAATAAGTCATAACTGTATACTCGTAATTAAATAAAGTGCATATTTTAATTTCAACCAATTAACTTAGCGAACGATCTCTTCCAAGTTGTCCAACATTCAAAACTTTAATACTTTCAATCCTTCTTTTTAACATTTTTAATTAAGACTTATTTTCTGTTCGTAATACCTCGTTTTTATGAAGACTTTTACCTGATAGTGAAAGCTTTTACCTGAGATGTGTATACAATTATGATTCTTAAGTTAAGACAAGTTTGTTCTCTCAAGTAAAATTCTATTTAAAGCGGGTTAAGAATCAAATTTTTAGGTAAACGACAATAGCGCATCGCGGCAACAGATAAGGTTCAAAACAGCGATGAGTTTGATGTTAGTTGAACCGCATGAGCGACAAAATAAAAATCATTTTGCAGTTTTAATTAACTTAAAAAATAAATGCACGGCTCAGTGAAATAATTTTTAGGTATTTCTTTAGTTGATTGTATTCCCTTTATTATCACTACTGAACGATAGATTACCCTCGAAGATTTAAGAAATTATGTGACAGCAAATATTTATTTGAGCTGTTTTACGATTACTATTATATTGTTATGAAATATTTTTGAATAAGTTTTTTCTTTGACTTGTTACCAACATACCTGTGTTTGGGCAGCGCCCTAAATGAAAATTTAAACACATCTGTTCTTTTTTAGTGTCTTGAAATCAGCTTACAATAATTAGTCATAGTTTTTATTG
Source organism: Hydraecia micacea (assembly GCA_914767645.1). NCBI lineage: Eukaryota > Metazoa > Arthropoda > Insecta > Lepidoptera > Noctuidae > Hydraecia > Hydraecia micacea. The sequence goes on from OU611774.1 coordinate 4,327,040, forward strand.
GACTTATTTTTATTAATCACGCTGTATGCTGGATGTAAAAGTCGTTCAGTCACGGTAAGTTATTTTCGAATCGAGTTAGCTCGTGTTGAGCGAGAGGAGATACGAAGAATCATGTGATAATGGCTCTTTATATCTCGTATTGTAACGACTCGGAATATTTGTTTTGTCTTACTAAACTTAATGTCTTACGCTAGATTAACGTCAGCCAGGCTGCGGCATGTTTTCCTTTGATGTAAGTAATTGAATATTTTACTGAACATAATTACACGAATTAGCCAATGAAAAAATACTACTACATCTATTGCTCCTTACAAATAACCACGAGATGTGTGGGTATATTAGTACCTTTCAAAGTATTGTAAGAAACAGATACATGTGTGTTATTTATTCTTAGACTAGTCAAGAAACACTGAACTCTTCTAGTTGAAAACATAATTTAATTTTGACGTGTAAAGGCGTTTTTTGAACTAATTTACAGAAATAAGTATAACTTATTAAAAACTAGAGACGTGACGAGAAAATTCCATAAAATGGTGTTCAATTTCTTAATAAGATTATCAAGTACATCATAATTATTGTGCCACTGTAGTGCCCCTGTCTGGCTAATTATACCCACAGCTCTGCTAGGGTGATTAAGCGATTGGTTGTCATGGCAACGGTCCTATGGGATACTCGCTGTCTGTAAATATCTCATACCTGTAGATAACACCATAGCTACATTAAATTAAGGATCGAAGGACTAACGGCGAACTGTGTTTAAAATTCTTATTTATTACGTCAGTGCTCTTAGAGTACCTACTTTATATACCTTCTATATGCCAGTACTTTAGGTTATTTAATATTTTTGGAAGACTTACAGTTTATGAAAACAAAATAAAATAGTAAGTGAAACTGTCAAACAGCAATTACAAGTGTTCAATTATAAAACAGTCGATTTCTCACCGTGAAAAACTTAGTTGAAATCAGCTGTCATTTCACATGAAGCTAGGAATTGCCACTATTGATAGCTCACTTCACTAAAGTTGTCACGATCATATCTTACAGAATATACCGGCAGAACAGTGAACACACAGCACTGCTCACAAAAGAAAACAGTGGCACTACGGGAGTGCCGACAGAAGTGAAAACAAAACACAAACAGAATACTTTGCCATCATTCACTGACATATCGGATATACATTAAAACCGAGTACATCTCGAGGACAGCCGAACACATCCGAAGCGGTGTCGGTTATACATTTTCGCCGCGCCGTAGCAAGAGAGGGGGATACTCCTACGCCGCGCCGGCTGTCTACTCTCCATCCGTCTTACGAATTTTCGATCAGGTCACGTGTCCTGACGCGAGTTTAACATTTTTTACCCATTACAAAAAAAGTGTACAACGCCGATAAAGAAGTTTTCACTTCAAAAAGAGAACACCGAGCGTGACGCGCGAGTGTGTGATCCGCCTAACATTAAAAAGTGTCAAACAATTTATTGACTGACGAAGAAGTCCTTTATGTTAATAAACATTATAATCAATGCTTACTTATTGTAGAACGATATACCTCGTTAAATTAATCTAACGGTTCATTGAAGTAAATTATAACTACGTATTAACGAAGAGGGTAAAAGGCGAAGCATATTTTTATGTGCATAACATTATTTTCTGCCTGCTTTATTGATTTATCGGATAAGGATTTTAAAGAAATAAGTGGATGACTTCGTTTACGAGGGAAAAACAAGTTCAATGAATTTGAAAAACTTCCATCGAGGGCAAAATATTTTATAGCTAGAGCAAGGTGTTGCATCCAAGCATTTTATGGACAACGTAATTAAAGGATAACTTAATCAGAACTGGCCAAGCTATTTGTGCAGAGAAGGTTGTACCGTATTTTAATTGTAGGTACTGGTAAAACGTATGCAATAAAAACTTTTTTACTTACAAATAAAAAACCGACTTCAAAAAAAGACACTACAAAGTGTTTAAATAACTTTGATTTCGGAAGTCGGTGTCGTTGGTTCCACATTTTTGTTTTTTTACACCGACTCCCGAAATTAAACTTATTTATCACTTTGTAGTTTTTTTTAAGTCGGTTGGTTTTTTTTTTTAGTTTTTATTTTTCACTTTTTAGTTGCACCTGCCCCACACAAATTCAATTAACACTAGTGCATTGAAGAATTGAAGACACCAACTAGAAGAATCATCAAAATTCGCATAGAAACGCCGGAGATGCATATAACTTCGTACATAAGAATAATTACCTAATGTCTTATATACTAAAACCTTTCTGAAAGTATGTAGATCACAGTAATGAAGTAATTATTAAAATTGGTTCATTAGTTATTGAGAAAATCGCGGACATACATACGGGTCGAACACAGAGCCTCCTTTTTTTTTCCTCTTTGTTCGGTGAAAAATAAGGACATTTTTGAACGCCTTGTATGTGAGGCACATCAGTGTGCATACACACTAGCGACACGCGTCGACAGTAGAGGCAACTGCAACCGTCGACGCGTATGTCGGCCGCATCCATCAACGTCTTGTCGGCGGTAGCCGTCGACTCTTGTCGGCCGATGCAGTTGCCACTGTCACCGATGCGTTTCGCTCGTTTGTATGATCACTGATGTAGGTGCCAAATACTCTCACATACTCTTCATAAATCGTTTAAATATTTTGCGAATAGATAATTATATAATGTTCCACTTCATGTAATTTCTGGCAAATATGTGCTGATTAATTACACTGAGATGACGCGTAAAATGACAGCGGTAGGAAAGTAAATCAAATAAAATTATTTTATTGCTACGATCGCTTTTTTATGTCATCGCTAGTTCATAAAATAAATTGAAAATTGTATAATACTCGTAGTATAAATAAGTAGTAAAAGGTAGTTGATAGTTCAATGAAATAATTTTAAATTTCATTGAAATCTTCTTATTACCTAGTCATCATAATTTATCAGTTTTCAGTTCAGCTGTCAGTAAAAAATAAATAGGAAAGATGATTCGACCTGGATGCGGAAGGCGGTGTTGATCTTATGTTCAGCATTGGACTGCGTTGCATTACAAGCATTTTGATACCAACAGGAGTAAAAACAAAATGTTTAGGTAAATTCGACCTCGTAAGTCCTTTGTTACTTTTGACAACAATTCCCAGTAAATTTTATTTATTTATTTAATAAACTTTTCTTAACTATAATTACAATGTAATACACTAGATACTAAAATAAACGACTAACTAACTTACTATACAAATAAATAAAAATAAACAAAGGACACTTAGGCGTCGAAGTACTCGTCCGCATCGCTGTCATCCGGAAACGTGCCCAGAAGTCTGGCAGCATTGCCACGTTGAATGGCAATGCTAATTCTTTGACCAAAGAACGACCCAGCCCTCTGGTCACGTGAAGTATCGACCAGCCGGCGAGAAATTTCCTTAAAAAGGTGACTGGCGCTCGGGCCCCATGACCCGAGCGTTTCGACCCCAAACGGCTCAAGGTAAGGTTACAGTATTTGCGTCGCTTGAGGATCTCAGCAGCCGCAGCAGCGGCTTATTGTATAGCAGTAAATTGACTTCGTAAAACTAGATTTGCACATGAATAAGCACAAGTATCAGAGCCATTCGGTGTCAGGCAGACTTGTGCAAGTCTAAACTTGCGCAAGAATATCGTAACGTGTACAGCTACTGTCAGGTTGAAACTGTCTATCTGTCACATAGACAAATAGAACATGACCTTTTTTAACATGTAAGTGACATTCAACCTTATTTTGATAAAGCAATTACTACGTCGACTAACAGTTAATTTACCAAAGAAATAGGTAAACGTACAATTGAACTGCTTGTTTCACTGACACATTTAATTCAGCAAGACAGTTCAAAAAGACCAATCCATCATAATAATATGTAGTTCTGAGTTACCGCGACGTTTAGCTGCGTGCGCGCATGCGGAATATTTGCCAAACGTCCATCATACGCTAGTCGTCACAATTGGACTAAAACTGTAAATGTGTCAGTAGAATATTTTCTGAGTATTATTTATTTAGTACGAATATGTTTTACAACATCTTGAGTTGTGACACCGCATGTGGACGCTGCATTATTTATAAATAGTTATTTAACAACAGCTTTAGGCCGACCGCTTCACTGAGACGTTGCTTGAATAGCTGTGCGGTGCGGAAGGGGTGATAGTTGTCACAAGTTGACGAATCACTGAGCTCTCGCATCACGTCACCACACCCCTCCCGCACCACGCTGCTACCTCAGGCGAGACGTCTCAGTTAAGCGGTCGGCCTATAGTAAATAAGTCATTTCAATGTAAGTTACGATGTTTAATATTTATGACCGAAAATAAAATTTACATAATATTATAAAATACTGTATGATAAAATTATTATACTAAATAAAGATCTTTAATCGGTTGAATGCTGTAATTACAGAAATAGTTAAAAAGACACAGTGTCTCGCGTGGATCCCCGTCACGAAGGGTTAAATGTTCTAATTACAGGAATCAGCCTTTCCTGAAAACTTTTGTCTGTTTTCATCTCTTCAAAATACATACCGTACCGTTTACTAACAGTAGCCAACATTAGCTTAGTCATTAAGGGGACTACACGACCTAAAGCGCGGTCACTGACGAACTGCATAGAAAAGAAAGAGAAGCGCGATGACACAACGCTGGTAATTTATTGCAAAGTATGAAGCTATTATCTATTTACAAAAAATCTATTGTTTGGACTAAAAAATTAAAACACTAGTGCTTTAAAATGTTGCTTGTAGAATAATCTGACAAAAAATCATAATGATTGTATGTATGGTTCTTATTGTAAAAATATTTTTTAGAGGTATCTTCATGGTTTTTGTCTATCATATCATATTAGTTGTATTATGATTTCAACACACTATTCTACCTAGCATGTAACCTGAAGAATATCATATATTTTTCTGATTTTGTTTACTGTAGTCGATCATATACTTATATTGTTGCTCAAACTTGAGTTTTTTGCGTTTAGGTCCTGTAAGCCCCTTAAATACTTTTAGAGTATTCGCAATGCTTCAAAAGATTCGAAGTATCTACGTAATTATAGTAACGCGTAGAGGGCTGAATACATAGAAACGTCTGCACATTTCTATGCACGTGTCTGCACCTGCTTCAAAGCCACTCATAACATTAAATATAGAATGCTATTTCATTTTCAATGTTGCTGTCCCGAGACGTATTAGGTGATTTTAAAAATATACCAGATTTGTCATTGAATGAAGATGCGGGTTATTTTTGGATGCGTGAACGCTCTGTAATTTATGCGCCCGGTTGCTATGTTTATAAACACGTTCTCGCATATTTACTTTCAATGAATTGTACTCTCTATTTAAGTAGATATACCTACCTAGTTCCTACTGTTATTTAGAATGTTCCAACCCTAGTTTATTGTAATAGAGGTGTAAACTGTGACATTTAGTGTTGTTATAAGTCTAATCTGTCCTCGGACTAACCAGTTTAGATGTTCACGAGGAACGAAACAATAGCTCAGTTACTCGTATACTTTTTTTTTTGTTTTCGGGGGGAAACCTTCAAAAGGCGGGACCTCCGGGGAGGGAGGTCGGGGAGTGTGGGATTTTCACCTCACTAATACCACCCCGGTGATCACCATCAGCACATAGGGGTGGTCCCGGTTCCATTCCGGAACCCCCCGTGCAACGCCTGTAAGGCACATCCCTGGGGAGACTGTAGTACATCTACCTAGTTCGGTGCTCTCGCACAGGCCACACTCTTTTGTTAGTCCTTCAAGCGGTCAAATTTTTTCAATATGGCTTACGTTTTATAGAACGTGTGACGTTGATATATAATCTCTACTGTATCATTTAGCTCCTACAAAAAATCGGATACTGATTGTATGCCGTCTGCGAATGCTCTCAGTTCAGGGATTGTTTGTTAGCGATGCGACTTCACCTTCAATCGACAACGTACCGGCTTTGCTTTAGATACGAGAGGCTTTTAGTGGAATACGTCGCAAACATAACGTCTATTTGAGAGCTCAGACGCAATCAACAGCCAAATGAACCAAGTATCTATAATGCTATATTATAATTTTTTCATGAAGACGTTATGCGGGTAGCAGGATCGTCCGAAAGGGTTACCGCTGCCCCGGAACATAAAGGGCTAAGGAAGGAACACGGGTGGGTTTTAGTCAGTAAGAGTCTGACACTCCCTTCCGCTCCACCCAGAGCGGGAGGAGTCATTAGATGATTTCCCATCCACAAAAAAAAAAAAAAAAGACGTTATGCGGGATCACGTAGGATGTATTCTGAATTTCTGAGCTATTCTCAGTAAAAATTTGAAACCGCAAAAGGAAAATATCATGCAGTCACGTATGTACTACCAACTTGTAGCATTCGTTAAATATTTTTAAAACATGCGTGGGATGGGGCGCTCGCAGTTAATTGAAAGAGGTACCAGTAACATAACAAATACAAAATCCGTTTTGCGGCTTGATTAAAAATACGGGATTACAAATTTTAGGCTTCAGTTGAGCTCTATGGAAAAACAAACTGAGTCGATGATATTTATTTTACTCTGTGATTTTTGTTTTCAGGTACCTGTTGTGTACTCGTTATTTTTTTTTTGTTGGAAAATACACGTACCTACTATCTATTTGAACATTTATATCTGTAAATTATATGTGTACATAATAAAGAGTATTCTATTCTAGTCAATCAATGTATATAAAAATACAAATACGTATTCGGCAAATTTAAAACATAGTACTCATCTGGATTCAGTAGCAGATCAAAAAAACAAGCAAACAAAGATGAATGCAATGGCAAACCGTAGATTGTTGCATCGAGCACAAAGTGAGTTATCAATGCACGGGTACGGGTGTTCTGTTGGTGCCCCAGCGCAGGCGAGGGCACTAAATTAACACTAGTGCATTAATTACTCACTTTAGCAAGGTGCGTAATCTACTTTACTTTCAACTACCAATCTACCTACCGTGATAACATATATATCTACTCATAGTAAAAACTCAAGTTAATGAAAACAAAGTTTAATTCATCCTCTCCTCAAACATTTAAAACTTACAATTATGAAATGTGCAGTTATTAAAAGTGAAATTTGCACTTTTACTTGGAACATTTATTCTAGTATTTGTTTGGTTTATTTGTCAATAATTATTATTATCATCAGAATCAGATGATACAATTTCAAATAATTTCCATGAAAAGTAGACGGACATGGTGATGTTGATCGGTGCAAATTAATTGATTCCGTTATGTTTTGAGTGATTTTACTTTCATTTTGTACCGATTCCTCTATGTAACCTTCTCACGGATGTCGAAACCTTCTGCTACCTGGTCCGATTTCCATCCACTATGACGCTTGAGCGTAGTCAAATTAGCAACGGAATCAGCTAGCAGCGTTGCTGACGTTCGGCGGAAACAATGCCCAGTGTAGGCTCCCGAGTTTTGTAGCTTCAGTTAACTGGCAATTTCATAAGGCAATTTTCCTTTCTGCCGATGGCTTGTTTTTTGCATTTTCCATTCTGTTAATTTAAGAAAAACCGCTTTGTGTTTATAGAACTTGGACGCAGCGCCAGGTATTTCTGCATTTCATTTAAAAATTCGTCACGTATTACAAATATGACGGCCTTTTTTTTTCGTGTTCATAAGTTTAATTAGCAGCATCTGGTTATGTGTTTCGATGTTGTTAATTGTGATATTCATTAATTCAGAGCTTCTGAAAATAAGAGCAAGAACCCGTTGGATACGAGAAGCAAAGAACCGGTCGAAGTGGAGGTGCTTGGGCCTATGTCCAGCAGTGGACGTCTATCGGCTGAATGATGATGAGGTTTCATATAACATTTCTGCACTGTTTTGGTTCTAAGCAAAAAATACGTCCTTTGCTATCGGTTTTGTAGTGATTAATGATAACAGTACTACGTAGTTAAAAGATAAGTATTAAGAAGAAGCTTATTATCTTCGGAAGTTTTCAATTAACCATGGAAAAGTTTACAAACGAGATCCCTCGTTATAATAGAGACTCCTTAGAACTAGGCTTCACGTAGATTTTTTAAAATGTACTTTCCTTCTTGTAATAGCGTCGTTCTTTATAAAAGTAAATTACTAGATATATTTGGTTTCTATAAGAGAATACTGTGACGTAGTTTTATATACAAACTGAACTGTTAAATTACAATTTTAATACCTGCGCGAGTTGCGAGTTTTCTGATTGGTAGCTTTTGCAATGATAAAAATTCAATTTGAAATGGTATAATAATATATAGCTTTGATACGAAATATTTATGAAAATTTTAACTTCACTAACTTCACGACTCGACCAAAATTAAGCAATCATCCAATAAAATTGTAAGACCTAAATAATGGTAACAGCTCAGACTTTTCAAGTACAGTATTTTTTTTCCTCATGAAGCGACGCGCGCTTTATTTGTGGTTATCAAGTGTACAAACACGCTGTGAATGTGTGTAAGTGCAAAAGCTCTCGTTACCGTGAACGTCGCTTAGTAAGATAAAAATACTGTAATGCAACGCGAGCAAGCGCGTATTGTATGTACTACCATAATCCGTACTAAGTCCCTCAACGATCATAACGTAGGGCGATTCAGACGTGTCCGCGTATGATCCACGCCGTATCGTGAGCAATCGTGGCAGACAGGACATGTCCTAACAACGACGGAATAAAATACGGTCGCCGCGAGCAAACATGTTATGTACAGACGCCATGTGGCGGACGGCCTGTATGCAAAATGTATCACATTTATTCCCGTCACTCAGGCTGACTAAGGGCGCTTTACCCGCTCGGCGGCGTAGTGTGAATCGGCCCTAATCTGCAAAATTTGCTTTTTAATTCTACCTTTTATTTCTTTAGTATTCATGTTCGATGGCCCTCTACTGCACTTGTATCAATGTTTGATCAATCTGTGTTTTTTTAAATGTATCGAAAACAAAGGATTTAAAAAATACGTTGCTGTTTCATAGAAAAGCGCCAATACCCAAGTGATTAAAATGTTTAAAACAACCCGAACAGCTAACTTTTTTTTGTAACCGAAACTGAAAATTTCATCGCAGGTTCAGAATCATTTCTGAATCCATGGTAACAGGATGCGCCTCGATTTCCCTGCCGGGGGTTTAGTTTAATATACCTAAATGTTTAGTATTTTGAGGGGCTTGTGGCTAAGTAATATCAGCCGCACGGGTCGATCGATCAGGTTAAGCTACGCTTGCCGCGGTTGGTCCGTGGATTGGTGACCATCTTTACATATCACGATCCCTCCGTGCCTCGGAAAGTCGGAAATCACGTTAAGCTGTTGGTCCCGGCTGTCATTCGTCCGGATCTTTGACAGTCGTTACGGGTCGTCAGAAGCTCCAAAATCTGACACCCATTCTTACCAAGGGGTATTACCCAGTAACTGGGTTGTGGAGGTCTGATAGGCAGTCGCTCCATGTAAAATACTGTATTCAGCTGCATCCGGTTAGACTGGAAGCCTACCCCAAAATAGTTGGGAAAAGGCTAGGCAGAGGATGAGGATGACCTAAGTATTTAGAACTTAAGACTATAGCTTTGATAGGGGTCAATGTAATACAAATAGTTTACATTTTAGGACCCAAAACATGGGAGCGTTTATTATTAGAAATACCTACTTACTACTTCTAAATACTATTAGATTGCTTGACAAAAATATGTTATATTATAAAATGTTAAGACGAAAACGTCATAAGTAGTAAATATGATTCGCGGCCGTAAATAGTAGATTGTACAACTAGTGCATGAAAGAAGCCATTTTACCCCGAGACGTATTATCCGTTTTTCCACAGAACAGTGTGGGTTTTTCCGTCGAAACTTAATAAGTGAACATAGATCATTATATTGTAATGCACTCTTCTGAAATCAATTAAAATCACAACTTATTAGTGCACACACATAAAGAGTGCTTTTAAAGGCTAAGCTCTATTTCGATCGCAAAAAATTAATAGCGTTCTATATTACTGTTGTAAGGGTCGTGCTTGTGTCTTATTTTCCCTGCTTTGTTCTGTAAAATATAATCTGCTGTATCACTGGAAAATTATTACCATGAAATTAATTACCTATATTTTTATTATAATTTGGTGAGATATCGTTTAAAAGTCATCGGAAACGGCAGTAACTACCGACTGCACTCATGCGAGTCACATGATGTCTCTTTATGAAGGCAACTGAAGGTGTCTGCCGTAGACTGGGGCTGGTTGTGACAGGGGTAAGTAGTTACAGCGGCAACGGTGGCTAAACAGAGAACGCTATATTGACGTTATCAAGAGACAAATGATGACGCCACCACCGGCTACCACGCCGCACGAGCCCGTGGCGCTGCGTCACGCTCCTCACCTTGCGTAATGAATTCTTTGATCCTTTAACTATCCCATGGTGTAATTGAATTTAGGATGGAAATCGATGATAGACATGAAGCTGCAACACCAAACTGTATCCCCCGATTTTGTTATCATTGGTTTTTTTGACGTATTCACGTCAATAATCTTAGGATCTTAAAATCTTAGCATTGCAAAAGACTTGTATTACGTTTAAGTTTTATCAGAATTCAATCATTTATTTTACTTCTAATAGTGTGGTACCTAAAATAGTTTTTAAATTAAAAACCCGAATAGTTACTTAATCAAACAAACCTATATTCCGGTAAAACAATCTAAGGAACAAAAAATTATGGCACTTTATGAAAAAAAATGTCACGACCAGCCCCAGTCTCCCCTAAGTAAACAATGCTATTGATCAATTAGCGGTGTCATTTTTGGACTTAAATGAACGCAAAACAACTACCTACCTTTAAATATCAATTTATTTATCAGTATTTTCATTTTGGACATTTGGCTTCTGCTTTTAATTCATGAGGCTAAGAGATGATTTTACAAAATCTGATATTTTAACCGTAGAATATAATTGACGTCTGACAGTTTCTTTAGAGAAATATCGAAGAACTACCCACGTAGAAAGTAACTTAAGAATTAATATAGTTTCGTCTCGATGTTGAAGGAATCCTTGCTGTGGCTTCTTAACCAGTAATGAGAGTGGGTTCTATCCAATTTAAAAATTGTAAAACCTAACTTATAAGGATTCTCCGAAGATGCAGACGAGTATCAACTCACCTTTTGAAGCTGATTTTAGAATTTAATATGTTGCGGAAATTGGTTTTTAAAGGCATTACAGGTAGTATAAGTAAGTAGGGGAAATATCGATTCTCTGAATTATTTGAATCGAATGGGCCCGGTTATTTAATATTATTGTTTAAAAAATGGTACGAGTAGGTACTTTTATTTTATTTAGTTAATTTAAATCATTTAAGTAGGCCTACAATATCTGAAATCTTGTGAGCTTAACATACTTAACTAACTGCCAACATCAGTTCCTCTCAGCGTCCTTAAATCTAAAAGAGATTGGGAGGAAAGAGAGAGTGTATTTAAAACTAGTTTTTAAAAAAATATTTTCGGTAAATAAAACTCACCAAGACTGCTTTTATAAAGGTTTTTAAATCAACATCTCAAAAGACGTAAAAAATACAGGCAACTCCTTTAAGAGAACCATTTCACCGGCTCCGATCTAACGATTTTGTTCTCATTTTAAAACTTAGAAACACAAAAGGAAAGGTAACACTTACATCATCAGAAAGGTCCTCGCTGTCGAATGCAGAGGCCAGAGGCCTGCCCCTCTGTGCCCTGGCTCCCCTGGAGTCGAACAGATCATCACCACCGTCGATGTCATCAATGGCGCTCTTGATGCGGTTCTCAACATCAGCCCGGATGCGATCGCGGTCCGGTTCCGTGACGCGTGGCACAGGCGTCTTGCCGTCCAGACGGTCCAAAACCGGGCGGTAGTAGCTCTCGCCTTTGTCGAAGTTGCAATCGTAGACGCGCGTGCGTCGGGTCCGGCCTAAGCGACTCATCTTGTTGTGTCCTGAGAATAATGAAAAGAGAAAGGTTTAGAAGCATGAAAACTATGAATTCTCCAGTTTTCCCTGAGGCAAAACACTCGGTTTCCCGATTCGATTTCCGAATTCGGAATACAGATTCGGAATTTCGTGAACCTACCGCAGATTTACCTTTTTTTCATTTGGAATTTTTACTCCCAGTTCAAACAAACGTCAGGTCATGTTTCCGAACGAAATATAATATACGAAGTCATGCGAAAAATAACGTATGGAATATCCTACACACATTCGGGTGGCTGAAAAAGGAAAACTAATTTAGGAATGGAATCGCTAAACCTATGTAAAACGCATGTGCGTACCCACTAAGTAGGCACCGACATTCATAATATTTACATCTAAATCAAATCATTTATTTTAAATAGGCACATAGAAGGCACTTTTGAATGTCAAAATATACAAAAAAAATTAAATTGAATCTAGTCGCCTCTTCCAAGGTTTCATATGCAGAAGAATAGACAAGAAACTCCACCGTTACCCTTTAAAAGATGTTTTACAATATTTTGTATACATTAATTATATAATTATCACCATAATTTTTAGCGACCATCTTAAAATGTCTATGACGTCATATAAGGCAGATTAAGGATTAAAACGTCTAAAATAAGTCAACAAAGAAAATCAAAACCGGCAATAGATATTGGTCATGATCCAAATACTCAGGTTGAGACGACATTTTCAATAAAACAGCTTAATTGAGACGAGTACACCCGCTTTAAACTTCCATTTAATTTTTCTTTCAAATAAAAAAGAAATAAACTATTGTACTTTATCTCAGTTCAGGATGTACCATTATTGAACTAAGAATACGCACAAGAGAGAAAAAGCTGTTTTCCTACAAATAATACGATTCCACATTTTTTTTTCTAATACCAGAATGTTATGCAATACGGATTGCATTATAAAGTAAGTATTCTTTGTCTGAGCTTTGAGGTGGATCTTTTAATTAAACATAGTGGAGTGAGGGCCTTTATTACCCATATCATATTATTTTCAAGTGGGTCCATTTTCAAAGAGATTATAGATAACATTTATGTTGTCATATTTATTAAGTAAAGGACGAAAAGCATTTTACATTTCAAACTTAACACATCATATCATTTCGGCTGTTTTTCTTAAAGGGTTAGGCCGACGAGTACCTACGGCTACAATGTACTTGCACTGCGCCAGTTAGGTACTTGAAATACCTAAGTAATTTTGTTACTACACACATCAAAAGTGTCTAGGGATCAACATATATTTTTGCAATAACTTTTCTCCTGATTGATATTAATTAAAATTTTCTTTAAGGATTCATCAAATAAAGTGTTTTCGTTTGTCACAGTAACGATAAACCAAGTCACCTTTGCATTAATAAAGAAATTTGCAATTTTCCTAATAAAGGGATTTTTGACATTTGAACCACTAACACAAAAGTTCGAAAAAAAGACTGAAATAACAGTTTTCTTTAAAATTTTATTGGGTAACTTAAACAATTAATAATCCGTGTTTCTACCGCGAACACTAACAACACAAGAACATCGGTTTGGCATACTCAAAATGAGTTCATCCAAATCACGCTGTGGAATGGCAGCCCATGTTCGTTGCAACAACAAAAAAAGGTCTTCTTGCGACTGGATACCCTCCATATTCGGCAGAGCTCTTCTCTGTAGCATATCCCATGCATGCTCAATCGGGTTCAAGTCTGGCGACTGAGCAGGCCAGGGCAGGACATTGATGTTAGCTGCGGCGAGAGTCTGTCTTACAACTCTTGCGGTGTGCGGTCGTGCATTATCATGCATTAACTGAAATAAGGGACCGATTTGCACTTGTAGAGGAACGATGACGTCTGATACAATCGTCTCAGCATAAATTTGAGCGTTGAGGTTGCCTCTGATCCAAATCAACTCAGTTCTTCCGCCGATCCAAATACCCGCCCATACCATGATGGTTCCACCACTATAAGGATGGACTTCCTGGCAGGATTTTAATCGCTGTTGGCGTCCAGGGGTTCTCCAGTGTCGTATACGTCTTGTATCCGGTCTCATACCAAAACGAGACTCATCAGAAAAGCACACGAAACGCCATTGTTCTTCTGCCCAATTTCTGTGTTCAAGAGCCCATTGATATCGAATCCTACGATTGTGCATTGCTATAGGTGGTACCCGTAGCGGTCTTCGGGAATGAAGGTTCACTTCATGCAAGCGGTTTCTGACTGTTTGGTCGCTAATTAAGTTCCCTGAAGAGTGATGAAGCCTCACGGCTAACATCATGGCGGTTATTGTTGGAGCTCTTCGAGTTAAGATTTGAATGTATCGGTCTTGTCTCCGTGTGGTGCAGCGATACCGTCCTCCATGGCGCTCAGCCACGGTACCAGTGCTTCGGTAACGTGTCCAAAGTCGACTGATAACACTCTGACTTGTATTCAGAGCTAAAGCCACAGTACGTTGCCGGGAACCAGCTTCTATCATTCCCACGGCTCTGAGCATTTCTTCCCTGCTTAAATGACGTCGCCGCTCCATAATAACGTTGGTTTTAATCAGTAGTAGGGTAACAGTAGCACTAATAATGTCTTCAATGCGTTGTATGTTTTTATAGGGAAAATATGGACAGCTGATTTTCATCTTTTACTCGAATTTGATTCACAGTTCCTGATTCAAATTATGAAATGCACCAAAAAGGATCCATATAAATTTATAAAATCATAAATTTATTACAAAGTCACATCTCAATCTCAAGAAATCCGCATAAAAATGCTTGATCCCTAGACACTTTTGATGTGTGTATTTACAAAATACCGCAAAGTACCAGGCCACTCGGAAAGTATTGCGAAAAAAAGTTTTTATGTAGGTATGAGAGACTGGCCAGTTAGACTCTATTTTGAAAATATGATTATTTGTAAGGAAAAATAGGTATGGTCCAATTTCAAAATTTCCCTCCACATTGTTTTCGAGCTAATTTAAATTATCGTGTCTCATTAAAAACCGGCCAATTGCGAGCCGGACTCGCACACGATACACGAAGGGTTCCGTACCACCGTACAATATTTGACTCTACATATATAAAAAATCACATTTATTGTATGGGAGCCCCCCTTAATTTATTTTATTTTAATTTAATTTTTTTAAAGGGATAAACAATTAAGCACCTATAATCCTATTCTGTAAATATTTGAAGCGTCTACCTGTTGCCGTTATTAATATCGAGCAAATAACGGCAAAAAAATCACGTTTGTTGTATGGGAGCGCCACTTTAATATTTATTTTATTCTTTTTAGTAGGTATTTGTTGTTATAGCGAGAACATAAATACATCATCTGTGAAAATTTCAACTCTCTAGCTATCACGGTTCATGAGTCTGAGTCTGGTGACAGACAGACAGATGGACAGTGGTGGAGTCTTAAACCGTCGACTGGCTACTTGATGTCAATTCCTTTACGGAGCCAAAGAAGCATCAACGCTGAATTATACTACCAAATGCTTGGCAGAAGTTTTCTCTGTTGTGAGCAACAAGCGACCAAACACTCTCCACCATGACAACGTGCCTTCACACACCTCGCTCAAAACGAGGGCCTTCCTGGACAGGCACGCCGGTCAAACTCCTGGGTCACCCTCCATACAGCCCTGACCTAGCACCGTGTGACTTCTTTTTATTCCCGAAAATAAAAAAAAATAGCTCAAAGGGATACAATTTTCGTCGCCGGAAGATGTGCTGTCAGCGTTCGAGCAGGCTGTAAACGAGGTGTCTGCGGCGGACTGGAAAAGTGTTTCGAAAACTGGATCAGACGCATGAAACTTTGTATAGAGGCTAGTGGAGAGTACTTTAAAAAGATTTAATAAAATAATATTTACCTATAGAACATTTATTTTTATTTTTGCAAAACTTTCCGAGTGTCCCATAGTACAGTCAACTAAAGAGATAAGTATGCAGTATCGTCGGATATTGTTGAAGTTTAGTAAGAAACTGATGGATTTTTTCGACTGAAATTTTATTTGATAAATGAGCTGTTTGTTTTCTATTAATAAAATTAAATTTTATTCGATCCATCGGTTTCTTACTAAACTTCAACTATATCCGACGATCCTGCATACTTATCTCTTTTGTTTAATGTACATGTTGGCCTTATTAGAACAACAAAAATATGGAACTCAAGGTACTCCAAGAACTTCTAGGCTAATTAAAGATAGATCTACCCCGCACCAGTTTTGCGTAGCACACTTTCCATCAGACTCCGAAAGATTTTGAACGAATTGAATATCCTAACTAATATTATAAATGCGAAAGTAAGTTTGTTTGTTTGTTACACGTTCACACTAAAACGGCTGAACGGACTTCTTATCCCGATATTCCCACGGAATCGAGACTTATGCGGGTAAAACCACAAAGCTCAGCTAGTATAGCGCCTTACCTATATTTGAAAGATTTTTCTGCTCGACAACGTTAATAACGCAATTAATGTTGTTGAACTGTCAAAATGTATGGCATTGCCGTTGCGTACTACGCAATTACCAGGATTCATTCAGCATGAATTACTGAAACCTCAGGAAACGCAGAGGTCAGCTTTCAGTCTAATAGCTACCCACGCAGTACGAAGTAACCACAGCGCTGTTCCTAGAAATCTTGCCTAGATTTACTACAGAGAGCTCTCTAAAAATCCAGTTCAAACTCAATACGTAATAGAACATCCCGAACAACTGTCAGTACGGGTGACAGTGACAGACGTGTCATTAATTGGGTGTCCTCACGCGTAAAAAATCCTTAGAAAATGCCACTAATTATTCAGGTGAGGACGACGACATATCAAGCTATATAAGCTGACTTCTCATTGTACAATGCGATTTCAGCTAAAAATGGAAAAGTAGGTACTTATAGCTTGATTTAATAATATGTCGTCGTGTGTACAGTCAGTTATAGCAATTATCTGACCCACCTTTGCACAAATGGTTGAGATTTTTTTGAAAACGAATCGTTAGAATTTTATAATTCTTTTATATTTTATTTATTTGAGTATAAAATATAAAAGAATTATAAAATTCTATCGATTTGTATCCTAAAAAATCTCGACCATTTATGCAAAGGGGGGTCAGCTAATTGCTATAACTGACTGTACATGTCCGTTTTGAAGTATTTGTGGCTATAACCCCGTATCCTTTTATGGGAAAATAAATTTGCACGACAATGTTTCAACTACATGTTTTTTGGTTATGGAAAACTTGTTGCTGGCAACATTTGATACAGTTCGAGTGTGACATATGCAGCCAACAACACAGAACGAGGTTGCTGCTATGATGTTGAGCAGCTTTTATTTACGACTAGCTTTTTCCCGGGGCTTCGCCCGCGTTTGCGTCGGAATTTATCCCACGAAAACGTACTACACGGATAAAAGGACTACCTGTGAGCCAAATTTTGTCGAAATCTGTTCAGCCATTACGGCGTGAGCAGGTAACAAACAGACATATAAAGAGACAGAAAAACATAGTTACTTTCGCATTTATAATAATATACACACGTATGGAAGTATGGATAAATATTAATAGTAGGTAATTTATTTTCAAAACTTCAGTAGGTAGGTACCTACATGTAAATACAGGGATTAAGTGATTATATTGTTCAGTGGTCAGGTGTGACTACACCTCGCGGGAAAGATAAGCCTTTGTTGTCATACAAATAACAATGTTAACCTATGTACCTATATGACGTAGTACGTGACAACAATGACCACTGATCCATACAGTTTATCAGTATTGCAGTCATTGAGCTGTGAAAATCAGATTTCACTTCAGTTGCTTCGGTTTCAAAATACTATGCTGATAAGGATAACCACTGGAGCTACAAGGATCTTATAACGCCAAAATGATATTGACAAGGTGTTGTTGGTAAACATTTGTTAAATTGCCACAGAAATTGAATTAAAACACAAGATGGCAATTTTAGTTCCAATTTTGGCCACGCGCCAAAAGTTTCTAGTAACATTGTAAATAACACGTAAACAGTTGTTTTTGAAGTGAAAACTTCTTTAGGCGCGTTGGGCATTTTTTGATATGGGAAAAACCCATTGAATTCGCGTCACTGTTACAGTAACCGACACCGCTTCGGATGTGTTTGGCTGTCCTCGGGATGTACTCGGTTTTAATGTATTTCCGATATGTCAGTGAGTGATGGCAAAGTATTCTGTTTGTGCTTTGTTTATTATGACGATTCAAAAAGTACACACGTAATTGTTCAAGTTTTCAGTTCTGACGACACTTCCGGAGTGCCACTTTTTTATCATTGTCTGGATACAAGAATAGCTTTCCTAACTACCTGTTTCAATATGTATAAACTTTTAAGCATTTTGAACCTGCTCGCTGCGAATTAAGGTGGACAGCTGTGTTGCAGACGTCCAGTTTCACCAATAATTATTAATTTCTCAGATGCAACAGGATTGGTCTCACACAGACGCGATTTTCCACTAGACAGTCGCGTAGACTCGCGATTATCCGCAGCTTTCTTAGCAACGATATCATTATTGTGACGTTTAAGTAGCAAAATCTCGTCGATAAAACGCGACGCCGTTGATTGCTGGAGTGGCAATGCGACGTTACGGAGTCTTAAATTGAATGAAATATTAACTACGATCTCGGTATTCAAAATAGCTTTAAATCTACTATTCTCGCGTACATTTTCTGTCGATGAATAATGGCAGGCATCTGATTGTTTGCGACACTTCTCTGCTAAGATAATTGCATGGTATCTCAAATTTTGCTATGCGAATTTAGACCTTATTAAAGCACTGAAAGCACAACTACGTAATATTTATTTCAGCACTTCAATTGCGCAACACACTATAAATCGCAATCGGAATCATTTAGAAGGACATTGCTAATCTATTACTTCATTTATGTTTGAAAACTTCGTCTGCTCAACAACGTAAATAACGCAATGAATGTTGTTGAACTGTCACAATGAAAGCCATTGCTACTGTTACTGTGTTACGCAATCACCCCGCAGGTTTTAATTATAAGCTAAGATGATATAATTATACTAGCTGCGCCCCGCGGTTTCACCCGCATAAGTCTCGATACCGTGGGAATATCGGGATAAAAACTATCCTATGTCCTTTCCCGGGACTCAAACTATCTCTATAGCAAATTTCATCGAAATCGGTTTAGCGGTTTAGGCGTGAAAAGGTAACATACAGACAGACAGCCAGACAGACAGAGTTACTTTCTAATTTATAATATTATATAGTAAGTATAAAGTATAATGGTATAGTATGGATGGGTGTGATCCTAATGACAGTGTCACTCTTTTGAAATATTATGTTACAACGCAGAAAAACATGAAATAAAAAGCTCGTAAGACAACAACTAGGTCATTACTAGTAGGCAACTACTATAATATTGTTTAGAGGACATTTCAAATTATTTTTCAATTTTTTTTTCTGAACTGCTTACAACACTGTTTTTTATTTGGTTTTTCTAACATCGCTGTGACTCTATTCTGGAAACTGCGATCCTCATTCTAGTGATCCTAAACAATTTTAACAAGCTTTTATTAGCTTGTTTATTTGAAACAAAACTCATTTGCTTTTACAGTAAATCATCATTATGTATTTTTTCGGTGAAGGAAAATCATCTTGAAGAAACCTAGACTTAAACATGTCCCGGAATTAACGCACACGACCATATACCCCAATTAGAATATTGTGTTATAATCATAATATATACACTGACTTTTTACTATTATGTTTAAAACATTGTTTATTTATACATTGTTTTTAAATTAGTTATACTGACTGTGGGACGAAATTCTGGTCACGTAAGAAATCTACGCACGCACACATTCGCACACGTACCTAGATATACCTAAGCGTGTATCGTAATAGGTACTTTGTCTATTTTGGTTTGTTTTGACTGTACAACGGAAGTATGACTGTAATTTGCGTATTTTTTATTTATTTTTGTGATAAAAATACTTATATTAAACACTAGCTTCTTCCCGCGACTTCGTCCGCGTGAAATTTCACCCTCCCCCATTCACCCCCTTAGGGTGTGAATTTTGAAAAATCCTTTCTTAGTGCACCCCTAGACCTCATAAGGAACCTACGTGCCAAATTTGGAATCTCTAGACCCAGCGGTTTGGGCTGTACGTTGATATGTCAGTCAGTCAGTTCTCCTTTTATATATATAGACTAGCTTCTTCCCGCGACTTCGTCCGCGTGAAATTTCACCCTCCCCCATTCACCCCCTTAGGGTGTGAATTTTGAAAAATCCTTTCTTAGTGCACCCCTAGACCTCATAAGGAACCTACGTGCCAAATTTGGAATCTCTAGACCCAGCGGTTTGGGCTGTACGTTGATATGTCAGTCAGTCAGTTCTCCTTTTATATATATAGACTAGCTTCTTCCCGCGACTTCGTCCGCGTGAAATTTCACCCTCCCCATTTCCCCTTAGGGTGTGAATTTTGAAAAATCCTTTCTTAGTGCACCCCTAGACCTCATAAGGAACCTACGTGCCAAATTTGGAATCTCTAGACCCAGCGGTTTGGGCTGTGCGTTGATATGTCAGTCAGTCAGTTCTCCTTTTATATATATAGATGACAGAAATCGATTCAATAAACGTTCCCATAAATTGCAGTAATCCAGTTATAATTCTGAAATCATCAATGCTCGTGCCTTCTCTGAATGAGAACTGATGATGATGATAGCAGTGCACGTCTATGTAGCTTAAATTAGTTTGTTTTGTAGTGTTCTAGACTGAGGTCTATTAGACACACTTTATTTTTGTTTCCTTTGTCTCTAATTTCCATATGTCATGCATAGTACCTGTTATATGCATGGTTACTGAAATGCCAATTTTAGATGTTAATTAATTTGAATTGACAGTGCTGTTGGTGTGCTTATTCTAATAGTAGATTATTCACTAAGGGGATAAAGTGAAGACAGAGAGAGACAGAGTGAGAGAAATAAGACAATATTGTCGCGGGTGGAATCTAGGGCTCCCGAGCGTAGCGAGGAGCGAAGCGAGGGAGTTAAGACTAGAATCCTGAGTGTACTGAGGGATTCAAGCTCGCCCAAGACGAAGGCACCTTTATCCCCGAGGAGAATACTCTACTTTTCGCACTTACTGCGAGGTAATAAAAACCAATTCGATTATCGAATTAATAGTTTATGAAACTGTTAAATGACCTACCTAGTTATGTGGTGTGTCATACACTACTTATTTACGCAACTTCGTGACAGGACAGGGTTAGGTTTTTTTAGCATAGGTACTTATCTATGTATCTTTGTATGTGAAATTCCTTATACCCTCGAAGCATCCTAAAGGTCGGATGGATTTTAATACATGAGGTGTCTATCGACTCGTTTGGGTCGTACGAAGATTATAGGCTGTTTTATTTTTATAAAATCAAAATGGTGGATTTTAGACGATGACAAAGGTCTTGAAAAAAAAAATGTTACTATAATAATGGTATAAAAAATGTATTTCGATATCCCACGTATCGAATAAAGGGCTGAGGAGATGATTTCAAAAATATAACACACTAAAAGGATTCAAATAAAAACAAAATGGCGAAATCAAAACCCAACAACAACAACAACTAAGATTCGAAACTAGCTCACTTTTCAAGCAGTCTGATGCAGTTGGCGGCATCAAGACTGAGATAACTAAAATAACATACCTACTGCCTGTCGGTTTTTTTTATTTTTTCAATCTAATGTCATGCATTTTCATCAAAAACAATAAATAATGTCGTCAATGGAGCGTCAGCTGAAATCCAACATTCTAACGCGGGTACGCGCCACAGCAACCAATCATTTTGTTCGGCGACGGTGACTAAAACCTATGAAGTAAGAACCCTTTGGTCAACCTGTACAATATTACAAAAATAGTACATTACTGCAGCGGCCAGCAAAAAGGCATTGATGGACGATCGTGTAAATGTGGGCCGAGGCGAAGCCTACGTACACATACGTAAGTCCATCAATGCCTAGTTGTGGCCAAAGCTTGTATAGTAATGTTCTCAAATAATACGCGGAAATTAAAACTAAGTAGTACCTAGGCAGAACTTTTTTTGTCAAATACAATTACTTTTCAAAATCAATGACAAACAACGAACAACAATAATTTTTCCCGCGTTATAGTGTTCATTTGTTTTTTTTTTCAATAAACAGCATTATATTTTCAAGCCAGTTCAAAATTTAAATAAAACCTTTGATCATAAGTTCCCTCCTTGGTTGCTATGTTTCGGAGTAAAAGATCGTTCCATTTTTAATTTACACGACAGATATGAGTTAATAAGTAATTTATTTGGCCGCAAAACAAGACAGATATAGATTTTCATACAACTTTTGCCGGCCGCTGCTCGCATGTATTTGGCCAGTACTTACAGTAATTTCGATTTATCTCGGAGAAGGTTGTCAAAATAATGCTAAAAGAGTTAGTACTTATGTAAAAAGTATTTTTTTTTGGTTAATGTTTCCATACGTCTTTCTCAGTTGACGCTCCAAATTCAAATCACATTATTGACCAGCGGGTCATAATGAAATTCAGTACAATATTAATGTCCGGCTAGAGTCTAGGACTTAAATGACTTGTTTTAGGTTAGGTTTGAATGACATTTGACGTTAGCGAGCAGGTGGTGAGAAAATAAATAATCAACTCTAAACTGAAGCTCTGCAAGATAAACAGACGTATTGCATACAGCATCCCTATTACGAATGATTTGCACCTGATATTGAATTACACGTGGAGTTTGCCCGAGGCAGCCAATTAACACAAAATCTAGTAATGAACGTTGCACTTACATTTATACGAAATTGTCCGTGGTTAGAGGCTCTCGGATTACAGGGGGAAATATTTCCTTAATACGGTAGCCATAGTAAGTTTTATAATTTTACTCTTTGTCTCTCTTTTTGTAAATAAAAAGGGATCATTACTTTTTTATGCATTATATCATCACGACTTTAACCCCGAGAGGTTAGATAGAGGTGATCCTATAGTACACCAACATTTTGCCTGTTAAGTTTAAGTCCCAAGGGGCGAGAAAAATACCATCAACCGGGCACAACTCCAGATTTTTGGGCTTCTATTGAAAAATTTTAGATGGAGAACCCAATAACATTCAACCCGATCTGGGAATCGACCCTGGGCCTCATGCTCTTTAGTAGCGCATGCGACCACTGGACCAGCGAGGCAGTCAACGTCATTATTGGGTTGCATTTGAAAGAGAAGTTTCGTGTTGAGGATTTTAACTAATGCTCCATCATCAGCTTATAGAAATCCACTGCAGACTGCATCTACAGGCCTTTACAATCCAAACTACGTCGTCATTTGTCAATAAATTTTGTATTCATCAAGAAAACTTCAGTCTACGTTTAATCCGGTCAGGGGGGGGGGGGGGTCTACACTTCTAGTCTCAGATAAGATAAAAAGGTCTTTAGAACATCTTTATATTATTATAATCTATATAATATTATACATTAAAGTCGCTCTTCATGTCTGTTTGCGTGACCGAGTTGTTCTTCTAAACTACTTTGATGCGGGTTTTAATCGGCATTATTTAGGGAATTTATTCCGGAACGTTTATTTACGTGCATCACATATTAATATTAACCTTAAATACAATAAAAAAACCTTGATTTTGTTTCGAGGCGTGAAAACCGTGCGTGAGTGTTTCTATAAAAAATAGTGAGGGTGTGAGGGTGTGTGTGTGTGTGTTTGTATAAGCTGTGCGTTGTTAGCAGACCGCCAAACAGACGCACATGGTAGAGGTTGTGTTTTATATGTAACACTAGCTTCTGCCCGCGACTTCGTCCGCGTGAAATTTCACCCTCCCCCCCATTCACCCTCTTAGGGGTGAAATTTCGAAAAACCCTTTCTTAGTGCACCCCTAGACCTCATAAGGAACCTACATGCCAAGTTTGGAATCTCTAGACCCAGCGGTTTGGGCTGTGCGTTGATATGTCAGTCAGTCAGTTCTCCTTTTATATACATATATAGATTAGTGAAAATGCTCCATCGATTTTGTTTCGTATTATTGAATATTTATTTATAGAAACAATCACATGTAACCTAAAAACACACGCAATTTAAATATTATTGGAACAATTAATAGCTCAAATGCTTCAACTATATTTTAATCAATTTAATAAATAAATATCCTAGAAAGAGATGGCGAGATGACCTGTACGCGTACCGCGAGGGCTGGTTCGAGGTGGCGCGGGAAAAGAGTTCCTGGAAGGATTTGGCAAAAAAAAAATTCACAATAGTTCAGTTGGATAAACTGAGGGATTTTTATTATGATCAATATGAGATGTAATACATACTGAAAACATAGTTGTATCAAATGTTATTTTGAGGACATAATCCAAATAATAAATTATAGCTGTGTAATATAATTATGTATATGTATTTAAGAAGCTAATTGAATCTACATTAAAATAATAAAGCTTATTGTAATCACTTGCTGTTCACACTTCCATTACAAGTTAAACTTACGAGTTATTTACCGTGTCGTTTATTCTGAAATATTTCTGTTTTCTAAAGCGTTCCGTGTTTCACCTTTGAGTTGAACACGCGCCCGGTTTGTTTGTGAAACTATAAAAATCTCCGCTTGTGTATTTTATGAACATCACGTCAGACACATCAAGTTCGTTGTAAAAACAATGTGTCGAAATAATTAAAATCACGTACCTATGGCACAGCGAGCGGCTTCAGTGAAAGCGTAATATCCTGTTGCCGTCGATAAAACGTTTTTTTATGCTCACGAGCCAAACAAAAATAGAGCCAGAAACTTTTAAATTGACAAGACAAATGTATTTTGATGTCATCATACGCAAGTCCAGATTCTTGGCATGGAATAGTTAAAAACTCAACGAGTATTTTACTTCAATGAATTTTTATATAAACATAATATAAATATTTACTACACAGACACGGATGTCTACGAACGTATAATCAATAAATTATGTAATGGTATCGGCTGTGACCGGAGCGCTATTTGTTTCATCTATCATCATCCCCTCCTGATGGATTACCCTCCCTGAACACCGACGCGTGCGTCGAACAGTGAAACAAATTCAAAATAGAATTCGCAAACATTCGATATCGGGATATTTTTAGTATCGTAAACCGGGTTTTTAGCCGACACGAGGTATTGTAATATGCACTCGTTGAACGCAGAACGGCTAAAAATAATCACGCAGTAGGAATTCGAACGGACATTACCGGTAACCAATCCTAGATTAACATTTGGAAATGAAATAACAGAATAGAATTTGCTTTCACAAATAAAACAATTTGCAGATCCATTTATAAATATCGCGCAGCAATTAGATATGATAGAAGAAACAATTCGCTGAGGTTGCATTGAAAGAGAATCTTAAAATATGTACTAACCTGGGGCGTGTATAGGCGGCGAGAAGGAAGATGGGACTGGGCAGTGGCGGCCGTGCGGCGCGTGAGCAGCGTGGGCGAGACTATGTTTAACCGTGAGCCACACAGAAATATACCGACTTTTGTTCCGAATGATTTCCTTGTCGGAAAACCAACCGAGACAAACGGAGGAAGCCGAGCGGAGCGCGGATTTCCGAGGATGTGAAATGCAGCTCACACGTTTGGCACTTATATCGTCCGAACATTCCAAATATATGCCGTGATAAACATTCAAGCAAACATTCTAGAAAAGGCATTCAGTCTTGTTATCTATAAATACTCGAATTACAAATCGTAATGAAGAGCTTACGTGGTTATGACACATAAAGTAAGTACCTGTAGGTACATAGTTACGATCATTTTGTTTATAATGGCCGTCGCGCGTCGTGCTCGTACAATGCCAGCTATGTTTTATGCTAGGATTTGTTTCAGACGTGTATGTACATATGTATATCCAATATTTTACGTCTTTCGACAGCTCGTAAAAACCAACTTATCGTTTTACGCATAAAACTCTCGATTGATCCTATCGAAATAGTATTTTTCGCATTCCAGCCACAAAGTCAATTTAATATCCGATTCACCTTAATGTTATCATTTCAATTCACTAGGTCAACCATTCCACCTAGATCTATATCTACAAACTTGTTCTGTGTATTGTACTCACAGAGCTTACAGTCTCTAAAGCCCTAGTTTTCAATTAATTGCTGTGTGGAAATGCCAGCTAACTTCCTAAACTTGTTGCATTCATTAAGCAGATAATTCCACTTCGAAGGGTCTTGTGGTTAATTCATTTATCTACACCCATTCAGCTGTCTTAATATAAGCTCTAGATTAAGCCGCCCTCGGATCTGTCAAACTCAAACTCAAAGCTTTTTTTCAATTAAACCAATTACAGGCACTTTTGAATTGTCAAGGGGTCGGTCATCATCGTTTCAGCCGAAAGACGTCCACTGCTGGATATAGGCCTCCCCCAAGCACCTCCACTTCGACCGGTTTTGTGCTTCTCGCATGCAACGAGTTCCTGCGGCCTTCATAAGGTCGTCGGTCGACATTGTGGGAGTCCTTCCAACGGTACGCGGGTAGGGATCGGTAGGTCATTCAGAAAAATGAAGCTAGTTGCCCATTCCAAAGCGTAGGTACATATGGAGAAGAACAAGCAAGAAACTCCAAGGACACTCTTTTAAATCAAAACAATATGGTTACAAAGTCTTGAATACATCATTCATGTTAAAAATTATATGTATGTGAGAACGATGCAGAACGTTAAAAGCGTCCGTAATGAAAATACGAAAAAAAAAAACAAATGAAATATTAAATTAAATTAAAATAAGCCATGGCAGCAAAGAGATGACCAGTCCCTACTGACGGCGCCCGTTCACGAACATGTTGCATGTACGAGGGTGGATTGAAAAGTTCGCGGCCTAACACATAAATACTTAAACTATTTTAATGTAACTGACCTCATTCGATTAGTTTACTCTCTGGTTGTCAAATTGTAAAATTCTATCGCAATAGCATAACTGTATTTAAATTAGACTGAATTTTGTGAGCCTTTGTGCAGCGTTTTTAAAGAATGGAGAAAATTGAGCAACGTGCGGTCATCAAATACCTGTTTAAAAAAAAAACTAACTCCAAAAGAGATTCACGAAGATATGTCAACCACATTGGGGGAATCT
Organism: Hydraecia micacea; assembly: GCA_914767645.1. Taxonomy (NCBI): domain Eukaryota; kingdom Metazoa; phylum Arthropoda; class Insecta; order Lepidoptera; family Noctuidae; genus Hydraecia; species Hydraecia micacea. The sequence continues at coordinate 4,354,083 of OU611774.1, forward strand.
GCTCCGTCGTATACGACTGTGAAAAAGTGGGTTGCTGAATTTAAACGCGGATGAGAGAGTATTGAAGATGACCCTCGCTCTGGCCGGCCTATGACGTCTACGACTGACAGATCGGAGATTGACCATCAGGGAGATTGCAGACACTATTGGCATCTCGTATGAACGAACACAAAACATCATAGTCAATGAACTTGGATTTTCTAAGGTTTCTGCGCGGTGGGTACCCAGATTGCTTTCAGTCGAACAAAAACGAATACGCCTCACGATTTCTCGCGACTGTTTGGAAATGTTTGAGGCTGATCCACAAGATTTTTTGGCCAGATTTGTAACAATGGATGAAACTTGGGTACACCACTACACCCCAGAGTCAAAACAGCAATCCAAGCAGTGGAAAAAACCTGATGAACCGACTCCAAAAAAAGCCAAAACAATTTTGTCAGCTGGCAAGGTGATGGCGTCAGTTTTTTGGGATGCTAGGGTGTCATCATGGTGGACTACCTTGCAAAAGGTGAAACTATAAACTCGGCTTATTACTGCACCCTTTTACGTCGCTTGCGTGAAACAATCAAAGAGGAAAGGCCAGGATTACTCAGCAAGAAAGTGTTGTTCCATCAGGATAATGCACGCGTTCACACGTCTGTTGAATCTATGGCTCAAATTCGTGATTGTGGCTTTGAATTACTGCCCCATCCCGCCTATTCCCCTGATTTGGCACCTCCAGACTTTCATTTATTCCCAAACCTAAAAAAACACCTTGGAGGTCAAAAAATTTCATCAAATGAGGAAGTCGAAGCTGCGGTGGGTGACTTTTTTGAAGGCCTTGAAGAAACTTTTTTTATGACCGGCATACAGGCGTTGGAAACCAGATGGAAGAAGTGCATAGAGTTAAGTGGAGATTACGTGGAAAAATAAAATTAGTTTTGCTTATATTTTATATTGTTTTCATGCTGAGGCCGCGAACTTTTCAATCCACCCTCGTATTAGCACTATTCAACTCAACCATTTTGAATGGAGCTAAATGATTCAACACATGCGCCACCATCAGCGAGACATTTGAGTGAGCATGACATACTCTCAGCCGCCAGGGCACATTCAAGTCAATGAAAGATGTACCCAGTAAATGGTAGATTTATTGTATGTACGTAGTACTATTATAGGGGTTCTAGCTAGGATGAGAGCTTTGCAATATAATTAAAAATCGTTAAGCTTTGATCAGCATATATTTTCAGGAGCATATTAGTACATTACCGTGTTAAATCTAGCACTGAATCTACTAAACAAAAATACCTTATTAAAATATTTGACACACGCTTGAACGTTCGAATGGAACACGCCCTCAATTACGACCGGCCAGTACTAATAATAAAGGTAGGGCTACATAGCCTCTACAGTACTTACACACGTGTGCTATAAAATTATACAACACTAGGAGATTGAATTTATATAATGCAAAATTGTATTTTAAAATCTTCAGCACCTCCAGCAATATTTTCCAATGTTAATCAATTAAGGGGCTACCTCGAAAATCTAAAATCCTCGAAAACCTACTAAGCGAGCGAAAGTGATGCAATTACTTTTGAAACGCAAAAGAAAAGTGATGGCTATAATGTGCTTGCGTTCGGTATAAATGAAAAAACTACTTTGAGTAAACTTTGATATGATAATTCTCTATGTTTTAAAGTAAATTCCATTGAATAAGAGCGGTTTCGCACTACATCCGATCCGAATCCGAGAAATGCCGGTCCGAAGTGACCATTGTCGTATTTGTATGAGGGGTTGCGCACTAGATCCGAACAAATAGGACTAAGTATGGACTATTTCTCGGATTCGGATCGGATGAAGTACGAAACCGTTTCTCTTAAGTGTTACGCCGTGATGTCGAAAAAAGTCAAAAATAAAATAGATATAACTTTGCAATTTTTTTGTATCGAGAAAAATTCATTGGATCGTGTATTCCTTTTACATGATACTAGACCAAAGAGTCAAAAAACAAATACCAACATTTTAAATTCCTATTCCACATACTTAACAAGTTACATGAAATAGAAAAACCACATTTTTTTCAATATATCACCTTAATTTGTGTGTCGTTATGGAGCAGGACCAGCGTTTAGCCAAGCATTTTTATCAGCGATGTAATCCCCCAATTTATAATATACCTGGCTGCGTAGTCTGCGTTTTACACAAGATTTAAACTTCGTTTCATTCAGTTGAAGTATGTGGGTAGGTATTTTATTGTAACATTTTAAACAGTAGCCCATGAAAGATGAGTTTACTTTAGCCAGCCTGAAACCTGGTTGAACTAATTGGTCCCTATTTCTAATTATATAATTGTGTCTTTCACCTCTTTTACTAAAAAGATGTCGATTTTTCCTTGCGTACATGATATTTTCATAGATATATCGACCAGATGCCGTCATGATGTTAATATCTTTAAGCAGTTCCCTTAGAGAGTCAAGCCTGCGGAGGCTTGTATATGGCTCTGATGGCTCTTTCCTACAAAATAAAAATAGACTCTATATCTGCAACCCGTCCTCATGTCAGGCGATACGCGAGGAAATCACATCGTATTCTTACAATGATTCAATCAAGTTCACGGCCCTGATCTTTGAATGCCGTTTTTTTGTTGGGGCTGCAAATCTTGTACAATTTAATGGAAACAAGATTGGGCTATTTCTAACATCAAGCAGAATTTTTGCACCGATACCAATGATAAAGCTTCCAACATGCACGACGGTATTGAAAGTCACATTTCGAAGTCGCGTGCAGCGTAATCCTCTTATCTGTTGATGGTGGACAGGCAAGCCATTCCCTATCAAGGCACGCATATTTCAAATAGTAACGGTATTATAAAATGTGAGTGCATCTGAAATATTCCGGGAACACAATAACGAATTTAGCTGCGGCACGCTCTGTCAACCCGGCCGATGAGAATCGGAGTGAGAAATTATCGACGTATGGAACGTAGTTAGCACAGGTAATGCTAGTGGATTAAAGGATGCAGTATTATTGGTTTGAAAACCGATACCTATTGCTATGCAATATCTGTTACCTAATTCTTCATGGTTAGCATATCAGCGGGGTAACTGCAAATCACACTAACTATTGCAAAGCCTTTCATTTTTGGAATTCGACAACATTCATTGCGTTATTTCCGTTGTCGAGCTTACGTGTTATTCAAACATATGAAGCAATGAAAATAAAGTGTGTTACGCAATGAAGGGATTACCTACCTGCAGGGATATGTACAGGTACAGACAAATGACCGTAACACAATAGCGCGTCACTTGGCAGCCGATTTCAATGCCGCCATGTCTGCCTTATTGTTTCACGAATAATAAACGCTTTAAACTGTTTTCATTGTACGACGCGGCACGATACGTTTGTAAGTCTTCGGTATACGTCGTGCGTGATGGAAACGTAATGTATATTCGACCGGTTTCTGAATTGAAAACACAACTTTCCAATAGCATTTTGATTTCAGATATGAAATGAGTAGTTTCAATTTTAAAATCGTTCAATTTCATATTACGTTTACTTCGGGCAATCGGCCTACTGACCGACGACAGCAACAGAGACGATTGCCTCAAAAAAAAAAAAAAACAAAGTCGTGTTAAATAAATCTCCAAAGAGGATGGCAATGAATTTTCATTTTATCGATGAGGTGAGGTGTTGCCGATCCGTGGCAGTGCTTATACGTGTGTATGCTGTGTATGCTGCCACCCTGGCGGTAGTCGATAACAACATTAAACGCTGACCATTTTTTAATGCTTCTTTTTAATACAGCGTATTTAGTTGATGGTGGCTTCACGCTACCTGATACAATTACAACCACGTGAGGTGGACATGAGCGCTAAACGAATTCTGTACCTATTTAGCCCCAGGCGCTACAGGATCTGGTTAGCTGCATTAGTTTCATGCTGAGCCCCGTTTTGAAATTCTATAGGCGAATCGCGAAAACGGAATGCGAATTGCACTGTACTTAATAATGTGGTATTATGTTTGATTTGCGATAGGATGAATTTTTCGTTTGTATTTACTGTTTAATTCAACGTGAATCACAACGGTTTATGTCCGATGACGATCGACCTTCTCCAAGGTACCTATAACATTTTTTTAAAGTGGTGTCATAACATGAAAGTATAAGTACCTATTAGGTTCTTAAACTACAATTTACGATATTCGTCTCTTGCAAGCAAGGAATTTTTTTTTGCCATTATCGTTCCACGCCGCACCTCGGATACTATAACAAGCAGTGTGAGAAAACATTGTATACCTGGATTAACACATAGGGTACGTTTAATCCCGGTAGTACGTTCCCGTGGGATATTTTCCGACATACACGCGGACGAAGCCGCGGGCAAAAGCTAGTGTTATATAAAAGCTGAAGTGAAAAACTTCAACTAACTTTTGGAGGGCACTGAAGGTGCAAGTAATTACGAATAAATACATCCGAACATTACCTTCACCACAGATATTAGAGGAGTCTCAACCTTGTTATCTTTATAATAAAATTCCTGTGATATTTCTTATCAATAAAAAAATGTGGCCTTCAGTTACAACGCCGCGCGACGACGTAATTGAATCAGGAGATGAAGGTTTTATCTTGTTGTGGCTTCGATTAAATAGAATAACTGGGCAAGACAAGCAGCGTAAATAATATTATACTTACTTAATGTTAACTGGCTGTTGACTGAAGAAAAACGATGAAGAAAAACATCGTGAGGAAACCGGCATGTCCTGGAACCAACAATTCGAAGACATGTGACATCTACCAACCCGCACTGGGTCCGCGTGGTGGATTATAGCCCACTCCCTCTCATTGAGAGGAGGCCTGTGTCCCAGCAGTGGGAACGTTATAGACTGATTATGTTATGCAATTCTAAGGAGCATAAACATAATTAATTTGGCCTCGTGGGTCTAGGGGTCGCAAGCGCTACTGCAAAGCGAGGTCGTGGGTTCGATTCCCAGGTTGTGCAAAGTTTTATTGGGTATTTAAATCAGGAATTTCTCAGTAGCAGCCCGGAGTCTACAGATAATGAAACGCAATGTTAATAATCGATTATAAGTGACACCGACATGAGGAATACTTACGTCAATTAAATATTTATTGGCTATAAAAGTGAAGGTATTTTACCGGGAACCGGTAACCAAACATCCTACATCATCGGTGTTTGTTGGCAAAGTACCCTTTATTGCCGAATATTTAAACATTTTACTCACCACCGGTATTCAAATACCAGTTCTGACAAATTTTATATTATGTTGGAAAATTTTAATTAATTCTCTAGCACATTATTGCGATTATCAGGCATCTTAAATATTTAAAAGATACAATCCAATTACCAAATTAATCTCAACCGTGGAATATTACAGCGAGTACAAAATAAGTCGAAAATAAACATCATTCACAAGATGTTCGAAAAGAAAGAATTTGAAAAACTCTACCGTTTCGCCTTTTTAACGGAGTTAATAAACCACTCCAATAACCGCGTAGGCAAACCTAGTTTATAACAAAACTAAATCACTGGAATGTTCCGCAAGCAACGTTCAGCACGATTGACAAGACTTTACAGGAAATAACATCGTTGAGTTCTATCAACGATGTTATTTAATGTAAAATTTTGATTAAAGAACAATACAAATTTTCTATCAATCGAATTGTCCTATAGGAAACCTCTTCATTTTGTGCGAAGCCTTCAGTTTTGCTAACCAACAAAGTTAATGACGGCTACTTTTCCTGTTGATAAACTGCATTGCAACAGCGGAGATTACAACATGTCTTTGAAAGTAAATGTTAAAACCTATTTAGGTTTTTTACTTTTTCGTTCGGAGTATAATATGGTACATTAAGAACTATATGCAAATCATAAACTAATACCTAATTAATTAATAAAAATAACAAAATTTAATCCTAACTTAACTAAAACTAGACAGAAACTAAAATATGGCGTCGAAAAATTCATCCGCATTGCTGTCGACTGGTAATGTACCTAAGAGACTGGCGGCATTACCACGTTGTGTGGCAATGCTTAGCCTTTGGCCAAGGTAAAAGTCAGCCCTTGAGTCACGGGAAGTGTCAACCAGCCGTTTCGGAATTTCCTTAAAAAGACCATGAACACTCGGACCGAGGGTTTCGACCCCAAACGGCTCGAAAATATAATTTCCGATAAGGTTATTATATTTTCGCCGCATGAGGTTTTTTACTGGTTATTTTCTAAGCACCATGACGGAGGAAAACTGAAACAATGCATTTGATGAATGAAATTTGATTGAAAATATAAACTCGTCACGTTGAGTGCTTTATTGGTTTTATTTATGTCAGTTACTCCAAGTAAAATACTGGTTGTCAGCTGCATTCGGTTAGACTGGAAACCGACCCCAAAATGGCTGAGAAAAGGCTAGGCAGATTTTTTATGTCGCATCGCAGAACATGCTTGAGATTTAAGCTACGAGTACGCAGGTATAATTTGTTTGTTGCTCTATTATTGTATTAGATACCTTTAATAAAATACGTTGCTGAAAATGATTAAATAAAAAATTATATTAACTTATGCCTATGCTACCGTATTTTTTTCAACCGATCTAAAAAATATAAAGTTTAATAATCTAGACATGATTACGTTTTTTTTGCTTGACTGGGTCTAACGCGGCAACTCAATTGGACAAATAAATACGATTCAGGAGTTTCCGCTAATGCAGAGACGCAATTATGACCTGTCTCCAGGCCATCCTGAGTACCTAGTCATTTCCGCTGCAAATCCTGATGTCTAGACTTTCCATAAGTAGGTATCTGATAAATCTGTAAATAAATAAACCATGTTCAGCTTAAATTCTTACGCAATCACTCATTTAGGGCAAATTTTTCCAACTCCAAATAATTTTATCCGGGGAATAATTTTGTATTTTTGACAGTTCTTCAATACAGAATCTGTCAGACGTCAATTTTATTCCACGAATAAGAATTAGCTGTCGATTGAAAAATCAACCCTTAAGGGAATTAGTACACATTCATATGTATTTAGAAGGCTTCAACTTTATCTCACCACTCTTTTCAACTATTTTTGTTTGAATAACATTATTCAATTATAGGTGAAAAATCAACGATGAAAATTTAGATTCTAAAATTAACCTCAACTGTGAAATGAAAACCATCTTTAAGGTGATTTGAAATGAGAATTTCGGGTTTATATATTCCTATTTAAAAATCCAATTAATGTAAGTACTCACTTTGCAAGTTGCACTACAAATTGGTATCCAGAGGTACGTTTTCTGATCCATTTATTTATATTTTCATCAGATACTTTTTGAACAGATCAATGGTGTCCTTTCTTCAATGGTATAAGCCTTCACTCACGCCAGGTATTGGCAAATACATAATTAAACAAAATTACATAAGTGGGTGAAAATACGCACCGTTGATGCACCGTTACCATTTTGTGCCCATTGCTGTTGAGACCATGGGAGCTTGGGGCACTGAGGCCAGGAAGCTGATTAGTGAGATAGGGCACAAGCTTCGGGACAAAACTGACTCCCGCACCGGCTCGTTCTTGGTGCAAGGGTTAGCCATTGCTATTCAACGTGGCAATGCAGCAAGCGTTTTGGGCACCTTTGCGCCGGGAACAGTTAGGGGCGGGTTATTTGACTAAGTTAAACGTGTTGTTGTGACTGTAGTACGTAAGTAATAATGACATTGTAGGTAATACCATTTCAAATACAGTAGGAACCAAATTACATAAGTATAGCATATATTATGTTTCACCTGCTGGGTCTCAGGCCTCCTCTCTGTAGGAAGGCGAAGAGCATAAACAACCATGTAGGCCTAAAGTGGGTTAGCGGATGTCACATATTTTTGGTAGGCCAGTTTCCTCACGATGTTTTAATTCACCGTTTTAGGAGCAGTGATTGTGATGGATTGCAGTGTACTCCTATCGGGATACTACTTCTGTTTAAAGACATTTAATTCTCATAAAGAAAGTTACATTTCACTTACATGAGAACAAATTAAACATAAAGTATAAAAACTAGTCATTGTCCTTCGACACTCGGACTCACAATTTACCTGACGTATTTGATTATAAAAAATTAACATTACAAACTTTAAGAGGTGCTTTAGACCATCGAACTGAACAACTTTCACTATGGGACCGACTCTGAAATCACAAAAAAAAAATTAGCTATTTTGGTCAATTAGGTATTGAACTTTTCTATGAAACAGCTAATTTTTTTTTCGTGATTTCAGAGTTGGTCCCATAGTGAAAGTTGTTCAGTTCGATGGTCTAAAGCACCTCTTAAAGTTTGTAAGGTTAATTTTTTAACACTTTGTATATTATTAAATTAGTATTACAAATTATTTAGGTTCGTGGGTACTCCCAAAAATCGAACACTGCGCCACTTTGCGTAATTACCCTGCATGGAGATAAAGAGTGCGGTCCCGCTGTCATAAATGCAGATATTATATTAGTCAGTACAACTTTTGTTTACAGCTGCTATTTTTAGTTTTCTATTTATTATAATATTGTATTTCGTATTGGTTTTATGTTAAGTTGGTAGCATTAATCTTTTATGGTTAACTAGCTGCCCGGCGCGACTTCGTTCGCGTGGTGTCCTACTAATACCCCCTACCCTACTCCTACCAATCCTATCCCTGCCCTTCTCCTACCTTACTCCTACCCCTTCCCTACCCCTTACTCCTACCCTACTCCTACCCTACTCCTAACCTACTCCTACCGTACCCCTACCCTACTCCTACCCTACCCCTTCCCTACTCCTACCGTACCCCTACCCTACTCCTACCCTACTCCTACCCTACTCCTAACCTACTCCTACTGTACCCCTACCCTACTCCTACCCTACCCCTTCCCTACTCCTACCGTACCCCTACCCTACTCCTACCCTAACCCTTCCCTACTCCTACTGTACCCCTACCGCTACCCTACTCCTACCGTACCCCTACCCTACTCCTACCCTACCCCTTCCCTACTCCTACCGTACCCCCTACCCTACTCCTACCCTAACCCTTCCCTACTGCTACTGTACCCCTACCCCTACCCTACTCCTACCGTACCCCTACCCTACTCCTACCCTAACCCTTCCCTACTCCTACTGTACCCCTACCCCTACCCTACTCCTACCGTACCCCTACCCTACTCCTACCCTACCCCTACTCCTACTCTACCCCTACTCCTACCCTACTCCTGCCCTACCCCGAGCCTACTCCTAGCCCTGTGATTTGCGTTTTGTTATTCCAAGTCTGATACTTTTTTTTTTTTTTCTGATTTTTTTTAGTATCTTATGTCCGTCTCCTGGCTCTAAGCTACCTCCCTACCAATTTTCACCCAAATCTGTTCTGCCGTTCTTGAGTTATAAGTGGTGTAACTAACACGACTTTCTTTTATATATATAGATTAATACTGATATTTTGAAGAACATTTTTTTTAGTTTCGTTTTTTTTAGTAGTATAGGGTGGCCGACTGTATCAAAAGCATTTTTAAGGTCGATGAATAAGCTTAGTGCCATTTTTTTTTTATTAATGTTCATTTGTATTTTCGTAATTAGATCTGCGGCGCACCAGAACACATAGCACGGCCGTGACGACCCCAGGGACCAAACCAGCACATGGGCGCCAGACGACCCCATGTCTGGGCACCCTTGGTGCCCCTGCGACGGGGGGTCAGGCCCCGCCGCCTGCCAATTTTCGGCCGCAGAGGATAGGGAGAGCGGCCAACGTCATACCAACACTCCTCCTCCCCTGCGGCCCCACTGCGTCCGCCATCAGACGGTGGCGAACCCGTCAAGGCCGCGGAAGGTAGGGAGAGCGGCGCACCGCAATACCGGCACTCCTTTTCCGCCGCGGCCTCCAACCCTCACCCGCGATGCCTTCCATACGACATCGCGGCCCGACTCAGGCCCCTCCTCGGGTTCCTCTTCGCTTCACCGTGGGTGACCAAGCCACGGCTACTGAGCCCCCCCCCCCTCCCGCCTCGACAATGCGGGAACCCACCTGGGTGGGGGGTGGGTTGGTGGTGGGTTGGAGTACGCGGTCCCCACTCCTCCAGAACTTTTCAGCCTCCTCGGCCTTCTGTTTTGCAAGCAAACACGCAAACACTTGTTAGAAATCAATTTAATCATTGCTATCGTCCAATTATAATTATTTACGCGAAAACAAAGCTTATTTTAATTTTATCACAACAGTACAGGCTTAACTTTAAGAAGTAGCTGCATGAATGGACTAGGGCAGGTTTTATCTGCTTTAGAGGAACTAACCAACCCGTCTGTCTCAAGTTTCGAGGTACTTATTCCCGGTTCACTGGACGTAGGTAGGGACTTACGTATTTAAGCGCCATCGAATTTTGAACTTTATATAAAGTAGGTACATTACATAGGTATTAGCTGTGCTGGCTCCATTGGTGTGGACTAATACACTAAAACTAGACAAGAAACTATTCAGAATCAGAATCAGAATTTTATTAGCTCTAAATGTAGGTACAGTATAAGATGGACATAGGTAATATTATGAGATCAGCTACATTTTATTGTCTTATTGTCTATGTACTTATTAGCTAAAACAAAAATCACGTAGTTGCCTAACTAAATTCAAAATCAAAGTCATTTATTCAAACTGGGCTGAGAATCATCACATTTTCACGTCAAAATTACGTAAGACTGTCTCCCAAAGCGCCCGCTCTGCACCACTTCCTAGTGCTGTAGCTGGGATGAACAAGTGGGACAACAAACTCCCCCTCAGCACAGATGTCTGTAGGTACAGTTAGAAGAACTAAATTCTATACAATAGTAAGTACCTAATGAACAAAACATTAAATTAAATTATTTGCCATAATTATGTCAGCTAGCACACGCCAATAGGTATACTCGTACCAACAAAACATTTAAAACTATACTCAGACAGAAATAAGTAATAAAAACGTGAACAGAACTTAAATAAAATCCAGGCATAAAGGGCGACCCGCTTACATTTGCAATGCCGCATTATGTTCACATAGCTGTAACTTGAAGTCACAAATGATAAACTAGGACCTTCGAAATAAAATAAATAAACAGTTACCTAATTACTAAATTTACGCATGTATATATTTAAAATTTATGCAATTATAATCTTTCATTTAAGTATTCGTTTATATTATAATAGCTTTTGTTTAATAGAAATAGTGAATTTATTTATATTTCTTATTTATTCTGGTAACTTATTATATATTTTTATCGACATGACATAGGTAAAATATGGAGTCCGCGTATCACTGGTCAGTTTCCCACAGTCGTCAGTTTATTTAATTCGCCAGTCAGTTTCACGATATATGGTATGAAATAAAACAAGCACCACAAAACAAAAAAGCTTTCAAATTCTTTCTTAAACACTTCGCCTGAAGTGATAAACTAACCTTATACCTGTAACCAAAGCCAAATCCAAACAGGGGTTATGGTAAACAAATAAACAAACAATTGGGCGCCACTGTTACCGATGGATATGTTTACAAAGTTAATGTGTGTACTTTCAATGATCGGCCTTCTTCGCGACACGAAGGGCCAAAGTATTGCGGCTCCTGCACGATTTGTGAGTTATTTGAAGCAATAGAAAAATATACTTTGAACGAGAAGAGGTCCGCGGTGCGTTGAAAGAACGAAAGTAGGTAAATATTCTATTTGGGACACGCACAGGATTTATGAAAACAAAAAAAGACCTGTACGAGGCCAAAAAAGGCTCCTATCACAGCATAATAAGCCAAATAAAAAAAAATACCGGAAAATAAAAATATGATATCGATAAGACGAAGATGTAGCGCATGCATACGCAATAGTGGAGGACAATTTGAGCAAAATTTGTAATTAGGTACTTATTAAATATAATTTTTATAATTAATTTTTTATTTCAAGGTCGAGGAAAGGAGATGAGAGACTGCGTAAGAGTGAGATAACACTATCTACCTACTTAAAGCATGTTATTTATGTGAAATATAGTGTTCTTACCGTAATGTCGAATATCAGCCTGATTGTGTCTCGATTACACATTTAGCGAATTAGTGAAGTTATTATTTTTTGGTATATTTCACACCGTTGGAAATGGGACAGACTAGAGAACTTTTTAAAAGAATTTGAAAATCCCGATCGCTTTTACTTTTTTTACAGCAATTTAAAGTTAAGTATTAAGTGTATTATTCCTTTTTCCAAAAACTTTGTGAGTTATTAAAAAGGAACTAGATGTTATTAGCAAGTAATTTTGAATTTCATAGAACCATACAAGAGTAAACATAAAAATTTAAACGGATGGCTATACTAACAATTTTTTTAAAAATTTAATATAAAATGCAGAATTCTTGTATTTTTCTAAATAAAAATTAAAAAGTCATAATAAAAAATCCGGTGTAACAGGCCCACTGCCTTAAGAGATAGCAAATGATTCTTTCGGCCAATTCCATTTGGCAAACGAAGCACCAAACATCCTGTATATTAAGTTCCTGGTTGCCATAGCAATATGTTTTCTATAACGTCATAAAGTCTATGCAGGTTGGTACCTACCATAGCCAAGTAAGCGCTGAGTGAAAGGAAAAAAAGTGCGGAACGTAAAATTGAAAATATTGGATGCGTTCAAAAGCCCACTTCAAGCTTGAATGCTCTAAGGATTTAATATACAGCCGCGTTCTGTAGTTACTTTGAAATAAAATATTCGTGTAGTTTTGGTGTACCTGGTTACACTGGAAACAATTACTTACGCACAGACGCCAGCACATCAAGCTACTACAATCTGTCAAATTTCTTTAATAGATTTTCAACTTTATGTCTAAAGCATAAGGTTCAAAATTGATTGGGAAAATTTAACAGTTTCGGGTAGCTTGATGTGCTGGCGTCTGTACCTGGTTGAAATTATGAATGCAATTTCCATTTTGTTGGACATTCGATGGTGATCGAGTCTAAAAAATAAATAATTAGGTTCGGACATTAAAAATGATTTGCACTATTGAACGAAAATTTCAGAATTGATTTATTCCGTCAGTTTTCTTACAAATGAAAACTATGATGTACACTTTGATTTGTCGTAGGCCAATACCTATGTAGGTAGGTTTCCACGATTACATACTTGAGATTTTTTAAATACGTGGGATATGCGTACTGTTCCCCGGGTCCCTCGTAGAAACTACCTAGGTAGACCCTAATTATAGCATGCGTAGTTGATACAAACGTAATACCAAAATAATTTGTAAATCAAACATATTCTTAAGGTAATGTGTATTTATTCCGATTGGATTACAAAATAATTAGGTTCCCAAATATATATTTTGAAAGAACTCTGATATAAAGACGAGATATGAGGAATTTCAAATTTCTATAGAAAACTTATTTTTCTCATAACTCGTCTTTAAATCAGTGTCCATTCAAATTGGGAACCTAGGTATTCTGTTCAGTTTGCTCGTTCGTTCTTGTGTGTGAGGGCAAATCTAGGTATTTAAATCATTAGGGGGCGGGGGACTTGACTTAATGTCAAATACTGTCATTTTATTTTTATTAATTCAAAATGGGCAATAAGATGAAACAAAAAACTGATTATTTTCTTTTCGAAATATTTTAATATTCGGGGTTTTAAAAATATGATAAGATCAATCTACTCCTAGTAATATGTTCTCAACATTGGAAAATATTTTGAACCCTCTAAATGAACTCTTTCTTTTTGTACAAATTAATGTAAGGATCTCGCCATGATTTTTTTTTCTTTACTTACATTATAACCGAGTTTTACAAACGTACACACACTACTCAAACGAACTGGGTACTACAAACACACACAACAACAAACATACACAAACAAACACTATACAAACATACTGCACACACATACACAAAAAATATTTGGCTATTATTTCATTTAAAATGTTTGTGTTGGACAAACATTTTAAATGAAATAATAGCCAAATCTTTTTAGCCGTTCTCAAGTAATGCGCTTCCCCCTTCCCTTATACAATCCCTTAAATAAAACAGATTAAAAAAAGAAAAAGTAATGCGCTTACCAGCGAACAGCATTTCATTTTTATTTACACAGGATGGCAGAGACATTGATCACAACCTGTCACCATGGATTCAGGACATGATTCTTTAAAAATTTTCGCCGGTTATTTAAATAAAAAAAAAAACTGTTTAGTAAATTTTGTCCGCGTAGGTCAGGGATGGCGAACCTCTATACATCCACGTGCCATTTTTTTCCAAATGAATATTTCATGCGGCCATGACGTGCCAACAAACAATCTTGGCTTATTTATTACTGAAAAAAAAACGATATATTTTCGCATTGTTATTATTACTTTTAATATCTCTTGACATTTCTCGAGACACCTTTGGATGGCGTACGAGGGGCCGAAACCAACTCGCAGAGGCCCGTTAGTCTTTTTTTAATGAAATGAGACACCAACAAACGATTATCCCTGTTTGTACTATGCAAGCACCTAAGGACAACTCCCGGTAAGTGTAGGACTAATGTTAATATTGACAGTTTTATATTTATTTAAATGAAACGGCTGGTTGACACTTCCCGTGACCCAAGGGCTGGCTTTTACCTTGGCCAAAGGCTAAGCATTGCCATACAACGTGGTAATGCCGCCAGTCTCTTGGGTACATTACCAGTCGACAGCGATGCGGATGAATTATTCGACGCTATATTTTAGTTTCTGGTATAGTTTTAGTTAAGTTAGGATTTATAGGTAGGTACTGTACTAAATGCCATGAACATAATACAATGAAATGACAAATTAGTGCGAATTTTGCTATTACAAACTATTTATATGAATTGGGTACCTACATTTTTGTAATGCTGCCGTACCCAAATTATTTTGTTACGTGTCATCAATGGCACGTGTGCCATTGGTTCGTCATCTCTGGTGTAGTTATCTCACTTTTCTACGAAACAACAGTTTTTTCTTTTTGATAATCTGTAAATTTTTACGCTATGGGTCTAGATTTATGTGCTGAATTCATTGTTGCAGTATGCGCATTGATGTCCATGCCACCCTATAGACAGGTGAACTTAAAAAAAAAAAGAAACGCTTACAAAGTCTTGTTGCTGTTGTTTTAATAACTACGATCCCCTCTAGACGGGGAATTAAAATGATCACAGGTTTACGACTAAAATCTCACAACTCTTCGCACGTCTGGAATCCGTGTAAAGGGGAATAGACAGGATGTTCCGCAGTTTAGTATTGTTCTTGACCACAAACGTACTCGTAAGACTGGAAATATGCCCGAAGTGTTTAGAGTCATCCAAGTCAGTCTTGTTAAATGTTACGCCTGGCGAATTGATTTAACGAGGTACAGACGGGTCATATTACACTAGATGCCAACCACACATTTTGAGGAAGAGGCACGCGCTTCTGCGAACTCAATCCCAAAACGAGCGAACCCTTTTATTACAGCGAACCCGATTTATAGCAATTTGTTACTGTAGAGCAAATGCTCTAAATTGCATTCTATATTTTTGCGACTAGCATTTCAGTCTAGCTTTCGGTTTCATATTGGAACTCGTTAATTAGGGGTTAGGATCACCACAGGAATCCGCTGGATGCGGGAAGCACAGAACCGGTTGAAGTGGCGGTGCTTGGGGGGGGCCTTTGTCCAGCAGTGAACGTCTTTCGGCTGAAATGAAATGAATGAAGCTAAACACTTGTAACAAAAGTAGGTACGTACCTAACTATCCGTCCAGGTGGCAGCCGCTTACTTGCTCCATCGAGTAGCAAAGTAGAGCCTTCCATAAAAATCGCCCTTAAATAAGTTAGAAAAAATTGTTCTGCTAATTTTATCTAATATGGTTGCCGAAAAAAAATATCTTCTTGGCTTCGGAGCTGATTTTTGCTGTAATAAAAAAAAACCATATCGACCGAGCTCAGTGTTTGAGGGTTCCGCAGTCCTACCACTTTGTGGAGCCAAATCGGAAGGCATCTTACCTCACAGAGTTATAAGGCTGAAACCATGTTTTCGCAGTAGCTTAACGGCTGCTCTTAAAATATTAATTGGTCTCCCAGCCCGGAACCTGTCAGGTTTTGCAATTCAACAATAATTTAAAATAATACACAATTATTGTGTATTATTTAAAACACACAATAAATTATTGTGTATTATTTGGAGAAAATAAAAAATTTGGACACATAATGCTCATTTGATCGTATAAAAAACCATAGATATAGATATTATATTAGTTAGTTTTTTATTAATTATTTAAGCTAATTTGAATAAAAGAGCCATTTTCAATAGGGTATCCTCCTACGGGTGAAAATAATCTATTAAAAAATTTTACTCAATTAATTGATTTTTTCGCAAGCTACAATGTTTTCAGGTTGAAACCTGAATCAAGTGTGAACACTTGATAGACGGGAAAATTTTTAGAAATATTTTGTTGTTTTTTTCATTTCTACTGCATTAATTATTTCAATCTCCATTAAATTATCTATACAATGTTAAGTATATAAATTAGGTAGGTTCTGTGTACTAGCAGGAGTATAAGAATAGAAACAGTTGCAGAAAGGAGGCTAAAAACATTTTCGATCGTAAAGCAATGCTTCGCATTATGAGTCATGCAATATTTTCCATCTAATGAACTATTTATTTTTTTAGGTGAAACTTCTTTCGAAGGATCATGTTGAGGTGCATTCGATTGGTCTCGATGAGTAGTTAGCACTTCCAAAATCCCTCTTATATAGTGTGTCGATTAGGTTATCAAGTCGTTGTTTTCATTCGACCTTTTTTTCGTTTGAGTATTAATTTAATAATAATAAACTTAATGTGTGATTATTAATTGGTAACAATACCATAAAGTTTGTGTTGAATTTTTGATACCATCGCCCTGCATGTGTAGAGTGCCTAATTATCAAGGGCGAATTTTTAAGCCACGTTATTTGGTTTGAAAAACGCAGTTTTTTTTATTTTTAAGGGCTGATTCTTGCAATGCCAGATTTCTTGAAAAATCAGCCCTAAGTAAAATGGTTTATTTTATTATTTTATCAGACTGTGAACAACTTGAATAACTACTGTACTATTTAGGGCTGATTTTTCAATCGACCGATAATTTTATTCATGGAATGAAATTGACGTCTGACAGATAACTGTCAAAATTTCAAAATTGTTCCTTGAATAAAGTTATCAGATGATTGAACATTCAGCCCTAAATGTGATAACCTAATCGCCACTCTGTATATCTACTCATTCCCTTTTTAGTCATACCACACAATGCTTCCATTTTCATCTCAGCTGCATGTCCTTCAAGCATTCTTGCAGAAAGTCAGACGTCAGTGTTTAGGTAGGTACCCAGTAAGCCCACAATGGCGAGACTATCCGATATCAATCATTAACTCCCACAAACAAAGCTCATGCCTCGCGGAATCCTTTTAATTAGCCCTGACAGGTAACGAACAAGGAAACAAAATACACCATTGTGGCTTCGTCATATTTATCTAAAATGATCTAAACACATTTTTAATTTCTGGTATACACGGTTTAATGTGCACCTAAACAAAGAAAACTAATATTAATGTATTTTTAGGGTTCCGTACCTCGAAAGGCAAAAACGGAATCGTCATAGGATCACTTCCCTGTCCGTATGTGTTTCAAACTCAAAACCCTTGTTATCTCTTGATACCACCACGCGTTCCTACGCGTTGAGGTATTGAGTTGAAATTATTATCAAATACGTAAGTCTACGGTCCCTTGGAGTTCTAAAAAATCAAGCATAAAGACAACGCAGTAAAAAAATACGGTCATTTATGACCTAGAATCATGAAATTTGGCAAAAAGCAAGGTCTCATAGCACAAGTAAAGAATTGACCGTGACGTCGATATACGTCTCGACCAGTACAGACACTTGCAACCCCAAAGGGATTGGTAATGCACGGCCAATTTCCTTGGAGACAAAGTTGGAGTCTTAAGATGTATTAAAAGGCACCCATAACTTTCGAACTCACGACCTACAACTCGTAAGTTGGGGCCGATACCAGTGGGCTACCACTGCTCTCAGTTGAGTTCGAACCCAGACAGGCACTTTACATTGCGTATTTAATTTCATCACTGCTCTCAAAACGGTGAAGGAAAACATCGTGAGGTATCCTATAAAACTATAACAAAAAAAAACGAAGACATGTGATATCCAACAACCCGCACTGGGGCTGCGTGGTGGATTGTGGCCCACTTTCTCTTACATAGAGGAGGCCATGTCCCAGCAAAAAAAAAAAAAGATAAATGGAGCAATGTACAGACGCTAGCACATCAACCTACACCTAACTGTCAAATTTTCCCAATCAACATTGAACCTTATGCTTTAGCGATAAAGTTGAAAATCTATTACAGAAATCTGACAGATTGTAGTAGGTTGATGTGCTGGCGTCTGTACATCAAAATCTTTTGAATTGTGTTTAAAATGTGTTACGTAATTACACAGGGTGCAGGTGTGGTTGCGTTATTTGTTGGTCTACTACTTAAGTTAAAGCCGCGAGAAAATTCATTAGTATCGAGTATATCAGCCTTATAACTTGGCGACATACACATAGATACATACATAAGGTAGTTTACCTGTAATTACATGCCGAAGATGCTCGCGCTTGCGGTCGCTTTCTCGATGCCTCGTTGTCGATACTCGCTATTACTACATGGATGGCGGTACAGACGGCAGCACATCCTAAAATCTGTCCTTTAATAGATTTTCAACTTTATCGCTACAGCATAAGGTTCAAAATTGATTGGGAAAATTTGTCAGTTTCGGGTAGCATGATATGCTGGCGTCTGCACGAACACGTTGGTTCAATATCAGTTGTTCAGTCATGTGTTTGTGCTGTACTCTACCTACTCAAGAAGAACAAGTCGAACCTATCTGACCATGAGGAAGACCACATCGATGCTTGCCGTCGACCGTGATGTAAAAATACAATATTTTGTTTTCACTTAGGCATCGAGGTAAACCCCCGAGCTGCCCGCGATGTACCGCAATGAGGTATCAATCGGCATGTGCGTGCGGGTGGGTCTATTAGCATGCATTTGTTTTTCTTTCATGGAGATGACATCGAGGTAGCATCTTCAGCATGTAATTACCGTTACATAATTCCTTTCGCTTCGTTCACGTTCATACATCTGGTCATACGAGTAGGTACTGCGCACCTGACCTTTCTGAAGAACATCAGCAATAGGAATCATACACGCAAATGACGGGCAAC
This sequence comes from Hydraecia micacea, assembly GCA_914767645.1. NCBI lineage: Eukaryota > Metazoa > Arthropoda > Insecta > Lepidoptera > Noctuidae > Hydraecia > Hydraecia micacea. The sequence goes on from OU611774.1 coordinate 4,373,276, forward strand.
TCTGGTAAATAACAATTGTGTATGTTCACAGCACTGACCTCTATTAAAAAAGTGTAGGTATAATACAGCAGGGCAATTGCGTATCACATTATCAATCGGAATCGGTTCCATTTTGACAGTTCAACAACATTCATTGCGTTATTTACGTTGTTGAGAAGACAAACTTTTCGAACTTATGAAGCAATGGATTAGCAATTTGCTTCAAAATTATTCAGATTCCGATTGATAGTGTGTTACGCAATTAGGGCACTTGTTGGCTGCTGTGAACAGCATTTTGATGGAGAAGACCAGCGTTAACTGTTTTCACGTTTTGACCAACAAACACTGTTTTGAACGTTAGGCGCATATGGAACTGTTTAAAGCAGTTCAGATCAATGTTTTTTCATTTTTATTTACTGCTTATTTCTTTCAGTGTATAATTACAAAATTAATGAGGAACTCACCCTAGATTTTCGGTACACAGAATCACGAGGGTCAGGGAATCACTCCTGCTAGCTAAGCAAACGGATGCACAGACTACAATATAATATAGGGCCGAGTATTCTTAGGAAGTTAGTGTTGTGCCACGATTCTAGTGATGTGACTTGCAACTTACTAATTGTGAAATATTTAGCATCAGTCGACTATTTCCCGTTAAGACCTAAGGGTACGTTCCAGGTTGCGTTCTGTAGTTTCTGCTTACCCTATTTACAGTCAACAAAAGAGATAAGACGAGTTATACTAACATAAATGTAGGGAACAGATGAATTTTTTTTTCGCGATTTCAGGTTTGGTCCCATAGTAAAAGTTGTTCATAATGATGAGTGCAATGACCTCTTAAGAGGTTTTAATGTTTTTCCAATAACCCTGTATAATAAAGAACTCTAGCACGTTAAACTACTGAAGTGTATCTAAATGCATACTAATTTCCTTTGTGTGTAATACACATAATAATGGTACAGCTGTCTGTTACAGTACCTACCTAGTACCTACAGTATCAGATTGCAAATTTGAACCCCCGGCTATTAGCTACTGACGGTTAGCGGACGGACATTCGAAGTCTGGAGTAAATTAATATCTACCCGATCTATTGTTTGTCTGCTGTATGCAAAATGGAGCTATCATATTAGAAATTAAAACTGTTTGTATCTACCCTGAGGGCTGAATTTGACTACAAATATTTTTTGAGTTTCTAAGGGACAGCAACCTGATTGCGTAACACAGTCATCTCAATCGGAGTCATTCTAAATCATATTGCTAATCCATTGATTCATAATAATAATATGTTCGAAATATTGTCTGTTCAACAACGTCAATAGATCAATTATTATTTTTTTTATTGCTGAATGGGCCCGCTCTTGACATCGGTCACGCCTGATGGAAAGCGGTGTATGAGGTCTATGATGGAACGAGCGTACCCAGAAGATGCCTAAGGCACTGGAACTCCCACACATCGACGAAACACAGGAGGCTGCTTGACGCCAGACTCAGGTGGGAGGGTGGTCGCAAACCAGGCGGGCGTCAGCCCTATCACCGCAAGGGAAGAATTGGCCAGTCAAATAAGGTGTTGGGTTTGACTGTCCAGGATGCGCCAAGCTCTCGGGTCACTTGAGTAACACGAGGAGGCTTCTACATGCATCCCAATTAATGTTTTTGAATTGTCAAAATGCAAGCCATTGCTACTAACAATGTGTTACGCAATTACCCCGCTGGTCTGACTACGCTTGCCGTATGCATTCAGGCTAAAATAGTAGTGTTGGTGGAGAGAAGGCGTCACGGTACACCACGTAGGGGATGGCGAGACGAGCTGGACAAAACCAACAATAGGCAACGTGGTTCAACGATAGTTTCACCAAAACAACTGCAAGTCCTCTGTACCTGTTTGTCCAGCAGTCATCTATCCAAATACAAATAAATAAAATTGGAGTGTCTGTTTGTAATATTAAAATAACCGCTTTTCACTAAATGCATATGGATGTATGCACGGTACATATACTAAACTAACATTTTTTACAATTTCTGTCTGTCTGTTTGTTCCGGCTAATCTCTGAAACGGCTGGACCAATTTTGACGGGACTTTCACTGACAGATAGCTGATGTAATAAGGAGTAACTTAGGCTAAAAAAATACTTTTAGTTAGGATAGGATTTCACGCGGACGAAGCCGCGGGCAGCAGCTAGTATTGTATAAAAACCGTAAAATGAAACTGACTTTAAATGAATTTTCGTGAAAAGTGATGCAGTATGCACGGTTTTATATTTTCAATTACGTAATTGGGACTAAAATAATATTGTTTTTTACGTTCATTCTTTTTACTGGCTATAATTGTTCTCATTGTTTTCTGAGTAAGTTATTTCATAAGTATGTAGTACAATGAGTATTTTTGGAATTGCCTCAATAACGTGAACATTCCTCGGACAGTCACCCATGATGACCTGCATTTATAATAATATTCTAGTTGTGACACGTACCTATGCGGAACAATTAGGTTCTTTTTATTACGTACTAGCGACCCATCCTTGCTTCGAGCGGATGCTATGGCAGCATGTCAAAACATCCAGATTGCTGTGCTAAATAAAAGTTAATCAAATATTATTATTTTATACACATATACACCTTCCGGGATAAATTGTCTTTTAAATTGATAGTGAAAACCGCATAAAATCTATTGAGAAGTAAGGATGATGTAAACGGTGATATATATCCAATATTTAAACATTATTGTACGTAAGTAAATGATTTTCATTTTCTATCGATATAGTCAGAAGTTCGGGAACAATCCCTAATACCATAGAGCCACTAGTAATTAAAATTACCCATGCACCCGGTAGTGGGTCGACCCAAAATAATATATAATAATATATAATATTATTATTATTATATATATAATATATATATATAATAATAATATATACACGGTACATATTCCAAAATAACATTTTTTATAATTTTTGTCTGTCTGTTTATTCCGGCTAATCTCTGCAACGGCTGGACCGATTTTGACGGGACTTTCAGTGGCAGATAGCTGATGTAATAAGGAGTAACTTAGGCTACTTTTATATAAGAAAAAAAATAGGGACCCACGCTGACGAAGTCGCGGGTAACAGCTAGTTATGGAGAAATGTCTTGAGGCTGCGAGAGCGTGCGTGATCCATTGCCACTCATTCGATGTCCACCGCGCACAGCATGGATGGAAAGCAGCAGATGAAGTGATTTTTTACTCCGTTGGTGTAATTGCTGTATGGCGTTCCAGTGTGATAAATAAATAATAAATACATAAATGTATAATTTTAGTTCAAGGAACAAGGAATATCACTACACGTACTCAATAGGGCCGTACCGTACCAGCCGACTTGAGTTCGATCTCTATTTAGAGATTCAAGTCGGCCATGTTAACGTATATCCTGGTGGAGGGGTGAGGGTTAAATATCGTTTTAGGGGTAGCGTTTGTGGGAGATAACGTTATTTCGAACTCACGTTATTCGGGATAGCGTTCACTCGGAATAACATGATTCGGGATATCGTTCATTCGGGATAAAGTGATTCGGGATAGCGTTCATTCGGAGTAGTGCGATTCAGGGTAGCGTTCATTCGGAATAACGTGATTCGGGATAGCGTTCATTCGGGATAAAGTGATTCGGGATAGCGTTCATTCGGGATAGAGTTATTTGGGATAGCGCTCATTCGAGATAAAGTGATTTAGGATTTCGAGATTTGGCCTAAGGTATAAGAGTCGATGCTTTTTTATTTAATTTATTATATGAGTGTCATTGTCACTATTATTTCTTCACTACACCAACACAAAAGGTTTTATTCAATTTAGTCTTCGCTTTTCCTCAAGGACTAATTAGTTTCCTGGCATATACGCTCTAATAAATAACAGAGGGCCACAATGGAAATCACAGCTCATAATAATCAAGCTTATAATGTCTCTGATTAAAACAATACCCTTTGTATTTCAAAACTTCCTCATTTAGCAAATGAGGAGGCTCGGCGAATTCTCAGATGGCTCATATTTTAGAGGGCCCCTGCATTTTATTTTCCCCGCCCGTAAGAGCCCGTTAGGATGGGGAATTTTATTAATTCACTTCTCCTACGTTTACGGGAACTAATTACAAAGTCTCACGTAACGAAAACCTGGCGGGTGAAATGTACGATGGGTAATTTACGCCCAGCCAATGGTGATCCCTGGATTTCATTCTGTGGCTTCGGTTTTGTTTAAAGAAGGGCAGATCCATTATACTGGATGCGATGCCTATATACGTACATACCACGTATCAGGTACTGTAAGGGTGGACTAAGCTACAGATGGGAGCATTTACTAAATGAAACTCCTATAAAATTTTTGGAGACTTTTTCATTATATTATTATAATCTTAAAATTAGCACTTTCTATTTTACACGTCAAACCTAATCTCTCTCTTTGACATACGCCTTAACGGTCGAACAGCAGTCGCCATCAATTTATGACCGGCCTGCATTATAAAAGAGGTGAGGCTTCATAGTAGTCAGCATTCAAAGTAGTCTTTATCGAAATTAAATACTCGTGAATACACAATGTAGTATTACGTTTAGAACGTTGTGATTTTAGTACGAACCTAATGGAAAATTTTGGTGAAGCCTCAAACCACCTGTTTTTCCTCATTATTTACATAAAATATTATTTAGCTATTGTTGGGCGTTAGTTTAAAAAAAAAAACGTTTTGTGGTACTTAATTTGTTTTGTTTTTTTCCTAAAACCCCGCACTCATGTTACCTGACCCTCTCGATTTAAACAACTTTTTCATGAATTACTTTATCAAATTATTTTGGAAGCAGATACTATCTTACTAAGCAAGGGGTCGGCCTGTGGCGGTATCTTAATACCTCGATATTCAGTGACTATTACAAATGTACCTTTACAATAGGCTTTGGCACGTAATGACGTGACCAAACTAGAGAGAGGATAGGGCGCTTATACAATTCGAACTTTATGTTATGAAACCTACGTGTATGTACCTACTAACATCACATGGACGTGCAATTCTGAATGACGATGACGCACTATGACCCTTTGCACATGACTCTCTATACGTTTTAACTGCATCGAGCGTGGACGGAATAAATCTACAATCCCGACGGATTAACATGGTATTCATCACTTGTACATGTTGCGCATGTTCGTTATTACGTGTTATTGTTGACGACGGATCACCACCGCCACTGCTCTAAAAACGACGAAGGAAAACATCGTGAGGAAAGCGGCCTATCTTAGAACCAAAAAAATCGAAGACATTTATTTTGACATCTACCAACCCGCACTGGGCCAGCGTGGTGGATTATAGCCCACTCTGTCTCGAAGAGAAGATGCCTGTGTCCCAGCAGTGGGAATATTACAGGCTTTTATGTGTGTTGACGGTGGACCGTACTGTGGGCGGACGTTACAAATATACGAATCTTTTTCTTTTGAATGGCATTCGTTAAAATTTCATGAAGAGAGAGCAATTACAGAGATTTGGATTTTACAAGGTTTGTATTATTTTATTACACATATTGTTAGTCATTTTAAAAACTTGTTCGACTCGGAATAGGGAGTAAAAATAGAATTGTAAAAAAAACAATAAGAAATTATGTTAAGTGGAAAATCTTAGTTCAGAAAACAACAAGCGGTATTATATTAGCGTTAAGTTATCTTTCCATTGGTGCTTCCCTAGCTTTTCCTCAACTTTTTTTGTCGTGGCGCGACTGCCTCTCTGACCCCTACAACCCAGTCACTGGATAGGTAAAGATCGCCCATCCACGGACCGACCACGGCAATCGATCGACCCGTTGGTGCTAACCGTGGGTCTATAATGGGAACAGTGTACGTAATTCTATATTGCACGCTTTGATTGGTGTTTGTTTGTAAGAAATCTAAGAATACCGCCGTCTTCTAGTAGTCGTAGCTATTTGAAACTTTGCAAATGTATGTACCTCAGATGACAATACAATAATACGGTACTGTAGAAACTGTCAATGTAGCCTTACCTTTTATAATGCAGGCCGGGCATAATTAATTGACGGCGTCTGCTGTTCGATCGTTCAAGCGCTTGTCAAAGATTAAGATTAGGTTTGACGTGTCAGATAAAAAGTGCTAGTTTTATCGTGATATGGAAAAGTCTCAAAATATATCTTATTAAATTAATCTTATAGGAGTTTAATTAAATAAAAGCTCCCGTCTTAGCTACAGCCCATCTAGCTGGTCTGATGATGGAGCTGAGAGGTGCGTACGAGATGGGTAACGAAACCCTTATGGCAACTAGTAAACCCATCGAGTGTGTGTGTGATTTGAATATAATTATGGACTATTTATGTTGACAGTCCATTTACTTTGCTTGCCTTTATGTAGCCTTATATGGAACACTGGAGGTGTTGTTGACTGGCCAGACCAATACCGTATCCCACTCGGTCGCTCGCTTTAGTTTGGGCAGAGGATAATCTGAGTAGTTGCAGGCCAGGCGCACTCCGCATTTAAAGCACTCCACACACACCAGCTAATAATACATAAAGAAGTATAATATTATCTATAGCACGATACATTTCATTACATCTTTCCATAGAAATCTCAGGAGACCACACAAGACGGCTATAATGTATATATGTACATTATAGCGGGATGTAATGTACAGAGGCCAGCACATCAAGCTAACCCAATCTGTCAAATTTCTTTGATAGATTTTCAACTTTACAACAAAGGAATAAGGTTCATATTCAATTGGGAAAATTTGACAGATTGGGGTAGCTTGATGTGCTGGCGTCTGTAAATTCATATACATTATAGCTGCCGTGTGTGAGGCGCTTTAGGTATGATACTACATGTACGGACGGGTTCGACTTGCCGGGCTAATTCAGTGGGGCTGCCACACGCCATCCGGGTCGCACGTTAGTTCGATACTCACGCGCCGCGTCTATGGCAAGGTAATAACAACAATTCGATTCTCGAATTAGGTAGAATATGAAACTGTGAAATAACCAAACGAAAACATGCCATGCATTTATTAAAACTGTCAGTTTGATACACCTATTTTATTTTAACTCATGGAATTTCATCAAAAACACAATAAATAATTTCGTAAATATGACGTGCAAATCAAACAATCTAATGCAGTCAGTACTTTAGTCAAATATGCACATTATTAAATAATTTTGAACTTGTTCATAATTATGCAGCATTCATTTATTATTAGTTTGATCTATTTAATGAATGTACATTATTATTACTTATTATTCCACTATTACTCTATTAAGTTGCGTAATGAAATTATTTTGTTGGTCAATGGCATGGTTGGTCACCTATGTAGTTAGAACTCTTTGATGTTTTCATTTGAAAAGTTTGTGAAAGTTTTCATACGAATGTTTTAATAATAATAAATCCTTTATTTCGGACAACTTAAGATCCACTGTGATTAGTAAATTCCTTATAATTAATGTTAGTGAAGTTTTATTTGCTTTTTTTAATTTTTTTTGTTTGTGTAGTGTTACTTTTTTTAATTTTTTTTTTTAATGCGGTTCCAAATTCAAATCACATTTTGCACCAGCGGGTCATAATGAAATTCAGTACAATATTATTGCCCGGTTAGAGCCTTTAGTCTTTACTGACTTGCTTTAGGTTAGGTTAGCATGACATAATTATAATTTTGGCGTCAGCGAGCAGGTGGTGTGAAAAAAGTTTTCATAACACAACATTAACATTATTATAATTTATAAAGTGCCACACGATTTTTTAAACTAAGCTAATTCTATTGTAAATTCAATAACCTTAGACTTATTATAACTGACAGCAAGTTTGTTGATTTTTTTATAAACATTTAAAAAATTCACTGATTATGATAAAATTCTCTGAATTCCTTGAGCGAGGCTTATATAATAGAAAACAACTCCCGTTGTGGCGTATAGGCACCTACTCGACAATGAAAAATAGAGCATTTCCTTATTAGTTTTCAATGGCAGTAATAACTAAACGAAAAAAGAAAAGAATATTACATCCCATATCACTACATACATATACTAACTATTCTGTTAAAAGTAATGTTTGCAATTGACTATAATATACGAGGAGAAAATGGGCACGTTGTCCCTAGGGAACTACAGGCCCACCTCAAAACTTAGTTGGCAAACAGTAAATTATTCCAGTGCCCGTGGTCCCTGCGGACGTGAAGAATAACAGAAGAAGGTAGCAAGGTAGAAAGTAATCGATTGAACTTCGGCTGATTTGTTGCTCGTTGATACACACGATAATATGTAGATATGTACCTTTTTATAATGTATACATGAACTCTACAGTAGCATATCAAGATTTAGAAAGAAAAAACGATTTTGTCGTAACAACTGATTTAAAATGTTCAAAATCTAGTCGTAGTCCCATCTCGGCGACAAGCAAATGTCAAAAACTTGTCAATAATAATAGGGAGATTGGAGATATTTTTGACAGATTGACACTGTAAACGTTATTAAAATAACGAGAATTGTCTCTCTGGTTAGCTAGGGATGTTTAGTAGAATGTGTCATTGTTTGGAAGTGACGTTATTCATACCAGTATCTAACTTACAAAACCGGCCTAGTGCGTGTCGGACCACGCACAATAAAGGGGTTCCGTAGTTGGAATTAATTTATCCTAAGAACAAACTTAACATTGTAGTTGAAAATCATGTTCTCCCATACATTGCAACTGCAAATGTAAGTTGGTCGACTATTACTCGTAAACTTGTAAAGCCTACTTAGCTCTGATAGTTTTTCTTTTAACTTCGTTAAATATACTACTAGCGTGATATTTTTCACATATCCAAAAACAACAATTTAGCTGGCAGAGGGACACTTGAGTACACTTGACTCTTAACAAAAATTAACACTTTAAAGCTTAATATTTCACAAACAGATCCCTGAATAAATTGTTTTCACAAACCCGCTTGAAAGAGTTATATCCAACAATACCCCACAGTCTGACAGCAATAATAGCAGCTGATAGCAACAATACCCCACAGACTGTGACCATGGGGTAGACGAGAAAAAAAAACATCCCCACTTTACGTGTACAGGAGGTACTTAACATAAAAAAAAACATTTTTCATGATTTTATTTAACCACTTTGTCGGCGTGATTAATATGTATATCCAAGCTACATGATAGTTTTCTAGTACTAAGAGTCTCTGAGCTAAGCTGCGGACAGACGGACGGACATACGGACATGGCGAAACTATAAGGATTCCTTGGTGACTACGGAACCCTAAAAACCAAGGCTTATCTACCTTAAATAGGGTGGATTTTTTGGGATGGAATCTATGATTTAAGTAATATATAAGTCAATGAATGGAATAACCCATCTAATAATGTAGTCGGATAATACGATAAAACAAATTCCAAGAAAACGTTTCGATTTTATATATTACCATGCGATTTGCCACAGTGCGACTATGGAGCCACATCATAAACGATGCCTCACTTCTTGTCGTGCCCTATGTCTAACACCTGCACTATGGAAGACCTTTGCTAGACCAACGCTAACGCTGTTGAAATGGCCGAATTCTGGTTGAAGCTTATAGAAAATTAATAAAGGGAATCATAGATACGACGTAAAAGAAAAAGAACCTGTTGGGAATTCAAGAAATGAATCGCTTTTAGAGGAATTGCTTAAAGTGCCGTTTTCAGGCCCCCAGAACGTATGTAACTGCCGTAAATATACAGACAGAGACATTCTCCTGATTGTGCTTGCTTGATTTTTTCCCCCATTATAGGGTCTTCAGAAGGTAGTATTTGGTATTAACTTGTACGGCTTCCGATTTCTGAGAAAAAGGCTTTTGACAGACACCGACAGCTATAACAAAAGTGATCCAATAAAGGCCTGCGCCCATTGGCGGCACGGCACAGCAAGGGATTTTTATACGACAAATAGAAATATAACCTAATTGGCTGACAATAAAATTTAAATTTCAATGACACGGCATGTCTAAGAATACCCTAGCTTTGTTTTTGCACCTACTATGATTCTCATTGAAATTTTAATTTTATTGTCACACAATTAAGATACATTTTTATTCTTCGTATAAAAATTCGTAAAAATTTTGACACCTTATCGAAACAAAACTTTTTATTGAAGTATTTAAAGCTCATTCTGGCAGTTACTATTTAACTTTAAGAAAAAAAAACAGTAAATAGAATAGAAGAAACAACGAAGAAGACTTTAAAATAAATATCAACGTCCGTCAACGTCAAGATTGAAAAAGATTTTTTTTACGTGTCGGAAACTTGGGACAGTATTATTGTAGAAATACAGGAACCGACGCAAATTAAAGGAATTGTTAATAGAGGTAAATAAACCTTTTTTAAAGAAGTTGTTAATTATACATGAATCTGTACTTTTCTCGTATTTCTAAGATTGCTTAAACTTATGTAACTACGGTTCTGTGTTCAAATCTGGGATGTTGCGTATATTTGCACCCACGTCCGCAATTGCGGAGCTTCCGCATTAGTTTGGTCATCTGCATCCGTATCCGCATCGCCAATCATCAGTGCGGATGCAGCTGAAGCGCAGGTTGCGACAAAAAATAAATTGGGTGACGGCGAGTGGCGCCTGCGGGGCGACCACGTGCTGATTGACCAATAGGAGCGAATATTTTGATGACAAGATCCGACGCGTTTGTTATTGTTTGTAATTTGTTTCTCGTAAATCAATGATAACTTGATCATAATTTAAGATTTTGAATGTAATTGTGAGTTTACAGTGAGTATTATGTATTAAGATAGTTTTCTGCAGTTAATAGTTTATCATAAAGTGAGATTTTCTTTCCCACACGAAGTTTCATCCGCATCATTCCTGAAAAACTATCTATCCATACGATTTTAATTGACAAAGTTTACTTCTTTAGCATATTTTCTGTCCAGGTTCAAAATGGGGTGTATGCTACGAAGTGACTTGATGTCGAAGTACAATATGTATCTGCAACCGGAGACTGCTTTCTGTGTCCTCGATCAGCTTGGAGAGTTGGGTTGTGTGCAGTTCGTTGACGTATGTGCTTAGTACCGACATTATTTTTTTTATTGGTTCCAGGGGAATACTTCCAAGATGTAGCAATAGTTAGCAACAAACTTCACGTAACTTCATTTTCTATCTATTTTTTACCGAAGTTCTCAGTGTCCTATAAACTTTTATTGAATTTTTGTATAAGGTAAACGGACATGTCTACCGCATGCCGGATAAACTGTGGGCCCAGATAGCTCAGAACTGATGCCCTGAGACAGTGAGTCGGGGTCGCGGCAGAAAACGTAGGAGATAGCGGGACGAGCTGGATAGGTACCGTCAAAATTGAAAGGAGGACGCGCGGGCTCGCGAAAAGTGGAGGACTGGAGGGAGACCTTTGTCCAGGAGTGGGTCAGTATAGGCTATAAAAAAAAGAGAAACGGAGATTTTAATTTTCTTATTTCTTAATTCCAGATGTATCCCCATTTACAATTGTTCCAAAGGACTTACGTAATGGAGGTGTGCCGTTTTTCTGAAATGGAACGTAAGCTTAACTATATACAAAATGAAATGAGACTGATTGATTTAGAACCGCTTGAACAGACAGAGCCATCTAAAGCAAGACCGCTTCATGAATTCGCGGAGTTTGAGGTAACTTTCCTTTTTTTATCAACGTGTTTTATCCCACAGCTGGGTAAAAGTCTCCCCCATGTCCTTCCAGTGTTCCCCGTGCGCAACTGTCTCTGGCCAATCTTAAAATAGTTTCATCGGCCTTTGCAGCCTCACAGCTTGACGATGAATGCACTCGGAGAGATGGGTAAAGACACACTGGACGCCTGCGGGAGGACATCAAAAAGGTGGTGTGACGATATGATCATGTTTGCGGGCCGCAAAATGGTTTGGAAGAATATAGGGGAGACTTTTGCCCAGCAGCGGGACACAATGCAGTCTAAAAATGAAAAACATGAAACTATGAAAGCTTTTCTTAATCAAGTTTATCAAATTCAATATAAAAAAGTTTATTCCATTACAGGTTACGCTAGAAAAATGGAAAGACGATATTCAAGAAATGAACAGAAACGAAGTCGGTCTATTGAAAAGTTTTTTGGAGTTGGTCGAGTTTCACTACGTATTGACGCATATTGGACCCATGCTAGGAGACACGGAAATAAAAAAAGAGACTTTATTCTCATCTAAGTAATTATAAGTATACTTATTTATTAATATTTATAATAAAGTATTCTATAAATAAGTGAGATCTTACACGTGTGTTAAACTGGATATAAACCTAAAGTGCTTAGTCAGACTGGCAGCGCGGGGCGAGGAGCGACGCGGGTGCGGCGGAAACGCGCGCGATCTGCCTGTCCGCAGTCGAGCGTGGCTTCATTCTAAGTTTTGTCGTGTCCAGTGTTTGTCAAAATATAATATAGATGTAGGAGACTTATTTTTACTAGAAAAAAGCTCGAACTAGTTTGAGAACGGGGCGGGCGGTCCCCGCGCGGGCCGCCCGCGCACTCACTGCAGCCACTTCATCTCACTGTCATCTCACCTCTTTTACGTGGACGACTTGAAACTCTTTGCCCCCAGTAATTTACGACTGATGGAGCTACTGAAAGTAACATCAACATTCAGTAGCGCCATCAGATTGGAATTTTGTGTGGACAAAAGTGCAGTCAGGCATGAAAAGCGAGGCCCCTGCAATCCGTGGGAACCCAACTCACGGAATCCTTACAGCTTAGTTCCCTCTCCTCAACCAAAACCTCCCAAGTATTTGGGTATGCCGGAAGCATTAGGCATCAAACAATCATTTGAATAAAGTGTTAAAATATAATCTTTTATCAGGTGGAAACAAGGTGCCTTCAACGGTTGGGTCAAGCCGGTTTTGATGTATTATTTCGGCATACTCAAATGGATTCAGACGTAACTTAACGATCTGGATAGGAACGTCCGTACATTGCTGACGGCATATCGGATGCATCACCCACGGTCATAAGTGATGAGACTGCAAATCCAAGGTCGAGGTTTCTTAAATGCTCATAAAAAACCTCCTTAAGAAACTCTCCACAACCGCAGATTTGCAGTCTCAGGGAATATTTCCTTCAAAGTGACGTAGGGATGCACCGAGATGTGATCGCAGTGGACAAGGGCCTCACCCCGCTGAGCTTAGCGAAAGAGAACTGGCGCAAACCTGCAGTACTGGATACTAACGATCGTAAGGGAGGCTAAGGCTCTTAGCCTTACCGGCAAGTAAAAACTAAAATATATACACGCGTCGACTTGAGAACCTTCTCCGTTTTTTCGTCGGTTAATAATACCTCTAACCCTACGTTTTTGACATTTGTTTGTCGCCGAGATGACACTGCGACTAGATTTTGAACGTTTTAAATTACGAGAATTGACCTTCTGATCTCAGTCTCAATTTGTCAAAAATTCCTCTAATTTCCCTATAAATATTTGACAAGTTTTTGACATTGGTTGTCGCTGAGATGAGATTGCGGCGAGATTTTGAACGTTACTAATTACGAGAATTGCGCTTCAGTTATGTGCCCGATCCAGTTATCGAGAATGGTCACGCCACATTGTACTGGGATCGATCGTATCATAACCGACAGGACTATTGTAGCCAATAAACCTAATACTGTGGTGATGGATCGACGAGACGCGAGCGTCGTGCAATAATTTTTGATATCGCTGTCCCTCATGATGAGAATCTCTTGAAAGCTGAGAAAGATAAAATAAAATCAAGTATATATATTATCTTGACTTGGCACACGTGATTGTCGACGTGAGACGTCTCTGTAATCATTGAACCGATAATATAGTGACGAGGTTTTTCTATCTAGAGCCCTGACCACTGGCAGCTTGGACCCTGTTCCTGATGTCACATTAGTACTTGCGCGGATCTGAACCCACAACCTCGTAATTTAAAGGCGAAGCCTTAACCACTACATATACATTTTTCATGTATTCAAATGCTTTTCAGGAAGTCTAAGTCCGATAAGACATTTGCGGGTAGTGGTCGGCTGATGGTGATAACGGGGCTGGTGCGACGCACCAGGTGTCAAGCCTTTGAAATTATGCTGTGGAGGATCTCGCATGGTATCATCTACTTCAAAAAGGCGTCTGAAGATAAGATCGTTATTGATCCTCAGTCTGTATGTAACCGTATGCTTACTAATTGTACAAGTATTTTTTTACTTTTTAGGGTTTGAACCTTATAAAGGTATACATACATAATCAGCCTATAATGTTCCCACTGCTGGGACACACTAGGCCTCCTCTCAGTGAGAGGGAGTGGGCCGTAATCCACCACGCGGGCCCAGTGCGGGTTGGCAGATGTCACAGTCATCTCTTCAAATTTTTGGTTCTAGGACATGCCGGTTTCCTCACGATGTTTTCGTTCACCGTTTTGAGAGCAGTGGTGATGAAATAATTTACACAAAGTAAAGCGCCTGTCTGAATTCGAACCAGTCGCGGCCTAATGGCCGCAGTGGTGGCCAAGTGGTAATCCACTTGGCCACCACACACACAGAGCACACACACACACACAGAGGTTACTTTTTATCCCGGTAATTTTTGACCTCCACGCGGTCGAAGGCCCGGGAAAAACCCAACCCGGAATGATAATTTCTCGCAAGGAGAGGCGAATGTATGAAACTGCATGTCATTTTCTTCCATACTTTTCTAATAGTCGTCATATCTCGGTAGTCACCTCCTTTCTAAGCAAATCATCATTCACACAGTCCATCCATTGTTTCTTTACCCTACTCTTACAGCCATCGACATTCATACTCAACACTCTCTTCACGACATTATTCTCATTCCGCCGTCCGCGTATTACATGCCCATACCATGACAACCGATATCCACACAACTTTTTAGTTATTATACAGCCTAATAATTATGGCAATCTGTGTGCACGTCATTCAGATCTCACATAAATTGCATAGTTCTCGAGGACATTCCCCCTGTCATTCTGCTTTGTCAGAAATATTTAAACAATTTACAGCGCCAAGAAATACGGAAAATTGCCTTTTTAGTGATCTGCCAGGGAGAAGCACTGGCAGGACGTATACAAAAGATTTGCACTGGATTTCAAGTTAACAGTTTCCCTATTCCCAACACGGCTGATAACAGAGCGAAGCTGCAGTTACAACTTCAAAATAGAATCACCGATTTAGATCAGGTAATAACCAATTAATTCCTATTATTTTTCCAAAAACAATTGTGCAAATTGTACATTTAATTTTTGATAGAATAAACCATTTAATATTAGTAGTGAAAAGTAGTGTCACACACGGCGCTAAAAACCCATTATAACTCGGTTTCTATTTACTTCCTCGCTAAAGCTCGTGAGTAAAACCACCTCGTATACGTAATGGGTCATTTTAGCCCCTTGTTTAACAATCTACTATTATAGACTTAATTAAATATTCTAAATTATAGTAATATAAAAAGGAACTTAGTGTGAACGTAGTAGTACAACAGGTAACAAGTGACCTCACCAACGAGCAACGGGCTATCATGTCTCCCGCCTATAGCGCGCATAATGCTGCTGGTGCTGTCACGGAGTCTGTTTAGCACAGACCAGTACCATTCGTTTCAGAAAACTTACAAATCAAATTTCAAACACCTTTTTCTCGAAATTTTGATTTTTTGACTTTCGACACTATTTGAGCGGAGGAGGTGCGATATTGCTATGAAAAAATGGTAGGCGTCAAAATTAGTTTTCTTGATTTTCTCGTTAATTACTCGTCGCAATATATTTTCAGATTATATTTTTATGAGGTACATTGAAGGTACATTCCTCTGGTATATATTAGGTAACCATAAGATATCTATTACATTAATTATCAGATTCACCCGTCATTCTGACTGTCAGGACTGCGGCTCACTTTATTATTTGAATTGTTCTTGTTTCGTGGAGGTACATTGAATTTAATTAAAGGTACATTCAAGTACATTGCTGGTACATTCCTTTTATATATAACATATTCATGTCTGAAGCAATACACCCGTCATTCTGACCCACACGAATAGCAGAATAACTATTAAAATATAGGAAAAATTCACGAAAAAAAAAATTATGAAGATATTTCAGTTTCTCATACATTTTGTATGGAACGGCTTTTTTGATTCTGAGGCAGTACGAAGTTCGCCGGGTCAGCTAGTTTACGCTCTTCTTATAAGCGTTTCGACAGTTAATAAGAAGTGTATAAAAAGCTATATTTGATATAATATTTATTTATTATTTCAAATTAACTAAATCTTACCAAACTTAGGGCCCGTTTTCTATGGCGTCAAATTAAACAACGCCTTGAACGCGACATGGTTGTTTTTTAATGCATGGGCTAATGTTGGAACTAGCGCCGCCATCTTGTTTTTTCATTACAATTTCTGTTAGAATAAAAAAAAATATATTATGTTATCGAACAACGCTCGCTTGTCAATGTCATTCAGGCGCCAAAACATCCTTGAAGCAGTGTAGGTATGTTCAGGTATATAGATCTACCGGAATGTCTTGGCATTAAAAAAATGTGATTTTCATATGGCAATGTTAATTATCACCTGTCAAATCAAATTCTGAGATTTTGTGATATCTATTGGATTTGAATGAAAAATCCGGCTTTGACGACACTGTCTCGAAACACTTCGCAAGTTATTGCAGAAATTAGGCTACAAATAGCGAAAAACTGATAGCGACTGTAAAGTTCTGATCGAGCGTCATGAAACATGACATACAGATGTAGCGTTTGAAATTTTTAAAAAAGTAGACAGAATATCGTTCTCAAGGTCGACCAATCGTGTACACCACAGATGAAAGCTATGTACCTACATGCAACTCACGTACGAAACAACACTTGGGCTCTACAAAAAGACCCTACACTATGAATGAAAAAACTTAGTACCAGCACTCAAATTCGACTGTTGCGGATTATCATTCTAACATGAGTTATGAAAATTATGTAAAATGGCTCGACGAAAAGTTGTTGCCAAATTTACCCGCACGTGCAGTCATTATTATAGATAATACCAACGTCGGCATCAAAAAAAGGGGAAATGCAACAATGGCTCTCGGTTAAGAATATAGCGTTCGAGAAATCGTTTCGCAAGGTGATGTAAGATATTATTAAAAAAAAATATTGGTTGTTGTAAAATCGGTTTACGGACGATAATTTTACGTGACAATGTCATAAGAAAACATCAGATAGATGCGTCACAAGCCGAACGCTTAGGCCGATCGTGCTTCTCTATCGCTTGTTCCGCGCTCTCGCTTGCACGCTTGGCTCAGGCGGAACGTGACAATGAGTCATGCTTTTTCATGCGTGCAGCCGGTGTTCATCGATTTATAAGACGTTTTCACGTCAATAAACAATGACAATTATATAATATATAAAATTTATGGTTTTATTAGGAACAAAGGGTTTGAAGTTCTGCGACTTCTCCCCATCACCCGGAATTGAATCCAATTGAAAATATTTGGGGCATTGCAAAATATATATATTGCATCGAAGAATATACAACAAAACCTCGTTAGCACTGAAAAGCTGATAAAGCTTGAACCACATTAGCAGTGAATCATGGCATAAAACATGTGAACATGTCGAAAAAGATTATTTAAAATATTTGGACCTAGACTTCGAATTAATAATTAATTTGGAAGATGATTTCGACGATAGCAACAACGACTCTGAATTTTATTATTTATCAGATACAGATTAAAATATTATTTTAGATTGCATTTTTATTTTTTATTACTATTTTTTATTACCCTACTTTCATATTTTTCACCTTTGTTGGTCAACAACTACTGGCTGTAAAAGTAACAAGCACAAAATAAGACCGTGTAAAATTAACCTGGTTTTAGAAAATATTGCTGTTAAAATAAATCGAGTTATTCCGTTTATCTACCCTCAGATGGATTTCGAATTTCCAACTAGGCCTAGGGTGGATTCTCGGCCATGCGTTTCCACGTATCCACCTTAGTGTGGATTTTTTGGGGTGGATGTTTATCCACCCCAAAAACCCTAACCTAACCCTAGTTTCTTTTCGTTTATTCCGTCTGGAATAAACGAAAAGAAACTAGGTATTTTACAAATTATATTATTTTTAGGTGTTAGAAAAGACAAAATACCTCCGCTGCAAATGTCTACGTGAGGTGTCTAAGAATTTTAGATTGTATTTGGGTAACGTTAAAAAATCGAAGGCAATATATCACACTATGAATATGTTTCACAACGTTGATCAGAATCTAATTTGCGAGTGTTGGATACCCGACGATGATTATAACCAAGTCAACGATGTGTTAGAAAGATGTTCCGTAAGTTTAACTCAATATTATTATTTTTAGTTTTGTTGTAATGTAGAAACGTTTTTTTGTCGGATAAATCTGAAGTAGGTTTACGTGCATGTTCGCGTGTTGCATGATGTGATACCGCGCTATAAGACCGAGTTTTTGTTTGTTTGTTGTTTGGACGCGCTAAATAAATCTACTTGCATTTAATAGCTCAATTCTTGAGGAAGGTTATAGGCTATTTGACATCACGCCTTGACTCTTAGCAGCCAAGCTTAAACAAAAAACGTCAGAAAACCAAGCAATAGCGCGGGCAGGCGATCCTATGCGACGGGATGAGCCGAGGGAACAAGAAATTACACTCAGACGAAGTCGCGTGTAGAAGCTAGTGAGTGATAAATGTGAATACGCGATGGCCCTGTGTTTGCGTGAACAATATTTTTGGTTAGGACGCGGGGTATGGCTTCGGGGTACAGAATCATCTACTTTTGTAAACCACTTTAATATTATTATTATGTTTCCTTATTTTGGTTATTGCGGTGCTATTCTGTAAAAAGATCACCGTGATAACTTAAGTGAGGTAAGTTTAAAGTGAGCTGTCATTCCACCTGATGCTAGGGATTGACACTATTGACAGCTCACTTTAAGCTCACTTCACCTTAGTTTTCACGGTGAGATTTTTACAGAATCGCACTGCAGATGACAGTTGCTCTTTATTAGGAAAAGGCTTGGAAACGATATTATTTTACGCGTATTTATTTATTCTATATTCTCCGATCGTTTGATCAAGTTCTCATAGAAGCAAAATTACATTACTACAGTTTTCTTGAATTTATTCTTGTAATTGAAATCAAAATACTATGACTTTATTACTGTATAATTTTGTCATTTTAAGGTAATGGGAATATTTTAACTTAAAATGCCTATAAATAATACAGTCACGTGAGTGAAACCGCGGGCACAACTAGTGGTAAATAAAAAAAGGCTAACCGACATCGTTGTTGGTTGCACCTATGGTACCTACCCTTATTGCGTGAGTCCGACTTGCACTTGGCCGTAATTTTATTTAATTTTCTATATTTTGCGATTCTTCTAGAAAAATTCACAATCCAACGTACCCTCGTTCGTCTCAAAGCTTCAAACAGACGATGTGCCTCCTACTTTTCATCGAGTAAACAAATTTACGAGAGGATTTCAGAATCTTATTAATGCTTACGGTGACTCCACATATAGGGAACTGAATCCAGGTAAACAACTAAATACTGTATTTTCACGCGCGAGCGCTCTTCAAAGAGATTAATAAATAAGAAGTGATAAGTACTAGAAACTAAATGAATGCCCTCGGCTGCCTTGCATGCTCGTCTTCAGAAAAAGCAATTAATCGGCCTCATCATCAGCCTACAGCAGTCCACTGCTGGGCACAGGCCTCTCAAATAGCACGCCATTAAACTCGGTTCCCGGCAACTCTTAACCAGCTGCTATCAGCCACTCTGCGAAGAACGTCGCCCCACCTACCCTGGGGGCGTGAGCCTTAAGTTTGCCGATTCACGGTCCCCGCAACGGTCATCGGTTCTACTGCTAATATGGCCGGTCCATTGCCACTTAGCTTGCTTATTCTGTGAGCTATGTGGACAACTTTGGGTCTCTGCCGGATCACGTCGTTCCGGATTCGTCCCTCAGAGAGACTCCAAGTATTGCCCGTTTCAAAGCTCGCCGAGCGATCTTGTATTTATGGACCTGCCTTACCGTGTCGACGTTTTGGCTTACGTCTTTAGGCTCTGTGGAATAGGCGACGAAATGACTCGACGAAGCTTCCCAAACGCTGTCCAGCCCAGCTAAATTCTTCTGCTAGCCTTCTCTCAAAGTTGTTCTTACCAAACTGCAGTTTGCCCGTGGTACGCGTATTATACGATACGATTATGAACAACCTTGAGAGCACCGCCATTGACAGCAATCGGCCCGGGGTGGCGTATTCGTCGAAAATGATCTGCGTTTTGTCCAAGTTCATCCGGAGACTAATGCCGCGTCTTTCCCAGTTTAGCGTATTAAACACATCCTCCAATGCGTTAAACAAATTTTGGGAAAATTACGTCGCCTTGTTGCTGTAATAAAAATTTGTACGATGGTTTTATTTAAAATTACAACACGATAAGATGGCTATTTTGACGTTTTGTCCGCTCATGGAGATTAGTAAGGAAACCAAAATTATTTTAGTTATTTTTGTCTCTTCCCCGGTCCTGTCGGACTGCCGCCGTTCATCGGACTATGAGAGAGAAGGGGTGCCCTTGGGTTTGCGGCACACACTGGGACACTTTAATATTCCTTGGTAGTTGTGTACCGTGTCAAAGTCATTCTAGTAATATGTTGTCTCCTAGCGGGGTTTTGACGGATAATTTCATCTTCTGTTAAAGTGCCCGATATTTTTAATTTGTACCCGAGAGGTATAAGATTATTCACAAAAATAGATTCTGCTAGGATGACTTTTCACGTCACTGCGGCGAGAAGAAAAGTACCATTGCAACAATCGTGTTCATTTACGTGGCTGGCATATATTCCCCCCCACTTCTATGCAACTATTTGTTTGGTTTGGATGATGACCCTAAAAACCTTCACACAAGGTAAAATTACTTTTTTTTTACATCTTTGACATGCTCTAATATTGAATTTGGGGGGAGCCTTGGGTGCGGCGACTGTGACTCTGTGAGGCAGTCGCCGCATTCATGATTATTGAGTGTTTGTTAAACAAGTAGGTACTAGAAATGAAATTTTAAAAGACATTTATTACGTCCCTTTCTTTTAAATTATAATAATTTATATTTTATTAATTTAAAAAGATATGTCGAGTTGAATCGCTCAAAATTGTTTTAGATTAAACACGCACCCTTCGGAGGTGAAGTATTAATAACACCAAAAAAAAAAAATTAATTCGAGTTATGCGAAAATAAATGTAGGGAACAGCTGATTTCTTTTCGCGATTTCAGGTTTGTTTCCATAGTAAAAGTTGTTCGTAATGATGAGGTACAATGATACCTGATCTGATGATAATAATGAGACCCTTCAGATATTTCTTGTATGAATACGAGTAGATAGACCTTATACATAATTATATATTAAAAAAGATCTTGTCGTCAATAGCAGCTTCTTATTTCTGTACGATTTTTATCATCAGGGCTATACACACTCGTCACTTTCCCGTTTCTGTTTGCGATTATGTTCGGAGACCTCGGACACGGATTAATTTTAGTGTTATGTGGTACTTGGATGTGGAGGAACGAGAAGAAATTCTTGGCTCAGAGGTCAACTAATGAAATCTGGAACATATTTTTCGGTGGTATGACTTTTATAATGATTTCTATTAAGTACACAACTGGAACAATTATATATCCAGCAGACGTCACGCTCACGCACCAATCACCCTGCCTAAGTGGTTCAGTACCCTTTTCTCTGGGCTCCAAAAATTCTAGTTTTTCGAGCCGGGTTTCGAATTGTAGTGGCTTTAGAAAACAACATTTAGATTCTATAATGAAAAAATCGTCGATATGAGATTAGTTTTTCCGGGTTCTGATATTACAGAACGGCTTGATTCCTGGGCTAAAGTACGACCTACACCGCCTGGGCCGCCGCAACACGCGACGGTAGCTGAAAGTAGCAGTATACGTACGCGTGGAGTCGACGGGCTACCGCGGTATGCCCGCGGGACCAACCTGGTTCCAAACTGTGTAAATTCTATGCAAATATGACATTTTAACTACTTCTTATTGCTTCAATTTCCTTTAACTGTTGAAAGAATAAGCTTAAAATGTAGAAATAATAAGCTTAATAAAAAGAAAAGTATTGAATTTTTATTTGAACCAAAGCTTTTATATAAAGAAGTAATGAAGTGACAAGAATAGAGTAAAGAGTACAAAACCATAACTTTTTGTAACACAACTAAATAAGTATGAATATACAACATGCTCCCTCAAAAAGTTAACTACATTGCACTCATAACACAAAGACATTTAAAAAATAGAAAACCAATGCAATACACTAGGATATACCAATCATTTGCAAACAACTGCGATGCTTTGTTGGACCCAATGGTTTCGTCAAAACATCTGCAGGTAACCTGTCGGTGGGCATATACCTAAGTTCAACGGTTTTATCGTTCACTTTCTCTCGGACAAAATGGAACTTAACATCTATATGTTTTGTCCTGTTGTGGTGAACGGGATTCATGGCTATTTTTTGTGCACTCTGACTATCCGTATACAAAACTGTGTTAAATGATTTACCTGTAATATCGGATATCAGTCTTTTTAAGAAGCACGCATCCTTTACTGCTGTAGCCAATGCCATATACTCAGCTTCAGCGGACGACAAAGCCACTGTGGGCTGTTTTTTAGCTTCCCACGAAATAGGGCCGCCTGCAAGTTCATAATAGAACCCAGTGTAGGACCGTCTATCAGTTGGACAATTTGCCCAGTCTGCATCTGAAAAACCCGTCAAAGTAGTAGTTTTACCTTTTTCTTTCTTGTACGTAATACCACTATCTTTTGTCGCTTTTAGATAACGTAGACATCGTTTAGCAATATTCCAATGTGACTGATCAAATTTGGAGTTAAACTGACTCAAGTAACTCACAGTGTAGGCTATATCTGGTCTGGTATTTACAGCCAAAAACATTAGACAGCCAATTAACTCTCTGTAAGGGTACTCACACTCACCTATACCAGGCTCAAGTTTTTTGCTGACCAGTGGGGTAGAAACACCCTTACAATCTTGCATGTTAAATCTTTTCAGCATCTTTTCAATATACGTACCCTGAGATAGCTTCATTCCATAACTATCATGCTGAATATTTATTCCCGTAAAGAAATGAATTTTTCCAAGATCTTTTGAAGTAAAGTATTTTACAAATTGACACTTGAAATTGTCAAACGTAGTTTCATTTTTATACAAGATTACTAGATCGTCGACGTATACGGCCAGAACCAAAGAGTCTAAGTTCGCATTGTTTTTAAAAATATACGGCTCAGATGGTTGCATAAAACCAAGAACTGACAAAGTCTGTTTTAACTTTGTATTCCAGGCTCTTGGTGCCTGCTTCAACCCATAAAGTGACCGTTTCAAAAGACACACTTTCGACTCTTCCCCTTCCCTTACAAAACCTTCTGGCTGTGTCATGTAGATTTCCTCTTCTAAACTGCCATTCAGAAAAGCAGTATCCACATCCATATGCCGGACATAATAATCTTCCTGCACTGCTAGAGCTAACAGAGTTCGCAACGAAGAGTTGCGTACAACCGGAGAAAAAGTTTCGTGGTAGTCGACACCTTCTTTTTGTCGAAAACCTTTTGCTACTAGGCGCGCTTTATACCTAACAACGCCACCATTTGCATCTCGCTTTAATTTGAAGACCCACTTGCTAGGAATACATGTTTTAAGAAGTGGCTTGTCTACCAAAACCCATGTGCCCTTTCTGACTAAGGCATTGTACTCATCTTTCATTGCTAAGATCCAGTTATCTTTCTCATCGCTGTTAACCGCAGCCAGATAATTATTAGGATCATCAAACTCATCGTCTAGCAGGGTATTATATGAGAAGTAATCCGGTGGTTTGCGAACTCTTGAAGGATATCGACTAGATTCATTTGAGGAATCTGTAGCCTCACTTGACTGCTGATCATCAACATTGTTGACCTCTAAATTGACTGCTTCATCATTTTCAAAATCAGCATCCTCAGCATCCATGAAAGAAGTATCTATGCTAGGAGCATCTACCTCACATCTCCCAGATGAAGAGGAGGGTAAAACTTCTTGTCTTAAAACTGCTGGCGATGGTGACTGTGAGAGCAAATTGACAATATTTGAATTCACAGTATCTATAGGCTTAATATTTTCCTTCAGTCCATTAAAGCTATTTTCAAAAAATGTAACATCTCTTGACTTTAGTAAGCGTCTAGGACTTGCCGCATTCCGGAAATAATAAGTACGAGGATTATCTGAATATCCTACAAAAATCTGTTCCTTAGCTTTCATTTCTAATTTACATCTCTGACTTGATGGAACATGAACAAGTGCTCTGCATCCAAAAACCTTCAGATGAGACAGGTCAGGTTTTTTATTAAACCACATTTCAAATGGTGTTTTACCGCAAAGCGCGCGGTGTGGTGATCGATTTTTCAAGTAGATGCTCGTCTCTACTGCATCTTGCCAAAAAGCTTTTGAGAGAGAGCCATGTGACAATAGTGACCGAGCCTTTTCTACTATGCTACGATTACACCGTTCACTAACCCCATTTTGCTGAGGGCTGTAAGGTGCTGTCGTCTGCCAATCGATACCCAGTGACTGAACATAATCCATCAATTCCTTATTGATGAACTCAGTTCCATTATCAGACCGCAAAATCTTTATTTTTCCACCAAACTGTCTCTCGACATGAGAATGAAAAGAACAAAACTTAGTTTTGACTTCAGTTTTAGAAGACATAAAATACACAAAAATAAAACGTGTAGTCATCTACAAAAATAATAAAATATCTATTACCTGTAAATGAATTTGTAGAAAAAGGTCCACAAACATCAGTATGAATCAATTGAAGCGGCGATGTAGCCTTCCTGTATTTTAAGCTTTTAAAGGGCTTTCTAGACTGCTTACCCTCTATGCAAGGTATGCATGGTTCCTTGTCAACCTCAGTGTACTCCACGCCGATAGCCTGACCTTTTCTAAGTAGATCCATTCCAATTCGACATAGATGTCCTAACCTCTTATGCCAAAGCTGGAAGTTGGAACAATCAGAGTGCACAAGTTTAGCTGAAACATTATTGAACATTTTAACTGAACAATCGACAGTATACAGCCCATCACATAAAGAACCATACGCTAAAACATTTTTACTATTTACTACATCACACTTTGAATCATAAATAGTGCAGCTTTCTTTATTGAAAACTACAGAGAAACCCTTCTCTACTACTTTCTTCACTGAAAGTAAACTGCAGTTCAGATCGGGAACATGAACTACATTCTCTATTCTGTTCGCCAAAGTATCCGTGTCAATGGATACATCACCAATACCGACAGCCGTCATTTTTTGTCCATTAGCCACAGTAATCGTTCCACCTTGTACTGGCCGATAACTGCTGAACCACTCAAAATGCGGAGTCATGTGAATGGTTGCACCGGAATCAATGATCCATTTCCCATCATTTGCACCTGGCGCAGAGAGAGCCAATTCCTTCACAACAGCCTGTTCCACCTTTTCATTGTGATGGCAATCTGTACCTTTAAAAACCTTTCCCGACACACTCATAGCCGTCTTATCCTTCTTATTGGGACATTCGGGACTTTTGTGTCCTGGTTGTCTACACTTAAAGCAGATTATAGGCTTCTTCTTTTTGCTTGTAGAACCTGTTGAACGTAACGCAGCTACCTCGTTCTGGTGAGGGTCCTTCGAAAACTCGTTTAATAGCTTTGCCTTAACCAACTCACTGGTTACATCAACATTCGAGTTCTCTAAAGCCATTATAAGCGGTTCGTATCGTGATGTCAATCCTCCGAGAATAATCGCAGCCAGAGATCCATCGTCGATCTTCTTACCAATATCTTCAAGATCTTGAGCAGTACTCATAACGGCGTTGATATAAGATTCTATGTCTTGGAAATCGGTCAAGGTATATTTGTATAGTCTACGCTCTAGAGAGAGCCTTCGACCCATACCTTTATCCTCGTATGCCTTTTGTAAAGCACTCCAAGCCTCCTTAGCGTTTTTCGCATTTCGTACGTGCGAAATTGCACTTCTGTCTACCGTAAGGCATATTTTTGACAACGCCTTCTGGTCATTACGAGAGCGCACATGCTCCGCCGTTTTATCTGAATCATCGTACCCAATGATGGACGTCCACAGCTCCTCGTGAATGAGAAGCATCCTCATTTTGAACTTCCAGGTTGGGTATCCGTCTCGGTTTATTAACATCTGAATACCTTGAAAATTCATACTATTCCCTGACATTATCTACTTTTTAAGAAGAATGAGCTTCGTGCTGATAACGTGTTGAAAGAATAAGCTTAAAATGTAGAAATAATAAGCTTAATAAAAAGAAAAGTATTGAATTTTTATTTGAACCAAAGCTTTTATATAAAGAAGTAATGAAGTGACAAGAATAGAGTAAAGAGTACAAAACCATAACTTTTTGTAACACAACTAAATAAGTATGAATATATAGTTTTGACTTCAGTTTTAGAAGACATAAAATACACAAAAATAAAACGTGTAAAGTCATCTACAAAAATAATAAAATATCTATTACCTGTAAACGAATTTGTAGAAAAAGGTCCACAAACATCAGTATGAATCAATTGAAGCGGCGATGTAGCCTTCCTGTATTTTAAGCTTTTAAAGGGCTTTCTAGACTGCTTACCCTCTATGCAAGGTATGCATGGTTCCTTGTCAACCTCAGTGTACTCCACGCCGATAGCCTGACCTTTTCTAAGTAGATCCATTCCAATTCTACATAGATGTCCTAACCTCTTATGCCAAAGCTGGAAGTTGGAACAATCAGAGTGCACAAGTTTAGCTGAAACATTATTGAACATTTTAACTGAACAATCGACAGTATACAGCCCGTCACATAAAGAACCATACGCTAAAACATTTTTACTATTTACTACATCACACTTTGAATCATAAATAGTGCAGCTTTCTTTATTGAAAACTACAGAGAAACCCTTCTCTACTACTTTCTTCACTGAAAGTAAACTGCAGTTCAGATCGGGAACATGAACTACATTCTCTATTCTGTTCGCCAAAGTATCCGTGTCAATGGATACATCACCAATACCGACAGCCGTCATTTTTTGTCCATTAGCCACAGTAATAGTTCCACCTTGTACTGGCCGATAACTGCTGAACCACTCAAAATGCGGAGTCATGTGAATGGTTGCACCGGAATCAATGATCCATTTCCCATCATTTGCATCTGGCGCAGAAAGAGCCAATTCCTTCACAACAGCCTGTTCCACCTTTTCATTGTGATGGCAATCTGTACCTTTAAAAACCTTTCCCGACACACTCATAGCCGTCTTATCCTTCTTATTGGGACATTCGGGACTTTTGTGTCCTGGTTGTCTACACTTAAAGCAGATTATAGGCTTCTTCTTTTTGCTTGTAGAACCTGTTGAACGTAACGCAGCTACCTCGTTCTGGTGAGGGTCCTTCGAAAACTCGTTTAATAGCTTTGCCTTAACCAACTCACTGGTTACATCAACATTCGAGTTCTCTAAAGCCATGATAAGCGGTTCGTACCGTGATGTCAATCCTCCGAGAATAATCGCAGCCAGAGATCCATCGTCGATCTTCTTACCAATATCTTCAAGATCTTGAGCAGTACTCATAACGGCGTTGATATAAGATTCTATGTCTTGGAAATCGGTCAAGGTATATTTGTATAGTCTACGCTCTAGAGAGAGCCTTCGACCCATACCTTTATCCTCGTATGCCTTTTGTAAAGCACTCCAAGCCTCCTTAGCGTTTTTCGCATTTCGTACGTGCGAAATTGCACTTCCGTCTACCGTAAGGCATATTTTTGACAACGCCTTCTGGTCATTACGAGAGCGCACATGCTCCGCCGTTTTATCTGAATCATCGTACCCAATGATGGACGTCCACAGCTCCTCGTGAATGAGAAGCATCCTCATTTTGAACTTCCAGGTTGGGTATCCGTCTCGGTTTATTAACATCTGAATACCTTGAAAATTCATACTATTCCCTGACATTATCTACTTTTTAAGAAGAATGAGCTTCGTGCTGATAACGTGTTGAAAGAATAAGCTTAAAATGTAGAAATAATAAGCTTAATAAAAAGAAAAGTATTGAATTTTTATTTGAACCAAAGCTTTTATATAAAGAAGTAATGAAGTGACAAGAATAGAGTAAAGAGTACAAAACCATAACTTTTTGTAACACAACTAAATAAGTATGAATATACAACATTAACACATTGTAAAATGCGCTCTAATGCGGCCCGACGCGCGCCGGCCTGTGTAGATCGTATATGGTCTAAAGCTTGAAGAACCGTTATTATGCTTTATCGTCTTAATTAATTTTTCATTATTGTGGTTTCAGCAGTACCTACTCAACTGTTTATAGTATAAACTCATATGATATAACTCATACTCAGGTCGCTACGTGGTGCTAATGATGGGATTGTTTAGCGTTTTCACTGGATTTTGCTATAACGACGTATTTTCAAGAGCTTTCTCTATTTACCCATCATACTGGCTTAACACCCATACTAAGGAAAGTTTGGCTGAAGATCACATTGTGGACTTGGATCCATCCACTGAAACAAGAACGGCGTACTTGTTCGGTGAAGATCCTGTGTGGAGGGTAAATATTATGTAGCTTTAGGCTCGTGACTGCAGTAGTGTCACATGATCATAATATAATGTCAGATTGTCTATTGCGATGCTGTATTGTTTAATTTTTGTTACAGCTGGCGAAAAATAAAATAATGTTTGAAAATTCATTTAAAATGAAAATTTCTATAGTTATTGGAATCGTTCATATGATGTTCGGCATAACACTCAGTTTCTTCAATTACAGGTGAGTAGGCTAGTTTGGCAAATAACGCAGCATAAAACCATGGTGAAATTTCATAGGTACCACTAAAAACGGAGCTGAGTAGTGAAAGTCTCTTAACACTTGCTGTCCTCCACTTTCGACGTTTGTGTTGTCATGAATAAATGTTTTATTCTCAATAAATTCTAGACGACGTTAAGGACCGCTTACTTTCGGTTATGTGCATTCCTCCTTACAGCAAGCGCTAACGCGACTCATCTGCGGCTGACCATCCATTGATTTCTGATTCCTGCCGAAGAGACTGATGCTAAGATTAGCATCAGTCTCTTGGGCAAGAATCCCGTCAGCTGCTTAAACTCTTTGGGCTCCTTTACCTTTCCTTTAGGTAGTTGAGCCCAAATCACCTTTAGAGCCCAATCACAAATACCTCAACCACACCACAACCATGGTGACAACGATTTGTCTGCTTGCAAACACTAACCACAACGTAACCACATCGCAATTTTGGAGGTATGAGGAACAGGGTGTAAACTTCACTCATCCTCCATAGAAAAGGGAGGATCCTCCGACCAGACCAGGTGTCGTGAGGTGGACAACTGCCCGACGATTGTTGTTAGGACGTTGTAAATATGCTAGTCGCGTGGTAAACTCTGCTTGCAAGATGCAGTATTTAGCGATCTCATGTGGATACCACACAACTACTAGCAATAACGCAACTGCAAGAATAACCACTGCTTGCCCACATTTTGTCGCTGCGATGTGGTGTGTTTGTGGTACGTGTAAATGGGCCCTTGGATCTCATCTCATCATCACGCGTTCGTATTTCTGATTGTCGATGATTATCGAAGATTTTACTCGAGGCCATTCACAGTTATTTTACCTCTGATTTTGCATCACTGTCAAAATCACGGTGATCTTTATATTCCATGTAATAAGGTTGCTGTTAAGTTGCTGTATTGACAAGTCTGTCAAAATCACAATTATCTTTTTCTCGTTAATATAAGGTTGATATTGGACTGCTCCTGTCAAAGGTAAAAACACTGTGAAAGGACTATGCCTGTGAGAGAACTGTACCTATTTGGCATTAAACAGAAAGTACCTACCTACATTGCCAGATAAAACTATATTTTTCAGGTACTTCAAACGCTACTACTCAATTTTTTTACAATTTATTCCTGAATTAATGTTCCTAACGTTAATGTTCTTCTGGCTGGTAGTGTTGTGTTTCATAAAATGGTTCATGTACTCGCCTAAAGCACGTAAGTAAAAATTATTTATTATTAAAATTACTTAGGTTGCAGTTCAATGTCGTGTCTTAGATACTTACATCTTCTATTTATACAGGATGTAATTGAATTCATGAGCATCCTTTTAAGGGGTCATTGTAATCATCATTATGAACAACTTTTACTATGGGACCAAACCTGAAATCGCGAAAAAAAAATCAGCTGTTCCCTACATTTTGACGAGTTACGCGAACATAAATGTAGGGAAAAGCTGATTTTTTTTTTCAATCGATGGGTATAAGTGTCCCCTGACCACAGACCTTCACTGGTACGGGTTTCCTCAGACTGTATATAAAATAAAGTCGGGTTAATTACACCATTTACATTTATAACTCCAGAGCGGCTGGACTGATTATTATGATATTTGATTTATTGGATTTGTCTCTGCCTTGAAGAGCAGGATAACTGTTAAAACATAGGAAAATTGCAAGAAGAAAATAGTAATGAAGATAATTCATTTTCTCATAAATTCTTTCTTATTGATTCTGAGGCGGTACTAAGTTCGCCGGGTCAGCTAGTATATGTTAAACCATTCAGTATCTTTATCTTGTTATCATAACTGAGATTAGAAGACCAAGACCCGTTGATTTTTTAGTAGCTTACTACATATTTTGAACTATAAAGTCAAGTTTGTTGATGGGACAAATTCATCCCAACTAACGATACCCTTCATTGTGCGTGGTCTGACACACACTTGTTTTTTATTTTTTGGCCATTTACGTTGTACGTTATTTTATATATATAAGAATTCAACACGAGTGGGCCGTAATCCACCACGCGGGCCCAGTGTGTGTTGGTAGATGTCACATGTCACATGTCTTCTTGGTAGGACATACCGGTTTCCTCACGATGTTTTCCTTAACCGTTTTGAGAGCAGTGCAGTTGTGAAATACACAAAGTAGAGCGTCTACCTGGGTTCGAACCACGACCTACTATTTTTAAGTCGGGTTCGTTACCTCTGGGTCACTATTGCTCTCCACCTTGGGCCATATCCTACGATTATATTTGTCTTTGTCTTTTATAATCTGTTTCTGAGTTCCAAATCAATGTTTCAATAGGTTAAGTATAATCTAACATAAAAAGATTTGTTTCTTTTAGTGTGTCTAACTTTTCGCAGTTGATCCGGAGTTTAAAACGGCCTGTGCTCCTCAGATCCTTTTATTATTTATTGACATGATACTTATGTCCGAAACCAAGCCGGCAAACGAGGGGTGCAAAAGGGCATACATGTTCGCAGACCAGAGAGCAGTCCAAATGACTTTGGTGTTCACCAGTTTAGCATGTGTGCCTATTATGCTTCTGGGAACACCAATATACTTGATAAGACAGAATAAAAAAAATAAACTCAAAGCCGAGGCACGTATTTGATTCCTGTTCTTTAGTATTTTTGGCTTCTTCTATACTACTTTCACGAAATTACTGATTTTCAACCTATAGATCTTATTTTCAATACAGTATGTAGTAAAAATGAATAGTATCCTAAATAGCCTCACGGCAGTTTTTGAAACTTTCGGATATTATTGAACTAAACACATTTGCTACCTCGTAGATCGTGACATTTGCACGATTATTATGAAATCCTTTAGCAAAGGTAGCTATGGCAATGTCCTTGCGTCATAGTTCACGCAATGATAAAAATAACATTAATTTTATTTATTGTAGACCGCTCTGACACAACTTAAAATCAGTGGAGATATGGATCCAGCGAAAATACAAAAATTAAAAAAGGATATAAACAAATACTCAGTCGACAGTGGAGAGCTGATGTTGCACCAAGGAATTCACACCATTGAGTTTGTGCTCAGTACTATATCACATACAGCTTCATATCTTCGGCTGTGGGCTCTGTCACTTGCACATTCACGTAAGTAATTGAGTATAGATAATAAGAACGGTAATATAGTACACTATTCTGTAGTAGAATTTTCCTAAAACTTTTTGAGCGACAGGTGACAATTTGTCGTGAAAATCTTGTCAAATCCGCTTTATTAAACAGAAAATTGTCATGACATATCGACATGTTTATCCGACAATTCTGACAGGAGCGTTACCCTCTGTCGCGAAATCTTTATTTTGAAATTTGAAGGTGTAAGTGTTAATAAAAGATTTATTACAAAAAATGGTACTTACTTCGAGCAGTGAGATTAGTGATGATGAATAAGTACTTGGAACAAATACAAATGAGGAGGTAACAACGATCATTTAAAAGCAGAATCAATTTCGCCTTCTCAATTAAACATTTCTGCTTTAAAGAAAAATTTCGGGTTTGTTTTTATGTCGTGGGTCAATTGGGCACTAAACTCCCCAGAGGGTATATAATTTCTATTTTCATAAATAAGGCCCAAAATTTTGTACGTTTTTTGTGCATTTCCATTTTACACGTGTACGTTACCCCAGCAGGAAAGTAGCTCCTAGAGTGATATGAGTGGAACGTATAATTAGTGCGTAATCTGCTGTAAATGTGCGCCAAATAAAAAATTTGTGCGCTTTGTCGTTTTGGAAAAAAACGGAAAAAACGATTCCTGCTAGGGTAACGTTTTTCCAGCAGGAAAATTCTAAACGAATGATCGGAGAGAGAAATATTGTGCATGGGCAGAGAGCTTATATTTGTGCAAAAATGTGCGCTGAAAATATAATTTGTGCGTCTTCAGGTTTTCGAGATATTGCATTTCTGCTGGAGTGACGTTTTGCAGAATCGTGTATCTCTAAAACCATTGTATGTGCGCCTGTAGAATAAACATACACGAGTAGCCCTTAATTTGTGCGTATTTGTGACAGAATTAGATTCAAGAAAATATTTATAATTTTCAAGTAATCGCGCTTTTTTGAAAACGCGAAAACATGTCACAGCGCCTAAATGAGAAAACGTATAAGCTCGCTGAAAACTGTGTTCGGTCCTTCTTGATGCTAATAATACCCATAAAAAGTTTCAACATGCATGCGTTATTTAATAATATTGCCTAAAGTCAAAACGACGGGGTCGTAACTTTGACGGCAAAATACAAGAAATCGGCTCAACCCAGGATGTGTAGATGTAAACCAAAAATTAGTGTGTTTAGTCAAGAATATATAGTGAAAATATTCAGCTTGGAATGTTTCGCATTAAGTAGATATAAGCAAAAAACCTAACATGTAAACAACAGCTAGTTATCCGACCAAATTCGAATGACCACAAAAAAGCGACGGATTCATACATATCGATGACATTTTTAACTTTACTCACGAACCGGTTGACACGTGCTGTGCCTGAGTACACTGAAGTAGAAAATAAGTAAAAAAATAAACTTGTTATTGGATTATATTCTACTAGCTTGCGTGACTTTGCACATGATTAAGTACATTATAAAAAGTAGCCTAAGTGCTATTCCAAGGTATAAGCTATCTTCTTCATTCCAGCTTTCATTAAAATACATACAGCAGATAACATTATTATTACATATCCTAACGGGGTAAACAGTTGCAGCTATGACGCCAAGGACACTGTCGCGTAAAGTCACGCGGTTGCACTGTAAAGGTTCGCGTCCAATAGGCTCGCCGAGCCGAGTCGAATCGAATCGCAGAAAGTCGCCTCCTTTATATTTACTATGAAACTGCGTCCATTAGCGATGAGCCGCGGCGCGCCGAATCGAATACACCGCGCGCATTGTTCGACAAGCGAATTTTTTTCGCCGATGTGATTCGATTCGATTCGATTCGGCGAAGAAGAAATAGTCCTTCATTCATTTTTAAACAAAGATTTTCATCGTGATAATGTGGATCTTCATGATTATACAATTCTGTATATTGTTGGACCAGTGATATCAATAGTGATATCACTGGTCCAACAATATACAGATCCACATTATCACGATGACCAGAGTCGGATGAATATATGGGAAGAAATTGGGAGAATTATGATTGAAACTCGTGAGTTTTATTATATTATTAGTGAACATTTATTTATTATTATAATACACATTTGTTGTGCTGTCCATGACGCAAAAACAACCTACTTTGATGAAGAGTTGCGATAAATGAACAATTCGATTCGATAAATGGTCACAAGGCGCATTTAATATATATTTTTAATTAGCCCCCAAAATTAGGTCATATAATTGCCAACAAACGTTTGAACGCGACTGTACGCACAACAGCTTAGGTTTAATACGACCAATAATCGATATGTATGAACCCGTCGCTTTTTTGTAGTAATTCGAATTTGGTCGGATAACCAGCCGTTGCTTACATGTTATGTTTTTTGCTTATATCTACTTAATGCGAAACATTCCAAGCTGAATATTTTCAGTATATGATATTCTTGACTAAACGCACTAATTTTTGGTTTACACCTACACATCTTGGGTTGAGCCGATTTCTTGTATTTTGCCGTTAAAGTTACGACCCCGTCTTTTGACTTTAGGCAATATTATTCAATAACGCATGCATTGTACACTTTTGAAACCTTTTATGGTTATTATAAGCATCAAGAAGGACCGAACACAGTTTTCAGCGAGCTTATACGTTTTCTCATTTAGGCGCTGTGACATGTTTTCGCGTTTTCAATAAACCACGATTACTCGAAAATTATAAATATTTTCTTGAATCTAATTCTGTCACAAATACGCACAAATTAAGGGCTACTCGTGTATGTTTATTCTACAGGCGCACATACAATGGTTTTAGAGATACACGATTCTGCAAAACGTCACTCCAGCAGGAAATGCAATATCTCGAAAACCTGAAGACGCACAAATTATATTTTCAGCGCACATTTTTGCACAAATATAAGCTCTCTGCCCATGCACAATATTTCTCACTCCGATCATTCGTTAATTTTCCTGCTGGAAAAACGTTAGCCTAGCAGGAATAGTTTTTTCCGTTTTTTTTCCAAAACGACAAAGCGCACAAATTTTTTATTTGGCGCACACTTTCAGCAGATTACGCACTAATTATACGTTCCACTCATATCACTCTAGGAGCTACTTTCCTGCTGGGGTAACGTACACATTTTACACGCGATCAAAACAAATAATCGAAGTTGCACAAGTGATTGATTCATTATTTTACTTTCTTAATATTTTCTCTATTTTATCCTCATTTAGCTTCATAAAACAAAATTATTTGCAAATGTGTCAAAAGCCGACATAATGCTCACGAAAATCTGATAATATTGTCACTGACTGTGGTTTTATGACATAGATATCCGTGTTTTATGACATACGTCGAATTTTATTAAACGTGTTTTTAAATGACAAATATGTCAAGATTTCACTTGTCGATTTTTGACATATTTGTTATTTGTCAAAAATCGACAGGTGAAATCTTGACATATCTAACCGTTAAATTCTTTCTTAAATACGATTACCTCATGCAATTTTTATATTATTTTGTGCTGTATTTTTGGAAATGAAACGGAAAATGGTTTGAAATCGACCCTGTTTCGAATTATTTTTTCATCGAGAAAATTACAATTTACCGTGTTTTGAACCGTTCATTTTCCTCAAAAAAGGATGTATCTATGACATATATTTTTAATACTTACCTAAATACACTAATTTGACAATTTTAAATTGATGCTTAAACAGGCAAATTCGGTTTATATAATACATTAAAATTAAACTCGGTTATAGCACAGAAATCTCAAACGACAGCGATGTGGGGGAATTTTTCGACGCCATATTTTAGTTTGTTGTTTTAATTAGGTTAGGATTTTGAATGTTATTTTTAATAGTATGTCAGTTTATTTAGTATTAAAATTTTATCCAGTCAGTGTATATTACTATTATTTTATTTTTACAAGTTTATAAAATAATCTTCGAGTTATGAACCGCAAAACCGTTTTTACGGTTTGTCTGTGGGAACGAACAAACCATGTAATGTCGTGGATATGTTTTCATCCTTCTAAATAAAAAAATAAATCTCAATGTATAGTAATGTCACCATAGTACCTCTACAAATAGTAATTAAGTTCACATTGATATTTTTGCAGAACTCTCCGAGATGTTATGGGCCATGATTCTGTCAAAACTCGCCCTACACCATCGCGGCATAGAAGGTGCTATTAGACTGATACCAATTTTCGCACTATGGGCCGTATTTACTATCTCCATTCTGGTGGTAATGGAAGGGTTATCCGCTTTCCTTCATTGCCTTAGATTACACTGGTAAGTTGTTTATTCAATCACTAGCAGCGCCCCGCGGTTTCACTCGCATAAAATGTTTCGATCCCGTGTGAATATTGGGAAATGATAAATTATTTATTTTCTGTAAGTAGGTTTGTACAAACACTTTTACACGTCAATCATATTTTTTATAAGCTAGATGTGGTCGGCGTTTCCTATCTGACTATTCTGAGAAAAAAGGCCGAAAGAAACTCAGAGGTCACAGTCTCTTTTAAAGTCCAGACAGAATCTTGGTCAGATCATGTGAAGACCATGTAGATTGGTGTATGAAATGGTCTTTAACAGCCAGATCATGATTAAATCTAACTAAGAAGGAAAACTGATATTTTACTGAATCTACATTTCATTCAGTATGTTTTTGTCTTGTAAAGTAAAAGGATCGAAACGATTTTTGTAACATTTTCTTCTTCTTGGTGGTTCTTCACGGTCCATTTCATCAAAAACATCGAAATAATGCACATGACATAATCCATCATTGAGACTGAGATTTGGATGCGAACGTTCCTATCAGAATACCAGCGCAGCATCATGCTGAGTGAGATAGGAGCCTTTTGGCCTCGTATAGGATATTCTGTTTCATTTTTCTTTTTTTGTTACTTTATTTTTTTATTGTATAACTTGATTTTTTATTTTTTACTGTGTTTAGTTTAGTTTGTGATCTTCCTGTACGAGTCGCAATAAACACTTTTTCTTTATTTAAAAATTAGTAAAATTGCCAGCCAGATCTCCTGTTACTATGGTTACGCGCTCACTATACAAGGGTTGAGGACTGAATAACAGTTGTGTAAGTTCTCATACAATAAAAACTCCCGCTATAGCAGATGTGTACAACTGAACTGTCAAATATATTTTATTGGTAGAGTAAGCGTTATAACTCCGGTATATGTCGTGCTTAAAAGTTTATTAGTGAGGCTGCTAATGTATTGAAATCATGAAACTTTTCCGCTTGGAGCACGCACACGTGCGCCGCCCTTATCTGACGTTATTTAAAACCGCTGATACACCAGTGATCTTCACCGCGTCTTGTTGTCTTGCCGGTAAAGCTTGCTAGTGTATCATCGCAAGACCGTTGTATATCACCAGCAATGATGTCATGACTGTCACTGTGCATAACTTCATACTAGCGCCATACATTGCCCTATACCGCGCGACAAGAACGGGAATAATCCCTTTCAACAACTGAAGCCTTTAGCTTGTACACAGGGTTACATGTAATTCGACGTATATCCGTCAGGAGCTGATAGGGGGGCCAAAATGCAACAAATGAACCCCACATATGTATGGCCGGAATTCAATAGTTTTCGAGATATTTGAATTTTAAGGGTTTTTCGATATAATTCCAAATAAAAATAACTACATATTGAATAGGTACCGTTACAAGGTGATATTGTAGCTGGCACTTCAATTAAGCTATGAACATAATTAAAAGTACTTATTTCAACAAAATAATTAAAATGATGAGCGATTTAAGAACATTATCTTACCAATATTTATATTTTACGCTGCAAAAATGTTTCAAATATCTCGAAAACTATTGAATTTCGGCCATACATAATTATGGGGGGTTCAATTTGTTGCATTTTGGCCCCCTATCAGCTTCTGACGGATATACGAGTACGTCGAATTACAAGTAACCCTGTATATTTCCAATGAATTTATAGATATTTTCGACTATCTCGTTTTACTATGCCGTTATGCACTGACAGGTGGGTTGCTTAGAGCCTAGAGCCTAGAGACTTCTTCTGTTCGATACACGCTAGGCGACTAGCAAACGCGCCAAGCGCGCAGTGCGGCCGTTTGCGAAAATTGTAGAATGTTCATTTCACTTCGCTACTTGCAAGGTGACTAGGCGCTAACCAAAGCCACCTGTCAGTGCGTACATAGCCTATTAAGTTTGTTCAAAAATGTCACCATGTCCAGTCCGCTGTGCAGGGCCTGCATGGAGGACGCTGAGACAGCGGCACGTGTCTTCTAAACTGCCCGGTGGTCGCCACGTACAGGGCAAAGTACTTCGGTAACCCAGGTACCCTACGTGAGACGGTCAGTAACATCAAGGCGTTGCTGGCCTTCCTTGAGGAGCTGGGGTGCATCGAATAATCGATTTTCCCACTCATACGCAAAATACGCGCATTGACGTGGAGTTGCGGACACCAGCCCGTATTACCTATTACCTAGAAAGAAAAGAAAGAAAGAAAAACCGTTTATTATTAGTCACCATCCCTCGTACACACTTGTAATAGGTTTTTGTTGTTTCCAGGGTGGAATTCATGAGCAAGTTTTACGCTGGCGGTGGCTGGCCGTTTCGTCCATTTTCTTTCGTAGTTATGCTAGAAGGGGATCACGCTGAGCCAGATGCTCGATGTAGGAAGTTTGCTCCTGCAGGACTAAGAGATTGATGTTAATAGATGGCAGTAACGTCGTGACACACATGCTCATCACTAAAACGAAAGCATCCGATTATTGAGCAATTGTTACTTACTTAGTAGCATTGTGTACATTTCTATGGAGGTGTTAGCATGCTGTGTACGCAAAATAAGCTATTGGACGTAGAGTTGTGGACAGAAGGGGCCGTATTACGAAGTATTAATGCCTTTATGATTCCAATGCGAAAAAGGGATGGTACCGTTTGTCATGTTTAGCTCCGTCTCTTTCTTACACTGGAATCATGATGGCTTTAAACCGTCATAATACGGCACGAGTACGATAGTTATCTTGCTATTTTGAACTAGAAATGAGCATGCAGATTCAAGCACGCCAGCTCTTTTTATGAGCATGTGTCATGTGCAGGGATATGAGTAGGTAGATTGATTTTTGGTACTTGTATCATAAATGCCCACAGAAAGAATAACGTGGATAAGAAAGTAATTCCGGTATTTCCGGATCCAATTAAATATTGTTAATGTTGGTAGTGATATTATTACTACTCAATTCAAAATTTAAAGGAAGGTATCAAAACTAAATTAATTTATAATGTATCTGTTAAATAATAAAAACCATGAAATTCCGAAATTCCGGAGGAATGTTCGCGCCATTGAAACGGACACTAATTAATATATACGTTTCGGATCAATGACCCCAATTCAATCTCCCTACTCCGATCACTGGTCATGTACCTATCATATTGATTCTGAACTGACTGATGTGAAGAACTTTGAGATTACATTATAAACGTCCTCGAAAGGGGGCATGTAATTAAAATATTAGTCTTAATTATTATTACTTTTTATTTAACTTTTAACATGCTAAATATTATGTCGCCTTAAATGTTTTAAAATAATGATTACGTTATAGTTATTTAATAATATGTTTTTGCTTGTTGGGGTTGTTATTTTAATAATAAATATTGTTCTCCATTAATGTGGTGATTTTTACTTCTACACAAATATGGAAAAAAGAACATTGCTCATAATCGTCCTATGAATCAACGCGTATGAAATCTGTACGATAATAATCTGTACGATAATAATCTGTACGATAATAATCTGTACGATAATAATCTATACGATAATAATTCCTGTTGTTGTTGTTGTCAAACGATAATTACAAAAAATAAAAACACTACATTTTACCAACGTAAATATTGCATGTATCGGAAGAGGTATAATGTGTCTCGTTATTATCAGGATAAATTAATTACTGTGGGCGTTCAATGGGTAGTGTTGGTTATTGCGCAATAGAAAAACGGTTTGCAGTTCAAATCAGACTATAATTTCAAGAACATTTTAATCACATTAGCAAATCACACACTATAGGTACACGATACAACCAGATACGGAACGCGAGCCAGCTCCTGAGCACATGTTGTCCATACGATGTCTAATGGTCAAGTTCTCCCCGCCGCTTCACGTGTACGTTACCCCAGCAGGAAAGTAGCTCCTAGAGTGATATGAGTGGAACGTATAATTAGTGTGTAATCTGCTGTAAATGTGCGCCAAGTAAACAATTTGTGCGCTTTGTCGTTTTGGAAAAAAAACGGAAAAAACGATCCCTGCTAGGGTAACGTTTTTCCAGCAGGAAAATTCTAAACGAATGATCGGAGGGAGAAATATTGTGCATGGGCAGAGAGCTTATAATAATAATAATAAATTGATTTATTTCAGGTAAATAACACCCATTGCCACACGACATAAATAAACACACGAACACATAAATTAATAGAAAACAAATAATAAATAAATAAAATAAAATCAAACAAAAAAAAAACAAATTAGAGCAAATCAAATCAATAAAAAAAAAAATAAAAAAATGGGCTCATGCAGGGCCAACCAATGCCGCATGAATGGCCCGTCTAACCTGTCGGCGACGACGGCGAGGAGACTGTTGCCGCTGCCCCTCACTCTGCCCGCTATCGAGGCTGCCCTCCTGCGCATAGTGGCATAAAAACAGTCCACGCATACATTGGCGAACATCCCCGATGCGCTGCAAAAGCGAGGCAGCCGCAACAGTGCCCTCAAGGCATTATTATATTGTACTCTGAGGGCACCGTAGGCTTTCCGCGAGTATGACACCCACAGGCTGCCCGTATAAAATACAGTACAGTAGGCTCGAAACAAGGTGACTGACTTCCTTGGAGCTACGAGCAAACCTGCGGGCTATCATGTTCGCCCTCACCGACAGCGCCCTCCGTTCCCGTTCAATATCGGCGTCATCCTTCAAATCAGGCGTCACAATATGGCCTAAGTATTTAAAGCATTGCACGCGCTCCAAGGGCACACCACACAATTTGACTGGAGGAAACTCCGTCAGACGGGTTTGACGCATTTGGTGCACATCGCAACTTGTACACCATGCTCAAATGGTGAACTTAGCAACTGGTGCACTTCTCATATGGCACACTTCGCAACTGGTGCACTTCTCAATTGGTGCACTTCGCAAAAGGAGCACTTTTTAAGATGAGTGGAGATTTGGAAAAATTGTCTAAAAATGAAAGAATCTTTGGTTTTGCGTAGGTAGTTTTCTTAAAAATACAATCAACAAGTACCTGAAAATTGTATGTTTGTTTTATATATAGCATAATCACTTTGTTATTATTATAATTTTTTTGCAGTAGGAAAAAAGAAAAGATCACGTTTCTCCAATTATTATATTAGTGATTATGTTATTTAATTGAAAAAAATGTCATTTAATTTAAAGCTTTTATTAAATTAATAATAATAACTATAACTAAAAGAAGTACAGTTTAAATTATAATAATTATTATAAAGGTTATTGATATAATATTGTATTATATCATGTCTTTATTATGATAACTTTTTGCTGTAAATCTAATTTTTTCTTACATAATTACATTTTTTATTTTTGAAAAAAAAAAAAAATGTTATAGTGATTATGTAGAGTTAATTTAAAATTATTTTGTTGATTGTATTTTTAAGAAAACTACCTACGCAAAACCAAAGATTCTTTCATTTTTAGACAATTTTTCCAAATCTCCACTCATCTTAAAAAGTGCTCCTTTTGCGAAGTGCACCAATTGAGAAGTGCACCAATTGCGAAGTGTGCCATATGAGAAGTGCACCAGTTGCTAAGTTCACCATTTGAGCATGGTGTACAAGTTGCGATGTGCACCAAATGCGTCAAACCCCGTCAGACCTTTGGTCCCAGCTTGGAAGACCATGAGCACACTCTTCGCGACGTTATGTTTAAGGCCATGCGAGTGAGCGTACGTCTCGCATATGCTCATGAGCTCCCTGAGACCACCCACTGACGCACTCAGCAGCACCATGTCGTCCGCATAGCTGATGTTATTAAAACAAACATCATCGACATGGCATCCAACATGGCGGCTGCTGAGCGCGACAATAAGCTCATTCATGTACAGATTGAAGATTATATTTGTGCAAAAATGTGCGCTGAAAATGTAATTTGTGCGTCTTCAGGTTTTCGAGATATTGAATTTCCTGCTGGAGTGACGTTTTGCAGAATCGTGTATCTCTAAAACCATTGTATGTGCGCCTGTAGAATAAACATACACGAGTAGCCCTTAATTTGTGCGTATTTGTGACAGAATTAGATTCAAGAAAATATTTATATTTTTCAAGTAATCGCGCTTTTTTGAAAACGCGAAAACATGTCACAGCGCCTAAATGAGAAAACGTATAAGCTCGCTGAAAACTGTGTTCGGTCCTTCTTGATGCTTATAATAACCATAAAAAGTTTCAACAGTGTACATGCATGCGTTATTGAATAATATTGCCTAAAGTCAAAACGACGGGGTCGTAACTTTGGCGGCAAAATACAATTTCGCTTTATCAATAAAGCAAGCAGTAGTACAGTTTCATTAGAATTCATGGTAAGGGTGTAGCTCCATCAAATTCTTGTGCAATACTAGTCGTGTTCCGCAGATGCCAAATCGCTGCGACCGGCATCCGAATGTGTGCGGAGTGTAGCGTTATTCAGCCGCTGTGTCGAGCTTCCGAAAAGCGACTGAATCGCCGCGTTTGGCATTTTTGAGAGTGTGCGGTGTGGAATGCTTGGTCGCTGCATTTAGCTTCTAAAAAGCGGCTAAATCGCCAATCGCCGATGCTAAAAGTAGCGTGTAATGCGCTGAGCGATGATAGTGACACGAGCCGGCACTCTGGCCATCAAGTGTCAAACTAATGTTTGCATACGTCTATGTAGCGGGACCCTTAACCCTAGGACTTGTCAAACCAACTGATAGTGCTCATTTTGTGCCTTTTACATAAGTTGGGTTTTGACCATGTGTAGGACTTAAGCTAAATCTAAGCAAGTTGTCCTCGACTTGACGACGATAACGAGTAGACAACATTTTAATATGACGAATAACCGGGTAAAAGTACTGTAAAAGTGAAAGCAATATACAGTAAAAATCGTTAAACCATAAAAAACCGTACCTATAAAATTAAATCAAACGAACTATCTGCGCATCATTAGATTTAGCTTAACTACTACAACTTGAAGCGCAAAATCAAAACCTCCCATTTATTTTGAAGATACAAAATGATCACTAAACAATCATTTAAATGACCTATTTCTCTCTCATGGATATTCTTTCAATGATTAATGTTTCATGCGCTACTAATTGTTGTAGCCAATCAAATGTAAGAATCTGACCTAACGCGAGTTGAAAATCTGGTGACTTGCTCATGAGGCACGCGAATCTGGCGTAAAGCGAATCTGTCCTTATGCTAACAAATGGTCGGATGGGTATGTGTTTGGGTTCTGACCTAACGCGAATCTGGCATGAAGCGAATCTGTCCTTATGCTAACAAAGGAATTAGTCAGCCTACCTTGGTTGGGTCGAGGTTCCCGCTAGGCGTACGTACAGACGCCAGCACATCAAGCTACTACAATTTGTCAAATTTCTTTAATAGATTTTCAACTTTATCGCTAAAGTATAAGGTTCAAAGTTGATTGGGAAAATTTGACAGTTTGGGTTAGCTAGATGTGCTGGCGTCTGTACATAGTATTCGTGAGTGATAAATAAAGAAAACAAGATGTAGTTGAATATTTTTGTATTTTGTAAATATTAATAAGAA
Source organism: Hydraecia micacea (assembly GCA_914767645.1). NCBI lineage: Eukaryota > Metazoa > Arthropoda > Insecta > Lepidoptera > Noctuidae > Hydraecia > Hydraecia micacea. The sequence goes on from OU611774.1 coordinate 4,417,025, forward strand.
CAATAGGTAATTTTGTTTCTGGCAATGAGAAAAAACGCAAAAGTATGGTATTCATCATGAGGTATTTGCTTCCTTGAGAATGGGTCGCATCAAGACCTCCGTTACAGTTTCAGTCAAAATTAATTTTAACAGTTACATTAACAATGACCATAGAATTTATCTGCTGTTGCACCGTCATGTAAAATGTTAAAGTTAAAAGGGTGACAAGTGACAAGATGTATTATTTCCCCAAAATGTACCTGGGTAATTTTTTGACAAGGGCAACACTTCAAGCTTGGTGTCATCACTCTTTTTTTTTTTGACAATAGTGATGTTACTCAGTCATTAACGGTCAGGCACTCGATTGTCTCGATTATTTTATTCAAAAACTCAATTAAGTTGATCTAAGGTAGGTAGAGCGAGGTTCCCAGCAGCTTCGTACGTTTGAAATGCACACAAAAAAAAAACTTCAAGAAATCAACTCAAATGATAGCAAGATCCAAAATACACTAACCGTTCTATATAAGCTAGAACATCGTCATCACATTTAAGTATTTTTATCGGTGAAGCGACCTGCATCTTTTTTAGATGAAATATTACTTACTTCTAAGTCGTCCGACGTTGAAATTAATATACGTACTTACAGTAATAAAAATGCTTTGTTATGTACACTATGTTACTTTTAATTTTTGGACCGTTCAAAACACCCTTTAATCCTACTATTCATCGCTGAGCATTGGTGGGTCCGTCATAACGGCTGCGACTTACAGGCTGTAGGTCGAAGGTTCGAACCCAAACAGGCACTTTGTGTAAATTATTTCATCACCACTGCTCTGAAAACGGTGAAGGAAAACATCATGAGGAAACCGGCACGTCCTAGAACAAAAACTTCGAAGTCATGTGACATCTACCAACCCGCACTGGGACCGCGTGGTGGATTACGTTACGGCCCACTCCCTCCCGCCGAGAGGAAGCATATTTCCCAGAAGTGGAAACAATCAAGGCTGATCGTGCTTATGTAACAAACATGATGACTGTACTGAAGTGTTAATTTTAGCAACGTGGAAGTTACTACACTACCGTGCACCTAGCTTCTGACGTTTCATAAGTGCCCATGTTGGTTTATGTGAAATAAAAATATTTTGATTTGATTTGATTACAAATCCTTGCAGAAAGAAAAACACATTCTTGATGTGCAAAAAACAGATGAGACTAGCACAAAAAAATAAGCATGGGACAACACTGAAGAGGGGTTCGATGCCACTCTTCAAAAAATGATGACACAAACCGTAACTATAGCCCCTTAACTGCCCGATGTTGAGCGGTTAATGTTATCGTTATATTTTATGCAACCCGAATTTCGCTTAACCGGAGATTTGACGGCTGTCAAGACTTTGGTTATTTTTCTAAATTAATTGATGCAACTCACTCTTAAGTCAAGCGGTGTAGACAAATTGAAAACAATTGACGCATCGAAATCTCTTGGCATGTAATACATGGTAATAAAATCCATTGCGTTCATATCCGTGTCAGTCAGTCCTATTAAACTTGCCTGTTTCTGACATCTTCTGGTGCTTTTCTGTTTTAATTAGACTGTACTTTTGTTGGTACTCGTCTTATTGCTGTAAGTAGACCGGGTTTCCGTCTTGTCATCGTTTTCGGCAGTTTCTGATATACAATCTGGAGTAGTAGTTATATTTTTCTTGTAATCCTCTTCATTTTCGCGCGGCAGGTAGATGCCGAAGCGGTCCTAAAAAGAAAATGTAATTAAATAGTAAATTATGATGCAAGTGTGGAATGTTTGTCAATGCATTCGAGGTTGGATTGCAGCCCGTTTCAAGAGAAACGTTTTCTAGTTTAATCCAAATTTGCAGTCTATATTTAATTAGCAATCAATAGCTAACATAAAAAAAAATATATTTCCAACCTAATCTTGGGAGGAATATACTTAGTCGTAATTACAGTATTGGGAATAAAAGCTGCCTTGCACCACACTGGATAACTCAGAACGGGCGATGTTATCGATCAACCGCAATCTAGTTGCATCTTAAGATACCTTTGTATGTCCACCTGCGGGGTTTACGTAACACACATACAATAGCAATCGATGGAAATGCCTTTAATTTTGACAGTTCAGCAAAGTTCATTGCGTTATTTAAGTTTTTGAGCGACAAATTTTCCGAACCTGTGAAGCAATGGATTAGGAATTTCCTTCAAAATCCTGGGATTGTGATTGAAAGTGTGTTACGCAAGTAGGATGCTGGACTTTCTGGATAGGTATTTGTGTTATGGGTTCACCTTTCCATATCGATTGTAGTTGGCCAATGATTGACACTCGCAAGGCCGCGGGGGAGGCCTCTTATAGCTCTCATGGGATGATATTTCACTCTTTGGAGTCGGTGGCGTTTCATATCCTGTTGATCACAAGTTTCATTAATTCAATAGCCCGCTGTACACACGGGCCAAGGCGTTGGGCCAACTGTTGGGCCAAAAAATCGGATCGCCAGCGGTCGCTGTTTACACATTGGCGTAAGATCATTCTGCATTGGCGCTTTGGAAAAGATGGATGTGGAAACAGTTGCAGCCGCGGCAATTTATTTATACAGAACATTTAACCCATTGGTCCCGGCTGTCATTCATGGATCTTTAACAGTCGTTACGGGTCGTCAGAAGCCCGAAAGTCTGACCACTAGTTTTACCAAGGGGTATCAAATTACCTAGTAACTGGGTTGTGTAGGTCAGATAGGCAGCCGCTCCATGTAAAATACTGGTATTCGGTTAGACTAGAAGCCGACCCCAACATAGTTGAGAAAAGGCTAGGCAGATAATGAGATAAAAATAATAGAATAGAAGACGTTTGTGTAGACACCACCACAACACGCAGATTACATGGGACCCTGTATATATTCACCGAGTTTATAACCTCCTCTTTTTTTTAAGTCGACTAAAAATAAAAGTGGTTTTTCTATGGGATTCTGTTTTATTGGGACAAAACAACGTCTGTCGGGCCAGCTAGTGACTAATAATAATACTAGCCTATTAACCGATAAGACCATACTGGCCAAGACTGTCGCCACCGAGTGCGGAACTCTTCAACGTAATTTATGTTTATAAACATCCGACAGGACAGGACAACGTCTGTTGGGTCAGCTAGTAAATAATAATAATACCTGCCTATTAACCGATAACACCATGCTGGCCAAGACCGTCGCCACCGAGTGCGGGACTCTTCAACGTAATTTATGTTTGTAAACATCCGACAGGACAGGACAGTGTTTGTCGTGTTAGCTAGCGATAAATAAAATCCTCGGCAAAAATGAAAGCATTGAGACAGAACGTCAAGACTAGCTCTTATGAATTACCACTGTGCCTAAATTGACCAATCTATAATACAAATGGACACTTGTTTTGTTAATTGCACGTAGTTATTTCATTGAAGTACATAAAGTTTATTAAAATTAATAAAGATTGTTGAAGCAAAATAATGAACCAAATTGAGATATGAATACCGTGAGAACTGTGATGACCTATGCTTTAACATAAAAACTTACATCGTAACTTACCAGGTAGTTTCTTCGAACTTATGGTTTCAAATAAAGCTATATTTCGAATACTGTCTCGATTATGTAGTTAATCACCGATATTTTTTTTGATCATTTTTACAATCACCAAAATTTTGTATAAAGAAGATAAACAGTATTTGACATAAGCTGTCAGATAATGTTTTTTCATAAGCTGTGCTAAAACGTCAAGATCAAAAAAGGTTAGGAAACAAATATAAAACCTTTAAAGTTATTTTGTCGCCTCAGCGTCTTCTTTAACTTCTTCCTCATTCGTCTCTGCCAAGCCACCTCAGCGGCTGAAAGCAGACAATAAATAAAAACTATTGTTATTCAATTTCACAAAATACACGGAATACTAAAGGTACTATTACGTAAAAGCCATTTCAATGGACGTATTATGGGTAGCTGATGAATACCTGCTCATTAATGAACGGAGGGAAAATTGTTCAGCATACTGACTCAAAATAATATATTCTCCCGTTAATCACCGGATTTATGAAGATTCATCATAAATATGGGTATCATTTAACATTACTAGGTAATAAAAACATGGAAATGTGTATGGAATCACTTATGCGGATATTAAACTCCCAAGAAATCTTGTTATTATATACGTTGATAGAAATCTCGTGTTTATATTATTAGCCTCTGGCCAAAGTAAAAGCCAGTCCTTGGGTCACGGGAAGAGTCAACCAGCCGTTTGGAGATTTTGTTGAACAAACAATGAGCACTTCGATCCCACGGCCCGAGGGTTTCAACCCCTAACGGCCCGAAAATATAATTACCGATAAGGTTATTATGCTTTCACCGCTTGAGGTTTTCCGCAGCCGCAGCAGCAGCACCACCACAGGATTCCGCGCTAGGAAGGTGGGATGGCACACGAGTTTTAAAAGTACAGACGCCAGCACATCAAGCTACTACCTACTATCTGTCAAATTCTTCAATAGGTTTTCAACTTTATCGCTAAATATAAGGTTCAAATTTAATTGGGAAAATTTGACAGTTTCGGGTAGCTTGATGTGCTGGCGCGTCTGTACAATGAATCATAATAGCCTAATAAACTTTCATCAAAAACTGCCGAACCGGGGAGGTGACGGATACAACAGAAGAAATACGTAAAATAAAAATAAGAAAATGTTGACACACGTTGCGTCTGCGTCGCATACTAAAAGCTTATGATAACTTAATTGTAAGTAGTGTTGGTAAATACAAGAAAAGATAAGCCATCGCTTATAGGTATGTTAAGTTTCTTCCCATTTTTTAATTTTAATTGTTTATTCTGCTGATTTATGTAGACTTTTAACAATAATTTACACTGTCGAAGTCAGAAGATGTGGTGGGTGACACACACTAAGGGAAATAAATAAATCGGATATCAAAAAAATTGGGTAAGAACATCATCTGGATAGACAGATCTTCCAAAACGTTTTAAAATCATGAAAAGTGTCCTGAAAAACTTAAGGCCGGGTCACACCGGATGCGTAGCGTGACATGACGTGCGACGTGACGTGCGAACGCGCGTGCGAGCCCTGTCACACCGGCCAAGACCGGCGCAGCACACGTCGCGCGCGCACGCAACACGTCGCGCGCGCACGCAACACGTCAAGCAGGTAACTGCTGCACGCGCGTGCGAGCCACCTTGTCAGCAGTCATATTGAGTTGAGAGCATTTGGCGGAAATATGTTAGACAACAGCAGTTCTTCTGATGAAGAAGCGTTATGTTGCTACTATGCCAAGAATCTTCTGCTTTGAATTTTTGTACTCTTTATGTTTGGTGTTGTAGAGACAGTCATATTTGCGAACTATTTCTATAAGTTTTTCCTTTAAAATTGTCTCCATTGCGAAAAAAAAACACTCGTAAACTGTATTGTTTGTAATTAAATACAACCTGCCGTGCGTGCGTACGTGCAGCAATGACCGATGCGTGTGCGTGCGTGGCCGGACGTCATCACTGCAGGCGCGTGTGCCCTTTATTATTAACCAAGCGAATCGCTAGCATGAAAAAGGTAGATAAATAAATATAAATAAATAAACTCCAGGATTTACCGAATGCCTCTTTTTCCATGATGTTAACTTCGAACATGCGGTAAGCTTCATTAAAGAGATTGGCTATATCCACTCGTATGTTTATGACAGGGATCTCCATGGCTTGTTCGACTGCCTTCATCAGTTCCACATAGGCAGTGTCATATAGGACGGCTGCGTCATCCACTCCGACAAAGATCACTTTATCCACAGTATTGGATATCATCGTGAAGAATATCTCTGATATGGTTGGTTCCGGAGTCGGGACAACCTCTGAAAGTTTTTTAATTTTTTTTTGTCACTTATAAATATTTCAAAGAGCTTTTATTATAAATTCATACACGAAAATCAAATTTTCATATGTAATTTATTTTATTTCATTCAGCCCGCAGCCGGAAGACGTACACTGCTGTATATAGGCCTCCCCCAAGCACCGCCATTTCCATCGGTTCTGTGCTTCCCGCATCCAACGGATTCCTGTGGGCTTCACAAGGTCATCGGTCCTCCTTGTGGGAGGCCTTACAACGCTAAGTCTTCCGGTACACGGGGTTTCACATGTATTTGCGATTTGGACAAATTGCGAATTGGACTTTGTGAGAATTTGACATTTTGAGCCCACTGGACATTTTGCGAATTGGACATAATGCGCCCAAAGGGTATGTTTATAACAAATACGAATGAGACCGTTAATATGGGGCATACAATTTTAGAAAAACTTCAGCTTTGTATAGAAAGTCTCTGTATAACATGTGAGGGGCTAGAATACTATTAGGTACTACGCCTACAGGCACATAATATACCAATACATTTACCTGGAGTTGGCAGAGTATTTTCTGATGTTTGTACTGAAATGAACGAAGAAGACGGAGTATTGGGAATGCTAGGCGGAGGAGAACGGAAGACCCAAGGCTCTGGTGGATAATGCGCCAAGATGATATCATTTATATCTTTTATGAAATCTAAGTCATCGAATTCGTAAAACTTTCTATCATCCTGCAACAAAAATGTTGTTAGATTCTCTTTTTTTTTCTTTTCTTAGTCGTAAAGGAAATGCCATTACAAACAGTTGTGTCGTAATTACCCGACTACGGCGAAGCAAAAAAAAGGGTTATGATTTTGACCGGTATGTATGTATGTATGTATATTCATGTGTGCCCCCCTCATTACTTCTAAATTACTTGTAATAATTTAAAATAATTGGACAAATGAGGTATCGTTGGAAGCGTCTTGATTGTCCGATAGTTATAGGCTATGTGACGTCACATTTAATTGCATATGGCGCCCTCTAGCGGACAAAAAGCCATGATACAGAAATATTTTTTTTAATCGTGCCTTGTTGGGTATCAAATGAAAGGGCTTAATTAGCATATTTCGAAAATATAAATATTACTGACATAAGCCCCAATATAATTAAATAAAAAATAAGTTTAAAAACTAAAACCCGACTACTGAAAAGGATGAATAAAAAATAAAAAAAATAAAAAAATATACGCGTCGAATTGATAACCTCCTCCGTTTTTTCGTCGGTTAAAAATAAAACAGAAAGTACCTTCCCGTGGTCGCATGCTACCATAGCTTATAATGTGTTAGTACAGCGGCCTGCGACCACGGGAAGGTACTTTCTTGTTTCATCCTTTTTTAATACTAGAAGAAGTACAGACGCCAGAACACCAAGCTACCCGAAACTGTAAATTTTCCCAATCAACCTTGAACTTTATGCTTTAGCGATAAAGTTAAAAAACTATTGAAGAAATTTGACAGATTGTAGTAGCTTGATGTGCTGGCGTCTGTACATTACCAAATTAACGTAAGGTCCTTCCTTCGGCGATTCCAGAAAGGTTCTGATTTCTGCGTCAAGTTCTTCGATAGGTCTTGTGAAATGGAGAGCAGCTTCCGTCATCGAATCCTTTCGGCTCCCTTGTTTTGTCAATTTAGCAATAAATATTTTGAGCATTGCTAAGATCTGAAAACAGAACCGGTTTCTGAGTTTTCAAAGTCGTCAGATTTAGAGATTTAGGGAAAGCCCACAATAAAGTTACTTTATCAGATTCATTATGGTTTAGGTTACCCATGATTATTTATACCAAAATCAACGGCTCTGAATTTTTTGTCCATTTTCGAAATCCGAAAGTGAACTCCTAACCATACGGCGCACCTATAGCTGAAACTTTTCAAATATATTTTTGGTGTACTACCACGTGACTACCACCATCATACTTTCACCATGCCGCTACCTACTCAGCTATCAACTTTTCGCCCTGCATATGCTTCCTCGAAAACCCTTTGGGCTGTGCCTTTATAGTAATGAAGTAATAGTTACATTACAATGTCTATGTCATTCAAACTGAAACTAATGGTTTTACGTCATTCAAACTGAAACTAATGGTTTTACGTCATTCAAACTAATACTAATGGTTTTACGCCATTCAAACGAATACTAATGGATTTACGTCATTCAAAATAATACTAATGGTTTTACGTCATTCAAACTAATACTAATGGTTTTACGTCATTCAAACTAATACTAATGGTTTTACGTCATTCAAACTAATACTAATGGTTTTACGTCATTCAAACTAATACTAATGGTTTTACGTCATTCAAACTAATACTAAAGGTTTTACGTCATTCAAACTAATACTAAAGGTTTTACGTCATTCAAAACTCAAACTCAAAGCATTTATTTCAATTAAACCATTTACAGGCACTTTTGAATTGTCAAGAAGTCGGTCAGTCAAAAATAAAATGAAGCTAGTAGTAGTTAAACTAATAGTAATGGTTTTACGTCATTCAAATTTGATCGTGAATTGCATGCGCTGCTTAAGGTTTAAGCCACGTCTGAAATGCGGGCGCTGTATAGTATGAACTGCTTCATGTAAAATTTTCGTGAAGTATTGGATCCGTGGCTCGTACGTGGCAAGGCCCGTGCGTGCCACGATCTAGCATTACACGATGTCAAGAACGTTCACCATGATCATCAATTTCAGAACGGTATCTTCCGTACCGAGATGGTGATAATGACCCTTAAATGTGATCATACTACAGGGTCACTGCTGACTTTCTACCATTCTTCACATTCTTGTGCTTAAGCTCTGCTTCTAGTTGTTTACTGATGCTGTCGTCAACCCAGCACTCTTTCGTATGCCCCGGAAAACCGGGCGTCTAGTCCCTTACCGTGAAATATGTAATTTCTGCTGGGTGTTTACTAATCCTTACGAAAATAAGATTAGTTCAGTTTTTACTAAGAATGAATGACAACATGACTTGACTTGTTGCCCAATGTATTTTTGTCCGTCCGAATATTTGAATTTGATCCTTGTTTTGTCGGATCTACTACTTTCGAGCCCGTATCTTCGTCAACGAACTTAGACAACAAGCCCCCGATGTGCGAAACCACCGAAAAACTCCTAAAATATCAAGGTTTTAACAGAAAATTGGTACGAAATTATTCGATCCATATTAATGAGTGTGGGTAATTTCTATGTAGGTTAGTTAAAACAACAATACGGTCCGGTGCTCATATTCCGTTCTCGCTAGTTTCGAGGTCGGTCCATAGTTTAGTTAGATCACCTCACTTCTACGAGTTTGTACTTCATTTCCGTTGCCCGGTTGGCTTTGAGAACTACTAACAATGAGTACTGTTTAAAGTTATTCATATAATACAATTACAATACTAAACGAATATAATAATAAAATTATAGTAGCTGCGCGGGGATGTTGGCAGTGTGGTTGAAGCTGTCCGGTTTCAGTAGGTATTTTTAACCGTCTTTTGGGAATATTAATTATTTATTTTTTGGTAAGCTTTCAGTTTAATATCTGTATCGGTAAATAATTAGCAATTAGCCCTTACAGTTGCTATTTAAAAGCTTCCGTGATAGATTCTCCCCCTCATAGTCTGGGACTAAATACTTACTGGTGAAATGTGCGGATGTTGGTTCTATGTCTACCCCCTACGTAGTAGATAGGCTTGATGTGACGTTTACTATTTATTTATATATACTTATTGTACACCAGAAAATATTTAACAAAAAAAAAAAAGCGGTTTACGGACGATAATTTTACGTGATAAAGTCATAAGAAAATATCTGATCGTGCTTCTCTATCGCTTGTTCCGCGCTCTCGCTTGCACACTCGGCTCAGGCGGAACGTGACAATGAGTCACGCTTTTTCGTGCGTGCAGCCGGCGTTCATTGATTTATAAGACGTTATCATGTCAATAATACATTTAACACTACAAAACATACGATGGGCCCGGCGGACTTATCACTTTCTGCGATCTCTTCCAGGCAACTTTGGGACGAACAGTAATCGCGTGGACAGAAAAATTTGTTGTCATTGGTGCAAGATAATCTATATGGGTACTAATAATAAAGCTAGAGAATTTTTTTTGAACGCGCTAATCTCTGAAAAAAATACTAGTTTTTTTTAAAAAATCATTTGTATTTGATAACCCAATTCTTAAGGAAGGCTATTTAACATCACGTTAGGGTCTATAAGAGCCGAGCAAAAAGAAAAAAATCAGATAGAACGCTAAGCGAAAAAAAAGTAAAAATGGGGGTTGGCGATGCAATGCGACGTGGTGGACCCGATCCACCCCGAGGACAAGAAATTTTACGAGGACGAAGTCGTGGGCAGAAGCTAGTTATAGATACAATACTGACAAATTGTCAATGTTATGTTTTGTATTTGTTTATGTGTTGGCTTTAAGGCACTTGCGAACATTATCAAATGTTACCTCGGGGTGTCTATACAAGTACTCTTCCTGCTCTCGTTGTATTTCTTGACCAAATCGTGTGGTGATTGCTCGTTGGCATGGGGTTACAGCATGCCAGTCTTGGTACATGAGACCTTCAGCTGAGAATAGATCCTGGGGTAGCCCCTTCATAAGGCGGATAACAGGCTTTACAGGCATGGTGGCGAATTTGTAACACTACTAATATAAATAAACTACATCAATACTTTAATAGATATTTTTTAAATTATAAGTAAAATAATATCAATATTTGTGAAATTGTTTGACGTTTATTTTTTTATTTCTTTTAATGATTTTTTTTATCATGGCGTTACAAATCAATATAGACAGCCAGGATGTTTGCAGACTAGAAAAGGAGTTGGTGATGCTCCAAGCTCTCTCTCTCTTCCTAACCGAGAGTGACTGTCGCGCAGGTACGCGATTATGCGATCGTTTTCATGAATTATGACTGAATTACTTTTTTTTTTTATAGTAACATTTTCCGGCGTGCACACGTCAACTTACAAAAGTTTCATCACAATCGGTCGAGCCGTTTTCGAGTTTTGGCGAGACAAACGTACTGCAATTGATTTATATATGTATATAAATACTAGCTGAGAGCGGCAACGTTGTTTTGCAAAAAAAAAAATAGCCTACCACCTATTCTCCGACTTACCAAATATCCGACATAAAAAAAAAATCACAAAAATAGGTCAAGCCGTTTCGGAGGAGTTCGATAACAAAAACAACGACACGAGATTTTTATATATTGATATAAAAAGCTTTTCTAATTCATTCATCTAATTCATAATTTTAGAGACATTGCATTTTATAATAATATGGATGGATGGGCGAATAAAACGAGGGTACCCAAGTGAAGTACCTACGTGAGTGTATCTTATGGGGTTGGGGTCGCATTCGCACAATAACAATATGAAGGGGTGCATCGGGTATGTTTAAAAAAATCATCCGATTCATGGTTCAGGTGTATTAAAAAGTTTCGTTCTATTTGTGTCATTATATTATTATGACAGTATTGTGTCTTAGAGCACCAATTAGTTTGGCAAGCCATGGCAGTCATGACTAATGATGCTGTACCAAAAACAATCAATATTTTTGGGCCTCGTTCTCAGTTTCCAATTTTTCCATACTGAGGTAAGTCCCACTCCACCCTCCACTCCTTTAAGCTGGAGGTATCAAATAATTTCGTCACATGTTTTTTTTTTAATGAATGAATGAATGAATGGTTTATTCACTTAAAAATTCTTAAAGCTAGGTACATTGCCCCACAAAACTGCTTACGCAGTTTAACTGTGAGATCGTTGAGTCTCTCTTACAGTTCACTTAATAATATCAGGTACATCTATAACCTAAATATACTTAGTACTTACAATTAGGTACATAAATTCTAATAAATATTTTTTAAGTTTACGTGCGAATTTTACTTTATTATCTTCTTGTCTGATGTCAGCAGGCAAAGTGTTCAATAAATAGGGAACGCGTTTTATTAAGGTTCTGTCGCCATAGTAATTACTTACTCTGGGTACATCATATTTACCTGCTGTCATCGACCTGGTAGTATATCTGCTAGAAACTAGTGAGCTACTATTCCGACTAGAATCAATTGTTTTACTGTAATTTTTGACGTTCAAAAGTGCCTTTAGTGTGCCTAATTGAAATAAATGATTTGACTTTGACTTTGACTGCCATGGTTATTAACCAATAATAGGTATTTATGTTTAAGGCTAACTGGTAGAATTTTACATATTTTGAATAACCTACTGTAGTCTCCTTTACAACTGTTTTTAGTTTTCTTGTTAATAATTTTAAAAATCTAATTTGAATTGATTCTAGTTTCTGTATATTACTTTTTAAAAGTAACAATCAAGAGAATAACTCAGTATTAGCCTATGCTGTCCCACTGCTGGGCAAAGGCCTCCCCCAAGTCCTTCCAGGGACTCCTTTCCCGCGCCACCTCCAACCAGCCCTCGCGGTACGCGTCCAGGTCATCTCGCCACCGCTTTCTGGGCCGACCTCGGCGGCGCCGTCCATCTTCAGGTACCCATTGTGTAGAAATTTTTGCCCAGCGGTCATCCTGCATGCGGTTGATGTGACCCGCCCAGTCCCACTTGAGCCTGGCAGCTTTCTTGCCTACGTCTGTTATACCCGTTTTGGAGCGCAGCATGGTGTTCCGAATTTTGTTCTGTCTTTTTACACCCAGGATGCTGCGCTCCATCGCTCTTTGGCAAACGCCAAGGCGGAACTTTTGCGACTCGGTGAGCGACCAGGTCCGAGCACCATAGGTTAGGACATTCGTCACATTAATCATGTTTAATCGATACTCATTTATCCTACTAGTGGTATTATTTCAAATGTAAAGGTTTGAAAGCTTGAATGTTTGTTACTAATTCCCGCAAAAATGGCTGAACGCATTTGGTTGAAATTAGGGTACATTTTAATTCCGGTAATACCATAGATATATTTTTTACATTTCTATGGGTAATACGTTCCCGTGGGATATTGTCCGAATACCACGCGGGCTGAGCCGTAGGCCACAGCTGGTAATATTATAAAATGTGAAAGTAAGTCTGTCTGTCTTACCTTTTCATGCTTATACTTAATTGATCGTTATAAAAGATAGATAAGTGGCCTGGGACCTGGAGAAGGACATGGACCACTTTTCCTCCTGGATATTTTTATTTAAAAAATATGAAATTCAAAATAAGCACGCAGACGACGCGGTCAACTGCTAGCATAGATAATTAAGAATGAAAAAACTGATCATTCTAGAGGAATTTTATACATAAGTAGGTATGATCGTTTTTCAAAACTTTGCTTCTTACCACTCCGTATTTGTTTTTCAGTTAAATCCCAATAAAAGAAAAGCTCACCAACTAGGTACTAATTATAAAACGAATCATACTCAATATATGACGTAACGTTTCAGGCCAAATTAGGTACTAATTAATTAACTAGAGTGGAATTTTGTGGTTTTACTACATTAAACGCAGTATTGGTTACTACCAGTACTGCATCTACCTAGGTGAATGTGGTTATAGGACCTTTGAACGAAGCTAGATAACATTTTGATAAAAAGTAGGCATACATGTGCCTTTCTAAACACTAATAAAAATAGTTGAAATAATGGTTTAGGTAATAAAATTACAAATACATACCTACATACATACATAATCAGCCTATAATGTTCCCACCGCTGGGACACAGGCCGCCTCTCTGTGAGAGGGAGTGGGCCATAATCCACCACGCGGGCCCAGTGCGGGTTGGTAGATGTCACATGTCTTCGAATTTTTGGTTCTAGGACATGCCGGTTTCCTCACGATGTTTTTCTTCACCGTTTTGAAAGCAGTGGTGAGGAAATAATTTACACAAAGTAAAGCGCCTGTCTGGTTCGAACCTACGACCAACAACTCTTAAGTCGCGGCCATTACCACTGGGCCACCTCTGCTCAAATTACAAATAACTAGCCATAATCGGTACCATTGTTCTATGTTTACAGTGTGTTCATCACTTTAACCAGGTATACCTACTTACTACTGAAGCCTAGCTAGAGAAAATTATAAATTTAAAAACAACACGTAAACCAAAAATTCAAAGACATATTGTGACATCTACCAACCCGCACCGGACCAGCGTGGTAGATTACAGCCCACTCCCTCTCAAACAGAGGTGGCCTGTGTCCCAGCAGTGGGAACATTAAAGGCTGATTATGCTTACGTTAATCTTAAGAGATTGGATACGAGGCTATCCATTTCGCGATTGCAACTGCAACGTTCATACATCAAAAACAAAACAAAGTCTTCTAACAGGTTTAAATTACTTAGACGAAACCAAAATTACGATTATTCCCATCAAAATAATTCCAAGCATATTCTGTGAAGAGCTTAATCAGTGAATATTGCTATGTCAAACGTTTCGACAGCCCCTGCACTAAGGTTTCAGGTGTAATATCGTCGAGTACCTGTAAGCTGTCTGATGTTTCATAATGGACTTATGTGGGAGTAATAATAGTACGCTTCAAGCCTGCTAAGTACTGCAGCTGATTGATACACTTTAGTGTTTCGCGCATATTCTCTCGGTAAGGACTAAAGCACTTGGGGGATGTATTACTAAAACGCTACCTTGTGTTCTAACTAATAAGCTTATCGTATTCAATTATTGCAGTACCTTGTAGCAGGTTATGAAATACCTACTGTGTGGGCGCGTCAGTAATGAAATATGAGAAATATAAGAGAAAGTTTACATTTTGAACTTTGGTTCGAACCCAGACCAGAGCTTTACTTTCTGTAAAGTATTTCATCACCACTGCTCTCAAAACGGTGAACCCGGCATGTCCTAGAACAAAAAAATCGAAGACATTCGCTAACCCGCACTGGGCCCGCTAAGTGAATTTCGGCCCACTCCCTCTCACAGAGAGGAGGGCTGTGTCCCAGCATTGGGAACATTATGGGAGATTATGCTATACCAATTGGCAGCATGGCAATCAATAATTTTAAAGTGGTTACCTATCCGGCAGCGCAGAGCGTTGAGGGCTTTGACAACCCTGTTTTCTCTTCTTCACAAACCCACTTCTCCTTCTTATCTGACTTCTCTTTGTCAATATTTATGCTCTGCACACAGCAAGAATCTTCGGTCCGAGAATAATCGTCTTCTTCGTTGTCCTTCTCATCGCTCTGGTTTTATAAAATCTTCTTTCTTTGTCCAGGCGGTTTTCCTCTGGAATGCGCTCCCTCAGAATATACGGACGGTAACTAATCAGTTCACGTTTAAAGTGAAAGCTCGAGAACATATACACAAGAAGTTGGCAGATTCGTCTCAGAATTAAGTTGTTGTAGGGTTTCTTGTTTATGTCTCATAACTTTTCTTTTTTCCTATATTTTGTTGTATGTATGTATATATGTATATATTCTTATATCTTAGTTATAAATATTTTCTTATATTTTTTTTTTCTCTGTTATTGCATCTACTGTGTATTGTCTCTGCATCACCCTAAGGTAGACTGGTAGAAAATGCCCAAGGCATTAAGTCCGCCTTTGTACAATTTTTACTTGTGCATAAAGTTTTAATAAATAAATAATTAAGTTATTCTTAATTACATTAAACCTAGGGAGCGAAAGCAAGTATGCGAGTTAGACCGCCTAAGAAAAAAAATTTAGCAAAGAGAAGGAACCAAATCAAGCAAATAAATACTAAAAGAAAGTGTTTTATTCAACATTTACGCAACGATAAAAGTATTCGTCACATCGTTTTAAATTTTTGTTTCAATCTATTAGGTAGGTAACTTAGTAGATTGAAACAAAAATAAAACAAAAACTTGCCTTGCCTCCCCTAACTGCGTCCCCTTCTGAACCATTATGAATAATTAAGAATAGTAATAATAGAACGCCAAATAAGGCAGACCTTTAATAATGTTGTGCATATTTCACCAACTAATTATTATTTGGGCCGTCGCTCCTGTTGATCCAATTATGTGAGTATTGCCCTGCCAAACGTTCCCCATGCTGACTTTGGTATTCACCCCATTGCTAATTATAACAATTTTAGTGATGTTTCTAATTCTACTTGCATAAAAGTATGCAAGTAACTAGCGTGCTATTTGTACATAACTATTTATGATTGGTGATTATCACATCTCCATGCTTCGTTGGTTCCGGCTATCATTCGTAGATTTATGACAATCGCTACGTGTAGTGAGAAGCACAAAAGTCTGACAACCGGTTTTACAATGGGGTATCGCATTACCCAGTAACTGGATTGTGGAGGTCAGATAGGCAGTTGCTTATTGCTTGCTTGCATTATTGATGATACCCGACATCAACGCGAACGAAGTCGCGGGCACAGCTAGTAATATTATAAACTTTGAGTGGACTACAAACAAGTGCAGGAGTTTAATTTCCTGTCGCAGTCCCACGGGCTAATGGATTCATACTCTCAGATCGTTTCATTGTACTGTAGACTATTGAAATATATGTATTTCAGTTTGTTAAATATTTTACACTACCTGCGCCGCTCAGTTTCACCCGCGTAAATGTCGATCCCGTGGGAATATCGGGATAAAAAGTAGCCTATATTTATGTTAAACCAGGGTGTCAGCTACATCCATACAAAATTTTATCAAAATTGGTCCAGCCGTTTGAGCGTGAAGAAGTAACGAAACATATAAACACACACAGATACAGATACTCATAGACTTATAATATTAGTGTGATTCGTCTGCAATTTTCTACACCGCAACGCGCAATGTTAAAATTCTCTGATGAATATAGGCCTCGAACATATTATTATGATGGTACGGAAACCTCAGTGCGCGAGTCTGACTCGCTCTTGACCGTTTTTGTTTTCTTAACGCATCGATAAGGGTGTTTATTTCGATGCTAAGTTAATTCTTTGTATTATCTTGAACGAGGATTACGAATACTACCACCATTATAGTGTGGTCATTATGACCATCTCCTTTCTCACACAGAGCGACCACCACCTCTTATAGCAAGTACCTATAGCTGCATCTCTTTCCCACACTGAAGTAAGATTTAAATGATACTGCCATAAGAGGTGGTAGGCCCCCAGGTTAATGATGTTGATTGTGGCTATTGATATTACCTTCTATGTCATGGAAACTCTTTGTAAAATATGGTTACATAAAGCCACCTCAATTAAATAAGACAGCCCTATCGATTTTTGTCTCGTTCGATTTGTCTCGACAAGTATTATAGCCTAAGGTGGACCAGATGCCGGGGTAGCGGGATCGTCCGAAAGGGTTACCGCTGCCCCGGAACATAAAGGGCTAAGGAAGGAACACGGGTGGGTTTTAGTCAGTAAGAGTCTGACACTCCCTGCCGCTCCACCCAGAGCGGGAGGAGTCATTAGATGATTTCCCATCCAAAAAAAAAAAAAAAAAAAAAAAAAAAAAGGTGGACCAGATGATGGTGGTGGAGTCGGGAGGTGGCCACAGGACAGGAACTCCTCAACTAAACATCGCTCTGTGTTCCGTCGTGTTTGGGCTCGTTAGATTTGTTTTGACAAATACTTTAGCACTAGGTGTAGTCCAGAATCTGATAGTGGAATTGGAATGTGGCCATAGGAATATATATTTTTTTATTTAGCACTTTTTAGTTCAATAAGCTCATATTTAAAAGCTTGTTAAAAACGAAGAAATCATGTTTGAAAATTTTCATTGCCGGGATTGCATGACTGTGATTTTATTGTTCGTGCTGTTTATACCAATACAATGTAACAGTTTTGAACAGCAAACTTGCCCGTATCATGCAACAATTGTATGTGTTGTTTGAACAGTACTAGGCTATTGTTCCTTCATTTGATGGTATGCTACAGGCAATAAACTTGTACCTTGTAAATAGGGCTAGAAGTGCGATAAGTGGGACAATAATGTATTGTCCAGTTTTGACAAATGATTAGCTTATATATGACTATTATAAGCTAATCATTGATAATGTCATAACTATTAAAATTTTAAAGTGTTGATATTATATTAAAATTTGAACATTAATCAATTATTAGAAGGTATATTCTCATTCCAATTACCACCATTACCAATATTATTGATTTATGTTTCCTTCTCCGCGATCTGACATGTATTCATTAAGATTATAAAAACATTTTTCTTTTAACCATTGCGTTACTTTTTTTGGTAAAAACGTACTCTCTAGTCTTGTCGCATAGACCTACTTAACAAGAAGTAGCTACATATTACATAATATAGAAGATCACCATTTTTTTGCCCATAACCCAATAAAATATATACCTCACACAGAACTTTTTCTTTTAGTTTAGTCTGCTTATTACATATTGTCTCAAAAACACAGATCCTTTATTATACTCGTATAGTGAAGATTTAACAAACTGTAGTGCACATTTTCTACGTAAAATAACAGAACATATCAGAAGGCTAATTCTCGTAATTTAAAACGTTCAAAATCTAGTCGCAGTCTCATCTCAGCGACAAACAAATGTCAAAGACTTGTCAAAATGTAGGGTAATTATAGGTATTTTTGACAGATTGAGACTGAGATCAGACTGTGAACGTTCTTAAAATTACGAGAATTGCCCCTCAGTTCTAATTAAATAAATAAAACTGTCAATTAGAACAAAAGTATCTTCGCGAACTCGTAAATAAGTCGAAGCACAGTTAGTTTCAAGGAAAGCAAGGCGGCAAAGTTTAATCAAAAATTATTCTACGTTTCATTCTAGTTCCAATCAAAGTTTTGGTAGGGAAGTGCAACTGTTGGGAATGGCAATCATCACATAAATAATTTCTACTTTCCGTAATGAAGGAAATAATACATCCAAACCTCGTGAAAGCCAAGAAAGATAAACAAATCCAGTATCTTGACTTTGCTCGCGAGTTTTCGCCATGTGTAATGTGGACTCAGCTATCATTTTGCCGATACTCGTAACAGTCAATGGCTTAATAAACAACAGCCTCGACCAAAAGCTGAGGAGGCTCTCATTGGGCAGCTGAAATAAGGGCTTGATTCAGAAAGCGGTAGTTCTGGACACGGGTCGCATTGTAGGAGGTTCCTCTCTCTGGAGCCCTGCCCGCCGCGCGCCGGTAGCTTGGACCCTGTTCCCTATACCAGTGGGCTATAATTTTTTTATATACTACAATTTTAAAATACAATGTATGTACGAGTATATAATATAGGAAAGGAAAGGGGGTCTTTTTTATATTTTATTTTAATAACTTACAATTTGTGTTTGGTACGATGTGAAAATGAATGACTATTATTGTATGTAATTTGCACGCTTGCTTGCAGGCAGAATACAATAATTTTTAGGCTTTTAGATCTTCCCTTATTGAACAATGTATTTTCTGGCAAATAAATATTTTGAATACGAATTTTGAAATAATAATACTTCCCTTGCCTATTTCGGCTAACGTGATTGATTATGTTTCTGACGAGTATACCTAGTCTGTGTAATCTTGACCAGCGGTGCTATTCTGTAAAAAGATCACCGTGATAACTAGGTGAAGTGAGCTTAAAGTAAGCTGTCAATGCACCTGATGCTAGGGATTGACACTATTGACAGCTCACTGTAAGCTCACTTCACCTAAGTTTTCACGGTGAGATTTTTACAGAATAGCATTACTGTAGTGTTAAGGTATGTGCACACTGTGGACATGTTAGAACGCCATTATGGTAATGGCATTGTGTTGGAAGAATAGAATAGAATAGAATACTCTTTATTATGTACACCATATAAATTACAGACCTAAATATAGAAACTTTACAATGGGTGACACAATGGGCGGTCTTATCGCTAAAAGCGATCTTTTAAAGACAACCTTCGGATGGATTAAAAAGAGGAAGGACCTGACCAAGATTACTATGTCTGGACTTTAAAAGAGACTGTGACCTCTGAGTTTGTTTCGGCCTTTCTTCTCAGAGTAGTCAGATAGGAAACGCCGACCTCATCTAGTTTTTAAAAATATCATTGACGTGTTTTTACAAACCTACTTACAAAAAAAATTACATTTATCATTTGGTTTTACTAAATGCCTCCAAACAGCACCCTAATTGCGTAACACACTATCAATCACAATCTGTATCATTTTGAAGGATATTGCTAATCCATTGCTTCAAAAGTTCGAAGTCTGCTTAACAACGTAAATAGCGCAATGAATGTTAAACTGTCAAAATTAAAGCCATTGCTACTGATAGTGTGTTAGGAATCACCCCGCAGATATTGCTACAGACCTGTTTGGAGGCGTTTGGTGCAACGAGAGGCATCTATAATAATAATATTCCAGTTTGAATAATAATATGTAGCTATGTATTTTCTGAACGTTTTTGTATCTGACTACTTTCCGTATTAGATCTACACATTCATGTTTATTTTTAAGTGTTGAAGTAGCGAACTTGCTTCCTTGCAAGTACGGTAAATATTGATTGTAAGTTTTGCTTTAGTGATTATACAGTATAGTGAACTAAAGTCCCCGTCACGAGAAGCTATAAATTTTGGAAACACACATTCAGGAGTTCGCAACCTTTGGATTAAATTAAAAAAACAGTTTTGTAATGATTTTTATTTTATATAGAGGTATAATTATGTTAACACACTCATCTAATTACTGGCGTCAGACGATTCCGAGTATTCTGCAGCATTGACAGCATCAGCGTGAACTTACTTCAAAGTGGCGCCCAATTGTTTACGTTCCATGAGTCAGACGCGTTCTAGAACCATAAAACATTAGACGACAGCACTTTATATCGCTAAAATATAACCCGACCAAGTGAAATTGCTCGTTTAGTTTCGTATTACACGTATTTTATGTTGAGTTGTTTGAATTTGGGATTATTTGTTGTTGATTGAATTGTCGGTACGTAACTTAGTAGGAGTTCTTTATTTACAAAATGTATAGCTTCTAGTGACGGAGACTTTATCATGTAGAACGTCCCGAACTTTATAACCAGTTCCTCATACCTCTGTATCTTCAGATTTGTCGGTTTGGGTACCATCAGTACCTAAATTTCTGTTTCCTTTTTCTAAATTTCTCCTCATTTCTGTTATTCCTACATGCCAGATAGCGGCATTTATATAAAATTTAGGCAGTCCATTGTTGATTAAAGGAGATGGATTTTTGTACTATACAAGCTTGGCACAGAAATGGACACAAATAAAACAAAATGTATTATGAAGCAATAATAGTGTTTCAAAACCCTGTATATTTTTGTTCGTCGTAAAAGTTTGTGAAGGGCTACAAGACCATTCCCAAATCTGATGATTTCAAACCTGTCAAAAAATTAAATTCAAACCTGTCGATCACGGAGTAATCCACTGTCTTCCAACAGATTGAATTTCACTCAAATTAACGTCTGTATCATAAATTATTCTTTCGCTATGCCCCAGTTTATAGAACGTTGCACAGAGTAGGACTTTTTGATACGGAAGTGTGTATGAACACAAAGCCGACGTAAATCATTACTTAACTTTATTAAAATCGACTGCACGTTACCTTATCGACAAGAAAAGATCGTGTTTGTTGTTATTTCTATACAAATATTTTTGGTAATAGGAATACAGCTGTTGTTGTTTAATTTAAACACACGACATTATATAAATACCGATGCGTAAAGCGTGTTGATACAAACAATTATGAGTTCACTAGCTGCGCCCCGCGGTTTCAGCCGCGTAAATGTCGATCCCGTAAAAATATCGTGATAAAACTAGCCTATATATGTCAATCCAGGGTGTCAGTTACCTCCAAACAAAATTTTATCAAAATTGGTCCGGCCGTTTGAGCGTGAAGAAGTAACAAAGCACCCTCGAAAACCATGAAATCGACACCCATGATGAAAAATAAAAAAAAATATTACAGCCGACATCTTGGATTTTCATTTTGACCGCACTATCGGCTTTAGCACCCTTGAAAACCATAAAACGACACCCATGGCGAAAAATAAAAAAGAAATTACAGCCGCCATCTTGGATTTTCATTATGACTTTATTACCGGCGACGTTATTATCGCACGGCCAAATTACGAAGTATTATTTCAACATTCATACTCGGTTGGATTTGAGTAGGCACGCCTACTTAAGGGTGATAAATTGCGAAGGTCGAACGTCGTGGTATTACGCGTGAGACGTACGTATTTTTAATTTTGTCGTATTAACTTAAACGAGTAAAGACTAATGACAATGTGCGTATAGTACGGGAGCCGAGTAGGCAGTATGATAATTTAGTGAGTTTCTTAATTGTGGGGCACACACTATAATGTAATTGACAGGCTTATGTTGATATATCGAGGTAGGCACTGCTTATATGAACTGCTTATATGCAATGCGGCGTGCATTGCATATAAGCAGTTGAGCACATGATATGTGAGGCCTATTGCTCAACAGTGGGTGAAGCCAGGTATGGATGATGATGATGAGGATACATTTTTAAAACCCATCATTAGTGTTCACTTTCGTTATGGAAGGGATTCTTGTGCGAAATTGCATGAATGATGCAACGCAACGTTTAGGTTGTGCGTTGTCTGTCAGTGAATAAATGAATGTATCTATTATTATAAAGCTGACGAGCTGTTTGTTTGGTTGAACGCGCTAATCTCAGGAACAACTGCTTCGAGTTGATTTTTTTTTTGTGTTGGATAGTCCATTTGGGGATTGATATTGGATAATGACGTCGCCGGTAATAAAGTCATAATGAAATTCCAAGATGGCGGCTGTAATTTCTTTTTTATTTTTCGCCATGGGTGTCGTTTTATGGTTTTCAAGGGTGCTAAAGCCGATAGTGCGGTCAAAATGAAAATCCAAGATGTCGGCTGTAATATTTTTTTAATTTTTCATCATGGGTGTCGTTTTCATGGTTTTCGAGGGTGCTAAGGACGATAGTGAGGTAAAAATAAAAATTCAAAACGGCGAAAAAAAATAGCGAAAATTTTAAAATGTTGTCTATTAAAAAGTTTTACAGGCGCCATCTTGAATTTTCATTTTGAACTTCGTTCCTGCCGGGGGTCCCCCGACCACACGCTTTTTTTTCTGATTAGTGACCGCGTCTGCCTAGACTAGTTCCGGCCTAGTGCCTACCTATTGTGAAAACCAATGCACGCCACTGCATGTGCCAATCACCACGTTCCTGTACCAGCCTCATTCAGGTTCTACCCGCAATGGTAATGATATGAGCTTGGGGTTCGTGACAATAAAAACTGCCAATTTAATAACCAAAAAAATAGACACTTTAATTAACAACACCAATTACAACTTTAAACACACTAATAACAAAACACAATCGCACTTGAAGATCGCTTCGATGTATTTGCTTGTATCGTTTATCCAATACCGACCCAGGTCGTGGCCTTCTATAGGGCCTCAGATAGTTCCAGAACATTCCACTGTAGAAACATCTAGAATGTTCGAGTAGGTACATACCAGCCCCGACTGACCAGATGTCGATATTTTTAGCGAGAAGTCTCTACTAGTTCTGCTACTCGATACTAGATGGCGTTAGGGGTAACTAATGTCACCATGTACCAGGCATTAATTTTAGCGCGCAACAGTATAACAATGTCGTCCGCCCAACTCGCCGCCGGACGACCGACATTTCGTCTCTCAGTTCACTGACGCTACTCGGTCACTCACTGCCTAACTCTACCTGTCATTACTGCGCCTTGCTAGAGGGACAATTCTCGTAATTTTAAGAACGTTCACAGTCTGATCTCAGTCTCAATCGTTCAAAAATACCTCTAATTTGCCTACATTTTTGGTACGTTTTTGACATTGTTTGTCGCTGAGATCATGAGATTCCGACTAGATTTTAAACGTTTTTAATTACAGGATTTGGCCTGCCCAATTTTTTGAGTTCCATAACTCGTTTCCCGATATCAAAAACCTTCGTGTTTCTGCAGATCTTGACGTTTGGAACTCTAAATTCATCCTCTAAAGGGTTTAAATAGAGGATGAAGCTTTGTATGGTTTATCGGCATTTTTGACCGATGGGAAGTCCCTTCGGGCACGTCGTCGCCACACGTCATGTATTTTATAAACACACTATTGATATAACTGTTACTTAATCCTATAACATAAAAAACCTGCTTCCGGCGCATCCGGCCATTCATTACCTAGTCACATACATACCTAACATTTGTATTCAATAGTAGGCTAAGTACAATGTTCAGTTATAATTTATGAATGGAAAACCTAAAGAAAATCTCTTGGTTCATCAGTAGGCCGTAATTAAACCCGAATACGCTGGCCTGGAAATTATTAAAATTATATATACAGGGTTTATGTCGTGGTGGCCCGTTCCTTATCTGATCCGCATCTTACGCCCCAAGTTGCGAGTTCAAACCCAGCAAGTACCAATGTGACTTTTTCAAAGTTATACGTACTTTCTAAGCTGCTTAATTATTCTTAGACATCACTGACTGACGGTGAAGGGAAACATCGTGAGGAAACCCTGGACTTCGGTCTGAAATCACCAACCCGCACTGAGCCAGCGTGGTGATCAAGCTCAATCCTTCTCTATATGAGAAGAGGCCTTAGCCCGAAACCCGGGACATTACAGGCAAACAAAAAATATATACAGGGTTAAATTAAATTAGTTAGCGAAACTCTGCAGACGTGATGGGTATCGTTATTTAAACACGGTAACATTAGGATTAAAAAGATTTGATGTTTTTCTTGGCGGTCAACGACCGATAGTATTGTTGTTAACTATGTAATAAATCTTTTTAATTTTAAATTATTTCATCACCACTGCTCTCAAAACGGTGAAGGAAAAAATCGTGAGGAAACCGGCATGTCCTAGAACAAAAAAATCATAGACTTGTGACATCTACCAACCCGCAGCGGGCCCGCGTGGTGGATTTCAGCCCACTCCCTCTCTCCGAGAGGAGGCCTATGTCCCAGCAGTGGGAACATTATAGGTTGATCATGTTATGTTAAGATATTTAGGTACCTACAAACTTGAAGTGAAGGCTACAGCTGTACTGAGTAGACTGCACTTCAGTGACAACACTTCGACCTCGACCTGGCCTCGCGTTTTACGGAGTTTCAATAGAATAAGAGAAAATAGAAATTGAATATATTTTATTATATTATCCAGGTATTACAATAAGCACGTGCACCGGTTAATAGCAAGTTGAGATGATATGACTAGCTTAAAATACTACCTACAGCTAGGTTCATCATCATCATCATTATTTCAGCCGAAAGACGTCCCCGGCTGGACATAGGCCTCCCCCAAGCACCTCCACTTCGACCGGTTCTGTGCTTCTCGCATCCAACGAGTTCCTGCGGCCTTCACAAGGTCGTCGGTCCACCTTGTGGGAGGCCTTCCAACGCTACGCAACATGCGCTACGCTAGCTTACAATATAATTATTATTTGCCAGTTTGGAAAAGGCTAGGCAGATGATTTGCCAGTGAGCCCCAAGTTAATGTGTATCTTGGGGTCGGGGAACGAAATCCAGAGTAGTGACTAGATAGGCGATTTCAGGCATGGTATGGTACATGTTTATGTGTAATTTTTGTGTGGTGTGTGGATACAGGGTCGACCGCAGTCATTGTAGTCATTTGAAATATCAGGAAAACTCTTTTTGTGTAAACTTCATAGACATCGATATCTATCTTAGGCCAGATTTTTCAATCGACCGATAATTTTTATTCGTGGAATAAAATTTACGTCTGACGGTATTGTATGGAAGAACTGTCGAAAAATCACAATTATTCTTTCGATAAATTTATCTGGCGTTGGAAAAATCAGCCCTTAATTGATTAAAAACGCAAAACAATTGTCATGTTTTGAGTTCTAAATCATATTATTGTGTCAGGTAAGAACCACGAAAACCATTATTTCGACGACCTTTGTACAGTGGGTTATATGAGTTATCTGACCCACCCTATAAACGAAGGAATTTGAACCCTCTGCCTGTAACATTAAGAGTTATTTCATTTGTATGAGTTTATCAGACTAGCGCTACTCGGTAATATTTTCGCCTAACTTGTAATAAGTGGGTAGTTGAAAGACAAATATGCGTATTCATTATAAAACTAGTATTCAAATGTTACTAAAAATACGGGTAGGAAAATAAAAATGAACCGTCACAATAATAAAGCTAAAAGCCAGTCTACGCACAATTGCAGTGACTACGCGTGAATATGTTTTACCTTGCCTTACTAAATTGTGAAAACAACGTCTTTTTCCAAGTTTTTAATTTATTTTTTATAGTTTTATTATCATGTCTCAATTGAGTGATTATTTAAAATACAAAATAATCTATTTGCACGAGGAGAATGTTGGCATCAGAAAGATTGCTAGAAGACATAATATTATAGCAGTAAGTGTATTTTTCTAATTTTATACTTTGTTTTTATACCTAACTATTCCTTATGCCGTGACGTAAGCAAACATATTTTTTATAACGTATAGTGACACCTGTTTCATTTCTTTGTTTCACAGAAATACAGTCAGATTGTGGTTAAAACGTAAACCCAATAGAAAACTTGTGGGGTCAAATGATTTTAAATTGGGATTCATCAGAAGTCAGGAGAATTTGGCGCAACTTGTGATTTCAACGTTCTCATGAAGAGTAAGTGATGCTTGCTGGAACATGGTGTGCGGCATGCGAAGCCGCTTGCAACAAATTGTGGAAAGACATGCTGCTCCATTTCGCTATTATGATATCACCACCGCCCGCAGTCAACAATACTTACTTACGTGTCAGTGTGTGTGTTAAATAAACTGTTGTCATCATAATTTCTATGGAAGTGTTTCATACAATGAATAAGCAGGTCCTTTTTACGATCATAACCATATTTAAAACTAAAAATACTTAAGTAGAAAAAAATTATAAAGTAGGTAAAACATCAAAGTATTTAGTGCTATTTTTTCACTTATATTTTAGTAATTACTATTTTCTAAAAAAATATTTTCACTTATAGTTTAGAAGTAGGTAAGTATGATAGTTAATGTGGTGATATTATTGTTATAAAATAGAAATACCTATATATATTTCTAAACATATAACATGTTGATTCACTACATGTAACTGATTACTTACCTACTTAAAAATAAAAATGGGTATTTTATAGACATTGTTGAAACGAAGAAACAAAAATTCAAGCTTATCATAGAATACCTTATATTTAAAACAAGTAATTAATTTTGTAAGTGATTATTTTGTATTTATTTTGAATAAAATCGTTATCATAATCATTATTGTTTTTTATTTCTCATGTTAGGTATTTGTTTTTAAATAGTTCATTTAAATTAACTATTTTAATTTAATATAAATAATGTTTTGGATTCAAAAAACATAATTGAATATTGTAAACATAAAGCTACAAGAAGTGGAAAGTTTGTTTTGAACTCGCAACCATGTTGCTATAGGTTCACTGTTGCAACCACTAGACCAAATCGACTTAACAAGTATCGTTGAAATTAACAACTCCATCATGTGACAAAACAGTATTCAAAAGCTTACCTACCCTAAGGTTACGTGTTAAAGATCAAATTGGCATAACTGTATTCTATAATATTTACCTACCTTGAACAAGTCGTTCTATATAGTTCGTGAAGCTCGAAATCGAATAACACATTTATCTAGGTACTGCTAATTGCAGAAGGTTCAAATTCGTCTAACTTTTAGGTGGGTCAGCTAACACATATAACCCACTGTACCTAATAACATAAATATTACCAACTCAGACTTTTAACAGAAACAAGATAAGGGTAAAATTATACGTTAACGCTAATTATATAATATTCTCAAAGACCGCTTTAATTAAATCCAAACACCGCTGTATGTTGCTTATTTTCAGTAGGTAGGTACGTATAGGGGGTGTTTAATTTCAATATACAAACTACATGTACCTACCTATTAGGCTTTGACGCCCTCATTAATACAATAGGTATTAATTTATGCCCGTAAATCCGTAAATGGACAAAAGCAACCGACACGATTGTATGAACTATTTCAATGTGTGAAAACGGCCTTTGAATATTACGTGAAACATAATTGGAGTGAACTTAATTGGCTCTAAACTCCTTCTCACGAGTAGTACAGAGAGAGGTAATTGCGTAACACACGATCAGTAGCAATGGCTTTCATTTTGACAGTTCGACAACATTCATTGCGTTATTTACGTTGAAGAGCAGACAAAATTTTCGAACATAATTTGAAGCAATGGATTAACTTCTTCAAAATTATTCAAATTGACATTGATAGATTTATTTATTTCGGTAACTGCCCGTGACATCACAGCGGGCCCTATCAGAATACCAGCGCTGTGACATTTATTTTTTTAAATGTTGCAACATCATGCTGAGATAGGAGCCTTTTGGCCTCGTATAGGACTTTTTATTTTATTTTTCTTTTTATTACTTTGTTTTATATAACTTGGATTTTTTATTTATATTTTTTACTGTGTTTAGTTTAGTTTGTGATCATCCTATACGAGTCGCAATAAATACTTTTTCTTTCTTTCTTTCTTTATAGTGTGTTGCATAATTCTGTAATTTTTAGGCACTACTCTCCATTTCAGCAGACCAACTTGTAACTCAATAACCGTGCTTCAATCACGATCATGCCGGCTTTGATATGTTCCGGGCAGGGAATACCTGAAACGAAACAAGGCTTCATATACACCAGTGTCGGCAATAGCATTATTTGACGTCGAGCTTCCCTACAGTTTTGCGTGAAGCTTGCTAATAACAAATCAATGGCCGATTATTGGAACGAAGTTCTTTATCGAAGACTGCGGTAGGAGTATACTGGGAGTAATCGTTACGTAATGCCCCCTCCCGTAATGTTTTATTACATATATGAATAGAGTAAGTCAGAGAGAGGGAGAGAGATAATTTTCATGGTTTTCAAGGGTGCTGAAGCCGACAGTGAGGTCAAAATGAAAATCCAAGATGGCGGCTGCGAATGTTTTCAAATTTTCGCAACCGCCATCTTGGATTTTATTTTGAACTCGTCCCTGCCGGGGGTCCCCCATCCCACTACGTATTTTTTTTATTTTTGGGAGGGCGAATAGTACAATACGTTTTTATTTATATTCGAGAGGGGGTACAGCGTCAAAGATCATCTACCTAATTACGTCAGTGGCAATGACTAATTAACACACTTCTTTCAATGCAGGGCATTACTTTTCATTTTGACATTTCGACAATATTCATTGCGGGATTATAGTTGTCGAACAAATTAATTTTTTGAACGTATGCAGCAATGGAGCAAGATTTTTTTCCAATATCTTTTGCATTGGGATAGCAATTGTGTTACGCAATTGGGGTGCATTTTCAAGACTTTATTATAAATTTCAGGTGTTACTACAAATTTCAGATAGATTAAGTAGGTATAGAATCTATTAGAAAATCATCCATCTATAGATACATAATTATAATAAATAAATAGTAACGAAGTCAAAACTATACATTGAATATTTTTGAAATAAGTAATTGTTACGAGGGGATCGAGTCTGATGCTGAAAATATAGTTTTTAAATTTTTTGCCTGTTTGTGTGTCTTGGCGGATTGGTGCAAAAACGGCTGAACAGATTTAGATGAAAATTAGCACACTGATAGTTTATAACCTGGATTAACACAGAGTACCTACTTTTAAACTCGGTACGTTCCCGTGGGAGAATTTTCGACATATACGCGAGCGAAGCCGCAGGCAAAAGGTAGTAGATAATATGAGCGCTGGCGAATTGTTATTATAAATAGTGTTTCTTTTAGTACACGTTTCCGCACAAATTAGATCACTCTGTCCGTCTTTGTGTCTGTCACAACTATAAACATGGTCTCTGTGCAACATTAAATGATCTTCGATTTTTTAACTTGGGTACTGTTGCCATTAATGTAACGTATATATGACTCAAATGAGTAAAAGAAAAACAATAGAAATCATAGTCAAATCATAGCCATTGTCTAAAAGTTATAACATATCAATAATCTATATAAATAATAAAAATCGGATTAAAAAAACCATTTATAACTCAAGAACGGCTGGACCGATTTTTATGATCTTTAATTTATTTTATTTTTCTTCGCCCCGAATAACAGAATAACTGTACGGATGTTGGAAAAATTCACGAAAAAATAAAAAATAATTAAAATAATTCATTTTCTCATACATTCGTTCTTATTGATCCAGATCAGACGGATATGGATGTAGAACTGCGGGGTAATTGCGTAAGACACTGTCAGTAGCAATGGGGTTCATTTTGACAGTTCAACAACATTCATTGCGTAATTTACGTTGTTGATCAGACACATTTTCGAACATTTGAAGCAATGGATTAGCAATATCCTTCAATATGATTCAGATTGAGATGTAATACAGTGTTACGCAATTAGGGTGCTGACCGTGTATGACATTCAACATGTCAACAACATAACAACAACAACAACAACATATGAACAACAA
This sequence comes from Hydraecia micacea, assembly GCA_914767645.1. Classification (NCBI taxonomy): domain Eukaryota; kingdom Metazoa; phylum Arthropoda; class Insecta; order Lepidoptera; family Noctuidae; genus Hydraecia; species Hydraecia micacea. Next base: position 4,447,235 of record OU611774.1, read on the forward strand.
CAACATAATAACACGTCTCTATTCCCAAAGGGCTAAGCAGAGGTGCACCTATAGGTACGCTCGCATTTCGCCAGTTATGTTTTTAGATCCCATGTAATAGAGGGCGAGTCTATTGCCATTAACCGTGCACAAATCCAGACTTCGGACCACTACTGAGAAGTAATATCAGCCGCACGGGTCGATCGATCAGGTTAAGCTACGCTAGCCGCGGTTGGTCCGTGGATGGGTGACCATCTTTAAATACCAAGACCCCTCCGTGCCTCGGAAAGTGTGTTAAGCCGTTGGTCCCGACTGTCATTCGTGGATCTTTGACAGTCGTTACGGGTAGTCAGAAGCCCGAAAATCTAACAACCAGTCTTACCAAGGGGTATCGTACAGGAACTAGTGAACACAAACGTATCGTATTACCCAGTAAATGGTTGTGGAGGTCAAATAGGCAGTCGCTCCATGTAAAATAGGTACTGGTATTTAGCTGCATCCGGTTCAAATCAAATCAAAATATTTTGTTTCACATAAACCGACATGGGCACTTATGAAACGTCAGAAGCTAGGTGCAAGCCTATATTATAATACTGGAAGCCGACCCCAACATAGTTAGGAAAAGGCTAGGTAGATGATGAAAGTTGTTTTTCCCTGTAAAACAATGTTTGCACAAAACTCGTTGTTCAATAAAATACTTGCACTATAAATAAAAACCCACATGTCGGACAGTAGTAGTTGTGTAAAAACCTAGAGTTCACTCAGTACGTCCACAAGTCAAACAATATACCAGTGGGTGAGTGCGGGTGAAATTGAGCCCCGAATCATTTATAAATGGGGGAGGTTACGCGGGGTGCTCCAAATAGGAGGGGAAAGGTGTGCCACTGCATTTTGCATGAGTTCAATGTTGGTTGCTCGATCTGCCTCATTCCACTCTCCTTGCTTGCACATCTATACAAACATCGCTGTGCTTTTTATTGCCGATTGTACTATTTTGGGTACCAATATTTGTGATTGGATGCGTTCAATAATTTGGCAAGTGTAAAATAATGTGAAGGAGGTTTTAGTGTGTTGGATTTTAACTTTTAAGTATTTTTTATCACCATTATGATCATCATTTAGCAGAACGACTTCGTCTGTTGGATGTAGTAAGCCTATCCCAAGCGTCGCCGCATCGACTAAGTGCTTTTCGCATCCAGCAGAAGCTAGTGTTGTACAGACGACGACCGATTTCCAGTTTTAGATTATCGCGCATATAGGCTTTTCGTCCAATGAGAGGTCAGCTTGATACGTCGTCGTGCATACCATAAAAATAAAACAATGGCACTTTGCAGTGACAACGCAATCAATTTTGGTACGTTTTAGATAAATTTATCAGTGTTAAAATGCAAACTCATAGCTAATTAGCTAATACTGTCTTCACAGAACTTGTGAACTTGCTTATAAATGTAACTTACCGTCAACACAGCATCCATGCAGGCTATTTCATTACATTAGTTCAATTTAAGATAGTTTTGGTTTATTGTTTAGTTGGTTCGGGAGTTCGCGGTGGCCCACTGTGTGACTTTAATTAATTTATATAATACTAGTATATTCAAATAGCAACTAGCTTGTGTCGGCATACCGATAAATATAAAGAAACCTACGAGCTTCAGTTTATTTCGGTAATTGAATAAGGTTAACAGTTAGTACTTCTGAAGTGTATTATATAAGTCGAAATATTTAGCGAGCCTCATCTTTTATTCAAGAAAATATCGCAAGAATAACAATCGGGACGCGTTAACGGATAAATGTTGTAATCACAAAGTGAAATAATCCCCAAGATATAGGGTTAGTGGCGATTCCGAATAGTTTGAGACGTAAGGTTTCTGAACGCTCTGGGCCCAGAATTAGGGTGAATTTTTTATAAAGACGCAGGTAGAGAGGGAGGAGGGGTGAAAGTCGGGGTGCCGGAGTCGCCGGCGCGGTCTGCATATTGCATTAGATTTAAATTGTTTACGTCGTTAAGAAAGAAAGTTCTCCCGGACTGGGCGAGAGGCGAAGTTCTGCGCTGATGTTGGTATATTTAATTTTTCCGCATAATCGTATGGGATCCTTTTGACCTGCTTCTAAGGTTTACACGTTTTATACCATTTAGGGTACTACAAGCCGCAGTTATATTACAAAAGACTCTCAGTTTGAACCAAATAGTAAAATACTAGATGGACACTGATTTTAGTATCTATAGGTATTTATGTTATATACTATACTACTCAACTAAGTCTAGGGAACAAGGGTATTCATAGTAATTATTTTAATTTGAACACTTTGTATGTAACATAATTAATTATACTCGTATTATATCACAAGAAGCGTAATTTAAATATAGATTTAAATTGGTTAATTAAAGAAAAAGGGTTGCTAGTTAAAAAATAATAATCTATTATGAAAATCTCAAATGGTACAAAAAACTAAAAAAAAAACACTTTTTGGTAAATAAAAAAAAAAACTAACGCCCAGATGACATTAAATAAAGAAAAACATTCCTTGCAAATTTTTAATAATCTGTTGGACCTCCCGTCTCCCAAGGCATGCGCGACGGCTCTACATTGGCGTGGCATGCTAAGTATCAGGTTGTCTATTGTCACCTGTGGCAAATTGCTCCATACTCTGGAAAGATGTGCAAAAAGCTTTTCTTCCATCTTCAAATTTTAGGGAAGGTCATTGAACGCTCTTCTCCCGAGCATGCTCTGTGGGATTGAGATCAACGGACTGAGTAGGCCAATCTAATAGCGTGACATTGTTCTCGCAGAGCACATTCATCACCTCCCTGACCGTGCGTACCTACACGCACATTATTTAGCATGAACATGAAATCTTGGCCATACTGCTATCGGTAAGGGATGACCTTAGGTTGCACAATCTCATCACAGTATTGTTCCGAATTTAAATTGCCACATATTTCAGGTTTGTTCTTCCATCCAAGCCAATTCTAGCCCACATTATAATCGTTCTGCCAGTATCAGCTTATTAAGTTTATTTCGAATGAAAACACTTAAACAGTCTTTTGTTTGCTGCATAAATTCAGATCCATTAACTCCTTACAGCGCATTCACGGATCTGGTATGGATGAATTTCCTGAGGATTCTGGACTCGACTCTGGCGACCAAGAATTCACTTCAATTCATTCATGAATTCCTGGTCGTCCCTTCTTGACGATTCAAGAAGGGACGACCAGGAACCATCCCGATGGATTAAATCCAAAGTGAGACTCATCAGAAAATAAACATGAGCCCATTGAGTATCAGTCCAGTGCAAACTTGTGTTAGCCCACAATAATCGACGCCCTTGATTTCCACGTCGAAGAGCTGGGGCTCTAAGCAGTCTGCTAGCATGAAGATTTCAAATCAAATCAAAATATTTTTATTTCACATAAACCAACATGGGCACTTATGAAACGTCAGAAGATGCACGGTTCCAATTGGTCGTTTCCTATTGAGAAGAACCGGCAAGAAACTCCATGGTTTACTTCATGCAATCTTCTTCAGGCGGTTTGGTCACTGATGACCACTTGGTGCTGAGACTGGAGTCTTCCTACCAGCTGGCGAGCTGTAATTTAGGCTGCCCTCTCGCAAAATTTTGCAGAAAGCCGTCTTGTCTCTGAGTAGTGTCCATGTACCTATCTTCCTCGGTAACGTTCAGCTCATCTTCCCATAATAATCGGCTATCACGCTTGGCTACGTGTGGACAGTGTCCGCAGTTTCCCGTTGACCGCGCCCTGCTTCCAGCATACCTACAGCCTTCAGCGTCTGTTCCCGCATTAAATGACGACATGACATAATGCTCCAGAGTCACAAAAGTTACAAGAAAGCAGTGACAATTATTTTCACATGAAAAAAAAACTAATATGGATAGTAATCTCTAAAGTCACTAAAGTTTATTCAAACGTATGTTTCAAATTAATATTATTTCAACTATAAAATTATGATGATGATGATGCAGGTTCAAACAACATTTCCTTTTTTTGTGGCCAGTACTTTTTCTAAAGAGTTTTTTTTTTAAGTTGATATAGTCAGCTTGTTTAATAGACTTTGTTGAGTTGTGTATTTGGTTTAAACAGAACACGACATTTTAACATTTTCTAAGGTACCTTTGTAAACTTAGTCACCTACTAACCAAAATTATTATGTCAAAACTTCCTTTAGCAAGCAACTCTTAAATTCATAAAATCGATTGATCGATACTTGCATTAATATAATCAATGAGTCATTGAAACTGGTATATAATATGAGCACTACGAGTACACCCATTGTTTTATTTTGTAAATATATCGAAGGAGTATCTATCATTGATTGTAATACTCACCTACGTAATGATAAAGTCAGTCAAGCCATTGGTATTCTTTAGGACGCATGTGTGATCATGAAGATTTTAATAACTACTCTAGTAACATTACTATGTCTCAATCACAAAGTGACGTGTGATCCGTTTTTTGACTATGTAACAGACCATTTTAACAATATAGCTACGTCTGTGCAAGCCACCTTCAAGAATATAAAATACCATTTTTCAAAAATGTTCTCACCACCCGACCAGCAACCAATACCTGCACAAATATATGGCGATCTGAACTACAAATCGACTTTCAATGACTTCGTCGAAAAAACAGCAGCTGAAAGTGCTGAAACCGAAGCGGATATTCCCGAATACTACAATCTCAAGTCCGAGCCGACTGCTCTCATGTCCACGCCGCAGCTGGCCATTTTACACGGAAGGAGAATAGAGTCGCACGTCGTTCACACCAGTGACGGTTATGTGCTCACTTTACATAGAATATCGCCGCGGGTGGACTTGACAATAAAAAACCAAACAGTGATACTTCATCATGGACTACTTGGCAGTTCCGCGGATTGGATTTTATTGGGACCTACAAAATCTCTTCCTTATATCCTGGCTGATTTCGGCTACGACGTTTGGATGCCGAATGCGAGAGGAAATTACTATTCACGTGGTCATGTTAAACTGTCGGTAGATTCTGAAGAATTCTGGAGATTTTCTTTTCAAGAAATGGGAGAATACGACTTGGCCGCTGCTATAGATTACATTCGTTCTATAAAAAAAGGTGACGATCCCATCGATTTCATCGGACACTCGATGGGTGCCACGGCACTTCTCGTATTGCTTTCGACGAAACCTCGCTACAATCAGTACCTGAGAATTGGTATCCTGCTGGCACCTTTAGCTTTCATGAGCAATGTTGAAGGGCCATTCAAAGTTCTGACAGCAATGGCATCGAGCCCGCCCGACCAGCTACTCAAAGTTATTGGTAGCAAGGAGTTTGTGCCTTCACGGAAAATGCCAAAATGGCTTGCCTTGAAGTATTGTAAAGGCCCGTTATTGTTTTGCTATAATCCAGTATATTTTATCAGTGGTGGTATACCGCGAGATTATAATACTTGGAACCGTAGTTTTGTGGCAAGATTATTGTACCACATACCAGCTGGCGGTTCTACTAATACAATGCTGCACTACGCACAAGTGGTCAAAAGTGGCAAGTTTCATCGGTTTAATAATATCGATAATGAGTTCTGCCTTATCCAAGTCACATTGCCAATTGCGCTGTTTAGTTCTAGTGATGACTGGTTGGCCACCATCCCCGACATGCTAAGATTGTACTTCAGCATCACAAACCCAATAGATCACTACATCATACGAGGCAGGAATATGAGTCACACTGAGTTCGTGTGGGGTCCACATGCAGATGAATTAGTGTTTAGCAAAATTATAGATTTTTTGTTCCATGGTGTAAACATGTATGGTGGTTCCAAAAGCAATGAAGTTCTAAGTGATATAAATACGTCATCCCAGGTCTCTACATATGAAGAACGATAATTTCAATTGTAAGTTTAATTTAGGAAATTTTATTGAATTGAAAAATTCTTTTAATCATTTTAAATCATACTTTATTAAGGATCTTTAACAAACTAAATAGTACTTTTAAACTTAATAGAAATTCAGTATTAGACTTTTCGATAACTTGAAAATTAACAATCTTTTTAAACTTAACTTAAAAAGTTCGTGATTGTTTTGTGCACCCTCTCTTCTACCAGATTTTCCTTTTGCTCACAACAGTTAGGACATTGAAGAACCTGATGTTCAGGACAAATCCACTTCTGGCACGAAAAACATTGTTTTCTGGTAGATTTATTGCGTGCTCTACTACAGAAGGAACATTTTCCAAATCGACCAGTTTTTGGAGCTTGTCGAGGCAGCTCAGGTGGATTTTATAGACCTAAAAGCATGTTTCTTTTCATTTTCAAATATTTCGGTAGACTTTCAATCTCAATTCTACGTTTTATACATGAAGCTACCAAATTAAAACCAATCTCATATAAGTACTCGTAAGTAAATCTAATCTTTTCTGTTTTTGTTAGTGTACTCCTCCCACAACATAACTATTTATGGCACTTATATTCAGCAAATCAAAAAAATATTGTAAGTAGCCAAAGCCTATAGTTTCCGCAAACACACCACACATTTTATCTACTATATCCACACCATATTTGGTATTGTTGTAGAATGTTATTATTAGTAATTATTCTAAAAAGAAAATCAATAAACTTATCATTATTTTTAAAAACAATGTTATTATGTAATAATATACAATAACTCAGTGAGGGCAGTGGTGGCCAAGTGGTAACGGCCGCGACTTACGAGTTGTGGGTCGTAAGTTCGAATCCAGACAGGCGCTTTACTTTGTGTAAATTATTTCATCACCACTGCTCTCAAAACGGTGAAGGAAAACATCGTGAGGAAACCGGCATGTCCTAGAACCAAAAATTTTAAGACATATGACATCTGTTACCCCGCACTGGGCCCGCGTGGTGGATTACAAGTTGCCTACTGACTTAAGATCGTTGATTTACAAAGGTACACTATTCAAAGCCAAACTTAAATCATTCCTGTTGAATAAATGTTTATATTCTATATCTGAATTGGTGACAAATGATGGTGAATAGTTTTTATATTTAGTAATTTACCTTTTTGACATTAACATTCAAGACATTGTTCGATTTTTTGCATTTTAGAGAATAGATTTATAAGAATTTGACATGATAATTTATTTACAATCTTCTTCTATCTATACTTATAATAAATCTGTAGAGAGGTCAATTCTGTACATGAAATATATTTCCAAAATAACTATCAGCGGGTGATTAGTGATCGATACTGACGCCAAAAATGCAATCAGTAAAATTTTTGTCTGTATGTCTGTCTGTCTGTCTGTATGTTCTTTATAGAAACAAAAACCACTCGACGGATTTCAACGAAACTTGGTACAATTGTTCTTCATACTCCTGGGCAGGTTATAGTATACTTTTCATCACGCTACGATCAATAGGAGCAGAGCAGTGAAGGGAAATGTTGGGAAAACCGGAGAACTTACTCCATTTTTGAAGCTTCCGTCGCGTGTGCAGCCTTAATGGTTAAAGCTACACAGAAATCATGTATGACGGAAATGTTCTCCTTAAAATTATATAAAAAATATTCCACGACAGCAAATGTCTATCTTTTATGGTTGACTCACAATAATACGTGTAACTCCCGATAGCTTAGCAGTTCGGAGCTTTTCTGATTATATTTGTCTACTCTTACGTTTATAACACTCACACTCATCCCTAATTAAAAAATGTTAACATTATTACCTATTTAATAAAAAAATAATCATAGAAATCGGTACAGAAACACCAAAGTTATACATGAAATACGCTAATAAGCCATCGCGCGTGAATATTGAATCATGCTATAAGGATTATTTTTGTGTAACGGTCGCCGCGCTCGACGCGGCTCGCGGCGGGAGGTATAAAAGGGCGGGGGATCCAAACGCGAACTTCACACCGTCCAGCAGTTCATGAAGCGCCTCGCCAAGCGTTTCTTCGACTCTGCTATAAAGCACCCCAATTGCCCTGATTGCGGCGGCCTCCCAATATACTCCCTCCCGCATAAGTAGGATTCGCCGACCAAGGCATACCCTCACCATCCCCGACGACGCCACTACCCTCTTACAGGAGAGCAGGAAAGCCACCAGCACCATTAAGAGACACACAAACACGACCCGACAACCGTCCTTCCGTCCTCGCCGTCGAGGACGCCCGTCGCGACGCCCCGTAAATTCCCCTCCCCGACCCTTGCTCGAGCCAGCCCGCGCCGCTGAGCCTGTAGTATTAAATTTGCCCCTAAATAATTCCAATCCAGCCTGTCCCTTGCTGCCCCCCCCCCAGCGACGCCCTTAGCCGAGGTCCGTACCCCACAGGGGGTGCCCTTAGCGTGTAGTCGCTTAGTTTTTAAGTTTTTTTTAAGCCCTGGCTGGAGGCCTTAATTTTGAGGCATCCACAGGCAAGCCCGGTTAAGCAGACGACAGCCTCATAGGTTGAACTGCGAGATGCCATTCCCAAAAAAAAAAAAAACGCGAACTTCATACAATATTTGGCTGTTGATGCGAGTAGACGTTCCGAGCATTTGACCTTATTGACAGACAATATTTTTATCAGCGCGACTTTTAGTCTTTAAATTAATTTAGTTTATTTAGTTTTCTTTTGTTGTTATTTTATAAAAATAATAGGTATTAGTTATTTTGGTAGTGTATTATATTCGTTCAAATTACAAATTATTAATAGTTTACATTTTATTTCTTTTTAGGTGAAGTAGTAATTTCGTTGTATAGGTACTTAAGCCTCATGTGAACGTGATCTAAACAATATTACCAATACATTAACTTAATAACACACAAGGAATTACACACTGACGGAGTTGCGGGCACAGCTATCTATATCAGTGGCGTAGGGTGAATTTATGACAGAGGTAGGCCGGAGCAAAAAAAAATACCAAAAGAAAATTACAATGATGAATTGACTATAGAGTGGTTATGTTCTGCATTTTCGAAGGGAAGCCGGCGGGAATCGAGTTGTATGGTACCTTCGCCACTGATCTATATCTATATATATAAAACTCTTCCGTTACTGAGTGACTGACAGACAACGCACAGCCGAAACTACTGGCAGTAGAGAGCTGAAATTTGGCATGTGTGTTTGTTGGGAGGATTAGGCTACCACTAAGAGAGGATTTTTAGAAATTCCCTCCCAACGGGGAGAAAACGGGGATAATTTTTTTTTTTCCGGAAGTCATTATTCCACGCGGAAGAAGTCGCAGGCAAAAGCTAGTAATTTATATAATTACTATTTACAATCTATTGACATATTAATTTATCATATAGGTTATTGATTTTATTTTTAGTGAAATTTACTGTTTGATATTCATAATTTATTGTTTTTAGCTGTAAAATATTAATTAATGTACCTACTACAAAATTCAAACACAATGCGAATTGTTATATGAATAAATAAATAATTACGGCCCACTCCCTCTCACCGAGAGAAGGCCTGTGCCTAACAGTGGGAACATTATAGGCTGATTATGACTATGATACAATAACTCGTATCAAATACAAATAATGAAAATACCGCAAATAGATACAAAAATTTGACAAAATAGTCACGCGAAAGCTCGCGCGTTTTACTATTGTCGAAATCATGTTTTGCAGCCCGATTTTTCAAAGATGGGCTGCTTCGGAAACAGTGCAGTGACTAGTAATTGTGTTCACCAGCTAGCAGTGGAAGAATACTGTGACTTTGTTCGTTGACACCTTCAATTTTACTTTGAAATCATCGAAAATGCATGTGTGTTCTATAATAGTTATAGTAGAACGCACGGGTGACGGAGCAAGCCGTCGGATAAAGACATTAAATTCGCAAAGCATTTTTGGTATGTTATATGGGTCTGTTATGGGTAGTGTGAATTTAAATCAGCAACTTCGAAAAACCTGTGGAAACTGCGAAAATCGAGAAAAACTTCGAAATTTTGAGACTTTTACCATTTTAGGTAATTTAATACAGTTTATGAGTGTAGAAAACTTCGTTCGCAAAAAAAATGCATAGTTTTGGCCCTGGAGAGCAAATAGTGAAAAATAAGTCCCAAAATTTCGAAGTTTTTCTCGATTTTCGCAGTTTCCACAGGTTTTTCGAAGTTGCAAATTTGAATTCATACTACCCTAACAGATCCATACAACATATCAAAAATGCAGAACTACATCACGCATTGCGAATTTAGCCTCTTTTTTGTCTTTTTCCGACGGCCTAGTGTTAAATTAGTGTTTAGATAGATTTTAAATTGTAAGCGATGAAACAATAGATGGGTTAGTCATCTATTCTATTGTTATACTGCCATACTGAAATTATACTTATGTCAACACAATCTTTTACTGTTCTATTCAGATGATGACATGCAATTAAATGAATTACTATACAATATCATTTAAGTTGATTCACTCGGCAAATCTCGTTAATCATTTCCCTGAGTAGGTACCTGATTTTAACTGTTTTAAATTATTTAAGTACACATATTTAGTTTAATTCTGCTTTATTATTGTATCATCTATGTATCACTTTATTATCATGTTCTTTAAACATTTTAGAAACTAATTTGGTTTGATAGCCATGTTTCCGCAGTGCTGTAAGTTGTAACTGGGTATACTTACTCATCAAATTTTTTCCTAATTTTCCCATACAAAGCTTGTTAAACTCAGATTGGATGTTGTCATGTTAAAGCGTTTGCAAACTGCACGTTAACGACGTGTCTCCGTGCCACTCCATTTATGGCTATATGAATGTTTTATAACTACTGTAGAACCGACGGACATCTAACGCCAGAACCTGTGCCATTTTAAAAATGTCATAATCTATCTGTACATAATTCTGAAGCATTAAAGTCCGTCCGATTGGATCCGAGTGTATATGTATAAAACTTTTTAACAAAAAAATTAAACCTCCGAAAAAACTGAAAAGCAAAAAATAATAAACCTTTTTTATTTAACCTTAATAAATAGTTCTTAAACTAATGTAAGTATACCTAAGTAATTTTGAGTTGGCCTACCTTACTTTAGCTATTAAATGTTATATAATTCTACGTTAACTATTTTGTTGTATAATAAAGTACTTAACAAATAAACAGGCTTTATATACCAACATGGGTAGGCCTTTTTATTTAACACAACTCAGCATTAAAATCTGTCTATGAACAATAAATCACCCCTATTTTCCCACTCTTAGGTTTGGAATATTTTTTCCAAATTTATATGGGACCACCTTCGGGGTATACCCTTTCCAATAAAAAAAGAATTATCAAAATCGGACTGCTCTGTAAGAAGTTATGCGTGTCCATACATAAAAAATATATATATATATATATATACGCGTCGAATTGATAACCTCCTCCGTTTTTTCGTCGGTTAAAAATTGTAATTGCAAGTTTCAGTCATCCGTATTTTAGCTCATATTGTCGTACCTATATCTCACTACAAGGAAATGTGTCCTAATAGGACTATGTTCATTATTTCCTTCATAACAATACCAAAATCTTATGTACATAATTTTAAGGCCATCTCAACAAATATTCAGTAAATATGTGAGTCACAATGTTGTTTTCTTTAACTGTCTGTTGTTTAACGGTCTCTTATATCATAACAAACAATGTACAATTAACATTCATGTCGCAATTCGTCCCGGTAGATACAAGGTCTGTGATTTTATCATAAAGCACTATGTCCACTTATTAATTTCGATTCTGTCAGTTTTCGAAGTCGCCACTGGAGCTTCTCACACCAAACGCGGTGCGGTGCAGCACGGCGCAATCAGACGACACCCTACGTCAAATTGCCGTATTTCATACAACTGTTAACAAATGGCAGTTGTGACTTGAATATACGAACAATTAGTCAGTTTAGTCAGTTTGCTTAATAATTAATTTTCCTGACTTTACAATGTTTTGATTTTTCAAGACCGTACCTCCTATTTTGTATGAACCGCTATACAAAACGCGCTGCACATTGTGTGTGGAGCTCCTTACTGGGAAATTGTATATATGTATATTTCCGCGATGGATGTCGGAGGCGCGGACGCAAACTTCGACAGTTAAACTTGCCTGCGGACATGTCGCAGCCAACTAACTTAATTAGCCTTTCAGTTAATAATCCCTTCTTGCGAATCATACCTATAGACTTACGTTTTTTCTTTTTGATTTCATAGATATGCTCTCGATACTCTGCCCAAGTAAGAGAAGCAGCAGGACAGCTAGTTTTATTTAACTCACAGAAGGATACATAACTGGTACCTACCTAAGGAGGACTCTTTTTCCCATCCCATCCTCTTGCTAACTTTATCTTACCTAGAAGACACTCGAAGTCACCTTGAACTACGGTATCAGGCAATAGAGTTCTAGCGTTCCTTATGTAGTGTGCCTGTCGCCGCCAACTAGCTCAATTAGCCTTTCAGTTAACAGCGTAGCCTTTTTACTTAACGGCACCGTTCAACTAGCGGCCTGAATGATATTCAGCCATTCAATCAGACAGCTGGACAAATGTCTTTAATCGAAAACGTTTAACTACATGCTTAGCCCAGATATTTTTCGGCAGTTGTTTATGAAGTTTTGGAAAATGAAATAAAAATGAAATTTAAATATTCCAAGAGTTTACCTTATTGTAGAAGTGAGCCATACAAATATTTTTGTTTGTCGATAAAACAAGAGAAACCAACGACTAATGGCAGATACGAAACAATGAAAAAGATTGGAAAAAAAAACGAGGAGTAATTTGCAAAACAAATTTGCATTAATCCCATTCGGAAAACATTAGCCGGGTGCGTTGTTTAACTGGAAATCCTTTATTTTAATTTGCTGTCCGAAAGAAGTTACTGATGCAAATACAAAGCCGAAATTATCACGTTGATTTTTAAACAGAAATCTCTTCAAGCACCTTAATATTAATGGAGTATTCCCGTTTGAGCACCTATTTTTAGAGCACCTTTTTTTAGAGCACCAAAGGTATTCCCATTTGAGCACCAATCAATATTTTACCGTGGTGCTCAAAGGGGAAAAATAAAAAATATTCAACTTTATTCCCTTTTGAGCACCTACGGTAGCTTCTAATGGTGGGGTGAATAATAAAACATATCGTGAAAGAAAATAAGTATGTAGGCGTTAAGGAATATTTTTTCAAAGCATTAATAGAAAAGGTAGGTAACTGCGCTAAGGTTGCATGCCTCCCTGCTTAGGTTTCTAGGTTCGTATCATAAATTCAAACAGCCTGACATTCACTGCAGGACATAATAGTCTTCTACATAAATTACTGAAAAGAATAGTCGTTGTAGAATAATTAAGTAGGTCACTGTACTAACGCGTAGGTACCACAATAGTGAACGTTTATTATTTAATTATCTAAACACAATGATTTCGAAAGAGTAATATATAAGTCTATGCCTAAACATCAAACATTATTTCACCGTGTTGCGTTCTCCAAACTATGTTTAGGGCGACTTCAGTCTCTCTCTGGTCGTGTCGGATTGCCATCCCATCGGATAATGAGAGCGAGGGAAGAGAGAGTGCACTTGAGTCTGCGCACATACTTGTGCTCTATGATATCTCCCGCGCCGAAGACTGGTCTCCGCTGAGGTCGGTCGCCATGGAAGAAATTGGGTCTGGAGGACTATTTGAGGTCGACTTCCAGTCTAACCGGTTGAAGCTGAATACCAGATTTTTAACAGGGAGCGTGCGCCTTTCGAGCCTGGAGGTTCGCCTAACTGGGTTGCTGACCACCCAGTAACACGTAATGTTATCATTAATTTAAGCATATTATTTTAAGAGGTTATTGTATTATTGTATTGGTCGTTTGAGGCGCCTGGCGCTTATAATTGCCACATTTGCCGCCGCAGGGAAAATTGGAACTATTTTGTTTGTATTTAATAAGACTATGTTAGAATAGTTAACTACTTACCCCCTTACTAATAAACGTATTATATCAGATAAATAGTTACATACCCATTTCTCTCTTTCAGTCGTCAGTAATTTGACTTTCGAAAGAAGAAGACAAAGCGTTGTGTAACTATACAGACGCTATGCAACGTTTATTGGTAAGGGGGCTACGAAAAATCTCAAATTCATTAATTTACTGCCAGACAACGTACAGCTTAGCACAAGAGTAAAGTTTCTTTTATAACGAAAATGAGCACTAAGGAATGATTTTCGAAAATTCATCCCCTAAATGGGTTAAATAGGGATTCAAGTTTTACAAAAGTACTTATTGTTTGACGATGGGAAATCCCATGGGGCTCACGGCTTATAGGTATTTCATTAAATAAAAACAAATCGTTTATCTTTTGTTAAATGTTTTACTTAATTTATCTATTGTTCTGACAACCAGTCTTACCAAGGGGTATCGTATTACCCAGTAACTGAGTTGTGTCAGATAGGCAGTCGTTCCATGTAAAATACTGGTATTCAGCTGCATCCGGTTAGACTGGAAGCCGACCCTAACATAGTTGGGAAAAGGCTAGGCAGTTGATGATGATTTATCTATTGTGTGATTTGACAATGATTCAAGAATTCTTGTAGGTAGGTACTTAGTGTGTCGTCACAACAACGATAGAAAAAAAAAACAACAATCAGCAAAGGAGACTGGACAAAGTAAGGGAAAGTGGTCAATGGACTAATAGTGTTAAGGTTTCGATATTTGTGTAGGAATACCCTCATCTATATCTTTTTACAAAGGAGCATCAAAATCTGACCCGGCAATTTTGAGAAATATGCGTATGTTTTTAGAATTAGCCGGGTTTACAAGGGCAGGCACCTTAACCGTTTCAGCCACAAAAAAGGTTCTTCCATAAATTAACTTTTCCTTAACTTTTTGAGTAATTGCTAACTGCATTCACAGATTCTGTAAAAATGGCACAATCAACTCACTAGAAAAATCACAGAACAGAAGAAAAACAAATTCTCTCGTTTTATTTTTATGGTGCCAATAGATGCAGAAAAGACTAAAAAGACTCTTCTAGACCAACTGAGTTTATAGTACCGGTAAAATGGGGTTAGTTTGATACTACGGGTTTACTTTGATAACAACTTTCGACTTAAGAAAAACTTAACTTAACTTAAATTTTATTAGATTTAAATATATAGATTTGAACAAAAAAATAAGTTATAATTGTATTTATTAAAGAAAAATCTTAAAACAACTGCAGCACAAAAAATTGTGGACCGATATTATTTAGTTTTCTTCTTGGGTAAGGGGTTATCAATATCTATATCTATCAAATTACGTACCAAAAACTAGTGCGATCAAAGTATCCCCGATGTCAGTATGAAGCTAATCACGATGATTATTATTTATTATTTCTCAAAAAGGAGTGTCCAAAAATATTACTTTAATGTAAACAAAAACACAAAAAACCGATGTTACATTTATTTTTGTTAATTTTTCAGCCTTCTTAGTACAGAAATATTTAACCTCGAATTTTTAAATTGATCAAAATTTATCAATGTAACCCCATTTTACGGTACTCGAAGAGCCTCAAGCCCAAGATCTTGTTTGAAAAACGTTGTGTGGGTATTTTCAAGTTTACATCATGGTCAGCATGAGTATGTTTTCTGTAAGGAAAAGTCCTAGCCACCTCAAAAGTTTATTTTTGTGCGTTGCGATATTTTTAGAGTTTTTTGGAACATTTATAGGAATAAGTACAACATATTTTTTAAGGAGGTTGTATAATATGTACAGTCATTAAAAGAAATAAGTATGCAAGATCGTCGGATATAGTTGAAGTTTAGTAAGTAACCGATGGATGTTGTTGACTGAAATTTAATTTGATAAACGAGCTGTTAGTTTTTCTATTAATAAAATTACATTTTATTCCCTATTTCTAGTACTTAGAAGTGCAGAATTGCACTTCTGATAAATTAGTTATGTTGATTTTATTTTATTTTATAAGGCTAGGTTACAAACAGTACGTTGTAAAATATCATGGATGACTGGTAAGTACGTAATATATTTGAAAAGCTTTTTGCGAGTTGTGACATTTCTAAATGTCGGAACACGGTTGGTCCTACAGAGTGTTTCCATGAGAACTAAAGGCCAATTAACGTAATTAAAATCGTTCAAATTCTAGTCGCAATCTCATATCAGCGATAATCAATGTCAAAAACTTGTCCAAAATGTAGATATAGTAAGAGGTATTTTTTACAGATTGAGACTGAGATCAGACTGTGAACGTTCTTAAAATTCCGAGAATCGCCCCTCAGGAGGGATTGGTATCAAAAATCTTTTGTGTAGATTACCTACCAAGACTCTTGTACATATTTTTCGAAAACTGCGAATGCCAGACAAAATTTTAACGTTTCTTTTTTTTTATGGGGACTTCCTAAGTAAATTTTCCTGTGGTTACCTACAGCGGTTAAGTCTTGCCCTAATACTTGCTTGGCTTGTCCAAATATACAACCAAAGCGATTTTTCTCAAAATTATTGGCCAGATTTGGAAGCCCCTATGCACAAGCATATAGATGACGTATCATCATCAAAACCGTGTCGCTACGAGTCTTAAGAATACTCCTGTCCAGTTCCCGCCAGCAGAAACTTTTCGCCCAGCGTTTTAGGTATTTGAATTTGATTGGAGGGCAAAATAGCCTCCACGATCAGCGAACGATGCTTTAAATAAACCAGTGCAGTCTTACTCTCAACTTGTTGAGTGGCAAATTTTTTATTTCACTTCTATTTTCGCACAGTGCCAGAAAGAGTAATGAACAGACAAATTAACTTAAAAATCTATTCTTGGAACCATTGCAAAGTTCTTTAAAGCTCACATACAAAAGAAATTAGGATCCAACTTTAGATGCGAATTTCCCATCAGAAAATGAATACTGTCCTTTCTTAGTTATTTTACCTTTGATTTGCAAGAAAGTTAAAATCATACTGTCGGAGAGACTTTTGAAAAAGCCCACTGGTTAACAGCAATTTAAGACGACATGAGTAACTAAAATAGATATAATAGAAAATATTTATTGTTCAGGTAATACATACAGTAAGCTGGTTCACTAACCTGCTTACTGTATTTCCTGGATAATAAATATTTTCTCTTTATATTTCCATTTCAGTGTAATCATCTTCTATACTAATAATAATGCTGAAAAGTATTTTGTTTGAACGCGCTAATATCTAAAACTCCTAGTCAGATTTGAAAAATGATTTTAGCATTTGATAACCTAATGCTTGAGGAAAGCTATAGGCTTCCGGGGTAGCGGGATTGTCCGAAAGGGTTACCGCTACCCCGGAACATAAAGGGCTAAGGAAGGAACACGGGTGGTGTTTTAGTCAGTAACAGTCTGACACTCCCTTCCACTCCACCCAGAGCGGGAGGAGCCATTTGATGATTTCACACTCTCAAAAAAAAAAGGCTATAGGCTTTTTATCATCAAGCTAGGACGCTTAGGAGTCGAGCAAAAAGAAAAAGAGTCAAAAAGAACACTTTGCAAACACCAAATAACAGCGCGGGCAGGCGATACGATGCGACGGGGTGGGTCAACAAGAAATATGATACGGACAAAATCGAGGGCAGAAACTAGTATTTAAGAATAAGACGTGGTAGATATTTTATTGTTGTAGGAGGACAGGCGAATTGGGGCTAAGTTCGTGATGAAATGAGATAATTATGTCGGATCATGGGTGGCCATGATGCAAAACAGTATTCTTCATAGTTTAGGTAGGTGTGGGTACTCGATAGAAGAGATAATTAGAATTTTGGTCTTAAAATAACTTCAATAAACTAGCGAATGAAACAACCACGTGCGTTGGTATTAGTGATTGGCCAATACTGTTCAAGCTCGACTGTCCACTGTAGACTGTCCTGACTGACTGTCCCATCACTCGGTCTCCAGAAGTCCACAAGTCCGCAAGTCTCCACCGACGATCGTGTCCAAGCGGTAGGGCTCGCTTGCGTTTCGATGACAATGATTATTCGTTTACGAATCAAATTACTAGATGGCGGTGTCCATTGTATATACTGTGGTGCCATCCACCCACGCCATAATTATGTAGATAATGATATTCAAAATGTATCGTAAAATGACTGGTATTTGAGTTACTTATTTCTTGATGTTAATAATTCCTATAATTCCAGGAAATATCTGTCCAAAAATATAAATAAATTTTGTGTACCTATTATGTCTCATCTTTTTATTTGACAAAAGTTTTATAAATGTTGCAATTACCTAAACTCTCCTCACTATATTTTGATATGAAAAGCCTTCAATGAGCTTACGTGGGTAATAAATCTGCCACAGAGACGAGTTTCAGAGAATTTCACATCTAATGGTAAATGTAGGTGTAAGCCTGTAGGTAACCATAGAAATGCAAAAGACTTAAATCGTTAGATTTACCCTAGTGCGTCATAAGATGGTCGCGATTCTGCTTCGTTTTGACACCTCTGACACACATAATTACGCAATGGTTAATGGTACACGTTAATATAGGTAATATCGGTCTATTGGACCTTATCAAATACACAATATAATGGTTTGAATAACACGATTAATACGGTTGGGCCTTATGCTTCTAATAGTTTTAATACACCTATTACACATGAGATAGATTTAATACACAGTTATGACTTGACTTGATTGGCTTGAAAATAAAAGTTTTATTGCGTGAGTTCACTGCTCTAAGTGGACTCTTTTTCGAACGACTAAGGGCTGATTTTACCAAAGACTTTTATCCGACTTTTATCTTTAATCCGTGGAATAAAATTTACATCTGTCAGTTCTATTATGGAAAACTGCCAAAAATTCAAAATTTATTCTCAGGTTAAGACTTATTCTAATTATAAAACTTTGGTGAAATCCCACCCAAAAAAAAAGTGGGGTAAGGGCAAGTCTAACGATTTAAATCTTTATAGAAATACAAATAAAATCAGCTATAATATTACTTGTAGGTGGTGAAGCCATTGTGGTAAGGAGAAAAAGAGAAGTATCCTTGGAAGTACAGACTATGTAATGATCATGATACGTCCTTGTGACAACAAAATACAGTAATTTTGTGACCATTGTGGTTGTGACCATAAACCATGTGGTTTTTTCGTCCTTTTTTCAGCCACGTACTCTTGGATGCCAATTTTCAGATAAATACGATGTATAATCAATATCCTTCAGGAATAAAAACAAAGGAAAAACTGGATCTAACCGGAATGAGAAAGCTTATAGTGGATAAGACAAAGTTTAAAACAGAAGACGAACTAGCAGGGGATCGAGGGGGGTGGTGGAGGGGGGGTTCGGAATAAATAATAAAATCTACACATTATTGAGAAATAAGTGAGTAATGATATTTTGTTAACCAAAATCCAAGTAGTCACTATCAAAGTATCACTTTATTATTACAGGCATAATCAGCCTATAATGTTTCTACTGCTGGGACACAGGCCTTTTCTTTGTGAGAGGGAGCGGGCCACAATGCCTACAATTCACCGCGCAGGCCCAGTGCGGGTTGGTAGATGTCACCTGTTTTTGAATTTTTTGGTTGTAGGAACTCACGATATGTTTTCTTTCACCGTTTTGAGAGCAGTGGTGATGAAAACATTTACACAAGTAAAGCGCCTGTTAGTGTTCGAACCTACGATCTTCAACTAGTAAGTCGCGGCAGTTACCACTGGGCCACCAATGCTCTATTTGCTTATTTGCTGCATTATTCTAACAAGGTAACATATCAATCTTTTAAAGATTAGTCGAGTTTTGTAGGAACAATATTTTTTCATCTATAATCATTTTAATCCGTTTGCATGAAGTGATAGGTATATTATAAATATCATAATAATACAATATTTCTAAAGTCATTTTATCCCAATTTGCACGCCGACATTAAAGGCATACCTAAAAATAGATCAACGTTTAGAATCTTTAGGAGTGTATGTACTTTATTTATGCAAATAAATGTTTTTTTTTTGTTTTTTTTTTTATTGCTTTTGATAATTATTAAATATTTACATAATATAAGCTAATGTTAGCTAAACGGATAAAAGTGGCCACTATTAAAACTAAATAAAACTAAACAATGTAAAACTACCGTTTGTAATAATATTAACGTATAATCTTGTGGAGCACAACTTAACGTGCTTATTTTCTGCATTTTCATTCTAAAATAAAAGAAATAACCAAACAAACAATGAGGGCGCCACTGTGCGGTCGGCGTATGGTCGGCGCAGTCTTAATAAAACTTAATATTTTCTTAAAACCTTGAGGCGTGATAAACCTCATGTTTTAAGCACGTACTTGTCAAGACAAATCTATTGAAACCAAATACAACAGGGCTGTCTTGTTCAGTTGAAGAGTTCCTATGGCCACCCTCCAGGTGTATCATCAGACCCTGGACAGCACCTAGTGTCATAACACTTGTCAAGACAAATCTATAGAAACCAATCACAACGGGGCTATCTCGTTTTCTTGAGAAGTGCCTGTGACCCCTTCCGACAATCATCAGACCCTGAACACCACCTAGTAAAATAGCAGTTGTCAACATACATATCCCATGAGTCCAAACACGATGGTACCATCTTCTAGTAGAGTTCCTATGGCCATCTTCGGGCTCCATCATCAGATCAGCCCCAATGGTATCATATTTTTGCTTTGTTACCGAAGTGGCCAAGTTTCAGCTCAATCGGATGCCCGGATGCTTGAAAAATGGGTAATAAATAGAGTTACTGGAAACATATACGACCGAAACAAGTTAATACATAAATAAAGCTTGTAAAAAAAGATTTTTGATACAAAGATGTACAATATGACACAAGTTAAGGGGATGCGCAAAGGCAGCCCGCGAAATTCAAAACTTACGTTTTTTGTAATTTGCAAGTCAGTATCGGTTTTATGATGATTCAAATATAATTTGCGACCGTAGCAAATATGACATTAAAGAATTTTAATCATTAAAATCAGCAATTCAACTCTTTAACTTAGAATTGGGCTCAAATGTCATGATTTCATGAAATAGTCATTCAATAAGATAATAATATGAACTTGGATCGTCCGAAAGGGTTACCGCTGCCCCGGAACATAAAGGCCTAAGGAAGGAACACGGGTGGGTTTTAGTCAGTAAGAGTCTGACACTCCCTTCCACTCCACCCAGAGCGGGAGGAGTCATTAGATGATTTCCCATCCAAAAAAAAAAAAAAAGGGAGATGACGTTTTGATGATTTTTATTATTATATATTTTCTACAAATAAATATTTTTTTACGGCCGCGAATCATATTGAGATCAACATACAACCTGATACTAACATGCAAATGAAAAAAACGCAAGAAAATTTGAATTTCAGGGACTGGCCTAGCCTAGCCAAATGACATAAACTATTCATAGCAATCGTTCATGGAGAGAAACGATTGCTATTACTAATTTTGACTGGACGATGTCTCAATTCATTCAATGTTCTCTATTAGGCGCTCCGCAGCTGGTGGTCATTCTGACCGCGAATAACCGCAATAGACATCACCTGGCAAGCATCGCCGGCGCGGTCCTTTTGTCCTTCGTGTGCATCATTGCATAGATTTCCATACTTTCTATCGTCGCTGACATATTGTCCGTCGTCTGCTCCATACCTGAGTTCGTTACATCTCTCGTCGCACGCCAATCGAATTTGGCTCTTCTATGCCTGTCCAAATGTGAAACAGCCATTTTGCTCGGAGACTGTTAGGACTATAATGATCAATGAATTTAGAAAGGAAGTGTATTCTGTGCACCGCTACACAATAATGAAGCGACAACACGAAAAACGAGAGGTGTCGTGGGACACCCGATTGGGACGAATTTCCTTTTGCTTTTTCACACTTGGCAAATTAAACAAGACCAAAAAAAAAAACATTTTGACCGTCACGACACTTGTGACGTAACAAAAGTTGTATAGAGTACATCCGATAAGGATCTTCGATCAAAAAAATTGAGGTAGCACTCCCCATTATATTCATGCTGCCTACGGAACCCTTCGACACGCACAAGGCCGATATTTTTGCGTTTTCGCTCGTTGTATGTGACCTTGTGAAGGCCGCAGGAATCCGCTAGATGTGGGAAGCACAGATCCGGTTGAAGTGGCGGTGGTTGGAGGAAAAGAAATAGCACAGACCAAAAGACACACAATACACCAGATACATACATAAGATAAAAACAAAAAAAAAGGAGGAGGAGAGAAAAAGAGGAGGTCTATCTCCAGCAGTAAAGTCTTTCAGCTGAAATAAATAAATAATATTTTATCTATACAAATAAATAAAATTGGAGTGTCTGTTTGTAATATTAAAATAATCGCTTTTTACTAAATGCATATGGATCTATACACGGTACATATTATATACCAAAATATTTTTTTTTTTAATTTTTGTCTCTCTGGCTGTTTGTTCCGGCTAATCTCTGAAACGGCTGGACCGATTTTGACGGGACTTTCACTGGCAGATAGCTGATGTATTAACTTAGGCTACTTTTAGTTTAGAAAAAAAAATAGGGTCCCACGAAATAAAATTAAAACCAATGAAATTAAATTAAATTTAGTAAAATAAAAATAGGTACTACATAATTGTATACTTTTTCATTTAAAATTTTAAGAATTATGTAATTGGTTGATCGCACTGGGTTTCGTCAGTAAACAGTAGATCTTGGGTCTAATCAAGTTGGCCACCCCTGACCTATATCATTTCATACTCTCATCTTTGTTGTCATGCGTTAGTAACTTAAGTGATTACATCATATATTATATTATTAGCTGATTGAACAGATGAATCAATGGTTGTGATTTTATAAACATCTTCGTGATTTTTAACAGCTTCCTTACAATTGATCAATAGCTATGTTTATCTAGACAAGTACGTTTCTTCGGAACATACCTGAATTGTTTTGTTAGAGTAAGACTAATTGTTTCGAGACATTACGTCTACAACACCTTTTCCAACAATTTGAAAGTCAGAACCATACATACGTCCATAACGCTTGGCTCTCAGTGCAGACGCGGTTATCCAAATGTTAAGTAAATGGATTTTATTTGCTCTCTTATCTAACTTCTTGTTAAAGTCAATCGACGCGTGTACTGGTGAAGATTGTGTGCCCAATCGAGAAACAAGGGCGCTTCGTCTTTTTGCCCCGATTCGAAAATTGTTTAAATATATTAAAAAGTTAATGTTTAATGAACGCGAAGTAACTCAAGAAAAGGAAAAGACTGTTGAGAGTGGGCTGGGAATGTTCTTCGACGAAATTTTAAGAAAAAAGAAGGTTAACAAAGAGATGGAAAATAGTTTACGCCTGGGACTACATAACTTCGGCTCAGGATATAAGGACGAATTTCCAAGGACTTCAGAGGATAGGCCTGAATTGAATGCCGAACAGTTGATCGCAGCTCATGGATATCTATCAGAATCCCACACCGTACTCACTAAGGATGATTATATGTTAACAATGCAACGAGTGCTGCTCAACTTCGCACGAATTAGTAACAGAGTAGTAATCCTACATCACGGTTTACTTGGAAGTTCTGAAGATTGGCTACTTTTGGGCAAGTATAGGTCTCTGCCTTATATTTTAGTCGAGAATGGCTTCGATGTGTGGCTACTGAACGCTCGAGGTAACAGATACTCAAGAATACACACAACAAAGAGCGCTGAAATGCCAGAATTTTGGGATTTTTCTTTTCATGAAATAGGTGTGTACGATTTACCAGCAGCAATTAAATATATAAGTGAATTCACAAGAAGCTCGGAACTTAACTTCATAGGTCACTCCATGGGGGCCACAGCATTACTTGTTCTATTGTCAACGATGCCGCAATATAACACTATCTTAAGGTCAGGTACTCTGTTAGCCCCGTTAGCTTTTATGTATCACGCTAATGGCCCAATCAGGATGTTAGCAAATTTTCACAGTAAAAATGGCTACCACTCCCTTGATTTCCTTGGACATTTAGAATTCATGCGAGATGAGGTATTCCCCCAGCAAATTACTGAGAAGTATTGCAAAGATCAAAGCAGGTCATGTCTAAATCCTTTGTTATTATTTGGGAATGGTGGTAGTGGTGCGTGGGAGCCAAGGGTCTTGCAAGATGTTATGAATTCTGTACCAGCAGGAGGGTCCACGAAGACGATATTGCATTACGTGCAGCTTGTGCAGAGCGGATACTTTCAAATATTCAAAAATTATGATAAAAAAAACAGTAACGATACATTTTACAACTTGACAGGTATAACTTTACCAATAGCACTGTTCAGTTCACCTTCAGATTGGTTGTCGAGTGGATCGGATATTCAGACATTGTTGCCCCTGCTACAGGATGTGACCATTCATCACGTGGTGAAGAGAGAAAATTTTGGACACTTCGACTTCCTTTGGTCACCAGACGCACCGGACCTAATTTATAATTTTATTCTTCCATTACTAAATGATACATTTTGTAGGCGAAACATGCTACGCGACATTGTTTTTTAAGTTCACTTTGTTTGCTTTTATGTATAATACTCACCGCGGGAAGTTAGGCGTGGATTGGATTTGCGCATTTTAAACCGCCTTAAAATAAATAAACCTATATGAACTTCATTTTTATGTACACATGCACATTGGGAGATAATGATGTCATACTCAAAAACTAAAGGAATTCTTGTTAAGTAAAGCCTTACAATCAATCAATGCCTTTTTTAATGACAATTATACTGGTGACCATTAGATAAACTATGTTAATCTCTCAATGAGTAATTTAATTTTGTATGACATCAATGAGATATTTAATTAAATCAATGAATAATTTATATTGCATCAATGAGTAATTATTTAATTTTAATGGAATGAATGAATAATCTAATTTGTATGACATCAATTAGTAATTTAAGTTTAATGAAATCCGAAAATCGAGTTGAATGGCGTGCAATAGGAGAGGCCTATGTCTAGCATTGGACTGCTATAGGCTGATGATGATGATGATGATGAAATCAATGAACAATAATTTAATTAGTATGAAATTAATTGCCTACTACTTAATTATTTTATCTGACTTTGTAATGAACAACTATATTAATACATGACGAATGATTGACGTTGACTTGGGACGAACTATGATTTTAATGTTAAATAAATATAGGACCAGCATTAAATATTGTACACCTTATACTCGTAGGTGTGTTACAGCGATCCTTTATATTGAATCATAAGAACTAATATTTCACCTATGACAAACAATAAATGAATTTGAATTTGAATACTATACATTTTGATCTCGTAGTATGTCATCAATTATGTTCATCGGAAGAATAGGCTACCGTTAAATAAACAAACACGGCACGATTGTAATATGAAGTAATGCAATAACAATTGCTGTTGGATTAAATGCCATATTAGTTGCCAATTGTTAAGAATTGTTTAATAATATTGAGTTGGGTAATAATCATAAGTTTTAGGTACTTTAAATTAATTAATCATTTACTCTAATCGAAAAGCTGTACTTTTTGGAACGCTGTCAGTCAAAAATACGAAAGATTTAAGACATTTTATTTTGGGACATTTACTAAGATATTTTAGGGGCGATTTTTCAATCTTCATATAACTTTTATTTAAGGAATAAAATTTGCGGTTTGACAGCATTTGTATACGAAATAAGTCAAACCGCCATATTTATTATTTAAATAAAACTTAGCTGCCGATTGAAAAATCCGCCCATAGTCAATTAAAGTGAATGATTATTTTTATAAAAAAAACTTCCCTAATTAAGGGATGCATCTAAGAGTTGTTGATTGTTGTTCTAAAAAAAAATTAAACCTCCGAAAAAACTGAAAAGCAAAAAATAATAAACCTTTTTTATTTAACCTTAATAAATAGTTCTTAAACTAATGTAAGTATACCTAAGTCATCTTGAGTCGGCGCCAAACATCATCTGCCTAGCCTTTTCCCAACTATGTTGGGGTCGGCTTCCAGTCTAACCGGATGCAGCTGAATACCAGTATTTTACATGGAGCGACTGCCTATCTGACCTCCACAACCCAGTTACTGGGTAATACGATACCCCTTGGTAAGACTGGTTGTCAGATTTTCGGGCTTCTGACGACCCGTAACGACTGTCAAAGATCCACGAATGACAGCCGGGACCAACGGCTTAACGTGCTTTCCGAGGCACGGAGGGGTCTTGGTATGTAAAGATGGTCACCCATCCACGGACCAACCGCGGCAAGCGTAGCTTAACCTGATCGATCGACCCGTGCGGCTGTTATTATTTAGCCACAAGCCCCTCATTGAGTCATTGAGTCGGCGCCAAACAAGCAAATTAATATCGTTGCGAGTGAGTGGTCGTGCGGAGAGCGCATTTTTTGTTTGGAATGTTAATGTTTATCGCTGGAGACTTCACATTGCATTGTAATTTGAGTTGGTTATTTCTTTAAATTTAAGATAATTTTGTGATCTTTTTTCATTGGTTGTGGACATTATATACAGACAATTATTCTTCTTCATATCTTTATTAGTGGTTGTAATGGCAATCATCACTTGGTTTTAGTAGATTTTTATATTTTATTTTTTATTTATCCTTTTGATATCTATCAAGAAGAAGAAGAAGAATCTTCTTATTTTGTAAATGTGAGGATTTTGTAGGCCTTGTAGACTTTAGATCTGTAGACCATTTTTTATTTTATCAAGTAAGTCTTCGATCAACAAGTATTGTTGGTCGAAGAAGTACCAGGTACTTTTTGAAAGGCCTACGCTGTCCCCCATACCCACTGTAATTTGAAAATTGTAAAATCCAATTATTTTTTATTAAAAGAATAACCGTGGAGTTTCTTGCCGGTTCTTCTCCATAGGAAACGACCAATTGGAACCGTGCCCCTAGCTTCTGACGTTTCATAAGTGCCCATGTAGGTTTATGTGAAATAAAATATTATGATTTTGACAAAGAAGATGTTTCAAAATGTATGGAGCCTGGGCCAGGTCCGTGTACTCTATACTTAAAAATAGGGAAATTAATTTAAAACAGTTCTCAACTGTCCAATTACTTTAAAATGGCTTGGTTTGCTGGTAAACACAAGAAATTACAGTTGAAATTGCAACACACAACAATAACCCGTCATGGCGGTAAGCTGTCATTTTGATTGATTAATGACGTTTGACATGATTATTTCTGAAGTGAAGTGACACTGTTGTGACAGCTGACAGGTCTCTTTCTATGATCAATGGTTTACTGTCTTTGTTTTTAAGCACAGAGTAACTAGATCGGTGAGACGCCATATTGAACGTGGATAAAAATAATTGATAAATATCAATTCACTCCCACAAAAGTACAAATTTAATTTAATTATCTGTATTTTTCCCCAATTCTACGGATTTGTCTCTTTTTTTTTAGCTACTGTACATAGACCTGGCCTATTTTGAAACATCGCCTTTGCACACAAGCGGTCATCAAAATAAGTGATAAGGGTTATGGTTAGGAAGGGAGTGACTCGCAACCATGCCTTAGACTACAATCCATCCATCTTTTCTTCGATCTGAGCTACATAAAAATGCGAATTATTAGAACAAAAAAACTGTGTAAGTAATTAAGCGAACATTTCCAAGTGTTGATCACGTTGTATGAGCGACGGGCGGATGACGCCGCGTTTACGATCTGCGGCCAGAATCGGCCACTCGGGAAATCAATGGCGCGGGCCCGTCTGCTACATTCCCATGGAGGCGCGTGCATAACATTGCTCGCGTTGTTAGCTTAGCTGCTTCTCTCAATGGTTTTTCTAGACCCACAAAGCATGTTTTTACCTGCATACACTTAATAAAAATCTTAAAATCATTAATTAACTGACCGATAAACGCACAGTCTAATCCGCTAGGTTCAGAAGCATGTTTTGCACGAGAGTACCTTTTGTAACAAAGAATCAAGGAAGGATTTTTGAAAAAAAATCCCTTGTAGGGGGTGTGAGTTTAAAGGAAGTTCGGAATTTTTGACGATGTGAAATCGAAAGTTTGCAAATGTCCTTTATAATGCGCACAGCAAAAGAGTGGAACTCTCTACCTGCGTCTGTTTTTCCGAGCGCATACAACCCAAATCTCTTCAAAGTGAGAGTGAACAGGCTTCTTCTGGATAAGCTCGCTCCATCGTCAACTTTGTCTCTGTCACCTTTGACCTAGACTAGAGTCAAGAGCAAGTCCATTTCAAATAAAAAATAAAAAATCTCATCGGACACGGCTTGTATTTGAGAACTTCCTCCGAAGTCGTCTCTAAACGAGAAAAATATTTTACGTATTTGTTTAAATACTGGACGTTTGATCTGAAAATATTTGCGGCGGATGGACGTTACAGTCATTATGAAAGGTTTCAAAAGCACCTGAGTCCAAAACTGGATGCCCGTCATGCCGACTGAAGTCGGCATGACGGGCATCCAGTTTGAGCGGAAATTGGGATTTCGCTTTCAAGATGACCTCTGCGTAAGTTATATAGGCCTCGCTTTTGCGCTTCCGGTTGTCAGTACAACAGCTGCTGACCGGGGTGCATGGAGCCTGTCACTTTCCTTCTTGGCCTTTTTTGGGTCGCCTTTTTGGCCTTCTTCTTGGCCCCGACTGTCTCCCACTGGCTTTCGCTAAGATTGGGCACCGCGGAGCTCTTCTGAGTGGAGACTTAGGTTGAAGTACCCGTGGTACTCGGGACTACACTAAAAGCCGTCTTCTTCCCCTTGCTCTTAACCTTTGGAGTTTCCGAGGCTGTAAGGGGTACCGGGGCAGGCTGGATCGCCTGGCTAGGTCGGGCTTCCGTCCTTGGCGCTGAGATTTTTGCCGCATAAGTTGTTGCCGGAGAAGTTATGCGGTCTGCTACAAGAGAGGCCGCAGCTGTTTTCCCTCAAAGAAGCCAAATCGGGCTCTACCGGCATCAGATCAGCAGATCATCGAGACACGCAAGCCACACCACGACGACAACGTGGAGACACACTCGATGGGGGGCTTCGTTATCTACCTACTTACTTGACTTGCATGACATTCTTTGCAAAGCCTATAGTAAATATTTCTTAACTAGCTTTTCCCCGCGGCTTCGCCCTTGTGGATGTGCATGTGAGAATATCTCACAACGTACATACTTACTACCGGAATTAAAGGTACCCTACGTGCTCATCCAGATTTTCTGTGTGCCAAATTTCATCCAAATCCGTTCAGCCGTTTTTACGTCAATTCGGAACATACATTCAGAAAAACGGGACAAATATTCTAAAACTTGTATTTTCGGCATCAGACTCGTTCCCAAACCACGTAGCAATTACCTACTTTTCTTTATTAAAAATTAAATGTAAGCACAGTATTTTCGTTCCTATTTTAACCTATTATGATGATATCGACTCATTTGACAAGATGACGAAGTTAATCTTATCTTTGAAAGGTAAATATAAAAACATGACACGAAAAGACCGTGTTTTCACCTAATTAGCACGTTATGGACACGCTGGTATAATCTAACCTTCGCTTAGACAGACAACGTGCCTGAGAATTTAATGTTCACTTATTCTAATCTTGCTTCAAGTTTTTTATGTACTGGAAAAACGAATCCAGTACAAATAAATATGCAGACATCATCTCGGGTCGTGATGTCAAGTCTCACCATGCGTGAAACTTTCAAGTCTAGACATACCTTTGTACTTCTTAAGTACTTACCTACCTTAAGAACTTCACAACTGCTCAGTCGTCTGCCGTTTATAATAGGTACTTACTTTAATAATAGATTTTGACAATAATTGGCTGATATTTTTAGAATAGTAATACTAAAATACTTTTATTCTCATTTTCGGTAAATGACAATAAGAAAAAAGACAAACCAGTTCATAATAATATATTTGAGAAAATGGGTTTTCCATCACAATATTATTATAATCAAAATAGCAACGGGAAAATAGAGCCCAGCATTCAGTTTCAAATAACAAAACATTCCTGTTATAAATGTCCCACAATAATAACATCGATTTAAAGCAATTACGGAACAAGCGCAAAGAAAATATTCCGTGAAAATTGCATCAAAATTCATCGCATGGCAGCAAAAACACGTTCAAAAAAATGTTCTTAAATACAAAGCAACTAAAGCAAGTATCCTGCACTCGCTTTCAGTTTTCTATTATTTATTATTGCGGAAAATTAGTATCAAACTGAGTATTTATTAAACACAAAAATGAACTTAATCTCTTCAGAGATGTGGTATAATTTCCAATGGCAAGTTTGATCGTTGACCACAAATATTGAATGTTACCTGAATCACCTCCCCTGTGGCTTGCCCTGGGATATGACATGGTACTATGACAAGGTTTTATTTAACCAACGCCACAGGAGACACATTCAATTAACTCTATGTTTATGGTACATATAGATTTTAATATTTAACGGCGCAGGATAGCCTTTGCCAGAAGTAGGTAGTCATCGTGTTGGTGGTTCCGCAGCTTCAGTATCATCAGGATTGTGCTGGAAACCGAACAGCCACCTTATTGTAACGGCAATAAAGATCATTGTAATATTGACAGACTTGTCAGTAGCCGCAATCCAATAGCAACCTTATTACGAAGAGTATGAAGTCCACTGTGATTTTGACAGTGATTCAAAATCAGGGGTAAAACATTGTGAATAGACTGTGTAGCAGGTTGTCGTGGAAGTGGTATGACAGCGGTACCCCTGACATCTTCTCTGCCATCAGAAGGCAGACGTCCACTGACCTGCACCCTAATTGCGTAACACACTATCAATCGCAATCTGAATCTGAATAATTTTGAAGCAAATTGCTATTCCATTGCTTCATAAGTTCGAAAAATTTGTCTGCTCAACACGTAAATAACGCAATGAATGTTGTTGAACTGTCAAAATGAAACTGATTCCGATTGATAATGTGTTACGCAATTGCCCCGCTGTATACTTGTTTAATAGAGGTCAGTGCAGACGTCACACCATCATCGATGCGATGCTCTGCGGACCTTTTCGGTCATTTCAGTAACTTCTTAACAAAACGGGGAGGTGCCTCTTGCTGCGCCGTTATATTTAAAAAAAACATGGTAGGGAAACCTTTATGATGATATATTTGTAAATATGCCCTCATAAATTGTTCGCTCGTTTATTTTATGGATACCTGCCTAAATCAGACTCATAAATGGACAGATTTTAACAGGCATAAAGGGACAGATTTTAACAACTCGCACAAAGAAATTAAGAGAAGATTAGCCTATTATGTTCCCACTGCTGGCAAACAGGCCTCTCACTGAGAGGCGTGGGCTGTAATCTACCACGCGGACCCAGTGCGGGTTGGTAGATGTCACATGTCTTCGAATTTTTGGTTCTAATAGGACACGCCGCCGCCGGTTTCCTCACGATGTTTTCTTTCACGGTTGTGATGAAATAATTTGCACAAAGTACCTGAATGGGTTCGAACCTACGACCTACAACTCGTAAGTTGCCACCGTTACCACTGAGCCACCACTGCTAGGTTTCAGCATTGTTACTAGTTTCAGAGAATATTGTCTAGACTGATTGTCTTTTGCCGAGGCTACCTGTGGCTGTAAACAATTTAAGACTAAACTGCAAAATGCTTATTATACACAAAATGATACATAGTACTTAGTTACACAAAGAATACTTAAAGGTCAAAGATACACAAAAGAGCAGGTTACAAACGGTACAGAAGGCTAACAGAAAGTAGGCCACAAGGTAAAGGGGCCACTCGCCCATAAATGCAAAGAAGGCCTTTTACGGTTTGACGAGTAAAGGAAGACTCTCCCGACATAACACTGAATATAATTTGTCATACTTTCAAGTATCGTAAGGACGATTTACACATTATGCCACAGCTGCAGCGGCATCGGCACCGCCGCTGCATCCACGGCATCATGTGTAAACGGCCTAACCAAACATACTGCACCAAGTTCATATAAAGTGCAAACACCTCTTAAAAATAAAACTTCATTCAATAAGTTCCTTCGTAAAAATCCTAAAAATGGCCGCTATGATGTGCATCTAACCCACCATAACCAAATAGCCTCGCTATCACCTTGCTGATTGGTTAACTGACTTCTTTCTTTTCCAGTCGATGGATAATGTACAGTCAACAAAAGAGGTAAGTATGCAGGATCGTCGGATATACACACATCAAAAGTGTCTAGGGATCAAGCATTTTTATGCGGATTTCTTGAGATTGAGATGTGGCTTTGTAATAAATTTATGATTTTATAAATTTATATGGATCTTTTTTGGTGCATTTCATAATTTGAATCAGGAACTGTGAATCAAATTCGAGTAAAAGATGAAAATCAGCTGTCAATATTTTCCCTATAAAAACATACAACGCATTGAAGACATTATTAGTGCTACTGTTTCCCTACTACTGATTAAAACCAACGTTATTATGGAGCGGCGACGTCATTTAAGCAGGGAAGAAATGCTCAGAGCCGTGGGAATGATAGAAGCTGGTTCCCGGCAACGTACTGTGGCTTTAGCTCTGAATACAAGTCAGAGTGTTATCAGTCGACTTTGGACACGTTACCGAAGCACTGGTACCGTGGCTGAGCGCCATGGAGGACGGTATCGCTGCACCACACGCTGACAAGACCGATACATTCAAATCTTAACTCGAAGAGCTCCAACAATAACCGCCATGATGTTAGCCGTGAGGCTTCATCACTCTTCAGGGAACTTAATTAGCGACCAAACAGTCAGAAACCGCTTGCATGAAGTGAACCTTCATTCCCGAAGACCGCTACGGGTACCACCTATAGCAATGCACAATCGTAGGATTCGATATCAATGGGCTCTTGAACACAGAAATTGGGCAGAAGAACAATGGCGTTTCGTGTGCTTTTCTGATGAGTCTCGTTTTGGTATGAGACCGGATACAAGACGTATACGACACTGGAGAACCCCTGGACGCCAACAGCGATTAAAATCCTGCCAGGAAGTCCATCCTTATAGTGGTGGAACCATCATGGTATGGGCGGGTATTTGGATCGGCGGAAGAACTGAGTTGATTTGGATCAGAGGCAACCTCAACGCTCAAATTTATGCTGAGACGATTGTATCAGACGTCATCGTTCCTCTACAAGTGCAAATCGGTCCCTTATTTCAGTTAATGCATGATAATGCACGACCGCACACCGCAAGAGTTGTAAGACAGACTCTCGCCGCAGCTAACATCAATGTCCTGCCCTGGCCTGCTCAGTCGCCAGACTTGAACCCGATTGAGCATGCATGGGATATGCTACAGAGAAGAGCTCTGCCGAATATGGAGGGTATCCAGTCGCAAGAAGACCTTTTTTTGTTGTTGCAACGAACATGGGCTGCCATTCCACAGCGTGATTTGGATGAACTCATTTTGAGTATGCCAAACCGATGTTCTTGTGTTGTTAGTGTTCGCGGTAGAAACACGGATTATTAATTGTTTAAGTTACCCAATAAAATTTTAAAGAAAACTGTTATTTCAGTCTTTTTTTCGAACTTTTGTGTTAGTGGTTAAAATGTCAAAAATCCCTTTATTAGGAAAATGGCAAATTTCTTTATTAATGCAAAGGTGACTTGGTTTATCGTTGCTGTGACAAACGAAAACACTTTATTTGATGAATCCTTAAAGAAAATTTTAATTAATATCAATCAGGAGAAAAGTTATTGCAAAAATATATGTTGATCCCTAGACACTTTTGATGTGTGTAGTTGAAGTTTAGTAAGAAACCGATGGATGTTCTCGAATAAAATTTAATTTTATTAATAGAAAACAACCAGCTCATTTATCAAATTACATTTCAATCGACAACATCCATCGGTTTCTTACTAAACTTCTACTATATCCGACGATCCTGCATACTTATTTGTTTTGCTGGCTGTACATAACATCACGCCTGTGATACCCGAAAGATTAGTCAGAAGTGTAACTGTAGTACACACACAACATTTCGCCAGTTATCTTTATTTCCTAGGACATGTTTTTGGTTCTAGGACATGCCGGTTTTCTATCGAAGGTTTTCCTTCGCCATTTCGAGAGCAGTGGTGATAAAATGAAAAACACAAAGTAAAGTGCCTGTCTGGGTTTGAACTCACGACCTACAACTCGTAAATCGGGGTCGATAACACTGCTCTATATACCACGCCTTTTTTTTTCCGCTGAGAAATGCATTACGCATCCCCCGCTCGCGGGGGACGAGACGGGGTATGATGGGACTCCTGTCGGAATGACACCGACAGTATACCCACTAAAACTCAGCGTTGTTCCCAAAATCGCCGTGATGGGATAGCCATGGGAAACCGGCTCAGCCTTTACTTCCAAAACCCATGTTTACCTACCTGCAATTGTTGCTAACCTATAGACGAAAAGCTAAAATGCCTCATGTCCCGACAATAATATCTGATCACAAAATAAACCACTTTGCTGGAACCCTTTTCATTAGCTTCGTAGAAATTTAATTTTGTGATTGTAAAGCTCTTTGACCGTATATAAAAACAAAGCGTGTTTTCTTTGTAGTCTGGAATATAGTACTTTCTTGATTAAATACAACAGGCACTGATATTGATGCCATCCGTGCCCGTTGGCAGATTATAACAATCCCATCCATACCACATATAAAGGGTGTAAAACAAACCTGTACCGAAACGGCTTCAAAAAAGGAGGATGTTCTCAATTCTTTTATATATGTACCTAGTTTTATTTTTTATTATGTTCATCTACGTTTTCATCAATTGTGGACCGATTTTTTAAATTTATTTTTCATTTGGTAGAAGAAGATATTAACTTTACTTGGGTAGTTTTTGAGTTAGCCTCGATATTATGTATTTAATCCATTTGGTGTATGTTGATGATGTTGACTTCCTGTCAATGTTGTTTACATAGCAAGTATTGGTATTTAAGTAAACGAGAAAAGTTTTTTATTTTTAACATTTTTATTATGGTGAGTAGATACAATAATAAAAGTGTGAAAAATAAAAAACATTTTTTACAAAAAAAGAACAACCGACTTCCAAAATCAAAACACAATAAAGTGACAAAAACTTTAATTTTGTCGGGGTGTGCGTGCGACGACGCATACGTACGAGCGCGCTCGCACACAAACCGTGTTCGATGCGTATGTATGAAGACACCCTATTTATTTGTTTTTACTATGTTATTAGTGATACATTTCATGTTCTTCCCGAGTCTTAAGCTGCTGGGTGTTGTAATTACATCCAGCGGCTAATAGCTATACTGTAAGGCTTCCCTCTGATAATAGAAACAACAGTGAAGCGTGTTTCCATAGTAATAATGAAGAAGAGCATGACAGGTAGGTCAGAAATCCGAAAAATTATACAAAAGCTCGATACTTTTACCGCGCACGCCCGTCTCCCCGCTATAGTCGAGACCAAAGGCTAAAATGTCCGTTAAAAGGAATGCACTACCGATATTACAAAAATATCAGCATTTCGACGTCGGTAAAAAATAAATAAAAGGCACTGTTACCTGTTGTTTTCAAATTTTCCTACCAACTTCTGGTTGCTGAAAATGGCAGCTCGTAGTTATAATGTTTTTTTGAATTTTTGATGTATTGTATTTTAGTTATTGACTGCAGGTTTTGTCTAACAACGGAACATCGGACATTTTGATTAAAATAACTTGGAATTTCGTTGTATATTTACTTCAAAAAAGTTAAATTAAAAATTTAAAAAACCCCCGACTCAAACAAAAACCTCTAAAAACTAAAAAATAATATATATTGGCCCTTTAAGTTTAATATAAGTTGCAGGAAATATTAAGAAAATTGGAAGTTAACAGCAGCTATGTTTTCTACAATAGCATGCATTCATTATTGCTGGGTTTAATCCTCATCTGTTTGGCGTTTTCATTAGCCGTCCCCCGACGTGAGGACGCTTGGATCAAAATATTTCCTGGAACTTATATTAAACTTAAAGGGCCAATATATATTATTTTTTAGTTTTTAGAGGTTTTTGTTTGAGTCGGGGGTTTTTTAAATTTTAAATTTATATTTTATTTCTTGCTTTTTAAACTTTATAATATTATATTACTAGTAGGTAAACATGCTATACGATCGACACGTGACTCGCCGAAATCTGCGAAGCTGTACGTATTTTTACCACAGTGAAGCTTGTTAGGTACTCGTGGTCGTTGGCGTTCATTCCATATTAACGTATTCCTCTGTTTGCTCCCTGGATAATGATAGATACTACTTAGTCCAAATACTTCGGCTTAATTAAATTTTTTTAAACGGTTTTATTGATAAAATAAAGGTAATGATAATGTAGTAAATAATGTATTAAAAGCTAAATAATTCGTTAAGCCCTAGGTACCAGTCATCACTCCACTTTCCTCATCAATCTAGCTAGGGCATTGATTAGACTAAAAAAAATATTTTCAAGTTTTTAGTTTCCATTTCGTTAGTTAATATTCCTTATTCCCTTTCAATATAGTGTACATTATTCTACTTGTCAAGCCCTTTCATTTGATAAGTACCCATATTAAGGAATTGTGAAAAAAAAATGTAATTTGCCATTTTGTGTTGGCGGCCATCTTGAATTTGAAATTTGTAATATAGTATAGTATTCTACTAGTCAAGCCCTTTCATTTGATACCCATATTGAGGAAGTTGTAAAAAAAAATGTAATTCGCCATTTTCTGGTGGCGGCCATCTTGGATTTGAAATTTATCATAGTGTATAGTATTCTACTAGTCAAGCCCTTTCATTTGATACCCATATTGAGGGAGTTGTGAAAAATTATGTAATCCGTCATTTTGTGGCAGCGGCCATCTTGGACCGATTTTCATCAAATATAGCTAAGAACACTCCCACTAATTCACCTTTCAAACAAAAAAAACAAAATCAAAATCGGTTCATCCGTTTGGGAGCTACGATGCCACAGACAGACACACACACACACACACACACGCATACACACACACACACACACACACACAAACACGTCAAACTTATAACACCCCGTCGTTTTTGCGTCGGGGGTTAAAAATCATTCTATAGCTATGTGTAAATATAGTGACGGAAAAAATTAAACGGACAGGACTGTACTACCCATTAATGTAGGTATTATATAGGGACTGCCAAACTGTTGCGGTATTTAAAAGAAGACATCATTGCACATGTATTTATTATTTAAACTATATAATGATATTTATCACAAGGTCGTCGGTCCACCATGTGGGAGGGCTTCCAACGCTACGTCTTCCGGTACGCGGTCGCCACTCCAGAACCTTTCGGCCCCATCGGGCAATAATATGTTCTGCGAGCAACGTACCGGAGAATGGGCAGCAGCGTTCTCTATGCATTTTTCTATCATACTGCAATCGCCAACCCGCATGCTAAACGTGGCGATTATGGCACCCCCCCCCCCCTCTCTAAGAATGACAAGCACGTTGTCTATATCTCTTTTTATCTACTCTCTCACAGGGTATGCTGGAAGAGATTTCTTCAGAAATAAGCATCATTTTTGTTTTTAAATATTTTATTTTCTGTTCCTCTCTTCTTGTCTATTTATATAAGTGCACATACCTAGATAATTTAATAAATAAATAGTCTTGTCTGCTACAATTAAGTACTTAACTGCGATCACAAATCAAGACTTTAAAAGTAGGAATAATTTCGTCAATGAACATAAAATAAAAGAAAACTGACGTCAGATAAAAATGATATGTATATTACAGAGCGATGTCGCCAACCCCTACGTCCCAACGGAAGAGCCGTTATTTTTCTTCCCCTCTTCAATAGTTCCAATATAAAGAAATAGTTGCCTCCTAAAGACTGCCATAAGTCACACGTCCAATAGGTGATTCTGTATCCAGGTGTTGCTAACGTTTGTTGTAGATACATTTAGTGATAATTAGGAACGTCTGGTTTAACATAATTGTTTACAGTTTTCTTCTATTTAGGTATTTGAGTTTTTTTTTTAAGAACCGCCTTTTTTGCCGCTTCCATAAATAATCCAAAAAATAAAGGGAGAAAGGTCCGACTTATCGATCGGAGACGTGTGTAGGTGGGTATCAAACAGTCTACGCGTAAAACCGTTAGCCAGTGTGACTGTAGCAAGGAAAAAAAAAACTAAGTTCTTCGTTGTGCCCAAAGTTAAGAATAATTCCAAAAAGTTTTCCCGAAGAGAAGATAGTATCTTATCACTCTCCACAACTCGTTTGAGTTGTGAGACTGGGCTATTATCTCTCGGGCTGGACGGACGGAAGGGGTCTTTGGTCAACATCACAATGCAAACGGAACGAACGCTAACCGTTTGTACGGAATCCATTTTACAACTATAAAATATTCTTTAGAAAGGGTTTTTTATAAATAACATGACATGAAAACCTTTGTTTTAAAGAGTAACTTGATCTTTTTCTGAGACACGTAGAGGTGATTGTTTTAGTTAGCGTAAAATCGTAAACTTTTCAACAAGGTTCCATTAGAATTGGTGCTCTGATTAATAGACAGCACTCAAGGTAAGTCTAATCTAACCCAACGTGTTTTTTTCTTTACATAAATCTTTGTTGAAATCTAAGTATTTTGACCTATTTTGCTGGTTCCCGTATAAATTGAGAATCTCAACTTTAACGCTACAACACAATGTCTTGTATCGTTATTTCACGAATCAATGGTATTACGCGAAAAAATCGCCGTTTCGCGCGGCACTTGCTCACAATGGTTCCTCCGACCCTCCGAGTTCTCTTCCCACAAAGGTTTACATTACCGCATCAAATAATAACACTTAGTGAAAAGAGGGGTCTACGGCGCCGTTCCGGCCCGGATCGATAAAGTAAAGGACTTATTGATAAACATGATGCATGACGTACTTAGACTATGTTTTTTATTCAGGAATTGATATATTGTTGTGCGATGATTTTGTGTTTAGCATATTCTTGGGACAGTGCAAGTTACTGTTTTTTATTAGTATAAAAGGATATCTAAACTAATATTACGAAGAGTTAGAGAGTTATGTACATAAGTATTTGTAAGAGGTAGGAAAGTACTGATCTAAGCCATTTAGGTTGATCGACTTAGATGGTTATTTGAATACAATTATTGGCCAACCAACGATGTTGATTACACTTTTCCCAATTATGTAGGGGTCGGCTTCCAGTCTAACTGGATGCAGGTGAATTTTAGTACTTTACATGAAGTGACTGCCTCTCTGAGCTCCATAACCCAGTTGCTGGGAAACACAATGCCAAAATTATTTCACTGATAGAAAGCTACACTATTGCCGAATGATATAGGATATGCTTCATGGTATGGTTGACTACCAGGAGGAAGAAGTCGTGGGCAAAATCTAGTATAATAATACTTATAAATAAACATTTGTTTTGAATATTGTGAGGAAACCGGCATGTCCTAGAACCAAAAACTTCGATGACATGTGACATCTACCAACCCCTTTTTTATGGATGGGAAATCATCTAATGACTCCTCCTGCTCTGGGTGGAGCGGAAGGGAGTGTCAGACTCTTACTGACTAAAACCCATCCGTGTTCCTTCCTTAGCCCTTTATGTTCCGGGGCAGCGGTAACCCTTTCGGACAATCCCGCTACCCATCTACCAACCCTTACTAAACTCGTGCGGTGGCCCACTCCCTCTCACAGAGAGGAGGTCTGTATCCCTTCAGTAGGAACCATGTAGGAACGTTATAGGCAGATTATGCTTGAATATTGTTTGTTTTCCAAGGAGCGCCACATAACAAGAGATTGCGAGAGTTTTCGTCGAAATTAAAATTAAGAATTAGCAGTCTCAATACGAAACCCTACCACAAAAGTTCATAGCAATATAGCATCTTGCGCAATCTTACCTGAAAATAAACTTCGAGAAGACCGTTTAAAAGGTTTCCGGCTGTAATTGAAGCACGTAAGCTGTTTACGTAGAAATCTGTCTCGGAAAATACGGAATCTGCATAAAGGTAATATTCATTAGGTAATATTTTATTATTATTACTAACTACTTATATAATAATTGTAGATTTTTATATTTTATTAGGAGGAGGTAAATTGCGAAAAAAAATCTGCTGTTTAGTCGTTTATCTTCGCCTAACTGGTCAAAATGTACTGATTAGCAGATTTTTTGTTTTCGCGATTTCAGGTTTGGTCCCATAATAAAAGTTGTTTGTTATCATGAGTACAATCACGTGTTTTGGTATCGATCACTAATTACCAGTCACCCTATATAGCCTCTCGACCGATTTCAGTCACGGTGGCCAATCTCAACGGAGATTGGCCAGGTTCACAGGAGATATTATAAGTAGTACCTACACAAGTGTGTGGGCAAACACAGGTGCACTCTCTGTTCCTTTACTCTCATAGTCCGATGGGACGGACGACAATCCGACACGACCGGGGAGAGATCAGTCGCAGGACCAACGGCTTTACGTGCTTTCCGAGGCACGGGGGTATTAAACCGCCAACTTCCAAACTCCGGGCTGTTACTAAGAAATTCCTAATGGAAAACCTAATAACACTTTGTCCGACCCGGGAATTGAACCCAGGACCCCACGATCAGCAGTCGCGCTTGCAACCACGAGACCAACGGGGCAGTTAAAACGCTACTATTATAACTAATAACTAGCAACAGTTTCCAAAAACTTTACCCTTTTTCCGAAAACAGTAGACATTGTACTGTTTTCGGGATTCTTCATTCTTCAATTAGGCATTAAGAATAATTAAAGTATTTACTCGTTTCCATCCAATCATTATTTAGGCGCCGGTTAGTTACAAACACAAAAAGTCAAAGAATTCCCAAAATATAAATTACATCAATACAATATAATAAATAAATATCTGAAGCCAAATAATAAATTATGTCGCGGTTCGAAGATAGCAAAATAACGCATTAGTCGAGACACGTCACTATTCAATTGCGCCACAAGTACGATCAACCGCACGCACATGTTGAGCATTTACACAGTAGTGACGGCTCGTTTATGGTGTTCGCAGTTAAGTACTGCCGACCACAGAGCAGATAAGCTATTCTGTGCTGCCGACCTATTCTGTAAAAATCTCACCTTGAAAACTTTGGTGAAGTGAGCTCTCATTCCACCTGATGCTGGGGATTGGTAGTATTGACAACTCACTTCACGCTCTCTTCTCCTTAGTTTTCACGGTGAGTTTTTTTTACAGAATAGCACTACTGTTCATCGAGTCGTTGAGATCTTTAAGTTCTGGGTTGAGCTATACGCCTACAGACAAATGCGTGCACTGACTGGACAGGTCCACTCTAATCTGTGTGGTTCATTCCTCAAAAGATGATCTCAGATATTAATCTGCATGGTCCCTATAAAGCCTGATTAAGATTATTTCTGGACTAAAAGATACTGCAACTTCAGCGTTTGTTTCGACCTTTCTTCTCAGAGTTATTGGATAGTAAACGCCGACCTCGTCTAGTTATAAAACATAATTTATTTATGACGTGTTAAAGTGTTTTGAACCAATTTACAGGAATATCAAACATCATTTATCAGTTAAGTTATAAATCAAAAATAAAAATCAAAGTATTTTATTTCACAAAAACCTACATGGACACTTATTAAACGTCAGAAGCTAGAGGCACGGTTCCAATTGGTCGTTTCCTACGGAGAAAAGCGGACAAGAAACTCCACCTTTACTCTTTTAAAAATAATTTATATTAAGTGATACCAGTTTGACCTCTCGAGTTTGTTTCGGCCTTTTTTCTCCTCTGAGAAAAAAGGTCTTAACTGACTACTCTTAGTCAGTTAAGAAACGGGGACCTCATTAAGTTTTTCAAAATATGATTGAGGTGTAAAAGTGTTTGCGTACAAATCTACTTACAGAAATAAAATCATCTATCATTTATAGGGCGGTTGAGTGTATCCCAGCCAACTTCCCCCTGTTGACTTTTACAATTTGACCGAGATAATAGGCGACTGATACTGTCATTGTTTTGCTTCCATTCGTTTGGGATCAACAGATAAATATTGACAATCCGTATCGCAGTTCCCTTATCAGCTTTAACATAAATGTTAATTTTCTCGCC
Organism: Hydraecia micacea; assembly: GCA_914767645.1. Classification (NCBI taxonomy): domain Eukaryota; kingdom Metazoa; phylum Arthropoda; class Insecta; order Lepidoptera; family Noctuidae; genus Hydraecia; species Hydraecia micacea. The sequence goes on from OU611774.1 coordinate 4,489,060, forward strand.
GAGAGAAGACTTGAATTTCATTATGTTTAGGCATTTCTGCCACGTAGTGTTCAATATCAGGGAGCCGTTGAGCTGTGATGCTTTTAGATTTTGTTTGCTTTTGTTAAGATGGTCACCCATCCACGAACCGGCCGCGGCAAACGTAGCTTCACCTGATCGATCGACCCGTGCTGTTACTACTTAGCCAGAATCGCATAAAAAGTAATAATTTGACTATTTATATAAACACTTAATTAAGTAAAAACGAATGGACCAAACTAACCACAAGCTGTAGTCTGTGATTGGAACCTGCATTTTTAAAATTACTTATAAAAGTCTTTTTACAATTATTTTACCTCATTATGACCGATGACGGGATTAAAGATCGCTGTTAATTGACACACTAGTCAGTGGCAACAAACCAACAACAACCTTATTGTAACGAGAATAAAGATCACTTTGTGTAATGAATACTTATACAAGCTCCTAGCATACCTACGACAATCACAACAAAAAAAAACCTTTTATTTCGCATGATTTTTATACCTTATTTATTTTACCATTTATGTAGGTACACACATAATATAATCAGACAAGAAAAAAACAGACCAAAAAAATAGTTACCTTGTAATAAAACTCGAAATAGCTACTTAGAATGCTAAAATCTCACTAGTTTCTCTCGCCATAACTTTCTATTTCAATAAATAATTATTATTTCGACTAGGTTAAGGCTATCAAAGGCATCACGTCCTAATTACTTCGCGAAGGCACCAAATAAATATTTCATAGTCTGAGCCGCCCACCACCTCAAGTTATCTGAACCAAGTCATGAAAAATTTATACCTGTTAATTTACCAGGTTTCAGACTAGTTAATTTACTAAAGGTACTCTACCCTAGCAATACACATGAACATAATAATTTAATTAGTAGTAATTATTATTAGTAATTTATTTGGAATACCAAATAAAAGATGGAGACACATTTTTAAAGAAAGATGTGGAACCTTATGGATGCAAAAGGCGCGGGAAAGACTATAAAAATAACTTCATGTACCTATACATATAAGTACCTATTATGTTTTTTTTTAATCTAATTAATATTATGGTAAAGTAGAATAGTAGCATGAAATAAAGGCTATTTTTATTTTATTTATTTATTCTAATTATAGAATATTTTATTGAATTTAAAATATTGGGAATATGTTTTGTTGTTAATAACAATTTTGTTTTTCTACAATTATATTAAATCAGTAAAGTTTCTCGAGGTCATCAATTTAATTATTATTAATTATTGTTGAACAAAACCTTCTTCGTGTGCGCTAGGCGTCGAAAAAAAAACACATATTTCTAAGACCAGCATAACTAATGTGCTGCAGCTGCATTCGCCGGTTTTATTGCAAAATAAAACATTAAATAGTATTGTTAGTACACCGCTGGGGGAGGCGCTTTAATGATTGAACAAATACTGCTGATGTGCCCTTTGTGTTGATGTAGAGTGCGCGGCGCGGTTGCATAAAGAAATGTCTTTCAAAAGGAATGCGAATCTTTATACATTTTGACAAATCTGAAGTATAATATTAAAAAATAACACTAAAATTTATACAATGTGTAACTTTTATCAAATTATAACAGTACCAATATTTTATCAGTTTTACATCATCATATCCATATTTCCATCGGTTTTACAGATTTTTTTGATCATCTCATTTGACGTTTTTTGATAATATAATTTATTCGAACATTTCTAATATTCATTATCCATATTAATAACAGAGTTTAATTTTTTTCAAAGCTATCAATCAATTTAACACCTTAGTAAGATGTCTACAATCCTGATATATTGCATGTGGTTTTATAGGGTTTTATTAAACCTTTATTAATAACATAGTACGAATATAAATGTCATTTTTATTTATTACACTTGTAGATTGTGTTACATGTTTCCCCTTGATATTTTTTTATTAGACTCAGCTGTAAGCAATATGTTTCCGCGAGGGGATTCGCGGGATTAAAGCATCGGTCAGCGAATCAATAGCATTTATTATGCGTCGCGTCGTGAGGGTATTGTGTTTGTACGTATTGTTGGAGCCCACTCTCCCCTGCCAGGGGGACTGCGAACATTGAAAGTGCAGCGCAGGTTGATTGCAACTACAAATATTTGTTTACTTGTATTGCGTTATTCGTAAGGTCACTCATATATACTGCTTTGCAGTTTTGTACCTTAGGGTATTGTTTTCAATTTATATTATCGAGCTATATGATTGGATGTTTCTGTGAAATTTTAGGCTACAATTGTTACAACCTGCTGGTACATTATGACCTCTATTAAAGGTTTGTGCTGAGCCCACTCTACTGTATTGAACACACTTAGTTATAACTACCTTTTAAAATAAATGTATTTATTTATTTATTTAATTCGGGAAAACAAAAAATTAAACACAAACATCGTAATAAACATGTAGTAAGAAAAAAAAGACATCACATATGTGTAGCCCACGATGTAATCCACATCTTAAATACTACAAAATTAATATGGAACTATTTGCACACGAGTGAAACTTAAAAGGCAAAATCTTAAGATATTTTTTTAAATTAAACGTAAAGATAAACACTTTTTTACAATAATAGAGAAAGAACAAATCAAAACAACTAAAAATCTGAGTCACTAATTAATTTTATCAATGAGCTTCTAAACATATTAGCAGACAATGTAAACAAATCCATATTTGTGAACACAGTGTTAAAATTATTAGCTATACGACGAAGAGGTGCGCGAACTCCAGCGTTTGTGCGACAGTAGGAAATGGCAAAAAGCGGACGTGCGCGCACCTGCCGTCCAATGACAGTTCTCGGAAAAGCGGACGTGCGCGCACCTGCCGTCCAATGACAGTTCTCGGAAAAGCGGACGTGCGCGCACCTGCCGTCCAATGACAGTTCTCGGAACAACGTAGCTTAACTTATTAGTAAGATCTATGCAATCATATTTGTTATTACACAAGTCATAGAGAAGCATATTTTCTAGGAAAAGGCGTCTAGACTTTAAGTTTAAGTTTAAATTTGCACGTGTAAGTCATATAATAATGTAACTTAATTACAAAAAAACTTCGAATTAAAATTTGTATAGCTAGGAAGCCAAGTGATCTTACTAATACATTGATTTATGTGCATTTTGGCTTGTAAGAAACCATTATCGATGTTAAAAAAGACCACTCATCACACGTAAAACAAGTAACCTAAAAACACATGCACGTGCATTCTTTAGGATTTCTAGAGATTTTCTAGTATATTATATATTTTAGATAAATATTTATATATCTTTATCTTTGCTTTGATTTGTATCAGTGTGAGACGTTATATGAAGTCTTCAGGCAAACTTCAGAATAGTTTAAAAAACCAAGTGGATTATTTGAAAAATTAATTATAATTTCAAAGGGTTGACAAGGAGCCAACATTGTATTTGTACGTCTTCCCTTCTTTCTCGGTAAACGGAGCTTTACAAAAACAAATTGCTAGCAAACTGTAATTGCAAATAAAGTTAGTAAAAAAAATCTTACTTACTTAGGTACTCTTTGAATGGTAAACTCAGGTACAAGAGAAAAGTTTCTAGGTTCTCGTTCAATTATTTAGTTTTCCTACTTTAATTTTCCCCTAAGGGTGGACGTCCACGACCAACTTTTGTCTCAGCAACTAATTTTTCTCTAACATCAAGGTTACGGGTTTGTGTGTAGATAAAAGTGCGCGCAGAGCGTGTAGAGCAGTGGTGTCGAAGTGGTAACGGCCGCGACTGACGAGTTGTAGGTCGTAGGTTCGAATCCAGACAGGCGCTTTACTTTCGTGTAAATTATTTCGTCACCACTGCTCTCAAAACTGTGAAGGAAAACATCGTGAGGAAACCGCCATGTCCTAGAACCAAAAATTCGAAGACATATGACATCTGCCAACCCGCACTGGGCCCGCGTGGTGGATTACGGCCCACTCCCTCTCACTGAGAGGAGGCCTGTGTCCCAGCAGTGGGAACATTATAGGCTGATTATGAAGTGCGCGCAGACGCACACCGCACTGTGTATGTTTCGTTATTAATGTATTCGTCATAGTGTCACTTTTATTTCGATACGTATGTTTTTCCTTTTTTTGTTTTTATATCGGCACCTTGTTGTTATATTATGTTCATGTGGGTAATTGGTTATCATCCAATATTGTAATGCTGTCTTTTCTGTGGGCCAAATAAATGGTTTATCTATCTATCTGTAGCGACGCGACAACAACATCACTTTCATACTTTTGATGTTGAAGAATTTGCTCGTGGGCGCCTTCCATAAATGTTTATGAAAACATCTTTTGATGTGATGAAGCGACTTTTCTCTAGTCACAACATTGATCTTGCTTTGGTTTCCTTTTTTAGGGTTCCGTACCCAAAGGGTAAAAACAGAACCCTATTACTAAGACTCCACTGTCCGTCTGTCTGTCACCAGGCTGTATCTCATCAACCGTAATAACTAGACAGTTGAAATTTTCACAGATGATGTATTTCTGTTGCCGCTATAACAACAAATACTAAAAACAGAATCAAATATATATTTAAGTGGGGCTTCTATACAACAATCGTGATTTTATTTACGTTATTTGCTCGATATTAATAACGGCAACAGGTAGACGCTTGAAATATTCACAGAATACTTAGTTGTAAATTCACTTTAAAAACAAATAATTAAAATAGAATAAATTAAGGGGGGCTCCCATACAACAAACATGATTTTTTATATTTATGTGGTGTTGAATATTATGTTATTTATTAATAAATAAAAAGTGTTATCATTGGCTTTGGTAAAACGTTAATTAGCTTGCTAATGTAGTCGAGATCTCTGAATGATGAGAGATAATAACGCCTGTGGGTTTCAAATTCAATTTCCTTCATAAACAACTCGCTTCACAAAAAAAAAAAATGCTATTTAAAGAAGATCGTGCCTTCCGATTGAAAACTGATTTTAATTTTGGGATGCATGAAGAAGCCTCCTCGTGTAGCGCAGTTTGTTCCGCCAGTTACTCAACTGAACCAAGCGCTCGGCGCATCCTGGACAATCACACCTAACACCTTATTTGACTGGCCAATTCTTCCCTTGCGGTGGTAGGGCTAACGCCCTCTTGGTTTTACGACCACCCTCACACCGGAGTCCGGCATTAAGCATCCTGCTGTGTTTCGTCGATGCGTGGGAGTTCCAGTGCCTTAGGCATCTTCTGGGCACGCTCGTTCCATCATGGACCTCATCCATCGCTTTCCATCAGGCCTGATCGAGGTCAGTTCAGCAAAATACTGGTTAGGTTAGAGGTAAGCACAGATCTTCACAAGTGATGTCTGTATAAACAGGTGTTCTGTTTGGAAATATATATTCTGAGTAAAATCTTTAACTCTGAAGGAGTCGTGGGGACAGCTAAACAATACTAGGAAATAATGACAAAACAACTTTATTACCTATCGCCCTCAGGCTTTAGGGAAAGGAAAGTGTAAACAAACCCTATTCTGGTTAGGTAAAATACTTAAGTAATCACTCACTAAAGAGAAAGAAGAAGCCATCTGTATTTAGAAGGTTTCCAATTTATATCTAACACTTTTTCCAACAACTATTGTTTGAATTACATTATTGAATTGTAACTGAAACATCCGCGACAAGAATTCTTGTTATAAAATTACCCTCAATAGCCAAATGAAAAGAATTGGAATTTCGTGTTTAAGTATTCAAATTACCAAATCGAAGCACTAAATTCGTAATTGGCTACAAACAACATGCACAAGTTCGTTTTCTACTCCATTCGTTTACATTTTCGTTAGATACTTTTAGAACAGACTATAGCTACAATTTCCCCTGGTTATTTTCTGCTAATACATTCCAACGATTTGTCAGCCATACAATTTTGATACAGATAACCTTTTTCGTCGTAACCCAAAAAAATCAAATGTCCCAGAGGGAGGGAATAAAAGTGTTCACAAAAAAGAAATGACAATGTTGAAGCAACAAGTCTTTTTGTCTCTTCGGCCATCACAGTTTTACTGTTGGAAATAGTCGCATCAGATACTCGCAAAGGGATCCTATAACAATGTTATGAGATATAGAAACCCACACAGGTGTCGATTTCCTAGAATTAATTAATATCCGATATTAGCTTTTATATAGAAGGGAATCATTTTCTCTCTATTGCAGAAGTTACAAGAATTCAATCTAGTTTGCAATTAACCTCGAACGGTACTATTTCAATACACAGAGATCGTTTGTAACTTAAACCGACATTTCTCACGAAAGGTCGTATAAATCATGATAAGAATTAATGCATTTTGATAACATTCAAATACTTTTCACCAATACACTTGCATTCGATTTAATGTTGCGATAATTTTGTGATGTTGAAATGTTTTCGCGACGGAAATTAAGAGGGACCCCTCTCGCATAGAAAGCAGTGCATATCGGGGTGTGCGACTGTTGCTTTGTTTACTCATACCGCTTTTATGCGTTCGTTGCGCGTTGTTTATTAAAAACTATGCCGCTATAAATTGACTTCATGTAGGTTTAAAGAAAGATCATAAAGAATACAGCCTGCATGTGTACCTACTCGTAATTGCAATTGCGCTTTTATGATTTCTATAATTAAATCTAGCTTTTAGAAATTTCTTGTTTTAACATAAAATATATCCTTTGATACTCGGCAGTACTTCAGCTTCCCATTATCATCATCTGCCTAGCCTTTTCCCAACTATGTTGGGGTCGGCTTGCAGTCTAACCGGATGCAGCTGAATACCAGTATTTTTACATAAAGCGACTGCCTATCTGGCCTCCACAACCCAGTTACTGGGTAATACGATACCCCTTTGTAAGACTGGTTGTCAGACCTTGGGGCTTCTGACTACTTGTAACGACTGTCAAAGATCCACGAATGACAGCCGGGACCAACGGCTTAACGTGCTTTCCGAGGCACGGAGGGGTCTCGGTATGTAAATATGGTCACTCATCCACGGACCAACCGCGGCAAGCGTAGCTTAACCTGATCGATCGCCCTGTGCTGCTGTTATTATTTAGTGAATGAATTTTCGAATTCGGATCAGGACTTCCAAAGAATATTTTTTTAATATTACCCCTTTATAATATTAGTAGCAGCGGTAACCCAGTGGTAACGGCCGGGACTTACGAGTTATAGGTCGTAGGTTCGAACCCAGACAGGCGCATTACTTTGTATAAATTATTTCATTACCCCTGCTCCCATAACGGTGAACCAAAACATCGTGAGGAAACATGCATGTCCTAGAATCAAAATTCGCAGACGTGTGACATCTAACAAGCAGCAGCCCCCGTGGTGGATTACGGCCCACTCCGTCTTACTGAGAGGAGACCTTGTCCCAGCAGTGAGAACATTTTTATTTATTATTTATTCATTTATTTCAGGCATCAAGGCCCATATAAAACACATACAATACCTACAATATTAATATAACTTAACAATACTATAAATACATACAACATTATAATTACACTAAAAAACTAACTAAACACGAAGTGTCTGCGTCGTGTTTCGCTGACTGGTGTCATGTAGCCGGCCACGAAACCGGCGGTACACAACCCCCTTCGGCCAGAACTCTTCCTTGAGGAACTTCTCGAGATGATGTGTCGGAACACGCACCACAATCGACTTGAAGTTGGTGTTGTGACGCGACTCCAACTTCTCGACCCTCAAAGTCCAGTTGGTCTTGACACGCATGTACTCCACGATCTCCTCAACCTTCGTGGAGTGGTGCAGTCTGGACACGTACAGCTGCGTCGTCGGGACTGCTGGACGCAGCAGCATGTTGGGTCCTGCCAGCGCGGTGCCGCACTGGTTCCGACAAGGACGCTTCTTCTTCTTCTTCTCCACTTTGATGAAACCATCCTTGTCACACGTGTCCTTCTCTGGATCCTGCCTTTTCAAAACCTTGTTGGGTTTCGACCGGCTGATTATGCTATAATATTAGTATATATAGTACAGATGAAACGTAACGTAAAATCACTAAAAACAATGACGTTCATACGACTGTTAATTTGTGTGCAGGTAAACAAATAATTGATTTGCATTTTATGCCATCGTTCATATAAATTAGTCATAGTCACTACCAGAGTGGATTTAATTGTAGGTACATAATAACGTGGTCGTGATATTTTAATTGCAATACAACGCTAACTATCATTTGGTTATTAATTGACATGCTAGTGTTGACCAATTGTTAAAACATTTCATACCTTAGTCTTCAGCCATTGTCATTTCAATTGAATTATAAACAGGCAGTGTACCTATTTCTTCTTGCTATAAAAGTTTTAATGAAGCACAAACATACAATAGTGCAGACGACAGGTTTAAACAATGGAGTCCGGATGAGTCGTCACGGACCCGCGATTTATAATCAACTTTCAAAGCAGTAGACAAGAGGAGCTCTTGACTATATATTATCTTATCTTCTCTTGACTATATATCATATATATTATCTTTGAGTCAAAAATGTTCATAAAATCTTCTATAGGTACACTCACCTGCAAAGTTGCATGAATACCTTAGTGTCTATTTTCCAGTGAACGTTTGAGTTCAAGTTTTCGAAAATAAATTAGATGGCGTTAGTTTCTTCACAACTATGACTAATTTGCTTTCGGATTTTTCCATTAGTTGTGCTACATGATAACATGATATTGCTTCTTGCCAAATTTCATGATTCTAGGTCAACGGGAAGTACCCTATAGGTTTTGATTCCCTAGCGAGTGTCAAAATATGCGGCATAAAAGAAACATAAACGCCCGTATCTTTTGATTGCGTTGACTTAGAAGTTTGATTTTTCACTGCTTCAAGGGATTGCAGCCTTGAGTATTTGATATTAATTTCAATTTGATAACTCCACGCGTTCCTGAGAAAAAGGGTCTTAACAAACGGACAGACAGACGGACCGGAACTGGAAGTAATCTTCTAAGGGTTCCGTTTTTCCTTTTGAGGTACGGAACCCTAAAAATGGAACAGAATTTGTATGGAGTTATCTGTAAAGTAATTTTACGTGCAGTTATTCGCCGTAGCTGGAGAAATAGGCCCTACATTGTCACGATATTATCTCAAAATTAATAATATTCTTAAATTCACAATATCAAAGCCCCTTACTATTACAGCTGCAATACTAAACTTTTAATAGCAGTATTCAAACTTCCTTCTCTGACCTTTTCACAACCATCAATGTTACCAAAACGATGGCATATGATGATGGTCATCATAAAACCGTAGCCTATACGGAAAATTACAGATAGATTTTTCCTCTGGAAATATATCTGAGAGGCATTTGACCATCCTGAGTAATTTGGAACCCGTAATGTGACAACTTTCGCCCCCAAATTGTCCGGTCGATATAGCTCGGCTCATGAGTGGAATGGCGTTAACTTATGAGTTGGGGAGGAGCTTCCCACTTAGGTACAAGTGTTTAGTGGCGGATAAGCTTCCCCGGTGGTTTCTGAATTGAGAATCTTAACTTGAGAATTTGTGTTCAATGTATCCCACTAAATTTACTAACGATCAATTCAAAGAAATTTAAAAATTCGCAAGCTTTCAACTAAAATAAACAAGACTCAAGTTGTTAATACACGCCCTATTAAAAAGCGATCGTCGCGTGAATACGCGATCACCGCTTTTTTTTTATAAACGTTCATCTGAAGACCTTGTCTGAACGGTGGGATTCACCAATGCTGCAGGCGTGGATGGGGTGGCACTCTCTTTGTAACAGGAGATGAGTGGTTCTCCTTTCATGCCCGATTAGTTTAATATTTTACGTACTAACATTTTTTTTTTAAGACTGTAATACTAACAAAATGGAACCTGATTTCCGAAATAAATGATTATTATTATTATAAATGTCATCTCGAAGTTCAACCTAAAAGGTTGGCTTCTGCTTAACCAGACTACGCAATCATCGCGTTTATATGTATTTTTTTGTTTGATGAACGCGACGATCGCTTTCTGATAGGACGCGGGGTATTATCAACTTGACTTACGGTCCGCGTGGTGGATTATGGTTCACTCCGTCTCACAGAGATGAGGCCTGTGTCTCAGCAGTGAGAACATTATAGGCTAATTATGCGTTGCCTAATAGTAGTTAATAATTAGTCACCAACTTTCCCACGACTACCCGATATGCTTGGTTCTCGGATGCTTAATTTCTACTCAGAAACCACCGCCACGAGCTTCTAACTTCACAGTTGAGACCTACGGGTAAAGAAAAATGGAAACAGAATTAAATACTAAGTTCATTGATTTTTTTATAAACCTTTATAATATAATGAGAGCAGTGGTGGCCAAGAGGTAACGGCCGCGACTTACGAGTTGTAGGTCGTAGGTTCGAACCCAGACAGGTGCTTTACTTGGTATAAATTATTTCATCACCAGCTCTCATAACGGTGAATGAAAACATCGTGAGGAAACCGGCATGTCCTAGAACCAAAAATTCGAAGACATGTGACATCTGCCAACCCGAACTGGGCCTGCTGCGTGGTGGATTACGGCCCACTCCCTCTCATCGAGAGGAGGCCTGTGTCCCAGCAGTGGGAACACTATGGTCTGATTATGATAATATAACAACATAACACTTTATTTTCTCTACACAAGTTACGAACTTAATGCTAAACTTGTACTCAGTTGTGCATGAACAATAAGCTTTCCATTTTTCACTGTACATTGCCTTTTCCGACCGATCTCCCATTAATTTAATTAATAATAAATATTTTTATTGACATAAAATTATATGGTACAATGATAATGGTAACCCTGACTTCTGAGCTGGGTAAAAACCTGTGTTACAGGAGTCAGTGTCTTCTTCCGTTTATGACACTCATATGCAATAAAAACAAAGAAAAAAATATAGGTAATACAAAACAAAAATAAATTAAATAAAAACATTTAACAAAAGATAATAGAAACTACAAAACTATTAAGCATGCATATAAAAAACTTCGTGTGTGCGTGTAGGGGGCCAAAGAAGTGACAGAATGGTATCCCAGAGAAGGAAAGAGGAAGACTATTTCAAAGATGGGAAGACGACCTGAAAACTAGTGTGGGAGGGACTTGGAGGAGAAAAACTCATGATCGTGAGCTATGGAAAAGCCTGGGGGAGGCCTATGCTAAAGAGCAAAGCAATCTGTAAATTTCAGATGTCTAAACTCTTAATTTAAATATATTGTTAAACAAGTTCGTAAGATTGCTAATAAAGGCTATTTAAATTTGAATTGAATAGAGTATGGAAGTTGCCCAAACAAACCTTCCTTGGACATGTCGAGCTCGTATTTCTGATTTCGTCAAAACATTTGTTAGAAAACTGTAACTTCGTCTGATCCCCTCTGTTAATTCGGCTATTTGGTTTAGTTTCGTGCAAGTGATGGTATCTACATAATATCTACTTTGCGGCCCCTATAAAAACTGTATAAAAACACACAAGCTAACCATCATAGTGATCAAGCACAGCGAGCACCAATAACCTTGTCATTCTCATTTCCCTAAAATCCCAAATGCCTAAAAACCATACAAAATGTTGCCAGCATCGTGTAACACGTACACACGATACTAGCTTCGTTAATATTTCCGCACGACCGATGCTTAGGTTAAAAGCTAATTCACGTGATAAAAACGCGACGCGACAGCCGAGTAGGGCCCTTAAAAGTTTTTTTTTTTGCGCCTTCGGAATTCATTTGGCAGGACTATAATCAGTAGCAAATCGTGCAGAAACGAGGCAAACTTATCACGAAAGGAATCCGGAGAGGAATCCGCTTCGTATGCGTTACAATTTCTATCAAACCCTTGTAATCGTTAATGGAAGCTGTTTCTATAATAGACCCCAGATTTTTTTTTCTGATTTTTAGGAGATTTCAGCAAACTTCTCACGTTCTTCAGGATTTTTGTGCTGTTGATGACTGGTATCATCATGCTGATTATGTCAGACTTCTGGTTAAGAACAGTAAACGAATATTATATATTCCAGTAACATGCATTTGAATTTTATTTAACGTCCATAATCCATCTGGTTTTTTTTTTGGTGGAGAGCAAACGGTCAAATATTACATTCTGCAAGTTTCATATTACTCTTTTACGTCTGTGAAAGGCACTCGCAGTACTCATTACATTCGATTCTTTTTATTATGAAGTCTATACGAGTATTAAAGTTATGAAGAACAAGAAAAAAAATCTCGCACGCAATATACGAGCGCTGGTTTAATCTCGTCCATCTTTGTAAACAAAGTGGGAAGTAAATATAATATTGTAAAAAAAATATTGTTTCGAGAATGCATATAAAGCGAAGAGCTTGTTTTTTTATTTAATTTTTTTCTGGAACTACAAGTCGGATTTGTAAAAATCTTTTTGCACTTGATAACCCAATTCTTGGTTATATATAAGGTACTATAAAAATATCTGCCACGGCTTCAATGGGAGACAGTATTTTGTATATAGATTACACAAATTATCTTCAGAGGCGTTGATTACTTTATTTTTGGCCCTTTTTTTTAATCTAAAAGTGGACTCCTGACCACGGGGCTCCTATCAGAAACTTAAAAAAAGAAATATTCAGCTCCAAGCTGCTGACTAAAAATATTCAATAGGAAAAACCAACTACCGCTTTGTTCATACGAGTACAATCTGACTTCAACGCAGTGCAGTGGAGCGATTTGCATTTAATGATATGAGTTTGAGTACTTACATTTTCCTAAAATAGACTTTTCTCATGATTGATTCAGGTTCACTCAGGTACGCAATATGCTGTACATTGAAACATGTGCAATCGCACATTGCGATGAGCTTCAAATGATCAAATCAGCTGATTCACGCGTCATGTTCGTGAACGGGCGCCGTCGGTTGAGACTGGTCATTTCTTAACTGCCAAGGCTTATTTTTAATCTTATATTTTGAATTATTTCTTTATTTGTGTATTTTTTTTTTACATTGTTCTCACATATAGAAGCAACAAGAATAATGTACCCAGGTTTTTGTAATATCGTGATTTAAAAGAGTGTCCATAGAGTTTCTTGCCCGTTCTTCTCCATAGAGATCTACGTTTTGGAATGGGCAACTAGCTTCAACTTTCTGACTAACTGACCGACTATTTAATTTTGACAATTCAAAAGTATATGGTTTTAATTGAAATAAATGCTTTGAGTTTGAAATTTTATTTTTAGCTAGCCTCTGCCCGCGACTTCGCCCGCGTAAAATTTCTTGTTCTCCAGAGCCACCCCGTCACAACGCATCGCCTGCCCGCGCTATTAGTTAGTTTTCGCGTTAATTCTTTCTTTTATCTTTTTGCTCAGGTCCTAAGAGTCCTAGCGAGATGATAAATAATAATAAAAACTTTATTCAGTTCAGTAGCGGATTACAAGGAGCCTTAGGTGCTAGGTTTTTAAAAATTCCCTCACACCAGGATTCCCTGTGTCGTGGGGTCCTGTCTCTTCCCAAGTAAGGCAAATATTAGTCTCTAAGCTGTAAGAGAGAAGAGTCCTACTAATGAAATGTTAACTTTATACTGATCAAACTAGTAATCGGTTTACGATTAGACGCGCAACCTGTTACCATGGATTGAGAATATGATTCTGATCGCCGCTGAGCTGAAATATTTTGTCCGTAGTTAAAAAAAAATTGCTGTTGCATTCATTTTCACCGCATAGGTTTTTTTTATTTTTTTTTTATTGCTGAGTGGGCCCGCTTTTGACCTCGATCATGCCTGATGGAAAGCGATGGATGAGGTCCATGATGGAAGATGGAACGAGCGTGCCCAGAAGATGCCTAAGGCACTGGAACTCCCACGCATCGACGAAACGCAGCAGGCTGTTTGACGCCGGACTCCGGTGGGAAAAAAAAAACGCAAACCAGGCGGGCGTTAGCCCTACCACCGCAAGGGAAGAATTGGCCAGTCAAATAAGGTGTTGGGTATGACCGTCCAGGATGCGCCGAGCGCTCGTTTCAGTTGAGTAACTGGCGGAACAAACTACGCTACACGAGGAGGCTTCTTCATGCATCCCATTCTTTTTTATGAAGCTACAGTTTTTTTTTTTTTAACCCGCTTTAAACTACGCTAGGGGGTCCAGAATTATGTGCTGAATTCATGGTTACAGTTTTCGCATCGATATCCCGCCACTCTTTGTAATGCTTTTATTTATGAGTTTATTTTAGAAAACATAAATGTTGTAAGTCGGTAAAGTTTTTCTCGTTAGTCGTTACCACAAAGAGCGAAACCTCAAAATAAGCACGGGTAAAGACCTTTAGTTGCCACCCGCCATCTACGGACTAGTTACTAAGTTCTTTTAACTGGCTAGATCGAAATAGAAACCTGAATGTTGCCTTTATGCAATGAAATTAATATTGTAAAAACCTATTTTCTTTTGGGAATTAAATATCTTTAACCGAAATTTATTGACAGCGTTTTCCACACATTCTAAAGTAAGAGCCTGTATAATGAGATCTATTCTAGAACAATATATGGATGAGATAACTGACACAAGAACATTAAAACAAGCAAAATTAAACAGAACAGCTTTAAAAATAAAAACAAAGCGTTATTCAATTAACGTGCAAGCTACAATAAAATTAACTCCGGTATGTATTCACACAAAAAGATGAGTTCTCCACCATTCCTTTCTACACCTCTCACGGTCGCTTGTAAAACGAAGTTTTATTTTACTAAACAAAAACCATTCCCACCTAAGCAAAATTGTACGAAAGAGTGAAGATTTTTATTCATCCCGGAGATCTTCACTCAGTGCCAATTAAATGCTCTGACGGAAATCGAAAGATGAATCGATTTGCGCGAGCATTCCTGCAAATTAAATTATTGATTCTGCTATTCCATGGGGCAGCTTGTAACGGCAGCCGTCAACTTATTAGTGCCAACCCACCCTTTACAAAAATGTGTGGAATGAAATTAGAACCGTGTTTGATTGCGTCCGAGTGCATGCTTGAGTGTTCGTTCATTGTTTATTGATCATTGAGTTCATAATATTGAAATTACAGAACTAGCCAAGCGAGTTTTTAATAAATGTTTGTGTATTTTTTTACACAGTTATTACTAATGCCCGTTAGTGCCAGAAGAATTATTTCTCATCAGAATTTTCAACATCAAGTTTTAAAAGCATTGCCTAGAAATATATCTGTCGGAGATATATGTAGATACCTATACGTTGCAAGACTCAAAGTTTGTTAATCGTGTAATGAACATAATTTATTTCTGTAAATATTTCCATAATATAAGCTAACACATAAAGTATAATAATAATCGTGTAATTGATTAACGGCTATTTTTTCAATCGACAGATAATTTTTATTCGTGGAATAAATTTGACGTTTGAACTCTGACAGATTTTACATGGAAGAACTGTCAAAACATTAAAATTATTCCTTACCAGCAGCGCCCCAAGGTTTCACCCGCATAAGTGTCGATCCCGTAGGAATATCGGGATAAAAACTATCCTATGTCCTATCCCAGGACTCAAACTATCTCTATACCAAATTTCACCTAAATCGGTTCAGCGGTTTAAGCGTGAAGAGGACACAGACAGACAGACACACTTTCGCATTTATAATATTAACAGTGTGGATTAATTTCATTAGTTTTCAAGTTTTTTCATACATAAGTTGGTAAAATTGTTAGCTTTGCAAAGAAAAGAAAATTGTAGGTTGAGTGGCGGCAAAATACAGTGTTTCAATTAAACAACTGCATTCTATTTTCTAGTCGAGATGTTAATTAACAAAATCAACACAGGTATCTCAATTATACAAACCGCAAACCAGACATTTAATATGCCTTTGCTTATTTTTTAAATAAGCACGAAAAATATTTTGAAAAACTTCCAAAGGCTTCATCGAAACGCGATATGTAATATTTTTATTTCAGTAAAAAATACTTGGGTATGCAATTAGTAGTTAACAAAAAAACGTTGTAGTGTACCATATAGAGAGGATCCTGGATTCGTTTTTTTTTTTTTTCACAATGAAACCTCTTCACTGCGTTTGTACCAATATTGGTACCATAAATATATTTTGCATTTCTATGATTGGTACCTTTGATAGAATATTTAGAGTTTTTCTTTTTAAACGCGTTATCTAAAGAGAATAAAGATTATTCTTTCCGCCTTTCCGCCATGTTTTGTTTTTGTGAAGGAAAACGTCGTGAGGAAACCGGTATGTCCTAGAACCAAAATTTCCAAGACATATGACATTTACCAGCCCGCATTTGGCCCGCGTGGTGGATAACGGCCCACTCACTCTCAAAAAGAGAGGAGGCCTGTGACCCAGCAGTGGGAACATATATGTATTATATCCGTAATTCGCATGATGTACATAACGAAGAGTACCTATTCTATTCTATCATATTTTTAAGTTACACGCGACGATGGTAAGAGACCAGACGGAATGACCATAATGCCTTGGAAGGTAGGCAGGCCTGTGGTGTGGGATGCAACGTGTGTCGACACCCTTGCGCCATCCCATCTTTCAAGCACGGTGAGCTGTGTTGGGGCGGCTGCTGCAGGTGCGGAAAACCTCAAACAGCGCAAATACTCCTATCTCTTTGGAACTTATATTTTGAGCCGTTTGGGGTTAAAACACTAGGGCCATGGGGCCCGAGTGCCTACTTAGTATTTCGCGACATCGCCAAGCGGTTGGTCGACTCTTCACGTGACCAGAGGGCTGACCTATTTTTGGCCAAAGAATCAGCATTGCCATAGAACGTGGCAATGCTGCCAGCCTTTTGGGCACGTTTCCTGTTGACAGCGATGCGGACGAATTTTTTGATGCCCTTTGATTATTTCCCCTCCCTTTCTATATACTTGTACATATTATTATTTTAAGACTGTTATAGCTCTTTAAATTATGTAAATCTTTAATAAAAATTCTATCGTATTCTTTTTAGCTGACTTCGAGTCAGAGGTCGAAGTAATAGACCATATTACAGATAAAGTCCAAATATTCGAGTGGAGGTATCCACATTGTTGCCAGCCTACATTATCATATACATCTGTTCTAATTTAGAATGACATGTTTTTCCGATAAGACTTGTTACCAAGAGGTATAAGTACATATCTACTCACATATTTATCAGAATCAGTCAAAACTTATTTCATAAGCATAAGCATAATCAGCCTATAACGTTCCCACTGCTAGAACACAGGCCTCCTGTGAGAGGGAGTGGACCGTAATTCGCCACTGTCGGTAAATGTCTTCGAATTTTTGGTTCTAATATTCTACATGCCGGTTTCCTCACGATGTTTTTCTTTACCGTTTTGAGAGCAGTGGTGATTACAAAAAGTAAAGTGCCTGCCTGGGTTCGAGTCTAAGAACTATAATTCTTAAAATTTTGTTGTTACTCGTTACCACTGGGCCACCACCGCTCCAATATTTCAAATGATCGTCATACCTTCTCTTCCTTATCTCGGAATGTGAAATACATCTCTCGATCATTATTATAATAATGTTGTCTTGTTTCGCCAGGAAATAGGATTCTGCTATACGGATATTAAACGGGTGCGCGTTTTAAATCAAAATAAATATTTTGCTATTTCATGATTCGATATTAGTACCTAATGTACATATCAAAACAACCACGTATAAGGAAATGGTTTATAAGAAATATTAATGTTTCAAACTGAAAAGATAAAATAATTAGATACTTATTCACTTTCTAGAAAATGAAAATATACTTTCTCTTTGAGCTCATTTGTATCGTTTTAATTTTGATTTGCGACTGCAAAGCATGCTACTCCAGTGCCTAATGACAGCGGACTATGCTACAAAATGTTTACCAATTCTTTTTCGAAGCAATGCAATGCGAAAGGACGCCCTGCCCTCCCTGTCCCCTTTGTACCGCCAAACGATCTTGTGCAGGTCCTTCCTTTTACCAAAGTTTTAGATCAAACAGTGCATAATAATATTCTTCTTTGACTGAATACTAGTTTTCTTTTCCTTTTCTTGCTCATCGGTTCCGTTAAAAGGCTCCATGATTTACATGCATGTCTGACTGCAACATCAATATTCCTGTACCTAATTATTTGATATCGCGAGCAGAAATAAAGGAGCGCTCGTAGGATTGAAACGGAAATGTATGTAGAAAATATTGTTTGTATATTAATTTGATTCAAAGAAACGGATGTCCTTTGCCTTCAAAACAAAGAAACAGGTGTTTATCAGACAAACTAAATATTTAGGTACAGACACCAGCACATCAAGCTACCCGAAACTGTTAAATTTTCCCAATCAACATTGAACCTTTTGCTTTAGCGATAAAGTTGAAAATCTATTAAAGATTTTTGACAGATTGTAGTAGCTTGATGTGCTGGCGTCTGTAAGTATTTAGTAAATTAAAAAGTAAAAAGGATGAATCCTTTCAAAGTTGTCTAAAAAAGTTGAGATTCAAACTATATTAATCGACTTACTTCAAATACATATGAGGTTTGGGATTTATAATATTATCTTCTTATTCGATTTTTGAATTAGAATACATATTCGTGTACTTAGTATGCATGCATTAATAAGGAACAGAATGATCACTATGACCAGTATTGTCTTCATATAATATAATCTTTATCTTTATTTTCGTTGGTCTGCTCTCGTGGTTATCATTATTGGCTTGTTTACGACACACATTGACCCTTGCTTGTTTACCGCGAGACGGAAGAGGTTTACGTGGGGGAAATAAATAAGACCCTAATACTATTACGTCTGTGGTTTGACTTGACACTTTATTGTTGTCATTTTGTTATTTTATTGAAAGTAACGTTACAACCGGACCACAGACTACAATATAACGCAGAACCGGACTGTGAGAATATCTTGTCGAGTTAAAGGACTGTGATAAGAAAAACGTTTCGGCACTATTATGGAAACTGGACGCCGATGTCTTCTGTGTCCGCTTTCTGTCCTAAGGTAACGTGGCACGTTACCGCACCGTTCCACGTTGACGTCGCCGTGACGTGGAGATGTGGACAGGCCCTTAGTTCGGGGTCTGAATTCTCCAAGATTAAGTTTCGAATCCATGGCTGGGTTGGATGCCCATGAGCTTAATTTTTGGACTTGAATAGCTATTGATCAATTCAATAGTATGATATCGGAAACGCCAAGCCTTGCAAACAGACACAGGCATCCGCGTACAGTTCTCGGCGTGTATATGGCCAAACTAAGATCTGGTGAAAGCAATGAAAGGCTAGCAACACTGTTTGGTGTGTCACGTAGAACGTTAGAAGACCAGACCATTTTAAAAATAGCGAGAGATTGTCTGACACAGCATTTTGTTAATAGACATCTTGGTCTAAATCACCTTTCTAGAGATAATGTTCTAGAAAGGAACTTGCTAACACAAAGGTCATTTTGATATTAAATGGAACTTATATACATTGAAAAAAGCTCGAAATTTCTATTTCAACGCCAATCTTACTGTCATCATAAGTTTCGGAACCTTTTAAAGCCCTTTATAATTGTGAGCAGTGACTGCTATAATAATAGACGTAGTGGGTCCATTCCGTGTCTCAACATCTGATGCTACAATTATGCAGTCATTGATGAATGAAGAAATTCCACTGCATTGTTTTTTGAACAGTGGCGACGTCTTCATAGTAGATACAGGCTTTAAAGATAGCATTGGTGATATCCAGTCTTATCTTGGCTATGAATTCCACATGCCACACCCTCAAAAGGATCTAAACCTAAACGCTAGTCAACTCACAACAGACCAAGCAAATAAGTCCTGATTGATAACAATTTGTACCTACATGGGTTGTGGAGGCTGTGAACGGCAAGTTCAAAAATAGGTTTATGTTGTTACGACAAACATACTTCAACCGTGCACTAAATCACATGTTCTGTAATTTTAAAATTGCAGCGGCCATAATAAACGCCCATCATCGTGTCGCTGTTGACAACAGACTCGCCCCTGAGATTGTAAACATAATTCATTCTAGAATTAATACGACCAATTTTTTGCATGATTACGTACATATAAAAAACCTAACCAGCTTTTGAAGCCATGCAAGCAAATATTCCTCATTCCGACGACTTCCCGCGTTTGTCTGAACATGAAATATTTCAATTTGCACTAGGGAGCTATCATATTAAGCTTGCCAAGTCTTATTGCGCCGAGCATCTTCGCGATGGTCTTTATAATATCGACGAATTATAATAGATAGTGATTTAAACGATTCACCCAGATGCAATATCCTGCAAAGTAATGTTTGCTGGTGAGAGCGCGAGTTCAGTCGCGTCATGTTCGATCACGCATATAATAATATTATAGTTGTATTTTAATAGGCCGGGATTTGGCTGACAGATATGTTATTGCATATTGGTAATGTACTTTCCTTACAGGAAATCGCACTGTGGGAAGTTGTGCACACATAATACCTGTCCGTTGTGTGGTATATGGGGTTAGGGCGTCACGTTGATTTCAATGCACCCGCAGAAATTCTTAATAATATTTTAATAGATAACTACATGTAATTGTAATAGAATAAGCGACGCTATTTGAACTTTTGGATACATACTTTTATTATAGAATGTTATACGAGTATACTATTTTTTGCCTTTTAAAATGACTACTTTTGTTTTTATGTGTTCTGTCATCGTCGTGAAAAAAGATACTTATAATTATTTTTCTCTGCTATTTCGTTTATTAAAGTTATTTTTATTAATCTTCGTCACTTCGAGCCTAAGACCATTACAGTTCAATTACATGAAGTTATCTATTAAAATATTATTAAGAATTTCTGCTGGAATAAGTTATAGGTACAATAACATAAAGTTATTAATGTCATTACATGATTTTCCAGTTCAAGAACAAAGTTTTTTGTACGTATATTCTTATTTTATATACTTAAAATATGCTTTTGTTTACAAACAATATGATTTTTATTTAAAATAGACACATTTTTGCCCAAATCGATTTTGCAACTAAAACAGGTATTTTGACTTTTTTTGGATTCTTTATTCTTATATTGACACGCATTCCTTGACTGTTGGAGCGTGTGCTGTCCAGCAGCGAATCTATCCAGTTGCTCCGGAGGGGTGGGGACGAGGTCCATACAAAATCCCCCCATGGTCCTTTAATACAAATGGAGTCCTGTAACACAGCATTATCGTTATTGAGAAAAAGTGATATTTGTATGGGTCCTACCCTACCACATACAATAAATTGCCAGAAGTAATGAAAAATTATACAATTAAAAACTTTAAAAAGAAATTAGTGGCATTACTAATAGAAAAATGTTATTCTTCGATTTATGATTTTTTAACGGACAACACTTTTTAATCAGCAATGTGTTTATTAAATATAATTAATATTATTTTGAACATAATATGGACCTAATATACATTTATTCTTAATTTTATTCTAAAGTAACATTTTAATTTGTAATTTTATGTTTTTAGATAGCTTCTTAACAATTTTTATAAAGCGTGCCTATTTCCAGGCAGAATATACAGACGCCAGCACATCAAGCTACTACAATCTGTCAAATTTCTATAATAGATTTTCAACTTTATCGCTAAAGCATAAGGTTCAAAGTTGATTGGGAAAATTTGTCAGTTTCGGGTAGCTTGATCTGTTGGCGTCTGTACTTGCATGGCTCACTCCTATCTACTCCACCTGTATTTTATAATGTAACCAACATTCTTTGCAAATAAATGATTTGATTTGGTTTAGTATAAATTCGACTCGCCCAGTCAAGTCTGTCTGTGTAGGCTTTGCCGAAGATTTTGAAACTGTTTGATGGCTCTTGATGCGGTTTTCATCAACGTTCTGCTGATTTCCTGACAAAGGTTTAGAACCGAACCTACACGTAAATATGTCGAAGCGTGAGGCGGTTGGCGCAGTTTGCTTTGAAGTTTCAAGCTTTCAGAACACGATGACAGATGTCACTCGGTTATAACGTTTAAGTCGGTTTAAGCAAATAGAGCTTTGTTCGGAAATCGCCTCATTCGGATACGTCAAGCGAATCGCTTGAGTGAGCTCAGGCAACACTGGCTGGCTGGCTGGCAACACTGTTTTTGGTATTACTTAGATTGGTAGCATTGTTTTGAAGGGAAGTGAGCCAACAGAATGACTAAACAATACACGCGTGCCTTCCGCGGAGTTCCCCGGGATTTGAGGACTTTTTTTGATGGAAATTGGAAAAGAGGAGCAGTGAGAGCTCCGCGAGAAGAAAGAGGTTCCTTGAGGGACAGTGAACGGAGGTCAACTTGGTTAGCCAGCCCGGCAACGATCTCGCTACGTATCTAGATGTGTCGTGTACCTACCTACAGTGTGTGACTAACTAGTGTGATTAAATTGTTCGTAAATTATAATCTGATTTGAACTGCAAATGATTGTTCTACTGCGCAATAACCAACACTACCCATCCATAGTACAGACGCCAGCACATCAAGCTACTACAATCTGTCAAATTTCTTTAATAGATTTTCAACTTTATCGCCAAAGCGTAAGGTTCAAAGTTGATTGGGGAAATTGGACAGTTTCGCGTAGCTTGATGTGCTGGCGTCTGTACCTCCACGGTATTTGAAATATGGCTGATGATGACGAGACGAACCTACTATCTTCATCAAATATGATATTGCTCAAACGAAGCCAGGACAGGTCACTAGTTAAAAACTAAAAATATTTTCACGAATAATTAAATCTGACGTGTATTGGAAGGTATTCCAATTTCTACCTACCTGTTACGTACGTACTCATAATTTTTAATCAAATAAAACGTAGGTGTATTTTCCATAGAAACAAATTAATCTGATGTTGAAATCATATTTCGTTCGTAGAAATGAGAATAGATAATACGGGTTGCGTTAATAACCTACTCAAGAAACCTACCCAAGGTTACGCGGAGGCTCTAACAGCAGCATCTAGACATTGTGGACAGCCCCTTTGCTAGGCACTGGGTGCAGAGGCACGTGCTAACATGTGTTGAACCAAGTAGTTATTAGTTGTCGTTAGGTTAGTTTGTAAGTTTTACTAACATAGTTTTTAATTCGTTGTTACTAAAACCTGTGCTAATACCACATATAACCTAATACTCTACCATATTCACAACACCACACTGCGCTCAAAAACACAGATTACTAACGCTGCTCAAAAAGCGCTAAGCTGAAGTGGGACTGGGCTGACCACGTGTGCCGTATGCCCAATGAGCTGTGGACCAAAATAACCACCACATGGAGCCCTGACACAGCTACTTAGAAGGCGTCGCGGCAGACCCCGTAGAAGATGGCGGAACGAGCTGGACAAAACAAACGACTAGTGGTCCACTTTTGCCCTGGATCAAAAGAGCTGGAAGTCATGGGGAGAGGCCTTTGCCCAGCTGTGGGATGAGTCAGGCTAACAGTAACAGTAATACTCTAAGGATTGTGTGTATTTTTATCTGTGATCCGCAATAAACGATATCCAAACTAATATTATAAATGCGAAAGTAACTCTGTCTGTCTGTCTTTCTGTCTGTCTGTCTGTCTGTCTGTCTTTGCTTCACGCCTAAACTACTGAACCGATTTGTTTGAAATTTGGTACAGACATAGTTTGGAACTTGAGAAAGGACATAGGATAGTTTTTATCACAAAATAAAAAATAAAATTTATTCCGGACATACAGCGCCATCTATTGGTCAAGAGTCGGCATCAATTCAGTACTGAAAATTCATCGAAAAAATGTAAATAAATAGTAAAAAGGTATGAAAATATAATATAATACAACTTTTAGTACAAGAAAATGCTCTAACGGAGTATAGATAATTCTATTAGTACTATATGTCGAGTTGGTGATTGCGCAATGGTGTCGATCGTTACACGAGTTCGGTTCATGTTATTGTTTTAATTCATCGGAAAAAGTAAATAAATAGTAAAAAGGTATGAAAAAAATAATATCAATATAATAAAACTTTTAGTACAAAGAAAATGCCCGAACGGAGTATAGATAAATAATCCGAGTTGTCACTATGCTTGATAGATGGCGTTGGGATCGAAATAGATCGCGCTATGGTTTCGTTAAAAATCTGCCGGAAGTCACTATTCCACGCGAACGAAGTCGCGGGCAAAGGCTAGTATTATTAATACTTTTAAATATTTTTCAAATTGATTGCTCCTTATCAAACGATTCCTGAAGCACTATCTGCTTACAAACTGATATTAAAAGTGAAGAAATATAGTAGTTCGAAGAAAAGTACCTCCAGACGTATATTTGCCATTGAGCAGCATTAGTGGGGTTTCCGTTTGAGGAAATTAATCGGGAACCGTCCAATTAAAGTACTTGTGACCTTCAAGATTGATCTGATCGACAATCCTCTTAGAATTGTAGATCGCCGTCAGTCAGGCTCAACATGAAATCTTCTTCTTTTTCGCTGGCATGACTGTTTCTGTGTATTTTATTAGATCTTGTTGGCCCAAAACTTCGCCACTTCCACGGTGTCGTCGATGGTTGCGCAGAGGTCACTTTGACTGCAAGTTTTCGGACCCAGAGGGCAAGAAGAAGGTGGAGCATAGTTTGCGACACAGTTCCACAACCACGCCCTACTGGCGTTTCGTGGAAAATATAAAATAATAAAAACCGACGTTGGAAAGGCTATGACTAGTAGTCATAGCCAGTAGACCAAAAGTCGTGTTGACATTTCATAAAAATCTTAACCGTTTCGTGATAAGGCAGTCAATAAATTCCCCCGTGTATATGTATTTAAGCAACTTTGTTTCCGACTTTAATGCAGCATGTTTGTACGGGAAATTTTTAATATATTAGAAAAGTTTAACGTGCGGGACGGAGGCAGTACGGAACGCGGGCGCCGACTTTAAAATTTGTTGCTCTATACCCTGTTTTATTTTTATTTTAATAGGATTAGGAGAGCTTTTAATGCGGGAAAATAAACAGTTGTGGCTTTAAAAGTTGGCTAAGAACAATCGTTAGGATAATGTTGGTAGTTCATTAGCAAACAGTAATTTATTCGGCGGGCATTAGAGTAATTAAACAGACAAATTCTATGAAGACAGATGGGTTTCACCAATTTGTATTGAATTTGATAACAACATTATGTTTTTTTTAACTTAAGGTTACCTTCTTGATTTATGTTACTTGTTTGTTATATTATGATCTTTTATTTCGGATATACAACTCATATACTTATTTATGTAACTACTTTGCTGTGTGTTTACTGCACCTCATTGTCTTCATCTTCGTATTTTTCCAGGATTTTTGGTCTATTTTCATAAAGCAAAAAAGCTGAAGAAAACTACATTGCACGAATACATAAAAATAAATAAACGTAAAATTTTATCTTGGCTCCTGTATATCAAACTAACGCAGATATAATCAACGACTAACCGGCAAAATGAGGTTGTACCAAGGTAAACCTTTGCCAAAAGCATAATCAGCCTATATATTTTCCACTGCTTTGACACAGGCCTCTTCTCTGTAAGTGGGAGTGGGCCATAATCCACCACGCGAGCCCAGTACGGGTTGGAAAATGTCACATGTCTTCAATTTTTTGGTTCTAGGACATGCCGGTTTCCTCACGATGATTTTCTTCACTGTTTTGAGAACAGTGGTGATAGAATATAATTTACATAAAGTAAAGCGCCTGTTAGGGTTCGAACCTACGACCTACAACACGTAAGTCGAGGCCGTTACCACTGGGCCACCACTGCTCTCACCTCTGGCAAACCCTTCGGGTAATACAGGTGTGATACTTTGATTATACATAACATACTTAACATCACTGATGTTTTGTTATGTATAATCAAAGTATCAAAGTTAAGGGTAATAAGTGTCTTATTAAAGTATCAGGGGCCTAAAAAGGCCACTTTGGCAGAATCATAAAAGGATAACATTATGAATCATAATAAAAGTCGTAAAACGGTCACAAACTGACAATTCATAATATTATTTGACATTAAAGTAATTCATATTTTGTGGACCATTTTACGAATCTCCATAAAAAATTGTCAGTTTCTGACCATTTTACGACTTTTATTATAATACATAATGTTATCGTTTTATGATTCTGCCAAAGTTGCCGTTTTAGGCCCTGGTTATGATTTGGCAGTTACATATTGTAGAAAATCAAACAAAAGCGTGGAAGTGTTCCAATTTCCATTATACGTGGCTTATATCACAAAGAATTGTCCTCCCTGTAGGATCACAGTTTTGATAAACACATTGAATGCTGCGGCGTGGAATTAACTTCACATAACATTTTCATAATAGCTTTATATAGAACGCCAAATTCAGATTTTTCTTTATTTGTTATGAAACTCACTGCAGTACTTTTTTTAAATAAAGCATAAATTTAGAAAGAAAAAGATTATTATTTTAGGTGATATAAATGTAAACACCTTAAAACCAGATACTAAAACTAAAGATCTTCAGGATCTTGCTGCAAATTATAATTTAATTTTTCATATTACTGATCCAACGCAGCAGAATACTTCATCGATCATATCATAAAGTAATATTCCACTTGCCAAAGGTGAACTTTTGCATTGGGATATATCTGACCACAAGACGGCACAAAGGTTAACATAAGGAAACTCCTCAACAGTACTTTATTTTTTAAAAAGAGACTACAGTTTGGAAAATATTGTTAAATTCAAGGAATGTTTGTCTAAACTTTCCTTTTCAGAAGTATAACCAACTTAACATTAACTTGGCCTATGAATCTTTTCAGGAATTGTTTCTACTGTTTTATAAGTTATGTTTTCCTACAGTTAGAATTAAAATGTCAAACAAATGTAAGAAAACCAACTGAATAACTAAAGGTCGAAGAATTTGCAGTAACCGTAAACGCTCATTGCGTTTTATATATTATAAGAATAAGTCAGAACGCAACAAGATGGTGTACAAAAATACAGTAAATTACTAAGATGTTGTATCACTAGTTCTATATTAAAACATCACATGACAACATGCTAAGGTCTTCAAAAAATAAAAGTAATACGGCTTGGATAAAGCAATATTCAGAATTTTGGAATAAATTATCTTTGATTACGAATTTAAACATAGATAATACAATGATAGTCAACCCACAAAAAATTGCGAACTCTTTTAATAACTACTATATAGACTTAACAAATTAACAGAACGATAATGTAAAGGATACATGCCAAACTAACACGTGCGATAGTCTGTTCCTTGGCCGTACGGTTACAAGGACATACAAAAAATTATTCTTTCCCTAAACAACACAGGAGCGGTCGGGTATGATGAGATTTCGACAAAAATTCTGAAGGCTTGCTCAAGGGAAATAACTCCTGTGTCGACACACTTAATAAATTTGTAATTTTTGAAAGGCTGCTACCCAGAGTTGTTAATTTGTGATTGTTAAGCCTCTTCATAAAAAAGGCGATTGCTCGAAAGTAGATAATTACAGACCTATTAGTCTCATACCAATCACTTCTAATGTTTTTGAAAAAGCCATCCAACACCGCCTCTTAGTTTTTTTTTTTTTTTGGGAAACAGGATTCTTAAGAAAGAACAATACGGGTTTCAAAAAAGGAAATCGTCCACGCTTGCATGCTTCAATCTAGTAAAAAATATAATTAATGAAGTAGACATAGGAAACCGGGTATCTGTTATCTTTTTCGACATGTCGAAAGCTTTTGACTTTGTTTCTCATAAATTATTGCTTTCGAAGTTGGAATGATATGGTATTCGAGGTCCAGCCCTTGAAACCTATCTAGTGGGTAGAAAACAATGTGTTGAGATTCTAAGTATGACTGAGAATGGAGAACTGGAGCAAATTAGATCTCTATCAAAATGTAACAACTCGGGTGTACCACAAGGGAGCGTTTTGGGTTTCCCATTATTTCTATTATATATTAACGATTTGCCTCAACATACACTCAATTATTACAACATTATTTGCGGATGACATTTCGATCATTATGACATCACCAATTAATACTGACATAAATCATTACAGAACTGACATTAATAATACAATTGAATCAAAAGTTTCTTGGTTAAGCTCTAATAATTTGCATGTAAATATAAATAAAACAAAAATTGTTCAATTTAAAACATATGTTCGTAAGCGAGATAAACTTAACATTAATTATAATGAACAACCTCTATTAGAGGCAGGCGAAAATACTTTTCTGGGGGTAGCATTGGACGGTTACTTCTCGTGGAAACCACACGTAGAAAAATTATGTAAAAAATTAAACAAATACGTTTATGTCCTCTACACCCTGCGAAAGACCTCGTCGCAGAGTACGATGTTGACCGCGTATCACGCCTGCATTGCTTCGACTTACAATACGGCCTTATACTGTGGGGTAACTCAACTGACGCGGACAAAGCTTTTAGGGTATAGAAAAAATGCATTCGAGCCATTTGTGGCATTCCACCATGGGAACCCTGTAAACCGCTGTTTCTTAAGTTAAAATTCCTCACATTACCCAGTATGTATATTTTAGAATATGCAAAATTTGCCCGACAGCATTTTGGCTTGTTTAAAAAGGACCGTTGCCCTCGAAAAGTAAGAGATCCAGATGGAATAGTTCTGCCTAGGGCACTAAGGTCTCTGTATAAAAAGAACTGTAATCATATGAGTGGACTTATCTATAATAAAATACCAAAAACCTTTAAAGATTTACCGAATAATTTAGTTTTTATAAAGTTAAAATTATGGCTGCTGGAATAACGATTTTATTCTATAAATGAATTTATAAATAATGTTAAATAATGTGTTTTAAATTATGTAATGTGAAGATAATGAATATTGAATGTATTGTAAAAAGTAATTATTGTTAGAAACTAGTATTTGAAGCATGCCATTGGACGTAAATATACTCATATATTGTAAAATTTTGCATGTCAAATATCTGACTATGTATTAGAAAACTTATTTAAAATTTAAGACCAACGCTGTACCAATACCTATTGCAAATGATTATGTTTTCAAATGAATAAACTATCAAATTCATCAGAATCTCAACAATTTGAACGCTTACGCTTCATAATGAAGGTGCAACGTTAATTACGGTAAACAATGTTTATCGGCCAATCACAAAGCAACGTAATTAAAGGGTAGTTCCGGTAGAATTACAATCTATAGGTGTTTCACTAGACCGAGCATGGGCCCTCCCCTTTGACAGCCACAAAGAACTGGCGCTGACGGGCACCGCCGCTGTAATAACCACGCTTTGTGCCCCAGCATCGGCGTTCGATTTAATTAGTGCTGTGAAGGCTTCACACCTTGACGTTACAATCATAGGTTGTGGACATATATTATACCTGTGCTCAAGGTTAAGGCAGTTGTCCCACTGCCGGCGAGGAAGCGACTATCGGCCATTTTCTCGCTCAAGAATCGTACAATAGATATACATTCCGCGTAAACAAAAGAGATGCACATATTAATAGTTGATCTCTGACTGTTCACACTGCCTGCGAGGACTCGCTCCACTGGTTTGTCGCTGAGTGATAAGAGCTATCAAAGATAATACTCGCTCAGCGATACTCGCTCAGTGATGCTCGCTTGGTGGTCAGAGCTCACTCCCGCTATATATATCTCCGCCCCGAGCGAGTGGTGCGAATAATCGCCCGTCGCACTCGGACACTTGCTATCAGAAGCTCAGCGACAAAACGATCGGAACTACACACTCGCTGCTCGCCGCTCGCCAACTCGTTTTCAGTTGCTAGTTCTACTCGCTACTCTTTCAAACGGATAAAACCACTATTATCCGTTTTAGTGATTATAATAAAACTAAACAATGTAAAACTACCGTTTGTAATAATATTAACGTATAATCTTGTGGAGCACAACTTAACGTGCTTATTTTCTGCATTTTCATTCTAAAATAAAAGAAATAACCAAACAAACGATGAGGGCGCCACTGTTCGTTACACGAGTCCGATTCACATTTGATCACTTTTTTACTAACAACATAAACAAATCTTAAAATAGTTTTTCTGAAAATTTTCCTGTCTGTTCAATATAAATTAATTAAGCGGGGAAATCAATACTGACGCCCTCTCAATTTATTCAGATGGTGAGCGCACTCACCTACCAGTAAATGTATTTTTTTTATTAATCATTGTTGCTCATGCCTGGCAATCGAGAGTATTCGTATTCATCTACTCTGCATACTAAATAATACTGCAAAAATGCGCAAAGTGATAACCAAAAAAAGGCTCCTGGATTGAAGTGCAGCAAATGTAATAAGTGTTTGAAGTGCAGCAAATATGTGGTCTTCATGCTTCCTGTGTGTCAATAATACCCGACCAACTTAGTGTATCGTACGATACAGATTCAGTGGACTGTAAATGAAAAAAATCGAGAATCAGTGAAGGAATGGGAAAACCGTTGCACTGATTTACAAAATCATGACAAAAACAAACATTAAATATGATATTCTGGAAAAATAAATAATCAAATGGAGCACGCTCAATTATGCAACCAACTTGAAATATGTGACATAAACCCAAAGAGAAGAGAATATATTTATAGTCTTTGCATAAACCCATCTGAGAAAGACAACCATTAAAAAATTGCAAAGAAAATTGCCTTGTATAAATCAATTGCGTACCTACCTACAATTCAGATGATTGTGCTTATTTCAACACTGTCAGTCTCAGGAATAGACAACACTGTATTTACTATCTGTCAGTGTCAATATTAAACACAACAGCTCTTGAATGTGGTTTAGATGTAGATGATCGCGTTATAACTCACCCTTAGTTGTAATGTCAAATCATTTATTTCAAATAGACAAATAAAAGACACGTTTTTGAAAGTCAAAAGGAGAATGTGTGAGACCGTACCCAGACACAAAGTTAATTGTAGCATTATGAACTACGTTCATTTTTGTCGCCCTCAAGGAGTAGTTTAATTAATCCTAACTCAACATGTCTGAAGTCACTTGGAGAATATGACATCTGAGGAAATTAAATTGATTTAATAAAGAGAAATATATAACTTATCTTCTCAAAACTTATTGACCTGCTAATGATGGACACTTTTTGAAACTAATGAACCTCTAAAAATTTTCTACGCTTCTAATTATGAACTTTATTTTTTTAATAACTGATCCTCGTTTTAACTTTGTTTGTATATTTTGTATACACTAATTATTATAAGAAGTTAAAAAAAATAAAAATAAAGCTATGACAAGTAAATTAATTATGTGATAGATGCATGGTGAATTGTAAAAGTAGACGATTTTCCTAAAATAATCACAAATTTAAAATCAATGTCATAAAAAATATAATTAAGTACACAAACAATTTGACGTTCAAAAGTGCCTTTAATGTGCCTATATGAAATAAATGATTTGACTTTGAAATTAAATTGGCAATCAGTTTGATTACCAGTTTGATTACACTAGGAATATACATACGCTCTTCACACATTCCAGTCAACATAATTAGATCAATGCATAGTGGTACGTTTCTAGACCGTCAGGCTACTCCGTAGTTCCGTTCTAAATCGTGCCTATTGATTGACGGGAAATTCAATAAAATGTTCGAGTACCCTTCAACAGTATTTTGTAGTTTTTTTTTTCAAAATATAACTTTGGAGGCAGAGTGCAGACGGAGTCGTAATTCGATTATTTTGAAAATCCTGAGTGTTGTGATGCAATATTAAATTAACAGTGGTGTTTTCCACTTGTCAATATTTATTGAATAAGTACGCTGATCAATTGTTGAAAAGACTTGCTGATTAAGTTTTTTTTCTTACGTACGTAATGGGTTTTCAATCATTTCTCTCATTACTTCTTGAAAGAACATTTCAATAGGTACATTTGCTTCGTATAACTTTACTTAAGTACGTACTTCCACTTAATTTCTGCAATCAATGTCTTGTGTTATTTGATTTTGTAAAATCAATATTACTGAAAATGACTGTGATTTTCAAAATGATCACTCAGTGATTGTTTAAAGGCAAAACTGGTGTTTCCAATGACGAATTGTACAACAGCAATTATATTTTGATAAAGTTATAATTGAGTTTATTCTTTACTAGTCTTTAGACTTGCGAAGAAGAAATAGGGAATATTATAGACATTTAAAACTGGTGATGTGCTCACTGTGAAACCTATAAGGGCAGTATCCAATGTAGTACAAAACTATTTACCTATAGACTTTTCTAAAAATACACTTGTGTTCACAATAAAACCCATAGGTTTTATTGTGAACACAACTGTATTTATACTCATATGCATACTGCATACAGTATGCATATGAGTACAACACTATTTCCCTACTCAAACATTCAAGGCACGAAGCGACATCCATAGGGCGTGTACTACGCACCAAATTGTAAATTAGTCTATTGGTTTGAACATGTGCGTGGTACAAACAAGCGCATTCATTTAGTGCCACCCGGGATCAGACGCCAAAAAAAAACAAACTAGAATATTGTTTTTTTGTAAAACCTTTTTGGAAGCTAATGAAGCATTTGTGTACTTTTTAACTTTTATTACAGTCATATGTCATAATAATACATAAACCCCCTTACTAATAAACGTTGAACAGCGTCTGTATAGTTACACAGCGCTTTGTCTTCTTCTTTCAAAATTCAAACTACTGACGACTGAAAGAGAGAAATCGTTGTGTAACTATTTATCTGATATAATACGTTTATTTATTTATTTATTAAGGATCTCTAACAAAGGATACACATAATTATACAATAGAAATTTACAATAATAAAAAAGGTTCTTTTACGTGTGCTCCTTCAATTACAGGAGACCACAGCATGCACATATAACTAGGTGTAAACACGTTTATATTAATAAGGGGTAAAAAGTGCACAGGAGTCGTCCAGTAACATGAAATGTAATTAAAAAAATTGCAACAGTTTATTAAAATTGTGAAGACAAAATATTTTATCACTCCATTTCAGGTACTTAATTCACACCAACGCTACAAAATACAATATTGTAATTTTCTGCGCTCAAAGCTACAAGTAACAAAGTGTAAAATAAATAAAAATGCTTGTTTGTGTCGTCATTGTTTTGTCGCTACGGGTAATCAGAAGCCCGAAAGCCTGACAACCAGTCTTACCAAGGGGTATCGTATTACCCAGTAACTGGGTTGTGGAGGTCGGATAGGCAGTCGCTCCATGTAAAATACTGGTATTCAGCTGCATCTGGTAAGACTGGGAGCCGACCCTAACATACTTGGGAAAAGGCAGGCAGATGATGATGAATGAAGCTTGTTTGCGGATTCAAAAAACTTTACCAATGCACGGCTTTCACAGCTAGTTACTCACAAGTATACTAGGAGGAGCTGCGAACACCTCATGACGTTCCCGGTCTGCATAAAAAAAATCTATGAAAAATATAAAAAAGTCGAATAAAATTTAATTTTATTAATAGAAAACAAATAGTTCATTTATCAAATTAAATTTCAGTCGAGAACGTCCATCGGTTTCTTACTAAACTTCAACTATATCCGACGATCCTGCATACTTATCTTTTTTATTGACTGCACATTCAACTTTTAATTAGAATCAAAACAACTCTATAATTGCAAAAATATCATCTCGGTTGATTTGTTATTGTAGGTGGACAATTTAATTTGCTTGGCTATCGAGTTCCAGGCATTCAACTGCATAGAAAACTAATCATCCAAGGCTTTCACTTCAATCAACCCAGACTGTTGTGAAACTGATTTATTTCCAGTTCTTTCGTAAGTCTTTATTACAAGAGTATTATTTATATTAGTGAAAGTTCAACGCACTGAAAATAAAAGCTGGCAACAAAGAAACCGTAAAAGCAAGTCGTGCCAGACAGCCTGGTGCCTACGGAACTCACGTGGCCAGTATCAACCAAGGCTGCTGTTGGGAACAGAAGTCACGCTCTGAACGCTTTTGAAATGTTATAGTTTTTGGGCATATGAAACGTTCAGCGGAGTCAGAAGTGTAACGTTGCTCACGAAATGTTACACGGTCTTCGACCAAAATTGACTACCCTGCACTAGTTCGGTTGAGCGAACTTACTAATGGTTTTACGTAAAAAAATCACGATATTTGTGTTCCTTAAGGCTCCATTCACGGTTTCTAGCGATGCGACTTGGGTCCAGCGACATGCACGCGCGTTACCTGTTTTTCACTTTTTCGCGGTGACTCATGGCATATTCTATACAACTTCTTCTTTCGTTTTGCTTGAGCGTGGCCTGATATTTATAAAAGCTGCGTGGGTGACCCTCCTTGGATTCAAATCTACCTATGCGGTGCGCAACCTGCTTACCCCATACAAATGCGAAATGCTCTTTTTTTAACCGACTTCAAAAAGGAGGAGGTTATCAATTCGACTGTTTGTTTTTTTAGTATGTTTGTTACGCGATATCTCCGGCAATTGTAAATTGATTGCAAAAATTATTTTTTAATAGATAGGGTATGCCTCAAGGGCCAAGGGTGGTCCCGTATAAAGTTGATTAACTTTGCTTGGGTAGTTTTTGAGTTAACTTCAATAATAATTATTTTTGCCACTTAGTTTATATTAATGATGTTATGTAATGACTTTCTGTCACTAATATTTACATAGCAAGTAAGTATATGGATTTTTGTGGGATAAGTATACATTGCTTTTCACTTTGATTGCGAGAAAATGAAACAGGCATAAAATATATAACAGTGTATAATTAATCAAAAATGTCGCAAAATTGAAGAAGAGCATAGTTAATTCCCGCCACGAAACTTTGTAAAAGTATTTTTTTTTAATTTTCAACATGACTGTGTCATTCGACTAGGGGTACTTCATACTGCCAAGTCGTGAAAACGTTTCTTTGCGTTTTTAAATAATAAATGACAAGTATTTTATCTGATTTTATTAAATTAACAATAGAAAAGACGGAAGCGGTATAAATTTAAGCAAATGAAATAAATAACGAAAAAAGTCGTTATTTTGTTTCATTTGCTTTAATTTATATCACTTCCGTGTTTTATATCGTTAATTTAATAAAACCAGATAAAATAGTAGTCATAATATTATTGAAAAACTCAAAGAAACATCTTTATGACTTGGCAGTATGAAGTAGGTACCCAAGTCGAATGACACAATCATGTTGAAAATTAAAAAAAAAACTTCTAAATAGTTTTGTGGCGGTAATTAGCTATTCTCTTCTTCAATTTTGCAACATTTTTGAACAGTATTAATACTGTTATATACTTTATGCCTGTTTCATCATCATCATCATTTTAGCCGAAAGACGATCATGCCTGTTTCATTTACTCGCAATCAAAGTGAAAAGCAGACTGCTTAACTCGGGTATAAACGAGCCATTTTACCCCTCGACTTAACTAATCTACTATTACCTTCTATTTGTTGCCTGTACCTACATGTCAGCACCACATACAGCTAATGTCAGTTATATAAAAAAGTTTTTTTTTATGCTTGTCTATGATTTTAAATCGTATTGAATTTTCCTGTAACCCATTTTGCTTCATAGTGAGCCGAAGACGAACTTCATAAATTAAAATTATATTAAATGAAGACATCAAAGGGCTAAGCTACCCACCTACATGCTCAATAAAGAACCTTTGGCAGAACTAGTTGAATCTCTAAAAATGCAATTTAAATATAAGCACTTAATCAAAATTTATTGGGAATAAAAAAGCCACGCAAGTGCCATCTGATAGCAAATTCTCGTAATTTAAAACGTTCAAAATCTAGTCGCAGTCTCATCTCAGCGACAAAAGAATGTCATAAACTTGTCAAAATGTAGGAAAATTAGAGGTATTTTTGACAAATTGAGACTGAGATCAGACTGTGAGTGTTCTTAAAATTACTAGAATTGCCCCTCAGATATCGAACATGTCGAAGTAAAAGTGACAATATGACGAATACATAAATCAAATTAAAAAATAATAAATAAAATAGGTATAATTACCTTCTCCATGGCCTTAAATTACTAAACCTAAAAGAAACCCTGTATATCACCCTACAAAAAGCTACAATTTTAAATACATGTCGCGTTGTCAGAAAGTTCATGCAAATAGATGAAAACGAAATAGGTCCTCATCACAACACATTTTTAACATAACACACCACACGCTCCGAGTATTTGGCTTCGGTCCGTAAATGTTGCAATAACCAGCCAAAGAGCTGAGAAGAGAAAACACTCTAAAAATATAAAATAATAATTATAATAATATTTTTATTAATATGGACATCAAAGTTAAAAGCCGGGGTCATTCAATTAACGTAGTGGTTTTATCCATATTTAAAACCTCGCCTCGGTGCAAACACCATCGCAAAGGGTTTATTGGAAAATGCGGATGAGTAATTTTTTATTTACACTAGTTTCTGCCCCCGACGACGTCCGCGTGAATTTCTACTACTAAAAGTTTAAAGTATACACTTTTCAAATCTTGTACTGAATTCATCTTATTAATTTGTTCGTCGATTTGGGATAACATCGTTTATATCCTATGATACTCGGCTATAATTATTATTTCCTTTACTTCATTATTTACATATAAATTATATTTTTAAATATTAAGATATATAAAACATAAAATCATTTAAAAATAGTAGCCCACCGGTATCGGGATCAGGGTCCAAGCTACCGGTGGTCAGGGCTCCAGAGAGAGAAACTTAACAATGCGGGCCGTGTCTAGAAGTACTGCTTTCTGAATCAAGCCCATGATCCAGCTGCCCAACGAGAGCCTCTTCAGATGTTGGTCGAGGCTCTTGGCTATTAGCCCATTGGCTGTCACGACTATCGGCACAATGATTGCTGAGTCAACAATCCACATGTCGACAACCTCGCGAGCCAAGTCATGATACTTGATGTGTTTATCTTTCTCGGCTTCGAGGTTCTCATCATGCGGGACGGTTATGTCAACAATCATTGCGCGCCGCTCACCACTATATCAGGCTTATTGGCAACAATAATCCTGTCAGTGATGATGGATCGATCCCAGTACAATGTGATATTTCCATTTTCGAGAACGTTTCTGATGTATTATCCTGGCTACAAGGTTGTGTCTATGCAAGTATTCTCCGTTAGCTAGACGTGAACACCCGAGAATATGCCTAATTGATTCTCCCGGCCGGTGGCATGCCCGACAGACGTCAACCGTGCCGTCTTTCACAATAATAATAATAATTATTATTTATTCAGATATCAGAGATCCATTGGGTTAGTAACAATAGTCTTAACCTATGTTAGTACTTAACTAATAACACCGATAATGTACAGGTGACAAGTGACCTCACCAGCGGGCTGTCATGTCTCCCGGCTATAGCGCGTAGAATGCTATTGGGGCTGCCACGGAGTCTGTTTAGCAGCGAGGCCGCTCTCTTACGCCGTACAGCATTGAAGTACGTGCCTCAGCAAACATAAATGATGCGCTACAGAACCGAGGCAGACGCAACAGCACTCTAAATGCGTTGTTATACTGGTTATTAATAAAATGTAGTTTCTTGGTATCGATTCGTCGGCCATCAATTACTTGATCATTTATATAAATAATAATAGAGAATATTTTGTACCAGTACCATATACTGCACCCTAATTGCGAAACACACTATCGATCTCAATCTGAAACATTTTGAAGCTTATTGCTAATCCATTGCTTCATATTTTCGAAAAATGTGTCTGCCGAATGAACGTTGTTGAACTGTCAAAACGAAACCCATTGTTACTGATAGTGTGTTAAGCAATTACCCCGGGCACAAAATATTCTCAAATTATACTGCTTTCCGCGGTCGTTACCTATTCCAAAGTAAGTAATTTACACGGATTCACAGTCACACAAGAGTAAATTAGTTGCTTCGTTCACAATCACGTTCCACCGCTAAACGACGTTGGATGCACAATTATATTTAAGCTTTTAGCCCTATCAACAGTTTCAATCCCGAATTTTTAGAGAAATATTTTTTCTCATCTGCATTTATTGGTTTTAAAACGCTAAAAATGTAAGTTTACTCCACAAACAACTTCGATAGTTTCTTTCTTTTAAACTATCCAAAATGGATGGAGTAAAATTACTTTTCAACGTTTTAGAAATGGCGACGTTAAAGATCAGTAGGTACTTCAACTGGAATGAATTATATAACAATTATAAGACAAGAAGACAGCAGTCCTACAAAATAAAAGGAGCATAACGCTTTGTTTATTTCAGTAGGTAAGAGGTGGTCGCGAAACAATGTCATAATTTTTCCTTATATGATATAACGTAACCGCTGAACACAAGTTTCTGAAAAGGATATGAACACATGTGGAGCACCATTAAACCGTTTACCAGGAAAACAGAAGTTTGTAAGAGCCCTGCCGTAATGTTATGAAAATACGAGGTTCTACACCACACGCGAGACAACATGGCTACCTCAGAATAAAATTACATTGACGTGGAAACGCATAATTTTCATAACCAACCAACATTAATCTTAATCTGAAAGCAAAACAAACTAATTGTACGTAGTTTTAGCTTAAAATGAAGCGCTATTTAATCTCGACTATTGTGAGTAAGGTCGACTGTGAAATGCCTATGTTCTAATTTATTCAGGGCAGAGGCAAGTCCAGTGGTCAGGTCATCAGAAAAGGGTTTACCTCGCAAAAGGTCGGGTAGTGCTGAATTTTGTGTTATGTTTAGAGTTGCTAATGTGAATTTTAAATATTCGGCCTTTAATGGCTTCCGCTTGCTCCGCGCTGAAAATGAATCTGTATAAAATAACAGCCCGTCCACGAGTTTTTTTAAATACAGTTTATCAACACTTTTCTGATACGTAATGCTGTGTTCGCATTTAAACTTGAGAAGTGTACTGACAAAGGATTTCTTGTAAAACCTTAGAATCCACTTAGCGCACTTCAGTGTAGTAAAACACCTTTTTTATGATTTTTGTATCTTTGCCTCTCATCTTAGACTATTATTTTAGAAATCCTCAAATTCAAAATATGAAGGTAAGGTTAGTTGAGCGTCACGAAATAGACGTAAAATGTAAAATCTTAAACAGTGAATATTTTCCAACACTGTCAGATCAACAGTGGAGAGTTCCGTGTCTGCATCTGAATAAATGAAAATCCTTTGTCTTCCTGTTTTAGCCCCGAGCTTTAAAAGCCGGTAGTGAGTTCACGGACTCG
Source organism: Hydraecia micacea (assembly GCA_914767645.1). Taxonomy (NCBI): domain Eukaryota; kingdom Metazoa; phylum Arthropoda; class Insecta; order Lepidoptera; family Noctuidae; genus Hydraecia; species Hydraecia micacea. The sequence goes on from OU611774.1 coordinate 4,528,097, forward strand.
GTATGTGTTTTAGATGTCATCTAAAAAGAAAAATAATTCAAACAAAAGCCCCCGGAGATAACTGAGCGCACTTCGACGGGACGATCTCGATAATTTTGCGTAAAGCGTAAACGTTTTCTGTTGAGTTTATTATGAAAACGTTCGAGACAAAATCATGAGAATATTAATATTCCGTCCCTCCTGTTTTCGTTAAAACTTACATTGTCTCGTAATCAGATTATGGCATAACTTTAAGGATCTAGAAAACCATCCGCCAAATATCTTAATTAAGAGGATCTTTCATGGATGGAACGGGTATCGGTTGGGGCAACCGGGGCAACCACGGGCGGATTCTTGTCCCGCGCCCCTCACTGTGGCAAAACTTGTAATGGCATCTAACTTAAACATAAGTTTTTTGATAAGTCAGTGTTTAAACGATAGGGCGGAGGGGAGGGGAGTTACAGGTTGCCCGGGTGTGAGGGGAGATTCGTAGTGACGGCAGGTCGCGCGTTTGTCGATATGTTCGAAAATATTTAATAATTTATTTTTTGTTCAACTTTTTAGCATTTTTTATATAATATACAATGCCATGCGAAATAGTGATGTGATATGATAGTAAATCTCCTAAAATCATGATTAAATACATTTTTGAAGTGTGATTCTGTTTTATGCCTGTTTGTTATCTGATTCGTAAACATAATACATTACTGAAATTACTTTAACGTTTAAAGAAACATAACTTAGAAAAATAAATAATTTTATCATATTACTTAGTCCTAAAATTACAGAAGATTCATGAACGCGAGCTTATAGTGTAATAGTTACGTATCCACCCTTTAACATTTTTTCCTCAGCTCCTGTAATGAATTAATAAATAAAATGTGTTTTTTATGACATGCCTCTATCGGACTCAGTAATTATAACCCCATAGAATTAAATTCGGATCAAAATTCAATAAAAAAAAACAAAACGTGCAATTTAAATATATTATTATCGATATCGGCACGCTCTGTTTCCCCTTTACTAAGAAGCAACAGGGTGCTGGACGCCTGCGCGTATCTCCCCGGCAAGGATAAATAGGCTCGCAGGCATGGTCGGCCCTCAGATTCAAGTTTGGAGCCAGCGAGTTGGGTCGGAACTCCCACCTCGCTCCCGCGTTCCTCGTTCGTAGTAATGTGCTTCCCACCTGCATAAGGGAATAGTTTTTTGTGAAGTGACTGATATTTTTTGTGATGAAAACTTTTTACATTATGACTTTGGTGCCAGCTGCTGGTGAATGAGAGGGCGTTCGAAAGGTAAGTTTTAATTTTAAGGCTTTTTAAAATTATTTATTGCTTTATTTAATTTTTTTTTTATTTTTTCTTAGCTCTTTTTGTAATTGGAAATTATTTTGCTGTTTTAATATTGTATAAAGTTCTGTATTATTATTTTGCTGTTTTAAAATTGTATAACGTCTTTTATTATAATTTGTATTAATTTTACTTAGCTCTTTTTGTAATTGGTAATTATTTTGCTGTTTTAATATTGTATAAAGTCCTGTATTATTATTTTGCTGTTTTAAATTTGTAAAACATATTTTATTATAATTTTTAGGTCTAAGGCTTTGCAGATTTCCATACAACTCAATAAATCTGCAAATTAACACTTTAATGATCTCCTTGATATCATTGTAAATTTTATTGTATAATTTAGCATAAGTTCTGATTTTTTATAAGTTTTGAAATTGTTAATAATGTCCTTAGAATTATTTTTCTGTGAATTTATATGATTTGTAATAGTAACATTTTTAGTTAAGTTAAATTTAAGTTACGATTAAGCTTCACTTTAAGTGTTTAATAAATTAATATGCAACAATATGCAGCAACATTTTCGACGGCTTTATAACGTGCAGCGCAAAGACCACAATTATTTTAATTTTTGCTATCGGACATTTCAATAAAATAATATTCGTATGAACATTTAAATATGAACGTGTTTAGAATACAACTACCAGGAAAAATTGGAACACCCCCCGGCCGGCAACTGAACTGAGATTATAACAATGACCCGGCCGGAAAATGTACTGAGATAACGAGGAATTTCAATCACTATTTTATTCCATTGAAGAAATAGAGTGATTAATCAGCCATTAAATATTTAAGTACAATTTTTATCGGCGTCAAAAAAATAGCGGAGAATTTATGGACAAAATATCCTGTTCAACAGAAAAAATATAATGGAAAATTTTTAAGTCCACAAAATATTTTTAACCCCGGTATTTTTTAGCTTCAGCGTAATAAAATCATATCAAAATTCAATTAGGTTGATCGCAAACTTCCGAATCAGCAATGCAAATGAGGGAAATGAGATGTTGATACAATTTTAATATGCAAATTAAATAACCAAACAGAACTAATGTATGGGAGGGTAATATTTAAATTCATTGGTACATGTATTATGATATCGAGTAAAATAAATATCTACTTTGTTTAATTTAAATTGCAGAACTCACTAAAATAAATGTGGTTTCAAATAAATGCCGCTGTCCGATTTCATAGAAAAATGTAAGATTGGTAAATGTAAAAAGTAAAAAAGAGAAATGGAGCGGTAAAATGTAAAAATTTTAAATATAGTTTTTTTTTATCTTCAGCTTAACTAACTTTACGTACTTCGATTCCAAAATGATGCCAACTTCATTTGAAAAACCATTTTATGGTGTTGCATATTCATTAAACTAGGCAAACAATTTAGTTATAAGTAATAGGAAGAAAGAGAATTATGGAGAAGTTGCTGAATATGGCGGAGAAGAAAAGCGAGAAACGGATTTATAATTTTAAGATTTTTACATCCAATGACTTCGTTGGCCAATCTTCCTTTTATGTCATCGCATTATTATCAACATTTCGTTTCAATATAAAATTATTAATAATTTTTCAAAGTGACCTTATACTTTATTTGAAAGCTACGGGAAAAAAAGTAAATAAAACTTGAAAAATGAGAAAAATTGCAAACGAATAGCTACTATAAAAATTTAAAGTCCGGGATAGGCACCATAAGACAGCCTAAATTAGCGATAGAATGGTTTCCACTCTATCTAAGAGCAATTAAATGAATCACAACTTCCTTCTTTGAATAACATAAAATATATAATCGTAATAAAATTCAACAATTTCTTCAAAAAAGAAATAGCGGCTAATATCGTATTTCAAATCATTACTTAACTAACAAATAAGCTTTGGGATGCATGAAGAAGCCTCCTCGTGTAGCGCAGTTTGTTCCGCCAGTTTCTCAACTGAACCAAGCCCTCGGCGCATCCTGGACAGTCACACCCAACACCTTACTTGACTGGCCAATTCTTCCCTTGCGGTGGTAGAGCTAACGCCTGCCTGGTTTGCGACTACCCTCCCACAGGAGTCCGGCGTCAAGCAGCCTGCTGTGTTTCGCCGATGCGTGGGAGTTCCAGTGCCTTAGGCATCTTCTGGGCAAGCTCGTGCATCATATACCTTATCCATCGCTTTCCATCAGGCGTGATCGAGGTCAAGAGCGAGCCCATTCAGCAATAAAAAAAAATCGACTTATGGAAATACCTATTAATTTTCTAAAAAAAAAATAGTCAACTCTAATAAGGTTCAATTGAATTTACCAAGACTACAAAACAAATAACGTTAAATTTACAGTATTTAATGTTATTCTTATTTACTCTAAGTCTCAAAAGAAATATATTTCTCACTTAATAAAATATTTCTTGGAAAAAATATGGCACAACCATTTCTTAATAGGATTTAATCAAAAAACCACAAAGTGAAAACAGTTTAAGTTCGTTGTAATGAAAACGTAAAATCAATGAGCGATCGTAAGAATTAAAAAGCCCAAGTACAGAATTGAAAAGAGTGTGAGTACAGAATTGAAATGAAATTGATGAAAAATGGCTGTAAAAACTTGGACGTTGAAGACTGAGCACCTGTTTCAAAGCCATAGGTGCCATTAGCAATGTACCGTACGTGTGTTGGGCATTCATTGCTCGATTATTACTTTTTCTTCCATGAACGTTCCTCTGATAACGTGTATTGAAAGTAAAAATAATCCATGGTTTTTTAATGTAAAAAACGTTAAGGAAAAAAAAAACAAAAAAATAACGAAACTGACCAATGATACGTACGACGTATGCGGAAAACGTTTGAAATTAATTTTCAATCGAAATGGAACCGTACCGCTTTTACATTTTTGCAGATTTTCGTTTCACTTATGGAGAAGAAAAATAGATCTCTTTTGACCAAAAGCTTTGTGCTACAAATAAAGCAAATCTGACTGGTATATTATAATTTAAACACTTGCGTTTAAAATTAATCAATAAAACAAGTCGGGTTAGTTTCACCATTATTAACTAAAAAACGGCTGGACCGATTTTTATAATCTTTCATTTGACGCTAATAGTAAACTACATATTAAAACCTGGGAAAAATTCACGAAAAAAAGTGAAAATAAATAATTTTCTCATACTATTAGATGGTACGAAGTCCGCAGGGTACAACTAGTTGGAGATAAAAAAATAACAGCAAAAATCCAAACATTTAGATACATCCCTTGCAATGGCATATATTACCGATTAGGTAATTAAAATTATAGCAAAAGTTCCAAAGAGAGTATTTAAAATAAAATATCACAAAAAATAAATACGTAACCTAAATGTCAGTTCAGTTGTCCGCATAAAAGGGCCCATAATTTTATTATTAATGTTAAAACCTTTGAAGTTAAAAGCCCCTCGCCCCTCTGGGCCCCAGAGAATTGGGTACCTAAGTAGAGGTGAGCTTTTTGTACTTCGTCTGTTAGCCGATGGCTGTTTAGGCTTTTGTGTTAGGGATTAGGCCTGCAAGTGTACCCACCCTTAATATTATAGCTTAGGGACATTGCATGTCTGGCCAGGCATGAAGATAGGATACCAAGATCGGCCATTTAATTCAATGCAAATAATAAAACAAAATTACAATTACAAAGAAAATTAAAACTGACTGTGTGGTTGCTTTAGTGGTTGTAAGCGCTACTGTTTAGAATGAGTTCCTGGGTTCAATTCCCAGGTCGGAAAAGCATTAGGTATTGGATTATGCCATCACGAATTTCTCAGTCGCAGCCCGGAGTTTGGAATTGTGCCCGGTTGATGGCAATAAGTTCACCCTCTATTACATGGGACTTCAATATAACTGGCGAAATGTGGGTGTCCATCTATAGGTACACCTCTGCCAAACCGTTCGGGAATTACAGGCGTGATCTTATGTAAGGAAATTAAAAATTAGATTTAAACATTGCCAGAATTGCAAATTCTGAGCACGAGGTCTTGGGTTCGATCCCAAAGTTAGGAAATGCATACAATTGAAAACAGTACAAATAATAGTACCTAATAGAATAGAAAACTTTTATTATTGTAAGTCTACTGCAGCGACTTTGTGCAAGAATATTTGTAAGCAAAGGTGGTTTTTTTTAGCCACATGAGAGCCCATGATAGACGCCAGTAGGTTGATGATGAAATGGTCGCCGTAGCCGAAAACGGCATGGAAGGATTATTATTATTATTACTGCAGCAACATTGATACAGGTTTATCCTAGTACAGGCATCTAACATTATTATACCTTTGTAAATAATTTCTAAGACTTTTATGTAATCATTTTACCAATTTTAATACTGAATAAAACATTATTATTATTTATTATTCAAACCAATGTATTTGTGTTTCATTATGTGATACTTCCTGCAACTGAACACTGATCCTATAATACTAGCTCAAGCTTAGCTAGGGATTCAGTAGCAGTACCTTTTGTGCAATACATTAATACGATGCATAATTATGTTAGATTATTCTAAGATAAGATGAATGTATTAACTGGCGACAATTTTTATTTTTTTCAAACAGCACCCTAATTGCGTAACACACTATTACTCTCAATTTGAATCATTTTGAAGTATAATGCTAATCCATTGCTTCATATGTTCAATAAATGTGTCTGCTCAACAACGTAAATAACGCAATGAATGTTGTTGAACTGTCAAAATGAAACCCATTGCTACTGATAATGTGCTACGCAATTACCCCGCTGGTTTCCATAGTTTTAGTAACAATTTTACTTAGCTTCTAGTGTTATAGGTTACAGACACAGATATACACAATTAAAATTCAACATGGAGCTCCATCCGCCTCCGCAACATCGGGCAATCCCACCGATCTGCGAAAACACTGAGGATACTGCTGTTGCTGGCGCGAACACGCGTCGTCAGGGATGCACATCTATTCCTAACAAAGACGGCAAAACCATTAATATAGTAATAGGGTTACAGTAAAAAAACTATTGCCGATTTAGTGTCAATTTGCCATACAAGTATTAAGGTTACAATGGTAAAAACTGGCGAAGTGCCAAGCATATCACGCAAAATAATCCAATATTTTGGTAGATCAGATACGACTACCTCTCTTAGCAGTTTGTATTCAGATAGACCGTATAATAAGACACGTAACAAAAATAGCTGCAAATTTTACAGGTATCAAAACGTGTAGATTAAAAGGTATTATTTGGTCTAAGTTTTGGCTGCAGTAGGGCTCTTAAAAATACAAAAAAATTAGCCTTAAATTCATTATTTAATGAATAAGAACATCAGGTGCCACAATAAGCTAGCACTCATCAAAAAAACTAAAAACGTTTTTGTAATTATAACCAGTTCACAAGAAATAAGCAATGTATCACCAAAAACGCTTGTACTATGCGGATGATAGTGTCTCTGGCTCCCTAACTTTGCCTGGCTAAGTTTTGGGGCTGGAAACCTATGGCCCCGTCGAATACGAACAGTCTTACGAAGTTTCGTACCTATATCATGCCTTCTGCATCTGTGTAGCCACTCAATACGTTCAACTAAGCCAGTTACTATAACGCTATTAAGTTTCTCACTAATAAGTTAATGCTGTCGCTAACTTGTTAAACAAACATACAGCATGAATAACAGCCATTCATTGTCTACTATTCAGAATTTTTAATTAAACATAAAGTTCTGAAGCAGATTTTTTAATCAAATTACAACTCATTTATCATTAAAATATATAAATTCTTTTTATTCCAATTCTCAAACTTCACTTACAACAAAAGCGGAACATTCACGCCGCAAAGTAAAATTTCATTTTCATAAATTTTAATCTCGATAAATTATTTTCAAGTGGACGAGAGAACAAGGGCCTTTCACCCGGACAGACTGAGAAAGGTAAAAGAATTAATCTAATGTCAAGCGTCCCAAATACAATGGGGGAACAAAAACTTTTTCATTTTTCTCACCGGACCCCTGGCTAGCGAGAATATTAGTTGGGGGTATTTTTCAACGAACATTACCTTGTTATTGGCACAGCCAATCGAATCACCTGTTCTTTGTAACACGGAGCAGAAATATGCTTTGGCATTATTAGCTGCTTATTTTACTGAAAGCGAGAGAATTTCATAGGGTAGTTTACTGTTCTGTGGTAGCTACACTCCCTTCCGCTCCACCCAGAGCGGGAGGGGGTCATTTGATGATTACCAATCCACCAAAAAAAAGGGTACCTACAAACCTCATCATCATCATCTGCCTAACCTTTTCCCAACTATGTTGGGGTCGGCTTCCAGTCTAACCGGACCCCTATAACTTAGATTAATCATAAAACGTTTCTAAAGTACGTTACACCTTTTATAAAAACAAATCAATATCGGGTGTAGTAAAGAATCAAAAAAAGTACGACACGGAACTAGATATTCATAAAAGAGCGAAGGAACACGAAAGAATAATCCTGAATTCCCCAGTACGGAACATCACGAAATAAGAGCCGATGATCCAAGCTCTGTTTGGTGGTCAATCACGACCTTTATTAAGGTTTCTCTTTGTTACCCGTAAACAACTTATTCGGATCAAGCGACAATCATTGAGTTTATTCGAGAATTAGTTTTGTGTGAATGCGTAAGGGATCCCGCTGTTTAACATAGACATCAAACGGAGAAGTTTGGTTTTAATAACATATTTAGCTTGATGAATGGATCATGGCCAGAGATCGCACAAGACAGGGGTTGGAAGGAAAAGTGGGACACAATACAGACTAACAAACAAAAAAAACATGGCGGATGGGAGTGAAACAAAACTTTTAACAAATATTACGACAAAGTATACTGACAAAATACACGCAACGCTAAAAAAATCAGAATCCCATAACATGAATCTCTTGTAAGTAACGCCCTACTTACACAATTCGGCTAAGAGAGCATTTTCTACCTAATTAAAGCTGGAAATGCGAAAAGTTTAGCAGTTATCCATTTTTCCCCAGTGTCCGTATTCTGAATTCTCCCCCACCGAGCCCAGTGCGACGAAATGTGAAATTTCAATTCCACAGCAAGATTTTTATTAAAGTATCGAAGCTTGGGAACCGTTCGAATATAGTTTGGAAACAAATAAACGACTTTCCCGCTCTTTTTTTCCTTTTTTATACATAAAAGCGCCGAGTTGATTTATCGTCGGAGCTCTGAGCGGTCGCTGCGTCCTGCCGCGAATCTTGATCGACGAAGCATTTCAATTTATTTTATGAGTCGACACCTTCACAAGGGTCTGTTCTTACTAAAATACCCCCAATTCGGTCACTCGGACATTTATCCAACGAAAAAATTTACTGTGCTTTCGATGTGAAAGATCGAGAAATTACTTCGAGCTTCTCTTTATCTCTTTGACTAGTTCAACTCGTTATCATTTCAATATTAATGGACTCGCCGCCGATCTATTCACAACTTGGTCTTTTAATGAGATCAGACTGTTATTATCGCGTGATGCCCTATCTCCCCAAGTTCCAAGTTCCCCGAAATGATTTTTCATACATTCATTCCCAACGTCCCCAAAATATAAAAATATTTAGAATATTTGTAAAGTTCACACTTGACCAATCTTAGTACTGACGTGTCCAAAAGTGTAAGAATAAAATAAAATCATTAAAAATTAACCTTTCTTGTGCTGTGTTTTCGGGATATCCAGGGTGTGTTAGGAATGTATCCAGGTTGTTCTAGGGGGAAATTTAGTGAAAGGGAAGAATTTTGGCTGTGTTGGAGCATGCGGCAAGCAATTCTATAGCTCATGAAAATTGTAAGCTATTAATCACATTTATATTGTAAAATTAAAAAAGAAAATAATATAGCAGTGCTTCTCGATATGATAACAATCACAGTTTGTATGTTCAGCAAAAACAAGTTTTGATAACCTCCCTTTTATTCGCACTCATTCACATCTCTATTGATGAGCGCTATGTGCTAATTAAGTACAGAACAACGTCGTTTGTTATCTATCACTTATCAGTATTGTATAATGTTAATTATATTTAATTAATTAAGCGTAAATTACAATGAAAAGATTACGCTTTTTACACCGTTGGTTTTCTCAAGTATTTTACACATAACATTACACAATTCGTACGTAAGCACTGTACTATTCACAATTTCGGTCAAGACAGAGTCGTACAACTTTTAGTTAATAATAAAAGCGTTGGGGAACTAGGAACTTGGAGAGATAGGGCATCACCGTTATTATCTTTTGCATTTGCCCTAATTTCCAAATCAAATTTCAAACTGCGCTATGCATTCATTATAGATAATGATTCTTTACCTGTTGTTAAAATTGTTACCCATCCACTGATTACGCAAGATTTTATCAAATTAAAATTTGCTTACGTGTAAAACTGCGTTGTTTAGCCGTCCGAAACGAATTCGTATTAAGTTTTTGTAGGACAATCAAATATCAGTTTAAACGGAACGGGAACTGACTACGGGTGGTAAAAAGCAACGCATTCTGGCACACCACACGTCCGCAAAAAGTTCTTGAAAGTGCATCGAATGCTTCGACAGTTGCACAATCAATGCGCAATCAACACAAAACGATTTTATACTGCGGCTTTTACAATGTTCGGCTCACTATTTTATTTTCTGGTGCAGTGCAAGCCTTGTTGTTTTACTTGTTTCTTAAACTTACATTTCAAATGAACGACTCCGTTCTTATCAACCTATCAATCAACTGACTTTCCACTGATCAACAACTTAATGCTGGCTTATCCTCTAACAAAAAAAAAAAGAAAATCTTAATATGCCCAAAACTCAAACTCAAAGCATTTATTTCAATTAAACCATGTACAGGCACTTTTGAATTGTCAAAATTAAATAGTCGGTCAGTTAGTCAGAAAGTTGAAGCTAGTTGCCCATTCCAAAACGTAGATCTCTATGGAGAAGAACAGGCAAGAAAATCCATGGACACTCTTTTAAATCAAGATATTACAAAATCCTGGGTACATTATTCTTGATGCTTCTATATGTGAGAACAATGTAAAAAAAACACACACAAATGAAGAAACAATTCAAAATCAGCCTTGGCAGTTAAGAGATGACCAGTCTCAACCGTCGGCGCCCGTTCACGAACCTTCAACCTTCGAAAATTAAATATCATAAATTAAATGCCCAAGGCATTAAGTCCGCCTTTGTACAGTTTTTACTTGTGCACAAGGTTTTAATAAATAAATACATCCCTGAATGATCGACAGCCACATAAAAGCTCGCTTCGCCTATAACATCGCAGAGAGCACGTCAACTTGTCAATTTTACCACTCAATTGATCAAAGCAAGTAGGTGCGTTGATAAGTCAATTGCAGTGACAGCAAAAACAGCATGGTGAAACATGTGAAAATAACACTTTCAAAGTAAAAAATTGAAATCAAAGACTCGCCAGTACAGGTGGTGCACATCAATGGTAACGGTTTGACATTTGCGGCTTTATGTCGTTGCAGTAAGGGTGATTTTTTTAACCAGTAACTACTAAGAATGCCCATTTTGATTTTTTTTATTCCAAGAGTCGATAGGTACCTACAGCGTTCAATGTTAACCCCTAGCCAATTTTTTCGGATCATTTATTTTGACTAGTGAATCTATCGTTTTTTGTCCGAAAATTCTCTCAGTTGGGCTTCTATGCTTAGATATTTGGGGCCATACACCGCATCCTTATAGATTTAAAATCGCAGGAAAACATTGTGAGGAACCCTAATGTCCTAGAACCAAAAATTCGAAGACATGTTACATCTACCAACCCGCACTGGGCCCGCGTGGTACATTACAGCCCACTCCCTCTCGAAGAGAGGAGGCCTGTGTCCCAACGATGGGAACAATATTGGCTGATTATGATGATGTTCGCCAAGAAACCATGCGATGGGGTGTAATATATTATATGCTTATTTTTAAACACCCATCTTTAATACACATTCACTGTTAACTTAAAAAATAAGGATTACTTTTGTAGTGTATAAGTAGCCGATAGTTTCCGAAGACGCTTGTCCTCGGTTGAACTGTAGTCGGTGGTGTTGAATTTCTCCCGACTATTCAATACAACTTGAAAGTTCTATCGGGCTTCTTCAGTTTGGAGCAACGGGCTTTAAAATGAGCGAGGATGACGGTAGTATTTTTTTAACGGCTTTTTATGCCGTCAGCGGTCATTGGGGCATTGTTACACGTTTAAAATCATATAAATTGTATATATTGTATAAAGGATATGTACAATGACACAAAAAAGGATAATAAGCCTATAATTTTCCCACAACTGGGACACAGGCCTCCTCTCTTCGAGAGGGAGTTGGCTGTAACCTACCACGCGGGTCCAGTGCGGGTTGGTAGATGTTACATGTGTTCGAATTTTTTGGTACTAAGACATGTTGTTTTGATTCACCGTTTTGAAAGCAGTTGTTATGAAATTATTTACACAAAGTAAAGCGCCTCCCTGGGTTCGAACCCACGACCAAACTACTATACAAACTCGTAAGTCGGGGCCGATGCCACTGGGTTTCCACTGCTTTCATAAATATATTAATTGAAAGCAAATAGGCAAACATAACTGTGAAATTATTTACTTTAACTACCTATATATAAATAAAAATGGTATAAATAGTCTAATTAAACGAGTTCAGAGCTATTTTTAGGCAAAGGCCTTTGTAGGTTTGACGTCCAATAAAATTGGCATCCTGCCCACATAGGTACTACTCAATCAAATAACATAACGAAATTAGCTCCTTTACCAAAAATATTAAATAATTTTTTTCCTTCAAATGGGACTAAAACAATAATGGCTTGATAGCATAACAAATTATAAATACTAAATACCCAATACTAATAAACGAATTAAAAAATATACCAGTCAAAAAAAAATACACTAGGTGTACAAAAAATAAAATAACATACCAATAATAAAGGATCTAAAAATTAATTCTGATACAGTATACTTTATGGCCCCACCAGTCTGAGATTGCAAGTGTTGAACGGTTTCAGAATAGTTCGCGGACGTCAAGAAGAGTGATGAAGTAAACCACCCGCTTAATGTTCACTTTGTGTTTAGTACAACGTACGCAAAGTACCCTCTTTAAAGTATGCCAGTTAAAGGTTCTAAATGTTCTTTGTTCATATTTTGGGAAGAATAACTTGGCATTCTGTATAAAAAAGGTTTACAAGGATGAAATATATTATTTTTCAAAGCTAGTTTAGTTTTTTGTGTATTTTGTGCTATAAATTGCGTTACATACTGGCGAGGCAAAGAGAAACAGCCATGTTTGAATTTCACTAACTTGTAAAGTAAACGCCGCCCGACCTACGCGCGTGCGACGCGCTCGTAGACATTACGTCGTAGCTCGTAGCACACTCCGTAGCATATGTTAAAAGACTGGTACAAACTGTACTGTAGCCGGTCACAACAATGTAAACAGGTTAGCGCTTTTGAAAAGCCGCGTGAATTTTGAAACGACGCTCTGGCGGAATTCCGCCGGTGCCTGGCCCGCGCTACGCGCCAACCAAAAAGGTAAATGGGTCATAAAGGCGTATCAATATTGACCGCGCGACTCCCATCCAGCGTACATCATGCCCGTTATATTGGCTATATCTCACGTTATGCGGAGAAGCCATTTTTTCGCTACTAATTTATGTACGTGTCGCTCTTTTTTTTTTTTTTAAGCGTGTCCCTTTTTCGAATTTCGATATTGGGATCGAGGCAAACGCGCTGCGGTTACCGGAATAATGCGGGAGTGGAGCAGATAAATCGCCAGTTGAAATCATGGGACTCCGTTACATAAAGGCTGTCATTTAAAGTGATGTTATCGGTATTTGTGAATCGGAAAAGTGGAACGGCCATAGTGCCAAGTCGTCGGTCACTAGTCTGGAAAGTTCTGTTATTAATCGGGTCACCGTATCCATGATAGGTTGCTGCAAAATATGTCGTGATAAAATAAAAGACTTCATATTGAACACACAGTTTACAATGTGTTGTTCTGACGATAGTCCAACAGTTCAATCTAAAATACAAAGTACGTCGAGTCAGGAGTTAAGTAGTCCTCAACACCCAACACTTGTACCGGTAAGCCGAAAAGCAAACTGGGGCAGAATGCTATAACACTAAGTCTACCTTTTGTGCTAAATTAGTGCAGCAAAGAGCTAGGAACGTTAAAGTTTTTAAGAGCTTTAATGCGTATTTGTTTAAGTTTAATGGAAACCTTTAGGAATAAAAAATACAGTTAGTTAAGAAGACTTTGATTGCCTAGAGTTGGAGATTTGGTAGAGAACAGAAACTCCCAAATACGAAATGTTTTTGATATTTTAACCTCTCACACTTTTGCCCGCCTACCTGTCGAAACACCCCACGCGTCGGAGTAGTTGAATGGATGCAGTAAAGTCATTGTTTTAACAATGACACTGTTGTGTACACTTGGCGTACCGTTGACGTTCCGAGCACTTTATCTTATGTACACTTGGTGTACACTTGACGCTTGAGGGGTTAGATAAACATCTTTTTAACATCAGATTTTAAATACACAATTCCTTGCAGTTGCTATAATATACAACTCAATTAAGTTGATTAAAAAAAACTATGTAGGGAATCGCAAAATCAAAATCACTTTTTTTTAGTTAATAATCTCTATTGGGAATCCCGCCATCTTGATTAAAGAAACAAGCTAATTACTATTACTGTAAACAGTTTTATGATTAAGCTTTTGTTGTAATCCGTGTTTCGCAACCCTTTTTAATTAGGGAGTGATATATAATTAAAAGGGAAGCCGATGGTGATAACAAAAGGATAATCAGGGTTTTTGACCGAGCATCTTATTTCAATGAAACGGTACGTTTATGCCAGGTAACTATGGTAACGGAGGCAAGACTTGAAAGAGCTTGAAAGGCTAATTTTCTATCAAACTGAAAAGGTGGTGAGTGAAGATGAAAACTTTTGTCAATAATATTATAGAGGAAAGGTTTAATATAAGTGTTCAAAGATGTTCCACTGTATAGATATTATTATTTTTAATCAAGCTGTATTTTATTAAAATACTAGCTGCTTCCCACGGTTTCACCCGCATAAGTTTCGTACCCTTGGGAATATCGGGATAAAGTACCTATCCTATGTGTTAATCCTGGTTATAAACCAACTGAGTGCCAATTTTCATCCAAATCTGTTCAACGGTTTACGCGTGATTGAGTAACAAACATCCAAACGTCTTCACAAACTTTCACATTTATAGTAGGGTTAAGAAACTAGCTTCGGCGCCGTGGCTTCGCCCGCATGATTGTTGGATATTATCCCACGGAAACATGCCACCGGGACAAAAAGTAACCTATGTCCTTCTTCAGGATGCCATCTAGCTCCTTGCCTCCTATCGAAATCCCTTTAGTGGTTTGTGCGTGAAAAGGTAACATGCAGACAAAGTTACTTTCAAATTTATAATATTACTAGCTGTGCCTCGATGTTTTACTTGCCTCGCTCGGTTCCTAAGAGTCATAGCGTGATGTTAAATAGCATATAACCTCTCTCATAAATTAGGCTATCAAATGCAGAAATATTTTTTCAAATCCGATTGTTAGTTCCAGAGATCAGTGCATCAAACAAAGTATTCAGCGTTATTATTAGTATAGAAATGTATAAATACGAGTACCTTTCCTCAATGACTAAAAACAGATCTTGTTCTAACGTAACAGTCTTAAAGGTAACTTGATATGATGCAACGCTTTTAAAAAAAGGCGCTGTTGAGGCCATCTCTCCCGTGCACTCCTCGTTAGAGAAAAACGATGCAGAATTGCCCTTAAGTAGTCTACCTGTCTGAGAAACGCACCAGAAAGGGGATATTAAAAAAAAGTTGTTGTTTTCCAAAGCTAAGGCAAGTTTGTTAGTGAATTAGCCACAAATAAAGCAAAAATATCGTCAAAGCACGCGTAAATAAAGTTGTCATAATTATAATGGTATATTTTTCTCTCTAGGGTCGAAATAAAAAAAAAGGAGTTAGTGTAACTTACACGCTAATATTTTATTAATTATATACATTATTTTACACCAGCAAAAGCATAACAAAAAAGAAATACATTTAACACTACAAAATATATAATTATTGTTCAAGTAATTAAACGTTTCTTAGCCAGATGTTTAAGAGGAAATGCGGGGTGGTCTTTTCTCCATAGAAACGCTCTCACCTGTTTTCTTTCTGGTTAATGACCTTAAAGTATTGATTTTTTTACAGAATAATAAATATGAGCTACTTGTATGCCCCTATGTTTTCCTTTTTGATGTTAAATTATTTTTATAAGCACTAGAACCCTCAAAACATGCTCAAAATTGCCGCTGTCAACAGAGGCCTACTGTACAAATTTGACAACTATTAACGTAAAAATAAAAACGTAAGGACACAGTATATATCCTTCTTGTTCAGTTTATTAAATATTTTTAAATTGGTCCAATATTGGTGGGGGAAATAGGCGAGAACCAAACCTCGAATTATGACTTTTTACTTAGGCTTTTTAAAGTCTCTCCGACCGCATTTCCTCTTAATTAACAAACTATCAAACGTTTACACTTAATTATGGGTATTTCAAAGCGACTGCAAAACAATAGGCATAAGTATAAGTCTACAAAAAAAAATACTATTAAACTAGTTCCTAAATAATGTAACTAAGTACTTAGTCGATTATCCCAATATCACCGCATAAACTCGGTCTAATTTAAAAACATAGAGCCTCGTATAACCAAATAAAAGTATCTCCTTTAAATTACGGTTTAAACTGATAGCGTACATAAAATTCTCACGAAGAGTTGTTTCAGGCCCTACTTTACATAATGATACGGATATAAAACACTTTAGGGTTATCATGCATAAGCTAGACGTGCGCCTTCATATATTAAAGTATGATAAAAAATTAATATATCGTTTTCTTTCTCCTGTTTACTAAAACAAGGCTTTAGTAGTCACTTAAGGCACTTTAGGGTCAATATCTCTCTAATACAGGGTGAAATTTTAATAACCGTTTTCCTTTTAAGAGGTCATTTGTACTCATCATTATGAACAACTTTTACTATGGGACCAAACCTGAAATCGTGAAAAAATCAGCTGCTCCCTACATTTATGTTCGCATAACTCGTCAACATGTATGGAACAGCTTGATTTTTTTCGCGATTTCACGTTTGGTCCCATAGTAAAAGTTGTTCATAATGACGAGTACAATGACCTCTTAGAGGAAAACCGTGATTAAAATTTCAGCCTGTATATTATCATAAGCATTCAAACTATCAATAACGCTTCAATAACAGGAAAACTTTTGTTGGAATAGGAGCCTGTGCTGGATTAAAAACCCCTAGTACCCTTGTATATGAGTGTTGAAATTGCTTTCCCAGCGTTCTGCGCCACAATCAGACACAATAAACCCTTCGCGTGTGGACTTTACACTTTACGCACTAAATGACTGGCCTCTATGCCAGCAATCTATCTTTTTTTATTCCAGTCAAGCGAATCATAAAGAAGCATTTCAAATTTAAAAATCGAGTGTCATAATCGTTGGTCTTTTACAAATTACTTGTTTGATAAAAATCCAAACGTAAAAATTGAGTTTCATTATCTTTGGCCATTGAAAAATAACTCGTTTTTCAAAAATTCCTAATCTAAATATCGAATGTCATTATCTTTGGGTCTATTTGTTTGGGAGGGTTGGTATTACTTTTATTTATTTACATTAAGCGGAGCGTTTGTACAGATTATCCTTAGAAATAAACAATTGCGAAGGAGTGGGGGGCAGGACTACGTCGCGGTCGACTGCGTCCCGCCGATAACAGCGGTACGTGAGCCCGAATATGTTAGCGATACACATACTTTTCGCTGATCTAGACGATTATTCCAACCAACAACTATTGTTCTTTTTTAAGTTATGCCATTTGAATTTTTGGTGACATGTTGCTGCATTTATTTAAAGTTAATATGTAGGGTTTTTATGAGATTTTTATTTAAATTAAGTACCTAATAAAAGCGGAACGGAATTTACAAAGAACATCGTGAACATTTTGGAAATATGTAGATGTCTCAGATCTATTGATATTTAAGTAATACCTAAACGCCAAAAATAAGCCCACACAAAACACTTTGGATTGGCGCTTGATCTAAATCAGTTTTTCATTCACGACATGCCTGCTTCATCTGTATGCAGACAGTTTAAAATTCATACACATTGCATTCGAAACGATTCAATTCTCATGCACTATTTTTCATTTAGTATCGACTCACTGCAGGGTCGAGTTGAGCCTGAATGAATGGTGTCGAAATTAGTAGTAAGTTAATAACTCTCTTTTGGACCTGACCCGACATAAATATTATTCTGAAATTCACGTTTATTATGTCAGATTTCCCGACACCCTTTACACTGAGTAAAACGACTCGTAAAATATACGAGAGCCGTCTTAAGCAGGCATCCTCGCTCGGCTTGCTTAATTATTCATTACTCTGCTTATTTACTCAAAAATCTGAATCACATTTCATTTTCAAGATATTGAAGTATAAAAATATTTCTTTTACAAACGCGAACGGAATTCGTGAGTAAAATTTTAAGACCTCCAAAATCCAATCCATCTAGCTGATAGTTTATTGAGGGATGAACTTAAAGTATAAATCGTATTCCCCTAAAGTCAGGTGCGCCCCAAAATGAGAGCCAAATTAAATTTTCCATTCGTCTGTAAAAAAATCAGAGAGCAAAAGATTTCCGCTCCAGTGGGAGTGCTAGCAGTAATAGCGGTGCATTTTTTGACTGTAGCTAAGATAAAAGTACTGCATCGTCAAACGTGAGGGATTGCGGAGTCATCTTTTTAAGATAAAAGTTCTTTTGATCGCGCGCTCCTCACCAATAATGCTACATTAAAATTGCAAAGTGGACGTCATTGTTTCTGCTTACGAGTCTTTTTGAAAAAAGGGTGGTATTTGTATCAAGTTGATGATTTCGGAATGCCATTTTCTGCCTCACTCGACTTCGTAACGAGCAGGAAATGTAGAGATGAGGCAGAAAATCAATTGTTTTGATCAATTTTAATATTCCTTTGGAGAAATTAAATTTGCATTGATTTGCAATAATGATCGCTAACTGATGTCTTCCTAGACATAGCGAGTGTTTCTTTATTAATATAAATGGCTACAAGTAGGAACGCCGAAATGCATTTTAGAGAGAAATAGGGGAAGACTGATGCTAGTAATATTTTTAGTTTGCGGAAAGAAAGAGGCAGTGATGTGTTGGCTCATTTGTTACGGTTCTGAGTAATCGAACAGTAGACATGAATGTTTGCTAATTGAGGTAGGTAAGACTGTTCTTCGAAGTAGTTTGTTATTAAGACAGTCATTTGTTTAGGTAATAGATATACAGGGTCAATTGTTTGTGAATGTAAAACTATGTATATCTTTTGAAATTGATACCTGACAGGTCTGTGAGACGTGTCTGGTATCGTTATCGAAACATGTTAAAACAAATAGAAAAGATTTCTAAAACACATACGAGTAATTTCTCGTAGCAGGTGCGTCCCAAGAACGTTAAAGGATGTGCAGCAGTATCGTTACTGAAATGTCACAGGCATTTACAAGCTTCAACATGATTTGAAATCAAATTTCTGTAGCATTTGTGTGGTTTCGCCAACCAATCAACCTGTACAGTTTTAATGATAAGTGAATAATTATCGCGTTGTTGGTCGGTAAAGCCGGCACAGCGAGTGGTTACACCTTTTAGACAACATTTCCGAACGTCCATTAAAGGATTTGAGGGATTAAGCGAGTTCCCAAGCTATGTCCTTGTGCGTTTCGTTTTTGCACTTAAACGTATTACGATTTCGGATTTACGTTACTTGTTTAGCAGGTGTCGTTTTTTTGGGATTTTGGGAACCAATATTTATCGAAGGTGCGGTACTTTCAATAAATACCCTAATACATAGATGTATCGAGTTTTTTGATTACCTATCTGCACCAGTGTAAGTCTTACATAGAATTTTTCTAAAGTGTCTACGCCGCCAGGAAATGTTGGTATTCTTTTCCACTACCAATACTTTTTGTTGATGATTGGCTTTTAGCGACCCTCTATTGTACTGTACAATCTATTGGTGAACAATAAACTCTGTTTATCTATCTGCCAATCTATATTTTAAGCAAGTGAAAAAGGGGCACTTATTTTATAATAATGTAAGTAAAGAAAAAGCTTGAAACAGTTTCCAATTTAAAAAGATAACTTCCCAATATTATCACCAGCCTGCTTTGCATTTTTGCGAAAACGGAATTATTATTATTAAAAAAATCTCCATCAAATAAGGGAGAAATTGTTTGATAACAACCCCACATTGAGATTATACGGATTAAATTGAAAACGTAGCAAGAAAAATATGCAGACTCACGCGCCGAGCTCGCCTTATCGTAACCTCATTGGCAATCTCGAACGAAGAAAATGTACTCGGAATATTGTTCCGCAGAAAAAACTTAAGATTTCTTTGGTAAAAACCTCTTGGAAACAACGACCATCCTGTGACGGGTATTTA
The DNA here is from genome assembly GCA_914767645.1 of Hydraecia micacea. Classification (NCBI taxonomy): domain Eukaryota; kingdom Metazoa; phylum Arthropoda; class Insecta; order Lepidoptera; family Noctuidae; genus Hydraecia; species Hydraecia micacea. The sequence continues at coordinate 4,547,916 of OU611774.1, forward strand.
TGCAGAAAAATATTTACATCATATTTTTTACACAAGCAAAAAGACAGCGGTTATGATAAATAGGTTCTTTTTAGGTATGATTCGATGAAAAATGTTACAATGCATGGCAACACTACTTTGAAAGCTATGTTTTACGGCATTACCCATATTATAATATTATAAACCGCGAAAGTGTGTCTGTCTGTTACCTCTTCACATTTAAACCGCTGAACCGATTTAGATGAAATTTGGTATAGATATAGTTTGAGTCCCGGGAAAGGACATAGGATAGTTTTTATTCCAATATTCCCACGGGATCGACACTTGTGCGGGTGAAACCGCTGGGCGCTGCTAGTAAATAATATATAACAGTTTTAAAAACCCTCTCAAGAATAGACTAATTTCAAACACTCACAAAGTTCACTTCACAAACAAAACGAACTTGACATTTTATTTCGTTTCAACTCAGATATGTGAAAATAACTGTATAATATGTTGAAAGAAAACTCCTCGCTCGTCGCCTCCGCGTAAGTTACGCCAAAAGTTTTTCTTGTATTTTTTATACTAAAGTACACGAACTTGTTCAAATATGCCAACTCGAATAAATGTAAGACCTGATGTCCTGTAATGTTCTGTTTTTCAAATTACATTACCGAGGCGTAGTCGGCATCCAAGTGGGTACATTGTGAATCGATTTGGAGCATGCGGGGCGGACAAAGGACGGCGAACGTTGCATTACGATAATGCATTTTGGAATACCGAAATTCCGTAGCCATACCAAAAACGAGCGATCACTGAAACGATAATACTCGTTTCACAACAATTATCTGCACGACTCGTTGGCACAGCGAGTGACATGGACTCGTTATTAGGTGTCTCTGACGACAGCTTCTTGGCAAACACCTAAACATGCTATTTAAGCTATTTTCCCAACACAAAATAAAAGCTCATTCAAAAAAATAACTTGGATAACATTTTAGTTTGATTGAGGTAGCTCCCCACCTACCTACCTACGGGTATTATTGTAGCACACAATATTAGAGTGATACTCTTAAGAGAGATAGATAAGGGCCGATTTGAAGCCAGAAGGCACATTCTATCTCACCGCATTGCTTCTAAAGATCCATTCTACTTTAGCTTTGATCTTTGAAAGCGCACCCCTATAATAATATGGTACGGCCATCACTCCCTTTCAAATGTCATTTACAAAACACTTATATATAGACTTTAAATAATTAGAAAAGCAGACTGGCATGAGCTGAGCAATGAACAAAAAAGTACTTACTGATATTATTATGAAAGTTTTTAAAAGGGTTCTGCATTTTGTGAAAAAACGTACAAACAGTTTTGATATTAAAATAGTTTTGCTTTGGCCCCGGCATTTAATGATACTATCGTAAACAAAGTTGCGTTAAATATTTTCATTTATCCGGCGGAATAATTTAATTAATATTGACCTACATAGAGCCCTAAACGCTTAACCGTTATACGCCTAAATAACCGCTAAGAGTAAGTTGAAAACAGTTTTATAATTATGTATAGGGGAATTCCACAAGTGGGTACAATTACAAATGAATAAATCTGGGGGCCGGTGATAAATCCTTAAAACCCAGCTTCCCGTTTTATCAGCGTTATCGGGGACGTGCGATCTCTCTGCCCTCTGCATGGTAGATGTGGTGTGTCAGCCACTCCTTTTAAATTATACATGCGATTTTAAGTAACCAGGCACGGGATCAGTATGCAGAACCCTCGATTCCGTTTATCTGCATGATTTCACATTGATACCCCGTACGGGTAAATTGATTGAATAATGTTTTCATCTTACACATTTCGTATGTTAACCCTTTACTGCTCCGATTGCGTACTGATAAATGTTCTACAATGCATGTCTGAATTTGATTTTAGAAGTATTTGACAAATCGGTTTAAGTTAATCGTAGCTGATTCTAAATATTTTTGCAAGAAACTAGTTTTTTTTTTAAATCTTGATAACACATGTGAGAACTAGTCTATTCAAATTAACAACAAGTGTCTCATCAGCACGCAAAACCGTATGATCGTAAACGATAATAGTAAAACGTAACAATAAAAGTGGGAAACATTACCTCACAAAAGCGAAATTCAATATCAACATAACAGAACATCGGATGACAGATGATCTTGAAACGGCAAACAAAACAACATCGAGAAATAACGGAAAGCCAATATGTCGCAACAAAATGAAGAAATGACAGAGGTAGGAAACGACACGCAAAATTTTATTTCGATTCTAAGAAACAGCGGCGTCACACAAAGTGAGAACAGATCGTGCCGACATTGTATCGGGCTCAATAACTACGTATCACAAAGGAGTCACTGCATCGCTCTGCATTTTATAGCGGAACTGGATCGATCCACTGGATATTGCTAGCGACTTGCAGCTTGCCCGCTTGCCCGATGGAAGATTGCTACATTAAAAATTGCGCGCTGAAAGGTCTATTCACACGAATCGCACAGTGTTTGAATATACGGAACGCAACGCTCCACGGTGTACAGGTGCGGTTCAGGGCACATTTTATATTAGCTGAACGGCGGCTCTCCCTCGCTTCACCCCTTATTACCATTGGGAATGCTAATGAAAACAAACACATGCGTATTTTCAGCTGAGCTTAACATATTTTAACTCCCGCTGTCCTAAATTAAAAAACTACGCGGTTCTCAAATTGGAAAACTTTTGAGAGTAACTGGATTCTCGAGGATATTATACTGGTAAACTTTTGTGGAAGGCACTACAGCATACTTGGAACTACACCTAAATAACACAAACTCAAGCGAGAGCTAATGAAGACATCATTTTCCACTCACAGAAAAACGATGATGCGAAGAAAGCTTTCTACTTTACGAGCGGTGAAGTTTTTTAATTTGGTCCTAATGGAGGAAATATCAAACGAGGCATCAAACCATTTGCGAATTCGCAACGGCACTGTAGCTTGCAAATGACCGATATTATTCCAGACATTAAAATACCTTTTACAAATATAGCGTGTTTGAATATTACTGTAGGCATTTGACACAACTACATTTTAAGGACAGGGTGTTGTGGCGCAGTCCGGGAGAGGCCTATGTCCAGCAGTGGACTGCGATAGGCTGAGTTGATTGATTGATTGACATTTGAAGGCTCAAAGTAAGACTTAAATCAAATACAAGTTCTCATTTGTACAGAGTCATCTAAACTCGACATAAATAAAATATTCAAATTATTATTTCAGACAGCATTCCTATTTAAAAGGCTTATCTTAATTAGATTGATATACAGAGATATTAAAAGAGAGAAAGTTTGAACGAGTATCTCGAGTAATCTATAAAAGTTGTCTTAACTACGACACTTTCCAACTACTTTGTACTTGGCATTACTTAGACCTTGGTTTCTTTTGATAGGTAAAGTGTCCTTCACTTAGAACCCGCAAAATCAAAGATAAGGACAAACCAACATCTGTGGCTTCTCTTTATCGAAATACGCAAGAAATGAGGTGTAAATAAATGTTAGAATAAACACTCCTTGATTTGCAAATACAAGGAGTTTCAAAGTATGAATAAATTGAATGTGTCGACAAAGCATAACGAAGGCAATTATTCTCATATCGTTGCAGAAACAGTAAGTTTGATAACACATATATAATGTTCGATCGAATTGGTAAATTATAAATTCAGTTTTAGCTAGAAAGTCTAATTTGTAGTACAGAAACATGTACTTAGGTATATAGCCAACGACAAAGCGTTGATAGTTTGAATCTAAGTCGCCAAGTATTTAGCTTTGACGTGTGGAATATGTAGATATGTGGTCGGCCACGATGCAATAAAGCCTCAAACGATAAGCTACGGTTGCCCAGGGTTTTGATGCGAGCCAATGGTATTTGCCATGTAACTGCCGTCAATTCCCCGACAGCTGACGGACATGGAGATTCAACGGTTTTATATACAGTACCCTCTCGCACGAACTAAACTAGGAAACAAAGGAGCCACTGAACTGATTTGTAAAAAAATCGATCCTTAGTTCGTGAAGGAATTCTCTCTATTACACTGTGCGCAAACGTCATTTTGACGGCAAAATGGGGATCGCCCTTTGACACGACATTTGTACGTTCATCTCTATATATATGTCCCATGAAAGCAAAGGACTTTGAAACCAAATAGAAAAGTACGTTTGTATAACCTCGTCGTATTCCGGAATTTAATTTTAGAATGGATTCTCTTATATCTCACTTCACTTTGCTAATGACGAACTGAGCTGTCGACAACTATTATTTTGAAATGTACTTTAATATCATAAAATATCAGAAGCTTTTTTTTACCTATTTTCGTTCGAACTGACACGATATTCGTAACGCGATTTAGAGATTCGAAATCGCATTCGACATGGTTTTTCCATCTACATAATATGTATATGTCATCGGGCACAAAAATTGTTTTTCACTTTTCCGTGAAAGGTTTACTAATCTTTACTGACACATTTTCTAGCTTTTGTTATTTTAATATCCACGCTGCATATTGCTTATTTTTGGTAACTGTTTGGGTTTTTTTTATTACGTCCAAATTAAATTTAGGATAAGAGCAGGAGAATGATGATGGTTCGTATGTAATTTCTGTTTGGCTTGTTATTACAAATTAATTTTTATTTATGAAAATACCATTTTCAAAAACCGACATTTTTGTTTAAAACCAGTGATATTTAAACTCTATAGGGGGCTTTTGTTTGTGAGCGTTGAACACAGGTGTCTGAAAAGAAGGTAGTATAAAAACTTGCATTCATCGTTCTGTGCTTCGTTATAGTGAGAACTGGAACTGTTAACACGCAGCAAGCGTTGTTAATGTCCTTTTTGAACATTTCCTCTTGCTCACTTTTCAAACGCGCTGGTGTTGAGGAACTAAAGGTAGCACAAGAGCGGCCACGTCACAAACCCGGGGATATAAGCCTCTTTCTTTAATTTATATACATAAATCCGAATTAAAACCGAAAGAGGGCCAAGGATAAATAATGTTGGCTCGTTTTTCAGAGGTCTTAGATCCGTCGCCCTACTTTATACGAGCATGTTTTTATTTTTCGTATTTAAAAACTCTGGTAATTATGAGTAGGCAGATTCAACGCGAGGAAATTTTGTGTCCCAGTTGTTTATATTTTTTTATTTGTTGGTGTTTTTTTTTTTCTTTTTATACAGCTGAAATTTACCTCGAACAGGGAAACGGGAAGGTTGTTTCGTAATACAATTTCGGCTCTTTGCGATGTTTCTTTTTGTTGGTAGGTAGGCTTATTACAACATGTAGGCGTGTTACGGAAAGTACAATCTGTGATAACTCATATCAAATTAATATGAAAATTAATTTTAAATGGAATCCTAGCTATATAATTATTGTAAGGAAATGTAAAGCACTGTTTTTGGCAAATAAACATTATCATCACTCAAACAAGGGACAAAAACGACTAATTTCTAATAGAAAGAAAAATCCGCACTTCGGTGTTCTTTGAATAACTGTGAAAACTGTCACTCTATACGAAAAACTATCAAATAAATTTGCAGCACACACGTCAAAAAGAGCAAACGAAAAAAGAAATTTAGAACACAAAATACGAATGGAAACATACCAATATACGCTGCAAGTTAAAACAATACTTCGTTACGATGCTAAATTTACCCGACTCTCCTCACATTAATTAAGGGGGAGCGCGCGTAGAATGTTATTGTTACAAGGGAAAAAATTAAAATGCCCTTCCACACGTACAGCCAACATAGGAGCGTATTTGTTCGTACTATGTTTGTTTTCGCTATCGAAAAGGGGAACAACCTGTATTGTGTTTGAGCCTGCTCCTGAAACATTTTTGATTAATTTTGATGATGGGTTTTTGAGGGTATGTTTATTGTGGCCGTACTACGGAGTATTATTAGTACTTTATAGTCCGAGGAAAAAAGGCAGTGATGGACAGACGTATGGCATGGCGGAAACTTATTCAAGTTCCTTATTGTCTTCAGAATAGGAAGCACATAACTAAATATCCAGATTTCTTAAGGCACCCTTCCGCTTACGCAGGCAGTGACACTTTCGATTAGGTTTAAAAACCTTCAAGTCTCACTTCACCTTTTCTAACTGAGCGACGTGATACGTTGTTTTGCGACGGTGAATTCAATTGTGAGATGTACAAAGGTCACATGACAGTAACTGCCCGATATCCCCACAGCGTAACACATTGGAACTAACGCGTTCCAATGTGTTACGAAGCGGAAAATCCAGGCATCCAGTTTCATGTTACCATACAATTTCTGATATTGGTTAGCACAATAATTTTCAATCAGTAATTTTACAGCAAGTTCATAAGTTATTATTAGTGGTGCAGTTATGTACCAGTTGAATAATGTTTCAGCCGCAGGCCGCGATACGATCACGCAATGACAATTAGTTTGCCAATTCGTTGACAAACATTGCGTTTTCACACGCGACACTTCAAAGCAGTCAAGCTCGAACCTTACAGTCTGTATTAAACTATAATTTGATTTAAAATTTAGTGTAAAAAATAGTGTTATATACAATCCCAATTTTTTTTGTACTCACAATGGCTATGTATTGTTCTCGTCAAAGGCACATTCTGTGTATAAAATGTCATTAAAAACTCGAATACGAACTGAAAAATGTAACATCTTAAATATCCAGAATTACAAAAACTTATCCGAATTACACCATGGTTCGCATGAAAGGAACATTCTACATGCTTCCCTTTGCGGAGCGATCTCTCAAAGGTAAACGCGATAATAATACATTCACATTTCCACAATGTGTGATTACGTCACAGCAAAAACTGTGTTTCTACTGCGTTTATGCGCTTTAATTTACAAGAGTAAGGTGTTTTGTGACAAGAAAACGGAGGAAAACATTTAAAAAAATAGAAAAGTAAAAAAATAACCATCCATAATTTGGAAACAAATAACAGAAATCACCTCATTCAGGGTTCTATTTATTTAGGTAGTTCGATAAATAATCTTCTATAATTAGACGGTAGTTTGATAAATATAACCAGCAACGATCACAAGGTCAGGGCCAGCTGTAATTAACCGTGAAAGTGAGTAATGATTCGTTAATGACAGCAAACATTATTGCCATTATTCTTCGTAGTCAATATTGACAGTCTGTTACAGCCTTTATCGCTTGCCCTTGATTGCCGAATTAATATAATTAATATGATACCTGAATAGAACTATGTTTCAAACTGTATAATAATTCGATTAGTGGTTATCTTGTGCAAGTATACGTATATAATATAGCTCGTAATTATTCATAACGGTACATTGGACGATCAAAGAAGAGTTGGCTAATATATCAAAAAAAATCATGATCATTCAGCTGAAAAAATTACTACCTCAATCGGTCCTGTGCGTAAAAAGGTACATACATGAAACGGTTATTAATCTTCGTTGAAATATTATTATAACTATTGGTAATTATTTTTTAAATTTTATTTATTTAAACCCTATATAATAAGCGTCTCAGATTTCAGTGTCTTTGTAAACTTTCCAAAGAGATTAGCTGCAAAACAAATTACTTGAAAGCCTTAGCTTCTCCTAAGCTCTTCTAAATCTAATAATCATTTCACAGTAAGTTTAATCTCGCTATTAGTTCCTTAGCCAAGCAAGGATTTTAATATCGGCTACAAATTATAATGAAAAATCCATACCAACGAAACAGATTGGATTAAATTCACATAAGGTTAAATGTTAAATTGTAACTACCGATAAATAATACCAGACGAGCTACAAAGCACACTTTAAATCAGTATACCACTTTCCTTTGCCGTGGTTATAGCCCTATGTCCTCGTGCTCTACAAATTAATGGGAATGCAATATTTAAGCAATACGCGTGCATTTACCTATACATAGCTATTCGCACTGGCAACACGTTATAACATTCCCCGTACACCCGCTGCCACGAGCTACACGCTTAAGCGACACGCGACAGCGAATGCGGGAAAAGAAATGAAAGAAGTTGTTTAGAGCATGCCAGGAGTCACCGCGACCCAGCTTGCGGAGCGACGGAAAGAAACAGGTGACGTGCGCGCGTGTCGCTTGTCGCACGTCGCGATGGCGTCGTAAGTCGCACCGTTTAAGCCCCGTGAACGGGCCTTAAATTTTATAATTGAGTGTCATCCTTTGTCGAAGTTTTGTTGCACGTTACAAAAAGGAATGCGGGTTATGTGTTCAGTTAACATACATTTTACATGATGTGTTTCGAGATGTGTATTGCATCGTATGTCCAATTTATGTAATTCCGCTAGATTTTAATGAAACTATTTCAACTTTGTGTTTATTTTATAATTTGCAGTGACTCAGAACCATTTCAACGCTGGAGTTCATTTTAGAGTATATTTAGTTTACAGAACTGGTTATTTGGTGTGTACGATTTGGAATAGGTAGTAATAATTGCATTTTTTAAATTTAACTTCGAAAAGCTTACCGAATATGGACCTGCAATTTTACTAATTACATACAATTAAAACAAACCGGTCAAGAGCGACTCGGACTCTCGCACCAAGGGTTCCGTACAAATTTGTAGGTATGTAAATAGTTTATCACGTTTTCGGATTTTTTCCGTTACTTTTGCTACATGACCTTGTTTCTTGCCAAATTTCATAATTTTAGGTCAACGGGAAGTACCCTATACATTTTGATTCCCTTGAGAGTGTCGAAATACACGTCTTTTGCGGTATAAACGGTCGTATCTTTTTTTACGTTAACTTAAAAGTTTGATTTTTTCACAGCTTCAAGGAACCGCAAACTTGAGTATATGATTTTAATTTCAACTTGATACCTCCACGCGTCCCTGAGATAAAGGGTCTTGACAGACAGACAGACGGACAAAAAAGCTATCCTATAAGGTTCCGTTTTTTCCTTTTGGGGTACGGAACCCTAAAAATCACAAACAACAATATCTATTTCAGTATAAGTTCATACTATTGCTTCGTGCATTTTCCCTATAGAAAGTGGTAAAACAAAAGAATTACAAGAGCGTGTTTAATTAAGGCAGATGGATGGATATACTGACGTTGTGTACCTAAGTGACGAAACTGTAGATTTTTCAGTCGGATTTCTTGTTAAAGCTTTAGTGGGTCGCAGTTGCGATTTTCACTCATCAAGCTATAGTTTTGTTTTAGACCTTTGAGCGGTATAAGTTGACCTACTCTGAGAACTGGATAACGAACGCTAGTCTTTGAAAAAGAAGAAAAAGTAGTACCTATGCACAAATTTTTCTTCTTATATTTATTATTACAAGCCTATGTTGTCCCACTGCAGGGCAAAAGACTCCCTTCCCTCCTTCTTACTTTACTTTTTTTCGATTACCTACTTACATGTTTACTTAAAAAAAAAAACAATTTAAATCATTTAAAGTTTTTTTTTTTTAATACAGCACTTGACGACGGTATAATAAAACATAACCTGGCCCCAATAATAAAAATACAAGATAATATTTACATAATTAAAAAGGTGACAGTCTTAAAATAATAATATGTACAAACTAGCTGACCCGGCAAACTTCGTGCCTCCTCAGAATCAATAAGAACGAATGTATGAGAAAATGAATTAGGTACATACCTTCATTATTATTTTTTTCGTGAATTTTTACGATGTTTCAATAGTTATTCTGCTACTCTGGGCGGAGACAAATCCAACAAATCAAAGACCATACAAATCGGTCACGCCGTTCTTGAGTTATAAATGGTGGAACTAACCCGACTTTGTTTTATTTATATCTTAGATATATGAAAGGGGGGGGGGGGGGATCTTAGGGCATAAACAAAATTCGTCTGCATCGCTGTCAACAAGAAAAGTGTCCAAAAGGCTGGCAGCATTGCCACGTTGTATGCAATAATAATTATAAAATAAATTCTCGGTTAACAAATTGCATAACTCCAAACTACAGCTAACCCCAGCAAGCAATATCCTTTCAAATTTAGGTCCAGATCATTGCTTTATTATTCGTAATTACCACTATTTCGGTTAGTTGCAATAGGATAATTGATAGTGTGGCTGAGAACAATGCGTTGACACCGAACCGATTCCATTCCGCTTGTGGTGACAGAGGTCCGCAAATTGCAATACCCGAATTGCTCGCATAGGTGATATTTTACCGTTGAATTTCTATAATCATTTTGTAAGCGCTATGTGGTCTGTGATCTGTGATATTCGCTTGAATGTGATTTTGCGGCATGTGTTCAGGGTTTGACGTCCTGAAAGTTGATACTGAAATTCATCTCATGAACTGTGAAAAATGTATTAGTAATTTATTTATTCTTGTTATTTGTTTTCTACATAAACCGTTTACGTATGGAATTTAAAATATAAAATAATTATCGTAACGTGTTTATTCTATGAAGGTTTTTCTTGATTTATGCTATTCCAAAGACTCGTTAAAATTAAACAAAAGCATGATAAATAATTCGTCCCAGATTAAGATTCAGCAGGTGATTCGTTTTAACAACCCTCTCTCTATTACGTTTTGACAATATCCGAATAATTACAGGATGTTTTCGTAAAGCGGAAATGACGTACCGAATTGACAATAATCCGACGGAGGGAATGTCGCGTTCGCGAGGCAATTTCCGGTTGTACTCCTCTCAGGAGCTTAACGGTTCCAAATGGAATACTAAAACTGTTGAATTAGTCACGAATAACTAGATTTAGAGGAATTACTAATATTGCCCCAGAAAGAATTTAATATGTTGATGTTGGAAATATTTGTGGCAGTTATTTAATATGCGAGATGTTGCCAAGGTCGGCTGTTGTCGTAGCCGACCTTTTTGTTTTTATTTCTTTATCTGCTTCCTTCATATTCATCTAATATTTATGTTGTTATATACAGATAATGGCCGCATTTTGTCAAAGGATTTTTTAAACGACCTACGATGATGTAACCTGTTTATGTATTAGATTTAGTTCTCAAAGGTTTCAGGTTCTTTTTGGTACCAATTTAATCCACTCATGAAAAAGAAGATTCAAATAAACTAAACAGGATTGAATACCCAGCCATACGAAGGAACTCCTTGAGCTCTAAATCTCAAAAACTTTAAAAGGTATCGTTCTCTCTCAATTCGGAAAAGATGTCGAAAAATGTCGAATCTGGTATTTATTAGGTCAGAAAATTAAGCGTACACAGCTCGACCTGGTCCGTAGCGAGATAAGATCGCTACACGAGGGATATTGGACTCCAGTCGGTAGTATTCTAGTTAGTAGTATACTCAATGCGGAATCCGTCTTTACTGTCAACGAAATCTACTTTTCCAAATAAAATGCAATGACACTATGTTCAGCTTGAGTTCACTTTGATCACGAATTTATAGTACGGACATTTCAAATCTAAACATTTGGCTGTCGTCTGTGTGCGTTTGTTGATAACGGATGCCGATAAACAGATTTCTGGTTAAAGCCCGAATATGTACAAGTATGGTCATAATTCAGATAGTAATTTGACGGGACGGAAGCGATCGACACTTAACTCAATGCTTGTTAAAATTTCAGACAAATATACATATTTATTTATAATCGGCCTATAATGTTCCCACTGCTGGGACACAGGCCTCCTCTCTTCGAGAGCGAGTGGGCTGTGATCTACCACGCGGGCCCAATGCGGGTTGGTAGATGTCACATGTCTTCGCATTGTTGGTTATAGGACATGCCGGTTTCCTCACGATGTTTTCCTTCATCGTTTTGAGAGCAGTGGTGATGAAATAATTACGCAAAGTAAAGATAGATAGATAAACCGTTTATTCAGTGCAACAAAAGACACAATACAGGCATTAAAAAAAACATCAAAAAAGGTGAGAGAAAAAAAAAAACAAAGATTAAAAAAATAAATTGACCCATAGACACCTCGCATGACATTTATAACGGTCAAGCGCCTGCTTGGGTTCGAACCCACGACCTACAATTCGTAAGTCGGGGCTGTGACCACTGGGCCACTACTGCTCTAGTTTAGTCTAAATAAGATAGGAATTAGAAACTGTGAGTACCTTTTTGAAGTTAAAAGAAAAATAAGAAACCACGCAAAGTATTAGAGAACACGTACCAAATTTGTTGGAAGCCGTACTAAAAATCCAATTCAATGCTGTAATTTTACGTGCTCTAAGACTTTATATTTTACATTGCGGAGCACAAAAATCGTGTAATAAAGCCTAGTATTTTATAGAACGTGCATGTCGTGTATAGAGCTGGTACACCGCATCGTTGATTAGTGTAGCGGCGTTCTGAATTTCAGCCAAGTGGTTAGGCAATGTAGCACGTTTAAGGTAAGGGAAATTTAAGCTCTCTGCCAGTTCCCAGCTCTCAGAAGCTATTGCGTTAATGACTGTATACAATACGCTTCTAGATAATCCGATCTATTATAAACGGACGGCTTTCAGAAATCTGCTTTGGATAGCAACGAGGTCATTATATTGATTCATAATAGATTTGTCATTCAGAATATTAAATCAACTGTTTCATAGAAACAATTTTGATTCTGTTGAAACCAATTGTAATTTCACATCAATGATACCTATAACTAGGCGTAACATTGGTATGATAGATTGGTAGGCGGATTTATCTGGAAATTGCAAATAACCAATCAGAGTATGTATCGGTTCGAGATAATATCTATTACTAGCTTCTGCCCTCAACTTCGTCTGCGTGAAAGAAAGAAAGAATGAAAATGCAATTATTTGCGGTAAACATGACGCAAAAAGAACATAAGCACAAAAAAATAAGAACAGGTGAAATTTGAAAAAAATACAAAATTTTTGAATTTACCTGGTTATTCCTCCACCCACCCTGTCGCATCGCATCGTCTGCCCGCACTAGTAGTTCCAGCGTTCTTTCTGACTTTTTTTCTTTTCGCTCAACTCCTTAGGATCCAAGGGTGATTGCTCAAGAATCGGGCTATCAATTGCAAAAAGTTTTTTTTTTAATCCGACTGGTGGTTCCGGAGATTTCTACATACAAACATACAAACAAACAAAAAAATGTTACCTCTTTATAATAATTATTATATAAGTAATAATAATAAATAATAAGCGGTACTTCTGGACACGACCCGCATTGTTAGGAGGTTCCTCTCTCTGGGGCCCTAACCGCCGGTAGCTTGGACCCTGTTCCCGATACCGGTGGGCTACTATTTTTTTTATATTCTAATATTTAAAAATATAATTTATAAGTAAATAATGAAATAAAGGAAATAAATAATAATAATAAAAGTTTATTAGGAACAAGTATCCGGACACAAATTTACAAAAGAAAACAAAGATAGCTACAAAAATTAAAACTGTGGCGCAGCTATCAACGCAAAGGACAAAAATATGAAAAGTATAGATATTTAGTGGGGCAAAATTCAAAATTTCGACAGGTCAAACAGCAGATGAGATATTTTTACCTGGCAAGGTCAAAATATCCCATGTGATCAATTTATATCAGAAGTCGATTGTTGCCGGTAATTGAACGTCGACGTCACTGGCAGGCTAGTCTTCATAAATGCCTGACGTGTTAGTTTGCATTAATCACAGCTAGCCACGGGATGCATGCCCGGGATATTTGTGCGGCCTTGTCGTGGGTTTAAACCCCAGTCATGAAATATTGAGGGACGAGCGATTCCTGTCTCGCTTAGCTCGGTGCATAGCGCACCTATTTGCCTATAAATGCAAGCTCAGTTTGCGTTATCTAGTTTAAATATTTACGAATTTTTTGTTTTTGGATATTCCGAATTTACAAAATACCTTCTTTGAATAAGGTGTGAATTTCTCTTTATATTATATTCAACAACTTTAAGGTTCATAATGGTTTAATTTAAAGAGAGAGTAACAAAACTTTACTTTAATAAGTGAGTTGAGTAGTACCTAGTAAAAGTTATAGATACAAATGACACCCAGTATCGTTAAACTGTCGCAGTAATTAAAAGTTTTCCAATAGTTCTGAGAAAATTACTGGGAGCATTGGAACTTAAAAGTTGCCGTGTCAACTGTCTACAGAGTAATATGAAACTCTCGAAAATGAAAAAATAATATCACGAAGGTTTTTAACTGACGAATAATCAATATAAACATTTTTGTCGGATTCATAAATACTCGTAATTGAAGTCCCAAGTCTAGTAATTATTTAAATAATAATTCACCTAGTTTCAATCAAAATCAACTCAGCCTATCGCAGTCCACTGTGTAACGTTACGATTAGCCGGGAGGGCTAATTGTAACTTACGTAGTTAAGAATATTTAATTAGTTACGTCAGAATTAAAAAAGGCTTCTGGAGGCTCCGATTATTTCCCCTGAAATTGGAGGCTCGAAGGAAGAGGTTCCTTGTCGTCCACCTGAAGCGTCCTTGGACTTCTTCTTTTGGATCTGGAGGCTCGTAGGAAGAGGTCCCTTGACGTTACTCTGGAGCGTCCCTGGTCTTCTTCTGGATCTGGAGGTGAGGAGGACGAGGTCCCTCGTCAACAGATGTAGCAACCTCGAGGCCAAACAAGCAAGGTCGAAGGGCTGATGAGACCGGGTGCAGGTCTAAGTAGGAATAGGCCGTTCGTCAAGCTCCCAGGAGTGTAGGGCACTCCCTAAAAGGTCAAAGAAGAGGTAGATGAAGACTTTATATTTATTGACATTTAGAGAATTCACAGTATTAGACTGAACACAACAGCACTTCAAGGTAAAGAATCAGAGTTCAGACCGAACTTGGAACTCAGACTGTATTCAGAACTCGACTGAACTCGGAACTTAACTGACTTCAGAACTCGACTTTCGACTGAACTGCTGGTTAAGCATCGATATATATGTACTATATAACTCTATGTGGTTAAGGCAGTCGACCGCTTTTACTCGTATAGTCCTAGGTTCCAGAAGAAACATTTTAAAAATTTCAAAAATAATTCAATAGTATTGACGGCCAGAAATGTGAGTATCGGATTGGACAAAACAATGTTAAAGATGTGGATTTGCTGTAGCAAAATACCTCAACTGCTGGACATAAGCTTCTCCCAGGCTGCGCCACAACACCCTGTCCTCCGCCTTCCGCATCCAGTTTCTCCCAGCCACCTTCTTTAGGTCGTCAATCCATCTAAACGGGATCCAGTTTGACAATCAGTAATTTATACTTTCCTCTTATAAATAACTTATGTAGCTTGACATCAATAAATATCACCCCTTTGGTACACCGCTAAGTTACGTTACATATTATATTGCTACATTTCTCAACGTTACATCGCAGGAAACTATAGGAAGGAGGTTGAACATATTAAGATATAAATATCCGCCGCGCCGCCGGTGGCCTCCCTATTCTGTACCTGACGTTTTGACGTGACATGACGTTTGTGGGATGGAGTCAATGTCAGAATTACACGCAACTCGATTTCGCTCAGCGAAGATTCCCGTGACGTGCGCGCTGTCAATTCCGTGTTTTCACGTTTTTATGGTTACACGTGTCATTTTTGTTGTTTGGGGAAATGTTATACGTAAATCGTAAAAGTATGTTGTTCGTTTTAATATCTGTACCTCCTCATTGTATGTGATTACTAGCTATCCTGTCAAAATTTAAATAGTTCACACAAAGATACCATAGAAAAAAGGACATTCACTTTTTCCCGAATTTGAAAGTTTCCCAATTTTTCTTCCCATAAAAACCTAATTCAGAATATATTTAGTTCTCATTAAAACCTTAATCAGAATATTATATTTAGATAATTGTTTTAGTTAGGTTAGGTATATTTTAATTTTAATAGTTTGTTAGTTAATTTAGTATAAAAAGTTTATCATTGTAAGGGCTGATTTTTAAACCGACAGATAATTTTTTTTTCGAGGAATAAAATTTACTTCTGGCAGTTTTTGTATGGAAGAAGTGACAAAATTGAAAAATATTCCTCCGATAAAATTATTTGGCGTTGGAAAAATCAGCCCATAATGTACTTATATATTTGTATCCTCTTTAATAAAAAAATATTCAGAATATTACTAATATTTCAAATCAAGAATAGCCAAATCCATCATGTGATCCGCTTACCAACGACCTGTATTTCATTTTTATTTATATAAAGATAGATGTAAATACCTAGTAATAAGATGTATTCGATAAAATTGTCCTCCTTTATGAGAACAATTTGTGTGATTTCCTTTTAGCTTGTTATCGGAAACGTTATAACATTTTATTGTGTTGATAAGCTTTTGATTATGGTTTTCAGAATTTCTATATATGATATGACTTAATTCGGTAACTATTATTGTGTTATGGTAAGAAAAATTGCTAGTTATGAGAATTCATCTATATCTGAAGGTTTTGTTCTGTTAGTAGGAATGTGTATTGTTGTTATTTATGTACATTGCTTCGAACTGCTAAATAAAAATGGTACATCTAGACCTCGTGACAACGTGGTTGGCCTCAAACACGGCCTCTAAAGTCATGCTTGAAACTGAACAAATTTTAACTTCTACTTGAATTGAATACATTTAATATTTAAATCTGATGTGTCCACAGGTTCGGGCATCGCGTTATGTTATTTTAAACTGCGACCTCGCATCCGCATCGTAGATACACACTGAATTTTAAACTGCGACCTCGCATCCGCATCGTAGATACACACTGAATTTTAAACTGCGACCTCGCATCCGCATCGTAGATACACACTGAATTTTAAACTGCGACCTCGCATCCGCATCGTAGATACACACTGAATTTTAAACTGCGACCTCGCATCCGCATCGTAGATACACACTGAATTTTAAACTGCGACCTCGCATCCGCATCGTAGATACACACTGAATTTTAAACTGCGACCTCGCATCCGCATCGTAGATACACACTGAATTTTAAACTGCGACCTCGCATCCGCATCGTAGATACACACTGAATTTTAAACTGCGACCTCGCATCCGCATCGTAGATACACACTGAATTTTAAACTGCGACCTCGCATCCGCATCGTAGATACACACTGAATTTTACGTTTTACGTTATTTTTAGTTAACGCTAGTGCTCTATTCTGGGCTAGGTTTTGGTTATGACTTAAACAGAAATTAATATAGTAACCACATGTTTCAAGCGGTATCAGCCTATACCTATGTATATCCAATAAAACATTGTTTCACAGTTTATAAGATAATATTGAATAAAATTTTAACTATTTAGGTATATGTGTCTAAAATTAGAAAATTAAGGGCAAAAAACGCCGAAAAACACGATTCTTGTATGGACACCCCCTTTAATTTTTAGCTTGATTTTATCTATACAAATAAAAATGAATCGCCGAAATGTATGTACGCGCATAACTTCCGAACAACTGCACCAAATCGGAAAATTCTTTTTTTGTTGTGTTCGGTATTGCCAAGACAAAGTTTGTATGAAAGAAAATTTCGGAAATTCGAAAAAAATTGCACCCGTGCGGAGTGGGGGCAGGCCCCTAGTTTTTATTATTTGTTGTTATAGCATCAATAGAAATGCACACTGTGAAAATTTCAGCTGTGTACCTAATACGGTTCATGGTTTATGAGATACAGCCCGCTGACAAATAGACGGACGGACGGATGGACGGACGGTGTATGGACACCGGAGGCCTAATAATAGGGTCCCGTTGGCAATGTTTGGGTACGGAACCATAAAATTGGTATTTTTCGTTGAGCTACAAATAAGAATGTTGGAGTAGATAGACCGTACGAATGTTATTCTTTAACCTGAAAACACTCATTCGAAATGGACATCAATTACTACCATTTCATGAATTTTAAACACTGAAATGAAGACGTTATGATTGGCAGAGCGTGCAATGTCCATGATTGATTCTAGTAGTATGGGTATGATGCTACACAATTTGTTAATGATCATGCATGATCAAAAGCCGCTCATCAGTTCAACAAAATACTTTGTATGTGACAAAGGTTTGTCTAAAACGTAACTAGATGGCGTTGGCGTCAAATTAGAACTCGCAAGCGTTGTGTTACAACGATTTGATAGGGGTCTTTTGAATTTTGGTAAATATATTCCCAACTATAGAACAGTATACAGTTTGGTTGTTTCATTTAGACCTTCAACCCTACTAGTATACACATAAGGTCAACTTTTAAGTACTGAGTACCATTCTTGGTGTTCGGTATTTAACACAATTGAAATGGATCATGTTATTACCCACGAAAATTGATATCTCATATCAAACTATCAGTTCCTATATTACTAACATATTATAATTATAATAATCTATACTAATAATAAAGCTGAAAAGTTTGTTTGCTTGATGCGATAATCGCTGGAACTATAACAGTCAGATTTGAAAAAATATTTTCTCATTTGATAGTCTAATTCTTGAAGAAGGCTATAGGCTACTTAACATCACGCTAGGATCATGAGGAGCCAACCAAAACAAAAAAATATCAGAAAGAACGCTGAGCGAAAACCCAGGCGATGCGATGCGACGGGGTGTGTCGGGAGCCGAAATTTTACGCAGATGAAGTCGCGGGCAGAAGTTAGTATTTAATAATTGCTTAGTTTCCGTGCCCAAATATATTAATTTGATATCTTCACTTAAATTCGATTTAATTTGTTCGTTATACTTACAGTAAAATAAAATAATTACTTTTAGATTGATTATCTTTGAAAATGTATTATAATATACCCATTCGACATTAATTTGTCAAGTTCAGTACAGACAGATAGGCAGTGGGGTACTTGGCAATGATTTGTACCTGTGATAGCCCTTAAACTGACAGTCCCTTTGATATGAACCTGCAATTGGAATTCAAATTAAATTTAATTAATAATAGGGTGCGTATCCTGCCATGAATTCCTTTATGATGGGTACTTTCAATATACCTTTATTACCTACCTACCTGCCTATGTAACTATAGCTTTATGTTGTGATTTAATATTTTTTTATCAAGATTTTGAGATCTGTTTTGTTCTAAATAAGTTCTGTCATCTTTCAGTTATTATTGTTGGTTCTACTTTACTTTAACTGTAAAATACTATCAAATTTTTTTTTTGTTTTTTGTATAAATAAATTGTTCACAATTTATTACCTTGAGTAGGTATGCTGTTGGCATTACAATATATTATAAGGCCGTCATTTACATACCTATACCCCCGTACCAGTTGAATATATTAAAATAGAATATAAATCAAAGTTCCAAGGACGATGTTAAAAAAATAAATCCCAAAAAGTATCGTCCAGACATAATTTAAATTGGAGAATTTTCCACATTAAATCAGTGATGGCCGGTTTCATTACATCAATATAAACGACATGGGACCGAGTTAAAAGTATTTATATTTACATAATTGCATTTTATAGGCGCAATGAATGGTTGGCCAGCGCTTTTTCACGGAACCATCCGAAGCGTCTACGGTAATTGTATTCATATACGGACATAATGTTGCCATTAAATACTTATTTACGTTAATAAACATTCATTTTGATTTTAAATATAATGGGGACATCGGTAAGCATAATTATCGAAGGCTATTTTATAATCATTTGTGTCATTAAAATAACATTAATAACAATGAAGCCATATAGGGTGTTTTAAGTTGATTGGAGAAACTTCACAGATGGAATAGGTTACGGTATCTTATAGCAACATATAGGGGTTCTAAAACTATAACCATGACATAAGAGCGGTCACTATAAAGCATGTATCAGATAGGTGTGGTCATATTTAGAGGTGTGGTACAGCCCATAAAACTGAACAACTTTCTCCATAGGACCAACATTGTAATCGCGATAAAAATATCAACTGTCATATATAAAACTTCAATACCGGCTCGACGCAAACGTGTTGATGGCTTATTATATTTTTTGCGATTACGATGTTGTCAAAGTCAAATCATTTATTTCAAATAGACACATAAAAGGCACTTTTGAAAGTGAAAATTTACAATAACATAGAATTGATTCTAGTCGCCCCTTTCAAAAGATAGTTTCGTATGGAAAATAAACTCCAGCGAACGTCCATGGAAATGAAATGAGATGGTATATTCTGTAAATAGGATTTCGATATCACTTTTACACGTCATTATTATACGAGTAAAAAAAATTAACTAGGTGATTTCGGCGTTTCCTATCTGACTACTCTGAGAAGAAAGGCTGAAACAAACTCAGGAATGGGATAAAGTTGTTCAGTTTGGTGGTCAGTACCACTCCCTTAAATATGACCACACCTTTCTGATACACGCTATATAAGCTCTACATCGTAAGCAGAGCCTACGGTAGGGGGTCAAAACCGTTTGATGACATTTGAATGAATAATCGTGGCTCAGATTTGACATTGAGGTATTTTTATTGCGCTGCAGCATGGCAATATTAGAATTCTGTATACGTTGTGAAACTTTTATTAGGGACCGTTTCTTCATTCTTCATTCAGCTGTGATTCTTTAGAAATGTTTTGGTAATAACGTGATTTAACGAAACCTCAATTCTTTGCTAAGTATTAATTTCGGTATGAATTGAAAATTATATAAAGTTAGCAGAATAATTATGATATTGTATGAAAGAAAAGCAGCAACTTATTACTCGATAATAAATATATGTAGTAACCTAAAAAGTTAACGGTTTGCCAAGCGAGGTGTGTGTGACCATTTTCTTTCATTATTACAGGCCCATTTGAAAAATATACGTCTACGAACTGGTATTAAGTACATTATTAATCATTCTGGCATCCCCACAGTTTTTGTACTATAATTATTTTTCAACTACACATCGAGCAGTTGTCTGCAATCGTCGCTAATGATAGTAGTTTACAACGTAACTATGTGAAAAAAACGCTTAATAGTCCAATTTTTCGACGAAAAACAGTCTGACTGGATGTTTCAGTACTTCGATCGGAGTTAACAATGTTTACTCACCGTTGCTAGGCGACCGGGAGGTTTTTATGACCACTTTCACGTAAACGATAAAACAATAGCAATAATATTAACTAGCTCAAGTATGCTTTTGGTCAAAATACTCTCAATATGATGAAGAGTTTTTCGAGAAGCGGTAGGTGAGATGTGTTTGCCTTCGAGGATTAAATAATGTCTGAGAATATAAGTTTTCCTGCTACCCCATATTTCAGTATCTATCACCCCTAAAACACAGTGAATCAGGTTTACGAGTAACAAAAAAAAACTTTAAAAAAAAAATACTCCGTCACTACAATTTTCCATAAGCTATCGATCAAAATGACTGAACAAATTACGTTTTTTCGTCTATTAAGGACACCAATATCAGAAACCAATTGTCTACTTAACTATTTAGATTTTAATGAAAGGCTATTTCCATATAATAAATAAGTTCCGTGAGTGAAATTCATGCTAAAGAATATTTACGGCTCACCGCGGGGTATCTAGGGCAATTCCGATAAAATGCACGTGAGTAAAGCTATAACTATAAATACTCCTAAACATAATAAAGGCTAATAAAAATGAGAAATCGTGGCTTCACTTACAAGAAAACCACGAGGAAGCACACAGGCTAACTTAGCTTTAGAATTTTCTAATAAAACCGACGTATTTCTATAAAAACTCTTTGAATACCAGCCTCTTCAAGTCCCACTACAGGGGAAAAGCCTCTTCTTACTGAGAAGGCACGAGCATTGATCACAACGTTTGCTCAAGACGGGTTGGCGATTTCAGACTTTTATTAACTATAAGTCCAGGTCTCCTCGCGATGTTTTTTTCTTTACCGATGTCATTAATGTTCAAAAATACTAACTTGAATGTAAAAGGCAAAATAAAAATAATCAGCTTATAATGCCCACTGCTGAGACACAGGCTTCCTCTCTTCGAGGGGGAGTGGGCTTGGAGTGGAATAATCTACCACGCGGTCCCAATGCGGGCTTATAGATGTTACATGCCTTTGTGCTTTTGGTTCTAGGACATGCCGGCATCCTCACGATGTTTTCCTTCGCCGTTTTGAGAGCAGTGGTGAGGCAATTATTTATACAAAGTAAAGCGCCTACCTGGTTTCTAATCTACGACCTACAACTCGTAAATCAGGGCCGTTACCACTGGGCCGCCACTGTTCTCAAAAGGCAAAACATGGCGTTTCGAAAATCCGGTAGCAGGGGTGCTAAGTAGCTTTCTTGAGTCGCACTCCGAACGAATCCGATTTAGTCACACAAAACAAGTTCAACCTCTGATTCCAAGCACTTAGGTAAGTACTACGGATTTCAATTGGCCTAGATTAAACGCGTTACACCTGGGACCAATTGGTACCCAGAAATAATTTACGCCGTAATTTCGTTCTTATTACTTAACAGAACCACGAACGGAGAAACTTCTTTTAAAAATTTAATCTCTGCCCTCTATCAGTATAAAAATGTGGGTCGGCTCGTAAAATGGCGATAGGTAACCTACTATTTAATGTGCGTCATAAATCCTAGTACAATTTATTGGGAATAATGTTAAAGCATGAGAGAAGTGCGCGCGGACTATTGATTTTCTACCTTAACAATACCGAAGTAAATGAGTGCGGTATTTTACATCGAAGAAGTCTTAAAAGTTAAATAATTTCGTATCTTTTCCACAGTTTAGGAACACTAATTGTAATTCTGGAAACAAACAACTTTACATATTATAACCTCTGTCACACATAAACAAAACACGCAGAAAATTATAAATCCTACAGAACTGGAAAATAAGCAAACTTGTAGGAAATTGAACATATTTCAATAACATGATTTTGGAAGATCGGAAGTATGATTAAAATGACAAAGGTTCGACAGGGCCTCGGCACTCCAATTGGGGTTCAAACGAATATAGACTCTAAGGTTGCCAAATTTAAAGTTATACTGCATAATGTTCGTGTGACAAACGTATTTATAACTTTAATAATGTGTCTGTCTCGCTTGCACTCACAGTTTTCCTATATCTCGATGGCTACGTACGTAACGCCCTTTATTACTTCCTTCATGCTATAAGTTTAAACTTCTGCACATTCCAGTTCACATCCTTTGCTTATTTCTCTGTAATTCATGTGCTATTGTGAAACAGACAGTTTATGGAAGGCCCTTAACGCGCCACTAAAGCCCCTTATCATGAACACAATAATCATATATATACACATACATAATTATCTCGCTGTTGTCAACCTTTTGTTAAGTTAATGATAAGAGTTCTATAATTATGTAAGTTTTAGTAAGTACTTTCTTGTTTATACATTTATTTTAATTTTACAGCCCACGTACCTACGTTATGTTCATTTCACTCGAGTGGACTGAATCGTCGCACATAATCTTTGTTTATTGTGAGCGACAACCCTGTAATACTTGAATATATTATCCCTATTCACGCAATACAACCTTTTAGCATTGATATTTCCAACCAGCCATTCATACCTTCACGCTAGTCCCATGGAATTACTACGGGAAACGAAACGTGATTTCAATTTTCCTTACATTTATCATAAGGGGGGGAGGGGAGGAGGGGGCAATTTGAACCACTTGACGCGGATTTGACGTGAAGTGCTTTCACATCGCCGGCTAAGCCAGTGGCTTACTGAATCACCCGTCATTTGCCTTTGATGAGGCCAAATTCACGTTATTGAAGATATTTGGAATGTCTGATTGTACGGTCGCCATCTCAGGAGGCGTTTCTATTCAGAATTTGTTTATCAATTGTTTTTTGTTTTGATCCCTTAAGAAATTGTGTTCATTTACTTGAAAATTGGAAATTTTAATTAGAACTGTAGCTTTGCATAGAGTTAGGAACAAATGTTACCTGAGCAAAGTTAGCGGTGTTAAAATAAAGTTTTATGACCTAACTTCCTGCGTGGAGAACAATAAGGGAACAATGTATAACTCGGGCGTTTGTTGCAACACTCAGTGTTCGATTATGCACACAAGTTTATTATACCCGAGTCGCTTTAGCATGGTAATAGCGGTCATTGCCCTTTCTCTAATGTCTCTCCGTAGGAATCCTACCAATAAATTATGTATGGTTTTATGTTATTGGAACATGTTGAATATCACGATAGATATTGATACAGGACGTTGGAGGACTTTATTTCAGTTTTTGAAATAAAGAATTTTAGAAAATGTAGGTGGGTCAATGACCGCTATTACCACGCTAACGTGACACGGGTAGTGTAAAATATATCCTGCCTGTTTTATGTTTCTCTTATTCGAACGGTATTATTGCACAAACATTTCACGTTTAGTTTTAATTATATTTTTTATAGGTGAAGGTATATAGAGATGTAGAACTCTTTTTACTAGGAAAATATCTTCCACTTAAATAATATGATGCTTCGTGCAACGCTAAGCTTTTGTTTTCTGTACGTAAATTAATTTACGCTGGAGAGCTGTCCCTTAATTAGACTTAGTGCACATACCTTTTTTCTTGTACCTTAACTCATTTAAAACAAAACTTCGCTTAGAATTTAAATAAACGTAGACTGGGCAGGGCAAAAGTAAGTTTTAGTAAAGTTGTTTTTTAAATAAAAGTTTTGATGTAGTCAACGAGACTTCAAACAGTTTGGGCTAATGTACTTTTGAAATTCTACAAATTTTGTCTTTTTGCTACACTACATTAAAAACACCTAAATGGGAAAGTTATAAATATGCATGTAGCTATATCGCATAACTACTTTAACGAAATAAGGGAGCAGGTCTAGTTCTTCGTTTCCCTCTTAGTGATCCCTTTTCGCTGCGATTGTTTTAACACAGCACCTTTATGAAATTCAAATGAAGCCTCGAGTCCGTGAGGGTCCTTTAGCCGTACCATACCGTTTATATTTATTTATTTCCCAAACAAGAAACGCAAAGCAAACTTCTATGATTTATGGCAAAGTCTACGTATTTCGCAGGCTCGTTTGTATTGCAATATTGTCCGCCAAGTTTCACGGGGCACCAGTTTTGCCGTGTCTCCCCTGTGAACAATGCCCGTTGTCCGTTTGTTTTATTTCGTTTCGTTTCGACGCGACAATAGCCCCGCTTAGTTGACTGGATTTCCCAGTGTTAATTACCGATTCGTAACTCATTTTTTTCAGCTTCTGTACGGAAAATCCAATGAATCATATCTACCGGGTATTCGAACCTTTACTATGGCGGCGTTCATATCGGTGGTGTTATGGTGTTACTGCGGGTAAAAGGCGAACTTCATTAAAGCTTTATTCGATTCGATCTATTCCCCGAAATTAAGGAGATTAGTTTGAAACAGGCGAAAACTCATCGGAGTAAAAGAAAAGCTAAGACCATTACACGTGGAGCACGACTCGGTGGAAACAACAAAGAGAATTTTATGATATACTTGTTTCGCTGATCTTTGTTGTAATCAAAGTACCTAATTAACGTGCCAGTGATCCATAGCGGTGTAATTATTGATACACTGAATATCACGGACATTACGCAAATATAATTTGCATGTATCCCTTGAGTAAATACATATTGGCAATAGTTTAGAGTAATTATTGACAAAGATTCGCAAATAACTACATAGGTAGACGCAAATACTATGCAAAACGTTGAGAGAACTTGAATGAATCATGATGATTATGTTTTATATCGATTAAAAATAAAAAGTCAGCGAGTTTGCAAAGAATTTTGTAACAATAATACAAGTTTGAGAAAGACAAACAAGTCAATTAATAAAGTTTAGAAGATAATTATTTATTCAGTAGATTTAAGGGTAGGACAAGATTTAAAAAATACATAAATATATTCTTAGGGAAATGCAGGCGTGATATTATACTATTATATTCTTCAAATCGAAATATATAGAACGTTTTAATATTAATATATATATATATACCTATTTTTAAATGTTTTTATATTATAATATTTAAAAATAGCTAACAGTCTTAAAATAATAATATGTACGTGTATATAAAAAGGACGGGAAATAATGTAAATAACGCCAAGCGGTTGGTCGACTCTTCACGTGACCAGAGGGCTGGCCTATTTTTTGGCCAAATAATCAGCATTGCCATACTTACTACGTGGCAATGCTGCCAGCCTTTTGGGCATATTTCCTGTTGACAGCGATGCGGACGAATTTTTTGATGCCCTTTGATTATTTGCACGCCTTTATATATACTTGAACGTTTTATAATTCACAAGATTGCTCATTGCCCTTCACACTCCCTCTCACAGAGAGGAGGACTGTGTCCCAGAAGTTGGAACATTATAAGCTAATTATGTGTGGTGATTGCCCCTCTACTGGCAACCTACGTACCTAAATGTTAGGTTAACGTAGACAAAGACGTCACAAACTCAAAATAGCCTAATTTAAAAAACGGTTTACATGTACAGACGCCAGCACATCAAGCTACCCGAATTTTCCCAAACAACTTTGACTAGCGATAAAGTTGAAAATCTATTAAAGACATTTGACAGATTGTAGTAGCTTGATGTGCTGGCGTCTGTACTACAGGCCAATAAAACTAAAACACAATAATATTATAACGTCATCTTTGAATATATACTTTATCCTATAAATCACTAGATATATTCAATTAGGTCATGCTGAAATAATAAACGTTTCTGGTATCTTATGGAAATGTGCCAAATCGGAATGAATATGGGATATTCCAATGATAACATTATAATTTACCTATATATGTTTTTGTAGAATTAACTGAACGAGCCTAAGCGAACTGTAAACTTTTCAATAGAAATATACAAACGTGCATAATAATCCCAATACACGGCACGGTTTCTTGACGACGGCGCCGTAGAAAAAATCTATCTGTAAACAAGCTTCCACAGTGATAAACACAACACTGACGACCGTGCCTACACACGGCGAATAAACCGTAGTTTTTCACGGCAAGAAAAACGTGTTTGCACAAAGGGCCTAATACTAACCCCTAAAAACCGCGTACTATACTAGCTAACATACTATCTAAAGGTACTAATACCGTATGAGCAAGCTCTAAGCAAGAGCGGGGCAGCCACCACCTTTACGAGCTAGCCACGTGCGAGCCGGCCGTATTTTTTGATAAAATTGTATTAAGGCGTTGCTCCAAAGCAGCACACGGCTAAGCTACGCAGGTGTACTAGCATCGCTTTGTCTGTAAATGCCCACGGACACGCTACGTCCGATTGCGTGGCTGGCAAACAAATGAACCGGTAATCTCTCCGTGCTCATCCTACGTAGCGGACGGTCGACTTTACACTTCTCTCGACTGTGCACGGCTGTATTTTGTATTACAAGTCAAGTCGCTTGGGGTAATATTGGGCATGATGCTTTAGATTTTACGTCGGCGGCCAAAGAACGGATGGTTCTATTTTCTCAGGCGACTTAAGGACTTCCAACTTACGATCGGATGGATTTTCCTAGTTTTCTTGTGATGACTGTGTGTGCGTGAAGACTGTGTCATTAGAGCTTATTTTTGTATAACCATATATTTTGTATTAACACTTGTTTCTATTAAATTATGTGCTATCTTTATTATTTATATTATGAATACTGTGCTTTTCAATTTTATTCTCTTTAAAACTCATTTAAAACGATAGCTATGTACCTAACGGTTTTATGTAAAACTAAGGCTATTTACTTTTTGTTACAGGTAATACTTATTCCAATCTTGAGATCTATTCAACCACGACGTGGAGCCCTGACAAGGTAGAAGACGTCGCGGCAGACCCCGTAAAAGATGGCGGGACGAGCTGGACAAAACAAACGACCAGTGGTCCACTTTAGCCCTGGATCGAAAGAACTGGAAGTCATGGGGAGAGGCCTTTGCCCAGAAGTGGGGTGATGCAGGCTAACAGTAACAGTAACCTCGAGATCTACTACAGCCATCACGGTCACTGATAGGTAACGGACCCCTCCAGCTCAACCACTACGAAATCTTCTGCATCGTACTCCTAAGGGCGTATTACCACATTTGTGCGATGTGTCATGTTAGAGGCCTTGCGAATCTAATCCCTGATAAGAACTGTGGCTATTAGTCGAGACCATGCGGTAAATTCAACTTGAAACGCTTACTTCTTCTACATGGTTGAGCCCAACTCGAAGTATCAACACAGTCCATTGTACGAGTCTAACTACGTGCTTCATTAAACTCGTTTGAGCCCAACGCTATTTCACTACTTCAACAGTGCTTAACCAGCGGTGGTATATTCAAAAATCCACCGCTTTAATATTGATAGTTTGTTGAAACCGCCGCGTTCCAGCTCAGCGAAACTATAACTTTACTAAATCATTTAAAAAGTAGGTACGTACTGCCCGCTGTCTCCGCTCTCGGGCGGATTTCTGAATAGTTACTCCAATTGTTAAAAGTTTCAGCTTAACTGCCATTTCTCATCGCTCCGGAGATGAAATTTGGACAACCCTCGCAATGTTACAAGTTGACTATTATTATTATTTAGTATGAAAGACCCGGTTGTTATAGTTATTAACGTCTTTGGATTATTGATGTTATTGCACCATTCGCCTTAGAATGCTTCTCGGGGAAGGATCTGGCAGTTTCTTTTATTTGGTGTTATGTTATGTGATTTTTAGGGAATTCGTTTCAGTACGGATGAATGGATTATTATGGAAGTGATATCTGACCTCTTACTGGGTGTCAAAAAAGGTTCCCTATCAATTTGGATAAAATTTTAAGACCTGGCATACTTTTGTTTCTCCTAATTATATTTTCGCATAATAGCTTACGCATAATTTTTTAAGCATTTTTCTAATCATAATATTGATTAAGCATAACATTCTAAAGCATAAATTTAGCATGCTCGTTTTATTTCTAACGACGTCAAGTCGACAGAGCCCCGCTGCGCGGGGCTCCTATTTCTGTCTGCAGGGTTTAAACGAACCTAACCAAACCGAACCTCGGGGTGCCCCTGACGTCGTTTAGTATTATGCGAATTAAATCTATGCCAAAACAAATTAGCCTTCAAGATAATTATGCCAACATAAACTGTATGCCAAAAAAAATGTGGCAAAGTATTATTATGGCAAAACAAATTATACCAAAATAGTTATGCCCAAGTATATTAGGAAAAATAACATTATGCGAAAAGAAGGGATCCCGTCAAAAAATTGGCAAAGACATGCCGACAATTTAATATATTATGCCATATTTGTTTTAATAGTTTGTTAGGTTACTATATGTTTATTTTAATAGTTTGACAGTTAGCTTAGTACACACAGTAATTCAGTAAGTAGGTGTAAAAATAATCCACATTGAAATTGGTATAATGCTTACAATGCCACAAACATTCAGGTTTAAATTAAAGGCTTAAAAATCATAACACCCCTCGTTTTATGGCATGGCTTACAAAACTGTATATTTAAATAAAATGAATAATTCTACCTACCCTAATTTAAATCTCCATTTCATTTCGAATTTTTCATTGAAATTACTTTTCATATATTTTAGGGGTAATTTCTACTCTCAATATTAGGTACTCATGAAAGATCACAGAAGTCTTTGATTAAGTATTAACAATTAGAAACAATTAGCGACTGGAATTAATTGTAGAAAATCTTATTTCTACGAGAGCGGAGTGGGATGAGGCTCTCGAGACCCTGTGAGAGGATTAATTATAAACATTAGCTATATAGATGTAGTTTAGCTTTTATTACGGTTACATTTTCTGGCTTTTGGGACACAAAAATAAATATTGTAACAGTTGGTAGTCTGCACACTAAAATAAATTCACGTTAGCGATCTGGGAGAGCCAAATTTCATAATTAATGCACTCTAGCTGAGGGCTAAACGTCCGAAAATACATTATTTTGTTATTACTGTATGTTTGTACTCTGCAAACATCTATTCCAAACACAATGAGTTTTCCGTTTTCAAGTTTAATATCGGTGTATTAGTTATTTATATTTTACATAGTTCGTTGTACTCTTTGTTGAGAGGGGCCCGTCGCTAAAATAATAACAGCCGCACAGGTCGATCGATCAGGTTAAGCTACGCTTGCCGCGGTTGGTCTGTGGATGGGTGACCATCTTTACATACCGAGACCCCACCGTGCCTCGGAAAGCACGTTAAGCCGTTGATCCCGGCTGTCATTCGTAGATCTTTGACAGTCGTTACGGGTAGTCAGAAGCCCGAAAGTCTGACAACCAGTCTTACCATGGGGTATCGTATTACCTAGTAACTGGGTTGTGCAGGTCAGATAGGCCGCTCCATATAAAATACTGGTATTCAGCTGCATCCGGTTAGACTGGAAGCCAACCCCAACATAGTTGGGAAAAGGCTAGGCAGATGTGATGTTGTACTCTTTGTTTGCGCGGTATGTATCGTCTAGAAACATTGACGTACATATAAATTGGTACTCACGTCTTGTTTGAATAAGGAACTATAATAAAGGTAGGCCCAAACACACGCGAAGGCGCTCACAAACTCACATTATACACTGGAAAGCTCGTGAGCGCACCCCGGGCTACTTACATACCCGCTTCTCTATGTTTCAACACAAAGGCAACCTTATTCAATAAAACTCTATCCCCCACTGGGAATAGTTCAATAAAATGCCCTCACAAAAGGTGTTATAATGAAACTATCTTACAAACAAAACGTGGGGGTTACTTTATTATGAAAAGATCTTTTTATTTTCCTTAGCGCACTTTCTGTGAGCACTGACATATCTTTGAATAAACTTTCTATTTCATCCCATGGGTGTTGTGACTTAGGGAAAAATCTCAGGTAGATAAGTAATATTATCCTTCGTTCTTATGACAAAATCCCCTTCTATACGTACCCTCGTATTCGGGTAGGGAAGGCCCACGCTCAAGACATTTATGGGCTATTATGATTGATGATAGCCACGATTAGTACGCCGTAATGAAGATGGCACTCAAACGATGAGTACCATAGTACTCATACTTCTTCTTACTTGTCAACTAACTTATGTAATATAAGCATGAACGTTCCTAGTATTACTTGAATCTACAACAGCGGTTGGGTTTCTTGGATGATATATTGCACTAATATCGACAACTTGATGGTCGAGCGCTTACAAGTATTACATCTATGTAATATATAATATATCCGCAAAATATTTCAGTTAGACTAGTGCTTTTAACGTGACATAAACGTATGTACGTAACTATAGATTTTGATTACAATTTGACTCGTCCGTCGTCACGCTTCATGTAATCTTTAAACTCAAATCGCGCGTACATCGAGGCACGCTTATGCTGCACAACAATGCGTAGTCTTTCCCATTCCCCGGTCCGTACACGTATGACCAGACACGGACAATCCACAGGCATACCTGCATTGTCCACCTCCGAACGGGCCCGACCGTGGAAAGTGTACGAAATCAACCAAGTGTTGCAGATAACCCTATGTGCACATTCAACACGAACAGACTCACAACGCTACAGAAAAAACGAGAAAATACTACGTGAATAAGCTCACAGCTATTAAACGCTCTCCGTTCTTTTTCCAACATTGAACATTGTGACATTAACAGCTTCCCAACTCGAACTAAGAAGGGAGAGTCGAAACATAAGGTGTCAAATGTTGCGTTATAATACCCATTATATTAAGGGCTAAGTCATTCCACAGCAGCAGTTTGATGTTGTCACGATACGCAACATTATACGCGCAATGTGGCGTATCTAAGTTGGGAATCTATATCAACTTAATGCAACGGAATATCGGTCACGTTTAAACTAAATGTTGCTTAAGCTTGATTGTTTGTAGTTACTGTTAAGCCGTCTCACTCTCTCCGGCCTGGACAGAGACACCCGGACCCCTTGCAAATTGAAATCGCAAAGGGTTCACGCCGCGCGCTGTACGCTGCTGCCGTCAATAAACATTGAACGGAGCGAAACGTATCATTGTTCTCTGTATATTTTAATTATTAGACACGGCCCGGGGCCTGGCCCTCGGGTGCAAAGGGCCTTTAATGGTAGCGATCTTTCGTTCTCTGAAGGAGTGGGTTATTTCCTTTTATACCTTTGTTGTTTTATGTTTGGTGCGTTTAATAATTAAATATGTTTCGCAACTATGATTTTAATGTTAATAGAGTTGGAAAATGAGTGAACATTATTAATTTACTAGCTGCGCCCCGCGGTTTCAGCCGCATAAGTTTCGATCCCGTGGGGATATCGGGATAAAAAGTAGCCTAATTATGTTAGTTACCTCCATACAAAATTTCATCAAATTTTGTCCAGCCGTTTGAGCGTGAAGAAGTAACAAACATATAAAAAAACACAAACACACACAAACTTTCGCCTTTATAATATTAGTGTGATTATTTTCTTGAAATTAAACAAAATATCTCTTTCTTTTTACCTTTTTTAGAGCTTCCTCAAAAAAAAGAAAAAGTAATTAAAAATAGATCTTATTTGCGCACTCGGATCAATGCGTTCGGTGAGCCTTAATTGAACGCTTGCAGGGCTGTTGCTTAAGGCTCAAACTTAAATAATTAACCGGTTTGAATACGCTACACTTGCATCTTGTGAGAACAGCTGCTAATCTCGTATACACCACTGTGGCGTTTATTGTTGTAGCAAATAAAATGAAAATTAAATAAGAGTGAGGAACGTAAGGGATTAATGTTCACAGAGCCGTCTGACGACAATGTAGGCATGTGCTCAACACAACAATTTGCAAGCGTTTCACTTTGTGTTTCCAACGATTATTGTTTTAAATCTGACTTACAGTTTAAGGCATGCTTTTAAGAGTTAGGTATCGTACAAAATTGTTGTTCTTTCGAACAAAGACGACTACTGAAACGTAGGTAATAATATTAACCTAGCTTCAGGTAATCGAGATAAAATAAAATATAAAAAAATTAAAAAAAAAGTACAACATTTTTAGGTTCCGTACCCAAAGGGTAAAAACTGGACCCTATTACTAAGACTCCACTGTCCGTCTGTCTGTCTGTCACCAGGCTGTATCTCTTGAACCGTGATAGCTAGACAGTTGAAATTTTCACAGATGATGTATTTCTGTTGCCGCTATAAAAACAAATACTAAAAACAGAATAAAATATATATTTAAGGGGGGCTCCCGTACAACAGACGTGATTTTTTGCCGTTATTTGTATGTAGTGTTAACTCGCACACGAAGGGTACCGTAACACCATACAATAGTACGGTGGTACGGAGCCCTTCGTGTGCGAGTCCAACTCGTACTTCGCCGGTTTTTTTATTATTGTTTGTAATATTATAACAAAGTGCCCGTGGCTAAACAATAACAGCCGCACAGGTCGATCGATCAGGTTAAGCTACGCTTGCCGCGGTTGGTCTG
Source organism: Hydraecia micacea (assembly GCA_914767645.1). Lineage (NCBI taxonomy): Eukaryota > Metazoa > Arthropoda > Insecta > Lepidoptera > Noctuidae > Hydraecia > Hydraecia micacea. Next base: position 4,581,037 of record OU611774.1, read on the forward strand.
TGGATGGGTGACCATCTTTACATACCGAGACCCCTCCGTGCCTCGGAAAGCACGTTAAGCCGTTGGTCCCGGCTGTCATTCGTGGATCTTTGACAGTCGTTACGGGTCGCCAGAAGCCCGAAAGTCTGACAACCAGTCTTACCAAGGGGTATCGCATTACCCAGTAACTGGGTTGTGAAGGTCCGATAGGCAGTCGCTCCATGTAAAATACTGGTATTCAGCTGCATCCGGTTAGACTGGAAGCCGACCCCAACATAGTTGGGAAAAGGCAAGGCAGATGATGAATATTATAACAAAGTGCCCCATATGGCTCTTTGTAAACACACGTTTTTCTTGCCGTGATAAACTACGGTTTATTCACCGTGTGTAAGCACGGTAGTAAAGTGTTGTATGGATCACTATAGTGATGTGCTGGCTGCTGATATAACTTGATGTGCTGGCGTTTGTACCCTACATGGACTTAAGTCCATGGTACCCTAATACCCAGCCACAGGCCTTCACATTATGCCAGCAATAAATTCACTCAGTAGCAGCAGCAGTCGGCCGTCGAGAGAATGAGTTCCTGACACCTGTCAGTGCGATAATTATATACTCCGTAGGCTTAGGTAGTTGAATAGGTCAGCGGGATGGTCCGAAAGGTTTACCGCTGCCCCGGAACATAAAGGGCTAAGGAAGGAACACGTATGGGTTTTAGTCAGTAAGAGTCTGACACTACACCCAGAGCGGGAGGAGTCATTAGATGATTTTCCATAAAAAAAGCACGGTAGTAAAGTGTTGTATGGATCACCATAAGGGAAGATTTTTAACTGACGCGTTTTTTATACGGTGCGGTTTATACGACGTACCGTAAAGAGACCGTGCCGTGTACAAACAGCCTAAAACAGAAGGCACTCACCTATTCTTGTACGGCCATACACACGCCTATAAGGAACACAATAAAACGGAGTGCGTCATACGTGAGTACGTGACACATTTATAATTTTATTATTAACCGTTCTTATGAGTCAAGCAGCGTTTTATTCCCGTCCAAGTAAACAACATTGTTAATAAATTCGTGCACTGTAATGCAGAATGCCTCATTCATCGTGTAAATTACACTTCTTTTCGTTGCAACGCAGGCACGCAATCGCCTTTTTAGGGTTCCGTACTCAAAGCGTGCCAACAGGAGCCTATTAAGGCTCCGCTGTCCACCCGTCTACCTGTCACAGGTCTGAATCTTTTGAACGTTCGTAATAAATTGACACTTGAAATTTTCACAGTGTGACCCTGTGGTTAATATGGCACACTGGGTGGAAATTGTCACGGAAAATTGTAATTGATAAAAAAAAAAACATTTTTTTTAAATTTTTGTTTCTTATTATTAGGTAGCTACTAACATAGATGTTAAGAAAAATGTTATATGGATTCTGTCAGAAATAAATGGCAATTATTTTTTTTTCTTTTTTTTTATTATTAAGTATAGCAATAAAAATTAAATAAGTAATGTTAAAAAATAAAAGGGGGTTGAAAAATAATCTAGTGTTAAATGTTGAACGGTTGTAGAGAACCCTTCGTGTGCGAGTTCCACTAGCACTTAGCCGCTTTTTTGCAACAGAAAGCACCGCATTTATCATTAAAGCTTAGCTTTTACCGTAAATGTAAATTAAATGGTCGTGTCCCCTCCCTAAAGCACAAATGGTTTGGATTAAAATCTCTACTAAATTAAAGTAAAGAATGTAAAAGATATTTTTGTTTTCTACTTTTATTTCTGACTTGCAGCGCCTCGCGGTTTCACCCTCATAAGTTTCCCGTGGGAATATCGGGATAAAAACTATCCTATATCCTTTCCCGAGACTCAAACTATATCTATACCAAATTTCATCTAAATCGGTTCAACGGTTTAAGCGTGAAGAGGTAACAGACAGACAGACACACTTTCGCATTTATAATATTATAAGTATGGATAGTCAGTTTACTTACAAACCCTTAGGGAGCCCAATATAGCTTTTTGAGAAATATCACAGGTAACATCTACCAACCCGCACTGGACCCGCGTGGTGGATTACGGCTCACTCCCTCTCACTGAGATGAGGTCTTTGTCCCAGCACTGGGAACATTATAGGCTAATTATGATAAATTAGAGCAGGGCTGCTTTGGCTTGAAGTATTTGTTTATGACCAATACTCATAACATAGAATAATATTTAAAAAAGTAAAAAACATTTTGTGTGTCTATGGGAGATGGTTTTTGTATTTATGGTGAAAAATTAATACGTGTACCTCTAATATTACTCTGCTGTAATAATTAATTTAATAAAACGTTGTAATTAGAAAAACAGCGTTCTTTTATGTTTCCTCTTCACCGGCACCAGCACATAACAAAGAACGGTGTGGAACAGTATTTCAAACGGTTTTGTTTCTCTTTGTAAACCCTTTTTCTAAGTCTCTAACACCATCCATGCAACTGACAGCTAAGCCTACATTGTAATTTAAAATTTCAGAAAGTTCCAGTAATGAAATATGGAATCAGTAAGAATACCAACCACTAAGTAGTATTTCTGAGCAATAGTCTATATGTATATATGTCGCAGCCAACTGGTTAAATTAGCCGTTTAGTTAACCGCCTGGCCTTTGGAAGTAGTGCTCGCCTCGCTTCGCTCTCTTTGCTCGCACGCAGTTGATCACAGTTCTAACCTTTTTTTTTTTTTTTTAACGTGGAGAAATGCTCATGCATTCTGCACTATCACGGGGAGATAGTGCAGTTATGTGGGACTCTAACCCACTAAAACTCCACGGTGTCCTCCTCTGCCGCTTACGGCGGGAACACGGGCACGCGTTTGCACTCATCCGTGAACCCGCCGCGGCTGTCCGTCACCGGACCCCCCTCTGGGGAGTATTCCCCATCATCGGCGCACCAGAACACATAGCACGCCGTGACCACCTCTGGGACCAAACCAGCACATGGGTGCCAGACGACCCCGTGTCTGGGCACCCTTGGTCCCCCTTTGACGGGTCAGGTAATTGGCCCCGCCACCTGCCAATTTTCGGCCGCAGAGGATAGGGAGAGCGGCCAACGTCATACCAACACTCCTCCTCCCCTGCGGCCCCACCGCGTCCGCCATCAGACGGTGGCGACCCCGTCAAGGCCGCGGAAGGTAGGGAGAGCGGCGCACCGCAATACCGGCACTCCTCTCCCGCCGCGGCCTCCAACCCTCAGCCGCGACGCCTCCCACACGACATCGCGGCCCGCCTCAGTTGCGATGTCGCCCAAGCGGCACCGCAACCTACTTGTTGGCCGCTACGCCGTCGGCTTACAGGCAAAAGCCCTGACGAGCGGCCCCTCCTCGGGTTCCTCTTCGCTTCACCGTGGGGGTATCACAGTTCTAACCTAACCTAACCCATTGGTCGGAGTGCCCTGGCTTAGTTACTGCAACCGATTTGGCTCTCGCGTGATTGGTTACAGTTCCAATCTATACTATAATATTGAATATCATTCAGGCCGTTAGTTGAACGGCCGCCGTTTAGTTAAAAGGCTAGGCGGTTAACTAAACGGCTAATTAAACCAGTTGGCTGCGGCATATACACAACAATCTGTACATACTTGCAACGTATAATGGCAGTTATATGCAGAATTTCCTTGCAAGACAATAACACTAAAGTTAGTTTACAACTGATCCCACAGATGCATCTCGATAACGCAATTTGTATTAGAAATGACCATCGGGGATGCGTAGAAGCTCAATTACGAAGGGATATTGTTGCAAGGCTAATATAAACACTAAATATTGGGGCAAGGTAGAAATATGCACTTTAGCTGATTAATTGTGTGGTTCTAAATGCGATATACGAGTATGTATTACTAGCTGCTGCCCGCGACTTCGTCCGCGTGAAATCCTATCCTATCCGTAACTAATCCTATCCTAACTTAATATTATAAATGCGAAAGTAAGTTTGTTTGTTTGTTTGTTACCTTTTCACGCCTAAACCACTGAACCGTTCATCCTGAAAATTTGCTTATTTATTGTCAGTAGTACAGAAACGGTCATAGGGTACCTTTCATCCCGAAAAAAATTGCTGTTCCCGAGGAAAACAACAATAACGTTTTATGATAATAGATGCCGCCACGTGTACTGGGTCGGCTTCCAGTCTAACCGGATGCAGCTGAATACCAGTATTTTACATGGAGCGACTGCCTATCTGACCTCCACAACCCAGTTACTAGGTAATACGCTAGGTATCCCTTGCTAAGATTGGATGTCAGATTTTCAGGCTTCTGACGACCCGTAACGACTGTCAAACATCCACTAATGACAGCCGAGATCAACGGCTTAACGTGGTTACCGAGGCACGGAGGGTCTTGGTATGTAAAGATGGTCACCCATCCACGGACCAACAGCGGCAAGCGTAGCTTGTATCGATCGATAGCTTCAAGACAGGCAGTTTATGTATAGACAGGGACATTAGTTGCAAACAAATTTGAACCTTACGCCAATTTTCCATATAATAACCATTTATTTATTTAAAACTAGCTACGCCCCGCGGTTTCACCCGCATAAGTTTCGATCCCGTGGGAAAAAAGTGGCTTATGTCCTTTCCCTGGACTCAAGCTATCTCTATACCAAATTTCATCTAAATCGGTTCAGCGGTTTAAGCGTGAAGAGGTAACATACAGACAGACAGAGAGACAGACAGACAGAAACTCTTTCGCATTTATAATATTAGTATGGAAGTATGGATAAGCACACCAACAGCACAGTTACTTACAATTCAAATTAAATATCATCTAATTCAGTAACCATGCAAATAACAGGTATACATGACATCTAACTTAAAAATATTACAAAGAAAGAAAATGCATTTATTTAGCACAGACTAAAAGACACACAATATACCAGATATATACTCGTAATTCCTTCAGATAAAAACAAAAATAAAGATAAAAATAAAAAGTGCTAAGTCCGATGTAAGAAATTAGCAGTAATGTGTGCCTCACGGCTGCGCCAAAAAAGTTCAGCAAAAATGCCAGACAACTAGTGCCTGACGCTGGTTTTCAACTGGACCTGATGTGTGAGGTGACGGATGTAAATCAGTTTTATACTGCAACGTGACGTGTGTATGCATACTTAAATAAAATTAATAAAAATATATTTGTGTCATATAAAAACAGTAACGAATAGGTATGTATGAATAGTGTGATATTGCAAAAATAAACAAATGATACTGATAAATGAATAAGTGAGATGGCCGATTAGAGACAAAGGAGATCAATAAAAAGTGTGTCTACGTCCAGTAGATCTTCTAGAACACTAAAAAAACAAACTAATTTGAGCTACATAGACGTGCACTTTTCACACTGTCTAAATAGGGAACATCTGTATGAACCAAAACTCATGGAGAATAATAAATTCATACAACTGCAAAATAATGACAGATGTGATTTAAATATAGAGTCAATTTGCTTAGCAATTAATTTTCATGACTGTAACCATTTAAGTGTATATTATTTTATTAGTGGGAAGTGGTTCATTCGAAGCAGTATTCAAAGTTATTCATGGCATTTGTATTCTTAAAAAAATCAATATGTTTATACCGTATGGATGGATGCGAAAATCCAAATCGTAATTTTCAAGTCAAGTTGTTTACTTAATATCTCATGTAAGGAAAGCACATTATAAAAAATCGTGCTTTACAAGAAATTTCACGCGGGCAGGAGCTAGTATCATCTAATAAATACATATACTACACCATGAAAACATTAAAAGCACACAACACGCATCTCTGAATTCTCTAATTACCCCTACTAGTAAATTGTGATCAATTATTAGTTTAATAGTCCCATTTTGACTGCCGTGGTATTAAAATAACGCAATCTGTTACCCAGTTAATGCCTCGTCATTTATAATTAATTAACAAATACATTATTTTAGATGAATTTGATTTCAAATTGTTGATGCTTCATTATTTATTTAAAGCTTTGAATAACATAACATTGTTGGGGTATGGTTCGGCAGACTTATAAATAAATATGGATTTTTTAGAATGCAGTTCATTTTATATTTGGCCATGTTCGGTAGTGTCATTACAGCATCAGTGACGTAAAATTATAATTTTGTTTTATCTATAGTCCATTCACAGTTTATTTTACCTATGATTTTGTTTTATTTTATGTATTTGCGACAGTTATACATTACAGCATTTACAAACAGTAGTTATATTACAGTCGAAAAAACCCACTGGATTGCTGCTAATGACAAGTCTGTCAAAATCAGAATAATCTTTATTCTCGTTATAATAAGATTGCTGTTTGGTTGCTGCTGTCAAAGGTAAAATTACTGTGAAAGGACTGATGTATATCTATCATATTAATTCTGTCATCACTACACAAGAAAGATTTTCAAATATACGAATAAATCAGGTAACTAAACATTCTGCGGTTATATATGTACCAAAAAGAGCTTTGATTGAAGGTCTGTATAAAAATATACATTCAAATAAATCTTCTTTTATCAGCATCTGCCTGAATTCACTCACGAACGCATCCAAACCGGTTCCAAATATTATTTGATATTTTTCTCGTTACACAGTAAGAAGTGTTTTCAATCGAATGGAGTGTTAAAAACTCAGTCATTTTTTACTCTTATTTTATATTTCTATTTACATAGCTTTATTTACGAATGTTTCAAACATGAAAGGTTTATTTTTATGTTTGTGCACTAACCATAACGTTGCTTGTTCATCAATAGATAATTGTTATTTTATTTTCCTATTGGTTGGTTCGTAAAATTGTTACAGCAGTCTAGTTATGTGAAAATATTTCCCACACAGGTGTTAGAATTCTAGTAGTATATTTGTGATTTATTTTGTTCGTGGAAACGTTTTTAGTGCTGTAATATTCAAACTCAATTTCGATACAATAATTATATAATAGTACATATTGGAAGTGAATTTTGGAGGACATCCTAATGTTTAAAACTAACCTCATGCTGAGATAAAAAGACAAAATTATGAAATAAAAAGACGTAATATTTACAAATTAAAGCAATGATATAATTTCCTTTCTTATTCGACGCCATTTATAACCAATAGAATATATGTTTACCTTTCCTCTAATGAGGAGTACCATGCAAAGCGCAAAGTCACCGTCTTGTCTACATTGTCTGGATCTGTCAACACGCTGATTGGCTGCGACAGATCTTCTTCATGCGTTTGCCAAAGCTATGTTTGTTTGTCTAGCTTATGTGTAGGACTACTATGTTTATGAAGCGATTGCGCATACAAATCGATTAGGCTGTGACCGCACAATGCGATGCCGACGTGCAAAGCTCGGCTTTCAGCGCTAATTGTCTAAGACAAGTCGACTGATTCGTATCTAATGGCTGATTAGAATCGGTGCATTGCAAGGTATACCTATATAATATAGTGTATATAAACTGCGAATGCACTTTACTATAATGACAGTACCCAAATTTTTCTTCGTAATAGCAGTAGTCATGCAGTCGTTTTACAAAAAACAAATAGCTGACTGGCTAACTTTTCCGCACAACATTAATCAAACCAGTATATTACTGCCACAAATACAAAAATTCAGCCCACAAACTGTTAACACAGTATTTAAAGATAAATTACTGTTCAATTAAATCCGTCAATTGGGAAACAGATTACGCTAATGATGTCTGTGTTTAAACTCTATACTTAATGCGATTAATCGTCAATGTTGGCAAAGCCTTATATTGTATAGTTACTAAGTGCACGACTAGTGATTAACTAACGTTAATTGAAAGTTGCGACTAGTTTGTTTTATCTACGGTGTTTCTTTTCAGTAATACGGAGAAAAACATGCATTGATTTATGTATAGCCGCCCTCAATGTATGTTGTTGTTTTTCTCCATCATTAACGTTATTCCCAGATTTCTTCAGTAAGATTTTTCAGATAAGCATTAAGTGGACTACATGACCTAAAGCGTGGTCACTGTCGGACTGCATAGAAAAGAAAGAGAAGCGCGATGACAAAACGCTGGTAATTTATTGCAAAATATGAAGCAATTATCTATTTACAATAAATCTATTGTTTGGACAAAAAAATTAAAACACTAGTGCTTTAGTATGTTGCTTGTAGAATAATCTGACAAAAAATCATAATGGTTGTATGTATATTAGTATGGTTTTTATTGTAAAAAGAAAGTTTTTACAGGTATCTTCATGATTTTTTTCTATCGTATCAAATTAATTGTATTGTGTTTTCAACACACTATCAACCTAGCATATATTCTGAAGAATATCATATATGTTTCTGATTTTGTTTACTGTAGTCGATCATATACTTGTATTGTTTCTAAAACTTGCGTTTTTTGCGTTTAGGTCCTGTAAGTCCCATAAACAAAAATAGTACCATTAGCATGACAAGCAAGAACATCTCTTCCAAGTAAACACCTTTGTTAGATACTAACTGAATGGTTCTGATAATATCACGTCCGCGTTTCCCAAGGTACAGTTGCACGCAAAAGAACATACCGCAATCCGGTCTCAAAGTTTAAACCCGTCTTGTACATTCGTAAACAAAAGTTGCCAACGCTAATTATATTAAAAACCCAGCCCTGGGATGACGTGATATTCCAGGACAAGGGTGCGCATTAATCATTCTCAAGCAACGTTATCTCATGTACAGAACCCGACGCAACTTGTACCTTCTGTCAAAATATACACGCTAATGTTTTTATATGATGTTAAATGTACTGCGGGACTCTATTTAATGTTTTAAGTTATTCGCGTATTTACTTTAGGAAAGATTAGGAGGATAGAGGTTTATTATTTAGTATACAATTATTTTTTAAATATAAGACAAGAAGATATTGGTAGCTTTCTATTGTAAAAAAAATTAAATACTTTGAATGAAACTTGTAATAAATCAATTGTATAGCTGACAGCAATGTCGCATAAATTGAGCAATTTCCAGTAAGTCATTCTCCACATAATTTCCATAATTGCTTTTATTAAAATCTTATACATGCGCTCAAAAGAATGCCTGTACGAATAATGCATGAATAATTTTCAATAATACCTCAAATGGCCGACAAAACGGAAAAACCCAAATTCGTGATTGTTCGTAGTATATTATCGCAATAAACTCAAGTACGTGTCTGTAATTAAGTGTTACTACCACGAACTTAATAAGTGAAGTAGGTGCTTGAACGTCGTTTTTCGATACGCGATGAGGGCCCCTAAAATATATTCCGTGTTAGGTGAAAATAAAAAAAAGTGACGTGACACTTTTTGCCGGGTTTAACGATCATTCCGCGGTTGTCGTTAAATCAAGGGGGTTTTCGTGCCATGAATATGCAAATATAACATTCGTGCTGACGATTAATACCGATTTCCCGTCACGGATAAAGCCTTCGATGGCATTTTATGCAACCTGTTGACTCATACTCGTGGCTTGGTTGTTCGTTACTTGTTTGTCATTAAAGCAGATTAAATGACGGGCTGCCGTTCAGCGACTGTTATACGTGACGTCAGTCACTACTTACAGTTGAATTGAAATGGATTCAAAGCTGTGTCTGGTCTGGCTGTTCTTTTATAACACGTTTGCTTTTTTTGCGTCAAACACAGAACTCACGTTTTATTTTTTTATTGAATATAGACCTTAGGCGTGCTTAATACTAGTATTTAACAGACAAGAATAGTAAACTTTTTCAAGCTTCCGAACGCGCTGCTACGACGCTCATATTTCGCTACGCGCTGTACTACGGCGTAGCAAGTGCTACGATGACACAATGATAAAATGTTTTTGTGGGTATTCTGAAAGCGCCAACATATTTCTCTTATAGTAGCATCACAAACTGACCCAGGCCATGAGGAATGTCAGACAGGAAATCGTGATTCGATTTCCGGGAGAGTAAAAATATTGTTAACCAAACTTGTCTCGTCGCAAAAAAATCTTCTGATTTCGTTTGGACGACTATCCGGAACCTTTTATACTTGTTTATTTTTCCGGACGTTAATTATAATGAAGTAGGTTTGTATATACCGTATGTATGTACATGTACTAGTGTATACAGTGATGAAAGCGGAATTGAATACACAGCTCAAACACAGAACTATTGATAGAGAATATTAATTATTAATAGATGGTAGGTCTATGAGAGGACAGACAGAGGACAGAGGAGGGAGGAGGACAGTTTCCGTATTACCTGCCATGCAATTTCCTGTTACCAGTTGCAATCTCACACTGTAATTAACAAGTTATAGGCTGGTCAGGCTATTGAGGGGCTCGTGGCTAAGCAATAACAGCCGCACAGGTCGATCGATCAGGTAAAGCTACGCTTGACGCGGTTGGTCTGTGGTTAGGTGACCATCTTTACATACTGAGACCCCTCCGTGTCTCGGAAAGCACGTTAAGTGATTAGGCCCGACTGTCATTCGTGGATCCTTGACAGTCGTTACGGGTAGTCAGAAACCCGAAAGTCTGACAATCAGTCTTACGAAAGGGTATCGTATTACCCGGAAACTGGGTTGTGGAGGTCAGATAGGCAGTCGCTCCATGTAAAACACTGGTATTCAGCTGCATTCGGTTAAACTGGAAGCCGAACCCAACATCGTTGGGAATAGGCTAGGCAGATGATGAGGCTGGTCTAGCTATTATTTCACGTGTCATAAACTTGAAATGGCTTAAACCAGAACAGTGGCAATTTGCATTTTTTAAATTTGGGATCCAACAGAAATACATAATAATGTTTTGTAGGATCCAATGCCAAAAATATTAAACTGGGATTCAAAAGTGGGATCCAACGAAAATAAATCATAATAATTGAGTGTCGTCCCCAGTAACTGGGTTGTGGAAGTCAGATAGGCAGTCGCTCCATGTAAAATACTGGTATTCAGCTGCATCCGGTTAGACTGGAAGCCGACCCCAACATAGTTGGGAAAAGGCTAGGCAGATGATGATGAATTGAGTGTCGTCGCCGTCTTGCGTTTTTATATAGGTAGGTATCGATAATACAATAATTACTGAGCTCAGTAGCAACGTGCATACAAGACTTACCCCCTTACTAATAAACGTATTATATCAGATGAATAGTTACACATCGATATCTCTCTTTCAGTCGTGAGTAATTTGACTTTCGAAAGAAGAAGACAAAGCGTTGTGTAACTATACAGACGCTGTACAACGTTTATTAGTAAGGGGGGGTAAGTTTATGTTAACGTGTAGTTACTTGGAGATACGAAAATCTTAAAAATTATTTCCTAAATACGTGCCTTTGTCTGTTTGGTCTGTTTAAGAAACTAAGGACTTCTTGCTTGGCTGATTAGATTACTATTATTTGCATGACGACAGTGCCTGTATGGTTAATACCAATAGTTTGAATGGATGCAAAACGTTCACTCATTTGCATTCAAAAACTTAAAGATTTTATTACTAGTATTTTACGTTTCACTGCCTAAAGCTCTGAAAGAGAGTTTCCATCACTTTTATAACAGACGTCATGAAGTTCTGTCATTTTTACCATTTTGACATTAAGGTGCCGAAAAACGCTCTGTATTTGGACAATACGGTCGCATGCAGCGGTCACCGCTCTTCTAGGACATCTTAACTTAAAACGTTAGTTAGAAAACAAAACACAACTCAAACTCAAAGCATTTATTTCAATTAAACCATTTACAGGCACACCTATAACTTCTACTTATCTAAAACACGTACCTAAACCGAAAACAAGTCCAAACATTTGCAAATCAGTTTAATGGCAACCCAGAGTCCCAATCCGAAATTAACAGCAACCAAACACAAAACCTCATACATTCTTTATCAGAAGAAATCAACGTCCCAGTGTTTCCGTTCAGTGATGAGGGATTTATGCCAGCCTCCAAACCGTGTGTGTTACGTCACTTCCGAATTAAATATACATTTGTAATCTCTTTTACTTGATATTTCTGCCCCAAGAATGCTTTAATGCTTGCAAAATTAATGCGGGGGTAGCATTATTATTTATTTATTTAATACTTTAAGCACAAGTGTACAGAGGCGGACTTAATGCCATAGGCATTTTCTACCAGTCAACCTTTGGGTGATGCAGAGACAAACAGTGGTAGGTGCAATCATGAACATTGAGGAATAAATATTTTAAATATAAAGATACGCATAAACTTATTAAAACTATGAATATAATATATAACTATTTACATATAAATGCAGCATTAATTGTTTGTGTAGTTTGAAATTATATTTTGGAGGTACTTTTTAAAATAGTAAACATGGCATGATGTTTTTAGACAGAAGGTTATAGTACAACCACCTTTTGCAATAGGGAGATAGCCTATTGCCATAAACAGTGCTTCTAGTAGCTTTAACAGTTAACTTAAAACGTTATAACACATCAAGTACAGATTTCATTCCGTCCTATCTTTGATTAAACTGTCAGCATGCAACAAATATCACGGGAATATGTGGATAGAAATATATAAAAGTAATATCAAGGGTTGCATATCTTTGAAAATGTTCAGTGTGGCTATTACCCATATTACCTCTCCATCTCCATCTCAATAAGATTCACAGACGTAACTCAATTAATCTATATATATAAAAGGAGAACTGACTGACTGACATATCAACGTACAGCCGAAACTACTGGGGCTAGGAATGTGAAATTTTGCACACGGCTTCCTATTATAATGTAGGGGAGCACTAAGAAGGGGTTTTTGGAAATTTAACCTTTAAGGGGGTGAAAAGGGGGAGGGTGAAATTTCACGCGGACGAAGTCGCGGGCATAAGCTAGTATTTGATAGAACAAGTGCACCCCGACGATGCCAATACGCATCGACTCCAAAAAATACAGCTACTAGTACAGAAGCCAGCACATCAAGCTACTACAATCTGTCAAATTTCTTTAATAGATTTTCAACTTTATCGCTATGACATAAGGTTCAAAGTTGATTGGGAAAATTGGACAGTTTCGGGTAGCTTGATGTGCTGGTGTCTACTAGGAAGGAAATAAATTTATAACCCACTCACTTTTATTGCTGTGAAGCATGCATGCTACTGTAATACATTTCAAATTTAGGAAAACAAGTATGTGACCTGAGAATTGAACGCGATTCTTTGCAAGTTTGTTGAGTTAGTAATATTTTCTACGTGCCGCAAACAAATCCTCCGCCCTGTTGTGATGAAATAAAACAAATACTTAAGAGTCACAGACGTGGAGCAGCATGCAGCTGCCTGTAGACCCATAACATGCTTTATTAGTTCCAAGCGATCAAGAATTTTACTGTTACACCTCTGCATAAAACGTCTGAATCAGATTGCAAAACCTCTTTAATTAAATTGAATTCTTTCTTTTATGTTCCCGAATAAACACTACACATAATAGCAGATAACGCGATTCCGTCCCAACACGCGCGTCGAAAGATAAACAAAGCAATGAACGCCTAATGGGTACTATTAACCACTAGAGGCGGCAATAAAAATATTTTATATCTCTGTTTCCGGCAGACACGCGGTCGTCACGCGATACCCTGACGTGACCATTCGTCCTAATTTCAGCGGGTCTGTACCATGTTTACGATGGATCAATATACCGGCTTTCAACTCGAGACTACTGGCCAAGTGACCTCTTCCATTGGGATAATCTCGACCCTTGAGTAAACTACTGTGACTCCGGCAATCAACGCTCGGATTTATGTCTCAGTATCGCCTACATAATCAGCCTATAATGTTCCCACTGCTGGGACACAGGCCTCCTCTCGGTGAGAGGGAGTGGGCTGTAATCCACCACGCGGGCCCAGTGCGGGTTGGCAGATGTCACATGCCTTTGAATTATTGGTTCTAGGACATGCCCGTTTCCTCACGATGTTTTCCTTCACCGTTTTGAGAGCAGTGGTGATGAAATAATTTACACAAAGTAAAGCGCCTGTTTGGGTTCGAACCTACGACCCACGCGACTCGTAAGTCGCGGCGGTTACCACTTGGCCACCACTGCTCTGCATTGCTGTATCGCCTACGCTAGCGGCGAAATATCAGCTGCGATAAACAAATACTCGTGACAGTCTCATACCGCCCAATCGGGCTCTCGAAAATATGGTTTACAAGCTGCTCGGTCCGAGCACATAAATTATTCCGCTCGTGTGTGTGTGCGCCCGGTCGGTTTCCTAACAGCTCCCACGCCTTTACCGTTCTTAACGTTGCAAAGAAATTAAATCAAGGTATACGTGTCCATAACGACGCCTATGAAAGAGGTGGAACGTTGTGAAACCTGACAGTTGACGTCAACCAGCTCACAATGCTCAACCGTCCTTATCGCTAAGAGGGAAATAAATGAGACGACTTTTTCCTGCTTTACGAGCGAGTCACTCTAAATTCCGTGTTTTGTTTCGTTTTTAGTCAAAAAATATGTTTATGTATTTTTACGTGGGCCGCCTAAAGGAAATGTTTTTTTTTTTTACTTTCTTTAAATACACCAGCATACAATTTTGAGATTTTGTTGGTAAAAGGAAGAAAAGCTGCGGGCGGATACCGGTGTTTAGCGGAGGAGAAACAACCTACTGAGCATAATCTTATGTAACGTAGATAGTAAATAGAGCGTGTTCGGGTTTCTACCTGATATTTTGGTGCATATTTTGTGTCAAAAAAAAGCGAACTATTAATATTTAGTGCGACGATAGTTTAACGGAGTAGGTAGACGTCCTCAGTACCAGTATGTGCTTGGCTCGCTGCTTGTGACATCCGTGTCCAATAATTTGAATTTATTGTCGTGAGTCACGAAGAGGCTTCTTTCGGAACGTCTCTCAGCGTTATTCTTTCTTTAACAATAGTAACCCGTCAAAAGATTTCAAGTTAGCGTGGAAGGGTATCATTTGAAGACACGACACCACAACTGGTATTGCCTCGGTCGACGTTTTATTTGTTTTGTTCCGTGTGTATTTACCGTCATTGTGCTTCACACAGTCTGCACGAAACTGGTAATTTTATAGATCTATTTATAGGTATTTATTTTTACCTCACGGTTTGTTTTCAGTAAGATTTTTAAGATGCAGCTGAAATTGATCACTGAAAAAACACTGACCAAAAGCGATAATGAAACTGAAAAAATATATTACATTTTCATAATTACAAAATAAAATATTTTTCATCGTAAAGGTTCACTTGATTTTCATTACAAAATAACAAAAGTTTCATGATCAAAACGCGAGTAACAACAACGACATAGCTATGTATACCTTCAGTCTGCAGTCGCTAGATTTTCTCAGGCACGGTCATTACCCTCGCATACTACGGATGGTGACCTTGCATTTCTTTAGCATCGTAAATGGATATAATATTAAAATTGTGTGGGTACAAAGCAAATATATTCAGTAAGAAAAAAATATGAGGGCGTGGGAAAACAATGTAAAACAACACGATCTTTCATGAAACAAAACATCGTATCATGAACTTTTCCATAGCAACGAAACAATTGATATGCAGGCTCAATTCCACATGCAGAAATGGAACCCGATTAAAGCAATAACAAAAGTCCACATATTTATTTGCGATTGTTACAACCGTTTAAAATCAGTTTATCAGAATGCGTGGTTCCGGAGAACATGCGGAATATGGGCAATGTTCACATTGGCCGCAGTGTGCCCAACACGGCCCGGCCCACCACTCCGAGTTGTATTAATGGAAGGACGCAGATGTTTTTCGACTTACGTGGCCAATATTGCCCTATTTAGCCCACTAAGTATAAGTGCTTTGCTAACAAACTTAACATTACAAAGTTTATTATTCATGAACCTGAATTATTTACAGGTTTTTGTAAAAGATGTCCCATAATTATCATTAATCATAATAACGAATCTTTCCTTGAGTATTTGAGAGTTTTCCGATACTGGCTTTAACAAAATACGTAACATTTCGAAGTAGTGATGGCTCTTTGTGTTTCGTATTGTACACATTTTTTGCTAAACGACGTGGTAAAATTTTATTGGTGACTTCACGAACGACTTGTTCGATACATACAAATATGGAGTACGGCGAAAGATTCTAGTTCACGAAGACGTATGAAATTAGGAAGACTTGAGATCTGGACGAAATAATTTACTGGTTAGGAATGTTTTATTTGCTTTATCACATAGTCGCTGCTTATACAGGGTGTCCCAGAAATAGTGAATCAAACTGCTATGGGAGGTAGCTTGACTAATGTCCCATCCATAAAAAATATGAAACAAAACAATTTTTTTTATACCATAGCTGGTGAAAATAGCAAGAAAATTTTTCGGTTAAAAAAAATCACATAAATTAAGTGGTCTGTACTCCAATAGTAGACATTATTTTTTGAAAAATGTTAACAATCAGTTGGAGCGAACTCTAACAATTAAAATTGGCAGAAAAAATGTACAAATAGACCCAAAACGAAATAAGTAGAGCTGGAAACTTAGGAGAATTCGATGATTTTCCCGTTTCTCCGATATTCTTTTTTTTTTGATGGCCATATGCGTTTTGTTTTGTTTCATATTTTTTATGGATGGGACATTAGTCAAGCTACCTCCCATAGCAGTTTGATTCACTATTTCTGGGACACCCTGTATAATATATTCTAACATCGAGATATATTTATTGTTTTTTTTCCTCCCCTACGCACGGTATTGTGGCATTGTACAGACAACAGGTGACACTGGCACTACGAAAACCACTCTTACCGCTACGATATAAAGGCGCTACTGTGAAACTGTTACCACTGATATGCTGTTGCCTGTACTGCGAACAGTTACATCGGAAAAACGATACAGTTGTTCCCGTTCTTCTGAACCAATGGAGCGGATACCCTCCGGTTTTTACATTGGCATATTTTCGTTGTACTGCTAAACGAAAATGATATTCATCGTGAAACTCACTATTTATTTAAGACAGACTTAGGGATATAAAGCGAGTTTTTCTTATTTCACCCTTTTGAGCATAAAAAGTAAAGGGGGATGTATCGTACATATACTACAATGTTGTTTTATTTACACGATGTTTCCATATATATCTGAGTACGACTCCTTACATCATGTCCTCCAAAAATAGTGGCAATAGAATAAGGGCGATGTAATGATACTTCTCATCCCATATAACCTCGTCGTATTATGGTAACCATACGAATTCTGAAATATGAGAATAGTGCATTGTACAAATAGGTTTAGATTCTTAATTATTCGGTTAGATTTAGACAGGAATAAATTATTGTAAAGGTTAAATTGTCCGGGATTGTCCGAAGGGGTTACCGCTGCCCCGGAACATAAAGGGCTAAGGAAGGAACACGGGTGGGTTTTAGTCAGTAAGAGTCTGACACTCCCTTCCGCTTCACCCGGAGCGGGATGATCATTTGATGATTCCCCATCCACAAAAAAAAAAGAAATAGGTTAAATTGACAAGAGTGGATTCAATTTGAAGACATTAATAAAAAAAGCAAGTACAATTAACCACACAAATATTAAAGTTTCAACTGCCGGAGCCTCTTAAAAAAACCAAAATAAACTATAACATTGGTTCACATTAAATGTACGGTGAAAAAGGCAAACGGCGCGGGAAGAATTGCTTTTTACGGATCGACTAACATTCCGCGGTTCCTCGACGGTGGAGGGGGCGCAGGTACATGACGCAGGGGGGAGGGGCAGGGGGGCGCACGCAGAAATGAATTGTTTTCGGTTTACCGTAAGGTAACATTACGTTATTGCGTACCTTTGTGGCTTTTTAAGTGTGTTTATAGGATTTGGTGCGGAAAAAACGTCGAGTGTTTGCCGGAAAACAGTTTAATAAAAATCTGAATAGCACACATACGTACACATTAAGTATCTGTCATACGCTCACAATGCCCAACTGTGGAGATCCACAGTCGGGCATTGTGAGCGTTCCTTACTACAAGAACTATTGTATAACAGAAAAGTAATGAACAGTGAATACATTTTTTACCTTACGCCCATGTGACGGTAGCGAAACGGCCAAGCCACATATTTTGACTAAGGTATAGAGTTTGTGAAGTTAGGGCTTGCAGAGTTAGGGCATTTAGAGTTAGAAGCTTGGCTCTACACGAGATCTCATAACTTTTTGACAGTGTGAGCCATATGGTCTCGGCAACATTTTACATGAAAATGTTTTTGGTGGGATTTCATTTCTTTTTATAAGTTGCTTAAATTACATTTTTACAATTTTTAAAATGTTTTTGTTGTTTGTGTATTAATACTAGCTTACATACCAAATTTCAGCTTTCTAGGACTTCAGGAAGTCCCCTAAGAATTTTGATGATCATCAAAATCAATCAATTCAGTCAGTGACAAAATCGGAGTTTTATAGATATCAATAAAATCTAAAGTATAAAAGCTATGTGACTGAAACTTTATATGTTTAATAAGTCTACTATTGACATCATATCCCCAGAATTTTGTTTATCTGGTATAATCCAAACCCAAGTTATGAGAGATCAAAAAAACTACGAAGCGCTTCGAGAAAAGGTAGGTATTAGTGCCCTTGCGCTTCGCTTGGCTTGTCTTGGCGTGGGCACTAGGGTGCCCCCAGATTCAATATATATATTTTTAATAATATGTGACGTTTAATTCTTTCTCAATTTACCATTCTCTTCATAATATTATTTTTTGCTGTCACGAGCCGAGATTGTTCTTACTTGCGGTTAATAAAATCCGTTCGTTCGGTAAAGTAATGCAGCTATTCCATTTCCCGCTCACCTACGTCGGATACGCGGCAGACACAATAATTTAATTTCGCTCGTTATACGAAGGAATTATTCGAAAAAAGTGGAGGGGAACTCATAAAGCCATTACATTGCTTGGAAACGCCTGACGTAGCTTCCACAGATATGAGACCGGCGCTCAAAATTAATTTCTGAAACCATTAAAAGTATCAAATTTTCTAAATTGTTCGAGCCCTTCAAGCTGGCAATAAAATCTTAATTAGAATTAACGATATAATATGACGTAATAAAATAAATTAATAATTTAATTTGATAAAATAAAGGAGACTTCAAAGGGACAGAACAATGTTCTCAGAGTAAGGGTCATTGGGTTCTGAGCGGATTGTATAAAAATCATTAGATTAGCTCAAAGAGTTTCAAGACGTCTACTGAAAAACAATATCAATACTGAAATGGCTGTCACAAAAAACTGAGATACTTAAAATTATTTTTTAGATAATTCAAATAATAAGTGAGACAACTTTGACGAGGGCGCAGCAACCCCAATAGGACACTCACGGAAAATAATTGAACCCCTCTCATTCTCAATAAGTCTGACATCACCAAACCGTCTTGAGCAAGCGTGGTGATCAATGCTCACGCCTTTCTTTATGACAAGAAGCCTTTGCCCTGCAGTGGGACCATAATAGCATGGTATTATTGTCATTAGAGGTGATTAGTCAACAATAACCTCCTGGTTGTTCTTGGTTGGCTGTCTAAATTCACGACAGTTACGACCAAATACAGCAGTACATAAATTATTTCAATGTGTGTTTGTGAATAAGCTAGCTGTGCCCACTGTGGACTATTACAACGTAGGAATGCAAACATAGTTATGAATATAGTTAGTTAATATCTGCATAGTTAAGTGTATTAGGGATTCATCCCGAACGTCTTGCGCTCATTCATTCAGGTACCTACGAGTATGTATAAACAGTATCTCTAATGCTCTGACAGATATTACAACTTGAGTCCTAAACAAGTCACTATTTCATAATTTCAATATTTCTAACCAACCTTCGCGATAGAATGCCTGAATTTGTATTGTAAAGGTACCTATACAGGGTGGCCCAAAAGTCGTGGATCAAACGAAATAGGACGATAGTTGGGGTTATTTGTAGTAAAAAAAAAAATTGTGCGAGAGCCGTAACTTGATCTCCTTAAAAGTTATGACAATTTGAGTGTTTACAGTAAGGTTCTAATGTTAGAAATATTTTTTTTTGAGCCTTAAAAGATATTGAAAAAAGTGCCAATACTGATAAATCATGGTACCCACTGTCATAAAAGCACTGTTGTAGTGATGATACGTTTTTTTTTTAATTTTTTTTTGTTTTGTTTTTTTTTATTTTTTTCAATTTTTTTTTTTTATTTTTTACTGTAAATAACCTCAACTATCGTCCTGTTTCGTTTGATCCACGACTTTTGGGCCACCCTGTACAATCCCAATAGATTCTGCCCGCGACTTCGTCCGTGTGAAATATCGTGTTCCCCCGACCCACTCCGTCACCTCGTATAGCCTTCCCGCGCTATTACAGACAGTGCCATCCACGAAGACGCACCCCACTCTCTTCCTAATCGTTAGTGGTTATCGCTAGTTAATTCCGCACGTGTTTTCGTTTTGACGACACTCACTAATTACCCAACTATTAAGACAAGTAATTACTTTGCATCGACAAGACTAAAATACTAGCAGAATGTTGCACACTTGTACTGTAAGTATTAAAAAGAAAAATGGGGCGCATCTTCGTGGATGGCGCTATCTGTACCTCGTTTCCTTGCTGACTTTTTTTTTCTTTTTGCTCGGTTCGTGAGCTTAAATAGAATAAGAATTGGGCACCCAAATGCAAAAAAAAATTTAGTCCTACTGGTAGTTCCAGGGGTTAACACGTTCAATCAAACAAACTCTACAGCTTTATTAAAAGTATAGATTGCACTAATCAGACATACCTACTTTGAATGATTTAATTTTTCATCCAAGCGTTAATTCTCGCAATATTTTTTTGGATAATTGTGTTTATAGTCAACTAGCTGCTGCCCGTCACTTCGTCAGCGTGAAATTCTATCTTAACTATATTTGTATTAATTAATATTATAAATGCGAAAGTAAGTTTGTTTGTTTGTTACCTTTTCACGCCTAAACCACGGAATCGAACGTCGTGAAATTTTGCATATAGGTACGTTGTCAGGTGTACAGAAACGGACATAGAGTACCTCTCATCCCGAATAAAAGTGCTGTTCTCGAGGAAAACAACAATACACGTG
Source organism: Hydraecia micacea (assembly GCA_914767645.1). Taxonomy (NCBI): domain Eukaryota; kingdom Metazoa; phylum Arthropoda; class Insecta; order Lepidoptera; family Noctuidae; genus Hydraecia; species Hydraecia micacea. The sequence goes on from OU611774.1 coordinate 4,601,969, forward strand.
GCGCCATCTATTATCATTATAACGTTATTGTTGTTTTCCTCGGGAACAGCACTTTTTTTCGGGATGAAAGGTACTCTATGTCCGTTTCTGTACTCCTGACAATGTATAAGCAAATTTTCAGGATAACCGGTTCAGTGGTTTAGGCGTGTAAAGTTAATAAACAAACAAACCAACTTAATAATATTAGTTATGATTATGATAGTTAGGATAACGTTAACGTTAAACCAGTAGAAAATTTCTCCGTAGCAAGCCCTGTTATAATAAAATAAATTTCCGATAAATTCAGTGATTGATACCACTGGCCTATACCTACCCCGGAAAATAATTGTTCCATCAGGGCTTTAAACATCATCCCCGCGTTGACCACGCGAGCTATGAAAATTCAATTATTGCCACAAAATCAATTAATTTTGGTCATTGGGTCATAAACTAGTAAGCCAAATTATTAAATTTTTAGCACTTTACCAATTAGGTATGGAAATTGAGATTATGATTAACCAATTTATTAATTTTGCCTTGTGTTTTCCATAGTATATTTTGTTTTTTCCTGCTCACCTTTTATGTCGGCTTGAATAGAAAAAAAAACTGCGATCACCGATCCGACTACCATCGCATGATGAGTATGACAGTTTCCACCTTTTATAGTTATCTGCAGTAGAAAGTCTGACGTGGTGACCCAGTGGTAACGGTGGCGACTTACGATTTATATGTCGTAGGTTCGAAACCAGACAGGCGCTTTTCTTAGTGTAAATTATTTCATCACCACTGCTTTCAAAACGGTGAAGGTAAATATCGTCAGCGAATCGACATGTCCAAATTTAAAAAACTCGAAGAAAAAACTCCACCAACTGCCCACTCCTCCTCTTACAGAGAGGAGGTCTGTGTCCCAGCAGTGGGGGACATTATAGACTGATTATCCCTATGCTATGCTGCTTTATCTCCTCACCACAAAAGAGATTACAGGACTGAATCAATCTCTCCTTAAAAATTGGAAAGTAACTTGAGGTTTCAAATCGCAATAAGTGGAAACCATGAAGGGATCCCAGCCTTTGCCCATAATCAGATTATTCACTCGAGCACGTAAATCACGATATATACCCAGTTAATTTAATAGCCAAACGTAGCTCAGCCTCAGCCTCAGCGTCTAACTCAGCTTTGCCTAGGTTACCACAAAGCAAACTTAGTTCAAAGATAGTACTAGTTATAACAATGTATTAGGATTACAAGGCTTATGGTTCGTAGCGGTGTATGCAACAGACCGCCAGTCTATCTACAGCGGTTTACTGCATTCTTCAATTAACTCTTAGATCTTGTGTAGATGTTATTTCTCATGTATTTTATTAGAATAGAATATATTTATTTGCTTTAAAACATGGTACATTAAGGTCTTATAAATAAAGTGATGATCTTACATGTTTATTAGCGATTTGGTCTTCTAAATGTCTAGAAATTAAAATTATCATTATATCAGAAATTGAAGTGTTTCGAGTTTTGTTATACTCAATTATTAAAAATTTCAATGTTCAATATTTCGATCAATAATCGCGATGACACAATTAGTATCATTGAGAGTTATAATCAAAGATTGTGATTAAACTTCCCTAAATCTACGTACAGATGAAAATCACTAAACAAAGCGCTAACTGAATAATGGAGCCGGCTATATTAGTCCAAATGAAAATTTTATAGCATTACATGACTCGACCCAGTTTAGGCGATAATTAGCCCAGCTAAAAATCTCTCGCTCGCTTTTTCACTTCACTCCCTTATGCGGAGAATGCTTTTTGCATTTTTTATTTGACATTCCTCGAGGTACATAGTGGTACGGTTTAATTGGAACAAAAAAAAAATGGGGCTGAAGTTTAATAAAAGCTTTGATTACGTGCAATGTTTGAAAGCAAAATAATAAATGGGCAAATGCTTTTTAAAATTTTTCGACCATGTTGAGTGAAAATTTTCACCAATGAAATAAAACTTAAAAAAATGAAATAAAACTTAAAAAAATAAGTACCTAGTTACTAATAAGTTTTCTTAGAAATAAAGCTCTTTGCTCACTTTCGAAGCAGATATTCTTATTAAGCTTAGATGGAGGTTTTGTGTAAGCACACAAAGCGTCGTTGTACGCCTCAGTGTGATTGAAAGAAGTTTCAGTCAGTAGTCTAATTAGAACCAACGCCATCAGCAACTGCTAAATTGTTCCATTTATATTGTATTATGTTCATCACTTGTTTCTGTAATATAATTTTACTTTTTAGAATATTACCATGGATCTAACACCCGTTACAATCAATCTGTTTTGCCAAAAGTGATGACTATTGCTGCATGATGTTTGCCCACTGCCTGACTTTAACATCAGTCTCTTGCATCTTAATTTATTTAGGATTGGCGCTATCATGTATTTATACTTCTCTATTAATCGCCATCTCGGTAGACACCCTCTTTCTAGCCATATTACCTTTCACACAGTTCACCTATCGTTTCTTTGATCTTTCCCTACTCTTATAGCCATCGACATTCAAACTCAAAACTTTCCCCACGACATACCCCTCATTCTTCCGCATCACATGTTCATACCATGGTAACCTATTTCCACACAACTTTTCAGTCTGACGTTATTACTACAGTCTCCTGTTAGACTTAAAATAGATATTCGCACTCCCTCGAAAATCCTATACCACAGCTGTAAACAACGACTGGTTAATATCCATCGGACTAAACACTAATTGCGGACGACAACAATCTGAATGATTGTATTAGTTCTGGTCCCTTTAGGGTCCAATACCAATTATGCACTTCGCATGCAGGACTCCTGACAAATCCCTTTAGGTTGACGTGGCCGTCGTCGGATGGTCCTAATCAGATACATCGGATTCGTGAGAGCAGTCAGAGTCAACACACGTGGGTTAAAAGCACATGCATGTTGCTCGAATGCTGTATTCCTAGTTATGTGAGTAAGCAGGTACCATTGAGGGAGAAAATACACACATAAAGTAAAATACTAGATAGTTATATTAAGCCCCAACTTTTGCAGAATCCTACTTAGTTAAATTCGCGTTTAATCCTTATAGCATTAATTATTCACATAAAGCGAAACGATATTAACAATTACGAACATCAATCAGCACAATTTTGTTTGTGTAACTGGAGCTACACTCGCGGAATCCGCACGTTGCCCTAAATTAAATGTAATGAGCGTTTTTAAAGCTTCCTAGTGAAAATATTAGCTTTCCGCACGCGTTTTGAAACCGGTACCTACGTCAGGTAAAAATACGTAAAATGAGTTCATTGGAATTTTCCCCTTGTCTTGATGGAAATTTCGACATTCTACCTTTCTTAACAGATGGTGAAATTAAATATTTTCTTGAAAAGGTTAAGGAAAAATGTATCGATGCTAAAATGCTTTACAAATAAAATAAATAAATAAAAATAAAAATAATTTATTTCAGGCAAGTTTTTTACACATACACCCATAGTATTAGAAAATCTAATTAAATTATTGTTATACAAAGAATAATCTTTGATACATACGGTGGTGATATGTCTTTGGTAGTCAAACATAGTTAATAGATGCACATGTTTCCACAGTATCAATCCCTTCTTTGAAGTGCTGATATGACTAAATTCCTAAAAATATAACACTGAAAAAAAAAAATTTCTGACTACACCACATTAAGACTTACTGACTTTATACAGTAAGAAGAAATGTTTGTAAAACAGTAAAAGACAAAACAGTAACTTTTCATGATTGAACATACCTACATTTACTGGTTTCAATGGTTTGAACGATATCACCAAATGAATAAAACAGTTAATTTTGTGACCTTTTAGCTACCTACATAAAACGTTAAAGTTTACTGTCATGACATTATAACATTTTGCCTCAAGCTTTAACTGTTTTCGCATCGCATTCGCAATGTTAGACTCATATGGAACTGTTTAAAGCAGTTCAGATCGATGTTTTCTCATTTTTATTTACTGCGTTTTTTTTTCAGTGCAATAGGTACTAAGAACCGACTAAGTCGCTACGACTTAGTCTGCACTAAGCCTCACACGCTTCCACACGAGTTCCTCTATTTCGTCGAACTGAACTTCAATCCCTACTTCATTTCAATCTCAATAAAAATATAATATTCATAGAGAATTTATTGTGAATGATATTACTTTAAACTATGTAAATGCTCAGTAAAAATGCTTGTTATACAACATGCAACTCAGTTTTTCTTGAATTGATGCAAAAAAAGATTTTTAATCTTTACGAAAGATTTTGTAATGCTTTTAAAGTTTGAAAGGAAAAGATAGAAGAAGCAAGTACTTACACAGTTTTGTAAGAGTAAACGAGAGATGAGCACTGGTGGCCCAGTGGTATCGGCTGTGACTTACGTGTTGTAGGTCGTAGGTTCGAACCCAGACAGGCGCTTTAAACCGGCATGTACTAGAACCAAAAATTCGAAGACATGTGACATCTACCAACCCGCACTGGGCCCGCGTGATGGATTACGGCCCACTCCCTCTCACAGAGAGGAGGCCTGTGTCCCAACAGTGGGAACATTATAGGCTGATTATGTAAACCAGAGACAAGATAGTTAATTCATCTGTTATGCCAGCAACATTTGTGTTCGTTTGAATACCCCCTCCGTGCAACTGTGTTCACGATACGAAGAAAAGTGAGTTGTAAACTGGAGCCAAGTAATGTTAGTTATTTGCTCTTTCAGGCGAAGACACTATTATCCCGTTTGCTTGAACAGGCTGATAGATCAGAATCAACGACTTTTGAAGACGTTTTCAACTCATTATTCGTATGAAAAGGCTTCGTAAAGTTTTCAGTCTGAGCTGTGGATTTTTTTTTTAAATTTCGTCTTGGTCCGTCGCAAGCTTTGTCCTAGATTATCACACGTTAATCCGGACTAAGTAGAAAATGTTTTCATCAAGCCACTTTAGCTGGTTAACTTATTATAATGGCATTTCTGCAACGCTGCAGCTTATCGGCGTTGCTTGCCCGCCACCGGACTGGCTGAAATTATCTTATCTCAGTAGGCCAATTCTCGTAATTTAAAACGTTCAAAATCTAGTCGCAGTCTCGTCTCGGCGACAAACGAATGTCAAAAACTTGTCAAAATGTAGGGAAATTAGAGGTATTTTTGACAGATTGAGACAGAGATCGGACTGTGAACGATTTTAAAATTACGAGAATTGCCCCTCAGTTATCTGATATAGTTTTATGTAGGTACAGTCAACAAAAGAGATAAGTATGCAGGATAATAAAATTTAGATAAAATTGTATGTTATTATTAGAAAACAAACAGCTCATTTATCAAATTAAATTTCAGTCGACAACATCCATCGGTTTCTTACTAAACTTCAACTATATCCGACGATCTTGCATACTTATCCCTTTTTTTGACTGTACTTAGGGCTCTTTAAGTATGTTAAGCATCTGGATAAATTGATGAGTTAATCTATAGCCAATAATAAAGCTGAAGAGTTTGTTTGTTTGAGCGCACTAATCTCTGGAACCCCTAGTTGGATTTGACGGCTAATGAAAATTGGAAGTTAAAAACAGCTGTTTTCTACAATAGAATAAGTACCTACATTCATTATTGCTGGGTATAAGCCTCATCTGTTTGGCGTTTTCATGCCGTCCCCCGACACGAAGACACTTGGATCACAATATTTCCTACAACTTATAAACTTAATGGGCCAATATATATTATTATTATATTTTTTAGAGGTTTTTGTTTGAGTTTGATTTTAATTTAACTTTTGCCCATAGATATTAAATAAATATTTTGGCTTAGGTAATTATATTTTTTTATACAACGAATATAATTACGCAAAAAACCAAAAAATAGGCACATAATAGTGGAAGATATACAACTGTTTATCTATTCTATTTGGTTTTTTTTTTAACTTTATAACTATATATTATGTCGGTTACCTTGCTTATCCTGCGGATCTAGATTAGATTAGATTTATTTGCCCAAACATGTGTATACATACAATAATAATAAGTGCATGCAAGATAGATAACATAAACAAACTTGATTCAGACATGTTTGCCACATACTATGGCGTGCAAATGTTTTGAAATAATAATAATTGTGATTTTTAATATATCCTTCAATTCAAGAGAAGGCAATTTAACAAAAAATTTACATTTAATTAAACAAACAATCATTCAAACAATTTAATCTATGACTGCACAATCAGCAACTAAGCAATGAATGTCATAAGTAAAAAAATATAAATCATAATTAAAAATAAAAAGGAATTAATAATATATGTCAAAGTGTATACAGTCATGTCAAAAGTATTTCATAAAATCATAATTTAATCTGTAATAATTATTAAATAATAAAACATAGATATGTAAAATATAATCAGAATTTCTCATCTAAAAACTCATTCAAATTATAATAAGCCTTCTCTGCTAGAAAATTTATTACTGTCTTTTTGAAAACTACATCATTTAACTGCTTCCAGTTTTTTGGAAGTTTATTATAAATTTTTGGAGCCATGCAAAAGACACTCTTGCGCATAAGTGCCGTTCTATATTGTTGTAGGCAAATTTGGGTGCTGTCACGTCTATTACGAGGGAATCGATCTGCCATGCGAGAAAATAGGCAAGGATTGGATCTTACAAACATCGCATTTTCTAATATATATAGTGAAGGCAGGGTCAAGATTTTGTATTTTTGAAAGTAAGGCTTGCAACTCTGAGTGGTTTCAAGTTTAAACATCGACCTAATACAACGCTTTTGAGTTTTAAATATAAGTTCCCGGTCAGTCGAGTTGCCCCAAAAAATTACACCGTATCTTAAAATGGACTCTACCAAGCCGTAGTATGCGGTGAGTAAAGCATCTTTACTAATTACTGCTGCCAGTTTGTGAAGAGCATATGCTGAGGTACTTATTTTCTTACTGATAGTATCTATATGTGCCTTCCAATTTAATTTCTTGTCAATAATAAGTCCTAAAAATTTAGTTGTATCAACTTCGTCAATGTTATTATTATCATAGTTTATATTTAAGTTCTTAATTAATGTCAATGAGCGCTGATTAAAGTGCATGATTTTAGTTTTATTTAAATTTATTTTTAAATTATTATTATTTAACCATTCTATAATTGCAATTAGTGAGTTATCAATGTCAGATTTATATGTGTCTCGATTTTTACACGCGATTGTCACTACACTGTCATCGGCAAAAAGACTCATAGGTTGTTCTGTGGACTTAGGTAAGTCATTAATATATAATGTAAATAAAGGAGGCCCCAGAACACTTCCCTGTGGGACACCGTACCCAACTTCACGTTCTTGCGACCGATGTGACTCTTCTCGTTTTGTAGTTATGTTTACCCTACTGACCTCCGTTATTTGCTTTCTGTTTTGAAGATATGACTCAAATAGTTTTAATATATTACCCCTAATGCCATATGCTTCGAGTTTCTTAAGTAATATATTGTGTTGAACAAAATCAAACGCCTGAGTCATATCGCAGAATCTACAAGCACTACTGCTGAGCACGATGTCTTGGGTTTGACTCCCAGGTCAGGCAAAGTATTTTTGGGTTTCCCGTAGCAATCCGGAGTCTTTATTTATGCCCAGTATATCATTCATGAACAATAAATTGTATCTGAAATAACATGGTATAAAAAAGAAAATTAAATTACATAAGGAAAAAAACGATAAATATTACAACAATGCAAATAAATACAACATATATAGGAAATTCGTTATAGATCTTCAACAGCATAAAGACACTTATTCAACAGAAAACTTTCGATCGAGCAATAAGATATATACTTAAATAAATTTGCTAATTCTATCTTTTCTGATTGTTTCAGGTATTAAACAAAAGACTACACATGCGGTCAAAATTAATGGTATCTACAAAATAAAAGGCAAAAATCCTATCCCATTCTTAATAGAATTCCGTCCAGCATCGTTTACCTCTTCCAAGAAGGTCGCGTTTAATTTTCTGATTTGATTTTTCATCTTACTTTTTCAAAAATATTTTTACAAAAGCCAACCCAAAGGTTTTTTGTAAAGAAATTATATATCAAAGTAAATTCGATTGTACGAACGTTCTTTGTTAAATAAACTAGGTTAAAGCATCGAATTCTTATTGCAGTATTTTGACCATTTTTACTATTGATATACTTAGAAAGTAAGAAAGAATTTCCTTTGAATGTCAGAGACAAAAGTTAATTTTATTTTAAGTAAAAATATTTTGTTTAGGTCTCAGTTATTTTAAAATCAAATTGACTTGGCATGGCTAGGAAAACAGGATACCCAAATCATGAAAAATTACAGGCTAAAAATACTTGCGCTGAACTAAGATGTTATGTTGTTATGTTCTATGTTATGTTGTAAGTGTTTAACTAACAATATACACTAGATACTAAATTTAATGACTAACTAACTTACTATAGAAATAAATAAAAAAACAAAGGACACTTAGGCGTCGAAGTACTCGTCCGATCTTGACTTATAATAAATTATTGGAAATCCTGTCTTGTTTATATTATTATTCCAATACAATTCCGTATTTTCTGGGGCACTCATAATCTTACATACATACATAATCAGCCTATAATGTTCCCACTGCTGGGACACAGGCCTCCTCTCAGTTAGAGGGAGTGGGCCGTAATCCACCACGCGGGCCCAGTGCGGGTTGGTAGATGTCACATGTCTTCGAATTTTTAGTTCTAGGACATGCCGGTGTCCTCACGATGTTTTCCTTCACCGTTTTCAGAGCAGTGGTGATGAAATAATTTACACAAAGTAAAGCGCCTGTTTGGATTCGAACCTACGAACCTACAACTCGTAAGTCGCGGCCGTTACCACTTGGCCACCACTGCTCTCAGTCATAATCAGTCATAGTCAGTCCGACATAATCTTGGTCATAGTTAAATATTATCCTAACAATAGCGTCATAAAATTGCAGCTGCAATATCTCCAGTTCAAAAAACCGAGACTTTAAAGCAATAAACTTAAATTAAAAGCATTAATTATGCGACGACTAACGTTCCACCAATATACTAGTAGGTACATCAATTCGAAATTGGCAATAAACTCGACCAGTGCTAGGGATGCCGAAAAAGTTTAACTTAGCGAGAGAGAGAGCTTAGCCATTTCTGAATCATCCTAATTCGTATCTAGCCTGAGGCGATTCAACTTGGTTAGTGCCTGGAGACTTATAAAGTAATTTACAGCTTGAATTTTTACATCTCACTGGTTTTAGACTACAATTTAAACTTAATTTGTACGTTTTGATAATTTTATATAAAAAAAAAATTATAGCTAGATATTTTAACGATTAACCAATCCTTCGTAGAACACAGTTTCTTAGTCAATGTATAAGGACTTAAAATTTCCTTTTATCATTTAAAAATACATTAATGAAAGATAATACTTACTGCGCAGAAAACATTGTTCAGTAATTAACAATGTGAAAAAAAAACTAAAATTTAGTTTAACTAATAATTTAGTAGAGTATTTCAAGTGTTGATCGCTTCGTAGAATATAGTTTCTTAGTTAAAAATTTGTAGGTCCTTTTTCATCGAAGAAAGCCTTCTTTTAATGATACTTACTTACTAAACAGAAAGTATTATTGAAATAGGTGACATGGTAAACACGCAAACAATAGCGACAGTTCTTCTTCCCGTTTTATTTTTCGTATATTATTATGAAAGTTGAAGTGAATAAGATGGTAGTTTTCCGTAAAAGGGTCCTCATTATTTTCTCCTAGGCGACCCTAACAGGTATAGGGTTTCGTTATTTTACAACAGCGGTATAATGCAGTTTGATTTGACTTTTAATTGGAGCATCCCTTGAGTGAGAACGGCGGACTTTAATTTACTTAGTTCGTGCTCCGATGGATCGCGCTCACTCATCCACTTGGGTACACTACAAATTGTCCTGGAAAATATTGGAAAATACAGTACAAAGAATAACGGTTTCTCAAGAGTACAGTTGATTAAAATCGAAATATCCCTGTGTATTTTTTCTTCGATTGGATACAATTGTTACAAAAATCTGTTTTGGTAGCTTTTTTTGCTTTATGGCACTAAGTATGACGTATTACATGTTTCATATATGTATAATAGGTTTCATAGTATAAAGCACACTCGTATCAAATTCTAGGACGTATAAAGGTACAGACGCCAGCACATCAAGCTACCCTAAACTGTCAGTTGTTCCCAATCAACTTTGAACCTTATACTTTAGCGATAAAGTTCAAAATCTATTAAAGAAATTTGACAGATTGTAGTAGCTTGATGTGCTGGCGTCTGTACCTGCAAAAAAATCTTGAAAAATCATTCAAAACATTGAATTCGGTCAACTCAAACAAAGATTAAACAAAGACAGGTAACACCAAGTATTTCCCATCATAACTCTTCTTCCAACAGGTCAGGTAAATTGTTTTCCCAAAATTTCGGTCTTAGATTTACCGCAGTATTTAACTATATAAATTCAATCAAAGTGAAACTCCTGTCGCACGAAATTACGAACACCTTAAGTCGCCTGTTGAACAATAGGTTTGGTCTCAAAGTACTTAACTCAATCCCTAAGTAACTTAAAGTAATGCCTAACTTCGGATGCGAGGGCAGGGACGCGCCTAACTTTAATTAATTTGAAACTGGTCGCCTATTCGGACGTTCGAAAAAATAATTTATCAAATAAATTAGTTCAATACTCTTTTTTGTTAAGTGTTTTGTTTTATTTACTATTTAGTTTAATAATAAGCCGTTTGTCCCTACCTTGCCCATTGTGTCACCCCTAGTAAAATTTATACATTTAAATTTGGAATTTTTGTTGTATAATAAAGAATTTTTTATCTATCTTGTGATTAAATGATTTCTATTTGGAACAACGTACCTACTACGAATATCAGTCGTTTCCATAAGAAAAAAACCTATTCTGATCAAGTTACCAAAGATTCAAACCCCTAAATAACCTGTAGGTATCTTGGTCATAATTCTGGTTCAAACGAATTTATTCAATTCACAAAAATACATCATACCTACTAAGCAAAGCAAAATGTCTTATAATACTTTGAGAGCATAAATATATACCTACATACAGCCTTCAGGTCTTGAAATATTATGCTCGGCTTTTTCACTCTATTAGCCGTCGGCTATAAAAAGGCTAACCTTCCAGGAGTTGGGGTAAAACCTTATCTTTTGTTCAACACTTCATGAGCACGAGATAAATAATTAACATTCTACATAGGTATATTTTTCTTTATTACGAGAAAGTCTAGGGATAACTCTTATGATTTACATATTTTTATTCGATTAATGAAGGATAGACGACACACAATGATTGATTACTAATACGGGTTTTTTTAGGCCGTAACCAACTAAGTGACTTACACTTTGTTTTCCTAGGAAAGCTGTTTCGTCAATATAATAATAATAGTCGTGAATATCTGAAATTTTCACTAGTGTGGCCTCGGTCTCGAAGTCAGCGATTGCGGGGCGGAGGCGGCGGCGGCGCGGGGAGCGGCTTAAAGCAATAAGGCTAAGATCACGTTGATTTAATGTAAAAAAACCAGTGTTGTACGAGTTTTTCAATGTAGGCAATACCCACACGTAAACAGATTTCATCCACAACGCACTATACGGATACGGTTATAGCCGTTTACCGCTCTAGGTAAACGATTTAATTTTCCGTGATATTGTTGGTACGGTTGTGACAGTATTGTGATTTTGTATGAAAAATTCTACTGTCTTTCCCTAATAAAGGACCGCGCCGGAAAGTGTTAATGTCAATTACTGGTGAAAATTACAGATTTTCATGACGTCCCTTAAAAACTTGACGGAAACGCTCTTCTAGGAAGCAATAGGGGCATTTCTCGTAATTTTAAAACCGTTCACAGTCTCAATCTGTCAAAAATACCTCTAATTTCCCTACATTTTGACTAGTTTTTGACATTTGTTTGTCGCTGAGATGAGACTGAAACTAGATTTTGAACGTTTTAAATTACGAGAATTGACCTTCTGATCTTTACCATCTAAATCTAAAACAAAAGACAAATGAACACCTGAATGAATGAGTAAATAAAACAAAACACATTTTTCAACCCCAAACGTTTTAACTTCGTCGGTCCGCATAAAGTTGTTGCCAGGGACAGCACCAACACCCCCCTATCTGGTATGCACATACTGCAACTTAAACGTAGCAGCGAACCCGGGTTAAAGGTCAGTGCAGCCGGATAATACCTCGAGGATGTGTCACGACCCAGTTTATTGAGAATTATGCGTAACAAAACTGGAATAAGGGCTGTGTTTAAGGCGACTACATGTCCTAAAGCGCGGTCTTTTTGAAAAGAAAGAGAAGCGCGATGACACAACGCTAGTAATTTATTGTAAACTATGAAGCAATTATCTATTTACAAAAAATCTATTGCTTGGACAAAAAAATTAAAACACTAGTGCTTTGTAGAATAATCTGACAAAAAATCATAATGATTGTAGGTATATTAGTATGGTTTTTATTGTAAAAAGAAAATTTTTAGAGGTAAAATCATGATTTTTTGCTATCGTATCAAATTAGTATATTATGTTTTCAACACACTATCTACCTAGCATATATCCTGAAGAATATCATATATTTTTCTGATTTTGTTTACTGTAGTTGATAATATGATTTTATTGTTTCTAAAGCTTGCATTGCAAAAAATTCAAGTTACCAGTCCTTATTCCAGCCTCTTAGTTCCATAGGGATTCCAGTCTTTTGAATCCAAGTGCATTAGGTAAGGTGAGACAAAACGTCTTGTGCACGATACGATTCATAACAATAACCACTGACTTTCATAGTAGTATTTTTGGATAGTTGGGGTTTACTTTGTTTATTTATATCATCATCATCAGCCTACAGCAGTCCACTGCTAACTGCAGGCCTCTCCAATTGCACGCAATTCAGCTCGATTCTCGGCATCTGTCACCCAGCTGCTACTACCCACTCTGCTAAGACCGTCCCTCCACCTAGCCTGAGGGCGTCCTACCTTACGTTTTCCTATTCATGGATTTATTTATTGTACATATATCACTGATGAGACGAGAGCAACAGTGGCGCATGGCAAGAAAATATTCTATTAATATTATATACTAAATATTATATTCTAAATTCTCTTGTCATTATTCCAATATACTTAGGGTCAGCGCAACATGGCTTCTACGTCCACACTTCTGTATCATTCGTCCTGATAATCTTTCAAAAATAAAATTAATAGAATTCTTTCATTCGCTTTTCTCTCAATACGACAACATGCCTATTCGTTCCAAGTTTAGTCTTACCCCCATTTTAGTTAGGTGTTAGAAATTCTGGACACAAGTACACAGCAGACCATTTGATATCGATATCGAATCGTAAGCGCTGATACTGAACAACACTATTTATTCCGGATAGAGACAATTTCCTTTGGAGAAAAATTGTAAACATGCCGTTTCGACTTCGTCCCGATTTGAATTCAGAAGAGGGTATCGAAGAAAATCCACACCTCGAAACACATAGTCAGATAACGGAAATCAATTGAAGTACAATGTTGCGTTCTAAAGGTTTAAAATATATTCTAAATTTACAAAGCTTCTTGTTTTACGGGTAAACATTCACCTAGAATGTTCACTATTAGAAAGACTATAATAATTTGCACCTATAACGTTTCTGTATGTGACGACACACTGTCTTTGTCAACATTTAATCAAAGTTTCAACATCAATAAACTTGTCATATGATTAAAATCACTGTTCCACTCCTACTACACATTAAACAATACCTAAATCTACCTACCACAACACACAAGTACATATATCTTTATCGATCAACATAATAGACTTAAGATCGGCGGTGCTAGTAGATAATTAAGGTTCACAGATTTAGGCATTCGCACCGTTGCCTACCGCCGATCAGATTAGATTGAATCCCAAATGGGTGTACAAGGGCACAGAGCCCAATTCTATCAAAGAGCCGTATTAATTTAAATTGTATTTTATTAACAGACAGGATTTTTGAAGAGCTCTTTGTTGGATTATGAAATTGAATTATTTAATTAGGAAATTGTTTTTGACGTGTTGGTAATTAGCCAGTAATCGTTTCGTATAATTATGCTATAATTCAGTCGTAGTTAGACGACTTCACTTTTCCACTCCACTCGTTCCACTTTTTACATTGTAATGTCAATGTTAAAGAGTTCATCATGTCTCCCATAAACATTAAAATAAATGTGTGTACGTGTATCAAATAATAAATGAATCTGTTATCAGAATACAAAATATTTTATCTACACCCATGCTATAAATCCTCTATAAAAATTTATGAAACAGTTAGCTTATTGCCAACATTAAAACAACCAATGTCATGGTAACCATAATATCATCCAAACGAGTGTTATAATGTTGTACTAAATTTCATTATGTAACTTCTTTTAAAAAAAAGAACATTGTCATGCACGCACGTTTCACTACCACAGCGCCGTCATTTAAAACTTTAACTTATAGGTTATTCGAATTCACGTCGTATCCCACCGGCCGCCATGTTTTTTCAGCAAAAAACTGTTTCAGAACCTTTATAGAGGATTCATATAATGGGTGTAGATAAAGTCTTGTATGCAACTGTACATAAATAGGTATTAAAACACTCATGTGATACTATTATCACACTCCGCTTCGCCTTGTGTGATAAACCCATATTCGTGTTTTAATACCCCTTATTATGCAACAGTTGCATAAATAACTATTAATTTAAATTAGGTAGGTACCCATCGTCGTTCGTCGTTAGGTAGGGTCTCATTGTCTTCGATTATCAACAACATAAATGGAGGCACAGATTTAATAATAAAAAAAATATTTATACTAAATAATGTTAGGCGAGCTTAAAACCGTTTTTTCGGTATTTTTCTTATAAAATACCAAGCGTGACAGGACGTCCGTCCTTTGTTTGTGTTGCGCACCAGAGATGGGGCAGATACATTTACCGTGTAATCCCGTATAGGTATGTTCGGTAGGGCTCGACATGTCGCGTCTAATCTCATAAAGCTTACTTTGCCATCCCACGGGGTTGGTATCATATTGTTTGACGAGTTGCATGCAACCGCAGGTAGGCTGGGAGACAAAATAGTATGTTACATAAATTGCCCAAATTTTTGTTGTTGTGGAAAAATGTAACTTATTTTTATCGTTTGGTTATACTGCGTCTGTAGGTTAATGTTAGTATTATAAGATGTTTTTCGTTGTTTATAAAAAGGGTGTTAATAAGACTGTTAGCTTGTAATATCTCACTACTAGACAGTGGACACAAGCTTGTTTTCAATTGCCATAGTAGCCTGGTATATCAAATAATCGATATATTATACTCCATTTTGCCAAACTTTATCGTACAAGAAAATATAAAAGCTAAGTAAAACTCCATACGAATATACAGCTCCTATACGTCTTCACTACATATTGTTATCGTCCGCAATTTTCTGCCATCGCTGTTCACCTTACGTAGAAATATTACAACGCCCAGGTACCCTGCGCCCCAAAAGCCTGTTTTACATTCAGTACATATAACGTTCTGATCCAACAACAACTTGTGTGGTTGACTGTGCTATGTAACGTTACGTCCCCCTCATACAACACCGCAGGGTAATCTTCTTACGACGTTCTGGAGATGTGTAAGTGGATTTACTAAACACGACTTCATATTATGTACAAGTCAGGACGCAGGTGTCTGGTACCTTGTGCCTGTAATAAATTTTACTCGTGAAAGCAGAGTATCATAATAATTAGGTAAGTAATTTAGCTGAACAGCCTGTCAAAGAGCTTTCCAAGTTGACACAGTAATATAAGTAAAAGTTAGTAAAAGAATATCCACAATAACCTACTTTACAGTACAAAACAAAACGCGCAACGAAAACAATAAAGAAATATCAAGAGCTATTTAATTAAAAGTTATCAAGAACGGTATGACCGCGCCATACTTTTCCGGACTTAGTATTCTAGCGACTTCATACCGCAGACTTCTTCTGAATTCGAATTATGCCCTATTACCGCGACTCTTGACCATCAAAGAAAAAAGGAAGCTCTAACAGAAATTAATATACTTTATTACTTAAATAACTTCAAATTTGAATAAAATAACGAATAAAAAAGAGAGAGTTATTTTTATTTACTTTCCGGTTCTTTGACTCTGCACAACATGAATTTAAAGCCATGTTCTTTAAATAAAATTTTCCATTACGGATTGCAAAAACAGAACCAGCTTAATACCTTTTCGTTACATAACTTCAATTTAAAAAAGTAAAGCGAAAAAGGAGACCTTTCTTTGACTCCGCACAACATTAATGAAAATCAACTTTAAATATTTATACATCGTGTTCCATTACTGGAAAATTGAAGGCTGTAACAGAACCATCATATTCGCTGAAATTACTTTCATTTAAAAATGAAAAAAGCAGCGGTAGTTATTTCTCTTGCCGTTCTTTGCCTCAGTACCTGCAACGCTAATTAAAATCAGCTTTAAATATTTACATGTCATCTCCCAGTACTGTGGAAAACTGAAACA
Organism: Hydraecia micacea; assembly: GCA_914767645.1. Taxonomy (NCBI): domain Eukaryota; kingdom Metazoa; phylum Arthropoda; class Insecta; order Lepidoptera; family Noctuidae; genus Hydraecia; species Hydraecia micacea. The sequence goes on from OU611774.1 coordinate 4,618,519, forward strand.
AACCAGTAGAATGTATTCCCGGTGTTTTTCCGTTCTCGAAGCAAAAATTAACAGTAAAGCCAGGACAGCAAAGTAAACAAGGTGCACAGTATTAAACATTTTTCGGGTAACGCTGTAAATCCTGGTTCTTTGCAGAGTGAATACGACGTTCTCGATAATCCCATGATCCTTATTTACTAGAAAGGCTCGTGGGGCTGTGGGGTTGATCCGAACGCACTCGCCACACGCCGCCGCCGACGCGTCGAATACTGTTTTCTTTCGGATTTTCCACAAAAATATTATAGTACAGCAAGGCCGGGAGATAGTGACACTTACAGATGTAATGCTATTTATTGATAAATAAAATTATAAAACATTATGAAGAAGCATGAGAAACGATATAAATAAGATTAGTATGGTTTTTCTGGCCAAAAATGCTCTACCAGTCTATGAAATAAATTAAAGTATAATTAATTACAATTTTCAATAAAAAAAAGCAAATGGTACATCATGTTTTGTAAATGTCATCGTTACACTTCAAAAGCTCGCCCCTCTGACTGGCATTATTTCAACGTGTTGCCAAGTTACGTAATTGAGTTCGGAACTAAGCGCACCCTTTAATATCAAGAAATATGAAATATCTAAAATAATAATTAAAAAGCTATATTTATTATGAAAATTAATTGAGGTACTTCCGTATTTTCATTAATCAAGAAATAAGAATCAGGAAACGTAAACGTCACTTTATTTAACTAATTATGAAAGAACACTAAATTGTTTCCAAACTTTAGAGCTACTTATACTCGTATAAAAGAAATTAAAAGTATCACGATAGCTGTTCCTGTCCATTTAGAAGTGAATATGCATTTCCCTCACGGGTGATCGTTGCCGTAACAGCGTACGATGGTAATGCTGGGAACCACGTAGCAGCCATCACTTACGTCCGCAGTAATAGCCCTCTTCTCTGTTACTGACATTACTTATACTGTCAGTATACGGAGAAAACTATTAAAATGCCCTTGTTTTTCATTATCAACAGTAAAAAGTCCTCTAAAACGTTTTAGAGACAATGAAATAATAATGAAAGCATGTATATTTTTATCAACGCTGGCTCCTCGCCTACACAATACCTGTTTATAGCATAATACTTCCGACATCGTAGGTATATTGTCGCGGTTTGGATACGCAAAGGGGATATATAAACCATAAATCCTTTAAATCAGGAGTAGGGTGTAACGCCGACTTAATATTTGAGGTTTTTGAACCTATTTTAATAGAAAACCTGTTCAGGTGGAGATATATAGACGACTCCGCCTTGGGGTGTAAATGTGGTGCTGTTCCACAAACGATGGGACACTTAATATCGTGTCCTGCGTATCCTGTCAGCTGCACGTTACAGGAATACGCCATCACCAGCGTTCATCAACGCTGGTGATGGTGCCAAACAAGTAGCCGAATTCTGGGCCGAGGCCATTTAGATTGCTATCGACATGCTAAGAAGAAGAATAAGTATGATATTATGTGTATAAGATATAGGTATATCTTGGAACGATATTTCGTGAAAATTGTCACAAAATATTATTGTGTTTTTTATGTAGTTCATGCAGACTAAAATCTTTTCATTTTTCGACACTAAAGCTACAGTTTGCTAGAAGAGCGTTTCCGTCATATTTATAATGAACGTCATGAAAATCTGTAATTTTCACCAGTAGTCAAAAATCTGTCATTTTCACCAGTATTCAAAAATCTGTCATTTTCACCAGTATTCAAAAATCTGTCATTTTCACCAGTAGTCGAAAATCTGTCACTTTCACCAGTACCTAGTCAAAAATCTGTATTTGGACATTACGGCCGATCTTCTAGAAAGCTGTAGCTTTACAAAGGCAACATCAATATTAAAATGAATTATTCCATCATTTAATAAATAAGCGAATATAATTAAGTTGGTAGACTTTTAATCCCCATAGACCTAAATTTTCGTCGTGCTGTAATAATGTTGAAAATATATTTTAGTAAGTTTCATATATTTTAATGCTTGACTAATTTCCTAGGGAGCTGTAGGTAAGTTTTGTTTCGAGTTGAAGATGGCGGTTAGATGATTGGACATTGTTCTCTGGCAAACTTTGAATCAGGTGTTCGTACTTAGACAAGACCTAGTCTTGCTGAGGAATGAGAGAATTTGCCGGATCTAGGTATTTATGGTTACAGTTGGATTAATTAGATCATAATAAAGTAGAAAAGGATTAATCAATCATTCGTTTGATCAGTGATAATTTTCCACAGTTATATTCTGAAAGGATCCTGAAAAAAATCGTTAACAATGAATCACACTGAATTTAAACCCACGATCAGACTGACACAATCTCAATAACAGGTACATACCCTAATCCATTTCAAATGATTAAGTACAGGTGCTAGATACCTTTCAACATCAATCGTTAAAGTCATATCGACCATTTATCAAATATTCACAAAAACCTCTTACAAAATGATAAAAGCTTGCGACGGAACTCCCGATAACCGGAACGGTGTCTTTTTTCATTGAGCGAAACGCGGAGGGCCCTCGGGAGGGAAATATCAGCATATCATTTGTTTATATTGTGGAATTAATCCCCCTAGCCGGCATGACTGATGAGTCGAGTCAAACGTCGCTTGCCAAACAAAGAAACAGCGAGGTGTGTACTATAATCGATGCTCACTTAAACGACAGATGCTACAAACGGGTGCCATCAATCTATCCTCCCCCCCGCACCCACCATCCGATTCCTGCCCCCCGAGGGCCGAATTGTTATTCACGTTCCATTACCTCAATTTTTTAGAGCCGAGGTGCCTGAAAAGAAACCCTTTCACTTATTGTGTCTCATTTCTGAATTGGTGGAGGGCCATCGTAAAATTAAATTTCTTCAGATTATTCATATTTTTTCTTTATTCCCGTCGAGTGTTTATACAGTATCCCGCTGCAGATGTTTGAGGTTACACGGTGAAATCGGATTATTACTAAGGTTTTTAGTAATATTGTGGTTTATCCTTCGTACTTTGGTTCGCACGGTGGATATCTAATAAAACAAACGATAAATTCAAAACGTTAACACGCACGGGCGGCAGCACGGCACGGCGCACGACACGCGACAAGAATCATTCACGAATCGATTAAAGTCCGCCACACACGTACGAGAATCGGGCAAACATCGAGAACTCAATGGCCCGATCACAGGGTGCGCTAAGTCACGTCCCTCCGACCAATAATTCAATAAGAAGCGATCCAAACGCCAAGAGGAATCATAGACTTGGCTTAAAGCGGTGCAACTTTGTTTTAATGTTTCTAATTGTATTTTCTCGTTAACGAGCACAATTGCCAGTATTTCTTGTGTCGTAGAGAGAAACAAGCACTAAGCCTTATTAAACCGCTGACATGTGAACTTCAAAGATTAAAGTAATCAGTTAATTACTTGGTATTAGCTAAATCTTTGAAACAGCAGTGCACACATGTGGGACAGGGACTTGTGAAAGGTTCACATGTATTTTGAGCGAGTTTATAAAACCGACTAAAGACCAACAGCTTAGCTTAGTGAAGCGCCTTCCCCTATTGCTACACAATGGTTAACCGCAGCTTAGAAGATAGAACAAAGCTTCATTATACGTTTAGCTCATTAACAGAATTAATGAATTTGAAGGAAGGGTTTTGGCTGGCGCCGCTTATGAACCTCATAATATTGATGGCAGCACCACCCCAATGCTGAGTTTTGTTAACGCTATTCACTTACGCCGAATGACAGGTTGCCCTCTATTTTATTAGCACCATTAATTACATCAACACTTTTGTATACGCCCAAAAGGACCAATAGTTTATTGACTGTATGAACACTCATTTACATTAGTAGATGAATACAGATATCAATTCAATTTTATCAATAAAGTAACATAATCAGCCATAATGTTCCCACTGCTGGGACAGAGGCCTCCTCTCGGTGAGAGGAAGTGCCATAATCCACAACACAGGCCCAGCGCGGGTTGGTAGATGTCACATGTCTTCGAAGTTTTGGTTCTAGGACATGCCGGTCTCACGATGTTTTCTTTCACCGTTTTGAGAACAGTGCTGATGAAAGAATTACACACATAAAGTAAAGCGCCATTCGAACCCACGACCTAAAACCCGTAAGTCGCGGCCGTTACCACTGGGCCACCACTGCTTTCTAAAATAAAGTACCTATCAGGAAATTTAATTACCCAAGACTTTTTACAAATACACAAGAGACTGAGCTTTAATTGAAAACATCTGCCTCTAAAGTCTAAACAAACTTTATTCAATCAATTTTTTATAGTAACCTCGCGTAGGTACATTTTAATCTCTTAGAAAGTTCTTTAATTAAGTTTTATGAAACATTTCGCACAAAAGGGAAGTACCATGAACGATGTAGTTGTAACGTGATTAATAAGCCTACCTGAGCAGAGCAACGCTTAAAACGGTACAGTTATAAATGAGAGAAAGGGACTTGATAAATGTACAAAATAAAGGATTATACATCACAGAGGAAAGTTTAAAGTGACAAAACGCTGTTTAGCCTGAGGCAATAAATGCAGTATCACTCTGTGTGAACACAGCACTTATTAGGGTCGCTATTCGCTAGTTGCGTCGCGTCGGCAGCGTTGCGTCGCCCGCAATCAAGAGACCGCGTGTTGGTTGTCGCCAGCCGGGAAATGTTGATACTCTTTTTGCTCAACGTAGTGTCGGAGTGTTTGAGAAATACTCGCCGCAAATACCTATTTGCAAATCATTAAAAAATATTGAAGAAAAATACTTTTGCAATGGAGTTTGTAGTGGCGAGTAAAACGTCGTGCTTTTAATGTAATAAGAAGTAGGTATAAAGTTTTAAGTATGCAAATAGAACTAGTAAAGTAAACTTTAACGTAAGCTTATTAAGACGGTAATACAGTTTTATATTTAGTGACTTAGTTGATCAGCATGGCTGGGCACCGTTAATCAAATAGTTAATTTCCTGAATCGGTAATCCGTCACTAAAAAAGTTAACTTAGTTAAAAGTTAAAGCGTTACATTTTGGAAGAATTACTGGAAGTTAATTTTAATTGTTAATTCGTGATAGGAACTGCATTTTCATTGTCGATACGTAACTAATTTGCTTATTAAAAAAAAAATTGGTGTAGCCTATTATGTAAGTTTAGGCAGGGCTTGAAAACTTTATAAAAGATGGATGCTTCATTACAGTTTGTAATAATACCAATTGTCAGAATGTGTATTTCGCGGCGCGGTTAAAATTTACTTAAAGGTTAATTCGTAAATCGAATTGTTCTTAGTTAATTAATGATTAACGGTCTTGTGCCTAGGTTTGTTAATCAGTAATCATTAGAATTCTCCTAGACATCCCAAAAAAGGTCAGAATAATATCAATAGATACCTACTTAGGTAGTAGTAATGGCACAAAAATACGGGCAACAAGTCTGTTAATCTTATTTATTTAAAAGTTAAACAAATTATCTACCAGCTTCGAACTCCATTTACGTACTTTCAAATAATTTAATCAAATTGCGGTACGCTCTGCAAGCGTTATAGTGGTCACTTAAAATGGATTGCAGTGTAAACTAAGTTGCACTTAGGGCCAAAGCTGGTGTTGGTATATAAATTAGTCTATCTCCGAGCGACGGGAGTCGACGAAAACAAATTTCTTTCTAGAAAATTGACCGACTAAAAAATTTTTTTATGGTGGGGCTAAATTAAAAAGTTAATGTGGTTTTTATGGTACGTAATGTAGATTAAAAATCGGGAGAATATTGAAGGTAAAAGTCTCGACGATTTTCCTTAAAATTCGTGTTTTCATCAAAATCGAGACGGGCCTACACAAACAGTGACTTGCCAGGATTTTTTTTTGTTAGTCTGTTTTGTGTCCCACTGCTAGGCAAAGGTCTCCCAGTTTTTCTTCCAAGTCTTGTGCGATCTCTGGCCATGTTGGCCCTGCAAATGATATAAGATCGTCACATCACCTTCGCCTTGCCAGCTTATACTGGGTGAAATTTTAATGGTTGTTTTCCTCTTAAGGGGTCATTGTACTCATCATTATGAACAACTTTTACTATGGGACCAAACCTGAAATCGCGAAAAAAAATCAGTTGTTCCCTACATTTATGTTCGTATAACTCGTAAAAATGTAGGGAACAGCTGATATTTTTTTCGCGATTTCAGGTTTGGTCCCATAGTAAAAGTTGTTCATAATGATGAGTACAATGACCCCTTAAGAGGAAAACAACCATTAAAATTTCACCCAGTATTTAAAAATTAATCGAATGTCTAAAACTAACTTTTTTTGTTGCATTTCATATTTATTGCATTGGAACAATTTTTATCTACGCAATTAAAAACAACTACCAATATTAATTTTAATAAAAAAAATTCACACAGTAATATGGATATTTATTGTGAACATTGTTTGGACTGCGCATAAAATACCTAAGAAGTTCTAAAGTCATGAAGAAGGGTGCTGAAAAAAAAGTACGCCTTTTATATGAATGAATTTAAGAGCAGCCTGTAGGTGGTGGGTATCTAATACGATCCACGAAAACTCGAACACTGCATTAGCATGCCGTCTCACCTGTACACTGCTAAGTTAAAAATCATGTAGCACTCGCATCCGCGCGGACGTTCGGCTGGGGAATGGGGGACTCGGGAAAATAAGGAAAACCTTCCGCTTTTGTGTAACTCGAATGCATGCGCTGCATGCCCACTGAGCGAGCTATCTCGATCACACCTTCCGAGTTTACAATTTCAAGCTTAAAACCAGTTCCGCAAGCCTTCGGGCCGTGAACATTCACGTTACAACGCTCTCAGTGCGGTAGGGGGATGTTTTTTTGGAATGCAATGTCAATCTTTCCTGTTCAGTGTTCAGTCAATCGCAGATAATATGCTGTCTCAGTATTTGATGTGTAAAAATTGATACACAAAGACCGAAAATAATAGACATCCCACACGATATGACAACAGCTCAACTTCAGAACAAAATGTTTATTTGAATGTGTTGACACAATAATATTATTGGTATTACGGCGCATGTATCGAACGTATATTGAATGATCGCTGCGCCCAGATTGTTGGTTATCGTAACGCCAAATTTTCTATTTGATCGAATATAATAAGGTGGCGCGGCGCGGGCTCGGCGCGGTCGCTGCGGGTGGCATGGCGCGGCACGTCGGGCGTCGCGACGCCATCCCGCCAGAGAACCAGAAAATTACGTTACCATTCCCCCACACCGGTTCAGTCCGATCAAAAATTCCGAAACCTCGTTCCGATTTCGAAGATAATTCTAGAAAATTCGACGTAGAATCGACGTCCTGCGATTTGAGATACCTATATACGAAAGCCACGCGAGTGAGTCAACTTTTATACATAGTTCCCGACAATAAGTTAGTTTTGTAATAATCAAATCTTACTTCAGTACCTACTTACCGTTTTTAAAACAGCGGAGACAGTGAAAGTTGCTTTAGATTAAAATATGCTCTGGGACACTAAAACTTTCTTCGACTTCATAATGGTTTCATAGTGAAGTCGCTTCAAGATAGAATCTATTAAATTAAGTTATACCTAGTCGATCCTTTCTAGATGTTTATCGACAAGAGTCAAACAATGTTCAGGGTACAAACGTTTTGTATTCAAATACCAAATATCCCAGATCAAATTTAGCGGTGATGCTAATCAAACACCGTGAGTCCGAATCATTTGTAGACTCTATGAATTTACCAAGACTCAGTCCAAGTGGAGGGCAACGGAAATTATGAAGTTTGCCGTCTTGGCTTGCTCCAAATCAATTTGCTTTTCTGAATATAAGACGGCACTTGCTTTGATCAAAATGTTTGGGTATAGCCTCAAGAGTTCTACAGGGCATCGGTGCAAAGTAAAGTCGTCCGAACTCAAAAACTTTAGATCAATGATTTTGTCGAACCACGATAAGTTAAAGTGTACTTAGGTATGCTCGGTTTGCATTGCTTTAGAACCCACATCAAGGTAAAGTTGACGCATCGGGACCTTAATTACACACAGAGGGTCACCTCTTTTTAGGGGCTGCGTACCTTAGCAAAGCCCATCACAAAGTTTGCGGACGCTAACTGAGCAAGAGTACGGAAACTCGCCCAATACAAACATACTTTTTCGTGTTTTATATTTTTGTTTATATGGAATAAGCAACCTGAAATAAATAAAACAAGAATTGGGTAGCACACTATAATAATAAAAATTCTTTAATTCAGATAAATAAGATCCAATGTGTTAGTAATTACAATAATGACTTACAACTATTGTTAGTAAAGTGACAAAATATTGGTGATTCATTTGACCTTATTTATTGATCACCGTCCTCACCATTTTCTTAAAAATTGGAGAGGTAACATCCTCCCCTATTATTTTGAGGATGCTGTTGCTAGTGCATGCGAGTTGTGAGTACTATAGCAAGTGCTTTCATATTAGTTTTAATTAGTCAAGTGCAAATTAAAACTAACGACTTACGTTCCGCATAATCAAATAGTGCGCATCCCATCAATTTCTTGCCGTAATCATTACCCAGAAATCCGATCAATTACGGCCAACCAACAAAACCAAGTGCTGGGCATGCAATTGAAAACCTATTAACGTTAACATACGTGATAGCCCCGCAGCCACCCCGCAGTCGCCCCGCAGCCGCCCCGCGGGCGTGCGTGTTACGCCGAGTTCGATGCGCCACCGAAGAACGTGATGCAGAAGTCTTTTGTTCTTCCGCCATCCAATTGTATTTTGGCGTGCCATTTCAACTGCCTGGCGTCACCCCATTACATCTTTTATATTCCCAACACTAGACTAGCCTGATGAATTTTTCCGGAACGTAACAAGTTTTGGAACGGTTTTGAATTGGAACCACGAAGCATAGATGTTACGATTCATCGTTCAAAAGTTACATACGGATAAATCTGAAAAAGCCTGGCTTCACATTTCAAACCTGCACAACAAGGTATTTTTAACAGCAGACCGACGCATACCAGAGTTGCTTGTAACGGGAGCCCTTTCGAACTGCGAGAAAGGTATGGATAAAAAACCGACCAAGTGCGAGTCGGACTCGCACACGAAGGGCTCCGTACTACCGTACAATATTTAACACTACATATATTAAAAAATCACGTTTGTTGTATGGGAGCCTCCTTAATTTATTTTATTTTAATTTAATTATTTATTTTTAAGGTGAATATACAACTACCTATTCTGTAATTATTTAAAGCGTCTATCTGTTGCCGTTATTAATATCGAGCAAAAAACGGCAAAAAAATCACGTCTGTTGTATGGGAGCCCCCCTTAAATATTAATTTTGCTCTGTTTTTAGTATGTTTTGTTATAGCGGCAACAGATATACATCATCTGTGAAAATTTCAACCATCTAACTATCACGGTTCATGAGATACAGCCTGGTGACAGACAGACAGATGGACAGTGGAGTCTTAGTAATAGGGTCCCGTTTTTACCCTTTGTGTACGGAACCCTAAAAACAGGGAACTGTCGAATTACAGTTAGTAATTTGATATGAAGCGTACATTTCTAGAATTCAAGAGAGGCGGGACGACTGCTATATATTTTTGTTGCGAGCGTGGGCCCTGCGAGGGCTTGTATGGCCCCTGGGGGCCTGAAACGAATGCCGGTGCAGTCTCTGAATGACATGCATACCTACTGCATAGCTTGGATACTACTTATTATGCGCCTGCGTGCTCGAAATAATGGAAGGTTTAAAATATTTTTGTGATATGTGTTTTATTTTAGTAGCTTTTTGGCATTTTTTTTTGCTCCGGCTTACCTCTGCCATAAATTCACCCTTCGCCACTGGTAGGTAGTAAGCCGAAATATTAATTTCTACATTAAGTTTCAATAGAAGGTCACTATAGTACCTAAGTAGGTAGTTTTATGAAAAAAATCCTCAAGCTGGAAATAGGCATTATTCAGTAAACTACGTTACGGAAATCAACCATGCCTAATATTAAGAACTAAGTTATAGGCCGACCGCTTAACTGAAACGTTGCCTGAGGTAGCTGTGCGGTGCGGGAGGGGTGATAGTTGTCACAAGTTGACGAATCACTGAGCTCTCGCATCACGGCATCACAACCCTCCCGCACCGCGCTGCTACCTCAAGCAACGTCTCAGTTAAGCAGTCGGCCTACAGGTATGTTTCCGAAAATTTAAAAATAACTTCTTGGCATAGAAAGAAAAGAAAAAGAAAGAAAACATGTTAAACATGACAGTCAGACAAAGAACACAAATACAATAAATAACAAGTAGCATAGCCAGCACATCAAGCTACTACAAACTACAATCTGTCAAATTTCTATAATAGATTTTCAACTTTATCGCTAAAGCATAAGGTTCAAATTTGATTGGGAAAATTTTACAGTTTCGGGTAGCTTGATGTGTCTGTCTGTACCTATACGCCGTACGACAACAAAATTAAACAATGATTCTACTGTTTTGTCACGCTGCGAACATATTACGCGTATACTAATGTTCATTCAGTACTTTATTAACATTATGACAGTCACGCCATAAATTGTGATGTTCACAACGGTTAGTTTTCATTTATATCGAAAATTCAACCACATTTATCATATACTAGCTGTTACCTGCGACTTCGTCCGCGTGGATTTTTTTCGTGGGACCCTATTTTTTTTCTTCTAAAATAAAAGTACCCTAAGTTACTCCTTATCACAACAGCTATCTGCCAATGAGTCCCATCAAAAATCAAAATCGGTCCAGTCGTTTCAGAGATATAGCCGGAACAAACAGACAGACAAAAATTGTAAAAAAAAATATTTTAGTATATGTACCGTGTATACATCTACAATATGCATTTAGTAAAAAGCAGTTATTTTAATATTACAAACAGACACTCCAATTTTATTTATTTGTATAGATTTATAATCAGCAACTTAAAACGTATAGAGAACATAATACTTCCATTATTATATGCCCTGATTCAAAATGGAATTGTTGGTTATAGTATGTGGTTTGTGGTTGCAAAATGAGCTGTCATTATCTATTCTACCAATCGTTGGCCAAAACACATTCCACTATAAAAAAAAGGGATTTTGATCACAAAATCAAACGTCAGCAAACAGAAGTATGACTTCTCGTCAGAACATAGAAACGTGTCAAAACTTATAATACTACAGATTGCTTCAATGAACTTGGAGCTAGAATTTCTAAGATGCCGTCTGAGGTAGAATGTCCGCCGACTGGCCCACAGAACATCCGACTTTATCCCGCTTGTCCTACTTGTCCCGCAAACTTTTGCTCATTTGTAAGACGTCAATAAAACTTTTCTGCCCGTTGTTCCCATTTCACTCCAGTAGTTTTAATAATTTCTTCAATATCTTCACGCCAAGGTAGCTTAGAAAATGAACATCGGAAAGCGAACGATTTTTACGCAGTTTTTTTGTTTATGAACTTTCAGACTATCCAGACGGGATCGACTATCAGAAATTTTCTGTAGACTTATTAAACAGACGCTTCATTTTAAGCCAAAATATAGATACTGTGCAACAAAAGGTTGTAACGTTCACCACAGAATTTTATTAACAGACCATTACGAAAGAATACTCATTAAAAGCCTGACAAAAACATTTTTGATCAACTTTAGGTAGCTGTTTACTCTTCATATTCCTCTTAATGCCTGGGGAAAAGGTTTTTGAAGTTCCCTTTCGATTAATTACCTTCCCTGCGGCGATAGAACGTAGATAAACTGTAACGTTTTTTGCCCCACGGGGGGTTTATTGATCATTCTAAATAGGTAGGGCGGGAAATCACAGGAACGCAGCTACGTCGGCTAATAAATGATGTGTTGTTAGATACGTTGACTGGCCAATTTATTGTTTTGCTTACTTTTTTGGTTATTTTTTGGATATAAAGGTTACCTACTGATTGATTATAGATAATGGTGAGCGGTATGACTAGACAGGTATATAGAACAGATGATGCACTAGGCCGGTTATTGTGGGGGAGTCTATGTCCATCAGTGGACAACTTAACTTATTTCGTCCAATGATGGTGGGAACAGTAGTTATTGGAACAAAGTTCTTTAACAGAGCTTGCGTTAGGAGTAATAATGTTAGAAATCATCACGTACCTAACAAAAAAGGGTATGCTCCATGTGACTAGAGAGAAAGAGAGAGTTGGTTTTCGAGGGTGCCGAAGCCGATAGTAAGGTAAAAATGAAAATCCGAGATGGCGATTGCGAAGTTTTTAAGTTTATTCCCCATTTTTTTAATTTTCGCAGCCGCCATCTTGAATTTTCTTTCGGTTCCTGCTGGGGGTCCCTCGACCCACCCCACGTTTTTTTTACTATTTTATGTCTTCGTGTTCGTTCAAAATAGTCATGTCACATCACCACCAACTATGAAACATAGCTAAAGAAAATCATGAAGAAAAAACGATCTCGGGTTAAAGCTCGAAAAACAAACTTGAGAGTTGAAAGGTTACAGATAAAACGTCGAAGTCCCGCCATATTGAAACTAATAGCTCGATTTGGAGCGAGCATCTACAAACTTGTAATGGTTTGAGGTCAAAACACCACGACTGATGACGCGTGTATTTGCACAAAATTCGAAATTCTAGACTACGCAGTGAGTTTACTGGGTATTCTGTCTTAAAACTTTAAAGTTCTAAATAACTATTATTTGTAGCTAATGTTGATGTTTGGATGTTCTGTAATGAATACTCTGAAATAAAGTTATTATATTTGTAGCAAATATATTCAAGATGGACAAAACATATTTTGTGAGAGTAATAATAGGTCATACCGTGTGTCCCTGGAGGTGGATCAAATCGAATAGGGGCGTGGGCAAGGTCATTTCGAAACTTTTTAACCCTGAGAATGCATACTTCCAGGGACACCCTGTATAATAATAACCCCAGCCTTAATTGGCTCTTCTCATACAGAGAAGATACGAAAATTTTTCACCACGCTTGTTCGAGACGGGTTGGCGATATGCAGACATGTATTATCAGACAAAGTCTAAGATGAACTCAGAAAGTGAGAATATTATATATACTTACTCGTATTTATTTAATTAAAATATATTATTCCAGAATTGTTTGAATAATCAGCTTTAATTTACTGCACAACTCCCAGATGATAAAAACGAAATTAAAGGTGATAAAATAACAAAATTCACAAGCTTTCCATTACAACGCCTTTACAAAATGAGTTTTAAATATAAAGGACACTGCATTTTATATTCCACCGTTCCCAAATTATGTTCGCAAAAGCATAGAGTTTCAATGCGCATTTATTATTCAAGCCAGTCAATATTGAATGGCTGGTCCTTGTATACGTACGTACGTAGGTAGCTGTATCAAAATTCATAGTAACCTCTAGAGGGCGATCTATTTGGTTCTATAGTATATGCAGATACACGCTTTGGAGCAGCTCAATATCTTATTCTGTTTCAAATATGGCGGTGTTATGTGCATTCTAATGCTCTCTTGTGCGCTTATTAGATGTAATGGATAAAGGGGAAGGTTAATATCTGATTATGGAAATTCTGGAGGCAAGTCTTGCATAATTTTTAGGTGTACCGTGAAAAGAAAACGGAATTACATATACACAGACAATTTTCTTAAAAACTGCCAGACGTATTAATTCCGTCATCGTGTGCTTTTAACTAATCACAACTTACTTAAAACTATGCAGCACCTGTGCTCAGCTGTCAGGACTATACAATATGTTAATTCTTTTGGTGGCGCATTTTCTAAGTAACCGAAGTTTCCAGACATTCTCCGGTCATTTATATCTAAAGATAACAAAACAGAATGAATTACTAATAAGACGTCAATCTTGCGCATCATTGATGAGCTAAGTACGCGAAAAACGTTCAAATATTTAGACAAAGGTGTAGGTACATTTTTGTAAGCAATGTGAGCATACAACCTCATTGTTTGTAGTTATTTGCAGTAGGCAGGTAGGTACAGTCAACAAAAGAGATAAGTATGCAGGATCGTTGGATATAGTTGAAGTTTAGTACGAAACCGATGGATGTTTTCGAATAAAATTTAATGTTATTAATAGAAAACAAATAGCTCATTTATCAAATTAAATTTCAGTCGACAACATTCATCGGTTGCTTACTAAATTTTAACTATATCCGACGATCCTGCATACATATCTCTTTTGTTGACTGTACCTGTAATTAGTAGGGTGTATACCTTTGGGCACAGGTACTCGTATTGTGTACTGGGGGCAAAGTTCTAAGTAACCGTATATTGATTTACTAGATTCTGCCCGCGATCATCCGCGTGAAAATTCTTGTTTTCCCAATCCAACTCGTCGTAGCGTTCTTTCTGATTTTTTTTACTCGGCTCCTAAGAGACGTAGCGTAATGCTAAGTAGCCAACAGCCTTCCTCAAGAATTGGGCTATCAGATGCAAAAGATTTTTTTTCAAATCCTACTGGTAGTTCCAGAGATTAGCCCATTCAAACAAACAAACAAACAAACCCTTCAGCTTTATTATTAGTATATTATATTTATATATAGATAGAAATATATCATGTAGATTTGTTAACCGCACCATTCCTTCAATTGATTACAATTTCTTTTATTTTTGATTACAATTTCTTTCACAGACTGTGAAATATAAAGGATATAATAAGTACAAAGTGCTTTGTCCTGTTAGGGAAATTAATGGTTTATCAAAGTTTTATGTCAAATTGCCGTGTTACAGCCGTTCCACGCAACTGTCAAAGACTGATAAGTAGTTGTAATTCGAATATACGGATATTTTCACCTGGTAGTTAATTTGCTAAGCTACTTATTTCTTGCTTTACTCTTTATAAGTTCTCAGGTCATAAAAATTAAAAAAAAAAAACGGTTTTACGCGTTCTGCCCAAAACTTTCAGAAATTTTCCTACGTAATTAAGCTTCATTACTAGATGGTACGTTTTAATCAACAGACCAAGAATAAGTATGACTAATAAACAGCTCATTTGTATCTTTTCCACTTTATTAATGTTCCTGAACAAAAATTATTTTCTTAAGAGCTTTCAAGTTAATTATTTTCCTTGCAATTTTTCCCCTTACAAAATATTAATGCACGGACATTTTTTTATCACTGTTTCAGGAGAGGTATTCACTGTCGGATGTCCGTTCTCATTAGCAATCGGGAATTGAGGGATCACTATCAATCATTTTTGCCCAAAATACGGACTCTGTTTAAATCTGGGTAACTAACAGATTGTTTTCCTGCTTTCCTCCTAAAGTATCTTTTGTGGAAGACACATTTTTTCCGCATGTATATCGTGCTAAGTGATTGATCTGTCCTTCGCTCAGCTTTTAAGGTAAACAAGTTTTGGGTTCCACCATTGTTTCCAAAGATTTTGGAAACTATAACAATGTGAAGGTGGTTTTTTGGAAGAATATACTTACAAATTATTTCAGGAGTCCCTTTTTTTTAGGTATGAAGCCCTAAATACAGGCAGATTATAGAAAACACGGTGCTTACTTGGCATTAGAAAATGATCATATTTTACGACATGTCCTTCTTGCATTAAAACTTCCTTATTACAATATTGCCCTCGAAATCAGGTCAGACGTCGGAGTCGATGATCGTGTGTTGACAGTAGCCGAGGTAACGAACCTGCTGCAAGTCAAACCTACACGGTGCAGTGCAAACACCGCTTATACGCGATAACCTTGTTCAGTGTGACGTGACGTCACGTCACGTTAGAGATACTCGTCATCTATAATATAGAGGTATGAGGAACAGGGAGTAAAGTTCAGTCTTCCTCTATAGCAAAAGGAAGGATCCACCGACCAGTCCGGTCATGTGTCTGGCGGGCAACTACCCAATGATTCAGAAATCGGTGTTTTTTAATCTGTATTTTAGTTTTTTTGACACCGACTTCCGAAATTAAAGTTATTTTTCACTTTGTAGTGTATTTTTTTTGGACGTCAGTTGTTTTATTTCGACCCATTGTATATATTCTAATTGTTCGGTAAACTCTGCTTGCGAGATGCAGGATCTTGCGTGACGTCAGTATGACACGTAGTTTGCATGTGGCGTTGTAGATACCGCTACAATACTAATACCTACTATAAATGCGAAAGTCGCTCTGTCTGCCTCTCTGTTACCCTTTCACGCCTTAACGGCTGAACAAATTTCGATTATATTTAGTTAGACCAGCACCCTAATTGCGTAACACACTATCAATCTCAATCTGAATCGTTTTGAAGCAAATTGCTAATCTATTGCTTCATATGTTCGAAAAATTTGTCTGCTCAACAACGTAAATAACGCAATGAATGTTGTTGAACTGTCAAAATGAAAGCCAGTGCTACTGATAGTGTGTTATGCAATTATCCCGCTGAACTGGGACATTAGATAAAAACAAAATCATTTATTTTCAAACATACAGGGAGTCACTACGGTCAATAACATTTGAGACTACTTTTGTCTTCCTCAAAATGTTGTAATGCACGAAAACGGTGAAGGAAAAACTTTTGAGAAAACCATCTTTGAGTGAATTTTATTGATAAACTATTACACCTTTTCAAGAATAAAATAATGAAAAAGATCTTAAGAAATTAATCGAACAAACACTTTTGTTCGAGAAAATGCCTTCCCTCTAACAGAATGATAGGTCTACAGAATTCTAGTTACGAAACTTCACAGAGACACATTACTAGTTCCAGGTGGTTTTTATTCTCGACTTCTATAGACATTTCAGTCTAGTTTCGTCTGTTGGAGTCGGAACTCCTTTGTGTGCTAACAGACCGAGATTATCTACTATTGGAAGGTAAGACTGTCTGTCAACTGACATAGCCTCGAATTTGAATACGAATAGAGCTTTCCTGCACGTCATATTGATAGATTTTTCACGTGGGTTTTCAATTGAAATTTTTGGCAGAGTTGAATGACTTGACAATACGACGCTAGCATACAAAAGCGCCGATAGAAAATAGAATATACAACGTTAGTTTTAGTTTACAGATAACCGAAGCATCTGAAAAGGTTTATGATTATAGTCCGCGCGGAACTAGTTGGCCGCTTAGGTGGGGACAGGTGTGAGGCGGCGGTTCGCAACGCACGTACTGAGTAATACGCCCCCGCCCCTCCGTCCCACCGCTCACATACCTAAGGCGCGGCCAACTTGTTCCGCGCGAACTATAGTTCATGTCAAAAATTTTAAATAGAAATACAACTACTTACATAATATTCTCTTAAAAAACTAAAAAAATATATGTAGATATAAGTCTACTTTTGCTTTTGTATTTATTTGTATATTTAGTCATTTAATTAGTAGGTACTGTGTAAATTTATTCAGAATTAAAATAATATGTACGTAAATAACAACAAAAAAAATTATAAAAAGAAAAAAATAGCAGGGCTTTCTAAAAAAAATAAATTGATAGCCCTGATAGTTTTCTTTTTTATGGTTGTCTTCTTTGAGCACTATGCGAAGTGATTGAAAAAAAAACAAAAATTGGTCATAACTTTTGAACCGTAAAAAAAATCACCGACATTCTCACGGTTAAA
Organism: Hydraecia micacea; assembly: GCA_914767645.1. Classification (NCBI taxonomy): domain Eukaryota; kingdom Metazoa; phylum Arthropoda; class Insecta; order Lepidoptera; family Noctuidae; genus Hydraecia; species Hydraecia micacea. The sequence goes on from OU611774.1 coordinate 4,636,037, forward strand.
AAGTTTGAAAATGACCTTGCCCACGCCCTTATTCGATTTGATCCATACTTCCAGGGACACCCTGTATATAATTATTCTGTACGTGTGTAAGTCACTGAACTCCTCCGTAACGGCTGGACCGATTTAGATGATTTTTTTTGTATGTGTTTGAGTGTGTCCCTGGATGGTTTAGAATCACAACTAGAACCGATAGGTGGCTGTTCGGGCAGGAAAACGTCTGTCAAATCCACTAATATTTTAAACACATAACGTTGTTTAAACTATGTCTCGTATTTAATTATGAAACAAGTTAATTTGAGATACAAAACTTGTCGATGGCGGCCAATTAATATCAAAATAGTTTACCTCCATCAACTAGTTAGAACTTTGAAATACTCATTGCTCAATACGGTAATTATTTAGTTAGCAAGTAACACAGGTGGGTCTAGAGTTATCAGAACTAAATCACGTTAACTTTGACTGAGGTATCTGTTCTAATATTGCCAATTCAAAACATTTATTTTATTTCTTTGGAGTCTTTTAATATGCCTGTATTATCTTTGCTTAAAAGGAGGCTTCAATCTCAAACTTGTTGTACAAATATGGTTATCAAATAAACACTTATTCTTTTATATTTCGGCAGTGGTGGCCAAGCTGTAGATCGTAGGTTCGAACTCAGACAGGCGCTTTACTTTGTATAAATTATTTCATCGCCACTGCTCTCAAAACGGTGAAGGAAAACATCGTGAGGAAACCGGCATGTCCTAGATCCAAATATTCGAAGACATGTGACATCTACCAAATCAAATCGCACTGGGCTCGCGTGGCGGATTACGGCCCACTACCTCTCACAGAAAGGAGGCCCGTGTCCCAGCAGTGGGAACATTTAATAGGCAGATTATGCTCATGCTAAACCATTTATAGTTTCGTGTAAAATTAATTATCTTTTAGCGTAATACTCTCACCAATTCAAGCTTTTTGAGCACGTCAAGAAGGTGATAAGGTGGATTAACCAATCCTTATACCTAATGTGGTGATTAAAACCATATACCTTCTATTACAGTTCAGTTTTAAGCTGTCATTAGGACGTCCACGTTACTTAATTGACACAGTGTTTACGTGCTGATGAAAATTATGATAAGAAAACTACCACGTAACTTACTCCCCCTTAATTACATAATGCCTCACATGAATATTATTCTCAGAATTGCACTATCAACAATAGACTATAAAAATATCGTGCACTATCCATCTCATTCATATTCTGTTATACATTGGAGAGAGACGGGCATATGGCATTAGTGAGCTGATGAAAGAGACAGTGATAAAAGGGTAGCGTTTCATGAACATTTGAGACATTACGACGTATCGTTAGAGCAGTAATAGGCGTTTGTTTTAGTGCCTATATCTTCATGGCAGTGGCTGCCTATCTGCTATGAGGAGCATTTCCTCGTTATGTGTCCCTAACAATCTAACTGTGGACATTGAGGTTTTTGTTGGGGTTTAATGAAATTATTAGTGAACTTCTACTGCTAAATGTATGAGTTCTAAAAGTCAAACGAGACTAATTATTGTGACTTACGACATTTGAAAAGGTTTGCAGGGAGGTTTGGAAGGAAATAGGGGGCCAATGGCCTGTAGTGGGCCTCAGAATAGGCAAACAAAAAAACAATATTTGAAAACCCTAGTTCTTATAAAACACGCGTTTTTCAACAAGTCTAACAAGCTCATACCTAAAAACGCATCTTTAAATTAATATGAAAATGTAAAAGCTAATATTTCCAAAACTTTGAATTTCAACATCTCACAATAGTTGTAGTGGCTGCTAAAGGCTAGACCTCAAACCCTCTCAGGCCTCGTAATCTAGAAGCATCACCAATGTCACCATTTGCATTTTATTGCCAAAGTTTCTGGCCGCAGAATGCCTATTTTTATGGTAAACTTATTCAAATGCACGATGGCGTCATAAATCGGGTAAAGGGGTACGCTGGCACGGCAGGCACAGAAAAAGTTTGCGAATAGCGATCCTACCTCGACGGACACACGACACGTTTGTCATTCCGATTTTGATGTGCCCATTTAGGAATTGGCTACACGATAGCACCGTTCTTATTAATGCGAGAAAATTTACCCAAGTTTTTGCCAGACATTTAGCGGAACGACATAAAAATGAACGGCTATCATGTCGTGACAAAGGTTAATAATAAATCAAGCGAAAAACGGAGACGTCTTTCCCCGTGACACTAATTCGGGAACGATTGCTCTTTTGACATAGAAAGCAAAGCAACTGTATTTATTGTTGTTTGTATAAAGTCCTTTGAACTTCTATCGGGTAGGTATCCATGATTGATATTTTGACGTTTCACAAATGAAACTCCGCGGCATGATAGACAAGTAACGAAGATTACCTACCAAGCAATAAAGCAATCGGCTAAAACTTTTTTAATTAAACCCCGACTACCACAGACAGTTTATTTCGGTCCTTAATTCAACACCAACGTCGAAAATGTTATGTTAAAATAACGTGATTTAAGCCACCTCATTATTTTTAAGGCCACAGTAGATAAATAAATATTGTTTTAATATTATTTTACTTTTACATTTTAATCTGAGTAAAACCTTATTTTTTTGTGCCAGCGGCTTAACAAAAATATGATAGAGCGTGGTTATCAGAGATTTATGAAATAAATGTTAATTGATTTTATTTCTGTATGTAGTATTTTTGCACATATTCATTCAATCAGATTCATTCATTCACAATCATATTTTAAAAAACTAGATGAGGTCGGCAAGTCCGAAACAAACTCAAACTTCACAGTCTCTTTTAAAGTTCAGACATAATCTTGGTCAGATATTATGTATCTGTACATAAATTATTATGTCTAATCTCTGATATAATTCAAACTAATTGACCTGAGAACTAACCCACTGATCTTCAATTAGTACCAACTTATTTATTAATGTTAATACAAGTCAATAAATTAGTTATACAGGTTGGCCAAAAAGTCTTGGATCAAACGAAATAGGGAGATAAATCAGATCATTTTCAACAAAAATCTTTCTAAAGCATGGCCATAATTCAATTGCTCTAAAAGTTATGAATATTTTTGTTTTCTTTAAATAAAATACCGAGTTCTTTTAAAATTACACAAATTAATAAAAAATGTGATATAAAACAAACGGTGTTGTATTATTACTAACAGTTTAACTAGCAGTGATAAACTTCAAAATAATTTTGAATTAAGCTAATCTACAGAAAATTTGCACCTTGATATGAAAAAACGATCATAAAACCAGAATGAAGAAACAAAGAGTGATGTGTTACACCTCATTTGAATCGGCATTAAATCAGCAAGTTTTTCTGATATAGGGCCACTTTTCCATAGTAGATTCTTTTTCACAATGTGCTTTTAAAGTGAGAAATGGTTTGGTTGGATTTGGTAACTCATTTAAAGAAAACAAAAATATTCATAACTTTTAGGGCAATTGAATTATGGCCATGCTGTAGAAAGATTTTTTTGCTGGAAATGACCTCCTTTATCTCCCTATTTCGTTTGACCCACGACTTTTTGGCCACCCTGTATATACTGCGACCATAGAAATAATATCTATGACTGAAACGCTTGTTCTCTTTTAATATACAGCACGGAAACGTGGTTAGCTTGCAATTAGGTCCACAATGACACGAGGAAATCTTCTTCATTAAAATATAACTCACCCGCGCAGTACGTGGGCGACTTATTAATCAACGAACCAGTCAACATGAAGGTTTTGATCCAAACTCGGTATAGCAACATAATGGAAGGAAAAGCTACCGATTTTCTCCCACTGAATGAAAATCAATTTCCTACAGTTGAGAAAATTCATTTATCGACCACCTGCGCTCCGGTGCTCGATCAAGCGGAGACCATTACAATGGACTCACCGTCTAATCTTAAGAAAGGCGCTTTTAAATCGTTGTTGTCAGAGATTAAACACGAGTGTATAGAAAAGTCTATGAATCAAGCCGAGGTACACCAGACGCTCTCTTTGTCATAAAAAAAACATACCATTTATTATTATTGAAGAGGTTTGGACGTCCGTCAATCATTGACTTATTCATGAAGTCTCCAATAAAATGCAATCATTTTATCGAACTCAACTAAAATAATATCAGCTGAATTTCTTGCTTATTTACTTGAGTCAGGGGAGTACATAAATATTTTATAAAACAACGGTGATACAGTCCTATTGCTTATTACACAAAGTGCTAATAAATTTCCCGTTAGCTACGTTTACCTCGGCACTGATGATATAATGAGATCGTGCCGATATCCCCGCGCTGTAATATTTTTCAATAGAACTAATGCAATTTTATTCCAATCTCGTTTCCCTTTCTATTTCTACTCGCATAACAAGCATGATTTAAATCTAGAGAGCGGTAATATGATGATTCCCACTGTCAGAAGTTTCGTTCACATTTAGAACAGAGTTAAATTTCCGTAATTTATGTTAAAAGCTGTGTGTTTAGTTCATCTGAATAGTTGTGGCTTGTGGACGAGTCGGAATAGCTCAGTGACAGGCCATGTATCGTGAGTGGACTTCAAGTGTCAAAGTTGCGTTAGCCGCGGTCTCGCGTCGGCAAACTAAGCAACGCTTACGTTATAACTGTCAAAGTTATTATTACCCGTTTGAGTTTCAGTTTGCAAACGTTTCGTAGACGGTGTGTTCCGACGGTTTCAATTTATTCAATGACTAAATGATTTTAATTAAAGTTAGTAGACATTGATGTTTCAGCCGGAATTCGATTCGAGAAGCAACATTAATTTAAGTACGAATATTATTTCCAAGTTGTACGTTTCTTATTTACGACGCGACGCTGCGTTTTAACTTGAAGGTCTTTGAAATCTTTATTAATAATTTCATTGTTAATATTCAGTTCCTTTGTTTTAGTTAGCGTGAGGAAATAGCTTTTCTTGTTAAAAATGTATGCCCCTTTGTATTAATTCAAACAAAGTCAGTACGAAAACATTTACGTGATTTCGATATAAAACAATTTATTTCTTCCTTCTCATTATTACGGCTTCAATTATAAAATAAATTGATGACGGAGTCGTTCGCATGTCTTTAATTAAATTCACAAAGACGTGATTAAATTGGTAACATGTTTATTTCCTCCAGTGATCATACAAATCTGACATTATCATCTCGAGTGCTTGATTGTACATTACAGTCTTTAATTAACGATTCTGAACTAAGAGAGCACATTGAACCGTCAAAGTACTTTTCATTTAACAAAGCGGTGCTTAAAGTTCAGTACTTTGGTTTAATGAGTATTTGAGTAAAAGTAAATGACTGTTTATCGGACATGGCGGCGAATTACGTTAACTGTTACTTATCAAGTTTTTGAAGTCGAATTACTATTTTTGGGAAGCCAATTAACTAGTCCAGTCATTTGCAACTCGATACTTAGGTACTTAATAGGTGTTAAAAATTACCTAATATTTTCATATGTATAAAATAATACTAAGGTATCCATACCAATATTATAAATGCGAAAGTTTGTTTGTCTGTCTGTATGTTACCTCTTCACGCTTAAACCGCTAAAATGATTTAGATGAAATTTAATATAGAGATAGTTTAAGTCCCGGAAAAGGACATAGGATAGTTTTTATTCCGATATTCCTACGGGACCGAAACTTATGCGGGTGAAACCGCGGAGCGCTGGTAGTAGTCAATAAAAAAACAATGGGTTTCTTGCTGCTTTATACAATGTTCCCTACACAATCGATTGAAACAAACACTTAGGAACGAAGGTACCTACCTCAGTCCAATATTTTCGTCGTGTCAAAATATTTGTAACAGAATGTCGTAACAAAATAGCGCAGTACCGACACTCGTTTGCGTCCGAACATTCCACCCATCTGTTTGCAAGTCTTGAGAATGGCGAAAAATAAAACGAAGAGGGGTTTGGGAACATTATCGAAGTAGATCGGTGCCGGGGTGGCTTTCAGCCTTAGTCCCAGAGGATTCCGCCGAGTGTATCCCATCCAGTGTGGTTGGAACTGTCACTGGCAGGCTAGGTATCCCAGCCCTCGCGATTAAACAGCCATTTTTCTTGTTTCCTAATACAGAAGGTGTATTTGAACTTTTTGCTACTGAATAATATTTGTGTGGCTTTATGTTCAAGTTTTATATTGTTGATTTTTTTACTTTTCTATTTATTTACATAAGGCTTTAATAAAATATTGTATTAAAATTCAGCCTCCGTAGCAGGTAACATGAAAGAGTCCAGATTTTATTTCGTAATTCATCGTAATAAAAGGTCCGGATTACACAAATACATTTATTATTTACGGCTTATTCTGTGTAAGCGCATTTGTAAAATACACACCGAGCGCTCGCATTTTTGAGTCACTAATTGAATTAAAATATTAATAAAATTTTCTCATCAGAATTCGTTATTCGTTTCATATTTGATTAACTTGTCCATTAACAGAAAGAAAATATTAAATAAAACAAATAAAAAATCTTTTGAAGTACAGGGAGTATTCCACCAGAAATTCCCAGTAGGTACAGACATCAAGCTACCCGAAACTGTCAAATTTTCCCAATCAACTTTGAACCTTATACTTTAGCGATAAAGTTGAAAATCTATTAAAGAACGTTGACAGATTGTAGTAGCTTGATGTGCTGGCATCTGTACGTACGTGAGGCCCTTATTATAAATCCCAAAAATCGTACATATCCCCGAATATTATTTATTTTTATAGGTGTATTTTGGCAGGGGAACATTAAATAAATGGTGCGAACCTCGGTTTTAGGTATTGACGTCTACTTACACCAAAATTCCATTTAGCTGACTAGTTGGATTGAATGCTATAAAGAATTTACAGTAGCCCTTTGACCCCAAGCATTAACGGCCGAGGAACGATAGCATTAGCGCGTTGACAGATGTTGGCACCGAAATATTTCGAAGGGATCGGCAGAACCACTCGCATTTATACCCCTCGGGGGTAAACGCGATGTTTCCGCAATCAAATGATACTTTTAACCCTTGGCTAGCACTTCGGGATATAATTTGGATGTAATACATATGACGGAGTAAAAGGGTGTGTTAGAATTACCTATGATAGTAGCTACAGTTAGTAAGAAGTTTTGAAGTTACTAACAGGCTCAAATGACCCAGATATCTTTTTTTTTTGAGGGTGGGATATCATCAAATGACTCCTCCCGCTCTGGGTGGAGCGGAAGGGTATGTCAGATGCTTACTGACTTAAACCCACCCGTGTTCCTTCCTTAGCCCTTTATGTCCCGGGGTAGCGGTAACCCTTTCGGGCGATCACAGACAGACAGATCATTCTGAGTTATTGCCTAATTGTAAATACAATGTGGTGGTGAGAAAACGACATTAAATGAAAACACTGGCAGTACATAAGCATAAGAAAGGCATGGCATAAGAGTATTACGGAAAAAAAAATTAAAAAAAAATCTAAATCCTAAATCCTTAACATCAAAATTAAAAAAGTGATTTTTTGCAAACAAACTAAATAGCAGTGGGCCGACTATGGGTGCTGGCAATCTTTAACTAAATATAGTGACTAAACTGATGGATACATTTGGATGAATTTTTGTATGCAGACAGCATTACGTAAAATTTACGAAGTTTAATTATTTATTGTCATATTTTCGTCTCCACATTATTCACAAAAAACCTCGGTGACAAACAAGTTAAGAAAAATACTACATACTCGTACTTAGCTGATAGAAAGACTCCAACATTTACGCGAGCACTGCAAACAACTACTGTTCTCTGTCCAAACAGATGCGATATACAATAGTTTCTCTAGAAAACTCACCATAATATAGACTAAGGAACCCGTCTGCTCCAAATGAGCGCCAATTACTTAAAGAAAAGCGGACACTACAGAACGCCGGATAAAGAAGAAGGATTATAAAATAGTTCTAGATTTCCTTCAGCTAATTTAGAAGAGTCCTCGTAAAAAAACGACACTATTAAAATGAGACTGCAGAATTAATTCAATAAAAAATGTTTCACGTTAAAAAAGTAATATTCGAGCTCCATCTTACTTGAAGCTATAAAATAACTGGGGGCTGGAAAAGTGTCACAATCATGGTTTATTCGCGCGGTCCTGTCTGAAGACACTGTTTTTATGGCTGCGTGTAACTGTCCCTGTAGAGTTTATTTGTCGTGTTTTACCCTCACTGGTATCCAGAAGAGCTCTCAAGTCGAAGAAACTCTTGCTTGTTATTCGCTTGACCACCGTAAGATGGTATAAAATTGTCGATATGGTGTAGAAGTTACAATGCCCGAGTGTAGCAGACAGTTATGAACTTCGTGCAATGTAATGTACGATTCTATGAGACTTTATGAATTGATTTGTAACGGTATGTGTCCTTTTTTCATTTAATATTTAATTTTAAAGAAATATGTAAATTATGTTTCTTAAAAAATGCCTGGTACCTATTATTACATTCCATAAAATAATATTAGAAAATTCATATTTCATCTGAAAATAATATTTTAAATTGCAAGCAGCGCAGGGCTTCAATATTTTTAAAGCAGACGCCAAACTTTGTAATATTGAACATTCTTTCTTTAAGTAAATGGTGTACCTACGGAGTGCGGTAATGAAAATTTTCTTAATTAGAGAGACACGGTAGATCCCGAAAAATCTCCATCATCTTATTAAAGTTTAACATTTTAAAATGTAGACGTAAGGTAAGATAGTTTTAGGGGCCCGTGGCTAAATGATAACAGCCGCACAGGTCGACCGATCAGGTTAAGCTATGCTTGCCGCGGTTGGTCTGTGGATGGGTGACCATCTTTACATAGCGAGACCCCTCCATGCCTCGGAAAGCACGTTAAGCCGTTGGTCCCGGCTGTCATTCGAGGATCTTTGTCAGTTGTTACGGGTAGTCGGAAGCCCGAAAGTCTGACAACCAGTCTTACCAAGGGGTATCGTATTACCTAGTGTTATTGTTGAGGTCAGATAGGCAGTCGCTCCATGTAAAATACTGGTATTCAGCTGCATCCGGTTAGACTGGAAGCCGACCCCAACATAGTTGGGAAAAGGCTAGGCAGATGATGACATCAGTCCTTTCACAGTAATTTTACCTTTGACAGCAGCAACCAAACAGCAATCTTATTATAGGCAGTCGCTCCATGTAAAATCAGTATTTGGATGCAGCTGAATGCCAGTGTATTAAGCTGCATCCGGTTAGACTAGAAGCCGACCCCAAAATACCTAGTTCGGAAATGGCGGATGACGTAACCCGCGTCCTGATTATTGCAATTCATGTTATGTTACACTGTATATTATTAAAGTTATATTTTTTTCTTTACTAATAAATCAGATAATAGCAGATCATACATTTAGTCCACTCAACAAATAACCCAAAAGGACGTGTAGAGAGCGTGAGCTGGGCCCTAAGCGATTTCTTCAGAAAGTTGTTCAAGTTACTGTACTTTTGAGATGCGGTTTGGATACTAACTAACTTACTAATTAAGACACGATTTCATTGGATACTCTGTTAGTTATGCTGTAAAAGAGCATCTTACCCGTACCTATAGTTACTTTTGGGCATATAGCATAAGCATAATCAGCCCACAATGCTCCCACTGCTGGGACACAGACCACCTCTCTGTGAGAGGGCTGGTAATCTACCACACGGGCCCAGTGCAGGTTGGTAGATCTCCACATGTCTTCGAATTTTTGATTTAAGGACATAAATATCGGCTTGCCCACGATGTTTTCCTTAACCGTTTTGAGTGCAATGGTGTTGAAATTATTTACACAAAGTAACGCGCCTGCCTGGTTTCGAACCTACGGCCTATACAACGCATAAGTCACTGGGGCACCACTGCTCCTCAGGCCTTCCTTTTAGCTATACCTATTTAATCTAATATTCCAATACTCACAATCACATTTCTTTGTCAACAGGCAGAATGGGCCGATTAGCGCCACTGGTGATACGGCTGTTGACCGCATCACTAGTGGCGTTCGTCCTTGCCGAGCCGGGGCCGGGCAATGGCAGCGACCAAACAGTGGCCAGGGTGGACCGGGACACCGTCATTCCGGCGCCCGCGACCGCCCCGCCCCCTCCGCGCCGCGCCGGGAAGCGCGAGCGCAACCGCAAACGTACCACTACCACAACCACGACGGTCGACCCCGACGACGATGACGTCGCCGATGCGACCACACCTGTCACTACAACCACTGTTGATCCCCGGGCTTTCGACCACAGTAAGTACTTGTTTATTGTCTAGGAGCTAAACAATACATAGGAATTTAGGAATGCATGATACTATATAGTTCTAACAGGCTAACTGTCTCAGTCATCGGCGCGTCACACAACCGTGAGTACCACGTTCTAGGGCAGAAACTTCTGGTGTGCCGCTTCGGGCCCGCTTGCTACCATTCGCTTCACTCGCGCTGGCTATGCCACACCTGCTTCTACTGAACCACCTCAACGACTTTCACGCAGTGCATCCGCCGATAAACAATGATAAGTACAACTACTAACTTCATCCAACATATCTACAACCCCAGTGAGTAATAATTTTAAGCCAATGGAGAATCAACAAAGTCGCAGGCAACCTTATGGTTACGCTATTAGCTTATAAGGCTAAAAAATGGCGTATAAATAGTGTGGAATACAATGAAAGCCGAGGCCCACATATTAACTAACAACCTACCTTTTTAGTAAAAGGTTTTGTGGTCAGTAAGTACTCTTATTTTAGGCTTGAAGCGCCAGCGTGCCACTGCACCGGTGCCGTTCGGGCCGCAGCGCCGCTGGCCGGGGAAGCAGCACAAGAGGCGCCGTCGCCGCAGTACTACCACAACCACCACGACCACAGAGCCAGATGACGATGACATGGAGCCGACCACTACTCTAGCGACCACTACCGTAGACCCCCGAAGCTTTGACCACAGTAAGTGCTTAAGTGCAGCTGCAAAAGACAAAACACGCGGCTCTGGAAGCCACGCCTTTGATTACTACCATACAGGATCCGGCCCTTTCTTACAAGAGTAAGCAAAATTCAAAATTTAGCTACGAACAGTAGCAGTGGTAGTCACAGACGTAGTTAGTTGCAGACTGTCCATCTGTAACACTCCATCTCATCTCACCAGCAGCTGTCATTGTTAACTGTCACCTAACATACGACAAAACGTTTTTACTATAACTAAGACACATCTGTGGAGTTCTTTGTATCCTTAGGTAGGTATACGAGTATACTGAATTACCTTGTGTGTGCGAGTGCGTGTGTGTGTGTTGCTTTATATCACGTATATAAGTAGATCTTAATAATGTTTTGCAAAAACTTAAAAGAAAGTAGTTGTTCGTATTAAATGTCTTCGCTTAGGGTCTACGTAATCACAAAAAAACTTCAGGATATCGGATTCCCGAACACTCAACAAACGCCAAACCGTATGGCACAACAAAAATTCTTCCACTAAATTCAAAAACAGCATCCATTTAGCAGTAATTAGCCGAAAAAATCCGTGTACCTGCCCCATGTAGTTCAGGACTGCGGGAGATAAATCATAGAATAATTAGACGCTCGTTAGGCCGAACGTGACGGTTCATTAACTGATTAGCCACAGGACACGTCATGGCAAATATTATGAGTTATTTTTTGCTATCCAAGGGGTTAGTCGTCATTCGTGGTGTTCAGGATGTGGGATATTAAACAATATTTAGCCTTGCTTAGTAGTATTATTGAGAAAGGGGGAATTGAAGTTTCCTTATGGTTACCAGTTTTTTGCCAACACAGTGTACGACACACATTAGAAACAATATGTTTTGGGCATCTACTTACTAAATTCTTTATCACAACGCTAAATACCATTTTGCATACTTACTCTGCTAACATATTTCACGCTAATGTCCTATAAGGAAATCGTCTACGATCCTGTAAATAAAACCGCATGCCCAAGCGTGTTCATTACATCTTACGCTATAAATATCGCATACCACCATCAAGTTTAACTGATCTTGAAAAGTTCTCTGCTGTGTGTGCTCTGTTCGCTTTAAGTCGCATAGTTTAACGAGGGCCGGGCTCCAAGGGCTGAGGAATGCTGCCATCGGAGACGTGGGGACATCCAAATTGCTTGTCTCTAAACAACGGACGGACGTAATTTGTGAGTTACTCCGTTACACCGACACTTGAGGACCCGGCCATCGAAGGAATGTGCACAGTTAACGTGGTATGTCAACCCTCGCAGCAGTTTCATTTTCAAAAAGTTTTGTTCGTGTAGTTATTTTGGGGTGTTCGCGTTGCGGAGTTTATAGCAAGGTTTAATGTATTTCTTTGCCAGATTATTATAATTATGATTGATTTTTTATTTTATGATTATTATTTGATTTATTATCTGGCTTTGATTATTTTTTTATCGAAATTTTGTGACACAATCAATAAACTATATACCTATTGGAAACTTGAAACTTAGGTAGGAAAAGATTAGCTTCTGTTACTAACACTTATGTAATAAAACCAATAAAAAAGTGGAACGCTCAATATTTTATAGAGCGTGAAATATCTGTACCTAAGAGTTTTTAACCGATTAATCTTGTGGTGGTCACTAAAATACCACTTATTGGCGTGCGGCCATACTTGCTCTTGCCAAAGCCTATATTATATCAAGCGATTATTTCAAGCAAGCTTGAGCGCTACTCCAAAATAAATATCTTCCCTGAATGTTTATAAACTTAAGATGATTCCTATAAACTGAGCATAAATAAACTTTCCACATTTTCAAATATAAATTGAAAGGCGAGGAGCGAGGTGCAACGCGGACCAGTCGGGGAAAGCCGGGAGCGTAGTCACAAGAAAACAATTTCTTTCGACGTCGGGGATGAACGTAAAAACAGTACAGGTCAGGATAGGATGGTGAGTCCTGTCACCCCGCGGGGGGCGAGGAGGCGAGAGGGAGTCATTTCACGCCTCTTGAGCGCGCATCAAACCAATATTAGGTTTATTAGATAGATGGGCCATTGTGAAAAGCGATTTTTCATTTTTTGCCATTCATTATTATCGGCTCTTAAGTCGGTTTCCAAATAAAACGGTTTTAGTAAATTAGATTTCATTGAGCTGTTCGTATTAATTTGAATAATTTGATTGTTTCGCCTGGGACTGTTCTTATCGAGTAATTTACTTCTAAAAATAGTAAAAATGCACTATATTTTTAATGAGGCGTCTAGCTTTATGGCATACTTTTTGTGTATGACTGTAAATTCTTTATGGCACTCTTACTACCATTAGGTATAACTATCGAAATGCTAGCTGGTAGTTAAACAAAATTAAATAACTTTCCCAAACGATGCTATTGACTCTAATATCACAACACATCGGTCATTTCAATTTTGTGTATTTATGAATTGTGGATCTATGCCAAGTACAAATTTTGAAAAGGAATATTAGAGTTACTCTTCCCCATCATATCATACGATGTGAAATACTTGGCAGGGTGCCACGGAACCTGGAGGAAACACGAGCTCCTTGAACAACCACCGCTATGTACTACGGTAGTTTCTTTGTAAATGATAGGAATAAAAAAAAATTTTTTTTTTTGGCATTTTGTCCCTTCTCAAAAATTATGGCATTGAGGAAACATTTAACCAAACCCGTTAAGAAACCGACCACCGTAATAGCCCCCTGGCAATGTTGGAAACAATTACCCAACCTTTAAGGAAATCGTCCAACATTGCTACAAGAAACGGTAACATTATACATTCGCTTTCTTCCATTTGTAATTCTATAAACTTTGTATTGTAATCAAACACAAAATGGAACCAATTTTGGCCACAACTACAACCTGTAACCCGTGCTACGCGCTACGAAAACTCGTAGCACACGGCTACGAAAAATTGCTACGGTACCAAATTGAATCTTGCTAGGTTCTTTTCTAGCTTTATATCGCATTACATACATCTTTATGCTTCGCCTAAAAGCTGTTTAATCCAGTTGCAATTTCAGCTTTGAATCCACTTTGCCCACATTTCAATATTTTAATAAATGCAAGTGCTGTAATACTGTTTACCTACAACAAAGCTTCGCCTAAAATATTTTCCTCTCCGAGACGTTATATCTTCACATAGAGTGAAGGGTCCTTGTTTCTGACATGATTTTTATGTTTTTTTTAGGATAACAGCGGTAGTGTTGGGCAACTGGCGTGAAATAAGGGACTAGCCTTTTTCACGCCTTTGGTCCCAGTTTCTTACACGATGTAGTATGTCAAACTATGGTGCACGATTGAACATGTGTGTTCATGTAGGTTGTTTGAACGTCATTGAACTACGCATACCCATAATGTGACTAAATATAATTAGGTAATTATTCCAAACGTAGATTTACAATACACATAATAATCAAGTTTATCAGTAAACATTACGGCTAATCAAGATAGCTTAAAACAAACAAAGCTTTACTTTATATGAACCACAAACACGACATGTAGGAATCAAACTCGAGAGAAAACACTAAAGAAAAAAGTTTGCGGTACTAGTCGGCTACAACCGCTTCAAACCGGTTCAACAAAGAGCTGAAATTAAATTTACGTGGCGCAAAGAAAAAACTAGTTACAAGAGGAAATTGGCGGAGACAGTGACAAATTGTTCCCGCAAGAGGACGCTGTTTCCATCCCTCTTACATTCACATAACCCCACATTTCCCATCTCTCTCACTCTGTATGAACATGCGGTGCTGTAACATGAATGTACCGGAATAATTGTGGCCTTTTTTGGTAAATATAACAGTGTACACAAACGCGGCCTTAGCAGCCGATTTTAAACTGCAATTTTGCAAAGTACACACAATTTTCACAGCCCACAATAAACATGTACAGGAGGAATGTTACGAAGGCAATAATTAGACAAACAAAAAGGTGTTTTGGAAGCGAATTCGATGAAAAAACAGCAAAATAAATTAACTAAAGTAATATTGTAGAAGTAACCCACTGTATTTTCATACGTCATTCTGTAAACAATGCTCTTGCTACACAGTTTTCGTCATATTTCTTGATTTCAACTCCCTCCCTCTCAACAAATCTTGAAAACATTGCCAAAATCCAACTACCTAGTTATTTCCAAATCAAACCGATTTTCTTCGAATAAAATGAACGAGTCTTTTGCCAACTAAAGCGAGGAAAATGTAAGATGTAAACATCTTCAAGTGATTACGTATTTTGTGCCCAATCTTTAACGAAAAACAAGGTCTTGAAACATTAAAATCAAATCAAATCATTTAATCAATTAATCAATTTTGTCTAAGTGGACGCAAGTAGAGAGAGTGAGAGCAATGATGGCCCAGTGGTAATGGACGCAACTTACGAATTGTATGTTGTAGGTTCGAACCCAGACAGGCGCTTTACTTTGTGTAAATTATTTCATCACCACTGCTCTCGAAACGGTGAAGGAAAACATCGTGAGGAAACCGGCATATCCTAGAACCAAAAATTCGAAGACATGTGACATCTATCAACCCGCACTGGGCCCTCGTGGTGCATTATAGCCCACTCCTTCTCGAAGAGAGGCCTGCGTTCTAGCAGCGGGGTCAATATAGGCTGATTATGATGATGATGGACGAAAGTATAAATGTTATAGACATAAAATAGAAGAAAAATCCACTTTTGCTTCGTTTTAAGACCCATCGGCTAACTGTACAAGTGTACAGAAGTCCATATGGATGCCTAAAATGAATAATAATCATAAGTATATTAGAAACTGGTATTTAGTTCATACTTATACCTACCTACTTACATTTATGTTTATTATATAAAGGTATTTAAAATATAAAAAAAAAAAAAAAAAAAAAATATACACCTACTGGATGAATTTCTAATACTAAATAATTTAAAAACTATTAAAATAAACTAATGATTATTATTCAATTGAAGCTTCCATACGGATGTCTTATTAAACAATATAAAATGTATATACCTATATTTTTGAAAAGGGGCCCGTGGCTAAACAATAACAGCCGCACAGGTCGATCGATCAGGTTAAGCTACGCTTGCCGCGGTTGGTCCGTGGATGGGTGACCATCTTTACATACCGAGACCCCTCCGTGCCTCGGAAAGCAAGTTAAGCCGTTGGTCCCGGCTGTCATTCGTGGATCTTTGACAGTCGTTACGGGTAGTCAGAAGCCCGAAACTCTGACAACTAGTCTTACCAAGGGGTATCGTATTACCCAGTAACTGGGTTGTGGAGGTCAGATAGGCAGTCGCTCCATGTAAAATACTGGTATTCAGCTGCATCCGGTTAGACTGGAAGCCGACCCCAACATAGTTGGGAAAAAGCTAGGCAGATGATAATTATATTTTGAAAAAGATTCAAAATATGTAGAATATAATAGGCTCTCCTGAATATGCCTACGCATTCACAATATTACGTACGTCTGCGTGACGCATTCACCATTCATCTGCGTATTTCACTCTTTCCTTGTGTACGCATATCTGCATTATCACGTCTGTCGGAGCACGCTGAGAATTGCCTGTTCAACCTACAAAAACAGGTTTATCAGTCAGTTATGCATGTCATTGCGTGTATGGTTACCTAGTCTAAAACAGCGTTCCGTTAGCCCGCCCTGTCATTGTTGTAGTTCCTGACAGTTGTCAAGAGCTGCAAGCAGTGACTGGACGTGCATTGGCGGTTTTTTTGTTTCGTTGTGCACGTACTTGTTATACCTAGTCTAGTACGTTTTTAAAGCTACATTTGTGCTGGTCGGTAGACTTTTGCAGCTAAACCATGGGCAGAATGTGATAGGAAAATTGTGTTTCAAAATCAATGTATGCTTTCAAAGTGAGATGGTGACATGGACTATACTACTATAGTGATGGTTTAGGTTATGAAACTTATCGTTAGTTTATTTAATAGATGTACAGACGCGAGCACATCAACCTACCCGAAACTGTCACATTTCCCCAATCAATTTTGAACCTTATGCTTTAGCAATAAAGTTGAAAATTTATTAAAGAAATTTGACAGATTGTAGTAGGTTGATGTGCTGGCGTCTGTACTTACCTAAACAATTCAAAATAAATGCATTATATGGATGAAATGGAATAAAAAAATCTTTGTCGCTAATTTTAATTGCATCACACAAACTTGTAAAAAGCAGATGTAAATTAAACACAAAGTCTTATTACAATTCAATATGTATCTTCATGTGATTGGATTTAACTTCAATAATGTATTGACTCACTCGACTCTTGCAATTTCTCTAAAATAATATAGCAAACATCACTGCTCAAATCAAAATCGAGCCCGCCTTCAGATGGCCAAATCCCGTAATTAAAAAAGTTAAAATCCAGTCGCAATCTTATCTCAGCGACAATCAATGTCAATGACTTGACAAAAATGTAGAGATTTATTTTTAAAGAGGTATTTTTGACAGATTGAGATTGAGATTGAGATCAGACTGTGAACGTTCTTAAAATTACGAAAAGTGGCGCTCTGGTTCCTCTCTCTGTGGAACATTGTGTACAGTGTACAGTCAACAAAAGAGATAAGTATGCAGGATCGTCGGATATATTTGAAGTTTAGTAAGAAACCAACGGGTGTTCTCGAATAAAATTTTATTATATTAAAAGAAAACAAACAGCTCGTTTATAAAA
Source organism: Hydraecia micacea (assembly GCA_914767645.1). Taxonomy (NCBI): domain Eukaryota; kingdom Metazoa; phylum Arthropoda; class Insecta; order Lepidoptera; family Noctuidae; genus Hydraecia; species Hydraecia micacea. The sequence continues at coordinate 4,653,634 of OU611774.1, forward strand.
TTAAATTTCAGTCGACAACATCCATCGGTTTCTTACTAAACTTCAACTACATTCGACAATCGTGCATACTTATCTCGTTTTTTGACTGTACGTCTCACCTCACAGCCGTGAGAATTTCCTATTATTTTGTCGCATATTTCAGAGACGCGTAAGGCCTTTGTTATGTTCCCACTCTGTTTATTTTCCTTAAGCATCTTTTGACATTAAATACTCATAATAAAATAGTCTTTTTGCTGAAATGTCACCTTAGTACTACGTTACGAAGCCAAAGAATATTTCTTTAGATGTATGGCTAATAACTAGAGAAAAAAGTGAACTTGTTGGCGAAGTGGTTGTTTGTACGACTGCTTAGCGTGGTATCCTGGGCTAAATCCCTTAGTCAGGCAAAGTTTTATTGGGTTAGTTAGTAAACCATCTAACGAGAATAATGTTAGGTAACTATCTGAGTAACTGGTGGAAGGGACGTGTTTTTAACCTGAAGGCTAATTCACGCCATTAAAAACGTTCAAAATCCAGTCGCAGTCTCATCTCGGCGACTAACAAATTTCAAATTGTCAATAATGTAGGGATAAAGGTATTTTTGACAGATTGAGACCTATTCTTAAAATTACGAGATTTGCCCCTCTGTTCATATGGCGATGCCACTTTAGATTTTTATTAGAACATTACGGCTATTAAGGAGCACTTTCAAGTAATGTTGTAAATTAGCCACGCCACTTTGAGCCGTCTCGCCTGTAATTATAGTTCAATCGGTTTACTAACGCTTTAGGTATATGTAACCAGAGAAGCGTAACGCGAGCCAAACTAGCGCTCCCACCTTGCGAGCATCGTGCGATATTACGACCACAAATTAATAGACTTCGAATCAATGAAGCTGTTAGCGGTTTAAAACATAAAATTAATATTTAACATACCACTTTTGCGATCAAGTGCACCACAAATTGGCAGCCAGTTTTCCTAAGAATATGCTCCTCCTGGGTCCAGGTCGATTTGATTTATGCAGGATGCATAGTAAATTCAACGGTTTTTCCACATCAGCCGTAGGTATGCCTAAGATACAAAATAATTTTATCATTTACATTCATTTTCCAAATTACTGGAGCTTGTGGTGCTTGTGTGTCCGCAATTTACGATAGCCACATTATAACTTCCTGGTCATCTTATAAAATCTTACTTCTGCCCGTGAGTTCGTCCGCGTGAAATCCCCTATCGCATCACATCGCCTGCTAGCTCCTATTACTTCATTTTCGCTTTGCGTCTTTTTTTTATTTTTTCAAGAATAGGGCTATCAAATGCAAAAACAATTTATCAAATCCAGCAGTTCCAGAGATTAGCCAGTTCAAACAAACAAACTTTTCAGTTATAAGTAAAAGATTAGTAATAAGTAGGTATGTTTATGTGGAATACAATTCATGTCCACGTTATTCCGGTCTACTGGAGTGGCTACAAATTATTACCTATCAGTTTAATGAAGAATCAAACGCTTTTAGGAACACAAATATATTTTATACCCTGTTATAGTCAATAGATTCACATTTATTTATGTCTATCTATAACCTAATCTCCATGTTACAAGATTGTTGTTGATTTCAAATACTGTTATGTTATCTGACTGCTAAAGATTCGTAAGTAGATGAATTGAGAAACTAACTCCAAAATCATCTATTTGGTAAAACTATTTGCAGTTTAATGCATACTCTTTAAAAACCCGAAGTTATTTCAGTTCTACCGAAGTTTTCTGCTCGTACATAACGTCGAATTAAACGAAAAACTTGTTCGTTCAATGAAAGTCGAATAAAAATCTAAAACAACAGATACCTACAATAAGAATACAAAATCAATGGAAAATTCCAGACAAGTTAGAATGTTGCCCCGTTTTTCTAACTTTGCAAAGACTCTTGGGCGAAAAGAAAATTCGAACAAGTTCATTTTCTTTGGATTTGACCCTGAACGCTGAAGGCAAGATTTACCAAACAATATTTTCGTATTTGGAGAAATAAAACAAACTTATATAACATGAGTATTTTCTGGTTTATCTTTTGATATAGTCGATGGAATTTTGCAAACACATTTTGCGAGTCTAAGAAATTGTGATTAACTGTGATACAATAATCACAGATGGCCTCTACCCGACCCTTTGCGGAAAACAGACGTGATGTCTTATTATGTGTGTTATCACATCACAAAATTTAAAATATTCTTATCGACCCATTAGCAGATATCCGAATAACTTAATACTCATTCTTTCATTAGGTATTCATTGTTCTGTTGTTGACGTGTTCCCATCCTCTTGTCATAATTTCCTATAATTAATCAGATTTTACCAAGGGATGAGAGCAGTGGTGGCCCAGGGGTATCGGCCGCGACTTACGAGTTGTAGGTCGTAGGTTCGAACCCAGACAGGCGCTGTACTTTGTGTAAATTATTTCATCACCACTGCTCTCAAAACGGTGAAGGAAAACATCGTAAGGAAACCGACATGTCCTAGAACCATAAATTTGAAGACATGTGACATCCACCAACCCGCACTGGGCCCGCGTGGTGGAATACGGCCCACTCCCTCTCACAGAGAGGAGGCATGTGTCCCAGCAGTGGGAACATTATAGGCTGATTATGTTATGTTATGTACCAAGGGATATCGTGTTACTCTTTAAATGGGTTGTTGAAATCAGGTAGGCAGTCGCTCCATGAATTCAACTGCATCCGGTTAGACTGGAGGCCAACCCCAAAAATAGTTGGAGAAAAGCTAGGCAGATGATGAGTCATATTTTACTGCTAACTTCTGCCCGCATCTTAGCGTGGACGTCGGAAACTATCCCATGGGATCGTGTTACCGAGACAAAATAGCCTATGCTACTCCTTATAACATCAACTGTCTGTTAGTCAAAGTCCCGTCAAAATCGGCCCAAACATTTCGGAGATTAGTCGGATCAAACAGAGGGACAGATAAAAATGTTAAAAATAGTTTTTTTTGTTATAAGTACCATATATACCTTCATATTATGCGTTTAGTAAAAAGCTGTTATTTTGACATTACAAATAGATACTTCAATTTTATTTATTTGTATAGATGTAAAGATAGATACTGGTAAAAAAAAAATTGGACCAAACACTTGTGCACATATCATAAACCTCACAAACTGCGTGACAGTTTATCGGCAGGATTAGCGCTCGTCTTAAATATTTGGTGTCAACAATCTGATTAAACATCTAAGTTTGTAAATACAAATACTTTAAATTCTTATTGTAATTGTAAATACAAATACTTCAAAGATTTAACAGCAGCGCAACTGATTCAATTTAATTTTGGTATTCAGCTGCATCAATGGCTAGGAAAATGCTAGGCAGATTTACGCTGCTAGGCTACGAGTTACAAGAATACACAACCGTAACATAATATAAAATTATAATAAAGCATATTTAATATGTTCACCAACTCCTCAACATTATTATTCTCGAGTTACCTCAATATTTCCCACATGTAAACCATAGGTTCTGTCGTCCTTTACTTCTGGTCTTCATGACCGCTGACACATATTACAGGCGGTTCCTTTTCTCATATAATAGAAGCTGGACTGAAATACCTAGGAATTTTAACTTTTCTACGTAGCTTTTTGAGTTATAATGCTTCGAATATCTAGACAAATATTATAAAGAGGTAGTTTGTATGAAGGGGGTAATCTCCGGAACAACCAGTCGGATTTGAAAAAATCATTTGGTGGCCAATTCTTGAGGAAGGCTATAGGCTACATAACATCACGCTAGGAATCTAAGGATCCGAGCAATAATAACGCTAAGCTAAAACGAGGTACTAGCGCTGGCAGGCGATGCGATGCGACGAGGTGGGTCGGGGAACAACAAATTTCACGCAGATGAAGTTGCGGGCAGAAGCTAGTTTTTAATAATTTGTTTATTTTTTTTTTATTAGATGTTTCATTAGTCTGTGTTAGGTCTTGAACTTAAAAACCCTGATTAGGAAATGGGGTGTTCCTCATTTATTACATGTATTAGTTTTTGGGTAAGGGTGATTACATGCCGAAGATGCTCGCGATCGCGGTCATTATCTCGATATCTCGAGGTCAATACTCGCTATTTCTACATAGATGGCAGTGCGAACACGTCGGTTCAGTCACAACTGAAAGCTCAGTTGCTCAGTCGTGTGTTTGTGCTGTACTCTACCTACTCCAGAAATAACATTTTGTCTCTTGATACAAACAGTGACGATGAAGCAGGCGGATAATGGTGGCTACTTGCTAGTGCGCCTAATCGGCAACATAGTGCACACCCAGCAAAACAAATCAAACAAAAGCTGGGTGAATATTATCATCTTTTTCCACAATTGAAGGACGATCCGTTGTGGTGGCTTTTCAAGCAGAAATATTAAAATATAACAGACTTAGGGCTGTATTTTCCAATGCCAGATAACTTTATCGGAGGAATAATTTTGAGTTTTTGACAATTCTTCCATACAAAAAAATGTCAGACGTCAATTTTATTCCACGAATAAAAATGATCGGTCGATTGAAAAAACCAGCCCTTAAAATAATAATATGTAGGTACATGTATATATCATACAAAACAAGATTAAAGAATCATAGGTCATCAAAACATTCGTCCGCATCGCTGTCTGCAGTAAAAATGCCTAGAAGGCTGGCAGCATTACCACGTTGTTTGGCGATGCTGATTCTTTGGCAAAAAGAAAATAGGCCAGCCCTCTGGTTACTTCAAGAGTCAATATTAAAATAGCAGTACATTCTAGCACTTTCTTATTATTATTCAATTCACACAAGTAGGTAAACAACCGAACGGAAGTGGCATGAGTGAAGATACGATAAGCTGAGGCGAACAGATTAGCATTAAATTAATTATGTAAACACCCTAAGATACGTCTCATAGTTGGTTACTGTGTCTTTATGTGTGGTATAATTAGTTTTATTTGTTAGTTGTGGTGTTGTGCACGAATTTCTATAAGAAAATACTCAGTGCCTTGAGATTCTTACCATTCCCAATAAGAACAAGCAAAAATATTATTTTCTATTTTAAATGAAACCTTGTACATATCTTGTGTTGTTTACTGACTGACTTTTTAAAGAATGTGGGCGAGATATTTTTAGTGTATGAAAGAGATTTTGCTATTTAAATCACGATCAAAAATAGCACTCAATTCATATTATAACATACAAAAATATAACCAAATTACATTACCCGACGTGGGAGACGAACCCACACTTTTGCTGCTATTACTAAACCAACAAACAACAAACACCTATTAACAAATTCTCCAAACATTAACAAAAATCTCATCGTGTAATCCCAGTAATTAATATGGCTAGCAAAAAACGTCTCGCTTTATTTACATTTTCCGAAAATTCTCTCTTTCACACGTTTATAAAGGATATTACCAACGTAACTCAACATTAACAGTTACAATTAAGTTTAATTTCACACCGTCAACTCGACAATGCAGACGAGAGGGCGTAAACAAAACAATTACAGACCTAGTGGGGGGTAGTTACGATTCTCTTTCAAAGTTCCTGTCTCCTGGCCTTAAATAACGTGACTCTTTGACGATGAATTACACCGAACTTTGTATGTTTTAGGGTGCTATTTCAGTAATGGACGCTTTAAGTACCCGGGGTGTAATTAATTAATTTTGGTATTACCTACATATTTTTGCAGCAAGTATTCCTTTATGGGCTAAAAGGTTTCATTCAACATGTTAGTTTGTTAATTTGCACTGTGGTAAATTGTTTAGCAATAAGGTAAATTATCCCGTATCCAGTCTTTTCAAGAGAGTCCAGTCCTATTCAAATTGATTGCCCTTTTGGGGTTCCGCACCAAAAGGGTGCCAACGGAACCCTGAAAATTACGAGAATTGCCCCTCAGATCACAGTCTCAATCTGTCAAAAACACCTCTAATTTCCCGACATTTTAGACACGTTTTTGACATTGATTGTGGCTGAGATGCTTCCTAGTCATAGTGTCACTTTTATTTATCGAAATAAAAGTGACACTACGATGAAAACTTAAAATTATTAAAAGAAACAACAACAAAAGAAAAAACATACATAGGTATCGACCTACTCGTATGTATGTTTTTTCTTTTGTTTTTATATCGGCACCTTCTTTTATATTATGTTCATATGGGTAATTGATTATCATCTAATATTGTACTTTTGTGTGTTGTGCTGTCTTTTGTATGCGCCAAATAAATAGTTTATCTATCTATCTATCTGTAGTTTCTGCTTACCCCATGAGAAGAAGGTGTTATTTTATGTATGTATTTATTATCCGTACATCAAAGTTGCATACAGCTCTAATTCGTTGCACAACATGCTGTCACAAGATAACTAGACAGCTACTGAATGACGCAACACGGAGACAGGTTGCTAAATCGACTTACTCTGTCGAAATGAACTCATTCATTAATTCGTTAAATGTTCTGTGAATTTACGTTTCCGAAAATAGTTTCGTAATAAAATAAATTCCGCAATTACAGAAACAATTAAAAAGCCATGATTAACGTTCGATACGAAAGGTATATCCTAGAAAGTCTCCTGTATCGTGAGGCATTCCCGAGTCACTTATTGACTTAGAACTCAAACACAGAACAAGCATATGTTAGCCAAACAAATATTTGGTAATCAAACTGAAGTCTAGCCAGCCATTTGCTCAACTATCAGTCAATCCAAACGGCAAAATATCTATCAAGTAAATAATATCGATAACTCTAATCACACAGCTGTGAAAACTTACATTGAGCGATAATTATCACTACACTGAAATATTAAGAGAAACAATACCAATCAAAAGTAATTAAACCAATTTAAAATCCAGTGCTTCTTAGCGCCAGGCATTTGTCCCACATTTTTAAACTATTTGGCGAAATCATGAATACAGTGCACAGAATCATAGTTTTTGTTTACAAAAACTGGCATAATTGTCTCATAAACGACTATCATTCTAGACAATCCTTTGTTGTCTTTCAAAGGAGGTAGCTACACATGTCTTCGTCTCCCAAAACTTTACCAGGTGTAGTATTTAGCGCGCTCTCCTCTTTGCACAGTACAGGCACACGACACACTGATGTTTGGCAAGACGGGTTAACGAACCTCTCTCTACAAGTCTGTCAGAGTCGCAGCACTCTGTGCCACATCATTAATTTCTACCTAATGTCTGAAACGCCGAGGCGACGTAACGTACCACATTTTGTGTTCACATACATGCATGTTACATGCCTAGATGTGATTCATGAGCGTAACTTATAAGTCTGGTCTTGGTCTGGTCGGTTCTTTATCTCTTTCGAAAAGAACTACCTACTGAGGTATGGTAATAAAAAGTTAACTTAATGTCTACTAGTTTTACCTTCATGTACTGTTCACTGTTCTCTGTGGCTCTATAAGTATCTAATCGAAAATTTGTGCCCAATAAAACAAAAGGCTTGTCATTATCTGGCCTGAAAACAGCGCGTTTATAAAAAAAACCTTTTCATCATCATCTGCCTAGCTTTTTCCCAACTATGTTGGGGTCGGCTTCCAGTCTAACCGGATGCAGCTGAATACCAATATTTTTTATGGAGCGACTGCCTATCTGACCTCCACAACCCAGTTACTGGGTAATACGATACCCCTTGGTAAGACTGCTTGTCAGATTTTTGGGCTTCTGACGACCCGTAACGACTGTCAAAGATCCATTTACTGGAACGATATAAATTATTCCAAGTACTAAAACTTCAAAACAACAGCGAACCTTCCCCATAACTTTGAACATATCTACTCGTACTAGTTCCATGATCAAAAATAAGAGGTCGTAAGTTTAATAAAAACACACCCACGCCACTGTATCCTTTCCATTTTGCCTTGGTCCTCGGTAACAAAGCTACAGGCTCCGCCGTTTGTTTCACACGTTAAACAAGTAACCACGTTTCGAGGCTCTTTCGGGCTCCCAAACACTGTCTTCTAATTATCTATAAGCTACACTACACCTACAATACTGTTAAGATTAACATAAGCTTGTTCTCATGTCTTTGACAATGTAAATCATTAGTTAACGAAGGTTGGGAATGTTTGAACATGATATTTTTGGGAATGTTTGAACCATACAATGATTATTTTAAAGACAAAAAATTAAGGATCTGTAATTCGGTGAGACATCAAACTGTACGTAGGATTGGGTGCGTCTCATATCATATAAAGTTATTTGGTATATTTTCATTTCAATAACGTTCACAAGATATAATAAACGTGAGATATACCAACTGTTGATATACCTAATTTATTTACATATAGGTAACATTTATATGCTCTAAAACTTATTTCGTATAACGTTATTGGATATAACGTTTATTTAATCAAAAATCATTAGGTCTATCGTTTAAAATATATACTGATACCGTCGTTATGGTTAACACCCCGATTCAGAGCCATCCGACTCGGATAGGTAAGGTTAGAAGGCTTGGCTTCGTGGATTAAAATATTGTCTTAAAAAGTCAATATTTTGTGCTAAAAAAGTTAGTGACAGAAACGAATCGCTATAAAACCGACTTCACGTAGTCTTGTCTGCCCTACCCCTAGAGTGTAATTTAAGCCTGCGTAGGCGCGGAGGGGCGAGGCGGGCCGTGAGCTGAGGAGCAGGTGGGTGCAACCCCCGCCGCCGCGGCTGAGGCTGGCCGGCAGCAAGCCGAAGCTGCGGCAATTACCAGTCCCTCTCACCGAGAGGAGGCCTGTGTCCCAGCAGTGGTAACGTTATAGGCTGATTATGTATGTATGTATTAGTTACCCACCTATGATTTTGCATTTTCCATTTAAATCGATGTTAATGGAAATAAATAATTTTTACTTTAATGCAATTCTCAATGGTGACGTCACCATCAACCTTTTGCAGCTCCACCAGCACAAAAGGGTGGCGGATACATTATCTACATATCCATTCATTGAAGATACTGACTTGTGTAACCTATATTCTAGCTTCCATGCCACAATACTTTCACCCACGAGAACCTATTTGATCTTAGACAAAACAATAAGACGTCACTGTAGTCCCTCGACGACTTCAAACAATTAGGTCGTCAGTTCAAAGGCTATGTAACATGATATTATCCAATACCAGTACACGTCACTCAGACGTAAGTTCCATTAGACGGAAAGAAAATAAGGTACTTTTACTGACAATCTCAGGGATTGTAAAGCTGACAATGTTACGGGTAAAGAAAAATGAGAGAAGGATTTCTTACAATAGATGAACTTACCTTATCTACTGGTCACATATAAAACCCAAGCCTTAAAGACACCCGCATACAGGCGCTACGCTAAAGTGCGACGCGATTTTAGTAGAACAATTTCTATAATAACTTCATGTAAATTGTTCTACCAGAATCACGGCACGCCGACGCCGACGCGTCGCGCCTGTTTGCGGGAGCCTTAAGTCGAGCCATAACGCCCAACCAATAGACAAATGAGGCCGCTTATTGTATTAAAATAAGAAACAAACACCAAGAACTTCTGCCGTATAATTTGATAAATTCCTTTAGCAAACACTTTCATTAAAGCGGCTCGTTAAAATGAGAGAAACTTTAGTTTCTTTAATTCCAACATGAATTATTTATGTAGGTGGGTCCGGCCATTATACGTTTCGCAGCGAGCCGCGAATATTAATAACCACACTTTGCTTGGCACATTTTCCTGGCAATTTCAACCAAAAAAGCACGGTTTATTTAACTTACTTACAAGAAGACCTTAGGTATAAATAAAATTAAGGAAGAAGTTATTATTTTTAACAAACAAAATTAACAAGATTGGTACTTTTCGGTAATGTTCTAGCTAAGCTCTTGTCCCAAATAAACACTGTGTTAACGTTCTACGTCACTATTGTGACGTAGAACTCTCATACTTCAAGAACTCCATATTTCAAGAAAAGAATAAAGTAGAAACCGAAGCGTGGCCAACATTATCTCATAACATCAGTCAGATAATGCAGGCGTACAGAAAGAATGAAGTTATCATAATAAATGGACAAGTTTATGTATGGTTCACGCGCGTACCTACCACACACATATTTCCTACTTTCCTATTCTTATGGCTGCCCCATATGAGTCGCTAGCTAATGTTCAAAATAAGGTCCCACCCACATTTTTATTTGGCAGCGCAACACGTACGAGGCACGGACGTCGTTCCGCTACCTACTGCGGTTCCGATGCGGTACCAACGGAAAATTTATGTACCACTGAGCGTGCAAGTCTAGTCTCCTTACCGAGAAACCCCATGTGAAACATTGCCCGCGCGGAATTTCAGCAAAACGCGCTCTCTACTGCGGCCCGCACAGCGGGGACTCGCGCCGGGGCTCGTACACACGCCGCTTTGTAAGCGAAATAACTGCGAATAAACAAAAATCCTGATATACTTTTAATAGGTATAGGATCCTTCGGGGGGCCGCTCTGCTCAAATATTAAGTTTGTTAAGAATTTTAAATTAAAAGCATTAAGCTCGGCGTCATTGTAGAATTAATTATTAATAATGCTATTCGAGTGAATTTGGTAGAAGGCTGAAAACAATGAATTTTTAATAGTTGCTCTCCTTTGCGACGGGCAATTAATGTAATGAGGTAGTAAGTTTAGCCATCCCTCGGGAAGGGGCTGCGAGCTGGAGTTCATTGTAAACTGGATCTGCTGATACTTGCTATTCATAAACTTTATTATTAATGTTCAATTCTGTTCTTTGTTGAACAATGCCTTACTAATTATAGAATTATCGTTAATATTTTGTTGAATACTGTCGGTCTCTTGTATCGTTTGCATCAAACTCTATGACAATAAATTAGGATTTTGCGCGATACCTTTGCAGACTTTTTACAACACCATATTATCTTCAGCTCATCAATCACACGAGCAAACATTCCATACAAATATGCCAACAGTTTTGACAAGTATTATCATGTAATAATTAAACCACCTTGCGACGGGGCAGGCTCATTTGTCTTTTTAATAAATTGTTTGTTTTACTCGCAGCAGTTTCACGTAATTTGTTCTCGAGTAATTTATCACGTGTCCCCGCGATTCTCTGGATTAGGTGCACATCCCTCACATGCCTGTTTGTCAGATTAAGGCGAACGCAGACGTCGTTCTCCTTTATAATCTTACTGTTTGGGCCTACGAGTATATGATGTCGACAATAACGTGGCATTCAATGACAATACAGTCATTTCAGTAAAACTACTTGATTAACATTCCGACCGCCATCGCCATCTGAATTTCTGCCGCCAAGCTTACATTGCTTTGCTCTGACTAGAAAGGTTAGGATACCAAGAAATTAACAGGTATTTTGGCAAAGCATCTGCAAACCCTGAGCAGTGGTGGCCTAGTGGTAACGACCGCGACTTACGAAATATAGGTCGTAGGTTCGAACCCTGACAGGCGCTTTGCTTTGTGTAAATTATTTCATCACCACTGCTCTCAAAACGGTGAAGAAAAACATCGTGAGGAAACCGGCATGTCCTAGAACCAAAAATTCGAAGACATGTGACATCTACCAGCCCGCACTGGGCCCGCGTGGTGGATTACGGCCCACTTCCCTCTCACATAGAGGAGGCCTGTGTCCCAGCAGTGGGAACATTATAGGCTGATTATGTTATGTATCTGCAAACCCTTAGGTATAATTTAAAAGCCAGGGCTAGCTTAACTGCCAGGGCTTATTTTTAATCCAATATTTTGAATTGATTCATATTTTATAATATAGAAGCAACAAGAATAATGTACCCAGGAGTTTGTAATATCTTGATTCAAAAGAGTGTCCTTGGAGTTTCTTGCCCGTTCTTCTCCTTATATACTTATCTACATTTTAGAATGGGCAAATAGCTTCAACTTTCCGACTAACTGACCGACTCTTTGACAATTTAAACGTGCCTGTAAATGGTTTAATTGAAATAAATGCTTTGAGTTTGAGTAATTGGTGTCAAAAGGTAGCTTTTTATCAAATCGGCCGTCGGAATCTGCTTTAAAGCAAAAATAATTGAACTCCAACGAACAGGTGCTGTTATTACGAAAGCTTACCAGCGTGCATAGTCGACATTCTTTTTGTGTATTTTCCTTATGACGAATCTTATATAAATATGCACATATTCCTTCCACACGTAAACAGTACTGGGGAATCCATTTATTTGAATCGGCGCGTAGAAATAAACATGTTATCATAACAGACATTAGAATTTTCCGAACATGTCATATTTTCTTAGAGTATTGTGGACGAACGTACGAATATCAATGTGGAACACTAGAATAGACTTGCAAAGTGAATGTTAAGTATTTTTACTGAAATGGAATAGACGCAGAATACTTAAATTATTATTAAATAATTATAGAAAATGTAAAAAACAAATAATGTGATGTGGTTTCCTTCATTAAGATTTTAATAAAGAGTAGTAGTGGTCCAGTAGAAACGGTCGCGACTTACGAGTTCTAGATCGTAGGTTCGAACCCTGACGGGCGCTTTACTTTTTGTAAATTATTTCATCATCACAGCTCTCAAAACAGTGTAGGAAGACATCAGTGCAGACCAATCCGCACTGGGCCCGCGTGGTGGATTACAGCCCACTTCCTCTCACAGAGAGGAGGCCTGTGCCTCAACAGTGTGAACATTATAGGCTGATTATGAAGAATTTATTTCGAAACAATCTGTGGAAAACGAAGTAACTTTATCAAACACTAGAACTTGATTAGAATACTTTCCGAAATAAAATTGACAGGCTCGTAAACTAAGATAAACAGAAAACGTTTAATTTACCAAGTATCTCTAAATACAATTCACCCACAAAAGAGGGAGAAGATACAAAAATAAATATACGTATAATATATGTTAAAATAATGCCATCCGCAAAACTGAATTTGAATTTTTCCCTTTGTGCCTCACCGACGTCGTGTATTGTATTTTCGTTTTATTAAAATCAGGAAAATAAACAGAAATTGGGGTATTGGGTTCACCCTTACCTATAATCCCCACTCCGATAAAAAGTACCTATAGGTATAAATAAATAGGTACATAAGATATCTAGCTATTGCCTGCAGTTTCATTCGCATACAAGGACAATTGCCCGGATGTAAAGTATGCTATGTTTTAATGTTTGACTTAAATTATGCCCGGTTTCTGAGGTTTTTAAACGGAGTTTATCCATTCGAATTCGATAGGGATTATTGGCTCGATATCGTGTTTCTGAACACGTCATTAAGGAAGAATTTAGCTTAAAAGTCGAGTGAATTATTATCGAGGGTTTATCTGAGAACCTCAAAAACCGAGCATAAGGAAGGAATTCGCTTAAATAGATAATTATGTCGAATCAACTGCTATTGAAAGTTTAAACTCCGTTTAAGAATTCTTCAGAAACCGGGCAATAGTCTATCTTTGTGGCAAGTGTCATCCCAATCCGATCAGCCGTTTAAGTGTGACAGAATGACAAACGTCAAAATTTTAAGTTAAGGGGATTAACATTAACATTTTAATAAGGTTAGAGGGAGGAGGGGTTGTGTAATTTCCTATATTAAAGCCACATTATCTATATTAAAATCAGGAAAAAGTTAAAATAATGCCAATCATCATCCTTATACCTTTGCTTCAGGTAATTTAGATTAATTTACTCGTGCTCGTCATTTGTTATAAATAATATTCATAATGTGCCCAGAATTCTAATGTTCTCATAACTGTGTTCATATTTTGAATGAATAAATATTACCTTTTATGTATAAATAAACGTCTTTCCTGGCAACACAGTCTGTATACGTTATTCTGAGGAAGTAAATCTAATATAATATTGTTACCGTGGTATTGTGTTACGATGAAATCCTTGAATGTGTTATTTATGTTTATGTTGTATTAAAGTATTTGGGCCGTTTATATCAGATTCACGGTAATTCTTATCCCGGAAATTTTAAAAGCTAAACTGCAAGGGACAGTTAAAGGGATTAGGGAAAACACCCTGCGGCTGTTTCCCGAAAAATATTTACAAATATCAAAAAGAAAGCAAAGAAAGAAAGAGTATTAAAAACCCTGTAGGGTTCAGTAACATACCGTTCTTTACAAAGATACTCGTAAGTTTAAGAACCCTTAGGGTACTTACACACGATCCAGTGACAAGGGCGCACGCACCCCATAGGATATTCTACCCTAAGGGTTGTGAATATAGAAGCTTTCACCCCGTACCTACAGAATCAAATCTCTTTGTTCCTTGTAACTGTAATAGGATCATTAGCAAGGATAATATTTCATTGTTCTAATAATACCCACCTAATTACCAATATAATAATGTGGCATAAGTTTTTCCGATAATTGCCTACTTGTGAAAGCGGTTAAGGGAAAAATGACATCCTAAAATAAGTAACTTTTAGGCATTTGTATTATCATTTGTAATATCAAAATCTGGTTTACATAAACATGGGAAAGATTAAATATTTTTACACTATTATAAATGATAAATGATAAATGATTTTATTTCTGTAAGTAGGTTTGCACAAACACTTTTACACGTCAATCATATTTTAAAAACTAGATGAGGTCGGCGTTTCCTATCTGACTACTCTGAGAAGAAAGGCCGAAACAAACTCAGAGGTCACAGTCTCTTTTAAAGTCCAGACATAATCTTGGTCAGGTTATATGAAGACCATGTAGATCGAAGTCCGAGATGGTCTTTTGAAGAAAGAACCACACAGATTGAGTGGACCTGTCCAGTCAGTGCACGCATTTGTCAGAATTCGTGCAGCTCAACTCAGAACTTAAGGAGCTCAACGATTCGACGAACAATACCAAAGAAAGGACATTTGGGTAGGCCACATAAAATACTCAAACTGCCAGACCATGACAAAACTAAACAGAACAAAGAAAATAATCAAAATAAAAAAAAAATAAAAAAAAGTAAAAAATAAAATAAAATGACCCACATTGTCTTCACACTCACAATAATTAAAATAATATAATACTTTACAAAGTAAGCAGATGTCATTGTTTATATAAAATACATTAATGTCAATGTGTATATAAAAAAAAAACAATATGTTCAAAATACAAAATTGGAAGCAGATCAATCCCAAGCTTTTTTGTCCTCAATGTAATCTTTAACAGTATAAAAGGCTTTCTGGCACAACTTACGTTTAATGAATGATTTGAATTTATTAAGGCTTAGATCTTGAACTTGGCTTGGTAGTTTATTGTAAAAGCGTATACATTGGCATCTGAATGAGCCACCTATTTTCTTGAGCCTTGTTGTAGGTACAACAAATTTGTGTTTGTTCCTAGTATTTATATTATGGATATCACTGTATTTTTTAAACAATTTTATATTTTTATGGGCATATAAAAGATTTTCATAAATATACTGAGAAGGCACAGTCATTACATTAATCTCTTTAAATTTTTCTCTGAGAGAGTGTCTCGGGCTTAATTTATAAATTGAACGAACAGCTCGCTTCTGTAAAACAAAGATAGTCTGAATATCGGCGGCATTTCCCCACAATAGAATACCGTACGACATTACACTATGAAAATAGCTAAAGTAAACTAAACGGGCCGTCTCTAAATCAGTTAAATTACGAATTTTTCTAACAGCGTATGCTGCGGAACTTAGCTTTTTTGACAATTTGTCTATATGTGGACCCCACTGAAGCTTAGCATCCAAAGTTATGCCCAAGAATACTGTGCTGCTATTAAGATTTTACTCTTCATAATCAGCCTATTATGTTCCCACTGCTGGGACACAGGCCTCCTCTCTTCAAGAGGGAGTGGGCTGTAACCCACCACGCGTAGATGTCACATATCTTCGAATTTTTGGTTCTAGGACATGCTGGTTTCCTCACGATGTTTTCCTTCACCGTTTTGAGAGCAGTGGTGATGAAATTATTTACACAAAGTAAAGTGCCTGCCTGGGTCCGATCCCACGACCGACAACTTGTAAGCGGTGGTAGATACCATTGGGCCACCACTGCTCAAATTTTACTCTAACACCTATATTTACGGTCTTTTTGCATAGAAACACAAGACACCATTTTACAAGCTTTTTATTAACTTGCTTCATTTGTATGACTGTGTTTTCGGTAACTCATTTATTTCGGAATTCATCGTGCAGTCTAGTTTCCGATGCCCTTGACAGAAATAGGTCTGCGCCAGCCCATTCGTTTCCACAGTATTTTATCGCAAATGGTGGCTATTCTGAAACAAATGAGTGGATTACAACTAGCGATACTATTTCTAGAATACCTACCTAGCTTAGGTCACTTAGAAAAAGTTTGGTGGACTACTTTTTTTTATGACTTTGCGGGAAAAAGTTGTGTATGTCGGCTGTAATTGTCGACTGTAAATTAATATGAAAACGGATGTTTTCAGTTTTGTTACTTTGGCAAGAAATAACCTTTGAATTTTCGGGCTCTTAACACAGGAGTACGAAATTAAAAGAACACACAGAGTAACCCCAAGATCGTCCCTTCGTAATGGAACACCAAAACACACATTACGGAAGGAATTGTTACGATCCGGAGAGTTTAGCGCCCGCCCCGGGCCGGCCACCCGGACATACATGACACGACACACACCCTAATTAAAGAAAAACAACGCACACACATAACTAAACAATAATACTCATTATAATAATATTAAGTGAAGTGATTATTACTTCAGTCCATTTTTTTACATTTATATTCAAGAAAGATTTACTTTCACTCCGAATCAAACGAGTTCTTGAATGTTAATACATTTATTAAATATTATATTTTTCTTACAGCCGAAGGTGGAAGCTGCCTTGTGCCACTTGGCATGGAAAATGGTCTGATTGCTAACGAATCGCTCTCGGCAAGCTCCAGCTACGACCAGAGTGTCTCGCCACTCAGCTCACGGTAATTTACTTATTTATAAAACCTTCCACGACACAAATACTTACTACAAGAATGCTGACAATGTTTATGCAACAAACATTTATTAAAACAATAGTGGACGCGCTCTATGACATAGCTCTGAATGGACACACATTCCCCCAAATCCGAAACAAATAGCCCTTTAATCGATATAATGTCTTTAGCTGCCCATTGTTAAACAACAATGAAGCGCTATGATACGGCCAAGTTGTTACAATAATTGTGAATCCCCCAGCCGCAAAATGCTCATACTTAGCTCAAACAATTAACTGTGGGACCCACATTCGTGGCCTTAAGTCCGCATAAGCCCGAAGCGAGACAATAACGCGAAAACTCGACTCCCGTTTGAGAAATTCACTAACAGAAAATTAAATTTTCATATGAATTTGGAACGACCGTGATCCTACAAAAGCCTTTCGGAGCTTGACTCCCCAAAGATAACAAGATGTAAGTAGGACCGGCTGTTCCGAAGCCTTATCATCTGAGCCACTTTACATAGGGTCAGAGGCGATTTAGCAAATGCCACGTTAATTCAGCGCTTAGCGCGCTTTGTTCCGCTGTAGCTACTGATGAGATCACGCAAGATATTCAAATGGAACTGCCACCAGACATCCCGCTCTGTTGTCAAACGAAACACAAATAAATTTTTCACTATATTTGCTGAGAATATTACGCTAATTTTATTTGTTTATGCGCCAGCGTGCCCTAAACGACTATTTATACATTTGCTGGTTAGCTAAGTACTAAAATGAACTCAAAATCGTTGGTAAACCGACAAAAATATACGCTCGGCTGTGCTTTATGTCCACTTGTTGCTCGCTTATTGTGATGAATAAAAAGAAGCTTTGTGGAGAAGTTAACCAAGACACGTCTTTGCAGTATACGGACCGAGATCAAAGGCGGCGCGTGGTGCCCTAATGGATTGATATCACCTCGAAGCCGCCAATTTCTTGAGATTGATCTCCACGACGAGTATCTTATCACAGGCTCCGAGTCACAGGGCAGGTTCGCTAACTCCGTGGGAGTGGAATTTGTCGAGAGCTACTCGGTGGAGTACTGGCGCACCGCACTCAACCGCTGGGTCAAATACAAAGATTTCAACGGAAGCAGGGTAAGAGACCACTTAATATTGAGTTTTTCTTTATTCTGGCAGCGGAATAATAGCCTTTGTTTTTGCTCCTTGCCAAACACAATTTTAAGACAACTTTGAAAATACGAAAGACTGCATAGCAAAATAAATTCAGTTCTTTATTTAGGGCTTAGAGTCGGCTGATTAAATTTGGGACCGTTTTATTTGTCCTTGTCTTCGTTAAAGTAGTCAGAACCTTAAATACTGGCACATCAACGCCAAATTAAAACTTGGAAAAGTTTGATGCTACAGTTAACAAACACGTTAAAAGTTAGATAAATCATTCAATTTACTTAGCAATTAGGCACAAATCAGTACCTTCCAAGTTTTCCTTTACATACTTTGGATCTCAGGGAAGTTTCGGGCTCGTTCCGAAGACACAAGGCTCGCGTTTCATGAAATTAGTCCCTGAGCGGGTGCTTAGGTTACGCTCAACCAAACGCTACGAGTAGGTACCTACTTACCAGTACATATGTGACAAATTGAAGGATATGTGTGGTTTTTTTTTATATTCAGACATAGTAATTACCTCAGAATAGATAATAATATTGATGTCGTTGATCTATTCTCATCATTAGGTATCATTATTTTCCTGTTCTTATCCTAATTTATTTGGGGTCTGCGCAACGTATCTTTTTGTTCCGTACTTCTCTATTAGTCGTCATCTCGGTAGTCATCCCCTTTCTAATCATATCATCTTTCCCACAGTCCATCCCTCATCTCTTCGATCTTCTACTACCCTTATAGCCATCGATATTCATACTCATTTGTGTTCTTTTGTCGTTGATCGATTCAAAAACTAAAAAAAAAACAGTGGCTCTCCGGGAGTGCCGACAAAAAGAAGTGAAAACAAAACAAACAGAATACTTTGCCATCACTCACTGACATATCGGATATACATTAAAACCGATTACATCCCGAGGACAGCCGAACACATCCGAAGCGATGTCGATTACGGTAACAGTGGCGCGAGTTCAATAGTTTTTTTTTCCACCTCAAAAACCGCCCAATGCGCTTAAGGAAGTTTTCACTTCAAAAAACAAATATCAATTTAGTTTGTTTAATAAAATAAATTCAAAACACATGAGGACTATAAATCACTATTTCCCACAAAAACGACGGCAGCATATTCAAACAATGTATGACAAACTGTTTCACTCACCTGAACCAATCCCAATTTCGCATATCCTTACTCCACAATAAAAATGTCGAGCCCTCTCAGTGAGTCTGTAAACAAACCGCTTTAGTGGTTTACATTTTTCAATTTCCCTTGATAAACGGCCGTACATAAAATAAAATGTTAAAACAAAACATGCGGCTCCACGTGGAATGACAAAAGAAGATAAACGATTTCATTTTCTTTGTAGTGCCTATGTCGTAAATATGTACGAAATATTTTCACAGAGATGGATCTCTTTTCTGTCCCCGTGCAAAGTGTTCATCCGTCCGTCAAGGCTGAATGCCCCTTTCCTTGTTTTGTAAAAATGGCTTAGGGAAAGTGTACTTAAAAAACTTTGTAGTCTCTCTCAGTGATCATTCTAATGTTTTACGAATCGATAAACGGACTCAGCTGTTTTTTGCTGTGTTTTTTTTTTGTGCGCTGTGCGTTTATGAAACAAGTACAAATACTTGTTTTCTTTATTGCAGCTTATATCTGGAAATGTGAACACATACACGCCGAGGAAATCTACTCTTGAGGCGCCATTCGTGGCATCGAAAGTACGCGTTTTTCCATTTGCAGCGCACCCTCGCACAGCGTGTATGAGGGTGGAACTGTATGGATGTCGTTGGAAACGTAGGTATCACAGGGAGAAGGTGTATAATTGCTGGTGCGTCCCGGGACAATGCAAAGCGACATTGCTCTGCACTGCTTGTGAAATTTGCGGTTTTTTGCGATTGCGAGCTGAGCGATGAGAAGCCGCCTCCGGGCGGTAAATTTACGGTCTGTTCTTTGTGCAGAGGATCTAGTTGCGTACTCCGCACCCAAAGGCGGGGACATGCAGGCGATGACCGGCGGGGCGAGGTTCGAAGACCTCGGCTACGACGGAACACTCCGGGACGGACGTCTAATAAATGGACTCGGTCAGATGACGGACTCCTTGGTAGGGCCCAACGATTTTGAACTGCCCGACCAGTTAGATACAAGAGGTATGTAAATTTCGGGTCCTCAATCTTCACTTAACTATCGGTCAGGCCGGTTTGTAGGGATTGGATTTATTCACGAGTAAAGTGTATTTACATGGAAATAGACTAACTAAGTTGGGTCGTTAAGTGATTAAGGCAAGCTTTTTATAATGTAAATACTTACTACATTTATATACTCAGTAAAACCAAAATACTACACCAACAATTCTCTTGATTAAATTAATTCATTACGTACACAAAACGCGAACTCAATCAGATATCATCACCCCATGACATTTTGTCGTAGGATCTCGTTGGGTTGGCTGGAACAAAACCATGACAACTGATGAGGAAGTCACCCTCACATTCAACTTCAGTGAGACGCGACTGTTCTACCACATCGATGTCCACACCAACAACATGTTCACGAAAGACGTCCAGGTAACGCCTGTTTAATGCCTTTGCGAAAGCCTTTGCAATTTTTTTTTCGTTGTTGTTCCTTATGTCCACATTTGCGTTTGTCTAAAACTATTTTAATAAACCCAAATTTCTCAAGTAATGTTTACGTTATTTTATAATTACGACCTTCTTTCAAGGAGTATGGGTAACCGAGTATGTGGTAATTCAGCGATTGCAATGTTCTTTTCCTTTTGTCAGCTGTTCAAAGAAGCAGAAGTGTACTTCTCACTAGAAGGGGAACGGTGGCAGGAAGACTATGTCTCCCACGAGCCGAAGCAGGACAGAGTGTCGGAGCACGCCAGGGTGGTGCACATCGACCTGCAGAACCGCACCGCCAAGCATATCATGATGAAGCTGAAGTTCCAACACGAATGGATCCTCATCAGCGAAATCACCTTCAAATCCAGTAAGTACACAACGCATCTATTCTTCTTATCCCACAGTCGACACCCTTTCCATTTTAATAATGACAAGCCCAAAACGTTCGAAACAAGCCTACGCGCGACGGGTGCGTAAACGCTTTTAATCCCGCCGTGGATTTAATGTGTCTACTTAAAATATAAATAAATCAACGCAAACAGCAGATAATTTGTTTGGTATTCGCAGCTGATTTTGCGCTGTCCGAATCAGCGCTCAAATCACGGGATAAACATCTTACGCAATCACGAACGAGAATCCGAAACAGTTTATCAAATCAAATGTTTTGTACAAAGAAATTATTCTGGAATAAAACGTGAACAGGCGGAGATATTTATAAACAGCGATTGGGTGGTTTTTAACGCGAACTTAAAGAAGTGGTCCCGTAGGCGCAAGGGGCCTGGCAGCAGGCTCGCTAATACATCCATTACTCCTCATCGGAGCCCTTATCAGTTCGGAGCACTCGCAAGCCTGCGGCTATTTCACAAATTTTATCTTTCTCTAATTAATCCACAGCTCTTTTGAGGAAATCGCCTCTTAAGTGATAAATCGCCGCCCGCTAAATGAAGAACTTGTAATTAAAGAAAATCTTTGATCTGGATTATTTCGTTCCCCCTATTATGTTTTGAGGAGGCTGCGACGCGTCGCCCGCACTCTCCGGGATATTATCCCAAGGAAAATGGATTTTGAGTAATATTGGCTTTTGAACTAATGTGTAGAACTTGTTCGACTACATACATAATCAGCCTATAATGTTCCCACTGCTGGGACACAGGCCTCCTCTCGGTGAGAGGGAGTGGGCCGTAATCCACCACGCGGGCCCAGTGCGGGTTGGTAGATGTCACATGTCTTCGAATTTTTTGTTCTAGGACATGCCGGTTTCCTCACGATGTTTTCCTTCACCGTTTTGAGAGCAGTGGTGATGAAATAATTTACACAAAGTAAAGCGCCTGTCAGGGTTCGAACCTACGACCTATATATATCTCGTAAGTCGCGGTCGTTACCACTGGGCCACCACTGCTCTCTCTGTTCGACTACACAAAAGCGAAATTCTATTAAAATCTAGATTACAATTCAGTTTGAATCCACTTAAGTCAAGAGGAGAGCAGAGGTTTTTATAAACAGGTTATTATATTGTAATTTTACTATAGCGCAGGTAACAACAGTGAACTCGAAAGTTGCTGTGAAATATGTTCTTGTTGTAATAATTATAACATGGGGTAACGTCGTGAGGGTACCCACACTACGTACCTGGGGGTGCCACAGCAAAGTTTTCAACATAATTACGCCGGCGGCAGTGCGGTGTGGGGGTTTCTGAATCATCATTATTCCTAATCTGCTCCAATTAGGAATCCTTACAAGTATCGTGATACGTGTCTAATTACCGAAATGGAACATAATGTACCGTCTACCTTTTGTCCGCTAAACATTCAATTGTCGACGCCACTTTGAAGGTTGGTAGTTACGTATTGATTTCCCTTACAATCGAAATGATCTCCTAAATTGAATGAATTGAATCTTACACTGTTAAATTCGCTTTGGTAGACGCTGAACAGTTATGAAATTCAAATTAAACAGACAAAGGGATACTTAGATCAATTTATTTCATCTCCCACAATAAAAATATCCAATGGTTTGAACAGTATGTTTGTACAAAACTAAACATATTAGTAGAAAAAGGAAACAACACAAAATATCTAGGTAGAGACAAGTAAAAAATAATATTACTAGGTATTACGTCCATGATAGCCGCATCTTTTTAGCTTGTTATTATTAGGTACGTGGAGGGGACTTATATTTCCACCTTCATTTTAAAAAGAATACCTATCTTATTTCGCTGGCTTGCTCGGTCTAACTAGGAGATCCTTCTCGAGAGGGCATTGAACCCTCAACACGGGCGAGATTCAGCTGCCCTAAGTAAAATTTTCTTAATATCTTTTACTATCATATTTGGGCGAGCTTCATTTAAAAATGAGCATACTATTCGATATTTCAAGCTAGTATTAACATAAATATGTTCGTAGTTATTGCTGTGTTTCTTATCTGTGCTTGATTAATTATTAATTTGAAAGATCAGGCAATGTATACACATAACCTATTTAAAACACAAGTTCCACTTATGTGCTATATTCGTATTGAGATAATTGTCAAGTTATGGAACAACAAACTGAATGTCATTCAGAACAAAGTTCAAATTCAATTGCAAGCAAAAACTTATTAGGACCTTTTTGTTACAAATGGTCACTCAAAAATCAACTTAGATTACATTTCACTAAAGTAGAAAACTGATTAAGTGGCGTTAGAATGTAAATTATCTGAGTTTATGAACACTGGTATAAGTACATACAATTCGACAAAAACGTAGGAACAAATTAATATGAAGTGCAATACCTACGTTTTTATACACCTACTTATGTACAAACGTTATATACAAGAAAATCACAGTACCCCAAAAGTATCAATACAGCAATTTCAGTCGACAACACAAAGACCATCTAGACGTACAAATTACATGTATGTACGTCAAACGAAGTTTTCATAAACGCTTTTATATTTGAACATTGAACAAAAATTCGAGACACGTAATCCATTAGTAAATGCTTTAGGTAATATATATGGAGGCCTTGTGAATTCGATATTAGCGTGTATGTGTGTTTGTTATGTGATGTATATACTCGGACACAAATGTTTGTGAAAAATAAAACGAAAATTAAAAAGAATTCACGCTCTTTTGGGTCTAATTCTGAATCTGCTGCCATGTTTTCTGTCAAAATTATTATAGTTACCAAACTAATATTCTAATTAAATGTTTGGTTACTTTTTTATAGAGTATTGAGTTAGTAAAAATAGTAAACATAACAAATACATTATTTTTTAGTTATAACAAAACCAGAATACATCACAAACTCACCTTTTCGAGTTCCATACACACATTTTCAAACATCTCGAAGAGTCTATTAAAGTTTCACACAACAAAATTCCGCAATGTATTTATCTAGAGCATCCTGACTCCGTTCCCACAAGTCTAGTTCAAATTGGACTCCGAGACCTGCAACCCTGAGATACACTTCATTAAATGTACAATTAGAAATTAGCGCAGAATTAACTGACTCTTGGCACCTCACACTGGCATTTCGCCATTTTCCTTTACCTCAGTTTTAGTTTAGACCCAGTTTTGAGCTGCTATGCAATTCGACCTATATCGGATTTTGTGAAAACTTCAAAGCCGGTTTACAACATTTCAGGATACAAGTTGTGTGCTCAAAATTCATAGAACTGTGTATTTTTTTGTCTGAATTTGTTTGGGATTGTTTTCAAAACTATGCTCTTTTATTGTGTATTATTTACTTCAAAAGCCCATTCTATTGCAGTGCTCCGAACAAAATTTTGTTTTCTTAACAGTCTTCTTCAGTTTATTTGTGTAAATAAAGTATCAATCAATCGATTAATGCACCTCTAACCACCACAGAGCTTAAAATTATAGTCACAACAAAAACTATTAAAAATAATAAACCTAGACATAAAAATATGAATGCACAAAAACGGTCGACAGATCTCAGCCTCGTTGTCTTAGGTGTTGAAAACCATCGGAGCGGAGCTGGCAGCATCTTACTAAATTCCCTCTCATTATAAAACAACAATTAGTCTTGGTCTCGACATCTATTAATTTTCCTTCATTGTCTTAGTGCTAGGTCAGACTGCAAACGCAGGCGCGGCGCGGCGTATTCTAGTTCGAGCTTTTTTCTAGTAAAAATAAGTCTTCTTCATCCATATTATATTTTGACAAACACTGGACACGACAACACTCAGAACGAAGCCGCGCTTGACTGCGGACAGGCAAATCGCGCGCGTTCCCGCACCCACGCCGCTCCCCGCCCCGCGCTACCAGTCTGGCCAAGCACTCAGTCTGACGTGGAAACTGAAAGCAAGCTCGATAGTTGGGTTCATTCAAGTAATTCCAGTTCCATTTATTTGAATTTTTGTCAACAGTTCCAACCTGGGTGAATACATCAGCGGAGTTCCTTGAGGAGTATTACAGGACTGATACCCCGCCATCTTCAAGAAAGAAGAGAAACTCGTCTTTGAGAGTTTCTGTGGGACTGGCTTGTGGTGCCTTGGTGGGAGGTGGGGCGTTCATCGCAGCCACGGTAGTCCTACTGACCAAGAAGACCCGTCGCCGCATACCAAACATGCTGAAGAAACCGTTCTGCCCATCTCTGAGACACAGCTCAAGCTCTAGGAACAATCGAAGAGCTCCAAGACTGGCACTTGCACTCGCTAACTGTCCGCCGATACACATGCTGAGGTAAGTTTCTAATAAATTGGCCATTTCAGGTTTAATAATCTCTGAAACGTTCACTTCAACCCAATACTTGCAAAATTGCCATTAATCAGCCACCAACGTCCAGTCGACTTTGAGATAAAATCATAAATCACCCTACCTAAATCCAGCCTTTGTAAAAAAAAAGAATGTAATCCACAGACATACACTAAAGGCTTCATACCGGCCCCAGCTGGATCGCAAACGAATAAAGCCATGTTGAATCATTCGCTGCACCAGAAATAATGGGACAACAAACCATTACACAAATTAAAAAAACAAAAAGTAATTCAATTAGTTGGGCTTTGGGAACTTTAAACACTGGTACGAGATAATAAAGTTGATTGTTTGTGTGCAGGCCGGCAGTCGTTGATGAGGATTACAGGGAGCCCTATAACATTTGGAGGGAGACCCTTGGCCGCCGAGACAAGCGACAGTCCCAGGACCAGCACGAGTATAATGGTGAGTCTCATGTTATTTCTGCCAAATGCATTACTTATCTCAGACGTGCGTCCGCGCGTCCACCAGCTTACAAATCATCCAAGTTTGAGTCCTCGTTCTCCAAGTAGATATGTGACTGTATTTTTATTAGTGCTCCAAAAGTTTCTTAAAGTTGTGTCATTCATAATACGTAATATATGACCACATTTGTGAGTTATAGAAAACATATTTGTCTTTTTCTTCTCCGATACTCGAAGAAAACCACTAGGCTCAGCTCTGTAAACTAATGTCGTATAAATATCTAAAAGAACACTTGTATGTTTAATGGCTATAAATCAACATTGTTGTTTAAACAATACTAATAAAACAGCAATATACTCGTATTCGGTACGTGACGCAGCGAGAAGAAAGTCTACAGAAAGAAAAATATAAAACAATATATACGACACAGGAGTTGTAAAGTACAATAAAGTCGGAGATATTAAATCCACAGAGAGCTGACCCTAATTGTAAATATCTGCTCTTACAAATGAACAAACTACTACGGGCTATTTTTTGCTCAATAAACAAGGGTTGATCCCCATGTGGATGTATCTAAACATGTACATAAGTTACGATGTTATATCGTCAAAAACATTATCCATTTTTGGTCCGACATACGCTCGCCAATACAAAATTCATATTTTTATATTTATGCTTATATAGCACATACTTTTAGATGAAAACCGAAGTTTATTTCAGAAGCTAATTAATGAAAGTGCAATTAAAATCATGAATAAAAAACATAAATGTTCAAAAAATCGCTAAACGCTTTTGACATGTCCCCCTACACACCGTGTTTGTGGTCGCTGGCCGTGTTTTTTTCCGACTGGCGCTAGTTAGCTCGCCTGCGACACTCGACTCGCCTCTCGACTGCACTCGTTAGGTTAGGAGTGCACTTGCCCCTAGATTGTTACTTTTCTCTCGCTCTCCCTATACCAGAGACTCTTACACGAATAGCTTGAAAATGAAACGAGCTAATGATTTTCTTATCTAATTACATATTTTTTGAAAATAAATGCGACTTTCTGATGAATGTTGAGGAAAATGCTTCGAATCGCTATCTGATGTTGGATAACGAGTTTTTTGCACACAACTTTTGGAAGTTAGCTATCTTTTGCGATATTTCATTTTCACTTTAACAATTTGCCTGTGATAGTAAGTAGCTAAGTAAAGCGAACTCCGAACGAATAAAGTCTATCTATAATAGCTCAAAACCTAACATAAACATGAATGGAAAAACTTCAACCACGAACATTTCAACAAACTAAAATCCAACATTTTGACACTCAACTGGGCCCCTTTAAAAGAAAACTCAGTATACGTGCTCGTTACGGGCGGCCGGACATCCGGCCGGAAAGCCGGCCATTGTTCCGAAGCCATATTGAAAAGATGATGCGCCCCGAGCACAGGATAATAGGCCCCGGGTCCGTGTATCTTTGGGAGAATATGGTGGAGAAAATAGTGACGGGTTTTTGGTCAAAAATACGAATTATCCGTGACTTTGACTGACATTTGAGGCGGGAGCGTCCGTCCGTGGCGCGATGTGAACGCTCCATTATGATACGAAAATAGGATGAGATAGGAATGACGGGCAGCTTTTTTTCATATAACATATTCGTTTTATACCTACATCCGACAAAATATAGGTACCAAACGTAAAACGTACGTTTATTCCTCAATGTTCATGATTGCACCTACCACTGTTTGTCTCTGCATCACCCAAAGGTTGACTGGTAGAAAATGTCTATGGCATTAAGTCCGCCTCTGTACATTTATGTGCTTAAAGTATTAAATAAATAAATAAAAAATACCTTTGGAACTGATTAATGTTTTTTTTTTTTGTGTAGAAATCTGCGAAGACACGGAGTTCCCGCGGCCCTACATGATGAAACGTCCCGATCCACATGAAAGTTTCTACGCTGCAACCGATATTATACACCATGTAAGTACCTAATACTTAATTATATTACTTTTAGGCATTTCAATCAATTGAATGAAGATTCTCTGTATCTGGTGGTAGGTATTTGGAATCTCTTATGAAGATTTTTCAAGACGTATATACTTCTTATGGATCAATGAACAACAACTAACGGCTTATTCATAATAAGCTTATGCATATCAGGATTAGTTCGTCCCAAACTACCACAAAACCATTAGATAGGTAGGTGGTAAGTGGAAACTTGCATAATCCAAATTACTATGAATCAGTATTAAATCACAATGAGAATCTATACCACTCGGCGTTTCACGTATTCGGTTTCCTAAAATTTAATCGAAATTGTCACACATTTCACACTTAATCCTGATCAATGCTACAATCGATAATTGCTAATTTCATTACAAATTGCAATCAAAATTGTTATGCTTTAACCCGTAGTCGTTCGTAATTACGCTACCGTCATCATTTTGGAGCAGTGGTGGCGAAGTAGTACTCGTATCTGTCCGGACTTACGAGTTGTAGGTCGTTGGTACAAATCCAGGCAGGCGCTTTATTTTGTGTAAATAATGTTCAACCGACTTCAAAAAAGAAGGTTCTGTATTCGACCCTTATGTATGTATGTATGTCCGCGATTTGCTCAAAAACGAATGAACCAATTTTGATAATTCTTTCACTAATGTGATCTACATTCTTTCAGGGAGGATTTAGTATATAATACCGTATAATACATATTTGTTACGGTCGCGAATCATGCAAATTGCAAAAAAAGTAAGAAATTAAAGACACAAAGTACAGTGCCTGCCTTTCATAACACTGGGCCACCTCTTGCTTATCAATCTGAAATCCTACCTATTGAGCCGTCGTCACTTCCAAATGAAAATTACAACAAAAAGTTCACCAAGAATTTTTAATTTCACTACAACCATTTCATAAGCATGTTTTTGTTCCGAGATGTCACCGAAACATATAGTTTATTAGTCTCATTACACAAGAGAGTCGTTACATAGCTGCTGCATGAGATATATTGTAACCAAAACTTTGTGTTGAGCTCTGAGATGTATCATTCCGTATGTAAAGTGAGGGAAATTATGTTTAACAAAATTGCCTACCAACTGAAATTGTCCGTATATTCAAATCAAAACAATCATTATTTGACAGTTGTATGAAATGGCTATAACTCGGTAAATTGACATACATACATATACATAATCAGCCTATAATGTTCCCACTGCTGGGATACAGGCCTCCTCTCAGTGAGAGGGAGTGGGCCGTAATCCATCGCGCGGGCCCAGTGCGGGTTGGCAGATGTCACATGTCTTCGAATTTTTGGTTCTAGGACATGCCGGTTTCCTCACGATGTTTTCCTTCACCGTTTTGAGAGCAGTGGTGATGAAATAATTTACACAAAGTAAAACGCCTGTCTGGATTCGAACCTACGACCTACAACTCGTAAGTCGCGGCCGTTACCACTTGGTAAAATAACGTAGGGTGTCAATTCTCACAATTAATTTCGAACAATTAATTTCCCTGAATATAGCTACTTTAAATAAAGGATAGAGATGGGGTAGGCTGAGTACCAAGTCAGTCAGGAAGTAACACTACTGACACTATATGGTCCAAGCAAGTTCGCAGAAATGAAATATGTGGGCGACATTGAATAATTTTATTAACGATTGAAATCAATTTCTTCATCCAAATTCAAAGACATACTTATGTTCTTTATTTACTTTCTAGCTGCGCCCCGCGGTTTCACCCGCATAAGTTTCGATCCCGTGGGAATATCGGGATAAAAAGTAGCCTATTAGTTAATACAGGGTGTCAGCTACCTCCGTACAAAATGTTATCAAAATTGGTCCAGCCGTTTGAGCGTGAAGAAGTAACAAGCATATAAACACACACACAGACACACAAACTTTTGCTTTTATAATATTAGTGTGATTTACAGAGAAATACAGTACCCTGATTGCGTAACACACTATCAATCTCAATCTGAATCATTTTGAAGGATATTGATAATACATTACTTCATATGTTTGAAAAATGTGTCTGCTCAATAACATAAATAACGCAATGAATGTTGTTGAACTGTCAAAATGAAACCCATAGCTACTGATAGTGTATTACTTTTAGCCCTTGCCTTAGCCTTAAAGTCGAAGTCAAAGCATTTATTTCAAATAGGCACATAAAAGGCACTTTTGAACGTCATAATCTTAATTTATTGAGCCATCCACAGGCAAGCCCGGTTAAGCAGACGATAACCTCATAGGATGAACAGTAAATCGGCTGTCTTCATATGGTGACTGAGTTGCGTTGATAAGCGCTGCAGCTGCAGCTATTCTGTATTCTGTCATTGCATTGCGAAGCGCTTTATTAAAATATTTATTCCTAAATATTTTATTTAAAATCTCTTTTCATCCTGCCATTGATTGCAGCAACAACCCATCTAACCATGGTTATTAATCATGATTTATTTGCCGCAACTGTACTTAATTTTATTGTGTTTCATTACGTCTTACGGACGGAGGTATGTAGACGCCGTAACCGCATTCCTCTAGATCCGGCAAACCTCGATTCACAACAAATACATCATCTGGGTATAAAAACCAACGTATTGGAGCTTCTTCCATGGGACCCGGCATGGGAAACGGCTTACCGTTTGAGCGTGAAAATTTTCAAAATTTTATCAAATTTGGTTAAGACCAATTTTGATAAAATTTTGAATGGTGGTAGCAGACACCCTGGATTAACATACAGGCTACTTTTTATCCTGATATTCGCACTGGATCGACATTTACGCGGATGAAACCGCGGGGCGCAGCAAGTAAATAATAACTACATCGTTTAAGAAATAGTAAATACAGTAAATAAAGAATTCATCCAATTATCGGCCCCGTGCACAAGTTCTTTCCTTTCTTTTTTCCTCCGATTGCTATTTGCTTCCGATTGATTGCTTCATTTTAATGATGTTATGATGTCAGGTAGCAGGAAGCAGTGTGGACACTGTTATCATTTAAAATATCATGAAAGAAAGAAAGAAAAAAAGTTTATTTGGTCACAGTTCGTGAAACACAAAATACAAAATAAAAAAAAAAAAGGTTTCAGACAACAATAGTGTGTGCCTCACGGCTGCGCCAAAAAAGGCTCATTTCAGCATTAATGCCAGACAAAGATCATGAGAAGACATCTTACTTTTAACTCCCGGTCTCTTATGGCAGAGGAGCGCATGGCTAAATAATAACAGCCGCACAGGTTGATCGATCAGGTCAAGCTATGCTTGCCGCGGTTGGTCTGTGGATGGGTGACCATCTTTACATACCGAGACCCCTCCGTGGCCCGGAAAGCACGTTAAGCCGTTGCCGCGTTGGTCCCGGGCTCCCGGCTGTCATTCGTGGATCTTTGACAGTCGTTACAGGTAAGTAGCTTCATATTTTCTGACTGACCGACTTCTTGACAATTCAAAAGTGCCTGTAAATAGTTTAATTGAAATAAATGCTTTGAGTTTGAGTAGGTCGGTGACAACTTGTGATGTCCACGACTGAGTGCATACGGCTACGTAGTCAGCTACGTATATATCATCACTGGACGTGTTGTCCGTAATACCACAAAGCGAAACTATTGGATATTACACGTGCCTCTGTTTAAATACAGATTATCCTGGATGAGAACGTTCTAGGTAATATGTTGGTACAGATTATCCTGATGAGAACGTTCCAGGTAATATTATGATGGTGCCTATGTATCAAACATTGCATTAAAACGCAAGGGATTTCTTAAGTATGTACGTATCAACAAACGAAGGACCATTAAATTACCCATTCAGTGAGGATACATTGTTAAGATTGAAAAAAAAACAAAATTTTATTAATATTTAATATTTTAGCGCCTACCAAAAATTTAATTTCATATTACGCCGAATATTAGCCAACTTTTCGTTAGGAACCCTCTATATAGTCGAGTTAGCTATGCAAAGCTATTAAATGTTATGTGTATAGATCGAACTTCCTCACATTGGCCCATAACCGCCACTCATGCACGTCGCATAGATTCTCCAGTCGCTTTCAATTCTTGTAGACGTCGATTAAGTGTCGTATCTAACAATGATGTAGTCATTACATTGACGGTTCTGTTAACGGCGAACTACCTCCATGGAACACAGCCACTCATGGTCATGCCATTGTGGAAATGGACGCCATATAGAGTAGATTGGCGAATGAATTATGTTTCCCATGAACCATTGTTTACCGTATGTTGGCGAACGCAATGCACTTAGCGTTTAGGACGGCGCCGGGAGCCAGCCAATATACACATCACTCATATCGGTACCTCACGTAATTGTTCGATAACATGCTCCGGACATTTTAATTACGATACCCAAGAGTAACTTGAATGTTCACGTCCCACAACAGACGTTTAAAGGATAACGTGATAATAGAAAAATGTCTACGCAAAAGTCGGATAATATTATTCCAATTTCTGGCTATCCCAATATAGGGTTTCAATCTAAAAGGGCATTCCCATTTCATTCACAGGCTAATGCCTTTCCCCTCTGTTAAATTTTTCCCCAATGATTAAAGCTAAATATAATTTGATTTAATTTGAAGGCAAATTAAAAGTGGTCTAATTCTCCTTGCCGGAATTTCGACGGACCGATAAGCGGATTGGAGAGGAAACCTTATATGTTTGATTGGAAACATGTAGGTGTAACGTAGGATGGTAAAAATACTCGTAAGGTTTACTCAAACAGGTAAAGTGTGGCCATAGTGTAGACTCAGAGACTCGCAGACTGATTTCCCTCGGGAGGACGCGCGGTCATAGCGCGCGCCCTGCGTAAAACATACCAATTGAACATTAATACGTAATGAACATTATTTAGTTAACATTCAGTTACGCCGTGTTTTTGTGCTCGGAAACGATCTGAGAAATAAAAGCTTGTATTTTATGTATAACTGTATTATATGACCTTTCAATTCTTGATCTGAAAAGGAAAAAGGCTTTGCTTTTCCTCGAAGTTGTCCTGAAAAAACACATAATACATAAGCCATTCTGCTTGTAGATTTATCTACGTATCCAGTATCCATTGTTTTACAAATACCAAGCGAACATACCTAAAAACAAAGCTGTAAAATCCCAATCGTTATTTGAAAGAGCGACAGACTAACGTGAATACGGCCACCGCACATTATCGTGGCGCCGACCAAACACGGAACAAAACACCGCATCCTAACCGATGCGATGACATCCGAACTAACACGACGAGGCCTACACTCAAACCGACCAATCGGAATAGGCGACTGATGTTTTGACGTCAGTTTGTAATAGTGTGCCTAAACGTTACATTAAGGGCGGTCATCACCGGGACCATTCGCCTGTAATGTAACAATCCAAGATTTCACTGCCACGGCCAGGGCTTCGTAAGTAGACTGCGCAGGCTGTACACTGCTAGGAAGTGTAGAGAGATAATCAACACCAGCAGGATAGGTTTATACATACGTATAATTAAATAAGTAGAAGTGACACGGCTAGATCGCGGGTAAAGGTTACATTACAGGCGGATGCTCCCGGTGAGGAAGCGCCTTAACGTAATACATGCAAGCAGAAGCTTCCATTGAGACTTACGAGTAACTCAGACCTTTATAATATTCAAGAAACTTGCAATGTTTACAATTACCAAAATCACAAGTTACGGGAGTGCTACGAAACTGCTACGCGACTGCTACGAAACGCTACGAGTATGGTATGCTACGCACATTCCTGATTACCTTCAAAAACAAGGCTAATTTTAATGCTTCAAGATATTATGTTCATGCGCATTTTCATTTTATACGTAGGGCCTTTTGTAAACTATTTTCTATTTTAAAACTGAAGTGTTACTTTGAAATTTAAAAATACTGATACAAGAAAAAAATTTAATCGAACGTAGTAATTATGTAGATAAACATATAACTGACGATACACGCACGCCGGTTGCGAGTACTACGCGCACCTGACCTTTATGAAGAACATTGCCAATAATGTTGATAAAATATATTAATAACTAGCTGTGCCCGCGACTTCGTTCGCGTGCATGACGGAAAACGATTTAATTTTTTTTGCGCGGAACCCTAATTTTTTTTCTAAAATAAAAGTAGCCTAAGTTACTCCTTATTACATCAGCTCTTTGCCAGTGAGTCCCGTCAAAATCGGTCCAGCCGTTTCAGAGATTAGCCGGAACAAACAGACAGACAAAAAAGGTAAAAAAATATATTTTGGTATATGTACCGTGTATACATCCAATATGCATTTAATAAAAAGCGGTTCTATTAATATTACAAACAGACACTCCAATTTTATTTATTTGTATAGATAGTTTCTCAAAGTCATTACAACAAAGGGAGTATTCAATTCCGTTCACATGCAAAATGACGCAATACTTTCAAAGCGCGTGCACTAAAACAACATGTACATATAAGTGCACCCGTTACATACGCGGCTCAAAGCACAGCCCGAAGCGGTGAACCCAAACAAGGGTCTCAATGTGGTACCTTTCGACACAAAGATACCAATGATTTATAAATCAAAATGTCAAATGTTTCCGTAACCGGTTCTCGAAAAAAAATATTCTTAAAGAAAGAAGAAACTATATTCTATAGTTTATTTGAACACAGTTCATAAAAAACAAAAGAGAAATTTAAAAAAAGCGTAAAACAAATAATAGTGTATGCCTAACGGGATGAATTATTAAAAGAAGCTGTAGTGGCCCAGTGGTATCGGCCGCGACTTACAAGTTGTAGGTCGTAGGTTCGAACCCAGACAGGCGCTTTACTTTATTTAAATTATTTCATTACCACTGCTCTCAAAACGGTGAAGGAAAACATCGTGAGGAAACCAGCATGTCCTAGAACCAATAATTCGAAGACATGTGACATCTACCAACCCGCACTGGGCCCGCGTGGAGGATTACGGCCCACTCCCTCTCACAGAGAGGAGGCCTGTGTCCCAGCAGTGGGAACATTATAAGCTGATTATGTTATATTATTAAAAGAAGCAAAAACTTAATCATTTTGAGGAACACCTACGAATGTTACAAATTAATTAGCATTTAGTATTCCTAGTACTACACGTTTTTCTGGAACCGTCTATATAAACAGTTCTAGTTAATATTAATTATTTAAATCATCTGCCTCGTCTGCCTAGCCTTTTCCCAACTATATTGGGGTCAGCTTCTAGTCTAACCGGAAGCAGCTGAATACCAGTATTTTACATGGAGCTGCAGGCTACCTGACCTCCACAACCCAGTTACTGGATAATAAGATACCCCTTGGTAAGACTGGTTGCAGTCAGACTTTCGGGACTCTTCTCCCACGGGGCTCCTATCAAAAAATTTTCTAATATATTTTCGGTGTTCTCTCTTCATAACACCCCTACTCAGCTATCAAGTTTTTGTCCTCCATAATAATATTATGCTAACTCAAAAACCCTCTGGACTCTACCCTACCAATAATACGATTATAACTTTAACGATAAAATTTAGCTATAACAATATTACATTAGGTATAACTACTGATGTCTCCACTTAAGTAAACACATGTTAGCAAAAGGTCATTGAGGTGCAGTCGCGTGGAAGCTATATCCAGACAATGCAAGGTGTTAATTAATAATATTAATTGCTATAAGACTGAATGCCGTAAGATAACCACGTATCTATTGTAAATTTAATCACTTACGACACGCGTTATTCCCGAATCTAATTATAATATTAGCTATTAATCAATTTAGGTGTATTATGTGCGTTTCTCCGCCCTCTGTGTAACAATAAAATAAACAAAAGACTCATACACTGCTGGAACACAGAACTACGGCTCCGTGAGAAGAAGTGGGCCGCAAACGACCACGCGGGTCTTTTGGTCCGTCGATGTCAAATGTCTTCCAATTTTTGATTCTAGGGGATGCTGTTTCCTCTCGATGTTTTCCTTCACCATTTTGAGAGTATTGGTGACAAAATAAATTACAAAAACTGAAGTGCCTGTCTAGGTTCGAACCCACGACTCGTAGTTCGGGACCGTTCCCTCTAGGCGACCACACGTCACTCCCTCTCGAAGAGAGGAGGCCTGTGTCCCAGCAGTGCGAACATTATAGGCTGGTCATGAATAAACTTAACGTACGTATTAGCAATAAATAAATTTATAACTTCAGCAACCTGATATTCTATCGTCCTCAATGATTAATTTCTAAATTACAATCTATCGTATTAATTTATTAGGTTAAAGATAACATGAATTAACGATTAGGCAATTAGTTAAATTATTCATAAACGGCCATCACTATCATTGACATAGAATACAATGGAAGCACTCCCCAATAATGGATTTGATTGGCGCGTCAAATGGATATAATCAAGTATCGTCAGTTACATATTCCATTATCATAAGCTTAAGGGGATTACAGGACCTAAACGCAAAAAAAGCAAGTTTTATAATGCCTAAAAGTATATGATTGATTACAGTAAACAAAATCAGAAAAAATATATGATATTCTTCAGGATATAATATGCTAGGTAGATTGTGTGTTGAAAACATAATACTTACGTAATTTGATACGATAGAAAAAGATCATGAACATACCTCTAAAAACTTCCTTTTTACAATAAAAACCATACTACATAACATACCTACAATCATTCTGGTTTTTTTTCAGATTATTCTACAAGCAACATACTAAAGCAAATGTTTTAATTTTTTAGTCCAAATTAGATTTTTTGTAAATAGATAATTGCTTCATATTTTGCAATAAATTACCAGCGTTGTGTCATCGCGCTTCTCTTTCTTTTCTATGCGGTCCGACAGTGACCGCGCTTTATGTCATGTAGTCCCCATTTCTCAACTAACCATCCAAAACTACCGTCTGACGTATTTGCTGGCAATCTTCAGTGTTTACTAGCTAATGCCATCTGTATCATTGCAATGCGTTCTTATTTTTTTTTCGGAACCTCGGGCACACCACAGCTTACAAAGTTCCATCACAATAAGTTGAATCATTTTTTTAATTTTTGCGAGACTAACGCACAGCAATTGACTTTTATAGAAATGAATTAAAATCTTTTGCTTTGGGACAAAGTCTAAAATAAAAATAAAAAACTGCTGCTTCATAAGATTCAATACTTACCCAAAAGAAACATGCTTTTTCGCGTTACCTCAGAGTTATTTCCATAGCAAAAATTGTTCATTATGGGCTGATTTTTCCAACGCCCGATAATTTCATCCGAGGAATAATTTTGAATTTTTGACAGTTCTTCCACACAAAATCTGTCAGATGAATTTTTTTTATCTGTCGATTGAAAAATCAGCCCTTAATACGTAATAGATACGGACTTTTATCTTCTGAAAGATTCCCAATAAATTCACAGTCAGCCAGTATATTCCGCTGAAATAGACTTTTAAATAAAAGAAGCATTTGACAGTTGATATTCGAAAAAAAAAACATAAACTAACCATAACAATAAATCTAAACACAGACGTGGACGTGCATTTAATAGCCTGGCCGTATTAGAGACTTGAACCAAGTGCTGACAGTTCTATTAAACCACACGTTTCATCTGCAAATGTCAATCCAAATGGGTTTTTTTTCTAATCTATTTTCATGTCACATGATATGATGATACTCGTACCTTTCATAGATTCGAACTTGACGACTTTTATAGATATTTTATTTAACTTTTTGTTTATCTTAATTCATCATCTCCATAGCCTTTTCTCAATTAAATTATTTTTGGGGTCGGCATCCAGTCCAACAACCGAATGCATCCGGATGCATCTGAATACCAGTATTTTACGTGGAGCGACTGTCCATCTGACCTCCACAACCCAGTTACTGGCTAACACTATACCCCTTTTGGTCTTAATTACGTGTCAGTATCATAATAGCGTTTTATTATCCGTCTACTAATATTATTAAAAGCTTTGTCAAGAATATTGTTACTCCATCACTCATAAATGGAAATTAAGATATTTTTTTTATTTGCACACTGAAATAATAATATGTCCTGCATTAAAACATAGCATACTTTTTTTATTTATCTAATACTTTCGACGAAGCTACCTTATAGGATGCAAGTAAATCGCAGGGAAATAGCTATATATTGTATCTTCAGCTATGTAACACGAACCTTGCCAATTTGCACCCTGCCTTTGTGATGCAAGATTGTCTATGTGCAATTGACTGGTAAAATGTATCATGGCCTTTGATGGCCTACCCACGATGCTGCGACGATGGGATTTAATGTATTTGACAGATTAGTTATACAAACAGTTGTGTTTGCCTAAATGCTTGTCATGAATGGACCTGACTTAGACGGCCGCCTTTGGTACAAGGCTACATATTGTCCTATCCAAAGGCTACATATAGGTGATTCATTGGCAATCTGATAAAGGCTGAGCTTGAAAGCCAATCTTAGTGCTCCCCGTTGGGTTGTTTAGGTAGGCGTATCGGGTTATGTGCGATGGGTTTTTAGTACTTTACAATGTGAAACAGTTAGTTAAATTGGGTAGCTAGGGTACTTCCAAAAAAAAACAGTACCGATACTCTTTTGTTTTGGAAGTGATTGGTCTTACTTTAAATATAGTCGTTCAAAATGTTTAGAAAAGGTCGATTGATTTAAGATTAAAGGTTCAGGAAAAATAATATAACGAAATGTTTAATTAAATTATAAGTTTTACTCAGTTATAAGTCAGTTATACTTAATGCCTAAATATTAATTAAAACTGACTTATAACTAACTGACTCGAAAATATTTGAACTCAATAATGTTACAAGTTACATGGATTTTTTATTTAAATTCCGAGCTCAATTTAAATATTCCTCCTGAATTCCCCCGTTTCAGTCAAAAAGCAATAATGTATGAGTTTTATTTTATTTATTTTGTTTATCATGACTCATGCTTCGTTCTAATGATTCCGATGTTTTAGTTGAACGTGATGAGGTCGCACTCAAAGCATAGTTAGTGACAGTCCAGTAGAGCCCGACCATGGCGCATTGTTTGAAAATCACCCTTTACTAATTACAATGTTAATTTTACCAGCAGACTGAGTTTATGTTTTAGCTGATTTCGTGCAACTGTACAATTTGTAACAGATAACGTAGCAATTAAATTGGCGATGGCAATCAAATATATTCATTTCATGGGCTATATAATAACAGCCACACAGGTCGATCGATCAGGTTAAGCTACGCTTGCCGCGGTTGGTCTGTGGATGGATGACCATCTTTACATACGGCCTATGTCCAGCAGTGGACGTCTTTAGGCTGAAATGATGACTTACCTGTAAACTTGTATAAGGGACGATTGGATGACCCCTGTAATACAGGTTCCATCTAGCATGGGGGGTCATTGATGAAATCTCTGTGCACTTGTAAGGCCAACGCTGTATATGGTGCGCATACCTACTTTGTACATTACTTTTGGAAAATAAATTATTATTATTATTTATTTATCTACGCATTCGTGGCCGCACATAATTCATTGAAATAAATTTCTATTCGAAACTACGTGTAAACGATTTGCAAAAGCACGGTAACGATGATAGAAAAATGTATATCAACGTAGTCTACCGTCAAAGCAAGGTGTACAAAAACATGAAAAAAGCAGCGATTGGATTGGGAACTTTGTAACATAGACACATTTTTCATATGAAACGAACCCAAGGCAACGGTAATCGAAACATATTACGGCATTCTCTTTGCAACGAGTCAAAAAGATATAAAAAATCGTACACGTGTCGCTTATCCCACAGTAGGGGGGATGGGGTAGGTAATACAGAGGACGAACGGAAAACGATATTTCAGAAATGAGATGTAATTGAATTTTTTTTTTTTGTAATGTGTCTGGGCTTTTATCTTCAATTTCTATGACGAATATCTATTTTATTATTTGAAACGACAATTATGATCGATATGACACAATATTACATTGTTATTTTAGAAGTTTAGCTTACCATTATGTAAATGAAAGTCGGTTACGTTAGTATCAAGTTTTGATAATATTACGTACGTTTTCAATTCTTTTGTTTATTGCCGAACTGGCTTTTATGTTTGATGCTGTAAGGAGCGTTTTAAAACGTGCTTTTTGCATGTATCACAGGATGAACAAACACCTACTTACGTGTTCAAGATATGCTTGATACGACGCACAGAATGTTAGGTAGCCTGATCTTATTCTGTGTACGGACCCCCGTATATTTACTATAAACAAGTTGGCGTCCACCTAACCATAGATATTTACCAAAGATCGCAGGAGAGGCCTGTATATTGTGCTTACACCTTTTCGAGAATAAAGCGTAAAACAGAAAGCCGTGTTTAAAATAATCTAAGATTAACTATCCTCCGTAAAACGGCCGGCTATTTGATTTCAGTCATTAGTGAACAAATGTCCTCGCATTTTTATTTGCGTGCCGTGTTTTATATCGTTTATCCAAAACAGCCCGTTTGCCCTGACGTTAGTACAATTTATAACTGCAGCGCTTCGTAGCGTTCATTACTCGGACGGAGCCACGGGCCACGGCTAGCTAGAGTCGTGCTGGTACCTACTATATTGTAATAAGAGGTATGTAATGACAAGTTTTTGGAACTAAAATAATTTCTATAAAAGATAATTATGTTGAAGCATAAAGAATTAGTAGGTTGGTTTGTTCTGAGAATAAGAATCTACGAAATGTGGCAGAAACGATATTAAAGTAGTATACATTATGTTGTATCGAGCAACGCACGGCCCGTCCAAATGCTTCAGCCAATCCATTCTAACATTATTACACTAAAATATAGTTGCTCTCTATTTTTACGGTCCATTCTAGTGATAATATACTCGAGCTTTTGTAACAATTTAGTTATCCTTTATTTCCCAACTTTCGGTAGTACCAAAATATTCATTCGCAGTACAACACCTGTGGCCTTATAAAAGTTGCCGAGACAAAGCGGTGGAACACGAGCATCGCATTCTAATACAACTCAGTTCCGTGCCAATGATCAATCTTCTCTACAAACTATACCATTCTTTCACCACTCCCTTTAATATGGAAGCAATAGAAACTTTTCGTCAAGTGTCTCTCCAATCAGTAAACTTCGCCGCGTATCTTCTCGTTCCGTTAATTTGAACAGCTGCGTGATATACAAACGAAACTTGCAATAAGAACTCCTATGACTTTTAAATTATGACAGAATTTCATAAATAATATCGACGATTTAACAGTCAAGATAATAGACAGCTTCAAGCCTCAATAGATTTCAAAAACTTCATCGTTCAGAGTAAGCGTCAAACGAATTTCTTTTCAAGAAATAATTCACCTGAGAACTCGAGAAATTCAATAAACCGCTCGGTTGAAACGGTCCTCTAAACTAAAAACAATAACGTGGACAATTTTGGCAAAATATACGTGCACATTACTAAGCGAACACTTGCGAACAACTTGCTAGTAGTGAA
Organism: Hydraecia micacea; assembly: GCA_914767645.1. Taxonomy (NCBI): domain Eukaryota; kingdom Metazoa; phylum Arthropoda; class Insecta; order Lepidoptera; family Noctuidae; genus Hydraecia; species Hydraecia micacea. Next base: position 4,694,832 of record OU611774.1, read on the forward strand.
TAGCGAATAGTATGCAGTCTAGCAGAGTGTTTAAAGATAATTCATGATAAAACGCGCCGGAGCACGATACGGCGCGGCGGTACATTTGGCGAGAGTAAACGCGACACACGGTTGCGGCAAACAAATTAGAGAGGACGATGTTTACAGACCCAGATGTGTGCTGTGACGTAGAAACGTGGCCAATTGGACTTCTACAGAACTAGTTTTAAAAAAGGCTCTTTCCCTTCGACGATTCGTTGAATGGATAGATTTGTTTGACTTTTCTTTTTTTTTTTCTGATCTCAAATAAACAATTCCCCTCTCGCAGAGAGGAGGCCTGTGTCCCAGCAGTGGCAACATTATAGGCTGATTATGTATGTATGATCTCAAATAGCAGCCGGGGAGTTAATTTTAGGCTTTCACTGTAACAGTAAAAAATGCTCAAGATGTTATTTCCCATAAGAAAATAGTACTTTTTATTCTGGCCCGCACTTTAATTTTTGGGTATAAAATGTTCGACACTTGAATGATGCCCTTTATCACAAAATATTAGGGTTGTCCCTGTTAATAATTGGCAAACGGCACACGTAAACAATACTCTGTGACGAGTCGAATAACTGAATTGTCTTTCATTGCGCGATTTCCAGTCCTTTGTCAGTTAAGTCGGACAACACTGCCTAAATAGTTTCACACCTAGGTATTTACATTCGGGTTAATAGGTACCACATGTGATTATATTAAAACGAGCATAGAATTCAATATAACCTTTTGAATACGAGTAAATAAGTCTACGTGAAAAAAAAACTGACAGACTACTTAAGTACATTTTCATAAAATATAATACCAAATAAAGGAAGAAAAACCTCAACAAACAAGAGGAACACATTATGCTATTCACTTTAGGAGAGTCGATAAATATAACTCGAGTGACTTTGCAACTTACAAAAAGGGGAACAACAACACCGGTACATACTCGTACATAGTTGGAGCGGGACCCAGGTGTTCTGAAGCCCGCCCTCCATTTCTCAAAGTGAATCCACATTGTGGCCCGTATTTTATAATGACACTGGGAGTTTGCCCAAACGACGTATGCTCACTGCCCACTCAAGGATTACCTTCAGGGCTGTTCCTTTTGTCGGTCGAATCTTTTTGTGGCTTGATAAAATAGTAGCCTTTTATGTTATTCCTACTGTTATATATACGTAGGTTGTATAATTCAATGATATTAGGTATTGCGTGAATTATATAAGTTTGTGCGTTGGTGGTGAATGTGTTTGGAATTTTCTTTTACTTTTAAAATAAGATTATTTGTTTAGAGCTTTTATATTTAGGTACCTCAATCATTGATTTTTATTTAATTTCCAAAGATAAAAACTCAGTTGCAATGTAAAGAAAAATCTTCTTTAAAATCATTATTAACAGAGCTGCAGACCTACGAAAAAAAATGTTGTTTTCGGTTCCTTTGAAGCTTGCATCCTTATTTAAATAGCTCGAGCCGCAACCTAAACACAAAGCATTACGTATACGGGTGTTCGTTACAGTAGAAACCACGAAAAGCTTACAGAAAGAAATACATAGGCTTAGTATATAGTACATACGGTAACGATCGAGGTGGAAAACTGCGAAAGAAGATGAGACTACTAAGATAATTAGAGTTGCTACATACCTTATTTGAGGTTTTTCTCACGAAGTTAATTAATGCATTTTGTTCGAGAACACCTGAGCGCCGTCTCAGGTAATTTTTAATTACATTGTACTAAAGCGGTGTCGCTCCGTTGTCAGTCTTGAGCGCGGCGTCGATGGCGTTGTCTCAAAGTATGTGCGACGCTTTATAGTTCACTAGTTGTTAATTAAGTTGAATCCAACAACGTTCTGATACAAAGGATGGTATTCAAACTAAAAACAACTGGGTTAAATGTTGGATAAACTTGATATGAAACTATTACGTAATACTTTAAATAGTTGCGGTTTTCTGAAGAAGCTTGCAACAAAACACTATAATATTAATTGGACTTTTTGAACCACAAATTCGTATTAATAAACACATTTTTTGTGATAGATTCTGCAATGGGACTCTCCTAAAACTTAATAAGATTCAATTCTTATAATGAAAATGGATAAAAAAAATACATAACTAAAATGATAGAGAGTCGTGGAAGGAACGGAGGCCTTTGCCCAACAGTGGGACATTAATGGCTAATACTAAAATAATGAAAATGACATTAAAAATTATTCTTACGGACATCTAATATATTTCATTTTTATCAAAGAAATCCCTAACTCAAACTTATAAAAAGGTTTCCAAACCCAAATGTAGGTCTGTACGAATAGCAGCCTAGCTTTATCAAACTTGCCTCGTCTCACTTCTTAGCAAGTGCAGTGCTTTGTCTTGGAACAGCCGCCGTATCTTTGTTCCAACGGCTGCTACCTCAGCAAGCGCTCACGGCGGGAAGCCACGCTTTCAATAGCTATGGACAAATGCTTACCTTCCCTTTATCTTCTTGAATTGTGGTTATTGTTGAAATGTTTATGAGAACTGACGGTTTTCAAGACTTAAGTCCATCTGCTGTTATTTTAATATTTACTTACTTTTTTAATTTACTTACTTTTTTAATTTACTTACTTTTTTAATTTGTCTTCATTTCATTAAGAGCTGATTTTTAACCGAAGAAAAAACGGAGGAGGTTATTCAATAGTCAGATTACTTCTATCTGAAGTATACATATGACAGTTTGTCATATTTTTTATACAAAAGCAGTCTAACCGCTATATTTATTCCTCAGATAAAAGTTATCTGAATATTTAAAAATCAGCCCTTACAGATTTAAGGCTAATAATAATAATAAATGTGTTTATATATTTTTTTTATTTGTAATATTTAAAAATATAATTTATATGTATTTAGACGAATAAAGGAAAATAATAATTTATTGAACCAATGTTACAATTATTACCTTATAATTAACTTAACGTCGGTCTGTAACTGTTAGCGATCATCATTTGGATCTATACGGCGGTCCCCAAACTAGGCGGCTCCTGTATCTTGGGGTCCAGCGGGGTAATTGCGTAACAGAATATCAGTAGCAATGGGTTTCATTTTGACAGTTCAACAACATTCGTTGCGTTTTTGTGTTGTTGAGCAGTCACATTTTTCGAGCATATGAAGCAATGGATTAGCATATCTGAATAGATTGAAATTGATAGTGTGTTACGCAATTAGGGCGCATATTACCATTAGAGTTTATGTAAGAATAGATAAGTAATTGCAAACGATTATATAAAACGAAATTAAATGTTGAGATCAAAGTGTGTGTGTCGCTTTCCATCAGGCGTGATCGAGATCAAGAGCGAGTCCATTCAGCAATAAAAAAAAAAACATAAATAAATAAATAAATCATTTATTTATTTGCAAGCATGGGTACGAGATACATAGATATTTTTTCTTTATAATAAAGTTCTCCATATTTTACCATCACATGGGTATTAATGATTAATTATTAATTGATCAAAGTGAAAGTAAAACTTAAATGGTAAATTATTAAAAACAGAAATAAAGCTTAAATTGCACTGAACACAGCTTAAAACTAAAAATATTAAACAATTAAAAATGAAATGTTAAACAATGAAATATAAAATGTTATATAATCAAAAATAGAGTGTGGGTGTGTTAGTATGTGCGCGTGTGGTGTGTAGGTATATTAGTGTGTGCGCATGTGGTGTGCGTCAGCGTCTCTGGTGGGAGTAGGATAGCGAGTGTAAGTTGAGTGATGTGAGAATGTTTTCCGATTCATCGTATGAAAGACCTAATAGCTGTTGTTTGACAACATTTTTGCATGTGGAGAGGGAGAGTTCTCCACTAGCTGATTTGTTAATATTGAGATAAAATATAACTGCGGAGTAAATATTGCGATATGACAGCTTTTGTAAAGAAAACATGTCAAACTGCTCATTGATCGACGGCCATTCGCACTTTCTCGATTGAAAAGGAGCACACTACGTCGGAGCGCGTTCGCGTCGATGCGAAAGGATGCGTACGTCATTCCATACTTTGCTCTCTTTTTGTATGGACAAACCGTCGAGCGCCGTCGATCAATGTGTCCTGACCCTTATTCTTCAAGTAAAATCTTCCTATTGCAAAAAGTCCCATCTAATAGAATAAAAATTAAAAAAAGACATAACGGTAGAATTATAGGGACACTGGTGTGTGACGGAGGTCACACTACACGAAAAACATTTTTCTAGAACTTGACGTGCCATATTAAAAGTCCACAAAAATATTATTCTTAACGCCTATTATATCATTTACATTCGAAAACGTTTTTTCTAAGATATCTCTTGTAATATTAATGTCCTGCCAGATGGTAATAAGTTACTGTTTCACTCCGTAACGCGTTAAATATTCAGTGTAAGGTACGTACCTCCACAGGCGAATTTATTGCGCGTACATTACTTACATAGAACTATTCGGGAACTTTCCCCGTTGCCACTCGTTATGGTGCCCCATGCCCGGTTATGGAAAAAGTTTGTTACTAGAGTTACCCAAAAAAATTATCTCTTGCAGTATTAATGAGGAAAACTATTTATTGACCATGGTGAACGTTTGCACTACGTTTTATATAATCTGTATCGTTTTTAGGTATAAAGTTTGTGTCTAAGAGAGCCAAAACCGCTAAAAACCATTCCTTGCTAAAGGCACCTGCTACTCAAAGAGCTTACCTCGAATAACCTGAACCAAATAAACCACTCATTACTAAAATGGAACCAGTATTTTCTTCCATTCGGTATTTTTATACACACAGCGATCTTGAAGTTTTCTCGCTTTCTGCACAAGTATACCAAAGTTGGCGCAACTTTAACACAACTTGCGAAGACTTTTAATAGGTCTCGAATAGTTGCGATGCGCTATGCATTGCTTCAGAAACTATATTTTTTGGGGAAAATGTTGCTTAATAATGCACTTTTGCATGATAAATAACTTAATTAATATAAATTTATGAGTATGTAAGGATGGTGTGCTGTATGTATACTCCCAAGGGAAGAATGCGTGAGTTCATTATGCAATATCAATTTCAGTTTAAAACGCCAAGAAAAATAAACAAGTTATACAAACGGCCAAACCCGAGAAAGCATTCAGTCAATTCCATTTATATAATATTCATGAAACTTTGGAATTTATAACGCACGAAATACATTCAAATGTTAACATAATAATGTATTTTTAAAAAGAATATTTGAGGTTTTAGTCATTACTTTGTAAACAGCCTTTATCACGTTTGGACAAACGAAATCAACAGAAACTCATGCCGTTAAAGAGTTAGGTATTCAGTCCTAAAATAAATATGTACATATATTTACATTACGCAGACAACTTTCATTGTTTATCTCAGGCACACTACAATTTAAACTTGTGATAAACTGAGCTTCCTATTATATTCGGGTCAATGAGAAATATTTTTAGGCAATTTTCAAACAAATTCCTTTCCACATAGTGGGCACATCATCACCTTTTCTGTTTTTTGAAGGGGATGATGGGGGCTCAAGCGAGCGGCATCTCCTTCGTGTTAGGTTCCTTTAAACCCTGTAGACAAAAATAGCGGCCTCGCGAAGTGGGGCTCCGTCGACTACGTCTTATTATTAAATTACATTCGGCATTACATTGGAGTAATAATCAATAATGCGAAATAATGTCTACAACCGTTAGGAGTTATTTATTAGGGTTTATTATGTTTATCCCAAAGAACACTATTTGTACATATCGTTATGCGTTTATAATTTTATGCTTTAAAAAATTATGCTTCATTATTATTATGCCAACATTATTTATGGCAATAAACATTATGGCAAATCATTTATGCCTAATAATATTATGCTGAATTTTGTTATGCCAATGTATTTTATGCTTATTAGTAAACCTGGAAAAAGGCTAGGCAGATGATGACTATAAATTTAGGAGAGGTCTGTAATTTAGGGAAAGTCCTTTTTACTTATCTCTTTTTCCGACTACAACAATCGTCTTCTAAACAACTTAGTCTTATCCTCGCGTATAATTAAATACCTAAGTACATAAATAACGTTATGACAGCACTTTACTGTTCAGTGAATTAGCTAAAATTATTGCATGGAAATATGACAGCTATGAAAAACGATCTTCAGTATAAAGCTTTAATTTCAAAGTTAATTAAAAATACCTGTGATGGGTCATTTGAGGGGCGGGGGTTAGGGTTCCATTTAGGGGGACTTAGGGTTGATATCACAAGGGCTTTGAGGGTAATTTTTGTGTTTTTCGTCAGGATAAAGAAATAGCTAGTGTAAGTGGAAATTGATTTTCACAAATATTACAATAAAATGACAACAAACAACTATACAAAATACTTGTATGTTACATTTTGACTTAGACGACTCTATAGTCAGAGGTGACCCCGCTATAGTGTAGTGATACGACTGATTAAACTTTTAAATGCCAGAACAAAGATATCACTTTAACAAACAGCTGATACCACCGACTCACAGGCCTATCACCTCATCTAAATCTTCCATACCCCGTGCATAATTCTAGTGCAACATTTTTGCCTCCCCATTTTCTGCGGGCACTCCATTACGGGCAACACCCGGGAACATGTAGCCACAACACTAGCTACTGTAAGTACCCCCGTGTGGCACGAGAATATGTCACATGTCCCGGAACCCCCCTCCAACAACCCCTCTTCCCCCCACGGCCAGGGGTGTCACACTGGAGCTGAATTAAATAATGGATTGCTTTGCATAGCCGTCGGCTTATTCTATTTACTCATTAAAAAAAATTATGTACCGAGAAGAAATGATGAAAACTGAATATGTTCCGTTATTCCGGTGCAGTACCTATTTAAAGATGTAAATCTCAAAAATGGTATAAATATTTTTTATCAATTTAACGACCAGTGAGCAAAAGAAAAGCTATGATGATAACCATAAAAAGTCAACTATTTTACCTTTCGAATGCAGGTTTTTTTTCTAACCCATTTGCGGATGTTTCTACTTTGTTCTTTAACAGCCTCTTAACTTTTTCATTTCACGAAGAGGAAAATAAAACAATGGATTTAATTAAAACATCAGTAATTGAAGGTGGGATAAATACTTGTGGAAATATTTTGTTTTTGAATACAGTTTAGCCATTTAACTAATGGTATGTCAGTTTGATTTTCATTTCACGAAGAGGAAAATAAAACAATGGATTTAATTAAAACATCATTAATTGAAGGTGGGATAAATACTTGTGGAAATATTTTGTTTTTGAATACAGTTTAGCCATTCAACTAATGGTATGTCAGTTTGAGTGTCATCCTTGATGCGATGATTCGACTTCGCAACAATAACTAGTTAGGCTTTCGGATCGTCTGAGTAAGCAGACAACACAGGTAGCTACTGTATCAAAACATCCTGCTCTCTCTCTGTTGACTCCTCTACATACGAGGAGCATAGGTACTTGATACAAGCTTGTTGAATTAACAGTCTAACCAAGAGTACAGCCAGCATAAACTTAGCAGTATCAGAAGTATTTCAAAAATTCTTACCAAACGTTCAATATTTTGAGCAGTGGTAAAGCCGCAACTTAGGAGTTGTGTAGGTCGTGGGTTCGAATCCAGACAGGTGCTTTACTTTGTGTAAATTATTTCATCACCACTGCTCTCAAATCGGTGAAGGAAAATATCTCGAAGAAACCGGCATGTCCTAGAACCAAAAATTCAAAGGCATGTGACATCTAACCAACCCGCACTGGGCCCGCGTGGTGGATTACGGCCCACTGTATCTCACCGAGAGAAGGCCTGTATCCCAGCAGTGGGAACATTATAGTCTATGTTCAAAATTCGTTACTCCCTGCGAGATTAAACCTTTGTTAAATGAGAGGTTAATATCTTAAGATATTGGACACACGAAAGACACTTGAATATTTTATTAAAAATAAAGTTAACCACTAGGTACTTCAGTTAACTTCCCACCTGGTACCACCACTCTGACATAAATCGCACCAACCTGCCACGACCGCAGGCAAAAACTACGGAACTTCACGCTCACACACACCTCTCTTCAGAAACGATTACTTACATAAAATGTACCTACTACCTACACCAAATTTGTACACCACAAAGGTCTTCAAACTATAGTACGGGGGTACATCCATTGAAGGGGAGAGACCGGGTTTTGGTAATATTAATGGTATTGCCAAGGTATGCTTGGATTTTACTCATTACGGGTATTACGCGGTCGTTTACAAAATGATAAATGAGTACACGAGGTATTATGAGCCAGCGATTCGTTGGGCTCGATCGTGTTTTGTTAATGTTTTACTATGGCTTTGTACGGCTTTGCTACTAAGTCGCCGGCTTTAGCTTCAGACTTTCTATTGCGAATAACGTTTGTTTTGTGTGAGCTAAGTTCGACGCGAGTTTGTTCCATCGCGTGCGGTCGAGCTAATTCTTTGAGGTTTAAGTGACCGCTGAACATATAAAACTTTGTTGCGGGAAACACAGCTTATCATTTTATACAGCGAGCATGGTTCACAAACGGATTTATTCGTAACGAATCGAAATGGATTCAGGAAAAGAAAACTCGTCTCGCAAATAACATGAAACTTCATTTGTAATTTCATTTATAATGAATGGCCACATAATAACTGCAGTCCATACATATAATACACCTACGTCTATAATAATTCATGGTACGGTATAAATTATAGCAGCGCCATCTTGGGAGGGGAATACCAATTAAGCAGGAACAAGGTTATTTACGGGTACATATAAAATGTGTGCTGTGCTATTGAACATTCGTGATGTAGGAACACTGCCTATTGATCAATACTTTCGTTAATAACTCGGCACTCTAATGACATTTTACATAGAACTCAACCCCAGCATATATACTCACCCCCTTGCTTATAAACGTTGCTTAAAGAAATGTTAGTAGGTACGTCAAAAAATGTATGGTTTTAAGCAGACGCTAATCGTGTCTTAACTTTGAGGAACATTTATAAATTAGCCCCTAAACTGATTAAAATTAAAATCAAGCACGCAACTGTCATTTGTTAAAGTAATATTTGTAGGTATAATGATGTTTTTTTAAAGTGAAATTAATACAAATTAGGCTTTTGGATTTTGGACGTTGATGTATTTCGATAAGGAAAATGGATTGCAAATACTTTTTTTCTACCTTTAAACTTGTCTAAAATAACTTACTTACTTATGAGGTATACTTTTCTTGGTCGAGTAGAAGTACAGTTGGACCTGTGGTAACGGCCCCGACTTACGAGTTGTAGGCCGTGGGTTCGAACTCCGGCAGGCGCTTTACTTTGTCTACATAATTTCGTCACCACTACTCTCAAAACGGTGAAGGAAAACATCGTGGCGAAACCGGCATGTCCTAGAACCAAACACTCAGAAATAGATTAAAGCCCAATCCCTCTCGAAGAGTGGAGGCTTGTGTCCCAGCAGTGAGAATATACAGGGTTACTTGTAATTCGACGTATATCCGTCAGGAGGTGATAGCGGGGCCATAATGTAACAAATTGAACCCCAAGTATATATGGCCGAAATTCAATAGTTTTCGAGATATTTGAATTATAATGTTTTTTCGATACAATTAAAAAAAACTACATATTGAATGGGTACCATTAAAAAATTATATTGTGGCACTTCAATTAAGCTATGAACATAATTAAAAGTACTTAATTCAACAAAATAATTAAAATGATGACCGATTTAAGAATAATATCTTACCAATATTTTCATTTTACGCTTCAAAAATGTTACAAATATCTCGAATACTAATGAATTTTGGCCATACATATGAGGGGTTCAATTTGTCACGAAGCCACGAAGACCTTCTAACCTAACCTGTCCGAGTCGGATTGATTTGAATCGAACCATAACGACGGTATCAATATATATTAAAAACGATAGACCTAATGATTTTCGATTAAGGGGCTTACAGGACCTAAACGCAAAAAACGCAAGTTTTAGAAACAATAAAAGTGAATTATCGCCTACAGTAAAAAAAAACAAAAAAATATATGATATTCTTCAGGATAAATGCTAGGATGATAGTGTGTTGAAAACATAATACAACTTATTTGGTATGATAGAAAAAAATCATGAAGATACCTCTAAAAACTTTTTATTTACAACAAAATTCATACTAATATACATACAATCATTATGATTTTTTGTCAGATTATTCTACAAGCAACATACTAAAACTATAGTGTTTTAGTTTTTTTGTCCAAAGACTAGATTTTTCGTAAATCGATAATTGCTTCATATTTTGCAATAAATTACCAGCGTTGTGGCATCGCGCTTCTCTTTCTTTTCTATGCAGACCGACAAAGACCGCGCTTTAGGTCATGTAGTCCTCTTAAATAAACGTTATATCCAATAACGTTATACGAAATAAGTTTTAGAGTATAAATGATATATGTAAAGAAATGATATCTCACGTTTATTATATCTTGTGAACGTTATTGAAATGAAAATATACCAAATAACTTTATATGATACTAGCTGCTGCCCGCGACTTCGTCCGCATGAAATCCTATCCTAACTAAAAGTAAGTTTGTTTGTTACCTTTTCACGCCTAAACCACTGAACCGATCATCCTGAAATTTTGCATATACGTTGTCAGGTGTACAGAAACGGATATAGGGTACCTTTCATCTCGAAATAAAGTGCTGTTCCCGAGGAAAATTTACAGTACACGTGGCGCCATATATTAGCATAACAACGTTATTGTTGTTTTCCTCGGGAACAGCAATTTTTTTCGGGGTGAAAGGTACCCTATGTCGGTTTCTGTACTCCTGACAACGTATACGCAAAATTTCAGGATGATCGGTTCAGCAGTTTAGGCGTGTTAAGGTAACATACAAACAAACAAACTTACTTTCACATTTATAATATTAGTTAGGATGAGACGCACCCCTTTCCGCCCATTAACCATCTTTTTTACACCCTTACTATCACAAAGAATGCGTGCACATATAGTACGATCCACAGAGCTTAGGAAATCCTCGGCAGCCTTTGCTAATGGTGGCATTGTCAACATTTTCCATACAAACCAAGCGTGTCAGTCACCGGTTACTTGTAAAAAAATTACGTGTAGAGATTGACGGTTTTGAAGGTGGTCCGTTGTAGAATTTGTGCACTCAGCATACTTTCGGTGTCACGAATTTTATTAGTATTGCCGTCTCTAGACGCTGCCAGTGCCGCGATGCCGTGCTCAGTGCGACCACAGGTCCAACGCATAGATCTATGAAACCAAATACATCAGGTGGTAAGCTTATGAGGACGAATACTTACGCGATGTGCTTTTTCACAGACGTACCCGGAAGAACGCGCTTGCCGCCGTGAGAAGCCAGTCCCAGGACTCTTCACCTCCATCAAACTCCCAGAAGCCGAGCCCCCAAACGGAGTGGCGCCCCTGCTGGATTTCCCGCGGGGGCGCATGCGACCAGTCACCTTCCTTGGCGAGGGTCCTCATGGCAATGTGAGTACCGCCTTCTGTTTATCATAATCTTGGTAATACCGCTGACAGACATAGGCCATTAGGCCTCCACACAAAACAGTCGACCAGTCCTTTTTTTTTTTTTTTTGTTGCGTTGTGGAAATCCTCATGGACTTCCTCCGTCGTGGGGGGGACAGAGGGGCATGCCGGACTCTTACCGGCTAAAACCACCGCGGTGTTCCACCTCTACCTATGGCCGGGGGTGCGGGATTCGCATAAGCATTCACCGCTCCAAAACATCGACCAGTCCTGCGAGGACCCTAACCACGCTGCCTCTTCCGTACTTTCGGCTAAAAGTTTGATTAAAAAATCTCCAGCGACGAACTAAGGTTATCATGACAAGAGGTGACTCCTACGTGAATATCGTTTTAAAGGCAAATTAAAATATAGGATCGACCAAATGGTCTTTTCTCGCAAGCATGTGAGTCATAACAGAGTAGAGGTAAAATAAAATCAGCACAATGTGTGAATCCAAAATGTATTTAGATCGAGATTGCACTTGCAATTTTGTCAGTTACAACCGATTATTACAAACATGAAATATTTGAAACTAAGTATTATTACGAGTCTGAAAGTGTTCACTTAAAATAATGTGTCTCAATGTAAAATATAAGGGGTCAGTTTGTCATTATTTTCAAAGGTTTATATTGATGCGTGTATACTCTACTAGGCTGTCAATCACTGCTAACTAAGGAAGTCCGTCGTTTCGCCAGCTCGTTCTAACATCTTTTCGAGTTCATTTCTTAATGTTTCTTTTTCCACCGCTGGTTCTTCTAGCTTCGCCGTGGACTGTTCAAAGCCACGTTCCTCAATTCCTGTAGGCACCGCGATACGTACGGATGTGTCATTTTTAACTATTTGAACTTGTTCTATGACTGGAAACTTATCAATCGGGTCCTTCAGTACTGGTGGGGCCGAGGGCGCTGGTGCTGCAATTAATAAAAGTAAATAAATAATTGGACTCACCAAAATAAAAGCACGTGTTACAAAATTGAATAATGACAATGTGTAGGTATATTGTCATTATTCAATTTAAATAATGGCTTAAAGTTTTTAATATATAAAATTTGGGGCTATCTGCATCCGAAAGAGGTGGAAAACCTATCTCGGATTAATTTTGATCCCCATAAATAAATTGTGAATATTTGAAGGTTTTCCCGAAATTCTAGGTACAAACTAATGTTTATAAATAATTGTTAATTGGTTGATAAATGAAATTGATGAAATTTAGTGTTTGTTTACATTATTTATAATTTACAATATTTACAAAAAAAATAAAAATGTAATAATACAAGCACACATCTCTCGACTACTCATCTGTGGCGCACTTTCCCACACTAGTGCGGGAATACAAAGTAAAGACCACGGCGTGTTTTCTGCATTGTAAACCTAAAAGCGTTGCAATTAGAGCTACTTTACGGGCAAGTGTATTGAAAATTAAATTGTTATTAATGTGCCCACCCGTAAGTTATCACTTAATGTTAGCTAGACTCAGTTGCCGCGTGAAGAATGCATCTACTCCAATCCAGTCGATGGTTCGCGAAAGATACATTGTTATATTCAACAGGACATTGTTATATGCAATAGGACATAATTATATTCGAAGTTTTTATTTGTTATATACACACATCAAAAGTGTCTAGGGATCAAGCATTTTTATGCGGATTTCTTGAGATTGAGATGTGGCTTTGTAATAAATTTATGATTTTATAAATTTATATGGATCCTTTTTGGTGCATTTCATAATTTGAATCAGGAACTGTGAATCAAATTCGAGTAAAAGATGAAAATCAGCTGTCAATATTTTCCCTATAAAAACATACAACGCATTGAAGACATTATTAGTGCTACTGTTTCCCTACTACTGATTAAAACCAACGTTATTATGGAGCGGCGACGTCATTTAAGCAGGGAAGAAATGCTCAGAGCCGTGGGAATGATAGAAGCTGGTTCCCGGCAACGTACTGTGGCTTTAGCTCTGAATACAAGTCAGAGTGTTATCAGTCGACTTTGGACACGTTACCGAAGCACTGGTACCGTGGCTGAGCGCCATGGAGGACGGTATCGCTGCACCACACGGAGACAAGACCGATACATTCAAATCTTAACTCGAAGAGCTCCAACAATAACCGCCATGATGTTAGCCGTGAGGCTTCATCACTCTTCAGGGAACTTAATTAGCGACCAAACAGTCAGAAACCGCTTGCATGAAGTGAACCTTCATTCCCGAAGACCGCTACGGGTACCACCTATAGCAATGCACAATCGTAGGATTCGATATCAATGGGCTCTTGAACACAGAAATTGGGCAGAAGAACAATGGCGTTTCGTGGCGTTTCGTGTGCTTTTCTGATGAGTCTCGTTTTGGTATGAGACCGGATACAAGACGTATACGACACTGGAGAACCCCTGGACGCCAACAGCGATTAAAATCCTGCCAGGAAGTCCATCCTTATAGTGGTGGAACCATCATGGTATGGGCGGGTATTTGGATCGGCGGAAGAACTGAGTTGATTTGGATCAGAGGCAACCTCAACGCTCAAATTTATGCTGAGACGATTGTATCAGACGTCATCGTTCCTCTACAAGTGCAAATCGGTCCCTTATTTCAGTTAATGCATGATAATGCACGACCGCACACCGCAAGAGTTGTAAGACAGACTCTCGCCGCAGCTAACATCAATGTCCTGCCCTGGCCTGCTCAGTCGCCAGACTTGAACCCGATTGAGCATGCATGGGATATGCTACAGAGAAGAGCTCTGCCGAATATGGAGGGTATCCAGTCGCAAGAAGACCTTTTTTTGTTGTTGCAACGAACATGCATGCCACAGCGTGATTTGGATGAACTCATTTTGAGTATGCCAAACCGATGTTCTTGTGTTGTTAGTGTTCGCGGTAGAAACACGGATTATTAATTGTTTAAGTTACCCAATAAAATTTTAAAGAAAACTGTTATTTCAGTCTTTTTTTCGAACTTTTGTGTTAGTGGTTCAAATGTCAAAAATCCCTTTATTAGGAAAATGGCAAATTTCTTTATTAATGCAAAGGTGACTTGGTTTATCGTTACTGTGACAAACGAAAACACTTTATTTGATGAATCCTTAAAGAAAATTTTAATTAATATCAATCAGGAGAAAAGTTATTGCAAAAATATATGTTGATCCCTAGACACTTTTGATGTGTGTAGTATTGTTAGGTATACTCCTGAATATAGAACTAGAAAAATAAATCCGCCCCTATGACGACCTACTGTCCAAAACACCATCTGTTTGTCCCATTGAATTCCGCTTAATTATGTGTCACTAGATTATACCCGCGGATTCCTTGATCTATCCCATAGGAACTGCCCATTTGACGGGATAAAAATTAGCCCATGTCACTTTGCAGCCCTGAGCTGTAGCCCATAACCTATCTCTATGCTAAATCAATTATCTCAGCCTTATGCAAAAAAAAAAGTATAATCACATCCATCTCTCGTTCCGTTGCAAACAAACCCACTTTCGCATTTATAATATACATATTACATCAGCCGACTAACCCGCGGCGCTGGGTGGTGTTACTTCAATTTCATAATTATTTGTAATGCCATTCACATTTTTTGTAATTCTTTTGAAAAATTCGTCCATTTTTTTTAGATTTTAATCAATTTGGATTTTGCTTCTGTCACTGTTGACAGCCTTCCGATTTTACTTATTTATGGATTCCGTAGTTTAGTCCATGGCATCTTGTCATCTCAATGAGTTTGTAACGTAAGTTTAGAAGAATATTATTTCGAAAAGTAAAGTTTGGTTGTAGGGCTTGGTCAAAAGAAGAAAAGCAAAGTGGTGTTTCTCACACAGCAACCTGAATTTTTAAGGAATACTACTGTGGCGGCATCTACACGGATAGTAATAAAAGCTCCGCCAAAAAAAAAAGAATTGTCCTTACTCAAAATATGAAATCTACTGCCTAATACTAACTTTCCGACTACTTTTGTCCGAACAAAAATGACGAAACGTCCGAATGAGATACTGAAATCTTCGAAAAATAAACATGACTGTTTATGGCTATATACTTTTCTACCAGCTTAAATTACGTTTTAATACATACCTAGGAAATGTATTTGTATTGTGATTCGATCACTCTTGCATCCTATAAAGGGTTTAAAGTAACCTAACCAAACCGAACCTCGGGGTGCCCTTCGCTCACTCTTGCATCCTAAGCCGACGTAGCCCCGCGTATATATTTGATATGATTATTTTGACAAAACCTCTGTTGTCGGTAACTTAGTAATTTTGTCGGAGGTTAAGTATTTTATTCGGAAGTTTAGTTTTGTTATTCGATGATCCATTTTTTTTAGTCGGCCATAGATCGCTGAAGATTAATATGTTTTTCGGAACCATTATTATTTCCCCATTTACACCGACACATAGAAACTAGGCAGCATACTGACGTCAAGCAAAATCCTGCGTCGCGCAAGCAGACTTTACCGCGCAACTAGCTTATTATATACAACGTCCCAACATCAATCGTTGGGCACTTTCCCACCAGACACAACACCCGTCTGGTTGGAGGATCCTCCCTTTTCTATGGAAGATGAGTGAACTTTACACCCTGTTAACGCATACGTCTTTTTTTTACATCGTTCTCACATATTATTATAAATTCAACATTAATGATGTAACTAATATTTTTGTAAAAATCTAATTTAGAAGAGTGTCCATGCAGTTTCCTGCCCGCGGTTCTTCTCCATAGGTACCTACGCTTTGGAATGGGCAACTAGCTTCATTTTATTTTTGACTGACCGACTTCTTGACAATTCAAAAGTGCCTGCCTGTAAATGGTTTAATTGAAATAAATGCTTTGAGTTTGAGTTTGTTCCTCATGCCTTTATACTACAATTCTCTCGACACTAATACTTATTTACGATGCGCGGAGAATGTTTAGGTACTTAATATCTTATGTATCGGACAGCCGGCAGGAGGATCTGTCTTTGTAAGAAACATCTTTTGGGGCACCAAAAGATGTTTCTTACAAGGACAGATCTTTCATTTAGGAGCTTGTTCCCAAAATGGAAATCCAAGTAGGTATTCGTAGGCCCTGACTATATATTTTTTTTAAATTACATTCCTATAATAAACCATTGTAATCTATCTTCTCCTGTAGGTATTGAAAGGTTTGTGAAAATTAAAGGATACAATAAAAATGTATAAGTAATTCCGAAAGCTCGTGGTGGAAATAAATCATGGCGTGCCCTGCCCCTCCCTTGCCCGAGGATGGCCAATCCCAACAGCCGAATAGTTTAACCGTAATCTGGAGACCAGGTGGGGATCCAGCAATGAGCCAATGCAAATAAATTACCAATACACTATGTATTGCACGATCCAAATCTACATGCAAATAAATTAATTACTGATCCAGACATTAGCTTATAAGTAATCTATGGGTATTCCCCGTTTTGGTACCAGAAGAGCAGTTTAATAAAGCTCAGCCTCCTCTATACTCTTTTCATTATTGAGCCTGGCAACTTTGAAAGCCGACCTTGAAACAAATAGGGAATTATTTAGCAATGTTCATTGGCCTAATACTACCATTTTTTCTTCTGT
This sequence comes from Hydraecia micacea, assembly GCA_914767645.1. Lineage (NCBI taxonomy): Eukaryota > Metazoa > Arthropoda > Insecta > Lepidoptera > Noctuidae > Hydraecia > Hydraecia micacea. The sequence continues at coordinate 4,711,922 of OU611774.1, forward strand.
TCCTCATAATTGCCTTCTTATTTTCCTCAGAGCCAATCTTATCTCAAGGAAAATACTTAGATTCTCTATCCCTCCGTTAATACATTACAATGTATTTATGTTATTATTATAAAGCGAGTGCGCGGGGTGTGCAGGAGGGGGCAGCAATTACACACGCCGTTACGGGGCGGCCGTACTGTCACCATATCGCCCCCGCTACATTGGGACACTACCAAAAATTGTTTGTAATACCCGCTACTTGAAATAAATGGCTCGCTACAGGCAATGGTCTATATTCTATAAAATGTTACAGAGCTTGCTTGTTGAAATGTTATGCAAAATAAGTAGGTGCTATATTGTTAAAAACTCAAATAGGTATACCTATTCGAGTCTTTAAGCACTTTTATTTGAGCACGAAACAAATCGGCCTGCAACATATTTTTATTTGATCTTTGTTACTCATATAATACATACTCAGAGAGCAGCGGTGGCCGAGAGAGCAATGGTGGCCGAGTGGCAACGGTCGGACTTACGAGTCGTGTCGTGGATTCGAACCCAGGCCGGCGCTATTATTTGTGTAAATAATTTCATCACCACTGCTCTCAAAACGGTGAAGGAAAATATCGTGGGGGAACCGGCATGTCCTAGAACCAAAAATTCTAAGACATGTGACGTCTACCAACCAGCACTGGGTCTGCGTGGTGGATTATAGGCCACTCCCTCTCGAAGAGAGGAAGCCTGTGTCCCAGCAGTGGGAACATTATAGGCCCCATCACTTCCCCTTCCCATCTCTTCCCCTATGCGTTTAAACCTACAAAAAGGATTTTTTTTAGTATAAACGCATAGGGGAAGATATGGGACTAAATCGATTATGATGACTCGTGTAATCTATACTAATATTCTACATGCGAAAGTAACTCTGTCTGTCCGTTTCTATTCATGCCTAAACCACAGAACAGATCGTTGTGAAATTTAACAGATGGGTAGCCAGGGACCTTGAGACGGACATAAACTACTTGAAATACGTGTATTTTACACGCAGACCAAGTCGCGGGCAACAGTTAGTAGAAAATAAATTTTTGAAACATTTTTTGAGGCAGCTGATTCAAAAAATATTTGTAACTTAATGAGCCAAAAAAAAATCTAACCATAGCTTAGTTTCAGTACATGATTTTCTTAAGAAGTTAATATTGTAAGACACAAAGCAATCCTACACGAAATGGAAAACTTGGTCTACCTACAACTCGGTCAGCTCGGGCCTAATCGCCTACCTCGTTTTTGGTGGGAACTTAATTTCGTGGCGGCAATCGATATATGAAAACTGACGCTAACCATCCGCTGCAATCAGAAAGGAAATAGGGCTTCGAATTATTCAGGTTATAAAGTACAAGTTATTGGATTTGATTAATACACACACACAGACTCACCCTCATAAGCACTACACACACACACACACTACACTTAACCCACACTTCACAACACACACTACACAGACCACACTGCACTTCACACATACACTACACACACCAAACTACACTTAACACACATTTCACAACACACACACCACACTGCACTTCACACATACACTACACACACCAAACTACACTTAACACACACTTCACACACCACACTGCACTTCACACATACACTACACTTAACACACACTTCACAACACACACTACACACACCACACTGCACTTCACAAATACACTACACTACACTTCACACATACACTACATACACCACCACATTATAATTCACACATTAATACTGATAAGAAATATTTGTTCTACGTACCTACCTCATTTTATCCGCCCAGCCTGTGAAACCTTGCGCTGAATTCTTTCGCTTTAATTTTTATTACCTTAGAAATGCTTCGCTTATAAATGGAAATAATAAAACCTGCAGTTAGCTTTCATCCTCACAAATTATTATTCATCTGAAGGACACAACTGCGGTGCTTCAAGATTTTTTGCCTTTTTGCTCAAGAGATACTTAGGTATAAGAACTATCACAGAACTCTTTCACAACCTATTTTTCAAGGGTTTCGTAGACTAATTAGATTTTCTAGAACTCCACTGATATTAGAAACTGAAACGTCTTATTGATTTTACACAATCCGAGTTTTACCACGAAATGATTAATTATGTGTGTTTGAATGACAGGCCAATGGTTCTCAACCACTTTATTGAAATCACTACTGAACTGTTCGTCCCTTCTTGTTGTTACAACTATCTTCTTTAATCGATTCTCTGCCTACGTATTCAGTAATTATTCGGAAAGCCGATTCCATGACTCGCATCGGGCAGGGCAATATTGAATCCTAACTCTGGTCCCGGACTCGCATGCAAACTCGACAGCGAAACTTAAATATTCTGGTTAGCGGTAATAGTAGCAAAAACAAATTAGGAAGTCTGCTAGTTTGCTCATGAATAACAGAGCTGCTAATACGAGGAAATAACACACACACATTTCAATGTAGTTTTAGTCTAAGCGGCTGAGCTAGATAAAACGTAACGCTTTCCGTGCGGTGCTTGATCGCTGTTCGTGGGATACTAGAGGTGTGACCGATCTAATTAGAATCTTACCCGAGATGCGCTACGCTGAGCTACGCTGCGCTGTCAGAGCGGGCAGGCGCACACCAGCAAAGCCACTTACGCCGACGCCACTGGCTGGAATGTAGAGTAAACAATAGAGCGTGCCCCTGTTGTATTTTCATTAAGAACGAACAAACACAGTGAATTAGTGAACCGCGGCCACCTGTACACATTCACCCGGAGCTGCGGAGTTTGCCACATACCCTCAGATATGGCCTCTTTTCGTAACGAGTGTGTTTTAACTGCTCCCAAATGTTTTGTTACTCTTAATTAGCCTTTGTTAATACTTCCATGGCTGTGTCGTTCCTTGTTGAATGTTTTATGTTACACGCTCACTCATTTTCCCCTCGTGCTTGTAATATAAGCGGAGAGAATCTTGATTAATATTAACTATTCAGGATAACAGTCTATATGTTATTGAGATTATTTACTTCGTATCTTTGGATGGATGGATATTGATTTTTGATATTGTGCCTTATATATATTTTCCTGATATCTCATTATTTTTTCCGGGAAGTTTTAGCCGCGTTAATTAGCACTCATTACATCGAAAAATACGATTATGTGTCCATACTAATAAAAACTATAACTACTATTCGAATTTATCTAATCATTTCTTAAATATGTACTTACAGAATATATGCATTCCAATTTGAACGTAAATAATAAATCGTAGCAATAGGTTCCTTTCAAAGTAGGTACCTATGAAAGACAAATCATGTAAACGATTCGATTCGATGGATAGAGCTCTTTGCATACTCCATGAGACAGATCTAATCTCACTAGATCTTCATACGAGCACTCGAACCAAGTACTTATGCCACTTTCATAAAATAAGATACGTTATACGCAGATGATATGGAAATTGCACTAAAGTAGGTACGTTCCCATATGGTGTAGCTATGCGGCCTTATGGTCGGTTATCTTCCGTGATCAGTCGGCGGTGCTGTTCACTTAGATAGGATAATGTCCGATGATGGGTGCAAAGCTTAATACAGGTTATCACGCTACAGCTAGAAATATCAGTTTGTAACTGGCCTAATAAAATGTTCCGCTGTTTCAACTAAAGTTTTGGTGTCCTTAGAAAGCGGTGAACGATCACACAATACTGTACTGGCTGTACAAATACAAAGCGCTTTTTGACACCTAAATGGCATATATACTGGTGAAAATTACAGATAGTCAAGACGGCCATTATATTATGACGGAACCGCTCTTTTAGGAAACCGTAGCTGAACGCTCCAATAGCAAAAGTGCCTATGTGTAATTAACTGATTGTAAAATCTACATAAATAGAATGTTTAATGTCTGAAAAGGTGAAGAAAAACATCGTGAGGAAACCGGCATGACCAAACAACTGGGTCTGCGTGGTAGATTATAGGCCACTCCCTCTCATCGAGAGGAGGCCTGTGTCCCAGCAGTGGGAACATTATAGGCTGATTAGGAGTCTTAAAAAGCGCTCGGGTTTTAATATTAAAGATTTGGTAATTGTTTTGTGCTGATCTGTTTTTGACCAACAAACTTTTTTAATGATAGCCTTTTGAAGTTTGCGTAGGCGAGAAAAGATTAATTTCCAATATAGATTAATCTAATCTAATCTAACTATCCTGTATTGTCCCACTGCAGGGCAAAGGCCTCCCTCTTCCTTTTCCACACAATTCTGCCTTTTGCGAGTGCCGCCCAGTCCCTACGGTAGGAGTCAAACTCGTCCCTCCATCTTCGTCTTGGCCTACCGCGATGACGTCGAGCGTTTATTGGGACCCAATCGGTGGTTCTCTTAGCCCAATTGTCATCTGACATTCGGCAGACATGTCCGGCCCAGTCCCGTCTGTTATTTTAGTTTTGGCAGGAATTCGAACCCCCAGGATACTGCGCTCCATGGCTCGCTAGCAAACCTCGAGCTTGGACCTCTGCTGAAATGACAAAGATCAGGTTTGAGCACCATAATTATGTGAGAACGACGAGAATACACATATCCATAATTCTCATCTAGATTAAAGTGATCCAATAATCGTTACACATATTAAAATTGGTTGCGAAACCACTAAAACTATATAACGTGAGCCGAAGATTCGGGGACAATGTTTAGATAGGTGACGCATGACGCAGGTACTCGGGCAGGGGGAGACACTATCGAGCAGTACACCCAGAGACTCGTAGAGAATGTCGGTCTACAAAAATGCCCATAAAAATTGATTACTGACCGTAGCAAGAAAATGCAATCTGGCTCAGTCCCCCCCGACGGGCGGCGCGGGCGGCGGTCTCACCACCCGCCAACAACAAGGTTTAATAGCTTGGGGCGTTTATTTTTCATATTTTTATTATATTAACGACGTACCTAGTCAATGTGTGCACGAAGCTGCTACTTAAATTAAAATTTAAATCGACTAGCCGACTCGCTGCTAAAGGGTAGGTAAAACTTGCTCAATAGGTACCAAATTAATTTCTGAATACACGCTCCGTAACAAAATCACATTTTTATCGCTGACTCGGTTCGATGCTACAAAATTGTAAGTTTAAATGCAAATCGATACGAGCGCCGCTAATGGAACGACTAAAAAAATAAAAGGGTAGGCAGAGCACTCAGTCCCTTTGTTAATGGAGCGATATTAAAAAATAATTATTGTGTGCATAACGAGCTTTAATTTATTCAAATGGAGCTCCATTTGCATGTAATTATAAAATGTGGGACTTTTAAATGATGGATGAGTCCTGGTTGCTTATAACAGAGTAATTCAATTATTTATTCTGCACGTATCCAGTAAACATATCAATTAGTTGGTGTTCAATCAATTAACTGCATATTTTAACAACAGTATCTATTGAATATTCATGATCCTTTTAGCTTATTAAATTTTCAATTTTGTACATTAGCCAACACAGTGCAGAATGATGTCAGTTACAAAATTTTATGATTGGCCCCTCCGAGCGAGGGAGCAGATTAGGCACTTTTTCCGCTCCTACCCTCTATTCTCAAGGACAATAATACTTGACCTAATGTAAACATAATTCACCGCATTTAGGGGGAGAATGCTTCATCGGCTAATTCCCCATCGCAATAGTGACTCTTAACGAGAGAGACTCTTTTATTATTCTATCAAGTTCACATTCAAAACACTCAAATTAAATTTCAAAGCAAATAATTTGGCTGTTTTAATCATTTTTCAAATTACTTTTACGCGTAGGTACTCTTTAAAGGTAACCACAAATATTTTTGGAGTATAAATAAATGTATAATTTGGTTAAGGGCGTGAGTTATTTCAGTTTTGATGGAAGGATAACAGCCCTCCCGCAGTGACACGAGGCTGTAAGAGTGGGCTATTTACCGGCGCCGTCCGACGAGCCACCTGAACAAACAATACTTTAATTCCATTAGTTTCTCGATTTACAGAGATTTGTTGCCTCGAAAAGGAGAGCAACTCTTTCACTGCAAGCCTTTTGTTATTGGCCACGTAGCTTTAATTGAAACATATTGAATTTCGCCAGCGGTACTCTTAACGGACTTCTATTTTCAATTATTTTGAGAGCTACAGAGTATATCAAATAGCAACGAGTCGTTGCTAAGTCCGCACTCATTCTCTTTCCAGATAATGCTTTAAAATAGTCATTGAAATGCTAGCCGACTTTGGAACACGTGTGTGAGCTGAATCATAATAATACTTTACTTTTATCTCCGACCCCATCTTTGTTTGAGTTACTCAGTGAGGAAAAGTAACATCCACCGTCTTGGAATGTAAAATTTTCATTCCGTTCCGCTTTCCACAAACATGAACAACACTTCAGAAATATTTGTTTAAGGAAAGGCTTATTCTGGTGGTAAAATATTTCAAAATCAAACAGCGCACCTCGACTTCGCTCTAAACAACGGAAGGTAGGGTTTTTCTCTAGGCCTGTAAATCCGCAAGGCGCCAAGCCATTTTCCACGCTCGGTAAACTTAGAAACTGGGCCAAAGTAGGCTTTTGCGAAATATACAGGAAATTCTCTTCGTTCCCTCACTATATTACCTGCTTAAGAACTATTTCCTTGGCATTTACTGCCCGCCGTGGAATAAAAATGAAAATTTGACCGCGTTGTAATTGTAGGTTGGTAAGTTTCCTTGAATAAGTATGTGCATGAGTGCTAACGTCACCATATTGTCTGCAGCTCCAAATATGCGAGACCGACGGTATCGAAGAGCTGAGCGACGAAGAGTCACCGACTGGAGGACGCCACCGCCTCGTTGTTGTCAAGACTTTGTGGCGCGGCTGCCATAACGAAGTGAAGTGAGTATATTCATATCATCAACACTTTTATACTCAAAGAGTCATGCCGAGTAAGACTAGCACGGGTCTCCATGATGTTCCACTAAACCAGTGTTCGAATTATTATTATTATAATAATGAAATTTAATTTTATTTATAGAAAACAAAAAACTCATTTATCAAATTAAATTTTAGTCGACAACATCCATCTGTTTCTTACTAAACTTCAAATATATCCGACGATCCTGCATACTTATCTCTTTTGTTGACTGTACTTAGTATGATCATTGAAATTCATAAAAAGTTGTGAACTCTAAAACGTAAAGTAAACAATAGTATCCCACCGAATTAAGTGTACTTACAATTTTATATACATTCAAGATAAAAAATTAATTTATATTCGAATTTTATAAAATTAATGAATGGAATTTGAAATTCGAGATCTTGAAATGAAGTTAATAAGCTTAGGTATATACTAATACGTCTATGCCTAGCCTTTTCCAACTATGTTGGGGTCGGCTTCCAGTCTAACAGGATGCAGCTGAATACTAGAATATTTTACATGGAGCGACTGCCTATCTGACCTTCACAACCCAGTTACTGGGTAATACGATACCCCTTGGTAAGACTGCAGTTGTCAGACTTTCGGGCTTCTGACTACCCGTAACGACTGTCAAAGATCCACAAATGACAGCCGGGACCAACGGCTTAACGTGCTTTCCGAGGCACGGAGGGGTCTCGGTATGTAAAGATGGTCACCCATCCACAAACCAACCGCGGCAAGCGTAGCTTAAGCTGGTCGATCGACCTGTGCGGCTGTTTTTATTTAGCCACGGGCCCCACTAATACGTCGCAAGAAATTGTACTAAATAAACTTCTATTCTAGAGAACATGGTTATTTTTCTGTACAAGACTTAGGTCTGTTTTTTCCAAAGCCAGATAATTTTATCGGAGGAATAATTTTAAATTTTTGATAGTTCTTCCACCAAAAACTGTCAGACGTCAATTAGTTATATTCCACGAATAAAAAATATCTGTACAAAAGCGTTTTATCTTTGAACAATCTCCACAAAACATTTCCTTTGGGAAAACTTTGAATATCATTAAAGATTTTTACGAAATAAAACTGTAATTAACAATATTTTATTCGAGAAACCTCTGCTTCAAACTTCTTAAAGATGTTGAGACGAAGTTGATAAGCTGAGGTGCACTTGTTACATTGCACACGCGTCAAACATTGTAATTTTTTCAAGGATCGATTTTTCAATCTAAATATAACTTTTAACCAGGGAATAAAAATTACATAACATAAATACCAAGTCAAAATCTCATCTAATAATCCTCGAAAGAGCACAACGCGCAGTCCTCAAAACTCTGTTACATAAACCATACCGTTTTCCTACAGAAATCCTGTTCGCAGAAGCTTCTCTGCTGAGCGTAAGAAAATTGTATATACTGAACGTAACAACGAATACCCGCATCAAAAACTTCGAAAACAGGCCAAACGCAAATTCAGAGTTCGAAATCCCCCAGTAAAAACCGCATACGCGCAGACTCCCACAATTTCTGCATGTACACGTCTATAACGCAGTGATCAAACAGTGCAATATAAGAAATTGCACTCGCAAACAAATAAAAAATACCGTAACATCGTGGTTACTAAACTTGTCATATGACGAAGCAGAAAAGGTTATTACAGTGGTTAAATAGTTTTTGCACACATACAATTCTTTCGTTTGTCTCACATACACACACTCACGCTTAAACACTCACAAACTCACCCTCATTCACAACGCATGATCACACACTCATTAACATAATAATAGCGTTTTTCTTTTTCTAGTTTTATTATTATTTTCTTCTAATTCTTGATTTGATTGTTATGTTTTCTTTAATTTAAATTTGGATTCTCAGATTTTAATTAGTTTTTTTTTTTTTTATTTGAACCGAACATGTTTTTAAAATAAATGTTTAAATGGTAATGCCTAGTTTGGGGCCAATGTAAAATCTCGTTAATCTTTTGAGCAATAAAGTTTTTATTATTAAAAAAACAATCACGCCAGTATTCGTCGGAGTATTAGGCTGAGGCATACCAACATTTCGCCAGTTGTCTTTAAGTCCCATATGACATAATAATAGGGGGCGAGCATATTGCCATCAACCGGGCACAAGTACAGACTCCAAATAAAAATTAAAGCTTTTTTATATAAAACTAGCTCCACGGTTTCATCCACATAAGTCTCGATCCCATAAATAAAATCGGGATAAAAGTATCATATATTGTAATCCAGGTCATGGCCTACCCATGTGCCAAATTTAAAATCAGTTCAGCCATTTTAGCGTGAAAGCGTAACAAACAGCAAATGTATACAAAAAATCAGATATTTACAAAAAATTCGAAGACATGTGACATCTACCAACCCGCACTGGGCCCGCGTGGTGGATTATAGCCCACTCCCTCTCGAACAGAGGAGGCCTGTGTCCCAGCAGTGGGAACAATATAGGCTGATTATGATTATTCATATGATGATATTTTTAGACTCCACTGTCCGTCTGTCTGTCTGTCACCAGGCTGTATCTCAAGAACCGTGATAGCTGTTGAAATTTTCACAAATGATGTATTTCTGTTGCCGCTATAACAAAAAATACTAAAATAGAATAAAATAAATATTTAAGGGGGGCTCCCGTACAACAGACGTGATTTTTTGCCGTTTTTTGCTCGATATTAATAACGGTAACAGGTAGACGCTTGAAATATTTACAGAATAGGTAGTTAGTTGTATATTCACTTTAAAAATAAATAATTAAATTAAAATAAAATAAATGAAGGGGGGCTCCCATACAACAAACGTGATTTTTTTATATACGTAGTATTAAATATTGTACGGTGGTACGGAACCCTTCGTGTGCGAGTCCGACTCGCACGTGGCCGGTTTTATATTTTAGATATATAAAACTGCCATAATATTTTATCACATAAAAATTATGTGACGATTGTAAAATCGGCCCTAAAGCAATGATAATAATATGAGTCACATGACACGCTGAATTGCAAGGGCCTTAGGTTCTGATACGTCCCAATGAAGTGTACTCAATAGGTACTTTTGTTGTAGAGCGGCATTTGCCCGCGAAGCTACCTGGGGCGCCGGTTTGAAGCACCCACAACTAGCCAGGGTGCTCGGTTTGAGCCTGCTCGAACCCCCGTGCGCAGCCCTAGATCGCGGAGATGCCGCCCCTCTGCCTACGATGCTGCGCAGCCCGAGAAAATTGAAGTAAGTCTTTGTCTTCAGGAATTGATAGTTTATTTGTTAACTTAGAGGACTTTCACTGTTCCAAATAAGTATATCGTAGATCGTTTTACGTTCATTTTCGTCAAAGTCTAAACAGTTTTAAGCAAAGTCCCAAGCCTGTGGATTTTTTTAGTTCTTCTTAACTTCTTGATGGCTTTTGATGCGGTCTTCGCCATCATTTTGGGACAATTTTTTGTGTAGGTACTTTAATTACATTCCTCAGTCATGAAAGGATGAATAAATCCACATTATTAACCGTGTGAAGCCAGGGTCGATAGTAAATAATCATTTTTTGTTGCAGCTATTCGAGTTTGATTCACATATGCTGTCAGATAGCAGCCGGCATGAAATATCTGGAATCATTCGAATTAGTACACCGCGATCTTGCAGCCAGGTAACTTTTATTTACTTACTTAATGTTTTAATTAGCTTTATCGATATACACCATCATTATCCTGTCTCTATCCTAATTTATTTGGGGTCGGCGCAACATGACTTTTTCTTCTAGACTTACTTCTCTATTAGTCGTCATCTCGGTAGTCATTCCCTTCATAGTTATACGTACAGGGTGTAAAGAGACTCATCATAAAGCCGTCATAATTATACCATACCATATTATTATTTGTTATTTGCCATACCGCTGTTCAACCCGCGATGGTTTGTGTGGTATGTGTAATTGTTCACAAATATTTGTAAACTGTTTTGATTAATAAAAAAATTATATGCATTCTGTACATCAAACTAAGTAAGTACAAAAATAATTCCTGGGAATCGACTTTAATTGTTGGTGTGAAAAATCGCTGTTTACAGTAGCACGCAATCTTACGCATGCAAAACATTGTGCTTATGAGTGCATTCAATGGTGTAGGGGTTGTGGGAGTATTAAGTTTCAAAATGTACACAGTTTATATTTTAAAATTAAAATGAAGTGAGTCTCGGCTACGTTAAGCATCTTTTTACACTCGTTTTACTTGAATAACGTTCTTACATGCTCACAGACATATTGGGGAGCCTATACAAAGTTGCATGTTACATAATTTTTAATCATCGGACCGAATACTTTTCATCCCACAAGTTAAAGATTGTAACTATGTTATTTTATCTGCATTTTTTTTGTTCCTATTATTTTTCTTCTTCCCTTTCAGCAATTTTTTTCAGCGTTACGTAAATGAAAATCACTCGGGAAAATAGGTAAAAGCTAATAACTGAAGTCACTTCACACTTGCTTCGTGTAAATAAAAAAATAAGGATGGGCCAGCCGCATTGCGGATGGTGGCATTAAGCCGGGGCTTGAAAGAAGAAAAATATAAAATGTATTAAATCCATAACCGCTGTAACATAATAATCTGGAACTCCTGCACTGACTCCGAATTTTTACGACGCTTACAGTCCGACCGTCGAGAGAATGCGTTCCTTATACCTGTCAGTACGAAAATTCTAGTAACAAATAAAGATCAAATTCACAAAACACGTAAGGTCCGACCGCGGCAGATTTGCCAAAGATGTAAACAACAATGGCCGCTCGAAATTGAATAAAATCGATAAACAAGAGTATTTATTTTAAGTAATTTTTGTTTTCGTCTAGTTAGCAAGACATTTAGACGAAAACAAACATTACTTACTTGTTTTCGTCTAGTTAGCTCGGAGATTTAGACGAAAAGTAACATTACTTAAAATAAAAACTCTTGTTTATCGATTTTATTCAGTTTCGAGCGGCCATTGTTGTTTACATCTTTGGCAAATCTGCCGCGGTCGGACTTTAAACGTTTATATGAAACTCACAGGTGTCAAGAACGCATTCTCTCGACGGCCGGGCTTTAGTTCTCAGTGATAGACTGACAGCAATACTCGTAAACCTACGCGCAGCGTATGCGTATGCGTAGCGTCTATCAATTTTCTTGTCAGAATAAGCATTTTTTTTTTCAAGTAATTTGACTACGAGCACGAAATCGCAGATTGTTTACTAATAAATAATACTTATTTTATAATTTAAGAAATCGTGTTTTATGAGCATACCAAGTTCTTTCCATAGACAACCCTCATCGCGGGGTCTAGAATTTGATCCTTGAGTCTAGGATTTTTCTACCAGAAATTTCTCAGCAGCTCTGTTCTGGATTTGAGCCCGTAGCAGCCCTAGTTTGAATTTGATAGCAAAAGTCTAATGAGTGATATTGTTACAGGAACGTAACAGTGACTGACGACCTCCATGTTAAAGTATCTGACTACGCTATGTTCTGTGAGGAGTTCGTCAGCGATTACCACGTCATGGCTGACGGCTCCCGACTCCCTCTACGCTGGATGGCCTGGGAAAGCCTACTTATGGTAAGTTTCAAGATCATCATCATTTAAGCCAATAGACGGTGGATGCTGCTGCCCTTGCATCACAATCTACACCTGCTGTACGAAGATTTGCTAGTGGCAAAGAGTTGCACCACTTCGCGCAGACAGCCATGGTGTCTCGCGTCGAAGATGGCGCGCCGACGTCTCCGATGTTTGTCGTCTTCGAAGTATGCACTCCCGTTCCGTTTTGTGGAAATAAACTACTATAAATAAATAAATAGACATCCACTGCTTGAGATAGACCTCCCCCATATTGCGTAACGATCAGTTCTACGATACCTTCATCCGCGGAATTTGCGACACCTTTGACTACCCTCTTTATTACGACCAATTCACGAAGCACCTTCCGATATGCGGTTGCTGCAGATTATGATACATCACAAATTACCTTGAATACATATTCAGAAATCTTTGCGTATTTTAGGTAACAGCAACGTTTTTGTTAACAGGGCATGTGTTCACCCGCAAGCGATGTTTGGTCTTTCGGAGTCACCGTTTGGGAAGTCCTGACCTACTGCTTGGCAAAGCCCTTCGAAGAGATGAATGATGATCAGGTAAGCATTATTAACTAGCAGCTATACAGACAGGCATTTTAAAGTCCAAGAGATAACCATAAAAAGGCTAGATTTATTAATGTGTTTTGGGGATTTATTCCGGTCTGATAAACTATCACACTAGCTTACTATCTTTCTCACTAGCTTACTAGCCTAAAAATGAGGATAGCTCTTTATACACGAGGAGGATATTCATATAAAATTTAGATGATGATGTTTAAGAAGTCGAAGAACTGGGGTTGGTTTTGGAACCCAGGACTTGGGTTTAGTAGTCGGTTTTTTTTTCAACATTAACTTCGAGGCGAAATCGCAAGGTAAAGACAGATATTTCAAGGACGATCATTGTTTAATCAGGTAGTGGCCAACGCCAGTGAATGGCGTAGCGGTGGGAGGGGGGCGCGTGTGCCCGCCGCGCCGCCGCCGCGCTGCCGCCGTGAGCTGTACGACCTCATGCACGAGTGCTGGCGCCGCGAGCCCATGCAGCGCCCACGCTTCCACGACCTGCACCGCTTCCTCGAGCGCATGACCCATGGATACAAGCCGCCCAACAACCGCTGATATACCATGAATTACGACGACCACACCATCAGTAACCATCATTACAACGTCGGCCAGGTTCGTCCTTCTAACTCATCCGCAAAAACGTCGAAACGAGCTTCTAACATTCTATTATGTATACATGTTCTAGAATTAAGAACCATAGCATATCCCTGCTTTCATCAGACATACCTGTGTATACACAACCGACTGCGTAGAGGATACGATAGGAATCAAGCAGTATTAAAACTCAGTATTACATTAAGGCATTTTTTAGAATCTAAGATTGTACATACGTCCTAGAGTCTAGGACCTAGGCGATGTACCGCTTCGCAACCTTTCGCATACTTCCTGACGTTGGTCATTGTAGAGACCTCGTCACCAGTTCTCGGACTAGCCACGCCCAATAAGGGACTTTATTTTAATGATCTCAAAAAAAAAAACGGTAGGACCGATGTTTTATATCGGATATCGATGTTTTACATCTAGAAATACATTTCTGATTCGCGCTAACGGTAGATAGGAACGAATGCATATGTATATAATTTGCATTTAGGAAAATAGTCAAAATTTAAGGAATGCGATCGCGAAACAGAAATGTATTTTGTCAAGGTACCGAAGTTTCTGCCAATATTATTGTTTGCGACCATTCTAGTCATTTAATCACTGTATGTATATCAGCATGATAATGTTGGTAGGGGCGTCGGGGCTGCGTAACTCTTCACGCTATCCCCTGCGCCCTTCGCCTAGCGCTCCCAGGATCTTCCACTATCACCGCCTGTATGGCAAACCCCTTCAGACCACTACTTCAATATGCGACAGAAACTTGTATTTTAATCAAAGCACTGTGATGTATTTTATTACCAGCACTTGTCAGTTTAAACGTTGGAATGTGTGGGTCGTTGCTGTCTCGCATACTGAAGCAGTAGTCTTCTAGAGCAGAGGCTGACTGTGCGCTGAATGTATGCTTCTACATGATTAAGAATTACATATATAATTTGTGTCTGGTCCATATAATCCCCCAGATACAATATAATTTCGACATTATGTGTTGCTCGACACAGCACGTGGGCGGCCTCTGCTCTATAGTACATATATCCAAAGTCTAACTCCTATTTTTTTAACCTGTTTTAAATGTTAAGGTTGTATACTTCGGGAGGTGGGTAGGACCTCCAGGGCGATATTGGCCCCCTGTGCTTCTTGTTTTCTTCGTAATGCACATGATAATATGTCGAGGTCACCCTGCCTCCGTAAATATCGATGTAACAAAGCGAACTTTATCAGAGAGAGAGAGTTATGTATTTTAGTATCGTGAATACGGTCTTCTTTCGACCGGAGTGAAGGGCCAATAAAATTGAAAGGTGATTTTTCTATTTGCTTTGCACTCAATATTTTCGGAAGCGGCGTGTGATCTTAGGTCACATGGTTTACAAAAGCCGAATTACTCGTGTAACTTACTCTAGTATCTGATCTTGCCCTCTGGCCCCATTATATATGTAATAGATATTAAGAATACACATATTATACAGTCAATGTTTAAATGTCACCATGTACTACACACAACATTATAATATAGTAGTAAGAACTAGTCATTCCCTCGTTTCACCTCAAATTAATCGAAAACAGCACCTCACTTAATATCAATACAACGTATTACCTACTGCCCTAAGCACTGTAGGTACACTAACAAATTATCGTATCACGTTAGGTTTAAATTGTTTATGACACACGAAACACCTACATTAGTCAAGTCTATCAGAATTGCATGAACGAAGACACTTTCTACAAATGGTTAACGCCAAAGGTCACGTCATGCCACGCGGACGATCCGCATCGAAAGACCGGAAAATATCCTGGAGCGCTGCAACAAATACGATGCTCCACAAGTTCCTTAAACGTGCAATACCTGCGCGTTACACTGTAACATCATCTTTTGTGGTCGTAGATACGTTTTGGGTTGACATTATTTAGATAAAAACATGGAAAAATTGTTTTAACAAACTCATTTTTCAAAAGCAAGAGTGAACGGACATCTTCTGGGCACGCTCGTTCCATCATAATTATGCCTCATCCATCGCTTTCCATCAAGCGCGATCGAGGTAAAGAGCAGGCCCAATCAACAATAAAAAATACATAAAATGACTATAGTCATTGCATTCAGCGCCTCGGTCCGTAGATATGTGTGAACGAGTTCATACATATCTACGCGGCGGGAACATATCGCTGGTATACATATATCAGTGATATGCTCCCGCCACTGACGGAACACTGAGCCCACAGGCAACCCAGAAGGCCACGGACCTGACATGTTTGCATAAACGCTTAAGGAGGAGAGTGAGTGGTCCCAAAAACCATACCACAAGCTATGGTCTATTATTGCAATGCTTATCAACTGCATTTGAGTCAGCGAATTCCTTACGGACTGGATCACTCTGTCTACACATCGTTATTGAAGAAAATATTGAATAACGGGACGCCCACCCGCCGACGTCCGTCGCGGATGATCCGCGTGGTACCAACACGTTATGGTCTCATAGAGCAATCAAGCTCGTCTGTATAGAATGAGTGTATACTACACCTAAATGATTGTTTATAGCGTTAACTTTTGTAGGAAGTATCTCTAGAATTTGAACATCTCCATCTGACTGTGTACAACACACATAACACCATCTCTCCGGGGTGCCACCTCAATGGTGCCTGATTTTGCTGACATCCAGTAAACATACAAACACCCAGAGTAATGAGAGGGGATAGTTTACATAAACCTAATCCGTCTTATTATAAAACACGATCTAAATTTAGTACTGGGATTATTACTAGGTTTAAACCATGACTAAATAAAACGTTATTATAAAATGAAGTTTATCACTAGTTCATGAACTATCTAAGGTACTAAAGTTAGTCCGCGGAGACCCCTAGTTTAACCATGGATTTGACATCGGTACTAACTTATTTTTGAGGTTGGCGTTGATTATTTTTGTGTCTTTTTATTTGCGAATCGTAAAAAATGGATATTAATATGATTGACTTGATGGATTTGGAAGATTTGGATATGCTGGAGACGTCTCGGCGATCTTACAGACATCGTCATCGTGTTAATCCTTTTGAATTGAGTGACGAAGATTTTAAATATAAGTATAGGTTCACAAAACGTTTTGGGGAAAAAATAGTGGATGTTTTACGTGAGGATTTATCCCACGACCCTCGAGGATGCCCATTGAGTCCTGAATTGCAAGTGGTTTGCGCATTACGCAACTGGGCTCGCCATGAAGTAAGTACCTACCCTTGGTCAATGCTAACATAACATTAGACAAAATCCAAATAATATACTAATATTATTGTTTTATTTGTAGATTCAAGACGATACAGCTGATTTACACGGTGTGTCTCAACCAGTTGTCAGCATAACGTGTAAAAAGGTAGCGGAAATTTTGTCACGGATGTCCCGCAGATACATAAAAATGCCTACTACCTTAAATGCACAGGAGGAAACAATTAGAAAATTCCGTAGTATTGCGAATTTTCCTACAGTTCTTGGGGCAATAGACTGTACTCACATAAGAGTCAAGAAAGTAAATGCTGATGGAGGTCAGTTATATATTAATAGAAAAGGATTTTCTTCGATCAATGTACAGGTAATTTTTAAACAAATATTTTAAGTTGTGATTGTCTTTAAATTACTTTTTAGTTTGCTCCCAAAATGCTTGATACAACAGTGAATAATTTAATTGATTATCTTAATTATTACCAATGTCATATTAAAATAACAGAGAGGAGAGTAAAGTTCTAATAAGTGGTCACTTTTCAGGTGGTTTGTGATGCTGGCCTGAAAATCATGGACATAGTTACTAGATGGCGTGGAAGTGTACATGACTCCAGAATATTCCGAGAATGTAGATTGAAACAGAGGTTTGAGGCTGGCGCTTTCTCTGGAATATTATTGGGTGACAGTGGCTATCCTTGCACTCCATATTTATTTACACCATTGCGTAACCCCACTACACCACAAGAAGAGAGGTATAACAGCAGCCATATTCGTACCCGAAACACAGTGGAAAGGTGTTTTGGATTAATGAAGCAACGGTTTCGTTGTCTGTTACGAGGCATGTTTGGCGACATTGAAACCGCAAAAAAAACCATCGTTGCATGTGCTGTCCTCCACAACATTGCCATCGACATGAGAGAAGACCTGTTTCCTGGCGAGGAAGATAACATACAGCAATCTTCGTCTAGGGAACCTGTAGTAGAAAGTTATATTCCACCTTCTGTAAGGGGAAATATTAGGAGAAGGCAGTTTATCGAAACCCATTTTTAGTGATTTTTTAATTATTTAATGGCCCCAATTCCCTTGTTCACAAACTAAACCAAATTTAAGTTCAGTGCATCTTATTCTTTCTATTTCATTAAGAAAAGGACCGAAGATAAATATTAGTTTAGTATAGACAAGTTTAGACGTGATTAAAAATTGGCAATTATCAATTCATTACGGATCAATTTATTGTTGTAAATTAAACAAAACAAACCTTTAACAAAATTAAATCCTAACTTAACTAAAACTATACAAACATGTTAATAATTATGGTCTAAAGCTGAACATTGGTGAAGGGCACCGTGCCGGGGAACTGTCTGTAACTGTTTGTGGGATACATCCTCACGTAAAACATCCACTATTTTTCCCCAAATGTTTTGTGAACCTATTCAAAATCTTCGTCACTCAATTCTGTTTACACGATGATGATGTCTGTTTTATTCTTCAGTGTTGGTGTGTTTCTTACTTTCCAATAAAGCTATTTCTAGTTCCAATTTCTTTATTTTTAAGTTAGCAATTTTAACGTTATATTTGTGTTCCACTTCCATCATTTCTAGCTGTTTTCTTTTAAAATCTGTATTGCTTTTTATGATTGACTGCCGCATTTCTTCACTTCTGTAAAATCAAATACAATAATAAGCAATTTTATTTTTAACATGTACCAGTAATAGGCATTAGAGTAGGGTTAGGGTTCCCTGTCGAATTTTGACAGTGATTGTAAATATGTTATAGTTAAGATTGTTTCATAAAATGTAGGTATAAGGTATTGCAACTTGTACATTTGAAGCAAATATTTTTACAATTATTTTTAGTCATTATATTTATACATGTGTGTGTATGTAATTGAACTTTGCTTTCAACATTTACAACAGTGGTGGCCAAGTGGCAACGACCGCGACTTACGACTTATAGGTCGTAGGTTCGAACCCAGACAGGTGCTTTACTTTGTGTAAATTATTTCATCACCACTGCTCTCAAAACGGTGAAGGAAAACATCGTGAGGAAACCGGCATGTCCTAGAACCAATAATTCGAAGACATGTGACATCTGCCAACCCGCACTGGGGTAAACATACCTACCATCACGCCGATAATCCCTGATGGGGTAGGCATATCTAGGTGCTCTGTTGTTAGTCGGTTCTTATGACTCGCTTCCCCGGCGACTACACAGGGGAATTGTATTGTTAACCCGTCCCCCACGGGGTAATTATTTCTACATACCGATTTTGCAAGCTCTTTTTCCTTTTTTTTGTTGTGTTTCTTGTGTTAACAGTATCATTGTTCATTATTAACATCATTCTGGTGCTTTCTGTATCTATAGTTGGATCGTTGGGTATCTCTAAAACAAAATAAAATATAGAATAATCCACAGGTTTTCGTAAATTAAATAAGGAAAAGATTAAAATAAACTTGTGTACATATTGGATTATAATTATATTATACTGGCTTTTGCCCACGAAAAGAACGTTAAAATTATTCCACAGGAACATACTGCTGGGATAAAGTCCAAATTCCATCCAAATTCGTGTAGCCGTTAAGGCGTGCGTGATTAGCATGACTTACAATAACTATTATTTACCTTGCACTTCCACAAAAGGGTGTTCTGGATTTTCCTCGTGTATTGCTTCATATTGTTCAGTTTCTTCAAAACTGGGTCCAGGGTTTGGGTCAGTGAACATTTTTATCGCAGTTGTAGGCTCGGGAACTGGATTCTAAAAGAAATAAATTTGCTTAACATGTTTTCACACCGACTGCTGTATTTTGTCTACAATTGAATTAGGTATTTTTCACTTTGAAGGATTAATATAAAATACACAGATATTTGTTATGAATCATGGAAAATTATAAAATAACTTTATACAAGTGTGTTATGCTATAGTAGTCCAGTGTTTTGTGTCCTATGTTATTATAACGAAATTATTACGTATCATTTTTAATCTTGGGACATCATGTTGGGTTGTAAATTTCATGCTCTTAAAGCATATGACAGAGCACTTCCCACATAAATAATGTAATATCAATACATTTTAATTAAATGTTATATGGAATGATTATGTTTTTATTTACCAACGCATCACTATCGTAGTCATTAACTTCAATGACAAAGTCGTGAGGAGCAATCGCCATTATTTTTAAGTCCTCAGGAGAAGGTGATGGTGGTTTGTCGCCACCGCCTGTCTTTGATTGGTCCCTCCTATGGGTAGATAAGTTGGATTTAGCGGACAACTTCATTCTTTTCCAAGCCAACTTCAATTCTCCCTCTGATCGAAATTTACCAACTATCTCATTAAATCTAAAAATAATAAAAATCGATTAATATCACGTAAATAACGTACTTGTACACATAGTAAAAGCAATAAGTACTTACTTAATCCGTATATTCTTCCACTCTTTATTTTTCTGCATATTTACTGAGGTTTTCGTGGACTTATCTTCTATAATATGTGCTGATTCAGCAATAAGCTCACGTAATATTTCCTATAATAATAAGAACATCCGCGTTAGATAGTCGAAATAAGATGAAACAAAGCATTGTTTACCTAATAATAATTAAAAAATTATGTTTCACTAACTTTTTCTTCAGAACTCCAGTTTTCACCCCTTTTTTTCTTTTGTTGTTCCATTTCTTAGCTAGACCACGATTTAATCACACACAATGTCTCACGAACTAACCAACTAACAAACTGTTAGTAACAGAAATACTTACTAAGAATAATATTAATAAATAAGAAGTGCATTTATTTATTCAAAAGGACGCAAACATTTGCTTCAAATGACGCGGGCTGTCGCCGAATGTAATTCACTCCATTTTACGCTAGAGGTGTTAAAAATATGACAACTTTATTATAAACAGCGCGTCAAAAGTACAAGTTGTGCTTGTTCATTATATTGTAACCTAAACAAAGAACAATTTATGACATATTTTTGTATTGATAAATAATTATTTAATCATTTCAAGTGTTAATATAATATCAATATTTATAGAAACAGAACGTTGCTTCAAATAAAACCTGTACGAACGAATGAAAGAATGCCATTTTTGTTTCTTATCTGTGGATATTATTTGAACCATGGACCTTCTTTGGTACTAACAGATCCTCAGATAGTCTTCGTTTTGTAATCAGGACACACTTTGATACTAGTACTAACTTTAATACCGTCACAATCCTAGACCTTTTAGTCTTGGTTTAAACCAGTACTTAAGCATTGTTTTGTAATAAGACAATGTGTTTGCATACTTCGATGAATGGGGGTGCTTGCTGTTTCCTTCAATTACCTGTTAAAAGGCATAATATATTAAATGTGTTATTATGGTTGTTTCCTTGAGCTAGCGTCGAGACAGAGAGGTGTATAATGTATAGTTTTTCTGGGATCAGTGTTGAACAGTATCGCTTAATTTAAGGTAGATCATAGGTAGTTTTAGATAGGATTAGTTAATTATAGCTAGACTAGTTTAGTTAGGAAATCGCGCTAATGTAACTAGTACATTTATGCGTATCTCTTATTATTTCGTTACCTTTGAGTTTACCCGGTCTTTAGTTTTTTGGTATGAAATTATAATTTTGTAGTTTATACTAGTATGTAAGTAGTTAGGGCGAGATCTAGCCACTTTACTTAGCACGTACTTTGACGAAGAGCAACTGTTGTCACTGTCGCACTTATATCAAACTATAAGTACAGGATAAGCTGCACGTGCTAAGTGAGTTTGATAGATTTTGACATTAGAGTCAAGTATTATATTTTTGATGCAATTTGCAAAATTATTGTTTCGCTTCCCCTCTCTAATCTAAAATTAATGACATCTTGATGCGTATTAATAAATAAGTTGCTGTACAGGGATCTTAAAAAATCTTCATCTTCATACTCTTATCCCATGTTATTTAATCAGGATCTTAACAAATAACTTCAGACTAATATGAAATATATTTTAAATCTATTACCAGATTTGTTGTATTTCTGTATGAAAAACTAACAACCGGTTTCGAAAGGACTACGTTCTCATGCACACGAGCGGCACGCTTTAACAGAAGAGGCAACTGCAACCTTCGACGCGACTGCGGCTGCCGACATCTCTCGTTGACGGGTGCCGCTCGTGTGTATAGTACCTTTCATTAAACACAAAAAGCACCTAACTAATTGCCAAAATCATGGTAACTGCTGTGATTGGCTACCTGTAACGACAACAGACAATCAAATCATTTGACATGAGTATGTTGAAAGAAGAAGGTAGGTTTTTTGGGTTGATAAGCCTTTCAGAAACATAAGAATTTAAGTTACTTTAAGGACTAGGTAAGTCTAGGTGCTGATGCCTGACTATTCTATACACTTTCAATAGAATTGTATCGTCCCTGTATCCCCAATATATTTACTAATACGCATACCTATTTCGATACTGATCCCCTAGTTTAAATCACCCTATTATAATAAAGTAAGACCACTACACGATATTTTGTTGATTATGAATCCGTAAATCATATGCTTTTTATTGATATAATTTTGTTGTTAATTTTAAAAGAATATGATTTAATTAATACATACGCGTGCATTCACAATCAGCAATATATGAATCTATGTGATTATATATAAGAAAATTTTTATATTATATACCTAAGTAATAATAGAGATTTTATAAGTTGTTATAAATATGAGGATTAATACAGTGATAATATTTTGGTACATTGCAATCACTTACGTAGTTGAGTAGTTGTAGGGATTTTTAGATGTTTTTTTTTATGGGATTGAAGTTGAAATATACTCTCTCACTTAGAAATGTAGCGGTTAGAATTAGTAAGTAGATTTAGAGATATACTGATTATAACCACAAAACCTTGTTTTTAAATTACGTACCTACATCAATATCACAAACAATATTTGGTATTATTATACTTATTTTTAATTCAGCAAAAACAAACAGTAGTTACTTTTAAGACAAATTAAATTCTGTAATTAATTCGAATATTTTTAATTGCCTAATAAAGTAGATAAAATAAGTAAATAAATAACACAAAAAAAAACAAAAAGTAATAGTATTCCAACTTTGCAAGTCATGTTTACATAAATATGGATCCATTGTTTTTCTCGTGATGTAATCAGTATATCAATTTAGTAGATTATTCACTAAGGGGATAAAGCAGTGTCTTAAGTCTTGGGCGCTATATTGAATCCCGAACGTAACGAAGGATTCTAGGGCTCCCAGGCACAATAAGGGAGCTCTGAGTTAACTCCTAAGCGAAGCGAGGGAGTTAACTCAAATTCAAGCTCGCCCAAGACGAAGACACCTTTGGCCACGAGGAGAATACTATACTTTTCGCACCTTCTGCGAGGTAATAAATACTGTCGTAAATATGATGCCCAAATCCAACATTCTAACGCGGGGGGTACGCCCCACAGCAACCGATCAGATGTTGCGTTAAGTTGCCGCCATTATCACCACAGATAATGTAGAAACAGCGGTTGTGCAAGTCTACTATGCACATTACTCAATCGTTTTGGATTTGACCATAATTATAAGTACAGAAAAAAGTTTGTATTGTTGTAATTATTCATGTTTAACATATTTAATCAATACATGGTTTGTTACATATTATTCCACAATAATATCTCTATTCCTGAAAGCCTATGAAGTGAGAACTCTTTGGTCGAGCTAAGCCTACTTTAATAGAAAAAAAGTTTTTTTGGCTAAACGTGTTCAGACGATTTTTTTGGTTGAGGTTCCAAATCTAAATCACATTATGTACCAGCGGGTCATAATTAAATCAGTAAAAAGTTGCATGATAATTTGACGTTACCGAGCAGGAGGTGTGAAAAATATATTTTGTGTCTTTAAGAGGACGGCAATTTACCAAAATAATGATTTGACCACTTGTACATACTATATTTGCGGTAGACGACAAACGCCCCGCAAAAAATCTTATTACTGTATTTTTCGTTGTATTTGTAGTAGGTTTGCTAGATATAGTTATAAGTTTTAGGTGCGTTTCACCATAAGCGGTAGCTCCAACACCATCGGAGCTAACACCTGACTGTGGAGAACTTAGACCAATAACATCTGGGTCAAACTGCCATGCAAGGTCTTTTCTAAGGCCTTAACGCCTAACACATTATCCTGCGCCTTCATCAGGCCAAGAGTGAGCCAAAATCAATTTCAAAAGGGTGTTAACTTAAGATCGCACTGTGGTCATCACATCAATAATAATAATTGTGACGATTAACTGTGTGCGATCTCTTAACATGCGCATCCTATATAAAAAGACGTGTTTATTTAGACAGGTTGCCACAGTTATTTTGAGCATCCCTCATAAACACAACCTGCTTACAGGCTCGAACGGTCAACCTCGACTTGGACCCAAATGTCAACATTACATTGAGTTGTTGAGTTGGTCCGAGCTGGTTTTGCAGAAATCGAAGGACTTTTACTCACAAGAACATGGCTCCTCTAACTGAACATTGCTGGCCCTCCCTGCTCGTCCCCAGTACCCATCCACGGGATGAAAAGCAGACCCAAAAGGCAAATGATGTCGTTACTGCATGGTCAAGGAAATAGTTGTTTATCCACACAGTTTCCATTAGATCATAAAAAGCCCCGAGTTCAGTAAAACCTAATGAGTAAAAACAGTCAGGTTAGTCATAAGTAGAGTTGAGCTCGCGGAACAAGAAGGATGAGGCATTCTCAAAAAAAAAAAAAAAACAAAAAATTAAAAAAAAAAACATAAAAATAAAAAAGCTATGCCTATCCATTTTATTCCCGGACTTTAGAATAAGAAGAATAATAAGTATAAGAAGAAGAATAGAAGTTATATTTCTTGTTAGGTTTCGCTAGACAGAAAAGTATATATTTATTATTTTATGAACTAATGTTCATTTAGGTGCGTTCACCATAAGGAGTTAAGTCTGTTAACACCAGAGATTGAAGCTGACACTGTAATCTTGGATGATAATACTATCAGATTTATCCTCTCGGTCATCTAAGGCAGATAGAAAGCAAGAAAGAATAATGTTTATTTGGACAGAGTTCGTGAACACAAAATACATAATTAACAAAATAAAAAGAATGTTTCAAACAGCAATAGTGGGTGCATTTAAATTTTTTTCATTTCAATCAACCATTTGCAATAAACATACTATTAAAAGGGAGCTTAATGTCTATATAAATTTGGGTGTTCAGATCCAAAACTGTTGTCACCTTCATAAGTGTGACTAATGTGACCATCACACTCGGGCACCATCCCACCGAGGCGCTTAAACAGTGTTCGATCTCTGAACATACATGCATCCAAAACAAAGAGACGAGTTTCCTTCGTAATCGTGCCCTTCCATCTGCATGCGGGATGACGAGCATAAACATAAGGTTGCAAGTGTCGCTTCTTCGAGAATAACTCGTTCACAGCCTCCATGAGGAGGATAGTAAGCAGAATGCTGCTCGCGGAACGAAAAGGTTAAGCAATTTAAAAAAAAATCCTTTCCTGCATTTCGAGCATATAAGGCTGGCCGCATACGTACGGTTTCCTGATTAGGTTTCCTGATCAGGAATTCATATTTGGAGACCCTGAATGCACGCATTTCATACAAAATCGTTTCTAAGCGCATACGTAAGCATTATAAATATTTCCGTCCGGAAAATATAAGAACGTTTGCGCTTAGAGACGCTTTTGTATGTAATGCGGGCATTCAGGGTCTTCAAATCTGAATTCCTGATCAGGAACTTCTTTTGATCCAAAATGTTGGCAGACCCGTATTCTAAAAAATATTACACAATATGTCTGATCTGTTTTGAGTACCTACATAAGTAATCGAAAACATTATACTGTGCCTAACCTTTTTATTCCCCGACTGTATAATATGGAAAGTCATGTTTGTTGTTTTTGTTATGCAGGTAGATCGCTAGACAAAGAATATATTAATTAAAAGCAGAGAGAATATAAACACACAAGAGCATGAATCTGGCTGTGGAGACTTGAAATCAACACCACCAGCTTTATACTAGTCTCATGCATGGTCATCTGTTACATAGAAAGGTTGCCACAATTACTTTGAACATCCCTCACAAAAACCCGCTTCCTGGCTCGAACTCGACTTTTACTTCAAGTCGATGGGTACGAGTTGGTCGCAGGAATAGGTAGGCTTTCAACTACAAGATCTTTCTTTTCGAATGTGGCTCCTTTAAACTAAACAGAAGGGAGTTAATCCCGTTACTTCATGGCCAAGCAGAGAATAGCTAATGCACAGCCTCCACACCCAGAGACAAGAGTACATGCAGAAGCAGTAGAGTTCATAGTGGCAGAGCACTACCACCATACCTTTATCAGTTGGAAAACAGCGTTACTGTTTTCCGGTATGAGGGGTGTGGTTGCCAGTATAAATTACAGGCACATGAGACATTCCAACTTTGTCTCTATGATGGCTGCGCCTATAGACAATGTAAGCTCTCGGATACCCGAAGCATTACGGACGATATAGTCTATAAAAATCTTACCGTGAAAGCTTAGATGGAGTGAGCTGTCAAAACGGGCAATCCCTAGCATCATGGAATAACAGCTCACTTCAAGCTCATTTCACATAAGTTTTTCCTGTGAGATTTTTACAAAATAGACCAGTAGATGTCTGTAGGTGGCGGTGAACACCTACCACCAGTCGCCTGCTTCTATGTCATCCAATAATAGGTTAAGAAAAAAAATTAAAAAAAATACAAAAATATGCTTTAAGTAGATTTAGGTCTCTTGTTATTCTCACATAGATTCAAAAAACAATTAGTTAAGTTTAGGTAAGTTAGCAGTAAGTTAGCTCTAGCAACACCGGAGCCTACGGAGCTTGGCTGTTAAGGCCAAAGTCAACAACAGTCGACCACACTGCCCCAATAACAACATAAACTTCGGCTTCGGTGCCCAATTTAGGATTAAAAACTAGTTTAAGAACCAGGTTAACCCTAGTCACCTAAAGTAATAGAGTAATAGTACAGATCCAGAAGACAAGTTAGAATAACCGGTCTTGTTCATTTACAAAACCATAATATAACAACAGTTACTGCACGCATTTGAGTTCATTAATATATTAGTTTCAGTGCGTTTGTTCTATTGGTTAGGTGCATAAGTACCTAAAATTGTAAAGTTATTCGTGTTTCATGTTCGTCTGTTAATTGAACTTAGTTTAAATTATTTAAGTTATTATTAATAGTACCTAATTGGCGTTCGGAACGACGCATTGGTGTTTATTTATAAGCGTTTATGTGTAAGCTCAGGAGAGAATCGCCACCACGTAATATAATAATTTATGTGGTGGACGAAAGAAAAGATGGATCCTATGCACCTCTCTATCCGTCGTTAGCTCTGTCTGTCCCAATGTATATCAGATAAACACATAACCATACATAAATATTTTAAAGAAAACAGGTAGCTAAGGCGAACTTATATAATTATAATTAGTGTAAGTTCCTACGGAACTGATTTGCATTCTATAGAATAAAATAGTAATAATGATTAAACCAGTAATGATTAATACGTCAAACTTTAGGTTGATGTCCTTTCTGTGGGTTGATTACAACGAAAGTTACCTTAATTTATTAGAATCAAGAAAACGGCAATGCGTTCGTGTTTAGAAACTGGATCTCATGTTATATATTATCTACTCAGCAAAACAATACATACCTATTCAACATTATTAATATCAATAATTATTTAGGCTAATGAATACCAATGTAACAGGTATCCCTGTCTGATGGGCTGATCAAACTGATCTGAATTCCGCGGGAACCTAATGAAATTAGGCCAGCGCTTTTGGCCCACTTGTGAGTTGTAACTTGCAATAGCTGCTGTATACAATCTCCTCCCAGAATCAACGAAGACGTGGACTTACAATCTAAGGCAAATCCTCTTATGTATGAGGCTGCTGCCACCATTATTGGGAGAGGTCTGAATCTCGCGCCATATTCCCTTCAGATTGGCCACAGCTGGAACACGACTGTGATCCAGTTTTTTTTAAGATACCAATTTCAGTGTTGTAGTTACTAAATGTTCGATGTTAATTTTAAAAATAATTCGACGTGTAATAGTATTCGTAATATTTTGTGAACTGTTCATTGTATTCTTACAATATTAATTAATGTAACAAATAATATGTCCAGTTATCACGCGTTTTATCCGAGTTATTTTAAGTGTTGTACAACTAATATGTGTCTACATTTAAGGTTTTTCAAACAACACTAGCTTCATAATCTTTTATATTTGATGTATTAGGGTCAACGTTTCGATTTGATGTAACCATTCACGATTGTCTATCCTTTCGTCTTCGAAAACAGATATTTCTCATGTGTCTATGAAATCTGTATCCTGTATGCCAGATTTATTATCGATTCACTCAAATCAGGTTAATATAATATAATTATGTAATGTATCATTATCATCGCGTCATATCATCATACCTACTTTCTTATACACGGTCAACGTTTTCGTCATTACTAAGTATTTTCATGTTAAACAGTAATGAATAGATAAAGGGGTCCTTTTGGGCACTTAAATATTTTAAAATATTATTCGACGTTCAAAATTATTGTGAAAAGACGCGCACTGTGGGTGCAGATCAGAAAGTTCGGCGTCACATACGTTCAGTGCTGAATTGTCGTCTCTAATAGTAAACAGCAGGCGCTTCGCTTTCGTAATCAAAATGGTAATTTGTTCTTAAAAAATCTATGATTATAGACCCCTTTGCAAAGCGTTGGGACCAATGTAACACGGATTAGATCTCTGCCTACATTGGCAATGTTCGTCTGAACGGCGTAGCCAACAAGCCAGTCATGAGGATTGATGGCATCTACTTTAACTAAGTACTTAAATGTCCGTGTAAATTGTAAGTTCGTGTTTGGACAATATTATTGTCACTATGATTTAACTATTTCGATTTAGATTAAGTTCAATGTGTTTAGAAACTTAAGTATTTGTACCTAATAAGTTACCTTTAATTTTAACGACAGTATCTAACTAATGTTGGTACTTAGCTATTATGTATAATTTATTAAAAATGTTTCATAAACGCGTATTAACCTAATAAATGTCTACTGTTGTCCCCTTCGTGGATATACTTACTAATACTACTTAATTTGAGAGCACGCTGACTGCTGCCCAAGAAAATTGGATATATCGTTACTTCAAACATATCTGTTTAATTTAAGTATTTCGATTGTTCAAGTGCTGAACATGCTATCTGCGCCTACATTTTATATAAGTAATATAGTTCTGGATATTGTGCTACACAGAAATTCTACCTTAGTTTATCTTGTTTTAATTTAGGTACATATCCATTTAATTTTTTAAATAATCATGGAACGGCTAGGTATTCCTAAACGTTGGAATTACGAGGTATGCACAAGTTGGGAATACATCGAAAAGGCACTTTTTTCTAGCAAGGTTTCAGACAGCATGTTTTCACTCGACGTACCTACCATATTTTGTAAATCAGTAACTTATTCATGTAGGAACATAAAAAAAGACTTTTAAGGCAAAATGCCTTCTTTTTATGTAATTTTAAATGTTAATAAAAAAGTGTGTCGGAAGACACATGAAAATTAATGGTGTTTTATTTACATAGTATCGTGCCCTACCCTCATTAAATTTCTGTGCGCTTGGCAGGTCGGAAAATAAGAAGCTGACATTACACACGATCTGAAAAGGAAATCAAATTATGCTTTTAGGGGTCAGTAGCCTAATTGTAAAAACGGAACCCTTATAATTTCGTCATGTCCTTCTGTACGTCTCTCCGGCTCTCTCTGTCTGTACGTCCATCTGGCTATTACACAGCCATTTGACTCAGAGACTATTTTTGCACTATTTCGATGAAAATGGAAAGAAAGTGTATTCTGTGCACACCTAAATAGCGGTGAAGCGTAATTACGAAATAGCAATTAGAGGTGGCTCTCTTCACACACACACACACGTTTGGTTCACACCAAACGTATTGTCCGCCGCCGACTGTGCGTATGCTCACTGTCTGCCCCAGTGTGAACGTGGACTCAGTCTGCAGTACGCGTTCTCACCAAGCCGACAATACGCTACAGCGCGCTTCAATCTAATACGCTGTTACGTTCGGCAACGTAGCAAATCCGCGTCCGCCGTGCATAGACGCGTAGTACAATAATCGGCCACAGAGAGTCAGCGACAACGCACTACCTATAGCGTATAGTCGGTTCGGTGTGAACAAGAAGTTAAATATATATTGAAAAGCGATAAACTGCGTAACGCGTGCTCACAGTCAGCGGCGGACAATACGTTTGGTGTGAACGATGCCTAACCAGCCCTGTGCGCGGTCTGAAACGCCCTTGGCGGTTTTTTTTAATAATTGAGAGCTGCTATTCACACGATTCACACGGTGGCAGTATACAGGGTGTCCGTAATTAATGGATAGGTACCCTCCTATGGGAAATGAAATTAAAAAATTACCTAACATGAAATCGCAAAAAAAAACAGCTGTTCCCTACATTTATGTTCGCATAACTCGTCAAAATGTAGGAGACAGCTGATTCATTTTTCGTGATTTCAGGTTTGGTCCCATAGTAATAGCTGTTGTTCATAATTATAAGTACTGACCCCTTAGGAGGTTATCCATTAATTGCGGGACACTTCTGCCGTGTTACCCTGCATTTATTAAACACAGCGCCATCTGGGTTTTAACGCGTAAACCACGAAGAATATGAATTTATTTTTGGGAATAACGCCATCTATGAGATATTAACTAAAGTTACTAAACGACCTACACGGACCTTTTTTAGACCTATGTCGTGTGCTTCTTTAGTACAAGTGATCCAAGTTTTTACAGCATATATCACAAACGACGGCCTTACGATTCGCGTACAACTAATCTTTCATCGACCGAACTATGCTCGTACTCGTACCTACGTCATCGGCCGATTAAACCAAAGGAACCTAATGTAACAGAAAGTGAAGATGTATGCGTAGAGGAACAGAAGCGAGATTTTTTCAAGTGTCTCTACGAGGAAAGTGTATCTACGAGGAATAATTCGACATGCAGCCTACTTTACTAATGCCTTCGACTGTAGTCATTCATACCGCCCCGACCCTTACTCGAGCTAGCCCGCGCCGCTGACCCTGTAGTTTTAAATTCGTCGTTTTAAAGCCGAGGTCCGTACCCCACAGGGGGCGCCCCTTAGCGTATAGTCGCTTAGTTTTCAAGATTTCTAAGCCCTGGCTGGAGGCCTTAATTTATTGAGGCAACCACAGGCACAAACTGCGAGATGAAATAGACAAAAAAAAAACAGTGGCACTCCGGGAGTGCCGACAGATGTAAAAACAAAACACAAACAGAATACTTTGTCATCACTCACTGACATATCGGATATACATACATTAAAACCGAGTAAGTACATCCCGAGGACAGCCGAACACATCCGAAGCGGTGTCGTTACGGTAACAGTGGCGCGAATTCAATGATTTCTTCCCATCTCAAAAAATGCCCAACGCGCCTAAAGAAGTTTCCACTTCATAAAGTAGTATAAGTACACAACTGCCACTACAGTGCGGCCGACAGGGGAGTGCGTTCTTGACACCTGTAAATCATACAAACAATTATACGTGTTTTGCGAATTTGATATTTATTAGCTAGGTTAGGTTACTACCTAAGCCTATGGAGTACAGAATTATCGCACTGATAGGTGTCAGGAACTCATTCTCTCGATGGCTGACTGCTGCTGCTACTGAGTGAATTTATTGCTGGCATAATGTGAGGGCCTATGTCTGGGTATTAGGGTACCATGGACTTAAGTTCATGTAGGGTACAAACGCCAGCACATCAAGTTACTACAATCCGTCAAATTTCTTTAACCTATTAAACGATGTATCTGATAAATATGTTCGTGTCCATTCCACCAGGGTCGTATATATACGACCAAATACCACAGCTCGTTTAATCTGTATTATTATTACATCACAGCTCGTTTAGTCGGTATTTATTTTTCGTTTTCTTTTTTTTTTCGGGCGCTGGTGTCATGACAACTGACAAGTCGGGCGGTTAAAAGGTTAATAGATTTTCAACTTTATCTCTAAAGCATAAGGTTCAAGGTTGATTGGGAAAATTTGACAGTTTCGGGTAGCTTGATGTAAGTACTTAAAACAAAAAAAAAGTCAAAGTTACACATTTATTTCCTTTATTTATCAAGTACTTCCTAAATATAACATACATAAAAAATTTCAAAATGTCTATAAAAACAACAAAATACAGTAAAAGTTTTTAATGCATCTACGTGGTAGGGTTGACTACTAATTTTAAATACAGAGTGTATTGAAAAACTTAAATGTTCTAGAAAGTTACGTATTATAAATGAGAAGGCTTCTGTTGAGAAGTCGTTCTATACTAATTTGAACTTAAGGTTCACAGTACCTACTGGAACTGCACAGGTATCTGAACATTCTACTGCGTAAATGATTACAATACATGGTTCATCAATTTCATCATTCTATCTAAAGGATCAAAGGACATGGAGATAACTATTGGCACATCCCAATTCGTAGAAACATTACTATTAAAAACACATCTTTTAAAAAGTATAACATCTTTTACAGAATTGTAAATATTCGCAAAATAATTTCAAAGAGTAAAATTATAATTTGGCCCTACGTACGATTCCTTTACTTATTTAAACATCACCTTATACATAATGTCATTCAATATCAAAATAATTTAGTACAATAGTACTAACAATTCCTAACTAATACAACATAAGAGGATGACTAAAAAAAAATAACAAGGCACCTGCAAATCAATAGTAACACTTGAACTGCGAAAACCACCCTTTACTGCTACGAAATAAAGGCGTTATCACAGTGTACCATGGTTCCGCGAAGTGCCAAGTTCTTTCAACGGAGCAGGAATGCAGTGCATCAACAAAGTAGGAGTGCAGATCATAAAAATTACAAGTTTGTACCAAAACCGCAAAGTAAACACCGAACAGAAATCGTCAATAGAAGGATATAAGGTCCGACCGCGCCAAATTTGCCAAAGTTGTAAACAAAAATGGCCGCTCGAAATTGAATAAAATCGATAAACAAGAGTTTTTATTTCAATTTCGAGCGGCCATTGTTGTTTACAACTTTGGCAAATTTGGCGCGGTCGGACTTTACATGTGGCGGTAGGGTCCGTCTCGCGAAACAAGTCCCGCGGCAATAAGTGGAACTAATTATGATTATCTAGTTAGCAACATTCCACAACCCACACACCTTTGTCTATTTATGATTGTGCATTGTATTAACCAGTGCCTGGAATATAATGTCAAGATCCATACTATAATATTATAAATGCGAAAGTGTGTCTGTCTGTTACCTCTT
Source organism: Hydraecia micacea (assembly GCA_914767645.1). Lineage (NCBI taxonomy): Eukaryota > Metazoa > Arthropoda > Insecta > Lepidoptera > Noctuidae > Hydraecia > Hydraecia micacea. The sequence continues at coordinate 4,745,092 of OU611774.1, forward strand.
CACGCTAAGACCGCTGAAACCGCAGGGCTCTGCTAGTGAATAAATAAATCATTATTTATGATACTAAGTCGCACGACAGTGGCGCCGCGTCTATGAGACATTTTTTACGAGACGGACTTTAAAAATAGCTGCTATATTTATCCCGACAAAAAATCACAATTAATAAATGTCTCGAGAATAACTGTAAGTCTTTGATCAACAATAGCACTAGATTAAGGATTAGGAACAAAAACACATCGCTCAAGTGGCCGCGATTGCATATAATATGATTATAAACCTTAACACTCAAACATAAAGTTTATTATAGTTTGCAATATATTTACTACTTTGATTGAAAAGTAAACGTATTTTTAAAATAAGAACTAAAATAAGACCACACATTTATATGTGGTCTTATTTTTCCGGCCGTTTTTGATGTCATCATCGGAAATCTAGTACTATTGTTGATCGAAGCTGTAAGTCTACGAATGTGTCTACATTGGACAGTACCGCTTCTATTGACTGATTATTTCAGTTCTGTGTATAATAGAACTATAAAAAGCCTTAAAAGTATCAGGGTAGAGAGGACGGACTTGCCTGTCTGTATTTACAATAATAAAGGAAAGTTTCCACGTGTCTAACGGGCCGGCTACACGCTCCAACTCACAATCAAGCATGCAGCGTTCAGACGGCAAAACTGTATACCTTGCAAACTTTCTTCCATAGTGTGAACGCCACATGTTTGCACAAAGTTCGATGAATGTCGTTGCATGTAGCCGAGCCTTTATTATGGGTTTTTAAGACGAAAACGTCCGGGGAAAAATTTTCTCGTTCATTGCAAATTGCAGGTCAGTATCAAGTTGTATGTTGATCTAAAGATTTTCGGCTGTAACAAATATTTATTTATAGAATTATAATCATAAAAATCATCAATACAACTAAGTTCATATTAACCTATTGAATGACTATTTCATGATATCATGACATCGCACGCCCAGATCAACACTGCACTAAGTCAAAATAGCTCATTTTTCAGAATGGACGAAAAACCTTTATCTCATGTTATGTCAAAGTTATTGCGAATGTCCTGAATATTGCATGTGAAGAATCCAATGCATATCAGCATTATAGTACACAGGTGTCTTTGGAGTTAATGTAGTTTTCGACGCAGAAGCGGTTAAAAGGTTAATCAACATACAACCTAACACTGACCTGAAAATCGCAAAAAAACGTAAGAAAATTTTTATGTCGCGAGTTACCTTAGCCCCTCCCCCTTAATACAAGCAGACATCGGTGGGAGAGAATAATTATGAATATCATAATTTAAAATAATTGTGTCATTATCAATTCAACATTTTGCCTAACCTTTACAAACAATCAATGGATATTAGTAAAATACATTCACACAAGACCCTTGATATGACGTTGATATACGTATTATTATTTAGAATTTGTTTTTAGAATATCATAATATTATTTAGAATATTTTAACGAACAATGTCGATCAGTCGGTCAAACCTAAAAACCATGAGCAGCAAATAAAAAGATTAATTCGTCATAAGAGACGCGCTTAAAATTAAGTTCTAATTTAGGGTTCGATTCTCGAACGAAAATTATCGCAAAATTAATGTGACAAGCTGTCAAGCGCGCGTAAACTGCGATTGGCTGTTGATAAATCATTCAACTAATCACAGCAGTTTACGGCGCTTGACAATGTGTCACATTAATTTTGCAATCATTTTCATTCGAGAAACTGACCCATAGTGCTGCAAATAATTGTTTCATGCATTCAGGAACGCAAGCTCAAAGCCTTACTTTATGTAATAGAGGAAAGTGGTAAAAGTATTTCATTTGATTGAGCAGTCCAATCCAACATATTTACCACAACTCAACCCTCACTTGAGCGCAATAATAATGATCTGATTAGAAATAATTAATTATATTATGGACCTGCTTCCTTTCTCATACACTTTTTTATGATAACTTAAAATCTAAAAAATATTAAAAATAGATTTCTTACCAGGTGTTCCTCGGGTTTAAAATATACAATAAAAAAATATTTTTACGGGATACAATTTAAGGTACATAGTTTTTTATTGTCGACAAGTAACTATAGGGTAACAAACTTACTAATACTCAAAAGTTTTCCTAACTACGTCAGTCTATCAAAGATTTAAATCGTTATATTCGCCCTACCGCGACGACAGATACTCGCGTTTCCGTTTCGTTTTGACACCAGTATGGACACTTTTTCACAAGACTAAATACGGTGAGCGCAAATCTAGCGTTTTAACTCTTTGCTATCTACAGGATAATTTTATTGAACCAAGATCAGAATTAATGATTTTATTCCACAACCAATATATTAGTATATATTTTCTTACATAAGCATTAAAAAGCGATAATCTAAAATAAATTATTTACTCAAATTAGTTAGTAATGTGATTAGCAGCCAAGTTATCATAACAATAGTTTTCGACTGATGTACTGATGGTGACTGGGGTAAAATTATACATATTATGTACTAACCTTTTAGCATTTTTAAAGTAAACTGCGACGGCAATAAACTTACAGAAGTAGATTATATCGTAGCAAAACACAACGCACTTAAAACCAATAAGTTTAAAAGCAAAACGAGAGTAAACTATGAAACGAATGAGTGCTCCTACGCACAATGTTAAACGAATGAGTGTTCCTATGCACAGTGATGCACAATGCGAACCTTCAGCTCGATTATGATTGAATAATGCTAGACTACACAAGTATACTGTAAAACTGTTCAAAGTTAATCTAAAGTACATTATGTTTGTATAATACTATATTGTACGGATATATAAGGTATACAGGTGTAAAAAGTTACTCTGTTGTTATAGGTACTCGGATAATACTCGTACATGTTGGCTAAAAAGTATTGAAGTGGAACTATTATTTTTCTTTCCTGGCAACACTAGCTCACGCAGAATCTGCACAAGAAGTTTTTTTTTAAGTTTAACGTCGATTTGTTGTTTGTTTAATCGCTTTGCTATAGGTATTAAAGGTAGAAGAGCCCCATATGGTTTCTTTTTTCAAAAACTGTACCATCTAAAACATACATTGTACACGATTAGGTGATGTTAATTAAAAAACTGTCTTTATCACAAAATGGAAAACATAATTATTTATAATAAGGACGTCACTAAAAGAACAAGAATAAGGCCTTTTATACACAGCACGGTTTCTTCACAGTACGGCGAATAAACCGCGCCGTAGAAAAAACATGATGTCAACAAGCTTCCATGGTGATCCATGCAACACTGACGACCGTGCCTATTCAACTATTCAAAGGGCCAAAACGTGAGTATACAAAGGGCCCAAAAGTTTTATAAAACACAACATATAATCAGACTTTAAAACAGTGCATTTCAGAAAAACAGCTAAAAATTTCAATCGTATCCGTTATTTCTATAGAAACTACACATTTACAGAAAGATATTTTTACAAAATATCCATTGTTTTCGAGTGTACATATTTAAAAACGAACGTCTCCACTTCACGACAGCAACAAATCATAAAATAAGACGGGACGGTATCGATATTTCACGAGCCACTCATGCTTTAATGAAGAATAAGCTATTATTAATTGAGATTCTAGATTAAATTTTACCCGACTGCGGGTGAATAGGATGGTCTAGCTAATAAGGTGTAAAAATCTCGAATCACTAAACTTATTACAAAAAGCTGTCTAAAATCAATTTATATTATCTTAGAATTCACGATATTCACGCAGTCGAGTAATTATTTGATTATCTTATCTAAGTATATATAATCGTTCTTAAATTACTAAACCAGCTAGTAAACTAACATTTAATATTTCGTACATTGTATCGATGTAGGTTATTACAAATATTGATAAACATGGTTTACAAAGAAGAGATTCTCAAAAAGTCAGTTTTGTAAGGGATCATTTGATCAGTCCTATTTTTACTCGGAACATATAGCGGAACAAGTGGTTAATGACATCAAATTACAACATCAGCTGAGACTAATTCTACAAGCTCTGATCGGCATATAGCCTGGTTAGATAAAAATATTTAAGATATATTTTACTACCGTATGTCAGTGCTTCGATAGCCGTGGTCATGGTTCGCTTAAGAACGGATGAAGTCCCATTGGTTGGTGGATTGGTTGTCGCATATGACCATAATGAGCGGCTCGCCCCTGTAAGCTCGGTCGACTCCGAGGCACATGCCTGCAGCGGTGTTGTATACTGGGCTGCCAGCCTGAAAATATCGCGCATTAATGTTAATAATTTCCTGGTTGGTTTACATTAATCCAGTGCAGTAATCCAGCTAGTCAACCCAGTCTAGTGCTAGACTGGATCATATCGTTTACATTATTCCAGTCATTCAGGCAGTCATACAAAAAACAACAATGCGTGTTCTAGTCAACACGCATTGTTGATTTTTGTCTGACTGCTGAATAGTTTCAACGTTTAATCTAGCACTGGATTTGCCGTCCACACTATTCCAGTGGCGCTGGAATGGGCAAGCGGAAACAAAAAAGTAGACCGACATTCCAGTCATTGGACTAACTCGTTTACTGGAATGGGTGTTCCCATTCCAGTGAACAAGTTCCACTGCATTTCAGTGCTAGTTCACATTATTCCAGTGGCATACCAGCGCTGGTTTCGATCACTGGACTGGAATGCTATAGGTGGTCCAATAAATGACTTGATTGTAACAAGTTTTAAATTAGCATTTGGGTCTGGTTTTCATATCAACAGACAATAAATAGCTCAGCTGAAACCTGAAGACTGGTCCAGTTTATTTTAGTTCTCAAAGTCAGCGCTATCGGCACTCACCAAAAGGGAAAACCACATCATTAGTAAACCTTAATGAGAATAGTGGCAGTCCAGAAATATGCGATATTTATTAAAATATGGACCAAGGTAAAATTATATTTATATTTAGAGATTCTCAATTAGTCAAAGACGGGTGGACCAATTTGGAAAATTCTTTTTTGTTTGAAAGGGAAAAGTCCCAGGTGGCCACATTGTCATCAGGTTAAGATCTGATGATGGGATCCTGGAGTAATTAAGGGAACTCTTCAAATATTATAGGCACCTACAGCGATTTGGATATTTTTTTAGTTGTTAGGTAACAACTAAAAAAACTTTTTAGTTGTGGTACCACAACTAAAAAGTGAAAAATAAAAACGTTACAAAAAAAACAAACGACTTTCCAAAAACACTACAAAGTGAAAAATTACGTTAATATCGGAAGTCGATGGCAAAAACTAAAAAAACAAAACCAAAGACACCAACTTCCGAAATTAACGTTACTTTTCTCTTTGTAGTGTTTCTTTTAATGTTTATTTTTGGGATAATTAGTCAACGCGAGCAATGTCCTTTGCACACGGCCAGACTGCTGGGTAGCCAGTGTTGGAACGACAGTAGAGTAGTGCATGAATAAAAAAAGTATGCACTTTATGAAAGTTAAATATTACTTAAGACGACGCCGCCCGCACAGTGGCGCCCTCATCGTCATCGTATTATTACAAACGGATAACAGTGGCCAATTTAATCCGTTTTAGTGATTATAATAAAACTAAACAATGTAAAACTACCGTTTGTAAATCTTATGGAGCACAACTTAAAGTGCTTATTTTCTGCATTTTCATTCTAAAATAAAAGAAATAACCAAACAAACGATGAGGGCGCCACTGTGCGGTCGGCGTAGCCTTATGGAATAAGAAAGAAGATTTCGAAAGATTGGGCTAAATTATTGTATCTAGATTATGGGGAGTGTCTTCATCAGAATTCAGCCTTTGTTAGCTAGTCAGGAGCGCAATACTCAGAAAAAGGTTGTTATAGTTATTAAATTATTTCTAATTACAGAAAACTCAATAAACCTTCGATTTTCGTAGGCCGATCCACTCTGAAATTCTTAGGTTGACCAAGAAAACAATAACGATTCGAATCTCTTGTTGTGAATAGTAATAATTAAGAATAGTAATAATTAAAATTAAGTAACACAACTTACAGTTTCTTTAAAATAGCTTTAGGCCGCCCAATCGATGGAAAACTAAATAGGTAGAAATAAATATTCCACTTACTGTTCTCACAGGAAGTTCTTAGGTTTTATGCTACTAGACCAACTACGTTGTTTGTAGTTTTGCGTCAGGAAACTCTAACTACAGGATCTAAACTACGAGTATAAGTAATGGACTCACAGCTCCAAACATTTTTTTCCACTCCTTTGAGGATTGCTGTTCGTTGCACCTCCCGTGGCTCAGGACCAGGTTATTGAAGACATCATAACAAAGTATGTGTCCCAATTCCTGCTGGATACTTATGGCCCTTAAGTCCCATTTATTTACTGCGTTAATAAATTCCACACGTTTGTATGCAGGCTAGAAACGAAACGTTTTCAATTGCACGCACATTGGACACATTTTAATTATATTTCATCCAATTGAGTTTAAAAAATTCTCATGCGTACAAATGTTTCTACGACAACTACTAAACGTTTCAGCCCTTTGACACAGCATGCACTATAAACTACACAAAGCAGTTTCAAAATACTTTTATCTACCACATACCTTCCAGCGACCAGCCATTCCGAGGAATATATTAAAAATAAATGTATGGTGTTTTTCTGTTCTCTCACACACCCAGCTCATCGGTCCCATATGCTTGGAGTGTTGTGGCCCATAGTTGATGACATTTGACTAATACAAGATACATTATATAAAAAGAAGCTTACCATTCCCTCACCGGCAAGCTCTGGTTGTGGTCTCGTGGTCAGTTTTCAAGACAGTAAATAAATATAAGAGAATGATTTATAATAGACATACATATATTTACGTGGGCCACCGTTGACGAAAATCTACTAATAATACAAAAGAATAGTAAATAACAAATGTAAAACAGTGGCTCACCGATCCCTTATGCTTCCACTCCTGTGAGCCGCCAAGTTCGTGGCATTTGCTCAGCTTCGGTGCTACATTGTTTGATGCGTCCAGGCATAAAGTGCGTCCCAATACCAGCTCATTACGACTTGTTTCGAACCACATCTGAAATATATTAAAGTGTAAACATTTTAGAACTGAACACTTAATTTGATTCAATTTCATTCATTTCATTGTCAGGGTCAACATTGTTGAGTAGACTTGAAACAGGCATTACTAAGCAATGAACTGGAAGAGACTAAATTAAAGCGTTTTGTCCGCTATTGAGAGCAGTGGTGGCCTAGTCGCATCGGCCCCAACTTACGAGTCGGTCGTGGATTCGAACCCAAGCAGGCGCTTTACTTTGTGTAATATATTTCATAACTGCTGAACACATCGTGAGGAAACAAGCATTATATCCCAAAACCGAAAGTACGAAAACATGTGACATCTATCTACCAACCCGCACTGGGCCCGCGTGGTGGATTACCGCCCACTCCCTCTTACCAAGAGGAGGCCTGTGTCCCAGCAGTGCGAACATTATAGGCTAGTTATGCTTATCTGGTGCTTTAAGAAGGGCGACAATGCCCTTCTTAAGAATTATAGGCCCATCTCACTTCTGAGCCATGTCTACAAGCTGTTTTCGAGAGTCATCACGAACCGTCTCGCGCGCAGGTTTGATAACTTTCAGCCTCCAGAACAAGCCGGATTCCGTAAAGGCTTTAGCACCGTAGACCACATACATACGCTGCGACAGGTTATACAGAAGACCGAAGAGTATAACCTGCCTCTCTGCTTAGCGTTTGTGGACTACGAGAAAGCCTTTGATTCGATCGAGACATGGGCTGTACTGCAGTCTCTTCAACGGTGCCAGATCGACTATCGGTACATCGAGGTGCTGAAGTGTCTGTACGAAAACGCCACTATGTCAGTCCGACTCCAGGATCAGAACTCGAAACCTATCCTTCTGCAGAAAGGTGTGAGACAGGGAGAAGTTATCTCTCCGAAACTGTTCACCGCTGCACTGGAGGATGTCTTCAAGGTTCTGGACTGGAAAGGGGCTGGCATTAACATCAATGGCGAGTACATAACTCACCTTCGGTTTGCCGACGATATCGTAGTCATGGCTGAGACTATGGAGGACCTCAGTACAATGCTCAATGACCTCAGTAGAGCCTCCGAAAGAGTGGGTTTTAAAATGAAGATGGGAAAACGAAGTTCATGTCAAATGCCCATGTAACACCCACTCTCATAAAGATCGGAGACGCTACACTCGAAGTCGTGGACGAGTATGTTTATCTAGGACAAACTGTCCAGTTAGGTAGGTTCAACTTCGAGAAAGAGATGAATCGTCGAATCCGACTCGGCTGGGCAGCGTTCGGGAAGCTACGCAATATATTCTCGTCCCACATACTGCAGTGCCTCAAGACGAAAGTCTTTGACCAGTGCGTGTTACCAGTGATAACATACGGCACTGAAACGTGGTCGCTCACAATGGGCCTTACTAGAAGGCTAAAAGTCACCCAAAGGGCAAGAGAGGGCTATGCTTGGAGTTTCCCTGCGTGATCGAATCAGAAATGAAGAGATCCGCAGAAGAACCAAGGTAACCGACATAGCCCGAAGATTTGCCAAACATAAGTGGCAACGGGCAGGGCACATTGCTCACATAACAGATGGCCGATGTGGCCGAAAGGTTCTGGAGTGGCGACCGCATACCGGAAGACGTAGCGTTGGAAAGCCTCCCACAAGGTGGACCGACGACCTTGTGAAGGCCGCAGGAACCCGTTGGATGCGAGAAGCACAGAACCAGTCGAAGTGGAGGTGCTTGGAGGAGGCCTATGTCCAGCAGTGGACGTCTTTTGGCTGAAACGATGAATGATGATGATGAAGCTTTTCTGCTATTAAAATTGTGTAAAAGATCTCCCGATTGCTAGGTAGTCACCTATTTATGGAAAACTACATTATTTATGACAGATAGTAACTGGGACGCATGTACTGCCCTCATCACTTATAACTTCATTATTACTTTTCATTAATCTTTTCATCGCCTTATCATTGCAAGAAGCAACCAAAGAATTACCTACCTGACTCAAAATCCTTATGCAGCTAGAAAGTACCAAGCCACCGCCCTTGGTCTTTACGTCCTTCTCGCTCTGGATGCATAGTGAAGTGTTCTTCAATCGGATTTGATAGGAATCGGTGTAGTTACGTTTGCTGAAACAAACAAGTTTTTTTAAGACCTATAATACGGCAAACTAACCTGTGTTACACGGGACACGGTGGCATTAAACCAGGGATGCACAGACTTATTGAGACCATGGGCCACTTGGGCAAGTGATGAACTAATGGCGGGCCACCAGCACAAATTAAAAACATAGAAATAGCCAAAAATTTAATTAAAAAAATAATATACTAGTTTGAAGCGTGGCACTGCATTGTGCTTACAATCTTTAAAACATTCGGTTTTTTAATTTGTAACCTCAGCAATATTTTTCTTTCAAATGTACGAGGGAATATTTTTCCTGGCGGGCCACTGGCAGGATGCCGGGGGGCCGCATGCGGCCCGCGGGCCGCGGTCTGTGCATCCCTGCATTAAACCTAGGACGTAATGTTTATGAGATAATCTGTTGATCAGTTTGGTTGGACGCGTCTCTGTGTGCTCAGGAGTATCAGTAGGTGTCGTCATTATCAGTCGGTCAGTAAGCTCTAAGAAAGTGGAACGGACTTGTGTAAAGTACAACTAACCCTATTATAAGTTTAAAAATAATTATCACGTAAAAATTTAAGTTAGGTTAAAATTGCTTATTAGTTTCATAGGCTAGATTGTAATTAATTATTATGAAACTGGCTCTTTTTTAATTAAGAATAAAGAATCAAGTTTCAATAATTTGTTTATACATGCGGTATAGACCAGTGTTCCCCAAACATTGTTCTGTTAGGTAATTTTCATACTGCCCCTTTGTGACCCACTCAATAGTTCCCCCCCAGCTGTTTACATTAAGTTAAATAATACACATTTATTGTTATTAGAAATATATATATTACGACATATGTATTACAATTGAAAATGTTTTTACTATAACTTTTATAATTATATTTTGGTATCGGCTATTTAGTGCGCAGTATGGAGCTGTATATTTTTTACCAAAAAATCCAAGTTCGCCGCAAATTATTAAAGTTTTATCCTGAGGTCTGGTTCCACTTCAAGTTGGTTTCTATTTTTATTTTTAAGGTAAACTAGTGTTGAGAACTAAGCTTCACATTTATAGGTTGTGACAAAAGGCATTAAAAAAGTATTGTTTGATTAGCTAATTTTGTGTATTCTTGACAAGATAACCAAAAATCTATCAGTGGTCTTGTCTCGAATCTATCTAGTACAGATGTTCTATGTCACGAAGTCCGTTTGGCTGTGAATGTTGTCAAGCGTGCACATGCACATTGTTTTTGTGTGCGTAACCTCGAGAGCGCTCAGTGTCGATCGGGACACGGTCCGGATCAGTAGTGTTTTTAGTTCGCGCCAAATTGTTTCACGGAGTAAGGTCAGCATGGCAACAAAACGAAGAAGAGTTGTCCATAGTGAGGTAATATTTATTTATACGTTTTCAATTAAAATTTTATACAAAGATACTTAATATAAAATGAATGTTTTTTTGTGTTATAAAATGTTTATATTTCTTAATTATTTTGATTACATTTTGTTTTAGGGTCGAAACATGATAGCTAGTGTTTATCATTTTCTGCGAGAAGAATATGAATTTACAAAATCATTCATGGAACCCAACTGTGATTTGTCTAATTTACGAGACATTACACGGCGTACAGCTGAAGCTACGGGTGTTAGCCAAAAACAGTTCAAAGAATATTAAAAGAAGAGAAGAAATTGCAAAACGGAATCGGAAATCGAAAATTTATCTGATAGTGATTGAAAATACTGAATAGTCCTACTTGTTTCGTTTCCATTCTGTAATACCAATGCTTAATTAAATGCCTAAATCTTCTTAATATTTTTGTATTTATTGCAACTTAGATCTAATTTATTTATAAAAAGTATATACTTTTAAAACCAAAATTTTATTTCGATTATTAAATCTCGGCTTGAATATATATCAGATTTCTTTGCTAACGTTACCCACTTTTACACACACAAGCGCGCTTGTCGGGATATGTCACTACTACAATCAAAGCCGAACGGACTTCGTGAAATAGTATATCTGCACTGTGTCACATTACAGTTCAATTAACGAATTGATGCGTCGATCGATAGTCTTATTTTAAAACAAGGCAGGAATGCTGCGACCCGGTATTTTATGACCATATTTGATGGCCTGGTACCGGGTCGCGACCCACCAAATGAGAAACGGTGCCTATAGACGGCAAAAAATTGTTCTGTTCCTACATATAAGTATAAGGTCACAAGAGCCTATTAAAACCGGCCAAGTGCGAGTCCGACTCGCACACAAAGGGTTCCGTATCACAAGGCAAAAAACGCCCAAAAAAACAAGTTTTTGTATGGAGGTGAAGCTTAATGTTTAACTTTATTTTATTTATATATATTTTTTTTTGTTATAGCGGCAATAGAAACACACTTTCTGTGAAAATTTCAACTGTCTACCTAATACGGTTCATGAGATACAGCCCGCTGACATGCAGACGGACGGACGGAACGACAGACGGACTAAAAATAGAGAAAACTTACCGCGAATGCCAGGGCTGGAACTTATTCTTATCAGCATCGTTCAGAGCAGCCATCCTTTTCTTGGCCATGGCATTTTGGCCAGTCTCCAGTTCAGGGTAAACGTTCTCCAGGTACCATTTGAATGATTTACAGTTCAAGCTTTTACGTAAGTTGTGTCTAGCCGACAGATCACCGAGTTCTAACTGAACCACCGCTGGGTTGTGTTCAATCACCTTATTCTGAAATTGTTGGAAAATACATGTTTATTATTGAATTCTTAGTACTCGGAACGAGCGTGCCTGTATGACCAGAACCCTAATCGCGTAACACGCTATCAATCACAACCTGAATCATTTTGAAGGATACTGCTAATCCATTGCTTCGTATGTTCGAAAAAATGCCTGCTGAACAATGCAAATAACGCAATGGACGTTGTTGAACTGTCAAAATGAAAGCTATTGCTACTGTTAGTGTGTTACGCAATTACCCCAATGTAAACGAAGCAAAAGTAGTATGTAAGGATCGTAGAAGATGGATTTCTGTAGTCTCTGACTACCCCCATGAAGGCGTGAGTTTACGTATCTAGGTACTAGCAGCGCCCCGCGGTTTCACCCGCATCATAAGTGTCGATTCCGTGGGGACATTAGGATAATAAGTATCCTATGTGTTAATCCTGGTTATAAACCATCTGTGTGCCAAATTTCATCCAAATCCGTTCAGTAGTTTGTGCGTGAAGAAGTAACAAACATACAAACACACTCACAAACTTTCGGCTGTATAATATTAGTGCGATTATTAAATTCGTGCCGCAATACTTAAGCTTCTGTCAGACATTTTACATGATTAGTCATGAAATATTATTTTCGTGTTCTTGCCTGCTGATATTATTCCCGGAAAATATTAAAAAAAAACATTTTTTTATACATATACATCAGTAATTGGGCCATCTCTCAATCGTTTCTGAGCCAACTTTTTTTTTAGGAGGAATACTCAAGCATGCATATGCAATTGCTAAAATGTTCCTGATTCCGGTAGGCTAAGATACTCAAGCATTCATCTCTATTCAAATACAGAAAACAATTACGTATGAATAATTATTACTCAAGCTTGCGTGAGTATTGCCCCTGAATACCGTAGGTCTCATGGCAAGAAACAATAGGATACTTCATCACTATTAAACGCACTGTTTTGAAAGTGTTTTGTCAACAAACCATAATCTATAGCATAACATTTTTGATAAGTGTGTATACATAAACATTAAACAATTCAAATATGCTTGAAATAAACTGAACTGAATGATTGAATGTACACTGTACAGTTACGAGAGATTCAAAAGAGATTTTCTCCTAAAGTATTGACAGAAAAAAGAAATGAGGTTGGTTAGTGGTTTGGTCGTGTTGAGAGGATGAATTAAAGGCGACTAACAACAAGTATTTACAAAGCAGATGTGAGTGGGTAGCGGGATTGTCCGAAAGGGTTACCGCTGCCCCGGAACATAAAGGGCTAAGGAAGGAACACGGGTGGGTTTTAGTCAGTAAGAGTCTGACGCTCCCTCCCGCTCCACCCAGAGCGGGAGGAGTCATTAGATGATTTCCCATCCATAAAAAAAAAAGCAGATGTGAGTGGAAACGTCGGGAGACGCCCTAGGAGGACGTACTATAGTGACCTTATAATTGGTAATGTTCTTCAAAAAGGTCAGTGTGTAATTGGTGCGTGTATCACCAGACGTATTAATGTAACCGAGGCAAAAGGAGTTTGTAAGGATCGTGGCAGGCCTAGGCGTTTCTGCCTAGCCCCATGGGAAGGTGTGTATTTATGTATGTTATGTATTGATAGATACAGTGTTACGAACATAGTATTTTCGAAACTATATTATTATGAAATAGGTCTTTTCTCAAAGTTGAAAATACTTATTTCGCGACAAAATGACAACGAGTTATCACATTCTTGAATAGGTAGATATTTATGACGTAAGACACGTCCGCTAATATTGCATTGACACATATCCTACATTTTGGAGTCGTTTTTCTCGCCAGATTGTTTTTATAGATTACTGGCTGACCCGGCGAACTTCGTACCGCCTCAGAATTAAATAATGTGACAAAGTTCAATAGACACGTGGCGCCATCTATTATCATAATAACGTTATTGTTGTTTTCCTCGGGAACAGCACTTTTTTTCGGGATGAAAGGTACCCTAAGTCCGTTTCTATACACCTGATAACTTATATGCAAAATTTCAGGATGATCGGTTCAGCGGTTTAGGCGTGAAAAGGTAACAAACAAACAAACTTACTTTCGCATTTACTAGCTGCTGCCCGCGACTTCGTCCGCGTGAAATCCTATCCTAACTAAAAGTAAGTTTGTTTGTTTGTTTGTTACCTTTCACGCCTAAACCACTGAACCGATAATCCTGATATTTTGCATATACGTTGCCAGGAGTACAGAAACGGACATAGGGTACATTTGATCTGGAAAAAAGTGCTGTTCCCGAGGAAAACAACAATACACGTGGCGCCATCTACTATTATCATAATAACGTCAGTGTACAATTATGTTGCAAATCGAGATCTTTTTTGATTGATAAATCGGAACAGTGACGACTTGAGAATAAGTCTATGAAATCATCATTACAGAAAAATGACCTCTGGCCCTTACGTTATGTTTGTAACTGATCATCACTTATATTAAACACACTAATTGAGCAAGATGTCTACAATTGATAAAAAACTTAACATAGACCAAACATTACATATAGTGTGTTGAACTAAAGATTAAAGAATGATACGGATTATGTAACTCTAAATGTATCATTATCTTCGTTCCTTTATTGCGCTTACTAGTGACCCGGTTATTACAACTTGTCAAAACATCGAGATTCTCTATTATTATTCAAGTTTAATATTAATGTATATTAGATGCAAACCTTGCGGAATAAATGATCTAAATGATAGCGAAAACCGCGTCACAATCCGTTGCGTAGTCTTGAAGAACAACACGAAACACACAGACACGAAAAGCTACATAAGTTATAATTAATATGTATAGAAGAACCACTCTTTCTGTTTTTGGTACATTTTAGTAAACACAAGCGGCGCTGGGGTCGCAGCTTATCTTATATATTTTATCTAAACCTTTATATATATTACACAACAGCCCAAAGGAAATAGGGAAAAAATGAAATCTACTGACCACGTAATCGTCCATCCAAACGCGCGCCATACGCATAGAGTTATGTAGCATGAAATCCTCCTTCTCTCCTATTCCATAAGGTCGACGCTTTCGAAAAACATGGCCGACTCGACTGCACGGGATCAGCTCTAGAGAACCGCCGCACATCCAAATCTAAAATATAAAAAATTACTTAAATTAACTTTTCTTTTCATTAAATCCTTTGCTTGATTAGATAGGTAATCAACTTCTTTCCATACAAGCCTGCACCCTAATTGCGTAACACACTATCAATCGGAATCTGAATCATTTTGAAGCAAATTGCTAATCCATTGCTTCATAAGTTCGAAAAATACTGTCTGCTCAACACGTGAATAACGCAATGAATGTTGTTGAACTGTAAAAATGAAACCGATTCCGATTGATAATGTGTTACGCAATTGCCCCGCTGGTCCTAAGTCCAAGCTCTAACGAAGTTGTTCAGTTGTTATTATTAAATTAAGTAATAACAGCCTCACGAATCGATCGATCAGGCTAAGCTACGCTTGCCGCGGTCGGTCCATGGATGGGTGACCGTCTTTACATATCAAGACCCCTCCGTGCCTCGGAAAGCACGTTAAGCCGTTGGTCCCGGCTATCATTTCTGGATATTTGGCAGTCGTTACGGGCTGTCAGGAGACCGAAAGTCTGACGACCAGTCTTACGAAAGGGGTATTGTACTACCCAGTCAGTGGGTTGTGGAGGTCAGAGATAGACAGTCACTCCATGTAAAATACTGGTATTCAACCGCATCCGCTTAAACTGGAAGCTGACTCAGCATAGTTGGGAAAAGGCTAGGCAGATGATATTATATTAAATAATGATGCTAGAGAAGGGGAATTAACGGCAGTTTCGCTAATTACGAGTATACTAACCCTGAAAGATATTTCCAAGTTCTCTCCACCCCATACGTTCATGCCATCATCGTATTTGCCGATATAGTTGAAATACTCGCGGTAAATAGCGAACAGTCCGCCAGCCATAGTCGGCGATTTGATCGGTTTCACAAAATCTTCTTCAGCTAAAAAGACAGTCACAATATAATAATGCTCGGTATATTTTAGGTTTACAATACAGAACTAATTGATTACGAAATAGGTACAGCATAGGTGGCTACAGTAACACAGGACGTTTTCCACCCCAGGAAGCCGCTAGACACAGGTCTTCGATAAATAACATAAAATTATATTGTGCAATGCGCACCATTGTTTACGGTAGATAAGGATTGTGCGCATCGGGAAATTGAAAGAGTACAAAACACTGATTGAACGACCAACGTAAAACATTTTAACAGTCAGTATATACAATGGAGCTAAAATTAACACAATAATCGATAAAAACTGTAGTGCACTCACTTTTCAATGTTCCTTTCGGCAAATTATCCCATTTGAAATGTAGACCCCAGTTAAAACCTCCTCGCACTAAAGGACTGGCCGAATATTCGAATGTGTCGGCGTTGATGACGTCAATGACCGGAGTGACCGCGCGATGGGAGAATCTCACTTCGACCTTGTCCACTCCCTCTGCAAGGCGGGTCAGCATCGGAGGCAACCATTCTAGGTTCACTTCAATATGAGAGTCAAGGAACACTAGAACCTGAAAATAAAAAACGACATGTTTTGATACACCATTATGAGAATTTTCGGCCTAAAAAAATCTACTGATAGCATTATAAGAGTACATTGAACTCACTTCACCAACGCTGTTTTCAGCTCCATACAGCCTCGCCCGGATAAGACCCTCTCGCTGGGAAGTCTTCAACAGTCTTATATTAAATTCATCTCTAACCGTTTCAGTCGTTTTCTTCTCCACAACATTATTGTCGTCATTTATATAATCCACGACATTCTCCACATCAATGTTGTTGGTTTCCAGCATCTCTTCTTCCTTGCGCATTTGGTTATTCAATTCATTAACTGATTTTTGCACCGCATCATGTAAGCCGTTTATGTCACTGAAGTCATCAACTAGAATGATTTCTTTAAGATATTTCAGATCAGTACGATCCAGTATTGAGTGTACAGAACGCATCAGAGTGTGATAGTGCTCATTAAAGAAACAGATTATCACGGAGGTCTTCGGGAGCCTATCTGCATATTTTTGTACCCGACACCTGGAAAAAATTAGACTTACTGTTACATTTGTCGAGACTATTTTCGTCAATATTTTCATTTGAGGTGGGTATAAAAACTACAAAAGTACTTATATGTTAACAGCCGCTACACATAATTCAACAAGTACTTACAGTTTATTCCTGGTATCAGGTAGACCACGGTGATTTCCAATTCTTTGCGATATCAGTGTGTTAAAAGCATGGACGCTGTAACCGCTGTCACGGATCCTCACATCTTCAGCATTTCGAATCAATCCAAACTGGTTATCTATTTGGAACATCAAAAGTATGTTCAATCAATAAGGAAACATAATACGGCATGCATAACAACGTTACGTAGTATATCCTTTAAAGTTGAGGTTCGCGAGCACATTCGCAAGAAGCTGGCATGATGGCAGTATCATCACAACAGTAATATTTTATCATTGTTTGTGTTTGTCAAATTAAGTATATTTATTTATTTAATACTTCAAGCAGATAAATGTACAGAGGCGGACTTGTCAACCTTTGGATGATGCAGAGACAAACGGTGGTAGGTGCAATCATGAAAATTGAGGAATAAATATTTTAAATATAAAGATACGCATAAACCTATTAAAACTATATACCTAATTACATAAAGCACTAATAAATATATATGAATACATGAATATACTAAAAGGAAGGCTCCCACAGACAGGCGCGACGCGATGGTTCGTCGCGAATCTGGTAGATCAATTTAAATGAGGTTTTCATAAAAATTGTTCTACTAGAGTTGCGTCGCGCTGTCTCGTCGCGCCTGCCTGTCCGGAATCTTTAAGAATTGAATGTGCAATAATTGAAATAGTTTTTTTTTTGTTATTTATAGTCTTCGCAACAGTAGCTGCAGAGTGAAAATAATCGCGAATTCATAATAATTATAAGAAATGTATTAGGAATAGAGTTCGCGCCACGCCAGTTAGTGAGAGTACCTTCAACGTACAACAGAGTAATTTTTACCCAGCTACATTACTCAGCCGCCCAGCAGGAAGATCGCTCTCGCATCAATAATAGACCAATTGCAACTTGTTAGATGGATGGAATAAAATTCAATTGACGTGATAGCCAGTCGCATATTGTAAAAAAAAAAGTTGCTATTTGTGTCTTGGCTTATGCAGTCGCACAAGACATACTGACATTTATGCAGTGCATGCTATATTTGCCTAACACATCAACATTATAAATTGATGCAATTTTAACATACGGACGCGAGTACTTGGACGCCTAAAGGTCATAGCACACGTATCAAATCGAGAGACGAGCCGTAACGCACCGCATCGCGGTACGTGAGCTTGTCCCGAGGCGAGGTGATTACGTTACGATTCCGATTAGTGTGCGTTGCAGTAGGGAGTTTAATACAAAGAATACTGAACGGCTCGAGTTGATACGGTGCCGATCTTTTTCCGGTTACGTGTGCTATGGCCTTAAGTGACGAAAACACAAAAGGATTTTTTGTATGTTTAGTTAGTCAGTCAGTTAATTAATTAGTGTAAAAAATTTGTGGCGTTATGTTAATGATTATGAAATAACATAGAATAGTAGCTATGGAACGAGAGGTATTCTAATGAAAGAGTCATCATATCTTTTGTCCATGGAATATCATTATTTTCTTATCTATAAATAAACAGAGTTTTTTTTTAATAGGACAGTATGAGGAAATCCTAATCCATAGGAGATATTCGGACGCTTTCTTTGGAACAGCTAAGGAAGGAGACCAAAATATACAAAATAAAATATTATTTCATAAAATTTGTATCGGAGTAGTACACCAATTTATTTTTAATGGTGATCAACTCAGTTTTATTTAAAGATTATTTCATTGTATGGGAAGAAAAGGCCCTGAACAGTAGAAGTGGGTAAAAAAAAGACTCAATTCCTAAGTAATCTAGGGAACCCAACCTACATAAAATATTCGCCACTCGTTTTTATTTAGAGCCTCGGATCTAGAACCCATAAGTCCCATGTAATAGGACTAATAGGGGGAGCCCTATTACATGGGACTAACACATAACTGCCCTATTACATAACTGGCGAAATGTAAGTGTAGGTACTAGAGACACACCTCTGCCTAGCATTACTGGGAATACAACTGTGAAAAAACACAACATTAACTCTTGTGTTTTCTTAAATACCGGAAAATATAAAAAATCACCTGTCCGAGTTATCTCATAAAGAATTCACATTTACTTTATAGATACACACAAAAAATGAGCCACGCACCTGAGGCAGCACAGCTTAAAATAATCAAAATGCCGAATATTTCATAGACTTACCAAGAGCATTATCGGGCTGTGCTGTCATCTTCATTCCAAGATGTTTAGCATATTTCTCTTTGAGCAGCATCTTGCTCAGGTAATCAGATTTACCTTTGTAAAGCTTCCACGTGTTGCCTGAAAACTTTTCTACGGCTTTTGCATTGTCATATAGCAAATTCTTTCCCTCTAATGCTGCAATAGATTTATCATTGTTCTTTATACGGTTCTTCTCGTCTGTATTCACAAGACGATAATGAATCCTGTGCTCAGTGCTATTAATGATACTGTCACCTAAAATTTATGAAAAATGATGGTGAGGTGGTGTTTTGAGCAAGCAAAGCGTTTTGATCCCATTATCAAGCATTTCATTTTAATAAAATATATTTAAAAAAAAAAATAAGAATATTATTTATGTAATATGGATAGCCAAATATATTACTGGGAGAATTAATAGATAATTAATTCTCCCAGTAATATATTTGGCTATCCATATCCAGAATAATAAATAATTAATGTTATGTTACTCTTGAGTAATTTTTTTATTTCTTTATAAAAAACCTCAATAAAGTCAAAAATATTGACTGTGCATTTGGGCAATTATTTAAAGAATACTAAAAGTAGGTAAACAAAACATGGATATAGTACATTTTGATATTTAAGGAATTCATTGCCAGAATTCTGTACCATTTAAAAAAAAAACAATTATTATTTCTGGAAATCTGCAAACATTGTCAGTGTACTTAGCCATGAAGGCAGATTTTTCCAACATTTGATTGCATATTAATCAGAAGCTGCACTGGAATACAGTGATGGTAATTGTCTGTGAATATGTAAAGCATTAGTATGATGACCAATGATGCTAGTATGGTATGGCATATTTTATTTATGTGTTCTTTCATTCAGCCCAACTTATGAGATAGCATAATGTGGACTTGATTTTTATCACACCAAACAATAAAGGCAATAATTACTGTTTGGTATATTATGCAAATCCCTTCTAAACTGCATTTTAAGAATACTGTTTTTATTCAGAAAAGGAGAAACTTGACTTCTTTCGGCTCACAAGAATGAGTGATTATGCAGCTGTTAGTTTCACGCTGATATGGTTTTGTAACTTGCTATGAATATACCTCAAGTTAATAGAAACAAATCGAACTAATTCACTAATATAGTGCTGGATTCATAACAGCTCAGTCAGCAGTCAAGTCAAGAGGTTCCGTGCTTCAGATACAGACTCAATCGGAGAAATTGTCTGGAGATTTATAGATAAGATCTTTCTATTTGCCATCTGGATTTATTTAGTCTTATTTGTACAAGGGAACCCCTTTTTTTTGGATGGGAAATCATCTAATGACTCCTCCCGCTCTGGGTAGAGCGGAAGGGAGTGTCAGACTCTTACTGACTAAAACCCACCCGTGTTCCTTCCTTAGCCCTTTATGTTCCGGAGCAGCGGTAACCCTTTCGGACGATCCCGCTACCCACAAGGGAACCCTTACGGGCCCATTAAGCAATGAAGTTAATAATCCTATAAATTGACTTTAGGGTTGAATTAATGAGTAGAATTCCATAAATAATGCCCAAGTAAGACTGCCAAATGCGTGAGTTTAAAATGTTTAATGGACGAGAGGAGTATCCAGATGTAAGGCCAAGCATGGATTAATGTACTGGTTCATAATTTTTTTACAGGTATCAGGAAATTCGATGACCATTACCTACAGTGGCCTTCTTGCAAACTTATTAATACTAGGTACATAAATGAGTATAGATATACATAATATAATGAATAATAGGCACTCACCACTCAGGTTCAGCAGCCAGTACAAGTACAAAGAAATACTCCATGTCGCCGAGGCGAAGAGTATTCCCCATAGAAAAGAATTATTTAATTTACCCATTCTTCTTAGAAACACCATTACTAGTTCAGTCTATTTTAGAGATTTTCCGCCCACAAAATTACCATATCATTTTAAAAAGATCGCGAGAAACTTTTACGCGTACACGTCAAAATTACGGTCTATTCCGTATTCATTTATAATGTAGTTTCTTATGTAAAGATAACAATAAAGGACTACCAGAAAACAAATAAATAATGCTGTTTCGACGCG
The DNA here is from genome assembly GCA_914767645.1 of Hydraecia micacea. Lineage (NCBI taxonomy): Eukaryota > Metazoa > Arthropoda > Insecta > Lepidoptera > Noctuidae > Hydraecia > Hydraecia micacea. The sequence goes on from OU611774.1 coordinate 4,766,373, forward strand.
GCACATCGTTTACAGTATGAAATCCATATCCGTAAATTAAGTAGATACTCAGATGATATTATTATTTATTTTTGTTATTTATACGCGAGTGTGGCGGCAGTGTTACATGCTCTGTGGTCACAGCAGAGCACTTTTTGATAAACTTCTGTGTTCGCGGCTTGGAATAAAATGAACGGAACACAGAGTACTTTTTGATAAACGGAATAAAGCACAGAGTACTTTTTGATAGACTGAAAGAATAAAGCGAGCAAAACAATGACCAAAGAGTAAAGTAACTATACAATGACTGACTGACACCGATACTATCGGTCGGGGGGGCACACTTAGCACCACAGAGTAAGTAACCTTAGCACTGTGATCAATTTCCATAGACGACAGCGACATCTGCAGTTTGGTGGGTTAAAAAAACTTGTTGGCAGCCATCTGTCTTGTTTGTCCAATAAAATTGCCAAACAAATGTCATTGTCGCCGCCGGCCATCCGCCATTATCATTGTCAACTCCGCAACTCCGGCTTTCACGACGTTGATGCGCTTCCCGAAATCCCGAGTTTATCTCAGCTAATTCTGTTAAAATTATTACTTGTTACTGTTATTTGTTAACCCTTCGTAGGCCGGAACGTAGATCCACGCGAGACACTATGGCTTTTTAATTGTTTCGGTAATTACGGCATTCAACCGGTTACCCTGATTGTGACCAATTGTGACCCTAAACACTATAATAAAGATTCGCTACTTATAGTAAGTAGGCATAGGTATAGGTGTATATTTACTATAGGTAGGTGTATATTTATTAGAGCCTTAGTTCACCCACCAAACTCAAGGTGGCAGCACTTTCCATACATGCAAATTTTACCACAGAGTTGTTACTCTTTCCCTCTGTAGTTACTTTACTCTTTGCTATCGGTCCGATAGCCAGCTAAGCCCATAGAGTAAGTAATATTCCTTATAGCTAAGCCCACAGAACACCTAGCGGAGGCTAAGCCAAAAGTGTATAGTCTATGGGAACAACCATCGAGCAAAAACGAAGAGAGCAGTCGAGCAGAGTCAAAGAGTAAAGCTCTCGTCAAGAGACTGAGAGTAGTATAAGCCTTGGAGTAAAGTAACTATGAGCCGAGTCGAGCACTCCGCACACGCACACGGTCACGCACTCCCAAAGAGTATAATACAATACAATAGGTATATTATAAATTACTAGAGAATAACTCTATCATAGCACTCCGTTCTGCCTTCCGACTTTCCGAGAACTCGTGTACTCTGTGAGTCTGAGACTCTGAGAATAACGCTATAACTCTAGTCTTACATTACATACTCTTTGACTCTGAGATATTAGTTTACTCTTTGCTCTAAGAGCGAGCAGAGCAGATGCAGATACACAGATAATAAAAGTAGTGTTACCAGCTTCGTCAATAAGTTTCGGACTATTTCGGACGGTGGCGATGGCGGTAATCTTTGACTACTTTAGACACTAAAATAAAATTCAATCAATTTCAGACTCAAGTGGTTTGTTTTATTATGTTCTGGGGTTGAACGACGCTGAAAACTTTTGAAAAATCCGCTGTATTCACTCGAGAACAATATTGTGTATTATTATGTTACTTAGGGAAACGTATCTGGATTCTTGGAATGGACAATATCCCAGATAAAATGAAGTCCACATCATCCTGTTACTGCATTTTCGTAAAGTTTATTCATTCGTTTTGTTCCACATCAATAAACTTTATATTGTCCACGATGAAAACGTAACGACCCGTGCTACTTACAATAATTCGATAAAGGAGATGTCTGCTTTTTGTATGGACGTTGGTTTTTTATTCCGAGAAAAATCTAACTAGAATCAAACTACACCCAAATAAAAGCTACAAATATATGGAACTTGTGGAACCACTGAAATAATATTTTTAGACCCCTCCATTTTAGAGAAAAAAATTATAAATTATTTGTTAGTACATATATTTTATTTGTTGATGGCAGCCCAAATGAAACCTGTCACACACTTTGAAAATGTCATAATTGACAGATTGATTGTATTCATCTGTCAATTATGTCAAAGTGTTGAACGTCAGGAGCCGTCAGGCTGATACGTCAACATCATACGATAGGTAAAAGAAGCTTATAGGTAAAAATGGAGACAACATTCTAAATACCTAAGTGAAACCGACTGTGGTCGGACGCTCTTACTAAATACATACATATGACAAAGAAAACACATATCACTGTCTCTTTCCTATGTATGTATTTAGAAAGAGAGTGTCCGACCACAGTCGTCTTAACTTAGGTATTCAGTGTTGCCTCTACTTTTATCTATAGGCTTCTAGGCTTCTTGGGTAGGTACCGTCATAATTATGTCACACTTTCGCTCGTGCCTTCGTGTTATCAAGTGTTATCGTATTTTATTTTGTGCTTTGCTGTCTTTGATTTTCTTGATTTAACTGACTTGGCCTCTGCACAACGGATTCTTCTACTTTGCACATGATTAGGATACCGATAGCTTACGAACCTTCAACAACTTTGCTTTTTCATAATGTTCACTATGTTCCCCACCATGGAAATGTCAGATTCACTTGTTCTCATATTATTACATTCGCAAAATATTATATTCGCAAAATATTATATTCTCGAATTATTATATTCTCAAAATATTAGAAGTACAGACGCCAGCACATCAACCTACACCTAACTGTCAAATTTTCCCAATCAACATTGAACCTTATGCTTTAGCGATAAAGTTGAAAATCTATTACAGAAATCTGACAGATTGTAGTAGGTTGATGTGCTGGCGTCTGTACAATCAAACACAGTGAAAAATAAAAATGAATTTATTTAAATCAAATCAGTCCTTTTTGGACGTAAATGATGGGATCAGATAAGTACTTACTCTTTATTTTGAAAAACTTGTTTTCCCAAGAAGTGCTTTTCAAATATTTTTGGAATGGGTTCATTTATTTAGCTTAGGAATTTACCAAATTAAACAAGCTCGCTCTTACTACGGGGAACATAATTATTCGGCTGAACGGTACTTTTAGTGTACAGACGCCAGCACATCAACCTACACCTAACTGTCAAATTTTCCCAATCAACATTAAACCTTATGCTTTAGCGATAAAGTTGAAAATCTATTACAGAAATCTGACAGATTGTAGTAGGTTGATGTGCTGGCGTCTGTACCTAGAAGTAAGTGAAGACTTAGAACTAATAAATATTCCAGGCATTTCGTCATCACATGAGACAGCTTTGATCAGAGGAAGAATAAAGTCTCGCCACTACAGTAATAGAGTGTACTATACATACATATTATTGAAAGTGGCAGAGACTAGGGTTGCCGTTGAAAAATAATATTGCCCTAATTTATGTACAGACGCCAGCACATCAAGCTACTACATTCTGTCAAATTTCTTTAATTAATAGATTTCAACTTTATCGCTAAAGTATAAGGTTCAATGTTGATTGGGAAAGTTTTACAGTTTCGGGTAGATTTATGTGCTGGCGTTTCTAGTAAAACAACGAAGTCTAAAGTAAAAGAAAAATAAAGAAAATCAAATATGTATTACACCTATCTAAGGTCGGTTATCACACTGCACCGAATAATGCTGCGGTTTTTAACCTTGACTGTAAAATCTTGATTTTTATACAAAAGCCGTAGGATATAACATACTGACACCGCAACTCCGTGCGGTCTACAGTAAAACTTAAAAATGCAGTAAGTACCGCTCTCCGCTTGCAGTGTGGTAACCGCCTAAGATTACAGCTGCGTGAGCGTTTCGTTTTCCTCTGAAAATGTGTTTTAATATGTTGTATATGGCAACATCGTACAGAAGTATTGATTCTAGACTAGTGCCCACAGAGTAAAGTAATATAGTGCTAGTGCCTTTTCACACGTCCTGGTTGTCGGGTAACAGGTGCCGACTATCCGGTAACACTTGCCAGGCAAACTACGCCGGGTACCCGGCGGCGAAGTGTACAGCCATATACGTTAGCTTTCAGTCTATCAAAAAGTACTCTGTGACGTTAGCTTTCACACGTACCGGCGTAGTTTGCCTGGCAAGTGTTACCGGATAGTCGGCACCGGCTACCCGGTTGCCGGGCGCGTCCCGGCCCGGGACGCGTGGAAAGGCACTTGTTCAGTGTTCATTGTTCGGTCGCGACACGGTCGCATCTACCGGCTTATAAAAGTTTTTCTGAATTATTTTATCAAAAATGGATTCTTATTTATAAAAATATGGAAATTGATCTGAGAGTCATTAATAATCACTCGGCGATATGCAATTGGACGGGAAAGGAGAAGTTCTTTTTATTGAAATCTTTAGTTCATCGCTACAGATAGAATTATCCTTTTATGAGCGACTAGCTGCGCCCCGCGGTTTCACCCTCATAAGTGTCGATCCCCTGGGAATATCGGGATAAAAACTATCCTATGTCCTTCCCCGGGATGCAATCTATCTCTCTGCCAAATTTTATCGAAATCCATTCAGTGGTTTAGGCGCGGGCGTAAAAAGGTAACATACAGAGAGACAGACAGAGTTACTTTCGAATTTATAATATTAAGTATGGATATTATTATTTGACTTATTTTGCCGTAAGATAGAAACGAAATATCGCAAAGAAATTAAAGCAGCGTATGCTTATTACAGAAGCATTGCACTTCAGCATCACTTAAAACTAAAAGAAAAACGCCGGCAAAAACCACCGAAGAAAAGTCACCGCTGGTGAATAAACAAAGAGAATATTTTTTTTTTTACAAACTTACAAAATTTGAACAAGTTTACATCAAATGCTTTGAAAAGCAAACCAGCGGGGTAATTGCGTAAAACACTAGCAAATCAGTAGCAATGGCTTTCATTTTGACAGTTCAATAACATTCATTGCGTTATTTTCGTTGTTGAGCAAACAAACTCGAACATATTATGAAGCAATGGATTAGCAATATCCTTCAAGTGGGCGACATACTAAGGAACCACCGTAGTCGTTCATAAGAAAGCGTTGAACGACAGCTGTACGGAGTTCATCTCAATCCCGACTATTCCGTGCTGAATGAAAGATTTCTTGAAAAAAGCTACGAAATAGGGAAACGCTTAGTTCTCGAGATGTTTCCGGCTCCACTAGGCCGGCAGAAGGACAGATGGTGACCGCCGGGGTGGTTTTAGTGAGGCCGGCAGAAGGAAGATCCTGAACTCATATAGTGCAACAATAACAGCCACCATGGGTAGATCCGGGATAAGCCCCTAAAGGCGCCCGTGCGACGTAAGGATCAGGAGGCCTTTTTTTTTTTCCCTGTGTAATGCATTACGCATCCCCGCTCGCGGGGGACGAGACAGGGTATGTGGGACTCCTGTCGGAATGGCACCAACAGTATACCCACTAAAACTCAGCGGTGTACCCACATCGCCGTCATGGGAGGGCCGCCATGGGAAACCGGCTCAGCCTTTACTTCCACAACCCTCCCGGCGCATGCCCGCCTAGCTGGCGGGCCCCGCATGCCCCCCATGTTGGAGGGCTACGGGAATGGCCGGGGACACCTGGCCATTCCCGTCCGACACTGGTGGAGGCCTGTGCAATACAGGTAAGGGTGCCCCCGCATCCGTTGCCTGCTGGCCTACATCTGGGAGGAGTTGGAGATGACTGTCAAACTGACGTCTTCTTCGACCTCTCCTCAGGAGGCCTACCACAAGCTCTTAACGCGATCCATTTTAGGACCCTGAACTGTTCTTCTAATTCGTACCATGACGTCAGTTTAACGATTCAGTTTAGGCCATGCCATTCTGCTGACAGCGATTGTCCCAAACTGAGTCGCAAGCTTTGGTTTCATTCATACTTGTTTGGTACCATGACGTCCATAGAGCAGCTCAAGCGATGCAGTTTAGGAACCTAAACTGAAATATCTTGTTTTTGAATCGTTTTTATTAGATCATGGTAGGCCACCAGCACCAAAAACAAAGAAAAAAAAGCACTCGGGAAGTTCGTGTCAAATACTTAGTTGGTCCCGGTTGTCCACTATCTTTACATACCTTCAACTCAAGCAAACGGTACAAGGATTTTTTCAATTCAATTTCTGTGACTATTTCACAAAATATGTTTAGCAACCGCCGTCAATGTCATTCGCGTCGCATGCGTAGTTCATTCAAACGTAATACCAAAATAATTTGTAAATCAAACATATTCTTGGATTACAGAACATCTAGGTTCCCAAATATATATTTTAAAAGGACTCTGATATAAAGACGAGATAATGAGGAATGGGGAGCAGTGGTGGCCCAGTAGTAACGGCCGCGACTTACGAGTTGTAGGTCGTAGGTTCGAACCCAGACAGGCGCTTTACTTTGCGTAAATTATTTCATCACCACTGCTCTCAAAACGGCGAAGGAAAACATCGTGAGGAAACCGGCATGTCCTAGAACCAAAAATTCGAAGACATGTGACATCTGCCAACCCGCACTGGGCCCGCGTGGTGGATTACGGCCCACTCCCTCTCATCGAGAGGAGGCCTGTGTCCCACTCCCAGCCACGGATATCGACTATGGTCCCAGCAGTGGGAACATTATAGGCTGATTATGTATGTTATGTAGTGAGGAATTTCTATAGAAAACTTATTTTTCTCAAAACTCGTCTTTAAATCAGTGTCAATTCAAAATATATATTTGGGAACCTAGATACTTATTCTGTAATCCAATCGAAATAAATACATAATACGTTAAGATTATATTTGATTTACAAATTATTTTGGTATTACGTTTGAATAAACTACGCATGCTCCGTGAGCCCCGCCAAAATAATTATCCTTGTAGAGTTGTAGCACCAGCCTATCAAGTGAATTTCAAGCATTTTTTTTTAGTTGTAAATTCTTAACATAAAACAAGATTATTATGGTTTTTACGTTAACTTAGGCGTGATGTGATATGTTACGATCTTGTTAACAATAAGTCACCCTACCCTACCACTGGTAACCTACACAAAGTAAGTACCTAATACCTATTGTGGTAGGTAGGGACACATCTTACCGTGAAAACCTTACTATTTCGCAATGAAGGCATATCTCCGGATATCTATGGTGAAAACTTAAGCCTAGTTTTCACGGGCCCTAGCTGGCGGACAGTGAAGGACAGTTACTGTCTGGCAGCTACTGGGTCCGTGAAAACAAAGTTGAGCCAGTACTGACCGGTCAGTTGCTGTCGGTCAGCTACCTGATACACTGACCTTCCCCCACTCCCATAAGGACAGCTACTGGGTCGTCACTCGCGACTCGCCATCCGAACGCAACTAGACAGTGGCCGGTCAGTGCCGAACAACGACCGTATGGTCGTTGGTGCCGAAGGACAGTAGACAGTTAGATTTTTTCTATCTGTCAAATCAAATTGGCAGGGTGTCATACTAATTATTTTTTTGAATGCATGTTTATCATGAGTGCGCAGTTCTCTCATGATCATAGAAGTTTCTCCAAAATCTTTCCTCTGTAACCAACACCTTGTCCATATTTTTGGGCCTACCCAAATGTCCGGCGTTGCGCCGCCGCACCGCAATCGCTGACTTCGTGTCCGAGGCCAGTATGCTCTAAGGCCAGTAAGTAAGTAATGGTGAATTGGAGAAAACAAAAAAAAAATGTTGGTAGGTACGTAAGTATTTAGTTATCAGCGGTGCTATTCTGTAAAAAAGATCACCGTGATAACATAGGTGAAGTGAGTTTAAAGTGAGCTGTCATTCAACCTGATGCTAGGGATTAACACTATTGGCAGCTCACTTTAAGCTCACTTCACCTAAGTTTCACGGTGAGATTTTTGCAGAATAGCACTACAGTACTTAACAGAAACCTTGAGTCAAGATTCTTGACAAGATGAAGGAAAGAAAAATTGTGACACGCAGACTTGTGTCTATGAGGGCGGGACATAGGAAATGAATATGCTACGTAATCTACATCTAATCTAAGTAGAAACATCGTCGATCGAGAATGTCGTACCTTAACGACATTCACGATCGACGTTAAATCATTAGTGAGTCATTCATTGCAATGTAACTCTAGCTCGGTGAGGTAAGGTATAAATTATAATGATTGCCAAAGCTTTATCACACATTTCTTGTGTGATAAACACACGTTTGCCCGCCTACCTGTCGAAACACTCCACGCGTCGGAGTAGTTGTTGAATGGACGCAGTAATGTCATTGTTTTCACAATGACAATAGTTGTGTACACTTGGTGTACCGCTGAAGTTTCGAACACTATATCTTATTTACACTTGGTGTACACTTGAGGGTTACATTTTTATTCACTAACAGCGCCCCGCGGTTTCACCCGCAAAGTGTCGATGAAAACAATCCTATGTCCTTTCCCGGGACTCAAACTATCTCTATACTCCATCTAAATCGGTAGAGGTAACAGACAGACAGACACACTTTCGCATTTATAATACTAGCTTCTGCCCGCGATTTCGTACGGCATTTCATACAAACTTTCAAGCCCTTGTTTTTCGAAATGAATGAACCAATTTTAATTAAACTTCGTACGCATAAGCAGGATACAAAGGTCTAAAAAGATAGTTAAGAACGTTTTCGAAAAATAGTGTTACAGCCAAATTACACCGATTTTAAATTTTCCATAGAAACAGAGATTTCCAGTTATCTTTTTTAAATAAGACATTTCGAAAATGTTCTTTACTAACTTTTTAGACCTTTGTATCTTGCTTGTGCGTACGAATTTTCATTAAAATCGGTTCATTCATTTCGAAAAACAAGGGCTTGAAAGTTTGTATGAAATGCCGTACGTCGTAAACGCTCTTAATAAAAAATACGAAATTTTTGAATCGCGGTTATTTTCATTAAATTACCTAATTAAATATTAATGAATTCGTTTTAAATAATTTAATAATCTCTTCGAAAATAGACAATAAAAAGTACACCCCCCCCCCCCGTACAGTCTACCGAATAAATGCTCGCTTGACTACTCGTGAAGTCGTGACAGTTGTGAGCCTGGAGGCCTACCGTACTACGTCAACAACATCCATCGGTTTCTTACTAAACTTCAACTATATCCGACGATCCTGCATACTTATCTCTTTTGTTGACTGTACATTGCGATTTAGACGAGCACAAATTCGATAGGAATAGGGTTACACAATGCAAAGTTGATATAAATACAAAATATATTCACTAAAAACGTATTCACTAAAAACGTAAATACATTGAATAAATTTACCCCACAAGAAGAAGTGTGTCGGTCAGAAATTTGTAAGGTGGTATTTCTAAATTTGTAGGAGCAGGACCTTTTCTGGCCCTGCCCAAGTTATCAAAGTGGCTGCCGTGGCAAGGACAGTAGAAGCCGCCGGACCATTCACCAGAGTTCGGTATGGGCACACATCCCAAGTGGGTGCAGATACCAACGACCACAAGCCATTCCTTCTTTATTGTCCGCTGTTCCTCCGTTTGGGGATCACGTAGCGAAGTTAGCGGTGTCTTCTCTTCAAGTGCAATGTCCGCGCTAGTTCTACTCTTGATAAACAATGGCTTTCCACGCCATTTTATGGACATGCATGTACCATGTACCACTTTTGATATGTCCACTTCTATGGAAGCCAGAGCAAGCACGTCTGCTGGAGCACCCACGAAGAATATGTAGTGATACAAATGAGCTTTGGTTGCGTAAGCCCCACCAAGCAAACCAAAAATGCAAATTACATAGATACTTCCTTGTTTTCCATCACCTGCACCCCAATTACTTTTTCGCACATCTTTATATTCTGATTTCCTGTAAACATCGAAGTTGGGAAATTCCATGTCTCTGTGTAGACGTGGGTAATCATTACTAAATCTAACCTGCGTCCATGTTGTCGGCCCAAATAATACGCGTAGATTTCTTGTGCATAACTTCGATGGAAGTCTTTCTAGGTTCCTCACAATGCACGAATTCTTATTCGTAGATAGTTCTTCGGGGATCTTTAGAGCCTTCACTGCACCACGGCAGCACGGAGTCGTCCAAAACGTAACACCACCGAAACGAGTGCAGCAACTATTTAAAAAGTTCATGTCTCTATTATTTTATTTAAATGATCTCCACGATTCGTATAAGATTAAAACTATGCAAAATGCTTTCATTTTTTATGACGTTGAAACTTGGGTTTTGGCATGGTTTTGGCAGTCGCGAATTGACAACTCAATTTCGAAATATAAAAAGCCGTCAAAACATGGAGGTTATGATGTGGTTTAAATTGAATGAGGCGAGTGGACGATGCTACTCTCTGTATTTTGAGCTTGCCGCCGTGCGAGCTTTCAACTATAACAAAAAGTCATCCGAAGATAAGCTTAACACTGAATTTATCGGCGGCATACAAGCGGTTTATGTTGGCGATCACTTGCCATCTAGTTTAGAAATTATTTCATTTATCCAAAAGGGATCTATGTCTCCAAAGAATTCGCAAAGCAAAAGGATTTTAAATTTTGCTGGTCATCTAATGGTCACATGTTTTTGCGCAAATTTCAAGGAGAAAAGCAACTTCTGATCACATCAGAACAAACCTTATTAGATCTGCGCGAAAATATCTATGTGACTATTATTGTCCTACCTTTTGTCTCATATTAAATGGAAAGTTTCTACACTTATCATTTATTTTACGTGTAATGTCTTAATCGCTAATTCGCTACAGCTCCAATCAAAATCTGCTATAAAAGCACAACAGCAATAACCCACCCTCACACATAAAACTGCATGCTATGCTACCTAATTCGCTCACACACTCACGCACTCTCCAACAAAATACTACTACCAACTACTACAACCTCCCTTATACTCACTTTGCGCCCTATGCAAATCCTCTGCCACATAAAAAACTCGACACATAGTATGTTTACTTTATTACATATTGCACGGAGCGTACCCCTATTGATGTCGTGATTTGTACCCCTCCAATCACAGACAGATATGTTCTGTGATTCCAATGGCTAACATCAACGACATTAATAGGTAATATTAACAATATCTCAAGCGCGGCGATTACCTACGAGTAAGTGCAATTTTCGCTCTCTATTAGGACTACACGTAATAAAGTAGTATTAAGTTCGAATGGTCCACAGATCGATACGCAAGTCTCATTCATACTTAAACATTTTATTCTCATAGAAATAGTACTTACGTACTATCTAAAACTGAGAATCTCTTCAAAGACAATGTATTGCACACTTAGGGCCAAAAGTCATGTAGGTAATCTTCCATTGCACGCAGTTCAAGGATTTTCATAAGTAATAATTAGTATAGGGCATTGTCTAGGTAAGTTGAGGTAACTTGTACCTACCACAGAACATATTGGTATACTCTAGGGAGGTGCCTACACTACCTACAGCCAACACGGTCGATAGTTTTTCAGTCATCCTGTCATATAATAATTTGAGTGATAGAAAGAGAGAAACAACGCTCTACAAATCCAAACTTTTCCAAAACTTTATAGGTAGGTAGGTTCCCAATTTAAATGTTTTTAGGGTTCCGTAGTCAACAAGGAACCCTTTTAGTTTCGCCATGTCCGTCTGTCTGTCTGACTGTCTGTCCGTGGCTTAGCTCAAAAACTATTGGTACTAGAAAGTTGTAATTTGGTATGAGTATACACGTTAATGACGCCGAAAAATAGGTAAAATAAAATTTTGAAAAAACAATTATTTAGGGTACCTCCTCTACATGTAAAGTGGGGATGATATTTTTTTTTTTGTCCTTCCCATAGTATGGGATATTGTTGGATAGGTCTTTCAAACATATTACTGGTTTGGGAAGACCGTTTTTTGATTAAGTAAACCGTTCGTGACTTATCAAGTTTTAAAGTACCAATTTTCGTTAGAGTCAAGTGTCCCCCCCTCTACCACGTAATGGTTGCTTTTGGATATTATTATGTGAAAAAAATTCACGACAGTAGTTTAAATAACGAAATTAAAAGGAAAACTATCACAGCTAAGTAGGCTTTACAAGTTTACGAGTAATAGTCGACCAACTTAAATTGCAATGTATTGGAGAACATGATTTTCAACTACAACGTTAAGTTTGTACTTGAGATAAGTTCATTACAACTACGGAACCCTTCATTGTGCGTGGTCCGACACGCACTTGGCCGGTTTTTTTTTTTAATTTTAAGCAAAACCTTATACATTGTGAATATGATAGTAGGTATACAGTCAAAGGGCGGTTGTAGGAACGAGAGCTGTCGACTAGTGGCTTACAGTTACAGTGGCAGGTCCTAAGTTCGATTCCCGGGTCAGGCAGTGTTATGAGGTTTTTTCCATCTGGAATTTCTCAGTAGCAGACTAGCAGCCCGGAGCCGGATTGAGCCCTGTTTATGGCAATAGGCTCACCCCCTATTACATTGGACTTAAACATAACTAACGACACGTGGGTGCTCTATAGGTAGGCACAGACGCCAGCACATCAAGCTACCCAAAACTGTCAAAGTTTCTCAATCAACTTTGAACCTTATGCTTTAGCTATAAAGTTGAAAATCTATTAAAGAAATTTGACAGATTGTATAGTAGCTTGATGTGCTGGCGTCTGTACATCTCTGCCGAAACTTTCGGGGAATAGGAGTACCTATAGGCGTGATGTTATGTGATGAAGAACCTCAAAGAAAACACGACGAGACTTCTGCCATCCTGCACTTGGCCTGATTGGTGGATTATAGCCAGCTCCCTCCACCTCTGTGGAAGTCCAGCAGTAGCGGAAGGGGGATGACTACTATGCCAGCTTAACCGGGGAGCCTATGGTTTTTTTCTAGGTTTACGAGTAACTCTTCTTCCAACCCCTCGTCTATCAGCAATCGAGTTTTACAACAAAATACTAGGCGACCACTTTCACAGTTTGCTTTGCGATGCAGCAGCTGTACTTACCTAATAATAAAGTAAACAATCGCCATGAATCATATTATTATGTGAAAACGGGTACCTAAATAGTACCTAATGATCAGGTACATCAATGGTGAACTAAGTTGTATAGAGGTGGTCAGTGTCAGTGTGGCCACATCCACATCACATTTGGTACAAGTGCCAAGGCCCTATGACGTAAGGCGTGAAAGTGTGCAACCACTCGGTCAGTGGCAGTGGTGGCCCGGCGCGTACGCATCGCAGACGACAACCGCGGGGATTCGCAAGTAAGTTACCTCATATTATTACATCAACACTCTTGTTTTAAGTAATGGAGACCATCCGCGAATTTATTAAAAAAAATGTTCGATATTCACTAAATTATTTTTTTAATAATTAAGAATTGGTACTTACCTACCTTTTTGCGAATGTATTGCATTTTAATTATAATTTACCTATTTTATACTAAGCAGCTGTTGCCCACTGATATATTATTTTCGAACATTTCGTCTCTTGAGTGTATTGTTTATTTCATAATTTTTAAATACAAATATCCAGGATGAAACGTAGCCTTAGATGTCCTTTTATTATTTGAAGTTGAACTGTTGAACAAAAAACTATACAATATATAATACAATCATCACCATCAGTATGACAACTAATAACGACTACCTAAAAGCAAAATATTACCTAATTATTTCGTTTATTCTTTTACTTAGCATAAATTCCTGAATATTTTTCTCGACTCAGTTTGGCGTTTCATTGCTAAACCCTTCACCCTACTTAGTTAATAATAATGAATAATAAACTAAATTGATTGATCATTAATTAGTCAGATAATTTTCGGCGTGTGTGTTGCTACTCGCCGCAACTATACAGGGTCAATTTATATTAGCTAGCGAAACTCTGCAGACGTGATGGGTATCGATATAGGGGACTACAGGACCTAAACGCAAAAAAAAAAACCGGCCAAGTGCGTGTCGGACCACGTGGAATGAATTTATCCCAAGAACAAACTTAACATTGTAGTTGAAAATCATGTTCTCCCATACATTGCAACTGCAAATTTAAGTGGTCGACTGTTACTCGTAAACTTGTAAAGCCCACTTAAATGTGATAGTTTTTTTTTTTTTTCCCTATATGGCATCTCGTAGTTGACCTTGAGAGGTCGTGACTACTTAACCGGACTATCCTGTGGTTGCTCAAAGCCTCCAGCCAGGGGCAAATATCTAATACGTATACTAAGCGACTACACGCTAAGGGCATCCCCTGTGGGGTACGAACCTCGGCTTAGAGCGTCGCTGGGGGAGGGCAGCAAGATGGGACAGGCTGGATCAAATTATTATTATTTAAGCTTGATGGGGCCGGCGTTTCCTATCTGACTACTCTGAGAAGAAACGCCGAAACAAACTCAGTGGTCACGGTCGGGAATTTAAATCTACAGGTTCAGCTGCGGCGCGGGCTGGCACTCCGTCGAGCAAGGTGGGGGGGGGGGGGGGATTTTATTGGGGACAAGGTCGGAATGTCGGTGTTTTGATTTTGTGCACTGTACTTGTTGACCTGTTGCTCTCCTGGAGGAGAGTTATGGAGTCGTCAGGATCGGAGAGAACATGCCTTAGACGGCGGCATTTACTGATTTTGGAGGGAGTATACCTGGCGGCCACGACAACCAGAGGGTTGCGGTGATTGGCGGCGGTATCGAAGAAGCGCTTGGAAAGGCGCTTCATGAATTGATGGATGGTGGGGATTTTGAGGTCAACATGGAGGATCTCATTTCGACCGAACCAAGGGGATCCCGTAGCCTTACGGAGTAAACGGTTTTGATGATAGTTTTCCTTTAAACTTCGTATATATATACTACTGTCGTGAATTTCTAACTACAACCGTTTTGTTGGTAGAGGGGGGACACTTGACTCTAACTAAAATTGGTACTTTAAAGCTTGATAAGTCACGAACAGCTTACTTAATCAAAAAATTATCATCCCCACTTTATATGTAGGGCAGATACCCTAAATAATTGTTTTTTTTCAAAATTTTATTTTACCACTTTTTCGGCGTCATTAACGTGTATATGTCATGGACCAAGTGATTATTAGGGCATTATGAAAAATACCCGGGCACTTTGATAAATAAAATAAAATGTTTCTATTCATAGACACTCTGCTGACCTATGATAATAAAAACTTAAATTGACTAGACTTCTTAATTCGACTGGGTCGGTCGATAGGCGACGTAGGATGCAAGAGCGAGCGAAGCGCACCCCGAGGTTAGGTTTGGTTAGGTTACTTTAAACCCTTTACACAGAAATAGGAGCCCCGCGAAGCGGGGCTCCGTCGACATATAATGCAAGATTGAGCGAATGAGAATACAAAATTTTCCAAAGACCACACGGCAATATTTATAATGTCGAGGCAATGTGATAAATAAAGAAGTTCAAGTTACAAAATTTTTTTTCGCTCTAAGTAGCTTGTTATTATTCATAATGCCCGGGCATTATGAAAAATGCCCGTATTTATTACTTGGTCCATAACATAATTATATAACTCATGCCAAATTACAACTTTCTAGTACCAATAGTTTTTGAGCTAAACCGCGGACAGACAGACAGACGGACATGGCAAAACTAGTAAGGGTTCCTTGTTGACTACGGAACCCTAAAAACGCAAGTTTTATAATGCCTATATGTATATATCGACTACAGTATACAAAATCAGAAAAAAATACGCATATAATATTCTTCAGGATACATGCTAGTTAGATAGTGTGTTGAAAACATAATACCTACAACTAATTTGATACGGTCGTAGATATAATTTTTACCTTTCCATAGATACGATAGAAAAAAAGCATGAAGATACTTCACCTGTACCTAAAAAAATAAAATAATTCGATGGTTTTTTAGGGGTCAACGACCGCTGGTAGTTTTGTTACTTTACCCTGTAGATTTACATTAAATTATTAAGGATTGCGCACTTTTTTACTTACCATTGTTACATTACTTCATAGAAATTAGTTTAATGTATGTTTGATGATCAATTTAGCTATTTATTTAGGTACCTACTTAAATAATTATAGCTATCAAATACTTATTTACCGGAATCTTGAACATTACTTAATAGCAGGTAGGTACCTATACGAGCAAAATGAATGAGAGCGTCGGGGTAGCCCGCGTCATCCAAATTTTCTTACGTTTTTTGCTCTTTGCGATTCTGAAACAGTTCTCCGACATTCGCTTCTCCAATGAACGGTTAGCCGACAGAATGATTCACTTTTCAGTGTTTTTTCGATAGAATTTTTCAACGACGAACGATTCACTTTTTAGAATTTCATCGATAAAACCTTTCACCAGCCAACGATTCACCGACACTAGGTATTTAAGAGTTAAAATTACAAGGAATAATAATAAGACGTACCTAGTCTACGGAGCCCCTATTTTTGTCTACTTACAGGGTTTTAAAGGAACCTAACACGAAGAAAATCACGGGGGCTCGTTCACTCGCTTTGCTCGTTCAATTTAGCCCCCGTCATCGCCTTCGAACCTAACCTGTCCGAGTCAACCGAGTCGAGGTCGGTGCATCCTAAGTTCTAATTGTTGCTTATTATTACCTACTCAAGTATGTAGTAATGTTTAGGCCACTGACGTGATGCTCTTTTAACTCTTATATTATAGTGTCAGTGAATCGTTCGCTGGTGAAAAGTTCAATCGACGACATTCTAAAAAGTGAATAGTGCTGTCAGAAAACCGTTCGTCGTTGAAAAATTATATCGGAGAAACACTAAAAAGTGATTCGTTCTATCGGCGAACCGTTAATCAGAGAAGCGAATGTCGGAGAACTGGTGGCCTACCATGATCTAATTTAAAACGATTCAAAAACAAGACATTTCAGTTTAGGTTCCTAAACTGCATCGCTTGAGCTGCTCTATGGACGTTATGGTACCAAACAAGTATGAATGAAACCAAAACGTATTCTCAGTTGTTACATAAATACAAGCAGATTACCCTGGAATTCAGACGTAAACTCTTGGAAGTCACTGTACTACACGCTATTGTCCATAGTGGCTTTGACTCAATTGACCTCACGAACAAGTTAGGAATGTTATGCAGTCCCTCGCACCGTTAATAAGCGTAGTGTTCGTGCAGGAACTTTGTTTGCTGTCAACATATATGTCGTACTAATTCTGGTTTGCGCTGCCCTATTCGTCGTATGGTAGATTCTTATAATCAAGATTTCATTGATATTGATATTTTTATACGCTCAAAATCTAAATTCAAATGGAATGTTATGAAACTTCTATGTAATGACAATGCCAATATTACTGAAAGTTAGTCATATAAGTACCTACCTATTTTATAGTTTATAGTTAGTATTTCTATTTTTGCTTATTGTTATTCTGTTATGTTTTTATTGTTCTTCTTCTTTTTATTTTATTGTATTATTATGTAATAATTATTAATTCATTTTATTGCTCATTTAGTGGCACTTATTACCATTTTTGTTTGTAATATGCGGATAATGTAGTGGGCCACAATATTGTAAACACTCCTTATATTATTTTCACAACATGTCATATTTTATATTGTAGCTGTTTATTATCCATCAATAGATAAAATAAAACTTGCGACTCAGTTTGGGACAATCGCTGTCAGCAGATGGCACGGCCTAAACTGAATCGTTAAACTGACGTCATGGTACGAATAAGAAGAACAGTTCAGTTTAGGTCCTAAAATGGATCGCGTTAAGAGCTTGTGGTAGGCCTGCTGTTTTAGAACGCTATTTTCAAGTCAATATCACGTTTTATGTTTGATCAATAAATATTTATTTATAGAATTATAATCACAAAAATCATCAATACAACTCTCTGTTCATATTCATTATTAGATATTATTGTTGTATTGAATAAATATTTCATTAAACCATGACATTTGAGGCCAATTCTAACTCAAAGAGTTGTAGATACCTATTGCTGATTCTAATTTTGTAAAGTAATATTTTTTATGGTCTCGAAATACCTACATTTTAATTAACATACAAGCTGATACAGACCCGCAAAAACGTAAGTACCTAAATATGAATTTCGCGGGTTAGGTACTTTAGTACATCTCCCTTAAGTAGTAGTTGTCTAATTATACCTACAAATTATCACACTAATATTATAAAGGCGAAAGTTTGTGAGTGCAGTGTGTGTGTGTTTATATGTTTGTTACTTGTTCACGCTCAAATGGCTGGACCAATTAGGATAAAATTGTGTATGGAGGTAGCTGACACCCTGGATTAACACATAGGCTACTTTTTATCTCGATATTCCCACGGGATCGACACTTATGCGAGTGAAACCGCGGGGCGCAGCTAATTAAATTTATAAATTCGAAAGTAATTTAGTAGGTAGGTACCTAAGTACCTAGACTGGAAAAAATGATGATAATACATTAACAACAAACTTGAGAAAACAAGGTCATGGAAAAAACGATTTATTTTTTATTTACATTTACCAAATTGCATTTAAATGATTAAATACAACTACCATAAAATATAGCCAAACCCAAAGAAAGACAGTTACAAACATATAACCTAATAAGAGAATGTGACTCGATATTTTTTTTAGAAGACGTGTCTCTGGATAGAAAAAACACACCGTGGGAACACTGATAGCCCCAGCAATTAAAAATAAACACATAGTGAAAAGGAACCATGCACCCGAGGCGATTGCCGGCGGCATTCTGCAGACGACCCCGATGAACAAGAGAAGACCGCTAAAGAATAGGAAGAGCGAACTGAAACCGATGGTTACAAGTGCCAGTGTTTCCACATCTCGATCTATATCTACCGGAAAGTTCGAAACAATTACTTCACTTGCCAGGCCGTACAGAACCATTCCCGTCAGGCCAGCCCCTCCGCACCCTATTCCGAATACTGCAATAAAAAAAGTTGCAACCTTTGGTGGGAATATTCCAAAACATTTTGGAACATCTGGGACTGTGTCCATGATTCTGTTTGTATGCCGATTCTTAGAGTGTTAATTTATAAAAACTTAATTTGGCTGTTCTATTTTTTTACTTTCTTAATGATAAGCTTAATAGGTAAGCACTTATTTGTAAAACATAGTTAATTTAGAGCCGAATAATGTTTTTGCGTTGTTTTGGTCTGATACAGTTGACAAACATATAATGGGTCATTGGGGTTGCCAATGACTTTTGCAGGACAACTGACAGTTATTTATATAAAAGAGGATCAAAGAGACTTTGCTAAACAGTTTTTAAGCGCGTGGCCAAAATCGGAACTAACTAAGAGGTAATCATCTTGTATTTCACAAAACTCCAGGAGGAAACATCCACTCGAGCGGTGATAAAGCGCATAGATATCCATAAGTGACCTGCTGTCACAAAACATCCCCGTTTCCACCGTCCATACCTTTCAGGCGTCTCCATCGAAAAACCCCGCAAATACAACCTAATTATATTAAGACCTGACTGTCCCAAAGTCCCCAAATCCACCTCCCCCAAACTGGTCAAGCATTAAAACGACCGTCAGCAAAGGGAAAGCCCCTCCGTGAAGATTCCTTCCTCACAGATACAGGTATTTTACTAATGCCCGCGACTTCGTGCGCGTGTTTCACTCTCCCCCATTTACCCTCTTAGGGGTGGAATTTTTGGATCGCCCAGAGGACACGGTGGAGCATACGGTGGAGGTTTGCCCCGCTTGGGCAGACCACCGCCGTGTCCTCGTAGAGGCGATCGGCAACGGCGGCGACCTCTCGCGTCCGGCCCTGGTTTAAGCCATGGTCCGGGGCGAGAGGGAGTGGGAGGCGGTCACCTCCTTCTGCGAAGCAGTCATGCTAGCGAAGGAGGTGGCGGGACGGCTCAGAGAGAGAGCCTCACGCCTCAGCCGCCGCGGGAGACGCTACGGGCGTCGGGAGCCGCGTGACGACTCCCGGCCACCGTAGGCGCGGGCCTGCGGACGGAGAGTAATGGGTAGCTCTCCGTCCGATCAGGACCAGGCCCGTGCCGGACGGCGCGTATGTGTTCCACGCGCGCCTCAAAGAGATGTCAGCATAAAGGAAGGGGCCCGCCAGGGCCGAAGCCTGCCGGGGTAGCGGGATCGTCCGAAAGGGTTACCGCTGCCCCGGAACATAAAGGGCTAAGGAAGGAACACGGGTGGGTTTTAGTCAGTAAGAGTCTGACACTCCCTTCCGCTCCACCCAGAGCGGGAGGAGTCATTAGATGATTTACCATCCAAAAAAAAAAAAAAGGGGTGTAATTTCGAAAAACCCTTGCTTAGTGGATATTTACTCTTCACAAAGCACACCCTCCAAATTTCATGTCTCTAGGACCAGCGGTTTAGGCTGTGCGTTGATATATCAGTCAGTCAGGACTTTGAATTTTTGTATACTTACAGGCTTAATATTTTTCAAGTGGGCGTGGATGGCCAAATCCGAAACTATGAGGAATAGCGAAAAGGACTCATAGGAGTCACGGGTTCGATTTTGATGAAAAATAAAAATTGCATCATTGGATTTTTGAAAAATAGTGTCACTAATAAGGATCAAATTCTGGGAAGTAATGACATACGGAAATCTAAAGGAAAGAGCTCATTTTTAACAAAATACTTTTTTATTTTTCTTATGTTACCTACCTCATCATCATCTGCCTAGCCTTTTCCCAACTATGTCGGGATCGGCTTCCAGTCTAACCGGCTGAATATCAGTATTTTACATGGAGCGACTGCCTATCTGACCTCCACAACCCAGGTGCCCAGGGTCCCGAGATATGTAAAAACGAAATAATAGTTTATTGATACAAGTCCTTACAATATATGCTTAGTATCTAGCTAAAGTTCACAATAAAAAAGGCGCACAAAAGTTGAATCCCTGACTCCTAAACTAGGAAAACCTGTGACTTAGGAGTCAGTGTTCTACTACCACTTGGACACTATACACCCTTATAGAAATGAACAGCTGGTAAGCTAAAAAGAATATACTATATAGGGTGACTGGTAATTAGTGACCGATACTTAAACACGTGATTGTACTCATGATAACAAACAACTTTTACTATGGGACCAAACCTGAAATTGCGGAAAAAATCTGCTGTTTAGTCGTTCATGTTCGCCTAACTGGTCAAAATGTACTGAACAGCAGATTTTTTTTTCGCGATTTCAGGTTTGGTCCCATAGTAAAAGTTGTTTGTTATCATGAGTACAATCACGTGTTTAGGTATCGGTCACTAATTACCAGTCACCCTATATGTGTATATACATATTAATGTATTGAAACATATTTTTTTATTATTCCAGAATGGCTCTTACACCAATGGTAACGCTCTTCTTGCTGATAGCGGGGACACTCTCAGCGCCTGCAGATGGTCCGATTCGTATCGACCTGCCAGTATATGATCAACCACAATCCGCTTCAGACGTGCCCCTGTCTCAACCACTAGACCCCGAAAATTACCCTGGAGGCGACCTTGTGAAGAATAACGCTCAACCAAGTGGAGGGAATTTCGTAACCTACAAACTTCAAGCAGCGTCGAATCTGTTGGGGAGCACGTTGAATGCGAAGGTAATTTAAAAAGAAACTGTTACTAAATTTTGTAGGTAGCGACGGATTTAAGGAACGAGGCGAACTGCAATGCTATGCTGTAGAAATCTCACCGTGAAAACTTAGGTGAAGTGAGCTTAAAGTGAGCTGTCAATAGTGTCAATCCCTCAGGTGGAATGACAGCTCACTTTAAGCTCACCTCACCTAAGTTTTCACGGTGATCTTTTTACAGAATAGCACCGCTGATCATCATCAGACTATACAACATACCAGTTTAATGCAGGACGTAGGCCTCTCCTATCACACGCCATCTCACTCCAGAATCCGATTCCACAGACAGACTCCAGGCATAATACTTTCCATAGCTTGCCAAGACCCTGAGCTACCATGAATTTGTGGAGCGGCCGCACAGTGAGCGCCTGGGAGAGTCTCGTCTCCGAAGTCACAAGTTTATGAGGTACAGTAGGCCGGAAACTCCGTACTACGCTAGGGCAGCTCAAGGACACAGTGTTACCAATGACATGCGATGTACTGTACCAACTGATTGTAGGTCTAATAGTCTTGAGGCTCTGCGAAATAAACGAAGACTCGACGTATTTTTCGGTCACTCCTAAGAATGAACAGTCAACAAAAGAGATAAGTATGCAGTATCGTCGGATATAGTTGAAGTTTAGTAAGAAACTGATGAATGTTCTCGAATAAAATTTAATTTTATTAATAGAAAATAAACAGCTCATTTATCAAATTAAATTTCAGTTGACAACATCCATTGCATCGGTTTCTTCTACTTAACCGACGATCTTCTTATTATATCTGCTTATTCGAAACTTCAACTAAGTATATCCGACGATCCTGCATAGGTACTTATCTCTTTTGTTGACTGTACATAAATATATTTATTACTACACTAGCTTTTGCCCGCGACTTCGTTCGCGTGGAATAGTGACTTCCGGCAGATTTTTGGTTTTACCCACATAGTTCCCGATCTCGCGGGATCTCTTCAAAAATGAAATGTGGAAGATATTCTAGGGAACTCTTCAAAAATCAACATAATGAACTCTGCGTTTGAATCACCAACTCGACATTATAGTACTAATAGAATTATCTATACTCCGTTAGAGCATTTTCTTTGTACTAAAAGTTGTATTATATTATATTTTCATACCTTTTTACTATTTATTTACATTTTTCCGATGAATTTTCAGTACTGAATTGATGCCGACTCTTGACCAATAGATGGCGCTGTATGTCCGGAATAAATTTTATTTTTTATTTTATTTTTTGTAATAAAAACTATCCTATGTCCTTTCTCAAGTTCCAAACTATGTATGTACCAAATTTCACACAAATCGGTTAAGTAGTTTAGGCGTGAAGCAAAGACAGACAGACAGAAAGACAGACAGACAGAGTTACTTTCGCATTTATAATATTAGTTTGGATAAAGGTACTAAGAATATAATACAGTCAAACGGGGCGAATAGGGATGCAGGGGTGAATCGGGACGAAACTTTAAAAGGGATTTTAACAATGAAATAATATACCTAGATTGTTGCCCAAAAGGACTCTAATGTGTTTACTGTATTGCAATATTAACGATTAAGTGTCCTTGTTGGAAAAATACTATAGGTATTATTACAAGGTTCAAATCTATTTTAAAGTTTCGTCCCTATTCACCCCGTCTTACCGGTATATAAAGTTTACAAGGTACTGATTTCATTTTTACAGGCAAACTCTCTTCAAGGAGGCGGGCTATTCCATGCACCAGTACCTACTTTAGAAAGTGCTGTACAAGAAACAGAAGGTTACGGCAGTAAGACTTTGTCGTTCAAAGAAAATATACAAGGATTTGTTGCTGGACTATTTCAGGTACGTGAATCGTTCAGATTCAAATAAATAATCGCGTAACACACTATCAGTATCTAGCAATAGCTTTTATTTTGACAGTTCAACAACATTCATTGCGTTATTTACGTTGATGAGCAGACAATTTATTATGCTAGGTAGATAGTGTGTTGAAAACATAATACAACTAATTTGATACGATAGAGAAAAATAATGGAGATACCTTTAAAAACTTTCTTTTTACAATAAAAACAATACTAATATACATACTTACAATTACTCTGATATTTTTGTCAGATTATTCTACAAGCAACATACTAAAGCACTAGTGTTTTAATTTTTTAGTCCAAACAATAGATTTTTTCTAAATAGATAAGTATTTGGTTCATATTGCAATAAATTACCAGCGTTGTGTCATCGCGCTTATTCAGCTGCATCCGGTTAGACTGGAAGCCGACCCCAACATAGTTGGGAAAAGGCTAGGCAGATGATGATGTTGTGTCATCGCGCTTCTCTTTCTTTTCTATGCAGTCCGACAGTGATCGCGCTTTAGGTCATGTAGTCCCCTGTAGTGTCGACAAGTCCGTCTGCTTGTCTGTCCACGGTTTAACTCAGAGACCCTTGGTACTATAATATGTGGCATAGATTTTTTTTCGGGTAAGTATGTATCTCTTTTACAGATAAAGATATTTCAACGCAGGGGGTCCAAAATCATGTACCTACTGAATCCATAGCAAAAAGTTGCGCGTCCCTGCCACCCTGCCAACCTGTATATACAAGGCCATTCAGAAAGTATTGCGAAAAAAGTTTTTATGTATGAGAGACTGGCCAGTTATAATCTATTTTACAAGCTTTTATTGAAAATACACTGACCTCTATTTAAACAGCGTACTTGTTTTATAGAGGTCAGTGTGAAAATATGATTATTTTATAACTAAAAATCGGTACGTTCCAATTTCAAATTTTCCCTCCACATTGTTTGCGAGCTATTTTAAATTATCGGTTCTCATTAAAAAATGGATCTGCGTCGGGAACATTTTCGCGCTATGATTTTTTACGATTTCAAGTGTCGCCTGAAACCGGACGAATCGTACGATAGACTTCAAATGGCATTCATGGATGAAGGCTCTTTTTTAGGCCTTTTATGTTTAATCGTTTTTTTTTTTGTTATGTTTTTACTGGTGAACAATAAATAAATAAATAATAAATAAGGCCCTTTAAGGCAACCGTGTATCTTTGGTATAACGAATTCAAGCGCGGTCGACTAACTTTGGGGGATGAACAAAGAAGTGGTCGTCCTTTGACGGCTGTTACGGAAGAAAACGTGCTAGCAGTGAAAAATTTAATCCAAGACAATAGGCGAATTACGTTTCAAGAGATTCAGCACATAGGTACCTACTGCAGGTTGGATCGGGAAGCTTTCACGAAATTCTATACGTGTCTAATTCTATACGTATCTTCGCGTGAGGAGGATAGTTTCACGCTGGGTGCCGCACAACCTCACCGATGCTCAGAAGCAGGCCCGTGTGGAATGGTGCCGTGATAAAGCAGGCTCGTCTCGACGTGTTTACAACATCATTACAGGTGATGAGTCTTGGATTTATCAATACGACCCAGAAACCAAGCGCCAGTCGAAGGTTTGGGTGTTTCAACGAATCAACGCCTACCAAAGTGAAGCGATCTAGATGCGGGCCGCGGGGGGAGATTTTGATCACGAGCTTTTTCAATTTGACTGGGCTAAGTACTTGGTGTCAATTACTTACGGAACCAAAGAAGCATCAACGCTGAATGGTATACTATCAAATGCTTAGCAGAATTTTTCTCTGTTGTGAGTAACAAGCGACCAAACACAGGGCTCCGCGGGCTACTGTTCAACCACGACAACGCGCCTTCGCACACCGCGCTCAAAATGAGGGACTTCCTGGACAGCACGCCGGTCAAACTCCTGGGGCACAGTTCCTTACAGTCCTGAACTAGCGCCGTGTGACTTCTTTTTATTCCCGAAAATAAAATATCTGCCCAAAGGGATACAATTTTCGTAGCCGGAAGATGCGCTGTCAGCGTTCGAGCAGGCTGTAAACGAGGTATCTGCGGCGGACTGGAAAAAGTGTTTCGAAAACTGGATCAGACGCATGAAACTTTGTATAGAGGCTAGTGGAGAGTACTTTGAAAAGATTTAATAAAAAAATATTTAAGTACCTATAGAACATTTTTTTTTATTTTCGCAAAACTTTCTGAGTGTCCCACGTAGGTAATTGATTAGAACGCGAGGTCAAACTGAAATCACGCCTCAAGCGCAATGACGAACTTGGCGCACTTATTAAAATGTATTTCTTCGCACCATAGATAATTATATTTATGAATTTTACATTTCTATGCTTCGCACAAACATGAGTAAATCATGTCACTTTGTCTTACTAAGGTATATTAATTTGTCTGAATATGTGACACTGAGAGAGTTTCAACCTAAAGTTTTTGGGAATCGAACCCAACACGCAGGCAGCGTGATCAGCGCGTCCGCGTCATCGGCAAGCTGAGGCGCGGCGCGGCGACGACACGGCTCGGCCCAGTGACCACTCGCTCGGTTCTACGGTCTTCAGCGCGACGGACAAAAAGTTTAAATATTATTTTCGACATGTGGGACATGTCGACAACCTCGCGAGCCAAGTCATGATACTTCTTGATCCAGCTGCCAAACGAGAGCCTCCTTAGGTGTTGGTCGAGGCTCTTGGCTATTAACCCATTGGTAGCCACGACTATCGGCACAATGATCGCTGAGTCCACATCCCACATGTCGACAACCTCGCGAGCCAAGTCATGATACTTATTATTATTAAACGATTATTATTAAATGTTTTAGCCGAAGCCTATTGTGGACACTATACGTGAAGAGGAGAAGTATGGCAATTCTGGAGACAAGTTCTATACCGCTGGTAAAGCATTGGTCGGAGGTGCTGAGGGCATTTCCAATTTCGTCAACTCAGCCCTTGAGGTAAACGTTAAATGATATTCATTTCTGTAAATCGGTTATTAAAACTTCTATACCTACGCCAAAAAAAAAATAGATGAGTATGGTGTTTCCTAACTAACTAATCTGTGAAGAAAGACTGAAACAAACTCAGAGGTCACTGTCTTTTTTACCGACTTCACAAAAAGGAGGAGGTACTATGTTCGGCTGTTTGTATGTTTTTTTTTTTTTTTGTATGTTTGTTCATCGAATACTCCGCCAGTTGTCGACGGATTTTCAAAATTCTTTTTTTGTTCGAAAGTAGATAGTTCTGAGGTGGTCCCATTGTCACCAAGTTAGGATCTGATGATGGGATCTTAGAGAAATCGAGGGCAACCCTCAAATTTTATAGGCTCACTTATTGTTTTTCTCATATTTTATGAAGTATCTTGTGTATTTGCGTATGGTTGTCACCATCTCAGGTAGCTGGGCTGATGATGGAAGGTACAACTCCTTAACAGTAAGAAGTTACTCGAACAGGCAAGGACTGTTTTAGTAAATTGTTTTGATGTTTGATAGAGGGTATTTGCCACATTTGGACTCATGATCATCAAGTCATGACCTGATGCTGCAGTCAGGATAGTCTGCAGAGTACCTAACTCCTCGACAACTAACAGCAGATATATCGTGTTTAGGCTCATTGAAAAGGGCTCGATGTGTGGATAAACGTACTGTTAATGAGGAACACCGAGACCTGATGCTGAAGCCAGGAGCATCAGAAAAAGTACAAACCTTGAAATTACAGCACCGTAGTCGTGTTTGGGCTCATTTTAAACAGGACTAAATTTTAAGTTCAATGCAATGTTGACATAAGTTTGGCCTGATGCTGCAGCCAGGATTATCAGCATCTAGTCTAATTAATGAATAAGGTATGCTTCAGAGGTGGTCCCATATAAATTGTATGAACTTTGCTTGGGTAGTTTTGGAATTAGCTTCAACAATACGTTTGTTTTCCACTTAGTTTAAATTAATGATGTTTATCTTCCTGTCACTAATATTCACATAGCAAGTAGTGTTCTATGAATTTGGTATTATGGGGTAGGTACAACTAAAAAGCGAAAAATAAAAACTTTTTTACAAAAAAAAACAACCGACTTCCTAAAAAAAACACTACAAAGTGAAAAATAACTTTAATTTCGGAAGTCGGTGTCAAAAAAACGAAAATGTGGAACCAACGACACCGACTTCCGAAATTAAAGTTATTTTTCACTTTGTAGTGTTTTTTTTAGGAAGTCGGTTGTTTTTTTTGTAAAAAAGTTTTTATTAAAGTCCAGATTTTGCACATTGTGAATAGTATTATACAGAAAGATATTTTTTTTATCACCATCCAAATTTTTACAAGGTGTTCTACCCATGAATATGAACAACTTTCACTATGGGACGACCTCTGAAATCCCGAAAGAAAATCAGCTGTTTCATACAATGGTCAAAGATTTATTTCTTCGTGATTTCAGAGTAGGCTGCATAGTGAAAGTACTAATAAGGTATAGGTAGTAATTTACCCCGCAGGTTGATACCATTGGTATACTTAGATAGGTACTGATAATCTATACTGGTATATACATATATGGTGCTGATCTATGCATCATGTTCGTGAATGGGCGCCGTCAGTTGGGGCTGGTCATCACTTGGCTGCCTCGGCTTATTTTTATTTTTAATTATTTTATTTTTGGACTGTTGTTTTTTTTTATTTACTATTTGCTGTACTCTGGACGCTTTTAACGCATACGTCTTTTTTTTACATCGTTCTCACATATTATTATAAATTCAACATTAATGATGTAACTAATATTTTTGTAAAAATATAATTTAAAAGAGCGTCCATGGAGTTTCTTGCCCGTTCTTCTCCATAGGTACCTATACCTACGCTTTGGAATGGGCAACTAGCTTCATTTTATTTTTGACTGATTGACTTCTTGACAATTCAAAAGTGCCTGTAAATGGTTTAATTGAAATAAATGCTTTGAGTTTGATACATCTACAGGGTGTGGCGTAAATAGTGGTCCACCGT
The DNA here is from genome assembly GCA_914767645.1 of Hydraecia micacea. Lineage (NCBI taxonomy): Eukaryota > Metazoa > Arthropoda > Insecta > Lepidoptera > Noctuidae > Hydraecia > Hydraecia micacea. Next base: position 4,794,578 of record OU611774.1, read on the forward strand.
TAAGGATTCGATATACCAGATAATTTACTATAACATATTACAATTTTTCTTATTTGTTTTTTCATCAGGTGCCAGGATCAGTTTTCAAGCAGATCGCCCGAGCCGCCACAGAGAAGCTCAATAATTTTGGGGGAAAACTTATTGGCTTATAAATAAGTGTGCCTATGCTATTTTTCTGAAGAAACTCTAAGTTCAGTGAATAAACTACCCGCATCTTATCGTTTGCAGTCCGGACTCAATTCACTCAATGGCCTGACCACGGGGTAAGGTCTGACTTTAAAATTCTCTACAGGCATATTCGATCGACTGTTAGCAAAATATCAAACATGATTAAGAAATACTAAATGACTTTTACCCAAAACTAAACCATTGTCATTACTATTATACGAGTAGGTACAGCCACAGAACAGATAATTTAACTGCTCTGTGGGTACATCAGCCTCAAAGAGAAGGTACATCGACAGGAATTCATTTTATTGTCTACAACTGTGGTCTACAACATAATTATGTTTCATAATTCTGTATCAATATGCTAGCTACACATTGATACACTATTATGGAACAGATATTGTATAGCCTACATAAAGTACTTACCAAAAAAAACAATCCGCCTAGCCTTTTCCCAACTATGTCGGGGTTGGCTTCCAGTCTAACCGGATGCAGCTGAATACCAGTATTTTACATAGGGCGACTGCCTATCTGACGTCCACCTATAAATTAAGTACCCAATGTGTACTAATTTGTGGCTACACAAATTGATCCAATAGATATATTGATAGAATTCATGCCGATGCATTGTAGATATACCTACTTACATCCATTTGAGGCTAACTCTGTAAGTCTTGGCTAATAACGATGCTATTAGATTAATTGGTACTTACCCAATATTTCCTTAATAGAATTGATGTCAAATATTTTCATAATTATAATAGAAAACTTAAAACGTAGGAGGTACAATTAAGTATTTTTACGTAAGCTGTACGTACAGACGCGAGCACATCAAGTTACTACAATATGTCAAATTTCTTTAATAGATTTTCAACTTTATCGCTCAAGCATAGAGTTCAAAGTTGATTGGGAAATTTTGACAGATTGGGGGTCGCTTGATGTGCTGGTGTCTGTACCACGTCGATGATGCTCTCACCGCAGACTGGGGCCGGCCGCCGCCGCCCGACGGTTTTTATGTACCTAACTCCATATTATTATGCAATAAGTATCTATGATACAAAATCGCTACAGGAACACAATTTGTTTGGCCGGGCAGCATGAATCCGCTATTTGATTTAATATTCCATCATACATATGTCTAGAACTGTGAGATAGGGATGGAAGAGGGTGCGGCAGGTAGCAACGGCGGGAAGGGCGGGGGCGGGTTAGGACGAGATAGTGCATCGTACCTTTTATATGTATTGCTAGGTACCTATCCTGAAATGCGCGCGCCTCAAGTATTCGGAAATCAATACAAATGCAGCCAAAGCACTCAATTCCGTTCGGCCGGAAGGGTCATACGAAGTTCATCAAGAACGATTTCAATACGGATAATTATTAGCCGATATAATTTCATGCATTGGAGTAAGTACCTATATTTTTGTGATGTCTTTGGGAGCTCCTATAGGTAGGCACTTACCTACATGCCTATTGATTATCGGAGAAAAATCATGTAGTGTATCAGGCTAACTGTACGTACCTTCTACCTATATTCAGAGCAATGCCTTGCGAGTTGTAGGTCGTAGGTTCGAACTCAGACAAGCGCTTTACATTTTGCAAATTATTTCGTCACCACTGCTCTCAAAACGGTGAAAAAAACATCTTGACGAAGCCGGCATGTCCTAGAACTAAAAAATTCGAAGACGTGTGGCATTTACCAATCCGCATTGGGCCCACGTGGTGGATCGACCTACTCCCTCTCGTCTAGAGGAGGCCCTTGTCCAAGCAGTGGTAACATTATAGGCTGATTATGCTGCTTTCGGAACAAATCCTTAGCCGAAGCGGAATCATCCCAAAAACATGTTTTATACGGATACTAAAATGTATTAGGTACACGGATATATCTATGATTAGGTACTTACAATTGAGGATTTCTCAGTAGCAGCCCCGGAATTTGAATTTGTACCCGGATAATGGCAATAGGCTTACCCCTTGAAACGTGGTACTTATAGGTATTATACACTTCTGTCTGTCCCATCGGCGAATACTGATGATTGATGCTTATGTTGTATTGTACCTACGTACATACCTAGATCTTTAAGTCCCTTACATAGGTTATTTTCTAGTTATTTTTAATCTAGTATTGTATACAGGGTTATTGGAAAAACACCAACAACCTCTTAAGAGGTCATTGTACTCATCATTATGAACAACTTTTACTGTGGGACCAAACCTGAAATCGCGAAAAAAAATCAGCTGTTCCCTAAATTTTGACGAGTTATACGAACATAAATGTAGGGAACAGCTGTTTTTTTTTTGATTCAACAAAGTTAGATCTGTTAACATTGTTAACTTTTGTGGAAAGAAATTCGAATGCGAATTACTTTCAGGTCGAATGTCAATATATTGTCGAACCAATAGTATTATGATTTCGGAGGTAAAAAAATGTAAACACACATTCAAAAGCTCAAAGGTTGAAGACGCGGACTGTCGAGCGAGAGGTCATGAGTTCATGACTTGATCCCAAGTACAATATGCATGTGGTTGCCGTCGGTGCGTGTGCAAGACGGTGTAAGTGCAGTTTGTAAATACCGTGTAGGTACGCCAGTGGATTCTTTAGGATATTAGAACAAACAGAATCTAAATTACCAACCTAGTCAAAAAAAAATACCTTGTTTTCGCTGCGTATCAGTCACAAGTCCAAAAATTTGAAGCAAGTCAGAATAAAATATTTAAATGGCCAAGATATTCATATTTTTCTTCCTCCCGTAAAATAATGAAAACTCAGATACCGACAAACTGCTCCTACGCACTCTTGCACGCACACCGACGTTATCACCAGAGGCTCCCTTAGAAGAGAAGTCAAGTTATTACCTTCTTGTTACTAGATTCTAAGCAATAATAAAATGTACAAGTTTTTTCTAGTGATTATACATTTTGTAACTAAATATCAGTGTTTTTATTTTTACAACTAATAGTCTCCAGACCGTATTTCAGCCATGGCGGTCAATCTCAACGGAGACTAGGCTTCGGTGTAGGAGAAGCACAGGATGAAATTGAAAACGTGCGCCAAATTGAAATAGGAGGTCCAATAACTGTTTCATAATCTTTATAAATTGTCATTTCAGAAATTTTAATTCTTGAAAAAATATCGTGTAATTTTCCTCTTAGATACAATGCAAACTAAGTTATTGTTGTCGCAAGCATTAATTGCGTCAAGTCGCTGCAAAAAGACGCCAAGTTGTCGTTAGCATCTGCGTTTGGAATGGAAACTGATTTAAAGACGAGTTATGAGAAAAATAAGTTTTCTATAGAAATTTGAAATTCCTCATATCTCGTCTTTACGAGTATATCAGAGTCCTTTCAAAGTATATATTTGGGAACCTAGATAGGTAATCTGTAATCCAATCGGAATAAATACACACTCCCTTAAGAATAATATGTTTAATTTACAAATTATTTTGGTATTACGTTTGTTTGAACCAGAACAACGCATTAACATGCATAGTTCGCCGGCCTCTTAAGGTAGCTTCTCTTACTGCCTCCTCTCAACTTTCACCATGTACCTACGCATCACTCAAATCGGACATGAAATCAAGACAAGGGGGTCATTGGAACCCTTTTACTAAATCTTAATAGGTAGGTACCTTTCTAATGATATATCATTTATTACATAGATATATGAAAGAAGAACAATGACGGCATAAAACACTATAATAGAGATAAAATCATGGAAATAGCGACCAAATTCTATACATCATTATATTCAGATCATTCACCACCCCCGATCAGCACAGAATACAGTCTCCCAGATTCCATTCCCTCAATAACCGGTTTTGAAGTGCACAGAGCACTTACAACCATGCGCTACAACAGAAGTCCTGGAGAAGATGGAATCACTACCGAAACATTAAAAATTGGCTCTAACACATTGTTACCCCACCTTACAAACCTATTTAACACAATATTAACATCTGGAAACGTACCCAAGTCAATGTGCCATTCAAACATAGTCCTTCTGCACAAAAAAGGCGACAAAAGCGATATCGGCAACTACCGCCCAATAAGTCTGACATCTCACATTTATAAGACTTTCATTAAAGTGATACACAATCGCATAGACCGGAAACTGGATAAACACCAGCCACCAGAACAAGCCGGCTTTCGCCCAAGTTATTCAACAACCGATCACCTTCAAACACTAAACCAAATCCTAGAAAAGTATACAGAATTTAATAAACCGTTATATCTTGCCTTCGTAGATTATACGAAGGCCTTTGACAGTATTAAACATTCAGAAATATTCACATCCCTCGAACACCAAGAACTTGAAAAACAATACATTGACCTTTTAAAAACCATTTACAACAATAGCACGGCAAACATAAAACTAAATACTGCTGGACCTTCATTCCAAATTCAAAAAGGCGTTAAACAAGGTGATCCGCTCTCTCCCAAATTGTTTACGAGCACACTTGAGGAGATATTTAAGTCACTGGCAGCCTCATGGAAGACCAAGGGCATTGACGTCGGCAAGAAGAAGCTGACAAACCTCCGATTTGCCGACGATATCGTCCTTTTTGCCCCCACAGCTCTAGAACTCCAGACCATGCTCCAAGAGCTGAGCACAGCTAGCTTCAAGGTAGGGCTTGCGATGAATCGGTCTAAAACACAATTAATGACCAACAGCACTAAGCGTAGGGTCGAGGTAGATGGGCAGGAAATAATTTATGTCGATGAGTATATCTACTTGGGCCAGTTAGTTTCTTTCGAAAACAGGCAGGAGAGGGAGATCGATCGCCGAATCGAGAACGCCTGGAAAAGCTACTGGTCCATGAAGATGCTAATGAAGGGTGATCTACCAATCTCCCTGAAGCGCAAACTCATCGATATGTGTATTCTGCCCGTCCTAACCTACGGTGCTCAGACCTGGTCGCTCACCGAGTCGCAAAAGTTCCGCCTTGGAGTTTGCCAAAGAGCGATGGAACGCAGCATTCTGGGTGTTAAAAGACAGGACAGAATTCGGAACACCACGCTGCGTTCCAAAACGGGCATACTGGATGTAGGAAAGAAGGCTGCCAGGCTCAAATGGGATTGGGCGGGTCACATCAGCCGTATGCACGAGGACCGCTGGGCAAAAATCTTCACACAATGGGTGCCTGAAGATGGACGGCGCCGCCGAGGCCGGCCTAGAAAGAGATGGCGAGATGACCTGGACGCGTACAACGAGGGCTGGTTCGAGGTGGCGCGGGAAAAGAGTTCCTGGAAGGATTTGGGGGAGGCCTTTGCCCAGCAGTGGGACACTATAGGCTAACAAAAAAAAAAAAAAAAAAAAAAATGAAAGAAGATTTCTATGATTTATTCCTATTGCAGCGGGTAGGTACCTACCAGCTTTCACACATGTAGTGGCAACATCCTTTAAAAATCTACGCACCAATTACAGAAGCTGACGTCCTAATTAATTATATATTACACTCAAATGATGCAGTAATCGGCATTTTCGGGCTAGGGTAACGCACATAAACTCCGGAGACGCGATGGGTATTGGGTATCGATTTCTAACCACAAATAAAAATGATTTGATGAAAAAAAAAACCGGCCAAGTGCGTGTCGGACCACGCACAATGAAAGGTTTCGTAATTGGAATGAATTTATCCCAAGAACAAACTAAAAATCGTAGTAGAAAAACATGTTCTCAGAATTCTCAGATACATTCCAACTGAAAATGTAAGTTTGTACAGTCGCCATCAGATATATTGTAGCAGACAAGGTGACCAAATACTTCTGAACAATTTAAAATGTCAATAAGTTCCATACACTACAAATTACCATTAATATCTGAACATTCATTACTTCATTCATCTGAGCAGATGCTTGTCAATAATTTCTATACAAACAACTATCCAAAAATATCTGAACACTTACAATTATAACGTCAAGCGTATCTACCATAGAAATATATCTATGGTATCTACGCAGATGGGGTAGTCTTAGATATCTGAGCAGTTGAGGAAAAATTGCAGTAGGAAATGCTTCCAACTTTACTATAAATACAATATACAGGATGTGTCGTAAATAGTGGTCGTACCGTTAAGGATTCGATATACCAGATAATTTACTATAATATATTATAATTTTAAACATTTTAGTAGTACATTTTTTTTTTACAAAATCGGTCCTGAATTTGCATGATTATGCTAAAAATTAGGGTTAAAATAGAGAAGAGCTAACTTTTTCTTCAAAAGCTCTAAATTTACTTAAAAAACTATAATTTTACACGATAGCTCTACTATGCAACAGTAATTAACAGAAATCAAAATAAAAAAATAATGGTTTTTGTTGAAACTACAACCAAATTTGTAACAAAAGGTTGAAATTTCGTCAATAAAAAACAAAAAAAAAATATTTTCGGAACCCTTGGGTAAAAATTGTTAAAATTGTAATATATTATAGTAAATTATCTGGTATATCGAATCCTTAACGGTGGACCACTATTTACGACACACCCTGTATATAGGAACTCTTTTGCTAATTTATATACTATGATGACCCTGGCGTTTTATAACATTTTGTAGTTTTGAGTCTTGTCATGAATTTTTTCCGGGAGTTTTGAAAATTGGTTATTTTATTGAGTTCGACGTGTTCTCTTCGAATGTTCACTTTGTCGCTCATTGTTTTATCTTTGCCGCTCGCACCGCCATATTGGAAAAATGGCGCCTAATAGCAGTTTTTTGACAATTCATTTTACGATAACACATTAATCAACAAAATGAAACTAGAGAAAATTTCCTTCAATTTATGTCTTCACAATTTTTTGGTAAAATCAATATTCATTTTTATGCCTTTGCGGTAGAACTCTGGGGAAAATGTGAAAATTCGAAGAGAACACGTCGACCTCAATAAAATCACCAGTTTAAAAACTTTCCAGGTAAAACTACCAAATGACTAGACTAACCACAGATTGTCAAGTCGATAGTCCTTTTTGGTTCGTCCTTTATATCACGCAGTAACGAATTAGGTAAGCTCAGTGTTTGTCTGCGTAGATACACTTGACGTTGTAAGTGTTCAGATATTTTTGGTTAGTTGTTTGTATAGAAATTATTGACAAGCATCTGCTCAGATATTAATGAAGTAATGAATGTTCAGATATTAATGGTAACTTGTAGTGTATGGAACTTATTGAAATTTTAAATTGTTCAGAAGTATTTGGTCACCTTGTCTGCTACAATATATCTGATGGCGACTGTACGCACAATATTGAGAGATTTACCATGTTTTTTTAAGACCACAGATTTCATATTTTAGTTTTTCCTGTAATCTATAGGTACCTACCTATAAAAATATTTTATTTATTTATTTATATAATTATACTTTATTGTACACCACAAAAATACATAACAAAAAGAATTATCGAACACTAAAAATATACAATGGGCGGCCTTATCGCTTTCTGTGATCTCTTCCAGGCAACCTGCCTATGCTATGTGTATTTTTCAAAATTTTAGGCTCAGTAGTAGTTTCGGAGAGAAGGGGTAGAATGGTAAATTATTGTCTATTTCCTTAAATAACTTTAACACAATTTACTTTAAAATTATGATAAAAATATATTTGAGATCCTCACAGTAAGCCCTTTCATTTGATATGTCACACGGTACAGATTTCGAAACTTCTTTTTTTTTAATTTTCTATTTGTCCCCCAAAAATGACACACGTTGACGTTACACGACTGTGTTTGGGTCACAGAGATTCATAATATATGTGTACCAAAATTTCAACTTAATCGGTACATTAGATTCGGAGCAAATTGTGTGTGACAGACGGACGGACAGACACACGAAGAGTGATCCTATTTTTCCTTTTGAGGTACCGAACCCTAAAAAAATGGAGACAACTACCGCAGGTGGTGTAGTAAACTTTACAGACATACCCCCTTACTAATAAACGTATTATATCAGATGAATCGTTACACATTGCACCGATTTCTCTCTTTTAGTCGTCAGTAATTTGACTTTCGAAATAAGAAGACAAAGCGTTGTAACTATACAGCCGCTATACAACGTTTATTAGTAAGGGAGTTAAATGGTTATCGATATCTGAACACGATAAAACATAGACAATCTGATTTTCTCAACTCATTCTTCAAGTAATTACGATACCAGCGGTCCCCCAAAAATATAATTAATTAGTCTTTATTGTTTTATCGTGTTTAGATATCATACCCGTCAAGTCTGCGGAGTTTCGCTAAGTAATTAAAGACCCTGTATAAGGAAACAAAAGTAACTTTTCCAACGTTTATTTTATTATTTTAAACCAAAAACCGATTTTACAATAATATGTGTTTCTAACTATAAACAAAGGTGATGTATGAGTGGGCCGATGCTATGCCCTGACCATATACATATATATACCTACTTATACTATGTTTACCATGTGGAATATCTATCTTAAACTTTAAATGCTTTAATTATTTACATAAAGGACAAACTAAACGATTTAATATTAATAACATATGTAAATAAGCCAGCGAAGTCGCGTTCATTCGAATGACAAAGCGTTCAAGATGTAAAATATCTAAATAAAATACATCTTATTGTTTACGCTGAATATAAATAATAGAGAGAACCACACTTTATAAACCTACGTTTTGTTGCTAAATTAATAGCGATGGACAAAATAATATTTACATAAAATATTCAGCAACAGTGTGTAAAGAAGAATAATTCGAACAGTCGTGACTTCGCCGAAGTAACATCCTAATTGGGACAATAACTAAATAGGTATCAATAAAAACCAACAGGAGTGAAAGCTGTATAATTATGCTATTTTAACTATTAATGTTAACAGTTTGAGAGACAGCTTACTATAACATTAACTCTTTAGGCAAAATTGTATAATTCATTTCTTTTATTGGTGATCCTAATGCATATTACTTTTTCTTTTTAATTAAGGGTCTTCGAACCCCCGACCTGTGGTGCAGATGCTTTCAGCCTCTGCGCCTAACCTACAGTCAATGTACCACAGTTAATATATATATTAATGTTGGAAGTTAAACAAAATGCCATCCCAAAGGCAAAACAAAGGAATTTCGGTAACAGCGGTGCTATTCTGTAAAAAGATCACCGTGATAACTTAGGTGAAGTGAGCTTAAAGTGAGCTGTCATGCCACCTGATGCTATGGATTGACACTATTGACAGCTCACTTTAAGCTCACTTCACCTAAGTTATCACGGTGAAATTTTTACAGAATAGTATTACAGATCACCTAAGGGTGAGAAAGTGACACGTCCAAAGTGTAAGTCAAATACAATTACATTAGGTTATGCAAATGCACAATAACACGAACTTACCTTAGTTTGAGTAACATTATTACGTCAATCTGAGACATAATTATAGGATATTACACCAAGACAATGATACCAGAATGTATAACAAAATATTTACCTAAAATAATGTGTGTATATATAATAATATTAAAGTGAATAATCTCGATACTTTAATAAAACAATAAAGGAATAGGAATAACACATTTTGATTATTACAAAATGTTGTTGGCACACTATACAAGTAATCTAAAAAATAAAGTATAGGTACCTAATTGCCGAATAGGAGTTATAGCTCATTCAAAAACATCGTAGGAAACAAACAAAAAAAAAAATAGAGTGAACAACAAAGAACAAAAAAATAAAAATTGTCAGTCAAGTCGTAGACAAGCTTTTGCAAGAAACCTCGTCACTATATTTAATAAGATGATTAATAAGAGTGGAGGATTTCAGCGATTGGATACTATTAGAAACACTGAACATGTAGATGTCATCAAAATTACTTTACTATAATTTGTGTTAATGTTAAAATTCTAGGTCTAGAGACAGCGATCGTAGATCGCGCCTTCGAATACCTACTTACTCTAAGGATATACGATAATCTTAACATGCATACGTTATATATTGTGTGAATTCACTGAAATCTTTCCATGTTTTAAATCTACCAATAACACTCATATTATCATATTGATGTAAGTTAATGCATTCGAAATGAATATATTATGCAATATCAACACGAATAGATATCTATAATATCATTTTAAAATTATTCTAACATTCATATTACATTAATCAATATAACGAGGTTTTTTGCAAAAACCTGGAGATGTATGTTTATAGATTTCTTATGTTTAAATACTTCACTTATAAATACTCCATAAATAATATACAGAAATTCTCTATGTCCAACTTTCTATGTATATATGTTACGGTCTAAGTATTATGTAAATAGATTGCACGATAATGACTCTAGATCTGCACGAAGCCTGAGGTGCGAGCTATGTTCTTCCTATATGTATAATGAACACAAAATCGCGTTGCAGACTAACGAGCTGTACTGCCCATGACAGAGGTTGCATCCATTTCACCTCACAACAATAAGTTTCCAGCACTTAATTGTACAATCGGTAAACAAGTAATATCTACTACATACACAACACGGTATTTGAATCACTCAGTTAAAAAAGCATAACCACGTAAAAACGACAGTTGAGTTGATAATCCAAAATACACTACAACAATTATTTGAGTTGTTCGTCAAGAACGTTTACGTTAAATCAGCATGCAATAATAAAACAATATTGTAAACACTTGTCATTATGAAAATAAACAAACACAACAAAAAAAAAAAGAACTGATATTAGTTAACTATGCATCTCTCTGCAAATACTCAACGCTAAGTAATTATATATATTCTGGGTGTAAGCAGAGACTGATGGGGTTATTATCCCAATTTATACTCATTTCGAGGGAGTATGTAATTTACAACTGCGATCACATCGATAAAATTCATCGTTAGTTTTAAACCGTCACTTGATATTTTCGTGTCCAAAGTTCATAGTTGAATCACAAAGGGAGACTGTCAGCCAGGAGAGCTAAATAGGCGGAGCTGGATGAACAATTTCCTGTCTTTGTCAAACTAAGATTCTGTAGATTGTGACGAGCTCGTGATCGCCCCTGCATCGCAACGACCGTAACATACATAACTAAGTTCGAGAGTCCGAGTTGAAGTACAGATTATAAAGATGTATCATTAAAATATTTAAAGTCGCATTGCGGGCTTGCTATCAGAAACAAAAGCTGGGTCATCCATGTCATCGTTATCCAACACCGTGAAGTCGATGTACTTGTCCGATCTTAACCGTCATGGACGAGCCAACCGCATCTTGCGCACCGTCTCCACGTAGTGTTTGTTGTGCGACATCACTGTCTCTTGCACCTTCGGGGGCAGTTCTTCCATGGATGGAGCAGTGCCCTCCTCGATGTCAGTGCGTCGGTAGAACAGGATGTAGGGCGTGCTGGAGCGGTTGAGGCCGTTCAGTTGTGCCTCATCAGAGGACGTGACCACGTCGTCATTGTACATGTTCCACTGGTCGTTGTCTTTAGCGAGCGTGTAGTAGTGGCCCGAGTCGAGCGTGGTGCCGGCGTGGATGACGGCGGCGTACAGCTTGTAGGACGAGTGCACGGCCTGCGAGCGCACCGACGGCAGCGTGATCGTGTGGTTGTGGTACATCGAGTGCATCAGTTTAGTCTGCACTTGCAGCTTCGGATCGAACCTGTTGACAATAGTTCTAATTTTAAAAATCGAATTCCTGTTTTACATAGAATGACGTTCGATTGTCAACTAAAGACAGAGAAACTAAAAGAAGATGGAAAATGGGAAAACTCGATAGGAATTCGAAATACTTACTTAAAGTTCTTTAGGACGAGGATTAGATATTTGGGTGTGGTTTCGATGAGTACGCTTCGTTCGGCGTCTCGTAGTTCACCACAGTCGCGGCACTGGTATTGGTTTTCGCCGGTGAGGCTTTCCTTGGAGCAGTAGAACTCGAGTAGGCTCTGTACGTTGTGCTGCCAGCCTTCCGGCTTGTCGGGGAAAGCAAGCTGCAGGTCCCGGAACACGTCGCGGGACAGCGACGACGAGTGGCACTCGGTGCACTCGACGCGCGTCAGCAGCACTCCACCGAACATGCTGTCGATGAACGAGTCGCGGCGGAGGAACGCGGACTCGAACATACGCAAGCGTTTCTTCGGCGGTACATTCTCTACCTCAGTCGACGGGCGTTTAAATCCGCTCGAGCTTGACCCTGAAAATAATTAAACTTTGTGTAAGAATCCATTGAGTGCGTTGTCTGTACATACAACACCAGTAGTTTAACGTTAAGCATAAAATATTTTCCAGTTCGCCGACTTTTTAAAAATGCGAAATTGGTCATTGCTCATTGTTTAATTCTTCGTATGCCGAACGTGGATCCACGCGAGACACAATGGCTGTTTAATTGTCTCTGTGATTACGGCATTCAACCCATTAAAGTATGTTATAAACCAATGCTTTAAAAGTTTAAGTTATTAAATTCAACAAAAACTATGCATATAATTAAGTACATTGTAAGGTTTATTAAATTTCGCTCATACAAATTTTTACCTCACCATGCTTTTTTTTTGTAAGAAATTGCGGGGTAATAGCGTAACACACTATCAGGAGCAATGGCTTTAATTATGACAGTTCAACACCATTCATTGCGTTATTGACGTTTTTTTTTTTTTTTTACATAATAAGTAATGGATTAGCAGTTTCCTTCAAAATGATTCAGATTGAGATTGATACTGTGTTACTCAATTAGGGTTCCAACCCTCCAACTATAAGTTACTGAATACGATTTCAAGTCCAAGTATAGATGGAGGTGTACCAATTTGTTTCAATTACCCTGTATCATGGAAATTCGTTACTCTTTCAATTTCATTTTACGCTGATGCTGAGGAGGCTACATCTCCTTTAATTGTCTTAGTATAATGGCATGTGTCGTTTTAAGAATTACTTTCAGTCGATATTAAGTTTTTTTTTTTTATAATCCTGTTGAAGTGATGTGCACTGCAGCTTCAAAAACACTTCTACTTTGTGAAGATTACGTTTATGTGGGATATTACCGATAGTGTTTATTAAGTGACTCAGGTTCTGATATTTACGTTTTGTTTAGTTTCTTAACATGGTGTAACCCGGTTTTCGTAGTTTGTATGTTTATTAAACTGGAAACAAGCTGATGATGGTTTCTATTTGACTATACTACTCACCACCGTGCTAAAGTAAATTTATAAGGTATAACCTGCTAGGAAAGGATTAATTAAACAAGTACCTTCTTACACAACACAAAGTTTATTGGAATTATACAAAATTGAAAGTACTTACAAACAATGTGGCAAGCCACTAAACCAATGTACCCTTCCCAGAGTCTACGGCATACACCCACACAACTAGTCTCCGTTCCTAGTGGTGTCAGTGAACGCCAGCAATGAGACAAATAGCAGTTTCTCAGAGTCGCTATAGCGAATCCGTGAGGTGATCGAATTAACAACTTCTAGCTCAATCGAACATGTATTGGCCTTTTTAGGACTGTGCTCATATAGGGAAAATAACTACTATACTAAGCAAACCCGAGACACAATATCCTTACAACAACTGGTCTTAAAACAACCTAGTTCCTACAAAAGGCCTAACTCTCTCATAGATTAAATCACAATGACACACAGATAATACTCTCTATAAAACCTTCAGTATAACACCCTCAGTTGACGGTTCAGGGTCCTTGGCGTCGTTCACAGGAGAAACCTGTGAACACACGCGAACGCGGCCTACGGACAAGATGGTGACGCTTTCGTTACCTGGAGTGGCGTACTTCCCTCATCACCTGGATTCGGCTAGGTAAAGCCTTCCTAACGTCGGAGGACCACACCGCAAGGGATAACCTCAAATCCGCCTGCGCTCTGATGAATACCAAATCATCACACGGCGCAACACCAAGGCATCAAATCAATCGCGCATAGCACCAATCTTAAAAGGCTAGCATAAAAGCCAGACCTGAAACAACGTCCTCGTGTCAGAACACACATGCAAGAATCTAAGCTATAGGCTATCCAGCAAGAACAGAGAAAATGGTTTAGTACTCACGGAATTCTGCCTATAACAGCTCATATTTATAAAAACCCCATCGGGTTATTTGGGCACATCCCAATCCTCCTAGGATTAAGTCCCTCTAAATCGGCCTTTAGGCTCGTGTCCATGATCGTAAAGACCGGACACCGTACCCCGCCTTTTTTCCCAGACCAATCTGCTAGTTTCTCGAATCATCTTTCACAGACCATATAAGATTTCTTATCGATTTGTATCTTCATTTTATCAGACATTGTTTTTTTTTAAATAAAATGTGGTAAATTATGTAAGTTTGTTTATTTATTATTTAGTTATCCAATAAACTTGCAATTAATTAACTAAACAAAAGGCATCAACGCCATCTGTGTCAACGTAGAACAGCGTTGACAACCAAGGCGTTAGTCCGCCGTTAATTACAGCAGGTGTCGCTACTAGACACGATTAATATTTAATTTTTTGCAACGTCACAATGGTGCAATAAGTACTGCATACATACACGCATAAACTCACGCTTTCTTCCCATGGCAGAAACTACAAAACGCCACCTGCTTCGATCCTTTCATACTCGTATTGCCTCGTTTACGTTCATACATCGGCACCCTAATTGTGTAACACACTATCAATCGGAATCAGAATCATTTTGAAGCAAATTGCTAATCCATTGCTTCATAATTTCGAAAAATTTGTCTGCTCAACATGTAAATAACGCAATGAATGTTGTTGAACTGTCAAAATGAAACCGATTCCGATTGATAATGTGTTACGCAATTGCCCCGCTGGTCATACACGCAGGCCGGTTGCGAGTAAAAGTTTACAGTAAGTCCTAGTAAGTGGTAAACAAACTTACCACCAGCACCACTGCTGCCTGGGCGAGGTGATACGGAACGGCGGTTCGGCCCTGGCTCAGCATTATTGTTATCGTTGACGTCGGTGCTGTAACAGAAAAACAATAATCATTATTGAAGGAATCATTTTGAACGCGGGAATTAGTTTTATTTACTTGAGTGAATTTCTGAACACAATACAACTGAACAGTCAGCCGTGAGCAAATTTAGTCCAGCATTATGCGCCGGATTTGGTTCGTTTGGCTAGAGCTTAAAAGTCTCAGTCTTCATCATAATCAGCCTATATTGTTCCCACTGCTGGGACACAGCCCTCCTCTCAGTGAGAGAGAGTGGGCTATAAATCTACTACGTGGGCCCAGTGCAGGTTGGTAAATGTAACATGTCTTCGAATTTTTGGTTCTAGGACATGTCGATTTCCTCACGATGCTTTCCTTCACTGTTTTGTGAGCGCACGCGTACCATGACGACGTTTTGTCGACGAAAGAATAGACAAAATGACACATTGCCGTTGCCATGCTTAGACGCGTAGAATGCGTACAAATATTTCTAAAATCTGTAATTTTGTCTAACCGATAAAACTGGCCACTATTATCTGTTTTAGTGATTATAATAAAACTAAACAATGTAAAACTACCGTTTGTAATAATATGAACGTATAACCTTGTGGGACACAACTTAACGTGCTTATTTTCCGCATTTTCATTCTAAAATAACAGAAATAACCAAAAAACGATGCGGGCGCCACTGTGCGGTCGGCGTACTTATGGTCGGAAACACATCATAATTATGTCTGCTTTGCAAAAGTACACGGAGCGCGATAGATCACGACTTATGTGTCGACTACTAAAGTCGGTCTTTTAATTAGCTGCAGTAAAATGACAGCTTATATGTTACCACTTTTTAACAAATTTGAAATAGTGATGTGACAAAATAATCGATTCATCCAATTGACATTCAGGTCAACATCGATCAATGTTAAATTGATTTTATAAAAGAGAATAATTATTATTAGAGGATGATATGTATATAATAATTAAGGTTAATATAAATTTACAATAAAAAAAAATAAGTAAGTATTGCATTATTGTTTTGTCATCACATCAGTGATCGGATTGCATATTTTATAAAATGCATTCATTCTAATCACAACCATTTAAATATTCTTATTTTTTATAGTAAATTATCTGGTATATCGAATCCTTAACGGTGGACCACTATTATTTACGACACACCATGTATATATACTTTTTGGTTAAATGTCATGGGGTCATTATAAACGGAGCCAGCCTTGCTCTTTAAACAAAGATTTTCTGGCAAAACCAATGTTAAAAAAAATATGCTATGATTACCTTTGTAACTTTATTTGTCCGGGAGCTATCTTTTGAGAGTATTTTGACGAATGCACGCAAAGTATTAATGCGTTGCCCAGATTACATGGAGTCCTGCCCATTCTTCTTTGCAATTCAAAGATGCGTCGTTGATATAAACGGGTTAGTTATTCAGGACATGCTACTTTAGGTAGACGTAAAACTGACCTGTAACTGTAGACAGTTACGTTACCGTTTCGAATGGTTCAAATAAATGGAGGGAAATGAAGTTTATCAAACGGCTTGATGACCATAGCTTAGCCTAAGACAGCAATGATCTGTCAATTGTCTTTGTGAACCTTCGGAATCTGCCACCAGTTTGATATTTTCATCTGCATACTATACTACACTTTTCCATTCGCCTGCTGTATTTTGTTAATATTAAAAGAAGAATAAAAGATCCGTTGAGCATATCTCAAACAATATAAGCCTACGTTGTGATTTCTCAAACTGCGATAGGCCTACGAGAGTGGTGCTTCTGATCAGACCATGCACCACTTGCAGGAGTACCATAAGTGCCTATTCACCTGCACCTCAAAACAACCAAAACAGTACCAACTACTCGAAAAGAAGAAGCATAAGTAAAAAATGAAATGCGTTAAACTTGTTGCGCGTTGAGCACACGCCATGTTTAAAATCGTCGAGGATGGACGCGTGTCAGTTAGCAGATGTCAGTATATAAGGTGTTAAAAAATTAACCACGAAAATAAAATCAGCTGTTTAATACAAAAGTTCAATACCTACTTGACCAAAATGTATGAAACAGCAGATTTTTTTTTCGTGATTTCAGAGTTGGTCCCATAGTGAAAGTTGTTCAGTTCGATGGTCTAAAGCGCCTCTTAAACTTTGTAAGGTTAATTTTTTAACACTTTGTATAAATGCCTACGGCTGTCTATCTTTATTTATTATATATATAAAAAGTAAATCATTTACCTGGTCGATTGTGTAGCTTGCTGGGTAGTCTGTGCCACTATACGCAGTCGGCTGTGGCTTGAAAGCACAGCCGGGCGGGTATAATCGAAGTTGAGATCTGAGCAGTGTTCGTATGACTGCAGTAGTTCGAATAAATATCTGTTGAGAAAGAAATTATTGGTTATTTACATTATAACTTTAAACTAATATTATAAAGAGAAAAGATTTAACTTTTTTGTGTTTGTTTGTTACGCTTTCATGCTAAAACGGCTGAACAGATTGGGTCGAAATTTGACATATTTACATTAATTATTTTTTTAGCTACATTTTATATATTGAATTAATACTAAAAATAACAAAATTAAATCCTAACTTAACTAAAACTATACAGAAACTAAAATATAGCGTCGAAAAATTCATCCGCATCGCTGGTGACTGGTAATGTACCCAATTTGACACATGGGTAGACCATGAGCTTGATTAAGACCCGTATGTCCTAATGAAGGTCAAGGTGATAAAAAGTATCGTAATACTGTTTATCCAGATACTCCCATGGGACCGAGAGTTATGCGTGTAAAACAGCGGGGCGCAGCTAATAAGTTAATATAGGTAGACTGTGCTATAGCCATTCATAGTGCCTTTTAATGTTATATTTTTGGAATTGTCTCCTCAAGACCTCTTTTTAGAAACCTCACATGGTCATGGTACCTACTGTCTTGTTACGCGATATACGTGTCAAAAACATAACTCTGTCTTTGTTGTCGCGTAGTCGTGTAAAAAGCGTTTCATATTTAACCGCATTACACACCTCTTAGTATCTCCAGGTGAGGACCAATGTCTGCTAGATTATCCTAACTTATCTAATCTATAATTGTTAAAAGCCGGTACCACCGAGTGCCCGATGGTATTTCCATCGCCAAAACTTCGTTTTCCATTTGCATTTTCCATATAAACTTTCAACCCCTATGTTAAACTTTTAGAGAATGAATATTCAAAAATCATTCCTATGTCCTCATCTTTGTTTGCACGGTTGCAGGGATATCGACGCGCAACCGGATACCATGAATCAGTACATGATTCTGACATGGGTAATTTAAAAAAATTTGCTGTTCCAACTTTTCTATGAAACAGCACATTTTTTTTTTTGATAGCCGATGAAATTTTTTTTACGCTGGAGGTCTAGAATCATGTGCTGAATTTATGATTTCAGTTTGCATGTCGATGTCTCTGCCACCCGTGTAGAACTTTTGTGCGTAATTTCAAGCTTCTAACCTCAGTGTGCGTTGCCTAACTGTATGAATCAATTTAAGATTTTTACTAACTAGATTTGAAGACCCACGCGGTTAATTAATAGTGCCAATGAAAGAGAAGTAACTCAAAAATTCAATCAATTCATCAAAATCCTGTTTTCTTGCGATGATCTTAAAACATACCAATCATCTTATACGCAGGCAGTCGTTAATGATGCAACAGCACCTTAGATATAAGAAAAAAGAAGGGAGATATGCCCAGTAGTTGAAAATGTATCGGAACCAATTGTCGCTAGTGTCCCCTCTCCACGCGCCACTACTACACATGCAGTTCAGTAAAAGCAAACGACGAAAGATACGTAGTCGCGCGCACACTCGTAATGAATAAATCAGAAAGTACTACACAATCAATTATAAACCTTAACTCATCAAACACAGCGTGCATTTACCATGTGCCGTAGCCGTACAACTTACACAAAAACATCTGTCGCTATCGTTGTGCTGTGCAAAAGCCATTTATTTTACATATACGCTAGTGATTGACTAAATCGGAAAGATATCGATTTTTCCATTTATTATTGTACTAAAAAAAATTGGAGCCCTGAAAATAAAAACGATATGTCCAAAAAACACAAAATGGTAGGAGTAGGGTAGGGGGTATTAGTAGGACACCACGCGAACGAAGTCGCGCCGGGCAGCTAGTTATAAATAAAAATAAAGAAAGCTACAAAAAATTTAAGTAAATAAAAAGAAATAACGTTTTACATCTTCTCAAGAATCTTCCAACCGGATTTAAACTTCATCTTTTCAGGTCTTCCAACCGGGTTAAAACGGTTGACTAATTGAAAAATTTACTATAATAGCAATATATTCGGTAATCAACATTGTTGTCGATGGCCTATTAGTGGATCTGCACAGTCACATCACAAACTCGCCGCAAGAGGTAGCGGCTGTACAACGCGATGCACCGCATACTTAAATAATCGTTTTGTGATTTTTAAATTGCTCGTCGAGTCACAAAGGGCCAGGCCCTTAGCGGCGTTTCTTACGACGATCCCTGGCAGAGACATGTCTATCCACAATAAAAAATCACGAGGAACTGGTTACCCTACCACACGACAATAAAACGCTCTTTTTCGCGACGCTGCAACGCCGCAACGCAAACTGCCGATTTTAGCGGCGCGGCGCCGCAACGCGGTTATGTGTTTCGGCCCTAACAGCTCAACCGCACAACATTCTACTACGCTGGAAATACAAAATTCTTTTATATCTATAACTTTGTACTTATGACATGGGTTTATTACTATACAAGAACCTCCGTTCCTAGTATTTCTTGATGATTATGTGGCAAGTTTAAAATTTTTACTCTTCTTTCATTTTATGTTCAGTGATACAGACAATATCTACTCCTTTTTCTAGCTGTAGAAGTTCATCTAAATGGATACCCAATTCCGGGGTAGCGGGATCGTCCGAAAGGGTTACCGCTGCCCCGGAACATATAGGGCTAAGGAAGGAACACGGGTGGGTTTTAGTCAGTAAGAGTCTGACACTCCCTTCCGCTCTACCCAGAGCGGGAGGAGTCATTAGATGATTCCCCATCCACAAAAAAAAAAAAAAAAAATTGGATACCTAATTGGTCTGACTTTGCTATTAGACCGTTAATGTTCTGATGTAAGATAAATACACACATCAAAAGTGTCTAGGGATCAAGCATTTTTATGCGGATTTCTTGAGATTGAGATGTGGCTTTGTAATAAATTTATGATTTTATAAATTTATATGGATCCTTTTTGGTGCATTTCATAATTTGAATCAGGAACTGTGAATCAAATTCGAGTAAAAGATGAAAATCAGCTGTCAATATTTTCCCTATAAAAACATACAACGCATTGAAGACATTATTAGTGCTACTGTTTCCCTACTACTGATTAAAACCAACGTTATTATGGAGCGGCGACGTCATTTAAGCAGGGAAGAAATGCTCAGAGCCGTGGGAATGATAGAAGCTGGTTCCCGGCAACGTACTGTGGCTTTAGCTCTGAATACAAGTCAGAGTGTTATCAGTCGACTTTGGACACGTTACCGAAGCACTGGTACCGTGGCTAAGCGCCATGCAGGACGGTATCGCTGCACCACACGGAGACAAGACCGATACATTCAAATCTTAACTCGAAGAGCTCCAACAATAACCGCCATGATGTTAGCCGTGAGGCTTCATCACTCTTCAGGGAACTTAATTAGCGACCAAACAGTCAGAAACCGCTTGCATGAAGTGAACCTTCATTCCCGAAGACCGCTACGGGTACCACCTATAGCAATGCACAATCGTAGGATTCGATATCAATGGGCTCTTGAACACAGAAATTGGGCAGAAGAACAATGGCGTTTCGTGTGCTTTTCTGATGAGTCTCGTTTTGGTATGAGACCGGATACAAGACGTATACGACACTGGAGAACCCCTGGACGCCAACAGCGATTAAAATCCTGCCAGGAAGTCCATCCTTATAGTGGTGGAACCATCATGGTATGGGCGGGTATTTGGATCGGCGGAAGAACTGAGTTGATTTGGATCAGAGGCAACCTCAACGCTCAAATTTATGCTGAGACGATTGTATCAGACGTCATCGTTCCTCTACAAGTGCAAATCGGTCCCTTATTTCAGTTAATGCATGATAATGCACGACCGCACACCGCAAGAGTTGTAAGACAGACTCTCGCCGCAGCTAACATCAATGTCCTGCCCTGGCCTGCTCAGTCGCCAGACTTGAACCCGATTGAGCATGCATGGGATATGCTACAGAGAAGAGCTCTGCCGAATATGGAGGGTATCCAGTCGCAAGAAGACCTTTTTTTTGTTGTTGCAACGAACATGGGCTGCCATTCCACAGCGTGATTTGGATGAACTCATTTTGAGTATGCCAAACCGATGTTCTTGTGTTGTTAGTGTTCGCGGTAGAAACACGGATTATTAATTGTTTAAGTTACCCAATAAAATTTTAAAGAAAACTGTTATTTCAGTCTTTTTTTCGAACTTTTGTGTTAGTGGTTCAAATGTCAAAAATCCCTTTATTAGGAAAATGGCAAATTTCTTTATTAATGCAAAGGTGACTTGGTTTATCGTTACTGTGACAAACGAAAACACTTTATTTGATGAATCCTTAAAGAAAATTTTAATTAATATCAATCAGGAGAAAAGTTATTGCAAAAATATATGTTGATCCCTAGACACTTTTGATGTGTGTATGTGCTTATACAAAAAAAAAAACATCCTTATGAACATAACTTCTCCTGTTTTTTACATTTCTATGAACAGGCACTCGTTTGACACAGGGAAGTCCTACAAAGTCTGAAAGTCTGGCAAAATCGGAGATTTATTTCGAAACTAGCTTTTGCCCGCGACTTCGTCCACGTGGAATAATGACTTCCGGAAAAAAACAATTTATCCCCCTTTTCTCCCCGTTGGTGGGAATTTCCAAAAATCCTCTCTTAGTGGTAGCCTACTCCTCCCAACAAACACACATGCCAAATTTCAGCTCTCTACTGCCAGTAGTTTCGGCTGTGCGTTGTCTGTCAGTCACACAGTAACGGAAGAGTTTTATATATGTAGATAGCTGTGCCCGCAACTCCGTCAGTGTGTAATTCCGTGTGTGTTATTAAGTTAATGTATTGGTAATATTGTTTAGATCACGTTCACATGAGGCTTAAGTACCTATACAACGAAATTACTACTTCACCTAAAAATAAATAAAGTGTAAACTATTAATAATTTGTAATTTGAACGAATATAATACACTACCAAAATAACTAATACCTATTTTATAAAATAACAACAAAAGAAGACTAAATAAACTAAATTAATTTAAAGACTAAAAGTCGCGCTGATAAACAATATTGTACACACACACACATATCTGTCAATAAGGTCGAATGCTCGGAACGTCTACTCGCATCAACAGCCAAATATTGTATGAAGTTCGCGTTTTTTTTTTTTTTAGAATATGGCATCTCGTAGTTGACCTTGAGAGGTCGTGACTACTTAACCGGACTATCCTGTGGTTGCCTTAAGTAAACTCAAAGCCTCCAGCTTTTTTTTTTCTTTTTTGAATATGACATCTCGTAGTTGACCTTGAGAGGTCGTGATTACTTAACCGGACTATCCTGTGGTTGCCTTAAGTAAACTCAAAGCCTCCAGCCAGGGGCAAATATCTTATATACTAAGCGACTACACGCTAAGGGCACCCCCTGTGGGGTACGAACCTCGGCTTAGGGCGTCGCTGGGGGAGGGCAGCAAGATGGGACAGGCTGGATCTGGTTTTTATTATTTAAGCTTGATGAGGCCGGCGTTTCCTAGCTGACTACTCTGAGAAGAAACGCCGAAACAAACTCAGAGGTCACGGTCGGGAATTTAGATCTACTGGCTCAGCTGCAGCGCGGGCTGGCACTTCTTCGAGCAAGGGTCGGGGGGAGGCATTTAATTGGGGACGTCGCGAGGGACCTCGGCGGCGAGGTCGGAATGTCGGTGTTCTGTATTTGTGCACTGTACCTACTGGTTGACTTATTTCTCTCCTGGAGGAGGGTTATGGGGTCGTCAGGGTCGGAGAGGACATGCCTTGGACGGCGGCATTTGCTGATTTAGAAGTTCGCGTTTGGATCCGCCGCCCTTTTATACCTCCCGCCGCGAGCCGCGTCGAACGCGGCGACCGTTACAAAAAAATAATCCTTATAGCATGATTCAGTATTCACGCGCGATGGCTTATTAGCGTATTTCATGTATAACTTTGGTGCTTCTGTACCGATTTCTATGATTCTTTTTTTATTAAATAGGTAATAATGTTAAAATTTTTTAGTTAGGGATGAGTGAGAGTGTTATAAACGTAAGAGTAGACAAATATAATCAGAAAGCTCCGAACTGCTAAGCTATCGGGAGTTACACGTATTATTGTGAGTCAACCATAAAAGATAGACATTTGCTGTCGTGGAATATTTTTTATATAATTTTAAGGAGAACATTTCCGTCATACATGATTTCTGTGTAGCTTTAACCATTAAGGCTGCACACGCGATGGAAGCTTCAAAAGTGGAGTAAGTTCTCCTGTTTTCCCAACATTTCCCTTCACTGCTCTGCTCCTATTGATCGTAGCGTGATGAAAAGTATACTTTAACCTGCCCAGGAGTATGAAGAACAATTGTACCAAGTTTCGTTGAAATCCGTCGAGTGGTTTTTGTTTCTATAAAGAACATACAGACAGACAGACAGACAGACAGACAGACAAAAATTTTACTGATTGCATTTTTGGCGTCAGTATCGATCACTAATCACCCGCTGATAGTTATTTTGGAAATATATTTCATGTACAGAATTGACCTCTCTACAGATTTATTATAAGTATAGATGTCGTAAAAGTTATTTTATTTCAGCGCTATATATTTTATGAATTGGGCAAGCTCAAACTTCGGCACGTTGGCACGTCGCTAAGGCCACTTGTGGCTTGTTTTTAAACCTAATGGATCGTAGTGTCAAACCATACTTCTTTAACATTGCGAGACGGCGCTCCTCCTCGCACTGGAACAAATTATGATTTGATTTGAACCTAACACATAAATTGTACCGAAGAAAACTCAATTTAGGCTATATCACAAATTTTAGTCTCTGAAATCTTGGACACTTGGGTAAGATTCAAAAAATCTTTCAACTGATTTTTAAAAAGATTTAGTCTTAAGTTTTATTTTAAAACCATGCTTAGCGAAGTGTTAACCTTATAAGGATTCTACAACGTGTTGTTCACGTTATCCATAAACTTTGTCAAACGCTTTTATAGCTTTTACAAATTAAATCTAAAAATGAAGTAGTACTTAAAAAGGCTTCGTTACAAAGATATTTGTAATTTCATTTAATGAAATTTAATTGAGCTATGCAGTGAGAAAGGATCTTAACTTAATTTTGACAAGTTTCAGCCCGCCAAATCTTATGAATGAAAATTACGTTGTTGTCAATTCGAATAAAGAGGCATGCATATCGGGTGATTTACGTCAAGGTATTTAGTTTGTATGAAAATTAACAAAAACTAAAAAATATGAATTCATTAATGTGTCCATAATGAAAAATGCTTATTTCCATGGTCTGAACATCAGGTCGAAGTTTATGTATATCGTCCGGAACACGGTGTATAATCTAATTGAAAAGCGAGACATTTTGGGTAGTACGATAGTGAAAAATGGAAGTAAACAGTATGTATCCCACCCCCTCACCTAATATAACATGCCTACATAATACTAGATCGCCTGCTGACGTAACTTAGATATAACTTCAGGCATCTCATCTCCGCAGCAGTAATAACAGGTAAATGAAATAACTGCGCAGTAAATAAGACGCACAACTACAACCCTACAACTCCTATAAGTACTAAGGATGCAGCTCGTACAAGTAAAATCTATAAACTCCTGCTACCTACGGATTTACTACGGGAAATAGGTCAAACAGTTTCAGCTATACTGCGCATGTTCGCACGCTACCTCGGATGCATGTCTATTATATAAAGGTACATAGGTAAGGTATGATGTTCTTAATTATATAATAACACTTGCGCTTCATTATGTCTAAAATCTCTTGCGTATTTTCCGTCCTAGTCTGTACGTAAATGTCTAACTTTTTACCCACCTACGGCGAAGCAAAAAGGAGGGTTATGATTTTGACCGGTATGTATGTATGTCCATTTCCGTTCCCTCATAACTTCAAAAGTACTTATAATCATTTGATAAACGAGGTATCGTTAGAAGCGTCTTGACCGTCCGCTGGTTATAGGCTGTGAAGTCACACATATGGCGCCCTCTACATAGTTAAAGTAATGAATTTAAAAATAAATATTTTGGAATGGTGCCTTGTCCCCATCAATATCAAATGAAAGGGCACATTAGCACATTTCAAAAATATGAATATTACTGAAATAAGCCCCAAAATAATAGCTTAGCATGCGAAGGTACTTTCTTGTTTCATCCTTTTCAGTAGACGGGTTTAGTTTTTAAATTTTTCTTTTTATACCACTTCACGTCAAGCACATGCAATCTCTTGAGAAAAGTTTGACGCGTTGTTGGAGTTTCAGGGATGTGCTTCTGAAGTTTAGCGTAGCGGGTTCAAACATTCCAAGTTCTAATGAAAAGTTAACATAACATACATAACATAATCAGCCTATAATGTTCCCACTACTGGGACACGGGCCTCCACTCTGTGAGAGGGAGTGGGCCGTAATCCGCCACGCGGGCCCAGTGCACTTGGTAGATTTCACATGTCTTAAAATTTTTGGTTCTAGGACATGCCGGTTTCCTCACGATTTTTTCTTCACCGTTTTGAGAGCAGTGGTGATGAAATAATTTATACAAAGTAAAGCGCCTGTCTGGATTCGAACCTGCGACCTACAACTCGTAAGTCGCGGCCTTTACCACTGGGCCACCACTGCTCTGAAATGAATAAAAAGTTAGTTTTCCGAAATGCTACCAGGCCACTCAGAAAATAAATAGCGAAAAAAAGTTTTTATGTATGAGAGACTGGCCAGTTATAATCTATTTTGAAAATACATATTATGATAATTTTGTAAGTAAAAATAGGTAGGTACGTTCCAATTTCAAAATTTCTCTCCACATTGTTTGCGAGCTAATTTAAAATTATCGTGTCTCATTAAAAAAAATATCGACAAATTGATAACCTCCTCCTTTTTTTGAAGTCTGTTAAAAATGGATCTGCGCCGGGGAACATTTTCGCGCTATGATTTTTTACGATTTCAAGTGTCGCCTGAAACCGGACGAATCGTACGGTAGACTTCAAATGGCATTCAGGCATTAAGGCTCTTCTAAGGCAACCGTGTATCGTTAGTATAACGAATTCAAGCGAGGTCGACTAACTTTGGGGGATGAAGAAAGAAATGGTCGCCCTTTGACGGCTGTTACGGAAGAATACGTGCTAGCAGTGAAAATTTTAATCCAAGACAATAGGCGAGTTACATATCAAGAGATTCAGCACATACTGCAGGTTGGAACGGGAAGCCTTCACGAAATTCTACACGTGCATCTTCGCGTGAGGAGGATAGTTTCACGCTGGGTGCCGCACAACCTCACAGATGCTCAGAAGCATGTTCCGGTGGAATGGTGCCGTGATATGATAAACAAATTTGAAGTAGGCTCGTCTCGGCGTGTTTACGACATCATTACAGGTGATGAGTCTTGGATTTATCAATACGATCGAAACGAAGCGCCAGTCGACGGTTTGGGTGTTTCAAAACGAATCAACGTCTACAAAAGTGAAGCGATCTAGAAGCGGGGGGAAGATTTTGAACACGAGCTTTTTCAATTTGACTGTCTACTTGATGTCAATTACTTTACGGAACCAAAGAAGAATCAACGCTGAATGGTTATACTACCAAATGCTTGGCAGAAGTTTTCTCTTCGAATTTTTGAGCTAATCGTGAAAGTGCCATTATATTCTGAAATACTACGTTTTTCTCTTAATTTTTTACTATGGGACCTATCCTGTAGCGTGAGCCAAGACCTATTTATTTATTTTAGAGTGAAAAACAGTATAGTACTGATTTTAACAGAATGTTTGGGAAACCTAATTACACCGTTTGTCCACACAGAAACGAGATTATTCGAACCAAACGTGACGTCGCGCCGGTGACGTCGTCGCTCGTTTGTCTACCGCGACCGAACTCGGCGGTTCAGTATGTTATGGTTATGATAGACTAGACAAAACAAAAGCCGGGCGAACGGCGCCCCCGCCGGTGCGACGGCAGCATATGGGCAAGATCAAACATGTTTTGTATTGCCCGCCACAATCTCGGGTCAAGTTCTACCAGTCGCGCTAAACTACTCGAAAATCGGGGTGCCGGGATCCCAGCGTTCGGGTGACGGAAGTGCGGTAGACACGCGGCCATAGTTAATGAATGTATCGCTACTTCGGTGCCGTCATATCGTTCTCGTTAACGTTCCGTTGACGGTGGCTGTGGGCAAACACCCTTACTGTACGGATCGGGGAGCAGGGACACGTAACATAATTATGCAACGGAAAAGGGCTAGGATTTTGTGCACGTCATGACTATATCTGGTTACTACTTGGGTACGATCGATACGGTCTAAATAACGTAATTATCTAATAGACAAGAGCAGCTTTGACCGTGTTTTTTATAGTTTTCATTACACTGTTTTAAGGTAAATAGAAATCATAAAATAGACCCACAAACAGTAACTTATTTAAATCAGTTCATATTAGTAAGTACTGCTATAAAA
Organism: Hydraecia micacea; assembly: GCA_914767645.1. Classification (NCBI taxonomy): domain Eukaryota; kingdom Metazoa; phylum Arthropoda; class Insecta; order Lepidoptera; family Noctuidae; genus Hydraecia; species Hydraecia micacea. Next base: position 4,822,343 of record OU611774.1, read on the forward strand.
TATTAATAAATTTTCTTTACACTAGCCAGTAAAAATGATAACTGGCACTTTTACTGGCAAAAAAGCTAAAACTATAATTAGATTACTATTATTCCAATAACTAATCACCATCGATACGCTAAAAACATTTCATACAAAAATTCCATAGGAAAACGTGCTTACTACAATTTTCCTTTTCTTAAAAATCCTCTTTGAACTATAAAGAAATAAAAAAAAAGAAACTAACTTAATCGGTCCAGCCATTCTCAAGTGATGCGTTCAATTTTTGTTTATGTAGATGAGTAAATTCGAACTTACAGATTATGCTGCCGTACCGAATTTTAAATAGGTTGCAATGGCAGTAATAATTTAATTTGTAAACAAAAATAAAATAATGAACTTGTTTGACAGGCCTGTTACTAAAAAATCAAAGATTGGTCTATAAAATAAACGTATCTTAGCATTGTTTACTTATAAAACAAAACTTTCTATTAAAATAAAATATGTCCAATTCAACTAAAAGTGAGTACATTAAGTAAAAGTGATTTTAAAATGGTAACAGAGTGACTGAGTGAGACTGAGAAAGTGATTTCGAGGTCCAATCAGTTCACAGAGAACTTATAAGTAAATGCTGCATCGGCCGGAATATTAATTAAGTACGCCTTCTCGGATAGGTTACATTTTTTGTCCATTCATATAAGAATAGGAGAAACGTTGGCAAATGATACACAGGCGTTTTAGCGTTTTTTTTTTCTTTTCAGGGCTGATTTTCCAACGCCAGGGTGCTTACTTTGAATTTAATTGAAAGTAAGCAGACAAATGCGTGCACTGACTGGACAGGTCCACTCAATCTGTGTGATTATTTCTTCAAAAGACCATCTCGGACTTCGATCTACATGGTCTTCATATAACCTGACCAAGATTATGTCTGGACTTTAAAAGAGACTGTGACCTCTGAGTTTGTTTCGGCCTTTCTTCTCAGAGTAGTCAGATAGGAAACGCCGACCTCATCTAGTTTTTAAAATATGATTGACGTGTAAAAGTGTTTGTGCAAACCTACTTACAGAAATAAAATCATTTATCATTTAATTCCGAAAGATCGACATTGGAATTGTGACGTTTCGTACTCTTGAGTTCGATGCTAGTGCCAAACGGTTTTTAAATTGAGTGTCCATTTTGGGGAACTAAGTGGAATTGCCATCGGGCTTGGCGTGGGGTAAACCTACTCTTGAGTGTATTTTGACAGCTGTTTATTGCGTCATTATTGCGTTGAGATAGTTTGTTGATAGTGATTTTTCCAATAACAAAAGTGCAACTTTTTAGAAATTGTTTTGCGTTTTAAGTGGTTTTCTGTGGGTTATAGGAGTATAATATGGCACGATAAGCAGTAATACCTATATAGTGTTTTACGTAATTCCCATAAAAAACAACTAAACCAAAAACGAGATGAGCGTCGAATGATTCGTTTTGCGATGCGTACAAAGGATGTCACCAAAATCTGCCCAAACGAAGTACCGTGGTACACTTAGTGGCATAAAATAAACTAGATTACACTGAATAATATTGCATTAATATTTATTCTTACCCGGGGACGAGAATAAAATAACATACCAAAAAGCACGCTATTTTGGCACCCTTTCATCGGCACAACTACCTACCATACTTATTTAAAAGAAAACTGTCAAGTTGACAGCTGTCTTCAGTCGGTTTCAAAACCACTGTTGCACTATAATAGTGTTTACATTCTCTTTGCACTGTTGTTTCACATTTGTTTCGTTTCGAATATTTATAAATAAGTAATTCAATCTGAATTCAATAATAATCAGCAGTACCCCGAAACGCAGAAAAACGACGGAATGATAAAATGTGAATGACATTTACGAAAATGTCAGCTCGAATGTCAACCAAATGTAACGCAATTGTACATGTAAAGTTGCCACTTAATTGTGTTACAGGTAGGTAATTAAAATAATAAAACATAATTTATTATGTTGTTTTATATTATGTAAGGATAAAGTTACAATTATTTTCGAATTCCTCTATTTTTTCTCTACGATTTAGTACACGTGTACCTCGAGGTACATGTTTGGGCAAAGTTGTATGGGCTTTTGTTGACCTCCTTTAAAGCAAATTATAAAGTGAGCAAGGATTTTATTCCTCTTTCGCATTACATAACAACATTTTTATCATATCAATAAAAGCTTTCTAGAACATTATTAAAATCGCACTTCGGCATGTTTTCAATATACAAAAATCTTTTTATCCCTAAAACCCGTAAACCGATTTACATAAATCAAACTAGATAATCAGTTTTAAACATAATCCTCTCATTTGATACTAAAATCTCGCAAATATGCTATAAACAAAAATCCTCGTTTTCAAGTTACGTAATTATTCTATCATTTTTCTTCATAGGTTCATTAAAATTCTCAAAAATTCTACGTTAAATATTCCTATGAGATTCTGATACGAAAACTAATAATAAAAACAAGTTAGAAAGCTAATTAGAACAATACAGACACTTAAAATCTAATTACAAAATCAAAATTTTATATAAACATTGACATTTGCTTACTTTGTAAAGTATTATATTATTTTAATTATTGTGAATGTGAAGACAATGTGGGACATTTTATTTTTTACTTTTCTTGATTTTTATTATTTTCTTTGTTCTGTTAGTTTTTGTCATGGTCTGGCAGTTTGAGTAATTTATGTGGCCTACCCAAATGTCCTTTCTTTGGTATTGTTCGTCGAATCGTTGAGCTCCTTAAGTTTTGAGTTGAGCTGCACGATTTCTGACAAATGCGTGCACTGACTGGACAGGTCCACTCCATCTGTGTTGTTCTTTCCTCAAAAGACCATCTCAGACATCGACCTACATGGTCTTCATATAACCTGACCAAGACTATGTCTGGACTTTTATTCAGCGCTCTCGAAAACTATGAAAATGACACCCATGACGAAAAATTTGCAGGTTTTTGGTGGCGCCATCTTGAATTTTGATTTGACCCCATAATCTTTCTCAGCGCCCTCGAAAACCATGAAAACAACACCCATGACGAAACATTTGCAAATTTTCGGAGGCGCCATATTGAATTTTGATTTTGACCCCATAATCTTTATCAGCGCCCTCGAAAACCATGAAAACGACACCCATGTCGAAAAATTTGCAAAGGAAAATGCCCATTTCTCTATTGACCGCGGTTCCGCATCAAAAAATTTTGTATGATACCAAAAATTGGATATAAAAGAGGGGTGATGTCGTACTTTCATAGGAAATAAAAATTATCCATTTATTTTGTGGGGTTTTGTTGTTCTTTGCATTTCTGTTCAGTTTTGAGGTTAGTTACCATCCACCAAAAAAAACAGTATTTTACAACAATACGATTTGAATTCACATAAAACAACAGAAAATAGTTCCAATAAATCAATGAATGATGCCAAATAAATAATATTTCATAGGTAGGTAAAAAAAACCTACATGCAAAATGTAGGTTTTTATAGGAAATAGAAAATGCTTGAACATAGGAATGCAATAGTTTTATTGGTCCATATTATCATCATATTCATAAAATATGTTGCCTAAAAACGGAGCCGACGTGGCGGCTCAACAGACCTAAATCAGCTACTGAGTTACTCGTAGCCCTATTAACTAAAATGTAGGCGTAATACACCTTGCTGCTGACAAATCGAGATTTAATTCTTCCCCTTACTAAATACTTGTCCGTTCCCAGTACCAACGGCATGTCAACCTCAATGTCGTTTGCTAGTTCATTTTCGTATTTTCCGTTCCTACGGACATGCTAACCATAATACGACTCATCATCTGCCTAGCCTTTTCCCAACTAGGTATGTTGGGGTCGGCTTCCAGTCTAAACGGATGCAGCTGAATACCAGTATTTTACATGGAGCGACTGCCTATCTGACCTCCACAACCCAGTTACTGGGTAATACGATACCTCTTGGTAAGACAGGTTATATCAGACTTTCGGGCTTCTGACTACCCGTAACGACTGTCAAAGATCCATGAATGGCAGCCGGGACCAACGGCTTAACGTGCTTTCTGATCCACGGAGGGTTCTCGGTATGTAAACATGGTCACCCATCCACAGACCAACCGTGGCAAGCGTAGCTTAACCTGATCGATCGACCTGTGTGGGACATATAAAAATAAATAGGTATATCATATTCTGTTACGAAATTGATCTTAGCATTAGTTTAATTATACATATTGTCACAGACAGGCAAAAGCCACAAACAAAATCAAATCAAACTAAGAAAAGTATAGCTGGTGGTTCTTATCGCATCATCTTCTTCTTGGCGTGTCGATAGCAATCTAAATGGACTGGGCCCAGAATTCAGCTACTTGTTTGCCGCCATCACCAACGTCCATCAGTTCCTGTAACGTGCAGCTGACAGGACACGCAGGACACGATATTAAGTGTCCCATCGTTTGTAGAACAGCACCACGTTTACACTCCAAGGCAGAGTCGTCTATGAATCTCCATCTCAGCAGGTTTTCCATGCTTTGGCCAGCCTGGGTCTGGAGGTTACCCAAGGTAACTCATATCCAGGTAGGAGCTCTTCAGCGGGTAGAACGAATGGTTTGGGTAAGGAAGCACTGTCTCGCCACAGCTTCAGTCTTTTTTTGTGATCGTTCGACAGTGAGTGGGACAACACACTTCACCACTTTTCTCATCATGATGCATTTAAATGTATACCTATTTTGAACATAGTTAAACAGCTTCTAGTATTATCTGTAAAACTTAACTGTAAACAACGAAATACAAATAGTGCTGAAAGTCTTCCATTATATCCGTTGCCTCCCCAACTTGACGACGGGGTAGACACAGCTCCCGCAGCGTGACAGTTTTAACGAAATCGTTAGTGATTTACTGCACAGAAGACACGGACCGTAGTCGTGAAAATGTTCTACACAATCCACACCACCCGCACAGAAACAGTACAATCTTGACTGTGCAGGAATCTGAAGATTCAACTGGACACGATGTCAACGCAATGATACTCGTAAGTTATTTATTAGCACAGCAAACTCAACAACTAACAATACATAAGTAAAAACAAAGATCACTGCGGAGTGCTGGTCGGCCGACATGAGATGTTTGTTTGACAAATTGACAGTGTCTGAGTGACACTTCCCGTGATAGTGTTACCAACAGTTAATCTTAATCCCCCTGACCATAAGTGATTTGTCAACTAAAGAAAGATATTTTAATTAGTAATATATGGACAAATAATTAGTCTGAAATAAATGGATTTAATTTAATATTAGTTTAAAGATGTTAATTAAAAATATATATTACTTTGATTATGTTAATGAAAAATGAATAACGAGGAAACATTATAGAAAAAAAAAACACTTTTACACATCAAACATATTTTTTTAAACTAGATGAGAAGGGCGTTTTCTATCTGACAACTCTGAGAAGAAAAGCCAAAAGAAACTCAAAGATCACAGTCTCTTTTAAAGCCCAGACATACTTAATCTTGGTTAGATCATACATGTAAAGACCATGTTAGATAAATGTCTGAAATGTTCTTTTGAGAAAAGAACCACACAGATTGAGTGGACCTGTCCAATCAGTGCACCAGTTGTCAGTAATTGTGCAGCTCAACTCAGAACTTAAGGAGCTCAACGATTTGACGACACCAGAGAAAGGACATTTGGGTAGGCCGTATAAATTACTCCAACTGCCAGATCATGATTAAAACGGAATCAATAACCCAGGAAGAATGTCATAGATGAAATTATTTTTAAAACTCAGCGTCTGTCCTCATACTATCCGTTAAGACCGATTATGGGGAGGTTCTTAAAATTGGCAACACTGCTTTTACTAAAATACGCCATTTAAAACAGTATGCAACAAAATCCAATAAATAACTAATTAAATACAAAATATTAACCCCACATACGATTTCGATCAAGTGAACTCAGAAAAGTTAATAAATTATTTTATAATTTATGAGTATATTTTGAAGGCCATACTCTATTGCTTTAAAGCGGTTTTGATCACGGGCAATCTCCTTTCGGAGGCGCCATCTTGAATTTTGATTTTGACCCCATAATCTTTGTCAGCGCCTTCGAAAACCATGAAAACGACACCCATGTCGAAAAATTTGCAAATTTTCGGAGGCGCCATCTTGAATTTTGATTTTGACCCCATAATCTTTGTCAGCGCCCTCGAAAACCATGAAAACGACACCCTTGTAGAAAAATTTGCAAATTTTCGGAGGCGCCATCTTGAATTTTGATTTTGACCTCATAATTGTTGTCAACAATCTCGAAAACTATGAAAACGACACCCATGACGAAAAATTTGCAAATGTTTGCAGCCGCCATCTTGGATTTCAGATTTTTTGTTAGAGAGAAAGTCTCGTGGAGTCGCATAACGCTTCTTCTTTACAAAAATTTGAAAGTAAGTATTCATGGACATAAAAGTATATTCACTGAATTCATGACCAAAATTATTTAGGCGCACTGTTTCTTTCATTCATAGAATTTTTTTTATTCAATGCCGTCTCTATGTCTTGCAAGGTCTGTGATTTTCGCTAGTCGCAGTTTCATAGTTCGTAAGTTGTTCGCCAGATGGCGCTAGTAATTTTTACGAAGTATTGTAGAGGTGGGGTGCGGCAAAGAGGGAACGAATGCTCAAGGTTATTTGGTCAGGGTACGGCCTTAATTAAACTCTCACGCTTCTTGCACCCGGAGCTTGGACAGGGTCTTAACTATCCTATTTTCACTATCACTTTTCCACTTATTCTAACTTATTTAACACTTCACTGGTATATAACTCAGTCATGTTCACTATTCACTTGAGCACGTTCGACGTTCTTTATAAAAACATTACTTTATAAAGAAGTTGTATATCTATTTACTTGTATAATACTGTAATATTAGTTAAGTAACTTATCGAACAGTACTTAATTATTTCTAACTAAAAAGAACCAAACGCGAACAATATTGTCATAAACAAACATGCAGTTCGAATCACAGATAAAGTTTATCTGAGGTTCGAATTCACTTCGTTCTAAAACCACTTGACTTATATTTTTTTTGTAGTGTAGGCAACGATCCTACCGCATGCAGTCAAAGTCATGGACTCATGGTTAATTTTATGATTTTAATACGTTTCTTACGCCCAAATGAATTTAATACTATAGAATTAAACAACTATTTATATCACATTTATTTATTAGCCTTGTTATTTAAAGGATAAAACATTTTAAAGCCCTATACCGGTTTTTCCTAATCAGTTTAACCACACTATTGCAGCCCGCAACGTAGTAACTATTCAGTAATCTGTGCCGCAACATAGCTAACTTCACGCGTAACAAAATAATCGCGGATCAATGTCAATTTCATTTTCAATATTGACAATATTGTTTTCAAGAGTACCGAATCACGTGACTGTAAAATTAACATTGGAATCGTATTGGCAATACATTGGAATTAAAATTAAGAGTAAGCCCCTGATAATTTTATCGGACGAATAATTTTAAATTTTTGACAGTTCTTCCATACAAAAACAGTCAGACGTCAATTTTATTTTACAAATCAAAATTACCCGTCGATTGAAAATTTTGCCCTTAAAGAATTAAGAGATAGCAGAATTCAAGAGCAAATTAAGAATTTACTAAAAAGGTTTCGTTTCAATAAAAGAGCAGACAGAGTAATTTACTCACCGAAATAATTATATCCTCATTTAAAAGTAACCTCAACAAGGTTAGTAAATTTATTTAATTCAAATTTATTAGTAGTATAGTTACTTACTACTTGATTCTCGCATTTACGCATGTACGAGTAATACGTAAACATGTATGTTGGTGTGCCTTAATATAATTATTCAATACTTACAGCGCTCAATGGATTTATTATATTCTATTGTATTCTTTAAAACAAAACTGTTCTCGTATCAAACTGTCAATTACATTTCACTTTTCCTTTGTAGCGTTAACAATTTGTTCAGCGAAATGCAGTAAAATCTTGTATTATGTACACTTACTTTCAGTTTTAATTTAATACTAGCTGTGCTCGCGACTTCGTTCGCGTGCATTTCGGAAAACAAATGTGTCGTTTAGAGATAGTGTAAATACCGTAGGTGGAACCGTCGCATCCGACAAGGGCTGCGATGGCTTGTCGTCGCCCGTCATAACAACAAAACATAACATTATCAATATAATATTATTGTGATTTCTATTGCATCTGTGTCCTTTGTTAGAGATCCCAAATAAATATCTTAAAAACTTGTTTTAATTAAATAATTGCTCCTCTGTAAACGATGACTGAGAGGTTGCTTGCCCCTCGAATGAGCTTCTACATACCCGTGTTTTCTGTGTGAAAAGCAGCCCATTTACTGAGATCCACTTGTGGTTACGGCCGCCATTTTAGATTTTCGGAACCGGCGCCCTTGAAAACTATGAAGATGACACCCATAACGAAAATTTAGCACATCATTTTGATTTAGACCTGTTTTATTCCCGAAAACCATTAAAATTACCACCCCCACTTTACAATTGGTTATGTGATTTGTGTCCATCGTAAAAAAAAAACTTATTACAAAAACAATATAACGGACTTCCATAAAACCCTACAAAGTTCATAAAACTTTAATATGGAAGAAGTTGTTACGTAGCAAGAAACAAAAATTCGAAGACATGTGACATAGCTGCCAATCCGCACTGGGCCCGCGTGGCGGATTACAGCCCACTCCCTCTCACTGAGAGGAGGCCTGTGTCCCAGCAGTGGGAACATTATAGGCTGATTATGTAGATGTCGATACGTGTAATGAGTTATGGAACTCAAATGGAGTTGGGCAGGACACCTGGCAAGGCGCAATGATGACAGGTGGAGTAAAACAGTGACCGAGTGGGAGACGAAGTGTCGGTCGTCCGGAGGCAAGATGGGCTAACGACATTGTTACCATCGCGGGTAGAACCTGGATGAATTTGGCACAGGAGCTTGGGGATTTGGCGGAGCGTAGGTCCACGCGTGCCCCTCTTAGACGTCGCAGGGGGAATCAAACACCTCACTCCCCCGCGATCCGAGGAGGCCCGTAGTGGCGGGCCCGGCACCAGTCGGGGGTTGCGGAAAGATCGTACGTTCCCGCGACCCCTGGCGTAGGTGTGAGATGGAACACCGGGGTGGTTTTTAGTCAGTAAGAGTCTGACAGACCCCTCTTCCACCCGGAAAAAAGGAGCTTGGGGATTGACACAAAAGAGAGGCATATGCTGCTGTGGATGATGATGATGTACGTACATTACGTAACGAAAGTTCTTGAAAACTTTAAATTCATAATTATATCTTTTGATAGAGTGAAGCAATTGCGATGAACCAAAAACTAATTATAACTCCGAGTTAAACATAATATTTGAATAACAGTTAACCATATTGGTTCCGTACTTTTTACCGTTTTCGTTAGATAGATGATTAATGATTGTGAGACGTCATTCAATCATAGATAGAAATATACTATCATCAGAAGGGATCTATCTTTCAATGAAGATAGGTGACTGGGTTTGGTAGTTAAGCAAATAAAATTGAACTCAGTTATGTTGTAAGATGGAAACTACACATTGCTTGTTAGTGTCCCTTAGCAGCGTGCGGAGAAGTCAATAGTGCATTACTTAGAAACAATAAAAGAGACGCATATCACGACTAACGCATAATAGAATAAGTAGGACTGGCATAACAAGTTATTGTTATCGAAAAAAAAAATCTGTGCGAAAATTCTAGGATTACGGCAAAGGCCCGGATTATTGGAAATTAAGATAGATTTTCAAAAAACCCTTCCTGTTTAGTCCTACAGTTGACCCGCGGTAATCTAGCCCCTGTATAACCCGGCACGCTCTATAATCCAACATGCCTATAACAGTACATATGTCACAGACGGATTGTCGAATCCGCTGTTTTACATAACCGCTAGCTGCATCCATCTGTGTGTGTGTGGCAGATGCCACACATACATACAATACACATTTATTACGGCAAATCTTCGTCTATGCATGCTGAAACATTTTGAGACTCTTGTGACTTGTTAGCGGCACCGGTGACTATTGCTCGAAGCGTATTGTCTCAGCCCCATATGCAGGGGCGCCGACTTTTGGAAAGTTTCGTGGGTGCTCATACTCATGCCTAGAGGGAGTGGGGGGAGGGGGAGATATTAACTGAATATTAATATTACGGCAGACAATCAAAGTTGTCGACATAGCTCACAGAATAAGCAAGCTGAAGTAGCAATGGACTGGCCATGTTGGTATAGACGTGTTCGTAAGTAGAGACCGCGAATCGGCAAACGTAAGGTAGGACGCCCTCAGGATCGCAGGGTGGCTGTTAGCAGCTGGATAAGAGTTGCCGAGAATCGAGCTGAATGGCGTGAAATTGGAGAGGCCTGCGTTTAGCAGTGCACTGCTGTAGACTGATGATAATCCATCTATTTATAATTACTTTCCTGACTTATGCATCCCGCTTTAAAAGGTTATAACGCAACCAATCTAATAACGTAAGTAGTTAGAGCAGAGTGATCTGGATTGATCAGTTTTTAGGGTTCCGTACCTCAAAAGGAAAAACGGAACCCTTAGAGGATCACTCGTGTGACTGTCCGTCCGTTTGTCACAGCCAATTTGCTCCGAATCTAATGGACCGATTAAGTTGAAATTTGGTACACATGAATCTCTGTGACCCAAACACAGACGTGTAACGTAAATAATGAATATTGAATAAGGGGTCATTAGAAAATTCAAAAAAAAAAAAGTTTCGCAATCTGTACCATGTGACATATCAAATGAAAGGGCTTACTGTGAGGATCTCAAATATTTTTTTTTATATAGTATAAGGTGTAGATTTTTTTTTCGTGATTTCAGAGTTGGTCCCATAGTGAAAGTTGTTCAGTTCGATGGTTTAAAGCACCTCTTTAAAGTTTGTAACGTTAATTTTTTAACACTTTGTATAATTTTAAAGTAACATGTATTACAGTTATTTAAGAGAATAGACGAAAATTGACCATTGGGGCCCTTATCTCCGATACTACTGAGCCTAAAGTTTTGAAAAAAATACAGAAAATAGTTCTATACCTATAGATTACAGGAAAACCTATAAGAAGTCTGTGGTCTTAAAACAACATGGTAAATCTCTCAATATTGTGCGTACAAAGTTACATTTTCAGATTATTTTTTATGTATGTATAATTGTATATGTTACGGCTAATAACCGAAGTACGGCTACACCTAGGTTTAGCCGGAAAGTTGACGGAGCCTCGCAAGCAGGGCTCCTATTTCTGTGTAAAGGGTTTAAAGTAACCTAACCAAACCTAACCTCGGGGTGCCCTTCGCTCGCTCTTGCATCCTACGTCGCCTATCGACCGACCGCAACCATGCAACCGATGTCAACCGAAGTACACACGAACCGCATGTGACCGGCTACACCTAGTTGTACCCGGCTAAACCTAGGTGTAGCCGCACTTCGGCCATTAGCCGTGACATATATAATTTGTATTTGTATGTATGTGATATGTGTGTAAAAGTAGCGGACAGAAGCTAGTATGCAAATAAAATTAAATATGAAATCAATTACTGCTGGATTCCATAATTAAATGAAACAATTTCCTCGAATTTTAAATTTTCATTAGTGTGTAGGTTTCATTGCATTTAAATTGTTTCCAATGAATTTATTAAATTGGATATCAATAACTCACCGAGTTTAATATTACATTTTGCGTAATAAAGAGATTTTAAAAAGCTTATATTTTTGGAAAAAAGTTTACACTGCTTTTATGAGTTTCAAATCGATTAACGAGTATTCGAACTTATTACTTGTAATTTTAAAACTCAAAGCATTTATTTCAATTAAACCATTTACAGGCACTTATGAATTGTCAAAATTAAATTGTCGGTCTGTTAGTCAGAAAGTTGAAGCCATTTCAAAAGCCCACTCCAAAATGCAGGTCTCTATAGAGAAGAACGGGCAAGAAATTCCAAGGACACTCTTTTAAATCAAGATATTACAAAATCCTGGGTACATTATTCTTGTTGCTTCTATATGTGAGAACAATGTAAAAAAAAAACAAATGAAGAAACAATTCAAAATGAATGTTTGTATGGAAGTTCTATTTATAAGTAAAAGTTAGTTGTATCACCGTTTTCTGGAAACTCATCCTCTAAGGTGTCTGAGAAATTGCCAAATGGGAAGCTCGCCTTTGTACATAAGCTGTCCTAGTAATATTGTAACAATGTCTCTTTAATATACGTTTACAGTAAATAGTAAGAATAAGAATCAGGCACACGGCTTGAAGACTTATATTTTTTTTATAGAAGTGTAATGCAAAAAGCTTTGGTTGGAATTGAAAATGAACAACTTATTTATCTGTTTATAACTTTAAAGTATTCAATATATTTATTTATTATCTTCGGACTAAAACGAAACGCGATTCGGACAAGCGCAGACTAGTATGTCTACGCTCGCTGTACAACTTTATTAGTTGGGAAAACTTCCGACTTTATTAGTATTGATATTAAACCAAGAAATCTTTTAAAAGATGGTTTAAATGAATAAATAAACGTAAATTAATTGATTAAGGAGTTCCTAATTCCAGCCTAGGAACTCAAGCCAACATCACCTGCACGTGGTACACTCTGCTTTCGACAAACGAGGCTCTCGCGACCCACCAACAGGCACTGGACCAGCGCGGTGGGATATAGTCCAAACCCTCTATACAGGTGGAAAGCACAACGAAAATAATATGTCCCCAAGTTCCCGGCGACTCCAGCTGCTCTGCTGGCATGGACGGGCGCCGGCTCAGGCACGAGGTGAATCTCCGGGCGAGATCGATTAACCGTCAGTCGACCCTGGCTAAAGTGTTAAGGAATTCCGAAATAAAGCATTTATGTGATAACATACAATTTTCGCACGCTAATGAAGGATGAGCGCCTAATAGAACTAGAAAATGTCCTTAAAGACACGGGACGTCATAGGTCTGGCAAAAATTATGAGACAAGGAGAACAGACCGAAGAACGAGAGGAGGCTGTCATCTTCCACTTTGGAAAAACCAACGGGCTCCATGACGTAGGGTTTATGATAGCAAAAAAGTGGAAGAACAACATCATTGAGTTCATAAGATACTCAGAACGAATAGCAGTGCTAAAGTTCCGCATTTCACCAAAGCAGCCCTTTACAATCATCCAGGTCTACGCACCCACTTCTACTTATTGGGACGAGGAACTGGAAGACATTTATGATCTCCTCAATAAAGTTTGATAACTGGGACTTGGCTCATGGTATTAGACGATCTCAATGCCAAAATCGGACCAAGACAAGAGCTAGATGACGAAGCAGTTCTAGGTCCATATGGTGCAGTGCAGGAATACGCAAGAAATAAGCTCGGTTGTTACAGTTTGCTTTCAGAAAAAACATTGCAATTGCCAACATAATGTTTATAAAAAACTCTGTTTATTTTATTTAAAAAACAGACCACAGACGTTGGACATCATCTGGATATCATCTAAAAAACGAAATAGACTATATTTGCACTTTCGACATGCAGATAATAAGATAAGACCCCAGTGTCATTTACAAGATAAAATACAGCTCTGGCTACAGACAACCTTTCATCACATTAAAAACTCGATATAGAAACCCCAGTAAACAACTATTAAATCTTTCATTAGGAACTGTCGATTTACTTTAAACGCCTACATGTTGATGTCCTTAACGCAGGAGTATAATATAACAGGATAGTTATATTAGACGCAAAAACAGTAATAACATAAAAACAGGAATGAGCAATAATAAAACGCTCACAACACATACACTAAGCTTAATTAAAAATAGAACATCATAGGTTTATTGAAAAACAGGTAAAGAGATTAGAAAAGATCCTAAGAACATAAATACACACTTAGTAAAACACCGTTCATTACGAATTGAAAAAACAAGGAATTTCTCGGAACCTTGGATCAAGCCTTCTGTAAAAAAAAAAGTTTTTAAAGACAAGCTTTTATTTAAATAAAACGTAACCTAAAAAAGAAAGAATAACGCGAAATAAAAAGAAAAAAATTAATTTAAATGAAATTTTAAAATATACATATCAAAAATTTAAAAGCTTGAGGCACTGATGTACGGTGTCCGTTATAAAGGTGTACCCACTACACAATATCAGTGCCTCAAGCTTTTAAAGTTTTTATATGTATATTTTAAAATGTCACTTATTAGGTTACGTTTTATTAAAAAAAAAAAAACTTTAATTTATATCCCGTTTAGTGTGTAGGCATGCTTGGGACTCGGTTAAGTACAAAGGGGTTATAGAACGTTGTTGTTATGTATAATTTGTACGAATTTTAATTAATAATAAGTATTACTTTTATTTACTCATTTTACGACTCCTGATATTTTTTATTCGAGGAATAAAATTGCCATATGTCAAACATTCAAAATTATTTCTAATAATATTTATCTGATGTTGGTAAAATCAATAAAATGTTATAGTAGTTAGATGCACAGAAGAGCGCCAAACAATAGTAGTCAATGCAGACAGATTCAGGGCATCTAAAAGAATTTTCGTTAATCCAAATCAATCTGATCATTCCTGACGTGCGAGCGGCTATTCGGCGAGGACCAAATTAGTTCGTATCACTGTTGGATCTCTGATTGGCTTGCAACTGGCTATCCAATAATAAATGATGGATGAAATTTATTTTAATGGCATTCGTATCACTTACTTATGATGTACTATTTGCTTATTTACAACAACATTGATTTGCATAATCATTTTTACAATTGCTGCTATTGCATGCTTTTCAATCGAACAAACAAGATCTACTCTAATCTTGTTTAGCATAATCAGCCTCTGCTGGTACGCAGACCTCCTCTCGGTGAGAGCAAGTGGGCTGTAATCTACCACGCGGGCCCAGTGCGGGTTGGTAGATGTCACATGTCTTCGAATTTTTGGTTCTAGGACATACCGGTTTCCTTACGATGTGTCCCTTCACGGTTTTGAGAGTAACAATGATGAAAAAAATTAACAAAATAAAGCGCCTGACTGGGTGCGAACGTACGACCTACAACTCGTAAGTCGCGGCCGTTACCACTAGGCCACCATTGCATTGCTCGTAATATTGTTTAATGAAAACAAAATTAATATTCGTCTGATGCGAGTACGCGACGTTAGCTCAGTGGGGAGAGCAAGCAATAAAAATCTCTTTATAAAATCATTTTCAATCCACGACAAAATAAAACGATAAACCCCTTACTAATAAACGTATTATATCAGATGAATATTTACACACCGAATTCTCTCTTTTAGTCGTCCGTAATTTGACTTTCGAAAGAAGAAGACAAAGCGTTGTGTAACTATGTAACTATACAGACGCTATATAACGTTTATTAGAAAGAGGGTTTGTATATAAATCCTTAACTCTTTTCAAATAAGGTTTGTTCGTATTTGCCTAAACGCCGGATGATGTCTGTTCATGAAAACCAGTTGCGCCGCCATCATCATCAAATGGAAATGACATATTTTTGCTTTTCCTAAACAAAAGGAAATTGACAAATAAAATCACAGTACCCGCGACGAGACGTACTTACCTGCTTCAGAATTTTGATTATTATCAAGTCAATAGGCATTCAGTGTCCTGAAAATTGTAAAATAACCAAATAGTTATAAAATCAGAACTCACCCCAGAAACTCAGAACTGTCGTGTTGATTGTCCCTGGTGAAGAATGGTGGCTTGACCACGGCGAAGAATTCATCGGGGTTGACTTTGGTTGACACAGAGTGCATCATCTTGCCAAACAGTATGGCCATTCGCGCCCAATATGGCACAGCGGTCATCTTGAGCACAACATGTGTGCTGAACCTGTCAGAAATAATAAGATAGTTAAATTAACGTGTTCCAAACACCCACTAACACCTCCCCCCGGTGGGTAATGTGGCTGTAGTGGCGCGGGCGGCGTTAGATATTTGTAATGTCAACAGTCTACATATGATACTAAATTGTGTATGAAAAAAGTAATTAACAAAGAAAAAAACTTGGACCAAAACCAAAAGGTTTGTTTTACTTCTAATTTTTGTTGTCATAACTGTATTATGCACTAGGTTGCAATAATGACCGCGGTCGATCGACCGTGGTCCGTAGTGCTTTTACTACAGAAAACATAAAATAAAAAGCAACATCAATAAAAAAAATCTTGTCTTGACATAATATGCAAACTGAAATAAACAATAAAAAAAAATGCATCGCGGTTTTTTAATAATAGAATTAGCCCCGGCAGTACAAGTCCAAATTATAATCGCTAGAAGTAGAAGAGGTATTCTGCGTTGCAAATAAAAGTATGTACACGGAAACGTAAACAAATTCGCCAGAATGCTTTAACATCTAAAACTAACAATAATAAGTTAAAAACGGTAAGTTGGTCTTGCAGCCCATTATAGGTCTACACTACACGTATCTTAACATCATAATACATTAAGTATTGCTACTATTATATTATTGGCTGCGGGTTTCGATCTCAGGGTGAGTCACCAGTCCTAACTCTATATATTTTGGCTGCTGAGACCAAAACTACAAACGTACAAGTTTACAGGGAAGTTTTATAAAATGCGGCTGTTACTATACTATATTGTGGTGTCTTATGACTTCCACGCGAACGAAGTCGCGGGCAGAAGCTAGTGTTTGATAAATAAAGGTAAATCACTTTTCTTCTGAAAAGTACACATGTTGTTATAACATGGGATTCAACGGAAATAGCAAACGGGACCCATCGTTAATACCTAAAAAGTGGGATTCAAAAGTGGGATCCAACGAAAATAAATCAAAAAAAGCTGTTGAAAACTCGATCTTAAAGGATGCGTCAATTTATTTCTGAAATTCAGCTCAGTTTCGTTCATAATCCATACAAGCTGTGCCCGCGACTTCGTTCGCGTTCAAGACGGAAAACGTTTTATTTTTTTTGCGCGGAACCCTAATTCTTTTTCTAAAATAAAAGTAGCCAAGTTACTCCTTATTACATCAGCTATCTGCCAGTGAAAGTAATATCACAAACAGACACTACAATTTTATTTATTTGTATAGATAAAGATTCATTCCATTTTACTAGTAATTGGATTATTGACGGAGTGCATCCAATATCAATTAAGCAATTAAAATCAGGGCGTCGCAGTCTATAGCAGAGGGTACTGTGAGTTGACGCACAACAATACAACTATTTGTTAGCACACAACAATCTTGGGTTGTAATAACTTGAAACTGTTTCAAGTTATTACCTAATATTGTTTAGCATAATCAGCCTATTATGTTCCCACTGCTGGGATACAGGCCTCCTCTCAGTAAGACGGAGTGGGCCGTAATCCACCACCCGGCCCAGTGCGGCTTGGTAGATGTCACTTGTCTTCGAATTGTTGATTCAAGGACATTACGGTTTCTTCACGATGTTTTCGTTCACCGTTATGAAAGCACTGGTGATGAAATAATTTACACAAAGTAAAGCGCCTGTCTGGGTTCGAAACTACGAACGACCTACACGTACTCGTAATGAAATGAAATTGCTTATTCTGTAAATAGGATATTGGAATAACTTTACACGTCATACGATATTATTAAAAAATAGGCTAGATGGAGTCAACATTTCCTATCTGACTACCCCTGAGAAGAAATGGCGAAACAAACTCGAGGGTCACAAAAAGTCCAAAGATAATCTTGGTCAGATATAAGTCGCGGCCGTTACCACTGGGCCACCACTGCTCCTTGAAGATTGTTTGATTCAACCATCATCTAATTGGGCAAGGCTCGCCATCTCAAGTCTAACGACTAGGCGAAAGGTACTGAAACAGCCTCGCTGTTTGAATGTATGTTCTCGCACTATCTTCTTCGTGTCGCTGGCACGACAGTCATTCAGATTTTGTCGGCACAAAAATAAAAATTCAATCTCGCACTACTTTATTAAACGAAAGCAATTTCCAACTCAATAGTTACCGGCGTTCCTGGGGTTTGTTACCCAGAGGAAATACTCGCTAAGCTATTTCTAGGAACCAATATCAGCATTGATCAACGCTGTGTTATTGGTTTGATGCATCTGAGTGGATGACCGAGTTCATTAATGAACACTGTGAAATATGTAATAACCGAACGGACGGGTATTTTAATTATTGCAATGCAACAGGTATTTTCCGAACAAAGGAATTGCGCGGGCAAAATGGCAAAATCTAGTAGTACGAATATTTTATGAACACAAGGGCCAAAATAGCTGAAGATTTTTATATTGAGTTAAAAATTGCGTAGACAGTTTGTAAATGAGATGTTGCACTTTATGACTAAAGATTATTGGGTACCATTGTATGGAAACTATACCCACGCTGTAGAGAAATAAAATATTCCACCCGAAATAGACAAATATTAATGTCTCTAGTTTACGATAGTATGGGTTGCATTTGTGTGGGTAATGTCTGTTAGAGCAAAAAAATTAAACTGTATTTATCCAAGTGTTTTTTTTTAACAACGTTTAACTTCTAAAAAACGCATTATTATTAACTTTCAATTGTTTTGCGCCATTATTTTTTTTTATTTTTTTGTTCGCCTATATAATCTTTCTACTGCTGGGACACAGTCCTCCTTTTGGTGATAGGGAGTGGGCCGTAATCTAGCTACCACGCGGACCTAGTGGGGGTAGCCGGTTTCTTCATGATGCTTCACCGTTTTGAGAGCAGTGGTGATGAAATGATTTACTCAAAGTAAAGCGCCTGTCTGGGTACGACCCCACCCCTACATATAGACATGTAGATGTAGGTCGTAATCCGGATTTCCTAGAACCAATATTCGCAATATTTTAACGCAATACTGAAATACTGGTGATATTCTAGCAAAGGAATTTCTCGGAACTTGCAGCGTTATTGATCCAGATTATATGTATGTACTGTGGTACTATGTAATACAGTATTCACAGGCTGCCTTCATATTTAAATATGAGTAGATATATACATATTCCGATACAGGCACACAGGTAGCCTTATAGAATTATTTTGAACAACTTTACTCTGTGAAAATTATTTCATTACACACTTTTAGAATTATTTTGGACAACTTTACTTCGTGTAAATTATTTCATCACCACTGCTCTCAAAACGGTGAAGCATCGTGCGGAGACAAAGGACGAACGTTTGCAATATTGTAAAATAAATCCCTTTCGAGTGAAAATATACGCGCCATCCCGAAGCCTTACCTACAACTGAAATTCAGCTAAAATTCTAGCAAAGGAATGTCTGGAAACTTGCAGCGTTATGATCCACGTTATATATGTATTTGAATACTTTGTAATACAACATTCACAGACTTCCTTCATATTAAAATATGAGTAGACTTAATATAAATATTTCCGATACAGGCTTGCAGGTAGCCTTTTCAGAATTATTTAAGTTTTGTAACAATGAGCGATGCCAACCGAAAATGTATTATTATGTTGGCCATCTCTATAAAAAACTTATAATTATTCGGGATATAAATCACCAATATTTACCTATAATGAGTTGTCAGTCTAAGTAAGTCACAAAGGTTTGTAATAATACGCCTGTTTCAATTGACGCCAGCAACATTACGGGAGATGTATGCGTTTTTTCCTATAAATGCCTATCCACATACAAATTTTTATATAAGTCAACCAGCAATCAGAGTCCTTAACTTAAATTCGAGGGCACTGCCAATTACTATGTCCTTTCATGAACAAAGAGGGTTAGGGCAGACATATCCAACGCCAGCATTTTTTGTCTGCGAAACAAATTAGTATTATAAAAATATTTTTGAAATTTTGTCCCATAATCTGTCAGACGGCTAATTTAATCAACGGATTAAAGATATCCGATCTTCGAAAAATCAGCCCTTAGTAATGAAAACCAGTAAACCAATCTCATCGATTTTAAAATTGATACCGATAGTCGCATAGGTCTTACGCTTCATAGGTGGACAAGAATAGGACCATCGCAGTTATTAGAAACAAAAATCAAGAAAATTTACCGCTGCATACCTACCTAAAATGCATGTCATGAATGAATGGGGATGAAAGTTACTCAAACGAAAAAGCCTGTTCCGTCCAACATTGTTTGAACACGATTCTGGAAAATGGCATCCTGAATCTACTTTTACTATACGGGCAAAGAGGACAGTCAGTTTTACATAAACGGACGGGGAGATGACGCCACCAAACATTTATAAATGCACAGAATACAAATCACAAAGCGAAAACCTTCACTTTCGTCAATTTATTTTCATTTTTTTTCCTATCACCAAGTTTGATGGCAAAACACGGACTTAAATGCAACATGGAACCAACTACGATAATATTATGGGACATAAATAATTTCTTGCCCTTATTTTTTTTTTGTTATATATATACGTTGACTACGTTGTACTAAATTAATTCACTAGTGTCGCGAGATGAAGGGGCTTATCAAACTACGATCACTTTGCTACATAGGTAGTCTAAGTGTGTTTTACACAAAGATCTATGCACTGGAGGTCTTTAATAGAATTACCAATCGCGAGTAGGCGCTAAAATTGCAAATTCACTCTGAGCAATTAATATTCGCTTCGGCAGAATACAACGGTAATATAGATGCAAAAAAAAGCGAAAGCAGCAACTGAAAATCGAGCGCATAAAAAGAAAATATTAAAGTTTCTCAAGAATGAAGAAAAAAAAGAGACATTTTTAAATAAATAAAAAATAATAACTTAATAATATTTTTAAAATTTTAATGCCATTTTTATTTTCTTTAAAATTAAGCCCTGTTACTTTCAGCGGCTCGCTTGAAAGTCCAATTGAGTTTTACGATATTATCTATACATTTACTTTATGCATAATGTTGCGTATTCATATAAAATGTTGTTACTTTAACTTTCAGATTCATACTTTGTGGTTACTTAATATCAGCGCGAGCATTATTTACACAAACAAAAAAAACAATAACCAAAACATAACATCAGTTTTTTTAGACAAATCGCCAATCCTTATTATTAGCAGAGCTGTCCATAGCAATATATTTATCTCGTGACTGTAGAGTTAGCGCCACGAAAGATGGAACTTGACCCCCCCCCCCGCGCTTTTCCCGCGGCCCTTAAAGGCCCGCTTCCGCGCTCAGACCTCATACCGCTAAAGAGACCTAAAATCGTGTACTGTGCATGTCAAACCACGTGGTGTGTCAAGTCTCATCTTTCGTGGCACGCACTATGATATTTGTAAGAAAAAACAAACCTAGATGTGGTAAAAAAAGCAAAATTCTACAAAAAAGTAATAAATAATCAAAAAAAAAAAATAGTAGTAATTAGTAATCGATTTTCTCGAACGAAATCATGAAAGATTTGTTCTCATGAAACGCACTTTTTTAAATTATTAAAAACTCAACTTCATACTTTCATTTTGAGAGTTTTCCCAGTATAAAGATTGAGTAAACTCACTAATTCGTGGTTACCAAATTCACCCCAATTCACATTATATAAACAAAAAATTATTTTTCACTGGTACCTACATATCTGATAAATATTACAATACAAATAAAATTTGATGAAGCATGAAGGAGATAAAGTACTTACTGCCGAGTGACAAGCAGAGCCTGCATCACGCTGTTCATGTAGCACGTATTCCCAAGGTTGAGGAGGCCCACCTTCCTCATGGGAGTGTGTGTGCTCACGCTGGTCAAGCACACGTTACGCGCACGCCACGGGGGCAGCTGCAGATTATGACACCCGCGAGACGCCATGTGCCGCTCCAGACACAAAATCTAAACAACAACAAAATAATCACTAACCGTAAAAATAAAACAGAAGCAATCAGGTGGGAAGAAAAAATATCAGAGGGAGAAACAAGGTCTTAATTTGATATTCCAATGGCTGATCTTGAGTCGAATATCGCTAGTAAATTATATAACATAATTAGTTTACAAATTCTAATGACGTTATATTGACAGATAAGATTTTAAAAATATTAGCGTTCGCGTACTTTTTTATCTATACGAGGTGTTTGCGTGGTTACGCTTCGGCGTTTTCGCAACGCTGCTGCACGAGCAAATATTTTGACGAGTAGCCTCCGCCCAGCCGCGGCTGCGTTCCACCATGAACTAAAGCGCTGAAACTGCGCCTAGAGACCCGTACCTAGATAGTCGAGCGTGCCCGATAAGGTCTGGGGGTTAGCTTGTGACACAATATCACAATCCAACCCCCTATGTACTTATTTAAATCAATACATAATAATAAATTTTGAGAAATGTATACGTACTAGCAGTACCCCGCGGTTTCACCTGTATAAGTGTCGATCTCGTGGGAATATCGGGATAAAAATATCCTATGTGTTCTGATTTATAAGCTATATTACTGTAGTTTCATCGAAATCCGTTCAGTAATATTTGCATGAAAGAGTAACAAACATCCATCCACCCATCCTCACAAACTTTCGCGATTATAATATTAGTAAGATTACCTACCTATTATGAATATTTAAATGTTTAATGAAAAATTGAGCTACGTGTGAAAATTAAGAAAAATTGAGAACAATGCCATTTTCTACAATTACTTAACGTTTTTTTGCAGGATTTCAATTAATTCGTTCTGGACAAGGATAGTTGCAATATTACAGTTATTTTTTTTAATAGGAAGTTTGGATCCGATCCCTGCTTAAATCAGCCCTTTGTTTGTAACATAACTAGTATTTCGCTCGCGACTTCGTTTCGTTTCGTTTTCGAGCTGATAGTACTTTCTCTTACGAACTTCAACACCGAACTTCAACAGGTGTTGAAGTTCCAAAAAAAAAACCCTTTCAATGGGGTGGAAATTAATCATTACGATCTTTACTATTTACCTTTTTATGTATTCGTGCCAAGTTTCAGGTTTATAAGCCCAAGGATTATTCATAAAATGAATGCTTTTTACCCCCTTAAGGGTTGGTATTTGCAAAAATCCTTTCTTAGTATGTTTAAAACTACAACTCATCATCTGCATCATCTGCCTAGCCTTTTCCCGACTATGTTGGGGTCGGCTTCCAGTCTAACCGGATGCAGCTGAATACGAGTATTTTACATGGAGCGACTGTATTAGCCGACCTCCACAACCCAGTTACTGGGTAATACGATACCCCTTGGTAAGAATGGTTGTCAGAGTTTCGCAGGGTTGGCATGATTAAAATAAGTTGTTTTAAAACATATGTTTAAAACAGTTTTTTTTATCACACATTTAAAAACACAGATTAAAACAAGTTTTAAGCATTGTATAAAACAATAAGAAAAAAAAAACAAGCACTAAAACTACTTTTCATAGCGATTGAATGGATATAAAATGAAAATAAATTTATATTTAGGAGTCTAAATAGCTGGACATAAAACCAGTTGAGTCTATGCTATTGCTATGTTATATTTTTGAACTTTTATTGGCATTATAATTAAATAAAACTTATTTTTGTTTCAATCAAACAAAGATCTAAGTATCTACCAGGATTTATATGGGACAACATAACACCTATTTTTGAAACATGCATTAGAATATTCAAAATTTCAATTTCAAATCAATCAAAATTCTTTTGGGAGATGTCAAGTGTAACTGCGATATGTTCCAGTTTTTTGTAGAGAGCCCGAGCTTGTTGCTTGTTCCATGTCATTTACTTTCAATGAAATTGACAAATCCCCGTGTCACCCATTTTAAAAATCAACATTAGTTAGAACATACAGGGTGAATGTAAAGCGTTCAGTATTGATTAGAGATACGCAACATAAATGTTAATCCATTGATCGTTTTTTTTTGTAAATATTTTATTTACTGGCGAATTTGAAAAGATCTAGTCTAGAAATGAAACATTATAGGTCGAATTAATTTGAAATAATGCTCTAAACTAAAAAGAACAAAAAAAACACTTGTTTAAAACAATTTGAACTGTTTGTTTTATAAAATAAAAAAATTAAACTGTTTTTATTTCAACCCTGGAGTTTCGGGCTTGTGACTACCCGTAAGGACTGTCAAAAATCCACGAATGACACCCGGGACCAACGGCTTAACGTGCTTTCCGAGGAGGGGTTTCGGTATGTAAAGATGGTCACCCATCCACAGACCAACCGCGGCAAGCGTAGCTTAACCTGATCGATCGACCTGTGCGGCTATTATTATTTAGCCACGTTGTCCAAAAACTTTTTTACAAAAAAAAAACAACTGACTTAAAAAAACCTACAAAGTGAAAAATAAGTTTAATTTCGGAAGTCGGTATCGTTGGTTCCTAATTTTCGTTTTTTGACACCGACTTCCGAATTAAAGTTATTTTTCACTTTGTAGTGTTTTTTTGGAAGTCGGTTTTTTTTGTAAAAATGTTTTTATTTTTCACTTTTAATCATTCATAAACAAAAAAGTTATGCCCGAATTCAGTTGCAAGGTTAGAGGTCCCAATGACAACTTTGACAGAAATGAGGGTGTACCGTGGTATACTGAACACATTTGCGTACCCCTTACCTACCTCTGCCTAGACGGTAAAGGCGTGATGTTATGTTGTGTGATTGCGTAAACAACGCATACCTATGCGATAGCAGCAACCGCGGTTAATTTGCTTGCATTGATTGAAGAGTTCCGTTGTCTGTCTCCGAAACTCATAAGATCTTTACGAAATTTAAATGGGACCATTAACGGAATAAACTTTTTTGGAACAAAAAAATAATTTTGCAAATCCGTCTATATATGACGGAGTTATGCCCGAACATACATAATAAAACATAATAAATACACATACATCCGCATTGATAAGCTCCTCCTTTTTTGAAGTCGTTTAAAAATACAAGTCTTAATCTTTATCGGTTTGGGATGTGCGAGTCTTACGAACATACCCTCTTATTTTATCATCATCTTCGTGCCCTTGTCCCATGTTACTTGGGGTCGGCGCAACACGTTATCTTCTTCCATTCTCCCCAGTCAACCGTCACGCTATCATGCACTCCCTTTTCTATTCTATCATTCCTTACACAATTCATCCATATTTTCTTTGGCCTTCCGAAACGAGGTCCAAAGAAAAGGCTTATCGAAATCTCTCTATGTATGTTCATTGTTCAGCGTCTAATTCTACTTTAGGAGTTAGGCTTTACATACATTTTGGAAAATTCTAACTACTTCAGTTTTTTGAATTTTCTCTTTGTGTCACTTTTTTGAAAATATTTTATTTTTATGAATCCTTAAATTATCGTCTATGATCGATAAAATTACTATCTGTCCAAACATCACCCAACGTGACTAAAACAGCTCAAATGGAAAATTTGGCTAAAAAAGTAAAACAAAAAAGGTGGCAATGACCCCAAAGTAGTTTTAAAAACTTCCACGTACCTTCAGCATTTTACTGTAATACAGATAATAAGTACTTTTCATGACATTAACTGGTGAAATTGGAGTTCGAACATGGTAGGCAAGGCGAAAACTATGTTTTCATACTTGGAAGTGTAATTTTTAGGTATTGGACATGTGTTTCCGCTTATAGTAATCCATTTTTTAAGCAAGAGCACCGGAAACACATACAATACTTTAGTACTACTAAGTATGACAAAATTGCGTTTTTCACTCTTCCTACCATGTTTTAAATCCAATTTTTACCCAACTACGGCGAAACAAAAAGGAGGTTTATGATTTTGACCGGTATGTATGTATGTATGTACATCTGTTCCCTCATAACTTCTAAACTACTTGTCATAATTATACAAATGAGGTATCGTTGGAAGTATCTTGATCGTCTGCTGGTTATAGGCTATGGGACGTCACATTAAATTGACTATGGCGCCCTATAGCGAACATAGTCATGATTTAAAAAAAAACAATTAAATCATACCTCGTTGGCTTTCAAATGAAAGGCCTTAATTAGCACATTTCAAAAATATAAATATTACTGAAATAAATAAGCCCCAAAATAATTAAATAAAAAATAAGTTAAAAACTAAAACCCGACTACTGAAAAGGATGAAACAAGAAAGTACCTCCCCGTGGTCGCATGCTACGGTTTAAAACTACTTTGGGCCTTGGGGTCAATACATTACCACCTTTTTTTTCTTTTTAAATACTGAAAATCTAGATCGATTCTTGTCGAGCAAAAATGTTCCCTTTAAGCTCAGTTTTAGTCACTTTGGGTGATGTATAGGCAGATAGTATTTGTATAGATCGTAGATCATAATTTAATGCTTTATAGAAAAAAAAAATCGATACGGAAATAGAAAAAAAAAGTCGTCTTCTCAAAAAAGTAATAATTAAAAGCTGTCTAGTTCTTAAACTATAAATAATCGCTGAACATAATTATGTACATTTTAAGCACTTGGAAGCTTCTAAAAAATTTCTTCGTTTCGTAGGCCACCTGTAGGTATATATCAATATAGATAGGTACACCTAAATTGGACTAATCGGTTATGTTGGTGATAAATATAAAATCAAAGCAAAATGGTTGTGGTCCGTCGTTTCCCTTGGTTTGTATTTAAAATACAATTATTATAAATTAATTTTTCTCAAACACTGTTCAAATTTTTATGACTAAAGAAAAAATCGGTGAACGTTGTTTTGTAGCTTAAAAGTTACCGTAACCGGTTTCGCACTACATCCGATCCGAATCCGAGAAATTCCGGTCCGAAATGACCATTGTCGTATTTGTATGAGGGGTTGCGCAATAGATCCGAACAAATAGGACTATGGACTAATTCTCGGATTCGGATCGGACGTAGTGCGAATCTAAGCATTTGATATCAATTTCACCTCCACGGGTTCCTGAGAAAAAGTATTGACAGAGAGACAGATAACAAAGTGAGAATATAAATCAGCAATTTTTTTGTTTTATGAAACAGCAAATTTTAACGGGCAGTTTTGAAGTAGACATTAGTTTATAAAAATTGTACTTACACATATTAGGAAAAATGGCGAGCAACAGTAATTACTTTTTATTTTTACATTAACAAATTGTCAGTTGTATGTGAGCGTGTCATATAACCGATTGGTGCAATTAAAAAGGCTGTTATTTTTTTGCAACAAAGGACTATTACAAGCTAGAACCCAACTATTTTAAAGGCTTAAAAAAACTATTTTTATGCGTTTTGTGATGTAACATCATCTCATTGGGACATGTCCCATAGAGTACTGTCCCTACTAACTTGTAACATTTTAAATTATTCATTGTTAATATTCTGTTGATCGTTAGAAGGATATGACTAAATAAAGGTTGCAAGGTCTTGTCGGTGTCTTCTATAATATCGATCGTTCTAAGCAACGCCGAGCGATGCTGTTAATAACTTATGATAGTTCAACTGAGCGACTTTATTGGCGTTGAATACAAAGTTCAGTAGGGGAGTTTATATGTATTGAAGTTGGGTGAAAAGGGGAAGTAAATCTGAAGTACTTACCACGTCATCATATTTATCCTTGAACATGTCTTGGGCTTCGCCTTTCAAAGCGTCGACATGACCGTCCACGGTGGCTGATAGGATATCAACCACGTTTTGCAGAAGCTGGCGACTCCATTGGCCGCTGTCATTGGCAAGGTTCGCCAATACACGACCAACATGAGGGGCGATCTGGGTGTCACATAAAAATTCAGTAAGTTATGTGTAAATCGAAGAAAAGCCCGAAAATCAAATGTTTAAAACATTACCCTGTCAAATGCTTCGGTAGACTCACGGAGCGATGCTAAAACATGGAAAATGACATCTGCCACAGACGTGCGGAGTGCCACCGGGTCATTCAAAGCTAAGAAGAGGCGACCTAAGTTGTCGACTGATACTTCTATTAGTATATCAAATCGTTCATTTTCCTGTGTAAACAAATAAAAATTAAAGTAAACCCAGTGCGAAAAGTTTAACCGAGAAACCGAAGCCAAAATAAAATGACGTTTTTGACTTCATTTACTTACCTCTAAGGCTTTTATAAAAGC
The DNA here is from genome assembly GCA_914767645.1 of Hydraecia micacea. Classification (NCBI taxonomy): domain Eukaryota; kingdom Metazoa; phylum Arthropoda; class Insecta; order Lepidoptera; family Noctuidae; genus Hydraecia; species Hydraecia micacea. Next base: position 4,850,230 of record OU611774.1, read on the forward strand.
CAGTACCCAATCACCTAATGCTGGAGTGCCATGCCAGTCATATAGCCAACAATAGAGGCAAGACAGAGAAGCCCGAAGGCCAGCGCCGGCGGGACCGTTGTCTCCTTGCTGCACTAACCAGCGCGCAGCAGACAAGTTACCCTCGGTGTCAGAACAATCCAGCACGATGAGCACCACAGATGTGGCGGGGCAGGCATCCGATTCTATGACGAAAAGACAACCACTTTACAACATTATCAACTCCTGAAACTCTCAAATGTAGCATGTAGTGACGCTGTGATGCACTGGTAACGTCTCAATCCCTCACCCTCCTAGACGATTACTGGTGAAAATTATCATTAATAAAAAAATAACGATGAAAGGTCTCAAAATAATAATAGATAAATATATTAAATTAATGGAGGGCATTTAAAATTTAAAAGTCAAGAAGAAAAAAAAAACTCACGGGGATCAGAGATAAATGTATAAAACTTATCAAGGATCGCAGTGACAATCTCATGGCGGATGCTAGTGTGAACCGTGTTCACAATTCGAAGCAAATATTCTTCCACAGTTTGCAGTAGAGTCCACATCTGCTCTTCATTTCCAGATGCACGAGCTGTAATAGTTTAAATAACATGAATAACCTATTATTAAAGCTATAATTTCCTGTGATTCACAAAAATTAAGTACGGAAATCTTACCAAGACATTTGACAATATCCTGACAGTTTTTTACAAGCTCTTGTGGTGGTGGCATATAGTTAGACTGATCATTCATCAGCTGGATATATTGTTCTAGAGCTTGTAGATCCAACTGATTGCGGTTATCATGAACCAGCTCATGCTTTTTCACCGCCATTTTTGCGCTACATAAAAAAATATAAAGTAGTGAATATGTGTAAAGGCTTGCATGCAAAAAATATGGCTCGTATCATGATTCTGTTATAAATTTATAACAAATAGGTAAGATGTTTTTGTTAAGGCTAGAATTGTATTTTCTTTATTCCCAGCTGATGTCTAGTGATTAGATGTTGCACAAAAGAACGATGGGCGCTTGCGTCCCAAAGTTAAAACTTTGTCAACAGACTTGAGACAAATCTCAATTAAACAGGTCTTGGCTTATTAACCATTCTTTACTAGGGCGACAACCGTCAAAATATGGGTGTAAGTACGTAAAGTTGATTATTAATAATTAAAACTTTAGTTAGTTTGATTTTATTTCATATGAAGTGCTTATACCTCATAGACAGAGATGCATAGTATGCCACATTTTGCCAGTTCTATTTATTTATTTATCGACTTACATCTATCGTTAGAGGACAACCAAGATATAATTGCTGTGTAATAAATGTATGAGAAGGCACAATAATAAGTCAGTTCCACCAAGTCCACTTTTAATAAATTCCGGCTCACTCATTTCAACGCTTCTCATATTATGTAGCATAATCAGCTTATAATGTTCCCACTCTGGGACACAGGCTTCCTCTCTGTGAGAGGGAGTGCCCTATCCACCACGCAGGCCCAGTGCGGGTTGGTCGATGTCAAATTTCTTCGAAGTTTTGATTCTAGGACATGCCAAGTTCCTCACGATGTTTTTCCTTCACCGTTTTGAGAGCAGTGGTGATGAAATTAAATACTCAAAGTAAAAGTGCCTGCCTGAGTTCGGACTCACGACCTTACAACTCGTTTGTCGGGGCTGATACCACTGGGCTACCAATGCTCTACCTCTCTTCTCATATATGGCAGTACATTTACCAACATCTATGGATGGTCTCGTTAGGCAGTTGGATCATAAGCTCTATTGATAGGAGGTTCCTTTCTCTGAAACCCTGGCTACTGGTAGCTTGGATCTTGTTCCCAACAATGCGGGACTTGAATTTTTTTGTAGATGCACACTTTTTTAATATTTGAAAATAGTGTTTTGGTTATTATTTTTATGATACGTTTCCATTACATGGGACATAATTGCCGATATGTGGGGTTGAACCTATGGTACTATAGTTTAAACTCTGTCCAACTTTTCGCGAAAAAACAGGCGTGGTGTTATGTATTCCACGACTATGCGTGGAATCGTTAAATATCTAACTTGCAAAAAGTCTGGGTGACTTATAGATCTCTGCCTACCAATAAGAGGTTTGCAAGCGTAATGATATGTTATGCTTTAAGTTTAATATTATATGAATTGGCTGTTGCTATTGGTTGGGTTTGACTGCCCCGTTGCGTTGGTCTCGTGGTTGCAAGCGCAACTACGCGTGGGGTCCTGGGTTCGATTTCCAGGTCGGGCAAGTGTTATTGGGTTTTTCCAATAGGAATTTCTTTGTAACAGCCCGGAGTTTGGAAGTTGGCGGTGTGATACCCTAGTGCCTCGAAAAGCACGTAAAGCCGTTGGTCCTGCGCCTGATCTCTCTCCCCGGTCGTGTCGGATTGCCGTCTGGCAAATCGACACCTGTGTTTACGCATACACTTGTGCACTATAATATCTCCTGAGTACCTGGCTAATTTCCGTTGAGATTCGCCACCGTGACCGAAATTGGTCGTGAGACTATTATTCTACGAGTTATTATCGGTTGATGGCAATAAGCTCGCACGCTGTAACATGGAACTTAAACATAACTGGCGAAATGTGGGTGTCCTCAAGGTACATCTCTGCCTAACCATTTGGGGATCACAGGCGTCATGTTATGTAGGTAGTTGATTATCATTGTGTTTGATCTCTTTCAAATATACATACATATACTCACGCCTTCTATACACCCCAGAAACTACAGAACGCAGGCAGGTGGCTGCTACGATCCTTACATACTTCTGCTTGGTTTACGTTCATACATCTGATCATAAACGCACTACGATTGCGACTACTACGCACCTGACCATTCTAAACAACATTACCAGAGGGTCACTATATTGGGTAGCGGGATTGTCCGAAAGGGTTACCGCTGCCCCGGAACATAAAGGGCTAAGGAAGGAACACGGGTGGGTTTTAGTCAGTATGAGTCTGACACTCCCTTCCGCTCCACCCAGAGCGGGAGGAGTCATTAGATGATTTCCCATCCATAAAAAAAAAAATAAGGGTCACTATATTATTGTCTTTCTAAAACGTCCCGGCGTTTCCACTAACATCTGCCTTGTAAATACCTTGTGTCAGTCGCGTTTCATTCATCCTCTAAACATGACCAAACCATTTAAGCATACTTACTCTTTTAAATTTTTGTCACTTCATCTTCTTGCATACACATTTTACATTGCCTTAACACATTGTATTGCCGCCTACACCGCCACATGCGAACTCCGCATCATAATGACGTCACGCAAAGTCCTGCATCGCGCAAGCAGAGTTTACCGCGCAACTAGCATATCTCTATATATATAAAAGGAGAACTGACTGACTGACATATCAACGCACAGCCCAAACCGCTGGGTCTAGAGATTCCAAACTTGGCATGTAGGTTCCTTATGAGGTCTAGGGGTGCACTAAGAAAGGGTTTTTCGAAATTCCACCCCTAAGAGGGTGAATGGGGGGGAGGGTGAAATTTCACGCGGACGAAGTCGCGGGCAGAAGCTAGTATATATATATATATGTCGCAGCCAACTGGTTTAATTAGCCGTTTAGCTAACCGCCTGGTCTTTGGAAGTAGTGCTCGCCACGCTTCGCTCTCTCGGCTCGCACGTTCTAACCTAACCCATTTGGTCGGGGTGCCCTGGCTTAGTTACAGCGACTAATTCGGCTCGCCCGTGATTGGTTACAGACTTCCAACCTAAACTATAATTGAATATCATTCAGGCCGTTAGTTGAACGGCCGCCGATAACTAAACGGATAATTTAACCAGTTGGCTGCGACATATATATACACCGTGTTCCGGACGATATACATAAACTTCGACCTGATGTTCAGACCATGGAAATAAGCATTTTTCATTATGGACACATTAATGAATTCTTATTTTTTAGTTTTTGTTAATTTTCATACAAACTAAATACCTTGACGTAAATCACCCGATATGCATGCCTCTTTATCCGATTTGGCAACGACGTAATTTTCATTCATAAGATATAAAAGGAGAACTGACTGACTGACATATCAACGCACAGCCCAAACCGCTGGGTCTAGAGATTCCAAATTTGGCACGTACGTTCCTTATGAGGTCTAGGGGTGCACTAAGAAAGGATTTTTCAAAATTCATCCCCTAAGGGGGTGAATGGGGGGGGGGGTGAAATTTCACGCGGACGAAGTCGCGGGAAGAAGCTAGTCATTCATAAGATTTGGCGGGCTGAAACTTATCAAAACTAAGTTAAGATCCTTTCTCACTGCATAGCTCAATTAAATTTCATTAAATGAAATTACAAATATCTTTGTAACGAAGCCTTTTTAAGTACTACTTCCTTTTTAGATTTAATTTGTAAAAGCTATAAAAGGGTTTGGCAAAGTTTATGGATAACGTGAAGAACACGGTGTATATGTATGTCGCAGGTTTATGACAAAATCAGGTTTTTCATCAAAATCCTAGGCTATTGATCAAGAACCGGAAGAAGACAAAATTATTACTTTATGTTATCAATATCCTGAGAAAATCCAGTTTTTTTATCAAAAACCTAGACTGAATTAGTTTTATGATAAAAACAATGTCAGTTGCTATTTCTTTAAATAAATAAAACAATGATTTATTTTTTATAATTTTACATACATTTAGCACGTTCTCCGCTAATTGAGGTTGCATCAAGAAATGTTAAAAATAATTTGAAATGAAAGAAAACTGTTAACTAATAATTTTACGTACATTTCACGGGTTGCCACTTTGCGTAGTGATTTGAGACTAAGGGGGTGAGGCGTAGGCGAGTGCAGGTGAAGCGTGGCGGGGCCCGCGGTAAATCCCCGTCAACCGAAGTCTTCCATTCGATCGCGTCAAGAGCTTAAATTTTATCAAAAACCTAAACAAGTTCAGGCTTTTGACAAAAAAAACTGGATTTTCTCAGGTTTATGATAACATAAAGTAATAATTTTGTCTTCTTCCGGTTCTTGCACATAAGCATAGGTTTTTGATGAAAAACCTAATTTTTCATAAACCTGCGACATAATTATATACAACGTCCCGACAACAATCGTCGGGCAGTTGCCCACCCGACACGACACCCGTCTGGTCGGAGGATCCTCCCTTATCTATGGAGGATGAGTGAGATTTACACCCTGTTCCTCATGCCTCTATAACATCATACTTTCAGCCTACCATTCATAGTTCGATCGACCATACATGCTTAAAAGGAACGCATTTCCATAAAATTAATGAAATTCCTCCAAATCCACGTCTGTGAGTGAAATAATTATATTTAACATAAATTGCAAAATGTGAATGTTTCCACACTTTAGGCTACCTCTTCGTGGAATATAAGCGTGATGTTACGTTGTTTTATGTTCCATAGTATACAGGGTTATTGGAAAAACATTAACAACCTCTTAAGAGGTCATTGTACTCATCATTATGAACAACTTTTACTATGGGACCAAACCTGAAATCGCGAAAAAAAAATCAGCTGTTCCCTACATTTTGACGAGTTATTCGAACATAAATGTAGGGAACAGCAGATTTTTTTTTCGCGATTTCAGGGTTGATCCCATAGTAAAAGTTGTTCATAATGATGAGTACAGTGACCTCTTAAAGAGGTTATTAATATTTTTCCAATAACCCTGTATAAGTCGGCAATTAAGATAATATATCTTTTAATGTGACGAAAAATAGAAACCAAATAAGTATATATATTTTCGTTAGATAAATGAAATTAGATGTTTTCCAGGAAATCATTATGTTTACGACTTGAAACAAACGATTTGTTATTTTTTAGCCTGTTAATAAAATTATGAGACAAAAAGAGTCTGTTGGAAAAATTGGGGACGGGGTCTATAGTAGGTTGTCTCATAGTTCTTTGGATTATGTACAAGCTCTTGCAGAAAGGTATAGCAAAACCTGGGTAGGTTTTGCTTTCATTATTGAATACCAATCTGAGACCTTTTTAAAAGGTTAAAAGACAGAGCTTTCCCCTTTATTAACTGTAATGTAACCAGGGTGAATGAGAGGCAGTGCAAGACCACACCGGACATCATATAGGAAATTATTTAATGGACAATAGTAGAAAATGCAAAACTAGTAACATCACATAAGTTAAAAACTTTTTGACATACTTTTAATTAAATAATGAAGTGAGCGAATTTTTTAGCACACAAGTGTATAAATTGGAACATTGCACAGATACATAACTGTCAAATAAACAAGGAAACGAGCGTAATTAACAAATATATGCCAAATAAAAACTTAGTATCTAGGTCAAGCATGGGGATATATAAAATTAAAATCTAAGCTGATGCAATGAGATATATTAAAGCAACATAAAGTAGTTCAGCCAACACAATTCTCTTTAAAAATAAATCAAAGAAACTGTGATTTTGTGATAATTTGATTAATTTTTATGAAATATTATAATTCCCCATAAATCTAAATAGCCTAAACAAATAGTTTGAAGTATGAAGGTACCGAAAACAACAAAAAATTAAAAAAAAATTGTTTACTCTTTTTTGAATATTGAAAGGAATTCATTAGTAAAACAAAGAATGAGCACTAATTTGTGTCTCAATCAATCAACTTATACTTTTATAGGTACAGACGCCAGCACATCAACCTACACCTAACTGTCAAATTTTCCCAATCAACATTGAACCTTATGCTTTAGCGATAAAGTTGAAAATATATTACAGAAATCTGACAGATTGTAGTAGGTTGATGTGCTGGCGTCTGTACAATTTCTTTAAGAATTAAGTATCATAATATTACAAAATTATTTATATGAAAAATATAATAATACTAGTTAACCCGACAGACGTTGTCCTGACCAGATTTCAATTGTTCATATAAAAAAGGATGTTCAGTTTTTCCGGAACTTGAACCTTTTCCAATGTTTCTTTGCATAGAAACCTAATTCGGACTATTACAATCACGTTTGAAACAAAAAAAAAATAGCCAAATAGGTCCAGCCATGCTCAAGTGATGGTCTTACCATCAAACAGCATTTCATTTTTATTATAAAGGGTGTTTGGCGCAGGGACCGACACAATTTTTTGGGGGGTTGGGAGGGTCATTTGCGAGGTTTCACCCAAAGACCCCATGTCCTAAGTGTCACGGTTATTGAGATATTATTTTTTTACCTTTTTTCCCTAAATTACCCGAAATCTCGCTTTTCAATCGATAATATGGATAAGCATACATTGCAAAATATATTATAACTTATTTCGTGTAATTACAACCATAAACATAAAAGTAATGACGATTTAAAGGCGAGATTTCGGGTAATTTAGGGAAAAAAGCAATAAAAAGTCATATCTAACTGTGACACTTAGATCTTCTTCTTAGGTATTTGGGTAAAACCTCGCAAATGACTCTCCCAATCCCAAGCCCCCAAAAAATTGTTTCGGTCCATGCGCCAAACATCCTGTATAAGATTATTAGCACGAAAAAACTGGATTTTAGTAACCTGATCCCTCCTAATATTAAAAAAAACACTGTAATGCAAATAGAAAAGGCATCAAATAGATTTATGGGATAACATTTAATGTTTAAGAAATATTAACAGTAAATCAAAGCATACAAGATTTTTTTTTAAATTATAATATCTAAAATCACGCAATCACGGTTTACTTATTTGGCTGAACTACATAGTTCACATTAAACTGTCAGACATACACAAATTCATGCATGTCTGTATCAGTATTAACACATAATTTACGCAATGACATGGTACAGGCTTATATGAAAACCACATTAGTGGTAACACCTGAAAAATGTACTATGTATCTCTTGCTTTTTTAGTACATTACAACAAAATAGTTTTTAAGACTTGACATAACATCGAGATTCCTTTGTTTTAAGTTTGATATTAATAGTTATTAGTAGTTTAGTTAAGCAGAACAATGCGGCCACACAGGCAGTCATGAAAAGCGACTTTATAGTATGTATAGATGTTACGATAATATATTTTTTTTGATGCAATGTACAAAATAAAGCAGAAAAGACACATAACCATTTCCCTAGGTGGTTAGGTTGGAAAAAGATGATGTTGTGTTATGTTTTAGTGCAGTAATGTCATATAATTAAATTAGGTGTAATTACAACTAATAAATTGAAAACTGAAAGAGGAGATTTAAAAAATTAAACCAAATTAAAGGAGAATGAGAAAAAGTGGTGTATGAACCAATAGCGATACCTACTCTTGTGGTATTTCTGTGGGGGTACCTCAACTATACCCTTGTACAAAAGTGGCATCAAAATCTGACCCCGGCAGTTTTGAGAAATATAACATTTTAGTATACAAATTTTAAGCTACATTTTTATTCTAAGAACGTTTTAACGGGTATTTCTGACTTTATAATAATTAATGTGTTTCTCTGCTAGACAAAGTCACATGCCACCTCAACAGTACTGAATGCATAATGGTAAAGTGGAGCTGATGCTAAAGTACCAGGAGAACTCCTCAACAATTAATATCCCTGCATCAGGAAGAGCAATATTTTGTAAAAGGCGATAAGCTGTTTATATTTAGCTATTGTGACTTAGATAAATTACAAACTGACCCACTAAAAATTTAAAAGGAATAAACTTTTATACATAAAAAAAAAACTAACTTCCATAAAAACACTACATAATAATCAGCCTATAATGTTCCCACTGCTGGGACACAGAGAGAGTGGGAGTTCGAGAGGGAGTGGGCCGTAATCCACAACGCGGGCCCAGTGGCAGCCGCCTTTTTTAAATCAGTCCAACCTTCTTCGAATAATTGGTAAACATAAATAAATAAATAAATAGTTTCCAACGAACTGAGAACCTCCTTTTTTTGAAGTCGGTTAAAAACGAAAAAAAACCTGAAATTCGGTACTATCGAGGTAGCAAATGACTTTGTCTAGCAGAAAAACACATTAATTCAGTACCTATTATAAAGTCAGAAATACCCGTTAAAATGTTTCTAAAATAAAAAATGTAGCAAGAAATGTGAATTTTGTATTAATTTTCTCAAAACTGCCAGGTTGGATTTTGATGCCCTTTTGCAAAAGGATCTAGTTGAGGTATCCCCCAGAAATACAACTATAGTATCGCTATTGCTTATAGACCACTTCCCATACAAATTAAAACAGTCTCCTTTCTCAATTATGAACAAAAGATAAGGGTTATTTTTGAATTCATTGTTACACATTGAATAATGTACTAGCTTGAATAAAAAAAACAGGTTGATGTTAGTAGCAAGAAGATGTTTACAAAAAACTGTGTTTCCTGTCAATATTTTTTCCATTATAGGACAGGAACACCATGAGGCATGAATTTTAAAATTATAAGTAGCAAAATAATAATATGTAATCAAAAAAATATCTCTTCCTAGGAAGTTAAATGGAAGTACAACAAAATGTAATTTAGACCGTAAAGATAAAATATTTTATTTTGAAAAATATTTGATCTAAGGTATTGTAAAACAGTATTCTTGTGTATTAGCACAGAAAACAAAACAGAATTATGTAGATGCCTACTTCTGATGAATAAATTGTAAATTGTTTTTACCTGTGAAATGTTGAATTATAGACTTTGAAATTGACTAAAGCAACTACTTGAATTCAATAGCTTCTAGCATTGTTCTGTTTATTGATCTACATTGAAATGGGCTGCACAGTATTATGTTCTAATGAAAACACATTTGGGGAGGCCGATGACCAGCAGTGAACGTCTTTCGGCTGAAATGTTGATAACAATATAATAAACTCCCAGAACAGTCATATGTGTGCAAAAGGTATAAATGTACATTATACAAATCTAGTTCGTAATAGCATACACCAACAAATTAATGGCTGGATTGTGTGTGAAGTAATAATTTTATTATAAGTAGAAAAAGGGTGACTATTGAGATGATAGATAACAGAGATATGCTGCACCAACCCCAAATAAATTGGGATAGTGGCAGTAGGATGGTGGTGAACATTGAAGAGCATTTTACTCTAAAATGGTAGCATTTTGCTTAACCTTTTGACCTCCACGTCAAAAAAGCAAATACGTGCCCTGGGCGCCAAGCTACGAATTACCTACAAAAGTGTAATGTAGTTTTGACCGTGGTGTGCTGGGCACATTTTTTTTTGTCATCTATTAGGTACATGTCTGTGGCAGTCAACAGGTTAATAAGCAAGAGTGGATTTATTTTCTTTTCAATTAGTCAATAGTAATGCTATGAAAGCTTATTTGTGGCAGCTTCCAAAATGATTACTACAGAAGCCATTGATGTTTCAAAAATATTGAATGTATATCCCTATTTGATTGACAATTTTTGTTTTTCTTAATTCCTGATTTCTTGAATACTGTCTGTTATCTATCAAAGCTCCATTTAAAGCATAAAAAATCAATTACATTCAACAGTATTTACATTATTGATAGTCTCTGTCGAGTGTAGAGACTTTCCAAGCTATCGCAACCAGTAATCACTGCTAATGATAGTCATACAAGTTAGTGTGAACTACTATCAAAACAAGAACAATTTATTTATTTTAGTTGAAGCTATTGTTTATTTAAGCTAGTACACATACTATATTTTATTAATTTAAAAATCTACATAAGTCTTGAAGGAATAGACGATGAATATTTATTTTCACCAGAAGAAGGCAATCTACATGAAAGTTACTGCTGTGAGGTATATTCTGTGTAAATGTTTATAATTTGCTGTAATTGACAGTAATGAAGTTGAGCCAATTTTTCATCAGACCTACCTGTAACATAACACTACATAAATATAATAAGTCTTCATATATTATAAATCTTTTTTTAAGCCCTTTCATTTTTAATTTTTATAGGCACCGTCTAAAAAAGGACAGTAATTTTCAGGTCCTCATCAAACGCGAGTGGCACACAAGGCCATAAAATCAATCAATTTTATTTTACGTAAATAATAAATATTACACTACTTGTTTTGCTATGTTTTAAGCAAATTAACAGCGAGGTCTTACCACCCAACAATATTCCAAAGGTAAGTACTGCAAGAAGGTAGGTACTACCTATGAAATATCTCGTAAGTATCTGTTTCTTCTTGGATCAATAGCTCTACAGACTATACAGTATGAAATCTTAAAATAGTTGTTAACTCCGTCAATAAATATGGATGGTAAAATGGCCAACCGATACTATTAAACCGATTACTCACAGTTTATAATATATGAATCCTTTACGACACTATTCTTCTCTACGCAACACACCAAATTTCATCAATTTTAGCAATATTCATTGTCCTGTACACCACTATCTTTTGAATCTATGATGAAAAGCCAGCGATTGCATCGTCGCGCCTCAAGCAGGAATACAATTACGACCAATATTTTCCAATCGCGAGTGAATAAGGACACATTTTTTCGTCAACAGTGACCACTGAGTTCCCTGCCTGTAAAACCACAGAGATTACTGCTATAATTGTACGCACGATCTTTATTGCTCATCAATTGAACAAAACGTTATGTTAAACCAAGAAAAGTAACAGAATTGATTCACGAACACCGTACCAATTTCTTTAAACCGGACAGAAATTGGATTTTGTAAAACAAACAAAAGATTGATTTTATTCTACTACTTCCATGAATCGCACAACGCACGAACCGATGTTGAGCTGTGAAATGTAGAGAATGTAGAGTTCTAGAGTTAAGACGGTAGAGATAGATTTTAAATATTATTATATTAGTTTATGGTTTTAATTGATTTTATGCGTCCGAGTCCAGAAAGATAAATACATAACATCTGGAGGCTTACCATGACCTTTTACAGAAACGTTCAATTTCCAGTCAGTTCAAATGCAGGCCTACTTCTGCCCTGCTAATAATCGTACTATGAGAGTAATAAAAGTTAACGACTATTGAACGAAGTTCACCAAAGTTGAATGGTAATGCTTGTCTGTGGCCTGCTTTAATACCATTGTCTTTTTAATAGGCATCGTTCAAAAACTTAAATCTAAGTCTATTTTCATATTACCGGTTTTTTTAAAATAATAGAAACTTGATTTTCTTGGGTATATACATATTTTAACTATGATTATGTATAACAAGTTACCTTGATACATTATCTAAAAGCACTGTAAAGCTCAATTTCACGGTCAAAACAACTTTGTATCTTTGAAAGCCTCAACGTGATTTTGAACGTGTGTGGATAATTCATGCAACCATTTAAAAAAAAAATTGCGCGCCAAATAAATTATATTATACCTAAAAAAAATAACCGTATAATCATTTAAAATTATCGATTTTTTTAATAAAGTTTAACCGGGATCACGAAATCGTAATAAAAAGAAAATGTTTTGATAATGCACTCAATTGATTCAATATTCCAGATGTCGTCAGCGTAATAAATACGTGTATTGAAACGTATTTAACGACTTAATATATAAAAAAATAATATATTCCTAATTACAGTTCGAGGTGGAAACCAAAACTAAGTAGAAAAATTTACCATTGACGCTGCAGTAGGTCCTCCTGTGTTTAATCCTATTTTTATATTTGCTTACTCTCGCGTAAAGTAGTTTAAAAATCAACTTGAAACGGATTGCAGTTTTTGGTTTCTTGTCAGTTTGACTAGTGTTGTTACTCAGTTATTTGCTACATACTAGTACTTCTGTGATTAACGGTCAGGCACTCGATTGACCCGATCACAGAACATAATTATACAGGGTTATTTTTCAAAGACCAGCCAAATTTAAGGGTGCGGTACAGACCATCACAACTGAACAACTTTCTCCATGGGACCAATATCGTAATCGCGAATAAAAATTCAGCCGTCCCATACGTTTAAGTCGAGTACCTAATTGAAGTTTTCTATGGGACAGTTGATAAATTTTTCGCGATTTCGATATTGGTCCCATAGAGAAAGTTCTTCAGTTTTATAGTCTGTACCACACCCTTAAATTTGGCTGGTCTTTGAAAAATAACCCTGTATACTCGTCCCGATTCTTATGTAGTTCGAAAAGTTGAATGTAAGATATCATAATAATATCTTATATCGTAGATATGTACACACGGCTACACGTCAAGTTATACATAACCAGTATAAGATGACTTCTGATTGTAAGAAACACCTATACAATGCGAGGTCAGCTAAAACTGGAAATGTATAACTTGATGTGTAGCCGTGTGTACTACCTCCCTCCAGTACCTACCTCAAATTCAAACCTAGCAGCTTCGTATATTTGAAACGCACACAAAAAAAATCGAAAGATCCAATCGAGAGACAATTAACTCCAGACTCCAGACTTTATTTTATTTAGAGTAACGAGTTACATATAATCAAGCCGCAGCACTATCTGACACTGTCAGAAAGACAAGTGTCAAGACTGTCAAGTGACAACAACATTTCAATTTCATTCATTTATTTATTCCGTTTATTTCGAATTGCATGAAATTGATATTTCTGTTTTCCCGTGTGTAATTGAAGGATTTTAATGAACATGGAATCTTCAAGACGGTACAGCATTTACTCCAGGCAATGTTTGAGGACATTGTTCGCGTTTGGCTGTTGTGCACATGTAGAGATCTTGATCTTGGACATGGTATCAAGATGAGAAGTGGAGCGACCTGCATAATTTTAGATGAAATAGGTACTACGCCCCTAAGACGACCCACTGACTCTATTTACTTTTATGTCGTCTGACGTTGAAATTGATATCCTACATGAAGTAATAAAAATATTTTGAAAATTGTGTGATTTTTGATTTCATAAACCGTTAACCGTACACTACCTAATTCCTACTACTTATTTATTACTGAACAGTGCACTATTTTACTAAATTATAAAACCGAGACCGAACTACTCACTAAACGATAGCTCTTTTAGTTTGTTTTAGGGTGTGATCCAAAGAGTTTAATAATAATACGGGAGGTATGATCGTATTTCTCAGTAGGTATTCCCGTTAGACGAAGTTTAACTATTATTACGGTACCACTATAATCACATCTAGGGTACATAAACATGCGGCTTTTAAGCCACTGTGACTGAATTAAAATTGTGCATTGAGTGAGTGGCGTGGGTAGCGTGTAGCTTCGCCCTTTCGATGCGGCTGGCTCTAGTCCTGCGAAATTCTGGAAGCGCGATGCCAGTCAGTGGATACAGCAATCGCAACGGGGTCGGTTTTAAGCAACCAGTAATAATCATTAATGTCTCATTTAGAGCTGTATCCACTAACTTAGCGTGGGCTGATTGGTCCCATACTGGACAAGCCTGCGGAGACACAAAGCGCCATTCCAGTTGTTCGCTGGACTTGAGCAGATGCGCCCCATCTGGTGGATGTTAGGCGACGGAGTAAGTGATTTCTGGATGCACTTTCTGTTTTTCGCAGTTTCTCCGGAAGTTAGGGGACCTATCCAAAGTGATGCCAAGATACTTTGGGTGAGTACTGTGGATGATTGGAACCCCTTGCCATGAGATATTCAGTGTTCGACCCGCTTTTCTGTTACGAAGGTGCAATGCGCAAGACTGCGTTTTAGAGGGATTTGGTTTCAGGGCGTTCTCAGCATAATAATGGCCGAGATCTGAGAGGGCGCTAGAAAGGTTGTTTTCAATCTCCTCAAAGTCATTGGCTTGGCAAGTTAATGCCAGGTCGTCTGCGTACAGAAAGCGGATTGTGTTTAGGCTCACCGGTTGACCATTAGTGTAGGTAGATGTTAAACAGCATAGGGGCCAGTACACTGATTGCATTAGTTAGGTACTTAATTACTATGTGTGATCACTATTATTTTATTTTTAGTACTAGGTCAAATAAGAAAAACATTAATTCATAAATTCCCTTTATTTATTTCAAAAGGGTTATTTATTTCCTTCTTTTTTCTCTTCTTCTTTTTTCTTTTCGATATTCACTCTTCAAATATTTCGTGCTCGTCACACATCTACAAAATTAGAGCTTATAATAAAAATCAGTGTTGTATATTGGGCACTGAATTACAAAACAATGTTGAATAAGTTGCTCTAGTAGTAACTTATTCAAGACGGGTTATTTTGACATTACAGGCGTTCAATTAGTCGTTTTGCTGCTGTCAATTAGCACGTCATGGTATGAAATTCTATACAAAAAACAAGGTGAACAGCAGTGAACAGTATTTGTAAACGTCAACGTAGCAGGCCTACTGCAGGCCTGCTAATATGACGTTATAGTACAAAAACGCAATGCAGTTCAACTTCTGCCCTGCTATAAGAGCTGGTGGTAAGCCCCCAGGAAGCTAGTTTAAGCATCCAGAATCTTGAGATTATCTTCTTTTATTTCATTATTTACATATAAATTATATTTTTAAATATTAGAATATAAAAAATAATATATAAAAACATTTAAAAATATAAAAAATAGTAGCCCACCGGATATATAGATATATAGATTATCTTTATTATTATGAGCCTACTCCATTATATTAAATAAATGTTAAACGAAATGTATTGTCGGGTTGAATCGGTGATTAGTTATACTTATACATACACTGTGGACATCTCTTTGTCTATTAACGTCATAGACTAAAACCATAAAGTAAAAGTTGTTTAAAATTTATTGACAAGCAAAGTAAGCAACTCCACTTATGAAAAAATCTTCGTGCAACGACTAAAATTGAAAAATGTGATAGAAACTACTAAAATTAACCCAAAACAATACTGTGGTGTTGGCCCATATCAATTATTTATGAATAAATAAAATGATTAGCGCCGTAATTTATGCACAAATTTTCTAGTGTTCAGCATAATGGATGCATCGGCATCAACAAAATCAGATGCCGATATCGCTAATGTGATTAATTTATTTTTTAAACTAGATGCTATGGATTTTTCTACACCACCAAGGCAAAAGTGCACAGTTATAAAATATACGAAACTTCCAGATTTCGATTTTGACTCTAAAGGTGAGGCATTTACTGTTTTTTTTTTTCTTTTCCATGGTTTCCTATGATGTATGACCATCGTCAGGATAGTGACGCACCGTTTCGATAAAGTCTTATGTATTTCAGCATCTTGATGTCTTAGCCATTGTCTACCTTTACCTTATAGTTATAGTTTATTTAATGATAAATTAAATGTGCTCTGGGACAATGTAGATTTGTAGATATAATTTTGGAGGGGAGGGTTGGTAGGTGATCTCTCCTGTCTGAAAAAACTATCTCAAACTCTTGGATCTTGATCCTCATTACACAATTTAAAGGTCAAATCAATTTACATGTTAGATTTTTATTGAATGTAAATACTAATATGGCATGTTGATGCTGGTAATATTCCTTTATTTTAACTAGTGCTGTGTTATTATTATTATACTACTCTTCTACTGTACATATATTGTTGATTATTATTTGTTTGTAATAAACAATATACCTATGGTGCTCAGACCTGGTCGCTCACCGAGTCGCAAAAGTTCCGCCTTGGCGTTTGCCAAAGAGCGATGGAGCGCAAAATCCTGGGTGTAAAAAGAAAGGACAAAATTCGGAACACCATGCTGCGCTCCAAAACGGGTATAACAGACGTAGGCAAGAAAGCTGCCAGGCTCAAGTGGGACTGGGCGGGTCACATCAGCCGCATGCAGGATGACTGCTGGGCAAAAATTTCTACACAATGGGTGCCTGAAGATGGACGGCGCCGCCGAGGTCGGCCCAGAAAGCGGTGGCTAGATGACCTGGACGCGTACCGCGAGGGCTGGTTGGAGGTGGCGCGGGAAAGGAGTTCCTGGAAGGACTTGGGGGAGGCCTTTGCCCAGCAGTGGGACAGTATAGGCTAAACAAAAAAAAAAAAAAAAAACAATATAAACAGTAATAATCAGCAGATTGGAGCACTACAATTTAGTGACTATTCATCTACTTGTCAGCATTTAAAAATAATTTGAAGTTTAGAATGTTTCGAAAAGTAGATCGATTCTGTTCAACAAATTAAAACAGCATGAGAAGTATTAGGCAACAGATTTACCAATCAATCTGGGATGACGGCAAGAGGAGGATGCTTTAGTGATCAGTCTTGATCAGGCTTTCTAGTAAGCCCCTGTATCGAGAGAGATGTCTGGATCATCATCATTATTTCAGCCGAAAGATGTCCACTGCTGGACATAGGCCTCCCCGAGCACTGCCATTTTAACTGGTCATGTGCTTCCCACATCCAGCGGATTCCTGCCTAATCAGATATCTGGATATTTCCTGTTTATTGAACTATAACTGGAGCTGTTTTATTTATATTATATATTCTCAGTAATTAATGATAATGTTTAATTCCAACAGCGGCATGGCATGCAAACAGCTACACATTGAAACCAAGACTCAGGCGTATAATTTCACTTGATCAAGATGATTTACTGAAGACGAGCCGGTCTCTGAAGACTAATATAGCCCGTCCCCCTAATATGATGGCTACTAGTAATAGTTATGTTAAAAGAAAAATCGTTACCATATCGGAAGATGATGAACATGATCTACATCCAAAATTTTGTTAGTATTAATTATTTTCTAAAGTACCCACATACATAAACTACTATCACATCATATCAAATTCGACACACATGAATGAAATGAAGATGTTATTGTACACTCAGTATTAATAGTAGCTACAGCCAAATTGCTTTTTTAACCAACTTTAAAAAAATGAGGAGGTTATCAATTTGTTTGAATATTTTTTTTTAAATGTTTTTTATAGCTATACAACTACCTACATACGTTCAGCAGCGTAATTGGCGTAACACACTAAAAGTTGAAATGGCTTATATTTTGACAGTTCAACAACATTCATTGCATTATTTACATTGTTGAGCAGACAATTTTTTCCAACATATAAAGCAATGGATTAGCAATCTCCTTCAAAATGATTCGGATTGTGACTGATAGTGGGTTACTGTGTAATAACATAATTTTGATAAATTTTCATAAAACAACCTGAAGACAGCCACTTTATTATGTTTTTTTCAACTGAAGCCTTACTTACTCATTGTTTTTCTATTTTCTTGTTCATTGTAGCTAAAGACAAAAAGCCGTTACCTGTGAAAATGTCTAATAGAAACACAGCAGAAACTGAATTCAAGAATAAACAGTCACTCAATAGACTTCCCAATAGACTTTCACCAACAAGGCTCTCAAATTCTACCAATGGTAAGTAGATATCATCATCCATCCAGCGATATAATTGCTATCACTCATTAAGCTCCGCTAATGTGACACAATTGATTTTCTATTGTTCCGTGACCTATGGGACCTATGCGAATGTCGAGTCCGTTGATCGTAATAACTGTTGCAGTTGAGAAAACGGAAAAAAATTATTATTTTACTATAGCTTTTGCCAGCGGCTTCACCCACGTGGAGGTTGGTAGACGATGGAAAAACGTAGAAATTATCCCATGGGAAGCCTGGTTTTTTGCCCGGTTGATGGCAATAGGCTCACTCATGGTACCTAATACTAAACACAGCTTGCGAAATGTGTTTGTACTTATAGGTGCACCTCTCTCTCTCTCTCTTTCACCTCTCTCTCCCTCACCTCTCTCTCTTTCACCTCTCTCTCTCTCACCTCTCTCTCTCTTTCACCTATCTCACTCTCTCTCTCTCTCTCTCTTTCACCTCTCTCTCTGTCTCTCTCTCTCTCTTTCACCTCTCTCTCACCTCTCTCTCTCTGTACCTGTTTGGGGAATACAGGAGTCAATATTTAGTGGTGTTTGACATTAGCTTTAGTCTTCGACATGTTCATCGCCAGTCCAAGCTCAAGGCTTGCATCACTGAGTTGGTTTAACATAAGCTCCAGTTCTGCCGCCGTGGGGGAAAATACGACAATGTCATCAGCAAAGCGGAGGTTTGTTAACCGCACCCCACCGACTTCAATGCCGCATCTCTCCCAATTTGCCGATAACCTTTTAAACACTTCTTCAAGAGCGCTGTTAAACAAATAGGTACTTACTACCCAACTTCGTACAAATACGTGCAATGTAAGCATTAATTCATAGTGCTAGTAAGTAGACAATAATATTCGCTTTGCTTACTCAGAAAATTAATGAGAAATACAAAGATTACATAATTGGTAACCTACTTTAAAATAAAAACATGTTTTTGTAGCAAAGTTTTCCATCTCTTTCTCTCTCTCTCTTAATAACAAAATTGATTTAAACCTAGCAGCACTAAAATTACGTATTTATTGAACAAACTTAAAAGTTGTAACCAGTGTAAAATGTTGCTCTTCTTCTCATCCTGACGATGCGTACCTACCTATACTCCATTTGAAATAAGATTACACATTTAAATAAACCTTTTTTACAGTCCGTTCAACCGATTTTGACTTCTATACCGTAGGCATAAGGATGGTATTAAAAGCAAAAAAGTGGTTACAATACCAACTGTTTACTGCAGCTGCTATATGTCATACCACCAACGCAATAGAATTCAAAATCGGTTGGGCGGACTGTTAAAAAGGTTTATTTAAATGTCTAATCTTATTGCAAATGGAGTATACGTAAATCTGTCGCTCCACTTTATGCGTTCACATTTGTTTTGCATGTGTTGATTTTGAGTTTTGAAAAAACATGGTTTCATGGTAATGGCGAAATTGTAGAACTAGGATGCTGTGCGAAAACTGAATGCAAAATCTTAGTCCAACAATGTTATCTCCATAGCGTTAAGCATTTAATCTTAACAAATAATAAGTCACCACCACGCTTTTATTACGTATGATAAAATGATAAATGATTTATTTTCTGTAAGTAGGTTTGTACAAACACTTTTACACGTCAATCATGTTTTTTTAAACTAGATGAGGTCGGCGTTTCCTATCTGACTATTCTGAGAAGAAAGGCCAAAACAAACTCAGAGGTCACAGTCTCTTTTAAAGTCCAGACAAAATCTTGGTCAGATCATGTGAAGACCATGTAGATTGGTGTCTGAAATGGTCTTTAATAGCCAGATCATGATTAAAACTAACTAAGAAGGAAAACAGAAAAAATAAATACAGAAAAAAGAAATGACCCACATAGTCCTCAAATTCACAATAATTAAATTAAAAAAATACTTCACAAAGTAAATATTATGTCATTGTCATATATAAAATTCATCAATGTCAATGTGTATATAAAAAATCCGATATGTTCTGCTAACACACAATTATGTATTTCTTTTAGCTTCAAAAGAAATCAAAACAAGTGCCAAAACAATCAGTGCATATAGTAAGAACGAAGTGATTATGACTCAACAAAATGTCAGAGGCCGAAGGGCTACCAGTCTTTCACCAGAAATTAGTAAAATTAAAAATGCAAAAGATAAAGGTGAGTTTGTGGTATTAAACTAGTGGTGCTTTTATAAGTAGATTCACTTAGACTCTAGATTTACATGTCGTGTCACGACACTATACATGCCTAGTCTAACCTACTGAGGCATCGGTGGATTCTGACGTGGTGCGCAATCAGTTGGTATAGTATGCTCGCCTTCATACAAAATATATTAATCCCACCCATAAACACACATACACACACATACATTCACACACATGCCTACCTCGCACACCGAGAGCTGCTAAATCAATGATTAAATAAATCCTGTATTTAATTAGTAGATTTCATTATTGTTAAGCTGCCACGCTTAAGGCTGCGGTTCCACTGAGGCGGAGCGGAGCAGAGCGGAGACGAGCTGTGCCGCGATTCACCAATCACATGACTTGAAATCGCCGCTTGAACCGCTTCAGTGGAAACACCTATCTCTTTTCACAGCTCAGCCCCGCTCCGCACCGGCACCGCTCCACTCCGCCTCAGTGGAAATGCAGCCTAAGGGTAAAGTGAGAGAGCTTCGACACAAGTACTATTGTAACTTACTGGAGCTGCCTCAATTTAAATACCACACAATAACGAGATGAAATTAATTTTTGTTTTTGTAATCCGATAGGCTCCTGATGTAAATATCTAATAGTGTCCATTATGTTTCTAGAAACACAGCAGAGCTCAAAAAGGTACAGTCCCACAGCGAAAACTAGCGTAAGCAAAAATTTTGTGATATCAAGTGAAAGTGAAAAGGAGATAGCAAAAATCAAGAAAATGTTGTACAATAATTTAAGATGTAAATCAGCTACATACAAGAGACCCGTGGAAAAACCTAAACCAAACAAATTACCACAGCTACAAAACAAGTCTGCTAAATTAACAGTCACAGATATTTCATGTCCGAAACAGAAACCATTAACAATGATTCGTGTTCCGCTTAGTGATAAATTTAAGAAGAGAGATAAAAAAGTGTCTATTGCGCCACTTGTTGAGTCTATCAAACACACTGTAGACTGTGCCAGTGGAACAGATAATATTGTGAATTACAAAGATGCAAAAGTTGCCACCGACCTATTGCCAACATCAATTAGCCGAATAACAGAAATGCAAGACTTTGAAATCAATACAATAACTACGTGCGAAAGCACTGTTCAAACGGATTCTAAGAATACATTGTTCGATAGTCTCGAAATACCAAATGTAACGTTAACAAAGGATAAGAGCGAACCCAAAGAGGCCCCTACAATTTTTAATATTGCATCAATGCCTAATCTCGAAGTCCCTCAATATGAAGAAGTGAATTCTAGTGATAAAAGTTTTTGTCAAAGTGCCGCTTACATAGTTAGCAGAGCTACTGTAACATACACTACTAGACAAAAGTTTAATTTCCAATTAGTTGGTACTGATGATGGCGTTGGGCCTTCCATGCCCCCTAGTCCATTGCATTACCCTATGAATGTCGTGTCTGTGTTCAAGAATGAATTAAAGAGTAACAAATCAAATGAAATCGTTTCGTCAGACGATTCGTATAAAACAAAGAATACACCAAGAGAGGAATACCTAAACCATTTGAATGATCTAAAAACTCTTAATTGTTCCTACGTCTTTAATAAATTAATGAAACCTTCGGATATAATTAGCACAATAACAGTTAATAACGGGCTATTGCAAAGCGACTACATATGTGAACAGTTCCAGAGGGAACTCAACTTCATAGATTCATTCTTTGAATCACTAAAATATTTAGAAACTTGCTCACTAACAGATAAATGCTACCCTGAAAACAAAGTTGAAAATTTAACCAATAATTCGGTGTTATTTGACTCTACGTTAGATGTCAAGAGGTCGGAATACGACAATTTCTTGTCGAAGCTTGAAAATGGCTCGAATTTTGTCGACACTGAAACAATGGCATCCAAGAGCCTTTGTCTGGTAAGTGTTATTCTTTAATTTGTAAATATTTAGCTACCACTGGGCAACAGTGGAAGTGCTTATGTAGATAGCCATTCATTGACAGTTATGCGTATTGTAAATCATTACTGAAGAAGAACCTCAATTAGTATCAGTACCAATGATGGTGGTTTTAGATAACCTAGTGCAATTTGATAGCAATTAATAAGTTTTATTAATAATTTCAGCTTAATTTACTCATTCGCGATGAGCAAAGACGAGCAAAAAATCTCTTATTCGTATTGAAGATGCGAGAAGATGCGCTTAAAGATTTTACCAAATCTCAAATACTTTGGTTAGAGAAGAAGAAAAAGCACGAAAACACGGACATATCGACGTTGAAGAAGAAACAACGTGGCGCACTACTCAAGCTGCAGCACGAGTGTGGGGAGATGCAGCGCATGCGCAAGGCTCTGCTCGCGCTCTCCGAGAAGCGTAAAGTGGCACTCATGAAAACCAAGAAGAACATAGAACTAAAATTGAGAAACAACGTCGATGTAGACCAGATCATTCTTGGCAAGAAAAAGTTGAAGAGAAGCACTTTTTTCGACAGGAACGCTGCTCCTCTGAAATGTTTTGATTTATCGAGCAGCGGGTGTGAAGAGAGTTCCACTAGTAAGGCGACGTTGGACGCTCCACTGATGCAGGACGAGTGCGCGGCGGGTGTCACCAGCGTTACCAGCGCGGAGAAGTGCGTGCAGACTAGCGAAGCGCACTGCGTCGTGGACTGCGCCACCGACACCGCCGCAGAGCATTTTGTCGTCGTCGACGGAGGATACCTCAACATACTGTTCCACAACCTCACCCTACCGCAGATCTTCAGCAGCGGCAAACAGTATGAGGTCAACGAGGAAGCATTGAGAAACATAGTCCATTCAGCTAATAGTCTTAACACGAACCTAAGTGGTAGTGAAGTCGTTGAGAAACTTATGGATCAAATAAAGAATAAAGACAGTGAAATAAAGAATAAAGACAGTGAAATAAAGAATAAAGAAAGTGAAATAAAGAATAAAGACAATAATTCTAGCTCTCCATCGACTGCTCGAAGTCTTATCGAAGAGTTTGACCAATATTACAACGATCTGAATGGGGAAGATAAATCGCGCGCCACTACACCAGAGTTAAAAATTGATGAATCTAGTAAGGTTTATGAAATCAAGGACTCGAACGTACAGACAGCGGAAGTAGAGCACGAGCAGCCGGAGGTGCTGATTGGCCGAACTTCATCGGTAAAGATTACTAGTGAGAATACTTCTGGAAGCTTGTCAAATATAAGCGAGTCATTTTTTTGCGAGGCAGTGGAGAGTGAGGGACCGTTAGATAAGGAGCCAGTAACTGCTAGTCAAGCGCCGACCGGGCCGCTGCCGGTGCCCGTCGGCGCCGCCGCTGTCGTGGACAGCCAACCTCCTGATGTTCTTTCCTGGACAACGGCGAAGTCAACCCCATCCTCTCATACAGGTTAGTTCTATCACTAACATTTTTTTGTGATTCTGTCAAAAATAATGTCAATGTGAATGAATGAGTGAAGACCTGCCGCTGGGGCCTGTCACTTGTCAGTTGCAAACTCGATATCCTGCTCTGGTTTTGTTGATATTGATGTGTGCCTTGTTGGTTTAGTGGCACTAAGCGCTAGTTGAGCATGAGGTCATTTCTTAGTTCGATTCCTAAGTCGGGCAAGGTGTTATTGGGTTTTTCTATCTGGAATTTCTCAGTAGCAACCTGGAGTCTGGATTTTTAATCACATAACAGGCGAAATGTGGGTGTACTATAGGTACACCTATGCCCAACCCTCCTGAGAAACAAGGCGTGATTTTATGTTATGTGTCGTCAATCTCTTAGCAACATGAGCTCATCGGGCATATGCAACTGTTTCAGAAACGGACAGCGTCAGTAGTCAGTCGCCGTGCGACCCTGTGTCTTCGGTAGCGTCGCACACGGCGCCGGTCCACGTGGAGGCGGAGGAGCTACGAAAACAACAACTAGCAATAGAAAGAGAGGTAAACTAATATATCTATATAACTAATATATTGACCAATATAAAACCACATTCATGGAATCCTTTTATCGGTCCCTATGGGAATCGACACGCAGGTGACCTTGTAGCGTAGCGTACACGCAGAAAACGTGATTTGAAGCGCAATTTGAAATAATCTGAAGTGTTGTAACCATTGTGTCCTCAAATTTCAGATAAAGGCTTTAGAACAGCAGCAATGTCGATTACTAGTTGTGAGAGAGATTCCCGACAAGCCGCCGCCGCCCTACACTCCGCCAACAGAAACTCGCACTCCCAAACCACCTCGTATGTTCACTCCAGATAGAAATGTAGAAGAAAAAATAGAAAAATACATTACCGACCCCGACGGCTTGCTCGGTGTAACAACAGAAGCCTTCAGTGTGTTTATTCGAGATTATTGTCTGGAATCGCTGGAGAGGCATAAGCAAGAGCAAAGCGATAATCCTTGGGATGCTTGTAACTTGCTGCCTCAGAAACCCCAGGCGGGAATTCACGAGTTGGTGGAGACAACTTCTTCTGAACTTAAGGATGTGCTCACTACGGTTATGCCTGCAGCCGTGTCTGGTGAGTTTCAAACTTATTAATGATCGTGTCGCATAGAGAGATTGATAAATATGGGTTGTATAAGCTGACCAAAAACAACTTTATTTCTCACGCATCGCATCGAAGTGTCATCAGCAAATAACACCATTTGTGGTTGATTTTTTAATAAATGCAGTAGATCATTAATATACACTAAAAAGAGGAAAGGACCCAATATCGAGCCTTGTGGCACACCCATTTTTACTGTTAAACCATGTGAATTGACACCATTTATTTGAACTTGCTGTTGTCTATCATTTAAAAAAAAACTAAATAAACTGAGCGCAAGTTTTCCAAGTCCGTAATGCTCGAGTTTCAAAAGCAAGGTTTCATGATCGACGCAATAAAATGCCTTGGAGAGGTCACAAAAGATTCCTATGGCGTCTTGGGCCTCTTCCCACGCGTTAAAAATGTGTTTTAACAAAGTTACACCGGCGTTGGTCGTACAACGTCCTTTGGTGAAACCATACTGTTGATCGAGTAGGATTTTATTCGTGTTAAAATGATTGAGTATTTGATTAAGCATTATCTTTTCAAACACCTTGCTGAAAACCGGCAACGCGGATACTACCGATTAGCGCTAGTCTGATAACCTCATACAAATGGAATAACCCTTAAATTTACAGGCAGAGGGCTCAAATTCGTTGGGACCAAACCTGAAACCGCGAAAAAAAAATCAGCTGTTTCCTTCATTTTGACGAGTTATACGAACATATGTAGGGAACAGCAGATTTTTTTTTTCGCGACTGTCTATTTTAATGACTGCGAATGTGAGGAGAGGACTGGGTCTTTGTTTTTCTTGGTTATCTCAGTTAGTTATTAACGATTTTCTGGCAGTTTGAGTACTTTATGCGGCCTACCTAAATATCCTTTCATTGGTATTGTTCGTAGAGTCGTTGAGCTCCTTAAGTTCTGAGTTGAGCTACACGACTACTGACAAATGTGTGCACTGACTGGACGGGTCTACTCTAATTTGTGTGGTTCATTCCTCAAAATACCATCTTGGACACTTAATCTGCATGGTCCCCATATGGCCTGACCAAGATTATGTCTGAAACACCGAACTTACCTAGTTTTAAACATAATTAATTTTTGACGTGTAAAGGTTTTTTTTAAACCAATGTTCAGAAATAAATTACATTTATCATTTTGTCTGTCCAGGAGTTTCAAGCCGGCGCTCAGACCACATCGACGACATTCTGTTCGCTGAGTGGCGCCGCTGCGAGCCCGAGTGGACCGCGCTGCACACCGACGAGGCTCTAGTCAAGACCCAAATCTTCGAGAGCATCTTCCAGAAAATTCTCACCGACACTATAGATGAATACAAGAAAACTGTACAGTGCGAAGTAGTCGCTACAGAGTAAAAGTTTATGCTACTGTGTTTTTAACGCCCGGTTACCAAAACAAAAAATAGCTGACTGTCGATATCATGTCAAGTGATACGATTGGCTATATTGTTATTTCAGTCAGCTAATTGCAACAGTTAACATAAGTTTGACAGTCCGATAGTTAATCTTTGTAGCCTTTCACGAACCGGGTGTAAGTCTGGCTTTGGCAAATCATGAAACAAACCGTGCTCTAGGTACAGTCGGTGATAGCTGTTACCTAACCCACCCTGCCGTTGTTAGCTAACCCACTAAAAGTTAGCACGAATTTGAACCTTCTGCAATTAAGAGTAGATAATTATGTATTATTCGATTTCGAGCTTTACGATCTAGAACGACTTGTTCAAGGTAGCAAATATTATAGTAAACGGTTATGCCAATTTGATCTTTAACACGTAATGTTAGGGTAAGCTTTTGAATACTGTTTTGTCACATGATGGACTTGGTAATTTCAACGGTCGGTGGCTAAATAGTAACAGCCGCACAGGTCGATCGATCAAGTTAAGCTACGCTTGCCGCGGTTAGTCTGTGGATGGGTGACCATCTTTACACACCGAGACCCCTCCGTGCCTCGGAAAGCATGTTAAGCCGCTGTCATTCGTGGATCTTTGACAGTCATTACGGGTAGTCAGAAGCCCGAAAGTCTGACAACCAGTCTTACCAAGGCGTACCGTATTACCCAGTAACTAGCTTTTGGAGGTCAGATAGGCAGTCGCTCTATGTATAATATTGGTATTCAGCTGCATCCGGTTAGACTGGAAGCCGACCCCAACATAGTTGGGAAAAGGCTAGGCAGATATATATTGTAAAGTCGATTTGGTCTATTGGTTGCAACTTGGGAATGCAAATCCGTTCTGTTCTAAAATCCGGATTTTTAAGAACGGATTTTTGGTCAAATCCGGATTTTACGGATTTTTCATGAAAATAAACAAATCTACCCTATTAGTTTGTTAATATGTTTCTTATATTTGTCTAAATGGATTAAAATTAAAGCACATGAAAATCAAATCAAATTAATTTTTTAATAATACTATAACTAGGTACCGAAATTAAAATGCGCTGGTTCTGGTAGTAAAACAAAGTATATAATGTGTCAATCAAACGTAAAAACCAAAAGGTAGAAAAGGCATAAACAAAAGGTATAAAAAGGTAAAATATCAAAAAGGAAGAAAAGACTTGCACAAGTACACCCTGCATTAACACCATAATTGTGGTATTTTTAATGATGATAATTTAAATAATTCCAAATAACAAAAAAATTAAAATATCATTTGATTTGATTTTCATGTGCTTTTATTTTGAGTGTAGTATGCCAAATCGAATGCCAAATAATCGAATATTAATTGATCGAACACTATAAATCGAATGTCTAAATACTCGAAAGTTCTTAATATCGAATGGTTAATAAATGGAACATTCAATATATCGTATACTCAATACATCGAGTGTT
Source organism: Hydraecia micacea (assembly GCA_914767645.1). Taxonomy (NCBI): domain Eukaryota; kingdom Metazoa; phylum Arthropoda; class Insecta; order Lepidoptera; family Noctuidae; genus Hydraecia; species Hydraecia micacea. The sequence goes on from OU611774.1 coordinate 4,877,864, forward strand.
CAAAATATCGAATGTTTGTTTGATGTGCATAACTCCAGCTTCCTCATATGTGATAGAATAATTCTACCTATGCCAATATTTAAGACATAATAGCTGCAATCAAAGTTCCCAGTCTTAATTTAGCTGACACAAAAACTTCGTCAATATGAGTCGTATTGTGTTTGTTAGCTGGAGTGACGTCACCCCAGCTTCCTCATTCAATACAAGGCAAACTTTATTTTTTTATGTTCGTATAACTCGTCAAAATGTAGGGAACAGCTGATTTATTTTTCGCGATTTCAGGTTTGGTCCCATAGTAAAAGTTGTTCATAATGATGAGTACAATGACCTCTTAAGGGCTTGTAATACTTCAGCGGAAATTCATATTTTGCCCCCACTTCCCCGCGCCATGTATCACTCTATCTCGCTTACACTGTCAAACCGGTTCAGTTAGGGTGAACTACATTGTTGATGGACGTAGACTTGCTAATAAATGACTAAATTATGATTATATTATATACGAAATCTTCTGTATAGAATAAAATTTAAATATTGTGAAAGTAAAAAAAAGTTAATTTATTTATTAGTAACGTACATTATAAATTAACTAGCTAGTATATACAAGTGTTTAATAAAAAAAGGAAAAAAAATAAGAAAAGCTCTCATTGCGCATCAAAACAATCGTCCGCATCACTGTCAATGGGATAAGTGCCCAAAAGGCTGGCAGCATTATCACGTTGGATGGCAATAATTATCCTTTGGACTAAAAATAGGCCATCCCTCTGGTCACGCGTAGAGTCAACCAAACCGCTTGGCGAGATCCCGAAATATTCGATGAGTACTCGGACCCCAAGGCTCTAGTGTTTCAACCCCAAACGGATCAAAACATATAGCTCCCAATAAGGTTGTTATATTTGCGCCGTTTGAGGTTTTCTGCTCCTGCAGCAGCCGGCCCAGCACAGCCCACTGTTAATTTATATATTCCCATTTTATAGGTTCCCATTAAAATAGATGAACAAATTTTAACACAACGCTTAGTACATCTAACCACAGATATCCAATAAAATAAAACTGATTAAAGTGATTTTATTTTGACCTAAAATAATAAATTGCCGGCACTTTAGTGTATTTTCGTTAGCTGATTATTTTTCTATCTATTGTGTTTTTCTTATATATTTTTTTACCATCGTCCTTATTTTGGTGGTCTGAATGATTTCTAAAAGTTTGTTCATCTATTTTAATGGGACCTTATGTCACGGCTAATGGCCGAAGTGCGGCTACACCTAGCTTTAGCCGGCCAAAGTGCGACTAAACCTAGTTTTAGCCGGGTACAACTAGGTGTAGCCGGCCACATGCGGTTCGTGTGTACTTCGGGTGACATCGGTTGCATGGTTGCGGTCGGTCGATAGGCGACGTAGGATGCAAGAGCGAGCGAATGGCACCCCGAGGTTAGGTTTGGTTAGGTTACTTTAAACCCTTTACACAGAAATAGGAGCCCCGCAAAACGGAGCTCCGTCGACGTTCCGGCTAATCTTAAGTTTATGTTCACACCCACCTTTAGCCGCAACATATATACAGGGTTACTTCTTGTAATTCGACGTATATCCGTCAGGAGTTGATAGGGAGGCCAAAATGCAACAAATTGAACCCCACATATGTATGGCCGAAATTCAATAGTTTTTTCGATATTTGAATTTTAAAGGTTTTTTCGATATAATTGCAATTAAAAAAAACTACACATTGAATGGGTACTATTAAAAATAATATTGTAGCTGGCACTTCAATTAAGCTATGAACTTAAGTAAAAGTACTTAATTCAACAGAATAATTAAATTTATGAGCGATTTAAGAATAATAAAAATAAAGCTCCTGAAGGATATACGTCGAATTACAAGTAACCCTGTATTTATATATAATAGTGTTAAATTGTAAAAAAGGCTAATAGTTAATTAATAATGTAGTAATGAATAATTTAGCTAATTTACCAAGGTAACCTACGTACAGATGTCCAACAAAAAATAAGCACTTCGGAAATCATCTTTTATCTCGTAAAATACGAACGCGCGATGATGAGATAGAGTTGTAACAACTTTCAATTTGGTCGATCAGTTGACAACTCTCAAATTGGTTGTCAAATAGACATGTATTTCTATAAGTACTTATCTATTTTGTATTACTATGGTTAGGAAGTACAGACCCATTTAATTTTTTAGTAACGTATCTATAAATTGTTTTCAAGCATCGTCACGAATCTTACAGCGTGAAGAACTGAACTCTACCGAGTTTTAGCCACCGGATCAGACGGCTTTCGAGGAAGAAACAGCACAATAGACCACATCCATACAGTGCCAAAAATTATACAGAAATCTGAAGAGTATAATCGGCCCCTTTGTCTTGCGTTTGTGGTCTATGAGCAAGCTTTTGACTCTATCGAGACCTGGTCTGTTTTGGAGTTGCTGCATCGTTGCCAATTCCATTTTCGATACATCCAAGTGCTGAGATGTCTTTATGAAAACGCGACAGTGACAGTTCAAACTCAATACCAGCCAACTAAACATAACTCTCCGCGTAAAGGGGTGAGAGAAGGGGACGTAATTTCCCCAATATTGTTCTCTAATATTATTGGAGGATGTGTTTAAGACGCTGAACTGGAAAGGACGCGGCATTAACATCAACGGCGAGCACACCTCACACTTAAGATTTGTAGATGACATTATCATAGCAGCTGAATCGCTGCATGACTTGCAGCAGATACAGTACGGCCTAGTTGATTCATACGCATTGGTCTTCGGATGAACTTGGACTAAACTCAGGTTATGTTCAACGATTGCTGTCAATGTTAATGCTTTCAAGGTTGTCCGAGAATACTTTTACCTAGGGAAAATTCTGCAGTTTGGTAAGAACAACTTTGAGAGGGAGGTTAGCAGAAGCATTTAGCTGAGCTAGGCAGCGTTTACGAAGTTTCGTCGAGTCTTCTCGTCGCAGAGCCTAAAAACTAAGGTCTTCAATCAGTGCGTCCTGCCTTTTATGACTTACGGAACCAAAACGTGGAAACTTACAGTCGCTGGTCCAAAAATTCAATAAAAGGCCGCTCAGCGAGCTATGCTTGGAGTCTCATAGGAGGGATAGAATCTGGAATGACGTGGTCCGGCAGAGAACCAAAGTTGTCCACATTGCTTACAAACTGAAGTGGCAATGGGAAGCGATGACCCTTGGGTAGACATGTTCTTGAGTGAACACTGCGTATCGGCAAACGTAAGGTAGGATACCCTCAGGTTAGGTAGAGCGACGATCTACGCAGGGTAGCTGGTAGCAGCTGGATGAGAGGTGCTGAAATATGAGTTGAACGGCGTGCAATATGTGAGGCTTATGTCCAGCAATGGACTGTTGCTGTAGGCAGATGATGACCACTGCGCTATTTCAAAAACTTTTCAGTGACAGATGACGAGTGTAGCCGGAGTAGGTACGTACGACACCACACTATGAAAATAACTAAAGTATACTAACAGACTGTCTCTAAATCAGTTAAATCACGAATTTTTGTAACGGCGTATGCTGCAGAGTCAATTTATATGACCCCCATTGAAGCTTGGCCTCCAAAGTTATGCCTAAGAACACGGTAGTATCTTCGGGATCCAACACTTCACCGTTTATGTGCACACTAGTTTTAACTTGTGAGGTGAGATATCGTAAATTTAGTTTTTTTCTCGTTAAGAAGACGAGAAGTAGGTTATAAACATTAAACCAGTTAACTAATTTTGCGAGGGCGCCATTTACATGATCTACTGACGTTTGAAAAAAAGTGAAGTGTCATCTGCAAACAACACAATTATCATGATTGTCCTTTCTAAGATAAGGCAAGTAATTAATATAAATAAGAAACAAAATAGAGTCAAAAATTAAGCCTTGGGGAACCCCTATTGTTACTAATGTCCATTTCAACCGCGCGGCCAACTCATAAAATTTGATGAAACTTTGCCAGGAATTAGTGGTAATTTGTTACTATACACACCTCTTTTCCTGAATTTGTTGCAAAAAAAACTAAGACGCTATGGCCAAAAATAGTTGGCCGGTAGAACCGCCACTTGCCGTAGTCATCACCTGTGATTACACAGAAACTAAATAATGCAGGTAGGCGAATGATGCACCAAAAGAAAGGTCTTAATTTGTTGTATTTGTTGCAAAAATAAAAAACGTCAAAACGTAAATAAACAAAAAGTTATGCAATATTTAGTTTCCAGGTTATGGGTAGGTAGGTATCTCCCCATAAATATCAAATTAATAGAGGCTTATGTGTATGGACAATTAGTTGCTAATTTGTTGCAGCGGATAAACAAGAAAAATACTAGAAAATATAGGTTCAATAATTTGTTAGAGTCGATTTTAGTTGGCCGCTCGGACGGCAATATGCCTAAAATACAATGACGTTTATTTCATTATTAAAAATAGTTTCAAGCTTAGTTAAAGTACTAATCGACAGGTAACGTAACCTAGTTTGGATAAATGTGGCGAATATAACGGTGAAATTCATATTTTAGGAGATATTCACTAAAATACAGTAGTATGAAACTGTATTAGAGCAGGGTGACCATGGATTTTCACAATGAACTGAGACTGAATCGTGATTATTGGAATGTTCGATAGTCATATCTTATTTTTTAGGGCGAGTGCTTATATAAAACACACTAAGGCATATAAATACAATAAGCATTGTTTATACTAATTATTTATGCTTTTCTAATGTAATTTTATTAGTTCAAAACTAATAATATACATTTTAATAGGTCAATAACTGAGGACCTTTGACCATAGTCATTTATTAAATTTCGCGCTGAATCGTTTCTATATTTGAATTTATCTTCGGAATGCGCTCGCCGTTTAAATTATTTTTATTTAATGTAGTACAATTATTTATTTTTGATACTTTCTATAGTTTGCTACAGAATGCACAGTATACATTTTTTAGGTAGGCTTAGCAAGTTTGGGAATAATAAATTAATTGTATAAATTGGGTATTCCGTAATCACTTTACATTTCAATATGTTTTGTTAGTTGTATGAGCTTGGTAGCTTTTGTTTCTATTAGTTTATTTGAATGATAGAAATTGATTTTTTTGCGGTAGAGACGCCAACACATCAAGCTACTACAATCTGTCACATTTCTTTAATAGATTTTAAACTTTATCGCTAAAGCTTAAGGTTCAAAGTTGATTGATAAAATTTGATAGTTTCGGGTAGGTTGATGTACTGGCGTCTGTACTTAGTTTCCTAACGAAATTTCATTAATTTAAGTTCATAACGTACTTACCTACCCAAAAATTTAAGTGCCGGAAAAGAAAATTACCGTCTTCTTATGGGGACGAACATCTTGAGCATTTCTTACTATTACAGCGAAAGTCTGTAATGAACCCCCTTGGCTGCATTTGAGTTTGAAAATGTCAAAAATCTTATTTTTATAACAAGTGTTTTAAGCTTAACATTTAAAAAATACCAACTTTAAATTGAATAAAAGAGTACAACAAATATACATATACATAATAAGCAAACAAAAGATACAAAAATTAGGTTGATAAATTGATTAGTGATGTAAGAGTATAGGTAGCTAGTTTAAACTAATATAGGTACCTTATATAAATAGGATACCTTTCTACCTATTATATTTAAAAAACATGCCTTCGTACTTATGTAATCATGGTCACCCTGCTCTAATACAGTTTCATACTACTGTATTTTAGTGAATATCTCCTAAAATATGAATTTCACCGTTATATTCGCCACATTTATCCAAACTAGGTTACGTTACCTGTCGATTAGTACTTTAACTAAGCTTGAACCTATTTTTAATAATGAAATAAACGTCATTGTATTTTAGGCATATTGCCGTCCGAGCGGCCAACTAAAATCGACTCTAACAAATTATTGAACCTATATTTTCTAGTATTTTTCTTGTTTATCCGCTGCAACAAATTAGCAACTAATTGTCCATACACATAAGCCTCTATTAATTTGATATTTATGGGGAGATACCTACCTACCCATAACCTGGAAACTAAATATTGCATAACTTTTTGTTTATTTACGTTTTGACGTTTTTTATTTTTGCAACAAATACAACAAATTAAGACCTTTCTTTTGGTGCATCATTCGCCTACCTGCATTATTTAGTTTCTGTGTAATCACAGGTGATGACTACGGCAAGTGGCGGTTCTACCGGCCAACTATTTTTGGCCATAGCGTCTTAGTTTTTTTTGCAACAAATTCAGGAAAAGAGGTGTGTATAGTAACAAATTACCACTAATTCCTGGCAAAGTTTCATCAAATTTTATGAGCTGGCCGCGCGGTTGAAATGGACATTGTTACTAGAGATCCGTGTGATCTATTTCCGTTAACATCAACTCTTAACAAGTATGAAGAAGATCCAGAGAGGCGTTCGAGACCCAGTAACGGTCAAGAAAAAAAAACACGTCTACATGTCAAAACGCGTGTGAAAACTTGTGACTTGACAACTTGTGTGATGTCATGAATATTCGGTTAATATTCGGTCTATTCGGCTAATCTTTATAATATTCGAGGTCGGGCCGAATATTTATCAAAAATGTATTAACTTGAAACCAAAATTTTACATGTATAGACGCCAGTATCTACATCAAGCTAACCGAAATTGTTAAATTTTCCCAATCTACTTTGAGCCTTATGCTTTAGCGATAAATTGAAAATCTATTAAAGAAATTTGACCAGTTTTTAGTAGTACACACGGCTACACATCAAGCTATACATTTCCAGTTTTAGCTGACCTCGCATTGTACCTATAAGGTTTTCGTACAATCAGAAGTCAGCTTAAACTGGTTATGTATAGCTTGATGTGTAGCCGTGTGTACCTTGATGTGCTGGCGTCTGTACATATTTAGCTAAATCTATCAGTGGTAGGTAAGTTGTGATTACTTGCGATGAATGAAAACCATACACAATTATAAAGGTTTTGTGAAAATTGGCAATTTTTTTGCCGACTGTAATTATTTTTTCAAAGTTTTTTAATGCATATCAAAGTTTCTAGTCTCCTATTACAACATAACGGGTTTAAAAAGACACAACGAAGCCGAGAGTCATTTGTACTCCCCGTCATTGTAATCATTTCTTGTGTACGTTACCCTAGCAGGAAAGTAGCTCCTAGAGTGATATGGGTGGAACGAATAATTAGTGCGTAATCTGCTGTAAATGTGCGCCAAATAAAAAATTTGTGCGCTTTGTCGTTTTGGAAAAAAACGGAAAAAACGATTCCTGCTAGGGTAACGTTTTTCCAGCAGGAAAATTCTAAACGAATGATCGGAGAGAGAAATATTGTGCATGGGCAGAGAGCTTATATTTGTGCAAAAATGTGCGCTGAAAATATAATTTGTGCGTCTTCAGGTTTTCGAGATATCGAGTTTCCTGCTGGAGTGACGTTTTGCAGAATCGTGTATCTCTAAAACTATTGTATGTGCGCCTGTAGAATAAACATACACGGGTAGCCCTTAATTTGTGCGTATTTGTGACAGAATTAGATTCAAGAAAATATTTATAATTTTCAAGTAATCGCGCTTTTTTGAAAACGCGAAAACATGTCACAGCGCCTAAACGAGATAACGTATAAGATCGCTGAAAACTGTGTTCGGTCCTTCTTGATGCTAATAATAACCATAACAAGTTTCAAAAGTGTACGTGCATGCTTTATTGAATAATATTGCCTAAAGTCAAAACGACGGGGTCGTAACTTTGACGGCAAAATACAAGAAATCGGCTCAACCCAAGATGTGTAGTTTAAACCAAAAATTAGTGCGTCTAGTCAAGAATATATAGTTAAAATATTCAGCTTGGAATGTTTCGCATTCAGTAGATATAAGCAAAAAACATAACATGTAAACAACGGCTGGTTATCCGACCAAATTCGAATGACCACAAAAAAGCGACGGATTCATACATATCGATGGTCTTCTTTATTGGTCGTATTAAACCTAAGCTGTTGTCCGTACAGTTGCGTTCAAACATTTGTTTGCAATTATATGGCCTAGTTTTGAGGGAGATTCAGCTTTGCAGATTTCGGCGAGTCACGTGTCGATCGTATAGCATATTTACTTTACTAGTAATATAATATTATTAAGTTTAAAAAGCAAGAAATAAAAGTTAATTAAAAAAAAACCCCGACTCAAACAAAAACCTCTAAAAACTAAAAAATAATATATTATTGGCCCTTTAAGTTTAATATAAGTTGCAGGAAATATTTTGATCCAAGCGTCCTCACGTCGGGGTCACCTCATCTGTTTGGCGTTTTCATTAGCCGTCGCTAATGAAAACGCCAAACAGATGAGGTTTAAACCCAGCAATAATGAATGCATGCTATTGTAGAAAACATCATCATCAGCCTATAGCAGTCCACTGCTGGACATAGGCCTCTCCTATTGCACGCCATTCAACTCGATTTTCGGCAACTCTCATCCAGCTGCTACCAGCCAGCCTGCGAAGATCGTCGCTCCACCTAGCCTGAGGGCGTCCCACGCTACGTTTACCGATTCGCGGTCTCCACTCAAGAACACGTCTACCCCAGCGGTCATCAGTTCTACGGCTAATATGGCCGGCCCATTGCCACTTCAGCTTGCTTATTCTGTGAGCTATGTCGACAACTTTGGTTCTCTGCCGGATCACCTCGTTGCGGATTCGATCCCTCAGAGAGACCCCAAGCATAGCCCGTTCCATAGCTCGCTGAGCGACCTTCAATTTATGGACCAGCCGTACCGTGAGTGTCCACGTTTCGGCTCCGTAGAAAACATAGCTGCTGTTAACTTCCAATTGTCATTAGCCGTCCCCCGACGTGAGGAAGCTTGGATCAAAATATTTCCTGCAACTTATATTAAACTTAAAGGGCCAATATATATTATTTTTTAATGTTAGATTTGAGCTGACGATCCATCACAATAATATGTTATCTGCTGTATGTATTTTAATGAAAGCTGGAATGAAGAAGATAGCTTATTCCTTGGAATAGCACATAGGCTACTTTTTATAATGTACTTACTTAATCATGTGCGGAGAGGAGAGGTGTCCGTGGCTAAATAATAACAGCCGCACAGGTCGATCGATCAGGTTAAGGGACGCTTGCCGCGGTTGGTCTGTGGATGGGTGACCATCTTTACATATTGAGAGAGACCCCTCCGTGCCTCGGAAAGCACGTTAAGCCGTTGGTCCCGGCTGTCATTCGTGGATCTTTGACAGTAGTTACGAGTAGTCAGAGGCCCGAAAGCCTGACAACCAGTCTTACCAAGGGGTATCGTATTACCCAGTACCTAACTGGGTTGTGGAGGTCAGATAGGCAGTCGCTCCATGTAAAATACTGGTATTCGGCTGCATCTAGTTAGATTGGAAGCCGACCCCAACATAGTTGGGAAAAGGCTAGGCAGATGATGACTTAATCATGTGCAAAGTCACGCAAGCTAGTAGAATATAATCTAATAACAAGTTTATTTTTTTACTTCTTTTCTACTTCAGTGTACTCAGGCACAACACGTGTCAACCGGTTCGTGAGTAAAGTTAAGAATGTCATCGATATGTATGAATCCGTCGCTTTTTTGTGGTCATTCGAATTTGGTCGGATAACCAGCCGTTGTTTACATGTTATGTTTTTTGCTTATATCTACTGAATGCGAAACATTCCAAGCTGAACATTTTAACTATATATTCTTGACTAGACGCACTAATTTTTGGTTTAAACTACACATCTTGGGTTGAGCCGATTTCTTGTATTTTGCCGTCAAAGTTACGACCCCGTCGTTTTGACTTAGGCAATATTATTCAATAAAGCATGCACGTACACTTTTGAAACTTGTTATGGTTATTATTAGCATCAAGAAAGACCGAACAAAGTTTTCAGCGATCTTATACGTTTTCTCGTTTAGGCGCTGTGACATGTTTTCGCGTTTTCAAAAAAGCGCGATTACTTGAAAATTATAAATATTTTCTTGAATCTAATTCTGTCACAAATACGCACAAATTAAGGGCTACCCGTGTATGTTTATTCTACAGGCGCACATACAATAGTTTTAGAGATACACGATTCTGCAAAACGTCACTCCAGCAGGAAACTCGATTTCTCGAAAACCTGAAGACGCACAAATTATATTTTCAGCGCACATTTTTGCACAAATATAAGCTCTCTGCCCATGCACAATATTTCTCTCTCCGATCATTCGTTTAGAATTTTCCTGCTGGAAAAACGTTACCCTAGCAGGAATCGTTTTTTCCGTTTTTTTCCAAAACGACAAAGCGCACAAATTTTTTATTTGGCGCACATTTACAGCAGATTACGCACTAATTATTCGTTCCACCCATATCACTCTAGGAGCTACTTTCCTGCTAGGGTAACGTACACTCATTTCTTTGTACTAGAAACTTTCTGGTTGCGGAGATATTTAGGTCAAAATTCCCACTTTTACTGATATTTTTTACGAACACAGGTTTTTGATATTTTAACACGACTTTAAATACCTCCGCGACCCCTGTACAGTGTCATGCGGGTGCAAAATTTGCTGTTTGTAGTAGCGTGCTTAAACAGCAAATTTTCACACCAAAAATTAAAGTCGATTCCCAGTTTGATGTAGGTACGACGGCTATGAGTCTTTTTACAGCCTGTATAAATAAATATATAAAAATAGTTTTGCTGAATATATTGAAAACACCATAATACATTGGGAACATTGTCTAAAATAGGTATACTTGGCAGTAGGTACCGCTTCGGCTATCAGACGGGGAACCCGTGTCACTTCGCTTGCGCTCAAAATACCAATGTTTTATGCTCTGAAGAAATTATATAGGTACTTAATAATGTAAAATGAAATTTAGATGTAAAAATAAGGCACCCGTTTTTTTATTTTTTCCAAATTTTGTAGTTTTCATTTTTATAAAATCATCTTTGAAATTGTTTAAAATCGTAATCCCATGTCAATGTCAAAACATTGTCAAAAATTTAGGAAGGTAAATGGTCTGGGTCAGGATGACTGGACCAAGAGAGATTTTTGAAGTTTGAGCAATACCAAGAACCTACCTGAATCGGGGTCCTGTCAGGGACCGGGCGGCAGAGCGGGTCAGGTGTGAGTGGTTATGTTACGGCTAATAACCGAAGTGTAGCTACACCTAGGTTTAGCCGGAACGTCGACGGAGCCCCGCATGCGGGGCTCCTATTTCTGTGTAAAGGGTTTAAAGTAACCTAACCAAACCTAACCTCGGGGTGCCCTTCGCTCGCTCTTGCATCCTACGTCGCCTATCGACCGACCGCAACCATGCAACCGATGTCACCCGAAGTACACACGAACCGCATGTGGCCGGCTACACCTAGTTGTACCCGGCTAAACCTAGGTGTAGCCGCACTTCGGCCATTAGCCGTGACAGTTATAAAGCTTGATATTTCCGATCTCTGGTATGGCATCTGGGTTATATGGATAAAGCCCTGTTGCTGTAAACCCATTGACGATGTTGTCATGAGTCATGCACTTTGACCATACTCTACTGAAAACTGTGTTGAATCGTGCTTTAGTCAGTTTCTTATCGGGATTTTGGTACAAAAATAATAGAGTTATTCTTGATCCCAGTGATGTTCGAAGGATTTGTTCATACTTTTGTCGAGAGGTTGTAGTTCGTGTGTTGTATTCGAAGGCAAGCAATACAACACAATATTTTCCTCGTCTGCTGCTTCAACTATCTGATAGTCTAAATGACACGAAGCGCCATCAAAAACAAGCACGACATTTTTCGGCAGTTTTATACTTTCCTAAATGGTGTATAAAATCAATAAACAAAGAAGTTGTCATGCTACCTTTTGGAGCCATTTTTACTAGCGATCCCGCAGGTAAGTTGTCAGTAAACTCGGGTTTTAGTTTTTTCCCTTAAAATAAAATCATTGGTGGAGTAGGATTTCCTAAGGCATTCACACATGCGGCCACTGTCACGTTCTCTGCATGTTCTGGTGCTACCATATGCACCCTTTTTGCGCCCTTTTGGGCTAACACCATTGGCTGTTTGTGTATGGTGAGTCTACAGCCCTTCTCATCCATATTATATAATCTCTCTGGATGGGTTATAATATCCAGTTCGTCATAAATTTTCTTTATTTCCTGGAAGTGCTGAGTTACTATGGGTTTATTGAGCTTTTGAGCTCTTGCTGGGTTCAAGATCTGAGCTTTTCTTTTGGAAATCTCTGGATGCCTTTTTAAAAATAATTTCAACCAATATTTTCCGGCTTGTTGTGTTCTTTCATTAAAACAATGTCTAATATTATTATTTTCACAAAAAACATACGCTTGCAAACGTATGGCTTTTGGAGTCAATGGAACACCTACCGAGGCAAGCCTTTTAATTCTGGACGCCAAATCATTTTCTTGCTCCTCTGTTAAAATTGTGTCCCTACCTAATTTTTTTTCGATTTTACCTGAATTTAAATGGTTTTTCAGGGTTCTTCTCGGTATCCTGTGCTGAATAGCTGCTGCACGCTCTGACAGTAGTCCATTTTGCACGGCTGCCATTGCAGCTGCCAATTGGTTGACTGTCCAAAGTGCACGACGTTTCTTAACAGGAGGTTCCATTATTCCAGTCTGTAATAAATTATTTGTTGAAAAATAATTATAAAACTCGGTGTTTTATACTGTATGCTGATCAAAATTTGCCCAAAACCATAAATCTTCTAAGGAATTCCATTGTCTATCTTCTGTCTCCATTATCAGATCTGCTCGTTGTTACTATAGTACTCGTATTGTATTTTCGTCGAAAGCATGCAAAGTTATAAATCGAAAACACATGCAAACCCACACACATAACAAGTTAAAAAGCTTGTAAAAATGTTTCAAATATATATAACTCACAATAACATCAACGTCAATAGAAAGATAGAGCTATTTATCTGCATGAAAAGAAAATAAAACACTAAAATAAAATATTTAGACAGGCCAATAAGGGCCGGCCCTTATTTACTTCCTTCCAGGTGGCCCTTATTAGCAATGGCGTCACTTTTTACAAAACTTGATTTGAAAGTTAGCAAATATCAACAAAATAAAAGAGCTTACCTTGATTCGACAGCTCTAATGTCCACTTTACAGTAATTAGGTGTTCACTTATTATAAAATACGCTATTTTCTTTCTAATGAATGTTCTTGCATCGGCATTTTTTTGTAAAACTGTGACATCGACCATCCCCAGTGAGTTGCTCGGGGCTACTGACAAAATGGCGGCGCGCACGTCAACGCGCGCGCGCGAGATAGCAATACTATTGGTCCTTTTTATGTATGCGAGAGATCCAACCTATAAAACTATTGAATGTGTGTTATTTCTCTGATGGTCCTTAATAGCCGCTGGCCCTTATTTACCGCAGGTACCTTATTTGTTCATCGAGTAGCGCTAGTCAGGATGAACAGTGATCGGATAATCGGGCGCTTATATACCTAAACTTCTTCTCACGAAAGAATAATATGGACATTCCTTTCTGAATAAATATGTAGGTAATCCCGGGTTCCCGGGATTGAACAATTTTGTAAAAACAACTATAACAAACTTAATGTAAGTAATTATAGCAGTGGTTATTTTGATTTAGTATCTTTATTTTATTCAAAACAAATGGAATAATGTATCAACAAAAAATGATAATGTGTGCAATGTGGTCAAGTAGTGGAAATTGATTTATCTATCAAACAGATTAGTGGTCGCATCGAATCAAACGATTCCGGGATCCGGGATTCTGAAAGGCATGTCTGTATTATTCTTTCGTGGGAATAAAAGTGAAGTTTAGGTATATTAACGCCCGATTATCCGATCACTACTGATAAACTCATACAAATGGAATAACCCTTAATGTTACAGGCAGAGGGTTCAAATTCGTTCGTTTATAGGGTGGGTCAGGTAACAGCTATCACCAACTGTACACATAATAAATTCCACTCACTAAGTTTTAACAACATATTTTTATGTAAATATTTGCGCTTAGCGCAATTATTCGTGTTGTCTAGAAATGTGTAGGTACAGTCACCAAAGAAGATAAGGAGGCCTACCAAAAGCTCTTAACGCGATCCACTTTAGGAAGAGGAAAAGGCTATGCATCCTGCATAACTCCATCTCTCTTTCACACTGGAATCATGATGGGTTTTGCACTTCATAGTACGACCCCAGGCCATCGGATACAGTTGAAGTTTAATAAGAATCCCATGGATGTTTTTGAATAAAATTTAATTTAATTAACAGAAAAGAAACAGTTCATTTATCAAATTAAATTTCATTCGAAAACATCAATCGGTTTCTTACTAAACTCCAACTATATCCGAGGACCCTGGTTACTTATCTCCTTTGGTGACCTTACGTGTATAGTAATCGTCTATTTATTGAAATGGTATAAAAACTTTACTAGACAGAAGATATTAACTTGTTTCTGTAATTCATGCTATTATTGCAGGCGAAATATTTTGGTAACTTGTAAGTTCTTGTCAAGCTACACAATTCTGCAAGTGCATTTATTTAAATTCCAGACATGGAGCATGCTATAGTAGAATTCTCTAATATTCCAAGTACTGTAGATTAAGGTAAACAAAGAAAATACGTGAAATCTTTTCATGAACAGTATTCTGAACGCATTTTCCGTGAAGCTTAAAAATTGTACCTTATTGTTGTTATTTTACCTGTATAGAATATTATTACAATATAACTTTTAAAAAGTAGCCATTATTGTTTTAAAATACCTACCTACTATACAGCGACAAACAATAAGTAGTTCTCAAACCCTACGTATGTTAACTAACAGAGGGCGTTCCCGTTAACCCGCAACAGTACCTATAGCATCCACACATGCTAAAAAAAAATATTACCATTCGAAACAAAAATGCTTTTTTTTATATTAAAATATTCACTAAAAATGTTAAATTGATACGTAAAAGATCTCCGCACACGCGGCCCGTCATTCATAAATAAATTGCGACGTTGCCGTCCTTCAAGTACGCGTGTACAGAGTGTTTCTTTTACGTACCTATCAATTTAACATTTTTAGTGAATATTTTAATATAAAAAAAAAAACATTTTATTTTCGAATGGTAATATTTTTTTTAGCATGTATGAATGCTATACTATAACGGGAACGCCCTCTGTTAGTTAACATACTGTATAGTGTCATACACGAAGACGCGCCCCTCTCTTCTTACTAATCGCTAGTGGTAATCGCCAGTTAATTGATAGTGTTTTAGTTTTATGATACACACTAATTACCCACTAGTAAGTAATTACTGTGTATCGACAAAACTAAAACACTAGCGGAATGTTGCACACTTGTACTGTAAGCGATTAGGAAGAAGAGTGGGGCGCGTCTTCGTGGATGGCGCTATCTGCTACCTATATTAGTATTTAGAAAAAATATGAAACAATGCGTTTTATAGTTTCTGCCAGCCCACCCCCATGGGAAGTAGGTTCGAGTTTATGTATACAGATGTAATGAAACAATTACAAAATATTAAATTATTTTATTTAGCAATAGTAATGACGAAATATCACATAGTCCTTACGATTGACAATGACTAACTATACATACACATATAAATACAAAGATTATTAGTACATTAGGTGTAAAAATATAGGTTAATACCTAACACCATAAATACTTTCTCTGACAGTACAAAAATAAACATTTCTGGTCATCGGGTAGATGCTCAAGATGAATAGGAATACACTATACAGGTGATAGTAGACATTTAAATCTTTTACAACATTCAACTATAAAGTTATGATATAAGTTACATTTTAAACGACCATTTTGTGATTCCTGTGATACAAAATTTAAAATATCGATATCATTTTGAGATAGTTTTCATAAAAAAAAATATTTTGGTTAAACTGGATGCTGACCCCAAATTAGTTGGGAATAATATTACATACATATGTCGAATTGATAACCTCCTTGAAGTCGGTAAAAAGGTTTGACATTGTTTTTTTTTTCATATAAAAGTATTCTTCGATAGCAGTTTTTTAACTAGCAACACAGAAAACTGGTATATGTACACAATACAAGAACATTAGCTATATAAATAACATAATTATGTATTAAAAAACCAGAATACATTTTAACAATCGAATTTGATACTACCAATGACGTATTATAAAATATCATTAGATACTACTTACACGAAATACTTTTACACGGAAATACATGATAATACACGACTAGTGAAAGTCAGAATTTTTGTATCAACTTCAATAAATTACGAAAATAACTACTTATTAGAAACTACTTATAATGTTTTGAGAATCTTTGAGAAACTCTTATATAAGAATTAAATATTAAGGCGTAGGACATTTACGGCATAATATTAAAAGCATACAAGTAGGTATGGATGACCGCATAACGTTAGTCCGAAACAAAACTACAATAATGTTCCCGCTAGGAGTGATTGTGTTCTGTGATCCGAAATGCGTAGTCATAGAATGGATAATATATAACTTCGTTATATATTCATTGGCGACTTACCATCAAAAGGTAAAGTCGACAATAAAAACTCTTTGTTATTGAAACTCGTGGTTGAATTTTTAATCAAATACATTTAAGTTAAATTCGTAATATGACTTATCAACAGCGTCTCCTAATGCAGTCCTTTCATATTTACGAGTAGTTTACCTCTGACAGCAGCACCCAACGAGATCACTGATGATTTTGACAGGCTTGTGAGTGGCACCAACCCAACCGCAACCTTATTTCAACGTAAATAAAGATCACTTTATTTTTGACAGTGATGCAAAATCAGAGCTAAAATAACTGTGAAACGTAGCTGTGAAAGGACTTTACTCGTTGCTTTTTATTGCCATAAAGTTTTTTTCCTAGGTTTAACACTTCACTGCAAAGGTCTCTTACCACTAACACTGACACGAATACTTGTAAACGTCCCTTATATCGACACAGTCAACATAAGTACTATACAACGATGAATCAATCATCGGCTTTCAGAAATGATTCCAGTGGGTTTGGACCTTTTCGTCTAGGATTAGACGGCGCTTTGGTCGCTTCAGCTGGAAATAAAATATTATGTTTAAAATATTTCATCTATTTTCTTGTTGGTATTTAAATAAGTTTGTGATTAAACGAGAAGCTGAACTCTTAAAACCGGTCAGATGCGGAATCGCACTCTAAACTGAACCCATATAGGCCCTGGCGCTGGAATATAAATGTTTTAGAAAAGAGTTCTTACTCGTTTGAGTCTGTGACCCTTGTGTGACTTCCAAGCACGCCATCCATTCTGTAATACTGATCTTGGTGTCATGGTTGACGTCGCAGTACCTCGGCAGCTTTCTACCGCACCGTCGCAGCGGTTCCACGTTGGATATCAGCTGGTGGAACGCCTTCCACTCTCGCCGCTCCAGCGCTTTGTTCTTGTCCTTGTCTAACATCACGTACGTCCAAGTAGCTGCTTGCTCCTCTTTCGATGCTCCCCATTTTACCATATCGCTGATTAAAAACAAGGATATAAATAATACAACATTCAAATGAGTTCATTAACCTTTTGACCGCCGGCCGTGCGAATACCGTCGCGGATTGAGTTGAGCGCCAGACCTAAAAGTTACGTCATTTTATGTTCGACCTTGTACAGAATTTATTATCAATTTAGGTTTTGTTTTTACTGCTGTAAGTTGTTAATGACTTTTTAATTAACTACGACGGATCCCACATCAATTAATTGTACGTACCCTGGACCAGTCCCGTTGATAGAAGTGGTCATCTTGGATACGAAGAAGCTCATCAGATCACGCAAGAAGTTGCTCTTCATTGGTTCGGGACAACCTAGAATTTAACCATTTGAATGGTTAATTTTGCATAACACTCAAAAACTCGCAAAATAAGAAAAAATGTGTCATTCCTAGATTCATTGAACAAGATCAACGTGCCCGAGTTTAGAATGGCAGCGGAGAGGACCAAGTGTTTCGACTACTACTTTGTCGAAAATCCACCCAAGCTTATCAATAGTACCTATAGCCTACAGTAGATTAATAAAAGCTTACTTGTTTTTCTACCTGCAGTTAACTAAGTACAATCAAATACACAATGGAATCAAACTCGCCTGATATAACCGTACCTCTCATCGGACTGGCGTGTTGCGGGGCGGCGTCGCAGTCAGGCCTTCGATCTTTCACCGAAGACCCAGGGATCGGCTTGCCAGTGTCTTGGTGGACACACCAGCAGTAACCAGTCGATCTGTAGCACTGTGCGCGAGCGTACCTGCCGTCGCCCGTACACTCCGGAACGTAGAGGGCAGCACCACCCGCTTTCTAATCACAAAGCATTTTTCACTTAGGTACACAAAAAAGTTTCATTGTTAACTAGTGGTGCCGTTTGTGGTTCATACTGTCTAATGGCCATGCTTTCTTTTCAGTAAAAGGTAGTTTTGGGCAAATAATAAGATTATGGGTAAAGCCCAGTTGAGGGACACCCGGAGTCCCGGACGTTTGATAAGCGTGAATTATTATTTAAAAAGACCCCTTAAAGTTGTTATCTATTAACATAATATTGAAGCTTTAAGTGAAGACTTTTGATATAAGGTAAATTGACACCTGTGACAGTAGGTACAGTCAGCAAAAGAGATAAGTATGCAGAATCATCGGATATAGTTAACGTTTAGTAAGAAACCGATGGATGTTCTCGAATAAAATTTAATTTTATTAATAGAAAACAAACAGCTCTTTTATCAAATTAAATTTCAGTCGACACCATCCATTGGTTTCTTACTAAACTTCAACTATATCCGACGATCCTGCATAGATATCTCTTTTGTTGATTGTACCTATATGAACAAGATAGGCATATATCTATTAAGGGTAATGCACACCGTGGCGTATTTTTAGGCACCTTAGCTAAAGAAGGCAATAACTTGGCTAAAGGGCTATTAAAATCGGGTTTAAGCACACTAAGACCTGGTTTGAGTTGATTGTTGTACTTTGGTGCAACTGCGCCAGCGCTCAATAATAGCTTATTGGCCATAATAATTGCGAGCCAGTATGGAATTTAACTTCGCAAATTGAATGCCTATTGAATTGTATGATAGGTAATTATAGCTTGAATTAATGACTTCGGGCTAGATACCCATCACCATATTGTACCTACTTATAATAATGACGTAAAATTAATCTAAGCCCATGCTGGGTTTAGATTAATTTTAATTAGCAGGTAGATGTAGGTATGTATGGCAGCATACCCGCCACAGAACAGATACCCGCTATAGTGCAGCTACCTAAATCTCAGTTTAAGGCTGTTTATAGCAATTATTATTGCTTATAAGTTCCTCAGACGTTATGTAGATACAAAACAGCACGTTAGTCAAAGCAATTCGTACTGTTCTTAAGATATTTATCACGCGATTTTATTTACTAAAAATAAACTAAGTAGGTACTTAGGTACTTCATTAAATTAATACAATAAAACAGGACTATTTAATTACGACCTTGATTGCTTGAAGGAAACAGAAACATTCTCGTATTAGAGAATGTTTATGTAGGTAGATATAGACATACCACGTTTATTAAGAATACACCTGTCATGTTTTTCTATAATCTGTAGTGTTTTTATATATAATCTGTCTAGGTGGTGCCGAAGCGGTCACCAGGGCTTGCAGGAACATAATTCCATAAACTTTCCTGTAAACCCACCAGAAACACCTCCAATGGCGCTAAGTTATGTCCCAAGCTGCCTTGGTACAGGATGCTCTGATATAGTATATCAGTGGATATAATTACATAATATTAGGTATATCAACTGATATTTATGTGGATATAATATCATCATCTGCCTAGCTCTTTTCCACCAGTGTTGAGGTCGGCTTTCAGTCTAACCGGATGCAGCTGAATACCAGTACCTATTGCACATGGAGCGACTACCTATCTGACCTCCACAACCCAGTTATTGGGTAATACGATTCCCCTTTGGTAAGACTGGTTCTCAGACTTTCGGGTTTCTGACGACCCGTAACGAATGTCAAGGATCCATGAATGACAGCAGGCTTAACGTGCTTTCCGAGGCACGGAGGGGTCTTGGTATGTAAAGATGGTCACCCATCCATGAGCCAACCGCGGCAAGCGTAGCTTAACCTGATCGATCGACCCGTGCGGTTGTTATTGCTTAGCCACATGCCATGTGGATATAATTATATCAATTGATATTTATTGCCAAGTCTAGAAAATTTTCAGATACAAAGTTAAGGTACCCTTGAAACACTTGACAAAGACTACATTTTGGATTACCTACCTTAGAAATCCGAAGTGACAATCTAAGCAAAAGTTACGGGGATCACCAAATAACGTGCAATTAGGTACGGTTAGCTTTTTAATGAAATTCAAACCTTAAGGTACGTTTATAGTAAGTTACGATAATCTAAGGTATTCACCTATAGTTTTAGCAATTTGAATCGTATGGGTAGGGCATACCTATGCCTATCCAAGGTTATTGGAAAAAACAACCTCTTAAGAGGTCATTGTGCTCACCATTATGAACAACTTTTCATTGTTCGAAAAAAAAATCAACTGTTCCCTACATTTTGACGAGTTATGCGAACATAATTGTAGGGAACAGCTGATTTTTTTTCGCGATTTCAGGTTTGGTCCCATAGTAAAAGTTGTTCATAATGATGAGTACAATGACCTCTTAAGAGGTTGTTGGTGTTTTTCCAATAACCCTGTACAGGTATTGGGAAAGTAGGTAAAGCGTGTATGAGTCATGTGTGTTTTCTGACCTGCTCATCAAGAACTGCTTGTCTATCCGTGAGGCAGTCGTTGGCTTCATCTTCCCGCCTCGACTCAGACTCGGAACCATCTGGTGCGAAGGAGTTCCTCACTATTCCGGGTAGTACTGTAGAACAAAAGTAGGTCTGAATTTACAGATGAAAACATGCCAACTTGGCTGTAAATAAATCGTTAAGGCTATATGGCAGATAGGTACGTAATATAAATCAAATCTTTCGTCAACTCTTGAGTGATAGAAGATCGTACCTATTTTTTTAAATGGCCTTATTTTCCATGCAAGGGCAAGCGACACCTTGGTATCTTAGATTAAGATACGATAAAGCAACAGTAATGGGAGGACCGTCACAGCAGTAGGTAGTACCTACTTCTTTTATGATCTTCAGCCAACCACTGGCGGACTAAGGGGGGGGCGGCAGGTGCGGTCCACCCCGGTCCTGGGGAACAAGACCAAAATATGTTCAGTAAGTAATACTCTATTTATAGTTGCTTGCGTAGGGTGGCCCTACACATGCATAAATATAAACGTAGGGTGCTGACATTTTCGAGCTCGTTTTCGCTCTTGCAACCTAAATTCTCTTTTTTCTCAGACATCTCCGCGGACATCGGCAAATTAACTCCTATTTATATACGAATAGTCAGAAGAAAACCTTACCTATCTGTGGTGGGGTGCTATAATTTACCATCACATGTAGGTACCACCCGCTATTCGTCTGATGCTCTGGTTATTCTGTTGTCGAAAACCTAACCTTTTCGAGGCAGCGTGCTAAATATTTCGACGTTATTTCATGGGCGGGGGTGGAACATTTAATTATGTCGCCCTGGGCCCCCGACCGGCTCAGTCCTGCACTGCAGCCAGCACTTTGATTGCAATTAGAAAATACCACGGCGCTTACCGAATGGGACCGATCGTGGTCTAAACAATATACAGGGTGGGATGAAAGACGATCATGGAGAAAATATCAATATTGGACAGTTACCTGAGCTTGGGTCTGGTGGTGGCTCCTCCTCATTGTCATCAGGCTCTTCAGGCTCTGCTTCCGGTCCGCTGTCATCGTCTGCATTCAACGACATGAAGAAACGGAGAGAGACTATATATTATTATTATGTTTGCACACACATTTGCATTGTTATCTTGCAGTGGACCTGATCGGTCACTTCGCCATGCTTAGAAATAGTGAGGTATTAAGGTGTTAGCGAACTGGGAAACAGTCTTTATTATTTTAAACTGTGTGATGTAAGCATGCCAAGCAGTGTTTTTGAGTTTCTTCACGAGACCACTCTAGACTATCATATCTATCTATACCTATAAGTACCTACTTTTAATTAAAATTGTATTGCCATTAAAATTAAGAGACATTTCTTAAGCCACAGCACCATAAAAAACGAGTCTTTAAAATTAAAACCGTTAATGTCTAAAAATTGTCTGCTGATTGTTGTGCATAATTATTCGCAACCTATTTTAGAGCTTCCGGGCAAGTAGTTTTTCGTTTGCGTTTAAATGAGAATGACCCAAGTCACAACTTGGGCGAAAAAAAGATAAATAATTAAATTCTTCACCATAGCTTTATTAATATCCCTACTCAGTCAGTAAAGGCTTCGTGTTCTTTTAATTAGATTGCATTAATTATAAATTAATTAGTTCAGAATCACTGTGAAACCAGTCTGAGTCACCAAAATACTCTATGCCTAAGTGGGTAGGTATTTACCTATAAGTGATTATTAAATACAGCATGTTCTACTTGTATTAAATGATCGCTCTACATCATAGATATTTATGTTCTGCTCTACATCATTAAATGTTACAGATACCTGGAGTTTTATGGCTGTTCTAATGATACTGTTTTTATAATACTTATTCTATCATAGACACTTATTAATAATAGGTAGGTATGCCTATCCATATTACGTATATGGGTACTTTTTAACTTAATAGATCATAATTGCTGTTGCCGTTTTTATCGAGGGATGACTTGACAATTTTTTGTAGGTAGACGTATCAAACAAGTTGCATAGGAGACATACATTTTTAGGTACAGTCAACAAAAGAGATAAGTATGCAGGACCGTCGGATATAAATTTAATTTGATAAATGAGCTGTTTATTTTCTGTTAGGTAATAAAATAAAATTTTATTCGAGAACATCCATCGGTTTCTTACTAAACTTCAACTATATCCGACGATCCTGCATACTTAACTCTTTTGTTGACTGTACATAGACATAGCTTTTATTAATTGGCCGAAAGATCACAGAGCAAGACTATGAATCTTTCTGAACATTAGTATTTTGGAAATAACATTATCCCTGCGTTAACACTTACATTCGTTGATCTTCTTTTGTTTTGGAGCACGCAGATATTTTCAAGCTTAGGTACTAGTCTATTGTTTCGTAGGTATAATCGTACCTTTACATAACGTAACCATTAAGGTACTCACAGTCCGGTGCAGGCGGCTCGGGGTTGACGAGAAGACAAGCAACCCACTCGGCGTGTGCAATCTCTCCGTCACCGTCGCTGTCGCAGCCGCGCGCCCATGCGCGAGCGCATCGCTTCGGTTTCACCACCTGCAAGAGCAATTACAAACAGAAATACAAGCTGGTCAAATAAAGTTCAAGTACCGGACCTAACTATACGGGGAAGTGGAAACCAATCCTGACAAACATAAAAGAAAACATGAAAAGTTGGTACCTACCTACCTACATCATTTTATCAATGGTTCGACAATATTGTGTTTCAAACCATTAAGTAGGTGTTATTGGTTTTTGAATTTGTTTACGTAATAGAACTATCCAAAACGCTACATCAAGCATATATATACAATTGATAGTGACAGGTAGGTACCTGTAGTTTAGTTATTGACTTAGGTACTATGTTATCGATATAAAGTTTGAATTTCAATAAAAGGCTAACGGTAGGTACTTGCACGTTATTTGGTGAATCGCTGAAATGTATGACTAGGTCGATCGATCAGGTTAAGCTACGCTTGCCGCGGTTGGTCTGTGGATGGGTGACCATCTTTACATACTGAGACCCCTCCGTGCCTCGGAAAGCACGTTAAGCCGTTGGTCCCGGCTGTCATTCGTGGATCTTGGACAGTCGTTACGGGTAGTCAGAAGCCCGACAACCAGTCTTACCAAGGGGTATCGTATTACCCATTAACTGGGTTGTGGAGGTCAGATAGGCAGTCGCTCCATGTAAAATACTGGTATTCATCTGCATCCGGTTAGACTGGAAGCCGACCCCAACATAGTTGGGAAAAGGCTAGGCAGATGATGATTAGAAAAACACTTAGCTACATCGTTACTTATAATCCAGCTATACCTATTTCAACACTACCGTGTTGAAATAGGTATAGCTGGACACTTACATACGGACTACCGTCCGTATGTAAGGTTGAAGCGTATCACACTTGACACTCCAAGCTAAACGGACGACTCGTGACCCTCGACGGTTCATGGCTGTAGCGGATGTAGGACAATCGTGTAAGTACAATAACATAGGTATCCTGTTTAAAAACACTCGATATGAGACGTGTAAGTTGAATCACACTAATATTACCAATAAAGGCGAAAGTTTGTGAGTGTGTGTGTGTTTATATGTTTGTTACTTCTTCACGCTTAAACGGCTGGATCAATTTTGATAACATTTTGTATGGAAGTAGCTGACACCCTGGATTAACATATAAGCTACTTTTTATCCCGATATTCCCACGTGATCGAAACTTATGTGGGTGAAACCGCGGGGCGTAGCTAGTTGTACCATAATTATGTTATCTTCTTACGTATCTGTCGAGTGGCAAGCGCATTGTCGCAGCGTCCAGTAATGCTATTCTGTAAAAATCTCACCGTGAAAACTTAGATGAAGTGACTATAAAGTGAGCTGTCAATAGTGTCGATCCCTAGCATCAGGTGGAATGACAGCTCACTTTAAGCTCACCTCACCTAAGTTATCACGGTGATCTTTTTACAGAATAGCACCGCTGGTTTCGGTCCATCGCAGCCTGGAATCTGCCCCCTGATTGCGTAACACACTTTCAATAACAATTTGAATTATTTTGAAAGATATTGCTTATCTTACATTGCCTCATATGTTCGAAAAAATTGTCTGCTCAACAACGTAAATAACGCAATGAATGTTGTTGAACTGTCAAAATGAATGCCGTTGCTAGGTACTGTTAGTGTGTTAGACAATTACCCCGCTGGTTATGTGCTAGTTCCTGGCAAAAAGCTTGCTCCCAAGCCCTCAATGCATTGGACTCTAGTTCTGCTTACTCTTTCAGTTAGGCTGTTAGGGGGATAGGTTAGATAGGTACCTACACAAGCGTTATGTTCTGCGGGGCAATTGCGTAACACATTATCAATCGGAATCGGTTTCATTTTGACAGTTCAACAACATTCATTGCGTTATTTACGTGTTGAGCAGACATATTTTTCGAACTTATGAAGCAATGGATTAGCAATTTGCTTCAAAATGATTCAGATTCCGATTGATAGTGCGTTACACAATTAGGGTGCTGGTTTACTGCCGTGCTATTCTATAAAAATATCACCGTGAAAACTTAGGCGAAGTGAGCTTAAAGTGAGCTGTCAATCCCTAGCTAGCCCTAGGGCTAGTGAGCTGTCATTCCACCTGACGCTAGCGTCAGGTGGAATGACAGCTCACTTCATCTACATTATCACGATGAGATTTTTACAGAATAGCACTGCTGTACACGTCGTATGTTCTTGTATAGGTAGGTACGCCGCGAGAAGTCCTTTCTTTTAAAATCATATCTACTCCCTTACTAATAAACATTGTTTAGCGTCTGCCATGCTATTCTGTAGAAATCTCACCGTGAAAACTTAGGTGAAGTGAGCTTAAAATGGGCTGTCAAAAGTGTCAATCCCTAGCATTAGTTGGAATGACAGCTCACTTTAAGCTCACTTCACCGAAGTTATCACGGTGATCTTTTTACAGAATAGCACCGCAGTATAGTTACACGACGCATTGTCTTCTTCTTTCGAAAGTCAAATTACTGACGACTGAAAGAGAGAAATCGGTGTGTAACTATTCATCTGATATAATACGTTTATTAGTAAGGGGGTTAGTCATCTGCTGATCTGCTCCCACTTCCGAAACAAGTTTTGGGTCTACTGCCTATCTAATCAGGTAGGTAAATAAATGAATATCGATTCGAGGGACTGCCGTCTTATCCCTGTAAAACTATCGCTATCGCTGGAATGCCATAATCTGCAGGTTCGACAAGTGTCAGTGGAAATCGTATGACAAAATGTGAAACTTCAAACGTGTTTGTATGATTACCGGGAAATACCGATATTGAAACTCAAAACTATCATCACATACCTACTTACATTCAATAACTTAGGTCACACTTGCATGATGCCTTCCTGTTTCATTCAAACTCAAACTCAACTCAAACTCAAAGCATTTATTTCAATTAAACCATTTACAGGCACTTTTGAATAGTCAAGAAGTCGGTCAGTCAGAAAATATGAAGCTAGTTGCCCATTCCAAAGCGTAGGTACCTATGGAGAAGAAAGGGCAAGAAACTCCATGGACACTGTTTTAAATTATATTTTTACAAAAATATTAGTTACTTACTTAATTTATTTTGAATTTATAATTATATGTGAGAACGATGTAAAAAAATAAACTTACGCGTTAAAAGCGTCCAGAGTACAGCAAATAGTAACAAAACAACAATCCAAAATAAAATAATTAAAAATAAGCCGAGGCAGCTAAGGCATTAACTACTAAGGCCTTAGGTAACACCATAGATTTCTAATAATACCTACTTGGTATATCTCCGATTTACCAATATTTATAGAAGCCGTATTCAAAGTCACGTGCATCTGGTCAAAGATCACGACACCTACACCCAATGACAGGTTATGAAATGTACGTTTTAATAATATGCATGTGCACTTTGATGATTTAAGTGCTGGTCTGTGTAATTCTGTTGTAACTACTTTGTAGTATTTATTATCAGGAGATCAAAACATAGAAGGCAAAACATCGTGAGCAAACCGGCATATCCTAGTAGAACCAAAAATTCGCATTCGCACTGGGCCTGCGTGGTAGATTACAGCCGAGTCCCTCTCGACGAGAGGAGGCCTGTTTCCCAGCAGGGGGCACATTTTAGGTTGATTAAGCTATAGATAGGAATAGGTACCTACTTTATTCATGTTATGGTTTTAGTGTAAGTCCATGGATCAGAGTGACAGCGCATCAGAAGTCGAAATCCGGAAAACGGGTCCAGAGGAGTGGAACAAATTGATTTTTGTTTTGTGCCAGATCGCGTTAATATGTTTTGTATGAAGAATAATAAAGATATGTGAAAGGGATGCCTTGTCTGCGTCCCGTTCGTGTGTCACGTGCCTTCTGTGTGGCCCGCGCCTGACACAGGGGTCTTGCTGAGATTATACCTACCCATAAAGCGAAGTGAAGTTATGGTCTTAAACCTCGAAAAATGGAAATCAACAGGTTGTAACAGTTTTTAAACATCTATGGTGATGATTTTAGGTAGTAGACTGCGGTTGGCGGTTGAAGATAAGTATATGAAACCTGAGAAGAAGCCAAACATTGACCTAGAAATCAAAATCCTTTCATTCAGGTTCGATTTTATTCCGGAAGTTTGCGGTGAGCTCAAAAAATCAATGACTAAACCTCTTTCCCGGAAATCTGACCATCTGTCCGTACAATTTCAGCCATATGAGTCTTATGAGCAGACTTTGGACTTTAGAGCCAGTTGCCAATGAAAACTAGACCCAGTTTCCAATGAAAACTTTTATCATACCTAAGTTCTTAGGAACGTCATATATTTAATACGATGCAAGTAAATGTCGACGTCAAAAGTAACGCCTGCTTCACATATTACATTAGTGATGAAGACAGCTAATGTACATCGATTTGTGAAGTCCAAATGTGATTTAGGTACCTTTTTAATAAGCCTCCTGAGTCCTCTGTACTCCGACTTCTGCAAGGCATCGCTCCGGTCTCGGTCCAGCTCCCTGAACTTCCAGTCCGCCACAGCCCTGGGCTCAGGTGACGGGGCTGCACCAGTTCGAGCTCGCTCGTACTCCCCGCTGAAGATCTTGATGAGGTTCCCGTTGAACTGGCCCCGATCGGACCGCGTGCAAGCTGTTGGGCATGGTCATGGTTAAAGCTAAAAATCGATCAATGAAATAAATCGAAAAGAGAAACTAGTACCTACCTAACTATGTTTGTTTGTATTTCGCAGGAAATTGTTTTCATCACAAAAGACTGGGTTTTGGATTGGCTTGTGCAGAAATATCACGAAATTGCGGGAATGATCTTGTGATTTTGATTAAGTAATACAAACTTAATAGAACCGAGTCTTGACATTTTCTCTTCCAAGATCCAGTTTGAGAACAATATTTACGAAGTTAAAAATAACCAATTTTACATAGCCTTTATTAAAAGATCTGAACTCATTTATTTGTGACATCATCAGGTTTACGGATCTTATGTTAAACGGACTTTAATTATTAACATTAATCCTTAGCCTTACTTCTTTTATTGCGTTGGCCGCGAACCGAGGACCGCCTCCTTGTGTGCGATTTACCTGAAAACAAAAACAGATTGATATCGGTCTTCACGAACCCTTAACTGTAGGTATTATAGGACGGACAGTGGGTCAGACATCCAATATTTATGTGTATCGTTAAGATATTATAATCGAGCGATCATACTACTAACAGACCACCGCACCCTAATGAAGGGGACATGTTGGTATAGAGTTTAGACAGATTGACATTCGCCATAATTATAAGTATTTTGTGTCATTACTTGAAGAATGATGGAGGATAAGGAGGATGCTTCTGTCCTTCCCTCTTAAAATCCCTCTAATAAATAACCTAACGCTCTGTGAACTTATAGAGCTGCTTCAGAAGATTACTTATCTTTAGTAAAGTTCTGAGGTCAACAGTCAACTCAGTCTTTAAGATCACCTTTTATGATACCCACTGCTAGAAACGAGCTGGCCTTTCGATTCCCGGAAACACACGGCAATAATTCATAAGAATATATACCTAGTAGGTATTATGTGCAATTGTTATTGTCTATTGTTGCAACGGGTCAAAGGCCTCTCAAGAAGATATCATTGCAAGCGGGAAGCAATTGGCGTAATCACAAACGACATTACTTACATTTGCTGATAACTAGATTTACACGCGGCTTCGTTTAAATTCGCTTTAGGATTTCATACATTCGCTTCTGTTATTAAATGTCGCTTTACCGTTTTATTAACTAAGTATGTAACAGAAGTTGGTTATATATTGGCTGTCAAGTTAGCTGCACTGTGTCGCCGTAATACGATAAGTAACCAATTTTGTTCAATTAAATTTTCCTCACTACGACTTTAAATTGAATTGCGGTTGTAATTCTATAATTATCTCTGGGTTATTTAAAGGCAATCGTTGGGCAATTAGAAGTTAAATGTTTAACGCCTATACTTCTTTAAAATGACTCGATCCCATGATCTATTTTGAAAGAGGTGTGAAACCTTTTTTCTACAAATAAGAAAACGATATCGATCGCATGCAGTTGGTTATTTATTTTTATGCATTGTGAAGTTGTGAGTGCGGTGGCGCGGCGGAGACGAACCGGTCCCGGTAGTCGCCGACTGTAGTGCATCACTAAAACATCCATATAACCGGTAAACTTACAATCGAATGTGCTATAAAATCTTACACAATTTTTTTTTTTTTTTTTTTTTTTTCAATTTATTTCTTTCCTTTGGAAGACTTAAAGCTAAACAAAACAGACTAAGAAATTGAAAATGTGTCTTACAGCCAATTACAAGTCTTCACATATAAATTATCAGAATAATAATAAAATATATCTGTGAATAACACAGTACCTACTGCCAATAAAAACAATAAACCGCCAAAGCCAAAACTATACATTAATATTATATACCCACAACAATACAATAAAGGTGGTAAAACTATAATTTGAGCAATATCAAGCATCAGGTGAAAAAATTAAGGCTCAAGCACTTTCTCGCCACGGACACACCCGTTGTAAAAGGATCGAAGTCATGTTGTTCACACTTCCACGCACAAGGAATGAGTTCTCCCTGTAGTCGAAGCAAATGCACACGAAGCGGGGGATTGGACCGCTTCGACCTTCCAGGGACGTTAAAGTAAAATTTAGATAGAATTTCAGAGCTGCTATTATTATTATTAAAGGTCTTTAATAACAAAACACAGTCGGAGATCTCACGACGATTAATTAGAGGCAAAAATTGATCTTACATAGGTTTAAGTATTTATCAGAGTGATATGGCAATCTTTGTTGGTGGCATAAGTAAGTACTTTATAAATCTATTTTGGATGTTCTCTACCTATGCGATCAATTTATTTGTGGTAATCCATGCATGAATGGATTCCATGCTTCGGAAGCGTAGGTACTCCAAGTGACTTCTGACAAAAGTATAGTAAGTATAGAATTTTTAAGGTATTTATTAAATGTTTGAAGCACTTGGATAACCGCATTATGAATGAAAATAATACCAAAATAAATGGACACGTGAAGACGAGCTGTTCAGATGTTGAAAAAAGGAAAAAAAAATCTGGACTAGAGAGACAAATGCTTAGCTGTCACAAAATTGATACTTTAGGCGTTTAGAAACATACTTTTAACAGTGGCTACCTTATACTTTAGTTGGTAATAAAATCACTCCAACAACTTTAACGCGTACCTATTCAATTCAGAAACCCTATACCTAACTGCGCCGCGGATTGTCTCGGTTTACGCCATCTTCCGCGGTACTTAAAGTTTACAGTCCCAGGTAACTTCGGGACACTGTATTGCAACTAACTGGGTCATGTTCGCAGTAACAGCTTGTAGATTGCATTATCTATGAAGTAGGTTGCCCATAGCAGGGCTAAAACCGTTGAGATGCGTGAACATTTCAGATTTACATAATTATGTAAATCTCTGACATTATTGAGCTCATAGAAATGTAAGGTTATTGTGTTTTTAGTGTTATATAAGTACTTGCCTTATTTCCAAGAAGGTTTATGAGACTAACAATTAGACCTTATTTGTGGCGTTTTTTTTAATGCGAACCATGCTAATGCTAATCAAGGTGATCCGAATAGCCCTATCCAAAGTGGGTAGGTATAATTTTAAGACTCCTTGCAATGTGGCAATGGTCTCTTTGCTAAATCGTAAAGCTGCTTGAATTTATCATAAACAGCTTTTCAATTATTTTAATTCGATTGCGTAATCCTAACCCTGGATCGGTCTTACAAAACTCAACTATAATTCATGAAACCTAACAAAGTACAAATCTTCGGTAAGTATTGTTGCATAACTATGCCCTTTTACCACTTCTTCTTTCCTAATAAGACACAGTCGCAGCTCCATTTTGGGGTTAGGTTCTATACATATAAACATAGCCTCTTGTATAGGTAGTAAACAGCGTGGTTTTGACCCTGGCGAACGACTAACTGGTCAACACGTACGATATCCGTCCAACAATACTGAATGGCTTACAAATAGATTTAAGTCTTCCGGCTTCAACAATAAGGATTGACGTGATAGTTCTTGAATGAATTCAAGAACTATGGACAGAACTATCACACAGTTTATTTTATTTAGCAAACATTTTGTTCAGACGGTGTCTGTAATTGTGGTGTAACACCTACTAGCATTAGTATTTCCCGTAAAAATAACCATAATGACTTCCAGAGCTATTGTTTATAGATATTTTAGGTCTAGAAGTCAATCTCTTTAACACGAGTTTATTTGTTTTTGCAATGTGCACATGATGTAATAAAAGTGGGGTAAGCGTCCATATTGAAGTTGACCACCCCTTTTAATTGTTATGCATCAGTCAAATGGTTACCATTACCACACTACAGATTAAAAAGTTCTCTAGAAGCACGAAACAATAAATAAATAACTGTTTAAACGATATAATCTACTCTTTCACACCATTCAAAGTGAAGTTTTAAAGTTATATGTATAGCATAGTTTAAAACCGGCCGGCTGTATAGGGTATCGTACAAAAAAAGGTGAACTTATATCGAATTTCGTTAGACACCTCGGCGCCTGGCCCAAATAAGATGGTACCATTTTAAATGTTCACATTGTATAGTGTTAACACGTTTTTTTCATTAACAGTGTGTTCAGTCGAGCATACTTAGATATGTGCAATATCAAACACTGGTAAGTAGTGTTTAAAAGCTCACATGTTTTTTTAGTCGCAATTTTTACAAAAAACTTCTCTGTTTATTAGTTCACACTAGAAAGTAATTCTTGAAATTGTTATTATTATTCTTGTTAATAAAAGCGATTACACTTTAAGTGTTATTACTTAGTTACTGTATTAGCAAGCAAACCGGTCTACTTATTATTACTTCATCATTGCGGGCCAGGTAAGCTCTTATCTCGATAGCTAGATATAAAACATCAAAGGTGCGAGTGATCTTCAACAAAGCTCTCAAATGATCATTGGAACGTTTTTTTTTTCTATCGTCTGATGCCCGAGACGAGTTCTCCTTACCTTTGAATGACAAAAAAAGTGGACCCCATTGTGATCGGCGTCGAGCAGTCTGACGCGGTCCGATGTTTCTTAGAAAAATACTCGAAGATCTGTCTCCACTTCGAATGTAGTGGTGTTAACAAAATGAAACCGACTTTATTGTCGCACACTACGGATCATTAATCTTATTGAAAAGAGGAGGTAATAATATACCACACTGTGCTCTATTTATCACCTGCTCGCTTAACAAACTACAAACTAATTTACATACGAAACTTTTAGAAATATCTAGGTTACGGTGAAAACCACATTACTATCCGGCCACTAGCTCTTAAGAGAAACCGTTACAATGGAACACTGGGCTGTGATGTCTGCGTAGAGATGCGCAATCATCAATTCCTAGTCGTGATTATTAAGTGTAGTTAATTAGATAGAATCCGCGCAACCGGGTCAACATGAGTGGCAGTAAATGGTTAATTGGCAGCGCAGGCGCCACCGCTAAATGGAAGGGGCTAGAATTAGTAGACGGCATGTAAAATGACATAAATGGATGCGGGCAGAGCAATGGAGCTATATCGACTATTAACAGAACCGAGGGACAAACTTCAATTAGTCAATACCACGTTGTTACTGATAATTACTCACTTAGTCATCGAGTTACGTGTTGGCACGTCATAAATCAAGCGTTGCTGTAATTTATGGGCGAGAGAGATGAGTGCTTTAAATTAAATCATTCATACTGGATCGGAAGACCAACACAGAAGTATTTCATTACTGAATGAGACAAGAGCATTAATGCACGGACATTGATGAATAGTCTTTCTAAACGCAAGGCGAGCTACTTCGCCTGTTTGACGAAGAATAAGGTGCTTGTGACATTAAAGCTCGTAAAGTCAGACTAAATTACGTACTTACTTAAGTAAGTAGTTACTTGTTAAGAGTTAAAGTGAATGTTAGTAAGTAGGTGCCTTCAGTTGCGTCATCTATTAAATGGAAGGGTTACCAAAGTATGACTACTAATAAATAAAATACATAAGTATTTGTAGGTACAATGAGCTGTAGAGCTGTTGCTCTATACCTAATACTCAAGTCGTGTAGGTATTCCAAGAAGGGTTAGCTGTTATGGCGCCATTTCATATTACCACTTACAGTCAGGTTTCATATACGTATGAGTAACTTATTGCGGATGCGCACCGCGATACCGTCGCACCTAACAAGAATGCTAAGTGCTTTTAGTTAGGGAAATTTTCGATCGGGATCTTTTAATATTACTTATATTTATTCGATTCGTTCTTTACGACATTCAATCGACATTGTTTTTTATACCGTGCGATACAGTTGTATCAGAATGTTCGCGCTCACATGGATTATTCATGGAATGTCTAACAAACGTTTACTATGTCTGCTCAGATGCAGTTTTAAATCAAAATAAACTTGGATAAGAATTGAAATGCTCACATTTGAGACCAATTCAGAAGGTGCAATATGTGAGGACACGACATATTTCACAAAAGCACAACGTACCTATTAAGTAGATAGGTACACATATTTTATTGAAATTATTACTACGTGTTAGCAAACGAGCCACACCCTTTAAATCGATAGTATCTGCGGCAGTCGAATGTTATCAAAACGTAAATAAAGTTGACTTTAATTTAAATCCAGATAAACCGCAGATAAAATCAATATTCCAACATCCTATGAAAAAGGTCCGAACATAACTCATCCGCTATATGTTGTAGTTTAAATAATATTTGGATACATAGTTGTTTTTTATCATCAATCCGCATTCCTCAATAGAATTAAGTGCAAAATCAAGTCAACGCAGTCTAAACTTATTGACTCACGCTAACTTTTTTACCTGAGTTTATTTTCGAAACAAAAATTGTTCCCTGTCAGCTCTTTTAAATAAATTCAGGGCCTGACTCATTTTATAAGAAACACATGTATCTACATAGGCTGAGATATAAAGATCTGGAATTCTAGCATTTCCGGCGTATGAAAATAATGTTCATCCCGATGCGTAAAGTTCACGGAATATCGACTGCTATCATGTCAATATTTAAAAAGATATTGTGAAAATATACCCTTCCAAGAAGTACCTACCTACCTAGTTGAATATTTGGAACAGTTCAGATGAAGCCAACGCTAATCTTCTCATAAGTATATTATTTTCACTTATATTGTTCTGACGCGTGAGAAAAGAGATACAATGACAATAATATTGTTTTTTAATTGTCATTTCATCTATGCAGTTCTTCGAGTTTATTTCCATTGAAATATTCCATAGTTTAAATGTGATAGGTAAAACTCAATCGGGATGTTCCAGTCCATCCAAATAAAAGTGTTAGTGGCAGATTCTGTTATGCAACGGAAGACTACCAACAATCATTCGCCTGCTGACTCATTTGCACTAGCTTCGTACGTCACAATGTCAACTTGTCTGTTCGGTTTCATATATAAGACTGATTTAAAACTGGCAAATAAAAGTTTATTTTATAACGAATCGAAGAAATTGATTTGGGAGCAAAATACGTGTCCGAACAAACGTTTTAGCACAATAGATTTGTACCAGTTAAGTACCACGTTTGCCTCGTACCTGGCGAGACATCCACTCTCTCTCCTAGTTTCACTACACGAGCAGGGATCAGTAGCGGATCAAATCGTTGTTGGAGGTTACAAGAAGGTGCAAGTACTTATACAAGGAAACAGGCTGTTAGCCGAATAGCGGGCGATGCCCTGCGTAGGATGACCCTTTGTCTGAAGGGTATTAAATAGTACTGTGCTCAATAGCAGAACGTTTAAAATGAATTCGACGGAGTGAGAGAAGATGGTGTCCCCGACGCAGCTTACACTTTAAGTGGACTCATAAAAAGCGCATAAAGCATGTTCGTAGCTCACCTCATCGACCATTACTTACTTACTTGCATGTAAATCATCAACATAATTTCACATTTTGTATACAAAGTGTGTTATTTAGTGATGTTTTGTCGTTCATGTAAGCTGTTTCGTTCCTAGTCAGATCTCAGGCCGCAATCAGGAACGTAATCAACTTGACTGTATATTTAACTGGTTAAGGCAGGTTTTTTTGTACGATCTGTTATCGAAAATAGTTGGCTTGTCTGTGCTTCAACAATGGGACATATCTAGACGTTAACAATTTAAACGCCGACGAAATAGAGCTGGGAACAAATCTAGCGAAACGGTATTATTGTGCGGGAGAGCAGACTTTATCTGAGATTACAGTTGCAGATAGTTTTAAGAAGAAGCAGTACGTGCTTTGTGTAGCTTTAAGATCATCACTGGCACTTAACGATTCAAGTTTTACGTAATTTAAAACACTCCTTTCGTCTAGAACTAAGGTTAAATAATTTAGCAATTATGATTAGTGCAAAGGAGTTAAATACAGCAATAAAATCCGCCTATAATAGTCCGCTGCAACTGACCACGGGGAAAGCCCGTATTCAAGGATATAATGTGGGTCTGTCTGTCGGCAATATTCTTGAGAGCTAAGTCAGTTCTCTAATGCTTAATTACTGAGGAAATTTAAATAATAATGAGGATATAGTTTAACATATCGCTCATTTGGAGAAACATCGACGTAAATGTATTTATCCCAAAAATTTGTTAAATATGACAAAGCACTTAGAAAGCGTATTTACGTTAAGAAAGTAAAGACGTAAAAAAAAGTAGCAGTTACGTCGATGTTTCTCCAAATGAGCGGTATATGCACTATGATTATGATATGTCACTTTTGGTTTTACCAAAATTCATAATAACTACAAATCAATGGACTACATCTAAAAGAGGTAAAATTGCTACGAAGATAATAATGCAAAACCTCAAAGTCTGACAACTAGTACAAAGGGGTATCGTGTTACCCAGTAACTGGGTTGTGGAGGTAAGAAAAGCAGTTGCTCCATATAAAGTACTGGTAAATACTTACTGGAAGCCATCCGAACATAGATAGAAAAGGCAAGGCAGATTGATTTAGATTGCAATGCAGAAACATCAAAATATCGAGCCTGTTGCTGACAGGAATAGAGTCGAATAAAGAATTGAATGCAGCCTAGTACATATCATCTAATACGATAATAGGTGACCGTCTAGTAAACAAGTCGAGATTGCTGCGTTTAGCCCACGGGCCTCTAGCTCCTGTATTTTTGAGTACTTACATAAATATACACCTTGAACTCTGACGTCCCATAAAAAACAGACAGACAAACACAATTTGAGTCATGTTAAAAGAATTCCTACATAAAACATTAATTATTTCAATGTTCCTGGCGCCTGTACGCAAAAATATTTAGACTCGAACATAAGTAAGATAAAACAGTGATTACAATGGTTGGCAGTAAGCGTAAGTTAATGCTGAAATACGGCGAATATATTCAAAACGAAAGCTCGAAACATATGTGTAATGCTGATGATATGGCGCCAAAGGTAATTGCATTCTAATCACAAAATACTTACAAATGTATACATAAATATGTATAAGGACGTGCAAGCCATACGTAATATATACTCACATTATTTATCTCTCAATGTGTCGACTGGTGCTCCGTATCTTTTAGGAAGAAAATACCAAAAGACTGGCAGCAAAACGATAAAGATGTTTCTTTAAAGAGGTATAAATTACAAAGGTAATTATCAGCATTATTTGTATACCCGTCATCCAAATGTGACGTCGTGTCACCGCACATGCGTTATCAGCATCAGCAGTTATTTACATCTCACGGCTCTTGTCTTGCTCCGAGACTAGTCGGGGGCGAGACTGATGCGTTTTCGTACATTGATAAATTAATAATTGCAAACTACTTTGATGGGTCTCTTATGCATAAACGCAACAGCAGACGTGTGGCAGCCGAGTCGTCTGCGTGCATGCATTGCAATTTGAATGTCAAAACGAATAGGTTCATTTTATTTTTGAATTGCATTCTGTGTCTGAAGTTTGAAAGGCATTTAGAGATCAATTTTATTATTTGCGTGTATTTTTGTCATTTCTGTTAGTTAGTCCCAGTTTTTTATTTAAAAATTTGCATAATCTATCTTCTTAAAAGAGTGTTTTGAATACATTTTAATCTTCCGCCGATAGCTCCACGACTAGGTACATACGTTGTTGTCTGTTTACGTTAAAAGTACAGTAACCTATGGTTAATTAGTTTAACGGCCTGTATATTTTTATGTGAATCAGCAGTTCAGCACTATGTTTATAGCGCGCAGGAGTGATGTGTTTATCAGCATTTTCCAACGAATTGGGAATGTTTCTCTGAAAATTGCTTAAGATAATATCTACGTGAAACTTATCTATCGGTACTTCGAAAAGGCGTTCTAGTGTAATGTAAACATTGGCTTTCATCTGGATCATTGTTTACAAATGATGTCTGAAGTGTATCCAACGGTATTTACAATGGCGTGTTAGATAAAACAGATGTCTCGAATCCGGGTACAAGAGATCTCTTAGTGTAGATCGCCTATAAAATGTTCTGAACCTATTACGAGCAAATACTTCGAAGCTTATAAATCATCATCAGTACTGCCGGTTTTGTTTCGCCTACTACAACGTTCAGTAAGATTTATAAGTAGCTTACGTCCTTCCTACCATTGTTTCAATCACGCCAGTTACCTAATATAATGTGGTAACAATTTGTTTAATTTAAATTTAATGTTATTGTTAGCGTTTAAATTGAATAGCTCTTATAGAGACATTCTGATCTAACGTTGTAATGTCACCTATAAAATAGACAAGTTTAGTTTATTCAGCTGTCGAGTTTATGGGCCATAATTTAAAATTCGCTTAGCATACAAGGAAACAAGCATGTTCTTACAATAAGCACACAGATATAGAAGACAAGGAAAATGTCTTTACACGCAAAATTATAGGTTCATAAATATATTTTATTTCAACTTTCTACTACGATAGTGCCAATAAAATATGACCTAGTAGGCCTAGACAACTAAGAAATTCGCAAAATTCGCCTTGCAATACCAACTTTAATAATATATTAGGCTAGCCCAATAACAGCAAAGACGGAAAGTACTTACATGCTTCAGTGGTGTTTGGTGTACTTGGAACCAGTTGCCAGTCAACATTCTTTGTAATCGGTGGATGCTCACTTGTTTCACCAAGCGTTTGGTCCCAAACAACGGCGCTGATAGCATTTAATAAGTCAACGTTTATGATTGAGTTGCTTACCGGTCCTAGTACAGTCAGGTCTGCCGTTCCTGACGGATGTGTCAGGTAGCGGTTTCCCGTCAGGAGTAACGCACCAGCAGCCTGCAGCAGCCGCACCTGCGCTTGCACACTGCACTGCCGCGTAGCTGCCATCGGCGCGGCATCGAGGAACATACGCTGACCAAACACCGCTCTGCGCGTTCAACGCGTATCGCAACGCTATCAGGCAGGATGACTGCCCTTCTGTGACCAAAAAAACAATTTAACTAAGACTAATCTTAAACCGTTTTCGACGCACCGCCCACGTAGAGAAAGATGTTTTGCTCATACGTATTGTCATCCTAACAATAACGGAGTTAGTTACTGTTACTCTCAGCCTGCACCATCCCGCTACTGGGCATAGACTCCCCATGACCTTCAGTTTGGTTCAGCGCTAATGTGCCCCAACGTTGACTTGCGGCATAGAACACTCGCTGAATCGGCCATAGATCTATAAGTCACTATACATAACCGCTTGAGCAAAAGTAATGAAACTTTATCTAAGTACACAAATGGACGTGTTGCATCAGCTCTAGCATAATCTGTACCGACTAATGTTCTCGTAGTGCTGTAAAAGTGCGTAAACTGACTACATTCCATGACTTCATAAAGAGCGGTTGTATCCGCAAATGCAAGGTCGAGTTCAACAAGACGCTTTTTATAAGAGCCATGTTCATGGGGGACATAAATATGTATTTCCTATACATGAAATATGTAGGCAGAACTTGTCTGCAACAACGAGACTCTTTGTGGAGACAAGCTTTACTTTATTGAACCATTTCGAATGGTCTGAACGGAAAGTGTTGTTGCGGGTTTTCAAATTATGGGTTTTAATAATAGTTAGGCCTTCTCAGGCTCTTTCAATTCAATTCAGCCTACTATAGTAGTCCCTTTCTGGACAGGCAATTAGGAAAGGAAAATTACAGCTACTACATGGAACCGTGGGAGTTTTGTTTATTGTCGACAGGGAGAAGAGCCGGCAACAAGCTACAAAGTTAGTGGTACTCCAAATTCACAAGCCACTTACCGACGCAAGGTCCCTTCCTCGCGATGTTGACTGGTGGTCCGGAGCACTGCGCTATCATGAGGTGACACCGAGAAGGGTACGTCCTGCCATCGGTCCCGCAGACCGGCCGGCGTGCATGCGCCGCGCTCGCCTCGCACGCCGCCGCGCGCGTGCTGCAGCCCTCGGTGCTTAGTGACGACGCCGAACTCTTGCAAGAGAGAAGTGACAAACACAATTAAATTGACACTTGACCTAATTGATTGATTGAAGAATTAAAGCACTTAGGTTTAATGTAACTCAGTTTCGTTGGCGGTATGTCGAAATGTTATATGCAATGCTAATAATTAACAAATCAGAAACGATTCTAGTGTTTCATGTTATCAAAGATTTTATTAAGGTTTGTATTTCTCAAGCCAAATGGTTGATGCGATCGATCCCAGTTAGATCCGGTTTCTGAATTGATTAACACCGCTTGAGTGTTACGTCTAAATGCAAATAAAATACACTTCGGTTTCTCATTCCAGTTTATTCCTTGAACCGTTTGAACAATAGAGTTGCGCTGTACTTGGAAACACTTTAAATAATATTTTACTTATGATAATACGAGCTCATAACATAAAGACTAATTTAAATCAGTTTCCACTTATATGGAAAGCGAGTAACTGTAGCTACAGGCACTACATTATGAATGCCAATGTCAATATTCGCAAGGCGAATCACACTATTCGCTAGCCTATCTACATTTGATAAACATAACCAGAACATGCAATTTAGTTTATTGATGTAAGTCTTTATCAGAGTCAGCTACCTGTCTAATCAGTATACCTATGTGGCTGAATCAATATTTACTAAGTATACAGAATTATGCGTATGCGCTACGAAAATAAACACACCTGCAGGGAAGATCCAAGATCAAGAAAGCCTGACAAGAAACTAGAAGAGAAATATGGTATCAGCTCAAGAAACATTGAGACTGTCTTTAGAAATTGTGCTCCAGATCAGTTTTAAAAATCCCTATTATTTCTGCGACATATAAGGCGCACCATGGAGCAGTCTGGATTAGGTAACTATACTTACGTGGTTTTACCGTGTCTAAATGCTATATTCAGCAGCTGCCGCTTTCATCAACTAACAAAGTTGATTGTCTATCTCAGGCTACATAAACTTGACTCCCTTACCGATTTCGCATAGGGAGTTAAATCCTGCACACACACCCTTTTTTGGAGAGGTGATCTTTTATATGCCTACTTTGAATAATGAACGAATAGCGTACAACCTAGACTAGACTATGCTTACCTTGCTAAGATAAAAACTAATAATGGGATAAAAGGTTGTTGATAAAAGTAAAGTATACCTTTTCTTAAGGTGGCCTGACTGACAGTTATGTAAGTTGGAGACGTAATGTTAAATAAATGTTTATGTAGGTGAATGAATTCTGTACTGTCTCGGTGGCTATATTTTGGATAGTGCTCAAGAAACCTCCATGCCATATTATTATACATACAAGCCGTGTGCCCGATGGGGTTTCGCATCGACATAACTGACAGACTTCCATACAAATTTTCGTCCCCTATTTATCCCTTCTAGGGAATGCATTCTCAGCCTATAATGTTCCCATTGCTGGGACACAGGCCTCCTCTCTGCGAGAGGAGTAGGCTATAATCTACCACGCGGGCCCAGTGCGGCTTGGTAGATGTCACATGTCTTCGAATTTTTGGTTCAGGAAATGAAGGACATGGGGATGAATTTAAAAAATCCGTTTTTAGTGCTCACCTTCGTTATAAAGGAACTCTTGTACAAAATCTCATGCTTCTAGACGCATTGGTTGTCTGTCAGTGAATTTCTTCTTATACGTTTCGAATTTTCGATGATTTTTCCAAAACTGCAAGGCCATGTGCAAATCACCGGTCTTGTATGAGAAACGAATGTTTCTTCAATATAGAGCTGTTCGAAGGCCTGAAAATTAGACTGCTTGTCCAACGATACATCTTTCTCCACTAACTAATTAGGTGATGGAGGTTAGATGCCAGTTGCTCGTGTTAAATAGTAAGTCAACTGTAACTGCATCACCAGATGGTTGAATGGCAACAGTTTGCTAACGATATTATATCTAGTTGTGTGATGACTAATGAGATAAATTAACTAAGTAATAGATCAGATATGAATTAAAGAAGAAACGCGGTACTGACTCCGATTAAATTGGGATACCTAAGTGCAGGATCTTCCTCCTGGAAGATGCCATTGATTTTTGGCTAGGTACTTCAAACTTTTTTGGGACCGTCCTCGTCGTTCCTATCTAAGTACGTCGTAGACTGGTTTTGAACATTAGGACCTTTTTGTTGTTTATTCTTGGACACTAAAACGATGGCTATATCTTTAATGTGATTAGAAAGATGGTATCTTCATAAAATAATTAGATTTATATATATACAGGCCCACAGGGTCCCATTAAAATAGATGGACAAATTTTAACACAGCGCTCAGTAGGTACGTCTACCCAAGATATCCAAGCAAAAAAAAACACTGATAAAAGTGATTTTATTTTGACCTAAAATAATAAATTGCCGGCACATTAGTGTACCTACCTATGTTCGTTAGCTGATCATTTTTCTTGTAAGTATCTAATGCGTTTTTCTTATATATTTTTTTTTACCATCGTCCTTATTTTGGTTGGCTGAATGTCTAAAAGTTTGTCCACCTATTTTAATGGAACCTTATATAAGAGAGAAACTGTTAATTTCTTCCATATGATTGATACTTAACCATGAATTGCCATGAGAATTTTAGATGCATCTATGAAATACTTAATTGTAGATATTAAAACCTTTTTACTTATATAAAGATGCACCATTTGAAGTCATTTAGGTGCATCTAATGACATTATAAGTAAAGCAATAGGTATATTCTGAATTCATAAAAGTAATAGTGCGATCGACGATTCGGTTACATGACCTGTCTAAAACTTAGATCCACAGAGCTTTGTAAAAGCGAACTTTATAGGTACGGTACGTGTACACGATATGCAAGCTCTCAGATAACTGATGTGCTTGATACTGCTATATTATGTCGCTTATCGCTTGTCACGTCCATCAGATTGCTGCAGTAAATACCTACATGGTACCTACCCGGCTAGGTACCCATACCTACTTAGTTACACGCATTCAACTTATTTGCTAACATTAAACATCTTGCCTGCTATCAATCGTATTCACCCCTATAAACTGAAGTTAAAGTAAAGTTCACTTATGTATTATATATTATTACACTATATAACTTAGGACGGGCTTTGTATCTTTAACGAATCATAGAAAATATACAGTCAAAGTTTAGAGTAACGCGAGCTTAAGAACACTAGCAATATGTAAGAACTAATAAGTATCAACAAAACATAAATAATATTTACCTTATCATCAGGTGTAGCTCCCACAACGTAAATAATAGTGAGAAAAAATAAACGGGTCACTAAATCATTTATATTCATATTGTCAGTTGATATAGCAATTTTCTTAAAAATCGGTTGTTCACCGGTATTATTATTTTATTTATAACACTCGTTCACACAACAAAACAGATCGTCTGAAGTCCGGGCAAAGAACGACTGAGTTTTTACTATCATGTTGGCATAATACGTTAGTTTATAATAAACTGGCTTTGTTAAAATAAAACGTTGAGTTTTACAATAGGGATAGTGTGGTAGGGACGTTCGTCGGGACAGAGAGCTAAGAACAGAATAAAATACAATAAGGATAAGATCCCGGTGCGCCTCCGCCGCCGCCGCCGCACCGCGGTCGCCCTGCCACAAGCAAAAAGCGCAGTGCGCCGCGCGCGCACGTACCGCCGGCCGACCGGCGCACCGCCGCGCAGCCGCCGCCGGCGCCCTCCCCGCCCACCGCTTAGCTTATTCGTTCCGTTCGCCACTACGGGAATAACGATGCGCTCAACCTGAATCTGATCATTTTTAAATCACGGACAAACTAATTGGCCGTTAGCAATTAATTGGTAATTATTAAGTAAGTAAGTTATTAAACATTATCACTTTGTATCTGGCTGGGAACTTGATAGGCAGCTTTGGCTTTTTTGTCTTGGTTTGGTGTACGAAGCAAATCTCGTAATTAAACACAACATGATGATATAATACCTATATTTGCTTATCAATACTAAGGTATAGTGGGGTGATAAGCTTATAAGAAGAGGCGAAATAGGTACTTAACTTGCAAAGGGTAGGCCACATGCAACCGTCTCTGTAGACACTATGAGTTTACCCTGAAAGCGTTCGAGCTTGTAGGAACAGAAAGCCTAACGACATATATTTTTATGGTAATGAATCCGTACCCAAAGCTTCATAAGTTTCTTTCATCCAGCGCCGCTGCCAACGCTCTGCCAGTTTGTCTAGTAAACATTTTTGCACCACAGAACGAACGAAATACCTACTGGTAATTTACTTATCTGCAGACTTTGATTATATAATATATAATCAAAGTCTGCAGATTATTTCTTAAGCTTTTGTAATGTGTCATTATCATCATTCAACTAAAATACCTCTATTTCCGGGCATAGGCATTGCTACATCGTCCGGTCCTGTCCTGTCGCAACCAGCTACACCCATGATAGCCTGCGACATTCATTCACTCAGCTGATTCCTG
The DNA here is from genome assembly GCA_914767645.1 of Hydraecia micacea. NCBI lineage: Eukaryota > Metazoa > Arthropoda > Insecta > Lepidoptera > Noctuidae > Hydraecia > Hydraecia micacea. The sequence goes on from OU611774.1 coordinate 4,921,982, forward strand.
ACTAGGTTACCGAGTTACAGGTAGGTATTATCTTGTAGCCGTATAGGCCTACCCAACGCACGGCCACAAAATGTGTAGCTGTTGACCAAATTTTTCTCCTCCCAAATCTTACGGCAAGAACCACGAAGAGCCACGTCTCGGTTTGCCACGGAATAACTTATCTAGCTTATTCCATGGCAAACCCAGACGTGGCTCAGGCTACCCAGTCTGCAAAGTGGTAGCAGAGCTGACTGTCCAAGATGCGACTGATTTAAATATGGAGCCACACTTGAAGGCAATAGATACATCTAAGGTCCGGCCGCGCTAGCCAAAGATGTAAACAACAATGGCCGCTCGAAATTGAATAAAATCGACATAGGTACAAGAAAATTTATTTTAAGTAATGTTTATTTTCGTCCAAATCTCCGAGCTAACTAGACGAAATCTTTGGCAAATTTAGCGCGGCCAGACCTTATGATAATTGTTGTGGTCAATGCTGTAGGATAGTCGTTCGGTAACAAGCTAGAATTAAGAAGGGACTTCGGAAAAGTCCTTCATACCTACGTATACCGAGAGCTTATTGAACGCTCCTGATCATTCCCTGATCTATTGATTTATTTAACCATTTATGTACATACATATAAACAGACAAGAAGTAAGGAACAGAAAAACACGGACAAAGATGATGCTTACTTGTAAAGAAATATCCTCCAGCATACCTACGATAGACATGGAGAGTACCTAGGTACATAAAAAGAGATGTAGACAATGTGTATAAGAGAAGACAAAATACATAAAATACAAAAACAATAAGTACTCTTATTTAAAATTACAATATAAGACGTACAAACATATGTATACTTACTTCTAAAAAAAAATCACTAAGATATTTATAATGTAGGTACTTACGTAATTAAATTAGGTAATAAATAGATAAGCAATTATGACAAAGTGGAAGATAGTGTTTATATTATAATCTATCTTTATATTTATTATAAGCATCCTTAAATCCCTGAAAAGGGATGGTATTTAGAAAGAACTGCTGGGTAATTGCGTAGGTACCGTAACACACAATCAGTAGCAATAGGCTTCATCAAAGAGTAAAGTAATATTGGGCTTCATTTTGACAGTTCAACACACATTGCACACACATACAGTCACACACAGTATAACATACATTGCGTTATTTAGGTAAGTATGTTGTTGAGCAGACAAATTTTCTCGAACATATGAAGCGATGGATTAGCAACATCCTTCAAAATTATTCGGATCTATAATGATTGAAAGTGTGATACGCAATTTGGGTGCCGTTCAGTGATGTTCATTTGTTTAAAGCTGAAACTTGTACCTATTTCATAACATCCAGATAATGCAGAAGACCAGTAGCCGCCAGAGGCTCTTCTTAAACTAAACAAATTTCAAGGAAGTCCTTTGATGTAAATATATAAAGTAGGTACACATAACCCCTAAGCGTCGCGTCGTCGGGATATTTCATAATTTCCTATAATTTTTAAAGCTCTTTTTAACTTTAAACAGTGCCATCTACAAATACTTATTTCCATGTTTGGCGCCTCATTGAGCAGAGATGCTGTGTAGAGGGCTAGAGGCTCTACCTACCGTGTAACAGTCATCTCTAATAACAAACAACCCAACCAGTTATACCCGTGGAAGGTAGATGGCGCTTCAGTGTTGGCATTAAATACTAACTTACCCATTTTTTGTGGACTTTGTTCTTGACAAATACAATTGAGATAGTTTAATAGATGGTTGCGTTTTTAGTTGAAAGATATCGTTAAATTAGGATTCTTAATATTGACTTGCTTGAATTACAATGCTCATTGAAACTTACATTATGGTTATCCGAACACATAATTGCCGTCCTCACAGCACTGGTTGTATTTTCTCAACATTTGGCTTATAAATTGTGTAATCAACTAATCAATCAAGTTTATCTTTGCTGGTTAAATTTAAATAATTGTGGCTACTCTTAGAACTGTCAAATATAGTTCCTGCATTTTCCACCGTTGCCTGTAACCTGAATAAAGTTGCCTCTTAGTACCGCAAGGTAGAGCTAGGCAACGTGTATACGCCTGACACTCCCTAGACTAAATAAAAATAAAGTTTATTTACGCTTCAGCGCGTGATGGTTATCTATTGCGCCAAATGTTTTTTTAACTCAATCTGAAACATCAGTTCGCATATCATTGTCGGTTTTACAGGGTATGGTAAGCATCTCTAGGTAATAGGTAATACCTACGGGTTGGTGTCCGCAATTCCACGTCAAAGAGCGTATTTTGCGTAGGTAGGTTAGGTATCCCTATCATCATTACTGCCTCGTCCTACTGCTAGACAAAGGCCTCTTCCCATGATATCCAGCTCTTTCAATCCAGGGCTACAATGGAGCAGTGGTCGTTTTTTTCTCCAGCTTCCGCCATCTTCTACGGAGTCTGCCGCGACGCCTTCTGGTTGTGTTAGGGCTCCACGTTATTTTGACTCACAGCTTATTGGGGTTATGGCAGACGTAGCCAGCCCAGTCCCACTTCAGCTTAGCGGCTTTTTGAGCAACGACAGTAAGCTGTGTTTTGGAGAGCAGTTTGGAGTTACGAATATGATCTGTCAATTTGGCGCCTAGAATACTCCGTTTCATTGCACTTTGGCATCCCTAATATTTTTATTAAAATTGCCATTTAACCATAGTAGGTACCGGTGGCGAAGGGTGAATTTATGACAGAGGTAAGCCGGAGCAAAGAAAATTCCAAAAGAAAATTTCAATGATGAATTGACTATAGAGTGGTTATGTTCTGAACTTTCGAAGAGAAGCCGGTGGGAATCGAGTTGTATGGTACCTTCGCCACTGGTAGGTAGGTACATCTACTAGGTACTGTTTATTATTTTACCTTGAAATTTATTATAATTCGTATAAATAATACTGCATAATGAAAGGCATAATACATGTTTCAACACAACACATGGGCTTTCCCACTAGGTACGTTTCCAGGGATGACAATTGAAACTGCTAATTTATTGTTGATTGAATGAATAAAAATGTGCCATCATTTTAATATTAAGTATATATGATTATCCAACGAATAGAAAACAAGTCATACCTAATAAACAAGCAGTATCCTTGACTGCGCTTGCAATATAAGAAAATACCTAAGTATGGTAAGTCCTAAATGTAGTAGTAGTTTTGGAACCCTCATGTGGGGACCAAAAGAATTACTTTATACTAAATAGATAATATCATACCTTTTTCTACGTGGGGAAATCCTCACGGACACCCTCTGTCTGAGAAGAACGGAGGGTAAGGTCAATGTCGTACTTCTACGGATTAAAACTCCACTGGTCCTTCTACTACCTACCAGAAGTCGAGGGCACGGGAGATACATATTATGGCATTCGCCGCACCCCACGTACCTACCTACATAAGTATAAGTTAACTCTTCGATTTATAGCCATTTGCGACATTGAAGGTAAAAGTTGTTGACAAAAAAACAACAAAAGTAGGTGCCTACTGGTGAAAGTCGAGTGACAAGAAGCGACCGTTCTATATATTGCTCAGTGTAGTTCGGTACGGAACCCTAATTGTGCGAGTCCAACTCGCTCTTGGCCGGTTTTTAGGATTATTTATTTGATTTCAAACAAACTGTATTCCAGTAAGTAAAAATTAAAAAAAAAAACTTAAAACAATATGGTCGAATAACAATATAATGGAGAAGATCTTATGTAACATCGTAATAGGGATGAGAGTCTTCCAGCTATTTCAAAAGGCACTGAAAAAGTCAACGTAGTTTTAGTAGTAGGTTTGTTACGGAATCCTAAATAAGACTGATGACGGATTCATAATTGAATGCGACCATGAATTTTATTATTGTTGACATGATACCCGTCTGTTATAGGCCGCCCATCAAGTGGAAAATTACAGGGTTTGTTGGGTATATAAATACAAATAGCTCTATCGACATTCTTATTATTCTTATTGAAGAAAAGAAATAATCAGGACTTGTCTTAAGATCTTTCATCATGAAAATACTATCTGACGGCACTGATCTAGAGTAAGTTACCCAAACAAAATTTCTCTTTCCGATATAATTTTAATATATCATTATATGCATTGTCTGTCTATCTACGTAATAAGAAAATGTAATTAATTTCATGATCAGAAATACAATCCAATAATCACTGAAAATCAAGAAGTTCTGCTTACCTAAGAGGGAAGCGCAAGGGTAGCCTGCGAAATCAAATTTTCTTACGTTTTTTGCGATTTGCAGGTCAGTGTTAGGTGCATGGGATTATACTCGTATATATGAACTAAGACAGTTGTATTGATGATTTTGATTCTGTAAAGTCATATTTGTTACGGTCACGAACAACTTATACGAAGGCGTACGAGGGGCCGAAGGCAACTCGCAGAGGCCCGTTAGACGTTTTCAATTAAATGAGGCACCAACCGACGATTATCCCTGTTCGCGCTATGCAAATGCACCCAAGGACAACCCCCGGTTGGTGTAGGACTATTTATTTGTATTGCAAGACATGGAAACAAAAATATTGGATTATGGGTTTTGGTGGCTAAAGTGAACTGGTTATCTAGGACAATGGAAAAACTATAGTCCTGCCTGCGATGTTCTATATAAATTACACAGAAAAATGGCAGGGGGTGACTTGCATATCACTCAATAATGGGCCCCCGATGACGGTCGTTAGCACATAGTGTCGTAGCGACAAGGGGGCAACATATCCTGAGGTGCTTATGAGGAGTGGAGAGGTATTATGGGGTTATTATTATTATTATGAACCTGTTATGTCCCACTGCAGGGGAAAGGCCTCCCTTCCGTCTTTCCATTTTTTCCTATCTCTTGCTATATCTGAAAACGTGAAACCAAAAAAAACGTAAGAAATTTTGAATTTTGCGGCTACCTAACGCATCCTTCCTTAAACAAATTTACCACTAAGTATGTTGTTATTGTTATAGAGGGATCGAGAGAACTGAAGATATTCCATATATGATAATTCTTCGCAGGAGTTTGTGGATCCTAGATGCCTGGCCGAAGGGTCCAAATGAGTCTAATGTCCATAGATATTACATAATTTATTTCATGGCATTTTTGCTCCTACTAGGTATCATCTACTTAAGGAACAACACTGGGAAACTGCCGTCTTTCGAGATAGGCCATACTTACATTACTGTTTTTATGAATAGTATTGTTGTTGTAAGTATTGCTGAGCCTGCGTATTTAAATACATCAGTACAGTATTAATAAATATTGAGCAATGGAGCGCAGCATTCTTGGAGACAGATTAACAGACCGTGTTAGGAACACAGTGCTGCGCTCCAAAACACACATCGCTGACGTTACCAAAAAAGCACCTCTGGAAGCTTAAGAGGGACTGGTCCGGACACGTTTGCCGCATGTCGAACGAACGAGTCATGGGCAAAAACTACCACCATGTTGGTCCAAGAAAAGGTCCAGCGACATCGAGGCAGACCCAGGAGAAGATTGCGGGATGAGTTCGACGCCTATAGGCAGGATTTCTCCACAGAGGCGTGGAAAGAAGAAAAGGTCAAGGCCTTTGCACTGCAGTGAGACAACATAGGCTAAAAATAATCACAAAAATATTATAAAGGCGAAAGTTTGTGAGTGTGTGTGTGTGTCTATATGTTTGTTACTTCTTCACGCACAAACGGCTAAACGGATTTGGATGAAATTTGGCACACAGATAGTTTATAACGAGGATTAACACATAGGCTACTTTTTATCCCGATATTCCCACAAGATCGACACTTACGCGGGTGAAACCGCGGGGCGCAGCTAGTAATAATTAAATGAATAAGTTTTCGATCTTCCGACCTAGTTCTACTAGTGATGTGCTACGTGTCCACCCATCGGTCTATGTTGACTGACGTAAAATTCGGAATTCACAGCTGAACGAGTAAAGGTCTACCTGGCTTAGGTGACTACCTGTCCTAGTTTAGCTATGTATTCAGAATTTTATCAAAAGATCGACAAATGATTCTAGTCCCATTCAAATATTTTATATTTTCTATTACTTGTATTTGTATCCTCGCAAAGTTATATACATTAAAGTAATTCTTAATATCTTTCAGTCGAGAGCAATAATGGTCTTCAGGCAAAAATACAACAAAACTGTCTTCTATTTCTTAAACGAAATGCATCTTTTTAATTACAGAAAGAAATCTGATTACTCATTTAAGGTATGTATAAACTTTAATTTGATGTATGGAAATATGTACGTGCAGTCGTGCACGTTATATGTAGTAGATACTTAAAGTTATCTTGGACGGATATTCAAAAGCGTCTTCATATATATACAAGATGGTCCAAATAGAAAAAAAACAATATTCCTGATACCTAGGGTGTTACGGACGACGTAGCTTGTTATTACAATTTGTAGACTCAATAGATTTAAGTTTTGAATATTAAATAAAAATACTTTAAATGTTGTTGTCTGAATAGGGATTATGGATGAGACATGCATTCGATTAAGTTCGTTTTATTCCCATGTAAATAAGTACTTATTATTATAAGGGAGGTAGCGCGGAGCGCGGTTCAAGACAAGGACGGAGAAATGCTCCGCAACGACGACGAATCGCGCCGCGGCGCCTCCCACTACTTGCGCTAGGCTAAGACAAGCACAAACTTAACCAAAAATTAAAAAAATGTATCTCCTAAACTATCAAAATTCGCGGAACATACATGGGGTATTTTCGGATACCCCTAGGTATGAGGAATCAATTTTTTTTTTATTGACTTCACTATTTGGACCACCTGTATATTTCCATACATTTTAATTCACAGTGTTATCGTGATACCGCGATGTGGACGTCAACGATAAATTCGTCACGTTAGAAATTATAAAAGCACACAATAGGGTAAAGGGTTATGGACTCCTTTTCGACGCACCAACGCATTGACTTTTAACAAGAGTTGAAGTTGTTGCACAGACCGTGGCTCCGGCCAAGCTAGGACAGCACCCGTTTGATCCGTACAAGCACTGTAATTGAGGTAGCTTGCACCGTCGAGAATGTTTCCTAAGCATCTCAATTCAAAGGGAAAGGAAATTCAATTTTAAAAAGATATTAAGAATACGTACTTGTTACTATGTGATTCCGTGTTCGGTTGTAATTTATTTATCTTATTTTCTGTTCCAGACACACATACTGGTCCACAAAATGTGTCATTTCTTTACGATCTATCTTATCTGTTTGATGTATTTTGGTCTCACTTTATTCAACGTGATACCAATGTACAACTCTTACTCTGATGGGATGTACAGCAGTGTAAGACCTGAAAATGCTACATTCGACCATGCTGTTTTCTATTCTTTGCCTTTCGACTACACAACCAATTATAAAGGATATATTACTGTACTCGTCTTCAATTGGTACATATCATGTATCTGCTCAACCCACTTCTGCATAATAGACTTAGTTATATCCCTAATGGTATTTCATCTTTGGGGTCACATGCGTGTTTTAAAATACAATCTCGAGAGTATTCCGAAGCCTGCATCATTACTGGTTGCATCGGAGGAAGATAAAGGAGATAGATCCGAACACAAGTATACCGAGCAAGAGTCGAAGGAAATTCACAATATGTTACGGGAGAACATTCACTATCACAGTGTCATTATTGAGTGAGTTTTGCTCAACATCGTGTCCTTAGGAGCGTATTACAGGACCTTACTCAAGACTTAAGCATACCAATCAAATGGCTTTAACGAGTTTTATGTACTGCTTGAGTTTTGTGTGAGGTTCTGTAATCCGGGCCTTAGTAACTTAGACTGTAATTTTGAGAAATACGAAGCTGTCACTTGCTGCTTATTTCTAGTTATCAAAAAAGGTAGATAGGTTATCTACCCAACATTCGATCTTCAAAAACGGCGCACGTAAATAGCATAATATTTTAATGTCACACGTCTGCCTGCCATATTATGCCCAATGATCTGTGGGCCAGAATAACCACGATGTGGAGCCGACAGTTATAAGGCGTCGCGGCAGACCCCGTCGAAGATGGCAGGACGAGCTGGAGAAAACAAACGACCAGTGGTCTACTTTATGCCTGGGTCGAAAGAGCTGGAAGTAATGGGGAGTAGCCTTTGACCAGCAGTGAGATGATGAAGTACGATGGCACATCCAAAGACGACAAGTGGGAGTAGGTCGACATTTCGTAATAATCGGAAGCGAAAGAGAGAAGCGAAGCTTATTACGTTGCTTCCATTGACATCGCCGCGCTACTGAGTTCAAGTGTGCTACCTAGCCCAGTTTTAACGTGCCACTTGCAAAGCACGTATGACCTATCTACCTCTTTTCACTGTGATACGAGTATCACTGACTAAACCCGTGTCTTACGTATCTTGCACTTTCTTACTAACGATAATTCAACAGATTCCAAGCAAGGATGTCCGATACTTTTGGTGGAGTGCTTCTGCTGTACTTCCTCTTTCACCAAGTGAGCGAGTGTCTTCTGATGTTGGAATGCTCGCAAATGGTACGAATCGCTGAAATTACACATTCAACCATTTTTATAGTTGATTAGTCAAAGGGCAAAAACGGAACCCTTATAATATTTAGTCAGCCTGTCTAATATTTAGTCAGTGATGTGAAAATTAGAAAGGACGTGTATTCTGTGAGCTAAGTAATGGTGTAGTGAAATTACGAAAAAAATTAAGGACATACATAAAAGGAAGGATAAAAAATAATATTCAATGCACATGCGTGTAATTAAAAACACTATGATGTTTCCGAGTGGCTTTTTTTATTTAAGTCAATAGTTTTCGAGATTTGTGAATTACAAAATTTGCAGTTAACTTTTTCGTAGTTTCCGAAAAATACGAACTTATATTTGCGGTCCATAAAATCGACACTGTGCATGCGTAAATAATCATCCCAACTACAGAACAGCCACTGTGCGTGGTTGGACATGTACTTGGCCAGTTTTTTTGTATTTTTTCCGTGATATACAAGCCGGCGGTCCACCTGATGGTAAGAGATCATGATGCGTCGCCATCCAACACCATCAAGAATGGATTTTTCTAACAGGAGCACGGCTAGCAAAAATAGCTTGGCAGCAGAAGATCATAATATTATGTCTCTTTTTTATGCGACCGAATACTCCACGATCTTCTCAGTTTTCAGTTCGTCTTCGTTAGTTTAGGTGTTTATCAATCCATGTTGGTAATCGTCTTCGTTGATCTAGTGTTCGCAACTTTGCAAGCGTTACTGCTGAGCATCAGGTCCTGGGATCGATTCCCGGATCAGGCAAATTTTTATCGGGTTTTCCATAATTCATTTTTGTAGTAGCAGCCCGGAGTCTGGATTTGTGCCCGGTTGATGACAAAAGGCTCGTCCCCTATTACATGGGACTTGTTGATAATGATTGAGTCGAAACAGTCGTGTCTACATGACGCTCGCAGCGTATACGAAGCGCTCCGCTACACCTGCGGCTTTGGTTTCTTGTGAAAGCGGTCACACAATATCGGCTGTCCAAATATACAGTGTTTTGAGACCGTATGTCAATTATCGGGGAACAGATTTTCATGATGGTCGTTAAAATGTGACAGAACGGCTTGCCTAGGAAACCGAAGCCTTACGCTGCGTCTACGACGCACATATGCTGCGCCTACGACGTACATACGCTACACCTACGACGCTCCTACGTCGCGCCTACGATATTTCCTTTTACAATACATTACAGAATAAACGCACTTCCTGAAAGTAGTTCGCTCACTACCACTCAATCGATTTCTGTATTTTTTTACCTTATGTTTTCGTAAATAGAGTCGTTTCTTGCATCTAGTGCTGACTGGTATATTATATTCTTATGGGGTTGACTTAGGCCATACGCTTTTTGACATGTTATTTTATCAATAGAGTGTTATATTTTTTCACAATATGCATACCTTCTGTTATGTTTTATTAATATTTGACTTATTTTATAGAACGAAAAAGCGTTGTTGCGTTACGGACCCCTAACAGTAGTGATGTTCCAGCAGCTGATTCAGTTAAGCATTATATTCGAGTTGTTGGAATCATCGGTTAGTATTTATGTATTTTTTTACCTCACCAAATGTTTTCTATTATTTTATATTTTACCTCGGGGCAATTTATTAGTAGACTGAAGGCCAGTTATAAAGCCTTCATTCCATTAACGAATTTGTCCCCAGACGGTGCAAGAGAGTTTTTTTTTTCAGAACGACAAGTTGATAGACGCAGCATATTGTATTCCATGGGAATACATGGACACAAAGAACAGAAAGCTCGTGCTTGTCATGATCAGACAGTCGCAGCGGTCCATGAACGTGAAGGCGATGGGCGTGCTCTCGATTGGTGTGCAGACCATGATCACGGTACGCCGCCTTTATTGCTACCTTATTTATATGATGATAGGGCTGATTTTTCAATATTCAGAGCGCTTCTTTGGCCACCTGAAAAAAGCATTTAATAGTCAATCAGGCGCAAACAAGGCGCGCGCCTTCAACGGTTGGGTCATGCCGATTTTGATGCATACTCAAATGGACTCGGACAGAACTCAACGCCCTGGATAAGAGGGTCCGTACGCTGCTGACTGCAAATCGAATGCATCAGCCACGGTCATCGGTAATCAGGCTGTATATCCCGCGAAAGTGTAGAGGTCGAGGCTTTTTAAACGCTAAAACCCACCACACACAATCGCGGGAAATGCACTCGCAGGGAATATTTCCTAGAAACCGACGTGTGGATGCCTCGAGATATGTATATATCGCAGTCTCACCCTACTCTTCTTGGCTAAAGACAACTGGCGCAAGCCAGTATCACAGTATAAAAAGATACAGTAGGACGACGCCTTTGATCTCGTGGTAAATGCCGACAACGTCTATGCATTGTCGCGACGGCTAGGGTTGGCTCAAGTAAACAATATTAATTTATTTACTTGAGATCAACATCGTCATCAACATTATTATTATTATTATTATTATAAACAATACATACATGCATAATCAGCCTATAATGTTCCCACTGCTGGGACACCGGCCTCCTCTCTTCAAGAGGGAGTGGGCCGTAATCCACCACGCGGGCCCAGTGCGGGTTAACAATAATTAACAATTATCAAAATATATTTAGAGAAACAAATAGATCTAAAATATGTGAACAATAAAAAGCAATATGCTGATATTTTACTAAGGCTTTACCCAAAGATAAATTTGAATATCTCAGAAGTAAAATTGACGTTAAGCAATTGAAAATTTAGTAAAGTAATTTTCTTTTCTTTATGTTATTGTTATTTTTAGGTGAGAGTAGTCAGTTATTATTTTTGCATAAAGTTCAAATTTGGTGAGAGTGTTGAAATAATAAAATTCGACTTTTACCGGTTACTAGTGACAACACTATTCTTGTAGTACTGCACTAGCAATGTCTAATTGTTCTTTTTCTCTGTGGAATCTCTTAGAACGTGTCATAAAATTTTCTTTTACTCTTTTTGTCATCAACATTCAGTCAAAAAAGTATCGGGAATGGATGATATGTTTATGGTTCTATTTTTTTTTTTTTTGTTAGATTGGCACAACTGTTTTCCATTTTGGCGCGGAGTTTGAGTTGCATCTGTCATTTAGATTAAATACAGTGTTGCTTTTAGTTACATCATATTATTATTTAGTGTGTAGGTATTGCGAATTTCATAATGGACAAAAACATCGAACAAAGGGTTTGTCTTAAATTTGCATCGCCAATGGAATTTCGTGTTCGAAGTCACTGAAAATGTTACCTACGTTGAATCGACTTTATCAAAAACACGTGCTTGTGAGTGGTACAAAGCGTTCAAAAGCGGTCGAGATATGCTGGAAGATTTGCCTCGCCCCAACTGAAGTCTGCGACACAAAAATGAAGGAAATAGTGACTGAAAATCCTCATTCAACTTTGAGAGAGATATCCGCTGAACTTTCTGTGTCTCACGAGTCGATCCGTATCATTTTAAATAATCACTTGGGTATGAAACATGTTGCCGCTTGGCTAGTCCCAAAAGACCTGAATTTTCTCCAAAAACTGAATCGCATAAAAGTCCCTGAAGACATGCTAGAACGAGTCACTTCCGACCGATTCATGAAACGCATTGTTACTGGTGACGAGATGTGGGTTTACGAGTTTGACATGCAAACTAGTCAACAAGCTTCGGAGTGGCGCCTTCCAACTGAACCAAACCCGAAAAAAACACGCCAAAGTCGATCAAAAGTCAAAGTCATGTTGACTGTTTTCTTTGACTTTCGCGGTGTTGTGCACTCGGAATTCTTACCGGAAGGTCAAACGGTAAATAAAGTATATTATTTGAGCGTTATGCAGCGATTAAGAGAGCAAATTTGTGGAAGAAAATTGTTGGATTTTGCACCACGATAATGCGCCGTCCCACAAGGCCATCATTTTGAACGAATTTTTGACCAAAAATTCAACAAATACCATCGAGCAACCACCTTATTCACCAGATATGGCTTCAGCCGACTTCTTTCTTTTTCCTAAACTCAAATTACCACTTCGTGGCACCCGTTTTCATTCGGTAGAAGACATGAAGGAGAATTCGCGGCGAGAACTAAACTCAATACCGGAAAAGTTTTTTAAACGTTTTTTAAACGCGCCGTTGACGCGCGTTATAGAAACGTGCGTCAACGGCGCGTTTAAAAAACGTGGTGTGCACATGCCCTAAGTGTATCGTTTCTGAAGGAGCATACTTTGAAGGCGATAAAATAAATTTGGCTGAATAAATAACATTTTGTGTATTATTGATCTTTTCAAGGTACTTTTTTGACAGAGTACCTAGTAGGTATTTAAATGAAATATAGAAAATAATAATAAATATTTCGCTCTCAAAGTACAACAAAAACTTAATCTATGAAGTACAATTTACTAAGATGTTTGATGGTTGTACAACTGCATATAATAAGGCTACCCATATAGACAACAATCTGATCAGACGAACATGTACCAGATTGGTCTCACTGGTTTCGGTTAGCCCTTGAGAACGTTTCTGCCGCCGATGTAGCGGGCAATACTAATATGCAAAATATAAAAACCATCCAACCACCACCTTCATTTTCACCTACATAATATTTGAATACTTATATAAAATCTTTCATCTTGTTTACAGATTTTGAAAACATCTTTCTCATATTTCGTGATGCTAAGGACTGTTGCCGAGGAAGAAGAATAAATCAAGTGATTTTATTAATATTGCACACGCTTCATTATAATATCCTGAATATTAAAATCCTCATAATTTGTAATATATGTTTGCTTATAAAGCGTACTTTCAATAAAAATGAGTTTTAATTTGATTTCCATCTAATTTATTTCCTTTTTTTTAACCGACGAAAAAACGGAGGAGGTTATCAAGACTCGAGGCGTATATATATATATATATATATATATCTATATATATATATATTTAATGTAGCTCACGCATAACTTTTTACAGAGTAGTCCGATTTTGATAATTCTTTTTTTATTAGAAATAATATATTTTTATCTCGAAGTTGGTCCCATATAAATTTGGAAAGAAAAAATCCAACCCTAAGGGTAGGAAAACAGGGGATGATTGATTATTCACTCACTGATTGTTTAAAGTATTTATATTATACAACAAATTTAATAATAGTTAAAGTAGGATTATATAACAGTCAATAGCTTAAGTAAGGTAGGTAGCTATTTTAAAAGTTATAAAAAATATAAGCATTTAGTAATAAGTAAATTATAGCCACAAAAAATTATAAAATAAAAACTTTTTAACAAAAAAATTTAACCGCCCAAATAAACGGAAAAGCAAAAAATAATAAACCTTATTTATTTAACCTTAATAACTAAGTTCTTAAACGAATGCAACTTATACCTAAGTAATTTTGAGTCGGCGCCCCGCCAAACGAAGATCACTAAATAACCAAATCAAATTAACAATGCAACGTGAAATCTCCAGCGATAAACATTAACATTCCAAGAAATGCGCTCTACGCACGACCACTCGCAACAACCGACGTGTGTACCCGTTCGGGTTTCTGTCTCGCTGACATTAACTTCGTGAACGCTCGGCATTTTCCGGCGAAGAGGCGTGTCGCACCGCGCTGCCCCGCCGCGCACCCCACTTTACGTAATTAATTAATTTGATTTTTTGGCGCCGACTCAAAATTACTTAGGTATACTTGCATTACTTTAAGAACTTAGTTATTAAGGTTAAATAAAAAAAAGGTTTATTATTTTTTGCTTTTCAGTTTTTTCGGCGGTTCAATTTTTTTGTTAAAAAGTTTTTATTTTTATTGCTGAATGGGCCCGCTCTTGACCTCGAGCACCCCTGATGGAAAGCGATGGATCAGTTCTATGTTGGAACGAGCATGCCCAGAAGACGCTTAAGGCACTGGAACCCCCACGCATCGACGAAACACAGCAGGCTGCTTGACTTGACTTCGGTGGGAAGTTGGTCGCAAACCGCTACCACCGCAAGGGAAGAATTGGCTACCCTGTCTGCGGGATGATTGTGTAAGACACTGTCAGTAGCAATAGCTTTCATTTTGATATTTCAAGAAACATTCATTGCGTTATTTCCGTTGTTGCGCAGACAAATTTTTCAAATTTTAGAACTTACGAGTATAAAGCATTGGATTAGCAATATCCTTCAAAATGATTCTAATTCAAAATTTGAACACATAGGTGTAATGTAGTGGTACTTAATGGTATTAAAATAAAAAGTAATTTAATAAAAATTGGTTGTCGGTTTACGGACGATAATTTTACGTGATAACGTCATAAGAAAACATGCCTCTCTATCGCTTGTTCTGCGCTCTCGCTTGCACGGTCTGCTCAGGCGGAACGTGACAATGAGTCATGCTTTTTTGTGCGTGCAGCCGGCGTTCATCGATTTATAAGACGTTATCACGTCAAAAAATTAAATCGACTTCAAGAGGAAATTCACTCAAAATTAATGAAATAACTTTGGTGTCTTAGGATCTGTATTTTAGTTTTTTACCACCGACTTCAGGAATTAAAGTTATTTCATTAATTTTGAGTGAATTTCCTCTTGAAGTCGAACGAGCGACTGTAAATTAAAGTTTTAAGTGACGATAAATCTACAGAATAGCAACTTACAAAAATATTAATTTGAGTTACTTAAAATACTCGATGCACGGTAAAGGTATTTGTATTTGTATTGTCATTCGCTCGCTCTTGCGTCCTATGTCGACGGAGCCCCGCTTTGCGGGGCCCCTATTTCTGTGTAAAGGGTTTAAAGTAACCTAACCAAACCTAACCTCGGGGAGCCCTTCGTATAGAATATTCAAAAACATGATAAAATGTCACCTACTACTTTTGTGCATAATGTATTGACAGGCAGTAATGGACATTAGGGCTTATGTCTACCTTTCCTGTTCTACCTTAATGTTACTTAATATAATGTGTCAACTGAAAAAAGGTAGAAGGAGATGTAAAATTGGTTTTCTGATGATAGCTTCAGCGCGTGATGGTTATCTATTGCGCAAATGTTTTTTAACTCAATCTGAAACATCAGTTAGCATATCATTGTCGGTTTTACAGGGTATGGATCTTGCTGTTAAACTAAGCATCTCTAGGTAATAGGTACTACGGGTTGGAAGAGCGTATTTTGCGTAGGTAGGCATCCCTATCCTCATTACTGTTACCGTTACTGTTAACCTGCCTCATCCTACTGCTAGACAAAGGCCTCTTCCCATGACATCCAGCTCTTTCAATCCAGGGTTACAATGGAGCACTGGTCGTTTGTTTTCTCCTCCAGCTCG
This sequence comes from Hydraecia micacea, assembly GCA_914767645.1. Taxonomy (NCBI): domain Eukaryota; kingdom Metazoa; phylum Arthropoda; class Insecta; order Lepidoptera; family Noctuidae; genus Hydraecia; species Hydraecia micacea. The sequence goes on from OU611774.1 coordinate 4,937,747, forward strand.
TCCCGCACTCTTCTACGGAGTCTGTCGCGACGCCTTCTGGTTGTGTTAGGGCTCCACGTAGTGGTGGCGGAATGGCGGGACAGGCTTTCCCGCCCTACCGCCGGCCTCGTCACTATCGAGGCGGTCCGGCCGGTACTCGAGCGCTGGCTCGGGAGGAGGCACGGCTCCCTGTCGTTTCGGGTGACGCAGGTGCTCTCGGGGCATGGTTGCTTCGGGAAGTACCTGTGTCGCATAAACAGGGAGCCGGACGCCCGGTGTCACCACTGCGTCGACTGCCGGGAGGACACGGCGTGGCATACGCTGGCAGAGTGTGCCGCTTGGGAGGAGCCGCGCCGTGCCCTCATCTCAGAAGTAGGCAGTGACCTGTCGCTGCCGGCCGTGGTCGAGTCGATGGTCGGCAGCGAAGAGTCCTGGGACGCGGTGGTTTCCTTCTGCGAAACAGTCGTCTCGCAGAAGGAGGCTGCGGAAAGGGAGAGGGAGATCTCGTCCACTCACCCGGCCCGCAGCAGGCGCACCGGGCGTCGGCGGAGGGCAGACAATGCCCTCTTCCAGCCCCCCTAAATGGGTCCAGAGGCGACGGACTCGGGGACGTCCGTCGCCCCCCACACACTAGGACCCGAGGTGGCGGCGCGTACTGTTCCACGCGCGCCCCTGTTAGACGTCACGGGGGGAGTCAAACACCTCACTCCCCCCCCTGACCCGAGGAGGCCCGCTGTTGCGGGGGCACCAGCCGGGGGTTGCGGAAGGATCGTACGTTCCCGCGACCCCCGGCGTAGGTGTGAGATGGAACACCGGGGTGGTTTTTAGTCAGTAAGAGTCTGACAGACCCCGCCGCCCGCCCCAGGGCGGCGGACATCCATGAGGATTTTCCACAACGGAAACAAAAAAAAAAAAAAAAAAGGGCTCCACGTAGTAGTTATTTTGACTCACAGCTTATTGGGCTTATGGCAGACGTAGCCAGCCCAGTCCCACTTCAGCTGTGTTTTGGAGAGCAGTTTGGAGTTACGAATATGGTCTGTTAATTTGGCGCCTAGAATACTCCGTTTCATTGCACTTTGGCATCCCTAATATTTTTATTAAAATTGCCATTTAACCAAAGTAGGTACATCTACTAGGTACTGTTTATTATAATTGGTATTTACCTTGATATTTATTATAATTCGTATAATACCAATGCATGATGAAGGCATAATTAAAGGCTTAGCGCGCACTGCCGTGCGGTGGAACGTGGTGCGTTTATTCTACCGCACGGTAGAATAAACGCATTCACGGGGCCGCCCGGCCGCGCACTGCGGCGAAAAAAACGCACGTTTTGTCATTAGAACTCTAGCTGTGGCGTTATTATTGTTATGGACTACCATACAAGAGTCACTATCTGCCTGCGGGCTGCGGGAGAGGCCTGCGGTGAATAAAAGATTATTATTGTTAGGGATTGACACCATTGACAGCTCACTTCACTTATGTTTTCACGGTGAGATTTTTACAGAATAGCACTCCTGGTACTTGTTGACAGGCCTACGCTGTCCTCCCATACCTACTGTAACTCGAAAACATTGTAAAAGCCAATTATTTTTAAAAGAGTAACCATGGAGTTTCTTGCCGGTTCTTCTCCATAGGAAACGACCAATTGGAACCGTGCACCTAGCTTCTGACGTTTCATAAGTGCCCATGTTGGTTTATGTGAAATAAAAATATTTTGATTTTGATTTGATTTGATTTGAAAAACGCATGCGTTTTTCTCACGGCAATGCGTGCATTTCTAAGACATTCCATACTTCACAGATTATGCGTTAGAAAAACGTACGGCAGTGCGCGCTAAGCCTAATACATGTTTCAACACATGGGCTTTCCCACTAGGTACGTTTCCAGGGATGACAACTGAAACTACTAATTTATTGTTGATTGAAAGAATAAAAATGTGTCATCATTTTAATATTAAGTATATATGATTATCCAACGAATAGAAAACAAGTCATACCTAATAGACAAGCAGTATCCTTGACTGCGCTTGCAATATATAAGAAAATACCTAAGTATAGTAAGTCCTAAGTGTAGTAGTAGTATTGGCACCCTCATGTGGGAACCTAAAAAATTACTTTATACTAAATAGGTAATATCATACCTTTTTCTACGTGGGGAAATCCTCACGGACACCCTCCGTCTGAGAAGAACGGAGGGACGTACTTCTACCGACTAAAACCCCACTGGTCCTTCTACTACCTACCAGAAGCACGGGAGATACGGGAGTGATATGAGGATTCATAATTATTATGCCATTCGCCGCACCCCACGTACCTACCTACATAAGTATAAGTTAACACTTTGGATTATTGAGTAGACTTTCAGTAGAGAAAGCTTATAAAAAATTGCAGAAATGTGCAGAAAACACTCAACTTGACATAAGGGGGAGGCGCCAGGGTATCCTATGTGTAAAAATATTTGTAAACCTTACAAAAATTGTCATTTCATGAATTCCGTACACCATAGCTTATCTGATATTTGCAAAACCTTAAATTACATTGTAGATTGCGAGAATTATGACCAAAAATATTTAAATCCAATCGAGCTCAGGAAACACCTCGCGAGCAGCAAATCAAGCTTTTTGCCTCAGAGGGAGACAATTAACGTACCCAAAAAAGGGACCATTCCCTTTTATTTCAAAAGTACCAGCAGTAGCAGAACTGAACAAAATCAAAATTCTAGTTTTCCTTCTGAAAAACAGAATAGGTACTATACCATATTATTTTCTCTCGGTTACAAAAAACGATACGTTTTTTCGTACCCAATAACACAACACCTACATCACACAACTTTAGGATACTCCACCAAAACATTGCAAGTGTATTAACTAAACAGGAACTATTGGAGTTAACATTACAGGATATGCGAGATTTACACAATGACCCACAAGTGATTTGCCTCCCCGAAACATTTATTAAAAAAGGATATGAGAACTATCTTAAGTTATCGGATTACGAAATGGCTACAAATTTTTGCAGGAAAAACACCGAGGTGGCACGTGCATTCTCGTCAAAAAGGGCCTACGTTTTAAAGAATTACCGTTTATAAAAAACTATTCATCGGTAAATACATTCGAAGCATGCGGCATAGAGCTAGGAAATGAGAAATTAGTGATTATTTGTGTATACCGAACACCCCAGTCGCATCCTAATCAATTCTTAACTAAGCTAGATAGTGTTTTACATGATATATACAAGAAATACAAATCAAAAACACGCATCGTTTTAACAGGTGACTTTAATATAAATACCTTGAAAAAAAGCAAAATCACTCAACAATTTCAAGACCTAGCACACAATCACAATTTAAAAATTCATATTGAGGTAGCTACTCGGAAACTTTCTTGTATAGACCATATATTGAGTAATATACCGAACGCAATCGCAAAAGTACTCCCACTTCATCTCTCTGATCACGACACAGCACAAATGCTAAGCTTCCCTTTAATGTTACAAACAACAACACCCGCAATATATTATATTTACAAAAAAGATTATAGTCTAGATTATACGCATAAGTTTAGAGAATGCTTAAAAAGTCTATCTTGGACAGATATTTAAATGGAAAACGATGCAAATATAGCATTTAGTTGCTTCCATGAATTATTATGTCTGCTTCACAATCTCTGTTTTCCGAAATTGAGGGTAAAGATTAATGTAAACAATAAAATAAAACGAAAGTGGATAAGTAAGGGTCTTAAACAGAGTTCTAAAATAAAGCGCTTCCTACGATACTAATACTACAAGAATAAAAATTTAACAAACAGGACTCTATGGATACACTACATATTCTAATCTATTACAAAAATGTATCTACAATGCTAAACGAAATGCTAACATAAAGTTTATGAATAATAATGACAACAAATGTAAAGCCACATGGACAGTTATCAAAGACGAAATACACAATGCGAACCCCAAAGACATCATTGAACACATTAAAATTAATAACACATTACTCACAAAACCAATAGAAATAGCCTCCGCCTTTAACACTCACTATACAAATTCCATCCCTACACAAAATTGTACAAATAGTTCCCGCAGTGAAACCCTAACAGCTAACTCGATGTTCCTCACACCCATGTCCGAAAACGAGGTGAGATAACAGATACTATCATTGAATAATACCAACTCAGAAGGCTACGATGAACTCAACACAATTAAGTCATGTGTCGGTGAAATAAGCGGAGTATTGACTTATCTAATTAACCTGTCGTTTTCACAAGGAGTGTTTCCTGCAGCATTAAAAATACCTATTGTTAAACCGATATTTAAAAAGGGTGATAAAGCTGATATAAATAATTATCGCCCCATAACACTAATACCCATCTTGTCAAAAATATTCGAGAAATGCATGTATCAAGAATAATTAATTATTGTGAGAAATTTAATATCATCAGAAAAGAGCAATTAGGCTTTCAAAAACATAAGTCCACGTCCTTAGCCATCTTTTTACTTTTGAAAGCAATACTGACCAATATCAACAACAATCAGCTGACGACAGGGTTAATCAAAACAAAAGAAAAAAAAAAGAAGAAAAGAATTTGATCTAGTTTCACATGACATATTATTACAAAAATTAGAGGCTGTCGAAATTAGAGGACTGCCACTTCAGTGGATATCGTCATATCTAACTGACAGACAACAGAGGGTCATTGTCACTAAACTTGATGAAAGTAGAGATATTACACAATTTTCGTCTGAATATAAATATATAAAACGTGGCGTCCCCCAGGGTAGCATATTGGGCCCTATCTTATTTCTACTCTACATAAACGACATAGTAAACGTGACCAATCATAAATGTTTTCTTTTTGCTGATGACATTTCCATAGTTGTTACTACCGATAAAAAATATAAATCAATTATTGATCATGAAGCGGACATAAATAATACAATAGACAATCTAATTAATTGGTTAAATAATAATAATTTATCTATTAATCTTAAAAAATCTATATACAATTCAATCAATCTTATCAAAATCAATTTAATTTTAGAATGGACATACCGAAAATTACACAAGTGACACAAACTAAGTTTTTAGGAGTAGTAATTGACGAACATTTAGACTGGAAAGCTCGTCAATTATGTATGCAATAAAATAAATAAATTTGTATACGAGTACGCTCTCATACAGATCAAACAGGTAACAAATATAAAAACGGCTCTGATGTCATACCGTGCATATGTTGAGTCCTCGTTACGGTATGGATTAATTATGTGGGGAAATAGTACTGACCACAATAGAGCATTTAACGAGCACAATAGAGCAAAAATGTTTACGAGCCATTATACGGGATTCCATCTGCTGAATCATGTCAACCAATATTTAAAAGGCTTGGTTTGCTACCGTTACCTTCAGTATTTGTACGAAGCATGTATATTTGTTAGAAAATACAAAGAATTGTTCAAAACAGCTGAGGAAATAAGTTCTCGAAGTCGCCGTGTTCAATACAGACTTGTACTAGATGAGCTCCCTAGGTTAGCAAAATATAATAAAAGCTGTCTGGCTATGTGTGTACGTGTTTACAATAAATTACCTAATGTATTAAAAATATTAAATTGTAGGTTATTTAAAATTAAATTATATAAATGGCTGAATGATAAGAACTTCTATAATATTAAGGATTTTTTTGAACACAAATTATAACGTTTGTAAATTCAGATTTGTTTATTCGTGAAGTTTGCATGCTTTAATTTTTAAGCAAAACATGTATGATCTGATATGTTTAATAACACCTGTGTATACCATTTTACGCAAATAAACTATCTTATCTATGTCTTAAAGGTATGGATAATAAAATGCAAAAAAATTATAGTCCTAGGTTTTTAAAACAAACATTTTGATTTTAAAGGCTTTATTAGATTTGAGCCATATTTTACTGGAAAATTAGGTATAGCTATTTGCGACATTGTAGGTAAAAGTTGCTGACAAAACAAAAAAAAAAAAATAGGTGCCTACTTGTGAAAGTCGAGTGACATGAAGATTCGAATGACGTTTGTTTCGACGCCCGCTGTTTCGAAAAACTTTGCGAGTGGTACACCAGTTCGAAAACACATGCAATCGAAAACCGCTATATCGGATGATGTTATCGCGAACACAAGCAATCAACGCAGCCTATCGCGGTCCACTGCTGGACATAGGCCTCTCCCAGACTGCGGCACAGCACCCTGTCCTCCGCCTACAACAACACGCCGATTCGAAAAACTTTTTGAAGTTTACGCTAGTACGAAAGTCATGGTATCGAAATCAAATAAAAATGATGCTTAGGTTAATCATATAGCGCAGATTTTTTCATTGGTACTACGTCATGTAGATGTATAGTTTAGGAGCCAGCGCAGGTTTATTAATTACACGCATTACAGTAATTACGACAGGCCAGCGACCGTTCTATAGATTACTCAGTGTAGTTTGGTACGGAACCCTAATTGTGCGAGTCCAACTCGGTCTTGGCCGGTTTTTAGGATTATTTATTTGATTTCAAACAAACTGTATGTGTGTGTATTCCTATAAGTAAGAAGTAAAAAAACATAAAACAAAATGGTCGAATAACAATATAATGGAGAAGATCTTAATATGTAACATCGTAATAGGGATGAGAGTCTTCCAGCTATTTCAAAAGGCACTGAAAAAGTCAAAGTAATTTTAGTAATAGGTTTGTTACGGAATCCTAAATAAGACTGATGACTGCCTGAGGATTCATAATTTAATGCGACCATGAATTACTGTTGACATGACACCCGTCTGTTATAGGCCGCCCATCAAGTGGAAAATGACAGGGTTTGTTGGGTATATAAATACAAATAGCTCTATCGACATTCTTATTATTCTTATTGAAGAAAAGAAATAATCAGGACTTGTCTTAAGATCGTTCATCATGAAAATACTATCTGAAGGCACTGATCTAGAGTAAGTTACCCAAACAAAATCTCTCTTTCCGATATAATTTTAATCTATCATTATATGCATTGTCTGTCTATCTACGTAATAAGAAAATGCAATTAATTTCATGATCAGAAATACAGTCCAGTAATCACTGAAAATCAAGAAGTTCTGCTTACCTAAGAGGGAAGCGCAAGGGTAGCCTGCGAAATCAAATTTTCTTACGTTTTTTGCGATTTGCAGGTCAGTGTTAGGTGGTATAGGTTGATATTTCATAAGTAATCATTCCATGGGATTATACTCGTATATATGAACTAAGAGAGTTGTATTGATGATTTTGATTCTGTAAAGTCATATTTGTTACGGTCACGAACAACTTACGAAGGCGTACGAGGGGCCGAAGCCAACTCGCAGAGGCCCGTTAGACGTTTTCAATTAAATGAGGCACCAACCGACGATTATCCCTGTTCGCACTATGCAAATGCACCCAAGGACAACCCCCGGTTGGTGTAGGACTATTTATTTGTATTGCAAGACATGGTAACAAAAATATTGGATTATGGATTTTGGTGGCTAAACTGACCTGGTTATCTAGGACTATGGAAAAACTATAGTCCTGCCTGCGACGTTCTATATAAATTACACAGATAAAATGGCAGCAGGTGACTTGCATATCACTCAATAATGGGCCTCCGATAACGGTCGCTAGCACATAGTGTCGTAGCGACAAGGGGGCAACATGTCCTGAGGTGCTTATGAGGAGTGGAGAGGTATTCCAAGGCTATCAGGACAATCCCGGAAGTACGGTCAAGACCCCCTACCAGCATCTTACTGGAATACTTCCTTCTTCCGAGCACGTTTGCTCTTGCGAATCTCCACTCAAGCCGGCCAATAAAGGCAAGCCAGATGTGAGGAACAAGACTTCTCCCGGGAGATAGGATCCGTGCGGTCGCTACTGCCCAACAGCTCGCCAAATGCTGCCCTGCGGGTTTCTGTATCTCTCTTGGTCTGGCTCCTGACTCTAGACCTGTTCCGGCAAAGTAAACTCCAGGGCAAAGGCCTCCCTTCCGTCTTTCCATTTTCCTGTCTCTTGCTACATCTGAAGCTGTGAAACCAAAAAAAACGTAAGAGAATTTGAATTTCGCGGGCTACCTAACGCATCCCTCCATAAACAAATTTGCCACTAAGTATGTTGTTATTGTTATAGAGGGGTCGAGAGAACTGAAGATATTCCATATATGAAAATTCTTCGCAGGGGTTTGGGGTTCCTAGATGGCTGGCCGAAGGGTCCAAATGAGTCTAATATCTATAGATATTACATGATCTTTCTCTCGGCGTTTTTGCTCGTAGTAGGAACCATCTACCTAAGGAACAACACTGGGAAACTGCCGTCGTTCGAGTTAGGCCATACTTACATTACTGTTTTTATGAATTGTGTTTGTCTTGTAAGTATTGCTCAGCCTGTGTATTTAAATACAACAGTACAGTATTGATATATATTGACCAAGGAGCGCAGCTATCTTGGAGACAGATTAATGGACCGTGTTAGGAACACAGTGCTGCGCTCCAAAACACACATCGCTGACGTTACCAAAAAAGCACCTCTGTCTGGAAGCTTAAGCGGGACTGGTCCAGACACGTTTGCCGCATGTCGAACGAACGAGTCATGGGCAAAAACTACCACCATGTTGGTTCAAGAAAAGGTCCAGCAACATCGAGGCAGACCCAGGAGAAGATTGCGGGATGAGCTCGACGCGTATAGGCAGGATTTCTCCACAGAGGCGTGGAAAGAAGAAAAGGTCAAGGCCTTTGCACTGCAGTGGGACAACATAGGCTAAAAGTAATCACAAAAATATTGTAAAGGCGAAAGTTTGTGTGTGAGGGTGTGTTTATATGTTTGTTACTTCTTCACGAACAAACGGCTGATCGGATTAGGATACAATTTGGCACACATATAGTTTATAACTAGGATTAATACATAGGCTACTTTTTATTCCGATATTCCCACGCGATCGACACTTACGCGGGTGAAACAGCAAGGCGCAACTAGTAAATTGATAAATATAACTATCGCTGATAATTTATCAAAGTGAAAAAACTTATTTATTTATTACTATAAATAAATGAATAAGTTTTCGACCTTCCGACCTAGTTCTGCTAGTGATGTGCTACGTGTCCACCTATCAGTCTACGTTGACTGACGTGAAATTCGCAATTCACAGCTGAACGAGTAATGGTATACCTAGCCTAGGTGACTACCTGTCCTAGTTTAGCTATGCATTCACAATTTTATCAAAAGATCAACAAATCATTCTAGTCCCATTTAAATATTTTATATTTTTTGTGTCCTCGCAAAGTTATGTACTTAAAGGTAGTTCTTAATATCTTTCAGTCGCGAGCAATAATGGTCTTCAGTCAAAAATACAACAAAACTGTCTTCTATTTCTTGAATGAAATGCATCTTTTTAATTACAGAATGAAATCTGATTACTCATTTAAGGTACGTTTAAACTTTAATTTGACGTATAGAAATACGTGCACGTTATACGAGTAGATACTTAAGGTTATCTTGGACGGACATTCAAAAACGTCTTCATTTACAGAATGGTCCAAATAGTGACGTCAATAAAAAAAAATTGGATTCCTCATACCTAGGGGTATCCGAAAATACCCCATGTATGTTCCGAGATTTTTGATAGTTTAGGAGATATATTTTTTTTTATTTTTGGTGAAATTCTTCGGGGACATCTTAAAAAATTTATAGGTTTTTTTTTTTTTGACAACCTCGTTTTGTGATTTTTTTTTTTGCGATGAGACTCATGAAATACCCTTGCATGTATAAAAAAAAATATTGTCTTCCTAACATTAGTACAAGATACAATTTTTTTTTATCGAAAGTGAGAAATTTACTTTCTTACGATTAAAAGTTGATTTTCATTTTTAATCGACGATGGAGCGAGCTTATCCAGAAGAAGCCTGTTCACTCTCACTTTTAAGAGATTTGGGTTGTATGCGCTCGGAAAAACAGACGCAGGTAGAGAGTTCCACTCTTTTGCTGTGCGCATTATAAAAGACATTTTTTGTCGAAAAAAAGCAATAAATTTTAAAGTATGTCCTCGAAGAATTTCCCCAATAATTAAAAAAAAATATTCATATCTCTTAAACTGTCAAAATTCGCGGAACATTCATGGAGTATTTTCGGATACCCCTAGGTATGAGGAATCTAATTATTTTTTTATTGACGTCACTATTTGGACCACCTGTATATACATTTTATTTCACAGTGTTATCGTGATATCGCGACGTGGACGTCCACGATAATTTCGTCACGTTAGAAATTATAAAAGCACACAATAGGGTAAAGGGTTATGGGCTCCTTTTCGACGCACCAACGCATGGACGTTTAACAAGAGTTGCAGTTGTTGCACAGACCGTGGCTCCGGCCAAGCTAGGACAGCACCCGTTTGATCCGTACAGGCACTGTAATTGAGGAAGCTTGCACCGTCGAGAATGTTTCCTAACCATCTCAATTCAAACGGAAAGGAAATTATACTTGTTACTATGTGATTCCGTGTTCGGTTGTAATTTATTTCTCTAATTTTCTGTTCCAGACACACATACTGGTCCACAAAATGTGCCATTTCTTTACGATCTATCTTATCAGTTTGATGTCTTTTGGTCTCACTTTATTCAACGTGATACCAATGTACAACTCTTACTCTGATGGGATGTACAGCAGTGTAAGACCTGAAAATGCTACATTCGACCATGCTGTTTTCTATTCTTTGCCTTTCGACTACACAACCAATTATAAAGGATATATTACTGTACTCCTCTCCAACTGGTACATAACATTTATCTGCTCAACCCAATTCTGCATTATAGACTTAATTATATCCCTAATGGTATTTCATCTTTGGGGTCACATGCGTGTTTTAAAATACAATCTCGAGAGTATTCCGAAGCCTGCATCATTACTGGTTGCATCGGAGGAAGATAAAGGAGATGGATCCGAACACAAGTATACCGAGCAAGAGTCGAAGGAAATTCACAATATGTTACGGGAGAACATTCACTATCACAGTGTCATTATTGAGTGAGTTTTGCTCAACATCGTGTCCTTAGGAGCGTATTACAGGACCTTACTCAAGACTTAAGCATACCAATCAAATGGCTTTAACGAGTTTTAAGTACTGCTTGAGTTTTGTGTGAGGTTCTGTAATCCGGGCCTTAGTAACTTAGACTGTAATTTTGAGAAATACGAAGCTGTCACTTGCTGCTTATTTCTAGTTATCAAAAAAGGTAGATAGGTTATCTACCCAACATTCGATCTTCAAAAACGGCGCACGTAAATAGCATAATATTTTAATGTCACACGTCTGCCTACCATATTATGCCCAATGATCTGTGGGCCAGAATAACCACGATGTGGAGCCGACAGTTATAAGGCGTCGCGGCAGACCCCGTCGAAGATGGCAGGACGAGCTGGAGAAAACAAACGACCAGTGGTCTACTTTAGCCCTGGATCGAAAGAGCTGGAAGTAATGGGGAGCGGCCTTTGACCAGCAGTGAGATGATGAAGTACGATGGTACATCCAAAGACGACAAGTGGGAGTAGGACGACATTTCGTAATAATCGGAAGCGAAAGAGAGACAAGCTTATTACGTTGCTTCCATTGACATCGCCGCGCTACTGAGTTCAAGTGTGCTACCTAGCCCAGATTTAACGTGCCACTTGCAAAGCACGTATGACCTATCTACCTCTTTTCACTGTGATATCACTGACTAAACCCGTGTCTTACGTATCTTGCACTTTCTTACTAACGATAATTCAACAGATTCCAAACAAGGATGTCTGATACTTTTGGTGGAGTGCTTCTGCTGTACTTCCTCTTTCACCAAGTGAGCGAGTGTCTTCTGATGTTGGAATGCTCGCAAATGGTACGAATCGCTGAAATTACACATTCAACCATTTTTCATAAGATATTTATTTCTGTACACACATAATTACAATATAACTATATACACTAGATACTAAAATAAAAGACTAACTAACCTACTATACAAATAAATAAAAAAACCAAAGGACACTTAGGCGTCGAAGTACTCATCCGCATCGCTGTCATCCGTAAACGTGCCCAGAAGACTGGCAGCATTGCCACGTTGAATGGCAATGCTAATTCTTTGACCAAAGAACGACCCAGCCCTCTGGTCACGTGAATTACCATTTTTATAGTTGAGTAGTCAAACGGCAAAAACGGAACCCTTAATTTGTAAAGGTTGACTGGCTTAAAGTAAAATAAATACATTTCTTCAGGTCTGTCTGATATAATATTTAGTCAGCCTGTCTAATATTTAATCAGTGATGTATAGAGAATACAATCCCGGGATCCCGAATCCCGGGATCCCGGGATCCCGGCCAGTTTCTGACCCCGAAAATCCCGGGATCGTACTTGGCTAATCTCGGGATTTTCGGGATTGCCGCAAACAGGTCTAGTTTGTACTCCGTAGTCCTTTGCGCCTTGACAATGAACTTGCCTAGATTATATTAATAACAACCCTTTGATACGCGTACGATACGTACTATATAGGTACACCCCTAATAATAATATGTTTCTCGTAAAACTTAGCCCAATTGACACTAAAGGAAAAGTTACAGCTGGAAAATGATAAGAGTATGAAATCCCCAGATCCTGAAGTACAGAGGCTTTTGAACGCTTACTGTACATTTACAAAATGAATCGGGTTTGGCAAATAGTATTAGACGTGAAATGAGCCTGTTTGAAAATGGAGGAGTTCGTGGATATCACTTGGAAACAGCATATAAATATCTAAATATTGTCTATTCCTCCAACCAATGTAGAACCTGAACAACGAGCGTTTTCAGCTGCTGCTTATGTTGGCAATAAACTACGAGGCAGGCTTGGAAGTCAAACTTTGGATGCATTGATATTTGTACGATTATATTTTGAAAATTCGAAATTAATTCATTAATTTTTTGTCTTTTTATTTCTTACAAAGTATAGTATCATTGTATTATCTTTTTTATTTTCTTACTATATTGTGATTTGTGTTGTGCAATAAAATTACTCGATTTTTTTTTACATTTGAGACCCATTAGAAACCACATAGTCTAATCCCGGGATAGCCCCGGGATCCCGGGATTACGCATCAAGAATCCCGTAGTCCCGGGATCGAAAAACATGCTCGGGATTGTATTCTCTAGTGATGTATATCGTCTGTCAGTCCGAATGTTACACAGCCATTTTATTGACATAGACATTTTATTAATATGTGAGTTATTTTGTAGAACCAAAACGCGTTGTTGCGTTACGGACCCCTAACAGTAATGCTCTTCCAGCAGCTGATTCAGTTAAGCATTATATTCGAGTTGTTGGGATCATCGGTTAGTATTTATGTATTTTTTACCTCACCAAATGTTTTCTATTATTTTATATTTTACCTCGGGGCAATTTATTAGTAAACTGAAGACCAGTTATAAAGTCTTCATTCCATTAACGAATTTGTCCTCAGTTTTCACAACCTGCTTACTACGAGTGAAGAGAGCTTTTTTTTTCAGAATGACAAGTTAATAGACGCAGCATATTGTATTCCGTGGGAATACATGGACACAAAGAACAGAAAGCTCGTGCTTGTCATGATCAGACAGTCGCAGCGGTCCATGAACGTGAAGGCGATGGGCGTGCTCTCGATTGGTGTGCAGACCATGACCACGGTACGCCGCCTTTATTGTTACCTTATTTATATGACAATTGGGCTGATCTTTCAATAGTCAGAGCGCTTCTTTGACCGCCTGAAAAAAGTATTTTTCTCAAACATGCTTGGAATTTGAGCATTATTTTGACAACCTTCTTTGAGATAAATCGATATTGCTGTACTGGCCAAATACTTGCGAGCAGCGGCCGGTAAAAGATGTACGAAAGTCCATAACTGTCGTGGTTTAGCGGCCTAATAAATTACATAGTAAACTCATATCTGTCGTGTAATTTAACAATGGAACGATCTTTTACTCCGAAACCCGGCAACCAATGAGGTAACTTATCAAAGGTTTTATTTAAATTTCGAGCTGGCTTGCAAATAGAAAGCTGTTTATTGAAAAAAGAAACAAATGTACACTTTAACGCGGGAACAATTATTTTTGTACGTTGTTCATCATTGATTTGAAACGTAATTGTATTTGACAAAAAAGTTCTGCCTATAATCCACTTAGATTTAATTTCCGCGCATTATTTGAGAAAAGTACTATACAAGCCCTGGCCATAACTAGGCATTGATGGACTTACGTGTATGTGCCTCGGCTACGCCTGGGCCCACATTTACACATTCGTCCATCAATGCCTCTTTTGCTGGCCGCTGTAGTAATGTACTATAACAGTCTTCTATTAGGCGGAAAGAAGGCGCGCGCCTTCAACGGTTGGGTTATGCCGGTTTTGATATACCTACTCTTTCGGCATACTCAAATGGAAAGTGGAAAGTGTGGAGGTCGAGGCTTTTTAAACGCTAAGATCCTCCACAATCGCGAGATATGCACTCTCAGGGAATATTTCCTAGAAACCGACGTGGGGATGCCTCGAGATGTGGTCGCGGTAAACAAGGGCCTCACCCCGCTCTTCTTGGCTGAAGAGAATTGGCGCAAGCCAGTATTGCTTGACACTAATGATCGCATGGAGGTATGGCAGAGTTAGAAGGTTCTCGGACGCTTTTTTCGAGCCCTGCATGGACCCGATGTAGATTTACTAGCGTCCGTAGCCTGGTGGCTGCGTTTTGGTGACCTCGAAGGCATTGTCTGTGCAATTATGGACGAAGTTATAATGACAAACAAGTACCGGAGATTTATTTTGAAAAACGGTATGGTTGACATCTGTCGGGCATGCCACCGGCCGGGGGAATCAATCAGGCATATTATATCCGCCTGTTCTCGTCTAGCTAATGGAGAGAGAGTACTTGCATAGACACAACCTTGTAGCCAGGATAATCCATCAGCAACTTGCTCTGAAATACAGCCTTGCGGAGTCTGAGGTGCCGTACTACAGGTATGTGCCCGACCCAGTTTTCGAAAATGGAATTATCACATTGTACTCGGATCGGTCCATCATCACTGAAAGGACTATCGTTGCCAATAAGCTTGATATAGTGGTGATGGGTCGATCAGAGCGGCGCGCAATGATTGTTGACATAACCGTCTCGCATGATGAGAACCTCGTGAAAGCCGAGAAAGATAAACAAATCAAGTATCTTGACTTCGCTCGCGAGGTTGTCGATGTCGATATGTAGGATGTGGACTCAGCGGTCATTGTGCCGATAGTCGTGACAGCCAATCGGTTAATAGCCAAGAGCATCGACCAACACCTGAGGAGGCTCTCGTTGGGCAGCTGGATCTAGGGCTTCATTCAGAAAGCGGTACGTCTGGACACGGCTCGAATTGTCAGGAGGTTCCTCTCTCTGGAGCCCTGACCGCCGCGCCGGTAGAATGGACCCTGTTCCCGATACCGGTGGGCTACTTTTTTTTATCATTTTGTTTATAAAAATATTTAAAAATGTAATTTAGAAGTACATTCAGTTAAAAAAGTATCGGGAATGGATGATTTGTTTGTGGTTCCAAATTCAATTTTTTGTTTTTTTTTTTATTGTTAGATTGGCAAAACTGTTTTCCATTTTGGCGCGGAGTTTGAATTGCATCTGTCATTTAGATTAAATACAGCGATTTAGATTTAATACAGGCGATAGTCCTCGCGCGTCTGTATGAGTGGCGCGCGGAGGCACTACACCGCGCCGGGGGGAAACTCCGCTTCCGCGGCAAATCGCGGCGGAGCGGACAGACCTCCGGCGCGATCTCATGGTGGCATGGAAATAGCGACATTCGCAACCCAGCGCAGGACACGCCACGATAGTGGCGATACGACCCCTCTTTGAGGAGTGGCTAGAGAGGCGTCACGGCGTTCTCACCTACCGCCTGACGCAGGTCCTCACCGGACACGAATGTTTCGGGAGGTTCCTGCACATCATCGCGCGGGAGGAGACGCCCGGGTGTCACCATTGCGAAGATCACGAGCATACGGTGGAGGTCTGCCCCGCTTGGGCGGAGCACCGCCGTGTCCTCGTACAGGCGATCGGCAGCGGCGGCGACCTCTCGCGTCCGGCCCTGGTTCAAGCCATGGTCCGGAGCGAGAGGGAGTGGGAGGCAGTCACCTCCTTCTGCGAAGCAGTCATGCTAGCGAAGGAGGTGGCGGGATGGCTGAGGGAGAGAGTCTCACGTCCCAGCCGCCGCGGGAGACGCTCCGGGCGTCGGGAGCCGTGGGACGACTCCCGGCCACCGTATGCGCGGGCCTGCGGACGGAGAGTAATGGGTAGCTCACCGTTCGATCAGGACCGGGCCCGTGCCGGACGGCGCGTATGTGTTCCACGCGCGCCTCAAAGAGATGTCAGCATAAGGGAAGGGGCCCGTTAGGGCCGAAGCCTGCCGGGGTAGCGGGATTGTCCGAAAGGGTTACCGCTGCCCCGGAACATAAAGGGCTAAGGAAGGAACACGGGTGGGTTTTAGTCAGTAAGAGCCTGACACTCCCTTCCGCTCCACCCAGAGCGGGAGGAGTCATTAGATGATATCCCATCCATAAAAATAAAAAAATAAAAAAAAGGCTTACGGTGAATCGACTTTATAAAAAACACGTGCTTATGCGTGGTACAAAGCGTTCAAAAGCGGTCGAGATATGCTGGAAGATTTGCCTCGCACTGGTAGGCCATCAACGTCTTCAACTGAAGTTAACATCGCAAAAGTGAAGGAAATAGCGACTGAAAATCCTCATTCAAGTTTGAGAGAGAGATATCCGCTGAACTTTCTGTGTCTCACGAGTATCGATCCGTACGTATCATTTTAAATAATCACTTGGGTATGAAACATGTTGCCGCTCGGCTAGTCCCAAAAGACCTGAATTTTCTCCAAAAACTGAATCGCATAAAAGTCCCTGAAGACATGCTAGAACGAGTCAATTCCGACCGATTCATGAAACGCATTGTTACTGGTAACGAGATGTGGGTTTATGAGTTTGACATGCAAACTAGTCAACAAGCTTCGGAGTGGCGCCTTCCAACTGAACCAAAACCGAAAAAACCACGCCAAAGTCGATCAAAAGTCAAAGTCATGTTGACTGTTTTCTTTGAATTCTTGCCGGAAGGTCAAACGGTAAATAAAGTATATTATTTGAGCATTATCCATCGTTTAAGAGAGCAAATTCGAAGAAAAAGGCCAGATTTGTAGAAAGGAAATTGTTGGAATTTGCACCACGATAATGCGCCTTGGCACAAGGCCATAATTTTTTACCAAAAATTCAACAAATATGATCGAGCAACCACCTTATTTACCAGATATGGCTCCAGCCGACTTCTTTCTTTTTCCTAAACTCAAATTACCACTTCGTGGCACCCGTTTTCATTCGGTAGAAGATATAAAGGAGAACTAAACTCAATTCCAGAAAAAGCGTTTATAAAATGTGTTGATAATTGGATTATTCGTTGGCGTAAGTGTATCGTTTCTAAAGGAGCATACTTCGAAGGCGATAAAATAAATTTGGATGAATATATAACATTTGTGTATTACTGATCTTTTCCCGGTACTTTTTTGACAGAGTAGTATTTAAATGAATATAGAAAATAATAATAAATATTTCGCTCTCAAAGTACAACAGAAACTTAATCTATGAAGTAAAATTTATTAAGATGTTTGATGGTTGTACAGCTGCAATTAATAAGGCTACCCATATAGACAAAAATCTGATCAGACGAACATGTAGATTGATCTGACTGGTTTCGGTTAGCCCTTGAGAACGTTTCTGCCGCCGATGTAGCGGGCAATACTAATATGCAAAATATAAAAACCATTCAACCACCACCTTCATTTTCACCTACATAATATTTGAATATATAAAATCTTCATCTTGTTTACAGATTTTGAAAACATCTGTCTCATATTTCGTGATGCTAAGGACTGTTGCCGGGGAAGAAGAATAAATCAAGTGATTTTATTAATATTGCACACGCTTCGTTATAATATCCTGAATATTAAAATCCTCACAATTTGTAATATATTATGTTTGCTTACAAAGTGTACTTTCAATAAAAATGAGTTTTAATTTGATTTACATCTAATTTGTTTCCTTTTTTTTCACTGAATAGGGTGTCTTTTTTATTTTTATTGCTGGATGGGCCCGCTCTTGACCTCGATCACGCCTGATGGAAAGCGATGGATGAGGTCAGATGATGCTTCCAATGCACTGGATCCCCCACGCATTGACGAAACACAGCAGGCTGCTTGACTCCGGTGGGAGGGTGGTCGTAAACCGCTACCACCGCAAAGGAAGAATTGGCCACGCTGTCTGCGGGATGATTGTGTAACACACTATCAGTAACAATGGCTTTCATTTATATTTCAAGAAACATTAATTGCGTTATTTCCGTTGCTGAGCAGAAAAACTTTTCAAATTTGCGAACTTAATAAAGCAATGGATTAGCCATATCCTTCAAAATGATTCTAATTTCTTCGCCTCGTGTGATAAACCCACATTCGTGTTTTAATACCCCTTATTATAGAACAGTTGCATAAATAACTATTAAATGGATAAAATAAGGTTTGCAATATTGTCAGTGCACTGGATCATGCATACTGCACGAAGACAGTTTTTTGGGTTTTAAAGCCGATTCCCTATCCGTAGAATTACCCTAAATAATTTTATTATTACGCCATGCCGCAGTATGAATTATGATGGAGACGTATTGTACGGTTTGTGGTACTCGTAAGACCGGTGCTGCGATTGGCGACCTTGCTTAAATTGTGTAAAGCATAGCAATATTGATTCAGTTTTTTTTTTCTTATAAGATCAACGTATGTTTTTATGTCATGTGCTGATCTAACCAAAGCCCTAGAAATGTTGTGTTGTTTACTTTAGCATTCTTATTATCTTCATACTAACACTTTGCCCGCGACTTCGTCCGCATGTATTTCGTACTTTCCTCTAAAAATTTCGAAGATATATGTTTATGACCGTTATAATTTATTTAGATAAATAAGTATTCCGGCCAATTTTTCTGTTTATAGATCAAAGGAATCAGATTTTTCAAATAAACTGTATCCCCGCTTTTCACCCCCACAGGGGTGGAATTTTGAAAAATCGTTTAGGCTGTGTTCATAACTTGACTCTAAAGACCCATACTTACCCATTTTTGGGTTAATGGAAGCAAGCAGTAAAATCTATCCCTTAAACTTTATTACCCTTTTCCACCTTGGTAGGAGTCCACTTTTGAAAAACACTAAGACATATTTTTAATTTTTTGTTTTATTAGTACCGAGTTTCGAGTTAATCCGACTGCGGGTTACATATGTTTCTAACCTATTAACTTTGTCACCCTCTAAATCCTCTGTGAGGGATTTTTTTTTATTGTTTATTACTCTCCAAGTTGCTTTAGCCTTGTTGTCAGAATTATTAATGAAGTAGCTGTTTTGCGTTTTTTGAGTCAATTTGATAATTCGTTTTAGACTTTTAGTGACGGTGCTAAATATTTTTTTCATTGATTCTGATTGTGATAGATAAAGTGTTACGCAATGAGGGTGCTGTTATGTGGAAGCGGTAATGATCAAGGGGATGGTCAAAAAACGATTCGTCGGATATTATCGGAAGCAGGTTTAATTAAATTCAGGTACTGTGAACGGTATGCAGGTAGTCAGCTGCAAGTTGTGTGGTTGGCTCATTGTGTTGTTAGGTTTCTTGAGGCAGGTTGCCATGCACTCAGTTTTAGTCTCGAAGTTGTTCTGGTTGCCTCCGCACCCGGAATATATGCGTTGTTTGCAAACTCTAAATAACAAAAAACATGTTCAATATTATAAATTTATAACAGATAGCAAGCACACAGAGTTATTCAAACAATTGTGTGTAGGTCCTAAAATAAACCGTGGGATAAATTATACAATAAATTAAAAACAACAAATTAGAGAGATAGCAAAGAACAATACGGTTTAAATATGACACGACATGTTTAAAAAGAGTTTAGCTGTGCTCAGAATCAATCAACTTTATTTTTCTCACCACAATATACATGGCTTATTTTACATTGCTGAGATTCGACAATGATACGGTTCAGTAATGCTATTCTGTAAAAATCTCACCGTGAAAACTTAGGTGAAGTGAGCTTAAAGTGAGCTGTCAATAATGTCAAAACCTGCTAGCATCAGGTGCAATGACAGCTCACTTGAAGCTCACTTCACCTAAGTTATCACGGTGATCTTTTTACAGAATAGCACTGCAGGTAAGTATATATTGTGGGAGACTGGTGCCTAAGCTAGGCTCGTGACCTGTGTTTCAGGACCCTTTACATTATCATAAATTATGTACTAAGTGCGCTGACAGAATGTAGTAAGGTATCATACGACATTTATAGTTTTATTTATTTTGATTAATATTTAGGTTAAGTATGCGAGACGAATGTTAGTGGATGTGTAGTACCGGTGATTGTGTGGGTGTGTCAGAGTGTGTTATTGTTTGTGTAGGTCTTTATATGAATGTTTTCAGTATTATTATAGTTTAATTTTAGTAGCCAGTCAGTTAGCCGCTTTTTGCATTTATTCTTTGTGAGATTAAATATATGTAACAGCTTATGAGTTTTATTGTATAAGTAGCCACCTAGATAGCAAAAGAAACGTTTTGAAAAAATAGTTTTGTGACGTAGGTGATGACGCTCCACTGGGTCATATCGTCTTTTTCCCCTAGACAGCGTTGGATTATAAATCAAGAGAGTATGCTGTTTCAACAGAATGTGCAATATAAATAGTTGACGCACTGTCAGGACTTTATTTTCTTTTTATAACTGTTGAGTGGGGTAGCGATACGGTCGAAAAGACGACACTTTCAGTATAGCTCTTTGGGTTCTTTAAATTTATATTAGGCTAGGTTTCGGAGCTCCACCCCAAGAGGTGATGCAGTAGCATATTATAGATTAAGCAAGGGTATAGTACACTGATTTCATAATATTTTTATCGACTACAAGTCTCAGTGTTTTGAACACATATATTAGTTTCCGTAATATGTTACTAAGGGTGGTTATGTGGTTGAAATCTTAGGTTTTTGTCGATTGTCATTCCCATGTATTTTAAATTCTCAGAATTGGTGAGTGGTTCGCAGTTACAACTATGGGCGAGTGGGTTTGTGCAAGAGTGAGCTACAATAGTATTAGGTAATGTTTGGGAGGATCCATTGCTTTTCATGGAAAATGCTATGTGGTTTTGGTTGTATTAAGGGTCAACAGATTGCCGCGTAACCAGTTGGATACCATATTAAAGCCTAGTTGTGCGCGCTCATAGACATCTTCCCACGAGCTCGCGCTAAATAAGAGGGCAGTACCATCAGCAAAGCTAATGATTTTGCCATTGGGAATAGTGAGCGTACCCAGATCGTTGATATAAATGAAGAATAGTGAAGGTCCGAGGACACTACCTTGGGGCGTGCCGTAGTTGATTATTTGTTCCTCACTGATGAATTCATCTATCTTTACTCTCTGGGTAGGCTCACTCAGGTAGTTTTTAAAGAGGTCCAGTGGAAGTCCTCTGATTCCCAAGCTTTCTATCCTACGTACAAGAATTGGGACAGAAACCGTGTCGAAAGCCTTAGCACAATCTAGAAATATGGCCATAACTTTATCCCCACTATCCATGTTTGTGACCACATAGTCTATCAACCCATGGACCGCGTCAGAGGTGGATTTGCCTGAGCGAAATCCAAATTGCGCTGGTGCGATAAGATTATTGTTTTCCAAGTAGCTCACAAGTCTGCTGTTCATTACCCGTTCCAGTATTTTGGAAAAAGCAGTTAGCACAGATATAGGTCTGTAGTTATCAACACGGTTCCTGTAGATCGGATGAATTATGGCCTTTTTGACTTTTTGAACACGTTATGAAATTCACCTGTGGAAAGAGCAAGGTTGCCTACATACTCGTGTGTACGTTAGCGGAGGCACAATCACGGCCGCATGCTTAGTCAAGAGGTCATCGGATAACCCATCCCATCCCGCGGCATAGTTATTGCGGAGCGAGATTAATATTTCGGCTACCTCTTCCTCATCTGTTGCGAGTATTACCATGGATTGCGTTCTGTTAGTTATGTTTCCCTTTGTAGCTTTTGTATGTGTACTCTTTATGTTTTTAGCTAATTTTTCACCTATTTTAGCAAAATAGTCATTGACATGGTTAACAGAATTTTGTGGTGTACTTGATGAGGCTAATAATTCTGATGATGTGATGGCTTTCCTATCGGTCGACTCACGCAGGTCTGCTTGAGATATTATTTATAGCCGACCATAACTGTTTAGTGTTTGTTCCAGCTTTCCTGATCTCATTTTTTTCAAATTCCTATTTTAATTTTCTTAATAATTTATTACAGTAGTTTCTGTACCTAGTAAAGGTAATTTTTAAAATCTCATTATTAGTCACCTGTTTAAATTTTCCATGCAATGAGTCTCGATTTCGCATAAAGAATGTTAAATGCTGGCCACTTCGAACATTTTATAACGATATATAATACACACACAATTGAACACAAGTAAACCAAGGTTTTCTCTTGCTTCGGGTATTACCAGTAAAATTTATAGTTTTAATAGATTTATGCGTATCTTTATATTTAAAAATATTTATTCCTCAATTTTCATCTTTTCCATTAGGTACCATTGTTTGTCTCTGCATCACCCGAAGGTTGACTGGTAGAAAATGCCTATGGCATTAAGTCCGCCTCTGTGCATGTGTGTGATTAATGTAATAAACAAATAAATAAATAAGTATATAGGGATTTTGACATCTAAAAAAGTGTTACGTACTCAGGTACCGGGTCCCAAGTCCACCGGGTATATTGTCCAAAGCAGTTGCCGTAGTCAAAAGCCAGAGAGCAAAAATATGGTCTATGATCTGGAATAAACACAAACAATCTGTTACTTTTCTAACTGTAAAACTTATATTAATTACAAAAAAATAAATAATAATTATAATTTTATTATTTCAAAAATTTATGCATGGCATGCCAGTTACCAACGCTCCTGGTGAAAAAAAATACTGTATAATCATCTTTTTGCCCTTGTCCCAATTTATTTAGGGTCGGCGCAACATGTCTTTTTCTTCCATACCTACTTCTCTATTAGTCGTCATCTCTTTAGTCCCATTTATAGCCATATCATCTTTACACAGTCCATCCATGGTATTTTTGTACATTCATATTCAAAACTCTCCTCGTATACCTATACATACACACACATTACGGTAAAAATACGGTTTATGTCATTTAATTTAGTTGAAGCAACCGAATGCAATGAGTAGGTAATCATAAAAATGTACGATTACTCATTGCATATAATTCGGCATATAGATACTGACGGCAACGATGCCGCGGTATCCTTAGACATGCCACGACGTCCTTAGTGTATTTATTTCTTTATTTTAATTTATTTATTTATAGTTAAAAACGGTACAACACCTAATTACATTATTTACCCTAGAGACAATGTTTACTTTGATAATAAAAATGTTTAAGTTTAATTTAAAACTAACATGGAATAGACTCCCTTGCTTACTTTCTCTCAGAGAACATCAGACATATACGCATAATTTTGCTCCATTCATCCACAAACGCATCACATTCAGGGTTGGCAGTCAAAAGACTGGGGTTTCAGCTCTGGCTACAGTTTTCGAAAGCAGTTTTGTGAACAGATTGTGTCGGCACAAATAGTCTGCAAAAACGGTCTGGGCAGACGATACGTCACTATAAGATCTTACAGGCTACGGTGAGCTAATCAAGACCTCTTTTCACCTCCAACGAGTTAAAGCCAAACGTCTCTAAAATATAGTTGGTAGGGTACATATAGGGAAAGAAACAGTATAACCTATGGAAGAGGCATCTTAGGAAAGTTTTCAGTACCTTTTTAGCATCAGTGTTTAGGTTGCATTATAGGGGTGCCAATCACAGGCAGTGGACTCGAGTTTGCTTCGAACCAGACTTGTGTCACAGTATTTCGCAAAACAAATCCCAAGCGCCTGAAAAGTTCCTTCGCAAGGGTAGAAACGTGATCTCTAAAAGTTCGACAACGGTCGAAAGTCACTTCCAAATCCTTTATGTTGATGACAGGAGTGTACAACACGCGTCTACGGCAGACGTAACTGCCAGCCGTCGACACTCGCCGACGCGTCGGCGGCTGGAGTTGCCTCTGCCGATGACGAACCTAGTGATGGCGAAGTACCGACGCGATATCGCGTTCTTCATATCAGTCGTAACTCTTCATTAGAACAGTCTGCCGAAGCATCCCGAGGGATGATGAGCATTCCGAACGCTGCTGCCGAGACGGCATGCCTAATACCCTAGCTTTCTTTTTGTGCCTACGATAATTATCATTGCAATTTCAATGTTTTTATCACACTATATAATAAGCTAACATATAAACTATAATAATGTGTACATTTATATGAAAAAATAAGCAAAATAATCATAAGGCATCAAAGAATTCGTCCGCATCGCTGTCAACAGGAACAGTGCCCAAAAGGCTGGCAGCATTGCCACGTTGTATGGCAATGCTAATTCTTTGGCCAAGAAATAGGCCAGCCCTCTGGCCACGTGAAGAGTCGACTAACCGCTTGGCGATATCTCGAAAACCCAAGTAGGCACTCGGACCCCAGTGTTTCAATCCCAAACGGCTCGAACTCCTAATCAGGTTGCAATATTTTCATACTATTAAGTTATATTCCTGTTGGTCGCGGTCGAATAAAAATCCCTTACCTGAATCCATGCCCACATTAACGAAACACTCATCGAGACACTGCTTTTGAGTCTTGAAGTTATTTCCATTCCCCTGGCAGCCACCATAGAAGAAACGATAACACCTCCGTTGTTTGGCGTCATAGTAGAATGACAATATATCTGCTCTGCAGGGGCCAGTATCTGGTCGCAGTAAGCATTTCTTACGTTTTGCTGAAACGAATATTTGTACACTCTGTTACATTGGGTTTTCGATAAATAAAGAGTTTATGTGTGAATAATAATTATCGTAACGTAGGCTTTAAAAGGAGTAGGCCTTCAAATTGAGCATGTTGGGTAGAGCTTTGGCCCTAGGCTTAATGACATCTTGTAAAGAATAGTTTTTTCATTACTCCTCTGAGATGGTCTTAGAGCGCTTTCACCAGCCATAATATATCTCGAGAAGTTACTAATGCTACATTTTTCTGTACAATTAGGTAAGGAAAGAACTTGTAATAACACAAATTGACGTGAAACGAAAGCAAATCTCAATAAGAAATCCTCATCTACCCAACACAGAGTTTGCTGTAATTTTTTTAACTTTCCTGGTTAAGCTACAAAATACGCAGTTACTGTAACATGAAGTG
The DNA here is from genome assembly GCA_914767645.1 of Hydraecia micacea. Lineage (NCBI taxonomy): Eukaryota > Metazoa > Arthropoda > Insecta > Lepidoptera > Noctuidae > Hydraecia > Hydraecia micacea. The sequence continues at coordinate 4,963,074 of OU611774.1, forward strand.
AAGAATACTATCAAAAAGGACTTTTCAGTTTAGTAATATAATCTAGTGAAAAATAATAAAATGGCATCAAACAATTCGTCTGCATCGTTGTCAATAGGAAACGTGCCCAAAAGGCTGGCATCATTTCCACGTTGTAGGGAAACGCTGATTCTTTGACCAAAACAAAATTTTAATAGGTAATATTAAAAATCTTTACAGAAATGTTCCTATTGCACTTGCATATTTTACCATAGTATTATTTTTACGTACCTACCTAGCCATTCTTATTATTCAGGTAAATTTCATGAATATCCATACCTCTAATAGTTTCATCCGTTGAAATGCAAACAGATTTGGTGTTCTGTGCTACGGCAAAATTATAATTATTTATAATACATACTAGTAAAACCGAAAGTAACACAGGTAAAGATAACAATATATTGTATTGTAAATTCATTTCATTATATACGACCAAGTCGTTTTGCTATAGAAATATCGACTAAAGTAGAGTGCAACAAGAATTATTTTATCACCGGTCGTAACCAAAACCATTAAATAAAAGAAATAAATATAAATCAATTTTCATAAACATTAATTTCAAAAGAAATAAATATAAATCAATATTCATAAAAATTAGTTTCTTAATTGCTAATTCGATATTACTTGTGCAATCAAATACTTAATTGTTAAAATGCTAATTTGCACTCTCCGTCCAAAGGCTCGTCTGCTGTCGCTCTTTCGTCAGACAAATCGTTGGTCAAAAAAAAGATGGTGATGGTCAAAATGAAGGTGGAAAAAAATCGGCCTTGTTAACTGATCATGCTGCTCCATTTGTAATCATCAGAAAACCAATTTTCCATCCTCTTCTACCTTTTTTCAGTTGACACATTATATTAAGTAACATCAAGGTAGAACAGGAAAGGTAGACATAAGCCCTAAAGTCCATTACTGCCTGTCAATACATTATGCACAAAAGTAGTAGGTGACATTTTATCACGTTTTTGAATATTCTTCTGAATTTCTAATAGATAGTTAACATTTATTTTCTACTGATGATAATACAGTTAAGTACTCTACATAATGGTTAAATTAAATAAACACATTATCACTGCACCGTTTATTGTAACAGCGTGTTAAACTACCAACTTGTAGTATAACAGCTCTACTGAAAAATTACCAAAATTGCACTGCCCTGATTTAACGCCTGCTGATTTTTTCTTATACCTAAATAGTAAAGTTTACAATCCATTGCCATCCAACCTGAATGTTTTGAAGCAAAGAATCACTGAAGAAATCGACTCTATTCCAAGAGCGATGCTCCAGCGAGTGATTGAAAATTTTAGCTTCAGGTTATATGAGTGTGAACAAGTGAATGGTGCGCATTTGAAAACGGTTGTTTTTCATAAATAAACTTCAAGAACTGCTCTTTAATTTAACAATACATAAAACGAGTTTTAATTGATATTGTTGTTTTTTATTTAACATCTAAAAACGAAAAATATTCTGAGACACCCTTTATAACATCTGCCTTCTAGAGTCTAGAATCTAGACCATCGAAATGGTCAGCCGCAGCGGGCCGCAGTCCTCTACACCAATTAGGGAAAAATTATCAATCTGTAATTAGATTCTTAGTCTTACCAATAAAAATTAATACCAGCCTATTTATTGTGTCACTGCAGGGCTCAGGCCTCTTCCAATACAAAGATGGCACGAGCTTTGATGGTGATCAATGCTCATCGCCAACCCGTCTTGAGCAAGCGTCACCACGCTTTCGATTTAAGACTGTCCAGATTTCCTCACGATGTTTTCCTTCACCGACTTCAGTAATCTCCTAATTGTATCCTACAGTATTATGTCTATAACAGTACCTATTAATTAACCTTCTTCTAAGAAAAATACGTAAAGAATATTATCTCATGTGCAAAAGGAAACCGACCTAAAGTCCTAGAATCAAATAAAATCGAAGACATGACAGTGTCCCTCAACCCGCAGTGGCTTAGTGTGGCCCTCTCGCAGCGAGCAGCCAGCATTGGGAACATTATAGGCTGATTATGCTATGCGATGAATGAGCCGACCACGATGGGCATCTGCTACAACGGTGTATGAGATTTTGTACACGTTCCTTAGTACCCACGTAGAGACGACTGCACGTCTGTGCTAACTCTTTGAACTCGAACTGGCCTAGCGTGGTACGAAGTTTCTGTAGAATTTGAGGCCAGTTTCCACTGGTTGTGACGCCTCTGACGTGCAGCCCACCGTACGCAGTACCTACAAGTAGATTTTATAGCTATTTCCATGTTTCCAACTCAATCTATTTCACAATATATATATTTTTAATGTCCATAAAATATTGGCCAGCTCCTTGTACATTTATTACTTATATTGAAACGAGTCGTAATACAAAATGGATATGTTTAAGCAACCGTTGTATTTTTTCGTTTTAATTTTCTTATGTCTCTATTTTGCTCATGCTGTAAGTAAAAACTTTTGTACATAATTAAATATTTTACAATTAACCTTTTGTGCAGCTTGTTTTATGCAAAGAGAACGAAGAGCTTTGTTATTCTTCATCTACGTATGTTGTTTGAAAATATTTCGGCAATGAAGTCCTCTCAATTGTAGATTATTGTTGAAATATTATTATTGAAACCATCACATCTCATAATAAATTGGAGGACGATTGGTGATCGCAATAAGCTACGCGGCGATCGCCACCGCTAGAAAAATAATGGCACAGTTTTTAGTGGAAACTGTATAGATCATAGTATAGGCCAGGGGGCCTAAAGAGGCCACTTTGGCAGAATCATAAAAGGATAACATTATGAATCATAATAAAAGTCGTAAAATGTTCACACACTGACAATTCATTATATTATTTGACATTAAAGCAATTCATATTTTGTGGGCCATTTTACGAATCTTCATACAAAACTGTCAAACAGATGAATTACGTGATATGAAATTGTACGCAAATAATATTACGAATTGTCAGTTTGTGACCGTTTTACTACTTTTATTATGATTCATAATGTTATCCTTTTATGATTCTGCCAAAGTGGCCTTTTTAGGCCCCCAGGACTTTCCACCGAGTTCCGGGTTTGCTTTTTCCCGTGAATCCATCCCCTTCCGTCACTGAAACACCACGGAGCCCACCCGTCGACAAAGGTTTAGAACAGTGTCACGGGAAAATGCGAACCCAGAATTTGGTGCAGAATTGGTACTAGGTGTAAGAACTGTAGCTAAACGAAAAAGAGTCAAAAAGTACTCGTATTTGATTAAAATAAAATTTTGATGTAAAAACTTACTGTTTTGCCACTTTGATAAATTATCATCGATAGTTACTTCTATTTATCAATTTACTAGCTGCGCCCCGCGGTTTCACCCGCGCAAATGTCGATACCGTGGGAATATCGGGATAAAAAGTAGCCTATATGTTAATTCAAGGTGTCAGCTACCTCCATACAACATTTTATCAAAACTGGTCCAGCCGTTTGAGCGTGTAGAAGTAACAAACATATAAACACACCCACTCACAAACTTTCGCCTTTATAATATTAGTGTGATTGCCGGGAGTAAACCCCAATCCAAAATTGCAAAAAAAATGCCACCTAGTATTATTGCAAGAGTAGTGTTGCTTGTGCGCCTTACCACCAAAAAAAAGTTTTTCGTTCAGTAGTGTGTGTAAGAAGAACTATCCACTTTTTAAATTAATTTTTGCCTGCACGAGGTATTTTTATAAAATCTGTAAGTCTGTACTTGAATGATTAGCAATGCGGATTACGAATTACGACTAGGCACTGCGTGCGTTTTCGCCGGTAAAGTATTATTTTATTAAGCAATTAATTTATAGTGTACCTATCAGTTTGAAAGTTAGGCCGAAGCCACACAGCTAGTACCTTCGCTTGATTTCACGCTGGCTGAGTAGCGTAGCTAGAACCTTGTAGAGTGGCTTGCTAAATTAGGAGCAAGGTGTCCGGCAGCATAGCTCTAAGCACCAAGAAAAGCCCCTACCTGTGTAGCTTCGGCCTAAGTTTTGACATTGTACGGCTTAAAAGTGGCCCAAGTCACTTTGAGAAAAGGGTGTAGGTACGTACAGCTCTACAGCAGCGCCCGCTCGACTGTGAGGAGCCAGTCCCTGTTCCTACAGAGTACCTGTTACCTTGATTATTATCATTATCACGTTCCCAGTGGTTATAGTTACTGACAACAAATAAATATTTCTTATCATTCAGGAACCTTGTCGGAAAGCAGTCTATCCTGTTCATGCAACATTAAAAACGGTAGTTTTGTTTTAAATGGGCCTGGAGCATTTAAACTGGTGACGGTAGTGAAGAATTTATCTATTCAGGGGAATACAGAAATGTTATTAAAATTATATTTAAACTACTCAAAAGAAAATAGGGCCCTCCAAGGTTTTAGGCTATTATTTAAAAATGTTAATTGTGTTTTGGGTAGGGATTTAAAAATTGTTTAAACATAGTCAATGGTAGAATTTGTTTATTTTGAAAGATTTACACACAAAAGAGTGCTTTTTTGTTGTTATAGGGACATAAATTAAATTTAACTTGAAAAATAAACTTAGTTTATCGCCCATTTCCTGTAATACTTAGATGATTCTTTTTTTAGTTAATAGTGAGTGGGGCCTGCCTCCTTTGCTCTGTATGCACTCTCTGTGTCTATCTGGTACACTTTCAATAAGATGGATAACATTTTACTCTGGAATCCGTTTTCAACAGAGTTTGGCGCATAATTACGAGCTCCTGTTGACTGACTGACGGTTAACGTCAACTCTTTGAATCGGACTGGGAACACAGGTGACAGAATGTGTGCAGCAAATATTTTCTCAAGCACTTCACATTTTCTGTCTAGCCAATTCAATTCAACGCTAAAATTGACGCTCGAAAGATATAAACATGATAAGTAATGAAAAGTACCTATAAACATCTCAAGAACAAAGTATACATGTGTAGAACAAAGTTTAGTGCTTTACTTCACAAATAATAATCATTCTATAATGTTCCAAATGCTGGGACATAGGCCTCCTCTCTGCGAGAGGGCGCGGACCCAGTGCGGGTTGTCTCGACTTCACAAAATATGCTTACCTACCTAATTATTTATTCTTTGACAAAATTCTAAATGAATTGAGGGTGGGCCCTATTTTCTTTTGAGTAGACGTACCTAGTAGTAAGTCGAAAGTTCCTTTTACCATGACTTGTCCAGTTTACATACTCCAAGGATACTCATATTATTTACTTATATGTATATTTTTATTACTTAGGCCATTAACCAGACAGCAGTCCAGCTTGTTCCAAATGACATAGTATCAGCAAAGTGCCCAAACTTGTTACAAAAAACGATTGCTCTAGCTGTAATAATTAAAGACAAGGCTATAAAGGCTTTTCAAGATGCGCGAAACACTACAAAAGGCAAAAAAATTGAGAAAAAAGCTCTAAGAACTCAACAAAAAGTTATAAGAATTAAAAATAAATTATTTAATTGGTTTGATCGCTTGGTCTAACAAGTGGTTGCTGAAATGGATTAATAAATATAAACACGTGCCTATTGCTTATTTATTATGACAAATTATTTTTTTTTTAATTTTCATTTCCCTGATGAACATAGCTGGTGGATAACGGCCATTTGAGTGTTGGAGCAGTAGCTCCCGCCACTCAATCCATTTAACACTTTATGTAACACGTGAACAAGTTTGAAATCCCAACAGAATATTTTTTCAGTGTACCGTATGCGCTGCGCATGGCTCACACACGGAGGACCAGAGAGCGAATATTATGAAGTTGGTGTTGCCTAAAAGGAGATATATGTTTCGATTGAAAAGCCCTAATTCACCGTATTAGTGAAACACGTCAAGTAAAAGTTGCTGTGCACGAGAAATTCCTCAAATTAGATTATAAAGTCATGCAATCCGTAGTAATCAATATTTTACATCTGGCAGGCGCGCCGAATACCTTACCAAACAAAATATACACGGTCTAATCCCCGCCCTGTGGAGAAGGCGGCCAAACAGAAAATCATGTCGGTCATGCATCAGCTTAAGAACAGCTCCCTTATGAAAAACAAAGAAGATTACGAACTTCTAGTGCAGAAACTAAATGAAACATTCCGCTCAACCCCTGCCAGGAGAAGATCTTATTGTGCTAAATGTAAACATTCATAAAATTTTCTCGCGACTTTGACGTTTTATTTTGATCTCGTTTCAGTATCTTAAACCTTTGTGTCTAGTTACCCATATCGGCAAAACTGCTATAACCCGCGAATTCTCAATCGATACTTAACTTTATGTCGTTCCTCTGTCTACCTTGGAAGTAGGTAGTAGATATTATCATTGTTTTTACTACTTCCATGGTCCATCCTCCACCTTAAAATGTGACTAGCAGAGTGAGAATTACCGGTGTGGCGAATAGTTAGGTTGAGTTTATTTCAGCTGTACGTAGCACTACTAGTACGTTTAGGTTAAGTCTATTTAGATCACTTTGAAACTATATTTATCTATATACAGGACTAGCTTCTTCCCGCGACTTCGTCCGCGTGAAATTTCACCCCCCCCATTCACCCCCTTAGGGGATGAATTTTGAAAAATCCTTTCTTAGTGCACCCCTAGACCTCATAAGGAACGTACGAGTACGTGCCAAATTTGGAATCTCTAGACCCAGCGGTTTGGGCTGTGCGTTGATATGTCAGTCTGTCAGTTCTCCTTTTATATATATAGATAGATAGATGTCCGGTAATTAATGGATAACCTCTTCAGGGGTCATTGTACTTATCATTATGAACAACTACGAGTATTACTATGGGAACACCTGAAATCGCGAAAAAAGAATCAGCAGTTCCCTACATTTTGACGAGCTATGCGAACATAAATGTAGGGAACAGCTGATTTTTTTTTGCGATTTCATGTTTGGTCCCGTAGTAAAAGTTATTCATAATAATAAGTACAAGGACCCCTTAAGAGGTTATCCATTAATTACCGGACACCCTGTATATAGTTTATTTATCGGTGTGGAAAGAATGTCATGGAGTGAATGGCTAATTTTCCATAAAAATTTAGTGTATAAAGAAATCTTGTTAGCAATATTTAAGATCAAGTAGTAATAAAATGTGTTAAATCTGCCAGGCGCTGCGCATGGCTCATCATAAAGAACTTGTGGAGTTCAAGCGGCCATCGCCCCTGGTGCTGCCACCGTTACCAAGACTAACTAGCACCACCACCACCAGCACTACCACCAACGAGCCCTTAGCAAAGCAAGTAGAAGAGGTTTTAAACCAGTTAAACGGCAGCGAGTTTCTAAAAATGCGTGAAAATTATGACTTGTTACTGAGCCATTTGAAAAAACACTTCACAGCCACCAAGATTCCAGCAAAAACGCGTGCTTATACTGCTCTTGTCTGAAAATCAACCTTAACTTAACTATTTTGGAGTTTTATTTCGTGGTTGTTTTACCATCCTTTATGTCTTTCCATAATTACTCCATTACATTAGAAAAAAGAGGCTCGCAGAAGCAGGAGTACGAAACCTTTTATTTTCAAGTTAAAGTTCAAACAATTCTAATAAATAATGTATGTTCTTTTTTTTGTATGTAACAATGTATGGCATACAATAAAGCATATTCTATTTATCTACTCGTCACGATGCTTGGATGAAATGAAACAAATAACAACTAAACCACGAAAATTCAGCAATAACAACGAGAAAAGGCTGGTATAGCATTTATAAGTATCCACATAAACCGACAAATAAAAAAACACGTGCTGCCACAACTTATGAAGGGAATAGGTAACAGTTTAGATTTGGTAGGGTTATAGTGACATGAAAAACGTTCCCGGTACTTTCCGCCCCTGCTTCTTTTAGATTTTAAACATTGACACGACAATATTTTATGTAAAAACTAAATAATATTAAATGAAAGGCTTGTAGTTTCAGAAGGCAGATAGGTTAAATAAGTACAATTAAGTGTGACTGCTGTTATTTAAATTGATTATATTAAACTCCACATCAATCTTGACTGTAATAATGTTTGTTGTAGGTACTTTTATTACAAAGTGTGCCCCTAAAAGAGCCTTTTTTAACTTCTGTCTAATGCCATATTAAATGGAGTATAGTATAATATAAAGCCTACGAAGCGACTACTTTCAATATTAGAAACGCGATTTACAAAAAAGTTCCTTCGGCACGAGTATAGGGGTAGGTATGGTGTATGGGTACCTAACTCGTACCAGCTATAGCTATTAGTCGTACTTAGAATAAGATGTCAGATACGGTACATAAATCTAAAGAATAATAAAAATACGACGTCATTCAGTAAGTAACATTCTTCTCTTTTTGGTATCATCATAATAGCACATTAGGTAATTGATCATTTTCAACAAAACTCCTTAGTTCTTAGTTATGAAGAAACTAAATTCGAAATGAATAAAATTAAGTGTTATTGTAAGATATTTCTGCTGTATTCCTTAGTCATATTTTTAAAACTTTAAAATTTTGTTCTGATCTTATGGTACGATTTACGGATTCTCTCCATGTAGGTAAGTACGAATTATGCAACTGGACCTACAAGTTTAAAATCAAAACCACATAAGTACAGACGCCAGCACATCAAGCTACTACAATCTATCTTTCTTTAATAGATTTTCAACTTTATCGCTCAAGTATAAGCTGAAGTTCCATTAATGACAAACTATAAAGATATAGGTGTACCCAATCTTAGCAAGTTACGTATTTACTTTGCCACACGCAGTATATTATCTTTCGTAGTTAGACCTATAAAAGATAATTATACTGCGGGTTAGTTTTAAAAAGGACAAGGGCTACAATGGGGCATGTCCTTTTTAAAATAAATCCGTGATATTAACATATTTATTAGGTACCTACTTAACACGAATCAGTTCATGTAGTAAAAGTATTGTCAAAGACATTTAAATACACATATTTTTTCAACGTTTTCCTTTCAGGATTTCAACTCCGCGGGGAAATTGCGTAACGCATCAATCGGAATCGGTTTAATTTTGACAGTTCAACAACATTCATTGCGATATTTACGTGTTGAGCAGACAAATGTTTCGAACTTATGAAGCAATGGATTAGCAATTTGCTTCAAAAGGATTCAGATTCCGATTGATAGTGTGTTACGCAATTAGGGTGCATGTTTACTTTCTCCGAGAATATTAAAAGAATTCACTTACTACTACTTACAATAAACATTGCGTCACTCAAGTCATTAACCAGGGAAATACAGAAAAAACTACCGACAATTTGTGAAAAAAAAAATTTTTTACTTTGGCATTATGTACTTACTAATAGGGCGTTGAAAGTGCATTGGGTCACAGGTTGAGTGTACACACGGCTACACATCAAGCTATACATAACCAGTATAAGCTGACTTCTGATTGTCTGAAAAACCTATACAATGCGAGGTCAACTCAAACTGGAAATGTATAGCTTGATGTGTAGCCGTGTGTACAAGAAACAGACCGCGTTCTTTATGCATTTTAGACCTGAAGCAGGACTGAAGTGGTTAGCATACAATTTTGGAAGTATCACGTAATTTTATGTGTGTGTATGTGATATCTTCCTGCATCAGGCACTATGATATACCACGTGACTGCTTGCGTTACACAGAACGACCAAGTATTGAAGAGTTTCGGTTTCCTTATTTCTTTTGGAAAGTAAGCACTTTATTCTCTTTTGTAATTATTTGTTTCCTCCGTGTCTATGCTTAATACATGGTGTCGATATGTCATTTTGACGGAGTAGCAATAATTAAACTACTTTTTTTTATAAAATTATAAATTCATGTACTATAAAAATAGAAAATCTTTACTATTTCAAAATGAGTTTAAATGAGACGCGTCCGTATTTTATCTTGATAAGAAAAGAGGAGGAGAAAGGGGAAAGATTTGCGAGGATCAACATGGAAGTGAAACACCGTCCGATTATGGAACCCGTGAATCCATTCATTAAGAAGACTGCGACCACTCAAACGTACCCAACCAAGTTGATCCCCGCTGCACCTAAGAAATCCTGCTGCTTCTACTGCTCCTGAAGGAAGATGATGACCCAACTAGCAGCCAGAGTTACGCATAACGAGTCCACAGAAACAACTTCAATGAAAACCAGGTCTCTCGTCAATTTACTTTGCATCTTCTGGGCGAAGTGCTTTGGAAACGTTCTTGGAGTATCGATGAGGATAATATGCTGCCACAAAATGTCCTCAAACGTTTATCTGTTTTTTCTGCAAATTTGCCTGCATTTATCCGCTTATATAGGACTGGAATTGATTGATTTCGAACAATTACAGCCCACTGCTGTACAAGTGTTTTCTATACCGGAACCCCAACCCTTTGGTGTTATAAACATTGTATGACTCTTGATACCTACAATTCAGTAACAGCTTATATATTTTTTATTACGTCCGACTGGTCAACGTAACTGTATCCATAGCCTTTTGCTCTGTTATCTGATATCCCTATTATAAATCCTCACACTCACTGATATATCTTTTCTTTCCGTTGAAAATTTTGACATATAAAAAATATGAATCTATTATCTTCGTCTTCGAAAGATAGCGATATTTGTGATAAAATGCTTGTAGCTATAGTATCTTGCATCCATTTAAGATTGCATTATGTAATAGAGCCTAACGTTTTCTCTGACGTTTTTCAAAACGTAGGCATTCAATAGAAAAAGGTGGTTAACACTCAAGAACTCCGCAAAATATCATCAAGCTGCTTCTGACCCACGTCAATGATCGACAGCCAACTGAAGGCTAGTGAGATATTGTAACAGTAGCTAAAATAATATGCCTGCGGGATAATTGCTTTGCACACAGTAGGAATGGCTTTGATTTTGACAGTTCGACAACATTCATTGCGTTATTAACGTTGTTGAGAAGATACATATTCTGCTAAATGATTAAAATTGTGATTGATAATGTGTTACGCATGTAACGTATAATTATTGTAAGATCGAAAAATCCATCAATAACTATACGTCAAAGCCGTGAACTGATCTGTCAACTTATTTTTCAATATGGTGAGCTATGGTGGGATAACGAACCAAAAACATCTAAGACGTGACATCCACCAACCCGCACTGGCCCCGCTTGGTAGATAACGGCCCACTCCCACTCACTGAGTGGAGGCCTGTCTAAGCAGTGGGAACATTATAGGCTCCGTGAGGGGGTGAGAAGACTGAGAAGGAGTGGGCCGTAAAACACCACACGGGCCCGTTGGTAGATGTCACATGTCTTTGATTTTTTTGTTTCTAGGCTAGCCGGTTTCCTCACGATGTTTTCCTTTACCATTTTGAGAGCAGTGCCAGGTGATGAAATAATTTACACAAAGTAAAACGGCTAATAAAGGGTGATCTGCCGATCTCCCTAAAACGCAAATTCATCGGCATGTGTATCCTGCCCGTCCGAGCTACGGTGCTCAAATCCGGTCGCTCATCAAGTCGCAAAAGTTCGGCCTAGGAGTTTGCTAAAGAACGATGGAACGCAGCATTCTGGGTGTAAAAAGACAGGACAAATAATAGACGTAGGCAAGAAGGCTGCCATGCTCAAATGGTATTGGGCGGGTCACATTAGCTGCATGCAGGATAACCGCTAGGCAAAAGTCCCCACACAATAGGTGCCTGAGGGATGGACGGCGTCACCGCGGTCGGCCCAGAAAGCAGTGGTGAGATGACCTGTGGGGTAATTGCGTAACACACTAACAATAGCAATGGCTTTCATTTTGACAGTTCAATAACATTCATTACGTTATTTATGTCGTTGAGTAGACAAATTTTTCGAACATATGAAGCAAAGGATTACCAATATCCTTCAAAATTAATTCAGATTGTGATTGATAGTGTGTTAAAAATTAGGGTGCTGTGGACACGTAACGCGTGAGCTTGGTGGCGGGAAAAGAGTTCCTGGAAGGACTTGGAGGACAGTATAGGACGAATAAAAAAAAAGCGCCTGTCTGGGTTCGAACCTACGACCTACAACTCGTAAGTTGGTCGCACTGATAGGACAACAACATGTGAATTATTTGTGGTTCACAAAAAGAGGCACATTTATTATATTAGAGTGTCCAAAAATATTGTTAGGATATCAAAATGCGGATTATTTGGGGTTTGATTAAATACTTGCAGTTTGCCGAGCTTACATGACTACTTAGGTCGCTGGCAATACTATTCATTTGTTGAATGGGATTTGGGATTATTATAGTGTTGTGCAGTAGCCATTCGTTGCCAGAGACAGTTGCTGTGCCATCGAAAGCTGAGACAGGTGTAGAAAACAATCTTCTCCTTCTATCGTATCAGCTGGAGTAAGTAAGTATATGTAGCTCATATATCATAGCAAATTGCTATAGTTAGTCAGGTTGGTAGTAGGTAGACATAGACGAACTAAATAATAGATGACACTTTTATTCGAGTTGCCGGTGCACCTTGGAAGACAGCTAATAGTAGACGGTTACCTTGGATCCTGACGTCACCTTCAGCCTTCCTAAAGGCATTGATACCTAGCCCAGTCCACCAAACTTTGTGTGCTTCGCTGGGCCAGGCCACGGTGCTAAACAAAGTCAGGTAGGTTAGGTACGGCAGTAGACTGACGGAAATGTAGCTTTTTCTATTAGTTTATTTTGAGCGGTGAGTTGCCATCACAATAATTGGATACCCTTTATAGACGGTGTTGGTTTTTAGATAGTGCTTCCATCACCAGCTTTCGTCCTTACAACTGTGACATGCGTTGGGGTTACGATGGTGTTGCACTTACCGCTGCTTGAATTTGTGTAGATAATGGGAATGCGCTGGATACGGTCAACGTAGGGATGCTTGATGTGGCGGCTTATGCGCTCGTCTCAGGGTACGGCTGCTTTTAGAGGCAGCTTTCGTTATGCTGCTTCCAAAGTATGGAATAACTTGCCACCACCGATTAGAGTAATTAACACAATAGACGTTTTTTAATCGACGCTTACGGCGGTACCTCATAGAAGCGCAAAGGAAGCTAGATATGGTCACACTAAATGTCTCAATTATTATAATTATGATGTATGATGAATACCTACCCACTTGAGTCTGTGTCAGTATTTCTGTCGGTGAATGTTGCACGAAAATTTAAATAGTTGGTGTAATACTATACATGCAGTCTCGTTGCTTTGAATTGCTCTTATTCATGATCACCCTCGGCTCGGTTAGCTGGCTGCTGTCCTCTGTATCCTCGGCCCGGTGGTTGTAGTTGCGATATCCGCGACACTGCTGCGGCTCATTCACAGAAATGAGACCTGGTGGCCTACCACGATCTAATTAAAAACGATTCAAAAACAAGACATTTCAGTTTAGGTTCCTAAACTGCATCGCTTGAGCTGCTCTATGGACGTCATGGTACCAAACAACTACAAAATTAAATGAATGAAACCAAAACTAATTAACGCTATATCCGAAAGTGTGTGTGTGTTATGAACTTATGAAACATTGAATACCTAATAGTAGAAGAGCATATATATCTTGAGACACTGAACACCAACCAACATACTTAGGTACTATGGTGGAAAATGTCAAAAGCGACCGTTTAAGTAGGTATCCTTGAACACAGCCATCGTTTTTACAAATTTTGCTACCAGCTATTATATCTAAGTACTTACTGAACAATCTATATCTATTGGTGTCATAAGAGTAGATTGGTTTCTTGAAATCAGTTATCATAGCATACGTACACGTGGCGCCATCTATTAACATAATAACGTTATTATTGTTTTCCTCGAGAACAGATTATAATATTAATTAAGTATTATAATAAGCACACCAACAGCACAGCCACTTAAAATAAAAAAGTACAAATTACTTAAATATCATCTAAAATAAGCATTTCAGTAACCATGCAAATAAAAGGTATGCATGACATCTAACTTAAAAATATTAGAGACAAAGGAGAACAATAAAAAGTGTGTCTACGTCCAGTAGATCTTCTAGAACACTACAAAAACAAACAAAATGTTCGAGTAGGTACAAGCTACATAGTCTATTTATGACATCACGATTTAAAATGGATGGAAATAATTACCGACATCGACATAGCAATGGATGGACTCATCCATTGCGATTCCCATTGTTGTATTCAACAATTTTTTGCTCACCTACGTTTATTTCGATAGATTCAGTGGTTATTGTTATTACAAAAGATTCTTCAAATGTGTTATGTATATTGAAATACTCGCTACTATTTTACCTTAATTAATTCAGAAGTAGATAATAATGTAATCACGACAGCAGTTTGTGTGTTTTGACTTACTTAATTATTGTGTCAATATAATGCCCGCGTAAGCAAACTTCTGTTAAAAGACTGTTTCAGCAAGATGCTACCTAATATCTAGTAAATGAATAGGTATTGCATTTACCGTGAGTCTTATATCTTCACGTTAGAGTTTACAATGGCGTGATGTTACAGATTCTGTCCGGTTTGCAATATCATCCTTGTATAAACATACCTGTTGTAGGTGTCGGTACGTATACATATATATGTAGTTATCGTGCGTGTTATCGCGTTATCAAACTGCAGTGCAGGCTGTTGGCAATTATGTCGTGATTTACATGGTTCTAAAATATAAATGTAACACAATGGAGTTAGAAGACATAGTGGAAGATAGAAACTTATTGGATAACCGCAGAACATCAAAGGTATGTAGTCAGCTAATGCGTTTTTATACACAAATAGCGTTCTTGAGAATAAAGAGGTTATACTAAGTTAACTTTAATTAATTTTGAACTTAAATTGGAATCTATATGAAAAAATAGACTTCAAAAGAAGAACAATGTATGAAATTATAAGCATTTCGATTGAATTTGCTGCACGAAGTTGATATTCTTCAATGTTTTGGCGGGAGAATGGAGGTTAGTTTTTAAAATTGAAAGCATTTTGTTACAAAGCAATGTTGTCTGGCCATGGGTGCAGGTATATAGTTGCTAAACTGCCTACAGCAATTTTAAGCCGCGTCACATTGTGATGAAACCGTTTAATACCTAGTTATTTTATAAAACGGAGTGGTGATATAAGGCCATTGCAATCAAAACATTTGGAAAACCATTTGGTAAGTATAGAAATAGTGGTGGTTTTTTTCTTTTTAATTTCCAGATTTTTTGGATTTATTAAAAAATATTACCAAAAAATTTTGTAGAACAGTGTTGGTACCTAATATACATACTCTAATAATATAAATTCGAAAGTAACTAAGTCTGTCTGGCTGTCTGTTTTCACATCTAAACTACTAAACGGATTTTGATAAAATTTAGCAAAGAGACAGATGACATCCCGAGGAAGAACATAGGCTACTTTTTGACTCAAAAATAATCCTAATGGGGGTGATATAAGAGGGTATGAAAGTTTGTATGGGAAACCCAGCATTTCATAAGTTTAGTTAGTTAATTATTCTCCTGACCAAGGGGCTCCTATCTGAAACTTTTTAAATATATTTTCGGTGTTCTCTCCTCATGCCACATACCTACTTAGCTACCTATCAACTTTTTGCCCTGAATATACCTACTTGCTTAAAAATCCTCTGGAATTTCCCCTACCATTAGGGATATGACAATCCAAATTTATGCTTTTGAAAAGAAATACAGAATTACGTATTGTATACCATCCCCGACGGGTGTAAAATATGAGATGACTAGCTGCGCCCCGCGGTTTCACCTGCGTAAGTTTCGAGTTTCTAATATAATTCAATCATGATTCGAAAGACACGTGGCGCCATCTATTATCATAATACCGTTATTGTTGTTTTCCTCAGGAACAGAACCTTTTTTCGGAAGGAAAGGTACCCCTATATCCGTTTCTGTACACCTGACAATGTATATGCAAAATTTCAGGGTGATCGATTCAGTGGTTTAGGCGTGAAAACGGCTAGTCGGAATTTAATGAAAGGCATACGGATAGGCCATGACATGGCTTAGGGCATGTGATACTTTTCTATCCAGCTAGTACGGACCCGTGGGACGTTTTCTGAAATTCACGCGGGCGAAGCGGTGGGCAAAAGCTAGTCCGTAACAAACATCAGTTATAACATTCCATCTAGTCTGCATTCGCGACGTATTTGCAAAAAATGTAAACATATGAGTTTATGGAAAAATAACTTTAAATCCTACACAACAAAGTTCAGTTTACGCTACAACTTCAAGCGTTTTTATAACTTTTTTAACAGTGCTAGTCACACTGAAATCATCTTAATAACCATTAAAATAAAGTTGAAATTTGTTTAACTTAAAATAATATTAATTTGAAACAAGTTTGAGTAGACTTTAGTTACAATGTGCCAGGAATGTAGAAGGATAATGAACGCAGCCTATCGCAGTCCAATGCTGGACATAGGCCTCTCCCAGACTGCGCCACACACAGCACCCTGTCCCCCGCCTTCCGTATCCAGTCTAC
Organism: Hydraecia micacea; assembly: GCA_914767645.1. Taxonomy (NCBI): domain Eukaryota; kingdom Metazoa; phylum Arthropoda; class Insecta; order Lepidoptera; family Noctuidae; genus Hydraecia; species Hydraecia micacea. The sequence goes on from OU611774.1 coordinate 4,979,477, forward strand.
CCCAGCCACCTTCTTTAGGTCGTCCGTCCATCTAGCTGGGGGACGTCCCACACTACGCTTGCCGATACGCGGTCTCCACTCCAGGACTCGTCTGCTCCACCGGCCATCGGTCCTTCGACAGACATGGCCAGCCCGCAGCCTGTCAGTTTGCTTACTCTGCAAGCTATGTCGGTAACTCCGGTTCTTTTCCGGATAATTAGAAGGTTACATAATCAGCCTATAACGTTCCCACTGCTGGGACACAGGCCTCATTTTTGTGAGAGGGATTGGGCCGTAATCCACCACGCGGGCCCAGTGCGGGTTGGTAGATGTCACATGTCTTCGAATTTTTGGTTCTAGGACATGCCGGTTTCCTCACGATGTTTTCCTTCACCGTTTTGAGAGCAGTGGTGATGAAATAATTTACACAAAGTAAAGCGCCTGTCTGGGTTCGAACTTACGACATGTATCTCGTAAGTCGCGGTCGTTACCACTGGGCCACCACTGCTCTAGAAGGATAAATTGGTCATAAAATATAAGTAAACGATTTTTAATTAATGGTGTTCTTACCTACAAAGATGTTTATTCTATCTATGTATTTCTACCTACTAATCTATGTAATCAAAATAAACCAAAATGGTAAGGTAATTGCATAACATACTAGAACAGTAGGAATAGCTTTCACTTTGACAGTTCAACAACATTCATTGCGTCATTTAGGTACGTTGTCGAGCAGACACATTTTTCGAACATACGAAGCAATGGATTAGCAGTATCCTTCAAAATTATTAAGATTGTAATTAATAGTAGGTACTTATATTACGCAATTAGGGTGCCGGTCCCTATGTCCAAAATAGTTACGCTTTGTAATATTAGCGAATCTTCTTCAATTACATGCATTATAAACAGTCAATTAGGGACCCGGGAGTCCATTAATTTAAATTATGTGGTGCGGAATGGTATCCAAGCGGTAATAAGTAATAATACACATTATTTCGTCACAATTTTTTTCTTTCCTATACCTAATGGCCGCACCCTCTCTCGAAGTCTCGAGGTGCGCGTGCAACACTGCGGCGCCAACAGCCTGTCTGGTCGGACGCCGGTGGCCGGGAATGTTTCAAATATCTCGAAAACTATTGAATTTCGGCCATACATATGGGGGTTCAATTTGTTGCGAAACATTTATGAAGCGTAAAATGAAAATATTGGTAAGATATTATTCTTAAATCGCTTATAAATTTAATTATTCTGTTGAATTAAGTTAGCTTAATTGAAGTGCCAGCTACAATATCACCTTGTAATGGTACCTATTCAATATGCAGTTTTTTTATTTGGAATTATATCGAAAAACCCTTAAAATTCAAATATCTCGAAAACTACCGTATTGAATTTCGGCCATACATATGTGGGGTTCAATATGTTGCATTTTGGCCCCCCTATCAGCTCCTGAAGGATATACGTCGAATTACAAGTAACCCTGTATATAAAATTCTCGTGTCACAATATCAGTTACCATACTCCTCCGAAACGGCTTGACCGATTTGTATGAAATTTCGAGGCTTACCTTCGTGCTAGAGGACCAGCTAGCCAGCAGAGAACAGTGATTCAGCTGGTCCTCTAGCCATGTACGGAACCACTGCTGGTACAATAATTTACGGTTTACGGTAATCACACAACACACCAAATGCCACTGTATATATATGGTGTGCTCCCATAAGCCGTAGATTCAACTAGTTTCCAAAACGTTAATTTAATTCAAGTCATCTCCCACGTCGATTAATTTGATTGACTCTAATTAGGTATGTCGATCTATCTTAAATGATTCGTGTGTGTCAGCGAAACTAATTAGAACTCTTGATAAGCTGTCAAACGCAGATGTGTAAGGTACTATCGAGGAAACTTACATCTATACACCGTAAATCGAGGAAACTTACATGTATACGTTTCCGGCCAAACCCGATTTTAGGATGAACTAGTTTCGCCTAGGCCAAACCAGTTCTTAAGTGACGTAGGATGCAAGAGCGAGCGAAGGGCACCCCGAGGTTAGGTTTGGTTAGGTTACTTCCCCCCACGGTGGGTTCCCGCATTGTCGAGGCGGGGCGGCTCAGTAGCCGTGGCTTGGACACCCACGGTGAAGCAAAGAGGAACCCGAGGAGGGGCCGCTCGGCAGGGCTTTTGCCGGTAAGCCGACGACGTAGTGGCCAACAAGTGGGTTGCGGTGCCGCTTGGGCGACATCACATCGCAACTGAGGCGGGCCGTGACACATCACAGCCCGCCTATGAGAGTATGGGAGGTATCGCGACTGAGGGTTGGAGGCCGCGGCGGGAGAGGAGTGCCGGTATTGCGCTGCGCCGCTCTCCCTACCTTCGGCGGCCTTGACGGGGTCGCCACCATCTGATGGCGGACGTGGTGGGGCCGCAAGGGAGGAGGAGTGTTGGGAAGAAGTTGGCCGCTCTCCCTATCCTCTGCGGCCGAAAATTTACAGGCGGCGGGGCCAATGACCTGACCTGTCACAGGGGACCAAAGGTGCCCAAACACGGGGTCATCTAGCGCCCATATGCTGGTTTAGTGCCTGGGGTGGTCACGGCGTGCTATGTGTTCTGGTGCGCCACTAATGGGGAGTACTCCCCAGAGGAGGGTCCGCTGACGGACAGCCGCGGCGGGTTCACGGATGAGTGCTAACGCGTACCCGTGTTCCCTCCGTAAGGGGCAGAGGAGGACACCGTGGAGTTTTAGTAGGTTAAAGTCCCACATAACTGCACTATCTCTCCGTGGTAGTGCAAAAAGCATGAGCATTTCTACACGTTAAAAAAATGGTTAGGTTACTTTAAACCCTTTACGCAGAAATAGAAGCGACTAGGATGCAAGAGCGAGGGAGAACTGGTTTGGCCTAGGCGAAACTAGTTTATCCTAAAATCGGGTTTGGCCGGTAACATATAGGTACACCGTAAAGGCTATTCTTGCTTGCAGCGCTCGGCCGCTATAGTAACGCTTGCTAACAGATGCGGTCATCGTGTGCTCGGGATTTTGTTTTCAAATTGGGCAGATATAAGTGTCCTCGATGGTACACTATCGAAGACGACGGCAGACGGCAGTCGCGTTGCGATTGATAATGACCACAAGCAGGCGGCAATATCGCCATTTACGGAAGCGTTTCCATAGAGTTAGTACATGGAACCAGCGGGGCAATTGTGTAACACATTATAAATCGGAATCGGTTCCATTTTGACAGTACAACAACATTCATTGCGTTATTTACGTGTTGAGCAGACAAATTTTTCGAATTTATGAAGCAATGGATTAGCAATTTGCTTCAAAATGATTCAGATTCAGATTGATAGTGTGTTTCGCAATTAGGATGCAGTAGTGTCGTTGCGTTCCGGTCGGTCAGTGCGGTTAGCGGCTTTGCCGTTTTAGTTTGCGATCTGCCTTCGTCTTCGGAATAGGACCGGAACCGTTTATGTTCATTCACATTTTACCTCTGATTTTGCATCATTGTCAAAATCACAATGATCACTATTGTCGTGGCAAGAAGGTTGCTATTGGGTGTATGCACTGCCCTCTAATAAACAAGTAGGTACGCTATAATACAAGTCAGTGGGTCGCTGCCACTGCCAAGTCTGTCAAACTCACAATGATCTTTATTTTCGTTGCAATAAGGTTGCTATTCGGTTGCTGTTATTAGAGGTAAAATAACTGTGAACAGACTGTAGTCATGTTCCTTCAAAATATGAATATTTCAGCAAAATAGCAACATTAGATATATACAAAAGCAATTATTCACTTTTTGCTGTCAACCGGGGCATTCTGTCATGGCGGCTCGAGTGACGTCAGTCTACATTCTGTCAAATCTGTGAGCTTTTTTTTAAAGTGTTTCATACACACAAGCTTTCTTTTATTAAGTCTGTCGGAATATTAAAATATTCGGTAGTCTTTAACAACGTTTTTTAATTATAAACTAACCATATTTCTTCTTCTTTATAATACTCTGATCTCAGTGCTGTGGTACCTATATACTAATTCCATGGTGCTGTGTCATCATCATCTATACAGGGTGGCAGGGACTTCAACGCACAAATGGATTATGTACAGTCAACAGCAAAAGTAGATGATGATTGACTTTATAACTTTTGGAGTCAAAACTGATCACGAATATATATGGCAGCCGTACTAGTAGTAAATGTTTGGTATAATTTACAATCACATACTTTTGAATCACTTCGACGCCACACAGTTCTGGCGATGGCGCGAACTCCGTTCATTAGTATTGAATTTCTGATTTTCATCATCTACTTTTGCTGTTGACTGTACACGATTCTGAATTCATGGTTACAGTTAGCGCGTCGATGTCCCTGCCATAACACCCTGTATAGTACATACTAATTCCATGTCCATCAGTGATCATGACCCATCTTGTAATTTTTTCTTGTACAGCTTGGCGTAAAATCTGTAGGAACCTTGGAATTTGATCAAAAACATGTTCCTCAAGTTTCACCGTTACATTTTAACAGAGAAAGTTTTATGAGAGTAGCTTGTGTCTGCTATACTTCTTCACTCGAGCATCTTATCGGTGTTTTACCTATGTCATCTTTCAGATCCGCAATCATGATGATGTCAACAACTATGTCGGGGTAACTACCTATTCATATTGGCTTTTGTACACGAGAAATTGGAAACACAATCACTTACTTTACTTTCTAATTGAGTTTTCCAACATTAATATCAGTGAATACTGATTAACAAACTAAATGGATTCGTAAGCAACTTATAGTTTCCAGAAATTGATTTTGTCATTTTAATTAAGTTCAACTGTATGGAATTTTCAAAAATGGCTTTGTTTTGTTTCGGTCTCTGGTTTTATTATTTTTCGTCCAAATCCATCATCATTGGCAGCTTTTTTTACACACACTGCAGCCTTTTTTCTTTCGTGTGATGCTTACCAGATCTTTGAAAGTCTCCAAGACTCCATTGTAGGTCATGCACCCATCTGGCTGTTAGTTTGCCAAATCAACAAGAATAATGTAGGTACCCAGGATTTTGTAATATCTTGATTTGAAAGAGTGTCCTTGGAGTTTCTTCCCAGTTCTTCTCCATAGATATCTGCGTTTTGGAATGGGCAACTAGCTTCAACTTTCTAACTAACTGACCGACTATTTAATTTTGACAATTCGAAAGTGCCTGTAATTGGTTTAATTGAAATAATGTGTTCAATCAAATTAATCTGCCTAGCCTTTTCCCTTCTAACTAGATACAGCTGAATACCAGTATTTTACATAGAGCGACTGCCTATCTGACCTCCAAAAACCAGTTACTGGGTAAGATACCCCTTGGTAAGACTGGTTGTCATACTTTCGGGCTTCTGACGACCCGTAACGGTAGGTAACAGGTAACTCCACGTCAATGCGCATATTTTGTGTATTGTCAAACATCCACGAATGACAACCGACGTAATTTCCGATATTAATTTCCGCAATATCCGAGACACGGATGGGTCTTGTAAAGATGGTCACCCATCCACGGACCAACAACGACCAGCGTAGCTTAACCTGGTCGATTGACCGATGCGGTTGTTATCACCACTATGACCTAGCCCCTCTGGCTGTTAGTCTGCTATCACCAAAATATACGGATGCTGTCTCTCGACAACCGTTTGGAAAGGTCTCTGCTGCACCTGTCATCACCACGTCTAGCAGACTTAAAGCCGCTACTCGTATTTACTCGGAAATGTTGGACTTTAGTGTTCTACGTCGATCTCTGGGTTACAAAATTAGTGCACAGTCTTTTGAATGGTGAGCGACCTAGAAGGTATTTATTTATTTATTTATTTATTATTCACAAAATCCACAGCTCTTCGTATTCCGAAAAAGATATCTTTCTAACACAAAGCATTTATTTCAAATAAAATTACAGGCACTTTTGAACTGTCAAGGGGTCGGTCAGTCAGAAAGCTATAGCTAGTTGTCCGTTCCAAAGCTTGTAGCTACCTATGGAGAAGAACGGGCAAGGAACTCCACGGACAGTCTATTAAATTAAAATATGGCTAAAAAATATTGGTTACATCATTCATGTTGAAATTATACGTGTGAGAAACACTGTCTGTTATGATTATGATACTACCTTTTTGGTTGGAAATAAATTTAATTGCAATGTAAATGCTTACTAACATGATCATCATCGACTGCCTATCTGACCTCCACAACCCAGTTACTGGGTAATACGATACCCCTTGGTAAGACTGGTGGTCAGACTTTCGGGCTTCTGACTACCCGTAAAGACTGTCAAAGATCCTCGAATGACAGCCGGGACCAACGGCTTAACGTACTTTCCGAGGCACGGAGGGGTCTCAGTATGTAAATATGGTCACCCATCCACAGACCCACCGCGGCAAGCGTAGCTTAACCTGATCGATCGAACTGTGCGGCTGTTATTATTTAAGAACCCAATATTAAGTAGTTAGACAACTCGCAGGCTTTTTAAAGGAGCACATGAGAGCAGGATTATACACATTTATTCTATTCCAATTATATCTACTCTCTACACTTTGTTTCTATTAGATAATTTCCAGTAAAATTATCCCTGTTACCGAGTGCAAGTTTATATCTCACTCTGAGATCGAAGTACCTAGTTTAAGATAAACTACTACAAACACAAGTTTATTACCTAATCAATGAAAATGATGACAAGTAGTGAGTCGCCACTCGCACACGTGTCCCAAATCTTACGCACATGAACTAACTTGTGTGTCGACCCCCACGGGGACACAACTTTGATTATATCTTAATTACTGATGCTACCCCGTGTCCCAGTAACCTAAACGAGCATCGGAAACTTTCAACGTTACCAAAGCCGTCCAATAAATAGAACACTGAAGAATATAAGATTTTCAAAGTAATTTTTATCCATTGTGACGTCGACTGATAGGTAATCGAGGAAAATAGGTATAGCCGTGAAAACTGAAATGACCGTCAAGTTCGGCAAGCTCTGGTGACGGCTCTGATGTCACGAGGAGACCACTCTCCTAGTGCAAAATTAGTCATGAGAAGCCTTATAAGGATTGGAAAGGTAGACGTCAATTTAATTCTTTGATCACAGACGTCACAGGTGTTCTTTTTTTGAATGTCTGGCTCTGTTGCTTGGTAACCCCCCGTTTACGTCTAATTGGCCGCATTGTAGCCAAGCTCCAAGGGTAAGTTCGCTAAGTTTGTATGGGCTCCCGAGTCCACATCAGTGAGGTATACAGTTATTAGCAATAAGTTACGGGACGTTCTTTTGTATTAAAAATGTAACGTTTAAAAAGTTTTCGGACCCTCGCGGCGACTTCAGAGGGCGAGCCTCTAATCAATTTACCTACCTAACGGGGTTTCTTTCGAGAAAAAACAATCGACGATTAGAGACTTGGAACTATAAAACAATCATCATCATCTGCCAGCCTTTTCCCAACAATGTTGGGGTCGGTTTCCAGTCTAACCAGATGCAGCTGAATACCAGTATTTTACATGGAGCGACTGCCTATCTGACCTCCACAACCCAGTTACTGGATAATACGATACCCCTTGGTAAGACTGGTTGGAACTATAAAACAATATAGATTATAATTATTTATATATGAGACCCCACGACATTTTATCACCACTGTGACTACACCACACCACAGTGATAGTGAGTGATGCTATCACTCACCTAGTGTAGGCGACACTGAAGTTAATAATCATCAAGTATTACCGACCGGGAATAAAAAGAACTCTTACTACCTACGTTATTTTTATTAAAATTTGAATTCCGAATGATTGTTTCTTATTTCTTTCTGGTACCGGGTCCCCCATCATTTTAAATAAGGGCCCCGAGAACTGTCACTGTCCGTAGGTCCACATTTTCAATTCATATGTTTTAGATAGTCTTGTTGTCCATACATATAAGTAGGTATGTAGGTAGTTTAGTCTATAGTTAAGAGTTAACACATCAAATGACGTAAGCTGCGGTAAAAATAAAATGAATTACTAAGTTTATACACCACAGTCCACATAGTTATGAAGCGCAATAAACTCGTGATAAAGGTATTTTCCCTATTGACTGTTCGTCAACACGAAATTTGAATTCATATTGATGGATTAATCGGTAAGTGTGCAGCTAACTCAGTGACGCACAGTGCCTCTGTGTCGAGAACCAGCATTGACACTTACGATATAAACTGTTGGTTAGTAACGATGTAGCCATAGTTGGAAAACTGTCGGGAGTCAGCGTCGCCGTCGCTGACGATTGACAAACGCGAGCGTGTCAGTAGCGCGCGCACTGACAGTTGGCGCGCTCGCCTCGGCGCACGCGCATCGCACACCGACAGATTATGTCATAGTGCGCTTAGTTTCTTTACGACTCAAGAAATAAAGCAAAAGTGATCCTATCAACATTTATGTTACCTTTGAAGACCGGACAAAATGGAGGCTAAGCCAGCGGTTGGTATATTTTTTTTTTGTATCTCAAAATATTTGGCGATTCTGAAATAGCGATTTGCAATAACTTTTGCGTTAATTTTCTTTGCAGCATGCCTTCTATTGCAATATTTAGTTTGTAACGTTACAATAATTTTGGTACCTACACGTTTGTTGAACAAAATCTTGTACAGCTGCGATGATGTTTTTATTACTGTTCTGTTATGTTTTCTGTGTATTTTTTGTTAACGCTGGTCGGTGTTGCGTTAGGGTAAAGGCGGGATAGATGCCCCACTTTTTGAAATATCCTCCTAATTAAAAAAATAACAATTTTATATAAATAATGTCTATGAATTTAGCTAGTTTAATCCTTTATGTTTAACTGTGATTTGTATTTTTGACCCCACAAATTACAGATTTTGCAAATTATTGGTTTTTGTGGAACTCCTTTTTTGGGGATAGATGCCTACCCGTATGGATAGTTGCCCCACCATGAAAATACTAAGAAGGATAGATGCCTGCGGCGCGGGATAGATACCCTTCATACTGTATAAACGAAAAACTCAACCAAACCTTTATGAGGTTTTGAGGACAATATTATTGGTGTTTTAGCAGTAAAAAGCTACTCCTAAAACAGAAATTGTTTCCAAGAAACATGGGTCTAATAATGAAAAGCATTTTGCAGTTTTTAATTTTTTTTTTTAATTGTCATCGTTAGCATATAATTGTACAGACGCCAGCACATCAACCTACCCGAAAACGTCAGATTTTCCCAATCAATTTTGAACCTTATGCTTTAGCAATAAAGTTGAAATTTGATTAAAGAAATTTGACAGATTGTAGTAGGTTGATGTGCTGGCGTCTGTACATAATTTGAGATCAAATAAAATAACCATAACTGTCGGGATATTTCGTTTATCCCCATAGTATTTCTATCCATTTCGTCGAAAGCTGACTGCAATTGTTCTGTAGTCCAAAAACATACTCGAGCTCGAACTCCTTCCTTTCTTTTGGATTTTCGTGGCATAGTTCAGCTACAATCACTAAAAAGTCCAAATACAAATATATGTAAACACATAAAAATATAACAGAACACAAAAATATGTTCAAAATATACCCTAAAACCACATACCTATGGGCATACATGGTGTATGGAGGGACAGATGCCCCTAGGGGCACCTATACCTCGAAAAATCAGGGCAACTATCCTTTTTGATAGGGATAGAAGCCTAAGTATTTTTTTAAATAAATAAAAAACAAAAGAGCAACTATTTACATCTAGATGCATACTTGATGAATCAGTTTATTGACATAATAAATAATATAACGGAATTAATTACTACTTATAAAGTTATACAACAGCAAATACTAACCTTTAAAACTTTGACGTGTTTTTAAAGTTCGCCGCGGAGATGAATGCACACACGAGCGAAACACGTCCTCACCGCACGACGGCCCGTGTCTAACTGAGGTGCGGGGTGCCTACGGCTCTTAGTTCAACTATTATTTCTTAGTCGCGAGTTTGGGAAGTTAGGTTTTTTGAAAATGAGGCAACTATCCCACTGGGGCATCTATCCCGCCTTTACCCTAATGATGCGGCCTCCTCCACGCATCAAACTGATAGGTACAGACGCCAGCACATCAAGCTACTACAACCTGTCAAATTTCTTTAATAGATTTTCAACTTTATCGCTAAAGGACAAGGTTCAAAGTTTATTGGGAAAATTTGACAGTTTCGGGTAGGTTGATGTGCTGGTGTCTGTACATAATGAGTTCTTGACTATGTTGACTTCATATAAAAAATTTGCTAAAGCGATAATAAAAAATTATAATACAATGAAGGCACTCTCATTGGCTGTGAATGGTGTACAAGATCCTTGAGTTAATTTAAATTTATCTCTGAGATTGATAACTCTACAATTGTTCAGCTGCATTTAGCGTTGTTTGCTGGGAGTTCTAAATGACGGAACAGACTGGTTATTAGTTTTTACTGCTAACACATTATATACTTAGTATGTTTCAGACACCTCTTATCTGCTCTGCCTTATATTTTACTGTCGTTACTCAAAGTTAATCCGCGTTACATTACATACAATGCTCCTATTGTGGCTAGATACCTATCATGAATAATTGGATTCCAGGAATTTTTCAAAATCTAGGAACTTATCCTAAGTTGAATTTCTTTGGGTATACTAAACTCGTTATTAATAGAATTTTGGTAGACCGATAAAACAGGTGCCAAAAACAGCTCGCTGATCTCGTCTTGCACTCATCAGCTCTGTATTTACCTTATCAGATGAAACCACAAACTTTAGCTAATTAAAAAGTATATTACCTACTTCTCCGAATACCTTATTAGGTATATGGCATTATTTTATGGCCTTATTTGCATGAAGCCAAAAAGTCAAGTAAAAAAACCTCTTCATAAAATATAAATGTCGGAATTCAAGATTTTTATTCAGAATGACCATAAATTTATTGATCTTATGAATGACTCTCGTTTTGTGTAAGAACACAGTGTACAACAGACTGACGAGTTTAGTTTATGTTTACTTAATTGATAAATCAGGACTAAAGTTTCAATAAATCACGAGGACTATAACTTTGCGTTTGCACTGTTAAATCATGATTGTGTTTATGTAGCCGGGTTTTTATAGAATGATAAAATTTATCTACACATACAATTATTTTGTGATTCCCCGCAAATCTGCCGCGTTTTTTTAATGGTCTTTTAAAAGCCGATCCTCACACAATCAACTTTTAAAATATACGTACCTATTTGTGATTCACCGCAAAAAATACCTTGTAAAGTCCGTCTAACTTAGCTGTTGATAAAACTACCTACTCATGACTCTCCTGACCTTTCCTCTATTTACAAAATAAATCAAAATAGTTCATAATAATCTCAATAACACAATTATCATAGTACAAAGCAATTACTTAGTTGGTCCTGCAATGGTAGTTCAATATCCTACGGTAAGGCTATTGTTTTATTTTTGCCTACACCGTCCTGCGTCCCACTGCAAGGCAAAGGCAACCTTCCATCTCTCTACTCACCTCTGTCACTACTGCCATCTGGACTGCTGCAAAATCGTTTGCTACTGTTTGAGACCTACTGAATAACCACTCACACTCGTCTGACAAAAACAATATAATCTGTCTATGATGTTCCCATTGCTGGGACACGCTTGAGGCCTAGTGTGTCCCAGCAGTGGGAGGAGGCCCTCTCTGAGAGGGAGTGAGTTATAGTTATAATCCCCCACGTGGCCCCGGTGCGGGCCAGTGTATGCCACATGTCTCTGAATTTTTAGTTCTAGGACATGCCGGTTTCATCTCGATGTTTTCATTCACCGTTTTGAGAGCTCGTCCGACATACTGCAAGCCAACCTACCTCCACTTGAGGCAGTCGTGCCATTGGGTATCAATAAAAATTTAATAATATATGGCTTATCAGTACACCATAACTGGGGTAGACTTCAGTACCAATAGAAGAATAGGTACTTACCTTAGGTACGGCAGTTATCGTGCTTTAGTTTTCAACGCCGGTATTACTGCAATGGTTTGAAGTCCTCTTGTAAATACAATGTATTGTTTTGTTATCAGTCTAAAGTTTTTATTAATCAATTACTTGTTAACACCACTTAAGTTGTGATAATGGTTCATTACACTCAAGTCTCAATGCTCAAGGCAATAACCGTTATGGCGCAGTATTTTTCAAAAGTAGGTACTTATTCCTTCATCTAGACAAAGAAATAGTTTCAGACACTTGAAGATAACTGATGCCCGGTTTCTGAAGAATTCTTGAACGGAGTTTAAACTTTCAATAGCAGTTGATTCGACATAATTATCGATTTAAGCGAATTCCTTAATTATGGTCGGTTTTAAAGGTTCTCAGATAAACCCCGATAATAATCCACTCAACTTTTAAGCTAAATTATATCGAACCAATAATCAGTATCGAATGGATAAACTCCGTTTAAAAACCTGAGAAACCGGGCATAGAACGATCTTCTTAAAAAATGCTGCCATTTTACTGAATAGTTTGTCTCTAAAAGACAGTCATCTACATCCACGACTTTTTCCTACTGCCAATGCTGGCAAAAGTCATTTCAAGCCGGTCTAACCAGTGCATGGGGTCAAACATCAACGAACAAATTAAAATATGCAATAGCAAGATTTGTCCCCAGTTGTAAGTAGTTATCAAAAGCTCATGATGATCACGTTGCCATGATGAATAGCCCCATAAGCTTTAAAATACCACAAAAAATTCAACAATGTGTCGGAAAATCCAAATGACTTACCCCCTCACTAATAAACGTTGTATAGCGTCTGTATAGTTACACAACGCTTTGTCTTCTTCTTTCGAAAGTCAAATTACGAAAATTAAATAAATAAATAAATAAAATTACTGACGGCTGAGAGAGAGAAATCGGTGTGTCACTAACTCACTATTCATCTGATATAATACCTACCCTTTTTGCGTTCAGTAAAAAAGCCCCGAAGAAGTCTCTCTGAATTTTTAGTCTGATATCTATTTAAAGTTCGTCTTCATAGAAAAATCGCCAACCCGTCCTGAGCAAAGCAAGTATGGTGATCAAAGCTCGTGCCTTCTCTGTATGAGAAGTGGCCTTTGGCCTGCAGTGGGACAATAATAGGCTGGTATTATTATAAAAAAAATGGTTTCTAAAACAGTTTTTTACTGCTTCTAAAGTTATGTACCGTGAACTGCCCACGTGACAATGCACGACTAATCGAATTTTTGAGCCAAACGTGACCGATAATAAAATCATTAAAATCAAATAGTTTCTAGTAATTACATTCATAACGTGAAATACGGCTAAATTCAAGAACAACGCCATAACCATTATGACGTAATTAAGCTTAGTTAATTATTCATAATAAAGAATACAGTGGTGCGTTACCTTAGCCGCGTCTTGGAATCAAACTTAATATTACATAGTATGTAGGTGTTATACGAGTATATTATTATGTCACCATCAGCCTTCTCTCCGTATGCAGATTATTTTGGAATTAGCTTGCGTGTTTTCAATATGTGTATATTAAGGTACAGAATAAAAATAACAAAATTGTAGGTACATACCTAGGTAGGTACCTATGTACGAGTATGTACCTACCTACAATCTTGTTATTTTTCATTCAGAGAAATTGAAAAATCTGTGCTTACAGGTTATTCCGAAGATGGTGTTTTATTGGATGAAAACCACCACATGTTGATAAAAAAATAAGTGATTTTTTTTTTTAAGTTAAACGGTTTTAATGAAAATAATGATGTAGATAATGTACTAAAAGCTAAAAAATAATTCGGTAGGTCCTAGGTACCTACCAGTCATCACACCACTTTCCTCATCAATCTAGGGCATTGATCAGACAAAAAATAAAATCGTGGAGCGCGTGAAATTTCTAACAATAGTCAACCGCTCATAGCATTATAAATGCTATTTACATATTTACTCAGGTTTTTGTCTGATCAATGCCCAAGATTGATGAGGAAAGTGGTGTGATGACCGTAACATTAGTACATTATCTACATCATTATTTTCATTAAAACCGTTTAACTTAAAAAAAAAGTTTTTAGTTTTTTTTACATGCATTGTGTTCTACTTGTAAAGCCCTTTCACTTGATAGGTACCCATATTGAGGGGGTGGTGAAAAAATATGTAATCCGCCATTTTGTGGCGGCGACCATCTTAAATTTACAATGATACTGATTAAATTAAATTGCATTGTCATCAAAACTAAATGTGTATACCAAATATCAAATCAATCTGCTAACAGAAAGGGGGTAAAATTTCAAATACTAAATTAGACCCAAATAACAACAAACAGGGCAAGCTAAATAAAACTGCAGCCTAATTGCGTAACATATTTTGATTGTTAAAGCCATTCCGAATTTAAGCCAACTGCAGTAGCAATCAATATTCATATTCGGAATTGTAGAACTTTATCTGATACAAACTGAGGCAAATTGTATAGAGGGGTACCAAATACCGGGCATTATTTGATTCGTGAACGCGTTTCGTTTCATCATATATGAACTATTCGCTTCTGAATAATTTTGCTATAATTACATTTTGTATTGATTACAACTGATGGTCTACTACTGCTTATAAATAAAAATGTACAATGATGGCCGAAAAATGAAAAACCAATTTTATAATACACTTCTACCAAAAACTACCATAATTGAAATACGCAAGGAAACGTTTTATTTTTCACGTTTTAGTTATCTGTGGCCAACGATAAAATCGTAAAAAAGCAGAGTTGTCAAGTTAGTGGGATTTCCACTAAACTTGGGGTTTGGACACAGGGGTGGGGACAAAATTTTGCTTTCAGTGGCTGGTGGTTTTGTCTAGTGGTTAGACTAACTCAATTTGTAGAAAACAATACAATCAACTACTTAAACTTTGACTCGAATAATAACACGATAATGGCATGTTTTATTTTTTATTTAAACACTGTGAAAGTGAGAAATAAATCATAAAACTACTGACGTTTTACGATTTATTTCTTTCAATTGCGGAAACCACTGTGGATATGTACCTACAGCTGGCGTCTGTACGCTGAGTTGCGTGGAGATCGAGAAACAAAGTAATTTCGAAAAAAATCCCACGGCAACATTCTTCCGGGATAAGAAAACAATATCTAACAAACATCTTCATTAACTTCTTGAGTAAACTATTTTATGATATTATTGTATGATGATCTAAAAAATACTGTGAATAACTTATATTGTGTTAATTCTCAAATCTTAAAATGGACCTCCAAAACGGCGATCGAACATCGGTAATAAGAATAAGAATAGTTTTAAAAAATTGCGACTTCTAGTGGACTCGGGAGAAAGTTTGGCAACACTGACACTGAGTAATATAAAAAAACAAAAGTTAATATGAAAATAGGAAACTTTTAAACCATAATAATCTTTGTTTGGTTTTACCTTAAATATTGTTTCAATTAATAGTTGTTTTATGTTTTTTAACATACATAATTATATTTACTATTCTC
Source organism: Hydraecia micacea (assembly GCA_914767645.1). NCBI lineage: Eukaryota > Metazoa > Arthropoda > Insecta > Lepidoptera > Noctuidae > Hydraecia > Hydraecia micacea. The sequence continues at coordinate 4,994,906 of OU611774.1, forward strand.
ATACAGAAACATGGGCTTATGTTAAATAGTTCGGAAAAAATTTCTTGTGGTTTGCTGGGTTTGCTGTAGAAGGAATACGTTTGCAAAATTCTCTGATAGAGGACAAGAAGGTTTTCGCTGGCGGCTGCATCAAGACTTAGGCTGTTTTGCTCGATAGCGAAAAGAACCTAAGTCTGTCTAAGTCAATATAATCCTACAAGTAAGTACCTACCTAACCTAATATATTTACGAAAAAGTTGTTCGTATCTCATTAGATTATAGTAGTTCGTGTAGGTACTTATCTTTGATACCGATGATCATCAAAGATAGACCTATATTAGCTTTGGACCTCCCTGGACATGGGTTTTCGTCGTACGACTTCCGGTACACATACACAATTATGATTAAACTTGGGGGTCTTACCTTTCGCAATCATAGCTAAAATACTCAATAATTTAATGATAACTGCCCCACGTACCTACACATAAGTAATAGTTATAACAACTTAATTCGAGATCTTTGAGAATTCAAAATAAAGCTTAACCGTACGAGGATTTCAATATGTTTTTAATTTTCAGTTATGACTTACAACAAATGGGACTGACCGAGGGCGAGGATGATTTTGTATATAAAAAGAGCACTTCAACTGGGACAAAGTGTCCTTACTTTCTCACTCTATGGGAGCTATCGCTGGCTGCGCTAAGACAGGCTGTTTTGCTCAAATAGCGAAAAGTCAATATCTTCATCACTACAAGTAAGTAACCCAGTATATTTAGGAAAATTTTTTCAAAGCCAAATCATTTATTTCAAATAGGCACATTAAAGGCATTTTGGATGTCAAATGTTGTTTGTATCATACACATCATACTGACAATCATTCCTTTGTTGTATAGATAAGCAACTTATTTAGCTTAGCTTAGTTAGCTATTTGTTGTGGTTAGAATAATTATCACAGTATGTCCGTTAACCTCCATTGTAACAACTGAAACTATTAATATTGATGTTTGTACATAAGTATTTATTGAAACAAATTATAAAAACCATTAATCAAATAACAACTAAGTACAAAACATTAATCATAATATTTTTGCAGACGGTGCTAAGAGCTGAAAATACAAGAATGGACCACTGCCCTACTAACATCAATCTAGTTGACAAACAATGGATTTTCTTACAAAGAATGGAAAACCTATCTGCCGTATTAATAATTAAAGGTAAGCTGTTTGACACAATTAAGGATCAAGCAGCAACCCACATAATAATTATTATGATATATTTATCATCATATATTTTATGTATACATAACTAATGTTTACCATTCAAATTTAGTGTTATGTTAAATAAAAATGTTTGGAAACTGAAAAACTGGCCCTAAACAAAGAAGAAATTAAACAATGCACAACATGACAAGGCCTATGGCTTTTGTTCAGCCATGGGCTGATGAAGGACTAGTTGATATGCCTAGTTTGCCACATTACATAGTTTAAGTACTTTATTTGAGTAGAAAATAATTTGATTTTGTTTTAACACTGCAGGATAATTCTCGGGGTGTTTCACCTACGAAGACATGGAAGGGAGCATGATTGACGTTGCCCATTACTGTTCGCTTCGGCCACTGCTACTGCTGCTCAGCAACTACTTCAGTTTAACTCAAGATTGTTAAGAAAAGCTAATCATTGTATTTTAGAAAACTGTTGAATCTTCAGTCTTGCAAGACAAGGATATAAACATATGTATCTATGGTGTAAATTGATAACAGTGTAAGCTTTAATATAAAATGTTTTAATTATGAACTGTAAAGGTACAAATAAAAATAACTTGTTATGAAAAATGTAAGAATAAATTGAATACTTACTTAACCTTTTTTTTAATAAAGACAAGTGATTATTATAGTGATACTAATTAGAAAATAGTGGTGTTTAGCTAAATTAACTGTCATTCACTGGGTATAGGTAAATAGAAAGAAACCTTTTTTTTTATAAAGACAATTAGTGATTATTATAGTGATACTAATTAGAAAATAGTGGTGTTTAGCTAAATTAACTGTCATTCATTGGGTGTAGGTAAATAGAAAGACATAATATATGGTAAACAAAAAAAGTGGTTTTATTTAAATATTATTACAACCTTAACTGACAATAGTATTTCTTCACATTTAACATGAAAAATTTGGACATGCGGCAAGAATAAATTGGAACGAATATGTTGTATGGATTGGTTGAATTTGGCATCTGAAGTCTTCTCTTGAAAGTCATCATGGATAATTTATATACTGCTTTGTAATGCTTGCTGTGAGAGAAAGTATTTTTCTTCTTGAATAATGTGGTTGAGTCTGACAACTGAAAGATAAAAAAAAAGAATTTAAGTAAATCCTCACTATAATATTACAACCATCCACAAAGGCCTCTCCCCTTAAACACTTCAATGCAAAATCTATGAACATATTATTAGAACAGCTATATACTGCTATAAACAACAGTTAGGTGCCTACAATTCTATTGATGGAGGAAGTATATTTGACTAAAAAGTACCCACACAAAGATACTTTATAATAAATTAATTTTAATTATTAGGTAATAGATAAAAAAGAGGATGGGCCTATGATATTTAGCTATTACACACAGACGTATAAAGCTTTATATGTCTGTGCTATTACATTACATACATATTACATACATTTCTACTACATAGGCATTTTAAATTGAATAATTGACTTGGATAATTATTCTTACTAATAATATTAACAATAGGTAATTGAAAACTTAGATATATTTTCAGTTGCCTACCTAAGTACTTTCTTTAATTTAGTTTGTTGTAAATTTTCTGAGTAAATATTCATCCCCTCGCCTTTTAGGAAGCCTTATTAAGGTGCCTTAGGTATCTATACTGTGTATTCACCAGTTAGCTACCTAACAAACAATATGTGTGTAACATTTGTTTTTAAAATTCAAATAATTTATTGTGGATTGTAGGTTCATAAGATGTGTTAGTTACAGGTAGGTCTGCTATGTCCCGCCATTGAGGCATACAAAATTCATATATGTTCGGTACATAGTTAAAATACAGTACATCAAATTATCATGCCATTGATTTAGATTAAATTAGTATAATAAGTATTTATGTCAAATTACAAATTAGTCATGTTACAAAATAGTATGATTCAATGTATTGTCATTTAGAAATTCTCTTAGAGTAATTACATAATAACATTTTACTTATTAATAATTTGTGTAGTTTTTTTTAAGGTATTTATATACAGGGTTATTGGAAAAACATTAACAACCTCTTAAGAGGTCATTGCACTTATCATTATTATGAACAACTTTTCGTATAACTCCTCAAAATGTAGGGAACAGCTGATTTTTTTTCGCGATTTCAGGTTTGGTCCCAAACTTAAAGGAGTGCAATGACCTCTTAAGAGGTTGTTGATGTTTTTCCAATAACCCTGTATATCGCTCATAGGTCTGAGAAAAGGTGGAAGATTATTAAAGATATGTGGGACTATACAAAACATGCTTTGGTGCAAAAGTTTTGTTTTACTGGCTATGGTGCACAGCTTGTCTTTCGTGTCTGGCCCTAGTGCAAAATTCGAATAAGTTTGGATTTGAAATGATATAAAATGTGGTCTGCATGAATCCACTTGGTATATTGCACATCAATCTAATACATTTTCGAGCTCTAGAAGCACACTTTTTCCACAGACTTGCCCCAGAATATGATGCCGTAGTGTATGATTGAAGCAACATCTCCATGACAGGCAGATAGTAGTGCAGGCTGACTAACAGTGTTCCTTAATCTAAAGAGCATAAGAGCTCTAAGTCTTTTGAAAACTTGCTCTTTAAGTGACTTCCAATTTACTTTGCTATCAAGCTATCAATATTATAGATAGTTACCTATAGAGATAGATTGTTGCTGTGCATAGCAAACAACATATAAGATACAAAGGTGGTTATATCTGTGATGGGCACATTCAATGTTCAACACATAAAAAGTAAATAATACTGACATTACCTTGAACAGACAATGATGTGGATATAAGTAGGTCTATGTATGGTGTGTGTGTATGTTCGTCGACGTCCTTAGGTACATAACCCATTGATTTATATTGCTTCAAAGTGTGCTTTTTATTCTTCCTCTTTACTGATTGCGTTTCCAATGAAGTAAAAGCCATACTGTGTTGCTAAGCTTCTGGCATAAGTTAACGTTTGTTATGGTACCTACCTACGAGGTACGAATTAGTATTTCGTTAAAATGCCACCAATATGCCTCGTTTCTGAAATATCATAATATGTATCTTTAATTTAGATGGTAAGCACTTGTAACAGAAGAAAACTTTTACAAATATTTTAATAAATTCACATCACCGGCTCGATTTTTAAAATAGGTACCACTGATATTGAAGCATTGAGGTTTTACACAAAATGACATCCACAATTTATCAGGAAGACTACCACTTACATTTTTTCGAAATAATTATGGAGATTACGCGTTTATATCCTAAAATATGTAGAACGGAAGATGATTCCAACGAGTAAGGTCGCCTTCCGTTTCAAACCAATTTATAGTTGGTTTCATTTGACGTTTCAAGCAGATAATCGCTTGTCATTTTGGTTACACAATACGAAATATTGACGTTTGCCCAGTTTTTCTATGGTTTTTCTTAGGATGTCGTTCACTCTTTAACGTTCCAAACCAACTCGATTGGTTTAACATTAAAGTAGAGTTACGCAATTCGAAAATCATAAATTGATTGCAATTCTGATGCAATTTAAGGCCACTGATCAGAATCATTTGTCGAAAATGTGTTACGCAATTAGGCTGCTGTTTAAAAACGACCGGTTGTGCGTGCCTAACGCACGATGTATCAAGCTATACATTTTCAGTATAAACTGACGTCTCATTCTCACTGCAGGAAAACCGCTATACAATGCGAGATCAGCTAAAACTGTAAATGTATAGCTTGATATGTCGTCGTATGTACCTACAGGATTCTTGGACCCATTACTTAGGTACCTAACTAAAATGAAAGTAGACGAGGACCAATATCTGTCACAACGAACATACGAGTAGCTTAATCTTAAGACAAATTAACAATAAGGCACCAGAACATCTCCCA